>CM069876.1:24255000-29255000 GCA_036172665.1 Prosopocoilus inquinatus | reverse complement strand
GCTGAGCTTTTAATATCTCTTATAGTTTTCTGTAGAATAGTTAAAGTAATTTAGCGTCTTCTCATCCAACCACTGAATGATTTTGAAAATAATAAAATCGTCTGTTTTTTTTTTGTTTTTCCATAGTCACTATTCTTACGGACATTTTAATTTTTTAAAGTCATCGTTTGTTACCGACTAGAGCAGCAATGAAAATTTCGCAGAATAAGACAAAGTAACAAATTAATAATAATTATTCTGATTAATGATGATCTAAATAAAATCACAATCAGCCAAAATACCAGCACATACGTGTAAGTACAAATTTTTCAGCTAACATAATCGGCCGTTATTCAAATGATCTATTGTGCTATTAAATGTAAATATTTTTACATTTCGCGAAAGGTAGATGTGAAATTAGTGCAGTTTGCAACAAAGAAAGACGGTTTTGCTTACGGTCACGTATAATGCATCTTTGTTTTTACCACGTTTGCTCTAAAGCGTATCTTTTACTCTCATACAAAGTACGGTGTTCGTCGCTAACAGTCTGTATATGCATTTTCTATTTTCTTTTGTTTTACTAAATTACTAAAGTTCGTGATATAATCATTGAGGCAGTTGTTTAATTAAAGCAAAATTATATAATAAGATTCTACCAAGTTAAATAATTTTACTTACTCAAAAATAACCAAAATATTTCAATAAATATTCACTCCTAGATCTCCTAATTTTTAATTAATTAATTAATTAAAATGCAGCCGTCAATACTATGTATAGGGAAGATAATTTTAAGAAGTATCTAACGATGACTTAAAAATAATGCCTTCCCATTTAAAAAACAAAACCTGCCCTTCAATTTTTATCAAAATACCTTCCACTTTTGTTTATAACAACACCATAATGTCTGCTTTCTAACTTTCTATGTTAATGAGATAATAATTATAAAAGTTACGTTTGTTTTCTTTCTGAAAGCCATAAGTAAAGCTTAATATCTCAAAAACTAGACTTCTTCCCCGTTTCTGAAACAATACATAACTTTAGGTAAACATAAATTTTTCTTGTCAGAAAACTTTATGAAAAGTATAAATTGTTTACGTGGCTACGTATACGCTTTATTGACAGATAAAGTTTTGAGAAACGGTTCTTAGAAGTTATGGTGAGTTTATCTTGAATTTGTCTCTACATAAAGTTATGTATCGTTTTCAGAAACCGGGCATTAGACTTGGGTATAGTATAGGGAAGCATTATTAAACTTACTTTAAAAGAACTATACATATAAACATAAAATATAGGGTATTCCGTTTAAAATAACGAAGTTCCGTATCGTACAGACTAATTGAGGCACCCTGTATATGTGAAAATAATTTTAATTTATGCGGAACTTAGAAAGACCAACTTATCGTAAAAACATATTTTTTCATATTCAAATTCAACAGGAATTCAACGCTATTGAAGAAACCCCGATGGATGACACACCCGATATAATATACAGTTGTTTTCTTTTTTCACATCTTAATCTGGTTACTAAATGAGATTTAGTTATTATACAAGTGCTTACAGCTTTGAATTACTAATAATTAATTGCTGAAATCACCACAAACTTAAATATGCATATGCATGTACTGTCGCAAGCAATAAATTTTGTTCGTCACTGTCAATTAAAACGTCAGTTTCAATTACGTAAATTAGAAATTTTCATATAAATTTGTTTTATTTTCCCAAAAAAGGGTCGAAAATAAATAAATTTTTTAAGAAATTATTCCTAGTACTCAAAATTAAGACATCAATCTATTTACTTTTAATCAAATACGAGTCAAGTACAAATCTTTGACAATCAATGACGACCAAAATTTATTGCTCGTCACCTTACCATCAGATGCAAACGACTCCTAAGGACATTTTCAGTTATTTTAGATTTATAAAACCAGCTTCAGTATATTTTGGGCAAATATTTGCCACAATCAAATAACATTAGTGCGTTAGAAAGCATTGGTAAATCAATGCCAAACATAAAATAGCGATAAAAATCATTTACTTTTCTTTGCACCCGTCAGCCCTAAACTTGGCACATAAAACGAACATACGAATTGCTTTAGTGGTGATTCTTTCAAAACATATTGTACATGACTATAACATCGTACGCAGGGTGGTAAAAAAGTCTGTAACACCTCAAATACTTCTTATATATATATTTTTTTTTGTAAACACGCTTGGACAAGTCACACTACGCGACATGATATGATAATATTTATTATTTCCATTATTATTAAAAATATGAACGAATATTTCCGCGTTCTATCACGTCACGTTCTTTGGATAGGCATTTTTGATATACAGCGATCAGCAGAAAATTGGACACATATGAGAAACTCCTTTATTATTGATTATTCAGAAGAAATTATTTTTTATAAAAGTTTTTGCATCTTCCCAAACTCACAACAATAAAATTTGTATGCCTTTATTCATAAACCGAGAAGCTAGATTTTAAATTTAAGCCATTAATAGACCCAAAATTTAATTCCATTCCATATAAAAATAGGGTTGATTAAACAGTTGGTTGAAGACTTAGATATAAAAAGGCGAAAGCATTAAGTTACTCAAGGTTAAATTTCTGAAGTTGAGTGTTACCAAAATCCATGAGGAAAAAATGTTGGTCCCCAAACAAGAAAACTTTTCAAAAACGAAACCTCTAAAGAAAAAAAAACCAATCTTCAAATTGCTGCCTGGAATTCATTTTCGAAAATTCGTGAAAAATTGCTTGGGTGTAAGAAGAGTTCTAATTACAAAGAAATGGCAGAAGGTTTATTGATAAATTATAAAAAAAATTAGGTTGTCGTAAGTCACTAAATGTTCATTTTTTGCACTCTCACTTGGATTTCTTGCCCGACATCTTAGGTGCAATTAGTGACGAGCAGGTTGAAAGGTTTCCCAAGGATATTAGTATCATAGAAAGGAGATACCAAGGTAGATAGAATCCTGCTATGATGGGCGAATTTTGTTGATTTCTTCAAAAAGAGAGTGATACTCCTCATAAAAAGAAAAATTAGCGTTGCTTTATTAAGCATTGTGGTGGTAACTAACTTCCTTTTAATTTTTTGCATTAGTTTGTACTTGTCAACATCTTTTAATTAGAAATATTTCATTCATTTTCAAATATTTTATTTAGTTTTACCTGTTTCTAACTCAGAATCTAGACGTGGTACAATAAATCTGTCGATGGTTTTGTATTTAGCTCTTCTCACTTACTTCAAATTATGTGCTTTTACCGCAGTTATAAAAAAAAGTTTAAAAATGTCGCGTAGTGTTATTACTATAAATCTGCTATATTTCAAAATATATCATTTATATGCACGGTGATGTACCGTTGAAATACAGAAATAATTTGAATTTTTTTAAATGGACCCCAATTTTTTATTACGAATTCCAACAGGGCATATTTCTTTACGTATCTCTACATTAGAAAAAAATATACGGTAGCATAAGCAATTCTTTGAAACAATGTTTTTTTGCCCTTTGAACCTCCATCGTACTGCAGGGAAGTAATATAATTTAGTCATCACTGTCAGGTATAATTTAACCTTTTTCCTAAAAATAGAAAAACTATAGAAAAAGTTATCACTAAAAAAAAAAAAAAACAGATATGTGACAATTAATTTCTAAGCTTAACATTAGCTTGTTTAAGCTAATGTTAGTTTTATTGCATGGTATCAAAGTGTGTAACAATATACTGGGTGTTATCGGATGTTTACCCAATTATAGTACTGATAGAAGCGAACAAAAAAGTCTTAGGTCGGCATTCATAAACAAAACTTAAGCTATGTGTTCACTTAAAATTCTCTGTAATTCATAAATCCTCCGTATTTTCCGCCTTTTGGAAAAGTAATTCATAAAATATTCTTCACTTCTCACTAGTTATGTGCCCAAAATGCGGGAAATACGTACAGATTTTGAATTATGTCATAAGAATATCTCAATATAAAACCGACTATATCTCAGGAACAATTGAGTTATGAACCCATGTTTGCAAAAATTTCCTTTGTTTATTTTCATTAGCACTATAATTGACCAAAATATCCGACAACCTTTTTTAAGACTCAGTATTATGTGAATTTGAAAACTGACAAATTCATTTCCAAATTTAAATTGAAAATTTTTGCTTACGAATTCGTATGACAATATTGATATGCCCAAATGACGAGAGCTTATTAAGTACATGTCCACTAGCTGAACTGCATACCTAGTTTAAAAAAAAATACCCGCCGTAAAACTTAATTTTTTTGTAAATTTGACATTTCTAATTTAACTTATTTTCTTACAACGTAAAAATGAAAATTAAAAGCGTTTTCGACTAATTGCTCGGGTGCGTTTTCAGGGTGTCTCAATATTGTTTTAACCTCATGTAATCGTAAATCAGGCAAGTCGTCCGGTTTGCGGTGGAGTTCTTCGAGCTACTCTTCTGCTGACGAGATCCCAGTTAGGGCCAAAATAACTATGCAGAGAATGCTTGAGACCCGCACTGCAATCGTAGCCGACCTGCTACAAGCTTTAAGTTATTAATATTTGAAACCCATAAATGTATTCGGTCTTCTCCTTTCAGAAAACGTTTTATTCGAAGGGCAAAACATAAGGGATTTCTTAGTTTTATTGCCAAATATGTAATTACATTTCTTAGATATGTACACTTTCTATCATGTGCTCTGGCTACCATTCTTCAACGTTCTTCTTTTGTCTTCTTTCTTCTCTTGTTTTCTGCTCTCGTTACAAACATATCCTGCTCTTCAAAGCTACAGCAACAGCATTTACATAATTAGAAAGTCCACTTTTCTTAGTAACAGGTTTCCATTGCCGATGGTCATGGATATTTCTTTATCCTTTCTCTTCTATTTTTTTTCCTTTATAAGCACTCTCTTTACTTACTATTAAAAAGGAACTTTAGAACTATATCAACAGCAACGTACAATACAATTAACAATCTACATACCTAGCTAATATGAAGACTTTCGTGGTCGTCGTCCATGGTTGAATTCTTGGCTTCTGGTTGGAGCAGCGTGTCTCGGATTTCTTTTACTGCCGACGTTTCGTTATTCATTGCAGAACTTCCTCAGGGCTGCTGCTGGTGGTCTTGCTGCTGTTTTGCGTCAGTCGGCACCAGAAGCAGCAGCGGCCATGAGGAAATTCTTCTGCAATGAAGGACGAAACGTCGGCAGTAAAAGAAATCCCAGCTGTTCCAACCGGAAGTCAAGAAATCAATAATCTACATACTTACGTAAGAAAATCCACTCTTCGCAACAGGTTTCAATTGCCGATGGTTACAGACATTTCTCTATATTTTCTCCTTTGTTTTCTTCTTTCTTTTATAAGCACTATCTTTAGTATTATAATAGAAATAAACATTCCGAGGCCTCTTGAACTTCGTTAAATACCTAATTATAGTTTTTCAATCCCTATAAATTAAATCTTGGAAAAATCTCATAATTAATTGCATTGCATTAAGGTTGAAAATTTTAGAGAATTTATCTTTGGTAAATGAAAATCTCACCTCGTCTCCTTTCGCAACATGAATATGGGAATATTCGCGCAGTAATTTGCTTACTTTAGAATACCGTGCTCAAAAGGACACGTTCGGTACTAGCAATCCGACGTACTTTGCTGTAGCACGAAACTATTGTCTTGGATACGTGCACTTTGCATCTAACCAACGTGCTCAGAATATTCCTTAAAGGCCCGAAATTAATGTAATCCTTAATCTGATAGTGATAAGTGCATACACTTTACAAATAAATCCTTTTGCAGGCACGCACAATATGCAATTGCTTGTTGCTTAATGTAATAGGGCAATAACAGTATCTCAAAGCTGTGCTGAATTATTTCTCAACTCTTGGTATGAAATTCAGACGGTATGTATTAAGTTTTATTGTGCGTTTGTTAAATTTAACTTGTAAAAAGAGTATCAAAGTGTTTGTCAAAGGGAATCACTTCCGCTACATCGTTAAAACAGACCGTTGCAATAAATTGAGTGCTTGTGATGTCTGTGAGTATAGGATTTCCTGGTTTACAAATTTGTAGCCCTGAAAGGTGCAGTTTTTAAGCGGTTAGAAAATCTAAAAGATGCATTCAGAGAAATTACTGAAAGTAGTTGCCTTCAGCTTTTAAACATAAATTTACAGGGTATCATTTCATATTGGTGAAAATATTCTGCAATGTTTCTCGAGCTGTAGCAGTACATAACTTTGAAATACGCTGTTATAAGTTTTTAACGGTATGAACACGACTTTTAAAAACTGTTTTTCGAATTAAAAAAAGAGGAAAAATTAAAAAATCCAAGGGTGTTAACGTGGTGGAAATTCGACTTCAGAACCTAAGCTTATGATACGATTATCACAAAACTGTAAGTAATTCAGAGATTCTCGTGTTCTGTGATTTGTGGCCTCATTGTGTTGGAAATGTCCATGATGTAACTCCTCGTCCAAGAATTAGTTTATGAAAGCAGTTAAGATATTATTTCGCAGTTAGAGTTTACTCAAAAATTCCTCAAAAAACAATTAATTGTCTTCGAAAAACAACAACTTACATTTCAACCCTTATTGGGTGTAAAGGTGCTTCTGCAGGAAAGCGAAGATTGTCTGTAATAGGAACCTCAAATGTTGTGAATTAACGTGACATATCCAGAAAGATGAAACCACGCTTCGTCTGAATAGAATGTTCCATCCAGTAAATCATTGTTATCCATTAAATTCTGAACAAACCAACCAATGTTCGTCTATGGATGAGGAAGCCTATTTATTTATTTATTTATGAACACACGGCCGATCAGCAAACAGGCATCATCACAGATCGACAACTAGTAATTATAAACTATTTAAATGTAACACTATGCAGAAAGAGAATAAATTAAAATCAAATTAAATTATACAAATTGAAATTGAACTATATCAACAAGAAAAGGAATTTTACATCAACTTGAACGCTTATCTGAAAATTGCCTGACACAAATATTTGTAATTATAATTACATTAAAATCCTTTATGCTGTAATTGAAAGTTCTCATCATTCTAATACATGAAGAAAATTTAGCAACATTAGTCTAGATAAACGATAATCTAAAAATTTATTAAATATATTATAGAAGTAAATTAAATCTGAAACTTTTCTACGATTTTCCAAACTAGATTAAAGTAAGTAAAACGGTCTTCCTAGTTATTTAGTTGTATTTTATGACAGTGCAAATTGCAAATCTCTTCTGGATGGATTCTATTCTATCAACATAGATAGCATAGAATAGAGACCAAACGACGGAAGCATATTCAAGATAGGATCTGACATCACAAGTACTAAATAGTAATTTCAAAGTGTGAGTTTTCGAAAAACGTTTCGTGATCCACAAAATAAAACCAAGCATAGAATTCGCTTTTGAAGTGATTTTATTTATACGTAAGTTAAAAGACAACTTGAAACTCCTAAATCACTTATGCTTTATCTAACATTATATTATAATTAAAATAATCATTATGATAAATATGTTCGTTTAAACTATACTGCAAGCAAAAACATTTGTTAATATTAAGTGCAAGCTTACTTTGTTGACATTAGTCGCTAATAATATTTAAATTATGCTGCATCGTGAGGTTATGATACAATTTCAAATCGTCCGCATAAAATAAATGCTGGAAAATTGATGCTCAAATCATTGAATAGAAAGTAAAAAGTTGTATTTTAATTTTGAACAAAAAAACCTTTTATTTACAATTTTCATCGGATAAGAATCAACTTCATTTACGCTAGGAATAGAGTAGGCCCAAGATCAGATCCTTGAGGAACACCAGATAAGACTAAAGTTTTTCTGGACATGTGTCTGTTAAGCACTACTCGTATTCTTTCAGGAAAATAAGAGCTCAACCACTTAAGTAATATTCCACAGACTCCGCAACATTCTAATTTTTTCAAAAGTGTCTCGTGGTTAACTTTATCGAACGCTTTTGCTAAGTCCATATAAATTACATCAAGCTGATTATATTTGCCAAAGCTTTCCACTACAGTACGAAGCATAATAGATTTATTGCTGTATATTTATTCTTTGAAAAGCCATGTTGGTTTCTAGTCAAAAATGGTTGTAAATGAGTAGATTTATAGAGAAGAGCAAAAGTATGGAACCGACTGAATATTTCTAAAACTGTTTGAAGTATCTATTTGAAATTTGGTGTGTGATTCAGAGTCAATAAGACATATATTACCAATTTGTTTCAGTTGTTTAACTGCTCTTGTTTTTGAAATCCAACGCCCACTGTATTTCTTTTAAATGACAACTTAATTTTAATAGTTAGATAAGAAAATTTTTGAGAAAATAACGTTTGAATGAAAAATGGTTTACGTTAATATTCGTATTTGTTTTCATGTTTTTAAGGAAATTTTTATTAAAATTTTCTTTAGTTCTATCTTAAAAATAGCCCATAATCTTTTGGTCTTCTAGTTTTTTTTTGTTAAAAGTAGAATTTTTGTCAAATATCAAACAATAAACCATTTTTCCTAACTTTTTCATTCAAAGGTTATTTTCTCGAAAATTTACTTATGTAATAGACAAATACTTTTATGTGGTCGATTAAAGAATTAAACGAGCTATTAAATAAAGGAAAAAATCAGCAGGTTGTTATTTAAAAAAAAAATCAAGTAGGCATTGGATCTGAGAAACAAGAGCAGATAAACAATTGAAACAAATTGGTCATGTAGGTCTTATTGGCCCTAAATTACACACAAAATTTCAAACAGATACGTCAAACAGTTTTCGAAATATTAAACCGGTTCCATAATTTTGTCAAGCCCCGTATTTGTTTTCACGTTTTTAAAGCAACTTTTATTAAAGTTTCCTTTGGTTCTATCTTAAAAACAACCCATAATCTTGTGGCCTTCTAGTTTCTTTTTATTAAATCTAGTATTTTTGTCGAATGTCAACCAATAAACCATTCTTCCTAACTTTTTCATTCAAACGTTATTTTCTCGAAAATTTTCTTATTTAATAGATATAATTATTAGATTAATAGATAAATATTTTTATGTTGTCGTATAGAGAATTAAACGAGCTATTAAATAAAGGAAAAATATCAACAGCTTGTTATTAAAAAAAAATAAATAGGCATTGGAAACAAGAGCAGATAAACAATTGGTAATGTTAATTATTAACTCTAAACCACATACCAAATTTCAAATAGATAAGTCAAACAGTTTTCGAAATATTAAGCCGGGTCCATACTTTTGTCTTTCTCCGTATAATTTAGTATTCACCAGCGATTTAAACACCTTACCGAAAATGCTTGATTTTGAAATGGATCCATAATTTTGAGCTAAGGATTTATCTCCGGATTTGTAAAGACGTGTTAAAAAATAATTTTCCAATTAAAGGGAAGTATACCTGAACACAGAGGTTTAGTAAATATGAAGAAGGTAAATTTTTAGACAGTGCGTTACCCTTGACAAAAAACCAAAACGATTTAAGATTCACTTTCATATTTTTCTCTATTTTCTTACCGTAATTACATTATTACAAACATTGAATACTTATCTTTTTTATTTCTGAACGGAGGCAAGAGAATTGCAAAAAATCGCTGTAACTTTTAAATCTTTTAAAACGAACTTACTGTATCCTTACGTTTTATTAATCTAATAAGATCCTTAGTAAACCATGGAGGATATCCTTCATTAAAACCAGATATTTTAGGAGCATTCCTAGAAATGCCGTCGTTTATGTTATAAAATTTTCTGGAGTAACTGACGTAGGTATTTTTTAAATTCATCATCCATACGCTGTCTTACATCTTCGACAGTATCTGTAGTTCTAGGAGATCATCTATTTCATTTTTTGCGTTTAACACTAACACTTAATTTCACGTAAATTTTGAACATCGATGGCCCCAGAAAATGTTCACAAAATTCATCAATGCTAGCTTGAAAACACACTGTATATCTATTCATCATTTTCTCGAATTTCATTGCGGTAGTAAGATTCAATTACATCTTCTCCTCTTACGTAAAAACCATTTTTTTGTAAATATAAGTTGGAATTGTGTTTAAGTCACCGTTTAATTCTTACTCGTCTTAACAACTACCAGTGTGAAGAGCAATAATTTATTTTTCAGTCAAGTTAAGACAAGTTAAGCCGCTTTCCAATTGAAATAAGTTAATCGGAGCTCCTCCGAACTGATCCAACATGTTCCAATTGCAGGGTGCGGAACGCACTTGAATTGATCTTTTTTTATTTTCTCCCTTCCCCTTATGCACCTGTAACTATGACCACACTACGCTTATATGACTTACGTAGCGTTTCAATTAAAATCTCAGAAATGTAGTTCAGATCAGATCAGTTCAGGTCATCTTAGGTGCTTAAAATTCGTAATTGGAAAGCGGCTGTACCTACGTTTTGAACTTCATAGCAAGAGTTTATAAAAAAATAAAAAAATTGTTTAAACTTGTAGAATCAGGATATTCAACGGGAAAACCTGCTGGTTTTAAAAGACGATAATTCTTCATTGATATAATACTCTATGTATGCGCAACATCTTTTACAGAGATAATAAAAGATAAGGCTAATTTAAAAATTTGTAATTAACTTCCAGAGCCTTTAAATCTTTTGACTACTTATGTTCCTTGGACGCCTATTTTTTAATTTTCCATGAGTTTTAGTTTGAGAATTATTTTTTTTTATTTATTATATGTACTTATATATATTTAAATCATCTAAAACGTTTTAAACTCTAAATAATCGTCAGTTTTTGATTTAGATACTCTATGTACGACCTACTGGTTGTTAAAATGGTCCCTTTCCATATTTCCAATTTTGTCGCCTCCTCATTACACATGCTTCCTGAGCTTTGCATTCATATTTCACAGTAAATCCTAAAATTTAGCTGACATATTGTTTTGCCTTTTACAACATATGCTCGTTCAAATATTTCACCTTCCAACTGTTAATCTATTTCGTTTTGCTTGTTTTTTTTAAATATATAGCTAATTTTTTTATAGAATATTCTTATTCATTGCTCCTTTCATGTACATATTTTTTTCTCTACTTTTATTCCCAGATTTGCCTTTCTATTAAGCTTGTACCTTCGTTTGTACTCTGCACTTATTTACATTTATTTGTAAGATTTGCTTGTACGGTACACCAACGTAGTTTATATTGCTTTCTCTGATTACTACTTGGAACAAGTAACGAAATTAAAGGAATTAAACTTGGCAAAGGAGGCGTCCAAAGCACTGAAACTCATCACAACATTAATGGTATTCGTTTTGGAATAGTTTATTTACCAGAAGTTGAAGTTTTCGATAATAAAACCACTTTACAACTAATCTGTAGAAACCAAACCAGTTCGTTTGCTTGAGATTTATTTCATTTGACGTTAAGTAGAGAATCTAATGATTGCCGAAGCAGTATTATAATCAATCCGATTAAGTAGCATATCGCACGAGGACTCTTGTAAAATGTTTACATAAGGAATATCCGGCTTTCCAATTCTCTGTATAAACTTCATAACTTAACATCGCATATGAACACATTCCATTCGAAGAATTTAAAATTCATGTCTCAGTAATACCTTAATTACATATAGTCTTAAAAAGATTAAAAGAAGCCCTATTAAAATAATTTCTACATTTATAACTTGCATGAGTTAATGGAATTTATATGCATTATGCATTAATGATAGATTTCATGGTTTATTTTAACAGTGGCAATCAATCTTGATGCATCCAAGTTTTAATGAATCGTAGTGTTTTCCTTCTAAAATAAAATTTTTGATTCCTCGTGTTAAACTAACTTGGTACCACTCGTAGGAAATGTCTGGGGTACTATCAATCTGATGTTTTAAAGCTTCACAAGATTGCTGAAATCTTATAAGTAAAACTTAATTAAAAATAACCATAACGAACGTCAAATGTATTTCCTCACGTCTTCAGCTAAATCGATTTTATTAATTATGTACTATTCATTAAATACATCTACAGGGCGAATAAAATAAAATAATTCTCCTATCTTGTAACCTCATGGTCATCCTTGAAACAGTTATGTTTTATTTTTTGTGACTGTGAGAAAATACATAATTAGATTAGATACTTATGTAATCACTTTTCGCGGAGAGATTCAAAATCGAAATATGGATAAAATATCTTGTTAACTTTTGACTGCTGTCAAACGGTAGCGAAACGTTTAAAAATGTGCGCATTGTAAGATCTCCCTGAAAATTTATTATGAAATAGTTATACCCTAAAAAGTTAAATGTACGTGGGCTGCTGGAAAATGTTCTGGAATCCAGTAGGTCTAGAATTGTTAGCGTTTATCGACTGTCATATTTCAAAAATTTGACGTTTTTCGCCTATAATTCTATTGACAGTTCCTATCCAAGTGAACTAGTTTTGTTTGTGTAGCATTTGAGAAAAAGTAATTTTGTGAAAACATGGAAATCTCGCTTGAAAATTTTCGTGCCATGATTTTTTACGATTTCAACTGTGGTCTAACGCCGAAACAATGCCTCGATCGGCTTCATTTGGCCTTTGGAGATGAAGCACCATCAAAGAGCAGTGTTTACCAGTGTTTGGTTTGCCGAATTCCAGCGTGAACGTACCTCTCTCAGTGGCGAATTTCGTGAAAGTCGTTCATCAACATCTGTTGTTGCCACTAATGTAGATCCTGTGCGTGAAATGCTTGAGCGAGATCGATATGTGACATACCGTGAGATTCAAGTATTCTTACGCATTGACATGAAACCAATACACCAGATTTTGCATGATCATTTGAACGTACGAAAGGTTTGCAGTCGATGGATTCCACAAAATTTAACAGAAGTGCAAAAGCAGGGTCGTGTCAAATGGTGCGAAGAAATGCTCAAGAAATTCAATGGAGGTCGTTCAAATTTAGTTTATAACATCGTTACTGGTGACGAAACGTGGATCTATTCGCACGAGCCAGAAAGTAAACAACAATCTACCGTTCGGGTATTTCAAAATGAACCAAAACCAACAAAAGTTGTCCGTTCACGCAGCGCTGCGAAGCAAATGATTGCTTGTTTCTCTGGTTTAACTGGACATGTAGCAACCGTGACTTTAGAGGATCAAAAAACCGTGAATTGGTGATTGGTATACTACAATTTGTTTGCCGAAAGTCATCGACCAAATAAGAAGAAACAATCGAAATCGACGAATTATTCGCCATCATGACAACGCCAGCTCTCACTCAGCCAGTCAAACAGTTGATTTTTTGTCCAACAAAAATGTTGAATTAATGACTCATTGTCCATATTCACCTGATTTATCATCTAATGATTTCTCTTTGTTCCCAAATATCAAAAATAAAATGCGTGGTGAGCGATTTTCGTCGGCTGAAGCAGCGGTTGAAACATTCCGGACACTGGTTTCTGAGGTACCATCTTTAGAGTGGAAAACGTGCTTTAGAAATTGGTTCGAGCGTATGCAAAAGTGTATTGACGTCAAAGGCGAATACTTCGAAAAACAATGATACCGTTTACCAAATTTCATATGCGTTTTTTCGTACTGTTTCCAGAAACTTTTCCAGCAGTCCACGTATCGTAGAATCAGAAGATTATTTTAAAGAAAATTACAAACTAACATTACTCCTAAATTCTAGTAAGCCTGTACTTCAGGCCAGAGAAGATAGATCACCATGTGAAAATAAAAAGCCGTCATGAATATTTAATGCACGCTGACTTGTGTTATTCTTTTTCATATTCCACAAATGCAAATGAGGCACGTAGTATTAAATTTTATGCATATTCCGAATACCGTTAACGCATGTATTTTTCGAAACGGGAGAATACGAAGCAACCACATCATATATATTAGATATTTTATGAAACATAAACAAGCCTGATACAAATTTAATCATGCGAGAATAATATCTTCCCTAACCATCTTATAGAAAGCCTCAAAGCACAAGCAATCGAGATTGGAAAATATGTTGCTTGATTAAAAAAAAAATGTGGTTTATTAGTTTGGAAATATATTTTGTCAGCGCATTTTTAAGATAAATATTACCATGTTTATTTTGAGGAAAATGACTTTCACTAAAAGCGATCAAATTCGTTAAAGCACAGCACAAGAAGATGGTGATGTGTAATTAAAAATAAAGACAAAGTGGATATCATCAAGACACCAAGCGATAACATCTAGGAATTTTTGTATTAAAATTGCAGAGACAGATTTGTTCAATCGTTACAAGGACTTAAATTATTAATCATGGATATAAATTATTTTTTATTCAACTTTTTGATGAATCATTTAATAATTCCTGCTATTGTAATTATAGCGGAAAATGAAAACAAATAAGACAATACAACGAGGTGGTCGAATGTAAGAATAAAACACATTTCCACATCCAGGAAATATTTTATTAAAATTTTTACCCTACCTAACGTATACTAGGTGTCCTAGTTTAAACTTGTCAGGTTTGAAACGTGATTATAATCAATAATAGACTTAAGGAAAGCTTAAGGAATACATTGATTATGAAATAAGATATCTGTAAGTACAGTTTGGAAAAGTTACCTTTTTGAATATTACGTTCTTTACAAATGAAGCGAATACTAGCTATAAAAGTTATTAAAATCATTTCCATTATTACGCCATGGAAAATCCATTCTAAATCTAAATCTAGAACAAAAAATCAAGACAAGTTACTCTTTAAAAAGCAGTAGCACCTATTTATTTCCAATTTAATGAACGTCTTTTTTGAAGAAAAAAGTGTATTAATAAATATGATTTTAGCAATTTGAATAAGGAACAATTTGTACATTGAATTTCCGAAAAATTGGGTTGGTAACGGTGAATCAGTAAGGTAGTTTTAAAGGAAATACTTTTTTGTGGTTAAGTAAAACAGCTAAGGGAGAACAGCTGCGAGCATAACCCAGCGATATGCGCTTTATGTTTATAGATTTTAAACGGGCAAATGATGTAGTGATTAAAACCAATGCTAAAGCTAAGACTTGCCAACAAGTTAATTAGGAAATGACAATAAGAAAGACTTAGAGAGTTTCCTTATAGAAAGAGGATTGAGACGAGGTGATCCCTTATCGACAACCTTGTTTTAGATATTGTAATCGTAATACATACAAACGGACTGTTAAATAATCAGTAAAAGCATCAATGCCGATAGTAACGTCGAAACAAGAAGTGTGAGGAATTTGGAGGCAGTTTGAAAAAAATAATCCAGGAAAGGCTATGTATCTGACTGTTAAGTTACTTTTCCTGCTTTGAAGATTTGGAGAAGGGGTATTTGGGGATCACTGTTAATGCTTTTCGTCGATTACATGAACACTTCCCCTACTGGCGTGGGAAGCATTAGGAAAATCTACAAAAAAACGTTCTCAGGTCTTTTCAACTTTTCTTGGACAATTTTAAGACACATGCGCACTTCTCATTAGCTCAATCTATTTCACTTTACTTAACAATTTAAGGCAAACATACTTACTTCGCACCTCTCCCAAATTGCCAATTCTCCAAATCTCCAAAGCAGGAAAATCAGCTTAAAAGAGCACATTTCATTCCAAATTCTTAAAAGAGCAATATTTCTTCAAGGTTCTTGACTATTCATGACTTAGTCTTATTATAACTAATAAAAATGAAGGAGAAATAAAGATTAACAAGAAGATTAAAAGGTAGTTTACCTGGAAATATTGAATCAAAAAACGTACCTCAAACAGCAATACTGAAGTGGGTGAAACAATAAATAGGCAAACAGTTCTGTAGTGAGGTGATCTATGGTGATCTATCAATAATGAATTAACAAATAGCATATCAGTTGAAACGATTTGAACGAGATTTATTCAGAAGAAATTGATCGGAAAAAAGGAGTAAAAGATGAACGAAACAAAAATATAATAAATCAGTAATCAGTCAAAGACTTAGACTCTATTAGGTACCTGAGGTGATTGTGGCATATAGTAAGAATAAAGGAGAATTGGGTTTCAGATTTAGACAGGAGAAAGGGGAAAGAAAAGAAATGGACGAACAAAAGAAAACGGAAGTGGATGGAGGTAGTTAAGAGTGATTTACAAACGATAAGCTGCAGAGAAAAACCGAAATGGAAAAAAGTTGTTAGGAAAATAGAAGAAACAAAAATCTAGACCTAGAAGCCAAGGGACCCTGTAAAGTTCGAAGAGTTGTTTTATGTAAGATTAAAAAGTGGATCACCCCAGTTACCAAATACAACATGAAATTTAATAACCTCTAAAGTCCGAAGCGCTGTTTTATGTTAAGATTAAAAAATAGATCACCCCAGGTTAACAAATACAACATGAAGTTTAGGATTGGAAACACATTTCAAACAGTTTCACTTGAAAATCGTTCAGAAAAGTATATTTAGTAATTTGGCGGTCATAAAGTACATTTTTTTAACTATACACAAATATTATAAGTTATGAATGCAACACGTTCAAAATACTTTGGATACAAATACTTGCCTACTCACTGAATTGATATATTTAATCCAGATATCCCTATTTTTATAAATGAAGTTGTTTCTTGTCCAACGATAAATGTAAGTAAAAGGTTTTTTTTAATCTTAAACCGGACAGAATTATGATTGGAAATACACTCAACGTTTCGCTATAGATTTATAACTTCATCAGGAGTGAAAAAGTACTTTTTCCACTCTTGACGGTCCAATCATAATTCTGTCCGGTTTAAGATAAAAAAAAAACTTTTTGCTTCCTATTTTTGTAGTTATTTACAACTGGAGTTAAGAACCGTTATCGGCTATATTGTTAATAAAAATGTCAATTGCCACATAACACAACAATTTGCCTGATTTTGTTCTTTGCTCTTCCAATTGCTTTTTTCAAACTCTTACATTAATTTCTTCTATCTCTGTCTTCAGCCAAGAACTCAAATAAATTTTCCTGCGAAAGCATTTCTTTTCTGGCATTTTCCAAAACTATTAAGCGAACTCTGTTTGTTCAGTTGACCTGCTCTACCTTTTCTGCTGTTTAAAAATAATTATTGTACCGGCAAAGTCGAACAAAGGCAATTAAAATTTCTGCGACACTTTGACATTATAATAAGGCCTAACTTGAAGGCTTCCGCGGTCGTCGTCAATGGTTAAATTCTTGGCTTTCGGTTGGAACCGCTTATCTGGGATTTCTTCTACTGCCGACGTTTCCAGAAGAACTTTCTCAAGGATGCTGCTCGTGTTGGTCTTGGTGTTGCTTCTTATAAGTCGATGAGACTGAATCTCCAATCGGAAGCCGAGAATTCAACCAAGTAATAAGGCTGCTAATAATTTTTATTAAAAACACAGAAAAAGCAGGAATGAGAAAAAAGTAATTAGAAAAAGCTCGTTCCGGGCTTAGACTGCTATATTCGACATTGAGAACGAACAGGCGGTATATGGATCTTCGAGTCCTGTCCATTTTTCCAATATTATAAAAGCATAGCAAATTTTTGTTATTTGGCTTCTGTTCTTATTGTTATTAAAAATTCATCAAGTCGTCTCCTATTATTTTTATTTAACGATTCACTTACTGTTGCTGTCACTACAATTACTAATATTGCAAACCCCAAAAATAAACATTAAAAAAAGTAATTTTCGTTGGACGTACCGATAGAAGACTTTTGCTTTAGCCAGTAGCAACAAAGAATATACGCGTAGCGTGTTTACTTGTATACGTTGCATACGAAATAGGCGCAAAACCGTAGATTTGCAATGTACAGTGCATTGAAACCACTATTAGCTGAAGTAAATGCCTTCCATCGGTATATCTTAATTTAGAAATAAGTCTAATATATAAAGATATTAAATGCGTTTATTAATATAAATTTTATAACGTTACCGAATTTTGCCTCAGTAATGTACAATAATTTCCAGTAGGAATTTTTCCAGAGATCAAATTTCTTCAGCTCGAAATAACTTTTCGAAGTTATTCTGAAGCCTCTCGACCGCATTCCGAGTTAAGCCGCAGTATTTAATTTATCTGTTTTTGCCACTGGTGATTTTTATGTTCCATTACGTCAGATGAGTTTAATTGTTAATTGAACACTTATTACAATTACACAATAAATTGTGCCGTTAGTAAGACGAATATCGAAAGAGGATGTTATCATAAAAAAACATTTCTACACTTCCAATTTAGATCAAAATATCAGCATTATACAATAACTAACATTCTATAAATTATCGTTTAATTGCTCCTTCGTAGTAATTGAGAATCCCACCTGATATTATCTTTTATGAGGGGCCCGTTATATTAAAGTCGTTTTCATATATTAGATTACGGAGCAATTTTATTAACATTAAATATGCTTTATCATCAGTGAATGGGGAATATTCCAGCAAAGTTTAATATATGCGCAAAGATAATGATGTTGAAAAAGTCTCTAGTGCTCTAAGGCACGTGAAAATTAATAAGTGAAAATGTTTGTTACTAAACAAAAAAAGGAAATGTACAATAGAGTTTCTTTCTTTGACCTTCTCCAAGGGAGAAACCTTCGTTGAGCCTTAAGAATTACTTAAACGAAAGCATAAAACACTTCCTAGCGGCTGCCCTTTCTTTTAGATCGAACCGGAAGTCGGTTTTTTCGCCGCGAGAAGCTTTTAAAGCTCGCGTGTCCTTATCTTGGTTTATCTGGCTGTTCGCATGTATCAGATCACTAGTGGCTAATGGACTGTGTAATATCGCCTCAATTACCTCGCAAGAGATTAATAGGTCTCATTCGTATGTTCCACCCTTGTCCACCGCCTGCCAGACGTTGCTGGAAACATTAGTGGGGCTAACCTTAAGCCGCCATATAAATCGGTAAATCTTTGTGTGCCTTTATTACACCCGGAAATTTTATTACTGGGTATAACGCGGAAAGCGTCTTCCATTTTTATCCTGCAAATTTCACCGAAGTCAATTTTCACTCCTTAGTATTTATCTTCATATGTGATGATGCATATTTGAAAGATTAGTATTTATTACTTTAAAAAAAAGCACATGAAATAGTTATAGTAAGTAATATATTATCAGGAAACTTAATCTTGCCTTTAAGAAGATAAGTGAAAATTTAAGGACTGTTCATTTTACTAAACAGACACCTTTAATATTATGCTAAATTTCCAAATTGCAATTATTTTTTTAGTAGTAGGCTTTGATAACTTCGGCCAAGTGACTGTCACTTAGTTTACAACAGCCGTCAAAGGTTTGTAATAATTAATATCGAAAATAGAAAACTGATCGTGCAAAAATGATGCTCTGAAAAGTTATCTTTGCGAAAACTCGCAAAAATTGCAAAGTCAGTTCTTAGTCAGCGGTTTTTCAAATAATTCAAAAGTTTGAAGAGTGTCATAGGCATGATGATTTACCCAAATCGCGGCGCAGAAGAGGCCCAGTAAATCCAAGATCCGAGAAGAACGTTGTGAACGTACTCAGTCAGAAAAATGTTTGTCTGTACGCAAAACAGCAAAAAAGAAAGGTGTCAGCGTAGGTAATGTGCAAAATATCAAAAAAAAAAGAAATAACATACGGACTTACAAAAAACAAAAAATGCCGAAAAAAAGTGAGGAGCAAAAAATTCGGTCAAAGAAACGCTGTGGAAGGTTTTATAGCATTTTGATTCAAAACAAAGCTCGCTGTGTCCTTATGGATGATGAAACATACGTCAAAATGGACAGCAAAACGTTACCAGGGCCTCAATTTTACAATGCTGTCTTGGGAGAAAATGTATCTGATAATGTAAGAACATTTAAAACAAATAAATTCGGGAAGAAAATTCTTGTATAGCAGGCAATATGTTCTTGTGGCCTCAAAAGTTCTTCAACTTTTTTCACAACAGGTACAATTGGAAGCCACGTTTATAAAGAAGAATGCATACAAAAACGTTTATTACCCCTCTACCGTAAGCACAACATTCCTCCCTTATTTTGGCCAGATTTGGCAACAGCCCACTACTCTGGTACGACACTAGAACTACTGAATTCAAAAAATATTGATTTCGTGAAAAAACAGGACAATCCACCAAACTGTCCTGAGCTTCGCCCTATTGAGCGCTATTAGGCTATAATAAAAAGATACTTGAGAAAATTTGGCCGAGAAGCTAAAACTATTTTTAGAATTTAAACAAATATGGGGTGCGGCTTATCAAAAAATTTCAGCGCAGAGCATGCAAAGACTTATGGCTTGTATTAGAGCGAAAGTTCGAAATTTCTATCGTTCTTGATTATATTTAGTTTTTCCATAATCTGTAGACTGAGACAAGTTATCTTGTAATTTAGAAATAAATTAAAGTGAAAATTTCTAGAAAGTTTAAATTGTATATTGATTATATAGTGTCCGTTTAGTAAAATGAACTTGGCCTTATTACTCTCAATCAAGGAAAAATACAATGCAAATTCTAGTTCATCTTTTTTTTGATCATTTTCAAAATGCGTCAGTTAAAAAAGTGTAAAGAACTCTATTTTTTTAGAAAAATTTTTGTGCAAATCGTTTTTGATTGCAGTGAAAACCTCGAGCAGCCTCTGTACACCTGTTTCAGCCCTGCTTGGAGCTTCTTCAGCGATCGTAAAATGTCGCTATTTTATCTATTTTTTTACATTGGGATACAATTACCAGCAATAAATTTGGTAAAGACAAAAAAAATCGATATAAGTATGAAAACATTCTTAAAACGTAAACCATTTTATTCGATGAAAATGGGAAGTTTTTAACGAATTTTTATTGCAAG
The DNA here is from genome assembly GCA_036172665.1 of Prosopocoilus inquinatus. NCBI lineage: Eukaryota > Metazoa > Arthropoda > Insecta > Coleoptera > Lucanidae > Prosopocoilus > Prosopocoilus inquinatus. The sequence continues at coordinate 29,234,327 of CM069876.1, read as the reverse complement.
TTGAAAGTTTATGAAACAATCAGTTTAGTTTTGATTTCATGAAAGACCTCGTACTTGAAAAACGTTCTTAAATTTTTATTTTAAAACTGCAATAAAAAATGAAATAGGTACAAATTGATTATACGTTTGTATGTTTGGGTTTGTATGTTTGTTTATACGGGTGTTTCAGAAAACCCAGTAACGTGGTATTTGATTATTTTGTTACTAGAACATAAAGTTACAATTTAGGGTTCGGTTCAGTTTTATTTTAATGTAAAACGCGATACACTTAATAAAATAATTTTAATTAATAGTACCATGAGATCATTTAAGAGCAGAACAAAGAATGGCATGATATTTTTTTGTTTAGATTTGAATTTTAGTTGTCAATTTCTTAAATTAATCTCAAACAAGACATGCACTTTATAAAATATCAAAAAGTTAATAAATGTTCGTGGTCTCCATTCTCAAATTCGAATATAAAACAAACACCAACTGCTCTGTTTTTAAATGATCTCATTGTATTTATTATATCGTTATTAGTTAGATAGTAATACTAATAATTAATTTCAAAATATTCTCTTAACAAAATGTACGTACGGCAGAAAACTATTGTGCTTTTTCAGTTTGACACAGAATTGAATAAATTATGAGGAAAACAAAAGGAAAGAAATGTGTCATGAAAACAATGCAACTGAATTAATTCTGTAATTTGTATTTAAATTGTATTTAAATGTGTACAACAAAACAGAAAAGAAGAAAAAGGCAAGAACGATACGGTATAAAGAAATTGTTGTGAATTTGTGGTTTAGAGAAATATTTTCTTAATCTGAACAACGACATGCAAGTTTATTTTTCTGCCACGGTGGTTGTAAACTGCGGCGGCGGTCAGGGATTTTATAAATCCTACATGTAAATTCGGGCGGCTGGTCAGGTAGGAGTATCAAGAAACATGTAAATTGTGGCGGATGGTCATTTCGACATCTCTAATCTTACTTGTAAATTGGGGTGAGCATATAATTATACGGTTATACGAAAATATTTGAAAAATATTGAAAAAATTGTCATATAAAAGTTCTCATAAGCTACTTACAATTTTTTTTAAGAAAATGAGAGGTGAATGTAAAAATAATTTATTATTGCTATTTACCATTTATCTTAAAACTGAAAAAAATCAATACTAACAATTCTTGTAAAAAAATTAAGAAAACTTAACAAGATAAACAATCGAAAAATGTAACAATATAAATTCTTTTGCCCTTCCCTGTATTTGCTTAATTTAGTAATTTATTAACACTTTCAATTGAAACTCTTTTTTGTTAAGTTACGAAAGAAATCGCCGCAACCTTACCACATTATTTCCATTGGAAATTTTCTAATTTCTGAGTACAATAATTAAATATTCACCGCACCGCCAGAATTTACAAGGAAGATTAAAATATGTATCTGACCATCCGCCGCAATTTACTGTACATATTTTGGGAAAATACCTGCTAAAAGGATTAAGGCTTAACTATCGCCGCAGTTTACGTCTGCTCTTTTACCAACGAACATTTTATTTGTCATACACGTGCACTTGGCTATCTGTTAGAAAATTGATTTAAAATCCAAGTTTCATGCATTCCAATTTTCTAAAATCTTCCGGTACAATTCTAGTACCATCCAAAGCGTGGCACTTGAACCTTCCAGATTTATCAAGTCATTAGAATGATATGACGACAATTATTATAAAAGTAGGTTCTAAAAATGATTAAGTCAAAGGAGACAACAAAAACGCGAGTCGATTTAATTCTACAAGAACCTTACAAATTAATAACAAGCGTTTATGGCTTCTAGTCATCATCGGAGGGAAAATTCTCTAATTTGTTTTTAATTGAATGTAACAAGATTTTGAAAATACTCCTGTTTTTTTTTGTTTCTTTATATTTATATATTTAGTACATTTAATCACAAGAACTATTTACTGTAATAGCACAGAAAATAAGTAATTAAACAATGCAATATTTAAATCGTGGAGGAAACTGTCTTGTACACCGCGGTACTAATAAGTACACCCAAGTTACACTTTGTGTTCAGTGACTTTTTTGAAATCGCGAGTAAATTCTATGCTGAAGTGATGGGTCACACCATGGATCTAGCGCGAGCGGTTTTCGAGTCAAATTCTGCTAGAATTTACTCAAAACTACACTAAAAAATGCTATTTTCATATTTATATTCCTCGATTTTTTTTTTCTTCTTGAGGAAAACTTAAAAATATGATGAGTGTCTCGCTTATTAAATTATGAAACTGCAGGAACTACAGGAAAAATGATATTTGCTATAGTTATGAATATTTGTCCAATGTCTTGATCGTCGTCTTCAAAAAAAAGTTATTAATTGTAACCTTACGAATAGTCCTATTTTTTTAATACCTTTGAATTGCTATAACTTCGAAACAAAAACAAACCGGACCTATCTTGATAGGAGATTTTTTTTAATTACACCTATTTTTATTTGCCAAAATTTGTAAAGAGGCTAACTAACTAGATTTCGAACGGGCTATGTACAATTTGTATTCTAGAAAAATAACAACTATGATTTGATGACTTTTTTTCTCTTTACAAATAGATGTAATTTTCTCTTTTTCAGTAAAACTGTACGAAAAGTTCAACTTATTTATATGTTCATTTCAGACATTGTAAAAGGCGAATATATGAAGTGCAACAGTTTCTACTTCTCAAACAAAAGGGCAGAATAATTAAAAAAAAACTCAAGTATTCACTAGAAGTATTACGTTAGGAAATCAGTGACGTAGTGATCGGGAGTAACTGTACCAGCGCACAGCGAGATTCGATCCTGAAGGGCCTAGCTCAAAAGCGGGTCGCGAATCCTGAGAGTTTGGGAAACGCTGGCTTAAGGTGTGGTTACAAGTAGGTTCACCAGTTTGGTAAACCCAGTATCGTCAAAGAAAATATTCCAATCAACATTTTTATAATTTCATACATTTTGATTTTTATTCAACTTTTTGTCTTACTTGTGAAACTAGATGTGTTTGTACATAGATTGTGTTATTAATTCATCCGCAAAGTATAAATCATAATCATAGGGGCATGTCTTAAATTATTCCCAAAACGCCACGTTTTTAATAAACAGGCAAAGCATCTTACAAACAAGGAAAAGAAATCGGGCCACTTGTTTCGCGCTCAGTGCGAAAATTTAACACTCGGACTGTACTAGCTCCGCCCGCAGTATTTGGAACGGAGTTATTTCATGTGGCTGCATCGAGCACAATACTGTCGACTTGTAGGCATTTTTATTGTTTGCAATTAAATATTTAAAGTATGTGGTGATTTGCAGCGACTATTACATGCATTTTTATATTTTTAAAGAGAAACTTTCTTCTATTATCTCTCTAGGATGTGCGAAAGTTTTGACGATTAAATATATTTAAATCGTTTAGTCGTCGAAGAAAAAACCTGAACTAACTCGCATATCTTCCCTCTCCATTCAATGACAATTAGAAGCATCGCAGTCGTGCAAAGATGGAAGGAGTGAACAGTACATTCGGCGTGAAAAGCGTCGGTATTAAGTGGGCCCAATTCTTAAGCTTGCTTATAAACTATCCAATAGATTTTAGATGACGAATTAAATGTATTTTGTTAGCTCTAAATATTTGAATTATATTTCTACAAACCGGACGCCAGATATTAGACTGGAAATCTTTACAACAAATATTTGAATTATATTTCTATACACAGTATGTTGGGTAATTGAGTGGACACCTTTACAACAACATATAAGGCACACTATGTATAGTAAAACAGTCTGTATAATTCGGGGTGCTATATGGCTTCTATTTTAGAGGAACAAAAATTGAAACAAAAAAGAAAGGATAGTTTGAAAACCGCTGGTTAACAATTCCAATGTCGCAAACGTCACCTGTTCGGGTAGAAGTCATAAATTCCTTATTAATTTTTTACGACTGATTAAATCTAGAAGGATGTTGACTTTATTAACAGTTGCACTTTTGATTTTTTTACGAACATGTTAAGATTTCACAAAAAAATCGAATACGCAGAAATCACTGCCCTTACATGCTTTAATTACACCTGAATAGGAGTTCTGTTTCTTCGACAAGTTTTTTTAGAAGTATCAAAAGCGTTGATGTTGCACGTGTTAGTTGATTGATTCACACTTCTCATGCATTCAGGCATATCGAATGTCTACTTTAATAGACGCTCGTGTGATAAACACTGTTCGGCGGTTTCAAAAAGGTAGTAATTTATGAGGTTTTTCAAAAATGGGCAGAACTGACATTATACCTAAGACTTTTCTACTTCATTTGGTAACTTGAATCTCCAATTTTAATTTGTCCTGACACCATGTATACAGAGTGGTTTAGAATAAATGTCCATCCCATTAACCACAGTCGTTGAAAAAACAAAGCAAAAAACGGTAGACATCAGGGAATTTTTGCGACAAAACGAATTGAAAATTCACATGTAAACTTGTTGGTGGTCGCTGGAATAGCTGAATGCGTGATAACAGCAAAAGACTTTCGAGGGAAAAAAAACACAAAACACGAACATTTAACCTTGAACTGAAACCGTAAAATGATTTGTTTACGATTCCCTGAGGACAGATTGCAGAAGGCGAACAATGAACTTCATTTTTTTATAATGTAAGTAGGGAAACAATAATAATTTTGTCAGTGAAATCGTGTACGTGTCAACATGCGTATCAACTCACAGAAATTCGTGCATTTTAAGATTACATGTCTTAAGAAGATTTGAATGATGTGCGCTTAATGCCAACCAACGGCCCTTTAGGATTTTTTTTAAATTGTATGTATTACCACAGTGTTTTACGTATCTGCAATTGCTTCATATGCGAAATAATTAATCGAGTGCAGCGAATCATGTTTAATCAAACATTACAGATGAAAAATTCAGTTTATGAAGACACCAGTTGAGGAACTGGCGCTTTTGCTGGAGCAAAAGAAATCAGAACAATGCAAATCACTGTCCGGCGTACGTGATTCATTAGACTGACATTCACAGAGAACATTTGAATGCTCTTGGGTGGTGGAATACTTGGCACGCAGAGTTGTTCGTGCAAAGAAGAAAAATCTTGCGCTTACGGCAGTCAAAACGTGCATCCAGAAGTAATTGCAGTTTTAATAAATTAAATAATAAGTTACATTTGGCCGAATAAGTTGCCCTAAGACACGTTGTGAACAAAGAGATCACATGGAACATTTGTTACAAAAACCGTAAGTTACATCACAAAACATGTACTATTTGTTGACACAGTTACAGAGTTTCTAAAACATAAACAGTTGGGGCACCAAAAACGTTGATTTTCGGAATGTCTCCAATAAATTTTTTTCTTACAATTTGGGACTTGCATGACCTTAGTAAATGCACTCGTAATGGGAAAAATGCTATAGTATCTGAATTGTAGCGATGTGCCAATATTGATCCAATGAAGGGCCCTTGGAAAATCTTAAGAAATTGTCAATGTTTTAAATGAAAAATATGCATTAGATCGATGTGAATTATGAAAACCTCTGGATATTTTCTAGTTAACGAAATTCCTGGCAAACATTTGCAAAACGCGGCGGCAGCGAAAACAGCAAAACCTAAATAAACAGACTGAAATTAATCGGCACAGAAACTCCACAGAATCGAAACATCGGAAAGCAATATCGATGTGCAAAACACCTACCTGAAATATTAAACTTTTATTGCGGTTTTATTTAAATTCAAACAAAAATTCACCGATTTGAAACCGCAGAGCGTCAGCGTCACGTTAAAGTAAACCGCACCCGGTTAGGCTGGTAACACATTGCCGGATAATATGAAAATGAGGACTAAATCAAGCATTCCAATTAAACATAACTGATGATCCTGAGTAATTGTACTATCGCCGCTATTACGCTGAATTAAAACGATCGTGTAGCTTTCGGATGGAGGCACGTAGCAAACGAAAATTATTAGGCGAGAGCAAAAAGATATTCGCCATTTAAAATTTTCGAAGCGGTATTTATGAAAGGTCTGATTTATCGCTGCTAATTAAACCAGCGCAGAAACACAAATTACCAAAGTTCCCGAGCTGAAATTGCATGTAGTTTTACGTTTTGCTCGATGTTATAATGGAATCCTTGTATTTTGTTCAACAGAAGAGAAACAATTTGCCGTTTTTAGGCGATGTATATCTACTTAGGTATGAGATACGACACTAAATTACATATTAATTAAAGCAATGTGCACCTACCTCAATGCTAATTAATATTGCTACATACTACAAATTGTCTTGCTACATCAAAACAAACAGACAAACTGTTTTTGTTATGATTTATTAAGTTTTTATCATATAATCATTTCTTCACGTCAAAAGTTTTGCAATTTGTAGAGCATTTACTTTACACAACAAACATTTATTAACAACAGTTAAAATTTGTATCAATAAGTTTAGAAGAAAAAATGTTTGTAACCGAATGATTCAGATTTAGTAACACTCTGTATTCTTAGTAAGTTATACCTTCCAGGACAACAATGTTATTCAATTATACAACATTTTTATTTAAGAAGTTTTATCAATGATATTATTTATTTATAGTATATTAAAATTTGGAAGCAACATAAACACTACGTGTATGTAGTTGTTTTCGAATAAAAAAAAAACAGTTCGTTTTTATGTAGTAACAATATTTTCCATTTCAACGAAACACACATATTCGAAACTGAAGCAGTTGTTTACCACCATCAATGAATTCATGATTTCAATGCCGTTTAAAATCTGATAAAACGAGATTTATAGCTTTGTTATTTGAAACGTCGCTCAAGTTTCCCAACTCATTCTCTAATCTTTTGTATTATTCGCTTATTTGCATGGAGCTTTCGAGTATTGTAAATGTATTGCCCCATTTTCTCATTTCTTGAGTTTCTGCTACAATTTATTTCTTAGTTATCGCCATGCGCGTCAACTAAAATAGCTGCAATACGAAGAAGTAAGTTTTAATATCAGGTGAGTGCTTTAAGCCTCGAGATCATAATAAAGAAGAGATCATACTCAAGAAAATGCAAATACAAGAGCTGTGCGAAATAGGATTTTCAAAAATTTAATTCTTTCAAGTGAATGCGATGATTACTTTTTTATTTTTTAATAAACCCATCAGTTTAATTTCCTCCTATTACATACCAACTTCTTTTATTAAATTCTTTTCGAAACTATAAAATGCATTTGCCTGAGAACAATAATATTGAAATACACAGCCAGTGGCGGCTTGTCGGGGCGGGTAAGGTGGGTAGTGCCCACCCTGTCCTACTGAAATTGCAGCTGAACTCTGTGCTTGACCTGTTCCGATATTTAAATCGGTAAGTTCCGCTCACAAGTCATAAAATAAACCTCCTTACCCTTTGCAGTTGTTACCAGGGTTGCCAAAAATTAACGATTAAGTACAGCACATAAAACAAAAGATCACAACTGAGTCAAAGAATAATAAAAAATAAAACCAGTAGAAACAAAAGATGAGCGAGAATCAACTAAATGTAAAAAATTATTTGATAAAAATAAACAAAAAAGAAACACAAAAGTATAAAATGAAACAGACGTACCACGACACCAAGATTTTAGAAAGTTTTGGCTTGTCAAGTTTCAAACACTGCTAAACTTTAAAAACAGCGTATTTTTTTAACTACAAATGTATCAGAAAAGAACAAAAGAAATTTCAAGCAAAGAACAAAAAAAACCGAGGAGCAAGGTAGACAAAAAAAAAACTAAAAGTCGCCGAAATGTAATTTCAAAAATCGCTACAAATTAAAAAAAAAACAAATGAAGCCTACAAAAAAATTAGAAATGAAAGAGAAATAAAAGAAACACAAGGCATAAATTAAACATAAAAGAAAAACAAAAGAAGATCGACAACATCAAGCTGAATCAATCATTAGCTGAACGAAAAACAATAATTTTCTGTTTAGAAAATTCGTAGAAACTAACAGTCGTTCATACAATTGAAAAAAAAAAACAAAATAAAAAATTAACGACGAAGTACAGTACATAAAACATCTGAGAACTGAGAAGAAAAATAATTAAAAACAGCAAAATGTGAAAAATTAAATTGATAAAAAAACATAAAATGATAAAATGAATTTTTAAAAAGCAGAAGTACCACGATATTAAAATGAAAATTGACGAAATTTTTGCAAATAAAACAAGTTCGTATGAAATAAAAGAGTACTATAAGAATGAGCCAATAAAGTATGAAAACTGATACGTTTTAAAAGAAGAAAATTGCAAAAAAAACATTAAAAAAAACAAAAGAACGGTTACCCAAAAAACAAATAAATGAAGAAACGGCGATACCCTGGCCGAAAACTGGCAGGGAACAAACGAAATGAATTAAACGAACAGCGAATAAAATACAAAAATAATAATTCTTTAAAACGAAAAAACAAAAGAGAAAGGAAAAATACGAAACGAACAAAAAAAAACAAAAGAAATCACATTGAATTTTTTTGCATCAACTCTGCGGTCTTAAATTTTTGGATCATATTAAATGTAAATTTTATAGAAGTGAAGACAAATAGAAGTAACCCAAAGTAGGCATCTTCGCCACATGTGTCTAAAATGTAGCCAAAATGGCGGAATTTCCCTCAATCTGGAAACACTGGTTATTGCCCACCCATAGTAAATCATCACAAGCCGCCACTGTACACAGCTATCTGTATGATAAATACTGTAGAAACAAAAAATATACCGGTTGTTTCTGTAGAATGAAATATAAGCAATTCAAAGACAGAGAGCGAAATAGGCGCGCAAAAGAGTTGGAGTTTCTTATGAAGTTGTGGCGCTTCCCTACTTACAACATAAAGCTGTCCTGTTCGCATTTGATCAATTTTTATTTTCAATTTTACCTGCGCCATTTGTTTTCGTTAAATTCCTATAATCTCGATTTAATTCAACAACCTGTATGCGCGTTTTCAGTTCTATATTAATTATTACTCTCATCTAATGAAAATACAATTAATATAGTAAAAAACTAAACAATATAAAAGATAAATACGTAAATATTATTGAAGAAAATTTTGTGCAAATCTTTTTTGATTGCAGTGAAAACCTCGAGCAGCCTCTGGACAGCTGGTTCAGCCCTGCTTGTGGCTTCTTCAGCAGAGACGTAGCTCGACATTCCCACTGCAAACAAAAACGACTTGTCCAATTTATTCGCAATTGCGATGTAACGATTTGCACAATTTTTTTTTCAAAACTCATTATGCTTTGACGGCAAGCATGGCCGCCTTCCATGGGGGACTTATTAGGAGCAAATCCCGCTTCAATTTGTCTATCCTACTGCAATGTCAGGTCAAAAAGCGATCATAAGATGTCGCTATTTTATCTGTAAATATTATTATTGAATCTTCTCATTTATATTAAAATATATTAAAAAAAATCAATAAGTAATAGAAATCAAACGCAGAAGCTATTCATGAATCCGAGCTTTCAACTTTCAATTTGGTTCCTCCGTACCTAATACATTTCATCACGTGAGTGATAAAAAAAGGACATATATTCATAATAAAACTCAATTTCGTCGATGAAAATAATAAAATATTTTGCATTCAGTATTTTCTTTTCTCTCTGAAAGAAAGTCGTCGATTTTTTTACTCATAGCTCAAAGGCTGCGCCTGTGCTCTTGCATGCTTTAATATTGATGCGGGGGCGTAATTTAAATCCAATGAATAATTAGGTAATAAAGCTTTAAATAATTATAAAGCAGCCATGAATAATTGATGAGTATGGACGTAATTAATATTCATGACTTTAAAGTGCATTGTTGTTTTGTTTTATCGTCCGATAACTTTATAACAGCTTATTTTAAACCGAACTGATTATTTCTGACTGAACTATGTAAATCGGTGGAGAGAGAATTGATACATAATTCACAGAGTTTATGGTTGGTATTTTTGCATGTAAAAATCGAAAGCCCAACCTTGTGTATAAAGGATACACCAACACGTCCGTGCAGGTTCGCGAACCTAAAGGTGAAACCATGAAAATTAGCAGCCGATAATTTTTAGACTCTTAATAAGATAGAGGAGACACTTGTATGCTATATGTACATACGTCACACAACGTGTGTTTCATTTTAACGTACGCACTCGCTCTTGTCTTCCTTAAATTTCGTTTAAACCTTTTGTGTATAGAATTTATAGCGAAGAAGAAGTGACGTACTGATTAAGTGAACGGTTTCGTCTTATATACTTTTTCAAATCTCAATTAAATATACGGAATAAACGAATCGAATTTATGATAATAAACGCTGAACAAAATTTTATGAAGTAAACTTGACATTAATGATAATAAATTTATAATATTCAGATACCTACAATTCGAATACAGATTATTGCGTCTGGACTTTAATATGCTTATCTCATTTTACTTTTCACTTTTTCACAAACTTCTTATCTTGTTCGGTAAAACGTATTTCAAGATATTCCAAAGGGCTTTGACCAATTACCAAATCATCCTGATTCGTTTCTTCAGGTACAAATAACAAGTTGTCTTCGAGTATTAAGGCCAGGTCTGATATTCACTTGCATTTAGTATTTAATCCTTGAATCCGACTTCTAGAAAATTTAAATAAAATCTTCTGAATATAAGTTTATACAGAGTGTCTCAAAACCTCTGTCTTTAAATGAAACTGTAAGTTCCTCGTTACATAAGAGATTAGTTCTCCAAATCTGAATTTTTTTGCCCAAAAATGAAAAACTGACCTATCACAAGCGAGCGCGTCCCTTTGTTTTGAAACCTCTGCTTGGTTTATGGCTGGTCTCGGCAACTTATTCCGATAAAAGCAATAAATCGCATTAAAACTTTTTATTTACGTTTAGAAGAACTCGGTTAAGGTCTTATTGTATACGAATATGAATCCGACTTGCGGACATCGGCATGTTTATTTGTATTTTCAACATCCGATAAGTAAGAACGTTTATTTACGCACTTCTTTGTAATAGACAATAACAATTATGCTAAAATATCTAGAGTATCTAATCTTCGTTAGATTTTTGCTGAAGTAATTAAACATCTTCGTACGGCTAGTTTTGTAATTGCGTTGAAAATGCGTGAAATTATTTCTTAATTATCGCACTAATAGCTGCAAAATAAGTATTGCAAGAGCAGAAACTATTCCTATTGTTAAAACGGAAAGCAAGAATTGGAGTATGATGCGATGAAAAATTTAAATAAATTAGATTGCCTGTGCACACAATAATCTGTGGGTTCAAAATAAGTGATTGAATAACTTCACTAGCTCTCAATCGAACTATTTTATTAATTGTTTACATTCCAACACAAAACACATGTTTTTATAAGGATAATATTGAACCTGAATTTCTGTGTCGGCTTAAACCATAAAGACATAAAAGCTACCGCCTAGTGCAGACATTTATATCGACGTTTATTCGAAGTTTTAATAAAGAAACAATTTTATTTTTGCTGTACATATACAATAAACTTTAATAATCAACATTGTAAGTTGATTATTGGCAATTTACAAATTAATATGATGTATCCACTTTTTCGATCATCTTTAGATTGAATTTTTTTTAATTTAACTCTTAAAGTACGGATTAGCACGTAAGCTTGAGCTGAACTTAACTAGTTTCAAAATTTATCTGCTTTTAAAATTAACAAAAAACACGATACTTGACCTGCCTTAAGTACAATATCTATGCATTAGGTTACGGTCTGCGGTTTTAAGACTTTTTATGGCCTCGAACGTCGGAGAATAACCAAGCTCGGCTGGAACATTTAAGCTGCATTCGGCAACCCTCAAACAATTTCTATGAAAAAGTAAACAATTGTATAACAAATTTTGCTTCTTTTCTTGACCACTATTTGTGGTTTCAATTACAGACATAGGTTTAGAGACACGCTGTATACAGTAATTTCTTAATTGTTGGATTACACTCAAAGTTTTCATATTTTCGGTTTAAACTAATATCTTATGGTTTATTGTCTTATTGTTCAGGTAAAAATTTATACATGAAGTATGAAGCATGAATAAAAGTATTTTACATATTTGAAAACTAACTTTAGTCACTTGGAAACCGATTACATTTCATCAAAATAAATTTCTCACATTGTAAAATGTATTTGATAGCAATAAATGGATACACACATACTTCATGGTTTTATATTACTTTTCATATTGATAAAAAAATCTGTTAATGCTTTTCACAGTTATAATATCACGATTTTTTATTAGATTCATCGCTAGTATATTAATACGAATAATTTCTGCTGTTTTTGACTCTATTTCTGCTAATTTTTCTACCAAATTTACTTGTACTCATTTTTACGTTATATGTTATTCTATGCTCGAGACAAAACTTATTTAAACATGACTGAAAACACCTGTTATACGTTGTTCACAAATTAAAAAAACCACCACCTGTTGCATTATGTTGGTATAAAACATAAGTCCCCTATAGAACATTATCCAAATACTAAATTGGCAAGGTATTTGAAGTTTCATCTCAAAAAAATTTGTCAATTCAATTCATTTCAATTAATTACAGCTTGTCTGTTATAAAATTGCTCACGAACGATAAACAAAAACCAAGAATCTATCATAATTATTAAATTTAAAACCAGGGATTTGTTTCGAACGTATAACCTTAAGATGTCGCTGTTTTATCTGTTATAACTAAAGCATCGAGGAAAATAGCCCGTCCAGTCTCCCAGGTGCCGATTGCGCATCGTAACACCCCTGGTGTAGCGCAGATCTGAGTCGTTCGATTGCCTGGTTTAACAGAGATGCGTGTTGAAGAGTATTCTCAGGTATTCGAAATTCGAATAGAGAATGAAATACTAAATTTTCTCAGCTATCAATTGTTATTAAAATTAATTATTAAATAACGTTCCAAATTTTCGTTCGTTCGTTTCAATTTGCCGTGAGAATGTCTTGTCTTTTAAAGCGTTCTCTCAACATAACAGGTTGTGAGAGACGCTTTCTCTAAGTAAATTTTGAACTCCTCAATATATACGGAGAGACTGAGCAATCAAATAAATGTCGAATCGTCAAAATCAAAATTAATGAGACGCAGAATTCGATCGCAGAATCCCCGTGCCTATCAGAAATGCGGCGAGAAACTGAGCCCCGCTGCGCACGAAATAGAACGCCTCTGAGTTTGGACCTTCATATTCGAGGCCTTAGTTATAACCTTATCGTTTATTTCAAACACTTCCCAATTTTGTTATCAAATTTTTAACTAGGACACCGTTGCCGGTTGTATTTTTCACAAGACAACACCGCCAGTGGTCTTTTAATTTGTGAACAAATTATACTTATCTTTTTATGTCATTTGTAGAAGATGAAAGAACAACTACAATTTTTATGGCATTGGGATTATCGCAGCGTGCACTCTCGCGAACTTGTGCGGACGTGTGTTGGTGCATGAATAACTGTTTTAATACAGCGTGAAAAAATAATATTTTTTTTATTTTCAGCATATGAAAGGTAGATTTAAAATTAATGAAATGATTTTTTCTTTTGTTTAAGTTTGAAGATCTATAATAAGCAAATTATTAAAATTACTTATCATTTATTATATTAAAAACATCTCAAGTGATTTCACGGATTTCTGCCTATGTTAATTCTTAGCTGCATACCGTGCCGTGATTTAATTGAACTGGAAGTGATCCAGAACATCCCGCTAGATAATGCATATTCCTATTTGACAATCAGCATAATTACGGATCAAACGGTTTATGTAACTTTGTGTTTAATGGTGATTTACTACTTACCTACATATTTCATTGGAATAATGTTCAGTACTTGACGCATTAGGAATATCACACGAAAGCCTTTCGTTATTCGTGATTTATTAGAAATCAGTAATAATACTAAAGAAAGTTATTTTATAAAAAAAAATGTTTACGTTTATTATTTTTCCTGATGAGTATTCATTTAAAACTTGAATAAAATTAATATCAAATTACTGTTCGCAAAATAATTAAAGGGAAATTCCATTCAAAAATCCATGTAATACACTGGCGAGCAAAAAATGAGGTGACTTTAGTTACTTTATTTTCTATGGTAAGGGTAATTCACTTAAATTAAATAAGTTCACCTATTTCTTAAAAAGTGACAAGCAAGAGCTGTTAACATTTTAGGTTAAGGAAACACCCGAAAACTATCGCCCAGCAGAGTACGCTTGGACTACATTTTTGCATAGGCCAAACAGACGAGGCAAAGTGGTCGGGATTGCGAAATAATTATGAATTCTACTTAAATAGTTCTTTTTCGTAATGAAACAAATTTTCAAGAAACGTAAAGCATACAGTGATAACAAACGAATAATTTTACACTCTAAAACAGTGTAACATTTTATTTCTGTGTTTTGTTTATCTGATGTTATCCAGGTGTTGACAGGTAATTGCTACAGTAAGTATAGTATATATAGTATGTACTATATAGTATAGTATAATATAAATACAGATTAGGTATTGTCTCTAACCCCTCCACCCCCCCCCCCACCCCCAGAATACAAAAAGAATACGAAACACGAGCAGTAACACAAGTGTATACAACTACTTGTTCTGAACGAATAATATTTTCTTGAATAAAAGTCCCGCCCCCTTCCCGTTAAACATGAAAATTTTTTTGAAAAGATCAACTGTATTAAGTAAATAAAATAAATATAAGTAAAAAAAAGATTTGCCCCAAAATTAATATGTAAATTTATTATTAGATTATTATAAACTTCAACTAATTCTTTCCTAAATTAAATAACAATGAAAAAGCATTTTGCGGTTCTTAGAGAACGTTAATACTTCTTTAAATTAATAATGCATCATGTACATGTTTTATTCATTTAAAAATAAAAACTAATCTAACAATTTAACACTTGATTATGCAGGAGATTTAAGTCATACAATTCTGCGGCCTAATAAATCAGTAGTTTTACTTCAATATACCAGTTTTTATTAGCATCGCTTATATACAACTTAAAATTGATTTAATTTTTTTAGTGACGTCAACACAATACTTAAAAAAAATATGAATTTAATATAAACAGTTTAATTAATTGATTTTATTTAGAGCACGAAGAATCGCATGGATCGAAAACTGGTTTCACATTAAACTAGAAAGAGAGAGGTCTGTAAATATTAAAAGTATCTATTTTAAAAGTATTTTATAATTCTTCATGCATGACTACGAACATGCCTAAGCAAGTATGGCTAGCTTTAACCAGTAGAATATAATCAGCAAGGCAATAAGTATATGTTTAACACAAAGTATAAGGGTCGCTATGAAATTGAAATTTTACTTGGTAATGTAAACTATGCCAAAAACCACTGATAAGCGAAAATAGCTTCGAAGCTATCAAGCGATAGCGAAACTCTGAGTGTTCCTTGAAACTTTACAGTGCCTGTTTAAAGTTTAATAAAAACTATTTCTCACATATTTCATCGACTTCAGATTTTAATATTCGCAAAGTTTATTAGGATTTCTTTATTTATATTAACATAAGGTAAGTGTTAATTTAAGGGAAAAAAATGTAAGAATTTAATGAAGAAATCCAGCTAAAGTTACAAGACACCAATGCCTAGGTATAAATATTTATTCTTACCCAAATATGATACAATTTGGTTTGTATTTTGAGTGTACATTGTTTTTTAGTTTCAATAAAAAGAAAAAGGCACACTTTTAGTTTGTTTTGTTGAAGCTTTATCATTCAACAGGAAATATAAATATTATTTAGAAACTGGAAAATAAAGGATTAACAGAACAAGAACGAAACAAAAAATAAAATTCCTTTTTCATTGCATGTACTCAATTAATAATCTCAGATCATTAGTTATTACTTACTTAAGAAAATGTGTGCTGAACTGTTTTTATAACTGTGTATGTATATGAGTTGTAATAAACTTGATTTACAGCAAAATGATTCATAAAGCGAATATCAAAGTTCCGGCAAGGAAATGCGTAATTATAATAAAAACTTTTAAAAAACAAGAAGGACGTGATTAAGAAAGAAAGATTAGAAAGTATGAAATTATTGTAAACTACTAAAAATGTAACCTCCATAAAAATCGAACAATAAACTTAATATCCTTGCAGAACACTACCCTAAAATGGAATTAAAACTGCTTGCTGTCGAATTGTCCTTCAGTGTCTTGTAATGTGTTGCAATTCCCGGGGACTGTCCCGACTCGGGGTGCTGTGGGGGTTAGTGGCGCTGGCGACCCTACTCGTCGCATTTGTCAGCGGTTCTTGGCTTTACACTAAGGAACCCGTCACCCTTCCGAATTCGGATATCACCACCACGATAAGTTTCCGCATCGGACTTTGGCGAGTCTGTCCTTCCATTAAAAGGATTAATTCGTCGATTCGTAAGTAAAAACTTTCGTATCTGTCAAGTCTAAAAATCAGGCTATTAAAGCTTTTTTTATATTATTAAGGTCACCGTCTTACATAAATTCGAGTTTCGATGTTGTTTATCAATTTATTTATTTGGTATATATTCAAGCTTTAAAGTTTTGGTAAAATATATTGGTTGTTAATCCAAATGAGATCATGGAAATTAAGAGAATGTCGAACAAAGTTGCTCTATATTACGTTATGAAGCTAGGATGTTCCATCTCTTTTGCATGCCCACGGCGCTTTAAAGCTATTGTTTGCCTATGTACTCCTTTTACAACAACGGCCTGTATGTCGAACAATACGTTCAATTTTTAACCAATATGTCATTGAATCATAATTTTATTAACATAAATTCAGTAGTATTTTACAGTACATAATATCTCTTCTTATTCGGTTTAATGCCTTTTGAATTTAATTCAGTGAATTTCTTTTTGTTTCATATTTGTGATATCACAAAATGAAAACATAAATACTAAACTCGAATTATAAATTTTGTAAATTAATATTAATCTTGCAAGTACAATTTGTTTTAACGTAACATAAATTCCCTTTTACAAGAATTACTTTACAACCGAAATTTTCAAAGTATAAATGCCATAGCTTTATGATATAGCGATTCCGTTTTCTAAATTCCATTCACAAGGTTCTTTCACAGTTTCCTTTTCAAAAGTCATACTTCAAAGCAAAGATTTACCAAGCGTGAAAATCCGCTCGCCAACACGTCCCTTTATGTATATACATGACTGTACGTATTTAACCACACGCTGATACCTTTTATTTAAATAAATGAGAATTTACTTTTGCGCTTGTTAATAACTTAATTTAATTCTGAATATCTGATTTCTGGTTATTAATAGGAGAGATGCTGATGCTTTAATGCTTTTAGCCGGTAACCGAATACCGTGCTTTCATATTTATTAAGGATCGATAATAGCTTTGGTGACATCAGAAGCTCTCCTGCACATAACTTCATTTGTGGGAAATTATTTATCGGATCGACCATTAAGCAATTGCTAGTGCTCTGCACCTTATTGTACATTAAGGTATTCATTTCAGCAAATTGAATAAAATAGCTTCCCAACCAACCATCATTCGAAAACATTTGTGTGTTTTACAACTGTAAAAGGAAAACAATTACAGGCGTCGAAGTAATGTGTTTTAACATAATTTTAAATCGAATTTACCGGGTATTTATCAAGTAAAATTAAATTTTTGTCCTCGAATTGAATTTACACGTAATCCTGCAATTCAATGGCTCGTAATCAATTTCTTGGTCTGAAAGAAAATTGGAATTTATAGATAGTCCAAGGTTTTGTAAGCAGCGGAGTTTAGTGATTCGGCGAACGCTAAACTGAATGCAAATAGGGACGCAAGTAATTCATTCAGAACCTCAGTTTTCCCGCAATGCAGCTTCAAATTTGATTTTCGATTGAATTCAATTATCATTAATCGATATAAGGAACAAATTATATCTGACTATTTGTGGGTGTTCATAAAAAAACAAGCAAAATTATCATCGTGATTTACTTATTAAATCGAAGTTTCATTACATTCCCTTTACAATAAATTACTTTTCGTTATTTTATTTAAAAAAAAGGTGGAAAGAAGGAAATGTTTATTTAAATTAAAGCAACTCCTTGCAATTAATCGCCATTAACATTGTAAGAATCCAGATTCTTAGGATAATTATTTGTGTAATTTAGTACGCTTATTTAATTCGGATACATTATTAAGTTAGAATTCGTATCATGACTCATGAAGAATACAAAACACGTGCAGCGTTATGCAACGAAAGCATTCGTCAAGCTAGCGATGAGCTACCGAGAAATTAGATATATAATAAATAGGTAGCTTTTCAAATCAGAAGGGAGTTCGACAAGACAGTTGCCCGAGAGGGTTTGTCACGACAGTTGCCCGAGGCACGAGCTCCTGTCATCTAGAAAAGTGCTTCTTCGATTTCGAATGTAATTTAGTTTGTGTGTCACGAGTCATAAAGTTTTCAAAATTTTGAATTCTTTTTTTTAATCAGTCAATTTTCCAAATTTATTCTAATTTAAAAATGTACCTAAGAAGCATCCACGATCGGCGAGGGTGAGTTTAAATAACAAAGACCTAACAAAGGTTCTTGGATATAAACTGATTCTTGTTAATCTTTTCCTTCTCTCTTTCATTTTCTAGTTTTAGTTTTTCGTCAATTATTAAATTTTAGTTAGTTAATTAATTTAATTAAATTCACATTTTTATTTCGTTTGTAATTTTTTCGTTATTGTACTAAATTTATTCTTTTTGTTCGAATATATTTTGTAATTATTAAGAGAACATAGAAAGAGACAAGGAATGGATAGTTTTCGACAATTCCAAAAACAAATATAAGTAGACACCCTTCGAGCTATTCAGGGAAAACGATTTGGAAATCGATTTCTGGCTTTCCTTGCTAAAACCAAGGCGCTACTAACAAAGAAATCAAAATTCAACATCGTACGAATTGCTAAAAGAATTGGGGACAAACGGAGATGAAAAGCGACTTTCCAACCTCCGTCCGACGTGCATTCTACAACATGTCAGTTTCCCCTAATGTATGTAGTCTATTCAGTTTCTATATTAAGGATCTATGACGAGAATATTTGCAAATTCGGTTAACGACCACTCTCCAATAAACAATTTTTAAACAACAAATTTGATTTTCAAATAGATCAAGGTCAAGGATTGCAGTTTATTTACGGGCAAATCATTTGAATTCTGTACAAAATTTAGGTAAAACCGTACATTAAATTTTATGCTCGATATTAAATGACATCCTAATGGTCACTGATGGGCCTTCTTGTCATTCTTTGTCATAAATTGAATTCGCTTCATTTTAAAAGCATTTCTCATCGGGGACATTCAGGGCTATTCTGTAACATTGACATGCATATCAATTGATATGAACCTCAATAATTGAAGAGAATTTGTTACGACCGTCGATTGCCGACTGCAAATTGAAGAGAGATGCATATTAACTGCATAGATATCACACTCCAAACGGATTGCAAGTTGTTAGGAAACTATTTACAGAATGCCAATTTTGCAAGATCACTTGAAACATAGCAATATCAAGTCCATGTCAATGTTACAGAATAGACCCCACTGAAAATAACTCTAATATCTCTTTCGATTTAAAAGTTTCAAGATCAGACTGTTTCTTAAATTGAAAGTTTTCAGAAAATTTCCCCGAAAAACTTATTCCTTGTATTAGATTTAGTTTTATTTCTACAATAATTATTTGGGCCAAGAAATATTTGAACTACAAATAGATTTGAAGATGTACCACGTTCCATATTTTCTCAGACAGTTTATGACTTAATTAAATTTTGGTACAATACATATACAGGGTTACAACTAATTAAAGGGCCACTATGGGGTTCTCGTAAACTATAAGAGATACAAAGATGGTTAAATTACATTACAATTTGCGCTATTGTGAGGTCAAAAAAAAATACGCAAAATCTATTTACATTCGGTTCTTGAATATCACCAAAAAACTGAAAATTCCTATTTTCGGAAATCTCGAATATCTTCTTTATTTCTTAAGACAGAAGAATTAAATTCGGTGTTTTATATTAAATTCGATGGACAACCTAACGCAGTTCGAAGAAATAGGATAGGTTTAACAGTTTCGTAAATAAGACTCTCAACTATTTCTTATCCTATTTAGATATTCATAACACGTGATGCAGAATCACTTTTGAACACGACCACGTAAACATTTATACTTTTGTTTTAAAACAAAATATTAGGTTAGTAAGAATTTTTATTGAAAAGTAGTTTTTTATGTAAATGTGTAAATAAGTACCATAATTGAATAAGATTTATTAATTTAATAATGGTTTTAGTTCTGAATGTTTACACGCATTCGCCTACTAGATATATTTTTTTCAAAATCTTTTGTAGTATCTTGGTATTTTATTTTAAAACAAAAGCCTAAGTGTGTCTATGGTCGTATTCAGATTTTGTTTTCGTATCACGTGGTATGAATGCCCAAGATAGCGTCCATAAGAAAAAAGACAGTAGACAGTCGTATCTGCGAAACTGTCAATCCTAATCTATTTCTCCGGACTTTATGAGATTGTTGATCGAATTTAACATGAAAATATCGAATTTCATGATTCTATTTTAATAAATAAGGAAAATTTCGAGATTTTCGAAAATTAGAATTTTCAGATCTTTGAAGATATTTCAGAAACGAATGACGATAGAAAATATTTTTTTGAATATTCTGATAGCCTCCAAAATAGCGCATTTTTTTTCTAATTTAACCGTCTCTGTATCTTTTATAGTTTACGAGATCACCATGGTGGCACTTTAATTAGTTGTAGCCCTGTATAATTTAAATTATTCGAGAAAGTGAACCAAATCTTGTAAAAAAAATAGGATAGAATAGTGTAAAACGGGTTTTAACACATAATTTTAATCAAACTCTTGATTATAGAAGTAAATTGATTTTATAAATAAAATCCAAATAATTTTTCCCCTTTCACCATTAATCCACCTCCTCTCCAAGAACCTTTCTTTCAGTCTCATTTAAAGAAACAATCTCTGTTGAAATTCCTCAGTTAATGTCACTCATGCATGATTTCTTCACTTCCTAATAAGTTTATCTGCTAGGTATTATCCTTGGAAACCATTGTATCGATAATAGTTTCCGAGGATATTACCTGGTAAATAAATTCATCAGGAGGTGACAAAATCTGGCCTTACTGATACCAAAGTTGTTGCCCGCAATCTATTGCAATTCCGGTTTTTTTTTCAGGAAAAAATCATAAATTTCATTAAATCGGTAATAATATATTTGGTTAAATGATTTTCGTATCATAGATGATTAACAATCCGATATTTCGGAACAAAATTAATTTATGAATTGAATTTATTTTCGCAAAACGAATAAAAGATGTAGATGAGTCATCAGACTAATCAAAATAAAGATTACACTGAATGCAGAATGACTCGCGAAGTGTCCGTGCCAAGGACAACCAAGCACAACCTCAAGACCAATGTCACTAAATACAGAATGACTCACAAAATATGAGATCAATTACGCAGATTGCAAGCGACATCAAAAGGAGCCGCATAAAGCTAACATTGTTTACACCACAAATAGCAAGAGTTAAATTATATAACATCAGCTGCAACACGTTATGAGTTCTGTCTTTCGCACTTCAGCCACATCTTGGGCGAGTCCATTTCGAACCGTATAAATACTTGTCATTTTTATTCCAACAGAAGTCGAATGTTGGCCAGGTCTTATGCCTGCTTTACACGATGATATTTTTTTGTGAAAATTTTTGACAAAGTGACAGAGACAGGTTACCATAGTGAATGTTTATTGGTTAATTCGACACTTCTCTGTAATTATTTCGCAAATTTTGTACAAGAAATGTCACCGTGTAATACGGGCATTAGTTACGGTACTCTTCAGAAGGTGTCAAAAGTCCTTACTTTCCGGAAACATGACTTGGTGAACGTGTTGTCAATTTATTTGCAATATTTTAATAACAAACAATTTGCTTTTAAATTTACTAAATGATTTTAAATTTGTTCTAAATTATTTCGTACCATTTTGAATTATTCTTTTTCCTGTATTTTAGGAGATTGCGTAAATTCTCTAGAATTTAAAATTTTGATCGAAATTACTACATTTGAGTAATCTTTGAATTAAACTTTTAATAAATTTCACTTAAATTTTTGTTTGTCTAAATCGTTCACGATTTTTGTAAACATCCAGCAGGCCATGATATATTTTTATTAGTTTGGCATCAGGTCCTGTCCTATAGTCCTGTCATGTGACGTTCCTTTCAAAAAATATTTGCCTTCTCAATTATGTTTAATTTAATTCCCGACACTTTATTCTTCAACTTCTTGTTAGTTCAAAATGTGGAAAATAATTTTTGCCGACAAGAAAGTGGACATCAAAAGATGTTTTAATAAATATAAGAGACAATAAGAGAGTCGATTGCAAGCAAATAACAATACTGTCAACTGAAATGTCAGGTTTTTATAGATAGTGCGAATTTAAAACAATCGTAAACGGTGTGTAAAATGCCACAAATGTTTAATATAGCCTTTTCGAAAAGATTTTTGATTTTTAACTTCTAAGTAGGGGAGAGGCACAATTTCGATTATGCAAAAAATATTGTGCAAGATGAGTAAGGTCCGAAATGTCAAACCATTGAGAAGCGAACGGAAAACTATTCCCAGATAATTTCTAAACTCAAAAAGTTCAAACCAGAAACGTTCGTACAAGGCAATTTCTAGGTTGGTCGTTACCAATTGATAAAAATGTTGTGAAAAGAGTGATAAAAAAGGGGTGGAAGTAGTCATTTAATTTCATCTGATTTTTGTTTAAAGCAAAACACGAGATTTTCGAGAGTACAAATCAGATCCTTCTCTCTCTCTCTCTCCTCGTAAGTACCTCCGAAATACGGGTTTGAACTCGACGAGCGCTTGTAAATTAATTATCTTCTTTCATTTAACTCCCGTGGCGCACATTAAAAAAAAAATATAATCACTCGTTATAAGTGTAAATGAGGTATGTCCAATCTTTCTTATAGGAAAAGAAAAAAATAAAACGACCCCCTCGATTCGGACAGATATTTATAAACTTACTACCGCGACTTTGAAATTTTGGACGATTCAGTTTTTCGACCACTTATCAAAAATAATTTAATCATTTTTAATGGCAGACTTCAAGTTTTGAGTTGACATTTTTAAAATGCCTGCTGAAGTAGAAAAAAGTTTTACGATGAAAAAATTGTTATTGCTTATGTTTCTTTTTAATTTCCTGTAAATGTTATTACTTCCGCTCTAATACCTTACCTTTTTACTACAATCAGAATGCAATCAAACAGTCTGAAAATCAAATAACATATCAGTGATGTGCCATCAGTGTCAAACTTAAAGACAAAGTCTGATTTATAAAACTAAAATTTCCAACAAGCCGCACTACTTTGTTACGGTGTGAAAACCGTTTACAGGGAACGATTTTCTGATTTCGCAACATTAAGAAATCATTTTCTTTTTCTCTGCGTTTAAAACGTTTCGTTTGCCGCACCCAGTTCCTCGGAACTTTTCTGCAATCGCGGACAGGTTTTTAGTATCACTGAAATAATTAAATCCGAGAACATCAAATAATCTCGGGCCTTGCGTCTTATTTGAAACGTTTGTTTGGGCTATCGTTTCGAAATATCCCGGCCATAAATTAATGCAATATTATCAGCATCTCAGCATTCCTTTGTATGGCTATAAATAAACAATGTCGTTCAAAGATTCTATTTTTCTTTTAATAGGATTGCATTATCTCTCGAATCGATTGCAAGCGCATTTCTTTTCTGGTTAGTAAGAATTATGGTAGAATTATTATTTCACGCGTTTAGACAACCATAAAATTCTCCTCTCGTCTGTTTTTCTCTCAGATCAGTTTACGGGAACTTCAGGTTTTGTGAGCTAACACTTCAACCGTGATTGGCTTTTGCTTACGTTAGATTGTTATTCGATGGGCCTTGCTGATGTCAAATTGGTTTTGATTCGTGCAAACCCTTCTTTCGAACAGTCGGGGGCATGTTTAGTTTCCCTTTTTAATCTGCGATGCGCCTCGGATTGTCAGTTGTTCTAGCGACATCTTCTATACCTGGGTGGTGTTTGTGCGGTCCCTTTCTAGAGTACCGTCCCTTTGGAACGACATAATTTTGCTTTCGGAAGGAACCTTGGAGAAGTCTCCTATATGTACGACGTTACGTCGGCTATTGACATGGTGTTGGGTGACTAAACTCTCAGGAGTGGTCCAGCCTAGTTCCAGTCTTTTGGTATGATTTTTTTTTTATACCGGCTTCACGTATCGGCTTTCTTTCCATTTGAATATACATTTTGGTCTACGTTCTTTAGTTTCGATTTTTGAGTTCGACCCTGTTGCTGATATCGTTGGCGGTTTGGGTAATTTGAGCTTGCGGAGCAAACGTTTTAATTTGGAGTTGTCTATGACGATCTTTATGGGGGGATCGCTAATGTGGACTCAGCTTTCGGCGTAGCTGTCTGATCCAACGTCATATGCGTTTGGGTATCATCATACCTCAAGTTGGAAGCATACCAGGACCGACCGTTAGGACAATTTAAACAGGGGTAAGCTGTCCTTTACTTACGACCGTTTTGCCGGAATTTTGCGTTATGCCTATTAGAGCTTGTGTGATAAAGGCGCTTCACACCATCCACGTAACATTTTGTTTGGGCGCTTTACGCCGTTAATTTTGTTAATTCTTTGCCCATAACTCTACAGCTCTTCGATCCGCCAACTAGTTATTTTGAATTTACCGTCATGATTCACCAAACCGTTTGAGCTAATGAGTGGATGGTGGCCAAACTTTCACGACGCGGCCGCATGTTGAATGACATGGGTCAATGTTTAACTGTACGAACGATGTCGTAAATCAATCGGTCAATCAAAATATTTTAAACGCGTTCACAAAGCGCCTGGATTTATTAAAATAAATAAATGAACTTCACTTCAAGTAATTACAATTTTAAATAGTTTCAAATTAAAAATTAGCGCAAAAGCTGCGAATATCAAATATAACAAGCTAAAAGAGAGTTACAAATAAATTTTAACTTCACATTGCATATTTTAATTTTAATAGACTTATCGAAATATGACATTTACTTTTTTACCATGGACTGTAAGTAGTATTTTCGTAGCCGATTACGAGATTAGCAAAAGTTGATTTATGTAAAAGGAAGAAGGAAACACATTTTTAATACGTTCGCCTAACCGGTGCATAAATTTTGGGGTTTATTCATCGATAGTTGACGGATCCGCCAAATAGTTATTTTGAATTTACCGTCATAATTGTTTGATGCCACGTTTTGTAGCGACGAATATACTAAAATTTACTAAATTTATTTAAGGCGCGTACACATTTAGTGGTAGCCTTTTATACATTGTCGTTCGGTTTAGCATACTATTTTGTTATTTCTGGTAACGCCGTTTGATATTTTCGACTCTTTTGGGTATTTGTTGCTAACGAATTTTGCTATTAAACTATTGTTGAATAATTTGAGTCATTTCCATTTTCCTTACCTTTTGCTTCCCCTTATCTCTGGTTAAGATTAGGTGGCGCTAGTTTTTGTCGTGTTTAATTAACACCCACATCCGCTCGATAGGAGCTGCTGGCTGTGCCGCACATTAATTTCCTTAGCACAAATTTTGATTCTACTCAGGAAGGTAGCAACTTGATAATATATCATGCGAAATTATAAGGTCGCAATTATAACTTTCTCGTCCTTTCGAAAAAGGCGCAATGTTCAGCTGTCTTTTTTCTGATTTTAGAATACTTTCAGAAGACCTCGATTTTGAACTGTTTTTCCAATTCTGTACTATTAACTCCATCACATTTGTCTCTTACTAAAAGAGGAAGGCTTATTGCTTTTACAAATTGAACATTTTATATAAATAATTGAATACTGAACTATTCAAAGCTCCATGTGTAGTCCAAATCTAAAAACTAATTTAATCGATTATCGATAATATGATATCGTCTTTATATACTTTATTATTATTTTTTTAATTAAATTCAAAGTATAGAATCTACAAACGTAAGAGTATAAATAGTACGTTTTGCTAAAAGTAAAGACACAAGCGAATTGCTCTCTGCATAAAGCGGTTTAGTTCGCTCTTTATTCTGCCGTTAATCTTCCAAACTGTCACAACATGTTTATTATAAAGGGCTCTAGTGAGAGCCATTCGGAGTGCCATCTGTTGTTCAAAAATATTTTAATCGAGTTTTGTGTCACGGCATTTCACAGTTTTCAGAAAAATCCCGTCTTTCGCATTGGTTTTAATTTCAAAGTTAAATTTGAAATTTTAAAATAAAATGTTAAAATCTAGATGTGACCAGAAATATTCAAAGCATCATCTCTTGACCAAAAAGGATAAATCGAATATCTTTTAACAATTTGTTTTTCAGATTAAAACACTACCTTCTGTTATCTCGTAATGATTTTTTCAAAATTGTTTTGAAAATTTTATATCAAGGCGTCGTTCAAATAGCCATC
The DNA here is from genome assembly GCA_036172665.1 of Prosopocoilus inquinatus. NCBI lineage: Eukaryota > Metazoa > Arthropoda > Insecta > Coleoptera > Lucanidae > Prosopocoilus > Prosopocoilus inquinatus. Next base: position 29,207,860 of record CM069876.1, on the reverse strand, counting down.
CCTCGACCAAAATGAAAGCTTATTTTCTACTTTCAGATGATAGGATAACGTATGCTGACATTCAAATAAAACTTAGTTTTTTGCCTTTGCAATTATTTTAATTTTAAGGCAAACGAAAAATAATCGAAATGTAAAAGTAAAGGATACACCTTTCTCTCTTGGTTAAAACTATTTTAACCGAATTTTAAATAATATTTCATTCTACCAAATAAAATTATTTATAGATATTATTACCCGCAATGTCATTTGACAAAAACAATACTTTAGTGTTTCATTTATAATTAATTACGATAAAAAAATTAGCTGCATTTTACAATCGATATATTGTCTGCATTTGGAACCACAAATTTATTTTATGATAAATTTATTATCATTAACGAAGGAAACATATACATACAATTAAAAAGTTTTTTTGACCTGACGTTGCAGTAGGATAGACAAATTGAAGCGGATTTGCAACAAATTTTTTTTAAAAGTTTTCATTTTGCAGATGTTAATTATATAGTCACGGAGGTTTATTCTATAGTCCTTACCAAAAAAAGTTTTTTTTTAACTATGAACGTAAAACTTATAACTAGCGGCGAGAAACTCGTTCCAGCATTAGCATTTGCAGACAACCCTTATAAAACTTAAACAAATGGAAAAGCAAATCAACATAAGAGAAAATTATTTAACCATGAAAAAGTATGATCAATACATTCAGCGAACTGAGGGGAAAGTTTTAAATCAGGCAGACCGCAAGGCCATTATCAAAATGATCAGAAACCTGAAGTCTGTGTTGTAAAACGTTTCCCTTGTAAAAGCTTTCTGGTTTATTTATGTTTTGTAAGAATAAGTTATTTTAAATTAGAAATATTTCCCGTACATTTATTTTACTCATGCGGTGGAAAAAAGCCTTACCCCAAAGAAAATAAATAATTCAGTTAAGAAACAGAAGTTCCGTGCAAAAATTTGTTTATTTAAAATTGAAAGCAAGTGTAAATGCAACAAAGACAGGTTGTTAATAGTTGATTAAAATTTTAGATGAGAGGAAATGGTGGAAATAGTGTAATTTTGGTAAAGAAAAGCGTATAAAAAAGTTTTAAAAAATTAAAAATTTGTTGCAAGTTGCTTTTAATTGCAGTGGCCAACTTTTTCGGTCTGATTTAAAATCTCTCCAGCAGAATAATGGCTACAAAACTCCGCTGCAATCTCACCAACCAGTCATATTTACGTACGCTCGAAATCCAATACATATTTTAAACAACATTTATATTAAAAAAGTATTTCATAATTTATGAAAAATTGTAAAAAGAAAGACTTAACAAATGATAATGAATCTCAATATATTTCATGTCTCATTTCCTTATAAAATGATACACAACCAAAATTCTCTGGAAGAATGCACAGTAATTACGACGCACGAAATGCTCTACATGTTCGGGTGACGCGGTATGTGACCTTTTATTCTTATAATCTGCTTATTTTGCAGGGGTAATTAAATATTCAAACACATTTAACCGCGGGTAATTATATTTATTTAACATATTACATGAAACAATAAACTGTGTAGCTGAGTTCTAGTCAGTTTGGCCTGGATGTTGTTCGCAAGTGCTATTTATTTTACAAATTCAGTTCGTATTTCGAAACCGTATTTCGTGACAACGGAATTATTTTGTGGCAAAATATATTTTAGAGTTTGAAAATAATTTTAAATAATAGTTTGTTGGCATCTGCACACCCCTAATTCATGTCAGATGTCTTAAAACCCCAAAAGTAATACATTTGTTCCAATCCAATACAGAGAAATTTCTAAACAGTTGTCTCCAAGAATACGACCGGAGTTGTAAGTTTGTGAAATAAGTGCAGAAATTTAAACCTGTAATACATCACCATAAATGGAAAGGATTGAACTTACATGTCCTTAACAAAAGTTTTACACATTTCAGGAAAATCACAGTTGAAAATCAGGCAAGGAAAAATCGTACGTCTATGTCTTTGAGGTAGGTCAAGAAAAGGAAATTTTATTGTAACAAAAAAACAAAAGTACAATCGAACAGTGACCTTTGCCGAAGTCGAGAGGCCTATAAAGGCGTTGTTTTTAACGTCACAATAAATCGTATTACAGCTGAGCGAAAGAATTTGCTTCATTTTTTTATGATTATGACAGACAATTTATTGCTCCATATTCTTTGAGATCAACGTTTAGTTTGTGAAAAGTGAACGAGTTCAAACTAAATATGATTACTATCTATACACTGTGTCCACATTTCGATGCTCACCATTGGCATCTCGGTTATTAGAAGACATAGAGCAACGGTTAAATGGGGAACGTTTTGCAGAATTCAATGCTCGCAAAAAATCTCATTTCAGATTCACCATAACTTCTTTAAATTTTCAGATAATTTAAGAAAACCAAAATTTGACGATTTCAATATTCCTCAATAACTCGATAACAACAGATGTGAACTCTTCTAAACTTTTACATTGTTCAGACACTTTTTTAAGGCAAAGTTTTTGATGCAAACAGAAACCTCCGATTGTCATTTGTTTTCAAGTTATTAACGCTAACTTTTGTTTTTCATATGGCACCTATATTAGGTTTTTGGTTAGTTAGATAGTCTTTAAAAAGAGCTTTTCAACGATGTATGACATACCCGAAAATTTTTATTTTTAGGGGAGATATTAACAAAAACATAAATTAATCCCTTTTGAAATTAGTAGGCTATGGAAATAACCACTAAAATAATAATAATACTGTAAAATAACGAAACGATATTGACGTAACAGATATTTGGAACTATAACAAACGAGAAAAAACCAGCTTCGAGACAAATTATTAATCCTGACGACATGCCGCAAAACATCTGGTTCCAGCAAGATGGTTACCTGGCCCGTAACAGTCGTGACGTGCATTTTCTGAGAGAAAATTTTAATGAAAGTGCTTTCAAATAATGGATCAGTACAATGGTTTGCGAAATCACCCGACCTTACCCCCCCCTGACTGTCATTTATGGGGTACCACTAAAAACGAAGTATTTAATTTTACACTGCCATTGAAGATGAAGTATTTAATTTTGCACTGTCACTAGGAACGATGTATTTAATTTTGCACCGCCAAAAGCTCAGGGAAGTTTATAACAAAGAATGCTGGATGTACTAAGATTATTAAACGAAAACACACTTTGTAGTGTCTGAAACTCTGTTAGAATAAGGTGTCAAAAGTGTGTGGAACAGAATGGTTGTCATATTGAACAGTTTCTTTAAGTCAACCTGAACTTTTAGTACGCTTTCTTTACTTTTTTTTTCTTTTATGACTTTTATTATCATTTCGTTATTTTACAGCATACTTAGCATACCTTTAAGCTTTTTCGTTGGTGTTTAATTCCAAAGCCTACTAATTTCATAAGGGATTAGTTTATGTTTTTGTTAATATCTCGCCTAAAAATAAAAATTTTTCGGGTATGTTATACATCATTGAAAAGCTCTTTTTAAAGACTATCTGACTAACCAAAAACCTAATATGGGTGCCGTATGAAAAACAAAAGTTAGTGTTAATAACTTGAAAAAAAATAATAATCGGAGGTTTCTGTTTGCATCAAAAACTTTGTCTTAAAAAAGTGTCTGAACAATGTAAAAGTTTAGAAGAGGTCACATTAGGTGTTATCGAGTTATTGAGGAATATTGAAATCGTCAAATTTTGGTTTTCTTAAATTATCTTAAAATTTAAAAAAGTTATGGTGAATTTGAAATGAGATTTTTTGCGAGCATTCAATTCTGCAAAACGTTCCCCATTTAACCGTTGTTCTATGTCTTCTAATAACCGAGATGCTAATGGTGAGCATCGAAATGTGGACACAGTGTATAGTATTATTACTTATTAAAATGCCGCAATTCACGAACGGCGAGGGAACAGCATTTCAGAGGAGTGTATTCATGATGCCGTCGACTTGCGCTAATCCTGACATGCGCGCGAACACAAAAATCACTTTTTCGTCGAGCTCGTTTGTGTGTCGCTAATGATGGACACCTCGTCGAACAATTGTGATAAACATTTCTAAATGTCTAAGAGATGAAAGATTAAACCAAACGAAACTATCCTGCATTGAAACCACTAATTACACCAATCAATAAATAAGAATCAGACAATTAATTACAATACACCAATTTATTGAAAGCTATATTTAAGAGAAGAAAAAAAAACAGAAAACTGGTACATTTCAATTTGAAATGGAACATCAAAAATATTTTTTAACATTATGCACTAGTCAGTGGCCGTAAATTTTAATGACCGTCACGTGAGACAGTTTTAATTATTAGATGATGCAAACAGCGCCACTCGTTCGTTGCGGAGGTCCTTTTGTTGGAAATTGTTCATGCGATAGTGCGTCCACGGCCGTAAGTTTTAATGAATGTCAGATGTGTCAGACCCAATTATTTATCTGCTCGGAAAATAATACTCACACAAAGATGGTCGAATAAATTGCTTTTAGTTTTCATTTAGAGCGCGGAAATCAAATTATATCTCGGAGGTTATTCGATCGCAAGAAATTCTACTTGAGCTCCTTTATTACGCGTCTTACAATTGGGCGAAATATTCGCGGGTAAAAACTTTATTGCATATTTGTACTATTCACGACAAAAAATTCGATTTCTCATTTCTACAGGGTGTCACAGAAATGCACATGAAGTCTCAGGTATTCTCTTCTTTTCTGCATAAGAATTCCAAAACTACAAAAATTAATTTCGTAGCTTTCAGGCAAGTATTATATTTTCTTGTTCAACATAGTCCATTTTATTGTTCTTAACACTAAACTCAAACAGCAATTCCGTGATGTTGAAGTATGTTTTAATTAGATTTCGTTAGTGATAGAGGCTTGCTGACTAACAACAGTTTCCATGGTGAACCTGCTACCACCTGAATGAATTTATTTTAACTCCTGAATAATTAAGGAGGACGGTTGCAAGTTAGCGCTGACAAACACAAGTCAGCTGTCCCGAGCCAGTACCCAGTTGAAGATGGGTGGGTTGAAAAGGTTTAAAGCGTAAGGAGAACAATCCTCCAGCTGATGCTACACACTGCGGAACCCGTCCTCCAAGGGTCAGAGCGTGCGTTAAATTTTCGAAAACTTTCAGCAGGATATAATACTCATGCATGCAAAATAATTGGTTCATCGCCACAAAAACAACAGTACTTACTTAAATCGCATTTTACTATTCGCAACTTAAATTCACTTTGACACTCGAGTCTAACATGAAGAAACCAAACGTAGGTACGAGGCGTTAACTCTACACAACTTATACTGTTAATTCTTATGAACTATAAAATAATATAAATCTTCACAATATGTGAAACGATAACTTGTTTTTTACAAACAAAGCGTTTACTCAATACGATAAATGACTCTGATGCAGTCACAAGTGCCGAAGTAACTGAGTAAAGAGCGGCATGCATTAACTAAATAACAATATTAAACGACACGTAACAGTTTTGTGCTCTGAAAGTTGTCAAACAGTTCAAGTGTTAAACGTAGCGACCTCTCGTGGCGGTTCTCTAAGCTGGTGTTGCGTCGCATGGAACGATGATCCTCTAACAGGACGCAATGTTGTAGGGCGTCGTCCCTCAAATAACGTCGAAACAAGACAGCAAACGGAAAAGAATTGTTGAAAGACAGGAGATTGGTGAAACCATACCAGGGAGGAACTAAATAAGCGGATTTCTCTGTGGGGAAAAGAAATCTAATATGAGCATGGGCCATTGGAATGGCTTGACATAAATATCTGAGTGTTTGACGGAGAAACGGAAGATCCGTTGGGAATTGGCAGTTTATAACAACTCCACAGGTTCACGAGGCACAAATAATACCAGTTAACACTGTAGCTGATTTCAATTTTGTATAATAAATTGCAACAATTCACGGAAGCACGTACAGGTGTCTGTACCTCGTGCTGCGTAATGCCGAATGGCGATGGAGCAAGAGGCCGGAAATAAATTCTCTCATGAACACAATTTGGGCCAATCAGATTACAATTACAGATAAACGTGACTTCCAGACCCAATGAGAACGTAATATCAACGCGCCTAAACCGGAAACGAACAATGTGGCCAACAGTCAACATCTAAAATGTACTACACATGAGTATTTAAACAAACAAACCATTTTCTTCGCGGAATTCTGTTAAAATTACTCGTTTCAAGGATCCATACAAGAAAATTATATTACCAACTATTATTTGCAGTGCCAGATTCAAGAGACGTAGAGGAGTACGTTTACCTGAAACTTTATATGCATTCCTGAAACAGCCTGTACATACATTTACTATTAGTTTTTATTTTATCGTAGTAAAATCTGTTGTACCAAAAGAAAAACTTCGTGTATTTTGTTCTACCATTCTATACTCATCCACAAAAAACCAACACGCCACCGATTGCTTTTTTCTTTTATATTGTAGGTGTATCTCGGAGCATCATTAATTTAACTGAAGAACGTCGAAACAATCTTAGTTCGACTATACATCATTTCCTCTAAGACATTATTTACTTCAAAGCAAGTTGTCTTTCTTTCCACGCAGACACAACTTTTACCATATCTCTAATAAACTTCTTTAATAAAAAGAGCCAGCGGAGGGAGAGGCTTCCTGAAAGAAAATACAGCAACCCGTCTTACTTACTAATGATCCTTTTACACATTTGCCGGAGAAAAGAAATTCTCAGAAGCAAACCGCAGTGAATTTCTTTGACGAGACATCAAACGAAAAAATAGGGAATTGTGTTTTTACTGCGCATCTGATATAAATTTAACGTTTAGAACGAAAGCACGGCGAAATTATATCCAAGATACGAAATCTCCTGCAGAAAGATCTTTTCATTTCTTGCACAGCGATAATAATTCTCTGACTGTACTGTGCCTTTAATCTAGGACGTAGAATCTTAATAAAAGATGGAAATACTTTAAAGCAGAGCTTTCAGCCATTAACAGTAGTTTATGGATCTCTTTTTTTTGCATATACTTGCATGTGCTTGTAATATATTCCAGTAAAAAAAATATTTGAATTTAACAATTTATTTTGTTGAACATTTATCTCATATTTTAAACACGACTTAATCTTAAGCTTGGTTTAAAATATTGATAATACTATGGTAACCTGTTTGTTTCAATAAATATCCAAATCGCTCATCTTCTGCACGGCGTTTGGCACGAACACTTACTTTTTAAATATTTCCTTATCCTTATTTTTGAGTTTTTATCGTTTTCACTGTCGTTTTCAATGATGTTCTATCGCTTTCCTCTCAACGTCAAATTAAGTCGAGAAAAGAAAATGCTGAAAGTGCTAAGTCAGGTGAATGCGACTGTAAGAACCGGGAATTCTGTACTACAGATCAATTACAATTTAAAAAATTAATCGCAACATGATGCAAGTTGGAAACTCAAAGGGACATGTGTGCCCGATCAGTAGTCTTAAACAAAGGGAACCTATGTTCTCTTAAAATTCTAGAACGGGAATATCGGTTATTTTAATAATGTTTTTGAACCGAGTTTAAGACAAAGCAAGTATTTTTCTAGCGCAATCAAGATTGTATCTGCAAGAAAACCGTCTTTATTAGACCCTTGTTTATATATTTAAAAAATGAGATGAATTCTTCGATCCTTTTCTAAGTTCTTGTTTCTCACTCGCACTCCACGTGTAATAGATGGTTAAAGCAGAACGATTTTTGGCTTAATTTAGAAAACTCTTGGCATTTAACATCATTGGCTGTTGCCCACGTCAAATTAACATTGGTTCCTGTTGACGTCACATTAGTTTTGATTTGTAGAAACCCTGCTTTTCGATTATTTGCGGGGCAGGTTCGGTTTTCGTTCGTGGCATGCTTCAGAGCGTCAGTCGCCTTAGCGATATCCCCAGAACTTGGTGTTGTTGTTTGTGGTGAGCGTCGTCCAATTCTGGCGTTGTGGCTGCTCTGACGGTCAAATCACACTATGGCTTGGTTGAGAAACATGTGGAAGGCTTCCTCGTCGTACAACGTTTCGTTGGGTCTTTCTTGTTGCTAGAGCATCTTTATCTCGGGCCTCATCCGTGGATCTCCGGCCAGGCTTTCTGGGTTGGTTGCCTGCTACGTGTTGTAATTTGTAAGTTGGCCGCCAGTTTTACGTTGGAACTTGTATATTGGCTGCCAGTTTTACGTTGTTTTTTCTACATTGGAGTTTTATGCCAGAATAGAGTTCAGTACGATTCTGCCTTTCGGCCACTGGTTCCTTGCTGTGGTTTACGTTTACTGATCGGCTTTGAAAAACAACGCTTTCTCGACATTCTGCGATGTCGTCTTTGGAAGACATCGATGTAACTGTGGTGTCTTCATACGCCAACGTGGGAACTTGCAGGTTTATTCTTGAAGTGTGTCAGGTTTATGACCTTTCGCTGATTTTCGTATACAAATTTATTCGGAACTTATTAAATTGGTGCGCTTCACGCCGGTAATATTTGACTTTCTTAGTTACTAATTAACAACTTTTTAACGGATTCGCCAATTGGTTCATAGAGTTGATTCACATGTTTGTTTGCTGACAAGTTTTGTTGCAATTAATTTACCCCACCTTTTTGCTATAGTTTGATGTTGAATGCCATTTAAATTTTAATAAAACTGTTTGGGAATATTATACGGCAGTTTTGATGGCTTTAAGTCTTGCACTTACTGTCAATCTGAATTTACGCAACTCTGAGTTACGGTTTGGTTTTCTGGTTTTGATTCTGGAATGTTACCTGGATATTGATGCCAACGAATTTTGCCCCATTACCCTTTTGTTGTGTGATTTGAGTCATTGCAGTTCCCCATTTACTTTACTCCTCTGCTCGTCTCTGGTCAAGATTAGGTGGCACTCAATTTTGTCGCGTTTATTAACACCCACACCCATTACGACTGAAGGTCCTGACTGTGCTGTATATTGATTTCTGATTTCTGATCTCAGAATAAATCTTGCTTCTGCCCAGGTAGGTAACATATGGTCAAAATAAAGATGTGATCAAAAAAATTCTATTCCCTCTTCCCCTTTATCATCTTTTTAACGCCGTCCTTATATTACACAGCACGTGATTTTACATAAACTTGTTTCTCGCTCGAGAATTGTCTCGCAAATCCGACGATGAAGCAGAGTAAGAATGATGCATCAGGCTGTACGTATGCCATGAATTATCGCTATCAGTCACTCCAAAGCTTCTGGAAAAAACTTTTACATTGACCGTTTGGCCAGCTGGAACGAATTCCTTGTGACAAAGCCGTTAGAATCCTAGAAACAAATCAACATTTTATCCCATTTGACTTCCCCAAACGACTTCTCCTCGATTGCTCCTGGTCTTATGGTGCCCATTCGCCACTTTGATGCTTTGTTTCGGGTTCATACTCAATAAATCATGATTTCTCACCAATAACAATCGTTTCAAAGAAGCCCCCCTCCTTACTTACAATTTATTTATAATCTCTATGCATTTTTCGTCGTCGTCAGTCAACTCGTGAGGAATCATTTACGAAGACCCAAACTCTCGATCAATTTTTTTTACGCATTTGATTCCGGAAACCCCAATTCATCTTCAATCAATCTCTCTTGATCGCTTGATCTCAGGTCTTCATTGATAAAATCACGTACGTCTTGAAAGCTTCGCTCAGTTCTACTTATGGACGGAATGATTTTTTCATCTTTTTCTAGCATCTCATAACCATTTTCAAATCGGTTGAGCCATCGTAAACTGGAGTACAGGATAAGAATCCATCACCATATACATTTTAAGCCATTTGATGCGTTTGGGTTCGTTTGGATTCGGTTGGGTTGGGTAAAGCTTTTACGACATTTACTCATTTCTTTTGCTATCGTTTGATAACTGGTTCAAGAACGAAACATTCGGATTTGTTATGAATTTTAAACTGTCCATTGGCAAGTTGTAAGGAAACTCTTACACGGTTAGAACCATGCCTATAAGCTTTCAGAGTTGTCAAGGTATAGTAACGACCGCGGAGGTATTTATTTAGCTAATTAGAGGTGGTCAGGCTATATACTCGCCCAAATTATTTTTACTCTAACTAACAACAAACCCGGTTGTTCAAAATCTAATCTACCCCTGTATGAAGCCTGGTCTGAGGATAGAGCCGAAAATGCACTTCCAGAAGTCTTCCGTACGGGAGCCAGAATAGAGTCGTTATACAAGAGGTTGATAGTATAGTTAGATTATTAAAATAAAAAGGAAGTGGTAACTTTAAGAAATATATTGATAAATTTCACTCTACGATTACAAAATCTTCAATACAAGGAAAATAATAGCTATTAGAAATAAGTGTAGAGACAGGGTGCTTTTCCTTTCTGAACTATTTATGCTTTTGGTTATTTGTTTTTAAGCTTTCTTAAGCATCAACTTTGCGTTACGCTTACCAACAGGATTTTATCTAAATCCATCCTCCCATATCCTATTTTTAAAAGCACAGTAATTTTATAAATACAACGAAAAGAAAATAGGGAAAATTTTCGGATAGTTTTCAATAAAAACACAGCACACTGAGAAAAGCAGTTCACTTTTCTTCGAGAATACCAAAATTTACTGATTTAAATTAAACAAAAGTTAAGACTTGACTTCAACAAAGATATACGACAAGAGTTTCTTAATAAGCCATATGTCCACGAAGTAAATAACTTTCGTTCGAATGTTAATTGCTTATAGAAACTATGAACATAAAGCAATTCCCACTGCGCAACAGAACATATTTTCAAAACACTTTCCTCCGCTAGATGGCGCTGCCATTCAGATTTACCAAGGTTGGTAAAACTGTTATTACATCTAGCAGATTGCTTCGATCCTATTTAAATGTGTAGTTTGATTCTTCCCCCCCCCCCCAAAGTAACTCGTGACGTCACATGGAACTTCTTTCCGTCACCGTGAAGTTAATGTAGTGAGTTTTAACCTGTTTCCTTAAGCTTAATCTAATTCACTAATGGAACCAATTTTGTGGTCCTATTGATCAAATAACGCAAAAACCTGATTAATATTATCAATGAAATTTATTACGTGACGTGACATAACGACTTACGAACACAAACCTTCCCCTCTGGATCAAGGCAACCGTCTAATACACAGTTCAGCTCTACCAACCTTGGGATTTATATTTACATTTCCGTTTATTTTTGCTGACTTGAAAGTTTGGTTTCCCACAGATATAGGCAACGCTCAGTCAGATAAGGTTTTTATCTTATCAAATTTTACCGTAAATTCTAAAGCTCAAATTTCATTTAGTTGCGTGATATCTAACAAAGGGGTTGCAAGGGTCGCAAATCTAAATGAAAACTTTATCTCAGACAGAAATACTAATGAAAATCAATTTTTGTACAGATAGGAATTTTGAATCCTTACAATTGTTGTAGTTATTTATTTTAGAAGTTTAGAATTGAAGAAAGTTTATGCATTCTCGGGATATCTCTGAAGCACAAGCATATTTGTTTACGTTATTAGTTTGGTAATATGATATGAGGGTGTGTTTAGTCTGGGCAGCAAAGAAAACGGAAAGGAAAGGGCAGTCGCCCGAGGTTTACCGCGTAGGATACTCGTCTTTACGTGTACGGGCTCGCGAAGGAGGTTAAAATGTGTAGTGGATGCTTGGTAAGGGCTGTCCACGAAATATCAGCCTGAAGGAGGCGATCTTTTATTACGAGACAACATCGGCCTTAAAATGGTAATCTGGTAAAGTATTTCGTGGTTGACTTGGTGAGGCTTGCGGGGCCGTCAAGGTGACGGTGACCCGGGCTCTCGAGTGAGAGCAGGAGTGAGATGTCGTCGGGGAACGGTCCAGTGGCATAGCACTGCAGGGGACCGGTGACATGGAAGAGGTGCAGGTGACGTCGGCAGGCGTCTCCAGGTGACCTATCAGGTACGGTTGAATGATGCATTGTCGGGGATCGGTCCAGTGGAGTAGCACTGTAGGGGACCGGCGATGCGAGAGAAAGATGTGGTTGAACTGTAATGCATTGTCGGGAATCGGTCCAGGGGTGTAGCACTGTAGGGGACCGACAATGCTGGAGGATAGCTAGCTGAATGCCTGACCTTTTAGGGATCGTGCTCCCTAGAACGATCATGACTTGGTGCACATCCGTGCTCGGACGAAGTGCTGGAGGCACTTGTACGAGGCGGTTACACCAATGATCCTGAGAGCTCATGCGCAGGAGGTATGCTAATATCCATCGGGACGGTGGGTTTCATATCCGCAGGTGAACATGGAGCTTAATGCATGTGAAGATAAGAAGTCAACATGCGTGGACGACTTCCCCAGTGTCCAATATCAGTACGAAGGAGCTACAGCTTCTAGAATTGCCGCTAGAGCAGGTGGGGCCGGGAAAACGGCCCCGGTGAGTGGAATGTTCCATTTTACTGAATAGATACTCGTAAAGGGTTACTTATAATTTGCATGGTCCTTATCGAATTGAAATGCGATGCCCGAAAGCTAAAACGTTTACCCTCGACGCCTGTTGCGGTCAGGGAAGCGAAAAGGAAAGAAAGAACATTGGGAATGAGAGACCTAGCCAATGGTGAGTGAATGTTTATTGTAACTCCGTCCTCTGATAGTATTGTTTGTCTATAATATTAAAAAAAAAATCTAGCCAACACAATATCACTCTATTAAGGGAATTATTCGGTAGCACCTCGTTACTGTAAGATTTTCTGGAAGAAATAAAAAGCACAGTATTATATAAAGAATCAAAAATCTTTAAACGATGTAACATTTCTTGTTCTCTTGCTGTTTGAAGTATTCAAATGTGTGATTGTATAGGATACGGGGGCGAATGTAGGTGTTAAAACGTGCTCTCCTTACAAACGAGATCGACGTGTTTAGATGGCATGGCGTTTCAAATAATGCGTGCCCAAAATTATTTAGGTTGTTATTTTTTTTTTGGCTGCCACTCTATGTAATAATATACATAAATCACACAAAAAAAGAAATAGAATTAATCTGTCAAATTTTAATTGAAATGAAATGGCATTCGCCCTTCCAACACACTCACATACATACCCATACAAAGCACACGTTTTCTAAATTTAATTAATTGTTGAACTTACTTTACTCTTTACTCAATCTGATAAAAAAAAAGACTCGAAGTAGTAAAAAATATACAGATTCGTTATTATATTTTTCGTCTTTATATGGACAAAGAAAAAATAAAAATAAAAAAACTAAATCAATACATTCGCGGCTTCATACCCATGCAGTTTCCGCAGAGTCGGTTAATGCTCGTCTGGGGAGTCTGAGCTACATATAACACCTCCGAAAATACTCGCACACAGTTGAGGGCGTGGTGATCCGACACTGATTTATTACCAAATTTCAATTTCAAATTTGAAACCAATTTCGTTTACTTAATGTTCTTATCTGCAGTTTCGTCCAGGCTTTTGCTTAAGTATGATGATATTGTGAGCGCGCCTGCCAAAATTACTACCTATTCTGATACATAATGGCCAGATAGATTCTTTTCTGTTTCGTGAAATGCAATGATTGATTACATGCTGCTCCGATAAGTAGAACCAACCCCCCTCGGTTCTTGTTCAGAAAGGAAATAATCAAGGACACATTATTAACAAGTTCCATAAATACTCAATGTTGTTCGTAATAAATATTTTATCTAACACCTGTTTATTATGAAGTCATTATAATGCCGATTTTGAATATATTATCAAGCTTATAAATATCCCAGTGGAATTATGAACCCATAATTAAACTGTTATTCAAAATCGGCATTACTATGACTTCGTAATAAACAGGTGTTGAATAAAACTATGCATTAACAGCAAATAAGTCACGAAAGGAATGTTTAGCCACGAGAGCTTGCCTTATACGACACTTGTATAATAAATGGCTAAAACACACACGTGTTGTCACAGAAATATATATAAAGCTTTAGGTCTAAAAATGCAAATAGGATTTTCCCGTTTCCCCTGTTTCAAAGAAAGACACTGTTGCATTTCATTCAGTCTAAAGACTTTTTATGAATCAGATTAACCATACACGTATGATTTCGTATTTTGTAGATTGCAGAAACGTAATACGCAAAACTTTATAAGCTTTTCTGACACACCCTGTATGTTGAATTGATGTATTCGAAAAGTAACAAAGATATGCATTTAGTTATAAGATATAATCAGGTACACTTTGAAATAATCTCTTTTTATTCTGAAATTTAAAAGAAAAAAAATGAATCTTGATAAGTCTATGTGTGTGCAGCAAAGAAATGTACATTAAGAAAGTTTTATGAAAATTATCCGGAAAAACAAGTACAGTTTTTATTTGGCAGCAGAATTTAGCGATTAACTTAGCATACATAGTCGACGTTTATAAATGGAGCCCTGATCCCGCATCTAATGGAGCTTACTTTTTTGTAAGACTTGCTCAGCCTCAGGGCAGGTTTTTCTTTTTTTGCACACCTGCTTTTAATGAATTAATTAAACTGATTTCCTCTTGTTGCAAGAGCTTTTATACGAGGTTCTTGATTTTCTTGTTGTTCAATGCCATAGTACATTAAATTTTCCATGAATTAAAACGTACTTTCTAATTTAATTTGTGGTTTACAATAAAACGCGTAGTAAAAAAATAATATTAAATTGACGTCTAAAAAAAGCTTTCCATTGACCCTCTTCCTCCTCAATTTAAAGCTTGTTACTATACCTCTGTACGAAGGGTACAAATATCCTGTATATGCGAGATAAAAACAAAATAATTCAATTTAAACAAAGTTCTACATTTACACTCATGATCGTTTTGTTTCAGAAGACCATTATATTGAACTTTTTTCTTATTTGTCGGCCATTAATAAACTACCTCTTAACTATGAAAAATAACAATAATTACTTGATATAGAACTTCAAAATTGCTGTAAACGTCATCTACGTGCCAATTAAGAAATTAATTTTCGCAATCTTTTCCAGAAGGATTATTGGTTAGTAATTTTATAGTTATTTTCGATTAAACGTCGATTCAAAAATCTGTTGTCCCGAAATCGAAACTAATTTAATCGTATTTCAATAATGCGGTTTGGTCTTTAGATTGTCGGTATTTTTTGTTTTAATTAGTCAGTCGTAGTGCCATCTGTTGTGTCCAAAATCCACAACTACTTTAGAGCCGGTTCAATAGTATTTACTAAAACTGCATTCTCTACACAAGCTTTGCAATAACTGTAATTTCAAATTTTACGTTGGAAAGCTAAAATCAAGATGTGAAATTTAAAAAAACCAGCAATTATTTTTATAATTGAAGTCGAATCTTGTCCAATGAACTTTGTAAGAAAATACTTTTTAACAGGATACTACTAAAAAAATTGGAAAGAACACGCTTGATAGCTTCATCGGGAGTGCAAAAAATAATGAAACGTTGAATGTTCATCCCAATTCTTTTATGCGGTTAAGTTAAAAACTATTTTCTTTATTTTTATACTTATAAATATTATGTTATTTTTACTTCGATATTAATTCGCAAAACACAAGTCAAGGTGCGACGGGAATTATTCAAAAGCGCCATTTATTAACCAAATAACTATTATTGACAACAAGTGTATCAGATATAGTGTAGGTATCGACAACATACCTAGTAATATTTCACGAGCTGTTTCAGACCTGATCTCACATCCTCTTAACGAGTCGTTTCTTAACGGTTAGTGTCCTAAAGCATTAAAAATCTCCAAAGTGGTTCCCATTTTCAAAAATAAAGGAAATCGACTAAATGAAGTTAATTACAGACCAGTTGCAGTTCAATCCCAATTTGCCAAGGTATAATTGAAGTCGAATCTTGTCCAATGAACTTTGTAAGAAAATACTTTTTAACAGGATACTACTAAAAAAATTGGAAAGAACACTCAACGTTTCACCATCGCTTGATAGCTTCATCGGGAGTGCAAAAAATAATGAAACGTTGAATGTTCATCCCAATTCTTTTATGCGGTTAAGTTAAAACTATTTTCTTTATTTTTATAAACATATAAAATAGCGACATCTTACTATCGCTTTTTGACCTAACATTGCAGTAGGATAGACAAATTGAAGCGGGATTTGCTTCTAATGAGTCCCCCATGCAAGGCGGCCATGCTTGCTGTCAAAGCATAATGAAAGATTTTAGAAAAATTTTGTGCAAATCGTTTTGGATTGCAGTAAGAACCTCGAGCAGCCTCTGGACAGCTGTTTCAGTCCTGCTTGGGGCTTCTTACACCGCAATTGCGAATAAATTGGGCAAGTCGTTTTTGGTCTGCAGTGGGAATATCGAGCTACGTTTCTGCTGAAGAAGCCCCAAGCAGGGCTGAAACAGCTGTCCAGAGGCTGCTCGAGGTTCTCACTGCAATCAAAAACGATTTGCACAAAATTTTTCTAAAATTTATTTTTATACTTATAAATATTATGTTATTTTTACTTCGATATTAATTCGCAAAACACAAGTCAAGGTGCGACGGGAATTATTCAAAAGCGCCATTTATTAACCAAATAACTATTATTGACAACAAGTGTATCAGATATAGTGTAGGTATCGACAACATACCTAGTAATATTTCACGAGCTGTTTCAGACCTGATCTCACATCCTGTTAACGAGTCGTTTCTCAACGGTTAGTATCCTAAAGCATTAAAAATGTCCAAAGTGGTTCCCATTTTCACAAATAAAGGAAATCGACTAAATGAAGTTAATTATAGACCAGTTGCAGTTCAATCCCAATTTGCCAAGGTATTTGAAGAAATCTTACTTCAACGATTGATGTCTTTTATTGAGAAACATCACAAAAAATGGCTTCAGGAAAGGAATATCTACTGTCACTGCTTTAACGGACACTTACAATTACATCTTCGATGAACTTAGGTCCAGTTTTACAATAACGGTTTAACTTTGAGCCGAAGCTCAAATCCTTCACAACAATTGTTGAAATAATCGTTGCTAAGAGTTTAAGCCTCAGCTCAAAGTTGAGCCCCATTTGTAAAACTAGACCTTAATCATAAAGATAAACTATATGCGCTGTTCTGGGATCTGAATGGCGGTCTTTTCTTACTGTGTCACCGAATTTACTCTAAAACGAACAGCCTCCAATCTTAGCTGGACCTAGTGACAAGTCTGCGCTGGATCTTTCACCAGCTTTCCCCGTCGGCTAGCTACAACGAGAATGAGGATGGGTAATATTATGATGGTAAGGTATACGGTCGCCAGTACGGACTCAATCCAAGCTGATTGCCTAAAAGCACCTCGTCAGCGTCCCCGGACTGACTTAGTGATTGCAGAAGGTCCCAAACAAAACTTGAGGCTACGCGTATCTCACTCGTAGGTGAAGGTAAAATAGGAACGAGCCACATAAATCTACAAAATTCGGGCTCTACTTTGCTTAGCTACAACAAACACGCAATACAGACACTATGCGCGTATCAATAAATAAAACGAAAGTAAACAATAAATCTTACGTTATGATTACTGCTACTTAAACCATACGTATAACGTATCGATTATTTATGAGTTCAGCCGAAATTCGCTCTCTGTAAAGGGCATGCAGTCGGTGGGGCAGCATCACCTGATGGTATGTTCGAGAGCGGGAAAGTTTCGACGTGAGCCCAGAAGATGGCGGTGTGAACTCAACTCGAGTGGATAAAACGATTAACTAACAGGGAGTAGTATCGTACTTGAAGATGGAAAGTATAAAGCGAGATTAAAACTGAACCTGTAACTGAAAGCCTAAAAAGAAAAGACAGAAAGCCGTTAGGGTCCATAATGGAGACACGCAATTTGCTCAATTTACCTGAGTTTACTAACTGCTCAGGCTTCGAATGAGGCTTTAAGCTACCCCAAAACTCGCTGGCGGTGTGAAGGATGATTCCGGCGAAGCCGTAGATAAGTTCTTCTGCTAAGTTAGAGCAAGAACTACGTTAAATTTACAACCATACAATAACACACCTTTAGCCGGCAAGAGTAAAAAACCAATGAAAGTAACGGCGAAATGCGTTGCAAAGCTAAAAATACCAGCCAATCAGCTGAAGGGTCGAATACGGCTTTAATAGCCTGATAACCAATGAAATTTCCCGTGACCATATTTGGTCAGATAATTTCAAACTGCATCGTAAGTGCGGAGAAAGCAACGACACACAGTGTTGCCAGATAAATATGAAACTCGGTGGGTGAAGAGTTGTTGCCACGTTTTGAAATGTAACAACCGGAAGAAGACAAGTCGTAACTATCCGTAACCATTCTTCACCTGAGTTGGATACGAACTGTGGAATCCCTCAGAGATCCATCCCGGGCCCTTTGCTATTTCTCCTTTTCATTAATGATCTGCCTGATCGCTGTCCGTCACCGACAAAGACCATTGTCTATACAGATGAGACCAACTTTATCATCTCTGCTAAGGACACTGAGGATGCCGTGTGTAAAATGAAGAATGAAGAACTAATCTTCTAACGGTTTAGTGCTAAATTCGACCAAAACTCAAGTAATGCCTCTGGTGACGAAAAACGCAACTGTGGACTTCCCCGTTAATTAAATGCGACAATAGTCGTGTTTTTTTCAACTGACCGACAAGCTCTACGCTGATCTGATCAGCACCGACAACAAAACTCCGTTTTTTTCGAATCTAGGAGTAGTTACTTTCCCCTTGCCCCTCGAGCACCGATAATTTCTTGGATCACTTCAGGTTTAGTTAAAATATAAAGGTTACGTTTACGTTATTTTCATTTAAAATTATTTGATTTCTAATTGCGGGACCGTAAACCTTGTGTTAATTCCTCTTCCAAATATTAAGCATTAAAAGTAGCAATTATGTATGTTGTAACTTCGTTTTTTTTTAAGCAACGTAATGCTACTGGATCTGATTGTGTCAGTTTAGTTTAAGTGCAGTTCAAATAAGTTACAGTTTCGAAAGAACACGACTAATAAGTCAATTGCATATGTCACCTCTTTAAGTTTCTTGGTGTCTTCATATATATGAAACTAAACTGGAAGAATCATGTCGAGTTCTTGGAAGGAGAATTAAGTGGTCATGTTTTTCTAATATACAACTTACGACACACGGTTAATCCTGCCGTACTACGTACAATGTACTTTGGTCTGATTTACTCGAGGATTTCTTACAGTATTCTTTTCTGGAGATGCAGTGCTTCTGCGATAAATATTTTTAGAAACCAGAAGAAAATCATTCGTCTAATGACGAATGATGTTCACCCTAGGGCTAGTTATAGAGATCTTTTTGTTCGATTTAATATTTTAACTGTTCCGTCTCTACACGTATTTGTAACAATTTTATACGTTCTTTCTGTTGAACATAATGCAGACCGTAATTACGATTTTCATAATTGCGACATTAGATATCGCGAAAACATTCGTTTGCCCCTTACTAGACTAGCTATAGGGCAGTGCGGACCAATATTCATGTTTTTTTTTTACTGTTAAACCGCATAAAATCACTATAGAATGATAACATACCTGATAATTATAATTCATTTAGATATAAATTAAAACAAACCTTAATATCTGCAGCAAACTATCCCGTGAACGATTCTTTGAATCAATTGTTTGTTTTCTGTGTTTAAGTTCTTTTTAGTTTAAAATTATTTTTTTTTGTATTACTTCATATCCCACGTTAGCTCTTATGTTCAGTTGCCCTAAATTTAGTCCCAAACATGAATTCCGTTTTCAATTCATAATTTCTTTTGTTACTTTCATTTTGTTATCGCTCTGACAAATCTAATGTCCATGTATACGCTTTCTTTTGATGTGTACAGTATGATAAATAGATCAAATATATATTATTATTATTAAATAAAACAAACAACTTTAATCACATTTTCTGCAACATCATTTCAGTTGGCGTTCTCAGCAAGATCCAGACTTTAATTTCAACTAAATTGAAAATTTGAATTCAAAAACTGAAAATTGAAATCTAAAACAAAGATGTGATGGAATTGTTTAGGGTGCAATTTTTATTTAATATTTTATTCTAATTTCAAAGAACAAGATATCGTATTTATTTTTATATCATATTACGATATACTTATATGTACAAAAATTAAATTGCAAAATAAAAATCAAAGCGTAAATAGAGAAAACTACTTGAACGGAATTTTAAATAATATTTTATCTGACGCTCTCATAGAAAGTTTTGTCTTCGAACTTTGTCGTAAAAAATGAGTATTTTTTAATAGCTAAACATTTTCAAAGGAAATAAAAGGATGTTTAAAGGGCCGCAGTCCCTCAATAATGTATAAAAAATTAAATGCAATAATTGACGATCTGCAAAAGTGACTTAGAGATTATTTGACTCCCAACTGACCGACCCCGTTCAGTTCCTTTAATTCAACAATATATTAATATAGAATTAAAAAATGAAACTCAATGCAAATAAATTACTTACTATTACGATTTGTCTAATTTTTATTATTATTATTATTATTATTATTTTGCTTTAGAAACGTTAAGAATTGTTTTATATGAATAAGACACCCCTAATCTATAAAATTCTAAGCAACATTTTGTTATAACTTTTTATTCTAAAATAAAAATTGTTATCGCTACAAGACGGGCAATTATCTATTCTATTGAAATACAATTATCTATTCTAATGAAGCTAGTTGACTTGACCCTGGACTCTAGGGTCAACTGGCTTCAATAGAATAGATAATTGCACGTCCTGTGGCGGCAACTATATTTCATCGTGCAGAGGCTATGCGCGTAACAAAAAAAGTAATTTAATAATCAATAATTTTATTATTTTAAAATGAAGTTGACTCACGTCCAATGAAAATTGTAAGTAAAAAGGCGCGACACAGATTATTTAAATACTGTGATCACGAAATGTTCGAGTTCCGATTGGTCAGTTACTGTTACTGTTAGGACAGTTTTCGAGCCCAATTTTGAATAGGAAGCAACCTCTTTGCATTGTAAGAATTCACATTCTTATTATTATTATCTTTTTTTGTGCGACTCAGAACACTATTTAATTAAGATACTTTACTAAATTAGAAATCATGACGAAGTATGATTCATTTGAAAATATAAAATTAAACACATGCAGCTTAAATGATGAAAGCATTAGTCAGCTTGCAAAGTGCCTGTGCCTAGAAATGAGATCAAGTAGGGTATAAAAAAAGAACAAGCTTTCACTGTGCACTGCTTTGCAGAACGTGATCATGGGAAAGTTCCATGCATTGTCTTTATACAGCTTTCAGTGCCAGGGATTTCCAAGAAGTTTCGGAACTAGCTTTAGCTCCCACGTCACCCTAGACGTAGTAATAAATAGGACAAGAGAAGAAAGTTCCAGGCAGTTCCGCTTATGAGGTAGTCGGTTTGACACGCGTCTTAATTTTTCTCGTCATGAAGTTTTTCCTTATTCAAAATTATTTTCTGTCAGTTAATTTCTTTTAATTTAAATTAAATAGTGTACCTAAGAAGCATCCACGATCAGCGATGATGAGTTTAGTTAAAACAGATTTATTGCTGCTTAAAATTTCAGTCTTTAACAAATTTTATAGAAGTGCATTGATTTTTATTGATCTTCGTTTTTCTCTTTCATATTCTAGATTCAATTTTATGATAATTTTAAAAACTTATATACATTTAATTAATTTAATTTAATTCACATATTGCTTCTTTGTGATCCCTTGCTATTTTACGAAAATTTTTCTTAAATTTGAATATGTATATTTTGTTATTTAAAGATTCAGGTTTTTATTTGAATTACTATAAGGAAGGGGTCTTAAAGAAGCTGAGAAACAGATAAGGAGTGGGAGGATTTCGATAATTCTAAAAATATAAGTAAGCGCAGTTTGGAAACCGATTTCTGGCTTTTAGCTAAACCAGTAAACGCCACTCACAAAGAGAATCGAAATACAAACTTGTACAGTTTATTCAAAAGACTTTGGAACAAAAGCGGTTCCGAACGACTTACAGCGTGTTCAATTCTCAACGCATTTTTTCTGCAAATTCTATTTTGTTAAAAATCAATTTATTTTCTCCACGGTTTAAATTTATATTTATATTATTAGTTTCCTTTTAGGAAATTTGATTATTGTTTTCCATATTGCGCCCGTCCATTACTTTACTATTAAAAAATATTTATAATCTTGTTTATTAAATCTTTAATCTTTCCTCTTGTTATTTAAATTTGAATGATACTTTTTCGCTTTATGTTTCATACATCGGTTTATAAAATTTTTGGCACAATATTGAAAATCCGAAATATAATGTATATTCATAAATTAACGAATTATGTGTTTTGTCTGACTTTTCGACTCAGATTAATTATTGATTCGATTCTTTTTTCTTGAATATTATTTATTATTTTTCTAGATTTTTTTTTTAATCTTTTAGATCAATCTTCTAATTTCAAGTCCATGGGCATCAATCATACATTTTGCTCGTTATTAGTTTAAACTTTGGTTTCAATTAAAATCCATATGCAACTCGGCCATTGTGAAACAAGAGTAACTCGATACCTGAAGTTATGCAATTATGATATTGAACATTCTAACAAGGCAATTACTACTAATAAATCACGTCGTGAATTTATAGCAAGTATGTTAATAGTTCTGTTCGTACATTAATTTCCCCCGCAAAATTTGAAATAGATTTTCGTTGCTTCGTTTTTAGTTTCATTTATCTTCTCGCGCTAAGAAAGCTGTCTAGAGGATTGATTAAATAAAAATCCGGCATTACTGATTCATCTGATATGCACATATATAATAACCCCAAACGAACGGCACGAGTTCTCTCCGTCGTTTTAGAATTTCAAATGTCCATTAATTCAATTTAAATTTTGAAAGTTTATGTTCAACTAATCTATTTGGGAAAACTAGAAACAAAAAATTACTTATGCTAATTGGACGACCGGTACTGGGACGCTGCCGGAGGATATAAATTTTGTTTAATTAAAAACCTAAACCGCAAATACTAGAATTGGATGCATGCCTGGAATCGACTGAAATCGGTGGAGTTTAAATGCAAATTTTAATATGTTAACATCGAATTGGAAAACTTGATGTAACTAAATCTGTTTTAATTGTCATTTTCTGTAATTAAATGTCACTGTCGCATAAAAATCTACAATAAATCGGAAATTTAAAAATAATTACTGTCGAGACCTACATTCACAATTCAAGTATGAAATTAAAATGATATTAAATCTAATGCAAGGCCTAGTATGACAAAGTTCATTAGTGTCTCTTCCGTTTTGTCTTCCTCAAAGTCTAAATAATATCCGTCGTACTAACGCGCTGATTCCTTCTTGGCGTTTAAGGCGCGCAAAGATTAATTTAAAATTTTGTCTCGTAGCGAGTTAATGATCTAAAACAGAACGAATACCAAGTACTTCTGGCAAGACGTACATTATAAATTCTGACCTCAACTCATCAGCTCCGGCCGACGAAAGCCATTCGAATTTCTGCTCCGGTAGCTTAATGGGATTTGATGTCGTCTTTTCAAATTTATGACATCGATCACGGACTTAACTTAGTTTAGTGAGCACTATGATTCATTTACTTGATCCCATTCGATACAATCAGACAATTAGTGAGAAGCAATGAGCCAAGCACATATAATTAAGGACGACACGTTAATTAAGACCAAAAAAATAATTGAGGTGGTAGCACGTCACAGTCTGCTTTGCATCACATTAGCGAAAAGTGTTTGCAAATTTTAAAGTTACTCATTGTTTCAGACAAATATCTCTTAGTGTTCATCAAGTAAAGTTACTGAGACACAGATCTAGAATTAGATCAATGCAAAAAGTCATTTCAGATTATGCTGGCTCCTCTAAGGACCAATGTTTTCGATAAAGCGCATCGATTCTTCTATTTTTATTTTTTTTATAATAAAAAAGATTGAATACAATTATTTTTTAAACAACAAATATATCATTCAACTACTCTCTTTAATATCCATCGGTTAATAAAACACATATTCTCTTTGTAGCACATCTGTAGTCACCTTTCGGCGTTTTAACTATGTGTACCTATACTATAATAATAATAATGATAAATGTCTTTATTGCCGGAAAAAAAAGCAAATAAAATAAACATGCTGCTTAATATTAATCTAAACCAGGCAAACGCAAGGCGAAGTTCAGACTTGGAAATATATCCGTCTGCTTTCAAACTTTACCTTGATATTTGAAAAATATGATGTACCTATATCTACATATATGTAAATGAAAACTGAAAACTTAAACTAAGAAAATTAAAATTAAAAAGAAAAAAACGAAAACGTTCTAATCTAAAGTACTTATAATGTATGTAGAAGTACAAACAATTAGAAAAGTAAAAGAAAATAATTGTCTTCCTCTGAATGCAGATCGACTATTCGTCCTTCGAGCTTTTGAAGAGGAGGTAGATTATCTGACCGTAGGTTAACCAACTGTCCTCTATTAATACCTTTGGGAATGTTTCTTTGCAACTTAATTCTTTCTTGCAAGCTGACCATTATTATTATTATGATACTTGAATCACCTTTGCCGTGTTGTTCTGACCATTTGCAAAAAGTTCCTTATTTTTGACAACTTGCCTGAACGGTAAGTGGTAAGGGACCGGCATTGCAATCGTAAAGTCGTGGGTTCGCACCACGCTCGAGATATTTCGCGGGGGTGGTCGGTACTCACTTCAGGTACCCTTTAGTCTTGTGGAGAAAATTTGACACTGTTTCAACTTCAACAGAGATAAGGTTTGGAAGTAACAAAGCCATGGAACACTTCACATATGCAAGATACACTCTCGCTCCTGAGGTCCTGACTTAGGACCTCGTTGGGCAACCATTACTGACAAAGAGAAATTATATTTCATTCTTGCCGTCCTTTAACTTTCCGAAATGTGAGTAGTTGAGTGGTATGAAATGCCAATATACTAGGAAAGTAAACTTTACAGAAGGCGGAGCTTGAGTCGTTTATTGTCGCTGTAGTGTCAGAGTTGACTTGAACATAATCTAACATTTAAGAATGATTGTATGGTATCTTGTACATTGTATTGGAAAATTCTTGATAAACTTATTGCACGCTTTCCTACAAACATTTTTTTAAATTTTGTTTTGTTAGGTTATGTTTATTAATGGTTTGCTGACCTGCAGCTGAACTAAGCTCAGACAAGCATTTTATACATTTTTTTAATAATAAATAAATTAACTAATTACGTACAATAAGCACAACTAAAATAATTTTTAGTTTACACAACAGCTCTCTGTGAACCGAGTATTTTCAGTTTGTTTGACGTAACCCATGTATTTTTACAGTCCAATAGACTCCGTTTCAAATTTCGCGCTAGCTTTAGGACCACTCCCTTTCCTAATGTATTAATTAATTACTGAAATAGCGTCCTAAGTATTACATTTTGAAAGTAGAGATGATCGGGTTTAGGACGAAAACCAATTTAAATCATTCAGCTTAGTGTCTATTGTTGTATTAGTCATCCGGTTGTTGGTTGACATTTTAACATTTGAACATTTTAAAAACCTTGCTGTTTCAATTATTTTTAACTCCGGCCGCTATGGCTTGTAGCTTTACACAAATTAATTAGAGGCTCTGAGGAAGGTTTAAAATAAAACCGAAACTGTCAGCTGAATGATTTTACTCGTTTCTTGTCCTATACCCGATCAACTCTACTTTCAAAATGCCAATTAATATTTTGCAGCTGTTACTATGAGTTAAGTAATGTCAGTTCCGATACGAAAATTATTATGACATTTATGAGCAGCGCCCTTGAAATTTGTAACGATGTCTACTACTTAATATCCAGTTCGAAGTACCAATATACGAGTAGTGCTTTTGTCCTTTTCCTTCGAGATCTCAGTAGGCTGTAATAAATTAGATTATAAGCAACGTGCTACAAGTTCTTGACAACCATCATCCATCAATCGGTTCAGGTAGAGGCCTTAGAAGTCATCCCTTCTTTATCAAGAAATCATAATCTGAACATTTCAATCACACGTTCGCAATAATTTCATATATAAAATAATAAAAAGAGCTGCATCACGAGCACGCTTTTGACAAATAGACGTGCCTCTGAAGACACCAAGTTCAAAATTTCTTTGGTAAGGTATGGACAATAACCAAGAGGTAGGTCTTCAGGAGAACTCTTCTAAAGCTCGACAAAAACGGAAATATTTTTGAATGCTGAAGATTCTTGATTTTAGGAAAATAGAGTTGCGGTACGATATCCGGAAAGGAAATATTACATATGTGGCCGGTTTCATAAAGCTTTGTTAAAGCGTTGATTAACTAATCAACCGTTAAGTTTAATCATTGTTAAAAATTTGATGCTGTTTCACAAAACAAAAATCTATTATGTTAATCTCTGATTAACTAATTGGAGTTTACGTTTGGCAACATCGAAAAATTGCCACTTTGACACCGCTTTAAAGTAATCTATCGTCATGGCGTCAGGCCTGCAATCAGGTAGTGCGAGGTTAGAAACTCAAAATAAATAAATACATCTTAAATTCTTCGCATTAGTGCAGTTAATGATTTTTAAAAATGAAAAAGGAAAAAAGAAAGGGAGGAAGGAAACTTTAGTGCAGTTGAATTACTTGAACATATGTATATGGCAGACACATTTTCTGTTGTGGTACAGCTCAGCGGGATTACCATCAGGTGAAATAATATTAACATGGAGTACAATCTGTGGTGCCAGTAACATGAGAAAAGCGTAATGTTAATTTGCAGAGCTTCTTCTATTGGCAATTTAATTAACTGTTTGCTTTGCCTTGCAATAAAATGAGTGACACGATGAATTATTCTACGTGTCGATGGCTTCTGAAAGTATCAGGAATCAGCTGTTGAAATATTTCAGTGGATAATAAGGTAAGTTTATCAGCAACTGGTTTGTACCATAAAATAAATTTATTTTTGCTTGTTGCAGGTTCTAGTCAGGTTCTAGTGTGGACCAAGGAGTTCCATAACTCCTTTGGAAAAGCGATACGTTAAATTCATTATCATCCAAATCATTAAAAGGATTATTTCTGTCTCTTATAAAATGAATCCTACCTTAAGGACGCATTTCTTTATCGTCAGAGAAGAAAGTGAGATTGCAAACATTTTGAAATAATTTCGAATTGTTCGTTCTTGAAAATAATTTCTGAAATAGTGTCGTAAAAATTAATCAATAAACCAAGTGAGTAAAAAGTACAGAAATGTCATTATTTTTAATATTTAAGGTACATTACATTTTTAAATAAAATTATAATTATTTTTTAGATATATGTGAGGAATTTTTATATCAAAAAAAGCTTGATAATAACTATGGAAAATTCACTCGTTACTTTTTAATCGCTGGAATTCTATCGATTAATGTAATGCCTGATTAGACAGAAGTAAACGAAGTGTTATCTCTTAATCGAGCTTTGTGAAACACTTAACGGAGCATTAAGACTATTTGACGACCGATTAGAGAGCGAGCCGTTTAGTAATCATCGTTAAGTTAATCATCGTTAAATGCGGTTGTTTTCCTATTTAATCATTCGTTACAGAGTTAATCGGAACTTAAATATTTGACGAAGCTTTGTGAAACCGGCCAATGGTCTTTTTTAGTTTAATGTCAAACTTTTATTCTGAGAAATTCTCGAAACTTGCGCGAAACCATGGTGATTAAAGGAATATTTAAAAGCCTTGTAATCGAGGGAGATTTTGATCCGAACATGTATTGTCGGAATGTAATACCAACCTGAAGCAAGACATATTTTCTTCAAATTTCAGTTTCAATTTAAATCGACCCCAACAGCTCATGGTCAGCTAAAGATCTAACATGAATACTAGACTTTAAAATTTAGTAGCTTCTTTGTTCGTTAAACGGTCATTTACTATTTGTTTTATTTGTATTTCCTTTGTAATTTTGATCTTTTTATTTTCTTCATTTTCGTTTATCATGAAGTCGCCGATTGCGAAGCTGAATGTTTTCAAAAGTTACGTTATTTTCCTACACCACGTGTAGTAAATGCTATATCAGTGTTTGATGCCATCGAATATTTATATTTTGAAATATTTATATTTCGAAATCGAAACTTTTAAAACGTGCTAGAACGAAGACTGAAGACTGAAATTTAATTAGACTTTACAAAATAAACATAACCTACATTTTAGTTGCCTCAAATACCAACAATCGTGGTGCAGTTAATCATAATAAATTCAAGTGACTAATTAAAGAGATTCAAATCCTCAGTTTCTTTTTAATTCTTGACTTCACTTCACATCTTTGCCTTTTTCGTTGAAATTTTTCCTAAAACGTACAGAGACCGTCTAAATCTTCCTTCTTTCTCTTTTAAAGAACGCTGTTTTGGTGTGCCGTACCCTTTGTGCTGGTAAATTATTTTTATTACTCATCTCGTGATACAAGCTGCTTCTAGATTCTATTTTCAATTCTTTTCTTTATTCTAATATCTTTTCTCATAATGTCTTGAAAACAATTTATTTTGCTTGCTTGAAACTTGGTTTCTTCTTAACCTGTCACCACTCAAAATACGTGGAGAATTAGTCCGTATATCGATTTGTGTAAATCGCTCTTTTGCTTTCCTGTTTCTTCTTATCTGCTTTTCTTTTCTCTTTCCCATTTGTTCTATAGCGATTTCTGACAATTAATATCTTGTTCTGATTTGATGCCTTTTATCTTAACCATTTTAGAAATGTTGAATAAATAGGACTGCAGATTTCTTTTAGGTGGAAACGCAAATTTGATTTTAAAGGAGCTAACTGTCTTAAAACAAACTCTCAACATTTCAAGCTAATTGGGACCGGTCGTCTTGCATAAATTATTCATCACAGCAGGGATTCGTTGTGGAATTAATTTACAG
The DNA here is from genome assembly GCA_036172665.1 of Prosopocoilus inquinatus. Lineage (NCBI taxonomy): Eukaryota > Metazoa > Arthropoda > Insecta > Coleoptera > Lucanidae > Prosopocoilus > Prosopocoilus inquinatus. Next base: position 29,179,087 of record CM069876.1, on the reverse strand, counting down.
CAAATATTTCTCCAAGCTCTTTTGGTTCACGCACACTCTGATTTATCTTCCGATGCAGGTTGTCATCTCTAAAACAGGAAATAACTCAGTACTAGTAGAATTTAAAATGCAAAAAATTACAAAACGATTAAATTAAAAAATATTCCCAGTCCAACTGAACCCAACCCAACTCCATGCAATCCACGTAAAACATTAAGAAAAAGAAATATTAAAAAATTTAAAAGTAAAAAGAATGTGAAAATGAAGCTCAGCAAATCTCAAGGTCAACCCAACTCAACCTAACTATTCAGCTGAAGCAATACATTTAAAATGAAAAAAATTGGAAGCGATTGAAGTTCGACTGATGTCAAGGTCAACAAAACTCGACGCAAATAACTGAACTCCATTCTATTCAACCCAAATGAAAAAAATTAAAATCCAAAAGCGATAAAAAAAGTTAAAAATTAAATAAAAAAAATGTTCAGCGTCAACTCAACCTAACTACAATCAACCTAAATAAAAAATTTAAAACAAGCAATCTCAACAAATCTCAACTAACCCAACTTATTACATCATATTACACTCCATTCTACAAAAATTATTTTTTTTAAATACTTTAAAAAATGAAGTTAAACAAAAGCACAGAAGTTTAAGAAGCAAAATCAATAAGAAAAAATAAGAAAAAACGTATTAAAAGGAAATAGGACTCAAAAACAATTGGCAGAAAAACCAAAACGGGCAATTTTTTTTCTTCTGTGTATTTGGCCAAAGGGGTCCTAAGTCCTGCATTTGTCAGGACCTCAGGAGCGCAGTGTATTTTTACGTGTGTAAAGTATTCCATGGCTTTGTTACTTCCAAACTTCCTCGCCGTTGAAGGGGAAGTAGTGTCGAATTTTCTCCCCAACACTGAAGGGTACCTGAAGTTTAGCTGTTGTTAAGGAGAATATTGAAAGTCGGAAAAGAAGTTGAGGTGAATGCCTTGCCGGAAGGACTTCTGCTTTCTCCGTCAACCTTCAAGAGGAGACTTAAAGTGTTGCTCCTAAACTGAATGTGCTTTGCTTGTACGCATCCCCATAATCAAGTATTTTCCCCTCTTCTTTCTTTCTTCCTTTCTGTCTTCTCTTTTTTTCTCTTTCATTCTTTTCTTCTTAACTTCTTTTACGTTATCTTTGTTTAATATCATTCTTGCCTCCTTATTTCAAAATATTCAGTTAACTTGTCGGGTCTTGGTGGGTAGATCAGGGAACTGATTTTTTTGTAATCGGTTCATCTGAACCATGGCCTTTTAAGCATAGTACAAATTTATTGCTTCTGTGTTCTTTTTTCTTTAGGTTGTACAAATATTGTCACGATTATGGAAAATTTGAAAATCGTATTTAATTAATTTAAAATGTATTTTTTCCAATGCAATACGAGTTATTTGCTGATTAGCGGTTTGCTGGTGCAACGACTCAAACGATGAACTTGTAGCGTGAATCCGCAAAGTTGCAAATACGCAAATAACTCGGGCATTGTATGTGTTCAAACACAATCAATTAATTCACGATTTAATAGAAATGACGATTGGAAACAACGTGAAAATCCTGACATCACCTTTTTAGCAACCAAGCAAAGTACGGGTTCAATTAAAGTTTTGCGGAATTTGGTCATGACATCACGTACGTTAGCAGTATAAAAGATGGGCGTAATTTGTAAAAGATATCAGTTAATCTGATCGTCGTCGTGGGATACAGTTATCTGTATTTCTGACCTTTAAACATTAAAGGTAATCCTTGTTGTCTTAATGAGTTAGTTTGCAGTTTCCCTGTTACTCCCTTTTCACCCCCAAGCTTCGCAACCCCCGTCGTCGTGGGTTACAATTATCTGTATTTCTGACCTTTAAACAATAAAGGTAATCCTTGTTGTTTTAATGAGTTAGTTTGCAGTTTCCCTGTTACTCCCTTTTCACCCCCAAGCTACGCAACCCCCGCGTCTGGACGCCGACAGCTCGCAACCTGCTGGAGACGACCGACGCGTGACAATATGCCTAATAAATATGATTATTATTATATGAAAATGCAGAAACAAAGAAGTGATGGGTGTTACATAAATGACGAGGAATCTTATTCCATCATGGATGTGAAGAACTGTTTGCACCAAATTGTCATGGAGGCGAAAGTCTCTTTCTATCTCCGAGAAAAACATAAAGCTTTGGACCGGTGACTTTTTGACCTTTGAATCTTACTTAATCAATTAATCAATTAATTAAGGAAACATTAAGTTAATGAATAAGACGGGGATCCAATTAGTTGAAATTGCTGTCGAGAGAATATTGCAGATAAATGCAAGCTTGCCTCTAATTGACAAAGTTGTGGTTGCCGTGCATGTAAAATGACATCCTAATTGTTTCAAATGTGGCAAGTGCAATAAACCGATTGTTAAATATTAAACACCTGATTCGAGAAGACTTTCCAAATTTTTCAATATGGACTCCTAGAGAACAGTAAATTTAAACTGTATTTAATTTGAAATTGACTTAGTCAAAAGTATTATTGTCTATCAAAGAAGAAACAACATTATTAAAGATGATTATTAAATATTCAGCGTTGCATATCTATAGTCATTCTTAATTAGGGTTATAAATTGAATATTCCAATATAATCTGTGTGCTTAGTATTTCCAAAATACATCAAATATAACATAGTAATTAACTGAAGAAACTCACGTCCCTTTAAAGAGTCTAAGTCTAATAAGTAAAATAACAAAGCAATCGCTTTCCTTCCTTAATTGTCGTATTCTACTTTGACATGCTTTCTGCTGTGTTTCATTCCAGTACAGCATTAATAACAGTGTATTTCAAGCGATAATAGATTACACATAAATATAAATATCCTATTTTGCTCACACAATGCGCAAGAAAAATTATTTATCACGGTTCCTTGTTTCCCCCGTCAAATATTGCCGTTCAAACTTGGTTTACCTCCAAATGAAATTCTTCGAGGGAACGCTCCAATATATTTTTTATTTGTGTTTATTTTTCTCTTCTTTTGATTCCTGTAGTACTAGGCTCAATATTTATTTTATTTTTGCAAACATTCCAGATGTAATCATTGGAAAACTGTTTGTAATGTTATTATTAATTTTATAAATGCTTTTAAATTAAATGAAGTTCATTTAAATATAGCTCATTTAAATATTAACAATATCAAAGAAAGTCTGTATACACTGCGTTCGTTTTCCGTTGACACCAACAAAGATTACTCCTACAATATTTGCCGCTTTTGAATGAAATGCGATATCATTTCATTCACTTCATGTATTTTCAAAACGATTACAATATCTATTTATATTTATAATTTATTTTCTGTAGCGAATGAGGTACTTGCGGTGACTAATCGTTCATGGCATTTTAATTAAGAGCAACAGAGTTATCTTAACAATGTTGTATTCCGTAATAAATAAAAGCAGTGGTCTTTAACTTGAGTGCTAGATGTCGCAATTGTTTAGATGATTCATTGAAACAGTAAAATGTATGGGAAACATTAAATCATATATACGAGTGAACATTTGTATTCTTGTTATGGTTGTTATCTGTTGTATTTGATCTTAATGGTAGTTAGTAAATAGTTTGTCGCCCCTGCTAACTTAAGCATTGTGAACCCTTCCGCAGCGCTCTGTGGTTAATCTTATATGAATAATTTATACGACCAACGTACAACAAATTGCTCTAATCACAAGATGTGGCCTGCTTACAGTCAGCTACTATCTGATTCCTTTGATCTTCAAACGTTACTGACACGTAATAGTTGTAATTGTATTTGTATAAGAAAATTACTCGTCAGTATAATGAATTTATAGAATCGAATTTTGTAAAAATTAATGCCTCATTATTAATGAATGACTTGTTTGATTGGCGACTTTCACCAAAAAAATCTAGAAAGATGTTGCCAGAAAATATTTTTATAATTAGCTACATTAGAAATTTACCTCCCTTCTGGAGAGAGCTTTCACGAATGAAGACAGGATTAAAAGACGATATTATCATTGAAAAATATTATTTTTATGATTATTTTTTATAATTCGGTACAATTTATTTAATTCGAACATTCTATTAAATTAGAACTCGTATCATGACTCACTGAAAAATACAAAACATGTGCAGCATTATGCAACGAAAGCATTCGTCAAGCTTGCAATGTATGTACCGAAAAATTAGATCAAGGGCATTAATATCATTATCGTATGTACCAAGATCAAGGGCATTAATATCGTTAGAACATCGGTGATAAAAAGAAATAATTATGTAAGGACTTGTGATTCCTGCAAGAGAACCTTGATCTTCGCTCGAACCTTGATACTAGAAAAAATAGAATAGAATAAAAATCAAGGTTTTTTTCTTAATATCAACGCCTAATGCAAAGCTGACGTAGACTAAAGTATACAAATTCAAATAAATAGGTAGCTTTTCTGATCAGAAGGAGAGTTCAACAAGATAGTTGCCACGGTGCACGAACTCCCTTTCATCTAGAAAAGTGCCTCTTCATTTCCGAATGTAATTTAATTTGTGTATCACGCGTCGGTAAGTTTTCTAAATTCTAAATTCTTTTTTTTATCACTCAATTTTTCTAATTTATTTTAGTTTAAATAAAGTGTACCTAAGAAGCATCCACGATCGGCGAAGGTGAGTTAAAGTAAAATAGAATCATTGCTTAAAATTTGGCAATTTACAAAGATGTTTCGAAGTAAACATGTTTTTTATTGATCTTTCCTTCTCTCTTTCGCAATCTTGTTTTATTTTTACGAATATGTCAACTATGAAATTTTAATTAGTTAATTTAATTAAATTCACTTTTTATTTGGTTGGTAATCTTTTGTAATTAAACTAAAATTTCTCTTATGTTTGAAAATATTTTGTAATTTAAAGCTCTGGATTTTTATTCAAACAATAATAAGGAAGGACTATTAAGTAAACACAGAAAGAGAAAAGGAGTGGGCCGTTTTCGACTTCCAGAAAAGAATAAGTAGACGCCATTCGAGCAAATTCATGGAATACTATTTGGAAATCGATTTCTGGCTCTCAGTGCTAAATCCAGGGCGCTAATAACAAATAAATCAAAATTCAACATTGTACGAATTCCCAAAAGAATTGCGGACAAAAAGGGATGAAAAGTGAGTTTTAACACCCCCGCACATGCTTTACAATACGACTCGAGGCTTCAATATTATCGATTCGAAGTTAATATTCTATACATTGTGTTATCGTTAGGGTGTAATTATACGGTTTTATCTTATTTTCGCATTTTTTCTCTTACTTTCTTGTTATTGCTAAATTCTTTGCTTCATCTTTTTTTCATCAGAAATTTGTGTTAATATGTAGTCCTGTTTTTAAGTTGTCTTGGCTTCTTATAATCCTTTTCCTGATACCTATGTTATTACACTGTATCAAAAGTCCTCGTCAATTTTTGAATGTGTATTGTTTACTGCAGAAAATCAAGGAAAATTAAGATTAAAAAAGACTTCTTTGTCCTTGAAGTAAACACCATCTGACCATACACTTTCCTTCAGATATCTTTCTTTGATCAAAAAATGCTCCGCCTTCTTCAATAATAAGAAATCAAAACATGTGTCTTTGAATGGATTACACCACTCCATAAACCGGATGTGCTGAAACTCCTACTCCGACCAATCCTTGAATTATTTGCTGAATCGCAGGGTTTCCTCCGTTCATTAATGACTTAAAATAGGCCATCAAGCAATACGTTTAGATATCGGTCTTTTCTTTCTTAAATATTCTTATTCTGCACCAACACCAAACGTGCGTCAACCGCCATTACACCACCAGTGTGAAGCATGGGTCTGAATTGCCGAATAATGCTGCCAACTGTCTTTGGCAAATGCCAACTTAATAACGAACCGCCTACACTTCCAAAGTGCTCTTTTGCTGAATCGCTGTGGCAAGTGTGGTCAAGTTGTTGCTTGACTTCTCTTATTAGGATTGACACAAACGATCAACTTCCCATCTAAAGTGGAAACGGGCGTAAAAAATGATCATCAGTGGGATTTTCAAGCAAAGATTTGCAAATCTTGTGTGCTTTTCAGTTAATTCTTGTGGGCCAGGTTGTAGACGTTTACTGCAGAAATCAGAGCAATGCAAAAAGGGAACGATAATAAGTTTTGAGGGACCCAATATTCTTGATAATTCGTGATACCTGGAGCGACGTTGCTCTTCCAATGCCTTTTCAGTCAAAATCGATGGTCCTTTAGAGTTTAATTTAATCTTCAGTTTATTTCCGTATGATCGTCTGGAATTGAACTGAGGATTAAAAAAGCGTTTAAACCAATCTAACACCACTGTGAAGTAAATGGCGGGAACTTTTGATACACCTAGTATTGTTCATATTTTGATCATCTCATCAGCCATACCAGCTGCTAAAAATAGAAGATTGCATTTGACATCTGGAACATTGCATCTAAAGTCAACAATTTACGGTCCTCGACGCTTACGTAAACTCAAATGTATTTTAGGAGCTGAGGTGAAAGTCCTTTGTGAATTGCGTCTAAAGTCAAGGACTTAAAAATGTGGAAGCTTAAGTGAACCATTAAGGCTTCAGGTGTTTTAGGAATGAGAAGAATATGAACTGGAGAACATCGGGATCGTCAAAATGATCATGTTACTTGACAACTCATTGTGAGTTACGTCTGAAACCAAAAACTTACAAATTTGGAAGCTTAAGCGAACCAGTAAGGCCTTAAGTAAGAAGGAGGGAGTTGGGCCACATTTAGATCGTCAAAATGGTCCTATTAGTTCATAAAGATCATTGCAAATTGCCTATAAAGCCAGGAACCTACAAATTTGGAAGTTTACATGAACCAGTAAGACCTGAAGCCTTTTAGGGCTAAGAGAGGACTGAATTAAAAAACTCGTGGATTACCAAAACGGTCCTGTTAGCTCATAAAGGTCATTGTAATTTGCTCTCGAGCCAAGGGCTTACAGTCCTTAAGTGTACCAGTAAGGCCATAAGCGCCACAAGAAGCGAGAAAGGAGTGAATTGGAAAAAATTAGATCGCTAGTTTATGAAGGCCTTTTGAAATTCCGTCTAAAACAAAGGACTTGCAATTCTGGATGCAGAAGTGAAATAATAAGGCTTCAGGTAATTTAAGAGCTTATTTAAATCACAGGAAATTTGCAATATGCAAGGTCAGTATGATCCTATCAGTTCATCAAGGTCTTGGACTTTACAATCCGGGAAGTTCAAGTGAAGTAATAAAGCTAAAGATATTTTAGGATCTGACATTAGACATGAGTGAAACGGATGGTATGTAACAACTTTCAAATGCCTCTAACTAAATATAATAAGTTCATAATTGAGATTAAAAAAACTTTGTACTTATAATAAGGTCAATGACCACGAATTGACAGATTTCAATACGTCTAATACAAGTGTTGGAGGAGATGGCGACTTGGGTTTAATTTTTTTTAACATTTTGATAGTAAAGCATCAAAACGTTGTTCAAAATTCTGGCGGGTTTTAAGCATTTTACTTTCTCACTTTTGCTTTAATGCAAGAATGCCCACATTGTCAATGCTACTCCACCACGTGTTTTCATTAGATAATTTACCAAAACCGTTTTAATTTTAAAAATAAAAAAGTGTAGTAGCAACCAGGCCTTTCAAACGGGTTACTGTTCGCTGTACTGTTGGTAGCACGATATAAGAATAAGACTAAATCTTTTTTTGTTAAGTTGCTCGATGATTGATATTAGTAACCAAAATTTAAAAAAAAATGAAGGAAGATTTGAGATGTTTTTGGGTTACTACGAAGTATCTCAAATCAACATTATTAAAAACAAAAATGAAAAATTAAAATAATGTTTTAATTATTTGTTTATGTCTATTAGAACACTTTCTAATCGAGCTTTCGCTAGATTATTTGTCAGCTTTTCTCAGTTATTACAAAACGACGACGTTTGGAAATGCATGATTCCGTAAGAGAACTTCCATAGAAAAAGAAACAAAAATAATTTTAATTTAAGCACTCACATATCATCAAATGCTAGAGGTATAAGAGTAAATAAAGATCTGTATTTATCAATGTCAAAAAACCATTAACTCACCCTTTCGCCCTTTCAGAATTAACAAATTAAGGGGAAATCAATGCATAAACAACAAGAGGTATTCGTTCTCGATCCCACAGTCCCTTGAAATATTTGCATACTTCGTATTTGCTTTTCAAAGAATTTGAATTATCGAACCGCTTGTGAGCTTTCACGAATTACTAGCATACTATTTGTAAACTGCTGGCGCGTTATTCAGGAAATGCTGACGTACTATTCATAAACAGACACATTTATCGATATGGCCATTTGTTCGAGAACAACTGGCAAATTGCTTTATGTACCTCGAACTTATTCACTTGACCCTCGGGCTTCTTTATCGAAAGCTCTACCATAAACTGAAAGGGTTCCTAAATATCGAAACTGTTCTGGATCAATCAAGCTCAAATATATTTTCCTTCTTTTAATTACTGCCTTCTTTTAAAAATTTTGTTCTTAAAACATGATTCATGGTAGAATTTTTAAAATTAAAGGAAAACGCATGCATGTGGGATGTGTAACATAATTTAATGTCCGATATACAATACACCATTCCCAAATGCAATATTAATTACTTACCAATTCTGCTATGTTAGTTTTGTTGAATCTATTCGGTGTATAACAACCAACGGCGAATTTGCATTGTTCCTTCGCTCTGAAACGTGAATAAACAAACAACATGATAAAAAGTTTTGAATACGTGCGCTAATGGAAAGCTATATTAGCAATACAATGAACTCTCAACTTGGGAATTCAATCAACACAGCTTGCAGCTATGAAGCTGCGCTAATTTGTGTTAGAATATCCTAGAGTATTTTGTTCCAGTATACTACAGCATACCCTCACACACAGTGGTTAACTAAAATGTCGCGTTTACAAAACGAAATAAGATGAGGAAAATTCGGTTATGTTTATGAGAATTTATTACCTGCCTTGAGATTTTTACACAATTATTTTATTTACTATGATTTACTTAAAGTTCCATTATAAATTTGTCCAGCAAATATGCAATAATTTATAAACTCCGTTTGGGTACATTCTAGTGAAATAAACTTTTCAATTTATTGCTCCCAGTTGTGCAACGGGCTGTAAATCGTTTGTGAAGCTAACAGTTTGGATTTCCGTGAGAACGTAAACACTTTTGTTATATTTTGTTAACTAACACGTTTTATTCGTTAAACACCTAGTAAGTCCAGTTTATTTAAATCTACACCATTAAAATACGAAAAGAGAACTGGTGAGTTTCTTGTGTATATGTCGGTAACGCCGACGTATAAATGAAAAAGTGGGAGAAGCACATTTTCCTTTTTGTTAATAAACGAATTATTCCCATTGGATCTTCTTCTAACATCTTAAAATTAAAAAAAAAACAGGCCACTTTTCGGAACCTCAACATTGGTCCTTCGAGCCAGATTCGTCGAAGCGTAAAAACGGTCGAGAACAAGAAGTCAGGGTTACGAAGTCACGTGGAATCAAATCATTAAATCTATTTGGGATTAGGAATAAGTGAGTTCCACTTTTCCATTTTACCTATTTCAATTACTGTAGTTTCAATTGCTATCTATATTTAAATTTACGATTAGTGCGATTTCGATTTTTGAACAAGCGACTTGTTTACTCAAATTATATACAAATTATACAAATTCATTACGCAAACATGATGGTTTGAAACACCGAATTACGAATTATGAAATTTACCGTGCGTATCAAATGATGAAAACAATTAATAGATAATAATGAAACAATTAATGAGGATGCCCTGGAAGAGTTAAATGCCAGGTATAAAAGTTCGAACAAATTTTCAACGAATTTGTTGAATCCAAGGAAACATCAAAGCGACTTGCAATGATGACTCAATCGACGAACGACGTTACCAAGAACGTGACGATTTTGAGAACAAATACTATTCCGCATTGTCTCTGGCAAAATCTATTTTGAAGCGTAAAAGTGCTATCGAAAGTAATGCAATTTCTGCAAAGTTCAACATTCTATATGTAGTGCAACGTATTTTTTGGTAATAATAATAGAAGATACACTTAAGAGAGAAAAATGGGACAAAATTAAATATGTCGGACGGAAATTTTCTTGCCCTTTTTTGCTTTCAACTGCTGACTTCCTTTATACAGTATTATTCCGCTTTTAAATTCATACATTTCTGCCTAAGTCGAATAAAAAAAGTCAATAAAAGTAATAATTTCAAAAATATAACACCTTTATACATTTAGGTCTTCAATTATATCCATCATAGTATGCTGAAAATCAAGAAAATAAATAATATGTTGGGAAATTTATGAGAAAATGATTGCCAAAGTTCAAATTATGAATGTAATGAATATTATGAATATTGGATTTATTTTAAAGAGAAGAAGTCACTTCTCTTGTGATCAAAAAGAAGGCATCTACTGAAGATTGCAGCATAGCTGCCGAAATACGTATCTAGTTTGAAAAAAACAAACTTTTTGTGGTTAGGAGGTTCAATCCAATTTCTTTGTACTACAAACCGCAGTCTTCAATACATTTTAATATTATGAATATTACAAGTACGCAAACAACGTTTTAAATAATTGACGTTTAAAATAATCGGAGACAAAAACGTTATGTTAAGGAATCGACTAACAAAAGCTTGGAAAAAGTTCTTGTTATATTAAGAAATCGACGAAGGGAAACCTGCTGCAGAGTGAGAGCTTTTACGTTTATTGGAAAATTTAATTCTTTGTTCGGGTCTGCAAAAGTTGATTTGAGAATAGAATGTTTGGTTTTAAATGTTCCGCTCAAGCTGTAATCATTGAGATTAGAAAGGAGTTAGGTACAAAACAAGCATTCCTTCTGTCACAACGAAGCGATGTCCTTTATATATAAAGACACCAGAGAGATGAAGTGGCAGTTTGGAAAATTAATTGCAGAATAAACAGAGTGAAAATGAAATTAGTTTCTGTACTTGATACTTCTGCCTCTACAAGGGATTCCTCCAGGGATGCGACGTCAAAAGCCATCTATTGATGGTAAACTGGGAAGAATACCAGATAGATTAATTAACGGAGGAAGGTAACGTAATCAGAGGAAAATGCTGTACTAGACACACTCCCACCATGAACTGGAGCTCTACTTCCTTCTCCTGAAATTAGAAATAATAAGTTACGAACAAAATAAGTAGGAAATAATTCTTTCTGTGTCATGAACTGGAGTCATTTATGAAGAGACTAAAGAGATGAAGTGGCGTCTTGAAAGATTAACGGCGACATGAACAGAGAACCAATCAAGAGCGAATTGCTCTCTTCACGAATGGAATTAGTTTCTTTGATTGGCATTTCTACGTCTGTGAAGGATTCCACCACGGAAGCGTCAAGTCAAGTGGGAATAATACCAGGTAGATTAATTAACGGAGGAAAGTAAACTATACTAGGTACACTTCCACCATGGGCTGGGGCTCGGGAGGATTTCCTTTTTCGCCCTTAAATTTGCTAACAGCTTTTAGAGGGGATATAAAATAAATAGGTACAGTTTCCGTCTTTTCAAAATACAAATATACCCGAATTAAGCGAACAATTTTTCTATGAGGGTTACATACAATTCTCTAATTCGTAACCCTAAAGGGATTTAAATAGTTTGCAGTGATTTACTTACCATAATAATTTGCTAAATGTAAATACCTTAAACCACAGTAAATTATGTTATGTAATACAATTAATTCTCGTATTATTGAGATTATAGGCAGCACGAAGTTTAAATTGAAAAAAAAATGGGCAGTTCTTTTTCGTTTGCTGATTGTCAAATCAATTTTACGTCCAGAACAAAAAAAAGCAATGTGTTATTTGTGAAGTTCCGTTAATTAGCACAATTTTCGAATATGCTTTGAAAACTGATAAAATACAAAATGATTTGGACGTGATAAAAAGTAATTGAATGCGGTCAGCAGATTTTCCTTTCGTGCTGAAATCTCTGATTTTGTTCGAGGAGCGGAACGTCCGGCCGAATCAATACGCAACCGACGGAATGGCATTAAATTCTTTATAGTGTCAACTTTTATTGAATTTTACGCTCAGGACATATTTCCTGAAGATTGACAATGCGTACGTGGTATTTGTAATGTAGTGCGAAAAGAATATCAATCTTAAAGCTACCGTCATTTTTCAAAATCGTATGTTATTTTTCTCTCGCACATTTCTTAGCCTATCCCTGTAGGATATTTTATAGGAAAATAAATTCCCTCTTGCAGTTATAAATCATTATTTCTTTCAATAAGTGTTACTGCCCGATATAAATAAAGGCGTTTTCTGTTACTTCTGACGGATATTGGCAGAATATTGCAATCAATTCTGCCATTATGTTATTATATTGCTAAATCAACGTTACAATTTGTACATGCCGCAATAATAAATCTATTGATTAAAATGAAGAAAATTTTAAAGGAACGTTATTTCAAAATAAATAGCCAATATAAAAAAGTGGTTGGGAAAAGAGGCGGTATTAAAACGACGAGCTCAATTTAAATTAAAATTCAATCATAAATTAATTAAATTTCAGATCCCAACTACGTATAATAAATTTTATGTCCTATTAATGTACGCTGGTTAAAATTATAAATCTGCTTCGTTTAAAGTACACACGCAGCGAATTTGTTTCAATAACTGATCAATGGTGAAAATCGATTGCTTCCGAAAGGGATGAAGAGCGCAAGGGATGGTTTAATTGCAGTTGATCATTATCTGTGATGTACGGTTTATATCAATGGCCTCAGGTTTATTCATAGCATGATTTGTGTGAAATTTGAACAGATTGTGATTACCCTGCATTGTTAGGAACTTGATTGTTGTATTTAGGAAAATTTATTTGCCCTTTTACAACATGCACGACGCTAACTTTTTCAATGTGGATGCGGAAATAATCGTATTGCAATACTTGCAAACAATTCTTACATTATAAAGGAATTTTCTAAAACTATTCTGTTAACGCAAGAAATATATACTGAATATTAGAAAAAAGAATGTTATACTTTCCTTCTCGATGAAAATGTAAAATTAAAGAAAGGCGAAAACTATTTAGTTAACTAGACTATTGCCTTCTTTTTGTATTTTGAATAACTTCGGGTAGCATTTGCTAAACTTGTTAAAACCTCATTCACTCTTCAACATTCAATAACTTTCTAACCAGAACGTTAAAGAAAATTTGTTAATATAATATTCTGTATAGTTTTTTATCCTACACTCACCTAGTATGAACATTTGCTATGGTTGTGGTGCACCCTGTATAAAAACTCAAAACGTGTTGATAAATTAATTGCACTGCGTGATATTGTAAATAGTGAGTACGTAAAGTTGTAATTTCATGTTAAGTCTGAATCAATTATTATAATACACTTAAAATTGTTTTCGCTGGCGTTATAAAAGCGTACCTACATATAAATTATTGCGAAAACTTTATTTGAATAAACAAATATTAAGTTGAGCTCCGGCTTGAATAAACAACAAGCCCAGAACATAAATCTGCCAGGCGCACGTACGGAAATAAATTACCAGGCAAAAATGAAATAAATCCGAGCCTGCTTTTCAATATCTGTGGATATAATAAAGTGGAAATCTATCTTACATATGTATTCCACCAGCGGTGTCGCCCATAAACTGTCACAGATGTTTAAAGACGTATTCCTTACCCAATAAGCTGCGAAGAGTCGGGCACAGAATATCTTCAAATAAAATTTAGGAATTTTATAGCTCGAACGAATTAGGAAATGTCAATAGATTCATACTTTTGTTATAATCCCTTTTAACATTAACATACTCATAACTTAAGAATACTAGTAGTACAGTGTAATAGTATACTGAAATATATGGAATTTAATTATAAAAGTTTTTGCTCAAATTATGAAAATTAAAATGTTCTTAATTATTTTTATTTATTTCGTTACAAGCACAATTTTTTTAGTAACTAGTACTTTATTCTGTTCAGAAAACTATTTACAGTATATTGGGGCCCAGCAAATTAATGCAGGGGATATGCCTCAGTCATTATCAGGCTTAGGCGAATTTTAGGCGGAAGGTTTCGTTAAATATACGAGGAACTACTAATATGCTGAAGCGATCATAGTCGGAAAAAGTTCGAATCTTTAACGCGTCTGACTTGTAACAACAAAATAATAAACCAGTCGAAGCCCGAGAAGTCTATGCGACACGCAGTAACCACTACAGTTCTGGTCGACTGGATATAAAAACTTGTTTACATAACCGATTCATTCCGAACTAAACTCGCATTCTTTTTGCGGTGACGGCGCTATAATTGATATGAATTAAATATATTATGCCAGTCTTTTTAAAAGTTACATTAAAGAATTACGTTTTCATAATTATTAACTTGAAAGAAACTGTAAAGGGAATTATGTTACATATGTAATTTACATCAAACGGTTGCTTCTGATGCAATGAACGCGGATGTGAAACTGCCATTTAGCGGCGACGTTGAAATCTACGTCGCTGCTTTGTTTATCTTTATACTGATTTTTACCACATATCCTAGGAATGTGCGACCCTTAGTCATTATCAAACAGCCGCAAAAGTAGGATAACCTATCCATGCCAGCATAACAATTAATCGACTCGATAAGTTCGAATGTTTTTCTACGCTAGTTGCCTGTACTTCATCGCTATAAAAAATTGTAGATTCATGCTAAAAGAACCAAATCACAGATGTATCTTATAAAGCGTTAAATTATCTAGCGATTGGGCCTAACGGTCAAGTAAAACAGATTGTGTAAAGGTTAACCTGCATGCATTACTCCTATCAGTGGCGTGTGCATTTATTAATTAATCATAACAATTAATATTTTATATTACCGAAGTAAATATTTGTTAAAATTTCTAAGTTTTCAACATTTTCTTTGTAATATATAGTCGATTGCAAATCAACAAGATGCCCGTTCATCTCTACAGTAAAAATGAAAAATAAGTAATACACAAAAAGTTTTGCTGAAGTTCCTTTTTAAATATTCAAAGCTCCTCAGATAAATTAGATAAGGAAACTACAACAGTTCTTTCAAATAGGATTTCCCTTATGTTTCTGGTTTGAAAAACGAATGCTGAAGTAGATCAAACAAGAGATGATTACGCTTGCAATCAATGAGAGTACATAAAACAAGATTGATTTTTTTCTTTTAAAGTCATCTGTTAAAAAATAAGCTAAACAAATAAATATAAATCAGTTTTTTGATTTTCCATTGCTATTAACGGAAAAACGTTCGGTATCAAACAAGCCAAATACGTTTATCGAGATACATCTGTGTATGTTTAATCCCTTCTTTATTTACCTTCAACAGGAATATAAATAGGTTTCATTTGCTATATATTACTCTCATATTTTTTTTTTCTATTTGTCTGCATAATAACATGCTTCAAAACGCACGAACGGTGTGACCTAGGAATGAAAACGTCAACTTTTTTACATTTACAAAAGGTATATCTTTTAGACAACCATTATGAATTTCAAGTTGGCCTGACTTCTAGAACTATTTGAACAGCCTGCAGAGGATTACATATTTGGGCAATGTATTAATAGTTCGGATAGCAAGTTGAAAGAATATTTATGGGGAGTCTTCTCCTTTATGAATAGTCAAACGAGTTTTTTTTTTTAACGAAGTCGGGGAATCTTCGAGAAACAGACCCGGCTAGACCTATATTGAATTCATCTGGAAGGATCCACCGGCCCTTTCTCATAACCCAGGTACCACTCACAAGGATTTCCCGCAACGGGGGTGGAGATAAACTGGGCTAGTTTTTTCTCTTCTCTTCTACGTCATGATAAATTTTACAGTTTTGCTGATTATTTTTCAGGCGGTTTCGCTAGCAATCAAAATGGTACCAAGTTATTTACCCTCACGTTTATACCTCACTTCTGCAACAACTGGCTTCTCTCCCTACGACCATCTGTTACATCTGAATAGCGTGTGATCAGCATCATCTTCTGTTTTACAGTATTTACCTTTTGCTATATTTGTTAAACCATCTTCCTTGCCATCTATTAACGTTGTCTGTCATTCAGTTTTCTTTTTTTTACCTGGTTAGCGCCGATGTTTTTCGATACTTTCCTGTTCTAAAAAGTCAAGTGGTATCTACCTTGCCAATACCATCAGCGTGGATAATCCTATAATCCCTATATACTCTAATTGAAGACACCGGTGCATATATATATGTTTTTTTCGTTTTTAAACACTATAAGGTAATTCAAAGGCGCTTTCTTGATTGGTGCAAGAACGAGGCAACTCTATTAACTCGTAAGGGAAATATAATGAATGTACAGATGCCTCCTTATTGGATTCGGTGCAAAAAGGGGACAGCTCCGGAGCAGTCTCGGTTTTGCACAGCATAAATAGTTCATAGTTTAGCCGCTTGGATTCAACATGTGCAATGTGGAAGAGGGAAAGGATCGTGTTGCCAAAAGAATGAGTTGCACTGATAAAAGATACATTCCGCAAATTTATAGTAATTCCAGTTTTCCAAGAAATGATTTTGAAATTCAGTGGTCATTTTAACGGGACTTTCAAAAAGGGCATGTCAAACCAAAGAAAACAAAAATTTAGTATATCTTCTTATCGTGTTATGGAGTACTCAGCAAAAGACGTGGAATACAGTAGTGGAGCCAGTGTCATACTTAAGGATTTGTTTACTCTTCAGAAACATGGCGTAACGTCGACTTTGCCTCCTTCTACATTACTCCTCTACTGTGGACCGTTACCACTTAAGCGACCCAAATACCTACACGTGAAAGAACTTGAAACAAAATATGGTTTTATGACCGGCTAAAGTATCAAGACGAAGAAAAACCTACTCAGCCAGAAAAAGATAGCTTTACAGATAATTAATTTGTGTTTATTTATTACTTTTGATAACATTTTGTTAATAAATCACATTGAAATTTGTTTTCTGGTGCAAAAAAGGTGCAGCTTCAACGTATTTTTCTGAGTATGTGAGCACTAGAGTTTAACCCTACATATGAATAAAACATATCAATTAAAAGAATTCGTAGTAAAATAGTTTTTTGCTTCTCCTGAAAAAATTGCTAAAATGAAGTTGCCTCCTTTTTGCACCGGTGTCTTCAATTACCATAAATCGCTGACTTCTTAAAAGCAAATTAAAACTGCTTAAACTCCTTAAGAGCGAGTTATTATACTTCTGGATTCCGCAAACCCCATACCGGTGCTACATATAGGGTGATTGAGTCTACTACTGAAGATAGGAGCCATTTCTTCCCCTTCGAGGCCCGTAACGATATTGATTTGAATTTTGAAAACGTTGCCGTCGATGCCGTCTTTCGCGCTTACAAGCCCATGTAGGCTTGCGCTGGATACAAAATCATGTCTAGATATTTGTATGAGATGGTGCAAGGTATGAGAAGCAGTCCAGAAATCGAGACCATCCAGAAAAAGGTGCATATATTTTTTCAAACTGTAAGTACCTCAAATTATTGCGAATACTTACAGAATATCATACAGAATCATTTGGATATGAATAATTTATTTACAATCGACCAACGAATACTTCAGAAATGTTTGGCAAGCTTTTTAGCAAAATCCTGATGATATCTTGCGGTGATAAACGATTGCTGAGGAACAGATACGAAAGAGAAGTCAAAACAATGGATAAAACGGTGCAAATCCGTTCCAAAGAAAACCCAGAGTATCTCATCGGAAAGGAGGTAATGGTCAGTATCTTTTGAAAAAAGCTACAATAACTTAATCAATTGATTTTATAAGATTGACGTGTCAAATTCCCAGTTAGTCATTTAGATTTGTTTCACCATAAGGCCCGTATGATATTAGGTAATATTTGATATAAAATCTTGTGCAGAGTAAGAAAAATAAACAACCACAGCAGTTCTCTATCAAACTTGTATGCTGTTACACGGGCCTGAGAATCTACCTACATTCACAGTAGCAATAATTCACTAGTTAGGCTACGAATTAATCCCTCATGCCCCATATTCTCTAGATTTGGCCTCGTGTGACCTGCTTCTACTTTTACAACTTGAAGAAATATTGGGGGGCAGTAAGCAATTCAGTAGCTATGACTGCAATGAGGCGGTTAGGACCGTAGAGCTTTAAAAGGACGTCTATAAAAATGAGTTGGTTGCGTTGTATCGTTCTAAAAGAAGTGTATGTTGGAAAATAAACGAAGAAATGTACAAATATTTGCTCTTTCCTTAAGGACTCATGATTCTTTAGTCATTTATTGCAGTAAAATGTAAATGAAGAGGAAAATATCCTCAAATCAATTGTATGACTAGAAACTGTCCTCTTGCCTTTTCGAGAAACATACTATACTGACAATTGATGACAAAAACACAGGCACATCTTTAGTGTTTATCGATTTGAGCTTTAACTCTTTGTTGCACTAATACTCTCATGTTCTCAGTTTTTTTAATATATTTCATCAATGTGAATCATTTGAAATCGCGACACCTTAAAATTATAAAATAGGCAAACCCATTTTTCTTCTAACGTAAACAGAGAAAACTGTTTCTGATTTAATGAAATCTTCAATAGGTATAATGGAAAAGTATTCAATTTCATTTTAGTTTCAAGCAGACGATTAGCTATTGTCTATAATGATATTGTATATAATGATATTGCATATAATGATATTGTAGAAAATCTTTATGTACCATCTTCTGTTGAATTATGTAATGCTGACGTAACGATTCTCAGGGTTAATTTGGAAGCGCGTGGAAGATTGAAGAAAACAACAATTTTTTTAAACAATATTCTCATACCATCTATCGGGCAAAGGTTTAGTTGGAAATGCATCTCGACGGAAAGGCGGAGACGATGGAGAAAAGCGGTTAATAAAAACAACGTTAACACTTAGAGAAAGGGCAGTTAATTCTCGGACGTCGATTAAGCTTCAGAAAATTTTCCCTAAGTTTGAAATTCCTGAACGGAAGGCCAAAGCTTTTCCCGCGAAGTGTTTTTTTTTAGTGCACTCAAACCCGTTCCGAACAAAATCTTTCATTTGTTTTGTATAAAATCATTGAGTCTTCTGAATCTTTGGATTTCGAGAAGAGAATTCGATTCAGTGTGGTGAGCTAATATACCGCTTAAAAACTAATCACTGCAATCGGTAGATCAATCTCTCTCTTCCCGTATTATTTATTTTGTAAAATTTAGTTCTCCTTATGTTTAACATTGTTGTAATTTAAAAGGAATTATTTTGTAAACTATCTACACTTCAGTTGTCGTTATTTTGTTATTTTTGTATTATTTTCTTAGGTCATTTTATTCAACATATTTGTTAAAATTACCAATCTCTTTTATTTTACCAATTTTAAGTTCATTCAATTACCTTCAACAAGTTTTTCTGGAGAGGAAAATTTATCGTAAGGAGAGAGACAACGAGAGTGGAAAATTTGACGAACTTCAGGCGAATATCAGCTCTCCTTTAATTTCTCGAGAGAACACTGTCGAAAGTGTATTTTTGGCTTTTAACTCAAACTAGCTACCAGATAAGAAAATTGCTTTCCAACAGTGATTCGCTGGTCAAAAGAGCAGGTTGGGTTTTCTGTAAACCGCGGGTAATTTTGTGTTGTGTAAAAGAATTCGGGTGAATATTGAGGCTGACTACTCATAAATTTACTAGAAAAGTAACCCCGTTATGAACATAAAAATTTTATCCATAATTAATAATTTAAAACGTATCCCAAACGTTCATTATAAAACTATTACATAGGGCTTCTTGTATTCATTACTTCCGAAACTTTGTATAGCTGGGGTTAAAGATTCCATAATAGAGTCGAGATGAAGATAATGTACATTTCTTAAAATAAATAATACTCAAGTATGTATGTGTAAGTTCTTAGAATTCTGGTTTATTTCTAGAAAGGAAAAAGGTTACAGATTATATAAGTCGCCAAAGTGACGATAGTCGAAAAATTACCTTTCTTTTAGTTTTAGTTCTCAGCAGGGACCTGGTAAACTTGTCTTCTAAATGAAAATTTAATAATACAAATTCAAAATAATAAATGAAATGAATCACATTTATATGAAAAGTAAATTGTAATTCTAGATTTCCGAAAAGAAATTTAATTACACCAACAATAAATGTAGCATGAAACGAAATTGAATAGTCTCCCCACGTAATATATTAAACGTAAAGCCATTAATTTCGTCCAACACCTAAAATAAAACGTATTTAGGAAATTTTATTAGCAGATGTGTTAGGGACCTGTTATCCCCCCCAAAACGTTTTCTAAAAATAATTTACCGTTGTAATCTTAACCGACCTAAAATTGCACAAAAAAGTTTCTGTTCGACGTAAAAGCCATTTATCTTTTTTAACGAGCAATCCAAGGTGTGTGATGCCCTAATTAAATTTCCGAAGGAGAGACCTGATAAATTAATGAGAGGATATAGCATGAGAGACTTGGCTACTTATAAATGCACAGAACACCAGACGTGAACGTAAAACGAAACTGGAAAATTTCAGATGTAAAACGATTTTAATGGCGAAAACGCAGCACGAATTCGACTCTGTACCTCTTCCGTGAGGAGCGCAGTCGAGTCACGTGACGTGGATAATAAAACCCGCTCCCAGCCGCCTATTTATTACGCGACGTGGTGCGTCCGACGTTATTATCAAACCCCTATACGTACATGTAGGGGTAGAATAAGCGGTTTGAAATTTCTATTCGCCTCTGAATTGGGATATTCAAGAATTGTAACCTGACTCATTTTCTCGCTATAGAAGGAATAAATATAATGATACGAAACTATGTGAATCTTGTTTGTTTTGTTCCAAATGTATTTCATAACCACAAATGTATATATATTTAACTGTTTTACCGTAGGTTTTCAACGAGATGGGCTAAATCTGTATCTTTCATGCTTAAAATATTGTTCCGGTAATTTTAGGGTAAAACAAGATACATTTATTACGGTAATAACATACATGGCAAAAGCCACATTTACAATCTTTAGGAGAGAGCTCGATATCTTGTATCTCTGTATCAGGATCGCGTATTGGATCTCAGGATCTCAGGAATGCGAATTGAAACTAAAACTGTCAAACTGTCTTGTAATCGGAAAAGACTGGTATTAAAGGAATCGAATATACATATGTATAAGTGTATATTTGGTTTACGTAATAGTAGTCGTGTTTTCCTAAAAAAATCATTGGACCTTGAGTTAGAGTGTGGTTGCTTCACTTTCAAATGTGACAGTTGATGTTAATTAATTAATGCTATTGAGAGCGAGGTTATACGTAGGCGCTGTTTCTGTTTGTATTTATGAGTCATTTTTCTGTTACAATATGTATAAAAAGAAGTAAATATGGATAAGCAAGAAAAGAAGAAGTAATTTTTTAACAAAATTTTGCAGAAAGGGCTAATTGCTGATTCAAATTTGGATGAAAATACAAAAGATTTACATTTTAAATGAAGTTGTTTCTTGTCCGATGAGAAATGTAAGTAAAAAGTTTTTTTTTTAAACTTAAACCGGACAGAATTATGAATGGAAATACATTCAACGTTCCATTCATAATTATGTCCGGTTTAAAATTAAAAAAAAAAACCTTTTATTTACATTTTAGTCTATAATAAGTTGGTCCACCGCCGTCATTAACACACTCTCTTAATCGACTTGAAATCGGCTTCATCATGGTTTACGTTTTCTTGTGGTATTGTATCCCATCATCCCGTCATATCGAAAGGTGTCCAAAACATGCGGAGGGTTCGTCACCGAGAACTAGGCGGCCACTGTAAAAGAGCAATGTGGGCTGCTCCACGAAGTATCAGATCGTACATTGTCAAATTGAAAAAGAAGGCCTTCCAATGCAAGAACACGAGGTTCGATCTTTTCATCAATATAACTTTGGCCGTCTTGCCTCTTACGTGGGCTGCTGGAAAAGTTTCTGGAAACGATATGAAAAAACTCATATGAAATTTGGTAAACGGTACCATTGTTTTTCGAAGTATTCGCCTTTGACGTCAATACACTTTTGGATAGGCTCGAACCAATTTCTAAAGCACATTTTCCACTCTTAAGATGGTACCTGAGAAACCAGTGTCCGGAATGTTTCAACCGCTGCTTCAGCCGACGAAAATCGCTCACCACGCATTTCTTTTTGATATTTGGGAACATAAAGAAATCATTAGGTGATAAATCAGGGGAATATGAACAATGAGTCTTTAATTCAACATTTTTGTTGGACAAAAAATCAACTGTCTGACGGGCTGAGTGAGAGCTGGCGTTGTCATGATGGAGAATAATTCGTCGATTTCGATTGTTTCATCTTATTTCATCGATGACTTCCGGCAAAAAAATTGTAGTATGCCAATCATAATTCACGATTTTCACGATCCTCTAAAGCCACGGTTGCTACATGTCCAGTTAAACCAAAGAAACAAGCAATCATTTGCTTCGCAGTACTGCGTGAACGGACAACTTTTGTTGGTTTTGGTTCATTTTGAAATACCCAAACGGTAGATTGTTGTTTACTTTCTGGCTCGTATAAATAGATCCACTTTTCGTCACCAGTAACGATGTTATAAACTAAATTTGAACGACCTCCATTGAATTTCTTGAGCATTTTTCGCACCATTTGACACGACCCTGCTTTTGCGCTTCTGTTAACTTGTGTGCGATCCAACGACAGCAAAGCTTTCATACGTTCAAATGATCATACAAGATCTGGTGTATTGCTTTCATGTCAATGAGTAAGGATGCTTGAATCTCACGGTACGTCACATGTCGATCTCGCTCAAGCATTTCACGCACAGCATCTACATTAGTGGCAACAACAGATGTTGATGGACGACCTTCACGAAATTCGTCACTGAGAGAGGTACGTCCACGCTGGAATTCGGCAAACCAATTATAAACACTACTCTTTGATGGTGCTTCATCTCCAAAAGCCAAATGAAGCCGATCGAGGCATTGTTTCGGCGTTAGACCACATTTTAAATCGTAAAAAATCATGGCACGAAAGTTTTCACGCAAGATTTCCATGTTTACACAAAATTACTTTTTCTCAAATGTTGTACAAACAAAACTAGTTCACTTGGATAGGAAGTGTCAATAGAATTATAGGCGACAAACGTCAAATTTTTCAAATATGACAGTTGATAAACGCTAATAATTCTAGAACTACTAGATTCCAGAAAATTTTCCAGCAGCCCACGTATAAACATTAAAAGCGATATACTCCCGTAAGAAAAGGTACCCATTGACATAATGCTCACGGCGTGGTACCGTACAACCGATAATTCTAAAAGTCTTCGTCGAACCTGCATGCAATCATCATGCATCCTCAAAACAGAACCGGTATTCGTCACTGTACACCAAACTGTGCAACCCACTCCAGATTCGAAATCAGATTCAATATGCATCGCTCCAAACTTTACTTGCCTATGCTATTATACTGTGAGAGGTACCACGAGATGTGCTCTAGGCGACACCTACCCGAAAGCTCTAATTCGACGGTAAATCGCTCAGAAAAATACAGAACGACCTTCAACGTCGCTGAACACCAAAGTTACAACCCTATACTTCTAGTCATTTTCAAAATTGGGGTGTGCGATGTTAAACAGCTCTTTATTAAACTGTTACAGTCGAATTTTGATTTTGCCGATCCGGTTGGGTAGACTAGTTTTCTTACATGCACGTCGTGCGCGGTGCCGTGGGTTTTCTATAGCCCCCCAACCTCTCCTCACGCGGTATTTGAACCAATACCGGCTCACCACATTCTTTCCCTTTCTATCCGGCAAGTAAATTAGTTGGTAGTTAAATTATTTCTTTATGCGCTGCGTGCTTTTGGAGTGATTTGTGTTGAAACATTCGTGAAGAATTAAGCTAGCCGTTCCAAACGGATTGTTGGCCGCATCGTTTTCCTCATATCTGGAGGTAGTTTGTCGGTTCTGTCGAGTGTGCCACGCTATTTCCGGTTTGCCGGTTTTTCGACAAGGTAAGTTCATGCTTGGTTCAACTACTTTGATGTTCACTTGTTTTTCACGTGCGATTATCGCTTGTGGTTGTTTATATCCGTATTTTCTCCCTAATAGCAAGTAGTCATGGGCAGATCGTAACGTTGAGTTCTAGCGAACATGGTTACCGCCTTGCTTACTACCGAAAACGGGATTCCGTTCCCGCCTGGCGCCGCGATGGCTGTCGTGGGAACCGTATTCCCTTGAAAGCAGTTTCAAGTCCGGTGATTCCCGGACTCCCATTTTGACACCGTACTCCTCAGAGGAAGCGTAAGATTTCTTCATCTTTTTTCCTGGCAACGTGTTGCATGACGTCGCATCTTGAAGTGTATATTCTGGGGTTCTCCTCGGAGCGAACCGACAACGAGGACGATCTTCGTGCCACTTTTGGGGTCAGATATTGCTTGAATTTGTCAACTGCAAACTCTGAGGGAGGAATTTATTTGCCTGTGATTTTTTTTCTGTTTAACTGCCGTAATGCAGTCAGGGGCTTTACTAATTATTTTTTTTTACAAATCTATCATTATCTATTTACCAGTTTATATCCCGTATACCTGTTTTTCCCAGATATTTATTTTATATCTATTAATTTAGTTGGCTGAAATTCAGAGAGCGTAACATCTTAATATCTTCTTTTCTCTTCACTTTGTTTTTTTTTGCATTTCTGGACGCTTCACTTCACAGTTCTTTTTTGTAGATGTAAGCTGCACGAAATTACTCCCACTAATGCACCAATACCCTTTTCACTGGTCCCTATAAAATATAATATTTTAGAAACTTCTGCTATAAGAGTCCAATACGGGATTACTTGTTATTACGGACCACTCTGTTTGTTACAAATAAACGCTATTTCTAGTCTCAGTCTGCAATCATTCCAAACGCCACTCCCGATGTTGTCTACTCGGCAGCTCTAATTAGGCGGTAAACCGCTCAGAAAAATACAGGACGATGACCTAAAAACGGCAAAGTATGGATCAGCAACTGACTTGGGTGTTACTCGTAAAATAATATCTCAGAGCCATAAAGAAAAAGTGGTACTAACCCTCATTTTTCCATCTTCGGTCTTCTGTTCCGCTCTTACGATATTCTCGGCCATCAACAATTTGTTTCATGGCACCTCATTACTGTGTGGTTCCAATTGAGACAGTAGGCGGTTTATCTAAACAAGAGATCACCTTTACGTACCCCAACAATCGGATCTCTTTGAAAATGGCTCAGCTAATGGAATTATTACAAAACAAGGATTTAAGGATTTAAGTATTTAACAGTTACAAGAAGTTCAACTGCTACGATGACCACTTGATTTATTAAATCCAAATTTTAGTTAATTAATACTTGACAGCTAAATATTTCTGCCAAATTTAGTTAAATTTTCCGATAGCCGTTATGCATATTTATAGCAAAAACAATGTTTCTTTGTAACAGAGACAACTGATTAGAGCATTTTTATAATGTTCAGCTCTATTCATCGAAACTCATAAGTGACTGACCCTATAAACTTAAATAAAATAACAACAAAGGGATGTAAGATGTAGTAAGCTAAAATTAGAAGTCATAAATACAAAAGAAAACGAAACAAGGTTTAAGCGTTTTGGTGCGATTTAATCATGTTGGGCATGGTCTTAAGTGTATCAGAAAGCAAGCAGTCTCCTGATTTATAAGAAACGCTCGAAAGCGGTAATGTATGAGACGTAAATGATTGCTGTTAATGTTTCATTCAATATCCTAAATTTAGTAATTACTTACTGTAATTGCAAGTCTGTTTCAAATCCGGTTTACGTATGTAGAAATCAATATTAACGTTCTGGAGTTATTTAGCGTTTTCTAATGGTTTTCATTAAACTATTATTTTTTATTATTATTTATTGGCAGAGTAAATAAGCGCTGTGTTTATCAATGTGTATTGTTGTATCTATTTAGCGTTTTTAAGCTGGTCTTCTTTAAAAAGTGAAACGTCTGCTTGTCAAAGTAAAGTCTTCAGTTGGTGTGGTATTTTCCTCGTTGCGTTTAGTAAACATCTTCCGAGCCTATTTTCTTTTGTATTTTGCATTGCATTTCACTTCTTCCTCACTAAAAGCGAATGCGATCTTCCCTTAACGTTTAGCATCTTATTTGTACAGTCGATGACATAATAATTACGGTTTTGACTAGTCACATTTTGAAATTATTGCTTTATATCAAACTATTCAAAGACAAAAGTAGGGAAGCGTTGCAAAATGTCCGTGCCATATACTAGGTGCCACCCTCGAAGTTAGAAAACAAAAGAAATACTCAGAAGTTCTTCATTTGCATTTCCGGAGCATTAACTGGAACCCCACTAAAAATATCTTATTTACTTTTAGTAAAATTGATCTGACAGAATGCTTTCGCCCTCAAAATCGAGAAGACTTACTTCAGGTGACCCCACAGGTTTAGTATACTCTTAGGAACATCACAATTCACCCAATACTTGATGGAATCGATGAACTAAAGACTTAGAAGTTTGCTAAAGCGAAATGAAAATTCAATAAAATATTAAAATAACTGTCCACAATTTTTGTATTTCCCTTGCTTTACTTATCAAAAAGATACGTCAATGACTAATGTCTTACTAATTAATTTTTTTTAATAATTCTGATATTAAGACCGAATTGAAATGGGAAAATTTTTGAGATTTGACCTCATTTTTTTATAACCGCAAGTATTGTGTAAGCCAGCCCTTAAAATTCGACCTTAAATTATGAATTATATTTCTCTTCGTAGCGTTTATACAGGGTGTTCTTTTACTGCGTGCAAATATTTAAACCTGCAATATATCACCATAAATGGCAACGATTGAACTCATATGTTAACATAAATGTAACAGTTTTCGAGAAAAATGCAGTGGCAGATTTTCACAAAACCGTTTGAGAACTGCTGGCATAGCTGAAAGTGGAACGCGGGCGCCTCTGCATTCACGACCCGCAGCCGAAATAGGGCCAGGGTCAGTGTCTTACTGGATCTTAAGCAAGAATGTCGTAAATCAGCGCCGCTCCGATCAGTTGGTCAGTCAAAACGTTTACAATTTAAATTAATTTCACTGCAAGTAATTACAAGTTTAAGTATTTTAAATTGAAATCTAGTGCAATTCAAGAAGCTGCGGTTCGTATTTGCCGAGGTACAAATAAATTGTAATTTCTCATTCCATATTATTCTTAAAAAACTTATAAAAATTTCACATTTACTTTGTTTCCAAGGATCGTAAGTAGTAATACTTTCATAGCTAGCAGCGAGATTGCAGCAAAAGTTTATTTGCGTAAAAGTGTGAAGGAAGAACATTTTTAACGCGTTTGCCTAATTGGTGCATAAATTTTCGGATTTATTCGTCCATAGTTAATATCGTAAAACATACTACTTCTCTCAGTGAATTAAAATTATTAAATAAAATAATTAATGAACGATATCAGTGATTATTATTACGAAACTCTGCGTCGAACATCGAGTGCTGTATCGGTGGGCGTGTTCATACCGAGAGGAAGGCGAAGTTGACCTTCCTATCTTTCTCGCACTTTTCAGCGGTTCCAAACAAGTTGTCCACCCGAAATTTTTTGGCTATGATACGGTAGCCACCAAAAAATACCCGCAGAAGTTAGCATTTCGTGTACTTACACTGAAGTTTTTTTATTTACATACAGTAAAAGAACATCCTGTATAATACGCATTTATTTCCTGCCTAACCGATTTTCAGTTTCATATTCAGAGAAACGAAATTTTAAACTTTGAACACATGAATGTTGTTTACTAACTAAAATAATAGTACTTAGAGTCGACATCCTGCTTGCTAAATAGTTATAAAATGTTGTCAGTCGTTGAAATGACGTTAATGTTCCGTAAAAAGTAAATCGACCTTTAGAGTTCCAATCTTTTTTTTCTATACCTGTTCAATTCTCAACCAAATCGAGTAAATATCAACATTTGGCGACCGGAAAATTCATTTGTCAATTAGTAAAGCTGCGGTCCCATGGACTGATCGTGAACAGTGCAGCACAGGCGATTAAAATTTTAATTCAATGTCACATCAGCTACGAACGGGGTTTGACAAAAAAGTTTTAGTTTAAAATTTTAATCGCTTGTGCAGGACTGTAGACTAGCAAGCGACTAACGACTTTAATTGTTGCACAGAGGAGGGCCGTTTCTTCTCCTTGCAAAGAAAATATGATCAAAAAACTATTAGTTTGTAAGTAAAAAGCTTCTTAATCTTAAACCGGACCGAATTGTGATTGGAAACACATTCAACGTTTCGCTATAGATTTATAGCTTCATCAGGAGTGAAAAAAGTAAATAAACGACGAAGCTATAAATCTATAGCGAAACGTTCAGTGTATTTCCAATCATGATTCTGTCCGGTTTAAGATTAAAAAACTTTTCCCTTTACTTTTGGAGTCTGCGTTTTTTACGTTGGACTACCATTTATTTGCAATTGGCTACCTTTGTGCATCACAATATTTCGCGGAAATTAAATAGATTGTTTATCTTACGTCGAGGTATTTTAAATCTCATTAAATATTATACAGCTACGTATTAAGTATGAAGTGAAATATATAATTCATAAAACGTTGCACATTATTTATTTTGCCTAATTATTTTTTCTTGCACCAAGAGACCTTCCCGGTTCAAACCATCTTGGTTACATTCTTTATAAGACGGAAGATTCTGACATCGATTCAGGTAATTAAATAAGCGAGGCGTCTTATTTTCCTTTACAGCCAAAATGGTACTAATTGCAGGTGAGCAATACAAATCGGCGATGGTTAAATCCTTTCCGCCCAACCAATTATCTTTTTTTAAAAACTCGTCCAGGAAGATGTACGCTTGCTTTATACCAGCCGCTTGATTTACTGTTATGCTTTCCTTTCCGTGAAATAATATTGGATACTGAAAATAAATAATATTAAATTCGCAAATTATTTAAGAGGGATAAAAACATATACGATCAACACAGTCTTCAAAAACAGGCCTAAGTCATCGCGTAGGAATATTAGACCTCAGGGTATTATTCAGTTTCTGGAGAGTGCGACGCAAGCGTTTTGCTGTAGAGCCGTGAAAATCTATGCGCTCTGTTTTTTGACGGAAAGATAAATTAAAATAGTAAATTTCTGTGCTGGACCGCATTTCAGACGAATCAATTTTGAGGTCGGGGTATTCTCCCACCTAATGAATTAGGCCTGTATGAAGTGAGCGTTGATACGATTATATTATGCAGCATGCATGACACCTTTCAAATTAAGCCGCAGTGGTTTCCCTGGTGGTTTCGTGAAGAGCGACAAAGAGCATGCGTTTCGAAATGTGTTAAAAAGAAAAGCATTCTCAACGTGAGTAGCAGGGATTGCATGTTAAAGCAAAGGCCGCAGATGTGTGAATTGCATAGAGCTTAGTGATGTGCCGGATCGTTGATGATCCGCGGATACGGACACGGATATTAGTATCTATATCTGCCGATGCGGGTTCTTTGTATCTAAGTCCGCGGATACTGATACGGACCTTACTTTGCAGGTACTAGTGGCGGCTCGTGATGATTTACTACGGGTAGGCAACATTTGTGAAGTGGGTGCATTTTTCAAATAAATTTGTTTTTCGTGGCTGTCCCGACATGGAACCTGAACCTATAACTAACAGGACATTGCCCACCCCGACGAGCCGCCACTGGTAGGCACCAAATAAAATATCCCAAACATCACCGACTTAGGACTAACATTTTCGAAAGCAGTAACAAATAAATCAATTGTTGTTTGTGGGGTAACAGATACATTAAAATACATAAGTCAACAGACCAAGAGAAAAATGTTAAGAATAGAAATTGACAAACAAAAGAGCCGAAAATATAAAAATTGGAGAATAAGGGATTGGAACACGTAATTTGAAATGCCTTAAAAGCCATTGTTCAAAGAGACT
Organism: Prosopocoilus inquinatus; assembly: GCA_036172665.1. NCBI lineage: Eukaryota > Metazoa > Arthropoda > Insecta > Coleoptera > Lucanidae > Prosopocoilus > Prosopocoilus inquinatus. The sequence continues at coordinate 29,149,169 of CM069876.1, read as the reverse complement.
AACCGAGAGAGTAAAATTGAAAAGATCAAAGGACCAAGAAAGGAATGAGTTCTGTAAATAGAAACGATATAATAATATAAAAGGAATGTGGTTTGTTACAATACAATACAGTAGAATGATACTAAACATAAATAGACTAGCGGAAGCATTAAAATGGATAAGTGTAGCAGACCAAAAAAGAAATAGTTGGAAAACTGGTGACGTGGGAACCTGTAGATTTAAACCATAGAGGAATAAATAGAAAGGAGAGAGAGTCGTACTAACAGCAGTTTCTTCTAAAGGTCCAAAGGTTTTACAGAATAATAAAATGTTTTCAAACCACAGTTCACCATTGCTTATACCATGAATTTTTTTTATAAGTGTATACTTTTATAAAAAAAAAACATGTCAACGCATTGTTTTACTACAATCTTTAAGCAACCAACAACACATATTCAATGCGTTGACATGGTTTTTATAAAAGTTTACACCGTTGCTCGACTTGGCGTATCCTGTTCCTGCGAAACAAGCTTTTTGTTAGCTTGTTATTCTGGCGGAGTTACAAATTGCTTTCGCACTTGACATTTGTCGCAATTGGCTCGATTTGACATCAGATTTTACTCGGTTGGTTCTAATTTATGTCACCTCGGTTTTGATTCATTAGAACGCCGTCTTTCGTACTTTCAGGCCGAAACCAGTGCCGGTTTAAGTAACTTGTTGCGTTCTCGTTGAGTTTAGTGTTGTTCCGATATTTCCAGGGCATGGTTCGTGTTTTGTAGGAAGCCTCGGCTTGATATCCCTATATCCGGTGGCGGACAAGGTATTGTTTCTATCGTTATCGACAAGGGCTTTGGGGATATAGGGTATTATTTAATCAGAATCATTCATTACAATAATCGAGCAAGACAAAATTTATTGATTTATTTTAACTTATATGTAGTGGCCATGTAAGTTAGGAGTATCAAAAATTATTGAATATTTGCAATATCTGCTTCCGTTGAATCTGTTCTATTTCAAAGCCGATTCCAGGTGCTCTTTCTAAGGAGACTCGTTAACCTCAACTCTATCTATTCCTGTTTATCTGAATGAGGTACCTGTCTACCACATTTATTTATTTTTTATCATGATATTAAGCCCATTGATGTAGCCCACCTTTTCCAAATACGATACAGAGTAAAAAAGGGATGAAAAAATTTGTACACCTCTTAAAGCAAATGTTAGCTTTTAATTTTTAAGGTGCAACAATTTCATTTTCAATTTTCAAACTCAGGCTCGACGGACGTAGATATTTCTTAGGTACATTATATTTAAATTAAAACGAATCTAGAAGATTGACTGACGGATAAGTTTAGAATTTGAAAAATTTATCGACGAGAAAAATTAAGACGTGATAATTAAGCAAACAAAGTCATATTCAGAACTGACTATCCTTTTCCAAAACGTAAAATTATTCCTTTATATCCAGGGTTGGAAAGTTTAAAACAAACTGTTTAAAACATGTTTAAAACACCGAATTAAAAACATACCATCTGTTTTAAACAAAATGTTTAAGCATGTTTTTTTTTTTGATAATGTTTTAAATTAATTTTTTGTAATTTTAAGCTAAAAAAGACCTCTTTTGATATAAGTGCTTTAATTTTAAGTTTTAAACATGTTTTTTTGTTAATGTTTTAAATTCATTTTTTTATAGTTTTAAGCTAAAAAAGAACACTTTTGATATGTGTTTTATTTTTGCAACGGAATATTGTGTAACGAGAAGTTAATTGTTTAGGGTCTGTATTTCACTGACAGATTAACTTTAAACTTTAGTTTCTTCTCATATCAATTGTTTTTATAATTGTAGACAATGCGTGGCTGAGCTGTTGACGTAATGACACTGTACACTGCAGCTCTGATTTGAACTGAATTTAAATTGCATTAGATTGATTATAATAAAGTCATTAATTATTACTGATCGCTAAAATAATACTTATAAATATTGTAAAATTTTAAAATACCTTTTCAATATTTAACCTTTTATTATTACATTAAGTTTTGAAGCATACTGGATCCTCCGCTTCCGTGTTCATATTATGGGCTACGAGATGAGTTATTATGTAGCAAACTGGCTTGAATTTGTCAATGTTAATGCAATGTTAGGTCAAAAAGTGATCGTAGGATGTCGCTGTTTAAACTATTTATAACGTTATCGTTTCATTTGTCTTCATTGAATTTCTACCGTGTGGCCCAAGGCTGTATATTCGCCCTTCTAGAATTTTAAGGTTTGTTTAAAATTTGAAAACGATGAATTAAACAAGAATTTAATTTGAATTTTCAGACATATACCTACTGGACTTTTGGTTTCGCAGGAAGTAATATCAACTTTGTTATTTTAAATGGAACATTCTACATGTTTTATATATTTGAAATTTTTGTTTTCCAGTATTGAAAGCTACGAGTCATGTATTTTAGTTCTAATGCGATTAAGTAATTTGAAAAAATACTTCTTTGGATTGTATTTGATTTTAGTTTTTATGGGTAATCTTTTTCTCAGTATGTTGATACCAAATACTTCATACTTTCTTTGAAAATCATTTAAAACATCGCAACCGTAGATCTTAAATAAATCAAGCTCTGCCTTAAATGATTTAAATTATTATCAAAGTACGTACATTATTTTTAAAAGGGTACATAATCTAACATTACAAACTTTTCATCTTTCTTTTAATTAGAGATCGAATTTTAATAAATTCTTCTTTTTACACAAATATCAAATAATAATAATATATATCTTTTTATGTAAGCTGTAAGGGCAATTTAAACATTTAAAAGTTGTTTTAAACAGCTGTTTTTGTTTGTTTAAAACATGTTTAATTTAGGGTCAATTTTAAACATGTTTTAAGCAAAAAAAAACTGTTTAAAACAAAAAAAAACAGAAGTTTTTCTTTTTAAAAAAAGCAGTTTTTTTTCCAACCCTGTTTATATCACGTGTTTAGCTTAGGCTAGTCCAAAATTCTGAATTCGCTCAAACTGTAAGCTTAATTAGTTTTAAGTGTACAAGGGAAAATCTTGATTCTTACATTGGTTGCATAATTTGTAAAAAAAAAATATGAAGATCAAACTGTTCTGGCTTAGGCGATCATAATTTAAATTTTTATTTCTAGAACAAATATACAATTTACGTTTCATTTTTGTGAGGACACCGTAGTCTGCACTCATATATTTCTGCGCACTAACTATTATTACAGAAAACTTCTGTAGTGGGCATTATAATTCAGCTGGTAGATGATTTATCTCTGAAAATTCTCCATAACGGGTACGAACGCGAAAATTAATTAAAAGTATGGCGCCATAAGCGGAGATAAATGGTTTAAAATTTTACATTTTCCGGCAACATTATCTTGTAACAAATCTACATTACATAATCACCTGGAGTTAACAAAGGGTGTCAAGTCGCCAGGGAAACTTGTTCCATTTGCGGAATTAAAACCCACGCGGCAATGTACGGAACACATGCACAAGGCGCGATTAGAATTCGCGCTTACGTGGCTTTGAATTAATTGAATTAATAGAGTCTTTTTGCAGACATACCGTCCCCGGCCTGCTCTCTCGTCAAGTATTCGGGATGGGAGGAAATAAGGGCAACAGACTTAGGAGTGTGGGCACAGCTCGACCTGGCTTCTGTCTTCATCACGCGCATGAGGTTAGTGCTACTCCATTAACAATTTAATTTAACCTACCACCTAAGTTTAATACACTAGGCTGTATTAAGCAGACAATCATTATAAACTTACAAGGAGAATATAAGGCTGACGACAAACTACTCCACTTAGCATTATTTCAAAATTAAGAACTGCAAGAAAATTTCAAAAAGCTAAATTCACTTACGAGTACATGACCATGAAGATCAAGGATCTCACATATCTCCATTTATTTACGTATATAGTATCAAATAAGATCATGTATGCAAGTGCCTTCTAAAAATTAGAATCCAATATCCGGGTAATAATGACGTCCATAAGTTTGGTATATTGTTGCCAATACATGAGCTGCTGAAAAATTTTCTGGAATCTAGTAGGTCTAGAATTGTTAGCGTTTATCAACTGTTGTATTTGAAAAATTTGACGTTTTTCGCCTATAATTCTATTGACAGTTCCTATCCAAGTGAACTTGTTTTGTTTGTACAGCATTTGAGAAAAAGTAATTTTGTGTAAACATGGAAATCTCGCGTGAAAATTTTCGTGTCTTGATTTTTTACGATATCAAATGTGGTCTAACGCCGAAACAATGCCTCGATCGGATTTATTTGGCTTTTGGAGATGCAGCACCATCAAGTAGCAGTGTTTATAATTGGTTTGCCGAATTCCAGCGTGGACGTACCTCTCTCAGTGACGAATTTCGTGAAGGTCGTCCATCAACATCTGTTGTTGCCACTAATGTAGATGTTATGCGTGAAATGCTTGAGCGAGATCGACATGTGACCTACCGTGAGATTCAAGCACCCTTACTCATTGACAAGAAAGCAATACACCAGATTTTACATGATCATTTGAACGTACGAAAACTTTGCTGTCGTTGGATCCCACACAATTTAACAGAAGCGCAAAAGCAGGGTCGTGTCAAATGGTGCGAAGAAATGCTCAAGAAATTCAATGGAGGTCGTTCAAATTTAGTTTATTACATCGTTACTGGTGACGAAACGTGGATCTATTCGTACGAGTCAGAAATTAAACAATAATCTACCGTTTGGGTATTTCAAAATGAACCAAAACCAACAAAAGTTGTTCGTTCACGCAGTGCTGCGAAGCAAATGATTGCTTGTTTCTTTGGTTTAACTGGACATGTAGCAACCGTGGCTTTAGAGGATCGAAAAACCGTGAATGCTGATTGGTATACTACAATTTGTTTGCCGGAAGTCGTCGATCAAATAAGAAGAAATAATCGAAATCGACGAATTATTCTCCATCATGACAACGCCAGCTCTCACTCAGCCCGTCAAACAGTTGATTTTTTGTCCAACAAAAGTGTTGAATTAATGACTCATTGTCCATATTCACTTGATTTATCACCTAATGATTTCTTTTTGTTCCCAAATATCAAAAATAAAATGCGTGTTGAGCGATTTCCGTCGGCTGAAGCAGCGGTTGAAACATTCCGGACACTGGTTTCTGAGGTACCATCTTTAGAGTGGAAAACGTGCTTTAGAAATTGGTTCGAGCGTATGCAAAAGTGTATTGACGTCAAAGGCGAATACTTCGAAAAACAATGATACCGTTTACCCAAATTTCATATGCGTTTTTTCATACCGTTTCCAGAAACTTTTCCAGCAGCCCACGTATGACTGCTTCTTAAAAAATTGTCTGAAGTTAGTAATCCTCGTTTTAATTAATTTATTTGAAGCATTTAAAAGGTTCAAGTCCTTCTTCAAAAAAAATTTTCAGAATCATTTTTCGTAACTGTTTGGGATACTTTTGACGGCATTCGTGTTGTAATTAAATAGTTCTTCACTTTACTAAACAAACAAAACCATTGGGATCTAATCAGGCAAATGTGGAAAGTATTAAAGCAGTTTTCCCCAGAGAAGAATAGAGCGTTTATTACTACAAATTGGGTTGTGAAATCAAGCAATCCCGAATTGGGTTATCGAACGCGGTCATATCAAAGGTATTAAAAATATTATGTTCTACACGGCCTAAGCCAAAGGACGTTGGCGCATCAGCGTGAGTACTCTCAAGTTGCTTACAGTCTTTTATCATCTAAGAAAAATATCAAAATTACAGCTTGAAGCGCGCAAGACCAACATTTTCGTAAAACATAAAGCAAACAAAACAGTATGGAGAAAAACTCCAAAATTCTGCAAATACGCTCACTGACTTGAGCCAAATAAACTGACAGTTAACAAAAAAAAGAAACAGTAACATTCGGAACATACGGGACAACAACAGTGTAAATAAATCATAAATGAATGTAGAAAACAAAGACACCTCTGATTATGTTATCATAAATTGACCAGCGAGAAGAAAATAAATTATCGCAGGCAAAAATATCCCTCCCAACGAATTCGTAGGTCTAAGGAAATTCAGGCCAACGCTAACCCCGCCACTGGCCCGAAGCAAGCCCACGTTACCAACCCTCTCCGCGACAAAATCCCCAAAGATATTACATTACGTGATATGACGTCACGCAACACGTTTCCGTGGACGGAAAAGAGATGGAAAAGTCTTACATTTCCTCTCCGAAGTTTGACGTCAAAGGAGGAGCTTGGGATGGCAAGAACTTCCAGCAAACGAAAACGGTTTTCCCTTAACGCTTCGCCCTAGGACTTCGGGACGTCAGTCCAAAAAACGGAACAACGCTGTCGGTATTAAGCGTGCGATAACCAATTTGTTCGAAATCGGCGTTGAAAGTCTGTCCGGAATTACTTGCTAGAAGGTAGAAGCAACCGCAAGCGATAAATGCACGTAGAAATTAATTAAGCAACAAAATGGAAAATCAACATGACGTTTACTTTGCCGTAATCAGCAATGCGAAAATAGAGAACCGAAATGACAGTCCCTGCGCTATTGGGGCTTCAACAGCGATGCGGCTTACAATCCGTTCACAACGGCTGATTTAATTCTTCATCAACAAAACAAGCAATAAGACACCAAGCACGCATCATAGACATGTGACCACAACTTATTAGCTCACTGGTTGAAAACCAAAAAATGGGAGAAGCCCAACGAGACCGCTAAATTTGCGGGTGCGGCGCTGTAGTCGAACTACTGCAATGCACTCGACAGGCGTGTACGGAGAATAGCCTACCCGACCGGATCGGTCGACACAAAAATTCGACTGTAACACTGCTTTTGGTAATAATATCAATTTACACTCGTTTCCAGCTCCGTCCTCTGAAAGCCTGCTTCAAAAAATTCTTTTAGAATACTTTTTTCATAATTTTCGTATGATACTTCTGAGCTCATTCAAGTTGTAAACAAATAACTCTTTATTTTACTAAACAATTGAAAGTGTTAATATTCAAATCGACGAACATCGAAAATGTTCGAAACGCATGTCTTCACAGATGATTCTATTTGTGAGAATGGTTTGTGGATGTGATTTGTTTTCTTATAAATATGATTGAGAATAGAATACTTTATTATAAGAGCACTCCTTAAAAGAACATCAATTAAATTATAATTAACTGTAGTTGCGTTTGAGAAATGCGTCCTTGCAGTCCCAAATAATATTATTAAGTACCCAAGAAAACAAGGTAATTTTGTTAGGTGTCTACCAAGCAGAACTTAGTCACGTGGGATACAATCAATTACGAAGACATCGTAGAACCAATTGGAGTACGGAAAATTATCTCCTAAGATTTCTCTTGACTCAAAAAAGAAAACAGTTTTAATTATGAGTTTCGTACGCCCACAGCAAAATAAAAAATCCTTTCAAAATATCAAGAAAAATTAATGAAAATTTGAAAAGCCTGAGCAAGTCGGAATGTAATTAACTTTTAGTCTTTTTCTCTCTCCACACATAAAATATTTTTCTCTCAATTTCAAGCTTCAGAATTCCCGATAAAATAATAAATGCGAAATGTTTTCAATTTGAAAGCTTTAAACAAATCAAGAGAAGCTAATGATAAAGAAATTTTTAATTGTCTTTTTTCTGCTTTTACTATCGAGCTTTTGGAAGCTCATAAAAAATGTAATAAATTTAAAAAAAATTTAACTAATCAAAAAGAGCCTTCATTAAAGATACCTAGGTATGTTTGTACTTTTTTTTTTCATGAGCAAGAATCCCTGTAAAATTGACGAATTTTTTCATTAATTTTAAACAAAAAAATAGTTATGCGATCTCTAAGTCTTTTAAAAGGCCCGTTATTAAAAAAAATATCTAAAAGTTGACCTCCTTTCTGGGAATTACTAAATGTTCCACTTTAGAATTATTTTGTTTTTACTCACTTTTCACTTTCAAAGCATGGAAAATTCCTGGAAACTTTACGAAAGAAGTGCGATCTTTTACGTGTCTCATTCTGTAACTGGAAATTTTGCATCCCCTAATTCCTGTGACTCAGAAAAGATAACCTAAAGTTTGACCTGCTTCTGGAGAACCCCCAAACGTTCCACTGTAGAAATCTCATGTGTTTCTAGCCTTCTTTTCTTTTTGTCTCACTTTTAAGGCGCTTGGAAAATGGCCAAAATTTTTCTAATTTTAAACAAAAGAAGCTACGTTTCCTTCTATAATTTGATTATTCAACCCCTAGTTAACGCCGCTCAAAAAAAAATAACCTAGGACCTGATTTGTTTCCGCGGGATCCTCAAGAGTTCCAGTTTAGAATTATTACGTTTTTTCAGCATTGTTTTTCTTGCAAGTGTTTCACTTAGTTTGGAGATCCTTGGAAATTTTATAGATTTTAAACAAAAAAGATGCGATCTTTTATGCGTTTCATTCTACAATTGAAAATTTTGCAACCTCTAATTATGTTTTTGAACCTTTCTTTTTGTGTTTTTCTCCGGCTTTTAAAGTACATGGAAAACTCCCGTAAGCTATAAATTTTAAACAAAAGAAGTGCGATCTTTTATGTGTTTCACTCTGCAATTTAATTTTGCAACCCCTAATTCTCGCCACTCAAAAAAAAAACCTATAACTGGGAAATCTCCAAAGATTCTACTTTAGAACAGTTTTGTTATTATTAATTAATTAATTATTAAAGATGAGTTTCAATTAAACTTCAAGCTTTATTTTTTGATATTATCATAAAAATGCCAATAAAATTTCTGTATTTCATCACTACGAAGGACAATCGAAGTTTCTTCTAAATTTTAATGTCTTATCTAAAAGAAATAAAAGAATTTATTGTTTGCGATTATAAACAAAAAAATATATAATAACACAGGGTGTTTGACACTTGCTAGTACAAAGAAAAAACTGTGGCATGTGGCAGTCTTAAGCAATCGAAGAAACCCATTTTTTTACATTTTTATAATTTTATTTTTTTATTGTTTAACATAAAATAACACCATGTCCGTCAACTCATTATTTGTGTAAACGGCATTAATTTCGGTAATAACAATGTACACGGTTGTAACTGTTGTGACAGTTTGTTACGTTAACTCAGTGGTGCAATAACAATTTTGGCCAAATTTTTTGTAATTTTTATCTCGAAAACTAAAGGACTTTTGTAAGATTTTTTGCCGATGACTTCAATTCACCAACTACCATTTTTTTTTGGTACTAGCAAACTTCCAAACACCCGGTATAATAATAGACAGTATTTTCTTTGACGATACGATCATCTTTCTTTAGAGCAAATTACAAATTATCTCCTTCAAAATATTCTTGTGGGAAGTGGTCCGAAAGGTCTTTTTATTGAACGTAGCAGTACTGGAATTTGTTTTCTGTATATGTGCACAATTCATCGGTTACAATTTTTTGGATATTTGCCACATGACCTTTCACTCCTTTCAGCTTCAGGATTTTAATTTAAGGAAAAGGTCAGAAATTGCACGGGGTTACGTCTCGACTGTAGGGAGGTTGTAGAAGAATCGAAATATTTTTCTTTGGTAAGGACTCTCGAATTGAGAGTGTGTAAGAGAGCGACTACTTATCTACTTATCATGGTGCAATGCTTCTTCGGACTTACTGAACCCGTTTTCCAAATCATTTCAAGCAGTCATTGTAGAAGACCTTATTAATTCTGTGTCCTGAAGATATAAATTCTTATTTTGCCCTATTATAAGTAAACCGTAATTTGTAAACAAGAAGTTAAACCAATCTAAGGCTTCTAAGAACTAGCCGATATTCAGCTGCAAAATATCTACTCTGAACTTATTGATTACTTTACAATTTGAAAACTGAAGCTATTTTACAGATTTTCAAATATCACCACGAGCACGTGGGCGCGTATCAAGCGTCTTAAAGTCGCCCTTAGACGCATAGACATGCTTGTGATTAAGTCTGAAGAGTCAGCGAATCCAATCAACTGTTTTTTGTTGAATTTTACATACTTTCTTGGCAGTGGTTCTGTTAAAAATACATATAAAGTCAAATACAATGCAAATAAAAATAAATAAAATAAATTTTTAAAACGTATTTATAGGTACTTAAAATTTTTCCAAAATAAGCAAAAAAATAATGCTGTACACAAACTACCTAAGTTATAAAAATACTAACTGTAACACTTATGCTCTATTTAAACATCATATACTGAAATGTAGCGTAAGTAAATGTTAGTTAAAAATTCATATTTACATAATTCGTCTGTAGTATACTGTGAACTTAGAGTATATTAGGCCAACATCAGTTTTTGTGACTTTTTGTTATTGTATTATATTTGTGACATTATTATTATATGAAGTCAAATTCTAATCAAATGTAAATAAACTCCTGTCCAAAATTAACGCACCACTTACTTTTTTAATTGGCGAAGTTACTGATGTTTTACACTAAATGACATGTGACATACATCAAAATAAATAAATTTTGACAATTATTACGTCTTGTTAATCCATCGAACTGTTCGTTAGATGAAACTGTTTCATTAAAATACGATTAAGTTTAAATTTAAATTCAAATTTGACAAAATTTATTCTTGGTTTCCTCACATAGTACGTTTTGAAAACTATTGAGTTATACAGAATATCAATTTATATTCTTGTATCCCAAAAACATGAATCGAACACGATATTTAACTACTGAGGGTTGCGTAAGAGCATCAACTTTGTTAAACGAGAGACGAAGTATGCGTATAGAAAGAACAGAGAAACTGGGGCATATGCAAAAAGACGTGGACGGTGAAGGCAGAAGTCTACAAGATTAAGAGATAAGCATTTTCTTCGGCAACAGGTTTTACAGTTACAGCTAGAAATATTAGAATATTAGCTGTAACTGTTAGGAGAATGCTAAGAGAATCAGTGCTAGCCAGTAGAAGCCGTGCGCATGCACCGCTGCTCACCACAGGATACAGAATGGCCAGATTAAGATTTGCGAGAGAGCACGACCATTGGTCCTTAGACGATTGGAAGCGAGTTTTGTCCGATGATATAAAAGTGAGCTTAAAATCCCCAGATGGTTGGGAAAGAGTATGGCGTAGGCCTGGAGAAAGATTTGCTGCTTGCAGTATTTCTACAAGGGAACCATTTGGTGGAGGGTCAAGAATGTTCTGGCGAGGAATCTGGTTCGACGCCCATACAGACTTGATTTCCATTAAACAAAGATGAACGAGTGCTTGGTTTTACCTAGAAAACATTATTCTGGACTATAGTTATACCTTTTGCGACATTTATAGGCAATCACTTCACCTTCAGGATGCAGGATAATGCTCGACATCACGTTGTAATTACTTAAATGAGATCAATACTCAAGAATTGGATTGGCCACCTCGCAGTCCAGATTTGAACCCCAGTGAGCACTTATAGGATGTACTAAAAAAGCAGTGACGTGTCTTGTACTCGCTCTCAGAAGTCTTCATGAACTAGAATATCTCGATCTTGAGGAATGGGATAATATTTCACAAGAAACTATCAAAAACATGATAAGTAGCTTACCAAGACGAACTCAGGCAATTATCAGAGGTAAAGGTGGTGTTCCACGTTATTATTTTTTTTGGTATTCAGTTTTTCTTTGTTTACGGTGTTCAAAAAATTCGTTCTTTTTTAATTTTTATCTTTGAAATATGAAAGATTATTAGTGTACATAAATCATTGAAATGCTCTAATTATCAGCTTTTATATTAAGATAAACTGTTATTGAAGAGTGGTTGCAATACGATACAAACCTATAGACGATTTTTGTAATGGTGCCTTAATTTTGAACAGAAATTTACCTTCTGATTTCAGTTAATAATGGAGATTGAGTTTAATGTCCAAGTATGATTATTTGTCAGAATTAGACAATTATTTGAAACAACAGAAATATGCAAATTAGTGTGATTAGCACTTAAGTTCCTGGAAGTTAATTTCGAATAGTAGTCATAGACTTAACTCCCAGTTATTTCTACAATTTCCATGACAAAGACAGAAACTTCTAAACAGTAGCGAGATATGCAGAATCCTGTCTAACCTCTGAGCGAAGTGCCGTAATAACTTCGCGCTACACGCGTGAATTATACTTCCATCAAAGTTAGAATTTACTCGCGAAATTTCCCGGCTGAAATACGTTGCAACATTATGAAAGTAAATAAATCTTCGGAGTTTTAAAATACATTTTCTCGGCCCGGACGTAACTTGTAAAATGATTAAGAGAGGACCGAGAAAATATTGGCACGCATCCATTCAATGGGAAAGCGTGCGATATAAAAGAAGGTTTATGGCCCGTTCAAATGCTCTGGAGGTGAAAAACGGTAACTGTTACGGTTATAGCTTGTATATGTTGGTAATACAAAAAACATTCTGTTTAATAACGGTGGAGGTAAATTTTGATGCTCTCAAAGTAGTAGGGTAAAACACACATTAAAATCGTTGATCTATTTAAAAGCTTTGCGTTACACTAAACCAAAAATACTGTAAAAGGAACTGCCTGTTCTAGATAAAATCAAATCTCTACTGGAAAATACTATTCGAATTTTCTACAACTTATAGCCTTTCCGATTGGCGTGTAGTATATGCTCCGAGAGTACGCTGAGTCAGAGTATTTTCATGCTGATTTAACTTCAAGTATTAAAAGGGGATGAAGGTACACTAAAGTCTACAAGGCATTTAAATTTATTCACAAACATCGTCTTGTAAAAGACACACTCATACAACTACAGACATTACAATTGTTATAAGCTGATCATATAAAAAAAGACTTTTGATTCTTTTACATTGTTCATTGTACTCATAGAATATTATGAAATGTTAAAACTTGCGAAGTGATTAATACAAATATGGGATTTCTAAGAACGCGCGCTACTAAACATGAAGCAAATAAAATTACTTGTACACACACGCATGCTCGCTGAATAATATTAGGTTGTTCTGAAAAAAATGTCGTTTTCTTTATATTTTAGAATGCTTGTATTAAACGAAATATATTAATTTTGATTAACCCGTTATGACCTGGCGTTACATATATGTAACACTTGTATTTTTGATGATGATGTATTTTTGCCTATACCAGGTATTATTTGGTATTTTCCTGGCAGATGACACTATCTACATGATAGTAAAAAGCCAGAATACAAACTAAAATATGCTTAACGTTTGTTTGTGCTTCTTAAGCGTTTTATCATCTTTAACATCCGAACAATTACAAAACGGACAATGGATTGTGACGTTCGATTCCAGTAAGTTTTATTATTACATTATTTATGTGTTCATATGCTTATTCACCGCGTTACATTAAAGCTAACTACTTCTTTTTTAACCTAGTAGTATGATAGTTGCAAAAATTGTGATCTATGTATCATTGATGTTCTCATGTTCTTTACGTTACATATATGTAACGCTAGATTCTAATGGGGTCAATTTTTTTTTTTTTCAAATTTTGTTAATTTAGAGTATTTTTTTATTATAGAAGAGGTCTAACTCTTCAGGAAGCTTTGAAAATGGCTTATATAGCTGATACTAGCGAGATTTTTATAGAGCCGCCAGAGATCAGCGCTCTGACAGACGAGGATTCGGCCGAGGAAGATGATGGAGGCACATTGGATAATTTGAGCGGTAGAGATAAAACTGCATACCTCAGGAAGAATTAGCTCGCAACAAGACGTTGAAGATCGGTGTGTTGGCGAAATTCTAGATTTTGAAGACCTCGCTGCTAGTTCCCAAATACCCGCTAGTCCCCAAACACCCGCTAGTTCCCAAAGTCAAAATTTTCTTCAAAAAATCAATCTCAGGGACTCTATAAATTGGATCGTAAATGCTGATCTAGTGGAATCCAATAGTAGAGTTTTCCCTCATCCTAATTACGAACACTTTCGTGATATTTCTTGCGTCGCTATTTCAGAAAAATGTATCGATAATGAAGTAATTGATCTTCTCGTACGTGAAACTAGAAATTATGCCGCTTTCAAGAATTGACCAAATCCCAACGTTACAGCAGATGAATTTCGAGCTTTTATAGCAATTTTGATTGTAAGTGGGTACGATCAAAAGCCAGGAAAACGTTTTTATTGGGATTCTGGGACAGATATAAAGAGTCTTCTAGTTAGCAACGCAATGAGAAGGGACAGATTTATTCAAATAATGAGGTTTGTACACTGTGCTGACAATACCAAAATTGATTATTCTGATAAATTATATAAACTACGACCAGTGATGAAATTATTGACGGAAAGTTTTTTAAAATTTTCGTACCCGTTGAAAAATTAGATTTTGACGAATCGATGATTAAATATTATGGAAAACATGGATGTAAACAGTTTATTAGAAGAAAACCCATCCGCTTTGGTTTTAAAACGTGGGATCTAAACACTAGCGAAGGTTATTTAGTAAACTGTGATATATACCAGGGAAAATCTCCAACTGCTAATGAAAAATATGAAATTTTGTATGGAAAATGTACAGCACCGTTTGTCTCTATGATTGATAGTAAAAATCATCTTTTGACCTCAATACCAAATAAAAAGAGACGTCGCTGCGCCGGAGAAGGTTGCACGACTAGCGCAAGAACCCTATGCATAAAGTGCGACGTTGGTTTATGTATTGAATGTAACGTGATTTTTCAAACTATGTAGTTAGTAAATATTTATAATACAAAATAAATTACACGTCTTTTCTTATGCAACTTAAAATCAGGCAGCTGAATATCCTAGCGTAACATATATGTAAAGGTATTTTTTTCAAAAGTAAACGTATATATTTTCTAAAAAAAAGCATCCTGATACGTTTCTTTGATGTACATTGTTACATAAAAGTAAAAAAATTACTTCAACAAAAAAAATAAAAATTCCGGTCATAATCGGTTAAATTATGCAATTGCCATTTTCACTAGTGATCCTTTGCCATCATTCTGCCAGCATTTGTATTCCTCGATGATACCACATCCAAGTTCTCTAGAGTTAAGAAGTTCTTGATATGCCGTATCGACTTCGGAATATTCATTAAAATTTCTGTCTTTAAGGAAATGTTTCATCGAACAAAACATATGGTAATCCGAAGGAGCAAGGTCCGGACTTTATGCAGAAAGAGGAAGAAAAGTCCATCCAAGCTCCATCAGTTTTTATTGAAACCTAATTGTATTATGCGGTTTTGCATTATCCTAGTGGTAGATCATTTAATTTGTATTTACTAATGCAGGGTACCCTAAATGTAAAAAAATCGTGTACTTCGATAAGTTGATCACAGCAGACTGCAGCATTAACTGTACGGACATTTGAAACAAGTTCAAAATGGATCACGCCAAAGATATTCCAGCAAACACTGAACGTTACTTATCTTCCAAAACGATCTTTGTTAACGACTGAAAAAGACACTTGTCGAAGATTAAGCCACTGTTTATACCAGTAGGGATTCTTTAAAGAATCCATAATTCTTCATAAATGATGATTTGTCACAAAAACGATTGTGGTGGTGAGTTTGGAGTAATTTTGTACAAATGTTTAAGGTGTTTAGGTTGAGATTCATTTAAGTTACGTGAATTTTTGCAGAACGTTTAATAATCGTACTACGACCTGCTAAGTGGCACCAAATGGTTGAATTGAATGCACCCAACTCGTCTGACAATCGATATGTTGTAGAAACCGTATTTTATTTAATAAATTGCAAAAAAAATTGGTTAATCTTTAAAGGGCAACCGAAATACGACTCCTTCGCCATCGCCATTTCTAAATTTTATAAATTCATGTTGGGCATGTCATTCAGAGACTCTTTATCTTCTTCTCACAGATATTCTAGGCCACTTGTGCAGCCACTTTCCTTCTTAAACTCGTATAACAATAGGTTCAAGAATTCTTCGTTTTTAGGTTATTCTTCGTAAGAACACACAATTAAGTACGGGTTAACATTTGCGTAGTATATTGTTTAGAGAGGTATATTCTTCAATTTGCAAATAAGAAATTATAGCTCGCTACCTTCGAAATTACCTTCGAAATATGAATTAGTTGATAAAGATTTTTTCCGAGCAACTTAATATTATGTGTAGTGTACTACCTCAAAATAAATGTTTACTAAACGATTACTTCGACAACACTCCACCAAAGTGATTGTAATTATTGTTAACTAAATGTTCATGAAAGAATAAAAAACACAGGGTTTTTTATGAGGGTAATTTTGCATCAAACTTCACAAACTACGTTCAATTTAAAAATTAACAAAGACATAAAAGCTTTCAGCTCCGGGCGATAGTGCGGTATCCATAGTTACGGTAAATGCACTTTGTCATTTGTTTTGTTTCTTTTTTTTGTTCATTATTTGCAATTGCCACTCACTGCTTTTTTCATGACATTAAACTAAAACTAACGTTAACTCCACACACAAAATTTAAAACTGACCTATCTTAAATCGTTCTTAAAGTAGTAAATAAATAATCAGTGTTACTAGAAATACGAAGGTTATTTATATTATTTTATCGATCAGGACAAATCAACGGTTATCAAAAGATGAAGAAGTTATCATACGTTACTACTTTTTTTTTAATAGTACCGTTTTGAAGAATTGCACAACTATTAAAGTCACCCGGTATCTAATAACTACAAGAAAAAAAATAGTGATCATTTATTATACAGAGTGCTACTGAACTCTAATCAATTATATCAGCACTAGAGGTTCTACATCTAGCTCGATAAGTAAAAAATAATCTGCCTATGTCGTTTCCCTTTCATGAATTTTTCTCATTAAGAACATTTTTTTTCTTATTGACAGGGCCCCTTTATTTCGAAAAATCTACTGAGACATTAAAAGGTTATTTAGACCATTAAATTCGAAACTAACAAGTATATTAATTCCTAATCAGGTCAGCTACTTGCTTAAATTCACTCGTACCATCGGCATTTATTATGTATATTATTTATTGATAATTAATTTTTCCTCATTTAATGGAAAATAACGTCCACCGTACTCTTGTTATGTAGAAACGGAAAGTTTAAGAATTTTTATGTAGCTATCTCCTTTTCACTCTGAAGAAGCTTTATCGCTTGCGCTCGAAAGTATACAACGTGATTTCCGACTGCAAACGACAAAGCTTGTTCACGAAAGTTAAAAGGAGATAGCTACATAAAATTTCTTAAAACTTCAAGCTCTGTCGCTTGCAGTCGGAAGTATACAACGTAACTTCTGACTGCAAGCAACAAAGCTTGTTCACGAAAGTTAAACGGAGATAGCTACATAAAGGTTCTTATACTTCAAGCTCTGTCGCTTGCAGTCGGAAATATATACAACGTGACTTTCGACTGCAAGCAACAAAGCTTGTTAGCGAAAGTTAAAATGAGATAGCTACATCAATCGGCTTAATATCATGATAAAAAGTAAATAAATGTGGTAGACAGGTACCTCATTTAGATAAACAGGAATAGATAGAGTTGAGGTTAACGAGTCTCCTTAGAAAGAGCACCTGGAATCGGCTTTGAAATAGAACAGATTCAACGGAAGCAGATATTGCAAATATTCAATAATTTTTGATACTCCTAACTTACATGGCCACTACATATAAGTTAAAATAAATCAATAAATTTTGTCTTGCTCGATTATTGTAATGAATGATTCTAATTAAATAATACCCTATATCCCCAAAGCCCTTGTCGATAACGATAGAAACAATACCTTGTCCGCCACCGGATATAGGGATATCAAGCCGAGGCTTCCTACAAAGCACGAACCATGCCCTGGAAATATCGGAACAACACTAAACTCAACGAGAACGCAACAAGTTACTTAAACCGGCACTGGTTTCGCCCTGAAAGTACGAAAGACGGCGTTCTAATGAATCAAAACCGAGGTGACATAAATTAGAACCAACCGAGTAAAATCTGATGTCAAATCGAGCCAATTGCGACAAATGTCAAGTGCGAAAGCAATTTGTAACTCCGCCAGAATAACAAGCTAATAAAAAGCTTGTTTCGCAGGAACAGGATACGCCAAGTCGAGCAACGGTGTAAACTTTTATAAAAACCATGTCAACGCATTGAATATGTGTTGTTGGTTGCTTACAGATTGTAGTAAAACAATGCGTTGACATGTTTTTTTTTTATAAAAGTATACACTTATAAAAAAAATTCATGGTATAAGCAATGGTGAACTGTGGTTTGAAAACATTCTATTATTCTGTAAAACCTTTGGATCTTTAGAAGAAACTGCTGTTAGTACGACTCTCTCTCCTTTCTATTTATTCCTCTATGGTTTAAATCTACAGGTTCTCATGTCACCAGTTTTCCAGCTATTTCTTTTTTGTAAGTAGAAGGTTTTTTTAATCTCAAACCGGACAAAAAAATGAAGGGAAACACACTCAACGTTTCGCTATAGATTTATAGCTTCGTCAGGAGTGAAAAAAAAAAAAAGTAAATAAACAAGTTGTCAAGAGAAACAAGTCGTCAAGAGAAACGAAAAGGTAACATGATTTTTAAACTAAACTACGAGTTGTTCGGAATAAAAGTAACGAGAACTAATTAAAACTACTTTTTTTTTTTTTTTTAATATAATAATTAATTAATTGACAGATCTATATCTTGTTTAAAGAGTCCAGAAAACTACAAAATATGTCATTTAAATTTTCAAAGTCCGTACGTTTATTAATAGAATTTCCAGACATTTTAATTTTACACATTTCTATGAAACGTCTTTTAAAAATATTAGATTCACTGTACAAAATATCAGTATTATCAAAATCAAAATTATGATTATTTACTAATGAATGCTCTACAAGCATTGAATGATTTTGATTATTTTTTTGAATATGATATTTATGTTGGTCTAAACGTTTTTTTAAATTTTGGCTCGTTTCACCTATATAAACAGAATTACAATTTGAACATTTGATTTCATAAACCACGTTAGGTTGTTTTAATTTCGGTATTTTGGTTTTTAAATTCGAAAAAATTAAATTTAAATTATTCACAGATTTACTGGCTAAAATTAAATTATGTTTTTTGAAAATGTGTTTAAATGTATTGTGTAATGGTTCAATATAAGGCAAGGATATGTATTTATGATTCGAAGTTTGTCTAATGTTTTTAGAGACATTTGAATTTTGTAAGTATTTAATACGATTTTTAATTACTAATTCAATAAGATTTATTGGATAAGAATTTTGAATAAGAGTTTT
Organism: Prosopocoilus inquinatus; assembly: GCA_036172665.1. NCBI lineage: Eukaryota > Metazoa > Arthropoda > Insecta > Coleoptera > Lucanidae > Prosopocoilus > Prosopocoilus inquinatus. Next base: position 29,130,050 of record CM069876.1, on the reverse strand, counting down.
CTTTATTAAATTTAAGTTATCATAAATGAAAACTTTATCAGAAAGTAAAATAGCTCGATCAGTTAATGAAATAATAGTTGCAATTTTATAATTTTTAGGTGTGTACGAGTGAAAATTTATGTACCTACCTGACCAGGTAGGTTTATGAAACCAATTAGTAATTAATTTATCATTCTGTCTGATAATATTTACATCAAGAAAACTCAATGAATTATTATTTTCTTTTTCTACTGTAAATTGTAATCTATTATGAAAAGAATTAAATTTATTTAAAACAAAATCTACCTTATCAGAAGGCAAAATCAATAAAATGTCATCAACATAACGAAAATATAACGTTAAATCGAATGATAAAGAGTTAATAACAGATTTTTCTAGTTCTTGCATAACAATTTCAGCTAAAGCCGAAGATAAAGGAGAACCCATTGCTGTACCAAAAATCTGTTTATAAAATTTATCATTGAAAGCAAAATAAGATGTTTCAAAACATAAATCAACTATTTCTAAAAAGTTACCTTTGGAAATATCAGTAAAATCTTTAATCTCTAACCACCTATCATTTATACTTTTTAAAGCTAAATCTTTAGGAATGTTAGTAAATAAAGAAATAACATCTAAAGAAATTATAATGCAATTATTTGGTACAGTTATTTGTTTTAATTTTTCTACGAGTTCAAAAGAATTTTTTATAAAATATTCTGATTTACTAGTAACCTGAGTAATGATTTTTGAAATAAATTTAGATAAGAAATATGGAGAAGAACCAATAGTGGAAACTATAGGACGAAGAGGTGTATTAGGTTTATGAATTTTTGGAATGCAGTATAATTTAGGAAATATGGGATGTTGTACTTTAAGAGATTTAGCAACAATATTACTAATTTCAACGGATTTCTCTATCTTATTTTTTATTTATTTTGTCCGGTTTGAGATTAAAAAAACCTTCTACTTACTATTTTCATCGGACAAGAACAAACTTCAATTATTTCTTTTTTGGTCTGCTACACTTATCCATTTTAATGCTTCCGCTTTTATATTAATATATATATATATTAATTTATGTTTAGTGTCATTCTACTGTATTGTATTGTAACAAACCACATTCCTTTTATATTATTATATCGTTTCTATTTACAGAACTCATTCCTTTCTTGGTCCTTTGATCTTTTCAATTTTACTCTTTCGGTTAGTCTCTTTGAACAATGGCTTTTAAGGCATTTCAAATTACGTGTTCCAATCCCTTATTCTCCAATTTTTATATTTTCGGCTCTTTTGTTTCCTACAATTTCTATTCTTAACATTTTTCTCTTGGTCTGTTGACTTATGTATTTTAATGTATCTGTTACCCCACAAACAACAATTGATTTATTTGTTACTGCTTTCGAAAATGTTAGTCCTAAGTAGGTGATGTTTCGGATATTTTATTTGGTGCCTACCAGTGGCGGCTCGTCGGGGTGGGAAATGTCCTGTTAATTGCAGGTTCCGGTTCCATGTCGGGACAGCCACGAAAAACAAATTTATTTGAAAAATGCACCCACTTCACAAATGTTGCCTACCCGTAGTAAATCATCACGAGCCGCCACTAGTACCTGCAAAGTGTAAGGTCCGTATCAGTATCCGCGGACTTAGCTACAAAGAACCCGCATCGGCACATGTAGATACTAATATCCGTGTCTGTATCCGCGGATCATCAACGATCCGGCACATCACTAAGCTCTATGCAATTCACACATCTGCGGCCTTTGCTCTAACATGCAATCCCTGCTACTCACGTTGAGAATGCTTTTCTTTTTAACACATTTCGAAACGCATGCTCTTTGTCGCTCTTCACGAAACCACCAGGGAAACCACTGCGGCTTAACTTGAAAGGTGTCATGCATGCTGCATAATATAATCGTATCAACGCTCACTTCATACAGGCCTAATTCATTAGGTGGGAGAATACCCCGACCTCAAAATTGATTCGTCTAAAATGCGGTCCAGCACAGAAATTTACTATTTTAATTTATCTTTCCGTCAAAAAACAGAGCGCATAGATTTTCACGGCTCTACAGCAAAACGCTTGCGTCGCACTCCCCAGAAACTGAATAATACCCTGAGGTCTAATATTCCTACGCGATGACTTAGGCCTGTTTTTGAAGACTGTGTTGATCGTATATGTTTTTATCCCTCTTAAATAATTTGCGAATTTAATATTATTTATTTTGAGTATCCAATATTATTTCACGGAAAGGAAAGCATAACAGTAAATCAAGCGGCTGGTGTAAAGCAAGCGTACGTCTTCCTGGACGAGTTTTTAAAAAAAGATAATTGGTTGGGCGGAAAGGATTTAACCATCGCCGATTTGTATTGCTTACCTGCAATTAGTACCATTTTGGCTGTAAAGGAAAATAAAACGCCTCGCTTATTTAATTACCTGAATCGATGTCAGAATCTTCCGTTTTATAAAGAATGTAACCAAGATGGTTTGAACCGGGAAGGTCTCTTGGTGCAAGAAAAAATAATTAGGCAAAATAAATAATGTGCAACGTTTTATGAATTATATATTTCACTTCATACTTAATACGTAGCTGTATAATATTTAATGAGATTTAAAATACCTCGAGGTAAGATAAACAATCTATTTAATTTCCGCGAAATATAGTGATGCACAAAGGTAGCCGATTGCAAATAAATGGTAGTCCAACGTAAAAAACGCAGACTCCAAAAGTAAAGGGAAAAGTTTTTTAATCTTAAACCGGACAGAATCATGATTGGAAATACACTGAACGTTTCGCTATAGATTTATAGCTTCGTCGTTTATTTAATTTTTTCACTCCTGATGAAGCTATAAATCTATAGCGAAACGTTGAGTGTGTTTCCAATCACAATTCGGTCCGGTTTAAGATTAAAAAGCTTTTTACTTACAAACTCCAATGTTTATATTAAAGCAATAATGATGCTGAAACAACGAACTCGCAAGGATTTATTACAAAAGTGTATATGAGATGTATAGAAAAGGACGAAGCTACGAATTGCAGAACAAAATGCCGAGTAACTATAAATCTTATTTGTTGGATTGGCAATACTTTTCAATGTTTATGTTATGTTAGTGTTCCCAACCTACTAACTTTGCTCGAATCATTTATAGCCACGTAGTAGACCGAAACCGTGGAAGAGATTAGTGCTATAAAATACACGTCTCCATTATGACGAGTTTGCACTATAAAAAGTTATTTTCAACGCAATAAATGAAGGCGAGGAAAACTTATGTTGCCGTATGATTATTGCGTTATTAAAAATAAATGCGACATAAAATTCGCCATATACAGAGTGAGTCCGAACACGGTTTTGCAACCGTAACAAAATGCTTAATGGTCATTTTAGATAACGGCTATCTCGAGTATAGGACAATTCGCCGTCGCCGGTTCGCCGTAGGTACAAATTTCCTTCGGTAAAATAGTCGTGAGAATAAATATTTGCTGTCAGCAATCGGGGTTTTAAATATACCTGCATATCCAAATATTAATAATATACAGTAATTATACGTAAATGAAACAGAAAAGCAAAATTGTTTAACAAAAAAAAATACTCCTAATAATTTGTCACTGATTCAATAATGTGATACGTGGATACAGTCCCGAGCATTAAATTTTTGTCATCACTGTCAATCAAAATATCAATTTTAAGTCTAAAAATTAAAAAAAAAATCATATAAATATTAATCTTTTAAGGAAAGAGTGTCCACAATTAATTCTTTGGCGTTTATTCCTGATATTAATCTTCGTATTTTTAATAAAATATAAGGTAAGTATAAATCTTTGACAATCAATGATGACCAAAATTTATTGCTTGCGATTATACAATAGTGTAGTAAAGTAACAGATAAAGTCAATATTTTCAACAACGCAACGGTCGGATCCGTCAATTTCGTTTTTTTTTTTTTATTTTCTTCCAGCCAGTATATCTTATCCCACAGGTTTTTGCATAAACCCCTCCATTTTTTCATATTTTTAGATTATCAGAATTATACTCATTTTCATATACTTAAATCAAAGCCACTGCGTGTCAAAAGTCTACTGTTCTCGCGATATTGGGTCTGTTCGTTTGTTGCACTAGTTTGTACTCAAAGTATCTGAATTTCGTATTAATGTATAAGGTTCGAACAAGATACAAACACTCTGAGTGCAATCTACTGCAACAAACGAGCAGACCTTTTGATCCATGAAAGTTGAACCTTTTCAAAATTTGACAAATTAAAATTTGCAAAACTGCGATGACTTATATGAAAAATATGTAAAACCCGGAACATAATTTAAAATTATAAAAAAATGTAGGTTCTATTTAAAAAACAATATACAGGGTGATCAAAGATACTGCCGCACTATTGTTAACTTCGCTATTATTGAAGCTGCGAAGTCGTTCAAATTGGTAAAAATTAAGTGTTTTTACTCAGGATTACAGTGTTGACATCAAAAAGACAATTGCGCATCGCATTCTCAAAATATTTGCATATGTAAAATTTACAACACATACACAATGCAAAATAATGCAAACGGTACTTAGAAATTCCTTTCAGTTCATACAGGTTATGTCAAAGACTGGTTACAAAGATTAAACAATTAACACAGCCAATTAAAAAAAATTAAAGATGTCCTGAAAACATCTTACGAAATAAAAAATAAACATATATAATTTCATCTGTTTGTAATTAATCCCCTTCACGATTCATTTGAGTTTAGGAACCAGAAAGAAATCACATGGGACCAGGATCAAGGTAATAGGGAGGACGTTCGAGTAAACTTGCAATTTCGGTCACAAACTTTCCTCGATAATCGATGTGTACTAGGCTGCTAGGTTATCGTGACACAAAATCCACCGGTTAACTTCCCACAACTTCCATCTTATTCGATTTCGCATTTACGCAAAGAATTAAATTTAAAGCGGTAAGGATACGAGAATAATTATAAATTCACTGTTGTTTCTAGCTGTGCTTCAAGACACCAAAGAAATAAAGTCACTTACCATGAGGTTTCCGTTTTTGTGAAAATTTATCGTAATTTTAAAATGGTTCCCAATTTTAAAATGTTTTTTTTTTTTTAATTTTATTTTACTGATTTTAACTAATAAATAAAAAAATCTTACTTTTTTAGAAAGTGAAAAGTGTTGTCATGTGTACTAAAGTGCTAAATGATATACCGATTGCAATCGTTTATTCCAGTTAATAATAGTTTCATGTAAAGCAACAAAGAACCTGTGTAAGTTAGTGATTGAAAAGAGACGTGTGTAGTGTGCACAGAGCGTGTCCTGTTCAGACTGCAGATCGAAGTAAATCGATGGCAACTAAACAGTCGCAAATGGGCCTGAATATAATGTTGTCGAAATTAAAAAGAAACAATAAATGGCTGTAACTGCTATAACTCAGTCTCGTTAAGAATACAAGTTGCGATACTATCTTTTTTTAACATGCTACGAGTCTCATGCCACTTATTGCTTATAATGTAGCCACCATGAACTAAATTGAAAGTCAGCTATCTGTACATAACAAAACCCTGACATCTAAAACCACACGGTTTAATTAAATACTACTTTCAGCACGAAGGTATTCTATCATATTTTGATATGTAGCCAGTTGAATGTCTGTTGACTGTTTCCAGTGATTTATTTATATGTTCTTTTTTTACAATTATCCTTCTGCATACACTGACACCTCGGTGCTGTTTTTAAATTATTTGGTCGGTAAAACTAAACAAATGGAAAACGAAACAATTAATTTGGAATTCGAACAGAACGCACCATGAACAACGCCAATATAACAGCATTAACGTCAAAGAGACGCTGGTTTCAATAATTAATTGAATCCGTTTTGAAATTATGCTTTAGTGTTTAATGCACTGAATGCAGAGGCAAATTCAAATTAATAAATTTCACTTTTCCAATGTGTTCTAATAGAATTATGGAAAAAAAGAAATAAATGGCTTTTCCATTTTGGAATCAGATTATGTGCCAAGTGACATTTATGTAAGTTTGCTATATCCGCTCCTCTAACTGATCGCAGTTGCTTTATACTATTAGTTCACAGAAGACAGTGATGTTCCTCTAAAATCACAATCTCGGAAGTACCGACGTTTAATTACACTTTACAAGATTTAATAACCCTATTATTAATTATTTAATATGGCGCATTGCTCGTGTCTGTTTCGAATTAAATCAGAGGGAAGGCACTTTATTAACTTGATGTAAAATTCATATTCTATCCTTTGCTTTACTTGTCGGATTTAGAGTATTCAACTATTATAAACGATGTGTCAAAATTCTTAACGTACAAGTCTTCCATCATTTAATAATTTTGTCAATGAAATTTCACTTAATCACCTTTGCATAAGCAAGAGCAAAAATATGTTTTATTTTTCCATCACATCATATCTTATTGGTTTTTAATTACTATAAATAACATTCTTGTACGGATACGTCAAGGAAAAAGTACAGATTAGTTTTAATTATTATTATTTGTATTAGAAGATTGAGAAAGTGACAGAGTATAACTAAACGGATCGACGATATAGAAGAGAAGAACTGAAACTAACAAAAAAGTTAATAAGGTTAGTAGAGGCCACCTTAGAGAACACAAGGAGCAGAGTTAAAGTAAATGGACAAGAAAAAAAAACAGAGTGGTTTCAGGTGAGGACTGGTTTAAGGCAAAGTGATCCCTTATCTACAACACTGTTTAATTTGGCAGTAGAGACAGTCATGAGAAGAGGAAGATTAAACAGAACGGGGTTAATTTATGATAGACGGCATCAGTGTCTTGCGTATTCTGATAATATTGCTATCATTGCAAAGACGAGAAAGGACTTGGGAACAGCGATAAAAATACTAGCAAAAGAGGCAGAAAAAATGGAACTTGAAACAAACGTTAAAAAAATAAAATACATGTGGATGAGCGCTAAGAATAAATCAAATGGGCAACTAGCAGTAAGTACAGAGCAAGTTGACAGCTTTACCTATCTAGGCGTAAAAATTTCAGCAAATAACGACTTGAAAGAAGAACTAAAGGAAAGATTGAGTAAAGGCAACAGAGCAGTAGGTGCACTTAATTATTTGTTAAAGAAGAAGGAAGTGTCAAGAGAATTGAAAATTCGTGTATACAGAACAATAATACGACCAACAATTATGTATGGATCACAAACTTGGACCATAACGAAACAAGAAGAGCATACTTTACAGATATGGGAACGTAAGCTACTAAGAAGAATCTTTGGAGGAAAAATGGAAGACGGCATCTGGAGAAGAAGAACGAACAAAGAATTGGAAAAAATTCTTGGAGAACCAAACATATCAACACAAATAAAAATGAATAGAATAAGATGGCTAGGGCACGTTGAGAGATTAGTGGAAGAGAGGCTACCAAAGGCTATTATTAGCAGGAAATACGAAGTAAAGAAGAAAAAAAGAAGACGAGGAAAGAGATGGCTGGACGAATTTGAGAAAGACCTGAAAGCAATAGGCGTAAACAGATGGAAAGTCAAGGCACGGAATAGAAAAGAATGGCGCAGAATTGTTGTAAAAGCCAATGGCCTGCAAGGTCTAGAGTGCTATATATATATTGTATTAGAATATATTGGACAAAGTTAAGGAATAACTGAGAGAGGATAACTGCGACGCACTATTTTAAATACTTGCCGCTGAATATTCATAAAAGTGCGATTCATCAACAGAGTATTATTTTGATTGAGCATGATAGTACATTGTACTTTTTTTTTATTTAGAATGACCTCAGAAACGTGTTCTTTAACTTTGTCCAGTACATCAAGTAACATACGATATATAAATATTTTATGATTTTACATTTACATTTTTTAGCGAAATTATTATCTAGCTGTATAAATTTATGTTAAAATGAAAACGTGCCGTTCAATAAACGCAAGGTCTTCCTGAAAATTCAGAATTTTATTTTGATAAATATCAAACTCTCTCATATTTCATCTGTCATGCTATACTATGCAAAATATGTTGATGGCTGAAAATGCTGCGAAACACATGATATACAAATTTCTCGCCGTCGAATTCCGCTCACGAAATCCCCGGCAGTGTATTATATTGCCAACCGCCCTTGTTTCTGTATATTGTTGCACTAAATTATCAAATTGTCATATTTTCGTATTCCTCCCCGGAACGCTGATTTGGCACTTTGCGAGGAAATGTTTCATCTTGCTCTGCTCGTACACATTCTGACCGACTTTTCCCTTTACAGTAATTTCAATTTAACAGATATTTAGAGATATTAGAAACCTTTAAATATATGTCATAAGTTTTAAGTTCAAGCTTTTAAATAAAATGATAAAACAAAATAAAATCAATTCTCGACTTACAACAACTCCTGCTCCTGCTCAAGATATAAATAGCAAATTCTTAATTATTTTTAAAATACGGGGATCTACAGCTACAAATAAGGCTTCTTTTTTTATTGGTTAATATTTTATAATTATTTATTACTTCTTGAGGACCATATTAGTAAATTTATTCTAAAGTTTAAGAAAATTAGACAAAATAATTACTAAAGTTGAATTATTGATATAAATAGCAATACTTCAACTAACTAACTTCAAACATTCATTTCTGCTAATACAAAATAAGTAGAAAATTGGATTAAAATCATACCTTTTCATAAAAAATTTGCTACCTACCATACGTAGAAACAAGATTTGTGCTGAGGAAATTAATTTACAGCACAGCCAGCAGCTTCAATCGTGACGAGTATGGGTGTTAATTAAACGCAACACCTTATCTTAACCGGAGATGAGGAGAGGATCAAATGACTGAATTTATGCAACAATTGTATCTTGCCTTTATGTGAGTGACTAATCGCAAACCTAATATCAACATCAAAATATTTTCCGAATAATTCAAGTTAACCAATTGGCGGATCCATCAAAAGCTTTACACCATTATGAAATATTCCTGGCGTTAAGCGCCCTAAACTTTATCGTAACTACATATGACAAACAAGACTAGCTTAAAGCCGTAATTGCAATACAAACAGAAATATCCCACCTAGTTGTTCTTCTTCGGAGATGTTCGAAAGATCCATTCTCACCAATCGTCGACGTAATAACACTCAAAACTATGGCTGCCTCGTAGCAAGCCGGTCCCACATCTGCTCGCCCTAATGGATCTCATAGATACTTGCACTATATCAAAAAAGCGTCGTACTTTAATCAACATAAAACAGAAGTCGTCAGTTATATGAGTTATAAAAGAAGGTGGTCGTTGTCTAAACAGGAACTAAAATCCACAACTAAAAGCGGTACTGAAACCGGAATAAAAAGAGGTACTGAAACCGGAACTAAAAGCCTATAAGGGAAGACAAGTTCGACAATAGTAATGTGCGCAAAAGGAGAAAGCAACATTCTGAGGCTGAGACAATTCCGAGAAGTTTCAGTCCACCAGCACCATGTCAACGACGAAATGTCGTATAACGAGGAAAACTCGCCAAGGCTCCTCACGAGAATCCAAAATTATATATCGTCCCCTGGAAGTGTATATCGTTTCCTGAAGTGAAAGTGGAAGTGTATGGTTCCCTGGAGAAACACATGCGAAACGGGACCGGAAGTCCTCCCAGACACCAACCAGGTGTGTGGGGATACCACGAGACGCACTCCGACCGCTCCAAGCACGTCGTTCATTGCAAAAGCCAAACTGGCCGTACCCCCGTACCCTCCAAGTAGAGAAGGGCATGGACGAATCGAAATATTGTGACAGCATACAAACCCCATTGAATACGAATAAAGGCAGGGGAAGCCCATGGTATGAAAGATCAAATGTAAAAGCAATTTAATCTCTCCATTGTACAAAAAAAATGTAGCGGTAAAGTTAGGAACGTAAACAAATCGATAAACTTTGACCTTGTTATCGTTTAAAGCGTTTCAAGGTTTCATTTAAGAGCAGAAAGACTGTTTGGACTGGTCTGGGCTAATGTAAATAAACCCAGGGTGATTACCATTTACATATTTCGGTAGCCTTTGATCTTGCAAATACGCAGAACCACATGTGCATTTTTAGAGAAGCAAGACCTCTTCGGGCTTTTAAATAATATTCGCCAAAACAACGATGTGCAGCAAATGTAATCACAAAGACGACATGTCTTTGTTTCTTGCGACAGTCAGCAGATGTCTTCAATCGAATGTCGTAACTTATGCCCGTAAACGGCACCTTGATAATTCCCACATTTCTTTGATATTTAACCGCAATAAGATGATTACCTAGAATGCAGAAAGCGTCTATTTCAATGCCAAATGGAAAATATACAACGAATGCACAAGAGATAAATCGCATCTTCTGCATTTCTCAAAGATAATTTGCACATACAGATTGAATCCAGTAAGTAGGTAGATAGGCGTTCGCACTCTTCGCATGTATTAGCGCTTCAAACTCATGAAGACCGCATCGTCTGCTTACTTGTCCCGTACCATCTGCCTAGTTACGTGACTCAATCTGTATATAGGCTGACCCCTGTTTCCTAAACCATAATAAATTTAGATATAAATATTAAAAAACGAATAAATACACACATAATCAACCCCGTTCTACCTTTCGGTGTAAGGTTGTCGACCATAGATACCCTTGTGATATACAGGGCGTCTACAGATCGGCTTAATAAGGGGAAACACTATTTTATTATCAACTTCACGCGAAAAAAATATTATCTAAATAAAATTATGTAAATGCTTCAATTTAAATTTTGAGGTACAGTCTGCATAACAAAATTCAAATTTCTTAATTTCATGTTATGTTTTGACTATTGATTTTAGACAAACATTCTACCGTTCGAGTAACATCAAAAACAGAACGTAAATATAAGGTTTTTAACAGTAGGATGTCTGAAATATTCAAATTTATTATAATATCCGTAGAAATGTTTGGATTTTACGCAATTATATTCTGTGTAATTATCTTCTCAAAAAACCGCAGAAACCGGAGTTAAATTTGATTCATGAAATATAGGGTGAAATACAGGATTCATATTTATTAATTTGTTGGTCTGAATGATCAGTTACAATATGCAAGTAAATACTGCTATCATTATCATATTATTATCATATTACGACGATTAACATAACATTTTAAGTTTTATGGTATAATGACTTGTTGAAGCAACCCGTTTATTTCTTATTTCATTCAGCAAATTATTTCCATTTAATTGAACTGGCCACAATTCGTAGTAATATTTCATTTTTGACTCTGTTACTCTGCATCAAAAAAAAATCCATTCCTTTTTCTATAAGTGAAGTTGATTCTTGTCCGATGAAAATTGTAAGTACAAAGTTTTTTTTTAATCTTGAATCGGACAGAGAAATGATGGGAACACACTCAACGTTTCGCTATAGATTTATAGCTATCATCTTTCTGTCCGATTCAACATAAAAAAAAAAAACTTTGTACTTACATTTTTCTATAAGGTGTGAATTTACAATTCGGTTAATTTTTATTTTAATCCAAAACATGATGTGCTTAAAAAACTAATTCATTTTTAGAAGTACACATAAAACATTTAAGACTAATTTATTTAAACCGAACGATCAGGTTTACAATCTAATGTGGTCTGTTTTTGTTTTCATCCACCGGCCGGTCGTTCTTATACCCGCGGGTGGTCGCGCGAAATTTCTTCATCGAGAAAATTCTGACGGTCGAAGCGGATGGACGTTCCTCGAACTTTTCAATGTAGCGCCCCGGCTCTGACGTGTGCACTAACTCATTTAGGTTACGTTTCAACATTTATAAAAACTTTAAAAAAAAATTGTTGCAAATCGTTTTTGATTGCAGTGAAAATCTCGAGCAGCTTCTGTACAGCTGTTTCAGCCCTGCTTGGAGCTTCTTCAGCAGAAACGTAGCTCGACATTCCCACTGCAATGTCAGGTCAAAAAGTGAGCGTAAGATGTCGCTGTTTAATCTATTCATCACTATTACATCGCATTTATAAAAACGTTACTAAAATTTCAAAAGTACATCAGGTCAATATAAATAAACCATAAAACATATCTTGGACTGCAACATTTTAAACATAAATAAAACCATAACTGGAAGTAGATGTTATAGGATGGGTAGACGCATATAGGAAGAAGGAAGATTGTATTAATAAAATCAATGTAAACAAAAACATTAACAGAGAAACAAAGTGATGAGAAAGATGTTAAATTTCATCATCTACGAAACTAGAACAAAGAGGATGTAGTTGGAGATTGTGGACACAAAGAAACAAACGAAAGGATCTTGTAATTTCTAAAATGAAAATAGTCTTTTTCAAGATTTGAAGATTCTACAAAGAATATTATTGGTGTATGATAATTTCAAAGGGCCAAAGAAATACGACGAATAACACGCATGGGTAAATAAATCTATACAGAATATTTTGCTTCTACTGGTTTTGCAAAAAAATAAAATTAACTCGAATTCGGCTCACCGGTACAAGTGGTGTTTGAAAAAGCTTGCATTTTTCAGCGTTGTATTAACAGAAGTGCACATTGACCTCTATGAAATAATAAACTGTGCAATGGATAGGTCATAACCAACTCCTATATTGCATCAATACAAGAAAAAACAATATACATAGGAGAGAGACACCAAAAAGAAAATAATTGTTATAATTGTCTATACATGTTGTACATTTGCGATTGACAACTACTTCCCAATCCTTAAAATTTTTAAATTTAGCTACTAACTTCGATTATAAAACTTTTTATATCGCCTGAAATGCAATTCAAGATCAATATAATTATAGAAATTTTAATCATTAAAAATAATATACCGGTCTGTGTTGTAAAGTGAGAACATAGACAACAAGCTAAAAGCGATGGGGTAGGCGCCTTTGTACGCTTTAACCTCTTGCGCTTCCTTTATATAACATGGTAATATCTGCGCATTCACATTGAATTTCTATGATTTCAGTGTCAATAACCAACCGGTATGTTGGTTGAAGTAGAATACTTCTTTTATGTTTCACCCATGTTGTAAAACCTGAATTTAAAGTACGAAGAAAATTATATTTCGCTCTTTGTAACAGTTATATAAAAAGGACTTTAATCGTCTGTATAATAATCTGCAGTGCTAGGTAATTTGAGAACGGCAAAGAACAACAAATACAAAACTAAAAATTCCCTTCTTAATTCTCGAATATACTAGTACGTTTTCAAGACATAAAAACACTAAAAATATTTTGCAAATACATTTACTAAGCATTTACATTGGAATTGAAATAAGAAGAAAGTACCTCGAAGTGAACGGTAAATCTGAAATATAGCGTTAACGGTCAGGAAGATTTACTAGCGAACATAATATTACATTATCCCGGATAAAAAGAACTGAATTTTAGCTTGCAGGATTTGTACGATGGCGGGAATAGGAGTAGCGTAAAGCGATAAATCGCCCGATAAAGTCTGGAACGGGAGAACATTTCTTGTTTTTGGTTTAGTAATTATAACAAACGACCTTCTGAGGTCTGCCACCATTTCGCTAATGCTTTACTTTATGTTCATAAAATTGTCTGAAAAAACACAACAAATACACATTTTCTTCAGAATTCAACAGGCTAATTATCATTTAGAAAATTAAAAAATAATGTCGTACAGTATGGTTTCAACACTTTCATTACTCACCAGCTACAGTGTTCAACGGAGTAATTATAGTAAAAATTTACATAATACGGCGGCGAAAATGTAACTATTGCATCGTGAACGAAAATGTTTCTACAGAATATACTTTTACTTAAAGTTGTGAACAAAATATAGAAAGCCACGTATATGGAAATACTTCTCGGAAGTTACAGAAAATTGAAAACCAATATTCCAGAATCAAGTTTTGTGTTGAAAAAGCAACATTTGGTTATTTGCGGAAGAACTGGCTCGAATATATTAAATGCGTACTAAATAAATAAAATCTGTTCGATGTATGCAAACAAATAAATTTTGCAATTTAATATCAAACATACGCAATGTAACAACGTTTTTTTAAATTAATTAAAAGTACTTGTAACTTCAATTTTGTACTGCAATCAGATTTGTTTAAAATTGAAATAATTTTCAATTTAACGTACTATACCCACTCTAAACAATTTGCTTTTTTGTATTTTAATTTTAATATTTTGCGGAAGCGAGTTTCTAATTGATAGAAATAATTATATCAGTGGCTTGGCTGTAATGGTTGCAAGAAATTACTTACGACTTTAATTACGACGTCAAAAAATTAAATTTTTAAATCGATTTTATATCTAATTCACATGACTGTGGCCTAGGAGTCACCCCTTCAATTTTTTGCTCTTCATTAAATTTCTGCCCGTTTAATAATAATGATATTAATAAAAGGTGTGTAAAAATTTTGCAACCCAGTACCGGCTTCACTTCTAGGTACGCTACTGATAATTATTTCAGGCGGTTAATATTTATATACGAGGCCATACATCACGAACGAATATAGGATCTTCCACTGTAATATTTTACGAGGAACTGCTGAACTGGTAGAAAATTATTACGTTATTGCAACATAAATATCTAAACTTTCGCGTAGCTTGGCTGGTGAAACTTTTGAAATAGTTACCCTCGTGTTAAATTATCCGTTTTCCTTATTTTGCTGCTGTTAGTGAACACAAATTTTACGACAGATGCTCCGAAATCAATTACTCTCGAGTCCCACGTGATCACCCAAATTACGCAACCAAACTTACACTTGTGATAGTAACTCAAATTAGTAAAATACCCCCGACAAGATAATCAGAGGCGTAACAGAATTAATTTTTTTAAGTACTTTTTATTAAGTACAAAAAGTTTTAAATAAGAGTAATATAATGTTAGTGGAAATTTGAAACAATGTCATTACAGAATACGTAATACAGAAACCAAGCTCTTCTGTTTCCATTTTAGTTACTTTTTTAAGAGCAGACAAGTATTACACAGTATCGACAATCTGCGCGAGACGAATTTTCTAAGAAACGTCAACTTGGTCACGTGGAATTGGGATATTGTTGAAAGTAGGGTACCAATTGTATTTACACACAAAATACAAGAAAATGTTCAAGTTAAAATCAATTTATTCACTTATATCAAATCAGAACTCATTTAAACTCAAGAGTGAAGATTAAAAAGAAATGAATTTGTAGAAATTTAACTTCTCTGTTTAATTATACTTTAATATTTATCATTATTTCACATTCTCTTGTATGTAAGTATGTAGTATGTTTATTGGCCAGTTGGCTTTTGCGTGTAGTCGTTTCTTCGATTCATATTGTATGCGTTCGTGATTGGCGGACGCCTCGAACGAGATCTCCGACCAGTCTGCGACGCATGGGTTCTTTTTTTTTATAGTGCGTTCCCTATCACATGCATGATTAAGGATGTTCAGTTAGACTTTTGCCAATTCTGTATATGTAAGTTTTGCTTATGAATCCTTTTGATCAGAAAAGGATCAATATCCATGAGAACAAAATTCAGGAACCTTTTAATTAATTATTTCCCGTCGAACATGAAACTGTAATTTAATATATTTTCGCCCTCGTATCTAATCAAAAACATTTAACAAAAGAAAAACGCTTGTACCAGCGAATTCTGTTGATGTTCGCGATATTTGCCCGAAGCCTCTTGTCTTAAGCTTAATTTCAACAATTTCTGTTTCGCGTCGTGTAATCTTATTTGTGAAACTTGTTCAAAAGGAGAATTATGTTTCACTCGGGGCCAAAACAAGATAAATCCAGCATCGGAAAGATTGTTATTACTTTTAATCGCCGTTATTCAATTTGTTTTTCATTTTCACTGAAATTAAGGCCCTCGCCGGTGGGTGTTGTTTTATTCCCTTTTTAAATCAACAGAAGAAATGAGCGAATTAGAGTCGATTCACATAGGGAAGTTTAATTGTTTTGTACGGTAAAGTTTATTTGACTGTCAGTTATAATTACCGTGGAAATAAGTTTTCGGAAAACACTCGAAACTTGTTAATACATTGACATTGGTCTAAATACTATAAACAATGTAAAGAAAAACACTGTACTCGAAATAAAAAATTTGTTAAAGTTTACATCCATATCATTATGCATCTACTAACCGAGTCATTTAAAATATAACTAAAATCGCAATGACTTTTAACTTAAACTATTAATAATTCTTGGAGTAGAAAATCTCCTACTCCAAAATATTCTTTATCACTAATATGATAGATAAAACTTTAATTATTTTTTTATTTATATTAAAAACTAAAACTAAATTATATGTACGCATTGTACAGGCTGTCGCTGTAAAAGTATTACATGGCATCGATCATTCCCGCAACAATAACACGGTATAGCAATACCGATCTACTCAGAATCTCGAGAACTACCAAATTATAGAACCGCAAGTCGATGGTTTCGATCATCGTCATCAATCAGCACGGCAGAATCCCCTGTTTTCATGTTTTTCAATATTAAAGAGGTTTCTTATAAGAGATTCTTTTTTACTCACAGTTCAACATAATTAAAAACCAATACCATTTTATAAACTAATGATTAATGTGATGAAACTTTTGCTCCACCTTCCATGCACAGAAAACGAAGTAGGAAAAAGGACTATTTATTTTATTATTGCACAAATGCACATCGTACTTGTTTACTGATCGAATCCAGCAATTAACTCGACTATTTTCCTTATTTTTATTGTAGATTATTACTATAGTTTGGACAATTTAAATTATTATTTTTTTTCTGGTTAGCAAACTTTAGCACTAATCAAAAATAATTTAGCTATTTAATTTTATTTCTGTTAAGCGTTCTTTTTTTTTTTTCAATCAACTTTTAGTAAACACTTATTATTAACATTTAGTATTTTGCAGTAAATAGGATGTTTATTTTGTGTATTTATACATGATAAAGCAGATAAAATTTGGTCATATCAATGTCCGTTCTCTCCTGGCAGGATTTGCAGATTTCAGGGAACACATGATCACGAATGATTATGACTTAATGTTGGTAACTGAGACCTGGCTTAGCGATGACATCATCTCTGACGTTCTAATGATTCCAGGATACAATCTCATAAGAGTTGACAGGGAAGGCAGAAGGGGTGGTGGCGTCGCAGGTTATATTAATAGTACATACAGGTATGCTAATTTAGAAGTTGTTCGAGGAGAGAGTCTAGAACAACTATGGCTCAAAATAATTATTTCCAAAAAGATATTTTATGTGGGAGCTCTTTACCGGCCCCCAAATAATTGCTGTGATCTGTTTTTGGAATCCTTAGAAGATGTTTTATCTTCTCTTATACTAGAATGTGATTACCTAGTATGTCTGGGGGACATTAACATAAACCTGCTAAATCTCGATAACATAAATACCCTAAGCTTTAATTCTTTACTTGACAGTTACGAACTTGTACAACTAATCACAGAGCCAACTAGACTCACTCCGACTTCAGACACATTATTAGATGTTATTTTTTGTTCTCGGAATCTAAATGTTGATTCTAGTGGGGTATTATCCATGTCTTGTATTTCTGATCATGAGCTAATATGGGCAGTTTTTCAGGTAAATGTTGAATGTCATGTTCAATTTTTTACAACATATAAAGACTTCAAAGCAATGGATTATAACTCATTTAAAGACGAGCTTGAAATTTTACCCTTTAATATTATATTTGACATGGATAATATTAACGACATGGTCGAGCATTTTAACGCTTTACTACAATATATTTTTGATAAATATGTACCGCAAAAAACAGTTCGCATCAGTAAAAGGAAAGCACCTTGGTTAACTGACAATATCAAACTCATGATACGACTCAGAGAAGAAGCTCATAAGCGTTATAAGTCTAGAACTGAGCACTTCCAATACTATAAATCTTTAAGAAATTTAACAAACACAGCTATAAAAAAAGAAAAAGTAGCTTACGCTAAATTCAGGCTTCAAAAATCCAATGCTAAAACATTATGGAAAGATCTTAAAGATCTTAATATTCATAACAACACTGTGAAACATACTCCCCTGCCGGAAAATCTGACAGATGTAAATGAAATTAACGATTATTTTGTAAATGCAAACAGTTCTTTAAACATTCCCCATCCTGAAACCATCAGTTTTTATAATTACAATAGACTTTTTCCTAAATCTGAGGAATTTACTTTTCACTCTACAAGTGAAGATGAAATTTCTAAAAGGTTACATTCAATTTCTTCTAATGCAATTGGTAATGACTGTATAAGCATTCGAATGCTGCTCCTATGTTGTCCATTTATTCTGCCTTTTCTTACATTTATTTTAAACTATTGCATTACTAATAATGTCTACCCAGTAGCCTGGAAATTGGCACATTTCCTTTACCCAAATCTCAACATCCTGTTGATTTCAAAGACCTGAGACCTATTAGTATCCTTCCAACTGTGTCAAAGGTCTTGGAAAAGGTAATGAATACACAGATAAGAGCTTACTTGGACAAGTATAACATTTTACCAACGAACCAATCTGGATTTCGCCCCAATCATAGCTGCACAACAGTTCTAACTGATGTAATAGATATTTTGACTGCAGCCGATAAGAATGAATTAACAGCATTGATTTTACTTGACTATTCCAAGGCTTTTGACACAGTTAATCACGAAATTCTTGTTGCCATTCTACACTATATAGGTTTCAGTGACACTGCAACAAATTTTATTTTTGATTATTTATGCAATAGGAAACAAAAAGTTTTTCTTAACAATTGTTACTCAGTGCCGTTAACCCTGACTTCTTGAGTACCACAAGGTTCTATCTTAGGTCCATTGCTCTTTACAATCTATACCTTTAATTTAAAAAATTGCCTAACTCACTGTAAAAGTCACTATTATGCAGATGATGCGCAGATTTATTATTCCTTTGCTCCGGACAATGCAGCTGCTGCAAATGATCATATAAATTCCGATTTAGAAAAACTAGTGGAAACTTCAAAAAATCATTGTTTGCAATGAAATCCAAAAAAAACTGTTGCCTTACTGTTTGGGAGGTTGCTTAGTCAGAAGCTGTATGAAAATTGCTTATCTATTACTGTTAATAATGTACCTATCAATTTTATAAAACATGCCAGGAATCTGGGGCTTATAGTTGACTCTGAATTAAGATTTAGTAAACATATTGAACAGTGCATTAGAAGTGCCTACAGTAGCCTAAAATTGCTCTACAGTAACAGATCATATTTAAGTAAAAAATTAAGAACTTTTCTCTGTGAGTCCCTAGTTCTGTCAAAATTTTCGTTTGCTGATGTGGTTTACGGCTCTTGCTTAAATGCTGCTACTATTAGACGTATACAGTGTGTGCAAAATTCGTGTGTTAGATTTATTTGTGGGTTAAAGAGGAGGGACCATGTTACGCACCATTTGAATGAACTTGGAATTCTTAATATGTTAAATAGACGAAAATTACATATCAACTCTTTTTACTTAAATATTATACGAATAAAATCTCCACCCTATTTACATAATAAAATACGCTTCAGAACTGACATACATAATATTAATATAAGGCATAAAAACGTAATTACTCCTCCCGCACACAAAACTGCTCTATATGAGCGCTCTTTTACTTTTAATATATCATCGCACTATAACTCTATACCTAATGAGTTTAAATGTCTTAGCAAATTTAATTTTAAATTGAAATACAAAAATTATCTGCTCGAGTCACAGAGGGCTGGGGGGGGGGGGGGGGATGTCTTCGATGAGTTGGGATAGTTCTTTTTAATCTGCATGCTGATTTAAATTCTGTGCTTTCATCTGTACATATATATATATATTTATAACTCTTTCTCAATTTATCCTAAGGTCAGAGGAAACGGACTTGGTACTTTGATTTGGCATTTATTTATTTATTTTTTATCTGCTTATGATAGTTTATTACTACAGTGCTTCTGTTAAGGTAACAGCTGTAAGGTATAATTACTGTTTGCTCACTCACAGCTTCACTTTAAATATTACCTTTTGTATTGTCCAATAAGGTTAAGTGGTAGAGCAATGTGTGACTTCGGCCACAGATTGAACTTCGCCTTTTGTCCCATAGTTACAACTTTTATTGTATATATAACATTGTTCTATATATTCCTGTCAAATGTGTATGGGACAATAAAGACATTTATTATTATTATTATTATTATTAAATTATTTTTAAAAAATATAAAACAAATTATGGGTAAACAATCGAATGCTCATCTTTAGTGGCTTGGATAATGTGTAACGAACACCAATGTTTGGCCTTCGCAAGCGACCCCCATAGTGCCAACTAAGACCAAAAAATCCAAAGAAAAAGGACAGTAAAACAAGAAGCAAAGAAATCTCAACCAGAGGAAATCCAAAAACAATCAATCAAAATCGCTAACTCAAACTATGACTTAGTACCAAAAAAGTTCAAGACTTCGGATTATTAAATAAATAAATAAGTCTCACTCTTGACTCTAACTCCAACCAATTTGATTCGAGGTATCGAAGTTCGACTGTATATAATAATAGGCCAAAGTACAAAGTACTCAATCGAAAACAAAGAAACTTGAAAGTAATAATGAAGTCAAAATAAGAAGATAAAACAGAGGATTTAAACTACCTTTAAACCAATAAGTGTGAAACGTGGACTTATTGAAGTTCGACTGTACATAGTAATAGGACAAAGGCGGACAGAATAGAATAAGAAAAATTAGGTTAAGGTGGTTCTAATAACTACCAGCAGAAAAGAAGATAAGATATGGGTGACAATTGATGAGAAGGGTACAAAGAACAAAAAATTTAGACTGGACTGACAAAGTACCGAATCGAAAACAGAAAAATTTGAAAGTAATAATGAAGTCAAAATGGGTGTCCAAGAAGATAAAACAGAGGATTTAAACTACATTTAAACCTGTAAGTATGAAGCGTGGACATTAAACCAACTGGAGGAAAAAATAGGAACGACATAAAACTAATATTTCGAACTCCGTATGCGAAGAATCAAGAATCAAGAGAAAAACACAGCATGAATGAGAAGAAGAATCCAAATTAGAACAAGGAATTGGAAGCGTCCTAAGATTTGTGAAATTGCTATCGAAAGAAAGAGAACAGCAGAATAAGGACGCCAAATCTAATGTTATGGAAAAGGTTGATCAGAAGAAAAGAAATGACAGGTTAAAAAGATGGGGCAGTGATGTGCAAGAAGATTTGAAAATTATGCCTACAAATAAGTGAAAAGAAATAACTGCCGATAGAAAAGATCGGCGAGGGATAATCCGGAAACTGTTGTAAAAGATTAAAAATAAAATATGCTAAATTACATTTATCATATTTTAATTATTATTATTTCAGTATATACAGGGTGATCAAAGGTACTGCCGCACTATTGCTAATTTTGTTATTAAACTTAAAAATGATGCAATGATACGCTAATTGTTTTGTGCAGTTAAGCGCTATGTATGCATAAGACCACCAGATTATCGAGGAATTCCCGAGCTACTCTTCAACTGATGAGGCCGAAATTGCTATAGAAACAATGCTTGAGCACCCTATTGTAATTTAGCCGATTTGTTGCAAATTTTTAATGATTTTTTTTTGTAAATGATAAACACAAACATCGCGATAACTCCTTTATTATTCGTTTAAGGGTGAAATAGTAAGAAATAATTTATATTTACAATTTGATAGTCTTTCGTCTCTTAACAAAAAATATAGGATGTTCCATTAAAGAAAACATTGCAAAATCAAGTATTTTGAGAATGCAATACGAATATCTCTTTTGCATGTCTTTCGGTTAAATTATTTTTTATTTTTAGTTATTTTTTGGAAACGATAAATTCCTCTTGTTATTTTTGACGCTTGCGCTTTTAGATCGTTACTAAATTGGCACAATCTACCTTGAAATAAACTTCATTATTATTATTTTTAACAGTGTGTCCACGAATTGAGTTCACAAGAGAAAAAGCTTCTTTCTTCTCAGTTTTCCAAAAAAGTCATGTGTTATAAAAGCTTTTACTTATCCTAAAAGCCCCAGGAGTGGTATTGGAAACGATAAATTCCTTTTGATGACTATTCATTATCGAGTACAGATGAAACAGCGACATCCTACGATCGCTTTTTGACCTGAAATTGCAGGAGTTAAATTTAACGGATTGCTGCTATGGTAACAACCAATCCAAAAAAGTTTAAATTTTGTCCGGTTCAAGATTATAAAAAAAATTACTTACATTTTTCATGTACTCGATACAAAATAGCCTCTATTATAAGTTAATGTTACGGGTTTAAAGTTTATGTCGTCTTCACAATGAAGAAACGCCAATTCCAAGCTCTTCATAAGGACAAGAAAATGTTTTAAGATGAAATTTCAGCATGTTTGATATTGTCAGAAGATTTTATTTATGACACAGGTAATATCAGCTGACGTGATTTTACTAATGCCCGATTTCTTCACCTCCTGATAAGTTTGTCTGCCAGGTATTATCCTTAGAAACCATTGTATCGATAATAATTTCCGAGGATATTACCTGGCAGATAAATTTATCAAGAGGTGAAGAAATCGACCATAAGAAAAAATGCATATTTTGCAAAAGTCAAAACAGAATTTTTAATTTTTTCTGCTATCGACCGGAATTTACCAGGTTCTAAGAAAATGGTAGGAGTTTTAGAACATTTAGACAGTATTTATAAAGAAAGACTTTTTTCGAAAACTCAAAAATAAAAAACTTTTTCCTATTGTGAACTCAATCTGTGGACACAGTATATATTTTATTTCTATAATACGCCACTAGTGGCGGATTTCGGCATGGTCTTTATGGGCTGCAGCCCACGGCGCCATTCAATCAAAAGGCCCCTTTGTGGTCAAATAATAGAAATCTAAATTAATTTAAGGAACTTAGACGTAACAAACAAATACCTAAATGAATGAAATATTTGAAAAATAAATCATTATTTAATGGTATAGTCGCGATCAAGTTAATCGAGACCAATTAACAGTTCTGTATCCCTTATTAGGTACTAGCATCAATAAGGGCGCAGTTAGCTTACAGCTGTCTCGATTAGGATGACTATACATACTAGGCGTGCTATAAAAAATCACTTCAAATCGGAATATTTGGCGAAATCTTCTTTTATTCGTCTGGTAACACTGATTTCAAAATCATCTATGACTCGGCAAGTATGTTACAGAGCGTTGCAGGTATAAATGTTTAAAAAGTTTATTTAATAAAGATTAAAAAAGTTCCGGACGTGTCCCGATTTTTCAAAGTCAACGTCCGAATTTTCGAAACTTAGAAGTTGTTAATTCTACCCGAAAAATCATAAGCGTGATTATGTCTAAACATGCGTATCTTGAAATGTACCTCAGCAGCGGCATGCAAATCTTGAAACGTACCTCAGTCACAGCATAAGCACCGTAATAATGGCGTTATCTGTTATCATTTTCAGAGAAGTGAAATGATGTTTGTCTGATGCCTTTCCAATTGTAATTATCTAATAGTTTGGCTGTTTGGATCAATAAGAAAATGTTTTTTTAAATAAAGTTTCAAAAAATCCAGAATTTTTTGACACATCCCGATTTTTCAAAGATAATGTCCCGATTTACGAATGTTACAACCCTAAATACAGGCTGTCCATTTTTCGAGCCCAAGCAAGGGAATCTCACTTATGTTAAGAGATACGAGGTCGGTTAAATTAGGCCAAAGTTACGTATTTTCATGCTAATTAATAATCTAAAAAGCAATTTAAATTATTCGATCAAAACGTCGAATCAACCATAATGTGTGATACATTCTTAGAATCGGAGAAAAAATCTTTATTTAGAAATATGAAAATCCAATATGACGCCCTTAAAAAAAAGTTGACAGTCGTATCTCTATAATTTTGATAGCTCGGATAAATATAAAGACAGATTTAGATTCTGCATAAAAAGTGCCTTAATAATGTGTAAGTTATAAATGTCTAACTTTATCGGTTTTCGATTTAAAAAATAAAAACGAAAATGAAAAATTTTAGTTTTTTCTCAATATCTTCAAAACGAAAAGCAATCATTTAAATTCCTTTTCAGATTATTAATTAGCATGAAAATACGCAACTTTGGCCTAATTTAACTGACCTCGTATCCCATAAGATAAAAGAGATCGTCATGCTTGGCCTCGAAAAATGGACAGCCTGTATACAGCGAGTTCTACAGTGAAAATGTAAAATATTTAGAAAGAGATCTCAAAATTGGATTGCACCTAGAGCCTCTCAAGTGCTGATTAATTGGCTAGGGCCCTTGACAATGTTAGTCTAGGAACCTCAAAGTTAAAGATCCGCGCGCCCCTGTACGCCACTACAGGCTGTTAAAAAATTAAATGTTAGATTTTTTGAAACAGATGAAAAATGTGCCCTTCTACTTGATGACGTGCACGAAAAACATTACTTCATTATTTTTTTCTATAAGTCACATATAACTACTCAACTAGTCCACACGAGAATATTATTTTTATGTTAATTAATTGTACGCGATCAAGTTAATCGAGACTTATTAACAGTTCTGTATCCCTTACTAGGTACTAGCGTCAATAAGGGCGCAGTTAGCTTACAGCTGTCTCGATTAGGATGATCGCGACTGTACATACTAGGTGCGCTATAGAAAATCACTTCAAATCGGAATATTTGGCGAAATCTTCTTTTATTCGTCTGGTAACACTGATTTCAAAATCACCTATGACTCAGCAAGTATGTTACAGAGCGTTGCAGGTATAAATGTTTAAAAAGTTCATTTAATAAAGATTAAAAAAGCTCCGGACGTGTCCCGATTTTTCAAAGTCAACGTCCAAATTTACGAAACTTAGAAGTTGTTCATTCTACCCGAAAAATCACAAGCGTGATTATGTCTAAACATACGTATCTTGAAATGTACCTCAGCAGCGGCATGCAAATCTTGAAACGTACCTCAGTCACAGCATAAGCACCGTAATAATGGCGTTATCTGTTGTCATTTTCAGAGAAGTGAAATGATGTTTGTCTGATGCCTTTCCAATTGTAATTATACAATAGTTTGGCTGTTTGGATCAATAAGAAAATGTTTTTTTTTTAAATAAAGTTCCAAAAAATCCAGAATTTTTTGACACATCCCGATATTTTGAAGACAATGTCCCGATTTACGAAACTTTCAACCCTAAATACAGGCTGTCCATTTTTCGAGCCCAAGCATGGGAATCTCACTTATCCTAAGAGATACGAGGTCGGTTAAATTAGGCCAAAGTTACGTATTTTCATGCTAATTAATAATCTAAAAAGTAATTTAAATTATTCGGTCAAAAAGTCGAATCAACCATAATGTGTGATATATTGTTAGAATCGGAGAAAAAATCTTTATTTAAAAATATGAAAATCCAATATGACGCCATTAAAAAAAAGTTGACAGTCGTATCTCTACAATTTTGTTAGCTCGGATAAATATAAAGACATATTTAGATTCTGCATAAAAAGTGCCTTAATAATGTGTAAGTTATAAATGTCTAACTTCGGTTTTCGATTTAAAAAATAAAAACGAAAATGAAAAATTTTAGTTTTTTCTCAATATCTTCAAAACGAAAAGCAATCATTTAAATTGCTTTTCAGATTATTAATTAGCATGAAAATACGCAACTTTGGCCTAATTTAACCGACCTCGTATCCCATAAGATAAAAGAGATCGTCATGCTTGGCCTCGAAAAATGGACAGCCTGTATACAGCGAGTTCTACAGTGAAAATGTAAAATATTTAGAAAGAGATCTCAAAATTGGATTGCACCTAGAGCCTCTCAAGTGCTGATTAATTGGCTAGGGCCCTTGACAATGTTAGTCTAGGAACCTCAAAGTTAAAGATAGAAAATTAAATGTTAGATTTTTTGAAACAGATTAAAAATGTGCCCTTCTACTTGATGACGTGCATGAAAAACATTACTCCATTATTTTTTTTTTTCTATAAGTCACATAGCTAACTACTCAACTAGTCCGCATGAGAATATTTTTTTATGTTAATTAATTGTACTTGACTGATAACACGATACTATTTAATTTGATTTAGTTTTGATAAAATAAGTTGTAACATTTTTAAACTTTTTACCCTAAAAGAAAGGTATTAACACTCTACTTTGTTTCTAGGTCGTGCACCATTCTATCAGGAACCGCCGTAGTACTACTTTTGATAGGTTTTATGTTTGCCGTTTTGGGACACTGCAACAGTGACAATAAAACGCTTATTGCGTGCGGAATGTTCATTTTAGGAGGTAAGCTCTTCTAACATCCTACATTGACTCATTGGTACTATTTCACTCTTATTGTTAACGCATTACATATAAAAAAATAAAATATATAATTTCTATTATAAGTTTTTTTCTCATTTCATTTCGTATTCAAAATTTTCCAGTATACAGGTTGTCCAGAAGTTCACGTGAAACTTCAGGTCAATGTATTCCTCCACATCTTCTGAATCTAAAAATATTTTCTGAAAAAACGTTCTTTTCTTGTATTAAGAACCCTCCAAAGGTAGCTTCTATTAACATAAAACTGCGAATGCAATAAGCAATTCTCTGAAAATAAATAAATATTTAATTATAACGTCGGCGTTTGCAGCTAGATGTTTAAATTCAATTAGTCTGACGCCCTTCTCCAAATCACATTAACTACGTATAAAAGCAACGCTGCCTAGTTTAACAGTTTCATTTTCGTTCGTATGCTGAAACTATCAAGCTCAGATCATTAATTTTTGCAATTTTGGGACCCTTATGTAATATAGCAAAGAAATACCTGAAGCTTTGTAAATCTTTCTGGGACATCCTGTATAGTATTTAAATGCATGCATTAATTTTCTTCAGTAAATGCTTGGGTTATGGTACATTATAATAATTATAATCGCGTTTCCTTTAATCCAATTCGTATTTAATTCATTGTTACGAAGTAGAAACAATTTGCATGAACGCGTTGAATCATACGTATATATGTATTTGCAGTGCAAAACCCTAAATAAGGGATTCCAGCGCAGGTAATAACGGAGCAGTCAGTTATGAAATATTACATAACATGTTAGTGTTAGACAGGTTTCAAAGTAAACGCTGTGCAATGTATTACAGCGCTAGAATAACCGTACGTGAAGTCTATTGTAATATTTAAGGGGCTTATCCTCATAGAACATTCCCAGAAACGAGCAGTCCGCCTTGAATTTACATTATAATTACATCATAATACTAGGAGAAAAATAGAAATAAATAATAGGAGTAACAAATAAATAAATGCAACTTCCAATAAAATACCACTTATTTCATTTTTTATACCGGATAAGCAAGTTTATCGAGAATCATTTATGACTTATAGAACTACCTATTTATTATTCATTTAACAATGTTTGTATGTAGAAATTAATCAGGTATATTTCCAGGAATTTAATATCTGTGCTTGTAGGCATAGTTCGAGCTTTCGGTGTGCTCTGTTGACAAAGACGAAGTGACTAAATGCATATTGGTCCGTTGATAATGCTCTTATCAATTCAGAACATTCGCTATTCGAACGGCTAGCCTATTCACATAAAAGGTCAGCTATATATCATCAAAACATCATGCCCTCTCTGCGTACGGTCTATGAATGTGGTCAAGACCAGAACGGATTCATTTTTCTTGTTCATCACTAAATCATTGAATGATGACAAGAATCAATAACCACGTCCACACTACAGTCACAAAGGATTATTGTATCAGTAACATCTTAGAAAGAG
This sequence comes from Prosopocoilus inquinatus, assembly GCA_036172665.1. Lineage (NCBI taxonomy): Eukaryota > Metazoa > Arthropoda > Insecta > Coleoptera > Lucanidae > Prosopocoilus > Prosopocoilus inquinatus. Next base: position 29,102,374 of record CM069876.1, on the reverse strand, counting down.
AAATGTTAGTTGAATTATTCGAACGCTTGTACTTTTCCTTATTTTATTAAATGCATAAAATGTATTGTAACTACTAATAAATATTCACACCACGCGGTTCTTTGTTAAAAACTGTACTGCCTGATTTTCCAAAACTTTTTAAATCTAACTTCCCCATACTTCAAATCTCAACACTAATGACATTCACTTAAATTACGAGTTTATTTACGTTTAAGAGAGCGTTACATGTAGCGTCTTCCCGAATATACTTTGCTTAAAAAAAATTGGAAGTAAACGGCTGGTTAACTAATCTAATTGCATATTTTCGTATTTTTTGTTTGACGGAATCAGGCAATTTATTTCACATTTTTAAATTAAAAATCAATTTCTAACTGTCAATAACTTCATAACCAGGGAGTTAATATTTACCAAGTTTTGTAATACACCCTGTATAATCACTTCTATCTGATAAACTTAAATCAAAAACCGATGTTTCGCTGTGCGTTGTTAATTTTTCTAAGGCTGTTCGATCTTGTTGTTAAAAATCAGACAATTTACCAATTTACGATTTGTCAAGTTATTTAATTAAAGTTAATTAATTGACGCGTATTGTTTGGCTGCTTTATCAATAATGAAACAGGCCAAAATAATAGTACTATTATGATGAACATATAAAATAGCGACATCTTACTATCGCTTTTTGACCTAACATTGCAGTAGGATAGACAAATTGAAGCGGGATTTGCTCCTAATGAGTCCCCCATGCAAGGCGGCCATGCTTGCTGTCAAAGCATAATGAAAGATTTTGGAGAAATTTTGTGCAAATCGTTTTTGATTGCAGTGAGAACCTTATTAATTATGCTTTGACAGCAAGCATGGCCGCCTTGCATGGGGGACTCATTAGGAGCAAATCCCGCTTCAATTTGTCTATCCTACTGCAATGTTAGGTCAAAAAGCGATAGTAAGATGTCGCTATTTTATATGTTCATCATTCTTACATCGCATTTGCGAATAAATTGGGCAAGTCGTTTTTGGTCTGCAGTGGGAATGTCGAGCTACGTTTCTGCTGAAGAAGCCCCAAGCAGGGCTGAAACAGCTGTCCAGAGGCTGCTCGAGGTTCTCACTGCAATCAAAAACGATTTGCACAAAATTTCTCCAAAGTACTATTATGCATTAAAAAATCGAAAATATTATTTTATTCTAAGAAAACTATATCCTTTACATCAGTAGTCACACCTCCAAGACATTTAGATAATTAAGAATATAAATAAACAATTTTCTCTGTTGAAGTAAATATTTCAAAGAATTTGGGGTTTGAATTTAATTCATTCAAATGAATCTCACAATTCACAGTTTTATTACAAAGAAAAATTAATAAATTAATAAATGTTTTACCTAACTATTTAAAAATATATCTGCTCTGTTTCGTAGAAAAATATTTTTTAATATTGTTTTCTATTTCTAATAAAAAAAAGAACACTGAATGCTCCCACAGTACTAAAATGATTAATAAATGCTGTTATTTTACGTAGCTTTACTTGGATCACTCTCTCTATTTGCTTCAATGAAATGAGAGTAAATTATAAACTGAAAAAAGAAATATAAGAAGAAGAAAAAAGGAGTAACCTTTATTACACCTTTTATCAATGAATAGTAGAATTGCGTGGTGCTAGTATTTGCTGGAGGTTGTGATTTCTTTAGATGGTATGATTTCTCTAGAGGTTGTGATACGCCCTGTACAATGTCTAATCAGAAATACGAGGAACACCAGAAAAGAAATACACCTAAAGAGGAAACAAAAAGGGATAACTTTTTGAATAATTTATTTTTCAACAATATTACATTATTTCATTTCTTCCTTAAAAAAATTCTTGATTCAACTAGAACTCCAAATAGGTTAAAGTAACTTAAAAAAAAGAAACACCAGTTGTTACACACCTGCCTTTATTTGCACAACCAAAAAACATAAAAGGAGTAGCTCCAAGCTTATGTAATTACTACAACCAAGAGGTGCAAGTAACTCAAAAATTCAGAAATCGATTGAAACTGTTTTCCGAGAAACGGGACCCGTATTTCGTTTACAAACGTTAATAATTAACACCCGATAAATAATTTAACTACACAGATAAAAATTTTGCGGAGTTTAAGGAGTAAGTAGTTAAACGTTATACCAAGAGAGTAAAAATTTCACCTAAAGTAGTAAAAACTATTTTTTTATTTTGTCAAAGTAACTTCTTTTGATGTATATTTAACTACTTGTAGAGTAGTTACAAATTTTGAATATACGAAACGGATAAATATCACCACATATTACACTTTTGCGGTGTTGAAAATAAATTTAACATATTTATGTGTTAAAATATTTCTGAATCGGTGAGCACGTAACTCATTTTAGGGAGAAAAATATTATTTCAACAACAAAATGGCGTTAAAATGTTCCAAAAGCATTCTGTTATACATTTATGTGTTAGAGTCTCACCTAAAAATTAAAATGTAACACTTATAGGTAGTTAACCTGATAAATGGTTAAGTTGGTAAAGGTGCACTTTAACACCATTAAAGTGTAATATTAACACCGTTCAAGTGCAAAGTATAACTTCAACTCTCTAAAAGAATATTTGTAACATCCGTAAAATGTAATTTTAACACCATTAAAAGTGTAACTGCAACTCCTTGAAAGAATAATTTCAACATCTTTGTGTAGTCAAACTAACACCTTTCACTCCTTTAAATTTTAACATTTTTGTGTTTAACTACTTGTGCAAATGGACGCGAGGGAACTACGAAAAAGAGTTAAATCGGTGTTAAATCTAACACCGCATTTTTATCTGTCCATGATTGTGATTATCACGAGTTACAGAAAAATTTTAATCCAAATTGGCGGTATCTAGCCTAATTCATTTAACACGTCACGTTTTCGTAAAAGGCGTCCCAATAATACGACATGCAAAACGGTACGTCCATCCACGTCCTCGTGTGAACTTACCCTTATTAACATGCAACGTTATATGCTTTGGTCACGGAGTTCGGTTCAACCACTCGTAGAGAGAGCTCATTAGTTCTAATTAATTACTTGAGTTCGGCCTCAAAATATTATTATATTATATATATATATATATATATATACCGGGTGTCCCGCACCATGTGCTCATCTTTGTAGAATCTGTCTTTGTTAATCGATTAACCTGAATTTTGGAGACGATAAAATAAACATGGAAAAATAAAATGGAATTTTTCGACATACTGATAGTCGTCATAGAACTTCCGGTTTCGCCGGAAGTGATATCAACTTTCTTATTTTAAATGGAACACCCTACATATTTTTACATATTTAAAATCTACGCAGCATTACGAGTCCGAATACGTATCAATTATTAATTTTGGTTTCAATGACAACGAAAAAAGAACTTTTTATTTTTCAATCTAGAAAGCTATGAATCGAATTTTTTCGATCTAATGCGATCAAGTGTTTCGAAAAAATCACTCCTTTGGTGGTATTTTGATTTTTAACATTTTTACAGTATTTGAAATTTTCATTAGCTCTTAACTCATTTTTTTCGATAGAACCTCATATGTTTCTTAGCTTAGTTCAACTGAACATTTTTTCTGAATACGCTGATACCAAATACGTCATATTTTCTTTGAAAATCATTTGAAATAAAGGAAGTGTAAAATTTCAATAATACATGCTCTATTTTAAATTATTTTCAAAGAAAATATGACGTATTTGGTATCAGCGTATTCAGAAAAAATGTTCAGTTGAACTAAGCTAAGAAACATATGAGGTTCCATCGAAAAAAATGAGTTAAGAGCTAATGAAAATTTCAAATACTGTAAAAATTCTAAAAATCAAAATACCATCAAAGGAGTGATTTTTTCGAAACACTTGATCGCATTAGATCGAAACAATGCGATTCATAGCTTTCTAGACTGAAAAATAAAAAAGTTTTTTTTTGTTGTCATGGAAACCAAAATTAACAATTGATACGTATTCGGACTCGCAATAATCCGTAGATTTTAAATATGTAAAAATATATAGGGTGTTCCATTTAAAATAAGAAAGTTAATATCACTTCCGGCGAAACCGGAAGTCCTATGACGACTAGCGGTATGTCGGAAAATTCCATTTTTTGCTTAGTTTATTGTCTCCAAAATTCAGGTTAATCGATTAATAAATAAATATTCTAGAAGGGTGAGCACATGGCGCGGGAGACCCGGTATATATATATATATATCCACTTTTCATGTTACAATTAAAGACAAATCAACTTATAAAACGTATCTTCAACCATGATTACATAGACAAAAACACTATGAACATATAAAATAGCGACATCTTACTATCGCTTTTTGACCTAACATTGCAGTAGGATAGACAAATTGAAGCGGGATTTGCTCCTAATGAGTCCCCCATGCAAGGCGGCCATGCTTGCTGTCAAAGCATAATGAAAGATTTTAGAAAAAATTTGTGCAAATCGTTTTTGATTGCAGTGAGAACCTCGAGCAGCCTCTGGACAGCTGTTTCAGCCCTGCTTGGGGCTTCTTCAGCAGAAACGTAGCTCGACATTCCCACTGCAGACCTAAAACGACTTGCCCAATTTATTCGCAAATGCGATGTAAGAATGATGAACATATAAAATAGCGACATCTTACTATCGCTTTTTGACCTAACATTGCAGTAGGATAGACAAATTGAAGCAGGATTTGCTCCTAATGAGTCCCCCATGCAAGGCGACCATGCTTGCTGTCAAAGCATAATGAAAGATTTTAGAAAAAATTGTGCAAATCGTTTTTGATTGCAGTGAGAACGTTTCTGCTGAAGAAGCCCCAAGCAGGGCTGAAACAGCTGTCCAGAGGCTGCTCGAGGTTCTCACTGCAATCAAAAACGATTTGCACAAATTTTTTCTAAAAACACTATGCATTAACTTGTCAATAACAGTTCCAACATCCCTCGCTATTATGGCCTACCAAAAATACACAAACAAAATACACCCCTTAGACCTATAGTATCTTGCACGAACTCTCCTACTTATCATTTGGCAAATTTCATTACTAAAATACTTTCAATCAGTTTTCCTGTTGATAATTCATATAATGTTAAGGATTCATTTACATTTACTAAGAAGATGCAGAACATGATGTTACCACCTGAATACAGACTGATATCGTTAGATGCAGTCTCTTTGTTTACGAACATCCCTACCAACTTAGCAATCGATATTATTGCTAACAATTGGCCTAAGGTCGAAGCTCATACGAATATTCCGAAAAATGAATTGCTTAATATTTTGGAATTTTTATTTAATAATTGCTATTTTAACTTTAATAATATTTTCTACAAACAAATTCAAGGTACACCCATGGGGTCACCCATTAGCCCCATCATTGCCCAAATAGTAATGGATCATTTGCTTGATGTCTCCATCTCACGTTTGCCTTTTCCAATACCCTTTTTTTATAAATATGTCGATGATTTAATCACTGCCATACCCTATAATAAATATGATGACATTTTAACTATTTTTAATAATTTCAATAACCGTATTCAATTCACTTTAGAAACTGAAACAGATAATAGCGTCCCTTTTTTAGATACTAAACTCATAAGAACTTCTGATAATAGTGTCATTTTAGATTGGTATAATAAACCAACTTTTCTGGGAGATTTATCAATTTCCATGACAGTCACCACTTAAAACAAAAAATTAATACCGTGTTAGCCATGAAAAACCGTATCACTTTAATCAGTTACGAATCTTTTCTCAAAAAGAATTTAAACAAATTGGTCGATATCTTCATTAACAACGGCTATCCATTATCACTTTTAAAAAAATTAATTTTTTCCCATCCTAATCCAGGTGTCACTGCTGAATTACCCACTCAAACAGCTATTCCCATAATTTATAAAAAAAAACTTGCTTTCATCAAACCCATTACCCCCAAAGTTATAAATATTCTCAAACAAGATAATGTAAAAATTGCACGTTACAACCCTTTAAATATCAGTAAACTTTTCACGAAATGCAAGGATGCTATTCCTACTCTGCTCACCTCTGGTGTTGTTTATCAAATTTCTTGCAACGATTGTAACCTCATTTACATAGGCCAAACTAGCCAACATTTAAAAAAATAGAGTAATACAACACAAAAATGATTGCAGAATAGGAAAGAAATCCTGCGCTTTGGCTATCCACAGTAACGATAACGACCATAACTTCAATTTCACAGATAAAAATCCTAGAACAAGAAACTAATTATAAACTTAGAACTTTTCTTGAAATGTCTCATATTCAAAGCAACAATAATACTACTGTCAATTTTAAAACTGATACTAACCAATTGAACAATATTTATCAAAATCTTCTAAATTTTAAATTTTGATTTGGTTCCTTTCCGCTTGGTTGGCAATTACTACTTCTTTCCCTTATGTTACCTATCCTACTGTCGGCCATCTTACTTTTCTGTTACAATGCCTTAAGTCAAACATTTTATATTTTAATCTGTTTTAATAAGAAAATAAGATCTTGTATTTTTCAAAACACAAACAAAATTTTCCGTTCAGATATCATCTAAGCAATACAGCTTGATGAAACAATAAAATAGCTAAGAGCCCACAAGAAAACGAGGTGCACTCTACGCGTTTAACAAATCTAGTAGCGCGTAGGATTTGATTCTACCGAAGCCAGAACCTTAGACACGAGGGGAAGTTACATGACCCAAACTAACCAGTTACAACTACTGTCACGATCGCGCCTGGACCATATCATGATGCAAAAAGAATATTGCCATATAAGAAAACCCAAAATGTCCTAAAGTCCATGTATCGAAACTGTCAGCGCCTCTACGAAAAACATTTAAAGACACCACGTTAAACGCTTCGAATAAAAAATGAACCGTTAGTGCAGCATTGCAAATCAGTTCAACAACATGAGTTTACGCTGTCAGCACGGTATCCTCTGATTTAAACATTAATCTTGCTTACGCTCCAAAGACCGAAAAGGACTTTGGTCTGCAAGCAAAGCAAACGTCGGTAATTCTTCTAGACAGTTTCCACAGCAACCAAAAATACGCGTGTGAAATCAAAAGTAAAGATCGAATTTAGAATATAATTTTCAAACGAGACAGTACCTTCCCGAAAACACAGTACCATTGAGAGGGAGGATTAACGGCGACATGAAGGCGGATCGCCCAATCAGCAACTAATTAGAATACTGCGTCTAACGATATTTTATACCATAGCAGCACATTTTTTTGGAACCTGCACCTGCACCCATCCATAATAAGTCGCCAATGGCACCATCTATTTCAGTAATCTGAACAATTAAAAGTCAGACAGCCAAGTTCGAACTATGGACAGTATTTCTGCAGTAGAGCAAAACTGCATTACTACAGAATATTCTTAATCACAGTTACATTATCATGGAATAGAATCGCTTCCTGGTATTGTAACAAATATACTTTTTCAAGTTAAAGTTTTCATTCCCTTGTAAATTTATCTATCTTGTAATATCTCCAGAAAATGTTGCCTCCAAAGATTTTATGGAAGAGGGAAGGAGGTGAAAAGGTCGGGTAACCAATATTTTCTTTTCCTTTTGTTTATGTTTCTTATGTTTTTCAAGTCAAGTAAAGAGTATTGAGTTGATGCATAGAATAATGGCGTTTTTTAAGTATTAAAAATTTTTGAACTACAGGTGTCGAACTATCGTTGGTTGGGCACACGTCATCTTCTAAGCAAATTTGATACCTATCATGTATAGAAACAAGTTTTGTACTGAGGAAATTAATTTGCAGCATACCCAGCAGCTTCAGTCGTTTAAGTGTTAATTAAACGCGAAAATAAATGAGCGCCCCCTAATCTTAACCGGAGATGAGGAAGCGTTCAAAAGAAAAGGAAATGAACCAATTTATGCAACAACTTTAATGACAACAAATCACTGTCCACCACGTCATAATGTGTGCTCACCCTTAACATCAACTTAGTGTGCTCGCACCCTTAAAATTTAAACACTATTGCAAAAGATATTCTCAAAATTGTTAACAAATATAACACGTTCAAAGGATTTCAATGAATGGCGGATCCGTCATATTGTTTTACAGACAAAGTCATGAGTAATTTACTATCGTAAAGGTAAAATCTAAAAGAAGTGTATTTCATTTGGCATGAAGCGCCCAAAGCCTTAAGATATATCGTAGATTCTCCTTTTGTTACCTTCGTCGTCGTATGAAGGCGGCGACTCCACAACTACGGCAGACCCGACGAAAGCCGAAAGCCTCTGTTCCCTCGAACGAATCGTCACAGAAAGTAGTAAAAAGAAAATAGTTGAAAGTCGTACATAAATTAAAAATAACCAAGCCGTAGCCAAAACTAGGCCTGAAAGCCTATACTAAAAGCCTATAAGGGAAGACAAGTTCGATAATAATAATAATAATCTGCACAAGAAAGAAAACAATAGTAGCCAACATACCTATCCTGAAGGACGAGGCTGAACAAAGCTCTGACGAGCTTTTCATTCCACCAGGGTACCAAGTTAACTCCGACCGTGGCCGTATTATTGCAGCAGCCTCCCCGAAGTTCCACCGGCACCAAAATAATTTTGCTTTGTTCAACAAGGAATATAGGCAGCCATGGGTTCACAGCCCCCAAATGAAAAACGCAACAATGATTTTGCCAAAACGACTTTGCTCGCTTAAGGCGCGTCACAGATTAATAAAGCCAAAACTAGTCCTACCCTTAAATTCCGAACGAAGAATTCACACGAATCGAAATCATCGTCACAACATCAAACCAAATGGAATCAAATATGGTGTGCAAAAGTTGTAATTCTCAGAACCGGACACAGCAATAAAGTTAGAAATGTAATCAAACCTAAGAGAATAGAGCGACTGGACTATTGGAAACAAAGCCGACAATTGACGTTTATGATTCTGGCGGTATCCTTTGACCTTACGGACGCAGTAATACACGTGCACTCCTTCGGCACTTAAAAAAAAACTTAAATGAAATTTTGCTGTAAAATAATTAGGAAAGCCAATTTTCAAGCACATTTAAATTAACATGGGATTTCCTATGTTGCGTTTCAAAATGCAGCACCCTGTATATAAAAACAGAAAGTGATGTCGAAAATGCTCGTTTCGACCATTCGATATTCTGTTATAACAACTTGAAAATCCACAAAAATTGAATTGAATCAAAAAACTGAACACACTACACGGTAGAGCAAGAAAATCTCTTTCAAGCGGAATACCACATAGCGCATAAATCTTTTTATTTCATCGTCTACTTAAAATTAAAAAAAGAAAACCCTGTTGCTTATGCATTAACCTATTAATATTTTCCGAGGAAATTGTTTAAAATAAGCCTTAAAATATTTTCCAATCTATCAAGAATAAGTTTTACCTAAAATTAAAATTCGAATACAAAAGCAATAACTAAAACTGATTCAATTAAATAAATAGAGACTTCTGTTGGAAGAAGAAATTTCATTTATTAAAATCGTATGTCAGATTCTTTCAACGCAAAATTTCATCTAGGGTTTGTTGTGTCACTTACGGCTTTCCAATATTGAACTCTGCCGGTTATCCCAAAAAATACAAGAAAGATGCAGCAAAGCCCAAAATCCTCATAGTAAATCCTTGCCGCGAGCGCAGCGGCCACATTTAAGCCTCTTGCACAACTTATCAAAACTCACAGCTTGCGAACGGAAAATGTCCATCCGACTGTTTTGTGCGATCCAAATTAAACGCAAACCCGACTAAATTAATTCGTTCAGACACAAGTAGAATGTAGATGCTATCTTACTAATAAATTAAAGCAATTTAATTGCTGGTAAATTGTTTTACACGGTTCGAGCTAACGTAAAATGTTAGATTGCGATTTCATTCCAAAGGGATTTGAAGCACTTGTCTCATTGTACGTAAATACGTGATACATCAAAGTGCAGGATAATATACGAGTTCTGGCAAATTCACGTGATACTAAAGTCCTATTTAAAGTCAGGAACCGGCTACGAAATCTATTTCAACTGACATGTGACATTCTCACGTAATGGAATTTTTTTATTGAACTTGCGTGACTTTTCGTTGACGAAGCTTTGAGGAATGAGGGACATAAAACATTGGGGCAATAAAAGAGGCGAATTCTTCCTTATGTTTTTCATCAACGTAAGATATATGTCAGCTGCACCAGAATTTCAAACGTGAGGGACTCTTTTTTTTCATAAACAAGCACAAGAAAACAAGCGAGCGGTATATAGAGTGTACCTACCCCTAAAGCGATGTTAAAAGCAGAGAAATCCTGTCAATTATAATCTTTCTATTATATAAATGCCAGAAAGCTTAAAAATGCTTGCCAAATATTTCCTTTTTTAATACATGCCTTACCTGAAAAGAGCTAACAACAAGTTAAACAAAAAGAAAGAAAAAAACAATCAAATAATTGCAACACATATTTTGTGAGACTAAATGAAAAGGCAGGAAATAAATTCTTTCTGCTCTTTTATAACGTGCCAACGTTAATTAACTTGTTGCTCGTTTCAAATCACAGTTGTGTAGTAGCTTTCATTATATTGCTAGAACTTTCATTAATATTGTGTTTAATTAATTAGTTTGCTGCGTGAAAACGCTTTTAATTGCACCTATTGTGATATACTGAAAAGCGAATTCAATTTGTAATAAATTTCTACATTTTATTAAAACTAAATTAAAAATTATTTTATTGCTTTGCACGTCGTTATACACTTAATTACGCAATATGATTTCTATCCAGAAAATATTGAATTTTTCGTAGGTAGGAAATAAAAATAATCCAAAACTCAAATGGGGTTTTGCTTAGTAGTTAGAAACTGTAGTTTTTCCTCTGAATTTTCTGTTTATGCAAAACAACGACCAGTTAACTTCTATCCGCTTCTATCATTTCACATGTAGATGTCTTCGAAAAGAACATAATAAGAAGTTTCAGGCGACATAAAATTCAAGAGAGGAATAAAACTTTGAAAACGGCTGCTACGCAGTATAAAAGTTTTTTCAATGCAGCACAAGTCTAATAAAAAATAAGACCTTACTTTGATTCTTTCTGTTCATAAAAGGTTCAGTTTTGTTTTATTTCTTAGCACCAATCATTGTATAATTCATCGGAGATTTTAAATGTCTCATCAAAATAATGAATTGGAACGTCTAACTACCTAATTCATGAGCTTTACCATTTTCAGAGAATACGGAATTAATTTCAGACAATGAATGCCTCCTGTAAAACTTTGCTAAGCTCCTTCTTATCTTTGTTCTGCGAAAGAGCACTAATCTGGCTATTCTTTATGTATTTCAGCTTTGCTGCTAGGAACTGGCCTCGTCGTGTTTGCATCAGCCCTTTCGGAAACTCTTCTGGAGGCCACGCAATATCACAAGGAATCTGTTTCCGGACCCACGTACGACTATCGATACGGATGGTGTTTCTTCACTGCGGGGGCCGCTTTTATTATGACCAAGATGGCAACTGTGTTTTCTCTATCGGGATATCTCAATAGATTTTCATCAGTCGACGAAATGGTAATTAAAAAATATGTATTTAAATATCCTTATTTTTCATCAATTGAAGAACTGTTGAGAAAAACTAATAGGAAATGTGAAAAATGCAACATTGAGTATTCTCTAATAACTATAATTTTTGCAAATTCTCTTGAAATTAAACTCAAAACACAACATATTAAAAGTAAAATTACGAGATGGAAATGTGTCAAAATCTTCAAAGAAGTTAAATAACTGTAGTTTTCGGTTGAATTCTTGGATTCCGGTTGGAACCGCGTATCAACGGTAGAAGAAATCCGAGATACGAGCTTCCAACCGGAAGCCAATAATTCAACCATGGACGACGGGAAACCTTCAAGTTAAAGTAACTGTAGTCTACAGTGTTAAAAACTTTTGAATTTTGATACTCTGCGAATTATTAACAATGTATTTAAGGCTAAAAGTTCGGTTATTATCAGAACAGTTGTGTAAGGTCAGGCCTATCGGGTAACGTGATGAAGAGATATGTTTTATGTGCTAATTATCTCTGGTTCCGTCGCCTTTTTAGATGGTCAGAAAATCGCAATTTCCCGAATCGATACATTTGATTAATGTAAGCACACGCACGACTAATGCAACTCATGCCTAAAAAATAGGTCACCGGTGCAAACAAATACAGATACTTGTCTCAACTAATTCGTTTTAAAATTTATTTTCAAAATAAAATTTTTGAGGCTACTGAAATTTTGTAATGTACGAGATCAGGTTCTTACAGTTGTTTGCGGTTAAGTAATACGTAAAATACGTGGAAGCGTTGGTTGGAAACACACTTTCTGACCCCCTTTTGTTCCCAATTCTTTTAAACAATCCGTGCAAAGTTGGAAATCGATTTTCTTTGTGAGTGGCGTTCTGGCAAAAAGCCAGAAATGGATTTGCCAATTTGTTTTCCACGGTTGCTCGAATCACGTTTTACCTACATTTTTATTAATAAATACCACTGAAAATATAGTGTTAAATAGAAACAAAAAAACAATGGAATGGAGAGAAAGGCAAATATTCAGTACAAAATCAAAAAAATCCTGTGTTAGAAAATAGCTTTTCTCTAAGCGTAAAATGATTTTTTTTATCAACTCATGAACGCTGACTTTCTTAAAACACTGAACTTAAATTAAATTAATAAAATAGAAAGAATTCGGATAGGAATTGATTAACAAAGATAAGATTAAGATTATTTCTTCCTTCGCAAATTTAATTTCAAACTGACGAATCTGACTGACTGAAAAAAAATTAAAATAAAAAGAATAAACTTCAACGAGGAACACAACGCGTAATAATAGGTAGAGGTTTCGATTCGAAGGACCCGGAAAATCGACTTCTTCTACTCCCGCACTCTTTAAATGTTTTCTCCTGTTTGGATTTTTTTTGCAGTGCAAAAAATCATCCTTAATCGAGTGCATAATTTAGGTTCAATATTGCACTTTCGTAACTTCGACCTCATTCTTCTGCGGACGCGCGCCTCGTGCAAAATTAGAAGAACAACTTGACCCTGACATTGTAGGCATTGTGATTCATTAAGCTATTTTATCGCAGCATTCAATTTTTAATAAAAACTTTGCATTCTCTGCGTACTGAATATTGATCCTTTACAAATACATGAAATTTTTTTTTCGAGTAACAGAAATTCTTTTCAGACGAAGAATAAAAAACAAATATGGCAATTAGGTTAGTTCCACATGCTCATAATAACGAAGCATAAACCGTATCCCGTCGTTATTATTATTTTCTTCAAGTTGCAAGAAATTCAAGGACGTGCTTAACGTAGATTATTTCAGGTTAATTTACATATTTCACATATGTATGTATTTATTTAAAATCAAGATAATAAAACGATAATGAAAAGTACACTGTACAGGGTGGAACAATTTCGATGTCTCTTACACGCATCTCTGCAACTAACTATAAGGAATAGAAAAACAAAACTAATGGTCAAGTCTCTATCTCTTTTTTAGAGGTTAAGTCAATAGTGTAAACAGCAGTTGGCTATCTTCTTATATTTTCGAGTTATGAGCAAATTTGCAAGATTCTGAACTTCCCATCAATCGGGCATCTCGTTTATTTTTAGAGACATTAAAAAAATAGGATACGTAGCCTTTTATGATATTCTTGCCTGCCTTTATCTTAGGCTCTCTTCAATACAACGCCGAGTCTCTTTTATTTTTATTAAATACTAAGCAGCTCTTATTTAAATGTCTTGACAATTTGGCTGCAAAACTTCAAATTTGCTTTATTTTACAAAATTCCGTTTGAAAAGTTTGAAAAATATACTATTGTTTATCTTTCCACCTCCGTATAAATTTATTTGCCTGATAATATTGTTACGCTAACGATGAGCCTCCACATGTTACGATTGAGTCCTCATCATTGACGCGCTTAGATGCGTAGGCGTTGAGGGGCGCGTAGGTAGAGCTTTTTTAAACAAAGGAAGTTCTTCCTCAGGAGGTTCGTCGTCGGCGCAGACGAATCACGTTCCGACGTTGATAATGCTGAGGACCTTATGGGCTACCGTACTCCGGAACTGTTGTAGGAGTTGCGCGGCCTCGAGTTGATCCGGCTTTTTGACGATTTCTCGGGATGTTCACTGGGGCGGCAATGGAGTTGTCTGTTCAAATGAGGCTGATGGCATCGACGTTAGGTCCAGGGCGTCGGAAATGGCGTTAAGAACCAGGGTGTCAGCGACAGTCTTCGTGGAGGGCTAGGCCCTTGTTGTGAGTCGCACCAAGTCTTCAGTGATCAACTGGATTGTCTGTTGAGACGGGGCTGATGGCGTCGGCGTTGGGGTCCAGGGCGACTGCGACGATCTTCCTGTAGGAGAGGACGCCTGCCTGTTGGCGTGAATCGGCCTTTGGCCTTAGCATACGACTGCCATCCTAAATTCGACCTGGCCTATTTATATTGGTTTGTTTATCAAACTTTGCTTGCTTAACCTGGCTAATTAATAATTATTACGCCAGTTTTATTTTCGTATACTTGTTCCGATTTCACTGTTCACGTGATGCGTTCTACTTAGGTTTGAGTTTTGAAATTGAAATACGATTGCAGAGTCGATTACAGATAACGTTTAAGTGTGCTAATTATTTCCGGCAATTTTAAAGGGTTTTGTACAAAATCTAATCGAGTATTTTTATATTTACATCTAATCGCAACAATATCCTTGAATACCATTGCATCGACAATGATTTCCAAGGATATTATCTAGTGAATAAATTTATAGAAAGAAGGAAAGAGCACGACTAAACCTAAGTAAGTAATTAAATTATAAATTTTTGATTATAACATGTTTCAATAATTGTTTAAAACATACACGTACTTGATTAAATGTTCTAAAAAAGGTGATAATAAACTGATTTTCAAAACAAAGTAAATCAAGAGCTTGAAACGCTCAGGGCCTGTCAATATTATTGTTTAAGAGACAGTTTAAACTTATGTAATTTATGGTTGTAAATCGGTTGTATTTTCTTAGACGGTCGCACTTGTGAGACGTACTTTTATGACCTGACGGAATTTCACTGCTGACCTTTTTGCGCAAGCTATAAATCAGTCATTTTAAAATTTTAGTTTTATGTTAGGGTCAACGTTGTCAGGAGGAAGTAAAAATTTCACTAAACGTCCTACCAATTAAAATCGGAACAGCGGTAATTGAGCTCCGCGTCCAGCGCCAGCGTTAACGTGACCGAATGGAGGGAGGCCTAGAACCCTGGCAACGCCGGTTAGGGTCAATTCTTATGTTAAATTTTTCACGCTGGGGGTGTATTAGTTTAAAATAAAAGATAGAATTAAATTTTTTTCTTTAAACAATAATTAGGAAGGACTATTAAGTAAACATAGAAAGAAATAAGGAGTGGATCGTTTTCGGTAATTCAAAAAAAATATAAGTAGACGCCATTCGAGCTATTCGGGGAAAACGATTTGGAAATCAAAATTCAACATCGCAGAGTACTTCCGGACGAGGTCTGAAAACTCACTTGTCATCGTCTTTCCGTCTATATCTAAAAATCGGTGATTTTGACATTGTTTATTTCAGAAAAATTTTGTGCAAATCGTTTTTGATTGCAGTGAAAACCTCGAGCAGCCTCTGGACAGCTGTTTCAGCCCTGCTTGGGGCTTCTTCAGCAGAGACGTAGCTCGACATTCCCACTGCAGACCAAAAACGACTTGCCCAATTTATTCGCAATTGCGATGTAAGAATGATGAACAGATAAAATAGCGACATCTTACTATCGCTTTTTGACCTGACATTGCAGTAGGATAGACAAATTGAAGCGGGATTTGCCCCAAGCAGGGCTGAAACAGCTGTCCAGAGGCTGCTCGAGGTTTTCACTGCAATCAAAAACGATTTGCACAAAATTTTTCTAAAACTTTCATTATGCTTTGACAGTAAGCATGGCCGCCTTGCATGGGGGACTTATTAGGAGCAAATCCCGCTTCAATTTGTCTATCCTACTGCAATGTCAGGTGAAAAAGCGATAGTAAGATGTCGCTATTTTATCTATTGTTTATTTCATATGTAGAAGATGCTAATAGTAAACATTGTAATCAAAGACTACGAGTATGTATTTGGTAAGTTGAAAATTCATCTAGACTTCAAAGTGTCTGCAACACCTTATTCCGAATCTGAGATTCGTAACGCTCCAGAGGGTTCGTCATGTAATAGTTGAGTTCTGCAATAATAATCTTGAATTCAAAATTACGTTAACAGTATTTGTCCTGGGAATCATTATTTTATGCACTACTTCTTATTATTACAATTCATTATGAGTCAAAAAAAGCGCAACGCACTTCAGATTATAGAACCACTGTACAGGGTGGATCAATTTCGAAGTTTCTTATGGATTATTAGACTTTTCAAAGGACCATCTGATAATATTGATCACGATATTTTATCTTCCGTACTTCATCACATAGGCATAGATAATATAGTAGCAGATAATTCGTAAACAATTTTATAATAGATTTCAACCAGTTCTTGTACAAGGTTCTTTATCGACAGTCGTTTCAATATTATTGGTGCCACTCAAGGATCAATATTGGGTTCTTTGCTTTATTCAATATACACTCATAAGTTTGAATCTTTTAAACTTGATACGTTATGCACCTCAACATTCCTTAAACATCAATAAGTCATCAGTATTATTTTTTGAACCCAGAAAGATACGTAACCGTTTGTTCAATGAAATTAAAAAAAATCAAATTAAGTGAAGAGCAGAGAACTGAATGTTCAGCTACTCTGAGCTTTGCCTTTCTCTTAGAGATTAGGTACCTCTTCCAATTATATTGTTACCTGTAGTGATGTAAGTTTCTTAAATGACGCCGGTCATGGCAGTGGTCACAATAAAATTGTCACGTCACAATGATTGGTCATTTTAAAATAACCCTGTGAACTATACAAGACTATCATTTTAATAAATGGGTGTTATCTTAATACATGAGCATGGGCATGTACTGTTGTTGGAAAAATACCTCACGTAAAATATAAACAAGGCCCTTCAATGCTTATGGCAATATTTCCACAAAAAAGAAAAACAAATTAAATTAACTGTGAAACGTGAAGAGGTCTACTCAACAAGTTCAGATATACCGGCACTAATGAAGATCCAAATACTAATGTCAAAGAGAAGTAAAATTTAAAAAAAATTACTAAAAAACTCTTTATTTTGAAATTTCTCCAGCTTCACTTTTTTAAATAAATATTTGTTTATTCTTCAATTTTGTTCGCTTTGTTACTTTCAAAGTTACTTGCCATTAAAGAGGGAGCAATGACAAATTGTTTCTCCAACACTGAAGGGTACCTGAAGTGGATACCAACCACCACCGACCGCGGTGCGAATCAACGATTTTTCGATTGGAAGACCGGTCCCGTTAAACTTGGACAGTTCAGGTGTTAATAAATTTTAATAAGCATATTTAGCTAAAAGATTTTAATTTCAGTTGTGGGTAAGTTATATGCCTTATCTAAATACAAATTGTAAGAATTTATGAAATTGTATTTTAGAGTATTACCTTTGTTGTTTTCCAAATTTGTATTTATTTCATTTAATATGCGTATACGTAAAAGTGCGCCTTTTTGGAGTTAAACGGTTGATAATGACTGCAAAATGGCAGTCATTTGTACTTAAATGACCAAAATGAGTCACGATTTTAAATGACCTTCATTATACATCACTAGTTACCTTTAATTGTGTACCTGGGAATAAATTTTATTACGAGTATTATTCTTATTATTGGCATTTCTGTAACTGTAAGAGATGGAAAGAAATTTGTAACTGCTGGAAAACGATTTGGAAATCAATTTCTAGCTTTCCGTGCTAAAACCAGGGAGCTACTAGCAAAGAAATCGAAATTCAACGTCGTAGAGCACGTCCGGACGGGGTTTGAAAACTTACTTTTCATTCTCTTTTGTCCACAATTCTTTTAGCAAATCGTACAATGTTGAATTTCGATTTATTTGTTAGTAGCGCCCTGGTTTTAACAAACGTAGCCAGAAATCGATTTCCAAATCGTTTTTCAGCAGTCACAAATTTCTTTCCATCCCTTACAGTTACAGATGCCCATTATAATACTTGTAAAAGACTTTATTCTCAGATACACAATTACAGGTAACAATATAAACGGAAGAGAAACATAATATCTAAGAGAAAGGCAAAGCTCAGAGTAGCTGAACACTCAGCTCTCTACTCTTCACATAATTTGAATCTTTTTAACTTCATTGAACAAATGATTACGTATTTTTCCGGGTTCGAAAAATAATACTGATGACTTATTTATGTTTAAGGAATGTTGAGTTATATATCAAATTTAAAAGATTCACGGCCGATTTCATGAATAGGACTTTAAATTTAACCTTAACCTTGCTTTAACCTAAAAAAATACATTTGTTTCCCTATTCTTAAAGTGGCTTTAAATTAAAGCTTCCTTAAAGTTTGATTATGAAAACGGCCGTTAAATGAGAAGTATATCTTGGTGTCGTCTGCATAGAAATGTATATTGCTGTATTTAATTTGCGATTCAAGGTTATGAGAGTATATTGAAACAAAAAACAGAGGACCCATATTGATCCTTGGGTGACACCAGATAATATTGGCCGGTCTGTAGATAAAGAACATTGTACAAGAATTCGTTGAAATGTATTTCTTATAAAATTGTTTACCAATTCTCTTCTCTATTATCAGCGCCTATGTGATGAAGTAGGGAAATTAAAATATCGTGATCAATACTATCAAATGCCTTTGAGAACTGTAATAATCCATAAGGAACATGGAAATTGGTCTATCCTCTACATACTTACGTTCAGTGGTTTTAATAATTTTAATAATAGTAATTTGAAATGTGCTGCGCTATTTTTGACTCATAATGTATTATAATAATAAAGCAGTAGTGTATAAAATATTGATTCCCAGGACAAATATTGTTAACGTAATTTTGATTTCAAGATGTTATATTATTACAGAACTCAACCAATACCTGACGAACCCTCTGGGGCGTTACGAATCTCAGATTCTCAGGTGTTGCAGACAATTTGAAGCAAGGATGAATTTTCCACTTACCAAATACTCGTAATTTCTAATTACAATGTTTACTATTAGCATCTCCTACACACGAAATAAACAATGTTAAAAGCACCGGTTTTTATTAAAATATTATTCGAATATCAAATTTGTACCCGAAGTAATTGCACCCATAATAATAATAATAATAAAATTTCATTACAACCTATTTCCAGCTTCTCATAATTTAATAATCGCTGGAAATACTTTTCGCCAGAAGCCACGATTCATCAAATGAAGCAGTCAAGCTGAATTTATTTATCCAAAGCCTGTGCGTTATTAATCTAGCCGAGTTTATCAGCGCGGCGTCATTTAACCGAGACAAATTACGAATCCGCCCTAAAGTAAGTGGTCCTGTTTAATATTTTAAAACAAGCAAATGAATTGTAATCACTTTTCCTCCTCACTTTTTTCCACGGTTCTTCTCAGAAAGTAATAGCATCAAATGGGTCCAATAAAAAATAGCTGTCGTTTCGCAGCTGAAGTTTCAGTTTCGACATGGGATCTTTCTTTTTTAATTATATTCAAACGCAATAGAAAAAATTATAAGTAATTTAACAATATGTAAGTCATTACAATTTGATTATGACATATCTATATTTTTTAATGTTAAAATACTGTAAGAAAAGTGAAATGCATCATGACCACTGCAGATCAAAATTTGACTCAACTTTCTTGTTTACGGGATAGATAAAATTAAAAAAGACAAAAAGACCGATCCTAATACTTTTAAATAACAAAATATTTCTGTCAATTTAATTAAAAATTTCCACCCCTTTTTATCATTGCAATTTCCATGTCACTGAGTATATTACAGATACATACTGCAATATACAGAGAAGTGTGTGTAGTCAATTAAAAGATATCCTAAATTTATTGTTATTCATTATTTTCGCATCAAATACTTTCAACAAATATCTAAAATAGAATCTTCATATACGTATATTTTAATTGATTTTAGATAAGCGATGGGCTTTTGTGTGCGTACAAATTTGTCGATGCCTCTCATAAAAACTTTCATCCAGCAAGCCTTATATTTCACATATTATAATCTGTGACTGTCAAAACAAAGTAGAGATTTTATTGGCTTAACATATCAATAAGTTGTGAGCCGTTTGTTTTCTCTTCGGCGATGTAATATACGTATCGGAAAAGAAAACTCGTAAATACATATTCGCTGCAGGACTGTCGACATCACGTAACTATAACAAAATAAATTTGTGGATTTCCGATAATAAATAAGTAATCGCTTCGGGAAACTCGCTGAAGGGAAAAACCGATTGCGGAAAACTATAAAAAATATTATGTGTTTGTTTAACTCGAATGGTTTTCTTTCTCATACAATGATATATGTATGTACATCAAGTAATTTAAAATGAAATTAGATATGGAATTACAAATCAATATTGTTAAAGTAAACAAGATGAAAAATACATATTTAATAACACATAAGTGTACATCTTCTCTTATAGCTCACAGTGAAATCTTGCAAAGCATAGAAAATATACAGTATGTTGCGATACGTCCAGTCATAATGAAACAATAATTATTTCAGTATGAAACATATAATTTGGAAACCGGTTTATGTTACGTAACAGCTCACGTGATACTTAAAGTAATGGAAGAAGTAGATATACTTAAGTATACGTGGTACGTATAGACAAAGATCGCATGTGTTTGGGGATATACACTGTGTTGATTAAACTAAACATATGCAATTATTGACTTTCTCGTAAATTTTAGAACAAAATGGAAAAAGCAAATATTATTCCGAACTTTAAAATGCGCTTAATGTCTTATTTAAAACTTTTATTTTCGCTGTCGCTTTCTTTTAAAACGACAGTTTTTTTTGGAAAATGCATCTAATTTACTAAGAAGTTAGCTATGACTGACAAATACCATACGATCAACGAAATTTATAATTAGAGTAGGATGTGATATTTACCATGAAGTTGGCAACACAGGCTTGCAGCTTGAAATTAAAAATGTTAAGTGTCATAATTGTGACATTTTTTTAATCGACACAAAATTTTTCTCAATGAAAGATATTTCAAAAGTACAAAAGAGCAAGGAAAAGGGACATGTTGTTATTCAATTCCTGGGCCCTATTTTACCAAAAACTTTGCACACTTTGCGTTTTATACTTTACAGTTACTGCAAAGCGCGGTGTTTTTGTTTTTTATAATAGTATAATAATACAAAGTGGTCAAGTAGAACTGTTTGAATTAAATAAAATTCAGCATTGCGAATTTTATTTTGAAATGGTACAACTGGAGTAACTTCCTCTTTGTTGACGGCTGGACGCTGACAACCTTCAATATTGACAAGTGTGTCGTATTCAAAAGTCGAGTTTTCGCGGAACAAAGTTAAAACGGAAAGTTAAAACTAAAATATGCTAAAAGTAACAAAAGTGACATTTCTAAACTTTCAACTTTGAGGTATCATTAAAACGAAAGTTAAAACTTCATCCGCGAAAACGACTTTTGCTGTCAAAGTTATCATGAAAACTCGACTAAAGTAAATGCTCGACGTAACCTACAATTTTGTCACCTAGTTAAATATCTGTCAAATTAATCAGCAAAACATTTCCGGTTGCAGTGTTGCAAATATAGGCGAGGCGCTCTGTATTCCGTTGCACGTCATTCGTTAACGATGACGTCAGACGCATGCTGTGTTGATAAATACTTAAAATGGAAAGGAATTTTTACATTGTATGTTCAATTTTATAACAAATCTTAAGGTATGTATATTGTATTTTAAGTAAATAAGTATATTTACAACACAGCAAGTGTCTGACGTCATTATTAACTAATGACGTACAACGGAATGTAACGCGCCTTGCCTATAGTTCAATAAGAAAATGCTTTTAACTGTGTTGCCAACAGTTCTATTTGATCACCCAGTATAATATAATAAGACGTATATAAGGTTGCTACACGTTTGAATTTCCCCGGAGATATCTTGGTGTTACGACAGTCTGGAGTGGTCCGGATGGATCCTAACTGATCCGGGATTTTCGGTAGGTCCTAAATCCAAAAAGTAACTCGCAAAACTACCTAGACAATCTAAATTTACAGCAGATATGCAGTCAGGCCGTCACCATTTAACTGACAAGGACGATCAAAAGCTGGATGAAAAACTAAGGCTGTAATAAAAAAATAATAATGACGTCATAGAACAAATACCTTTTTAAAATTAAAAAATTTTTGCAAAAAAAAAAACATGAAAAACATGAGTTTTCTGACCATCTGGTACATAAAAATAAAGAAATTTTTCGTTAGAAATGATTTTTTGAAAAATTTTCTCTATTTAGGTAATTGTGAAAGTGACAATTCGTCCCAGAAATTTCAATGAATGATGTATCATTAATTGATCTGCACATTCTCCAAGTTTATGAACAAATGACTTTTCGTATTGGGTAATGTAAAAAAGTCAACAGAATACGTATTGACATTAAAACAATCAATAATTGTCCAACATGATAAAGTTGTTAGTAACATTTGGCAAACATAATTTGGCACGCGAGAATTTTATGATTCATTTGTTTAGCTTCAAACTGAGCTTTAGTTTGAACACATTCCACCCCAATGTTGTATCATTTCATGTTATACATAGCGTTATGGATGATTTCCATCGATAATGGCTTGTTATTGTAAAGCATGAAATGACGACAGTTTCTGGTTGTCATAGTCATAACTAAAGACTAACTGTTAATAAATTATCCTAAACTTTTGGGAATATGAGTACAAAATTTGAAAAGATAAATAAGGCATTAAGTGCATTAAAAAAAAACTGAAAAACTTTTCTCCTTAAAGTTTTGCGAAAAATATATTTGGGAGTCAATACTTGCAAGTATTTACATTTACATGCTACTTCCCTATGTCTGAAAATCTACAACGCGTATACATACGATGCACAAATCTTCCCACTAAGGCAAACAACCTCTTATCTACTATTGCAGTCTTTGTCATTATCAGACTAAAGCAATATACTTTCTCCTTTGCCCTCTCTTTTCCATACTGGCAGAACAAAAAGTACATTTTGTCACCTGAGAATTATATGTTCTGCCTGCATTTTCTTCTGAAAACGAATTAAGTCTTGATTTAACTTCTATAAGATCATATCATTCTATCTGAATAGAATTCATCGTAATACTGTACAGTTTAGGTAACTGTGTAACACGACCAATGTTCTAACTAATAATCCCGACACACATATTTATAAATATTCGCGATTTTCATGTGATGTGAAAATGCCAATAGAAAACTATAATTCCTAGTTGATGATTTATTAAGTTAATAAAATAATTGTCTACACATGCGCTGGTAGAGACTAACTTTCTTAGCGGCGTGTGTCGGGTTATAATTGATTCTTGGAGGGTAGGGAACATCGTGTGCATAAGTGTATTCTTTGATTAAGAAATACCGCAGTAATGTCCGGATGCTTCAGAAATCCAGGCGGTATTCCGGTCAGCGTTCATATCGAGAAATCATGTACGGAAATTTTCATATACGACGGATGCTTGTTAGAATATTGTTCACTCAAATGTCCTAAACTTCTAGCTTTTCATTTATCCATAAAATATCTTAACAAAAATTGTAAGTTTTCATTCCACGTAACGTAAAATTGCACCCGATCAAATATGACTCAATTTATACATCAAATTAAAAATAACTCGGTAAATAGTAAAAAAAGTAAATATAATTTTTATCGTCTCTTCAAGGGCTAACGGAAACTGCAATAAAATATATAACGCTTCACTTAAAAAAATAATAAGTTAGGTTTGTAACTTATTAAATGAACACCTGTATATTTGAAAATAATTTTAAACTACCAGGAATGAAAACCTACACAACTTTTGTTAAGATATTTTCTTAACACAATCAATTTATTTTCGTACTTTTCCAGAGGTTTGGAACACGCTGTACAGTTTAAAGGCACACAGAGAAAAATAATTACTTGTAGTTAATAAATATGCTTAAATTTAAAGAAGCTACATCTTTAAATAGTGGCAAAGATATATTTCTTTCCCGATAATAAATTATTTTCATGTGAATCATGTCTTTTTAACACAAATACGACATACACTGCTCCAAGAAATTAACGCACCACTCACTAAAATAAGATTTTTCGTTTTCTTTATTTAAAATTTGAAACGGTTGACGTTGATTTGAAACAATTTTATAACAACTGTTTAATGTGTTATAAAATCATCATTTACAAGTACAAAATAAACAATAAAAATCAATAAAATTAAAAGTCGAAAAATTTGAGAAACAACATTTTTGAATAAATGACACCAATGTCGGGTATTTTGACCTCTATTTGGAACAGCAGATTGTTATTGACGATCCACACATAAAATAAGCGAAGTTATGTCATTTTTTCCAATTCCTTCCATATTTCCACAAGCCAACCTCTTCCAAGTTATTAACTTGGTTTGGATAATCTCTGAGTGCTTTCAGACGCCTACCAAGTGTGTCCCAGATATGCTCAATGGAACTGAGGTCTGAACTTCTTTCTGGATAAATCATGGCATCGATTTCAATCTCCTTTAAGCGATTTTGAACTTTCCAAACACGTTGGTGTCGAAAATTATCTTACTTTAATAAAAAAATGCGTCGGATATAGGGCACAACTGGCACGACATGATCTTGTAGGATGTCTGTTGTGTACCGAAAGGCAATAAGTTTTCCATTCTTTAACATCACTACGTCCGTACGCGCTGTCAAAGTAATTCTTACTCACGCCATAAAAAAGCTTCCGCAAAATAATATGTATTCAAATGTTGCAGTGAGCATACCGTTCATTTGGTCGTTGGTTTACATGAACAAGTCTATCACAACATCTAGATTCGTTTTCAAAGAGAACTCGACTCCAAAAAACCCTGTAACCAAATCACATGAAATCTAACAAATTCAAAGTGATCTGTGCGATGTTCTGTAGATAAGGCTGGACCTTGGACAGACACATAATGTTTAAAAAACATTTTATGTATTTTTGGACGACGGCGATATTTGCCGTTTTCTAGGAAACCAAGTGTATTTAATGACCAGACTGCAGAAGTTCAGGCATTTGCCTTCTCTATTTGTTAAACACTTTTTTGATAGGACCTGGTAATAAATACGTTTCATGTAGTTACTGTTCAACTGGTAAAGTTTTATAATACCTATTTTTGCCTATTTATGGATAAATGCCTATTTCAGACAAAAATGCCTACAAAGTGTCTTTTTCCTAAAAATTTTCAGAATAAATTTTTAATTTGGATAATTTAGCATTAAAATAATTATTGATTGATGCCCATCTAAATGATTCCCGGAAGCGAGGGAACCTCGAGTGTATGAGTGTATTTTTTTATAGCCGAATACCAAAGTAATGCCCGGAAACTTCAAGGATCCGGGCGATATTCTGGCCAGAGTTTATATGTGCACTCTGTTATGAGTCATCATCTAATAAATCATGTACGATTTTCATATACCGAAGGATGCATGTTACAATATCGTATATGTTTAGTGATGTATTATCACATTTGATATGCAGTGCTCTTAAAATTACATATATTTCGTTATACAGGATGGGCCAAGAGTGCGTGGACGGAAGATTGTGGCGTTAATATTGAAAATTTTTGAAATCTGTGTGCGCAATAACATACATATCGATCAGATGCATAATCTGAAATTATTTAGACTTATACAGAGTGTTCCGTGAGAGTGTGACGACCCTAACATATGTTTTTCTAAATGGAACACCCTCTATATTGTTGCACTATTAGATGTCTCATTATCAGTGGACGAAAATAATATCAGGTTTTATTAACCTAAAGTTTATCGTTTTCGAGATATTGACAATTTACCGGTAAAAAATGGCAAAATTTGTTGAATTTTGGTAGATACATTATTTAACTATTAGAAAACAGAAATGTATTATCAACTCGATTTTTTTCCGGGTACTTTACACAGGGTGATTCACAACACAAATTACCGTTTGTCTAAAAAAAATTAATCGGAACGCCCTGAGTAAACATAGTTTAAAACATCTCTTACTAAGGTTTCCAATGATGTAAGACTTTTTACGTATAGCTCTTGAACTTTGAACGTAGAAATTTTTTAAATTTATATCTTTAAAATCTGAGTTATAATTGTAATTTAATAAACAAAATTGAATTTTTTTGTATTTCTACTGGCGTAAATTTCAACTTTTAAAGACGCTGGATATTCTGTAGTACTATAATAATAAATATTTAAAATCCAGTAACCTGTTTTATTGGATTAAAAACTTTCCGTTCTGTTTATTAGGAATAAATAAATTCCCAACAAACAGAATTTACAATATTATGGTGGCGGAAATCCGCATTTTCCAGAAATTTTTCACATAGCTAACGGTCTTTTAGTAAATGCATTCATGTGCTATCACTCTGGTCATGTTTTATTATCGGTTTGTATTTTGTGAAACGATTCGTACCTTCTGTTTCTGATTTAGAATTATTTCTTGTAATTTTTGATGGAGTGTTCTCCGAAATGACGATTAAAATATGTGGTTTAAGCATGATGAAGTACCATCATATTACTAGAAAATGATTTAACTAAATAGTTAATTCAATAAATAAAATGCGTAAGAATTTTGAGTTGCTACCCGAACTTCCGTCTGATTTCATTATTTTTAACGCTAGAATGTAAATAGGTTCAGTGAATCTCCTATGGACGTCGAGATCATGAAACAGAATTATTTAGAATTGCATTTATATGTATTATGTCTGTACTATTAATAAATTTTAATATATTTTTTAATCGCCGAATTAATTATGCATAAAATAAATTGGATTACATTTTGAGCATGTTTGTTAAATCTAGTTTTTCTTTTGTTAACTAAGATTTATGTTATTGCTTTTGTGATATTTTGTATATTTCGTAATACGAATACATTGCAGAACAATTGAACAGTTATATGATTATAAAGAAATTAAATTTAGTTCAATTTAATTGCCTTTTAATTAAAAAAAAAAAACGGTGTGTTCTAAATGTTGATTTAAACATTAAAATACATCTACTATTATTATTATCAAGGTTATTAACAATGTTATTACCGCATGTATGCATTAGAAACAACACAAAATCTAATTTTATTTATTAAATTAAATACAGTTAAGATTTTAAAGATACAAATTTAAAAACTTTTATGTTCAATGTTTAAGCAAAAAGTCTTATACTATTGTAAACCTTAGTAAGGGATGTTTTAAACTATATGTTCATACACAGGCGTTTCATTTATTTTTTTTTTAGAAAAATGGTAAATGATTACACATTTCTGTTTTCTAATAGTTAAATAATGTATCCACCAAAATTCAAAGCAAAATATTTAAAAATAACTAATTTATGAAGTAACGAATCTTGACATTTTTGACCGGGAAATTGTCAATATCTCGAAAACGATAAACTTTAGGTCAATAAAACCTGGTATTATTTTCGTCCACTGATAATGAGACATCTAACAGTGCAATAATATATAGGGTGTTCCATTAAAAAAAAAAGATATGTTAGGGTCGTCACACTCTTACGAACACTCTGTATAAATCTGAATAATTTCAGGTTGTGTGTCTAACTGGTATGTATGTTGCGCACACAGATTTAAAAAAATTTCAATAGTAACGCCACAATCTTTCGCCCACGCACTGTTGGTCCAACCTGTATAAAACATAACATTGTCGCAAAATGTGGAACTGAGCGGTTGTATCCGGTCAGTCGTAATCACTCGTAAAAAATTTATGCCTAGAAAGTTTTAAAATTTTATGTCTTTTACACAATAGTGTAATGAAATTTTAATCATTCGACGGTTTCCGTCCGAGGTCGCTTAATGTAATTGACACCCATCTATAAATGATTCCCGGAGGCGAGGGAACCTCGAGTGTATAAGTGAATATTTTGATCGCCGAATACCAGAGAAATGTCCGGAAACTTCAAGGATCCGGGCGATATTCCGGCCAGAGTTCATATCTGTACTGTGTTATGAGCAATCATCTAAGAAATCATGTACGATTTTCACCGATGAGAAGTTAGCAATAAAATTCCAGCAATAAAATTATGAAATTTCAAAACGCTGCCACCGCTAAAATAACGATCACAGATCAATAATATTTAATCTATTACAAAGAGTATAATGTGTAGATTCCCCTCATATGAAGAAACTGAAAAAATATTTGATATTAAGTTAACTATGACTATTTAAACCAGCATAAGTCATTATTCATATATCGCACCAAAACAATTGCTTTCACTGAAAATTTTCACGTAGTCATAAAGTAAACATACATATCTATTTAATAATGCATTCAGAAAGTTTTAGACGGTTGATTTGAAGTAATTAGAAATTAATTAAAAGTGGCGCTCGGACCAATGAAACAGTACCAATTTCAAATGTTCATAACTTTTCTCAGAGAACTTGCATAAAAATTCTGTTTGCAGAATATTAAAGCACGGATCGAAATCTATCGTTTAAACCACCCTCTGAGTTTTAGCCGGTTGACTTGAAGTAATTAGAAATTAATTAAAAGTGACTCTCAGATCAATGAAACAGTACAAATTTCAAATGTTCATAACTTTTCTCAGAGAACTTGCATAAAAATTCTGTTTGCAGATAATGAAAGCATGGATCGAAATCTATCGTTTAAACCACCCTCTGAGTTTTAGCCGGTTGGTTTGAAGTAATTAGAAATTAATAAATTGTTACGTTTGCAACAATAAAAAAAAAACTTTACTTTGCGCTTTGTGAATTATGGCCAAGGTCTGAAGTTTGCATTGAGGACACAGGGTGTTCAAAGTTTTTGTTATAGGCACACAACAACTTCGTTATTATGGAAGGTACGAAGTCGTTCAAATTGGCAAAAATATACTGCTTTTACTCAAGATTAGTAATTAAGCATTGTCCATGCGTAAGCTGAACGGATCAGTCAGATTACGGTGGAATTCTCGATATGTTCTTCTTCTGATGAGGCCTCAATTAGGGCCGAAATCGCTATGAGAACCCTGTTGCAATTTAGCTGAATTGTAGCAGATTTTTAATGATTTTTTTTAATGATGAGTACAAATATCGCAATAACTCCTTTATTATTTGTTTTGAGGTTAAGTAGTAAAGAGTACTTTATATTTACAATTTACTATTCTTTCGTTTTACAACAAAAAATACGGAATATTTCATTAAAGAAAAGTTTACATGTGAAGATATTATGAGAACGCGATGCGTAATTGTTTTTTTGGTATCGCCGCTTAATTGTGGGTTCATTGTTGCTGATGATTTGAACGATTTCGTACCTTAATAATTATGAAGTTATTGTATGTATAGAGTGTTTCCCAAAAGTAACGGATAAATTCTATAAAATGGTTAAGAAAAGGAAGAATTCTCAGGTTGATTTTTATTTTTAAATCATCATTTGAGGATGTAATTTTCAATCCCCCATCTCTAAGCTATAACAACCCCAACTTTAAAAATTCAAGTAGCAAAGTACCTCTTGTGATACCTCGTTAAATAACACTTTTAAAGCTGAAAATTTGTTAAAACTTGCGGTTTATATTCAATTTTCTCTTAATTCAGAAGGGCATTATTCGAATCGTGAATCGATATTTTTAGACATCTATCTCCAACCATCTTTTCTATTTGCAAATTTTTCTTCTTCCCACATATTATTTGTGCATCACAGTATTATTATTTAAGCTTTAATCATTCGCGATTACTGAGAATCACTGGGACACACTCTATATTGGAAATTTTCATCACCCTATACAGACTGTTTAAAAATAACTCGTCACTATTGCAAATTATTTTATTATTAAAGTTACAGATACAATTAAATTAGCAAACTAGTAGTATCTTTTGTCCTGATTGCAACGATGCATTCAAAAAAAAAAACAATTGAACATCGCATTTATGAAATAAATGGAAAAGAACACTTCTTTTTTTAAATAGAACACCCTGTATATTATTTGACCAATCGATAGAGAATAAAATTCTGAATTAAAATTATTCTTTATCATTTTATCGGAAATTAATAAATAAAGAAGATATTTTGATTTTTTACAAATTCATTACGATGGCTGTGTTTCAAGAACAAAACATTTGAAAACCGTGTATGTATTTGAAAACACTAATTTTGGTTTATTTGTTTTTTATAAAAGGTGTTTTTGTCTGAGTTTTGTAAAAATCTTTTAATAACAAGAATTTTTATAAGATGCATTTTCGGGGCCCAGAACATGCATCTTATGAACATTCCTTTTGTTTGCACAAATCTCGATTTTTTAAGTACAAAATAATTCAGAAGGGACAATGTAAAGTTAATATTGTTTTACTCTTGTCAATGTCACAACTTATTACTTTGTAATAATTGGTACTGTTTCATTGGTCCGAGCGTCACTTTTAATTAATTTCTAATTACTTCAAATCAACCGGCTAAAACTTTCTGAAGGCATTATTAAATAGATATGTGTTTACTTTATGACTACGTGAAAATTTTCAGTGAAAGCAATTGTTTTGGTGCGATATATGAATAATGACTTATGCTGGTTTAAATAGTCATAGTTAACTTAATATCAAATATTTTTTCAGTTTCTTCATATGACGGGGAATTTACACATTATACTCTTTGTAATAGATTAAATATTGTTGCGTTTCTAGGGTTTATGTTTATTTATTAAATGAATAAAACACTCGATAAAAACTTAACCGTAATTTAATAAAGCTTAAAAACTAATTTATTTGTAACAATTTATTTACACACTAAAAGTCTAACTTCGACAATCGCTGTTAGAATTCGACTGACTCATGAGTCAACTCCGGGCGATTTTATATCATTTGCTGCCGTCTGGAATTCTCTACGCTGGAAGATTCGAGTTTGTTCCATCGCCGGAAAAGTCTAGTCAGTTCGATGTAGACCCCGGTGGCGTGGCAGCCAATGACGCATAACGAACCGACTTCTTGACGCCTTGAGCTAAGCCGGGTGGCGCGCCACAATATTATTGATCTGTGAATTTTATTGCTAACTTCTCATCGGTACGATTTTCATATACCGAGGGATGCTACAATATTGTATATGTTTAGTAATGTATTCTATGTTTAATTATTATTATCGCATTTGATATGCAGTGCTCTTAAAATTATATTTCGTTATATGTATAAATTTGAATTTAATGAAATCAAATTCTGCTGCAGGTACGAATAATGGTACCCGGTGCAGAGCGAAAACTCCGAGAACATCAACGGATGACGAGTGAGTATTTGGAAAAGCATCTGTGTTCACAACAGCGGCAACAGTACGATGCGATTTGTATAGACCGTCCTAAGTACGAAGCAGAGTGCGGTCCGCTTTTAAATAAGACACCTCCTGACGTGTGCACAACAAATAAGTGCATAGAATTTACGAGTAGCGATGTGAATAGTGCGTTATTACCGGGCGTTATTGAGGCAAACTTTGCTGGCGCGAATTCGTTGGCAGGCCAAACAGTTCCTATCACTGTGAAAAACCATCACGGTTCGCATCACCCGACGACGCCTTTGCCCTATTCAAACTTCTCCTCTAATAAATATGGAACGATGCCTCACACAGGAACTACGCTTCATCAAGGCTTTCTAGGGGTTTCTGAAATCGGAAGCTCAAGCTCAAACAGTTCCACCAGTTATTGTTCGAAAAGCAAGACTTTGCAACATCAAAGACCCAGAAAGAAATGTGTTAAGATAGAGACTTTTCAAACGCCGGACACCGGATTCGCCGACTTTAGCAAACGAACGAACACTTTCGGTTACTCGGGAAGTGCGGTATGACCCGATATCGACTAGCAACCTCATATTCTAAAAATATACGTAGGGAACATGATACTCGTTTTTATAACGTAAAATACGACACAGTCACATAATTGTACATTTCTTACTACGACGTTTTAGTTGAAAATTATAATTACACGATAAAGAAATACATAATATGAACCTTTCAAATACAAAGGATATGTTGGTATTGATTAAATAATAATTTAATACAAAGGGAAACACTGGCGAAATAAGCCCCTCTACCCTTGAGCTATGACGACTTTAAGGTTCAAGTATGTTAATCTAAATTAAATTTGAGCTAAATTATTAATATTAATGATTTTCTTTCTCTGTATGGGCTACAATTTTATCTTCTATTTCGATTAACATCGGAGTCGTCATAGCTCAAAGGCAGAGCGGCTTGGCATGAAACCAGACGGTTTCGACTTGTTTCGGTCGAAGGCTACCTATTTCGCTAGTGTTTACCTTTGTATTAAATTATCAATTAACATGAATTTAAAAATAAATAACTAATTTGTCTTGTCCTTCTTGTTCTTGCGAAGGAAGTTCTAACGAAGCAAAACAAAATTAAGTAAAGGATTCCATTGATTTGAATCAAATACCATTATACGGGCTGTTTAAGACCACCTGACCCAACCCTTTTTCTCGACAATTAGAAGTCGTAGAAAGTTGCCAAACAAAATTTAATAATAAAAACTATATGATGTATTTAATGGCGTCATTAATATTTTTCAAGGTCAACCCGTAGTAGGTGTTTCAGAGACGAACCATAAAATTTTAAATGGAAACGTATGTTGAGTTGGGTATCATAAATATACTTCTTAAAAAAACAACTTTTAATGAACAAATTAAATTAAATTATTAATTTATATGAATTTAAAAGCAAATATCTAATTTGTCTTGTCCTTCTTGTTCTTGCGAAAGAAATTCTAACGAATCAAAACAAAATTAAGTAAAGGATTCTATTGATTTGAATCAAGTAGCATTATACAGGCTGTTTCAGACCATCTGACTACAATTAGAAGCCGTAGAAAGTTGCGAAACAAAATTTAATAACAAAAACTATATGATGCATTTAATGGTGTTATTATTTTTCAAGGTCAACCGGTAGAAGGTGTTTCAAAGACGAACTATAAAATTTTAAATGGAAACGCATGTCGAGTTGGGTATCATAAATATATTTCTTTTTTTAAAAAAAAACAACTTTTACTTGAACAAATTTTTAATATCTTAATTAGTTTTCGAGAAGAAATTAAAATCTACTAAAAAGAAGACAATTTGTTCCTTAATCATGCATTGTTTTTGTTGGTGTAAAGTTTTACAGCGGCCCATAAACCTCAGAGATTGACAGGTCTGACATTTTTAAATTCCGAAATTTCTTCTATTTTCATAAATATTCAAAATGTCTACCACCTTAATTAATACTCCTGTATTTTTGTATTCGACTTTTTACGCTTTACTACGATGTAATAAGTGACGGATGGATCAAATTCATTTGAATTAGACGTTACTTTTGATCATTCATAAATGAGAAAAAAATTTAAAATTAAATTATTTTTGTTTTTAATAAACTTTGTTGCTAATCGTTTTAAGATGTCGCTGTTTTATCTATTTTGTTTTTAATGTTTCGATATTTTCAGTAAGTGAAAAGAATTATAAATGGAAAAACACTCAACGTTTCACTATCGATTGATAACTTCGTCACGACAGGAGTCAACTTCATTTTTAATACTTTCAGTGTTATACAGTGTCTTTCAAAAAGTATGTTGCAAATGAGATTTTTTTATTATCGATTTTTATAAAAATTTATTTAGACAGAACACTTCTGCATCCTCTAAAATCAATTTGAGAAATGAAATTTATCTGGAACAGTATACAGCGTGGACACCGAGAAATTAATACCGCTTAAGAGTAAAGTGCTCTCATTTCACAAGATACAGGAAAACGTCATAAGAATAAATTGTTCAGAATCAAAATTTATAGTTACATGTGATATTACAGTCTCCTCTCCATCTCAAATATGAAAAAATTATCACATTTTACTGTGAATTTAAAGTATCCCCAAACATAATATGTTGTCTCAATTATTTAATTTATTTCTGAGTGATTGTTCAATGCGTTCCGAAACTTTGTGCATTTTTGTAGCATGATAGCAATTCATTGAAATAATCACTCAGAACCAAATGAAGTAATTGAGAAATAAGAACGAATCCCGTATTTTCCTACTCATATTATTTTGGGAGACACTAATCCCACCAGTATTTCCTAATGTAGTGTGTATAAAGCGTGTTTTCTTAATACAAGGAAGCTGTAATTTCATATCTAGCTGTAACTTCAATTCTGAATGACTTATTCTTATGATATTAATATATTATATATTATATTATATTATATTATATATATATATTATAATATAATCTTGTTAAATAAGAGCGGTTTACTCTTAAGCGGTCTTCATTTCTAAGCGTCCACGCTGTATATCGTTTAAGATAAAATTCCTCTGACATTCCTGAACTTGATCTTAAGAGACGCAGAAGCATTCTACCTCAATAAATGTATATGAAAATCGATAATAAAAAAAAGTTCCATTTGTAACACACTTTTTGAAACACACTGTATAACTATTCCTACTTTTAATTAAACTTGTTTGTTATTACTTAAATTTTTTTTTATATAAAAATTTTATAGTTCGTCTCAGATACACCGACTTCCGATTGATCTTGAAAAATAATTATATCTACTCTAAATGCGTCATGTAGCCTTTTGTTATTAATTTTTTTTTCACAACTTCCTACGACTTCTAACTTTCGAGAAAAAGAGGTGAGACGGGTGGTCTGAAACAGCCTATATAGTAGGGTATGGTACAGGGTGTTAAATATATTTGCTTTAAATTTTAAGGTGGCTTTAAATCGATTAAGCCAATAGTGCAATTTATAACAATAATAAACATTTTATTAGCCACTCACAACATTACCGCTCTTGATAATTAAGTGCAGCATTGTGCCCAAACTTTTAAAAATAAGTTAATAAGTGGTATTACGTAGTTGAACTGCCATAGTTACAGAATTGATTTAGGCGTGATGATGTCAAAATATGTCAGTCCGATCTCCAAAAATACCACTCGAGTCGCCCGCAATATGTTCTACTGTTTTGTATAAATCGTTCAATAACGGCGTTTCCGGTTTGTTGACTTTTGATGGTCTCATTGAATACCTCTATAAGCATGTGAAATGACCCGTGAAAAAGAAATATTTGAAAATAATCAACCACTGTCTTTCAACTTTCAGTTGCAACTTGTTTAGAAAAGCTTCGAACGTGTTCTTTAACTCAAGATTAATAAATCGTATATTTCAAGAGATGTTAAGCATTTCATAACCTACTCGAGACTTTTTATTTAAATAAGCGACATATGAAATCAAAATTAACACGTTATAAAAACTTCAAACATGCAAAGATCAAAAATAAAAAAGAAATTCATCCATATATTAAAAAATACTTGAAGTCTCAATAAATCTAAAACCTCATTTTAACTTATCAAAACAGTTAGCTCTTACGATAGGATGTACTTGTTAACTTCGGTTAATTCAAAATCAAAATAATATTAAAAAAATTTATCAATTACAAGTGTTTCAACGATAACAACAGCTGAACAGCTAACAGAAAAAGGCAACAAAATATTTGTTATGTTTATAGTTTTTAACAAAAAAGCATAAACATATTAAATACTTTTAACAATTAAAAAGTTCCTGAAATAATATCATTCTTTTCTAGAGCGACAATTTTTATTTGCATGTTTAGAAATCACTTAGATAACTATTTACTTATAATTCATAAAATCTAAATCCAAACACTGATTGACAATGGCCCAAATTGATTTATAATTTTACGTTAATAAACAAATTAGTATGAGCATACATCAAATTCAGAAATAATTTTATCCCACGTGATCAATTCTCGACTTATAGATATATCAAGTATTCCAAAAAAGTATCTTAAATTATTCATGCAAAATCTGAATTGAACTGTATTGATGCTATGATTATCGCAGAAACTGACAAAATCTTAAAGAAATATTTAATTTTCTTGATGTAACATTAAGTGAGTGTGTCTTATGCAATCCAATCAGTCCAGAACATATTTATTTTATTAATGTTGATAAATGGCGAACTCAAACCAAAAAAAGAAAATCAGTGTATCATTAATCTTTTCGCCAAATAAAAACAAACATAGTCTCGGTTTACCTCATCCAGACAAATCAATTAATCATATCTTAATATAAATGTTCGTCGTATTTTCCGTTGGAGTTCTGTTGTAAATAACTTTGTAATTGCTGTGATATTATTATCATCTACCCGTTATCGTAAGATTTGTAATCTGTTATGGATTTGTTTCGAAGATCAAATTTAAAATAAAGAGAAAGTATATTATTCCGTGTGTATTATTTCAGCTTGCGTGTAGATACAATTTCCCGAGTAATTAAATAAGAAGAGAAGCGGAAATTCTAAGCGCATTAGTGTTCTGAATCTGTGTAAATTTCTTGCAATTCGCTTATTATTATTTTCGCACACCAAAGTAGCTTTCCATTTTAATATCTCAAACATTACTTCAGATGGTGTTCTAACAGTATAATTAATGGTATCATTGTCAAAAAGAATTTCCTATAAATTCATTAAACTAAATAAATAATTTTTGGATTAAGACAATCCATTAATAATAAAATATGAAGAATTGACATATAAAATAAAAAATTTAACAGGAAATATTAGAGAGTATGTATTTAACACAAAAATACTTCCTATTAGGACGGTCAGTAATTTAAAAATTTTCTAATTCTTTAATAACAAACCACGCAGTTTGGGAGACCCTGTGTAAGAATGAAGCCGTAATGTAATACTTAACAATGGATGTCAGGTAAAATATATTTCGCAGATTACATATTTCAATTACATAATCTTGAA
The DNA here is from genome assembly GCA_036172665.1 of Prosopocoilus inquinatus. Classification (NCBI taxonomy): domain Eukaryota; kingdom Metazoa; phylum Arthropoda; class Insecta; order Coleoptera; family Lucanidae; genus Prosopocoilus; species Prosopocoilus inquinatus. The sequence continues at coordinate 29,065,530 of CM069876.1, read as the reverse complement.
CATTTTCCAAGATGTAGGTAATTTATTCCTGGAGTTGAAATCGAAAAACCTATAGACATAAATTTATCGAGCCCTTACACACGACATGATAAAATATAAAGCTTAGCATGATTTTACTCGTTAAATATTATCTGCAAAATGATAAAATGTAAATGAGCCGACAGAAAGCTCTAAAAAGCACCGCTACTGTCATATTTCAGCAGTTTTACTGAAATTCTATGTGCTTTCGAAATGGTATATTGAGTTACGAACAGCAGAGAAAATTTCCTTCGCATTAAATCAATTTCGGCTACAGTCTGGGGCAAAAATTACTTAGCAAATTGACAGTGAACTTCTGAAACCGAAATTTTGCTACAAATTTTATAATTAGCTATAATGTTTAATTAATTAAAACTTTGACAGAGAAGTTTGTTACCTGGGCTGGGTGGGCTCGTTGGACAAATAAATAATTTGATACCTACCTGATATAATATCGTGCGAAATTAATTAAAACTTTTGGGCTGGAAAACCTGATACCTACGTTTTTAATAAACACGTACAGTCGCAATTATTCGGCGATAAAAAAACATAATAAATTACAACAGGTAAATTTTCCGCAAAGCACATTGTGCATGGACATAATTATATTAGATCTTTTGAAATTTTAAACTGAAACTGAACTGTCATTTTCTATTTTCGTATATATAGGATTACAAAGCATCAAAGGAACTGGATTATAAAACTTTCTGCTTTTAACATTAATTACTTCCATCACATGGAAGTTTGCAATGAAGGGATCGCTTCGATCATAAAAGTTACAACTATAGAAAAAAATATTAAAATTTCTATTTCTATTTCGTTTCTTATAACAAAATGAATTTTCTGTTGATCCCTCCCCCTCTTTAATATACAATTTTACTACTCAATATATTCATGTATTCGGTATAAAATAAAACACGCCTACAGAAAAAAAATTAAGGAAAAACTTGCGTACATTTTTTAATTAATTATAAGGAGAAAAATAAGTAAATGGTCTATAAACTCTAACCGAACAGAATTATAATTGGAAAAGCACTCAACGTTTCCCTTTCCCAATTATAATTCGGTCCGGTTAGAGTTTAAAAACCATTTACTTATAATTTTCATCGCACAAGAGCCGACTTCAATAATGAGAAAGAGAGATATCAAAATCTATTACTTAGTCGTCTTCAAATTTATTAAAATTAGGGGTGGTATTCATAGTCGTGACGAAAGCAATTTTTAAGACAGTTTTCCATCTGTGAAGTTGCTATCTATTCACAGACATGAACTTTGACAAACCAATGTAAAAATTTTCAGTATCAATGTTTTCAATATCTACTATATTCTGCAACAAAAAATCAAAAAAATAAGAAGAGAAAATTGCTCGTTATTTCACTAGTTCGAAAACTTAGTGTGAACAACTTAAGAAGTTTTCAAATGATAACTGTGAAACGTTTTTAAATAAGATCGCTCTACGTAAGACTTTAGAAATTAAGTTCTTAAGTCTTTCTTAAAACCTGTCTAAGAATCTGCAAGACACTGCTTACGAGTTTCTTATTTAAGTATAAGAACTAGCTGTGAATATTACCTCTTTATTATAAATTCAATTTAGAATGACCTCCAATCAGATGTTGTTCAGAAAAAATTGTCAACTACGTGAATCTCGCTTATTATTAATATTTATAATGTTCGTTAATTGGAGAAAAAAGGTTGCGACTTCTAGGTTTAGTTAAACTCAGGATTTAGTTAATAATTTTTACAGAATTTGTGAAAAGCAGAAACTGGATATATTTTTATTTACTAAAAGGCCATTTTAGAATACCCTATATCTTGTACAGATTTCTCGAAGTTAAAAAAAGTGTTTCCAAATTTCAAATTCAATCAAGTTAACTTAAAAGTAGAAAGTACTCCGGGCTCTGTTTAAATTAAATTGGAGCAGTTTACGTTTCACATTTATTTTTTTCACTCCCGAAGAAGCTATCAAGCGATGATAATGGAACGTCGAGTGCTCCTTCTTATTTAAACAGAGCCCGGATTAGTTTCTACTTTTAAGTTAACTTGATTGAATTTGAAATTTGGCCACACTTTTTTAACTTCAAGAAATCTTGTACAAAAAAGAGGGCATAGACATAGGGTGTTCAGTTAAAGTTTTGAAAATTATTACAAATTAAACTTACAAATTTAATCGGAAAAGAGTTGACTTCATTTAAAAACTAGAACATGTTCTATCTTCAAAAAAAGTCTCTCATTCTAAATATTATTTTAGAAAACTTGTACAAGAAATACGACAGTCTAAAACCGCCTTAGTTTAACATTTACTTTCGTAATAATACAATAAATGCATTTAGAATTAATGTATTTGTCACAAACTCTAAGAAATAGCTTTTTCCATTTAAGGAAGTCCGTAGCTTTAATGAAAAGCTGTATCTCTGTATTGGACAACTTATTCTAGACAGTTTGTGTATTAGGTGGACGTGGTGTCCCTACTGAAACATTTCAGCTCGACAAACTTTAGAGAAACTTGTGGAACGTCTATTTATCTCGACTTCAAGGTTGAGAAGTATAAAACCGTATGTCATCTGTAGTCACCTTCACCTGCCATTTCCCTCTACAGGCCCTCTTGAAAATTTTACTTCATACTAAAGGTTATCAATTAAAAAATTTTTGATTCTTTATGAAACCGCGAAATTTGTTTTTACATTTAATGATTCATTTCCTAAAAATACCCGTAGATTTTATAGAAATAGTGCCTTGTCTAAGCATAAGTAACCAGATGCTTCTACTTTTTATAAGACTCATGAGCGTACTCGTAATGCATTCTCTAGAAAAGTTCCACATTTTTCAACCCTGTTTCATCTAAAAGAAGAAGCAAATAAGAAGCCTTTTGAGCGAGAACAACTTTAATCTGCATTTCACCCACGTTGCATCCTCGAGATGTTTTTTTGAGCATTACAAAGAAATCGTTCTATAGGAACCGAAGACAGAGAAACGAAGGTAGGTAAACATGATTTAAGTAAAAAAGTCTCCCCTCTAAACCGAACCAAATTCGACGAATTTCATGATATTTCATATAGTGTTCCCAAATTTATTTTATTTAGTTCTTCCTTTTGGTTGGTTGAAAATGTCCTTTCAATTTCGGCAAATTTACAAAATTGTAAAGGAATTAAGTATGTGGTTACGGGAAAACCAAAAGACTTCTTTTTTTTTTCAATATAATACAATTATCGATTCTCCTGCCAATATAGAAATAAATATTAGGTATTATTAGTATATTACTTAGAGTAAAATCGGCAAATATAGAATAGACCGGCTAATATGGAATACCCGATCTTTTTTAAATAAGAAGCGCCATCTGTTAAACGACGCCGGTATTAATATGAGTTTTGGTTTTGAAAGTCACTACTACAAAGGTTCTCAACCGGTAAGACTGCATAATTTTACAGTACATGAGTTTGTTGCCCGTTTGCACCACTTTCACTTAAAATTTAAGTCCTACTTAAGTGGTTAAGCGACACTTTCTATTATGGAAAAAGTGTCACTTAACCATTTAAGTGGGACTTAAAGTTTTAAGTGAAAGTGGTGCAAACGGGCATGTGAATTTAATGTTTTGGAAGTTTTTGCGCGGTGCCAGAAAAACATATTTGGCGGATTTTTTTAAATAAAAGTGTTTTTTACACCAAGGTAAGTTTGTTACAGTGCAAATTAGTAAAATTTCACCTTATTAATTCAAAGCGTTGTATATTTTTCCATATTTCATATTATTCCAACTGACTATTCCATATAACCCGCCACTTTAAATCATATCATGAAAATGCAGCTTTTCAGAAATGTACCCAAAAAATATGTATTTTTTAAATTTACTTTATATCACCGCTAGAAAACAACATAAAGTATTTTTAATTGAAATATTTAAGTATTTAGTATCTTAGTTCAGAGTTTATAATGGCTCAAAGAATGGATATTCCATATATACCGACTTTAGTCTACTTGTTTTCCAAATATGGCGTACCTAAGAACATATTAGTAATTTTCTTTTATTTACAATGATAATTACAAATGGTTTCTCTTGACAAAATATGTAACCGAAAACTTCACATTCAATTCTTTTTTCATGTTTGTAATCAGGGGAACAGGACAAACAAATTTGCTAATTTGATTGACTCTGCAACAACGCAAGAGAATGTTTCTTTTGTTGTGTATTATTTTTATTCGTCCGGAACTTTGCTGACGAAGCTCGAAGGGAACTAGTTTATTAATGTTTGGTTGCTAATCAATTTAGAGAAAAGTTATGAGGTACACTAATAGCGTTTTACACTCTCTGCACCAGTGTGCACTTAGTGTATCTCTATCTCGTTTTATTACATAAAGCTGAACCGAGACGGAGATACCCCCAGTGCGCACTGGTGCAGCCAGTGGAAAACGCTATCAAAGAAGCCTTGTTTGTACTAAATGAAACAGAAGACAATCTGCGTACCTATACGTTTTCGTATTACCTATGCATATACTGTACCTACAGGTTTACGGACACGGTCAGCTTTGAGTTTCTTTTCTTCTAGTTAAAGCAATGGATTTTGGTTAATGTTTTACTTCTGATATTTAAAAGGTTCGTATAAGTGTTAGAAACATATCTTTACAAAGCGTATAATATAAATATTGTCACGGTAAGTCTTTCGCGCCTTCATCATCCTTCACCATCCTTACAAAGCATACAATATAAATATTGTACCGGTAAACCTTTCTCGCCTTCACCATGTCGTACGAAGACTTCCGGTTTGTAGGGGCGTAGGTAGAGCCTTTAAAAAAATTTGATTAAGAAATATACCTCTTTATTTGATTTAAATTAGAGTTAAATTGATATCTGGGGGTCGAGAGTTTTCTCTGCCAATCCGGGTTGCTCGGAACGTCACGATGAAAATTTTTGCGTTGCATTGAACGGGGTGGACGATAGACCGGGCCGGACGATTACTTGAGTTACTGACGATGGCTTCGACTTCGTCGGAGCAGAAGCAGGACGGCGATTATATTCCGTGAAGACGACAGCACAGTCCAGGGAAAATGGCGGCGGTGTCCATCACGAGTGAAAACGGCACGTCACTAGTTGTAATTTGAACTAATGATTTAGGTCTAGACAGCCGACGGTTACAGTCCACGGGGAAACGACGACGACCAACTTTGGAGCCGGACGAAGCCATTTTTGTGAAACGCACTAACAGTTTAGTTCACGACAAAATTAGTTAAGTGAGCAGATTTTTTATACAAAACCGTATAAATAGACAGCCGAATTCGGGCTCAGTCTATTTATACGGTTTTGTATAAAAAATCTGCTCACTTAACTCGGTCGCGAATTAACACTTGCGTTTGTCAAAGGCTTGCGAATAAGCGCTCCAGTTTCACAATCCGCGCGATATTTTTCACCGAGTTCTGGGTTTCATAACTGTAATGCGATTTCGCACTGATTACACATAACGTTTAAGTGTGTTAATTATTTCCGTAAATTGTAATGATTTTTAAGGAAGACAAGTATTTAAGTTTTGGATAATTTCACTAGTTCTTGACATGTGCTTAGTGTAAACGTTTATAAAATATAAACTTAACCAATGCCAAGCCGTGTTAAAGTAAACGTAGCATTAGAGTTTTTACTTCGGTTTATATTTTTTATTTTAAATTTACGTATCCGCAGAAGGATACGAAAAGTGGGAGGAACTTAAAACGCCTAAAAGGTCCAGTGGTAAGAGACCGGTCTTGCAACCGTAAGGTCGTGGGTTCGCACCCCGTTCGTGATATTTGTCGGGGTCGTTACTCACTTCAGGTACCCTTCAGTGTTGGGGATCCAATTCGACACTGCTTTCCCTTCAAGGGCGAGGAGGTTTGAAAATAACAAAGCCGTGGAACACTTTACGCACACAAAATACACTCCCGCTCCTGAGGTCCTGACAAGTCTATGAGTTTAGGACCCCGTTGCGTAAAAACCACAGATTAAAAAAAAATTAGAATCATCAAGGCCTAAAATATTTAAATAAAAATTTAAATAAAAGCAAATACACAATAATCCAATTCAATGCCCCCGAGCTTGAATTAAAAAAACAATCATATTCTCTCGAGCTCGAATAAAAAAAAATTATAACACTGAATAATGCATATAGTGAATACAGTTTAAAAAGAATATGTTAGTATCTGTGAACTTGAAAGTATAATCAGGCACAAATAGCTAAGAAAACGATATAAAAATGGGAAGATGCTATTTCAAGCAGTTACTGTTCAAATGATAGTTTTATAATCCCTATTTTTGCCTATGTATGCATAAATGCCTATTTCAGACAAAAATGCCTACAATGTGCCTTTTTCTTAAAAATTCTAAGAATAAATTTTAAATTTGCATAAACTAAAATGTTATTATTCTCACAAAAATGATGACTGCGGCAATTTTTTAGAATCTTGTACGTACTCTGTGGATACACCCTTGAAGACAAGACTTGCGACTTTTTTATTCAAAATGATGAAACAACTATCGGACATCGGTAACTTTGTTTCTATAAACGTTTTCATTGATATATTTATAAGCCGGCCGAATTGCATAGGGTTTACTTGATTTTAATTAAGTAATTTAATAAGAAAAACTTAAAATCTCTTTCACCCCCGGTTTGTAAACTTTCCCACTTGCAGGAAATTTATTTAAAGAACAAGATTAGTTTTATGTAATCTTGCGTAAAATATTTCCAGTAGCAAATATGCCTTGGAGAAAATATGAAAACCAATTTTTTAAATAATTTATAGAAAAATATTCACGACGATCAATTCTTTCTGAGTCAACTAGTCGAAAAGGCTATTTAGACTAAATAATAAAATATAATTTACTTGATTTGGACACCGAGTATAAATATTTTGGAGACTATTTATACTTTATTTGTGCCTATTCTGCACGTATACGAGCCTTTTTTAGGCGCCTAAAAAAGACTTTTTTAGTGCATACACTTCCGCAGTCTACTCATAATTAACTGTGTAAATCAAAAAGTTGAAAATGGGGCAAGAACTATGGACGCATAAAGTAAAAGAGAAATTCATCCTAGAGTCCAATCATTACGTTATAGTGGCATAAAGGTATACCTAGAGGTGATGAAACCAAAACATAAAAGATAAAGAAAATGATAGAAAAGAAAAATACACAAAAGGTTCAGCATTAAAAAATTAGTTTACAGCAGCAAATTATATTTAAGAATAAAGAATATACGAGCCCTGTCAACTATAAGTTCAGGCATTTTAATCTTTTTTTCTTTCTACCACGTAACTGACCAAGTTCTTAGTAAAATGATAATATGTGTAATAGCGACAGTATATTTTACTCAAGAAATAAGTAAAATCGCAGTGTCCAAACCTGTAGTTAACGGGGTCTCTATATGGGAAAGGATAAGTTGTTGATCTCTCTTTTATATTATTAACTATTTTTATAAAATGAGTCTAAGACATCGACATTAAAGGACGTAATACAACGCCAGGATAAAGAAATAATAATTTGAGTTACGAACAGAATGCAATATTTCTGCAAACAAAGCTTTGACCTAGGCCGGACGAAATAAAAAAGAAGTGTGCTGCACCAAAGATCTTAAGGCTATTTTTCCTTCAAATCTTCTAAAACTATATTTGCCAAGTGTGACGTAATTCAACATTTCATTCTTTAATTGTTTCCTGAAACAAAATCAAAATCTAGTGGAATAAAGAAGTTCTAAGTTTCAAAAATTGTTAAAATATTTTTAGGCCACACTTGCCTAACATACCATGAAAAATAAAATGAATGTTGGGCCCGTAACTCATTCCATTTACAAAAAGCGTAAAGATATGAAATATCGAACAAGGGTCCGCTCAAATCCTAATCCTACCCGGATAACAAATGGGCAAAAATCATATTTAATTGTATGGGTCAATCGTAAGCCTATTTCCTGATAATGCACGATGTTATAATCCAGCCCGCACGACAGCAATCTACAGAAGGTCGGCGCAAAATGATAAATCGCATGGGATTTGGAAGTGAGGGACCGCAGATTCTTGTTTCTGTTTTAGTAATTAAAACAAATGGCAACGGAGCGGGAACCGTTCGTTGTCGCCTGGAGCCGCTTTGGGACCGGAACTGCGAATAGCTCCAGCAAATCAAGCTACAGGAATTAATGGTGCTCATATGTAACTGTGCTACTGTTATTACTTTTTCTCATTCCGCTGACCCAAATATAGAAAAAAGTTTATTTCTTTTGCCAAGCTCAAGGCACACATAACGCAAGTTATTCCTCCAACATACAAAAAAGATTTTTTTTCCAAGTATCCGAGTTAATATATTGTTTCTTTTCGAATCCAGGGAGTAATATTCATTTTAGTGGCTGACACTCGCTTGCATTGTCTAGCATTCACTGGTTTAGCTCTAGTCGCTGTTCGCTGTTTCAATTACACCTTTATGGAACCACTAGAATAAAATGAAACACCTGAAACATTTTATTTCTAACAGGCTATTTAACAGGCTATAAAGCTGAAAAATAGCATTTCGTTTTTGTTATAATAACTTGTAATAATTCTTATTAATTCAAATTACTTATTTTAATTAATTCAAATGTCCTATTCTAAGAATCTACATCAAGTTTTATCTTTGGGACGCCAATCTTCCCGTCTCGTACAAATTTATTTGACAAAACAGGGAAGAGGATTTCAATTCGTAGAAAAAAATTTAAAGAAACTCATCGAGGTATCGCAAAAGGGCGCTTTTTAAAAGTGGTAGGGCGCTGGAATAAACGTGCTTCCTAAGGAAACTATTTCGAAAGGAACTAAATCCTAAGTCAACTATTTCTTTCATATCATAAACGATTAGATAGTTTTCGGGTAGACCTAGAATATCATTTCAAAGTAACTAAACTGAATCGAGCTTGCTTCTCGTAATCCAAAATTTTATGACACAATAATTTTATATAAAAAAATAATTTATAAGACTATTGTTCGAAACGAGAAACGTCTCGGGCTTTTTCTTTGATAGCTATTCGAGTCCTCGTAATAACTAACTACTAATTCAAATGTTAATTGTTCTTGTCAACTTCCTTGATACCGCCTTTCAGCGGGACGCTTTTACCACAGGTACTTCTGTCCGCTAGGTAGCGGTGATGTCGGTTGAGATTGTTTACTCAAAATTTCGCACGCGCGTTCTGTATTCTATATAAGAATCGCGTCGTCTACTTTCCACATGCTCGTCAGAAAATGAGACAAAGATTTTACTCAATATCGTATTTCATCTAATGCGCGAAACTCAAGAAAAATATATTACTTACTCATGGAAAGAAAAACTGTCATTGCAATTCTCACTGTAGCTTATCATCTACTTGATAAACTAAATGAAATTAACTACTTTACTTTACTTTTCCTTTATGCCTATTGGAATTTTGAAATCTTACAGAGATAATAAATGTTCGTCAGCGACTGAGAACGACGAATTGAAAAACCACGACGACTTACTGAAAAATCAGTTGTGTGGCACCTGACCGTTTTGGATATCCTAAATTAAGTGGGAAGATCTAGTAAACTGATACTGCGCTAATCGGACTAGATAACCACATTTCCTGACCGTGTTATAACATGTAATAAAAATTGGGTTTTATATTAGTACTGTACACGGTAGAAAGACCAAAATAAAGCACTTCCGAAAACCAAAAAAAGGAGATGATGGTCATTTGATAATCTGCAACTGGATTCATTTACTGAGAACAATCACCAGATCGATGGAATAGATCAAAAATTCAATTGATCATTCCAAGAAACCCATTCCTTTTAAGTACCACGCCTGCCAAAAAAATCTGGGACATGTAATATGTCCTGCTGTAAATATGATGAAGTGTTACCATAGAAACAAGCTCTAAACAGCAAGATGAATAGTTTAAAGCTGCATTCAAACTAATAAAATAACTCAAAAATGCATGCAGAGAGTTGCCTCAGAGTTTTTTTTGGCGGGCATAGTACATGGCAGTACACGCCCGCAATACACACTGAAAGAGTCGAATGATTTGACTTCATCTTCCACACTAACCGAACAACTAATCAAACTGACTGCAACATCTTCCGATATCTCGACTACGTCTTGCAGGAAAAAAATACAATGAATGATCAATTATGTCGGAGATTTGTTAATAAGGAAGTCTCTAATTTGTAGGGGCATCCCAAACTGAATATACTGCATACCTTGGCTTGATCCTCATCATAACCTTCAGTTTCGCAACTCTTCTCCTTTCTAACTTGACCCACTCTAACAAACTGAATATACTGCATACCTTGGTTTGATCCTCTTCATAATCTTCAGTTTCGCAACTCTTCTCTTTTCTAACTTGACCCACTCTAACATACACTATCACTTTCCTCATCCTTGTCTTCATTTTTGTATCCATCTTTGTCTCCATCACCATTTTCATTGACGACTTCATCTCATCCGTCATCGCGTTGATGTTACTAATCTTTCTTGTTTCTATAACGTTCAGAACTTGCCTCCATTATATTTTAATCTCTTCCATATCCTATTTCAATCCTGGATGAATTCTGTTCACATTCTGTTTCAGTTATGTACGAAATCAATTCAAATCCCGAACGAATTCTGTGTCTGCTCTGTCTTTATTCTGTTTCTACTAGTATATCCCGGTTGCGTTAGCAATTTTGTAGGAAATCTGTTCCTAAAGAAGCCTCTTATTTGTAAAGCATGTGTAAAAGGTATAAGTCACATTTTTTATAATACTTATAGATTTACACGTTGAACTGACACACCATCTTAATAAATTTCCCAAAAAGATAAAGTTGCTCTTTAAAATATTTTCATCAGCGCCAATACTTCAAAACTCCAAGTTATCGAAACAAATAAATTTGAATTTGATTGGCAAAGGAGAATAAAGATGAATAGATTCTAATGTTAGTTTCGTTTAATGAAGTTAAGGTTAAATTTGAGCCCAATTATGTGGATATATAGACAGGAGGTTAAAAACAGCACCGACCTAAAGCAAGAAATTCTCTTTCGTAAAAATGATCTTCATTTGGTTTTTCAGTTTGTATCCCTTGTATCCCATGTGATCAAGTTATGCCTCAAAGTTAAGACACAACATCTCGATATCCCGGCACCATACTGTAATAAATAAAAAAAAACAATGTTTAAAGTTACATATGGTTAACAGTAACGTAAAATCACAAAACTAAACCTACAGAGTGCACTCATTACCTTCTATAATTTGTTTGAATATGGATATTTTAATTTTTATAAAATCTTATTTTAAAATGCTAAATTTTTGACTTGTTAGGGCGTGGTACTGGGGTATCGATATACAGGCTGATTCAAAATAAGTGTCCGACCCGTTAACCGCAGATAGTATACGAAAAAATAAAACAAAAAGTTTCTATTCATAAAGGGTCTAGTACCCATAGTTTTCAAGATAAAATGCATTGAATATTCAAATATAAATTGGTTAATGGACACTGGTACAGCTGTATTACATCACAAGAGCAATGAACCTTCGTGGAGTAGAAGGAAACACTATCGTTTATCTTGAAACAAAACTCTAAAACGGTTTTGTTTATGGCTTTCAGCGGAAAAAATGTATAATACGCAATTCATTCTTTCGGACATCGAACTTGTGTATGCATACATAAGAAATGAATCATAATTTCCGTTTCGAACTCAAAGGAGGTTTATTTTTGGAATGTTTCTGATAAATTTATTTCTTGCAAATTCGTACTTGAATGACCTTAGTAAATACGCTCCTGACGAGTCGGATACTTATTCTGAATCACCCTGTATGCCTTTGTGCTTGCCACAATTTCATTCTAACTATTCTAACGCACATATTATCAAAAAAAATTGTTGCGAATCGTTTTTGATTGCAGTAAATTATGTAGCAAACTGGCTTCAATTTCTCAATCCTAATGCAATATTAGGTCAAAAAGCGATCGTTGAATGTCGCTTTTTAAGCTGAACATGTTATTATCATATATCACGCGTAATCTGAAAAAAATACATACAGCACTTAGAAAATAAATTAAGGTTGGTTTATATTATTCAATTTTCCATTCGATTTTCAGTTTCGAGTAGCTCAGACGTGATATTTTTGCGTTTACACTATTCGATTTTCCATTCGAGAAGCTCGTTTCATTCGAAACAAACTCGAATACAAAGTCAAACAGAAAAATCAAATACAAAAATCGAATAATGTAAACTAACCTTCATACTCAGAAAATAATGGTGTAATTACACCATCACGCCGCGTCATTTGAACCACCTACTAGATAGTTGGTTCTGTATGTTATTAGTCACGTGGTGTACTAGATTATATGAATACAAGTTATAATCATCTTTGGATTAGCTAAATCATTAATATATATAGGATAAATATATTTTGGGCGGTTCAAATTCTAATGAAGCGGGCAATATAAGATATCAGACCGTAGCGTGTAAACAAACGCGAGGGCTGCGGAGACAATTAACGCCGCCACAGCAATGGTGGTACTCAGCATAACAAAAAACAGAGCAATATTGCCGCAATAAAAAATTACAGTTGTGTAATCAATTCTTCTTGTTTAAATGTGTAAGGATTTTCAGAGTAATTAGTTGACCTTTATTACGACATTGCGTCATCTAGTAAGAAGGCCGTAAATTATTTTCACCGTCCCATTACACAATGTGCCTGTTTGTTACATTTTTACGGCGCTACTGAAACGATGGCGTGTACTTATTGAAATCCTATGCTTAATCATTAAGCTAAGACGACTGAAAATTTCCACTTACGCTTTCTGCGTTCTAATTTTTAAAATTAGTCTTTAACAAGAAATAAGAACAAAATCATAAAAATATCAAAATGTATATATTAATAAAATATTGTGCAAATCTACTTTTCCATTGCTAAAGAGAGAAAACGTCTTCTTAGAGCAACAGAAAATAATTTAGCGCTCGCGAAAGTTAATATTTTGATGTAGTCTCATTTTATTGACTAAGTTTTAAACTAGAGTCTTGCCATACAAAAGACCCTGCAATATTTATTGCAACGCCCTGTCAGTGTCGCGTTCATATATCACTGCATAGTATATCATCACATTTTAGTCTACTTCTGCAGCGTCTTTTACAAAAACAATCTGTTGTAATAAATCACGAATATATAAGTAACTCGTATACGAAACGTGCAATTATAATTTATATAAAATCGCTTTTTGTATTTCTGATTTTCGTCATTAAAATATCTGAAAACTGTCGCAAACTAAATAAGCCACGACATTATGAATTAGTTGAGAATAAAATTAAATAAAAATTCATTTTATTAAGACATATTTTAGGTAGAATTAAATATACTTCAATTTTTTAAACATTCCTTAAAAATCTATTCGAAATACGCACAGTTTCAGTTTTAGTTTCTCATTTTGAAATCTAATTATGAAACTGTTTAAATATCTTCAGACAATTCTCCTATTTCCTTCACTTTTTGATGCTCAGAGTGTTGTAAATTTCAAATTTGAAATTGTTAAAAAATATAGTGACCAAGTTATTAAATATAAATGCAAATAAAGTTGTAAATTTGAACGTTTCCTACTGCAATAATTCATAAAATGATAAATTTCCTTACTTAATAAATAATAAATATTTGGTACTCGGAAAATGCATTAAGAATTGTACGTACGACGAAGTAGTTGAAGTATTTTGATTGGTTTATTTGTATTCTCTTTGCATCGGCATCTACATCAATGATCTTATACGCCGAAGTGATTAATTTAAAAGTTTTCTGTAATTGGAAGCAAATTATTACAGCTTCTAATTAAAATTTTCTGAATAAAAATACACCGCCGAACTTCGTAGGGCGAGAATTCTTTCAGTAATTTAATGATGCCGCCCACCTTTAATTGCCTTTAATTTACAGTCCTCTTAAAGAAAATTTCCGTGTCAAATTACGTGTCAGTTTAATGTAAAGTATGCCTCTGCAACTTAATTGAGTTTGTTTCTTGTCTCCTTGTGTCGCTTTTTAATTATTTATTTAAAGAATTTTAATTTTAAGTACTTACATGCAATAAGACAACGAATTTTAAATTTTGTTCCAGGAAACTTTTAGTATTAAGTTTAGCCATAAGTAATACCGAGTGTAAAAAGGTCCAACTCGTTTATTTTGATCTTTTAATAATAAACTACAAAAAAAATTTCGGAAACACGCTGTGTATAATGTCACATTAAGACACAATTGTTATTTCCGGCAAAATTCTATTTTTCAAGCCTCGACAGTATTAATACTTGTTTCCCTTATAACCGATACGGACAATTCCATAATAAGTTTTTGCAACGGAAACATTAAATCAAGTCATTATTTCTGAAAATGTTTTCTCTGGCTGCTACAGCGCTGTAATTCTCTTTTCGGTCATTTAATTCTGTTAACTTTAATAGAAGTAGAACAAATTGTTTTACTTAGTTTAATCTTTATTACTGTGGTTTTGGTAACTGATTATTTTACGTTAATCCAGTCAGATTGAAAAGGTTTGTAAGAAAAACACTATTTAATTTAAATGTTTGAAAAACAAAATTCTGGATAATGACTTTAATTTTAATGTTTTATTTAACTCTATTGGACATTTATAAGAACCTACCAGGAGAAATAAATACCTGGTATCATAATTAGGTCATCCAAATCAAGTACACGCATTTTTCAAATTTTTTTGCGGTCTAAACATCCGGTCTTTAGTAATTTTTAAATTCGAAAATAATAACATACACCGAAAATATTGTCTGTTTACATGAACTTAGATAATTCATTATTATACGTATGAATATATCTCAAGCTGATCTTTGATAGAATTTTAAAAGTTAGAAGCAATTAAACACAAATTTAAAGTCATCATTGCACGATTATTGCGTTACGTTATAGGGAACTTCGAGGCAAAGTTATCTTAATTTTATTTGTCGGTTCAATACACTTGGGAGTTCCATTTAAGGAAACTTTGTGTATAACGCCTTAAATTTTAACAAGTTGCCCAAAGTTTTTAATAAATAATATAAAGTTAATCGACATTATTTTCCCTCAAAGATATTATTTCGTCACGTTCATTTTACGGAACTTCTACTACGTAATTTATCGCCAAACCTCATTTCTGCTCTCGGGATATTGGGCATTACCGAATTTTATTATTCAAAATGTTTTTATTTGATCAGAGAATAGAACTAAAACGTAATAAAAACACATTAAAATAAAGTTTTCGCTCCTCATTTAATTTGAATTTCAATTTCAAAGAAAATTGATACTGACTATTTTACCGCCGAAGGAATTTTTAAGTAAGAAGTTTTCAAAATTCCAATTGCAAGCTGGTTGTTGTTTTCCTGATCTCCATTCACTTTTCTCCATCCATAAGTTCATACTTTTGAATGACGGTAGTATATTACAGTTTCATCTGTTAGTACATTTCGGACACACAAGTATGCGTGTGCTGATTTATAAACTTGGCAACATTTCCTGAAAGTGACGTGAACGCGCCGTTTGAAATTAAGGCTTTTCACTGGTCTTATGTAACTACGTTCCCTCGCGTTCTGCTTTTCAATTGGCCCGCTATGTTTGCTCAGAAAGCAGATTCCGACAATCATCTGGCCACGCTTTACTTTACCCTCCGCACGAGGAAGTGTTTCGTTAAATGTGGGAATTTTTGTAAAATTCAATTAAAAGATTCAACTGTAGTCTATTTTCTTTTTTTTCTTTTTGGTAGGCGGAAAACGCGAAGTTGTAAATAAATGTGACTCTCGTATTAGTCAATTATTTGTGTTCTTTTTTAAATTTTATTAAAACAGCAACTTAGTAACAATTGGGGTCAACTTTGAAATTTTTTGTCGTCTTTTAGTTTTGTATTATGTTATACCAATCTGTAAATTTCCGCCTATTAATCAAAGATATAGTATAGGTGTTGATTCGTAGAATCTGAGGTGGTATGTGGTACGATTATTAAGCAAGTTACTTATGCTTTCTTTGTTTCTTGGAATAGGATAAATCCGTTTCATCGCGAGTTATACTTTCGAATATTCTGAGGACCGTTACAAGTACGGCGATTTTCGCATCTTGGTTACGTCTTTTCATTGGGATTTGTCGGATCAACGACTCTACATAGAAAGTTTCACGACTGTTGCTGAGGAAGGAACAGAAATTCGACATTTTGCCACGGAAGGCGTGGACATGACATATAACTTGCACAACCATCGACTTGTATACAAATCTAGACAGATGATTGGTGTACTGCATGACTTTTTATTTCGTTTTATTATAACATAAATATTTAAGTCAAATTTAGTTTAACAGCTTTTTTATGTATTGCGACCTCGAGTAGATTCTGTGCGGTCAGTACTGATCTTTCATCACTTTAATTATTGTGTTAATTAACTAAAATATTGAATTATGTAATTCTGTTACTTATTCAGATTATCTTGGCCACGGAAACTAATTTGGGCAAAATGTGTCGCTTTTTGTCCCCAGAAGATACAACTCCCCAGGTCCCGTATTGAATACCTAAATTTAATGCACTAAGCGCTCTGGCTGAGATGGCTAATAAAAGCAAATAATAAAATGCAAAAAAGGGAGAAATTCTCCAAAACTACGTCAAAATGTCGCTCTCTGAATGAGCCAAAAACCATTCAACAGTTAACATAAAAAAACGTAAAGATAAAATGCAAATGAAATACGAAGGACGAAACAGTGTAAATCTAACTCTTTAAAAGTAACAAAAAAAAAACAAAACTCCCCTGAATACGTTGCACAAGAATTAGAGTGTCCCTCCCCACTGAATTCGCCGCCGGAAACTACCGTAAGCTGAACCTAGTCTCCGCCATTGGAAAAATACACGGACGTGAAAGGCGTCCCCACACGATTCCGAAGGGCAAGAAAAAATTGGAATAAAATCTTACTCCGAATTCCTCCGGAATGGGAAGTCATTAAGAGGCAAACTAAACCAGCGAGTTTTCCGCCGCGCTAAACACGCCGCGGATTGCAGTCTGAATGGAAACTATGCTTACAAACGAGTGAAACTAGACGAACGGAATAAAAGTCGCGTTCCGTTCGTCTAGTTTCACTCATTTGTATCCGTGGTTTCCATTCAGACGTGCAATCCGAGGCGTGTTTAACACGGCGGAAACCCACTGGTGTAGTTTGGCTCTAAAGATGCTGCGACAGTCCATAACAGAAAGGTAGTATCTTTTCTCCTAGTAACAACACATGGAGGATGTAACGACTCTCGGAGTTCAAAGGATGCTCACAAGGTTGGGCAAAGGGGAAACCACCCTGCGCTGATTTGGTTGGTGAAAATCTGCCCCGGAGTACTTGCTACAAAGGAGATAAACCGTGGAATTAACGTTCGCCAACAATAAACGCACGTGGAAAACAAGCAAGAAACAAGGTGGAAGAACAAAATGGCGCTTACCTTGCTGCTGTATAGCAAATCCGAAAAAGGGTTTTCACTTTCTCAACAAAACCGCATTAAAACGGTCCTCAACTCGTTGGGACGACAATTAACGAAGTGAGTGCATCCATACAGGACGATAGGGTAGATATACGGTAAAATCGTTACCAGAAACAGCTCCAAACTCACTACGCTTCTCAGACGTAACACACCTGGACCGTTTCGCGGTCAAGAGGAGCGAATCGTGCGCTCCGATCGAATAGCTGCTTAGCAACGACCAACAACGCTCTTAACATACGTGCACAAAGGGAAACCTACCCAACCGTAACGATTACAAAGAAAGATGAACGTACCAGAAGAGAATTTAGTCGCCTTGAGCTTAGAAAACTACGGATGGAAACAAGTGCTCTGTGTCATGTTCTGGTACATTCCTAGTTATTATTAATAGCTACCAAATTCTTTTTCTTTACGGTTACCAATAATAATTAGCATGTCGGAGAAAGAAGCACTACGTTTAGTTGCACACCGCATAATCGTTAATTTTTAGTGAATTAAAGTATCTTACTATCAGTTTGAGGATAAACGTATGTCCAAGGCGGGATTGTTTGATTGAGCGAAAAAGTCTCGAGAAGGTCCAAAACGCGTAGAAACGATACCCCGTATAAGACGACCGAAAATATTCTTGTCTTCAGACAATGTTGGAACAATTTGATCAGCTCATTTGGGTTCATCATCGGTGAACCATGAGATAATTGTTAGAAGGAATTGGTCTAAGGATGGGAAGTGTCTAGGTAATGGTTCGCAACGTCGATATTCCGTTTGTTTCCTTCAGAACAAGACGCACCCCCATTCAGCCGGATTAACGGTGGCAGCACTAAGAAAACTGAAGTGGGAGATTCTGCCCCAGTTCTGCCTCATTCTGCATACAGCCCCGATTTGTATCCACGGTAGTTTCATTTGTTTTCGCCATTGAAAGAATTTGTAACTGATCGTAAATTTAGGGATAATGATAAAGTCATTACAGCTGTGCAAAATTGGATACACACGCAACTAAAAACCATCTTCGAAAATAGTAAACATAAGTTTCCAGAAAGTTGGTGCAAGCGTAGTGATGTCGAAAAATAGTATGTAACAGCTTTTGATTCATTGATAATAAAGACATTCTAAGCGCATTCTCATTCATATTTGAACGCTCCTCGTACCGTAACTCGGACCGTAACGATTACAGCCGAATATGAATATAACAGTCTCAAGAAGACAGCGAACCTTACAAATATTCATCATCTAGAGAATGGGTTGATTTAGAATACAAGCAAAATGAAGTCGTTATTCCGCATTGCGTAAAAATTTTACGCGACGAAATGTAAGCGTGTCATGTTTGTATATTACGTAGTGGTCAACTCCACTCACTTCACCAACTAACTTACTTTACTGACTTTCTTACTTACTTTTTTACTAACTTCTTAACGACTTCAGAGCACCTTATTTATACATGGTCTGAATTTTACGTCATAATCGGTTCTGCACCATGGGTAAAAGAGGTAAAAAGTCCAAAGAACAAACTATTAATTTGTCAGCATCAATTGCATCTTGCCAAATCTAATTTAAGCGACATCCTTTAAACGCTGATTCCGTCAATCGTAATTTTTTAATTAGAACATGTAAACGTGACATACTTATACTTCATCGTGTTGCATTTTTATGCAATGCAGAATAACCGCACAAGTAAGGTTTGTCGTTCTGGTGATCCATTGCCACCTTTTGTTGCGTAAAGGATTTGCACTATGCACTGAATTCATCCTGGCCTTTACATAATTCTAATTTGCATGAACTTTAACTTGGAAATGATTTAATTTACTTTTCTACAATTATTTAATCGTGACGTCAAGCATATAAGTGAAGAGAAGCAGAAGACAAATAAGAGAATCGTACGAAAGTTGATGTTATGTGAAAAGATTGTGAATTATCGAAACATTTTAAATGTGGATTGTCAAAATACTCAGGTAGCCTCAGTTAGAGGGATGATATAGAAGAAAATTTTACGTTTTCCAAGGAAAGTAGTCCTAGTACAATATTTTCTAAGTGCTGTGTGCTACATCTAGGTAAGAAGTTTTTGAAATATTCATTCAATTACGTTTGAGATATACGTTCTGAATTGTGCTTTATATTACATCTGTCGTGTTCCCGATCTCCATCGAATTTTCTCATCATAACATATTTTCTGTTTCGTAATTTCACTTTCATTCTATTTATCAGAGAATTGCAATATGACTTCTGGGTGTACATTCGTTAAAAATTACTATTCAAATCTATGTAAAGTAAATTTTCCGCATTCGCCTCTGTTACCCGTATATAAATTTCAAGAAGAACGTGCACCGATCGGTTCCTTTCTGAACCGTACATAAAAGCGCGCCGTAACGTCGTTATAAACTCCGAGCCGAAAAAGGAATTCATTTAGAGCTGCTCGCACATTCTGCCGCAAACGTCAGTTTAGTTAAAAGCAAATAAGTAGCAGCGAGTGATCCGTAAAGCGATGTTCATAAAAAACCGTGAGCGATCGACCGCAGAGTATTTCTTCCATTAGGAAAAGTGCGGATCGCAATATAAGCCCAATTCGTTCCGTTGCAAACGCTTATGAATGTTAGCCGTGCACGTTCATCAGCACGATATTTAGGTCGGTGCTATAAATCGGTAGCTGGGGAATGTATGAAAGAAATAAATTTTCCGAGTCCTGAATTCGATTTGACAGAATATGAGTCGGCATGTAAGAAACTGGAATTCTGTACAAAAATTTATTGCAATCATAAAATTTAAAACTTATGTATCAGCATCAATATAAACAAAAGCACCGATTTGTTATTCAAGTTACAAAACAAACATGTCATATTGCACAGTAAATTGAAACTAACTTCAACAACGAAGCCTTGTTTTAAACGATTCATGATAAATATTTGTTTTATCGTGAAAAGCTTCATTCGAATAATAAGTTGGAATAGGTTTCAACATTGTATATACGCAGTTACAAGCTGATAAAGGAAACATCCCAGTTAAGTTTTAAACAGAAAAGAATAATAAACAAAAATATAACACAAAAACGTATTGATTGAAGACAGATCCGACCATGTAAGTATCAAAAAAATAAATGAAGGAAACCACGAAGAAAAAAACTATCTCAAAAACTAGTAGCCTCTAAAGTATAAAAATTTCGAATAGATAAAATAGCGACATCTTACTATCGCTTTTTGACCTGACATTGCAGTAGGATAGACAAATTGAAGCGGGATTTGCTCCTAAACAGCTGTCCAGAGGCTGCTCGAGGTTTTCACTGCAATCAAGAACGATTTGCACAAAATTTTTCTATAAAAATTTCCAAAGACCTCTAAAGATAATAATCATTAATTTAAACTACTCTTTAACATAAGTGTCGAAACCAAGTTGCAATAAAAAAATTGTAACTGTGATTGGATTGAAGGGTCGACATTGAATATCCCAAAAACTCACTTGTCTGAGCATTGTATGTACCATTTTTTTCTAACTTTTTTCTACAAATATTTGCAAATACATAGGACAGCAAAACATTCATAGCGATATCTGTGCCAAAATCCTAAAACCAAAGTTTAAAAATTACAAACAGTTAACTGATATTAACGTTACCGTACAGTAACGCGATGGCTTCAAAGGTTAAAAATGGTATTTCTAAAATTGAGAATGAGAAAATCGTAAAACATAAAAAGACGCAAAAGTCAGATCTGACATTAACATTAAGAAATTCAGATAATTAAAACATCGATAACATCTTGATTTAAGTTTAAAAGTTTCATCACTTTTTTATTAATAAGGAAATAAGTATTTCGTTATCCTGGGACTAAATTATTCATAAATTTTCTGTTTGTAAAACAGTACAGATAAAATTAATATGTGCACGTATATGTATAATACATCATAACAATGTATATCAATCATCAAATGAAATAATTGGATTTAGTTGTTTGTATAACTCAGGGCGAATGTTAAAATGAAGTTTGGGCATGAGTGCGTATCAATATTGAACATGGATAAGGCGTAGATCGAAAATTTCGAAGTGTACCTGCATTTAATAATATAACAGTTTAAATTGTGAACTGCGATAACGGTCGACAGGGGAGGGCAGGTATAATCTCTAGCTTTAGGGTACTGTAATAAAGTTTCCGGCCCTTAAATCAGTAAATCCTGTTGGGGAAGTTTATACACCCATAGATCTCTGGAAAGTACATTTCACTTTATTTCACAGATTTCAACATTGTTTTTTTTATATATTATATATACACATACTATGTATAAATAAAGCTTTGAAAACAAAAAAGTTCTTATCATAATACGGAAACAAACATCATTAATTTGGAAAGTTTATTAAAAACACAAAGCAATCCTTTGAAGTGGGTGCGTCTACATATTGCTTAATAATTAAATAAAAGTGAATACAAGACAGCATGTACGTAGGTACCGGTTTTTGAAAAATAATTAAAAATGGTTCGATTTGCATGTGAAATTTGAAGATACTCTGTGATACCCAGATGAATATTTCAGAAAGTTAAAAGTGTCTCATGTTTGTTGTTTAAGTTTATAAGTTTATTGCAGCGTACTTTGTGACACGATTGGCGTAATCTTCTGCAAAATTTTTCAAATGTTCTTGTAACCTGTAGTAAATAAGTAAATTAACTACAGAACAAATAATCATGAGTCTATTAATGCTCTTTCCATGAAACCCTTCCTCTCGTGAAGTTGTCCAGTTTATCCGAAAAAAAGATAAAAGGACTATTCAATTGAAAACTAAATACTGACAATGGTTTTAACATAATCTCAGTCATAATGGAGATATATATTTAGTCCAGTTTTTCTTTTCACCTTCTTTAACGACCTATTACATGGTAACGAAAGTAGGGCGCGTTTGAAGTACTCTGTAAAGAAAAGCTGCGTAACTGTGTCTACTCAGTGGAGACGGCGTGGGGGATTCAAAATTATTACGATTAAGAACGCCACCAAGCAGATATTCGACAACCAGGAGTACTGGATGATACACAGCTGGAAAAATGTATCCCTGTATGACCCTAGAACAGGGGTGTTCAAACGGTCGATCGCGAGTGCTTTTTGAATCCATCTCGAGAAAAATTTGCCGATACAGGTCTATTCACAGATTTTGTTTTAGCTGATCCTCAATTAGGTCAGAATCACTTTTTTATGTCGAACTAACCTCCTGCTAGTGGTGAAGGGCGGCTTTATCAAAGGAACGCGCGGTACTTGTCAGAAAATCGGACGGCGTGTTTGGCGGCACGCTTACAAATAAACCATTAGTTAGTTCGTACTTGGGAATATTCAAGACTTCGTTCGTGCTGATATGAATGCTGTGCCTGTGGGAGTAGGAAGAGATTTGATAATTTGTTTGAAAAAAGAACAAACCATGTTCACCAGACCAGTCAAACAATTAAAGGCTGCAACGATCGCGTCATTTAAAATATCTCATATATTGGCGAAACGCAAGAAACCATTTGAAGACGGAATGGTTGTGAAGGAAGCATTTATTGTAACCGGTGAGACTTTATTTGGAGATTTTAAAAATAAAACAGAGATTATGTCTGCTATTAGAGAACTTCATTATCTCGTCCGACTGTCACAAGGCGTGTTGAAGTCATGAGCCAGGACATGGCAGATAAACTAAAACATGATATCATGGAATGTACATACTTTTCTTTACAGTTTGACGAATCCACCGATATGACAGACACTGCTCAGCTGTGTATTTTCATTCGAATGGTATTCAATGACATGTCGGCTATGGAAGAATTTTTGACAATGATTCCTCTGAAAGGAAAGACCCGTGACGAAGATATATATGATGTTTTCTTCAGTTTTGTAACATACTACGAGCTACCAATTTATAAACTAGTGTGCATTACAACCGATGGAGCACCAGCAATGACTGGAAACAAAAATGGTTTTCTGGCATTATGTCGAGCTAATGACGATTTCCCTTCTTTTTTCTCATTCCATTGCATTAACCATCAACAAGCATTGTCTTCAAAAGTTGTAAACGTAGAGGAGATTATGGGCATTGCAATAAAAATTGTGAATTCCATCCGTGCCCGTAGCTTGCAACGAAGGCTCTTCAAACTGCAGTTGGAAGATAGTGAATCTGCTGAACACACTGATTTAGTTCTTCACACGGACATCAGATGATTGAGTCGCGGAAAATTCCTAGAAAGGTTTCAAGAATTATTGCCCGAAATAATAGCTTTTCTGGAAGAAAGAGGTGATGATACTCAGACACTGAAAAACGGAAAATGGCTGACTGATTTAGCATTTTTACAGACATCACAATGCATTTAAACACCATTAACTTGGGAACTTCAAGGTGAAGGAAAAACTATTATTGAGATGACTAGCACAACAAACGCATTCAAAAGTAAATTGCAACTTATGATAGATCAACTGAAAAGAAAGGATCTCAAACATTTTCCGTCTTTGAAAGCAAGAATTCCTCAGTTGAATTTTAATATTTATGAGGGAGAATTATTAAACATTTTGAGCGAATTCGAAAGACGCTTTTATGATTTCAGTAAATTGGAAAATATTGCATCTTTTATGAGTTATCCTTTTTCGTGTAAAAACGTTGAGGAATGTGCTACTGATCATATATCAGATATACACCGGAAAGCCACGGCGTCTGATATAAAATTCTGGTCTTTTATACCTGAAAATAAATATCCGAATCTAAGGCAAATCGCCCTTCAGTTAACGGCAATGTTTCGGTCAACTTACTTGTGCGAGTATGCATTTTCTGAAATGAAGATAATTAAGTCAAAATACCGCAATCGATTAACTGACGAACATATGTTATCTTGCTTGCGATTAGCACTCGGTAATTACGTACCATCTTACGAAAAGTATGCTGAGGACAAGCAGTGCCACGCTTCAACTTCCAAAGCCATCCACAGTTAGTTAGAACTCGTTTGTTTTGTAAGAATTAATAAACTCGCAATTTTGAATAAGTATGAGTTTTTTCATTGACTTTTTAGGTTAGGTTAGGTTACGTTCGACCGGCGGCGCACGTACTCTCTCCGCCGGCGTAACACGACACACGTTTAGAGATCGCGCGCTTCGCCTTCAGGTTAGATCACTGTCGACAGGTAATACTTATTTCTTTTCTGTTGAAACACTCTTTCACTGTTACACACAAGCGTTCGTGTCACATTTTCGATATCATCCCGTATATCTCTCGCCATGTGGTAAACGTTACGTTATAAAAAAGCTACCTTCTTCTACGTCGGAAAGAAGAATTCAACCCGATCGACTTAGACCTTTCGTTTCAGGCGCGACACTATCGATTTCGATCGTGGCGCCCCCCTTGCAACCTCTCAGAGTCGATCGATTGGGGTCTAACAATATTGGAGTAGATCACCAGCAGTTCAAGTTTGAGCACCCCTGCCCTAGAAGATACAACTCTCCAAAATCCGCTTCCTCAACAGTAGGTATATCACAGCTAAAGATAAAATAAATAGTGATCTTTGGGTTCCCTCCCACAACTGTAAACCTCGCAAAATTATTACTTCAAACAAATGGGGTCGTGAAATCAAGCAACCACATATTGAGTTGTCAGATGCAGTAATATCGATATTGAGTACATTATTTTGTTTTACAGGGCGCATAGGTGTGAGTATTATCGCGTTACTTACAGACTCTTATCTACATAAACAAACTTATCGTGTGAATCGCGCAAAACCAAAATATTCATAAAATCCATTAAAAAAAAATAACAAAACCGTAAGGAGAAGACTCCAAAATTATGGCAATTCGCTCACCGAGTTGAGCCTAAAAATCTGGTACTTATCAAACAAAGAAAATTAAACTAATAAAGTATACAAACAACAACAGTGTAAATAGACTATAAGAACTCATACAAAAAAAAGAAAACCTCTGTCTACGTCGCAACAGAGTGACCTGCAAAAAAAATTTTAATTATCATAAGCAAAGTATTCCTCCCGCCAAGTTCGTAAGTGAAAGAAACGCAGGTGAACACTGACCTCGCCAATGGTCCGAAACACGCCCACGTTACCATTTCTTTTCGAAACAAACCCGAACTCCATGGTATGACGTCCTGAAACAAGTTGCCGAAGAAGAAAGGGAAATGGCAATCTCTTACGCTTCCTTCCAGAGTTCTTATTCTCGAATCGAGGGTGTAGATTCGCAAGAGAACGTGAAGTAAAAATGACATAGGCTCTCATACAAGCCTGTGGAAATCGTAGAACTACGTTATTTTGACGTCACGTTATCTTGCGACTTTGCTCCTTCGATTCTAAAACAAACACCCAGAAGTTCAACGTCGACAGGAGAGTTCAAGAATTGTCGGGATGGCATCCGCTTCCAACAACGAAAGCGGTTTTAAAATAAGAGCGAACCAAAGCTTCCGGTACTAAACGAGGCGATGACCTGTCTGAACGAAAAATGCGTTAAATACTGTCCGGGATTACTTGCTAGAATGGAGCAGAAATATACAACCACAAACGGTAAACGCACGCGAAGAACAGGCAAACGACAAAATGGAGACTCAAGCATGGCGCTTACCTTGCCGTAAACAGCAAGCCGGAATAATTAGCGTGACACACTCTCATAGCCGAAAGACGGTCCCTAACCCACGAGGGACGGCACAGCGGTGCGACTTGTAATCCATTCGCAACAGCTGGTAAAAACATCAATAACAGAACATCCAAAAAGGCATCAAGACACGCAGCACGATCAGAAACGTGTCCACAGCTTAAAGCATTGATAACACTGACGTGGCTGCGTTGGCGGCCACTGCCAGGTTTGCGGTGGCATTAAAACGCAACTTGTGTAAACTTATGGGTGTATTTACATCGACAGCAGAGACTGGATGCCCCCGCGACCGTGGCCATGGCCGCCACGACGTCAGTGGGATCAACGCTTAATCGTTCACTGGTCGGGAACCAAAAGGGACACGACACTGTTGGTTAACAAACAGCTACCGAGCGTTGTGCCACAGGAGAATCTACCGCAACGCACTCAACGCGCGTGTAAGAAGAATAGCCTACCCGACCGTATCGGACAAATCAAAAAATTGACTACAACAAATCCCCATTTTGTTACAATTTCACTTTCCGTTAATTAGCAGTTCCCAAATTAATAAATTCATTTTGCGAATACTCAATTTATTGTCAGTCGGTTGATTCTACCGTTTATAAACTTCTTTTGGTTTACTTTGTTGGACTGACTTGGTCAGTTTTCTTGATTCCTTTTTGAGATTTTTACAGAGGGTTCCTTGTTCACTTGTAGGGAAATTTTTGTCCGACGCCTTTTTACCGGCAAATTTTTATTGAACTCTTCTGAGCTGAGCTGAACAAGTACCGGCCGAGTTACCAGCCCAAGGCCCGCTCAAGCCATTCGACTTATTGAAAATGTGGCTTCTGTATTTGGCTGCTCGTTCAAGAAATCACCTGGACCCGGCATATTCTTCTGTGCGATCTTCGTAACGTCGACAACTGCATTCCGAGGTAAAACTTTTTTTATCGTCGTTGAATATAACTCATATCAAGCTTAAACTATAAGGTTTTTTCAATATTATTGCTATTTCATTTCTGCGCATTATTGAATTGTTGTCTTGAGCACCTCCACCTTTCTTAAAACTAAAATTATTTAGGGTTGGATGTAATAGATACCTTTGGGTGTTTGCTTCAGTTGGCGCCTACCGGTACATAATTTAAATATACTTCTATTTTGGAATTATTTTTATAATTTCTTTTATCCACAACCCCTCTCCGAAATCCCTGAGCTGCCGCTGGTATTACGCAGTGTCCACCCTTGACGACAATTCATCTCAACGAATTCAGTGTACGCCGGTAAGAGTTATTTGAGTTATTTCCTGTGTCATTTTCTTGAAGTGTAAGTACTAGTACGATCCTATTTGACTTATAATTAATAAGATCTAACTCAGCTTAGTTCATTTAACGCACATTTTACGTTTCACATTACATTGCATTATTTCTCTTACGAAGGTTGTTCGAATTAATGTTAAACAGGTATTGTTTATCTACGAAAGGAAAGCATGCCCGAACCGTCACCGCCCTGTAATCTGATACTACCCTGGAACAGTTACTTACATCGGACATAGGTAAGTTTGGCAAATTATATTACATTATGACATCAAGCAACAAGGACAAAATTATTCCCGAGAAAGTTTTTGGGGTTTATAAGTTATAAGGTAGGTCCATTAGACAACTAGTAATTTTGTAAGAAGGAACGTACCTACTCGTAGGATAAATAATATTTATTGATACAAAATACAAGCTCTAACTTCACGCTGCGTTTGGTTATTAAAAGCAGTGCTGGCAACCAAATCGGTTTTCTGGATAACCGGTTAACCGGTTTTGGATTATCCGAGGTTTAAAACAAAACCGAAAACCGATAATCCGGATAACCGGTTATTCCAATTATTTGGATAATCGGATATTCGAATATCCAGTTATTTGGATAAACGGATATTCGAATAATATCGGTTTTTGGATAATCAAAAGACCGGTTATTCGAATGATGAAAAATATTCAAATAGCCCAACTACTTGAAATTCAAATAACTGCATACATAATTACGTATTTATTTTTTTCACCGATTTATAGATAATCTTAGGAATTCGTGGCAGCAAATTTAAAACTCAAATAAAACTGAAAATGACTAAAGGTTGTTAGTATTAAAAAGAAATGAAGGTAAATCTTATCTGTTGTGTTCACTACGTAAAAAATATGTAAGTGGTCAAGTGGTAATTCTAGTCCACATATTAAAAGTCGAAAGAGAAGAATTAAAGTAATTTTAGTTTTTGTTTTGAGTAGCATTTTCGACCGTACCCAACCGTCTTTCGAAGAATTCAACGAAAGTTTATTATGGTACAGATGTTGTTCGGGACCGTAATGAATTTTTACAGTACAAAATATTTGTATTTTCTTTTAAAATTCGTTGAATATTGTTCATTAGACAGAACAAGAATAATTGACCTTTATCTAGTATTTAACAAAAAAAAAACAAAAAACAAAAAACGAAAAAATTAGTGAGTTTGTGTGACGTTTTAGATGTGTGTGTCCTTATAAATTACAAATGTAGTTATTGCTTTAAAATGTACAAGAGAAGCAGAAACTTGAAACGTTTGAAAACATCTTCGTCTGAATAAAAACCAGGAACATTAGTGGCGCTCTTGCCTTGGAAATAACAAACTTTTAAACCACAAGTACATCGTATTTCCTTCTGTACTATAAACTGTAACGTAATACGTAATTCATAATTCATTTTATATTTCAAAAGTATTTGGTCATTGGAAAACTGGTGTTTAGAGTTAAAATTTAGTCGAGTCTGTTTTTTTATGAATCAGTTCTTGTTAATAAGTAATTAACCGAATTTCGGATAATCCACAAGCTGGTTTTTTGATTATAGATTTCGCGAATATACGAATAGTCGGTTTTTCAATATATTCAAGTAGAAAATTTTTCAAATATCCAAATAGTCGGTTTTTAGATACTCGAATAGTCGGTTTTTCGAATGTCCGAATAATCGGATTTTGGATTTTCGAATATCCGAATAATCGGTTTTTGGATATCCGAATCATCGGTTTTTGGATATTGGAATAGTCGGTTTTAACCATTATTTGGATAACCGGTTTTATCCAAAACCGGTTTTTAAAGAAACTGATTACACGGTTTCAATTTTTCCCGGTTTTTGCCAGCACTACTAAAGAGTATTTCTCTCTAACAAAATGGATACTTGAATTAATTACGGTTGGAATGTCAATTAGTTGTACCGTGCCTTCAATTGAATTCCTCATTAAAGTAAGTTGTGATTTTTTTATGAAGTTGGCGACACAATTCTAGAGAAAACAGTTGTCATTAACTGTCAGTACTGATCATAACATCAAATAAAAACACAACATTAAAGTTTAAAGTAGATGCTCAAAGTGCTCTCCTTCAGCTTGAATACATAAGCGTGCTCTGCGTTTCACGTTTTCAAACCCGTTTGCTAAGTGTTCGGGGGTTATGTTAGCACACACATCTGTAATGTCCGCACGAAGTTCTTCGATCGTGTGACACGTATTTCTAAAAACTGTGTTTTTCATGTGCGGATGAATGAAGTAATCCATAATTGTGAGACCTGGAGACCTTTCAGGAAAATTCACAATCCGATTATCGAAAAACTGCTGCAGGAAAGTCATTGTTTGATGAGCTGTATGGGCAGTAGCATTCTCTTGCTGAAGAAGCCCTTCTGTATGTTCATCATCATGTAGTTGATTAATGAAAGGTTCTAATAACTCATTTCAGTATCTGTCAGCAGTTACTGAGTCGCTAAAAATATTGGTCCGATGATACGCCTTCTTGACACTGCTAGCCAAACACCAATTTTTAATGGATGTAATGGAGTTTCCACAAATTCATGGGGATTTTCTGCTGACCATATTCTTATATTCTGTTTATTTAAATACCCTGAGAGATGAAATAATAACTCATTTCAGTATCTTTCAGCAGTTACTGAGTCGCTAAAAAATATTGGTCCGATGATACGCCTTCTTGACACTGCTAGCCAAACACCAATTTTTAATGGATGTAATGGAGTTTCCACAAATTCATGGGGATTTTCTGCTGACCATATTCTTATATTCTGTTTATTTAAATACCCTGAGAGATGAAACCAGGCCTCATCGGAAAAGAAGCACTTGTCAAGAATGTCGTCGTTCTTTAAGTTATCAAGAAACCACTGACAATATTCTGTTCTTCGGTGAAAATCTACTGGCCTGAGTTCGTGGACTGCTTGAAACTTATATGGATAAAGCTTTAAGTCTTTTTTAAGAATAGTGTGGCATGTTCCCACTGATAGCTGAACTTCTTGTGAAAGTTTCGCAATAGATTTCTTGGGAGAGTGTTCCATTCGATCCCGAACATCTTCAATGCAGGCTGCAGTCCTTTTCTTAGTTCTGCTCTGCTCCCTGTTTTGCGACCAAGTGATCCTGTTTCACGAAATTTAAGAACACAAGCATGGATATGTTTAACTAGCTGTTCATAAGTAATAGCAAAATTAGAAAACTGCTGTCGAAACTTCTGTACGCACTGATTAATTGAATAAACTAACTGTCCATTTTCTGTTCTACCGGTTTGAAAATAACTTTCAACGATAAATATTTTCTGCTGTAATTCTAACATTTTGAATTAATTGAAAATATAAAGTGTCAATTTGACATTTGTTTAATTAAATAATTGAACAACTATCAGTGCTGCAAATCTTAGGAGAAAAAAACAGTGAAATCATAGCCCACTTTAATGAGGATTTCAATCAATCAATTTCAAGGCACAGATGATGGAACAGAATTTTTGATGTAATCTACTGATATTGTTTTTGGTGCCTTTGATGTAATTACCTTCCAAGGTCAACCTTTAGGAAACAAGCAGATAGCATGTATTTATATTAACTTAATGCGGCGTCCTCTGATGCAACTTACATTTCTGAGTAACAGACAATGTCCAAATGACAATATTTTTGAGTTTACAATTAGTCCACTACGTGCGAATACAGATACCGAAAAATTTGTAAAAATGATTATCTGAAAAGCACAAATTAAAGATATTATAAAACACGAAAAATATTGTCGATTTCTTATCCTTATATTCTCTGGATTAAAATCCTTAAATGAAACTATCTTATTCTCAGCGAGTTCTTAAACTTTAGCGTCTTCCGTTATTGGTAGAAAGTGGAAAATTAGAAAGAGCTGTACGTTCTAACTCAGTTATATACTTCCCCAATATATTTTTTAAAGCTAAAAGTATTAATTATAAAGTTGCAAACTCCTTTCATGGAGAACTTTTCTTATAATTTAAAGCCATTGATGCCGGGAAGTTTCCGAATACGCCCCTGATATTTCATAGGATTAACCGATCGCATGATTTTTACCTCAGCGACTCATATTAATTATTACATACGTCCGTGGCCTTAGGGTTAAAGCGAACTTCCATCGTCCGAATTACAAAACATTAATATGAGTGCTGAAGCTCACTCGAACTCTTCCTATTACCTGACGTCACAAATAATTAATGATGCGCTTTTATCTCAGTCGTTCTGCAAATTGAGATGTCGTCATTTCTGTCGCAACAGCATTACAAAGTGAAGCGGCTATTTCCATCGCCATAATACTTTGCAGTTCATTATTCATACAAAATTAATCTTTATAACTTTAAAATTATTCGCGTCTGGAACTTTGTCGTGACCTTTAGGGTCCGCACATTCAAATTTACAACTGTTTTTTAGTGTCGCTTAAATAAAATTCATTCGCGAAATTTTATCCCTTCCTTATGTACACATTTACTCCGCTCAAGTTTATAATGTGGCAATAACACTAAAAAAATTTATTTAGATGGTATTTTTTTAATTAACGACATTAGCATTCACTGCCTACCGAGGAATTCCATTTCAAAAGCTTTTAATGATCATGCTGCTGAAAATAAAAAATTTACTTGTTTCTTTTAGTGTCTGATTCAAGATATTACCACAGAATACTAATATAAGTACCTAGAAGCATCACTCCATATGAAACGTTTGATCTTTCGCACATCTTTTGACGTGTATAGGCACGATTTAGGACTTCATTAGTAAATACCTGCTTGTTTTGTTGCAAAATAAATGCACACCGCCCCTATGATCCACTTGCCGCCTCTTGTTGCTATGGCGAATATTCTTTAAATAACCGAAACACGGCTTCTTTAAAAATACAACTGTGGTCGTGCGTATTTGTACGATCAAAGATTACCGCTAAGTCGTAAATTTCAATCACATTTTATTGCTACATACAGTCCTGAGAATTTCAATTTTTTGTACGACGGAGAGTTTAAATTGCGTTTACAGTTGACCTTTCATACTATTGGTTTTCCCTACCGCAGCTTCTGTTCCGTTAACTTTTGATGTTGTCACGATTTGTGCAAACCCTTCCTTAGTTGGATATAAGTACGGCCAGTTTTGGCTTTATTAATCTGCGACGCGCCTGGAGCGAGTCGGCGTCTTGTGCTGCCTCTGGCGCCTAGTTGGTGTCAGGATGGGCTTTGCGTCGTTTCGTGTTCGTCCAGGGGATGACACACAATTTTGATTCTCGTGCGGAACCTCAATTTGATTTGATACTTACGTAGTGTATACTAGGTAGTAGTCTTGAAGTTTTTGAGGTTATACTGAATGTTATGTGTATTGGGAATTATACAAGCAATGTATCACAACTGGACAGTTCTCTACCTCTTCGCGACCGGTTGGTGTTATTGCCTTAAAAATAATTTTTTCCTCTTCGTCTCTGTCACAAAATAACTGGAATTTTTATAACGGATATGATCTCACGCCTTGCTTCAGTTTTTGGTGCATTTTACACACATTTTTTTATATACCTTATAATACCCCGGTTTATAATTTTCTTACAATTGTCGCCGTTTCCGCATTTCCTTTATTGCCTTAAGTAAACAATATCGCCCGCAGTTTGCATTATCTTTGCAACCGTTTATAGTGAATTTTCCGAACTTTAGATGAGAACAGATTCAGTGTTTACTTTAAAACGACTGGACGGTCATAAAATTTCCGACAACGTCTCATTTTTTGCGTCTCGAGAATTGACAATTTTTTTGTACGTTTGTTGTTTTGACTGAAAGTTTAAATGCATTCACACTTGACCTTTCACGTGATTGGTTTTCCTTATGTCAGCGTTTACTCGCTGTCTTTGATTCTCGCAAACCATTCTTTACTTTGATAGAGGTATGGCAGATTTTGGTTTTATTAATTTGTGACGCACTTGGAGCAAGTAGTTGTGGTAACTCCAAGGCCTGGTTGGTGTTAGTAGGGGGCTCTGTCCCAAATTTTTCGCCGCGGTTGGTCACATCGGGGGAGGTTATCTCTAGTTACGACAGTTTATCGGTTTTTACAAAACCTTGGAGGGCTGAAACTCATCTGAGTTGTCTCAGCCTCGTCCCGGTTGTGAAGAACAGGTATGTTAGCGACTCTTCCTCTCTCTTTTCGCACCAATTACTATTGTTGAGCTTTTCTCGGTTTACAGGCTTTGTTTCATACAGGTTTGTGTAGCACGACCTATTTTTACATGCGGTTATTTTTACACGATGTACGTTTTGCTTTCATCTGTGATGATCCGTTAAGAGGGAGCAGATATTTCGTACCGGCTTCGTTGTAGTAGTAGCCTTGAGCCGGAGTTATTGGTATTGGGATCTCACATGACAACAGGTATGAAGTTGGACCGAATGTATGAGATTCACTAGGAAGATGATTCAGGCGCGAGGTTCCTATCATTTGCGATTCGGTCTTAGGCCGACTCTGATTGTCCCAATGACTTTAATAAATGAGGTTAATAACTTTTGCATTGTTTTGGGCGCCTCATGCAAATTAAAATAGAATTTCCGATTTAATATTATTGCTATATTTTAGAAAAAAATTTTTTTTTTTGTGCAAATCGTTTTTGATTGCAGTGAGAACCTCGAGCAGCCTCTGGACAGCTGTTTCAGCCCTGCTTGGGGCTTCTTCAGCAGAAACGTAGCTCGACATTCCCACTGCAGACCAAAAACGGCTTGCCCAATTTATTCGCAAATGCGATGTAAGAATGATGAACAATATAAAATAGCGACATCTTACTATCGCTTTTTGACCTAACATTGCAGTAGGATAGACAAATTGAAGCGGGATTTGCTCCTAATGAGTCCCCCATGCAAGGCGGCCATGCTTTGACAGCAAGCATGGCCGCCTTGCATGGGGGACTCATTAGGAGCAAATCCCGCTTCAATTTGTCTATCCTACTGCAATGTTAGGTCAAAAACCGATAGTAAGATGTCGCTATTTTAATTGTTCATTATTGCTATAGTTAATATCATTTAGTTATTGTTATTGTTTGTTAGGGTTTTGATGAATCTACCATTGGTTAATGTTAACTCACGAATTGTCAATATTATTGGAACTGTTTATTTATTTATGTAAAGTGATTTCAGTTACATTTTCATTCTGGTGATTCAGTTTTGTTTGGTTCAACAATTTTTTTAAGGCGTACACACACTTGGTCATGTTAAGCCAGCTACACACTTCAGTTTTATTAATATTCAGTAACTGTGCATTTTTTTTATACTCTCGTCATCTTCGGATAAGATTAGGTGGTGCTCATTTATTTACGCGTTTAATTAACACCTATACGCGTCACAGCTGAAGCTGTTATATGTTAATTGCCTTAGCACAAATCTTGTTTCTACTAAGATAGGTAACAAGATCATTTTACAATACAGACCAACAGCGAGGCATTTTTTTGTCTGCAGATTATTTTGTATTTTGATAAAATAGCAAATGTATGTTCCGCTCAAAAAGATGATGTTGCGGGTTGAAGTTTGAACAGAAAGAAAAACTACTGCACGATTTCAATTTGTTTGACATTTCACATCTTTTTACGTTTTGACTGAAATATAATTCACCTCCTAAATAAAAACCTAATTTACCAAATTTGTCTAAATAGGCAAATGTCAAATTCTTGCCCGGATTTTATTTTTCGTTTCTGCTGAATGATCAAATATAATAGCAATAAGCAGAATGTAGGTATAATTTAAACTGATGTTTAGGAACAACTATTTAAGGCAGATTAAATTTCGGTTTTGTGTGACAGTTTATCATACTATTGTGTGATAGTTTATCAAACTAATTGTGTGTCCCAGCAGATTTATTTAAACACATTATGTGTGCACCTGTATAAGTGTTATTATTGTTTATTTCAGCAAGTCTTGATTTAATATTTGTAATGCTAAGTATGCACATTGCATGTACATTATTATCGTCAATAATTAATAATAAATCTGTATTATTATTCAATTATTGTTGTATTTCGCGCATTATTAAGTAAATAAAGTTCTTGCTAAACATAACGCTTATTCGTGAAATATAACTCGCGTAAGTATTTACCAATAAATTAAACATTATTTTGTATTTATTTGTACGTATTGTATTACGGAATTTATAGTAAAACACAAATAGATTTCAATAAAGCGAAAATTAAATATTTTCATAGAGCACTGATTCAGCAACATGCACGCTGTAGTGTGCCTCCTGTATTAAAACGTAATTATTCATCTGCCACTTCTCGTTCGTTTAAATTTATGATTTCAAATTTAGGAATGACAGATGTTACGTTACGCAAAGTATTTTGTGCAGTTTAGTATTTTTGCATTTTGGTTTTGCTATACATAATTTGTAATACATTTGCGCCGCAATTCCTCATTGATTGAAAACTGAATATTGCCGCAGATGTAAATCCAACCTCTATACTAGGTGTTTGCAGAAAATCGATAACTCAATTAAGAATGAAGGTAATCAAACAATTTCTTTTTGAAACATTCTGTTAACGTTGTAAATAAATAATATAAATATTATTTTTCATTATTAATAAATTTATCGCGGTTATAAAACATCATTGATATTGTAGTCAGCATCAAAAACGACCTAACGAACCAAAGAGAACTCTTTACAGTTCAGTACCTGATGTGTTGTTCCAACGCATCCGCTAAATAAATAAAAGAAATGAACTTGCGAAGGGAGTTTATAAAACGTCTGTGCTCTTTGACAGAACACTTCCAGCCGAAATATTTGACATTTTAACTCGAACACCATTGTGACGACCAATGCAAATACCACCTCGCAAACATTATACAGTTAGTTAGGCTGCGACAAACGTCACTGTAGGTTTACGATGCTCGTATAGGATACGAGGGATGCATTTGTATATTCATGCGGTTCAGTTAATACATTGTCACATGCACATACGGCAGCGTAATCACGATAAATGCGAAAGGGTGTGAAATAACTTTCAACCCTGGGTGTATTCCTGCAATCATCCTCGAATTAATCAGAATTTGAATACTGCAGCGAACACTGCACTTACGTTTCTATAAATTAAAACGTACGATGATAATTTAGGTATTGAAGAATAAAAGAGGGTTGTTTTATTTTTAACTTTCAAAAAGACGAAGTGTTCAGGTAATCACACCAAAGTTTTCTTTATTTATAACGCAGAATTACACTTACGTACTGATGTAGTAACACATTCGGCAAAGAATGGAAGAAGAGGTGTTCTTTTTGAAATGTCCTCTGTCAATATAGCAAAGATAATAGCTTTTGCATGAGGAAGTTCGAAGCTCTGCGAATTTTTCAAAAGAATTTTTAATAATACTAACTAACAACCATTACGATTCTGTTAAATGTTTGCTTCTGGCGAAGTCCCAGAAGATCAGAAACCATTGAACATAGAAGATGACTACATGGAAAGATCAGTTAACAAGTTTGGTACATCACACCCAGTGGCATTAAAGGATATGTCCATCTTATATTTTAATCGAAATTTTAATTTTGTTGTCGATTCAAAATTAAGATTGATTACCTATATAAACCGTGCGAATATGAACTGTAAACTCTTTAATTGCCTACCAGGGCATATTAAAAAAAACGAATATAATGTTCATAAATATAAAAAACAAATAAGAGACATTCTATTAACATTAAATTGTTATTCTATATCTGAATTTTGTGATTATTATAAAATAAAAACTTAATTATTAATTTTGTTTATGACGTATTCCTTGTACTCTGCACTTTCTTTTGTACTATTGCCGTCTGTTTTGCGGTCTTTTAAAAAACTAATTTTCCTACAACAGACACGACTGATCTTCATGACTGAACCTATCATTAAAAAAGGCGTAAATGTTAGGAGTATTTTTTTTTAAAGGTCATTCGGCCTATAAATCATTTGTAACAAACGTGTAGAAAGAGTCGTGGAAGTTATTAGAAAAGAGTTGAAAACTAGAATAGGTAAAAGATAAAACACAATAAAAAAGGAAATTAAATTCGACAAAAATGATGTCAACGCAAGACAAACAGAAGAAAATCAAGAACAAAATGCAGTAAGAAAAAAGGAAAACAAATTAAAAAAATCGAGGCTACGAAAAATACTTGGAAGATATTAAGAAACAGTTGAAGATAACATACGAAAAAGACAAAATACAATAAAGAATGAAATGAGTTCCTGATGAAAAAGGTTTTGGAACAAGGCCCAGAAGAAAATATTGAGAGACAGAATTAAAAATTAGAAAAAGCAGATAATAGTTAAATGATACCTTGGAGATAAATGTTTTTAAACCAAAACAAACAGAAGATACAAAGAACACAGATTAATAGGCAAAGAAGAGAAAAATTATGGACAAATATGAAAACTCAAATTAAAATTAAATAGGAAAGGCAACGAAAAAGTTAAAATAAGTCACAATTAAAAACGAAAATTCGATCCCGACAAACAATATTGTCAAAACAAGATGAACATAAGAAGCCAGACACAAATATCAATAAAGAGAGAAAGGAAAAATTAAAAACAAAATGAAAGTAATAAAAAATACGCAAAAAATCGCGTAAGTAAAAGTTAAAAATAATAAAGAATTCAAATAGGTTTCTGGCGAAAAATTTATTAAAATTAAGATAAACAAAGGAACACCGAGAACAAAGATCAGTAAGGAAAAAAAGAAAAAATGAATAACAACTATGGCAAGTAGAAAGAAATTATAAATGAATCAGTAAAAACTAAACCACATAAATAAAAAAGAGAATTGAGTGTCTTAATCGCAAGACAAACAAATAAGGATCAATAACAAAAATCAGCAAGAGAAAAATATACTCCTAGAAACAAGCTGGTGTTTTTATGTTACCTTTACATGAAAACACACACAAAAACGTACGTACACCCTGGACTCGAGATGAAAAAAAAACTTTTCCAATTTTGAAATGGCTTCTACCGAGTGTGATGATCAAAGAGAAAGTAAATTTCAGAGTTCTAAGGGGTTAATTAATTTTTTAATTTATTCTAAATGCAAATTTCTGCAAAAGCGTCAAAATAAAAAGGAACAGACAAGTTTGGAACTCTCGGATACGTTGTATTTACAAATTTTACAGTAAAACCTCATTTTCTCGATGACAGTTTCTGTAATAATTGATATCATGAAAGTAACTATTTCTGTCATGAAACCGACTATCATCGTGTAAAAACCTTGAAAGTTCTGTCGAAAATGAGACTTAATTTTCAATTGACAAGAAAGTGCGAGAAAACTGTTCTTTTCACAATGTAAAAACAAATACACTGATATCAACTATTAAAAGCAATTAAAAAAAAACAAATGTTAATAATTCTTCAAAAATAGATCTTCCTTAGTAGGTAACATGTTCGGCGACATGGCTCGTAGCAACAAGTTGGCCTGTGTGGTGACAAATTAGTCAACATGTTTATTATAAGTTGCGGATTCCTGGAAAACAAATCAAAAGCCAAAACGTGAACCTGAGCTTGTTGCTCTATGACTAGCATGCCACTCACTAAGGAACATATTAACGGACACGTTGCCAAGTATGTTGCCCAACTTGTTCTCCGTTGAATGGCTTGCTTAAATTCCTTTTATTAAAAATACCTAACCAAGATTTTGTATTTAAGAATTTCAAAATTTTTATTGCATATTAACTCCACGGTGATATTTCTTATGTCTGTACCACAGTGAACGATATATTAGGTGACGCACCAAGAGCACTCGGCCGTGTGTCGATATGTGTTTGAAAGCGCGAATCAGCTGAGTGAGGGGTTCAAATATCATAAATATCATGAGAGAAATGAGAGAACGATGTTTAATCTTTCGACTCTCGCTGTTGCGTGCACGTTCCAAACGCTCACGTAACTACCTATTGATTCTTTACTGTGGTCTGTACACATTAAACTTTATGTAGAAAGACGTACGTGACGTAACTATCTGACGATTTCGTGTTTAGGTAAGAATTTACAAAGTTAAGGGCTAGGATTACATAACTTCTAAGCTTCATAACGTGTATGCAAGGAATTAAATATTTTACGTAATTTGAGGGAAAAAGTGTCACTTAACCACTTAAGAAGGACTTAAAATTTTAAATGAAAGTGGTGCAAACGAGCATTAACCATTTAAGTGGGACTTAAAGTTTTAAGTGAAAGTGGGTGCAAACCAGGGTCAATGACTTCCGATGTAATTTCTAAATTAAAAAGAAATCAAAAAGAGAAATTCTGTCTTAGTGGATCCAGAATATACTGTACGTCAAATAAAATTTAAAAAAAGACATTTGAATCACAGAGGTCCTCAGAGACGACGCGGTGGTGAATTTCTATTAAAGAAAACGGAATCAGTGAACGGCGCGCATCTTATTCCCAATGAGGCGGATGGTACTCAAGAATTTAAGACCACTGAGGTTTGTAACTTTGTTTGCATGAGGCAATCTTGCGCTATTATTTCAGAAACTGCCGTGAAATATAAGTAAAAACCAATATTTATCAGTATTTTATTTAAAAGAATTACGTATTCTGAAAATAATGACAACAATATTACCCGAATATGATCATTAAAGACATTCGGAAATTCCTAGGATATCTGGTAAAAATCAAATCAATATAAAGATAAACAAAGCAGCGGCGTAGATTTCAACGTCGCCGCCGACCGGCTTATATGCCCGAGGTACTCTCACCCTCGCGCTCATTGCATCAGAAGCAACCGTTTGATGTAAATTACATATGTAACATAATTGCCTTTATAATTTCTTTCAAATTAATAATTATGAGAACATTATAATTCTTTAATGTAGCTTTTAAAAGAGACTGGCGTAATACATTTAATTCATATCAATTATAGCGCCGTCACTGCAAAAAGAATGTGAGTTCGTTTCGGAATGAATCGATTATGTAAACAAGTTGTTATATCCAGTTGACCAAAACTGTAGCGG
Organism: Prosopocoilus inquinatus; assembly: GCA_036172665.1. Taxonomy (NCBI): domain Eukaryota; kingdom Metazoa; phylum Arthropoda; class Insecta; order Coleoptera; family Lucanidae; genus Prosopocoilus; species Prosopocoilus inquinatus. The sequence continues at coordinate 29,025,279 of CM069876.1, read as the reverse complement.
TTACTACGTGCCGCATAGACTTCTCGGGCTTCGACTGGTTTATTGTTTTGTTTTTACAGGGCAGACGCGTTAAAGATTAGAACTTTTTCCGACTATGATCGCTTCAGCATACTAGTAGTTCCTCGTATATTTAATGAAACGTTCCACCTAAAATGCGCCTAGGCCCGATGATCATATCCCTTGTGTGGCTCTTTTATGAAATATGGAGAACGTTCGTTTTAAATTTATCCAATCACTACTTGAATCGCAGCTATAACATATATTTACAAACAAATGTGGTTTTTACAAAAACATCAAAAAAAATTCCTATTAAATGAATATAACTTTCGTAATGGTGAATGTATATGCTGTCTTGTTACATTTGATTCTCGCACTGACTGTTCCGGTCGGGTAGGCTTCCCTTTCTACAAGCGTGTGAGCATATTTTGGTTGTCGTTAGTAGCGCCTATCCCGATGTCAGGTGGTAGTGCAATGTGTTGTTACCGCTCAATTTCTGCCCGACCCCGAGACACCCTTTATAATGAATTTCTGGCGGAATTTAGTCACTGGTGCCTCATGGCTTATTTTTGACACACAAGCGCCACGGAATCGCCCTGAGGTTTCGTTCGTATGCTTTCATTGTCTCCCTAATATAGTGAATTTCCCTGTCAAATTAGTTTGAGGAAATTAGGTTTTTGAAAGTTAATTTACGGCAAAGTTGCTTTTTCATTTAGAGTTTTTAAGAGTGACGTAATGTGATGAAATAGGTTGCAGTCGTGAAACTTCACACAACGTGTTGGCGCAGGATTTGACCCCTGATACGTGGGTTGCTGGAAAAGTTTCTGGAAACGGTATGAAAAGACGCATATGAAATTTGGTAAACGGTATCATTGTTTTTCGAAGTATTCGCCTTTGACGTCAATACACTTTTGCATACGCTCGAACCAATTTCTATAGCGCGTTTTCCGCTGTAGAAATAGTACCTCAGAAACCAGTGTCCGGAATGTTTCAACCGCTGCTTCAGCCGACGGAAATCGCTCACCACGCATTTTATTTTTGATATTTGGGATAAAAAAAAATATTAGGTGGCAAATCAGGTGAATATGGACAATGAGTCATTAATTCAACATTTTTGTTGGACAAAAAATGAACTGTTTGACGGGCTGAGTGAGAGCTGGCGTTGTCATGATGGAGAATACTTCGTCGATTTCGATTGTTTCTTCTTATTTGATCGATGACTTCCGGCAAACAAATTGTAGTATACCAATCAGCATTCAAGGTTTTTCGATCCTCTAAAGAAACGGTTGCTACATGTCCAGTTAAACCAAAGAAACGAGCAATCATGTGCTTCGCAGCACTGCGTGAACGGACAACTTTTGTTGGTTTTGGTTCATTTTGAAATACCCAAACGGTGGATTGTTGTTTACTTTCTGGCTCGTACGAATAGATTCATGTTTCGTTACCACTAACGATGTTATAAACTAAATTTGAACGACCTCCATTGAATTTCTTGAGCATTTCTTCGCACCATTTGACACGACCCCGCTTTTGCGCTTCTGCTAAATTGTGTGGGATCCAACGACTGCAAAGCTTTCGTACGTTCAAATGATCATGAAAAATCTGGTGTATTGCTTTCATGTCAATGCGTAAGGATGCTTGAATCTCACGGTGTGTCACATGTCGATCTCGCTCAAGCATTTCACGCACTGCATCTACATTAGTGGTAACAACAGATGTTGATGGACGACCTTCACGAAATTCGTCACTGAGAGAGGTACGTCCACGCTGGAATTCGGCAAACCAATTATAAACACTGCTCTTTGATGTTGCTTCGTCTCCAAAAGCCAAATGAAGCCGATCGAGGCATTGTTTCGGCGTTAGACCACATTTGAAATCGTAAAAAATCATGGCACGAAAATTTTCCCGCGAGATTTCCATGTTTAGACAAAATTACTTTTTCTCAAATGTTGTACAAACTAAACTAGTTCATTTGGATAGGAACTGTCAATAGAATTATAGGCGAAAAACATCAAATTTTTCAAATATGACAGTTGATAAACCCTAACAATTCTAGATCTACTAGATTCCAGAAAATTTTCCAGCAGCCCACGTATTCAGAGCCCATTGGTCGGTGTTGCAGTCATTATTAAAAATTACCGCATAAGGACAGCACGCGTTTGGTGTGGGTTTTTGAATCCGTTTTTGTGTGGTGAATTTCGCCCCAATTTGTGGTGCTGCATTTTTCCAAGCAGCTTCAGCCGGCTAAATCCGCTGTCCTGGCAACAATCAATGCTCCAGTATTCTTCACGCCTGTTCCAGAAGTAGAGCTTTGCGAATAGATGAGTTAGTCTTCATGTGTGATGAATCGCTTCGAACGCTCCTTTCGTATAAATTTCTTTCCCTTTTAGCTTTATCGGCTACTTTATCTGGACCTTTATCGGCCCCTGGAGCTGTGCGTACACGTTTCTTTTACGGAAACGTTCGTGCTCTTGCCCGAGCGAGGCTCCAACCGCCATTCTCCCCCTGATACCGTGCGAGCCGTGTGTCGTCGAGCACGCTCTGCAGGCCTCCCCCCCCCTCCCTGTTGGAATCCCCATCGAGGAATTTGAACATCGCCGACCCCGTCGATTGGAAGCGACCTGCGGTTTTGCGATTTTGTTTACAATTTAACGCACGTTTCGACGAAATACGTCTTTGTGCGGTTCGAAGTGTCCCTTCCGGACTACCGCCTGTGAGCAATTTATAATTTAATTTTACTGCGCTTAATGACCGTTTTGTTTTCACATTTTCTAATTGTAATGGGCGGTGTTGCTTATTGAATCAAGTGTTGTTTCATGTTTTTTTTTTAACTTTCGCCCTTTTGTGTTGAGTTGAAGCATTTTATTGCAATACACTACAAAGTCGCCTTAAGCGAGCGGCCTTATTTAAGTTACGTATTGGTACTTATATTTTACAACAGTTTAAGAATTGAATAGAACTTATTTTAAAATATTTTGGATGAGTCGCGTTTTCTTGACTTTCCCCGCGGTTCCCTACAGCCAAAAAGATTAAGTGGCGCCTTGTCTTTCCTCTCGCGAAGAGTTTGAGAGTACCCACACTATCCCACTTAAGCTGGCTGGCGACGCCGAAACGTCCGTCACGGCGTCCACTTGCAAATACCTGAACAGGTAGGTAGCAGTGTGGATCACTTTCTTTTTCCTTCGACGGCAAGTAAACAAGCTGCTGGTGTTGGGCACATTTTTAAACGCAGTATGTGCTGAATGATGTCTTTGAATCGTTTCTTGATGGATCTGTGAACTTACCGATATATTCGAATTCCAGTCACTTCGTTGTGTCCCATTACTCTCGGGATCGATTTCGGCTTCGAGGGACGTGCGAGTCTATTTTTGACTTTCTATATTTTAGCAAGGTAAGCGCCATGTTGATCCTCTCTTTTGTTATCTGATTGTTTCCACATGCGTTTACCACTCGCGGCCGTAAGTTTCACAGATTTTCTTCCTACTAACAAGCAGTCCCGGACAGATTTTTACCGGCCGATTCGGTCTAGGCTGGTTACCACGTCTCTTAGACCATGAGCGTTGTTCTGAACTTCAAAAGATGTCACGTTCTACTCCTACTTTGTTGCGAGAGGAAAAAAAAGATTGCACCGTTCCCGTTTCCGGGCTGCCACGGCCATTTCATCGACGATTCGCCGCGGAAGGATTGAGTAAGATACTTCCAACTTTTCGTTACTCATCATTGGAAACGTGTCGCGTGTCGACGTCCCACGAGCGTGCTTCAGGCCAGTGGCGTGATACCGTAGGCCTGTCTCAATATTCACACACCAAAGCGCTCCTCTTCTTAGCAAGTACCAGTGTCCAAGCTTACACTAATGAGTTTTGTGACAAATTTACAGCGGATATCGATATACAAAGTTTACCATTATAAACACTATTGCAGGAAAGAAATTAGAAATGGAGGTAGTATTGAACGCAAGAAAGGGAGTGGATGACCTTTTCTTATAACTGTAGATACTGTTGAAGATAACGTATAAATGTTGAACCTAAGAAATCCATAAGTACGTCGAAAATTCCAAGAAATAGGTTTACCTATCATACGGTACCTGTCAAAAAGTTCTGAATATAAAATACAAGTTTTCCTTAAGATTTTGCCAACTAAGAAACGAACTTTATACTGCCGCTGGTTGGTTCAGCAACTATTGGATTGGGCATTTTAATCAAACGATGCATGGTTTCGTCTTTCTGGATAAGTCAATTCACAGAATTTTAGGTTGTGGATAGTGCGTCACGAGGTTAATAAAAATTATGGTAGATTTTCCACCAATCTAAGCCACATTAACGCTGAAACCTTACATGAATCGTCAATTGCCGCAGCCCCAGCTATGATGCCGCAGACGTCTACCGTAATTTGTACAACTTCGTGGCAGCACTGGTTATGGAGTACAGACACTCTTCAATTTTATCTTCAGAAGCACCTTTACATACAATAAAGATTGGAGTACGGATTACTATTTCTGGAAGACGATTAATTGGCCCTATATTTTTTAAGCAAATTGTAACAGCTATATAACGATAAAGAAGCAACATCTATTGTCATAAATCAATTATTGGATGACGAGTTACAACATGGATATTTTCAACAAGATGGGGACACAGCTCCGACATCACGAGAAATTTACGCGAGTTTTATTATAAACGTATCGGTTCTGATATCCGCAACGTTATTCTGACTTAGTACCCTTGGATTTTTTTATATTTTTCCTTATTTGAAAAACACAGTTTTGAAAACTCTTGTTCATAACGTTAAAGTCCTACAACAGCGTATTGTTAGAGTAAAAAACGTCAAGAAACGTGTAGAAAAACTAAAATATGCCATACAAATTTTACATACATCTTACAAAAAAATCGTTATTTAGTAAAATACTATGAATTGGAATTGAAACAAACAGCAGAAGCATAATTTAAAATCTCGAGCTAAGAAAACTTCGTTAATGCAGTAATTCCTAGGGGACGCAGCACTCCCGAATCTCCTTACAGGTTCGCATCAGATATGGAGAAAGTAGCAGCTCTACGACTCCGGTGAGAGCCCGTATAAGTCTCGTATGTATGCGGCGTCAGCAGCCCCGGATCAGTAGATTACAATGTGTTCCACCGACCACTCCACCTGTCACTAACAGAACCGCCTCGATATTTTGTAACCCATTGTATCGTCACGTAGCTTTAAGCGCTAAAACCAACGAAAACTTTATTTGGTGAATCACCTAACGCCTAGTTATAGGGTTACTTTATTTTATACAGAGTGTATGTAAAAACATGTTAAGGTAGACAAATGAGAATTATTTTAAAAAAAAATGAAACGTCTCACTTACATCCACTTAACGTCCGTATCGCAACAAAAAAAAAAAACATAATAAAATAAGAGTTGAAACGCACACAGGCCTGCTTACATATTTAAATTCAACATAGCGCAACATACATAACGTTGTTATGTTGAATGTACACGGGTAGGCGTTGCATTATATTTTTTTCGTTAAGCTACGTATGCGGTTAATGTAAACAAAGCTAAAATAAAATTAACATTACCCTAGAAAATACGGTTTGGAACCTTGAACCTTCTCATCTGCAGACAAAAACATTATATGGTAGAGTTGTTCAGCACATTTGTCAATTTCTACACCGGCTTCTTAATAAGATTTATTTATTCCGTCACAATATATACCGTGCCTTCAATTGAATTCCTCATTAAAGTAAGCTGTGATTTTTTTATAAAGTTGGCGACACAATTCTAGAGAAAACAGTTGTCATTAACTGTCAGTACTGATCATAACATCAAATAAAAACACAACATTAAAGTTTAAAGTAGATGCTAAAAGTGCGCTCCTTCAGCTTGAATACATAAGCGTACTCTGCGTTTCATGTTTTCAAACCCGTTTGCTAAGTGTTCGGGGGTTATGTTAGCACACACATCTATAATGCCCGCACGAAGTTCTTCGATTGTGTGACGCGTAGTTCTAAAAACTGTGTTTTTTATGTGCGGATAAATGAATTAATCCATAATTGTGAGATCCGGAGACCTTGCAGGAAAATTCAAAATCCGATTATCGAAAACCTGTTGCAGGAAAGTCATTGTTTGATGAGCAGTATGGGCAGTAGCATTGTCTTGCTGAAAAAAACCTTCTGTAAGTTCATCATCATGTAGTTGATTAATGAAAGGTTCTTATAACTCATTTCGGTATCTTTCAGCAGTTAGTGAGTCGTTAAAAAATATTGGTCCGATGATACGCCCTCTTGACACTGCTAGCCAAACACCAACATTTAATGGATGTAATGGAGTTTCCACAAATTCGTGGGAATTTTCTGTTCTTAAATCTTATATGGAAAAAGCTTTAAGTCTTTTTTAAGAATAGTGTGACATGTTCCCACTGATAGCTGAACTTCTTGTAAAAGTTTCGCAATAGATTTCTTGGGAGAGTGTTCCATTCGATCCCGAACATCTTCAGTGCAGGCTGCAGTCCTTTTCTTAGCTGCTCCGCTTCCTGTTTTGCGACCAAGTGATCCTGTTTTCACGAAATTTAAGAACACAAACACGGATATGTTTACCTAGCTGTTCATAAGTAATAGCAAAATTAGGAAACTGCTGTCGAAACTTCTGTACACACTGATTAATTGAATAAACTAATTGTCCATTTCCTATTCTACCGGTTTGAAAATAACTTTCAACAATAAATATTTTCTGCTGTAATTCTAACATTTTGAATTAATTGAAATTAATTAAATAATTGAACAGCTATCAGTGCTGCAAATCTTAGAAGAAAAAAACAGTGAAATCATAGCCCACTTTAATGAGGAATTCAATTGAAGGCACGGTATTTTCTTTTATATGATATCAATCAGATACCAAAATCCAATCATAGGATCACACAATTGCCCACTTCAGTTCATCATGATTCAATCAATTATATACATATAGCAAATCTGCATGGTGAAGTTAAAAAAGTCAATGTTACGAGATTGTAAGCAACCCGAGAGTACTCACGTCGATGTGCCAACGCCTCCAAAATATGTTTCAATTTTCTATTATTTCTGATCATTTACCCTTCTTATATCTTTCTTTTTAAAAAAATTGAAGTCTGTTTTACATGCACTGGATTATCCATGATATTAGCGACTAATAAATGAAATAAGTTTAACAACGTATTAGCCTTAAATCACTACAACGCCGTCAATGTAGAAGCTGTTTATTTCATCGAGCGAGGAGTTAATTAAGATGATGTGTTTCGGCCCGCAACCAATATCAAATCTCCAAAATATTTTGAAATTTTGGCTTAAAATGCATTAACATTAACTAATTATTAATTATTATTAATGTATTTATATTTAGTTGCGAAGTCACAAAGTCCCAAATTATTACGACTGAGTACCACGCATTGACAGTAATATAAAAAAGTTGGTAAAAAGTCCCTAATGAATGGTAACATAGCAGGAAAAGCTATAAATATAAATAAAATAACAGCAAAAGCTACTAAATACAAACAGACGGAAAAATTAAACAGTTAGTAAATTTATCACAAAACAAATTTGAATTTTGAAAATTTGAAAACAGTTTTGAAACCATTTTGGGAAAAAAAAAGGACTACGATGAAAATGTAAATGAAGAGTCAAACCTTAAAAATTAATTGGCACAGCTAACAGGCAAGATCGTAAAAATTAACAATCCATGAGTTAAATACAGATAGTCTACAAAAATAATTAATTTAACAGCAGATAAGCAAAAAAGACCTAGTCTAAAATTAAGTTAACAGCAGATAGGCATATTCCAATTTATAATTTGACAGTGAAGGCAAAATTTTAAAAACCCACACAAAAGAGGGTAAACCTGAAATTTCATCCGTAACAAGAAACCGAAAAAAACAATAAAGTTAAAAATTATTCCAGTTGATAGATTCAAAAAAGTTAAAGTGGGGAAGACAGCCGTTGAGGAGGATTACGTCACTATTTTTATTAATAAAAAAATATATATCTAAGGATTCAGTAATATTAAGTCGAAAACCTTTGGGGAATTGATGGTGTAGCTTTACGGTGAAATTGATACTGGATAGGTGTCCAAAATCCAAAAGATAGGTAGCAAAATTTGAGTCAGTTTTTCCCAGTCTGGCAGAGGTCAGGTATTCTTTAAACACGGGTGGCAAGGTTCCGACCAGTTTGACCTGTATAAATAAGTAGCATTGGAATAAGGCTGCGTACACGCTATAGAGTAAAAACCACTTTTGTTCATAAAATGAGTCTCATCTTTCGAATTAAAAAGTTCAGTCACTGAGTTATAATCATTTGAAAAAGTGGTCTTTACACCTTGTAGCTTCATAAGGACTTTCTTAAGCATTTCGGATACGATACCTAAATAAGGTAAGTGATGTTAGTAGAGGACAGAGAATTATATTTGAAACTGGGAAAGATAGCTCTATTAATGAGGGTATTTCTGGTTTTATAAAATAAATAACAAATGACTTCAGTAGGGAAGTTGTTGTCTTGAGCAATTTGACAAATAATTTTGATTTCTTTAATGAACCCAGACTGGCTCGTAGGTATTGAGAAAGTTCTGCAAAAAAAAATTACGAGAAAGCTGACAATTAGTGAAAGAGTGTAAGAGTGGTTAGAGTTGGAGTTGGAGTTAAGATTGATGATAGCATCAGTATTCGTAGGTTTTTTTGAAAATTTTGAATTAAGTCTAAGGGTACGAATATGCTGAAGATGCCTCGCTATTCATCCTCGATGTTTAGGTCACGCTCGATACCACGAGTCACCCCTACGTAAAACAAAGGTGTAAACGTTTTAAGTGGAATTGTGCATATCGAAGATTCACGCTGTTATCGTCGTCGATATGCACGATTCTATTTAACCTTCTACGTTTGTTTTACATCGAGGTAGTATCGCGGTATCGAGTGCGACCTGAAGTTAATGTTATAGTGAATTTAATATTATTTGTAAAAGTATTAAATAAAGTAAAAATACGACTGGCAACAGTATCGTCACCCTCCAAAACAACCAAAATATCGCCTATGTAACGAGTAAGCAATTTAATGTAAGTGGATCGGAATTGAAAAAACTTAGATTACAGATTATTCACGAAATTATCGGCCAAGAGAGGGCTTAAGTTACATCCTATAGATAAATCATCAGGTTGTGCGTAAAATTTGTTGTTAAATTGAAAGAAAATTTGTTGCAAAGTTATTTCTAACAGTTCAAGTCATATTCTAGGAGTAATATATTATCAACGTCAAGACAATCTTGTATTGGTATGAAAGTAAATAGATTAAAACGACATCTAAGGAGATCAAAATACAGTTTTGATTAATTTTAAAGTTGTTCAATTTATTGACTTGATCCACTGATTCAGAGTTTCTGACAATATATTTATGGGTTAGGGGGAGGTGTTCTCTTAGAATGGAGTCTAATGATGTGGTCAATTTGTAGGCGGGGGAATTGCAAAAACTAACTACCGGATAAATGGAAACATTTTGTTTGTGTATTTTAGGTAACCCGTATAAATACGGTTCATACATAGAAGATATTTTTTGATAATATAATCAGAGGGTTGTTCCTAAATTCGTAGACTATAGATTTAAAAGTCTTGTTGATTTAAGTTCGGGGTCTGAGTTGAAGAGGATGAAGTTGTCGTTTTCTGAAAAAGTTTCGACTTTGTAAATACATTCCTCTTTATTGAGGAAGACAAGTCAAGAAACTTCATATGCTCTACTAACGATCAAATTATAATCTTTAATTTTTCTTTTTAAGCAATTGAGAGTAGCTGAATCTGTGCTTTTATGAGTTTGTCAAATAAAAGTATTCAAAACTTCAGAGCATGTAATTTGTTTATCATCGAAAAATTCGAATTTGTCGAAAATGGAGTCAGTGTGTATAAGATCTTTTAACGTAGATTTGCTGATCTTAGGTTTAATAGAAAATTGAGGGCCTTTATTCAAAAGTGACCTCTTCGTGAGTGGATAAATTCAGGAACCGTTTATGAAAATCGTGAATCTAAACTATTGGAGAATTGAAAACATGTCTGACGTTGTAATCAAGATTGTTGCGGGGATTTGACTTAATTGTATGGGTTGGAAAATATTTTGGTTTAGATTATCTTGATCTGAATTGGAGTTGAAAAAACCTCTCGAGCTCTCTAAAGGTGTGAGAGTAGGAAAATCTAAGTATTCTACTATTTTTTTTTGTTTTACAATTTTATCAGGCAAAAGTAAAACCAAGAGAGATTTTATTTTCGTTCAAAATCCGATATTTCATACCAAAGATTATTTAAAAAATAATTGCATGCATACGATTTTTAACATCCTACATTATACCAAGTGATAAATAACTGAAGTCATCGTGTCGATTAGCAAGACCGTGTCCCAGAAACCCATATACTTGCTAATTAACGGTCCTGGATTTAATTTTAAATACATTAGTTATAACTTTAGTTATTCTTAGGTTAATCGAGGCCCTCGAATAGTTATTAAATTAATAATAAATGTATTAATAAATTGCCAATATTTTGTTTTTTTTTTGTGAATTTATGCGTCCCACCACCTTTTTGTGTATTAGTAAAAGAAGTTATGCGTTAGTGGGGCGATTCATTCGTAGAGATAAGCGTTTTGGATTGATAAGGAATCCCGTTGGACAATTCATCTCTGGCGCCCTTAAACAATTTATCATTAAAGATCGATCCACAACCCAAATCTCCACTCGAGCTAGGAATTCCGCGTATAACTACGCACTTTTCTTGCTACTCTCCATCCGCGTCATATGTTTGCCAAAGTTTTCAGGCAAATGAAAAGTGTAGGTAGCAACCGTCCTTTGAAATTTGTTTAGAACTCAGCAAAGTCAAAAACCTAATAGAGAATAAAATTTTCCTCGCGATATGATTTTAATATTTTCCGTTCATTCGGTTTCCTCGTCAGAGTAAACGTTATTAGGGCAAGTAATTCATAGAATAATATTGTCTATTACTATAACTTAACATAGGAAAGAATGCAATTTATATCCTTTTCAGCTAGAATGCTTGTATTGATCGTATTTATTCTTTTCGCTTCAGCAACATGTTATTTTTATGAAAAATAATTGTTTTGGTGCGATTGTTTTCATTCGCCGCTCAAAGAATCGGCTGGGGCAATTTGAGTTACCACAACAAAGAACTGATCGAGGTAACGTGAGAAATCAACACCGGGACGGCATTCCTAATTAGGACATCGAAGCCCCACAGTAATCACTTGCCCATCGCTTTGTCTTCCCGCGTTCTTGGAAAATCTCAATTACATGTTATATATTGCGTCGTTTCATCATTAAATAAGATACTGCGAATCTGCAGAGAATTAGTGATAAAAATCAAAATAATTATTGATATTTATTATTAACAAAATTCTATAGGAATTAAGTTCTGAATCTTATATAGGATGAGTCGGTAGGAATGCACCAAACACCAGGAGCGTGTTTTACACGTAAATATAAGACGGAAAAAGTCAAGATTGTGATTCAAGTTTCATTTGTTACCAAGTTACAAACTTTAAAAATTTTAAAAATGTGGTTAATAAACATTTGGATTTGAAAATGTCTGAGAATTAAAAGTTAAAAACTTCAATTAAGACGAAAATTATTTTTTACTTTTTGTTTTCTTGCAGATGTACCAGACAGTGTTCTGTTATTTGTGATTGACGTATCGCTATGTTATTTTAGTTGAAGGTTTAATTTGGATTATGTTAAGTAAATTTTAGTTACATTTTTGGGATGTATTACCTCGTATCGGAATTTTGTTTAAAGTCAATGTAAATTTCGTGTATCAAGAGAGAATTGTAATTCCAGGGTATTTCGCCTCAAATAATGCTTACACTAAAACACAAATTTTGTTCCATGAATTAAATGATATGGGTTACGACAAAACACATTGAACCACAACCTGAAGTAAGTGTCTTGAAGCTTCTATGATGTAACAAAGGACTGCAGGACTTTGCTGATATGAAGGCATCTCTTAAGCCTAAAAGGTGAGCACATTGTAAGCCAAAATGTTAACCTTCGGCTAAGAAGTCTTCAACCATCACCACAACAAGAAACACATTCACGGTAACAGAAAAAAATATGTACAGAGATTATTGTTTGATATCTATAAAGAGAATTAATTTAGGAACATTTTAAAACATTACATAAGTCGGTAGCAACAGTAATAACGAAGTACTTTTTTTTGTAAAAAGCAATAAAACTCTTAGTAAAAAAGTGTTTACTAGAAATTGGGAAGGACGCGCTGTAAGGATGGTCAGAAAACGAGAGGGAGGTGTTTTTCTTGTATGATCTATATAATGGGGATGGAACGATTTTCGCAGGAAGTCACAAGAATACCAGGAAGCATCCGCGTCGGGTATTATAAAAAAGTCACCAAAATACCGGCAAACATCTGCGTCGGGTGTTATTGAAAAAGTCAATTAAAAATGGATGTATAGTGTCGAAGTTATCATTGAATTAAATTTATGAACGTGTGCGTGCGTATACATTAATAATAAAGTGCACATGGGACAAAAGCCGTAAGGTGAACAAAATTATTAATATAACGTCGGGAACTATTTAAATCATTTATCAATTTTAATAAAATATTGTTCAAATTAATTCAACGTTAAATGTCACGAAGAGTAAGAAATATTTAAAGGAAAGCTAGCGTATTAGTATTGCAAAAATAAATATCAAAGAGTTAATAACTCCATTGCAGGAACTTAGTTTGTTATAACCCGTTTAAAATAAAGAAATACATTTCATTTATTGTTGTAAAATCAAAAAATTGTTAAATAAACCCATGGAAGAAAATAAACGATTTTAATTTGTTCTGAATTTCATTCAAAATTATAATTGAGCTTTTATTTATAACAATTAGAAAAGAACCCAAAAGATTGTTATAAACAGGGAAAAGATTTCGGGCCACTTGTTCCCCGAACAGTACGAAAATTTAGCACTCGGACTGTAATAGACCCGCCCACAACAATCTCTGCCAAATTAAAACGCTTGCAATGCATTCTTTCCCCTTCCATTCAATAACAATTTGATGCATTGGAGCTGCGGAAAGATGGCGGGAGTAAATAGTACATTCGGGGTAAAAAGCGTCCAACACGAAGTGGCCTGAATTCTTCGCCCTGTGGTTATAAACATCAAACAAAAAGGTCACGACCCTGGACCTATAAGAGTTTCATGTTAACAAAAATTTATATGCGTTATTATAAACAAAAATTGTTGTACGAAAAATAACAATAACGTAGCAGTATGTATGTGATTTGTACATATGACATTTATTATAACCTCAAAAACTTCAAGAACAGTACACACGATACAAATAAAATCAAATTATCTCTATATGCCAATGTCATTGATTCATCTTTTTGCCTGCAACTTTACCTTATATTTTTTTTGAAAAGCCTTTATTGAAGTTGTTAGAAGTTGCATTACTATCATTATAACCTGCACGCAGAACTGCGAATTAAAGCTTGATACTATCTAGGAAAAAATAGTGTTCTGGTTTCTGTGCTCGCCACTGTATGTTTTGGCTTCAATTTAACAATGCCACCAATGAATGTTTCGTGACAAATAAGATTTTTGTATACTATCGAGCAGGGCTTTTTTACATATTTTAGTTTGTAAAAAGAAAAAAAAAACTGAAAATGTGAACGAAAACCATATTTACTGAAATTTAACGTAACAATTCGATAATTCTTATTCTACTGTGACGTATCTTTCCCTGGAATATTTCGTTCTTTTATACTGATGTATTATTTATTAAACGCAATCGTTTGGAAATACCACAGGACAGATATTCGTTAGATTCTTGTAGTGGCTACAGATTTTCCATTTCTTGTACTTCGAAAGTAATTGAATTTCCTCTCAATTTCTGCGAATGGAAAATTGCACGGAAATCTTACGTTTAAGGCGCTTTTGCTTTATATTAAATTTAAATGGAGCTAAGAAGTGATGAGGAAAGCAAATATTTGTATTTTATAAATCAGTGCATTTCGCTTCTTTAAAGCAAAGATTCCTCGAAGCCGAGCCAAATGAACATTAAATATAAACAAGAATAAAAGAACGGAGCACAAAAGTGTTAAAGTTTCAAAAGAACTTTCCCACGCAAAGTTTTATGGAAGACGTAAATTTGATCTGCGTTATTAGCATACGTTTATGAACTTCAGAATCCGTAAACGAGTTGGTTGTTCTCTGGGGTTGCTTAGCTCCTTGAAATTGCTGCGCATTGTACGAATGTAAAGCGATTTTCTTTGAAACTTTTTCCTTCAACACAACAATGTTAGTTTAATGAGAAAATTTCCAGTTGAAAACAGACAGATTCCTTTAAACGAGTAAACAAAAAAACTTAAGAAACATGTTGCTTTTACTTGTCACATTACTTTATTAAAAACATTAATAAAGTACAAATAAACATTTAAATATTTTAGCTAACACACACACATATGTTCAAAGAATTATATATCTAGTTAACATTAATGTTAACCAGAGACGGTCATAAAATGATGCAAATTTGGCACATATTAAGGAAATATAATTCAGTTTCGGAAGGCCCATGTAATTAACTGTTAACCATCATTTAAAAAAAATGTTCGGCAATTTGCTTAGCAGCACTAATGCGTAATGGATATGACATTATTGCTTTTCGTTCTCTTTTAACTGATCACGACTGTACGTTCGCGCAATAATAAAATACATCCCTTCATAAAAGGATGCTCTATAGCAAAACAAGCAGCGACTTGAATGTTTATTACGATAAAATCTGTGGCAGTAAAGATTCAATTAGACTCTTTATTCGTGTATCAAAGATTTTGTGCCTCGTAATAACATTTTATGGCACGTGTTTTTCAGAAAGGTTTTCATATCCGTACTGCTCGTATCTTTAATTATCTAATAAACTTGCGAAGTTTATATGCAATAGATCGTGTTTATCATATGAACGAGGTAAACTTTTTAAAGCTGTGATGTCAAGATAATCATGCATCATAATTTTCTTTTCCTTTATATAATTTTTTACGCTTTAAATCGCTAGCCATCTAAGTAGAAACAAGGAGGAAATTAATTTAGAGCACAGCCAGTCGCTTCAGTCGTGACGGACATGGGTGTTTACTTAAACACGAAATAATTAAGTGCGGCACCTAATCTTAACCGGAGACGAGGAGAGGATAAAAGAAAATGACTCTATTTATGGAACAATTTGATGATAGTAATAGCAAAATACAGATGTACACATACTTTTAACACACCTGGAGGGTGTGTGCGTACCTTAAAAAATTGAACCAAGTCGTAACTATAATAACTCTAAACTTGAACGGGGTTCAAAGGTAGCTAGAATTTATATGAAAGTAGTTGAGCATCAAAACCAAAAATAGTGACAAATTTCAATTCAAAAACAAACTCAAACTAATGTCAGATCCGTAACTGGCTTTACATCGATACTTGAAATTTAAGAGTTGTTGATAGGCGTTAGAACAGAAGTACACGAGCGGGTTTTCTTCCTCGTTAAAAACGCCGCGGATTGCACGTCTAAATGGAAACTATGCTTAGAAATGAGTGAAACTAGACGAACAGAATAGACGTCGCGTTCCGTTCGGCTGGATGCACGCATTTGTATGCATGATTTCCATTCAAACGTGCGAGTTTAACGCGGCGGAAAATCCGCTCGTGTAGTTTGACCCTTAATCGCCCTAAAGCGCTAAAGTTGTTCTTAAGCTAATCGTCCACTAGGGCGGTCCGTCGGAGTGGCGCAGCGGCAAAAATTAGAAACATTTATACGTGGAACTCAGCTAATTTTGAAATAGTTTTCAATTTTTAAGTAACGTTGCAAAGGTACATTATTCCCTTTTCAACGCAGCTTCACATCAAAATCGGTGAAAGAAGAACGAAGTTATAATTCCACACGTACGGTTAAAAATTTCCTAGCAATGCCAGTTACCATAAATTTTGAATAAAAAAAAGAAAATTTCATATTTTATTGCATGACGCGTTAATTTCTTGGAGTAGTGTATTATCGTTACCCATCGCACGTCGGGTAACGACTGGATGATTGGTAATCAGATTCCGATGGTGGAACAAAAATTTATTTACAATTATTACACAAATTTCCTTGTTAGCGATGCTCTGGAGCGAACAGGCTGAAGATGGCAGCGAACTTACTGAAGGCGAGTGATCGACTGCTACCTATCTCAGCAGAAGCAAAATTGGTGCTCAAGAAATTAAGATACAGCACAGCCGGCAGCTACAGTCGTGATGTACGTGGGTTTTAGTAAACGGGACAAAATAAGCCCCACCTAAAAGGAATTACCTGAAATATAATTATGTTAGCTACGAAGTACATTCATATCGTACAAAATACTACTTGTGAATCAATTACAATAATTCCCATATTTAATCAGTGACGTATCCGTCATCAGTCTCATAAATAGTCAAAATCATAAATTCAAAATATCAATGGCAGGAAGCGCCCAAAACGAACTTAAATGTCAAATAATACCATCGGCGTTAAACGCTCAAGCAGAACGTTAAATAAACCAATCGGCGAGGCGCGTCCAAAACATTATTAAAACGCAACCAATAAAATTCGCATAAGGCCGTAACACAATAAATCAAAACATCGCTACTCCTTACACTTCCACAGTGAACACTCTGCAGTCCCCCTCATCGACGTGTGAAGACGTAGACCTCATGGCAACTTCCAACAGACTACCTCGCAGAACATCGAGAAAACGTTGTTCTTCAAGCCCAACGTCAGATGTAAACCAAACGCTAAGAACAAGTAGCCAAAAACAAGGAACTGCAGCCAACGTAAAAATCCAACGGGGCGGGAAACCTGTCCGAAACGACGGCTGAAACTGAAAGCTTATGGAGGAAAGAAACTCGGACATTAACAATCGAAAAAGAACAACAGTCACCAAACATACCTGTCCTGCGTCTTCAGGAACCAAACTAAGTAAACTCTTAGGAAGTTATGATCTTCCAACACCAGGGCAAAGCAAAGTCGTACACGAAGAAAATTCCCAAAGATTTTTTAGGAACCAAAATTTGTCTCGCTCCGCAGGGCGGTACACGTGAAAGTGGTCTAAAGCCCGTAAAACAGCAAGCGCTCCAACAGCGTCGCAAATTCTTAAAGGAAATCAAACATACTCCCGAAAATTCTAAAAGAAAGGATTGCACGAATCAAAACCAATCTGACATCGGTAACGGCCAATGAAATGTGAAAGGTGAGACACCTGGCATTGCGCTGAAAAAAACCTGAAGTCGCTTGATTTAAGCTATAAAAAAAAGAAGGCGAGACGGACGTTTTAAGGCCGTGAGAAAATCTGAAATAATTAATTCGCGAGAGAATTCCACAAAGAAAAGAAATGCTATTAAATCAAATAAATCAAGCCCAGTCTAGAAAGAATGTCCTCATCCTAGCAAAAGAAGTTAAGTGGTTATGAGTAAAGTACCTTTTATTTGAAAGGAAAGTAAGTGTTACTGGAAATAGATGTTTGTAATGTCAAAAGAAGCTGAAATGTCTAATTTGAACGTGGTATCTTAAAATTGATTTTTTTCTCTTCGTTATAATTAATAGGTAGTAGGTACAAATTAATCAATATAATCGCAACAAATGCAACTGAGAATTAACTCAAGTGATTTGATTTATGTTAACAAATATTTGAGAAATGTTCTCTCAATCATACTGAAGACAAAAAAAATTACTCTGAAATACAACGTTCAGATAATGTATTTGAGCTTCTTTTGACATTACAAACACTTTTTTACAATAATAGTCTTAATTTCCTTTCAAATAAAAGGTGCTTTACCTAAATTTTCCGTTGTCTCGATTTCTAACAACCACGTATTTTATTTCGAAGTTTTGATAATTGCTGAAGACGTCGCTCGAAGAAGCAAAACTTTTTATGAAGAATGACTTTTTTTCCTAAAAATTGAAATGAGGAAATTTATAAGTATAATTACGTCCATCCGGGAATACGCTGTATATACTGGGTGTCTCACAACGTACAGAGAAGGTTGAAAGGGCAGTTGTATGACACCACAATAAAGGTTTTTTCTTAATTCGCTTTTCACCAAAACCGAATAATAAGAAAGTTACAGCAGTTCAACTTTCTTAATTTCTTCTTTAATTTACACCTTAATTAATAACAATTATTTCCCAAACTGCAACTTTATTGTTAAATAAACTATAACTTATCAAAACCACTGTCTATAAAATGTCTATATTAATCTGTTTCCTAGTTTTGTTTTTAATTAGTAGGCGGTGCACAACGACATGAAAACCCATTTTTGGGCATTAAAAGAAGAAATGAAATAGCCGCAACTTCAACGTGACTACATTTTTTAAAATAGATGTTTATTGAGAAGCAGTGTTCAGTTAACTCCTAAATGCCTCAAATTTGAATTTACAACATAAAATATTACTACAGGGAGTAACTTTTGTTTGTTAATTAATTTCACTTTAAACTCCTGTAACTTTTTAGTTATTGATTTTTCACCAAAAATTTATTAAGAAAAAAGCTTTAATTTGATCTCTCCTAGCTACCCTATTAATCTCCTTCGTAGGTTACGAGACACCCGGTATAATATTATTTATTTCTAATACGCGAAAACTGCAAAGAAATTCCATTTTAATTTATGGCAAGAACTATTTCGAAACGAAACCTTGACTGAGTGTTTTAAAATAACGCAAAGCGGATATTTATTTGATGAATTCGAATATAATTACTTCAGGGTAATAAAAACTTATATGAAAAAGCAATACATCGATGGGAAGTTTTAGATGTGGTAATTCGAAGCGACAAGCCCGAGACGAACGCTGCAACGATGAGGCAAAAAAACTGAATTCTAATATTGCGTAATCGGGTTTACATACGGGTGGTCGGAATATACAGGGCGTTGCTTAGAAATGGTTTTCAGCACCGTAACACGGTTTGGCGACGCGGGCGGCGATTGGTGTGGCGACAGCGGCGGCAACTGGTTCGGAGGCAGTAACGGACAGAGGCAGTAACAGACAGAGGCAGTAACGGACAGAGGCAATAACGGACTGGTTCGGAGGCAGTAACGGACAGAGGCGATAACGAACTGGCTCGGAGACGGCAGCGGACTGGCTCAGAGAGGGCAGCGGACTGGTTCGGAAACGGCGGCGGATCGGCTCGAGGCGGAAGAGAACTGTCTGAAAGCAACAATGGATTGGCTGCGATGACGGCAGTGACGACGGGCTTGACGGCAGCGGCGACTAGCTCTGAAACGACAGGCGGCAGTGACGACTAATTCGGGGCCAGAGACGATTGGCTCGGCGGCAGCGGTGGCTCGCTTGACGGCAGTGGCGACCGGCTCGGTGACAGTGGCGACTGCCGGGAAGCGGCAGCAGACCGGCTGCGAAAGCAGCAGTGACGACTGGCTCGGAGACGGCAGCGGACTGGTTCGGAGACGGCGGCGGATCGGCTCGAGGCGGAAGAGAACTGTCTGAAAGGCAACAATGGATTGGCTGCGATGACGGCAGTGACAACGGGCTCGACGGCGGCGGTGACTAGCTCTGAAACGACAGACGGCAGCGGTGGCTCGCTTGACGGCAGTGGCGACCGGCTCGGTGACAGTGGCGACTGCCGGGAAGCGGCAGCAGACCGGCTGCAAAGGCGGCAGTGACGACTGGTTCGGAGACGGCAGCGCACAGGCTTGGAAGAGACAGTGGACTGGCTGGGGACAAAAACGGACTGGCTTGAGGACGGCAGTGGAACTGCTGCGATGGAAACGGCGGCGAATGGCTGCGATGGCGGTGGCGGCGACTGGCTAAGAGGCGGCAAGCGGACAGGCTTGGAGGTGGCAGCAGAGTGGGTGCGATGGCGGCTGGTTCGGTGGCAAATGATGGCTGCGAAGATGGCAGTGGCGACTGGTTCAGCAACAATGGCGATTGGTTCGGCGGCGGCAGCGGACAGGCTCGGAGGAGGCCACGCACCGGCTTGGAAGCAGCAACGGGCTGGTTTGAAGGTGGCAGCGGACTGGCTGCGAAGGCGGTAGTGGCGACTGACTAGGCGGCGGCGGCGGCTGGCTCAGATGCAGCAGGCCGACAGCCTTGGAGGCGGCAGCAGACTGTCTACGGTGGCGACTGGTTCGGTGACAGCGGGCTAGCTGCGAAGACGGCAGTGGGGACTGGCTCGGCGGCGGCGACGGCAGCAGACAGGCTCGAAGGAGGCAGAGGACTGGCTTGGAGGCACCAACGGACTGGCTGCGAAGGCGACAGTAACGGAAGGCTCAAGGCGGCAGCGGTCAGGTTCGAAAGCGGCAGCGGTCAGGTTCGAAGGCGGCAACGGTCAGGTTCGAAGGCGGCAGCGGCCAGGTTCCAAGGCGGCAGCGGACTGGTTCGGTGGCGGCAGCGGACTGGCTTGAAGAAGGCAACGGAGTAGATGCGCAGGTGGCAATGGTGTCCGGTCTCACTCGGAAGTTGCAGCAGACAGCTTCGGAGAAGGCAGCGGCTGTGGCGACTGATTCAGCGGCGGTAGCTCAGCGGCAACAGCGGCGGTGGCTCAGCGGTAACAGCGACTAGTTCGGCGGCATGGCGACTGGCTCGGGAGCATGGCGACTGGCTTGGCGGCGGCAACTGGCTCCAAGGCGGCAGCTGTCAGGCTCGAAGATGGCAGCGGTCAGGCTAAAAGGCGGTAGTGGACTGGCTGCGAAGGCGGCGGCGAACTGGCTGTGAAGACGGCGGACTAGCTGTGAAGGCGGCAGTGGTGACTGGTTTAACGGTAGCGACGATTGGTTCGGCGGCAGCAGCGGCGGCTGGCTTGGCGGCAGTGGTAACTGTCTCGACTGCAGTGACAACTTGCTCTGCAGCGACGGCGAACAAGCTCGGAGAGGGCATCGAACAGGCTCGAGGGCAGCGAACAGGCTCGAGGGCAGCGAACAGGCTCGAAGCCAGCAACACAGTGGCTGCGAAGGCGGCAGTGGCGAGTGGCGAGTGGCTCTGTGGCAGTGGCGAGTGACTCGGTGGCAGTGGTGAGTGGCGAGTGGCTCTGTGGCAGTGGCGACTGACTCGGCGACAACAGCTCATCAGCAGCAGTGGCGGCAATAAACACTTGAAGGCGGCAATGGTCAGTCTTGGAGATGACAGCGGACAGGCTCCGACTGATTGGACGGTCAGATTCGAAGGCGGCAGCGGTCTGGCTTGAAGAAGGCAACGTACCAGCCGCGCAGACCGACTGCTGCGCCAATTGGTTCAGCGGCCGCGGCGGTGGCTCACCGGCAGCAGCGACTGGCTCGGCGGCATGCGATTGGCTCGGCGGCGACAACTAACTCCAAGGTGGCAGCGGTTAGGCTCGAAGGTGACAGCGGTCAGGCTCGAAGGTGACAACGGTCAGGCTCGAAGGCTCCAGTGGACTGGCTGCGAAGGCGGCGGCGAACTGGCTGTAAATGCGGCAGTGGCGACTGGTTTGGCGGCAGTGCCGACTCTCTCGACTGCAGTGACGACTAACTCTGCGTCGACGGCGAACAAGCTCGGAGACGGCAACGAATAGGCTCGACGGCAGCGAACAAGCTTGAAGACAGCACCGCAGTGGCGAGTGACTCAGCGGCAGTGGCGACTGACTCGGCAGAAGCAGCAGTGGCGGCAGTGAACAGGCTTGAAGACGACAACGGACTGGCGCGGAGTGGTTCGAGGGCAGCGACGAATGACTAGGTGACGGCCGCGAACAGGTTCGGAGACGGCAGCGAACAGGTTTGGAGACAGCAGCGAACAGGCTCGGAAGCGGCAGCGGACAGGCTTAGAGATAGCAGCAGACTGGCTGCGGTGGCTACTGGCTCTTCGGCGGCGACGGCAGCAGTTAGGCACGGAGGAGACAGAGGGCTGGCTTGAAGGCAGCAACGGACTAGCTGCGCAGGCGGCTGGCTCGGCGGCATGGTGAGTGGCACCGCGGCGGCACGGCGAGTGGCACAGCGGCGGCACGGCGACTGGCTCGGCGGCAGCGACGGCAGCAGACAGGCTCGGAGAAGGCAGAGGGCTGGCTTGAAGACAACAACTGACTAGCTTGAAGAAGGCAAGAAGGCAACGGACTAGCTGCGCAGGCGGCACTGCCGCGGCGGTGGCTCCAAGGCGGCAGCGGTCAGGCTCGAAGGTGGCAGCGGTCAGGCTCGAAGGTGGCAGCAGTCAGCCTCGAAGGTGGCAGCAGTCAGCCTCGACCGGCGGTGGACTGGCTGTGAAGGCGGCAGTGGCGACTGGTTTGGTTTGACAGCAGCGACGATTGGTTCGACAGGGACGATTGGCTCGGCGGCGGCGGCGGCTGGCTTGGCGGCGGCGGCGGCGGCTGGCTTGGCGGCGGCGGCGGCGGCTGGCTTGGCGGCAGCGGCAGCTGGCTTGGCGGCAGCGGCGACTGGCTTGGTGGCAGCAGCGGCTGGCTTGGTGGAAGTGGTGACTGCCTCGGCTACAGTGACCACTGGCTCTGCGGCGACGAAGGCAGCAGCGCAGTGGAAGCAATTGCTGCAAGATCAAATAATTGATAGAGATTTTGTTCATTCGATATTAAGTATTTACTAGTAAATTTCAAGGAAAAGCAATTGCTTAAACTTTATTCATAAGGCCCAATGTATAAGGATACATACCTCAGCTACTTACCCGTTCGTAGAAATAAAAACGCTGTAGAAAGTTAACCCCGACAATTCACATTATGAAATACTAAAACAATAAAAACAAAAGCAAATTTAAATCATACTTACCGCGCTATAACCCTATCAGGAACTCATTTTATTGAAGCGTTCCATTCTACTTGGCGTTAGCCTTGAACCTACAACAATAACAACACAACACCACACTAGTCGCTGAAAAATAAAATTAAAATAATGTTTAGGAAAGTACGTATAAAGAAATATTGCCTAGTCATATCGTGCACAATGAAACAAAACAATCCAATACACACGGAAATAAGAATTACTGCATTAGTATTTCGGTAAAAAGAAAACTTCAATTAGTTACTCACCTTGTTATAATCTGTCTATCTATGAACACTTTATTGAAGTCCATCTATTTTTACCACATTTCAGAAACTGGATTTGATGATATTCCTAGCCTAAAAAAGAAAAAGTACAAAATTGAATTGTACCTCACAACACTACAATAAATTTGCAACATTTTTTTTTAATAAATTTAAACTTATAAAAAAAGTTGTGACGATTTTCTAAAACATTAACTTGACTTGATTTTTTATTAAATTGTAATTAATTAAACGTATTTAAAAAATATTTTACCTCTTCGTAATTGTACTCTTGCGTTATATGAGAATGGTTCTCAACTTCAACTGTTATCTTGAATGGTCTTTTAAAATCAAAATTTACTTACCAACTTATTTGTTCACAAAATGTTGTTCATACTTTGCTATTAAAATCAAAACACTGCACAAGATTTACACTGACACATTAAGTAAGGAGAGGTTCTAAACAGAAGAGGCAATCTGAGTTTAGCTGAATGAATTATCACAATTCTTGATACAAATAATTAAAATCCGAAAGAACTGAATAAAATTTACGAATAAACCCCTACCATATGATCGGCGCCGGCGCAGATCGTAGCTGACGTTATAGTAGCACTTAGATGAGTCTTAAAATATAGAAAAACAAAAATTAAATAAATTTTAAATCATAACTTCATCTTATGATCGATCCTATGATTTAAGGTTTTTCAAGGTATAAAGTTACTTACCTATTTACCCATTCGTAAAAATAAATATGCTGCACAAAGTTAACACCGTCACTTCACTTTAAAAAATTTCTTTTAAATCTGAAACAAGGTACGACTGCAAGACTTTCAAAGTTTGAAAATCTAAAACTCAACTTGTTTGAAAAAAAGCAACGGAAATTTTTAAGCCATATTAAATTAAAAAATCAATAATGAAAACACTGATAAGAAAAAATAAAATTTAAGTGCGAATCTCTACCAATTGACGGGTGAAGATCGCAACTGACGTTATAGTAGACTTAGAATAGACGAGTTTTAAAATAGACATGAAGTTACTTACCCATTCGTCAAAATCAAAACATAGCACAAAGTTAACAGTGCACAAGAATAACACTGTCACATTAAACTAGTGAAATACAAAATTCTAAACTAAAAAAAATCAAATGTCCTCACCGCACTGTCAGGAACTCGACGCGGGACTGAAATTATGCAGAAATAAACGAAATTGCCAAACAAAAAATATTTATAATACTTACCCTACCTTTCATCGAAGAGTGCCGTTCTACTTGCCTGAATTCAACTCCAATCGCCCCAGTCACAACACTACACGTCACTAAAACAGAAATTGAAAATTAATTCGTACATTTAAAGATAAAAGAAATGAAAAATTACCTATAAAAGTCACAAGGTACGATGCAACACAAAACACACTGAAACAAGAATAGTTAAATTAGTATCTTTGTACAAAAAAAAAATCGAAAATTTGACTCACCTTTTTTATAAGTATCCGTGAAGTCAAGTAACACTTTTAAGGAGCTCCACAGCAGTTCTCTGCAATCACTAAAATTGTTTTATCATTAGTGCCAAAAAAAGTAGTGTTTTAGTAAAAAAAAAAAACTTCAGGTTGGTATAATCTATCACATCTATGAACTGTTTATTAGCGAAGCCGATCCACACTTCGGAAACTGGATTTGCTGTTCAAAAACACACTGAAACAAGAATAGTTGTATTAGTATCTTTGTGTAAAAAAAAATAACTGAAAATGTAACTCACCTTCATTATAAGTATCCGTGAAGCCTAGTAATAATTTTAAGAGGCTCCAAAGTTAAACATCTTTAGCAGTTCTATGAAATCACTAAAAATGTTTTGTTATTACATTTTCGATGAAATTTCTCTCTTCTAATTATGAAAACGGCCCTTATAAGTTAATGAAATACAAAGCACGAAAAAAAATTCAAATGTACTCACCGCACGGCAACCCAATCAGGAACTCGACGTGGAACTGAAAGTATGCATAAATAAACGAAATTGCCAAAAAAAAAACTTATTCATAATACTTACCCTACCTTTTATCGAAGCGTGCCGTTCTACTTGCCAGAATTTAATTCCAATCGCCCCAGTCACAACACAACACATCACTAAAACAAAAATTGAAAATTAATTCATAAATTTAAAGATAAAAGAAATAAAAAATTACCTATAAAAGTCACAAGGCACGATGTAACACAAAACAGACTGAAACAAAAATAGTTATAATAGTATCTTTGCACAATAAATTAACAAATGAATGTATTGTAAAACTGTAATTTCTATTATTTGACTTGTAGTTTCGTTAAGAATATATAATAATATGAAATAGCTAGCTGTTGTAAATTTTACTGTCCAAGAGATATTTTCGAAATCGGTGTGAGAACATATAAATTAAATATCACATTTTGTTGTACAACTTTCCCTGTAACTGCAAAATAAATTTCACTTTTAGTTCATACTGATTTTGCATAGAGAAAATAGGTCACAGATCATAATGCCCTTTTCGTTTTGTTTTTCTGATAATTAGTTTGTTTTTAATAGCGATTTAAATTTTGGAAAAAAATAAAATACCATTTAAATAACAATTTTATACAGGTTTGTACAAGAGTTAACAGGAATTTGTGCTTGGTGCTGTGAGAATGCAAAAAATTAGTCATTTGGATGGGTGATTTCGACCGAGAAACTAAAGAAAGAAAGTGCATTTTTCATATTTTGATCGGGCTTGGTACACAGAAAAAAAAATGTATTACAGTAGGAAACAAAAATAAGTTGTAATAAATATTCATACAATTGTAGGGTAAGACGCTATTGTCGTAAGATTTACTACAATTGTTCGAATATTTACGACAATTTGTTTCTGTCTCACACTTTATTACAACTGTGTTACTTTTATTATACATTTTTTTCTGTATATTGTCTTGTTAACCATATTTTTAGTTTAGGGTCTATTTTACTAGGAGCAGAAAGTGTCCTCTATCATCTATTATTACAGCTCCGTTATGAAGTTTCCCTTCTATAATCTGTCATCACAGCTCCGTTGTAAACTTACCCTACAGGTAATGGCTTCTTCTGCTCACGATTCTCATTGCAACAATCGGTTGTATGAGCGCTTATTGTCGCAGCTCGGGTATGAACACAAGAATTTGAATATGTATTTTATTGTATCAGCACTATTCTAAATCTCCCCTTGATATTCTTCAAGGTGGCGAAATTATAAGAAGAAATAAAATCTGTGTAAGTAAAACGTTCTTTTTTTTGACTTTAGGAGAAACTTTTACTAAAATATTTCTCACTTGAAATTAGGGAGATACTCACTGTATATCAAATTCCAAGAAAGAAAAAATGAATTACGGAAAATTATTAATTATTAAGAGTTATTACTTCCGTTAAGTGAAAAAATGTTCACGCCACACAGTGGTCCAGAATGGAATTCTAGTGTAACAAAATTAAGAAAATTGAAACATTTGAATTAACGTCAAAATATATCTATTAATGTACTTCCATGTTTGTTTCATTTGTTTCACAAACTTTTCTTTTATTTACGCTTCTGTAGCGCTGACAAATCACGCATGAATATTTCAGATATCAAACGTGTTTGAAAATGTAACAAGTTAAACATAAGTCTGACATTATATTAGAAGGTTTTATTGGGTAAGTTTGGTAAGATCTTGCTACTTTACTTTTACTTAAATAATTTCATTTATGATCAGTCGGATCTAAAGTTTTATTTATATATTTTTTTATTTTAAATAAATATATATTAAATGTCTGCATTTTAAAGTTTCAAAAGACAAGAACTAAAAAAGAGATCAAATGAGATGTTTTTGCGAGTTATGTAAGGGTAGTTAGTAATTTATTTTAAAATACTTTTGTCCAACGAAGTGCTACTTTTTGCTACTTTGTAAGATTTCTTCAAAATTCGCTCTTGATTTGGTTCTGAATATGAGTAAATATAAGAATGTCTTAAGAAGTGTGTCCATACATTGAGTTGACAAGAGGAAAGATATATTTTATAGAATTCTACTTGCTTAGAATTCTTTAGAAATACTAAAACTTTCTTAGGTTCCCTTAAAAAGGATCAGAACTAAAAAAAAAAATGTGATATTAGCAAAAACATGTGAATAATATGATTCTAGTGAGATAATTGAAAATGAAAATCCAAATTAAGATTTTTCGAAAAATTTCTTAATAGCTTTCATTTAATTAATTTTTAGTGCATATACAGGGTGAGTCAATACTGCGTATTTCATAGATAGCGTCTTTGTTAATCCAGATTTTTAAAATCTGTTTTCGCTATTACTTACTATTACTTGCGTGTAGTATATATGCATGATTTAAAAATTAGTTACGATTGCACAGGGTGCTTCGTATAATATACCACATTTTGATAAGCAATCTAATCTGGAAAACATTTTTTAGTCTTAAGGACGGATTGAAATAAATTATAATGTACAGAATACGCCATCGGCTGTGCCACACGTAACAATTCAATTGTAACTAATTTTAAATCATGTACCTATACCATATGTAAGTAAAAGAGAAAACATAATGTAAAAATAAAAAGACTGCGAAGTATTAGATCATTTCTAATGATTGCAACATGAATTAATATGACAAATATGAATAATCTTATTATTACCATTTTAGTGCGTTTTTAGAAATTCTTTTGAAATTAATTGCTTTTTAATGGCAGTAATTTTAGAGTGATTATGTTACCGTACAAGAAAACCTAAATTTTTCTATAGGGTATTAATAAAAAACCTGGAAAACATTGGCAGGTGATAATAGAGAACAAAACAAGAAAAAAAATCTAATAAACCTATGTCCAATACTCAGTACAGGGTGTCCAAGCTATTTATTCACTCTTCTAAAATTTTTGCTTTTTACGTAAAATTGGAAACCGATAAATTAAATAAAAAGTTGAACTTTCGGTCGTGCGTGTGAATATGTATCACTTAGTAATTTTGGTTTCCATGACAACAAAAATCTTATTTGTTTTCTTTTTTAATTTTCAAAGCTAAAAGTCGTGTATGTTCTAATGCGAACAAATAATTCGAGGAAGCCACTCCTTTGATTGCGTTTCGGTTTTTAACATTTTTACAGCATACGAAATTTCATTTCATTCATAACAACTTATTTTTTCAAATGGAGCATTATTATCAAAATTTCATGTGCTGCAAAAAAAGTTAAAAACCAAAATGCAATCAAATAAGTCGATTTCTCTTATTATTGGATCGCATTAGAAGGAAAATATACGATTTATAACTTTGAAAATTAAGAAAAAAAGATTTCGTTGTCACGGAAACTAAAATTACACATTCGAACTCAATGATCTGTAGAATCCAAATATGTAAAAATACATAAACCGTTCCATTTAAAATAAGAAAGTTGATGACACAAGTCGTATGGTGGCCGGTGCTACGTCGGAAACTTCAACTTTTTAATTTATCAGTCCCAAATTTTTCGTATCAAATTCTAGAAGAGTGAACACATAGCGTGGACAGCCTGTATTGAGTATTGGACACGGGTTTATTAAAATTGTTTTCTTGTTTTCACCTGCCAAACGTTTTCAAGGTTTTTTATTAATATCCTGTAGATAAATTTAGATTTTCTTGTAAGGTAACATAATCGCCCTAAAATTAGGCAAAAATCCTTATAGAACTAATTGTATTGTGATACTATCACACAATTTCTTTAGAAAATATAGTTAAAAAGACACAGTATTGTTATTTCCATCATTTTCGAAACTCAGATATAAAAAAATAATTTTGTCGCGGTAGAATTCCATTTTGGACCACTGTGCGCCGTCTGCATATTTATCAACCAAACAACTCAGTCTTACAACTCTGCTGAACTATTAATTTCTATAATTCCTTTTTTTTTCTAGAATATTGGAATTTGGTACATCTGTCTGATTTCAAATAACAATCATTTTATCTCTCTATATTTTTCTTCTAAATTCGAAAACAAGACCACTTTGGTTACACACATTTTGCTTCTTCTTGTGTTAATTCCGCCACCTTGAAGACCTTCAATATCAAATTTATCGAAAATTCATTTCCACCAAGCAGATCTGAACTGCAAGACATGAAACCTGAATTTTAAAAATTGTTAGTCCATTATACGTATCGCGACTGAATCCGGAGACATACTGTATATAAGGTAAAAAAAATTGTATCCAGTACCTCTGTTTTGATTTATCCTGTATAGAAGAAAAAAATTTTAAGTTACGGATCTATAAAATTTAAAACAAAAATGTCTTTAAAATTAGTTTTGTAACTTCTGTAGTTATCGACATATAGCACGAGAACGCACTGTTGGGACACCTGTACAGTTTTCCATTTAAAAAATAATAAGTTAGGTTTGTAACATACTAAATGAACAATCTGTATACATATTTGAAAATAATTTTAAATTACGCGGAATGAAAACCTTCACAACTTTTGTTAAAGACGTTTTCTCAATAAAATGAATTTAAAAGTGCATTTCCCCACTTTTCCAGAAATTTAGGACACCTGGACAATCGGTTACACATTCCAGAACAAAGTAAGTTTGGAAATCGCATTTTTTTAATGCAATGTAATTCGCACAAACGCTACAAAAATTATCGGATTTCAAAATTTACTCACCTTTACACGACACTAATGCAGTTATTACAGTCACTCACACTGTTTTAATTAACAATTAAGCGAATTTATTATAGACAAGTAGAATAAAAATTGCTAAAATTTATACCTTCGAGTACGATCACGTCTATTCGATTAGCAAATTGTCAGCGCACTAAAAGCGCAGGCATCTCAGACCAAAACAAAAACGCCTAAACTTTTTTCTTGCAGTTCCGTGAATCTCACTTCGGAAAATATGACTTTAATTATATATAATGTTCTTAATATCGCCAGGAGATAAACCGAGAAGATAAATTTTTTGTATACACTGCGTTTCGCTTCTCATCTACACATTCCTGTACTTCTTTTTATTTATTAACGGATTGATTTTAAATTTTCATCACATGTACTTCCTTCTAGAACCGACATTTTCTGATTTTAAAATCTTTTGCAGTACAAACCTTCGCCTACTGCGATCAAAAACAAATTGCAGATAATGAAGAAAACATTAGACCTTTGTTAATCACGAAAAGTTATTAAGAAAAGTTGTTTAGAATTAGAAAATAACCGCAATTCCCGAATTTGAGCGAAATTTTTTTATTTTTAATTATGTTTATGATTAACAGCAAAATTTAGCCAGCATACCGGTGTCCCTCTCCATATGCTCAACGTTTTAGAACCTTTATTTACTAATCGATTAACCTGAATTTTGGAGACAATAAATTAAACAAAAAATGGAGTGTTTCGACATACTGCTGGTCCTCATAGGACATAGGACAGTTTCGCCGGAAGTGATATCAACTTTCTTATTTTAAATGGAACATCCTACATATTTTTACATACGTGGGCTGCTGGAAAATTTTCTGGAATCTAGTAGGTCTAGAATTGTTAGCGTTTATCAACTGTCATATTTGAAAAATTTGATGTTTTTCGCCTATAATTCTATTGACAGTTCCTGTCCAAGAGAACTAGTTTTGTTTGTACAGCATTTGAGAAAAAGTAATTTTGTGTAAACATGGAAATCTCGCGAGAAAATTTTCGTACCATGATTTTTTACGATTTCAAATGTGGTCTAACGCCGAAACAATGTCTCGATAGGCTTCATTTGGCTTTTGGAGATGAAGCACTATCAAAGAGCAGTGTTTATAATTGGTTTGCCGAATTCTAGTGTGGACGTACCTCTCTCAGTGACGAATTTCGTGAAGGTCGTCCATCAACATCTGTTGTTGCCACTAATGTACATGCTGTGCGTGAAATGCTTGAGCGAGATCGACATGTGACATACCGTGAGAATCAAGCATCCTTACGCTTTAACATGAAAGCAATACACCAGATTTTGCATGATCATTTGAACGTACAAAAGCTTTGCAGTCATTGGATCCCACACAGTTTAACAGAATCGCAAAAGCAGGGTCCTGTCAAATGGTGCGAAGAAATGCTCAAGAAATTCAATGGAGGTCGTTCAAATTTAGTTTATAATATCGTTACTGGTGACGAAGCGTGGATCTATTCGTACGAGCCAGAAAGTAAACAACAGTATACCGTTTGGGTCTTTCAAAATGAACCAGAACCAACAAAAGTTGTCCGTTCACGCAGTGCTGCGAAGCAAATGATTGCTTGTTACTGATTAGTATACTACAATTTGTTTGCCGGAAGTCATCGATCAAATAAGAAGAAACAATCGAAATCGACGAATTATTCTCCATCATGACAACACCAGCTCTCACTCAGCCCGTCAAACAGTTGATCTTTTGTCCAACAAAAATGTTGAATTAATGACTCATTGTCCATATTCACCTGATTTATCACCTAATGATTTCTTTTTGTTCCCAAATATCAAAAATAAAATGCGTGGTGAGCGATTTTCGTCGGCTGAAGCAGCGGTTGAAACATTCCGGACACTGGTTTCTGAGGTACCATCTTTAGAGTGGAAAACGTGCTTTAGAAATTGGTTCTAGCGTATGCAAAAGTGTATTAACGTCAAAGGCGAATACTTCGAAAAACAATGATACCGTTTACCAAATTTCATAGGCGTTTTTTCATACCGTTTCCAGAAACTTTTCCAGCAGCCCACGTATTTGAAATAAACGGATCATAATGAGTCCGAATAGGCTTGTCGCCGACCGTAACATATTTTTTTACTTGCAAGCATTGAAAAGTTTCTCAAAATGGACATAAATGTGAACATTTTAAACTATAATAAGTAGATATTCAAATTGACAACACCTTACCATGATATACCATGAAACTTCAAATATCTTACCACCATAGTATTTGGAGTGATATTTTACAGAGGACCTACATCTTATACCAACATAATGCAACAGGTAGTAGTTTTTTTTATTTGTGAACAAATGCGAAAGTGTTGTATAATTGATTAGGATTACAATCAAATAACAATTCAGGTAGGTATAATCCTTTGTATTAGTAAATTGACAAAAAAAAGCGTTTTGTTTAAACAAGAAGAAAACTTCTGAAATCATACTGATTTTTAAGGTTTTTGCAATGTTTTATTTTCGCGTGCACTTTCGGTTTTGTATCACGGTCTCTTCCAGATTTGAAAATAATATTTTTTTGTTTTAATATTATACACCTATGATTATTGATTGTTCATTGGTAATTTTAAACTATTATAAGATAAGACCAGGATAAGACCCGTTTCTTGCTTTACATTTGTAACTGAATTTAACCTTTGAGTCTTTGATAGATGACAGTAATGTGGCTCCCTCTACGGAACGGAAAAATGGCTTTGAACCGAGAACGCAACCGGTCATACAAAGCACTCCCCTTGTGCGCTTTATTAATATATGAGCAATGATAGGAGGCCGTGGATTCACATCGCAAGCTTCAGCTACTACCCACCTGAAGTGCTGATTGATTTCATTTTACGATTCGCATCTCGGCTAATTTATTTTTCCGCTAATTATACTGTCTTCTCTTTTTAATTTTCAAGAACGTGATACATATTCACTCACACACCTTTAAACTTTAATTATTGTAAAGAAAACGTTCTGTTTTTCATGTAATAATTACATAGTTATATAACATAAAAATTAATTCAAAATCAAATTAAACGAACACAAAGACAGAATTGAAATACAAAAAATTATTTTCATACTCGTCCTATACGCAGTCCCAAGCGGTCGTTAAACGTTCATATTTTGACCTTAACATAGACTTTGTGTTGCAAGAAAATCTTTCCATTATCTCAGAATTTCTACTCAAAATTATAAATTTAGTAAATAATTATGTATAGTTCTGAACAAAGTTCTCTCTTTATTTCCATTTAAATATTCCCAGGATTTGTCAGGTTTTTCCTGATTTCTTAAGTTTAAACAACTTTCACCCTTTCAGAACAGTCAGTTCTCACATGTACCAAAGAAGAAAATTACTGAATTGCTTTTACAAATTTAAAACAAATTGAATTACATGCCAGTTTCTCTAAAAATAAATAAATTATATTTTTTAACAAAGACTTAGTAAAGGCAAAAAGTGATCTTAGCTGTTTGTACGGTTGCCTACACCAAAGGTGGTATGATAATTTATTTCGTTAAGGCTGTTTGCTCGGCCCCAAAATCGTTTTTCCCATTTCCTGGGCTTATTTTTCATTAAAATCGTACCAATTTTTCGCGAAAAATTTTTAAATAGATTCTGTTAGGCGGCTAAAGGCTCGTTTTTCGAGAATTGCCAAAAAGGCCTTAAAAAAAAATTAAAATTAAAAAAATTCGAAAATGTAAGCCTTTAGCCGAAATTTCGCAGTATTCAATAATAATAAACCGTTTAGTTTTTTTTTTTATTTTTAAAAATAAGGTCAGGAAATGGGAAACAAATTTGAAATTTTCGGAATGAAATCGCTGAAATCAAATGTGGTATGTGATACACGCTAGCTCCGCCTTCGGGCTTAGTGCAAGAGGGGCGAATTCGCACATTCATTCTCCCGATTTAGTGACAGATGAAGAGTATGAGTGAGAGCGAATGCGTTTCAGTGCGTGTATGAGTGAAACACAGAATACACGCACCGTAAACACACGAACGCTACCGAGCGCTGCCAGAAAATAATTCTACAAAGATTTCTCTTTTCAGAGTCGTGCTTATTGGTAAATTTTTTTACGGTACATTGAAAGAAACATTTTTGTCATAATAAACTTCTGCAAATCTGGTAGTCATGCACTTAATTAGTTTTAAAAAGGGGATGTTCAATATTTTGCTCAATATTTTGTTATTTATTTGTGTACACATTTACCTTGACATCATTAAAAATGCCTGTTAATGCATGCAATTAATATTATGTGATAACACAGGAATAAACAATAAGTAAAATGGGTCGGTGATGTAACATTTTGAATATCAAGTTCACCCAAATAGTGAAACGGAACTGCGTCAAATAATTTTTGTTTCTACACAACTAATTGAATAAAATATAAATACTTGATGAATACGAGGATTCAGATCTCATCAACTGTATCCTAATCTACAACCACGGTTTCAAATTTGTAAGTGCATCTGCATTATACGATATTTTTAAACATTCGTCAA
Organism: Prosopocoilus inquinatus; assembly: GCA_036172665.1. Classification (NCBI taxonomy): domain Eukaryota; kingdom Metazoa; phylum Arthropoda; class Insecta; order Coleoptera; family Lucanidae; genus Prosopocoilus; species Prosopocoilus inquinatus. Next base: position 28,991,152 of record CM069876.1, on the reverse strand, counting down.
GCATCTCAAAAAAAAAAATTAAAAGCTTGTTTTTGATCCTGTTAATATTAACGTTCTGGTGATAATAGTGCGGCCATTTTGATTCTTATTGTACTACACACTAAAAGAATCTGGAACACGTAATACGTTCTGTTGTAAATACGAGGAGTTAATTATTGTTGCTATCATGTATTCGTCCGTTTGTTTATTTCCGTGTTTTTTAAGTTTCTCTAGAAACAAGTTTAAAATTGCATTCAAACTAATAGCGTTTTCCACTGGCTGCACTAGTGCGCACTGAGTGTATTTCCAACTCGTTTCAGCTTTATGTAATAAAACGAGATGGAGATACACTCAGTGCATACCGGTGCAGCCAGCAGAAAACGCTATAATAAAATAACTCAAATATGTATGCACAACAATTGTCTCAATTTTTTTTTAGTGGACATAGTACAGTTAGATATTATATGGCATTATATAATATGGAATCTTGCAGAGCAGATTTCAAATACAGATCTATTTCAGAATTGTCACCAGATTATTATATTATACACTAGTCTTCAAAACCAAATCGGTTTTACTTATTTTTATTGTCAAAATAGCTTTCGTGTGCTTAAAAGTTGAAACTATTACAAAAATAATCTTATAAGATTTCAGAAAAAAATAATGTATTATGATGAATTCAGAACTTTCTTGACGTTTATGTAAATAACATTACTTGTTCACATATCATTCCCAAAGGTGTCCATACAACGAATACAACTATTCGTTATAGCCAACTGCCCTTGAATCCGATAATAGTAGATATGTGTTTTCTTCAGTTTCACAGTATTGCCATCCAAAAAGAAATAGGGCATAACTTTCATCTTTGCTGCTTCCTGAGGAGTTATTTTGAACTTCGCTAACTTATAGGGACACTTGATCTCAATTATAGCATCCTCACCAACTAGTCCATCAGGACTAGCTCCAAGATACGGCATTTCTTTAGATATAAATAATCCGCCGTTCAACTTTATGTCCAAATTCCTGTGAAAATTGTTTTCTCGCAATTTCTTCATGGTTACGGCACCAATTTGTAACTATACTTTCGAAAAATTAGAGGAAATTAATTTTTACGCCAATTTTTTGGCATCAGTTGTTTGACGTCTTTTACAGACAATACCAAATTTCGTTGCTGTTAGTCTTCGCTCTTTATGCCATTTCACTTTGGTGTTTTGGCCAACAGTGTTTCCCTCTAACGATTCTAACTCTACCTGGGTCCTGCTCAAGTAGTTCATTAAAGATGATTTATTTTCTTCTAAGTTTTTAAGAGGGATCACCTCTTCTATTAGTCCGTAGTCACCCTCAGCTTCGGCTGCCTGTTTTCTTTTCTACCTTGCCCAAGAAATAGTCGTGCTCTGCATTTTCGGTAAAAACGTCTCCTACGCAACTTTGACGTATACAGTGTACCCGGATAGAAAGATGATTAAATTAGCAAAAGGTGCAGGTTCGAGAGCTTATTAAGAATTCATTTTCAAATATTACTTGTCATGGCCAACTTGATTATATTGAGATGCGGTTTGAACTAGTTTGCACGATAATTTAAGTACTTTTATGGACACTTAATAAAACTAATCCCATTTTTACAAATTTTCAATAATCTAACCTAACCTTAAAATTTTAAATTGGTGATTTTGTTGGCCCTTTTAAGAGAGACTTTTTTTCTAAATGCAATGATGTATCACATGATATGGAAACTTCTTCAAAATTTTGGGAAACAGAACTTATTCTTTTTATGAATAGAAATCGCTAGTGCCATGATCACAAAACTTTGTTATCGAGACTGTTGCAAGCTAACCGCGCCCTTGTTAACGTTGGTAATAAACGGGCGTTTACATTACATACATATTTGTATTATACATGTGTCCTACATATTGTTTGACAAGTCTGGAATGAATCTGAAATTTGTCTCATACTACTATTACATTTTTCATGTATTTGACATGTATCCGACATGTTTTACCAGACAGATTTGTATTCCAAATTAATGGAAAACACAGCGATCGCAGACCATACAAAGGTACTTTACGCACGTGCAGAATAGTTAGCTGTTTTAAACTATTAAGCGATCTGATGGTTTGTGACGATGGAGTAATCCAAAAAGAGCATAGTAATATTATGCTGCCGCGGCCAAAAACAAAAATTGATTGTCATCTTTCACGAGCGATACTTTTTCTTATTATTAAATAATAGATATGTAGCGAACAGGTCACATAGTGTAAACGATGTCCTGTGCTAGTATTTGTCGAAGACTTTTGCTAAAGATTCATCAGGATTTGTATGCGACAAATCGACAGTTTTGTAAAGATTTGTTTTTGAATTTATTGAAGACATGTATGTAATATAAGCACTCCTTAAGGATTGCAGAACTTTAAATAGGTCTCGATTCACTTGATTGCGACTATACGTATACCAAGTGCTACAAGAACGTAGAACTTACTCGTGAAATATACGAAGCTCAGTATCCAGAAAAGGCTACACAGATGAAGCTGCAGTGCCACTGATCGTTCGTGGACAATCGTGTACAAGCGATTAAAATTTTAGACCAATGAAATTCTTATCTTTTTGGCACATCATACCCCTAACTGATGTGATATTGGTTTAAAATTTTAATGGCTCGCTCACCATTGGCTGCAATCGATCAGTGCCACTGCAGAATATCTTGATAAACAAAAAGCAAAATTTCTGTGATCATGGCACTAGCGATTTCTGTTCGTAAAAAGAATAAGTTCGGTTTTTCAAAATTTTGAAGAAGTCTCCATATCGTGTGCTACATCATTGCATTCAGAAATAAATTTTCTCTTATAAAGGTCAAGAAAATTAGGGAGTACCAATTTAAAATTTTAAGGTTAGGTTAGATTATTGAAAATTTGTAAAAATAAGATTAGTTTTATTAAGTGCCCATAAAAGTACTTAAATTATCATGCAAACTAGTTCAAACCGCATCTCAATATCTTAAATAACAAAAAAGTTACGGCAAATAAAAGAAATGAGGAGATATTGGTTTTAGTAAAATTTTAACCAAGTTGGCCATGACAAGTAAGTTTGAAAATGGATTCTTAATGAGCTCTCGAACCTGCATCTTTTTGCTAATTTAATCATCTCTCTATCTCTTCAAAGACAGAAGTTACCCATGCTGTCCCTACGTATCCGGGCACACTGTATACTTTGGTATATTTGCCTGGACTGTTCCCGATCATTCTCTTATAAATGCGGTGGTGATATTGCTCACTGAAATTTTAAGAAAGGCTCGCAGCGTGGCATTTCACTTCGTAGCTATTTTTCAAAGAGAAGTTAACTCTTTTTCCACCAACAAATTTTGAAACAATTGAAATGTACGTCACCGCTGCATTAATGTTCATATTTAAATGTAAACTGTGCATTATGCGTCAAATGATTGCAGCAAGCAATAATATCATGAAGTCATCCACATTCTACTAAGTCTGGAACTGAATTAATTTCATTATCTTTGAACCCGGTGCAAAAATAAACGTCACAATCAGAATGATCGCCGATTACGTGCTTAGGGCAATGAATAATGTCCTTTTTTAATGCATTAACTTGCTCTATAAGCGTCGGTACATTAGAGCAGTATTAATTCCTATTCCAATAATCATAAGCACAATTATTCTGTATAATGTATATTTTTTCTTTACGTCCACTTTAAACCGCAATACTTCATTGTGCCTAATTTTAGTGCAGGATCTAGTCTAGTGTAGTCTAGATAAAAAAGCAACCCACGTAAAATTTAAAAAAAAAAAAACAATTTTATAGGGATAATAATAACGGTAATGAAACAACAAAATGACGTTATTGATTTACAGAGGAACATGCTATGCGTTTTTTTTGTGTCGTTTCAATTCTGATAAACTTTCACTTTCCGACAGACGTAGTTTTATTTTCCGAGTTTTACATAGTTTCTGTGTTAGATCAGGTCGCCGTTTTTATTTACATCACTTTTACATAAAAAAATTTACTCATCTGAGTGTGCGCTCGACCTTGGAATTTGCAGGAGGCCGCGGGCGGTAGCCATGTGAATGAGGCCTTATCGGAATATTCTCTTGTGGGTGTGTCAAACTGACACGTAAACCAATCAAAAATAAAGATCAGTGACAGCAGAGTCATAAATTACAAGGAAAATGTTTAGGTGGTAATTCTGTTCTCTGTTCTTTTCGTTTGTGTGTAAAAATGCAGGAACACATTTTGAACGTATGTTTCTTCTAAATATATGCGAAAAATAGTGATACGCCCATTTGAAATCGAGTTCAGCTGTAAGCGAGCATACAGCCTTAAGAAAGAGACTTATAGCGTTTTTCGCTGGCTGCACCAGTCTGCACTGAGTGTATCTCTATCTCGTTTTATCACATAAAATAAATAAATAATAAAACTGAACCGAAATGGAGATACACACAGTGCGAACTGGTGCAGCCAGTGGAAAACCCTATTAAACTTTTACAAGTGACTGAAAGTATGCTACTTTCATAATTTTTGAATGTTTAAACGATTTTCTAATTCTTTCTAAAAAATCGTACAAAATTACACATTTTAAATATCGGCCTTTACTGTTGAAGAAAATAATTGAAATGCCTCTTAGGACCGATTTCATAATCAAAATAAAGGAGACTTTAAAATAAGTCACATTCTGTTGTAAAATAACAACGTTTTTGCATCGTTTAGGGCGTATGACTGTGACTTTTATTTTAAAATCTTTAGTTCGATTATGAAATCGCGCCTAAAAGTCATAAATAATCGTGACTGTTTAGAAATAACAAATTAAACTTCAAAAAAAAATAATCTGTAGTCTGGGCAACCCAATAAACACAGTCGTTTGTACGTTTGCCTGAAGGTTAAGGTTCCAAGGTTAATTTTCTTTATTAAAAATCTAAGAAACTCTTACTCAAGATTTTCATTCATTTTTATATCCAAATTTATTTGTTAATGTAAAAAAACAATGTCCATATATTTTGTAATAAATAATAAATAAATAAAATCAAATTTTGTAAAATAGTTATTCACTTAACTTCCGTTAAAATTATTCAAATTCTGACTGATCCTTTTAAGTCTGTGGAATTCTTGCGAAATAAATTCATTTAATGCTTTGAAATCACTTATAAGAGCCGTATAAAACATTTTATTAAATTACCTAAAGTTATATACAAAACACAAAATACAACAAAACATTACAGTATTTATAAACTTAATTTAGTATAAAAGCTAGGAGACGCTAATCTATGATAAAAAGTAAAATTATATAAAATATTGTCCGATATCGACAAATCACACGACTTCAAAGTTAGTAAGGCATATTTATATGCATATTACACCACTATTAATTTAATATAAATGTAAACAGTGCCGGTAGAACATACAGACTAGAGAAGGACATTTTAAATTCCTATAATATTCATATCAAGGCACCATATATAATACAGATTTTTTACACACAAAGAAAATTATATCTGCACAATAATCACAGTTTCAAATAATTATTAAATACGTCTCGTGTTCACGTTACTAATTAAACATATCCTTCTTTGATATATTAAGTTACACAGTAAATTACATTAAGCTTAGATATTTCAAAGATTTATTGTACCAAGGAAGATATGTTTCAAGCCCTCAATATACTGCCCTGTCATACAGAAAAAAAAAATTAAATCAAATACTTTTTTAATTAATACTTTATTAAAACAGGAACCTTTAATACTTTCTCTTTTTTCTTTTTTGTTTTTGAGGGAAAATAATCTGCAATGTTATGTCTCAGCAATTAATGTAGAATTTTCTTTCAATAATGTTACAATAGAGCAAACGGGCAGTATCTTTCTTAAAATAATAATTGCTTTTTTGTATGTAAGTACATAACTAAATAAATAAGAAAAAATAACTTGTTCTATATGGCAGTTGTAAGAAGTGAATTTGATGTGTGTGTGTTTTTTACTTAAACAATCCACGTATGTAGAAATATTTAGAATTCTATTAAAAAGGCATGCACAATATTCCAAGCTGGAAGATTCATTTAACTTTATTATACATCAACCAATCAAAATATTTTTGCAGCTTTAAAAACGCATAGGTGTACCACAGTATAGGAGTATCATTCTTTTTTTTAGATTTTGGTTGCACAAAAATGATATTAGGGAAGCAATGATTTAGCACTCGGGTGATGATGATTAAAATAATCTCAATCATCAACGTTTAACACAAGAAAAATAAAGAATTAAACCAACGGTTACAAAAAAAAAACATACTGAAAAAATGTATTTTAACACTACAGCAATAGACATTTAACACAGACACTGTTATAAGAAAAGAATCCCCTAACAGTTAAATGACTTGAGATTTTCATAACATCCGTTAATAAGTTTCTCCAACCTATCCAAGACGACAGTTAATATAGGTCAGAATAAACCTTTCTCTTTTTTAATGGCAGTTTGTTTCCAAGCGGGCAGTTTTCGAAAATCTGATTTTGACATACATAATAGCTCTGAGAATTCATCCGGTGACAAATAAATTTCCAAGTGGGTGGGATCTACTCCTTCCGGTAGGGGTCTTTGCATTAACTGAGACAGAGGGTAAGTCGTTCGTGTCAGCTGAGCCAATTCGTTTTCAACTAGAACTGTTTCACCAGCCATTCTACCTTCCTTTAAAGAAAAAAAAAATCATTTTATTATTTTCTACTTAAAAAGAAATAAATGGAAATACCTTAAAGTTTAATTCAGCAATATCATCCCTATCTTCCCATATGGGAAATAGATTTGTAAATTCTAAAGGTTCCAGGCCGGCCCAGACTAGGTATGCTGGAACATTTTTACTTTCTGGATTCGTGTACTTCCAATAATCGATGACGGTTTGCATGGCGGCTTTCCTTTCGGCTTGCCATCGCACTACAGCGGAACCAACTTGCTCAGACAAGTCTGAATCATCTTCCCTTTCTGGCCACCAGCCCTGCCACAACCAAATCTCATGACTGTTGTCGAACAAAAACAAAGCTGAAAAACAATCACATTTTAATCAATTTTAATACGAAGTGGTTGTAAGGAATAAATAATGCAAGTGTTAACTGAAGTTACTACTTAATTTTGAGTTATTTTAATAACAATAATTGTATATATATGTATAGTACCTGGTTGATTAGCAGAGTATAATTCGGATTGTAAAAACGGATATGGAGTAACAAATTGACTTCTGTACGAACACAAAACTTCCATGGCTTTGAAAGATCCAGACACGCTGCTAAAATGAAATAACCTCGGTGTATACTTGTAGTCGTGAGGTTCTTCGTTAAGAAGGTTCAAATACAACTGCCGTTTCTCACCCAGTGCTTCTAAAAAGTCGCCACTTTCTTGACCTTCATCAGTCACTATCACAGTCACTTCATCTTCATCAGAAAATCCTAAGTGATTTGATTTGGCCTGAGCAATATGATCGGCTAATCTTTTTGCAACACCTTTAGAGTCTGCCGTGCTTCTAATGCCATTCCAAACAATGACGATACTATTTTCCGGCTGTACAAAAATAAATGCACTCCTACTCCGTAAGCTACGCATACTGCAAGGTACTTCAATCAGCGCAGTTTCCTCATCAATTTCACCTTTGACCATAAAGAGTCTGTCATCAGCCTTTTCCGAGTCTTTATCACATTTGCCAGTGTGAACAGTCATTTTACCGTCGAACAACCTCAAAAAAGCCGTAGGCTCTAAACCTTGCTTCACACGAACCTGCCTTGCGTTTTCTTTATCCAATTCAACGGTCAACAAAGCGGCCGTGCCTTTTTCATTAATCGATGCTTTACTTCCAAGCCAGCAGAAATAAAGGCATCTATCACGACCTGTTTGATTATGATTGGACGGTTTACCTGTCAGTTTACGGCCTGAAATATTAACGCGATACTGCCACCGTATCACGTAAGTATCCGCTTCATAAAAATGACCACTTGAACTATTCGGCACCGCCTCGAAGGTATTCTCTAAGATATGCCAGCACATCACATCCAAAGTACTTATCTCAAATAACCTGTTCGAGTCTTCATCGAAATAACTGTGGCCCCTTCCCAAATGTGTGCCGTCTATTTCGAAATCCGGTTCTGAATATGCAAGGTTTCTCATTTCTTCGGCGTCACATGGACTGACTGTAATTGGGGGCTCCGACTTACTAACGACTGCCTTATTTTTGATGATCCGACTGTAATTAGGCCAGTCCAAAAATTTTTCCCTAAACAAAATAGTCTCCGTGTGCTGCGTCACTTTAGCAAATAACCCCCACTCGGGCCTTATGTCAGATTTTAACGGCCCTGTTAAATTTTTGTGTGCCCCCAGCATTGCTGCTACATTTATTGGATTAACGGTGCAATCTGAATAATTGTATCCTTCTGACCAGAGATCCTTGGCTAACTTTAGAGCGGTCTTCTTTTCATCGGACGAAGCAGTTATGCCACTCCAAACGTACATTTCGGTACCAAAATCGAAGACGTACACTTTCGTTGGAGTTAACATGCGTATTTTTGGAATTTTCCCCCAATATTCCTCCACAGGTACAAGCTCGTTGTTTTCTATGCTGTATATCATATTAGTGTTTAATATGCCTGTCTCGTATACTTCATCTTCATCAGGGTGACCGGCTTCGGTGACCTCTACATCACTGCTTGAGGAGCCCAACAGGTTCCAGAACTTCTCCACTTCCGCTGGTAACGTGCGTTTCTTAGAACTAATAGTCACAACTTGCTCCACCTTGCAGCCCATATCTCCAGTCTGCTGTATATAATTTATAATATCACAGGCTCTTGTTTGTTCAATAATGTTGGAATATAATCCAATAAAGTTGTATAAAGCGTTTGGAGTTATAAGTATGTAATTGTCGCCTTCGTTTATACTGGCAGCTACAGGTTCAACTAATCTTGCCTGCACGTGTCTTCGTCCTTTCAAGTGGATGAGCATCAAATCTTTGTACGGCAAGAGAGACGACCTTGGCGATGCACATTTTTTCAGCAATACTGAGCTGAAGTCTTCTTTACTGGCCAAACCAGCTAGAGCTTCCAAAGCAAAGCTTGAACTTTTTGCCACTGAAACAAACAACGAATTACACAGTGAATTACATGAATCCTGTTTTATACTTGATGATAGTTGCAGTTAAGATTAGGTTATTTAAGTTTACATCACAAGTTCTTTCAGGGCTTATCTAAGTTAAATATTTTATTTGAGTCAGTAGGTTTCATCTAAATACACCAAACTTATTGTAATAAAAAAAATGTTAAAATAAACAGATTTTCTTATTTTCATATTAAACACAAAGTCAAGAAATTCTTTATTTGCATGCAAAATTAATTATGATTCCTTGGCCTGATCTTAATTTGCTAACCTTTGTTGTCATTGCTATTTATGTAAATTACAATAAACAGTCAATTACAAGTTAATAATAAACAGAGAAGTTTTTAGTTGATTATTATTGTGAGTGCAGGGTGTTACTTACTATGCAGGAATTAATTATTAATATAAATTCACTTAATTCTTTCTTATGTAAATAATAATTATTCTACATACGTTTTTCCACATTCAGTCTTTTTATCTCTCTATCTGCGATGCCGGTCAAAACTTCTTCGTATTCATCGGCGATGTCGGACCGTGAAGCGAGGGCCTTAACCGGATTTTTCGAAGCTGCCCTACGTTTCTGCACTTTGGTAGTTCTCTTCTGGACTAGAAGTTGCTGTGTTTCCCTGGTAACTTCATCGAAATCTTCCACGGACAGATCCAAGTTCTCTTCGGACTTGGATTCCTCCGTCATGCGGAAGAAGCTCTTGAAATTGTCGTCGTCCGGCTTGAGGATTTTCACCCGACGTCCCGAGGACCGCAGGGAATTTTCTGTTCCTAAAAAAAAAACAGGATTACTAAACACGCGCAGGGAAAGAAAAACAATGCAGGAGAGTATACCCATTATTATTTTTACTAATTTTCTAATATTTATTGCTTAACTAAAATATAAACATTTGGGTGGCGAGATGAGTGTACTCAAAAGCAGCGTATTTTCGACGCGCATACAAGCGTTCAAGATCTGAGAGATTAGGTAATCTAATCTAATGTGTGGTGAAAAAAGATAAAGATCCTTCGATTAAGTTATTAGTTATCACCAACAAATGATACATCAGGTTATTCCTAGAAATTATCAATTTTGGCAGTATAAACCCCCTTTTCGCTATTTGAATTATATCCGCAGCTTACGACAGCAAATGTTGCATTAATAGAAAAGATTAAGTGATAATTTATTGCTGTTTATAAACTGCTGGCTGATAAAATTATTTTAAACTACAATGACCTAAAATGTAAGCATTTTTCATTTTACTTGTGTAGAGGTATTAGTTAACACTGCAAATGAAAAAAATAAAAAAAATAATTGCAGGAAAACCCAAGTATCTTTTTTTAAAGTATTAAACTGTGTCGTAATCATAAACGCCTTCACAAACACACTGAAGCAAAAAAGCTAAATTAATCTACCTTTCTAAACACCCTATATAAGATGAAAATTAATATGTTAAAAACACTGTCTTGGATTCTTAAAATTCCTGTATTTCTTTTCCAATACATTTTCAGGGAAGTATATTTAAGAAACTCTGATATTTTTATTTGCCGATGTATCCAACTGTATATACCTGGTCCAATACAGACATGTGACTTAAAAAGAATAACATGTCAATGAGAACTTGATGTTAACATTCATTGCTTCCAATGCAAACACAACACATTGAGTAAGAAAGTTATTAATTAACAAGTTAACGAAAAAATAACCAAAATAAAAATATTAATACCAATCAATCTCAGATATTATTAACAAAGTGAATAACAAAAATATTCAATAACTTTTAAACTAAAATAGTAAAGGAGACTGTGGTTTAAGAAATAATTGAAAATTAATCTCCGCCCAGAATAATTTTATATTCGTAGAAACGTATTTCGGCAGCTAAGCTGCCATCTTCAGTACGCTACCAACTTAAAAGCACTTAAAAAGATCTTAAAACAACCTAATCATCCTAATAAAATCATAAAAATATAAAAACTAACAACAATCTAATCATCCTGATAGATATACCGGGTGTCTCAGGATGGGCGGCGACCGGCGGTATATAGCTAACCGTAATACCTACAGCTTCGGGAGAAAAAAAATTTAAGTAAAAGTGCCCAAGAGAAATTCAAAGAAAATATTTTTAAGTATCTGAGTTGGCCGCAAGGGGGCGCAATCAACAGGCTCGACAATAAGAAATAATTTTACTAGCGAAAGTCTCAGAATAAGGTGCAACTTTGCTAGCGCTATTAGAAAGCTGAATTAATTCTGCACAACTTCGATTTTAGACTTATTATCGTATCACCGTTAATAAGGGTGGAGAAAACAGTTGAATTATTTACTATAAAAAATATCTTAAATTCTGTACTCTTTACCAGAAATTAACGAACTTCGGCTCATTTGAAAGGGAATTTTATGCTGATTTAAAGTTTCTGTTCAACGACTCCGGCTAATTTTTTATAAAGTGGCTAGAGGGCGATATTTACGAAAGTAATATTTCTTCTTAGTTTGCCAAAAAAAAAAAAAAATAAATGGAAAGGGGTATTTATTTTACAGTGATTACAAAGAATCTAATCAGAAGATTTTGGTGAAAACCCGAAATGAGTATCGCCATTTTATAGACTTTGCAACTGTTGCAAAAGAAACACACCTTTCCATTTAATTTTTTTTGGAAAACTGAAAAATTATTACTTTCCTAAATAGCACCATCTAGCCACTTTATAACAAATTAGCTGGAGTCGTTAAACATAACTTTAAATCAGCATAAAATTCCCTTTCAAATGAGCCGAAGTTCATTAATTTCTGGTAGAGTACAAATATTTTTTAAAGTAAATAATTCAACTGTTTCCTCCGCCCTTATTAACGGTGATATGATAATAAGTCTAAAACTAAAGTTGTGCAGAATTAATTGAGCTTTCTAATGACGCTATCAAAGTTGCATCTTATTCTAAGACTTTTGCTAGTAAAATTAATTTTTATTGTTGAGCCTATTGATTGGGCCCCCTTGTGGTCAACTCAGATATTTTCTTTGAATTTCCCTTGAGCACTTTTACTATATTTTTCCCCCGAGGCTGTAGGTATTACGGTTAGCTAAATTCCGCCGGTCGCCGCCCATCTTGAGACACCCGGTATATGTCTAAATGTAAGTAAATGTAAATTAATATGTAAATATCAAAAATTAACCGTCAGAAAAACCTTACGAATAAGAGCTAACCAAACAACACGGAAATACGGAAATAAATAGTCCAAAGACCCGAAAAAACTTATTTTAACGAATAAATAAGTATATAATTCCCTGTTATTTGATACCTAAAAATCCTGAAAATAAAATATATATGTTATGTATAAATCGAAAAAAAAATATACTATACATACAAAATAAAATTTTACGTATTTTTTTAAAAAACTAGAGTATGAACTTCAAACGAAAATAAACAAGGAATTTTGATTTGGTTAGAACTGTGTTTCATATTGCAAGGCTTTTAATTTTTTTTAATTGTCTTGATATGTATCATCTTTGCGATAATCCTACATATTTAAACGACGAGGAGAGGTTAAAAAATAGAAGTCGTGTTTAACAGAGAACATTGCAGGACGTTATTTATTATTCCGGAGTATAATTTATTCCACGATTGTGAATAATTATTATTAATGATGTCTAATTTATGAACAAATATTTTTTGCGTTTTTTTTTTAATATTTACATGAAAAACAATTTTGGAATTCGTGTCAAAAGAATAAACGTAAACACATTTAGAAAGTAGTTTTTAAAAATGCAAATCAAATTAACTCATGACGTTTGCGATTCACTTGCACTGTTTGCACTCCCGGGTACTTACATCTTGCTTTAACGTCAGGTAATAAAAAGAGATGGTTGGAGGGCAACCAGTGCAAGTTAAGATTACTGTGTTCACGCTATTCCATTCCGCACTTCTCGTCCCCTAAGTTGAAAAGAACGCCCTAACACGCTAAGGAAGAAAACGGATAGTAGATACATAACAAGTCATTGTTGTTATGGAATTTCCAAGGAATCTAAAAGCGAATTAAACCCAAATTAAAAAAAGCACAAACGTGAGATAGAAAGTTGGCGGTGTCTTGCCTATCCAGTAAAATTACTGCTGGTGCGAGTGAAAATCGCCATCGATCAGAAGAAGTATACAACCATTCATATTTATGACACCACTGTAAAATTTCGGATGTCTATGTCTTAGGGTTGCCATAGGGTTAGAAATAAAATAACGGACACACTACACTTATTTATTTTTTATTCAGTTTGTAGAAATGTGGCTCATTGATACTAGTGATGCGACAAGTCGCTGTTTTTAAGAATCGAGTCGACTCGAATACTTTTATAAAAGAATCGAGTCTTGACTCGAGTCAAGAGACTCGAGTCCAGATCAAAAGACTCGAGTACTTGGCTGAAAATCGTCGTTTAAAAGAATCGAGTCGACTCGAGTTCAGATAAAAGTACTCGAGTACTCGAATTGAACTCGGGACTCGCCGTTTTAAAGAATGTAATAAACTTGAACTTTTTTATAAAAAAATGCGAGTTTTGACTCGAGTCCACATTAAAAGTTTCGAACATTTAACTGAACCCGGAAATATGAGTACTCATGACGTTACTTTTTTACTGTTAGTAGAATCGATAGATTAAAGGTGCAGTGTTTTTGTTTACATTTTTAACGTTATCAACACTCTATTTTAGATACGTATATCAAAATATGTAAAATGTAACTTTTAGGAATTTGTTTGAATCAAGAAATTATTAAGAAAAAATTAAACAAGTGCCGTTCGGAAACCCAAATGACTGATTCCGTTTGGAACCGCATCAAGATATTTCCTACGCCGACGTTTTGCTCTTCATCTTCATAGATTTCTAATTCCAACAATTTGTAGTTTGTCTTTATTTGGTTTCATACTTTTCATGATATTTGAGCTTGAAATTATTAGGGTTTGATTTATTTTTATTAATTTATTTTATAACATATGGAGGAGATTGATAGGGCAGCTGTAGAAGATCAAAATAAAGCTTTTCTCTTAATTCGTTTTTGACCAAAACCCTAAAAAAGTTAGTTAAGTTTCTTAATTTCTTCTTTAATCGACACAAAAATGAAATATCCGTAACTTTTACGCGATTTTTTTAAAATGGTTGTAAATACCAAAATTTAAAACGTAAAATATTACTACAGGTAGTAACTTTTACTTGTTAATTAATTTCACATTAAACTCTTGTAACTTTCTAGTTACTGATTTTTACCTAAAGTTTATTAAGAAAAAGTCTCTAATTTGATCTTCTCTATAATGTTAATTTGTTCTAACTATTAACGTTTTGTCTGTTAATTACAATTAGCTCCTGTTACGCATTAAAAGCTCTTGCTAATGCAAAGGTCTGCTAAAATAAATACACATTTTTTTTAAACTTAAATATCGTAAAAAAATGAAAATGCAAATAAACAAAAGAACATAAACATGTACCTATATTTTAAATTAGGAATTAAGTATTTTTCTTAATTCAAGAAAATATGTAGAGTAAAGTCAGCATACATACATATATGGAATACACCGGCTAATATGGAATACCTAGTATTTTTGAAATAAGAAGCGCCATCTGTTAAACAACTCTGGCATTAACATGAGCTTCAGTGTTATAGGTCATTACTACAGAGGTTCTTAGCTGGTAAGACTGCATAACATTACAGTACATGATTTTGTGAATTTATCGTTTTGGAAGTTTTCGCGCGGTACGAGAAAAATGTATTTTGGCGTATTTTTTTAAATAAAAGTGTTTTTTTACACCAAAGTTAGTTTGTTATGGTGTAGATTAGTACAACAGTGGATATTTTACCTTATTAATTCAAAGTATTGCACATTTTCTCTTATTTCATGTCACCCCAACTGACTATTCCATATTATCCGCCATTTTAAATAATATCATGAAAATGCAGTTTTTTTAATTTGTTTCAGAATTTTCCCCAAAAATATGTATTTCTTAAATTTATTATATACAACCGCTGGAAAACAACGTAAAGTATTTTTAATTAAAATATCTGAGTATTTAGTATTTTAGTTCAGAATTTATGATGGCCTAAAGAATGGATATTCCATATATGCCGACTTTACAGTTGAAAGCAAAAAAAGTAGACAAATGATTAAAGTGATTAAAGACGACTTCATAAATAACTTAAAAAAATTTAAAATCTTTCAAAATTAACAAGTATAAAACTGTGGTAAAATCTGTGAATTCGGCTTTACTCTATACCATTTTGAGGAAGAATAATTACAGGAAACAGTAATTTGTCTACTTTTTTTTGTTTTCAACTGTATATTGAACGTTCCGTTTAAAATAACAAAGTTCATTCTATATTTTACTTCATTTCCGATCGTCACGTATTTTCTTTTTTAATATATTCTGGCGGTTCAGATAAATTTAAAATTTTGTAACTATGTAATATTATTTGATATGTCTCATAATAAAGTGTGCAGGCACTGTGTAAAATAAAAAGAAAAACTTATTTACTATGTAATTGCATGTTTTGTTGAATTAAAATTATTTTCTTTAAAAGAAAACAAAATGTAGAATATAGAGCCACAAATTATTCATTAAATGAGTATGAGTCTTCAGTTTTTATTTAACAATATTTAACAGCCTTTTCAGTTACAAAAACTGTACTCTCTTGGAAATTTTAGGACTTTTTCATAAAATATAAAAAAAAAACAATGACCGCCGCCAAGCCGCCCCGATATCAAGCGTCTGACTGTCACAGTAAGTTATTGCGGCAGTCGACTGTTTTAGCAAAAGCATAGTACTTCTAAAACGAATGAAACTTGTCAAACGTTAACGCTTATTGCCTACACGCATAATCTCAATTCTAAACTCGCTACTCATTCACTCGTTACCAACTGATGAGGAGGCTCTATAAAGAGAGTCCAATAAAATCCAGTCTGACATCGAGTCTACTCGACTCGTTGCAGCGCTATTTAGTTCTACTTTCACTAATTTCACTGACTCGGTGTCACTGCAATAGTTACTCGAGTAGAACGAATACCTTTGGGACTCGAGTCTGATGACGAGTCTACAAATTCTAAAGTCGATACTCGAGTACTTGTATCGTACTCGAGTCGACTCGAGTACCGCTGACTCGGGTTCACAGAATTAGTTATTCGAGTACAATGAGTACCTTTGAGAATCGAGTCTGATAGCGAGTCTACTCGACTCGTCGCATCACTAATTGGTACAGCCTCCCTGGGAGAAGAACATCTCTGATTGGTCCTATTTGTCGCGAGATTATTTAAATTGTTGTAAATTTTACCGAACTGTTTTAAAGTTCACCTCTCCAACATTTATTTGTAACGTTCAAACATCGCTATTTTTAAACGTAATTTCTAAAGAAATTAAAATTTAAAATTTAAACAAGCAAGAACACGGATTTTGAACTGAAATATATTTAACTATTTATGTATATTTTAATTAAAGTAAAACAAGTTAAAGAAATTCTTTCGATGCATGCTACTTTCGGAAGTAAATTTTGAATACATCAGTAAAAAAAAAATTAATCAATCAGTGTCGCAGTGTAATACCTTTCGTTGCTACGCATAATAATATAGAAAATATTTATTTATTCAGATGTATTTGTCAATAATTTCATTCTTTCACGTCACTTTAGCAAAAATGTGCATATTGACTTCTGAGCGACTGTTTTGAGTTGAGATTTCAAATGCAGTACCACGGTAAAAAAAAATTACTAACCTAACCTATACTAATGGTATACCGTGAGGTTCGTAATTTTTTTTGCAATAGATGTTTCATAATTGAAGTCAACCCTTGCTCTATGAAAATTATAAATAAAAAGTTTTTAAACTTTAAGCGGACAGTGTTCAAATTGGAAAAAGCAATCAACGTTTCACTATCGAATTTTCTTTGGTATCATAATAAAATTCTGTTGCCTTTTACGTAAATAGCCAGATTCTTATAAAGCTTCAAATTTAGCGCCGTGGTGAGCGGCGTCGCAATGGGATGTTTCAATTTTAGTATATAATTCAGAGTTGCCAACTTTAGTTTCCTAACTCAGGACAATGCCTCTGAAAAACGTGAGCAAACAATCGGAACCTTTTAAAACCAAATTGAAAAATTATAAGATTTTAGAAAAAAATCACGAACGTCCAAATAATAACTAATTACTCTAATTACATAATTATAATTTCTGAACGGGTATTTTGTTCGATTTTAACAGCAATTATAATTTTTTTATTTTTCAATACATATCCAAAAAAAACCCTCACAAGTGTAGATATTGTACGGTAAATTTGTTTTTATTTTTATACTGTGTGATTAAAAAATAGCGTAAACTCTCCAGTACGTTATTCTAGACGAGAAATTACCAAAAAAAAAAAATGCAAAATTTTACAAAATATAATAAGTCAGAGTTTTATTTAAACATCTTACAATTCACCTAAAAGCGTGAATAATGAACTTCTATGAAAATTCTTTTATTTGTTCCATACAAAACTGGAGAAGGAACTGATTAGATTATGAACTTAAATCAAAATTCAACAAAAAAATTGCTCGTAACTTCAAAAAAAATGAAAAACTAAAATACTATTTAGAATTTGTTTAATATTTTTTCTCCGTTTTATTAGAGCTATTTCACAACGTAGTTTAAGCGCAATTTTTGGAATACCCAGAATATTTTATCAAACTCGAATTGTATTTGAAGGTGGATACCAGGTAAGAAAAAATGGTATACCATTTGTCTTGCTCGTAACTATACATACACATCTCCTCGATGCGTCGATCAATCAGAAAAGGGGCCCAAGAATCGTTCCTCTGATCATATTTCAATAAAGTTAGAAGTCAGAACTATTTTATTGTTCAAAAGGTACTGTTTAAATGAAATTGAATAGTCAGACCGACGAAAATTACTTATGTGCCGCCAAATCGTATACAATTTACATTCATTCTATGGATATTGATAGGGGCATTCAACAAAGAAATAGGTTGATTATAATCGGATCTAATCGATTCATAAACACACTGAACTGACTGAACGGTGACGAAGCGCCAGTGGATTGTCGTGACAAGTATCACCCCTAATCAGCCACAATTAATTGCAGTTGAATCATAAAATTTTTACGAGTCACAATTTCACGAACGTTGTTGACTCGACTGAAATGCGTTGAACGTTAAATCGTATGTATGCAATCATAAATCGATTGTGAATCGATTGTTCTCGCTGTCACAATGACAGATTTGAATGAACGCGTTCAGCTAAATTCAGTACAGAGACGTTTTAATACTAAACAACGCCAAGTCGTTGTACGCTTTACTAAAGCGCTGCGACGCTGAGTTTAGCTGAAACCGTCCAATATGACTGAAGTCAAAAGCACAGAATACACAGAAGGAGAACTTCCAAGTGGGGGATAAGGTTTCGCATCCAGATCCGACCATATTTTCCGAGGAGATTACACTGGCGATCGTCATTTGATACTATAATTACTTGTGTCGATTTACCGATTCGGACTCAGTAATTGGTCTGGTCAATACGGATACCGGCAAAAAAGTATTTAAGTCTGCATGGTTTTGGTCAGAATAATTAATTTATTGCCCATTGCCTTCTACTTAACCTAAAAAACTCTTACCATCTTTCTATTCGATTTTCATTGTAAACCTTATGCCACCTTTGACTGTTTCAAACGTTCAGTAATTTTAAATCAACCAATCATGAATGGGATTTAGAATTCCGGATGCCGCACGACGGAGGTGTGGAAACCCAGTATAAAGCGTGTTTTACATTATCATAGAAAATGTTACCGGAAAAATGTATATCAAGTTTTAGGATAGTGTAAAACAGTAAACGAAATTATTGTACCAATCTTATAGAAACAGATATGTGTACATTTCATAACATTTCTTTGCCAATAATTTTTGGTGCTATTTTCTGGTAACACAAATTAGTATAATTTAAAATAGTCTTTATAATTGTAGAAGTTCGAACCTCAATGTCGGTCCCATATTTTATAAATACAGGCCTGATATTCTCCTCTCAAAACTTGGCTGCCGCTGGCCGACAGAGATCAAAGGCGGCATTAACAAGTTTACGTTCTGATTATTTCTTATTCTGTCTCAAAAGGGAAGTTGCTTGGTCGTAAAAACCATTTAAAAATTGTATCACACACTTCATTGTTAGTGCTGATTGAATTTTTCTCTCCCAACTGTACAGTTGTGGCCTTTGAAAACTGGTAAACTTTGACAAATACAATGTTTCGGCGGTGTAAACTGATCTTAAATCTGAAGTTACTAAAGTTATTCAAATCACCCGAAATCGTACTACGGATTTGTCAAATTTGACACTGACATCAAAATGTTAGATGAAGGTTTGATTTACAAAATTAAGAATTTTTGACATGATATCAATTCTCAGTGTACCAGTTTTCAAGGGCCACAATTGTACCATTGCTGACATAAAAAAAAAACTAGAACAAGACTTTTTTGATCCCTCTAAATCCGGCCACCAACTACAAAATTTAAAACCATCGGTTTTAAAATAAAGAATAATTACTTGCATAGAAGATGGTGTTACAGTTAGACAGATTGTTCACATTGGGCATTAAGGCTGGTCGAACCCTGCCTCCACTTTGAAATTTGCGCCTGATATGCACACTACCAGAAGTACATCCGCGTTGCCACGTTTAGGAATTTTTGTTTAGATCTGGGGAATTCTTACTTGCGCCTCTAGCGGCGACTCTCATAAACTAAATGGCAATTTAGAGCAATGTAAATATATAAATTAATCAAAATTTGAAATTACTTTTAATATCGCTTATTAGTACACTGTTTTAAGTACAGGGTGGCCCAACGATGCGTATTTCTTCTGTGAGGCCTATAGAAAAAAAAATTAGGAAAAAAATAGATAATGAATTTTATACTAGACAATACGCGGCATATTGTAAAATTATTTTGAAGTATACAGAGTGATCAGAAAAATGGTGGTTCGTGGAAACTAATCTTTTTTAAATGGAACACCCTGTATATTTTTAGATATTTGGATGCGCCGCAATGAGCAGATTACAACGGTATAAAGATATATTGATTTCATTGAACTACTTTCATAAAATAAATTTTGTTCTTGAATAATTCTTCAAAAATTCAGTCAGTTTAAATTTGAATTTCTGATTAATGAGATAACACAGACGAACGAAAATCTAACACGATATTTTTGGGACTTTGGCCTTTATGAAAATGTGTACAAAATTAAGATATCTTTTCGCATTATACCGAGCGATCGATACTTACGAAACATTCGGTATCTTATTTTTTTTTAAATGGAACGGCCTACTTTTTATTTCAAAAATGGATAACACTTAAATGTAGCTTTCTGCCGATTTCTGATCACTCTGTATAGTTTAAAATAATTTTACAATATGTCGCGTATTGTCTAGTATAAAATTCTTTATAGACTTTTTTCCTAATTTTTTTCCCATAAGCCTGACAGAAGAAATACGCATCATTGAGCCACCCTGTACATTATGTCGTTTAAGTGGACGTATTTCCTTGGTCTAATAATTGTTAAATTTCGAAATATACTGGTATTAGCATTAACAACGATATTTAAATAATTTAATATTTTATGTGCATTAATATTAGTTTGGCCCCTATAGAATTACGTCCTTTACTACTGTGACAAATTTCTTTTAATTTGCTGTTAATTTAAACATCTAAAGTAGGAAAAAATAAATTAAGAAATGGTGTTTTTCAAAATTACAGCGGGGTATAATTTTTTTCGCTAATGAAATTAGTTTAGCCCCCTGGATATTTAAAAGGCGCGTATTTTGATATATTACACATTAACAGAATGTTCAGTTTAATACCGAAAAAAAGGAAAAACAATTTTTTTAGGTGGGTCAGACCAGCCTTAACAAAAATATGATTTCACAAAGTAAAATTTGACATAATAAAATAATGGAAACGTGTGACTACTGGATTTTTGTACTAGTTTTTTTTTTAATGTTATCAATAGTACATATTTATAAACTATAACTGTGCTTGTAATTAAGGTGAATTTACGCAATTCAACAATATTTATTTATTTTGGATGAGTATCATATACGTATATTTGATTAAATTTAGAACGATAAGATTACAAACAATCCATTTAACGCGCATCAAAATACAAGTTGGCAATGAATTTTAAATAGAATGTAAAAGTCTTCATATTTTAGGCAATCGATCCTAAAAACGTTACAAACATTACAAACTCGTCAATTCCTGCTTTATGTAAGGGCACAAATATTGAAGATTTCAATCAATTTCAGTGTTACTACTAAGCGGACGAATTAATGAATTGAGCACCGTGCAATTAACGTTTTTTACAAATCTGTAGTACAAAAGCACGGTCATTATTTTTACGCTGGTGTGGCGTCAGCCTTAAACTTAATGAGCCACTATACCAAGAAAGAAAAGAAAAGAAAAAACGCACCCGATGAGTCATTGGTTGTTCCACTACCGGGCACGGATATGCTTCGTTTAAATCCAAGGTTGCTGACAGGATCTGGAGAAATTCGGGTCGAATCTTTGTCGTTGTTCTCTCCTGGAAAGTGAAAAGGAAACTTTAAGTTCACGAACATTAATCAGTTTAGGTATCGAGTTATCCATTCACTTCTATTGCAAATGTAACAAGGTAAGAACGATTTATAAAATTAAGTATCTAGAGTACACTAACCATCTTTTCCTCTGAATCTTTTAGCCTTAGGCGTCCTGTTTTTCTCAGCAGATGATATGTTGAGTGAAACCGTAAGTTTGTCTTCATCTTGCATTCGGCCGGCTACGGAAAAATTGACGGCGTCGTTTTTCTCGACGCGGTTTTTCCACTTTTGCGTCGCCGCATCCAATTCGTCGATTTTCGCAGCAAGTATAGACTTTTCGGACAGTTCTTCCTGCGCACATAATTTTTTAATTATATAATACCCAATAGCTGCGAGGAAAATTGTGAAAAGTATGATGCACATGATAGAGATGATAAAAGCAACTGATTGGCGTATATTTCGAGTTGAGGCTATTTATTTAGAGATAAGCGTCATGAGGTGAAATCAGCTACTCAAAGTGCACGAACATTTATTGACGGTTCGCGATGCTAACTGAGTGGATATACTGCTTAAAACAGATGCGGAAATGTGGTTTCCGTTAAAAGATATCGGTTCTTATACACAATTTATATACATATATTTCCATCATACTTTAACAACACACATTACCATCAATTATAATCGCAAAGCAATTTTAAGTAATCAGCAGAACAGCGTGAAGGTTTCTCCACTTTAAAAAAATGTGGTCTAGAAAAAGTGTGCCGATTATTACAATATTTCTAGGTTTCTTTTTAATTTACAGAAGGACCAATGCGTAAAAATTTTAAACGAATCAGATTTTATAAATGAAATTATTCGCAAGGTTTACGGGGTGGTTTCTACAACAATTTTGATTACCTTCTTATTACAGGCAAGGCGCGCTACATTCCGTTGCACCGCATTAATTAATGCACATGCATGCCCTGTTGATAAATATAAGTATTTATTTTCTTAAAATGCAATATACAGGTTGTCCACCGAGTGCCACGGTCTTCTCTACCGTCTAAAGTATACAAACGAGTTGAGGTGTAACTCAGTCAGCTCTATTTTTAAAACTATTTTTGGCTATACAGGGTGTTCAGTAACTGAGAGCCATACCAAAGTTATACTTTTTTGAATGGAACACCTAGTATACTTTTACATATTTCGAAAGTACGTATAACGAGTAAGTAATAACCAAAACTATCGAAAGTTTTATTTAATAGTTTTTAAGATATTAATGTCAGTGTATAAAAAATTGCTCTGTTTTGAGCTCTTATAGTTTGATTATTTATTTACATTTTATCGCGAATTTTTGTAGGTAGTCAATACAATATCTCATATACAGAAATATCACAACAGATTCAGTCTATTAGTTATTATTTTTTGAAAAACGTGGTACTTGATCGGGTTTTTAGGACAAACAAATTGATTCTAAATCATTCAGCTGACCAGTTTCGGTTTTATTTTAAAACCTTCCTCAGAGCCTTTGATTAACACAAAACGATAAACTACAAACCATTGAACGATTTGGGGTGAAATTTACGCATAAAAGCCGGGTCTTATTAAAACATTTTTAAAGCAAAAGTTTGTCAATATGGGATGTTTTTTAAAACGATTAACAATAAATGATTAAGGATAAAACAGAAATAAAAGTAACGTTAGGAAACGTACGCCAATGTCATTTGGCGTACGTCTCCTAAAAACCCGATTGCTGTTTGTTTGTTCTAAAAACCCCATCAAGTACCACGATTTTCAAAATTTAACAAACAGGACGCCATTTTCATTTATTAGTTATTATGTGTACAGGGTGTTGAGTTTTGAGAAAGTGAATTTTTCTCAAAATTTTCAAATGAAACTCCCTGCATGTCTAAACTCTTGTGAAACACTGCCCTAATGAGCTTTCATAAAACGCCAAACGTTTTTGTCCAAACTGAACAAATCGCGAAACAGCAACTACTCATTTTTTTTTAAATACAATATTGACGTTTTTTAGCCTTTTCAATCGGTCCTTCTGTTTTATTTTGTTGATAAATTAACAAATATTAGTTAATTTAATTATTAAATAAAGAAAAAAAATAATGTACAAATTAAGAATAATAAGTATTAAATTAGAAAATAACAGAAAACAATGAACAAATTAAAAATGACAAGGAACCAGTGAATCTAGAAATTTTTATATTAAATATTCAAATTGTTTTTCAACTTCTTGTAAATACTTCTTACTTCTTGTAATCTTCACGCAAAAAGATAGTTTTGGTTGCTTTCTCCTATTAGTTGTGTCACGTCACGTAACCTTTCATTATTAAGATCCATTTCGTTAACACAAAAAGAAGTACAAATTTGTAAAAGTAGTGTCTCACTTTTCTAAACAATTGTTCTGTCAATAAAAAATTCATGACAACTGTTTTCTATTTTCTAGCAAACGGCAACGCAATTTAAAATTTTATTTTTTTAATTATTTTAATAAAGTTATTTAAATATTTTTAACGTAAAGGAACATAGGAATTAGTTTAATAGGAACATATTCAATTACTTTTTTTACCCAAAATAAAACATATTCATTGATTGATCATCTAACTGAAACAGAAAAACCGGACGGAAAGGCTAAATAACGTTAATATTGAAAAAAAAAAATATTTCATCGCTGTCTCGCGGTTTATTCAGTTTAGAAAAAAACATTTGGCGTTTTATGAAAGCTCATTAAGGCAGTGTTTCACAAGAGTTAAAACATACAGGGTGTTCCATTTGAAAATTTTGAGAAAAATTAACTTTCTCAAAACTCAGTACCCTGTACATATAACGACTAATAAATTGAATCTTTTGTGAAATTTCTGTAGATGGGCTATTGTATTGACTACCTACAAAAATTCGCAATGAAATGCAAATAAGTAATCAAACTATAAGAGCTCAAAATAGAGCAATTTTTTATACACTAAAACTTCCGACATTTTTGGTTATGCGTACTTTCGAAATATGTAAAATATACTGGGTGTTCCATTTAAAAAAATATAACTCTGGTATGGATCTCAGTTACTGAACACCCTGTATAGCCAAAAATAATTTTAGAAAATAGAGCTGACTGAGTTAGATCTCAGCTCGTTTGAATTTCTTTTCTATCTTTTATACTTTAGACGGTAGAGAAGACTGCGGCACTCGGTGAACAACCTGTATATATTTGGATTCAAAATAATTCAGATAATCCATATATGTCAAAATATACAGTGTGTTCTATTTAAAAAATGTTTTTTTTTCTCTCATCCTGTAAATAGAAGACTGAACTGTTACCATAAATAAAATCTACATAAAAAAAATGTGTAAGGCCACATTTTTAGTTTCTTGTATTCGTTAATAATTAAAATAATAAAGGTGGTTCTCACTTATAAAACTAACCCTGTACAATGTACAAATTCCTTTTCATTTTAAGTATTCAACTCAGCATGCATCTGACGTCATCATAACTAATGACGTGCAACGGAATGTAGCACACCTTGCCTACAAACAAATACAAAAAAGCTTGAGAATGAATTTAGCTCACGAAAGAATAAACGGATTTCATTCTAATAAACCGTCAGATATTGCTATTTATACTGATTTCAGATCAACAAAAAATTTTGACAGATAGAAAGCGTATTTAGGCCTAACCCTTTAACTTCCCTGAAAATGTATCTGTCTTATAAATACAGTCTCTCACAAATAATTCAAGAACGCGTTACGGTCTCCCACTCAACGCGATTCAGCGCTGTACACTTAGATCCTGACGAGATGTGTAACAATTGTTGATAGCGAAAACCCCATGACATGCTAATGAAAACTAAATTAAATTTGAGAGACTATATTTATAAATAACAGAATAAAAGCCCAACACTCTGTTTTTCGTTCGGAGAAGTATTTTGAAATTTTGGCGCTAAAAACAAGCTTTATCATTGATCAAACGAACTTTGCCATTAGTCAATTCCGGCCAGCTACCAATGACAAAGCTCGTTTTTAGCGCCAAAATGTCAAAGTACTTCTCCAAATTAAAAAAAATAGAGTAGTAAACGCACTGTATATTATAGGTACAGCTGCTACAATTTATTTTTAGTTTTGTTTAATAAATTTAATCGAAGTAACGCGTCTTAAGAAACCCTATTATATCAATTTTGGTACCTTTATGATTAATAGCCGCAAAAAAATTCAAACGACAAACACTTGATGAATGTTGCGTTAGAAAACTGTGCGTCGAGCGCATCGGGGACGTTTAATGACATCTTTCTCATTCACAATGTGTAACTTATTTTGCATCTCCCTCAACTGTTTTACAAAATTTTACGTTTACATTAGGTATGTTCGTTTTAGATGACCAAACCTGACGTAACTTGACCAAACTAAATACTATAAACTTCATGTACCAGATATATAAAGTTCATTGCATTCAGGTTGATCAAGTTACGTCAGGTTTGGTCATCTAAAACGAATATACGAATTATTTGCGTAACAACATACGTAAAAGTTATCTTGAAAATAATATAAATACAAGACTTCATGAAACAGATGAGCAAAAGATGCCACTGCCTCATGCCTCAAACGTGCTCGTCGTAACGTTTTCGAACGCAACCTATGTTGTATGTACAGCTGCGGAATCATAAAGCGGGGCAATAAACTTTCGTTAGTTTAAAATTACTTCTAAGTAATCACTAATCATACATACTTATCATAACACTGGACTCCTGTTCAAAATACTGCTGTTAATCAATGGGTCAACAGCTAGTAACCTTTATCTGCTACTTTCTCCATTTTTTTACTTTTTTTTCAAAAACTTACAGAACGTGATTGCGTAGCAGATTTAAATAAATATTTTGATTGTTGTTAGAAATGTTGCAACTGAATTTTCCAAAGAATTCTAAACTATTATTAATCATAACCATTAAATACTCCAACGAACTTCCAATTCAAAGTGCAAAAACAATGATCGCCACAAAAAGGAAATAAAAGTCAAGTTTTTTGCTAAGAAAAAGTAATAATATTAAATTAAAAAAAAAAACCAGTTTATTAAAAATTGTTAATGTCTTAATTCGACAATTAAAAAAATATATACTGGGTGTCCCACGCCATGTGTTTACCGTTTTAGAATTTTTAGTTTTTAATCAATTTACAAGAAATTTGGAGACGATAAATTAATGAAGAAACGAAAATTTTGCACATAGTAATGGCCGCCACAGACCTTCCGGTTTCGCTGGATTTTTGTTTCGTTGTCATGGAAACCAAAATTATCAAATGATACGTATTCGGATTCGTAATGATCCGTAGGTTTCAAATATACAAAAATATATAGGATATTCCATTTCAAATAAGAAAGTTGATATCACTTTCGGCGAAACAGGCTAGCTGACTGTCAGAAAATTATTTTTTGCTTAATATATTGTTTCCAAATTTAATGTAAATCGTTTAAAAAATACTTTTCTATAAGGATTCTACAAGGGTGAACACTTGGAGTGGGACACCCGATATAAATGAAAGCATCCCTGTTGTGATTTAAAGCTTTTATATTTTTTTATGGAAAAAAAAAACATTTTTTTCATTTAATTATTTTTTGAAACATACTTTGAATAAATAAAAGCTGACAAATTCTATGCACTCTAAGGATAGTTAGTATGATTCTGCTGCACATTTAAAATGTCTTGCGTCAACGTACAAGATAAAAATAAAACACCTGTATTTATATCTACCTTGGTCTCAATTGAATTTCGGATTAAAGTAGGTCGTGATGTCTTTTTATAAAGCTGGCGACACTTAATATAAGAGTGAAAAAACAGTTGCCAATAACTGTAAACGTGCATTTTCTAATCTACCAGTTCGAATATAAGTTTGACTCATAAAAATTTTGTGTCCTAATTTTGACATTTTATATTCAATTTTGAATTTCTTTGAAGACACGTTATACGCTCACATAATTTGATTACAAAAGTTTTCTCCCAACAATGAGTTCAATCAAATATTATTTGCACTGAAAATTAACCTTTAAGCATTCACACGAGCGTTTTCAAAAATGTTCAAGCAATCGCTTTCTCTAACGCCCTTAATAGAACATATCAGATTTAATAGTTATGTTTACACTGAAAAAGGTGCTTTAGTGCGAACGCATATATTTAAACCGATAAGTTCTGTTCACGACGTTAGAAAAAGCGAGTGTTTGAACGTTTTGGAAAACGCTCGTGCGAACGCCGCCTAAATATAAATGAGTATTTGGTATTCGCCCAATAAAAAATAGAATTTGTCTAAAGTAAATATATGATTCATTACATTTTAAATCTCGGACAGCTGTGAAATATAAGTTCATGTTTTTAGCAAATATACACATGATGTAATATTCATTCACGATCTTTTGACTCGTGTTAAGGTGTATTCTTGTTGATATCACTAAAGAATATGGACGTAAAAAAATTGGGTTAGAGTTTCATTGTTTCTGAAGACTGGAGCTCCCACTAGTGAAAGTTACGAATGATTTAATTTTCTTTAACCTTATCATTACCGACCATGATTAGTATCGTTCCAGATCATTAACGCAGTCATTATTAAAAAATAGGAAGCTTCATAATTTTTGACAATGTCAGACTTTGACTTCTATCAAAGTACACGCACGTAACCTAACGAGAAAAAAGACATACCCTACTAGAAAGTCAAAAGATCGTGAATGCTTTATACACGTAGGAGGCCATGATATATTTTTTTTGTTAGTTTGGTGTCAGGAACTAATATTATAACATTTCTTTAAAAAAATAATCGCCTTGTCAATTCGGTCATTAATTTAGTTAATTTCCCCCACGTGCTATTCTTTAACTGTTTATTCATTAAAAACGCCAAGAATAATTTCTGTCGACAAGAAAATGTACGTCAAGAGATGTTTTGATTGTGGATACAAGACTCAGGTGTCACCAACTATAACCTAAAATAATTTTTTTATGACAAATAATACCGCCAACTAAAATATCAGATTTCATAGTAAGTCCGAATTGAAAATAATCGTAAAAGGTGTATATTTGTGGCGGTTTCGTTTGGGGTGCACTGTGTGCACTCAGTGTAACTTTATCTCACTTTATTCCATAAAGTCAAAACCAAATGCAGATATATACACTCAGTACACAAAGTGCAATTAAATTCTGATAAATTAAATATTTATTATAAAACGATGACACTCTGTTTTTACATACAGGTCATCCACGGTTCATTTTAATTACTAGATTTGAGCTGTTTACTCTAAAAGGCTAAGACAAGTTTGTTTGAACCAGAATTGTTTCAGAATTGAAAGCTATGCGCATGTCATTTAAAATAACACTTCGGAACAGTTCTGCTTTGTCTAGGTACGAACGCCTAATCTAATTTAAATCAATTTCAATTTTCTTTTTCCTGTATGGAAACTCTTCTTCATCTGAAGAGCTCGATGTATAAAATTTTCAAAAAAAAATGATTTTGAAGATTCTGTTTTTCCTAATCAGAAACATAATATTATTATAATTCTTCAATCATTCATAACACTAAAAATAAATAGAAAAACAAAAACAAAACATCTGCTAAGGACATATTTTAACAGTTAAAATGTTTTTTTGTGATTTTTGTACTACGCAAAACCAGAACTTGAAATTCTTAATTCAATCAGAACAATCAGAACTAACAGAACCGTTCTATCAGAATTTGAATTTGTAAGTCCAAATCGTTGAAATGAAAAACTAACAATTCTCAGAATTTCGAGTTATGGAACTACAAAGTTCAAACTTCTTAGAATTGCAGGTTCGAACAAACCTGTAAATTCTTTTTCATTCTTCTTGTAACAGGGCAACCATTCCTTTCATTCCATACTTTTCCCCGAAAATTTCTATTTATTTATTTTATTTTGAGTTACATCTGCTGTTTCCTAGCCTACAATAATTATTTAAATTTATATTTATACATACAGAGTGATTTAGGCAAATCCGTTTATTAAAAATTTACGAGCTTCTCATTTGAATTGCAATAGTGATAAATGTAACAATGTGAAAACCAATCTAAATAATTATTATTCACACGTACGCAAGTTTTCCAATAACCTTTCAACACGTGTATAACATTTAATTTTTTTCTGAAACAGTTTCACATTTTACGAGAACAGTAATGAAGTTAGTAATGAAGTTTTTCTATTTTATTGGATTTTTTAAAAACTATCGAACAGTTATGCATAAATTATTGACGAAAATTAATTTTTGGCAACATTGCAAAATAATAAGTAAAAGCAAATGAAAAAAAATACATCACATTGCTTTTTTCGGAATTATCAAGAAATTTGATTTGAAATTATCAATAGATTTGATTTGAAAAATGAATGAATGAAAATATGTAATGCCGTGAAATAAATTAAGTATTTCACAGAAAACGTATCGTTGATTACTTGTACTAACATAGTTCTCAGCAACAAAAACAGCCGATTACCATTTATAAAAATTTAATGTTGTTTACCATGACACAATAAAAACAAAGTAGCGCTAATTTATTACGTCAATGACTACATTTCACCGTGCATTTGTAATGATAACTTTTTATTTCAACTTTTAAGCAACGTAACACACAAATAATATTTCAAATACTGTTTTTTGGAATAAAAAGTGCTTTAATCTCGAATAACCCAATTTGTATATTAAAGATTTTTTTACAAAAAAAAATACGAATTATATTACACCTTAACGTTTCATTTAAAGGTCAAAACAATAATTATTCACTATGGTGAAGTCATCAGTACATACATCGGACTCTACCTGCATAACAAAAACTACATTCAATTCAATCAAATTGAATTTATTTTGGAAATCAAATACATGTCACGCCATAATTTGAATCATTGATTAAGAGTTGCATTTCCAAAATAATGAGAAAACATCATTCATAACACTGATTTGGTGGTTAAGATGATGTAGATATGTATAATTGTTATTGGTTACAAATTCAAAATGATTTTCAATCTGTAAACGCTTTCAAATTTGCTTTTCTTTTCAAACCAAGTATTCCACTTTCAGATAGAGAAAGCATAATATGGAAGTCTT
Organism: Prosopocoilus inquinatus; assembly: GCA_036172665.1. Taxonomy (NCBI): domain Eukaryota; kingdom Metazoa; phylum Arthropoda; class Insecta; order Coleoptera; family Lucanidae; genus Prosopocoilus; species Prosopocoilus inquinatus. The sequence goes on along the minus strand of CM069876.1, from coordinate 28,960,442 downwards.
TTAAAGTCTTGTTTCAGGATAAGAAACGGTTCATATCATTTTGACATACTTCCAACAAATTGCTTGAGCACAATTTTATCGAATCCATTTGTGGAATGTAAAAACGTGTATCGGAAGATAAGTTCAAATTACAGAACTGTTATTCATCAAAAGAAAAAAAAAACATTTTTCCTATAATTTAAGAAACTGATGAGAACAAAAGAGACAAAGTAAATCTATTCGGAGGTACCCTCTTTAAATCTGTGCAAGCGCATTAATATTTTTTTATACTGCATATTTATCTTATAATTTTATGCAAATCTTAGTTTATTAATTGGAAAGGATGGCTTATTAATTATTTATCCAACGATTTTTAAAGGTTATCATTAAGTAGTTAAAGGTCAGAAGGCGCCGATTCTTCAATGAACTGTCTCGCTAAATTATGTAAAGTTTACTGAAAATTTCAGGTCACAAGTTTTAATACAGCTTCTTTTTTTTATCAGTCAGTTTGTTTTAATCATGTAATTTACGTAAATACTTTCTCTACGATCATACAGGTTGTGTCAGTTACCTCTAGTATACGAAAGAGCAACAAAGAAAGAAGATCATCTTGCTCCAGCAACAGCGAGTATAAGCCATTGTGCCCATCCTATCAACTCATCAAGCATTAATGACGGTCCACATTTTTCTCTCTTTCTCTCTCTCACACACACACCTATTGCTACAATCTGTGACGCAACCTGTGTAGTATCATAAGTTAAAAGTTGAATTATATTTTAAAATTTAAATTATTCTCAACTATAGACATAATAGTGAAAATATAAATTGCATAAAGTAGTTTAGATCATATAATATGTCATTAGTACTTACATTGTATAAATTCTTGGCTTTCAATAGGCTCAACTCTTCACCAGAATTGTTAAGCTTCCCTATTCTCTTTCTCCAATCAGTATCGCCACTCTGCTGCAGTTTCGCTTGAAGTTGTCCAATAGTCCGAGGCATGGCTGCCTGTGTCATCGAACGTTGAACTCCTGCAGCTTGATGCTGAAACTCATTTCCTACTTTGCTATGACTTTTGCTCTTGGATAATCCTTCAATCAAATGTCTGCAACAATAAAATAAAAGAATTTAAGAACTACAAGAATTTCATTCCGTCTGGAAATTGAAACTCTTTTCGTTATATCCTTTATTAGATTAACGTGTAGCCAAAGTAAAGGATAAATAGTAAAACTGTGCCAAATTCGAATTTAATTCTGTTATGTATTTGTGCTAAGCAAATTTCCTATAGTGTTCTGTTTTAACTGTCCATGAGTCTACTATATCTGCGAACGTGTTAATAAAAATGCACTTGGCGGGATTTTTGATATAATTAAGCAGACTGTGTGTACGTACAATCTTAGACCTTATCAACATTAATTTGTATTCCATTTTAAAGAATACAATAAATAGAAGAACTGAATTAAATTTAAAATTCTAAATCCAGTTGTACAGTGGCCTCAAACCCAGAACTACGAATATTTCAAAATTGCTGTTAATGGTTTCAGCTTTGTTCTCTTTTATTACTTAGTCCTATTATATTTGTTACCAAAGTTGCATCATTCGTGTTGTTTACATTGGAACAGTACAAAACAAGTACATGAAATTAATTATGAAGTCGGGTGATACACAATCATTAAAAATAAGTTTAGTGTAAGAATACATACAAAGAGTAAAATGAAATATAAACGTCTGTGTCCCTTCGAAATGATAACAGACGCGTAAGGTCAAGAGAGTTTATCATTATTACGTGACATGGATGTCAAATGCTTATAGTCTGTATTAAGTCGCAAATAACTCATAACAATGGACTTAAATTAAACTGAACGTATACAAAGAACGAACAAAAGATTTATACGCTATTTTGAAAATTTGTTCGAAATAATTTTTTTTTTTCACCGACCTCCTTAAACCCGAAAGGTAACACAAAATTAGAAGTTACCACTGATTCTAAATTAATTTACATTATATGGTACGTGTGAATGGAACTATTTTTTTTTAATAATTTATTTAAATGTTATTCAATGTTAACAAAATAGCATACACGACCTTACTACTTACTACCCATGTTTGAATTTAAAAAAAAAAACAGTACTTACATCGCAAAAAAAAATTTAAAAAAGACGAGTTTTACTTTTTCTTAACACGAAAATTAATGATTCCAGTTCTTGAGCGGTGGTAATTACTCGAGGGTTCGCTATGAGGAGATAAAATAACAGGAAATTAGCGTCAGCGTGATACCAATATTAACGACAAATGGTTAATACGATGCGAAATAAACCGTAGGAGACGGAAACGTCACACCTAAGCACTTAGAATATACCAACCAGTTAATACTGTGTATATAATTTAATTTTATAATCAACATACCTCAAGATTTATAAATTATTTAAAACGAGGTACTATGGAATGTGTACACAATGGTAACTCGATTAAATACTCATTAAAAGTTATGTCTACTTTCGTTTGTCTAGTTTAGTTTAGTTAAAATTTATTTAAAAACGAGACATACCGGATGTTTCATATTTAGTATACATTACAGGGAACTCCAAAACTGTTGGGTTAAACATAAAATTCTACTTCAATTATTTACATTTTCATTCTTAGATTCTTGGTGATAAAATTTCTTATAAACTGAGCCCAATAAACAGTCTCTATGGTAACCTCTCTCTCACATTTTGTAATAAATTTTCAATCGTGGTATAAAGTCTTAAAATAAATCATAACTGTATACTACAATTTTTCTACCTGTTTCTACACTCGATAATGACGTTTTTGTTACACAATTCTTATTTTCTTTATTTTTGGAAAGATTATGCAAGGAATAGGAAAACCATACTGAACAACAACGAGAGGTAATGAGGAAAACAGGAAACGGTAATAGCGACCAGAATTTTATTAACAAAATGAACTGATTATCTTTGGGCCAAAAAATGTACATACCTACGGACATGAAGAACACCCTATACCGGATGTCCCGCGCCATGTGCTCACCTTTCTAGAATCTTTATTTATTAATCGATTAACCTGAACTTTGGAGACAATAAACTAAACAAAAAATGGAATTTTTCGACATACTGATAGTCGGTCCGGTTTCGCCGGAAGTGATATCAACTTTCTTATTTTAAATGGAACACCCTATATATTTTTACATATTTAAAATCTACGAATCATTACGAGTCCGAATACGTATCAATTGTTAATTTTGGTTTCCATGACAACGAAAAAGGAACTTTTTTATTTTTCAATCTAGAAAGCTATGAATCGTATTTTTTTCGATCTAATGCGATCAAGTGTTTCGAAAAAATCACTCCTTTGATGGTATTTTGATTTTTAACATTTTTACAGTATTTGAAATTTTCATTAGCTCTTAACTCATTTTTTTCGATAGAACCTCATATGTTTCTTAGCTTAGTTCAACAGAACATTTTTTTCTGAGTACGCTAATACCAAATACGTATTTTAAATTATTTTCAGAGAAAATATGACGTATTTGGTATCAACGTATTCAGAAAAAAATGTTCAGTTGAACTAAGCTAAGAAACATATGAGGTTCTATCGAAAAAAATGAGTTAAGAGCTAATGAAAATTTCAAATACTGTAAAAATGGTAAAAATCAAAATACCATCAAAGGAGTGATTTTTTCGAAACACTTGATCCCATTAGATCGAAAAAATGCGATTCATAGCTTTCTAGATTGAAAAATAAAAAAGTTTTTTTTTTCGTTGTCATGGAAACCAAAATTAACAATTGATCCGTATTCGGACTCGTAATGATCCGTAGATTTTAAATTTCTAAAAATATATAGGGTATTCCATTTAAAATAAGAAAGTTGATATCACTTCCGGCGAAACCGGAAGTCCTATGACGACTATCAGTATATCGAAAAATCCCATTTTTTGTTTAGTTTATTGTCTCCAAAATTCAGGTTAATCGATTAATAAATAAAGATTCTAGAAGGGTGAGCACATGGCGCAGGACACCCGGTGTACTGACTTAATATTAACTCATACTATAAATACGTAATTTTTGGGAACTGTGTGAACAGGAAACGCATAAGCAAAATGAATTACAATAAATTTTAAATGACAGAACCAAATTCACAGAGCTTTAGAATAATTCCTCACATACCTACTACTCAATATTCAACGCAAAAATATTACAAGACGTTAAAGTATGCATAGATGCAATCATGAATTATTTATTAATTCTATTGCACTGTGATGTAAGAATCTTGAAAATGCATTATGAATACGAAAGATCAAAAAATGCATCGCAGTTATCTTTGTTAATTATATTGAAAGTAAAAGAGGCAAAATTAATCTGTGAATTCCTCAATACATTTTAATAATAAGATAAGTTTATACAGTGTGTCCCTGATTGAGTTCGCGATACTTACAATGGACCAAAAATTTTTGAATTCAGATTTCATATTTTACAATTCAGGTCTGCTTGGTGCGAAATGAATTTGTGCCAAATTTGACCTCAGTTGTCCTCAATCCTCAATGTGGTGGAATTAACACAAGACGAAATAAAATATGTGTAGGCAAAGTGGTTTTCCTTTTGAATTTAAGAGAAAATTTTACAAAATTAAAATGATTCTCGTTTGAAATTAAGAAAATATACCAAATTTCAACGTTCTATTCATTCATTCATTCATTTCATAATTGATTTTTAATTTGATTATTTTTTTATTCATCTACATATTTTAAAAGTTAACATTTAATTTTTCTCACATTTTTGTATTATGCGTTCATTTTCGCTTTTTTTAAATTTATTAAAACATGAGTGTTATATTATTATTATCTTCTTGTGTTAAGTCAGAGCGATTGTCTTTTGTTTGTGAGATTAATTGGTGAGATTTGTTGTCGTCTTTGTTTGTTGCGAGCGCAAAGAATATTATGTTTTCCTTTTTCCTTTTTTTTAAGCGATCGATTTTTTTTTTCTTTCTTATCTTCTACTTTCCTTCATCGTCCAGTCGTGTTAGGCTTTCTTTTTATTTTAATTGATCTTTTTAGTTTGAGTTTAAGCGTTTGTTTTTTGTTTGTAATAATTTTATTTATTGCTTGCGTCATTTCTCATTTCCTTTAACAATAACGTTCGATCGTCTTTTGTAATTTTTTTTGTTTAATTTACGTTTGGTTACTTTTCCCTATTTTGTTCTCAATTTGCCCTGTTTATCCAAACCAGGGTTAGTTTTTTAAGGATTTTTTTGGTTTAAATTTAAGCGATCGCGCTGTTTCTAAATTTTCTTTTTTGAAAATCCCGCCTAAGATATTTTCACTTTTGTCTCCGATTTTTATTCTGATTAGGTTTGGGATTTCTTCTTTTTAATTAATGCGATCGTCTTTTGTGTCTGCACTAGATTAATTTTTTGTTTGTTTGTTGCTTGCGCAAACAAGATTCTGTGTTCCTTTTTTCTTTAGCGAGATCGTTCGATCGTCTTTTGTTTTTGCTATTTTATTTTTTTATTTTAGAGTCATGTTTTTTTTATTATGACTAATCTTGTGTTGTTTAAGTGATTGCTTGTGATCGTGTTTTGCTTCTGACATCTGTTTTTGTTTCTTCTTCTCTTTTTTGTTGCTTTGCGGTGCAAAGAATTTTTTGTGTTCCTTTTTTCATTTTATTTAGAAACATAAATCGATCGTCTTTTGTTTTTTTTGTTTCTTTTTTTCTTCTATTTACGTTTTGTTAACTTTTCCGACTTTTTTGTCAATTCGCCCGGTCTCAGTTAGGTTTATTTTTATTTTGAATACTTATATTTCAGTACAGTTGTATTAATGCCTTGAGGTGCTAACAGGGGCGGACTATTATTTGAAAATTCACTTTTTAGATGGAGTTAACATTTGACAACTTTACTAAAATATTTTTTATATGTGATTTGTAATTTTCCGTAATTAAGACTAGAAAAGTAAGCATTACAGAAGGCGGAGCTGAGTCGTTTACTATCTTTGTCTAATAAATCAGACGTGTGTCGTAAATTACTCTCTCTGTATTGCTGAACATAACATTTAAGAATTTAAGAATATAAAAATTAAACAAGTTATTACTGTTTTATAAGTTGATATCTTGTACATTGTATTGGAAAATTGTTGACAGACTCATTGCATGCTTTCCCAGAGACACTTTTTTAAATTTTTGTTGTGTTAGGTTATGTTCGGTAATGGTGCGTTGACCTGCCGCTGAACTAAGCGCAGACAAGCATATTTTACATTTTTTTAATAAGAAATAAATTAACTAATTACGTACAATAATCACAACTAAAATAATTTTATTGAAGCTTTTCACCGAAGTTTTAATGATAAACAAAAGTTTACACAACAGCTCTCTATGAAGCGAGTATTTTCAGTTTGTTTGGCGTAACCTATGCATTTTTACAGTTCAAGAGACTCCGTTTCGAATTTCGCGCCAGTTTTAGGACCGCCCAGTTTCCTAATCTATTCAATTTTTCTTTCTTGAATGTTGGAATGTCGCATATATCCCTAAATTCAAAAGGAAGGCAGTTTTACTTACATAGACAGATTTTATTTCTTCTTGTGTTAATTACGCTTCTGAATTTAAAAATTTTTGGTCAATTATACGCATCGCGGACTCAATCCGGGGACACACTGTATTTACTAAAAGAAAAAATGCACATACAAGAGGCGTAATTAACAAAACCATTTATTTTCCTACAATTTTTTTTTTCATCAAAACGTTTACATCTTTAAATTTATTTCTTTCTTGAAAATATAAACCACAAAATATCACTTTTAATCGAATAAACCTCTGCAACAATGTGGAGCAATGTCTTCGAGTTTTATTTACATTAACGAGTTTAAGCAACAAAAACAAACATTTTATAACGATAGAATCAGACTTCAACAAATACCTGAACAATTACGTAGTGCACCTAGTTAGCTGATAAAGTTCTTAGTAATAATTATGGTGGTTACAAAAGAAAAATATGTAATGGCGCAATTCAAGAATGATGGTAGATTTGTGATATAATGTAATTGCAAAAGTATTTAATATATAAACTGCAAAGAGTCGGCAAGCAAATAAATTGTATCACGTTATCTTGCTTTAGAAGTTTTTAATAAATATACCGGGTATCCCTGTCGATCTGAGCCATAGGGAATTATAGATTTTTATCTTCCCAAGACAAAATACGGCAAAAAAACTGGTTCTCTAACGAATATAATAAATATACTTGGCATTTGAAATTATTATTAATTAGACACAATTATTTAAATAAGGAAAGTCATTTTCCCATACCTAGTTTTATTTTAATACCATATCGACCAAATATAGCCGCAGGACCCACCTGAATTTTGTCAATAAAAAAAATTGCCAGACATCTTACAACGCCACAGATTGTATCTTTACATATTCACCTAAAAATGAATGTAGCACGTATTTACGTCTTTGATCCAAATATATCCGATAACTTAGCTCAAGTATTGATTTCAAGTACTTGTCTAATGGCCGTTTGCACCATGTCTAGTTAAAAATTAAACCAGATTTAACAGTAAACCTAATTTGCACCGCGGCTTAAACCGTAGTTAAAAACTCGCTAAACAACTCAACGTTAAACCATCGCGGAAGACGGATTAAATAGAGTTGGTTTAGCGAGTATTTAACTACGGTTTAAGCCGCGGTGCAAACTGGGTTTACTGTTACACCTGGTTTAATTTTTAACTAGACATGGTGCAAACGGCTATAAATCTACAGATAATAATGTTTGCTATTGCTAAAAGGATGTATGTTTGTTGAGAGCGATGTTGTCCTTACTGCAACGGTATCTAAAAGTTTTATTGGGATAATCTACTCATATCTATGGATATTAAAGATGCGATACAGAAATTTATTCGTCTCATGCTTATGAAAAGCTGCGAAAGACTTGGGTTTACCAAGAAATGTGCAGGCGCAAAGAATAGAATATTAAAATAAAACCAGATCTTTTGCTTTAACAAAAATTATTTAAATCATTGTAACATAATTCTTCATAATTTCAAATATTAAGTTGTATTCATTGAAGAACTAATAGACGCAGTGTGAATCTTTGTCATATTTTAAGTATAAAGATCAGCAATATGTGATGTGTATCTCATGTTGATTTCCTATGGTTCAGTTCGGTTAGGACCACCCGGTATAACGTTTTGAGAGTCCACAAAAAAACAAATATTTCCAATTGTGTGATAAAATGCAATCATAAAAATATTAGAAGGTTTAAAAAAAAAGTTAAATCAAATTATTACGTTTCCATTTACCCTTGAGAAGCGGACACGTGTAGACCATTATTATTTTTTTACTTCAAATTACTTTTTATGTTATCTCCGACACTTTAAATCACATTTATGTGTATTATTATATTCGTTAGTAAATGTATAATGTCATGATGTTAAATAAAAAATATCTATATAGTAATATAATATTAACGCCAATTTACCAGAAGGATATAAGTGTTCATAGATGAATGTATAGTAAAAACATCTAGAAGAATTTCATTGTTCATCAACTACGGGGTTCGGCAAAAATATCTTCCGGATTTTAAAGGTTAATAAAAAAAAACAGTTTTGTTCGATGAAAAGTTTTGCACGCAACGAATTTTTAATATATTTCACCCACCAATCAACCCTATACTCTGTTGGTTGACAATCTTTAGAAAGCAGATAATACAAAACGTCAATTAGTGAACAATTTTAAATAATTTAGTAATTTGTTATGTTAAGAATTTATTTTACTTCATCAAATCATCTCAAAAGTGGCCTTCATTCGCAATACACGTTTGTAATCAATTTCTAAGGCATCATGTCATGCAATTTTCAAATCTTTCAGCCTTCAACGGTTCCTAGACCTCAATTTCAGATAGTTTCAAGAATCAAAAATCTGCATAAATAGTTGCAGTAGCCAATCTCAAGGGAATTATTTCATATAAAATTCTGAAGAATACCCTATGAATTGCATCTCTATTTGGTTCGCAGAATAGTACATTGCTAATTTCAAATGCTGCATATGGGAGTGTCTCCAACAGAAGTGGAAGTGGCCAATCACATTTCTCTCTTTGTTTTTCTAGTTCTAGTGCATTTCCTGTCGCATGCATTATTTCAGAATATCAAGTTAAAATTTTATCAAATGCAATTCTGGATTACCATTTGGATACCCCTGGTTTCTCGGACAGGACAAAATCAAGAAAACCACAGCGCATTCAAAGCTAAAAGAATGAATTTCTCCAAAAATGGTTAAACAAGTGCGTACACCCAATTGGTTTAAAAATAAGGGAAATTAACTTTTTTTTGCTAAAAGTTCCGAAAGTGCTCACGAATTAATTAAGGCATTTTGAAGGTAAAAATGATTCCGCCATTACATCAAAATTGAGCAGAAATTGTTATTTGTCGTGCCAAGAAACCCCAATATGTCAATTTTTACGGCAATGTCACAAACTTTTAAGAATTATTGAAGAAAATTTAGATTTTAACGCCCTGTATCTCCCCTATTATTCACTTTGGGACTAAATAAACTGGGTTAAATTGCAATATTTCGATGTCAGGAGTACAATATTGTTCTGTGTCCCATAACTTTTGGACCGGCCTGTATATTTCTAATTTTCGTACTTAAATATACCACCCCTTCACAAAAAATATATTCTTTACGCATTTTTACTACAAGAATTTTCCTACTTTGAAAATACACACACACTATAATTTATTTTATCAATTAGAACAAATTGCCTAAGTGGTAAGTGACTTAGGTGCAGATTATAAAAAAACTGATATATGGGATTACACTAAAAACTAGACACACAACAATGAATAGAATCTCTTCGCAAGCAATTATGACTTAGCTACTAAAAGATACCAATACTAACTATGTATTGACAATATCAATTATCACTACGAAATCACTAAAAATGCGCTGCGAAATACATCAAACTATAGGAAAGTGTGAGCAAGTTTTTAGGCCACTTTACGAATGACGTAGTGAATTGAGAAGCAAGGGATGCAATTGTATGAGAGCGCAACAGACAACTACGTCACATTTAACTTATCACTGATAAATATAAATTGGTATTGAAAGACGCTGAACGAAGATTACAAAAACGGAACTAAACAAAAGAAAATTTTACAAAGGCATCTCGTCAGCATTTAAAGAAGAGAAAATAATCGAAATATTATTTGATAAAATTAACAAAAGATAATTATTTTTGTAAATATTTTTCTTACTCTTCCAAAGGCAGCATTCAATAAAAAAAAATTGCCGATTTCTCGCAAAAACAAACGCAAGGCATTTTTGGAACTATTGTTTTTGGCTCTTTCATTGTTCTAAAAAAATGAACAAAAACAAAAGAAAATCATATTTGCAATGAAAAATGGAAAAAAGCAAGTGGCGTACCAATAGGGGAAGTGGGGGGTTAGATTGTATCAGCACCCAGCAACCTCGGGAGTGTCGAAGACATTTGATTTCACTTCATCAACTTATTACTAATCGCAATTTTACAAACGTTTTCCAAAAATACAAAATATGATCGATTTTCCGAAAACTCTCGTCACTAAATAACTAAGAAAGAAAGGCAGAAAACAATCGATACAGCGACAATTTCAATTGATAAAATTCACGAAGGATGATCATTTAAAAAAAATCCATTCTGACACAACAGCAGTATAACGAAGAAAAAATTTCGCCAATTTCGAGGTAAAACCAATACAATACTTTTGTAATTGCAATTGTTTTTGAGGTCCTAGTTTGAAAGTGAGAAAAATGACCTTTTTGCGTAATTATACTCTTAAGATGTTTAAGAAAAGGAAAAACTAGACCCTCGAATTTACAATAAATCTCTTCAATAAAATTAAAAGAAATTAAAATTATCATAAGCATAGTGAAACAGGCACGGCCTAGCCAGTAAATTAACGTTAGAAATGTCGCATCCATTGTTTTAAGAACAATATTATCGAATACGTTTACCCTCAAGAAGGCTATAAACCTATGAAGTTGCTTATCCCAATACATTATGTTAATAGTCATAAGTCAACGTAGCCTTCTAGAAAATAAAACTATTCAGTCACATTGTACAACATAGTCTTCTTTCCTGATTTCACATTTTCTTAAGTTTTAATGAAACAATCGGTATATTCAATTTAGCTTCTGTTTCTTATCCTAATACTAACAACTGACACTGCATCCTATTAAAAATTAAAATTAATACAGAGTTATCGTAGAAGATGGTCAGAAAAGTTTAGGCGGCAGCTTTTTTTAATATATTAAGAATTAGAGAGTAATATCGAGTTTTTTGATTAAAAAAAATCTCAAACCAATAATTTTGCAAAGCTCAGAAAATTTTAATTTTACGTAATATAGTTTGCATTGAAGTTAAGACGAAATTTCCACTAATAACTAAAAACTAACGAAGGTGAATAAAAATTAACTTCAACAGCTCGGGTCGCTAAAATGTAAAATAAATAAATGTTTATTCAAAAAGTGATACCATCGGGAGCAAAAAAAAAGTAAACGACTCCTAAGGGAAAGTACAGTTTCAGTACATTTTTTGACAAATATTTGTACCAATCAAATAACATTAAATCGTTATAAGGCAACCCAAATCAAAGTCAGACATACAATAGCGAAAAAAAAATTAACTTTTCTTTACACCTGATGGTACTTTGGTTGAAAATGCATAGAAACTGCTATGTATGTAAAACGTAACTTTTGTGGGCGATTTTCTTGCACTACGTTTTCGTACGTGTGAAGCTTGCTTTAATGCAGCAGTTTTACAAAAAAACGACATCGTCAATGTCAAAGGCAGTGTCGATGTCTCATAAGTATAACATAGATCATAGTACAGTCGTCCGCACCTTAAGTGTTACATTTTGACGTTTCTGTGAGTCTTGTAGCACAAGGTCTTTACGTCTTCACGTTTGCGTGCAAGAAGTGCATTTTAGGTGCGAACAACCGTACATTATAAACCTATAATAATAATATTACTAGGTTCCAATTTTGCGGAATTCTTTCAAATAAACTCTTTTAAAATAGAAAACAAAACACATAAAAGTATACACCAAATATATCAAAAACAAACGAAATACATTACAACTTCTTTATTCCGAACTAATAATTACACTGGTTGATTCTGATTGTCGAAGTGTTCGGATTATCGAACGAAAGACAGAAAATATAAATTTCAATGCACGGAACTCAAAATCAATAAAGCTTTGGCTTCCTAGGACAGCGGTACATTAATGTAGCGGCCGTCATATGACCTGTATTTATTTTACATATTCTATAATAGTTCAACTTGATTTGATAGAACCAACATATTTGTGAAAATGAAGATTCACCAGAAAAAGGAATCCAAATTTTTCAGATACACATATCTTTTCTTATGTAACAGTGACATTTCTAGTAAATCACGTGTGCTTAATGTGATTAGATTTTTTATGGAAGAAATGGATATTTAACTGCACATTTTTGGAATACCGTACAGTTGCTTACTTGACGTACACCGAATTGTTTTTAATAAAGCAGTTCAAACTACAGAAACATGTGTTCGTTTGGAGCTCTTCCAGCTTGGACGCATGTCTCTCTCTCTCTCCCCCTAATTTCCAAATTGATTAAGTTCCTCTGTTTTAAATAATTACAAGAGTTTCTTCGAATTTTCTTATGAACATTTAATTTTTTGTGATTCACTGCCAATTTACGGCCGCTACTTTATGCTACCGCTATCTTACGAATCTGAGGCTAGCGGTAAAAATTCTAATAAACAATAAACAGTATAAATAAACAGGGTATACCTTAGAAAACTTGAAACTAAGGGATTTCCAGCAGGAATCACTTCGCTGTTCGAATTAAGGAGGCGTTATTCGGATTATGGCTTCGAATCTCCGCTATTCGGATTACTGGAGGTTCGGATTAGAGCATGTACTTTTAGTATTTACTGCATTCTTTTAAGAAAATATAGGGCAGTAAGTAGTAACTTAAATTAAATTAAAGCAAAGGTTCACTAGCGATTTACAGTCATTTATTTATCCTTGTGCCCGATGATACTTTTTAAAAATGTAAAGAAATTTTCCCCCGAGATCATATGAGAACGGACAATTTAGCAATTATGCCGAATTTAAATCACCCCTTTGTGTTCAAACAACTGAAAACTGAAATCCCCACCGTGAGGGTTGAACACCTTCTATACCCTCCTGCACATGTACCGGCGAAATTGCAATCAATAGTTAAGGTTTGGCGACGTTAAAGTTGCTACATTTTTTGATCAATTTTGCTAACAAAATATGAAATTGAAAATGCCAAAGACTGACAAAGTACTAAAACAATTGAAGTATTTGCATATACTTTGGATTTTATGGACACGGTTACACGACGTAAAAATATAAATAAATAATTAGGTGCGTCTGTGTACACATTATAACATCATTCATTTCAATGTGTAAACACTGTAAAAAAAAACGCAGGCATGAAGTCAGACGTAATAACTTACACTACGATCAATACTTACAATGGTAAGTAACATGTGCACTGTAGAGCATGGTACGAGAGAAATAGTAAATTTGGCTCTTTGATATTATCTTTCATATAAAAAAAAATCTTTATATAATAACAGTTTGTTGGTTTCATAATGTGATTTATTTTAGAAATCCTGTCCATTGTAAAATAGAAACAAAATCGAAAAGGTACCTAATTAAATTTATTTAAAGAAAAATAGGAATAACAAGGTGAACTAAATTAGATAAAATCGAACCTGCTTGATATCCTTTGATGTATCAGTTAAACCAATAAATTTTGGTAATGGCAACGAAACTGAATCAAAAACGGCGCGGCAGCTGCGTTCAGTAGCACACTCGCACGTCTGACAACAGTCGCCCACAGACTGGCGATATCTATTGCCTGCTCCGATATACGTATGCAGTTCTTCTGTATCACTGTAGATTACCACGTGCACACAAGTGATAGTTATTGCTGCTAGGCAACCGTAATTAATTTCAAAGAAAACAAAAGTTGTTCAATATCAACGCGTGAATTTAAAAGTGAACAAAAATAGCGCGGGTTAACAGTACTTGCGGTTATTAATCGTGAACGTGTCGGTCGGTCTTTCCGCCTGTAATTACCTCTCTCAATGTCCAAGTTTTTGTTATTCGTACAGGTTAAGGCTAAAAAATAAAAGTGTTTGAAAATATGAAAAGTTAACAGCATTAGATTTATCATGTGTCATGTGTATTTGCCAGTTTTGCTGCTTACGTATGCCTACCAAACAGGAAGGAATTTGAAATGATAAATATATTTTGAATTATGTGAATAAAGAAAATTAATCCTCTATAAGAAATGTGTTCTTACGCAGAAACAGAAAATAAATATCAATACATTGACAGAGAATGATGGAAGAAACTATGTTCGAGTAGAATCAACAAAAATTATCATTTAATTCGATATTATCGACAATATCGACAAAATTTAGTTGCAAATCGTTTTTGATTGTAGTGGATTCCTCGAGCCTCCTCTGTAAAGTACAGCTGTTTCAGTCCTATTTGAGGCTTCATCAAGCTTAAGCTAACTGAAAATAGAAATATCGTTATCCGATAATGTGGTTATTATTTACCAATAACTTATACTTTCAGCTCAAATTAATGTGAATTTATTATTATTATTATAATTAATACACTTTAATTCATATACATATTTATAAGATAATTAATTTCAGATGAAAATATAACTTTTATTTTCCTTCCTTTTCGCAGAACTGTTTTTTCACTTTGTCACATACTTCTGCGAAACGTCAATGACTTTCAGCTCTAATTAAAATGTATTATCTTATACATAGATTTATAAGATAATACACAACTCAAAGTATAACTTTTTATTACCACGAATAAATAATACACTTTAATTCCAGCTGAAAGTAAAACTTATTGATAAACAATATCCACAATATTGAATAACCATATTTTTATTTTCGGTTATCGATACAACGATTTTACCGTTCCATCAATCCAATAATATACAGAAAGATAAATTCTTTATACAGTGGAACCTCTTTAATCCCAGTACACTTTAATTCGAACATCCAATAATCCAAACTCCGAAATCGTGATCTGGTAATCCGAAGGCTACCTCGATAATCCGAGTGTTACTGGTAGAAACATGTTTAGCGTTTTGCCTCCTCCTCATCACAAGTAGGTAGTCGCATTCTGCTCATTCAAGGCTATTTTGTAACATTGATATGCTTATCAATTGATATGATTTCACATCAAAGTTGAAAAACAAAATTGAGATTTTGAAAAAATAGAAGTTGGTGTTAGTTACTCCAATATTCGAGAAAATCACGAAGTAGCTGACATCTAGCGAAAGTATTGTGAAGGTCCCTACAAAAACGAAAACATAGGAAGGACATATTTTGGTTAACCTGGGAAAAAAACATTAAATTAAGATGTTTATAAGTTTCGTGACGCTTCCGTACTTTTAGCATGACGTAAACGAAATAATAAAACTAACAAAAAGTTATACTGAATAATGTTTGTTTTACTTATTAAAAGCGCCATCTATTGGTTGCTGATTTTCGTGAATTGCTTTAAAATACGGAGCAGGTAAAACAACCGTATCTGATAAAATAAACAAAAATAAAAAGCGGGATAACAACGGATAAATGCCCTAGAATCAGAAAAACTTAAAAAAATTAGTGCAAATCATGAAGTAAAAAAAAATTATATACATAGATTTTGCACATTCAACACCTTATTTAGGTTTATCCAATAACCCGAGCAATTCGCTGGTTCCAACGACTCTTTACATTTAATTGTTCGGATTAAAGAAGTTCCACTATACTTAATTATTCAAAATTGCCCATTTAAAGTGTTTTTATGGTTTAATAAATAACTCTATTTTTTATTAATTTTACTCTTAGTATTATCCATCCACAAATATCGGTATTACCAAGGATCCTAACGGAAATGACACGGGCTGTCACCTTAACTAAGATCTTTGATCTTATCATAGTACTGTGTTACTTCCCTACATTATATTGGAGTTCAGAAATCAGTTCATTCACAAACTGCGTCGGCAACACTTTATTGACGAACGCCAATCTCGTGATGGTTATTACTCTCAACTATTAAAAAGCTGAGTATAGTTGCAAACTGCTGTTTCTGCTTCCTTTTACATAAAACGATTTCTTTCTTTTTCTGTATTAGTTATATTCGAGATTTCGATATAAAGCTCGGTTATCTACGTCCATTAAATGGAAACTGGATTTTGAAAATTGGGAAGTTGGAATTATGTATGAATCGAATTCAATACTTAAATTTTTTGTCGGGAAGCCAAGAATTAAGATTTTCATACGGGCATTCGAGATTTGCTTTTACGTTTACGTTTCTCTCTTTTAGGGAAACTTAAATGAATTTCTCTTGAATATGAAAATATTGAGAGTAGAACTTAAAATAATAGTAACGGCTAACGCACTATAATCATTTATTCTTTATGCTTTTAGGTCTGTTGGTTTTTATTTGTAGTGATAAGAACCGGAGAGCGAAACAGCTGCGAGAATTTTCCCAAATAAGATTTTTCTAAAAAAGTCATGCAAACTCCTTCCAAGTTCCTTCTCCGCCTTTGAAAAGAAAAAGAGGAAAATTACTCACGAGGTCAAACGATCTCTGAATGAGCAGCAAAGAAAATGCATGTATTGAACGGCAAATGACAAAAACCGTAGGAATCGAGCATCTGAACGGTTATCTATAGTACTATGGGGAAAAGAAAGGTCATGAAAGAGAAAGTTTATAAACTAAAACTCTTACAAGTCTATGCAAGTCACAAAATTAACTCAAGCTGTAGGAAAGCGTTCTGTCATCAAGGACAAAGCTAAGAGTATGTGGTGTTTCATTGGATAAAGCATGATTCAGATTAGCAAATAGCAATAGCAAACGTAAGATTATGGCAATCATGGTGACACCGTGCACGAAACTTAAATTTGCGAAGCCAAGGAGAAAGGATTCGGTTTACAACTCGCAACCATTTCAAGAAGAGGATCTTTGGAACTTATCCAAGTACAATTGAAAATTCAAACTAGGTATGTAAGAGGCGTGAAAACCTTAGTGCAAGAAAGAATTCCAAAATTTGATTCTGGCAAGGAGGAAAACGTACTTATCCATTATGATGTGATACAGGCCCAAAATACGAGATTGATTTTGGTGGGACAGTGTTTCTTTAGGTTTTCATTCTCCCTATGATACTCTTCGGACATCTGAGTATTTAAACGTGAACATTTCGTTGTATACTGAAAGCTTTTTCCTAAGCTTCAGGTAGAACAAAACTATGACATTTTGTGAACTTGCAAAATTGTGGAGGAACTACATATTTCAAATGCATTTGATAAATTTTCATCAAACAAGAAACTACATTATTTACATTATTTATTTACACGTCTTCGTTTCTACACTTATCTCATATTATTTTCACAATTACTTTTTAATCAAACAATTTCTTCATGTTGCTTCTTGTATTGAGGTTTTCTGAAGATTTTACTGTAAAATCGATCATCTTTTATTTTTTACCATCTACATTTGCCGTTGCATTTGCCTCTCCTTTTGGAGAATTCAAATAATTTTTTGTTTTTAATTTTTTTTTATTTCAATTTAAAAAAGTTGATTTGATATTTTGTCATTGGGTTTATATTATGATTATCTTTTCTTGTTTTGTCTTTTGTGCTTTCTGTCTTGTTTTCTTTTCCGGACTTATCTCGTACTACTTTAACTGAGATTTCTTGGATCTCCTGACGACTTACATAATTACTTTCTAATCTGACCATTTCTTCATATTGCTTCTTATTAAATTCTTTTTTTGGGTTCAGATTTTACTGTAAAAACGATCGTCTTTTATTTTCGCATCTACATATACCGCTCCTTTTGAAGAATTCAAATAATTCTTTTTTGTTTCGCTTTAAAAAAAATGATTTATTGATTATTTTTTGTATTGATTTGTCTTTTATGCTTTCTCTTATGTTTTCATTTCTGCATTTACCTCTTTCTGTTTTACATGCGATTTCTTAATTTTCATAAATAATTTTTTAATCTAACGCTTTCTCCTTTTTGCATCTTGTACCCAGTTTTTCTGATTTTACTGTAAAATCGATCATATTTTTCTTTTATCTTTATGACTGCCTATTTTGCTCATTTCTGGTTGTATCTGAGCACTGAAAAAATTACTTCATTTATCTATTTTATTGTCCACATATTACGTACTAGAAAGAAACATACAAATATCAAAAAAATGCTATAAATTTTCTGTAAATTAGTTTTCTTAGATTTAATTTTTACTATGGAAATTCCAATTTTCTTTTATTTTCTATTTCTTTCTATTTCTATTTTCGGTCATATTTTTTTCTTTCTCGCACTTACTTAAAAGTTTTAGTAGATTTATGCAAATTCAACGGTGTAAATCAAAATTTCAAAATCCCATATCTTGATTGTGAGTATGGATCGTAGTTTATTGGATTTTTTTCTCGTTTTGAACTCTACCACCTGCCAAACTTTTTTTGTGTTAACATACTGTACAGAAACACAACCTGATAATTTAATGCATTTCTTTTACTTTTTTATTTCGTCTGTATATATTTTTTTATTTAACATTGTTTATAATTTAGCAACCAGACAATTTAATTCAAAATTCACATAACCAATTCTTATTAAATCTACAAATAAATAAATAAAACTAAATATAAATTAACGAATGATAATTAATAAAAAAAAAAAATCTAAACGAAATATACAATATGACCGTACAGAGTGTGTACAAAGTGACCGAAAATGAGATGGGCCTGTCACGTGATCCACACAGAAGACAAATTTGAGTCTGGCAAACCTATTTTCAAACAAGTTATGTTGTATTACAGGTTGTGGTAGTGCTTATTGTTGATGTTACACGTTTCAGTGTTTACACTTGAGTAAATTAGATAATACGCTCGTAAATTATAGTTTTACCTCCGTACTCTAGGCACTCTACACGCAATTATTGCTTTAATTGTTATTTGTCAGTAAAGCTTGCTTTTACATAACTTATATTTAAATTCTGTAATATTCAGTGCGTATAGCAATATAGTAGGAATGAAAGAAAAAGAAACGGCGAACACGTCATGATAATTTGCAAAGTAAAAATTTAA
This sequence comes from Prosopocoilus inquinatus, assembly GCA_036172665.1. Lineage (NCBI taxonomy): Eukaryota > Metazoa > Arthropoda > Insecta > Coleoptera > Lucanidae > Prosopocoilus > Prosopocoilus inquinatus. Next base: position 28,941,301 of record CM069876.1, on the reverse strand, counting down.
TAAGTACCATTTTTCGTCTCGATTTTGACCAAAATAAAATTATGTACTCGTAAAAGATGCTGATGAAACAAGTTCTGTTAAAATGTTTTTGCTATATTCATAACGACAATAAAAATGAATTGGAATTCTTATGAAATAATAAATTCTTGTGTGACGTAATTTAAGAAAAACATTCCAACAGTAAATGCCTACATCAAATTTACATCTATAATACATCTGATTAATTCAATTCAACAATTGATAAAAAGATGTAATGTTAGATACAAGAAGCATTTAAAATATTTTTAATACAAACTTTTCAAACGGTGTATTTGAAAAATCAATTTCAATTATCATCCTTGGAATTGAAAAACCACAGCTTTATTCTAAAGTTTGACTACGCGAATTGTAGTCAACAGTCGAAATAATTTTCGAATAACAATTATAAACCTTACACAAAAAAGAACAAATACTATTAAATTTACTTACAAAACCGATAAGTAAACAGTATTTAACATTATTCAAGGAGGCGGTTTTAAAATGCAAAACTTTAACTGTACAAGTAATTTCACTCTGTGTACATACAAGACTTTTAGCTTATGTGATGAAGACGTTCAAGAGTATTTGTTTGTAAGAGATAATAAGTTGCTTGTTGCGGCATCAGTCAACCGTGGCGGAACCGGTAAAGACACTTCGGTCTTTTGTAATTCTGAATGAGACATACTGTCAATGTGCCCTATTTATGGTTAAAGCAACCTAATTTAGTCTCAGTTACAGCAGGCGTATTGTATTACTGTTTTATCACTTGCAAGTCACTACAATCCTTCGACAAGTGTTCTAACGTTGATACAACTGTTGTTATTTATACTACTTACATCAAATCAATCGTTTAATAAATAATTATTTTAAACATTTACAATGAATGATTTTTTTATTTAAATAATCTATTAGAATCATGAACAGGTCCTAGATTCAGTCTCAGTTATAAGTAATGTGCGGACATTCCAAGGTATAAGGCAAACGGAGATCGTTAGGTATTCCCCAATCAATCTTCAGTTTAATTGAATCAACTCATTCACTTTTAACTTACTGTTGGAGCTAATTAACAAATATCATTCGGTTATAGATTCTTAGAACGCTAATGGGATAGTTTACATGAAAAAAAATTGGAGACATATCACATAAAGAGCGTTTTAAACTATCCTATTTCTTGTAAAAGGTATGGTTCAATTTCTGCTGCAGATTCGGCGATAGAACAAATTCAAATTGTTTCAAATACTTTTTTAATTCATTGTGTTTTGTTACAACTTACAGTACACACACATTAAACTGTTTATAAGAAATTGTTCTGAATCTTGTACAGAAAATAGAGTAATGTAAAATGGCCTTAAAACTTATCACTTATCACCTAATAAATATTACGTATCGCCTTCACGTTTGTTATTGTTATAATAATATCGATATTTATTAAAAAAAAAACATGGTGTTTGTTATTTTCTATGGCATTGTAAAAATTATAAAACAAGTCCAGCTTTATAAAAAGGCGATGGTGTTTGTTACTTTTTAAAAGTATAATAAAAATTAGAACAAGTCCAGACACAATTTAGATTGAGTGCGGCATCGTTATAATAACAAAGAACCGAAGGCTAAAGAACTGACCGCGTCCAGACACGGTATTAATTATTTACATACTAGTTTCGCACAAGATATTACTAACTGCGAGTACCAGTTGCGCAGGTGAAGCAATCTCTATATTTACTATGCGTAAAAATACATACACATCGTAGCTGTTTATAAACAACAGGTGTATCAGCCTTGAAGAGCTCTATCAATACATTTTTAAGATTTCACTGGAAGCAAGTTACATCACTGTACGTATCTTACTACTGCGGCAATTATATAGTTCTTGATTTAATTCTGGCAAGTTGAATAACCCAGAGTTATATTTCTTTGTGGACATCTGGTGCAGTTTCCACGTATGAAATCATGTGTAGAAATCCCATTCACGAGAACGATGATAAGTACATGTTTGTACTCTTTATGAAGACAATTGCACTGCTCTAGACTTCTATTTTTAAACTGAAACTCCTTTCTTAAACATCACATGCATGTATGACAGTATGCCATTGCGACAAAATAGATCTGACTCAAATTACATCATGCTGGAGAAAGTCCCAGGTAATTTATTGACCAAAGTTAAATTCCATCTTAAAAATTTATCATCAACATATTTTCAATGTAATAATAATTTATACTACGGGAATATTATGTATACGTTAACAGCATAATGCTTCCTCCACGACGACCATCCGTATAAATATTTGCTTAAATTATGAGATAGGTAATATTTTTTTGCTATTTAATAGCGTGTTGCAAAAATAAACAGGAAAAGAGATGAAGATATTTTATTGCCCGTCGGAAAACAAAAGGCACAGATTAAAGTACGACACATTTAACAAAAATTATGTAAAAAGTAAACTTTCCATGTGACTAATAAAATACCGATTTCATAACCAACAATATTTTCTTTTTTTTTTAGGCTGAGTAGCATAAACGATTTAAATCTCGATTAAATTTAATTGTAAGTCGTAAGTTAGAATGTGACATACAGGATGACGTAGAGAATTACGTGTCATATTCTAAGTTAGGCTTCAATTTAATCGAGGTTTAAATCATTCATGCAAACTACCATTAACATATCAAGAACAAGTAGGTCAAAGAGATCAGTTGAAATGCATACAATGTTTACAGAAAAAATTATTTTAAAAGCCAATTTGTAAGTCTAATGGTGAGTTTATACAGTAACTAACACTAACAACTAACACGCAATAATGAGTCCTTCAGGACCGTTTTCTCCGTCTAATCTTCTGTTTATTCTCGTTAGTGATTAGTGTTAGTTAAACCCAACATAAGGAATTGGCTACTTTCAACTTCTAATGCCTGGTTTTAAAGCAACTAATTATTAATTTTTAGTTGCTAGTGGCTGTATAAACTCACCATACAATTTTATTTTTGAATACGTAAATCTTGAACCATAATGACAATACTTTCTGTGGTACTCTTGAACTTCCCACTCCCCCAGGCTTTCCATACGACAAAAAGTTGTTTAAACTCAAACATTTCTTTTTTTTGTGGCGTTGTAAAATGGATATTACCAACACAATAAACAGAACAAACTGAGAGAGAAACAAGAATTCAGCAAAGCTTGGTATCAGGTGCTGCGATCCAGAATTATTCAAATTGTGTGAAAGCTGGTAAGTTCTAAACAAGTTTCCAATTGATTTCTTTGATTCTGATTGATTCAGATTTTGTTAGTGCGAATGCACCTTTAGGATTAATATAATCAGCAACGATGCCAACAGGGTTGTAAAAATTCCCATAACAGTCAATGCAAATGAAATCAGAAAAGTGGCAGTTAACATTTTACGCAGCGTCGGCTTCGGCACAGCTGAGATTGGAGGGAGATTTAAGGGAATTTTTATAAACGCTGTTAGCTTCGTAGGTAATCAAAATAAATGAGAAAAACAGGCTCTAAAATTCTATTTGCTCCGAAGCCAAACGCAATTAAAAAAGTATAAACCAATAATCGGGATGAAGAATACCATGACACAAAGTAAATCAATGATGAAGGACCAAGGACCAAGTAGTCAGATTATTGACTGACAACGTACGACTGAAAAGTAGAAATTAGATAAGGCATTTGACAACACTCATAATTTACTTTAAATTGGTTTTATGGTGGTGTTTCCACCACAAAAGCGATTTAAAATAAATCATTGATAAACTTTGATAACCTAGTTTGATATTGCAAAGATCACCTGAGAGTTTAGAGAGCTTTTAAAAGGACTTAGTTCAGGGTCTCGATAGAAGATTTTTTAATATTAAATTGAACAAAATAATCCCCGGATAATGATTCAGCGAGATACTGATCGATAATAATAATCTCATCAAAAAGTAAATCTGGATTATCCTTTCTACGAATCTTATTCTTATCCATAACCTGTTTCGTTTAGTGTAAAAAGTTTTAAGTGGTAGTAACCCTATTACAACAAGAATATAACGGGAAGGGCAAAAGTATGGAACCGGCTTAATATTTCGAAAACCATTTCACGTATCTACTTGAAATTTGGCGTGTAATTTAGAGACATTACTAATTTGTTTCAATTTCTTTATTGCTCTTGTTTTTGAGATAAAACGCAAACTTGATTTTTTTAAATGACAACCTGTTAATGTTTTTCTTTTACTTAATAGATCTTTTAATTCTCTGTACAACCACATATTTTTTTTTTATCTAATACATCAGAAAATTTTGGAGAAAATATCGTTTGATTGAAGAAGTTGTGAGAAATTATTTAGGATGATATTCGACAAAAATACCAGTTTGAACGAAAAAAAAAATAGGCCACAAGGTCATGGACAGTTTTTAAAATAGAAATAAAGGAAACAAATAAATAAATGTTTCTTAAACGCATGAAAACAAATATGAGGAAAGGCAGAAGTAGGGAACTGGTTTAATATTTCGAAAGCTATTTGACGTATCTGTTTGAAATTTGGTGGGTGATTTATAGTCAATAAGACCCTCATTACCAATTTGTTTTAATTGTTTATCTGCATCTGTTTTTGAGATTCTACGCTAACTTGATTTTTTTTTAATGATTAAATGCTGATTTTTTTCCTTTTTTTAGTAGTTTTGAATAAAAAAAAAATAGGAAAAATGGTTTATTGGTTGATATTCGACAAAAATACTAGTTTTAACAGAAAAAGTAGAAAGCCACAAGATTATGGGGTGTTTTTAAGATAGATTTAAGAAAACTTTAATAAAAATTGCTTTAAAAATATGAAAACAAACACCGAATATCTACGTAAGCCATTTTTCCTAACTTTTTCATTCAAACGATATTTTCTCCAAAATTTTCTCATGTAATAGATAAATATTTTTATGTGGTCATTTAGAGAATGAAACGCATCTTGAAACAAATGAAAAATCAGCAGGTTGTCATTTAAAAAAATCAAGTAAGCATTGGATTTCAGAAACAAGAGCAGATAAACAATTGAAACAAATTCATAATAGGGGCTAGGGCTAGGATAATAGGGCTTATTGACTTTAAACCACCCGCCAAATTTCAAACCCATACGTCAAACAGTTTTCGAAATATTAAGCCGGTTCCATACTTTTGCCCTTCTCTGTATAACTATACACACGCGTTCAGGACATTCGGTTTTTTTCGACTATTAAAAAAACTAAGTTTTTTTTATGTTTTGGATACGATATATAAGACGCCAAAAAATGATTGGTTACAAACAATACCTCCTTTCAAGATAATGCGCCTTATGAATTAAGATTAGCAAAATTGAAATTCACACTTCAATTCTAAACTGGAACAGTCTAAGCTGTTATGTGCAGGAGTTAAAAATTTTAACAAAAATGATTACTTTTTTATAGCAAATACAATGGCCAGTATTCTCATCTCATGGTGTAAAGGTGTAATTACAATAAACGATGCGGTTTTATGTCAATTTAATGTGCTATTGTTTATTTTAATCACAATTATAGTTAGTGACGATTTTAAACGTGAAATGAGAATGTGGGCCATTATTTTCCAAAATTTTTATTGGTGCAGTCAAAAAATGTCAAAAAATCAAATGTCCGAAACTTTTTTTAACACAAGTGTAAATAAATAATATTCCGAAAAATTTCTGACTTGCAATAAAATATAAATCTAAATCTGTAATAAAATATAAATCTAAATCTGTAATAAAATATAAAGCTAAATCTGCAATAAAAATGTGAATATAAACCGTACGAAATATCAAAAGTTACAAAGACACGAAAAAGTTTCCTATCGTGTGCTTCTTTCTAAAAATTTATTAACTAAAGTTATCTTCCTAACCTCAAAAAAGTTACAGCAACGAATGTGTTATGGCAAACCTGTTTCTCACACTAACGGTTAACTAGAAGTAATTAAAAACACGGGCGTTCGGGCGTTCTTTTGTTATAAGAATTAACTTTCTCTTCAAAAACTTTAAAAAAGAATACCGACATAACGAGACCATACCAGACAGCCTGTATAGTATGATAGGGATATACTGTATGAATATTTTAGAGTTTGATATTGACGGTAAATAAACAATAAGCTAGTTAAGTGAATGTTAAGTTTATTTCCTTTAGGCCCGGTTTTTCAATCACAGGTTAACGCTAACTCTCGGTTTATTTCCATGGTAACAAGTACGAAGACAATTGTTTCCATGGCAATAAACTGAAGGTTAAAGTTAACCAGTGATTGAAAAACCGGGCCTTAGAATAATTCTGGAGTAATTTTGTTTGAAGAAAAAGGATGAAATGAATGTGATATGTTTGCTAGATGTTTTGCAAAGCTAGATTCAATTTGATTTGAATGCACACAATAAAGTTTCTCAGATAAGTACTCCTACTTCTTATCAAAAATAGACAAACATTTAAATAATTCGCAGTATACCTTTGACAATAACGTCTATCATATAAAAAGCAAAATTAACGAGACGATTGTTTAATCTGTGGATTAATTTAATAATTACATATGACTGAAAACCACAGGAAAAAACAAATATACAGAATGTATTTAACGCAAGATGTAAGATGGATAAATTCATTTTTTTATACATCGTTTATTATAAAAAGTAAAAGTGCTACCTACACACAACTTGAAAAGATCCGTACAAAATTCTGCAAAACTTTCTCCTTATAATAATACACAACATTATCATATACATACATAAGTTAAAATACACCAATTATAATCCGATAACATCTACTTTGCGGGTTGTTAATATAAACTGACGTTTCGTGAACAAGTTCAAATAACTCTTAACTTTCGCTTAACAGGTCATCACAATAATTATTAATTAGCAGGTTTCATAAAATTACCGTAATCTTATTTAACTGTACTCATTTAATCTCGATTATATCGGTTCCGTTTTTCAAAGACTTACATCGTGAGTAATTCAAATACGATGTCAAAAAATTAATTATTCATATTAAGTAAAGGTTTCAACTCATTACCTACTGCATGTGCGGAATATTTTAAATTCTTGATTGCGCATTGAAAATGCACAGTTACTCTTGAATAATGTATGCTGAAAGATTTTCTTGCGTTCTCTGACATAATAGGAGTGTAACAATGATGTATTACTTCTAAAAAATTGTTTTATACAAAATTTGGGAGTTTTTACCGAATAATATAACGGTAGGTACAAAATCTTCACAACTACCTTCAAATATATATCTATTGATTATTTCATAATGCAAAACTTCCATATATTATTCATTTCTTCTAATAACCACCTTTCAAATTTCTGTAAGTTTACGTAAGTCACGTACATCAAACATTTATATAATCTGAAAACAGGAAATTCTTGCCAAATGTACACTCGCAGTTTCAAGGTTTATAATATATCTACGACAGTTACTTTATTGTTGCCGCATAGCAAATTTGATTCCGGTAGCGAAGGTTATGTGCCCGTTTAACATGGAAGATAATTTCGATAAAAATGTTAAGAGAGAAAATTTGTAGGTATATAAAAAAATGTGTAAATAAATTGAATAAACCTTTTTTATCATAAAAAATGTCACACAACCAAGTGGTTGTTGCAATCATTACAGTTAATGAAGCAAAAATGTTGGGGCTCGTGGATTAATCAAATGGTAGTTAGTAATATTAGAAATATTAATGATTCACAAGCTCAGTATACTCTCGATTTTGCATTGTTTAATAACATTACAGCGGAGTATCGTCCTCACATGAATTTAAAATTCCCTCACGTTGTCAATAATAACTGTGGTTATAAAATTATGGTATGAAAACGTGGCAATTTGTTTTAATTATATTCTTCATTTGTATTTCATTGAAAAGTAAATAAATTCCTGCATTAATTTTCATTAATATTTTATGAAAAAAATTAGCTGAAAAGAAGAATAAATTAGAGAAACTTATAGGTGTTCAATTTAATCCATTCACCATTGCTAACATTTTAATTTTTTTAATACAAATTTGGTTAAATTACCAAAGGTTCAAAATTTTACACGTTCATTTTTAATTTTAATGCAAAAGAAGGGATATGGTCAGTTTCCATTGCAGTGGATCTTCGAACGTCCCCTGTACAGCTGCTTCGACTCTATTTAGGGCCTCTTCAGCAAGGGAGTAGCTCAAAAAGAACTCCAGCTGCAATCAAGCTGACCCGTGTGGGTTATCTGGTAACTGAGTTGAAGTGTCGACAACAGGTTAGGTATAGTTGCGGCCCTTGAAACTAGTACACTGAAAATTGACATCAATGTCAAAAATTCGTAGTTTTGTAAGGTGTAACTCAAACCATCATCTCTCATTTAGGTGTTAATGTCAGTGGTGTTTAGAAACTTCAGATTTAGGATTAGTTAGATTAGGTATATACCGCCGAAACATTGTATTTGCCGAAGTGTACCAGTTTTCAAAGGCCGTAACTGTACGTGAATTTAATATTTTTTTTATTTCAGTGCAGTAATTTTATAATCCAAGTGATAGAAACTCTTTTCTCTTTACAGCAACCAAAAATTTCTTAAATTTGCTTAGAAAATAATTTAAAAAAATCGAGTGAGTAGACTGTGATCGTGTAACGGGTGATCTCCCTTTTTAGATTTGATGTCGAAATTGGTGGTTATGTGTGTATAGTGAACGCAATACAATTTTTGAAACATCTGTTATCTGTCAATTGCTTTGAGTTTTGAAATAAACATAGTTTTTTTTCGAATAAAATGGCTTTTTGGTAAGAACAGAAAATTTTCGTCATAGAATTAAAATTGTTTTGAAGAAGTCCGCATACAATTTCTCTAAACATTGTTAACATTACACTCGAAAGTGAAAGCAAGGTTAGGTATGGTGCAGTAGTAACTTCAAACGTCAAACTGACAGTTGTTATTTTGATGGTGGTTCACAGTAGTTGAGTTTTCGCGGAACAAAGTTAAAACGGGAAGTTATAACTAAAAGTAACAATTCTAAAGTTTAAACTTTGAGGTATCACGAAAACGAAAGATTATAACGTCTGTAACTTTGCTCTCGACTAACGTTATAACTTGACAACTGATTGAAATCGAACATGGCAAAACTTCCGGTTGAAGTTAAAACTTCATCCGCGAAAACGACTTTTGCTGTCAAAGTTATAACAACGTTTTAACTTTCTTGTCGCCAAAACTCAATTAGTGTAGTTCACACTTCAATGTCAACCGCTGCCCACTGTCCAAGTCTTCAAAGTCAGTTGTTACTTTCACTTTTGGCACCAAGCCTTAGGACCAGTGTTGTCAACTATCAATCAGATAGAACTTGAAATTTCGCCAAATTGCAAGAGAAAAATGAGTGTGCAGATGAAAATTTGAGAAATTACAGAAGATAAACATAAATACATACGACTTCACAGATGATATGGAAACATTTAGAAAGCTCTTAATTTTGACGAGTTTAAAACTTTTGCAAAATCTCTACAATATGTTCCAATACCACCTACTGTAGTTTTTAATATTCTAGTACAGTTTCTAATTTTCTAGAATACTCTGTAATGTTTTAGGATTGTTTCTACATTTATAAGCCATATTTCTGCTAAACAAAACGCGTAAACAGTCTATATAAAATCAAATTGTCAAATCGAATCAAATCGAAATCTAAGATCATAACGACTTGTGGCTTAGGGTCCATGAAAGGAAAGCACCGTTTCATAGCCAACTTTAACGCCAGATTTTAATAAACACCCTTTATAAAATCTTCAACTTGTCAAATCGAATCAAATTGAAATCAAATGGACAAATGTTGTATATGTAAACAACAAACAAATTGAAGAGATGTCATTCATAAATTTTATTAGATATTTTTTTTCTTACTGAAACTCCAATAGAAAATTAAAGCGGTCCTACAAACGATTATTTTTAAAAGTACATGATTTTGGAGATCCTCTTTGGCCACTAAATATCTAAGAGGAATATGTCAGCTACAATCGATAGTTAAAGTTATCAATTTTGACAGTAACCAACTAATTCCATCTACTTATTTTAGTCGTTTGATTTAAAATTACATGATCTTTTTAAAACAGAAATAATCAACAAACATCGTTCTGAACGTCAACAGATTTGAGATGACAATAACCTTCAAATATTAATTTTAATGTGACTGGCAACACCGCACTACTATGACTCCGTTTAGGAAGTAACGTAAGTTCTTTGGTTGGTGAAAATGCTTATACATTATGAAACCCAAATGAGTTTAATAAAGTAATCACTAAACAACCAAAACTGAAAAAAATTGAACTTGATATTAAAGATGTATATTTCAGATGTATATTATGATTACATTTCGAGGTTATGTGTGACGTAATAGATAAAAGATAAAGATAATGCAGACCACAACCTGTCAATCAATATGTAGACAGTATTATTTGAATATCTCCTTTATTATCTGAGTTTTAGTCTATTTTGCTTAATATTCGTTAGACCTGTGCTGAATCACAGAATTTGTATTCATAAGTTTAAAACTTCAATACAAAGAATAGAAAAATAATTTTTTTCTTCGGAATCTAATACTCATAAAAATCGTAAGGATTAATTGCAAGTCAATTTCGATTGCAATGCATCCCCCGTGCTTCCGCTGTACAGGTATTTCGGCCCTACTTGGGACCGCTTCAGCTCGAGAATTCCACTGCAATCAAACTCTTCGTCAGAGTCATCTGGAAATTGCATGCACGTATTGACAACAGTTTTAGTCACGTCATCCATTAATGTACACAAATGTATACCCGCCATCGCAAACAGAAATTGTATTAAACATATAAAATAGCGACATCTTACTATCGCTTTTTGACCTAACATTGCACAAAATTTTTCTAGAAATTGTATTGTTTAAATATTTAATAAAAGAAAATGGAAATAAATTTTAATATTAATTACAAATCAAGGCAAAGAAAATAAGATCTACTTAAATTTTATTGACCGACCAAGTATATTATTATAAATCTTGCTATAATTTTCAAAAAAATGATTCTTCTTTTTTATAAACAAGCATTTTTTTAATAAAGGATAGATCAATTAATTATTTCTGGATATAGCGTGAAGGTAAAAGATCTTACGCATAGATATTTACCTAAGCCACTTTCTCTCAAAATTCGCAGTCCGGCGAGCACCAAATTAAAAACTATTTTCGCAGCACTCCTTTTTATTGTTAAACGTTTGTTTTGTATCTAATGACTGGTTGACATTTCGAATGGAAGCACCATTCATCGATAATTTGTACTCTCCGGGGCTTGCGCCGTGCCATAGTTGCATCACGTTGAATCGTGAAATAGCAAACAAGATTTATAAACGATTCGTAAAGTTCCCAGTGAATAAGACAATTTGTTATGAAAGGGAATGATTATCCTAACAAGTTTTACGGAAAAATAAACAAATTGTCGTGAACATTGTACGGCTGAGTTCTTAGAAAGGATTTGACATCTAATGAACATTACATAGGTCAACGACTCGATTTTTTTTCGGTACTATTTTTTTTTTTCATATAATTTGGCAAAACAAAATCTCGAGTGTATTTTTTATTCAGCCAAAAAACCGTCATAAAATTTCATTGTGAAATAACAAGATAATAACAATAATCATAAAACGTTAAAAGTAAGTAAGTAACAAACACAAAAGATGTAATTGATTAATTTTGGTACAAAAAACACAATATGTAAATTTACAGGTTTTATAAACTCACAGTAGATTGAAGTGTGATTACATTCGACAGCAATACAAGATTAGTTAACCGTTTGTCGTAAGACCTAACATTCCAGCAGTTGTCAATCTGTGGTGCCTATCTAATCATCTCGGTTAATAAGCAGTTTTGAGAAAAATGGCTTATAAACTTTAGATTTCTTTTATTACCAGGAATTTACCGTTTGAGTTTCAAACGTACCTTCTGGGACAGACTGTATATGTATATTTAATAATAAAAAGTTATTTTAGTCTACGAACTTAGCATTGTAGATATGTTTTAATTTGGTACGAACTAATCTTTACACCCGTGTTTAATAATTCTCATAAACGTTACTAAAATAAGACAAAAACTTTTTTCTGCAATTATTTATTAAAATAAATATTACACTGCACGTGCCTTTAAAGTAAGTTTCATTTATAATGTTAGTGCTTTAGTTCTTTATTTATGAACGTACAAAATCAGCTCACATGGAATTATTACAAACTATTATTTATCATATTTGAAGTACACAAAATGTCTGACTGTTCTCTGATATTCTTAATCAAATTCAGCACTCCCATGCGAAACTCTAACGTGTCACTTTCTGTAAACTGTGATACCATAGGAAGAACACTGATAAAAAATAACATGTGAGGATCCGACGTGTTTTCCGGAATTGTGTAAGAGTTTTCCCGCACGTTTTGTGATGGTTTAGCTTGCGAGTCGATTCTTCCTCGTTTCGGATCAGGTTGTGAAGACCGTCCTGGTGTACTTGGTGATTTAACCTCGAAATCACTTGCTCTTCGTTTCCTTTCAGTTTCAATCTTAACCGGAATTAGAAGCGGGTCTGAAAGTGAATCGTCTGATGTAAGTGGATGCCTGGTAGTTTCCCCGTCGGATGTTTCTTGTTGATCGTATACTTTTCGCAGGAATTTCATCTGATCATAGAAGACGTATTTGTGTCTTACTCTTCCATCTTTTTTCGTTTTCTTAAAGGCTCTCAACCAGTTATCTCTTACGTTAAACCATTTAGATGCGATCATTTTGACTGAAAGAAATAAGTATAAGACGCGCATTATCTATAGCTTAGTTTGATTTTTATCTTGCAGATGTGGAGGGTCTAAGAATTAGTTTTCTTTTTCCAAAAAAAAGTGCAATAACACAACTTTTAAGTCAATGATTTCTCATAATTAAATCAAATATTGCAATGGTAACAACATTACACAGGCAACATGTGTAATTTAAGAATCGTTTGCATGTAGAACAATCTGCGGATCACGACAGAGCCGTGGGGGATGAAAGGGATTGCAACAATATGCAAGTAAATCAAGAGCATTAGGATGAAAAAATAAAAGTACAAAAGTGAAAGAAACAAGCAGATAAAAGCAAATGTGTATTCTTTTGCACTCAGAAAATCAAATACATTCAATCAACCAAACCATTTCTATTGACTGCATTTAATCAAAAATATCTGTTAAATTTGGCTTTTTTGGTTGGTCAAATGGATCAACAAAAAAAAGTCAAATTTAAGAAATATGTTTAATTAAATACAGTCAATATCAATAGTTTGGTTGTTCCAATGCATTTTGTTTTCTGAGTTTGTGAATAAACACAACTTGTAATGTAAAGGGCCTTCAACACGCAATACACAGGGTTTTCAACAATGTTCCGCGCGATAGTTTAGATTTACAAACTTACACTTACCGTAGTTCTTAAAATAAAATATTCCAACCACAATGGGGGATGTCGCTATTTAACCTATTCACAGTAACAAGGTTAATTAGTGACAGAATTGATTTTGTCAGAAAAATAATTTGTTGTGGTTATAAGGTACCACACGAACCAGTAGTTAATTTAGTCACGTGGAACTTAAACATTTTTTTATAGAAAAATTAATGTTAATTACCAATTACCATTGCGTGAACCAGCTTTATGTTGAAGGAAACAGGAAGGGAAAAGGAAAATTCGAAATTAAACATTAATAAATTCTTGTGTGCAACACAAATATTTTGTAACGAAAATATATACTTACGGGGATACAAAAATAAATCTTTCGTATTATTGTGATCCACTAAGGGTTTTGAATTCTTGGGGAAGAGAGATTAAAGTTTTTTTTTTTAATTTCTCTTTTATAAGTTTGAAATGAGTACTTTTACCGATCTTATCCAATATAATACAAAAGTCAAACAATACTAACTGTTAAAAACTGATTTTCTATTGCCAACTGTTTCTTACTGAACCACCTACTATTAGAGAGAGCAATAACCGGTAAGTAATGATGCCAACCTTGAAAGAAATTCTGCAGAATGAAGAATTCGGAAGTTGTAAGGACTTGTATCTAATTTAGACGGAAAATGATACCAAATTCAAAATAGAAGCAAAATATTTTTTCCATTCCTAAGATATGTTTTGTATTGTTTCGTTTTGCATGTATTATTTCTTCGTAATAAAAATTTGTACATCTAAGGCGCGCCATCGTTCGGCCAGAGTTTACCTTAACCAGTGCAAATGTTAAGTTATTCACGTTATTAAATATTTAATTAACGTATATAACAAAAGTTTTGGGAAAATTTTTCGTATTACTTTTCTCTATTACAATTAAAGCAATCAACTTACCATTGGATATGGAGAATCTGTCAAGTTTTCTCTACAGTTCGACAATACAGTTGTACAAAATGTCTTAAGCAGGCCACTCACTGGGTAACATGTTGCGCAATATACTCGTCAACATATCTTCAACAGGTCACACACTATTATTAATTATATTTGCAAAACGTCAAGTAAGTCAATAAATTACTCTTTTAGGTCGTTTTAAAAAGTTTTTTTATTTGTTTCATATTCTCTGGAATTCTCACGAGCAAGAACTACCCAAAAATTCACTAGGTAACATGTTGGGCAACTTGCTCGCAACATTTTCGTCCACATTCCTTTAGCAGGCCACAACTTACAACTTGTTGACCGTCCTGTCTACACACAAGCGAACTTGTTGCTGCAGCATGTTGCCCAACATGTTGCCTGCTTTACAAGCTAGAATGAACATGAGGAAGGTTTGCTTTCCAAGACGGGACCGTCCTTGAGTTCTGAATGTTCCAGAACTTCAGAACTTGATCTGCAAGAAATAGAAAAGGAGTTTCGATGAGAAGATTCCGCCAAAGATTTCACATGGTATCTCATATGACAATCAAGAGGGAAATTATCAGAAATAATTTGAAATTTAGAAAGCGACAAAAGTGTCCAAAATACACGGCTACTCAGTTAGAGAGGATTTCACGGTTTGTTAACATTTAAGTCGAGTATATTTTAGAAACAACGCCTTGATAATTTTGGACGCCGAAAATTTTACATTATCTAGCTTTGAAATAAAAGAAAATGAAGGCTTTTACATATTGAGGACGTTCCTAATGATGTGAGATATAAGAAAAAAGCGAAATTCGAGGACAAGATACTAGTGTGGTGCGCCATTTCGGAAACTGGTGTTTGAAGGCCTTATATTGGGCGAGTTAGGGATGAAGCTGTAAATGCAGACATTTATATTAGAAAATGCCTTTCTCAATTGGTAAATTTTGTCCAAACATGTCATGTTCATGACAATATTATGTTCTGGCAACGTGCCATTATGCAAGAATAACCCAAGATTGGTTAAGAGAACAAAATATCCTATGTGTATCTAGAGAAGATAACCCTCCGAATGTACCCCAGGTCAGTCCTACAGAAGAATTTTGGGATTTACTTGGTAGAAAGGTTTAAGACGGTAGGTGGGAAGCCTAAAATGAAAAAAAGCTACAACCGAGAATCTACCAAAAGTTTCGAGAGATTAATCCACTTACCGTCCAATGTAAACCATTGAAACTCATGGCTCTTTAACTGCTATGTAATACATTATAATTTTTGTTATATCATCAATAAATAATTTTCTGAAGTATAAATTTAAATAAAACAATTACGGTTTGTATTATTACATTTGAGAAAATTTCCCAAGACTTTGTTACATACGTTACTACACATTCCTATTTCTAACACACATATTTTCACCCAGAAGTATGAAAGATTTTAGTGATTATTACTGAAGGATACTGTTCTGGTCAGGTTGGCAACATTGAAAAAAACACGCACAAAGTTTTACCTTCTTATAAACTAATCTATTAAGTCCATCTTGCTAATAAAGTTCCCATCAATTTTATTTGGCAAATATTTTGAATTTTATGAATGATTGTCATGGTTATTCGTCGAATTATTCGTTAAATAAATTTATTAGGAGGTTGGAGAGATCGGGCCTAAGGCTAATGCAATTGAAGGCATTATTCCATAAACCAGACGAGTCCAAAATATCCGGTTTTCAAGTTGTTACCATTTTATATATGTAAAGACAGTGGCTGCCTAGTGGTACAATTTCTTTCGCTATAAACCGACATCTCCGACCATTTTTCCAGAATATTATATACAATTCTACAGAAACAAGACGGGTTCCACTGCAAAAGCCAGAGAAATCCTGGACTTTTATATGTTATATCGTGAACAGCATTTGTTGCAATAACTAATACTACTATTTTTCGTAATACTATTACGTGACCAATAAAATATTAGAAACTAAAAATTAGTGTCTTTCTGCAAAAACCAGACAAGTCCAATCAATTTTATTTTATTTTTCCTAAAAATATCATTAATGAAGAAGTGACATTTCATATAATACCTATGCGATCTACCTCCAAGCACTACAAAAAAAAACCTATAATTTTTTTAAGATTCAGACAATTATCGTTTTTAGACTTGCCTGGTTTTTGGAATAATGCCTTCAATTATAAAACCTTCTGGCATTATTTTTTGATTTGTTTAAGCTTTTTATATAAATTAAATTCTTTCTTTACATTGTTCTCTACAATATTTATAATCATGTATAAGTATTGAGTTTTAATTGAAGTTTGTTCTTGTCCGATGAGATTTTTACTTTTTTTCACTCCTGACGAAGCTATAAATCTATAGCGAAACGTTGAGTGTGTTTCCCTTCATTTTTCTGTCCGGTTTGAGATTAAAAAAACTTTCTACTTATTGAGTTTTAGTTTACTATAGTAGTGGTTGGAAATAAAATTGAGAATTCAATACAAATTTACGATATTTTCAACATAATAATTTATATTTTTTAATTATGTTATCTTGACGTTCCACCAGTGTTTTATTTTTTCATATCCTTTCTACAATTCTCACGAGCAAGAATCGTACGAAAGTATCGTGTCACATGGCTCTTCAGTCAACAATAAATATATACGAGTAATTAAAATAACTGGCAATATTATTGTGGCTTTTTATACAATAATAACAGAAAATTTAGATAAACAGTAACATCCTACGATCGCTTTTTGACCTGACATTGCAGTATGATAACAAATTGAAGCAGGGCTGAAACAGCTGTACAGAGGCTGCTCGAGGTTTTCACTGCAATCAAAAACGATTTGCAATAAAAAAATTTGTAATAATTATAAATGAAGTTGACTCTGACTCCGATGAAAATTGAAAGTAAAAAGTTTTTAATCTTAAACCGGACAAAATTATAAATGGAAAGGTAAACCGGACAAAATTATACGTGAAAAGGAAAGCAAAGTTTTATTATCAAAAAAGTAAATAAACGATTAATTTAATTTAATTTAATTTTAGACAGTAAATCTGTAAATAATTTAAATTTTATTTTCTCGAACTGCAAAACCAAAACAACGAAATTAAAACAACCTAACGTGGTTTATGAAATCAAATATTCAAATTGTCAATCAGTTTTATAGGTGAAACAAGCCAAAATTTTTACGTTTAGACCAACATAAATATCGTATCCAAAAAAATAATCAAAATCGTTCAATGGTTGTAGAACATTCATTAGTAAATAATCATAATTTTGATTTTGATATTACTGATATATTGTGAATCCAACATTTTTGAAAAGCGTTTCATAGAAATGTGTAAAATTAAAATGTCATCGTATTCTGTTAATAAATGTACTGATTTTGAAAATTTATATAACATATTTTGTAGTTTTCTGGATTCATTAAATAGGAAATAGATCTGTCAATTTATATTTAATTTATTTAAAAAAAATACTTCTGATTTAGTTCTTGTTTCTCCGGACAACTCGTATTTTAGTTTAAAATCATATTATCTTTTTGTTTTATCTTGACAATTTATTTACTTTTTTTCACGCCTCAGCTATCAATCGAGAGTGAAACGTTGAGTGCCTTTCCATTTATAATTTTGTCCGGTTTAAGACTAAAAACTTGTTACTTATAATAATTTTATTTTTATTATTTTTTTCATTATTAGTTATTACTTAAATAAAAACAAATCATTGCTATAAATGATCTCATTTACAAAAACTCTACAAATGTGTTAAATGCAGTGCATTAAACGTTTTTTTTTATTAATTGTATCTATTTTGTTTAGAATTGATTAAGTAACTCATTGATAACTAGTAACATAATTGTAAACTTCTATGCGTTTCCCTAGAGCAAAAAAAAATTTTTATAGCAAATATTATTCTGTTCGGAATTTAGTTTTACTAAAAGTAGCTAGTTAATCAAAGCGAATTAAAGTGAATTATAAAAATTACCTCATTTTCGATTTTTGTTATTTGCGTTATTTTCTCAATTTTTAATTAATTTCAAAATTCAAACTAAATACATGTAAGTAAGTACTCCACATTTCTGACAAGATAAAATTCAAATTATTTAAAAAAAATTATGCATATTTATAATAAAATTAATTTCTTACCATAATCCTCTTTTTCCATTTCGTCTAAGTCTTCAAAGTCATCTTTTAACTGTGCACATATTTCTCGCCATGCCGTACGAGTTTTATTCTTATCTTTATATATTTCCGAGGTTTTGTCCCATATAACTGGACGGTCTGCAACCATGGGCACCAGCAATTCAATGTCCACGAAACTTTTACCCATTATACAAGTTGCAGAAATAAACTCGTACAAAAATATTTTAGTTTTCTATTATCTGATCCGTCACCGTGCACGTAGCTATAACGGCACGGTACTTTGAACGGATGTTGTCGTCGACGTGGACGCCAGCACGGTCGATTTGGAGGTCACGGACGGAGACAACCGACCGTGCACGAGATTTTAATACCATAGGCGTAGAAACCGTCGGTATCAAGTTATTAAAGCAAGCGTTTCAATTATTTTACGTATTATTCTAAACAGAACTGTACAAAGTACAACGCAGCACCGCAACATACTTCCGTGCGTTCTAAAAATAAATATTTTCGGCCAATACTACAATTTGCCCAAGTTTAAAACCGTACTTCCTTAACGCGTAGGCGATTTTACGATCGGGCCCGTCGTTCATTAACGGCCCGATCCTAAAACCAAAAAAAGTTTTAAAAATACGACATTTGGAAAATGTATGTAACCGTAGTGACATAAAAGATTTAACAATGTATATTTAAGTTATCGATTACCGTATTTAGTCAAAGTTGATACGTTATAAGTGAGAGTAAATATTCGCAAGAATTTATTTAAATGCAGAGGTTGGACTGTCGAGTGGTTTCAGCGGTTAGCCTAACCGACTTTGGAGGTCGTGTCACTCGACAGCGTGGGTTCAAATCCCACCAGGACCATGGATGTTGCGCTTGTCCAAAGATAGACCCAGCTACATTTACTAGTAATTAATTGTCTGGAATGGTTAGTGCTAAAAGACAGAAACGAGCGGAAACTGCGCAAAGCTAAGCTAGACAAAACAAATAAGACGTTAAACGATAACAAAGAGAAAATACAAATACTCTAAAAACAAATATTTCTTGCAAAGAACCAACCATTTCATTTATTACTCTTTTAAGTAATATTAAAAGCCGATTTTTAAATTTTATTAAATATAACTATTTGAGTTACGTATAGGCTGTTCCGCCTAGATTGTACATGTGTCCCAAATGACTGGGAAAGTCCAAAAATGCCTCTTTAAATATATTTTATCAAGAAAAGGTCTTAACAAAAGTTGTGTAGGTTTTCATTCCGCATAATCTAAAATTATTTTCAAATATACAGGTTGTTCATTTAATAAGTTACAAACCTAACTTACTATTTTTTAAATTGAACACTATATATTTTATTGCAGTTTCGGTTAACCCTTGAAGAGACGATAAAAATGATATAACATTATACTTACTTATTTTTAGTATTTACCGAGTTATTTTTAATTTCACGCAAAAAATGAGTCGTGTTTGACTGTCTGCCAAATAGTCAATTTTAATGATACAACAATCAACCTTGGACCAAAATATTTCTATATCTCTCTACTTTTACAATATTCATCATTTTGATAAACCTAGCGACTATCAACAACACTACGATTCAGTTCGCGTATTGTAAAATTAGTCACTTTTTTCAAATGGAACACCCTGTATATTATAGTGTATTTGGTTAGTGCTATCTACGAGCTTTCTTACCATATCATATTTTATGGTCTTAAGATTGATAACTTGTGAGTTATTATCACTTCTCCACAATCATATTAAGAAACGTGCTGTATAATATTTTTATTTGTCTCAGAAATATTTTATCTGCTGTATCATTCAAGATATTTATCCAAACACTTTATTTTTGTTCAAATTAACAATTTCTTTGTCATTGTTGTAACGGTTATAATAAAAATATGGAATAAATTCAGGAACTGAACGATTTTCACTACATATTTCCAATTACACTATGAAAACGAAAGGAAAGAATCTATTTATACTGTAAAAAAAATCTATTATTTTGAAGCTACATATCAAAGAAACAAATTGAATCCTAACATTTTATACACATTAACTAAGAAAAGCAAATGTCTCCAGTCACGAATAGGTTTAAAAAATCATAAAAATTTAAACTATTGAAAAAAATTTAAAAGAAAGTCTGCCATATTCCTAAATACGCATTTTCTTCTCTTTGCACGTGCCGATACATCTTTATAATCTTGTTTCATTACGTATCCCAATAAATTAAGAATAGTACAGGTGAAAACAGTTTAGTAATAGGTTTTTGAAATTTATTTCATACTAATATTAGATTATATCTTTTTATGCGTATTTCAACAGGTATGCTGCTATTTTCAATCATCCACACGCGCACACTCTTTGGTTGGTATAAGCCAGAGGATATTCTCATTAAATCTCAATCTCAATAGAAATGAAGATAGTGACGTGGCTGTCGAAATACGTATCTACGATTATAAACAAATTATGATAAGAGAATATTTTTTCATTTGTTTAATTATATCCCCCATAAAGAACTCGAGAGACAAATCTGGTAACCATGGAGACCACTTCAAAGCATTACCACTTTCTAACCAACGATTATCCAACCGATTCGTAATGTGTTCTTACATGACAGGAATTATCTGAAATAAACCGTTCAGTTCCTGTATTTATTTATTTATTTTTATTTAAATCACTAAAAGTACGATAAGTGGATAAATATCTTCAATGATTCTGAGGCGAATGAAAATATTATACAGCATGTTCCATAAGTTGATTATAAAGAAGTGATAAAAACTCACAAGTTATAAATCTTAAGACCATAGAATATGGTACGGTTGGAAAGCTCGTAGAAAGCACTATCCAAGTATACTATGATATACAGGTGTTCCATTTGCAAAAAAATGACTAATTTTACAATACGCGGACTGATTCGTAGTGTTGTCGATAGTCATTAGGTTTATGAAAATAATGAATATTGTAAAAGTAAAGAGATATAGAAATATTTTGGTCCAAGGTTGATTGTTGTATCATTAAAGTTGACAATTTGGCAGACGATCAAACATGACCCTTTTTTGCATGAAATTAAAAATAACTCGGTAAATACTAAAAATAAGTAAGTATAATTACTTATTACTAAATGATTAAATCATTTTTATATTCTCTTCAATGGCTAACCTAAATTGCAATAAAATATATAGTGTTCCATTTAAAAAATAATAAGTTAGGTTTGTAACTTATTATGAACAACCTCTATATTTGATGAACAACCTCTATATTTGAAAATAATTTTAGATTATGCGGAATGAAAACCTTTTTAACTTTTGTTAAGACCTTTTCTTAATAAAATGAATTTAAGCAGGCATTTTTGGACTTTTCCAAAGGGTTGGGACACCCTGTACAGTACGAAACACGAACGCTCACGTTCAGTTTGGTTACTTTTTTTTAGTGACGCACACGCAAATCTTACAGTGCAGTGTTGCCAATCTGCACGAAACAAATTTTCTAAGAAAGATTTGGTCATGTGCTATTCGGAAATTGTTAAAGAACAACATGTTATTGGATACACATAGCTTTGAATATGTGTCGCACTGAAAATAAAATAATTGCAACCTGACGCAGCATTTGTTTCACTTCAGTACTTTACTACAAACAATGGCGCTTTATGACAACCTACATATCTATTTTTGTAACCGTGACGTAGCATTATATTAAAGTAGTACGCACCTATGTACACCTACATATTTTGCCATTAATGCAAAATGACTAAACATAAAAGTTACAATAAAATCTCAGTCTTTATTTTTTTCTACAGTTCTGAATTTTCAATCATTTGAGAAAGCGCTTGGATGTCACAATCGAGGTTCTACTGTATGTCTATTTAATTATGAAATGTAACAGTGTTGTCATTTTCATCGCAAAAATCTCCTTGCCGTTCAACATCTGTCTTGTATAATTGTAAGTAGATTTCCTATAATAAGGGAGTTTTAAAAAGTTTCAAAGAGTCACGAAACAGACAGTAGTCATAAAAATGAATGACGTTTTGTGGAGTTATAGTATTTCTGAGATAAAAAGTGACTGTTGATAAATGATCGAAGGAAGACACATTAATTATAATAAATTAATCGGAGAGCTTGTACTCGTAAAATAAATTAAAAAGTCAATTTTGCTCTGGGTCGACGGCTCTTTCCTCTAATGAAGAAGAACCTGTCAAGTATTGGCTAATGTACACCGAAAGAATGATTTCTTTTATTATAAATCACTTTTTATTTTTACATCTAATAAGATCCAGAAAGATCATCAAAAGTTTCGTCCCTTCAGGAACGTTTTTCTTATTCATTTCACTTCATAGTTTCTCATTTCGTACGTCATGCAAGTCAATTAATTTATCTTAATGTTATATTGTTCGAAATAGTATAGTAGTATAGTATTCTTGTTAGGTTTTTTTTTTTTGATATTTGATGATTTTTGATATTTGCTTAAACTAACCCCAATGGATTGTATAATACTATCCTCATAAGACGTAATAAGGCAGACAAGTTTCTTTTTTCTTTGCTAGTTTACAAGATAACTCATTTACTTAAGTTAATAAATATGTATAATAAAAAATGAGAATGTGTATAGAATAAGGAAACATTACCGAAATGTTGATGTTATTCACACAGTTCTAGGTTTCTGTTATCGTAGAAACAGGAACCCTGCACTCTAATCATAAGTAATATCAAAATTTCGGTAATGTTTCCTTATTCTTGAATAAGTCCATTTACGAAAAGTTGAATCCATGCAGATAAGTAAATATAAAATAAACAATAATTTTAATTCAATCAGGGCTATTCTGTAACATTGATATGCATATCAATTGATATGGTCTTCAATACTTGAACAGAATTTGTTACGATTTCATAACATTTCACGTCGATTACCGACCGCAAATTGAAGAGAGATGCATATTAACTCGATATCACACTTCAAACGGATTGTAACTTATTAGGAAACTATTTACAAAATACAAATTTTGCAAGGTCACTTGAAACGTAGTAATATCAAGTCCATATCAATGTTACAGAACAGACCCCAATGACTACAGTTTGAACGAGCCTAAAACCTAAGATAAAAAAGATTAAAAAATTTAAACTGTAATTCTTTCTTTGTCAACCTTGACGGACTGCAAAATGAAATAATAAAAACAGAAAAGACAAGTGAAAGTCTACAAGATGAACCTCTTAATTTAGATAATGGTTGAGTATTCCACCTATAAAAACGAAATTGTTGCATGTAAAGGAAGAAACGCGTGATAATTCGTGAAAAATGCGATTTCACTCATTCGTTTTGTTGTGTTAATGAAAGTTAATTAACTAAATGAGTAACAACAGGAAAATCTGCGGCATCGCACGCAATCTGATAGTTGACGTTGTCTTCACTTTCATTTTAATGATCGATGTTATTTATTAACATAGAGCTTAAAAAATGTCATTAAGCCTTTTGTAGTTTTACAGTTAATGACTTTAGATAAATTTCATATTTTTGCATTAATTATTGATGGTAGTTCAGTTAAAAGATCACTATTTACACTGAATGTAATTATCTTTTGACTTAATTAATGTCTAATTGTTATTTATGTATTATCTATGACAATATAATATCAAAATTGATTTGTTTATATTTAGTTATTTATTGTATGTGTTATTATTCCCGCGGATGAAACTTGCGGAACAAACAGAGGCAACAGGAGCAAATTATCCCAGTGTATAATGGTCAATATAGTGAATGCAACATAAGCTTTACTACTATAAAAAAAATTAGGGAATAACTTGATAATTATTTCTTTTAAATATTCGTTTTTTTTTAATTTGACGCTAGAGAAAATATTGGTCAAAACTAGACAAGGTTCATCGCTCAAAGTAGGCACACAGCCTACATTGGTATGCATATACATCGATAATAAAATTTGAATTGTTTTAAATACAAATTTCGTTTTAATTTACTGATTATACCGAACTTTGAATACCGTACAGCGAACCTATTTTTGTCAATTTTTTGGTTTGTTATAACCGGTCCTTATTTATTTACCATTTAATCGCTGTGCTTTGCGTTTGGCAGCTTCTTCAACGCAATTTTTTTTTCACAAAAAAAAACTTTGAAATATTACTTATTTCCTGAAATTTACAATAAATTACATTTTTTTAATTCATGTTTTTTATCAAAATTTGATTTCTTATCATTTTGACAGTAAAATTACACACAAAATTAAAACAACAAAAAATTTTTCGATGTAATACGTAACTGACCTTAGCTCTTGTAATTTTAACAATGAGTAAAACTAAAAGTTCTAGCATCAGTAAATAGCACAAAATCCGTCAGATACTGACATTGCTTTCGGTATTTGTTTTCATAATTTTGACCAAACCCCAAAATTTATAGTCGTTGTCCAAAATACATGCAACATCATTTCACGGGCCTATTTTGCATTTTCGTCTATTGACAATTTTTGGTGGGAGAAAATTTATAAAAAAATGACAGCTGTCAATAGTGTCATGTCTACCAAGTAAGGTAAAAATTGCATTCCAATTTCGTTGAAAATTATACTTTGGTATACAATAATTTTACCAAAAAAAATTTTGTGCAAATCATTTTTGATTGCAGTGAAAACCTCCAGCAGCCTCTGCACAGCTGTTTCAGCCCTGCTTGGGGCTTCTTCTGCAATGTCAGATCAAAAAGCGATCGTAAGATGTCGCTACTTTATCTATCCAATAATTTTACCGTTTGTATGTTGACACTATCATTTTTAATTCGGTGTGGAAGAAAAAAGGACCACCAGTTTAATTGCTTAACCGCAGAATACTTTTTGTCTGAACTTATGATACGTATTAAGTTAACACATAAATGTATTTTTTGCGACTAACCGGTTACTTGTGGTTAGGCGAAATAGGTAACCACTGTATTTTTGTGAGTTATCGGTAACTGCTCATATGACGTCACGTATGTTACTCCGATTACTATTTTCCTAACCTGGTCAGAGTTGTGGAACATTGCTGTCTCTCTCTTATTCAGTGAGGTCTGCACGATCCGTGGTTCTGCTAACCTCAACTTGATTCAGTCATATTTTTTTGTAACAGTTAACAGTTAAATACACAATTCATGTTTGGACTGTTGTCAAATTTAAAAATGCAACCGCCGCAAAACCTGTAACCCTAACCGTTTCGTTTTGGCGAATCTTATTAACTGTGACGTATTGCCGTGACCGTGACGTCACTACTGTTAACAATAAGGTACTTTTCGCGACTAACCAGTTACGAATAGCATGGTTAGCAGTAGTGACGTTACGGTCACGAGAATACGTCACGGTTAGTAAGATTCGCCAAAACGAAAACGGTTCCGGTTACAGGCTTTCTGACGGTTGCATTTTAAAATTTGACAACAGTCCAGCAATGAATTGTGTATTTAACTATTAGAAAAGAAAGTTGTGATTGAATCAAGTTGAAGTTAGCACGTGGAGCCGCGGTTCTGTGTAGAACTCACGGAATAAGAGAGAGAGAGACAGCAACGTTACACAACACTCTGACCAGGTTAGGAAAATAGTAACCGCAGTAACATATGTGACGTCAAATCAACAGTTACCGGTAAGTCACGAAAATGCAGTGGGCACTTATTTCGCCTAACCGTAATCGTAACCGGTTAGTCGCGAAAAATACCTTATACTCAGAGTTCTAATTCATATCGCTAGAAACGCTAATTCCCTTAAATGCTGCTCTGATTTTCAACGGTAGTGAAAAGTTAGCGCGAGAAGTCGCTAGTGTAGTCATTAAAAAGTAAATGTTTACATTCGTAAGTTAGCGACGTCTTTAATGTAACGTAATTTGTGGGGTTACAATTGCATCCGATATCGGAAAAAATGTTCCGATGTCGGACTAAAATTAACAGCTATCAGACAAACTTTAGTGCTGAAATATAACGTATGTACAGTTGAAAAAAAATCTAGCAGGCTTTGAAATGATAACGATTAACAAAGGTATGACATAGGGTGCGTTTCGTTTGCGCGCTCATACGCTTCAAGCGCTTACGCTTAGAAGCGCTATTTTCTTGTGTTTCCTTTGGCGCTTAGTCGCATCTGGCGTTATAAGCAAAAGTGTTTCTTTTGGATGTTGTGTGCACAATAAATTCATAACCTTTACAACTTGTGCGGTACTGCAATGCTACAATTAATTATCTTCGTAAAGACCAACGCCATTTAAATTATACATAGTTAAATTTCACAAAAAAATGAATAACAGCAATATTTCAAAAGTAAATTTTGCAAACCTTTCGCTTGCAGAAAATTAAAATTTTAGGCATATCTGTGCCAGTTTAAGTTTTATATCGTTTGATCAATAATGGATAAACAAGACAGGATCATTAGAATATATGGACACCTAAGATATCTGCTTGTTAGTATTTTAAAACAAAAATATAGTATGTGAGAAATAAAGTGCACAGATTTTTCAAAATCTGCCACATAAAATCATTTTCTATTATAACCATGAAAATGAACTTCATTAGTGAAATTAAATCAAACATAAATAGCTGTAATGCAACATTTATAACCTACCGCTACCTGTCTGACGATGATCAGCTGATTCCCTCATACGTTCCATTT
Source organism: Prosopocoilus inquinatus (assembly GCA_036172665.1). Lineage (NCBI taxonomy): Eukaryota > Metazoa > Arthropoda > Insecta > Coleoptera > Lucanidae > Prosopocoilus > Prosopocoilus inquinatus. The sequence continues at coordinate 28,914,247 of CM069876.1, read as the reverse complement.
GTGGCATAAGCGCCATTAAGCGCTCACGCTTTTGCTGCCTCACCTCGATGGAATAAGCGATTGTGAGCACAGGCTATGGCGTCACAATGACGTTTCCATGTCGACACCTAGCGCTTCGTGAGCGTTTGCAAAGCCAAAAGGAACAGGTTAAGCAATGCTTACAAGCGCTCAAAGCGTATAAGCGCGCAAATGAAACGCACCCTTAGCCCACGCACTCTTATTTACAACTGTCACTTGGCACAGAAGATAACCTCAATTTTGTATCATTAAAAATGCAATATTATCAATTAATGGACATCATAACGACTGAAGTTTAATATGAAAATTAATAATTAGCAAAACCTTGTTTATTTTCGTAAAGAACAATTGCCAAATAGAATATTTAACATAAAAACTGAAGATGAATAATTTGAGGGTTACGTTTAACAAATGTCAATGAAAAAGTGGACAATCAAGTTCAGACGCACGTTAATTTTCCATGGATTGCTGTGAGTTTTTTTTCAACTGTATATACTTTATTTAAAATAATTGGTCAATAGGAACGCCTTTTAGCCGTCGAACATCGGATATCAGATGTATGAGTAAAGCTAGGCCTTCTGTAGGATATCTGGTAAAAAAACAGTTTAAGATAAACAAAGCAGCGACACAGATTTCAAAGCTCCGCTTACGGGCAAGTCACTGTTGCCCTCGCACTCATCGCTTTAAAAGCAAGCATGATATAAAGTACTTGTGTAACAGAGCTGCCTTTACAGTTTCTTTGAAATTAATATATAATTATTAAAACGGTATAATTCTGTAGTGTAACTTTTTGGCATTTAATTCGTATCAATTATGCCACCGTCACTGCAAAATGAATGCACGTATTGTCGGAGACATAAGCAACTTTTTATATCCAGTCGACCAAAGCTGTAGTTGTTATTGCGTGTCGCATAGTTTTCTCGGGCTTTAACTTTTTATTTTACTTTATTTTTTTATGATTTAAATTTTACGACGGACAAGCCTTACAGATTCGTACTTTTTATGGGCTGTGACCGCTTCAACATGTTAGCAGTTCCTCGTATATTTAACTAGACCTTCCGCCTAGAGATCGCCTAGGTCTGGTAATGAAAACTACGCTGAACTCAAAATAAAATGCTGGATATGTCCACGAATAATGCACCGATTAAGGAGAGTGCGTTCTATTTACTCTTATGCTGGGTTTCCACACGTCCAGCATACGGCATCCGACATTCGATATCCTATTTGTGAATTTCGTGATTGGTTGATTTAAAATTGTTGAATATTTCAACATTCAGAAATTTTAATTTAACCAATCACGAATAGAATTTCGACTGCCGGTTGCCGTATGCCGCACGTGTGGAAACCCAGCATTAAGCGTTCAGAAAAAAGTTAAAGTGCAAATTAATAATATTTGATAGAATGCTTGTAATCGCCTTCAATCAATACGAGTTGTGAGTCGGTCAAGAAAAAAAGATACTCCTATAAATTTTTATAAGTAAAATTAAAATTGTTTTTCTACATACATAAAACTAATTATGAAACAGAAATTTTAATATTTCAAATTAACAATATTATTGTGAAAACTGTTTTTACATAATTCGAATGAATTTCATTTATTATTATTACATTCTCTATGCATTCCTATCTATATCTGATTCGTCATTTTTTGACATACTATTTATACTGTCAATAATACAATTTGTTCTTGTAAATGTGTCATGATCTGTCACACAACTGGTTTCAGTTAACTTCTTTTACCGGTCATAAATCCTCGAAAATTATAATCTTTGATGTTAAAGATGAACAATGAGCAAACGCACGAAGTACTCCCCTCATTGTATCTGAATGCACGCACCCCTGTGTTTCATGTTTCATAAAATCAGATACGCTTTTTTGAGGACGGTATGTCTAAATTGTCGTAACATTTCTTTAGTTATTACTACACGTACCAGACGTTGACCTTTCTAAAGAATCATACGTTTCCACAAGTTTACGGAGCTTGCCGCAGAGCCAAAAAACACACATCAATCTTCTTCAAACTCTTATAAATGTAAGAAAAAAGACCGAACCTTTTATGACAAATGCCTGAACATCGACGGACATTTGAGAAATCTGAGCTGAAATCCAATTTATTTAAACGTATGATAAACAAAAGATATTCTTGATAATTACGATGTTTTAGTATATTTGAATAAAAGTCGAATTTAATTCTAATGCACACTCTACTAAGCTTGGATCGCTGAAATTATTCGAGATTTCAAACGTTACTGAAAATAATCAGGAATGTAAAGCTGTTTAGCCCAAGTTTGTCATAAACAAGCACTTAAGCTTGTACGGGTGTTCAGATATCCCTTTACACATTTTTTTTTAATAACCAAGTGCTTGTTTTATTGTTCAGTTTTCTATTTTCTGAGAAAACCATATTTTTTCTTGTTTCCAATGTAGAGTTAATTACGTCAAGGCTACTTTATCCTTGCGTTTAAGTTAACGTTCGGGAAAAATTCACTCTATGTGTTACAATACATTAATTAAGTTAGCTTTACATTTTCACAAATTGTGTCGAAATTCGCGTGATCTTTGCACTTGTCCCACAGTACCTTACAATTCCAACAGAATTGCAACAGAAATAACGAATATCATCAAAAGTGAAAGACTTACATTAATGCAATAAAGATGAAACGTGCTCTTTCATTTAAAATTATGGATTAAATCAATTCTATCATATTTTGCATTAATGCTCGACTGTAAAGAGTGTTCTTGGACCGGTTTGTATACCGTTACGCAAACAGAAGTTTAATAAGAATGCATCGCCAGGTAAATTAAAATTAATTGCCTGATTTATAAAACCAGATTACTAGAAGTTTTTGTTACATAAGAACTGTCAAATAAAATCTTTTTTAGCTTGAGAAATCGATTAGTCTTACTGCAACCGTGCATTAACGGGAGCAAACATTTTTATAAAGTGTCTTCATCATTTAGAATAATTATAGACTTAACAAGCTGATATAATTTAATTATTATGTTTTATTTCATCTTGGCTTTGCAATAAAGAGTATTTTTAGCATCTTGAAGCAGTAGATATAATTTTAAAAACTACACTGAATATGCAAAAAAATTACAAGAAAGTAGAAAAAATAACATGAGTATTCAGGAACATTAAAATCGTCTTTTCTATAGCGAAAGTTAAAGCGTGCTTTTTCCAACTCAAAACAGTCGATAAAATGGAATTTTAACAGCAAGAATAGATAAAGTACTTTAATTTTTTTATTATTTATTCATTAACAATAGTAACAACCCACACTAGTTATTGGAATCATTATCAAACAACGCGAATTTGAAACGTGATTGCTCTCTTTATTTTTCTGTGAAATTATTTAAATTTTGTCTTTAACGTTCACTATAGAAAAAAAAAGCAATTTCAGACGACGGTAAAATATAATTATCATCAACAAATAACTATTAAATATTAAATCGATTTAGTTTTTCTTTTTATATTTCTGTTCGGTTAGATCTTAGATCATATAAAATGAATTGCTCATTATTTCTTCTTTTAATTTTTGTTATTGCTATTGGAGAAGAGCCACTGATTATAATCCTATTACTTAAATATACTTTCAAAATGCAATTCAAATATTTTTAAAAAGTACTCACTTATTACGTGCTCGGACAGCAGCTGCAGCTTCCCGACCAATAATACTCTGAATTTCCCGCCCTCCAGATGAATCGTCCGAAGTATGCGAATCACTACAGCTTTTAACGGAAAGCTCAGGCAGTTTATCCACGTTTATAGTAGCCAATCGCGCACCGATATTATATTTATTGCCCACGCTCTTTCCCAACGAGTTTTCTTTTTCACTAACACTAACCGATTTCGTCTTCCTAACGTCAGTATCGGAAGCAGAATCATCAGACGAAATACCCTCATCGTAGGTAAAATCAACAGTCTCAGGCTTCAGTATAGATTTAGGACTGTATAATTCCTCGGAAGATTTATTCGACTCGACTTTCTTCAAAACTGATCTTGGTTGTGAAGGAGATAGTTCTTTGAATGATTTTGAGTAGCCCAATTTTGATTTCAAAATACCCTTTCTTTCCGTTCGGGTGGAAGCACCATCTGAAAAATAAGAAGAAGAAAATGAAATGATACTCTCTCTATTGTTTTAATTTTATCTGCTTTTTACAATCCAACGCAAAATAACTTCCACAAGTTAGCCCTTAAATTTAACCCAACTAACATCTTCTTCATACAAAAGAATCGCAATTTAAAAACACAGTATACAATCAAGCCTAACTAATGTAAAAAAGTAAGACTATTTACAGCTTACTCTTCCTTACTTAATTATGGGAAACATAAGCTTGGTTTCATCAACTTTCTAGTTGGTCATGACTTTCAGTTTATCTTAAAAAAATCGATTGGAAGGAAATATATGTACAAAGTAGTATCAATAAGTTTTGAGTATAATGTAGCAAAAGTATCACGAAAAACAAATGTTGCAATTCTGCGCAGCAGTATGGCGAGGTTGAATCCAAGAGAAAATTATGCCACCTTGAAAGAAAGTCAAAGAGACTAAAACAAAATGCAAATATTTGTTGTGTGTTTGTATACAAGGGCGCAGCGATCAGGAGTGCAGAGGGTGTACAGTTGCCTTTCCTACTTGGAAGATTAGATATTTGGGGATTACTGCTATTGATTTTTATTGAAAACGTGATCAACGATAACCAATAAATTGATGACAATAACAGCCATCCCCAAATACCCAATTCTCAAAACCTCCAAAGCAGAAAAAGCAGCTTAAGTGTCTAAGGGCACAGGCAGTCTTAGAACTAGTGATGCGACGAGTCGCTGTTTTTAAGAATCGAGTCGACTCGAATACTTTTATAAAAGAATCGAGTCTTGACTCGAGTCAAGAGACTCGAGTCCAGATCAAAAGACTCGAGTACTTGGCTGAAAATCGCCGTTTAAAAGAATCGAGTCGACTCGAGTCAATTGACTCGAGTTCAGATAAAAGTACTCGAGTACTCGAATTGAACTCGGGACTCGCCGTTTTAAAGAATGTAATAAACTTGAACTTTTTTATAAAAAAAATGCGAGTTTTGACTCGCGTCCACATTAAAAGTTTCGAACATTTAACTGAACCCGGAAATATGACTCATGACGTTACTTTTTTACTGTTAGTAGAATCGATAGATTAAAGGTGCAGTGTTTTTTTTACATTTTTACCGTTATCAACACTCTATTTTAGATACGTTATCAAAATATGTAAAGTGTAACTTTTAGGAATTTGTTTGAATCAAGAAATATTTCCTATGCCGACGTTTTGCTCTTCATTGCAGAAGAAATTCCTCAGAGCTGCTAATGGTGTTCTATTGCTTCCCGTCAGTTTCAACGACTAGGAAAAAGATGCAGCCAGCAATATCAGTCCTGAGGAGGTTCTTCTACAATGAAGGGCGAAATGATGGCAGTGGAAGAAATAGTAATGACGTGTTTTCAACCGGTAGCCAATTCAATCATGGATGACGGCCGTAGAAGCATTCATGTTAAACTCGCAACATATTTTTTTTTAATTAAGAAAGATTCCTAATTTCAACAATTTGTAGTTTGTCTTTATTTGGTTTCATACCTTTCATGATATTTGAACTTGAAATTATTAGGGTTTGATTTATTTTTATTAATTTATTTTATAACGTACGGAGGAGATTGATAGGGCAGCTGTAGAAGATCAAAATAAAGCTTTTCTCTTAATTAGTTTTTGACCAAAACCCTAAAAAAGTTACGTTTCTTAATTTCTTCTTTAATCGACACAAAAGTGAAATATCCGTAACTTTTACGCGACTAGATTTTTTTAAAATACCAAAATTTAAAACGTAAAATATTACTACACGTAGTAACTTTTACTTGTTAATTAATTTCACATTAAACTCTTGTAACTTTCCAGTTACTGATTTTTACTTAAAGTTTATTAAGAAAAAGTCTTTAATTTGATCTTCTCTATAATGTTAATTTGTTCTAACTGTTAACGTTTTGTCTGTTAATTACAATTAGCTTCTGTTACGCATTAAAAGCTCTTGTTAATGCAAAGGTCTACTAAAATAAATACACATTTAAATATCGTAAGAAAATGAAAATGCAAATAAACGAAACAACATAAACATGTACCTATATTTTGAATTAGGAATTAAGTATTTTTCTTAATCCAAGAAAATATGTAGAGTAAAGTCAGCATACATACATATGTGGAATAGACCGGCTAATATGGAATACATAGTATTTTTGAAATAAGAAGCGGCATCTGTTAAACGACTAACATGAGCTTCAGTGTTATAGGTCATTACTACAGAGGTTCTTAGCTGGTAAGACTGCATAATTTTACAGTACATGATTTTGTGAATTTATCGTTTTGGAAGTTTTCGCGCGGTACGAGAAAAATGTATTTTGGCGTATTTTTTTAAAATAAAAGTGTTTTTTTACACCAAAGTTAGTTTGTTATAGTGTAGATTAGTACAACAGTTGATATTTTACCTTATTAATTCAAAGTATTACACATTTTCTCTTATTTCATGTCACCTCAACTGACTATTCCATATTATCCGCCATTTTAAATAATATCATGAAAATGCAGTTTTTTAAATTTGTTTCAGAATTTTCCCCTAAAATATGTATTTCTTAAATATATTATATACAACCGCTGGAAAACAACATAAAGTATCTTAGTTCGGAATTTATGATGGCCCAAAGAATGGATATTCCATACATGCCAACTTTACAGTTGAAAGCAAAAAAAGTAGACAAATTACAGTTTCCTATAATTATTCTTTCTGAAAATGGAAGTGATTAAAGACGACTTCATAAATACCTTTAAAAAAATTTAAAATCTTTCAAAATTAACAAGTATAAAACTGTGGTAAAATCTGTGAATTCGGCTTTACTCTATAGCATTTTGAGGAAGAATAATTACAGGAAATAGTAATTTGTCTACTTTTTTTGTTTTCAACTATATATTGAACGTTCCGTTTAAAAAACAAAGTTCATTCTATATTTTACTTGATTTCCGAACGTCACGTGTTTTCTTTTTTAATATACTCTGGCAGTTCAGATAAATTTAAAATTTTGTAACTATGTAATATTATTTGATATGTCTCATAATAAAGTGTGCAGGCACTGTATAAAATAAAAAGAAAAACTTATTTACTATGTAAAGAAAACAAAATGTAGAATATAGAGCCACAAATTATTCAATAAATGAGTATGAGTCTTCAGTTTTTATTTAACAATATTTAACAGCCTTTTCAGTTACAAAAAACTGTACTCCCTTTGAAATGTTGGGACTTATTCATTTTTTATGTAATCTGTTTTAGAAAAAGCAACGAATAAAACGAATGAAACTTGTCAAACGTTAACGCTTATTGCCTACACGCATAATCTCAATTCTAAACTCGGTACTCATTCATTCGTTACCAACGAGGCTCTATAAAGAGAATCCAATAAAATCCAATCTGACATCGAGTCTACTCGACACGTTGCAGCACTATTTAATTCTAAATTCGAATTACTTGAATCGAACTCGAGTTGACTCGAGTTTCACTGACTCGGTGTCACTGCAATAGCTACTCGAGTAGAACGAATACCTTTGGGACTGGAGTCTGATGACCAATCTACAAATTCTAAAGTCGATACTCGAGTACTTGTATCGTACTCGAGTCGACTCGAGTACCGCTGACTCGGGTTCACAGAATTAGTTACTCGAGTACAATGAGTACCTTTGAGAATCGAGTCTGATAGCGAGTCTACTCGACTCGTCGCATCACTACTTAGAACTGCTTTGTGAGTTGTAATCGTTCCAAAGACGAACGCTAACTTGGGGTGCCTTTTGAATTATCTTGAAGGCACGCTAAATAAAGTACATTTAATTCTGTCGTTACGGAAATTCATTAACATTAGTTTGAGACATCCAAAATGCTAAGTGAAATTTTCTTCAGAACGTCGAGGGCTAGCTCAAGAGGGGGGAGTCAAGATGAAAGCGTCAAGAGAAATAATACTACAGTATATTTGCTTGCTTTTTTGATAAGAAATAAAAATCGAAAGTTTTCTTTTCTACCCATTGTCTATCGTATTTTGTTTATTTATTTAGCAGCGTGTGAAGTGGTTGTTGCTCATAAAAATTAATAATAATTAAATATTTGTTTTTGACAATGCAAACTGTTTAATAAATAATGATACTTAAGTTGAATTTCAATGGTTAAAGTGCAAAACCTCATAAATCGAAATTTTTCATTTTTAAGTTTATTGTACTATAGTTTTAAAAATGTTGTCCTTTAAAGTGTAGAACCTCACATGTCTAGATGTTTATTTGAAACTCTCTAAACTAGTATTTATTTAAGATACAAAGAAAATTGATTTTTTACTATCTGTCTCTATAATCTATAATCTTTCGAGAAAAGAAAATCTAGAAAAAATCTTTTATCTTGAAAAATTTATAGTCTTTTTTGTCTCCAGTAAAATAAAACCAAACTAATTTACGAGGATTTGCACTTTAAACATCGATTTATAAATAAAATATCAACTTAAATAAACCTGAAAAAAGCAAGTAACTCACTCAAAGCCCTCACATAATGAAATATAAAAAAGTAATAGAAATTCTAGTAGAAATTATTATTATTATAAAAAAGTAATAATCAGATCATTACAACTTACTGGCATTTTACCTTTCCAGTTGTATTTTTTTTTAGTAGTTTGAAAATACATCACATTTCTTTGTGACTATAATTCTTTCTTCCACGACTTGTAATTTCTAATTGTCTGTTGCTTATGCTAAAAGCTATTTTTTGATTATATTATTAAGTAAAGTAGTCCACACGATTTTCTAAAAATCTGTTGCTTTTGATTTTTTTGTTACTATTATAAAAAAAATTTATTTTGTAATCTTCTTTTATTTATGGATTCTTTGTTGCTTTAAAATTTTTATATGTAACTTTTGAATTCTCTATTATTTTTGGATTTCGATCGATCCTGAATTACCTATTATTATTTTCCAATTTTCAATTAAAAACTCTAAATTTTCTGTTATTATTACGAGCCCAGAATCATATCATTTGCCCCAGTTACGTTTTAACAAGTAACGTTTCATGTAACTTTATTTTAAAAACCCAAAAGTAAATATTTCTCATTAATACTCCTTAATCATGATTTTCAAGGTTTTTAAATATATTTCAAACACTTCCATCAATAATAAATGTTAATAAATTGTCGGACAATTCTAACTGAAAAATTAATAGAACGATTCATTTCATTTGGCCCAAATGAGTAACATTTTATTTTCTTGATCTCAATAGCCTTTGGTTGAAATAAAACAGTTGCTTTTCATGATATAATTTTGACAGCGTACGCATCATTTTATATGAGAATTTAGAGTTCCAAAATGGTACGTGGTAGAAGTTTATCTAATGATTTACGAAAAGTTATTATAAATTTATCAAATTCTGGATATTCTTGTGGGATAATTGCTGAACAAATGCAATTATCACGTTATACCGTACGAAATATTGTAAAATTGTTTAAAACAACAGGATCGATAGAAAAGAAGCCGAATTTAGGGCGAACTTCCAATATAACACCAAGAAATTTAATGGCTTTGCGACGTATCTTAAAACAAAATCGTCGTAAAAACTGTGGTGAGTTAAGTGTTCAATGGAATAAAGCAACGGGCAAAAATTTTTCAAGATTAACATGTCTTAGCGCTACCAAAAAAATTAGGCTTTAACTTCTATAAGGTAAGTGTTTTAGCTCAGCTAATGAACCTTTTATAACAGTACTGAACTGTTAGGCAAAAGAAAAACCACTATTAACACTAAAACAAAAAAAAAGTAAATTGATTTGGGCGAAAACACATGCAAATTGGACTCAGACACAATGGAATAGTGTAATATGGAGTGACGAGTCACGATTTGAGGTTTGTGTGGGCGATGGCCGAAATAGGGTTTTGAGAACTAAAGATGAAACATATCATACTGACTGTTTACGCCGAAAGGTAAAATTTCCTGCCTCTTTAATGATGTGGGGTTGCATGTCAGCTCAAGGAACTGGAAAATTGCTCTCTATAGAAGGCACTGTCAATGCTGATAAATACATAAAAATTCTTAGAGACAGTTTAATCCCATCTATTAAAGATTTGAAGACGGACGAAAATAAATATATTTTTTAGCAGGATGGTGCTGCGTGTCATACAGCGAAAATAGTACAAGAATGGTTGTCACAACATAATATTCCATTGCTAAATTGGACATCTAACAGTCCCGACCTCTCCCTTATTGAAATCCTTTGGCATATGATGAAAAAGAAGTTGCGAGCTAATCCAGCTAGAACCATTTTTGAATTAAAAGAAAGATTAACTCAAATCTGGAATTCATTCACGCCCGAGCAGTGCTAAAATTTAACAAATACAGTGACTAAGCGAATACAAGCAGTTTTACGAAGTAAAGGCGATGTAACGCAGTGGTAATGCGCTTGGGCCCAATGAAATAAATCATTATATTAATTTTTCAGTTAGCGTTACTTAATTATTGTTTATGTTTACTTGTATTTAAACTCTTTATAATACTGTTGGAAAAATTGAAAATCGTCATAAAAGCATAAAAACCAAAATTATTTCTTTTTGTGTTTATAAAACAATGTTATTCAAAAAATTATTTGTAAAACGTTAACTGGGTCAAATGATATGATCCTGGGATCGTATATATAAAGTCACAATAATATTGCCCGTTATTTTAATTACTCCTATTTATTCTTGACTTAAGAGCCATGTGACACGATACCTTCGTACGATTTTTGTTCGTGAGAATTGTAGAAAGGATGTAAAAAAATAAAACACTGGTGGAACGTCAAGATAACATAAATAAAAAATATATTTTTGCTCGTTCTAAAGTGCTGTCTTTTTTTCGTATTCTTTCTATTGCTTATTTCGCACTAGAACTTCCGATGGAAAGCTTCAATTGTGCTTATTTCACGTAATAACTTAATTTGTCATTAAAATGCACAAAATGCTTTCTGAGCTGAGTACCAGGCGTGTCAACAAACCTTCAACAAAGGTAACCTAACAAAATAAAATAAAAATAATTGGATGAGAAAGTATTCATTGCAGTTTGTCAAATATTTTCCAATACAATACACAAGACATTGACTTATAAAAGTGTCAGTTCCCGCTGGTCCCCATTTTTTAATATTCCTCAATGTCATTGTAACGAGAATAGTTTCCGAGGATATTACCTAGCAGATAAATTTATCAGGAGGTGAAGAAATCCGGCATATGGCGGTTAAGTAACTGGAGGAGTAACAAGCGAGCAGAAAACGAGCGGATTTAAAATAAAAAGCGCCAGAGAACATATGTGTACGACAAAGTGAGTGATACTCTACACTCTGTTTGTTTTGCCATACTAACAGCCCGCAGCCGGACTAGTTTTCAGTAATATACGTTATACGGCCTCTACATACTTAACCTCGATGACTGCGGTCTTATAGCAGCAACAATTTACGACATACGACACATGTCTGACATACCACGTGACATCAAATGATTGAAGCAAAATTAGTAAGTGGCAACTCAGGAATTTGCAGTATTTACTACTCGCCATAATTTTCATAGTTAAGCTGACCACTCACTATATTCATCATCGTCTCGTGGCACAAATGCACCTTGGTTCCGCGTTTATTTTCACCGGGACAGTTCGTGTGTAATCGTCCCGTTTTTTTTTTCGCAAATATTCCAGATTTGTCCCGTTTTTTATTGTTATTATTTTATTATCCAACACGATTACAGAAAATTGTCGTAATACGTCGGCTATAAACTTACGTTAGTTCCTAAAAATGAATCAAAACAAGTTCTCTTTCTTTTGTTTCACATGTCTTATTTAATTCGGAAGATATTACGTTAAAAAAACTTTTCTGCTTCGTACTTGAACCCCCGACTTGTTAGCGATAAAAGTCACAGCAAGTTCGACGGTAACTACTTGGCCACTTACACACATGATTCTCTATTTGTTTCTAAACAGGCTGTCAGGCCTGTAACTACATAAATTAATGTACACTCCTATTTTTTAATTTGTGACTATAATAACTAAAACATCTTAATTTAATCACAAAATACTCAAAAAACCAAAATCTTTCCAATTGCAACCTACAAATTTATTCGAATTTATTTCAGAAAATAACATAAATCACTGTCTATTGTTAAAAGTGCATGCCAGTATATACAGGCTGTTCATGGGACAGTAGCTTACTTACTGGAATTTTTACGAAGTTACCTAAATTAGAAGAGTTTCACGACCTTTTCTCCTCGATTTTATGGCACCATTGGAAAAACAAGTGACTATCAGGTTTCCGAGATTTCCAATTGTTTTCAGCTTTTTTAAACGGAACGTTGGATTTTTTTTTTACCATCGCATCGGGTTCAGAATTCTTTTCTTTTCTTTTCAGATTTAAGTTATTTCGTAAAAATAAAAACAAATAAATTAGCTATCGTACCGTCTTCCCGTGTGCCCCCTGTATACAGACAATTTCTGTATTCTGAATTATTCTCTTTGAACAATAGTACCCCCGTCCCGTTTTTACTTCGAGGAATTATGGTCACTCTATTCATAGTACAGTACGTTATTTTCACTTTACGCTTGGTTAAGTTTTTAGGTTATACACGATGTTGTTTTGATAGAATTAATCAGCATTGTAAATATTGGTAATACATAAGAATAAAAGCTAGTTAGAGTATTAAAGTTTTGTAGCAGTATACCAACATAAACATTGAAAAGTATTGAGATATAAATCTCAGTCACTTTGTGTTAGACAAAGACAGTAAACGACCCAGCTACGCCTTCTGTGACATTTACGTTGTTAAAATTTACACTTCTAGCATTTAATTTCCTTTGGGTTTGGCAAAATTTCAGTTCACATCACATTTTGGTTTCGCTTTAATTCAATTTATAGTCGCGCATCTTAGTTCTTTCAGTTGTTGTGGAGACTATTAATAAATTGTTTTTAGAAAAAATTTGTGCAAATCGTTTTTGATTGCAGTGAAAACCTCGAGCAGCCGCTGTACAGCTGTTTCAGCTCTGCTTGGGGCGTCTTCAGCAGAGACGTAGCTCGACATTCCCGCTGCAAACAAAACGACTTGCCAATTTATTCGCAATTGCGATGTAAGAGTGATGAACAGATAAAAGAGCGAGCGACATCTTACGATCGCTGCAATGTCAGGTCAAAAAGCGATCGTAAGATGTCGCTCTTTTATCTGTTCATTAATAAATTGGTATCTAAAGGGACGGCAGCTTGTGATCTCAGGAAAATATCGATAACTCACGATGCTGTCATTCTTAAACCACTTGAATGTGTTTGAATTCTTATGAAAAGAAATAAAAGGTTTGGGCTTCATGTGTGCTTGTAAAGATAATACAGTTGCTAATCTGAAAACTAGAAAAATTAATTCGTTGTTTAACAATAAATTCCAGTTGCTTTTTGATACCACATTGTATGTAAGAAATCGAATAAATTATTGGTTTTATTTGTGGTTGGAGCAACTTCTTATTCTCTGAAAAAGTATGTACGTAATTGCTGCAAGGATGAGATCCTCGAAAGAGTTAAACGAAAAAAAGTCGTTTTTAAATTTACCCCAAAATGCAGTTTTGTATGGCCACACTGTGTATAAGAAAGTGATAAATAATGATAGAATGGAAAGATTAATGGCATGTTATTAACAGTGGCAGACGATGGCAGTAAACAAGAGAAAATTGTGAATTTCACAGACACTTAAAAAATGCAAAAACATGGTCAACAGACGCATAAAAAACTTACCTGGGGTGATACTTGGCATCGTTCGTAAAAAGCTTTCTGTGGACCGAGCCGTCTCGACTTCGGCGGGGGTAATCGGTTGTGTTTGAAATTGCGCACGTCTGCGTCTAGGTACATCACGTTTCAATAAATTGGTTTCTGTTGCTGAAGCGTTGAACATCTTTATTTTGTCTGAGAGGCTCATCTTTGAAGAGGAATCAACGTCCTTCTCTGTAAGCAAAACGTAAATGGTTTACATCTCCAAAAAAAATATTCTCATGTAAAAGATAAATGATACTAAAATATATACAGGGTATCCTCTGGAGTAACCGCTCCAACTAAAGGACAAACAATACAAATTAAATAAAAGCAAAAACAAAAAAAGTATTGCCCGAAAACAATTCCTTTCAAAAATACAAGGTGCTTAATGTTTAACTTGTTTTTCTACATTTTTAAACTTCATCTAATGTCACTGTAACACACATTAATCAATGGAATCAAGAAAATTTATGGTGATTAAACCGATTATAAAACGTTTAAAATGTCAGCGTTTTAGACAGCTCTTCAGTAAAAGTAATAGAAATGAATATTTATACTAATAATAGCCACAACAAATCCAACTTATCATATAAATTCATTTTTTATAAGAATTAATGCGTGTATTAATGATTTGATTGAAATAAATATTTTTTTTAATGATTTTGAAGCCATATTGGGATTTTCATTGATACGTACAAACTATTCGAACTTATTGTAGACACAACTTGGAAAGATCTAAGAGGCATGAGTATAATAAAATTTTGAAAGTGAAGCCAAAATGCTGCGTGAAATGAATATACCTGAATCATTTTGCGTTACTGAAAATCTACTGGACAGGGCCGTCTCGACTTCGTTAGACGTAACAGGCTGGGTTTGGAAGGGTGAACGTCTGAGTTTCGGTACGTCGCGTTTTAGCAAAGTATTTTGTGTTGTAATGGCACTAAACTTTTTGATCTTTTCTGGCAGACTCAAGTTACAAGTTGGTGAATCACGGTCTCTATCTGAAAAGAACAGAAATATATGTTCTGACAAAGATGGGAGTTACTACAGATGAATGTTATTGTTAGAAGGAACTTGGAAAATGTAGATGGTTTATTTAATACAGTTCACAAATATGTTGACTGTTTAGTACTTGCATGAAAGTAGCAGTATTTCGTTAAGTATCGGAAAAATGGAAGGTCCATTTTTAATTTTTTTTAAATTTGTTTACTTAACTTATTAACTTCACTTTACGTAAGTTCGAATTTAATGGTTCCATAAAATTAACCATTAAAATTACTGTTAGCATTTTGTCATTCTTATTTGTTGTCTCGAATCATTCAAATATTTCAATTGTTCAATGTATTTTCTTCCTTTATTATAAAACTAAAAATGATTCTCAAGCAAAATGCACACATAAAAATTATTACAACAACTTGTAGTTTCAAAGCAAGGTGAAACAGAATTTAACTACACAATGATTTCAGAATTAAACTTTTAATTTTTTTATTGTTTGCAATTTATAAAATCTACAAAACAGCAATGCAAGATTACAGTATTTTTTATTGTACTTTCTACTGAAAAACTGTAAATATAATTAAGTGTTCTCCCACTTTCCTTTCTATTATTATCCTTCATTTCCAGGTGTCTCTATTTTTATAACAATATCGTCCTCTATAATAGACATGGTGTAACAGTTTGGAGAAATCATGACGGAATAAACAGTTGACCAGTTAAAACTGAATAATTGCTCTTCATAAAAACATTTAGTGGGGAAAATGGGGAAAATGGTGTTCATACGAAAAGGACCACTTATGACCCGTCAGGGTCATACAATGTTCTGGTTCATTCCAACCCATTTCCCAATTTCCTTAACTGATCAACTGTCTATACTCTTATTAGATACGTTCCTGTACAGTGTTAAATCAATTCAGAATGGTACTTGTTCATGCGCTTTGCGCTCAGTGTTTCCAACTCAGTAGTTTTTAGTAGTTTTTGCAAATTGTTTTTCATAAGAACCCACGGCCAGCTGAATTGATATGTCATATACGGCCAGTCCAAAGAGCATTAAAGGTTTTTGGAAAAAATTAAAAGCATGTGTCAAGTGGTGCCCTCAAATTCAAAAGTAGTGTCAAAATTGCTGTCATCTTGAAATTTTTGGTTATGAGAAATGTTCAAGGAAATGTTAATTCCCTTGGTTAATTCGTCTTGATATTTAAGGCCCGGTTTTTCCATCACAGTTTAACTTTAAGCTTGGCTTTATTCCCATGGTAACATTTGTAAGCACAATTATTTCCATAGAAATAAAACGGAGCTTAAAGTTAAACCTCGATGGAAAAACTGGCCCTTAGTTATCAAAATAAGCGTCGGTGTCTTAACCATGGCAACACCTATGCTAAATGCGTATGAGAGGGCGCTAGTTGACACGCTTCCTGGCTTGCTTTACTGGAACACATTTTTAGGTGAAAAAAAAAACGATTTAAGATATAAAATAGTCAAAATCTCTTATTTTCTGGACTTGGCTTCCTCGGTTTTTCATCTTTTGAACTATGTCAAGAAAGAGATTAAGAATGGAATAAGTAATTCAGGAAAAAAAACATTTTCAGGAAGAAATTAAGATGCTGAATCACAATTGAATGAAGGAAATTAAGTAAGAAAAAATTGAAACCAAATGTCTCTTTTCGTGTTCATTCTTGTTATTTTTTATCGCACATTTGTTATCGTCGCCAATTTGGTAACAAGATTCGATTCGCATTAGAGAACTCTAAAAGTATCTTTTATAATTGAGGGGCTTCAAATAAAAGGAGTATAAGTGCAGTTATTCGTATATCGAGATATTTGCATCTAAAGTTAAGTGAGTAATGGGAAGTCGCGAAAAAAATAGTATTTCTAATCGCTAACAGCTCGCGCTGAAAGCCGGAAATCGCTTCAGTCTCTTTTATACCAAACAGATAGGTATTAACTTCAGGTAGTCAAAAATGCACAAGAAACAGATTTGTTCAAAAATGCACTTATACCTCTTTTATTCTAGGCCCCTCAATTACCAAACTGAGTACACAAATTTTTGTACAGATCCGACGTTTGAATGCAAACAATATTCACGTTTTCGATGAAATATTTGCCATCTTATATAATAATAGTAAGTACTGCGGTCAAGAAAATGAGTGAGACTGTGGGCCTTTAACCAAAGGAAATTTACAAGATTTACTGGGAGCCGATCGTTTTCTTCGCAGCCATGAAAGCATATAAATGAAGTCGACTTCAAAACATGTTTCGCGAGCGTCGCATGGGGAAATGGATTAGGCATTTCATAAATTTTACACTAAATTTATCAGTATCAATTATACATATACCTACTAATTTTAAATAAAAGTTTAAAAACAAATACAAACTCATTAATTAAAAAAATGGGCTTTTTACGTAACAAGCAACTCTTGGTAATTAAAGTAGCCAGTTCCAAGCCCCGAATACATGTATTGCAGGATACACTAGCCCGTCTGGAATGTACTTAACTTTGATTATTATCTAAGGTTAAAAGAAAATGAGACTAATTTAAGAGTGCACCACAGCAGCGAATCGAAAACTTAAGAGTTTCTTTGATATTTTTATATTTTAATTATTTTTTCTCGGTCAGAGCTCTACATTAAAAGGGAGAGTAAAGTCGGCATATGTATATGAAATAGACCGGCTAATATGGAACACCCGGTATTTTTGAAATAAGGAGCGCCGTCTGTTAAATAACGCTGGTATTAACATGAGTTTCGATATTGTAGGCCACTACTATAGAGGTTCTCAGCCGGTAAGATTGCTTAACTTTACAATACATGAATTTGTGAATTTATCATTTTGGAAGTTTTCGCGCGGTACCAGAACAACAACGTATTTTGCCAGATTTCTTAAAATAAAAGTGTTTTTTACACCAATGTAAGTTTGTTATAATGTAAATTAGTTCAACTTTTGATAATTCATTTTATTAATTCAAGGTATTACATATTTTTCCTTATCTCATATTATCCCAACTGACTATTCCATATTACCCGCCATTTTTAATCGTACCATGAAAATGTAGTTTTTTCAATTTCTTACAGAAACTTTTCCAAAAAAAATATGTATTTCTTAAATTTATTATATGTAATCGCTAGAAAACAATAAAGTATTATTAATTAAAATATTTGAGTATTTAGTATCTTAGTTCAAAATTTATGACGGCCCAAAGAATTGGTATTCCATATACGCCGACTTTACTCTACATATTGCATACGGCAGGGTTAACAAGAAAATTAATTTCTTTGAATGAAAGTGACTGTTTGTTATCTAAAAATTGTTGGAATTGATTAGTATTACATATCTAAATAACCTCCAATAGACAGATGTTTTAAAAAAGAAAAAACTACGAAAGAACGCAACGAGTCATTTGAATAACGCACTTTCGCGTTATTCAAATTAGATTAATTTGAAAATATTTAATCTTGCAAAAGCTATCTTACACAGCGAAACGGCAACGAAAGGTGACATAACAAGCTTGTTTCGGATAATTATATTAGGTGTACTTGGTAATTAATTCGATACGTAACCGTGGTAGAAATGTGAGAGAGAAGAACAAACACAGTAACCAGATCACTCCGATAAAATTTTATTGAAAACGCCCAATTTATTGATTTTGAACTGTAACTACAAAAAAATCTAAGGACAGAGAAAAATTTTAAGAAAAGGAGTTTGAGACAACAAAGAACACGGTATGTCTTTACTGATTACGGAAATCTTCAATGCATTTTTCTGCTGAATAACTCCAAGTATCATTAACCTTTGTTAGCATTTTCTGAAGAAAAAACCATTTTATATCTAGGCGATTTTTATCTAAAAGTAGCCGTTAATTGGCCGTTAATAAACTTTATTTGTGCAATAACAGAATTAAGTTAACTTTAAAACATCAAAAGTAGTAAAATCAGCTCAAACTATTTTTTGACTAAAGCACAAATGAACGTTTACCAATTCAAGGACAACTTCAAACGTGGAAGTTTTCAAATACATGATTCTAAGAAACAAATATTGTCTAAACACATCAAAATATTAGATCTTATTTAAACAAGAGAATTTATAAAACTTGTATAGTTTCTTCTTATCACTTCAAATCTTTACAAAAAATTGGCACAAATTGGCACTGGTTCCATTGTTGTGCGTTTTCGTTGCACTTGCTGCAATTTAAAAAAGAAAAATATATTTTTGCAGTTTTTTTTTTCTTTTCTTAGAGGTCCTACTAAATCTGTGACTATCCATAATGTTTATATTTAGAAAATAATTATGTCAATGCAGTTACTATTATAATTTTAAACTGTATTTTAAAGTTTAAAACATTCTCTCATTTTCTTCGATAATTAATTAGCTGCAGCGTTCAGTTTTATACAATGCAGAAAAGGATATTTAACAAAAATCTTAGTGAACAGCTGCATCTTTTTATTGGACTAACCAAGGCTGCGTATTTAATACATCAAATCCATGCCAAGTTAACGCAACGTAGGACAGGAAATGTTATATATAGTTAATTGTGGGTAGTTTATTTAAAATAACACTAGTTGCGTCAATTAAAAAAAAAAACGATAGAAATAAAATCGATGAATACGTACAAGAAATAATGAGAGTGGAACTTACTTTTTGCGAGGCGCAATTTCTTCGCTTCTTCAGCAATGGCCTTCATCTGCAACTTAGACGTTTCAAGTTTTTCCGCAAGTGGTTTCTCCGATTCAGTTGGACTTTTGTCATCTTCGAGTTCCAGCCCATCGCCGAGCGATTGAAACGCAGAATCCGAAGACATTTTACTGACACCACTCACACTGCTCGTGGCCGTGGTCTTCGACAGTAAATTATTTAAAAGCGTTTCATTTTCCAAAGAAGAAGATAAGTTCAATAGGGACTGCACATTTCCAGTTTCGATTGGGCGTCCAGTCGCCGAGACGGTTGCCTTTGCGAAGTCGTCTAATTGAGGACTTTGCACAAAATTTAAGCTGGAAAGAAATAAGCAAGTGAGTATAAATACTCTGTAAACGAAAAAATAAAAAAAAGGTCAACGGTCATTTCATAAATGTGTGTGTATAGAAAGTTTACCAAAAAATACAGCGCTAGTTATTTTTAAAATGGTGCGTACGTGGGAAGAAGCTGATTTTACAGACACTGCACACATTTCATTTTTGACGACAAAGCTTCATAACAAGTCTGTCGCTTGCAATAGCAAAATCGTTACTGTATCGCCGGCAAATATAAATCTAAATATAGTGCACCTATTTGGCAAGAGACCCAGTTGAAAACACGAATGTACTGAATGAAATCTTGCCACGAAAATATCAACAATTCTTCGCCGAGTTTCCGGACACCAGCAGAAGAGGAATGTTACAACGAAGGAAATTTCACTTATTGCATTCTTGTCTTGTACTTGCTTTTATTTACGACCTTCGTCACTGCGTTTCTTAGTTTTCATAGCGTCTCGACTATTTAAGATATTACTAAAAAAGTAGGGCAGCATCCATTGGATTTCATAACATGACGATTCATATTAAATGAAAGTAGCTTAGGATATCAATTGATGCCAATATGTATACTTACAGTAACTATCCAAGAAGATGATATAAAATTAAATTCCTTATCTATATAATATTTGAATTTAACAAATACTGCTTAATTATAAACGAGATAAATTCAAGAAATGACGGGATCTGTATTTTGTACTTCTTTAAGCCTGGCGTTCATTGGACTAGTTATTTTTATTATGTTGCAGCAAAATCTCAAATTATACCCTATCAAACTTTTCCTTCCAAGGCAACATTTCTGATTATGACAAATTAAATCGAAATTTCGAATTCTTCAAACACTGTTTCTAATTCTAAATCAGGATAATTTGTCTGCAACGAAAACTTCATAGAGGTGATAATTCATAGAGTGATGATTCATGATCATTTGTCTGCAAAGAAAACTTCATAGAATGATAATTACCAAGAAAGTTACCAACAAGTCAATAGCCTTGATAAGAGAAATAAATTAAATCCAACCATCAAAATTAAAATTAAAATACATACCTAGCTTCAATTTCATTGAAAGTGACGGGTTGTGTACGATATCTATCGTTGCCCCTCTTGAAGCCGGGCTTCTTGGGTACTGCACCAGTTGAAGTCGTCGCCTCTTCAAAATTGATGACTAGTTCTGATACTGACAGCCTAGACCGACGAGGTTCCCCATCAAAATCATTGATGTTGTCAACGTTAAGGGAACTGAACTCTGAATCCACTTTCCAACTTTTCGTACGTCTCGTTACAACATCAGTGTATGTACTGTCAGTTGAACAAAACGACAGTTTCACGCCACGAGGAAATTCTTCAGTTTGCTTCAGAATTGGTCGCACCTCACATTCGGAGTTTGAATCGTGAACTACCGAGATAGAATGCCTGTAACGAGTCGAATCGAATTCGACACCTTCTTTGTTATCCAGTGAACTCCTCGAGGTCTTAAGAATTGGCTTCTTCGGTTTCTCCTCGGATTCGTCGGTATCCGTACTGGATTTTTTCTTCAATATCGGCTTCAAACCTTCCCCGTGCGAATTATCCATATAAGAGTAGTCTTCAGAACTTTTCTTCTTCAATATAGGCTTGACATGTTCGTTACTCGAATCGAGGACTATCTCTGCACCACCAGCTGCGGCCAAAATTACAGCAGTTGCAATCGATACGTGTTGGGTTCCTGATGTAGAACCAGCACTACTTGCACCCGACCTTCGTTTTAAAATACTTTGAGGAGAATTAAGAGGGTTTTCAGGATCATCCTCGCTCCTAAACGGTTTCCTCTTCAAAATGCCTTGCAAGTGTGAGTCGGGAGAATGAGTGCGAGTTATTTCTTCCAGTGACGATCGCCTTTGACTTTTCAAAATAGAAGAACGCGAATCAGGTTTGTTATTAGCAACATCCGGGCTGCAACTTCTATGCCTTAATACTTGAGATTCGTCTAAACTCCTTCGTTTCTTTAAAATCCCTTGCTTCTTACTATTCGTCGACGGTTCTATCACATTCGGCGAAAATGTCACTGGTGGAGTGTGCGTTAACGACAGAGATCCACTCTTACTCTCTTCTTGAGATACTTTTCTTTTTAGAATAGAAACCGGCACGGAAGATCCTACACTCATACTTGGTGGTTGATGATGATCGCTCAAGCCATCTTCCGCTGTTTTCTTTTTTAATATTGAAGAAGTGTGGGGTTTAATCGATTCGTTTACTATTACTAATGAACGTGCGTCTTTAGAATCTGATGGTTCAGAATTATAATACAATTTAGATATGGGGGACTTACGTTCTAGTCCTTTTCTATGAACTGGACGACTTTTATTCGCTAGGGTTTCAACCCTAACCAAAGTTTCACGTGTTAAAGCAGTCAGTTCGTCCATTCTTTTAGAAATGTTAATACTTTTACGATACTTTTCGGATTTATCTTCGCTATGTACGGTAGGCACTTTTCTGTTTTTAACTGAAGATTTCGAGAAGAAAGTCGCATCGGAGGCGTGTCGCTTAATGTTTTCTTTATTAGAAAATATAGTGTTACCGTTAATTTCTGATTCTACATTGCTATAGCTATAGTCTACGTCTGATGATATATGCTTCGGCAATCTTTCCTTGAGATTGGTGGCAGAGGTACGGCGGGAATTTTTGCCAAAATCTGAACAGGCCGGCGTAACACTTTTACGTGCATTTTCCATATGAATACTTAATTCTGATTTTCTTGTAGAATACCGAGTTGTAGAGGCAGTGACTGGTGAAGACAATGGTGAAATATTGTAGGCAGTGTGGGTATCACTTTTAACTTTGTCTTCGTTTGAGCTAGAGTGTACAGACTGTTGGAGCACTTCCGGAGGGAAAAAACGTCTTCGACACCTTCTAGATTTAGCATCATCTGCAATAAAGGAAAACGTAAACTATTTCAGACATAAATATCTCATGTTTATTAAACATACTAAAGAATGAACATTCCTGATTATGTTTACATACTCTCGAATCAATCCTAATTTTTATAGAATCATAAATCAATCAACAATTAACCAAATATTGTCACAATTAAATTATTTGGCGAAAATTCAACTCAATTCGAAATTATTGCAAATATGTGCATTACAAATTGTACGGCCTCAGCATCCATTAAGCGTTTAGTAGGTCAACCACGTGACAGACGCTTGCATTCCGCTATGCATAAAAAGTGCAAACTACAGAATGTAAGCGTGTCATAATTACTTGTTAAAATTATGAATGAGGTAATTAGAATCTTTTTGCAGAGAACAAATTTAGCAAGGGTTAATTAAGGCTGACACCTGAAAACTTCGAATGTTGGACCGGACCCCCGGCCACCAGGGCATAAACCGATTATGACGTAGAAATCAGTCAGAAAACAGTAAGCAGTGAACAGTGACAGTAAGAAAAGTTAGTAGTAAAAAGCGAAGCAGTAAGCTGTAATAAGTTCGGTCAAGATGACCAGTGATACTTTCTGTGCCGCGTTCATTAAAGATTAAGAGTAAGAAAAGTCATTAACATAAGGTTTAAATTTAAAGTTAAGAGATCAGGTCAAAGGTGGAAATATAAATTAGAGTTAAAGTAAAAGATTAATGCCCGGTTTCTGAAACGACAAATAACTTTATGTAAAAGACAAATATTTATTGACAGACAACTTTATGAAAAGTATAAACTGTTTACGATGATACGTATATACTTTAGTGGCCGATAAAGTTTTGAGAAACGGCTTTTAGAAGTTATAGTGAGTTTATGTCGAGTTTATCTCTAAACTATAATTTATGCATCGTTTCAGAAACTGGGCATAAGTTAGATAGTAAAGCGTAAGTTAAATGTAAATAAAAGATTAGGTAGGGCACCGAAATTAAATTAGGAATTAAAATTAAAGATAGAAATAAGGGTAAAATGTAAGAATCTCGATCAGTTAAATTAAAGTTTTTAAAGACAGACGATCTCTGTTATTAGACGTAAAATCTAAATTATACTTTATATAGAGTGTCCTAGAAATGTATACAAAGCATTCCATTTCATGCTAGACACTTGAAATTCAAATATCAGTAACATTAGACATTTAACCTTCAATTAGAATTTGACTGACTTCGTTCATCACAATCATTACCGGGTGTTTGGCAATTGCTAGTACAAACAAATATGGTAGTTGGTGATGGTGAGATGAAGTTATCGGCAAAAAAAAATTCAATGAAAGTTTTCGAGATAAAAATTACTAAAAATTTGGCCAAAATTGTTGTTACGCCACGGAGTTAAGGTAACAAGCTGTTACAACAGTCACAACTCGGTACATTGTTGTTACCGAAATGAATGCCGCTTACAGAAATAATGAGTTGACGGAAATAGTATTATTTTATGGAAAAAAATAAAATAAAAATTAAAAAAATTAGAAAAATGGTTCTTTTTTGGATTTCTTAGGACTTCCAGATGCCAATTCTTTTTGTACTAGCAATATTCAAACACCCTGTAGACAGTGAAAGCGAAAACGATTGAAGGCAATATAAAATTCTCGCGTTTCCAGTGATTTCTTTCTTTGTGCCTTTGTAAAAATCGAATGCTAACCAAAAAGGTGTTTAATTAATTAATTAAAATGAAAGATCATTGCATTAAATACACTTATTATTCACATATTTATTAATACTTAACTGAAATATGATTATATTAATCCCGCTTCCTAAATTTACACAGCACTCTGCGCCTATACATTCTACCATCTGTACTTAAAAAATTTCAACAGGTGGGAAATTTAAATTATCCCAATTATTTTCGCTCGTGCTGTATCGAGGGTCCATAGATTTGGTTGACGTTTATCTTACTTGACAGGATTCGAAAATAAACTGTCATTTTTGTTAGTAATTCCATCAAATTTGATGGTTGGCTGACCTAAGCTGAATATTGTTATAATAAGTTATAATAATAAAACATAGTATTGCTGTTTCGTAAACGATACTGAGCTCGAAAAACTGACGAATTTGACAGGTTGTTTTCGAAACCTATCAAATAAGATAAACGTCAATCAAACTTAAGAACCCTAACTGTATCTACAGTCCCCAAATTTACTTTTACACTTTTAATGAGTTTATTTAGAAGAACTATTTTACCTATTCAAATTTCTCTAATGATTTGGACAATTCAATAGAGCTGTAGTACTGCTTCATTTCATTTCTGAAGAAACAAATTTGGGTCATTTGCTAAAATTCACCGTTTTATGTTGTCTAAAATTTCAGGATGATTTTTGACTAATCAACTGCGTTCGGATTATGAGGTTCCATTCTCAGCAGCGTCGCATACGTGTACTATTTTGTCCCTCGTGGCCTTAAGAAAGTGTTTCATTTTAGAAACAAACTGTAGGTCCTTTTTAATTGTAAAGAAATTTTTAATTGAGAGTTATCTAATACCAAATTTGAGCTACTTACCATTTGGTAAAATTGAAACTATCTATACATAGGTATACCATTGTAAAGATATGTTAGGTTAATATTATTGATGTTCTTCTTACATTCTCTTAATAATAAAAACAATCACTTACTCGTTACTGTCTAGCAAAATGATGTGCAATTTATGAGTTTTCAGTACCACGTACCTTTATTATAATTTCTGATGTGGAAGGAGAACTAAAAGTCATTACAATTTCATCAGCTTCGTGAAATTTTCAGAGTATAATAAGGAACTGCACTTTAATCAGAAGGTAATTATTTTTTTTTTAATTATTATGAAGTTAATTAAGAGTTAATTAACAATTAATTTCCGTTTTATTACTAAGTTTCCAGGATTTTCTTCGTTATATTTGGCATGAAATATTAAATATTGTTATATCATGCGAAGTATCAATTAAAAAAGTGTTGTCCATTAATTTTTTAATACTAATTACTCGTCTAAATAATTTATATTACTTTTTTACGCGGAACATTAAATAAATATTGAAAAAAAATCAGTTTAAAAGAGTTATTTAAAACAAAAAAAAGCTGATCGGTTTTAACGCTTGCAGTGAACTAAAATAATGCATAGTTTCTTTTAGATATTTATCTTCAAAAAAACTTATTCTTCTTCTTTAAAGACATACAATATTAAAATAACGGAAAACATTAATTACTTCCTAAAGATTATATTAAACTTTTTTGAAGCAAAACCCATCATATTAAACTGCGCGTACTTACCACATGGATTCACCGGTACTCTGTAATTCCCACATTTAAACAATACCAACTGCAGTACAGCAATTATTGACTGCTTCGCGTCAATTACATGAAAATGTAAAAGCAACTGGATTAGTCACTAACAGAATATTGCTTATTTATTGAGAACTGAGATTATTTTTATCAAAACTCCAAACAAATTTAAATTTCCAAGAATACACCTACATAAATATAAGCATATCTGAAATATACAGGGTGTGTGGTGTCCTTACTTTACTTTGACCGAAAGTGATCGATTTCTTGCTTCTCTGTCAAGAGATGGCTTTTTTGAATTCGAACAATTTACTTAAGACTTTGTTATCTTACTCACTAACTTGCTACTTCCTCATTGCTAACATATATAACTTTCCATTCAATAAATTTTGTTGCAAATCGTTTTTGATTGCAGTAAAAACCCCGAGCAGCCTCTGTACAGCTGTTATCTTACTGCAATGTCAGGTCAAAAAGCGATCGTAGGATGTCGATGTTTTATTTATACTTTCAATGTTAAAGATATGTCACCAGATTTAAAATATTCCTTAGAGTTTCTGGGCAATTTGGAACAAACTGAAAACTGTCAAATTTATATTTGTTTAATATCTCCTTTATTTGCTATTGGAATAGGATAAAATAAGAAACATTTACATTTTCCGAAATTCATCACTGAAAACGATTAGCATATTTGAAATCATCGTAATTCTCATAGTTTGCGAAAAACGACATTCAACAGTTTTACTTTAAATGGCAGCCATATTGATTTTTTCAGGTTATGGTACAGTTGACAGAGCTTGACAGCAAAACTTTGACAGCTGCTTACATTTGAAACGAGATATTTGCAGTGCACAACATACTCTGGACAATCTGTATTTAAATCCACTTTTCATCCCGAATCATCCTGTATTTACAACCTGTTCAGATGCATTTGTTTGAATGCATTCTTGGAAATTTGCTGATATTTAAAGTAGTGATAAAAATAATCTCAATTGAGCATACAAATTATTTTATCTAATAATTAAATAAACAGTAAGTACTGTTAAGTTGACGTTACCGACACAGTGAATCGTGAAAATTTTCTGTACATGTTGCACCCACATTAAGCAATTACATTAAATTAATTAATTAATTAATATAAAAATAAGCTAACAGCAGCTTATACGGTATGTTTCTAATTTTAATGTATCTGTGAATGATTCTCTTGTATGGACTGCATAGCATAATAAATTGAATTCATATTACAGTCACGGTCACAGTCGACCAGATACACACACAGAAGATAAACAGAAATTTTAAAAATTAGAGTGTTTTGTTATTAATCGTTAAATTAAAAAACATACCAGGTGTATCCGCGGGAGGAACTTCTTCCGAAGTAAGAGAACGATTAAGGTTGGACTTTCGTTTGCTGCTCTTATCTCGCTCGAATCCAACGGGGGAAGCCAGGCTACTTACGGTCGACGAAACAGGACTCCTCTGAAAAGAAGGTATTTTTTCTTTTAATTTGAAAGAACGAAGGCTAAGCGAAGATATGTTTCGCAAATTAGTTCAAATTGGCATTGTATAGACAACAAGTCAACAAGATACGTTGCAAGATGATACGACGAGCGACGAGCAGAGTAGCTTATCTCCGCAAGTAATTATTTTTGGTAATAAATCATTATTTGTCATGTTTATTGAAACATGAGCACACCTTTAATTAAGATATTCCGAGGTAAAAAAAAAATCATTCGCAATTTTATTCTATATACTGAGTGTTTCAAAAAATGGCGCCTAAACTCTATCAGATAGTGACAGTAGAACGCCGAACCGAGAGAAAATGTTAAAAAAAATTCTCAATCGTATTTTAATTTTCCAATTTTATTTTCCTTGTATGGGACAAATAATAAATGCAATATAAACTTCAAGTAGAAATTTATTATTCTTGCTTTTTGTGAACTCTCAGAAATGGGAGGGTAGGGAGCCCAATTTAAAATATGCAACGCAGTACTTGCTAATAAAGTTCTTATTAATGTTATTTGGCCAATGCGTTGAATTTCATGAACGGGTATCATGCTGATTCGTTAAACTTGGTAGATCGGGCTTTTATTGAGGTTATGTTTCTGTCAAAACGTAAAGAAAAGATTTGAAATGTCATACTTAATAAACTATAATTTCGCAGCAACTCTTCTTCCTGTCTAAACTTTCCTTTGCAAAGCTTCTACTTTTACATTTTCAGCAAAAATAAAAGGAGACCTTCGATCAAAGTAGAAAATAAACACGAAATGTTGATAGGAAAATTCTTCTTAAGCGTCAGAATTACTAGTGGTGACATGTACTGAACGTCAAAAATATCAAAGTCAAATTTACATTGTAGAAATGCTGCGTCCGGTTTTTATTGTCCGCTAACGTAGATAATATGCGAGCTACATTTTTTTTTTTTTAATTGGATGTGAAATAAATCATAAATCGCAGTTATATTCACTTATGGCCGTTTGTATAATCAGTCTTTAATGGTCATTTTCATAATCAGACTTTAAGAAAGCCTTAATTTTAAGTCACTTTAAGAGTAGGGGAAGAGAATATATTTTTTTTATTAAAGTAACTTTAAATTTAAAGTCCTATTATGAAATCGGAAGCTTTAATTTAAAGTCACTTGAAGAATAGGGAAACAAATGTATTTCTTTAGGTTAAAGTAACTTTAAATTTAAAGTTCCATTATGAAATCGTCCCTTAAACTCTTACCGTTAGGGTAGGATCGATGTATCGATATATCGATACGTATCGAAATATCAGATATCGGATATCGATACGTACCCAAATATCGGATATCGACATACTATCACGGATAATGCAGAAGATCGAAGAACAAGTTTAATCTCCGAACACGTCTTTATAAAGTAAATCATAACCAGTCAGCGGAATCAAGAAAGTGAACTGCCTGAAACCAGTTTGAGACAGCGGCAGTCCGACTCGACGTGGGGGTCTAAATCGAAGCGTTAAATGTTCCGCCCGCTTATACGTGATTTTTAATCAATCAGTCTAATATCGTCACTGTAGAAACGCGAATATAATTCCAGAAGCTAATAACAGCTCTTTCTTGAATTTAGAAACAACAATTTAGTTGATTTGAATTAAATAGAAGAACGACACGTCTTTGCAGCACACTCTCTCGTGCGCATCGGGTCCGAGCATCGCAGTCAACCGCGATATTATTGTGAATCGTGCCGTCCTGACGAATGGATTATTTCTTTGGCTTACCGATTGTTCACTATCGGCTAGACGCGCTACACCGGCAAATATGTTGAGGCGTGTACACAATCTATTTATAACATCGCACCGCTTCGTTGGAACAGTGACCTGTTACACTTTTTTCTATCCGCCGTCTGATCATAATTTTTGTTTTAGCTGTCCAATATTTTGATACGTATCGATACAGAAATCGTATCGAAATTTGATACACAAATTCCCATATCGCCCACCTCTATTTACAACTGCTGTCAACCTAACCAAGCAGAATTAATATCAGTCACGACCGCAAAGCTATGAATTTATCTCTCGTTCATGGCCAAGAAGAATTCTGTGGCTCAAGCAATGTATTGAATCTTGTCCTGAGAAAACAAATAACTTTCTCGATTTGTATTATTTATTCCTTAAGCTAATCTAACCAAACATGTTGAAACATTATTGGCCAGTTGCACCAAATGCTTAAGCCGACCTTAAATTTAAGTATTGCTTATAATGTACCATTGGAGGTTACATAACATTGTATACGTCATATTCTAAATGACGCCTAAAATTAAGCTATCCTTAAGTGTTTGGTGCAAGTGGCCCTAAGATAATTAGTTTCTTTAATCAGAGGCTTGTGAGGACCCCGAACCCCCTAGCCCCCTCTCTGATTGTTATTTTTCCTTTTTTATCTTTGAAAACAACGTGAAGTTATACTCTGTATGCTTGAGTTGCGGTCACGCGAGCGTAAGATAATGTGAGAGAGAAAGCATATTATGTTTTTGTATGTTCCGCGACTACGAGATGTTATGTCATGCTCAAGCTGTAAATATTCTTGACTCACAGAGCGCAGATTTATTTTATCTAGCTCTCTCGCTCATTGATCTTACGTACCTGTGCCCGTACCGAATCCGCCGTCGGCGTCATGTCACCTATACATATTTATCATCCTCCCTGATCTACACATAGCAATTCACGTAACAATCAAGAGAAGATATTAAATTAATATAATGTGAGAGCCACTAAATTTTTTTTTTTCAGAGTTGGCTGTGAGTAAAATCACATATGTCGTAGCTATATTGAAACTTCGAATTTTAAACCTGCTTCGTTTGAACTCTTTTACGACCAGTTGCACCAGGGAGGTTTAAACTGACGTTCAACTGAACCAGGGTTCAAAATAAACAAATTCGCATAGGATCATAAGGACATATGGTAATTAATTCATTCTTAAAAAAAATTGATGCGATTTTGTTAACTTTGAACCAGGTTTAGTTGAACGTCAGTTTAAACTCCGTTAGTACAACTGGTCCTTATTAATGGCATAAACTTATTCGCCGTTTATTTTTCTTCCATTTCTTAGAATTCAACCAAGTATCGGTTTTGAAGCTCATGAAACACAGAGGTCATTATTTATTCATAAATAAGCAAAAATAAAGAATCATAATGACAGTCACTGACACTGACAGTTCTTTTACAACTGCTCTCAGCCCAATCTTGTAAAATTAACATCAGACATGACTGCAATGTGTATCTCTCTCATTCATAGCCAACTCTAACAGAAAATTCTGTGGCTCGCACATTATTGTTGTGAACTTGTCGTTAAGTTTTAAGTTCTCAAATGGCACTTAAATCATCAGGCCTCAGGAATTTTAATTTCTGCAATAAAATTTGAATAATATATTGGGCCTGCTGTATTACTACATTACTGAGCTCTCCCTTCAACAAATCTAGACACTTCCTGTAGAAAACAGCGTAATTATATAGATGTTTCACCTTTCTCCATATAATCCATAAGTTGCCAAACATTTTTGACTTACCGTCCTCTTTGCAAAAATAAGACTGGTAGGGTGTAATTTGTATTTTGCATTTTTTGGCTTGCAATCAAAAAAATTATTTTCATGTACTTTCAGAAATCATCGACTCCGTTTGCACCATGTCTAGTTAAAAATTAAACCAGGTTTAACAGTAAACCCAGTTTGCACCGCGGCTTAAACTGTAGTTAAAAACTCGCTAAACCAACTCAATTTAATCCGCCTTCCGTGATGGTTTAACGTTGAGTGGTTTAGCGAGTTTTTAACTACGGTTTAAGCCGCGGTGCAAACTGGGTTTACTGTTAAACCTGGTTTCATTTTTAACTAGACATGGTGCAAACGGCCATAACACATGTTTTAAAACACCGAATTAAAAACATACCGTCTCTTTTAAACAAAGTGTTCCTCCGCTTCCCTACTCATACCACAAGGATATCATTTTATTTGTCTTCATTGAATTTCTACTGGTGTTTCCGACCAGTACTGGATTTTCGTTTGCGTTAAAAGTGAAATCAACTTTATTATATTAAATACAATCATTGTTTTTTCTTCTTACTAATTTTCATCTTCTGTTTAATTCACAATCGCATCGGTACTGTTTTGTTTATTATTCTGTTTGATCTACACCTTTTCAATTTCAAATTGGGACTAAACAGTTTCAAATAGGGATTAAACAATTTAAAATTGAAACTAAACAATTTCGAATTGGGTCTAAACAATTTCAAATTGAGACTAAACAAATTCAAATTGGGAATAAACAATTTCAAATTGGGAATAAACGAATTCAAATTGCTCCGTGCCACTTTTCAATTGAGAATGTTTTGAGAGAGGGCAAATTTGCCAATAATCATTTGCTGAGATTTTTCCCGTAAAGTCCAATGTTGAACTCAATTGAATTCGCGAAGTCCTGTCTAAATGCTGGTGTTAAAAAGACTTAGCAATCCAAATGCCACAAATTTTAGTAGGTGAAGCCAATCATTGCGTAGATGGAATATCGTTTAAAAAATTAGAAAATATAGTGCGACAAAATATTACTAATAAAATTACCGTACCTAACTGTACATATAAGAGTTGAAAACATCCAAAAATTCATACCTGATGCGTTAAATATGGTTAATATAAAATTTTGATTTAGGCATATTAGTTAGGCAGTTACATTTCCTTTTGTTATTATTACCTACCAGTTTGTATTATTTCTGAATTAAAATATTTTTTCCAATTTGAATTTGTTTAAACCCAATTTGAATTTGTTTAGTCCCAATTTGAAATTGAAAAGGTATAGATCCATTCTCACATCGTCTTTTCCTTTACAATAGACAAAGGAAATATTTTTCGATTAACCCAATGGGTTAAATCAAGAAAACGAAGGAAATGCTTTTGCTTGAAATTTTTTTATAGAGAACTACCAAATGTAAGGAAAAAATTGAACTTCTAAATTATAGTTTCTCGAACATAGTAATAATTTTTATAAGAGAAATAGGATAATGATTTCCAATTGAAATTTTTCCAAGCAATTCAATATTTAAAAAAATAATTGAAGTAATAAAAGTGTTGGCTAGATTTTATTAAGACTGGTACATCTTGAACAAAAAAATTCACAGAACGAAATAAAAGTAAAGTAAGACAAAAAGATTCTTTTGAATTTAGGGGTTCTGGAACGATACCAACTTTACACAACAGAAGCACCTATTAAGCACCAACTACCAAACAACAATACAGTTTTGACATTCCGGTTAGTATACATAAGAGTATACACTGTGTCCGCATTTCGATACTCAACATTGGCATATCGGTTATTAGAAGATATAGAGCAACGGTTATATGGGGAATGTTTTGCAGAATTCAAAGCTCGCAACAAATCTCATTTCAAATTCACCATAACTTTTTTAAATTTTAAGATAATTTAAGAAAACCAAAATTTGACGATTTCAATATTCCTCAATAACTCGATAACACCTGATGTGACCTCTTCTAAACTTTTACATTGTTCAGACACTTTTTTAAGACAAAGTTTTTGACGCAAACAGAAACCTCCGATTGTCATTTGTTTTCAAGTTATTAGCGCTAACTTTTGGTTTTCATATGGCACCCATATTAGGTTTTTGGTTAGTTGGATAGTCTTTAAAAAGAGCTTTTCAACGATGTATAACATACTCGAAAAAGTTTTATTTTTAGGGGAGATATTAACAAAAACATAAATTAATCCATTATGAAATTAGTAGGCTATGAAATTAAACACTCAATACAGTAAAATAACGAAACGATATTGACGTAACAGATATTTGGAACTACTAACAAACGAAAAATACCTGCTTCGAAACAAATGATTAATCCTGACGACATGCAGAACATCTGGTTCCAGCAGAATGGTTACCTGGCCCATAACGGTCGTGACGTACATTTTTTGAGAGAAAACTTTAATTAGAGTGCTTTCAAATATTGGACCAGTACAATTGTTTGCGAGATCGCCCGACCTTACTCCCCTTGACTTTCATTTGTGGGGTACCACTAAAAACGAAATATTTAGTTTTGCACCGCCAAAAGCTCGGGGAATTTTAGAACAAAGAATTCTGATGTGCTGAGATCATTAAACGAAGACACACTTTGTAGTGTCTGAAACTCTGTTAGAATAAGGTGTCAAAAGTGTGTGGAACACAATGATCGTCATATTGAACAGTTTCTTTAAGTCAACCTGAACTTTTAGTACGCTTTCTTTACTCTTTTTTTTCTTTTATGACTTTTATTATCATTTCGTTATTTTACAGCATACTTAGCGTTTCTTTAGGCTTTCTCATTGGTGTTTAATTCCATAGCCTACTAATTTCATAAGAGATAAATTTGTTTTTGTTAATATCTCTCCTAAGAATAAAAATTTTTCGGGTATGTTATACATCGTTGAAAAGCTCTTTTTAAAGACTGTCTAACTAACCAAAAACCTAATATGGGTGCCACATGAAAAACAGTTAGCGTTAATAACTTGAAAACAAATGACAATCGGAGGTTTCTGTTTGCATCAAAAACTTTGTCTTAAAAAAGTGTCTCAACAATGTAAAAGTTTAGAAAAAGTCACATCAAGTGTTATCGAATTATTGAGGAATATTGAAATCGTCAAATTTTGGTTTTCTTAAATTATCTTAAAATTTAAAAAAGTTATGGTGAATTTGAAATGAGATTTGTCGCGAGCGTTGAATTCTGCAAAACATTCTCCATTTAACCTTGTTCTATGTCTTCTAATAACCGAGATGCCAATGGTGAGCATCGAAATGTGGACACAGTGTACACATTAGAGTGGTCATAATTTTTTTCAATTTTGAAAATATTAGATGGTTGGCCCCCAACAGAGTTCCGTAATATTTGACAAGTAATCCTTACAAATCAATTACTATTTAGGATATGCTCAAGGACCTTGCATTTTCTCATTGGAATAAGCATATTTCATTGTTCTAAGATTAATTTGTCCATCTTCCGTTTCGTTTAGTGAGTTGTGTGTGTTTTTATATGAAAAACATGCAGAACTGGAAGTGGAATGGAATGAATAACTTTACAATAACGAAATAAGCACACCCCAATGAAAAAATTGAAGGTAATTGAGCATATCTTAAACAGTGATTGATTAGAAAAAATATGTGACCACTTCGTATACATCATAAAACTTAACTAATCTCTTTGTAAAAATTGAAAGTTTCCGGACAATCCAATTTTACAATTTCCAATCACTATTTTTCAGTGTACCAAAACTTATTGATTAAATACCTACCCACCAGAAAACATTACACTTGCCAAAATTAAACGACTAATGTTACAACTTCCATTTATCATTCAAATTGGGACTCATCTAACATTATAATGTAAGCGTGCTACTCAAACTTCAATCCACGTAGACGAAACAGTTAAATAATGTAAATGCATGTAAATATCAAGTTCAAAACCAAGCGACCGTTCACCTTTGGGCGTATGAAAAACAAACGAGCAAATGTACTCTGGAGCACCTGCACAAATCAACAGGTAAGTAATGCGAGGCCAACGCTCTACAATAAATACGCGATGAACACACCTACGAGCACTGCTGGTCTGTAAAGATGGTTATCCCAAATCACCGAGCAGAAAATAACCCAGTTATTTAGAATCTCACTTGATGAATGCGAAAGTTTCCACATCCAGCAGCCTTAAAAAGCAAATTGTTAATTAAGAAAATCATTTAATTTGGAGGGAGAAAAGATATAATCGATTTGGATTTATGCAATTATTGTTTTTCTCATTTCTACTTGCCCAAAGTAAATTAGCATGAAAGTATTCCTTGACTATTAACTACAATTAAAATGAAAAAGAAAACTGAAATGAGATTGTAGTTTATGAGGTGGAATGAAAATGAAGAATTAAATTAAAATCGATTTCATTTACGATTTACACCTGACAAACTTTCACAAAATTTTCATGAATTTACGAGTACAAATCGATATCTGATTGTCATCAAAGAAAATATGTTAAGGCAAATATCATGTGTTCTTTCTTGTAAAGTAATACACTTTTACGTTCATTGCCTGCATACTTTCTCATTTACACAAGGTGATTCAGAATAAGTGGCCCGTTAGGAGCGTATCTACTAAGGTCATGCAAACACGAAATTGCAAAAAATAAGTTTATCAGAAGTATTTCAAAAATCAACCTCTTTTGAATCCAAAATGGAAACCATGATAATTTTCTTAGGTACGCAAGTTCTAAGTCCACATAAATGAATTGCGTTTATTCATTTTTTCCGCAAAGAACCATAAAAATAAAACGTTTCACAGCGAGGGTTCATTGCTCTTGTAACACAATACAGTTGTACCAGTTCCCATTAGCCATCAACCAATTTATATCTGAATCTTGCACCTTATCTTAAAAACTACGCATATTAGACTCTTCCCTTACGCATACAGACTTTTTGTTTGGTTTTTTCATGTATACTTGTGGTTAACGAGTCGGACACTTTTTTTGAATCACCTAGTATAAGCATAATAGAGGGTCAAACAGCTGAATCCATTTCTTAAAGTAACAAAACTAATTGAGTGGGATCAGAAGATGACACTTATAGTGAAAGACCAAATTCCACATAGCTGGGAAAACTGAAAACTTAAAAATCGAAAAAGTTCTCAGCATTAGTCAAGAACATGTGTACTCGTAGAATATAATTCACCAACCTTTGGCCATGTCAAATGCCTGATCAGTGCCCTCTTTAAGCATGAGCCTGCTGGGCCCACTGCTCACTGCATGTTACAGATAGAATAAAAAATCTTGGAATTGTAAATTATTTACGTGCCAAATAAAAAATACATTCACAAAAAAGCAAGAAAGTTATTTTACTTTTGCGGAAACTTATAACTACAATAATGACACCTGGTAACTGCTCCTTTTCAAAGGTAAACCCGTTTTAAAAAGACTAAAAAATACTATGTTCCAAGAAATATGAAATATGTAGTTTTACTATTAGGGTTACCTACTTTTTGTTTTAGAAACCGGTCTTTAATTGAACAACGTTTAAAACTATACACAAAACGATGGAAAAACTACACTTTTCTAATAAAAAAAATCTACGTTAAAAGAATCGATTTTTGAATCTATCTCGAATCAATTAAAAAAAAAGCGAAGCTGTTTAGAATGTTTTTAAACGGTATTTACCAACGCTTTCGAGCGACTACGATCCTTAGTTGCGGTTTTTGAATTATTATCATTATGACGTAATCAACGTGCCCTTTATTACAACGTCGTTAGAACCAGTATTTACCTAGACTCTGATTCTGAGGCAATAAGTATTGTTAGGTTAGGGATATTATTTATACTGAAATAAAGACATTTTGATCCAAAAAAATTCTATTCGAAATAAAAAATCATAAGCAAAATGAGGAAAATTAGTTGTTAAATATAAGTTTTGAGGGAAAAAATTAACAAATTAAAGATGAAGATCGAGAAACTGCAAATTTATAGCTAAATGTAACATAATAATAAGTAAACGTTATGGCATTTTTGTGTTAATGGTAAGGTTAATAAATATTCAAAATGAGAAATGACAGAATTATAAATACAAAACGGAAATAAGGGTACAACAAAGGACAACCAAAGTTATTACCAGTGGTGTTACTGACCAACAAATCGCACGAAATTGATTAAAATTTGGTTTCACTTATTAAGTAGTTTAAATTGTGCGGTAAACGTTATCAAAAATGAAATTGAAACAAAAACTGTCGGAAAAACTAGAACATTTACAGCTCAAAAATTCCTTTCACCAAATATTGTTGCAGAGATTGTGTCCTTGTGACCTTGTATAGAGTCTTCAAAATTGATTATATCCACGTGACCAAAATCTGTCTGATAGATAGTCAGCTACAAATACGCATGATTGGCAGAACTTTAGCGCCATTAAGGTCCGGTCTTTCCATCTCTGATTAACTTTAACCGTTGATTAATTCCTATAGAAACAATTGTCTCAATAGTAGTAACTATGGAAATAAACCAACGATTAAAGTTAAAGAGAGATGAAAAGACTGGTTCTGGTTCTAAAAACTTTGTAAATTTTATCCAGTTGTTGGATTTACTGCGTCGTAGGTCACGTGAGGTACACGATTAAATGAAGACCCAATACAAGAAATAGAGTAGGCTAAAACGGCCTTATTTTTATTATTATTTTATTATTTATTTTTATTCAAATTATAATCTATAAATTTAATAAACAAAAATATTATAAAACTGAGAAAAAATATTAATTTAAGCATGAAAAGGAGAAAACCGTCTTTTTGACCTTGACGACCCTATATGCTATTGATGAATGATGAGTGGCTCTCAAAGAAATTGACTGGAGGAAGTAGTTGATGATTTTATTCAGTTTTTTGGACTGTAGTTTGCAATATTAACAAGTATCTCAATAAATATGTGTGTGATTTTCAGTGTAGGTATTGTCCTACAAAATTCTATAGTTTTGTAGGTAAGATTTTTTATTTTTTAATTTTTACTCTGGATCTAATAATAGTGCTCTTTTACAGCTTTCTTTTATTATCAGGTTACATGTCTCTCTCTCTCTCTCCCTATATACATTATATAGTATATAGACGGAACAGACGAAAAAATGGAAAACTTTTGTTTGCTCTTCATTTGTTTGTAGAATTAAGTGTAAATTAATTGAAAATTAAAAATTAAAATCGAAATAAATGATTGAAATTCCATAACCTGATCAGTCTCTCGAGATCAACCCGGTTTGATGACGGAACAGACGAAAAAAATTTAAAACTTTTGTTCGTTTTCCGTCTCTTTGCAGAATCAAGCTTAAATTAATTGAAAATTAAAAATTAAAATTGAAAAAAATTATTGAAATTCTATACGAATTGAGTCCTATCAATCTCTCAATGACCGAATAAACGAAAAAACTGAAAGTTTGGAGAAAATTAAACCAAACAAAAAAATCATAAAAAATTGAAACATCAATCATCAAATCAAGATTTCAAGGTCAATCCAATCCAACTGAACTCAACAACGTAGCTCTGTTCAATCCAAGTAAAAAATATTAAATATTAATAATAATTTCGTTTATTTTACGGGGAGTACCTTAAATCGATTTTCTTTTGTTTTGTTGATACGTTAAAGAGTAGCGTCACTGTCACTGTCACTTTGACAGTTTTAAGACATTTATAGATTAGCTGTCACCATGATTTTGACATTTTTAGAAGAACTAATTTCATTTGTTTTTCGAGGCGTACCTTACTTAGGTTTTATTTTGTTGATGCGTCAAAGAGTAGCTGTCACTTGACAGTTTCAAGATATTTATAGGTTAGCCAAAGCTTTGATTTTGACGTTTTTAGAAGAAATAATTCCGTTTGTTTCGGGGGGAGCGGGGGGGGGGGTTCTTTGCATCGATTTTCTTCTGTTGATGCATTACTGAAAAGGGAATTAAAAGAAGGAAAAAAATATTTTTTTGATTTCTCGAGGAAATGGATTTTTTGCTTGATTTGTAAGGAACACATGTAAACTTTCTTCTATAATACATTTCAAAATTGAAAAAGAAACAAAATCAACAAC
This sequence comes from Prosopocoilus inquinatus, assembly GCA_036172665.1. NCBI lineage: Eukaryota > Metazoa > Arthropoda > Insecta > Coleoptera > Lucanidae > Prosopocoilus > Prosopocoilus inquinatus. Next base: position 28,875,150 of record CM069876.1, on the reverse strand, counting down.
ATTTTAAAGTATTCGATTAATCCACTATGTAATTCAAGTTTACGTCGCAGCTCCTTGTAACTGTTATGGAATTCTCAAATTGTCTTAAGACATTAAAGACATTATTAGGTAAAGGTTCCTTCAATGCGATATGTTTTAAGCGCCCCCACTAATAAAGATCTGAAATTGTTAAGTCTCTGAGAGTCATAAAACTGATTTAATTTATGACGAACAAATCTATAATTAAAAATTTTCACCATGATGGTTGCTGGAAGCATTATTCTCGTATTTTTCTGACTAAATCGAAAATTTTGAGATAATTGGATTGACAAAAATGGTCCAGTTTTATGAACGTCAAATACCCAAAGTAATGCTGATTTGTTTTTTTCTTTTCGAATTTAAGAACTCCCTGTATTAAGGTTAAAGTTTTAATAACTGATATGTACATTATAAATCATGCAATTCGTTTTCGCTTGAGTTTTTTTGTAAAATTAAAAATAATCCTTTCTATGTCCCTCTCTCTTGTAAACTCAAGGACGTACTGTATATGTATAAGTATCATAAATATGAAGAAATGATTTGCTTACACAATATAAACACCTTTCTGTAGGTATGAGTTAACAAGCACTATCACTTTTCGTAAGGGGGCCCCCAAAACCAAAAGTGCCAGCGGCCACCACATGTCTTAAGACGGCACTGTGGTTGATTGCCGCTTTTGAAAACCGAAAAGCTGAAATAACAATAACAGTTTTAGAATCTATAGGAAGAACAAACAGAAAGTATTATAGTATTAACAAACTGTTACTAAACATAAAACAATTTTGATTTTATTGGGCATACGCAATCACTTTCAGTCTAAACAGGCTTCAATTATTCTCTTATGCTTTGGGCGAATCTAAACAATGGGAAAATTTACATATTTTCTTAATATTTGAATAAGTTTTCTTAATGTTCGTGTTCGGGATATGCTTTTCATGCAACAATTTGTTCTCAATACCCTTAAGCGTCGTCTCGCTTGTTTTGATTTTAATATTCATTTCTAGCATAGCCTACATATCATAAATACAAAAGTAGGGCAAATTAGCATTTGATTAAAATTATTTAAATCAAAGTATTAGGTCATTATTAACATGCCTACACAAGTAAACTTAATACTCCTAATATGTACTTATTTTGAAATCCATCCATCGCCTGTTAATGACTTTTTAATCTCACTTTCTGAAATTAATTGATAGTTCTAATAAAACTATCAATTTAAATTAATTAATTAATTTTATACTACATTCCACATTCACACGTAAGAACGATGTGATCTACGACAGCTCTTTTATAAACCAAGCTTAAATTTTATTTGCGTTTCCCTTTCGATGTATTTCAATAAAGAAGTGTGAAGACTACACTAAAGCCTTTTTAAAAATTTTACTCGTAGTTAATAACAAATATGAATGAGCGGTTAAGCGCCTAGCAAGCTTTCGAATCACCCCCTGTATAGAAAATTCTTTGTTGTCAAAAACTATGTTGACCTTGCTTTACATACACACAATTATCTTCAACCTTTACTTAAAATGATTTTCATTAAAGTTGCTCACCCAGTTTTAACTGTACGATTAAAAAATATGTATTGCAAATTGGAAAGTTAATTAGTACAAACTGGTTTCTGGACCACTTCATACTAATTTACCACTGCTTTTAATGTTTCTAATTTATAATGAAGCAATCAAACACTCGATTTGCCACTTTCTTTGTTATATTAATTGAATATGCCCACTACTAACTCAAAATGACCGCTGCTTTCTAACTTTTGGTTCCACAATTACACCAGTCAACGACGCGAAACGCAAGTCTTTTTTGCAACGACCAATTCAGTTATGTTTGAATTATTATTTATTTAACAGGCTGTGAACATTTTATTAAGGTTGAATTCGTCGAATAAGTTTCAAAGTTATTCCTGAAAGCGGAGTTGTTGTCGACTGTTCGTGCAATTCAATAAAATACACTTCAACAAGAAGTTTTTTGTCGACGTTTCATTGTCTGATGTTCCATGTTGTTATTTTTGCTCTTTTGAGTCCAATTGTATTTATAGAACAGGAGGCAAAATACGGGTTTGCTGCTTTATTGGCAAGTCACTTTTAAAGCTGGATACCCACCGAATGAATTAAATGTATAATGAATGAAATTAAGAAGGTAGACATTTCCTGAAAACGTTTTCAGTGAAGACAAAATGTAGCTAACTATAAAATGTAAAAAAAAAACATTCATTAAGCTCTTAATAAAAAAAAGGGAACTAAAGTCATCAAGGAAAAATAAATAAATACTCCTAGATATTATGAGACGGTTAAGCGCACTTCAACTCCAGATTTGGCGTTTAATATACGAGTGCTTTTACTGAACGATTTTTCAATCAGAAGTTAACTAAAAACTTTCAGTTTACCCTTAGTTAACCTTCAGTTTGCCATGAAAACAATTGTCTCCGTACCTGTCACCATGAAGACAAACCAAGAGTTAAGATTTACTTGTGATTTAAAGACCGAGCACAAGTGTAAATGTATTGAAGATGGCGGCTTAGCTGCCGAAATCCGTATCTCCGTATAAAGTCATTATGCTAAGAGAATCCTTTTTATTTATTTTTTAAAGCACTGTCTCCTAAATAAAATAAAATCCCTAATTTTATGAAATGGCAAACTACTTACTTCTTTGGGTTGAGCTTCTTGTGAGGAAGCGGCAACAGCGGCGGCTGCTGCTGCGGCCCTCAATCTTGAAGCTCTAGTCGCCCTAGGACCCTCAGAACCACTGGAATTTGGATCCCTGTTAAGTTTTCGAGGTGAATCCAGAACTTGTCCCGAATATTGGGCTGCTAATTGCCTGCGTCGCTCCTCTTTATACCGAGCGATGCGTTCAGCTCGCGATTCTTGATTTTCAGACATGATCGTGTCCAATACTACTTGGCATGATAGTTTTTTTACGTTGAGAGGAAGATTCTCACAGAGTTGCTTGCCTGCAAAGAAAATGCAAAGATAAATTAATCCATTTTAAACAAATTGTGCCTCCCATGTCATACGTAAACCATTTTATTCATCTTTAAACTTCAATGGACATCAAACTATAAAGGCCACCACACACGATGTATTTTACCTTACATTTTGCCTGCACAGTTTTTAAACTTCAAACAAAACGGAGCATGTGTGTGCTTAAAATGATAGACAAGGAAGGTCATGTCTATCGTTTTAAGCTCACAAAACGCTCCGTTTTGCTTGAAGTTTAAAAACTGTGCAGGCAAAATGTAAGGTAAAATACATCGTGTGTGGTGGCCTTTAGATATTCGTTGTAATATTTGTATTTTTATGTTTGTCTAATCTCTCGATGATTCCAGAAAGTTAAAACAGACGCTCTAGATGGTGACTGAAGATGTTGCGGAAAGTTCGAAATGATGAATTACAACCACAAATCATTTCAAATTCATATAAAAGGAAACGGCTCTTGCCTTTTTTAATTTTCTTTCGATTTGTGAAACATTACGAAACCGTTACTAACAATAATTGTACCTAATTCCACGGATTAAATTATAAAAATGTTACCGCGGTTAGATCTTATCTTACCACATCTGAATGAATCATTTACTTGAAACATAGCACATTGCACTTCTAAATTTTCAAGATATCAAAAAATTGTCAATCATAAAGCACATAAATACTTACACACGTGTGAATTTATAATCTGAACATAACTCATTACGGTGTCTGATTTGTGATTCATATAAAATTCGCAGGTGTTAAAAAAGGTTCATTTTAACATTTCCAAACCTGAAATATTTCAGGTCTTGAAGTTACGTGAACGTATCTACTCGAATAAGAAATTGCGTCGAATAAACTTGCGGAAAATTATAAGTACGTTTTCGTTGGAAATTTCTCAAGCGAAACTTTATTTCGCTAAAACTTTTAAGTGTTTTTCATTGTACTTGTACGATGTTTCGAATTTCGTTAACATGTTTTAAATAATGCTTTGCAAACTTCTCGTTCACAAGAACAAAATATTTCATATTCTCATCTACAAAGTCTGATTGTGTGGGCTTAAAATAATCATTGGTAAACTTTTATGCTCGCATACTTTTAAATAAATTATTTGAGACGAGACAGGCAGTACCATTTTATAAACGACTTCAACATTCTTAGGTGACAGCTTTCACTTCCAAAGCTAGGAAGAGATTAAAACGGAATACTTTTCTCAGAGGTGTTAAGTCTGTTGAAAGTTAAATTCGAAGTTCCACCCAACGCATACGTAACGTATAATTATTTCGGTGTTTCTTAATAAATCCATAAATTATCCTATTTTCTAATTGTCAAAAATTACAAGGTGGTTAAGTTAATCTAGGTAAATAGATAAAACAGCGACATCCTGCGATCGCAACAAATTTTTTTAATCTAAGTACTTGAAACAGTCAGTCCTCCTAAAAATTATATTTATTTGAAATTATTAAAACTTCTTTATGGCAAAGTTTTCGGTTATTGGGGTCTATTCTGTAACATTGGCATGGATTTGATAACGTATCAATTATTGCTATTTATTAAGTAACCTTGTAAAATCGGTATTCTGTAAACAGTTTCGTAACAACTTGCAGTCCGTATCAAGTGTGATATCAAGATAACATGCATCTCTCTTCAATTGGCGGTCGGCAATCCACCTGAATTGTTATGAATTCGTATCAAGTTCTCTTCAATTATTTAAAACCATATCAATTGATATCAAGGCGTATCAATCATCATATCATATCAATGTTACAGAATAGCCCTGATTGTTTTATAATAATATAATAGTAATGGTAAAATTTTCTGTTATTGATTTTTTATAATGTAATAGTAAAATGAGAAAATGAGATAAAACGCGTTTAACATAGCTAACTAAAACCATGAAAAAAAAAAGTTTTCCACTCAGATGTAGACATTTGTGGTTGATTTTCTAGAACATGATATGAAAATTAAGTAGAAAAAAACATATCACAGCGATACCTTAGGAAAGTTGAGAAAGACTATTCAAAATAAAAGCCGCGAAATGTTAAACTGTAAAGTCGTACTTTTGAATGTTAAAGTCTGATTACAAACTTTTGACCGTCCCTCACACTCCTACAACTATCAATTCTTCTCCATTTTAAGACATTTTTAAGAATAACCAGCAGAGGGCGGAATTTCGGAGTCTTTTTCTAATAAGTCTTCGCAGCGATATATTACAGTGGTGCGCCTAGAAAGTATTTTGGCATCAAAAATTATTAGACTTGGTTTTACTTGCTGTTAATAGACAGTCGCTTTCCATTTCATTGAACCAAAATAATTTTTGACGCCTGGATACATATTACGTCGGTCGATTAGAAAAACGTCCCTAGATTCCGTCCGCTGGTCCTTTGGTCACATTTGGGCATTTTGTTGTCGACATCGACTTCAATACGATGGTACAAGTTTGGTTTCCACTACAGACGAAAAAATTGTACAGTTGCGGCCTTTGAAAAACGGTACACTGTGACAAACAAAGTTTTGACGTGTAAATTGATCATAAATCTGAAGCTTCTAAACTCTAATTATGTTGAACCCTGCTTCGGATTTGTAAAAATTACGAATCTTTGACATTGATCTCAATTCTCAATGTACCCATTTTCAAGACTCAGTGGCGTAGCTATGGGGGTTGCAGGGATTGCAAAGCAACCCGGCGTGAAGACGCCACAGGCGCCTGTCCGAAGCCTAAAGTTAAAATCAAAATTTTTATTATCAAGCAAATATACAGAAAGTATCATATTTTCTTGATCTCTGAAAAGATTCACAAGAGAGGAAAACTTATTTGTCAAGGATTTCAGGTAGTAATAAGTATATATTTTTTAATATAAAATATAAGTACTATGCCAGCCAAAACAATCTGGGACACGTAACATGTCCTATTGTAAATATGACGAGTTATTTATTGTTGCTATGATGTATTCATCCGTATATTTATTTCTGCGTTTTTACGTTACCGTAGAAACAAGTTTCAAGTTGCATTCAAACTAATAAAATAACTCAAAAATGACTGTAAAGACTTGTCCCATTTTTTTTGGAGGGCATAGTACATCTGAAATAAGCAAAAAAAGAAAGAAAATTTTTCTAAAAACTTTCATTATGCTTTGACAGCAAGCATGGCCGCCTTGCATGGGGGACTTATTAGAAGCAAATCCCGCTTCAATTTGTCTATCCCACTGCAATGTGAGGTCAAAAAGCGATCGTAGGATGTCGTTGTTTTACCTGAAAAAGAATAAATTTAAATCCAACCTGTGAGGTTTAATTTTTGGAAATATTATTGCCGGGAAATAGCTGAGAACGCTAAGAAAACTCGAAGAATACGTTTCAGGCGTTTATTTCGAGTGAATGACATTTGTGGCGCCATCTTTTATCCCGCGCCTTACATTTGTAATTTGCACGGAATAGATTTCAAAAAACTGAGAAACGTTAAGTTAAGAACGTTCAAAGACAATGTTCTGAAAACAGCTTCGCATAGATTAAATTCTAAACGCAAAGCGAGCATTTGTGGCGCCATCTCTTACCCTGAGTGGAAACTTTGTTCTCTTTATTTGGAGAGTGAACAATATCGAAACTGGAAAGCGCTAAGAAAACGTTACGAAAAACAATATCAAATAAATAAAGTTGAACAGAAACAGCAAGAACACAAGAAATTTCTGATATAAGTAGCGCCATCTGTTAGTCTGCAATCGCAATTAATTTTGTTCTCTTTAGTTTCCCAGCAAATTTCAAAACAGCTGAAGAAACATGTTTCTCTTCGAGAGAGTGTTTTTAGAAACAGTTGAAGCGTGCTTTCGCTTAACGCAGAAAGTTCCCAGAAAGTTTCAAAGCATCTGAAGAAACACGTTTCTCTTCGAGAAAGTGTTTGAGAAACAGTTGAAGCGTGCTTTCGCTTAATGCTAGTTCTCGGGAGCTTCTCTAATAAACAATAAACATTAGTGACGCCATCTGGTGTACCATAAGCCATAAATGTGTCCCTTTCATTTGGGCGGAAACAATTTCAAAACAACTGAAAAACGCTAATAAATCTCAAGAAATAGAGCTGAACGGAAATAGCTAGAACAAAAAGAAAGTTTGAAATATAAACAGGGCCATCTGTAGTGCAATTAATTTCGTTTCCTTTAATTTCCGAAAAACAAGTTTCAAGGCAAATTTCTTAAGGAAAGGGTTTGAGAAACATTTAAAACATTCCCCGGCTTAGTGCTAGTTTTCGGAAGCTTTTCTAACCTAAAAGTTTGGCTCTTCTCACGTTCTTGGAATAAGATAATCCACAAACAGGTAAAGATATGAACATTTTAATTTTGCTCACCGAATATCTGATAAATGGCCGCCTCGATTTATCTTGCAAATGGTCCTTTTGAGAATATTTTCGGTTTATGTCGAGAATTTCAACTCTGGTGTTGTCTTTTAGTTGTTCAAAGCTTGTTAGGCTTTCAGCGTACGCTTTGTCCTTAAAATATATTCAAAAAAAGAAATCTAAAATCACATGATCTAGGCGACCAATTAGTGCCTGCATTACGCGAAATTACTTTTCCAGGAGTAGGATAGCTTACGATTATTTCACCACTGTCATCATGTCTTGACAAAAAACTTCGTCCACATTCAGAGACGAAAAAAAGATTAACATCGTTCGATAACCCAAACCATTCAGTGAAACAGTTGCACCAGCATCATTAAAAAAAATATGAACCAATGATGCTACCAGCGAAAAGCCGAACCAAACAGTCGGTCGACTTGGATAGAGAGGTCTTCAGACAATCATTCTTGGGTTTTCAAACCCACAAATGCGACAGATTTGGTTATCAGCATAACCACCAAATTGGAAGTGGGCCTCGTCGCTCAGAATGATTTTCTTAAAAAAATTGGTCTCACCTTCCTACATTCCATTAACAAAAAACAGCATTGCCCATGGTTTACCGTCTTTAATTTCTTAATATGAGATATGCCCAATTTCTATGAGCATCTTGGAATGGCCAAACCAGGGTTCTCCGCCACACTTGCAACTGTAGTGACAATGTTTTCAGTTGACTTTGCTAAACAATCATGTTTTGGAGTCTTTACGTGACTAATTTGTCCAAGACGTTCGAATCTGTTCTGTGAATTTGTTGATTAATAATTGAGCGAGCAGGTGTGTCTTAACCACCAAAAGCAGTACGAACTTTATGAATTATGTTTGTGAAATTTCCACTATTTTTGCAGTGTATTTTCATTATTTCAATCCGTTATTCAAGTGATTATCGTTCCATTTTTTACCATCCCAAGAGTGTTTTACTTTTCCAATGTCAAAGAATGACAGCTGCTACTTTGAAACGTGAAAAAAATACCTAAATTTAAAATGGCTGCTTCTAATGGACACTTCTTTATTTTTGGCCAAAGAAGAGTCCGATCCTGGTACTCAATAACATTTTGATTGTTTCTCGAACTTTTTAAGAATCCCCAATAATTTAGTCATGACGTCGACACCAAAACGACAACTCGGGTTATCACCACAGGCGACTACTCAGTATAACAAAAGTATAGGTAAAAAAGGAATACCTATGATATTAGTCCCTAAGCAATCATTTCAATTAAAAAGTATGCCCTAAGTTACCATAAAAAATCACGATGTATGGTTTAAAAAATAGACAACGAGTATCGTACATAAACTAAGAGATGATCGAGATAATATAGCAAGCAGATCTAATCTTTGTTTAGTAAGTATCTAAGTACAACGAGTTTATGATGAAGTTTCATCTTACCTTTATAATAAAGTACCTTTTAGAACAGATGTGCCCGGTAATCAACGTTCATCACAAAAGTGTAAAATCTCCTTTATATAAGACTGTTATTTTTGAGAGGACCATTCAAAATACTAATCATTATTTTCAGTCCAACGATTTAGAAATCCCGAACAAGGTTCAGTTCAAAAATAATTGTAATCATGTTTTACTCATCAAATAAATATAAAATCTTTACGTGCAATTGGATCTCGCAAATTTTAGTTTTTGATTCGCATTTCTTGATGATGACAATACTTGTTTTTGTTTAATGTCTTAAACTGGTCTACACCTATACATCCCCAATTCTCTAAAGCGAACCGAATTAAAGGTTAAATGAAAGAGCGGTGCGAACGGTGCAGTCCTAAGATTGTACCTAATCACTGCTTAATAGTATTTTTATAATACAAGCGAAATAAAAATAAAATAAACATTAATGAACATTTCAAAGAAAATTTCTCCGAAAAAAAATCAAAGTAACAAGAATTATGTAAAAGTAAGCAGTATTCGATTGATTTAAAATTTAAAATTCTAGCTCATATTCCTTCGTTTCAATGAATTACGACTATTGGCATCTATTCATAAAGCACATATTTGAACGCTGACTACAATTTTATTTTGAGCTCGCGCAACGAATGTTTATAAAAATTATTAAACTTAATAGTAAGGGGGAGTGAATGAAACATTACAGAAAAAGAGATTAAAACATCATGATGATAGACCTTGTCATGAGTTTGAGTGACTATATCGTCCTTCAAAAAGGAAATTAACACTCTTTCGGTCATTACTCGTTACTGTCCAAGATACGGTTTTCGAAATCAAAAGCCAATTCTTTCTACAATAGTTACTGTGGAAGGTGACATTTTAGATATCGGTAATTTGTCCGATTTCAGCTTCACCAGTTGTTCCTATTGGGCATCACAGTTGGAGCCCAGGGAAATACGACTATTTTTGAGCCTTGTACCTACCGTTAGAGAAAATAAAGATAATTTAAGTAAACGCCAGAATAGCAGAGAGAAATAAATGTCAAACAGTTTTACTGTCTTTTTCCATCCATATTGATTTGTGATATTTATCTACACTGTATCCATGGATTGGGTTTATTACAGGAAAAAGCCATTCTTTAGGAAAGTAAACATTTTATAGAGAAGGTTTACGTTTAAAAACTATCCAGAAAAGAACGTTAATTTAAATATAGTGTATTTACTTGTTTAAATGTTATAGAATTAGAAAGGTTGCCCGAAACCCAGTTAAAATGTTTTACGAAAAAAAGAAAATTCGGGTATACGGAAAACGGCAGATGCAATGAAAACAATTGTTTAAAGAAAACTTGACCAAACAAGGCCACCGTTAAAAGATAATAAACAAAATTTACTTCAGAATGGCGGTACTATATTTGGTAATGTTTCCACAGCACTTCCTCTATCTTCGCAAGGAAAACTGGGGGGTTTAAATTATTTATGCCGAGATATTTTATAATACCGACAAAATTTTAACGTATTTTAAAATAGTAATATTATTTAAAGACAAAATACGATGTTTTTATTTTCAGGTGCTTCTCAAAATTAAATATTAAAGGAAATTTGTAATAATTCAATGATACTAAACTAAACACATAATTTATACAAAACGAGAGTTGGATATTGTGCGCGTAAATATCTAAGGACGTTCAGAAGCAGGCCTTTTAGGGAGTCAATGGAACTTCAAATATATGGCATGGCTTTCCTACCGTCTACTTACCAAAGAATAATAAATGTTGCTTTCGTAAACTTATCGATTTTGAAGTTTCACGCAACATATCGTTAAGTCTGCATCAAACGAGCTTTCCGCTTTGTTAGAAGCAAACTTTCCAATTATTACGACCATTACATCCAGTTTCTTTCATGAAATTGTAGGGCTCATTATACGAATAATAGTTACTTATGCGTCAAGTGTATTAAAAAAATATTTTTGCCATCTGAAAACGATGAGTTTATGAAGACGAAGGCCTTTGATCCGAGGTTTTTTATATCGCCTAAACATCATTCTTAATAATTTCAGCATTATAATGGAAAAAATCGTTAATAAACAATGTAGTTTATGAGAGAGGTACCCAGGTTAAATTTTTGTACGTGTAAGTTTTTTTTTAATGAAGGAGCAAAGAATTCTTGAAGGTATTACTAATCCAAAGTAAAAGGTAACGCGATATTACTAATATCATTACATTTATTCCTATAGCAACTTATATCCTAGCTAGTGACAGCATGTTTTAGTCCTCATAATATAACGTATCCAAGTCGTAGGTTGTAAACAGTAGGACATTGATTATATTTGGGATACTTGAGTCATTCAAATTATTTATACGCAGTTAAATAAGTAGTTTACATACATGTCCATGTGCTGTCATAAACACGTGTTTAACAACATAAAACTAGCATAATAGTAAGTTTTTCTAATTATCGGCGTAAATATCTAATATCAAAGAAAAGCTAACCAATCCATTAAAAAAAAGAAACAATTAACTAAAATTATTATTGTTCGCGTATATTATACACAGCACTTAATTAGTTTTTTTTTTTAGAACTTGTTTAAAAATCATTTTTCCATATTGAAAATAAAGACTGAAACATTCGTATGAAGCTGAAGAAGAAATTTCATGCTGAATTCTATTTATATTCATGCGTAATATTTAGTGCAAACATTATAAACAGAAGTTTAAAAATACAGCTTACTTACGTATCTCGAATAACTTCTTAACATACTTTTGTAATTTTAATATTTGTGCGCACCAAAAAAGTAACACGCATGACATTCAGCCGTACACAAAATATTTAAAGAAACATCTTGGAGGAAATGAAGATTAAATAATAACGTGCTTGAAACTCGGTTCGCTTCGATCGATTCATTAAGAGCTTTGCATTAGTACTTGTGTTTTAGCCAGACAAACGCTCTCTAATTGAATCAATAACGCTATTAATAAAATCAATCGTTTTATCTTCAGTTCACAAGCTCTATTTACAATCAAGCTTTTGGGGGCACGCATATGGATGTGTGTTCAGGGCCAAACAATTATTTTATAAAAAAAAAATTAGCACAGCGAGATATCTTCTTGTTGCATCAACCAAAATATGAAATAGCAAATATTAAAATAATTACACACGAAGTTTCTGAAACATCAGAATTAGAAACTAGGCTTGGAATTACATAAATACATAGAAAAACAATTTTTTTTTCTGTCTCCGATATTATACATACATACGTCAACGTGTTTGTATAAAACAGAAATAAAAAGGAAATTTCTTTTCTATGTATTTATATAATCCACCCTCTGTTTGCAATATAATTTGTCACTCAATCAAAACAAGTTTAGTATTGTGTGAACCACCGAATTTCTTTTTATGAGTTGGTCATGAATGAGAGAAAAATACAATAGCAGTCACGTCTAATATTAATATTAATTCTATTTGGTTAGATTGACAGCAATTGTAATAAAGGCCACCACACACGATGCATTTTACCTTACATTTTGCCAACACAGTTTTTAAACTTCGAGCAAAACGGAGCGTGTGTATGCTTAAAACGATGGACAATGAAGGTCACGTCTATCATTTTAAGCTCGAAGTCTAAAAACTGTGCAAGCAAAACGTAAGGTAAAATGCGTTGTGTGTGGTGGCCTTAAAATTTTAAGTGAATTAACTGCGACATACGTGAAATTTTGTATCGAATCTCGATATGATTTCTGTACGTATCGATATACGAATTATCGATACGTATCCAGTATCGGCTACTGATACGTATCGATATGTATCGAAGTAACGAAACGATATTTTGAATAAGATCTGTACGTATTAAAAAATTGCGCAGAATAATAATATACACTAGCCTGCGAAGGTTTTGCGGATGACATAAAACTAGGTGTATCTAGTAGATTTGGTGTTCCTAAGTTCGAGAAAAATATAATAATTTTTTCATTACGCACCAGTTTTTTTTAAATAACAATATTTCAAAGTAGGTTTTTCAATCATAATTTTCGATAAGCCAACTGTTACTCACTTGTTTGCACATTTGTTGTTATTGACAGATTTGTGCTTAAGTGTTTATACGTTTCATGCTATACAAAATATTAGTTTGTACTATACCGTGTGTTCCTGTTCAAGCAAATATTGAGAAAAAATGAATGATAAGGTAGATGTTACTAAAAGACGTTGTCTAAATGATTCTAACAGTTTTGCCACATTTGTGGTTGAACCCAAAAAAACACCAAAATAGGTTTGCTATATCCAAAGTTCCTTACAACCGGTAAATAAAAACGAAGTATGTATTTACTAGGGTTAAAACTCAGAGTTTTCTACAAATGTATTCACTACAGCCGACCTTCACTGTACCGGGCTTTTCATAGACAAACTATAATCGAACCTCCATAATTCAAATTTCAAGGGACCGGAAAATTACGAGTTACAGAGATTTCCAGTTAAAGAAATAGATAGCAGTTACATATAATGTGCAAGGACCATCACTAAATTTCGACTTACAGAAAACGTCGATTTGTGGAGATTCGAGTTAAAGAGGTGCGACTGTATATATTTTTGGAAATAAAAAGAGGAAATTTTGTTAATTCGAGAAAACTTACTGAATTGTTAATATAAAATATCAAAGAAAATAATTTTTAAAACTTTAACTGAACAGTTTTAAAATTGGACAAAAATCGAATTCAATTAATAACAAAGTTGATTCTCACTTCCAATCGTCACTTGTTTTCTTTTTAGTAAATTCTGGCGGTTCAGGTAAATCTCTAAAACTTTTGCAATTAACATTTTTTTATATGTCTGATAATAAAGTGTACAAGTACCGTACAAAATGTAAACAAAAAGTCTCTAAAAAGTATAGTTTTTTCTTTGGAATCCTGACGTGATAGAAAAAAACTAATAACAGATTGTTTTTTATAATGTTGAAATCTTTGAAGAGCACATAGTCTTATCTCATCCGCAAAAAAAATATATTTTTTCGCAGGCTAGTGTAATAGACAAAATCAAACTTCAACCTGTTTAAAACATTTATTTTATAAACACCTTATTCACTGACAAAAATATTAGTTGTGTGTTCAGAGGTTACATTTGTTCTTCGATCTTATGACATAAGGCCACCTTTACTAAAAATTCGTTCAGAAGTACACTGAAACCTTGCGCTGCTAGATATTTTTATTTTTTTATGATGTTATACATATATAAACAAATCTTTCTAAAATTAGTTATACATATGATGAATTTATACTTCCTAAGAAGCCAAATTAATTTCTGATTGATTTTAATTTTACATCTTATTTCTGTAATATCTGCCGTTTCGCATGTTGATAGAAAAGCTATTTAAATGTTAAATTTCAGAAATTTCCGTTCATCATCTAACATTTCTGTCGTCATCCAACAAATTCAAAATTAAAGTTAATATGTGTACACTTCGATGTATCTTATCAAGTCGTAGTTTCACAATTTCGCGCTTCACAAAGGAAAATCGCAGCCAACAAAAAAAATGGACGCACCGCCGATGCTCGTTTCAATGAATTCCAGGTAAAAAAGAGTGCGCGATTTACGGTTCTAGAAATAATAGGAAAAGATAGATCACGGATGAATATTATTGGTTAAAATTTCTAGATTTTGTTATGCGATAGGCTAAAAATATTAAATCTTTGTTACATAAGACGGAGTAGAAATCAGTCCACGTGGACTCGAAAATTTCTACAAATTGAATACAGGCGTTTTTATGGCCCATTTAGGATTTCTTTGTAAAAATACCGTTATATATTCTCATACTGCAATTTCAATGTAAAATTATGACTCGATAAAATACAACTTAGTACACTAAAGCAGTATGCCAAAAAAGAAGAGAAACCATTTACATCTGAAAATGAAACAAGATGTTCTAAATTGTAATGAACAATTTTATCATGTAAACTATTTTTAACCTTCAAAATGTGTTACTAAAAAATATTACCAAAAATCACTTGGTCAACATAAACTAAGTTTAGAAATAAAGCAAACTTGCAACAGAAATTTTCACACTAACAAGTATTATAAAAAGATAACTTTAGTATGTCAAACGCAGTTTCATGAGACACGAGTTTAACACGCGCGTCCTGGTTTTTTAACGAGCAAGTGAGCTAAAAATCTTTTGGAAACACTTCGTAGTATTTTAGCTCTAAAATTTAAAGAAAAGCTTAAAATCAAAGACACTGGTTGGCGCCTAAAATTTTTAAACAAAGGTTAACGTAGCGGTTAGGTTTATAACTGGAGATCTTGTTTGAGATGACAACATCTTACTTTTACTTTTCTAATATTGGATGTCAATAAATGAAGTTATATTCCTCATCGTCAACTTAACAAAATAAAATTTCGAGTACTTTAATGAACTAAATACCATGCGATCAACGGAATTTATAATTACAGCAGGGTGTGATACTTTCCAAAAAGTGGGCGCACAGGCTTGCGGTTTCAAATAAAAAAAAAAAAAGGAAATGTCAGAATTATGACACTTTTTTTAATGATTGATAAACGGATTTGTCTTATGGAAGTTTCCCTAATGTTTTAAAAAAGGATTTAAACCAGCATAAGTACAAAATAAAAAAATAAAATAAAGATTGTACAAAGCACGAGCTTAACCTCAAATATTGACGACTGTCAATTTATTATTTATTTCTCAGTGTATCCGACCACACAGCATAAAATATCACCAATCACAGCCTCCTCTAATTATGAGTTCCGTTGATCACTCGGTACTTTATGAAACCCAAATGAACTTCATAGATAAAGTAATCATTAAAGAATCAATTAGATCTTATGTAATCAATTTAGTCAATGTAAGTACGCCTACAATAATCAACTGTAGAGATTCAAAATATTCCAAAAGAACAAGTGCACCGCACGGTGGTTTTAAAAACGTGATAACCAAACGTGAACGTGGAAGTTATTTTCGTCAAAACTTGTAAATTAAAAAGTCACATAAACGTGAGAATGCATGAATGAAAGTTCTTTACGTAAGGCAAATTAAATTATTACGGTGCGGCTGGTAACGCAACTTCCTTTATGCTGTGTATCTTTTATATAATCGCTGCTTTCTCGCAGTATCCTTTTGTCTTCGTTTTCAATTTTATATTTCTCATGTAATAAATTAATTGTTAATTACATATACGCTGCCATTATATTATAAATGTTATCTAATTATTTTACTTTTCAGATTAGCGTTAAAAAAAAAACATTTACATTTATATGATTATACCTAAAATGAATACGAAAAACAGAAGTTGTATGGAAAAGAGTAAATAAACATTTACAAAAACAAAACAAAGTGATTGAAAGTCAAAGTAAGAGTTCGAGAAATCATAGAAAAATCATACTTACATCGACTCAAACAAAAAACGAACAGACAAAATCTAGCTGAAAAAGCAGATGAAAAGCTGAGAAAAGTATGGAAAAAAGATCAATGAAATATGAAATAAAGAAGGGCACCTTACAACACAACGAAAAATATGATAAGTGTATCGATCAATGAGAACCAACATAAGGATGATACAAAAAGAATGACAACAGTGCGATGCACAAAAATCTACTAATCAACGATAAATTAAAAACAAATAGCAATTAATAAGAGAGATAGAACCAATAGCGTAAAGTAGAACGAAGTGCAAAAAGTATAGAAATCAAGGACAGGAAAGGAATTTGAGGAAAATAAATTGATTCGGAAATGATAAAATTAATGGCAGATAGAGAAGATGAATGATTTTGGAATTTTTTAAACGTAGCGAGATTCACAGTATGAAACAGAAACAACCTGCAGAGAGTAATTATGAATATTAAGAAGAAATTAAGACAGAACAAAAAAGTATTGAGTCAAAATCGTAGATTGAACTACATAAGTACAGTGATTACGGCAAGAGTTGTCAAAATTTAGTCAAATTTGACACAAATTCATTTCACACCAAGCAGACCTAAATTGATCTGAATTTAAACATTTACGTATCGCAAAGTCAATCCGGGGACACACGGTATAATCATTATTTTATGTGAAGAAACTGAATTCATAATTTTTACTTTAATATATTCTTTTAATAAGGAAGAAAGTACTTTAAAATATTTGCTTAGCGTTGGACCCTTCCAACAAAATAATAAAATTCAGTTTCCAGATAATTTAAATTCAAGTTGGATCTTTTCCATTAACGAAATCACTTCGAGACTAATCGAATATTTATCAAGGAGGAAGCGCGACATTAAAGGATTTCAGTAAAAAGTTGCTAAAAAGATCATCTCACTTTCTTAAAGGTAGGCACCAATTTATTATGTATCATCATATTCCTATATTTGTAAATATCCTTGCATATAAGTTTACTCTAGTGCCTATCTGTCTTTCATTTATAAATTGGATATATTTCTGCACGCTGAACCACTTTAGACAGTAAGACCTCTGACCTCGGAAAACATACCTGAATGAATGATTGATATTTTAACTACTTTTTGATAAGTATATACCTCTTACTAACTTTCGTGAAGCATCTTTATCGCTTGTAGTCGGAGGTCATGTTGTATTTTTATTAATTCACAATCGAATTGATCCAATGGGCATACAATAAAAAAATAATCTCTGTATCTGTGAATTTAAAGTTAATTATTAAAATTGGGGAAAATAAAATATTATTCTCTTCAAATAGGTACTGTTCATTTTTTGGGAAATGTTTTGCAACTTATACAAGAATTTATTATTGCAATTTGCAAATAATGATATTGCAAAAGCACAATAAAATGACGTACCATATTTACTGTTATTTCGCAAATTCAGCAAAATAATCGCAAAGTAAATGTCAATAACCATATAAAATTTGCTTCATTGTGACGAAAAACCATAAAATACAAAAAGAAAGGTTTACATCGGCAGCTTTGTTGTGAAAATCTCTTTCTTTATTGAAGTAGATAACATGATGAAATTTGGGCAATAAAAACATGCGTTGTAAAAAGAAAAAACTTATTTTTTTAACGTGCACGATATTAATTTTATGAAATTTTTTAATTAACTTTACAAAATTGATTACCTATAAACTTTATTATGATTCCAATTCAAATTTATAATAAAGTGCGATTAATCACCACTTAATTTTCGCTTTTAATATTGTTTTATGTCCCACGTAAATATTTAATATTTTTTTAAATATAAATGCATGTATCTTAATAAGACAGTGCAGTCACTCCACTTCGCTTCACTAGTTCAGATAGCATTATTAAATAAAACTGTATACAGGTAGAGACAAGCAAATAGGCTGGCAGTACGATGTACTCAAATATAAACTACAAGAAACCAAGTTACATAGATTTAATAAATTTTGCTTAAATCTGTTTAAGGACATATGTTAACGAAACAAAAACAGAACTTAGAACAGTCTTCTTCGAAAGTAGAAAAAAATATAATCTACCACCAAACCAAATTAGATTTTAACTGCCTATTAATACACTTACCAAGTAAGAAACAAGCACATCACTTTCAGATTTTATTAACATCATATGATACACAAAAATTGTTTATCAAGTATCCGTTGCAAATGATACTGAAAGCCTTAATACTGTAAGGCAAGAAGCATGTGTTGCTGATAAAGACAGCTTGTGGGTTTGTTTCCGTCCGATAGATAAAAATTATCACAACTTTTCGTGCCTAAAATTATTTCAACAAAAACCAACTTTTACTGTGAATCGATAAATAAATATTTAGTTACTTTTATTTAGATATCTGTGTTTTGATTATTAGTTTTCATATTTACGTCTTATTTAACGATGGGACTATTAGATACGACAGCAATATAGAAAAAATAGTAGATCATAGATATAATCCAGACACCATTCCAGTAGCCATTAAATCTTACATTTTATGTAATGTATATTCAATAATAAAACAGTTTTGACAATTATATAAGCTTTCGTCTCTGAGTTCTTAAGGGTAATGCAGTTTAGTAGCAGATAACTGTACGTACAGTCGCGAAAGTATATAGTATAGAAAACGGGAAATTTCGTAGAGCTTTTAGCTTTAAATGTCCTGTTTTCTATACTCGTCACTGTACCTACATATTTTGTAAAGTCACTGTCATAACACCAATAGAATGTACAACGACGTTCACCATAAATTATACCATTTGAGAGTTTCGTTCTTAAGGGTATGGTTCACATGCAGGAGTATCATTTAAGTTGGGCGTCGTAGTACCTAATATACAATAAAAATGAAGGTTGATTGAAGCAGAGAAAGGAATACATGTATTGTAACATATGTTCAATCAACTTTATCTTTATCACGAACACTCCAATGTTTTTTTTATTTGTTTTGTCCATAACGCAAACGACTATGTGACACACATTCCTAACAATAAAATTAACATCGAAGTATGCCTAAATTATTTTACCTTTGACATAAATTGAAAATTAATGATATCCAACGTTATCGAACGTAATCAAATAAATTTCTTGTACTTCACTTAAATAAAATATTTCTTTTATGTAATTACTTAAATAACTATAATCATTGTTATTACATAAATCATCCCTTATCGGTAGTTTCATTGTAAAATAACTTGTTTATTCAACCTTTTCTCAAATTTTGACTATCCTTCTATTACTTATTATTATACCTACTATAAACGAAAAAAAGTGTGCTCTTTTAAAAATCTGTATACTTCGCATGCTAATATTATCTTCCATAATTAAATTTTTTCAGTTCTCATTTGAATCTCTATAAAAGCATTTATTAGAAATTGATATGTTCGTCAATTACTGCAAACAAAGCAATAATAATTGGTGATAAAGTAAGCAGAAATATGCGTCAGAAATGATTCCACAATTTCCACACAGTGCGTTATCGATTTATAACGTTTGCGTCTGCCATCGTTTGAACACGCAAAAGTGAAAAATAAAATAAGAAAAAGTTGTACACACACAAAGTATGATCTAAAAATACATCATAACTTTCGTTGTTGCAAGTCAGAATTTTTTGAAACTTTTTAACTCTTTACGCTCTTTGCTCTCCGTGTGATAGAAAGCAAATTTCAGATTTGGTTTGCCTTTAAATCAATCAAAATGTTTATTTTTCCACTGCAAAGTTATAAAAAGCATTTCCTATGTCTCCGCAATGAAAAGCAGTTCTAGCTCCAAATTTAAATTGGTGAGAATTCAACACTCAAAAAATTATATTTATTGCAGTCACATGATTTTATTTTGTTCTAATGCATCAGAGTTGAATCTAAGAGGATTCGTCATTTTAGCATTAAAGATTCAATGGCACTTACCACTAGCTTTTTCTTTATAATATTTCTTACTTTAGGAGCTAGAAAACAAAATGTAAATATCGTTTATGTTTATTTTAATCACGGCTTTTAGTTAGTTAGTTAGTGTATCTTCACCTTGTTCTAACCTCATGGAATAAAATTAGATGGGAATACCCTCGGTGCACATAGTGCACCCCAATCGAAAACGCTATTAGAGACAACTCTAATCATGAGATGAGTATACGGTCTATTATCTTTTAGAGTTATCACAAGAAACAGATGGGTATCGTAAAGTGGACAAAAAGATACCGGTTGTGTTTTTTTTTAATGGAACAACCCGTATGTTGTTTGCTAAGATGAAAGGCACTTTTTTTGTTTCAAAAATACACAGGGTGTTAATAAAAAAAACCTGTATACACTTTGGCAGGTGGTAATAGAGATCAAAACAAGAAAAAAATTCTAATAAATCCATTTCCAATACTCAATACAAAATGTCCAGGCCATGTGTTTACTCTTCTAGAATTTTTGTTTTTTGCATAAAATTCGGGAACGATAAATTAAATAAAAAGCTGAATTTTCCGACGTAGCACTGGCCACAATATGTCTT
This sequence comes from Prosopocoilus inquinatus, assembly GCA_036172665.1. Classification (NCBI taxonomy): domain Eukaryota; kingdom Metazoa; phylum Arthropoda; class Insecta; order Coleoptera; family Lucanidae; genus Prosopocoilus; species Prosopocoilus inquinatus. The sequence goes on along the minus strand of CM069876.1, from coordinate 28,854,510 downwards.
CCCGTTTCGCCGGAAGTGATATCAACTTTCTTATTTTAAATGGTTGTATATGTTTTTCACATAAATCTTTAAATCATCGTGCGACCGAACGCGTATCACTTGGTAATTTTGGTTTCCATGACAACGAAATTTTTGTTTTTCCTTTTTAAATTTACGAAACTATGAATCGTGTATTTTCGACTTAATGCGATTGTAATTCGAAAAAGTCACTCCTTTGATTGCATTTTGGTTTTCAAAATTTTTACAGCTTGTGAAATTTTTATTAGGTCGTAAAAAGTTCGTTCCATTAAAAAAAACTGCAAAATACAAAAAAAACTGTACGTAATACATGTCCCGAAATTCCGCCGTCTGGTTGTATTTCTAAATAACTAAGTAACTGATAAATATAACTATTCATGGATATGAAATCAATAATAAAGTGTAACAAAAAGGAAAACATGATATAAAGCCGATGCTGCAGCTTTAAATTCAAAACAAGTTTTAATGAAACTAAATAAGTTTGTGTACATCAAAAGAACTATATCCTAAGGATGATTTACAAACATGAAGAATTAAAACTTAATTATAATTCCGCTTTTTCTCAGAGACAGTGAAGGATTTTAAAGCGCATTAAATTACAACACTGCGATAACGTTAACGTTTAATTTTCTGCCTTTTTACTTATTCCCTTGCACACATACTATTCTATTAAATTATGTCAAGGATAACCTCTTCCTACGTATTCATTCGGTAAGCTAAAAAGTATGAAATTTTTGTAATTTTGATTCGTTGCCCTAGGTTATAATTCATGCTTTAAAAAAATCAGTAAATTATGTTGCAAATTATTTTCTGTTTCTGCAGAATCAATAACTAATAAAGTGCTTCAAGACATAAAAATAAGTTTGTAAGGCATAATGTAAGTACTGAATTTCAATAAATAAAAAAGACACGTCAAGATAATCCGAAATATTGTTTTTTTCATACAAAATTAATTAACTTTAATACTGCGTGCATCATAAAAACAAATTGAATTTAATATTGTTAATAATTGATATTTTTTTTTTAAAAAGAGAAAGTATTTCTTACTATTTTATTTTGAGTATTTACATATTTTGAATGCGTGAATATAAGTATATTTTAATTCTTTTTATTATAAAGATGTAAAGAATATTATTATTATTATCTTGTCCATAACATTTTATCGGTCGAAAAATATTTATACATACTATTCCATATTATTAAAAATCTGCAAATTTAAATATCTGTAATCTATACTTCAGACTACATCTAAATCACCCAGAATTAAACTTCCTATATCTTGATGAATATCTAAATTGTAATATTAGCTCTGAATAAAATACTCTTCTAAAAGAGAGGATGAAGAGTACAAGTAACTAATGAGCAGTTCTTAGCGACTGGCATTAAATAACTGAGGGCAGACGTATTAAATTCTCGACGTGCTACTAAAATACTTCATCGTGGAAAATTAAATTTCCGTGCAAATATTTATAATAAAGTGTGCAATGAAAACATGTTTGTACTTCAGGAATCTTTTTATTCCTGAAATTTGATGGGTACCACTCATGAAATAGAATTATTTTTGAATTATTTTAGAAAATTATGAAAAAAGCTCGGACTATTTATAATCTGAATGGTACGTCTTTTGCAGAAAATGTGAACATACAAAGGTGATACATTTTCTTGCAGTAATAGGTTTGTTAAATGGATCACCCTGTATATTTGTATATATGGTTTTAATAATATTGATAATGATTTTAAAGAGATTTAATAAAAACGTAAAACTACGTAACATTAAAGTAGATGAAACGTCAGGAAATATCCTTTCATCATTGGCCAAATATTTTCAGACCCCTTGGCAACAAGAAATTATTTGATATTTCTATCCTGCGTTTTCAAGAACTACACTTTCAAATCTTTATTTAAAAAAAAAAAACTTCACTTCACTTCACTTCAGACTCATGGTTATCATATTATCATCATATAGCAATACATCTACTGCATGCCAGTATGCAACTCATCTATTTATTTTCATTAATTTCCTATGGAAAATGAGTTCTTCTAAACCATATATCTGGCCTACGATAAGATTTTCTTATTCCTTCTTTTTGTTCCCATATTAGATCAATATTTGCTGTGAATAGCCATCAAGTTCTATTTCGGTAAAGGTCGCGCCTGTGATACAGTGACGCAACTAAGATGTATTTACATATGTTCATGTTCCGATCACCGTTTTTATATATATAATTTATTTATATGTCCTATTTTAAATAATAATGTATTACTATAATTAATACCACATGGCCAGATTTGTATTTCACAGACAAATAGATCTTTTAATTAGTGATAGGCAAACCGAATTAAATACTTCGTATAATTCGATGATCCAATAAATCGAGATACTTCGATTAGGTAATTTCCAAATATCTCGACAAAATTTTATATTATTTGTAAGTACAAGTACTCGTTTCACTGTTCGAGCACACCATACATACCATGAGAAACTGATAGTTATTCAGACAGTTGTACAATAAGTTAGTTGCTAGTATCAAAAAGAAATTTTATAAAAGACATTTGCTTGTAAGGAGTGTTCAATAAAAAAAACGGTCAAGTAGGCTGTAGCAGGCTTTTGTTGTCGGGAACGCATGTCGTGATTAACATCATTTGAATTTGACAACTTTGACAAGATGACGGTTAACCTAACTAATAAAAGTCGAAAGCTGCTTCTGCACTTTTTTTTTCTAATATTTATACTTAATATAAATATTCGGTAATAAACGTTTATTTGAAATGTCTTCTTTGAGTTAAAGTGAGGTTAGAAACGCAAGTGACTCTTCACGCTCGTCGTATGAAGAACCGTACGCTAGGCGTTCAGAATAAATTCATAGCTATCTAGACCGTTTTTTTAACTGAACACTCGTTACCGGAATATATTTCAAATTAGAGGCAAATATAAGAGGAAAGATGATCCTCACCTCACCTTTCTTTCTTATAATGTTTGTTAATTATTTCTCAAAAACTAAAATGCACAGAAATTTTTCAACACTTTTCCACAATCTTTGATATCTCATGTATAGATACTTCAAAGCTTTTTGAAAATAATCACCTGATGTTATATCGAAACAAAAAATTAAACATCAAGTGCTAAAAGCAATGCGTTAACTTACTTTGAAACGTTCACATTTCGTTTGGTTTAAAATCATTACTTGCCAAGGTGTTGATGTTATTAACACCGAAGTCCTCATCACATAAAACTAAAATAGTTAAAACCAGATGCATTCTGACACCGAGCTGAAAATCCAAACTACAATTTTGTTAATAATTTCTCATTACAATTATTGCATTCGATTCGTTTGATTTATTTTTTTAATCTATAAACATTCCGAATATTCGAACCCGAAATATTTTCACAAGCATGTGATGCAGTTGCAATTTAAATTGTTTTGTCCTTCGGTTTTATAAAATTTGCTGGAATCCTTTGCCCTAAGGCACGTTTCCACGAGACCAGAGTAGCAAGTCATTGGAGTGGAGTCACAGGACTCCAACCACTGGCGTGTTTACTGGCCTTGTGGAAATGCGCCTTTAAAATATAGGGTTTAAGAAATAATTAATTTCCAAATGTTAAAATAAACAAATGTAGGACGGTACCCTCAGCATTTGTTCCAAGAATGATAAAAATCCTAATCAAATCTAGCAACCTAGTAAATCTCTTATACTTCAAAAAATTTAATACAAAAAGGATACAGAAAAGTGTGTACCTATGATAATATAGCCCGACGAAAACAATAGCAAATGATAAAGACACAAAAAAAATTACATTTTTAATAATAGTATAACGTCAAAGAATACTTATGAAAATATATTTTTGTTTGTACTTACATAAAAATGCATTATTCTCGATAAAGAAAAATAAAATTTGTTAAGTTCTAACGATGATTAGTCATAACATCCTTTTATTTTTCAAGCAAAGATATACACAAATCTTATTAACATACCGCAGAATCTTAAAAAATAAATCTGAAAATTTCTTTCATTAATTGTTGTAACAATCTTTTACTTATTATTGTTAAAATTATTTACCGGTGTACTTACTTGTTTGTGTTTCACGTGACTTTCTACTGGCCTTGCAATTTTAAAACTTTTGTGAGTAAATATTTACTACATCGTAGATATGTGTAGGTACGCACATCGATAAATAAACACAAAGATGATATACAATTTAATCAACAAGGAACAACATTGCTTATGACTCATTCGATGATCGTGGTATTCCACCTACGAAGTGATTCACAAATACGGTAACGAAATGGAAGTGAATATGTATCAACAATGCAACACTGTAATAACATCTCACGGAAAGAAGAATATTAAACATTGTACTTTAAAAAGCCCTAGCAAAAAAATATGTATATTTTTTTTTTTTAATTTGGCGACCAGTGGCTGTGACCAGCGTGACCATTTACAATGTACACAAACAAAACTAAAGCATTCACAGCACTCTGGACACCGAAATAAAGAAAAAACAAAAAGTATACAACATTTAAGCATCTTAAACTCTGAAATTCCATTATAGAAAAATACCCACAAACGACAGAGAGAAAGTCAAATACAAACAATGATGACGCTAAATGAACATAATACCACGAATTATTAAACGTCTCTTACGTAACACATTATTTATTTATATTGTTACGTTTCTAGGGTTTATGTTTATTTATTTAAACGAATAAAACACTCGGTAAAAACTTAACCGTGATTTAATAAAGCTTAAAAACTAATTTATTTATAACAATTTATTTACACACTAAAAGTCTAACTTCGACTATCGCTGTTAGAATTCGACTGCTTGATGAGTCAACCCGGGGCGATTTTATATCATTCGCCGCCGTCTGGAATCTTCCATGCTGGAGAAATCTAATCTGTTCGATGTAGGCCCCGGTGGCGTGACGGCCGATGACACATAACAGCGAACCGACTTCTTGACGCCTTGCGCTAAGCCGGTTGGCGCGCCACACTGCCCCCTTCTTAAAAACGTTTCGTCTCGAAATGTTCCTGGTGATAGTCTTGAAGGAGGGTGTCGGAATCTACATGCTGGCCCATTCTTGCAACTTCCCGTCTGGAAGAAGTAACAGTTTACGGTTTTGCTGTTGCTGACTGTTGCCTGTGGGTGGTGGCTGCAGACTAGGACTTCAATTCCCGTTCTGTGGAAGATGACTTCCAGCATGCTTCGAATTACTCTCCAGTCTAGTCCGTCCAATCCGCAGCCCAATTTGGGGATGGCTAACTTCATCTGATGGTTCTTTATTAGCTGTGTCCTCAGGCTATATAGGGCTCTCCACATACTTTGATAGTCAGGTTTACCGCTTGATGTCTTCTTAGTGACTAAATAATGCACGTGGCGCCTCCGATCTGCCGTCGAATCAATGATCTGCAAGCTCTTGCCTACCACGGGATGCTGTCTTCGTAGCTCCTCGGTTTGGCCAAATTTCTTCCTAAACACCTGAGCGATTCCTTTGGACATTTTCAGGTCTTCTGCTACGCAGTGGGCCAGACTGTACTCCAGTGGCACTTTAAAGAGATCTTGTTGCTTCTCCGTGGTCACTCCAAACCGTGCCTTGCTTCCTTTGGCGTGATGAGACATGAAGGTTTCGAAGTTCACTTCGGAAACTTGCGCCCTTTGTACTGTCCCTTCATCTGCTTCTCCATGGTAAGGGGCTATCCGGTTGAAGTGGATTACTTTGGGTTTGCCATGGGGGACCTTCTTGATGCGGTAAACGACGTCGTTGATCCGTTTCATCACTTTGTAAGGACCTTCCCAAGAGGTCTGTAATTTTGGGGAGAGGCCTCGACGTCTTTGGGGGTTATAAAGCCAGACCAGTGCTCCAGGTTGGTATCTCCCGTGTTGAGCGTTGATGTCATAGTGCTCCTTCATCCGATCGCTGGCCGTCTGTATATTGTGACGCACTTGGTTGTGGATATCATCCATTTTCCTGCGTAATTTGCTCACGTAATCTTCGTCGGCAGAGACTTCGCCAGGCTTCACACCAAACTTCAGGTCGCAGAGCAGTCTCGGCTCTCGCCCGAATACCACTTTCGCGGGAGTCTCCCCTGTTGTCTCATGAACAGATGAGCGGTATGCCATTAGAAACAGGGGGATGTACGTGTCCCAGTCCCTCTGATGATTGGAAACGACCTTGGACAAATGTCGGTTGATGGTTCTATTGAACCTTTCCACCATTCCGTCCGACTGTGGGTGGAGTGCAGTTGTTCTAGTTTTTCGTACGCCGAGCAGAGTACACACGTTCTTGAACAAGGCCGATTCAAAGTTCCTTCCTTGGTCTGAATGCAGTTCCATAGGTGCACCATACCGACTGATCCATTCCCTGACAAGGACTTCCGCAATAGTGACCGCCTCTTGGTTAGGTAGGGCGTAAGCTTCAACCCACTTACTAAAGTAGTCCATTACCACGACGATGTACTTGTTTCCACCATTCGTTTCTGGAAACGGGCCGGCTACATCGATGGCAACTCTCTCAAAAGGACTTCCAACGTTGTACTGTCTCATGGGGGCCTTACCCCGCCTGTGGGGGCCGTTACTGGCTGCACAGACTGCACACTTTCTGCACCAATCCTTCACGTCTTCCTTGCAGTTCACCCAGTAAAATCTTTCGCGCACCTTCTCCATAGTCTTCTTAACTCCCAGATGCCCTCCCGAAGTTCCATCGTGAAGCTCCCTCAGAACTTCTGGCACCCTATTCTTGGGGATTAGTAACTGTGTCTTCTGTTCCATGCCTTCTGGATTCTCCATGCTTCGTCTCAGAAGACCACGATCCAACACTATGGAGTCCCACTGCGCCCAGTATGATTTTACGGACGGTGCACATGGTGCTACCTCTTCCCAGGTAGGCCTCGCGTCCCTGCTTTTCCACTCTAGCACTAATTTCAAATCCGGGTCGTTCTCCTGGTCTCTTCGCAGTTCTTCGGCTTGCCATTTGTCGTCAACAATGGCTGTCCTCGCAGTCGTGGCTACTTTCTCGTCCAAACGACTACAGTGCTTACAGTCTTCGGCACAGGGTCTTCTCGACAAAGCATCGGCATTTCGATGGCTAGTTCCTGCCCGATGCTGAATTTCAAAATCGTACTCCTGAAGTCGTTCGATCCATCGTGCAACTTGCCCTTCTGGGTTCTTGAAACAGAGAAGCCATTTTAGAGCGGCATGGTCGGTCCTCAGCAGGAAGCGTCTACCATACAAGTACTTGTAGAAGCGTTCTATCGTTTTCACGACGGCTAGCAATTCCCTTCTTGTGACGCAATAGTTTCGTTCCGGCTTTGATAGGACTTTACTGAAGTAGCCGATCACCTTCTCTTGCCCCTCTTGTATCTGGGAGAGTACGCCACCAATCCAAACGTTGCTAGCATCTGTGTCCACGACGAACTTGCCTTCCGGGAGAGGATAACTCAGAATAGGAGCACTAACCAAGTACTGCTTTAGTTGTTCAAAGCCAATTTGACACTGTTGGTCCCATTCAAATGGACGACCTTCTTCAGTGAGTTTTGTTAACGGCTTAGCAATGTCTGCAAATCCAGGAACGTAGCGCCGATAGTAAGTGCACAGGCCAAGGAAACTCCTTATTTGGTGTTTATTTCTGGGAGTTGGCCAGTCTTTCACCACCTGAATCTTCACAGGGTCCACGGCGATTCCATTTCCATTAACAATGTGCCCCAGGTAATTCACTTCCTTCTGGAACAGGTGACACTTCTTGAGGCTAAGCTTTAGTCCAGCTCCGCGAAGCCGCTGGAACACTCCTTCCAGGTTCCTTAGATGGTCGTCGAACGTCTTTCCCACGACAATTATGTCGTCAAGGTACACCATGCACGTTGTCCAGGACAGACCTTTCAGAACCGTCTCCATTAACCTCTCGAATGTCGCTGGGGCATTACATAACCCGAATGGCATCACTGTGAACTGCCACAGACCCATACCAATGGAAAACGCCGTCTTTTCTCGATCTTCGGGCGCCAGCTCCACTTGCCAATATCCACTCTTTAAGTCCAAAGTTGAGAAGATCTTTGAGCCGGCCAGGGTGTCCAGGGTATCATCAATCCGTGGCAGGGGATAGCTGTCCTTCTTGGTGACATTATTGAGTAACCGGTAGTCTACACAGAACCTGGTGGACCCATCCTTCTTCTTCACAAGCACTACTGGTGACGCCCACGGGCTGCTTGATGGTTCTATTACATTATCCTTTTCCATCTCACGAATAATGCGTTCCGCTTCCTCACGCTTCGCCAACGGTAATCGCCTTGGAGCTTGACGGATAGGTCTTTCTTCTCCAGTCTCTATTTTGTGTTTCACGACATCAGTTCTTCCCTTGGATCCATTTTCTATCTCAAATACATCTTGATAGCGGCCGATCAGGTTCTTCGCTTTTGTCTTCTGGTCTGGAGTCAATTCCTGGGCTGTTGACATAACCATTTCCCATAATTTCCTTGGGACTTTCGCTTCTGGCACGTTTGCTTCAAGGTGGCGGGAGATGGAGGACACCATGGTGCAGCTTCCCAAGATGGTTCCTTTCTTGATATTAACGGAGAAACAATTGACGTTCATCAGGCTGACAGGTACTTCCTTCTTCGCCGTCAACAACATTTTCCCAACGAGGGCTCCTCTTCCAATCTTCTGATCATCTGTATTAGGTTCAACCATAACAACCTGCCCATCTTGAAAAACACCGTTCAGTTTTGCGTCGACGATAACTTCAGTCCTGCTGGGTAATACAACGTCTTCAGAGAGGACTACTCGAGCGGCCACGTCTCCTCGTTGATGTAGAACCAACTCCTCATTATTGACCGCCATCACGCCACGCTTTAAGTCCAATTGGAACCCGTGGGCACACATGACGTCCATGCCCAAAATTGCCTCGTCCTCTATATCTGCCACCAGTGCACGGTGTTTTATTGGAGTTGAACCAATGGTGATGATAACCTCTACTTCACCGTGGACAGTTGCTGATGTTCCAGTTGCAGTTTTCAGCCTCCACTTGGTCGGCTCGGTGCGTCCAGATGACTTAATTACGTCGGGTCTTAGGATGGTCTTCGTCGCACCCGTATCCAACAACATGGTGTGAGGAATGTCATCAATGGTGACATCCACGAAGACACTGCTGGTTAACTGCCGTAGGGATATTACTTGTTTGGCTTTCGTCTTTGGGGGCCTTTGAATACGAGTCGACGTTTGCCCCTCTGCACCGGCCCGGCTTAGTTTAACTGTGGCTTCCTTGGATCCTGTCTGGGCTTTGGACATCGCCTGCGAACATGTCCTTCGTCCTGGCCTTTCCAGCGGCTTCTTCTTCTTGAGAACCTGTTCCACAATGCGGCGAACATCCTCGGCGGTGGCATATTCCTTGGATCGCTCCTTTATAGTAGATCCCACCTTGGCGTTAGCGGATTCTTCCTCTTCTTCCTCTTGGAAGTCTATAGCCGCTCGCACCTTGACATGCCCTCTTGAGACTCGTCTCGCTGCTTCAAATTCCAAGGCATAAGCTAATGCGTTCTTGGACGTCTTCGGATGGGTCATTCTCAATGCCTGCTGGTTGTCTGGGTCACGGATTCCATCTATGAAGGTCTGCACCGTCAAACATTTGAGGAATTCAACAGGAGCTGTGGGATATGCCAACTGGCCCAGACGCGCAACGTCTGCTTCGAATTCCTGAAGACTTTCTCCGGATTTCTGACAGCGATTCCTCAACTGCGCATAGTATACCTCGGTCAGATGGGCCTGTCCGTAACGCATTTCCATCCTATTCACCAGCTTGTCGAAGTCTTCTTGTTCCTCTGGCGGCATCGTCTGTAGCACATCGATAGCGTCTCCTCTCAAGGCCACAATTAACGAAGTGGCTTTTTCGCTGGCCGTCCATCTGTTTGCCTTTGCTGCTGCTTCGAACTGTTTGAAGTAGTTGGGCCAAGAAGATTTTCCATCGAACGTCGGTGGTTTTATTTTTAATTTCGAATTTTCTGCTGGTCCTTCCACAATTCGGGTTTCATTATTTTCTAGTGTTTCTACTGGTGGCTGATCCCCGAACACTCGCAACCCCGCCATGATTTGTTCCAGATTTTTGATTTTGTTATCCTGCTGAAATATTATTTCCTCCACATTTTCTTGCAGGTTCTTTGTTTCTTCTGATATTTTTACCACTAATTTATCTTCGAGTCCTTTTGTTTGTTCTAGAAATTTCTCGTCAAAATTTCTGGAGTGCTCTCGAAATTTCTCGTCTAAGTCTCTAGATTGTTCCAACAATTTATTCTGTAATTTGTCCAAATTTCCAGATTGTTCTAGAAGCTTCTCCTCTAAATTTCTGGATTGTTCCATCAACAATGCAACTCGTCTTTGAAGTTTACAGATTGTTCTCGAAGTTCGTCCTTGAAATTTCCAGATTGTTCTAGAAGCTTCTCCTCTAAATTTCTGGATTGTTCTCGAAGTTCGTCCTTGAAATTTCCAGATTGTTCTAGAAGCTTTTCCTCTAAATTTCTGGATTGTTCTCGAAGTTTCTCTAAATTTCCAGACTGTTCTTGAAACTTCTCGTCCAAATTTCTGGATTGTTCTCGAAGTTCGTCCTTGAAATTTCTGGATTGTTCTCGAAGTTCATCTTTCAAGATTTTATTAAAATCGACGGGACCACACGAAATTTCGAAAAGGAACGTCTCTGGATCTTCACCAGCTGTCAACAAATCGGATCGGAGACGCTGTTGAAGTGCGCCTTTCAAACCACAGGTTTCTAACTCTCGTTCTTCCAATTCGGTTTTTAATTCGGCCACTTTTAAGTCTTTCAACAACACTTTTCTCGTAGCCATTGTTTTTTTTTTCCGATACTGTACTTATTTAATAATCTGATTAAATTTAATTTACTTTAAATTGTTTATTTATTTTCACAAACCCGCACACCGACACCACTGTTACGTTTCTAGGGTTTATGTTTATTTATTTAAACGAATAAAACACTCGGTAAAAACTTAACCGTAATTTAATAAAGCTTAAAAACTAATTTATTTATAACAATTTATTTACACACTAAAAGTCTAACTTCGACTATCGCTGTTAGAATTCGACTACTTGATGAGTCAACCCGGGGCGATTTTATATCATTCGCCGCCGTCTGGAATCTTCCATGCTGGAGAAATCTAGTCTGTTCGATGTAGGCCCCGGTGGCGTGACGGCCGATGACACATAACAGCGAACCGACTTCTTGACGCCTTGCGCTAAGCCGGTTGGCGCGCCACAATATTTTTTAAATACTCACAAACCTCTCATTTTCTTTATTAGCACTTTATAAGTATTGTGTTCATTTACATGTAAATATCACTGTAATTAACTGCTCACTTGAAAACACAATTTTTATTGTGCCTATTTTAAGGACCTAAACATTTCTACCAATTTAATTACTTTGAACAAGATATTAAATTAATAGCGTTAACATCACACACATTTATATGTTAATGGGGGAATGAATACGTGATTAAATGCGCGAATGCATTCATTTGGAAACAACAATCAGAGAATTATTTTTTAATGAAGTATTTACTTCACTTATTTATACCAACACTTATAAATAATTCATATTCATGCATCTTTGAAATGCTAGAAGAAAAATGTGGATGGAGTTGTTCGTAAATAAATAACTTACGTTTAAAAAAAAAACAATTATAAAGTATATTCTTTTTTTTAAGTTTGATGTCCATAGTGTTGTGAATGGCGCAGTTACAGCTCTCTGAACGTCAAATTAAAAAAAAAAAACATTATAAAAAACATGACATGCAAAATTATTTATGATTTTTGGTAATATAACTACATCCAATTGAAGTAGAAATTGAAATCGTACATTGCATCGACAGATGGAAAAGTAGATACCTACCAGTAACAAATACTTTTTAATACTTTGATTCAAGCAAGATGATGTAACCGACTTTCGAATTTCTTTAAATAAACATGATTTATACAAAGTGAGGCAGGGTGAAAGGATATATTATGGAATACGATATTCAGGGTCATTAAAACAGAAATTAAATGATTATTGGTCCCAGTTGTTTAAAAAAATACTTCTTAAATGTATTTCTGTTTTCGGTAACTCTTCCCACATCTGTTGTTAAACAGATTACCAAAACTTTTTTTGGTCTTCTGGAAGATATTCTTCCAACGATTCAATAGAAAAGTTATCGTTTGTATTTTAATAGAGCTCAATGTCATAATAGAAAAAAAGACATTCCGTATTGTCTGTGTTATAAATATGAAGAAAATAAGAGTATCTCTGATAATTAAGCTATCGTGGCATGTACTTGCGCGAGCTATAAATTCTAAAATCTCCTTGTCGTTGCCAAATTTCGCTTTTATAGAATGGAATTTAATTTTGCCTCCAAAAACAAAGATTTATTACAATTAACAAAAATACTCAAAAAAGAGCTGCCATAGAAATTACTTTTCTCTACATCAAATTAAAAATTCCTAAAAATTGAAAGTTGGCAACAAAGCGTGTCAAAATTTTTTATCCTCGGGTAAGTATAATTTTTAGCGGACCCGAATAATTTTATTTGAAACCCGAAGCCGGAAGAATAATCGAAAGAAACCGAAAGTCTTCGAGTCAAAATGACACTGTTGGCAACCCTATTCCAGTATTACATAATACAGTTCTCTATGAAACAGGGGATCAGTGTTGCCAACTTAGCGGATTTCTCGCTAGTTCTAGCTAATTTATTTTATTATTTTAACTTATAATTATGGCTTATAAATTTTGAAAAAAAAAAGTTAAATTATAATAAAGTTAGAATTGACAAGCAAATATTTATTTTTTTCTTTGATATCCTAGAAATTTAGAAACTCTCCTAAACTAGAACGTTACAGACTATCCTAGAAAATTAGAAACTATCCCAGAACATTAAAAACTAAGCTACATACTATTGGAATATACTAGATCCAAGTACTTAATTTTTGGTATTTGGAGAACTCTGGTATACTGTCTAAAGCAAAAAAATAAACAAAAACAGTTTAGTGTACTAGTCCTTTCTCAAAATGCTATTGTTTAAATATATCTGCAAAGATTTTGCCAAAGTTTTAAACTTGTCAAATTTGAAAGTTTTTTAAGGGTCAGTTTCTAAATCGAGGTTTAACTTTAAATTCCGCGTTATTCCAATAGAAACAATTGTGCTTACAATTGTTACCACAGGACAGTTGGTAACAATTGTAAGGACAATCGTTTACATGGATAATTGAAATTAGCCTCCGCCCACAATAATTTTTATATCCATAGATACGTATTTCGGCAGTTAAGCTGCCATCATCCGTACGCTACCAACTTAAAAGTACTAAAAAAAGATCTAAAAACAACCTAATCACAATGACAAAATCATAAATATGTTAAACCTAACAACAATCTAATCATCCTAAAAGATATATATGTCTAAATGTAAGTAAATATAAATTAATAAGTAAAAATCTAAAATAAACTATAAATGTTATCTATAAATCGCAGAAAAAGTGTTAGAGACGCATTTCCGTGTTATTTGGTTAGCTCTTATTTGTAAGATTTTCTGACAGTTAATTTTAGGTGTTCAATAATTTTTTTTCCGATTTATACATAACATCTATAGTTTATTTTAGATTTTACATATTACTTTTTATTTACTTACGTTTAGACATATATATCTTCTAGGATGATTAGATTGTTGTTAGGTTTAACATTTTTATGATTTTGTGAGTGTGATTAGGTTGTTTTTAGATATTTTTTTAGTGCTTTTAAGTTGGTAGCGTACTGAAGATGGCAGCTTAGCTGCCGAAATACGTATCTACGGATATAAAAATTATTGTGGGCGGTTATTAATTTCAATTATCTCTTAAACCACAGTCTCCTTTATTACTTTAGTTTCCATGGAAATAAAGTGAAGTTTAAAGTTAAAATGTGATGGAAAAACCGAGCCTATGTGTTTACATGTCGTATGTGAAGGTCATATTTTGAGAAAGAACCATCACACAAAATTGTTCTTGTTTAATTTTTTTTTTTTTTTTTTGACTATAACTTTGATTTTCTGTGTCTCATGTTGGCTGTATTTATGTTTATGTTCTGTTATTCTCAAATTTTGATCTGCGTCAAAATAAATGTATTTTTTAACGAGTTTTTATCGACGTAATTTTTATAGCGATACTTATGGTTTATTTTTTCAAAATTTGATTTAATGATACAAAAACAAAAAAAAAACAACACAAATCTTGACCTGAAGGAGTCAGCGAACAATACACGGCAAAAACCATAAGTTTTACTAAAATTGCGAAATATCCAAAGTATAATTAAAGGCGAACAAAGAAATAATTCAAAAAAAATCGTAAAGTCTGTCCAAAGATACGTATATGTAGAGAAAAACTTAATTATGTATACCTACTCACCTGGTGTCCCACTAACATTGATTTATTATCATCGCGTTATTTCTGAATTTTTCAGGCACGCTTTGCAGAAGAAAAACTTGTAAATCAAAGAGTCCCAAATTCGCAAAATGTCACATCTCCTTAGACAACATGGTCGGGCATAACTTAACACGCTAAATATAATTTATGTTCGACCTTAATTATTAAAGTAAGTAGCAATTTCTTTTTAGCATAAAATTGAAACTGTAACGTAATATTCAAAAAACTTGCTATCCGTGCACGCCCATTTACTACACAACACGTGGTGAATCAATTTAAAATTAAACAAAAAAAGAAAAGTAAATATTACAACTCAGTTTTTTTTTTTCCAATAAAAAAAAATGTTGATATACAATTTAGATAAATTCCACGCGTAAGAAAAGTGTGTCAAATAAGGACACAACAATTTAATAATAATAAACACACGAGCGCGATCGGAGATGATAAGAATTATCAAAATGAGGATCCTAAAACTCAAAAATAAAAATCGATAAGTAAACAATCCCACGTGAGACGATTATAGCACTGACGTGATCTGATGAATTATAAATAAATATTTGAATGCATCAAACTAACCCCATTACCTTTTCCTCTCTGCACTTAGTAACGCATTTTCGAAAAGTATATCAATCAGGTGAAGCAAAAACACACTAAACACGAGTCAGTCATGAAAGGTATGCTTGTCCTTTTTTTAAGAACACAAGAACGTCACTCGTAAACCACAGAATGTACGCAACACTTTCTACATGCTGCACAGTCTTGAAGTAATGAGTAAGGATAACAAAAATAATCCTGCCTGGGTACATGCACACACACATACAGGAGAGTTCGCGCGAAATGAGCAAGGAGATCTAGCAACCTGTGGCTGTCCGCATGCATTCCGGCAACCTTGCGCTGACTCACCCAGCTCAAGCTGGGGGATCTCGGCAATATGTTACAGAGAAAGGTCGTCCTATCACATTCCTCGTCGAAAGTTTACTCGATTTTGTACAGTTTTTATGTAAAGTTACTATAAAATAAACTAAACCTGCGATTTTCGCTTCTAATGTTGTGAGCACTTTCACCAAACAAATGGCAAGTAAACGAACTAAAAAAAAGTAACCAAAGCGTATAAACAAAACAATTTTGCAAATGAGTTCATCTGATTTACATTAAAACAGGGTGACAATGAACGTAATTGAAATCTTCTGAAGGTCTTTAGTTGTTTTCTTTCGCCTAAAAATTTGAATCGGGATTGGAATCGTATAAATCTGAATTTTGTAGTTATTGCAACAAAATATCTCAGATTTGAATTATTGACTGACAGTTCTCCTGTAAGTAATAACTGCAGTTCGTATCTAATTAGAAGTAGAAAGATGAAAAGGGGAAAGGGGATTACCCATCACGGGGGTGAGGATTAATCCGTTTGCAAAAGGACGTCTGCCTTTGAATCTAAACACGTAACGTGGAGTTTGAATCACGATTTTGTGAGCGAACGAAGCACCTTTTATTTTAATGTTTTAGTACGTTTGATAAGCAATGTATCTATGTATGTATGAAAAAGAAAAAGACGTACTTAAGCTGAAAATTTGCACCGGTGTAAACAATTAGTTACTACGTACATACAACTCTCCGAACAATTTCATATACAGGGTAATTAAAGTTATTGTCACACTATTGCTAACTTCGTTATTATTGGAGCTACGAAGTCGTTTAAATTAACAAAAATTAACTGTTTTTACTCAGGATTACAATGGTGATAACAAAAAAACAATTGCGCATCGCGTTTTCTAAATATTTGCATATGTAATGTTTTCTTTAATGGAACAACCTGTATCTTTTATTGGCACATGAAAGAACATCAAATTCTAAATACAAATCACTCTTTACTGTTTCTCACTTAAATGAATAATAAAATAGTTATTGCGATATTTGCATTGATCATTTATAAAAAAATCCTATTAAAATTTTGTTACAAATCGGCTAAATTACAATAGGGTTACAGGTATACAGCGATTTCGACCATAATTGAAGCTTCGTCTGCAGAGCAGCAGTGCGAGAATTCTACAGAAATCTGACCGACCTGTGCGACTTACGCATGGACAGTGCTTAATTGCAAAGTACATCGTGCGACCGGATTTTGACCTTTAACTGGAGATATTAACAACGTAACCTAGATGCTGTTGTGCATTATTGTATACTATTATTAATTAGGGTCTAGGACAATTCGCCATCGCCGATTTGTTGTCGCCAATTCACCGTCGCCGATTTGTCGTCGGTACAGTTCACCGCCCGAAAACTCGCCGTCTGTAAATTCGCCGTCAGCGATTAAAGTTTTAAGTCTAGGTACATATCCAAATCATAATATACCAATAATTACATGTAAATAAAATAAAGAAGTTAACATAATTAATGGAAAGTAAAATAATTTGTTATTAATTAAATGTGATACATAAATACAGAAACAGATAAAAAAATTTGGTCTTCCAGGAAGTATTTCTTAAGCCCGCAATAGACGATCATAAATTGCATGAAATTTACATGTAATTTATGACAAAACCTATTTTTCAACATGTATAGCGAGCAAAAAAAATACATGAATTTATGCACGTAAAATTGAAAACAAAGAGCAAGTTCTATTTCTCAAGGTTTTTGATGTGAAATTTTAGTAAATTCTAGTGATTTTGATTATTGCTGTTGGCTGTTGGCTCAGATGAATGAAGAACGACTTCAGCTGGTTTATGTGGGTTATGTTTATAAATAATTTTAGCTTCAAGGCAGTTTAATCAGTGATGACCATGTGCTCTCCGTTTGGATGATACCCTTGATAACATAATCCAACATTCCCAGCTGCTCAAAAAAAAATAACTTGAAGTTAGAAGCATCAATGAGTTACCATTTTCAGCAACATTAACATTCTAAATTACTATTTAGCAGAACATCTGTTTATTAATATAATTGAAACGTGTATTGCAAATTACAATTCATGAATTTATACACACATGTTTACATGAATTTTTACATGAAATTATTGGATCGTGTATTGCCGGCTTTATTCTTCAGGGTGTCAATTCTTCTTTTTTATATTTTCAGATTCTGCTCAAAATCATATTGATTTTCATATCAATCAAAATCACTACACATCAAAAGTCGACTGCTTTCAAAATATTGATTCATGAAAGCTCGTCATTTAAAATTATAAATTGAAAAAGGGGTTCCATTAAAAAAAAAATAGAATTATGATTATGTGTACGTGCAGCATCAATTTGTTCGTAATTTTGTATCTTACGGTGGTCGCACTGTAATTAGGAATTTATTTTAACTTGAAATAGAAAAACAATAGTAAAGTCCATTTTAATTTACTTGAAACGTACTGAAATTATACTTATTTTCTTCAATTCGTAGGTATAACTTGGATATTATCTAAAATGGTCAGAAAGTGCTTTAAAGCTTATCAAGCTAAATAAAGCAGTAACATGGGACGGCGAATTGGGCGGACGGTAAATTGGATCGACGACGAATTAGTTCTACGACGAATTGGCGGCGGTGAATCGGCGACGGCGAGTTGGCGACGACGAATCGTCCCATCCCCTATTAATTACTATTCACCTTAAGACGAATAACAGGGATATTATTACAATATTTGTAATTGGCATTACATTAATCTCCTTGACCTCCAGTTTCTCAAAAATTATTTAATCACTGTTTAATTTAACAGCGTGATTAAAGGCTGTTACTGCTTGGGTGAAACAATATAATTGGTTGCTTCAAATCTATTGTTACCTTCGTCCAATAACGTTTTTCTTAATCAGAGAATTAAATTAATCGCTGATTAACAAGTTTGTTTTGAAACGCACGGTGCAATGGCCAAACAAAAGACACTTAAAAACCTCATCTAACCAACTTGAAGCCAGCAGACTTAAAAATGATGAAACGACATGCTAATTGTGTCTGCATTGACATGTGAGCTATAGCTTACAAGACTAAGCTGTAGTTTACAATTAAGCACTGTCCATGCGTAAGAAGGCCGGATAGGTCAGATTACGGTAAAATTCTCGAACTGCTCTTCTGCAGATGAGGCCTCAATTAGTAGCGAAATCGCTTTAACTTTTGAGTACCTTATTGCAATTTAACCAAATTGAATAAATTTTTAATTATTTTTTTTTGTAAATGATAAATACAAGGATCGCAATAACTCCTTCATTAACCGTTTAAGTGTCAAATAGTAAAGAAAACTTCATATAGGCAAATATTTTGAGAATGCGATGCGCAACTGTTGTTTAGTTATCATCACAGTAATTAATCCTGAGTAAAAACAGTTCGTTATTGCTAATTTGAGCAACTTCGTGGCTCCAATAATAACGAAGTTAGCAATAATACGGCAGTAACTTTGATCACCCTGTATCGGTCGCGATCTTTAATTCAACATTTTGCTGTAATGGATATAGACAGTGATTTGAAATATTGAAGAAAAATCCAATATCTGTTAGTGTTAGATTATGATCGATTTCTGATTTGTAGGAGGGTAGAGATAAGTCGTTACTACAATTCTATACAACATAAATTTACGAGGCAGGGTCAAATAAAAACTTTAAAAACGTTACTAAACAAAATTTATCAAAGCAATGTCAAAAAGAAGTACTTATGTCATTTTTCGACGTAGACCCCGCTCTATGCGCCTCCTAGACCGTTTTGAAAGTGCTTAAATATCCGAAGAAAAAAAAATTCTTTGATTCTGTGCACAGCCGCTCGTGCACCGTCTGAATCACTTCATAAATACCCTGAAAATTCTTTCCACTTAATGCCTCTTTAAGTGGACCAAAAACATAGTAATAATCAGTAATCACTTAGGGCGAGGTCAGGGGAATAAGGAGAACATGGTAGACACTCAAACTTCAAATTTTGGATAATCGCCGCGTTGCAGAAGTAATATTTGGCCACGCGTTGTTGTGTTGCAAAAGAATACCATCACTTAAAGGCATTTGCCTTTTGGTTCTGATGGCAGGTTTTTGGCGCTTCTTCAGGAATCCACACTTAACATTTCATCAAGGATAAACCAACACTAAGGCTTTTCAACTGCCCAAATCGACTCCGACGTCAGAACACGATTTGCTCAACCAAGTCAGTGGCAATCAGTTACGGAAACCACCCCGTTTTTACATTTGTTGCTCCATTCATATACACTTGCCGAAATAACAATTTGAATTTCATATTGACCTTCATTCTACGATGAATATCAATAGGTTTCACTCCTTCACTGTCCCTCCGTAGTGCAGTGCTCTGGTGGAGGTTCCATCTTTAAACCGTCACTGTGTCAACACTTTCAATCGTTCCTACGATACGTCATTATCAAAGTATTCTACCTCTCAGAAATAACTTTTCTGCCAATTTGTAAGACAAGGTTCATTCGGTGCATTTTTAGGACACTTCTAAGATTTTCATTAGATTCTGTCTCGTATTATATCTAACAGATATGAATTTTTCTTCAAGTTTTCAAGTTTTACAGTTCCATCCATCACAGCAAAATGGTGAATTAAAGACCGCGGCTATACTTGTGTCGAAATAAAGAGGGTACAATCTTGGACAATTCAAATGGAAGTGGATTGAAAACTTGCTTGGACCTGAAAGTTTAGTCCAGAAGACCAGAAGTATCTTCTTACTAGTTTAAACCCATCAAAGTAATGACCTATGTATGTTGATAGAAGTGTCAGAAGTACCACTTTGTTGAGTGCATGCTTTTGAGGATTTCAAACTAGTCAGAAACTGTCGATGGATACAAACTATAAAGTAGCAGAAACGGACCGTATTATACATACAGTATGTTTACGTATTAAGTTACAAAGGGACGTATTCTATAACTTTTTAACGTGCTGTTAAAATTTAGTGGTCCTTTAAAATTTTAAATACAGTTCCATGATTGGTTGTTACCGTAGCAACAAAATTTAACACCTCTTTAAATTTAACGGTTTTGATACAGAATAGGGCCCAAAGAAGATTAAAAATTATTTTCAATTTTTCACAAAAGTTACTGTTGTTGAAGTTTTCTGCTCGTTTTCGGATCCCCAAAGCAATTTTCAATTTTGGGATAACTGTTATGGTTCTTTTTTTCTTCCCAATTATTTCAAAATTTTAGGTGTACAAAATAAAAAAACAGCGTAGGCCAATTTTATTTTCAAATTCACATAGAGTCTGCTCGTTTATTGCTCACTGGTGTGCACTCAGAGTATTTGTACATACATTAATACGAGATAAATAAACTTTAAGAACAACAAGCGAATAGAACTGTTGGTACCTACTGAAGTAATTTACAATTGTCACATTAGACAAAAAGAAACAGTTTAATTTATTTCTTCTTAGATCCGGTATTTCAGACCTGGTTTAATTTTAAACTTTGGAGCTTTAAAGTGACGTTCAACTGAACATGTTGTTTGCCATATCCTCCTTTTCGTAACACGTTTATTCGACCTATAGCACGTTTAATCGACTTTTACCAAGATTTGAAAATGGTCTTCTGATCGAAACATGTCATCGTAACGACTTCTACTTTTATTAATAAACTACTTTAAGTTGACAGCGTTTTTAGTGACTTAAGGCACCTCAAGATTTCAATTTAATTTAGAGAGAGTATTGTTCGATTCAATTTTATGATATTGGCGATCTTGGCTATCGTGAGGCAATTACCACATTTAATACAAAATTATACAGAATTTCTCATGTGGTCACTCATTTGAAACTGGTTTCAAATGTTAAAAAAAGGAAAAAAATCAACGGAAGCACAAGAATTGAAGAAAATACTTTGTTGTTCACAAAGTATTAAAAAAAAATTAAACCGCTTAATCCTCATTTTAGTTATAGACAAACTTTGGAAGAAGATGGTGAATCTACATGTTTGGATTTTTGTCCATGACTGGGCGACGAAATTTTAACAGAAAGACTTTCACAAGAACATTTTCCACCAATAGAGTAGTTGTATCTCAACAGTGCAGATATTGGGCTAAGAAAAATCCTTCTCTTATAATTTCTAACCGAAGACAATATTTTCAAAGAGTTAATGTACAGAAAATATTTTCAAAAAATTAATCGCGTATTATAGGATTATTGGGTTGTATTATTTTGATGGCAATTTAAATCATCAAAATTATTTACAACCGTTGGAAACCGATTTCATAAAAGTAAGCTGAACATTTTACTTTACAGCCTGAAATTTTGCATGGAACGATAATCTTACATTATGAAAAACTTCACTTAATGACCTTTTCCCCAAGGTAGTACAAAAAAGCTATTTAATTAAATACAAAATACTTTTTATATCTACCACAAAGGCCTTCTTGATTTGAAACAATGAAAAACGTCCTGAAAACTAATTTCAAGTTAAGCAGTGTTTATTTCCCAAATATGCAATAAAAAAATTTAAAAATAAAATTTCAAACAATTTTGACACAAACATCGATATACTGTACATATATACTTTTACTACCTAATACACTTTAAGTATCGAAATGAGTAGAGTACTACCTATTTAGAAACGAGCTTATCTACAAGAGTATCTTTATATTTAAGTAAGCACAATAATAATTCACTTTAAATATGTAGTTGTTGTTTCAAAGTTTTAAAGTTTTAACTTTGTAAAATCATTATTTTAAGTATAGTGATATAAAGTTTATGTACTTACATTTGTTTAAATTTTTATAACGAGTGTGATGTTTACGATTACTATTTTGCTTGTTATATTAAGGACGTACGCAAAAAAAAATAATTTCATTGTTTTGAACACCCTGTATAACGCAACACATTTAAAAATAACAATATTATATGACCCTCAAAGCAGTATAACTGTACCGCTTTATAGTAGAGATATGTTGAATGGTTTTAAATCATGCAGGTTTATGATGTATTCTTAGAAAAACGAGCTACACCTGAAAGGAATTATCTCATACTTCTTATTTTACGGCCTGCAATAATAAGGTTCTTCGTTTTGTACTCAACAAAGTCGAATTTTTATAACTTTCAGTCCACATTAAGGAATCCACGAGAATGCCTGGCTCACATTACAAGCACCGAATATTCCATTAGGACAGATTTATTATTTTTGTAATTTCCGTTTTATTTAAGGCACCATTCAGACCGTTTGAACTGAATTAGACAATCTAGTGTCTGACGCCAAGCTGCCTCATTACGTCAAAGCCGGAGCGAAAGTTCGAAAGACACCCATCCGCTTCAACCGACAGAATTTTCTCGGCGAGGAAGTTTCTCTTAATCAGCCCGGGATATAAAAACGACACGCCGGGGCTATAGAGGACAGAATGCGACAGATTGTAAACTATAACGCCCAGCTTATACTAAAATAAATTTCTGCTTTAAATAAATTAGTTTATTAAGTATATCGTGTTTTGTATTAAAATAGAAATTAAATGAACCACAAATTCATAACAGCATGAGATACAATTCGATATTAGTTCAATTCCACATCTATACTGTGTTTATTCGTATGTCACAGACAGGAAAATAACAGACTCTCGTGTACCTTTTTAAGTAGAACTGCAAAGAAATAATTTATTCAGAATTTTAAAAGGCATCTAATGCTATATTTACTTTTTCAAGTACCTTAACAGTTTTCTCCCAATATGATAAGAAAATTTCCGAAAGTATCCGAAAAGCGAATCAACACATTGCATAGTTATGGATTTATTCACAGCTGAGTGAGTGAATAACTAGAGAGGCGTAGTTTTAAGTAGAACAGCCTGTATAAGTGGTCTATTCCTCACACTTAGGGCCAGTAATTTCATCTCTCATTAATTTTAATCGTTGATTTATTCCCATAGTTACAATTATAGAGACAATTGTTTCTATAGGAATTAATCAACGGTTAAAGTTAAGAGAGATGAAAAGACTGGACCTTAACGGACGTTTAAGAACATACCAGTGTTATTGGTTGGTGTCATAATTCAAAAATGTTACGACAGCCTGTTTAACCACTTTTGACAGTGACATTGTTTTACTGCTACGCACCAAAAACCAAGCTTCAGTTCAAGCATTATGTTTTTCCCAATGAGACAGAAGCTGCGAAAATAAAGTGTGGACAAAAAGTGATGGCCTCTTCATCCAATTTAAAAAAAAATCTTATGCCACTTGAAGATCAGTAACTGTATCAAGAGATAGCATAAGATAGCCATTTGGATGATAGTCAGCACAAAGGTGAAAGAATACTAGGGTTAATGTGAAAAATACTGGAACGGTAACTTTTTTGAACAAAATCATAAACTTCAATCCCCAGATATCATATACAGCCAAATCATAAAATTATGTCTCCAAATGTCATACACAACTCGTCCTTTCTTTCTTTTACATATTATCGAGATTACTGTTTGTCGGTATTGCTTGCGTTATCCGTATTTTATGTGATAAATCCAAACTGTAATGAAAATAGAATAGATAACTGTGGGAAACTGAATACGACGTTATGAGTAAATTTATTATTGACGTTAGCAGACTCAATTATCAGTAATGACGTCAGACAATTGTAGATATACTTTCGTATTAAATTATTAGCGGATGAGATTGCCAATTAGTCTGAACAAGGTGGATAAATATCAGACTGAAATTAGTAATCCCCAAATTAATCTGTTATCTTCTTATCACACAAAACCAAAAAAGTAAAAATAGAAGTAAGTATCAAATACTTACTTTTAAATGTGCAGCTTGGAGATTTATTTATTTTTGTTTCTTTGTTTATATTTTTTGATTCTGCAATTTGGAATACATAAATAATAAAAATTAATAAATATAAAATAAATAAATAACTATGTGTAAACATTAAGTCTGCTATTCATCATTCATCATAAACACAGCTTATTACAATTACATTTGCTTGTTATTGATACACACAAATATGCTGAGATATATTTTTGCACGTTTCTTTTTTTAATTAGACAAAAACACAAAATTTACTAATCTCATAATCATGTTAAAACAAAACATCAAAGGTATTGAATTTTACGCACGGAGAGGGCATTTCGAAACGTAATAGGATTCATATTTCTTATTTTATCACCAAGTTGGGAATACCCCTTATATAATTTAAACACAAATTTCTGCTTGTTTTGCAGCAAATCCCCATGGTAATGTTACGCTTTTAATGACTCTGGGATTACTTAATCACGAAAGAAAGGCACATGAAAATAATTTGTAAGCATAAATAAAAACAATACTAAAATATTTTATATTTACATAGGTTTTGTTCCTAATAAGCATATTTTTAATTATCGTGTCAGTTTGTTTTGTTTTTTTCTTGGAAATTTGTAATAATTAAGAACGCTTTAGACGTAGGCAATGCAATGAAAATTGTACAGAAAACTTAATCTTTCTCGCAGTTTCATTTTTAAGGAATTTCTTTGTAATTACACAAAATAGTAGCAATTTGTGAAGGTGAACATTTACTTATCCTTTGTTTAGGTGAACTTATATTGAAGTTAGCTAACAATTTTTATTCACATAAATTTACCGATGATCATGAGCACGTCTTGCTGCATCATGTAAAGCGGCCTTTACTTCCCAAACCATTCTTATTAAGCCGGATACTCATGAGTAATGAGTAGCCGGCTTAATAAGAATACTTAGCAAGTGCCGAGTAATGTGTATTAAAACGCGGCGTGTAACTCGACATTACTTGCCACGTTACTTGTACTTCCCATTCGTTGTCAGTAAACTATACAAAGTCAAACGGGCAAATGTTAAACAGCTTGGCTACGTAGAAGTAGCTGAGTAATGGGTACGGTTCAACTTTTATTTGCACAAATACTCGCCGAGTACTTGCCAAGTACCGCACAATGAGTAGCCGGCTTTATAACGAATGCAATGTCAACGTCTCAGTGTATATCAGTGGCTTTTTCAAGCTTGGATAGCTATATTTCAAGCAATAGAAAATTATTCGAATAACATCGTTTTACAAATACATTTTAAATGCTTTGTTTTTAAACGATTTTGCTGAATTTAAAAATACGGAAGAAAAATAATTGACTAAATTTCTTTTATTCGTAGTTAAAAATCTATTTAACTACATCAACAGAAATGCTCCTAAATACGTTAGAAATGCTAGCTTAAAAGGAAATAGCATTAAATGAATTAAATGTGAATCAAACATAATACAGGGTAAGTCAGAACTTATAGAGCAAACTTAACTAGCAGAAAAAGGAAACTTTTTTAAGTAGAAAAGTTCCTAAGAAATTGTGTCCTACTCTGCTTAATTGAGGCCCTACGCGAATTTAAAAATGAATAAGACAACTGGAACTGAAATAAAATCACATAATGTTACAAGAAATACATAATGTTACATAAAATAGCATAAAACGACATAATTGCTACAAGTTTCTTTAAAGAAAATGCTCCTTTTCTCCAAAATATAAAAGTGATCCGAAGGCGTTGTTTTTTTTTAATATGTTTGGTTAGGTATCGTTTCCAGAGCTGACCTCAAGACACTTTAACATGCATTTCTTGTTTTGTTAAACTTGGAATTCGCATCCGCAAGCACGTGACACATAGATAAAATCTCATAGTATGAAACCACGGACCACGATTTCACACACCATTCGGCTCGTATATCACATTCAGTTCTAATTGCCTATTAACGTGAAGTATAATTATTATTATTATGTCTTTAAGAGATGCCTTCATCTTTCAACCGCAGATCTAAAATTACATAGGCACATAAATATAAAATAAAATAAATAAATATAAAAATAATGTGAGCAACTAATTAACTGATTAATTTTATTCCCTCTGTTATAACTTATATGTATATAATTTAATTAATTTTTTTGGCGAAGCCTAAATTTCAAGAAAGAATTTAAATTTGATCTTGTAAGGAGAAGGACATAAATGGATAAAACATGATTTTAGAGTATAATAATCAAACAAAATTTTTTGCACAAGCATAAAATGACACTAAATTGCTACAAGTGTCTATAAAGAAAATGCTCCTTTTCTCCAAAATATAAATGTGATCTGAAGCCGTTTTTTTTTTTTAAAAAAAAATATGTTTGGTTAGGTATCGTTTACAGAACTGACCTCAAGATACTTTAACATGCATTTCTTGTTTTGTTAAACTTGGAATTCGCATTCGCAAGTACGTGACACATAGATAAAATCGCATAATATGAAACCAGAGACCATGATTTCACACACCATTCGGCACGTATATCACATTCAGTCCTAATTGCCTATTAACGTGAAGTATAATTATTATTATTATGTCTTTAAGAGATGCCTTCATCTTTCAACCGCAGATCTAAAATTACATAGGCACATAAATATAAAAATAATGCGAGCCACTCTACCTAGACGTAACATTCTCTTTCTCCAAGTTTACAGTCTTACTTTTTTTTTTCTTCTTTAAAAAAATCATTTTCTTGTTATACAGGCTGGTCCGAAAGTAATGGAATACACAGCAACAGTGGATTCCTGACATCGAAAGAGTGTGATTTAACTAATCTCGCTTACTGTTACTCCAAAAGTTGATAATAAAGGAGATACAGAACGTTTAATTAAAAATTTTAATTGCAATTTCCTTCAATGATTCCTAAAGCTTTTGACATATTGCTTTAAAAATTGACGTATGTGCTAAAGTTAACCGTTTTCGAGATATTTGTTATTTTAGCTTTGAATGCAACATGGTTTTCACGATAATGTTTGTTCGATTTTGTCCTGTACAGTCGCGAACATTTAATTTTGGTCGTCAATGACAATCAGACAATTAGTTTTAATTTGAGAAATTAGTCACGCCTATAGTTAGAAACGACTTTAATAATGAGATGAGAATATGGTTCGTAATATCTTCTAAGCTTTCTTCTGAATTTTGAATACAATATTTAAATTTATTTTAAAGAAAAAGCCCCACTAGCAACTTGATCACTGATAAAAATCATTACTAATGATAATAGTGTGAAAGGGTTCAATACGCCAGTTTCAAAAAGGGTAAGACATCTCCAAACGAAATAAATTTAGCACTTATGTTATTGTAGCCACAAAAGAAATAAAATAGCTCCCAAAACAGATCATTGGGGAATCCCGTGGTTCTCTGTAATTTACCAAAAGTACAAGATACATTGTCTTTGCATCCGTACCATCTGAGAACGTTCGTCCAAACATGAAAGTTGAAGGAAACCTTTTTAGGATAGTGTGCCGATTTTTAAATATCTCTTTAAGTGCAGGGTTTAAAATGAAACTAAATTAACAGCCAGTTTTCTATACTTAATTAAACAATAACCTTGTTTGGTAAAAAAATGAATTTAAATTGAAGTTTAAACCAATACTAAAGAATTATGATTATGTCATGCTTTTGATTCCTTCGACCTTTACCGTTCCCTTCACCGTGCTGTTAATTGACGTTTATAGAACACCTCTTCTGCATTTCACTTTCATTTCCCCCATGTCCCCCTATCTAATTTAAATAATTCTAGCTTATAAATGTTTCATAATATATCAAAAATTGTTGTTTAAAACAATAATTATTTTGAGAAAGTTCGTCCAGAAGATATTAAATAGTTTTGGAGTACGTGACTGAAACCTTTAATTTCAAAAAACTATACGCTAGCTGACTTTTGACTTTAGCAACACCTAAATCATAAATTAAGCTCTTCCGGAAAGAAATATTAATAAGATTAATAAGACATAATTACCTACGTACTAATATAATATAACTAATATAACTATTGATTGTAATAAAAATATTATTAATTATGGTAAAGCTTTATAAAATGGTACAAGAATTGATATTAAAGAATAAAAACAATTCTAAAAAGTGGACAACGAAACGAAATTTAACTTAAATAAATAAAATTCTTTTAATCTAAATCAATACTACTGTAATTAAAATGAACTCTTGGCCGATGAAAACTGACGAAGCTATCAATCAATAGTGAAACGTCGAATGCTTTGTCCGATTTAAATACAGCATGTTCGGTTAAAGTTTAAAAACTTTTATTTACTAAAGTATTAAATTAAGAAACATTGTAATTTTCTCCAAATTTTAAACGAATGTTTTTATCAACTTGAAACCAAAACATGATGAAAAAATGTGTTGTGTTATAAATAAACGATGCTACTAAGAATCTAATTTAGAATGTACTTTTTACTCTTTAGTAGTTCGTGCCAAATTTTTAATTTAGCAAAATATTATTTCATGACTTATGTGTTAATATTTGTTAAAGAATTCCAAGGCAATTAGAAGAGATATGCACGTTTCCATTGTGTGTGCTGCCTTGACTATTCAAACGAGGGGTTGTAAGTGCGTTTGTCTAAACAAAGGAAATGAGTAATGAATTTCAAATTTGCATGAAACAAATTTATATTTTAGGTAAAACTATTGTGAGTAAGTTCAGCCGGTTTATTTTAAGGTAATGCGTCATTCCAGGGCTGACAAACGGTAAGTTTTCTACCTACGTCAGATATAACTTTCCCCGAGTAAAGTTGCGGTTTTCTTACCTTGTTTTCATTTTTCATTTCTATTTCAATATTTATCAGCCTTAAAATTCATTAATTACTTTTTTTGTTTTATTGCATATTTGCAATCCTAACGTAAATCCCAGAAAAAAAGATCATAAAGAATAGTTGCTTATTTTGCTTCTCCATAAAGTATTTTCGTTCTTTCGAACGCCAGTTTTGGAACATCCTGTACATTCTAGAAACGGCATCCATATGAGAATTAAAGGATTCAAGACAAGATCTGCAATTCAAGATTTCACAAGGAAAAAGTGCAATTTTAAAACTAATTCAACACCTACTAAATATTTGAATCCAACAATCGTGTTGTTAACAATTGACTTAAGAAAGGATGCGTTCAAAACGCAGTAACTTTAAGAGAAAAGTAACGAAAAACTGTTAATAACCTTTCCTTATATAATTATCAAGGATACATTCAAGGAGGCATAATTGGTTTTGCCAGTGTATACGTATACTACATAATAATAAACAGGTGTTCAATTATTATATTCGTTCATGATCAACAAGTATTAGGTAAACAACTTTCCAAAAAAAGCAATATACAACTACGGTTGCCAAACAAAGTCACTTCACGCCTACCTGACGTATTAAATTAAAAGAGGCATTTTTTATATAAATAAAATCATGTGATGTCAATATTTATTAAATCAGTTAGTCTTTCTTTGTTAATGCATTGTATTATTAGTAATTAATAATTATATCTTAAAGTTCGAGTAGAATCTGATCAGGTTTTATTCACCTATCCTTACTTTTTTTATTTTATTTGTTACTTAATCAACTGTAATGTAGTTAATTTAAATTATTTAAGTAAATTAATTGTTTAGCAATTTATTACCGCTAGTCAAGTCAGGCAATAAGAATGCATATTATTTACCTGAAACAGGATATGCTTTTGCAGATTTTGGTCTCTATATGTAAACAAGGTCAAAACAAGTGAGAATATCAATATTGTGATTTGATTAAACATGATTATTTCGTTTCATAACAGAATCTAAGTATGTACTTAATTAAGGGTTCACATACCGTATATACATTCACTAATCTGAGTTTTGTGATCGTACAGGTATACATTAATACGTATAATGAATTTAGACACAGAATACAATACAAGGAAATGAACATTTTTACTTTATTTACAAATTTTATATCAAAAATACATAAAATATGTATACCAAATCTCTTGCTTAAAGATAAAAACAACTTGCATCTGCGTTATCATGTTGTTATAAAACTTGAAAGGTAATCGCTAACAACAAAACTCACGTCATTTAGATAAGTATCACAACCTATTTAATGCAATTACATTAAAAGATTACATAATAAGATTTTAAAAAGACTGGAATTGTAATTTTCGTTTTTTTTCTTGTAGTTCCTACTTTTTACATTCACACTGTTATTTAAATTAAAACATTCCCTATTTACTTATTATTATAATCATTATGTGATAACGTGGAAATTAAATGTGTTATGTAATCACTTACTGTTATTTGCTATTAATTATAAATTCACCTGTATAATTTTTTATAAAATAATAATTCCTGTCTAATAGAAACAGACACAATTAATTTAGTCTGTCTATGAAGTATAAGTTTGAAAAGATCTCTGACAAAAACTTTAACTTCTAATACGTGGACTGCTGCAAAATTTTCTGGAATCTAGTAGGTCTAGAATTGTTAGCGTTTATCAACTGTTATATTTGGAAATTTGACGTTTTTCACCTATAATTCTATTGACAGTTCCTATCCAAGTGAACTAGTTTTGTTTGTACAGCATTTGAGAAAAAGTAATTTTGTGTAAACATGGAAATCTTGCGTGAAAATTTTCGTGCCATGATTTTTTACGATTTCAAATGTGGTCTAACGCCGAAACAATGCCTCGATCGGCTTCATTTGGCTTTTGGAGATGAAGCACCATCAAAGAGCAGTGTTTATAATTGGTTTGCCGAATTCCAGCGTGGACGTACCTCTCTCAGTGACGAATTTCGTGAAGGTCGTTCATCAACATCTGTTGTTGCCACTAATGTAGATGATGTGCGTGAAATGCTTGAGCGAGATCGACATGTGACACATCGTGAGATTCAAGCATACTTACGCATTGACATGAAAGCAATACACCAGATTTTTTATGATCATTTGAACATACCAAAGCTTTGCAGTCGTTGGATTGAACACAATTTAACAGAATCGCGAAAGCAGGGTCCTGTCAAATGGTGCGAAGAAAAGCTCAAGAAATTCAATGGAGGTCGTTCAAATTTAGTTTATAACATCATTAGTGGTAACGAAACATGAATCTATTCGTACGAGTCTGAAAGTAAACAACAATCTACCGTTTGGGTATTTGAAAATGAACCAAAACCAACAAAAGTTGTCCGTTCACGCAGTGCTGCGAAGCATATGATTGCTTGTTTCTTTGGCTGAACTGGACATGTAGCAACCGTGGCCTTAGAGGATCGAAAAACCGTGAATGCTGATTGGTATACTACAATTTGTTTGCCGGAAGTCATCGATCAAATAAGAAGAAACAACCGAAATCGAGGAATTATTCTCCATCATGACAACGCCAGCTCTCACTCAGCCCGTCAAACAGTTGATTTTTGTCCAACAAAAATGTTGAATTAATAACTCATTGTCCACATTCACCTGATTTATCACCTAATGATTTCTTTTTGTTCGAAAATATCAAAAATAAAATGCGTGGTGAGCGATTTTCGTCGGCTGAAGCAGCGGTTGAACATTCCGGACACTGGTTTCTGAGGAACCATCTTTGGAAGTGGAAAACGTGCTTTAGAAATTGGTTCGAGCGTATGCAAAAGTGTATTGACGTCAAAGGCTTTCTTAATACATTGTTCTCTCAGTTGGAAAAAATCAGTGGACAACACCTAGCGGAAGTTTGCAAAGGGTCCTATAATAAGGAAAACATTGGAATGAGATTTGGTTAAGCTACAAAAAACTTAAAATTGAATAGCCTGTGCTTTGAGTACTTAATTAACTAATTAGAACTAGTTAGTCCATTAATCGGCCGACTAATCGGTATGTCGGCTTCAGCAATGGCCGAATAATCGGTAGTCGGCTAATGACGTAATCATCACTACTCATGAAGGAGATACAAATTTTCAGAAATGGTGATTTAGAATTTTTAAATAAAGCCAATTTAAAGTTTAGCCAGAAATACAAAAATAATTAATGAGTGGTTCTACGATGTTCGTAGGCAAATTATTTTTTACAGTAATGAAACTGATAAGTCTTGCTACAATATTTCTTATCAAAGGTTTGCGACCGGTTTCGTCACATTAGTGACATCTTCAAGCAAATGTGCAACCTATACAGGGTGATTCACGGAAGCCGTTCGTTAAAAGTTTGCGGACTTCCCCCTTGAATTTCTACTTCCTATTTTGCAGTTATAAGTTAGAGTTAATGATCTATTAAAATATAATATTTCCAACTTTCGGGTACTTCCGTTTGTACCGGAAGTTGCTGTCACCTTTTTTATTTTAAACGGAAAACCCCATTTTTTATTGCATTTTTGAATGCCTCGTAAAATTCTAAAATTATTTTATTTAACATATAATACAAGAAAAATTATTTATCTGAAATACACTACAATAGTAATTGTCTACAAGGTGGTTAAAAAATAACTTCTATTCAAACTGATTTCAACAGTCGAAAAGTCAAGTTTTTTTAAATAGAACACCCAGTTTATTTTTATTCAATAAGAATCAGAATTAAATATTCCTTCGAACTGTAATAGCATTCCCTATACTCATCTCTTACCTTATTATTGTACTTAGGGAAGCCAATATACATAAATAGCAGAACAAGAGCCGCAAGCTAGAGAGTAAACACTACTTTGCGAGAGTTTCTATGAGGTCCTTCGCTTTTGAGAATACATTTTTTAAATTGTTTCGTATTTTAAATGCCACTTTTGTGCCCCTGGAATTAAGGAAATGTTTTATTCTAGTGGAAATAGTATCAAGGCAGGGTATAGCAACACACAATTTTTGAGAAATACTTGAGAAATTAATTGGCTTATTTTGTTCTTTTTGAAGAGTAGATTTTATTTTAGGGTGCAACGAATTCAATTCTAGAAGTGGGGTGTCCAAATCTGAAGGAGGTCCATAAAAAATAATAAGAAAATCATCTACGTATCTGCCGTAAAATTTTATGTATTTTATTACGGGACTATCTGATGAGAAAAATTTTTGTTCGATTTTATTCATGAACAAGCCAGCAAGTAGAGGGGATAGATTACAACCTATTGCAAGGCCATCGGATTGTGAATAATATATATCGGTAAGAATTGCAAGTAAAAAGAATCAACTTTATTTATCGTTAAACGTAAAGAAAGTTTGGTTAAGGGTAAATTCGTGCTTTTTATCAAGAAAAAATAAATTTTTTGCAGATTATCAGTCCTACAGTTGCCTCATAATTTTATTTATCTAATCAATTCAAGGCTATGAAAACCTTATAAAAATAAAGATAGCAACAATCGGAGGAAATTCATTTAGTAAAAAATATCAAATAAAAACATACTTTCTAAGAACTGATACTATCTATGTATAAAATAAGTAGGCTAATCAGTAGTATCTACGGTTATAGTGATATCAACTTTGCAATAGCCAACATCTGCTGCATGAAGTGCTCGTAGTTAACTTTAGAAAAGAAGTGTGAGGTATGTGAAAATATTTCATAAGAAGCGATTTTAGCGTCCAGCTATAGAAAACTTGTCTTCGACTCGTTTTCTATATGCTTAGACATGAAAAAGTTAAGAATCCAGGTTATTTTGTAATTTAACACGGGGAAATTTCGTTTTGTTGGTGGCGGGTGGTGAAATTGGTTGACGCTTAAAATAACTCTGGGGAGCGCAAATTTTGTTGACTTAGATCTGGCACCTGATTTTGACTAAGTTTTGGGATCTGAATCTAAAAATGACCCCAGTTTTTTCCTATCACGTCAACGTTCCTAACTACAGGATACCCTCGTCCGTTCCGAAAGTCATACAAAAAGTGCAAACAAAAGAAAATAAGGGAAAAAATTACCAAATATACTGTTCACATAGAATAATACAAAGGCTATGTGTAGTAATTATAGATCAAATTGTGTTGGTATAAGTACCAAAGTTCTGCTACCACACGGTATATTAAGGTAATATTTTCGTAAGTCTAGTTCTCGCTCGTGATAATTGCAGAAAGGATATAAAAAAAAGAAAACACCTTAGAATGAGCTAAAAACATAATTTTTATTTGCCTTATCTCCACGTTTCGCTAGATTGTTTGCTTTTGCATATTTAGGTAAAAATTTTCCCATTAAAATAAGCTGTAGTAAAAAAACTTGACGTGATAGAAGAAAACTAACGTCAGTTCTGAAATCAATATGCCTGCTTAACTTTAAAACAGCTGAAAAAAACGGGGCAATTTATTTATAATGGCGTTTTCAATTCATTGATCCAGACCACTCTGAGAATATTTCCAACCCCTTGTTATTAGATTATGATAAAACAGTAATAAATGTGCATATTTCAACATATAAAAATATAGAAAGCACCCCTTATAAATAAAAGATTTGACATCAATTTCGACGAAACCGGAAGTCTTACCTACCCAGTGGTACGTCAAAAAATTCAGTTTTCTAATTAATTTATGGTTTCCACATTTCGTGTCAGTTAATTCGAAAATAAAATTCTAGAACGAAGAACACTTGGCAGTGGTATATACGATACAATTTTACCTACATATATCAAATAACTTTACACTAAAGAAACGTTGAGAAACATATTAGTATATGTACTGTAATTAAGTGAGGAGATAACGATTAAAAAACGGACAGACATGTCCATTGTCACGGAAAATGGGATTAGACATGAAAATCAGTCGAAAACCGTCATGTGCATCGATTGGTGCAATTACATATTCAGTCAAAATCATAGATATGCCTGAAAGTCATAGACGTGTAAAGATTTCTGCATTGATTGGTGCAAACAAATTGAGTCAAAACCCGACGTGTGTTATGGCTATTGGCGTATAAAAGTGAGGGGTTCATTCAAAATCCTACATGTCCGAACTAGTGTTTACAAGAAAATAAATTTTCCAACATTATGACTTTTGGACATATCGGTTTTTGAATATAAATTCGTGGGCTGCTGGAAAAGTTTCTGGAAACGGTATGAAAAAACGCATATGAAATTTGGTAAACGGTATCATTGTTTTTCGAAGTATTCGCCTTTGACGTCAATACACTTTTGCATACGCTCGAACCAATTTCTAAAGCACGTTTTCCACTCTAAAGATGGTACCTCAGAAACCAGTGTCTGGAACGTTTCAACCGCTGCTTCAGCCGACGAAAATCGCTCACCACGCATTTTATTTTTGATATTTGGGAACAAAAAGAAATCATTAGGTGATAAATCAGGTGAATATGGACAATGAGTTATTAATTCAACATTTTTGTTGGACAAAAAATCAACTCTTTGACGGGCTGAGTGAGAGCTGGCATTGTCATGATGGAGAATAATTCGTCGATTTCCATTGTTTCTTCTTATTTGATCGATGACTTCCGGCAAACAAATTGTAGTATACCAATCAGCATTCACGGTTTTTCGATCCTCTAAGGCCACGGTTGCTACATGTCCAGTTCAGCCAAAGAAACAAGCAATCATATGCTTCGCAGCACTGCGTGAACGGACAACTTTTGTTGGTTTTGGTTCAATTTGAAATACCCAAACGGTAGATTGTTGTTTACTTTCAGACTCGTACGAATAGATTCATGTTTCGTTACCACTAACGATGTTATAAACTAAATTTGAACGACCTCCATTGAATTTCTTGAGCTTTTCTTCGCACCATTTGACAGGACCCTGCTTTCGCGATTCTGTTAAATTGTGTTCAATCCAACGACTGCAAAGCTTTGGTATGTTCAAATGATCATAAAAAATCTGGTGTATTGCTTTCATGTCAATGCGTAAGTATGCTTGAATCTCACGATGTGTCACATGTCGATCTCGCTCAAGCATTTCACGCACATCATCTACATTAGTGGCAACAACAGATGTTGATGAACGACCTTCACGAAATTCGTCACTGAGAGAGGTACGTCCACGCTGGAATTCGGCAAACCAATTATAAACACTGCTCTTTGATGGTGCTTCATCTCCAAAAGCCAAATGAAGCCGATCGAGGCATTGTTTCGGCGTTAGACCACATTTGAAATCGTAAAAAATCATGGCACGAAAATTTTCACGCGAGATTTCTATGTTTACACAAAATTACTTTTTTTCAAATACTGTACAAACAAAATTAGTTCACTTGGATAGGAACTGTCAATAGAATTATAGGCGAAAAACGTCAAATTTCCAAATATAACAGTTGATAAACGCTAACAATTCTAGACCTACTAGATTCCAGAAAATTTTACAGCAGTCCACGTATATGAATCTCCTTAACTACAACTACAATAAAAGGTTGTTCTTGAACTTTGAATAAATTTTTTTTATAATGAAAAGCAAGATTGCAATTCTTCATTTTATCGGATTGTCAGATGATGTGATTTCATTTTTTTCGTCATATTTAAAGAACCGTTCGCAGAAAGTAATTATTGGAAGTGAAATTTCTTTAGAGTTAAAAACTACTCAGGGAGTCCCACAAGGTTCCATTTTAGGACCCTTACTCTATGCAATATATACCTGTAACTTTGAGGAATATCTGAAAAATTGTAAATATCACATGTACGCGGATGACACTCAACTTCTTTATTCCTTTTTTAGAGATGATCTTGCTTCCATGACTCAGACTATCAATGAGGATTTAGCTAACTTAACACACGTGTCAAAAAAGCATTCGCTTCGAATTAATGCAGCCAAATCAGTGGCACTTCTCTTCAGTAAAAGTTTACGGGCAACTGATATACATCTTGTTCTAGATGGCGCTCCTCTTAAGTTCGTGGATGAGGCTAAAAATCTAGGATTAATAGTAGACACTAAGTTGAGATTTAAAAGCCATATCTCTCAGTGTATTTGTAGAGCTTACTCTAACTTAAAATTAATTTTTAACTCAAGACACATTTTAACTCGTAAATTAAAAATCATTCTATGTGAAAGCCTTGTATTATCTCATTTCACTTATTGCGATGTTGTATACGATCCTTGTTTAGATGTTGTCACCCGTAATAGAATACAATTGATTCAAACCTCCTGTCTTAGACTTATACATGGCATCAAAAAATATCAAAGAATATCACACACACTGACACTGACCGGATGGTTAAATATGGCAGATCGAAGATTTCTACATACAGCTTGCATATTTCATAAAATAATCTTAACTAAAACACCCAAGTACCTATATAAAAAAATTACTTTTAGAACGGATGTCCATCACATAAATATCAGATACAAGGGTCTTCTGACACCCCCACTTCATAGTTCTAGTTTTTATGAAAGATCATTTTCTTATAATATTACCAAAGTGTATAATGGCATCCCTTCAGATTACAAATTGCTTTCCAGTTTTAGTTTCAAAAAGAAAGTTTGCTCACTCTTGACTATTGGCTAAGAAAGTGAAAAATAACGGAAATGGATATATCCTTTTTCTCTCTTATACTACTGATTTCATGTGCTTGCAATTTTAAAATTTTTCATGTTAATTTAGTTAAAACGTCGGGTGGAAGAGCAGATTGGCACTTGTGCCTATTCTGAACCTGACGCGCCCTGATTCCCAAATGTTACTACTGTTACTACTGTAATATCAACTCTGTATTAATATGTCACACTCGAAGGGAATAAAGTCTATTATTATTATTATTATTATTGGAGCTGGACTGTGTATTAGGAGGTTGCCTTGATCCAGAGGGGAGGGTTTGGGTACGTAACTTGTTACGTTACGTGACAAATTCCAATGAGCAAATTAATCAGGTTTTTACATTATATAAACAGTGAATTGATTCCTTCTTTAGTGAATTAGATTTGGCTTTAGGAAACGGATTAAAAACTCACTCTATTTACATCATTGTGACGGATAGAAGTTTCGTGTGACGTCAAGTTTTGTTGTTTTATAGTAAAGAGAAGCTGCAATGAGCGTCCGTAAACTACCGGTGGTCCTTCAGAACCCCTCGCAGGACACACAGGAAACAAAGTGCAATAAGTGCAACAAACCTCTTTCAGTACCTCCCATACGCTTAATCGGGGAAGATTTCGTTTGCGGTCGTTGTCCAGGAGATGGCTTGCGAATGAAACCTATGGAAGCTTTCGCGAAGCAATTGCGCCATCGCTGCTGCAATTATAATGATGGCTGCCGCATTCTTTTGACTTTTGGTAATGCCACCCAACACGAAAATAACTGCGATTATGAAAAAGTCCAATGCGTTATCATGAAGGAGTATTGCGAATGGACAGGACCAAGAAACAAGTCGAAGGCTCACGTTGAAAGCGAACATCGCATCCGGTTGATGGATGGCAAAAAGAAGAATTCGTTTTCTCTAGGAATAGTTATAGGGGCTACAATAGATGCGCCTCGCAGATTTTTACTCACTCTGGATGATGATATCTTTAAAATTTCAATAGCTAGTTTTGAGGGTTTTACTAGTTACAAGGTTCGTAAGATTTTACCCAAGTCAGATTCAATTAAGTACTCGTACAGGGTTACCTTTTCTAACGGGCAAAATATGTTAATGTATTTACGACAATGTTCTTTTAAACTCGAGATAAGGCACGATTTTTTGAAAACTGTGTTTGGCAATTTGACAGATATTCAAGCAGACATTGCCGCTAATACTACGGACAAATTGTCGATTTATGAGAAAGTTTTGCCGAAGGTAGAATGTCCTGTTTGCTTAGACTCGTTGCGCAACAGAATATACACTGGCATTTGTGGTCACAGTGTTTGTAGCAATTGTTCACCTAAAATTCAAAAATGTCCGATCTGCCAGCAAATAACTACATTTAATATAAGGAATTATACACTAGAAAATCTGAGAAATTCTACATTTTGAAGGCAAAAATACATTTTGGATATTCATAATTCGTATTATAATAATAAAAAAGTATTTATTTAAACCTATGAATTTGTTTGAATAAAGAGTTTATTCTCATTTGAGTTTACATTATACCAACGGCACTTAAGTACGTTACTTTTCGAACACCTATAATTAGAGATATAAACATAAGAACCTCTTTTTATACCACGATCCCTTAAAGCACTATCTTATCTATGAATTTTTATATTGGCAACTTTGAATATAAAAAAAATTTTGGAAAAAAATGCAAAGTGCGGCAGCAGATTATTTGTATGATAGATATTTAGGAGGTTTTTAAGTGCTAGCATTTTCAAGAAGCTTTGGTTGACAAAGGATTAACTCTAGCATATCAAATTTTGTTTTTCCCCAAAATAGATAACTTCTACTTCTATCTGCTACCCTTATTCGTTTTTCATACTCGTTTTCTTGGTCTGTTTCATACAAAAGAACAAAATAAATTTTACAAGAACTAAGTTATAGAGACACTTTTCTCGACTTTGAAATAAAAGGAACCTTTTACTGAAAATATTCTCTGAAAAGCCTTGATGTAGGCAAGCCAACAAACTCAGTCGTCCAAAATAGATATTTGTATTTTTTTCTTCCAGAAATTTTGAAGCGTTTAAACAATTTTCCAATTCTTCTTGATGTCAAAAATGAAACAAAAAAACATACACAAACTTACTATTTTTCTTTAATTTTCACATATCTTAATAGAGGAACGAATGAATGAACGTAAAGTTGAAATTAATAATGTGCTAAGTCCCAAAAAGTCGAATTATAAATGTGCTATCTACAGTGGCGGATTTAGCAGTTGAGAGGCCCCAGGTGTTATTTAATTTTGAGGTCCCCTCTAAATAATT
The DNA here is from genome assembly GCA_036172665.1 of Prosopocoilus inquinatus. NCBI lineage: Eukaryota > Metazoa > Arthropoda > Insecta > Coleoptera > Lucanidae > Prosopocoilus > Prosopocoilus inquinatus. Next base: position 28,814,734 of record CM069876.1, on the reverse strand, counting down.
TCGGTATCATTACAGAGTTCGCTCAATGTGCACGTTTTTACTACAGATTTAAGATTACCAACTTCTAAGTTTCGCAAACTGGAACATTGTACTTGTGTTCAAAGTTAGATTTGCAACTCAATAACGTACTCGCCAACCACTAAAACGGAATACTATGCGTCGGTAACTTTAGACTGTACCCCGAGAGTCTATGAGTATTCGAACAATAAATTTAATGACGTTTTGCAGCAATTTTTTTAAATAAATCTAACGTTTTTTGCGCTCCAAACTGTCAAATTGTATAATTAATTACTATTCAAAAGGTAACGTTGTCGCCTACAAATATTACTTCACTTCCCTGAAAATAGTAACAAGTAAGGCCATAAGTACGGCGTTTATATTGTGGCTGAGGTACGTTTCAAGATTCCAATGTCACGTCCAAGGTACGTTTCGAGATTCCAGTGCCGTGGCCAAGATACACTTCAACATACGCGTGTTTAGATATAATCAGGCTTGGCATGTTTCGGGTATGCTTGCCGACTTCTAGGTTTCGTAAATTGGATCGTCTTTGAAATATCGGAACAAGAAAATCCAGACTTCTTGAAACCTCACTAAGGATTTTTTTTGTGACTGCGAGTGTACTTAAACTAGAGATGTGATTCCACCCGGTGCATTCATTTGCACCGATGGAATCATGAAATGTACCCACAATGCACCCAGTGCATTGCCAATTTACCTACATTTGCCTACATTTAAGTAAGAAATAGAAAATGCTTTAAAATGATAGAAAATATAAACATATTGTGCGTGGATTATCGCTATACCATTATTTTGTAAAACTTAACCAACCTAGCGTTAGTTTTGAAAACATACTCAATATTTTATTCAGATTTTAAGCTGTAAAGCTTTGGCTGAGACTTCAAACTAACACTCCACCGCGGATTATGAAACATATAAACCTGTAAACCACCAGTAAACGGTTAAATAACAGCAAGAAAATTCATTTTTGGTCCGGTTTGAGCGGGAATTTTAAATTTTTGAATGTACCCGGTGGATTCATATATGCACCCTGCTAAATGCACCCACATGGGTACTTTCATTGCACCGGGTTCATTGCCTAAACATAAGTCAAATTTATTTTGCGACAAAAGAAATTGGTTCATTTGTCACCGTTTATACAGAAGCGACTCAAAACTCGAATGATTGAAAAACTCATTTTTTTAAATGGAACGCCTATATATCTCACCCTAATCTAATTCTGTGTGATCAAAAAGTTATCATCAATAGCGTCAAAATTATGTGGAAAAACCGCCTATATCAATCGTTTTTATAATGTTCTAGTTTTTTCCTTGTTACTCTAATGACATTTAGTATTGTTATTACAAACAGTACAACATCGATCGATCTAAGACCCGTCTCAGTTTAAGTAGTGCGTAGTAAGCAATGTTCAGCCTTGTAACAACAGATACAACCTGTTCAGAGAAATTAAGTCGTTTATCGAGAATAGTGCTCAGGAATGCCTGAACGGTCCAGTGGTACGGGACCGGCCTTGCAATCGTGGGTTCGCATCCGCTCGAGATAATTCTCGAGGGTTGTTACTCACTTCAAGTACCCTTTAGTGTTGGGGAGAATATTCGACACTATTTCCCCTTTAACGGCGAGGAGGTTTGGAAGTAACAAAGCCATGGAACACTTTACACACACAAAAATACACTGCTCCTGCGGTCCTGACAAGTCTATGACTTAGGACCCCGTTGGGCAAACACCACAGATAAAAAAAAATTGATATATTTGGAGATAGGTAATTTATGATTTAGGAAGTTTGGTTTCCTGTTAAATAGAACTATACTTAGTATAACTCGATTTCTCATACACCAAGATTCCATATTGCTGCTTATTTGGATTACTTTGTTTTCCACTACACCTGCAAAAATGATCAGGAAGCCATCAGGCACTTCGTTTATGAATATCAGGAATAGCAGAAGTCCAATTGTTGATCCTAGTGCAACGCCTGCCTATAAATTGTGCACTGATTTCCATTTAATTCAGCAAACAGTTTTCTATTTTCAAGAAAGGATATCAGGAGGTTAAGGACATTAGGTACTTCTTAATCCCAAGGCAAATATCTTACTTTCAAGCAGTTTTCTGTCTATCAGATCCAATGTTTTACAGAAGGCCAAGAAAATTCCAAGGACTATCTTATGTGCATCTAGAATTTTTCTAATTTCTTCAATGAAGGAAAAAGTAGGTATTTCAGTGGACCTGGAAGAGCGAAAACCATGATGACTTCATTCAATCAGCCCGAACTGGGTAAAATAAGTAGTTCCAGAGATTGCTGCATAAGATTTTTTCGAATATTTTAAAAAATATGCTCACAATCGAAATAAGCATATAATTTTCAGGATTCGTGGCATTATCCGTTTTAAATACAGGTACAACATGGGATGTTTTCAATACCTCAGGACTTGTTCATTTAAATCGCTAAAGGTGTGGCAATTATACTAGCTAAATTGTGGACAATTTTGGTAGGTATTTGGTTTTTAATGGATGGATGACATCTACAAGTTCAGGTTCATCAAAGTGACGAAGGAATATTGTGTGCTTATTACCTACAGTTTCAGCTTGCAGTGTTGATTGATGTCCGAAATTTCTTTCCAGTTCGTAGTTAGCTACTATTGAGAAGTACTTTCCAAAGATATTACCTGCTTCTACAGGTTCAATTGTTACGTCTTCTTCTATCTTATCCTTCCAACAATCAAGTCCATTCATCCATCTATGTCGTCCATCTGACTATCTGAGATACATGTGGTTATTTGGATGCACATTTGCACTTTCTTTCTCTGGAATTGCTGCGACAAGAATTGCTACTATTTGAGGAAGATACTGCTTTACTGATATGCAGAGGCTATAAACTTTAATTCAGTTTACACTGGCATGATATGGGTAGAGGGGTTCCGCTGTCAACGAGTGCTGCATATCCCGTCAGGATCTAAGTGCACAGCGCTGAATCGCGTTGAGTGGGAGGCAGTTACGCATTCTGGAATTATTTATGATAAACTCTGGTGATATGGCAGATAATCATAATTACTACATACGTAAAGATTCAGTATATAAACTTCGCTTTTGCCTTTACCGTATACACATAGTCCATTATCAAGTGTATAATTCTAGGGATATCCACCAGAAGTTTATTTTACAGAACTAGGAAAAAATAAAGAATGTATACCTGTTCAAACCGTATATCCAAAACTGCTGGAAATAATAAAGGCACGCGGCGTTTAGAAAAACTTTTGTATAACAACTCCCTGTCCTTCTCCACTTTGCTCTCCTCATGAAGCACTCTACGCATTTTTAAATACAATCTAAACACAATTCAAAATTAATTCGCGTAAGTAAAAAAACGACTAGAAAATAAAGTTAAATTGTTTTACGACAAGAACTAGTACATTGTCAAAAGAGATAAGTCAGGATATTTCAGTTTTAAGGGTGCCCCTGTTTCTAAAATGAGAATCTTCGAAAATAAAACATAAAAGAAAACAACAAATTTTAAGCTCCAGTGATTGACCTAAATGCTCCTCACAATAAGAAACGTGTTTTGTCTTTCCCTTGAAAGTAAGTTTTTTTGCAATAGGTATACATTTATTGATATAAATTAACAATTCATATATTGTGATATAATAAATATACATATATACATTTTTAATTTGTGTGGGTTACCGGTTAGTAACAACTGATACTTAAATCGGTTCATGGAATTTATTAGCGATATAATTAATTAATTTAAAAAAAAAACAATAAAATATTCAACAAGGTAATGATCTACACAATTCACTGTTACAGTGGTGCAATCTTTTTTTTAAATACCCTGTTATTTTTTACTAAACTGCAACATATACTACTCATTATTAACAGAAATTCACTACTTTCTGGTGTATTTGAGGTAGTTAGCTGGCTTTGGAGACAGTTACCTGAAGACGGTGACCAATAGAGGGAGTTGGGTGGCAGTTGTTACACAACACCTATAACCAAATAGAAAAAAAAAGGTATTATTAATTATAATTTGATTATAGGGTTGTATATTACAGATGTTAGTACGTCACAAACTGACATATAATGTACAAAGCTCTTACTATCATCCAGGAACATCTTTTACATAAAACATTTACAACGAAAGCACAGTTACAAATCGCATGCAAACGAGATTTAGTTACAAATTGTTTAATATAAGCTACAGAGAAAGGAAAATTGTTATAAGCTAAAAAGTCAATTCTTTAATTGTTAGTTAAACAAATGACTCTATTTTAAATCATACATACTGTCAAAAATACTGTTTATTTGTATTAAGAATACAGTCGAACCCAGTTACAAGTAATTCTTTACTCTTAGATTTAAATTCCGTGGACTCAGTGTATCTATTAAAGGGGTTACCTACAGTGCGAGAACAAAGTAACGAAGCATGAGTCTAACATTTTTATTATTGGGTATAGGAAAAACATTTTCAAATAAAAGTTAGAAGATAAAACGTGTTCATTGTATTAGTTTAGTTTAATTTTTATTCCGACATCATGTCCAAGTGTAGAGTACATAACCTCAATTGTTTAAATACCTTTACATTTCTCGTCATTTGGAAATCAGCAAATATTCAAGAACTTGTCTTCCCTTGAATCCAATTATCTCAGATAGTTGTTTCTAATTGAAATATTTAACAGGGAACATTTATTAAATTAATTTTGGTTTCATGTTTAATTTTTTCTTTCTTTAAGCAGAATTAAACTCGATTGAATTGTAAAAGTTAACTTTTTTTTCGAAAAGTAACCGAGCAAAATTTTATGCCGTCAGACACCCTATAACAACGCCATTAGTTACTTAAAAGACTGAAATTGTGTGTTATAGCCACATGGCGGACAGAATAAAGTGTAAAACTTTACTATTGCAACGAAGCGGTGCGATGTTATAAATAGATTGTGTATATGCCTCATATTTGCCGGCGCAGCGCATCTAGCTGATAGTGAACAATCGGTAAGCCAAAGTAATAATGCATTCGTTAGGACGGCATGATTCACAATAATGTCGCGGTTGACTGCGATGCTCGGTCACGATGCGCACGGGAGAGTATGCTGCAGAGACGTGTCGTGTTTCTATTTAATTCAAATCAACTAAATTGTTGTTTCTAAATTCAAGAAAGAGCGGTTATTAGCTTCTGCAATTATATTCGCGTTGTTACCGTGGCGATGTTAGACTAATTGATTAAAAATCACGTATAAGCGGCCGGAACATTTAACGCTTCGATTTAGACCCCCGCTTCGAGTCGGACTGCCGCTGTCTCAAACTGGTTTCAAGCAGTTCACTTTCTTAGATCCTCCCTTTGGTTATAGCACAATTAAAGTTAACAGGCGTAAAGATCATATCATACCCTGCAACTTTTATTTTAGTATTTTTTTCTGAAGACGATTATAAAAAAATTACGGGCTCGTTTCGTTACTTTTTCCTCATCCTGTATAAAATTTGATGCTCTTGTCGCAGAGTTATTTTAAACGGTTTCTATTGTATGTTAAAGTAAAGTGTTAATGTATCATAAATATTTAAATAAGTTTTAATTTTAACATAAATATGAGAACTTAATAAATTCAATAAAGAATTAAACAAAACTAATTTTAAATACACACACTCTAGAATTTTAAATGTTATGCAAGGTAATTTTTATACCAGAAAAATTGCTTTGTTAGTTGCAATTTTCAACTGCATCGACAACTGCCAAACCGCCTTTCAAGCAAGCAAACATACTGGGTGCGACACTCTAAATAGGCACATCCACAAACATCGACCCAACACAATCTAACCGACACCGGTGACCTACATTAAATTTCATTATGCAATTAAGCAGCGACTTGCGGTAGCGCACCCCGTATATTATAATGGCACAATGACTCCGAGAGTTGTGGTATGTTAATTCTACTGCATCGACCAAGGACCTGTGGCTTTTTGTAAACAAACAAGCCTTACGCCCGCTCTTTTAACTTCCTTGTTAATTTAATTTAATCTAATCCTCAAAAAAGAAATCGTATCGATACTATAATTGTCTCCAGGGACTTTATGGGGTAGATAAATTTAAAAAGAGGTAACTATCTCAAAATATTTTGTCTGTGTACTCTCGTATACGAGGTCGGTCACAAGTCGGCTGCCATTCCCAAACTTTTGGTTTATTTTTCAGTTCTTAAACACAGTTTTCACCTGAAGAATAAACAATAATTAGAGAGCATTTATATTTTCCGTTAACTGTACGAATAGCTTCTCAGATTTTTATTACTAACCAAGAAATCACCCGGTATAACAGAAACTCATGAGAACTAACATTAATTGAATTTAAAACTTGTTTTTCCTGATTATCCACGTTCGGCATTCCATACTATTGAAAATTATCTTAATTTTTTTGTTGATTGATTAGTTTATAATAAAATTTATTAAGTGGTATTAAAATCACTCAGATTTTCTTTAACTTATTGTTAGATTATGCGGATTATACTTTTTATTGTAAGTGACATTTGTGTAAAATAAACCTGCACATTTAACTGGAATAAAATATTTATTGGATAACAGGTTTGTCTGCTAGTATGCGCTTTTATTTGCAGACAGTACAAGATAAAATCCAATGACCTAGGTACACATATCAAAAATTTATGAGAAGTTTAGTGGTGATGCAGTAAATGTAAGATAACTTATATCCCGTAAAATATTTTATAGCAGAAGACGAGAAGTGTAAACTGTGAAATCCAATTATTGAGAATTACTTACTAACGTATAGGCAGCCCATAAAACTCGCCGACGTAGGAAAACTCTACCCGTGCATACGATGCAACATCATAAATTTTCCACGATGGCTTTTATGCGATATACAGGGTGTAGTAAAAATTTCTAAGGTAAGCGTCGCTTAAATCAAGGCGAAAATGACATTTTTTTTTTAAATTAATACTTATTCTTCCATGTCTTTTCGTACTTTAATACTTTAGTGCTAAAAAATATATATTTCGTTTTTGTTTTATTAAAACATATGGCAATGCGCAAATTATTAATAGAATCACACAAATAATAAACGCCGTAGAAACGTTCACATGAAGTAAATACCATATGATTTTTTAAATTTTAGATAAAGGTTAGCCATGAAAAGCAAAGCACATTTAAATTTTGTCGTAGAGGATGATAGTATGAACAGGAAAATAGGAAATGGCAAACCTACAATCAGAACTAAGGCAGTTATTGAAAATTCTACAGTAAATTTTTATTTACTGTTATTTCGCAGTATACGTTTTGCTTTCCAGGGCCCCCCTTTATCTAAAATTTAAAAAATCATACGGTATTATAATGCAAAGATAAAATAAACATTTTAGATGGACATTGGATTCGGAGTTTCAAGTCATATTCCACAGTTAGACAATTTTTTAAAAAGTCGTTTTTAATATCTATAGAAAATATTTAAATTTGAATCATCATAAAACAAAATAGAAATTTAAATTAAATTAAGAGCACCAATTAAATAAAATATAAATAAATAAATCAGAAATACTATTCACAGTCAAAAACATGCCAGATTGTAGTTCTTTTTTTTGTAAAGGAAATATTTTGTTAGTCTCATTGAGTTTTTGCAATATACAGGGTGGGCCCATAGTGCGCATTCGGTGGATAGCGCCTACATTAATGCAGATTTTTAAAATCTGCTTTCGCTATTACTTACCTGTGGTATACATGCATGATTTAAAATTAGTTACAATTATGCAGGGTGTTCCGTGTGACTGTGCCAGACCAAAGTTGTGTTTTTTTTTAATGGAACATACTGTATATTATGATTTATTTCGATTCGTCTTTAAGAGTAGATAAATTTATTATAAGGATGTTATGTATCTAAACCTAATAGTTTGTGAGATATTGACATTTCAATGTAAAAAAAATGCTATTGTTTGATGTTTTACAAATTAGATGTTTATTAAAATTCGGCATTTAAATTTTACAGTAACGTTACACAACCTCTATGGAACAGAAAACAATTTCCATCTCGAACATATTCTTATTATTTTACACAAGGTGATTCATAACTCAGATTTTTTAATTAAAATCAACTAAATTATAGACAAAATATTCCATTGGAAGATGGAACAATTGCTGATTTATGAATCTACGAATGTGACACCTTACTCTGTGTAGGCTTGTCGTGTAACACATACTGAACCCTATATCATTGTAAAGCTTAATCAAAGACCTATTAAATTCAGTAATATAGTGTAGGGTGTTCCATTTAAACTAACAGAGTAAAATAAACATCGGAGTTATGAATCACCCTGTGTAAAATAATTAGGAATATGTTCGAGATGGAAATTGTTTTGTGTTCCATAAGAATTATGTAACGTTACTGTAAAATTTAAATGCCGAATTTTAATAAACATCTAATCTGTAAAACATCAAATAATAGCACTTTCTTACAATGAAATGTCAATATCTCAAAAAATATTAGGTTTAGGTACATGACATCCTTATAATAAATTTATCTACTCTTAAAGGCGAATCGAAATAAACTATAATATACAGTACGTTCCATTAAAAAAAAAAACACAACTTTGGTCTGGCACAGTCACACGGAACACTCTGTATCATTGTAACTAATTTTAAATCATGCATCTATCAAAGGTAAGCAATAGCGAAAACAGATTTTAAAAATCTACATTAATATAAGCGCTATCCACCGAATACGCACTATTGGCCCATCCTGTATATCTTGATTGGTGTTCGAATGACCAAAAGATATTTTTCTAATTTTCTGACTTCACCGTAATGTATATTGTGTAACACATTATACCGATTGAGTCATAAATACAGTCGCCTGTTTGACAGACATTTATGTGCTCCTGTTACATTGAATTAAGAAATGTGCTTACGTCAAAATGAATTATACTGCATGCTGTTCCAAGATTTAGCAGTACCAACATGACTAATTTATTGAATTTCCCAGTTTTCAAACAAAGGAGGGACAATATTATTGGCTTTCCCGGTATTTTTTAAATACAAGAAATTAGTAAAATATGTTATTTTATTAGATAAAAAAAAAGCGTCTCAGTACGTTTAAAAATTTTCAACATCCAATGGTCTTGACTAACAAATAGTTTATTAATTAGTATTTTATTCTTAAGAATTTTCAGTAATTTGGCTGCATTATCTGTATTTATTTCCTTTCAAGAAAAATTAACCCTTACTAATTACTTTAATAATTTGTAATGCGTCAATATTACTTTCCAATGTTTACTTAATCCGGAAAACGAAAGCTGCGCAAAACAAGCCAGTGAAATCGCATTATGCATTCATGAGAAATTTATTAAGTGGTATTTATTATTCTTTCCAAATTCCGCAAATCATTTAACCCACACAGTATATATTGCATACCTAAATATATTTAAATTTAAAAATACCATATTAAAAAAATATACTGTCAGTATTTCTACATTCTGTGCAGAAGAGGAAAATTTCGTTGAGTACACGTTTTCTGCTTTGGAACATTAATAATGAAAATAGATGCGCATGTTTTGAATTAACTAGGTCGCCCTTCTTTCTACTTTTATTCGTACTCGACTCGTAAGTACCCCAACATTTCATTGGTTAGATTAATTCCTGAAGCGCAGACTTTGCTTAAATTAGGCGACATTAAAAGGGAAAAATTTCTAGAGGAAAAACATTCTAAAATATGTTTTTATTCGTAACCAGAAACACCCACTGTAGCTCTTGATATATGAATTCGCAGTATTCGTAAAAAATTCAAGATTCATTTTGTTTAAGAAAAAAACAGACCCGCCGGTGTACCCACGTGCAAAAAATGCAAGAAAAATTTTGGCGCCCTTTCCTCTTTGTTTACAGTACTTTGAAATATGTTGATTTTGCTGAAAGAGAATTTACAGCGAAGATGCTTTCAAACAATTATTTTTGGTATGTTTTAAACAAAAACAATTAATCTGTAGTTATTTCTGTTTAAATAACTACATTTGGCGCCCTTGTGCCTTGCACAATCTGCACAACAGACAGCGGCAGTCTTAAAAATAAAGTACTGTTACAGCCGTGACGCGCAAACAGACTACTTTTAGCATCAGACACGCCACCTTGCGTCACAGAACATGACCGAAGCTACGCGGTCATTCTAGTAATTTCGAGCAAAAGAGGGATCTGCCATAAAAGCCGTACGATCCGCCAGGAGTTTAGTTATTAAGTTAGCCAGCGAAGGATTCATACCTCGCATAAATAGAAAGTACATTTTGTAAAAGTGTTATTTGATAGACAAGCTCATTACTACTGTGTTGTTAATTGTGTAAAGCGACAGCTTGTAATTAAAGTGTTCTGAAATTTAGCGACTATAATTTGTGAACCCCTAAGTTCGAGATCGAATAAAAGTATTAATCAAAGTTAGCCAGAAACAGAAAGGCGCATGTGGATTACTTAAACTTTGAAAATGACATTGACAATTGATTGGTTGCTTCAGCAAGAAAATGTTCCTAAAATTCTACATAAGAGCTCATATAGGAATACTGCCATTTTCAGCTCAATTGCATTCCTGAAAAGGAACTTTTAAAGACAAGCTTCGATTTGCTCTGATAACGTCAAATTGTTGGAGAGTAAATTAAATCATTTTAAGATTTGAACGCGTGGATTTAAGTTCAGACCTAACTTGAACTATTTTGTTATTCAATCGCATTGTATTTAAGATCGTCTCGAAGACGTTTTGGCGGTTTCTCGATTATCAATCTAAAGAAGTACGGTACTTTGAATATGGAGTTTTGAAATGCAACAACATTTTTAAACGATTATTATTGGATAGAGAAGAAAGCAAAAAAGAAGGAGGAAAAATCAGAAGAATGTAGCAGATGTGAAAGTGTCCGACCCAAGCTTTTGAATAGCCATTTTTGTAATGCTAAAATATGTGAACAACCATTATCATTTCGATTATCTTTCCCTTTTCTTGAATTATGGCTTCAATTTGATTGTGCTGAAAATAATCGATAATCTCCAGACTGACAACAAGAAATAAATATCGTGAATTAATCCCAGCTTTTGTTCACAGTCCATAACCAGCAATTATTAATTAGTTAATTTTAATTCTTGGTAATTATGAAAGTCTCAAATGCGCATGTGCCGTACATGCACCAGGTTAGCCACCTTTCCTAATAATAAACTAACCAGCTTAATAGCGGGACTATACTTCTTTTCCATTAACAAATTGGCCCTCCCGTTGAGGGTCGAGCCGAACAGCCGTCATTAATAATTATTACTTCTCTGTATAAACTGTTAGTGGTTTTACAAATAAACTAAGCGTACAACGCACACCGTGTATTCAAAAAGTTCAAAAGGAAACAAATACCAATTAAAAATAATTTAAAATTTACTTTGAATTAAAGTGACTTTTAACCAAAACTTAACTTTATCTTTCGATTTATTCCGATAGTAACAATTCTGAAAACAATTTTCTTTTGTCCTTTAGGCAATACATTGAAAATGAAACTTGTATATTGAAAAATTAGTTCTAACTTCTGATAGTAATTAAAAAGACCTTCACCGCCTTTGTAGATAAAGCAAAATGGTTCCGCAAAGTTCTGAATTTGGTACTTTATGAAATTATTTAAGAGTATAAATTATTCTGTGGAAAATGGTTGCCAGAGTAAATGTCCACCATCGAATCTATAAGCCTACAATTGATGTCAAATGCCTACAGAACAGACCTAAGCCTCTATGAATTAAAAAAAAGCAACTTAATAGGTGCAATTGCCAATTAAATTACAGGCAACTTCTTGCCTTTTAAAATTGTATTAACTCGAATGCGTATGTATTTAAATAAATGTACCTACCTTAAAGGTTAATTTTCCAAAATTCTTTTTATATTCCTTTATATCGTCGACACCACGTATAAGTAACGAACGTGATGCACGTGAGTCACATTCGTTAGTTATACGCGGTGCCGACGATATAACAAATCACTGTTTTAGTACTCCAATGAGTCTTGGTTAGACAAAAAAATATTCAATGGTAAAATTAGGTATGTATACGCTTACGTTACGTATTCAATCGTAAAGTAAAAATATGGAGTAAAAAATATTTCAAAAATAATAGATCCCGAAGGTTGATATTTTACTACAAAATATAGGCAAATAAATGACACCAACTTGATTTTGTCCAGCCGTCCATTCTGTATATGTTTTCAAGTATCAATAATTGACGCTGTCTTTTTAATGAATCCGAATATCAATTTACAAAAACCCAACCCAATCCAAATAATACCAATTTAAAAAATACATATTCATTTCATAATTGAAATGAATATTCAAAGTAGACATTCTTAACTTCCTAACAAAAAATTATCCTATCGTTAAAATCAGGTATGGGGTAAGGGTATTTTGCTTAAAAGATTTAAGCCAGGATTAAATTTAAGCTCGAGTTAGAATGTGACACTCTATATGGCGGATAGCACGGGCTTGTTTAAGCTTAAATTTAATCCTGGCTTAAATCTTTTATTTAACCTACCCTTAATCTTTTTAAGTACAAAGTTTTTTTAATCTTGAACCGGACAGAAAGAAATATGATGGGAACTCACTCAACGTTTCGCTATAGATTTATATCTAATGAAAATAATAAAGTTGGTATCATGAAAAACTAGACTTCTGTCAATAATGTCGGCATTATGATCATGATCCGCCTTATACTACAATATAATATGTTTTAATAGTACTTTGGAAAATAAATACAGATTAAAATATACTTCGAATTATTTGCAATTTAATATGTGGAGTATACAATAAATAGATTGTGTGTATGGAGGAACAATTTTTCATAACAAACTATAACTATAAACTTTTTTTGAAACTCTTCGTCCCGTGGTTTCAAAATTAACTTTTTTTTTTTTCATCATAAATCTTTGATCTGTGCTTACTCAGAATTAATGTCGCCAAAATCAAATCTTTATTTTGTAATTTGTTAATTACGATCTTTTTTACAGAAAACAGAAATTTTGATTTAAAAAAAGAGGCTTTTGTAATATTTTATTAATTAAAAAAACAAAACTGTAAATAAGTCTTTTTGTGCAAAAATATTCCTTACGACATATTAATAGCAGACTTCTGACTTTTAGAAGCACATTAACCTCCGTATGTTATGGTTTTTATGAATGGCATGGTACGTATTAATGTTCTAGAACTTCGTCAAACAAATTTCCCTTAAGGCGACGCACTTTATGATCTTCAAATACATTGTTTTCAGTTTTATATTTATTTAAAAAAAATATATATTAGAATTAACACAACGTCTTCAGAAAAAAACCGTATCCCACGTGACCAACTTACAATACAATCAATTGGTAAAATGCTATAGTAGTAAATGTTGGCACCATACTGTCAGTCTTTTGAGTTTTAAGTTTTGATTCGTAATTTTGTGCATTTTTCCTTGTTCGATTTTTCAATTAAATTTTATATGTATTTTGCTGACATGACTAATAGATGAGGGAAAATTATTTTGCAAGTTTATACTAATAATAATATAAACCTGAAGAAGAATTCTGTGGGTACTTGCATAGAACAATACAAGCAGAAGTTTCCAACTGTCATCTTGGATGTTTTTAGCGATTACAAATTTTTACACTCCTAAATTAATCTTAAATTAAATATTTGACATTCCAACAATTTCTTGAAGAGATTACAAAAATACATTTAGTTTTGGTAATGTCGATCAAAATAGTGTTTTGAAAACAAAGATTGCCTTTACAAATAAAAGTCTACTGCAAGACCTGCATTAATAGCTGACTAAGCTTTACTAGAATAAAAAAGTTTACCTAAAACACTAGATATATTCTAAAAAAAAAAAAAACATTATAAATTATTATTCTAATATTTATTATTATTCTAATAAATATTACCCCAACAAAAAAGACGCAATTCCACCAGGGTGCCATACAGTTCGGGTTTTAAGGAAAATATAAATTGTCTTTAAATAACTATTTACCAGCTGGTTGTATGTATTCGTAATCACGTGGAATGCAGGAATAAATGAAATTTTTGTAATGATTAAACAGACGCTCAAAACATAGTTATGTAAACTGATTCTGACTTATGTATTAAAAAAAAACATATTTAAATTTTATTTAAGCTATCAGATCCGCAAAATAAAATATGAGTTCATATTTTAAAATTAAATTGAACCGAATAAATTTATTGTTCCCCTTTTTGTTCGGATATTATTTTCGCTTGTGTTGTGCAACATGAATCATTTTAATCCTATGACCATTAAATTTCACGTTTTTGAATGAATGTGATATTTATTTATGTACAAAGTAATAAATTACAAATTGAATATTTTTACAATTATCTCTAAATTAAGCTTAAATTAAATATTTGGCATTATCAAAATTACAAAAAATGCATTTTAGTTTCGTCAATATAAGTTTGCACAGATTAAACTGACATACAATATCTTCTCACATTTGTACTCTCATAAAGACAATTTCAGATTAAAAATTTATGCATGTATAATTTTACATATTGAGATTTAATTCTCCTTATAATCCAAAACAGTCTTTAAGAAATATACTCTTTTGTGATAACGAATTAGACATACAAAAAAGAGAAATTTTGTTACTGTACATAAAACTTCTGATCTATAGTATTAATGCTGCAACAAACGATACAATTACAAAGAGAAGTCCTAGTACAGTAACGGCATCCAAACTGACTAGCTGATAGGTGCATGCAAATCCATAAGAACATGCAAAAGCTAGCACAATAGGATCACTGCACCAACTACGAGTTGGTTGAGTTGTATCAAGAGTGTGCCTTGAATCACGACTATTGGGAGGACTCACATTATCATCACTAAGAGCTTCCTCTTCACGAACACTTTCTCTAACTTTAGTCACATTATTTGACTGATATAATTTTTGACTGCCGTTACTATTTACATTAGATCTATCACGTACGAGTACCTGAGATTCACCGGTTTCGCAAGTCGCTCTAATAGAAGCGGTTTCATTGTCTACAGCATTTTGTAAAAATTGATTCACTTCTTGGTTTATGGATGGTCCAGTTTCCGTCTCTGTTTGAGTTGAAGCATGCAAAGTAATATTTTCACAACTGAGTTGAATCGCAGATTTCAAAACCAATTTAGGTGATTCTAAACTTTTCAAATTGACCAATCCAAAATTTTCCATTTTTGCATCGTCGTCCGAGCTGAAATACAAGTTGTGTTCGACATCAGAAGCTGAATTACAGGACGAAATACTATGAAAACCCGAACTTCGTCGTGATTCGTTCAGCGAATTATGCCTACCTACTCGCAAACGCGAATTGTTTTCTTTAGGTTCACTACTAAGACAAAAATTAGAAAGGATGGGTTTTGATTTCGTTGTGTGCGAATTAAAACCGTCGTTACTTATGATAATGTTTGGTAAAAAGCAACGGTTGCTGCAGTGAATATCACAATCTGTAATGTAAGAGGTAATGGTGCCTTTTTCGGACACGTTTACACAAGCCTTTGACAGAAAGGCACACTCTTGCTTCATAGGAGTTAAAGCGTCAGGGTTCAAATCACACATCTCACCTTCACTAGCTTTCCCATCTTCGAGAGCACCGTCTATTCCGGTATTCCGAACTGGAGTTAGTTTCTTCTCTAATATATCGGGATCTGTTGCCCTTATCAGTTCTTGAAATCCAGCTATTAACTCAGATTTACGCTCTTCGAATGGAGACATACATTTAGTTTCTTCACACGATTCGTCTATCATAGGGATGTCTTTTTCAATATCCGATCCCATATTTACATAATCATGCTCTGACTCACTGTGTATTTCTGACGCAATAGGATTTGGAGTTAAAGGACTGGGATCTGCATTGCGAGTGATAATAACATTCGCTAATGATTCCTGAATTATCGGAGTTGGAGTAATATGTCCGACTTCTTCAGTTGCCATCGATTCCGTTTTGGTAGTTGCCAGCATTTCAGAATTTTGTGTTGCAGTTTCAAATTCTTTATCCCGCAGCAATTCCGCAGTCTCTTGTTTACTATCTTCTGTTGTCTTCTTTGTTTCTTTATTCCCATCAAACAAACTACCAGTAAAATGACTTGTAAGCCCTGGTTCATAACTACTTTCCAATTCTCTTGAAATTTGTTTACTCGTCTCATCAGCTTCCACGGCAAACGCATTAAGCAATTCCTCCAAAGATTTATTGCACGCACTTATCGAATCAGTGGGAGTTGCATTTTCAACAGAATCAACGCATCCCGCTACATTATCAAGAGACGCTACGGATACGAAAACATTATCTTTAACAGGTGTTTTCTTATCTAAAATTATACCACTGGGAGGTTTACTTTGCAAAAAACTATCCTGAGGCTTAGGCACGTTTACTTGTATTTTCTGCTGATACATTTCACTTTCGCCATTTTGATTCTTCATGCCGTTCAAAAAATTCAATCTGCGTTCGTTCATGTTATCGTTATTCGCTACGTGCTTTCGATATTTTGCTTCGGTGTCGCTCAAAAACGCCCTTCTAGTCTCACTTATCTTGTTTTCTTTTTCTTTCAAAATCTGCCTAGCAATTTCCATAGCATCAGCAATATCTGCCAAGCTAGATTTGTCGGACTCATCATTAGTTTCCATTTTTTCCGGCGATTTTTCATCGTTAACCCTTAATTTAAACGTCTGATTCTGAATCAAATTATATAAATTCGCAGACAAGGATCTCACCGCCCTTTTCTTCTTCAGAAAATTAAAATCAGGTTTAACAAACTCCTCAGTGTTGATATTATTGCTATTATTGTTATTAGCAAAGTCTTCTGGCATCAAAGGCGGAAGAACCGGATCTTTATGAGAATCTTTTCGTAAATTTCGATAAGCTAGGTCGTCTTTGACAAGATCAGGAATTTTCTTGTTCTTAAATGAATATTGTTCTTCATTATCTGGTACAGCGTGCAAATAATCACTATTTGCTGAAGGTAATATTGGTCCCGTTGGAATACCAAATGGTGGTTGTGGATCACAGACTTTTAAACTACTATTGGCGTACTTGACATTTCTGTATACCATATCATCAAATGTTATATCAGGTTCTTTGCCTTGGCTTTTAAATATTTCCGCATCCACTTCATCCGGTCCATTCCCATGAACTGGAGAAGCAAGAAGGTAACTTATTTTCGATATCGACTCTTTCGGATCACCAGATTCTTTTCGTTCTTTATTTAACTTTCTGTAAGCCATGTCATCAGATTTTCTATCAATTAAGCGATTTCTCTTCAAGAGGCGTTTTCTTTTTGGGGAATCGATTGATTCAAATGGCTCGTAATTGAAGCCAGAATCGCTAATAGCACCCCGTGGAATGCCCCACCCAGGATAAGGTTCGTCTTTAGATTTTTGCAGCTTCTGAGCAGCTATAGATAATTCTCTCTGTTCTGCTCTATCCAACAAATCTTCATCTCCTAAACGTAAACTGTTATAAATTGCCTCTAGCTCATCTAAAGCTTCCTCTAAATTAGATGACTTGCGATTATTGACTGGAGGTTCATTTCCCGTACCTTTCTCTAATGATGTGGGTTTCACTTCATCAGCACGGTTAGAACTACTGACTGGTACATTTTGAGCAGGAATATTATTTATTTCCGGGGAAATCGGTTTAAATGGACTAGATGACCGTTTATGATCATCTTTCTCGACGAAAGATTCCATATCTGATTTTAGAACGCTGGGAAGAAAAACTTTTGTCCTTACTCGGGCTTGGGCAGTAAACATTTGAGGACTAGGGGGGCGTATCACATTTTGTTTCACGTGCATTCGGTTTATTTCATCCTGATCTTTCTGCTTCCAAAAATTCAGCGCCTTCTGAGATTCCGATTGTTGTTGGTGTAACTGGCTATGAGACTGAATTACGATTGGTTTACGACTGCGGGGATTTTTCTCGGTCAGATATCGAAAATCATCTGAGGAATTTGTAGTATGAGGTGGCTTTTTAACGAACCTTTGAACGAAATGATCTGATGCTGCGGAGGATGGCCGAGGTTGTATTGTTATATTTGAAGACTCGGAAGCCAGGTGGTCCTCAGATGTGGAGCGATAATTCGGATGCCAATTAAAAGAATGAGGTTTCACATTAGTTTTACCGTTTGCGACAGATGTTTTTTCTGAATTAAAATGGTTGTTCTGATGTAGAGCCCTTTCAAAACAGTAAGAAACTGGACGCGCTGTATCAGAATTTGGAACGGATACCAGTCTCCAAGGATCTCGTGGTGGTGGCGGAGGTGGGTGTTTATCATTTCTGTAAATTCTTGGCTGCTCCACGAGACTCATATTTCTTAAACGGTTAGTTGGTTTAGTTAATGGAAACTGAACATGTAAAACCGTTTGTAATTCAGGAGACGCTGATTTATGTATATCCGCATCATAAGATACGCTTCTCTGGTAACTAACTTCCTTTTCTTTGTGATCATTCGTTAAAGAGCTATATTTACTGGAGTTTGAATTAGGAGTTGACAGTTTATTGTATACACTACTGTTATAAGAAGTACTGTCGGATTTATTTCGAGTTTGACTATTATGACTAGGCGGTATGGTAAACAATCCAGAAACAACCGTCTGAGTATTAGAAGCAGTAGTGACGTTAAGTTTAGTATTATTGCGGGAAATAGGGCTTGCACTTGGTGACGTATTAAAATCAGTTTTGGTTTCTTTCACGTCGCTTGAGCTTGGCCTGTGCAAACGTTCGGATTCTGACTTGTAAGGGTGTAATTTATTTTCACGATTTAACGCCGCTTCTTCATCCTTAGATAACCTTCGAATATACCGCTCGGTTCTCGCAGCTCTAGACTTTCTATTTAAGGAACTGTCTCGCGACTTCCCTAAATTTTCGTCACTTCTAAAACGCGAGGACGACGCTGAACGTTGAGAATCTTCATCGGAACTGGAATTATGCTTGTTTCGTTCTCTTCTTGCCTCTGCCCGAACTTTAGTGCGACTTTTACGGTGTTTCTTGTTTAAACTATCTGCTGACCCCAAGTTTACACGCGCTGTATCAGTGATGTTACCGGTATTTTTCGCATTTACGTTTGGGTTCAAAGCTGTTACTTTTGTGGAACAATTGCGTCCTGTATATGAGGCAAAACCACCTGTAGGATCCGATAAAATCCCGTTATCGTCGTACAACGAATGGCCATTACACGTCGAAATGCCTCTTACTGTCGGGTTAACTATATGATCGAAAGTGCCCCGCTGTTTGTTTGACTTTTTCCTCTTATCTCTTTTCCTTCTCCTGAGGAATCCTTTTTTGTTATCACATTCTTCATCGCTACTGCTGTCACTCTCTTCTTTCTTTTTTCTGCGGAACAAACTGCCCAGGGACCATTTTTTATCCTTTTTCGGAGGGTGTTCGGGAAAGTCGTAAGTAGTAGCCGCCGTTTTACGTAACAAGGTGGGTGAACAATAATAACTACTGGCGTCTCTGTATCCGGGTATATTATCCACGCTGTTCATCATACAGCCTACATCATCTTTGGTATTGTATATGTTTGAGTGGGATGACCAAACCCGTGGTCGAGAACTGACGGTCTGAAAACAAGTCTCATTAGTATACAGAATAATCATATTAAAAATAATATTCGATGAGATAACAAAAATTAATTTAGAAGAAAAGTTTATTTACGTCGAGATTTTCTTAATATGAAATGGATCAAAATGATGTAAAACTATTCAATAATAAGAAGTGGATTTTGTAATTGTAAGAGAAAACTTCTAGTATGCAAAGAATTGATGAGAAAACATTCCACACCTCACCTAAATACCTAATAAAGCACGATCTTGTTTTATAGAGCTTTAGTTAATCGTAACTGAAACTGCGAATTAAGTGAAAGGAACTAATTTCTGTAAAGTTCACTATATTAAGCGTTATACTTCTCCTCTTAACAAGTATTGAAAGAGATAAACGCGTGGAAGCTCATTTTCGTCAAAATTTAACGTGAAACAATTTTATAACGTACACAAAAGATAAAGTAGTAAAGTTTTACTGCAGATTTGTTTCTGCAGTTACGTACAGCCACAGCACATATCCGGAGATATCCGGAGCAAATTTACATATTAGTCGCAATTGAACTTTTTTGAGTTCTTTAAAATCTGTTAGAGATTTAAGAGTAAGATAACGCGACGACAGTTATAAAGCAAGCAAGATTTTTATTCAGATATTAAGCTTTGGCAATTTCGATTAGGTTTCTTTACTTCAAATTGTTTATAGTCCTATTAAAAATCAATTAAAAGAAATGGATGAACCTAAATCATTTAATATTATAGGTCTGGATTGCCAAGAATATTAAATTTAACTTATAACTTAATGACAATTATTCTGAATAGTTCTTGAATTTCTTTCTCTCTCTAATTTTAAGCAAAAAAACAGCAAAGTTGACACAAAATGAGAAGAATTTCTCGAGTTCCATTGCATGTAATTAATTTGTGGTATTTCACATATGTATTGTAAAAACAAAAAAGTTTAAACAGAAATATGCAGCAACCAGAACAATTTGGCGCAAAGCCGGAGCCAATAATAATAAACGAAAATAGTATAGTCCGGGCCATTAGCCAAAGTGACCGTCGTTGACTGCTAAATACTTTACAATAAAATTTCATTCATGCAAGTTGTAAAGTGCAAAAATTAAACAGGTTTTCTCTTTCTAGCAACAGCAGCAAAATATTTTAAATTCTGTCATCCATTTACAACCTTCTTTCAGCATTAGAAATTCAATTCTATGCCTAGGAGTGGTTAGCCTCGACTAACTTTAACTAGACAATAAACATAGATCTGCCTAGTTTTTCTGTGAGACGATTAGAGGCCCGCGGCAATCATTTTTGCACATTCTCTGCGAAGTCCTTGAGACGCTTATTACATAATAAGACACAATACCGGATTTAAATTCATGTAATATTCTGCCATGCTTCTAATACATAGAAACACATCAAAGTTATTTTGGACGAAAGCCTGCTCTAGTTCAACTATTTTAGCAACGTGATTCGAAACCTTGAGATGAACACTCGAGCGTATCTAAACTTTACTATCCATATGTATGTTACAATTTAACAAGCACAAATCTCTGAAAGAAAACAAACAGTATAATAAAAAAAGGACTTTATACTGTAGTAAATCAAACTGAAACTATTTATAAAGACGACTTGAAATTTATAGCTTCCAATTAATTTGGTACAGCCAGGCTTGGACTAAGTTTTTTTTTTTTTATAATAAGTGCACCTCTAAAACTAAATACCCACCTGTATCAAGTACATTTTGTCTTCAGGATATTATATATTGTTGCAAATCTTTCATCTTAATAATTCACACGTGACTTGCTGCACGATGAAATATATTGCATTTTCCAACCTTGATGTAACGGTTTATTGTTTACATATTTATAATAAACCAGTTATATAAATTTCTTTCTTTTCATATATTTATTATCGGTGAAGCGCTTATCGTACATTCACCTGAAAATAAAATTCCTATATCTACACAAAATTTCAACCAATGCTTTTAAATTTCTTCCACCGCTTATACAGTAGTTAACTTACATAAACAGATCATTATGTGAATTTCTTAAAACAATTTACTTATTATTACAACGCCTGACTAGACAGGTGATAGTTTTTCGCACATTAACACACCGTCTTACGCAAGTTAATTATAAAAACGTTTTAAATGTGGCACGAAACTTTCACTGGCAAATTTCGAACGTAAAGACAATATCCTTCATTTTTAAGTTAACCGTGTATTTCGAAGCTGCGTTGCATATACAGGTCATTAGCACAAGAAAGACAATAACGAGATTATCTAATAATTTTATGCTTCCGGTACCACAAAGAGAAACCGACTAAACGTTACAGTTCAGGCCTGTGTTGCTATCGATTCGTCACTTAGCAGTTTATAAATCGTCACTGACCTAGTTATATGTATGTATACACAGGTAACTCTGGATTTTTTACCACATATGAACAAATTAAAAACGTCTGAAATGTTTTCACTACATACCAGAACTTTCACGTCTGCTTTACACCCAAATAAACATATTCAAACTTCAAATGTTAAAGGTTAGTAGGTATATTTATCGAATCTATCATAAAAAATGTCAAATAAACCAAGAAATTATACGCAGATAAAGTCAAACCAGAGATTAGCAAATTGCTCTTTAATGCGAATTTATTGAATTCTCGATGGGGTTTTAAATTACTTTGTCCTTTACATAGTAATCTGAAATGATTATTTAGAATTATTAGCTGCGCTGTATGTCAAAGAGTAAATACTTACGAATAATACTTATTAAAGAAAAAAAAAAGTTTCTAATAACATTTAAATTTTCTTTACGCAACTTTTGCTAAAAATTTTTTTTGGTAAAGTGTACTTAGAATGTTATTTTCGTATTACCTTGGAATTTTGTGGACAATCTGTATATGTTCATTTGGAACCTTACAGTACCCTACCCCAACACGCTGTATGAAATTTGGCCGCATGTTTTGCGAACAACCTGTATATATGTACATTTTTTTAATATGGTAAATTTTTTAGATAACGATATTAGAACTGACAACATGAAATTACAAAAGAAAACGAGAGTTGATAATAGTTCGGATGAAAAGCACAAAACGATCGATTGCTTAACAAATGCGAAAAAACGATAAAAGTAGCCAACGATTTAGAGATAAAAAATCCTTAACTTTAGCTTTGGCTTTTGGTTCAGAACTAAAATTAAGAGCGATGAGTATGACTGAAGACGTTCGAATTCTAATCGAATTTCTACTTTTTCGAAACAATAATCAAAGATATTCTTTTTACATCATCAAACATATTATGTTTATTTACTGTTTTTTTGTCTTTAAAGGAAGCAAACGCAATTATTCTAGATTCATTTAATTTATTATTGTTTTGTTAGAATCAAGAAAAGATTGGCATGTTTATATTTCTAATTTATTTTCCTACGCAAAAGCTTTTTGCCCAACAAAAGACAAAAGGAATTCTATCGTCATTAATTTGTTCTTCGTTGTCTGCAAATTGACAAAAAACATTGTTCTTTCATAGCTAATTGATATCAACTGAAATAATTATTTATTTTATAAGAACCAATGAATCTTGCGTGCTTTAGTTAGAATTAGTTTCAAATGTAATCACTAAATTTGTAACTAAATCAGTCATCAGTAAATCCATCTATTTTCGTCACGTCTGAATTCACTGGAAGTTATATTTAACTTCATAAAAACTCACCAAATCTAGTGATAAAAACACGACATAGCTGATGCAGGTAGTAACAGAATTAGGATATTTCGGTGTTATCTTGGCTACATATACAAAGGACTCTATCCTTTGGTCCTCGCACTACATAAACATACAGTGGCGTCGAGAGGAGAGGAAACGATGGGGTGAAATTTCCCGAGCCCCAGATTCATTAACAGGGGCTCAGATATTACTTCACAGGAGGTCGAACAACATCATCATCCTCGTATAATTTAACCCCCAAGTAATATTTTCTCCCAGGCTCTCTCGACGCTCTGAAACCGTATATGTAATCATTGATACTTGTACTGTATAACCATAGCAACGTCCAAAACGTTCCAAGTCTGCGTATTACGTACTACTTTTTTATATAAAACAAAATCAAAAAATAAAAAATAAACCTCCGATTTACCACTCATAAAGAAAATTCTTATACAGGCTGAGGGAAAAAAATGTTAGCAATAAATGGGTGTTTGTCACCCATACGTCTCAGTGCAATTATGGGAATCCCGCGTGTGCTCTCGAACTTCCTTCGGATGCTCGGTCGCCCAAATGACACAGAAAAAATATTTAGCCCCCTATACAATGTTAACACCTTACATTTTTTAAGCAATTTTCAATTTTCCTCCTTTTGTTGGAACCACAATGGCTACCTTTCAAATACTCTATTAATAGAAAGACATCATCCACACAGGCCTTTAAAAGGCCGTTAGTTATAAAAAAAAATAACGATTAAACTTATAAAAAAAATCGATTAAATAATTAATAATAATGATCCTTTTATTGAACAATAAGGATGTACAGTATCAGTCTTTTGTATAGTAATAAAAATGCGGTTTCTTAACTTCTTTATAAATCCATCTGCCTTGTGATATCGTCAAAAAACATTGTCGACACACATTTCTATAATATAGAACGACCTGTATTATTATTATCACTAAAAAATTCAGAAATACAAAAAAAAAACGTTCATAATTAAACAGTAGCCAGATCGAATCTCGTAGTATATGTTGTACATTCAAGGACACTTCTTGAGTTGGTGATTAAAAGTGATGACTGTTATTTCATGGAAAAAATAAGAAGATGAAGAAGAAGAAGCGAGGATATATTTACTCTTAGATATAAATATATTTTAGATATAGATATATCTACTCTTTGTTTTCTTCAATTGAGTTGAATAAAAAGAAGTACTACGACGCTCAACTTAAATGATACCATTTGACAGTTTCGCATGCCTTACGTTGAATGTTCTTAAATTAAAGGTCTGGTTCCCCTGCAGGAGTATCATTTAAGTTGAACGTCACAGTACATATATTTTAACAACATTAAATGAATAACGTTTGTATATATTTACAGAGTGAAAGTTTTCTCTTCGTTTCTAGAAAATATTCTCGGGATCATAAAAAAATTACTCATACATAAATCTATTTGACCAATCACATAATCGTTTTTGACAGATAAGCATCGAGGTTTCTTCCTCTATTTCCACAAACTTTCACTTTTCTGCAACTTTTCCCCCAATTATTTGACAAACCCACATTCTGCAGACTTTAACTTCTTTCAAAGATTTTAAATAACTTTTCTGCTCCTAATTGTTAATCAATCTACAGCATGTGTAAATTATAATATTTGTTGTTCTGCCTAGAGCCAAACTTTTATAAACGCCGGTATCCACAGATTCTTTAAAGAAAAGCATGAACGAAGTTTTCGCAGTAAGACCTCTCAGGATGATATGCAAAAAAACAACCAGGGATGATGATTAACACAAAAACACCTTAACAAAAGTTTTATAATTTACAACTGTAAACTCCTCGTATAATAAATACTAAACCCAAAACCATTCTTCTAGGTTTTTTTAACAAGTATGTAATAAGTGTAAAGGATATTGAAAGTATGTATACAGAAATTTAAAAGTCCCGGAGAGAAAAACAATAATATTATTAAAATGTTCCACAAAAACTTTTGGAGAGCAGTATACAGTTAGGTCCGATTAAATCGATACCCCCTAAACGATGTTCTTACTGTTGCTAAGTGAAGAATCAATCGCACATTTCACGACAGGTATCAATTTACCTAAATGCAAATATACACACATGTTTTTCATAAAAAATAAAAAGATTAATATTAATAAACTGCTTTCAGAAAACCTCGTAACAAAATGCGCATTACGTAAACAAGAGAAATCAGTCGGCTTCTGGTTGTCTGAAGTTGCAAATTTAATTAATTCCACATGTGTAGCACGTAGCAATTAAAGTAAAAGCGGCAGTTATCTTCGTCATATCAATCCGGTTTAACCAATCACAAGTTCAAGTTTTCTATAAAACGTGATAGATACCGTGCGATAATTACGTCGGCTGCAAAAAAAATGAAGTAAGGTCACCGCTTTAAGCGAAAAGAAAGTTTTAGAGCTGACTTCTAAGAATTTTATCGATGTTGGTAGGTAACATGCATCATATCTTTTGGTGGGAGAATAAACAAGTAAACCAGTTATGTACGTTGACGTAACCCAAATTTACAATAAGAAAAGTTTTATACATACTTCTAATTATTATTTTTGAAAATAAAGGTTTTCAAGAACGGGCAATGAAAAATTAGTAATTAAAATAATAATAATAGTAATAAAGATAATAATATGTGTATTATCAAAACAAGAATAAATTCAAAAGATTTTCCAATAAATACAGAAGAACCAAGTCCAATACGTCTATAAAAACGTTTGAACAATTAAACTTTCAACTATTTTCATAATTACTGAAATGTTTGATGAGGAGCTTGAATTCAAAGATTTAAACGAGACATTAGAAAATGTTAAGATAAAAAGATAAAGCATCATTTCTTAAAATTTGATGTGAGACAATGTTTACTCAATAACCATTTACTGTGTAGATTTGATGTTATTGTTAAATCTTAACGAACGGCAAGAATCACTAATCAAAACTAATGTTTCTTTAAATACTTGCAGATTTTAGATCTCAAATGTAAGACTAAGATATTAACACTGCTACAGAGTTTGGCAAGTGGGAGTGTCGAGTGGGAGTTGTTCATAACAAAGCTCAGGTTAAAATGACTCAAGATTCTAATTCTAATTCTGCATTTTAACATAATCTTCATTATTTTGCAACTTTGTTACATCTAATAGTGACCGCAGACGTCGCACAAACCAAAATATATTCAAATACTTTATAAAAATTAAGTTTATTATTACCCCTTTTCGGACATAAGTACGGCGTAAACTACGCGAGCAAACAAAAGGGTTTACTATGACCTAGGCCCAGCACACACTAAATATACCTACGCTTAGTACAAGTAGGGCGCATTTTATATTAAATTGTTTTCAACGGTTAGTTCTGTAGATTCATTTTTATTTGCACTCATCATAGTAATTGTTATTTAGAGTTTACTGCAAATTAAAATCGTTATTCTTATTAATTTGACGCACACTAGAAGAACAATTCAAAATTTAATTTCCGCGTAGTAAAATTTCTTGATTGATTCTGTAAAAACCCACTAGTACATGAAAATCCATCCTTTCAAAAGTAAAACAAAATGGTTCCTCCGGTGTAAAACGTAGAACATATGCTTGTTATACCTCTAGTAAGGTTAAAACGATTAGTATTGTCAATTCAGATATAATTATGCGATATCAAGTTAATTAAAATAATTATAAACGTAAACTACAATTACAGAGAATAAGCAATGATAAACAGAAAAAATAATTTGCCGTACGATAAATATTAATAAAACAACGCACATTCTGATACGCGTGCTGTACAATTCCCTAAAGAAATAAACATTAAATAAACATAGTATTGAATCATTTGATTAAACACATTTGAAAAACTGTAAATAATCGAGTTTTTCTAAATATATCTTTAGATTAATAGTCACTTACTTAAGAAACACTAGTTTACACAAGGTGTTAATAAAAAAATCTGTCCGCACTTTGGTAGGTGATAGTTGGAATCAAAACAAGAAAAAAAAATTAATAAACCAATGTCAATACTCAATAGAAAGTTATGTCCGAAAATTCAACTTTATCGTCCACGAATATTGCATGGAACACACAGCATGAACACCTATGTTGAATATTCAACATGGGTTGATTAAAATTTGTTCCTTGTTTTGATCTTTAATATAACTTGCCAAAGTGTGTCCAGGTTTTTTATTAACGCCACACTATATATATATATAGGCATAGGTACAGTCAAACCTCGATTTTTCGAGGTTATGTAACATTATATTTTTGTAGCGCATACCTTACTGACAAATTGTACATACACACTCAACGATTTGAATAAAATCTACTATAAGAAAAAGATTGGGTTTTCCGAATATAGACAACGTCCAGTAATAGTGACACTTGCGTAATCAGGATTTCATTGTACAACGGATGGTATATTGGTTTTATCAAATTACTTTAAAGAAGTAGCTGAAATTTTATTTACAAAGTATTAGCAATTACCAATTAAGTAGAAGTATTTAAACCACAAGTCACCTTCTAACTGATTTTAAACGTATCTGAAACCATTCAAAACCTCTTGAATTACTTATGCAATGTTTTATTTACTTGAAATTTTTAATCAATTTCACAGGCTTTAGAAATTTTACAATTCTTTGTAGTGCAATTTTATTTTATAACTAACAATAAGTAATAAAATAGAGTGAAAAGTTCAGGTCAATATTTATTTTTAATGGCGCGTATTACAAAGGGGTTTCTTTAACTTTTTATTTATTTGTAGGGATAAAACAACTCCTGACAATTTTTTTTAATGGAAGGGGGTACGTACAGAATTTTTTTTCTTAAACCTTGTTCAATTGCGAATACAACTACGTTTTTATTTTTTATTTTTGTTTAAACAGTAAAATTGAGAAAAATTAAAATAACGTTTTTTACTAAAACCGTAGTGTTAAAAATTTAGGAACTCCATTTTTTTGGAACTTGAGATAAAATAGCATTCCGTACGTCGTATTGTTGCGATCGACCAATAGATGGCACTGCCAATGAGTTATTTAGCTATCTTTTTAAAGAGGATTAGAAATACCGAGTTCTCGGGCGTTCGCAGGTCTTATAGTTTTTTTCTTTTACCACCTACTCGAAACAGTCAAGAACGTCCGAAAACTCAGTGTTGCCAATCCGCCAATCCTCTTTTTAAAAAGTTAACTAAAGTTAACTAAGTTAGCGCACAGGTAGCTCCATCTATTAGCTGGTTGCTACATAACATATGAAATGATTATTTTTTATCAACTAACAAAAAAATAGAGTACGTAAATTTTTGGCATTAAAAGCGGTTTCAGCAAAAAAGCTTTATTTTTATTTTTTTCCCTTTTACTATTTAAGGCCCGGTCTTCATCTCTGATAACTTTAACCGTTGATTAATTCCTATAGAAACAATTGTCTTAATAATTGTAACTACTGGAATAAATTAACGATTAAAGTTAATGAGAGATGAAAAGACTGGCCCTAAGAAAAACAAAAAAATAAAAACGCAATTGCATTCCCAACTAAACAAGCCTTAAGAAAAAAAATTACTCTACATACCCTTCCATTAAAAAAAATAATTAGGGGTTGTTTCACTCTCCAAATAATTAAAAAGTTTAAGAAAAAACCGTTTTAATTTGCGCTGTTAAAAATAAAAATTGACCTGATTTTTTTTTTAAATCATAATTTTCTAATTTACAGAATTTATTCCAGCTAAACTGTCCGCTCTATATTTCCAACACATTTACTTATTATTTTATCTGCGCGATACAAGGCAAACTATAAGGTAATAAATATAAGTGGGTAGATCTGAAATTCAATGTTTATGACAGTAACGATAATTCAAATAATAAAAATCAACTGGAAATACTGTTAGGCGTGTTACACACTTAAATGAAGCGCAACCAAGTGAAGCGGAAAAATACTTTTGCGGTAATCTGGTCGTTGGATCACGTTTGTTCAATGCACTTTATCTACGTACACTAAGCGTTAAAAGTAATGTCATCCCAATAATATTTTAGTGCTTAAGTCCTGGTTTCTGTAAGTGATTACTTGGCCGATTCATTTAACCAAAAATTACAATGTGACTTGTCATGCTCTGCCTCATAACAGGTGTCATATTCTAATTCTTAGTTAAACTAAACGATCCATCAATCGGCAATCCAGAAATCGGATCTAAGTAATATGAACAACAGGCGATCAATATTATTTCACGTTTGTTTATCTGTCTGCTCACGTGCTTGTCTATCTACTTGTTACAGTAGTTAAAATTAAAAGGGGTAGGGCCTCAATTTAATAATCATATGACAGACATTACTTTTGATTTTCAGGGTACGTAGGAAGTCGTTTTCCAGTATTTCGTTTCGTCTAGTTTTGCGTCTATTTTTGTTACTTATTAGAAATGCTGTTAAGTAAATGAAATATTCTTGAGAACATAGTTTACGGTCCTTAATAAGGAAATACTCACAGAAATACGACAAAATAATTCAAATATTAAAAAGTAATTGAAATAAGGGACAAGTTACATAAAAAGCCAAGTGTTTTAGTAAGACAAATGAAATACTATTTATCAAGCACCATTTATTTTTTTTTATTTGTAGTGTTTGCCCGACGGGGTCCTAAGTCATAGACTTTAAATCATTTAATTCGATTGCCCAAAAGTCTTCAATTACCTTTGCAAGTATTTTAATTCAGTTATTGCAGGGCTTTAACACTCACAATCAGATAGTCTCAGTTTAATTTTAAATATACATTTCTTGGTAGACAATTACCTTGTAAGCAATTATTTATGACATTGATAAACTGGATTTATACTGACGTGATTTAAGAGCAACATCAGGGACTTTCCACTAACACACTTGAATTATCATCGTCTGTTTCTTATGAAGGTTTAAAAATACAATTTAGTGTATCTGCAGTATTTAATATTAAAATTTAATTTAATTATGAAGACATACAAGATGCTCCGTTTTAAAACGCAACGTAGGAAATCCCATGTTAATTTTAAGGTGTTCGAATATTGGCTTATTTAATTATTTTACATCAAAATTCCATTTAGGTTTTTTAAAGTGCTCTTCAACCTGAATCTGTCTGTGAAGTTTGAGAATTTTTCATACGCTCAGTTTCAGGATATTTAAAATAGATCAGTAGAGAAATTCAATGACTAGAACTATCTCTTCAGTTTTCACTGTCATTGATCAAGGCTATGCTGATAGTTTTGTATAAATTGAATTTAGTTACAGAATCATTTTTTAAATATCTTAAAACTCAGCGTATGAAAAATTCTCAAACTTCACAGACAGATTCATCTTGGGCAGTACTTTAAAAAAAAACTGAATGGAATGGAGCATCCTGTATTATGCATTAGTGTATCCACATTAACTTTCAATTAAAAAAAAAAAACTCTTATTTAAAAATATAATCGTGGTATTTTATGGAAACAACATCAATGATCTAGAAAATTGTATTATTTATTGATTAAAAACTTCATGCTGCAAGACAAAAAATGTCTAAACCACCATTCTTTCAATCCAAAAAAAATGCAGCCTAATAACTCATCCTCATTTTTAATTCATAATGAATGTGCGCCCACATTTAACACCGGTTTTATGAATGTGTAAGTAGAATGTATGTTAGTGTACACAAATTCCGTAGCTTATGACATACTAAAAGTTAACAACTCCGACCACAATTATTCATCATCAATTGAGTATTATTTATGTTGTGTCAATAAATGTACTTATTTGAATATCTGCATCCCATTCCCATCTCATCTGTTCCTTACAGCATGGTAAAAGTATCCGAAATGATTTCATTTAAGCAATTGGGTTTTGTTTAATGTGGGAGCAAACATTTCTTGACCTCATTTAAACAGATTCAAGAATTTTATTTTGCTTTAAGTACAAGTTGAGTTTATTTGAATGAATGCGGCCTTTAAAAAAACACTTTCCCATGATATTCTATGACCTTCTACATCAGTTGTAATTGAATGAAGTCTTAATTAAAAATGTTCCTGCTTACATGGTCTCTGAATGCAGTTTGAAGTTTTCAGGCATTCTTTATAATCTAGGTATGCATTGTGAATCCAGATTTACCTAACAAACATAGGGCAGCTTTTTTTAGTTTTTCGAAAAAAAGTGATTTTGTAGAAAAGTTGCTTGTTTCAAAACTGCTATGTTGAGAAAAGCAAATGAAGAATAAATTATAAACAAATCAAAGGACAATTATTTATTAATTTAATTACGCAATAAATAAATTATTTCCAACAAAATATTCTAAGATAATCAAACTAGTAGAAGTTATAATTCCATATTTGCAATTCAACAGGGAACATTTTATCTACAAAACCGTTTTCTTTTTCGCAGAAATAAAAAAAAAATGTTAAGGCTGTTTTATATTAATTTAATAGTACCAAAAAATATTAGCAAAAAATATTAGGAATTGGGCGCAAATACATCTGTTTCTGTACGATTTTACCATAATTTGTTTTACACTATCCTAAAACTTGATATACCTCTAGCTGGTATCATTGTATATGATAATGTAAAATAGGCTTTAAATAATTCTGGGCACACTGTATATCAAGACACGTGTTAAAATATTCATGTTTTTTTTTTATAAATCAGAAAACACAAAATATTATTTCATCAATTTTAACAATTTGAAGAATTAAAGGAGTCTTTGAACATGACCTTCCTGAAATAGATTTATTACTTTTAAGTAAATCTATTAAAAAAATACATCAAGATCATTGAATGAGAAATAATATCGCTGAATATAAATCACGTTGATACTAATAAATAAACATAGACGTTTACGTAGAAATGAAATATATGACATTAATTACGAGAAATGTCTTTAATGCTATATGGTACCACATTTCCATGTAGCATATTTTATTATTAATGATTTTAAACCACGTATTTACATAAATTCATAATATGAAATAGCCCCAGTTTTAATTTTAGCCTTATTCTACAAATTGAGGCATTGGAAATCCCAGGAAATTCACACTGCATTCCAATCTATAATTAACAGCAGCCTATAAGAATAGAAGAAGCTTTAAATTAATTATTCAACTACATGAAATAAAATTAATTAACGGTCAAACAATAATCTGAAAGTACATTTTCCTCAAATACAGATCACCTGAAAAAAAGTCGAAAATTTGAAGAAGAAAAAAGTCACTCATCGTGAACTGTTCCTTTTAATTCGCCTAATTTCTGCAACTTCGTAACAAGGAAAATACATTAGATAATATGCGACATTAAAATAATTGCAAATTGTAATTTGTTAAAGAATCGTAGTAATACAGGGTTGCAACTAATTAAGAGCCCACCATGGGAATTTCCTGAACCATAAGAGATTCAATTAAGTTACAAAAAAGTTGCGCTACTTTGAGGTCTATAAAAATGGGCAAAATCTCGTCTATCTCTATTAATTTCTGAAATATCTCAATTAAGAAAATCTCAAATATCTGGTTTATTTATCATCATACTCATATTTCACTAATTTTATATTAAATTTGATGGTCAATCTAACGCCGTCAACAGATATAGATTAGGATTGATAGTTTAGCAGAAACGGCTAACAACTGTTTTTTTCTCCTACGAGCGCCATCTTAGATGTTCGTACCACGTGATATAAAAATGAAATGTGGATACGACGATATGACATACTTATGCTTTTGTTCTTAAACGAAATATTATGTTACCAAAAAAAAATAGTTTCAGTTTATGTAAATACAAGCTATTTAAGAATATCAATAATGGCTGTTAAAATATTGATTGGTTCTTCTTCGGAATTTTTTCGCTATTTTGCATTAGTATGTCTTGAAAATTATACTATTTTCGTTATTTTTGTACAAGAAAAAATACCTTTTTTGTAGGTTGACAGTTTTCACAGTTACAATAGTACCGAAAAGTTAATTGGGTCGGAAGCTTAATGTTGAATTTCACATTTGAATAACTTAAATATTTTTCTGTTTTACTGCAATTGGGTCATTGAACTGAAAACGAAGTGCCTGATCAAAAGGGTTGTAATATAAACTAGAGGTTCTTACTTCTGAAACACTAGTATAATTATTCCTTTATTACAAGAAGAAGTCTGACGGTGTGGATTACATGCCTACTTAGGAATGGCGGGACCGACATAAACTTTGAATTTTATTGGGTATTTATTATCTTAAAATCTCATCAGTGCTAAAAATATCACTAAATTAGAGAAATCGTATTAAACTTCTAATCCATTATTAGGATTCTAAAATGAAATAAATATTACTATAATATATAAATATACAGGGAGATTCAGGCAACACTTTCATTAAAAGTTTACGGACTTCTCCTTTGAATTTCTGTTTCATATTTTGCAGTTATAAGTTAACGACTTGGATCTATCAAAATATAATATTTTCAAATTTCGGACACTTCCGCTTATACCGGAAGTTGCTGTCAACTTTCTTATTTTAAATGA
Source organism: Prosopocoilus inquinatus (assembly GCA_036172665.1). Lineage (NCBI taxonomy): Eukaryota > Metazoa > Arthropoda > Insecta > Coleoptera > Lucanidae > Prosopocoilus > Prosopocoilus inquinatus. Next base: position 28,781,014 of record CM069876.1, on the reverse strand, counting down.
AATACCCCATTTTTTAATGCTTTTTTGAAATCTTTATGAAATTCTAAAAATATTTTGTGCAACATTTGATACAAGAAAAATTAGCCTTTTCCGAGATATTTTCATTTTTTTTAAATTAACTCAGACTTGTAGAATCTTGGTTATGATACTGCCATCTTTGTGCAACAAAAACCATGATGCCCATTTTTGGCCTGTAGTAGGCTACAAGTAACGTTCTTTCTGATCATGTCTAGTTTTGCACTCGATTACTTACAGGCTGGTTGAAAAGTAACTTCTATTCGAACTAATTTTAACTGTCGAAAAGTCATGTTTTTTAAATGGAATGCCTAGAATATTTTTATACCATGTGACTCAGGATTAAATATTCTCTCGTCCTGTATTAGCATTCCCTATACCTATCTCTTATAGTTCACTCGTTATCGATGATTTATTTTTAGCACGTAATTTTTTACCAGATTTCGGTATTATTTTTAAATAGTGGGTTATGAAAACTAGAGAAATTATAATTTTTGAAATCATCCGTCTAGTAGGAATAAAAAAAACAATTTAATCGCTACGAAGAACCAAGAAATTAATAATCAAACACAGACATATTAAATGTATTTGATGATTAAAAAAAATCGACAATTCAAGAAGTTAATAAAAAAAGTTGTTATATCGAGGAAAATGCGTTATTACTTAGATACAGTAGAAAGTTATTACTAATACATAATAACCGAGGACAACTTAGAGCCAATATTATAACCAACAATTTCTGTATTTTTTTTAATATTTCTAATTTATTTTATTTTTGGTAGCTTTATTGAAAAACCATGAAAGACAGAAAGGGACCCATGTAGCAATACTTCATACCCAGATTAAAACGCGCTATTGTTGTTATATAGTTGTTCAGTCTTGCAACATATTAATAACTCTATAGTTTTATCAATTTGCTTTCAAGCTAAATTTATTTGTATAGTAAAAAATATAAGGCAATGATGTACACGTAAAGAAAGTTTCTCGGAGTCGTAAACTATTAGCCTGTTTCAGCTTGAATTGCATAATGTCTGTTTTTGTGTAAATATAAAAAATTTAAAATTCATTAACCACGCAATTTAACAATTGAATCCATTAATTTCCATATTTAATGTTCACAGAAAGAATTCAAGGCTCACTTGCAAAAAAACATTTGCTACATAAAACAAAGAGGATATATCGGATGCGCCACTACAAGTAGACACACGACCGTTCACAAATAATCTAGTCACATAATGGATTGGAAGTAGAGAACAGTTTTTATGACACATTGCATGGGGAATTTTCATTGTATTAACACTTTTGCTTAGCGTAAACTAATACCGTTCAGCTTTGATTTTTCACTAATTTTTCTTAAAAAAAATGAAATCAAATTCGTTTTAAAGTTAGTTTGTTATACCGCGACCTGAAAACCATTAGGTTCTAAGCAAATCTTATGAAACATCAGATTCTTGCCCTTTAAAGAAATTTAAATTGAGATGCACTTAGAACTACAAACTTATACCTCTGCATATGAGAGGTATGACATAGAAACGACATACGATTGTTTAATTTATTGACACTGGTAGAGAAATTCTACTTGTAAATGATCCAAATTTATTGAGAGAAATGTTAATTAGAACCTTACGGTTCTTGGGTCGCAAAATAATGAATCTCAACGGCTACTACGTTCTAAAGTTAACTGTATTCTGAATTTATTATAAATTTTTATTCTTAAGATCCGTATGATGGCGGTGATATTCTTCGTATCAAATTTGTAAATAACTGAGAGAGAAGTGTCAAATTACCCGATCAGCATTCACCATGGTAAGCTCTCTATCTCTGATACTTTGTAACACATTTATGTAAGTTTTTTTATAAAAATTATCATCGTTCTTGGCTCTAAACGATTGAATTCTTGTTATTCTTCTACTCCCAGTTTACACACTTTCAGAGAAAATACATGATTGCACATCTAAAATAATCGCACATTTCTCTTATTCGAAGTATATGTAATTTACTATTTAATACAGGTCACCGATGTATAACAACATGATCTGCCGATTAGCTATTGTAATCTAATAATACGCACGTTTCATATTAGTAATGAGTTATTCAATTCAAAATGTAGTTTCGATGATTGTCGATGTGGGTTGTATGCCTACTTGAGAGTGGCACACCCGATATGTGAAAAATTATCATCTTTTCTTACATATTCGATTTATTTCGATTTCAAGTTATAATATCGCATTTAGAATTCACCCCAAACACTAACGAACAACATATTCCGATGGTGTGTCACCATTAATCTGATAAAGTTGTCGTTCGGAACGCAATTTTTTTGTAAACAATAAGCAATGTTTACTGCACAAACGACAATTTCCTGTGTAACGTCCCGCATAAAAATTAATATGTAAACATGTGTGTTAACGACTGACGCATAAAAATGAGGTCTCCAGCGTGCATTTCAGCACCCACAACTCACAATACGATTTAATGATGTTGAAACCTTACAATTTATCACAAATGAGATATTCACTCCTACACTGTTTGTTCATGTTGTAGTATACTTCAGCGTGAAACATATCCAAATTTTATGTGTACATTCACACAAATATCTAGGCTAGTTCGAATTTATACATAAAATATTACTAATAAATGAAGAAGTTTAACTTGAAGACTTCAGCAGCCACCGTCCATACTTGAATTGGCTTCCGGTTGGAAGGGCGTACTCAGATTTTTTCCACTGCCAACGTTTCGTTCTTCATTGCAGAAGAAGTTCTTCAGAACTGCTGCTAGTGGTGGTTTTGCTGCTGCTGGTAGTTTTGTTGCTACTTCTTGTTAGTTAGTCTTGACGACCAAGGAGCACCACCACCAGCAACAACCCTGAGGGAGTTGTTCTGCAATGAAAAACGAAACGTCGCGTCGGCAGTAGAAGAAATCCAAGTGACGCGGTTCCAACTGGAAGTCAACTTAAGTATAAATGAAGAAGAACTTGATATATATGGCCTATACTGCAATGCGTACCTACATTAATTTGTAAGTTTTGGAACGTCAAATAGTGTTAATCATAAAAGTACATAGTAGAATATAAAATAAGAACGATTTTTTAATAGAATAACTAACTACAGTTACAGATTATTTTAATTTATTGACGGATACTTTTATTAATAAATAATTTCATCTCTTGTCAACATCAATTTACTTTCTACATCGATACACTCAAGGAAAATTGCGTAAAATATTCGCATCATGAAGATAACAATCTAAGAATATGGTAGAACAGTATACAAAAAGAATTTGAGAGACAAAATTAAGTTAGTAAGTCTAGTTTGTTTAAGAAATTCACACAATTCTGTTATAAGAAATATTACAAATTTCAAGATAAATTAGCATGTAAATATAAAAATAACATCAAGACACACACAATAATATGAAAACAAAACTGGCAAATATATAAATCAAAATCACCGAAAATTGACTCAATGCATCAAGTAAGTAGATAATAAAATAGGCAAATTGTATAGGAATAAATTTATCATTCTGCAAAATCAATCATTAAAAAAAAACTGAGTCTAGTATTTTCACGAAAAAAAAAATGCCTTGTGAGAACCAAATATTAATTCTATTATAAATTCCTTGTGAAACTTTCTTTCATTTAAACAGAATAATGAAACAATATGTGAATCTCATATCGAAGTAATTTGCAGAAATGATAATTACATATTTACTTTCTCCGCAAGAATTAGAACGCAACATCTGCTGAAGAGTAGCTCAATTTACTCAACTGTAGATGTTATACGTTATTACGTCATTAAACACACCTCTGCAACAACACTAAATTTGTAACAGGGAAATAAACTTGCACATTTCCAATATTCAACGTTCTGTACTGAAAATTCAGGAAAATGTTGATATTGGAAATACTCCAAGACATCACGGTCTATAACTGACTCTCACATGTAAATCCCGATGTAATTCAAATTTTCAAAGACTTTTAAAGATTTAATCTGAGTTACATCAACATTTCAAATACATTCATCAAGTTAAACAAGAAAAATATTGATATACTGATGCCAACAAATCATTATTAAGCAAATAACAAAGTAGTTATATTAGAATACACATTCACTATGTATTTACCTTACTCTTAGTTGCTTTTATGCTAGCTATAACCTTGACTGTTTTTTTTTTTTTAATAATGGATCTGTATTATTTTGGATCGTACTACCAAATATCATCCGATTTATCGAGAAGTACTTCTTTACTTTCACATACGACTAATAAATACTGGAAAATCCACTTTCGTTGTAACGTATAAGGAAATGACTAACGACGTTACACACAAACACACTTTTTAAGGCACACACCTGCTGCGACTGACCCGCACTGAAAGTGTAAAGGTAATAAGCTTAGAAGCTGAAAACTTACTGCTCACAATGCACGCTTACCCCACCTCGAGTTCTTCACACAGGAAGGACTACGATTTTTTTATATTGTCTCGAAATGATAGCTTTTAACATATCACCAGATACCCACCCACCATTAAGTTGTCATCGAAAGCAAAATATAATTTTTAGTTTTTTATTGTTGTGCAACCGTTTCACTTTTTATAAAGGCTTTTGAACCTCATCCCTCTATAAAACTGGAGTTTTATACAAAAAAAATTAGGTACATTTGGGTAGTCTTAGGGCCGTTTCCTTAAAGTCTGATTATGAAAATGGCCGTTAAAGTTTTTTGCAGAGTACCAAAAATATATAAAAAGAATGTACAATACAGTGTTCATTTATTTTATCTATGAATATTAAATATCTCGATATTTACCAATATATTTTTCCCCTTTTATAGAATTATTAGTTCATAAATTGCTTGTCTTCATCCTAGCTGGTACGATCTTTAAGTGTTCTGCGTTCTACGTAGTTTAATTCAAGTTGTTAATTTTGACTACTTCATTTGGACTTTAGTAAATTATTTATAGAATATTTAAGTTGTTAAAAACTAAAATTTGTTACAAAATTCCTTCGTCTTTCCTATCTATATCAAACAAAGCTGTAATCGAAGCAAATGTATCATGTCTTAAAATATGCCAGCATTTAAAACAAACTTCTGATAAAACGTTTCCATAACATATAAAACATTTTCAAAACATAGGTCATCTGACAAAGAATACGTAGATTACTTTGGAAAAAAAAATAAAATGCATTTTTTTCTTCATAGATCACACAGCGACATACGATGACTAAAACACATTTGTTTAAGTAATTATACTAATTATCTGAAACGTGTGTTTAGTTGAGCAAGTTTTCTTATCAGCTTGCGAGTTTTCACTCGTTGGTAAACATGAATAACTTGTATTTATAGAAATATAATAGAATTATAAATATGTGCAAAATAAATATAATTTTGATTATCCGCCCTAGATAACGTTTACCAAAACCATGAAATAAAAATTTGAATAATTTTTATTTTATCAGTACATACTCTCTCTGCATCCTCCAAATATTGAATTTAGGAAGTAGACTAAACAAAATGATAAAATCGAAAAAGAATTTAAAAAAGAAAACAAAAAATAAAGTAAGAGGAAAATTGCAAAGAAATAGCCTAAGAAAAATTATACTTTAACAAATTATCATAATCAGAAATACAAAATATAACAATCTGAAACTAATAAGCAACTAAAAATGTTATACCAACGGCAACATCTGATAGTGTTCGATACATTCGACTGTACAGCCTACTTATTATTATTCATTTATTTGCATAATAATTGTAACAGGTGGTTAACTGGTTCTGCAATATTCAATTTAAATGCACATATGAAATCAATAAAAGGCACTTTCTCTTCATTTCACAAACGCATAATTACAATTCGGGGACAAATTTAATTAACAGTCGATTAATCTGAGTCTTTTAAATTGCATTGTACTGCTTCATTAAGATTTAAAATTACTTAATCGTGTACAGTATGAAATGAGGGCAATAAATACCAAAGAAAAAAAAAACATTGACAAACGGAAACAGCACAATGTCACGCTGAACAGATTTAGCAGGAAGTCAACCAAACTGAAACACCCGAATGACAAGGATTTCAAATAATAAACAAACAACAGGCGGCAGTCTGAGAAGATAAGATATGATAAACGAATGTCTACTCGTCCTTTCGCATTGAGTTCCATTGTGACTTGAATTGAAATGTCTCGCCTCTAATGGAATTTAAACTACGTCAGACATACCTGCAAAGTGCATCAGCCAGTGAATATACACGTATTCTGTAGGTAAATTGAATTATTTAAGAAAACAGATAAATTACAAAGAATGCTAACATTTCTATCAGAAAATTAAAAAATTAAAAATAGATCGTAAATAACAAGAAGAAATGGTTCAAAATTTAATATAAGAAATTGTACAAAAAAAAAAAACAAGTAACAAGGGTCATTTCAAACTACCCTCTTGTAGATACAAAACTTGATTCCATTTCTACAATAAATTATTATTTTTTTTTTAATTTTTGAAATTTAGGTATCATTTACTGTACAAATTAAATTCTTAGAACCAAATTTTAATAATTTTGTTTATTTTGAGATTAGACTTCGAAACTAAGAGAGTGGCTTCACTTAATATCCTAGAATACAAAAATCAGAAGCAGATTGAACTGGTGGCGCCAGCTCAAAAGTAAATAAATATAAAATGCCCGAACACATGCGTAAAGCGTAAACATACTGAATATTAAACTTAAACATGGTTAAACTTTGGAATTTCTGCGTTCGCTTTTCTGCCAGATAATAAACGAATCCATCAGTAAGAAAAATAAACCTCAGCACTTTATAAACTTGCATATTTTTTTCGCTATTTATTTTAAGCAAAAAGCAAAAAATATATATTTTTAAATAAGCTATACTCCCATACTACTGCAATACCTTTAGTTTAGAAGTAATTGTTCTGAAGAATTTTCAAAATTCACTACGTAATGATCAGGGCGCAGGAAGCTTGCGGGACTCAAAATCTGGACGCCTTAGTCAGATACGATTCGTTAGATCGTAATGATTAATACATGTAGATGTTATGGAGTGAAGGTGACATGCAAAATTCCTCATAATTGTTACCTAGGTACTTTGTAAAGTTTTTACGAACTAATTAGCTGATACACGCTACAATCCCGCAAGTTTTCCGCGCCCTAGTAATATGGTCATAATGTCAATGGCCCATATTCTCACCTCGTCTTTAATTTAGCAACGCTGTGATTAAATTCTCTCTGACTCTCTTACTCATGAAATTCGCATAAAGCTATATCGTTTATGTTTATTTTAATCACGGCTTTAGTTAGAGACTCAGAGAAATAGCTTCTATTTAACTGAAAATAATTTAGTTGTTCGCGTAATACGTTAACAAAAGATCTGTAGCACTTTTAAATAATTCTAGGATTGCTACTAATTAACCATACACTTTGCTATCAGAGAGAAAAGTTATTTCATTCTCGCGCCCAATTCTGCTTTTCTAAAGGTTCCCTCTTTCAAGGATATTGAGGAACCATTCGAGTAAGGATCTGGAAGAACATTGACGAATCATCACGTAGTTCGTAGATCGCGTAAGAATTATAAAACCAGATTTGCACCAATGTAACAATCTTAACTAAAAGTAACTTTAATGTAGTCAAGTTAACAACAAAACGCCGACGCGGATTCTGAAAAATGGAATGATAAAGATCTCGCAATTTGAGAAGAATATGTCACCTAACCTGTGTTTAGTAAGCAATAGAGGATAAGCTCCGTCCATAAGTTCCTCTCAAGTTGCAAAATTTCTACCTATGGCCTTGTTCCTTCTTTAATGTTTATCAACATATAAAATAGCGACATCTTACTATCGCTTTTTGACCTAACATTGCAGTAGGATAGACAAATTGAAGCGGGATTTGCTCCTAATGAGTCCCCCATGCAAGGCGGCCATGCTTGCTGTCAAAGCATAATGAAAGATTTTAGAAAAATTTTTGTGCAAATCGTTTTTGATTGCAGTGAGAACCTCGAGCGGCCTCTGGACAGCTGTTTCAGCCCTGCTTGGGGCTTCTTCAGCAGAAACGTAGCTCGACATTCCCACTGCAGACCAAAAACGACTTGCCCAATTTATTCGCAAATGCGATGTAAGAATGATGAACATATAAAATAGCGACATCTTACTATCGCTTTTTGACCTAACATTGCAGTAGGATAGACAAATTGAAGCGGGATTTGCTCCTAATGAGTCCCCCATGCTGTCCAGAGGCTGCTCGAGGTTCTCACTGCAATCAAAAACGATTTGCACAAAAATTTTTCTAAAATCTTTCATTATGCTTTGACAGCAAGCATGGCCGCCTTGCATGGGGGACTCATTAGGAGCAAATCCCGCTTCAATTTGTCTATCCTACTGCAATGTTAGGTCAAAAAGCGATAGTAAGATGTCGCTATTTTATATGTTCATCATTCTTACATCGCATTTGCGAATAAATTGGGCAAGTCGTTTTTGGTCTGCAGTGGGAATGTCGAGCTACGTTTCTGCTGAAGAAGCCCCAAGCAGGGCTGAAACAGCTGTCCAGAGGCTGCTCGAGGTTCTCACTGCAATCAAAAACGATTTGCACAAAAATTTTTCTAAAATTAATATTTATCCTTTATTCTTAATTATCTAATAGATTTTCTGCAATACCGTTTCGGTTTTAAGTAATGACTCCAGTTCAGTACTAACCTACACAGTTATAGTTATTTTTAATTAAATCATCAATGTCAAAGATTTCTCATTTGTGTAAATCAAAGCTTCCTCTTCATCATTTTGATGTCAGTATCAAATTTGGCAAATCCATAGCAGGATTTAGAGTGATTTAAGTGACGTTTAGAAACATCAGACAATGTTTCGGTTTCAGTGTAAACTGTTCATGTTTACACTGAAACCGAAACATTGTATTTGTCAAAGTGTACCAGCTTTCAAAGGCCGCAACTGTACAATCAAAGTAGAAAACCCTGTAGATATAATTCCCTTTTAACCACTCAGTAAAAGTCCAAGTAAAATTATACTACAAAGTGAACCCCTATAGATATAAATTCTTTTGTTAACCACTTTATTAAAAAAGTTCAAGTAAAATTACATTTAATGCATGCCTTCCACTTATAAGACTCGTTAAGACAACGAATTTTTCAAGACAGTTTTTTTAAGAACAAATTATTTTTAGTTTAGTATAATATTTTATATTAGAACAGTCTTCTACTTTAGAAAAACTCAAAGAAATAAATTTCACATCACAATATGTTAATAATTTCAAGCATACTAGACTCTGCGACGTAATCCATACTCGCTCTTTGTTGTCGTAATATAAGAGTACGCTCAATGAAATCTGATTTAAATATGGGCTATGTATGTCACACAATGACTCATGCATAGTCATGTAAATGCTATCAATTATAATAAATTGTTGGAAGCGACTTTGAATAAAGGCCAATGAAATGACAGTGAAGGAATTAAAGAAACAGCACTCCCAATACAACGTCTTTTAACTTGTGTTAAAAATTATTATGTGAGACGGTTGAATACTGAAAAGTTATTATTTTATTAATATACAGACAATATTACATATTTGACAAAACATGAGATGTCATGAAAGAAATAGGATGCAATTTTTATTTTTCAATTGCAATCTATTTAAAATCTAAACAAATAATAACCGAGTTAAAAACTTCATTACTTTTTAAATGTCGCAATTGCAAAATTAATAAATATAATTAGACCTCTAGCACAGTAGTCATGACATGATTCGGTTCAAATATGTTTTATTAAATTAGTACCCACAAAGATAACGTTAATAACTAAATATGATTATATAAGATTTTATTTTCCATTTGTATCTACGTATGTTTACACAATTTGCAAATTTTTATATTTTTTTGACACTGAGACAAATTTGAATCATCACATCTCCAAAAGTCTCGCACTTTGACGTCACAATATACATTTATACACACAAAAATAAACGTAAGAGCAGCTGGTCCGGAAGCACTTTTTTTATAAGTTAACTTAAACACTGACGTCATGTGTACATGACTTAGGCAAAAGATTTGCCAATTCTTTCATTAGGATTATCAGAAGCAAAGTTTTAACATCACAGACACTTGGATATAGAAATAGAGATTTTTATTATTATTAATGATTGGTTACACAAGTGATGTAAATATTTACTTTTTAATAAAAACTTTCATTTAATACTAAGTAAATATTTAATCTTTACAATAACATAGTTACTTTGAACAGTAATAAAAACTAACAAAGACAAAATTCAGAATTTCTCCTAGAAGTTTTATTATTTAAGCCAATTTGCGCATAATATTGCATTTGAAAAATAATCCAGATAAACTTGTTATTTAAGGTTAAAACCTTTTTTGCAGTTTTGACAATTTCTTAAAAAGTTGTATTGCGCATTTTGTTGTTTATGTCCACATCTGAAGATAATTAGAGATAAATCCATACATTCGCGAGCTTGTAATCTGAAGAATATGCTGATTTGAACTCGTATTGTTATTTACTTCAAATATGAAAACATTACATAAAACCAAAAAAATTTACAAAAATAGCATCGGACGCCTCTGCCAACATCTTGTGGCAATGAAACGCTAAAAATAAATAAATACGAGTACCTATGTTCGTGCTTCTTCTCCTTTTTTTAATCTGTCTCTTAAGTAAGAATTGAAATAAAATATCTACATTATTGAATTGAGGGTTTAAATAACCTCAAGTTTTTCATACCGAGGGTACAAATCATTTAATTTGAATTCTGTTGCTTTAGTGCTGATTAATTAATGTGTTCAGCTAATTTTCTCGTTAATTATCATTGTTATTACATTAGTCATAAAACAAAGGTCACGCTAAATTCAGCTAGCAAGGACAAATTAGGCGTAACCGGGGGTGGCACAAAATGTGATTATTTGATCATCGCCAAGCAATTTTGCATAAATTGAAAGTCAGGTTTCCATTTATAATTATTGTGAGATTTAGAGGAAATAGTAGAATCCTCGTCCGTTCATCACAAACCAACTAAAATAAATACTCCTAACTGATTTAAATGTTTAAAACATAACAAACATCTAGAAAATCTAGAAAATTACCTATTCGAAAACTTTTTGCAGCATATATATATGTAGATCTAACGGTATATTCGTTATTTTATTTTTATTATTTTTTTTAAATATAAAATTAAAGTATATAATTTCTACAATGAAAACCACAACTTCTACGTGTGTTAAAATTTTGAAAATTGAAGTATGTATTATCTTCCGCGTATTCATCAACCTGAATAATTGTTACTAACAAAACCAGGAAATAAAATGAATCGATAAATAATAAAGATTAATGTCAGGATTAAAAACGATAAGTGTAATTAGTTTTAACACACCTCAACATCAAATAAATTTATTAAAATTCGAATAAGCAGTAATTGTTTCAACATAATCCCGCAATTAATTTAACAACAAATTTTCCTGCAAAAAAAGAGTAAAATATTTTCAAATTTATTCTCGAGCGTAGCGAATTATCAAATTCGTAGTTTGTCTTTCAGTGCAGTTCAACTCATTGGTAATAACCATCAATCAACTGATTACACACTCTAAAATCAATCTGAAATCAGATTCTGAAAAAAGCTATTAGCTCGTATAGCGAAACTTCAGCAAAGTAAATTCTACTTTTCAGAAATAAAATACCTAATTATGTTAATCAATATGTTTAATTTTATATTACGCCTTGATTCAGTGTATTACTTTTTATTTCCAGTCGAAATCTTGATCGCGCTCGTTTTCACAAAAAAAAGAAAAACAAGATAGACTGGGCGAGGTAAAAAACGCCTTAGATAAAAAAAATGAGTAAAATTTTGTCTTAACGAGAGAACCGAGGAAAAGAAAACTAAAGTTCTTTCGCAAGGTTTAAAACAGGTTTAACCCAATTGTAATTAACTTGAAGCCGGAGCTTAAATATATTAAAACGATTATTTCAAAAGGAATCTGAACTGGAATGAAGAATGTATCCCAAGCACCTAAAATAAAGCATATGAGACATTAATCAAGACTACAATTTTGTACGCAAGTGAAATGTGTGTAATAAACAAGCACGTAAAAAAGAAATTCAAATAATTTGAAAGGAAGATATTAAGAAGAATGTATGGAGGAATACAGGATGAGGAAGGTATATGGAAGAGAAGAATTACAGAAATAGAAGAGAGTTGCAACCGATCGATAATTAGCTAGAAAAAAATTAGAGCTCAACGTGTAAGATGGCTAGTAGGGCAGGTTCTAAGTATGAAGGAAGCAAGAGCCTCAAAGCAGAGTTTAGAGAAAAAGCTCCAAAGTAGTGTTTGCAGATAGGAAAAGGAGCAAAGAAAAGAATGGGAGTTCCGAAAAGGGAATAGATAGAGGCAGTTAAGAGAGATTTTGTAGAACATGGGACTTAATACATGGAAAAGTAGAGCACTGAATAGATCAAAATGAAGAAGAGTGGTTAAGTCATTGGGCTTAAAACTCGCAGTGCTGGAAGGAAGGAAGCAAACTTCTGATCATCTCACTTCAACCAAAGTGGCACGTAGTTTGAAGGTAGGGAACGGAAGTACGGTGAGATTATCTTAGAAGCGATTTTATTTTCGTTTTGACCTTAAAGTAGTCAAAAGCACTTATTTTTTATTTCTAACAAGGCTTTTCGTCTCAAGAGAAGGAAGCTTTTTTCTAAAGAGAAGGAAACCTAACTAATAACGGCACTTACAGAGAATTAACACTTTTTTTAAACAACCGAAAAGTCACAGGTATATTTAAAGAAAAAACGCTTTAAAGAAAAAACAACTATTAAATGTGACTACCTATTTTAGAGATATTTTAGCTATTTTAAAAATGTAATTCATCATTTTTCGCCGGTAAGTTCCGGTATTAAATGCAAGTTTATTTTGATATGTATCAACTTACTAATCATCGCAAAAAAAACATAACAGTTGTTTTAAAATATAAAAGTAATCAGTACCGGTTTTGAGCAATAAAAATTCAGAAATGTCAGCTTTATTAAAATAATATCAATTTCTTTTTGAAAATAATATATTAGCCGTTCACATTCTTTTTAGACTCGGAGTACATCCTCTTAGGGTGACATTTTTATTGGTAGTTGGGTTAGAATTTCAAGATTATTGTTTCTGAAGATCGGAGCTTCAAATAGTAAATGTTATGACTTATTTAATTTCCTTTTACCTTATCATTACCGACCATGATAAGTATTCTTCCAAATCATTAACACAGTCTTATAACAAAATAGGAAGCTTCATAATTTTTGACAGTGTCAAAATTTGACTTCCATCAAAATACATGCACGTAACTTAAAGAAAAACAGCACAGCCCTCTATGGTCTAAAAAGAAGGTGAACAGTTATTAGAATAGAAATATTTTACACACATTTCACACGGCAATCTTAGGTCTTAGGTGAAAATTATATAAAATCTTGCACAAAGTGAGAGAGACTGGCTACCACAGTTATTGATCATTGATTGAATCGGTACTTCTCTGTCAGTTTCACAAGAAATTGTAACAAATCTTGCAAGGTGTTATACACATTTGCCATGAAACATGTTCGCCACCTAATTTTTTTTTAATCAGTTTTGGTGACAAAGGGGTGCACAAAATATTTAGGTCAAAAATTAAATTTAAGCCTAAGTTAGAACGGACAATGGTGCTTAAAAGAAATGCCACGACGGGCAAGAGACCTGGCGGTTTGGCTGGTTTAAATAAGGTTGAAATTCAAACTATTCTATTACTTCGTCCCATTTCTCGTAAGCACCAGTGTACACATGACTTGTAACATAGTGTGTGTCACACTCTGTCTTTAATTTTAATTTTTAGTGTAATCCAGCCTAAGATTTTCCTCAAACAAAGACAAAAGACAAAAATTGAAAAATTGTTATTAATGTGAAAAAATTTATTATCTAGATACCTCTGATGATTTCTGATCATTTCATATCGACAAATAGATTCAAGTATTGCCATGAGATTTCTAAAAATATTTTAAATTGTAAAAATCAAAAATCGAAACATAATAATTTTCAAATCAAATGTGATTCGTGAGCGATAACTTATTTTTCACAACTTAAGAGAATAAGTGCAATTCTCCTTCAGAAGTTATGTCAGTATCTAATAGCGTTTTCTTCAAGTCATTACTCCAGAGCACTCTGAGAATATCTCCGTCCCTTGTTATTATATGAGATTAAAGCAAGATGAAAATACTTAGAGAGTGCTCTAGAGCAGTTAGTTATAAATACTAGAGGTCGCAAATTCTATTGACTTCCCATATTCCATAGCTTGACCACTATTGCTTGAAAACGAGGTGTTTGAAAGAGTAATAATAATCATATTTATTAAGCTTATCAGTACATTGCATTGGAAAATAGAGAAGCAATAAATTTACATAGGTACGTTTAAAAGGAAGGCCATGGTTCAGTATTTGCTTGAAAAGAAATTAATTGGAAATAAATTCAAACATTGTCATTTTTTGTTCCACACAGGGAGAAGTGCTTAAGCTGTTGCCAGAAATGCCCTAAAATTCAATCATAGTCTAAAATACTTCAAATTCTCTATCGATAAAGAAACTGTCAGACTTGGAAGATCTTTTTCGTTTTGGAGTTTCAGTGAGGATAGGGTTTTTATGGTTTATTGAGTTTCACGACGAGCATCTCTACGCATAAATAAAGTCCTTAATTAAGTCAAATATGTCATAGTATACTAAAACACAAGTTACAGAAGGCAGTCCGGAATTCCAGCACAAGCCGCGTAGCAGCAAGTGATGGAATGGAATGGTTTTTTCTATTGTGCGCCTTTAATGTCCTTTTTAAAGAAAAAAACGTGATATTTTATCATTTAGGGTTGGTGACATTTATTTAAATCATTTAAATAGGCAGCGGGAATTTCAATTTTTGACGTTTATTTCTTACTCTTGGAATTAGTACTACCAACGTTAAATAGTATAATAACACCAACGCCATTAAAACGCTCAAACCTTCTGTTTAACGCATTCGTTTGGGTACAATAATAAATTCTATTATCAACGCAAAATAAAAAAAATATAATAGGATACCGCAGGTCCAATTTAGATTTAACTTGAGTAAAACACGGTTACAAAAAAAATACCTTTCGTAAATTAGGAATTATGTATAAAATTGTGAGGATTATTAATATTCAATTATGAAATTTCAAAAAAAGTCTCACCGAATTACGTCGATGTCTACAAAAAGTTTCCATACTCTAGTTTTACATACAATGGGTATAATATTTATTAGATTTAAATTTTGTCTTCAAAATTAACCTTTCAGCTGCAAGAAATTTATGATGAGGATTTATTTTTTTTTAATTTACGTACAAGCCAATTTTATGAAAACCACAATAGGTAATAGAGATGAATGTATCAAAAAGAAACATTAATATTTGATAAAATGCATCAATTTACCAATAACATACAAATTGAAAAGGTAAACTGTCACAAAATACAAATATTTTTCTCTATCGATAGGCAAACATGTTTACTTTCGCGAAACACATAATTTATGTTTAAAAAAATGTATATAAACTCAGAAAATATTCTGCAGAAAATTCAAATATTTTTAACTTTAGCGTTTTATGGTTATAACAAACGAGCAATTTTTATGTAAATATCTACGTAGAGTAAATATTTGAAAATAGTAAAGGTGCACGATAAAATAAAGAACACGAAGAGATAATACAACAATAAATATTCAACGCTATAACTCTTCTAACAAATTTGCAAATTTAGCTTTGCTAAGGTGAAGTGTATTTTTGTTATCTCAACGTCATCACGGAATGTAGAAAAGAAGAGTGAATACTTACCACTTAAGGGTGCGGACGTATCCAAAAATGTGAGTAAGTTCAAGTATCCAAGAGTGCAAAAGGTCAAATTAAAATATAGCACAAACAGCTGATAAATTCGGACGAAATTGCCATAAATAAGTCCGAATCAAAGGCGCACAGGATCGCACAAGATACCATCAATTCTCGTCACCATACGCATTTTTCTCGAAATGAAAACCGAAATGTAATTCGTGTGTAATTAATGATCAGTTAAAATCTATTTAAAACACTTGTGTTGAAATAGGCAACTTACAAATGTGCAAGCAACCTTTCGAATGGAAGCGCCGAGATCGTCATGACGCGTCCGCGCATATGCCAGCGACGCGGCGGTATATTTCAGGATCGCTACACATGTGCCCAATGCATATCGTACTAAAAGCTCCTAATATTGAATTACACTGATTGCTGATGGTTTATTTGCTATCGTCATTCGGAAATTCAGCTGTGTAAACTGCGCAACAATATTTACTTGATCCAAGTCAGGTACAAACAGTAATGTCATTGTATTTTTTGAGAAAAGGAGAGTATTTTAAAAAATAAAGTATTTGAAAATAATTCCATTTATTTTCACCACCTATACATGGATATTTACTACTAACCGATAACGAACTATTCAAATAAAATAAAATCAGTCGGGTTCTACCGGAAGTCGATACCAATTAGGTCACTGAAAATGTGTACATGATAATAATCGATGACAATCTGTTCAAATAATACAAAATCAGTCATTGCGTACTTCCGCTTCTACTAACTTTCTTATTTTCAATGGAACACCCCATATATTATTGCATTTTTGTATTCCCCATTCAATTCTACAGCTTTTAGAGACAAAAGTATGCATTTTAGGCCTATTGTGTGTGAATACAAATGCAGATTTGAAAGGGGGATCCAAAAATATGATAATATATGTGGTGTTCCATTTAAAATACGAAAGTTACTATGAACTTCCGGTAGAACGGAAGTACGTCATGCCTGATTTTGTGTTATTTGAATAGATCGTCATCGATTATTACCATGCACAAATTTTCAGCGACCTGTAAGGCGTAGTTTCCAATATATTCTAATAGACCACTCATCGTGAATGTCCCTGTATATTTCACTAATTACAAAAAAATCACTCTATTTCATCTATTTTTTTTTATTGCGTCTATTTTCTAACTTAAAATATCTTGAGATATTTTAAAATTTCTTTAGACAGTAGCTTTACTCCTATCCTCTTATACAGGCTGTCCGTTTTTCGAGTGCCACTATGGGGATCTCGCTCTTCTTAAGAAATACAAAGTTGGTTAAATTAGAGCAAAGGTGCACATTTTCGTGCTGAACAATAATCTGAAAAGAAATTTGAAATATCTTCAATTGTTTTTGAAATATCGCAAGAACAACAAAATTTCTGATTTTCGTTTTTAATTTTTCCACGATAAACTAATTGTACTAGGCATTTCTAACCAAGACATTATTCAGACACTTTTTTATGAGGAATTTGAATATGACATGTACATTTTTTACCTCTTCCAAAATTTCCTGCTCATATTCATTGGGCCATATTTTCATCTACGTCCTTTAAACGAACCATATTCCCCAAGCATAGAAAAATACCTCAACCCAGGTTATTGCCGCTCTGGATAACGCTGCAAATATTTTGCCACAGTCATGAGGGCATTTGAATGCGAAGTGTAGTAAATTTATATCATTTCTTTTTGTTCTTCGCTTGAAAAAGATATTTTCGCGATAAAACTAGCGCAAACGTAAATTACAAGACTTGACTTAGGATCAACTAGAACTGTCAAACTTTTGTTCACAATAAAAGAACGTTTCGTTTTCCCAAAGCGCTCTTCGCAAAAAAATGAAAAATTGGATTTTTGGCAAAACTGTGATACTGAACCACCATGTACGATACATCGTGGTAAAGAGGAAAAGAAACGTAATCTGAACATATTAAAATCCAAGATGGCGTCCATAAGAAAAAATTTCTCCGCCATATTGAAAATTATTGAAAAGGGAATATCACATTCGAATTCTTCATAAAAAAGTGTCTGAATAATGTCTGGGTTAGAAAAGTCTAGTACGATTAGTTTATGGTGAAAAAATTAAAAACTAAAATTAGAAATATTTGTTTTTTTGCGAAATTTTCAAAACCTTTGAAGATATTTCAAATTTCTTTTCAGATTATTATTCACCATGAAAATGCGCAACTTTGCCAATTTAACCAACTTTGTATCTCTTAAGATAAGTGAGACCCCCATAGTGTGGCACTCGAAAAATGGACAGCCCGTAGTATTTACAATTTTGTATTATTTAAATAGCTACCATTTTTAGATTTTCAACAACTTCCAAAGTGTAGTGTCCAATAAACAAACAACTTATCGCGATTATTCCTCTATTTAATAATATATTTAAAAAATTCAACCTATGGGTCGTACCTTTCCTTGAAGGTGGAGGTGACATATCAAAGTATCCACAAAGATACAGCTGAAAAGTTTGATGATTTCTTCAACAATTAAGTCCAAGTCAACATTAAAAAAAATCGATTTAAATTGCTTTGCGGTATACAAGACTTCTGTGTTCTAATAATAAACGATTTCACACCAAAGTTAAGGTTAAGCATTCAATTGGCACTTCCTCGTTTTTAATAAAACTAATTGAAATCAATTAGTTACAACTCGACGTATTTTGCTCGTTAATTCGAACGAAGCAGCTCTAAGCAGTTATCTGTCAGTACCAATTACCCGGCTTATTGCTTTATGATAATTTAATGCAACTAAATGTAATTCAAATTATTTATTGCCTTATGGATGGTTCAATAGTAAGTAAAATGCAGAAAGAATTCTGAAAAGAATGGACTGTAGTTTAAAAGTTTAAATCATGAAAGTAAAACCAGAGAATAGCAACAAACCTATAAACAAAGAACTGGTTTTATAACGATTGTTATCAGGTAATTTTTTGTACCTAAGTGTTTTATAAGTCAAACAAACAAAAATACTTGACAATGATATTGTTTAACATAATAACATTTAATGAAATGTGACAAATGTTACAAACGTTATGCGCTTCGCTTTTCTTGTTTTGATTAACTGCAAAATATTTTATTTATTTCATGTTTCAACTTTTTTTAATAATTCGTTTTTAACAACATTATTTTTACTTTTATACATTTCTATTTATCTTCTACTGCCTAAATTTAAACAAATTAATTAATTTAAAGTAATTTTAATATTTGGACCAATCTTATTATTTCTGGTATTGTTTTATTTTATTGTGTTCGTTCTGGCAGGATAGTTGTCAAACGAAATGCAAAATTGTTTCCTTAAATTCGCACTCAAGAATTTTTTAAGTTTTTGGTTTTATTATAACGAATAAAATAAAAATGAACAGATTAAATAGCGACATCCTACGATCGCTTTTTGACCTGACATTGCAGTAGGATAGACAAACTGAAGCGGATTTGCTACCTAATAAGTCCCCCATGCAAGGTGACCGTGTTTGCTGTCAAAGCAAAGACTCTACATTCTCACTGCAAACCAAAAACGACTTGTCCAATTTATTTTTATTTAAATTAGACAAGTCGTTTTTGGTTTGCAGTGGGAGTGTCGAGCTACGTCTCTGCTGACGAAGCCCCAAACAGGGCTGAAATAGCTGTACAGAGGCTGCTCGAGGTTGTCACTGCAGTCAAAAACGATTTGCAACAAATTTTTTAGAATAAAGTAGAAATAATAATTTTAATAATTTTTATTTAATGACAAGAAGTTTTTAATTATACTTACCTCTCATCATCAATCACTAAAAAACACTTGCGCATTCTGTCATTATCACTAAAAGATTATTATTATTATTGGCTTTTATAATTTTATTTAAAAAATTACCAAATTATACAGGGTGGTATCGAATGTGATGGCAATAATTATACCATTTATATACGGCGACAAAATATTACGTTTAACCTAATTTATCTACGGGGTGTCTCTAAATTCCGTAAACATGGCTTAACCAAGATTTCTGGGCTCAAAATAAGACGATTTAACCAAACTTATCTATATCCGTAACGGTCTCGTTAAGCCGGTATTCTTCTTCAAATTCTTGAAGAAAAAGTTAATTTTTCTTATAACAAAGAAACGCCTGAACCGATTTGGATGAAATTTGGCATGAGGTCCCACAAGAAGGTAAGTCACGTTGACAGATGCGTGAAAAACAGGAATGCCATAACATATTTCTCACTAAAACTTTTTTGAAGTTAGGAAGTTACCTTCAGTCCTTCAATCCATTTTTAGAAGAAAGCTTTTTTCATGTCTTTGTAATTTTATGACTTTCCACTTCGATATTAAGGTCGCAATCTATATCATAAAATAATATTACCGTTTTAGATACATCTACAGTAACTAGTAGTACTTTGTCTTTCGTTTTATACGTAACAGTCTGTGAAGGGTCATATTTCTGGGTACAATTTTTGGTCAATTATCTACATCTGGAAAACTAAAAGACATAGAAGAGTTTTTGCAGGTATTATTGGTTTTATTTTTTCTCGGGTTCATTAAGAATGACCCCGTATGTGTACAGAGAAAGAATAGATGAGTATTATTTGTATAAAGCTTCCCATTAATTTATTACTTTGAGAGACATTGTATTTAATAGTAGATTAGAATGAAATATAAAAAGGGAAAGTGTAATTAAAATTATACTTTTAATTAATAAGGTCAGTGTGAATCATGAATGATTTCACTTGTAGAATTATATATTTATTCACAAACAGGTATTTTTAATTCTTTTAAAATGGAAACAAAAGCAAAGGACATGAATTATTTCTTGCAGTAATTCATAACGATAAAATGAAATTTGCAACTCGTTTACAATTTGGTGCACGTCGCCTCTAATTTAATAAACAAGTTTAAACAATTTTTCTTTATTGCTTTAAATTGATATAAAGGCCACGCTGTCACTGGCTAAACACGAACCATACAAAAACTCATGTTGACTAGAATTACTAGAATTTTGAGATTAGAAAAGACATTGTTAATTACAGAGCAGATGATTTGGAATTTTTAATTTTTTTATTTTAGCTGTTTTTCAATTAATGACAACCAATGGTAATGTGTTTTTCGAAAAAGAAAACAAATATTAAGCTCACAACAGCCAAGGATATTAAACTAACATCCTTGATAATAACATTATACAGTACAGTTCTAGGAAGTATATTTTGTTGCATATGCATTAGGTCTAAAGAATACTATGCTAAGAAAAACACTTTTCGATTATTACAATGCAGCGCACTTACTTCATCTGAAAAGTGCCGAATATTTAAAATTCAAAAAGTGTACCTGGTTATGTTTGTACTGTTTGTAGCACAAACAGAAAGAGGTTTAAGTCACTGTATACAATTGATAACCGTGAAAAAGGCAATAAGTATTACTTTTTTCAAAAAACATCTAAAACATGTCAAGTAAACATTCATTTTGAGGTTAGAAATGTGACAATAGACATAAACTAGATCGACTTAAATAAAAATTACAGCCAAGACAATCTAACGCAGTGGTTTTTCCAACCCTGGTTATGTGTGTTTACTAATTCGGGCCACTTGTTCCGCGAACAGTACGAAAATTTAGTACTTGGACTGTAGTAGCTCTACCCACAATAATCTCTGCGCAGTGAGCAGGCTGGCATTGCTCTCCTTCCCCTCCCACTCAATAGCAGCGCGGAAAGGTGACATGAGTAAATAACACATTCGGCGTAAAAGACGCCCAACATTAAGTGGCCTGAATTCTTTTCCCTGCTAGTAACATATCAAAAATAACTTCCATACGGCATACAACGTAACTTTAAATATTTACAGTAGTTTCGGCTCTTTTTTAAACGTCTTTTCGTCGCTGCTGAAAAGTTCAATTCATTAGAAGGTTTGAGGCTAACAAATTAGTATAGAGCGGCAAATTCAATCGTAGTTGATCATTATGTGCATTACGACATTCATTTTAATGTATGTGGATTTATTATGCTCAATAAAAACTCTTGCGTGCAAGCTTTTCAAACAGGACCGAGTAAGTTGGAGAAACAAGATGGAGCGTATCCCTTTTCTCCCCAATGTTAGCTACGGCTTAATCTTAAGAATCAGCGACACAGAACTTTTTATAACTTCACACTTGTTTCTTAATCGGTTCATTGTTACTTTGTTAAATTGTACTGTTCCAAAAGATGCCTGTCAAATATAGATGATACTACGTGCTCACTCTTTTAGTATTTTTATGGCCACGCCTAATTCAAGACAATAAGTCGCAGACATCTCTTCTCAATTGCTAAACGTATCATACAATTGCCAAGTAATATCACTTTTATTGAACACGATAGTACGTAATTGAAACTTAACCTGTAAACCGTCGAATATGACGTGACCAACGTCTCGCGACAGTAACTTTTCATGGTATCGCCTAAGTAGATATGCAACAGTGATAGAATAAGTGTATTAGATTAGGTTGGATTAGTATATTATAATAAGCTTTTGATGTTCACAAAATCAAATAAATGTTAACTTTAAATTGTTTTTTAAGCAAGTCCATAAACTTCTCAGTAATGCTAAAGTTGTGCAGTTTTAAGTTTTAACCAGAAAAATAATTATCGTTTTAGTATCTATAAAATTAAATTTAGAGCAGAGCAATCAACATTAATACAGGAAATACTGAACCTATTTTGTTCTTGGCTGTTAAGAGAGCAATCAAAAATTAATACAGGAAATACTGAACTTATTTTTCTCTTGGCTGTTGACTTTAAATTGTTTTCGAAAAAAAACTTAAGAGTAAAAGAGGCGTATATCGCCATGTTAAATTTGATTTCAATTTTGCAATAACATGAAAAAGATAGGTTATCATAAGTGAATACTTTTTGGTGAATTATCTATCAGTTTTTCTTAAATTTTAGATAAAAATTATCCACTGTGTCATACAGGGTCTAAGTAGCACATTTGTCTTCATAATTTTTAATTGCGCTGCTTTGAATAGTTTTTTTAGTGATACATTTCATCAGTAAAATTAAATTAGTTTTTCGCGTAAATTCTGCAGAATGTACAAGGTTTTCGGTTATATTTTGAACGATACCCATTCACTTTATTATCAGATATATTAAAACATGTCAAATACAAATACATACCTACATACAAAATACAACAATTACCAAGATATATAAGGTTTTGCAAAGACACATTCACGGGTATTTACGGTTGCCTATCTATTAGGTGGTGCTATGAAAATTTTACGATCGCAAAATTCAACATCTGTTGAACAAAATAAATGAAACTCATGTCAAAAGATGAGTTCTTTTGAACAATTTAACTCGTCCAAGTTTGAGATCAAATGTCAAACGGCTAGCACGTCATTCCACGTGGACGTCATTTTATGCACCCTGTATACAAATCTTCATAGAAATCTGTTCATCGACATCGATAGTACAAACACAAGTCCAAGTACAAGTGCAAGCAGTTTTCAGAAGCCATATTCCTAGCCATATTCAATTACTTCTACTATGTCGGCGCCTTACAGAAAGACAGTTTATTCAGTTTATTGGTTTGTTTATCAACTCAAGTAAGACGTACATAAAATTATGTGATTTTCGTCGCATTTAATCATTGATCAATATTTGTATAAAATTTGGGACGCCTCTTTTAAGTTTTTTTTTCAATCATATTTTAAGGGATACATGTAACGATGAAATTTACGACAACCTAGACCAATAACTAACTAATGCTTTATGCCATAAAGTTACAAATACAACAGGTATTTGTAAAAGCAGAGAAAAACATTCGTGTGGTGCAAATAGGTTCGCAAACATAACCTAAAGAAAGACAACAGGTTGTCATTACAGAAAACGTAAATAATCATTGTTAGGATCAAAATAAAACTCACCCTACATCGCTTTCTAGTTGCCGCGGAACACTTACACTCACTAAAACGTTTATGTATTAACAAAAATCACAGATTTTTCACTAAAATTATATACAAACGGTAATGATAAATACTACATACTTCAACGTGCACGTATGCAACTACATAAGCATTCATGTGGACAACTTTTAAAAGTGAAAATAACTGCTTGGATTTTACAGGGCGATAAGGGATTATTGCTTAAATTCTAAACTCTGTCGTAAGCATCGTAAGGTATTATCGTGCCTTTATATGTACAGGTCGTAAGTAGCTTACGATGCTTCCTATCGAACTCAGAATTACAGCGTACGTTATTTATGACAACGTGTATTCATGTACAGTTGTGGAAATAGAAAGCGGGGCAGTAAAATCTTTGCTTCTAAATATTGGTAATTATGGTAATTTATCATTGTTCACATTAAATAAAAGGATTAATTATTCAGTTTAAAATAAACAATTATAAGGAACATACACATCATATTAATATAATAGTTAGGTATTTTATGTGGAATTATTGCCAGGCTAAGTAAAATCAAACAAAATAATGGTTCTTAATATTTGGTCATACAGTCTTTCGATTGAATTATTGAATGCAAATGTCCGGACGCTGACTGAACTAAGATTTCTAATACCGTGCCTTCAATTGAATTCCTCATTAAATTATGCTGTGATTTATTTATGAAGTTGGCGACACAATTCTAGAGAAAACAGTTGTCATTAACTGTCAGCTGTTCATAAGTAATAGCAAAATTAGGAAACTGCTGTCAAAACTTCTGTACACACTGATTAATTGAATAAACTAACTGTCCATTTTCTATTCTACCGGTTTGAAAATAACTTTCAACAATAAATATTTTCTGCTGTATTCGAACATTTTGAATTAATTGAAAATACAAAGTGTCAATTTGACATTTGTTTAATTAAATACTTGAACAGCTATCAAATCTTAGGAGAAAAAAAAAACAATGAAATCATAGAATCATAGCCCACTTTAATGAGGAATTCAATTGAAGGCACGGTATATTCCGTATTAGAAATGCCATACAGTACTTCCATAGGCTTCACTAATTCCATTTGATTCACTGATGGAAAATTTTCTCTTATAGCGTTCTCCACTGGCTGCGCAAGTGTACTATTGCGGCCTTGAAATTTCGCACGATTCAGTTTTTCGTTGTAAACACGGTTTTTAACGAATTGTCAAAAGTATGTAATCATTTTGAATGTCAGATTCTAAATTTTAAAGTTGAAATGCTTAAACTGCTAAATCACAAGCTTTCTGAGCTAGAGAAAGGCATTGCTTATATTTATTTTATTTTTCTGTTAAATTCTATTATTTCCGTTTCTAATACTTACCTTACTTTTCTGCTGTAGTTAAAATATAACCAACAATCTGAAAACCAGATGACTTTTCGGTGTTATGTAATTAGTGTCAAATTTGAAGAGAAAGCCTGGTTGACAAAGCTAAAATTTCGACAAAACAGGCTGCTTGACAAAAAATCGTGCGAAATTTTAAGGCCGCAATATTACGTGTGCACTGAGTTTACAGACGTTTGCTGCACTAGTTTGTACTCAAAATATTTTCATCTCGTGTTAATGTATGAGGTTAAAACAAGACACAAATAGTCCGAGTGTACACTAGTGCAGCAAACGTGTGACAAACGAAATTGAAGTGTTGGCACCAAACTAGTGTTGTGAATCGGTAACATTACCACGTTACCTTACGGTAAATTTCCAATGTTACCGGTGAGGTAACATTCATTTGTTACCGTATGTTACCGTTTGTTACCTCAGTTATCAACATAACGTAATTTCGAGTTGCACACTTGCAAAATGCAAGTAAACCAATGAAACAAATGGTCAAGGAATATTTTTGATTATTTAAGAAAAACGTAAATATGTACTTAGAAAAGTAAGTAAATATTTCATAACCTAAAATGATTGTCGTTTACACGTGAATTTATTTAGTGGAAATATAATATTAAATATTGGCAACCTTATAATCACAAAAGACAAAAATGTAATGTGTATCCGATATCAAATTAATCAGAAAGTGGAGTAAATTTCACATTTTTAGTTAAAAGTGTAATTGGTAACGCTGATGCGAGATGTCGCCACTTGAGCTGTAATTGGTAATATTACGGTAACATTACCGGTAAAGTAACATTAAAAATAAATTACCGGTAATTTAACGACACTACACCAAACTGCACTTCCATTCCGTTTATGTAACTATCACAATTACATTTAATGTCACTTAACAAATAAATAATAACTGTAGTTCAATATTTAATTTATATTTATCTCAGACTATATTAATAAAAGACTGATTGATAGGAACAAAAGACAGATTGAATCAGGCAGCTATAGGTATTTAGCCGTTGAGACTCTCCGCATGTATTACAATTTCAAACACATATGAAGACCACATTGTCTGCTTAGTTGTCCCGTACCCCTCTGTCTAGTTCCATGACTCAATCTGTATAAATTTTTTGAGTTACCACTCTACATCCCCACAAACTATTGTCTTTTTTCCCGAAACACCCGGTATACAGTGTTTCCCTAGGGAAGTTACGTTCACAGAGTAAATACTTTATGTTGGTCACGCTGAAATTGAAAGAGCTTGTGGCTGTGGCTTGTTGCTAATATCAGGCTGGTTATACGAGACGGTGGTAATTGTGTGTTGTGTAGAAATAATTAAACAGTTTAGTGCCATTTTGCGTAAGTAGATTTATATTTAAGTATTTGATACAATTTTGCAAAATTTACGTTTGATCTGTGAAAGATATCGCCGATTCAGAAATTCGAGTATTATTAAACAAACTCGCCATTATATTTCGTGTACCAGTTAGTTACTTAATCCATCATGGAATCATATTCATAAATAAATTATTGTATTTCAGCATATACACATATAGACCTAAAAATATAGATACATTATTATCTATTCGAGATGAGTAATTTTGACATGCGACACAGTAGATACTTTACTTCTAAGAGCCGGGCTTATAATCGATCTCCGAGTCCAGTACGAGGAAGATTTAGAGGTAGGTCAAGAGAGAGAAGCGTTTCTAGGGACAGAATGTCTTCGCGTGTGGAAAGAAGCCGCACTCGAGATAAATTGGAAAGAAGACGATCAAGAGATAGGTTGCACAGAAGTGTGTCAAGGGATAGGTTGAGAAGTCGTTCTCGTGAAAGGTACTTGTCAAATTTCGCAAGAGGAGAAGAAACATTTGACATTAGACGATCTCAAGATCGATATGGATATCAATATCAGAATACCATTGAAGTTGATCCTGCTGCTATTGAACAGCCTACGTATGAAAGGGATATTCGTTTTGAACTTATTTCAGACAGACAAGATTATCGTGAGATGGGTGGACAACCTCATTATCAACATGAAGATCAAGATTATTGGAGAAGCCGTGAGGAAGAACCAAGAGAGAATTACGTGAAGCCAGAAAGTAACAATGATGCAAGATATATGAATTTTTCACCTCCAGCTGCACCAGTGCAAGGAACAACAGCTGCACCAGAAGCAAATCCCAACAACAGTGATGGATCAATAAATGTTCCACCACCGCAAGCGTTAAACATTGGACAGGATAAGTTGACAAGCACAGTTTCTGAATTTGATCCCACAAACCCCCATATAACGGCAGTAACATGGATTAAAGAAATTGAGAGAATTGGAAATGAGAAGAAGTGGAGTTCAGAAGAAAAGAAACTGCATTTTACTTCAAAATTAGTAGGGTCAGCTAAGGACTGGTTTATATCAGGCAACAGGATTCTGGAAACGTGGAATAAAATAAAGAAACAATTTATTCAAGCATTTCCTTCAGAAATGGATTTTCATAAGTCATTAGTCGCAATGGTGAACAGAGTCAAAATGCTTGATGAAAGTTTAAGCAGCTATTTCAACTACAAAACTGTTTTAATGGATAAATGTGGAATATCTGGAAGAAAAGCAGTGTCTTGTTTAATTGGTGGCTTGAATGACTCGGTATCTAAGCTGAAGCAAGAGGCTTGTGATATGAATTTTGAAACTTCTGAAGAACTTTACAACTTTTTGAAAGACAAAGACGTAAACGGAAATATCGTTGATAGTAACAAGGCAAAAAAATTAACTTCAAAGATCTGCCACAATTGCAAAGGTCGTGGACATGAACAAAGTGATTGTCCATTGAAAAAGAAGAAAGATCCAAAGTATTTAAAAAATGTTTACATAAATGGTACATCTTTAAAAGCATGGTTTGACGTCAAATCTACAAAAATTTCTCTTCGTATAAAAGATGCAAACGCAGCGAAAATAAATTTTCACAGAAGGCATAGTGTCATTAAGATTGGCGAGACAAAAATACATGCTGTGGCTGAAGAAGAAGTCATCCTTAAAGTGGATTCGGTAATTTGCAGTGTTACTATTGCTATAGTACCAAATAATGCTCAGAATACACCAGTTGTTTTGGGTACAGATCTTTTGAAATACGCAAATTTAATTGAAACAGAAAATGGTATAAATTTTACTTCGTTGAAAACAATAACAAGAAAACAGGATTCTGAGTCGCAGGAGCATTTGTCTGATGTTCAGCAGTCATATAAAGAAGGGCTGCATAACCATTCATACAAAGAACATCCAGTGATTGACAGAGGTCCGTCCAGTTGGTCAGACTCTTCAAGGTTCAAGTATCAAGAACATCCGGTCTCTGCCAGATCCCCAAGACGATTGTCACCAGTTCGTTCACCATTGCGTACTCCACCAGCACCACAACGTTTATTTGAAAAGTCACATCCATTCCTAAGTAAAACGTTTTATGGTAAGTTTTCTTATGACTTATGTTATCAGGCCATATTTTAAATAATTTCTTTGTATTTTATTTCTTGAGGAAAAACAAAGTTTTATTTTTATGACCAAAATGTTTATATCGATTTTTTTATATTGTAATAGATAAGCGAATTTATGACACACCTACTCATCAGTACATAAAAATCAGTGTGTTTGAATAAAGCCAACAGAGCATCAATGACGTTAAAGAACATACAAATATTTAAAAAAGTCTCATTTATATATGTTTGTGCTAGAAGTAAAAAAATGACATTTTTGAAGAATTTGTGATCATTTGGTATTCATAATATAAAGGATACCAAAATTTATAGTGTAATAGGTATGTACATATAAAATATGTGAGAGTTAATAAGGTGGAGAAAGACATATGGAAAAAGGATTAAGAAGATGATTTCATTAAACGATCTCAGTTAAAAAATTACTTACATTGCACAAACATAGTATCTTGGTTTTCTCTATAAAAAAAAGTGTAACTTGAAGTTTGCGATTAGTAGGAATAACATTAAAACAGGAAGTGTACAAGTTGGAGCAAAATTAATGTCAGAAGATTAATGTCATCCGATGGGATATTTCCTGTTTTTTACACAACATACATAATTATATTTATTTTGGTGGAAGAAGTTTCCAGAATAGTACTCTCACCGTTGATTGGGGAAATGAATCTAATAGCTTATGACTACATGAGTTTCTAACCCAAATAAAGAAGGTTTTAAATTAAGCGGAGTTTTTAAATGCTGCCACTTCATTACTTTGTGTTGTATGTTAGGAGACAGAAAGTAAAACATTTTAAGCTTCAGATAAGAAGTTTATTCCCATGCATTTTAACTACCAAGTTTTCTGGGACCATTTGAACTTGAAGATTACTACCATATTACATCTTATTTGTAACAAGCTTATTTTTAACAAAATTGGTCAGCAGATATCTGAAGAAATCAATGCACTAGTGGAGTCAATTCCTCTAAGATTTAAAAAAATTGCCGATACAAATATGCAGTAAATTCAAAACCAAGTCAGATCCAGAACTTAAAATTCCCTTTGACGTAGTTATTAACAAGGGAATCTTGGACCTTCGGCAAAACTTGTAAATCCTGTCGCAGGCAGGAGGTAATAAATGTAAGAAGAATAAACAATGTTTTACATACAGTCCTTGACTACATTTTATCCAAGGCATCGCAACGGTGAGCGTTTGGTTCAGTTCTTTATGATATGGTGTAATTGATCTGATTTATAAAGAGCTTCGAAGATCTTTTCTAACATCTTACACTTAAGGAAAATGCGTATAAACAACATAGTTGCAAATAAATGGAAACGGAAGAAGGAAAACAGTTATGAAGGCGTTTGAATTTAGATAATTATTTACTGTACATTAAGCGCAACTTCAACTGATGAAAGCAGAAGGTAATGGAACTTCTATTACAAGAAGTTTAATCTGAAAGCGAAAGTAGTTTGCGGAAGAATTTGAGTATCAGTGAAGTAAGGAATTTTTACGCCAAATCAGTCAGAAACAAAACCAAATTGTACAGTAATGCAGTGGACACCCTGAAAGAATTGGAGTAAATTCAGTGATTGGGCGAGCAGTTCTGTTGTGATAATTGCAACGTTTGCTTCAACTTTAAACTGAAGACGTACCACTTTACAATGGTTTAAAAAAATTCCCTTTGGAAAATGTGGTCAGAAGACGACAAAAGTGCAATTAGAGGCACAGAGGCTTCTATTGGTACTGCATTCGCAAAAATTAGATGAAAAATCAGATGTTTCAAAAATTGTCTTCACAAATTAAACATAACTGTAAAACTGAGTCTGTGAGAATCATCAACCAACTCAGTCTCAACGACTTACAATAAGCAGCAGCATGACCACCAGCAGAAGTAGCGCCACCACCACCACCAGCAGCCTTGAGGAAGTTCTTCTGCAATGGAGAACGAAATGTCGACAGAAAAGAAAACCAAGACTCTCGGTTCCAGCCGGAAGCCAAGAATTGAACCATCAACCAACTATTCAAATATACTCAGTTACTTGAAAATTTCAACGCTGGGAAGAAGTGCGCATTTTTCATACAGTAACAACGCCGCATTTGACACTTCCTTAGTTATTTCTAACTTCTCAGTACGTATTTTATTAAAATTTCAATTAACCGTTAATTAAATAAATTCCGACAGAGCGGGTTACTAGTTTATGGAAAGAGATTTCTCATTTAGAGAAATCGTTAACGGAAACCAAATCACCGTCATGTGATGTTATCAAGCATGGAAGAAGACCAAACCAACGCAGAAAGAGAAGCCGTGACTCAAAGATGGATAAACGAAGTGCAAGACCGCCATCATCGGATAATGGTAACCAATAAAGTTTCTTCTTTGCTGACGATGGTTTTATGGTCTTTTGGCTTGATATATTGGGCAATCTTGAGTTATCCTTACGTGTTTAACATCAACAGCAACATTTGGAATGGTGTAGGCCGGATGAATTGGTACTACCAAGGGCACAGAGTGGTATTCAATGAATCTTCTCTGTTTGGGGATACACGAAGAAAAAACTTTGCAGCAAACCACACAGAAGTTATGGTACAAGCTTCTACACTAATTGGAATAGGTCTACTGTGGTATTCAAACGAAGCATGTTTGACACTTCAATAATTTATCGAGGGCGCTGCACTTCTTCCGCAGCCATTTATCGCAAGAGCTTCTTTATACTTTTTTTTTTCAAAATGTCTGTTAGCCTTTCCTGACTTGTCACCAAGCAAGCATGTGTGTGTTAACAAAAAAGTGGCTAATCCTCTGCATAGACTGGATGTATAAATCGCAAGTTTTCCGGAAATAAAAGCATCACCAAATCCGAGGAACGTCAACAAACCCGAGGACCCATGGACACTAAATTGGAGGAAGATAATAATGATATCCAAGGTGATACGCGAACCCCTGTAAATCTCAGGGCAGGATGACCTCGCCCCCCTCCTTTTCGGAACACAATAACTCAGCGAACGTGAACGTGTTCGTGAAGACCAACACTTTTTTTAAATAAAATTCAGTGAATCCTGCTTTACTTCGTTTGATAATACAATAATACTATTCAAAAAAGCAATGTTTAAAGTTTTGAAATCAAAATTTCTGACTCTTCCACGGCGTTGCAATTTCCGTGTCTTTGCTACAATTATAACCAAATGATGAAAGATTAAATTTAGTTTGTTTTAAGTCGAGAAAATAAAGTATGGACGTTTGAAAACGATGCACGATGAAAAAGAAAGGCATACTGCTTTTTCGGACGGGGAGGACTGATGAATACACTTAAAAGGATAGAAGACTGCCATGGTACCTTGGTATATAGAACTAAAGTTCACCGAAACCCGAGTATAAGATGCCTAATTTTCCATCTTAACAATACTTCTTCTCCTCCTCCTCTTTCTAGCTCGCCGTATTTCATTAAAATCCTCGAACTATGTATCAATTTGAAGATAACATCAGAAGAATTGTTGGAGTTGAGTTACTACTTTAACACAAAACGGAACGGAACCAAAACGGATGCAATTTGATGAACTGTAAAAAATTTACAAATACAGTTTCTCAGAAAAAAGTAAGAAAGTTGTCCAAGCTAATTTTTTTAACGTGGTCAGCAGCCTTTCTGAGAATTTATAAAACAAAAGAACCATAGTGTACCACAAATAGCGGTTGATTTATTTTATAATTTGGAAATCTTAAATACAGATGAAGAAAAATGTTCATATGATGAAATCGTAGGAGAATTTTTTGATGGTTTTGATTAAAATTGTCGTTTTCAAGTGAAGCCATGCTAACCTCCTAGGTTCCGGATTAGAAATGAACACCAGGTATATAGCAAACCTGTATGAAAAAAAGTGCAATAATGTGACAATCTTCTTATACTCTACGCACTTATGGATGTTCATTATTTACAGTTTGAGGATGAGTTTAAAGCAGAAAATCTCATTTCTTGAAAACACAAAAGGAAGATAGAACTTGGTTAAGTCGGGCAGTAAAGATTCTCTATTTTGAACAAATCATATCGTTTTAGTGGGATACCTAAATGTCTTAGACATTCTGGAGAGCATCGAGCATTGAAGAACAATCGTTCAACAAAATAAGCAGTTTGAAAAATTTTGCACTTGGAAATAAACGAGAAGCAAAGTTAAATTTAGAACGTGTTTAATGAATAAGAGGTGTCTATCTTCGGCTCGGCTTTAATTGAGTCCCGTGTCGCTCGCATAATCTAGGCGATAAAGTAATGCGAAAATGCGACTGCCGACAAGTGCCCTGGCGATATGGTTAGTTTAAATTGCCCTGGCGATATGGTTAGTTTAAATAAGGATCAGGTTCGTACGATTTTATTACTTTAAAAAAAAATCTCTGAAAGCGTAAATCGAAGTGAGTCGAATATAGACATCTTAGTAATGAGACAGTGTCTAAAAACGACTGCTAAGCTAATAATCGCGTGTGGAAATCAGTGTTGGACAACAACGAAAGTAACCAAGATGTACCTCGTATAACTCATGTTCATAAAGAGATTATTTCAAAAAGAAGTGCGAGACAGAAATAACCGACATCGCTGATTTGTGGTATGTTTTACTTTGTACGCAAGAGAGACTCACAGGGGACTTATTACGTGCCGGAACAGTTTGAATCTGGCTGTAAGGTTCAATATCAAAAGCGAAAAAGGTTTGGTATTAAGTCAGGAAGTGGATGTCGCAACTTTTATGAAATTACAAAGACTAATCTGAACTGGCCTTTTGGCAAGGATAAAACGTGAACATACAGAAAAACCTGAAAGAAGATTTGGAAGATACATAAAAAAAGTGGCGAATCCAACAAATCCACGATGCCATCCAAATAACGTGATGCGATACTTGGTGATCGAGAATTAAAGATGTCAGGGAAAGAGATATTTTTAATGAATAATTTAAAAAAACGTCTGAGTAGAGACATCAATGCCCGTTTTCATTGATAAGTATTTGGACAATTCAAGTGCGATGATTATCGTTATGGAAAACAAGAAGAAAGACGAAGATTTAAAAAGGTGAAAGAAACTTTCAACTTTAAGGATGAGTTAGTAATTATCTGTGGAACATTTTTTTTTATGTATAGTACCACAGACTGTAAAGTCTATCGGAAACGGTAATTTCATTCGTTGTCGGCACCTTTGAAGTTTTAATCGTATGTTTTCGTCTTTGTTGGAAAAGTGCGCTCAAGGATAAGCACAGGCTTGCGCATTATAAGATTTGTCCAGCCGATATGGTTTTTAACTTCCCTTCTACTCGCGTCAGCCGACGACAAACTCTTCTCAATTCTGGAAATCTGGAAGGAACCGAACTCCTGCGCATGTGCGCACACCAGCCTTAAATGGACTTGCGCACAGAAGATTTCACGACACAAAAATTGCGAAGTGAAATTACTGATTTCAATAGACTTTTTACGGTGGTAGTACTCTTCCTTTTTAACGCGAGATAAAGCGTTTTGGTCTGATGAGAATGGAACCGGAAATATCACGACAAGATGACGAGGAAACCTACATCCTGAGATACTTCCACATTAATGGATGACCAACATAAATTTAATTACATTGCAAATAATTAGTGAATCAACCTCGAATTGCGATATATTGGTTTCGACAAACAGTTGCTGTGATTTTAAATGTTTAAATTTAAAAATTAAAAATTTATATTAGTTTGAAGTAAACAGAGACTTTATCCATAAAGAAAACAGGAATATTTTCAATTTTTTTAAAAAAATTTCTACCAAACACCTCTAGCAACGCTATTTGTACAACTTATATAAATCGCCTTACCATTTAGTCCTTTCACTTCAACCTTGAGAAAATGTCTGAAATAGTATTTGGGTGTTTCGAAAAAAAAATTGATTGTGGAAGATAGTCTAACAAAAGTGGCAGGAAAGCTTGACCAATACCAAAATTTCTTCAAATGAGTCGATGGTAATGTCCAAACTTAAGAATTGAGCCCACTTAGTACGGACGTTTTGCGCGGCTGCGATGCTTCTAATTGTCATTGAATGGAGACGGAAGGTATGCGACTTAGAAGTTCAGCGTTTTCCTTCGACGACTAAACAATTTAAATGTATGTTTTTCGCACATCCTAGAGAGCTAATACAAGAAAGTTTCTCTTTGAACATATAAAAATGCGCTGCAATTCACCACTTACTTTAAGGGCCGGTATTTTCATCTCTCATTAACTTTAATTGTTGATTTATTACCACCGTTACAATTATAGAGACAATTGTTTCTACAGGAATTAATCAATGATTGAAGTTAATTAAAGATGAAAAGACCGACCCTAAATATTTCATTTCAAACAATAAAAGCGCGTACAAGTCAACATCGCATTGTGCTCGATGCAGCCAGATGAGATAACTCCCTTCCAAATACTGCGGGCGGAGCTAATACATTTTCGTACTGACCGCGGAACAAGTGGGCCGATTTCTTTTCCTTAGTAATGTTACATCAAATTTAAGAAAAACTTCTTGTGCTGAATGATGCATCATGTTGAAGAAGCAGCTGTCAGAAGAAACACTTGGAGGACCTTTCCAGCACACCGTTTTCCACAAATCTGTTCAGATGAGTAGCGTGAATTTAGATAGAACAACAAGTAACAATTAAATCCCGGAGGCAAATTGTTACGAAGTGGGTAAAGGACTTATGGCTACAGTATTTAGCTGATGAAGATAAAAATCTGTAATATTGCGAAGCATGTATCGCGATTGGATAACAGATATTAGAAGAAATGTAGAAATAAACTTTTAATTATTAATAAAAGCTAGTTTTTAAAAATAATGTTCTGGACAACTGCATTGCAATCAGTGATAAATCGGGTATATTGTACTCAATTTTTAAATACATACTACGTCCTCATATACAAAATGCATATAAATAAAGTGCAAACAGAGTTTGCTCACTTTATTATCAAACACTTTTATTGTATAATTTATCTAGCTATGATTAAAATGAATTAATCTCGCTTGGTAATATATTTTTATAGTCATTTTAAATCAAAATATTAAAATTTTGTTTCTTTAGAAAACAATTTTCGTCAATAAGGCCTTCTGAAGAATAAACTCTTGGGATGCAAAACATTTGAAAAGATGTTTTGAATCAAACAGCTAAAGTTCGTGGAAGAGGTTAAAAGATAAACCTCCTATCTTTCAGAAATGTGTAAGAGATTTGAAATGATTGGCAGCAATGAATACATACCTACCATAAAAAGACAAAAATTATTTTTTTTAATGTAGGTAATGCATTTTTATTGTGGCTAGGTAAATTATATGTTTTAAACAAATCGCACTTTTATAATAACAACAAAATTATTTTGAATCATTCGTTTTGTTTCACGCACAATTTATGATGTGTTTGCAGATGAACAATATTTCCTGTTTCGGCATACGCTTCATGTTTTAACGAAAGACGTTCACTTAAACACTTTGACTTTTCAACTTTAACAATCAGAATTTATATTGAAATTGAAAGAAAATAGGAGACAGGAAATGTTGGATTGCAGTAATTGTAATTTTATTAATGAAATGTATTGTTGTAGGTAATCCGTATTTATAAACTGGTGGCATTTCTCAAGGACAGACCTCCCTCAATTACTCTCTTAGAATATCGATTTTAAGTTGTGTGCGTTGTTTAAGGGTAGTTCATTTTTCATTTATAGCTTAGATTCTTTATCTTATACATGTAATTAATATTATATTAGTGTAAATCTCATAAAGACAAAAAAAAATTTTTTTTATTGAAATAGATTTTTGTGTGTGTAAGATTCAAGTTGCAGCAGTTATGCGTTGTAAACATAAATAAATGTTTCCTTTGTTTAGTGTATATTACTTTTTTGCTTAGTAGGTAACAACGGCTGCCTTCTGTTCAGCAGGGAAAAAAAATCTAAAAAATTGACTCGCGTTGTTTGTGTGTGTTAAACAGAACTAGCACTAAGGCGCCAGCGTTGTTGGCTGCTCCTTAATACCAGACACGAACTACACTGGGTAGGTACTATCATACTCAATAAAAATGATATTCCTCCATCCAAACCGCACCCCTGTAGACATACAAGAGGCAAGCATTCAAAACCGGTCGGCGTCGCAGCCATGCACCTCTCAATTGATGTAAATCTCTCGACATTGTTGTCAAATAGTATCGATTAAACTGAGCGTGATAGTATAAATATAGGTATAAACCAGTAAAACTGATCTATTTACTTCAAGCATAAACAATTAAGACTCACAACTTCATACACAAACATTTCTCAAAACTAAAATGATTTATTTAAAGTTAAACTAAATTCACAAGCTCCTTTTAAAAAATGTGGTTTTCTACTGTGCATCATCAAATAGGTCGTTAGCTTCTTTTCAACCATATCAAGTTATATGTCGGCTTTCAAAAAGTTATCAGAGAGCTGAATTTTTTCTCCTGGTTTAAAAGCTGGCATTCCTAAGTAGGGGCACGTGGAACAACGAAAAGCGTCGCCCAAATAACACTGTAATAAACATGTGAGAGTTTTTATTTTTTGTATTCAGACAATACTTACGCTGCCGCACGATGATTTTGGAAAGTCCGTTGTATCGATAACTTTTCCTTTTGTTTCTGCTTCAAGTTCGTCAGCTAAACCACAACTACAATCTTTGCATGCCTTGCGCTTGCCTGTTGTACCGCACACTAAAATCAAAACGGAAAAAAATAATCAAATCACAAATCGAAAAACAAATCACAATCGCAACATTTGCGAAGAAAGTAAATTTCAGAAAACTCAACCGAAAGGGAAGAATTTCCTAAAAAAGTAAAAAAAAAAACAAATAAAAACTAAAAACGGATTGTAGACTTTAAATTTTCTTTAAAAAATACTAGTAAACATTTAAGACAAAATAGCAAATTGGAATTCACAATGAAAGAAAAAAAAGAAGACAAATCATAATACGTAGTACCTAGTATTTTAAAAAGAAAAAGGCGGATGGAAAACAAGAAATTTCTTAATTCCTCAAAAACAAGAATGTTTCCATAACTTGAAACTACACTGTAAACGCCCGGAACGTCGATCGTATATTTTATTCGAAATTTTAATATCAATTTCATTTTAATGTAAACGTTCCCAATAGATAAGCGCTGGACAGGAAACGTTATAGTTTAAACAATAATTTCAGATCACATTACCCGTAGAAACCGTGCGAACACGTCCTGTTCCCCGCAGTGCTAAATCAATTTTAAAGATTGTTAAAATTGCCCCCCGACTTAGGCAATCTTTGTAACGTCCGTGCAGATTAAGCGAGGAGAGGTGGAAGTTTTAATGCAAACATTTAAGCACCACGGTTTGAAAGAATGCAAAATTAAGAAGTGTCCGCCCAGCTGCCAATGCAGGTGTTTCTGCCATAGCAGTTTTCCCCCTAGAAATACCTCCAGGAAAACATGAGTGTATTGTACAAGCGGAGAAAACCAGTTTCTGTTACTACGTTCCGCCTGATAAGGTACCGTAATTGAAATCTGATTTATCATATTCCGTTTTTCTTCAAAATTCTTCAAAACCAGTTTCTGTTACTACGTTCCGCCTGATAAGGTACCGTAATTGAAATCTGATTTATCATATTCCGTTTTTCTTCAAAATTTCATTAAACCGAAATTATATTTTTTTTTGTGCTTGTTTATTTTTTTTTTTTGTATCAATTTAAATTAGTGCTCAATAAATCAACACATGAGGAATTTTATTCTGAAAATCTAGAAAACGTGAGAGTCATTTGTTTCTTGGAAGGTACCATAAATAGAGCAGGGGAAATCCTGAAACTTTTCTAATTTAAGCTACTACTTAATTTCGAATAAAAAATTTAGCTATTGTAACAACTTTGTGTGAACACCAAGATTTTGTTATTCAATCATTTATAAAACAGTAGGCTTTGGGAGATGATATTTTAGAGACAACATTTGACATCCTGATTGCGATGCGATGATAAAAAATAATTGAAAATCTCAAAAACCTGATTGTCACTTTTTTTCTAGAAAGTACCATAAAACTGAAGAGAAAAGCTCCTAAAACTGAAAATTTACTTCAGTACTAGTTAAGTTATTTCGTAATAATACAAATAAGAAAGTTTGCTGTTGTAATGGCTTCCTATGAATATCCTGTATGTAATTTCAGCTCTCTCTAAAGATAAAGTATTATTTTTAGTTTTAATTACCTCTCAAAGCAGAAGGATCAGGTTTTTTCAAATCGTCATCATCCAATAAATTATCAGGATCTATAGTTTCCACTTCGTCATCAACTGCATCAATTTTCCACACTGACTTTACAGAATTGGAATTCAACTTGAGTTTTGTAGACGACCCGACTTCATACTTCGGTTTGGCAGCTAATATTCTATCAGCTTCCACTTTTACATCAACAAAGCCATTAATTTTTAATTCAAATTCAATATTATCATAGTCTTTAACAGACCCCTTGACAATAAATGCACCCCCTGGTTTTAAGCTCGTCAGTATTTTTGATAGGAGATTATTGAGGAGATTGCTTTGTTCTATGGAACGAGGCAAAACAACATCGAATGTTGCAGTATTTGAACCTGGAAAGGAAGGTATAAAGCACATTTTTGCTTTGTTTAAGTTACCTTACCATTTCCTTCTGTAAATTTTTGAGGAGTTACGTGCGTTATTTTCAAGTCTTTTGCTTTCAGTTCATTTTGAATGTCATCCTCGTGAAGTTCATTTGATATTACCAGCACTTTTTGTCCTTCTTTGATGCCTTCCATCTTATATAGAAATGTATACTTGAATTTAATGTTATTATCGCGAAATTTATTGATAGTTTCTTTAATTATTTTATAAAAATTAACATTTCAACAGCAAGCACTTTCATAAAGAACTTTATAAATGTCACGTTTGACGTTTATTAACTCACAGAATTGCCAACTTAGAATAATTAAATTGAATTATGGAACACAAATTATCTGACAAATAAAAGTTGAATTTATTGAAACTATTTTTTAATTGAAATTAAAAGTGAAAATGAAGCCACTTTCCTCTATTCCAGCAGGAAGAGCTGTTCTAACGACCAAGAAACGCATTCAAACCTACCTGGGAATTTCGTTGGTACTACTGAATGTTTCCTAACCTAACGCAACCTAACCTCAAACTTCAAAATGATGAGTTTCCGAAGTAATTCACTAAAGAGCATAAAGGTTTTTAGAGATGGAATAAACGAGAAATCAAATAAATTTTTTATAAAGTATGAAGAGAAAGTACAAGGAACTTTCTTAGAAAAATGGACGAAATATTGGAAAACGGTCTATAGTGATTACAAAGACGTTGCCATTGATGTCTTAAAAGAAGCTAGAGAGAAACCGTCAAAAGCTATACTTATTTGCTCCAGTCTTGGCATCATTACTTATTTTGCAAAACATAATCCAGACGAGATTAATTTCCGAAGTACGTTCTTGAAAGCCCACAATGAGGTGATATTGGTTCATCCAAGTCTGCAACGAAAAGAAACAGTGAATCATTTGCGTTTTGTAGAAGAATGTTATAACACCAGTAAACTGAAGTATATGAATTTAGGCATATTTTCTCTTATATGGTACGATAATTATTGTGCTTCAAGCAACACCTATGAATCTCAGTGTTCTTATTTGAAGTTACAATATTCTAAATTTAGTGAGAGAATATTGGACGTTGGGTTTTTAGATACGTGGTGGATATTAGCCAAGAAAATGACAGATTACGACATAAACTATTAATCTGTTAGATAATTTATTTTTGTATTATATGCTATTAAATATTGTTATTGTTATTTTATAACTATTAAACATGTCTTTTGTAAAACATTATTTTCAATTCAAAAACACAATTTACCTGACACTCTTGTTTAATGCTGTGACAGAATTAATTAGAAAATTGAGTGCAAATATCGATTACTTAGATTTTATCACAAATAGTAGCAATTTGAAAGTCCAAATAATTGCAATGAAAGTATAGCTATTTTTCAAAAGCACCATCATGATGGTTTATTTTATTTTAATCATGATTATAAGTCCATCTTAAAATTATTATTTTTTTATTCTGTTCCAATATATTTTACAGCATATTAAATAAAATATCACAATTTATAATTAAATATATGTACGTGTATTACAATTAAATTAGAGATAAATAAGAAGAATGTAAATGTTTACTTCATAGACCTCCTATGAATGTTTTTTGTAGCATACTGTACTTCTTCCAAAAAGCTTTTCGAGTTGTGAATAGTCGTCCCTCCTAGTATAATTCGCACTCCTGGATAATTTTTATTCAAAGTATGCACAACCAACGATTCTTCATATGTAGCACCGCCAATCATAAAAATTATTATATCCTGAGGTCTCCCATTCGAATACTGATTGTTTATATACGGATATAAATTTTCTTTTAAGCGGCCCTTCAGTAATTCTTCTAGAGTTTCATGCAATAATGCCTTGTGTTGAGTGTAAACATTGTCGACACCACTCAAACCTTTAAAAAATCTTTTCGTAATCTTAACTGCATTTTCATCGTTGAATAAATCACTCTGTCGCACGTGTGAGCCCCCATACTCTAAAATACTTTCCACACTCTTGATATAAAAATTAGAAACACCTTTCTTCTCAAGTAAATTTATAAGACTCTGCGTTGCTTGACTGCTATGGTTTTGATATCTTAAAGCGTAAAGCATCACCAACTTAGCTGCATCAGAATCTCTCACATTGACGTTGTTAATTAACTTTTTAATACTTTGTAAATGCGTGGAATGATCGTTTTGAGATGATATTTCCTGTTCTACTTCAGAAACGTCTAATAAATGGTACTTGTTAACCATAGATGATAGTTCCCCCACCACCGTCACGTGTTTGGAAACATTTCCTGACAACTTTTTGAACTGGGGGTAAGCTTCGACAAAGTTCTTCATGTCGGCAATGCTTTCAATTTTCTGGTGACTTTTTGCTTTGACCTGAAACTGTTCCATTAGTTCTTTTATATTTTGTCCGATTTCTCCGTAATTTAAAAATATGTTTTTGGCATAAAAAGAATCTTGCTCTGCCGATAATACCACTTCTGATAATTCTTTTGGAATGCCTGATACATTTGATAAATTTACGCGATTATTATTTATACATAATAATTCATGAACCATTGCTTGGTATGTCCACTGATTTAGAAGAGGAGTTATCGGATCGTCTCTTCTATCCAAGATCAACAGCAAAGAAGGACTTGTCTGTCCGAAAGAAAAGAGAGACGATTCTTTATTTATAATTTCATCAATTCGGTGGCCCAAGTCCTTGCAAGGTTTTGAGTTTGCTTGATATCTAATCATCGGAGACTTCTTTAAAGACAGTAACAAAGAAATTAAGCCTTGCACCGTTCTTTGCAAAGCAGTATAATTCCATGTTAATGCTACCATGCAATTCTGAATACCGATGGAAAACAAATGCGGATTGACAGCCAAATAATCCATGTACAACTCCAAAACTTCTTTGACCAATTCTTGTTCATCATTTTCAGCCAGTATTTTCACATCGGCTTTAGCAATAATGTTACTAAAGTATAAGTAATAAGCTCCGTACTTTGGATTTCGCAGTTCTTGTGAAAGGAGTTCAATGTTTTGTTGTGTAGGTCGTAAAAAAACTAGACATTTTAGAAAACGAAGTCCTGCATTATTAGCGGATTGATTTGCAGAATCAATTCGTTCCAACAGAAACACTTCCTTTTGCTGTATTTCTGATTGACCATAAACCATACTAATGATACTTGTAGTTTCTTTATCCATTAATAATATTTTCATTCCTGGTTCACTTTCTTCGGTCATTTTATTTACATAGGCTTTAACTGCTCCAATTACATTCATTTTAATTAAGTTATGGTCTCACTGTTTTATGGCCCACAGAAAATATTTGCTTATTTATTTATTAATTCAGGTAATCATATACTGATCATGTTTTATATTATATTCCCCCTTTTAAGTTTTACTCTGCTTTTTGACAACTAATCAACTAACGTCAAGTGTTAATTCCGCCATTACCAACCTATTCCGTATATATATTTTGGTTGCATTCAATTCAAAACACACCATATGACCAAAACAAACTAATTAATAAGTTGCACGAGAAGAAATGACATTTAAAAGTAATCAGCTTTACCATTCAAAAGGTGTTATTAATAAGATCAGAGATATCATTTTATTCGACCACGTATTATCAATGTATTATTTCAAATAAATTGTTGGCAACAATAAGTCACTAAATGCAGGGAAGATAACCTGCAAGAATTATTTTCCCCGTATTTGTAGAGGTTATGTTTTCATATTGCTTGGTTGGACAATTCTTTAATGATAATTCGTTTAATACTTGGTTAGTTACTAAACAAAATGATAACATACGAATTATGCGTACTTTTTCGTGTAATGCCGAAGGTAAGCATTCAGTTAGAGCGTTTTGAAAATTTGTCCATTTTTACCTTCAAAATTGCAGCCAGAATTAGTAACTGCACTGAAGAGGACAGCGAATACTATCTTTAGTAATGGTGGAGTAATTAGAAAATTGGAGAACTTGGGGACAAGAGAAATGCCTTACAAAACTAGTAGGCATGGTTCAGTTCACAGAGAAGCGAGGTAAATATAGTCGAAGGCAAAAAAAAAAAAAAAAATATTACATACTTACAGTTTCCGAATCAATTCTATAACTGGGCTGCAGCCCAGTTATAGAATTGATCAGTCGTGACCATACTTTGCACTTACAGTTTCCTGTTATTCTTTCTCCAAAACGGTGCTAAATACGACACTTGAAAAGCTCAAACGTGGCTTAAACATTTTGTAAAATCTGTGAAATTGTGTTTAAATACTATCATTTTGGTGAAAGAAAAATTACAGGAGATGCCCATAAAAGACATCAAAATTAATCCACTCTGTATTACTACTACTATTTTTCTTACTTTAGACCATACATTATATGAGAATTATATCAGAATGGGTCCCTTATCCTCAAGCCATTCGACTAAAGTCGCTTGCGAAAATGACGTCAAAATGGAGTAGATTCTCATATAAAACTTTACAGATCATTCAAGAATTGGGTCATTTGGCGTCAGTTTCGCATACGACTTTAGTCGATTGACTTGAGAATAGAGCCCCTGATCATAGTAAAGTAAATTATTATAAACATTTTACAACTAGGAATTTAAAATAACAAATTTTATATCCAAACCTAGTAGGACTTGTATGGATTATTCTAACTCTGGTTTTTGAATGAACATGGAAAGCAATCTCTTGTGTTTTTCATCCAGAAATCAAGGGTATTCTGTGAATGCATATACAATTTCCTGAAATCCAGAAGCTTTCTGTCACTGGTTCACTTTATTTTAAATGCATAATTTAATTTCATTTATAGTAGAAAAGTCTCAATCCTTTTTTGAACTGTCATCGAGATTTACCCTTTTTTACTTTACCTAATACAGAGAGAGTGCAATAGTAAATCACCAAAAAGATTGTTATTCAATTCCAAATTAAACTTCTTTTCATTGACGTGGACTAGATAAAATATTTTTCTGAAAGTGTTTTCGATTGGGGTACACTATGTGCACTTAGTGTATCTTCATCTCATTTTATTCCATGAGGTTAAACCAAGATAAAGATACACTCAGTGCACATCAGTTTTTTTGTTTACGACAAAATATTTTACATTAATAATTGTAGTTACTTCTTAATGGAATTTAATGTGCCTCCAAAGTCTTTGGAGGACGTATACGAAGAATACGGCCGAGACATAGACATTATAAGACGTCGTATTTTTAAGAAGCCAGATGAGGAAGTAAAGGAGTGCACCTTAGATGAAGAACTATTACCTCCTCCATACCGTAAGAGTGTACAAGAATTAGTTTCTCAAGCACGCAAACTTGACAAACCTAAATTTAAATACAATAGTGGTCTAGATTATTATCCTTTCCAAAAATGAGTTTCTTATTTATTACTTTCATTAGTAAAATTCCATAGTGGTTATTAACTTTTGTTTTATTTTGATCATCTTTCCATAGTCCATAGTGATTAGAAGTTATTGTTTGTATGTGTATTTTTCAATTACACCTGTATAAGCAAAGAAGTTGGATTCATTTTATCTATATCTGAAGAACTTGAAAAGAAATCGTAAATTATTTAATTGTGTTATTACTGAAGTTTATAGACCTGTTTCTTAATTAAACCACCTTCCCACAAGGGCAGACATAACAGTCATTCATGCTTCCACTTACAGTTTTTTTAGATTTTAGAAACCTTTGTTGTAACAAATAACACTGTTTATTTTAAACCACTGCTGCCATTTTATTGTTTGTCTCTATAACCAAACTACATCGAGAGCAGAGAGAATTCTCGTTTTTAGATGCATATCTTC
Source organism: Prosopocoilus inquinatus (assembly GCA_036172665.1). Classification (NCBI taxonomy): domain Eukaryota; kingdom Metazoa; phylum Arthropoda; class Insecta; order Coleoptera; family Lucanidae; genus Prosopocoilus; species Prosopocoilus inquinatus. The sequence goes on along the minus strand of CM069876.1, from coordinate 28,736,025 downwards.
TGCATCTATTACAAATTTTCAAATCACTATTTTCAATTTGAATTTTATATTCTGTACCTTCCTCCAATGTATTATCTTCAGAAATTCTAACTTCAGCTACTTGAAAAATTGTCGACAATTCTGCGCACAAAGAATCGATATCATTTTGAAAAGTCTGCAATCAAACAAAATAACCATAAAATGCACATTGAAAATTGAGTTTGTACCAACCTTAAGTTCTTCATATATTCGTCTTGAAATATATACATTTACTTGTTTGTCAACAGTACGAGAACCAACTTCCTTATTAATATTCCGTTTTATGTTCAGTATCTCGGCCATTGTTTTGTCAAGTTTTTCGGAGGTCCAATGTCGAGTAACAACTATTGTGTCAGTTTGGAAAAAAGATTCGTGTGTTTTTTGGGGCAAATGCAAATACAATTCTTCTGCTAAATGAGGCACAAATGGTGCCACTGTCTTTGTTAAAACAAAAAATATTTGAAGTAAAACATACTGGGCAGACCTGCGATTTACACTGTCTGAAGAGTCGCAGTATAATCTGTCTTTAATTGAGTTGTAATATAAAGCTGAGACGCTGTTAGTTAAAAAGTTTATTGCGGAAGTGCACACTTTATTAAAGACGTAATTTTCCATGTCTTTTGATACCTAAAAATTGTCAAAAATAGCAGAAAAGAAGAATCAATGTGGGGAACCAGGAAAGGGTTTGTAATGTCAGGACACGTCAGCGAATTATAATTATTATATTTATCATTAATTGCTTTTAATTCTGAAAGTAATTGAACAACTTTCTGCGTCAATGAGGTGACCTTTTTTTAATTAGTAACTTTTGTATGTCTACTAAAAATAAAGTAAAAATTTGTTTTCTGAAGTTGGAAAAAAAGCTGGAAAATTTTGACTATTAAAAAAATTAGGAAAATTGCAGAATCTCGGTGAATCATCAAAAAGTGCCTTCAGTATAGACTACCTATAAATGATCGTGTTCTTTGGGTTGCCGATACAGAGATTTAATTTTTGTTTTCTCTGAAAACAGGCATGTAATTAAAATTAATTGTTTATAATTTTTATAGGTAATTCAATAATTTTTAATATTATGGGTGAAAACTTAAAAAAATTGCTATTTTTTGTACGCCTGTTCTTAAACCAAGAAAAGGAAAATTATTTAAATCTGTAAAATTTAGAAAATTACATAATCATAGTAAAAAGTGAAAGTTTTTTGACGAAAAGTCAGAGAAAGTCTGGAAAAGCCGGGTTTTAATAAAAATGAAGTGAGAATTCTGTAACATCGTGAAGAAAATATTACCTGTTTTTGAAAATTCCACAATAAGTGTAACATGTATTTGTCGATTAATTTCAATTGGTCATGATTTACTTCTTGGTAATCATAATCGTACAAGGCCCCAAGTGAAAATCGCAAAACATTTCTCACTTTCTGAACATCTTCTGAGCTGGCTTGTAAAATATTTTCACTAATATTAGTGGTAGAATCCCGATTTGCGTGGCAAGCCACCCACCATCTAACACCAAACCCCAATTAAGAAGATAAAATAAATACAAAAGAAGGACGTTTTACCTAAGCGTATCTATTCCGTAGGGCTTTATTTTCTTATTTCCTTGCAAAATATGTTGTGGGTCAATAACATTGCCAAGTGATTTCGACATTTTAATTCCTTTTTCATCCAATGCAAAACCGTGCACATAAAGCTTTTTATACGGAGATTTATCTCTCAGTGCAACTGAGGTTAAGAGGGATGACTGGAACCAACCCGTAAATTGGTCTACTCCTTCGACGTATAGATCAGCGACTTGTTCGTCAGGAAGGACATTTGACCATGATAATCCACTATCAAACCATATGTCTAAAATATCCTAGATGAAATTAGAAATATTTATAACTGTGATTTTTGTACATATGAGTAGACAAAGCTTTAATTATTTTCAGTTACATCAAATTGAGAAGCACTGTGATACATACTTGAAGATGTGTTACTTGTTATAAAGTAACGTAAAATTTAACATATGGACCATTCAGTAAAATAAATGTTTGAAAATATAAATAATGCTAAACTACAGTTTTAAAACAAATTCTTATAAAAGAAAAGATGAAACTCCTTACCTCGCTTTTAGTTATATTTTCTAGTTTTAAGTTGATACTTTGCAGTATAGTTTCTGGTAATAATTCTTCAATGGGCAAAGTCCACCAGTAATCCGTACCATGTGTGTTCAACAAAGAACACAGATGATCTATAATTGCCCTAGCAGAAAATTAATTAGTATACTAAAACAGCAGGACATATAAATATTTACTCATTAATTATAATTTCGTCAGTCCTGTTATTATAAAAAACTGGGATGGGAACTCCCCAAGCTCTTTGCCTTGATATACACCAATACGGACGTTTTTGAAGTTGTGTTGCAAAGTGATGTCTATAAATCTGGCTGTTGCTTTGGGGAATTATATCAACGTTAGTTAACAGCTCCTTAAAAAAAATAGAATCAAAATGTGAAAATTATTTTAAAAAAATCTGCTCACCAGTGCTCTTTTTTTGATACTGTCAGTGTTGATAAACCACTGCTTGCTGGCTCTTAATATGACAGGCTTTTTTGTTCGCCAATCATACGGGTAACTGTGGACATAGGTCTCTTTTTGTAAAATTTCATTTTGAATCATGTTTAAAATTGCTTTTGTACCATCATTTAACACAAATAAACCTGCCAGTTTTGAGCCAGCTTCACTTGTGTAGCATCCTCTTTCATCCACCAAACATATCTACAGAAATACCTATTTCTAAGTTGTCATCTTTATCTTCGAATAATAATAATCCTATATTTTTATTCAAGTTTCAAAATTTTTCATTAATTTTGGCAAAACTTTTGACATAAAATTTAGGCTGCAATAAGTCAACGGTCATGTAACCAGTTTTCTCAACTTTTTCATTCATCACATACTTATGTTTGACTATTAAATGAACAATTTTATACAAGTTGACTGATCAGTTAACATAGCCTTAGTTTATTATTTGTATCTACATACTCACAACTTGTAATTTATTTTGAAGTGCAACTAAAAAATCATCAGGCCCATGTGCTGGAGCTGTATGTACTAATCCCGTTCCCTTCGTTTCGCTTGTGTGAGAGCCAGGTAAAAACCTTGCCTCAGATTTGTATATTGGATGAATGTATGTTGCTGTTTTCAAAGCATCTCCTACAATTAAGATGATAACCAAAGCAATAACGAAATCTCTAGAAAGACAAAGTTTTGTATTAAGTACCTTGAAAGGATTTTGAAATTTTTAACTCATTTTGTATGCTTTTCGATATTGATTCTATTAAATTTGTTGCAGCTAAGTAGTGTTCACCAGAGAATGAGTTCTGTACAATACTGTATGATAAATCAGGGTTAAAACAAATGGCCTGATTTGCAGGCAAAGTCCACGGTGTTGTAGTCCATATCAGTGCATATAAACTAAAAAAAAATATGTACTTTACAGTGTTACACAGTTTATTACAGTTCAATCTCACCAAGTATTTTGGAATTCATCCAGAAATGCAGGGACCGTTTTCATTTTTACTTTTACTATCACCGCAGTGCTTTTATGATTTGAATTATATTCTAATTCTGCTTCAGCTAATGCTGTTCTATGACAAAAAATACGTTATCTTAAATTTACAAAATTACAACAAGAAATGTAGAAATTAGTTTTTAATATTGTAATTGTAAAACGAAGAAACTTTTCTTACTTACTGAGTTGAGGGAGACCAATAAACTGGTTTAACGTCTCTGTATATTAGATTGTTGCAATATAACTTATAAAACTGTATCATCTGATTTCTAATGTATGAAGGGTTGTAGGTGGTGTAGGCATTTTTCCAACTCCCTAAAACTCCCCATGACATGAACACCCTCTTCTGTGTCTCTACTGCATCTTCTGCAAACTTTCTAGCTAAAAGTTAAAATTATATTACTTCGTTAATATAATAGTAACATGTAATAATTAATAGAAAATTTTGTATTAAAGATTTATACTACATATATTTGGAGACAAAATATATAAAGATATACCCAGGGGGCCTAACTTCATTCTTCATCCAGGATTATGTTAAAATATAATATTTACCTTGTTCTCTAATCTGAAGTTTTGTTAAAGAAATGTTTGTACCAGTTTTAACAGCTTTTAGTTCAATTGGTAATCCATGACAGTCCCATCCGGGAACGTAATGCACCTTCTGCCCTTGCAAAATTTTGTATCTCAGAATAATATCCTTCAAGATCTACACAAAACAGTTTAAGTACTAACCAATTAACAACTACTTAATTACACACTTTGTTAATTGCATGGCCCATGTGAGGTATGCCATTCGCATAAGGGGGACCATCGTGTAAAACAAACTCGGGCGTTTTTAAATGTGTTCTCTGCCAGTCATATAAGTTTGAAAACTGTGGACCCTACAAAGATGTTTATTTAAATAAGTAGGTACTAACGGCTTGTCGTGAACTTACATTACTTAATGTTGTATCACGCTCTATTAGCTTTTTACCGGCTAAATTAAGGGGGAACTTTGTTTGAGGTAACAAGACAGTCTTTGAGTACTTTTTTGCTTCGTTTGAAACTTGAGTACAGAAACATACATGAGAATAATGATTTGTTAAATATTTTACCGCAATAGTACGATAATTACTCTTGGAAATATTTATGTTTAACATTGTTTTAAGTCCATGTATAAAAACTACATTAAAGATTATCATACTATTCAGCAAATTCTTAACCTCTACAGAACATAACCTCAAATAAAACAGCGCCAGTGTGGCCAACAATCGTAAAGTTGCAATCGCCAATCGTGTTTTATTTTCCAGGCTTGCAATTTCGGTTGTATCATGCAGGCAAAATTTATTCATTTGAAAATATTGTGAATTTTTTTATTTTAATAGTGTTATTTTTCTATGACTTTTTATTGTGCGTCAGTAATTTTCAATTATTATAACATAAAACCGTATCTTGCTTGACATTTGTGACAGAAGTTAACCTTTGTGCATTTTTTGGGTCTTTGACAGATAACAATAGTCGGCTCCCTCTTGATACGGAAAAAAGGCTCCGAGTCTGAACCACCGTCTTAATATCGCGGTGGTCTGAATTGAGAATGCGACCGGTCGTAACAACACAGCTTGTGTTGTATTAATCCAGGCGGACGTTACTGGCTTAGCAACTCAACCGCTCGCTTGAACTCGCCCATTAGGCGTTTACGATAATTGGGATCGGGGTAGAAAAGTGCGATAAAACAAGTGCGTTTAATGCAAGTAAGAGTGAGAGAATAGATTAACCGGTATATACCGCTCCAATTATCGTAAACGCTAGTGTTATGAGTCGCTAAAATTTAAAAACGTAAATACTAAAAAAAGGAAATAAATATTTCGTAACCTAAAATGACTTTCAAAGAATATGAAACAAATAAAAAAAAAACTTTTTAAAACGAGCTAAAAGAGTAATTTATTGACTTACTTGACGTTTCGCAAATATAATTATTTATTTGACAAAGCAAATAATTATATTTGCGAAACGTCAAGTAAGTCAATAAATTACTCTTTTAGCTCGGTTTTTTTTTGTTTGTTTCATATTCTTTGCAATTCTCTAGAAAATTTAATGAAAATCAAATTTAGTTAAAAGTGTAAATGGTACCTCCACCATCAGATGTCGCCACTCGAGCTGTAATTGGATTGGTAATATTACGGTCACATTACCGGTAAGGTAACATTAAAAATACATTACCGGTAATTTAACAACAGTAGTAAACACCTATTGATTACTCAGGGCCAGTTTTTCAATCATGGTTTAATTTTAATCTCCGTTTAATTCCTATGGAAACAATTGCCCGCATAATTGTTACCACAGGAATAAACAAAGCTTAAAGTTAAACTGTGATGGAAAAACCAGGCCTCAAAGATCAAAGTGAACGGAGTTTAGATTTTTTATTTTTAGTCTGTTTACAGTCAACTGTATAGTACTTCTGGTGATAAAGACTAGGAAAGTAATAAACGTCATAGAAGGCGGAGCTGAGTCGCTTACCCCCTTTGTTGTGCCTTTGTCTAATAAATCAGACGTATGTCGTAAATCACTGTCGTTGTAACACCGGAGTTGACCTGAGAATAACCTAAAGGTGCGTTTAGATTTGAGCACGAACGAGCTGAGCATACGCGCACGGCATTCGTTCGCGCTCACCAGCATTTATTTTCTGGCGCATGGGCTGATCCAGTTGTTCGCGCACACAACGGACGACAAAATAGCAGCGGCTGTATAATTGTGATTCATATTTTAATAAAAAAAAATAAATTCGAACGAGACATCGACTTTCGTGGCAAACGCCTAATTTTTATGAGACAAAATAAATTACTACTTATTATTTAGTGTCAGAGAGTTGTCATAAGTAATTCAAAAATTTTACTACAATGACTAAAATCGCCCCAATAAACATTTTATCTTTTTTCGTGCTTCTGCACTGTCTAAATTTTCAATATTTAATTTGTTCACAAGCTCCTGGTAGGTCATTTTTTAAAAATAATATTTTGCGTGCTTCACATTCCATAAAATAGGCAGTTTTTCATAATCTTGCAAAGCAACGAAGCTGTTTCATTGGTCCATTCCATGGCTAACTGAAAATTCAGAAACCTTTTCTGCGAGGACTGTGTCGCGTGGCTTTCAATATGCGACTTTTTTCTCGTTCAAACTACGCATTCATGCGTGAAGCAATTAATTCCTTTGAGCACGTACCCGAGACCGACATCAAGCGGCTCGCTCTGCCAGCCATTCGCGCATGATGTGCGTGCGCGCATAGCCGTTTACACTTGAGCATTCGCGGTGGATCAGTGCGTGCGTGCTCGTCTAAATGCACCAAAGGCAATCATATTTACGGCTATTCGAGCTCGCGGCTGTTCGCGCACAGGAAAACACAACGTGAGCGTGCGCGCATAGCCGTTTACACTTGAGCGTTCGCGGAGGATCAGTGCGTGCGTGCTCAAGTCTAAACGCGCCTTAACATTTAAGAATGTTAAGGCAATGAGATTAAACAAGATATTAGAGTTTTATAAGTTGGTATCTTGTACATTGTATTGAAAAATGCTTGACAAACACATTGCATGCTTTTCCACAGACTTTTTTTATTTTGTATTGTTGGGTTATGTTTATTAATGGTTTATTGACCTTGTCTGAACTAAGCTCAGACAAGCATTTTATACATTTTTTTTTAATAACAAATAAACTAAATACGTACAATAAACACAACTAGAATAATTTTACTAAAGCTTCTAATCCTAAGTTTTAGTGATACGCAAAAGTTTACACAACAGCTCTCTGTGAAGCGAGTATTGTCAGCTTGTTTGGCGTAACCCATGCATTTTTACCGTCCAATAGACTCCGTTTCAAATTTCGCGCCAGCTTTAGGACTGCCCACTTGCCTAATCTATTGTTGGCACTGTTGCTGTTGTCAATTTTCGCGATTGGTGGCACTGAGAATGAAGTATGAAGTTTCACATTCACACCACACGTGTGGTTGGTGAGGTGTGGCGTTGAATTCTATGAATTCCATTGTCAAAACAATTTTTATAAAACATGGCAGCAGAAAAACGAGATGTGTTAGAGTCTGTGCGTGAAGATGATTTTGTGGAATATTTTCTGTTCTTGCCCTCCGGATATAAAGATAAAGAAGAGGAATTAAAACTAAAAACTACACTGAGTGAGGTTAACAAAATCGTTACAAAGTATACAAACAATTATTTGTGGCATCGTGATGAATTTAAGTTGGTTTATCGGTCGTCAGATACGACGATTTTAAACAATAACAATCAAATGGGTTAGTATTATGCAAGTATTGATATTTGTAATTGTAAAATTGTATTGCATCTTATTAAACTAAACAATTAGAAATCACAATAAATACTTAGGTTACTCCCTTATCTGTAATTCAACGATAATATTAAATAACGACAATCGTTAATTGACATGTAATATTTTAACCAATCAGTACTTAGATACAAAACATTTCTTTACAGTGATTGGTCAAAATCAAAATGTGTTGCTTAACAATTGACGTTATTTATAGCGTTTTCGATTGGCAAGCACAGTGTACACTGAGTGTATCTTCATCTCGTTTTAACCTCATGGAATAAAATCAGATGAAGACACTCAGTGCATATAGTGCACCCCAATCGAAAACGCTATTAACTTTGTTATTGAATTACAGAAGAAGGGAGTTAGTTAATAAAATACTATTTTTTTATTCTAAGGGCTGGTCTTTTCACCTTCTTGTAAATTAATCTTCACTATAACATCCGTGGAGACAAATGTATTGACAATGGTTTCTAAGGTTATTTCGTTGAAGATTAATTTAGAGGCAAGTCAGAAGACTGGCCCTAAGATTTAAATAAGGGCGGAGCCTCCCGTATTTTTTTTTCTAAGAGTCATTCTAATGGCTCTAATTTTGTAGGCCTCAGTTTAAAAGAAATCTTTTCTATATTTAATTATTTGTTTCCTTATGTGATAATATGTCTTTAATACTAAATACATCAAATGTAGATAAATAACAATAATTTACATGTATTGAATTTAAATGTGGACAAAGGAATGTATTTGTCAATGAACGTTAATGTCTGATTATTTACACACAATTGCAATGAAAAATATGACATGAATATTTGCAACATCATTACATTGTTAAAGCTGTTTTGTACGTGCAATATGTGCATGCCTCTTCATAATTATTATAAACTCAGTCAGGCAAAAAGTGAAATAAGTATTTCTTAGTAATGTGAAGTAACAAATTTTGAATTATTTTCTTGTTATTTTGACTATGAAATTTACAGCACTTTTCATATTATGTAACAACACAAAATACAAACTTTTTTAGCATGTACAAATATTTCAGTGGTTCAAGTAAATACAAAACATGAACCATACTAGTTAGGGCTGCCAGAAGTCCTTTATTTTAAAAGAATGTCCTCCATTTTCAGACCTAAAAATGGACCTTGCCCTCTTTTTCGAATTCGAGAATAAAGGACAATACATTGCTTTTATGTTCATGCAATGATGTCATCCTTGGTTCTTCTTATTCAATAGAATAAATGATTCATACATTTCATTAATAATTTCATTGTTTAGAAATCAATTTTAGATTTATTCATAAAATATGATGATATTAATATTTTAGAAGAACTGCCACCACATCTTTATGGAGTAACTCATTATGGTGACAACATTGAAGATGAATGGTTCATAGTATACCTCCTTATGCAGATAACTAAAGAAATTGAAGGACTAATTGCCAGAATTGTTGATGCCGATGGAGAATTTTTATTAATAGAAGCTGCTGATTCTCTTCCAACTTGGGCAGATCCTGAAACTTGTGATAAAAGAGTAAGTATTTGATTCCACTATTAATTCCTACCACTAATGACACTTTCCTGATAACATTTTTGGAATTTACAATTTGAAGATGCTATGTTTCTGTTCCTTAACACAGTTTTTTTTCTTTTGTTTTTCCCCTTTCGTAAATTTTATCAAATCATTTTCCTGTTTTGGAAACGTCTAGTCTTACATCAAGTAAGAAAGTCATTTATAAAATTGGGAAACATAATTGACCAAAGGAGAAAACCAAAAGAAAAAAACTGTATAGTAAAAAGATGTACCATGATTTTTTTGGCAAACTATAATGTATCAAGAAAAAGTTTCCGTTTTATTTTGAATGTATAAGAAAAAGACAAAATCATTTCAGGTTTACATCTGTAATGGATCAATTCATATACTAAACCTAGAAGTCATTGGAGAAAATGAGTATATTTCAGTTGAAACCGCCCTTGCTGAAATACATAAAAATCCCCAATTAACTTTGGCATCCACTGATATTCAAAACTGTATTAAAACAAAAATTCAAGACTATCCAGAAAAGATAAAAAAGAATTTGCACAGAGCTAATGTGTATCTACCTGTTGGTGTGGCTGCGATATTGAATCATAAACCATCTTTAGTGTCAGCTGCAATTCATGCCTTTTGCAACCGAGATACTACAGACTTAAAGGCCTGCAGAGCTATGAAGTACTTCCCTCCAGAAGTTAGAGTTAGGACTAGTGTAACTTTTACAAAGTATCTGTATGCCATGACGGTAGGCAGCAAATACCAACCAGACAAAATGACTGGTTGGAATTTACCACCACCAAATAGTCCCCAGCACAAAGCCCATAGTTTAGGAATAAAATTAGCTTGCGGTTTTGAAATTTTAATCTCACAAGCTAAACCCAGTGCAGACCTAGAGTACGATAAAGGTTGGCATACGTACTTAAAAAATTTAAAAGAGAAAGGTTACTTCAAGGAACTATTAGAACACTCAAAAGAGTATAATAAGTTGATGAACAGAGCCAAAGAATACTACATTGATCATCGTGATTCCATGCATACAACGCCAGTATTAGGTCAAGAAATTCTAAATCTTACAAAGCATTTAGACATTAACGTAGATGAATTGAAGAAATTAGAATTTAATTTGCCTCCTGATGACGATGATTCGTGGTTAAATATAAGTGCGGAAGAGCTAGATTCATTTCTACAAGAACAATACGGTCAGAAGAAATTCGTTTCATACAACAGTGATAGTGATGCAACTGATTTCACGAAAAAGGTGTCTGAATTTTTAAATCACGTTTCTGATATCGAGGGCGCTGAATTTCCTGTACAAGAAGATATACCAGTGCGTCCCCCAAGGGGTAGCAAACGTAACAAATCGAAAGTATCTTTTTCTACTGACACAAAAAGCGATGCTGCTTCATCTAAAATAAACTTCGATCCAAATTCTTTTACGTGCGCAGTTCAAAATATCTTAAATTTTGTGATACCAGAAGATGACAGTTGGGATCTCGAATCGGATTCTGACATGAGCGACTACGGGAAAGATGAAGTGGATTCTGAGGAATTTAATAAAATGCAACAGCTCATGCATGAAATGGATAAGGAATTAGCGAAAACCACCATCGGAGAAAGTTTCAAGAGGAAAGAAGGAGATCAGTTTGATGATATTGAAACATTTAAACCTGTCGACATAGATATGAATGCGTTGCAAAATATTTTGGAAAGTTATCGATCACAAATGGGTGAGGCTGGCCCGTCGAGTAACATGCTTGGTCCAATGGGGGTACGTTTAGATGTCAAATCGGACAATATCTAAGCGGCAGCTATTAATAAACACAGCAATACTTAATGAAATGAGATAACATTGCATATACAAAGCAAGTGTAAGAGATCTCGAGAGCCAGTATTTTGAAAGTAGTTTTACCACAGTTTTTTGATAATGTTTATTAAAGCAACAATTAACGGAACATGACTTTCTTACGAATTTATTCAGGCAGAAAGTATGGCGTAATTTAATCGTTATGTACTGAATGTTTCTACCAAGATGAATTTGGTGCTGATAATAAATAGACTCCAAAAAATTTCATGCAAATTTTATACTAATTGTCCACGAAACACCAAGTAATATATTCAACATAAATTTGCTATGAAATCTGCAATTTACACAGATACGTAATTAAAAAAGGTTTCATTGTAAGTTGTTTTCTGGTACACGACAACTGAATACCCTGATGCTTTCGCAATTATATTAATACATATTAAGTTTGTATTGTTGAGGCTGTTGCATTTCCAAAATAAATACACTGCAATTTCCTTGTTTTAAATTAAATATTTCAGTGTTTTAATGTCAGCATTTAAATAAAAGTTTTGGGCAGAATCAATTATCTCTCATTCTTACATCCTGCTTAGTTTAACAGATGATAATATACCTTAATATACAAATCAAGACATACACATAAATTGTGTTTAATTATCCGTTTTACTTTTTTCCGTGTAGTTCTTGCTCGTGAGAATTGCAAAAAGATGTAAAAAAATAAAAACGCTTTAGAAAACGAGCTAAAGATGTAAATTTATTAACTTACTTGACGTTTCGCAAATTTGATTATTTTTTTGTTTTACATTGAAATTGTTTATTTCCTATTTGTTTTTGGGCTAAATTGTTCGGTATTTCCAGTCAACAATCAATGCGTTGAGTCCTAACAAACAAGAACATTACATTACTTGGCACCCAATGTGGGGCTAACAAACAAGAAAAACTACACGTTCTAAAGTCATGTCTTAATTATTAAAGTTCAATAAGTCTTGATGAATGTGACAAACCTTTTTAAATTAATTGCAAAAAGCTGAAGCACTTCTATTGCAAACTGAAATTTTCTCCTTCCCGATTAAAAAAACAAATAAAACAAAAACATGTGTAATGCTGATTTTCACAAATGTTTATTAGTTTTATATTTATAAGCAGTACAATATACAGTTACAAACCAAATGTGATTATTTAGACGGCTTAAACCATTTCGGCAGCTGTTCTTTGGCAGTAGACGTCGATGGTTTGTCATAATCAACAAAGGTACTTCCTGTTGCTGCACTTGTGCTTGCGCCAACATTCACATCGCTGGAGTGTGAAAGTAAATCTTCTTCATCGTCGGAAGAGACAGGAGGACGTTGGCGCATCTCTTGTTGCCTGCAATTGCCATAATTTATGAATGAAAATGCGGGCTTATAAAAACACAGTTTTTAGACGTTGTTAATTAAAAAATAATGTGCCCTATTTATAAAATATAAAATATTATCTTGGTGGTGAGAGCATCATTCTAATCACTACTACAAAGTTCTCACTTTATTTTTATTCAAACATTTCGTGACTTTTCTAGGTTTTCTCCGAGTTTTTCGTCAATAAATTTTTGATCACGATTATAATACTTTCCTAATTCATATTTAAACAATTTCTATTTCTTCCTGATTACTGAAAAAAATAAGCAATTTACAAAAAATTATTGTATAGGCAACCCAATGTACACCGTCGTTTGTATGTTGCCTACAGTAAATGTTTAGGAATTTTTTTTCTTAAAAATGTATTAAAATTTATTTCGATTCGCCCAGATTATGTAATTATCCTATTTTTTACGTACAAAATGGTCTCCTAATTTTTTTTTTATAATTTTAGGAAACATATTAAATTACATTTTAAAATATTAAAAACCTAGAAGTCTTGTTATAGGCAATCCCAAAGTGCACCGCCGTTTGTATGATGTCTATACTCAAGACCTTCAGAATAATATTGAAAAAAAGCTGAAATTATTTCTTTTAGAAATTTTTATTAACCTGTAACCTATAAATATTAACTTACTTTTGTAATGCACAATCTGGATGGATCTTTATTAATCTTGTGATAAGTATTATAAATTGATGATGAATTAAACAAAAATTTCTTTTTTCTGTTAAAAGTATCCAATGCAATTTATAAATATTAAAAAAAAATTAAAATTTGTAAACAATTAACTTTTATAACCTGCTTGTTTTGTTTAAAAATGTTTTTTAAAAGAAATAGTCTTAGTATAGGCAACTCAATATACACAGTCGTTTATATTCCCTACATTGACGGCCTCAAGAATTATTATTATTATTATTTGTTAAAAATGTACTAACCTTTTTTACTATTCACTCAGATTATGCCATTTTCCAATTTCTTACTAAAAGTTTCCTTAATACTAAAATTTTTAAAAAGTAAATCAAATAATAGTCCCAGTATGCAAATATTTTCATGATATTTTATTGAATGATATATATTTCCGTATTGGCCATACCAAAAAATAAAACAAAAGTTAAAGATACATTGGCTCCTTTAATTAGTTTTAGTTTTCAACAAAAATTAAAAGTTATTTTAAATATACGTACGCGAAGAGAAATAAATAATATTGCACACAATAAAATATTAAATTTAATTTCCAGTTCTTCAATTAGCTTTACTAACTTTTGTATACAAACTGATGATTCACTTCAATTGCCTAACTTTTCCCGGTAAATGGGAACCCCGTGCTATATCTCTTTGCTAGATTACAAAAAATATAACAATTATAAACCTTACCATGGTATTTCTTAAGGAAGTTTAAGATTAATTTTATGTTAAAAATTTGTAGTGATGATAAATTACTTTAGTCTTTTTGATTTTACAGGTAAATTCAAAACTATGAATTGCTTGGCTAACTAACAGCATGTTATATATTAATTGCAATAAGAAGTGTTTTTGGATTCAGTTTGACAGTAGCTCTGCTAAGAATTAAAAGCTATTTGGTTGGGGCCTTTACTTTGGTTATTAATGTTATTAAAGTTTGCATCACATTTAATTTAGTCCTTTACCTCATCTTTGAAGCTGCTAAGCTAGCAATAGATGAACTTGTTAATTTCTTCAAGACATCATTTCTCAAGAATTTGCCGTTTTGTTTTCCATTTATACCAAAATGCAGAAGAGCTCCAGGCACACAACCTATTTCAATAAGGCGACTCTCTCTCTTCAAGATATTCTTGGGAGGTGTAGTAACTAAAATGACCATTAAGAGTACATTGAACTTTTGTGTTCTACATTATGTTTTAATCCACTTACACAAATGAAAATCTAATGTTTTGTCTTCCAAGTAGTCTCTAACGAATTCTATAACGCAGCCTATATCTTCCACAGGAGAAAACGTCCCCTGAAGTATAATTCTATCTGGAAATTGTACTCGTATAATTGACTTCTTGTAGGTATTTAAGTTTCGCAGTTGTCTCTTTGACTCTTCTAAATTTCTCATGGCAGATGTCATAAGTTGCCCGTTTTCAACTTGTACTCTCCTTCGTTTGATGTCTCTGAGTAATTTCTTTGCATCATCTATGGTAAGCTCGAAGAAATCTTCTGGTAAGTCTTCACTTGGTATTCTTTGAGCTGTTTCTAATGAGAATGCCATTGCATTTCTCTCACCAAGCTAAAAAAATATTGAGAATATGCTCCTAGTTTTTTTTCTCATTTAATTTAAGTATAACGGTCCAGTTCTATCAGTAAGCAACATTAATTACTGCAAAAAACTTACAAATATAAATTCGTCATCTAATTTTGCAGGTTGTGAAGAAGAAGAATCATCAACCTCCATTGCTTCGAACTGTTTCTCAGCATTTTGTTTCTTCTTTTTTTCCTTCTTAATAACATTAACATAATTCTCATTTTTCTTCAAGGTAACATCTTTTCTTTTCAATGTGGGCTGCAAGGAGTCTTGTTTTGGTGCTGAAGGAGTATCATTATTTGCACTAAATGATTGATAATCTTCACTTTTGTTAGATTCTTGGACTTCGCCTTTTTTCTCCTCAACAGACTCAACTTTTTGAAGTTTTCTTATGTAAGGTTTTTCTTCAACAGGCTTTGATGGCAATGGTGCAGATATATTTGCCTGAGTCTTAAGATCTTCTGGTAACCTACCATAATAAATTAAAAATAGTAATTATTACATTTGCTGTATTTTTTGTTACCTGTGAATTAATCTAAACATGGCACGTCCTTGGGTGAGGCCCAAGGATCTTAAATCCGTTTTCTGAAATGTATCCAATCCATAAAGTTCTCTTCTCATGTATATGATCACAGAATTTTTATCAGGGATTAAATCGTCTGGCGATAGTTTGTTTAAAACATCCCACAAAGTATTGTCAGGTGTGAAAGTATCTACCAACCTACTACCATTTTCAAACTGAAGAGCAAGAATAACATCACCGTCTGCTCGAAGTCGAGTAGTCTCCACCAGCTCTAGCTGGGCATTATTCGGAAGTCCGGAAAATCGCAGCGTAGAACTAGTATCTAAAATTTTTTTATGATGCTTAATATCATAGTCCTCTGCTTTATATCCCTGTTTTTTACAGACTTCCTCGATAATCTATTTAAAAGTATACATAGTAGGAGCTTAAATTGAAATAACGAAAATAGAAATACCTGTAATATTGTGGTGTTAGGCGTAACTTTGACGGTTTGCCTTCTACCATTTGGTGAAAGTACTATAACGGCTGTATTTGTTGCCATTGCATTGCATTAAAAGTTTAAATGATTTTTCTATTAGGATTTTCCTTTTTCACGTAAATGCTGAAAATGACACGGATATAAAACACAAACCTAACCTAGAATTCTCTTTGACAGATCTGAGTGAACATTGATTGAAAATAAATAGATAGGACAATTTAGCGTTTTGCTTTTCACCAATGAATTAGGATCAGGATTAGGATAGGCTAGAAGAATATAAATTTTACGCATTGAAATCGGTTAAATCAAATCAGTGGTAAAGCACGTGCCAAACATAAAGGTGTCTTTATTTCGTATTGTACAATTTGAACTTCGTGTTCAATATTTTCTACAGACTTTTTTATATTAAATTATGGGAGTCGCGATACTCAGCTGAGGTAAAGAAATGATACCCTTTTGTGTCATCCACTATGATGGTACGCCGATGGTAATGTGGATCAAATTTACAGGTTATGCTATCTTCTCTGTTTTACCATTGCATGATATTTCTAGACTTACGAATTCATTGATATTATTGTTCACTGAAACAGTGTTGCCTACTCGGTAATTTTTTCACCAGATCTGGTGATTTTTTTTCAAGTGGTTGCGACTTTTTGACATGATTTGCGACCTATCTCAAAACTGGTGAATTTTAAAGTGTTGTGCGACTTTTACGAAAAATCAAAATTGACTTAAATAAGTAAAAAAGAAAGAAAGGTTCGAGTAAATATGCAGTAGTAATTTTTCTAATATTAAGGTTGGTAGTCAACATGGCGAAACTTCCCTCTTTCTCACTGTTTTAAATTTTTTAATCAACGGCAAACAATCAATTAACGTTTATTCTGAAATTAAAATGTATTAAAATAAAATGTTATGTTACTGTGAGATGGCATTTAAGAAACGTAAAACAAAAAGTAAGCTGATTCATTAAAAGCATTTTTAAATGTTTGTTCGTTTAAAAGAACATTGTTAAACAGCTCGACTTTGTGCAATGTACCCAGACGTCACAAACAAATTCTATTTAATTTTTTTTACTCATAAATTGTTTAATTTAGATTACAAATACTTTCTTGTATTCAGTATAAGAGTTTGGAGATTTTTCGTATTAACGGTCTCAATTTGGTGATTTCTGGTGATTTTCAAAATGGCAAATTGAGATTTTCCTTGTTATTCTATCGGCAACACTGTATCTTACGAACTGGAACGGCAACGCTCATATAACTTGCATTGCTGCCATTGCTGATGCCGGCAAACGTGAGACAGGCGACAGTAGGGAATGTTGTTCATGGTAATTTCTCACTAAGTTACTAGATCTGGTTACTAGATTAGAAAGAATACAACACACTATTACTATTTCGTAGTGTTGTTAAATTACCGGTAATTTATTTTTAAAGTTACCTTACCGGTAATGTTACCGTAATATAACCAATTACAGCTCAAGTGGCGACATCTCGCGTCGCAGTCACCAATTATACTTTTAACTGAAAATGTGATTTATACGCAATTTTCCGATTAATTTGATAATAAATAAGGAATACGCATTACATTAGAGACGGGCCAGGGAATGAACCCGGTGCATTGAAAGCACCCATATGGGTGCATTCACCAGGGTGCATACATGAATGCAACGGGTGCATTCAAAAATTTAAATTTCCCGCGCAAATCGAACCAGAAATAACCTTTTCTTAATATTATTTAATTGTTTGTGGGTGGTTTACAAGTTTATATGTTTCATAGGCTGTGGTGAATAGCTGAATAGTAAACTGTTAAGTTTAAGCGAAAACTATATAGTTTAAAATTTGAATAAAATGTGTAAGTTTTTGAAATTACCGTTACAAAATAATTGTCTAGCAATAGTTCGTACAACATATATTTGGTGTTATTTTGAATCACTTTTTGTGTCTTATGTGAATGTAGGCAAATGGGCAATGCACCGGGTAATTGAGGGTGCATTCCGTGATTCCACCGGTGCAAACGATTGCACCGGGTGGAATCCCATCTCTACATTACATTGTTGGCTTTTGTTAAAAATAAGGTTTACAGTATTCAGTATTATGTAGAAATGGGATTCCACCCGGTGCAATGGTTTGCACCGGTGGAATCACAGAATGCACCCACAATGCACCCAGTACATTGGATGCATTGGCCATTTGCCTTCATTTAAATAAAGCACAAAAAATGATTCAAAATGATACCAAATATAATATATTCTGTACGGACTATCGCTTGATAATTATTTTGTAACGTTAATTTCAAAAACCTACTCATGTTGTTCAGATTTTAAGTTTTTAAGCTGTAAAGTTTTCTCTTAAACTTAAAAGTTTACTATTTACCATACACTATGAATCATGTGAATCTGCAACAAATTAAATAATATATTAATAATATCAAGAAAAGGTTATTTCTCGTTCGGTTTGCGCGGGAAATTTAAATTTTTGGGTGCATTCATGTATGCACCCTGGTGAATGCACCCATATGAGTGCTTTCAATGCACCGGGTTCATTTGCTGACCCATCTCTAGTATTATGTATTTCCATTAAATAAATTCATGTGAAAACAAAAATCATTTTAGATTATGAAATATTTATTTCTCTTTCTTACTGCTTACGTTTTTCCTAAATAATCAAAAGTATTCCTTAACCGTTTCTTTCATTGGTTTACTTGAATTTTGCAAGTGTGTAACTCGAAACTACGTTATCCTGGCGACAGAGGTAACATACGGTAACAAACGGTAACAAATGAATGTTACCTTACCGGTAACATTGAAAATTTGCTGTAAGTTAACGTGGTAATTTTAGCGACTCACAACACTACTATTTCGTAAACAATACGGAGCTCGAACCATATCAAGTACAGTTGAAAGCAAAAAATACTAGACAAATAACAATTTAATTTAAATTATACTTACTCAAAATGGCATTGATTATAGACGAATTTCAATTTTTTTTAATGTTACCTGTAAAGTCATCTTTAATCAATACCCTGATCGATACCATTTTAAATATAATAACAGGAAACTGTTTTTGTCTACTATTTCTTGGTACTTTCGGTAATGCGCTGGGTGATTCGAGCAGAGTACACCGTGGAGCGAGCAGAGCTGGCGTCATTTTAATCAGCTGATTACAGAGTGCTCTACTTGCGCAAAATTAACGACGAACGATTTCGAGCAATCGGAGTATAATTTCTGTCAGCTGTATTTAAAAATAAGCAGAAGTTTATGATTAACTATCGATTTATAGACATACCTATTGGAATAAAGTTTGAAATAATTTGTAATAAGAATTGATTGAAAATGGATCTCTGTTGTGTTAAGTAATAAATAAAAATTATAGTAATGTGTAAGAATGATTGATTAATTCTACACTTAACTTTCTACTTCGTTACATATTATTTTTCACTTGCGAAAACTGGCTGTGATCTGTGATCCTCTTATTGTTCATTGTCACTATTATCAAACATTATTTCTAATCGGAAATTAAACACTTACTACAACATTGAGATTTATGTAAATTTCATTATTTTATACACCACGACTCTGAGATGTTTGAATCAGACAACTTTTATTCTTAATTCATGAAAAGTATAAACATAACCTACTTAACAATCTCTAAATTTAATATCGTTTTCGATTGGACACTCTGAGAGTATCTCCTTCATCTGTTTTTACATTAGGTTAAACAAGATGGATATACTCTGAGAGCGCACCCGAGCAATCAATCGAAAACGCTTTAAGAGTTCCTCCGAAATACTCCGAGGTCATCGAGCGCGATCTTTTTCATCTGCTCTGTGTTTGCCGAACGCTTTAGATTCGTCAAAATATGCTCAGTTTGTCATTACCAAACTATTCAGAGATGATTGATAAAAAAGATCATATTGCCGAACGCAGCTAGTATCAGTCTAGAGTAGAGATGGGCCAGGGAATGAACCCGGTGCATTGAAAGCACTCACGTGGGTGCATTCACCAGGGTGCATACATGAATGTACCGGGTGCATACAAAAATTTGAATTTCCCGCGCAAATCGAATGAGAAATAATCTTTTCTTGATGTTATTTAATTGTTTGCAGGTGGTTTACAGGTTTAATGTTTCATAGTGTACGGTGAATAGCTGAGTAGTAAACTTTTAAGTTTAACCGGAAGCTTTGTTGCTTAATATCTGAACAAAATGAGTACGTTTTTGAAATTACCGTTACAAAATAATTGTCTAGTGATAGTCCGTACAAAATATATTATATTTGGTGTCATTTTGAAGCACTTTTTATGTCTTATGTAAATGTGGGCAACCGGGCAACGCATCCAATGCGTGATTCCCGTGAATCCCATCTCTAGTCTAGAGACAATCAATTCTAGGGACTCTATTCAGTATTTTGTACAGTTTGTACATCAAGTTCTGGCAACCCTGTACCCAAATGTCAATTGTGCTGATTTTGGGCGTGTTTTTAAATTGTACGAACAAGTGTTCGTGCACTCGAACGTGATAAAAGGTGTTTTTAAATGCAACTTGAACAATTTCGCAAGCGTTTTAAAATTATATCAACTGCTCGACCAATGCGTTCGAGTTGCATTTTCATGCACCTAGTTGGTAGGAAGTGCATGAAGATTAATGGCGGGAATTTGATTAAGATAACCTGAAAATTTTTATGTTGGTTGACTTCATGATTATTTGCATGTCTTACGTCTTAAGGCTTACGAGACTTAAATCCATTATTGAATCACGTGAAAAAAACTAATGGCGAGTTCCACTTGTCACCCTGGTGACACTCAACAGTGTACACTCATGACATCTTTATGTCGTACTATTACATGAACTTAAAACGAGATGAGAATACACTCAGTCACAAACTCAGTTCACACCACTGTAACAAGTGAAACTCGCTATAAGAAGATAAGTTTTAAAAAATTTAAGGTTATGTTCGGACGACAAACGTCAATTTTAGTTCGAGTTCAATTTTGTGTTTTTTAATTATATTGTTCAAGCAAGTACTCGAACACTTCACAAATTGTTCGACTGCATTTGGTTCGAACAATAGGTGTGAATTAAAAACGCACCCTTTAACCTAACAATTTAGCTGCAATTTTGAATATTTTCTCGACTTTTAGCCTATTGGATGAGTTTTATAGTGTTTTCAGTCATTTTAATACCAACGTATTCGAAAGACCATTTAATTTAATTTTAAAATTGTGCGCAAAATATTTACAGTTTTAAATGTTCGTATACAATGCAAGATTATTAAAAAACTACCGTTTAGTTTGTTTGAAGCGAAAATTCTCGAAGCTAAGCACAAGGTAAACCATAACCGGCCACACAAATACTGATTTTTGAAAACAAATTTCTTTTTCTTTAAGAAAATGGCAAGGTGTCGTCGGTCTTGAAATACACGCTCAGATATCTTCCAAAAGCAAATTATTTTCTGGCTCTGCGAACGACTTTGCAAGACCTGTAAATAGCAATGTGGCATTGTTTGACTGCTCCATACCTGGAACTCTTCCTGTGCTTAATAAGAGATGTGTGGAAGCAGGTGTACTGACAGCGCTAGCTCTAAACTGCACAGTAAATCCTGTGTCTACATTTGATCGGAAACATTATTTTTATGCTGATTTGCCTGTATGTACTTTGAAAGTATACTATCCAGCATAATAATCGCAACAGTTTTAAATTTTTTTTAATTTTGAGCAGTGTAGTCAGCAACATTCTAGAGACTTGCGATGGTCTTGAAGTTTCAGAATTGCTGGACTAACCCTTCTGAAGATAACACTCAGTCAAGTGAATTTAAAATTAATAAATTAGATGGTGCGATAATTATGCTGTTCAGTGTAGATTACGTAAGATTATGTAATTCTGACTCTTGAAATTGCAGTCAGGGTATCAAATTACCCAACAAAGAACTCCCCTTGCGATCAATGGTGTACTTCAATTCCAAATATATACTCCCGGGGTGCATAAAACATTTTACACAGTGATAGCTCGAATTAAACAGTTACAACTGGAACAGGATAGTGGCAAAAGTTTACATGAAGAAAGTAAGAGTTTGATTGATTTAAACCGTGCTGGTGCACCTTTAATGGAATTAGTTTTCGAGCCAGATTTAACAGATGGAGAGGAGGCAGCAGCATTAGTGAAGGAGTTGGTTATTATTTTGCAGAGAATTGGTACTTGTTCATGCAAAATGGAAGGTATAAAATTTATGTTCGAGTTTTTAATCAAAATTAATAATTTAGAATGAGATTATTGTGATCAATTAAATAAGAATGACCGAATATCAAAGGAAATTAGCATAACAATGTCAAATTTATAAAAATATATTTTTTTAGTTTTGAGTTTCCTTCAAAAATTTACATTATTTTGTTAAATTAACATTTACTTATTTGGCTTTTAAAATGTTCTGTTCTAAAAAATTTTACTAAAATTATTTTTCCAAAGGCTTAGCACTTCTTTATCTTTTTGCCTAATTTCTCAGTTTTCCAAAATATGTTTGATGTATCTAAATGTTATTATTAATTTTATGTTACTTGTTAAATGCCTGTTATTATGATTATTTGAAATTTTGCTCCAAAACATTATTAATTTGTTAATCTTTTTTTATTTCTTTTTCTAGAGGGTGCGTTAAGAGTTGACGCAAATGTGTCAGTACATCAAAAAGGTGAACCCTTAGGAATTCGTACCGAAATTAAAAATATTGGCTCTGTACGTGGTGTAGCTGGAGCTATCAAGTATGAAATGGAAAGGCAAATAAAAATACTTGAAAATGGAGGCACCATTACCAACGAGACCAGAGCATGGGATGCTGCGAGTAAAACCACATTACCAATGAGAGACAAAGAGCAAGTACAAGTAAGATGGGAAACTGTCACACTTCATAGTGAATTAAGACTTCGTTAACTTTACCAGCAGACTAACTGGTTCCCCCGAAATTGGTTCAACCTTTACTTAACCAAAGCCTTGGGGCACTAAAACTTGATTTAAAATTCTCCACCTGGAGAAGGCAGACAGTAAAATTAACAGCCTAAATCTTTTTACACAAAAACTAAAAACAAAACTGTCTCATGTTGTGATAAATTTATTTCTGTAAAACTTTCTGTTTTGAATAAATTACTGGTTATTTATTGAATCCAAATCCAGATGATAGTGAATTACTCTGTCTTATTAACCTGCACAGTTTTTTGTACGTATACAGGCAGTCTCAGCACTCCGAGGAAATACGAGAACAGCATTTTAAATACATTTTAACATATGTAGAATCATAAACTGCACAATCTAAAATTATTCTCTCTTAATACAGGGTGTCTTTATTAATCTGTACTTTCAAGTTATTTATCAATTTTGAATGTCGGTTCGCCATTAACAAATGTAGAGCTCGTTTCAAGGATTGTAAAATTATTCTGTTACTTTAAATTAAACACACTGTATATTATTACACGGTTGGAGGGCCCTGTTCACTACCTTTCCAAAGACTTAATATATTTAAATTTAATAACGTCTAAGTTATTATAGAAAAATTTTGTGCAAATCGTTTTTGATTGCAGCGAGAACCTCGAGCAGCCTCTGGACAGCTGTTTCAGCCCTGCTTGGGGCTTCTTCAGCAGAGACGTAGCTCGACATTCCCGCTGCAAACAAAAACGACTTGCCCAATTTATTCGCATTTGCGATGTAAGAGTGATGAACAGATAAAATAGCGACATCTTACTATCGCTTTTTGACCTGACATTGCAGTAGGGTAGACAAATTGAAGCGGGATTTGCTCCTAATAAGTTCCCCATGCAAGGCGGCCATGCTTGCTGTCAAAGCATAATGAAAATTTTAGAAAAATTTTGTGCAAATCGTTTTTTTTTTCATTATGCTTTGACAGCAAGCATGGCCGCCTTGCATGGGGAACTTATTAGGAGCAAATCCCGCTTCAATTTGTCTACCCTACTGCAATGTCAGGTCAAAAAGCGATAGTAAGATGTCGCTATTTTATCTGTCTAAGTTATTGTTAATTAATTAATCAACTTACAGAAATTCTCATTCGATTCAGATACAGGAATGTGTTGCGTGTTGTGTAAGATGGTTTTGTAATATTATCTGATATTTATAATTTACATTTGAGAAAATGCCATTTTTGTACTTCCTCGGTGCTCTGGGACAGTCTGTATATTTTTTAACAATTGTAATTTGGTAAGGATTACAGGTATATGCCAGAACCTAATCTGCCACCACTTCATATTGCCATAGGCCCTATAGAAAGAGGTTGCGTTAGTGTAAATGCTTTGCAAGAACTAATTCCAGAGTTACCAGAACAAACAAGGACACGTCTTAAAGCGTTAGGGCTTACAACTGAACAAGCAATAATTTTAGTGGTTTGTGTTGCATTGAATTTGTTTTTTTTTTATTCGCTTGTTACACATTAAATTATTTTCGTTTCAGAACGAACACTCTTTGCTGACTCTTTTTGAACAGACTGTTTCTCAAAGAAAAGTGAATTCAAAGTTGGTGGCAAATACTTTGATTAACGATTTCCTCGCCTTTGTTAACAAGGAGAAAATGGTACTGGAGGAATTGTAAGCATAGATGGAATTTTGTATTATTTGCATTTTACATAGCTTTTTTTAGAACAATTAATGCAAATAATTTTGGGGAACTGACTGAAATGCTGGATAGTGAAATAATCAATAGAAACACTGCCCGTATCTTACTTGAAAGACTTATTCGAGGACATCCAGACCCACCTTCAAAGGTTAGTTAGGTTTATCTCGGTATTATTAATTTTTTTATTTAGGACTGTAATGTAAAACAATTCAAATTAAATATAAATAAAATACAATATTTTTTGCAGATGGTGAAAGATGAAGATTTAGCTCAAATTAACAGTGAAATAGAAATTGAAAAGCTTTGTGTAGCAATTATCAGTGAAAATCCGAAGATTGTAAAACAGTATAAAGAAGGCAAAGCCAAATTGTTTAATGCCTTAATGGGAATAGCAGCAACAAAAAGTAATCAGAGAGCAAACATGAAGATAGTTGCCACAATGTTCAAAAAATTGTTGGATAAATGAGTAAGTGACAGTGTTGTTTTAATAAAAAATATTTAAAAACATTTTTAAATTTTTACCTGCTTCCCGTTGTATAAAGTATAATATTTGTGCATTTAATCAAGGTTTTATTCTAATCTCCATTAGAAATGTTTTATACAATTAAAAAACCTAATTAACAGTGGGAAATATAAAAAATACCTTAAATACATTTATACTTGCTCGTAAGCTTATGCTTGAATGATTAATGAATGCACTGCCATGTTACATGGTAAAATAAAAGCACAAAACTGTTGCTACTGGACGAAGAAATGTACATTTGTATGAAGCTGATAGATCTTGGCATCCACAATCTTCCTATAAATATAAGGACGCTGGTCAGAAGGTCGTATTCACAAGGTTTTCTGTTGAACGGGATTCAGAATACCCTCTTGAGGTTCCTAGCACTTACTGGTAATAAGTCATGTTAAGATTTTAGTAAGCTGACTTGAAAAATTATTCTTTCGTTTCATTTCCTGCTTTTAAGGAGTCAAATTGTATCAAAATTAATTCGTAGGTAACTATCGCCCCAGCAATCTGAAAACCATAAGTGACTTTTCTGTAAGATACACTTTGTTGTACAGTCGAACTAAAAATAACTCTCCAGTGAATACATAAAATTAAATTATAGCCTAATCTATAACGCTATAACTAGTAGGCGGATAAGCATTCAGGTTCGCAGTGGATCCTTGGTTGATGTTTACTTGTCCGCCTCCTTGTTTTGTTGATCAGAACGGGTACAACCACAGTTTTACATTTTGTATGGGAGACAAGGTCCACCACAAGGATGTAAAGCGCTTTTGTGCAAATAAGTTGGTGCCCTATTTATCTACAGTACTTTGAAAAATGCTAATTCTGCTGAGATAGTTTACTAATTTTAAATAATTTTTGCTGTGTTTTAATCAAAAGCCATTGATTTTTAGTTGTCTGAGGAGACATTACTTTTAGTTCTAATTTAACTACACGTGTTCTACTTAAGGCGGCTTCCGTCAAACCTTCCTGGTTACTCATTTTACAAAAAAATGTTTGAAATGAAAGTTACTTCGTATTACTTGGGGCGTATTTTAAAATTAGTTCCGTGTATACTGAGTGTTCTGTTTGGTCTGGGCGTTACGTCACTTCGTTATTTTAAATAGAACAACCTACACATTTTTACATTTTCGGATTCCGGACTGACCACCTGATATGAAGTAACTTTCATTTGAAACTTTTTTTGTACAATAAGTAACTAGAGAGATATGCAGGAAGCCGTCTTAAGTGAAGCATCCTGTATATACATTTTTCTCGAAACTGGCAGATAACAGAAACAGATAATGAGGTAGACACCACCGTTTGAGAACTGCAGGAATATTAGGTTCAACGGCAAACGGCAAACTAATCGTATGTTACTGTTGAAGGTAATTACTTTGAACATCTGTTGTAATGCAAGATTTTGTAAAATCAAGAAATCTTCATCTGTTGATAAGTTTACAGATTTTAGAAGATGAATTAATATGATTTTATTTTTACAAAAATTTAGAACACTTCTTATAACCAAAATAATCAATTACACCTTTTGTGTTTGTTACTTACCAAATTTAATTATTTAGCAGTCTTTAATGTTTTATGTTTATTATTATCTCTCGTTATTTAGTAAACACATAAAAAGCTAGTTTATAGGTTTTTATCTTTTTATCATTCGTAGTTTGTGCATTTTTCTTATGGCAATTGGTTATAAAACCGTAGACCAGACACTTAAGTTGGTATTTGTATTTCTTGATATGATGTGAAACGTTGTATTTTAATAATTATTTACCAACTTTTTATAGTGAAAATTTTTTGAGTGTAAATTTTGTAACATGAACATTTAGATTCATAAATTAAGGCTAGTCTAACACACTTAAGAAAACTATTTTTCCTTTTTTTCAGTATTAAATTAAACTCTTTGTTAATGAGTAATATGTCAAAATACGCGCCTTTTAAATCTCTAAATCTCTTAGCTAATTTCATTACAGAAAAAAATGTACCCCCCTGTAATTTTGAAAAACAACATTTTTTAATTTTTTTTTCCTATTTTCGATGTCTAAATGAACAGCAAATTAAAAGAAATTTATCACAGTGGTAAAGGATGTAATTCCAGAAGGGCCCAAACTAATATTAATGCATATAAATTATTTAAATATCGTTGTTAATGTTAATATTCGTATATATCGAAGTTTAACAATTCTTAGACCAAGAAAGTACGCCCACTTAAACGACATAATGTACTTAAAACATTGTACTAATAACAGATATTAAAAGTAATTTCAATTTTTATTAATTTATATATTAACATTGCTCTAATTTACCAATTAGTTCATGGTAGAGACGCAAGTTCTACACTGATCGTTGCCAGATGCAAAATTTCTCTTTCCAGCGATAAATTATGCTGCTTTCTGTAAGATCTAAACAAAAATTTCTAAACTTGTCAACGCCGGTGTATCTCTACTAGTGTGCACATTGGGTGCAAATTTCAAAATGCAGGCAGGGTTCGACTAGCCTTAATTTTAGATTGAGTCAAGAAAAGATTTATTACTTTGATTTTGTCTATATTTAAATTTAATAAGATATATGGAACAGTTTGCGTATTAATTGGTATTAAATAATTAATTGAAAAAACCAATAAATGTTTAAAAAAAAAAACTATTACCGGATTCGAACTCATGACTACACTTTCCATGAAGCAAGTTTCGAAAAATATTGCTTAAACAGTTCAACAGCTCTCAAGCAGTGGCTCATGATTATTTTTGCATCTCTGCAGTCCTATTACACACCACGGAAAAAAATCATGAAGAATAGTTGCTTGTTTTATTTTTCTTTATATTGTGCTTCATTCTCAAATGCCAGTTTTGGGACATCCTGAATAAGTGAAATTCTTACCTTCAGTATTAGTTCTCTGGTTATTTTGAAAAACTTGCAACCTGTTAGTGCAACGTTGTAGAAAGTAACTTGGAAAATTAGCCTGTGAACCTGAAAACAATGATCAAAATTGCATGAGTCACACATATTTTTTTGTTTATAAAATATGTAATACGTATAAATATAAAACTGCATATAGTTTAAAAAAATCATACTGTCTATTTTAGATAAATTTTTTATCTTTTAGATAATTAATTATACAAGAGACAGCAGTTAATGCAACTTAAAATATTCAGCAAGTTTATAGTCTAGTTTTTAAATTTGTACATACGGATTGTTTCGTAGAACCTTGAAAAGAGGAGGTGACAAGCTATAACATGAACGTCCATTATAAAATTGAACATGTAGGTTGGACCATTTAATATAAGTATGAACGAAATAACGCTCTTTTACTTCAAGTATTAAATGTAGTAAGCGGTTGATTGATTATTATAAAATTAGACATTCCTGCGTTCATCTCTGCACATAAAAATATAATGGTAAACAGTTATAACGTCGTGTGTGTCGTTTATTGAATGAAGAACGTTCTTTAAGATTTTTTTCCGCTTATTAAATCTGTCAAATTGTTATGTTTATATTTTCAACGAATTTCCAACACGATAATCATTCAATAATATATTTATTATTAATTTTACGCCCTTGACCGGTGGGTTATTGATTTTACGCTTACCCATAATATTTGAATTGGTTTTGAAATAAGAAGAAACGGAAATTATTTAATAATTGCGTATTATTTTTAATTAAAGCAAGGTAATAAAGGTTATTATAATTTGTTATCAATTTTAAAACGACTGCGTTTGTAGTTAAATAATTTTTACAATAAAATTATAAATATACAACAAATTTGTTTGCTTTCTTACAAACACAAGTTGTAATGTAAAATTCTGATAAATATTTACCTTTTATTAAAAATATAACCGGTTTATAAAATTTTGTAAAATATTTACTGAAACGCTTATACAGAATGTTCCAGATTGAGTAAGCTATCAAGGCTAACTTTCTTATCAGTGATGATTTTGTTTTGTACTTGTAACTTGTGCTTAAAATAAAAATATGAATTTTTCAAAATATTCTTTAAAATTTTTCTTTTAAAATAAGAAAGCTGCTAGCAATATCTTGAAAGTCGTCATCTTGAATTTTATTTTGATTTATCTTTCAGCTGTATTTTATCAAACTTAGTAACCTTTATATTAAACTTTTACTCATATTTCTTATAATTATGAAGTTGTTAGACATTAAAAAATGGCGATTTTCAGTTTTTCTGCGGTAATATCGAGACTATTCGTACTTTTCAAATGTTCCCTACGGCATGTGAATCAGCACATAAAACTGCAAATTTAACCAAATCTCTATCTTCACTGATAAGAAAGTTAACCATGGTATCCTACTCAATTACTCAATCTAGGACACACTGTATATGTATAACTTACCTCAATATTGTATGCAGAAGATTCTACGGAATGCAATACATTAATAATTTGCATACTTTTATCATGTACTTCAGCAGCAAACAGACATAATGTTATTATCCTGAATAAGAGAAATCCAAAGGAATAGAGAAAGTAAATTTTTGAAATCGTGTCGGGTATAATCCTGAAAAAGGAATCAACAATCACTGAGAAACAAAAATCAATCTAATACCTACTCTATACTCTTGCAAAGTTGTATAAGAACAAATACTAAATTTACGGTAAACGACAGTAAGGTAATATATGAAAGGGATGAATCTAAAGAAGTGCATAAATAACTTAAACGATCATAATCTTCTCGAATTTGGTCCCATCGTATTCCCTGAAACTAAAATTATGTGTTAGGAATGCGTATTTTATGCAGACACAATGGAGAAAAATACTTTTATTTTTTCAAAATACTGCAATCGATCTGTAATTTGCTTGAAATTATCCGCCAAGGAGACGCTCAGCACAATTATAAATAAGTTACTGTAGGTCCACATAAAAGTCGTTAGTATATTCAGTACCTGAAACAGAGCTTGTAAATGTCACTTGTACTGTCATGTTAAGCCAGAAATCGTAACTGACAAAATCATTGGTTCGAAATATTCCTCTTTTAGTAAAATTTATTATGCCATATTTTATTAATAATTGAGTTTAACATTTGCTAGAAGGTTGTAAAGCACAATTTAATAAGCCAGAATATTTAGGTCATGTAGACGTTATAAGCCAAGCATGTAGACGTTATGACGTCGCAAATATGCGAAATGTGGATGCGACTTCTATGCTTAACAGGGCAGTATACGTACAGAGTACTGCATTTTGAAACGCAACATAGGAAATCTCGTGTTAATATAAATATGCTCTAATATTGTCTTCCCTTATTATTTATTATTTTTACAGCTAAATTCTATTTAGGTTTTCGAAAGTACTGTTCAAGATGAATCTCTCTGTGAAGTTTGAGAATTTTTCATTCGCTTAGTTTCAAGACATTAAAAAGGATCGGTAACGAAATTCACTTTATATCAAACTATCAGCACGGCTTGATCAGTAATTGTTAAAATAAATTACTGGAAAACCTTTCTCTATCAATCTTTTTTTCAAAAACGATTAGATTTATTCATTATCCTTTAAACTAACAAGGATTTTCTATGTTGCGTTTCAAAATGCAGCATTTTGTATACTTATTATTGAAGACTTACTTGAATTACTACGGCTAAATAAACGGAGTACTGAAAGTAATTGAAAACTAGTGGATGTGCAAATTCAAAATACTTCGGCGCCGTTAGTGAATTATTGTGAAACTTGTAAAATTTTACAATGTTATGTCCTACCGAAAGTAGATGTTCACCTGGAATTAACTGCTATTCAACATCATATACATTTTTTTGTCAGTATTGTTATACGTTATTTAATAACTGACACCTGTTATTTGAAACTTACAGATAGCAGTTTTCAAACAGCACGTAGCAATACAGACAAAATGTATATGATGAATTGAAGTAAAAATAATATATGATGTTACCTGAAGCTATTAACGTAACACTCGCTACAATAACAATTAATTTCCTTTTCAAACTTTTAGGACTTTTATAACGGATTTCCATTTTCTTTTCTGCTCTTCCCCACAAATTCATTAGTTCCGACCATTCTTTGGCCAATTTTATAAACAATATTACCGTTACGGCAGCGTTGCTATTAAAAAATATGTCGCCTGCAATAAAAATAATTTTTGTTGAAAAATGACCGGAAGTTCCTTATAACTGCAGACACTTTGTATACACCTATGTCTGACAAGTATATATGATTTCTTACAATATACCAAAGAGATCAGTTACTATACCATATCCATGTCATCGTAAATACAGTCATCGTGAAATAAGCGAACGTTTCTTAACTTGAAAATCGCAAAAAATATAAAGACAAACAAAATATGTGCACAAGAGGATTGTACTCCTATTTAAACTTAAATGTACAGCTTAAAAGATGGAGAAACTGGAGTTTGGTGGAGGATCTCTATAATAATTGCTAAATATTTTATTTAGAAATACTTATTTATTTGTTCTTTAGGTCATTGTAAGTAAATGACAATCGGTGAATATTTTTATTTTATTTCCATTGAAAAGCATAAAGAAATTATAATACGAAACTCACCTATTCGCGATAAACTATAGCCTTTCATGCATGTATTATAGACAGACATGAATGTCATAAATACCATTCCAGTCAACGTTATAAACGAGTAAATCGTTTTTAAAGATATCCATCTAAACCTAAGCCTTTCAGGTGTGTTATAAAAAATTCCATCCACTGGTAACAAACCAAAAAGTTGACCCAGCAGCAAAACTGCTTTTAAATTGTTGTGCACTGATCTGCGTCGCTTATTTTTCATCATTTTAAACATTTTTTGTGTTCCGATTTGCATTCTGGAATAAAATAACTGAAAAGGTTATTTGAACGGTGGTGGTGCTTTCTGGAAGCGGTTGTGTACGTGTTTCCGTTTCCAAACAAGTTTTATCTGCTGCTTGTGTTACATTTTTAGCAATTTTCTCTGACGTTATCTCTGGTTAACAAAGATAATATCATGCAAAACATATTTATACGTATAGTCAGGGACGTCGAATAACATCCCAGGGACGTATTTATTCGGACTCTGAGTAAATATATTAAGAAAATTACAATTAGTAAATTCTGTCATAAATTTTTGAATTTGTTGTTCATAGTTATTTAGGTGTCAAGCTATGTAAATTAATCTTTACGGGCGAGTTGGAAGTTTGAGACGCAGGAGCGAGCCTCATAATCCAGTGAGCCTACTAAAGATTGTAAACAGACAATCTGTTCTACAAGCCTGTAAAATTTTACAGGTCTGTTCCAGTATGTTATCATTTACTTGGTTACCATAAATAACAAAATTGACCTGTAAAGTGTCATTTACAAAGAAGATGGAAATAAATTAGATTTAGGTCCAGTTTTACAATTGCAGCTCAACTTTTAGCTGAGGTTTAATCCCTTAACAACGATTATTTCAACAATTGTTGTAAAGGATTTAAGCTTCGGCTCAAAGTTAAACCGTCCTTGTAAAACTGGGCCGAAAAGCGTCTTTGGTCGCAATTTTATTAAGCTCGAACAAAATTCGATGAAAATGCAATGCTTTTAACATCAAATTCAAAAGCAGAAGCTAAACAAAATGTATAAAATTAATGGTACTCTAGAGAATAATGAATTTGGAAAATGTTCTCGTGTTTGAAGAAGAAACTGTATATATTCAAAATAAAGACTAATTGTAAATCAGAAGAAAATAAAGAGAAAATTGACGAAGACAAAAAAGTACAGCGCAAAATCGTTTACACATTTTTGACATCGACACGAAAGAAGAAAATGAAAAATACATTCTATTTTGAAAAAAAGTAAAGAGTACGAAGATATTGCAGAACCAAAAACAAGAAGTAGAAAACGGAACACTATTTTTGACATCGACACGAAAGAAGAAAATGAAAAATACATTCTATTTTGAAAAAAAGTAAAGAGTACGAAGATATTGCAGAACCAAAAACAAGAAGTAGAAAACGGAACACTATTAATTATAAGAAAATTAAGAATGCAGAAAAGTAAAAGACACAATATTCAAAAGTTCCAGAGCAAGAAAGGATTACAAAGAATCAGTATAACGTCTTATAGGTGAAGATGAAGAAGAAATGAATAAATTTCAATGTTTCTATACCTGAAAAAAAAAAACTTCAAAATCAAGGGCAGAGCCAGAAGAAGAGGAGGAATCAAATTATAACTACTGCAGGGGATGAAGAAATTCAAAAACCACAACTAGAAAGAAAATGAAAATTTTTTGAAGTGTCGCTGACGAAGCGAATTTATGAAATCAATAATTAGAGCAGAAACATTTGTATGAACTTGTATCAAGAAATCCAGTGGACTCCCAACATCTTTCTTTTTAATATTGTAGAGAACAAGACAACTAAAAATTTAGAAAATTGAAACGGCCCCTTCAAAAATTTGTTCCAGCAGCATTTTCTGACTAGTTCGAAGCCGTCAAAAATCCATTAAAGTCCTCCTACATATGATGACGATGAGGCGAGGTCAAAATCGATCAATCGTTGCTTTGGTGGGAAACTGTTTTTCATGGTTCTCGAAATAGTCAGAAGCTGCTGCTAAAACAAATTTATTATTCAAAAATTTAGAAATTTCTATCTTAAATCCTTCAAGGAAATAAATGTTTTATTTGATAATTACATATCAATTTCGAGAAATTACATTTCCAAATCAAACTCTCATTTATTATTACAGTAAAAAAATTTAAGTAATTAAAATTTTTACATAAAAAATAAATAAAATTCCTGTCAATTCTATGTGGATATAAATTATTTGTTAACTACTAATTATTTCCTTTATTTAAAATTTTTACTTACCTAATCCGTGAAAATATCGTCGAAAGTGTAATAATAAATATGATATTATTTCTAGCCTATTGTAAATTAGACATCAGATCAGGTATTAAGCTAAATTGTTTGTACCTGATAACCATCGAGGACTGGTGTGTCGATCAATGATGTTGTGTTTTTTACGTTAATATAAATTTTAAATAGTTGTTCGCAGAATGAAAACATGTTAAAGCGTACAAAACAATTCTTTACTTCTGCCATGTACAGGGTGTCAACGTGAGATTTTTCATTAATTCACATTATTATTATTATTATTGAAAGAAATACTTAATGCAATACTTAATACGAATTCGGACTTTTTGCTGAAGTTCATAGAAAAATATTAAGCATTACGTAAACAATAAATAAATAGTATTGATTCTTTCTTATTAATGAACTCCAATTTCTAATAGAAATTAGGCGAGACTATAAAGCGAGCACAGCTGATTCCGAGATATTTTTTTTTTTTTGAGTAAATAATGAAAATTAAAATTTGCAAGGAAGAAGAAGGGCATGACATTTAACGTTTAACTTAAATTAAAAAGTGCAACTTAACATGGACAACTTACGAAGATGTTCGATTTACAATGTCTAAATGGTCAGGTGTGAGAGTGTGAAATTGTCACTTGTGCAGATATATTTGTGCACATTTATTGAGGAAGTCTTTCTAATGTTCTAAAATTATTATTTGTTAATATTGAAATAATTTCATGGGAACTAGTTTTCTTAAATACAAGAGAACTGTAGTCGGCACAATTCGGACATGGAAACGTGACTCCTTCATACATACTCATACTATAGATGCATTATTATGGCACATTATTTTGTGACACTTTGTATAAATAAATTCTAATCGAAAATTTATTTCAATTATTAATAGAAATACTTCTACAATTCAATTAAATTTCACGATTAAAAATACTATTTGTAATAACCAAAAAGACAACATTTTTTTTAAATATTTTCATTTAATTACACGAGAACGACAAAAAGTTATTTCACGAATGACTCTTAAAAGTGTCGAACTGCATTAAAACCAACTCGTAAGTCACTATGGCACCAGCAATCTGAAAAGTGTTAATTCTGTATATTAGAGTACATTACGTGGTAAAGCATACTTACTTGTAATATAAGCCCTCTGGTTATTCTGAATAATCTGCAACCCGTTAATGTAACGTTGTAAAATTTAACTTGAAATGAAAATCTGTGAACCTGAAAAGCGAAACGTTAATTGAGTTTACACGTCACCTGTTTTATTTTTGATTTTTCAGTTTAATCCGGTATTGGGGGCTTTTAAATTTTAACAGGTCCTTTACAATTTAATATACAGTCCTATGATTAAATAGAATAGGCCCAATTGTTCTCCTTATTTGTCATAACCAGGGAAAAGAATTCGGCCGGCCCACTTAGTGTTGAAGTCGCAGAATGTACTATTTACAATTTCCACGACTCTGAATTGTTAATTGTTATTAGATGGTAGGGGAAGGGGTACGGCAGAAATTATTATGAGCGTGACTAAGGTCTAGTTTTACAAATGGGGTTCAACTTTGAGCTGAGGTTTAAACCCTTAGCAACTATTATTTCAGCAATTGATGTGAAGGATTTGAACTTCGGCTCAAAGTTAAACCGTCATTGTAAAACTGGGCCTAATACAGTCCGAACACTAAATTTATATACTGGTCACGGAACAAGTGGGCCGATTTCTTTTCCCTGGTTATAACTAAATTATGTACATTAGTTATAACATATAAAATAGCGACATCTTACTATCGCTTTTTGACCTAACATTGCAGTAGGATAGACAAATTGAAGCGGGATTTGCTCCTAATGAGTCCCCCATGCAAGGCGGCCATGCTTGCTGTCAAAGCATAATGAAAGATTTTAGAAAAATTTTGTGCAAATCGTTTTTGATTGCAGTGAGAACCCCGAGCATTTGCGAATAAATTGGGCAAGTCGTTTTTGGTCTGCAGTGGGAATGTCGAGCTACGTTTCTGCTGAAGAAGCCCCAAGCAGGGCTGAAACAGCTGTCCAGAGGCTGCTCGGGGTTCTCACTGCAATCAAAAACGATTTGCACAAAATTTTTCTAAAATTAGTTATAACGTGCGTTTTAATTAAAATAGTATGATGGTCTAAGCTCTAAAACACAAAAATTATAATGGAACTCTCTTGTTACTTTACAACTTGGTATGGTACAGTTGATAAGTCATATAAAGAGCCAAAAAAAAATATGAATACTGTTAAAGTTGTAATATGAGGGGCGGACGAAAGATTTTATAAAAATTTGTCTAAAAATAAAAAAAAAAAACTTATTGTCATATAAAGCTTTTCAGTTTATTCACTGACAGAAAAATGAAACAAAAGTGAACGGAAACGAACAGTACGGAAATATTAGAAATAAAATGAATCAAACACTAAAGAAAGTTAGCGAATGGACGTAAAATAAAATTAATAGAAATATAAAAGAACACTCAGATGGAAATGAAAACAAAAAGTTTCTCCAAGAGGAGACTTAAAAATTAAATTTAAACTCGGTAATATTATGTTAAAAATTAAGCAAATCAAAATTAAATGGTAATACTAAAGAATCAAAACAAATAATGCAATAGTTTTTTTTTTTTGCTTAACATTTGTTGGAAGTCTCTGTTATTTTGTGTTTTGTTCGTTTTATTCTTTGTATGTACTTCGATGTTGTTTGTTCTAGTTCGGTTTTATTTCTTATTATTTATTTTGTGTTTTAACAATTATCCAATTATTTTTTGTATTTTTCTGGTTCTCCTTTCATGTAATTAATTTTCATCTAACCTTATAACATCAATGCAATGCGTCTTACTGTTGTTCTCTTGTTTTGTTTTGCATTTTGACTTTTGAAGAATTCGCCACTAAAGAAGAGTCGGTCTTCGTTTTTTGTTATTCGTATTCTTCGTTTGTTATTATTTTAGTATTTTATTGTTTGTTTGTCATTAGTTTGTTCACTTCTCTTGTTTTTAGATTTTCAAATACTGTTTTCCGTAAGAGAGTTCTTTGTTTTTTATTCCTTTTTAAACGTTTCTGTTCTTAATTAAGAATTAATTCGACATAAAAGCAAAAACCAAAATTCTATGTTTTTTGCTTCTACTCCGCGAGGGTTCATTACTCTTGTGACGTAATACAGCCGTACCAATACCCATTAACCAATTTATATCTGAATATTCAATGCATTTTATCTTAAAAACTTTGCATACTAGACTCTTTATACATACAGATTTTTTGTTTTGTTTTTTTTTTTTTTGGTGTATTGCCTGTGGTTAACGGGTCGGACATTTATTTTGAATCACTCAATATAAATATCTTGAAATATCTAAATCTATTTATCGTTGCTCTACCATTTCGACCTTCATCTTTTAATGACATTTCGCATCAAATTATATTCTCACTCAAAATATTTTTATGCATTCCACCAAAGTTTCATTAATTTATTAGTGTATTAGTTTTAACATTAGTTTTCAATATTTGTCAAATATCAATACTACGAATAATTTGTGTTTTCGTATTGATTTTATACTCACATCCGCAAGTATCGAGTTATTATAATGATTTATGCGACATAGGAGGCGTTGAAATGTTCCGCCTTTTTTATATTATGAATTAGTAAAGCTGCTCCGTCAGCTGATTGTCAATTTACCAGAGACTTTGGCTGTATATCTCATGTTTTACTGCGTTTTGTTTTGCGTTAAGGGTTTTAAAAACTAATTTTCCTATGGCGAGCGCAATTTCAGTATGTAAGAAATCATTTGATGTTCGTGCATGCTTTTAGATCAATGTGATCGTTATAGCTGATTACTGATATTATTCAAAAGCTGCAAGTGTCTATTTTTTTACATTTTTCAAAGATCACCGGACCAATGAATCATTTGTAATAACTGTGTATTTGATAACAAATAAGAAAAAAATGTCTAGTAGTACAATGTAATAACAAACGAAGTTCTTTTGAAAAGAATCTGGCAGAAATAGTATACAGGATGTTCCACTTAATACGGATTCTTTTATACTTCTCTAGTTACTGATTTTACAAAAAAATGTTTTATAAATGAAAGTTGCTTTGTACCATGTAGAGCATATTTTAAAATTAATTTAGAGTATACAGAGTGTTCCGATTGGTTTGGGTTTTGGTTTTGAATGGAACACGTATACATTTTTGCGTTTTCGATTCCGAAGACCTAATGTAAACCATTTTCGCGTTATTCGACTTAAAAAAAAAGAAAATTCCACACTTCAAACAAAAGTAAATATCTTTCGAACAAATGACTAAGTAGGATGCGTTAAAAAAAAATTATTTTTGATGTTTTAGATTTTGAAAAAAAATTTCAATGTTGGTTTTCTAATGTTATAAGTATTTTTTAGATTTTTTTACTTCAGTTTAAAGTCAGGAATGACTTTAGTCTTGAATTATGCATTTTTTTAGATAGTTTCTATTACTTACTTCAATACTGTATAAACAAGAAGGTACGGAAAGTAATACGTCAGCAGGTCTCTTACTTTCTTCGGAAATTTGAGCAGCAAACAGGCATACCGTTATTGTTCTAAATAGCAGAAACCCAAAAGAAAAAATAAAATAAATTCGATAAATAGCGAAAGGCGGCATTCTGAAAATAAATAAATAAATAATAATATCACGATATATAAATTATAATTAATAATTACTTACTTAACACTGTAGCAGAGTTGTAGAAGAATAAATAACAGATTATAAGCGAAACAAACTAGGACAACGTATGACAGGATTGAATCTACAGTTTCGCAAAAGCGACTCAAACGAGTGTAATCTTCTCGAATTTCATTCCATTTAATTCCCTGAAACTGGCACTAAAGGTATATTGAAACTTTTTTTTTGAAACGTAGCTTGAGCTTACCTTTAGTTTTTGAAAAAACAGCAATCGCTTGGTGATTTGTTCAAACTTCTCCGCCAGAGCAATGCTCAGTACAATAATAAATAAGCTAGTATAGGTCCACATAAATGTAGATAAAATACATATAATCTGAAAAACACCAGTTCGTGGCCCCTTGTACTACGATGTTCAACTTAAATGATACTTTTAAAAAAAATTGTTGCAATCAAAAACGATTTGCAACAATTTTTTTCTTTCATTATGCTTTGACAGCAAGCATGGCCGCCTTGCATGGGGTAGCTTATTATGTAGCAAACCTGCTACAACGTTGCGATCGTAAGATGTCGCTGTTTTATCTATTCACCATTAAATGATACCGTTTGACAATTTCATAATCCTTAGGCTGAATTTTAAGGGTGTGTTTCGCATGCAGGAGTATCATTTAAGTTGAGCATCGTAGTGCATACTAATTTATTTTTTATTTTTATTTATTTATTAGTATTTTATTAGTACTTACTTCAACTAGAACTGCTAAATAAACGGAATAATTGAGGTGAATGAAGACTTGAGTATGTACAATTTGAAAAAAGGAAACTGGTGTGAGCGAATTATTATTATTACTATCGTATTTCACCTCGTAATAACCTTTCGCCAGTCTAAATGCATGAAATCCCACAGACAGTAAGTGTTCCACTGAAACAAGATGTACTTACATTTTATAGAGGGGGCGTAAAAATTGAATTTAGTTATTCGTGTGAAATTAAGAAGGCATTAAAAATAATCCGGTATTTGATTGTCAGTGAGGGCGCCTATTCTGTATCAAAAACATTAAATTTAAAGAGCTCTTAAATTTTGTTGCTGCGATAACAACCAATTATAAAACTATAACTAATAATAAGTTACAGAATCTCCCCCAAAACGCATTTACAACATTACACATTACACATTTGTTATAAATGATTCATTGATCCTGTGACAAAAAAAATAAAATTAAAAGTATGCTGCTACACCGTGTGTATATCAACTAATTGATTTCTCACCTGCCGAAATAATTTATTAAAACAACTACGATAAATTTTCAATATTCGCAGTAAAATAAGCAAAATAATTTTAGTACAACGGGTTTTATTTTATAAGTTAACTTTAAAATCAATCATAAAGTACAGGGTGTCTCAAGTTGAGTTGTGAAAGTGATCTTTCAGATTAAAATATTTTCACTTTTACTTTTCATTATATTTTGAGATATCTTCAAATTTATTTTAAAAAAAAGTATTTTCGTGACCTTTCATTTAAGAGAATGTATTTACGATACTTTCAAATTCAAAATCCCAGTGACATGTCATTTGAAAGTACAATCTTCAGCCTTTCAAATCATATCCTACTTATCTCTTATCTCTGAAAATTCACAGGCCAGTCACAATATGGTGTTTATTACGTTTAAATGTTCAAAACTCAATTCTCGTAAATGGGACAGCCTGTATGTTTTTACACCATGAAATACAGAATCAAATTCTAAATCGATTAGTAGCAGCGCTCCTTATACAGTGAAATCTCTGATAAGCGGACACCAACCGTCGCCAATTTTCTGTCCGCTTATAAGGTGTCCTCTCATTAGAAATACGAACCCAATAAATGTGTTTTATATTTATTTTACAGTGTATAAAGCAAATGTGTTTTACGTTTATTTTTCATCGTATAATACAAGAAAATTACTGTAGATACGAAATTAAAATAAATTCACGAAGAGTTTTGAACAACTTAAACAGTCAAGCAAGCTAATTGAAATTAACCTCCGCCCACAATAATTTTTATATCCGTAGATACGTATTTCGGCAGCTAAGCTGCCATCTTCAGTACGCTACCAACTTAAAAGCAGTAAAAAGATCTACAAACAACCTAATGATCCAAATAAAAACATAAAAATATTAAAACTAACAACAATCTAATCATCCTAAAACATGTACCGGGTGTCCCGCGCCA
Organism: Prosopocoilus inquinatus; assembly: GCA_036172665.1. Taxonomy (NCBI): domain Eukaryota; kingdom Metazoa; phylum Arthropoda; class Insecta; order Coleoptera; family Lucanidae; genus Prosopocoilus; species Prosopocoilus inquinatus. The sequence goes on along the minus strand of CM069876.1, from coordinate 28,695,417 downwards.
TGTGCTCACCCTTTTAGAATCTTTATTTATTAATCGATTAACCCGAATTTTGGAGACAATAAATTAAACAAAAAATGGAATTTTCCGACATACTGATAGTCGTCATAGGACTTCCGGTTTCGCCGGAAGTGATATCAACTTTCTTATTTTAAATGGAACACCCTATATATTTTTACATATTTAAAATCTACGGATCATTACGAGTCCGAATAAGTATCAATTGTTAATTTTGGTTTCCATGACAACGAAAAGAAAACTTTTTCAATTTTTAATCTAGAAAGCTATGAATCGCATTTTTTCGATCTAATGCCATCAAGTGTTTCGAAAAAATCACTCCTTTGATGGTATTTTGATTTTTAACATTAAAGTATTTGAAATTTTCATTAGCTCTTAACTCATTTTTTTCGATGTTTCTTAGCTTAGTTCAACAGAACATTTTTTTCTAAGTACGTTGATACCAAATACGTCATATTTTCTTTGAAAGTCATTTGAAATAAAGGGAGTGTAAAATTTCAATAAGACATGCTCTGTTTTAAATTATTTTCTAAGAAAATATGACGTATTTGGTATCAGCGTATTCAGAAAAAAATGAGTAAAGAGCTAATGAAAATTCCAAATACTGTAAAAATGTTAAAAACCAAAATACCATCAAAGGAATGATTTTTTCGAAACACTTGATCGCATTAGATCGAAAAAATGCGATTCATAGCTTTCTAGATTGAAAAATAAAAAAGTTTTTTTTTCGTTGTCATGGAAACCAAAATTAACAATTGATACGTATTCGGACCCGTAATGCTCCGTAGATTTTAAATATGTAAAAATATATAAGGTGTTCCATTTAAAATAAGAAAATTGATATCATTTCCGGCGAAACCGGAAGTCCTATGACGACTATCGGTATGTCGAAAAATTCCATTGTTTGTTTAGTTTATCGTCGGGACCGGTATGTGTCTAAATGTAAGTAAATATAAATTAATATGTAAAGATCTAAAATTAACCATCAGAAACATTTTAGATCTTTACATATTAATTTATATTTACTTGCATTTAGACATATACAGTGAGAATCTTGTAACGCTGCATATACACACATAAAAATTTTGCGGAGTTTAAGGAGTAAGTAGTTAAACGTTATAGCAAAAGAGTAAAAATTTCACCTAAAGTAGTAAAAACTATTTTTTTATTTTGTCAAAGTAACTCCTCTTGATGTATATTTAACTACTTGTATAGTAGTTACAAATTTTGAATATACGAAACGGATAAATATCACCACATATTACACTTTTGCGGGGTTGAAATTAAATTTACATATTTATGTGTTAAAATATTTCTGAATCGGTGAGCATGTAACTCATTTTAGGAGAAAAATATAATTTCAACAACAAAATGGTGTTAAAAAGTTCCAAAAGCATTCTGTTATACTTTTATGTGTTAGAGTCTCACCTAAAAATTAAAATGTAACACTTATAGATAGTTAACCTAATAAATGGTTAAGTTGATAAAGGTGCAAGTTAACATCATTAAAGCGTAATATTAACACCGTTCAAGTGCAAAGTGTAACTACAACTCCCTAAAAGAATATTTGTAACACACGTAAAATGTAATTTCAACACCATTAAAAGTGTAACTGCAACTCCTTGAAAAGAATAATTTCAATATCTTTGTGTAGTCAAACTAACACCTTTCACTCCTTCAAATTTTAACACTTTTGTGTTTAACTACTTGTGCAAATGGACGCGAGGGATCTACGAAAAAGAGTTAAACCGGTGTTAAATCTAACACCGCATTTTTATCTGTGTAGACGAAAATTACGTGATCAGATAATACATTTCTGATGCCCGATTTCTTCACCTCCTGATAAATTTATTTACCAGGTATTATCCTGGGAAACCATTGTATCGATAATAGTTTCCCTGGATACTATCTGGCGGATAACTTTATCCGTAGGTGAAGAAATCGGGCCTGAATCATATAAAATTGCACATAGAGGTTTTAACATTACGTTGCTATAGTTACTACTCAATTCTCAATGCTGAATCGTTTAAAAACTGCACACAGGAAGTGTTAAGGAAGGAAAAAATTGATCTATCCGGAAATTTGGCGGCAAATAACGCAAAAACCTCTGTTAATGAACTTCATCTGATAATAATGTGTACCTAGATTTTTACTTTTTCGGCGGTTGTATGCATTTTACAATAAATCAAGAGAACAATTTAATTCAATCTGACAATTCAAAATCAGTAGTGTCATTACTAACAACGCATGGTAACTGTGGCGAAGAAAATAAATTTGGAAATAATAATGTAAGAAAGCTTCCATTGATGATTACTATGTGCAGTCTTATAAGATTCTCAGTGTATATCTTTTAGGATGATTAGATTGTTGTTAGTTTTAACATTTTTATGATTTTATTAGGATGATTAGGTTGTTTTAGATCCTTTTAGTGCTTTTAAGTTGGTAGCGTACTGAAGATGGCAGCTTAGCTGCCGAGATACGTATCTACGGATGTAAAAATTATTGTGGGCGGAGGTTAATTTCAATTATCTCTTAAACCACAGCCTCCTTTACTATTTTAGTCTAGCAAGCGTAAGAATGTATGTACAGCAGTATTTAATATTATAAACAAATTAAGATAAGTATTCTTATATGAAGGTTTTATGTGTTTTTTGAAAGACATTTAATATTTCGTAACTTCATGTATCCGCCTTTTTTTAAGGAAAACTGCTTTAATTTATTTATGTTTTTTCAATATAGAAAGAACAGTATTGCTAATTTCCGCACACTAGTGTTTCTTTATTATAAACCGTAATAATTTCTAATTTCTCTTGAAATATAAAAAAAAACATTTTAACAAAATTACTTAACATTACCAAAGATCTGTTTTGACGTTCCGAAATAGTCAGAAACTGGTGCCGGAGTAGACCTTATAAACCGATAATGACCGACTGATTGATCAAAGCGATCAAGCAGGGGAATTCCCTTTTTAACGGCGGCGCACAAGTGGTATTTTACTAACTTCTGTCCGTTCAAGAGAGATTTTAATCTAGAAAAGTGGAAGAAGGCAGTGTCCGTTTATGAAAGTGTCCGTTTAATACAGAGAATTTTATTAAAAGATCTTATAGAAAAATTCCGTCGCCATAAAATTATCCGGTTACGAGAGGTGTCCGTTTATCAGAGGTGTCCGTAATGAGAAGTTTCACTGTACCTATTTCTATTGATGAAGTTCATCATTACCTGTAGCTAAAAGCATAACCACTGATACAATAAGCACCAATTTTCGTTCTATCCCAACAGAATATCTACAGTACGCTTCCATTTGTTTTTCGATGTTGGACCACTTCTTCATTAGCTCCGGCCATTCTTTAGCTAGTTTTATAAACACTATTACAGTCAGAACGGCGTTCGAATAAAAAAACACTTCTCCTGGAACGAAATTGTGTAAAAGAGTGCCGTACAGAAAAATTTCATGCATTTTTTTTCTTGTATGTAGAGCTTGTTTAAACTCTTGAGATTTTTAGTTGTTGAAAGTAGGACATTGAGTAATTTCAGAAATGACATAGGAGTACCTATAATTTTATTTGAAAAATCAAACTTCGAAAAGCGGAAATAATTGTTATTATTAATGATTGAATTAATTATTTTTCGAAAAGTTACCGTTTAACAATTCAGTGGCGTAACAATCAGGAGTGCAGCAGTAACGTTGAACCCAGTAGCTAGGACGAGCCCTAATACAGATTTTGTCTTAAATTCTATATTTTGAGGATCTAGACTTTTATGCCCCTTTGTCATCAATTGGAATCAACATTCTTTTTAAGGGGATGAATGATTTTTTTTTGATAATATTGTTTCATAATAACCTTCAATGCAAAATAACAGACACGTGACCTTTGGTGCGACACAATTTAGTGATTTTTGTGTGTTGTTAGGTTGTTACTCTGATTGGCTCCTTGTAAATGTTACTAGTAGCGTTTTCGATTGACCACTCTACAGCACTCTGAGAGTATGTCCATCCTTTGCTTTGTCATGAGGTTAAAACGACATGGAGATACTCTGAGAGCGCTCCCGAGCAATCAGTCGAAAAGGCTATAAATTTCTAAACTATTTTTTTTTAGTGAAAACAATTAGTGGATGTTCGCGATGTGTAATTGCCAGGATGCGGGAAACTTATGGGATTGTAGGGTGAATGATGTAATTAGTGCGCGAAAACTAGACAAAGTATGTAAATAATAATCAGAGGTAGATGTCGCCTTGTGCTCTCTAACCGAAATAAAATAAATATCTCTATCAATTATTACAATCCGCATTTTACTCGTCGTCGGACTTTGAACCCCACAAGTTTCCCACGCCCAGTTAATTGCACACTTTAGTTTACTGTAAATATTAGGTTTGTTCCTTTTACCAAAATTTCAAGTTCAAGATTGTTCAAATCCGAATTGAGCAAGCGCAATGCACGAGTTTAGATAAAATTTCATCACTGCGTATAATTTAGATGGTTCAGAACTTGAAATTCTGATGAGAATTTTGTCTGAGCAGTGTTATTACACGGGTATGCTTGGTTGCCTAATTACTTCCGTTACGTGGCCTTCAACAAGGGTATGTTTGGTGGCCTAATTATGTCACCTGCAGACTTTCAGTTTTAAAAAAGTCATTCACAACCTATTGTATTCAATATATTGATGGTTTTGTTAATGTTAATGATTATGATTACAGACGTACGTATTTAAGGATACCTGAGCAAGCGTTACACACAAACTGTTTAATTTAATGTTTTTTTTATATCATAACTAAATATCTTTCCAAAGTGTTCCTGATTACAGGGACTTTTGTAATACTTTCGCTAGGTGTCAGCCACTTACAATTTGTGATTTGCTCGAATTACATCTCACCTATTCGTCCCATATTGTAGCCTTCTTTGTATATATTAAAAACAGACATGCTCAACATGAAAAAAGTTCCTATTAAAGTTGCGATTGAATATATTGTTTTAAAAGATGTCCATTTAAATTGAAGCTTTTCGCATGTGTTATAAAGAACCCCATCTACTGGTATTAAACCAAAGCATTGACCTAATATTACCACATTTCTTAATTCTGCGTGGATGGTTTTGTACGACCGTTTCTTTTGTGAAACGAAAACCGTTGCTCCAATTGTCATTCTGAAACAGAATTAATTCAGATTATAAAATTACAAAACGAAACACCACAATGGAAGTTTGTTAAGTAATTTGTAATTTCACTTACAGCATTTTTGTGCATAGCGTTAGTAATTTTACGAAGCTCTGATTTGTATGGTTTGGCATGTTTTATTTTTTTTTTTTTGAAGTGTTAGATAATTTGTTACGCCTTGCATTCCGTAACAAATATCTGCTTTATTTCAATTATTTTAGATATTTCCGTCATATGTATTATCACCTGCTGATAAGGAATATTTGTTTGTGAGGGTTGTTTAATGCACTAAGCTATCAACATGTGATTTACAAGTGTTTCATAATTAATATTACCTAAAGATTAACATTTAAAAATTGGAAAATTTACAGGCGGATTATTATTGCCAAAGTATTATAAGTATTTTTTTATTTACCTAATTTTTAGTTTAGTTTCTTCAAGTAATGTCAATGACGAAAAGTACTTAAGGCTTTGGTTACGTCTCTCTGGCCAGGTAGGTATAAGAATAATAATTTTATATTATCTTAATAGTCTACATGTCCCTGCGTCTGTTGATATAAATGAGCTGTTATAATAATTCATCTTTTTTACCCATTAAGTAAACTATGTAGCATGATCGATTGGTTGTTTTGAAGTAGTATTTTTTTTTTTACTTTCATGACTGGTTAGTATCTGATTCAGATATTCTTCGTTTGCAACACGAAAACAAATTTCAGGGTAAAAAACAAACGGACTTCATTAACGCACGCTATAGAGATTCTAATCTTGTAATAACAGTGCCCGGTTAATTATTATTATCTGTGACATAATATTTGAATAATATTATTAATTGTATAGTATATTCGATGTTAATTTGAAGAATTTATTCAGATTTTTAAGTTTAATTGGTTTAGTGTTACGAATAATATACAGGGTGTTAGTAAAGTTGAATCATTTATTAAAAATGCAAATTGACTCAAGAAAAATATTGGGTTTCACAAAACAATTTAACCGATACTGGATTTAAAAGCTATAACCGAGTGAAGTTTATGGTTATTGTCATTGTTCACAAACTCCTTAATTTATAGATGGATGATCATGCATTAAATCATACCATAAACTAAAATTTGTTTTTATTATTTAAAGTTGAATTGAAAATAATCAAAATTTCGATATTGGAGATTGTGAGTGAAATTCTTTCATAAACTGTGTCGTACCGTCAATATTTCTTTGATGTTATTATTCTCAATTATTAAAAAAGTACAATGTTGTAAACACATCCTGGATATAATATTTTTTGGCCGAAAATGTAGTAAGACTATAACCTATTAATATTTGAGGATTTCTACGAAAGAGACTGAGCAGATGAATCGATTGGTGCAAACTGCAAGTCTCTAACTCGCGCCATTTTCTAGGAAAAAGATTAAAAATTTAATTATTATATATTATAATAAAAAAATCTGGGACATGTAATTTAGAGACATGTAATGTGTCTGTTGTAAATAGGATGAAGTGTTTTTTATATTACCAGAGAAACAAGTTCTGGATAGCAAGATAGATTGTTTAAAGTTGCATTCAAACTAATGTTACATCCGTGACGTGCAAACAGATCTATTTTTAGCATCAGTAGCGCCATCTTGCGTCACAGAACGTTACCGAAGCTACATGGTCATTCTAGTTCATTCGAGCAACAAAGGGCCCTGCTATATAAGTCGTACGATCCGCCAGGAGTTTAGTTATTAAGTTCGCAAGCGAAGGGTTCGTACCTCAAATCAAAAGAAAGTACATTGTTATTGACAGACAAGCTCATTACTATTGTGTTGTTAATTGCGTAAGGCGACAGTTTGTAATTAATGTGTTCTGAAATTTAACGATTATAATTTGTGAACTCCCAAATTCGTAACACTAATAAAATAACTCAAAACTGCATGCAGAGACTTGTTCCAGATTTTCTTGGCGGACATAGTGCAAAATAGATGAAAGTAAGTAGGTAGATTTTGAAAAAAGAAAATTGTTTATCATCTAAACAACTAACAACAATAAATACAACAGAAAATGTAACTAAACTAATATACAGTATAACTAGTTACAAGTCATTACTCTTAATTTCATTACATTACTTTTTATACTTACTTAAAATTATTGTAATAAGAAGAGGGAACGGAAATACACATCTTCTCCATTAAATAACAATGTATTACAGATGTGTTTCTGTTCCCTCTTCTTATTAAAACCATGGCTCCCGTAACCATGTGTGCAAATGGTGCAGTGCATGCGGGCGCCATGTTCCATGGGCGGCAATTAGCTTCTTGTTCACTGGACATATTTTGTAATTTTTTTCGCCCAAGAAAAGAAAAATAATGGGAAACAGGATTCTTGTCTGGTATAAATTAAAAAAAAAACTAGCCACAGGTTTTGATGAAGTCGTCAACCTCACGGCAAAACGTCGACTAAAATAGAACAGTTAACTGCGGCTATTAAACGTAGAAAAGTCTAATTTTTGTAATTTTCGTTTGCTAAATTTTTCATAAAAATTTAATAATTTTATTAGATAAAAAAATAAATTATGTAAGCTGTTACGGTTTGGTTAACAAAAAAACAAATTATATTTCACCTTTTTATGTTTTTATAAATTTATGTTCCTTTTGCTTTTGTGATTTTGTTTCTTTTTTTCGAATATTAGTAACTAGCGGACTTCGCCCACGTTCTAGGGAGGGGGGGCGTCTAAACAGAGGTCTTCTCGGTCAGACGGGAAGAAAGCGCTTCCCTTCGTTTTTGGGGGCTTGCGGCAGCTAAGAACTTGAAAAAATGAAGGAAAATGTTTAAATAAAAGTGAAGGAGAATGCTTAAAAAAGTGAAGGAGAATGCTTAAAAAAGCGAAGCAGAATGTTTAAAAAAAGTGAAGGAGAATGTTTAGAAAAAGTGAAGGAGAATGTTTAGAAAAAGTGAAGGAGAATGTTTAGAAAAAGTGAAGGAGAATGTTTAGAAAAAGTGAAGGAGAATGTTTAGAAAAATTGAAGGAGAATGTTTAGAAAAAGTGAAGGAGAATGTTTAAAAAAATGTGAAGAAAAATGTTTAAAAATTTTTCTGTTTTTTCCATTTCTTTCCTTTTAATTTTTAATAATTGCTGCTTATTCTGATTAATAAAAAAAGTACGCCCATAAAAATCTTTCAATAATTTTAAAAAATATCCCCATAGACACCTGTCCCGTTATTAATTTTTCTTTTCTCGAAAACGACTCGAGTGATAAACTTATCTGATTCTAATCTACGAAGGTTCTCGTTGTATTGAATTTTCCTGCAATCGGCTCATATTTTGCAATTTTCTTTTTTGAAAACGGTGCAAGACTTGCGGTTTACACGTCTATCGGTAAATTGAATTTTTTTGTTCGTTTCACCCCAATGCCACTGATAAATCGACCCCCTTCACATATTTTTCTACAAATTTCACTTTCACGGGGATACAGTGAAACAGAAAGAACAGAAAGATTAATCTCATAATGTTTATTCGACCCAGCGCGATATTAGAAGAGTTCTTCTGCCTCATTTAATTAGACAACTTAACGAAATTAAGGGTGCCTCGCATAAAACAAAATTACTTGTTCAGGGGAAGACTTGAAAAATAAAATTCGTTCACGCCAATCGAATAATCGTAATTTACGGAGCGATATGGTAAGAATTTCATATAAAATGCAGTCAAAATAGCAAAAAATAAAAATTTAATGTATAGCAGTGCTGCCATCTTTGAGTAAGAAGAAAGGTTTATTAATTACCGAAAATTACAGTGTACTGCAAAGTTACAGGAAACTGTAGTTATCAGTGATCGATGAATCGAACTTTTTATTCAGAGATGGCAGCACTATCATATATTAAAAAAAGTATATATATTTTTTATTTGATTTATAGTTTTCCGTAGAGAAAATAATTATATTATATAAGAGGCATCTTAATTTCGTTATTTTTTAAAATTTTTATGTTCAGGTGAATGAGAAAATAAATATAAAACATAAATTAATTGTATAATATGGATCATAGATGATTAGGTGAGGTGTCAGCATTTGAAGTTTTGATTTTATCTTAGCTTTAAATATGAAAACAAAATTATTTAGTAATGACAATGATTAGAGTCAACTCGCAAAGATCGTTTCCATTGGTTTCATTGTTATTTCATTAGCAAAGTGACGTCTACATAGTTTTACAAAAAGTTCGATATTTTCTTTAGTAAAAAAGTATTTTCTGCTGTATTAATGTCTTCAATCGTCCGTGCTGAATAATACAGATAGAAAGTAAAATTTTCGAGCTCTATGGGGTCTATTCTGCATCAAAAACGTTAAATTTAAAGAAAAATTTTGTGCAAAATTTAAAGGGGTGTTAAATTTTGTTGCTACGGTAACAACCAATCATGGAACTGTATTTTAAATTTTAAAAGACCTCTAAATTTTAACAGTCCATTTAAAAGTTACAGAATACGCCGTTATTTGCATAAAAAAAGAAAATTAAGGATACACATACTTCTGCAAGGAATTATTTGTTTAGTAGAAGCGCAAAAGACGAGAAAAAGTAAAATTTACCTACGAACTTTTTTAAATGATGAGCGAGAAAGACAAATTAATCTCTTACACTACTCTACATATTGAATTTTTTCGTGCGAAAATCTAGTTAATTTTCCCTTACGATTTCTTATTAAATTCCAGGCCAGAGTCACGTAGTTCGGCGAGGCTAACTGAACTAACAATTTGGTGGATGCGCCGGTAGAATTCAGAAAAATATTGGTATCTCGGCAGATAAGATATAAAAAAATACGATTTTCACCGTTAGTTTCGTCTTATCAAATAGAGTTGACAATCGAAACAGCAAGTGAACCTCTCAAATCCTTCTCGACTTATTGAATTTTTCTGCAACCTATCCATATTTTGGCATTTTTTCCTCAAAAACAGTGCGAGCTAAGTTATTAGCCTTTAAGATGCCGACCCAGTGTTAAATAAAATTATTAATATCTCCGTAACGGTTAGAGCTAGGAGGATGCGGTTTTCACTAACATTTAGTCCTCGAAGAGCAGCGTAAGATGGATGCAATTCTTCCTGGAATTTTTGAAAAGCAAGGGAGATATTAAGTTTTAAGTTGACAAAAAGTTTCCTTTATTTGACAACAAAATGATTCCGCCATAGAATAATGGCACCCTTATCTGGTCATCGTATAGTGAAAACCGCATCAACCTATCTCTTTTCGTTTCTGAGTTACCGCGATTTTTCTTAAGGAATGTGGTGGAAGCGCCGCCGAATGTTAAATAAAATAATTAATACCTCCGAAACGGTTAGAGCTAGAAGGGTGCGGTTTTCACTAAAACTTAGTCCTCGAAGAGCGGCGTAAGATGGATGCAATTCTTCCTGGAATTTCTGGAAAGCAAGGGAGATATTAAGTTTTAAGTTGACAAAAAGTTTCCTTTATTTGACAACAAAATGATTCCGCCACAGAATAATGGCACCCTTATCTGGTCATCGTACAGTGAAAACCGCATCAACCTATCTCTTTTCGTTTCTGAGTTATCGCGATTTTTCTTAAAAAATGGGGTGGAAGCGCCGCCGAATGTTAAATAAAATAATGAATATCTCCGAAACGGTTAGAGCTAGGAGGGTGCGGTTTTCACCAACAGTTAGTCCTCGAAAAGCAGCGTAAGACAAATGCAATTCTTCCTGGAATTTTTGAAAAGCAAGGGAGATATTAAGTTTTAAGTTGACAAAAAGTTTCCTTTATTTGATATCGAAATAATTCCGCCACAGAATAATGGCACCCTTATCTGGTCATCGAATAGTGAAAACCGCATCAACCTATCTCTTTTCGTTTCTGAGTTATCGCGGTTTATATAATATTTTTATTTTTAGCTCTCACTAAGGTGATTTTCTTGTCGTTCTTGTAACTTTTATCATCATTCCGTCGAGAATTGAGTTAATGGTGAAAACGGCAGGCAAATATTTCAACCCGTTCTCAAATTATTGAATTTTTCTGCTACCAATTCAAAACTTTCATTTTTTTTATCGAAAACGGCGTGAGACAGAATCTTGTGGCTTACACCATTCGATTCGTCTGTTCAAGCTCTATAAGGGTAATTTTTTTCGCGGCAATCTATTTTTTGTGAAAATCCTTAAATTTTATAGGCTTACTACATTTTCAACCAAAAAATATTTTTTTCTCTTAAAATCGCAAAAAAATTCACCCGTGTAGAGCTCGACCAGACGCATTCAAAATCGATCTCCGTTCCTCTGTAGTTCACTTCCTTCCTAAGTTATCAGCCCTTAAAATGCTGTCATAAGAACTGTTTTTGCACCTAGAAAAGAGCTTTATCGCATTAAATTACGTTGCACATTAATCGTCTACCGTTAAACTGATTTTGTTTTAATCGTTGTTATCCCAACGTAATTGATAAACAGACCGTAAATCACCCCTTTCATACTTCTTTTCAATTCCTCTTCCATTGGGACAAATGTCATAAAGATTAATCTCATAATGTTTATATTTTCCCTGCTTTTCAAGAATTCCAGAAATAATTGCGTTTGTCATACGTAGCTTTTCAAGGACTGAGTTTTATTATTTTAATAAAAAGCGTTTTGGTTTTCTAATTATTCTCACAAGTAGATATAGTTTTTCTTTAAAATTGTTTCTTTGTTGCAGGTTATTTCGCGGAGTTACATTTTCCAGTCTTCCAGTAACAGTCTCCCATATCATTAACTAAGAAAGAAGAAAAAGCCATGGAATATGGATTTACAACAAATACATGCAATTTTAACAGTTCTTTTTAGAACTATCAAAAATAAACCAGGAAGAGCAACTGAGATACTATTACATAATATTTTTAAAAGTTTCAAAAGTGCATTACAATCTATAAACCAATCGTAATCACCCGCTTCACATTATCTTCGCAAATTTCTCTGCCACAGGGAGAAAATGAATAAGGGTTAATCTCATATTGTTTATTCCTTATTGCGCTGTTTCAAAAGAGAAAAGCAAATTTCCTCCACAATATCTAACTAAAAAAACAAACGAAATTAATCAAGTCGAACATAAAACAATTATTTTCCTTGTGGAAACTTATAGAAGCAAATATTCGCTTATGCCAATTGAACAAACTTAATTAAATTAATGGAGCGATATGGTATGATTTTTATTTAAAATGGAATTAAAATATTTTTTTGTATATGGTAGTGCTGCCATCTTTGAGTAAGAAGTATAAACCATTAATTACCGATAATTACAGTTTTCTGCGAAATTACAGGAAACTGTAATTATCGGTAATTAGTAAGTCTAACTTGTAATTCAAAGATGGCAGCAACAGGATATAACAAGATTAAAAATATATTATTACATTTATTGTTATTTAAACTGCATTTTAAATGAAAATTGTACCATATCGCTCAATAAACTACAACTATTCGATTGGTGATTGGCGTTTCTTCATTATCCAGGTTTCCACTGAGAAAATAGTGCTTTTCTGCAACTACCTTTCAAAGGTCGATATCTCGAAAAGGAGTGCGCTACAGAAGAACGGAGCTCGGTTTTGAATGCGTCTCATCAAGCTCTACCTAGGTAATTTTTTTCACGATTTTAGGAGAAAAAAATATTTTTTGCTCAAAAAAGTAGCAAGCCTATAGTCCATGAAAATTTGAGGTTTTCGACGGAAAATAGATTGCCGCGAAAAAAATCACCCTTATAGAGCTTGAGCAGACGAATCGAACGGTGCAAGCCGCAAGTCTGTAACTAGCGCCGTTTTCGAGAAAAAGAGTTGTACATTAGGGGTTAGTTGAGGAAAAAAATGTAAAAAGCCGAGACAACTTTCCTTGTTCACCATTAATTCAATTCGATTAGTTTCTCACTTGAATCGTTTTCGAAGAAAGAGAAATTTTAAAATACTAAAGGGAACGATTTAATTTAAAAATATACGCTTCCTTTTAAATGGGAATAATTCCTAATGATGCCCAAATTTGCATTAAAGCAATAGTAAACAAATAGTAATAAAAAAGCGAATGAGTTTAAAAAAAACCTATAAAGCGCGTTTCTTCTTTATTTTTTAATCATTACGGAATTTACTGATACTATCACATATAATTTAAAAAAAAATGATCTGGGCATAGAAAATACGCTTTAACGATTAAATTATGTTGCAGATTCATCGCCAATCGTCAAATTTAAATCGTTTTTACCCCAACGCAATTGATAAACTGACCATAATCATTCTCTTCACACATTCTTCCACAAATTTCTCTTCCACAGGAATAGAATGAATAAAGATTAATCTCATAATGTTTATTCGTTCCCGCCCGATATTAGAAGATGCAAACGCCTTCACACTCCTTAATTAAAAAGAATAACTAAATTAATGGTGTGGTTATTAATACAATTAAGAGTATTATTTTCTCAGTCGCAAACTAAAAAAATAAAAATCCGCTGGCACCTATTGAACAATCAAATAATTGCAAATTATAGAGCGATATGATACGATTTTTATTTTAAATATAGTTAAAATAAAATTTATTTTTTTTTAATATGTGATAGTGCTGTTATCTCTAAGTAAAAAGTATGACCCATTAATTAACGACAATTACAGTTCCCTGCACTATTACAGGAATCTGTAATAGTCGATAATTAGTAAGTCTTACTTCTTACTTAAAGATGGTAGCACTCTGACACCTTAAAATATTAAAATTTCATTTTGTTTATTGTTATTTTAACTGCGTCTTGTTTGAAAATCATACTACATCGCTCGATAAATTACGATTATTCGATTGGCCTGAGTAGATTTTTACTTTTCTCGTTCTCCAATGAGAAAATACTGCTCTTCTGAACCAACATTTTAGGGGTCGCTATCTAGGAAAGGGGGTGAGCTACAGAGAAACGCAGCTCGGTTTTGAATGCGCTTCTTCGAGCTTTGTATATGCTATTTTCCTGAGATTTTAGGAGGAAAAATTATTTCTGATTCGGAAATTGAATTCTTTTTTCACTAATCTGAAAATCGTTAAACCGCACCCTTCTAGCTCTAATCGTTTCGGAGATATTAATTATTTTATTTAACATTCGGCGGCGTTTCCGCCCCAATTTTTAAGAAAAATCGCGATAACTCAGAAACGAAAAGAGACAGGTTGATGCGGTTTTCACTGTACGATGACCAGATAAGGGTGCCAATATTCTGTGGCGAAATCATTTTATTGTCAAATAAAGGAAACTTTTTGTCAACTTAATACTTAATATCTCCCTTGCTTTTCAAAAATTCCAGGAAGAATTGCATTCGTCTTACGCTGCTCTTCGAGGAATAAGTGTCAGTGAAAACCGCACCCTTCTAGCTCTAACCGTTTCGAAGATATTAATTAATTAATTAATATTTTATTTAACATTCGGCGGCGCTTCCACCATATTTTTAAAGAAAAATCGCGATAACTCAGATATGAAAAGAGATAGATTGATGTCGTTTTAACTATTTTGTGACCCATTGACAATGCGTCGCCTTAACTTGTTGACCTGCTTTAATGAACTTTACAGTGGCATGAAAAAGCTTAATATTTCTGAATTTGTAGTTTCTAAAATCCCGTTGGTTTAATTATGTTTATTTTTCATTTTGAAACTGCAAAATATGGAAAATTCATTTGATATTAGGTATTAAACACAAATTAATGGATTTGTCTGTTTTACTTGTTAGATTCTACAACTAGTTTGGTACTTAGCAGTTAGCAGTAATTTTAATGAATTTTGGTGTGCAAATATAGATAAAACTGATGTAGGTACTTAATAATCAAATCAATAGTACTAATCAAAGTAGTAGTAAAAATAGATCAGCGGAACTGATCTTGAAAAAAATGCTTAAAAGAAACCAAATTTTCACGTTCTTGAATATTTGAATCATTGGTACCGTGTTCAAAATCCTAGTCACTTTTAGTCAGATAACATTCTTAATTTGCAACGATTCATTCTGACCGTACGATTCACTCTCAGTTATGACATGTTCAGATTCGCCTTGTAAAATGCATTTTTTAAGTTAAGGCACCGTGCTTACGTAAAATATTCATTATTATTACGGGACGGAATTATGTATTTTGTTCGATTTATTTCGGACGAGGCGGCAACGAGTGTGTGTGCATTGACGTGTTGCTGCAGCGTTGTACGTTTGCCGCTTCATTAGTATTCAATCGAACAAAATATAAAATTCCGTTCCCTGATTATTACCAAGGAAAATAATTCGGGCCACTTGTCTCGCAAGCGATACGAAAATTTAGTACTCGGCCTCGCCTCCAATAATTTCTGCAAAGTGCAAACTAGAGTTGTGTCGTTCACGAACAAATCGTTCATATTATTAATATGAACGACTCAAATGATTCGTTCTTAAAAAAATAAGCTAGCTAACCTGTTGTTTGGTTAGCTCTTATTTGTAAGGTATCTGACAGTTAATTTTAGGTGTTCACATAATATTTTTTTCCGATTTATACATAACATATATAGTTTATTTTAGATTTTCACATATTAATGTGCCTCGCTTGTCATCCTCTCTTTTATCTAATCTAAGAACTAATCTCATTCTAACCTTGCTTGCTTATTTTCAAAGTCAAATTCAAGTGTCGGCGCTAAACTGCACTACCACATTCTTCCTTATGATTTATGATTGGCTGAAATACATTTTTGCTGAAATATGGCGGAACTAATTAATTCTGCCAAACTCTACTCTTATAGAGGGTGTCTACACTTTGTTCACAAATTAAAAGACCACTGGCGGTGTTGCTTTGTGAAAAATACAACCGGCAACAGTGTCCTAGAAAAATTTGGTAACAAAATTAGCAAGTATTTGAAATAAACGATAAGGTTACACGACAAACTGACAAGCCATGCTGACAAGTAGTGTTTGAAATAAATGACAAGGTTATGTGTTCTGAACAGATTTATGGTTCTAAATTTAATAATTATGGCGGATTCATGTTTTTTACCTTATCGTTCGCGAAGAATTTTATAACAGACAAGCTGTAATTATGCATTGTATAGAAATGACTTGTTATAATGAATACAAATGCTGTAACAGTAAAACTGAGATAACAAATTACTTTGACATGAAACTTCAAATACCTTGCCAACTTAATATTTTGATAACTATAGGGGACTTATTTTTTATACCAACATAATGCAACAGGTGGTTGTTTTTTAATTTGTGAACAACGTATACTTGAGCCTTAAAGCCCCTGATGGTTGTGTTAAATAGGTACTTAGAAAAATTTTGTGCAAATCGTTCTTGATTGCATTGAAAACCTCGAGCAGCCTCTGGACAGCTGTTTCAGCCCTGCTTGGGGCTTCTTCAGCAGAAACGTAGCTCGACATTCCCACTGTAGACCAAAAACGACTTGCCCAATTTATTCGCAATTGCTTTGACAGCAAGCATGGCCGCCTTGCATGGGGGACTTATTAGGAGCAAATCCCGCTTCAATTTGTCTATCCTACTGCAATGTCAGATCAAAAAGCGATAGTAAGATGTCGCTATTTTATCTGTTCATTAAATAGGTACATTCTTTCGCTTACAAAAACGTGGATTCAAAGACGGATGTTCTTTTGCAAATGGATTAACCCCCACTCTACTTGAAAATTCAGTCCCGATCGATAATTCCCTTTCCCTTTAGAATCAAACTATTTTTATATTTCGTTTGGATTGAATTGCAGTTATTTACAGGCGAACTGTCAGTCAATAGTTCAAATCATACAAATCTGAAGTGCTTTACTGCAGCAACTACGGAATCTAGATTCAAACTATTCGAAACCAGATTCAAACTTTTAAGCAAAAGAAAGCAGCTACTCTAGGCGGGTGTGATTTTTTATAAAGCGTTTGTGGTTTGGGATAAAGCGGTTATCAATAGTTGCCGGTTGGTAACAATGGATACATGCCCTGTTTATTCTTATTTTTCAACAGGTTTGACAACTTACATTTTTTGAGAAAGAAAAGTATTAAAATAAAGTTATTTTACTCCAGAAGTAATTGTGCGTGAAATCGAATAATTTGCTTTTTTTACATAAACAATATGCAATAAGAAATACAATAAATAATAAAAAAAAGAGTTGTGTGAGTTGATGCCTGAAGGGTGATATAAAAGTTGGGTTATAGTTACAAGTGCTGCGAAAATTGACGAGTTTTTGGTGCCCATATAAAAGTAAACTTGTATTATTAGTAAATAATAATAAATAAATGCAATTAGCTTCCTGAAAATTCTGGTATGATGGTTGTTGCTGTGTCACAGAATTACAAACAATAGCTACCAACAAAGCCATCACCATTGACTATTAGGTTATGAATCCTTAAAAATTTATAAAACTTAAAATTATAAAGTAATGATAACATAATAATGATATTATGCGAAAACCGAAATGGTTACAAAGAATGTGGATAGCAGATGGATAAGAAGGTATAAGGCGTTTTTCATTGTAGGATTCTTTATCTTAATTTTTCAACTATTCCTTGCAATACGATTTTTTACATTAAACAATGACAATGTACCGCAAGCAATACACATTTGGAGCCCGCACAAGACGTGGAAGACAGACGCGAGTGAAGCTGAAAACAGCGTGAACTCTGCACGAAAGAGCAAAGACGGTCTGGTGCTGGACGATGAAGACTTAAAATTTAACGAAAAGCAAATTAAATTTAAGAAACTACCTGATAGGAACCAATTATCCAATAAAACGAATGTTAAACTTAGGCTAGAGGAGTTAGATTTTATACCTTCGTGTGAGATCACGGGGCGGGAGGCAATCTCAGCTATCCACCGAGCAAAAACACAAAAATGCAAGCAGGAAATATCAAACATAACGTGCCTTATTCAGCAGAATTCGTTGTATCCAGCGTCATTGCCGAATTATTGTTCTAGTAAAGGGCTTGTTAAAGGCAAAGCTTTAGGCTGTTTCAAAGATGAGAAAAATTATAGGCTTCTAAATGGATATTATGGCGTTAATAAAAAGGGAAATTCTCCTGAATATTGTATAAACTTGTGCCTTCAGTCTGGATTTCCTTACGCAGGGGTGCAATATTCGTAAGTTTTAAATTTTTTTATGTTTTTAATATATATAAGATTGTGGCCAGCAATTTTACAAGTCAAGTGAATCTGTGGACACAAAAAGAATTAAAAAAAATAAAAGTCTCTTAAGTAGTGACATCTGCTGATTTCCTTAAACAATACTTTCATACTACATAGTGAATATATGCCAATCGAAAGACAATTTCGTTTTCTTTACTTAAAAAATTATAAAAACCCATGGGTTGAAGAAATAAGTTCTTGAGGCAAATATTGTATTGTATGTTTTTATAGTACAGAGTGTTTCTGCGGAAATGATGAACCGTCTTCAACAGAAAAATTACCAGACTCCTCTTGTAACATGAAGTGTCCGTCGGACCCACATCTTGCATGTGGAGGTTACTATGCAATAAACGTTTATCAAACCGGAATAAAAAGTAAGTGTGATTCTTTTTTAAACAAAATAATTTATGTCAATTTTCTTCAAAAGAATTCGTTCCACAACTTGCTGAAGTCACAATAACTGAAAATCAAGTTCCAGTGAAAATAGCTTTCCTGCTCACATTAAACGGTCGAGCTCTAAGACAAGTGAAGAGGCTAATAAAAAATCTCTTTCATCGTGACCATTATTACTTCATTCATGTAGATGTTGTAAGTATCATGTTTAAGCACTTATTTACGTATACCTAACTTATTGTATGCCTGCTTGCAGAGGCAAGATTATTTATTCAGGGAGATACTTTCACTTGAAAAACAGTTTCCAAATATCAAGTTAACTCGACGTAGATTTGCGACTATTTGGGGTGGAGCATCTCTCCTTGAAATGCTGCTGTCTGTCATGCAAGAGTTATTGCAGTTAGACTGGAACTGGGACTTTGTAATAAATTTAAGTGAGTCAGATTATCCCGTGAAAACGCTGAGTCGCTTGGCGACGTTCCTGAGTGCCAACCGAGATAAAAACTTTGTAAAATCGCACGGGCGTGAGGTGCAAAGGTTCATACAGAAGCAGGGCCTGGATAAGACATTCGTCGAATGTGATATTCACATGTGGCGGATTGGAGACCGTCGGTTGCCTTGGGGGATCCAGATCGATGGCGGAAGTGATTGGATAGCGTTATCAAGGAAGTTTGTGTCTTACGTAGTGAAGGATTCTCCCGATGAATTAGTGAAGGGTTTACTCATCGTGTTTAAGTACACTCTGCTTCCGGCAGAGTCGTTTTTTCATACTGTCTTAAGAAATTCTAAATTTTGTGATACATACGTCGACAACAACTTGCATGTTACTAATTGGAAAAGGAAATTGGGATGTAAGTGTCAGTACAAGCATGTAGTAGATTGGTGTGGTTGTAGTCCGAATGATTTTAAACCTGAGGATTGGCTTCGAATCCAAAACACCGAATCTCGCCAGCTGTTTTTTGCTCGTAAATTCGAACCAATTATTAACCAGGACATAATTTTACAGTTAGAACAGTGGTTGTATAAAACAGATTATGTAACTCGTATACCCAACATAAACTCCTACTGGCAAAGTATTTATAATTATTTAGATCTGGGAACGCCCATCGATGATAGTCTGTTTACAATCAGCCATAGTATTGCCAGAATTACAACTAAAAACCTTTCTAGTAATACTTGTGCCATAAATTCACACAAAATCTTGGAAGTCACTTCCTATCATGTAAACGACACCTATCAAAGTACTTTAATATTATTTGAAGCAATAATTCCGCATTATGGAAAAGTAATAATGGAAACTATGCTGAAGCCCAAAGAACAATTAACTTTGGCCCCTGGTGGCCCGGAGTTCTCATCTAGAATCAAATATTTATTCGTAAGTAGTGATTATGATTCTAAAGAGCAAGTTTCTAGAAATTTCGGATGCATCCTCGGACCTTATTCAGACCCCGTTTTAATTTACGAATTCAGTGCTAGTCTTGATTCAAGTGCCAAATACTACAACGTGTCATTTTTGTGGTCGGATCCTGCCGGCCACTTAGTAGAAATAAGTGAATTAATTATCGAAGAGAATCTCATACTAGGCCACATAAAACCATCTTTGAAGCAGCCGCTCCTCCCCGGTTCCTGGTCCGTTAAATTAGTGCATAAATATCAAGAATTAGCGAAAGTGAAATTTCTCATTTTACCTTTAGAATATTATTCGGGCAGTTCTGTTTCGCCAAATCAAGTGCATTTTATTCACAGCGGAACAGGACTGCTTAAAGTATTCGATCCTCAATGGGATCAGTTTCTACCAGCTTACGCGAATCAAGAACGCTTGGAACAACTATCGGTATCCAATTCGAAAAGATTTGGCCCGGATTTGCAAGAGTGGATTGACACACTTGTAAATAAATTTTATACGCCGGGCAATGTTTGTGTGAAGAAGGGAGATGTCTGCGGTAATAAAATTATACCTGAGTGCCACTTAACTAATTGGAGTTCACTTGCACCTGATCCGAAATCTAATATAGGAAAAGTTAATGAAACGACAGGTATGTTTGACTTGTGGTAAACATTTTAACTAATTAATCAATTTCTCAAGCAAAGCAATAACAATGATGTATCTATAAAAAAAATCTTTTTCATTCACTCAAAGAAGTAATCGTGTTTTTGGTATTTAAATGTCATAAGCAATAGACAAACTTTTCAACTACTGTTTCATGAGATGAGTATTTTTCAATTTTTTCGCTTGTGAAGTCCCTAACATTATTTAAGAAAATTTACCTCTTAAGACCTCATATTTTGAGAAATTTTGGCTTGACAGTGAGTGTATATTTTTACAATCATTTATTTCTAACGTATCAAATTCCTTGAATACCCAAGGTAACGTTATTACATTTTAATAAAGCGTACTTGCATTATGTGATAAATAAATAATAATAGAAATATGTACTAATTTTGTAGTTAGTAGTGTCAAACAATTTGTTTTATTTTCATTGCATTTTATCAAACAACTACTATCGTAATTCTGAATTGTAATTGAATAATGACGGATGTAATTGTTATAAAAAATGCATGAATGATTAGGGCTCGATTTCTGGAAGCGACTTATGGGTCGATTAGTTTAACTAATGATTAGAATGAGACACAGTGAGCAGTATAACATAACGTATGTCACATTATAATCCTTAGTTAAACTAATCGGCCCATAAATTGCTTCTAGAAACCGGGCCTAGATGAACCCTTCCATGCTCAAGGAGAAAGAGGGGGAAGGGGGTTTAATTTAGGTGTAACTTAATTACCTTGCTTGCCCGCTTTTGTAACTGAATGGCCGATTTGCATCTAAAACGTGTAAAACCTATCTGCACCAGTGGCGACTCGTGATGATTTACTGCGGATAGGCAACAACTGCAAAAAGAAAGGATAGATGCATTTTCCAAATAAATTAGTTTTGCGGGGCTTTCCCGATTTGGAACCGGAACGTACAGATTTAAATATAGGGTGGGCATAGATCACCTTGCCCGCCCCAACGAGCCGCCACTGATGTGCACGCTTGTTCTACACCTACACTGACGTACACAAACATCAGTTGAACTTCAGAATTTAAGGCTCGAAAATATTTAAGCGATCTACCGATCCATCGCTTCAATCAATCCATCATTTTATTGATCCATCACTTCCTCAAATCAACAATCCATCGATCCAACGCATCATCGGTAAATCGTTTAATCAATAAGTCGTTTCATTGCGTCATCGATCTATCATTTCATCTTTCCATCGCATCATCCATCCATCGCTTGATCCATCTACCGCTTCTATCATTCTGTCGATTCATCACTTCGTTCCATTGCTTCACCATCCATCGATTCATCAGATCATCGGTTCATTGGATCATAGCTTCATCGATCGTTCGCTGGATCGATGTATCGCTTCATTGGCCATGACTCTTATCGTTTCATCGATCCATGGCTTCATCAATCTATCGTTTTATGGATGCATCGCTTCATTCGTTGCTTCATTAATCCATCGATCCATCACTTCATTGGCTATGACTCTATGGTTTCATCAATACATCGCTTCATCAATCTGTCGTATTATGGATGCATCGCTTCATCGATCCATCACTTCATTAATCCATAATTTAATCGATCCATCACTTTATCGACTCATCGCATCATCGATCCACAGCTTTATCATCTCATTGCTTTATTGATGCATCGTTTTATCAATTTTAACAAAAATCAGCCTATAAAGCGATTAATTTTGTTAGAGTAAATCAGTTACACCGCTTGGGTTTTCATGTTATTTTTCAGAGCTTGGCCACGGAAGGGTTATCCAAAGCTATCTATTTTTAGTATAGAATAAAAAGATAATTAGTGGAATATATTTGTTAATTATATTTTCTTATAATCTAAATCTGCCGCTTCAAATTTTTAAATGAGACATATCAACTAATACTTGTAGAAAAATTCTGTTGTTTGCCACATATTTTTTTTTTAATTTTATTTTAAGTAAGGATGATTCTCTTTGATTTTGTGGAGAAGCAAACGTCACTTACAACAAAATTAATTATTTCATGCCATTCAAGTTTAAGGTTTTCCTGCTTTTGTGCCGAATGTACAAGGGTCAAACTAAACGGCTTTTCGTCGGTGTGTTTTAATTTGTGCTCTTTCAGATATCCGACTAGTCGGCATTTATAATAGCTTTGTTCCAACTGCTCGAGAAACCGTACACTGCACGATCACGAGCATGCGCATTAAACAAAAGTACATGCGCAGTAAACAAAACCACAAACGATTTGCTTACTGCGCATGCTCGTGATCGTACAATGAACGGTTCTTCGAGCTGTTGGAACAAACCTAATATAATCGCAGACCACAACATAACGGCTTCTCGTTGGTGTGTTTTATAATTATAATGACTTAAGTAATTTTTACTTAATCTTGAATTAAGTAACTTTTATTTAATCTAACAACTCCAGATATATCCTAAAACGATTTTTGTTATAATTATATTGTAGCACTTGCAGTTACTAATATCATAATGGAGCAACTCACAGAGCTTTAGCATTTTAATCGTTTCACTAAAATGTTTCTATTAGAAGGTGAAATATTTTTGTTAATTATATTTTCTTATAATCTGAATCTGTCGTGGCTTTTCGTTGGTGTGTGTTAAACATGTGCTGTTTCAAATGTCCGGGCAGTCAGCATTTATAATCGTACAAATCGCAACTGAACGGCTTCTCGTTGGTGTGTTTTATTATGATTATAATGAATTAAGTAACTTTTACTTAACCTACAAACTCCAGACGTACCCTAAAACGATTTTTGTTTTAATTACACTGTACGTAGTTACTAATATCTAGTGTTGTTAAATTACTGGTAATTTATTTTTAATATTACCTTACCGGTAATGTTACCGTAACATTACCGATTACAGCTCAGATGGCGACATCTCGCGCCGGAGTTGCCAATTGCGCCATAACTAAAAAGGTGATATTATTAAATTTTCTGATTAATTTGATATCGGATACTCATTGTGTGGTAGAGATGGGCCAGGGAATGAACCCGATGCATCGAAAGCACCCATATGGGTGCATTCATCAGGGTGCATATATGAATGTACCGGGTGCATTCAAAAATTTAAATTTCCCGCGCAAATCGAACGAGAAATATCCTTTTCTTGATATGATTTAATTTTTTGCAGGTGGTTAATGTTTCATAGTGTGTGATGAATAACTGAATAGTAAACCTTTAAGTTTAAGCGAAAGCTTTATAGCATAAAGTTTGAGCAAAATGAGTAAGTTTTTGAAATTAACGTTACAAAACAATTATCTAGCGATAATCCGTACAAAATATATTATATTTGGTGTCATTTTGAAGAATTTTTTATTTCTTATGTAAATGTGAGCAACTGCGCCATGCACCGGGTGCATTGTGGGTGGAATCCGTGATTCCACCTGTGCAAACGAATGCACCGGGTGGAATGCCATCACTATTGTGTGGTGAATAACTGAATAGTAAACTTTTAAGTTTAAACGAAAGCTTAAAATCTGAAAAAAATGAGTAAGTTTTATATTTTCTTATAATCTGAATCTGTCACTTCAAATTTTTAAATGAAAGTTTGTAGAAAAATTCTATTGTTTCCATATGTTTTTTTAAATTTTATTTTAAGTAAGGGTGACACTTTACTTTTGTGGAGAAGCAAACGTCACTAATAACAAAATTCCTAATTATTTCATGCCATTCAAGTTTAAGGTTTTCCTATTATAAGCCGAATATACAAGAGTCGTAACCTTGACACAACTGAACGGCTTTTCGCCTGTGTGCTTTAATGTGTTGTTTCAAATTTTCGACTAGTCGGCATTTATAATCGCAAAGATTGACTGATTGAGCGGCTTCTAGTTGGTGTGTGTTAACTTATGTATGTCATTTCAAACTTTTGAGACGTCGACATTTATAATCGCAAAGATCACAACTGGTGTGTTTTAGGATAATGAATTAAGTAGGTAATTTTATTTCATCTACTAAATCTAGACACGTCCTAAACCAATTTTTATTGTTATTATATTGTAGTTGTTAATATCATAATGGAGCAACTCACCGAGCTTAATCATTTTTTTTTTAATCATTTAACTGAAATTTTTCTATTGGAAGGCGAAATCCAGTGATTTTGGGTAGAAAAGTGGTTCTCTAACCGATGAACCTCTTGAGCTGTAAACAATTAACATCATTCATAAATATTTTTTGCTTAAGCAAAATTTAATCGCCATCATCAGGCTTTAGTTTCCGCATAGGCAGTTCTAGAAACGTCAGGAGCATGCGCATAACAAAAAAACAAACAATTTTTTTTGTTAGTTTTTATTGTTATGTACTACTATCATTTTAAACTTAATTATAGTAATTGTAATCATAGTTTTTGAACTAAGAGTATGCAAAATAATTTTCTTAAAATTGTTAACATATCCTTTAATTATTATTACCTGTATCATTTCAAACTGTATTATATTCTGAAAATGGTATAAATCGAAAATGATACCGTCCAATTTTCGGGCTATTTTTAAAATCACCCGGTATTTGATTAATAATAGCCAAATTTCCGGTATTATTAATAACACCAGGGGATTTTAAAAACATCCACGAAATTTGGACGGTACGGCACGTCTTAGCTTTACTGAAAAATAATCTGAACAAAGGCATTCATTTTTCAGTTAAGCTGAGACATGCCGTTTAA
This sequence comes from Prosopocoilus inquinatus, assembly GCA_036172665.1. Lineage (NCBI taxonomy): Eukaryota > Metazoa > Arthropoda > Insecta > Coleoptera > Lucanidae > Prosopocoilus > Prosopocoilus inquinatus. Next base: position 28,670,075 of record CM069876.1, on the reverse strand, counting down.
ATTTCTTGGCAAGGGTAAATAAAAAAGAATTTAATCACTCACTAGAGGTAGAAAATAAAAAGAAAGAGAACGAACGATGTAGTATAAACAATAATAAATTTAAATGAAAAAAAAAAACCTTGGAAAAATGACGGGATAATGGCAGAAAAAGTATTGGATAGTAAAATATATGTAATTATGAAAATTTTTTAAACGAATTAAAAATAAATAACTAAAACTAATAAAGCATAAAAGTTAATTTAGGAAAAGTTATTTATTTGTTTGCACGTATGTATGCTATAATGTATTATTTATTTATTTTATACTAAACAGATAATTAGAAATTAAATAGTTGTGAAAAATTTTGAACGAATTAAAATAATTAGAAATAATAATAGGGAAGGAGAATTTATTTTATTTCTTATAATTTTATACCATTTTACATAATATTATGTTCTTTTTTTATTAATATTCTTTAATAAAGTTCTTTATCCCTTTGAATTAAATATTTTACTTGTGTATTATTACTTCTAAGTTTCTTAATTGGTTCAAAAAAGAAGAAATAATACGTATAAAAAAAGACGTTCTTCCCCTTTCTAACTCCATTTCCACCTCAACTTCTCTATTTTCTTCGTTGCCTAGGAAGAAAGGAACGAAGGAAATAGAGAAGTTGAGGTGACCTATCACCGACAAATTTCAGTAAGGATTTAAAAGGCTTAAAGATGATTAAGTCAAAACCCATTTTTCACAATTTAGTTAAATGATTAGATAAAAAAGCAAGAAATTTATTGATATAAGACATTTATACAGGATGTTCTAAAATTCAGTACGCAAGTAAGTAAAGGACGTCAAAATAAATAAATTTTGTTAATGAATTTATGTCGGAAAGATAAATTACGTTTTCACTTGTAATTTGAGGCCATTGATTGTTTATAAAAAGAATCATTTTACAAATAATTAGACTATAATTATTGTTTTATACCAATTTCTTGCTAATTTATTAATTATATATATATATATATACATATTTTTTAATTTAAGTAGCAATACAATTTAAGAATTATTCATAAAATAATAATGACAAAAAATTGTTATAATTTATAACAAAAATATTGAAGCCCTATTTGATAAGTGTAACTATTTTTTTAAAGAAAGATTAGGTTTTGAAATCATGATCAAGGCGCGGGAAGCTTGTGGGATTGAAAGTCTGAACGCCTAGTCAGACGCGACTTGCGCTAGATCGTAATAATTAATGGCGCAAAATTATGCGGGGTAAGTCATAGCAACATGCCCTTTTCTATGAAATATCAGTTTATTAACAACAACAAAAAACGGTAAGGTAAACGACAACGGGGCGAGTCTCTACCAAGTACAATGCCCCACCTGGTACGTAATTTGCCTGCAGACGATTCCGATTTCTGAAATAAATAAAATAAATTTTGGAATGCTAGATTAATACAAATAACAGAATTTTTCTGCAAACTTTATCCTGAAGACCTTAAAATCGGGCCAGATTTTGCAATGAAAAAAAAAAAAAAACAAATTTTTGATCCCTTTCGCAGATAATCCATTATTTATTTTTTTAAATTGCGTCTCTCGGTTCGTAACTACCTGTATATCTATAATTTAAAAATTGCAATTCAGAATTAGTTGCCTTTGAACACAATAAGTAATATTAAGTATTCACTTAAAGCTCTCAAGCAAATTGATGTGATTGAACGTAACATAAAATTTAAAATCAATTTCTCTAGCTAGCAAAATCGTCGATATGAATTATTTTATTAAATGTATGTACATTTACAGTAACTTTTTTTTTAAATGTCTATCTACACGTAATACACAATTTTAAATAAAAATTAAATATGATGTGCTGTATTGATCAACATGGTGATTTACCCAACTGTACAATAAACACAAGTTTACATATTTTATGTGTGGTTTGTAAAACTCAGGATAATAAATGTATTATAATTTTACTCGCTTTATTTTTTTAATCACTATAAACAAAAAAATACAAATGAGTAACCTTTACTGAAATAAACAGTATTCACAGTAATACTGCTTCAAATAGACAAACTCGAGGTTTATTGAAAAAAGAAAATGTTGCAAGTAATTAACCTTTATTATTATTTTATAAGACTAATTAAAAATTATGAATCAATTAATTTCTTAACACTCCTCATTCAGCGTTCCCACTTATTTTTATCGAAACATTCCTGACTTTTCCAGGTTTTCCCTGATGTTTTATCAAAAAAATTTCATATTGACTGCCACTACGGAACAGAAACAAAATAATCTACAGAATTGGTAATTTATTTTTTTTATTATCACGTGTATTATGAAGAGAATTGTTAAATTACTATTAAAAATTATAAGCAATTAATTATAATAACATGCTTATTCTTTTTAAAATAAAAAAAATGGTTTTCCACGAAATAAGAAGTGTTAGTATAAGGCAACATAATTAACACAGTCGTTTGTATGGTTGCCTATATTGAAGACCCTAAGAATTTTTTTTGTTAAAAACGTGAAATCTTTACACAATCCACTTAGATTAAGCAATTCTCTTATTTCTTTTTAGATATATAACACAATTTCCTATTTTTGAACTACATTTGTATTTAAATTTGCAGATCTTCAATTAGTTTCATTAACTTTTGCATTAAAACAAGCGATTTTTTCTTGACATTTTTAGAATTTGAAGCTTGATGTTGCTGTAAAGACAAAATAACGAATCATCACCCTTTATTCTGATCTTACTGATTTGCATGAAAAATATTTTTACTCAAGTCTTTGTAAAATAAGGAGCACAAGTAAAATAAAACACGAATTTTATTTATTAATTTTCTGTTCAAAATATTAGCGTTTCAAATATTTTCTCTTTCCAGGTAAGGTTACTAATGTAATGTTATTTTGAAATTTGTTGGTGTTGGTGTTTCAAGTGTTAAACAACTTGGAGGAAATAAAAAAATCAACTTCACAGAAAATGCCTATATTCTAGCAACTTTTACAAGAATATAGGGGAACAGGATCAAACTTAACCAATATGTTATATCAAGATCTTATGCAAGCAATTTCTGAAATAAAATGTTTGTTACTATTCCCCTAAAATTATTACAAACAACAGAGCATAAAATAAAAAATATTCTAGAAAAGCAAGGAGAATAATAAAATTTATTAGTTACACTAACTCTATAAAATTAATTAATTCACTACGATAGACCAAAGACATAGATGAAGTATATGACATAAATTTAAATTTTACCATTAACATGATTGGAATATTCAATATTCCGAGATGGTTTTAATTTAATTTGGCATGAGGTTCAATCGAAATTCTGTTTATGATGAAACGTTTAGGTGCACTTCTCTAGACGCGACGTCAAGCTCTGTGCACCCAAATGCCATCAAAAATCAAAAGCCGTTAGAAGTAGTATCAATTCCTTGTATGCCAAAAGTATGTTGGTGTTCCACATTTAATGAAAACTTCAACTGCTAACGCAGTGCTTGTCACATCTGACAAAACCGTCGACAATTAAAATTAAAAGCAGCATTAACTTTTAAGTTACCATATCAGCAAGTGGAATAGTTTTACTGATATTGCAAAAATTCTAGGACGACGACTACACCATTTCCAAAAAGTACCTCTCACATTATGTACTATGAATTTGTTACAAACAAAACTGTACGTTAATGTATTCTTGCAAGAGCAATAAAACTAAGCAACTAGACCCGAGAACTAGTAAAGTTATGGATGGCGCTGCTGCTTGACTCTTCGCGCCCTTTTGCACAGACGCGCTTTATTGACACTGAAGAGAGATCCAGGCAGGGTACCTGCTCCATATGACCTTTCAAACCCATGGTGTCCAGCCCTCATATAAAAGGGCCAAATTATCAAGATTGGTTGATTCACGTATTACATAGTCCACCTACACAAGTCAATCAAATTAAAAAACAAGAAGTCTCATTATTAATTCTAATTATCAAAGAAAGCGTGTTACCTGTTCTTGAGTTGTATATTTTCTCCCTGGGTCTGGATCTCTTCCTTCCAACTTCAGTCTAACTCTTCGCCACACTCCAACAGCATATGCATTCCTTTGTTGCCCTCGTGTCAGGCTCTCCTGTTTCGGCGTCATACTTTTCAACGGACTCAAAGATATCTCTTCTTGCCTAACCAATGGAGGTCTAGGAAAGGACTTTTCTGTTTCTTTAAACATCAACTTCATTAACTTGTCGTAAATGCTTTGCGTACATGCGCTCAAGTAGCCCAAATTCTTCATAGCGTCTTCGACATCGTCCTTCGACATGTCTTTTTTAATCTTGTGCAACAAATTAGTGAATTGTTCGATGTACTTGCGGTAGTCTGTGATGAACTGTTGTGAATTATGCGAGTATTCCTCGATTTTCGCCATTGATTTAATGAGTGGCTTAAAATCTGTCATGAGTTTGCAATGCTGTGTATAGAAGAGTTTGATTTTCTCCAACTTAGCAAGAATGTCCTCAACTATAGACGCCTTTGAGTTTCTGAGGTCTTCAAGTTCGTTCTGAGTTCCTGTTATTATATCGGAGATCTTTTCAGAAATCAACGATAACCACTTGGGATTTTTAATCATGTCTGGGGAGTACAGGCGCATGATGTTTTCTTCAACGGTGCTCACCGTCTCTAACTTCACATCATTAAACTGGCAAGCCACACGCCATTTATCACAGCTGCTTAAAAATAGCTGATCGAATAATTTCGTCTCTGACGTGGGGCTTCTTAGTACTTCATGTTGTAAAATGGTCGTGCAGTTGGTTAAAACTATACCAGCTATTTGCTGCTCGGCATCTAGTTTTTTCTCTCGTGAAGCTAAGGCTATTTCGAAACTGGATAATATTTCGTTAAGATCGGGGTTAGCTCCTGCTGCCCACTTCAATCTTTGCGAAATGCTCGAAACCAACGGTTTTTGTTGCTCTCGCGTCTCTGCCAACTTAAGTTGGATGGCAGTTAAAGCGGTGGATTCGCTCTGCAAGTCTAAAATAAATTTACTTCGATTTACTGAACTTATATTCTGCAACCAATTGCGTTGATTCAAAATGTCCTCGAACATCCAGTTGTAAGTCGTAATCTGATTTTGAATGCGAATTACAGAGGAGCGCAACAATGCTAGATTCTGCTCCATTTTTTTCGGCTCTTGGATTTTCTCCCAAGCACTTTTTAAATTAGATTCTAGACTAGAAGCCTGCGCAAGGATGTTTTGCGTGAATAAACCGTGCTTTAAAAACAAGCTCCAACCCTTCTGGTATAATTCGTCCACCGGTACTTTGTTTTCTGCACCGATATCTTTCTGTTCAATCTCATTCGTTACATCTAACCCTAGATCCTGGAGTAAGAAACATATCACATAAGCTATCGCCTCCGTGGTTATCCCCAAAAACTGCCTGCTAATATAATCTGCAATGAACTTCCGCACAGGTTTAATGATTTGTTCGTCGTTAAAAATCGTGCAGGTTTTTCCCTTGAATGATTGGCACATTTCTAGGCATATGTTGAAGAACTCGGACATAGCTTGCAAGCGTTTTATTATAAATATATCATCGAGGACCCCTCTCACTCTCGCATTGAATATCGGAGCAGCTAAGCTTTTCGCTTCCTTGACTTGGTCTAAATTTCTCCAACACGGGGGGATATCTAAAGTCCCCAGGGTGTTTATTAAGTTGTCGTATTCCAAGTTTAATTTCTGAAATAGTCCGTTGAAACCCATGAGTAACATTTTGCCTGGACTTAATAATTCTGATTGAGATTGTAATAACGCGTCGTAGTTTAGCCGAAGTTCTGCCACTTTCTCTAATACAAAGTCACCTGAGGACTGAAAAGAATTCTAATTATTATTATTATTAATCAACTGATTTGTTTTTAGAATTATTATTAATTTTCAATGGAACTTGTTTCATTAGCAATGGTTATAAGTTACGTACTCAGTTATCCGTTATCTGGGACTTCCCTAAACATCCCTAATACTTATTAGGGATGTTTAAATGGATAGCTCCGAACCAAGCTTTAAGGTACAATTGAAAGCAAAAAACAGTAGACAAGTTACAGTTTCCTATTATTATTCTTTCTCAAAGTACCAAAGATTAAAGACGAATTTACAGATTTCATCAAAGTTTTAAACTTGTTAAATTTGAAAGCTTTAAAATTTTTTAAAACTTAAAGTTCAGAGTTTTTTGTGGTAATGTCTCTGATAATACCGGGAATTTGTGAAATAAGTGCAGAAATTTAAACCTGTAATAGTACATCACCATAAATGGGAACAGTTGAACTTACATACATGTCCTCAACAAAAGTTTTATAAACATATAAAATAGCGACATCTTACTATCGCTTTTTGACCTAACATTGCAGTAGGATAGACAAATTGAAGCGGGATTTGCTCCTAATGAGTCCCCCATGCAAGGCGGCCATGCTTGCTGTCAAAGCATAATGAAAGATTTTAGAAAAATTTTGTGCAAATCGTTTTTGATTGCAGTGAGAACCTCGAGCAGCCTCTGGACAGCTGTTTCAGCCCTGCTTGGGGCTTCTTCAGCAGAAACGTAGCTCGACATTCCCACTGCAGACCAAAAATGACTTGCCCAATTTATTCGCAAATGCGATGCAAGAATGATGAACATATAAAATAGCGACATCTTACTATCGCTTTTTGACCTAACATTGCAGTAGGATAGACAAATTGAAGCGGGATTTGCTCCTAATGAGTCCCCCATGCCAGGCGGCCATGCTTGCTGTCAAAGCATAATGAAAGATTTTAGAAAAATTTTGTGGAAATCGTTTTTGATTGCAGTGAGAACCTCGAGCAGCCTCTGGACAGCTGTTTCAGCCCTGCTTGGGGCTTCTTCAGCAGAAACGTAGCTCGACATTCCCACTGCAGACCAAAAACGACTTGCCCAATTTATTCGCAAATGCGATGTAAGAATGATGAACATATAAAATAGCGACATCTTACTATCGCTTTTTGACCTAACATTGCAGTAGGATAGACAAATTGAAGGGGGATTTGCTCCTAATGAGTCCCCCATGCAAGGCGGCCATGCTTGCTGTCAAAGCATAATGAAAGATTTTAGAAAAATTTTGTGCAAATCGTTTTTGATTGCATGGGGGACTCATTAGGAGCAAATCCCGCTTCAATTTGTCTATCCTACTGCAATGTTAGGTCAAAAAGCGATAGTAAGATGTCGCTATTTTATATGTTCATCATTCTTACATCGCATTTGCGAATAAATTGGGCAAGTCGTTTTTGGTCTGCAGTGGGAATGTCGAGCTACGTTTCTGCTGAAGAAGCCCCAAGCAGGGCTGAAACAGCTGTCCAGAGGCTGCTCGAGGTTCTCACTGCAATCAAAAACGATTTGCACAAAATTTTTCTAAAATCTTTCATTATGCTTTGACAGCAAGCATGGCCGCCTTGCATGGGGGACTCATTAGGAGCAAATCCCGCTTCAATTTGTCTATCCTACTGCAATGTTAGGTCAAAAAGCGATAGTAAGATGTCGCTATTTTATATGTTCATCATTCTTACATCGCATTTGCGAATAAATTGGGCAAGTCGTTTTTGGTCTGCAGTGGGAATGTCGAGCTACGTTTCTGCTGAAGAAGCCCCAAGCAGGGCTGAAACAGCTGTCCAGAGGCTGCTCGAGGTTCTCACTGCAATCAAAAACGATTTGCACAAAATTTTTCTAAAAGTTTTATACTTATCGAGAAAATCGCAATTGCAAATCAGGCAAGAAATAGTCGTACGTCTATGTCTTTGAGGTAGGTCAAGAAAAGGAAATTTTAATGGAACAGAAAACAGAAGTGCAATCGAGCAGTGACCTTTGCCGAAGTCAAGAGACCAATAAAAGCGTTGTTTTTAAGACCGCAATAAGTCGTATCACAGCTGAAAGAAAGAATTTGTACATTTGGCATCCAATTTATTGCTTCAGTTTAGTTTGTGAAAAGCGATTGAATGAGTTAAAGCTAAATATGATTACTGTCTGCATAGTACCATGCGGTCAACGGAATTTATAATTAGAATAGGCTGAGATATTTTCCAAAAAGTTGGTAACACAGGCTTGCAGGTTTAAATTAAAAATTTGAAATGTCAGAATTGTGACATTTATCTTTTTAATGATAATAAATAGATTTGTCTTATGGAACCTCTCTTAGTATTTAAAAAAAAAAGGATTTAAAACAGCATTAATACAAAATAGAATAACAAACTAAAGATTGTTCAAAGCACGAGCGTAACCTCAAATATAACAACTGTCAATTTATTATTTATTTTTTAGTGTATCCAACCCCACAGCATAAAATAGCACCAATTACACCCTCCGCTAATTATGAATTCCGTTGATGACCCGGTATTATTGCTTATTAAAATGCCGCATTTCACGAACAGAGAGACAATAGCAGTTCAGAGGAGTGGATTCACAATGCCATCGACAGTATTTGCGCTAATCCTGACATCCACATGAACATAAGAACCACTTTTTCGCCGAGCTCGTTTGTGTGTCGCTAATGATTAACGCCACGTCGAACAATTGTTATAAACATTTCTAAATGTCTAAAAGTGAACGTTTGTTTGAATGTGATCCTCCATATAGATGATATTCGGTGAGTATGTCTTGCGTATTAGTCATTCCCTCAGTGTTTACTATGTACGATCAGAGAGGCAAGTTCCGCAAGTTTTTTTTTTGTTATTTCATGAATAAGGGACGGATAAAGGATTTTTTTGTATTTTTTTTTTGTTATTTGTGCTGTTGGCGTACTGTGGTTAAAAATTTTGCGCTTATTTTGCAAGTACCCTGTACAATGATGTGAAAACAAAGAGTTTTGAACTTAACTTTAAGCTTGGTTCGAACTGTTTTTTTAAATTAGGGGTTCCCAACATTTTTAAGGATCGACCCCTTACAGGAAAGTATGATTTACGTCGACCGCCTTTCAAATTTAATTAATATTTCTGAAATAGTAGGTATAGGTCTACTATGGGCTGGTTTCAAAATCGAACTAATAATAATGGCCGTTTTCATATAATCAGACTTTAGGAAGCTTTAATTTAAAGTCACTTTAAGAATAGGGAAACAAATGTATTTTTTTTAGGTTAAAGTAACTTTAAATTTAGTTACTATAAGAGACTTTAAAATTAAAGTCACTGTCAGATAAACTGTACAAACATATTTATTTACATATCAGAATGTGACTTTCAAATTCTCGTTAAGTTCGATTATTTATCAAACCGTTCCTAATAATGTTAAATTTTAATTTTCAGTTATTTGATTTCTTTTAAAATTATAAACAGATCATTTTTTTCTTTTCTTTTGTCCAAACTTTCGGTTAAAGATTCCTCAATGTTCTTAAGTTAATTTTTTTGACTTAGTTTACAAAATTTTTATTTAATCTTTAGATCACGCTTAATTTTTTGTTTTTTTTAATTCCTTATTTGATTTATTTAATATTCAACTTTTAATTATGTAACTCAATTTATCGTCTTTTATTTTTGTGTTTTCTTTTGTTTGATTTTATTTCATATGATTTTGTTTTTTAATGATCCATTGATCGTCTTATATTTTTGGTTTTTTATCCATCGATAGTCTTTTTTTTGTTTAATCGATTTCAGTTTATTTTACAATTTACTCTCGACGATTGATCGCCATTTTTATTTTCTTTTTTTATTTAATTTGACTTCATTTTATTTTTAAATTATTAATTAATTTCTTTAATATGAAAAAATTGTCAATTTTTTAATCAAATTAATTTAGTATCCTTCATTTTTTATTCCTCATTTGGCTTTATTTTATGCATTTTTTAATATACAGTGAGCCTTTAAAGTTTGGAATAAAAGTCGTAATTTCTTTTATTTTTGACATTTCGAAAAAACGCTCGGACAGGTAAATTTTGTTTTTATAAAAAGCACACATTTTCAACTGAACATTAATTTTCGACAGTCATCTGTTTTCGAGTAATGACGTCATCGACATTAAAAAAAATTCTTGGTTCTGATAGCTCACTGAATTCTCTATCCCACCACATTAAAAATTTATCTTTTATGGGAAAAATTTTGAGAAAAAAAAATTAATCGTGCACAAAGCGAGAGAGACAGCTTGCCAAAGTTAATGTTCAGTGATTAAGTCGGTACTTCTCTGTCACTTCGCACAAGAAATTGTACCAAATCTCGCAAGGTGTCACACACACTTAAAAATAAATGTAAGGTAAAACAAGGTAAAAGTTTCGGTGCTGCCACCTACGGGAATATTTTCAAACCATTAGTTTTAAGCGGCAATTTTAAAATTCGTGACGATTCTCGTTCAGCTCAAGAAACTTACTACTGAGATGTTTAAAATTACTAAAATAGTTATTATTAGGAAATAATAAATAATAGCTGATGAATTGTTGAGTCGGTAAAACAGAAAAACAGTGAAATAAGTGAAAAAAATATTGTTTTGGTTTTAATCGAACATTTCTGTTTTCTCTTTCATTCAATTTGACTTTATTTTATTTTAAAATCATTAATTGATCGTCTTTTTTCTTTAATATGACAAAAATTCATCAATTTTTAAATCAATTTGATTTAGTGTTACTTTTATACAATTTTTTATCATCATTTATTTTTTCAATTCCTCACTTGACTTTATTTTATTCGATTTTTAATGTATGCTTTGTTTTCTAAATTAAACTTCAAGCTCTAAAAACGTTGCTGTGCTTGACTCCTTACCCTTTTTGCTTATAATTGGAAACCGATAATTTCCTTATAAAAATAAATTTTAAGTAAAAATTTCGGTGGCGCCACCTATGGAAATATTTCCAAATCATGAGTTTTAAATAATTAATAAAATTATAAAAATAATAATTATTAACAAATAATAGCTTGAGTCGGTAAACAAAAAAAAATGTGAAGAGAAAAAATTAGTGTCTTAGTTCTCATCGAACATTTTTATTATCTTGTTTTATTCTATGGACTTTATTCTATTTTTTAATTATTAATTTCCTTTTTCTTTAATATTTCTATTTTTAAATCAATTTGATATATTGTTAGTTTTATTTTATTCAATTTTTAATTAACAACTGATCTACCTTTGTTTGATTTCATTTTTTGTTTATTTTGTAACTATCAATTTATCATCCTATTTTTTATTTTTTCTTTTCTTTCACTTTATTTGATATGATTTTTTATTAATCAATTTATTTTTTTTATATTTTTTAACATTAATTTATCTTCCTATTTTTCATATTTTTTTTCCTTTTTTCCCGTTTGTTTCATGTTATTTGATGTGATTCTTTACCTTTTAATTATTACTTGATCGTTTTTTGTTTGGTTTTCTTTTAGTCGATTGTCGTCGATTGATTGCCACTTCTATTCTATTATTATTATTATTATTATTAGCTGATTGTCTTTTTTCTTCAACATTTTCAGATTTGAGTTATTGAATTTTACCCAACTTTTATTTTCGTTCTATCTTCATCGACGATTGTCCTTTGCTTCTTGTTTTATTCGATTTAACTGAATCTTATTTTATTTTCTTCCAGTTAACTATATTTAATTTAATTATTATGTGATCGATGGTAACTTAAGTGCAATTGTATGTATCTTAATGTTTATTTCTTAAACTTTTATTGCCAATTAAAGATATACATTATTTAGGAAAAACAGTGTTCCGTTTCCTATGTTCATCACTGTCTAATGTTTAATTCAAATTTATTAAACATTATTCGTAAATCTTCTACTTCTTTTAAATAAACTATTTAGGTAGGCCTCCACTAAACAAAGCTCATAATTCCATTCCCCTAAAAGATCCTTAAAGGTTCATTGACCCCCAACCGATCCCAAAAGGTTCATCGACCCCTTGCAAATCTTCAACGACCTGGTTGGGAACCCCTCAATCATTTAGCATAATTTCAGAAGCTGAATTTATATGTCATATACGGCCAATCCAAAGAGTATTAAAATATTTCTTTGGAAAAAATGAAAAACCTGTGTCGAGGAGCTCCCTCAAGTACAAAACTAAAGTCAAAATTACTGTCGTTTTGACATTTTTTGGCTATGATTAATGTCAATTCGTCTTGACATTTAAGTTGTCAAAATAAGCGTCGGTGTCGTAACCATGGTAAAATGTAATTAATGTGTGTTAGAGGGCGCTAGTTATCACACCCCACTGCTTGCTTTACTGGTACACATTTTTAGGAGAATTGGACTGGCCTTACATGACATATCAATTCAGCTGGCCGTGATAAAAACAATATGAGGTCAGGAAGCAATCGCAGGATGTCGCTACTTAATCTTTTTATAAAAATAAACTAATAATTACTTACGCTTAAATCCATCTCCATTACAATACACTTCAAGTTATTCTCAAGATAGCTAATGACGTCGTTAAGAGGCATACCAACATTAGAAATAATAGAATTTAAATCGGCGATGATGCCCAAGACTGTAGCGTCATCACTCTGTATCTTCTTCATCGATTCCGGCAAGATAATCGTGTGAAAGTTGTAATTCAATTCTTGCAGACTCTTGTACATGTTATTGGCTGACTTAAGACCATTTAAGATTTGAAAGAACCTCGTGTCCTCGACCTTAGAATTCTGTTTCATGTGCAAGTAGCTCAGTAACTCGATTGATTTATTGCTGTTGTATGTTAAGTCGTCGAGGAACCAAATTCCATCTCGAGAAGTCAATTTGAGAAGCCAATCCCCTCGTCTTGATGCAGCCGTCTCCAGAGTCAAGAAACTCTGGTTAAGCAAAAGTAATTCCCCGACGATAACAAACTCGAAGGCTTTGGAAGCCCCCTTTTCGTGTCTCAAGAAATTGACAATGCTCGTTTTTGCTTCGTTGTATATTCTTTCGGTTTCCATTATCGACTCGTCCGAACGAATCTTATTCAAGTCTTCGTATACTTTCGCAAGCTGGGTTGCTGTTTCGTTATAAAGCAAATTCAGCTGGTAAAAGAATTTCACGACGGACTGCCCGTTGATTTCGTAATTGCCGGCGTCAATAAACTGACAGAATTTTTGAAATACTGCGTCGCAAGTGCTCACGCTCTCAGTTTCAAGTAGGTATTTGCACCAACTGGAAACGACGTTTGCCCTGTGCCTTTCCAGAAAGGAGGGTGGGCACTGATGAATTACAAGGGCGTACTCTTGAAGCAAGTGCAGACACTTCATCGTAAGCACCAGTTGTTGTTGGGCGAGTTGTCCCACTTCTTTCTCTGATTGTTCGCATTGGGTGATCATGCTCGACTGCCCGGCGTTTTGCAAAAATTCTTTTACGAGGCTGAAAACCTTTATGTTGTTTTCAATTTCGAAATTAGCATTCAGTTCTATCAACCACTGGTTAATCTGCTGGCTTTCAAGGAGTCGCAAGGCTTCCACGTATTTCTGAGATTTCGAATCGCAATCTTTGACGATGTTCTCCAAATCCTTTTTGGAATTGTTAATCGCGTCTTTGGTTTTTCGATAGGCATCGTAACGACTTGGCAATGAGTATAATGGGTGTTTACAAATGCCGTTCGCTTCGGCTTCCTTAACAAGAGCCATCTGTTGATGTAAGTCTTGCAGAAGGTCTTCGATTTCAGTGCACTTCTTGTACTGGTTCATCCACTTGTTTAGGTAATCGCTAAGTTCTGGTAATTCTTCTAAAATATCTTTTCTGCAAAAGAAAATTAATGTGTTTCTAAGATAATTACATATTACGAAAAGAAATCGATTGTTTCGTTCAAACGTGAGAAAAAGTTATACAATTCAGATTTATTAGTTCGTTAACCAAGGCTTGTGTTGCTACAGCCTGGGCAGTAAAATTGTAGTGCGTACGTTTTCAATTAAAAGCGAAATACACAGTATGCACTTTCTGATTGATAGGCATTTGTTGTGGTCGATCAGATGTGTAAATATCAAACCCAAATCTCAATGGTGTTGTAGTTATTTATTTTAGAAGTTTAGAATTTAAGAAAGTTTATGCATTCTTCGGATATCTCTGAAGCACTAGCATATTTGTTTACGTTATTAGTTTGGTAATGTATGGGGGTGTGTTTAGTCTTGGGTGAAAATAAACGGCAGAGACGGCAGTCTCCCGAGGTATAGCGCGGAAGGCGAAACGTGTTGGTAAACGGGGCCACGGATGGGCCTGGTGGTATATGTGGTGGCCGCGGTGTGTTGCCGGGCATGAGCTAGAGGGCGTCTGCAGAATATGACCTGAGATGGTATGTTTTGGCAGAAGTGTTAGGGCGGTACATTCTCACGATTGGCAATGCGGTTTGAGGGTCATGAGCCATGAGATATGCGGAGGTTTTCTGGTAGCAGAATATTGTCCGCGACGCGATCCGGGGCGTTGCCAGAGAATGCTACCGTCCACCAGCATATGGTATCGGGGCTCTTCCTGCATTCCTGACCAGTTGATGGCATTGAGCTCTCCAGAAAGGTCTGACATTATAATGTTATTGGACTGGTACGGAGTGGTGCTTGACACTCACGCAGTCGGTGCATCAACTGATCCTGAAAACGTATGCTCGGGGGGCAAGGTATGCTAATATCCATCGAGAGGGACCTGTTTTGTATCCACAGGTGAATGTGGGGGGTAATGCATGCGAAGATAAGAAGTCAACGTGCGAGGATGACTTCCCCAGTGTCCAATATTATCACGAGGGAGCTACAGCTTCTAGATTCGCCGCTGGAGCAGGTGGGGCCGGAAAAGCGGCCCCGGTAAGTGGAATGTTCCATTTTACTGAATAGATACTCGTAAAGAGTTACTTATAATTTGCATGGTCCTTATCGAATTGGAATAAGATGCCCGGAGGCTAAGACGTTTACCTTCAGCGCCTGTTGCGGTTAGGGAAGCGAGAAAGAAAGAATATTAGGAATGAGAGACCTAGCCAATGATGAGTGAATATTTATTGTAACTCTGTCCTCAGAAATATTGTTTGTCTATAATATTTAAACAAAACAAAAATCTAGCCATCAATGGGGAAGATACAATTTATTTATTTATTGAACACACTTATTTATAACTACCTACTTATTGATACTACTGATATTCTCTATTATTATTAGTCTTTGTTTAAATATGTGGTCTTCTTGCAAAACAAAGGCAATTAACGAACAAAACTAAGTGCACGCATAATTTTGCTTGTGATTCAGTCTTGTGAACTCTGAAAGATAACTCCAATCATATCTTGGATGATGTATTTTTAGAATGTGTGCTATTTCCTAACATATAAATAGAAAGTACAGTCACTGGATCAATATTCATTTTCATGTAACTTGTCAGGACAAACAGTAATATAATATGAAATTATCAGATTAAGAGTTATGCACACAGGAAAATACTGAAGCAACCGCATATTATCATAGCGCTTTGTTTACAACTCAGAACTGAAGAGGGGAAAGGCAGAGTTATCAATATTTTGAATTTAAGGAATGCAAACATGCACATAACTTGCATAAAAATGGTACAAATGTGTATTGGAATTAACTATATGAGTTAGAGTTAAAAGTTTCTCAACATCTCTTAGATTGAAACATCCACATTTGTACGTTCAGAATTTAAAGTAATGTCTCCTTAAAATAATCCACTGTTATTTTCTTTTAATATGATCATATTGAAGTAACACTTTTCCTTTATTTAGCAGTCAGAAGAGATTAGAATCATTAATACTTTTAATTCTCATTGTATCTGGGATCCCAATTAATTATACCTTTTGGTTTGGTCGATACCACATAGCAGTAAGAAGAGATTAGAAACCCCACTACTTTTAATTCTGATTGTACCTGAAATCCAATTAAATACACCAGTCAGAAAAGATTAGAATCATTACTATTTTTAATTCTGATTGTACCTGGGATCCCAACTACTTGCATGCACCTTTTTGGTTTTTCTAACATTTTTTCTGCTCGTACGAAAATTCAAATTTAAAACAAAAAAAAAATCTAAAAATAGACTAACTTGTTATCGTTCCAATCAACTTTCGTCTCAGCACATCGGACGTTGAACATTGCCAGCGTTACTTCTCGTTCCAAATTTTTACGTGTCTGTCGACTGGACGAACTTCCTGGTACGCTTCCAAAAATTGTGCCTGCTAACCCTTCCACGCCTAATGTCCAATCGATTAGGGGGTCGTAGACGAACGCTTCCAGAAGGGTGAGGAGTGTCTCGCGTCCTTTCTTCATAGTCTTGAGTACGTTTTCGCACGCCATTCTAAATATTCCCTGAAATAGAAATTAAAAGTGATTAGGAGGATTAATTGTTCCACTTTATTAAAAATACTAAGCAAACCAACTGTGTGAAATTAGTAATAGATTTGATTTACAGTTCATAATTCTGGGGTTTCTAATTTCTCCATAAAATGAATAAAAGAGTGGTTGGAAATGCAACTGCACCGGCCTAAAGTACCCCCGAGGCCTACCTGGGCCCAGCACACACTAAATTTAGTGTTTCCAGTCGGTGGAATAAACTACAGGAGGCGTCACAATTCAGCAACAAACGCCAAGTTATACCTTTGCTAATTAAATACAAAGTTAATCGAAAATAAACGAATCTTTTTGTTGTTTGAAACTGCATCAAGTATCATAAATAAAATTTCTACTTATTTTGAAACTTCTCTTGTCATTTCTATTTAATAGTGACGTGTATTGACGTGAAGGGTTTGAATTTGAGCGCTTGTCTGGGCCCAGTTCCTGTTAAGTTTGATGTCACATTTATTTCTTTATTCTGTAACTCATAACATCATCGCTAAATTACGACAATCACCAAGTGACATATTCTAACCAATCATTAACTTAGATACGTAGTTCAACGTACTGATTAATTAAATTTTACAATAGGTTTTACATAAAATGTCAGAAACAGTTCAAAACTATAGGCCGAAAATATTAACCAGCTTGTATGTGACATATGACTTTGATTAAAATCAAAATGTTTAAGAAATTGAACCAATTTTTTTTTACAAAAAATAGACTTTTCTTTATGGACACACCAAGTATACTTCGACAGACTGAATTTTCTGAGCGAAGAAACTTCAATAGACAGATGGGCGCCGCCCGGCATGGAGCTTTCAGCGAGACTGAAAAATCTCAAAAACCAGTCCGGCATATTTAATCGGTCGGTCGGGGAAATATAGGACACAGTTCGCTCTAGAATTTACAACTGATCGTTTGCTTTATATCAAAATAAATTAGTTTATATTCCGCGTTAAATAAATTAATGTTTAATTGTGACGATTTAAATAAATTAGTTTGTTAAGTATATGGAGTATTTAAATATTTTATTTTGGTATTTATCTACTATTTACATCTATGTCTACAGATGAAAGCAAATTATACTTGTTATTGGGGAAATTTTCGCAGTTCCGTTAACAAGACAATTTTTTTTTATCAATCCAACTGTTAAACAAAATATTAATGTTCGTAATCTGTAGGTATCTAGAAAGGTAACTCGAATAATTAATATTAATACCGCCATTATCCATATTAAAAAAATTATTCAACACGCGTGAAATTCCCTCTCCTGATTAGAAGGAGATTAATCTGTCACTCTCGATAGTATATTAATGTTATCCGTCGATAACGGATTTATCTTTTCACGAAAATAATTACGCAGCGCAAACACAATAGTCGAAAACAATTAGATTCGTAATTTATTAAACGGTTGGTGTAGAGGCGTACAAAGTTATTGATACAAATAAAATACTAGAACAGGAAGTACGTAGTTGTTTTTTTAATGAATTGAATCAGCGGACACGAAAAGCACAGGTAATTTTTTTAATTGAAAAGAAGTTAAAGAAAATAATCATTGAACAATATCAAGTTCATTTTTATTTTTTTACATTCGATGTTTTCATTATTTTAACAGTGATTAGAAAAAATTAAAAAATTTTTATGAATGACTGTGTATGTATGTATAGACCAGTTTTTGAGTTTCTTGGAAATTATTTTTATAAAATCACATCACAAGTAATTATAAAAAAAAATAAATCTTATGGATGAGTACTGTCAATGTACAGGATGTCCCAAACCTCTGGAAAAGTCCAAAAATGTCTCTTTAAATTCATTTTATCAAGGAAAAGTCTTAACAAAAGTTGTGTAGGTTTCCGTTCCGCATAATTTAAAATTATTTTCAAATATACAGGTTGTTCATTTAATAAGTTACAAACCTAACATATTATTTTTTAAATGGAACACTATACAGGGAGATTCAGGCAACCCGTTCATTAAAAGTTTACGGACTTCCTCTTTGAATTTCTATTTCACATTTTGCGGTTATAAGTTAGCGATAATGATCTATTAAAATATAATAATTCCAACTTTCGGACACTTACGCTTGTACCGGAAGTTACTGTCAACTTTCTTATTTTAAATGGAACACCCCATTTATTTATTGCATTTCTGAAATCTTCATGAAATTCTAAAAATATTTTGTGAACATATGATATAAGAAAAATTAGCCGTTTTAGAGATATTTCCATTTTTTAAAAAAAGTTCAAAGTTGCAGTACCTTGTTTATGATGCTGCCATCTTTGTGTAATAAAAGCCATAATTTCAATTTTTGGCCTGTAGTAGGCTATGCTCATAAGCTTTCAGGTCATACCTAATTTTACACAAAATCGTTTACGGGCTGGTTGAAAAGTAACTTCTATTCGAACTGATTTCAACTGTCGAAAAGTCATGTTTTTTAAATAGAACACCCAGTATATTATTATTATACTATAGGAATCAGGATTAAATGTTCTTTCGAGCTGTATTATCATTCCCTATATCCATCTCTCACCTTTCTCTTTCTATTCATGATTTTCTCTTTGACACATCAATTTTTTCACTTTTCAGTATTATTCCTGATAGCGTGCTATGAAAATTTAACAAACTAAGGTTTTTTAAATTAATTTCTGACTGTAATTTCAATTTCATTTTAAAAACCGACAAATAATATTTAAATACACATCTATAATCTGAACTTTTTGTTTACATATGCCGCCTGTATTAGAATTCTTGGTATGACTATTTACAAAGAGAAATTTAAACTTAGAACACAAATTTTTATGAAGACTAATAAATAAATCAGAAATATTAAAAATAATACACAAATTGTTGGTTATAATATTGGCTCTAAGTTGTTCTCGGCTATTAATTATTAGTAATAACTTTCTACTGTATCTAAGTAATAACACATTTTCCTCGTTATAACAACTTTTTTTATTGACTTTTTGAATTGAAGATTTTTTTATCATCAAATACCTTTAATATGTCTGTGTTTGGTTATTCATTTTTTGGTTCTTCATAGCGATTAAATTATTTTTTTTTAATTCCTACTAGACAAATGATTTCAAAAATTATAATTTCTCTAGTTTTCATAACCCACTGTTTAAAAATAATACTGAAAAATGGAAAAAAATTACGTGTTAAAAAGAAATCATCGATAACGAGTGAACTATAAGAGATAGGTATAGGGAATGCTAATATAGGACGAAAGAACATTTAATCCTGAGTCACATGGTATAAAAATATGCTAGGCGTTCCGTTTAAAAAACATGACTTTTCGACAGTTGAAATTAGTTCGAATAGAAGTTACTTTTCAACCAGCCTGTAAGCAATGAAGTGCAAAACTGGACATGATCTGAAAGTATGTTACTGTAGCCTACTACAGGCCAAAAATGGGTTTCATGGTTTTTATTGCACAAAGATGGCAGAATCATAACCAAGGTTCTTCAAGTCTGAATTATTTTTAAAAACTGAAAATATCTCGGAAACGGTTAATTTTTCTTGTATCACATGTTGCACAAAATATTTTTAGAATTTTATGAAGATTTCAAAAATGCATTAAAAATTGGGGTATTCCATTTAAAATAAGAAAGTTGGCAGCAACTTCCGGTATAAGCGGAAGTGTCCGAAATTTGAAAATATTAAATTTTGATAGGTCCATATCGTTAACTTATAACTGCAAAATATGAAACAGAAATTCAAAGGAGAAGTCCGTAAACTTTTAATGAACGGGTTGCCTGAATCTCCCTGTATATTTTATTGCAGTTTCGGTTAGTCGTTTAAGAGAAGAAAAAAATGATATAACATTATACTTGCTTATTTTTAGTATTTACCGAGTTATTTTTAATTTTATGCAAAAAATGGGTCATGTTTGATCGTCTGCCAAATTGTCAATTTTAATGATACGACAATCAACCTGGGACCAACATATTTCTAAATCTCTCTACTTTTACAATATTCATCATTTTTAAAAACCTAGCAACTGTCAACAACACTATGATTCAGTTCGCGTATTGCAAAATTAGTCATTTTTTCAAATGGAACACCCTGTATATTATAGTATATTTGGATAGTGCTTTCTACGAGCTTTTCAACCATACGATATTCTATGGTCTTAAGATTTATAACTTGTGAGTTATTATCACTTCTCTATAATCAAATTAAGAAACGTGCTGTATAATATTTTTATTTGTCTCATAAATATTTTATCTGTTGTATCATTCAAGATATTTATCCAAACACTTTATTTTTGTTCAAATTAACAATTTTTTTATCATTGTTGTAGCGGTTGCAATAAAAATATCACTTTTCAATAATCAACTTAAGGAACATACTGTAAAATATTTTCATTCGTCTCAGAATCTCTTAAGATGATTATCCATACAATTTATCGTACTTTTAGTGATTTAAATAAAAATATATGTATAAATAAATTCAGGAACTGAAAGATTTTTTTCAGGTAATTCCTGTCATATAAGAACATATTACGAACAGGTTGGATAATCGCTGGATAGAACGTGGTAATGCTTTGAAGTGGTCTCCATGGTTAGCAGATTTGCCTCTTGATTTCGTTTATGGGGATATAAGTAAACAAATGAAAGAAATGTTCTCTAATCACAATTTGTTTATAATCTTAGATACGTATTTCGACAGCCACGCTACTATCTTAATTTCTATTGGAGATTCAATGAAAATATCCTCTGGCTCATACCAACCAAAGAGTGTGCGTGTGTGGATGACTGAAAATAACAGCGTACCTGTTGAAATACGCATAAAAAGCTATAATCTAATAATAGTATGAAATAAATTTCAAAAACTATTACCAAACTGCTCTCATCTGTACTATTAATTAAGATTAACGTTATGTATATACGTACTATTCTAAGTTTATGGGGATATATAATGAAACAAGGATATAAGGGTGTACTTGGCACATGCAAAGAAAAGAAAATGCGTGTTTAGCAATATGGCAAAGTTTCTTTTAAATTTTTTTCAATAGTTTAAATTTTTATGCTTTTTTAAACCTATTTGTGACTGGGGACATTTTGCTTTATCTTAGTTAATGTGTAAAAATATTAAGATTCAATTTATTTCTTTCATATGTAGCTTCAAAATAGTAGAACTTTTTACAGTGTAAATAATTCCTTTCCGTTCGTTTTCATAGTGCAATTGGAATTATTTAGTGAAAATCGTTCAGTTCTTGAATGGTACAGCAAATAAAATATTTCTGAGACAAATAAAAATATTACATAGTCTTAAGTTGATTATAGGGAAGTGATAATAACTCACTAGTTATCAATCTTAAGACCATAAAATATGATGCGGTTAGAAAGTTCGTAGAAAGCATTATCCAAATATACTATAATATACAGCGTGTTCCATTTGAAAAAAAAATGACTAATTTTACAATACGCGAACTGAATCGTAGTGTTGTTGCTGGTTGCTAGGTTTTTAAAAATGATGAATATTGTAAAAGTAGAGAGACTTAGAAATAGTTTGGTCCCAGGTTGATTGTCGTATCATTAGAATTGACAATTTGGCAGACGATCAAACATGACCTATTTTTTGCATAATATTAAAAATAACTCGGTAAATACTAAAAATAAGTAAGTATAATGTTATATCATTTTTATCGTCTCTTCAAGGGTTAACCGAAACTGCAATAAAATATATAGTGTTCCATTTAAAAAAATAATAAGTTAGGTTTGTAACTTATTAAATAAACAACTTGTATATTTGGAAACAATTTCAAAATATGCGGAATGGAAACCTACACATCTTTTGTTAAGACCTTTTCTTGATAAAATGAATTTAAAGAGGCATCTTTGGACTTTTCCAGAGGTTTGGAACATCCTGTATATTTAAAATAAATGTTAATAAATATTAAATAATGGCTGTCTCAAAAATAGTCTCCAAGCTTTATACGTCACATACTATTACGCAATATGACTCTAAAATCACAAACAAAATTTTCCTATGATGGTTATTTTGTTGCAAGAGTTTGGCACATTCTTTATTTATGTTTATAATATTTTTTCTAAAAAATCGTTGGCAATTATTTAAAATAATCCAAAGTTAACCAAAAATGTATTAAAATTAAAAAATAATTTATCACGAATTCTGTAAAACTAATGGATATTTTCAAACTTAAAAAAGCATGTGACAAGTATGAATTGTGTAGACTAATTTATATAAAAAAATAGATCAGATCCACTTAGACGTTCTAGATGAACAATGAAAAAATAGTTAAGAAAAAATAAAATAAAAACAGTGATTGTTAATGTCTTATTTTGACATCCAATGCAACAAACAGTCTTAGGATTGTTTGGGCATCGTCATAGTTACGTTATACGAGCACTAATGATTAGTGTGCATCGCAGTACGAGGACCAATGAGTAACACAGAATTCTTAGACAAAAAAAAATATATATTAGGACGAAAAAGCAAAAAAGGCAAACATAATGTGCAGTGGACAATTAAAAATTAAACCGACTGCTGTAGGGTTAAATTAACTAATAGCCGGTTTCTAAAAACTTTTATCATTAGAAAAAGTAAATATTGCTATGGTTATCCATGTTAAAACTTAGGAGTATAACTTATCTAATAATAAAAGTTTCTAGAAACCGGGCATAAGAATAGCAAAGGAGACCATAGCTTAAAAACAAATAAATCAAAAAACCTTTCAATGATTCATATCATATCTGTAGATACTAACAGGGACAGGTGAGCTGCCATCTTGAGGCGATACGCGCACACACTTGCAAGTTAAAACACTTCATGGAAACTTTGGTTGGTAGAAACCAGAAGATATTCTCCTCGCCAAATCTTCACTTATGATTTGGCTCTGATTCATACCAATCAAAGATTTCACGCAGTGTTTTTTTAACATGTATGTGTGTGTGCGCGCATATATAACTTTCGTTACCAGATAAAATAAGCACGCATAAAAAAAATTAAAGTTTATCACGGTCACGTGATAGATTAACTCGGAAAAATACAGCTGAACAAAGCTCCGTGAATTAATTACGTTAATCAATTTACAGCTTCGTTTACAATTTGGTTTTGCGGCGTTTACAAAATGTTTTCTAAATTAAGATTAATGTGCTGTACTTACCACGAATTTGCCCTCTATACATATCACTACTGATAACGGAATCTATTAATTCGGTTTTGAGCTTTTGTGTTTTTATAGTAAATAGAGTATCACGAGCATCGAAAGTGGCTTTATGAATTTCTACAAGTTCTTCAAATTTGACATGATTCTAGGATCAATTTGTTTTTGTTTTAGGACTAAACGCGTTTTCCCAATATAAACGAAAATTAAGTACTTCCCCTGAATTAACTTTCTTCGGTAGATAAACTACGGGAAAATATATAATCATAAAAGCACTCTTTAGATTAAAATTTAAAAAAAATAAGAAACTTGTGGCTTATACAATTAAGTTATTTATTACAAACGCAAACGTTCTTAATATATTCTTATTACAACACATTATTTTCATTATTATGCATAACTACAACCGTTTCCGCTAATAGATCTATTACTATTAGAAAGACACTGTTGGAAAAGTGATGACGACAATCATAATTCATGTGACGTCTAACACTTGCATTTAATTACTAATTAAAAATAATTACAAAATACACGATTATAAAAGTACTTTTTAATTAAATTTTAATTGTATCTGTCACTACAATGTATTTTTTATATTCTGCAAAGGCCCTTTTATTTTTAGATACCACAACAGCTTTATTAAAAAAATTCAAAAACACATGCGACTGCATTATCTCAATTTGTATCTCATTAATTTAGAGAATGCACACGAATAACAATTTTGAATCAATTATTTAAAAAATGTTATAAGCAACCCTCGGAAAAACATATTTTAATGTTACGCTCCGCCTACTATCCATATGCGGTTCGTAATAATATATTAGCGTCTGGCAAAGCACAAGTACAAACGCTCTACGTAGATTACTTCCCTAGGTATAAAAAAATAGTGGGTACATCTGTGGTTTAGTTTTCATAAAAAAAGATTATTGAATCCGTCCTCCCAATCAAAAAGTGGGCCGACGAAATATTCAAGGCTACGCTTATCAATGGCTAAGAGAGGACTATTGTTTTAGTTTGCTAGTCAGCTGAAGCAGTCCCAATTTGGAGTATTAGGATTAAAATAAGCGACGTCTCGTTCTTTAATAAAAAAAAATATCTGAAACCGAGCCCTGATTATAAGCCAACCGCTCATATCCGATTTTTTCACAGGGATTTACAAAATTCGTTCATTACAGAAAAGGATGGATTCTACTTCCTACTCTTTATTTTATTTTGTTTTTATCAAATTGACTTTTTGGATATAATTTTTTAACAGATAAAATAGCGACATCTTACTATCGCTTTTTGACCTGACATTGCAGTAGGATAGACAAATTGAAGCGGGATTTGCTCCTAATAAGTCCCCCATGCAAGGCGGCCACGCTTGCTGTCAAAGCATAATGAAAATTTTTAGAAAAATTTTGTGCAAATCGTTCTTGATTGCAGTGAAAACCTCGAGCAGCCTCTGGACAGCTGTTTCAGCCCTGCTTGGGGCTTCTTCAGCAGAGACGTAGCTCGACATTTCCAATGCAAACAAAAACGACTTATTCGCAAATGTCGAGCTACGTCTCTGCTGAAGAAGCCCCAAGCAGGGCTGAAACAGCTGTCCAGAGGCTGCTAGAGGTTTTCACTGCAATCAAGAACGATTTGCACAAATTTTTTCTAAAAATTTTCATTATGCTTTGACAGCAAGCATGGCCGCCTTGCATGGGGGACTTATTAGGAACAAATCCCGCTTCAATTTGTCTATCCTACTGAATTGTCAGGTCAAAAAGCGATAGTAAGATGTCGCTATTTTATTCACTCTTACATAGCATTTGCGAATAAATTGGACAAGTCGTTTTTGTTTGCAGTGGAAATGTCGAGCTACGTCTCTGCTGAAGAAGCCCCAAGCAGGGCTGAAACAGCTGTCCAGAGGCTGCTCGAGGTTTTCACTGCAATCAAGAACGATTTGCACAAAATTTTTCTAATAATTTTTTAAAATTAATTCTTTGTATGTTAATTACACTATACCAATAAAAGAAGATTTATCATTAATAAATATTTTACAGTCTTGTCTTATCTTAAATGCTTCTGGAAACATACACATACGCAAAATATTTTTCTTTGTCTATTCTCGTTTAATTTAATCAAATTATACAAAAGTTATTTACCGCAATGTGAATGTGTACTCATCGGTTTACTGCATTATAGTTATCACATGCGCTGAAATTCACGTGATACTTGATAGGTAGGCTTCTTGATAATATTAAAATTGTTCCATACTGATTAAACAACAACAGTTCTATAAAACTCTCTTTACCATATGTTATTATATTACTACAATAAAAAAAAATAATTCACAGTACAACTGAAATACCGAGTATGAGTATCGAAAACACAATAACTCAACTGAATTGTAATACCTATTTTTTTTATTTCTTATTCTGAGCGATCGCAGATAAAGGTCTCCGCTCACTAGATCTGGCCGTAATAGGACTTATATACCGGATGTTTCGTAATTGCAAGGCACTAGTTTAAAGATGTGATCTGCAGTACGAATAAACAGAAAAAGTTCATATAGACATGAAGTTGGAAGATTTAATAATAAAATATTCTGGGTAACTGTTCAAAGTGACAGAGATTAGTTACTTACATAAACAATGTAATTCACGCTAATTAGCAGATTTAATGAAAACCGTTTAATAACTAAGAAATAAACTATTACTTGAAGTAATATGTAAAGTAGGAGTACAAGATGTTAGTAACTAATTTAAATGAAAATCATTCCTTCAAATGTTTACATGAACTTTATTAATTCGTGCTAGAGATCACAACCCTAAATTAGTGTCGTGCAATTGCGAAACATTCGGTATATACAAGGAGATTCAGACAACCCGTTCACTATAAGTTTAAGGCCTTCCCCCCTTTATTTTATATTTTGCAATTATAGGTTAGAGCTAATCTATTAAAACATAATGTTTTGAACTTTCGGGCACTTCCGTTTATACCGGAAGTTACTGTCTACTTTCTTGTTTTAAATGGAATACGCAATTTTGATTGCTTTCTGTATTCCTCTCAGAATTCTAAAAAAATTTTGCAACATGTGATACAAGAAGCTGTTTCGGAAGTAATTTCATTTTTTTAAGTTCAAACTTGGACTACCTTGTTTGTGATACTGCCATCTTTGTGCAACAAAAACTATGATCAATGGTTAATTTTTGGCCTAGAGTAGGCTACAGTAACAGGCTTTCAGGTCATGCTCAATTTTTCAGCAATTTACGGGCTCATTGAAAAGTAACTTCTATTACGATTAATTTCAACTGTCAAAAAGTCATGTTTTTAAATAGAACACCAAGTACATTTTTATACCAGATGAATCAGAATTAAAAGTTTTTTCGAACTATATTAGCATTTCCTGTACCTATTTCTTACCTTTCACTTTCTAGTCAAGATATTCTTTTTGAAACATCGATTTCTTCACTTTTCAGTATTATTCCTGAATAATGTGCTATGAAAATTAATCAAACTAAGCTTTTTTAAATTAATTAAACAACCCTCGTATCAAACTAGGTACCTCGTGTATCAAAGTGCCCCCATCCCCGCTAAGGCATCAATACTTGACAATGTTATTCCAAAAATGAAGTCAAAATGGGGTATTTCAATTAAAAAAAACGTAACTTTAATATTTTTATAATACTTGGACACCCTGTATATAAACGAAAATAATTTGAAAATGTGCAATGGAAGCGCTGCTATTATACAAAAAAAAATTTGAATCGATACCTGGAATAGCAAGAAAGTTATGAAACTTTTACGGAGTTTTGGGACATCCTATATAATGGTCCTTAGATGATTTAAACGTCCCTGATTCTATCTCAAGAGTTTTAACCCAAATATAACAAATCTTCTTGCGGTAATTACAAGAGCAAATAGTAATAACAAACTAAACAGTTGTTTCATAAGCAGTCTATTTGCTGTGCCCATGCTGTTCACTCCACGTTGCTTTTAAGACAGCCTAGTGTCCAAATTTGTTTTCCTTAGACAAATTGAAGAGAAATATTAGTAAGTCTGCCATTACAACTGTCTGCAGAATTTTAAACTAAATACTTACAGGTTGTGTCAAATACTATGGTTGTGGAACATACGAAAGAGCAATAAGGAAAGAAGCTTGTCTTATTCCGTGCTCACAGCAATACGTGATACAACCTGTACATTTTCCAAATATTTGAAAACTAGGCGTTAGACTTCTTTCTAACAAGAATGTGCATTTCCTATTAAAAAAAAGTCGTTATATCAATTTTTGACATTGACAGGATAATGTCACGGCTTCAGTTATTAAAAAAAGAAGTTAAAGCTGACGGTTTTTGATTAATTATTTTTATCATTCCAATGCGTATTCTAAAAACACGATATTTCAATCTCGATAGTGTCAAATATTAATAAAAGCAGGCGAAAGCTCTGGAAAAATTGCCGACCTGGAAAACCAACACAAAGTCAGCTTATACTAATTATAAGTGAATAAATTCCCCATAATATCAGATAGATTAGTAATATAATAATTAAGGATACCGGCTGGAAAAACAACAGAACATATTACGGTATCGCAATAAAACTGACACCTGAAGCGGCGATCATTGATCAGTCATTTATACGCCACCACATGTGGAGGTCGCTTCTGAGTGTACAGATTAATTTTCTCATTGAGTTGTATAAAAAAGTGCATCAGGTTTCTTTTTGCCGTGACCACCGTGTTAATTACAATAAATTATTAGTGTTTTGCAATTCCAGTATAACTTTTCCCAACCGTATAAGTAACTAAGTAATTAATTAAAGTTAGTGAAGACAAAGACAAAAGTATAAAGAAATAAAATAGAGAAGTTAATTTAACTTACAAAGTGAATCCAAGAATATTGCATGTAATAATGACAACTCGCGATTTTCCAGTGGCGTCCGGGAATTTATTCCTCAATAGTACAACAGAACAAATTAATGTTTCCAGTGAAATGGCAATGTTTGTATTATAACCATGGAAGCAACGGCACTGCCCGTTTACAACTCGACAGAAAACAACGATGAACTGGCCGGGGAATTTGCTATTTGGTTCAGCGTGCACCTAGTGTTGTTAATTTCAACGTTGGCCGGAAATATACTAACCTTATGTGCGATTACGTTGAGCCGGAAAATATCCGGAATCGTATCGAATCAATTCGTTTTTAGTTTGGCCTTAAGTGACCTGATGGTAGGCCTTACAATTCCATACCATTTTATATTTGCGGTCGGAAATGTCCTGAACACATCAAAAATAACTTGCATTCTCCGATTCGTCCTGATCATTTTCGCATGTTCTAGCTCAATATACAATCTATTGGCGATAGCAACTGATAGATATATTGCCATAGTTTACCCATTACGATATTACAGATACATGAGTAGGAAGATAGCGAATTGCATTATTATTTTCGGGTGGTGCTCCACCTTTGTATTTGCTACGGTACTCACATATTGGAACGACTGGGAAGAAGATATAGAGTGTTCGCTAAATGATGTAGTACCAGACGACTATGCAACTTATGTGATTACCCCAATGTTCATTTCCGTTTGGCTAGTGATGCTTTTAATTTATACAAGAATATGGAGGGAAGCGGCCAAACATACGAAAAGACTGCGTCACGTCGTACAATATCAAAGTGGCCATCTATATCCAAATGATTGGAAATCTGTACAGGTAACGTAATTATGAAATTATTACATCATTTTTACGCCACCCCTTTTGATTATAATCTCAACAAGCACACGCTGAAGGTTCTCGACAAATTTTGTAAAATTTCCGCCTTGTTCACTTTCTAGAGGAGAGTAAACACCATGAAAGAATGATGTCAAAATAAATTTTAATGTTTTACGATTACCTCAATTTTTAAAATGAAAACATAAATAAAATGTTTCTAATTACATTTAATTCATTAGTATGTCTAAATTTAACTTATGTAAACAGACCTAATTAAAATATTGATTCATTATAATTTACAAAAATTTAATTATACATGCACGATTTTAATCAAACTCTTTGCAGATCACGCAACATTTTCCAAACAATCAAGGGTTCGATATCAAACAAGAAAAAAACCATTTGAAAAAGTTCTTCCCCTTTTCCAAATTTCAACATGTAATCTCTTTCTCTACATTACTTGCAAATTTAAAAATAATTTCGAATTAATTCTGCGTTCACGAATAAACCGACAAAAAATGTATTTAATTATATTTTTGCTTACATCATAGTCTACTCAATCCAATAAATTTAGCTTTGTGTTCAAATTTAGCTTTGTGTTCGGTTCATGAATGTTTTCTTTATAAATAATTAATTTATTTTGATTTTAGAAGAAGAAAAAAACTGCCGAACATATGAACTTTGGTCTCTTACGTAAATATGTAGCTTATTAATTACCAAAGCTACGGACATTCCAGACGGGTATGGGCGTCCTACAATACAATTATTGTATTGTAATTATTCTAATGGAATATTCCTATTTGTCCAAACTGTAAAATATTAATATTTACCTTATAAGCTTTTTAATTAAAATAAGTATGCAATTAACACCGATCAAATTAATTTAATTTATTAACCCTATTTAATATTTCTCCATGTTTTGAGGTCAATTTAATGTTTTATGTTATATGACAGCAAAAAAATGGCTAGGCAATAAATCTCGTAAATTTCCTTTGATTAAAGGTCGAAGTCTCACTCGCATTGTTCAACGCCGTACTAGCAATCATAGAAGTCGCTAAACATTCGACCCTGAGTATTTTGTTCGATTTAACGTGGCACTCAATTGCCGCATCTTTGCAAAAAAAAATCGTACCCTTTTTAGGAATGTTAGAAAAGTTCCGGAATCTGTTAATATCCAGGAAATTTCGAAGATTCCTAGAAAGTATACGATTTTTTTTGTTGTAAAGATGAGTGCACACCTTAAATAGAACAAAATATTTCCCGCACTAGTACGGCGTTCAACAAAAAAATGAAACTGGGGGCTATAATCAACGCAAATTTGCGAGACTTATTGCCGAGCAAAGTTTCTTTGCATAAAACATAAAAAAAACCACTTGAAAACAAACTTGATGAGTGCCGCATGAGGAAATATTAAATAGTTATGCGTTTAATAAATTTATGCTAACTTCATCAGTCTTAATTGCACTGTGTGCTAATTAAAAAATTTAAAGAACAAATACAAATATTTATACACCATAAACAAACAGTAATATTCCATTAGGACTTAACATTACGATTATACAAAATTCATACATTCCGGGACGGCTATGCTCGTCTGGAATGTTACTAGCTTTGTTAATTACATAAGCCACAGTAATAAAACTAACAATGAGATTAAGAATTTTTTTTAAAGAAAAACCTTAAATTAATAATTAATAAAAATAAATCTGATAATTTTTTTTATGAATGAAATGAATGTACTGGCAAATATTCAGTGGTTTTAAGATACGATTAATTCGATAACATGCATCAAAGTACAATTAATGCACAATATCACACATATACAATGTGAATATAAGGAAATTTATAACAAAATACATATGAAAAAATTTATTATGTACATCAACTTCTTCCTTCAAATAAGACTTCTTTCGAAGATGTTCATTTGAACTTACATATTCCCGAATGAGGAGTGAAAAAATATTCGGAAATCTTTCGTTTTAACTTTGCTTGCTGTTTGTTTTACTGCTAATTCGGAACAAAAAAACGAAAATTATTGTCCTCAAACAAGTCTTAAGTGCAGAGTTTAGTTTTATAATGTTATCTTTGGTACCATAAGTGCTGTAGCTTCGTCGCCAACAAATTAATTTTTCTGTAAATACTATATTTCCTTGTAACATATTTTTCTTATCGATCAATAAATAATTCGCGTAGTGATAGTCTGTTAAATGAATTACGACTTCTAACTGACCCGGGCAAAGAAATAGTTCTAACTTACTCCACTTAGCGCCAGTTATCGGACGCTTTCTTAACCTAATATGAACAGCTCGTGTCACTTCTTAAGAAATAGAATGATCCAAAATTTCATATTTTTAATAATACCGCATGGCTTTGTTGCTCGTTTATGGTTTTGTAACGGAAATGGTCTTATTGCTGTACGAGAATGAATATCATTCTCTAGCCGCAGAAGAGTGTTTAGTTAGTCTACCTCCAAAACTATGTGGGACAACACGAACTACTTTACTAAAAATGGTCCCTGGTACAGACTCCTAAAATATTAAAACTTTCTTCCTGAAACATCCTGTACCTATAATATATAATTTTTTTAACGTACCTACAATGATACAATTTTGTAACGAGGCGGCTTGTCTTCTAGCTACGTCACTGAATAAAATATTGTACCAGGTGTCCCGCGATGTAAAGTCACCACTTCACCCACGTGGTTAAATGTTCCAGTTTTTATTTTATTTTTTAATTTTAAGGTTCACCTAATCCTTTCTTCATTCACCTAATAATAAATCCAATTCAAACAAAAACTCTAATAAAGTAAACCGTTTTTCAAGAATACGACTTGTTTTGTAACTTTCGTTTTTGAAAACACACTAACACTGCTGACAGATATCTAAATTTTTTGAATAATCACAAAAAATACGTCATATTTTTGAAAAACGGTTAGTTTTATTAATTTTCCTATTATTTGAATTGATTATTAGGTGAACGGAGAAATGATTAGTTGAACGGAGAAATTATAAAAAATAAGAAATTGAACAATAAACACCCAGTATTTCTGAAACGGTTTACTTTAGAGCAAAACTTTAATAAAGTTTTTTACTCAGTTTGAATTAGTTATCAGGTGGGTGAAGTGGTGACATTACATCACGGGATACCGGTATAAATTCATTACCATATGCTTCTACATTGTACTTTTTTTAAATTAATACATTTAGTGATTCGTTCATGGCCAGCTAAATAATATAACATAAAATATTTTGACTTTGTTGTTATATTATTTACCTTTTTGTCACAGAACTTTTAGATTTAATGGAATCTGAAATGTAACAATTAATTAAACAAAAAATATTGCATAATTTAGGCACTTCTGGCACTTCTACGATTTCTACTTTCTGTATAAGTTAAAGCTTTATCTGTTCAAACTATTTTTTATACTGACGATTCTCCTCAACTTAATTTATCGTGCCTTCAAATAAATTTCTGATTGAAGTAAGCTGTGATTTTCTTATGCAATTGATACAACAATACAACAGTGAGAGGACAACTTTCCAATACTATTTATTTATTTATACTTATTACTATCGCGTTAAAAACTATTTTCTCTCACAAATTTCATCGGAAAAGAGTCGATTTCAATTAACATTTTATA
Source organism: Prosopocoilus inquinatus (assembly GCA_036172665.1). Lineage (NCBI taxonomy): Eukaryota > Metazoa > Arthropoda > Insecta > Coleoptera > Lucanidae > Prosopocoilus > Prosopocoilus inquinatus. The sequence continues at coordinate 28,637,404 of CM069876.1, read as the reverse complement.
AATTTAAAATTAAGTGTCACAATTTTATATTGTTTAATTAAATAATCGGACTGTGGTCAGTGCAGGAGTTAAATCATTGAAATCATAGCCCCTGCTAGGAACTTAATTAAATGCACAGTACTTCTTTGAGTTCCTTCAAAAATATAAATGCTTTACAGTTCATTACTTAGTTAAAAACGTAAATAAATATTAGGATGGAATCTATAATTGTTCTGAAAACATAGCGCATTTTATTGACCTTGTCAACTATCCTATCATGATGTCTTATAAGTAGAGTAAAATAAATACAAATGTAAAATTCACGTCTATCATATAAGTATCATCTAAATTTAACAAAGAAAATAATAGATTAGTTTTTGTTTCAACAATATTAATAATATGAGAATAATTATATGACTCAAACTAATAAATCTGATGAACAAAAATAATAAAATTAAAACGTACCAAAAATATTTCTTTACTTTCACTCAAAATTTGTTGTAAAAGATGTGTCTGAAGTTGTAAATTATATCACAAATAGTTCAGAAAAGTGGACTGACCCGGGGTAGATATACAGGGAAGGGCAAAAGTATGGAATCGGCTTAATATTCCGAAAACTGTTTAACATATCTATTTGAAATTTGGTATGTGATTCAGAGTCAATAGGACCTACATTATTGTGTAATTTGTTTCAATTGTTTATCTGCTTTTGTTTCTGAGATGCAATGCCTTTTTGACTTTTTTTAAATGACAACCTACTGATTTTTTTCCTCTATTTAATAGTTCGTGTAATTCTTTAAACGACCACATAAAAATATTTACTTATTGCATAAGAAAATTTTCGAGAAAATAATGTATGAATGAAAAAGTTAGAAAAAATGGTTTACGCTGATATTTGGTGTTTGTTTTCATGTTTTTGAGGCACTTTTTATTAAAATTTTTAAACCATTTTTCCTAACTTTTTCATTCAAACTTTTTTTCTTTCTTTTTTTTTCTTATGTAATAGATGAATATTTTTATGCGCTCCGTTTAAAGAATTAAACGAGCTATTAAATAAAGGAAAGAAATCAGCAGGTTATCATTTAAAAAAAATCAAGTAGGCGTTGGATCTCAGAAACAAGAGCAGATAAACAATTGAAACAAATTGGTGAAGTAAGACTTATTGACTCTAAATCACATACCAAATTTCAAACAGATACGTCAAACAGTTTTCGAAATATTAAGCCGGTTCCATACTTTTGCCCTTTCCTGTATTCTTGCTCCTAATAATTGTTAGAGACAATAATATTGGGCGTCTCAAGAATAGTGTTCATCCTTTATATACGTCACATAGTAAAGACACGGTTTTACTTTTAACCGATCTAACTTTAAAATCACAAATAAAATTTTCCTGCGATGGTTATTTTTCAAGTTACAGGAGTATGAAATTGCTTGTGGAAATTCTTTATTTATAACAAAACGTAATACAAATGTCGGTGGCAATCGTTTAAAATTGTACAAATTGAAACCAAAATTTCTTAAAATTACTTTTTGTACATAAATCTTGGAAGAATAATGGATACTTTCATACACACTTAAAAAAATATCTAGCAAGTAGGGAAGTCATTTAAGTATTTTACAATTTTCAAAGTTCTTGAAATGTATGAGTACAACTTCGCATAGGAGAATTTTTGAACGAAATAAATTTAGAAACTGTCTATTTTTTGTTCATATATAAAAGTAAAAACTAAAATGGCTTGCGGTATGAATTCTATAGCCAGTCCGTTTTTCTTTCAGAAATACTCTATACACGTGAATAATACATCACAGTGGATAATATAACAGGTGACCAGACCACAGCATTCGGCTGTGCCGCGTTGATATGTGCAGAAAAGCATAAGATCTATGTATGAAGGCGATAGCTAAATTCAGGGCTGCAAAACATCATTGCATGAGAGAGAACAGTCTCTTATTACCTTATAATCCTGTATCGTGCTCCAAGGTTAACTCCTTGCTTCCAGCTATCTCTCTCACAAATTGATCTTTGATATTCTGTGCTTGAATATGAGGTCGTATCACCTACATATATTATTCTCCACCGTGATATACACCGTTGTTTTAAATTGTAGGAAAAATTTAGTTGGCAGTATTGCTATAAGTCATATAAATTTAAGTTACAGTTGATGACAGACGAGCAAGGCAAGTGTTTCTTATATTCATCGAAATATCTTTAAATCTAAGCTTTCTTGTCGGTAGAAATTAATTTTGGCTTTTTGAATTAAGAAGAAGTTGAAGGAAAAAATGCAAGGAGTAAATTAAGTATATTAAAAATTGAATTGATAATGAGAATACATTTTTTTTAAGAAATGTCATGTGAGAGGGACTGGTGCTAAACCAACAAAATATAACATGGTCTGTTGAGTTTTTAAAACAAGCATAAACCACTGCCTAAACAGAGTATGTAAGTACATATACGTATGTATTTTAGCATTATAGCTTTTTTTCTTTCTTTCAGCAACAACAAATGTAAAATTTTAAACATATTCAAATTTTCAGACCTGAGAAATGAAAAATTTTATTTTGAATTTTTGCATACATCAACCGAGCTTTCGAGCCAACAATAACTTATACGCTTGCTATTTATACTAACATTTAGAAACAAAACTCTCTAGGCCTGTAAACATCATCTGCACTTACTCTGTAATAAACCGTTTCTGGCGTCCAAGTGCTTAATTCAATCCGCAGTTTAATAAATAATTCATGCGGTTACATTACCGGCTAAATTTATTTTCGATTTACACCTCGCCAGCACACATATAATTCACGCACGATCGAATGTACACATTTCATTTATTAAGGTCTTATTTCGTTAGGCATTTAATTTATTTGTGTACAATATTCAGATACTTAAGTCAATCAATTCTGTATACATATACCATCCCAATTAAGTCCCAGTATTCACAGAATAGTACAAAAAACAGAACGAAAAAATCTAATTAACAAGTATATTTATTAGTTAGATGTGTCCCATAGTTCTAGTTAAAAACAGTTTTTAATATTTCGTGTTGCAATATACAGTGTGCTTCGAAAACTACAGGCAAAAGTTCTGGCGCCTTTAGAGTTAACAAGATAATAAGCACCATTAAAGGGTTGTGGTCACACATATACTGGATGTCCCGTGAGGAAAGGTCAATATTTCATAGGGGTTTAGAATGGGTTATTGTAACTTTATTTATATAAACAGTTAGTATTTTATTAAAGAATTCTGAAATTGATTAAGTGTTGAGCTATAATTATTATTTTTTGTTAAGTGTTGTTAAGCGGTGTTAAATCTAATTGTGGAAAGCAGTAATGACCACCACGAGAGGCGATTCGAACACACCATCTTGCAAATCACATTTTTTTAAAATAAGTATATAAAAGACTACCTGTTTTTGATTTATAATAACCCACTCTAGACTCCCATGAAGTATTGACCTTTTCTCCTGGGACACCTGTATACATATACATGGCAAATATTCTGTCCGTACATATTTCCAGATTTTTTTAAATTCTCCTCTAATATTAACAAATAAAAATTAGAAGAAGAAAAAACTGAAATAATTTAGCATTCTATTTTGGTTTGATGTCTATTACAAATTAACCTTACTGACCTTTTATTGGAATCAAAATGAAATTAAAAAGAAAATTAATTAAAAAAATGCAATCTCATCTTAGCATCATTTGCATTTAATTTTTTTTTTTTTTTTCATTTAATTCTTACAATCATGTAACAGCTTTCGTGAACGCAGAAGTCTTCTCGGAATAAATTTAACGCACGCCAGCACCTTGAATAAGAACAAACTCTGTTTATTATTTAACGCAAACAAGTTAAGTAAACGTGCACAGTAATCTCTGAAAGGCAAAAAGCAAATAGTCGTTGAATATTTGTGTAATTTCCAGCTCACTTTACGAAATCAGGTGTTATGCAACATAATAATCAATTCATCAACTGCGTAGACGTCCTTCGTATTGCCAATGAAAAAAAAAACACGAAATTATAATTGTCAGGAACTAAGAATGAAATACCGACAATCACTTTTATGTGCATGCAGTTAATTACATTTTGAATAAAAATAAATATGTACTTTGCATATAATATTCATAAAAAAATATTTATATAATTGCCTGCTTTTGACATTTGAAATGGGTAGAAAGAATTTTTTTTTATAATTTTTTTCATTGTATGTATTGTATTGTTTACATTAGGCTACACCACCAAGAAAAAACAATCATATTCATGAGTTTAAAAGGAAAATTCATTTAATGCAAATTAAACAATATACAGGGTACTTCGATTAGAACGAGAATGTGACCATGCACGCTTATAAATAAATAATGTATGCAACATTATTAAACTTTGACAGTCTTTCTCGATTAAACCCTTCGCATATAAAAAAAATTAAAATTAAAAAAAAAAGGATTTTTAAGAAACCCTGATTGACATTTTCTTATTCTCATTCTCAGGTGGTACTTCTAATCCTCGGCTGCTTCACCATATGTTGGCTACCTTACTTCATCACCATCACATGCATAAGGATAATGGGTGAATTGGAGCCCTTGAATTTAATATACGAAATAACTTTCACGTTGGCAATGGCAAACTCCTGCATGAACCCCCTGATCTACGCGTGGAAAAATTCGAATTTCAGACAGGCGTTTTGGTGCATGCTGCGCTGCAAATCACCCAACACCATCTCAGAGATGCCAAATTACATCACCAATCACACCCCGACGAACGAAAAAAACGTGAAAGACAACGGAACGTGCGTCGGAATCGATAATGACATTTCATTTAGCGAAACGGAAATTGAAATGCAAGATAAAAGAACGAGAAATGTGAACACGGATTGGGACCAAGAAAGTAGTGTTGTTACGGTTAGTACGGGGTTTCATACGTTGTCTAGGTAAATGAAAAGTCGTGAAGTGAAGAAAATTTGACTATTAGTATTATTTATCAAGCCAAAGAAAGCCGAGAAGCTAGATATGAAGAAGTAGTATTTTTTTAATACAATTAAAAACACCTTAAATTTTGTATTTGCATCAATTTATAAGTAGAAGGTAGTTTCTGATTCTAAAAGGGTATGACTATAGTAGGTATGCATTCTATGTAACCACCTGTATTGTAAAATAAAGATGATTTTTTTTATATACATGTTAAAATTTTAACATTGATTTTTCAGTTACATAATTGAAAAGGGTGACGTATCAAAAAATCAAGTATCAGTTGCTTGATTTTGGGACATTTAAGAAAAATATTAGAGACTGTTGAAGTACATGTATGTACAAAATGTTGGACCAGTGAAAAGATACTGTTTATTTCCTAGTAATTCGGAAACTTTTTTGGATAAAATACCTTCAAATTTTAAAACTGACACTAGACTCTTTGATACATCTCCCTTCAATAGGATCGTTTTTGAATATCTTCTTTTCGCTATTTTTTTTTAGTAACAGTACATTCTTTATTTTCTAGTAATCATGAATTTCACGTTTAAATTCAATAAAAAAATCTGTGAATGTTTCATTTTTAAGAAAATCATTGCGTTTGAAACGCGTCATCTTAGGCGCCATGTTTATGTCATGTCATATCATCCGTTTAGTGGGCTCTAAATATAAACATTATTGTTTGGAGCATAGCACTTTTAAGTGACGTGTCAACATTTGGCCTGTTGTCTTATAAATACGTTAACGAAAAGCAAATTGAGTTAATTTAGGGATTACATACCTATACAAAATACATTCGAAAGTACAGCCGCGAGCAATAAATTTTGGTCGTCATTGATTTTATCAAAGATTCATGCTTGATTTGCACTTTGCTAAAAGTAAAGAGATTGATGTCTTAATTTTAAACACTGCGAATAATTCCTTAACAACGTCAGCTATACATCACTTTTTTGGTAGTCGATGGGATATTAATATGAATATTTTTAATTTGTGGAATCGAAACTGATGTCTTGATTGACGATAACGACCAATTTTAATAATTTAGTGTACAGCTAGTAACGCACCCCTGTGCGACGAATGGTAAGACGACACAAAATCGCTGGTTAGCCTTTATCGATGGTTAATTTTGATTAATGTTTTAACGGTTTAAAATACGGAACCTTTTTTTTAGAAATATTAGCTGCTTTCTTTTGCTTAAAAGTTTGAATCTGGTTTTCAATAATTTGAATCTGGATTCTGTAGTTGCTGTAACAAAACACCTCAGATTTGAATTATTGATTGACAGTTCGTCTGCAAATAACTCCAATTCAAAATAACAAAACATAAAAGTAGTTTGATTCGAAGAGGAAAGGGGATTATTGATTCGGACTGAAATTTCAAGGAAAGTGGGGAGTAATTCGTTTGCAAAAGAACGTCTGTCACTAAACGCGTTTGATTCACGTTTTTGTGAGCGAAAGAAAGCACCTATCAATGAAACACATGATAAGATATCAAAATTTGACATAAAATAAAATGAGAAATGAGCCCGTTGTATTGGCAGTGAGTTTGCTATTTATCTAAATAAATTCCTGCAGTTAAATCTATCAATCTGATAAGATTTTCACGTGTAAATTAAAAGTTTAGATAATTTAATATTTTTATTATTTATATTATTACTATTATTATTACCTAGTAAAACTACTTTCTTGTATTACTTTTGAACTTATTTTAGATGTAAATAAGACTTTATTAAATAAAATTGGAGGCAAAATATTTGTGCTGCTTGATGATGACTTGCAAATCACTGACGTTCTTTTTTTCTTTAAGAGGTCATAAAAGGCTACTATCTTCGTGGGCACAAAGTATCTTATCCGAGGAGATACGAGTCTGTTACAATAATTTCTAATTTGCACAGGATTTTTTTATTTAAAATATGTAGAAAAAGGAACACAATATTTTTCTAGATAGTATTCAGCTTTGAATGACAGTTCTCAGATTAGGTTATATATTTGTCTATCCTACTGCAATGTCAGGTCAAAAAGCGATAGTAAGATGTCTATTTTATCTGTTCGTTATATAAAGCATTCACGATATGTGTTTTGATTTTTTTTCGTTGGGTTATATGCATGTATTTTGATAGAAATAGACGTCAAAGTCTGACATTGTCAAAAATTATGAAGCTTCCTATTTTGTGATAATAACTGTGTTAATGATTTGGAAGAATACTAATCATGATCGGTAATGGTAAGAGCTCCGTTCTTCAGAAACAATAATCATGAAATCTTAACCCAATTTACTGACGTTCATATTTTTAGTGATACTAACAAAAATATCACACTAACGTGACCTATTCTACCCTGAATGCCAAAAGATCGTGAACAGAGATTATGTAGAATAATCAAACTTTTAAAACATCAGTGTAGATTAAAAAAAGATCGCAACGTACACACCGCTGCACTTTAATAATTTTAATAACTTCAAAAAAGTATAAAAAGTAAGTATAAAGCTAGATTCATTGCTAGGCGTTTTGCGTTGTTGTTGAAAAATACTACGCGATTTTATTGGCCCAACTTAAAAGTATATAATTTGTTTAATTAAACGAACCAATCAAAGCTATCCCGTAACGGGGCGATGAAGAATCGCCTATATCAATGAATTCAGCTTAACGCGTATACAATTGGCTTAAGTTGTTGTCAATCACATGACAGTTCAACGATGGCTACAGTTTTCTATAATCGAATAGTATGACCCACAACCTACTAGATTTCATGAGACAAATATCGCTAAAACGCGAGCCAAGTGTGGTATATTTAAACCGCACGTTCTTTTATTCTGATCCTGGCTTGCGAAGCTTTATAATGTAATTTCAAGCTTAATTACGTTATTCTTTTCAATAAAAATCATTTCCTAATTACAACAAAGTGGTTTTAATTTATTCGCACAATCGCACTGTCATAAATATGCATCATTTGACGGTTATGACGTTTAAGTGTCAGAAAACTTCAATTTGGATAACTAGCGCCAAAACGGAGAAAAATCGCACTAAATAAACAAATTGCGCAGGCCGGATAAGAGAATCTGTCTTGTGAAATCTAGTAAGTCGTGATATGACCACTTAATATACAGTCGAACGCAAAAAAATAGTAGACAAAAACAGTTTCCTATAATTATTCTTTCTCAAAATAATATTGTTTGACAGTAACTTCGCAGACAACATTTAAGAATTCCGAAAGCTTTGAAATTTGATTAGCTTAAAACTTTTGTAGAAACAATGAAGTAGTATTTAAACGTCGCCATTTTGAAGAAGAAGAATTACAGGAATCTTTAAGACATGATCTTTTTTACGTGCTCGTGTCTGTATACATATGTTTGTCGTGGAATGAAATGCAACATTCAGATGTGTTTTACGATGAGTAAAAAAACGAGTAAGAAAAATTGATTACCTCCTTGTAAAGCATAGCGGAAACTTCCAAGGTATAATGGAGTTTCAAGTTTCAATTTTTCTGCCATCATTAAAAAAAATAATATATATAGTTATTGATAACATCTATGTGATGGATGGATGGAAAAGAGACGCTACGTCGGCAATCAAAAGAAAAAGAGATGACACGTCAGTCATTTCCTACAATTTTGATGACCTTTTGTCCTAGAGATAAACTTCTGATTCTAAGAAGGTTTTGGACGTGAAGAGGAATAACTGAGCAAATGAGATGTCAACTAAAACACTCCATATGAGTTTTTTTCCTTTCTGAACCATGTCCTCAGAAACTAAATGGCAACAAACAGGGAAATCACCCAAACTTAAGGCAATAGCACAGCATACCTCTGAATTTTATAGATTCCATAATATTCACAGTGTTCATACCAACGATTCTGGGTCTAGGACAATTCGCCATCGCCGATTTGTCGTCGCCAATTCACCGTCGCCGATTCGTCGTAGGTACAATTCACCGCCGGAAAACTCGCCGTCGGTAAATTCGGCGTCAGCGATTAAAGTTTTAAGTCTAGGTACATATCCAAATCATAATATACCGATAATTATATGTAAATAAAATAAAGAAGTTAACATAATTAATGGAAAATAAAATAATTTGTTATTAATTAAATGTGATACATAGATAAAGAAACAGATAAAAAAATTTGGTCTTCCAGGAAGTATTTCTTATTCTTCAGGGTGTTCGTAAAATCCCTCCAATTCTTCTTTTTTATATTTTCAGATTCTGCTCAAAATCATATTGATTTTCATATCAATCAAAATCACTACACATCAAAAGTCGACTGCTTTCAAAATATTGATTCATGAAAGCTCATCATTTAAAATTATAAATTGAAAAAGGGGTTCCATTAAAAAACAAAATAGAATTATGATTATGTGTACGTACAGCACCAATTTGTTCGTAATTTTGTGTCTTACGGGGGTCGCACTGTAATTAGGAATTTATTTTAACTTGAAATAGAAAAATAATAGTGAAGTCCATTTTAATTCACTTGAAACGTACTGAAATTATAGTTATTTTCTTCAATTCGTAGGTATAACTTGGATATTATCTAAAATGGTCAGAAAGTGTTTTAAAGCTTATCAAGCTAAATAAAGCAGAAACATGGGACGGCGAATTGGGCGGACGGTAAATTGGATCGACGACGAATTGGTTCTACGACGAATTGGCGATGGTGATTCGGCGACGGCGAGTTGGCGACGGCGAATCGTCCCATCCCCAACGATTCTGCATAGTACATGATAAGAAGGAATTGAGAAAGATCTTAAGTACTGATATGTTCTGAGGAGGAAGTTTGTCAGTTATTAGGTGAAGTCCTTACCATATTCAAACGAATTTCCTCCCTACGCTACGACATACTCTTCAAGCTTAATAGCATATAGAAGCAAAATTCTCAAAGTTCGTATGGAACGTGAAATGAATGAGAAAAATCTTATGTTATGTAAGTTGTAAATGTATTCTACAAGGTATTGGCCCAATATCACGATAATTTTGATCAGTTTTCAAGTACTATAGGCTCTATAATGGCTTTACCGACTGAAGACTATCACTGTAGCCAATAGTCGATTTCACTCGTTTCATTTAAATAGATCGATACCTGCCGATACAATGTGCGTAACGTTAAGAATACAAGGATAGAACCTCTTCTTTTTAACATATTGCGAGTCGCAGGCCTTTGTTTGTTGTTCAACAAACGTCTAATGATTAAGGTAAAAGTCTTAGGGCCATTTGCACCACTTTCAGTTAAAATTTAAGCTCCACTTAACTCCATAGAAACAATTGTTGCAACAAACGTTTCTATGGAATTAAGTGGAGCTTAAATTTTAACTGAAAGTGGTGCAAATGGCCCTAAAAGTCTTCAATCGCTATATTGACTGGTGTAATTAGATTAATTAGCTCAATACGTCTTTTTCTAATATTTATAGAAGTGAACATCACTTTAAATTTTCTATATTGCATCCGGCTATGTAATCTGCATCTACAAGCTGATACCGACAGGTATTGCTTCATCTACGAAATACATTAGTGGATACCATTTCAGGTAATAAAATATTTGTAACATTAATTACCAAACGATAATAAAAGTTAAAACCACCAAGTTATTTAAATAAGTTTACGTACCTCAATTCCTGTGACTCCCAGAGCGTCTCGGATATTAGGTGTTAACCTAAATGGAACCTTTTCGGGAACTCGCAGCGCTTTTCCTTTTTCGAAACATACATTGTAGTCTATATGCACAACATCACCGCTGGTTAAGTCCACTAAAACGTTATCTAAATGTCTATCGCCCAAGCCAATTATGTATCCAATAATGCTCATGACTGCCACCGAATAAGAATACCTTCTGACCATCTGCCACCACGTTCCGGCATTGATTGAGTGACACCAGAGCTCTTTGGCCAACAAGTCGCTGGGAGTTTCGTTCATCAATTCAGTCAAAACTTGCTTCAGTACTACAAGGGGCCATTCTTTGCGATTTTCAATGTTTTTCACGCCGTGTTCTTGCAACAGGGGGTTTAATTTGTTGTAAAAAAGTTCGGAAGGTCGTAAAACGTTTAGATTCGAAGAACTGTTGCTTTTAGAGTTGTGTTTCGTCGCCTCGCGCTGCTGCCAGCGTTTATAAAGGGCAAACACAGGAGTAGTACCATCTACCCAACTTATTAAGCCAGATCTTGGCCCTAGGGGTATAACCGAGTAAAACCTCGCTCTATACAAATTATACTCAGTGCTGCCTTTACTCTTAGCCATCATTGTATTTGTGATGCTTAGGAATTGCATTATTCTTTCATCTAAATGCAAGTCTTCCAGACCCTTAAACAAGTATGTGTAGGTCTGTCCGTTGGAACCATGGAAAATTAACTTTTTCGGTTTTGTTTTCGTCGGTAAAATGGAGACGTGATTGGAAACGTGAGAGATTGTCACTCTCGTTTTAGAAGAGCTTACTAGTCCAGGCATAGCGATGACAGTGTTTCTCATGTTAGCCAAAACTGGGCTTATTTCTTGCATTTTCAAGGTGTATGAGGCGCGTTTGTTGGCTTTCTGTTGAAACTTGCTTTGCAATTGTTTCAGAAGTTGCCAGGATTCTTGTGGTTTATCCATGTTATCGGGGTGCTTAAGTTTACCTAACGTTTCGATTATCATTTCGGAGTACTGTTCTTGAAATTGCTTTTCATGGGGAGTTTCAGGTTCAACGCTGGTAATATCATACAGTTGCTCCAGGATGAAAATGATTGGCTTAATGATAATTCGATGTTTTTCAGTAATCAAAGACACCTTCTCTTCATATGTTAAATTTACGTTGAGGACGACCTTCTCTATTTCAAGTTCCAATTGCTGTTGCTTCTTGTTAATTTCACTGTGGTGCTGGGCTAAAGTACCAAGCCACAATTCATCCCACAATAGTATGATTCGTCGAAGTTCTTTCACTAACACCTGGACTTCGTTGATGGTTTCTGGAGCTTGCTTGCTGAGTGTATCAACCATTGATTTAAAGCAACTTTGCAGGATGTTTTTGGAATCGTCGTTTTCACTGTCGTACGCGTCGTCTATTTCATCTTCGGTATCTTCTGTGTTTTCATTATTTTGTGAGAGGCAGTCTTTGGGCAGGGATATTTCTGAAAAGTCGAATTCCATTCCACCTTCCAGGGCCCCGACTACAGCTGGGAACATTATCAAGTGAGGAGAATCTTCAGCGATGCGGCATAGCAACTCGGATACCCTCTGGCGAACGTAGCTTTCCGGATGATTCAATCTTGAAAATAGTTGAGGGATTATAATCTTCCAGGGGTGAGTTGGCGTGGTGGCCAAACCTTCTTCCAACACATTTTGCAATTCTAACGCATGCTTTACGATCAAACGCAAAAGTCGTAGTGTGACCGTCACTGTGTTTGACTCGGTGCTCTCAGTTATATTCTCAGAATTTGCAGATAAATGTAAATATTTAAAATAAGCTTCCGCACTCAATTCATAGTAGGTATAGACTCGTTTGTGTATGTTACGCCATATTTGCACGAGGGTTTGTAAGTCACTTTCGCGTGCATTAAATAAAACAGGCACATTTTGCAGTTGACACCGAATCATTTCCGACGTGTTTATTTCAGTGGAATCGATGTCTTCGTCGTCTACGGACACTCGTGTTTGAGACAAAATCAGGTATATTCTTTGCAGGTCTTCTGCTTTAGTATCTGGCAGCAATAGATTTTGAATTGTCTGCTGATCTTCCTCTGTGAGTACGTTTGTTAACTCAGTACTACTATCCACGACTTTTCTGCCCCATCGGTAACACCAAGTCCCAAAGGCATTCCAGGATTTGGCCAGCTCTTGATTGCACTGGTGCACGCTGAATTGTAATAATTTCCCAATGGCCATTTCGGTTATGGGAATAACATTTGACTTCTCAATTATGCCAATTTCTGGTAAGACAGTTAAGAACTTGCCCAATGGGCTGTGCACATCAGTCAGTGATACGTGATCATTTATTTGCAACCAATTCGCCAGCTTTAACAAAATTTTACTGCTGAAAAGTTGTAGCTCATTATTTTGAAACATATCAGCACACTTGGAGATGGAAGTTGATGTAATGGCACAAAGATTAAAAGTTAACTGCCTATTATCAGAATCATCATACAACAGTTTTATTGCTTCGTATATAGCTTTTGCTGTGTCCGGATACCAAACTGTCATGTCAGGTATTTTTTTAATAAGAGAATTACCCATGTTCACAAGCAAAGACTGATTACCATCATTTTCGTCCATGTACAACATATCCTTTTCTTGCAAAAACTTATACAATTGGTTAGCAGCCACGTTAAAGTTCTTCTCTTTACGTGCCTTTTTGATGACACTCAGACGCAAGTTGCAGCAAAACATGCTGAAACCTTGATTTTGTAATTTGCCGAAGTATTCAGACCACCATAATATCTTAAATAGAATGCTAGAATCGATTTTGTCGACTTCGTTTTCAAAGTTTTCCGAAACCAAAAAAGCCGAGCTCGCAGGGGTATTTACCAGAATATTTTTTAAGCCATTGATGACATAATTTAACACGCAGTAATTTTGTAGGAATTCGGAAGGTAAAGATAACAATTCAGTTTGCATTGCTTGCTGAATTCTATTTAAGTTATCCTCCAATGCTGATGTTACCTCATTGTCCACTGTGAGGATGTTTAAAGCAGCAGAATATATATTTGTCTCTGTTTTGGATAAAATTTCATAAGAACTGCACGTTTTTAAATCTTCAGCTTCTTTCCAAATCGTCAGTTCATTGAAGGTGTGGCTTCCAATTTCTATATTAAATAGTGCCTGTACGCAACTGAAATCTGTAGTATTATACAATTTATCGACATCACTTTCTAGATATGTGAAAACATCGTCACTTTTCCAGGTCAATATATTATACCAGTCACATATTTGTTTGTAGCAATTAATGACTTGTTCAGAGATAAAACGTTTTATAACTGCATCTATAGACTTAAGGTTCCCGTCTTGTTCATTCAACATTGCATTTCGAAGTATATTTGCATAGCCTTCTGCTGCCACTTCATATTTTCTGTTGGCTTGATCAATACTGCATTTGATCCAGCTGAATTCTTTACCTGATATTTTCTTGCACCAAACGTAAAGGCCTTGTAATGCATCGCTTTCTCGTAAATTCAGAAGAGCCCACGTAACATACATCGCCGCGTGAGCAAATTCAGTACTGCTTACTTTATTTGTTTCGCTTAAATCTTTCAGAAGTATCTGCCCATGTCTTAAGGCAAACGCTGATTGTCCAACGTGAAGTGCCAACTGAATTACTGTCAATCGAATCCTTGAGAGCCATTCACGGCATGTTGATGAATTTGTGGTGAAGAATGTACGGACGGGTTTTGATGGCTGCGGTATAGCAATTGCTGATCCTTCAGATGCATTGTATATCGAAACCTCTAGATGGTCCATAAATTGCAAAAATAATCTTATTCGGTTCTCCACCGTGTCTGATTTTTCAGAAATTTGGTTCTCATTGGTTTTTGTTAAATTTTTGGCCAACTGCTTCAAACTGACTTCAAAACTAGTTAAGGTTTCATTTGGTTTGCCCAGAGGAGTACGTAATTTTGTGTTCACACAAAACTGTGCTGCTTCCCAAGTCGCCCAATTACATAATACAGTTTTTGAGCTTAAAGCCAAATCTCGAAACTGCTCGGTAGATGTTTGAGTGTCCGATTCTAGTGGCCAGCAGGCAAGAAAAATATCTTCCAACCAATTTGCATCGGTGCATTGATTTTTTAGTATGTAGTTCATGAATATTTTAAATTGGAAAGGCAACATTTCTCCATAGACAGATCCATACATGTGTAAATGTTGAGCCAAAATAACGGTGTAATTGTTGTACTTGCTCAAGTTGTTATATTTTTTCTTGGCTTTGTCAATCCTGAACATTTTACCAAACTCCTTGACAGCAATATCCCACGGCACATTAGCAGACAATTTTGTGTATTGCTTTCTAATTTCGCTGTTGTTTGAAGTCATATGTAAAATGCACAATTCATTTATATTAACTAAAAATGAATTTTTCCAAGATAAGTGTTTGTTGTTTAATAATTTCTGCAGATTTTCAGCAACGCACAATATTATATCATCATTCTTGATGTAGCCGTACTTTAAGACAAGCTCCGCAAGCTGAGTAAAATCCTTTGTTCGATGTAATACTTCCAGATAAGACTCCGAATATCTAAGTAAATCATTAAACCAGTGCAGAATCAAAATAATTACTTCAGTACTAGGTTTTGTAATCAACGTTTTATACAGTACATTGAGAACAATAGCGAAGTTTCCAGAATTTGGCGATTTACTCCCAACATCATCGATGTTCAGACTTTCAGGAAGCCCCAGGTGTCCTATTATATTAATCTTATCAGTGACTAACGTGCTGCTTGAAATGAAATAATTGTAACACTTGCAATGTGAAAATAACAGATAAAGCAGGCTGTACTGAAGAGTTGGTGTTACTTTCAATAGTTGTTTATTGTATGGTTCCAATAAAACTCCTAGCAATTCCAAAATACTAGGTTTAAGAGCCCACATGCCTATAATTGAACCGCTGACGTTGGCCAATTGGGAAAGACATCTTAATAAAAAGAGAACCGTGTTTTCCGCATCATCAGGTTCACACGACACTTCCATGAAAGGATTATTTTGACACAAAGAAGATATACTTGGCACAATACATTTGTAAACTAATTCGAGGTCTCCTAGAATATATTTGTATGCCTCTTGAAGTAGCGGAATATTTTTCAAGTTTAAAAGAGACTGATAGACACAAATCGTAGCTTCTTGTATATCAACATACGGGGATTGCCTCATTTTAATAACTTCTGAGTCAGGGCCTAACAGTTTTGAAATCAATTCTATTGGTAAGTTTGCGGATAATTCCTTAATTACTTTGGAAATCATTAACATCATTGAAACTATGCTGGAATTTGAGAATTCCTGAATCAGAGACAATTCTAAGTCAACCAAAGATAGTACTGCATTATTTAAATACGTGGGCTTTGTGTATACAACAGATAATAGAATTGTAATGCATTCATTACCCGCAATCGTTAAATTATCGGGAACAAACGATTCTAAAGCTTCTGTTGTGGTCTGAATGATTTTCATCAAGCATTCTGTAATTAATTTAATGGTGACTGATTCATTATTGGGGTTGAAAGTTTCACCCAGGCATTTCAAAACGGTGTTTAAAGCCAAAATAAACACTGTAACATGTTCAACAGCACTATCAGCATCAGCATCGATGTCATCTTTCTTGTGCAATTGATTGGAGTATCCTTCTATGTCTTCCAAAAAATGTAATATTAATGTTACAGAAAACTCTAAATTCACTTTGAAGTACTTGGCAAGTCTTTGCAGACATTTTGAAATGAATTCTATATTGGATAATTGCTGGGTGTGATCTACATGCCATCCAAACAAAAGATCAATGGTGTCACGGAAAAGTGGATAGAAATCCTCAGGGTATAACTCAATTAAATTTACCAGATCTTCTAATCCAGTTTTGAAAACATCAACATTATCGGTTACCTCAATGGTTGCGACTAAATTTCTCATGAGAACACTCGAATGCTTTTGTAAAACTGGTTTTTTGTGCTCGAATACCAATACTTCTTGAAGAGCTTTCATAAACAGATACGTTAGGTTTTCTGAATTTCCGTGAATTTTTGAAAAAAGCCAAGTTTGAAAGCGTTCGAAATCATTCTCCTGGCCCATAATATATCCCATGCGTCCTAAAGCTCTGGCTGCCTGGCACTTTGCCAGTGGACCAGGAGCAATGTGCAGAATTTCTAGCATAGACTCCCTAAGTATATGAAAAGCCTTACGTACGTAAAGTGCATTATCCGGTATTAAGAGTACCTCGAGCAATTTCTTAGATATGGTCAAAGAATTTTCTTGATCCTCTTCGATGTTCAAACGGCGCAAGAGTTTTGATATGCGCGTATCCTCAGGCAGATTAAATTTGATTTCCACTTTTTTGTCAGATTCATAGTACTTAGAATGATGGTACATACCTGTGTTGCTACTGCTTCTATTCAGCGAATCTTGGTATTTGCGGCTAATAACATAGACGCCTCCATCTGGAAAATCCCTTTCGTTCCTTCGACCTGATACTCCACTTCGACCCCTATAACCTCTCCTCTCCGCACCTCGATATGATTTATACTCCGACTGCCGAGGCTTGACTCCTTTGTAACGCAAATCTCGACTGCTGTATACATTGTATCGTTTATGTGAGTCCCCTGTTGCATCTCCATCGACGCTTTCGTTGTCTAAATTCTCATCAAGTTGGTTTTCTTGAAAATCTGAGCTCTTGGAAGCCTTGAGCTTGTATGAAGAATTATTCGATATCATTACTTAACTTACATATCGGCGTTGTAAGTTAGATCTTGTGCATGAGAAAACGCACTCAATTCTCCAATGATTTTAATTTAATATTGTGAAATAAAGAAACGCAAGCTTTATCACACACAACAGCTACAAATAATGCGCATCTGTCAGATTTTTACGTTTAAATCAACCTTGCAATACAAAAGTCACTAAATTTTGTTTACATTTGAGGTTGGGTCTTTTCATAGTTTTGTAGACCCTGGAACTGAAATAAATTATTGCTTCCTGTTAGAAAAGATGAACATTATAAACGACAAAGAGCCTTAAATATTTCATCTTTCTCTTACTTCAAGTATTTCAATGTTTTGTCGCACCCGGTAGTGGCCTCAATAATTTAGGATATCTGTGATTGTTTTGTTGCAATGTTGGTAGCATAGACAAGGTAGTAAGATTTGCTGCCGTGGATAAGGTTACAAATTGGTAATGTAAGTAATAGCCGGTAAATAATCAAATAATATTTATTGCACTGACAATTATTATTTTAGAAATCTTTTAATTATACAAATTTAATAATGGAAGGGCCTAAAAATGTTTGTGTTGTTGTCCTCGGTGATATTGGACGTAGCCCTCGAATGCAATACCATTTGATGTCTTTAGCAGAGCAAGGACACAAAATTGACGTTATAGATTATCAAGAAACCCGTCCGTCAGAAGCTTTAATATCCCAGCCGTTAATTAGCTTCCACTATTTACTTTCGTACTCGCAGCTACCATTACCAAAAGTAGTGAACTTGGTGCTTAAAACTTTATGGCAAGCCATTTCCCTACTTTTCGTTCTTTGCATTATCAGAAAACCAGATGCAGTGCTCATACAAAATCCTCCAGCTGTCCCTGCCTTATTAGTCTGTTGGTTGTACTGTGCAATTATTAAGGCAAAGTATGTAATCGATTGGCATAACTATGCTCACACAATTATGTCTTTGTCTGTCGGAAGCAACAGTCCATTAGTGAAACTAACAGAGAAATTGGAGGTGTTTTGTGGGCAAAGAGCTAGTCAAAACTTCTGTGTTACGAGTGAAATGAAGAAGGACTTAAACGAAAAATGGAATATACAGTGAGGCTCCTCAATTTTTATTAAATTCTGATTCTCATAAAGCGAATATGTTTCAGTGCAATCACTCTCTATGACAGACCTCCTGAAATGTTTCGTCCTATCACACTTTTAGAAAAGCACGAGCTCATAAAGTGTTTATCAATTAAATATTCTGAACTGAAAGGTGAAAATTATGATGATACAGCTTTTACTACATTGGATCCTAATGAGACAATTATTCTTAAAAAGAATAGACCCGGATTGCTTATATCTAGCACAAGTTGGACGGAAGATGAGGACTTTTCAGTATTATTGAAAGCATTGCAAGGTGAATCTTAAATCATATAAAAAGTTTACTGTTACATTGCATTCGTGTATTTCAGAATTCATACTTTTGCTTCAAGGTTTATTTCATAATGACTTATTTTGATTTAAAGATTTCGAAGACCATCATAAAGAAGGTAATAATCGAAAATTACCAGAGCTTATATGTGTTATAACTGGTATTGGGCCTCTAAAGCAATATTACTGCAATAAAATACGACAGCTAAATTGGCAACATATAAAAGTTATTACTCCGTGGTTAGAAGCTAAAGATTATCCCCAACTTTTAGCTTCAAGCGACTTAGGTGTTTCATTACACACAAGCTCTAGTGGCCTGGACTTACCAATGAAGGTTGTTGACATGTTTGGTTGTGGATTGCCTGTTTGCGCATACAACTTTAAATGGTAGGTAAACATTATTTTTGCATCATAAATAATTCGGTGCTTTAAGAACAAAAATACACTTTGAACTGCCCATTAATTACAACAAAAACTAAATATTTCGATGAATTATTGAATATTTCAAAACAAAGCAGATTGCTGAAAAATTTGTAGTCGTCTCATATCTTATATTTCAATATAATTTTATTAAAATAAATCAAACATCTTATTTCAGTCTACATGAACTGGTAAAACATGACAAAAACAGCTTCGTATTTAATACTGCAGAAGAACTATCTCATCAACTGCAAGATTGGTTTGAAAGTTTCCCAAATAATGTCAAACAATTAGAGAAATATAAACAGTTCCAGAAGGAACTTGAAGCATTCCAAAACATGCGCTGGAAGGAAAACTGGTTAAACACTGCGGCACAAGTTTTTAAGTAATGTAAATTTATACATTTATTTTTTCCTTACAATGAAAAATATAAAAATAAAGCAATTAAACCAACAAACGTTCTATTTCCTGCTGAATATTTTGAATTTGTGGCTTTAACTGGGAGCCCTCGTTGATTGTAACACTACAAGCGATGACTGGCCTTGAAACACCACAAGCTCTTCCCAATGCCTGCCTGGATCGCACGAATACATAAGGTACATTTTTATCCTCGCAAAGTAGAGGTAAATGTAACAAAATTTCCAAAGGTTCTGAATCGGCAGCCATAACTATAAATTCTGCGATGCCTCTGTTCAACGTTTTCGTAACTTCATTTGCACCCCTGCGCAACTGCTTGTAATTCATCGCTTGTTGTACTAAATTCAATATTTTTGTAGTTAGTGTAGCATCAGCTAAAGGATAAGCCTTTGGATTTACTTCTTCAGCCTAAAACATAAAACGTTTACAAACGTTGATGGAGTAGATCTAACCTTATTTACGTTACCATTGCAGACGTGCTCGTCCAAAGTCAAGTAGTTCAAATTTTTATTTAATGGTATAAAATAATTATTTTTGCAACCTCTCTGCGATTCAATCGCTTCACTGAGGAGCAGTAAACTTTAAAATACACGTGTTCTAACCACACCAAATAATTGATGTCGATACCGCCAATAATCAATCTTGCCAACTTGTTGCCAACATTTCAGGATGAAACTCCTCTCCCAGTTGTTATCACATTTCAGGATGATGAAATGAAGATATGAAAAGAGTATGTCAAGGACTTCTTCAAAACTATTGTCAACATTACTATATTCTTGAAATTTTTGGTTATGAATAATTTTAGGCGAATGTGTTGTTTTGCTACCATCAAGCAACATCAAAGGCATCAGCATTATGCTGGTTTTCCTGCTTGGAAGATTGGATATTTAGGGATTGCTGCTATTGGTTATCATCGATCACGTGACTAATTATAACCAATAAGTAAACGACGAAAGCCAATCACAACAATCCACAAGTAGCCAATTGTCCAAATCAGGAAAAGCAGCTTCAATGGGCACGATCAGAGGACACAACTGTTGAGTATGTTGACTTGTTTAGTACGCTGAACGGTTAATGTTAATGGTTACTTATGTTGACTCAAAAGTTGTCGAATTTATTCACCAGAAATAATTTACGGTACGTGCGGTGCCAGTTAGTGATTTATTTATTCCGATGACAGATTCTAACCTCTTTTGGATTGCTGGCTTTCTCAAGTTTTTATAATTATGGCAAGTAATATTATACTGGTGAAAAGGTAATCATGTACGAAAATCTAACCTCACTGCACACGTCAAATGTTGATTGATAAATAGTAGTTTTCATAGCGTTCAAGGGCTCCAACTTGTTTAAACCCAATATAAATGAAACATCTTTCTAGTTTTACTCAACTGTTAGATCCGTTGAACGCACCCATTGTCACTTCTATTAATAAACTACTCCGCTACGCTAGCTGTGTAATGGCAATGCGACTTGTTTCATCAATCATCTCTAAATTGTTTATTCACTCTTATATACAGTGAAACGCAGTCGCTCTGGCTCTCACTCACACTTTTGCTTAGAGAGTAAATTGAGCGCTTTGCCGAACTCAGCTTCTGTGTGTTAATTTTGCCATAACAAGGATGAGAAAATTACTAGAATTTCGCAAATTTGTAAAATTATACTGCATTTAAATATATGGCAATTACGAAACATAATATTATTTCTCTGTTATAACTATTTGATGATCTTGTTATTCAATTTATTTGTATTTTTGCCTCATTCATGACTCATGTTACAGTTACTCTTGGTTACTTCACGGTAAAGTTGGTGAATTGTGAAAAAGAATGTCGTCTATGTTCATTACAATAATATACTGAAAAGCATAGCCTAAAAATAAAATACCATTTACTACTTAAACATTATGTAAAATGCCGTTATCAGTACAGAGTGCAATGTTTCAAGTAAGTAAAAAGATATTTTCATATTTCACTTGAAACCTGAAATAAGGTTAGGAAAACTCGGTGTCAGTTCAAATTTCGAGCGCTGCTGTCATCTGTCATACGCAAAACTACAAAAATCGTTAATGTTTATTTCTTTTTTCTCGTGCGTCGCTTTTTTAACGTGAACCGGCGCTAATAGGATCCAATATTTATAATATGCGTTACTTGCAGAACGCCGTGGAGCCGATGCAAGTCGATGCGCCCCCCGAAGATAACGATAACAATGAAGAAGAAACGTACATAGTAGAAAATCCCTCTTTAGATTTGGAGATTTATGCCAACAGTTATGTAGGTTTGGCAAAATTATATCGCTTGATATACATCATCGATCATTGTCCGTCTTTGAGATTAGAAGCACTGAAGACGGCGATATCTTACGTGATGACAACTTACAATGTGAACTTGTATCAAGTGTTGCACCAAAAGCTTGCTGAAATAACCAGTGGGCCAAGTATTCCGGATGTAGCTGCGCAATCAACATCTCAAGATATACCATCTATCGACAGTCTTTGGATGGAAACTCGTGCCAAAAAGGCAGCACTGAAACTCGAAAAACTAGACAATGATTTAAAGAATTACAAATCTAACTCAATTAAAGAAAGTATTCGCAGGGGTCATGATGATCTTGGTGACCACTATTTGGATTGTGGAGATTTATCCAATGCCTTGAAATGTTACTCAAGATCAAGAGATTATTGCACAAGTGGTAAACATGTTGTCAACATGTGCTTGAATGTGATTAAAGTGTCAGTGTATTTGCAAAATTGGTCTCACGTTCTTAGTTATGTTTCAAAAGCAGAAAATACGCCTGACTTTCTGGAATCGCAAACAAAAGATACTAATTTACTTATATTAACCAAACTTAAATGTGCTGCCGGTTTAGCTGAATTAGCCACCAAGAAATATAAATCTGCTGCCAAACACTTTCTTCAAGCCAATTTGGACCACTGTGACTTTCCAGAATTAATGTCTGCTAATAATGTTGCAATGTACGGAGGCCTTTGCGCATTAGCCACATTTGATAGACACGAACTGCAGAAGAATGTAATTTTCAGCAGCAGCTTCAAACTGTTCCTGGAATTAGAACCACAGCTGAGAGACATAATTTTTAAATTTTATGAGTCAAAGTATGCATCCTGCCTGAAACTATTGGATGAAATAAAAGAAAACCTCTTGTTAGATATGTATATTGCTCCGCACGTTAACACCTTGTATACTCAAATTAGAAATCGTGCACTGATACAGTACTTCAGCCCATATTTATCAGCTGACATGCATAAAATGGCAACTGCATTCAACAGAACGGTTTCGGCTTTGGAAGATGAACTGATGCAACTTATACTAGATGGACAGATACAAGCTCGCATTGATTCTCACAATAAAATATTGTTTGCAAAAGATGTTGATCAACGCAGTACTACATTTGAGAAGAGCTTGCAAATGGGCAAAGAATATCAGAGGCGCACTCGCATGCTTATATTGAGAGCAGCTGTTTTGAAGAATAAAATTCATGTTAAAGTAAGTTATTTTTTACCTAAATAAAATTAAAAATATTTACTCAAACAAGGGATTTGTTTAAATTAAGTACAACTGAATGATGACAACAAATTATAAAATCAAACAATTTTTTGAAATTGTAAAAAATATCAATCTTAATTTAATAAGCACGTTTATTAAATTATTATATTCCCACATAGTTTTTAGTATTTTGTTGTATAGTGCCTAACAGATAAATTTATCAGGAGGTGAAGAAATCGGGCATTAGTCAACAATTAATTTAAGCAGTGATTTAAGTTAACACTGCTGCAATTCCCTAACGTATGTGTGATATGAGTTACTCTGTTCATTGTTAATTTGATACTGAAAGAGACTGTAGTTTTGATTCGAATAGGAAGAAACTACTCAGTTAATAACTCATTATAAAGAATAATTTAGTAGGGAGAAGCAAACTGTTGTTAATTTGATCGTAATACGTTATCATGAGGTTCGTATTTGCTTATGTATTTTTATTTCAGAGTCCTCAGAGGGAAACTACTGGCCAGACAAGTGAAATATCAGTAGTTGCTTCAGGAACAAGCACCGTCTTATCAGCTCGTAACTAGATTGATGAATTTGTTGTCTTAGAACATCACTGAGATGTGGATGTTACTTCGAGTGTGAACAATTATATGTGTTCTTTAAATAAATATTTCTAAAACAAACTAAAACCTAGTGTAATGAAATTGCATATTTAAAATTAGCATATTTATTTGTTTTAGAATGTTCCTTTTATCAAAAGTTGAATGTGTAAATTGGAAAAGAACAGAATATGTAAGCATAATGTTGCAAATGAGATAGAAATATATACTTTCTTTTGCCCTGCCCAATACTGTGGTTATATTTTAAAAAGTTGGTGATTGCTACTGCGAACTTAAGAAAGTAATTCTGTTTGTTTTTGCAGGAAGGCAGCCAACTACGGCAGTTGACTGCGTTTCTACAAAGACAAATAATCATATTTTAATGTTAAAACATAATAACAGGTAACTTCTAATATACTCACAATTTCTCAGAAATAATGCAAGAATGCATTACCGTCTCCCACTTAACGCGATTCAGTGCCGTGCACTTAGGCCCTGACGGGATGTGTAGCAATCGTTGATCGAGATAGCCCTCTACCGACGTCATTCTAATGAAAACTGAATTAAATTTGCGAGAATTATAGTTAGGCGGAAAATCTTGATCGACTTCCAACACTTCTGTTCAGAGGCGCGGTGTCGTGAACGGCGCTACTGCATTGTGTATTGCATTAAATTTTGTGCGCGATACTGAAGTCCGATGAATTAATGAAGTAGGAAGCAAATCAAGCGCGTTTCAAGAATTTCCGCCGAACTGTAGTTATTATTATATCAAAGCTACAGTATGGTCATCATGTCATCACCTCAACTACGCACTGTGTAAAATTGTTAAAGCAGTTGATATGGAAATAAACTAAAGTTTAAAGTTAATCCGTGAGTGAAATAAATAAATAATTAGCTTCTGGTTACTTAGTATTATGTTGCAAAAATAAAGCACTTGTATCAGAAGGGTTCTTTTTAGATTAATACTACAAAAAATGTTTTTAAAACATTAACAAAAAACATGTTTAAAACAGACGGTACGTTTGTAATTCGGTGTTTTAAACATATTTTAAACACTATGTTTTAAACTTTCCAACCCCGACTGTATGCTATTAAGAAAAAAGTTGACTATTGCTTGGAAAAAATTTCAAATAAAAAAAATTGAAATGTTACTATAGGGTTTTCCAATTAGTGCGTTAGAACTTTCAAATCAGACACTCTGAAAACTACAAGTGATAATTCTTTAATCTTTATTTTATTTTATTGCTGTAAAGTGAAGTTGTTTTCGAACGTACTCCAGGCATTGGGCGCGTTCAACGGACCCAACAGTTGATTAAAACCAGAAAAATGTTTCATTTATGTTGGATTTAAACAAGTTGGAGCCGTTGAACGCTATGAATATTATTGTTTATCAATCAACATTTGCTCGCCATAATTATAAAAACTTGAGATAGCCGACAATGCGAAAGAGGTTAGAAACTGTCGTCGGAATAAACAAATGATGAACTGACACCGCACTCACCGTAAATTATTTCTGGTGAGTAAATTCGACAACTGTTGACAATCAACATCAAGGTCGTTTACATGGACTGACAACTGCAATACATTAGCCATATACACAAATGAAGCAAGCCCTGACAAGCGGCCGCCATTTGTATTGTGTCAAAAAAAGCGCGGGAATGCATTTACTTACTACAGAGAAACGAAATTTTTATTTCTTTTTACTGAAAATACAAGACTTTTTATAATTTTTTTTTCCGTAAACGTTTTATTACACAAATGTCTACAACACTTTTACGTGCGTACAACACGTTTGCAATAATCAAATTTCGTTTTGAACGTAACCAGCCATAGGCACTGCTTGAAACTGATATATTTATGCAAGCGGACATTAAAATAAACTCATACATCACCAAACACCTCACCAAGTAAACGAAAAACCCACTAAATAACAATTTCTGTGAGTGACTTTTAACATGTAGGTAAATGGAGAACAAGTTGCCTATGACACAATACAAATGGCGGACTGCGGTTCCATCTGCTTCAATTCCATAACTCTTTAAGGTATTTTTCGCAACCAACAGGTCACGTGTGGTTAGGAGAAATAAGTAACCACTGGGGTGCTTTAGAAATAAGATATACTAATTAAGATACGGTTAGGGTAAGTATTCGGTCAGCTGATTAAATATCACTCATATTGCCGAACGCTTTTGTGGAACAAGTCATGTCACAAAATGAAATTCACTATTTAACTGCGAATTGTGATCTCTTTGTCTTATGAAAAGAATTAAGGGCATTATTTACATTCAGATCAAAAGTGAATATCTACCCAAAAAGAAATTTTTTAGAGCGGGAACCGTGAACATGCAAAACAAATCACTTTCCGACCATATTTACTATTACTGAGACTCAGAGCCTTATCAAATTGTAATTTATTACCGTCAGTCTGTGTTTTGTACGACAGCGCATTTTGATTTTAATGGTTATGGACCTAAACAACCTTAAGCGCGTGTCCAGAAATTTTGTTACCAAGTATTGAGCTGGTTAAAGCTGGATACTCTGTGAGCGTTACCCAGACATTTTCGAACGAGGGTAACATAAGGCGTTGGGTTGATACGCCCGGTTTTTCGAACGCTCGGAGTAACACTCTTAACCAATTTCTCCCAATTTCGAACGCATCTCTGCATTTTTGTGAGTTACTGGTAACTGCTCCTATGACGTCACGTATTGCGGTAAGTGAACGGTCGAAGTGGTCAGACCAAACCACGTGATCACTTTTCTCAATTGGTGTTTGACCGTGGCTTCCGGTTACTATTTTCTAGAGATGGGATTCCACCCGGTGTAATCGTTTGAACCGGTGGAATCACGGAATGCACCCGGTGCATTGGATGCTTTGCCCGGTTGCTTACATTTACATAATTTACAAAAAAATCTTCAAAATGACACCAAATACACAATATTTTGTACGGACTATCACTAGACAATTATTTTGTAACGTTAATTTCAAAAACTTACCCATTTTGTTCAGATTTCAAGCTACAAAGCTTCCGGTTAAACTTAAAAGTTGACTATTCACCTATTCATCAGACACTATGAAACATTAAATCTGTAAAGCATCTGCAAATAATTAAATAACAAAAAGAAAATATTATTTCTCTTTCGATTTGCGAGGGAAATTTAAATTTTTGAATGCACCCGGTACATTCATGTATGCACCCTGGTGAATGCACCCATCTGGGTGCTTTCAATGCATCGGATTCATTCCCTGGCCTATCTCTACTATTTTCCTAACCTGGTCAGAGAGTTGTGGAACATTGCTGTCTCTCTCTTATTCAGTGAGTTCTGCACATATCCGTGGTTCTGCGTGCTAATCTCAGCTTGATTCAATCACAACTCTTTTTGTAACAGTTACATATATAATTCATTGTTGGACCGTTTTCAAATTTAGAAATGCAACCGCGCCAAAGTCTGTAACCGTAACCGTTTCGTCTTTGCGAATTTTACTAACCGTGACGTATTGTAGTGACCGTGACGTCACTACTGCTAACCATGCTATGTGTAACCGGTTAGTCACGAAAAATACCTTTATGTTTGCCATACAATCGGGCCTATTCTGTAACATTGATATGCATATCAATTGCTATGCGTCTTCAAGGTCTTCAATAATTGAAGAGAACTTGAAAACGAATTGAAGAGATGCACAACTTATGGATTGCGCATGCGTTGCCAATTTTAAGGTTATCGTGATTTAATTGTACTTATAGCGAGCAGTAGAAAAACGAGTAACAATTTGACCTTCTAAATTCATGCTAAAATCACGCTTCTTCTAACCTTTCACTTGACGACAACCCGACGACTAATTATGGACATTTTATTTTTTAATCCTGCACGTTTACGCATGTACCACGGAGCGCTGTATTTCTTGGCAGATGGTTTTAAAATGTATTTACATTGACGCCAGGAAAATGATATTTCTGCATACGTAAAAATAGTGATTATTTTTGTGACAGCGTTTCAATTTCCTAGACAGCACGGCGTCTTCAATTAATTGATATGCTTAGCAAGTGACTTTGCAAGGTCACGTCCCATATCAATTGTTACGTTTCAAGTCCACATCAATGTTACAGAATAGACCTCATTGTTTTAAATTCATGATTAACATAAATAACCATTAACTCTTCAGCGTACTAAACAAGTCAACATACTCAACATTTGTGTCCGCTGAACGCACCCATTGTTAATTTTACTGCTGCCATCTATTATGCTTTGTAGATTGTGACATAAACATTAACCTGAAAACCACTGAACGCTGAAAACTCCCAAGGTTTATAAAGTAAGTAGGTTGCCTCTTAACTATTCAAGGTCACTTCAAGACGCGTCATCGTGCCTGCCTTATTAACCGCTGCAAAATGTGAATGAATATTTTCTTTATTAGAAGTGCGTAATTTTATAATTTTCTGTTTTTCTTGTACACGTAATTGGACTTGTAATTTCTATTATTTGTTTTGACTAGAAACTTGCATTGAAATAGTATTCAAGTATTCAAGATATTTGATGTTAATGACGTGGTTACGAACTGCAACTAAATAGGATATATTTTAACAATTTCAATAACTTTAGCAAACGATATATCTTTGTTATGAAATAACTATTTATTGTTTGTACTTCAAAATCATGATCTTAACCTCAAATATCGAACTTGAATTGTACTTTAATACTAGTTTTTCATAGCCTTTTCATTCACGTATATTTACAAACAAAATGACGGCGTTATTACCGTTCCAATAAAATCAGAATAAAACGCATTAATTGTCTTATGCAATGGTAACCATACAGAACTATTTGAATTGGGCAGGCAGAGTGACGTAATTCCCCCGCCCAATATCAGATACTGATTGGTCGAAAGTTACGAGACAACCTGTTTAAGTATATAAACCTTGGAAAACTACAGTCTACAAATCATTTTACAGGGTTTACAGTTTGCATCAGTTTGCATTTGGCAACAGTGGTCGTTAATGGAAGGTTGAGATTACGGAAGGTAGATTACGGTGATATTTGGGAAATTAATCGAAAATGGCTTTAAATTTAACAAAAACTCATCTTCTGCGAACAGTTGCGGTATGAAATTTCAGCATATTTATTGCTTTGTCAAAATTTTACCAATTGACCTGTTATGTAAACGTCTGTCAGCTCACATAACCACATTTCCTCTTTTTATTAAGGTTCAATAACGTTCAAATATCTTTTGTAGACGCGTAACTACAGTGCACAGGCTAGCCCCATCGCCGGGATCTTGAATTATGAAGTGCAAACGACAGTTCTACCCAATAAACTTGTCGTTGCCTCTGCTGAAAACGATTCACCAGTTTCAAGAGTTGCAGTCCTCTTCAGGTAAACTCACGGTTCGTCATTGATTACCTTAATAAGCTGACTCTTTTTTTTATGTAGAGCTGGCTCTCGTAACGAAACATTTGAGAACCAGGGGGCCACCCATATTTTGCGCGTAGCTGCAGGTGGAAGTACCCAAAGTTGTTCTAAGTTTGCAATTAGCCGCCACCTACAACAGGTCGGTGCTTCTTTATCTTGCACCACCGATCGCGAAATTGTGTCGTATACATTAGAAGGTGCAAGAGAAGTTGTAGAAGAGGCACTTCCTATTTTGAGTGCGGTGGCAACGGAACAGCTTTTCAAGCCATGGGAAGTGTCAGATAATACATCTCGTTTAAGATTGGAGCTTGCTACACGTCCACCACAGGTATGATTCCATACTTTATAAAATAATTGTAAACCAGTACTAGAATAATTATAACAGATATGTCAAATTTGTATAATTATATAACGAATGAAACTTTATTTTGAGTTTGTTGGTCTTTTACAACAGTTTCTCTAGGAAGAACAATTCGAGAAGAAGCAGAAGAAATTAATACGTTATGAAAGTCTGTTTGTTTTATTTTATTTTATTTGAAAGTTGGGGTCGAAGAAATAGATTCATTCCAAAATTAGGAATTGCGTTTTAGTTATTATTAATAAAAAATTGCTAGAAATATGTTTTTGTAATATCTTTTCAGTTGCGGGCTGTAGATTTGTTGCATAAAGCCGCTTACCGCAGTGGTTTAGGAAATTCTCTGTACATTGCCAAGTACAACATTGGCAAGATTTCTTCGGAGACGTTACAGCATTATGTTAACAGCAATTTTAAAGCCAATCGTGCTGCTGTAGTTGGTTTGGGAGTTAATCACGATGATTTAGTTAAATATGCTCAGTCTTTGGAATTGGATTCGGGAAGTGATGATGTTGGTCCTGGAGAATATAAAGGAGGAGAAATTAGGTGAGTTCATTTATAGGAGCTTGCAGGCAAAACCAAAGACAAAGACTCAATAAATTTTTGTCTTTAAGATTCATTTAACAAAAGGAAAAAAATTAAGTTTCTTATGTGTAGCAAAACTGAATTAAACTTTTTTATAAATGATTTTGATAAATTAATGAGAAGTTTTTTTTTATGTTCAAATGAAATGGTACTTTTAGATCAGATAAAGGTGGAGATTTGGCATATATTGCTATTGCTGGTGAAGGAGGTGCACTGAAAAATGCAAAAGAGGCACTCGCATTCGCTGTGCTTCAGCGAGCCTACGGAACAGGACCTGCAACAAGACGTGGGATTGGAAGCAGTGGAATTCTTCGAAAAGCAGTCGGTTCAGTAGATGAGCCACACTCCATTGCCGCAATAAACGTTAACTATTCTGATTCCGGATTGTTTGGAGCAATCATAGCCGCCCAATACAAGGTTGCAGGTAGTCTTGTCTCAGCGGCAGTGCAAGCCTTGAAGGCAGGAAACATCAGTGATGAAGATATTGCTCGAGGTGCATATATTTTATAATTACGAATTTCAGTTTTGCTTTTCTTTTGGTTTTTAGGTAAAAGGCAGTTGGTAGCTGATGTACTATTGAATTCGGAAAGTGGAGCAGCTGCTCTTGAGAAAATTGGAACTCAAGCAGCACTACTAGGTCAAGCACAGTCCCCCTGTCAAATTGCAGCAGCTGTAGAAAGCGTTTCACCTGACGACGTCAAAGCAGTAAGTTGCAATAGTGTACTAGTTGGGTTTCAAATTATTATTATTTTTTGGTTCCAGGCTGCAAAGAAAGTTTCTTCCAAGAAATTAACCATTGCTGCAGTTGGTAATTTAACTTGCGTCCCCTTCTCAGATTGTCTTTGAAGGTATTAACCAAATGTTAGGTTCATGTAATTTATAACTGTATTTATATTCTGTAATTCAAATTGTGGAACGTACTAACTGTACGAAGAAGTAAATAAAATTAGATAATAATTTTGGATCGTTATCTCGGCAAGTACCTTGAAATTTAAATACTAGAATTTGTTTAAATTAAGGGAGGAGAAACAATTTTCTTTTTTTGGTTTTTTTTTTAATGTTTTATTATTGTTGGTGTATCAAGTTGATATGCATTTTCAGTGAAATAAATTTTATTCTGTATTATCTTTTTTAAATATCTAAATGCATACCCAAGATGATTTGATCCTTTATTAATAGTTTTGTTAATTATTAGCAACAGTAAATATATTATTATGAATGAATAATACAAATCAACGTCTTAGGTCCAGTTTTACAAATGCGGCTCAACTTTGAGCTGAGGCTTAAACCCTTAGCAACGATTATTTCAACAGTAGTGGTGAAGGATTTAAGCTTCGGCTCAAAGTTAAACCGTCATTGTAAAACTGGGCCTTAGTGGGCTTTTAAATTGAAACTAATTGTAAAGTGCTACCTGCCTGAGTAGAAACAAGATTTAGTGCCTTGACGACTGACTTCGGCACTGCCGGTAGCTCAGCAGGACGGGATGGGTTTCTGACTTAACGTAACACAAACAACTTCAAAAGGACGCCACTTAATTTTTTTGACAGCGGAAAAATTAAGGAAAACGGACACCCAGTTTATACACGTACATACGTCACACAAACACAGCATTTACCGATACAAATACTACTGCAATATCAAGTCAAAAAGCGATCGTAGGATGTCGCTGTTTTATCTGTTCAATACAAATACAGTTCAATACATGTGCGTCATATACGGAACTTGTCTATTTCAGGTGGTTCAGGTAAGTCCAAATTGTAAAACTTAATGCAGGGACGTAAAGTAATAAGTTTGGCCCACCTCATTTTGTATTCTTAATTTTTATCGGTGTTGTAGTCCAAAGTCGAGATGGTAAAAATGGTAATGGTAAAATGTATAGTCGAAAGCAAAAGATAGTAGAGAACTACAGTCTCCTGTAGTTTTACTTTCTCCAAAATGGTGCTGTTTAAATACGACTTCCCAGGTGTCGCTTGAAAATTTTGAAAGCTTCCAGATTTGACAAGCTCAAAATTTTTGTAAAATCTGCAAAGTCGTATTTAAACAGTAATATTTTGTATTCATCTACAATTTTTTGCTTTCGACCGCACGGCCAATGTACTCATGCACTAGACGTCGTCTACCAGGCGGGGGACCACATTCATGGAATTAAATGCACCCGTCTCAGTTAAGCAGACTTGGCAAACAGCCGATGACGAAAGAAATCCAACGATTGAGTAACCAAAACTAATCTTAATAGAAGATTAAGAATAAAATCGAAGTCGCAATCAAAACCGAAGCCAAACAAACAGCAAAAATTAAAAGTCTGTAAAGAAAGAAACGGTTGGGCGTTAACGAACGGCATAACAAATAAGGTACAAGAAAGAAAAAGAAGGGGGTACGGTCAAAGACGGCAACAAAGCGCAGTGAAACACTTATTGCACTCTAAGTGACAATAACACTATGTATTTGTAAACAGACCGGAAACGAAAATACGAGTAACCCAGGCATAGATTGGTAATCGGATGAACCTAAAGCAGCGATGCTCTCGGGTGCTTTTAACGAGCTAACCCCGCTCTCAATTGTTTCAGGGAAACGAAAACAATTTCGCAGAAACACGCGCGACAAATAAATATGTGTTCATTTGAATTTGTGGTCTATTGAGCTTTGACGATAGTGTACGTATATCGTAGCGCTTGTCTTCACGCACTTTCAAGTTAGCCTGTTTACTGGCGTATGTAAAATCTGCAAAGTCGTATTTAAACAGTAATATTTTGTATTCATCTACAATTTTTTGCTTTCGACCGCACGGCCAATGTACTCATGCACTAGACGTCGTCTACCAGGCGGGGGACCACATTCATGGAATTAAATGCACCCGTCTCGGTTAAGCAGACTTGGCAAACAGCCGATGACGAAAGAAATCCAACGATTGAGTAACCAAAACTAATCTTAATAGAAGATTAAGAATAAAATCGAAGTCGCAATCAAAACCGAAGCCAAACAAACAGCAAAAATTAAAAGTCTGTAAAGAAAGAAACGGTTGGGCGTTAACGAACGGCATAACAAATAAGGTACAAGAAAGAAAAAGAAGGGGGTACGGTCAAAGACGGCAACAAAGCGCAGTGAAACACTTATTGCACTCTAAGTGACAATAACACTATGTATTTGTAAACAGACCGGAAACGAAAATACGAGTAACCCAGGCATAGATTGGTAATCGAATGAACCTAAAGCAGCGATGCTCTCGGGTGCTTTTAACGAGCTAACCCCGCTCTCAATTGTTTCAGGGAAACGAAAACAATTTCGCAGAAAAACGCGCGACAAATAAATATGTGTTCATTTGAATTTGTGGTCTATTGAGCTTTGACGATAGTGTACGTATATCGTAGCGCTTGTCTTCACGCACTTTCAAGTTAGCCTGTTTACTGGCGTATGTCAAATGTGTTTGTTTATAACCTAGAAGTATTTCGTAAAATCATGCTTAAAACGAACGTGTATTTCTGAAAATGTTATTTTCGCATTGAAAATGGCATTGTGTCTCTGTTTTTCATAAATTTGTGTATTGTTTTCGGCAAATGCCAAATTAAAAGGTAAGCCATATGATTTAATTCACGACATGAGTTTAACAGTTAGAACACGTATTACTTAAACGCACTTGTAATGTTTAGCATGGTGGGGTACACTTCCCCGCTAGTCAGCATCCCAGATCTAAAGCAAACCTGGACATATAAATTCGAAAAGAGCGAGCTTGTAGTATCTGTACTATTCGATGATAAGAATGAGTCTAGAAGTTACGAAAAAACTTTCGTATGTCATTGGCTGTTGCGATTAGCGCGCAATTAATATTGCGAAGAAGGGGGATGTACCCCGTTATATTCCCTTAACATACCCTCGCCTGATCTAAATCAAAAGCCCCCCCTGCATTACAACGAGATAAAGAGTATAGAATAAAGACCAAAGGGCAGTAGAATGCGGATTTTCAACGAACGGCGGGGTGAGAAAAACACAGTATAGGCTAGAAATGGGACAAAAAACAAAACACAGGCATCGTCTAGTATTTCCAACAAGTTTAGACTCGCTTAAATTTGAGAATAAATAAATCATAAAGTTCGTACGAAATATTGTGAAAACTTTGACATGAAGCGATATAAACTGCGAGATGGACAAACAAAATAAACAACACCTTGCTTTCCTGAACAGAATTGCGACGAATCATTTATTCCGGCGTTTCAAAAAGCGACAGCGAAGTCGCGTCTATGAGGCATTTGATTGGGCCAGCTTTTCTTGTATACAGGCTGTCCGTTTTTCGAGTGCCACTATGAGAATCTCGCTTATCTTAAGAGATACGAAGTTGGTTAAATTAGGGCAAAGTTGCGCATTTTCGTGCTGAATAATAATCTGAAACAAAATTCGAAATATCTTCAATAGTTTTGAAAGTATCGCGAAATCGATAATCGCAAAATTTCTGATTTTCGTTTTTATTTTTTTCAAGATAAACTAATCGCACTAGGTTTTTCTAACCAAGACATTATTCAGACACTTTTTTATGAAGATTTCGAATATGGCATCCCCTTTTGAATAATTTTGAAGGTGGCAGAGAAACACCTGGCAACTTCATTTTTTCTTATGGGCGCCATTTTGGATTTTAACATTTTGAGATTGCGTTTCTTTTACTCTTTACAGCGATATGGTGGCCCAATAACACATTTTTGCCAAAAATCCATTTTTCATTTTTTGCGAAGATTGCTTTGGAAATACAAAACTTTCTTTTATTGTGAACAAAAGTTTGACAGTTTGATCCTGTGCAAAGTCTTGTCATTTACGGTTGCGCTAGTTTTATCGTGAAAATGCCTTTTTCAAGTGAAGTACAAAGAGTTATGATATAAATTTACTACACTTCGCATCCAAATGCCCTCATGACTGCGGAAAAATATTTGCAGCGTTATCCAGAGCGGCAACAACCTGGTTCGGGGGATTTTTCTATGCTTGGGCGAATATGGTTCGTTTAATGGATGTAGACGAAAATATGGTCTAATGAATATGAGCAGGAAATTTTGGAAGAGATTAGGAAATTTTGGAAGAGGTAAAAATTTTACATGAATACTAAAATCCGTCTGTCTCCTCAAGAGAAGCCCAGCTGAATTTGCCGTTACTATCTATTCTTATTACGTATTTCAGGGATGTCATAATCGAATTCTCATTAAAAAAGTGTACAGCTGCGGAAATAGAAAGCGGGACAAGTATTATAACGAAATTTCCGATTATTTGATAGTGTGATAGTTTGATAGATTTTTGGTGACGGTCGTGACCCTGCTAAGTATTAATTTATTACTGTCAGTGAACGTCAGAAATAACTTGTCAAATTGACTTCTTAAGAATGTATCGTCTTTCTAAGGGAAATGTAAGTGAAAATTTTCGACCAGTGAATCAAATGAAATTAGTGAAGCCTTTGGAGGAACTATGTGACATTTTGGATGTGGAATATGTATATTAGAAATCTTAATTCAATCAAACTCCGGACATTTGCGTTCAATAACTTAATCGAAAGGCTGCATGACTATTTCGTTTCATTTTATTTCGCATGGAAATAATTGTAAGTAAAATAAAAAATAACTATTACACTAGTATGATGATATTATTTGTATGAACTATTTGTTCGTTATAATTTTTAATTATAAACGGAATGATGAATCATTTAACTTAATGTGAAGGTTGATGAATTACCATAGTTACCGATATTTAGAAGTAAGGTTTAAACTAACGAAACTTTACTGTGCCGCTTTCTATTTTCCCAACTGTGCATAATGTCTCTTGGTTCGAAATCTCTGGTACGATTAGTTTAGCACAAACTTAAATGACAAGATTTGAAAAAAGGTCAAACTGTCAAACTTTTGTTCACAATAAAAGGTTTTGTTTTTCCAAAACACTCTTCGCAAAAAATGAAAAATTGCATTTTTGGCAAAAATGTGATATTGGACCACCATGTGTGATCCATCGTTGTAAAGAGGAAAAAGACGTAATCTCAAAATGTTAAAATCCAAAAGGCGCTCATAAGAAAAAACGAAGTTGCGAGGTGCTTCTCCGCCATCTTGAAAATTATTGAAAAGGGGATACCATATTCGAATTCTGCATAAAAAAGTATCTGAATAATGTCTTGGTTGGAAATGCCTAGTACGATTAGTTTATGGTGAAAAAATTAAAAACGAAAATCAGAAATTTTTATTTTTCTGAAAATGAAAATATTTCAAATTTCTTTTCAGATTATTATTCAGTATGAAAATGCACAACTTCGCCCTAATTTAACCAACTTTGTATCTCTTAAGATAAGCGAAATCCCCATAGTGGCACTCGAAAAATGGACAGCCTGTAGAGGGTGCGCCAAAGTAAAAGGGAAAAATAAACTGTAACAGTAGAAACCAAATAGGAGTAATTATTAAAAATGCACAAAATAAAAACAAGCTTTTATTTTTGAAATATCGTTGAGAACAGCAAACATGAGTACAAAATACATAGTATTTCATACAATTTACGATGAAAGACATATTAAGTCCCTCATAATAACGAGATATTTTGAATGGTTAAGTACAAATAACAATAGAGTGCGCTGAGACTAAGAGTAATTGCCGTACAGTGGTTATATCTTTATTGTTCCCTCCTTATATTGCTACAGTTAACAAACTATAATGGAAGTAACATTAGTGTTCCTGTGCTATCACAGTGGTACCAAGGTATAATGATACCCGTAAGACCTCCATAACAAAGTGTGAAAGATTATGTTAGACACCGAAAGTGCAAATACAAGATATTAACAAGAAACAGCAAATATGAACAGTAGAAAATCAGTCTCATGTACAAAGCCTTACTGTCTAAAGATACCCAATGCCATTCACTGGCAATTCAACTTTTTGTTTAGCCAAGTTGCAATTGAGAAGTTTGCTGTGTTAATTGTTTTAAAATGGAGAAGCCTGTTTTGGCTGTGATAGATTCTTAATTGCTACTTAGTTCATTGCTATCGTTGATTGTTTTTTCTTCTTCTTTTTTTTTGAAATATTACTTTATGATAACGTTTTTGAAAGTAAAATATAAAAATAATAGATATTATTTTTTTCAACAATTAACCCAGGCTTAATGGGTCACACTTAATCGATGTGCAACAAACGAAGTCTATCTTAACTTGAGCACAAACATAAATTACTTCGTAAAATTCTCTTTTATCAAATGTCACACGAACGATTTATAATCGTTAAAAAATATTGCATATTAATGATTGTTCGATGTTTAGAATATATTTGTTGTAAAATATATTAATCAGTTAGATAACGATGCCTCAATCTGAATGACCATTTCCATTAATCAATATTTTCTTCCACGCTTTTTCGTCCTGCGGAATTAACAGCTCGCCTTTCTTAAAGTTACCGTGCTTGCTCCTTGATGGTACGTATGTGGATTTACTCTGCAGCCTTCCGCTGCTGCTGCTTTTTCTTATTTCAACTTTCGCCCCCTTGTCCAGTTGTAACAGTGGGGAGGTGACCCGTGCGAGCGACTCTTCTTCATCTTCGCTGTTCAGACTTTCAGACGGACTAGTGGTTCTTTCCTTCTTTTTCATACTCAGTTCCAGTCTTCGGAGAAACCTAAATTCGTCAAAAGAAACTAACTCGGCTGATAAGATTTTCAAAAGAAATTACCTTATTTGATGACTAATTGTGCGTAGCCTACTAATTTTCTTATGCCTATATAAATCTTGATCTGATTTAGGTAACATTACACTATGGGCATCCTAAAATATTAGAAATATTAAATGTGTAAAGCGAGGTTTAGACTAAGTAAATTATGCTTGTGGGAAATTACGATGTAGTTTTTGGAATAAAATACCAAATACTGACAGGGATTCTTTTTTATAATTGCTCTTTTTTTCAACTAAGGTTTATTTACATACCTCTCCTGTTTCCTCTCCCGAAGCTTCAGGAGATTTGATTGCTTTATGATCCGCCCATTCCATGGACGAAGTCCATCGTATTGTATCAGGACTAGGACTAGACGAAGATAACTTAACTTCCCTAGCAGATGTTATACTGTCCGAACTCGATGATGAACTAACTATTTGTTGAGTGCGCACTCGGCGTTTGGGACTCGTTTTTCGAATCAAATGGGGTTTATTTGCGGAATCTTTTCTTGGCAGCTCCAAATGATAAGTGCAAGGATACTGTGCTGACGCTTTGGTTGGGCTAGATGATTTTGCCGGACGCGTAGGTTTCTTCTCTCTTTTTCTTCCAACAAACTTGCGATGTTGTTGCGAACTAGAAGTGATGTTTACTTTATCGGAACTGGGGAAATCGTACAATCCATCAGAGTCGGTGAAGGGTAACTGATCTTTATGTCTACCGTAGAACTGAGGTGAGAACCTTCCTACCCCGCTTGTCCTATCGCTAAGCGGACTGTCACTTCGTGAACTCACTGGACTTCCACATTTTTCGAGAGAAAGCGTGTCACACTGTACAACAATCGACGGTAGTTGTAAGGTATTTTTTGATGTGGGAATAGACCCCAGTAAGTGATCCATATTTTCTTCTAAACTGGAACATTTGCTTACGCAGCTTATGGTAGGACTGGTAGAAATTTGAGGTAATTCTAGTTTCAGTGTTTTTGAATTATCGTTTATGAACACTTCCAACTCTTTGGCACTTTTTACTTCTCCGTCTTCTATTTTTTCGTCTATGTGATCTGTTCCGATTCCTTCATCATTTGACTCTATCAGAGGATCATCGGAGAGCGTTTCCGAATCAGACCTACCTCTGGAATGTTCGTGTTGGTGTTTATTGTTATCGACTCTATTGTTGCAGTCAGTAGATGAAGTTGCTTTTAGCAATGGAGATTGTCTTCTAAGTGGGGGATGTATGTTAGTGGAATCAGGACCAGGTGGGCCGGGATCTTCCATTTCAGGAGGACACAGGGGATTATTTGAACCGCAACGTGATGGACCTGGGCTGGCCATAGAGCTGTAACCCGAAGAACTTAAATTTGATTCGGAAGCAGTGTGATCACCGCGAGCCGCCATGGAAAAAGGACTCAAGTACGACATTCCTCCAGAAGAAACGTTTAAGTGACTCGATGTTTTAATCGCCGGGGACATTGATTCTGCGTCTGATTCCGCTTCACTTAAGTTACATGTGATTGTTATTAGGGGAGGTACACACGGAAGGTCAAGGGACGTCGGTTTATCAAATTCTTTTAACATTTTCCTGGGTTGTTTCATGCTAGTAAACTGGAAAGTATCTTCGTGGGAGCGCGGTGGTGGTGAGCCGGGGAATATTAAATACGGCGGCTTTTGATGAGTAGGGGACGGTGTTTGAATAGTCAGAGTTGGGATAATCAAAGGAGGTGGCGGCGGTTGTGATGGTTTCACAGTACCAAATTTTTGTATAATGGGAACTGTTAAGTTTTCTTCGACTTGACCTATTGGCGACGGACGACTCTGAAATAATAATTTATGTTAATAATTATTGTAAGGAATAGCGCGACAGTTTTATGAACCTTAATCTTAAATAACGCTGAAGCAGTTCCTTGATGCATAGCAGCAACTTCTTCTTGTATTAAACCATCTTCAGCTTGCGGATCGATTGCTATATCTTGTATACCGTGCATATCATCCTCGTCGCTGCAACTTATCGAAATATTCGGTAATTCGATGGATATCTTATCGTCATCATCAACAACGGAGGAAATCGCGCTTCTGCGCATAATTGGGGTGATAGCTGGAGATGGCATCGGTGACGGAAGAGGTGTCGGCAATTCTCTTATTGGTGAAAGGCACTTATTGATTGTGCTCGGTATTTCTAATAGTATAGTGGGTGGGTGTAAGAAGTTGCTTCCACTGGACGTGGATTTATGAGCACTTAGTGGATCAAGAACTGGCACCTCAATTGTACTCTGAGTGTTCCTGTGAAGTATTGGGCTTTCCGGTGGGCCACTTGAAAATGAGACGGGTGTATGGGCTGAAGACGTAGATGATTCATCATCACCTG
This sequence comes from Prosopocoilus inquinatus, assembly GCA_036172665.1. Taxonomy (NCBI): domain Eukaryota; kingdom Metazoa; phylum Arthropoda; class Insecta; order Coleoptera; family Lucanidae; genus Prosopocoilus; species Prosopocoilus inquinatus. The sequence continues at coordinate 28,597,410 of CM069876.1, read as the reverse complement.
CTATATCATCTTGAGGGCTAGATGCAGTGGGTGTCGTTGATGGTGAAACGCGTAGCGAAGATGGTAAATTAATGGCGGCCGAACTCGACGAGAAATTTCTAAACATAGCCAGGATTGAATCCGCGCTCGAAGGCTTTTGTCGACTGCTATGAAGACGTGCAGGCTTTCTATTACCAAGCAGATCCGAAACACTTGAGCTTAGTGCTGTTGGTATAGCCAAATCGGAACTCGTTAGTGAATCACTTCCTTGATTACTCGAGGTACTGTTCGGAGATCTTACCGTTGCTCCAGGAGATGGTGGTGTACTTGATGGCCTTGCAAAAGCACAGCTCAATCTATTGGCCTGCATAATCCCCAATTCAATTTCTGAACCGGAACTCATTTCTTGGGAGACCTTACTCAGTAATCGAGCGAAAGTCACTTTCTTTTCTAATTTGGGATCTACCAAAGATAAATGGCCAGCTGAAATAGGATCTTTGTCTGTGAATTTAGTTTCTTTCGTGTCTCCCGCCCCAATTTTCTCATCTCTCAGTTTGCGTTCACTCATCTGCATTAATTCGCCGATGCTTACTTTGCGTGAACTTTGCTTATTCGCGGCGGGGCTTATTAGTTGCTGAAGGATTTGCTTCTTTTCAGCAGCGTTTTTTTTGGTCGGAGTTGAATTATTGCGCTTCTTTTTCGGCGACGGCGTACCTAAGTTCAAATAAGTTGTTATATATAGCGGTTTATGGTGTGCGATGTGCTTTAGCTAGCTCATTTGAAAACAAAGCAAAGTGTGTACATATAGATAACGCATGTGCTTTTATACAGTAGCTTACTCTAAAGTATAACTTGCAAAAAGAGAGACAGTGCAACCTACCAGCCACACGCAACACTGTGAAGGGACATGAAGGACATTCTTAGGGGCTACAGTAGAAATTCAGATAGAGATAGAGAAAGAAAGAGTAAGTGTAATAAAAAATATTGATAACAGAGCAGGCACTGGGCCTTACGTCTCAGGGGAGGTTTTAACAAATCGTCCAAACTAAAGGTTCGCGCTGTGGCAGGTACATAACCGCTGGCGTGTGGACTGGTCAGGCTGAGGATTGATGGCTTGCGAATACCCAGGCGGCCAAAGAGCGAACGCTGTACTCCTGGAGCTGGACTCGGTGTGATGGTCACAGCTGCTGATCCCGAAGCTGCCAACTGTTCCCTCACTGATATGCTTCGTAAACTAGAAACTACAAACACAAAACCCCTACAATTTCGTTACCTTACATTAAACACAAGCCCATTACTTGTACTCCTATTACGATCATCATCTTCAGCCAACAATTTCTCTATCTTCTCTGGAAAGTGCCTCTTCGCGCACCAAACTAAACCTATTACACCCATCACCACCGTGACAGTCATCAGTCCAAGCCAGAAGGGCTCGTGCAGCATTCGCTCACTTAAAGGCTTATATGGTATGTGAATCATACGTCGTTCACAGCGTGTTCCTTCCCACCAGGCGTGACACCGGCACTGAAAACTTTCGCCGCGTTCCAAACAAACGCCGCGGCTCTCACATGGATTATCTTCACAAGGTCTTCTTCTTTGGTCACAAGTTTCTCCGACATAGCCGGTTTTACAGTGACATTTAAAACTGTTGTCCGTTAATTCGCAAGTACCGTAATGGCAAGGGTCCATATCACATTGCGTCAAGGCACAAAATAAACCTGGAAGATTCATATTTTAAAGCTGGAAGATTCGTTTTTAATAACAAAAAGAAAACAGTAAAATAATTTCTTAAGAAAGGGAAAAAATAAATAATTTCTTTTGGAATTGAAGGAAAGAAGAATCCAGTCCAATTATTATTATTTAAGATGATTAGCGTACAGCATGTTTGGAAACAGCTCAGTTTATTAGAAAGATTTTTATTTTGAAAAGGATTAAGTCTGTTAAAAGAAGATTGAGACTATCTCCTACAATTTGGGAAATTGATAAGGATTAAGTCCGTCCAAAGGAGATTGAGACTATCTCTCACATTTTGGGATATAAAAGACTTTCTAATAAGGATTAGGTTTTTGAAGATTCACGACTGCATTGCCGCGCCGTTTTGGCGAAAAAAGAAATGTCATTTTCATGTGAGTACACTTATCTACTATAGCAGAGTCCGAAGTATCGCATTCAAATAGTGCAAGAATTATTCAAAACAGACTCGTCTGTGTACTTTGATATATTTGATTAAGTCGTAGATTCACAATTTCGCGCAAAGGAAAGAGTTACGCAAGAAAAAATTTGCAACTTCTTCCAGTTGGCACCGCTGATGCGCTTACTTCAATGAATCCCAGTTAAAGAAAAGAGTTCGCTATTTACGAATCTAGAAATAACAAAGACAGATTTGGAATGAATACTATTCGTTATAATTTCAGCATTTTGTTATATGATTGGTTAATAATGTTAAAGGATCTCTCTTTCTATTACATACGACGGGATATGAATTAGTCGAGAATTTCTATAAATTGAATGGAGGTGCTATATCTTCTCATACTGCAAATTCAATATGAAATTACGACTTAATAAAGTACAATTTACTATACGCTCTGCGTTCGGTCAATTCAATTGATTGCCAAAGCAGACAAATGACAATGTGGTGAGAAAATTTAAGACAATTGGAAGGACCAGAGACTTTCTCTACAAAATCATTGTCTTGGGTCGGCTCAAAACATAGCTACTATAGGACATGATTCTCTGGTTCTTTGTCGTTCCTAGCAATTGGGTCCGTCTCAAACCAAAAGAAGACGTATTCTGAGGAAGGATTTGGTTCTATGTTCCATGCTAAGCTAACTGTAGAATTGAATCCGTGATACCAAGGCCAGCATCATATTGTTACGTTTCTAGGGTTTGAGTTTATTTACTTTCACGAATAAAACACTCGATAAAAACTTAACCGTAATTTAATGAAGCTTAAAAACTAATTTATTTATTACAATTTATTTTCACACTAAAATCTAACTTCGACTATCGCTGCTCGAATTCGACTGACTCGTGAGTCAACTCCGGGCGATTTTATATCTACTGTTGGCGTCTGGAAGTCTCGATGCTGGAAGATTCTAGTTTGCTCGATATGGGCCCCGAACGCGTGACGGCCGATGATACATCGAAGCGGCCGACTTCTTGGCGCCTTGCGCTAAGCCGGTTGGTGCGCCACACTGCCCCCTTCTTAAAAACGTTTCGTCTCGAAATGTTCCTGGTGATAGTCTTGAAGGAGGGTGTCGGAATCTACATGCTGGCCCATTCTTGCAACTTCCCGTCTGGAAGAAGTAACAGTCTACGGTTTTGCTGTTGCTGACTGTTGCCTGTGGGTGGTGGCTGCAGACTAGGACTTCAATTCCCGTTCTGTGGAAGATGACTTCCAGCATGCTTCGAATTACTCTCCAGTCTAGTCCGTCCAATCCGCAGCCCAATTTGGGGATGGCTAACTTCATCTGATGGGTCTCTATTAGCTGTCTCCTTAGGCTATATAGGGCTCTCCACATACTTTGATAGTCAGGTTTACCGCTTGATGTCTTCTTAGTGACTAAATAATGCACGTGGCGCCTCCGATCTGCCGTCGAATCAATGATCTGCAAGCTCTTGCCTACCACGGGATGCTGTCTTCGTAGCTCCTCGATTTGGCCAAATTTCTTCCTAAACACCTGAGCGATTCCTTTGGACATTTTCAGGTCTTCTGCTACGCAGTGGGCCAGACTGTACTCCGGTGGCACTTTAAAGAGATCTTGTTGCTTCTCCGTGGTCACTCCAAACCGTGCCTTGCTTCCTTCGGCGTGATGAGACATGAAGGTTTCGAAGTTCACTTCGGAAACTTGCGCCCTTTGTACTGTCCCTTCATCTGCTTCTCCATGGTAAGGGGCTATCCGGTTGAAGTGGATTACTTTGGGTTTGCCATGGGGGACCTTCTTGATGCGGTAAACGACGTCGTTGATCCGTTTCATCACTTTGTAAGGACCTTCCCAAGAGGTCTGTAATTTTGGGGAGAGGCCTCGACGTCTTTGGGGGTTATAAAGCCAGACCAGTGCTCCAGGTTGGTATCCCCCGTGTTGAGCGTTGATGTCATAGTGCTCCTTCATCCGATCGCTGGCCGTCTGTATATTGTGACGCACTTGGTTGTGGATATCATCCATTTTCCTGCGTAATTTGCTCACGTAATCTTCGTCGGCAGAGACTTCGCCAGGCTTCACACCAAACTTCAGGTCGCAGGGCAGTCTCGGCTCTCGCCCGAATACCACTTTCGCGGGAGTCTCCCCTGTTGTCTCATGAACGGATGAGCGGTATGCCATTAGAAACAGGGGGATGTACGTGTCCCAGTCCCTCTGATGATTGGAAACGACCTTGGACAAATGTCGGTTGATGGTTCTATTGAACCTTTCCACCATTCCGTCCGACTGTGGGTGGAGTGCAGTTGTTCTAGTTTTTCGTACGCCGAGCAGAGTACACACGTTCTTGAACAAGGCCGATTCAAAGTTCCTTCCTTGGTCTGAATGCAGTTCCATAGGCGCACCATACCGACTGATCCATTCCCTGACAAGGACTTCCGCAATAGTGACTGCCTCTTGGTTAGGTAGGGCGTAAGCTTCAACCCACTTGCTAAAGTAGTCCATTACCACGACGATGTACTTGTTTCCACCATTCGTTTCTGGAAACGGGCCGGCTACATCGATGGCAACTCTCTCAAAAGGACTTCCAACGTTGTACTGTCTCATGGGAGCCTTACCCCGCCTGTGGGGACCGTTACTGGCTGCGCAGACTGTACACTTTCTGCACCAATCCTTCACGTCTTCCTTGCAGTTCACCCAGTAAAATCTTTCGCGCACCTTCTCCATAGTCTTCTTAACTCCCAGATGCCCTCCCGAAGTTCCATCGTGAAGTTCCCTCAGAACTTCTGGCACCCTATTCTTGGGGATCAGTAACTGTGTCTTCTGTTCCATGCCTTCCTGATTCTCTATGCTTCGTCTCAGAAGACCACGATCCAACACTATGGAGTCCCACTGCGCCCAGTATGATTTTACGGACGGTGCACATGGTGCTACCTCTTCCCAGGTAGGCCTCGCGTCCCTGCTTTTCCATTCTAGCACTAATTTCAAATCCGGGTCGTTCTCCTGGTCTCTTCGCAGTTCTTCGCCTTGCCATTTGTCATCAACAATGGCTGTCCTCGCAGTCGTGGCTACTTTCTCGTCCAAACGACTACAGTGCTTACAGTCTTCGGCACAGGGTCTTCTCGACAGAGCATCGGCATTTCGATGGCTAGTTCCTGCCCGATGCTGAATTTCAAAATCGTACTCCTGAAGTCGTTCGATCCATCGTGCAACTTGCCCTTCTGGGTTCTTGAAACGGAGAAGCCATTTTAGAGCGGCGTGGTCGGTCCTCAGCAGGAAGCGTCTACCATACAAGTACTTGTAGAAGTGTTCTATCGTTTTTACGACGGCTAGCAATTCCCTTCTTGTGACGCAATAGTTTCGTTCCGGCTTTGATAGGACTTTACTGAAGTAGCCGATCACCTTCTCTTGCCCCTCTTGTATCTGGGAGAGTACGCCACCAATCCCAACGTTGCTAGCATCTGTGTCCACGACGAACTTGCCTTCCGGGAGAGGATAACTCAGAATAGGAGCACTAACCAAGTACTGCTTTAGTTGTTCAAAGCCAATTTGACACTGTTGGTCCCATTCAAATGGACGACCTTCTTCAGTGAGTTTTGTTAACGGCTTAGCAATGTCTGCAAATCCAGGAACGTAGCGCCGATAGTAAGTGCACAGGCCAAGGAAACTCCTTATTTGGTGTTTATTTCTGGGAGTTGGCCAGTCTTTCACCACCTGAATCTTCACAGGGTCCACGGCGATTCCATTTCCATTAACAATGTGCCCCAGGTAATTCACTTCCTTCTGGAACAGGTGACACTTCTTGAGGCTAAGCTTTAGTCCAGCTCCGCGAAGCCGCTGGAACACTCCTTCCAGGTTCCTTAAGTGGTCGTCGAACGTCTTTCCCACGACAATTATGTCGTCAAGGTACACCATGCACGTTGTCCAGGACAGACCTTTCAGAACCGTCTCCATTAACCTCTCGAATGTCGCTGGGGCATTACATAACCCGAATGGCATCACTGTGAACTGCCACAGACCCATACCAATGGAAAACGCCGTCTTTTCTCGATCTTCGGGCGCCAGCTCCACTTGCCAATATCCACTCTTTAAGTCCAAAGTTGAGAAGATCTTTGAGCCGGCCAGGGTGTCCAGGGTATCATCAATCCGGGGCAAGGGATAGCTGTCCTTCTTGGTGACATTGTTGAGTAACCGGTAGTCTACACAGAATCTGGTGGACCCATCCTTCTTCTTCACAAGCACTACTGGTGACGCCCACGGGCTGCTTGATGGTTCTATCACATTATCCTTTTCCATCTCGCGAATAATGCGTTCCGCTTCCTCACGCTTTGCCAACGGTAATCGCCTTGGAGCTTGACGGATAGGTCTTTCTTCTCCAGTCTCTATTTTGTGTTTCACGACATCAGTTCTTCCCTTGGATCCATCTTCTACCTCGAATACATCTTGATAACGGCCGATCAGATTCTTTGCTTTTGTCTTCTGGTCTGGAGTCAATTCCTGGGCTGTTGACATAACCATTTCCCATAATTTCTTTGGGACTTTCGCTTCTGGCACGTTTGTTTCAAGTTGCCGGGAGATGGAGGACACCATGGTGCAGCTTCCCAAGATTGTTCCTTTCTTGATATTGACAGAGAAACAATTGACGTTCATCAGGCGGACAGGTACTTCCTTCTTCGCCGTCAACAACATTTTCCCAACGAGGACTCCTCTTCCAATCCTTTGATCATCAGTATTAGGTTCAACCATAATGACTTGCCCATCTTGAAAAACACCGTCCAGTTTTGCGTCGACGATAACCTCAGTCCTGCTGGGTAATACAACGTCTTCAGCGAGGACTACTCGAGCGGCCACGTCCCCTCGTTGATGTAGAACCAACTCCTCATTATTGACCGCCATCACGCCACGCTTTAAGTCCAATTGGAACCCGTGGGCACACATGACGTCCATGCCCAAAATTGCCTCGTCCTCTATATCTGCCACCAGTGCACGGTGTTTAATTGGAGTTGAACCAATGGTGATGATAACCTCTACTTCACCGTGGACAGTTGCTGATGTTCCAGTTGCAGTTTTCAGTCTCCACTTGGTCGGCTCGGTGCGTCCAGATGACTTAATGACGTCGGGTCTTAGGATGGTCTTCGTCGCACCCGTATCCAACAACATGGTGTGAGGAATGTCATCAATGGTGACATCCACGAAGACACTGCTGGTTAACTGCCGTAGGGATATTACTTGCTTGGCTTTCGTCTTTGGGGGCCTTTGAATACGGGTCGACGTTTGCCCCTCTGCACCGACCCGGCTTAGTTTAACTGTGGCTTCCTTGGATCCTGTCTAGGCTTTGGACATCGCCTGCGAACATGTCCTTCCTCCTGGCAATTCCAACACACCAGCGGCTTCTTCTGCTTGAGAACCTGTTCCACAATGCGGCGAACATCCTCGGCGGTGGCATATTCCTTGGATTGCCCCTTATTAGCAGATCCCACCTTGGCGTTGGTGGACTCTTCCTCTTCTTCCTCTTGGAAGTCCATAGCCGCTCGAACCTTGACATGCCCTCTTGAAACTCGTCTCGCCGCTTCAAATTCCAAGGCATAAGCCAATGCGTTCTTGGACGTCTTCGGATGGGTCATTCTCAATGCCTGCTGGTTGTCTGGGTCACGGATTCCATCTATGAAGGTCTGCACCGTCAAACATTTGAGGAATTCAACAGGAGCTGTGGGATATGCCAACTGGGCCAGACGCGCAACGTCTGCTTCGAATTCCTGAAGAGTTTCTCCGGATTTCTGACAGCGATTCCTCAACTGCGCATGGTATACCTCGGTCAGATGGGCCTGTCCGTAACGCATTTCCATCCTATTCACCAGCTTGTCGAAGTCTTCTTGTTCCTCTGGCGGCATCGTCTGTAGCACATCGATAGCGTCCCCTCTCAAGGCCACAATTAACGAAGTGGCTTTTTCGCTGGCCGTCCATCTGTTCGCCTTTGCTGCTGCTTCGAACTGTTTGAAGTAGTTGGGCCAAGAAGACTTTCCATCGAACGTTGGTGGTTTTATCTTCAGTTTAGAATTTTCTGCTGGTCCTTCCACAATTCGGGTTTCATTATTTTCTAGTACTTCTACTGGTGGCTGATCCCCGAACACTCGCAACCCCGCCATGATTTGTTCCAGATTTTTGATTTTATTATCCTGCTGGAATATTATTTCTTCCACATTTTCTTGAAGGTTTCTTGTTTCTTCCGATATTTTTACCACTAGTTTATCTTCGAGTCCTTTCGTCTGTTCTAGAAATTCACCCTTCAAATTTCCGGACTGTTCTAGAAGTTTCTCGTCGAAATTTCTGGATTGCTCTAGAAATTTCTCGTCTAAGTCTCTAGATTGTTCCAACAATTTATTTTGTAATTTGTCGAAATTTCCAGATTGTTCTAGAAGCTTCTCCTCTAAATTTCTGGATTGTTCTTGAAGCTTCTCTAAATTTCCAGACTGTTCTTGAAACTTCTCGTCCAAATTTCTGGATTGTTCTCGAAGTTCGTCCTTGAAATTTCCAGATTGTTCTAGAAGTTTCTTCTCTAAATTTCCAGACTGTTCTTTAAACTTCTCGTCCAAATTTCTGGATTGTTCTCGAAATTCATCCTTCAAGATTTTATTAAAATCGGCGGGACCACACGAAATTTCGAAAAGGAACGTCTCTGGATCTTCACCAGCTGTCAACAAATCGGATCGGAGACGCTGTTGAAGTGCGCCTTTCAAACCACAGGTTTCTAACTCTCGTTCTTCCAATTCGGTTTTTAATTCGGCCACTTTTAAGTCTTTCAACAACACTTTTCTCGTAGCCATTGTTTTTTTTTTTTTTTTTCTATACTGTACTTATTTAATAATCTGATTAAATTTAATTTACTTTAAATTGTTAATTTATTTGCACAAACCCGCACACCGACACCACTGTTACGTTTCTAGGGTTTGAGTTTATTTACTTTCACGAATAAAACACTCGATAAAAACTTAACCGTAATTTAATGAAGCTTAAAAACTAATTTATTTATTACAATTTATTTTCACACTAAAATCTAACTTCGACTATCGCTGCTCGAATTCGACTGACTCGTGAGTCAACTCCGGGCGATTTTATATCTACTGTTGGCGTCTGGAAGTCTCGATGCTGGAAGATTCTAGTTTGCTCGATATGGGCCCCGAACGCGTGACGGCCGATGATACATCGAAGCGGCCGACTTCTTGGCGCCTTGCGCTAAGCCGGTTGGTGCGCCACAATATGTTTGCTAAATGGGTGTTGGTCAGGCAGAGATAGATTATAATTGATCATCAAATTAAGCTTAACGCATTTTGAACTTGGAGGCTACGTCAACAAGCAAGTTAATTGCATTTGGGGATTGGAAATGGGAGAATTCAAAGAAAACTGATTAGAGACAATCAGAGTATGTTACTGTTTGGCGAAAATTTTCTGCCAGTAGTATCATCGGCCCTATGAAGTATGCAGAATTCCAGGAAATAGGTTAGGTTTGTAGAAAAAGCCGCGGTGGCTAATTGATTCAGCATTGGGTATCAATCAAGTCTTCCAATTTCTTTCATGCAGCAAAAATTTCCCCATTTTCCCATTAACTGGCATTGATTTATTTCTGCCGACATTACTTACTTTCTAAAAAGTGTTCTGTAGATCGATTCAAATTGCTTTGGCAATTGGACTTTATTATTATTATCAACCAATTCCAACTAATACCACCAGAAAAAGGAATATCACTCCTATGTTGAGGACGAATCGAAGACGAACAAGCAGGATGAATAAGCCGAAGCTTACAAGAAAATTGTTATTGAGGTTTTCCTATTATTGCCGAAATGTGAATAATTCAAATTATTTTCCATTGTAAAAAACTGATATCAAATTTTTACAGTTATTGCAGTGGTTATTCTGTTGGACAATAAAGATAATATATGCTGTATGTTTTGTATATTTTCCAGAGCGCTGTTTTATATTATATGTTAATAACACAGTAAATACAGAGGAGACGTCGCTGCAGTCGGTTTTATTATGTGTTTACTGTTTCAAGCCATTGAACTTGTTTACGTTTATCCATACGTTTATTTTCAAGCAAAGTACAGGATGTTACTGAACTTAAGTCATTTATTATAGGCGACAGACCGGAGGCCATTATTTTAAACTGGAAGTTTTGAAACCTGTATTCAACTCCGATTGAGATTTATTTTTGTTTTCGATTTTTCCTTGTTTTTGGGTGTATTATTTCTCTTTTACAATAGTAGCCAAACGGACTGCATTTATAGTTTTAAAATTTGAAAATTCAGTTTTCTCATATTCTTGTTTTGTCAGCTCTGTTTCTTTTACGTCTGATTTAGAGTTTCACTTTCATTAAATTCGAAACGCCCTTTATTTTGCTTTAAGCGCACGTTCTTTATTACAGCTTTCATTTTCATTAGGTACCGCTCGCACTGAAGAGTAACCGAACCAGAGACCTAGCTGATGACCTGAAAGATAGACAACCTAAACCCTTTTAATGACCTAAATTTAATGAAATAATAAAAGGGATTTCAAAATGAAGGCGTCAGCTCCCGAAAGAGTTGTTGCAAGAACGAGCACTTTTAACACAAACAATAGGAGGGTCGTGGTCGAGGAGATAATTAAAAAAAATGTTAATGTTCGTCGGATCTTTTCTTGAACAGCGACGTTGCTCTTCTATTTTTTTCTCATTCTGTAAATTTCGTGCGAAATTTCGTTGTTAGCGAGAATTCTAAAGCATCGTTTACAATCATTTAATTTAAGTACGTGTCGTAACGCGTTACGTTGAATGTACTACGACGCTCAACTTAAATGATTCTCCTGCATGCGAACCACATCCTTAACAACATTCAGCGTAAGGGCTTCGAAACTGTCAAATAGTATCAATTATGGTGAGCGTCGTTATACATACACGGGTAAGCATTGCATTATGTTTTCTTGTTATGTTACGTACGATCGCGGACAATATAAAAGGAACGGCTGAAAATTTGCTTGGCACTAATGCCTTTTAGGACCTAGCGAAATTGAGCCTTGTTGCACATTTCATTGCATTACCAACCGGGGCAAACATCTCGACCATGCGATGCAATAAGGTCGAATTTCGCACAGTTTTACTGCTTCGCGTTCGGTTTATAATGTCAGCGATAGTACGTGCATATAAACGACACTTTATTCCTTCCTTCAGTTGTAGTCAAGCAGAGTTTTTTATGTAAATTATTCTGACCTATTTGTTTTGATGTCTTCTTCTTTTCATTATTTACTAATATATTTTTTTATTATGGTCCATTAGTAGCAGTAGTAACTACTCATGCCATTTAAAATAAGTTTAGTCAAATAAAGCGGTGTTTAAACAAAGAATATTTACTTATGAGCTTTTAATTTTCGCAGTGAAGTAATGATTTGGAGAACGATTATGTTCACGATGGAAAAATTTATAGTATCAGTAAATGACTTAAGTTTAGCAACACCCTATACCAAGTCTAAAACCGCACAATAAATTCATATAAATTCATATAAGTGCAACAATTCAAAAAATAATTATAGCTGTTTTGTCAGTAGAGAGAGAGAGCATCAAGTTTTACAAAAATGTAACACCTAAATATATTAGCGTTAAGGGGCGTTCATATGCACGTACAAGTTCGCGAACGTGCGTGAATGTTTGTTTTTTACAAAACTTTTTGATTGTATTTTGCAATTTACATGGTGTAGAAAGAGATAAGCGAGAGAGGCTGTTTGTAAATAAGTATAAACCATATAAACGGTTCTTGTGCATCACTTTTAAACGTTACGAATGTATTAAATAAGGCTATGTACCGTAGATAAGTTTCCGCAAGTAATCGTAAATTTACCAAGAAGTTTGACGTGGTTTATGAGGAGTACCCAATTTTTTAAAAAAATATGGTATACAGCGTGTCTCTAAACCTCTGCCTTTTGAGACATCCTATATTTAAACAATGTACACATTTTGAAGTATTGTATTAAAAAAAAATGATATGTGAAGAAAAAAATATTATATTTTTGTTGACCCAGGAATACCAAATCACTATCTATTACACCATGTCATACATTATGTCATCTGCTAAAAATTCGTAGGATAGTGTAATTAGTCCTACATATTTATGCCTTTCTTCAGTGGCGTAGCTGTAGAGGTTGAAGGCATTGCAAAGCAACCCGGCGTTAAGACGCCTATGTTACCTGATCGAACCCAGTAAAAGTGAAATTTTTTCTGGTTCTCTAAACTGAGAAAGTGATTACTTATTACATATTTGTAAGTCGCACTTCAAAGATTTCTGAAATTTTTTTTTATTTTCAAATACAGAATAGTTTAAAGTAAAAATAAAATAATAAAATTTTGGAGATATTATTACCGTTAAACAACTATTTCAATATAGCTAGAAAACGCTAAAAAAATAGGTGTTAAGCATCAATTTCGTACGAATGACTTTTGTAGCGCCATCTGTTAATCCGAGCCGTAATTTTCTAATTTTGTCGGGAAGAGATTCCAAAACAACTGAAAAATGTTAGGAACGTTCAAGAAGAACGTCCCGAAAGAACTTCCTTCGAATATTTAAAATTTTATGTTTAAATAGTTAAATCGAAAGAATGATTTACATCATGATTTTCATGCACATGTGGCGCCATCTGTTATCCCACAGCACAACATTGTACTCTTTATTTACCGGAAAACAACTGAAAAACCTACTCTTGAAATGACTTTGAATTAGGGATGACGACAGGTACTCGAGTACCCGGGTACACGTTTGTTTAACTCTCACCGGCTCCTCTTTAAGAGTACCCGTTAACCCATAACTACCCGCTACCTTTTATACTATACCCGATATTCGGAAAGTGACTTAATTATATTGTCCTTGATGCAACTTTCGTTACATTTTGCTCAAATGAGCATCAGTTAGTTCAGAAAATTCTTTATTAGTTTTTCAAATTGTTATTCGATACTTATCGGATATCCAAGTAGTTATCGGGTATTGGGTACTTATCGAGTAACTGGTATCAGTAACGGCTACTCGGGTAACAAAATTATCGGGTACCGGTATCCCTACTTTGAATGAAAAAAAAAAACATTTATGGCGCCACTTGTTATCAAGGGTCGTAACTTCGTTCTTTTTATTTATTTATTTTTTATTATTTATTTTTTTATTTATTTTATTTTTAAGACATTTCAAGGAAACTGAAAGACGTTAAAAAAATTCAAAATTATGTTATCAAAAACAGTTTCAACAATAAATATAATAAATAATAATAATTCAACAATAAATACAATAATTAAAATCGAACAGAAATGGTTAAAAGAAGTTTCAAAGAAATTTCAAACATAAGTAGCGCCATCTGTTAATCTGCGGCCGCAATTAGATTTGTATCCTCTGACTCCAACAGTTTCAAAACAGCTGAAAACAAATTTCAAAACTTTCAAGAATAACGTTCTTAATACAAAATTGTGAATAAAGAAGAACATTTGTGGCGCCCCCTGTTACCATGAGTCATAACTGTGTGGTTACTGAAAATCGGCAAAAATATTAAGAAATGATGTTACAGAAAAAGATTTCGAATAAATAAACTGACTGCATGACTGGATTTCAAGGATTTTTTTTTAAAGCAAAAAACGGAACATAAGCAGCGCCATCTATTAATTTGTAGTCACAGTTAATTTTGTAATTGCCTTTAAATTCAGGAAGACAGTTTATAAAAAGGCTGAAAACAATTTTTTTCAAGGTGAATAGTTTAAGTGTACTGCGCTTAGCGCTAGTTCTCGGTAGCTTGTCTAATCTAAAATTTTGACAGCTCCTCTGACTTTTTAGAAGTAGGATTATCCAAAAGCAATAATTAAGCCGTCTTGACTTATTTAGGCATTGAATGTAAGCAGCTAAAATTTTTTTTTTAGATTTGCTTTCTTAATAATAAATATTGTAATAATAAAAAGGCGTTGGTAAAAATTTTGCAACCCGGCGACTTGACTTCTAGTTACGCCACTGCCTCTCTTTCTCGCTTAAGAGTTTAAAAATTGGATTGGACAATCTTTTCCAAACGAATTCATCCAATTCGCAATAAAAGAGAGTTAAAATGAATCTTACTGAAATATTTCTTGGGATAAGTGCTCCAAAATAGTTGGAAGAGAATACACCTACAAGTTTGCATACGCGTTCACGAACATGTACGGGCGTTTGGATATCCAATCAGAGTAATTTGTTTCCAAAACACTTCTGAAAATAATAATTTTGAAATATGTCTTGTTAGTTATAGTGTCCGACCGAAATCGATTTTCTCGTCGAAACCGAAACCAAAACCGAATTTCGGCCAATATCTCAGTTTCGGCCGAAACAGAAACCGAAACCGAATCTTATTCGAAAGAAGTTAGAGATAGTCTAAAGTCTAAATTAAGACTTTTATTTATTAATAATTGAAACTGAATAAATTCATATTGTAAGGCAGAAACAAAAACAATTTTAAGTTAGTTTTATTTATTAATAACTGAAATCAAACAAACTTATATTGTAAGACAAAAACAAAAACAATTTAAAATTTTCGTCTCTAACATATTTTACAAAAGTCAAAAGAGAATTTTTTTTTTCAGCTATAGCTCATAGACAAAATGCAAATGTGTACCTTATTAAAATTGAATTTAGGTCAGAACACTTTGGTATTTTAGAGGTTTCACATCCTGTAAAGCAAATTCACTTTTATTTTGATTAATTTGAAATTTTGTGGTAAAGATTGCGTTAGTATTACGGTCTGCCTTTTCAAGCTGGGGAATTTTGAATCAGCTTTTGAATTGGGATCGGTCACATTTCAAATATGCTGTCAAATATTAGTTAACACAGCTTTAATTCACTGTCAAAATTGACATTTACACTGTTAAAACTGATTATCATTTTATTTGATATCCAAAAATTAATCGAGTTTGAGATTAATATGTATTTAAAGCAGAAAAAAGAAAATAAATGTAGTTTCGGTTGTAGTCGAAGGTTCGGCCGGTTTTTGGCCAAAACCGAAACTTTAACCGAACCACGAAATTATGGCCGAAACCGAAACCGAATATTCGGTCGGACACTAGTTAGTTAGTTAACATCAGTTCGGACAAATATAGTTACTTTGTTAATAAATCAAATGATCTATTGCACTGTTACCAGTTGCATTTTTTAAAAGGCAACGCCGTGCTCTTTGAATTTTTCAAAGAATATAAAAGCTGTTAATGATCTGGGAACAAATAAAAAAACATAAATCAGATAAATTCTGGCAAAAAAAGGTGAAAAACTAATTTATAAAGAAAAAAGTGAGTTACCTGTGTAATATTTTTCGCATTTGCATGTCTTGTTGCGTCCAATTGAAACACATTTTCCGCCGTGCTGGCAAGGATTAACTTCACAAGATTCAACAATCTCATTTTTGTATTTTAATAATTTCGACCTGTACTTATCGTCAACACTAACTCGTATGGTCCCATTCAAAAAAATTCCTTCGTATTTATTGCTTTGTTTAACGTGTAAAGTGTTCAGAAAAGAATCGATTGCGAAAGGCGGCTTAGGGACAACGGAATCTTTTTGATCTTTATCGTAACACAGATGCCAGCGAGTGCCATTTGTGTCGGCATAATTGTCGTAAACTTCAATTGCTCCGTTGCTTGAGCAGTTCGCACCACTAAATTTCACATTGTAAAGCTCGATTGATATTTTATTGCCTACGGGAGCTATAAAGTGAAGCACAAAATTGACGTTTTGCGGAGGATTGTCTGGATAATTCAGATGCAGCATGCTACCATGTGTAGCATTTAAGACGTTAATAACTCTCTCCTCGTTAACGATCCCAAGTGTTTTATACATTGCTTTGAAACCACGTCCACTTGGTCGATTTTTCGTCCTCAGTTTTATCGTTAATTGTTCAGCATTGGATATGAAGCTACCCTCACTGAGGATTTTGAAGCCACTGTAAGGGTGAATAAACGGAGACTCTTTGCCTAGTTTAATATCTACCATAGCTTCGTCGTAAACCGATTCGATGCCTTTCTGATGAGAACCTATGTCGTAGTCCTCAAACTGCAGCCAAACTCGTTTACCCTCGGGGGCTAATATTGTTATGGTGCAATCTAATTTTGGAAGAAGAAAATTTGGATAGTTTGGGCTTGCAATCGTCCCTTCTTTGGCTATTAACGTTTGCTCGGGGCAACCCGACATATCCACGGACTGCCATTTTAAATGAAACCCCCCACCGGTTATCGAATAATCGGAATGGAAGCTTAATTCAACCTCATTGGTTTCCGATATAAAATCGAATCTGCTCATATCAGCTTCATACGATCCACATAATTTATTGCTATCATTATCATCGTTGCCGCTATCTTTAGGGTACTTACCCAAACTTCTTATTTTAATGTAGTCATATAAACATTCTGCTTGCGATTCGATATCAATTTTATCAAAATGTACTACAATTCTCGACCTTTCCAGTCCTACTATGTGGACAGTAAAATCCAAGTTGTTGTAGTAATACCCGGGGAAATTTGGGGTCGTTAATTCACCATAAGAGCCGTTCACCGTTTTATTGAAATTAATCCCAGGAGTGAAATTCTCTTTAAATCTTTTGCACACGTAACCCCCAATCGATTCACACTTCTGAGCCTTCCAATACAAACCGCTGGGAAGCATCGGGGTCGGTGTTGGCGTCCATTGAACTGCAAGACACATGGGATCTCCTGTGTTGACCAAAATATCGTTTTCTCCGGGTTTTTCCCCAGGTAGCCAACCCATGTATGCCATTCGGTTTCCGTCAGTCCAGGAAAATCGGCCTTCTTCATCCGCCCTAGCACCAAGCCAATATCTAGCGGTGGTTCTGTACTCGGACGATTTCCTTATGTTGGATATTACGAATTTCTCTTCGTCGGGAGACAATACAGACGCCAATCGCGCTTTTATTCCGCTGCAAATTAGATGAGCGGTGTTCCAAGTTACTTCTGGATAACTGACGAAAAGGTAACATGTATCGTTGAATATTTGGAAACGATCGTCCGAACACTGCATGACTATAATAAGGGAATAGATTGAATTATACTACATTTTTATGACTATTAAACTGTGAAAAATAACGTTTCAGTTTAATGCAGAATAGTGCACTTTCATGCAGAATAAGTGCAATTTTTTTTTGGAGAATTTACTTGTTACATGTACAGCTGCGGAATCATAAATAGATGATTGGATAGGTGAAGTATCTTTGGTGACGATTGCATGGGTTAGAATTAATTTACTAAAGACAGAAGTAACTTGTCAAATTAAGTTATGTGTGTATCGTTATTTTAACAAGAAATAGAGAATTTTCGGCCATCGAATCAAATCGAATTCGTAAAGCTGTTAGAATAATCATGGGGCAGTCTGGATACATAATATATTAGAAATCTTAGTTCAATCAAACAATGGCGGGTGCTAGACTGACGTGTCGTAAAATGAATAAGTACCATATTAGGCGAAAGATCGTGTCGCCTCGAACTATTCGGACATATTCATTCAAGAAACGTTTCAGTTTGGTTATTCCATAATTTATGTTTAAATTAGTTTAAATATTGTGAGTATTATTATAATTTATTATTATCGTCATGGATAATTTCACAGAAATATTTTTCTCCGGGTAGAACACTGACAAAATTAATATTTTAATGCCGATAAAAGAATTCAATTATTTCATCGTTCGTTTAAGACTACTTGGTATGAAAATCATAAATTGTTGTGTGGAAGCAATTTTAAAAAGGCACTTTTTTGTTGGCCGTGTTTTTTTAATTCTTTTATCAAATGTCAAAAAAAATGTAAGAGTAACTTTGGCAAAATAAACGCTCTCATTTCGAGATGGAGATGAAAGTAAAAGGGTTATTTAGTGCTAGCAATTTTGTTAAAAGAAATTAATTAAGACTTAGGTATGTACAGTCGAGAGCATTAAATTTTGGTCGTCAATGTCAATCAAAACGTTAATTTCTGCAAAGTAAAAAAATTAAACGTACTGTTTTGACAACCAATGACGACCAAACATTATTGCTCGCAACTGTACCTTTAACTATTTCTTTTTCATTGTGTCGCCTACCCTGCATCAATAACCACGAGCCGCCACTGCAATCCACGTTCGAACATTTGCATTCAATTCAATTGAAAGGCTGCATGACCAAATAGGTACATATTAAGAACCGTTATTTTGTGTTGTTATAATTGTAAGTAAAACAACTATGCATTATGATAGTATAATAAGTATTTGCTAGATATAATTTTTAATATGATTATTTATTTTATTACTAGATTGTCATAGTTATCGAAATTTAGGAGTAATATTATAGCGTTTTCCGCTGGTTGCACCGGTGTGCACTAAGTGTATCTCCATCTCGTTTTATTACATAAAGCTGAACTAAGATGGAAATACATTCAGTGCACACTAGTGGAGCCAGTGGAATACGCTATTAAATTAACGAAAGTCCCGCTTTATGATTCCACAGCTGTACATACAGTAGCGGACTATAAAATCCAAGGCACGTTACTCGTACAGTCGCCCGCATTAAATTTGGTCGTAACTGTCAACCAAAAAGTCAGTTTTAAATCCAGTAATTAGAAATGTTCACATGAATTTGTTGTTTTACTAAAAAAGGATGAAAATAAGTTAGGTTTTTAAGAAATTATTTCCAATATTCAAAATTAAGACATCAGTCTCTTCACTTTTATTAAATACAAGTCAAGTACATATGAAACTTTGACAATCAATGACGACTAAAACTTATTGCTCGCAACTGTACAATGTAAACATTATTTGCAATATTCTTGGCTTTTAATACAAATTTTACTGTTAACGATTTGTATTTATTTATTTTGTATTTTAATAAAATACTTTATTTAAGTTATGTTCAAGAAGTAAATACTGACTTTGCCAGATGAAGGAAAACCTGCGAGATTTTTATTTGTTGAGTTTGACGTTTTTATTTTTTTTTAAATGCTTTTGATAGAAAGATTTACCGATTTACCAGGATTGTCTAAATATGCACGAAATGTCAAATTATTGTCCGGATTTTAAGGTCCGCTACTGTACAGTAGAAGATAAGAATAATATCTTCATTAGATTTTAATATTTAAAGGCTTGCTGAATGGATTCTGATGAAATTCTATTTATTTTTCGTAAGTTGAATAATATGTTTGTGATCAAGATTGTTGCTGTGCATGGAAGTAAGCTGATGTAAGAGAAATCAAAGCCTAAAACAGTTCTTACAAACAATATAATTAAGATTGCCAACATCTGAATTATTTTTTTTTTTTAATTCGGAGGAGGATTTTGAAATTTTGGTGCTAAATCGAGCTTTGTCATTATCGGCCAGCTAACAATGAAAAAGCTCGCTTTTAGCGCCAAAATCAAAGTACTCCTCCGAATTAAAAAAAAAGAAAAACAGTATACAGGCTGTCCGTTTTACGAGTGCCACTATGGGGATCTCGTTTACCTTAAGAGATATAAAGTTGGTTAAACTAGGGAAAAGTTGCGCATTCTCATGCTGAATAATAATCGGAAGAAATTTGAAATATCTTCAATGGTTTTAAAAATTTTGGAGCAAAGCGCAAAAATTTCTGATTTTCGTTTTTAATTTTGTCAACATAAACTAATCGTACTAGGCATTTCTAACCCAGACATTATTCAGACACTTTTTTATGAAGAATTCAAATATGGCACCTCCTTCTCAATAATTTTCAGGATGGAGGAGAAACACATGGCAACATTTTTTCTGATGGACGCCATTTTGAATTTTAACATTTTGAGCTTACGTTTTTTTTTCTCTTTACAACGATGCATCATGCATCACACATGGTGGTCCAAATCACATTTTTGCCAAAAATCCAATTTTTTATTTTTTGCGAAGAGTGCTTTGGGAAAACAAAACGTTATTTTATTGTGAACAAGAGTTGGATAGTTTGATCTTATTTCAAGTCTTGTCATTTAAGTTAAACTAAACTAATCGTACCAGAGATTTCTAACCAAGAGACATTATGCAGACACTTTTTTATTGAGAATTCGATTATGGCTTCCCCGAAATACATAAAAGAATAGATAATAACGGCAAATTCATCTGGGTTGCAACTTCTCTTGAGGAGATTTTAATATTTGTAATCATGCAAAATTTTTACCTCTTCCAAAATTTCCTGCTCATATTCATTGGGCCATATTTTCATCTACGTCCTTTAACCGAACCATATTCGCCCAAGCATAGAAAAATACCTCAAACCAGGTTGTTGCCGCTCTGGATAACGCTGCAAATATTTTTCCGCAGTCATGAGGGCATTTGGATGCGAAGTGTAGTAAATTTCTCTTTGTTCTTCACTTGAAAAAGGCATTTTCACGATAAAACTAGCGCAACCGTAAATGACAAGACTTTGCATAGGATCAAACTGTCAAACTTTTGTTCACAATAAAAGAAAGTTTTGTATTTCCAAAGCACTCTTCGCAAAAAATGAAAAATGGATTTTTGGCAATAATGTGTTATTGGACCACCATGTGTGATATATCGCTGTAAAGAGAAAAAGAAACGTAATCTCAAAATGTTAAAATCCAAAATGGCGTCAATAAGAAAAAATGAAGTTGCCAGGTGTTTCTCCGCCATCTTAAAAATTATTGAAAAGGGGATGCCACTTTCGAATTCCTCATAAAAGTGTGTCTGAATAATGTCTTGGTTAGAAAAGCCTAGTGCGATTAGTTTATCGTGAAAAAAATAAAAACGAAAATCAGAAATTTTGTTTTTTCGCGATATTTTCAAAACTATTGAAGATATTTCGAATTTTGTTTCAAATTATCATTCAGGACGAAAATGTGCAACTTTGTCCTAATTTAACCAACTTCGTATCTCTTAAGATAAGCGAGATCCCCATAGTGGCACTCGAAAAACGGACAGCCTGTATAGTCGACGCTGACCCGAAGAAATATTGGGTGTTGTCGGTAATTAAACTGGAGTGATCTGCTGATTATATTTTTCTCACTCTTACATGCATTCAAAGTTCTTCTCTCTTACATTTCACCCGCCGTTATGTATTGGACGAATTATCGAAAACGCTTAATGTTTAAAACAATTGTCATACGAAAAAAAATTTAGAGAAAGAAATTCACACTTTTATTCTGTCTTGCTTTTGCAATTTGTGATGTTGTTTTGACCTTGTTGTCGTTGTATGTAAATTGCAATTTGCATACGGAGGGCAAAACAATGTCGCCAACCTTCTGAGTCCAAAATTTCTTACGAGTTGGTGAAAATTCCCTTTTCATCATCAAATTTCTCTTTGTGAAAGAGGATTATATTTCAGTTGCAAATAAACAATTCATTAAAATTAAGAAAATACTCAAAAAAGTTGCTAACGCTGATGTATGATTTTTAACATTTTTAATTTCAGATTTCACCAAGAAATATTTGTATTTTTTAGTTTTCATGCGCTTTAAATCAGTTTAAAAAAATCAGCGCCATCTACGTATATTGTCTCGAACTATAATTTATTGGTGCAAAATTTGAAATACATTTTTACATTCGACTTTTTATAGATTGATCGTCAGCAACAATGAGAACAACACTAAATCATATAAAATATAAATTTAAAATTATTTATTTTCACAAAATTAACTTTTTTCTACATGAACTTATGAAGTCCCTAAACAAGAGAAATTTTCCTCGAATAGGCAACTCTGGGTAAAAAGGAAATTCTATTAACTTTTTGTTTAGTAGATACAATTTTTAGAGCGTGTTGTAAACTGTTCTCAGCGTTTCTTGGGTAATATTCTTTCTTTCTCTCTCATATAAACGATTTAGTATATCTTGCTGTTCATGTTATTCACAATCACTATCCAAGAAGATTTTACGAACCGGAATATTTTTATTTAAAATCCGAAGCCCGAATGATCGTAAAACCCGCAGTCTTCGGGTCAACATTGTTGACAACCCTAAACATAATATATACAGGGTGTATTAATATTACTACTTTAAACAGAATAATTCTTTGTATTCCATTAACACTAACACGTACTAATAAGTAAAATGTAAAAAAAAACATAATTTTATGACGTATTTTTTCTTGAATATGTGCAAGATTATTTATGTAGAACGACATCGAAATGTACATATAACTTCTCTTAAGATGAGGAGAAAAAATAATGTAGATTAAATTTTGTATTACTTTCGTATACGAATGTTTAGATTCAATAACGAAAATAAAATTAGAAAATATTAAAGTGAATACATTACCGTTTTCCATCGAAACTCTCGCTTTAAATCCACCGTAATGATGCGAGTAGTCCGAGCTGAATCTTAGCTGGATTTTCGACCCCTTACTGACGTGCCGAAGAAGTTTCAATTTGGAGCTCCAGTCACCGCAAAGCCGACGACTAATTTGGCTATTGTTTCCCGAAGTTACGTTGTGCAGATTTTCTAGGATTTCGAGGAAGTCGTAACTACAACTTTGATGATAATAAATTTTAGGATTCATATGCTGCCAACGTATATACGTAATTTTGTGTTGCTTTGCTTTCCAATTTTCTTTTTTTTTTTGTTAAGCCCGCTTGGCACTATAAAGATTTCATATTAAAACTTGCATAAAGTGACAAAGCCACTTTGTATAAGGTTTTATATCAAATCTTCTATAGAGCCACACGGGTCTTTTAATTAATAAAATAAAAATTTTATATGCATATAAGGTTTTGTTCTGTATCTGTATTCAATTGAATCGGATATTTCAGAAACAACACAAGTACAATGCTTTTCAAATGGCACATGTGTTGTTTTGAACTAACTGATTCAATTATTGATTATTGAAAGATGATCCTGACCTATTGTGAGTTGAACTTAGCAATACGTGAGTTCCTATAATGCATCCTCGTGTATGTTCAGTCATACTCATATTTCGCAGGAACATATCGATATTTGAGGGTTTCAGTTTCAGTCCTTAATCAAACAAGCATGTATTGTATACCATTATCCTGAGTGCCAGCTTACTTATCATGTTATTTAAATAAATCAATTAATTAAATTGTAGTATAATCTCTACTGATTAATAAATAAATCAAATATTAATTTCCTATGTTTATCATCTACCTGACCAAAGAAAAAAAACTATTAAAATTGTGGAAAAAACAAAATAAGATAAAAAGAAAAACTGTAGAATTGCAAAACTAAAGAAATCACCGAAATATCTCGATTTGTACAATTTTTTTGGTTTGATGATCATCATCCTGTACATTTTTTTAAAATAAAAATAGAATTTTCCTTAAATATCATATTTGTTCTGCAACAAATTTCCATTAACTTACCATTAACCTGCCCTAGCGCTGTTTATGTTGTTACTTATGTTTAATAATAGTTCGAAGTTCTAATATTAGTTTCATCGTTCGCTAGTTACGGTTGGAATTTGTCTTGCGCAAGGTAAACAATTGTGTAGTTTACCGAGGTATGTAATGTTTTAACAGATATAACAAGCATAATCTACTGACATACACAAGGTATTTAAGAAAACCAAGCAATCATCCGTATTATTGGTCTGCTTCAAATAATTGCACTACGATAACCAATTGTTATCTTCAACGGTGAATTTGATTTAATCATGTACTTACGGAATATAAAAATCTACACAAATGTCGATTAGCTGACTTACAGAGTGTTTATGGAAATTCCATCGTTATACAAGTTACTCCATATTTACGGTCTTTTACGTTTTGGTTCTTACAAGAAAGAAATATTTTCTAAAAGTATAAAATGCTGATGTATTCCTTTTTGTCATTTTAATTCTGTCATTATTATTTATGTATAAGGTTGGGCATTTAGGGATTGCTGCTATTGGTTTTCATTAATCACGTGATCAACGAATAACCAATAATTTCCGTCAGGTGAATGATGAAAAGCAATAACTGCAATCCCCAAATACCCAAGGCATCGAGGCAATCAGAATAGAGTATCTTTTACATTTCTTAAAAAGTTTTAGGTTTTCTTATACAATACATTTTTTTTTCAAAGCTCTATTTTTTTATTTAAATTCCTTAATAGTTATGTTGATGTTTAAAATGATTATTATCTTACGTGGGTTCGTTTTCCAGAACTAATTCTTCGAAGTCAAGTACTATTCGATATCCGGGAGGGGCGAATATATCCGTGTTGCAGTCCACGTTGTCCGGATACTGCCTCGGGAATCCCGGACTTGAAACGACCATTCTTGGGTGGTGTTCCGTCAGGTTTACCGATTTATGACAATCGGGCGGCCAACTTTCTTTCAGTGGTTCTGTAACGTGTATTAAAATAGACCATACATTTTCACAATTATTACAACTGCTACTCGCTTAATGTTAAAGTCTAATGGATGTAACTTTTTAAACTCCCCTCATATGTTTTATATTTCTAAAAAAATATACATTTACAATAATATGCGGAGGTGACACTGTTTGGATTACATGAAGTTCTTTAACAGTTTAAAATTACAAAAAGAAAAAGAGAGTTAATAGTTTTTAGCACCAAGAAATAAATTGAAAGTAGATAATAATTATTACAAAAGTCGACTTTATTTTGCACAAAACTTAACAAAAACAAAGACCGATCGAAGAAAGAACAGGAAACTGTCGATAATTATCGAATCGGTAAACAAGAACTCGATTTCTTTTTTTGCTTGGTCAACAACAGTGTTGCCCACTTTCCTCCCAAAATTTAAGGATAAATCTCCTGAAAGGTGTCTGTACAAGTAATTTTTAAGAATATTTTTAAGAGGAAGAAGGGAAAATTAAAATTAATGTATTCTTGGAAACCATACAAATTTGTAACATTCTTCTTTAATCATTTTTTCAGTCTTCCGTCTTAGATCTTATCATGAGTTGATTGAAAATAGTTTTTCGAAAAAAATGGAATACCAGTTGTTAAGTTGGGAAACTAGGGAAAAACTTCACTGCAGAGTTGGCAACTCTTGACGAACATCCTTCAGACTGCGTCGGTAGTTCTTTTATGACACGATTGGTCACTACTGTTTAGTTTATGAAGATTACTGAACCTTTAGTTAAAATGATTTCCATCTCAAAGTAATAACAGATTTGTCACTAAACCGATCACTGAAAGTTAAGCTGCCAGAAGTAGTGACAATATCATTAAATTGGCAATATTGGACAGTTATTTTTCTTAAAAATAATGTCAATGAAACGAATTTGCTTTTTGATTTTTTTTTGTCATTGGGAAAAAGTTGAAATACTCTTTTGTTTTTTTGAACCTGTTGGAAGGTCATAGAAAAATAAGGTGAAAAAATTTTTAATTTTTTTCTTAGAATAATGAAAACTGAAAAGTTGAAATTGATTGTTCTGTTTTGGTTTTTGAAGCAGTTGGAAGTTCGGAAAAAATAAAATGCGAAAAATTGGGTTTATTTTTTTTTTGTTGGAATAAGGAAACTCTGAGTTCCGCTTCTTCTGTCGACAATAGAACCGATTGTCATTTGTTTTCTATTAATATTTTGTCTTTTGATGAAAGAAAGGTATACCATTCTTATACATACATATAAATGCTTGTTAGGGGCTCTTTTGACGCTATGCAAGATTTCATATAAGACCTCCTGCAAGGCGAGAGAGACAGTCTACCTCAGTGAATGTTCATTGGTTGATTCGATATTTCTCTGTCACCTTGTGCGAGATTTCGTATTAAATTTGATATGGCGGCAAGAAGCAAAAAAAAAAATAATAAGCAATATGACATTCGTTTGTAGTATTTTTTAAAAACTTTACAATGAAAATTAAACGTACTTTCGTGATTCTTTTGCTTTTTTTGTTTTGAGGAAGAGAGGAATTTTTATTTCCGTTTTTTGCTTTTAAAAAAGAAGACTATTAACTGTCGCTTATTTTTCTGACAAAGGATTATCTAAAACATTTTTAGATTTAATTTTTAAGCAAATAACTATACATGTTGTCTCTAAATTCCGTGGACATGGCTTTACCACAGGTTCCTGGGCTCAAAATAAGACCATTTACAAACTTATCTCTATCCATAATGGTCTCGCTAAGCTGGTATTCTTCTTTAAAGTTCTTGAAGAGAAAGTTTGATATGAGGTCCCACAAGAAGATAAGTTACATTTATAGGGGGTTTTAGTTACTTTGACTAGTTACTAGTCTTTGTGACTGAATCGTAAGAAATATCAAAAGTTACAAAGACACGAAAAAGTTTCCTATCGAGTGTTATCAACTAAAGTTATCTTCCTAATCTCAAAGAAGCTATAGTAAGATAGATGTTGTGGCAACCCTGTTTTTCACGCTAGCGGCTCACTGCGAGTAACTAAAACCACGTGTAAATGTAACTTACCTTCTTGTGAGACCTCATACCAAATTTTATCCAAATCGGTTCAGGTGTTCCTTTGTTATA
The DNA here is from genome assembly GCA_036172665.1 of Prosopocoilus inquinatus. Taxonomy (NCBI): domain Eukaryota; kingdom Metazoa; phylum Arthropoda; class Insecta; order Coleoptera; family Lucanidae; genus Prosopocoilus; species Prosopocoilus inquinatus. Next base: position 28,570,911 of record CM069876.1, on the reverse strand, counting down.
AGAAAAATTAGCTTTCCTTTCAAGAACTTTGAAGAAGAATACCGGCTTAACGAGACCATTAAGGATATAAGTAAGTTTGGTTAAATCGTCTTATTTTGAGCCCAGGAATCTGTGGTTAAGCTATGTTCACGGAATTTGGAGACACTCTGTATACATAAGGTGTTTTCCTTTGTGCCAATGATTACTAATCGTACAATCCAGATTCAATTGTTGCGCGTTCGTTTGTCATATTCCCCTCCTGCTCCAGTGAAACATTTTTGCAATCCCCTTTCTCCGCGGATTGATTCATGTGATTGAAATGATTGAATCCGTAATTTGAGAGTAACATAACCTAAACCAGACCTGTCTTTTGAAAGTAAACCTTGGTAAACAAAACAACGGTAGCGACTGGACGCAACAATTGAATAATGAAACTGCAGAAACGTATTTGACGGGCACAAAATTCTAAATATTTCTTTCACGGAATCCGAAGCTGTTCGTTTTATTGGCTGATCATATCAATGAAGGATTACATCACGGTTATATTTCATTGAATCTTGATTTTAAATACTGGCACGAACGAAAGCACCCTTAATAAAAAAATAAACAGCATATGGTGTAGAATGTGCACCGCCATTTTACTTCCAAAATGCCAATAGGTTTGCTTTTCTTTGTGTGACAGTTTCCGACTAATTCAGCACTGCCAAAGGAGCAATGGCTTTTAATGGCTCTGTCAAGTAACACAATTTTGATGAGCGTACACTTTTGACTGATTCAACTGTTGACGGAACAAACGTTTTGACAAACAGAAAAAGGTGATTTAAAACGTATGAAAAAGCGTCGCCATTTTGACTCCAAAATGCTGTTGAATTAACCAGCGTTTTAAAAATCTAATAATAGGTACTTTTTTTTTGCTTAAAAGTTTGAATCGTGTATATACAGCGTGTCTCTAAACCTATGTCTTTAATTGAAACCAGAAATAGTGGTCAAGAAAAGAAACAAAATTTGTTATACAACTATTGGTCAGATAGCAATAATAACCCAGATAAAAATTATTAAACTTTTTCATAGAAATTGTTTGAGGATCGCTGAATGCAGCTTAAATGTTCCGGCGGAGGTTGGTTTTCAACTATTCTCCGACGTTCAGGGCCATAAAAAGTCATAAAAACGCAGACCATGATCTAATTCACAGATATTGTACTTAAGGCAGGTCAAGTATGGTGTTTTTTTGTGAATTTTAAAATCAGATAAATTTTGTAACTAGGTAAGTTCTTAATAGTTTAACATATTCTGAGCGTGTTGCATTATTAAACTAAAAAAAATTAATCTAAAGGCGATCGAAAAAGTGGAAATTTTTACATTATATTGATTTGTAAATTGCCAATAATCAACTTACAATGTTGACTACTAAAGTTTATTGTGTTTGTACAGCAAAAATAAATTTGTTTCTTTATTAAAATTTCGAATAAGCGACGAAATAAACGTCTGCACTAGGCGAGAGCTTTTATGTCTTTATGATTTAAGCCGACGCAGAAATTCAGGTTCAATATTATCCTTATAAAAACATATGTTTTGTGTTGGAATGTAAACAATTAATAATGTAGTTCGAGTGAGAGCTAGCGAAGTTAATCAATCACTTATTTTGAACCCCTAGATTATTGTGTGTACAGGCAATCTAATTTATTTAAATTTTTCATCGTATCATACTTTAGTTCTTGCTTTCCGTTTCTACAATAGGAATAGTTTCTGCTCTTGCAATACTTATTCTGCGGGTATTAGTGCGATAATTAAAAAATAATTTCATACATTTTCAACGCAGTTACAAAAGTAGAGTACGAAGATGTTTAATTACTTCAGCAAAAATCTAACGAAGATTAGGTACTCGTCTTTAACATAACTGTTATTGTCTATTACAAAGAGGCGCGTAAACAAACGTTCTTACTTATCGCATGTTGTAAGTACAGATAAACATGCCGATGTCCCCAGGTCGGATTCATATTCGCATACAATAAGACCTTGGACGAGTTCTTCTAAACGTAAATAAAAAGTTTTATTGAGGTTTATTGCTTTTATCGGAATAAATTGCTGAAACAAGTCGTAAACCAAGCAGAGGTTTCCAAACAAAGGGACTGCTCTCGCTTGTGATAGGTCAGTTTTTCATTTTTGGGCAAAAAAATTCATATTTGGAGAATTAATATCTTACGTAACGAGGAACTTACAGTTTCATTTAAAGACAGAGATTTTAAGACACCCTGTATAAACAACCATAATTGAATCCAAACAAGTTTTAAAAATAGAGAGATTCAAAGAAAAGAATGTCTATTTTATAATCAAAACACGTCTGGATCGCGATTTTGTGAACGAAAGAAAGCACCTAATATTTTACCATCTTAAATTTGAAAGATGCAGGAGTGGGAGGTCCATAAGCCGATAGGAGTTTTAAAGATTCTGATAATATTTTTACTGTACATACAATTTGATAACAGTTTCTTAATTTTGTCATCATCTGCAGTGAACATAACTATTTTCATAACTTCGAGACTTGATCAAAGATTAATACATTGCTATTTACCATAAAAGGAAGGTGTTTTTTTATCGATTCTTTTCTTAAAAATTCACTAGCAGCAATATCATTTCACTATACTGCGTTACACTCTTAGAAAGCAGTACAAGTCTTATGGGAAATTCGGAAAGATAAAGGTAATGTTATTGAAAAATCGTGAAAGATAGAAAGAGAAGGCTAGAACCTATACTGCATACTAAGGTTGGAACGCTATGTTGTTACCTAATTTTATTGCACTATTAAAATCGCCGTGTATAATATATTAACTAAAAGTAAATTAATATTATTGGCCATAAAATGATGATGTTCTACATTAATTCTATAAGTAAAAAGTTTTTTAATCTTAAACCAGACAGAATTATCAACAACTTCATTTGTAAATTCTATAATCTAAAATTCACTAACATATCTTTAGAATATTTAATTGTAACCCATTACCAGTTCAAATATTAATTCGTTATTACATTAAATAATTTTCTACTCCTCCTTGATAATTTGAAGAAGAAGAAAGGAAAAATATATCATATTTAGTGCCTTTGTAAAAAAGTAAAATTACCATCATTTCGTACGCGTTCGCAGATGAAGTAATTCGGGGTCGTGCAATCTCTATCGTTCCACATAAACGTGGAGGTTAAACTTGGGGTTGATGTTGGTAACGAGTAAACCCTCCTAACTTCCACACAATCCTGTTCACTGAGGCCGTCATCATTAGGCTGTCGATTATAGCCGGCGTGCTGTGACCATCCGGGAAACCAATCTGTAATATAATAAGCAGTCTTAAAACTTCTAACATAAGTTACCTTATTAACTTTAAACTTCATTTTAACTTCGCACTACTTCATTTATCGACATCCGTGAAAGGTGATATCAAAATGGCAAATAAGCTGGAGAGTACTAAAAAAATGTTGAAAAACTTTTTATTTGTGAATTTGAGAAGTCAAAGTTTTGTTTTAATTTCTCAGAATTCAATTCAGTTCATTTCCTTTTGACATGAAACGTGTACAGGGTGTCCCAAACCTCTGGAAAAGTCCAAGAATGCCTCTTTAAATTCATTTTATCAAGAAAAGGTCTTAACAAAAGTTGTGTAGGTTTTCATTCCGCATGATCTAAAATTATTTTCAAATATACGGGTTGTTCATTTAATAAATTACAAACCTAACTTATTGTGGCGCGCCAACCGGCTTAGCGCAAGGCGTCAAGAAGTCGGTTCGCTGTTATGTGTCATCGGCCGTCACGCCACCGGGGTCTACATCGAACAGACTAGATTTCTCCTGCGTGGAGGATTCCAGACGGCAGCAAATGATATAAAATCGCCCGGAGTTGACTCACGAGTCAGTCGAATTCGAACAGCGATCGTCGAAGTTAGACTTTTAGTGTGTAAATAAATTGTTACAAATAAATTAGTTTTTAAGCTTTATTAAATTACGGTTAAGTTTTTATCGAGTGTTTTATTCGTTTAAATAAATAAACTTTAAACCCTAGAAACGTAACATTATTATTTTTTAAATGGAACACTATATATTTTGTTGCAGTTTTTATTATAGTATATTTGGATAGTGCTTCCTACGAGTTTCCAACCATACCATAATCTATGGTCTTAAGATTTATAACTTGTGAGTTATTATCACTTCTTTATAATCAACTTATGGAACGTATTGTATAATATTTTCATTCGCCTCAGAATCATTTAAGATATTTATTCATACAGTTTATCGTACTTTTAGGCTGAATTGCACCGACATCTGAAATTAAGTGCCTTAACCATGTTAGTTAATCCGTTTTTTAATTCATTGTTAAAACAAAGCTATTGCACCCACGTATTTTTAACTCGAATTAGTTGATTTGCAACGTCACTAACACGATATGGAAACTGTGACGTTTAGCATTACGATTGGCCATTTATCCAGTTCGTTTATATCAAGTTTGTACTCAGATGTGTCACTTTGCGTCAGTTTCTATTTTATGTGCCTTTGAAAATGTAAAAGAGAGAACGCAGATGTAAGGTTACGGATATTATTTTCACATGCGTATAGACAATGGCGCCAATCACTCTGGGAAATCGTCATACTTGATGAAATACATCAATAATTTTGTTAATTTTCTTTGGTGTCTGGGCCATACATAAATTCTCTGGACTTTGCAGCAATTTTCTCTATAACACGTGAAAATATCCTACTACACACTAGACACTGAAGATTTATCGATATTTATATAAAATCTGCCAAAACTTGCTGAAAACTTCCAGGTGCAAAAAATCTCAAAGTAATTAGTAATTGAGTAACTGCTGACATTGGAAAATTTCTATTTGTTTTATGCTCTAATGCAGTGTTTCTTACCCTGGGTTCCGCAAAGAGGTGTTTGGATTCCTCCGCAAATGAAAACGAAATTACACCACAAAAAAATATGTCATATAAAAATAGTATAATGTCGATATTTTGATGAAACAGTAATTATCTCATATTTTAGTGCTAAGGAGGTCCTTTAAAAAATATAAGTGCTCTAGAATTTTCTGCTCTACAAGAGGGTGAGAAACTCTAATGTACTGATTTAAAAAATATCCAGCATTTCTTGCACCACTTCTTTTAAAAATCTGTAGCGCATCTTAAAATCTACCTCATCGCAAATCAATAATGAGTTACTACTTCTTTTCGTAAATTTTCGGTTTTGGTATAATCTGAATCCGAGGATCAACCGTAGGAATCTCTTTCTTCAGAAGAAGACCTAATTTGTATGTTCCAGTACATTCCGATAAGTTAATAAACACTTTTGGCTGAGTTGCTGACTGACATATGATGACTGACAGCTGAAATTTATGCATTAATTTGTGTTACTTAATCCGTGATTAAAATATAATTCATGTTAAAACAAACGCTGTTGCACCGACGTATCTTTTAGACCCGATTTTACCATCTGCTGATAACTTCAACCGTCGGTTAATATCCTTAGAAACTATTGTGCCGACAATGGTTACCTAGGATATTAACCGACGGTTAAATTTATAAGGAGGTGGTAAGATCGAGCCTAACTCGAATTAGTTGATTTCCGATTAAAGTGAAACGTCATTAGTATAGAGGACGTGTCACGAGTAAGTATGACGTTAATGTTATGGTTTGTCATTATCCAGTTTGTTTGCATTCGATAGTCAATTTATGTACAACTCACTTGCTGCTTCTCTTTTAAAAAGGGAACGTTAAACCAACTTCGATAATTTAAATTATATTCATAATAGCAGTTATAATATTGTTTTATTAGAATTAGAATGTTATTAACTAATATAAGTAAGAGGGTGCTTAAATAAATATAAAAATATATCGTCAATGTTTATAATTAAAAAAAATTCTGGCTTAATTACATTCAGCATTTTGTAACTGAATTAAGTACCTTATTGACCGTTAAAAACTATCGTGAAATTTGTAGAGTAAAACTTGCCTAATTTGTATTAACGCTTAAATGGCGTGTCCATAATTTTTGGTAAGAGTGAGAAGCATCTCTAGCCCCAGAAACTATAAATGACAATGAACTATATGGTTTAAGCTAACCATGGTATTGTGATATGCCCTCCAGTTTTCATAATGATTTAGTTTCAGTTTTGGTTAAGATAAAGAATAAGTTTTTAGTTAAGAGTATAATTTCATAAAGTTCTTGCTCTTTGGTGATTAATTAAATGATGTGAAAAATAAAAGACTTTAGAAACAAGCTGAAAATATCTTGACGTATCCTAAACTGGTTGTTTGCTTTTGATAAAGCTGCTTGTTTCTAAAGTCTTTTATTTTTCACATAAGTTCTGTTAATATACTTCTCCGCATTTATTTTTGTTGGTTGTTGAATGCTTGACCAAATGATTAGGCGTGGGTTTGAATCGCTTCATGGTATGTGAGAAAAACAATTTTCATGTGTCGGTGAGTGTTCGGATTCTGACCGGCTCCTTGGAATTGTATTTTTTGCGTTTCTCCGGTTTATAAGTTGAATGCCGAACGAGTTACAAACATCTGTAAGTCGGTCGCAGTCGCCACGGGTAATATTAGTAACTAGCCAGCCGCCTTCTCAAAGGAATGGCTTTGTCGAATTACTTGATCGCATTAGAACGAAAATACATGATTTATAACTTTGAAAAAAAAAAAAACAAAATAATTTCGTTGTCGTGGAAACCAAAATTACCAAGTCACACGTTTTCGGACTCACAATGACTTGTAGATTCTAAATATGTAAAAATGTAAAAGCCGTTCCAATTAGAATAAGAAAGTTGATATAATTTCCGGTGAAACCGGAAGTCGTACGGTGGCCAGTGCTACGTCAGAAATTTTTTAATTTATTTTATTTGTCCCAAATTTTATGTAAAAAAAATAAAATTCTAGAAGAGTGAACATATAGCATGGACACTCTGTATTGTGTATTGGATATGAGTTTATTAGAATATTTTCCTTGTTTTGAACTCTCCTATCACCTGCCAAACTTTGTTCAGGTTTTTTTTATTAACACCCTGTATATTTTATGAATTTACGTTATTTGTTAATTTTTAAAGAGAAATTTGTATTGTTTTCAAATTATGTTAGTTCAACTACTAATTTCTCCGTATTAAACAAACCACCGCTGCTTGTTCCAATATAATAATAATTTATTGATTTTTAATACATTTTCGATTATAATCGTTCAGAAGAATGCATGATTTACGCTCCTGTACGCTTTAGAAATTAATTTATAATATATCTGTTTAACTCGTGTTAAACACTCTAATGAAACAATAATGCCGAATTAACTAATTCAGATTTACTAATTATGATTAGGACAAACTACGATCGGTGCAATTCGAAAGTCTAATTCAGATTAGTTAATCTGCGTTAACGTTAATCAAGGTCGATGCAACTCAGCCTTAGTGATTTAAATAAACATAAATAAATAAATTCAGGAACTGAACGTTTTTTTTCAGGTAATTCTTGTCATGTAAGAACACATTACGAATCGGTTGGATAATCGCTGATTAGAATGTGGTAATGGTTTGAAGTGGTCTCCATGGTTACCAGATTTGGCTCTCCAATTCTTTTATGGGGATATGAGTAAACAAATGAAAAAAATATTCTCTTATCACAATTTGTTTATAATCGTAAATACGTATTTCGACAGTTACGCCACTATCTTCATTTCTATTGGAGATTCAATGAAAATATCCTCAGGCTCATAACAACCAAAGAGTGTACGCGTGTGGATGATTGAAAATAGCAGCGTACCTGTTGAAATACGCATAAAAAGATATAATCTAATATTAGTATGAAATAAATTTCAAAAACTATTACTAAACTGTTTTCACCTGTACTATTCTTAATTTATGGGGACACGTAAAGAAACAAGAGCATAAAGATGTACTCGGCACAAGTAATGAGAAGAAAAAGCGTATTTAGCAATATGGCAGAGTTTCTTTACATTTTTTTTCAATAGTTTAAATTTTGATGATTTTAAGCCTATTTGTGACTGGAGACATTTTGCTTTTCTTAGTTAATGTGTAAAAAATATTAAGATTCAATTTGTTTCTTTGATATGCAGCTCCAAAATAACAGAATTTTTTACAATGTACATAGATTCTTTCCATTCATTTTCATAGTGTAATTGGAATTATGTATCGTTCAGTTTTGTTGTATTTATTCCATATTTTTATTGCAACCGCTGCAACAATGATAAAAAAATTGTTAATTTGAACTAAAATAAAGTGTTTGGATAAATATCTTGAATGATACAACAGATAAAATATTTATGAGACAAATAAAAATATTATACAGCACGTTTCTTAATTTGATTATAGAGAAGTGATAATAACTCACAAGTTATCAATCTTATGACCATAAAATATGATATGGTTATCCAAATATACTACAATATACAGGGTGTTCCATTTGAAAAAAATGCCTAATTTTATAATAAGCGAACTGAATCGCAGTATTGTTGATAGTCGCTAGGTTTATGAAAATGATGTATATTGTAAAAGAAGAGAGATTTAGAAATATTTTGGCCCAAGGTTGATTGTCGTATCATTAAAATTGACAATTTGGCAGACGATCAAAAATGACCCATTTTTTGCATAAAATTAAAAATAACTCGGTAAATACTAAAAATAAGTAAGTATAATGTTATATCATTTTTATCGTCTCTTCAACGGCTAACCGAAACTGCAATAAAATATATAGTGTTCCGTTTAGAAAATAATAAGTCAGGTTTGTAACTTATTAAATGAACAACCTGTATATGTGAAAATAATTTTAGATTATGCGAAATGAAAACCTACACAACTTTTGTTAAGACCTTTTCTTGATAAAATGTATTTAAAGAGGCATTTTTGGACTTGTCCAGACCTTTGGGGCACCTGTATAGTAATTAACGAATTAACCATAAAGCTTGAATAATGAACTTCTACATAAAGTTAATTGCATTTGTTATTTGTACCACATAAAATTTATTCAATTATGTTCTTAAATAAAAATATTTATCCAACACCTGTTTATTATAAAGTCATAATAATGCCGGTTTTGAATATATTATGAGGTCTCTAAAGCACTAGTGGAATTATGAACTCATAATTAAAGTGTTATTCAAAATCGGCATAATAGACAGGTGTTGGATAAAACTATGTATTACACTCGTGCCTGAACAGCAAATAAGTCACTCAAGAAAAATTAGCCCACTCCAGAAAACTCTCGTGGCTAAACATTATTTTCATGACTTATCTGCCTTATAACACTTTTATAATAAATAGCTATTATGTCTACAAACGAAAATGACTTCGCACTTTAGCATTTACAATTTTTCTGACATGTTTCTAGTACTCTCTGAAGTGTCTAGAATAACGTACTAGATAGCTTATTCACCATTTTGGAATCTTTCCCTCAATCATAATATTTCATCCCACAAAAAAAAGAAACCTAAAGGTCAAGATTGCTTGCTTTATTTTAAAGTAAAATGAACTGAATATTTCATCGTACATTTCACCCTATAACCGATTCGTTATTCATAACATTCATCCTTTTACTTCATTAACATTTTTTTAAAATGCATGATGCCGGCCGAAATCCCTTAAACCTCTTGCGTTTAAGTGCCATTATAACAAGATTATTCAGAAAATGCTTTAAAATTACAAATTTAATATCAAGGAACGACGAGTTCATTTGAATTAGGAATGCGTTAAGCGCTATGCTTATAAAGCATCTACCTTTTGCGTAGACGTATTGAATTGGAGAAGGCCTTAGTAAGCTTTTAAAACATCCCTTGAAGCGATGTACTTGCTTATATTTTAATATTCAATTCATCTCCTTACACTGTTTGCAGGAATTAAACTGCTGAGGTGTATGTATTTCAGATCCCTCAAGTTGAGTGTATCTTAAATGCTTTTGAGAAAATTATAAAAATATTTTAAATTTAGAGAGAAACCTCCTAGTTTATTTAAAAACTAGATACGTTTTTCAGCAGCTATGCTGTCGTATTCAGTAGATGCCTTCTTCTTGAAATATTTTGTCAAGGGTGTACTAAAAAATATATTGGACAAACAAAAAGAAATATACTGACACGTTTTAAAGAACACTTAGCTCATTTAAAGTACAATAGAATTGAAAAAATCCAGTGTTGCCCAACATATTTTTGACACCAGTCATAAAACAGATTTAAATAATCTTAGGTTAGTAAAAACAACGTCAAGCAACAGGGAATTAGCCGGGTTTTAAACCATTTACATATACAAAAATAAGAGAGATTTAATTAACACCAATCATTGACTTTTGGCAGGTTCTGTGTTGCTTGACTTGGTTGACGCAATCCAGTGATACGCTCGCTTTAGAGAACACGCTTCATTGGAGCGGAACGAATTGGTATATAAGGTAACGAAAGGTATGACACAGTTATTTCTCTTGTGATCAAGAAGAAGGCATCTACTTAAGATGGCAGCATAGCTGCTGAAATACGTATCTAGTTTTTAAACAAACTTTTTGTGGTTAGGAAATTAAATCCAATTTATTTGTACTACAAATCACAGTCTCCAATACATTTTAATATATTTTAAATTACTATTACAAGAGTTTGGGTCGACTTTTAAGGAATCAAAATAAAATGCAAGGTATTCTATAAAAAATGAAGCCTTGCGTTATTTAAGCGTTGAGACAGTTTCAACGAGAAACGAGAAGCAGCAGCAGCGCCTACAATAACAGCAGCACTGAGGAAGTTCTCCTGCAATGAAGAACGAAACGTCGGCAGTGGAAGAAATCCGAGTGCCACGGTTTCAGCCGGAAACTAATTCAAGAATGGCTATCACTAATAATCCAAGTAACATATACACAGTATTTGTTAAATAAGTGCAAAATTTTTAACCACAATACCCTATAGTACAAACAATACGAAGAAAATTGTAAAACAAAAAGGAAATTCCTTTATCCGTCCCTTATTCGCCGCTCACAAAATAACAAAAAAAAACTTACGGAAATTGCTTCTCTGATCGTAAACAGTAAACATCGTGGGAATGACTAATATGAAAGACACACTCACCGAATATCATCTGTGTGAAGGATCACAATCAAACGAACGTTCTCTATTAGACATTTAGAAATGTTTATAACAATTTTTCGACGTGGTGTCCATCATTAGCGACACACAAACGAGCTGAGCCAAAAAGTAATTCGTGCGCATATCAGGATTAACGCAAATTCTGTCGACGGCATTATGAATACACTCCTCTGAAATGCTGCTCTCTCGCCGTTTGTGAATTGTGGCATTTTGATAAGTAATAACATTATGCAGAAAGAACTACGAAATTTAAATATTGGAAATAAGCCGGATACTCCTTTTCCTGAAACATCAGAAAATCCCAATGATTTTAATGATTACTTTGTTGATTGCATACCAGGGACAGGCTTTGATGTAACCGAAATCACAAAGTTTTATAGTACTAGGCGCAAAAATGTAGCACATAATATATTTAGATTACAACTGGTTGATTCAAATTTGTTGCTTCAAAAATTATCTGAAATTAAAACCAATGCTACTGGTGTTGATAACATTAATTCTTATATGTTGAAACTTTGTTACCCTCATGTAATACCTTTTATCACGCATATTATTAATTCATGCCTTTTAAATAACTATTTTCCAAAGTGTTCGTGACAGTCATTAATACTTTTTAATATAAGCATATTACCAACAATATCTAAAATTTTAGAAAAAGTCGTTGCATCACAATTGTGTGAATAAAGGGTGAACTCAGCAAAATCTGGACACTTAAAAAGGCTATAAAACAGAAACCCATAATATTTTTGAAAATAACAAGTATCTATTTTTAAACTACTCAACAGTATTAAAAATTATAATACATTAAATTATTCTGAATTTGTAGCATACGCTACTGAGCGAACTTTACGTCACATAAGTTCTTGCAGGATGACTTGTTCAACTTTTCGAGATACCCAAAGCCACTTGTATCGGAACTGGTCGATGGTTGTGACCGTTGCGCCATTCTTCTTCAAGATAGTCTTCACAATAGACCAGAATTTTTCAATTGGCCTGAATTCTGGGCTATTGGGTGGGTTAAATTTTTTAGGAACATAACCCATTTCATTATCAAGATACCATTGGACCGTTTCATTTGAGTAATGACATGTTGCCAGATCTGGTCACAATAATGGTTTACTGTCATGTTTATTAAGGAATGGCAACAGGCGTTTTTGGAGACATTCTTTGCGGTACATCTCTGAGTTTATGGTTGCGGAGGTAATGAAGGGAGCGGTTTTCAAGTCACAGGTGCAGATGGCTTGCCAAACAAGAAATGTTTGTGGAAATTTTGCCTTTATTTTACGCTTACAAGCTTCAGGAGCGTCCTTGCGACTGCGGGCTGTATAAAAAACCTGACTAGCGATACAATTAAAGTTTTTGAAACAGTACGTTTCATCGTCCATAACAATGCTTTTGCATGTCGTTAATTTGTTTTCATAAAGCTTTCTCCAGCGGGATTTTGCTTTTAAATTTTGTTTTACATCTCTGTCGGGCAGTTTGGGCTTTAAAACTTTTTAATCCAGTTCTGGCTTCAACTTTCTGTACATATATCTGCGATTTTCTTACCTTGACTGCAACTTCACGGGATGAAATCTTTGGATTTTTTGTATATGCTTGAAGAACCTTTTTGTTCAAGTTATGTTCAGTTTGACCATGTTCACCCCCACTTCCGGACTTTCTTTCAATAGTCAGACGTTCTTTGAAGCGTTTGATGACATCTGCAACCGTAGATTTGGGAACTTTTAAAGTTTTAGCTATCTGACGATCACTAGCATCTATATTTTGCAGATGTTCGTGCAGAATCAGTTTTCTTCTTTCCAATTCCAACGAAACCATTTTGACAACTAATGACACGATGACAATGGTACTGATAGATTTTGTTTTTGTCTATTCTGGTTACCTTGATGTTAAATAGTAGCTACCTTTATGCAAGGATTGCTAAGATATGCACAGTCAAAAGTGTCCGAATTTTGCCGAGTTCACCCTTTTGCTTAAATACATTTAACATTCTACCAGAAAGACAATCCGGTCTCATCATAGTTGTGAAACTGCCATGCTTGATATAACTGATGAAATATTTAGAGCAGCTGACAAAGGTCAAGATAGTATTCTTATTATGTTGGATTTTGGCAAAGCGTTTGATATGCTTAATCATGATTTGCTGTTGGCAATTTTACATTAGTAGGAATTTCTGATGGTGCTATACATTTTTTCCGTTCATATTTGCAGGGCCGTACTCAAAAAGACGATATAAAAGGGACTGAAATCGAATTAAGTATCTCGAGGCATCCCACAGGGATCTGTATTAGGATCTCTCCTGTATACCTTATATACTTTTAATTTTCATTCATATGTCAAATTTTGTACTCACCATATGTACGCTGATGATACGCAGCTCCTCTTTCATTTTTATCCCGAAAATTATAAAAGGGCGAACGATTTAATAAATCTAGATACATCTTCTCTAGCAACGCTTCCCTAGAGCATTCGTTACTCATCAATCCACAAAAATCAAAGGTCATATTATTCAGTAAAAAATTACAACATAATTCTTTTCATCTGGAAATAAATAGTACACCTTTAGAATTTGTTGAAGAAGCTAGAATCTCGGTTTAATTTTAGACAAGCAGTTACGTTTTAAATCCCATATTGCGAAATATATTTGCTTGGCCTATGCCAATTTAAAAGTCATATACATGAATAAAAATTACTTATCACAAACTCTTAAAGCAATGTTATGTAACTCTCTAGTACTCTCACAATTCAATTTCTGTGACGTAGTTTAGGGACTTTTCTACACAGAAAAGAATACAGACTTTACAGAATTCGTGTCTTAGACTTGTTCGTGGCAACAGGAAATATGATAGAATCTCTCACACGTTCAAAATTAGTGGCTGGATTAATATGAGGGATAGATGTTTTCTTCAATGCGTGTTGCTTATTTCAAAAGGTTGTCACTTACAAAAATCCAATATACTTATTTAACAAAATACCTTTCCGTTGTGATGTTCATCATGTTAAATTAAGAAATAATGGCCTGCTCACACCTTCTGTGCACAAACAAGTTTTTTCGAACGAAGTTTTTCATATAACATTTTCAAAATTTATAATCTCAATCCATCAGAAAATAAATTGTTGCCAATTCGCTTGTTTAAAAATAAAATGTTACTGAAATTAAAATTAAATTAACCAAATTAAACCGAACCGAAAAATTAAACCGATCAGGGGCCCTATTCTCAAGTCGAGCGACAAGAGTCGCATGCGAAAATGACGTCAAAATGACGTAGACTCTTATACAAAACTATACAAATCGTTCGAGAATTGCATCATTTTGACGTCATTTTCGCATACGACTCTTGTCGCTCGATTCGAGAATACGGTCCCTGTTATGCAAATAAATCAACATCGTCATTGTTGGAGTAAGTGCCATCATTAAGTCTTGGGTTATTTTTATGTTATGCTAACTGTATGATGTGTGTTGATAGAATTTATTTATTTTTATTTTTAAGTCTTATTTCGCCTTTAGTACAAATTTATTTACTTTAAGTAAAGTTAAAGCAGAAGTACAATTTCTGAACTTCGCCTATAGGTTTTCCTAACAATTTAGGATTATCAAATGTAACATTAAATCGTATCTTTTTAATGGAATTGTTATGGAAAATAAAGATTATTATTACTATTATTATTTAGCTTTAACTGGTTCGATCACTTTTCACAAACTAATCTGTTGATCCCAAAGAATACAGAGCAATAAATTGTGTGTCATAATCATAAAAAATGATGCAATCTTTCGCTGAGCTGTAATACGACTTATTGCGAGGCTAAAAACAATGCTTTTATTGGCCTCTCGACTTCGGAAAAGGTTACTGCCCGATTGCACTTCTGTTTTTTGTTCCAATAAAATTTCTTTTTCTTGACTTCCCTCAAGAACATAGACTTACAACTATTTCTTGCCCGATTTTCAACTGCAATTTTCTCGAATTGTGTAAAATTTCTGTTAATGAACAGGTAAGTTCAATCGTTCCCATCGCTTTGCATATTTATAAAAAATGTTGTAATTGCTTCTTATGAGCATACAATAAAGTCTTTAAAACAGTATTATAGTTTTTATTATTATTTATTATTATAAAGTATTATATTATTATAAAGTAAGTAAATAAATAAACAATTGAAAATTGTATGCATCACATAGCTACAAAACAAATAAAAAAAGTGTGTAAAGAATATTTTCATATTTTCATGAATATACGATAAGGTCAAAGGAACAAGTAAGATACGCTTGCGAAACTCAAACAAGCTGTGATTATAATGGTATCAAGTGCTACAACAACCTTCCCATAGTCTTAAAGAGCATTATCAGTTTCAGAACTTTTAATGCAGCGTCGCGAAGTCTTTTCTTTCTGACTCACCCCAACTATTCGATCAATAAATATTTAATATCATTATCGAATTAGGAATTTATTACTATATACTCCTATTTATTAAAATATTTCCGAAATATTATATTAATATTTCATTCCGGAATAGTTCTATTCTGTCTGCGAGAAAATCAATAATTATTTCTCAAACAACCTAAAATATTATTATGGAGCGGCACATTGATCACAATGTGTTTTATTGTATTTATTATTAAGTAGACTAAAGACTAAATTTTGTTACTTTTCAAATCTGACTATTTTATATGAACAAAGAAACTTTTACGTATACCGATGATGTTCCTATAACAACTAACAATAATGTTCATACAACATACATATAACGAGTTTTTCAGAAGCAGATATAATTTTGAATTACGCGGCAGTACTTGACAGATGACTACTAAAAGCTTAAGAGACTTGAGGAATGGAGTGACATACAAACGCCTTAATTTAGAAATTGTTAATTTTTTTGTAAGAATGAATTGGAAGATTTGAACTAAATTTGGTCATCACGCAACAAATCGTGATTTGGGGTCTGCTAGGAGCCCAGAGAAGTCTTCTGAGTTTGCAAGTTTAACTAAAAATTTGAAAGTAATACGTTTTTTTTTTAATCTTTAACCAGACAGAATTATGATGACAAAAACACTCAACGTTTCCCGTCATAATTCTGCTTGTTTTAAGATTAAAAAAACTTTTTACTTACAATTTTTATCGGACAAGAATCAACTTCATTTAAAAAATTGAACACAAGTACAAAATGCCGGTTATTCAGGAATTTTGCTAACAAAGAATTTTCAGCAAGTGAGCATTCGACGACAATAACTTGATCTTCATTTCCACCAAAGTGAACTGACGGAAGTTTTGAAATCTTCGTAATATTTTACTGAAAATATAAGCAGGTGATAATGGTTTTCTAAAATACAATTATGATGAACTCATCTTCGTCTCAAAAAGTTAGTGTATTTTATTTGGGGCTCAGAAGACCTATGAAAGAAACTGAAGCATAACGAGATAGTGAAGAATGACAAGAACTATGATCAAAATTAGATGAAAAAGATATCGTTACCATAAAAAAATGAGGACGTCGCAGCGAAAATACGGTTGCCGATTCAGAAAAGCCTTTTGCACTGAAAAGGTCTTTTTAAAATTAAAAAGTTTCAAGATTTTTGCAAAACAAAACATTGAATAAACAAAATATTAGCTTGGTGGCGGACTTTTATCATTACTCTGTATATTTTAAATCAGTGTAAAGCACTTATTTGTACAATAAAACATCTTTACTTCTTCAAAAAAGGAAACCAAAACCAATTTTATTTGCTTACTGAAAGCGTAATGTAACAAATATTTTTTTTAATGAAATTTTCTTTTTCTGTAAATAAAACGTCATTTCAAAGAATGAGAGTATTTTGTTTTTCAAAAATCTTAGAGTAGAGTTTGCGCAAACACATCGTTATAAATGCAAGCGATATAAAATTTAAAATGCAATTACTGCTTAAAAACGAACAGGAGAAGCACCGTATTCAAATATCTAAATTTAAGCGATTTTTTTCAAATTTTGTGCTTTTCCCTTCCCTTTTAAAGTATTAACTACCTTTTCTAATTTATAACGATGCATTTATAACGTAACAGTGCTTTTGCGCAAACTCTATAATTGTCTTATAGCGTTTTTCACTGGCTGCACTAGTGTGCGCTGAGTGTATGTCCATCTCGATTCAGATTTATATAATAAAACGAGATGGAGATATCCTGAATGTATACCCGCACAGCCACTGGAAAACGCTATTAGTATTGAAACCCCATTAGAAAAAAAATCTAAAAAAGATTTTCAGTCTTAGTTTTTAGAAACGGCGGGTTATATCTTCACTGATTTTGTCTGATTATATCAGTTCTACAGGAAACAGTTTAATAGCTTTCAATGTAGATGCAGTTGTTTTGCTTTTTTTTGATTGATTCACCCGCAGTAAAATTCTTTTCGGGGAGATCAATAATAAAAAAAAATCTAATATGTTACGAACTCTATGAATGGCACTGTATGTAATACATAAATTTAAAATAAATGTGAAATATTGAGAATAATAAATTTTTACCATTTGTGGGAAGACCATAACAAAGATTACAATAACAAGCCAACAAACAATTCGGCCTGATTTATTGAGGTAGGAAAAGAAATGGAATTCCGTACATTCAAAGACATTGTTAGTTATTGATATTTTATTTTATTTCTTGAGCCTGTATCCGCTATAATTTTTAAATTAATCACCATAAATTGAATAAACATAACATATCGTAAAAGAAGTTTTTCTTTTTTCCAACTAAAACTAATTAACAGTTGGCTGATTAATTAAGAAATTGCAGCGAGAAATGAAACGCGTTGTTAAATAACGATTTCATCGTTAAAACAGACCTTTTATCACTTAAAGATAGTAAAAATATAGAGTTTCTATTCGAAAATTTGCGTGTGTGTGAAATCATCACCGCGCAGGGCTTTTAATTGGAATCTATTCTCCGGTAGATGTCGCAGCCATCTTATTCCGCTTGTTTCTCACTTTGCTCCTACGCGATGCGGGTCGAACGGCGACAAACTTTCACACGTGTTGCTTAATCATCAATAATGGTTTTCTTCCAGACAGATTTACTTACACCAAAAAAACAAACATTAGTTGCTTTGTCTTAAGCGCAGTTCGAAATATATGTATTATCAGAGTAACTTACCGTATCTTTTTCAAATTAAAATTTATAAATTGTTGTTAAACAACGATTTCATCGTAAAATCTGACCTATTAAGTGATAATAGGTCAGATATTAATAGACTTTCTTATCGAACATTTGCGCCTGGGTTTAATCATCACTCGCGACCGACTTAATACGAAAATTTGGTTTTCACGCAAGGCTTTTTAATCAGAATCTATTCTCCAGTAGATGTCGAAACCACTCCATTCCGCTTGTTTTTTACTTAGTTCCTACGCGATGTGGGTCGAACGGCGAAAAACTTCCACACGTGTTGCTTAACCATCAATTATCTTCCAGATAGATTTATTTACACCAAAAAAATAAACATTACTTGCTTTGTCTTAAGCGCAGTTTGAAATATATGTGTTATCAGAGTAACTTACCGTATCTTTTTCAAATTAAAATTTATAAATTGTTGTTAAACAACGATTTCATCGTAAAATCTGACCTATTATCACTTGAATGAGATATTAATAGAGTTTCTTATCGAACATTTGCGCCTGGGTTTAATCATCACTCGCGACCGACTTAATACGAAAATTTGGTTTCCACGCAAGGTTTTTTAATCAGAATCTATTCTCCAGTAGATGTCGAAACCACTCCATTCCGCTTGTTTTTTACTTTGCTCCTACGCGATGCGGGTCGAACGGCGAGAAACTTCCACACGCGTTACTTAATCATCAATTATGGTTTTCTTCCAGATAGATTTACTTACATAGAAAAGACAAACATTACTTGCTTTCTCTTAAGCGCAGTTTGAAATATATGTATAATCAGAGTAACTTACTGTATCCTTTTCAAATTAAAATTTATAAATGGTTTCGTACTCGGCACGTTTTAAATTTCAAGATTGCAACATCTTGGGATTTATTTTCTATTTCTAATCGGAAATTATTAAATTTTTCCAGTTTCCTAGTTAAAATTATACCTACTTTTGGGAAACTCATTATATACAGGATCTCCCAAGTTGAGTGGCCTATTAAAAGTTCTCGGGGAAAGGAACATATAAATATTCTGAAAATTAACACACTACCCTACGAGGAAGTAATCTTTCAGACTAAAATATTTTCACTTTTATATCACTTCCGGTTATGCCGGAAGTTGCCATTAACTTTCTTATTTTTAATGGAATGCTATACTTTTTATTGCAAATTCTGATTCAGCATGTTATTCCAGGCAAATATTGTTAAGGCTTCCCTAAACTTAAATGTAAAGGTTTTTAAGATATCTTCGAATTTCTGAAAAAAATTATTTCGGTGGCCTTTCATTTATGAGAACGTATTTACGACACTTTCAAATTTCAAGATTCAAGCTGCCTGTCGTTTGAGAGAATAATATTCAGCCTTTCAAATCATATCCTAGTCATCATTGAAAAATTCACAGGGTGGTCAAAATATGGTGTGGAACTTTGGTCTGTTCAACTGCCCCAAAGTTAGTTTTCGTAAATGGAACATCCTGTATATTTTTGCATCATGAGATGCAGAATCAAATTCTACATTGATTAGTAGTAGCATTCCCTATACCTATTTTCATTAATTTTCTTGTTATCAAGAAATGTTTATTATATTGTGTTAATTAATGGCATTTATACAGTTATTCGTATCTAGCTTTGAAAAACAAGCAACTATCGAATTCCTATTTTTTAAGAAATAAATAATTGCTAACAATAGCATTATTATTATAGGTATTATAGGTAAATACCTATCGTAATACTTATTATTTTCATAAACAAGGGTCTTGAAAAAATAAGTAGACCTGTTTTCAAAAACGATTCTCTTCGTCAGGCTAACATTTTTGTTTAAAAAAAGCAAAAGTAAAACTTACAATTGGTAAAGCGGTAAAAATAATTAAACAGTTTTATTTATTATTCTCGAGTCCCTATGATACGGTCGTAAATACTGCATAAAATCTGCAAATAACTGAGACAAGAGTCAAATCAACTAATAATGTTTATAATGGTAACCTATCTCTCTCACTTTCTAGAAATTTTCCACAAAAAATATCATCCTGTCGTAATTCTTGAAGATTAAATATTACGGTTCCTTTTTATTTGTTTTGTTAATTTTATTAATTTCTTTGTTTTTTATTTGTACATATTTGTTAATAAAGCTTGTAACGCAATAAATACTTTCGATTTGTCGACACTTACTGCGAAAAATTACCATAATTTTACTGAAATATGCCATTATAAGAAACAATAATAGATAACAAGAAAAGTAATGGAAATAGGTATAGGAAATGCTACTACTAATCGATGTAGAATTTGATTCTGCTTCTCATGATGCAAAAACATACAGGGTGTTCCATTTACGAAAACTGAGTTTTCGGCAGTTGAACAGAGCAAGGTTCGACACCATATTTTGACCATCCTGTGAATTTTTCAATGATAACTAGGATATGATTTGAAAGGCTGAACGTTATTCTCACAAACGACAGGCAGCTTGAATTTTGAAATTTGAAGGTGTCGTAAATACATTCTCTTAAATGAAAGGCCACCGAACTAATTTTTTTCGGAAATTCGAAGATATCTCAAAAACCGTTACATTTAAGTATAGGGAAACCTTAACAACTTTTGCTTGGAATAACGTGTAGAATCAGAATTTGCGATAAAAGATATAGCATTCCATTAAAAATAAGAAAGTGAATGGCCACTTTCGGTATAACCGGAAGTGATACAAAAGTGAAAATATTTTATTCTGAAAGATCACTTCCTCCTAGTGCAGTGTGTTAATTTTCCGAATATTTGTATGTTCCTTTCCCCAAGAACTTTTAATAGGCCACTCAACTTGGGAGACCCTGTATAATGTTGTACAACTTGTATATTATTTATTACTCCTGCGTAAAATACTTCAATATTGAAGACTTAATTTTTTTTTGGTGGACAATAACTTAAGAGTTGGGAAGCTCCTGTATTTGCATCTTCTCACAAGAATGTACAGTCAAAATCAAAAGTAATGTTTCCCTAATATAAAGATAAATTGCAGCCTAATCACTTCTTACCGCTGGAAAACATTCTTGACCAGATACGTACTTGGCCGCCCGCTTTTTATAGCAAGCGGAATGGATAATAAAACCACGCATTTACGATTTTTTTTTATTTCAATTAATGAATAGTGTTACGACCTCGGGGTTCGTAAAAAATCTTAAATACTTCCTTAAAAACGCAATCGTCTGCACAACAGAACACACTAGAAATACTCTACAAAATTTATTTTAACAAATAGCACTTCTATTATGTCGTCGTTTATAGCTCCGTGATGTTCGTATTATTTACTTCCAAAATATGAAATAACTGGGCAATGGGTTTCTAAACGTGCATGGAAACGTCCAGAGCATTTGCGGTCACACTAGATTGCTCTTCAGCTTTCCCGAAGGTACCTACGATAACGTAAACTTTGTTAAAAAGGCCGATGCCGGTTATTCTGGTCACACAAAGAAAATACCTGCCCCGAGTCAACAGGATGGCTGTAACAATAGTTGTGAATTAAAAATGTATTTAATTATCGAATTCAAACCATTAAGACAGGTATGCTTTTATGAGATAACCCAGAAAAATGAAGTTTTGAGTACGGTTCCAATTGAACGAATGCTATGACGTCATGCTGATAATTACCGTAATCAGCGAAAATATAAATTGCCTCTTTTCACATTTTCATTTGGGGCTAACAAAATTCATATCCGAACTCATTACTCGCTCTAGGTTAAGCGTTCCCGCTACACAATGCCCTGCTGGTCCCATTCACTTGGTTTTAATTGCTGCTCGCTAACTGAAGTGTGTTTCCAAGCTCCCATGCTCTCTAAGTACAGCTATTTGCGATAAACGAAATAATTTGCTTCTTACTTTTTCTGTGCGTAATACATAGTACTTCAGGAAATGAAAGAATTTTGTGTTTTAGTTTTAATTAACCACTTATTTGAATAAAAAAATATGATAATTAAATTTAAAAGTCTGAAAGTTCATTACTGAATCAATAAATTATATGTCCTATATTTGCACGATAGATGGACGTTTGAAGTACGCCATTTTCATTGAAATTCTGAAACCTTGTCGTTTCTTTAAATTTGCAGAAGAAAAATTACATTTGAAAAATGAAATAATAAGAATTACAATAAATGCTGAGCTGGAATAACAAGAATTACAATAAAATGTTGAGCTTAGCAAGTGAAAGAGGTGTAAAGCTGAGCGTCCACTAAGTCGGTGGAGCGGAGCGGCGCGGCACGGCTCCAAAACGAATTGCCTTTAAATTACACTTCACGCTACCGCCCTAATGGATGCGTCTCGAATGATTTACATGCGTTTCGTTTGGAGCTGTGCCGCGCCGCTTTGCTCCACCGACCTAGTGGACGCTCAGCTTTAAAGTCATTACCAGGGAAAAGAATTCAGGCCACTTAGTGTTGGACGCTTTTAACGCTGAATGTACTATTTACTCTTGCCACCTTTCCGCGGCCTCCGATGGGATGCATCGAATTGTTATTGATGGAAGGGGCAGACGTGCTTTCGTGCAATGCGCACGTTTCGGCGAGGATGATACAGTCGCGAGTACTAAATTTTAGTACGTGGGCTGCTGGAAAAGTTTCTGGAAACGGTATGAAAAAAACGCATATGAAATTTGGTAAATGGTATCATTGTTTTTCGAAGTATTCGCCTTTGACGTCAATATACTTTTGCATATGCTCGAACCAATTTCTAAAGCACGTTTTCCACTCTAAAGATGGTACCTCAGAAACCAATGTCCGGAATGTTTCAACCGCTGCTTCAGTCGACGAAAATCGCTCATCACGCATTTTATTTTTGATATTTGAGAACAAAAAGAAATCATTAGGTGATAAATCAGGTGAATATGGACAATGAGTCATTAATTCAACATTTTTGTTGGACAAAAAATCAACTGTTTGACGGGGTGAGTGAGAGCTGGCGTTGTCATGATGGAGAATAATTCGTCGATTTCGATTGTTTCTTCTTATTTGATCGATGACTTCCGGCAAACAATTTGTAGTATACCAATCAGGATTCACGGTTCTTCGATCCTCTAAAGCCACGGTTGCTACATGTTCAGTTAAACCAAAGAAACAAGCAATCATTTGCTTCGCAGCACTGCGTGAACGGACAACTTTTGTTGGTTTTGGTTAATTTTGAAATACCCAAACGGTAGATTGTTGTTTACTTTCTGGCTCTTACGAATAGATCCACGTTTCGTCACCAGTAACGATGTTATAAACTAAATTTGAACGACCTCCATTGAATTTCTTGAGCATTTCTTCGCATCATTTGACAGGACCCTGCTTTTGCGCTTCTGTTAAATTGTGTGGGATCCAGCGACTGCAAAGCTTTCGTACGTTCAAATGATCATGCAAAGTCTGGTGTATTGCTTTCATGTCAATGCGTAAGGACGCTTGAATCTCACGGTATGTTACATGTCGATCTCGCTCAAGCATTTCACGCACAGCATCTATATTAGTGGCAACAACAGATGTTGATTGACGACCTTCACGAAATTCGTCACTGAGAGAGGTACGTCCACGCTGGAATTCGGCAAATCAATTATAAAGACTGCTCTTTGATGGTGCTTAATCTCCAAAAACCAAATGAAGCCGATCGAATTGTTTCGGCGTTAGACCACATTTAAAATCGTAAAAAGTCATGGCACGAAAATTTTCACGCGAGATTTCCATGTTTACACAAAATTACTTTTTCTCAAATGCTGTACAAACTAAACTAGTTCACTTGGATAGGAACTGTCAATAGAATTATAGGCGAAAAACGTCAAATTTTTCAAATACGACAGTTGATAAACGCTAACAATTCTAGACCTACTAGATTCCAGAAAATTTTCCAGCAGCCCACGTACCGTTCGCAGAACAAGTGGCCCGAATTCGTTTCCCTGGTTATTACCTTTAAAATCAAGAAAAGTCTACGCTTGGGCGTAAGAGTTAATATAATAAAAACTCCTTAAGGAGTGTCATCAGTATCACTTTTACTCCCGTGGGAGAAGTATAAGGTCTCTGTTACGATTTTCATGTCATAGAAATTGTTTTCTACTACCGGTCGTCAAAAAAATATTTTGCAGTGAATGCAAATAATCATTTTAAAAATATCTGAATTGATTGTGAGGTATAAAACGTCCTGGTAACATAAATTTTAATAATTGAAATTACCCGCTAATATTTTATAAAATTTTATTAGAACTTTATTTATTCTAACTCATTAACGCTCTCAAATTCGTAATTTGCGTAAAAATCCGAACGTTTAATTTTTTTGTCACACTTCCAACTCATCTTTCTTTTTCTTTTCGGTTTCAAGCTTTACTTTTTATGGGCAGCTTTTAAAAATTTAATTAACTTTCGCGTTTCGCTTTCTTATCTCGTGTCCCAAAGACCTCGTGCTGTACCTACTAAAAAGCAGTCGTTATTTCACAAGTATGAAAAACAAATGTAATTGTGGAGAGTATATGTATACGGGGAGCTTTCTGTTACGAACAATGGAATTTACGTCGGAACGGCAAATGACATTGCAGAAAGTTGTTTAACAACGTGATACGTTTTCAAAACTTTTGTAAACACAGGAATTACGGAAGCTTATAAATGTACATTCTGTAATCTGCCCATTCCCTGAAGTTTTCTCTTTCAATATGCTGGTTGTGAAATTTGCATAAGTTATATTATATTAACCACATATACACTCACGAACAAAATTAACGCACGACTTTGCCTCCACCATGTCAGGGCTCGATAACGCCTCCACCATGTCTTGAACGAAAAAAGGTTTTGAAGTCTATGCCGTGTCACGAAGTAAAAAAGAGGATTAAAAGTTTAAGCGTGGATAAGAAGAAAATGTATGTTCATTTACGGGGGTTTATTAAAAGACTAATTTACGTTTTAACGATTAGATTAATATTAAAGTAATATTAGATGAATAGTTCCTTACACTAATCGAGTAAATTGGTCCTTTATGTTTAAACTGAACTAATCATTTAGAATGTCCAATATGTTAAATCCGGAAACATAATTAATTACGTATTAAACTGTAGAATAATAATGGTACTCTATACAGGGTGTAATCAAATTAGTTTCACACATTAATACTGCAAGTTCCTCAGAGAATTAATGCTGCATCTACCAAAACTCTAGCTCAAAAATAAAAAAAATACCTAGTGGAGGAGTATTGACTCTTTTGTTTGAGAACTTCTGGTCGGCCGTGCACAAAAACAACGTTATAAAACAAAATTCCAACAAAATTCAAGGTCAATTGCTTGATCGCATTTTAAAAGCTTTATGGGAACACAATAAAATAGAATCACCGACCCATTAAAGACGAGAGTTCAAATTCATAACCTCTCGGTCATGGCCCGTGTGTGCATTATGATTAAAGGAGAACAATTTAAATCTGCTTGCATTGATCAGAATTAAATCTGTTTCATTAGATAATTGACAATAATTAGATCTTGACATCCTGGTGTTTGTAAACCAGTAGTACACATGATTTACAGTGCTAATTTCGCATATTAAAATGATTAAAAAAAATTATTAGTCGCTTTGATTGATTGTCGCTTTGTTAATAATTTTCACTAACGAATACGTTTCTTCGTAGTTCGAGTTCGATGACGCTTTATTGTTTTGTTTCCACAAAATAATAAAAGCGATGACTGCATTCAATAATGATTTTCCGAAATGCAGAAAGAAAAGACATTCTTAAACATTTTGTGCAATAAAGAAATAACAATGCAGTTTATTGACGACCAGCAAATAAAGTACACAATGAATACGTATGAATTAGTAAAATAATTTTAGAAAATGGAATTTGTGATTTTTATTTATTTTTACAGTTTTGTGAGCAGAAAACTATTAACAATTACGTGAAAATTGAGAAAATTGATTAATTTAATAAGCAACGCGATGGATATTCCCCATATTTTAACCCAGTGCGCTTCAGTTCGATGACGCTTTATTGTTTTACGACGTTTTATGATGCGCTTGCGGCCAGTCAGAGGTTTTCAAACAAAAAGTCTCCGGGCATTGGGGGGGGGGGGGGGTTTCTAATTTCTTTAATTTTCCACCAATAAAATTCATATTTGCAGAAATTACTTTCTTAAGTGATAAAGAACTTACAGTTTTAATATGTGAAACTTATTTGATTACACGCTGTATTTATTGTTCCAGAAGCAGTACATAGAACTTGCACAGGTCATACACATAATACACAAAACTACTCTAAACCCTGACATACTATAAAAAGCCTTGCTGATTAACAATGATTTTAGTTTGTTCTTAAATTGGTTCAGAGAGTTGGCTTGTTTTATATCAGAAGGTAATTTATTATAAATCGCCAAACAGTTTTAATGTGGGCTGCGTTCATAAAGAGCCGTGCTATGATTAATACTTCGCAGTCGGTTATTATTTCTGGTAGGGTACTCATGCACTATTTTTTTTTACAAATAAAAGTAAATTTCTTCTAGTAAAGGTGCTGCATCTGTAAATATACAGTATGTCCCCAGATTTAATTTACAAGAAGGAAAAAGTTTATTTTTAATTTTACCAAAAAAATGCCAAAGGAAAATGCTTGATTTATAACTAACATATCTGTTATCAAAATTTCAATATTAATGCAGTGTGTTCTCAAAATCGAAAACAAAATCTTAATTTCTAATTATTCGGTATTAACTACCAACCCCTCTAGCACATATTTCAAGTTTACGTCATACCTCCTCGTAAGAGTTTTCAACACGATAGTTATCCTGCCACGTTTGAAAAATTATTATCAAAATTCGTTTTTTATTTTTGAAACAACATAGAAATTAACGCGCGTGTTTAATTGAAAATACTGCGTAGTGACTACTGCGGAAATACGGTCATCGATTTAATCCTCGCGGAAATTGTCTAGTATGATTTATCGACTTCTGCTTAGCTCGCAAATCAAAGTTATTTTCGGTAGATGCAATTTATACAAAATTAATATTTTAATAGAGGGCATTCCATGTTGACTAAGGAATTTACTTGAGGAATGCTGCATAAGAGAATCATATCAAAAAGCAATTAACGGAAACGCTGACAGTTTTGGTACGTTTGTCTTTGGACTCGGACTTTTAGAACAGTATGACAAAAGCACTTTGTGACATCCTGCACGGATAATATAAAACGGAAAATTTGTAATTGAAAATGATCAGTTCAATTAGTTAGTAAATCAATCAGTTAATCAGTTCAGTTCAGTACGTCGGATAGTTAATTCGGATGTCCTCACCGAATAGATCATAATGTTTTCTTTTATTCGTGACGTATATTTAATGTGACCTAGTGGAAACATATTTTAATGAAGAAGGTTTTAAATACCGCAAAGCATAACTAATTTCTCTCTTTTGTTCGTAATAATCCGATCTATTATTCTCGTTATTAATTGGCTAACTCGCAAATTTGGAGATTTGGATTGTATCTGCCGAAAAGGCCCAGTTTTACGGTCGCCAAAGAGTCCTGACTTAATAATTTCAGATTTTTATTTTTGGGGGCGTTTAAAAGAAATATTTACAAGGAATGCTTATCTAATAATGTGGAAATTCTAAAATATTGGATAAGCGCGACTTTAACAATTTATCCTTAATAGTTACAAGAAACTACGACATAAACTTGAATTATGTGCTGGAAGAGATGAAGAGTTAATCGAATAGCTTAAAATGTTGGTTTAATTTTTTTTGTTTTCGATTTTAAGAACACACTGTATTAACGTTGAATTATTAACTAAAGATATGTTCGCTATAAATCAAGCAAAACTTTTTTTCCTTTGGCATTTTGTTGAAAGACTAAAAATAAACTTTTTTTCCTTCATGTAAACTCAATCCAGGGACATACTGTATTATACAGGGCAATGTCAAGATATTACAATTTTTATAATTGGTTTACATGATTGTTGTCTGCATATTGTTACAGCTCTTCCCCACATTGTATCGAACAGTGTTCTGAGTTTCAATAGAGTATAATTGGCTCTATTTATTTTACCACATACTTGACTAATATGATCTTGACACGTAATTTTTGAATCTAAGAATACGAACATACCGAAGATGCTGTTCACCCTCGATGTTTAGGTCGCGCTTGATATCACAGTATCACCTCGATGTAAAACAAACGTACAGATTTAAATGGAATCGTGCACGTCGAAGATGCGCGCTGCTATTTATCTTCGATGTGTACGGTTCCATTTAAAACTGTATGTTTGTTTTACATCGATGTGATATCGTGATATCGAGTGCAACCTAAACATCGAGGGTGAACAGCGACGCATCTTCGGCATGTTCTATCCTAAGGTAGAGACAGTTGTTTTTATATTACATCATAGAAGATACTCGTTTGACGTAACTGAACATAAATATAATTAAATCAAAGTTTCTTATTTTACCATAAATGTCTTTATCTCTTCATCCGAGCCCAACACATCACTGATTCACTAACTGTAAGTCACGACGTACTGATCTACTAATCATAAGCTAACTACCCGAATGAATAATGAATAATCACTCTCTAATAATGCATGCATCGATTTAGAAATTTCCCTTTCTAAACTATCCGTACAGGATGTGACAAAGTGCATTTTCTAAAAGTTTGGGTCCAAAGTCTATGTATCAAAACTGTCAGCGTCTCGTTGAAACACATTTTAATTAACGAGCGCTTTAATTGTTTTGAATGAAATACAATCTGCCGGTGCATCATTGCAAGTAAGTTCAACAACTTGAATTTCAATTGCCAGAACGGAATCCCCTTATTTAAAACGTTAATTTTTCTTAAATTCCATTGACCGAAAAACACTTTGATCTGCATGCAAAACAAACGTCGTTCATTCATGTAGACAGTTTCCACAGCAATTAAGCGGGTGTCGCTGACCGTACTTCCGAAATGCTAACTAAACAATTTCGTCAATTTAGATCAAAAATACGCGTGTTGAATTTTGTGTAAAACCAAAAGTAGAAACGAATTTAGAGTACAATTTTTCAAATGAGACAATATATTGGATACATGTCGGGCAAAGTTTATTAAAATGGGTGCAATGTTGCCATCGAAGAGGTGAGTTTAACTCTTTCTGAAAGCGGGTGTGTCTTTATTTGGTTCCAGAACCATGACTTCAAAAGGGTCTAACTGCCAAAAATATGTTTAGAAGTTATTAGGAAAAACTAATTTACTAAACCACAAGGTTGGTAAAACTGATATTGTATCTAGCAGGTTGCCTCGTTCCCATTTAATATGCAGTTTGAAATGCCCTCCCCGCAAAAGCAACTCATGACGTCACACGAAACTTCTATCCGTCACAGTGAAGTAAATAGAGTGAGTTTTCGTCCGTTTCCTAAAGATAAATCTACTTCAATAAAAATGGAATCAACTCTATGGTCCTATTGATCAAATAACGCCAAAATCACGTTAATATGCCCAATGGAATTTATCACGTGACGTGACATAACGAGATACGCACCCTCTCTCCCCTCCGCTTATCAAGGCAACCTTCTAACACACAGTCCAGCTCTACTAACCTTGCTAAACCATACAGATATCGCCATCTATGATTCATTTATTACACTTTTTATTTAGCCACAGGTACATAGATCCTTTTGCATGACATTGGGCTTTACTCATAAACCCATTTGCTCTCAAAATATCAATTATGTATTTTTGGCACTTAGACCCTTTTAAAGTTATGGTCTTCAGTTACGTTTTCTTTTGAATGTCTTTTTTCTCTGTGGTGGATCCTGTAGAGAAATGTTGTTTACGTTTTCCTCAAAGTCTTCCTCAATGAAAGCCGAAAGTAGAAAAACACCGGAACGAACTAAGAGGTCAAGAGGTTCTCTGCTGCTGTGTAAGACGCTAAGGCGCCAATTACACCTGCAGAGTGCTGGGCCGAGTCACTCGCTTTGTTACTGGGCCAAGAAACTGTTATTGGAGCAGGTGATTACACGAGGGATAGGTCGAGTACTGACTGTATTGATCACATTGTGTAATTGGGCCTTAAGATTTTGCTTTTGCCCAATTTTTTTTTTTACATTGAAGCAAATTTAGAACAAGTTGAAACAAGTATTACCCGTAATTGTTTGCTGAAGGGATAAATGTAGTTACACGACACACGTTAAGAATTAGTTCCACGCACGTGTTCAAATTATTACATTAATTAATCATAATTTACGCATTAGTCGCATTAGACACGCCTGCGTATGAATTAGTAATTTGATGCAAAATTAGTGGAAGGCATCATTTATAATCTTTTGTAACCCATTAAAAAGCACACGAAATCAGAAATAATGATCAGATCACCAGATAGAATTAAGCTAAGTCGTCAGTCTCTAAGAAGAATTGACGTGGAATGTGTGTAATTAAAATCATTTGATTTCCAATTGTGGAAGAACAAGCCTTGTATTAATTCCTCATATAACACAATAAGCATTAAAACTGACAATTATATACCTTTAATTTACTTTAAATAATTAACGACTCACAAGCTATTTGAATTGAAATTATATGCTCATCTGATTAACAAAACTCCGGTTTCTTTAAAGCAACGTTTATTCGTGACTGGATCTAATTGAATCAGTTTAGTTCAAGTACAGTTCAGATAAGTTACCTTTTCCAAAAGAACACGTCTAATGTTTAAGATCACATCACCCATGTAGCGTCAAGCTATATAGTCAGTCTCTAAGAAGAATTGACCGAGTTTATGTGATCAGTAAAGTCCGGATTTATATGTGCTAAAAAAGTGGAAAATAAGTTTTTTTTATGCGATTAAAATGGATCAAAATATGGATATTATATGCGATAAAAATTTTATTTTACTTATACATACTTTAGAATAATAAAAACATAAATTGTTTCATATAAGTAATTTTAACACTTAACACTTAAATAGTAGGATTACAAAATATAATCAACAGTTGATTTAAATTATTTGGGGTAAAATTTTGTCGTCTGTCTGTCAAAATATTTTTATAAGAGGAAAACGAACGCTCGACATCGCATGAAGTAATGGGCGCAAATTTCATGGATGCTACATCTTTGGGGTCCATGTCCAAATCCTCTTCACTTTGACCTTTTAAAACTAAACAGATTTTCCTCATTTTATTGTAGTCAGGATTACGTAATAGAACCTTGTCTAATTTTGCCATTAACTTCTCTCCTATCTCCCCTGGAATTGATTTTACACTTTCAATTGCATCATCGATCACTTCAAAAGAATCTAATAGAGCCGTCTGGGATGATTCCAACTTTTTAATGGTGGATATTAAAACCGAAAAATGAGTTTTAATGAATGCTAATTGATTCCCGATGTTTGTGTTCGACATGCATTCCTTACAAATTCTTAAAGCCGCTGAATTGGAATCATCCAATTCTAAGAAAATTTCCTTTAATTGTTTAAAATTATCTGCGTAAAAATTTGCTGCTTCAAGCCACGTACCCCATCTCGTAATTATTGGTTCTGGTGGTAATGGCAGGTCAGCAGCTAATTCTTTATAGTGTTGTATACGCAGTGGGGCTTTAAGAAACGCCTTTTTTCCGTTATTGATCAACTTATTTACTGTTGGGTATTCTAGTCGCACCAATTCAGCGAGCCTATTCATTGCGTGAGCCATACAAGTGAAGTGCATCAGATTTGGGTAAAACACCTGTAAAGCCTGTCCTGCTTTTATCATGTAGGCTGCTGCATCAGACACCATTAGTAATATATTTTCCGATTTAACTTGATTAGGTGCATATAAAAGTGTCAAGCTGTCGTTAATAAAACGTGCGATCGTTGAATGATTTGTTTTTTCCAAAACTGCACTATTTACCAAATAAGGTATTGGTGCAACTGTGTTGCTTAATACTCCTGCTAACATATTTGCTACATAACGACCGCAGGCATCTGTCGTTTCATCAACTACTATATAAATATTGTTGTCGCTAAGCTTCTCTCTTATTTTCTTCATCCGTTGCTGGTAGCATATACTTAGATAGTTTTTCCGCAAAGTCGATTCATTTGGAATATGACGATTGCAATATTTTTCCAAAAAAGTTCGAAAACTTGCTTGTTCAAGTTTATGCCAAGGAATGTTTGACTCTGCCATAGCACTGCACAAGTCTAAAAAGAATTCATTTCCTGTGTCACTGCCCTGTGAGTTACTGGCTGTTGAAGAAATAAAAGACTGCTTAAAGTTAGACACACATCTTTTCTCCGACTCCTTATGGAGGTTTGTAGCCAAATGTTGATCAATCTGGTACTTTTGGTCTGGCGACACCTTAAAATATTGTCAAAATGAAAATGTGATTTTTAAGAGAATTTGTAAGGTATCTACCTGTTTTGAGCATGCGTTGCAAAAAATAACTTTTCCATCTGTAGTTAGATGTTTAGATGCTTTAATCCATTTTTTCAATAGCTCGGATCGAGAGGATGCTACTTTCGGCATTTTGAAAAGATAAGCACTGAATTTATTTCGTCTTTAAATTAAATAAGAAAATAACAACTAATTCGCGTTGATAAATACACTAGTCACACACATTCACGGAGTTCTTATCTCAAACTGAAATGCAAAACATAAGTGCAAAATGCAAGTGCAAGTCGCTACAGATTCCCAGAAAATCACATTCCGGGAAATCGTAAAATAAAGTGGCCAGACGTTGAGGAGAATAAATTACTTCTTGGAAAAGCTGCAGACTTGAATATTGACCGTATATGGAATTATAATGTTATTTATATCAATATATGGATAAATAAATAAATATGCGCTAAAAGTCTAAAATATTAAGTTATATGCGAAATAAAACTACCATTTTTGGGCTTCTCTAATCGACAAACATATAAATACAAAACGCCAAGTTTAGGTATGTTAGCGTAAAAAACTTGTAAAAACTTATAAATCCGGTCTCTAGTGATCAGCGTCGAAAGGTCCATGTCTTTCTCTGAATCCAGTTCTATGGTTTTGGTGA
Organism: Prosopocoilus inquinatus; assembly: GCA_036172665.1. NCBI lineage: Eukaryota > Metazoa > Arthropoda > Insecta > Coleoptera > Lucanidae > Prosopocoilus > Prosopocoilus inquinatus. Next base: position 28,537,779 of record CM069876.1, on the reverse strand, counting down.
GCAAAGAAAATATCTTTATTAGCTCGTTGGTTTCAATCCCTTTTATTTTATTGTATTATTTTTTTTATTATGGTGCAAAATCTCATGTTTCTTTCTCCGAAAATTATTTCGAATTAATAATTATTTGAATAAACCTTTTATATCTGTAAATTATCCTTGTATTATCTGACTTTCTAATTTTTTTTATCTTTTTCATTAATTCGATGAATTTTATTCAGAAAATAGTTTGATTTGTTGTTCTTTAACTTGTTTAATAATGCTTATTACATCATTTTTAACAGATTTCTAGTTTTTGTTTTATGTCTAAATTTTCTGAGAAGGAAGATAAAATTTAGGTAAAGGAGTACTTAACGTCAATTCGTTCATCCCTAAGAAATGTCAAATCATTAAAAATCGGGCTAAAACTAAAAGCGATTCCTGGCTATTAATAAATTCAAACCAGAAACTTTCAAATAAAGGAATTATTATGTGGGTCGTTATTGGTTGATCAAAATTTTGGAGAAAAGAGTGGAAAGAAAGGGCGAAGAATCGTTGAATTTTGTGTAATTCTTAAATCTTTCTCACTTTTGTCGTAAGCTCTAGGGATATAGTAGGTTTGAACATGACAAGCCCTTGTAAAGTGTTAATTCTGTTATCATTTAACCTCATTTAACCCCGTCACATATAACTGTTCATCCTTATTTCTACCACAATTACATAATATATTGTGCATGGTGTGTATTAATTAATAGACTGGATTATTGTTATTAGTGATACCGAGAACTAAGAGAGCTTTTGATTCTACAGTACGTCCCAGGATTCATGTTAAAACAGGTGCAAGGATTAAACATTTTTTAATTTTATTTTAAGATTGTGAAATTGAGGTCTGCTTGGTGTGAATAGAATTTTAAATTTTTGAGAAACAAGTCGACTTTGATAGCGAAGCAAAAAATAATTTTCTTTTCAAGTAAAGTAATCATTTTGTTTATGATATTGCAAAATGATAAATATTCTTAAAATTCTATTCACATCAAGCATAATTTAATACCACAATCCTACCAGGTAATAATAATAAATGACTTTATTGTGCAAGTCATAAAATGTTTAATGTATTGGAGCTGTGGCTTGTCTAACAATAAATTTGGATTTGACTCCTAACCACAATATGTTTTTTTAAAAACTAAATACGTATTTCCGCAGCTATGCTGCCATCTTCAGTAATTGCGACTTCTATCCTAATAAATCACAGGAGAAGTGACGGTATCATACCTATCGCTACCTTATATACTAAGTGCGTTCCGCTCCAATGAAGCGTGCGCTTCCAGTAGTGAGCTCCTCACCGGGTTGCGTCACCTAAGTCAAGCAACACAGAACCTGCCAAAGGCCCGTGATCGGCATTCATTAAATCATTACGGGTTTTGTGTATAAAAATGGTTTCAAAACTGTCTAATTCCCTGTTGCTTGACGTTGCTTTTACTAACCTAAGATTACTTAAATCTATTTTATGACTGGTGTTAAAAATATGTTGGGCAACACTGGATTTTTCAATGCTATTGTACTTTAAGTGAGCTAAGTGTTCCTTAAAATCTGTTAGTATGTTTCTTTTTGTTTGCCCAATATATTTTTTAGTGCACCCTTGACAAGATATTTCGTAGATCCCTGATTTCTCATTTGGTTCAGTTTTGTCCTTGGGGTTTGTTAGTAAGCGTTTTAGAGTGTTGTTATTAGTATATGCAATTGTGTACCCTTGTGTTTTAAAAATGTTATTTAAACCTTTAGAGCAGCTAAATCTAATTGATCTAAAAGGAAAAATGTTCTTTAAAAGAAGATAAGCATTGCTAATATATTTAGTGATCTGACCGTGGTACCGGAAACTACTGTACATTATTAAACCCAGATTCTTGACTTTTGTTACAAACGGAATCTTAACGCCATTAATACAAATCTGAATGATATTTGAGAGATTATCACAGGATTTCTTTTTACCAAAAAGGATGACTTTAGATTTATTTGGATTAAGTTTCAGAGAATGATCCTGAGTAATCGAAAACAAAGCCCCAAGATTTGTGTTGATTTTCAGAGTGGCGGCCTTCCACTCAGCAGGTTCAAAGGAGCAGTACAGTTGAATGCCGTCCGTGTAAACATGAGCAATACAATGTTTTAGTGCAGACAGAAATTTAAATGTATAACAAAAAAATAAGAGAGGTCCAATAATGGAACCTTGTGGTACTCCTTGTAAAACCGCTAAAGGAGAGGAACGTTGGTTACCAATAATAACAGTTTGTTTACGTTCAAAGAGATACGACTTAACTAAATTAGCAGCATTATCACTTAAGCCAACATGCAATAAAATTGAATGTAGTATGTCATGCTGTACTGTATCGAACGCCCTGCTGAAATCTAATAAGGTAAGTACCGTGATAAGTCCTTTATCAGTCGCTTGAAATATATAATTGGTTACTATCAGCAAAGCAGTCGCACTGCTATGGCCTTTCCGAAAACCTGATTGAGTATCTGGTATAACACCAGCAAAATTAAGGTAATCTGTAAGTTGTTCTTTGGTAACACTCTCGAAGAGTTTGGATAAAAACGGTAATAAACTAATTGGTGGTAGATCTGTTATATTACTTGGATCTTTTATTTTTGGCACAGGACTAAGGCATGCTTCCAGCAATCAGGGACGACATTATCCACAATACAAGAATTAATTATATGAGTAAGATAAGGGAGTACTAATCGGCAAATCATTTTTATCAGGATAGTATTAATTTCATCTATTCCGGTTGCTGTAGATTAAAAACGACGTAAGAGAGAAATGATTTTGTCCACATTAACAGTTTTAAAAGCAAACTAAAATAGTAAAGGAGACTGTGGTTTAAGAGATAATTGAAACTAACCTCCGCCTACAATAATTTTTATATCCGTAGGTACGTATTTCGGCAGCTAAGCTGCCATCTTCAGTAAGCTACCAACTTAAAAGCGCTAAAAAATGTCTGTGTGATTAGGTTGTTTTTAGACATTTTTTAGTGCTTTTAAGTTGGTAGCGTACTGAAGATGGCAGCTTAGCTGCCGAAATACGTATCTACGGATATAAAAATTATTGTGGGCGGAGGTTAATTTCAATTATTTAGTTTTAAAAGCAAAATTATGCTCAAATATTTTTTCGTTATTGTACGTTAATTGCAATTGTTGGGAATTATTATTCGAAATAAGTAAATTATTTACTAAAAATTTGTTTATTTGATTAGGTTCAGCTAAATGAGGAGGTATTTCAACAGATTGTCTTTTATTAATATCTAAATAATTTAAATTTTTCCATAGACTTTTAGGATCACTAGTACTTGAAATATAATCAAAACAGGCTTTCTTTTCGAGATTGAAAGTTTTATTAGTCAAATTCCTTAGAGTTTTATAGTATTCCCAATGTGCATTTCTTTTAGTGCGACGATTCTCAAGTCCATTAATAATTTTAAATTATCTGTCAGCCAAGGAAGAAGCTTTTTGGAAAATCAATGTGTCGCTAAAGGAGCATGTTTGTCGAACAAATTGATGATATGAGTATTAAAGAAATTAGTTTTGTCATTTACATCGGTGAGCATGAATATATGTTGAAAAGGAATGGAATATCTTGAATAAAATTCAAAAATTTTTAGTCCGTCACACCTCTTGTAACATTAATCCTGGGACACATTGCATATAAAAAATACGTGACAACCTAGCTTGCGCTTGTAATTACTCAGGTTTTAATTGTTACACGTTACATGGATGATGCTGTATATGATTGAATGTGGAAAAGTCAGTTGTTTGCTTCTAAATTTGGTTTCATACGCTCGTAGAGTTCTAGAACTTCGTTGAAGAGAAATATGAATTTTATTGTTTATTTGTTATTCGTTTAAACTCTTATTTCATGTAACAGCTAAATATGCTTAATAATTAGTGGTTTATCTGCAAAAGCATTTTTATACGAGGACGTATAAAAAGCTCCTTTCACGTTACAGGGAATTATACGGTTGAAATACATGTAACGATCTGTATTAGGTTTTTATTGCGGCGTCAGTTCACTTTGATGCTTTTCCTTTTATGAGATATATCGAGCCAGAAAACTAGGCTAAGATGCCTTTGATCCTTGTCTGACTTATTACACTCACTCAGGTCTGAATTTATTCGTCTCTTCGAAAGAAATGTCTTTTCCATTACGAATTTCAAAGTTTAAAAGAGAATCCAAAATTATTGTATTTCTCTACTAACTATATCCAAAGATGAAAGGTAAGTTAAAGCCTGTTTTTACAATGTTATGAAAATGTTAATCCTAATTTATTACTTACTACTGTAGGAGAATGGTAGACCATCGGACCATTGAAATTCTCCTTCGTGAATTTTATCTGAAGCTCCTATCCAGTACGCATTGTAATCTTTGTAGCCGGGGCTGAAACAAAGAATGTTCTATAATTCATGCAAAGCTTGCTGCATGCGACATATCATCGAATAAATTATGCACACTATAATCAAGGGCAAATGTGCTGAAATTTGGCGCAACGTGTGCCGGATTGGATAACGTTCCATTTTTTGAATTATTCAGTTTCCTGGCTCTGACTTTAATCATAGCGAACGACATGGGAACCCAAAATAGCGAACTTGCGTATAAACTTCAATTATTAACGTACATTTGTAACTTAGTTTTGAAATGAATGTGTCATAAATAATCCATTTAATCCTTTGGTTATATACCTACATTAACGTCGCGAGCGTCCTGTTTCATTTTCACTTAAACTTTATAGACTTCTATCAATGTATAATAGCGTTTTCAATTCATTTGCACTGGTTGCACGCAGAGTTTCGTCATCTCGTTTTATTACATGACGTTAAAATAAGACACAAATACTCCGAGCAAGGTTGGTAGAGCAGGATTGTGTATTAGAAGGTTGCCTTGATCAGGGGAGGGTAAAAAGGGTACGTAACTTGTTACGTCACGCACTTGAAAAATTCAATTGAGCATATTAACCAGGTTTTTGCATTATACGATCAATAGGACCATAGAATTGATTCCATTTTTAGTGAATTAGATTAAGCTTTAGGAAACAGATTAAAACTCACTCTATTTACTTCGCTGTGACGGATAGAAGTTTCATGTGACGTCATCATTTACTTTTGCGGGAAGGAAATTTCAAACTGCATGTTAAATGGGAATGCTATATGCAATATCAGTTTTACCAACCTGGAAATTTAGGTTATTTTTTTCTAAAGCGCTGAGAATACGTCAGTGAAAACGTTTCATTCGATTTCCGCGTACGTGGCACTTCGGTTTCGCATGGAAATTTCGCGAGCTAAGCAGTAAGCAACGTGCTTTATCTCAACGTGCATGGCAGTAATTCGAACGGCTTATATCTTTGTTCTAGAATAACGTAATAAATCATCCTCGCATCTTTGACGTTTTTCTTCAGCCAGTACTAACTACCCAGTGTTGTATAGGGTGGATTAATTTCGATGTCTGTTATGGGTATCTCCGTAACTATAAGAGATAGAAAAAAAACTAGTGGCCAAGTCTCGATCTCTTTTTTGGAGATTAAGTCAATAGCGTAAACAAAAATTGGCTATCTTCTTTTGTTTTCAAATTATAGGGAAAAATTGCCATTTTCGACTTTTCGTTTTTCGGTCATATCTCGTTTATTTCTAGAGATATTAAAAAACTTTTCGAACATTATTGGGACACTTTTTGAAATACAATTCAGTGGTGTAGTTGATTTTTTAATATTTACTTTTAATTTTCGAGATATAACAAAAAGTTATGTTTTTATAAATAGAAATCGTAGTAGGCAATGCCCTGATTAAATAGAGATTTTTTTTCTGTTTTCAAAAATATATACTTTATTGGGTTTATTTCTTATAATTAATAGGAAAAACTGCAATTTTTGTTATTATCTTTGCGTACCCTAGTCTCAGTAGGCTGGCTTTAATACAGTGCCGACATTTTCTTTGTTTTTATTAAATATGAATGCACACAAATCTAATTTGATACAAGTCCGAGTTTGTTTATATTTTACTATTTGTGTGTTTGTTTTTGTTTTTTGTGATTTTAATATTATTATTATATTATATTTAATATCACTCAAGAGAAACAAAAAGAGAAACCTTAAATTAATTAAACCTCTAATTAAATAGATTTTTTTTCTGTTTTGAAAAATATATATATTGTTGGTTTTTTTTATAATGAATAGGAAAAACTGTCATTTTTATTATTATCCTTGCGTAAATATCCTAGTCTCAACAGGCTGGGTTTAATATGGTGCCGATTTTTTGTTTTGCAAAAAAAATTAACGAGCTTTCAAATATTTTCACAGTTTTGGCTGCGTAAATAATTTCATATTCGCCTTAATTTACAAAATTCCGTTTTATTGTTTTCAGCGACCGTTGTGACAAGAGCTTCTATCTGACTTTCTATTGAAAATGAGTTTGTCATCCATCACGTTTTCATCAACATTTTAACAAGAACATTTTAAACTATGTATTATTAAAACGTGTTATGACCGAAAATTTATAGAAAAATTGTTTTCAATCTTTAAATGGTCAACATCGCAGGAACACTCAACGTTTCACTATCGGTTGATAGCTTCGTTAGGAACAAACGTTGAACGTTCGTGCAATTTTCAGTGTCCGTTTAAAGGTTGAAAACAATTTTTATACAAGTTTCGTGTGACGTCACGAGTTACTTTTGCGGGGAGGAAATTTCAAATTGCATATTAAATGGGAACGAGGCAATCTGCTACATAGATACAATATCAGTTTTATCAACCTTGACTCCGAGTACAACCGATGCGAGTGAATCGAATAAGAATAAGAATAGGAAGTTTTATTTTATGTACACACACTGCTTCGTTATTTAAGAATTTCAAAGTACCATCCACGTTAGTATACTGAGGGAAGACTTTCACTTTAGCCTACAATCACAGGAAGCGTATGCGTAGAGTGCTTGTTTGCCTGCGATGTCGATGGGGAAACGCTTTTTGTACATCTGCAATGTGCAGTACAATGAATCCAGTATATTGGATAAAGTAAAAGTCTTCAAACCGTATAATTAAACATTTAATCTTTACAGCTTGTAAATTTGGAAAAGACAGGAATAAAAGGTAACTTAGATATTTATTGGTTTTCTTTTTAGGTGTCAAATCAAAAAAACCAAACATTATATGAATGTAAATGAAGTCATACATGAAAAAACACGGATTATATAATACGTAACGTTCTACCTGCGGAAAAGGTTAAGCACGCACATTATTATTTAATGAAATTTCGGGGTGGTTTATATGCTCAAGAGAGTGACTAAAATCTTCCAAGGGGTGGTTTTCATTTGCCTGCAACATAAATAAATAAACAAGCAGCTGGGAATTGAATCTTCGTACTTCCGATGTAAAGTCATTTCTACGTCAATGATTAAATACTTCAGTTTAAATGCTATGTTATGTTATGTTAAAATAAATTTTTATCGAAGCATGTTTTTTTTACAGTTCGAAACTGCACCTAGGATTTGTTAAATTTTACCGAGGTTTGGCTGGTTGTATTTCACGTGACCTATTTTATAAGGTAACATATTTTCCTTCAGGAAATTTGAAGTAGGAGCACTTAACTTTATAAATCAAAGACGACAAATACTGAAGGCGGATGTAATAGCTTTATTCTTCGGGAAAACGGAGTATAATCTTACTGCCAATACTTAATTGCTTTGGCAAAATCGAAACCCTTGTAGTATACCGATAGAAGACTTTAATTTTAAAAATCAATAGCGGCACTATTCGTAAATTTGTAACGTGCGGTGGCAATAAATCTGCTACGTCTATCAGTATGTTAATGTTACGACTTCGGGGTTCGTAAATAACATTCGTCGACTAGTCTTAAACTCCATTAAAAACACAACAGTACACTAGGAATATTCTATAATACGTATTTTAACAAATCGCACTTCTATTAAATCGTCATTTATAGTTCCGTGATACTAGTATTCTTCGCTTTTTAATAAGAACTAACTCGGTAGCGCCCGATTTCCCCTTTTATAGTTAAGGAGCTCGCTCGAGATACGCGTAGAAATGTCCAGAGTTTTCGCGTACGCACGGGAAATGTTCCGCGGCTTTTCCGAAGCTACCTGCGTATTAATCGCGAGCGCCAAACCTTCTATAAAAGGCCGGCGGCGTACACTACTGTCGAAAAGTTTTAAGACGAAAAGCAGTAAATCTGTTGGAATTTGAGCCTTACTGAAATAGCCCGTTTGAATTTAAAACCTTCTGCATTTGAGCCTCCCCGTTTCTCTCCCCCTCTCTTGACCAGGGAACGAGCAGGGTCATAAAATTCATTCACGAGAGCAGGAAATCTGTTAAGCATTAAATAAGTAAATTCCAGGTAATGAGAACTGCATAATTTATAAAGTTGTTTGTTAATTGTTTTTAGTTTAATGTTAATAAAAATAATATCTACCCGGGTTTTGTTATATTCTGTTTTTTTATGATTCAATTTAGATTTTCATATTTAAATTGTTAACAAAATTGAAAGATATTAAATCAAAATGTTTTAAACTGCCATAAGTTCGAAATGTATTTAAATTTAAATTTAAGTTTGAAGGTGTTATTGTTCTTGAATAATAAATAAACGAAGTGATCAGAAAAGGAAAATACTTTTTATGTTTCATGTGTTGCAATTATTTCCAACGCCAATTTAGATCAAACTATTATACAGAGTTAAACAGAACGAGTTAAATAAACCAAAATTATTTTATTATCCTATTTTTTCTGTAAATCGAATGAGTAACAAAGTATTTTTAATGACACATTAATTTTTAATTGGACTTACGGCCGTTTTCATAATCAGACTTTAAGGAAGCGTTAAGTCAATTTAAGAATGGGGAAACAAATGTATTTTTTAGGTTAAAATAACTTTAAAATTAAAGTCCTATTATGAAATCGGACTTTATTGTTATATTAATTAATTCATGAAAACGTATGATAAAGAATATTCTTAAAAGTGACGCAAATTTCTGTTCATGAAACCGGGAATTTAAATACAAATTCAGGAATTTAAGCATCTAGTAAAAAAATGAAAATTAATAGTAAGTAGGATATTGTCCCTAATATTTAATCCTGTTTAATTATCTTGCGCAGGAAGAATTTTATACCTCTTCATCCTATTACATTTGTTAAATGTTGGTATTCTGGAAAATTTCCGGTAATACCTTGTATTATCCCAATTTAGTGTGTAGGTACACAGAGAAAAATCAATAGTAAAAAGTAACACAAATTGTAGTTAGAATGAAGACGGAAACAAATTGTAGCAAATATTCGCACAATTGTCGGACTATTTACTACAATTGTGCTAATACTTACTACAATTACAATTTGTGTTACTTTTTACTATTGATTTTTCTCTGTGGATAAGAAGCTGCGAATTAATTATCTTTTATTATTGAACAATTTCTTGTGTCGGAAAATTTTGTAAAAATTTCGTTGTGAAATGGAACGCAGAACATATACTACCGAAAGAGATAATCATTCCATTGTATGTATATTGTCATAGGACCAACGATACCTGTTATTATTACTGGAAACAGTAACCAATATTTATTTATTGGGGTTGCCGTCGGCGGTACCATAAGCAGGTCAGCCGGCTAAATGTTGTTAAGGTTCATAATTGCAAAGCACGGATATTCGTAGGACCAGGGGTATTTCATTTCGTCTTAAAACTTTTCGACACCACCGTACATACCTGGTCGGTCTGAACCCGAAGCTGTAACATTAAGTTGTAAGATGCAAAATTTCATAGAGAAACAGAAATTAATAAATTACGTAAGCAAGCAATTTTCCACAGCTTTTTTTTGTTAGCAAAAGACTTCCATGGAAAACCAGCACCTATTATATCGCCCATAAAACTTTTATCTCGATGGAAAATCATAATTGCTTTTCGAAGTTTAATTGCTCAATGTTTATATTGGATATCCGTTTATCGTGCAAAGTTCCGCTTTAGGAAATTTTCTATTCAATCATCACCGATTGCCAGAAACGGAATTGCTTATTATCTAAGTTTGGTAAACTTCCGAAAATAAGCAGGTCGGCAAAATTAATACGCCCACGCTTCGTTTGATTATTCCGAATTTAATTAGACATATAATAGATTAACATTTGCTCGAGCAATTTTCCATTATGTATTCCGACAATTAAATTAAATTTGTTTATCCTCCGGAAAATACGAAAACTCCTCCGGTAAATGTCAAAGGATTATGCACTTGACATTAACCCCCGGAATGTAACGCTAAGCGGTCTTAATTTTGTTTTTATTATAATCATTTTGAAATGTTTTGTATAATTATAATTTCTATGATAACACTAACATAAAGATTGCTAGATTCATATATAAATAAATAAAAATTTAAAAGCACTATTTTTTTCTGACTTACATATACCGGGTGTCTCAATATGGACGGCGATCAGCGGTATACAGCAAAGCTTAATACCCACAGCTTGGAGAGAAGAATAATTATAGTCAGTGACCAAGAGAAATCCAAAGGAAATATTTTTAAATATCTAAGTTGACCGCAAGGGGGCGCAATCAATTGGCTGACTAAAAAAAGTCATTTTACTAACAAAATTCTCAGAATAAGGTGCAACTTTGATAGCACCATTAGATAGCTGAATTAATTCTACACAATTTTGACTTTGGACTCATTATTGTGCCTCCATTAATAAGGGCGGAAAAAACAGTTGGATTATTTATTTTAAAAAATATTGTGGCGAGCCGCTCAGTGCTGCGTCACGCTGAGGGCGTCAGGAGGTCGGTTCGCTGTTGTGCGTCATCGGCCATCACGCCACCGGGGCCTACACCGGGGTCACATCGAACAGACTGGAATCTTCCCGCATAGAGAGTTCCAGACGGCAGCAAATGATATAAAATGGCCCGGAGTTGACTCACCAGTCAGTCGAATTCGAACAGCGAACGTCGAAGTTAGATTTTAGTGTGAAAATAAATTATTACAAATAAATTAGTTTTTAAGCTTTATTAAATTTCGGTTAAGTTTTTATCGAGTGTTTTATTCGTTTAAATAAATAAACATAAACCCTAGAAACATAACAGTGGTGTCGGTGTGCGGGTTTGTGCAAATAAATAAACAATTTAAAGTAAATTAAATTTAATCAGATTATTAAATAAGTACAGTATAGGAAAAAAAAAAACAATGGCTACGAGAAAAGTGTTGTTGAAAGACTTAAAAGTGGCCGAATTAAAAACCGAATTGGAAGAACGAGAGTTAGAAACCTGTGGTTTGAAAGGTGCACTTCAACAGCGTCTCCGATCCGATTTGTTGACAGCTGGTGAAGATCCAGAGACGTTCCTTTTCGAAATTTCGTGTGGTCCCGTCGATTTTAATAAAATCTTGAAAGATGAACTTCGAGAACAATCCAGAAATTTGGACGAGAAGTTTCAAGAACAGTCTGGAAATTTAGAGAAAAAGCTTCTAGAACAATCTGGAAATTTCAAGGAAGAACTTCGAGAACAATCCAGAAATTTGGACGAAAAGTTTCAAGAACAGTCTGGAAATTTACAGAAGCTTCAAGAACAATCCAGAAATTTAGAGGAGAAGCTTCTAGAACAATCTGGAAATTTCGACAAATTACAAAATAAATTGTTGGAACAATCTAGAGACTTAGACGAGAAATTTCTAGAGCAATCCAGAAATTTCGACGAGAAACTTCTAGAACAGTCCGGAAATTTGAAGGGTGAATTTCTAGAACAGACGAAAGGACTTGAAGATCAACTAGTGGTAAAAATATCGGAAGAAACAAGGAACTTGCAAGAAAATGTGGAAGAAATAATATTCCAGCAGGATAATAAAATCAAAAATCTGGAACAAATCATGGCGGGGTTGCGAGTGTTCGGGGATCAGCCACCAGTAGAAGTACTAGAAAATAATGAAACCCGAATTGTGGAAGGACCAGCAGAAAATTCTAAACTGAAGATAAAACCACCAACGTTCGATGGAAAGTCTTCTTGGCCCAACTACTTCAAACAGTTCGAAGCAGCAGCAAAGGCGAACAGATGGACGGCCAGCGAAAAAGCCACTTCGTTAATTGTGGCCTTGAGAGGGGACGCTATCGATGTGCTACAGACGATGCCGCCAGAGGAACAAGAAGACTTCGACAAGCTGGTGAATAGGATGGAAATGCGTTACGGACAGGCCCATCTGACCGAGGTATACCATGCGCAGTTGAGGAATCGCTGTCAGAAATCCGGAGAAACTCTTCAGGAATTTGAAGCAGACGTTGCGCGTCTGGCCCAGTTGGCATATCCCACAGCTCCTGTTGAATTCCTCAAATGTTTGACGGTGCAGACCTTCATAGATGGAATCCGTGACCCAGACAACCAGCAGGCATTGAGAATGACCCATCCGAAGACGTCCAAGAACGCATTGGCTTATGCCTTGGAATTTGAAGCGGCGAGACGAGTCTCAAGAGGGCATGTCAAGGTGCGAGCGGCTATGGACTTCCAAGAGGAAGAAGAGGAAGAATCCGCTAACGCCAAGGTGGGATCTGCTATAAAGGAGCGACCCAGGGAGTATACCACCGCCGAGGATGTTCGCCGCATTGTGGATCAGGTCTTCAAGCAGAAGAAGCCGCTGATGTGTTGGAATTGCCAGGAGGAAGGACATGTTCGCAGGCGATGTCCAAAGCCCAGATAGGATCCAAGGAAGCCACAGTTAAACTAAGCCGGGTCGGTGCAGAGGGGCAAACGTCGACCCGTATTCAAAGGCCCCCAAAGACGAAAGCCAAACAAGTAATATCCCTACGGCAGTTAACCAGCAGTGTCTTCGTGGATGTCACCATTGATGACATTCCTCACACCATGTTGTTGGATACGGGTGCGACGAAGACCATCCTAAGACCCGACGTAATTAAGTCATCTGGACGCACCGAGCCGACCAAGTGGAGACTGAAAACTGCAACTGGAACATCAGCAACTGTCCACGGTGAAGTAGAGGTTATCATCACCATTGGTTCAACTCCAATAAAACACCGTGCACTGGTGGCAGATATAGAGGACGAGGCAATTTTGGGCATGGACGTCATGTGTGCCCACGGGTTCCAATTGGACTTAAAGCGTGGCGTGATGGCGGTCAATAATGAGGAGTTGGTTCTACATCAACGAGGGGACGTGGCCGCTCGAGTAGTCCTCGCTGAAGACGTTGTATTACCCAGCAGGACTGAGGTTATCGTCGACGCAAAACTGGACGGTGTTTTTCAAGATGGGCAAGTCATTATGGTTGAACCTAATACTGATGATCAAAGGATTGGAAGAGGAGTCCTCGTTGGGAAAATGTTGTTGACGGCGAAGAAGGAAGTACCTGTCCGCCTGATGAACGTCAATTGTTTCTCTGTCAATATCAAGAAAGGAACAATCTTGGGAAGCTGCACCATGGTGTCCTCCATCTCCCGGCAACTTGAAACAAACGTGCCAGAAGCGAAAGTCCCAAAGAAATTATGGGAAATGGTTATGTCAACAGCCCAGAAATTGACTCCAGACCAGAAGACAAAAGCAAAGAATCTGATCGGCCGCTATCAAGATGTATTTGAGGTAGAAAATGGATCCAAGGGAAGAACTGATGTCGTGAAACACAAAATAGAGACTGGAGAAGAAAGACCTATCCGTCAAGCTCCAAGGCGATTACCGTTGGCGAAGCGTGAGGAAGCGGAACGCATTATTCGCGAGATGGAAAAGGATAATGTGATAGAACCATCAAGCAGCCCGTGGGCGTCACCAGTAGTGCTTGTGAAGAAGAAGGATGGGTCCACCAGATTCTGTGTAGACTACCGGTTACTCAACAATGTCACCAAGAAGGACAGCTACCCCTGCCACGGATTGATGATACCCTGGACACCCTGGCCGGCTCAAAGATCTTCTCAACTTTGGACTTAAAGAGTGGATATTGGCAAGTGGAGCTGGCGCCCGAAGATCGAGAAAAGACGGCGTTTTCCATTGGTATGGGTCTGTGGCAGTTCACAGTGATGCCATTCGGATTATGTAATGCCCCAGCGACATTCGAGAGGTTAATGGAGACGGTTCTGAAAGGTCTGTCCTGGACAACGTGCATGGTGTACCTTGACGACATAATTGTCGTGGGAAAGACGTTCGACGACCACCTAAGGAACCTGGAAGGAGTGTTCCAGCGGCTTCGCGGAGCTGGACTGAAGCTTAGCCTCAAGAAGTGTCACCTGTTCCAGAAGGAAGTGAATTACCTGGGGCACATTGTTAATGGAAATGGAATCGCCGTGGACCCTGTGAAGATTCAGGTGGTGAAAGACTGGCCAACTCCCAGAAATAAACACCAAATAAGGAGTTTCCTTGGCCTGTGCACTTACTATCGGCGCTACGTTCCTGGATTTGCAGACATTGCTAAGCCGTTGACAAAACTCACTGAAGAAGGTCGTCCATTTGAATGGGACCAACAGTGTCAAATTGGCTTTGAACAACTAAAGCAGTACTTGATTAGTGCTCCTATTCTGAGTTATCCTCTCCCGGAAGGAAAATTCGTCGTGGACACAGATGCTAGCAACGTTGGGATTGGTGGCGTACTCTCCCAGATACAAGAGGGGCAAGAGAAGGTGATCGGCTACTTCAGTAAAGTCCTATCAAAGCCGGAACGAAACTATTGCGTCACAAGAAGGGAATTGCTAGCCGTCGTAAAAACGATAGAACACTTCTACAAGTACTTGTATGGTAGACGCTTCCTGCTGAGGACCGACCACGCCGCTCTAAAATGGCTTCTCCGTTTCAAGAACCCAGAAGGGCAAGTTGCACGATGGATCGAACGACTTCAGGAGTACGATTTTGAAATTCAGCATCGGGCAGGAACTAGCCATCGAAATGCCGATGCTCTGTCGAGAAGACCCTGTGCCGAAGACTGTAAGCACTGCAGTCGTTTGGACGAGAAAATAGCCACGACTGCGAGGACAGCCATTGTTGATGACAAATGGCAAGGCGAAGAACTGCGAAGAGACCAGGAGAACGACCCGGATTTGAAATTAGTGCTAGAATGGAAAAGCAGGGACGCGAGGCCTACCTGGGAAGAGGTAGCACCATGTGCACCGTCCGTAAAATCGTTCTGGGCGCAGTGGGACTCCATAGTGTTGGATCGTGATCTTCTGAGACGAAGCATAGAGAATCAGGAAGGCATGGAACAGAAGACACAGTTACTGATCCCCAAGAATAGGGTGCCAGAAGTTCTGAGGGAACTTCACGATGGAACTTCCGGAGGGCATCTGGGAGTTAAGAAGACTATGGAGAAGGTGCGCGAAAGATTTTACTGGGTGAACTGCAAGGAAGACGTGAAGGATTGGTGCAGAAAGTGTACAGTCTGCGCAGCCAGTAACGGTCCCCACAGGCGGGGTAAGGCTCCCATGAGACAGTACAACGTTGGAAGTCCTTTTGAGAGAGTTGCCATCGATGTAGCCGGCCCGTTTCCAGAAACGAATGGTGGAAACAAGTACATCGTCGTGGTAATGGACTACTTTAGCAAGTGGGTTGAAGCTTACGCCCTACCTAACCAAGAGGCAGTCACTATTGCGGAAGTCCTTGTCAGGGAATGGATCAGTCGGTATGGTGCACCTATGGAACTGCATTCAGACCAAGGAAGGAACTTTGAATCGGCCTTGTTCAAGAACGTGTGTACTCTGCTCGGCGTACGAAAAACTAGAACAACTGCACTCCACCCACAGTCGGACGGAATGGTGGAAAGGTTCAATAGAACCATCAACCGACATTTGTCCAAGGTCGTTTCCAATCATCAGAGGGACTGGGACACGTACATCCCCCTGTTTCTAATGGCATACCGCTCATCTGTTCATGAGACAACAGGGGAGACTCCCGCGAAAGTGGTATTCGGGCGAGAGCCGAGACTGTCCTGCGACCTGAAGTTTGGTGTGAAGCCTGGCGAAGTCTCTGCCGACGAAGATTACGTGAGCAAATTACGCAATAAAATGGATGATATCCACAACCAAGTGCGTCACAATATACAGACGGCCAGCGATCGGATGAAGGAGCACTATGACATCAACGCTCAACACGGGGGATACCAACCTGGAGCACTGGTCTGGCTTTATAACCCCCAAAGACGTCGAGGCCTCTCCCCAAAATTACAGACCTCTTGGGAAGATCCGTACAAAGTGATGAAACGAATCAACGACGTCGTTTACCGCATCAAGAAGGTCCCCCATGGCAAACCCAAAGTAATCCACTTCAACCGGATAGCCCCTTACCATGGAGAAGCAGATGAAGGGACAGTACAAAGGGCGCAAGTTTCCGAAGTGAACTTCGAAACCTTCATGTCTCATCACGCCGAAGGAAGCAAGGCACGGTTTGGAGTGACCACGGAGAAGCAACAAGATCTCTTTAAAGTGCCGCTGGAGTACAGTCTGGCCCACTGCGTAGCGGAAGACCTGAAAATGTCCAAAGGAATCGCTCAGGTGTCTAGGAAGAAATTTGGCCAAATCGAGGAGCTACAAAGACAGCATCCCATGGTAGGCAAGAGCTTGCAGATCATTGATTCGACGGCAGATCGGAGGCGCCACGTGCATTATTTAGTCACTAAGAAGACATCAAGCGGTAAACCTGACTATCAAAGTATGTGGAGAGCCCTATATAGCCTGAGGAGACAGCTAATAGAGAACCATCAGATGAAGTTGGCCATCCCCAAATTGGGCTGCGGGTTGGACGGACTAGACTGGAGAGTAATACGAAGCATGCTGGAAGTCATCTTCCACAGAACGGGAATTGAAGTCCTAGTCTGCAGCCATCACCCACAGGCAACAGTCAGCAACAGCAAAACCGTAGACTGCTACTTCTTCCAGACGGGAAATTGCAAGAATGGGCCAGCTTGTAGATTCCGACATCCTCCTTCAAGACTATCACCAGGAACATTTCGAGACGAAACGTTTTTAAGAAGGGGGCAGTGTGGCGAGCCGCTCAGTGCTGCGTCACGCTGAGGGCGTCAGGAGGTCGGTTCGCTGTTGTGCGTCATCGGCCATCACGCCACCGGGGCCTACACCGGGGTCACATCGAACAGACTGGAATCTTCCCGCATAGAGAGTTCCAGACGGCAGCAAATGATATAAAATGGCCCGGAGTTGACTCACCAGTCAGTCGAATTCGAACAGCGAACGTCGAAGTTAGATTTTAGTGTGAAAATAAATTATTACAAATAAATTAGTTTTTAAGATTTATTAAATTACGGTTAAGTTTTTATCGAGTGTTTTATTCGTTTAAATAAATAAACATAAACCCTAGAAACATAACAATATCATAACTTCTGTAGTATTTATCAGATATTAACGAGCTTCAGCTCATTTGAAAGAGAATTTTAAGCAAAGTTGAAATTTCTATTCAATTACTCCGGCTACATTGTTATAAAGTAGTTAGAGGGTGCTATTTGCGTAATAGTTTTCCCAGGTTTCAAAAAAAAATTAAATGGAAAGGTGTATTTTTTTACAGTGAGTACAAAACACCCAATCAGGAAAACATTTTGGTAAAAACTGGAAATTGATAACTTTTTTCGTACTCGAGTTATTATCAAATGAGTCCGTTAACCGACGATAAAGCGGATCTAAAAGCAACGGCGGGGCCAGATCTAAATTTGATGTGGGCAAGATAAACTTTGCCAGGCCCTTTGGTGGTGCAAGACGCATCCTATATAAAAAAAATTAAAATTGTTAAATTTTTATTCATAAAAATGCAAACATCTGCACTTTAACTAACATTATTAAGTAATAACTAAAGACCGGACCTTTAGGTAGTAAATTATTACTATTTTTATATGATATGTACTAAAAACGTCCAATAAAATTAAATATAACATTAAAATTAATATTATTATCCTGAATTTTGTAAAAATTTAAATTGCGCATATTATGGGCTATGTCTTTCACCTTATTTTAAATCGTTTAATTCGATTTAATATTAATATTTTGGTCATCTGATTTACTGGCTCGCCATAAACACTGTAGAACAATAAATTATCGTTTAAAACTTGAAATACATTTATTATTATTTGATTCAGTCACTGAGAATGCCTTTCGTTCAAAGATTTTAACTTTCCGCATATTTTCTTATTCGTTTATTATTACACTGTTGACCCGGTTTTGGTTTACCTGAAAGGGCCGCGTTTAGATCTCCACAGCAGCTAAGATGCTGACTCAGCTTATGCATTGCTCTGACAGATACGCTTATGGTGCTAAGTTTTAACAGCTCGCATTTTAAAGTTCACTGTGTTACCCGTTCAAGAACACCATTCGATGAATGTCTACGTAATGGGTCAGCAATTCAGGTGTTCCGGTTATCTGAACGCGGCCTTTGTAAGTCACATTCACGGTATAATAATGACAATTTATTATTTATTTATTTTAGGCAGCGATAGCAAAAAACACCCCGTTTAAATATATATATTTTTTATTTAAGTGATGAAAGGGCAAAGTTAGGTAGAAAAAGTTGCAATAGGTGAACAAAAATTGACAACAGGTATTTTAGGTGAAATAAAGTTTGACCAAATGGCTCTATTTCTAATGAAACGGAAAGATATGTAAAGAGATCTGCAAAACCTAAAAATCTGAAAAAAGGTATTTTTAACCAAAATCGGGTCTTTAAATTTAATATTCTAAAATGCAAACAACTTATCTTTTATCGATATGTTGTGTTATACTGATATACTATGGTAATTAAATAGTTTTGTAATTGTGTTTGAGAGCATAATATTTAAACAAAAAAAAAAACAAGACAACTAACAATTACATGAATGAGAAAAACACAGGCACTAAATATAAGTAATGAACAATAAAATGTTAAATGACGGAAAACACATTGAACATTATGAAATACATTGTAATCAACAATGTTTGAAGGTCTGCACCTGAAAAATTTTCAAAGTATTATCGATCTTTAACTTCCAAGTAATCATTTACTATCCGTACGGATATCGATAATAATTTGTGCACAACTCCATGCAGACAATAAAAAAACTATAGAGGGACACGGCGAAATTTTATTGATCGCAGTGCATGACAATTGTTCATTGCTTTTATTTAGAGTTTGAGTTATTCGTGTTTCTCTATTTGTTGCTTTATTCTTTTGTTTAAATATTCACTGTTTACAAAAACATTTAAATGCTTTTCAATAATGTCCTAACATTAATAAAAACTTTTATGTGCATTACTTAACCTTGAAATTAATGTCATCCATAGCATTTGTTCGAACATTCTCCTTGCGCTAATATTATCAATTAATAGGCATCTTTAATAATAACTCAAGCAAGAAAAAAGATAATCATTTAGGGTTTTCACCATAATGTTCACCTAATGACACCTTGCCGTCTATTTTTTTTGCAAATATCGCCCTCTAGCTACTTTATGACAAATTAGCCGGAGTCGCTGAATAGAAACTTTAAATCAGATGAAAATTTCCTTTCGAATGAGTTGAAGTTCGTTAATTTCTGATAAAGACGTGATTTTCTCGAAACACTTGATCTCATTAGATCGAAAAAATGCGATTCATATCCTTCTAGATTAAAGAGTAAAAAAATTTTTTTTTCGTTGTCATGAAAACCAAAATTATCAATTGATAATCGGACTCGTAATATTCCGTAGATTTCAAGTACGTAAAAATATACAGGGTGGGCCAATAGTGCGTATTCGGTAGATAGCGCCTATATTAATGCAGATTCTTAAAATCTGTTTTCGGTATTACTTACCCATGGTGTAGATGCATGATTTAAAATTAGTTACAATTATACAGAGTGTTCCGTGTGGCTGTGCCAGACCAAAGTTATGTTTTTTTTTAATGGAACGCACTGCATATTACAGTTGATTTCGATTTGTCTTGAAGAGTAGATAAATTTATTATAAGGATATTATGTACCTAAACCCAATAGTTTTTGAGATATTGATATTTGAATGTAAAAAAATGGTATTATTTGATGTTTTACAGATTAGATGTTTATTAAAATTCGACATATAAATTTTACAGTAACATTACATAACCTCTGTGCAACAGAAAACAATTTCCATCTCGAACATATTCCTATTATTTTACACAGGGTGATTCATAACTTCGATGTTTATTTTACTCGGTTGGTTTAAATGGAACACCCTATATTTTATGACTGAATTTAATAGGTCTTTGGCTAAGCTTTACAATGATATAAGGTTCAGTACGTGTTACACAACAAGCCTACACACAGTAAGATGTCAAATTTGTAAATTCATAAAACAGCATTGTTCCATTTTCTAATGGATTATATTGTCTATAATATCGTTGATTTTATTTAGAAAATCTGTATTGAGTCTGTTTCTAGTTTCTAGTCTGTTAGAAAAAACACTCATTTGATTTATGACATCACAGACAATATGCATACTTAATTTTTATATTACCAACATTGCCTGATTATTTTAAGTAAGATTAAGCAACGCTAAGGAATGCAAGAAACGACAATAACAATACCAATGAAAATAACTGTAAAATTATAACCATAATAATAATAATAATAAAAACTGATTTAACATTAATAACAACATAAAAGAATTTCAAAATGATAACCGTGGTGCTCTTCACATCGTTTTCTATGACAAGGAGATTGATTCACATTTAAAGCAACTGTTATAGTTAGTTATATTATTACTGTTATTTTTATTGGTATCTTTATTGGTACCTTTATTGGTATTGTTATTGTTATTTGGTGTTATCTTATTTAAAATAATTAGATAGTGTCGATAAAATTAAAATTAAAATTTTAGGAGTTAAGCATTAGTTTCGCTGGCAACGGAACTGACATTTGGACGGGGGGGGGGCGTGGATTCGATCCCCACTGCCAGTGTATGTTCTATGTGAGAGATGGTGTTTTCATCTGTCGGCTATTGTTCGGTTGAATTTGCTTCGAACTGGTGTTTCTGCATTTCCCTGGTTTGTAAGGCAAAGAAGGTAAACATGTAGTAAGTGGGTCGCAGTCACAGTTAATGATCATAATTATCAACCATTACAACTCCGCGACAAACCAGAAAGCTTGGAGCTAGGGTGTTATTAAATAAAAGTATGCATACGGTTTCTTATGTTACAGATCAAATAAATGTAAATTCTTAGCAGACTAAAAAGTACAAACAGTCTCAATACAGATTTTTTAATTAAAATCAACTAAATTATAGACAAAATATTCCATTAGAAGATGGAAAATGCTAATTTATGAATTTACGATTTTGACATCTAACTGTGTTTAGGCTTGTTGTGTAAAACATACTGAACCTTATATCATTGTAAAGCTTAGCCAAAGAACTATTAAATTCAGTCATAAAATATAGGGAGTTCCATTTAAATTAACCGAGTAAAATAAAAGTCGGAGTTATGAATCAACCTGTGTAAAATAATAAGAATATGTTCGAAATGGAAATTGTTTTCTTTTCCATAGAGGTTATGTAATGTTACTGTAAAATTTAAATGCCGAGTTTTAATAAACATCTAATCTGTAAAACATCAAATAATACCATTTTTTTACACTGAAATGTCAATATCTCAAAAACGATTAGGTTTTGGTACATAGTATCCTTATAATAAATTTATCATCATCATCATTAAACATTATGTTCCATTAAAAAAAAATATAACTTTGGTCTGGCACAGTCACACTGAACCAAATATATCATGGGTAAGTAATAGCGAAAACAGATTTTAAAAATCTGCATTAATATACGCGCTATCTACAGAATACGCACTAATGGTCCAGCCTGTATAAGGTAATCTGTTTAAAATAAGAAAGTTGATATCACTTCCGGCGAAACGGGAAGTCCTATGGCGGCTAGCAGTATGTCAGAAAATTCAATTTTTTGTTTAATTAATTGTCGCCAAAATTTTTATGTAAATGATAAATGAAGGTTCCAGAAGGGTGAACATATGACGCAAGACAGCCGGTATATCGCCGGTCGCCGCTTACATTGGCACCCGATATAATATTTTCTATAACAAAACCAAATGAAAAGATTAAGCACTGGACCATTCGATATTGTATTGTTGATAAGTATTTATTTCTATACACCTAAACACAATTGAATTCCTTCGGAAAACGCTTTAATTTTAAATTAAATAATTAAAGTATTTTTTTTTCGATGAAATTAAATTTGGGTGATCTCGAAATACACTCGGATGTTTTTATTTCCTTCTACAGCAAAAAAATATTGTTATGTAAGTTCGCTTAGTCCGTGTTATTGAAAATAATTTTAAAACGAGATAAATTCTCGCTCTTCCGGCGTGCAAGTCTCATCCTCGTCACTCATCACACGATGACAAAAAAGTGTAACAAACAAGCTAAGATTCCACGGCTACTTTGTTTTGTTTAATCGGCCTTTGTCGTTAGTAACGTATCGGATATCGGTAGGGAATGTGCGAGCTTATCTTATTAGCGAATTTGCAATATTATTGCGATAGTTTGTTAATTAATTAATTATTAATATACGTGATAGTAACGTGCCCCTAGAATTTGCTGTAATAGTGTAAAGGTAAGTCACCTGCGATATAATATCGTTGCAAAACATTTAAAATTAAATTCAAGCTCGTATTATTTTCGAAACGAAAAGCAACTCACAATCAGTCGACTCCGGATTGTTAATATTTAGCGATGTTAACCAAATTATATTTATGAAAATTTTCTGATTCAAAAAAAAACATTATAACAACAGTTATTATTAGAGCTTGCTTATACAGGCTGTTCCACTTAAGGCGGCTTCCTTTCTAGTTACTCATTTTACAAAAAAAATGTTTAAAATTAAATTTACTTCGTATCATGTGGAGCGTACTTTAAAATTAGTTTGGTGTATGCAGAGTGTTCCGTTTGGTCTGGGCGTTATGTCACTTCGTTATTTTCAATGAAACACCTGCGGAGAAAAGAATTCAGGCCACGTAGTGCTGGACGCTTTTTACGCCGAATGTACTGTTCATCAAATTGTTTTGGAGTGAGAAGGAAGGAAAAGAGTGCAATACGAGAGTTCTCAATTTACAGATATTGTGGACGAGGCTAATACAGTCCGAGCACTAAACTTTCGTGCTGTTCGCGCAACAAGTGGCCCGAATTCTTTCCCCTAAATATTATATTTTCGGATTTCGGAATGAATTTTAATGTGACTTTGTGTACCACATATAGGGGACTAATTTAAACCGTGTTACGCGTTATTTAACTTAAAAAAAAATCACTGTTGCAGTGCTTCAAAGAAATACCAATATCTTTTGAACAAATGACGTTAGAGATTTGTGGTTTTTCGCAAAGGTTTCATTTTGAAATGTTTTTTTAGAGGCACTCTCAAGAAAAATTCCAAGTGGAATAAGTTCAAGTTACAAAAAAATTAATAAACTTGAAAATGTTCAAACTACGATAACTATTTTTTTTTTAATGAAATGCCGTACAGTGTGTTTCCTAAGTACGGTCCGTAATTTCAGGGTGTAATTCCTTACGTTATTTTAATAAGAATCTTTTATATAGACATGTGTCCAGAAATGCTTATATTCCGAGATACACAGTGTAATGCGTTATTTTAATGTTTTTTTTTTAATGTGTCCGGAAAAGCTTATATTCCGGTGTAAAAGTAAAATTACAAAGAGTTTTTTTATTGTTTTTATTATTTTTTAATGTTCCTAGCAATACACAACAAAAAATGTCTCTTGCATTTTCTACCTATTACTAAAACCGATTATTACAATTATTATTAGAAAAATGGCCGGCTAATACAATCATAAAAATATTCAATTTCTACAGGAATTAGAGCAAATGTTAAAAATTTATTGCTTGTCAGTACCTCAACAACACCTACCCTAATCGTTGGATTGGACGTGTGAAATACGCTTGGCCAGCGCGCAGTCCGGATTTGAACCCTTTACATTTTTATTTATGGGGTCACCGAAAATGTCTTGTGTATAAAACACCTGTATTAGATGAAAACGATTTAAGGAATCGAATAATTCAAGGTTGTAATGATATACGAAATAATCGGGAATTTTTGGATGTGTGAGGCAATCAATATTGAAACGATTGGAAAATAAAATAATAACAAATAATAAAAAAAAATGTAAGCTTTGGAAGAAAATATTTTAGAAACAAATTAATATGACGTCCTGTACACGATGCGATGATAAAAATATTACTCCTATGTTCTATTAAAAAAAAAAGTTAAAAACAATTGAAAATCTCAGAAATCTGACAGTCATTTGTTTTTCTGATATTGCCATAAATTTGGGCTTAGTTATAAGTTACTTCGCAAAAATTCAATTACAGCACCCCGTAGACTCCCTGTATACATGTTTGTATGAACTTTTTTCTTTATTTTCGCCCCTGAAGTAGCGGCCTGTATTTTTGTTACGCCCTGTACATCGATAATGCACAACAGAATTTGCATTTCTGTAGTATTTTATAAATATATTTTTAATTTAAATTATTTCAGCAAGAACCCGGTTCAAATTATAATCCTAATGTAATAAATTTTATTGTAAATCGTTTTTGATTGCAGTGAATTCCTCGAGCAGCTTCTGTACAACTGTTTCAGCCCTATTTGGGGCTTCATCAGCAGAAACGTAGCTCGAGAGTTCCACTGCAAACTGCAAACCAAAACGATTGGACAGAGGACATTCTCAAATGCAATGTAATAATAATTAATAGGTCAAAAAGTAATCGTAGTTTGTCGCTATTTAAGCTATTCTTATTTTAATATGTAAATTTGTTTCGTGATTTTTATTTTTCTCTTAATAATAATAACAATAATAATAATAATAATAATAATAATAATAATAATAATATTTATTGTCAACTGGTCTTTCAGACATGGACATTGTCAATTCATAATTAATACATAAAATAGTTTAGCAGTAAAACAGATGACGCGCTAAAAACAGTATAACAGTATAATGACAACATATAAAATAGAAAAGACTAGAGATAGCTATGAACTATTTCAATGCGTCGCAGTATATTCTTGAAAACTGTAAAAACAGTGCCGCAGTAGGTACAATTTTACTTCTTTAGCGAATTGCTTAAAATGTTTAATGTGTTTCAGTTCCGTGGGTAGCGCGTTATATGCGGTTATCATTTTATATTTTGGACCTCGTTCATATCGAGAAGAATGATGTTTTGGTATCATTAAATTACTACCATGTCTCGTGGTCATGGCCGTCGACACATCGCAATTTCTTATAAAAATGTCAGAGTTATAAAGTCCACCGTGTTGCCTGTAAAAAAGTAACAATTTATAAATATATAAGCAAGGAAGTGGAAGAATATCTAAGTTTCTGAAATAATTTCTACACGACGTTCGTGACGGAAGTTTAAGCATGCATAGAATTATTTGCTTTTGTAACACGAAAACCATATTTGAATTAGTAGATGACCCCCAAAATAATATACCATGGGATAAATGACAATAAATGTAAGCATAATAAAAAATTTTTATTACATGAAGACTAACTTCATTTCTCAGTTGAAAAATTGCATAGAACGCTTTTCTCAGTTTAGCACATATGTTTTTAGTTTGTTGTTCCCATTTCAGCTCAGAATCCATAGATACACCTAGAAATTTTACTGTTTCACTTTCTTTAACTAACTTTTCATTCATTGTAATGTGGAAGGACTCTTCTTGAGAAATTTTATTGTAAAAACTTATCGCAGTAGTTTTTTGTTCATTTAAATATAAAGAATTTGACTCACACCAATTAATCATGTTTTTGATTACGTTTGTAGCTACCATGGATAGATTAACGATGGTTGATTCACTAAAAATGCAAGAAGTGTCATCAGCAAATTGATACAATGAATTTATTTTTAAGTTCGCATGAAGATCATTAACATATATTAAGAACAAAATAGGGCCCAAGATAGAACCCTGTGGAACTCCTTGTGAAACATCAGCAAAAGAGGAAAGTACATTTTTGCGTTCTTTATTCACGACTGCATTGATTGAAACTTTTTGTGTTCTGTTAGTCAAGTATGACTTAAAAAGATGTAGGACCTTACCGCGAATACCGTATGCCGACATTTTATCTTACACATGATTTAAACATTTTTGTTTTTCGAAAAAGCAAATACCTTTACAGTACCTACTAGTAAAAAAAGAGAAGCCAAAGTTTGAAGTTTTTTTAATCAAAACTTCAGTAAAATTTGTTTAAATGGTTGGTTGGCCACAACTATACTTTTAATTTCTTTTTATTCTTTTAACTTTGTTGTCATAGCTTTTTTTTGCAAATTCAGTTTGGCAAAGTTCTGAATTTGGTCATTTATGGAGTTATTTAATATAGACACTAAAAATTATTCAGCGGTAAATGATTATCAGGGGCGCGTTCAGAAACTTTATTAGAAGAGCACTTTAGTCGTTTAAAATGGAAAGCAAAATGCACAAACACACTTACATGAGAGAGAAAGAATATTACTCAGAGTGTTTTTCTTCTTTCTTTTTTAATCCTGAACGGGTCCCGTGGTAAACGTTCATAATTGGAAATTATTTTTAATAATACAGGGTGTTCCGTAACCATACTGCTGACCAAAGTTACATTTTTTTTTTATTAATGGAATACTCTATTTATGATACTACTCGTACATTTTTTTGAAAAGATAGAGTCGGTGAGCAGCAACTTTTAGTGTGGCTAAAAATAGTAGGTAGGAGTATTTATTTAAAACACGAAACTTCATAATTTGGAATTGTTGAAGGATATATTAGACAAAATTTTAGTAGGATCCGATATGGATTTACAAAATGAATTTCTTGGTACCCAGACAAAATTTTCTGCGGTCTAATATTTAGAGTATTCTGAGAAAAAAAAAAGATAGATGTTAATATAACTATTCTTGTTTCAGTGTGTTTTTGTGTTGCATCGTGCCACGTGGCATTTTTAGGTAATTTTCCATTTCTTTTACCTATAAATTTATGATTTAAGTTCCAATTATTGTTTTAGTGATGTGTAATGTTGTGACTGGCGATGGCGGTTGAAATTTAATCTAGGCGAGCGGCAAGTAGAACGGCACGCTTCGAAAATAGGTAGGGTGAGTGTTAGGAAAAAGTATTTTCTTTGATCGTTTCACTTATTTCTGCATAATTTCAGTCCCACGTCGAGTTTCTGATTGGGTTGCAGTACGGTGAGTACATTTGAAAATTTATTTAATTTTTATTGTTTGCTAGTACGCTAGTAATATTTTCTAATATGAAGTAACAGTTTTACGCTGTAGCAAATCTGCTCAGATTGCAGTGGGGACCTCAAGCATCTTTTGTTTAGCGATATTTCAGCCCTAATTGGGCCGTCATCAGCAGAAGAGTAGTAAAAATCGAGCAAGTCGTTTGGTTTGCGGTGGAGCTTCTCGAGCAGCTCTTCTGTTGATAAGGCCCCAATTAGGGCCGAAAAAGCGCTATATAGAGGATGCTTGCGGGCTCCACTGCAATCTGAGCAGACTTGCTACAGCGTAAAATTGAGATGACACGCGAATGTGTCCGCATTGACCGCTTTGTGCATTGTAGCTCTCCAGGTAGCAGTACAGTTGCCATTTGCTATAAATTTTCACACAATATAAGGCCAAACCTCTGGCCGTCTAAGGGCGCACTTTAAGATAAAGTGATAATGTTAACTTTGTGCGGTGTTTTTATTTTTACGAATGGGTAAGTAGGTTAGTAATAATAAGTAATGTTATACCGGATGTCTCGGCGACCGTCAATATAGGTATAGCAAACAGCTTCAAGAAATAACAAATTTTAGTAAAGCGACTAGAGAAATTCAAAGAAAGTATTTGAGTTGACCGCAATATTAATGGTCTCAACAATAAAACTTAATTTTACTAACAAAAGTTTCCAAATAAAGTGCAGCTTTGTTAGCGCCACTGGAAAGCCGAATTAATGCTGCACAATTTTGATTTTAGATTTATTATCGTATCACCATTAACAAGTGGGGAGAAAATAGTTGAATTATTTACTTCAAAAAAATATCGTAACTTTTGTAGTTTTTATCAGAAATTAACGAATTTCTGCTCATGAGTGTTAAGCTGATTTAAAATTAGTAATCAATGACTTCGGCTACTTTTGTTATAAAGTAGTTAGAGGGCGTTTTTCCCAGATTCCCAAAAAAATTCACAAAATTTACACCTTAAATCAGCGTTTCCCAAACTGTGGGGCCCGCCCCCTGGGAGGCACATAAGTCTTCAATGGGGGGCGCAGCAGAAAAAATATAAAAAAATTGAACGCAAATTGTAACTAATTTATCATCTTATTTTTTTTACAAGAAATTGCTTATACAGGGTTATTGCGCGAGAATTCCCCCATTAACTTCTTTATTTTTGACTTTACAAGGAAGTCTTTGTTATAAAATTTATATAGACTGATTCAAAGTTTTTGTTGATGTTTACAGAAAAACAAACCAACATCGCATAGCTGAGGTATAAATTGAAATTTTAATTTTTGAAAGGGAACAATTAATATTTTTATACTTATTTGAAATCTGAAATAGTAATCGCCTCTCTTTTTCTTATTTTTTAAAACTTTTTTTAATTAAAACCTAACATTTTGTCTAAGAGACGATTATTCACATTTTATACCACGGGTTTCCAACGGAATCGGTATCGACCCCTTGGAGGTCAATGAAGACTTGAAACGGATTGATGAACCTTTATTAGGAGTTCGCTAGGCGTCTTTCAGGGGACCGGAGTTGTTAAGTCTTCTCTATTGAAGGTCTTGCTGAATAGTTTATAAAAAAAGTAAAAAAACTTACATATAATATTAAATGAATTTGAATCAGCTCGAATGAAAGAGAAAAAAAGACGTCTAATTGATTATCAAAACCAAAACACTCCTAAAATACGAATAAAATCGAAAAAACAAAAACAAATGACGATCGTCAAACAAGTCAGGACGAAAATGAAAACTGAGTGAAACTCATTAAGTTGTATCGACATAAACTAACTTTCATCAGAACCAAAAAATTAATTGAATTTAATAATTAAAAAATTAAATAAATTTGCCAAAAATGGCGATCAATCAGCGGAATTAAAATATAAAATAAAATTTTCTTAAGTCGTGTAAAAAAAGAAATAAGAGACGTTCAATTGATAAGTAAAAAAATTAAATCAAACCGAAGAGAAAACAAAAAGCAAGATGAATTTTGACGAAACAGGGCGATCAATGAATAATATAAAAATAAAAAGAAGTCAAATTGAATAAAAGAGAAAATAAAATGGCGATCAATCGACGGAATTAAAGTGTAAAATAAATTCACACTCAATAAACGAAATCTAAAACGAATAAAATATATTAAAAAAAAAGCAAAACTCTATCAGTTGATCATATTGAAAATTAAATGAAATAAATTCGATTAAGGAATTAAAAAAAGAACATCTCCCTAATTTTTGCAATTTTGTTTTTTGACTGTAATTGGGACTGTATTTTGTGAACTTTGTTTACGTGTTTCACCTTTCTTTTTTGATTGGGTTGTGCCTTTTTGGTTCATGTTTAATTGAGAAAAAGTTTACGAACAACGTACTCCCATAGAAGCACTCTTTGCACACCCATTAGGCCTTGTTGTAGTTATACACACGGCCGACTGGCCCGTTAGAAGGTTTACTCTTATTTTCGATTTGTGTGCGGCTTTTGCCTCAATTGAGTATACTTTGGGCCGAAACAGGGTTTATTTGGGGAATAACACTGTTGTTAGGTCATTTACTTTGCCCTGGGAGGAAGGGTATCAGGAAAAATAGTTTTCCTTTTCGGATCAAGTTCCTTCACACACGGAAGTTTGGAAGGTATACCACTAGGCAGCGAGTCGGAGGGTGTTGGACTTTTCGGAAACGAACCAAGATACACTTTTCCGGCAGTGTATTTTCAACACGTGTAAGTTGCGTAACCACCGCTGGGTGACGCCCTTTCCTGTAATGTCTTTCGAGTTATCCCACGCCGCCTCCACTGAGTGGACAACGTTACGCAACTCTTGTCAACAGCACAGTCTTCAAGGGTTCGACCGACTTCGCCTCAGTATTACGGTAGATATTGGTTGGTGCAGGCCCATATTCTAATATCCAGTTTAGGCCCAAACGCGCTAACGGCCAGTTTTTCAATCATGGTTTATCTTTAAGCTCCGTTTTATTCATACCATGAGAATAAAGCGAAGCTTAAAGTTAAACTATGATGAAAAAACTGGGCCTTAGTGTTCCAGTCATTACACGTGACACGATTTACTGATTAATGAGATCCATTTTCTTATAAATATATTTTTTTCTTTTCTTGCTCCACGAACATTTTTAATAATATCTGCGTACTATTGACCTGTGATGATGTGCCTTCGCGGAACATAACCAACCAAAAAACGAAAGAACGGAAGAAGCGATTACCTTACTTCATACTTTGTACTTTAGACCTGAGCGATGAATTTCATCTACCATCTTTTCAAAAATCTTTCAAAATTATAGTCAAAATGTCCTTCAGCGGTGACTTACTTGATGCATTTTCCACCATTCAATAACATTTTATATTTTGTCTCGCCAATTAAATTTAAATTAGTGTGGCGCAAAAGTTAGTTGCCAACCTACAATTTGGTCATGTGATTACACGATTTCAGAAGAAACTAACGAGTGTTCAACAATTATTGTGGTCCTGAATGACTGTGAAAGCAAACTTGAATGTAGATTTTTACTTGGTATTGCTAAATTGACGTCTCAAGCATTGACTGTCAAACAACAAATAAATTCTTGTTTACGTATTTAATGTTTTATTGCGATTAAAAATGTTACTTCCATAGCCACCCAGGACCACAGATAAAAATGCGGTGTTAGATTTAACACCTTTTTAACTCTTTTCGGTGGTTCCCTCATTCCATTTGCACAAGTAGTTAAACACAAAGATCTTTAAATTTTAAGGAGTGAAAGGTGTTTTGACTATTTTGACTATACAAAGATGTTGAAATTATTCTTTCAAGAAGTTGCAGTTACACTTTTATTGGTGTTAAAATTACACTTTACGGGTGCTTTTAAGGAGTTGAGTCGTGCTAAAATTACACTTGAACGGTGATTATATTACACTTTAATGGTAATTGTACCTTTATCAACTTAACCATTCACCAAGTTAACCATCTAAAAGTGTTATATTTTAATATTCAGGTGAGACTCTAACATATAAATGCATAACAGAATGCTTTTAGAACTTCTTAACATTGTTTTGTTGTTGATATAATATTTTTCTCCTAAAATGGTCACCGGTTCAAAAACATTTCAGCACACAAATGTGTAAAATTTATCTTCAACCCCGCAAAAGTGTAATATGTGGTAATATTTATCCGTTTCTTATATTCAAAATATGTAACTATTATGCAAGTAGTTAAATATACATCAAAAAGTGTTACTTTGACAAAATAAAAAAATAGTTTTTACTACATTAATTGTTGGACACCTGTTACATATCACAATAATTGAGTTGTAATTGAGAGAGATTTAAAGTTTATTATTGAGTATGCGTAGCTAGTCTTTAATTCCGAAATTAAGGCAGTTTGACAGTCATATCTTGACACATACCAAAGTTTTATTTTCAAATGTTATATAAAAAAATGGCCTTTCATGCAGGTGCAATGCAAAATAAAAGTTAAAAGCGCATATTTTCCGAGTCAGTCGCGATTGTATGTACGAGTAAAATCCAATTCATTTAAATTATTCAAAAATATTTAATAGAAACACTGTGCTGTGTGGTGTTTTCACCATGTATATGTATGTAATTAAAATTCCTCTTTCGAATTTCGCAAAAAAATTGCATGCCCTACAAAAAGAAAAAACAAAAACTAATTAAAAAAATAATTGAAATAAATATTCTGCTGCGAGTTCGTTTTTGAGGTAATAATTGAGTAGATATTTAAACAATATACAAAACATAACATAAATGAGACTAAAAGTAAAAATTTATAAAATTAACATAAAATCAAATCGACATTGACATTGGCGAATTATTAATTGAGTTTGATTAAAAGAGAATCAAACTGAAATCGAATCAAGAAAAGAAAAAAGACGATAGTATTATTAAAAAATAAAATAAAATAAAGACAAATAGAATAATAAATTGTCACGATTTAACAAAATTTCGTATCTATTATATTTATTATGTATATATTTAAATCAGTGTTCAAGTTCGTGATTCGACGGGTAAGGGGGGCGTGAATCATAACGCGGCTCAAAAGGAGGTCGCAAAACCTAAAAGTTTGGGAAACGCTGCCTTAAATACTATATTAAATCCGTCTCCTTGATTACTTATTTATTTATTATAAATTATTATTTATGTCCGTGCAGTAGGAATTAATATCTTAGGTAGACAAATTATGATTGTGATTAAAATAGAATTGTTTCTATATTTTTCATCTCAAACTCGTGCACGTGCTCGCAACACTTTCAATATTACGATTTTAGGTAAACACAACAGACCTCCTAGAAGTATCGAAATTCTTGTTCGCTATCTGATCACGGAGAACATTGTTTCATATTGTTTGCATGTGATACAGCCCCACATTGCTTTACATATTTATTTGCCTCTCGGAGATGTTTTTCAATCACGAAGTACAATTCCGGGCGTTCGACGCGAACCTTCGAAAGCTTTCATGTCTGAGTTGTTCTTGACTGCTTATGAGCATTGCCGACGACGATAAAATGAAATGCTTTGACATTAAAATTTTATTAAATCGACGAGCACTTGAGCACGTGAATTACATGAAAAAAATCAGAATTTTCATAAAATTAGAAAGAGCGATGACATTTAGTAGGAACTTAAATAATATTCCTCTAGAAAGAACTTGTTTAAATTTTCATAATATTAAAAACAGCGACTTATATTAAACAAAAATATTCCTCTAGAAAGAACTTATAATGAGCATACTTAGTACTTCCACGCAAATTATGTTATTATGTTTTAATAAGAAACAAGCTTCCCCTTAAACAAGCCGAAGAAAGAAAAGCTAGGTACCTACTTAGAAAAAGATTTTCTGTAATGCTCTAAACGTATTTGTAAAATTTTAGTTTCCAATACAGCTTTTTTAGTTTAAGATTGGATTTTAATTTACGTATACAATTCCAAAACTTAGAAGAAATTCCACGACCACCGTTTATTTTTTTTTCTTTTATTTATTATTGTGGCTACAAAACACGCTCAATTTTCGTTTATGTTGAGAACTTGGTGCTTTTATTAAAAAAATATCTGAAATTGTAGTTACTCAAATTATAATTCCTTTTTATTTTTAAACAAAGCATCAAATAATCGTCTTTTTTCCCAGCTTCTTCAATGATATTGTAATGCATTCATGTAGAAAACCTAAAAGTGAAAAGTTTTGCGAGCCAGCAGATGAGACGGGGCGTGAAATAAGTGAATATAAATACATCTACATACTTTAAAATTTGAAAAGGCAGAGAAGTTTTTGGCCAATATGAACAGGTACAATATATTCAGAGCAAAAAAACGAAATAATTCTGAAGTCACTCTTTCGAATCCGAACGAATGCTACTGAAGCCCTTTTACGCCTTTTATGTTTCGAGCTTCTTCACGTGATCTTTTTCTGTTTGCATCCAACCAATCGTAACATTTCTTTTTGTATTACGATAAAAAAGATGAACACTTTTATTATTTTATTATTTTAAAAGGGCGCGCAGTCAACTATCAAGGACAAATTTCTTAATGACTATGTTATTGTTATATTGCGGTGTTTATTGAAATTCCCATTGCTTCAAAGTTTTTACGTTCACAGTATTGAAACTAGGTCATTCGTGACCTAACGTGAACGTGATAATAATGCAGTAAAAATTTTTGAATAATTTATTGTTTAGGAATCATAGTGAAGATAAAGTCTACAGTTAATATCATGTGATAGGCAAGAACTAAGCCAAAAAGTTTTTTTTTTTTTTGTTAGAAAATATACTTTTCAACTGAGGAGGATCATAGCCTTCGTTTTTATCATTGTAAGGATCCTGACATTTACGTCCAAAAATATTTTTTTTTATTGGAATTCATTTCGGGGGAAACGTGTTATGAAACAATGTACATATATAAGTAATCTGATGCCGAGGGCAGTGCAGTGGAACTGCCGCCGGTGTTATATAAGAAAGAACACACAAACAGCTGATGAATCATAAAAATGTTGCTCCAGTAAATAAAATCTAAGATTTTTTCTGGAAAAACATAATGCATAACAAGCCAAACTGAATCTCTAATCGTAGGAATTACACCCACTGGTGAAATGATGAATGGTATGAATACAAGCTTTCAGGATTTCCAGAGCATTCAGTATTTATTCAGTGTTAATTCAGTATTGGGTTAAAACGAGTTGAGGGTTCATAATGTAGAGAAGCAAATTATTGTAATGTTTGAATAACTAATACTTTGTGCTAAATTGTTTTGTAAAATTGTTCGATTTAATCTTTTGTCGGCAACTGTAAACATTTATTTATAATTTAAAACTCAATTTTTTTTTATTGTAGTGAAAACCTCGAGCAGCCTCTGTACAGCTGTTTCAGCCCTGCTTGGGGCTTCTTCAGCAGAGACGTAGCTCGACATTCCCACTGCAGACCAAAAACGACTTGCCCAATTTATTCGCAATTGCGATCTGTTCATCATTCTTACATCGCAATTGCGAATAAATTGGGCAAGTCGTTTTTGGTCTGCAGTGGGAATGTCGAGCTACGTCTCTGCTGAAGAAGCCCCAAGCAGGGCTGAAACAGCTGTCCAGAGGCTGCTCGAGGTTTTCACTGCAATCGAGAACGATTTGCACAAAAATTTTTCTAAAAACTTTCATTTTGCTTTGACAGCAAGCATGGCCGCCTTGCATGGGGGACTTATTAGGAGCAAATCCCGCTTCAATTTGTCTACCCTACTGCAATGCGAGGTCAAAAAGCGATAGTAAGATGTCGCTATTTTATCTGTTCTTAAAATTAAAAGTATTACTCGATAGCATTTGTTTGAACTTTCTCCATCGTAGCTCGACATTCCCACTGCAGACCAAAAACGACTTGCCCAATTTATTCGCAATTGCGATGTAAGAATGATGAACAGATAAAATAGCGACATCTTACTATCGCTTTTTGACCTGACATTGCAGTAGGATAGACAAATTGAAGCGGATTTGTTCCTAATAAGCATGGCCGCCTTGCATGGGGACTTATTAGGAGCAAATCCCGCTTCAATTTGTCTATCCTACTGCAATGTCAGGTCAAAAAGCGATAGTAAGATGTCGCTATTTTATCTGTTCATCATTCTTACATCGCAATTGCGAATAAATTGGGCAAGTCGTTTTTGGTCTGCAGTGGGAATGTCGAGCTACGTCTCTGCTGAAGAAGCCCCAAGCAGGGCTGAAACAGCTGTCCAGAGGCTGCTCGATGTTTTCACTACAATCAAAAACGATTTGCACAAAGTTTTGCTAAAAACTTTCATTATGCTTTGACAGCAAGCATGGCCGCCTTGCATGGGGGACATATTAGTAAAATTAGGGACAAATTGAAGCGGATTTGTACCTAATAAGCATGGCCGCCTTGCATGAGGGACTCATTAGGAGCAAATCCCGCTTCAATTTGTCTATCCTACTGCAATGTCAGGTCAAAAAGCGATCGTAAGATGTCGCTATTTTATCTGTTTAAGATTATTAATTATCATGCGACAATCAAAATTTTCAAATTAATCTTTAAGAAGGTTTCTTGCGTAAGAAAACATGATAGGCACGGATTTTACTCTTGCCGTGGATATCCAAGCTAATAAACTTCTATTGCTGTGGATAGATACATGTGAAGACAACAAGACTTGCTTCAGCAGTTGAAACATTTTTTAACGAATAAGTGGATTCGTGGACGAGGACCAGTCAGTTGACCTGCTCAGTATCTTCATTTGACCGCATTTTACGGTTTCATAAATCAGCGGATTCGTTTAAAAGTGTTCCAACTGCTGGAGCACGTCTTGCTGTGTCCACATGCACTAACCGCAGCAATAGAAGTTTCTTGTTAGGGTTTATTAGCTTGGATATCCACGGCAAGAGTAAAATCCGTACCTGTCATGTTTTCTTACGCAAGAAACCTTAAAGATTAATTTGAACATTTTGAATGTCTCGTGATATTTAATAATCTTAGGGAAAGATAATTTTAAACGATGCTCCACGTGATCCTGTGAAACTTTCATTTGAAACATTTTTTCGTAAAATTAGTAACTAGAGAGGTATGAAAGAATCCACCTTAAGTGGGACACCCTGTATACAGAAAGCTCCGTAGAAGTTCCATAACTTTCTTGCTGTTCCAGGTATCGACTCGAATTTTGTTTTATATAGTAGGATCGCTTCTACTGTACATTTTAAAAATTCGTTTGTATACAGGGTGTCCAAGCATTATAAAAATATCAAAGTTACGTTTTCTTTTAATTGAAATTTTGACTTCATTTTTGAATTCTCCACTAAATTCTGCGTTAAATTTATTTGAGTCATTTTTACTTATCAAGCATACTTTTTGATGTGAGTCAATTTTATCTTGAAAATTCCCAGATGCAAGGTTCCATTCAAAAATTTATAACTTCTAAATCACTGAAGATAACGCATTCGAATTTTCTTCAGTCAATGCCCTAGACTGTGGCCAATCTTTTGAGTTAAAACCGAGTCGTGAAGGGATGTTCCAAAGCTTGCTACAATTTTTTGAATGTGCGTAACTATAAATAACAAAAACTCATTTTTTTCAAATAGAACAGCATGCATATTTTCACACCATTCCATAGCGTTTCAGAGATGTCCAGTTCTGATATTCGACGAGTTATTGAGAAAATAGTAATTTTTAGATGTAAATATTGAATAAATTTGAATGTTTGTAGTAGGCTGGTGCCAGAATGAAAAGCGATTAAAATTTTAAACCAATCTCACATCAGTTACGGATGTATTCTGTCAAAAAGTGTTGAATTTCATTGGTTTAATATATTATTCGCTGTGCATTGTTGTCCGCGATCGATCAGTGGGACTACGGCTGTAACTTCATAATTATCCTTCCAGTTTCCGTGAATTGGAAGTTCTCTTCATGATTCATGAAAATTCTAACTTGTGTAGTCGGGAAATCTCAAGAGAAACTGATTTGTGTGTTAGTTTCAAATTTTAACTTGAGTACTCAGGAAATCTCAAAAGAAACTAACTTGTTTGTCAGTTTCGAGTCATGGCGATATCTGAAATAGCTATGGGTGCTCTGGAACACCTTATATAAGTATATAAGTATATTGTGTGACAGGCAAGAGGCAAAATCTCAATTCACTAAGAAACGTTCAAACAAGGGAATTGCTGTTTGAACGATAAAAATTTTCAATTTCCAAGAAAGATTGAGACGAAGTGGTAACAACAATTGTTTAAGTTTATTTACGTTGTATCAAATAAGATCCTTCTCTCACTCTCGTCGTAAGTTCCAGGGTCATGGGGT
Organism: Prosopocoilus inquinatus; assembly: GCA_036172665.1. NCBI lineage: Eukaryota > Metazoa > Arthropoda > Insecta > Coleoptera > Lucanidae > Prosopocoilus > Prosopocoilus inquinatus. Next base: position 28,500,353 of record CM069876.1, on the reverse strand, counting down.
TGAACACAACTAATCCCTTGTAAGTGATGATTTGAATTTATCATTTAACCCACGCCGCGCCGTCCTCACATCATGTCTATTCAAATAGTGTTTTCCTCGAGGTAGGTTTTCCTTTGAGTCAATTATAAAACAAATATCTTACACAAAGTAGTTTCCAATCTGTATGCTTGCATGTCCAAAAAATGTATACCTTCAACCGAAAAAAATTAAAATAGAATTTATAGAAAGGAAGACAACAATGGAAATTAAAATTTACTACTCTCGTATGGTCCTTGAACAACGATTTTTTTATAACTTTCCATCCACCAAATTGCACAAGAAAAATTATGATGGTAACTCACCTTGTCAGCACCAAGGAGTCTATGATGTTTTGAGCCTCATCGCTTCGTATACTCGCTAGATGCCCCCCTTTTCTAACACATTCCATTTCTGCCTGCATCCATGGAAGTTTAGCTTCTTCAAAAACGGAGATGCAAAAGTGCGTAAGTGTAACCCATCCGAAATCACAGGTTCCCACGATTTCATCATCAGGTTCTGCTTGGTAATTCATCTTCATTCCTAGAGCACCATCACCAACACTACTGAATGAAACCTTCAGCTCAATTTTGTTTTCCCTCGATACCATCTGAATATGTTTCACAGCATCTCCTGGTTTAGCACAATACGTCCACAGAGTCTCACCGTCGAGTAACTGAGCCAAAAGCCCATCACATTTGATATCTTCGGTGTTTACTACTTGAAGATCAGTTGTGTCCGGTGTGCCAGAAGATTCACTGTCCCCTATATGTAGACTTAAGGCTATCCTATTTCCATAAGGCAAATAAATTTTGAACGTACAGTGCAATTCCCTTGTCGGTCTCAAGTCGTAAGAGCCGTTGCGAGTTACGAAGCTCACGTTATAGCAATAATCCACCAAACGATAGGATAACGAAAACACTGGATTACCGAACGCGTGAAAGAACGGTGGAGTATGGCTCGACGGAAAGTAGAGGTAACGATCACTCTCGGGAAGTTCTTCTAATTTACCGCAAATACGCGCCTGACGGTAACTACGTACGTACTGATACTGGGAAATGTTCAACCCGGAAAAATATAAATATCCTCTAAAGCACGGAACGTTCAGTCTTCTCATTTCGATTACTAGGCCATGGTCTGAGCTTGGACCTGGAAACCAACACTGGCAGTCCTGTTTTGGAAAGTCTTTCCATGTTATTATTGCATCTTTTGGTTTAAGCCACAATTGACAGTCTGAAAGAAAAAAGGATTTCGTTATTTTTAGTTCAGTGTAATTAAATTTCTTATTTTCAAGTGGTCATTATTTTCGAGGCACTTGAATAATGTTTTAAGTTAGTAGCTTTTATTTTTCAGGCGTTTGTCATGATGTAATTGAATTGGTCTGCGACCTGTTTACCTAAGGCAAATAAGTTCGCTTCGAAGTTCCATTCCACTACAGAAATGTTTTCTTTACAAAGTAATTTTAATAATAATGAGCTCAACAGAGCATTTTCCATAAGTTTTCGTTTCAAAGTTAAAGAAAATAAACCTACGCATTTTTAGTTAACTTATTGTTAGTACAATATCAGAAGCCAAATTGAAATTGTTATAGAATATATAGTGGCGTAACTAGAAGTCAAGTCGCCGGGTTGCATTTTTTTTTCTAACGCCTCTTATTATTATACGGTAGGGTGGATAGCAATTGTATTAAAATTTTTTTTTAATTTAACTTTCGGGGGGTGCGCGATAGATGCTATTGTAAGTACTGATTAAAAGTGTAAAATATCATGAAAAAAATAATTAGAAGTACTGCCCCAATGTCATCAAAGTTTTCGAAAATTCACAAAAAAGTGCGTTGGCATAAAAAGGATTTTGTTCTAATTCCTACAGATATATTTTATACTTTTTCAGATTAACAAGTCACTAAACCGCTGTATATACAGCTACAAAAAATATCTTAACGTTTTTATTTCTTGTGCAAATTATGTCACCAACGCGCTGTTGTGAAGAGCTATTACATGGCACTTGGTCCGGAGTGAGTGCATTTATTTTGGTACGTGGGCTGCTGGAAAAGTTTCTGGAAACGGTTTGAAAAAACGCATATAAATTTGGTAAACGGTATCATTGTTTTTCGAAGTATTCGCCTCTGACGTCAATACACTTTTGTATACGCTCGAACCAATTTCTAAAGAACGTTTTCCACTCTAAAGATGGTACCTCGGAAAGCAGTGTCCGGAATGTTTCAACCGCTGCTTCAGCCGACGAAAATCGCTCACAACACATTTTATTTTTGATATTTGGGAACAAAAAGAAATCATTAGATGATAAATCAGGTGAATATGGGCAATGAGTCATTAATTCAACATTTTTGTTGGACAAGAAATCAACTGTTTGACGAGCTGAGTGAGAGCTGGCGTTGTCATGATGGAGAAAAATTCGTCAATTTCGATTGTTTCTTCTTATTTGATCGATGACTTCCGGCAAACAAATTGTAGTATACCAATCAGCATTCACGGTTTTTCGATCCTCTAAAGCCACGGTTGCTACATGTCCAGTTAAACCAAAGAAACAAGCAATCATTTGCTTCGCAGCACTGCGTGAACGGACAACTTTTGTTGGTTTTGGTTCATTTTGAAATACCCAAACGGTAGATTGTTGTTTACTTTCTGGCTCGTACGAATAGATCCACGTTCGGTCACCAGTAACGATGTTATAAACTAAATTTGAACGACCTCCATTGAATTTCTTGAGCATTTCTTCGCACCATTTGACACGACCCCGCTCTTGCGCTTCTGTTAAATTGTGTGGGATCCAACGACTGCAAAGCTTTCGTACGTTCAAATGATCATGCAAAATCTGGTGTATTGCTTTCATGTCAATACGTAAGGATGCTTGAATCTCACGGTATGTCACATGTCGATCTCGCTCAAGCATTTCACGCACAGCAGCTACATTAGTGGCAACAACGGATGTTGAAGGACGACCTTCACGAAATTCGTCACTCAGAGAGGTACGTCCACGCTGGAATTCGGCAAACCAATTATAAACACTGCTCTTTGATGGCATTTCATCTCCAAAAGCCAAATGAAGCCGATCGAGGCATTGTTTCGGCGTTAGACCACATTTGAAATTGTAGAAAATCATGGCACGAAAATTTTCACACGAGATTTCCATGTTCACACAAAATTACTTTTTCTCAAATGCTGTACAAACAAAACTAGCTCACTTGGATAAGAACTGTCAATAGAATTATAGGCGAGAAACGTCAAATTTTTCAAATATGACAGTTGATAAACGCTAACAATTCTATACCTACTAGATTCCAGAAATTTTTCCAGTAGCCCACGTATTTTTATTAATTTTTGCTCAATAAATCCTTTGTAACGCATAAACGGATATTACTTTCTCGGAACAGTTTTTGATCTCAAGAAAGTACGGGTCTGAGGACTTCTCTACGAATTTTACTTCACTTCTGTTGGCTGAGAAACAGTGTATGTTCCGGTTACAATTTTGGTAAATTTTATCTTGAAATATCAGCGTAGGTTTTCCAAAGCTGGAAGCATGGAAATAGTTAAGCGCGTGGTCGTCAAATCTTTTACCATAAAAAAATCCGCTTAAAATTTTATTTATTTTTTTTACTAATTAAACGTGCTCATTTCTTAAATTTCTATTCTATGTATTTATTATTAAAACTGATTGTTATTTCTAGTCCACATTCTTCAATTTTTGCTTTCACTTTTCGTCATTCTAATCATACTTATTCATTTTGAAAATTAGCTTTGAGCTTGACTTTTTAAACAATGCTTTAGGTAGCGATATCACTTGATCAATTCCTGATCACTGGAGTTTTCGAGCTACTCTGCTGCTGAAGAGGCCCTCAAATAAGGTCGAAACAGCTGTTCAGCTGCAGGATACTCGAAGATTTCATTTCAATCAAAATCTTTTACTTTACTTTTGAAACTTTTGAAAACTGGGAATGAATTTTTTTATACATTTATGCGCAACCAACAAAAAGGATCGAGTCCTTTAATAATTTAAGGCACTTTTTTGACGTATCTACGTAATACATGGCGAGAGTTAATCTTATAATCTTGAGGTTTACTTGAATTTTTATCGGCGTGGAAGAAAGTTATTGGCCCGTTTCACTGTTTCTGCCTTTAATATAGTGGACCGCGTTATGTATTTAATGACCTCGTTATTAAATTTTCCGCCAGTAATGGGAGCGCTTTATCTCGCCGGTTAACTCACCTTTCCTTATTGGAATTTCATAAATAGCTTCGTGTATTGCTGGGTTTTGTTCGAATCTGTAATTCAATCTGAAACAGAAACGAAGAGAATTACTAAAAGCATACCTGATAATAGAGTTTAACGAAACAGTGAAGTTTAATCTCTTAAGAAAAATATAGAATATATTGTGTAACAAGTGTGTGAAGCTTTCAGTTCATGTGTTGCACATTATACTTTTACCTTCCACTTTAAATTTAAAAAGAGAGAGAGCTAAAAATTTATTCATTAAATCAACATTCGCTTATAGACAGTTTTCATAGAACAAAACAAAATCGTTATTTAAACAAAACATTAGCTTTGCAGAAACTTTTTGCACGTGTAATGTTTTTTTTAATTTATTTACCATCGACGTATGCCGTGAAAGTTTAGGGAAAATGTGGTACTTATGCATATAACTAAACTTTGACAATGAAAGTCATTTTGATTTTGAGTTTAAGGTTACTGCGAATGAAGCAATGTTGCAATATTTTCTTTTCGTCACAAGGTGTATTTTTAATTTCTCAAATTATATTGCAAATCTTTTCTAAACTTGTAATTTAAAAATTTGTCCGTAGCAGTACGTTCGCCAGAAGAAGAACTTTTCAACTCGTCTCGTTTTTTTTTTGTTAATATATCCTTATACACATTTGTGATATCTACAATAAGTATTTCTAAATAAAAAGCATGCGTACAAATTTGAAATATTGTAATCTGGCCTGTCCGTTTGGTACCTTACAAATCCTTTTTGTAAAATAATTTTTATCTCGCGTCTTACAATTTTCACCATTTGAACATAAAATAATTAATTATTTACATAACAATTTGACTTGTAGAATTAAGTTAGGTACTAGATAAAACGGATATTGCGTAAAGTTACGAGTTGTCAACACCGCTTGATCTATCTGATTTGAAAAATTTTGTGCAAATCGTTTTTGATTGCAGTGAAAACCTCGAGCAGCCTCTGTACAGCTGTTTCAGCCCTGCTTGGGGCTTCGTCAGCAGAGACGTAGCTCGACATTTCCACTGCAAACAAAAACGACTTGTCCAATTTATTCGCAATTGCGATGTAAGAGTGATGAACTGATAAAATAGCGACATCTTACGATCGCTTCTTGACCTGACATTGCAGTAGGATAGACAAATTGAAGCGGATTTGCTCCTAATAAGTCCCCCATGCAAGGCGGCCATGCTTATTTGGAGCAAATCCGCTTCAATTTGTCTATCCTACTGCAATGTCAGGTCAAAAAGCGATCGTAAGATGTCTATTTTATCTGTTTATCTGATTTGAAGTGTCACGTAACCTAATAAAATGAAATCACGACCTACTTGTGGATAAATAAATAAAAAACTGATATTATGGTCCATATGAGTGCAAAAATGGCTTCATACAAGTGTTGCACACTATGCTTTAGTGTTTATTAAAATTATAATTTTACAAAATTTTATTATTTTAAAAGAAGTTCACTTGCAACTTTTTAACTTTTTACAAAACCAGACATTTCGTTGTTTAAACAAAAAACAGAAAATAACCAATTTAGTTCCGATTTTTTCACCTTCTGATAAATTTATCTGCCATATAATATCCTGGGATATCATTATCGATACAATGGTTTCTAGGGATATTACCAGGCCGATAAATTTATCAGAAGGTGAAGATATCGGGGCTTAGATGTTTACCCATTCCGAAAAGTATATTGGGTTTTAAGGTAGAAATGCCTAAAATAAACGTTTGAAAGTTTAGCAGAAGTAAATATTATCTTCTAGTTAAAGTTATCATATTGTTACATCCGTCACGCAAACAGATCTATTTTTAGCATCAGTACGCCACCTTGCGCCACAGAACATGACCGGAAACTACTCGATAATTCTAGCATGTTCGGGCAATAGAGGGCTCTGCTATATAAGCCGACGATCCGCCAGAAGTAGTTAGTTATTAAGATAGCAAGCGAAGGGTTCGTACCTCGAATAAATAGAAAGTACATTTTGTGAAAGTGTTATTTGATAGAGAAGCTCATTAATACTGTGTTAATTGTGTAAATCGACAGCTTATAATTAAAGTGTTCTGAAATTTAACGACTATAATTTGTGAACCCCCAAATTCGTAATAATATTTATCATAATTTTAGACTCGGTTGTGCTCGTACATACAATGTACAGTGAAATCTCAGATAAGCGGACACGAACCGTCGCCAATTATCTGTCCGCTTGTAAGAGGTGTCCGCTTATTACAGACAATTTGATTAAAAGATTCTATAGAAAAGTCCCACAAAATTGTCCGGTTACGAGAGGTGTCCGTTTATTAGAGGTGTCCATAATGAAAGAGTTCACAGTATTTACAAAAACCGTACAGATAACTTTATTCATTTAATCAGGTTCCATTAATGGAGTTGTACGTGTAAGAATTTTTATTTCCACCTTCTTAATAAATGACATTTTACGGGTCAATTTTGTTGTTAATGGTAAACAAGTAAACGGTAAATTACTGAAACAGGTCTGTAAAACTTCTACGGGCTTGTATAAACGACCTGTAAAATTTTACAGGCTTGTAGAAAGCAGATTGTCTGTTTACAACACCATAACTACGTCTAGCTAGATATAACGCTGTTAGTGTACATTTATAATAAACGTAGAACATCAAGTTTGCTGAGAGACAATAATACAAGTAATCAGTTGTTATGTAAATAACGACAGAAAAATACAGTCCACTTTTCAATAAAGAGCTTTAATTTATTGTAAATTATCGCTAAACTAGCTTTATAAAATCCTTCTACTAATTCAAACATTCAAACGCCTTCGATAAAAAAAATAATGTAAATTACTTAAAAGTCGCCATGTGAAGGTGAAAATAAAAGTTTGTACGCGACAAGTTTTGCAAATAATCTTTACTAGGCTCACTGGATTATGCACAAACTCCAGCTCGTCCATAAACATTTATTTGCAAAGCTTGACAAGTAAATAACTAGTAAGAATTCGGATTTCTTGCGTACCAAAGAAAATATTAATTATTCCGTTTCTGAAATAAAAAAAAAACTTTTCATTTCGAAATGCACGCCAACTTAGATAAACAAGGTATCAGTTTGATATAATTTTCTTCTTGTTCCTACGCATTCCAGACTTTGATTACTGTCAGGCACGTTAAGATAAAGCACGTTTTTATTAGAGTTTGCATTTTCTGTGAGAAGCCGAAAGTGCAAAATCAGTGAAATTTCCACTGATCGCCGCGCCGCCCGGTTGCCAAATGGAATGTTTCGAGCGGGGTTGCTCACGAGGGCATGATGTTAAGGTTTAAGTAGTTTTTCGGAAGGAAACTGACAGTTCCTATCATGGTTCGGCTAATTGAAATGCGCGTTTATTTTCTCCTTACTGATTTTTTTTCTAAAATTATAATTCTTTTTGTTTTATTTATTGTTTAACTTTTTCTTATTTAAATTTTATTATTTCTAATTTTGATTGTTGCGAAAGGAAATATTTACTTTCGCAATAATTCATACATATTAAACCGTTTCAAATGTATTTTCTTTTGATTTTTACGTAATTACGTAAAGTTATTGTTTTTCTAAAAATTTGGAAATGTTCAGAAGGTAAATTTCTGAATGAAAGACCAAGAGCTGCAACTGCGCTGAAAAACATTAAAAATTAGAACAGATAAAATAGCGACATCTTACTATCGCTTTTTGACCTGACATTGCAGTAGGGTAGACAAATTGAAGCGGGATTTGCTCCTAATAAGTTCCCCATGCAAGGCGGCCATGCTTGCTGTCAAAGCATAATGAAAGATTTTAGAAAAATTTTGTGCAAATCGTTTTTGATTGCAGCGAGAACCTCGAGCAGCCTCTGGACAGCTGTTTCAGCCCTGCTTGGGGCTTCTTCAGCAGAGACGTAGCTCGACATTCCCGCTGCAAACAAAAACGACTTGCCCAATTTATTCGCATTTGCGATGTAAGAGTGATGAACAGATAAAATAGCGACATCTTACTATCGCTTTTTGACCTGACATTGCAGTAGGGTAGACAAATTGAAGCGGGATTTGCTCCTAATAAGTTCCCCATGCAAGGCGGCCATGCTTGCTGTCAAAGCATAATGAAAGATTTTAGAAAAATTTTGTGCAAATCGTTTTTGATTGCAGCGAGAACCTCGAGCAGCCTCTGGACAGCTGTTTCAGCCCTGCTTGGGGCTTCTTCAGCAGAGACGTAGCTCGACAATCAAAAACGATTTGCACAAAATTTTTCTAAAATCTTTCATTATGCTTTGTCAGCAAGCATGGCCGCCTTGCATGGGGAACTTATTAGGAGCAAATCCCGCTTCAATTTGTCTACCCTACTGCAATGTCAGGTCAAAAAGCGATAGTAAGATGTCGCTATTTTATCTGTTCATCACTCTTACATCGCAAATGCGAATAAATTGGGCAAGTCGTTTTTGTTTGCAGCGGGAATGTCGAGCTACGTCTCTGCTGAAGAAGCCCCAAGCAGGGCTGAAACAGCTGTCCAGAGGCTGCTCGAGGTTCTCGCTGCAATCAAAAACGATTTGCACAAAATTTTTCTAAAATCTTTCATTATGCTTTGACAGCAAGCATGGCCGCCTTGCATGGGGAACTTATTAGGAGCAAATCCCGCTTCAATTTGTCTACCCTACTGCAATGTCAGGTCAAAAAGCGATAGTAAGATGTCGCTATTTTATCTGTTCATCACTCTTACATCGCAAATGCGAATAAATTGGGCAAGTCGTTTTTGTTTGCAGCGGGAATGTCGAGCTACGTCTCTGCTGAAGAAGCCCCAAGCAGGGCTGAAACAGCTGTCCAGAGGCTGCTCGAGGTTCTCGCTGCAATCAAAAACGATTTGCACAAAATTTTTCTAAAATTAAAAATTAGGTTAGCAACTAGCTACGTCTTCACCTGGTCTTCAATTTCAATGCTCCTCTCGGTAATGCCGAGATAATCAAGAACTATAGGCGGATTTGTTTGTTCTCCTTACGGCCGTACAACCACCGCGTCGTTTCTGCTCTGGTTTGCGCCTCGCTTTACTTTTGTCAGAGTAAAGCGAGGTGCAAATCAGAGTACACAAAAATTTTCCTACAGTGAACAACCACGTTCTTTAACATCAACGAAACCTAAAGTTCCAAAATAAGCTTGCAATATAAACACGAATTGTGGTTTGGAGGTTGAAAAGGCTTAATAAAATTGTTTGTTATGTATTTTTTTGTAAGAAGCATAAAGGAAATTGCAAGAGACCAATAAAAGACATTGGGCCTTATGAATAAAGTTTAAGCAATTGCTTTTCCTTGAAATTTGCTACTAAATGCTTAATATCGAATGAATAAAATCTGTAGCAATTACTTGACCTTGTAGCAATTGCTACGACACTAAGGAAAAACTTATACTAAAAGGTTTTACTTAAGAATTTCAAGTATTTGCTTAATGTTGTATGAATAAAAGGAGTAATTGCTTTTTCTTTTAAGCATTTATTTCAAAAATTTTAAATCTACTCGACCCCAGCCTTGCATTTGCTTAAAGCAATTATAAATTCGTATTCACTGCATTTTCACGATAATAATGGGTAATATTAGATACAGTCAATATCAGTTTCTATGGATTATATTACGTTTGTACGTTTAATCAAGAATCAATTGATTTCTACAATGCGTTAATAAATTATTTAGATCAATTGAAATTTTTAACGCTGTGAAAACCATTTTTGCACTTTTATGAGTTTTATGCGGTAAAATTTCACAAGTTTGACACGTTTGAAAGTTCAATCGAATAAAACGATAGTTTCAAAGATAATAAAAATCTGTCAAGCTACACTGCACAGCAAGGGTTAATCTAAATAATAATTATAACGCAATGTAGTTCCAGCATTGGATTTAAACTGTCATTTTAAAAATTTTGTTCGTTGATATTAAAATGCATCACTTTCATTTAAAAAATAGGAATTATAAAAATAATCTTGTACTACTGAAAAGAGTAAAAATGTCTTTCAAATGAGCTATCACATGATCCCTCATTCCAATATAAAAAAGGGTGAAAAACTAAATTCTGCTAAAATAATAGGAGTATCATTTTATAATTAAAAATCTGCGTATTTCAGGATTTTACATAAAAATCGTTCATTTCGTAGGAAATGAATTTATTAAACCAAACTTCTTTTTCACTTTTCCTTTCTTATTGCTTATTTTTTTTACTACTTGTTTAGTTGTAAATGAAACATTAAAAATTTTCATATAATTATCAGTTATTATTTGCAATCCTTTCTCTTTTTTATGTGATTTATTAAAAGAAAATTTATTTTCTTTAAATTTTTTTAGCAAAAATAATTTTTGTCTAATTCGGCTTCAATATCAACTTTCTGGATCACTAATGTCCGATATTTTATTTAAGCGAATAGCACTTTGATAAAGATATTTTAGCTAAGCAGATGTGCGAGTCTGCACAAGTCGTACTAGCAATTGCTTTAACGAAGACGGAAAGCTAGCAAATGCTTGAAATTTTTATTCATCTAATATTTCAGCAACTGCTTTTTCTTAAAGCATTTGGTTTTCTATCTTTTGCTCTTGCTTATAAGCAAATGCTCAAAGCAATTGCTTACTTTTCATTCATCAGGCTCATTGTCCTGGACTTTTTGCATATTTCTTGCATGTCAGAAATGGACTTAGATGGCTCGCAAAAAATTCTTATTCAACCAAGTTGGGAAAATTTAGCTACTGCAGTTCCACTACACCAATCGATCTGAAGTCCTACGATGCTAACAGGGTTGTTAAAATTTCGCTGGCCCTCCCTTCAAACTAAGATAGTTTGTTGCTAGCTCTTTGGTTAGACTGTCAATTTGCAATTATCGCAAATTGACTGTATTGCAGTCTACGGACTATTTGGGGAACGAGACCTAGAAAGTGCAGTCTCCTTTGAGGAGATATTGTAGTAACGGAGATGACACAGCAGAACACATTTTCCTCAAATGTAAGAAATGGGATGAAGGCCAATAATGAAATCGGGACTTTATTGACCCCGGAAAACATTAGGGGTACAATGTTGGAAAACAGGGAAAAATTAGCAGCTGTTGGAGAAATGGCTAAAGAACTAATGAAGATAAAGAAGCAAGAGGGGAGGGACACAAACCGATGAGCAAGAAGCCGTTGAAGTATTTTAATAAAATAAAGTAAGGAACAAATGACTAGATTTCAAAGAAAATAACCAAATGAAAGCAGCATTACCCTATTAGGGTTGGACATCATTAGATAGGATAAAAGAGTGATAGCGGAGTATCATTCAGATAGACAAATAGAAATTGAAGAAGGAAGCTGCCAACCGATGACATGTGGAGCGCCGCAAGGATCTGTGTTTGGCCCCCTATTATGGAACATTATGTATGATAGTCTGCTGAGAAAGGAGATGCCACGATATGTTGAGACCATCGCTTACGCAGATAATCTTGCAATTGTTGCAACGGTGGAGACATTAAAGCACCGGGAGTACGTTATAAACGAGGCAATAAGAAGAGTTGGAGAATGGGTAAAGGCGAATTACCTGAAATTGGTTGTAAAGAAGGCAAAACTCTATTATTGGCCGGAAAGAAGAAATATGGAACAATTAGTATTTTGGTAAATGGGCACGCAATACAAATATCAAACGCAATGAAGTACCTGGGAGTAGTTATCCGTAAGTACTTACACTTTGGTACCCAAGTAGCATATGTGAATGCAAAAGCGCAAAGGATAGCAACTGCTTTGTCCAAAATAATACCAAGGACACGGGGCGCCATGGAAAGCAAACATAGAATATTGTCAGGATTAGTACAGTCCACAATACTATATTCAACCCTCATTCCGGGAAGGGGCAGTCGAAGTTAAGAGACACAATACGAAGAAAAGCTACTGTCATACCAATGCACTACAATGATTAGGGTCTGCAGGTCCTACGGGACAGTTTCAACCGTAGCACTCGGAGTACTGGCGCGCATGATCCCAATGATCACGGAAAGGAGAAAAAACTGAAGGTACGAACCCGAAGGTAAGGGCGACCTGAGAAGCAGAACGATGGATATTTGGCAAGCCAGGTGGAGAAGTATGACCAATGCTTCCTGGACTAGACGGTTAATCTTCAAAGTTTAACCATGGTTTAAACACAAACAGGATGAAACCACTTATTAACTTACACAGGCACTCAGTGACCACGAATGCTTTGATGACTATAAATATAGATACAAATTGACAGACACCCCTGGTTGTAGATATTGTGGAAATGTAAACGATGGATCCGTGAAAGAGAAAGAAAGAAAAATTAATCGATTCCGCACATACTTGATGGAAATTCATGATCAAAGGTAATACAAAATCATTATTGCTTTTGTATTACCTTAGATCCGATTAGCGAGACAAAAAGTGACGCCAGATAACTTGGTCAACTGGATATTATCCAAAGAGGAAATTTTGTCAAGGAATGAATAGAGCAATCAAAAAAAATATCGTGAAGAAAGAAGAAGGCGAAAAAAATTGATGACGAGGAAGGGTCTATGAGACAAGATGCTGGAAGAACCAGGAGGAAACTATCGGTAGGAGAAGAAAAGAAAAGAAACAATATGCACAACAATCGAATGCAAGTGAAAGAACACGAAAGGTTATAGAGATGAAAGGGGATCCCTAACAAACGGCCCCATTGGGATGTTATGCTAACGACGGTCCCTTAGTGGTAACCCGGCCGAAGTGAGGAAAGGGGGTTTAGCTGGTAGGCGTCTGGGACACCTCCACAGATGAATTCAGCACACCCGCGGCAAAGACGCAGTCGCGAGCGTCTTTCAAAGATTCACCTGAACCTCAAAACAAAAGAAGGCTTTCGAAACGTGTTAGAAACATTTTTTTTGAAGAAGACAATACAGAAAGCTGGAACCATCAACTTCTAGTTGTTAATAGACATAGAATTAAATTCAATACATATTTTATAATGCAGGAATTTCCAATTAGAGCATGTTTGGATTACAGAAGTCTTACAGTATTAAAAAAAATGTGGGTGCAAATGTTAAAATAACCCTTTCCGGGGTTAATGAAAAGTTGTAAGGTGTCGATGAACATGTAGGTATCGATTAGGGATCATTAAAATAAAATAAAAGTTTTAAGAAAAGGACTCAGTTTACACGAACAATATCAAATACTTTATTTATTGTATACGTATACAGGGCACTTCATTGAAGGAGGAGTAATACCGCTTTTCCTTGAAACTCTTTAGACCTACATTTTAGAGGTAGATCAATCGCCTCCTTTAATCGGTTAAAATTCTTTCAGTTTTGGTTATGGTTTGTATATTTCCATTTTCGAATTTTTCTAATTTCATTATTTTCCATTTTTAATTTATTTTAGGTGTTCTTATCCTAGCACTAATTTTTCTAGCATTCCTTTTATTATTTTCCTGCTTTTTGTTAATCACATAATATCAGCGTCTGTATTTTTAAACGTTATTTATTTAAGCTGCTTTCTTTCGCTTAAAAGTTTGAATCGTGATTCAAGTAGCTTGGATATGAATTTCGTAGTTGTTGCAACAAAACACTTGACTTGAATTTTTGATTGACAGTTTATACATTTTATACATTTATAAATAATAATAATTGAATCCAGACAAGTTTGAAAAATAGAGAGATTCAAAGAAAAGAATGTCTGTTTTTGAATCAAAACACGTTTGGATTACGATTTTGTGAGCGAAAGAAAGCACCTTTATACTGTACATAAATCATAGCGATTAGAGTTACAGTAAAAATGAAGCTTAAAAGAAGATCGATGGAATTTTTTTCTCCACGAATGTTGTATAAAAATGTTTTAGATTATCATCATTCCCATAGCTTCCAGGCCACCTTTCTTTGTGTCATTCAAACCGTCTGTTTATATTATATTAACTTATAAAATTTATATTTTTACTTTGACACTTTTTCTGGTTTTTCCAATATTTACTAAAGAAATTATTTTTAAGACCTTTTCAAGCTCTGCAAGAAATATGAATTAATTGTTTTATATAGTTGCTATCTAAGATATATATATATATATATATATATATAAGATATATATATATATATATATATATATATATATATATATATATATATAGATATATATCTTAGATAGCAACTATATAAAACAATTAATTCATATATATATATACAGCGTGGAAACTAAGTAGCGGATAAAATCCATAACTCTGTTAATATTTGTAATAAAGCAAAAATCTAAAAGGGGTATAGCGATTCAAATTACAGCGCATAAGAAGAAGTATATTTTGAGATATTTTCATGAATTTTTTTTAAGTTATGACGTCATCAAGATTTTTTTTAAATGACAACCTATATTTTTTATTTTTGATTTCGGTGAGTTTTTTTAACCTACTTTCAACAGTATAAAATTTTGAATCGATTACATAACAAAAAATTCAAGAAAAACGGCCATAAAAGTTTAATTGTAAAGTTGAAGAAATTAACAGAATATCTAGTTAGCTAGGTGTAAAACAAACAAAATTTGTTTGATTGACAAGAACTTGTAAATACCTATCACAATAAAGTGAGTATTTTTATTCCCTGTGGATAGTAGGAGTTACACTAATTATTAAAAACCTTTTACCAAAATGGTGTTGCTGACTGAAAAACAAAGAATTGAAGTTCTAATGATGATTGGGTATGGCGATCGAATTAAAACTCATCAAGAGGTGTGTCGACTTTTTATAGACAAATATCCTGATCAGCAAATAAGTCAATCCACAGTCAGCAGAATAGAAAATAAATTTCTAAATTACGGTATTGTGAAAGACCTTCCAAGAACTGGCCACCCTAAGACAAAATTAATTGACGATGTGCAGCTTGATATTTTACTAGAAATAGAAAATAATCCGCATTCGACTAGTCGAGACATTGCTTTAGAGCACAACCTGAGCCATACCTCGGTACTAAAACTTTTAAAAATGCAAAAGTTTCATCCGTATAAAGTAAAATTAGTCCATGAGTTAGCAGAAACTGACTATGATCATAGACAAGAATTTTGTGAAGAAATGTTGGAAATTTGCAATCGTGATCCAATGTTCTCGCAGCGTATAATTTTTTCTGATGAGGCAAGTTTTACTTTACATGGAACTGTTAACAGACATAATTGTCGATATTGGTCTAGGGAAAATCCCCACTGGATGCAAGAAGCTCATACTCAACATCCCCAGAAGCTCAACGTATGGACAGGAATTGTCGGTGACAGAATTTTAGGTCCATTCTTTATCGAAGGTAATTTAACTGGTGAGAAATATCTACACTTCTTACAATTCGAATTAGTACCTGCCTTGGCGATATTATTTCCTAATGAAAATGACTGTGATGTACCAAACAATAACATTTGGATGCAACACGACGGTGCTCCGCCACACTACGCAGTTGATGTGCGACGTTATTTGGACGAGATGTTCCCAGGTAGATGGATAGGAAGAAGAGGTCCAATGGAATGGCCAGCTAGATCCCCTGATCTAACGCCATTAGACTTTTTTCTGTGGGGGTACTTAAAAAGCAAGGTGTATAAAAATAGACCTAACAACTTAGACGATCTTAAAGAAAGAATTCGACAGGAGTGTAGGTTAATAACACCTCAAACTATTCAAAATGTAATAAATGAATTTTGTGAGCGTCTTGGGTATTGTCAGTTGGTGCATGGTCGTCAGTTTGAACATTTATTGTGATTTCAATGACTGTCAAAATCAAATTTTGTTTATTTACACCTTAATTTTGTTTCGTTTTAAACCTAGCTAACTAGATGTTCTGTTTATTTCTTCAACTTTACAATTAAACTTTTATGGCCGTTTTTCTTGAATTTTTTGTTATGTAATCGATCCAAAATTTTATACTGTTGAAAGCAGGTTAAAGAATCCCACCGAAATAAAAAATGAAAAATATAGGTTGTCATTTAAAAAAAATCTTAATGACGTCATAACCTAAAAAAAAATCATGAAAATATCTCAAAATATACTTCTTCTTATGCGCTGTAATTTGTTATGGATTTTATCCGCTACTTAGTTTCCACGCTGTATATATAAAAGATATATGCTATCTAATCATCCACTTTGTTCACAGCTATAGAGAAGATGAAATTCATTAAGTTGCAAAAATTCAAAACAAGAAAAAAATTGCCAGAAAGGATTTATTGATTTTCCATCAGCAAAAACACGCGATGAATTTTACAAGTTTTACATTACAAATACCGTTTTAAGTTTCAGAGAAAATTAAACGTCTTTGTTACTCCTTTTTAATTATGCTTCATAATTTTTATGGCGAGAGAAACCGTTGCCCGAAACTTCTTGGAATGCTTCTTCTTAACTACTTTCGCAGGAAATTGTATCTCTCTCTACCGTTTACTTCAAACTAGCCCCCCTTTCTGTATTAACATAATGCTCCCAAAGAGATTTTCACGCCAGAAAGTATTACCGAAAATCGTTTTGCGTCGGCGTCTTCACGTGAATTGTCCCCATCACCACAAATTGTTACAAAAAGAAAATTTTAGTAAATTAACAAAAACTTTTGCCCTATTCTCTGGAATGCAAACACGAATCTCGTCCACACGAACGGCTTAGCAACTAAACGTGTAATCGAAGCGTAAATGTTTAACAGTTTAATTATGTTTCCGCTTACACGAAATGATGTTGGCGATGTCACGTTGATCCGATATCTGCAATGTAAACGGATTTTGATTGAGTATTGAACCTTCCTTTATATGCAGCCAATAGATTGTGTATACACCATAAGTGCAAGCTGGAAGTGGAAGCCATTTATTACTGTATTTGGGCACGAAAATGCATCATCCACAAAGCCTACACATAGAAACCGTATAACCATGTAATGTGTTTTGGTTACTGTCAAGTTTATTAGTGCTCTGTATGCATCGTACCTTGTTATTATGTTTAATTAATAACAGTTTAAGTGCAATCATCTTACAGCTCATTTCCATTTGGAATCACACATCACAGAGTTAATGGAAAACGAACAAGTTAACTTTCTATTGTAGTATTCTCATAAGCCACCTACTTACTTAAAATTTGAACAATATATTTGCTTTTTAGTTACATTTTTAAGTTAATGAAAATGATCCGTTAAGATTTTTTTTTATCTTACTGTATAAAAATGTCTCTTCTGCTTCCGCTTCAATATTTCGTCGTCCAAAAATCCCTAAAAAAATCTTTTAAAATTCCCGCATTATAAAATATGTATTGAATTTAATTCTATGTCTATTAACAACTGGAAGTTGATGGTTCCAGCTTTCTGTATTGTCTTCCAGTAATCCGAACAAAGGAAATTAGAAGCTATAATCCGAACAACTACTCCTTAATCCGAACAGCGAAGTGATTCCCGCTGGAAATCCCTTAGCTTAATTTTTCACTGTTCATTAAAATGTTGACCGCTAAACCTCGAATTTGTAGGACAGCGGTAGCACAAAGTAGCGGCCATAAATTGGCGGTCATGACGTCATAAACAAATTGAATATTGAAATAAGCAAATTCGAAGAATCTCTTCTTATTATTTAAAATAGTTACAGGAACGTAATTAATTTGGAAACTAGGGAGAAAGAAAGATACACGCGTTCAAGAGTTCCAGACGCACACTTTTTTTTATAATTTGAACTGCTTCATTAAAAAGAAAAAAGTTGGTGCACAATGCAAGGAATTCTAAAAATTTGTCACAAAAAATTAAATGTTCAAATAAGCAAATTCGAAGAAACTCTTATTCTTTAAAATAGTCAGAGGAACTAAATCAATTTGGAAATTAGGGAGAGAGCTTCAAGCTTGAAGAGCTCTAGACGAACACTTTTTTTGTAGTTTGTGTGCTTTATTAAAAAAAAAATCGTTGTATGTACAATGCACGGAATTCCAAATATGTGCAAATAAATATCCATTCCTTATACAAAAAAATCGAATGACATTAAACACATAGGATTCATTTAAAATGTCACCGTCACCTAAGAAAATATCAAATTATTTTTTAAACGTTTGGAATTCTTTTTTTTTGGTGTATCTTGAAATATGTAAAATAAATAGAGATCGTTGCTTTTCTTTTTGATTACTACATTTTTTCAATGTTACGTAACGCCATTTTTAACGCTACATGACGTTAATTACGATCTTATGACTTATGACGACCGCTGTCTTGAAAAGCCAAATTCTTACTCATTGCGAATTCAGTTCGCATTGCAATTTATATTTTCTATCATTTGTTCGAATTAAAGAGGTCGTACTGTAGTTAATTCATGTCTTCGTATTTCTCTGAATATTTGTATTCTTTTATTATTCTATTAATTTTGTCTTTTATCGTTAAATTAGTTCCACAATTCTTAAAGAAACTTCCACTTTGTCTTCATTTCTTCTTTATCCATGCGATTTGAAACAAAAGCAATTTTTTTTGCACGTAAGTAGGCCGTTTTCGTAGTTGAATAAACTATAAAAATTCGACGAAAATAAAATATTAACGAAATAAAGACGATCAACAGTTCTCTGGTAGGGCAATCTGCCAATTGTAATATGAAAAATTAATTCGATTAACAAAAAATAATAAACAGAAAATGATTAAAGAACGGCAAAAATGGAAACTGTAAATAATAAGGGAAGATAGACGATTACTGAACGAATTGTTCGAAAATAAATGTGACATAAAATTAACAGAAAAATAATTCGACAAAATAGAAAAAATAAAAGTGAACTCCCCGAGTTTTAATATGAAAATTAATTCAATTAATTCATTTCAAAAAACAAAAGAAGATCGATTAGATTATTGCTAGGCGAATTATTCGACAATAACACTAATATGAAAACAAAAGAAAAGATATAGTTCACCAAGAAAGAACTAAAACAGACGATTTGCAAAGATAGGGCTACACCGGATTGTAAGAAAATCAAATCGTTAATAGAAAACAAATGTATGAGTTTTAATCGTAACAGGAATATTTAATGTGACAAAAGGAAACAAAAAGAAAAAAAAATATAACGCAAAGAAACAAATGAAGCCAAAATTTTAAAAAATTTCACACCCGAAATGGTTGAGTTTTCACTTGCTTTTAGCTTCTTCATTTTCGCTCGGTTATTATGAAACTTTTCATTTTCATTTTCTTCCAGCCAATTGTATTTCACTAATTTTTTTTATTCTTTTTGTCGAATTAGTTCTTGTCTTTCTGTTTTTATGCGATAAATTTCTTCGCTGAATTAATTTTTAAATAAAGAAAACTTGCTTGATGTTTTAATTTTATTTTGTTTTAAAACGGGGTAGCTGTAAGCTTAGGTACGAATAGAGAAATTCTGGTAAATTTTTTTGGTTTACTCTGAAAAACTACATTATATGATGTGTTTCTTCACCTCCTGAAAAATTTATCTGCCAGGTATTATCCTTGGAAACCATTGTATCGTAAATAGTTTCCGAGGATATTACCTGACAGATACCTTTATCAAGAGCTGAAGAAATCGGGCATAAGTATTAGGCAGAACTTGGTCACGTGGGATGAAATTAATTATGAAGACCTCGTACTTCATACGACCAATTCGAGTATCCCAATGCGTAGGCCAACTTGATTATTTACTATTTACTATAAGTTACTAAATAAATATCGTTAAGAGTAATGAATAGTTTAAACAGCGACATCCTATGATCGCTTTTTGACCTAACGTTAACCTAGGTTGAATAGTTTTGATTTGCAGTGAAACTCTCGAGCTACACTTCTGTTGAAGAAGCCCCAAATGGGGCTGAAACTGCTGTACAGAGACTGCTCGAGGGATTCACTACAATCAAAAATTTGCAACAAAAAAATTGTTAAGAATAATGTACAGAAAGTATGAACACACAGGATGTTTCGAAAATGCGAGTACAAAAAAATATGGCATCTGGAAGTCCTAAGAAATCCAAGAAATTCATTTATTAATATTTTGTATTATTTATTTTTTCCATAAAATAACACCATGTCCGTCAACTCATTATTTGTGTAAGAGGCATTCATTTCGGTAATAACAATGTACCGAGTTGGGGCTGTTGTGACAGCTTATTACCTTAACTCAGTGGCGCAACAACAATTTTGGCCAAACTTTTAGTAATTTTTATCTCGAAAACTAAAGGATTTTTATTAGATTTTTTTTGCCGATGACTTCAACTCATTATCCTCAACTACCATTTGTTTTGTGCTAGCAATTTCCAAACATCCGGTATTTATAAAGTATGAAACAATCAGGTCAAGCTTTCAATGGAAAATGTCTGTGACGTAAATTGAAAGCTTTTTACGTGCAGTTGCATTTAAAATAACTTACGTAACTACTTACGTAAATGTTATATTGCTCTTGACGAACTCTCTGCTTTCTTGTGCAGTCCAGTTGAGGACGAAGGTGGACGACGATTCGAGAAATCGATTTCTGTACATGCCTTGTTGGCAGCTGTGACTCGATGAACTCTGTCCAGAAAATACGCCTTTAGGTATTCCCTCCATGGCAGATGATAAAGTGAATTCCATTGACGTTTCAGATTCCACACGACTAACGATTACTGAAATAAAGAATTAATTGCTTTAAGTACAAGATCCAACTACATATTTTAGTAGGTATGTTTTTTTATAAACAGAAAATCTGATAGTCCAAGGCTTAAAGTTACGGAATATCACTTTTTTGGACTTTTTTTTTAGAAAATTATGAAAAAAGCGCGGACACGGCAATTTTCAATATGAATGTAAAGTAAATTTTGAATATATAGGGTGATTCATGTCTTTGCAGCATTGATAAGTTTTGTTAAATGAATCACCCTGTATATTTGTATATTTTTTTAAATTTTTCTTGATGATTTGAATTCAGCGATACTTATGGTCTAATTGATAAAGATGATGATTTTAAAAAGAGTTAATAAAAATGCAAAACTGGGTAATATTATCAACAAAAAGGAAGCCAACATTTTAAACAATTTATGCGCTAATAGTTTTAAACTGTTAATGTTGCTTAATTTTAATTAAATCTCTTTAAAATCATTATCTTTATAATTTAAACTGTAAGTATTGTAGGTTGCTGAACTCGAGTGATCAAGTACAATTCATAAATATACAAGATGATCCATTTAAGAAAATTCAGCCACCTATTACTGTCTATACATAAATCACCCTGTACGTTCAGATTTTGCTACCATTCAGATTAGTCCGAGGTTTTTTCATAGTTTTTTTTTAAATAAGACCAAAAATGATTTTATTCCATAAGTAGTATGTATAAATATTGGGTAAATGTTAATAGTAAATAAAAAGTCAATGAACTATGTTCGGAATTCGTCGAGCTCTGAACTAACCACGAGGGTTAAACATATTTCAAGTGTAATTGAGGGTTCTCAAATAGGTGGCAAGTTTGTTAACACACGATTTTCAATTTACCGTTGAATACAGAATCCATTAACACTTGACTTTCCGTTCACGAGGGAAAACAATTCATTTCCTTCTCTCGTACAAACACCGACAAAAGAAACCAAATAATTACCAGGAAATTGTATCTATTAATTTTTCCATTAGCATTTCTTATTTCTGTGGGACATGTGTTTTTTTACGCTAAACTATTTTTTTTAAGTAGGTAGAATTTATAACTTTTTCAAATATCTTTCACGTGACAGGAGAGCATCGAGTTAAAAAATTATTTTTCAAGACCACTTTGAAATTCCTCATACACTCGGCGCTCTTGGGATGACTATCAATGTCGTCGCTTCGCCAATATGCGGATGATGGATGTCGCATCTCTTAAAAACATTATGCGAAATCCATCTTTTAAATTTAAAACTCAATGCCGAAGACAGGCACTTGCAGATGTTATATTTCACAGGAAATATCGGGCAGACGAAACTTGACTTGATACAATGTGGCTGGCTTCATTTTAAAATTCGCCGTCATTCTTGTATTGCTATTTAATTACGTTCAATTTGATAATTAAAACTACAACATTTTATATTAAAATAATTAACATTGCAGTTTCTGCGTTGAATTAAAAAATTTGCATTATTTCCACAAAAAAAGGGAAATAAAATAATTAAATGTTAAAAAAAGTCTAGAAGGAATACAAATATTAATCGTTCAAGACGTTTCTGCCCGGTACTTACATACAGGGTGTTCCAAAATTCATTTCTAAAATTTTATGAGTGAGTAAAGGACGTCTAAATAATGAAATTTTTTTAATGAACTTATGTCCCAAAATGCCAACTTACTGAAATGCAGTACAATAACCGATGAAAATATGCAAGGAAAAGAAAATTAATAATTGCATTCAAAATGAAATTGATAGTTATTTATGATAATGTTATTTTTATAAAAATTGTTCAAAGTTGTGACCTCTTGCCGCAATACAAGCTCTGCAAGGACGCGTCATTAATTACTGAATGCTATGAACTATCGCAGGCTGCTCACCTGCAGGTTGAATTGCTGCATGTATTTAGCCAATAAGTTCTTCGTACGTTTCAATTGGCTCATGAAAATCCCCAATGGTTACTGTATTCGAGGTCTCCAATTCAGATTTTTAGTTAACTTGTGGACAGGCAGTTCGACAGTATTTAAATCAAACATTTGGAGTACAGTGGATTGGACGCAGAGGACCCATTCCACGGCTTGCGGACCTTACTCCGTTAGATTTTTTTGTGGGGTCACTTACGGACTCTGGTAATGGATCCACAGCGTCCAATCCACTGTGCTCCAAATGTTTGATTTAAATACTGTCGAACTCGCATAGAGAAATGAGCTGGATGACCATCATGTTGATATCACATGCGACGCCGTAGTCTAGTGGAACATCATTAAACAAAGCAGGTAAAACCTCTTGAAAAAAATTAATATAAACTTCGCCGGTGAAACGTGGACACATTATGTGTGGACCTATCACAGTATTTCCAACAATGCCTGCCCACAAGTTAACTGAAAATCTGAATTGGTGAACTCGAATACACTAACCACTTTTTCACGTGCCGATTGAAACGTACGAAGAAGTTATTGGCTACATACATACAGCAATTCATTCTGTAGGCGAGCAGCCTGGAACATTTCAGAGCATTCATCAATTAATGATGCATCCTCGTAGAGCTTGCGTTGCGGCAAGTGGTCACAACTATGAAAATTTTTTATAAAAATAACATTATCATAAATAACTACCAATATCATTTTGAATGCAATTAATGATGTTCTTTTCCCTGCATGTTTTCATTGGTTATTGTACCTCATCTCAGTAACCTGGCATTTTGGGACATAAGTCTATTGACAAAATTTAATTATTTGGACGTCCTTTACTCACTCACAAAATTTGCGTATTGAATTTTGGAACACCCTGTATATTGGTGCAACTGAATTCTTAAATATCTCTTCTCTTACTTCTCTAGGGATCTAGGGATTATTTCCTAAGAAGCTGTTTTTGAAACTGGTTTTACTGTTTTTTAGTAGTTTTTTTTTTCTTCTAATTTTCCACCTTCAGATTTTATTGTTCCTAGTTATTTTATTGCAAGTTGAATATTTTCGGATATTGAGTTAAACCAGTTTTTCATTATTTCATCGCGGATGTTTTGAAAATTAAAACAATCAACAGCGTTAGATAAACAATTGCAAAATGAAACTGCCACAGTTTTCTTATTGTAACAAAATAAACAATGATTGTTGCAAGTACAAAGTGTTTTTTAATCTTGAACCGGACAGAAATTTGATGGGAATGCACTCAACGTTTCGCTATAGATTTATAGCTGACGAAGCTATTGTAAGTACAAAATTTTTTTAATCTTGAACCGGACAGAAATATGATGGGAACACAGCTATAAATCTATAGCGAAACGTTGAGTGTGTTTCCATCATATTTCTGTTCGGTTCAAGATTAAGATTTGTACTTACAATTTTCATCGGACAAGAACCAATTTTAAATAATAGCTGCGACTTAAAATAGGTCATTTTGCAATTAGGTAACTGTAATACATTGAAACGTTGTTTATTTGGCTTGCAATAATGAAGTCAAGAATAGTAGGAAACTAACTAGTTTTAAAAAGAGCAGTAAGATAGTTGGGTAGTTAGTTCTTGGAGAGTTCTTAGGAGTTCATATAAAGTTCACAAATTAAAGGGAAGGGTAAATAATAAATGGATTAGGCCCAGTTTTTCGATCTATTGGTAAAGTGACTGTTAGTGTTATTTTATTGTTAGCACAGAAAATGAGTTTGTCAAAGTATTGGTAGTCATTAATCACAAAGCAACACAAAACCTGTGGCTGTAATCCAAATAAATTTAATTGGTAGTCATAACAATGACATAAACTCCTTTTAACAAGGAGGTAAACTAACAGTCAGTAAATTTGCTTGGCAGCGGTAAACATGTAGAGGGGATATCTAAATGTGTAGGAGCAACTGTACGACTCTATTTCTTTGGTATTTGATTTATAATTGAAAATGGAGATTTTATTTAACAAGCACGTTACCAAAGAGGTTAAATTTATCCCAGTGGTAAGTAACCATCAGTTTACCAATCAATTTGAAAAACCGGGCCTTAAGGAAATAAACACTAACAAGAAGAGAGAAAAATTCTGTCACGTCCGGGAAACGAACCCGAGACACTTCGGTTACATGTCGAACGCTTTACCAACTAAGCTAACGTGACTCTTAAATTCGAAGGTTTAAATTAGGAACAAGTAGTGAATGCGATTTGCCGACCTGACAAGTAGAAATCTACGAATTAAAGGGAAGAATATTGTTAGTGTAAATAATAAATTAATTAAGGAAAGAAACACTAATAGGAGGACAAAAAAAATTTTGTCACATCCGGAAAACGAACCCGGGATACTTCGATTACATGCCGAATGCTTTAGCAATTAAGCTAACGTGACTCCGAAGTTTGAAGGTATAAATTCCCGAATGTGACAGAATTTTTCTGTCCTCCTGTTAGCATTTCTTTCCTCAATTAATTCGTATACAATAATTCTTTGGGAAGTTCTTGGAGACTTCTTAGGAATTTGTTTAGAATCTAGTTTTAGTATACTATAGTTTTGTGAACATCACAGCATTTTGTGTAAGTAATTCTTTTAAATATATTTAGATTTAAATAATTACACATTTTCCTGTTCTCGCCCCCTGCGCCTAAAGACCTGCGAGTAATTATAGTTCCGTTTTAGGTTTGCTCAGCCAACTTACTTGTTAAAAATGCGTAAATTAAGCGGAGCGGAATTATAAAAGCACTGTACGTAAGCGAGCAAATATTATATTTGTTTATTGTTCCATGCTCTTGGATTTCAAAATTGTTCTTTCTTTTGCGTTTTCGCGATTAATTCAAGGACAGTTTCGAGCTGATGCGAGTGTAAAAATTGAATCGTAACTTGGGCGAAACGCTTAACAATTAAAATTTTCCTGTTTGTTGTAGCATTTTTGCTCCCCCCTGCCCCCATATAAACCTTGTTTCATTCTTTCATACCTTTAATCATGTTTTTTTTTATCTTCTTTTACTTATTTTAATGTTTATCTTCTGCAACGTCTTGTTGCTGCCTTCCCGTAAGTCGTAACAATACGGGGAAGGAAATTATCTTACGGTCCTAGTACCGGTTATTCAGTCGTAAGGGTTGGTAGAAATTGAGCGCCAAATAACTTACAACAGTTAATTAAAAAAAGACACGCCAATTATTGCACTTGTCTTTATTTACACAACCGTATTTCATCCAGGAGTACATTCAATGTTACGTGTGTAAATGTAGATAAAAGTAGAAAAACTCAATAATATAAATGACATGAGAACTGAGTAACGGGACCCGTATTTCGTTTATAAACTTGAATGTGACTTGGTGTCGTCAAAATATAAATTAGAAAATATTAACAAAGTGTTAATAATAAATAAAAATAAAGTGAACGCTATATCTGAACTGTGTCCAATCACCAGGTTTCCACGTTAAGTTTCCATCCGTAGGGAAATTGTCCGCGTCATCGAACGAAACGTTATGTTAGTCCACTTCCTGAAATATCTCAGTCTCTAAGAAAGGTAAAGCTGTTGTACGCAGCGTTGTTTAACCCGCGAAGACTGTCCACCCTCACGAACAGGGATCTCAACGACACTAATTAATTCGTCAGGTTCGATTTCGAACTAATCCAAACACACACTGAAAATACCAACACCATAAAAAGTTTAATTAAGGAGAATAAAAGGAGCATTACGGATTAATTTGAACACAGAAATCGCTGTTGAAAAACTGAAGTTGTCAGGCTTTGAAAAGAATAAATGAATCTTTTGATTTGCGTAGAGTGCCTTTTTCAAAACATGACTTCAGTTTAGACGTCGCCAAGGCATCCTTCTAACCGAAGTCGATGAACAAGATGAATGTGAACTGTATTCTATGAGAACAGCGAAACTATTGGTTCGCTCCGACAAGGTTCAGTGCGTAGTTCGGATTGCACGGCACCCAAGGGGAGTCACATAATCCAAGCTGACCAATCGCAAAATCCTCCTCGAAGACTCGGTAAAATCCAACGAGGAGACAAACGGCGACACGAAGTTGGCTCGTCGCAATGAAAATTATTTTGGGAACGTATGGAACGTATGATGGTATGCGTTTGAATGGAATTTTAAGCCGTAAAGTTACTTTCCCTGCTTGGAAGGTTGGGTATTTGGAGCGACCATTTTCATTGATCACGTGATCAACGACAGCCAATAACTTTCATCAAGTGAACGACGAGAACCAGTAACAGCAATCCCCAAATACCCAATTCTCCAAATCCATAGCAGGAAAAGCAGCTTAAGATTTTACTTATAATCACTTCTATAGGTTTTTAATGTGTTTAATGTCATCCTGGTCCACAAGTGAAAAGCTATTTCGAGCTGTCTAAAAATAAGAAATTTTATAAGGTTTACCTCCCCTTAATCTAATTTGTCCCCAGGGATTTTCCAGCGCAAATGGATGAATAAATCTGAAAGATAAAATAACAAAAAGACAGTTACCTAACCAACAAAAGATCTTAACACTTTTCACTAAAAAAATGCAAAACGAATAGTGTCTCTTAAACTAAAGTGAATAGATTTTAATTCGGGCAAGGCGGGACAACCCTATCTAATCCAACCGGCAAAGTAACTTTGCGTGTAAATCGGGGATTCCCAAACTTTTTTAAGCACAGACCCCTTAAGAGAAAAGAAAAAGAAAGTTCTGTCGAACTCCCTGCCTTTCTTGTTTTAACCTTAATTATTACTGCAGCCACGTTAGAACAAAAACTAAAATTTAAAATTAATTACATAATAAGAAAAAAAAATCAATATTCTACTTACTTATAATGAATTTTATTGTTCAATCCGGGTTGGTTAAAATACTGATCTTTCATATTGAAGCGCGTCATATTGACTAATATTGACTAGAATATTTACTTGTGTGAAGCGTCGTTTATTATTCCAAAGTGAAAACTAATTTAATCGAATATCAAAAATAAGATTTCGTGTCTATAATTTTTTTATTACATCAAAAATAAATATATGAAATATATGCACCATTAGCGTTTTCGATTTAGGGTGCACTATGTGCACTGAGTGTATCTTCATCCCGTTTTAATCCATGAGGTTAAAACAAGATAAATATACACTCAATGCACATAGTGCACTCCAATCGACAACGCTACAAGAGTATGAAAGAGTCATTCCATTTGTTGTCTGAAAGTAAAAATTATGTTAATCAAATTTCCTGTAAATGCATTTCACGTCAACGTTCTCCGAAAAATCGCTGCCTTTTAACTTTGTAATGATTACAATTTCAAATCTCACGTTCAAAATAAAAATCGAGGTATCGAAACCGCAATCTCTTGACCAAAAGCGAAAACAACTTCATCCAAATTTCCTGTAACAGTATTTTCCGATGACGTTCTCAGCAATATGCCTATATATTTTAACCTCACGGTGATTTTATTTCAAAATTAAATTGAAAATCTAAAAATATCAAGTTGTGAAGGGATCATCCGGAGCGCCATCTCTTGATTAATAATGAAACCTATTCATTGTATTTTCAAATAGTACGTTATCGCGTTAACGTTTGACATACAGAAATAACTTCTAACTGGTCATTTTTAAAATTTTTAATTGGAGTAAGTCGTGACTTCTATAAACTGACTGTTAAAGTAAGCTTTTCATTAATGAACCTGGCCTTAATAAATTCTACTTGAATTTATCTGATAATCTGATGATTTAAATCAAAATTTCTGTTCTCTTATCAGAATTGCCAACAACCTTCATCAAAAACGTGGCTTACTCCCATTAAAAGTTTTGCAGTAATTTAAACTAATTGAACTTAAAACTAAATGCGTCGTAGTGAATTATTTAGTGCGGCATCTCTTTGTTCACTTATCTTCACTTTCTAAAAATGAAAGTTACTTTAATCGAACTTCAAAAACGCAATTTCGTCTTGATATCCTCAGCAAAACCTTTTTTTAAAAATTATATTGAAGACAGAATCCAAAGCGTGACAGAAAGAGAGAAATAATTTAGAGCGCCAACTCTTGGCCAAAAGAGAAATACTATTTTAGTCGAATAATATTTCATGGGTACGTACTCGTCTTCTATCAATGTCTTAAAAAACTATTTTTTTTCAACGGAATTAAAACGTTTTTTGAAAGAGGGCCCTGTCCCTCCACAATACAGGGTGTAATCAAATTAGTTTCACATATTAATACCGCAAGTTCCTCATCATGTAAGAGAATTAATGCTGCAACTACCAAAAGTCTAGCTCAAAAATAAAAAAATACCTAGTGGAGGACTATTGACTCTTTTGTTTGAGAACTTCTGATCGGCCGTGCACAAAAACAACGTTATAAAACAAAATTCCAGCAATATTCAAGATCAATTGCTTGATCGCATTTTAAAAGCTTTATGGGAACACAATAAAATAGAATCACCGACCCATTAAAGACGAGAGTTCAGATCCACAACCTCTCGGTCGTGGCCCGTGTGTGCGTTATGATTAAAGGAGAACAATTTAAATCTGTTTGCATTGATCAGAATTAAATCTGTTTCATTAGATAATTGACAATAATTAGATCTTGACATCCTGGTCTTTGTAAACCAATAGTACACGTGATTTATAGTGCTAATTTCGCGTATTAAAGTAATTTAAAATAAATATTAGTCGCTCTGTTTGATTGTCGCTTTGTTAATTATTTCCACTAACGAATACGTTTCTTCGTAGTTCGAGTGCGATGACGCTTTATTGTTTTGGCTCCACAAAATAATAAAAGCGATGACTGCATTCAATAATGATTTTCCGAAATGCAGAAAGAAAAGGCATTCTTAAACATTTTGCAAACTAAAGAAATAACAATGCAGTTTATTGACAACCAGCAAATAAAGTACACAATGAATACGTATGAATTAGTAAAATAATTTTAGAAAATGGAATTTTAATTCATTCTTACAGTTTTGTGAGCAGAAAACTATTAACAATTACGAGAAAATTGATTAATTTAATAAGCAACGCGATGGATATTTATAATTCTATTCCGTTATGGAATTACATAAGCGAAGATTTTAACCCAGTGCTCTTTACTTTGATGACTCTTTTTTTTACGACGTTTTATGATGCGCTTCAAGAAACTGATACACGGCCAGTCAGAGGTTTTCAAACAAAAAGTCTCCGGGCACTGGGGGGGTTCTAATTTCTTTAATTTTTCACCAATAAAATTCATATTTGCAGAAATTACTTTCTTAAGTGATAAAGAACCTACAGTTTTAATATGCGAAACTTACTTGATTACATGCGGTATATTTGTAAAAGTAAATAGAATAATTTAAAATACAGCTGATTTAATAGACTTATTGTCAAGCTAAAAGACTATTCTAGAACGTCTATATTTTACCAACAGATTTACCGGACCAAAGTGATTAAGGTTTAAATTTTTAAGATAAAATAACAAAGAAAAACAGTTATACAAAATATTTTTTTTCAAAACTAGCACCCCTCTAAGATAAATATATATTGAGCCCTATTTTATGAGTACATCTTTGAACACTTTAAAAATTAAGGTTTAAAAAAAAAGGAATAGGAAAACAAACACCTAATTGCAAAAAAAATCAAAAGTGTATCGATAGAGTAATATTAACACGCTTGATAAACCGTGTCAATCCTGTGTGACTTCTGCGTGACGATGAGATGTGTACAAAATAATTTATCAAAATATTTTTCCATGTTATGAATAAAGTCCGGATTTATATGTGCTAAAAAAGTGGAAAATAATTTTTTTTATGCGATTAAAATGGATCAAAATATGGATATTATATGCGATAAAAATTTTATTTTACTTATACATACTTTAGAATAATAAAAACATAAATTGTTTCATATAAGTAATTTTAACACTTAACACTTAAGTAGTAGGATTGCAAAATATAATCAACAGTTGATTTAAATTATTTGGGGTAAAATTTTGTCGTCTGTCTGTCAAAATATTTTTATAAGAGGAAAACGACCGCTCGACATCGCATGAAGTAATGGGCGCAAATTTCATGGATGCTACATCTTTGGGGTCCATGTCCAAATCCTCTTCACTTTGACCTTTTAAAACTAAACAGATTTTCCTCATTTTATTGTAGTCGGGATTACGTAATAGAACCTTGTCTAATTTTGCCATTAACTTCTCTCCTATCTCCCCTGGATTTGATTTTACACTTTCAATTGCATCATCGACCACTTCAAAAGAATCTAATAGAGCCGTCTGGGATGATTCCAACTTTTTAATGGTGGATATTAAAACCGAAAAATGAGTTTTAATGAATGCTAATTGATTCCCGATGTTTGTGTTCGACATGCATTCCTTACAAATTCTTAAAGCCGCTGAATTGAAATCATCCAATTCTAAGAAAATTTCCTTTAATTGTTTAAAGTTATCTGCGTAAAAATTTGCTGCTTCAAGCCACGTACCCCATCTCGTAATTATTGGTTCTGGTGGTAATGGCAGGTCAGCAGCTAATTCTTTATAGTGTTGTATACGCAGTGGGGCTTTAAGAAACGCCTTTTTTCCGTTATTGATCAACTTATTTACTGTTGGGTATTCTAGTCGCACCAATTCAGCGAGCCTATTCATTGCGTGAGCCATACAAGTGAAGTGCATCAGATTTGGGTAAAACACCTGTAAAGCCTGTCCTGCTTTTATCATGTAGGCTGCTGCATCAGACACCATTAGTAATATATTTTCCGATTTAACTTGATTAGGTGCATATAAAAGTGTCAAGCTGTCGTTAATATAACGTGCGATCGTTGAATGATTTGTTTTTTCCAAAACTGCACTATTTACCAAATAAGATATTGGTGCAACTGTGTTGCTTAATACTCCCTATTTGCTACATAACGACCGCAGGCATCTGTCGTTTCATCAACTACTATATAAATATTGTTGTCGCTAAGCTTCTCTCTTATTTTCTTCATCTGTTGCTGGTAGCATATACTTAGATAGTTTTTCCGCAAAGTCGATTCATTTGGAATATGACGATTGCAATATTTTTCCAAAAAAGTTCGAAAACTTGCTTGTTCAAGTTTATGCCAAGGAATGTTTGACTCTGCCATAGCACTGCACAAGTCTAAAAAGAATTCATTTCCTGTGTCACTGCCCTGTGAGTTACTGGCTGTTGAAGAAATAAAAGACTGCTTAAAGTTAGACACACATCTTTTCTCCGACTCCTTATGGAGGTTTGTAGCCAAATGTTGATCAATCTGGTACTTTTGGTCTGACGACACCTTAAAATATTGTCAAAATGAAAATGTGATTTTTAAGAGAATTTGTAAGGTATCTACCTGTTTTGAGCATGCGTTGCAAAAAATAACTTTTCCATCTGTAGTTAGATGTTTAAATGCTTTAATCCATTTTTTCAATAGCTCGGATCGAGAGGATGCTACTTTCGGCATTTTGAAAAGATAAGCACTGAATTTATTTCGTCTTTAAATTAAATAAGAAAATAACAACTAATTCGCGTTGATAAATACACTAGTCACTAGTCACACACATTCACGGAGTTCTTATCTCAAACTGAAATGCAAAACATAAGTGCAAAATGCAAGTGCAAGTCGCTACAGATTCCCAGAAAATCACATTCCGGGAAATCGTAAAATAAAGTGGCCAGACGTTGAGAAGAATAAATTACTTCTTGGAAAAGCTGCAGACTGGAATATTGACCGTATATGGAATTATAATGTTATTTATATCAATATATGGATAAATAAATAAATATGCGCTAAAAGTCTAAAATATTAAGTTATATGCGAAATAAAACTACCATTTTTGGGCTTCTCTAATCGACAAACATATAAATACAAAACGCCAAGTTTAGGTATGTTAGCGTAAAAAACTTGTAAAAACTTATAAATCCGGTCTCTAGTTATGAATCTTAACATAATGAAGATTGTTATCAGCAGGATATGTTTTACCACTCCCAGATGATACGCACCTTCTTATCATGATCCTAGCATTGACCTCCATATAGGAAAAATAAAGTACGATTGATTTAATGTTACTTTTTACTTAAAAGAAACTGAAAGCCACGTAGTCCTAGACCGAGATTTCTAAACACGCAACGACGAATATTTTTTAAAAGAAACAAGCAATTTTAAATTCGATAAATTTTATTAACATTAACAAATAAACACAGTAAATAAAAGACATAAAAAATGAGAATATTACTATACTATTTAATGAATAAGAGGAATATATGTAGTTATTCAGAACTAATCAATATCGATTTACACAGTTTTTTGTCTTAAACAAGTTTTGTACCTACAGGGATTACCATCAGTAACCAGTAAAAAGAACATTCTTATTGTGTAAATTAATTTAGATAAAAAATTAACCTGGCTTACACCGATTTAAACATAATTTTTCAGTTCATGACATAATAGTTTATGAGCCATATCCAAATCATAATTGTACTTTTCTCTCGAGAAGAGCAACACTTTCTTCAATAGATTTCCAGCTATTCGATGCCGCGGTAAAACACCAAATATGTTCGTTAGACAATTTCCTATTTCTCTATCTTGTTTGCCATAAACGAAATCGCGACGCGCAGACCACGTATCACCATCCTCGTCCTTCCTCTGGTTGATGAAACGTCGGATGCCTTTGTACACTGACCTTTTTACGTCCAAGCACTTTATAACATAGAACCACTCCGTCCTGAATGACGTCAAAAATCCGTCGTGAACTACATTTTTCAAATATTCTTCAATTTTTTTTCCCTCATCATCATACTCTTGACTAATAAAACTTGCCAAAATTTCCTGTACCTTGTTTCTACAGCGAGCTGGGCATTCTGCAAGTCGTTTATCAATCTCTTCTTCTTCACTAAAACCGATCACATCCTTTGATGACTCACCCGTTTCAGATCTAATGGCTGTAAAAATGGGCACGACCTTTGCATTGACTTGTTCATACGATAAGCTATCAAGATATGGTAATAATCTGTGTACAATGTACAGGTATAAATGATACGTAAAATATTTATCAATCATGTTCAGACTTTCCAAAATATCAAGAGTTTTTTGATATTTGGGATCCTGAGCAAGAATCTGGATTATGCTTGTTCTTACTTCCAGTTTATCGAGTCTATCGTAAACACGCGCTACGGCTGGTATGATGTGATGTAATTCATCAGGGCCCAGCATAATAGCGTCTACAGGTATGTTGGTCTTCAGGCCAGAACACAAAAATGGAAGTTTGCACTTTCGAGTACGTTTTGTGTCTATCACCTCAGGAGAACAGTGAGCCTGATGTGATGCTAGTGTTAAGAATTTATCTATAAACCTATTGCATTTGGGGCATTGAACTAAATTCGGAAGACCGGCGTCTTGACTCCGATCAGTCAACCTTGTCTCTTCCAGAATTGAATTTATATCATCTGTGGGAAAGAATAACATCGATCGAACAGAACGGTCTGGTTGTAGTTTTATAATTTCATTCAATTCTGCCACTTCTACAAAATTCAAAACATGGAAGCATTTCTGCACTTTTCGAAACGCAAAGCAGTCGCAAGTCTTGTCTTTTGATATTTTAAAGAGGTAACTGGCACTTCTGATGGAATGTTCATTTATACATGCAACGTAGTCATTAGCGGACAATGATGTCTTCTGCAGCCTCTTTTGATCTATTTGCCATAACCAATACGAAAGCAACGGATGTTCATGTGAAAAATATTTAGGGACTTCAGGGGATCCTCGGGATGAAGAACTTGACGCGTGTTCCATTATCATCAACTGAAGAGTTGCACCTGTAAACAAAATTTTGACATTTGCCTTCTAAAAACACTGATACTGTAAGATACGCACTTTTATAAAACTAATTGAGTTTCAATAAATTTGCTTAACAAGGGTTTTGATTCGTGTGGTGTTAAAATAAATACACAGCTAAAGACTGAACAAATAAACTTATGAAACATAAGAAAAAAACTGAATTAAACCCAATGATGGAAGTCACAGAAATAAAAAAAAATTATAATCAAAAGGTGGCTATATCCATAACGAAGCAGAGGCAGGTAGATTTTTGTAAAAAGAAGCTAATAAATAATGCACTAAATAATTTCTAATCTCAGAAAAGTTGTTTTGCTTTAAAAGGAGCTAACCACATCTATCCCCAACGATGAAAAACGAAAATGGCGTAAGAAGTTAAGGACCGATATCATTATAAGACTTTAAATTTAAGTTTTTAGAAAAGTTTTGTGCAAATCGTTTTTGATTGCAGTGAAAACCTCGAGCAACCTCTGGACAGCTGTTTCAGCCCTGCTTGGGGCTTCTTCAGCAGAGACGTAGCTCGACATTCCCACTGCAGACCAAAAACGACTTGCCCAATTTATTCGCAATTGCGATGTAAGAATGATGAACAGATAAAATAGCGACATCTTACTATCGCTTTTTGACCTGACATTGCAGTAGGATAGACAAATTGAAGCGGGATTTGCTCCTAATAAGTCCCCCATGCAAGGGCAAGTCGTTTTTGGTCTGCAGTGGGAATGTCGAGCTACGTCTCTGCTGAAGAAGCCCCAAGCAGGGCTGAAACAGCTGTCCAGAGGCTGCTCGAGGTTTTCACTGCAATAAAAACGATTTGCACAAAATTTTTCTAAAAACTTTCATTATGCTTTGACAGCAAGCATGGCCGCCTTGCACGGGGGACTTATTAGAAGCAAATCCCGCTTCAATTTGTCTATCCTACTGCAATGTCAGGTCAAAAAGCGATAGTAAGATGTCGCTATTTTATCTGTTCTTAAAAAATACATTTGTTTCCCTATTCTTAAAGTAACTTTAAATTAAAACTTCCTTTTAAAGACCGATTATGAAAACGGCCATATACCTATAATTTCTGAAATAGACAAATTAGAGAATGGAACAAAAACTGCCGGATTTAAAACAAGATGCGGTAGACAAATACATTTCGGAAATAGCTGCTAATCAATTTCTTGAAAAAATAATTAGGACAGTTTGTAAATTAGAAGTTGCTAATATTAAAATAGATGAGTTAGAATATAGAATAGACAATTAAAATATTTACTATCCTAAGAAATGAGCAGGATTAAGAAACAAAACAGTAGTAGTACAAGCAAACATCGATGATGTAAAGAAATGAACTATTTGATAGACATAATAAAAACATGAGACAATAAATGAAAATTTGAAAAATTGTAAATTAAGTCTTATTCAGCAAGTTAATAAATTGAAAATTATTATTTTCATGCTTACATTTATTATCGTAATTGTTATTATTTTTTCTTAATTGACTACTTTTACACTAATAAAAACACGTGATTACTTAATTGGACAAAGCCCTATGAATATGTAGAATTGGGTGAAAGGTGTCTTTTATCATTTCTCCAACTTAGAAACTTGTTCTTTATTTCTTCAGCAAAAATACCATGTTTATGACTCCTGATCGCTTTCTGTCTACGAAAATATTCTTTTTGACTAAATTAACAGCAATTTTTGTAATCTTGAAAACGTATTTCTTTTCTAAATATTGCTTTCTTGATGCCTTTAAATTGTTTCGAAATAGATTTGTCTGCTCCATAACTAAACATTTTTGACCTTAAACATACACAATCTAACATCTTAATATCATTCAATTCATCTTTGAATTTTCGTTATCAATTTCTTATCATTCTCTGGAATATAATGGATGGCCTTTTATATAATCAACTGATCAAAGCAGGTACCTATTGTTTTTTTCATAATATCATAGATATCAGCGTTCTTAATCTCATTTCTTATATGCAACTGTCGGTATCTCCATAAAGAAGTTTTATTTTTTCATTAAATTCTTCTTTAATTACATTGAATAATCATTGATGTGTAACAGTAGGTACCTACTCAGTTATTGCTGAATTATTTGATTTACTGGAATTTTCTACACACAACTTCTGCTGAAAAAGAAAAAAAAACAAAAACGGAAAACATTACAGCAGGAATGTTAAAATAATGGGTGCAGAATAGCTTTTAGCGAGGATAAGCACACCGAATAGGCCTCTAAGCTCGCATTCATAATGGACGTAAACGTAAGATATACAGAGATACATAAACACTTAAAACAAAGACTGCAAGACTATTCATTAAAGTATGGAATGATAAACATAGCCAAAAGTTAAATATGTGTAAAATTCACTCTGTTTATGTAATTGAAGTTTGTTCTTGTCCGATGAAAATTGTAAGTACAAAGTTTTTTTAATCTCAAACCGGACAGAAAAATGAAGGGAAACACACTCAACGTTTCGCTATAGATTTTTAGCTTCGTCAGGAGTGTTTATGTAATTCTTAAGTGAATACGGTATTACAATAAATTCTGAAGTCTAGAAATGACTTGCAATGGTAAAACAGAGAAGTCAGTAGAACCTGTAGATTTGTTTGCTTAAGGGCATCATTTCTTTATCCGAGGGTCGCGACTCCCACCATCTATGAAAAAAATCTGTACAAAATACCAAAACACAAAGCAATGCGTAGTAAAGGACCTTTATGCTAAGCACGTGCTTCACCACCGACATTTGATTTGGCCGATTTCAATGCGTACGCAACATACGCAACGGCGCTGACTAACGAAACTGATTTATAGTTCCTTTAATAAAAATGAAATAACAAATTACACAAGAATTAATCGGGAGAGAAGTTATCATATTAATTTTCATCCAAAACTATTTATTTTAAAACTCAAAATAAACAATTATTTGATTTCGTCAATTCGGTTGTTCGCGACTATGTCCATGATATGCCTCTCGTCTCAATCAATCAGAAGTTGAACCAGAAACTGTGTCTGATCGTGATCTAAACAAACTTACAGGTTATGCGGCCCTCAGTGAACTGAATACTACACCGTTTCTAGCCCATAATACTTCATTGGCCTCTTCGTTCGAATTCTATAACTCATTTAATAAATATTGAAAATTTTTTACTTACCAAATTAAGACAAGACGTTGACAATTACACAGTCACACGTGCTGCAACTTGCAAAATGGCGATATTGTTTACGGGAGCGTCGGGAACTGCGGCACATTTCTCCTACTTTAGCTCTAGGTGGCGCTGGTCGTAACGCTCTTTAGGGTTGGTAGGGTTGTACTGCGTATTAGGAGGTTACACTGATTCAGAGGGGAAAGTTTGGGTACGTAACTCGTTACGTCACGTCACGAGAAAAATTCCATTGAGTATATTAATCAGGATTTAACATTCAATGATCAGTAGGACCACAGAATTGATTTCATTTTTAATGAATTAGATAAAGCTTTAGGAACTCTTTCTATTTATTTTAATGTTACGGATAAAAGCTTCGTGTGACGTTGCATTTTAGTTTTGCGGGGGGGAAAAGTTTCAAATTATTATCACATTAATAATGATTATGTGTCGGGGAAATATATTTTGCGCAGTTCAAATTTTGGTGAAGCGGGCAATATAATATATTAGATCGTAGCGTGTAAACAAACGCGAGGGCTGCGGAGATAATTAACGCCGCTACAGCAATGGTGTTACTCAGTATAACAAAAAATACAGCAATATTGCCGCAATAAAAAAATACAGTTATGCAATCAACTCTTCTTGTTTAAATGTGTAAAGATTTTCAGAGTAATTAGTTGACCAATTGTACCTCGACCTCCGCCACATTGCATCAGAGTGTAAGAACGCCGTAAATTATTTTCACCGTCCCATTACACAATGTGCCTGTTCGATACATTTTTACGGCGCTACTGAAACGATGGCGTGTACTTATTCAAATCTTATCCTTAATAATGATACATTTAAATGGGAACGAGGTAACCTCATGACGTTTTTAACCATTGATAAGCGTTTTGACACGAACCAGATTTAAATTTAAAAGAAAATTTAACTGTTATAATTATTTCCAAAATATAAAACACTGATAATCTGTAAGTGCCAACTCATTTCAACTGTTATCTAACAATCAGGGTTGGCCGCGTAAATTACATGATACGTAATTTATGTAAATTTCGCGGAATTAATACATACTTTACGTTGCGTAGAAAACTATTTACTACACAAATTTCTTACTCCGCGTAATAAATTACAGGCGAACTTAAAGTAACTGTTTATATAAAAATATTATTTGTATTGTTTACTTAACATACTATAGCTACGGGATGATTCCGGGTGTCTGTTAGTATAATTGTCAACAGAACTAGTAATAAGATTTCTTGACTTTTTTGTAATTTTGTAATTGGCTAAAGCCAGTGTTTCCTAAACTTTTAACTTTCGCGACCCCCTTTTTGAGCTGTGTTAAGGTTCACCCCCCCCCCCCCCCTCCCCCCCTACCCCTTCACGCTGTCGATGCTCGAACTTAAACTTGAATACTGATACTGATTCCAAGAATTAGAATCTCCTTAGTTTCAATACAGGTTCGGTGCCAACGTATGACAATTAATGCATATGCAACCTCTTGCACAAAATAATATGATAAATTAGTTGCAATTTACGTTCATTTGTTTCTTTTAAATTTATTCTGCTGCGCCCCCCTTGGAAGACTTACTCCCCCCCACAGTTTGGGAAACACTGGGCTAAAGCCCTGGATAGATTTTTGCAATTTCTGAAAAATTGACTTTTGAAAAATAGTGAGTTTTAGAAAGGAAGCTCACAATTTAAACTAAACTTTGACCTTCAAAGAAATTGCAAGTAATTATCACCTCTGTATTGATTTTGCAATATAACTGTTTAATAAAGACTAATTACATTAATTATATTTGTAAGGGATGAAAACTGGACTTAAGCATATTAGCTCATTTTATGTATTTTGGCTTTCCTAACACGTCTTTAAAACATTTCCCTTTCTTTCTGAATCACGTAAAAGCCGTAGAATTTGACTACATACAGTTAATTTCCTACTTGAAAAACATAATTCCACGTTAAAATATTTTCACTTGGATAATTTATCTTTTAACACTACATACAGGGTGATTCACGGAACCCGTTCGTTAAAAATTTACGGACTTCCCCTTTGAATTTCTATTTACTATTTTACAATTATAAGTTAGCGATAATGATCTATTAAAATATAATATATCCAACTTTCGAGCACTTCCGCTTATACCGAAAGTTGCTGTCAACTTTCTTAATTTAAATGGAATATCCCATTTTTTATTGCATTTTTAAATTCCTCAGAAAATTCTAAAATTATTTTATTCAATATATGATTTGTTTATGACACTACCATCTTTGTGCAATAAAAGCTATTATGTTAACTTTTGGCTTGTAGTAAACTACAGTAACATTCTTTGAGATCATGTCCAGTTTTAAACTTAATTGTCTACAGGGTGGTTAAAAAGTAACTTCTATACAAACTGATTTCAACCGTTGAAAAGTCAAGTTTTTTAAATAGAACATCCAGTATATTTTTATACGACGTGACTGAGGATTAATTTTTCCTTTTGTCCTGTATTAGCATTCCCTATACCTAACTCATATATCTCACTTGCTATTGAGGAATTCAAAAATGCAATAAAAATTGGAATATTCCATTTAAAATAAGAATGTTAACAGCAACTTCCGCACAAGTGGAAATGCCCGAAAGTTGAAAATATTATACTTTAATAGACCATTATCGCCAACTTATAACTGCAAAATATGAAATTGAAATTCAAAGGGGAAGTCCGTAAACTTTTAATAGCTTCGTCAGGAGTGATAAAAGTAAATAAACAAATTGTCAACGGAAACAAGTCGTCAGGAGAAACAAAATGTTACCTTTTTGTTTCTCTTGACGACTTGTTTCTTTTGACAACTTATTTATTTACTTTTTTCACTCCTGATGAAGCTATCAATCGATAGTGAAACGTTGAGTGCTTTTCCATTTATATTCTGTCCAGTTAAAGATTAAAAACCTTTTACTTACAATTTGCATCGAACAAGAGTCACCTTCAATTTCAAACTTCAGTGATTTTTAGCGATTTTTATGTGCCTGTTCTAGAAATGAAAAGCCACTTTGGGGTATTGAAAAACAAGAAATTTTTCATGTTTTCGGAGGCTTTTATTGGTGATTTTCAACTATTTCCTTTTCATGTGCCCAATTTTGTATGGTCTACAGGATGTCCCAGATTGAGTAGACCATGGGTAATGTTCTTAGTAGTGGAGACAGAGATTTAGTTAAACGGGTAATGTTTTATAGTTTTACGTGCTGACTCAGATTCCGCAGAAAAAACTTTGAAAATTCCAAGCAATTTCGATATTTTAGCTGAAAAATTGAAAATCTCCATCTTTTTTAATGTTTAAAAATTTATTATTCACTTTCTGACTTTAAATGGATACCGTATTGAATTTTATATGATTAAATAGCATTTACTTTTCTGATTTCAACCGTGTTTCACAACCCATATCTAAAGAGAAAAAAATTCAAAAAGTTTCATATTCTTATTTTAAATCAAATAAGCGATGAAAAATGTCCTTATTTACAAAACAAATAAAATGAAAGAAAGCTATAGTATATGCTCAAAGTGCCTGCCCATTATTTCTTAAACACAACTGATACCGTTTTGTGACACTCCTGGTTGCACTTTGTAGGATATTTCGATTAATACTATGAAATATTTGAAACGCACGTAATTCTTCATTATTGTTTTCAATCATTTCATCGTGTGCTCAATTTTTGTTATTTTGGGGGGCATAAAAGTTAGGGTTCTTTAACGGATTTTGGGCCTGTTTTCATCATTTCGCACGCTTATTTGGTCGTTTTTCAATGATTTTTGCATGCGCTAAAAGTCCTGGTCCAGAAGTAACATTTTGTATACTGCTATTGTTCTCAATATCTTAGGATCAACGATAACCCTAAGTCTTCAGAAAATTCAGAACTTTTAACTTCTTCAAGCAACTTTAACATCGTCGATTATTATTGAAACTTTTTTTGCTTGTTGATGTAAGTACTTTTTCAGACGTGAAAACCGCTAGTAGTTCGGCGAACAAGGTTGACGCCTAAGCAGGTCATTCTAATATAATTTCCCACCTAGAAACGGTGCTACTGAATTTTTAACTGTTCCTTTGTGCAAACTAATCAATCAGTCTTTTAAGGAAGGTGTTTTTCCATCTTTTCTCAAAACCTCGAAAGTTATTCCTGTTCCAAAGAAAGGTACCAAGACCGATATTAGAAATTATAGACCCATATCTGTTCTTTCTGTTTTTTCTAAGGTATTTGAAAAAGCAATGTTGGCTAGGTTAATTAACTTTTTTGACAGCAATAACATTATTGGTAAAAATCAGTTTGGTTTCAGAAGAGGACTGTCAACTAACGATGCTTTATGTGTGGCGTATAATACCATCCTGCGGAACATTGAATGTAAGGATAGAGTCGTTGGCGTATATTTTGATCTAACAAAAACTTTTGATACTGTTCATCACAGCATTCTTCTACACAAATTAAAGCAGTATGGCATACGTGGTCCTGCTAGAGACTGGATCGCTAGTTTTCCAAGTGACCGTTCTCAAATTGTTTGCTGGTCAGATGCAGTATCAGAAGTCGCTCAAATACATTACGGTGTTCCGCAGGGTAGTATTCTTGGGCCGTTTCTTTTTATTACTTACCTTAATGATTTAAGCAAATTTATTGAACTAGAAGACATTATTCATTATGCGGATGACACCTCATCTATACTTAATTACACATCTCATGAAGAGTTATCACATAAACTTAATATATTACTTAAGAAAATGATGGATTGGTGTTATTGCAATAACTTATCTTTAAATGTCAACAAGACAGTTTTGGTCCCTTATTAATTAAGCACTGCGCAAGTTAAACTAGAAGATCTTAATGTTGACATTCCTATTGATATAAGTGTAAATTTCTTAGGGCTAACTTTTGATTCAGTCCTTACTTGGAGTGATCATTGTCTCAAATTGGCAAAATCATTAAATTCTGCATGCTATTTACTAAGAAAACTTAATGGCAGCGTATCTCTTGAAGTTTTAAAACTGTTTTATTTCGGCTGCATTCAATCTAAATTAAATTATGGCATTCTTTGTTGGGGAAATTCGTCTTCATCGAATTCTTTATTTATAATTCAAAAACGCATTGTAAGAGCCATGGTGGATATAAAAGCACAAGTAAGTTACAGAAACTTTTTTAAAGAACTTAAAATTTTAACTTTGCCTTCTCTGTTTATTCTTAATTGCCTAATGTATGTTAAGAATAACGAACAGTTGTTTATAAGAGAGACTGATATTCGGAAGTGTAATACTCCTTCACATGGAAAACTCAAATTTTACTTACCACAACATCGAACAACCAAATTCCACAATAGCGTGTTCTACATAGCAATAAAACTTTATAATCATCTCCCTGTTAATTTGAGACAATTAAACTCTAACAACAAACTTAAAGAACAAATTAAGTACTATCTTGAAACAAATGCCTTTTACTTTATTGGAGAATTTTTTTACATCTGTAAACCACTGTGATACTAGGTGATCTTTCAACTAAATTGTTAGTATTGTATTTTTTCGTCGCATTTTTATATTTTTATTTTTATATTATATTTTAATTGACAATTTCCATTTTGGAATAATTTCTTTTAATATGTATCAAATTTGTATGACAATTGCTAACATCTGATAACTACCGATCTAATCAGCATTAAATAATAATAATAATAATTATTATTATTATTAGCAACGTGGTACGAAGCTATAGTATCGGTAATGTTCGGTAGTAGCAGAATACAACCTTATGGAATCTCGACAATGCTCGGTAGTAGAAATGTATCATGTTCTAACTTACAACTCCAAGTACAATGACCCTCTGATTCAATAATTTGGATGATAGAAAAAATATGACTGAAAATAAAAGGTAATGGGACAAAATCTGTGGATAGAGTACTAAGCCAAAGCAACAAGTACGACACTACAAATTTGAAGAAGCAGATAACTTCCTAACTACCACACACAAGAAAGAAGAATGTAAGAAAAGCTCGCTAAGGGCACTCTTACTTGCAGTACCTGCGAGTAAGAGTAGCAGAGACGTTAATTAAAAGGGAAGGTACGTCGATCTGAAAGTACATTTATCTGAAAAAAATTCTGGATGGTTCCTGACGAAACAGGATGAGCAAGCTCTGTATCTTCTAAGAAGAATTTGCTGAGGATCAAAAGAAGACAACTACTACAAGAGAAGTATGAACAAGGAAGTGGAAAGAATCTTCTAACAATCATACCTACAAAAAAAGATAAACAGAATAAGACGGATAGGTCTCTTAGAGAAACTAACACAAGGGAGATTTGCCGAAGGCCACCAACAATACTTACGAAGGAAAGAAGAAAAAAGAAATGGCTGGGACTTAAATGTAATAAGATTGAATAAATGGAAAGCTAGGACAAGGATAGAAAAACTGCCACCTATCCATCATCTTACGGACCTACAGTCCATCCTCGCGGGCTTTTTGAATTCATTACCGTTAAAATTCAATTATGGAAAATTCGATCCATGATTGAGGTAAAATCTCGCTAAAACAAACAAGTTTCTTTGCTTTATATTGTGAAGCACTTTTCGTTCTGATTCCGTTGCAATGCTCGAGAATCGTCTCTGCTCGGATGAAAATTATTCTAAAATTTAACTTTCCTTTCAGGTTTGCTGTTAAAACTTTGTCACTGTGTTATTATTACAACATGCTAATACTAATTCATTTCCCTAATATAAATTAGTTCTGAATGTAAAGCCGAGTTCCAGTTGTCTGATTAATAATACACTCAATGAAACAGTTAGATTAGCCTGTTCAATTAAATTTTACTAGCATAATAGATATACGTAGGTTGTATTAATACACGGGATTGAATATATAAGCATTAGCTGAGCAAATGCAAAACGAATTGGCACACAAAGTTCTCGTTTCAATTCGTTTACAATACATAATTACATACGTAGTTTAATTAATTTATAGTTAGTAAGTTACTTATCCTTGCAAGGCGTTTAATAAACTTTGACGTGACTTTCGTGCAATGATAAAATTATGCCGCACCACTAAACTTTTAACTCAAGAATTATGGCATTTTGTGGTGAATAAGACGATGAAACTATCTTCGTTTTAATAAACTTCAGTGGCGAATAATGTTTTCAAGAAGAAGTTTAATTAACGGGCTTCGTGGCGCCCTAAATTTCCATATTCCCTTCAAATATAAATTTTAATATCCGTGAAA
The DNA here is from genome assembly GCA_036172665.1 of Prosopocoilus inquinatus. Taxonomy (NCBI): domain Eukaryota; kingdom Metazoa; phylum Arthropoda; class Insecta; order Coleoptera; family Lucanidae; genus Prosopocoilus; species Prosopocoilus inquinatus. The sequence goes on along the minus strand of CM069876.1, from coordinate 28,455,517 downwards.
TCGCTATCCATAAAATTAATTTAAATAACAACGTCAAAGGTTTATAATAACAAGAAATAATGAGGATAAAAGTTTCAATAACTTGTGGTTACGGTTTAGCTGACTTGACTTGGCATTTACCTTTATATTGTGTCCCATGTAAAATTTTCTACCCTCGGCAGTTTCAAGAGAAATTATTCTGTGAAATGTCATGAAAATGATAATTTTTATTTCAAGGGAAATCACAGAAAAGTAAACGATTTTAAATTGCTACTGTACTTATGTATAGCTTTAATTTATAGTTAATAGTTGTTTTATTACCTTTTCTGTATCTTTTTTTAGATGAAACTAATAATAAATGGTAAATATAGTAATACATGTTGCAAAACGAATTGAAATCGTGTTTTAAAAGGTTCATACTATACAGGGAAGGGCAAAAGTGTGGAACCGGTTTAATATTCCGAAAACTGTTTGACGTATCTATTTGAAATTTGGTGTGTGATTCAGAATCAATAGGACCTACATTACCAATTTGTTTCAATTGTTTATCTGCTCTTGTTTCTGAGATCCAATGCCTACTTCATTTTTTTTAAATGACAACCTGCTGATTTTTTCTTCTATTTAATAGTTCGTTTAATTCTTTAAACGACGACATAAGAATATTTATCTATTGCATAAGAACATTTTCGAGAAAATAAATTGATTGAAAAAGTTAAAAAAAATGGTTTACGCTGATATTTGGTATTTGTTTTCATGTTCTTAAGACATTTTTTATTAAAATTTTCTTTAGTGCTATCTTAAAAACAGCCCATAATCTTGTAGTCTTCCAGTTTTTTTGTTAAAACTAGATTTTTTGTCGAATGTCAGACAATAAACCATTTCTCCTAACTTTTTCATTCAAATGCTTTTTTTCCGAAAATTTTCTTATGTAATAGATAAATAATTTTATGTGGTCGTTTAGAGAATTAAACGGACTATTAAATGAATCATGAAGAAAATCAGCAGGTTGTCATTTACAAAAGAATCAAGTAGGCGTTGGATCTCAGAAACAAGAGCAGATAAACAATTGAAATAAATTGGTAATGTAGGTCCTATTGACTCTGAATCCCACATCAAATTTCAAACAGATACGTCAAACAGTTTTCGAAATATTAAGCCGGTTCCATACTTTTGCCCTTCTCTGTATAATAATAGGACAGCGGTGCCATAACATAGTGGTAGTAATAAGACAGTGAAAAGGCGTCGATTTTTATATTTTATAATGGTTCATCTCAATTTGACGTTAACAACAAGTTTGGAAAACGAACCGTCAGCAAAAGAGGATAACCAACGTTTGAAAAACCTTTCACGTTTTCTTAGATTACGGTTTCGTGACATCATTCATCGGCAATTTACGGCTGCTACTTTGGGGTACCGCTTACCTAGGAAATCGAAGCTTAAGAGAGTTTCAGTTCTTATCGCGACTGCCTTCATGCGCAAAAGTATCGTACTATGTAAACCTTCAGGAAAGTGTTTCTCTGTAGAAACGCGCACGTCGGACGGAGGTTGGAAACTCGCTTTTCATCCCCTTTTGTCCCCATTTCTTTTAGCAATCCGTACAATATTGAATTTCGATTTCTTTGTTAGTAGCGCTCTGGTTTTAGCATGGAAAGCCAGAAATCGATTTCCAAATTGTTTTCCCCGAATAGCTCGAATAGTGTCTACCAATATTTGTTTTTGGAATTGTCGAAAACTGTTCACTCCTTATCTCTTTTATGTTTTCTTAAAAGTCATTTCTTATTATCGTTTAAATAAAAAATCCAACTTTACATTACAAAGTATATTCAAACAAAAAGTAATTACAAACGAAATAATATATGAGTTAAATTAATAAGTAAAATTTGACAATCAACATAGAATTAAAGCTACAGTATGAAAGAGAGAAGGAAAGATTAACACATTAACACACGCTTGAAATGTTGTACAGAATGTCGCTTTTTCTCTCTTCGAAGTACTTCGTTTGAATTTGTTTTCTTGTTTTTGAATTATTCTATTTTATGTTAGAATTTTCGATTTTTTTTTTCAAATCTTAAATATTATAATTTTGTTTAATTTTCCTTTATTTATATTTCGATAATCCTGAAAACTGTGAATTTGTTCGGCAGACAGGAAAAGAAAGATGTTGGGAGCGGTTTCCAGTTATCTAATTCAAATCGGTAACCTGCAATTGCGACAGGGGTTTTGCATGGCATAAATAAGGTGACCAGATTTTAATTTCAGCAAGGCGGGACAACCCAACCCAATTAACAAAATAGCTTTGCTTTTAAAGAGTATTCACCGATGAAATTCCAAAAAAAGAAAACTAACCGCAGAGATTCACAAATGTTCCATCGATCGATTGCAAATTCAAAGTACTTTTCGGAGAGAGAGAGAGAGAGGCAAACGACATTTTTGTACAGAAATTAGAGCAAAGTATCCTATAAGTTATTGAACATTAAGATATTGCTAAATAAATTGAGAATACGCTTATCAAAATTCATCAAATAATAATAATTAATCAAAGTTAATTAATTTTTATAAGTAATAAATTTCAAATTCAAAAGCATGGTAACTTCATCATAAGACTATATCATCTTGAAATTGGGACTGTTCCGCCAAAATTGGGACATCTTAGGTATAACTAAGAGGATTTGCAGGAAAAACGAAATCGTCACGACTTCCAGAGGTAATGTCTTGACGAATTCAGGGCCTCGCAAGGCCAAAAGCCGCCCACGTGCCACTCCATGCTTTGGCGTTCTCTGACAGATGAGTTGGAACATGCAAGAACGGTCAATTATCAAAAGAATTAAAAGAAATAAAAAAATTAAAAGAAATAAAAAAAATTTAAAGAAATAAAAAAAATTAAAAAATTAGAACATTAGGGAAAATTTTTTAAACGTTTTCCTTCATTTTTTTTAAGTTCCTAGCTGCCATGAGCCTCCAAATGAGTTGGGGCATGTAAAAACCATTAATTATCAAAATTATCAAAAAAATAAAATAAAAGAAAAAAATGGAAAAAACAAAAGAAAATGTTTTAAGAGTTAAACATTTAACGTCTTTGCGAAGGCCACCGAGTGTAATGAGAACAGAGACAGGTTCTGGCCCTACGGGCCAGAGCGGCTTCTGTTCAGAAAAAAAGAAACAAAATCATAAAAGCAAAAGGAACTTAAATTTCTAAAAACTTAAAAGGTAAAATGTAATTTGTTTTTTTTACCAAGAATACATATATTATTGAAAATTGAAAATTACAAAAATTGAACTTTTCTACTTTTAATTGCGGCAATTAATTTTTACTAGACAAGAAACTGTTTTCGATTAATTTTTTCTTAAAGAAATGACAAAAGCAGCCAAGAGCATAATTGCCACCCGTTACGGGGGCTCTGGACGAATCCGAGTGAAATTGATAATCTAGATGATAGTATTGGTTTCTTTGACCAAATTTGGTTTGTCATTCAAATTCGGTTCGTTACAGTTTCTGTTTCTATTGTATCTCCACTTTTGATTCAATGAGTCAAATTGTATTGCTTATATACAGAGTGATTCAAAATAAGTATACGACTCGTTAGCTGCAGCCGTCAAGAAATAAATTGGTTGGTGGTAACTAGAATAGATGAACTGCGTCACATCAGCAATGAAAATTTCGAGAAGTATACAATATTTGATCTTAAACCGAAAGAGTATTATGACTTTCTGCAATAAGATTGACTAACGCGAAGATCTAAGTTTGCATGCAACGTAAGAAATGATTAATACAGATTTTTTTAATAATGTAATTAGAGATAAAATTATATTGTCATTTGTCAGTGCAAGTTTGTGTAAAACGCGTGCGGACGGGAGTTGGATTTTTCATCCCTTTTTGTGCCCAATTCTTTAAAACAAACCGTACAAATTTGAATCTAAGTTTCTTTGTTCGTATCGTAAACTGGTACAGCCAAAATGGAAACTTTACTTACGAGGTTATCTTAGTTAAAAATACCCAAATTTTAAATACTCCAATATATTAAAATTTATTTTACAAAATACTTTAGAAAATTTAAAATATATATATATATAATAAAAAGAATGTGAAAAATAAGTTTACAATTTAAAAAGATTTTAATAAAACAAGTATATAAACAAAATCGTGAAATTTAATAACTCAATTACGTTAAATTACATGAGTTTTAATACGAACAATTTAATTCCATTTCAATTAACTAAAAATTTTACAAATAACCAAAAATAAATCAATTTAACAAGATAAATAAATATCTATGAAGTTATAGCGTTAAATAAAACAAAATAAAGAAAAGGTTTTGGAGAGAGAAGGCAAAGACTCTGTTTAAAAAAGAAATAAACTTTCTGTTATAAAATAATAATATATAAAATATATAAATAAATATATATAAAAATAATAAAATAACTTTATACGTCAAACTCACCAACGTTGTTGAAATATGTTTAGTTTAAATTAAAATAAAAAAAAATCGGTTACGATAAAACTGATTATAAAAAAAGATAAACACCAGGAAGAAGTTGTTTCTTTCTTATGCGAAATTATTTCAAACTAGAATTCCCAATTTCTGCCTCTCCAAATCCTTTTATCCACTTAAGTGGGGTATTAGGTGCGGTCTTTGATAAAGCATGTTGGAAATATAAATGTGACGAGTCGTAGTCGTAGTGGCATATCGTAGTAGTGATTGTTTCCTAAGCGACGATAGTAATTTGTCACTAATTAATAGTTTTGACCCACAAATACATTACACATGTTATAAGAGTTTTAGTTTGCTCAATACAGAAGCTTTACCGAAAGTCTAAGTGGGCTATTCCACCCCGTTGAAATTCAACAAAGCAAAAAGCATCCTCGATGAAAAGATTTAAATTAGGTTTCACATCACACTCGATCCCAATCTCAAGCAGATGAGCGTTGCATCTAGCGCGAAACTTCCAGGAACTCCAGCGCTGAATGACCCTGTCCTAATTATAATTATACGTTACGAATCATTGTAATATTAGAAGTAATTTAATTGCAACATTTAATTTTCTATTAAAACTTAGCATCTCTACATACCGAATCTTTACATTTGTATAAATTGTAAAGTAACAGAGGTAGGTTACTATAGTGATTGTTTAATGGTTAATTCGACATTTCTCTGTCCGTTTTTGAAAAATTTTATACAACAAGAAGTATTACCGTGTCATACGGGCCTTAAAGCAATAAGTTGTATAAATTTCATTTTTTTAATGTAGTGACAGTTTCTAAAACTTGAAGCGTAATTTAACACAAACACGTTACGTGTCACATTCGAATAGTCATGAGTGCTACTCGAACAGTTTCAATTTAGGATTCGGTATATTTTTTAAATGCCTTTAATAAACTGCACGATTTTAGTAAATAATCCTTAGCAGATCGAGCACTTACTCTGAACTACCCTGTATTTTAATAGATCCTAGAGCTTGTCTCTTATAATAATTAAATTATATACACCCGTTTCGAAGACAACTCGCCAAAGATCGTTAAAGTTTCCAAGAAACAATTTACTTTCAAGTTTCCAACTCCAGAGATAAAAGTTAAGCGTTAAATTTGTCGTGCTACTTTATAAATTAAATTCCTTGCCGTCCTCCAAGACGTTTTTGTTCCAATTTGCAGACAAACAAATTAGCAGAATGTACGATCAACGTAACTTAATCACTTCCCGATTTAGTCTTCGGAGTTAGGTGCAATTTGTTGAAAACTAATTTAAATTTCGTACTATGCTGCACTTGCCATTGTGTTTACGTCATCACTTAAAATCTGATGAATTTAATTTCGGGAAGAAGAGAGTCAAAAATTTTAATTTCATAATTTTTTGTTTTGGAATAAGCTTTATTTGTGATATGATGACAATAATTCTGTTTTGATGAATAATTTTTTTGGTAGATATAGCAATATTTCTCCATATCCTTGCCCCTTTTGCAGACTTTTATCGAGTGCTGGTTCCGCAATTCGTTTTAACCAAGCCTCAAATTTCCTTTAAATAATTAGTTCTTTGAGCTCCTAAATCTACAAGGACTGTGGAAAAGGATCCTCTCTCTTCTCTCTAAGTCACCGGTGAAATGGACAGAAAGGTTTCTTTGTAAGGACAATCAATGTCTTTGACGAAATGCTTTCTTGTAAAGACGCTTAACTTCGTCGGTATTTACCTTAGCTCTTTCATACATAAAATGAATTGGTTGTCACAAATGTGTGGTGCTTTAGCTTTTCTTGTTTGCGAATGTGATGAAAGTATCAGAGTCGTTAAGTTCGGGTTAACTGTAAGTCACTGTGTCAGCATTATTTTACTTTTAGTGAATACTTCCGGAAATTAAATTACATGGAAGTTTCGCCGGCTGAGGAACATCATGCGAAATAATTTAATCCATTTCGGAAGCAGTTTGATTTTACATAACAGAAAGGCGATGTGTAGCTGGAGGGTGAATATATATTTTATGTAAATTCGAGTGCACGCGCCGCAATAAAATAAAATCAGTCTGAGAAGTTAAGAGATTTGAGAATTGATATAAAAATCTTATTGTGGGATTCCCATAAATATTAAGTTTTTACTGTGAAAATGCAAAACGTAGTCGAAACGAATTTAGATTTTCAAAAAGAACATTATTAAAAACGAAAAGGTAAAGGAATATTTTTTGAGTTCATGTACTTCGCAATTTTCGCATAAAAGTAAAACTTTTTTTTATAGATAAGCAATGCTCTTAATGAGGAAAATAAGTAAGTCTTAGTTAGAGTATTAATATATACAGGGTGTTCCACTTAAGGCGGATTCTTTCATACCTCTCTAGTTATTAATTTTATGAAAAAAATTTTCAAATGAAAGTTTTACAGGATCATGTGGAGCATATTTTAAAAATAGTTTGACGCTTACAAAGTATTCCGTTTAGCCTGGGCGTTAGGTCACTTCGTTATTTTAAATGGAATACTCTATATATTTTTACATTTTCGGATTCTAGATTGAATTTTAATGCGACCTTGTGTACCGTACATAGAGTCTAATCTAAACCGTGTTCTCGCTATTCGACTTTTTAAAAAAATTATCGCTCTTGCAGTACCTCAAACAAATGCAAATATATTCCGAACAAATGACGTTAGGGACTTGTGGTTTCTTGCAAAAGTTTCGTCTTGAAATGCTTTTTTAGATACACTGTAAAGAAAAAATTCTAGCAACATAAATTCTTAAAAAATTAATAAACTTGAGAATATTCAAACTACGAAAACTATTTTTTTTAATGGAATTCCATATAACTTTTATCATTATTAGATGTGCTATTTATTTCTCTTTTCAATAATATAGGGTTGTCGATATCTGTCGTTAATAGTTTTTTCAGTATTAATTTTTTTACGATTTTTAAAAATACACGAAGTATTGAGGCCTTCATGTTAGTTGCTATGGTTACACAGCAAACAAATTGTTTGTTTATTTTTCTCTAAGATTATTAACGCGACATTCAAAAAGTACAAATTAATCTTTAAGAAGGTCTCTTGCTTAAGAAAACTTGATAGGTACGGGTTTTACTCTTGCCATTGATATCCAAGTTAATAAACCCTAAGAAGAAACTTCTATTGCTGTGGATATTTCAGCAGTTGAAACTTTTTTTAACGAATAAGTTGATTGGTGGAGGAGGACCAGTCAGTTGACCTGCTCAGTATCTTTATTTGACCGCATTTTACGGTTTCATAAATCAGTGGATTCGTTTAAAAATGTTCCAACTGCTGGAGCACGTCTTGCTGTATCCACATGCATCTGTCAACAGAAATAGAAGTTTCTTCTTAGAGTTTATTAGTTTCGATATCTGTGGCAAGAGTAAAATCCGTACCTATCATGTTTTCTTACGCAAGGAACATTCTTAAAGATTAATTTGAACATTTTGAATGTCGCGTGATAATAATCGGAAGGAAAGATAAAAAACAATTTGTATGCTGGGTAACCATAGCAACTAACATAAAGGTATCAATATTACGTGTATTTTTAAAAATAAGAAAATTTTAATACTGAAAGAACTATTAACGACAGATATCGACAACCCTGTGTAATTGAAAAGAGAATTAAATAGCGCATCTAATAAGGATAAAAGTTATATGGCATTCCATAAAAAAAAATAGTTATCGTAGTTTGTATATTCTCAAGTTCATTAATTTTTTTTAAAGAACTTATGATTTCTTTACAGTGTAGCTAAAAATGCGTTTCAAGACGAAACTTTTGCAAAAAACCATAAGTCCCTAACGTCATTTGTTCGGAAGATATTTGCATTTGTTTGAGGTACTGCAAGAGCGATAATTTTTTTAAAAAGTTGAATAGCGCGAAAACGGTTTAGATTAGACCCTATGTACGGTACACAAGGTCACATTAAAATTCAATCCAGAACCCGAAAATGTAAAAATTTATAGGATTTAAAATAACGAAGTGACGTAACGCCCAAGCTAAGCGGAATACTCTGTACACGTCAAACTAATTTTAAAATAAGCTCCACATGATTCTGTAAAACTTTCATTTGAAACATTTTTTCGTAAATTAATAACTAGATAGGTATGAAAGATTCCGCCTTAAGTGGGACACCCTGTATAGTAATTTACTCTTCATAAAGGTTGCAGTGTGTCGTATAAAAAAGAGCTTAAAAAACCTGTTGGTATTGCAGCTTTCTATAGGTTTTATAACTGCTTCTAAGCTTCTACGACATCGTTTCTGTTAGCGGGCACATTTTATATTTCCCTCTTGATGTGATGCAGCAGCCATTGTTTTAAAGCAAGTAAAGAATAATCCAATCCAATTATTATTACTTTGTAGAAAAAAATTATACATTGATCAATAACAAGGTAATTAAAGTAGATATAATAGTAATAACTATTTTAAATAAACATTTATGTGCAATAATTCTGTATTTCACGTGGCGACGTAAAGTTTTTAAAAGAATGAAAACAACGTTGACGACCAATTTTGATTTGCATGAAAACCTAAGTTGTCGATGCCTCCTAACCTCAATTCCAATATTTCACGTAATTACTGAAGACTAAATTAGGTTATATACTTAAGAAGATGCTTTATGACCTTAATAAAATGAAACTCCACTGTTGATAACTGTTATTTAGCAAAACAGTTTTTTAGATTATGTATAAAAGAAGTCCACAGTACTTACGCAACAAAATAGTTACTATAAACCTATTTTATAAGAGTTGTATAAGAGCAATATTAACACGACTGCCCATTGTTTTATAACGTATTTATTAAATAGACTTTTAATACTTCCAGAAACGTTTAAACAGCATAAAAATTGTGTTGACATTACTTCATAAGCTGCTTTCTAGACACATTTGTAGCATTATTTCGCTTTATTATTTATGCTCATTTTGGACATTTAATTGCTTTATTAATATCGACGAAATGTTTATAAAACCAAATAATAAAACTTTAAGTTTTAAAGACTTGCTGTATAAACATTTATAAGAATTTAATAAAGCATTTTTATTTAGTCAGGCGGTAAACTAAGAAAGTATTGCAAAAAAGTATGAATATTACTTATCTCATACCTATTTAAGTAAGGGATTTAGGTAAGCTGAAAATCACGAACGCTTTGAAATTCACGAAGATTATTGCCGGCTGTTAAACCAAAATTCCCGCACGTTCAAAGGGACTAAAGAGATTTCCCGAACGGTCGTCGAAAATTTTATTTATGAGTTCATATCAGGCGAACTAAACTTTTCTTCGTGAAAGCTTGAAAGTTAAGTAATTCGTAAGACGTTTTAGAATTATGGCACGTATGCTTACTAATTTTGAAAACGGTGACGGAAATTTATCGGAATCGCAGCGATTTTATTCTTTCAAAGTAATTATGCATGCGTATCTTATTACATTATTTCTTTGTTTGTGATTTCCAAAAACATATTTTTGTGTGTTCATATAAATTATTAGCCATTCTGGGACATAAAAATATATGTACATTGGTAAAATAAACTGTATTTTTAGGGTATAAAGGAAAGGCCGTGAGTAATGTGAGTAAACTACTCTTGCTTACTTATTTACAAGAAGTTCTTATTAGGTACATTAGTAAATCATTTTTTAAATTCATAATTATGTAACGCAGGGGAAAATAGAATAAAGAAATCTTTAGCAAAAAATAAAAAAAGCGAATTTCTTTCCCAGTTTGCCGGGCCTTTTTCCCAATTCCTTTGAGCAACCTTGCAACCTAATGGTTTTCGAAATTAAGCCAAATATCCTTTCTCAAGACTGTTTTTATAAATAATACCAAAAAGATTAAATTAAAATACTCGAAGAACCTTTTTTAACTTACGTAACTTAAAATAAATAAAATCAAATAAAATTATATTTATTGTATATAAAATTGAGTCTGCTTTAATTGGATGTCGAATCAGAACTGTCTTTACAAAGTGGTGTTACAAAGTATACAGGGTGATTCAGAAAAAATATCCGCACCCGTTAACCACAGATAGTCCTTGAAAAAGCAAGGTAAACAAATGTAGATAAGGGGAGGGGGGTCTAACTTGTGTAGTTTTTGAGATAAAATGGAATAAAAAATCCACATGCAAACTTATTGGTGGTCACTGAAATAGCTGAAATAGCAAACTTGACACGCAGATTTGCAAAGAAAAATCTTGCGCTTCAAGTATGCGAGTCAAAAAGTGCACCCAAAAGTAACAGCAATTTTAATAAATTAAATTGCGGCCTATTCCTTATTCCTTATTATGACTCACCCTGTATACATATTGTGATTATTTTTTACGTACTATTTCAAATTTCTAAGAATTACCATAAAAGCATTTTTGAGCTGAGTGACTGTTGCCTTTCGGAAAACGAAGGAAAGGTATTGTGAACAATGAGTTTAAGTATGTACAAATAAATAAGTACAAATAAAATACTGAAAATTGAGTATTTAACAAATACAATAAAGTGAACCAAGATTAGAACAAAAATTAGGAAGAAAAGTGAACAATATTCTGTTCATTTGAGTTAAGTTTTTGTTTGCTAAATTTTTATTTTTCAATTTTAAATGTTTTACTCACTAATGTAGATCCCAATTTCAAACTTATCTTGACTGATTTACAAGCTGCTAATTTTTGCTGTTTTTAATTTTAACTTGAATTTACAACTTCATACTGCACTGAATTTGATCGGGCTAACCATAGATTTGTCGGACTTTTTATTTTTAATGTTTTACTTGAGTTTAATATAATTAGATTGAGTTCAGTTGGTTGGAATTGAGCTTAATTTTATTTGATTTTTATTTTTTAACATTTCTTTAATTAAAACTTTTTATATTTTAATTGGGTTGAGTAAGGTTAGGTAGTGTTTATTTTGCTATTGTTTATTTAGTGTCAGATTCCTTTTTATTTTACTTTTATGTACTTTTTCAAAAGTTTTGCTTGTGTTGAATGGAGTTAAGTTCAGTTGGGTTGGATCGACGTAGAGAAGGGTTCGGCTTAGTTTTAATTGATTTTTAGTAGTTTTTACTTTTATTTTTTTATTTAGGTTCAATAGATCAAGCTTGATTTTAATTAGGTTCACAGTGATTGATTAATTATTAATTGATTAATTGATTAATTGATTATCAATATTTAAATTTTATTTTCTGCTTGTTTAAAAAAAAATCCGGTTCAAATTTTTTTATTTCATTCTTGTTGGGCTCGATTGACTTTGAGATTTGTTGACCTTAATTTTAATTGATTTCAAATTAATTTTTAACTTTTGTAGTTTCTATTGCTTTGAATTATCATTTTTCTGGTTTCAGCTCTCTTGAGATAAATAAACGTTTAATCTCTCGATTTCCCTGAAAAAAGTTCGCCTCAATTACTAGATGTTCAAATAGTTTCCACTTGTTAATTATTAATATTTACATTGTTGGTTATTAAAGATAAAGATGAAAATAGAAAGTTCAAAATTTATTTGAATCAATTTTAACTTGCGGCAAACTTAAGTTGAACGAGAAACTAAATCCAAATTACTACCAAAGAAGTATAATTTGAAGAAGAACTAAAGGAGAAAGTAGAAGGTTAAGAAACACAGAAGTTAAGAGAAGGCTAGACGGAGTAGAAATAAAATAAACGCGTAGATAAGTTGGTTTGCTTTTGTTAGGTTTAAGAAAGATAACACTGCAGTGAACGAGATGTGGAGGGTTAGTTCAAATCTGAGAAGATGTGAAGATCAAAAAAGAGTTAGTTAAATTCTGAGAAGAAGATGTGAAGACCAAAAAAGAGTTAGTTCAATTCTCCAAACACGATGTGAAGACTAAAGAAGGGTTCATTAAATACAAAAAAAGAATTGAACGAAAGGGGGATTTCAGTTTTATTCACTCCTTCGTTGAACACTTACATCTTCAGTACGAGTAGACGTGGGCTTCACACAAAAATAGAATTGCTGCGTATAAGTAGCTGAAGAGGAGGAGGAGAAGGAGCTTTTACACACTAAAGTGAAGGAGACTGCTAGAGTATTCCATGTATATGGAAAATGATTAAAAAAAAAAGATTAAAGATTTCACATTATTTATTCTTCATAAAATTGTAAAAGTTGAAGAAATTAAAATCTCTGATTTACGGAAAATAACTTATTCAAACTGTTTAATAAACAAATGAAATTTTTATTTCATTTCAACTTACTCATCAAGTTTGAGACCTGTTTGTTCTAAACTTACGAGAAAAGTCCATCGATCGAATGCTAAGTGCATTACGAGGCGACATTATTAAGTGCAAAGAAAGTGAATTAAAAGAGAAAAGTAGCTTAGGGAAAAGTCTCGCCCTTTTTTTTAAATGTTAAGCTCAGACGGAGGAGAGTAATAAAAATTATTACATCATTCGCGCCTCCGTCTTGGGTATTATCTTCTTATTCTACTATTTATAGCACGTAATTTGTCGGAGTAAAAATGTAGTGACGCGTCTGAGATTACAGGGGAATTCAAAATTGTTTCCATTACTACAACAACGTGGAAAATGTAGATAAATAAATGAAGCTGCATTAAAAAGAGATTTTTTCATAATAGTGATGATATATTTTTCTTTCAATAAAAATTAGTTAAAAATGAATATCAAACGGAGAGACACAGATATCAGAGAGCACAGATGGGAATTTGCTTGTACAGTTTTGGGGCTCAAGGACCCACCCACTAGCACCAAGCACACTTTAAGTGTTTAAATTTAACAGTAGCAAGAAAGACCCATTTTCTTCTGCAAAATCTTTGCCTATCATCCTAGAAATTAAAGTGAAATTAAATGAAAGACCAAGCATCCTTATACCGGGTGGAAAATTTCAAACCCGAATATAGCAAATTTCCATTGAGAACTATGTTTCTGTGGATTACTGCTCGCCATTTAAAGATACAAAAATGGTAATGGTATTAAATGAAAGATAAAATTAAGGCCAATGTTATCGTGTTAAAATTATTCCTATTGTCTTAATACTTTTGAAATAGAAATTAATTTTTTTAATTTCAAACGAAAAATGTATTAGTATGTCAAAATGTATTAGTATGTCAGATTTGAAGTTTGCAATTCAATAACCAGAATTTTGTACAATATGCTTCTTATTCAAAATAAAATTCCATTCATCTGTGTAGCATACTGACGATGAAAAACTGTTAGGATTTATTTCTTTGCTCCACAGTTGCTTCACAAAATACTTTCCTACTATTCTTGTTAATTTCAATACAATGTTGAAGGCAACTGGATTTGTGGAATTGATTTTTTTTAATATTCTTTACAGTTGTGTGTTACTTATTCTTGAACAGTGTGAAACTTATTTAATTCTGAGTACAATTGAATTTAAAACTGATTTAGTATCGATATGTGTCTGACTGCCCATGACAACATTTCAAGTTTATTGATAGTATAAGAAACAACAGTATTTTGTATGCAGTGACGTAGAATATAATCAGCATTCTAATAAAGAAACAATTGTTGTAACTTAAAGACAAGAGTATCTACCTATTATTTGCTCTGTACAATAAGTCATAATACTTTTTGACTGACGTATAAATTATTTTCTATTAATTGAAAGAACTGTTTCAATTAAGTTTCAAATCTGGCATAGGCGACTACATTTTTCGTTTAATATTTGAAAATTTTATTTATATTTCGAAAGTATTAATATTTAGGAATAATTTTTACACCTTAATGTTGTCCATAATTTTCTCTTTTCTTTAATACCACTGCCATTTTTGTATCTTCAAATGGCGAGCAGCAGTTCACAGAAATATAGTTTTCAATACAAGTTTGCTATGTTCGGATTTGAAACTTTTCACCCGGTATGTATAAATGGTGCACAGTTAGGTCATTTTATTATTACTCAGGAAAATCAAAGATAGAATGAGCACCTTAATTACATTATCTTAGATTAGATATAACTTCGACTACCCTTGTAGAATAAAAACTATTGTTTATAAAATTCTCGAGCCCTTAAATTAAAATTATTGACGTGGATGGAATGAAAACTCGCATTCTTTTTACCTTTTTTTAATATCGTAAGTATGTTAGGTAATCACCGTTACTCCTGGTATTAGGCGCATAAATGATTTTGATTTAGAGCAGACGCCGAACAGTTCTCCCTAAATCTAATTAATTACTTACACTGTTTGGACAAGATAACAAACTCCAGAACCCTTGAATCGAGATGAAAGTAGAAAGCATCGTGGTTGCGTTCGAGCAGGATATTTCGTTCAAAGGAGCTCCCAAGTGCTACTGAAGGACTTTTTTCACAAAGTGGGTCAGTACTACAACGGCTTTTAAGGCCGAACTCAAAGGAACTTATTCTAAACGAAAAAATTCAATCGTTTATGTTCGAAATAGGTAGACAGACGTAAACTTATAATATTATTTTGCATTTCGTATTTTTATGAAATATATTTTGCTATGCGATATTTATTAATATTTAACAAAGGTATTTATTTATACTTTAAAAAAAATTATAACTATAATAACTATCGTTCAGAAACTGATTTATTATTTGACATGACTTATTTCACACAAAATAAAATAGTATTATGTATGTAGAAACTTCTGTTTCTAGGTATTAATTAATTAAATTTTTCAGTATATTAATTGATTAGAAACTATTTTTATTTTAATTATACAGGGCGTATTACAACTTCCAACAAATATTCACACGATGAGATTTCTATGTTAAAAACTATGCAAAAAATTGTAGTACCATTTCCTCTTAACTATTTCATTGTAAAGTTATTGAACGTTAAAAAGTTGATGTTAAATTAATAAGGTATTGAGTCGTTTTCTTTCTTTCAATTTTACTTATATTTTACATTATTAGCTTGAAATTCAATTGAATTCAAAGAAACGTATTACTTTTAACTTAATGGTATGCATTCATAAATGTTACACAAAGTAAAATGTTATTGTTCAATACAGTTCTCAAACCCGTTTAAACCTACTTAAAGCAGCAGATGTAGAGGATAATGCAAGCCACTCAAACGTGGAAATACAGAATTGGTTTCAAAGAAGCTATTGTTGATGAACCTTGGTACGTGGTACATATCTACGTTCCCAAATTCAACATTTAACAAGATCTGCGAATACTTAATTAGAGAAGAGATAAGAACGATTCATGTACACTTAGAATTAAACAGTGTACACTCAGGTAATAAAAAGACGTCTCCCCCGCTTACTCGATGTAGTGTAGTATTTGTCAGTTTCTAAAAGTCTTCATTTATTTTTGAGTTAATGATGCTTGAATACAGACGTTTCTCCTACGTATAAGCATTAAAATAAAATAAAACAGGAAACTCGAACAAAAACGAAATCAAAGTAGAGCGTGTTCTTTTACTGTGTGCAAATATTTAAACCTGCAATATATTACCATAAATGGCAACAAATGAACTCATATGTTCTTAAGTGGCAGATTTTCACTAAACCGTTTGAGAACTGCTGGCATAGCTAAAAGTGGAACGCGGACGCCTCTTCAATTACGAACCGCAGCCGAAGTACGCCAGGGTCAGTGCCTGCTGGATTTTGAGTAGGAATGACGTAAACAGCGCCGCTCCGATCTGCTGGTCCGTCAAAACGTTTACAATTTAAATTAACTTCACTGCAAGTAATTATAAGTTTTATGCCCGTTTGCACCACTTTCACTTAAAACTTTAAGTCCCACTTAAATGGTTAAGTGACACTTTTTCCATAATAGAAAGTGTCACTTAACCACTTAAGTAGGACTTAAATTTTAAGTGAAAGTGGTGCAAACGGGCATAAGTATTTTAAATTAAAATCTACTGCAATTCAAAAAGCTGCGGTTCGTAATTACCGAACAAATTAAAAACGAGGTACAAACAAATTGTAATTTCTCATTCCATATTATTTTTAAAAGACTTATAAAAATTTTACATTTACTTTGTTTCCAAGGACCGTAAGTAGTAATACTTTCATACCTAGCAGCGAGATTGCAGCAAACGTTGATTTACGAAAAAGGGTGAAGGAAGAACATTTTTAACGCGATTGGCTAATTGGTGCATACAGTTTCGGATTTATTCATCTATAGTTGATATCGTAAAACATATTAATCCGCTCAGTGAATTAAAATTTTAAATAAAATAATTAATAAACGATATCAGTGATTATTATTACGAAACTCTGCGTTGAACTTCGAGTGCGGTACCTGTGGGCGTGTTTATACCAAGAGGAAGGCGAAGTTGACCTTCTTATTTTTCTTGCACATTTCAACCGTTCCAAACAAGTGGTCCATCCGAGATTTTTTTGGCTATGATACGGTAGTCACCAAAAAATACCCGCAGAAGGTAGCATTTCGCGTACTTATATTGAGGTTTTTTTTATTTGCACACAGTAAAAGAACAGCCTGTATAAAAAAATATGGCACTAAATCCAGAGATAAAATTAAGTTAAAACGTTCACTGGATGCCGTTGGGCATACAATGAACCTTAACATTTTAAATGGCAAGGTGGCTTGGATTTTAAATTTTAATTCTACATCCAATGGCATTATCAGCTTCTAGTTTTTGCAATTTGTTTTTAAACATGTGACCGTATTGCTAAAATTTGTTCATGTTCTGCTATCTAAAAAATGGTTGATTATATTATTTTTCACATCTATTTTCATCAGTTGCGAAGTTGCAAAACATTCTGCATAATCTGAGAGGATGTTACCAGTATGTAAATACGGTTCCAGAACCGTTAGGTATAAATATTTACCGGTACCTAGTTAAAAACATCCTGTATAAAGGAATTTCTCTGAATATTTTGCGCCCAAATCGGAAGGAAAGAAAGCTCATTTACATACTTAGCAACCCTTTCATGCTTTATTCATTGAAATTAAATTAAGTGAGAGAGTTTTCGAACCGTAATTTATTACGTCTTGACGTGTTCCTTAAATGAAAAGAATACCATAGCGACTCATCTACCCTACAGAATTCACGAAGACATTCAACATCGATGACACAAAAAAAAGACACAACGCTCCATTATTACCTTTTAAAATTGCACTGACGCTTCTGACTGTTTGCCTCTCATATACGGCTTGTGCGTAATTGACGGGAACGTGAAAGTAAGCACGAATGGAACTGTGAATGCGAACGCGAAAAAAAGATAAAGCCCGAGTTGCACCAACGTCATTGTTAACTAATCCTGGATTAAACATACAATTTTGTCCGCTTTAATTCGGGATTAATTATAACCAGTGTTGGGCAACTGGACAAAAGTGTTCTAATTCTGATGCAGTCGGTCACAATAACGCAAATATGAACATGAATGTGGATAACTTTGACGTTACAAGTTTAATGCAAGATTGATCATCTGAAACGTCCGGAGGGGTGTTGAAAACCAACTTTTCAACTCCTTTTGTCTACATTTTTTTTTAACAACAATGTTGAATTTTGATTTCTTTGTTAATAGCGCCCTGGTTTTAGCATGGAAAGCTAGAAATCGATTTCCAAATCGTCTTCCACGAATTGCTTGAATGGTGTCTACTTATATTTTTTGGAATTGTCTGGAATTGTCGAAATCGATTCACTCCTTATCTCTTTCTCAGCTTACTTAATAGTGCTTCCTTATAATAGTTCAAATAAAAATCCGAATTTTTTATTAACAAAATATATTCAACTATAAGAGAAATTTGAAAATTTCTTGTATACATTCAATAACAATACAAACAAAGAATGTGAGAATTACATTTAATTAATTAATAAAATTCTGGCAATTAGTTTTAGCATAAAGTTGGGACTAGAGCATGAAAGAGAGAAGGGAAGATCTACAAAAATCAGTTTACTTCTAAAAATCTTTGTCAACAATGATATTTTATTGAAACTCACCCTCGTCGGTCGTGGATGCTTCTTAGTTACACTTTATTTAAATTAAATCAGGAAAATTGACTGGTAGAATAGAATTTTTCTATTTATCGGCGAGGAAATTTAAGACGTGTGTTACACATACTTGGAATTCTCTCAAACTTTCTTCTCTGGTCGTATTTATTATGATCTAGGGTGACGTGGGGGGACTAAAACTAGTCCCTGGATTTCGAAGAATGAGCTTGCACCGGGTGCTGCATTATTGCAACGCATGGAGCTTTTCCATGCCTCACCGTTAAAATCTTTCGTTCTGCAAAGCAGTGTAATGCAGGCTTGTCCTTTTTTTTAACATGTTACCTTAGTATGATCTCATTTCCTGGTATATTGCAAGCTAACAAATGCCTTCGTTACGTAAGCTGCATGTGTTTCATTTTATATTTTCAAGTGAATTATATTTCGACTTTTTTTCTAAATTAGTGAAGTATCTTAATTAAATAAGGTGTACTGAATCATAAAAAGATAATGATGAGAATCTACATTCTTACAATAAAAAATAATGAAGATTTGTATTATATTTACATTCATAAATTAAAAAACTCCGCTTTGCAATGAACAGTTAAACGCAGCTTAAATTTAACCGCCAATTTGAATATCACACTGGGGTGTTGTGTTACCTCAAGTATTATATTCCTACATATTATAAAGCGCCACTTAAATTTCAGTCCACCTTAAGTATTCGGTGCAAATGGTCAATACCATTATGTACTGTTCCCTTAGTTTCATGTTTGCGTTTTTTACGTCACAGTCTGATATGCGTTCAGGTTCACGTCTATTTTGCACAAACAAGTTTTGAAATATTTCATTTTGCATATCTACTTTGGAGTTAACATAGCAAACCTGTTTCATACTGCCAAACAGGGTGGAAGGAAGGGTAATCGGCGCTCCTGCGAAAAACAATAAAATTGGCGCTTCTTAAGAAAAAAATGAAACAAATCACTTGAACTGGAAATGAATAGGAAAATTTCGTGTTATTTTGGAGTCAAAGATTGTTGCCAACCGTGGCGATTTATCGCCAAATGGGCTGCTCTTGATAATCAAAATTTAATTTTTTCTTACTGGACTGAATTGAACTAGGTTGGGTTATGTTAACAATGAGTTTATTTGAGCTTCATTTTAATTTATTTTTAATTTTTAAAAAAATTTATCCCTTCAATTTTTCTTGCAATTTTTAATTTTTATTTGTTTTAAATGAAATTGGAGATCAGTTGGATTGGATTGACCTCGACGTTAGTTGAACTTCATTTTAGTTGATTTTTATCTTTTTTAAATCTATACTTTCAATGTTTCTTGTAATTTTTAATTTTTTCGTCGGCCTCATCTACAAATGCGTATTCCCATTTTAACAAATTGTACAGGAGAGTCAAAAAGCTTTTTCTAACTATTATTGTATTTTATTTTCTAGCCTAATTTCTCAGTATTTGTTCACTTTTCTATTATTTAGTGATCAAAATATGTGTATCATACTATTCACCACCTAGCGATAAGAGTTATACCGTCTTCAAGTCAAACATGATGTTAACGGAGTGACTCTGTTTATCGACTGGGAAAAATTTCATGAATTATTTATTCCAGCAAAAATATGGACTTATGGAACTATTCTCATGAAAACTTAAGCTATTCTACACAAGATGGTATTAATAACTTATTTTCCGGAAACTGTGAAGTTACACAGTTTACGATTTTGCTAGATGACGTTAAGTCGATGTCAGTTGAGTTGGATTGACCTTGAAATTTGTTGGGTTGGTCTTTAATCCACATACTGGGTGTCTCATAACGTACGGAGGAGATCGAAAGGGCAGCTGTAGGACATCAAAATAAACCTCTTTTCTTAATTCGCTTTTGATCAAAACCCAATAATAAGAAAGTTACAGCAGTTTAACTTTCTTAATTTCTTCTTTAGTTTGCAGACATAAATTCTTAATTAATAAAAATCATTTCACAAAATGCAACTTCATTGTTAAATAAACTCTAAATTTATCAAAACTACCATTCATAAAATGTCTATGTTTCCTAGTTTTGTTTTTAGTTAGTAGACGGTGCACAACAACATGAAAACCCGTTTTTGGGCATTAAAAAAAAATGAAATACCGTAACTTTAACGTAACTACATTTTTTAAAATAGTTGTTTATTGTAAAGAAGTGTTCAGTTAACTCATAAATGCCTCAAATTTGAATTTAAAATGTAAAATATTACTACAGCGAGTAACTTTTGCTTGTTAATTAATTTCACTTTAAACGCTTGTATCTTTTTAGTTATTGATTTTTGCCAAAAATTTATTAAGAAAAAAGCTTTAATTTGATCTCCCCCAGCTACCCTTTTAATCTCCTCCGTAGGTTATGAGACACCCAGTATATATATTTTTTACATTTTTTCTTTTAATCCTTTTTTTAATTTTTAATTTGTCTAGAACGGACTGCAATATAAGTTGGATGAGGTCAGTTGACCTTGAGATTTGTTGATATTCATTTTAATTTGTTTTACATTTTTTTCTAGGCTTGGAATGCAGTTAGGTTGAGTGCAATTGGGTTGGGTTGGCACCGAAAATTTCTTGTCATTTCGTTTTTTTAGTTCAATTTTTTTATTGTTTTTCGATTTTTAATATTCTTGCTTGAGTTGGTTAGAATATAGTTTAGATCTTGAGTTTGGGCACTGTGACTGCTCGCTCTTCCGTCGTTACCCTTAACATTGGTCGAATAGTTTTTAAATTTTTTTTTACTCTGAATTTTTTGCATGTTTTGTTTCGATTGAGTACAGGTAGGTTGAGTTCAGCTGAGTTGTGTTGGCCTTGAAATTTGTTAAGCCCCATATTCACGTTTACTTATATTTTTTTAATATTTCTTTTTCTTAATTTTTTACTGGGTTGAATGGAGTTAGGTTGAGCGGAATTGGGTGGACAATTTTTTTTATTTGCTTTAAATTTTTGTATTTAATTTTTTTATCGTTTTTTAGTTTTAAGCTTTTGCTTAAGTTAAATAAAGTTGAGTTCAGATGTTGGATCGAGTTTGGTTGACCTTGAGATTGTTCGAGTTACACTTAAATGAATTTTTAATTATGACTTGCTTAGCTTGGTGACCGCCTCCTGCCGGCCCTGTTGCCAAATGTGTCTCTTCAACTGTACCATGTTCCGGCTACTGTTGATATTTCTAGCCTCTAGTGCGGCTACTGTTTAAGTGAAACTTCTGGCTATTCTTTAAATTAAAGAAACTTTTAGGTGAATTCTCTTCTTCAAACAATAAGAAAATGAATAAATTTTGCAAATTATTATTCATATCAGTTTTTGTTGGACCTATTGTTGAAAAATTATGTATTTGTAGATGTGGGGATGCCTCCTCAACTTGGCTACGTAATTCGACTTTTAAAATAAAAATTTGTTTTGGAATTTGTAACAGTTCAGGAGCATCAATTGTAACAGAGAGTTAGAAAGATTTTAAACTGAATGAAACATTATATGAAAAATAGAATGTGTTCTGTCTTTAAACCGTATCTGCAGCCCAAAGAAATCTTGTTCTAAATATTACTGTTGAAATGATATTCTACAAGAAATAGTATCGTCTAAAACGGTAAACTAATACATGAAACACGATTATAATCATTTTATTAGATTAACCTATTTTACTTAATATTATTACTCTAGCTATAAAATTAATATAATTAAAATGGAAATTAAATTAAACTATTCTCTTTATTTTCAATAGTTACTAGCTAAAAATACGTTCCGTTTTATTTTTATGGAGACATTGTTACGATTTATACTAAAGCGAATAATAGACAACAAGAAACCTGAACTGAACGTTAAACCTCAATAGTGGCTTGCGGCATTGATTTCTAATAAAGCACGCTGCATAAAGATGACGCAAACGAAAGCAAACGTGTTAGCATAATAACTTCAGAGAGATGCCAGGAAATTCTGTTAGCCTTTGTTAAAGGCTAACAGGTCTCATAGTTGTCATGTTTCACATAGTTCACAATATTTGCTTTTGTGTCTTGAGACGTGATAATAGTAATAATAACCGTGCATACTGCGACTGCTCACTCTTCCGAGGGATTTCAGCTACTCAAAGTATCATTATTTGCCACTAGAATTTTCCAAATATTTTCCGAAACGAAATTCAATGTTTACGTAAATGGCTTGTCATTAGTTAAACAAATCTTTAATTTCTTAAGTTAAAATCACATCTCTTTTATTTTACATTTATATTTTACATACTTCTTACAGTCTAAGTGTTGTAGTTATTTATTTTAGAAATTTAGAATTTATGAAAGTTTATGCATTCTCAGGATATCTCTGAAGCACTAGCTTTTTTAGTTCATGTTGGCAAGATTTTTTTTGTTTAAGTATTATAGACAAACAATATTATCTGAGGACGGAGTTACAATAAACATTCGCTCACCATTGGTTAGGTCTCTCATTCCTAATGTACTTTTTTCTTTCTCGCTTCCCTGACCGCAACAGGCGCTGAAGGTAAACGTCTTAGCTTCCGGGCATCGCATTCCAATTCGATAAGGACCATGCAAATTATAAGTAACCCTTTACGAGTATCTATTCAGTAAAATAGAACAGTCCACAGTCCACTTACCGGGGCCGTTTTCCTGGCCCCACCTGCTCCAGCGGCGAATCTAGAAGCTGTAGCTCCCTCATGATGATATTGGACACTGGGGAAGTCATCCTCGCACGTTGACTCTTATCTTCGCATGCATTACCCCCCACATTCACCTGTGAATACAAAACCCACCCCTCCCGATGGATATTAGCATACCTTGCCTCCCGAGCATGCGTTCTCAGGATCAGTTGATGCACCGACTGCGTGAGTGTCAAGCACCACTCCGTACCAGTCCAATAACATCATCATGTCAGACCTTTCTGGTTAGCTCAATGCGATCACCTGGTCAGGAATGCAATCAACCGAATTCCCACTCACAAAGAATGCAGAATACAGCTAATTGCTTTGCCGGTACCGTGCTCTTCATCGGTACTGCTTGAACACCGCGGCAAGAGTCCCGATACCGTATGCTGGTGCACGATACCATTCTCTGGTCAACGCTTCGGATCGCGTACGGACAATATTCTGCTACCAGATTACCTCCGCATAACTCATGACTCATGTCCCCCAAACCGTATTGCCAATCGTGAGAATGTACCGCCCTAACACTTCTGCCAGAACATCTCCCATGGGAGACTGCCGTCTCTGCCGTTTCTTTGCTACTAAGAATAAACAGGCCCCCATATCATATTACCAAACTAATAACGTAAACAAATATAGTGCTTCAGAGATATGCCGAGAATGCATAAACTTTCTTAAATTCTAAACTTGTAAAATAAATAACTACAACATTTACGTTATTAGTTTGGTAATATGATATGGGGGCGTGTTTAGTCTTGGCAGCAAAGAAACGGCAGAGACGGCAGTCTCCCGAGGAAGGCGAACCATGTCGGTAAACTGGGCCACGGATGGGCCTGGTGATATATGTGGTGGCCGCGGTGTGTTGCCGGACATGAGCTACAGGGTGTCTGCAGAATATGGCCTGAGATGGTATGTTCTGGCAAAAGTGTTAGGGCAGTATATTCTCACGATTGGCAATGAGGTTTGAGGGTTATGAGTATTCTGGTAGCACAATATTGTCCGGTACGCGATCCGAAGCGTTGACCAGAGAATGGTATCGTGCACCAGCATACGGTATCGGGACTCTTGCCGCGGTGTTCAAGCAGTACCGATGAAGAGCACGGTATCGGCAAAGCAATTAGCTGTCTTCTGCATTCATTGTGAGTGGGAATTCGGTTGATTGCATTCCTGACCAGGTGATGGCATTGAGCTATCCAGCAAGGTCTGACATGATAATGTTATTGGACTGATACGGAGTGGTGCTTGACACTCACGCAGTCGATGACATCAACTAATCCTTAGAACGTACGCTCGGGAGGCAAGGTATGCTAATAACCATCGGGAGGGGTGGGTTCTGTATACAGGTGAATGCAGGGGGTAATGCATGCGAAGATAAGAAGTCAATGTGCGAGAATGACTTCCTCAGTGTCCAATATCATCATGAGGAAGCTACAGCTTCTAGATTCGCCGCTGGTGTAGGTGGGGCCGGGAAAACGGCCCCGGTAAGTGGACTGTGGACTGTTCCATTTTACTGTATAGATACTCGTAAAGGGTTACTTATAATTTGCATGGTTCTTATCGAATTGGAATGCGATTCCCGGAGGCTAAGACGTTTACTTTCAGCACCAGTTGCGGTCAGGGAAGCGAGAAAGAAAGAAAGAAAGAACATTAGGAATGAGAGACTTAACCAACGGTTAGTAAATGTTTATTGTAACTCCGTCCTCAGATAAACAAAAACAAAAACAAAAAAAAATCTAGCCACCATAATTAACATGTGATCATAAAGGTCCGTCATCCTAGTAAGCTTGACATTGATACGGTTTAAAATTTCTTTAAGACGTAAAGTGTTTCCAAATGAGGGGGCGAGCCCACTTCACGTCGCCGCTTCAAGATCATGTTACAATCAAATCAGTAGTTTCGCTAATCTTATAGAGTGCAGTTCGTAGTTTTGTTAGCTGCGGCCATTTTGTTTATTCATTCATATTTGTTACGAATTAATAAATGACTATTATTATTATCCAGGCTTGGTTGCTCTAGTGACGTTAGAATGGAGGGAATTTGTTCTAAAAAAGGCATTCTAGGCAAATAAAAACATTCATTTATGCTTTTCAAAGACTGACAACTTCAATTAACCAGCGATTTCTGCGCCACTTGTTTTATTCTTCTTAATTAGGCTTTTTATAGTGGACCTTTTTTGTGGGATTTCCTATTTGAGATACTTCGAAAACCGAACTTAACGAAGTAAGTGATGTCATTGAGCTTCTTGTACTTGTGGGTAGGTGCGTATCTGCACATGGTTTTACCTACCTTAGAAGCTGATATACTTCGGGAAGCGTGGACAACTTCTCTAGAGCGAAAGCGTAACGTGATAATTTGGTGTCTGTGATGAAATTGAGACACCGCTAGGTTGAGCTTAACTTTATTGTTTTGAATACCGGATTTATTATTAACACGTTGCTAATAGTTTCTAATTTTCATTTTTGACGACACGCAGTCGCATTTAAGTTAAAACGGCTGTTTACGTAACGTTTTGTAAACGAAATACGGGTCCCATTAAACGGTTTTTATTTTCAATTAAATTGAGTTGTGACTCTGCATTATATTTGAGTATTTGAAGTATTTACGTAACCTGAAGTTAAAGGATAAGACAAGATCATTACTTATAACAAGGAAGTTTAGCATCCACGTTTGATTTGTATTTCATATTGATTGTAAACTAAGCGACTGCTCTAAAAATTCGACATAACATCAAAGCTTGGGTATACATAGGTACAACGATCGAGGGTAGACGATATGGTGGAAGTTTTGCCGTAACGATTTTGCATGGCGTTTATACAAGGATGAAAGCACATGCGGCACGGCCGGTCAGCTTGTCCCCTTTGCTCTTTTCATCTTTTGAATCATGAATTTTGCGGATAAAATATGCTGAAAGGTCGATGGGGTAAAGCTGAAATTCACCACCGAGTTCTTCTTACGTATTAACTAAGGATTTTTAGTACGAAAATATTGATGGTTTTCCGGTATTTGCTCTTCATCTAAAAATCTTCAGTTGCATATTTTTAAGTTATGAAAAAAAATACATTATTTTCAAAGATTCTTTTTAAGCTAAAATTAGTTTTACGGAACGCATTCTATCAGAATGTTTAATTTTACGGTGAGATTCCACAGCTATTCTAAACTTATAGAGGTGCATCGTCAGCGAAAGTTGTTATAGTTATATCAGTAACTGTCGGCAAAACAAATTTAAAAACATATGCAATATTGGGCCCCATACACATCCTTGGGGAATTCCCGCTTGTATCGGCTGTACATTTGAATATTCATTCTCAAATTTGACTCGAAAGAGTCTGTTCTCTACGTAGTCTCTTAGGATCGTCTAGTGACTATTTTAGATTTAACATTTTAGCAAAACTTATTTACATTCGAAGTCTTCATTTATTTTGTTTATTATTAAGGGCCGGGTTGTACACTAATGTCGAAAAGTTTTAAGACTAAAAGCAACACCCCTGGCCGTACAAATATCCGTGCTTTGCAATTATGAACCTTAACAACATTTAGTCGGCTGACCTGCTTTTATGGTACGGTCGGCGGCAAGCCTAAATGAATAAATATTAGTTAAGGCTCGTCTTGAGAGAGAGAGAGAGAGAAACGGGGAGGCTCAAATGCAGAAGGTTCTAAATTCGGACGGGCTGTTTCGATAAGGCTCAAATTCCAACAGATTTACTGCTTTTCGTCTTCACACTTTTCGACATCTGTGTACCAGTGAGGTTTAAACTGATGTTCAACTGAACCAGGTTCAAAGTAAACAAATTCGCACAGAAACTGAAGGACATACGGCAAAAATTTGATGCGATTTTGTTCACTTTGAACTTGGTTCAGTTGAACGTTGGTTAAACCCCTTTGGTACAACTGACCCTAATGCCCGATAATTCAATTGAAGGTTAACTTAAAACTTTCAGTTGTTACCATTAAAATAAACCAAGAGTTAAGGTTTACTTGCGAGTGAAAGATGGAATATAAATGTACTATAGTCGGGCCGCCGAAGAAACGGAGTGATCACGCGCTGCTCTTGTGACACCGACACGGAAAGCCGTATTTACATCAAACATCAGAAATTGCCACTTACCACTATTTTATTCAAATATTAAATTAAGTCTTAAGAAAGACTGATTAATAATAACGCAAATTTGTTAAAAATAGGAAAAATAGGTACTACTGGAAATATGACCACGTTGTTACTCTGCAGAGTGACCGACATTGTAGGCTAGTGTAAATCTGTCGGTACTTAGCTCACAGAAACAGCAATCACGTGTATATCATGCAGTTTTATTACTCCGTTTCTTCGGCGGCCCGACTATAGCTGAATGGTAGAGTGTCTCTTCGTAATGCTGAATTTTTGTACGGAAATCATTTTACTTTCCTTTAATTTATAGTAGTCATGAGAGAAACAATTTCTTTTAAATTTTGAAAAGTATTTAACACCGTAATCGTACCTGTACTGTCTTACAGAAGCGGATAGAGACTATAAAACGAACAGCATTTTCGATTTAACCTCGTGCAGTAGTAGGGAATCCCAAGTAATCAAAAATGCTTTATTAAATTCTTATAAATGTTTACGCAGCAAGTCTTTCAAAGTTAAAGCTTTATTATTTGGTCTTATAAACATTTTCTCGACATTAATAAAGCACTTAAATGTCCAAAATTTATATACAAAAAAAATTATTATTGGCTACTATCAGAAACGTCATAGAAGCCTATAAGCAATTATAAAACCTATAAAAAGCTGCAATACCGACAGGTGGTTTTTTAAGCTATTTGTTATGCGACACATTGCAAACTTTTATCAGAGTAAAGTACTATATTAATACTTTCACTAAGACTTACTGTCCTGTAATTCATTTATAGCAGTGTAAGAAAACACAAACGATAAGCCTACAAAATTTATGAATAAAAACATAACCTTTAAATCGTCATTAGAAATTATTTCAAGCGCGAACTAGTAACTTGTTTTTCATTGAAGAAGCAAAATAGAAAAATAGTATAGAAAACACTAGCGGACTTGTCCACTTGACGCTCGGGTGCTAAAATAATATGTTTTATGAAACTTGCTTTTGAATATACTTTTATTAGAATAATCGTAAATCTGCATTAATTCCGTTTGATGTTTTTGTTCGATAACCGTTATATAACACCTGCACAATCCTCTATTATACATCATTTTAAAAAAAGCTCTTTGTAACGGTGTGATACAAATATTTTTCCCTAATACAGGTAAATTACTGTATAGGTATTTATTATTTTACGTGTTTAAACCATATTATAAAACAATAATACTGTTTCTTAAAGGCCATTGTGGACTCTAAAGAAGCAATTATAAGTTTATTATAAAAATAAGCAACCAGCAAGCAACCACGAACCCCACTCTACTTAATGAAAGTACAAATGCAATATTTATAAATGTAGTGATAAAATGCTTTATTACTTAGAGTTATAAGCACTTTCATAGCTTGTTTTTTAAACTGCATCGTTCTGTAAGGATTTTTATTTTATTAAACAAAAAAAGTACGCAACGCTCTAAATAAACAGTAATATTACAATAATTTAGCTGTAAAGAGCAATATATCAGGTGCTACTTGGGGATGGAGATATTGTAGTTAAATCCAATAAAATTTTTCTCATTAAGAGCGTTCCTTATCTGTAAAAGAAGTTTTATTTGAACGCGGGGATTACGAAGTACTTGACTCCACAAAATGTTCCTCTACTTTTCCGTCTTAATGATGTTTTTTGTTTTTTTGTTTTGTAAAATCTAAAATCACACATTCAAAATCGTGTAAGTTGAAAATAAGGACTGTACTATGAACAATGGGGAGAGTTATAAGACTGGAGTTAATAAGAAAGCGCGAATTGAAAAACTTTATCGGTTTGGGGTTTTGTTATGGCTGCCAAATAACTTGGTAAAAGCCATCCAGGAAAGAGGATAAGTTTGATTTAAAATAAGAAAAAAAAAAAACTCGCGAAGCCAAGTAGAAGATGTTAAAGTTATACGAATGAATTAAAGTAAAAAAATAAATAAATAAAGTGCAGAAGTGGAAATGCTAGATTGAAAATGTTTTGTATAAGAATCCTCATAATTCAGTAAGTAACTAGTTAACGTTTGGGCTAAGTTACTTTAACAAATGTGGATTGGATGTGGTTTCTCACGTTTCTTTCTTGCAGGAAAAAATAACCAGTACGTAAAATCCGATATACTAAACAAGACGTACATACCTCTACACATAATTCTGTTAATAATTACTTTGTGATAAAAGATATGAAGTTATTATGTCTTTAAAAAACCAATAAATTTATTTAAACATTGAAAATACACCCTGTTTCATAGTAAGTCGGCACCATTGCTAACTTTCTTATTTTGAGAGCTACAGCGTCTTTCAAATTGGCCAATTTGTTGAAGTTATTCCGCTCATTACAAATATGAAAACAGAGAAACAACAGAATCCGTTAAAATTATGCGACAGACTTTTGACATTGCATCATGTTTGTTCACGTCATCGTTACTAGGCAATAGTCGCAGCACAGCACAGCAATATTGTGTACTCTCCAATGGCGGACAGTGATATTTGTAGCAAATTTTTAAATAATTTTAACACGATAACTAGAACGTTGTAAAATGTATTTAAAAAAGTTGTTATTCTTGGCGAATTTTATTGTCAGTTAAAATTAATGTACTTATTCTGTGACACATTGTATAATACAACTGGACATCATTTTAATATTTTAAGTGTAATACAATATTAATGGGGCTGCACTAAGTTGTTTAGTACTGCTGACTATTAAAATTGGGTTATGATAAAAATGTTCAAAATCATTCGAAATACCGTATTTTATAAAACCGACGTACGGTTGCGTCTTATACGAATCTTAAAATGCGTATAATACCACCTTACATGACTAGCTGTATTAGGTTATTTTGTACCATAGGCTAATACAGTCAGGTTATAATAATGGGGGATGTACAAAAAAATCTAAAATACCATATTTTTACATTAGGAGAGTTGGCCAATTAATTAAATCACTATTATTAAAGTAAAAGAGAATACGCTCTTTGTTAACTTTAAGTTGATATATCTCTGTTATATGACATTTTTCAAATATGGGGTATAATTGAAAATTAATCTCCGCCCACAATAATTTTATAACACTAGATACGTATTTCGGCAGCTAAGCTGCCATCTTCAGTATCTATCAACTTAAAAGCCCTTAAAAGGATCTGAAAACAACCTAATCATCGTAATAAAATCATAAAAACGTAAAAACTAACAACAATCTAATCATCCTAAAAGATATATATGTCTAAATGTAAGTAAATATAAATTAATATGTAAATATCTAAAATTAACCGTCAGAAAAACCTTACAAATAAGAGCTAACCAAACAACACGGAAATAATGAAATAAATAGTCCAAAGACCCGAAAAAACTTCTTATTCCAACGAATAAATATGTATATAATTCCCTGTTATTTGATACCTAAAAATCCTGAAAAATAAAATATATATATTATGTATAAATCGTCAAAAATCAACATACAAATGAGAGAAAATCACACCCGCACACCACAAGTTGAGAGCACTTTAGGAAAATTTTATGTGGGAGAACCCCTCTCCTTATCAAATATCCAGTGCAAATGAGCTTCACTGTCACTTAACACCCCTTTATATATGATTTAGGCAGCGACATCTTGCGGATGATTTTTGACATAACAGGTACGACATCTAGCGGCCAATTTTTGACTTAAAATCTAAAAAATAATAATCTTAATAATCATATATATCTAAATATGAACCGTCAAATAACAACCTACAAATTAGAATAAATCAAATAATACGGAACTAGGTATTGCTCCTTGTCTGAATTCATTAAATTGTTTTTATTTTTCCGAATAAAATACTTTCGTGAGCATTTAATTCCCTCCTGTTTGAAACTTCCTTAATGAGTTTTAAATTATCCTTAATAATACTGTGTCCTGTATTGTAAATATGTTATGCAACACTTGATTTCTCAAACCTATTGTACCTGCAGTGACTTAAATGTTCTTTAAACCGTGTTAATATATTTCTTTTTGTTTGTCCAATATATTTACTAGTACATTCGTTACACTTAACTTCATAAATTCCAGATTTCTGTTCAACATTAACTTTATCTTTCGGGTTTCCCAATAAATTGTTTATGGTATTGTTAGCTGAAAAACCTAATCGTAAGTTTTGGATTTTAAAAATATGTTTTAAACCTTTGGTGTAAAACGGATCGAAAGGCATTTTAACAAATTTTCCTAGAGATGAAGTTGCCGTTAAAGTGCTAGAATTTTGGACCTGTTTCCTATAGCTAATCTTCCTAATTACATTATCAACTATTTGGGGAGTATAACCGTTATGAACCGCAACATTTTTAATATTCTAAAGTTCTTTATCTTATCGGGGTTTAGTAAGTGGAAAAGAGAGTAATCTATTTACTAAAAAATTTACAGCCGCGAGTTCGTATTGTACAGAATGTTGAGATTCATTAATTATAAACCGGCTTGTATTTGTATCTTTGCGATAAATATTGATTTGTAATTCATTTTTGCTGCTTCTAATTATACGAGTGTCTAAAAAGGAAGAAAACGGTGCCATCTTTTAGGATATATCTTTTAGGACGATTAGATTGTTGTTTGTTTTTACATTTTTATGATGTTATTAGGATGATTAGGTTGTTTTTAGGTCTTTTTAAGTGCTGTTAAGTTGATAGCGTACTGAAGATGACAGCTTATCTGTAGAAATACGTATCTACGGATATAAAATTATTGTGGGCGGAGATTAATTTTCAATTATTTCTTAAACCACAGTCTCCCTTACTATATTAGTAAATAGGCGTACATAACAACTTGTTACTAGAATTCAATTTTCTTTCGTTTACGACGATAATATATTTAGAAAAATTTTGTGCAAATCGTTCTTGATTGCAGTGAAAACCTCGAGCAGCCTCTGGACAGCTGTTTCAGCCCTGCTTGGGGCTTCTTCAGCAGAGACGTAGCTCGACATTCCCACCGCAGACCAAAAACGACTTGCCCAATTTATTCGCAATTGCGATGTAAAAATGGTTGTTGATGATAATATACAGGCTATTCTATTAAAAGAAAACATGTAACAAAAGATAACTCGAAAATTTTTCATTCAGTTGTTTGTCTTACTTCATATTTGCAATGAGCAGAACAAGTCAAAAAATTTGCAAATTTCAACGACTCTATAACTCTAAAAATAAGAAAGTTAACAGTGGTGTCGACTTACTTTGAAACAGGGTGTATAATAGAAAAAGAATGTTTCAAATCAAGCATGTATGTATTTAATTATTTCCCAAACTTTGGATAACGTATGTATTCTTTTATTTTACGCTAACGAGGAGTTCATGAAAGCGAACACCGAATGCATGCCGGGGCGAAGTAATTACATCATGAAAATTCCTAACGTAACATACTTATGCAGTGATTTTGTAGAGTAGAACAGGCGAGATTAACCATGTCAGCAGCATTTTATCTATCAAGTTTTCGCTGATCCAGACTGCACACAGCGGGGGTTTGTTAACTTACCGTGTCAAAAGTTTTACTGATTTAATTTACTTTATGATTAGCGAAGTTTTTAAATTGCGCGGAAACTGAGTGCCTTCACGTATTAAATTATAGATAAAATTGAAAAGAAACATTTTATAAATGTAGGTAGGTCCACATATGTGTAACTACTACTAGCAAAAGATCTTAAATAACTTATATTTTTATGTTTAATTAATTAGAATTTCTATAGAAAAATGTAATTTATTGTGCCTTTTATCAGAAAACCCCTTGGGAAGGTCTTGAACAAATTGTTGCACATTTTGTGTTTTATTTTCTTGTACAGCTTCAGAGTTGAAGAACTTCATCCACGAATTTCTTACTAAAATGATTATACATACTTAGTAATTACTGAAGAGTCCCAAACTCCAGTTTGATTATACAGGGTGTGCCTTTACTGTATGCAAATAAAAAAACCTCAGTGTAAGTACACGAAATGCTACCTTCTGCGGGTATTTTTCGATGGCTATCGTATCATAGCCAAAAATATCGGATGGGACCACTTGTTTGGAACCGCTGAAATGTGCGAGAAAGATAGGAAGCTCAACTTCGCCTTCCTCTCGGTATGAACACGCCCACCGATACCGCACTCGATGTTCAACGCAGAGTTTCGTAATAATAATTACTGGTATGGTTTATTAATTATTTTATTTAAAATTTTAATTCACTGAGCGAAGTAATATGTTTTACGATATCAAGTATCGACCAATAAATCCGAAAATTTATGCACCAATTAGGCAAGCGCGTTAAAAATGTTATTCCTTCACCCTTTTACGTAAATAAACTTTTGATGCAATCTCGCTGCTAGCTATGAAAGTATTACTACTTACGGTCCTTGGAAACAAAGTAAATGTAAAATTTTTATAAGTCTTTTAGAAATAATATGGAATGAGAAATCACAATTTGTTTGTACCTTGCTTTTAATTTGTTCGGCAAATATGAACCGCAGCTTCTTGAATTGCACTAGATTTCAATTCAAAATACTTAAACTTGTAATTACTTGCAGTGAAGTTAATTTAAATTGCAAACGTTTTGACGGACCAGTTGATCCGAGCGCCGCTGATTTACGTCGTTCCTGCTTAAGATCCAGTAAGGCACTGACCCTGGCCTACTTCGGCTGCGGGTCGTAATTGAAGAGACGCCCACGTTCTACTTTTAGTTATGCCAGCAGTTCTCAAACGGTTTAGTGAAAATTTGCCACTGCATTTTTCTCGAAAACTGTTACATTTATGTTAAGAACATATGAGTTCAATCGTTGCCATTTATGGTGATATATTGCAGGTTTAAATATTTGCACACAGTAAAAGAACACCATGTATTAAAAAAACATACTAAAATATAGCAAAACAAAGAGCTTGGAATATTTCCGGCGTAAGAAAAAAAATTCAAGTAATTAAATTTAAAAACCGTAGTAGAAAATTCGAATAAATGAAAAGATTAATGACAGGAATAAAGGCAACCGAAAGACTTATAGAGCGAAATGCATTTCTAACAAAAAATCAGATGAAATCTCTTGGAGAAAGATGAATCGTTAAGATAGTACTTATCTCGAACGCAAGAATAAGATGAATTGTCAGTTTTTATTAAACCTACACATAAAAATCATTTACATTACTTGGTGTATTTGATTATTTGTGCGAAAAAAGATCGCATAAACTCCAACTAAGCCTAGAAATTAAAGAATAAACGGAGCTGTATGGAAAAGTAGGTATTAGGAACGCAAAATAATAGAATATTTAGTCAACATAGTACGTAAGTTTGTGGAATTTTGGAATACAGAAAATGATTTATTTTGAAAAAAGTAATTCTTTTCGGGCTGGTACCTTGTAAAAATGCCTTATAAAGGCAAGTCAATAGACAAAGTACTATACCAGCAAAAAGAGGCAATCAGCGATTGGATTTATGTGGTTGTACTGAAAAATAAATGAAAAACGAATAACTGCGAGCCATCTGAAGGCGATTATTGTAAATCTAGACGGTAAACGCTGATTAAAGATTAACTTTATTTCTGAAATTTTCGATTGTAATTCAGAATAACTGTTTAATTTCAGAATCAATCAAAGCTTTTGTAGAAAATTAAATGTTGCGATTCGAATTTTGAATTTTTTGAATATTGAACTTAATTTAGGAACAGTAAAAGAAGTGACTGTGTCTTAGGTTACTATAAAAACGACAGAATTTCGAACATCTATACAGGGTGTAACAAAAATACAGGCTGCTACTTCACATATCAAAATAATGAAAAAAAGTTCATATAAACATGGTGTTCACGGAAAGCTGCAACAACAGTTAACTCTCTTATTTGAATTTTTACGAAGTAACTTATACTGGAAAAGCTTCAGGACCTGTGCTGCCCAATTTTATGGCAATAAAGAAAAACAAATGACAGTCAGGTTTCTGGGATTTTCAATTATTTTTAACTTTTTGTAATAAAACCCAATAATTTAAACCATCAGTTTTTTTTATCATCGCAACGCGTTTAAGATATCAAATACAATATGACTAAAAAGTTCTTTTCTAGCTACTTTTCTAGGTTTCCCGCGAACATCCTGTATACATGTTGTTTTTCTCTGTACTTTAATCTGTAGGATACTTCATTAAAGTAACTGCTACTTCTAAGACATTCTGCTGACTAAAATGAAGAAAAAGTATATCAAAAAACAGCAGTTTATATGTAATAGTTAAATTATTAAAATTGTGAAATTAAAAATTAAATATTTAATTTTAATTAAAACGTGAAAAGTAAATATAGAAAAAAAATCATTTAAACGTGTGTACAGAGTGTTCGCGGGAAACCCTATCGACAACAAGAAAATATTTTTTTTACAGACAAATTTAATTAGACATCCTGAACAGGATGTAATGATGAAAAGCTAATATTTCGTAAGAAAATACGAAAACATTTGAAAATCTGGGAAATCAAACAGTCGATTGTTTTTCCGATACTGCCATAAAATCTAGCGGAAAAGGTTCTAAAACTTTCTTATTTTAAATTACCTCGTAAAATTTCAAATAAAAAAGTTAGCTGTTGTAGGCATTTTCCTTGATCATCAAGATTTATTTGTCACATAATAAAAAAATACTAGACTTTGAAAGAAAATATTTTAGAAACATAATTAACATGACGTTCTGAACGCAATGCGACGATAAAAAATTGTTTTATTAGAGAAAGTTAAAAACAATTGAAAATTTCCAAAACCTGACAGTCATTTGTTTTTCCGATATTGCCATGAAATTGAGCAGGATAGGTCCTGAAACATTTTCGACATAAGTTACTTCGTAAAAATTCAAATAAAAGAGTTAACTGTTATTCCAGCTCTTCGTGAACACCCTGTATACATGTTTACAGGAACTCTTTTCTTTATTTTGATATGTTTGATACGTCCGTGAAGTAGCGGCCTGTATTTTTGTTACATCCTGTATGTTGGACTTGTTTCGATCTTAGAATAAGGCCATCTTCAGCAATGTAAGACTACAAAATTGAAATAAATGAACGAACAATTGAGTAAAAAATATTTTTACATTCCTTAGGTACAAATTTAATTAACACAACATGTAGACTCCTATTAAGATTAACTTAAGAACTGAATTAAGGGTATTTCTTTGCATAACAAATGCAACATCTGATGTCCCCTTTAAGTGAGAATCCAAACGGAAGAAAAATGTAAAATTCGGACAGGAGTGTACGAGCTTCGTTCCTTCTTGAAAATTCTTTTTTGCTTTCATTTTTTCAATCAGTCAGTTTCCTTAGTACTACAGTTCACGGGTGGTTTTTTTTTTCAATAATCAATTTAATCCTAACCGATTTTTTCTGTTTTATTAATTTAATCTGTGTTTCAAGAAAGTCAGCGTTGGTGAGTTAAAAGAAAAAATAATTTTATGCATAGAGAAAATCTATTTTCGTACACGTTTTTCTCGAATTTTTTAACTAAATATTCGCCTGTCTCTCCTTACCATTACTTTATCTATTTAACGCTAGAATTTTATTGATATTTTTTTTCTTTTGTTAACTTGAGTTACTATTTATTTTATTTATTTATTATTTTGGTTATTCGTAAAATTTTCGGTTATTCGTAAAATTTTTGAAAAAATTTGTTGCAAAAACTTATTAGGACTTATTAGGAGCAAATCCGCTTCAATTTGTCTATCCTACTGCAATGTCAGGTCAAAAAGCGATCGTAAAATGTCGCTGCTTTATCTGTAAAATTTTTGGTTATTCATAAAATTTTTGGTTAATATTTTCAGAATTTCATTCTTTTTGTTTCGTCAAAAACTGTTCATATTAAAATTAGTTTCTTTTTTATTAAAATGTTCCTAAATTTTAAACTGAATTTCACGTTTTTGTTTGATATATTTTTTTGTATTTTATATTTTTCTAAATTATATTGTAAAATAAATTTTATAATTTTTAATATATTATTACATTTAAAATTTAGGCGTTTTTATTTGAGATATTCTCCCAGATACTTTTTTTCATTCTGTTTGAAGTTCAAGGAGAGTAAAAACCAGAAAGAGAGGAAAGAGCGAGGCATTTTCGATAATTCTGAAAAAACAGGTAAAACGTCATTCGAGCAACCGAGGAAAACAAATTGGAAAATCGATTCCTGGCTTCTTATCAAACTAGAAGAAAGAAAGAAAATCGAGATCCAACTTTGTACGGATTGTTTTAAAGAGTTGGGACAAAAGGGGATGAAAAGTAGTTTTCCTATTCCCGTCCGGACCTTTATTTACAAAAAGAGGAAAGAATAAAAAAATAATACAATAATAACAAAATAATAACCAATGACTTGTAGATAGTCTACAAAATAAATCCTTTGTAATTACAGTAACAATAAGAAAGTAAACTTTTTACGCATATGATAATATAAGAGGAGAGAGGCAAAGATTTCTCTATCGTTTGCAGTGTTTAGTTTTGTAAGCGGTATTGATTCGGCTTACCAAGTGGATCCTTAATCCGTTATTTATGGGACACAATGATTTATAAAAAAAAAAACAAATGATAAAAATATTGTCCGGTTCGGTTTAAATAAACACAGAAACACCGCGGGAAAGCGTTTGCTTTCCGTCGCGAGTATCAAACTACTGAATTTATTAATTAAATTCAGTAGTTTTAATCTGGAGCTCAATTTAATCTAGAGTTCAATTTAGAATCGCCAGGAACGAGATAAGTCGCTTGGTTTTTTAAGCTGTTCTAGTTCACGTAAAAACTAACTACTAATTAAAATGTTAATTATTTTGATCAACTTCGTTCTTCTTCTGATGTGAGTGCAACCCGTGCAAGTGAATCGAAAATGCTATAAGTTTTGGTCTCCTATATTTCTTCCGCGTTGCTTTTTATATATTATCATATCTTCATCTAAATGCGATTCTCTTCATTTTAACTATGAAATTAGCTATCAGTATATTGAATTATATGGTTTTTCTGCAAAATATTTGGCGAATTCTTGCACTAAATTGATAGATCGAAATTATAATAGACACGTTCTGAAACTAAATTGATTAGTACTTGTGATGCCATGCTGAAATTAAATTTACAATTTGGAATTACAACTGACGAGTCCTTAATTGCAATTGGAAAAGATGTATAGGTCACCGGGGAAACTCAGTTCCCGTTGGGGTAGTTTCCGTCCCTAATTTGGAATGGAAAACACACTCTCGTGTATTTAATTTTCCGCGCGAACTTTCAACATTTTCTGTCATTAATTTTCTCTGAATTTTTCTCCGGAAGGAAAAGAAAGATTCTTTTCGACGAGTGAATTATTTTTAGCCTTTTTTTTTAAACTTGAGCAAGACAACGAGCCTTGTCGAAATTAAAGCTAAAGAAAAAAGTTGAAAAATTCAACTTTTGAGTAAGCAGAAATCAGACCTCTAACCACTAGCAGCTAACGGACGCTTTGAGTCATGCGCAGAATGCCGTTCTTCCTCTCTTTGAAATAATTTAAATTTTCCCCAAATATATTTAATGTTTCTATTACCCCTTCAGGAAATAAAATAGAGTTAACAACTATACTCTGCTGCAACTGTGTTGATAAATTTATAATGCTTGCTGCTGCAAGTGGAAACTGACCGTGTCTTATCTCACTCTAGTGAAAAATTAATTTCTCATTAAAACTGCATCTGATATAAGCGACTTGATTTAACTTAGTACAGGGCGGATGCAATTTTAAAGGAGATTTACTAAAGAGAGCACCAACTCTCAACGACCCCTTATCAATATTTCGGGAAGTAACCCAGAAGCGTGAGGGGATGAAATTCAAAGAGGTCAATTCCGAAGTTATGATTATATGAATAGTAATTCAACTTTCGTTGTGTGGCTCGGGGTGATTTTGGTAACAGGAAAGAAGTTTCTGCTGCACAGAAGTGTAAGAGTGCTGACGGGGGTTAACTACCCACACATTGTAATCCATCTTAGCATACGGACGGAGGCTGAATAGGTCACATATTAAGAGAAGGAGGAAAATTTTGCCTATATTTCACAAGGTCAGAAAATATATCCTACTTTTCACTCCTTTTGTCCTCTATCCGTTTCAGAAATCCGTGCAAAGCCTTAATCTCGATTTTTTCGAAATAAAACCAAGTCGGTCTTTACTTTGTTTCCGCCGGATTATAGGACGGAGAATTTTAATGTAATATTTGATTTAATATTTATTTATTTATTTGCATTGTACTGGTTATTATAAAAATTAATACATCATTTATATTTTGGGTACTAGAAACTGATGGAAGAGCATGCTAAGAATCCGACGCAACGCCACTGACATTCTGCATTTATATTTTCTGATAATTATTGCATAATTGCTACATTTTGTATAATGTAAGTATAAATTATAACATACAACGTATTTACGGCGCTGACTCAAGTATGGATTTCATCAAAACTAGGAAATACGAGATACGCAGCTCGTTGTACGTTGCTCGTAAAACCATTGATTTTCTGATTATCGTAACAAACTCAAACTTGTCTCTTGTCTGGTGTTCCATTTGTTACAGCTTTTAAATTGGAATGGAACCAGTCGTGATTTTTCACGTCTTGTCTCGACTACATTTCGTGTTTTTTTGTGGTGAGTGTAACTAAGTGTAACATTATTTATAACAAAAAAAAAATAATTTGCTGACATTTTGTCTTAATAAAAATTAGAAAATTCAAAAAGAAAACAGATGCAATTTTCAAACTTGAAAACGAAATTACTTGATTGATATAATAATAATAATTCAACATTTGGTTAATTCCCAAAGCAGGGTTATTTAATTATCGTCGAGTAAAAACTTCTCACCACAAAAACTTTTCGCTTTTAAATACAGTTATCCCTCGCTTTACGACGCTAATTTGGTTTCCAAAAACCCTTTCATAAAACGAATTTCCGAGGAGACTAAATTTTCGCTGATTTAGACGGTATAACTGTATAAGTAATTCTATTTTATTCGCGAATTCCTTTTTACTAAAGTAAAAACCCAATCAGACGGATACACATATTATTTATTATACAGCGTGATTCATAATAAGTTTCCGACCCGTTAGGGGCGTATTTACTAAGGTCAGGTAAGTACGAAATGGTAAAAAATAAATTTATCAGAACCTCTTTCGAATACCAAATGGAAACCGTTTGAATAGCAATTACTACTAGAATATGAGGCGTAACGTGTTTGTTTTTTAGAAACTGTCACTTTGTTAACAAAAAGCGAATACGATGTTATGTATCTTACGATTTTTATAACAGATACTCAAATTCAAATGTACTGTCTTGAAACCAGCTATGGATATAGCCACAAACATATAGTACAGAATTTAAAAATATAAGATTAAAGACATCACAAAATAAGTCAACTTAGTAGGATACTTTTCAATTTAAATCTGATTTTTTTTTACGTTAGAAATTATGCACAGTTAATTAGGAAGCTTATTAAAAAGAATCTTACTCATACAAAATGGAGATTGCTTCACGTATGCAGTGTGAGGAAGCGATAAATATAGAGAATCATTATTTCTGGTGAAATAATTATGCACATCAAAATTTCTTTTTAGAAAATTTTTGCATACAACAGTTAAGATTTCCAATAAAAAGAGCGAGAAAACTGTTAAAATTTTTAAGTTTATAAACAATGGACGGCAATGTGCGGTGTGTTCTGTTCCACAAATGATTCTAACTGCCCTTTTTTGAATTACAAATAATTTGTTGATATTTTCAAAAGTTCCGAAGCCCCAAAAACTAATTCCATACCTTAATTTAGATTCGAATACTGAGTGATATACTTGTAGCGCTGATGGAAGACTGAGATTAGAAAAAAACAGTACGAATTAGAAAACAATCTTTAGCTAATTTCATTGTTAAATCTTGTCGAGTCATCCTTGTCGAGAATAATCCTTAAGAATTTATGTGTAGAAATTTGATTTACAAAGCTATTATTTATACCTATGGTTAAGGGTTCGTTGTTCCTAAACAGA
Source organism: Prosopocoilus inquinatus (assembly GCA_036172665.1). Classification (NCBI taxonomy): domain Eukaryota; kingdom Metazoa; phylum Arthropoda; class Insecta; order Coleoptera; family Lucanidae; genus Prosopocoilus; species Prosopocoilus inquinatus. Next base: position 28,414,518 of record CM069876.1, on the reverse strand, counting down.
ATTAATTTAGTTTTGTCGAGATTCAACTTTAAAAAATTACTATTGAACCAAATTTGCAAAATTTTCAAATCTTCATTTATTTGACGTGTTAAGTCATGGTTGTCTATGGCTGACCAGCTAATAGAAGTATCGTCAGCAAAAAGTGTAACATGACCCGATAATTTTAACGACGTAATATCATTTATGTAAAGTAAGAATAAAAGTGGCCCCAGTACTGAACCCTGAGGAACACCGTTATTAACATTCAGTAGGTCTGATTTTGCTTTTTCTGAGTGTAAAGTTTGATTAACAGACTGATACCGATCTGTCAGATATGACTTGAACCAATCGTTAACTACTCCTCTGAATCCATAGCTGTGTAATTTCTCGAGTAAAATACTATGATGCACACAGTCAAAAGCTTTTGCTACGTCACAGAACATGGTTGCTACTGAAGATGATTGTCGAGCTACGTCCCTGCTGAACAAGCCCCAAGCAGGGCTGAAACAGCTGTACAGAGGCTGCTCGAGGTTTTCACTGCAATCAAAAACGATTTGCACAAAATTTTTTTAGAAGATTTTTTGTTTAAATTTTCATAAATAAATGATATACAATTATAAATAGCATCACTAGTATTCGTTTTTCATTTAAATCCAAATTGCAACGGAGATAGTATATTGTATGTTGTAAGAAATGACATTATTGACTTCTTCACAGTTGACTCGATTATTTTAGAAAATATGGAAGTAACCGCTATAGGTCTGAAATTTGTAAAACTGTGCCACCTTTATGGAGTGGTATTACGCGAACACGTTTTAGGAACGAAGGAAAAGTACCAGTTTGAAAGCTTTCATTAATTAAATTGGTAAACATTTGTAAAACCGAATGAGGAACGGATTAAATAATCTTTAAGCTTATTTCATCAATGCCACTAGAAGTTGATTTTTTGAGTGACTTTATTGTCTTACTAACTTGAGATATATCGATTGGTGCAAAAAAAGAAAGTATTATTAAAAGAATTTTTCAAAAAATGTGAAGGATTTACTGTTTGGGATAACCTTTAATGTTGTACACGTTTTGCTTTACGAATAAGGCATTGTAAAATATATTTATAGCGTTTAAAATACAAATGTAGTCATTCTGCACAATATTTTTTTTTTTAATAGTACAAGAACCTTTTGTTTTTTATAGAAGTACGTAATCCTTGATATGACCTTGATAAGCGGTTTAGTCACATGATTAACTTATAGACATATGCGCTGGGCAATGATTCATATGATTTTGATTTTTTTTGTGCACCAGAATAAACGCAATTGTGAAGTTCCTCAGCCATGATAATGAAGTCTTCATCAACTAAATTTAGATAGGATTTGTTTCATTTGTGTAACTGTATAAGAGATATATAACGGCAGTTTACGGGCCCACTGCCGATTTCCAAATCGAAGTGTTTCAGCTACTTTTTCTGCTTGGCAGGTTGATGGATATTTGGGGATCGCTGCCATTGGTTTTCATTAATCACGTGATCAACTGCAACTAATAACGGTAATCAATGACAGCAATCCCCCAATACCCAATTCTCCAGTTTTAAAAAATCTCGCACGTCAAACACTTACAAATACACTTCTTTGCGGCCAAACACTGTGAAAATCTGGCAATACATGTCATAATTTTAATTTAATTAATTTTATAAGTTTAATAAAAAAATCTTAAAGAGCCGTAGCTCGATGTTAAGAGCACATTAATTACTGCTGTATCCCTACTTACGTTGTAAAAAAATTACGTGAATCATTTTTTTCATGCACATACACAAGTACAATGTCCGCTTTAGCCAATCTTTGTCAAAAAGCCGTAAACAAAACTGTTTTACAGCTTTAGTTTAAGGTACACGTTCGAGTTTTTTTTTTCGGGAGAGTTCCTTGATGTTGCCGAAGTACAACTATTCCAGTGATCACCAACCAATTTACATCTGAATTTTCAATACATTTTATTTCAAAAACTACACATATTGTTAAGGGGAAAGCCTTTTTAGGTGTGTTCTATTTATTGTCAAAAAAAAACTCGTACAAAGCTTATTATGTACCTCACGTTTTGTTTTAAATCAACAACTAACTAGCTCATGTTTTTTTTTTTTAAATGTGTACTGACGACCTCCACTTTTAGTTCGGCCCTTCCTGAAGTATGTAGCGTAGCCTTTATGCTTGTGGATTTACTGCATTTTCTTCATCTCACAGTCAATCATTCACATTGGAAGGCACTTCTACTCCCAAGTCTTCATTTACGAACCGTCCTCGCTTTTTTCTTTCTCTTCTGTTTCTTGTTCTCCATCATTGTCATTGTAGTTAATCCACAGTTTTAATATCTCGGGTGGTAGGACTGTGTGATAGTCTTTGAGTTAATGGGAGGATTGGAGCGTCTATGACTAAATAACGATCATTATTAAATACCTTCTTAACCTAACAAACTTTTTATTAATTTCCGGGGTGCAGCCTGAAGTTACAATTTTCCTCACGGCTACTTGGTCTTTTTCTTTAAATTTCTTAATATGTTCGTGTTTTCTTTCTAATTTTATACACCTTTGTTTAGCTTTGTCTTGATTTTTTTTCTAATGTATTTCTGTTGCTTCTTGCTTTTATGTCTTCTCTATTCTTTTGATAATTTTCCCTCAAAATACTTTGGGACGACTTTGAAAAATAAACAAAATTCTCAATTTCTCTTTTTTTTCTTTCATTATTATTCCTCTTTTTAGTAAATAACGTTTCTTTCTTGTTCCAATTTGTTTTTGATTATTAAAAATTCTGCATTTTTTAATTGCATCTTAGATATTTCGTGTTCTTCAGTTAAGTTGTGTTCTTTGTTAATGTTAAATATTTTATGAAATTTTGATTCAGTTTGTAAATTTACGAACATCGCTGTACTTCCATTGGCTTTGTTCAGTTCAGATTTCTTTTCAGCTTTTCTCATACAAAATTTTGATATACAGGGTGTTCTTTTACTGTGTGCAAATATTTAATCCTGCAATATGTCACCATAAATGGCAACGATTGAACTCATATGTTCTTAACATAAATGTAATGGTTTTCGAGAAAAATGCAGTGACAGATTTTGACTAAACCATTTGAGAACTGCTGGCATAGCTAAAAGTGGAACGCGGGCGTCTCTTCAATTACGACCCGTAGCCGAAGTAGGCCAGGGTCAGTGCCTTACTGGATCTTAAGCAGGAACGACGTAAATCAGCGCCACACCGATCAACTGGTCCGTCAAAACGTTTACAATTTAAATTAACTTCACTGCAAGTAATTACAAGTTTAAGTATTTTAAATTAAAATCTAGTGCAATTCAAAAAGCTGCGGTTCGTAATTGCCGAACAAATTAAAAGCGAGGTACAAACAAATTGTAATTTCTCATTCCATATTATTTTTAAAAGACTTATAAAAATTTTACATTTACTTTGTTTCCGAGGACCGTAAGTAGTAATACTTTCATAGGTAGCAGTGAGATTACATCAAAAGTTTATTTACGTAAAAGGGTGAAGGAAGAACATTTTTAACGCGCTTGCCTAATTGGTGCCTAAATTTTCGGATTTATTCGTCGATAGTTGATATCGTAAAACAAATAAATGTAGTATTACTTCGCTCAGTGAATTAAAATTTTAAACAAAATAATTAATAAACGATATCAGAGATTATTATTACGAAACGCTGCGTTGAAGATCGAGTGCGGTATCGGTGGGCGTGTTCATACCGAGAGGCAGGCGAAGTTGACCTTCCTATCTTTCTCGCACATTTCAGCAGTTCCAAACAAGTGGTCCATCCGAAATTTTTTGGCTATGATACGGTAGCCACCAAGAAATACCCTCGGAAGGTAGCATTTCGTATATTTATAATGAGTTTTTTTTTATTTGCACATAGTAAAAGAACACCCTGAATGTATCGGTTCATTGCATTTCTTTCCGGATATTGGATATCCTATCTGGAGTAATATCTGTCTACTCTATGGCCCTGTTTCTTACAAACATAACATACATCAAATTCTTTCTTTCTGTCACCAGACCTGTCAAAATTGCAAATTTTATTGGCTAACATTTTTAACAATTTGAATAATTTCTTCAGTCTTTTACACTGTGCACCCAACAGTTGCATTCTAATTGTAAAATTATCAATACCCTGGACAACATGATGTATGTTTTTCAATTCAATTAGCTCGTTGAGCCACAAAGCGCATTCTTCGTAATAATCTTCGACGCGTTCACCTTTCTTCAGTTTTCTACTAGGTAAGCATTTTGTCCATGAAATAACTAATGTCTTCGTCTCTTCTAAACATTTCTACTAAGTCAGATTTAAAGTCAGTCTAATTTTTCTTACAGTTCTTATCTCCAGAATCATACCACTTTCTCACGTTACCAGTCAATTTATTTGTTGCCAATACTGTTACAGCCGTGACGCGCAAACAGATCTATTTTTAGCATCAGTCACGCCACCTTGCGTCACAGAACGTTACCGCCGTCATTCTAGTAAGTTCGAGCAAAAGAGAGCTCTGCTATAAAAGCCGTACGGTCCGCCAGGAGTTTAGTTAGTAAGTTAACCAGCGAAGCGTTCGTACCTTGAATAAATAGAAAGTACATTTTGTGAAAGTGTTATTTGATAGACAAGCTCATAATTATTATGTTGTTAATTGTGTAAAGCGACAGCTTGTAATTAAAGTGTTGTGAAATTGAACGACTATAATTTGTGAACACCCAAATTCGTAACAATACTTTAATTATAGTGTCATCAAAATCGAAAATAACTTTTAGTTCATCAACTCTTTTTATCCAATGATTGACGTCAAGTAAATCGTTGTCACCGTTAAAATTAAAAAATTGGTGAGATGTATCTATCAGCATAAGGTATTCATAGGTTTCCAGTTGGTACAAATTTTTTGTCACTGTTTCTGTTTGTCTGAGCTTTTTCTCGGAGTCGTTTAATTTCCACATCTCTCTGTCTTGAACCATTGTAATAACATTTGTTACTTGAGCCATCGTTATCTGCATATTTTGTTCACATTTTCTCACAACGTACAGGTCTTTGTGAATCAAATTTGATCTTTCTGTATCAAATGCATCTTCATCGTCCTCGAATTCAACTTCTTCAGCTACGTTTAATCGTTGATTACTCGCGATCTCGTTAGTTTACCTTTTAACTGCTTGTATATGCAATCGCAGAGCTTATTCTCAGTACGCCGGAATTCAAAGCTGTTGCACGACAGTACAAAACAGTTCTCAGCTTCACAGTTTTCGCACAGTTTAATATCCCGCTTCTGATTCGGTTAGGAGAAATACACTTTGCCGCTCCCAAAATTCAGTAAATGGTCTTTTTAAGCATTTTTTATTCGTTTTTATCACGAGCAACTAACTAGATTATGTTTTTTTTTTAAATATGTGCTGACGATGTCCGCTTGCTTTTCTTTTCCAGTGCTATTTGTGGTTGACGGGTCAGACACTTATTTTGAATGATGCTATATTTTTTCTTTATGTTCTTTAGAACTAAATATACCTGTACGTATTCAAAATTTATTTTACATTATTTTGATTGATATTTCTCTTTCAGCTGCAAGGTGTTCATAATTGATTGTATTCTACATGATCATTTCTACCGTTAGTTAAGTAGCTAACAATATGCAGTTTTGCAGAACGGTGGCCTTATTAAATATAGTTACTAATTTTTCACAGGGCTTTAGAATTTTATTCAAGAATTGGGAGATACCCAGATACTGGGTTAAAATGAAGATCCGATACGATATCTACAAAAATACTTATAATACGAAACACTTAAGAATTGGCATTTAACATTTAGGAAAATTCGAAGATAAAAAGTGGCACATGTCGCTACCCTACTTTCATGTTTCGCTTTTATTTATTTCATAAAGTTTTCTGATGACAATCAAACACACAAACTACTCAGGGTAAATAAGTAATTTTTTTCGGTCAATTAATTATTATTATTCATTCGAAATTTATGAGATTGTATCTATCAAAGTGGTTTGTATATCGACCTGGATGACAGGTGCGGTTACAAATATTGCGATGGTGGGGATGGCGCCAGGGGTAGGTCAAGACTCGATCGATTTAACAGTGACGTACAAAAAGAAGTAATATCCTGATTTCTAATTCATTCCTGGAACCCGTTCGTTCTACTTCCACCAGTGAAAATTATTAATCAGACGCCTTCACGAAAAAAGAAAATCAATATTTTTCAAGTTTAATCGAATTGGCTTTGTTCCTCTTGCGATTTTGAGAAATGCGACGGGGCATTCATGCCGTGCAAAGAATACATAATACATTATCGACTGATTCTTCGGGTAAAGCGATAATGTCAAAGTTCGAGAAAATCAAATGGTTTTATAGCGATACGCAATTTAAGCTAATAGATTTTGCTCTGTAACTTAATTCTGCTCGGTGTAAATTTAGCGTAGGCCTATATTGCATTAGCGGAATATTAAATTACGTCGCCTAATATCTGTGGACGGATTCTTAAGTGGAACTTTCGCTTTCAGAATTTATTTTGCGCCTTTTATGATATGGTTATTCTTTGCGTAGACACTCAATGAGTTTTCCGAACATTCGTGTATTTATTTTTTTTTCTTTGCTGTATTGTAGGAAACTTTCCACGCAGTTGTTCCTCAGAATAGGGCACTGCGATAGTTACCTCTGACAGTCAAGCCATAATAATGACGAAAAGAAAAAAGAATCGGTTTAAATCCTATTTTTCTCTTTAAGGTGAAGAAAGAACGATTAATACAAAAGTATTGTCACAGTTATTTAAAATTAAAAAAGATTTATGGTATACAAAGCGATTGCGCTTAGGCCTCCACTTCACAATGTTTAAAAACGCTTCGTTTGCCGCACCCAGTTCTTCGGAACTTTATCAATTACAGACAGGATTTTTTACGATCGTTTCGTCGTAATTAGACAAATTGCAAATAATCTCAGGCTTTACGTTTTATTTTTAACGTTTGTTTAGGCTTTCGTTTTGAAATACTCCGGCCATGAATTAGCGCAAAATTTTCGAGGCCTCGGCACTCGTTTGTAATTTTAAATAAAGAACATTCGTTCTTCTTTCTTGAGATTTGTGGCGAAATTTTTATTCCATTGCGTTCAGACATTCATAAAGTTTCCGGAGTCATCTGTTTTTTATTAGATCAGTTTATGTAAATTACAAGCTTTTGCAAGCTAATTTCGACGGTTAGTTTAATTAGTCTCACACTCGGCCTTTGAAATTGGGGTTCTCTTACGTCCGATTGATCCACCTTGGTTCTTGCTTATGTCACGTTGGTTTTGATTCGTACCTCCTTTTGAACATTTGGGGGCATAGTTGGTTTTACCTTATTAATTTGTGACGCGTTTTGGATCGTCAGTCCACCTAATGGTGTTGTGTAAACGCTCGGAAAAGTCGATCTTATATTTTATTCGAAATTTTAATTTAATTTGATTACTGCGAGTGAAATTTAATCTGTTTTATTTTAAATTAAATTTTTCTCACCCAATAATGATTTGCACAGGAAATACTGTAGTCATAACAATAATAATTAAGATCGCATTACTCGCAGAAACCGTGCGACTATATTCCCTCCTTCCCCGCTGTGCCAAATTATTGTTGAAAGCTTGTTAAAGTTGCCCCCTGATTTAGGAAACCTTTGTAACGCCTGTAAGATAAGCGAAAAAGGTGGACATTCTAGGTTAAGCATCCAGGCTCCGTGGCAGGAGCGAGTGAAAAATTAAATAAGTATCCACCGAGGATCCATAGCAAGGCTCCAAAATGTTATCCTCCTACCCGTTCAATCATGTGGTTGTTTTTACCATAGCAGTTTAACCCCCTAGAAACCCCTTCAGGAAAATATCAGTGTGTTTGTACACGCAGAGAACATCAGCCTTGGAGCCCAGAATTCAATCGGGGAACCCTCAGGCATCCCAAAAGCCTCTGTTACTGCGTTTCGCCTCTGATAAGGTATTGTAATTGTTATTTTATGTTATGTAACATTTTCTTTTCAAAATTCCTTTCAACTAAAGTTTTCTTACTTTATATATATTTTTTTGTTGTCCCTTTTTTTTGTTTGTATTAATTTGAATCAGTGCTCAGTAAATCCATTGTAGCACATGAGGGTTTTTATTTATTTGTACAGTTTCTGAGCCAAGAGCCCTAGAAAGAGTTAGAAAGAGTTGTTAATTAGTCAGGTAAACAGGTTCGGTAATTTCCTAAAAATTACCTGGTGGCAGCAAAATTTAATTATTCAAAATTGTCTTTAATTCGTTTAAAGCACGCTACCTGCTTGAATGGTAAAGTACAGATAAGGGGTGGAATTTTCTTAGTTTTCTATTTCCCAAAGAAAACCTCATTTATAGTTATAGAAAGCCCTGTTTACAGTTGTTTATAAGGGCGCTGCCCCATTTTCGCATTGTGGCCTTCCTGACAGTTTGTTCACACTTTAATTTTTGTTGAGGACCTTTGTGGAAGGCCTCCTCTTCGGACGACGTTTCGTCGGATTTGACATGGTGCTGAAGGATTATTAAGCTCGTTAAGAGTTTGTCTCGTCAGTGGAGTTCCAGGCAGGTATGTTTGTGACTGTTTCTTCCTCTTTTGCTCTTGTTACAATTGACGAACTTTCCTTCCTCCACAGGCTTTTCATTTTGGGCGCAAGTTTTTTGTTTTGGTTTAAGTTTGATAACTTGATATGGGAAGAAACACGCTTTTTCGACGTTCTGCAATGTCGTGGTGTCTGTAGTGTCGACGACTTCATACGCCCACGTGGGAGACTGCAGGACAATCTCTGAGGCAGGGTAATCAGGTGGGATTGTTCAAATTAATTGCGCTGCGGCCTTATGCCGAATTTTACTGCAGACATTTTTAATGTTTTTTTTTGGCGCTTCACGCCAAATAATTTATTTGTTATACAATGTTGTTTTGTGCACTTCCCGCCATTGATTTTTGAAAATATGATTTGATTATTTGTGAAACTGATGACGGATCCGCTAATGGTTATATCTGGTTTGTTTTAACGTTGACTTGTAGTTGATTACGGTTTTATTGGCATTTATGCCTTAATGTTGTTTGATGTTTCAAGTAAGATACAAACTCGATTTGATTTATTAACGACATCAAACTATTGTTGCATAATTTGAGTCATTTCCATTTTTCATTTTCTTCATCATCTCCTCGTCTCTGGTTAAAACTCGATGGCGTTCATTTTTGTCGCGTTAATTAAATCCACACCCTACACGACTGAAGTTACTGGCTGTGTTGGATGTTAATTTCCTCAGCACAAATTTTGTTTCTGCTCAGGTAGGTAGCAAGGCCTGAAGGAAACTGATAATTTGTTAGTTTAGATTTCAAATTTTCGGCCAAACAAAGGATGTATACATTATAGTGGCACTTTTTTACCAGGAACAAAAGCCGGAACCTTCCAGTTGATATTTTGTTAATATTGTTGCGTAGTCATCAAGTACTCCTTTCATTAAATAAAATTATATTATTATTGATATAGAAGATGCTATCGAATATGATGGCAATAATTATACCACATGATAAGGAGCCAAGGTATGCAGAAGGCCTTATTCTCGAATCGAGAGAATAAAGTCGCAAGAGAACGTGACGTTAAAATGACGTAATTCTCTTACGATTCATATAGGTTTGTACAAGAGTCTACGTCATTTTGACGTCACGTTCTCTTGCGAGTTTATTACGTCGATTCGAGAATAAAGCCCCTGGAGGAAATGTAAAAACAACTTACCTTCTTATCTCAAATAAAACACTTATATGATAATGATATCATTACGAAAGCCTTAAGAGAATATGGCAATCAATATAAATATAAATTAATAACAGCAAAGCAGGCCAGTAACAAACTAAAGGTCCACTGGGAAATCACAAACAATAATTGAATCACTATATAGGAAACAAACTGCTGACCCTGGTGACAATATAAATTCTGTAAATGTAAATTCACTTATCGATTATTTTACTAACTAATGCAGCGAAAAGAATTGGTAGCAAAATCACAAACACAATTTAATACGTTAAGTTTTAACGAGGTCAAAGGTATTGATACGATGTAAAATAAAAAGACTGAGGATTATTTGATAGTCAATGTCATAAGAATAAAACTGATAAAGAATCTAATACTTATATGTACCTCTAACTAAATTGCTAAATCAATGTTTAATAGAAAGTACATTTCCTGACGACTTGAAAATATCAAAGGTACCTAATCAAAGGTGGAACAGTGACGGAGGGTAACTTCTGCCCGATCTCACTAATACCAGTAATTTCAAAGATAACGGAAACTGCACTAAAACAATAAATAATAAAACATATTGAAGAAAATAATCTACTATTCACAAATTAATTCGGTTTCCGTAAATCGAGATCTACGTCTGATGCAGTAGTGTATTTATTAAATTAAATAATTATTTCAAAAGAGCAGAGAGATCTGCGACCTACAGATAGCCTTTGATTGTATGGATCACACAGTCTTAATAAATAAATTACATGATTATAATTTTATTAAAGTTAGTTGTGCCCTGATTGAGACCTATTTGAAAAATAGAAAGTTATATGAACCAAACATCCTCAACAATATCCAACTATTTCCACGAGCGTACCACAGAGTTCGGTTCTGGGACCAGTATTATTCCTAATTTATCCTATTATAACTAGTGATGTAAAATGACGATCATTTAAAATCGTGACGTCATTTTGATGATTTAAGTATAAATGACGGTCATTTTGTCATCATAATCGCACATTAATGAAATAAATACAAATTTTTACGAAACGAAATTGAAATCAAAACAACAAAGGTTAGGAGGACAATTGTTTCCATAGGACTAAAACGGAGCTTAAAGTTGAACTCCAATTGAAAAATTGCTCTTTAAAGAGTTTCATAAATTCTTATACTTTACAGATAAGGCGTATAACGAATAGCATACTCACAACTGTTAAAGTAAAAGTTAAAATATTTTTAATTTAATTTTAAATTTTCTTTAAAATTTATCAAAGCCAGAACGGTACAAGTGGCAATGAGGCCGGCCTGGCAATCGCAAGGTCGTTGATTCGAACAACGGTCGAATTAATTCTCGGGAATGGTCCGTAGTCACTTCAGGTACTCCTTCAGTGCTATGGATACAATTCGACACCAAGCTGATGACTTAATACCCCGTTGGCTATCGCAAAAAATCTATAAACAAGTATCTATAAACATAAAGAACAATAAAAATTGAAGAATAAACAGATATTTACTTAAGAAAAGAATCTGAAGAAATTTCAAAATAAAAATGACTATTTGGTAATTAACATTACATATTTGATATTATAATATTTTAATTGAATCTTCATCACTTATTTCAATATCAGTCTCCATTTGCTCATTTCTTCATCAGTGTCTGTATCTGAACTTGTCAGGACCTCTTCACGTTCTACAGTTAACTTGTTTCTTATTTTTTTGTGAGGATGTAGCCATAAGCACTGAAGGACCTTATATTTTTTATTTTACGTGAAGTATTTTTCCAAAGGCACGCACATACGCCTATTTGCAGGTATCTGTGACTGCCATTTATTAAAATGACGGTCATTTATAAAAATGGTTGTCATGTATCGTTTATATGGTCATTTAAAAATGAACAATCATTGTGATGCGACCGTCATTTTTATTGTGACCACTGTCATGACCGATATCATTTAAGGAACTTACATCACTAATTATAATGCTTGTAAATAAAATATCCAAAGCGAATTGATTATAAAGCAAGCGCGAAAGATACAGTAACGTGCGAAAAAACTATTTTTGGCCCTGCGAATCAAAATGCAGGTAAGATTGCATCAGCTTATCCTCCCTCTAAAAAGTTACACGGCACAATGTCTTTATATACTTGAACGCACCTCGCAGAGCCTCGGTAGTGATTAAACCTCTAAATAAAAATCCTCCCTTTGTGTAAGTGTCAAAATCATGTAAGTTTGATTTATTGTTTATAATAAGTATATTTTTATTGAACTTTGCTCTAACTATGCTCCCATTTCAAAATTATAGTAAGACTAGAAAAGACTTAATAAAAGGCAAACCTAATTAATTTTGTAGATGATACAATTTTAATAGCAAGGTATAATTGCATTCAAGGATGTTTCAGTCAAGACAAGAAGTAAGCCAGAGAATTAAGGCCAATGGCGATAAGCAAATAGAAGATCCCAACTTCAAAAATAACTCAAGTAAATTTTTAGGCGTTATTCTAGATTCAAATCTGTCTTAGAATCAACATGTTGAATATTTATTTAAGAAATATATTCAAGAAAATGAAGAAACTTGTTCGACTTACGAAATCTTGAAAATCTTGTGCTCACTGAAACTTTAAAAACAGCTTACCGTGCTCTAATTGCTATTGTCATCAATGTTATCTGGGGACACATCATATATTATGTCATTTAGGATATCGTGCCGACGTAAAATCTAAATTTAGAGAATTAAAAATTCTTACAGCTTTCGCAATTTATATCATACGTTTCTTTTATTTGTATACGTAACAACGGTGTATACTTTTATAAAAAAGACATGTCAACGTATTGAGTACAGAAAGTTTAAAACAAACTGTTTAAAACATAGTGTTTAAAACATGTTTAAAACACCAAATTAAACCATCTGTTTTAAACATGTTTTTTTTATAATGTTTTAAATTCATTTTTTGTAATTTTAAGCTAAAAAAAACTCTTGATATAAGTATTTTATTTTTAAGTTTTAAACATGCTTTTTTGTTAATGTTTTCAATTCATTTTTTTAGTTTTAAGCTAAAAAAGACCACTTTTGATATATGTGTTTTATTTTTGCAACGTAATATTGTGTAACCAGAAGTTAATTGTTTAGGGTCTGCATTTCACTGACAGATTAACTTTAAACTTTAGTTTGTTCTCATATCAATTGTTTTAATAATTGTAGACAATTCGTGGCTGAGCTGATGACGTAATGACTACATAGTCATTACGTCATCAGCTCTGATTTGAACTAAATTTATATTGCATTAGATTGATTATAATCAATTCATTAATTATTACTAATCACTAGAATAATACTTATATTGTAACATTTTAAAATACCTTTTCAATATTTAACCTTTTATTATTACATTAACTTTTGAAATATACTGGGTCCTCCGCTTCCCTGTTCATACTATGGGCTATGGAATGAGTTATTATGTAGCAAACTGGCTTGAATTTGTCAATGATAACGTTAGGTGAAAAAGTGATCGTAGGATGTCGCTGTTTAAACTATTTATAACATTATCGTTTCATTTGGCTTCATTGAATTTCTAACGTATGTCCCAAGGCCATATATTCGCCCTTCTAGAATTTTAAGGTTTGTTTAAAATTTGAAAACGATGAATTCAACAAAAATTTAATTTTAAATTTCAGACATATACCTAGTGGACTCTTGGTTTCGCCGGAAGTTATATCAACTTTGTTATTTTAAATGGAACATCGTACATGTTTTTACATATTTGAAATTTTTGTTTTCCAGTATTGAACGCCACGAGTCATGTATTTTAGTTCTAATATGATCAAGTAATTTGAAAAAAATATTTCTATGGATTGTATTTGATTTTAGTTTTTATTGGGAATGTTTTTCTCAGTATGTTGATACCAAATACTTCATACTTTCTTTGAAAATCATTTAAAACTCCGCGACCGTAGGTCCTAAATAAGTCAAGTTCTGCCTTAAATGATTTAAATTATTATCAAAGTACATACATTATTTTTAAAAGGGTACATAATCTAACATTACAAACTTTTCATCTTTCTTTTAATTAGAGATCGAATTTTAATAAATTCTTCTTTTTACACAAATATCAAATAATAATATTAATATATATCTATTATGTAAGCTGTAAGGGCAATTTGAACATTAAAATTTGTTTTAAACAGCTGTTTTTTTTGTTTAAAACATGTTTAATTCATGGTCAATTTTAAACATGTTTTAAACAAAAAAAAAACTGTTTAAAACAAAAAAAAACAAGTTTTGTTCTTTAAAAAAAAACAGAAAAGAAATCGGGCTACTTTTTTGTCCGGTTTTTAATGTGGTTCAAGTAGGTTTATAAACAGGTTGAACATTCGACATGGGAATATAACTGTATGATCGGCTTCCATTGTTGTTGAGAGATCTGCAGGGTAGAATGCGTATACAAAGTAAGGATCATTTGATGCTACCCTGAGGAATTCCGGAATTGAAGGCAAATGTAAAAAAATATGACAAAATTTGAAAAATTAAGGCAAATTTGAAAAATTTGCCTTAATTTACTGTAATTCTGAATCCTCTTTCATTCAAGTAAGATTTGAAAGACAATAATAAGCAAGGAAAAGAAATAGGGCCACCTGTTCCACGCTCAGTACGAAAATTTAATACTCGGACTGTACTAACTCCGCCCGCAGTATTTGGAAGGGAGTTATCTCATGTGGCTGCATCCAGCACAATACTGTCGGCTTGTAGGCGCTTTTATTGTTTGTAATTAAATATTTAAAGTATGTGGTGATTTGCAGGGACTATTACATGCGTTTTTATATTTTCAAAGAGAAACTTTCTTCTATTATCTTTCTAGGATGTGCGAACGTTTCGACGATTAAATACATTTAAATCGTTTAGTCGTCGAAGAAAAAACCTGAACTAACTCGCATATCTTCCCTCTCCATTCAATGACAATTAGAAGCATCGCAGCCCCTCAAAGGTGGAAGAAGTAAACAGTACATTCGGCGTGAAAAGCGTCGGTACTAAGTGGGACCATTTCTTAAGCTTGGTGATTACACTGGATCTGTTCGTTTGTTGCACTTTGTTGTACTAGTGTACACTCAGACTATTTGTGTCTTGTTCTAACCTCATACTTTAATACGAGGTGAAAATACTTTGAGTGCAAACTAGTGCAACAAACGTGAGACAAACGAACAGACTTACAGCTTCGTGAAAGATCGTGTGTGCTGACTTGCGGAGGTACACCCGGTATAGTAAAAGTACTGAAAATTTCTGCGCACATATTTGCAATGCAATGGAAATCTTCAACGAAATCTTTCAATTGTGATTAAAATTGATATTTTGATATCATTCCGTAGAACGACTTGCATTTAAATAACCGGTAAGTCTCTTTGTTCAGGGTCTCATTTCCATTATTTCCTTTGAATACATTTCGTAATTATCGTTGCGGCGAAGAAACCCCGCGAACAAAGGAAAATAATGGAAAAACTGCAAGAAAAATAATCACGCTGCACACGGCGCGTGGTTACTTTGAGTACTTAGTCCTTAGCGAACTCTTTCAACCAAAGTATAGGGATTAACTTCTAACCTTTGCTTCGGAAGATTCCACATTGGATGTATAAAACATTAGTCTGCGAACGAAGGCGCACAATTTTTAAAAAGATTATGCATTATGCATAACGTTCTTAAGTACACTTGTATATTAGAGAAACCATACAAGAGTACGGTAAATAATAGGAGCATTGTAATTTTATAACAAAATTTGCAAATAATTTATAGTCGAATTTTATTTGATTGTCCAGTGAGACTTATTATATTTTTTGATTATCCAATATATAGAGTGTTTACAAGATAAGCGCAAATTTTTTTAGCTACAGTACGCCGACAGCACAAATAACACGAAAAAATACCAAAAAAATTCATACGACAAAAACAAACACTGTATTGAAGATCACATTCAAACAAACCTTCACTATTAGACATTTAGAAATGTTCGATGTGGCGTCCATCATTAGCGACACCCAAACGAGCTCGGCGAAAAAGTGATTCTTGTGTTCGTGTTCATGTTAGAATTAGCGCAAATACTGTCGACTGAATTATGAATACACTCCTCTGAAATGCTGTTCTCTCGCCGTTCGTGAATTGCTGCATTTTAATAGGTAATAATACTATATAGATAGTAATCACATTTATGTAGCGTTCAATCACTTTTCACAAACTAAACTATTGATCCCAAAAAATACGGAGCAATAAATTGTGTCATAATCATAAAATATGAAACAAATTCTTTCGCTCACCTGTAATACGACTTATTGCGACATTAAAAATAACGCTTTTATTGGTCTCTCGACTTCGGCAAAGGTCACTGCTCGATTGCACATTTTTTTTTGTTCCAATAAAATTGACCTACCTCAAAGACATAGACGTACGATTATTTTTTGCACGATTTTTAACTACGCTTTTCTCGAAATGTGTAAGACTCTTGTAAAGGACATGTAATTGAAATTAACCTCCGCCCACAATAATTTTTATATCCGTACATACGTATTTCGGCAGCTAAGCAGCCATCTTCAGTATGCTACCAACTTAAAAGCACTAAAAAAATGTCTAAAAACAACAAGAACAACAAGAGGTCTTTGGACTATCTATTTTCGCATTTCCGTGTTGTTTGGTTAGTTCTTATTTGTAAGGTATCTGACAGTTAATATTAGGTGTCCACATAATTTTTTTCTTTTCGATTTATACATAACATATATAGTTTATTTTAGATTTTCACCTATTAATTTATATTTACTTACATATATATCTTTTAGGATGATTAGATTGTTGTTAGGTTTAACATATTTATGATTTTGTCAGTGTGCTTAGGTTGTTTTTAGACATTTTTAGTGCTTTTAAGTTGGTAGCGTACTGAAGATGGCAGCTTAGCTGCCGAAATACGTATCTACGGATATAAAAATTATTGTGGGCGGAGGTTAATTTCAATTATCTCTTAAACCACAGTCTTCTTTACTATTTTAGTTTAAGGACATGTAAATTTAATGAAATCGTTCCCATTTATGGTGATGTATTACAGGTTTTAATTTTTGCACTTATTTCACAAACATACGGTATTTTTGATAATATTTTGTCACTATAAAGTCGTGGTTGGTAACACTTAGTTATTTATTTAAAATTTTCTCTAATTCTTTAAAATATAAAATTAGTTGTTTTTTGGTGGACTATCTAAAACTGTATGCAAGTTACGTTATTCATTTATACAGGGTGTTCATGAGAAGCCGCTACAATAGCTATCTTTCTTATTTATATTTTTACGAAGTAACTTAAATTAGGAAAGTTTCCTTTCGATTTTATGGTACTTTCAAGAAAATAAATGACAATCGAGTTTTTGAGATTTTCAATTGTTTTCAACTTTCTTATATGGAACATTATATTTTTTATCAGCCTATCGTGTTTAGGATGTCAAATTAAGTACTTCTCTAAAATATTTCCCTCCTAAGTCTTCCATTTTATAAATTATTTAGTTGATAATGGTATCAGGTCGGGCTTTCAATATTTGGCACAAGGGTTTTGAGTTTGAACTAAATTTAAACAAATTTTGAGTAGTGATAGTTCACAAAGGCTTGACAGTTTGAACACCTTTCCTTTATTCTCTTGTTTCAACGCGCACCATATTGTATTCGTGAATTAAATGATCGTAATGATAAATTTCTTCCCGCGAATATCAAGACTGAATTATTTATGAAATTTTGAGAGATAATATTTTACAAACATACTTAACTTGACATCCTGAACGCGATTCTATGATAAAAGATATAATGTTCCATTTAAAAAAGTTGAAAACAATCTCGAAAACTTGATAGTCATTTGTTCTTACGAAGGTACCATAAAATCGAGCAGGGAAAGTCCTGAAACTTTACTATTAAGTTACTTCGTGAAACTTCAAATAAAAGAGTTAGCTACCGTAGCCATTTCCTGTGAACACCAATATTTTGTTACTAAATCATTTATAAAATAGTACGCTTTGGGAGATGATATTTTAGGGACATAATTAATTTGACATCCTGAACGCGATGCGATGATAAAAAGCCTAACATTCCATCTAAAAAAAGGTAAAAGCAATTGAAAATCTCGAAAACCTGATTGTCATTTGTTTTATGAAAGTACCATAAAAACGAGGAGGAAAGGAGGAAAAACTTTTCTAATTTAAGTTATTTCGTAAATATACAAATAAAAAAGTTAGCTATTGTAGCGGCTTCCCATGCTGTGTGTAAAGTGCAAAAAGGTCATTCTACTTCAAAAGACATTTTTCTCTAAATTTTTCAAAATCGATATTCCATTCATCATAGGGAACGGGATGTCAAAATATTTTGTTTTGTTTAAGGTTATTCAAACAATAACGAATAAATTAAAATTATTTTTACGGAATTTTGTATGAATGTATTTATTTTATTTTTACTTAAGTACACTCATTCAACATCGTGTAAATAACTGCCTGCTGCCAATATCAACCTGACACTGGTCGTTCTCTACTCATCACTAAATTATTAATTAATTACGTTAGATTACATATAATTCGATAACATTAATCAGTTGTCAACTTCTTTGAATTAGGTCAAGTTGTAGTAAAAATTATAGACTGTTCTTTTATTATATTTTAGAAATATTACATATTTAGTTTAAGGACTTCTAAGTTCTTTTGTGCTGTGAAGTATGAGACAGTCTGAGAAGCACAAGCTGTAACTGAATCAATAACTTGTCAAAATAAGTTTTATCTCGCACTTTTGAATTTTACGTTAACGACCAAAACTTTATAACTGCAGTATATTTTACAACTAACGTTATAGGGTATTCTTTGCTTCTACAAATGTTTATATATACAGATGCGATAATATTCGCAAAATAATAATAAAAAAAAATTGTTATTATTTACGCTTCTGTAAAATATCCACGCATTTATAATAAATGTGATTAGTTAATGTACTTTCTTTAAAGGGGATCTTACATATGGTCTGGTGTCTATGTAAAAGGTTCCCTTAACTTTACAATATAAAAGCAAAATATCTCCTTTGTGAATTTCAATCGAAACAACTTTGACAATAAATTATGATTTGCATGAAAAACTAAGTCGTCGATAACAACAATTTCAGTATTTTATTAATGAAGACTAAGTTAAGTTATATACTTAAGAAGATATTTTGGGACCTTAATGAAATGAAACTCCACTATTATTAACTCTTATCTAAGAAGTCCACAGTAATTAGGCTATAAAGTAGTTACTATAAACCTATTTTATAAGAGCAATATTAACAGGAGTGGTCATTGCTTTATAACGTATTTATTAAATATAGATTTGTAATTTTTTTAAGAACGTTTACACAGCGTAACAAGTAGTGTTGACATTACTTTATAAGTAAGGGTCGGTCATTCCTAGGACATCTGGTAAAAACCAGTATAAATATAAACAAGGCAGCGGCGTAGATTTCAACGTCGCCGCTAAACGGCTTTTATGCCCGAAGCACTCTCACCCTCTCACTCATTGCGTCAGAAGCAACCGTTTGATGTAAATTACGTTTGTAACATAATTGCCTTTACAGTTTCTTTCAAATTAATAAATATGAAAACATTATAATTCTTTAATGTAACTTTTAAAAACACTGGCAGAATATATTTAATTCATATCAGTTATAGCACCGTCACTGCAAAAATAACGCGAGTTTATTTCGGAATGAAAACAAGTTTTTATATCCAGTCGACCAGAACTGTAGTGGTTACTGCGTGTCGCATAGACTTCTCGGGCTTCGACTGGTTTATTGTTTTGTTTTTACAGGGCAGACGAGTTAAAGATTAGAACTTTTTCCGACTATGATGGCTTCAGCATATTAGTAGTTCCTCGTATATTTAACGAAACCTTTCGCCTAAAATGCGTCTAGGCCTGTTTATAAGCTGCTTTTTAGATACTTCTGTATCATTGTTTTGCTTTATTACTTGTGCCCATTTTACACATTTAAGTGCTCTATTAATACCGAGAAAATCTTTATAAGATTAAATAATAAAGCTTGAAGTTTTAAAGACTTGCACTTGCAAACGTTTATAAGAATTTAATAAAGCATTTCTGGTTACTTGGGATATTTTCCACGATACAAATACATAGTAACATTTTAACATTGTATAACTACAGAAATATCTCTTTACGACATCACATTCATTTTATTGTGATCAAGAGCCGGAAGTAAGGCCCGGACGACTTATGAGCTTTAGGGCGAATCGATGTTTTATGCTTAGGGATATTCGTTTATATTCAGATTTATTTTTAAATTTTATGAAGGATCAATAAAGAAGTAGAAGTAGAAAGAAGTATCTTCAGGAAATAAATTGTTCTCTTGTACCTACTTATGGAAATAAAATCGAATATAAATTTGATTGCTTTTTAATTGTAATTGAAATTCTATTTGAATTGTTGCATATATTTTTTTAATTGTACGTAGTCAAATTAATTTAGCTCGTACCATTTCAAAAATAAACTTTGAAATGCAATATATTATTCTTTCCGCGATTTATTTAAATAATCCGTGTACTTGATAATTGCCTAGTCAATAATAAAATTAATAACAAAGGCACCAACAAAATTTAGCTTCAGCGAAAACTGAATTTACAATCATCCTCTGTTTGCTTTGGCCCTGCCCCGGTTTAAATAAATTAACTGTGCTAAATTCGAATCCGAGCTGCCCTAATTCATTTGTCGAGTAAATGGGACGGTGTAATTTGTATGAATGACTGCCTATATTACTTAAATACACAGATTTATTGCCTTCAGTGTATTATTATTATTAATGAGGAAATTAAAACGAATGAAAGCCACAATAATCGAATATGCACGGTATTATTTCGTATTAAATACACAGAATATGATTTATTGGGCACAGTAGGCCCTGAAAAGTTTCACCATTTTCAGGTCATGATATTCGTCAAATGATTAGTTTACCAGGTTGTCGTTCGTGTATCACGTGATTTCTTAGTATTCGTTTTGCGGAGAAAGTTTTGAAGACTAATTTTCTTATCCCGGACACAATTATGGATATGTAAGAAATCAATGAGTTGATGTTCGTGAACAGTATTAATATGTTACTGTGGTGAGTGAGACTATTTTTAATAAACTACATTGGCATAAAAATAATAATAATAATAATAAATGTCTTTATTGTGCAACAAAAATAAATACATTTCAAAATAAAAAGAACTAAAACAAAAGTAGCACAATCGCAAGGCGAAGTTGAGATTAGCCTAAGCTTTTCTGCAAATAAACTTAACCTTGAGATGAAGAAGAGATCCTATATAAGAGTGTAGGAATCTTAAGCACGCGTTCTGTATCTTTTATATTCTTTTAATGGTAATTAAATCTAATGCAGGATGGTACATGGAGGTGCAGTTACTGATACATTTAGAGATTTGGTCGAGATACCTGAAGCTATTGTCCATTCACAACCCTAGGTTTTTAGCTTTAACAGTATAAGGAATTTTTTTACCATTAATGTGAATATTGATCACATTAGCAAGATTAGCACAACACTTTGCTTTTCCAAACAATAAAACATGAGATTTTGACGCATTAATATTTAAGGAGTAATCAGCAGACATCAAAGACAGGGCATCCAGATCAGAGTTTACTTTTAGCATTGCCTCATGCCAGTCCGATAGTCTGCAGGAAAAATACAGCTGCGTGTCTTCTGCATAGACATGAACCAAATATTATTTGACGTTAGATAAAAATTTGGATGTATATAAGCAAAACAACAAAGGTCCCATTACAGAACCCTGTGGAACTTCTTGACAAATCAGAAAGGGAGACGATACTCGATTATCAATAATGACACTTTGCTTGCGGTTTTCATGATTTTATTAAGGTAGAATTAATACCTGAAGATTTGAAAATAGTGCTCAAAAGATCGTGCTCCACACACATTTAATAAAGTAGTCTCAAAGCTGTAACCACTCCTAAAGCCAGACTGCACATTGGGCAAAATGTCTGCACTAATGACAAAGTTCTTGAGCTGTTGTGCAATTATACTTTCAAAAAGTTTTGATAAAACAGGAAGCAAACTTCTAGGACGAATATCTTTCATATCTGCGGGGTTTTTCACTTTCGGTATAGGCTTTACAAGTGCGTGTTTCCAGCATTCAGGGACTGTGTTTTCGATAATGCAAGAATTAGTAATATGTGTAAGATACGGGAGTATTATTGGACAACACATTTTAATCATAATTATACTGATACCATCAATACCTGTTGCTGTAGATTTAAATCTCCTTACAAACCTGAAAACCGTATTAATATCTACTGTTTGAAAAGCGAATTTATCATTTAATTGGAAGATGTTTAACGCAGCTTGGGGTTTACTGTTTATGCCTAGATGATTTAGATTTTTCAAGAGGTTTTTGGAATTCTGATTCCCTGAAGTATACTCGAAGTATGCCTTCTTTTCTAACCTAAACGTGCTTGTTGTCAGGTTTCTCAATAATTTATAATATTCCCAATCCTGAGTTTGCTTTAACAATCGGTATTTTGCTTTAGCATTATCTCTAAGACGCATTAACATTTTTAAATTAGGAGTTAACCACGGAATATATTTTTTTAGTGAAGCGACGAGTAATTAAAGGAGAATGCTTATCAAACAATTTTAGAATATTACAATTGAAAAAAGAAATTTTATCATTGACATTGTCAAAAAGAAATATACGTTGAAATGGTACACGTTTTAAATCCTGCATAAATAAATCTAAGTTAATATTATTATAATCTCGATAAGTCCGATTTATATGTACAGCAATGAAAATGTGCAAAAGACAAAATCATGATCAGAGATCTTACAATTTTTAACACCTACATCTGAAATATCGGTATAGTCGGTAGCTAGTAATAAGTCTAATAAAGTGGCTGAGTTGTCAGTAAGACGAGTCGGCAGATTAATTAGTTGTTTGAAATTAACAGACTCAAAAAACTCCTGAAAATATTGAACGGATGAATTATTAACTTTTAACAAATCAACATTAAAGTCGCCTCCACAGAATATATTATCCGAATAAGGAAGTGGAAGGACAAGGGTGTTTTCTAACTCATCCAGAAAAGACTTGTAATGGACTTGAGGAGCTTTGTAAACAGCACCAACTACAAATTTATGACTATGCAATAATATCACTAGTCTCAATAATAGAAAACTCAAAACAGTCCTTAAAATAAATACCAACTCCTCCACCACGAGTGTTTCTATCAATTCTTAAAAATTTATAGCCATATATATTTAATAGATCATTCAGAATATTTTGATTAAGCCATGTTTCAGTGACAATTAAAACATCGATATTTTCAATATGCAAAAAAAATAGTTAATTCAGGAACTTCGCTTAATAATGATCTAATATTGATACTAACTAATTTTATATAACCTCTGTTCATAACAAATTTAAGTACAATTAATTCACACAGAGTTAAATCAAATTAATGCAACAATTAGTGTACTAAAAACGATACATTGTCAAAAATTTTTCCCTTCGAAGCTAATAAAAATTAATAAGCAAGCCCAAACAAAACAAAAAGTAATCGCAAGTGATAGCTGAATTCGTGTGCAAGATAATACTTAGTCCATAACCTCAAATTTTGTGATGACATAAATAAAGCGGTATCAGACAAGCCTACAAACAACACGTTGCTTTATTGGGAACTGATTTTGCGTTGTACGCGACTGTGAACACATGTCCGAACGAAAACGGAGGAACCGTACTAGAGGCTAGAAATCACGACAATAGCCGGAGTATCGCAAGTTTGAGGGGCATCACTTGGCACCGGCAAATCGGAAAGCTAAATGTTATTAAACAACGGCAATTAAATGAAACAGTTTTACTATGTTAACCCTAAATTAAAGTCGACTCTTATCTGATGAAGTATGTGAGAAAATGTTTTTTAAACTTTAAACGGACACTTGAAAATCGGAAAGAACACTCAACGTTTCGCTAGCACTTGATACCCTAAAGCACTCGAACGAAACGTTTAAATGCGAAGCAACAATCAAAAGTGTCAACGAGAATTTAAAACAGATTTAATTTATCTGTATATTTAACAATCACCATTTAGATATATTTATTTATGATAACAATTTATGTAAATAATGCAAGTGCGACCTCGGCAATATGTCGCATGATTGTTTCGCGAGTGCAATCTTGGCCTTGCTCGCTATTAAGAAACAGTAGATCCCTTTGTGTAAACGCAGCTGCACAACCAAACCGTTTGATCGCGAACTATAACACGATATATCAATTTTTATTATTTTTTTGCCTTAATAAAATGCTTAAGCTTTATTATTTTCCTTAATTTTTCACTTTATTTTTATTTAATTGAAATTAACCTCCGCCCACAATAATTTTTATATCCGTAGATATGTATTTCGCCAGCTAAGCTGCCATCTTCAGTACGCTACCAACTTAAAAGCCCTAAAAAATGTCTAAAAATAACCTAATCATACTGACAAAAATATTAAAATGTTCAAACGTTCAATTATCTCTTAAACCACAGTCTCCTTTACTATTTTAGTTTATTTTTATTTTATAATGATTACCGATCAACATTATTACAGGGGTAATGGGCTTACATACCATTAGTTTGTTTTAATGTAAACAACATTATAATAAAACAAGCGAAACTAAATTACACGCAAACCATCATAATAAATATTGAAAAGGTTAATTATCGCAGGGACATGATTTTACGTGAATTGACGAGTGCGTCCATGTAAACCTCTATTTAAATATTGACTATAAAACGAAACGTATTCAAATTAAAACCATATTTGTCGATATACGGTCATAATTAAAAGTAATGTCTCCCAAATAAAATTTTAAGCCTCTGTCTAACTAACAGGTAAACAAACATGCGTTGAATTTTATTTCATATGTTTATTTTGTATTTGTTTTGTTTTATTTTTTTTCTTTCCAGCTATTGTAACGGTCGCAAATCGTCAGGCTTCAATTTAACATTTGTAGGGGATACATTACTGAAAAGTTTGAATGTACATGTAAGTGTTATTTTATAATGAAAGTAATAAATATGTTGTCATTTATCGCATGATACAATTTTGTAAATAAATTATATTTGAATAGAGGTGAATCAAACATTACTAGTTTAGACTTCTTTTTATAAAAAGCAGGACACTCACTGGGGAACATGTTGGGCAACATGCTCGACAACACGCCCGTCAACATGTTCCCTAGTGTGTGACACGCTACACACGGAGCATTAAGCTCAGGCTCACGTCTTAGATTTTGGGTATTTTTCCAGAAGCCTGCAACTTACGAACATGTTGACCAACCTATCTACACACAAGCGAACTTGTTGCTACGAGCCATGTTGCCGGGCATGTTGCCGAACATGTCCTCTAGTAGAGAGTAACCTGCTTTAAAGCAAGGAAACTTTGACAGAGGTGGGAAAATTTATAAAAATTGTGGTAAATTTAGCATTGTCATAAAAAACACACGTAGGTCGAAATTTAATGTCGAAAATTCGAATGAAACATTAAAACATATCAATGAGATTGCAACACTTTTGCTTAAAAATATATAAAGAACAAATTCGTCCAATTAACTAAAGAAGCGACGAAATAAAAATGTAGGATAAATAAATGTTTTTTTTTTTTTGAATGGATGAATTGATTGTTACGGTATATTGATATCTGATTGGTGGGTTTCTGTGGTTGCTACAGTTACATATCAATTCATTTCTCTTCAATTGTTGTTAGAAGTCAATTGAAATGAGTTGAAGCTTACAGAATACTCATTAATATCTCAGTAGTAAGTACAAGCACAAGTTGCTTGGTTGATCAATTTTTGATATTCACCTAACAACGCAAAACTCACTACATCCTTTTCGTACTGCTTTTGAGCGTTTTGGAACTCCGTGGCCGAAATTTTCAAAAGTAAATCAGTGTCCATATTTAAACGAGTTTGTAAAAACTATACAGGTGGGTCATTGGTATCGATTTCTTCAATGGCGCCTTAACTATTAATTTTAAAAGAAAATGTCTTCTAAAAGGTTATCACCTGTAATGAGTTCTATTTCAACAAATTATTTTCACATATACAGCATGTCCCATAAATGAGTTATCTATCAAACTAAAACTTTAATACTTTTTTAGATAGAATGTACCAGTTTTTGTTACAGATTTCGATAGACCTCTTAAAAATAAGCATATTCTATTCAGCAACTATAGCCCTAAATAGAACCACTGTTATTCAATTGAACTAAATTGCTAAAATGTAGACGTATTTTATTTATAATCAGCGGATAAAAAAAAATCTTTAGTATACCTAACTAATTATAAATATCGTGTAGAATAATCCTTATGAATAAGAACAACGTTTTTATGTACGTTTTTTTAAGTTTAAATTTATCACAAAATTTAAATAGAACACCCTGTATATTTTAACATATTCGAATAGCTCGTTAAATTCTGTTTCTAACAAATGCAACTTGTATTGGTCTGAAGCTTACGGTTTTCGAGATATCTGCACTTACAGTTAGAACTACTGACAAAAACAATATATCAAGAAAATAAACGAAAGAAAAGGGCAAATTTTGTTTATATATTAAATCTCAAGGAAGTATTGACATTTGTAAATAATCCGAGAACTTAAGTTCACTATAAGAATTTCTTACAGCTGAAAGTAACTAATATCCAAAGTTCTAACAAAGAAATTCAAAGTGTAATTTTGATTTAATGAAACTTGAACTCAATTAATCCTTCAATTTATTTTCAACATCTAATCGAAACTATTGAATATCTGTTAATAATTTTTAGCTAATTTTTTGAAAATCGTATTTTGTTGAATTGAAAAAAAAAATTAATACTAGAGGCTAAAACATTTTCAGTAACAAATAATTAGCGTTGTTTATCGATTAGATGTTCGAAATAAATTGAGGGGTTGATTGAGTTCAAGTTTCATTAAATGAAAACTACACAGAATTTATTCGTTAAAACTATTAGCAATTAGTTAATTTCATGTATATGCATAACATATAGTGTTATTCGAATATGTAAAATATACAGGGCGTCCAATTTAAATTTTTTGAGAAATTTAAACTTTTAAGTTACAATTGTCTCTGGGCAAACCTACATAAAAAACGTTATTCTTATTCATAAGGATTATTCTACACGACATTTATAATTAGTTAGGTAGACTAAATATTTTTTTATTCGCTGATTATGAATAAAATACGTCTACATTTTAGCTATTTAGTTCAATTGCATAGCTGTAGATTGCGAATGGTTCTATTTAGGGCTATAGTTGCTGAATAGATAATGCTTATTTTTAAGAAATCTACCAAAATCCGCAACAAAAGCTGGTACATTATATTTAAAAAAGTTTAAGTTTGGTAGAGAACTTAGTTATGGGACATGCCGTATATGTGGAAATAATTTGTTGAGATAGAACTTATTATAGGCGATAACTTTTTTAGAAGACATTTTCTTTTATAATTAATAGTTAAGACGCTATCGAAGAAATCGCCCATCTGTACTTACTAAGGCATTAACTGTAACCTGCGAATGACCCTGTATATTACGTAATTGAATTATTTAAAAGAAACATAAGAAAGGTTGACAGTATCGAAAATGAAATCATTTACAAAAAAATAGCAGAAAAAATCACGTGGCCAGGAGGTAAGAATAAACAAAGAATAACTTGTTGTTTAAAAGAGTGATCGAGGATAAAAGAGTCTATGACAGAAAAAAATTACTATAAAGAATATATTACAATAAAATGTTGTGTATCTTTTCTGAATCATCTCGTTTTCTTTTCATTTATTCGATTTACCAAAATTTACAAATAGATTTATTCTAACGTGAATTTAGTTTCCACATTTAAAATTTGATAATATATTATTTTTGTTGAGGTGGGTTCTAATTTCATCTTAATGAAATAATTATTACATCATCATCAGCACATGCTATGACTTGCGTTAAGCTTTGTTGACTATTCTTGTACGTTATACGTTTTGTTTTTTTTTTTTAATTTATTTCCGCCTCCGATGATAGTAAAGAGCAGAACGCGAAAGAGCACTTGCTTGCCTTACCTCTTTTGCTATTGTGTTTTCTTTGTCGTTCTTTTTTTGTACAGAATTCTTTTATTTTTTCTTTTTTCGTATTTCAACGTTTTTCAAAAGTATTTCATTAGCTCAGTTCTCTTCACTTGGTCAAATGCCTACCAAAAATCTATAAAAAATAAAACGTTTCCGCGGCCGTCGTCCGTGGTTGAATTCTTGGCTTCCGGTTGGAATCGCGTATCTCGGAATTCTACTGCCGTCGTTTCGTTATTCGTTGTAGAAGAATATGCTCAGGACTGCTGCTGGTGGTGGTCAAGAAGCTAACAATTCATTTATAGATAAAAATTTTAGTAGTTTGTTTTAAATGTACCTACTGTTGAACTTTTCTAAATTTCTTTTAATAATCTCTTTGTGTGTTTTCTGTGAAATTTTGTCGACTTTCTTTTATTATAATCGTTAGTACTGTTACTGTACAGTGCCTCTTTAATTTTTACAATTTACAGAGTCTCCATTTCTTATGAAAGAATTATTAACCCCTTTTGCAATTATTCTCTCCCAACCCCTAATATTAGAATAAAGTCTTATCCTTCTTTTATTAATTCCGCATTTATTTTGTCATACGTCAATTTTTTAATTATCTTTCCCTTTGTCATGTGGGGTCTTCCATAATTACCTGTTTTTCTTTCCATACATCCACGTTTCCTACTTTTTCATTCTTATCAAATTCTTCGAAATATTTCTTTCAACTGTCCTTTTTTTCTTCCTTCATATATCTGTTTAAAGTTTTTGTATTATTACACCTGCAGTTGTTTTCTAGTTTATTCATTTTTTTCTTTTGTATTTAATGCATTGTACATTTTATTTTAACGAAAGCTTTTGTCATTTGCATAGAGAGTAATTGACTATCATCCGTATTCACGCTATGCGTTCGTTTACAATTCGCGACATTTCATAAACGGTATGTATTTCCCACATTGTAGGAAAGTAATTCACAAAGTATTCATAAACCTTCACGGATTATGCGTTAAAAATGTGGGAAATATGCTCAATTTATGAAATATTGCGAATTTTAAGTGAACACAGAGCGTAAGTTTTGTTTATGAATACCGGCCTATGACTTTTAACTTAAATGCAACTATTTTTTTTAAAATATTAATATTCATTGTCAGTTGAATTAAATTATAATAATTTCCGGACTAAGCGTTTATGCAAATTCAGACATGTCCACTTTTATGGAAAATTTTGGTTTATGTGGTTTTGGAATGCGTTCGACCGTTTCTTTCGATTCTTATATTCAGAATCACGCAAAACTATACGTATTCTGGAGCCTAAACCTAGTTAATTCAATCAAAACCACACATGTTCATCTGAGAAAATCATTCGACCACCTTTTTCTCGAAACTATTTTATGTGGACATGTCTGAATATGCATGAACGCTCCTCAATTAAGGTCTACTGCTAATCCACAATACTAATCCAGTCCTAAAAGCACAACATTCAAAGTGAATAGGATTGATGATTTTTTTGGCTACTTTCTTTGAATAACGATGTCTCGTCTCTTGGAGGAATGTTTAGTTAAAAAAGAAGCTTCAACAAGTGTTGGTATCCTCTAATATTCTATACTAATGAAAGATTGGCAACTGTCATCTGCCATCAAGTTGGGTCACCACAACTTTAAAATTTTTCTTTGCCATTCTGCATAAAGCAGAAAAAAAAGACAATGTGAAAATAATTTATTAATATAAGTATTATAAGTACAAAATACTATACATAGTCGTATAATAGTAATACGGAAAATAGCTTCTGTAAAATGTAAACATTTCATTTTCTTTTCGGTAGAAACGAAAGTAAAATATTTTCCAGCACACGAAGATAATTAATTATAAAGCAGGCACGTACGGTATCGTGCGTGTTTTCTTTG
Source organism: Prosopocoilus inquinatus (assembly GCA_036172665.1). NCBI lineage: Eukaryota > Metazoa > Arthropoda > Insecta > Coleoptera > Lucanidae > Prosopocoilus > Prosopocoilus inquinatus. The sequence goes on along the minus strand of CM069876.1, from coordinate 28,384,774 downwards.
GTTCCATTTTGCGATGCCTTAAGAAAACCTCCATTCCCTCATGCTCGTTCGTGCGAGAATAAAGCGTGAATTTTATTTCCTTCCATGCTTAACAATCGGGCACGTGATGCGAAGCTTTTATCTGCCCCAAAGAAGTATTCACGTATAAGCAGACCGGGTGAACGGAACACGTGATTTCGATATTTACAATATCGCACTACGCTTTCAACTTTGTGATAGCAAAACATAGACATTGATATGGATGGATTATTGGAATATTCAAATATCTCAAACCGTCAAATAAGTATTCAGGTTGTATCAGTTACATCTGGTTATGCAATATACAGTGTGTTCTTTTACTGTGTGCAAGTATTTAAACCTGCAATATATCACCATGAATGGCAACGATTGAACTCATATGTTCTTAACATAAATGTTGGAATAGTTTTCGAAAAAAAATGCAGTGGCAGATTTTCACTAAACCGTTTGGGAACTGCTGGCATAGCTAAAAGTGGAACGCGGGCGCCTCTTCAATTACGACCCGCAGCCGAAGTAGGCCAGGGTTAGTGCCTTGCTGGATTTTGAGTAGGAACGACGTAAACAGCGCCGATCCGTACTGCTGGTCCGTCAAAGCGTTTACAATTTAAATTACCTTCACTGCAAGTAATTATAAGTCTAAGTATTTTGAATTAAAATCTAGTGCAATTCAAGAAGCTGCGGTTCGTAATTGCCGAACAAATTAAAAGCGAGGTACAAACAAATTGTAATTTCTCATTCCATATTATTTTCAAAAGACTTGTAGAAATTTTACATTTACTTTGTTTCCAAGGCCCGTAAGTAGTAATACTTTCTGCACCGAGATTGCAACAAAAGTTGATTTACGTAAAAGGGTGAAGGAAGAACGTTTTTAACGCACTTGTCTAATTGGTGCATAAATTTTCGGATTTTTTGGTCGATATTACTTCGCTCAGTGAATTAAAATTTTAAATAAAATAATTAATAAACGATATAAGTGATTATTATTACGAAACTCCGCGTTGAACATTGAATGTGGTATCGGTGGGTTTGTTCATACCGAGGAGAAGGCGAACTTGACCTTCCTATCTTTCTCGCACACTTCAGCGGTTTCAAACAAGTGGTCCGTTTGAAATTTTTGGCTATGATACGGTAGCCACCAAATAAAATACCCGCAGAAGTTTGCATTTCATGTACTTACACTGAGGTTTTTTTATTTGCATACAGTAAAAGAACACCCTGTATATTATATAAAAGAGGAAAGAAGGTAATCTTATCCCACTAGTAGTGAGCGTGTGATACTATGACCTACTGTTCAATTCAGGAAAGAATACATGCACGTTATGTATACAACTCGTCTATTTCAGTTGGTTGCACTACTTTACTCAACAGAATTATTAATTTCATATTAAAACTTGATTTAACGATACATTTTCTGTACATAAAAATTCGCATCGTGTTGGTTAACGTGGTTCAATCACCTGAAACAGACGAGTTCCGTATATGACGTTAATATATTCTTTCCTGAATTGAACTGTAGAGTACATACTTTACACCAGTACACAAAAAGAGTAAGTAATTCTTAAATTAATTAATACTAATTAATTTAATTAAATTGTCACATTTTTCAGAAAATTGAGGTTGAGTTGATTACAGAAATTTAATTAATCCGATATAATTCAAATATTTTAGAGCTATATGACACTATGTTAGTTCTTGTTTAAAATTTGAAGTAATTTGTTACAAAGTGACAGAGACAGATTACGATAGTGCATGTTTATTGGTTAATTCGATACTTTTCTATCAATTTTTCACAAATTATATAAAATATAATCGTGGTCTTAGAATATTACGTAACAATAAAATTTTATCTTTTGTTGTACGATTACTATTCGCGATGTCGCGGATGTCGATCTTTCAGTTTACAAATCAAATATACGTCCAATGTTTTAGCGCTGACGATGTAAAACTCATGTCATTTTTAACGGCTTGGGATACCTACTTGGTTTGCAAAACCCTACATCAAACAGTATACGAAGCGATTTATTCTTTTTATTGTGCCCTTAAATTGTCTTTTACATCTTTAAAATGCTGCATTTACAAAATTGTATGAAGTAATGTATACAGGATATCCCAACAGTGCGTTCTCGGGCTATATCTCGATAACCTATAAGTGCAGATACAAAAATAGTTTCAGGACATTTTTTTTAAATTTAGAGGTCTACAACATAAAATTATATTCACCTGAAGAGGGTGAATCAAAACAGCGGTACTGAATGCAACTTTTTTATTTCAAATGGCACACCCTATATATGATGTCAAATTTGGATTGCACATAAAAATATTTAACATTTTATCTAAAAACTGTCGATTGCAGCCATTATTTTATTTATTCATATTTTGTTTATTTTTAACTTTAGAGAAAAGATTAATTGATACTTTAACTTATTCTAAGCCACCAATAAAAGTATTTTTATCGTTACAGGTGATCATGATCATCAAAATGACATATGTCAATTTTCTTAAATAGCATGCCCTATATTTTTTATCCTAAATTGTTCGTCTAATACAGTACTTTCGTTTTTGTCATGCATGTGTTATACCTATCTGCTATATTCTTTTAGAATCCTAGACATGTATGAATTATTTGTTTTAAAACTAGTAATCGTCTAAGGTGGTCATAGAAAACAAACGAACCAGCTGACATTAATAATTAGTTTACCTGTTTTCCACAGCCACCTTATACAATTATACGTTTTAAAAGAAATAATTCAAATGGATATAAGGCTCTCAAAAAATATTGCAGATAGATATAGAACATGCATGACAAAAACGAAAGTACTGTATTAGACTATCAATTTAGGATATAAAAATATATTTAAGAAATTTGACTTATGTCATTTTGAAATTTCCAATATTTTGGTTAATACCATGATCACTCTGTAACTTTAAAATACATTTATTAATGGCTTAGAATAAGCTAAAATACCAACTACATCTATGTAGAAAATCTTTTCTCTAAAGTTAAAAATAAATAAAATATGAATAAATAAAATAATGGCTGTAAGCGACAGTTTTTAGATAAAATGTTAAATATCTTCAGAACGGGTAGAATTAGACATAGATTAAGGTACATAAAAAATGTGTATGTGTGACATTTGAAATAAAAAAGTTGCATTCAGTACCGTATCGGTGAAAATATAATAAATATAAATATAATCCCTAATATAAATCAAATGAGTTAATTATAATCTTCTTTTAAATTAAGAAAACATTGCAGCAGTTATTTTAAAAAATGCGTTTGTTTCGAATTTAACTGAAAAAGTGAAAGTTTATATCTACAGAAAATTAAATTGTATAAAATAAACTACCTATTAAAAGCTGGAACATTAGAAACCACTGAGCTAGAAAGTTTATAGGTATATAGTAAGTTAAGGGCAGAGATCAGAATCTCTCAGTCAATCAATGTAATAAATCATTTTCAGTAATTTGCCTTGATTGCTCGTTCATCACTCTCCATTGTTTTGCCGTTACTGTCAAATTCTGTCTCCTCCATATACTTTTTCGAACAATGATATAACCAATAAATATAATTATTTTAGTACTCTATGAGCTTTATAGAGTTCAACTAATGTTAATATTAAAAGTTTTCTCCACTTCATGTTTGAGTATTTTTTAGTACATTTCATTGTATTGAGAGCCACAGTTTGTTTAAAAATTTAATAGTATAAATATTTTCAAAATATTGTAACGGGTGTTCCTAATATATGTATGAAAATTCCCATATGTGATTCATCGCTGACGTTAGATGATGACGCGTATAACCGAGTGCACCAAACAGAGCGCTCTGTTTGGTGCACCCAAACAGAGCGTTCACCGACATCAAGTCAGGAAGTCAGGAATGGTAAAGCTTGCACCGAGTTCTCGAAAGCTCCCCTCAAATCCTAGGAAACTCCTGAAATATTCCGATGGACACAGTCTAAAAATACTCCGCCACTTATGAGCTTTGTTGACGTCCGGCTTTCGTATATAAACTAAACGACGATGGAAGAATAGAGTCAGAGTCAGACCCTTTTCAGACTCTGACTTTGGTAACTAATTAAATCGAAGTAAATTTTATCAATATTTTCTTGGGGCGGGACGAACCAGTGTTTCTATGCCTCCTGTTTGTTATTTTATTTTTGGATCGCAGTGATGGATCTCTGTTTGGTCCGTTTTGATCAAAAAAAATTAGACGAATTTTCTTCAAAATAGTGACGTTGATGTTGGCAACATCGAGTAGTTTTTGATCAGCGTTCTGTCATTCGAAGATACATGTAGCAGATATTTTTCTCATGATGTATTATGGCGATTTCATCAATTTTCTTATAACTTATCAGCAAGTCTTACAACAAAAGTTTAGGAGCAAATTTTACAACAAAAGTGCATCCTTGAGAATTTTTCCACCGCCTTTATCCATATTTTACCCGCACCTACTTAATTAAGGTATGTTATATCCATTAGAGTTTTATTCTGTTCTAGGCAGCTCGACAGAATTATTCCATCCTTATCTTTAAAAAACCGATCCGAGTACCTTTCTTATCGGTGTTTAGAAACGAAATTTCTTGGGACAGGACGAACCAGTGTTTTCTTCTATTTGTTCCTTTGTTTCTGGATCGTAGTGATGAATCCATGTTTGGGCCAATGTGATCCAAAAGATTAGACAAATCTTTTCGAGAATCATGGCAAAGAGACATTCTGAGTTGTCAACCTCCTGCCGAAATCATAATGAATTATAATGTTACGAATTTGGGGGTTCACAAATTATAGTCGTTAAATTTCAGAACACTTTAATTAAAAACTGTCGCTTTCCACAATTAACAACACAATTGTAATGAGCTTGTCTATCAACAGTTTTGCAAAATGTACATTCTATTTATACGAATCCTTCGCTCGCTAACTTCATAACTAAACTCCTGGCGGATTGTACGGCTTATATAGCAGGGCCCTCTGTTGCTCGAACGTACTAGAATGACTGCATAGGTTCGGTCATGTTCTGTGACGCAAGGTGGCGTGTCTGATGGTAAAAATAGATCTGTTTACGCGTCACGGCTGTAAAAATAAGAATCCTTTTCAGAGTCGGTAGTGAAACGACGTCGAAGTTGTTAACCCCGAGTTGTTTTTGATACTCAAATCATGAAGCGCACGTTCATGAGAATTGCTCGATGTCTCTGCTATCCATTTGAGCCCGATCTTCCGGCCCTTCAAACTGATGAGAGATGATGAAAAACATTGATAATGATAAGACGTCATCATCGTCATCGTAGTGACTCCTCTTTTATCCATTAGGGGGTCGAGGTTTCCTCTCTTCTTGTTTCTATCTTCTATCTTTCTGCATAAATTTTTTCCGATCTTTTGCTAATTCCCTTGCTGAGTTCAATCACTTTCTCTATTTTACAATATTTTTACTATTTCCTCTCCGTTTTGGTCTTCCCTACCATTGCTTCCTATCATTTTCGTCACCCAAATTCTTCTCACTTACCTTTCCTCCTTTATCCTGATCAGGTGGCCGAACCAGCCTAGTTTGTTCTCCTTTATTATTTCGCCTATCGATCTTATTCCTAGTACTTTCCTTATGTTCTCACTTCTTTCTTTATCAATTCCTAAAACTTGTTGGACCCCAAACCCTGTTTAACTTTGCATGAGCTGTACTTCGACGAAGTCAAAAAAATGAAAATACCGAGGTCGGAGTACGTCGGGCCACATCAAATCAAAACGGAGGTCAGAGGAAAGGTCCTCAGCTTACCAATCAAGCTGGGGATAAGCCGAGGTACCTTAGCGGGCGATCAAAATCCAGCACATAATTCGATTGATTTCATCTTCATGGTCGAAGACAGACCTCACACGTTTTTCGTCAGGACAGACAATAACTTCAGGCATTACATTATAAAGTATCGATACCATGAATCTATACATTTAATAACGATACGTATCGATACTTATAAAGTATCGCCCAAGATAGTCCTTATAGTCAACTTCTTGGGCCATGAATTGCTGGATTTCTTCCCATTACATCACTGACATTTTGGAAAAGCCAGGCGAAAAGGGAGATCTGATGATTTGCTTCGTCGTTTGCCGAAGTCGAGCAGAAATTTTATGCAGAAGGCCAGGAACTTAGAACCTCCTGGAAGGCAAGGGCATATGTAAGGAGCAGTCACCCATTAACTTTGCCTAACTTTGCAAGAGGTGTATTTCGGCGGAGTCAAGAAAATGAAAATCTAGAGGACGGAGTACGTGGAGTCTCAGTAGATCAAAACAAAGGTCAGAGAAAATATCATCACCAAACCAATCGAGCCGGGGATAAGACTGGAAACAGAGATAGTTCTTCCAGAAGAGGGCGATTAAAATCCAGTATATGTTTCCGCTGATATTATCTTTATAATCGAAGTGTTTCGTTAGGGAAGGTAAAAACCGGTGACCGAAGCAGAAATCATCACTGACCGTGAATCGTTAAAATTCCATCACTAACATCGTCTGTGCTGGGTATAAGTAAGAAGTCAAGCAAAAACCTTATGCAATTTGACTAGGATAGGTGGAGGTGAGGACAGACGGTGAGGAGACGATGAAGAAAATGTTTCGGAGCGACAAGTTTGTAGAGTTGATCGCGACGAGCAGTTGTCTCCTCTTTGCAACTTAATTAATTTCACCTATAACAGATCATATACCCAATTTCATGATACCAATAGCATCTATTACCCCTGAATTCTGTTAATTGACTCTTTCCAAATCGCAGACTTGCATATTCTATTCCTGGAATATTATGCGAATTCCGCACGTGGTATGTTCATTCATTGATCGCTTACGGCGATCATCTCGGCCCCTGGTATTATTGATGCCGTGGGCAAAGAGTGTGTTTGTTTGTTGTACTTCGTCCTTTAGTCATTTCTGTTCCTGTTCTGGAATTTATCGTCCGATGGGACATAATTCGAGTACGGCTGTGTCTGATGTGGTTAAAATCTACTGTGCGACGCCAGTGCTATTTTGTACTAATTAGGAGCCAGTGAAAGGTGAACAGGTATGTTGTTTAAATGTGCGACGTGTTTTCCGTGTCATTCCTTCTTATATGCAGGCTTCTTTCTGAGATCAGATATCTAGTATTGGACGTACCTTCTGGTGCCGAACATTTCTTTTAGTTTCGGAGTATCTTATGTCTTGGATGCATTGCTTATCGCCTCCGTTCCACTAGCGTCTAATGCGATAGTCGTAGTAACATCAGCCGGAGCAAAACGCTAGCAAAGCTAAACCTGAGCTATCGGCGATCTGTGGGAGTAAAGAGGATTTCACATACGTAAGTGCCAAGAGGATCATCCAAGGGTAAGTGATTTATGAAATCATATTTTCACCGATTCGACGTAACGTCATAGACTGTCCTGCTTGGTAATGCTATCGGTTTATAGCAGCGAGATTTTAAAGCGTGATCCGGAATTTAGTATCGAATTACTTGTATTTATTTGTCGAAACAATATGTTAAGTTAACCGAGGCCCCCTATTAGCTATATGAATTTGTCATTTTATTTGCATTTTCATCTTTGAGTGCAATAAATCGCATTATTTATGTACTGAATTTACACGGAACATCATCTTTATGGGAATTAGTAGGATCGACATATTAACGAACCGGTTGATAAAGAATTCTGTGGGACAATTATTTCTGGCGCCCGTAACCAAATTATTGTAGAAATTTGACCTACTGTCCGCATCTCCATTTGAACTAAGGCTTTTCGGGTATAACTACGCACTTTTCCTGCTAGTCTTATTACTGTCTATAACTGTGTTGCATTTTGATAAAGTTTTCAGGTAAAACAAGGAGCAGATACCAGATGTAGGAATTATCAAAATTATCATAACATGAAATTCAAACGACTATTTGTCCAGCTAACCGTTTTCGATTTTACTTGTAGGAAAGGCCGTAGGTTAAGTATCAATAACACCTCGTACTCAAATCGCAATTATGATCACAAAATGTTCATACTCTACCATTATTTAATCTATAATACCATTTTCAACTCAACGTCATTTTAGTTTCAATGCTCCTCAGAGCTCGATTAAATTAATTGAGTATTCACGTACTGGAATTTAGCGAAGGGTTTCATCACGTTATTTTATCTCGAGAAAGTACAAAAATGAAGTGCCATTAGGAGTCGAGGATAATTTGCGGTATCGATTCCTGATACGAAGTGTACCTTGTGCTGCACAAAGCAAAGCAAACTTATCGGCATATCGACTGCAGAGACGCCGCAAATTTGACATAAAGCTAACAATTTTCTTGCTTAATGTGTTTTATACACACCATTTAGCTTCCGTTATTATAGAATATACCCTTGGATACGATAATTCAATGTAATTTAGTATTTTATTGCCCATAAATCCGAATATTTATTGGGAATAATGCAAGTTGGATAAATAAAGAACAGATCTATACAAAAAGAGAAAATAATTTAACCTTACAAAACAAATGAAACGTTATTTTCTGCAGCAAAGGTATTGATTATTGCAATCCTTAATTTATAACTACGAATAATTGTAGTTACATTTGTATTTTACTATTGATGTACCGGTTAATAGCTAGCAGACTTTTCAAAATCAATTCCTCATAAACTCCAAAAAAAAAAATACAAATACAAGAAACGTGGAACATGTTTGGGATAATGTTATATTTTATACGTATATCAAACTCCTTTACAATATCTTAAGCTGCTGCACGCTACACAGACACTATATGATGCATGCGTAATATGATGGCGACCGACAGTTTAGATTTCTTTCAAAGATGAAACAAGTTTTCATAATGTTTTGCATTTTTAAGCAGTAATAATCTTATTGTTGATAGCTTTGAGCATTTTAAATTTCAATTATAAACAACTATTTTTTTTTCATAAATAATTTTGCTCTTTATACCATTGATCATAAATTCCAAGAAAAACGTTTGAAAATCTACTAGTATTTGCAGGTATTTACAAAACAAATATAAAATATATACGAAAAAGTCCTCGCCGGAACCCAATTATATTTTCAGAATAAGCTATTAAAGAAAATATCAAAGCGAAGCAATTGTCTTTATACATTTCAGACCATTTACAGAACCGAGATATTGAATATCGACGGATCGGGTGGTTTCCCGTTTCTGATTGTGCCTTTTCTTTGGTTGTTTCTACCGCAGAGAGTGTATGCGATGTGTTTATGAATTTCTGACTGATATTAATCTTCGAGACTTGGGCGCTGAAAATGGAAAGTCAAGTCGAGGGAATACTCTGATATTCCTGAAATCCATATTCGCAGGTCGTAACGGTAAAGCGTGAATTATTTTCTGTGAAGTGTTTACATAAAATATTTTAGAAATTCAAAAGAAAGGGGAAAAATCGAAAACACGATAAATCGAAGTACATTTTGCATTACGTGCTATACCGGGTGTCCCGCGCTATGTGCTTACCCTTCAAGAATCTTTATTTATTAATCGATTAACCTGAATTTTGGAGACAATAAATTAAACAAAAAATGGGATTTTTCGACATACTGCTAGTCTTCATAGGACGAACAACTGATATTAACTTTCTTATTTTAAATGGAACACCCTATATATTTTTACATATTTAAAATCTACGGATCATTACGAGTCCGAGTATATATCAATTGATAATTTTGGTTTCCATGACAACGGGAAAAAAACTTTTTTAATTTTCAATCTAGAAAGCTACGAATCGCATTTCTTCGATCAAGTGTTTCAAGAAAATTAGTCCTTTGATTGTATCTTGCTTTTTAACATTTTTTTAGCATTTGAAATTTTTATTAGGTCGTAATTCATTTTTTTAAATAAAAAATCATATGTTTCTTAGCTTAGTTCAACAGAACATTTTTTTCTGAGTACGTTGATACGAAATACATCATATTTTCTTTGAAAGTCATTTGAAATAAAGGCATTGTAAAATTTCAATAAGACATGCTCTATTTTAAATTAATTTTCAAAGAAAATATGACGTATTTGGTATTAGCGTACTCAGAAAAAAATGTTCTGTTGAAGTAAACTAAGAAACATGAGCTTCTATCGAAAAAAATGGGTTTCGACCTAATGAAAATTTCAAGTACTGTTAAAAATCCAAATACCATAAAAGTAGTGATTTTCTTGAAACACTTGATCGCATTAGTTCGAAAAAAATCGAATCATAGCTTTCTAGAATCACACTGACAAAATCATAAAAATGTTAAAATTTTGATTTTATCAGTGTGATTAGGTTGTTTTTAGACATTTCTTGGTGCTTTTAAGTTGGTAGCGTACTGAAGATGGCAGCTTAGCTGCCGAAATACGTATCTACGGATATAAAAATTATTGTGGGCGGAAGTTAATTTCAATTATCTCTTAAGCCACAGTCTCCTTTACTATTTTATAACCAAAATTAACAATTGATACGTATTCGGACTCACAATGATCCGAAAATTTCAAATATGTAAAAATATATAGAGTGGTCCTTTTAAAATAAGAAAGTTGATATTACTTCCGGCGAAACCGGAAGTTCTATGACGACTACCAGAATGTAAAAAAATTCCACATTTTGTTTAATTTATTGTCTCTAAAGTTCAGATTAATCGATTAATAAATAAATATTCTAGAAGGGTGAGCGCATGGCATGGGACACCCGGTATAGTATTGTAGCCCTTAGGAAAATATAACCGGAAAATTTATGTTCCGAGAATTATTTGTACTTAAAATATGTAATGCGACATGATCCTGAACAAACGGAGACCTGCACAATGCAAATCCGCGGATTGTGCAAAGATTAGATGATGGGGAAAGAAGCCTTAATCCTAACGAATCAGATTAAGAGAAGATGTTTTGCCCTTTCAAAAGAAACAGGTAATGTCTTTAAATACTGGAACGCACATTACGGACGGTCAGTTGTTAGTAATGAAACCTCTACTTAAATAAAAACCCTTCTCTAATGTAGTGCCAGAAATCATGTAAGTTAATTTATTGTTTATAATGAATATATTTTTATTGTAGTTTGTTTTAAATGACTCCAAACTTACCGTAACAATATTCTGCAGTTGTAGTTTACTAATAACGAACAATTATTCTTTTTATGAAGAGCTTTGTTTTTCTTGACCGACAAGATAATGTGATTTCATGCCGTTAAATCTTTTCAAGTGGACAACAATTTTGCCAGAATATTATTAATAATTGAAAAAAAAATAGATAGGCTCCAAAAGTAGCTGAGGAGAACGTTAGAAAACATTACAACTGCCATATTTGCATTTTCACCTGAGATTAATACGGTTGATATTTCTGAACAGCGTATTAAGTGTAAAATTAAAATGAATCATATTCCCCAAGATCACTAATAACAGTAATAACTACAGCATCGAGCAAAATAGCCCGTCCAGTCTCCCAGATGCCGATTACGCATCGTAACACCCCCGGTGTAGCGCAGATCTGCACCGTTCGATTGCCCGGTTTAACAGAGACGCGCATTGTTGAGTATTCTCAGGTATTCGAAATTCGAATAGGGACGAAAATATTAAAATTTCTTAGCTATTAATTGTTATTAAAATTAATTATTCAATAAGTTCCAAATTTTCGTTCGTTGGTTGGTTTCGATTTGACGTGAGAATATCTTGTCTTTTAAAGCGAGAAATGATCTCTCAATATAACAGGTTGTGAGAGACTCTTTCTGTATGTAAATTTTGAACTATTCAATATTTACGGAGAGACTGAGCAATCAAATAAATGTCGAATCGTCAAAATCAAAATTAATGAGATGCAGAATTCGATCGTAGAATCCCAATATTCCACAAGGTCACTAATAACAATAATAGCACAATCGAATGAAACTAAAATGAATTATATTCCCCAAGGTCACTAATAACAGTTATAACACATACGAATGAAACTGTTTTCCTTTATTTTGTTGCTAAGAATACGCAGATGACATGTTCCAGTTTATAACCATTATCAAATCTGTTACAAAATTCCATTTAGTTTAAACGGACATTTTAATTAAAAATAGTTATTTATAATGTAATAAGTTATTTATTTATTTATGTATTAATTTTCAAATTGATAATAATCAATTAATTGTAGAGGATTTTCAACAAAGTTCGAGCGATCATCTCAAACTAGGCAACCAAAGTTACATTTATGGTAATACTTAGAGCGAAGACACACACGGCGGTTTTCGTTGAGTCAGCAGCTGATTTTCTGCACATACTTCTATTAATCTATATCGCTTAAGATACACAGAGCGGTAGACACTATGGCTGCAGTTTTATGGAAAATTCGTGCCGAGACGGCTACCGGCTGTGTGTCTTTGCGCACTCCAATAATAAAATAGACACCACTCACCGCAAATAAAAAAAACGGCGCAAAAGAATTACTTATGCAAAATTAAACATAAAAACACCAAACATAACCTTAAATAATATTATTATAATTATGCGTCCAAATCTCTATGCAGATTTATTAAAAAATAAATAAAATTTACAACACTAGAGCGTAGCAATTATAAACATACAAACCAAGCACGCAAGTTTGTTAATTATCAAAATCACGAATGATGGTCCTACGTTATTAATCATAATCAACGAAGTTGCAGCAACCGACAAATATTTCAGTGTTATTTTCATAGTAAATAAGAAAAGGATAGAGTTACATTTTATTTGTCGCTGATAACTACAATGATTAATGACATGAACTTATCTTTCGTGATTTTGATATGTTCGTGTTACTTTTTTTTAAGAGAGAGGAAAATATAGTGTCGCCAATCTGCGGTAAACAGATTTTCGTAGAAAGTTGCTAAATTGGTCACGTGGAAGTGGAACTTATAAATATTTTTGAAAAGTCTGTGTGTATACATATTTCTAATCTTTGCTTTGCTCATAGGTTATAATTGGATGTAATTTGAAACAAAAAATTGTGCTACTTACATGCGTCACCTGCAAACATAAAATAAACTTGATCTGTTAAATTAAAAATTAAAATATTTGTTACAACAATATTACTTTTGTCAACAATATTATTTTTATGTTGATACGCATTTCAACACACGAATAAATTTTTTTTATAGAATCTTCGGCTGATATAACCGGAGGATATTTTCCTTACCAAATTGCAGAGTTCATTTTTACATGTTAATAGCTTCTTCTTCCTTTTTAATTTATGTTCTTGTACAGTATCAACCGAGTTTTGCTCTTCATTTTCATTTTCCTTTTTTTTTCTTTTCGAGCTATTGTTTTAAAATTTTAATTTCTTCATTTCCTTCAACAATTATAATGGTTTCCTTCTTATTTTCATCAAATTTGTGCAGACGAAAAGGTGTTTGTTCATTTTTACATTTGCTCATTGTCTGAAGTAGGTACTTTTAATTTTTTCTTTTTTCGTTTCTTATGTTCTTTGTTTTACAATACGGTTTCTATCTTCTATTTTATAAAAGGAAATATTACTGCTTTGTCTTTTACCATCCTGATTATTTGCGGTACAGTATCTTTAATTTTTTTCTTTTTTTTGCTATAACTTCAGTATTTTTATTTACTGGATAAATTATAATTTCTATTTTTTTCAGTTTCTTTTCTCTAAGGCCAAAATACTTTGAAAACCTTAATTCTTTGCAGCAGTTATAAATTATTATTACTTCTTCTCTTTGTCCTCACCTTGAGGATTAACATTATTCAAATTTACTCACTTACTTAATCCTAAAGCCTTTCTGCTCTTAAGGATGTGAGGCTGGTGTGAGTTATGTTATTTATTGAGCGTTCTTTTCCAAAACTCCTTCCATTGTCTCCTATCTCGTGTTTTCTCTTGTACTTCATGGCCAATCTCCTCCCCTTCTTTTTGCTGCCTCTTTTACTTCTTCAGTCCATGTTCTTCTGGGTCTCCCCTTCTTTTTCTTTTTTTATGTTCTTGCTTCATAAACTTTCTTTACCGTCCATTCTCATTATATGTCCCTATTATCTCAATTGTCCCTCAATTGTCCCTATTATCTCAATTGTCGTTGCTTTATTATATGAAGAGCATTCACTTGATAATGGCGAACTTCGAGTTGAACATGGAATCAAGGGTATATTTTTGAGTTGCATTGTCTGGTAATGCCTAATTTATTAATTCCTGATATACTATGATATATTGGACGAGAAATTAATGAATGAATGAATCAATCAAAAATAAACCCTTGATTTCATGTCTAACTCAAATTTCGTCGTTTTCACTTATCAAGTTTTGCATGAGTTTTGCATGAATGCTTTGTCTTCAAGTTTTCTTTGAAGGTGTTGATTCTTATCCTGTCTTTCCTTGTTTTACGCTCTGTCTTTCTTAGAAATCTCATTTCCATACTTTGTATTTATTTTTTTTTGTTTTTCTGCTGGTGTCCATGTCTTTGAAATATACGCCAGGATTGGAATGGCAACTTTTTTAAATACTTGTACTTTCATTTCCTTTGGAATCTTTTTCTTTCGCGAAAAAGTGGTGTTAACTGCGTTGAAGAGTCTTCCCGCCGACTCTGTTCTTCCCTCAATTTCCTGATCTAATTTCCTGTTCCGTGAGAATACCGAGCCTAGATATTTGAAAGTTTCTACTTGTTCTAACTTTGCTTCGTCTAAGTTAATCTAAAGTTGTTTTGTTTTCTGTTCGTTTATTCTCATATTGTTTTTTTCCAGGCTGTCTTTATATAATTCCAGATTTTTGTTAGCGTTTTTTCATCTTTGGTGATTAAGACTACGTCGGCTGTGTATATTATTGTCGATATATTTATATTTTTCATCTTCCAGTGACCGACTTGATAGCGCTTCACCTGGTTCCTGTTGTTTTCGATTGTCTCGCCCAAGATCAATATAAACGCTTTTGGTGATTTCAAACATGTGCGACTTTTCTTGTCTGACTCTTACATAGTTCTTTATTTTCTTGTACAGTGCTTTCACTCATTGTGTTAGTTGATTTTCTATGCGCCGGTCTCTTAGAATTCTCCATGTCCTCTCTCTCTCTCTACACTGTCGAAAGTCTTCCTAGATCTATAAAGCATAGATGTGCCTCGCTAGCTTCTCTGATTGCCTTTTCGGTTAACTGTTTAATTATAAAATTTGCATCCATAGTTACTCTATTTGCTCTAAATCCTTGTTGTGAATCTTCTATTGTTTTTTCGAGTTTTTGTCTACATCTCTTCACCAAAATTCTTGCGTATAGTTTACCCACTGTGCTTAATAAAATAATGCCCCTTCATCCTTCGTATTTTCTTTTTTATGTATTGTGGTTACAATACCGATGAACGAGTCCTCAGGAGCCTCTCCCATATTAAACACTTTGTTGAAGATTTCTTTCAGTTCCTTGGATATTTGTTCCTCTCCCGCTTTTAACATATCTTCTAAATACTTTTTGTGTTTCTTCTGCTTTTACGTCTTCTTCTGGCTGTATTATTGTTTTTGTTTTCAAATTTTATTTCGTCAATACGGCAGATTCATATCAAATTATTAATTAATTACATTATACTATTTTGTTTCTTTTTATTTGTTCTTAATTTTTTCCTCTTTTGAATTATTTTTAATACCTTTCTTTATTTCTCGTCCCTGTTCATGCTTTCGGTATCTCTCTATGCTAAGCTTCTATCTTATAGCATAAGTCACACAATATTTTCGATTTTGTTTTGTTTGTTTCTGTAAAAACTACCTAAATTATTTTTAACTTAAATTTTTAAATTTCGCACAGTATACCGACAAACCCCTGCCCGCCTAATAGTGTGCCTCAAGCTATTTTTAACTGCTTTTATTCTTTTATGATAATTACTTTCTTAACTTTTCTTTTCATTTTTTTTTCTTCTCCAGGAACACTTTTCAAGGTCATTATTTCTTTCTCGTCTAGTTCCATTTTTATTCTGCAGTAGGGTTGTTTATTTTTCGTTTCCTATGCTATGTTCTTTTTCTTTCGTTTTTTTTAACTTTGTAATTTTTAATGAATATCTTAAGTAGCTTTTTGACCTAACATTGCATTAGGATTGACAAATTAAAGCCATTTTGCTACATAATAAGCCATCCCATGCAAAGCGCCCATGATGACTTATCACATAATAAGCCATCCCATGCAAAGCGCCCATGATGACTTATTATGTAGAAAACTGGCTTCATTCTGTCAATCCTAATGCAATGTTAGGTCAAAAAGACGATCGCTGTTTAAGCTATTCATTACTATTATATCGCATTTGCGAATATTCTTGGTCAAGTCTTTTTGGTTTGCAGTGGAACTCTCGAGCTACGCTTCTGCTGATGAATGCCCAAATAGGGGTGAAGCAGCTGTATATGGAGGCTGCTCGAGGGATTCATTGCAATCAAAAACGATTTGCAATAATTTTTTTTTTTTAATTTTATTGTAATTTGTTTCTAATTTTGTCCATTTCTTCTTTTTTGTGCCAGAATTTTATAAATAAATAAACTTATTTAGTGTTTCCAAGTAGTTTTAGCTATTCTATTTGTTTTTGGTTTTTATTCTCATTTTTGATTTTTACATCCATCACTCACAGTAATATTGCTTTCTTTCTCTTCTTTAAAATGGAGTATTTCTACATATTTTGTTTATTTCTTTTGTTTTATTTTTTCATATTAGTTTTATTAGAGCTTTATAATTCATTCCTGTGTTATCTTTATTAAAGATGACAATTTATATTTTCGATTTGTATCAGTACTTTGTTACTTTTTTTAGCATATGTTTCGCCAATTTATGTTGTTTACTAAAATACTGACGCATAGAAAAGTATAGTAAATACGTGGATATACATACAATTAATATGACAAATCCATTTTAAAATCAGCTTTTATGAGAACCATAACAATTAGCGCTATAAAATTCATCACACAATTTCGAAACCTACATCCATTTTTAATTACTTCTGTATTGAGTACAACATTCATTGTTATATGAAAATGCGGGACGAACAAACAATGACTCTTTCTACTTACAATTAGAGAAATTGAATGAACAAGTACAAAACATGAAAGCAATTTTTTTTTCATTTAACCTAAACGTCGGAATCAGTGTTCATAAAACACACAACATGTAGCGTATGTTTCATTTCATTTTGAAAATATACGCGCATATTTCACTCGTTCCTGTTTTAAATTCTTTGATTTTTATTCGAACTTGGCACAGCCAAGTAGATGCACATCCAGTGAATGGTTTCGTTTTATATCTTTTATTTTAACTCTGACGTTAACTTTTCAAGTCGCGACAAATTTTAAAATTTTACTGAGAAATTATAGGAATTTTAAATAAATATTCTAATAGCACATGAATCAATATCTTATTAGTTGAGTTCCTGAGGTATAATAGTTGGAAACTATGGCGTACTGTTTTTAGAAAGATCAAAGTAAACAGAGCATGTAGTTCAGCAAACAGTAAATGTTAAAGTTACCTTTGTACGAAAATAACTTATTGCATAAACTGTGTAATAATTCAAATGCTAAATTTACGTGACCTACTATCGTTGTAGTCTACCATTTAGTGCTCAACCTTTTCATTGTGAGAAAAGTTAATGAAATTTTATTTTTTTAATGATTTTCAATAACTCAAGAAGTTTCATTGAACGCCTTCAAGTTTTTTGGCTTGTTCCATCTGCCCTTAGCACTGAAAAACATATGAACCTTTTATTATTTAGAAAGTAATATAAAAATGATCCACTTTAAAGAGTAGGTAGTTGAAATATTATTATTCCATCCTCATCATTGAAAGGCAAAAGAGCTTCTATTTAGAAAGTAATATAACACACAAGCGAAAAATTATTCTTCCATATAAAGAGACGATTGACAATTTACTTAAATATTGTAACTAAAGTAGACGAAGCTATCAATCGATAGTGAAACGTTGAGTACTCTTTCCAATTCGAATAGTGTCCACTTAAAGTTTGAAAACTATTTTCTTAATAGTATTATACTTACTCCACATTCTAATCCAATAGCTATTTCGTACTTCTTTTAGTGTGTACGAGTATTGTATGCATTTTTTGAAATTTGCTTCAAATCGTGCACGAGAAATTTCCTTTAAAAATTAAAGTAAAAAGTTAATTCCATGAAAAGTTTCACAAGAATGAAACTTTTACATACACGTGCGATATGACTTCAAGATTCAGAATTACGCAAGCTACCCCCTCAGTCAATAATGCTGTTTTTAGCGATGATTTGTTCACTTCTTTTTGTTAATATTTGCGAAATAATCAGCTGTCGAAGTTACTAAATAACGTTTTATTTAAATTAACAGAATAACAAAATACAAGCGATCGGTTTGATGTTCGAAACAATAATGAAATATAAGATGCTTCTAACAGAGGCATCGGCTAACTTCCGGGAAGATGACTACTCAAGGAATTCATCTTTAGGGCCTGAAAATGACGCACAAGTTTCCAACACGGCAATACTTCACGGAAATGATAGTTCGTCATCTTAACCGAATTTAGACAAAGCGAAAGAAGAAACATCGTTAACATGCCGCCCCCTTTGAAAGATAATGTACAATACATTTGTTTCAAAAATAAATATGAAAGAAAAATAAAAAGGTAAACTTAGGGCTAATGATTATAAATGTTTATGCTAAGGTAATCAAAAGGTTTAATAAAATAATACTAATTTAGTTCGTTAGAGGTAAGACGCACACTCCGCGCACAGCACGCTTTGTTACTGAGTCCGCGGTTTTCACTGTAATCACTCGTGTGACGCCATCCTCTCCGGGGTGAAGCTGCAGGACCCGACCCATTTTCCATTGTAAAGGCGCTTGATTTTCCGCCCGTAGCAAGACGAGGTCACCTACACGTAGAAGAGTTTCATGATGTTTCTTCCACTTGCAGCGGGTTTGAAGTTCCGATACATATTCCTTGCTCCACCTTTTCCAAAAGTCCTGGACCATCCGCTGTTGTCGTTGAAAAGCCGAAAGTCGATTTTCTTGTATATTCAATACATTTTCTTCCGGCGGGGCCGTTAGCGATTTACCGATTAAGAAATGTCCGGGTGTTAAAGGATTAAGATCATTAGGATCATCGGACAAAGGAGAGATAGGACGGGAATTGAGAACCGCCTCTATTTGCGTCAGCACTGTATAAAAATCTTCAAAGACAATATTCTGTTTACCGATAACCCTTTTTAAATGCGCTTTTGTAGATTTAATACCTGCCTCCCAAATGCCACCGAAGTGGGGCGCTCTTGGTGGTATAAATTTCCAGGTAATACCTTCGTTAATAAGAGAATTTTCTAACACCTTTATGGTGTCGTGATTATCTAAAAAACCTGCTAATGCTCGTAGTTCAGAATTAGCGCCGATAAAATTAGAACCATTGTCCGAATATATATGGGTCGGTTTGCCACGGCGAGAAATAAAACGTTTTAACGTGTTTAAAAAGGCTTGCGTAGTGAGGTCGCAAACTAATTCTAAATGAATTGCTTTTGTTGTTAGACAAACGAATAAACAAACATAGGCCTTGATAATTTTGGAGCCTCGTGTTCTCTTTTCCTTTAACATAAAAGGACCTGCATAATCAACTCCGCATTTCTCGAAAGGCATAGAAGGCGTAACGCGATAGTCGGGTAAATGTCCCATAATATAATTCGCGGGCTGTGGATTGACCCTTGCGCAAGTGATACAATTTCTGACAATTCTTTTGACTAATGAACGCCCGGAAACTGGCCAATATTTTTCTCTTAAAGAAGCAAGTAGCAGTTGCGGACCGCAATGTAACAATCGCACGTGTTCATTTCTTATTATTAGGTTTGTGAGCTCGTGATTTTTAGGTAATATGACCGGGTGTCTTTTATCAAATGCAAACGGAGCGAACTTTAAACGGCCGCCAACGCGAAGAATTTGATTGTCGTCTAGAAACGGATTCAGGGCTAGCAAACGACTACATGTTTTAACTTCGTTGTTCTTCAGTAAAGATTTTATATCATCTGAAAAGTTTTCTAACTGAGCTGTTTTTATTAACGATCTTAATGATGAT
The DNA here is from genome assembly GCA_036172665.1 of Prosopocoilus inquinatus. Lineage (NCBI taxonomy): Eukaryota > Metazoa > Arthropoda > Insecta > Coleoptera > Lucanidae > Prosopocoilus > Prosopocoilus inquinatus. The sequence continues at coordinate 28,364,795 of CM069876.1, read as the reverse complement.
TGCAATTCTGACACAGTTAGAGGGCCGAATTGCCTGTTTTCGCGGGAAACCTTACAATTTTCTATGAAACGCTTGCACCAAGACGTTACTCGTTGTAGTGTACTTAGCGACGAAAACCTTTTACATATATCAGCCGACAGTACATGATTTACTAAGACGGCGGCTCGTTTTTTCTCTTCCGGAGGATCTTTAATTCGTATTTGCGTTTCTTCCGCTGGCCAGCGACATGCGTCCTCTGACAGCCATGAAGGCCCGTGCCACCAGAGCGTAGAATTTAGTAATACCGACGGAGAAACGCCGCGAGAAATCAGATCTGCTGGATTATCGCCCGACCTCACGTGGTGCCAATTTTGATTGACGGTAAGCGTTTGAATTTCCGCAACACGATTGGCTACAAACGTTTGCCAACGCGATGGAGAAGATTTTATCCAATTTAAGGCAATCGTTGAGTCGGACCATAGAATATATGAATTAAAATTAAAGTCCGCTGGTTTTTTAAGTTTTGAAACTAATCGTGCGAGTAAAAGTGCCGCACACAGTTCTAAGCGCGGAATTGTAACGCGTCGTAAAGGAGCAACGCGAGACTTGGCGCAAATTAGGTGTACTTCGCATTGATTGAGTTTGTTTATGGAACGCACATAAATACATGCTCCGTACGCGTTCTCGGAAGCATCGGCGAAACCATGGCACTCGATGATTTTTGAATACGGTTGTATCACGAGGCGAGGTACCCTGATGTCGTTTATCGCGGCTAATTCGTCCATAAATTTGATCCATTTGAAATGCAAATCGTGAGGTAAGGATTCATCCCAAGAAAGCTTAAGCTGCCATAAACTTTGAATTAGAAGTTTTGCAATAACCGTTACAGGACCCAGCAATCCTAGAGGGTCAAAGATTTTCGCGGTAATCGAAAGAACGCTGCGTTTTGTGCAGTGTTGTGAACGGTCGGATATGTTTACTTCATATTGAAATAAATCAAGTGACGGGTTCCATAACACGCCTAACGTACTAGTGTCTTGACTATCACCGAATTGCACGCCTTTGTCGTTATTATTACCCGATGTTTGTAGAACGTTGCTGAACCACTTATGTAGCTTAAATCCGCTTAATTTTAAAATTTCGGTAAGGTCATTACGTAATTGATGCAGATTTTCGATAGTATCTGTGCCTGTAAGCACGTCGTCCATGTAAAAATCATTACATAAAGCATTACATGCCATAGGGAAACGTGAAGTCATTTCATCGGCTATTTGCTGAAGGCAACGGGTTGCTAAAAAGGACGCTGAAGCGGTACCGTATGTTACCGTTTGCAATTCGTAGCAATGTACGCCTTGAGAAACGTCCGGGCGCCACAATATACGATGTAGAGGTCGATCTTCCTCTGCTATTAATATTTGGCGGTACATTTTTTCTATGTCGCCGACAATTACATATACAGGACGCCTAAAACGTGTGAGAATCGTAAATAAATCATTTTGGATTACCGGTCCTACAAGCTGCACGTTATTTAAAGAAAGACCCGTATCACTGGGAGCGGAAGCATCGAAGACTACTCGCGTTTTCGTACTGGAACTAGAAGGTTTTATTACTGCGTGATGTGGCAGGTAGTATATCGGCTTGTGATAATCTGATTTCTCGTCGATTTTTACCATGTGACCTAAACGCTCATACTCGTCCATAAACTTTACGTATTCGTCTTTTAGAAACTGGTTTCGATTTAATTTTCTTTCTAACGAGTAAAAACGCTTAAGTGCGTTCTGCCGAGAATCACCTAATTTATATTTGTCTTCCGTAAAGGGTACGCTTACCACGAAACGGCCTTCGTGATTTCGAGTTATAGTGTTGACGAAATGCTGTTCGCATTTTTGTTCTTCTAGCGAGAAGGTTTTACCGACCGAACATTCCTCGATTTCCCAGAAGCGTTGAACTTGTTCGTCGAGGTTAGCGCTAAAATTACAAATAGTTTTTTCGTTTGTTCGAGAATTCGCGAATGATAAAGGCCCGGAAATTATCCAACCAAATTTGGTTTTATGAAGTATTGGAAGATTGTGACCTAATTTAATTTGGCCGACGCACAGTAGCTGCCAAAATATTGATGCCCCTATCAACATATCGATTTCACCTTCTTTAGCAAACGTGGGATCAGCCATGTTAATATTTGTAGGTATTTGCAAAAAGGTGGGCTTGAAAGAAACGATGGGCATGTTTTCTGTAATTCGAGGGACTATTAAACAATGAATCTTTGTCTGAAAATTGTTGTGATTTGAACGAATCACAACTTCAGATTTGTGGCTCAAATCGATGCTCGTTTGGTTTATACCGTAAACCTTTGAATTCGTTCGAGAGGTAATAAGGCCTAATTTGCGATGCATTTTTGTCGTGATGAAATTCGATTGAGAGCCAGAATCAAGCAATATACGACAATTATGCCATTTTCCTTGCGAATCGATCGCCAGGACGCATGCAGTCGATAAAAGAACTTGTGAGAAATGTTGCAGTGATGCATGACTGCTAATAGAAATTTCGGACACATTTTCGCTAGTGCTGGGGGCTTCAACTGATACTAAATGCGATTTTTGTTGGGCGTCAATATGAAGAAGAGTATGATGCTTTTTATTACAATGCTTGCACAGGAAATTAGATCGACACGATTTAGAATTATGACCCTTCCGCAAACAATTCAAACAGAGATGTTTACTTTTAGATGCTTCTATACGATCGTTTACAGCTAATTTTAATAACGCGTCACATTTTGATGTAAAATGCGATTGATTGCAGAAAGAACACTGTATTTTTGTTGCCGTTATTAAACTAGACGTTTTTACCTTGCTATTTTTATTTACGCCAGAATTTGAGTTGGGATTTAATGTTTCAAGAAAATTACACCGATTGGCTAAAAACTCCGTGAAATTACTTAAAGAAGGACACTCATCTATTTTATCAGCGATGGATAGTTCCCATTCGCGTTTTGATGAAACATCTAATTTTGCGGTTATCAAATAAACTATAAGTGCATCCCATGAATCGGTCGGTAGTCCTAAGTTTTTTAACGCCCTGAGGTGTTTTAATAGTTTGTCTAACAACTCCCGTAGCGCCAAGTGTGATTCCTTTTGTATAGTATGTAAAGTGCACAGCGCGTGAACGTGATTGTGTACGATTAATCTTTTGTTGTTAAAACGTTTGTGAAGCAAGTCCCATGCAGTCGTATAATTTAAATCCGAAATTTCTAGTGATTGAATAACATGCGCTGCTTCGTTTTTGAGCGAGGCTCTCAGATAATGAAATTTTTGAATATCGCTTAATGTTGTATCGTTATGAATTAAGCTAGTAAAAGTATCGCGAAAATTATACCAACTTTCATAAGCGCCATCAAAGGTCGGCAGGTTTATGGTGGGTAACTTTACACGTTTAAATGTTTCCCCTTGATTAATCGGTAAAGGTGCAGCTGATGCCGGACGAGATTCACTGCGTTTTATGATAGCGCGTGCTTTAGTTAAAGCCTTGAAGTAATTAGCTTCGAATTCTTCCCTTACATCGATTTGTTCGTCCGGTTCATCGCAAGTACATTCGATTTGAAATTGGACATTGGCAAATTCGGTCCAAGCGACCTCTAATTTTTCTATCCGACATTGTAATTGAACAATGTCCTCTTCGATTACGCAATTTTCGTCTAAGGTACTTAAAAATGTCATGAACCTTGTGACTTGTGCCTTTGCGGCGCCGCGTTTTTTAGTTAAATCTTTAATACTCGCCATTTGATTACGTTTTGAATGCTGACGCAAATAAGATAGCTTAATAAGGGAAATGGAAAGTAAAAGATTGTGGGACTTACGATTGTCGCTGACCTGGGCCCTACGTGGCGCTGGTTTCGTTGATTGCTCGGACGCTCGGGCTTAACTTGATTATTGCTACGGACTCGCCTGATCTTGGCGTATTCTTCGACAACTTGAAGATGATGTTGGCTGTTTTCCTTGTTTTCAGCGATTTTCAACATCCGGCTCGAAGGACCATGTTTTTAGCGATGATTTGTTCACTTCTTTTTGTTAATATTTGCGAAATAATCAGCTGTCGAAGTTACTAAATAACGTTTTATTTAAATTAACAGAATAACAAAATACAAGCGATCGGTTTGATGTTCGAAACAATAATGAAATATAAGATGCTTCTAACAGAGGCATCGGCTAACTTCCGGGAAGATGACTACTCAAGGAATTCATCTTTAGGGCCTGAAAATGACGCACAAGTTTCCAACACGGCAATACTTCACGGAAATGATAGTTCGTCATCTTAACCGAATTTAGACAAAGCGAAAGAAGAAACATCGTTAACAAATGCTATGACGCTTTTCTGTGAAGTATAAGTGACGACGCCGACTTGACGTCGAGTTACTCACAGTCTATCGGAAAAGTTGTTCCTAATGAATACATTTTTCATAAGACACGGAAATGTTCCGTGTTATTGGTACATTGCGGCGCATACAGAAACTTCATCAAGCTTTAAATGTGGCGGTTTGTCACGACATCTTTCAGCGTTCTACACACACCTTTACAGACATTTTGTATGATTTAAGTAAAAATTTCGCAACAAATCATGTGGTTTATTCACGACCAGGAGTAGAAAGTAGTTTCATAAAATGAATATCGTAATAGGTCCCTAGGGAATAAAAGTGATGACCAGGGAAAGGAATTATGTATTTTGTTCGATTAAATACAAACAAGGCGGCAAATATATAACGCTAAAGCGATGTGTCAATGCACACACGATCGTCTCCGCCTTGTTCGAAATGATCCGAACAAAATATAATAATATAATTTCGTCCTGTGGTGATGACTTACTCAAGGACATTTTTAACAAAAATTACTTAATCCATTGGATAGGAGGTAGGACTATTTTCCAGTAGATATCAATCCATCTAAGTTCTTTTGTCCTGGGTTGGTTGTTTGATTTATTCTTATACCCAAGAGTGAACCTTTAATTTTGACGGCTCTAGACTAAACTGCTTGGAGACTTGACCAATTTACCCAAGTGACGACTGATAAAGGACAAAAGTATATTTTGATTTTAACGACTACCGACAGAGGCGATAAGAAACAGTCCTATTTATTGTCATTGAAAACACTGAAACTTTACTCAACTCTAACACTGTAGTAAACCAAGATATAATCTTTATCTATTATGTACGATAATTTATTTTTTTAACTAATTTAAATTTCTATTTTTTCACCGACCGATCTGTAGCTCATAAAAACCGTGCCTGAATCCAACCCTGCCCGTACCATCCCTCTTTTTTCGGGCTCCTCTATAACTTCTGCAACCCCTTTCTTGGGCTTCTCTTGAAATTTTTCCCTTGCACTCGAGCTTCGTACTATTTTTTGTGAGACTGTTCTTCGCCAAACTGCATACACGTCTAAATTATCTTAATTTTATTGTTCTTGTGTTCTTATTTTTCCCTTATGTTCCTTATTTTAATCTTTCTTACTTGTTCCATTGCATTTATATGTGATTATTTTGACATAGTCAATGTTTCGTTACTATCTGTTTGTTGGACGAATCATTTTTTGACTATTTCTTCTTCTTTTTTTGGTATTTCTTTCTTCTTTCAAATATTTGCCTTGATTTTGTTCATATTAATATATAATAAATATAATAAATATAATATTTTACTATGAACAATTTTCCGTATTGTGTCTCTTTTATTGATGTTCCGATTTTGTTCCTTTCCTCCATTATTTTGGCTAGAATCTTTCCTGATGCATGTGATGACCTGACTCCCTTACAATTACTGCAAATTCTCTTATTGCCATAATTGCCAAGCATAAATACGGGACGCTTAAGTGCTACATAAGAAAAAAAAGTGGGCAGGTAATGGCTTGTTTTACTCTAGTAAAAAAATGAATAAAGTGTAAGCAGTGCAATAAAAATAACACGTAAAATAGTAGTAAAGATGCATCAATCCATTTTAGATCAATCATATTTTAAAGCTAATTTTACTTTCTTAATTAAATCATTTCCTTATTTCACGTAATTATAAAATTGGGTGCAAGCAAGTCATTTTAAAATTGAATCGGTGAGAAATAAAAGGCACTAAATCCAGGAAAGCAAAACGTTGTCAGTTGGTATTAAAAAGAACTAGCTCCGTCGCTTAATGTCTTTTTCCACCTAACTATTTTGTTGTAGACGACATTCTGGCCTAACCGCACAATATAAGGTAGTTTAGGGGTAGTTTCTGTCATCACCAAACGATGAAAAATATTATAATACCTCCACTGACAACCTGTTTCTTTCGTCAGACGTTTGATTTATCATTAGGAAATTCCGTCGTGCAAACTTTAGGTAGAAAACGGGACAATTAATAATACGTGACTGGGCAGTGAAATACGGTGACAACCCCATATATACGGGACGTATGGCAACCCTACTTATCGCCCCTTTAGTATATAGCATTATGATTCTTGAGTTTCATTCCCATGGCACTTTTATACTCTTTATTATATCATTTCCATCCTCCGTTCCTTCTTTGTCCACATATTTTATCATTTTTGGAGTTGTGTCGTTTTTTTCCGGTGCCTTTCTAGTTTCTAAATTTTTTTTCCTTCTGTTTCTTCCATTTCTGTATTTATTCCTCTCTTTGTTCCTGACTTTGACAATTCTCTGAAACACTGTCTCCAGCTTTTAATTATTTTATCGCCTTTTGTATATATTTACGTTTTCGTTTTAGTTTATTATTTTTTATACACAGCATATACATACACACATATACTGGGTATCTCATAACCTACGGAGGAGATTAAAAGGGTAGCTAGGGGAGATCAAATTCTCTTAATAAGTTTTTGAGAAAAAAGATATTTTAACTGAAAAGTTACAAGAGTTTAAAGTGAAATTAATTAACAAGCAAAAGTAACTCCCTGTAGTAATATTTTATGCTTTAGATTCAAATTTGAGGCATTTATGAGTTAATTGAACACTGCTTGACAATAAACAACTATTTTAAAAAATGTAGTCACGTTAAAGTAACGGCTATTTCATGTTTTCTTTTAATGCACAAAAACGGTTTTTCATCTCGTTGTGTACCGCCTACTAATTAAAAACAAAACTAGGAAACAGATTAACATAGACATTTTATGAATGGTGGTTTTGATAAATTTAGAGTTTATTTAATAATAAAGTTGTATTTTGTGAAATAATTTTGATTAATTAAGAAGCTACAGGTGTAAATTGAAGAAGAAATTAAGAAAGAAAATAATAAAGTTAAACTGCTGTAACTTTCTTATTATTCGGTTTTGGTCAAAAATTAAGAAAAAAAGCTTTATTATAGCTGCCCTTTCAATCTCCTCAGTATGTCGTGAGACAACCAGATCACTGCTTTTGGTTGTCTCTGTATCTGTTTGTCTATGATTTTTAATTTACTTTCTTAACTTCTATCTTTATTCTTTCCATTTTCCTTTATACGAGTACACTAATTGCAAAACTCTGCATTTGCAAAACAATAAATAAAAATTGACTTAATGTATTCATATGTTTTTTTATGCCTGTAGTCTAAAGTGGGTTTTCACTGCGTAATTGTTTCCTAAATTGTTTTTGTTCCTTTGTTTTTGTCGCGAAAAGCCTTCAGCGCCTTCTTCACGTCGCACAGTGGTCCAGAATGGAATTTTAGCGCGACAAAATTATTTTTTTATATCTAAGTTTCCAAAATGATGAAACATTCTCTATAGAAATCGTATGATAGTGTCACAATACAATTACTTCTATAAGGATTTTTGCCTAACTTTAGAGTTATTATGTTACCTTACAAGAAAACCTAAATTTCTCTACAAGGTGTTAATAAAAAACCTGTACAACGTTTGGCAGGTGATAGTAGAGATGAAGACAAGAAAACAATTCTAATAAACCCGTGTTCAGTACTCTATACAGGTTGTCCACGCTTGGTATTCATTTTTTTTTAATTTTATTTTTTAAGTAAAATTCTGGATCGATAAATTAAATAAAAAGTTGAATTTTCCGACGTAGCGCAGGTCGCCGTACGACTTCCGGTTTCACTGGAAATGACATCAACTTTCTTATTTTAAATGTAACGGCCTGTATATTTTTACATATTTGAAATCTGCAGATCATTGTGAGTCCGAATATGTATCACTTAGTAATTTTAGTAATAGTAGTAAGATGTCGCTATTTTATCTGTTCATCATTCTTACATCGCAATTGCGAATAAATTGGGCAAGTCGTTTTTGGTCTGCAGTGGGAATGTCGAGCTACGTCTCTGCTAAAGAAGCCAAGCAGGGCTGAAACAGCTGTCCAGAGCCTGCTCGAGGTGTTCACTGCAATCAAGAACGATTTGCACAAAATTTTTCTGTAAATGTAATGTATGGTAATGTTTTTACATTACCATAGAAACAAGCTCCAAATAACAAACTAAATGGCTTAAAGCTACATTCAAACTAATAAAATAAGTGAATAATGCATGTAGAGAGTTGTCCCAGATTTTTTTGGAGGCCATAGTACATGACTTAAAATTAGTTACAATTAAATTATTTCGTGTGACACAGCCAATAGCATATCCTGTACATTATAATTTATTTCAATTCGCCTTTAAGAGTAAAAAATGTTTTGGTGTTTTCCACACTAGATGTTTATCAAAATTTAGTATATAAATTTTATATTATACGAAACACCCTGTGCAATTGTAACTAATTTTTAAATCATGCATATATGTATATCACACGCAAGTAATAGCAAAAACAGATTTAAAAAATCTGCATTAACAAAGATATTATCTATGGAATACGGAGTATTGGCTCACCCTGTATACGCACTAAAAAGTAATTAAATAAAAACTATTAATTTAGTTTATTAACATAAAATACGAATTGTTTTGAAAAATCTTAAATTGATCAAGGAATTTGAATTACTTCACTAAAATCATATTTTCATATATTTTTGCTAATACCGCATTTTTAGGAAATCTAAAAAAGTGTTAGTTTATTTAGAAATTTCTAGGCAAATAGAATTCTATAAAATATGTCTTTCCTCTTGCCGACTCAATACATGGACACACTGGTCTTAAGCAGTGTGTCCATGATTTTTAGTTCTTGTCTTTGAAAGTTTAAAATGTAAATATTTAATATACTTTTATTTGAATTAAAAAATATATATATATAAATAAACCTTCAGATCCGATTGATCATAAATGGAATTATGTAAGAAAGAGTAAAGTAACAAGATCTCACCAAACTTACCCAATAAAACCTTCTAAAATATTGTCAGACTTATGTTTAACTTATTACATTTTCAATCACGTTTGATACCTGAAATGTTCATGCGTGATGTGACAGCGCTACAGAAGCGTAAATAAAAGAAAAGGTTACGAAACAAATAAAACAAACATAGAAGAACGTTAATAAAAATATTTTTTTATTTTGATGTTTATTCAAATGTTTCAATTTTTTTCATTTTGTCGCGCTAGAATTCCATTCTGGACCACTGTGCGTCGCGAATAGCTTCCGAGGTTGTAGAGGCGACTACAGAATTTGAATGCTCAGTCGTGTCAACGACTGAAGTACAGTGGCATCCAGCAGTGGAGGAAATGACGACGCCACTTGATGGTGAATCGTATTTACGACTAAGGTCCAGAGGCAACGGCGGCGACGTCCATCCACCACTATAGGTATAAATCTTCCGGATCCTTTAAGTTATCAAATTAATAAGTGAAACTGATCTATAAGTCATGTAACTGCGCATCAACAACGTATTTGTCAGATCCTCCCTTGTTCTTAAGAGTTAGTTTTTAAGGAACGACCTTCGCTATTTTGTCCTTATCTTTTTATTTTTTTAGAAATTTCGTGAAAAATTTGTGAAGGAAATATCCTTTAGATTATTTTGGCACTATTACATTTCGATAAACCGAATTGTTTTTGAATAATTTGGGTTTAAAAGTTAACGTATAGGATATTCTTTTATATTTTGCACCTTATAGAAGCTTTATTTCAGGAGCTAGAGAAAAACTTTAAATACAAAAGTTGTGGCGTTTCATGTCTATTATTTTTTAGAGTTAGTAGACCTATTTTCAAAAACAATTTTCTTTGTCAGGATAATAATTTTGTCTAAAAAAAGCAAAAGCAAAACTTACAATTGGTAAAGTGGTAAAAATAATTAAACAGTTTTATTTATTATTCTCGAGTCCCTATGATACAGTCCTAAATACTGCATAAAATTTGCAAATAATTGACACAAAAGTCAAAACAACTAATAAATATTTACAATGGTCACCTATCTCTCTCACTTTGTAGAAATTTCCACAAAAAATACAATCGCGTCTTAGTCCTTGAAGATTAAACTTTAAAGTTCCTTTTTATTTGTTTTTTTTTTTAATTTTGTTAATTTCTTTGTTTTTTATTTGTACATATCTGCTAATATAGCTTGTAACTCAATAAATATTTTTGTTTTGTCGACACTTACTGAGAAAAATTACCATAATTTTAAAATATGCCATTATAACAAACAATAATTGATAACAAGAAAACTAATGGGAATAGGCATAGGGAATGCTACTAATAATCGACGTAGAATTTGATTCTGCATCTTATGATGCAAAAATATGGTATTCCATTTAAGAAAACTGAGTTTTGGGCAGTTGAACATAGCAAGGTTCGACACCATATTTTGGCCAACCTGTGAATTTTTCAATAATAACTAGGACGTGATTTGAAAGGCTGAACATTATTCCTTCAAACGACAGGCGGTATGAAAGACCACCGAAATAATTTTTTTTCAGAAATTCGAAGATACCTCAAAAACCGTTACGTTTAAGTATACAACTTTTGCTTGGAATAACATGTTGAATCAGAATTTGCTGTAAAAAGTATAGCATTCTATTTAAAATAAGAAAGTTAATGGCGATTTCCGGTATAACCGGATGTGATATAAAAATTAAAATATTTTATTCTGAAAGATCACTTCCTCATAGGGCAGTGTGTTAATTTTCAGAATGTCTGTATGTTCCTTTCCCCGAGAACTTTTAACAGACCACTCAACTTGGGAGACCCTGTATACAGGGTGTCATCAAATAAGTTTCACATATTAAAACTGTAAGTTCTTTATGACTTAAGATAACGAATTCTGCATATCTTAATTTTTTTGGTCAAAAATATAAGAAATTAAAGGCCCACAAGAGCCCGGAGTCTTTTTGTTTGAGAACCTCTGACCAATTGAGTGTGGATTTTTCTAAGCAAAACATTGTATTATAAACAAAACATAAAGCAATAAAGCGTCATTGAAATGAAGAGGACTGGGTCAATAAGATCTTCGCTCACCAATTCCATACCAAAAGAAAATAAACATCCATCATGTTTGTGGCATTACTTACTGGATTAATTAAGTTAATTTTCTGCTGACAAAAGTGTAACAATAAGTAAAATATAGGAAATAAGAACATTTAAGGTAACATTCTAAAAATTATCTTAAACAACGCACGTCGGTATTCATCGTCCCTTCACTTATGGTTTGATTATTTTGTTTTGCTTACACTGTACAAATAAATGACATCGAGGAGTATCTGACAAAGAACTAACTAACTTACTTAAATTATTGTCGAATGCTTGTTCATTTTACGTATTTATTTATTTATTTAGTCTTGTCGTTATTGAAGATTCTTTAGTTATTCAATAAAGAATAAAGTTTATGTTTATGTCATTCATACTAAGATCTAATTATTCTCGATTATCTAATAAAACAAATTTAATTCTGTAATCAGTGAGAGTAGATTTAAAATGGTCTTCTTTAATCAAATTGCACACGTGGGCAACCACCGAGACACTATGAATTTGATGTTGTCTTTACGCACGATCGACCAGAAGTTCTCAAACAAATGTACCAACGCTCCTTTAGTAGGTCATTTTTTATTTTTGAGTTAGACTTTTGATAATTGCGGCATTAATTCCCTTACTTGACGAGGAACTTGCAGTATTAATAAGTGAAACTAATTTGATTTCACCCGGTATAATATTGTGATATTTGGAAGAGCCGTTTATGAGATATTTGAGATTAGAATCTAAAAAAATTAATGTTTAGAATATTAAGGCGAACGGAAATTTTGTTTTTTTTTTATTATTATTAACTGATTGTATAGGGTTTCCAGTATTTGAATTTCTATTGTTTTTTATTAATTAAAACAGCTATTCTGAACTTTTGTGAGCAACTCTTTAGGCTGTCGTAATTTTTTAAATGTCATTATACTGCTATTTTAAACGTAATTATATCACGAACGAACACTGCAAATGTCACCATGTTCCATTTAAAAAAAACAAAATTTGTATTTTTTTCTTCAATTTGCGTTACGCTTTTGTTTCTTGTGATAACTCTAAAAGATAATAGCTATAAAACCCTACAATTTTTGCATTTAATGTTTTTCTCTAGTTTCTAAAATAAACCTCTGTACCTACATCTATTACGTAATGTTATTACCCTTCGTTATTACTAGTTTCTTGTTTCTCACTTTTGGGAAAAAAATATATACGTATATGTAAGGAGCTAACTTTGTCTTTTAATGTTCTGTTCACCTTGAAAATATCGGGAGTCAGTTTTTAATAACCATGTAGATTTTTCGTTTTTTCTTGGAATCTTTACGTGTAGCTAGTTTTGCATTTATATTTAATATTTGATATTAAATTGGGATTCATAAAACAATTTAAAATTATCACAATTGATTCAATTATAATTAATTTTGAAATTACAAAGCTACATAAACGCAATAAAAAGAATTCATTAACCTTTGCCTCGCTCAAGGGAATTAATTTATTCAATCGTGTGTACTCATGTCCCTACGTAGGTGTTATTCTCTACGGAGTCAAACATAATTGCTATTCCCACTCTTTTTTTTTTACTTTTAACTGATGTAATAACACCTTAACACTTTAAAGGTAGAATCGATTCAAATGGGCTTCGTAAAGCTTTGACGTTTTATAAAAATATAATAGTTTATGCCTTCGTTTCATTTTTATTAAACTAATTTATCGGAAAATTGAATTTGGTTTTATTCAAAACACAAAATGATGGTTAATTTTAAAAGTTTCGGAAATTATGCATAAATTGTAATGCAGTGTCGGTGTATTACAAACGTAACACGTTCCAAGTGCCGGGGGATAACATTCATTAGGAAAGATCGATAAAAACGGGAGCTTACAGTCGGGGAAGGTATATCTGCTCAAGCTTAGTGTTACGTATGCAAATTATTTAAATGGTGAGTTTAATCGCTTTGACTCAATAACGTATTAAATACAGTTTCAAGCTTTCTGTGCGCTACATTAATTTTATACAGGGTACATTCAAATAAACGGATAAAACTTTAACTGTGGTCTCGATGTGTTCGAAAATTATTATTTTTTTCTTTTGCATTTTTCGGTTTATATTCTCCAGCGATCGTAACATTTCCCCAGTTTCACAAAAATTATTTAATCACTGATTAATGTAATAGCGTGATTAAAAACTGTAATTGGTTGAGTGAAACAATATAATTGGTTGTTTTAAATCTATTGTTAACGTCTTCCTATGATGTTCCTTAATCAGAGAATTAAATTAATTTTTTTTTGTGAAATCCACCGTAACACTGACAGGGCGTTCATTGTTGAGTAAATGGAATTGACTTCTTTTTATTCTCTTCGCCAATAAGTGTACAACAAAATTAAATACATCAAATTAACATTGAAGATGAAATAATTTTTTTATTCATTATGTTTATTCGCATTCAATGTGATTTATTCTTAATCGACAACTGACGCATATTTAAATTATATTTTCGTAACGCCTTAATGGTAACTGCTGTGCGACGCAAAAGGGTCCTTTGATAAATAATTAAGCACTAAGAATTTTATTTTAGGTCTCCATTTGAAAAGATTAAACCCTTGTTGCGGTTTATTTCTGGCTGCGTCCCTGGCTTATGGGAGCTTTACCTCTTCGTCCTTAATTCCAAGTGTATCTTCCAAAATATACCTCAATGTTTTTATAAGGTTTTAGAATATGTGGAGTCTGATTGTTACTTGAACGAATGAGAAAGTGAAACCGGTGAAATCTGCACCATAATTAAAACTAACAATATATTAAATACTATGTACGTCTTGTATACAGTGTGTTATTCTATATCACACATAATAATAATTATTATTATTGATTCTCAAGACTGTCAATGTAATTGAAACCGTCGCTCAAAAGGACTAAACAAAAAAAATAGTTCAGTCCTGTATACAGGGATATTCACAGTGAGTGGCCTATTAGATTATATTGGAAACTACACCTTATAGGCCGCAGAAAATTTGTATATGGTTTTAATCGATAACGAACTATTCAAATAATATAAAATCAGTCCTGGGGTACTTCCGGTTGTACCGAAAGTCAATACTAACTTTCTTATTTTAATTGGAACGCCCCATATATTAATAAATTTTTGAATTTCCCATTCAGTCTTTTGTATTCACATTTTATATTCACATATTCAAAACCTTGGCGATTACAATGCTCACAATAAATTGGAATATTTCGAAAACTAAAAAGGATAGAGAATTGTACTTTCCTCTGCTTGAACACAGAGATGAAGTAACACTTTTCTGGTAAAAAATAAACAGTACACTTTACAAAGAGTTTACAGGGGAACCACAGAATTTGACAGTTTTCAAGTATGAATAACTTTGATTTTTTTAAATGCGACCATTAACTTTTTTCTATGGCATCTGATGCAAAATGTAATTTTCTTTCTATTTTGTATAAACAATATACTAATGATTGAAGTTCGTTCTTGTCCGATGAAAATAGTAAGTACAAGTTTTTTTAATCTCAAACCGGACAGAAAAATGAAGGGAAACACACTCAACGTTTCGCTATAGATTTATAGCTTCGTCAGGAGTGAAAAAAAGTAAATAAACAAGTTGTCAAGAGAAACAAGTCGTCAAGAGAAACGAAAAGGTAACATGATTTTTAAACTAAACTACGAGTTGTTCGGAATAAAAGTAACGAGAACTAATTAAAGCTACTTTTTTTTTTTTTTTTAATATGTAATTAATTAATTGACAGATCTATATCTTGTTTAAAGAATCCAGAAAACTACAAAATATGTCATTTAAATTTTCAAAGTCCGTACGTTTATTAATAGAATTTCCAGACATTTTAATTTTATTTTATTTCATAGAAATGTGTAAAATTAAAATGTCTGGAAATTCTATTAATAAACGTACGGACTTTGAAAATTTAAATGACATATTTTGTAGTTTTCTGGATTCTTTAAACAAGATATAGATCTGTCAATTAATTAATTACATATTAAAAAAAAAAAAAAAGTAGCTTTAATTAGTTCTCGTTACTTTTATTCCGAACAACTCGTAGTTTAGTTTAAAAATCATGTTACCTTTTCGTTTCTCTTGACGACTTGTTTCTCTTGACAACTTGTTTATTTACTTTTTTTCACTCCTGACGAAGCTATAAATCTATAGCGAAACGTTGAGTGTGTTTCCCTTCATTTTTCTGTCCGGTTTGAGATTAAAAAAACTTGTACATATACTAATGGTTATCTCTGAAGGTTTTCAAGACATTTGCGTGCAAATTAATTTCTTGTTAAATATTGACGCTATAAATACGCAATGTCTTATTGCAAACAGAACGCTTAGCTTGATCTTTCATAATTTTTATTCAAAATGCTATTTATTTACTAATTAAAACTTCTGTACTGCTGGCGGAAATATTTGAAGTTTATTTAATAGTGTACGGTGATCAACGTGTTTGGCTTCCTAGATCACCCGATCTAACTCCAGTAGATTTTTATTAACGAAGTAAATTAAAAAGATAAAGTACATAATACTCTTGCAAATATTAGAGAGAATCTGGATTTGGATTGGATGGACAAGAAATTCAAAAATCTTTATAACCCAAGCAACACATATACGTTTAATAATGGATACAATATCTGCGAGAAACTTGTTGAAAAAACGTGTTCTATATACTAAATAGATGTTTCTGTATCAAAGTGGTATAACGTATACATTTATTACCCAACTTAAACCATGTACATTGACCGTAAGCACTTAATAAATGTAAATGTGTCCAACCAAAACCAAAATATGGTTAAATATACGTAAATTAAACCAAAGTGTGTTGCTTGGGAACGTCAGTATTTAACAAAAAATAAATTAATCATAAATATCGTGAAAACCATTAAACGTAGCGATAAAATTGTTTATACAAAAACGAAACAAAATAATATATTGCATCCGATGGCATATAAAAAAGTCAGTGGTTGCATTTAAAAAAATTGAGTTATTTATTGTTGAAAACTGTCAACTCTTGTGGATTCCATGTAAGCTCTTTGTAAAGTATACGATTTAACTTTTATTAGAGAAGTGTTATTCCATATTTGTGATAAAATAGAGAAATGTCCAGTTCTTCATGTTTTTTTAGTTTTTGAAATATTCCAATTTATTGTAACCACTGCACTCGCCAAAACTTTTAGAAAAAATTGAATATCATCAAAACAATACGTTTTACAAGAATAAATTAAATAAAACACTATTTTAGTATATATCACTATATTTAACACAAGAATTGTGACTGCGGTTTCGGCGTACAATGCCATTATCAAACTAAAATATTTTAACAAAACTTCAACTTAAAACTAGCGCTAAAACGGTAGAGATGTAGTACTGAGAATTCTAATTTAATTTAAATTTAAACAGGGTTCAAAGAGGGGCGTGTACATCAGGTCGGTTTGGTCGTTAAGCAGAATCACGTTCGGGTTTCTTTTTGCTTTATGGATTTCAAGTGATTCCAGGAGGTTCAATTTACTACCTTTGTCTTCGAAATGATCTATTTTAATATTGTTATTGAGGAAAGTATGATTATTTTCTAATAAATGGTTAGCAAATGTGGCGTTGCAGTTTTCACTAAAGCTTATCATTGATCTATAGGAATTTCAAATATTAGATATTATACTAATTTTGTTTCTTAACGAGGAGAATTAATTTTTAATCATTGTTATAAAATTGTTTACCTTGCGATTTTATTGTTGTCTGTAAAGAATTTTCTTTAAAGAACTGTGACATTAATGGAAGCCTCATAAAATGGAATTCAGAAGCTACACAAAGCCGTATATTCTGTTCAGTTCGATGGCAATAAAGTACGTGCAAACAGTGAGACAGCTAGCTTATAATGCCATTGCTACACAATTTGTGCGTAAATAAACGAAAAAAGAATATATCCTGCGAACTTTATCGGAACCGTCTGGGTAAACATTATCTTGTCTTATGCGCTTTTTATTGCTTACAGAAGCATCTGAACGATTAAACTTCACTTTATAATGGGTACTCATCTAGCTATATTTTATAAACATAAAGTTATATTGATTTATTCGTGCATTTTTATGTAAAAGTTATATGCTGATCGTGTCATACTATCTTATAAAAAAAAAAATATGTAGTGGACTCAATTTTTCCCAGAGAGAATCCAGCTTTAAATGACAGCTCTGAGTATAGGCAGTAATGTCATAATCAGGGAGAAGAAATCGGCCCACTTGTTCCGCGACCAGTACGAAAATTTATTATTCGGAATGTATTTCCAAGAATTTCTGCCGAGTGCGAACACTCGTACTGTACCTCTTCTCCTCTTGCTCAATCATCGGAGTCGCGGAAGTACAGACCATGTAAAAAGCGTTCAACACTAAGTGGGTCGATTTTTTTTCCCTGGTCATAATAATCAAATTTTTACAAAAAATTGCATAACGTTCACATAGTACATACACTTTAATAGAACCATTACCTTCAATTCGGCATAGAGATAAAATTGCAAAACAGTTACTAAACAGACCTGATGATACTGATTTGAGGAATTACTACAAACTTTATCGTAACATTTTAACGACACTTATTCGCCAACGAAAAACGATTTATTTTTCAAACAAGATTAATGAGACTAACGGGAACTTAAAACAAACTTGGAAAGTGTTATTTGATAGTTGTGACATTTCCAAAAAGAAAGGTGAAAACCTTATTTCATTAAATGTTGGTGATTCTGAGATAAATAGTTCTAATCATACTTTAGATTTAGCTAATCGGTTTAAGGATCATTTTACAGAAATAGGAGTTTCAATATCCAATGCTATTGACAAACCGTCTGAAGAATTTAAAGTTCACAGCTTAAATAAAAGTGTTTTCTTTTATCCTATTTCTCGTAATGAAGTTCTTAATTGCATCTCTCATCTTTCTGATAAATCTTCACCAGGTATTAATGATCTTTCTAATCGAACTGTTAAGTTAATTTCCAAATAAATCAGCTTTAAGTTATATTTATAATCTTTGTCTAAATGAGGGAATTTTCCCTAATGAGTTGAAACGTTCAATAGTTATTCCTGTTTATAAATCAGGAGATAAAACTTTACTTACCAATGACAGACCTATCTCTTTAATTTCTGTTTTTTTTTTCTAAAATATTTGAAAAATGTGTTAAACATCGAATTATTGAATTTCTTAAAGTTAATAACATTTTAAATGGTTCACAATTTGGATTCAGACAGGAATTGAGCACTGCCGAAGCAGTAATGCATTTAACACAAAAAATATATTCAAATTTAGATTCAAGAAAAAAAGTATTAGGAAGATTTTTTATTTAAAGAAGGCTTTTAACACAGTGTCTCATCAGATTCTATCGAATAAACATCAATGTTATGGTCAGAGCTAAATCAAATGAATTGTTATAATCTTATCTAATAAACAGAACTCAGTGTAAAAGAATAGAATCAGTCGTCAGCACAGAAAAAAATATCAAAGTGGATGTACCTCAGGGAACTGTGTTTGGGCCAATTCTATTTTTATTATGCATTAACGATTTGTTTTCATTAGATATTCAAGGCGAAATTATTGCTTTTGCTGATAATACTGCAATAATTTTTACATCTGATTCTTGGGAATTACAAAAAATAAAAAATATGGTTAGATTTTAATTTATTATGTCTAAATATTGACAAGACTGTCATTATTCCTTTTTCTCTTCAATATTGTAATTTTAATTATATCCCTAATTTTAGATTCTGCACTAACGTTTTAAAATATTCTGAAAATATCAAATATTTAGGTTTAACGATCGTTTCTAATCTAAGATGGCATTTTCATGTTCAGAACTTGGTAAAAAATGTTAGAAAAACATTATATTTTTGTATGCAAATAAGACAATGTTGCAATATCAATTTATTAAGAACAGTTTATTTTGCGGTAGTACAAAACATATTGTAATTACAGCCTGGGGATCTGCGAGTTCTTCTGTATTAGTCTTCTTTAGATTAAATGATCTGCAATGTTCTTTTATGCGGGTATGAAACGCCCTACCAGTTTGGCCGATGTACACGCTTTTACAATCATTACATGTTAATTGGTACACTCCTGATTTACATAACGGATCTAGTTTCTCTTTTGCATTAAAAATGATGTGAGATAATTTTGTTTGTGGTTTAAAACTGAGAATAATATTTTTGTTGTTTTTATTAAGAATTTTTCCAATCTTTTCACTGATTTTTCCGCTGTATGTTAAGGTTGTATATTAGTTTGTTTGTTTATTGTCATGAACGTGAGGGTAAATTTGATTGAGGTTATGTTTTGTTTGTTTGTTCTTCAGTATATTATCTATTGTTTTTTTTTGTTGTATCCATTGTTGTGAGCTATTTGTGTAATGATATCGATTTCATTTTTGAGTTCGGTTTCTGATAGAGGTAAATTAATAGCTCGGTGAATCATTGAGTTGAAAGCTGCCATTTTGTGCTGATGTGGATGTAGGGAGTCCATGGGAATAGTGCAGTCTGTATATGTGGGTTTTCTATAAATTTTGAAATTTAGGGAATTTATTTCTCGGCTAATTGTTAGGTAGAAAATTAATTTGGTGTTCTTGTTCAGTTTCAAGTGTGAAATTGACTTTGGGATGGATTGAATTTACGTGGGAAAGAAATAATTGTAGGTTTCGATTTGTACCTATGAACCCTGCTATAATATCGTCAACGTATCGGTACCGAAATTGTATGTGTTTTTTGCCTAAATCAGATGTTAGGATTTGTATAGTAATAGATTCCATAAATGTTTCTGCAAGTAAGGGGCTGAAGGGCGATCCCATAGCTAAACCTTCAGTCTGTTTGTAAATTTTTTTGTCATAGGTGAAATAGTTTTGCTTAGTAACGAGTTCTGTAAGATCTAGGATTTCTTTAGTAATTATGGGGTTAACATTTTCTCTCTCTAACATGGTTGTTATTAAGTGGATACATTCGTCGGGTGGGATATTAGAAAACATATTTGAAACATTGAAGGAGACTAATTTTAAGTTGCTGGGGATTGTTTTTTGGTTCAGTTGTTTTGTTAATTCTATAGTATTTTTTATTGCGTGGATATCTTGGAATTGTGTGTGAGTTTTTATGATATTATTAAGTTTTGTGGCTAATAGAGCTGCCGGGCAACCACTGTAAGAGACTACCGGTCTAATGGGGGCTTCGTTTTTGTGGATTTTTAATAATCCATATAGTCTAGGTGCTGTAGTGTTCATTTGTACTAGTTTTAGTACGTTTTAGCCAGGAAGTATGTGAATACAAAAGATGTTGAGCTGTAAGGGGAATTCAAAAATGTAATAATATATGGGGTGTTCTATTTAAAATAGGAAAGTTACCATCGACTTCCGGTAGAACCGGAAGCACATCATGACTGTTTTTGTATTATTTGAATAGATCATCATCGATTACTGTCATATACAAATTTTCAACGATCTTAAGGGGTACTTTCCAATATATTCTAATAGGCCACTCACCGTGAATATCCCCTCATATGCACCCTGTATATTATTATTTAATTAATTCATCGACACAAAAATTAAAATTTTCCCAGGATTCTTTTGTAAGCTATTTCAAAAATAAGAAATTGTATTAATTCATTTAAATACAATCCATTTTATTGCTTTTCGTTTGCTTTACCTACATTGCCGAAGTAAGCATAGTTTTCTGCTTGCACGAAACAAAACAAACAAAGTAAAAGCAGTAGCTTTTACTTTGTCACAAAAGTTATATTTCCTTCAGTGATTCCATTCGAGTAACAGGTCACGTTGGGTCAACACAGGTCATTTCAGTGTGCACGGCGGCGCCTCCGTCTCTGAAATATCGCAACGCTGAAAGTTCTCGAGCTCGACAAATGTGAATGGAATGGAAGGATCTAGAACGAGAAGCCATAAGCATGAAACGTAAGCTAAATAATTATTGGGCACAGTTAATGCATTTACGACATCATTACGTTGCACTATACGCGGGCACTCTACTTGAATATCTGAAATCGTTAGTACAAACGAGTTGCTTGTTGATGAGGAGAGCTTTCTGCGTCGCACTCGTGCTTAAAATTGGGTCAACTATTTCGGAGAGTTGAATATGGAAATAATTTCAAAGATTGGAAACTTAAAAAAAAGAAACCCATTTTTATACGAATGAATGCAACAGTAATTAATCCCGGATTGTTCGAAAAATAAGAGCATTGAAATAATGCCAAGAGATAGAAAAATATGTTGTTTAGAAAAGTGGATGGTCGAATAGGGTCATGAATGTTAGGCAATCAAGTCCTTCAACAGGAGCAAACATGATTCAGATTTCTTTATTCTTATCTTGGAACAAGGTTAGCTTGTCCAATATTTTCAAGAACAAAAATATACATATAATTTTGGAAAAGTGATTTTTATTAATAATAGTAGTGTTCTCAATAAATTGGCCATGGAAAACCAACGAACCGGTTGACATTAATAATTTATTTTTCACGCCTATCTTGCACAATTATTTGTTTCAAAAAAAAATACTGAAATGGTTCTAAGACTCTCAAAAAATACTAGAGATAGATATAGGACATCACAAAAATGAAAGTACTTTATTAAACGAATAAATTAAGATTGAAAAATATAGGACATGCTATTTAAGAAAATTGTCATTTTGAAATTTCTGATATTTTGCTTATTATCATGATCACCCTGTAACAAGTAAATGTACAGGGTGTCTCAAACCTCTGGAAAAGTCCAAAAATGTCTCTTTAAATTCATTTTATCACGAAAAGGTCTTAACAAAAGTTGTGTAAGTTAATCTAAAATTATTTTCAAATATACAGGTTGTTCATTTAATAAGTTACAAACCTAACTGATTATTTTTAAATGGAATACTATATATTTTATTGCAGTTTCGGTTAGCTCTTGAAGAGACGAGAAGAGAATGATATACCATTATACTTACTTATTTTTACTATATATGAGTTGTTTTTAATTTTATGCAAAAAATGGGTCATGTTTGAACGTCTGCCAAATTGGAAATTTTAATGATAGACAATCAACCTTGGACCAAATATTTCTAAATACCTCTACTTTTACAATATTCATCATTTTTAAAAACCTAGCGATTATCAACAACGATTCAGTTCGCTTATTGTAAAATTAGTCATTTTTTTTAAATGGAACACCCTATATATTATAGTATATTTGGATAGTATTTTCTACGAGCTTTCCAACCATGCCATATTCTATGGTCTTCAGATTTATAACTTGTAAGTTATTATCACTTCTTTATAATCAACTTATGGAACCTGCTGCATAATATTTTCATTCGCCTCAGAATCATTTAAGATATTTAACCATACAGTTTATCGTACTTTTAGTGATTTAAATAAAAATAAATAAATCAATTCAGGATCTGAGTGATTTTTTTCAGGTATTTCCTGCCATGTAAGAACACATTACGAATCGGTTGGATAATCGTTGGTTAGAACGTGGTAATGATTTGAAGTGGTCTCCATGGTTATCAGATTTGTCTCTCGACTTAAAAAATATTCTCTTATCACAATTTGTTTATAATCGTAGATACGTATTTCGACAGTCACGCCACTATCTTCATTTCTATTGGAGATTCAATGAGAATATCCTCTGGCTCATACCAACCAAAGAGTGTACGTGTGTGAATGATTGAAAATAGCAGCGTACCTGTTGAAAAACGCATAAAAAGATATAATCTAATATTAGTATGAAATAAATTTCAAAAAACTATTACTAAACTGTTTTCACCTGTACTGTTCTTAATCTATAGGTATATGTAAAGAAACAAGAGCATAAAGATGTACTCGGCACATGCAAAGAGAAGAAAATGCGTGTTTAGCAATATGGCAGAGTTAAATTTTCTTCAATAGTTTAAATTTTTATGATTTTTTAAACCTATTTGCGACTGGAGATATTTTGCTTTTCTTAGTTAATGTGTAAAAAATATTAAGATTCAATTTGTTTCTTTGATATGTAGCTTCAAAATAATAGAATTTTTTACAGTGTAAATAGATTCTTTCCATTCATTTTCATAGTGTAATTGGAATTATGTATCGTTCAGTTATTCTGTATTTATTCCATATTTTTATTGCAACTGCTACAACAATGATAAAGAAATTGTTAATTTGAAAAAAATAAAATAAAGTGTTTGGATAAATATCTTGAATGATACAACAGATAAAATCTTTCTGACACAAATAAAAATATTATACAGCGCGTTTCTTAATTTGATTATAGAGAAGTGATAATAACTCACAAGTTATCAATCTTATGACCATAAAATATGATATGGTAAGAAAGCTCGTAGAAAGTACTATCCAAATATACTACAACATACAGGGTGTTCTATTTGAAAAAAATGCCTAATTTTATAATAAGCGAACTGAATCGCAGTGTTGTTGATAGTCGCTAGGTTTATGAAAATGATGTATATTGTAAAAGAAGAGAGATTTAGAAATGTTTTGGCCCAAGGTTGATTGTCGTATCATTAAAATTGACAATTTGGCAGACGATCAAACATGACCCATTTTTTGCATAAAATTAAAAATAACTCGGTAAATACTAAAAATAAGTAAGTATAATGTTATATCATTTTTATCGTCTGTTAAAGGACTAACCGAAACTGCAATAAAATGTATAGTGTTCCATTTAAAAAGTAATAAGATTATGCGGAATGAGAACCTACACAACTTTTGTTAAGACCTTTTCTTGGTAAAATGAATTTAAAAAGGCATTTTTGGGCTTTTCCAGAGGTTTAGGACACCCTGTACTTTTAATAATTGCTTAGTATAATAAGTTTAATTATCAATTGCACCTGTACCAAAAATTGTTCTCTAAAAGTTAAAAATACACAAAATAATGGCTGCAAATGACAATTTTTAGATAAAATGTTAAATATCTCCAGAACTGTTGGATTTAGGTATAGATTATAATCAGTGGTAGGAAAGTCGTACAAGAGATAGGTGGAAGGGAACAGTAGGGGTGAGTGGTTACGTCCTTCATGCGCTTTTGCGTCCTACCACGTCCTGCCTTGACTTGAAAGTTTCTCGTTCCTCGGATGTTGAATAATTAGAAGATGTTACAGCCAATAAATATCTCGATCAACGGTTCCAGTTTACTTCTCCTCCGAGATCGGCTAACCTACTGCGAAAGAAGAACAGCTCAGTTGCCCGATGTTTTAATAGAGTACCTTACGCACATTGCAGTTAAGAAAGTAAATGTTCCACTGGAGGAATATATACGAATTACTTCTCTCTACAAAAAGAATGTGTAGAATTTTATGGGAAATCTAAATTTGACATTATAAAGTATGTCTTGAAACTTTTTTTTATCTTCAGCAGTTGTCGAGATATTGCCCTAGAACACACTGTTGGGACACCTGTATAATTGATTTTACTGACGAATTAAAAACCCTATATTAATTTCGTGCCTAAAATTCATACTGTTGTTCACATAAATTATTGATTCTATTGATTTGACCCATTTTGATTTTGGATTTTATTCGGAACAAGTTTCATAACAATCACATCATTCTTATAAATTAAATTCTAATTCTAAGAACTTTGAAAAAATCTTCTTCGTCGTGTTTATATTTACAACAGACTATATTTAATTTTATTGTTTTATATAAATATTTATTAATTTCGCATTAATTTTTTTATTTTTGACACAGTTGACCCAAGTATGCTTTGGTAATTCCCACGTGATAAGTCACTTGGACGTTACATAAAAGATTCTCAATTTAACTTTATTTTAATGACATCTTTATTACTTAAAAAGAAAATACATTCCCAAAATTTTTTTTTTCTTGAAAATATCGATGAATCTAACAGTGGAAAGTCTGCAAGTGTTGACTTCTTTTTTTTTGTTTAAATATTATTGACAATAATACTATCAACATTCTCTGTGCACTTTCTTTCTTTCTCGCTTCCCTGACTACAAAAGGCACTGAGGGTAAAGGATTAGCTTCCGGGCATCGCAATTCATTAATTCTATTCAGTAATATGGAACATTTCACTTACCGAGGCCGTTTTTCCGGCGCCGCCCACTCCAGCGGCGAATCTAGAAGCTGTAGCTCCTTCGCAATCATATTGAAAATTGGAGAAGCAACCCTCGCACGCATTGACCCTCTTTAATTCAGCTGAGCTCCCTTCTCCGATGGATATTAGCGTACCTTGCCCCCGACCCTGAGCATACCTTCTCAGAATCAGTTGATACCACCGACTGCGTGCGTGTCAAGCACCACTCCGTAGCGGTTCAGCGTCCTCATCATGTCAGATCGTTCTGGATAGCTCAACGCTATCACCTGGTCAGGAATACAATCAACTGAATTCGTATTCACAATGAATACAGAATACAGCTAATGTCTTGCCGGTATCGTGCTCTTCACTGGTACTGTATGTCACCACCATGAACTCCATGATACCTTATACTGAAGCAACGCCCCAGGTCACCGCCACCAAGACGATATTCTGCTACCAGAATAACTCCCCATAACTGCATGAACCTCATACCGTATTGCCAATAATGAGAATGTACCGCCCTACTACGTCTGCCAGAACATACCACCTAAGGTCATATTCTGCAGTTTCCCCGGCGCACACCACATATAACACATCTCTAATAAACCATCGTCTCCTCGAGGCTAATATTTCGCAGACAGCCCTATCAAATATCCACTACAAATTTTAATCACATTACTCATTAATTCCTTTATGCATACGTTTATCCTTCGCGCTATCCCTCAGCAGACTGTCGTAATCTTTTCCGTTTCTTTGCCATTACCAAACCAATAATGTAATGCTTGTATCGAGAATGCATAAACTTCCTTATATTCTAAATTAAATTGCTTAAATAGGTATACAACACATGATACTTTTGGTAACAGGAAATTCGCCATCAGTTAACTGAAATTATGAAAATATTTGCTCCTCGAGATATTTCAGAAATTTTCGAATTTGTTATTTTTTAAACAAATTCTTCGTGCTATGGAATTTGTTGCAAAATATTCGGGGGTGGTTTTCTAAGTTATACATCCAATCGTACAGCACAATGATACACATTTTGTTGTAGTTGCTTTCGTATCCTGGCTGGTTTCACTATAACTAGGTCACGTATGTTATTTCCTAGAGCCAACATCACCTTACTTCTTGCTCGTTGAATCGCAACCGCGGAGATATGAGCAATAATTTGCTAATTTATGATTGGTTGAGTCAGCATGCGGTATGTTCATTTTCACGCTTATCGCAGATATCTTGCTAGCATTGGTGATACCACGTTTGCAGGGTGTGTTTCTGGTCGTGCTTTGGTCTTGAGAGTTTGTTTTTGGGAGTTATAGTCCGAAGAGAAATATTTCAATTACGGCCTTGTGCGATTCTGAAACTACTCTATAACGCCAGTACGTTTCTGCACTAATTAGGGGCTTGTCAATTAGTCGTGTCGCGTTCACTCTCACCAATAGAACAAACAAAAAAAAAAACTTTTCAAAAAGAAATGAGTGTTTGCGTCATGTTACCTGAGAATAAATAAAGGGGGGAGAACGTCGAAATGGAGAAGGTAGAACCTACCTGTCTAGCGCGGTAAATGAGGCTGATATTGCGTCCCGAGTTCCGTGCCAGTGGAGAAAGTCGTGGGATAAATAGGTAATTATCAGAATTTCAGGGCGCCACCTGTTATAAGACGCAGAAGCTTTGTATAAAAAAAAAAAATGAATTACCCCAACAGGAGAGAAATCCAGGAAAACAGTCAGTTCGAAAGAAAATCCGCAAGTTTTAAAAACTTTAATTAAAATATAAATGGTGCAAAGTACAAACTTAGCCAACAAGATATAAATTTGTCTTAAAATAAATCAAGTGATAATTCATAAGGAAAATGCCTCAATAATATAAAATACAAACCAAAATTTCAAGTTACACGCGCCGTACTGAATTTTAGTTTCACACACAAAGTAAATTAAAGAAATATATTAAAATGTAAATGATACACAGAAAAAAAAGGTTTCCCCAAGATCGAAAAGCGCTGCGTCAGTCTAACATGAAAATCTTAAAATAAATTAAGAAAAATACTAGTTTAAAGTTAAGTTTCCAAAAAGTGGTTACCCCAAATTCAAATTTTTTTGTGTTCCTTATAGGTTCTTCGTGTTAGACGTTTTTATTAGCATTGGAAATATCTCTTATCGTTGATATATCTCGTTTCGTTGGACATCGTTCTCGAATAGCCTAGCTTTTCTTGTCGAACATAGTTTTCCTCCACGTTCGCTAGTCGCTAATATCTGCGACCGAGTATCGACAACCAATTGGACGACCTCAATAAGAACTCGTTTGTATTGATACAGCTGACGCGTAAGTGGTTGTTGATACTCATTAGACAATGAGACGACATCACTATTCAATAAGAAGTCATTTGTACTTATAGCTGACGTCTAATTGGTTGTTGATATTCGATCGCAGTCATTAGACAATTAGACGACATCTCTATCCAATAAGAACTCGTTTGTACTTATAGCTGATGTATAATTAGTTGTTGATACTCAACCGCAGTCGTTAATAGGCATCATACCGGAGGATGTATTTTTCACGTCTACTAATCCCGTAGAAACCCGTCCCACAATCATCGGGGAAATATCTAACGGAGTGAGTGTATCCGCACAGGACGGTAGGGTAACCGAATCCAACAATAACTTCGTTTCCAACACACCCAAACCTCAGTACGTTAACTGACGTAACCGCTGCACCTTCTCGTTGCTTGCAGGGCAGAGAGAGAAATTAGCGCCTCGGACGTATAGCGACTCTACGGTGATAACCACCCCAAAACAAACGTGCACGAAGGGAAATCTACTGTACCGCAAAAATAACAACGAGAATAATTGTAACAATCTTAACAATCAAGTTAATTAACCGAGGCTCTCGGATAACTGTTCGAGCTTGTCATTTCTTTTTAGTTACAACACAGAGTAAAATATTTACTATGTGTGTTTTGCAATTACTTTGAGTTCGTTAATTGAATACATGCGGCCGAATTAGTAGAATCGACGCGTTAGCGATGAGATCTGATCCGTTCGTATAGATAAACGTTTTGAATTGGTATTGGATGAATTGGATTCCTGTAAGACAATTATCTCTGACGCCCTTAAATAAATTATAATCGAGGTTTGATCCACTCCCATCTCCATCTAAGCTAGGGAATTCCGCATATAACTACGCACATTTCTTGATACTTTACATATGATTTACGTATTTTGCTAAAACTTTCAGGTAAGTCAAGGAAGACGTAGTAATTTTATTTATTTCGTATCCTCCACCACCAAGTAACTTTAACTCGCGTCTGTTCATACTTCTTACATCTTCGACGAGACACTTCCGCGAGGGTCCTCCATATAACATATAAGTTAAATTAATGGCCTAAAAATATGATGTAGTACTTATAGGTCTTCTTTAGATTTATTTTCGTTTCGCGGATGATTTTTTTCTTTATTCTTTTGTCAGTTGTTATTTTTTTCTCCTGCATACTCTCATACTTTTCACTATTCTCAATACACTTAGTTCCCTTCTCTTGTTTTTGATCTGTCTCTTAACTTGGGTATTAATTTTTTCTTATTTTTTGGTGTGCGTCTAAGCTCGTGTTCACTATTTTATCTACTCCATGATTCAAATAGTTTCTAAAGTCTGGTCTTATCTTTTGGGAAAACAATTTTGTCTTATTATTTTCCTATTAGAATTTTCTTTCCTCCTCAACTTCTGAAATGCATGTTTCCAACTGATCTCGTCCTACTTTAAATATGTTTTTATTATAATTTTGTAACTAATTATTTTTTTGTTTTTGATTGTGTAAGAATCCTTTTTTTGTGCGATTCAGTACATTTTATTTAATTAAGATACTTTACTAAATTAGAAATCATGTCGAAGTATGATTCATTGAAAAATACAAAATGAAACACTTTCAGCTTATATAATGAAAGCATTAGTCAGCTTGCAATGTACCAACCAAGAAATGAAATCATGCTAGGGTGTCATGTTAGAAAAGAACAAGTCACCAGATCATAGTAAATACGATCAGAGAATAAGGCTTGCATAATTAATTTAATTGAATTCACATATTGCTTCTTTGTAATCAATCTCTTGTTATTGTACGAAAATTTCTCTTAAATTTTAATATATCTTGTTATTTAAAGGTTTTTATTTAAATTACTATAAGGAAGGTCTCTTAATTAGGTTTTCATTTTTCAAGGACTCTTAAGTAAGCTGAGAAAAAGATAAGGAGTAGACCTATTTCGACAATTCTAAAAATGTAAGTAGGCGCCATTCGAGAAATCATTGGAAAACGGTTTGGAAATCGATTTTTGGCGTTTAGCTAAACCAGAAACGTTACTCACAACGAGAATCAAGATCCGAACATGTACTGTTTGTTTAGAAGAATTGGGGACAAAAAGGGGTTGCATAGTGGGTTCCAAACTCCATCCGCGTCTTACAAGTTTTTTTCCATTAATTATTGTAGCTAGATATTTGGAGATATTGCCTTCTCCATCGTACTGGCTTTGTTTGTTACTATTATGGTTAGCCAGGGACTAAATTTATGGCGAAGGGCTTGTGATTTCCGTACACAATTTTAGATTGTTGCTTTGACATTTTGCAAAATTTCAAGCTTGTGTCAGATCAGTTTTCGCCTCTTATATTAACATTGTACAACATAGTCTGCCACAATTAATTTTTAAAGCTACCTGATTTTCATAACAATTCAAGTGAAATTAAACAGCAGCGAAACGTTGCCACTAAGAAAGGTAAAGTTCTAATGAACGTCTCTTGCAAGTAAAGATCTCTAATTTTAAATCAAATTCAAAGAAGGACGATAGATTTCTATCAATTTTAAGTGCGCTTTTTCCTCATAAAAAAGAGAAAAGAAACCCTTACGCAAATGTAATTTCATGGAAAAAACTTTCAAGGGCAAGATAAAATCTCACGTCTCACGGGCAATTTTTGTTAGTTAGTCACAAATTAGCTTAACTGATTGCAAATATGAATGCACATTGTAGTGTATGAAGGTTTTATAAAGGCAGTATAAAACTGGAACACGTTCTTAATGGCCACATTTACTGCAGTAAACCGTCTTCGGCTTTATAGTCGCATCCGAGGAACACATTTTCATCATAAGTGGTGATCAAATAATCATATTTTTCTCATGAGACAACAGAGAAGTGCAATTTGTTGTGATTGTCGGCATTATATTCGACTTGTTTGTCGGGATTTTCGACTTTTGGCGAATAGCTCGGTAAAGAACAGAGATAAAAAGATGATTTTGTCTACGAAAGTAAATAATTCGGTCTTAATATTTTAATAGAATGTACATAAAAATTACTCCCGGTACAATTTGAAAATACAAATTTACTTAACTTAAAAAAGGGAATTAAGGGCCGTTTTCACCACTTTCACTTACATTTTAAGTCCTACTTAAATGGTTAAGTGACACTTTCTGTTATTGAAAAAGTGTCACTTAACCATTTAAGTGAGACTTAAAGTTTTAAGTGAAAGTGGTGCAAACGGGCATAAATGTTGTAGCTGTGTAGCTTACTTCAGGTGAAACAATCTGAGCAATTCAAAGATACTTTCAGAGGGTTTGAATACAACCCCAACATTGTAATGTGTATTAACTTTCTGTATAATGAATATTTGAACACCTTTCTTTTCAATTTGTACGTCCTTCTTTAAGAGGATTGAAAATACTTTCGAGATTTTTGGTATTTTCGGAATTTCATGAATAACTCCCTAATCAACAGATATAATAATTAATTTCTGCACAAAAGTAATTTATTAACATATCAACATTACCATTGATGATAATTTGAAAATTCATAATCACACCTCACCACACACCCCTTTTTTATTACTCACCACTACGGCAGCTCAAAGGATTCTTTTAGGTAAACACCTCACTTCAAGTAGAATTTTTGAATTATTCCAATAATCCTTTAAGAGGTTAGTTATTAACACGTCTTAAAATTAGTTTGATTATAAGTTGTAGAGGAAGACATTAATTTTATTTAATAAATACAGAGAGGCCAGTTGTATGTTTTTGATATCTAAATTCATTACATCCTCTTCAGTGTTGATATTACATACACAAAAATAACAATCATAGTAAAAATAAGGTCCAACCAGTAATTTTTTTTGTTTGTACTTATTATAAATATACATTTTTTTTATGAGAAAGAGGGATGGCTTTATATATAAACAACCAACAGGAACATCAATTCTAAAAGTGTCACGTATTTAAAAGAAACGAAATACACTTGTTTCGTTTTGACTGACTGCCATCTCCCCTAAATTGAATATATGTCCGTATCTATCACTTCTGTACGAGATCCCACATAAAAGTTCCTCAAGTTAAATTCCCTGTCTCTGCTGTTTTAGTAAGATGTGCGAGTAATGGCTGGTATTTACACGGGATAGCGAAAGAATGCGCTGTCAAGAAGCGTTATGCGAAGACATTCATTTACTCGGAGCAAAAAGTTGAAACAGAATTCGCTCGATTCTTACCCCCCGAGCTTCATCGGGAACAGATCGATTCCGCATAAGTAAGTAAGGAATAAATCTGCATCGAAAGAGGATGCAGTACCTATTTATTTTAGAATTCTGAATGTCAAATAAAGGAAATCACATTGGAATTGAACGGCCATTGTAATACAAATTCTGGAATAGTTTTTGTTGTAAATGTATAATTTTGTAAAACTAAGACTAATGTAAGTCACACTTAATATATTCATTCAGCGTGACCCAATAATTAGTATGTTCTTGGACAATACCTCAGTACAAAACAGTTTCAAGATATTTTTGTTTTGGATTTTAGAGGTCTACAATTTAAAATTTCATCTATACATGATGAATCAAATCAGTGGTGTTGGATGCAGCTTTTCTATTTCAAACGTCATGCCGTATGCATGATGTCAAATTTAGATCAAATTCTACATATTCTTTGTATCATAATCTACGTCCAAATCTAACCGATCTGAAAATATTTAACATTTTAACTGAAAACTAGAGATAAAAGCAAAGTGAGCAAGAAGCTAAACAATACAGCAAACCTAGCAGTTACAGAGGAAATCATGGAGAACGAGAAAACTTAAAAGTGTTTATAAATGACATGAGCAAGGAAAGAAAGATAGGTACATGAGATAATAAAGAAAAAGGCCAACGAAGAACTAACGGTTGAACACAAAATAAAAATTGGCTTTCGGAAAGTAACAGGAGTAATTAACAATGAAAGATGGATATGGAATAAAGAGCAGGAAACACTTGAAAAAACAGTTAGTCAAAAAACCAAAGAAAAAACTAGATCCTAAATGTAAGCAGATCAATATTCAGGCTATGGAACTGGATACGAGGAGAAGGACATAAAAGGATCAGCTAGGAATAGAGAAGATGACAGATTTGGTGAAGAAAAGGGGTGAAGTCTTAGGAGAGGAAACGAAACAAACAGGTAAAAAATATCAACGCAGAACAAAGAAGGAGGTGATTAAAATAGGAACGTGGAATGTAAGAGGAACAAACAAAAATCTTGCTGAAATTGTGGAAAAATAGAAAATGAAACAGAAAGATGTTGGATAGATATAAGTATACTTGGAAATAAGTTTCAATATTAGTAAGGAAGGAAAAAAAACGTATTGAATTTTGAGGCGTTTTCAGATGGAGTACGTGAAATGAGATTAATGGTAAATACAAAAAAGTAGCTCCACTCCCCTACAGAAGATAAGGACTTGAGCGCCAAAAATGAATTATAGGAAGACCTAGGAGCTGTATGGGAGAGAATGACTTAAAAATCTTAATTGGCGACATGAATGCGAAAATTGGGAGGGAAGAAGAATATAGAAATGTATAAGAGAAGGTAAAAGTAAACACGAAGAAAATAACGAAAATGAGAGAGTTTTAATTCAATTTGTAGAAGAAATTAACTTAAAAATCAGATGGACAGATAAAATAGCGACATCCTACTATCGCTTTTTGACCTGACATTGCAGTAGGATAGACAAATTGAAGCGGGATTTGCTCCTAATAAGTCCCCCATGCAAGGCGGCCATGCTTGCTGTCAAAGCATAATGAAAGTTTTAGAAAAATTTGGTGCAAATCGTTCTTGATTGCAGTGAAAACCTCGAGCAGCCTCTGGACAGCTGTTTCAGCCCTGCTTGGGGCTTCTTCAGCAGAGACGTAGCTCGACATTCCCACTGCAGACCAAGAACGACTTGCCCAATTTATTCGCAATTGCGATGTAAGAGTGATGGACAGATAAAATAAAACTTTCATTATGCTTTGACAGCAAGCATGGCCGCCTTGCATGGGGGACTTATTAGGAGCAAATCCCGCTTCAATTTGTCTATCCTACTGCAATGTCAGGTCAAAAAGCGACAGTAAGATGTCGCTATTTTATCTGCCCATCACTCTTACATCGCAATTGCGAATAAATTGGGCAAGTCGTTTTTGGTCTGCAGTGGGAATGTCGAGCTACGTCTCTGCTGAAGAAGCCCCAAGCAGGGCTGAAACAGCTGTCCAGAGGCTGCTCGAGGTTTTCACTGCAATCAAGAACTATTTGCACCAAATTTTTTTTAAAAATCAGAAGCACAGCTTTCGATCAAATAAACATTCATAAAGAAACGTGGACCTCTTCGGATGGAAAAACACGGAATCAGATCGACCATCTGTTGATAGAAAAGTAGGAAATACCAACAAAGGTAAAAATAAATACTTTAAGGGTACAGAAGTACAGCACCGATGAACTTAAAGAGGGTACAACTCAGAAAATAGGGAAAGAGTTAAACAAGAAATTGGAAACAAATGATAAGAAAGAGTTATCCCGTGACGATGCTCGTCGTTTGGCGTACGAGTAGGCAATAAAAAATAACATAGTCGTGCGCAGAACATGACAAACAACAGAAAGAGTAACGCATGCATGGGTTAAAGGATTTCAGACACGCCATTCTAATTTGGCACTACGAACTCCAGAAGGGTGTGGCTTGTCGATGGCAACGGAATTCAATAGATTCAACGTTGAATCTTTTTTCAACAAATTGGAGGAGATCTTGAAGCGGTATCTTCAATTTCGAGATGATAGTCGTATATTTAATCTCAAAAAAGTTTTCGCAGAAAAGGGGATATGCTAAGTTAATAAGGTTACAAGTGCAGAAAGAGGAACCCTAGTAACAATATGTTGTATTGTTAGGACATCTGGAATTGCTATACCGCCTGCTATGATATTTCCACGAGTGCATTTTAAAAATTTTGTGATATATGGGAACCCACTCGGAACTTTAGGCTTAGCGACGAAGAGTGGGTGGACGAACGCACAATGTTTCGTACAGGTTGTTCAACATTTCACCAAGCACACCAATAGCTGGAAAGATAATCCTTCTTTACCAATGCCAGAAAATCACGAAAGTCGTTTGTCGGTCGAGGCAATTGATCTTTGTAAACGAAACGGCGTGGTCGTTACGATTTTAACTATACCACCGCACTGTACCAACAAACTGCAGCAATTAGGTGTCGGCTTGATGAAACTATTCCACAAGTTTTACAGTGCGGTTCTAGATAAATCATCCAGGACAAACCAGCACCATTTATAATGTTGCGTCATGCGTGGGGATAACGTATCCAAGGGCCATGGCTTCAGAAAGTATTGCAAGTGCATCCTCTTCTATTTGATAAGCGTATATTTACTGAAGAAGATTTTCGGCCCAGTTCAGTAACAGATAGGGAACAAATCAAAGAGTGTGAAGCTGCATTAACATATCGATCAACCACTGATACGTTACTGAAACTGGTGAAAACGATTGTAAAAATCAAGTTTAAAATGAATATCCCAGAAGATTTTTCTGTCCAGATCAGTAACAGATAGAGAACAAATCATAATGTGTGAAGCTGCATCAACATCTCGATCAACCACTGAATTCGTTACTACATCTGATGAAAACGATTGTAAAAATCAAGTTGAAAATGAATATCCCATTACTACCTTAGCCAAGAGTCCTACAGGACGTTTTGATGAAAGCTTCGTAATTCCTGCTGGTTTTAGAGATTTTCCTAAAGCTGGTCCAAGAAAAAATATGCATTGTAAAAGAAGGCGGAAAGGGAGAACGATGAAAAAGTGCAGCTAATTGAATTAAGAACAACAGAATGTGATAAGAGTGAAAAGAGGAGTGTTGGGAAGACGAGTATTGAAAAGTGAATCCACCAATTCAGACGATGCGGAGGCTGATGACTAGTTGAAACTGCAAGATTCTTGTGATGGAGAAGATTTTATTGGGGATATGCCTGAACCTTTGAACTTTGAAGACCTTCATCGTCACCCAGTTCCTGAGGAATATGTACTGGTGAAATTCAATGGAAAACAACCGGTGTATTTTGTGGGACAAATCCATTCACAAATGACTAACAATAACTGAATGATAATCCATTAATTATGCCTAATGTTCCACATGTGTCATTGGTGGTTAAAACAGATATCAAAATGATCTCCTGCCCTGACTAATGGCCTTGACACACAGGCTGACAAAACTACAACAAGGATTGCTTACATTTCGGACTTGAATGTTCAATAGATAAAAGTGTTATGTCTCTTTGTTCCGACCTGAGTTAGAACACTGAGACAGTCTATTTTTTTCTTGTTCAATTTTATAATTCTCTTTTAAGCGTCTGTTTCTCATTGAATTAATTATTATGTTCTAAACCACGTTTTTGAAGCTAAGTTAAATTTTGAAAGAAAAAAATATTTTTTGTACACGGTGTCCGAAACCTCAGGAAGAGTCCAATAATTGCCCTTTAAATTCATTTTATCACGAAAAGGTCTTAACAAAAGTTGTGTAGATTTCCATTCTGCGTAATTTAAAATTATTCTCAAATATACAGGCTGTTATTTAATAAGTTACAAACCTAACTTATCATTTTTTAAATAGAACACATATATTTTATTGCAGTTTCGGTTAGTCCTTGAAGAGACGATAAAAATGATATAACATTATACTTACTTGTTTTTAGTATTTACCAAGTTATTTTTAATTTTATGCAAAAAAGGGTTCATCGTGTCTGCCAAATTGTCAATTTTAATGATACGACATTCATCCTTAGACCAAAATATTTCTATATCTCTCTAGTTTCACAATATTTTAACAGTTAATAACAGTTTTAAAAACCTAGCGACTATCAACAATAGTATGATTTAGTGCGCGTATTGTAAAATTAGTTTTTTTTTTCAAATGGAACACTGTATAATATAGTATATTTTATTTTTTCCAACCATGGCATATTTTATGGTATTAAGATTTATAACTGTCACTTTTCTATAATCAACTTAAGAAACGTTCTGTAAAATATTTTCATTCGTCTCAGAATCCTTTAGGATATTTATTCATACAATTTATCGTACTTTTAGTGATTTAAGTAAAAATAAATAAATAAATTCAGGATCTGAACGGTTTTTCTAGGTAATTCCTGTCCTGTAAGAACATATTAGGTATATTCGTTTTAGATGACTTGGGTTGCTGCAAGTCAGCCGCGTCAACGAAATGTGTATTCGTTTTACATTTTCGGCATGCCGTATTTGACATTGGCATATTCGTTTTAATTGCCCATGCGGCAACGTTGGTGTTGACGCAATGTGCACCTACTCCAGGGTAGGGTTTAATTGCGTCAACACCAAAGTGTTGTTTACTTAACCTTAATTTAGTCATTTTTCTCAAAGGTCGATGTTCATCACACAGAAAACTCTTTGTTTGAATGCAGTCGATGCATTTATTTATTGAACGTATCCAAACGAAAGTTATGTTAATTTAACATTTTTCTTTTCTCTGTGTATACCGTATACCAACTTGCCCATCACAAACTATTCGTTTTATAACAATTTGTGATGCAACCATAATTTGACCTAGATGGGCATCAGCTACTTGACGATGACCAGGGCCCCCGTAACCATGTGTGCAAAGCGTGCAGTGCACGCGGGCGCCATGTTCAAGGGGCGCCAATTAGCCTCTTGGCTTTGTCATTTTCTTCGACAAAAGAATTAACGGCAAACAGTTTCTTGTCTGGTAAAAATTATTCGAAAAAACTTTCCACAAGACTGAACTGCCGTTATCCTCACGGCAAAACGTTGACTAAAATAGAACAGTTAACTGCGGCAATTTAGAGTAGGAAAATTTAATTTTTGCGCTAAATTTTTCATAAAATATTTAGCTTACTTAATAATTCTATTTTGTAAAAAAACAAATTTGTAAACTGTTACGATTTGATTAAAAAAAAGAATTACATTTTACTTTTTAAGTTTTTAGAAATGTAAGTCCCTTTTGCATTTGTGATTTTTTTTCTTTTTTCTTTCTATTAGTAACAAGCACTTGCTTTCTGGGGGGGGGGGGGTGTCTGAACAGGGGCCTCCTTGGGCAGACGCCGTTGTTAGGACCTGTCTCCGCTCTCTTTGCACTCTGTGGCGTGGCCCCCGCAGAAAAGATGTAAAGAAAGCGCTTCGCGTCGTTTGGGCCGCTCGCCTTTGGGCGTTCGCTGCAGCTAGGAACTTGAAAAAAAAAATGAAGGAAAATGCTTGAAAAACGTTTAAAAAAAGTTGAAAAAAAATTTTCCCTAATGCGTAAACTTTTTTTGTTTTTTCAATTTTTTTTATTTCTTTTAATTTTTTTAAAATAATTTCGATAATGACCGTTCGCGTGCCCCAACTCATCTGTCAGAGGGCGCCAAAATATGAAGTGGCACGCGGGCGGCTTTTGGTCTCGCGGGGGCCCTGACGATGACGCTATTGTGGCAAACCCAGCATTTCTAAAATGAATATACCTATTACGAATCGGTTGGATAATCGCTGGATAGAACGTGGTAATGCTTTGAAGTGGTCTCCATGGTTACCAGATTTGTTTCTCGACTTCTTTTATGGGGACATGAGTAAACAAATGAAAAAAATGTTCTCTTATCACAATTTGTTTATAATCGTAGATACATATTTCGACCGCCAAGCTACTATCTTCATTTCTATTAGATATTCAATGAAAATATTCTTTGGCTCATATCAACCATAGAGTGTGCGTGTGTGGATGATTAAAAATGGGCAACGTGCCTGTTTGAAATACGCATAGAAAGATATATTCTATTCATATTAGCATGAAATAAATTTCAAAAAACTATTATCAAAATGCGTTCATGGGATATGTAAAAGAACAAGGGTATAAATGTCATATGAAAATAGAAGAAAATGTGTGTTTAGCAATATGGCAAAGTTCCTTTTTTTAATAGTTTAAATTTTTATGATTTTTAAGCCTATTTGTGACTGGAGACATTTTGTTTTTTCTTAGTTAATGTGTAAAAAATGTTAAGATTCAATTTGTCTTTTCTTTATACGTAGCTTCAAAATAGTAGAACTTTTTACCGTGTAAATAAATCGTTTCCATTCGTTCTCATAGTGTAATTGGAATTATTTAGTGAAAATCGTTCAATTCTTGTATTTTTTCTATATTTTGTTGCAACCGCTACAACAATGATAATGAAATTGTTAATTCGAACAAAAATAAAGTGTTTGGATAAATGTCTTGAATGATCCAGGAGATACAATATTTCTGAGACGAATAAGAATATTATACAGTACGTTCCTTAAGTTGATTATAGAAAAGTGATAATAACTCACAAGCTATAGATCTTAACACCATAAAATATGCCATGGCTGCAAAAAAATAAAATATACTGTATTATATAGGGTGTTCCATTTGAAAAGAAAACACTAATTTTACAATACGTGCACTGAATCATACTATTGTTGACAGTCGTTAGGTTTTTAGAACTGATGAAAATTTTGAAAGTAGAGAGATATAGAAATATTTTGGTCCAGGGTTGATTGTCATATCATTAAAATTGACTATTTGACAGACGATCAAACATGACCCATATTTTGCATAAAATTAAAAATAACTCGGTAAATACTAAAAATAAATAAGTATAATGCCTATAAGTTAGGTTTGTAACTTATTAAATGAACAGCCTGTATATTTGACAATAATTTTAAATTATGCGGAAAGAAAACCTACACAACTTTTGCTAAAACCTTTTTTTGATAAAATGAATTTAAAGGGCCATTATTGGACATATTCAGGGGTTTGGGTCTCCCTGTACAGATGTAGTTGATACTTAAACTTAACACCAGTGTTTTAATTCATCCTATGTAACTGAAAAGTTAGGTAGTTCAGTTATAATATAAAAAGAACAGAACATTGATTATACGCTAACATAAAAAATGAATTTGCCAATAATCATGTCACTTTTTTCCCTTTTTACATTAATGAAATTATTTACACGTAAACACATAATAAATGACACGAATTTCTCGGAATTCTTTAATAAAGTAAATGTCAAACATAATTGTTATCCGTTTCGCTTCTCACCACATAAACGTCAACAAATTTTTCATAACAGATCACAAAAAAAAATATTAATAACGAAACGCTTGCGCTGCAAATGGATCCTAAATAACATAATCGAATTGATTTGCCGGAAAGCCTCGAAAGAAAACATCGCCCCCTTGTTATTGTTACGATATTGAATAAAAGAGATATTCCCTTGCGTGGTCGGAACCTGACAGCACATTATATACGGCGTTTTAAAATTAAGGTCAAAAGGCAGGAGCCGTATATAGGGCGAGTTTCGGTAAAGATGTTACACTTAACACCTTTTTATTTAGACAAGCCTGTTACGTTGAGCTTGAGACCAAGGCTGTACGTAACGTACTTACGCTGAGAGAAATAAAGTTGACGGAAGTTCAGTAAAACTTTTTCCGATTTTCGCCTTCGCAAGGACTTTATTAATTTTATGTTGCAAGTTATTGGCCTTTTTTAATTTTATCACTTTGCACTTAATTAAAATAAAGCCAAATTTCTCATTTCAAAGTTTCTTTTTTTATTTTACAAATCGTTTCAAAAAGCTATTGAAAAGAAAAAAAAAACTTTGAATACCTATTCGTATTTGCAAATGGTCGAAATGCGTATAAGCAGAATCGATTTCTTACCAGTCAAAATATAAGACCACTGATTTAAAACGACATCTTCAAACTGACACAAGACCATAATGAAATGGAAGTGAATTCGTTATTTACTTTCGTCAACTTTAGTACTTCTACAGTTTTATCTTGCGGACTTGAGTTTTGAAAAGTTGTAACAAATTGGTGGTCCCAAGAAAGGAAACTGCAAAGATGATATACTTAAGGAACTCGGAACTCAACTATCTTCCAGAGGAATAAAGTTACAAAATATTCATAACCTGCCTAGAGGATTTACTAAAATGCTGAAGTTATACGTTTTCGAGCGATTTATACAGGTTGATTCAAAATAAGTGTCCAACCCTTTTAACTACAGATATTACCCGAACAAAAGCAATAAAATAAACGAATTGTAGACATAGGAGGTCTAATTTGCTATGGTTTTTAAGATAAAACCATGGAAGATTTGGGTATAAATTGATAGGTGGTTACTGTACAGCAGCTGAACTAAGTTACAAAGACCAATGGACTCTCGAGAAATAAAACAAAATACGAGCGTTTACTTTTAACTGAAGCTGAAACGTTTCTTGTTCGGGTTAATTAAAAGAAGATGATTCAGAGTAAACTGTGATAAAAATAGAGATAATCAATTACATTTGATTCATAGACTTCTCTACTCGCGAAGATTATTTTCGGAAAAATAAAACAAATAACAGAACATAGATAACGGAGGATATAACAGCGAATAAGTAGTGTAATAGCGATAACAAGCAGAAACGCTTTTGTTCCACCTGGCATGTGGCTCTTAAATATATTACATTTGCCACATTGCTCGAAGTTTATTTATTTTTATACCTTCCTTATTACACCTTGTTTTCTTGTCTGTTCTATCGTAACCGTTTCAAACTTTTTAAATATTTCGGTATTTCACGTTAGATTAAAATTAAATTAATTTCTTGGTGGCGTATTAACAAACAGAAGTTGTTTTTAGAAATATTTTTACATTTAATTCGAAGTATCTCATTTTAATGGAAAGGAAAATAAATATTCATTTTCTAGTGCACTTTAGTTAAATACCTTTGAGCCAATATTTTATTACACACATGTAAAGAAAGCAAAATAGAATTGTATAAACTCTTATAAAATAATATAGAGTTGCAAAAACTTTCAGCCCATTAATTAGATTTATTATTAATTGTTTAGATCGGCGCCGGCGGTTCTCAAACTTTTTCAGCTACGTAGCCCTTCTTGAAGCAAAACTTTATTGAACTCAAGAAATGTTAAGTCTATGTATAAAACATATTATACATGATATGTAAACGAAAATATATGTACATATATTACTCCACGGAGGAGCACAGTTTGGGGACAGCTTGCCCAACTATACAAGAATACTACCAGAACCTAAATCCTAAGCTTTTCTAATTTTACTTTTAACTCTAGACATTAATTAAAAATGGTTGATATTTTGAATCGGCGAAGTTTCAATTTGATTCTCTTAGTCAATTCGATAGTTTCCCAAACTTCTGTATATACTTCACATTTGAGGTTCGGCAAAATCGTTCAATTGGACTAAGTTGAGACACGTTTAGCACAATTCTTCTTTTCCTAATGTAAGAAATTCTAAAACTCTCAAAACAAGATGTTGCAACTTTAGCGCAGTGCTGGTGCCACGTCTGGTTAGAAGATGTATCCGCCATTTTGGTAACGTTTTTAACAAGCGGTAAAAGACGCGTTTTAATACACTTTTTTAAGAATATGTTTGCGTCAATAGAGTAGCTCAATTCAGAAATATAAGCCACCGCCCGACCCTTTGTCAAAATAGCTACCCGAACAAGCACTTTCTTTTGAAAATTGGTTCATTTTTCGTCAATATTGACCATTGTCCAGTCATTTCATCGAATCACCATCTTTCAAATGTCTAATAATGCGATAAACAGTCGCACGTCGAACACTCATTGGTACAAAATATTTAATTGTATACCAAAATTCATTTTTCCAATACTTCAAATAAAATTCGCTAATGATTTCCCTCTGAGTATCTATTTTAATTTGATTTATTACTAACACCATGTAATTGTGACGCGCAATATTTTAACAGTAGTCAAAGAAACAAGCAAGAAGTCTGATAATTTGTTTTTTTTTTGAAAGAACGACAATCGTTTACCTGACCAGAAGGGCACATATTTTGTCTTATTAATTACTGCGCACACCCTTATAGTCTAAACATGCACCAATAGAAATGCTTTCTAAATACTCTGTAATAAAATTTGTCATAAGTCTTTTCTTTTCGCAATCTTTGAGGATTACAGATTTATTTATCTGTAATACTTTTACAGTGACAGTAAAATAGTGTAAGGCCCGTACAACACAGTGATAATTCTTGCATAAAATTTGTGAAAAACTAACACAGAAGAGTCGAATTAGGGTCCCTAGATTTGATTGACTTAACATTTGGGAGAGGATTCAGAAGTACAATAGGCGTGTTCTTTTTGCGACAAATCTCATCTCAACTCAGGTACAACGTTATTTCCGTTGGCATGAACAAGTAAGTATGAACTGTGATTTCGATCTCCTACCTTGTCACTCGTGCACACCTATTGGTTGCCAGGTTGAAATACACATTTAAACTTACTTGTTCGCGCGAACGGAAATGACGTTTATCTGAGTTGAAGTGAGTTTTGCGGTAAAAAGAACACTATCTGAGTTGAAGTGA
This sequence comes from Prosopocoilus inquinatus, assembly GCA_036172665.1. Taxonomy (NCBI): domain Eukaryota; kingdom Metazoa; phylum Arthropoda; class Insecta; order Coleoptera; family Lucanidae; genus Prosopocoilus; species Prosopocoilus inquinatus. The sequence goes on along the minus strand of CM069876.1, from coordinate 28,321,762 downwards.
GTAAAAAGAACACACCTAATGTCACTTCGTTAGCAATGTCAGATTTGACAGTTGGCTGACCTAACTTGATATGATTATCCCGTGGGTTAGAAATAATAAAACATATTAGCTGTTCACTTTCGTTTTAGATTCAGAGTAGGCCCTGTTACATGACATTTTTGTTGATATCACAATGAAATGTAGACGTCAGAAAATTGAATGACGATTATTTTTAATTTTATGGTTATATTTTTGAAAACTGCCATTGCCACTGTTGCCAGCTCGACTACAGCAAGACTGAGCATTCCGTTAAAACGTAATTAAAAAAGTAAATACATGCATGGGAATTTAAATAGCAGGATCTTCTTGCTGTTGCTGATGACTTAGAACTTTTTTCATGGTCATTTGGGACTCATTTAGAATTCTGTCTGCCTCTTTCACAACCTCCTACAACGCGCATACCTTTAGATTCTTCTGCTAACACAGCAGTTCTTCAAATCCGTTTCGTTTCTTAAATTTGAGCGGTCCTTTATACAATAATTAAAAGCCTTCACTATTGCCGGTTTAGTTCCGTCACGTATAACTTTTGGCATTTTGACGACATTATAATAAAAAAATATATTTGTTTCAACTTACTTTTCACTTTAATTATACCATCGAAGTCCACGTTGTCTATATATCGGCAACATGTCAGATTTTGACTTCCTTCAAAATATCTGCACGTAACTTAACGAGAAAAAAAAAACATAGCCCTCTCGTATCTAAAAAAAGATGAACAGCTAATAGTATTGCTATTTCGTAAACAATACGTATCTTAACAAAATCGTGGATTTGACGTTGTTCTTCCGATCCCTCTCCGACATGATAAATGTTAATCACATCTAGGGACCCTAAGTAGGATTAATCTATTCATTTCAGTATGATTACCTGTCTCAGTCATTTTATAACAAATTTTGTAAATTTTTCACAAAAATCGACATATTTCTCTAAGAGCTGTATGCATCCGATCACTTCTTAATTTTAGTGACATTTATATATGAGGTTTGAAGTTTTACAACATTGCACAATATTGAATCAGTCACATTCCAAGTGACGCTTAAAGTTTACTTGTTCAGAACATTTGGCCATAAAACGGCCGCCGGTTAATGGGGATGGTGATAATTTCTCATCCTAAAAAAAAACTTTACTGTGGTCACAAGACGATATATCCCCTTACAACCCTCCATTCTTTTCAGCAAAAATATGCGACGTTCGGGACGGGATGCGACATTCTTGTTTGTAGCTTGATTTGAGATATAACCAAGAGTTCTTTTCCCAGATTTTTTCTGTTTTATGTCAGAATAGTATCTCCCGTATTTTAAGGATTGTCAAAATTCCTCCTTCTCTTCTCTCTTTGATAGAATATTTTGTGACCGAGATAAGATTTTTCTTACTGAAGCGTTTAGATAAAGATAAATCTAAAAAACTGAAAGTGTATTAAAAAAAATAAAATCAAACGAATAATAGCGAAATAGTTTTGACAAAACAAATATTGAAACAATGACTTAAATACGGAAAATTTTGAACGAAACAGTAATACACTTAGAGAGAAAAAAAGGCGTTGATTACTGAGATCATTCTCTACGAGTCATTTTTATTTATTTTTTTTTCTCAGACTTTCTAGATAACAATTTTTGTTTCAGAACTTACCCAATGTATAATATGCTTTCTTCCCGTAATCCAAATTTTTCGAAACACAAACAGTTTTTACATAAAAATAAAACCTATTATAATAAAAAAAATTAATAATCACCAGCAAATCCTTAATTTCGCGAAAATCACTTACAGATAGGTATAAAAATTTAATAAATAAAATAAAAAAAGACAATAATTTCTGGAAATGAACAACGAGAAAGTAAACACGTTTCCAATTAGCAAAACCACAGGGAAACTCAGTCGAATTTTAAGGATCCAAATTTTTTATAATTAAGTACATTTTATTTAATTCAGAGATTTTATTAAATTAAAACTCGTATCGTGACTAAGGGTCCGACATTCCTAGGATATCTGATAAGAATCAGTATAAAGATAAACAAAGCAGCAACGTAGATTTCAACGTCGCCGCCGAACGGCTTTTATACCCGCTGCATTCTCACCCTCGCGCTCATTGCATCAGAAGCAACCGTTTGATGTATGTAAATTACGTGTGTAACACAATTGCCTTTATAGTTTCTTTCAAATTAATAGTTTTGAAAACATTATAATTCTTTAATGTAACTTTTAAAAAGACTGGAATAATACATTTAATTCATATCAATTAAAGCACCGTCACTGTAAAAAGAATGCCACTTTATTTCGGAATGAATTGGTTATGTAAACAAGTTTTTATATCCAGTCGACCAGAACTGTAGTGGTTACTGCGTGCGGCATAGACTTCTTGGGCTTCGACTGGTTTATTGTTTTGTTTTTACAGGGCAGATACGTTAAAGACTCGAACTTTTTCCGGCTATGACCGCTTCAGCATATTGGTAGTTCCTCATATATTTAACGAAACCTTTCGCCTAAAATGCGCCTAGGCCTGATCATGACTCATTGAAAAATACAAAGTACGTACAGCGTTATGCAACGAAAGCATTCGTCAAGCTTGCTTTGTATGTACCGAGAAATCAGATCAAGCATTAGCATTAATATCTTTGGAACATCGGTGATAAAAGAAATAAGTATGTAAAGACTCATGATTCCTGTAAGAGAACCTTGATTCCGATCAAACCTTGTTATGTATTAGAAAAAAATAGAATAAGTTTTTTCCTCAATGCCAATGCCTAATGCAAAGCTGACGTAGACTAAAGTAGGTCAGTCACGTCAAATAAATAGGTAGCTTTTCTGATCAGAGCGACAAGACAGTTGCCCGGGGCACGAACTCCGGACATCTAGAAAAGTGCTTCTTCGATTCCAAATGTAATTTAGTGACACGTATCGTGAATTTTTCAAAATTCTAATTCCTTTTTTTAATCGGTTAATTTTCCTAAAAGTGTACTTAATAAGCATCCACGATCGGCGAGGGTTTTTAAATAAAATCAATTTCTGGCTTGTTGGCTAAAACAGTTTACGCTACGAACAAAGAAATTGAGATTCAAGTAAAAATCGAGCAAAAAAAACTGGATCTGTCTATGATCAATTTATATTTCTCAAAAAAAAATGAAACCCAAAGTTAAATTTCAAAATTTTTATATTAAAATAAAAATAACAAAAATATACTCTTCCAAAAATGAAAAACGTAATAAAAACAAAACCTATTTTTCAAAGCGCAACAACAACTGTAAAATAAAAAAAGAACATGAAAAGCTTCTCTAAAAATTAAAAATTGATATAATGAAAAACAAAATACATTTTTCAAAAGTTACAGTTGTAACCTTCTTTGAAATTAAAAATTGACATTAGAAAAACAATCAATCAATCATTCAACCAATTTTTATTTCCTTAGACTACAAATATGTAATATGGAAATAGTCATAATAATAATACAAGTAATCTAACACAATAAAAAAAGCATGTAGTAATGATTTATCAATTTAGTCACGAAAAAAGTTTGTTTGGTTAGTGTTAAAAATCCACAAAGTACATTCCATACAATCCACAAAATACATTCCTTTTGAAAATTAAAATTACCGAGTGTCCCTCAACGAAACGTTACCACTTCACCAACGTGATTATCAATTCAAACTGAGTAAAAAATTCTAAAAAAGTTCAGTTCTAAAGTAAACCGTTTCAGAAATACTGAGTGTTTAATGTTCAATTTTTAATTTTTTTACATTTTAAAGTTCATCATTTCTCCGTTCACCTAATAATCAATTCAAATAAAAAAAAAATAATAAAGCAAACCGTTTTTCAAGCATACGACGTGTTTTGTAATTTTATTTATGTAAAAATACACTAACACTGCGGATCGATATCTAATTTTTTTGGATTACCACTAAACCATTTGTGATTCCTTAAATTAAAGGTACCACTCTTTTACATTCAGGATACTGAAAAATAGCGATTCTGATAATCTTTCAGTTTATTTATGTTTTTCGTTTCCCCAATACAAATCAATAATACCTTAAACATTGTTATTTAAACTACGGGCTTTATCTTAACATGCTTGGCAATGCATTGTGCAGGTTTTATATAACGATTATCGAACTAACACGTCAAATGAAAGTAATGTAGATTTTTAATTGTTGTAATAATAGTATTTGTAATAATTTTAGAAACGTTTATACAGCATAAAAAGTAATGTTGACATTACTTTATAAGGTGTTTTTTAGACACTTCTATAGCATTATTTTGCTTTATTAGTTGTATCCATTTTGGATGTTTAAGTGCTTTATTAATATCGAGAAAATGTTTATAAGACCAAAAAATAAAGCATTTTTGATTACTTGAATATCAACGTCATGTACGCCGACTGGCGTTTGACTGTACTTTACCACTGACATTTTTTCAGATTAATTTTGCGGTGAATTTACAAATTTTGTAATAAATCTGAACAGACAAGAAAATCGTTTAATGGTTCTTAATAGACTAATATTTTAAGTACAAGGGGACCACACGAGAATTCCTACCCCCTTTAACTCTTTTATTTTTGATTTTAGGACAAAATGCTTAATACAAAACTTAAAGGAACTAATTCGAAGTTTCTCTGTGTGGTCACAGAAAAATAATTGATGGTCGAAAAAACGAGATATAAACTAAACTTAAGTTTTTTTTAATGGAACACCCTATATTTTATTACGTTTTTCGATTCGAAATAAAATTCTAATGGGACTACATGTATCATAAAACTAATAATGTAGAAGGTGTTTATAAAATAGTTCCTGCTTAATTTTTTTATTTTTTATTTTAGAAAGAAAAAAGGATAAAAAAGTTGTAGAATTTATTTCAGTACTGTTACAGATACTCACAACAAACAATTGAGATACCCAAAGAAATAAACGAAGTTTTGGTTTTAAATAAAATAATATTAAATAAAATTTTACCATTAACATATTAAATCGTTTTACATGTTTTCTAAAAATTAACTTTTTAACTAGAAACGAAAAATATTTCGGAAAAATTGAATTTTAAAAAATTACTAAAAATTGAACGTAAAACATATTCAAAGCATCTTCAATTTTTTTTACGCAAAATGTAAATCTTTTTAACATGTTTTGATTCACATTTCTTAGTATAAAAGAATCATTAATCAAGTCTTCTATTTCTAAAATTCAAAAATAAAATAAATTAAATAGGAATTATTTTATAGACACCTTCCACATTATTGGTTTTATTATACAGAGAGATTCAGGCAACTCTTTCATTAAAAGTTTACGGACTTCTCCTTAGAATTTCTATTTCATATTTTGCAGTTATAAGTTAACAATATGGATCTATCAAAATATAATATTTTCAAATTTCGGACACTTCCGCTTATACCGGAAGTTGCTGTCAACTTTCTTATTTTAAATGGAATACCCAAATTTTTAATGCTTTTTTGAAATCTTCATAAAATTCTAAAAATATTTTGTGCAACATGTGATACAAGAAAGATTAACCGTTTCCCAGATATTTTAATTTTTTAAAAATAACTCAGACTTGTAGAACCTTGGTTATGATACTGCCGTCTTTGTGCATAAAAAACCATGATGCCCATTTTTGACCTGTAGTAGGCTACAGTAACATTCTTTCAGATCATATCCGGTTTTGCACTTGATTACTTACAGGCTGGTTGAAAAGTAACTTCTATTCGAAATAATTTCAACTGTCAAAAAGTTATGTTTTTTTTAAATGGAACGCCTAGTATATTTTTATACCATGTGACTGAGGATTAAATGTTCTTTCGTCCTGTATTAGGATTCCTTATACCTATCTCTTATAGTTCACTCGTTATCCATGATTTCTTTTTAACACCTGATTTTTTTCCATTTTTCGGTATTATTTTTAAATAGTGGGCTATGAAAAAAAATTATAATTTTTGAATCATCTGTCTAGTAGGAATTAAAAAAAAAAACAATTTAATCGCTACGAAGAACCAAAAAATGAATAATAAAACACAGACATATTAAATGTATTTGATGATAAAAAAATCGACAATTCAAGAAGTTAATAAAAAAGTTGTAATATCGAGGAAAATACGTTATTACTTAGATACAGTAGGAAGTTATTACTAATAAATAATAACCGAGGACAACTTAGAGCCAGTATTATAACCAACAATTTTTATATTATTTTTAATATTTCTAATTTATTTATTAGTTTTCATAAAATTTTGTATTGTAATTGTAAATTTCTCCTTGTAAATGTGTAAATAGTCGTACCAAGAATTCTAATACATGCGGCATATGTAAACAAAAATTTCAGATGATAGATGTGTATTTAAATATTATTTGTATGTTTTTAAAATGAAATTGAATCATGAATAGAAAGAGAAAGGTAAGAGATGGGTACAGGGGATGCTAATACAGTTCGAAAGAACATTTAATTCTGATTCTTATGGTATAAAAAAATACTGGGTATTCCCGTAAACGATTTTGTGTAAAACTAGGTATGACCTGAAAGCTCATGAGCATAGCCTACTACAGGCTAAAAATTGAAATTACGGCTTTTGTTACACAAAGATGGCAGCATCATAAACAAGGTACTGCTACTTTGAACTTTTTTAAAAAAATGGAAATATCTCTAAAATGGCTAACTTTTCTTGTATAATATGTTACACGAAATATTTTTAGGATTTCATGAAGATTTCAGAAATGCGATAAAAAATGGTATATTCTATTTAAAATAAGAAAGTTGACAGCAACTTCCGGTACAAGCGGAAGTGCCTGAAAGTTGGAAATATTATATTTTAATAGATCATTATCGCTAACTTATAACTGCAAAATATGAAATAGAAATTCAAAGAGGAAGTTCGTAAACTTTTAATGAATGGGTTGTCTGAATCTCCCTGTATACGTTGTCCCAGTAGAATTTAATTTAGAATCGAAAATCGTAATAACATACAGGATGTTCCATTAAAAAAACTTAAGTTTAGTTTATATCTCGTTTATCCGACCATCAATTGTTTTTCTGTGAGCACACGGAGAAACTTTGAATTAGTCCCTATAAGTTTTGTATTAAGCATTTTTTCCTAAAATCAAAAATAAAGGAGTTGAAGAGGGTAGGAACTCTTGCGTAATTTAGATATTTTCTAGATAAAATGAATGTACTATTATAAGACTGTTTTAAAAATTCGTTCATATCTATTGCCCTATAGGTGTTAATTTTTAAACTTACCTTGATAAACAACTCCAAAAACTAACACGTCAGACTTGAAAAGTGGATGGGTGACTGTTATATTTACATAATTTTTATCAGAAGTCTGTACATTTCCTGGCATTCGACAGTTTTCTTCTTCTGAATTGGGCAGTGCGCTAATTTCAGTAGAAGCATTACTTCCGGATTGTTGCGTAGAATTTATTTGCGGAGGCCCCGGAGATCTTCCGGGTGATGGGTCAATTTGCGTCTTTGCATCGGAATCCATGCTATGCACAGACATTCCGTCAGATAACGTGCATTTGTCAATCAGAAGAAGGACGAAGAGGAGAAACACTTTTCCGGTATCCATACTAAAAGCGTCTTCAAAGTTCAACACGCACACACTACTTTTAAGAAATCCACACGTTTCTGATATTGTACATACATCGCAAGCACTGATTATATAACAGAGTTTCTATCTTTAAAAAGTTTTAGGAGTAAATATATGTATGTATAATTTTTAAATACTAAGCTAAACACTACGATATTGCTTATTAGTTATTAATTACTTGGAAAATAATATTTAGGTGGAATTTTCTTAAGCACATCGAAATTTGAAACTGATTTGTGAAAATAGGACACCATTTTCATTGGAAAAATATTTCGAAGGAAAAAAAAATATTCAAATGCAGCAAGACATATTCGTTCCTTTTACGTACATACAACAATACATATACAAGCAGAGGGTGGCAAGCGAGTGGCAAGGAGGCCGGACGCACTGAAACTGAGTTCAGTAAAACGCCCGAGCGGTAGCAACCCTCCGCTCTCGCCCCCATTCGATCGATTTAATACTACACATAAATATCACCGGGTACCTGAGCTGTACCTGTCCGACATATAAATTCAAACAAAGGCGTCGTACTAACACCTCTAATGCATGTTTCCGTCCACAGTGTGGAAAAAGGGGGAACCCCGCCATAAAAAGACGCAAGTTCACGTGGAAACCAATCAAGAGGATTGGATGCAGTTGAGCTTTCAACGTACCGAAACGAATCCCGCGTTTATATTTCTAAAAGCTCCATTATGGCAAAAAAAAGATAAGCAAAACAGATGACTCATGGAAAATAAAAGCTGAAAGCAGCTATTAACCATACCCGTGTTTTCCAGGATAACATCAACGGATTTTTTTCACTTCCAAATGCTAATTACTAACTCACAACTACTAAACATACAAAGCAAATAGTTGTTTTGAAAATAAAAATTATATTCGTACAATGCGACTTTGAAACTTCCTCGATTCCCAAACAACCATGACACAGTTTACGACATTCAATCGTTAAAAATAGTATGCGCAAGAGAGTGCAGAATTTAATACAATTAACGCAAATTCAGATTTCTGTCAACTGCAGGGAAAACCAGAAATTCATACAAAAAAGGCATGTTTACGTTAAAATGCAATTAAGGAAATTACTTGCAGTTGAGTTTTAATGTGCAAAAAAAATGGATGACTAAGGGAAAACAGAAGCTAAAACTCAATAATAAAAATTAATTTTACAAACAAAAGTCTCAGAGTAAGCTGCAGCTTTGATAATAGCGCCATTGAAAAGCTGAATTAATTCTGCACAATTTTCATTTTAGACATTATCGTATCGCCATTAATAAGTGTGGAGGAAACAGTTGAATTATTTACTTTAAAAATATCATAACTTCTGTATGTACTCTTTATCAGAAATTAACGAACTTCGGTTAGTTTGAAAGGAAATTTTCAGCTAATTTAAAATTTCTATTCAATGACTTCGGTCAATTTGTTATAAAATAGCTAGAGGGTGCTATTTGCAAAAGTCGTAGTTTCTCCCAGTTTTCAAAAAAAAAAAAAAATTAAATGCGAAGATGTATTTTTTACAGTATTTACAAAGTACACAAAATGGCGAACATTATGGTGAAAACCCGAAGTCATTATCTTTTTTCGTTCTCAAGTTATTATCAATAATCTCTATTAATTGATGACATTAGCAGATGGAGAAAGTTCAAACAAATGCTATCGAGTAATACTTTTAATTTTAAGAACAGATAAAATAGCGACATCTTACCATCGCTTTTTGACCTCACGTTGCAGTAGGGTAGACAAATTGAAGCGGGATTTGCTCCTAATAAGTCCCCCATGCAAGGCGGCCATGCTTGCTGTCAAAGCATAATGAAAGATTTTAGAAAAATTTTGTGCAAATCGTTCTTGATTGTAGCGAGAACCTCGAGCAGCCTCTGGACAGCTGTTTCAGCCCTGCTTGGGGCTTCTTCAGCAGAGACGTAGCTCGACATTCTCGCTGCAAACAAAAACGACTTGCCCAATTTATTCGCAATTGCGATGTAAGAGTGATGAACAGATAAAATAGCGACATCTTACTATCGCTTTTTGACCTGACATTGCAGTAGGGTAGACAAATTGAAGCGAGGTTCTCGCTGCAATCAAGAACGATTTGCACAAAATTTTTCTAAAATCTTTAATTTTAAGGTTAAATAATGTATATAAAAGTTTTTTTTATTAATGTTAGGACGTTATTTAAAAGCATTTAAATGTTTTTGTAAACAGAGAATATTTAAACAAAAGAATAAAGAAACAAATAGAGAAACACGAATAACTCAAACACTAAATAAAAACAATGAACAATAATCATACACTATGACCAACAAAGTTTCACTGTGCCACTATACAATACTTTTTTTACTGTCCGCATAGAATTGTGTAGAAATTATTATTGATATCCACAGTAAATGGATGTTACGACACAGAATAAGAAACAATCAGAAAATAAACTCGGTGATGCCGCCCTCGATCTCTGTCAGCCAGCGACGGCCATGTTCTCAGAGTAGAATATCAGGCCCGTATACATAAAATGTGTGTTCCGAAGTTCAGGTCCTGACTTCCATAAATTATAAATACAGTTATAAGGTTTTCAGTAAAAACCAAAATGCAACATGATAAGAATTTTTAGGCTAAGTAGAAGGTAATGCGCAGTAAATTAATTATTCTCATTAAAACAAATGACTTTCTGGAATGCTGGTCCATTTTCTAAGTGGCAACAGATACTTCATTGTCATCTGAATCAAGTTTTAATGTTGCCAACAACAATTCATATTTTATTAGTGTTCCCAAATAATAATTTTGTTCTTATTCGGATATTTCAAATGTTTGTTAATAAATTTTAAACTATAAAATATTCTAAAATATAATTTAATAAGGTACAAGAGAGGAACTTTTTTTACAAGATCGTTGGAAGGGAATGTTCTTACTTAAGTTTATAAATTGTTTTGTAACATCTGGATGCCACTAACCATCTCTGAGCTCTACAAGTACCATTACGGCAATTTCGTACGATATTTTGTCAAGTAACCTGTTATTGTCGAAATTTTAGTTTTGTCAACCATTTAAATTTGACAGTAATGACGTAACATTGAAAGTCATCTGGTTTTCAGAGTGTTGGTTATATTTTAACTGCAGCAAAAAAGTAAGGTAAGTAAGTACCGGGCGATCAACGGAATTCATAATTAGAGGAGGCTGTGATTGGTGCTATTTTATGCTGTCTGGTTGGATACACTGAAAAATAAATAATAAATTGACAGTTGTCTTATTTGAGGTTACGCTCGTGGTCTATACAATCTTCATTTTGTTATTTTATTTTGTATGGTTGCTGGTTTAAATCCTTTTTCAGAATATTAGGGGAGGTTCGATTAAACAAATCCGTTTATTATCAATGAAAAAAAAAATAAATGTCTCAATTCTGATACTTTATATTTCCAATTTCAAACTGCAAGCGTGTGTTGCCAACTTTTTGGAAAATATCACAGCCTGCTCTTGTGATTTGGCATTTTAAAAACCTGCGATTCAAAAAGATTAAATAGTTTTGACAAGTCAATAAAACCCGTATCTACAACGAAAAACTGAATCGTGCGGAATTTCAAGGCCGCAATAGTACACTGTACTTGTAATTGTAAGAGAGAAAACACCGACAAAAGAAACATTATTTGCTGCTGCTTCTTTGAATCGGATGCTGTTTAAAGATAAACACGTCCCGTTTAATATAAACGAAAGTAAATATTGTTTAACAATAAGAAAATGATTTAAAAATACTTTTTATACATGATGTCTCAAAAACTCTGTCTTTTAATGAAACTGTAAGTTCCTCGTTACATAAGAGATTTTTTGCCGAAAAATGAAAAACTGACCTATCACAAGCGAGCGCAATCTCTTTGTTTTGAAACCTCTGCTTGGTTTACGACTTGTTTCAGCAATTTATTCAGATAAAAGCAATAAACCGCAATAAAACATTTTATTTACGTTAAGAAGAACTCGGTCAAGGTCTTATTGTATACGAATATAAATCCCACTTGCGGACATCGGCATGTTTATTTTCAACATGGATAAGTAAGAACGTTTATTTACGTATCTCTTTGTAATAGACAATAACAATTATGTTAAAGATGAGTACCTAATCTTCGTTAGATTTTTGCTGAAGTAATTAAACATCTTCGTACACTAGTTTTGTAACTGCGTTGAAATTGCGCGATTTTATTTCTTAATTATCCCACTAATAGCTGCAGAATAAGTACTGCGAGAGCAGAAATTATTCCTATTGTAAAAAACGGAAAGCAAAAATTGAAGTATGATACGATGAAAAATTTAAATAAATTAGATTGTTAGATAATCTATGGGTTCAAAATAAGTGATTGAATAACTTCGCCAGCTCTCAATCGAACTACGTTATTAACTGTTTACATTCCAACACAAAACAATGTTTTTATAAGGATAATACTGAGCCAGAATTTCTGCGTCGGCTTAAACCATAAAGGCATAAAGGTTCTCGCCTAACGCAGATGTTTATTTCGTTGTTTATTCGAAGTTTTAATAAAGAAACAAATTTATTTTTGCTGTACAAATACAATAAACTTTAGTAATCAACGTTGTAAGTTGATTATCGGCAGTTTTGGCAAATTAATATGATGTAAGAATTTCCACTTTTTCGATCGCCTTTAGATTGATTTTTTTTAATTTAACTTTTAAAGTACGGATTAGCACAAAACTAATAATCAATTAATGCAACACGCACAGAATATTTTAAACTATTAAGAACTTACCTAGTTACAAAATTTATCTACTTTTAAAATTAATAGAAAAACACGATACTTGACCTGCCTTAAGGACATATCTGTGCATTAGGTCATGCTCTGCGTTTTTATGACTTTTTATGACCCCGAACGTCGGAGTATAGTTGAAAACCAAGCTTCGTCGGAACATTTAATCTGCATTCAGCGATCCTTAAACAATTTCTATGAAAAAGTAAAATAATTTTTATCTGCGTTATTATTGCTATCTGACCAATAGTTGTATAACAAATTTTGTTTCTTTTCTTGACCACTATTTGTGGTTTAAATTAAATACATAAGTTTAGAGACACGCTGTATAAAAACGAGACGATCAAACGTCGGTGAGATAATCTTGTATCTCGAAAACAAGGTTGAGAAACAATTTCTTGCCTCGTTTATTTCAGAAACCAGAAAAGTTGCAAACGAGGACACTGTGACTCAATTAACTAGAAGAATTTAGTAAAAAAAAAGTAATGAGAAAAAACTTTTTATTCATTACGACGTGACAAATTTTTCAACTTAAATTTATATGAATCTGTTTCGCACTCTTGTTGTGCCGTGTTAAGTGGAAAAAGTCCGTGTTGACAAGTTCTGGTTAAATTGAGAATATTGAAAATGAAAATTTCTTTAATGTAACTTTTCCTTTTTTTATCATCTCTTTTAATCCCCAGTCGTACGTTACAGTGTATCGACCGCGGGTTATTTCTCTAATAATTTAAGGATGGTCAACCTAAATAATCATCCGAAACTCTGATAAACAACAAAATCACCACAGTTTTACAGATAACACAGTCTGCTCTTTTTGACTAACGAGCCACCAGTGGAAAGCGATTTTCTTGTTCGGTAGCTAGATTAAGTTTTGTAGCCGAAAATGCTCTCATAAAGGTGTTTCCCTCGAAACCTTAGAACAGGTATGAGGTTTTTGTCTCGATTAACTTAGTTAAGAAATTGAAAGTACTTAAAATTGTTAAAATAACAGGGAATGCTAATTTTAACAGATATATTTAAAAAAAAAGATAACACAAACCAACACTTGAAGACAGTACAAAATAAAACTCTACAATTAGGGAAACGTTAAATATAAGAAAAATAAAATATACATAGGTATGATATTTAATGTAAATAGGGAGAAGCCAGGATTTTTTTTATCATCTGCAGTGATTAGATTTCAAGCTGTATTGGTATGCTTACCGTCTGAAGTCTAATTATTATTTAGAAGAATCTTTTTCGTAGAACCAATGATTTTATTACAAGAAAATAGTTTTCCGTTAATAAGTATATAAAACAGTTTAAAAACTATTTTCTTGCATATTCATCGGACAAAAGTTGACTTCAGTTACGGATTTTATTACAAATATGATACACACACGGCGAGAAAAGTGTCTGCCTTCCGTGACGGGTATCAAACTTGGGAAGAAAATACTGAATTTAATTAAAAGAAACTGAATCTTGATTTCAATTTTGAATCGTCCGGAATGAGATAAGTCACGTGCTTTCTTAAGCTTTTGAGTTCACGTAAAAAACTAACTGAATAAGGGGCGGGTTCTATAACTTATTAACGGGCTGTTAAAATTTAGAGGTTCTTTAAAATTTAAAGTAGAGTTCCATGATTGGTTGCTACTTTAAATTTAACGGTTTTGATACAGAACAGACTCCTGTTTCAAATGTTAATTGTTTTTATAATCTTCCGTGCTATATCCCATCGCTGCCTCGCAGGACGCTTTATGAACATATACTTTTTCCGCTAGGAGCGGAGATTCCACTTTTTTCAAGCTTTTCCGCAAACAGAGTCCCGTATGAGAATCTCATTGTCAGCTTTTCATATGCGTAACAGAAAATGAAACATAAAACGCCTGAACGATCTAAGTGGTAAGGGACCGGGCTTATAATTCTAAGGTCGCGTGTTTGCACCGCGCTCGAGATATTTCTCGGGGGTGGTTGTTACTCTTCATTGTTGGGGAGAAAATTCGACACTGCTTCCCCTTCAACGGCGAGGAGGTTTGGAAATAACAAAGCCATGGACCACTTTACACTCCTGCTCCTGAAGTCCTGACAAGTTGGATAACCATCACAGATAAATGAAAACTTTATTATCATATTTCACCAAATCCGCGATACTTAAGAAAAACGTATTAAGTATGTTCTATGGCGTGTTGCTTAAGATCGTGGAAATAAATTGGCGTTGCAGTTTTCACTAAAGCTTATCATTGATCTATAGGAATTTCAAATATTAGATATTATACTAATTTTGTTTCTTAACGATGAAAATTCATTTTTAATCATTGTTATAAAATTGTTTACCTTGCGATTTTATTGTTGTCTGTAAAGAATTTTCTTTAAAGAACTGTGACATTAATGGAAGCCTCATAAAATGGAATTCAGAAGCTACACAAAGCCGTATATTCTGTTCAGTTCGATGGCAATAAAGTACGTGCAAACAGTGAGACAGCTAGCTTATAATGCCATTGCTACACAATTTGTGCGTAAATAAACGAAAAAAGAATATATCCTGCGAACTTTATCGGAACCGTCTGGGTAAACATTATCTTGTCTTATGCGCTTTTTATTGCTTACAGAAGCATCTGAACGATCAAACTTCACTTTATAATGGGTACTCGTCTAGCTATATTTTATAAACATAAAGTTATATTGATTTAACCGTAGTTTCTTGCATTTTTATGTTAAAGTTATATGCTGATCATGTCATACTTTCTTATAAAAAAAAAAATATGTACTGGACTCAATTTTTTCCAGAGAGAATTCAGCTTTAAATGACAGCTCTGAGTATAGGCAGTAATGTGATAATCAGGGAGAAGAAATCGGCCCACTTGTTCCGCGACCGGTACGAAAATTAAGTATTCGGATTATATTAGTCCCGCCTACAAGAATTTCTGCCGAGTGCGAACACTCGTACTGTACCTCTTCTCCTCTTGCTCAATCATCGGAGTCGCGAAAGTACAGTCCATGTAAAAAGCGTTCAACACTAAATGGGTCGAATTTTTTTCGCTGGTCATAATAATCAAATTTGTAAAAAAAAATTGCATAACGTTCACATAGTACATACACTTTAATAGAACCATTACCTTCAATTCGGCATAGAGATAAAATTGCAAAACAGTTACTAAACAGACCTGATGATACTGATTTTAGGAATTACTACAAACTTTATCGTAACATTTTAACGACACTTATTCGCCAACGAAAAACGATTTATTTTTCAAACAAGATTAATGAGGCTAACGGGAATTTAAAACAAACTTGGAAAGTGTTATTTGATAGTTGTGACATTTCCAAAAAGAAAGGTGAAAACTTTATTTTATTAAAGGTTGGTGATTTTGAGATAAATAGTTCAAATCATACTTTAGATTTAGCTAATCGGTTTAACGATCATTTTACAGAAATAGGACTTTCAATATCCAATTCTATTGACAAACCGTCTGAAAAATTGAAAGTTCACAGCTTAAATAAAAGTATTTTCTTTTATCCTATTTCTCGTAATGAAGTTGCATCTCTCATCTTTCTGATAAATATTCACCAGTTATTGATGATCTTTCTAATTGTACTATTAAGTTAATTTCCAAATAAATATCGGCACCTTTAAGTTATATTTATAATTTTTGCCTAAATGAGGGAATTTTTCGTAATGAGTTGAAACGTTCAATAGTTATTCCTGTTTATAAATCAGGAGATAAAACTTTACTTACCAATTACAGACCTATCTCTTTAATTCCTTTTTTTTCTAAAATATTTGAAAAATGTTTTAAACATCGAATTATTGAATTTCTTAAAATTAATAACATTTTAAATGGTTCACAATTTGGATTCAGACAGGAATTAAGCACTGCCGAAGCAGTAATGCATTTAACACAAAAAAATATATTCAAATTTACATTCAAGAAAAAAAGTATTAGGAACATTTTTACATTTAAAGAAGGCTTTGACACAGTGTCTCATCAGATTCTATTGAATAAACTTCAATGTTATGGTCAACGGTAAATCATATGAATTGTTAAAATATTATCTAATAAACAGAACTCAGTGTACAAGAATAGAAACAGTGGTTACCACAGAAAAAAATATCAAAGCAGGTGTACCTCAGGGGACAGTGCTTGAGCCAATTCTATTTTTATTGTACATTAACGATTTGTTTTCATTGAATATTCAAGGCGAAATTACTGCTTTTGCTGATCATACTGCAATTATTTTTACATCTGATTCTTGGGAAACAGTTGTGCAATTAGCCACTATTGGATTACAAAAAATAAAAAATATGGTTAGATTTTTATTTATAATAATAATAATAATAATAATAATAATAAATGCCTTTATTCCAGCTCCACCAATATTACAAAAGAACAGTAATTCTCTGCTATATAAATGGCCAAAAATTTTTAGGCGATAGTTCAATTAGTAGTAGTTAACTACTACTAAATTGTTCTTCCACTATAACCTAAATATTACAAAACAAAATTAAATTAAAATAATCCCTAAACTAAATCGTGAAATGTTGCAGGTAACAAAATTAAACAAAAAAAAGAAAATAATAATAATAATAATATTTGCATCAAAATTTAAGTTTGTGATACAAGAATCCATCTTCGAAATCTATACTTAAAGGCACTCAGAGAACTGTTGCGAACATACAGTGGTAGAGAATTATATATTTTTCGCTATATGGTAGGAGAAACTTCTTTCATAGATTGCAGTTTTGTAAGCAGGTGGAGTAATCATACCCTTAAATCTTAGGTTCAAATTATGTACATCAGTTCTGAAAGTTATACGGTTATATAAATAAGCAAGCTGTTTTTTCAATAAAATAGAATGGTAAAACGTAGTTGTTTGTAAAAGCCTACGATTACTCATACTGAGCCAGTTCAAATCAGATAATTTGTAAGATACTCTATCAAATTTCCGAATACCAAAAATTAATCGCAGACATGCTTTTTGAACCCTTTGAATTCGAATAGATGTATCAACAGATAGGCATGGACCATATACAGGAGCACAAAATGAAAAATAAGATAACACTAACGCATCACAAAGTAAAGCTTTGCATTGAACAGATAAATAGTGTCTGTGAGGATAGATTAACTTTAAAGTAGCAAAAGCTTTTTGTATGTTATTTAAAATATGAGCATTGTAACGAAATGTATTGTCCATAGTTAGGTCAAGATTTCGTGCATGATCTTTAACCGGAATTGCTTTTCCAGATACACGCAAATCTACAGCGTTATTAACTATATCGACTTTTGTTTTGCTCCCGAATAATAAAATTACTGATTTTTCAGAATTTATCAACAAAGAGTGCTGTGCAGCGTAGTCTGACAAGTGCGTTAAGTCGTCATTAATTTCGTCTAGCGCAGTTTTATAATTTTCAACAGGAAACGAATGATAAATTTGTGTGTCGTCCGCACACATATGTAGTTTTGAGATCTTAATACATTTAGGCAATTCAATGGTGTAAATTGAGAATAAAAGAAGACCTAAAATAGAGCCCTGTGGAACACCTTTGCTAATAAACCTCCAATCAGAAATAGAATTTGAAATCCTGACACACTGCAAACGATTAGTGATATAACTTTCTAAAAGATATAATGTCTAAATATTGACAAGACTGTCATTATTCCTCTTTCTCTTCAATATTGTAATTTTAATTATATCCCTAATTTTAGATTCTACAATAACGTTTTAAAATATTCGAAAATATCAAATATTTAGGTTTAATGATTGATTCTAATCTAACATGGCGTTTTCACGTTCAGAACTTGGTAAAAAAAGTTAGAAAAACATTATATTTTTTTATACAAATAAGACAATATTGCAACATAAATTTATTAAGAACAGCTTATTTTGCGGTAGTAAAAACATATTGTATTATGCAATTACAGTCTGGGGATCTGCCAATTCTTCTGCATTAAGAAACATTGAAATTATCCAGAAACTAATTTTAAAAACATGTTTGAGAAAATCTAAAATATTTCCGACGAATCTTCTTTTTTCAACGTTTGATGTTTTGAATAACAATTACATACAAAATCTATAATTATATACACTCATTTAAACAAAAATAAAATTCCTCTCTTATGCCCGGTTTCTGAAACGATATATAAGTTTACGTAGAGACAACCTCAAGATAAACTCACCATAACTTCCAAAAACCGTTTCTTAAAACTTTATCTGTAGGTAAAGTGTATAGGTGGCAATGTAAACAATTTATACTTTTCATGAAGTTATCTGTCAAGAAAAATTTATGTTTACCTAAAGTTATTTATCGTTTCAGAAACCGAGCATTAGAGTATGACAATTATGTTACAAGAGTCTACAATTCAACTAACTTGCAAATTCCTTACTGTAGTACTTCAAAAGGTCAAAGACATGTTCAATATCTTGGACCTTATTTTTATAATCAATTGCCTACTGACATTAAGAAAACTTTATACCTTCCTCATTTTAAAAAGAAACTGAAATTATGGATTAAAAGAAACTTCTGTAAAGAAGCTTTATTTCAGAAAAATAATAGAACTTTTCATAACCAAAATTTGATTAATTTAAATATTACATTATTATTGGTATTATTATATTATTAATAATTATTACTATTAGATACTTTATTATTTCTATTAGATTACTCCATTACTTTCATTATTGCTCCTTTAAAAAAAGGTTATATTTTTCTTAATATCCATAGTTCGCAGTCACTCACGAGCCAAGCTCATGTGACTGTGTATACCTTTTTACATTATATAAGTATAAAACTTATATGTTTGCACTGATACATACATATGTAGTTTGTATAGATTTATTTTGCAGAATAAATTTTTGTGAATGGTGATAAAAAAAACAAATTAGTGGTAAACAATAAACATAATACAAATATAAGTACACTTAAATTGTAGACTTAAGCCAATCATATAAAAATGTTTAAACGATAGTTTGTTTCCTGTAAACGAAAAATACGACTACATTTTAGCTTCAAACTTTTCTTTTGTGCTCATGATTGTACTTATACGGAAGTATAGAATCTAGATAGTATGTATAATGAACGACAAACGATGAAATGATTTCAGCTGTAGAAAAATAAATACTAAAATATTTTTTAATTGCAGCGGCAGTAAATTCCGAATGTAAAGACATATTTCATTGAAACAAGTTTATACAACATGCCGCACAATATTGTTTTCATTTCGTGTGTCAAGTAATTTTGCCATCAAATGTTTGTTTGCTTATTAAATGGATGCGTATTATGTTACGTAATTTCCATTGTATGGCGGCAGAATTTAACGAGAATGTTGAGAAAACGAAATTCCGAGTTCTAAACAAAAGCGTGTTTCTGTGATACTTTTGCTGTTTCGGTTTACTTTTATTTGTAAACATTACGGGAAGTCTTAATTAATTTTGTAAATTTTCGACGAATTCAATTTTTGTAAGTAGCCCCTAAATGCAGATTAAATTTGCAATTACATATTTGAAATTCTTAAGAACCGATTGTAAAGTTATTAAAGGATAAGAATACAGATTTTGTACACTTAAATTAATTATTATAAATTACAAAGTAAATTGTAATGAGCTGTATTATTGAAACACAAAATGGAACTGGTAAATCATCGGACTTACATAATGAAACTTATAACAAATTTTGTTGCAAATCGTTTTTGATTGCAGTGAAAACCTCGAGCAGCCTCTGTACAGCTGTTTCAGCCCTATTTGGGGTTTCTTCAGCAGAAACGTAACTCGGAATTTTCACTGCAAACCAAAAATGACTAACCAATTTATTCGCAAAAACGATTTGCAACAAAATTTTTTTAAACTTTCACTATGTTTTGACAGCAAGCATGGCCGCCTTGCATGGGGTAGTGAACCCGCTTCAATTTGTTATCCTACTGCAATGTCAGGTTACAAAGCGATCGTAGGATGTCGCTGTTTTATCTATTCGAAACTTATAACGTTTTCGGCTGATTGCTCTGGAGCACTCTCTGAGTATCTGCACCTTATTTTAATCTTAAATCTTAAAGATTTTTAAGAAATTAAGTTACATTATCGTAATCAAATGAGAAAAACAAAGCATGCATTGTGTACCAATACGCATTCGCAAAGAAATTGCATTAATTATTCAGCAATGATTCAGAGAAAACTTCGAAGCATTTTGTATGTATCTCTAGAAGCAAGGTCGGTTGTTCCCTTGGGGACTACGATGTGATCGAGAGCTGCGTTACTATACCCACTCAGTGGAGACGGCATGAGGTATTCAATAGGTATTATACAGAGTGTACTTTTACTGTGTGCAAATATTTAAACGTGTAATTCGTCACGATAAATGGCAACGATTAAACTTATATGCCTTTAACACCAAGTTAATAGTTTTCGAGAAAAACGCATTGGAAGATTTTCACCAAACTATTTGAGAACTGCTGGCATAGCTAACGACTGGATGGTACGCCGCCTTGCCTGTGTGAATGACGAACCGAATGTAGGTCAGTGTTTTACGATATCCTAAACAAACATTTGTTTGATTCGTATGAGGCCTATTAATAGATCGTAACAGTCGAAACATTTTAAACGGGTTCACAAAGCGCCTGGATTCATTAAAACAAGTGTCACTTCCCTCCAAGTAATTACAATTTTAGGTATTTTCAAATTATAAACCGACAATTATAATTGCTGCACAAAAAAAGCGGATGAGTTAAATAAATATCTTAAAGTATTGTCGCATGCATTCGATAAAGTCGAAGTTTCGCATTTCTTTTGATAGATTTTTGATTCGTAAAAACGCATATTAAGATCGTAATGTCATTTACAAATAATGAAAAAAGAGACATGTTATTCTTGTATGTGGAAGTCTGCGGAAACGCACCTGGACATTGGGCCCGGGCTTACAATGATATCAGTGATTTTTATTACGAAACACGAGTTTAAATGCAGGACTCTTTTTATGATCGGCACTGCGTGTGGGCACATCCACTGTCTACAGAGGAAGGCGTCAATGACCTTGCTGAATGTTTCTCTCTCGCACATATCAGCAGTTTCAAACAAGTGGAACCTCCGAATTTTTTTGGCTGTGAATCGGTAGCCACCCGAAAATACGCGCATTTCATAGCATTTCACGTACTTATACTAAGTTTTTTTTTTTTATTTTGACAATTTAAAAATAAAGCTATTATGTTTTTCTTTATTTAAATGCAATGAGTGGAATCGCCACACGTAGGAAATAACCATAGACAGTAAATAACCATAAACGGACTGACCACTACTTAATTTTGAACTCCCCCCCCCCAAGTTAAAACAAAAGTGCCTCCTGTATGGCCACACTCTCTTATAAAGGCACTCTAGTGCAGTTAAGGGCGCCACCCAACAGATATTACGCAACCCACGAGTAAAGGATGATATACGGCCGGGAAAATGTACATCGCCATAAACTATACAGGATCCGCTTCCCCAACAGTATACCACAGGGAAAGACAACACCGTGAGATAAAAGATTCGGCAAAAATCGTTCGTTTATTTATTTCTAATAAGCTGGTCGGTGACCCCGTATTGGGTTTGCTTGATATTGCGATTTATTTTTTAATTAATTTAAATGCACAGAAATCTGGATTGTTACAGAAGATATGTATGTTCCTAAAGGCAACAAATGATTACGAAGCAAGAATACTAACAATTCTTGAATCCGCTACTATAGCGTAAAAATTCAGTTAGCTGTACTTGTTGTATTTGCCTTTTCTTCTTTTCGTCCTAAATATAGTTGTGGGCTGCAAGAACAACCTTGCTTTACTCTAATATTCGTTAAAAAATTCTTGTTCTTCATGGTTTGTTTTTGTATTCCCTGATTATGTACTAAAATTTTCACCATCTCAATCATTTTTCTAACATTTTCCATGGCTTTTCTTTTTCTTCGGTCAAACGCTCTTCCAAAATTTAGGAAGGATATACCGACCGTTGTGGTATAATGAGAATATAGGCAATGTAGCAATGAAGGTGAAGAAGGCCTTTGTACGCTTTGGCAACCTAAGTTGAGGTACTTCTCTACCAGTCACGTACAGCTACATATTTCCTTTACACTTAAAATTCATACATTTCAATCTTTACTCGTCTACGCTATTTGTTCTCAGTGGAGGATTTTTATAACCTCAATTTGATTCAACAGCCGACATGAATATTTTTATTCTTACTTTATTTATAAATCTTGTGTGCTTCTGCTACGCGCTGCGTATTTTCTATTATTGCTTCACTTTTTAATGGTATTTTTTTTTATTTTCCAACGAAAATCTCTTCCGATACATTTGATATATTCATTATTACAATCTCTGTCGTCACCCTTCTTGCTGAAAGAACCTTCTGTGGTTTCAATATTTAATTCATTATTCTTTTAAATGTTTACTTCCTTCTGAACACATGTACTTGAACATTCAAGAGCTAAATAATTTTATTTCTTTCTAATTGAGTAAAAATTGTTGTATCAGACCACAATCACTTATTAAATTAGATGCGACCGACTTCGTCAAAAAAAAAGACATTTTCAGTCATATTCATCTAAGTTCTAGCTCAGGACAGCTGTTTGTTTTCCTCAGTGCCGACTTGCAACCGTTTTCATAATTTTAATGGGAGATGACGTAACTTCATTTATGTGGTAGCTGTTCTTAAGGCTTGAAAATGTCTTTCTGATAATTGTAGTCCGCCACAGCCTGTTCAACACGACTCAACGACTCAAAACAGCCTAATGACTTTCCTAGTTGAAACTATTTTTACGGCTTCTATAATTTTTATCTATCCTATTTTCATTATTCTACTTGAGTGTTTTTATTATTCTATACATTAATCCTGTTCTGGTGTTTCAACTTCTATATTTTCTTCTTCCCGGTTCCTCTCTTGTCCGTTCTATAGAATACAACAAAATTTTGACAGCCAATGGATCGAGATCATTAAAACGTCGTCTACTACAAGTCGTTATCGAATATCTAGTAAATATTAGGAATCTACTCTTCGATTACCAAATATACTCCTGTAATATATCTTGTTGTATACTTTCTAACATTCATTTTTACTACTTTTATTTTACGGAATTTATTAATAATCACCCTGTATATATGCTCACCGTTACACAGAGCGTCTGCAAAGTAAGTGTAAAATTTTTAACCACAGTATGCCGACATCACAAATAATACGAAAAAAATTGAAAAAAGAAATCGTAACAAAAAAAATCCTTTATCCGTTCCTAATTGGGCGCTCATGAAATAACAAAAAAAGAACCTGCTTCACTGATCTTAGACAGTAAATATCGCGGAAATGACTAATACGCAAGACACGCTCACCGAATTTCATTTGTGTAGAGGCTCAAAATCAAACAAACGTTCATTATTGGTCATATAGAAATGTTTATAACAATTCGACATGGCGTCCATCATTAGCGACACACAAACGAGCTCGGGGAAAGTGATTCTTGTGTTCGTATGTATGTCACGATTAACGCAAATACTGTCGATGGCATTATGAATACACTCCTCTGAAATGCTGTTCTCTCGCCGTTCATTCTCGTGAATTGCGGCATTTTAATAAGTAATAATACTATGTAGCAGAGCTGTACGTGTACTTATTGTAATAAGTACAAGTACTTTTGGACTTCTATTTGTACTTAAGTACAATCAAATACTATTGTATTTAGTACTTGTACTTGACTTGCACTTATAATAATAAGTACACGTACTGCTCCGGAGCAAAAAGTTTTAAATTCAGTTTTCCGTGGTATTCCTTTTGAATTTAGGAAAAATTTACTAAAATAAAATGATTCTCGTTTGAAATTATGGAAATGTACCAAATTTCAACGTCCTATTTATTCATTTGTTTTTTTTTTTTACTTCACAATTATATCTTTTTTAAACTGATTAGTTTTTTTTTATTCATCTGCATATTTTAAATGGTACAATTCAATGTTTCTCATTCTTTTATATTACATTCTTACCTTTTTTAAATTTATTAAAACATGTGTGTCATATTATTCTTAACGTTTTGCATCATTGATCTAAATTAGAGCGATTGTCTTTTGTTTATGAAATTTGTTGTCTGTCTTTGCTTGCCGCGTGCGCAAAGAATATTCTTTCCATTTCCCTTTTTCCATTTTTTTAGCGATCGATATTTTTTAGTTTAAGTTCGTTTTTTGTTTGTCATAAATCGATGTTTTCAGTTTCTAAATTTTTTTTTATTTATTGCTTGCTCAAGTCGTTTTTCATTTCCTTTAACAATATCGTTCGATAGTCTTTTGTTTTGACTTGTTTAATTTACGTTTAGTTACTTTTTTCTATTTTGTTTTCACTTTGTCATTTTTATCCAAATCAGGTTTAGTTTTTTTTTAAATTTTAAGTAATTTTTTGGTTTAAATTTAAGCGATCGCGTTTTGTTTCTGAAATTTGTTTTTGTTTTTTTTTTTCAAAATTTTCGAAGAAGAGAATTCGATTTTTAATTTGTTTGCACTTGAGATTACTTCTTTTTAATTAAAGCGATTGTCTTTTGTTTCTGAAATTTATTAATTTTCGTTTGTTTGTTGCTTGCGCAACGAATATTCTGTTTTTTTAGCAAAATCGTTCGATCGTCTTTTGTTTTTGCTATTTTATTTTATTTTTAAAAATTTTCCGATTTTTTTTACAATCTTTCTTTTCTTTTTCTTCCTATCAGGATCATAAAACTAAGTTTTCTTTCTTGACTTTTTCTCTTTTTCTCAATACTTCATTTTTTTCTTTTTTTGCGTCTATTATCTTTTAGTTTATGTTTATTTCTCAAAATGGCTAGTTTCAAACACTGTCACATTATTTTGTCATAGTTATGTTTTGAAATAAATTTTATTCGATCTTTTGTGGTTTAAGTTTAAGCGATCCCTTTTGTTTCAGAAATGTATCGTTGTTTTTTCCAGATTTTCGAAAGAGAATCCTTCTAAAGGTACTTCCAATTGTGTCTTCGATTTTTATTATTTGATTAAATTTCTGGTTTTGAAAATTAAAAAGCGATTGTCTTTTTGAAATTTGTTTTTGGTTCTTCTTTATTTGTCGCTCGCGCAAGGAATTTTCTGCCAACCTTTTTTCATTTTATTTATAAACATTTTGTTTCTCTTTTTTTCTATTTACATTTGTTAATTTTTCCGGCTTTTTTATCAATCTGCCCGGCCTTCGTGAGGCTTATTTTTATTTTGACTAAGAAAAAAATGTGGGTTACGGAAAATTTATATTTCTGTACAGTTGTAAGAAATTAATGTCGTCAGGTGCTAACAGGGGTGAAGAGAGATTATGTGACTAATCACTTTTTATTTGTTTTTTTAAATTAATTTATAATATCATAATATAATATAAATTGTGTGTCGTAATCATTAAAAATTAATCAAATTCTTTCACTCAGCTGTAATACGACTTATTGCGATGTTAAAAACAACGCTTTTATTGGCCTCTCGACTTCGGCAAAGGTCACTGCTTGATTGCACTTCTGTTTTTTTTTTGTTCCAATAAAATATCCTTTTCTTGACCTACCTCAAAGACATGGACGTATGATTACTTCTTGTCCGATTTTCAACTGCAATTTTCCCGAAATGTGTAAAACTTTTGTTAAGGACATGTAAGTTTAATCGTTCCCATATATGGTGATGTATTACAGGATTGAATTTCTGCACTTAAATCACAAACACCCGGTATTTATGATGCACAGGCACACCACCATTACCTACAAAAACAACTGTAAAAAAAAAATAGAGTATAACTTCTGCATTTCCAGTATTGCAATGAAATAAGCAAGGTATTTCCTTACAATTAGACTGCCTAATTAATTTCTCACCGGCGGGCGTGCAAATCAATTTTACAAGACACGGTATAAAGTTTCCTTTGTTTGCGCCGTTATTACTTCGTCTGTGTTCGAGTTCCTACAGGAATCACAAGTTTTCTCGTGGTAATTAGATTTTACGCAGCAAAATAAAGCATCAAGTAAACTTTATTTAACGTTGTATTAATACAATTTATACAAAACTTATCATTATTCGGTATTTAAAAATAATTAGTTTAATGAATTACTCATGTACCTATATAATGGAAAAATTTCTGTTTAATTTATTTAATGTATTTTCATTAATATGTATTGTTTTATCTTACCACACATGCAAGCATAGATAAATAGTTATGTAATACTTAGCCTCCCCCCTCTCCCCGTAATTATATTTACTAATGGTCGAGTAAATTTCACTTCCGTTAAATAGGTAGTTGCATAGGAACGGATTAAATGCATTTGCGTTCGGTGAACTTTGGTCAATGTCCTACTTAGTGACCCTATATTTTTAAAGAGCTGAAGTATATCAAGAAAAGTAGGGTATTAGTAATTATTAATCAATAAGTAGCGCACGTGCACGTACACTCGCGTGTTTGGGATGTTAATTTCAGTTATTACAAAGAAAAAGTGAAATATTGTCGCAATAAACGAAGATTGTAAACATTCAATCGCTTTCAAAGTGTGTCAGTGCATCCCAATATTAGAAAAAGTCAATAAAAGTATTATAAACATATAAAATAGCGACATCTTACTATCGCTTTTTGACCTAACATTGCATTAGGATAGACAAATTGAAGCGGGATTTGCTCCTAATGAGTCCCCCATGCAAGGCGGCCATGCTTGCTGTCAAAGCATAATGAAAGATTTTAGAAAAATTTTGTGCAAATCGTTTTTGATTGCAGTGAGAACCTCGAGCAGCCTCTGGACAGCTGTTTCAGCCCTGCTTGGGGCTTCTTCAGCAGAAACGTAGCTCGACATTCCCACTGCAGACCAAAAACGACTTGCCCAATTTATTCGCAATTGCGATGTAAGAATGATGAACATATAAAATAGCGACATCTTACTATCGCTTTTTGACCTAACATTGCATTAGGATAGACAAATTGAAGCGGGATTTGCTCCTAATGAGTCCCCCATGCAAGGCGGCCATGCTTGCTGTCAAAGCATAATGAAAGATTTTAGAAAAATTTTGTGCAAATCGTTTTTGATTGCAGTGAGAACCTCGAGCAGCCTCTGGACAGCTGTTTCAGCCCTGCTTGGGGCTTCTTCAGCAGAAACGTAGCTCGACATTCCCACTGCAGACCAAAAACGACTTGCCCAATTTATTCGCAATTGCGATGTAAGAATGATGAACATATAAAATAGCGACATCTTACTATCGCTTTTTGACCTAACATTGCATTAGGATAGACAAATTGAAGCGGGATTTGCTCCTAATGAGTCCCCCATGCAAGGCGGCCATGCTTGCTGTCAAAGCATAATGAAAGATTTTAGAAAAATTTTGTGCAAATCGTTTTTGATTGCAGTGAGAACCTCGAGCAGCCTCTGGACAGCTGTTTCAGCCCTGCTTGGGGCTTCTTCAGCAGAAACGTAGCTCGACATTCCCACTGCAGACCAAAAACGACTTGCCCAATTTATTCGCAATTGCGATGTAAGAATGATGAACATATAAAATAGCGACATCTTACTATCGCTTTTTGACCTAACATTGCATTAGGATAGACAAATTGAAGCGGGATTTGCTCCTAATGAGTCCCCCATGCAAGGCGGCCATGCTTGCTGTCAAAGCATAATGAAAGATTTTAGAAAAATTTTGTGCAAATCGTTTTTGATTGCAGTGAGAACCTCGAGCAGCCTCTGGACAGCTGTTTCAGCCCTGCTTGGGGCTTCTTCAGCAGAAACGTAGCTCGACATTCCCACTGCAGACCAAAAACGACTTGCCCAATTTATTCGCAATTGCGATGTAAGAATGATGAACATATAAAATAGCGACATCTTACTATCGCTTTTTGACCTAACATTGCATTAGGATAGACAAATTGAAGCGGGATTTGCTCCTAA
Organism: Prosopocoilus inquinatus; assembly: GCA_036172665.1. NCBI lineage: Eukaryota > Metazoa > Arthropoda > Insecta > Coleoptera > Lucanidae > Prosopocoilus > Prosopocoilus inquinatus. Next base: position 28,293,559 of record CM069876.1, on the reverse strand, counting down.
TGAGTCCCCCATGCAAGGCGGCCATGCTTGCTGTCAAAGCATAATGAAAGATTTTAGAAAAATTTTGTGCAAATCGTTTTTGATTGCAGTGAGAACCTCGAGCAGCCTCTGGACAGCTGTTTCAGCCCTGCTTGGGGCTTCTTCAGCAGAAACGTAGCTCGACATTCCCACTGCAGACCAAAAACGACTTGCCCAATTTATTCGCAATTGCGATGTAAGAATGATGAACATATAAAATAGCGACATCTTACTATCGCTTTTTGACCTAACATTGCATTAGGATAGACAAATTGAAGCGGGATTTGCTCCTAATGAGTCCCCCATGCAAGGCGGCCATGCTTGCTGTCAAAGCATAATGAAAGATTTTAGAAAAATTTTGTGCAAATCGTTTTTGATTGCAGTGAGAACCTCGAGCAGCCTCTGGACAGCTGTTTCAGCCTTGCTTGGGGCTTCTTCAGCAGAAACGTAGCTCGACATTCCCACTGCAGACCAAAAACGACTTGCCCAATTTATTCGCAATTGCGATGTAAGAATGATGAACATATAAAATAGCGACATCTTACTATCGCTTTTTGACCTAACATTGCATTAGGATAGACAAATTGAAGCGGGATTTGCTCCTAATGAGTCCCCCATGCAATCAAAAACGATTTGCACAAAATTTTTCTAAAATCTTTGATTATGCTTTGACAGCAAGCATGGCCGCCTTGCATGGGGGACTCATTAGGAGCAAATCCCGCTTCAATTTGTCTATCCTAATGCAATGTTAGGTCAAAAAGCGATAGTAAGATGTCGCTATTTTATATGTTCATCATTCTTACATCGCAATTGCGAATAAATTGGGCAAGTCGTTTTTGGTCTGCAGTGGGAATGTCGAGCTACGTTTCTGCTGAAGAAGCCCCAAGCAGGGCTGAAACAGCTGTCCAGAGGCTGCTCGAGGTTCTCACTGCAATCAAAAACGATTTGCACAAAATTTTTCTAAAATCTTTCATTATGCTTTGACAGCAAGCATGGCCGCCTTGCATGGGGGACTCATTAGGAGCAAATCCCGCTTCAATTTGTCTATCCTAATGCAATGTTAGGTCAAAAAGCGATAGTAAGATGTCGCTATTTTATATGTTCATCATTCTTACATCGCAATTGCGAATAAATTGGGCAAGTCGTTTTTGGTCTGCAGTGGGAATGTCGAGCTACGTTTCTGCTGAAGAAGCCCCAAGCAGGGCTGAAACAGCTGTCCAGAGGCTGCTCGAGGTTCTCACTGCAATCAAAAACGATTTGCACAAAATTTTTCTAAAATCTTTCATTATGCTTTGACAGCAAGCATGGCCGCCTTGCATGGGGGACTCATTAGGAGCAAATCCCGCTTCAATTTGTCTATCCTAATGCAATGTTAGGTCAAAAAGCGATAGTAAGATGTCGCTATTTTATATGTTCATCATTCTTACATCGCAATTGCGAATAAATTGGGCAAGTCGTTTTTGGTCTGCAGTGGGAATGTCGAGCTACGTTTCTGCTGAAGAAGCCCCAAGCAGGGCTGAAACAGCTGTCCAGAGGCTGCTCGAGGTTCTCACTGCAATCAAAAACGATTTGCACAAAATTTTTCTAAAATCTTTCATTATGCTTTGACAGCAAGCATGGCCGCCTTGCATGGGGGACTCATTAGGAGCAAATCCCGCTTCAATTTGTCTATCCTAATGCAATGTTAGGTCAAAAAGCGATAGTAAGATGTCGCTATTTTATATGTTCATCATTCTTACATCGCAATTGCGAATAAATTGGGCAAGTCGTTTTTGGTCTGCAGTGGGAATGTCGAGCTACGTTTCTGCTGAAGAAGCCCCAAGCAGGGCTGAAACAGCTGTCCAGAGGCTGCTCGAGGTTCTCACTGCAATCAAAAACGATTTGCACAAAATTTTTCTAAAATCTTTCATTATGCTTTGACAGCAAGCATGGCCGCCTTGCATGGGGGACTCATTAGGAGCAAATCCCGCTTCAATTTGTCTATCCTAATGCAATGTTAGGTCAAAAAGCGATAGTAAGATGTCGCTATTTTATATGTTCATCATTCTTACATCGCAATTGCGAATAAATTGGGCAAGTCGTTTTTGGTCTGCAGTGGGAATGTCGAGCTACGTTTCTGCTGAAGAAGCCCCAAGCAGGGCTGAAACAGCTGTCCAGAGGCTGCTCGAGGTTCTCACTGCAATCAAAAACGATTTGCACAAAATTTTTCTAAAATCTTTCATTATGCTTTGACAGCAAGCATGGCCGCCTTGCATGGGGGACTCATTAGGAGCAAATCCCGCTTCAATTTGTCTATCCTAATGCAATGTTAGGTCAAAAAGCGATAGTAAGATGTCGCTATTTTATATGTTCATCATTCTTACATCGCAATTGCGAATAAATTGGGCAAGTCGTTTTTGGTCTGCAGTGGGAATGTCGAGCTACGTTTCTGCTGAAGAAGCCCCAAGCAGGGCTGAAACAGCTGTCCAGAGGCTGCTCGAGGTTCTCACTGCAATCAAAAACGATTTGCACAAAATTTTTCTAAAATCTTTCATTATGCTTTGACAGCAAGCATGGCCGCCTTGCATGGGGGACTCATTAGGAGCAAATCCCGCTTCAATTTGTCTATCCTAATGCAATGTTAGGTCAAAAAGCGATAGTAAGATGTCGCTATTTTATATGTTCATCATTCTTACATCGCAATTGCGAATAAATTGGGCAAGTCGTTTTTGGTCTGCAGTGGGAATGTCGAGCTACGTTTCTGCTGAAGAAGCCCCAAGCAGGGCTGAAACAGCTGTCCAGAGGCTGCTCGAGGTTCTCACTGCAATCAAAAACGATTTGCACAAAATTTTTCTAAAATCTTTCATTATGCTTTGACAGCAAGCATGGCCGCCTTGCATGGGGGACTCATTAGGAGCAAATCCCGCTTCAATTTGTCTATCCTAATGCAATGTTAGGTCAAAAAGCGATAGTAAGATGTCGCTATTTTATATGTTCATCATTCTTACATCGCAATTGCGAATAAATTGGGCAAGTCGTTTTTGGTCTGCAGTGGGAATGTCGAGCTACGTTTCTGCTGAAGAAGCCCCAAGCAGGGCTGAAACAGCTGTCCAGAGGCTGCTCGAGGTTCTCACTGCAATCAAAAACGATTTGCACAAAATTTTTCTAAAATCTTTCATTATGCTTTGACAGCAAGCATGGCCGCCTTGCATGGGGGACTCATTAGGAGCAAATCCCGCTTCAATTTGTCTATCCTAATGCAATGTTAGGTCAAAAAGCGATAGTAAGATGTCGCTATTTTATATGTTCATCATTCTTACATCGCAATTGCGAATAAATTGGGCAAGTCGTTTTTGGTCTGCAGTGGGAATGTCGAGCTACGTTTCTGCTGAAGAAGCCCCAAGCAGGGCTGAAACAGCTGTCCAGAGGCTGCTCGAGGTTCTCACTGCAATCAAAAACGATTTGCACAAAATTTTTCTAAAATCTTTCATTATGCTTTGACAGCAAGCATGGCCGCCTTGCATGGGGGACTCATTAGGAGCAAATCCCGCTTCAATTTGTCTATCCTAATGCAATGTTAGGTCAAAAAGCGATAGTAAGATGTCGCTATTTTATATGTTCATCATTCTTACATCGCAATTGCGAATAAATTGGGCAAGTCGTTTTTGGTCTGCAGTGGGAATGTCGAGCTACGTTTCTGCTGAAGAAGCCCCAAGCAGGGCTGAAACAGCTGTCCAGAGGCTGCTCGAGGTTCTCACTGCAATCAAAAACGATTTGCACAAAATTTTTCTAAAATCTTTCATTATGCTTTGACAGCAAGCATGGCCGCCTTGCATGGGGGACTCATTAGGAGCAAATCCCGCTTCAATTTGTCTATCCTAATGCAATGTTAGGTCAAAAAGCGATAGTAAGATGTCGCTATTTTATATGTTCATCATTCTTACATCGCAATTGCGAATAAATTGGGCAAGTCGTTTTTGGTCTGCAGTGGGAATGTCGAGCTACGTTTCTGCTGAAGAAGCCCCAAGCAGGGCTGAAACAGCTGTCCAGAGGCTGCTCGAGGTTCTCACTGCAATCAAAAACGATTTGCACAAAATTTTTCTAAAATCTTTCATTATGCTTTGACAGCAAGCATGGCCGCCTTGCATGGGGGACTCATTAGGAGCAAATCCCGCTTCAATTTGTCTATCCTAATGCAATGTTAGGTCAAAAAGCGATAGTAAGATGTCGCTATTTTATATGTTCATCATTCTTACATCGCAATTGCGAATAAATTGGGCAAGTCGTTTTTGGTCTGCAGTGGGAATGTCGAGCTACGTTTCTGCTGAAGAAGCCCCAAGCAGGGCTGAAACAGCTGTCCAGAGGCTGCTCGAGGTTCTCACTGCAATCAAAAACGATTTGCACAAAATTTTTCTAAAAAGTATTATAATTTAAAACTGACATGAAATCAATTTAACATTCAGCTTTCATTTTAAATAAACTCTTCTCAAGAATTGGCCATTTTTTACGAAAATTATTTGAAGGTATTTGTTTCTACATTAACAAATAATATGTAGATTTAGTTTAAAAGAGCAGTTTTTCGAAATATTCCAGTTTCAAGAACTTTTATGAGGAAATGATTTTAAAGATACTTATTTAAACATTCTTTATTTTAATACCAGGAATTATTGCATTCTTGTAATTTGCTCTACTATTTTTGGACTACCCTGTATGTAAGACGGGGTTGAATAAATTCATACCCTGTACTTTTTTCCATTGTTAACAAAACAGTGGTAGGAACAAAATTCATCAATTCACACATCATTCTATATCTAAAAGCTCATGTTACAACGAACAACAACTTTGAACGACGCCCAAACCCTTTTTCAAAAGTTACTCCGTTAGATGCTACCGCCGCACCGTGTGTAATTTTTGTTGTGTAGCTGGAATTAATTTAATGAATAAAATTTAAAGGAAGAGAATGGTTTTAAGGGCAATAAAACAATAAACAGTGATAATGTTTTGATGTATTTTTTTTTAACTACTTAATATCTGCATTGTATGAAAAATTAACAATAACGGGTGAGACGTGGCATATTTTAAAATAACTTATTCCGGAAAATAGAGCACAGATCAAAAGATTTTAAGAAAAGTTGCATTAAAACTTAAGGATTGCAATTTTTAGAACTAATATGTCCCCGATTTTCAATTGTTTAGAAGCCGCCAGGCGCTCTTATTGTTATTATTATTACTTTTAAACAACAAGGGGTATTTTTATCACGGATTTTAAATTTGTATTTGAATAATTTAATAATTGATGCCTGCACGTGTCTGACAGTTTCTTATTAGTTATTTATCCTGATAATAAAATGAATGATAAAATAAACAATATTGTGATAAATGATGATATTATTTTTTTAATCCAAAGCTAGAACTTTAAGCACAATTTTTAATTAGAAACAAAATCATCATAGTAGCAATCTCTGATAGAAAATTAATTTTTTAATTCAAAGGAAGAACTTTAACAACACTGACAGAAAATTATTAATTAAAAACAGAATCATCAGAGTAACAACCTCTGATAAAAAAAATAATTTTTTTATTCAAAGCAAGAAGTTTAAGAACAATCTTAGAAAATTACTAATTAGAGACAGAGTAGCAAACTCTAATGATTCTACTTAGTTCTGATTAAAAATAATTTGTTTCAGAGCTAGAACTTTAAGAATATGGACAAATATTTTTTAATTAGAATCACAATCATTACAGCAACAAATTCTGATGATTCTGATTAAAAATTGATATAAAATAATATAAAAATTAAAGTTAAAACTTTAAGAACATTGACATATAATTTTTAATCAGAATCAGAATCATCAGAGTTTTCTAAATAATCATCAGAGCTTTGAAAACTTAAATGATCTGAAGGATCTTACAACATTTCTAAAACTTCTAGCATAATTTCACCTCGCTTTGTTTTTGGAGAGGCACGTAAACTTGTAATTAGTGGATCAGAAGTAATTAGTACGTCCGTAAGTCTATGCAATAAATCTATATTGGTATCCAGCCTAGAGGTTTTTCTAGTGAATAATTCTCTGTACTGTCTATTATGTTTGTTTCGGGCTTCTTAAGCCTCTTCAGAAATCTGTCCTATTGGGAGAATACATGCGGCTGCAATATCTTTTCCATGAAATAATATCTTGCGTACAGTTACAGGCATGGGATAACAAGGATATAATCTCATATATAACTATCTTGTACGTATTGCATATTCTTCAAACTTGTTCAAATTTAAATGGTAACCACAATTTAAACATGCCAAAATTACTCGAAAACGTTTGATAAGTTCTAAATTGAGCTCGGTTATCTCTGCAGACTTTTCAGCATTCTTAAAAAAAATTCGGGCAGTATTTCCATCATTTGTATTTCCTGCTTGCTGTTTTGGCATTTCAGCTAACAGACCTAGTTCCCTAGTTTTAAATGGCTTTTGCACTTGCTTTTTCTTTTCAGCAACTTTGTTTTTGTTTGCGTCTCCACGAGCTTGCCAAGTTGTTATATCTAGTTTATACGAGATGTGCAATAGACGCTCACTCATTTCCATGAGTGAAGAGGTGACAATCCAAAGGACAGAAATTCTTTTTCAACTGATTTTTCAACTATTCTTTTTGGTTCATTCATGTCTCGAGGCTTAGCTCCACATAAATAACAAGTCTGCGTTGATGCACATGATGCCATGGCATTGTACACTTTCCCATCTATCATACATAAAATCATTTTGGCCTTTACAAAAAAATTAGAATTATCCATAAAAAAATTTGTTGGTATTAGTGCGTCTATTTGGTCCTCAACTCGTTTAATTTCTGTCGTGATTACTTCTGTAGTTTCTTTTGTGAAAAGAAATTAAATGGGCCGAGAATATCTGGTCGAAGAAGGCGAAGGATTTTGCCAGATAATAGCATTGCTGTTTCGATCGTCAATGAAAAGCTGTAAAGGAACCATAGAAATACCGAACATATTTTTATCGATACTTCCTTCTTCTGAAAACTTCTGTTTATATGTATTTTGGTCAGCCGTACTTAATAATTATCGTGAAATCTACTTTTTCTAAAGAAGAAACAGTTCTAAGAGCTTCTTTTTGCACCTCACATAAACGCATTACAGTATGATCAATAATGGACTGAAGCTTGATTTCGGCAAGCGTTTCTGTTGTGTTAATTTCAGAAGGATAACATATGTAACGGTTTGGCGGCTTTTACTTTATAATAGGGTGGATAAAGAGAGCTTATTAAGCTTTTCGCTTGGCTGCGTATCAGGTTATACTGATGGGTAGAAAGACTAGCATCAACTATTATTGCCAATGCTTGATTTGGAGACAATTTCCCTGGTTTTTCGTTAAATAACTTACGAGCCATTTTTACTTCGGTACCTCTTTTTGGAGACGCAGCTGTAAGCTCCTTAACAATGGACGCAGTATTTTGCTTTCCCTTTTTACGTAATTTCATTTCAGCGGCCATGAAAAGTTGAGTAGAGCTCCTTGAGTCCACAAGATATTTAATTTAATTTTTTTGGGCCCTGGACCCGCAAGCTTCAAAAGTTTTTCTGGCCTGCCGGGCTTAGCATTTGAAGAAGTCGGTAAAGCTCCACTTGCAACAACAGGTAAGATAGTGTCCTTCCAACCATGCCGAATTTGAGATTAAAAATTTGTTTTTGTATCTTCCTGCTTTCAACCATTTTTATTGAAACCTCTCACATCAACTTCTTACAGTCTTTTTCAGTTTAATTAAAACATCATCTGCCAATTCATTTGTTGCAAAATAAATTCAATTACAGCACTTATTTTTTCCCCTTTCCGCTTTGTGATCCATATATCGAAAATATCACGATGGATAATTACCGGAGGCATTCTACAAATTTTCAAAAATATTAAAAATTAGCAAAAGTTTTTGTGGACCTTAAACAGACAATGAATAAAACTTCAAAATAAAACTAAAATTAATTTGATATTCATTGATATATTGTACTAAATGTCAAATTGAAAATGACAACTCTTTCTGATAAAAATGTGTAACTACGGTAAATTTATTTTTATGGATAAATGAGAACTGTTACCGAAATAATTAACTACACCAATAAATCTCTAAACTTAAAGGAATTTCGTGACCAGCTTCGTTTGTGTATCAAAACCGCACGTAACTCAATTTCCTACCTTCTAGCCAAATGTAAGCGTTAATTTTTTTTAGAAAAAAAAATATTATTTTAATTGAAATAGACATTCTAGTTTTCAAATTACGTGCGATTTTGGTTTCTTGGAAAAGTTGCCAGACCTAATTAATTCCTGCTAAATTGCTAAAATATTGCACTGTGCGCCGTTCAAATTTAGCAAGGTTGGTAGAGCTAGACTGTGTATTAGAAGGTTGCCTTGATCAACGGAGGGGACAGAAGGTGCGTATCCCGTTACGTCACGTCACGTGATAAATTCCATTGGGCATATTAACGAGATTTTTGCGTTATTTGATCAATAGGACCATAGAATTGATTCCATTTTTAGTGAATTAGATGAAGCTTTAGGAAACAGTCATGAGTTACTTTTGCGGGGAGGGAATTTCAAACTGCATATTAAATGCGAACGAGGCAACCTGCTAGGTGCAATATCGGTTTTACCAATCCTGGAATTTAGGTTATTTTTTTGTAAAGCGCTGAGAATACGTCAGTGAAAACGTTTCTTTCGATTTCCGCGTACGTGGCACTTCGGTTTCGCATGGAAATTTCGCGAGCTAAGCAGTAAGCAACGTGCTTTATCTCAACGTGCATGACAGTAATTCGAACGGCTTATATCTTTGTTGTAGAATAACGTAATGAATCATCCTCGCATCTTTGACGTTTTTCTTCAGCCAGTACTAACTACCCAGTGTTGTACATTAAACATGATCTTTAAGAAAAAAATATTTATCTATCGTTACAGAATTAAAGGACATTCGTTTATTTTCAGTTTTAAACTTTGTATTAGTTACATTTCGCATAAAAAAAGTATAAATAAATTGCAAATATAAAACTTAACGCAAGCAACGCAAATTGTTTAGCTGGTACCTCTTCCACAGCAGCAGCACACTATAACCAACGTGAGTCCAACGGTCACTGGAAACGAAAAATATTTGGAATAAATGTTTTGTACACAGAGTCACGAAATCAGCAACAATTCTAGCGTTTTCTACCAACGTGCACTTATGCACTGAATGCGTACTCAATGTATCTCTATCATCTTCTAACCTCATGTAATAAAATGAGTTAAAGATAAGGTACTCTAAGTGCGCAGTCAATGCATATAGTGCACGTCAGTAGAAAACGCTATTACGTTACGGTTAGAATGAGACGACGTTGCCAGAAATAATGGCATTAATTTCAACTAGTTTTTTTCTATTATCGATCGAATAAGTGTTATAATAAGCTATGAAAACATTTAAAATCGGTAAAAGTCCGGCTTTGAGGTTAGAAACTTTGCGTTGCTTGGAAACGGGCTGTTGACCTACCACAACGTGACGTCAGAGTTACAGTGTCTGTTTGGAAATGGCGTGACTTATTCGCATTTTGTGCCTCGCCCATTAATAAACAATTTTTAACAATTTTTCGTCGACTAACAAATACATCATTTAATTTTTTCTTTAATAATTTATTAGAATGACAGCTATCACCAGGACTTGTAGTTTCTAGCCAGAAGATGTAAATCTAAAGTTTCATATTTTGACATTTCATACAACCTTTCATTTTAAATTTAAAGATTAATGTCTCATAATTTACTGGCCATTTTCGCCAGTGTGTAAAATGGTTTTTCTGGAATTGGTTCGGTTCACAACAAATAACTAAAACTACCTGTAAAAATGACTTATCTTACTGTAGGACCTCATACCCAATACCATCGAAATCGGATCAGGCGTTCCTTTGTTATAAGAAAAATTAACTTTCTCTTAAAGAATTTTAAAGAAACCCGGCTTAACGAAGCGGTTTTGAATATAGGTAAGTTTGATTAAATTGTCTTATTTCAAGCTCAGGAATCTGTGGTTAAGCCATATGCACGGGAATTTAGAGACACCTGTATATTCTAGTAACATACAAGATTAATTTTTTTATGGTTCTAATATTTTTACGGTTTCAAGAGTCGCTTGAAGAATTGAATAAACAAAATTCACAAAGATGTTACAAACTGATATTGAATGTTGAAATGCGCGTTGCAATTGAATTAGGTGACAACCACGAATACAGAGTATAAAAATAAAATGACTTAGCCCAATTTATCTTCGTTCATATGTCAGTTTCCTTTAACAATTAATAATATTTTGATTTTCCGGATTTCCCCGAGGAAAGTTTTATTTTTCTTTTTATTTCTCCACGCTGGCATTAATCTCTTTCACGCACATCGTCCCGTTCCCTTTCACGCTTCAATTTGTTTCAGGTTTTTCTATTATAGTATTTTTAATTGTGATTGTATAGTAAGTTGTATTTTACAAAGTCGCTGTTTCATCTTTAAATTGCAGTATAAGAAGACACAGCGGCATTTTTAAAGAAATCCAAATTGGGCCATTAAAATGACTCCATTCAATTTATACAAATTTTCGAGTCCACGTAGACTAATTTATATTCCATCGTAAGTAACAGAAAGAGATTGAAAAGAGAGACTCTTTAATAGTATTAGCCATTACATAAGAAAAATCTAGAACTTATAAAAAAAAGCAGATTGCGACGGAAATCTTATGACTAGAGACCGGATTTATAAGTTTTTACAAGTTTTTTACGCTAACATACCTAAACTTGGCGTTTTGTATTTATATGTTTGTCGATTAGAGAAGCCCAAAAATGGTAGTTTTATTTCGCATATAACTTAATATTTTAGACTTTTAGCGCATATTTATTTATTTATCCATATATTGATATAAATAACATTATAATTCCATATACGGTCAATATTCAAGTCTGCAGCTTTTCCAAGAAGTAATTTATTTTCCTCAAAGTCTGGCCACTTTATTTTACGATTTCCCGGAATGTGATTTTCTGGGAATCTGTAGCGACTTGCACTTGCATTTTGCACTTATGTTTTGCATTTCAGTTTGAGATAAGAACTCCGTGAATGTGTGTGACTAGTGACTAGTGTATTTATCAACGCGAATTAGTTGTTATTTTCTTATTTAATTTAAAGACGAAATAAATTCAGTGCTTATCTTTTCAAAATGCCGAAAGTAGCATCCTCTCGATCCGAGCTATGAAAAAATGGATTAAAGCATCTAAACATCTAACTACAGATGGAAAAGTTATTTTTTGCAACGCATGCTCAAAACAGGTAGATACCTTACAAATTCTCTTAAAAATCACATTTTCATTTTGACAATATTTTAAGGTGTCGTCAGACCAAAAGTACCAGATTGATCAACATTTGGCTACAAACCTCCATAAGGAGTCGGAGAAAAGATGTGTGTCTAACTTTAAGCAGTCTTTTATTTCTTCAACAGCCAGTAACTCACAGGGCAGTGACACAGGAAATGAATTCTTTTTAGACTTGTGCAGTGCTATGGCAGAGTCAAACATTCCTTGGCATAAACTTGAACAAGCAAGTTTTCGAACTTTTTTGGAAAAATATTGCAATCGTCATATTCCAAATGAATCGACTTTGCGGAAAAACTATCTAAGTATATGCTACCAGCAACGGATGAAGAAAATAAGAGAGAAGCTTAGCGACAACAATATTTATATAGTAGTTGATGAAACGACAGATGCCTGCGGTCGTTATGTAGCAAATATGTTAGCAGGAGTATTAAGCAACACAGTTGCACCAATATCTTATTTGGTAAATAGTGCAGTTTTGGAAAAAACAAATCATTCAACGATCGCACGTTTTATTAACGACAGCTTGACACTTTTATATGCACCTAATCAAGTTAAATCGGAAAATATATTACTAATGGTGTCTGATGCAGCAGCCTACATGATAAAAGCAGGACAGGCTTTACAGGTGTTTTACCCAAATCTGATGCACTTCACTTGTATGGCTCACGCAATGAATAGGCTCGCTGAATTGGTGCGACTAGAATACCCAACAGTAAATAAGTTGATCAATAACGGAAAAAAGGCGTTTCTTAAAGCCCCACTGCGTATACAACACTATAAAGAATTAGCTGCTGACCTGCCATTACCACCAGAACCAATAATTACGAGATGGGGTACGTGGCTTGAAGCAGCAAATTTTTACGCAGATAACTTTAAACAATTAAAGGATATTTTCTTAGAATTGGATGATTCCAATTCAGCGGCTTTAAGAATTTGTAAGGAATGCATGTCGAACACAAACATCGGGAATCAATTAGCATTCATTAAAACTCATTTTTCGGTTTTAATATCCACCATTAAAAAGTTGGAATCATCCCAGACGGCTCTATTAGATTCTTTTGAAGTGGTCGATGATGCAATTGAAAGTGTAAAATCAATTCCAGGGGAGATAGGAGAGAAGTTAATGGCAAAATTAGACAAGGTTCTATTACGTAATCCTGACTACAATAAAATGAGGAAAATCTGTTTAGTTTTAAAAGGTCAAAGTGAAGAGGATTTGGACATGGACCCCAAAGATGTAGCATCCATGAAATTTGCGCCCATTACTTCATGCGATGTCGAGCGTTCGTTTTCCTCTTATAAAAATATTTTGACAGACAGACGACAAAATTTTACCCCAAATAATTTAAATCAACTGTTGATTATATTTTGTAATCCTACTACTTAAGTGTTAAGTGTTAAAATTACTTATATGAAACAATTTATGTTTTTATTATTCTAAAGTATGTATAAGTAAAATAAAATTTTTATCGCATATAATATCCATATTTTGATCCATTTTAATCGCATAAAAAAAACTTATTTTCCACTTTTTTAGCACATATAAATCCGGACTTTACTTATGACTATCCAACCGCGTGGAATAATAATTTCGAACGGTTCTCACGAAGCAGATGAAATGCGCTTGCAAACGTTTAAAAAATGAGGAAATTCTATCTCAAAATAGAAGCTCCGAGAGATTCTATTTAATTCGAATCTCGAATAATAGAGAATTTTACACCATTTTATGGCCGGAGTATATTAAAACAAATGCACACAAGCGTCTTAAAAGAGTTAAAAACATGAGACCATTTGATGTTTTACGAATTTAAATATTCCAGCGACGAAGGCGATGATAAAAAAAACTGTTTTTAAACGCAATAAAATCCGACGAATTAAGTGTGGCATGAACGCTTTCCCACACACGCGGTTTCCTAACGAGAATAAATTTGAGACAAACTTAACATACAGGTTGTTTCTTCTTTTTAAACTTAACATAAAGGTTGTTTCATACAGGGTTTCCCAAACCGTAACAATCTTTGAAACTGACCAATTTTTATATGAGCTTAAGGTTCTATAACTTGACCAATGGACAACTTCTATTATAAACTCGTGCGATGATATTAAGGCTAACTGTGAAGGCGTCTACAGAAGGAAATTGCGTATCTCAACATTTTAAAATGTCAACTTCTGGAAACATCGCAAAGCTCTCATTAAAAATTGATAAATTTTTGACAGACAAGGTTTCGAAATGACAACGACGAAACAGCGTATTCTGTCTTTAACTGGGATTAATATTTGAAAGGAGTGCGTTAAATTTGCAACTTGCTAAATTATATCAAACTATACAGGGTTACAACTAATTAAAGGGCCACTATGGCGATCCCGTAAACTATAAGTGATACAAACATGGTTAAATTACAGAAAAGTTGCAAAAAAAATCTTTTTTATTTTCATTCGTTTTTGAAATATCTACAAAAAACTGAAAATTCTCATTTTCGAAAATCTCGAATATCTTCTTTATTTCTTAAGATAGAATCATAAAATTCGGTGTTTTTATATTAAATTCGATGGACAACCTAATGTAGTTTGAAGAAATAGGTTAGGTTTGACAGTTTCGTAGATACGACTGACAACTATTTCTTTTCTTATGGACGCCAACTTAGATATTCACAGCACGAAATGCAGAAATAATTTTTGAATACGACCATAAAAACATTTATACTTTTGTTTTGAAACAAAATAATAGGTTACTAAGTATTTTTGTTAAAAAGTAATATTTTATATAAATATGTAAATAAGTACCATGATTGAATAGGATTTAATAATCATTTAGTTCTGAATGTTTACACGCATGCGCCTACTAGACTTTTTCAAAACCTTTTGTAGTACCTTGATATTTTGTTTTAAAACAAAAGCATAAGTGTATCATATGGTCGTATTCAGATTTTGTTTTTGTATCATGTGGTATGAATTCCGATGATAGGGTCCATAAGAAAAATGACAATTGACAGTCGTATCTGCGAAACTGTCAATTCTAACCTATTTCTTCGGTCTCTATTAGATTGTTCAACGAATTTAACATAAAAATATCGAATTTCATGATTCTATTTTAATAAATAAGAAAGATATTCGAGATTTTCGAAAATTAGAATTTTCAGTTTTTTTAAAATATTTCAGAAACGAATGGGGGTAGAAAAGATTTTTTTAAATACATTGATAGGCTCCAAAATAGTGCAACTTTTTTGTAATTTAACCATTTTTGTACCTCTTATAGTTTGCGAGATCCTCATGGTAGCCCTTTAATTAGTTGTATACACAGTCTGCTTTGTTGAGTAATGTTATCGATTATCACAAGCAAAATGCGTACGAAAGTTATTTTATAGTAAAGTTACTAACTTATGTTTGTTTTTTAAATAAAATTATGAAATTCTGTTTAATTTTTTAAACAAAAAATTCAAACAAAAATACAGAGAGAAAGTCATATATCCATGGTAATACTAAGCGGACATGACAGAATTTATCTTTTTATATTTAAACAATGCAGTAAAATTACATTTTGCTTGTTTGTGTTACTCATCTCATGTAAGCATGTTACCATATTCCATACGAGTACAAAACGTTAGACACTAGCTGTAATTTTATTTACAAAGCGATTCGTGTATAACGCATTTTCACCTCCTACACATTTTCTTATATCGTGACATGTATTTTCTGAGAGCATTAGATGAAAATACTGAGTGCCTCATAACGTACGGAGGAGATCGAAAGGGCAGCTATATGAGATCAAAATAATAAAGCTTTTTTTCTTAACGGGCTTTTGACGAAAATCCAATAATAAGAAAGTTAGAGTAATTTAAGTTTCTTAATTTACTCTTTAATTTACACCTATATCTTCTTAATTGATAAAACTTATTTCAAAAATTGCAACTTTATCATTAAATAAACTCAAAGTTTATCAAAACCACCATTCATAAACTGTCTACGTCGACCTGGTTTCTACTTTTGTTTTAGTTAATCAGCGATTCCCAACAACATGCAGTTATTTTTGGGTATTAAAAGAAAAATTGAAATATCCTAACTTTCACATGACTAAATTGTTTTAAACAATTGTTTCATCTAAAGCAATGTTTAACTAAATGTTAAATACCCCAATCTTAAATTTAAAATTCGTTATGAGACGCCCAATATAATAAATGTATAGTTTACAGGCACCTTTTCTCAACACATCTCTTTTAAGACATTTTACTGAAACTACCTATTTGTAAATTTACGTAACTTTTTCCTCTTACCTGCCAATGTTGTTAGAAAAGAAGGTCGCACTTCTTGTATTTCTCCAGGTTGTGGATCTCCTGTCTGCCTGTTTCGCATGATTGCATTAATTATGTCATTGAAACTGTTATAGTTTAATTTACCGTACAGACTTTATGTTGTTAATGTTCAAAATCTGCATCATGGTTCAAAAGAGATGAAATTGAAGCAAAAACATGAAAACATAAAATTCTAATGATTATTCGTGTTGACACTTGTCACTTTGACAAGACTTTTTAATTTTACCAGCGAGCGAGCAATAAAACTCCAAATCAAAGATACTTTAAGAACATGAATCTCTA
Source organism: Prosopocoilus inquinatus (assembly GCA_036172665.1). Taxonomy (NCBI): domain Eukaryota; kingdom Metazoa; phylum Arthropoda; class Insecta; order Coleoptera; family Lucanidae; genus Prosopocoilus; species Prosopocoilus inquinatus. Next base: position 28,277,621 of record CM069876.1, on the reverse strand, counting down.
TTTGTTGTTAGCTTCATACATTGAACAATAAAATACTGTTTATTGTAAAATGTATAACAAAAATTTAATGGTGTCTGTGTTTTTATCATTTCGAATTAATTCTAAGGACAACATTTTTCAAAATTCTGAGGATTTTTTCACTTGGTTTTTTCTTTGTTCTCACTGTTTATTTAATACTATAAAGAAATTATTTGTAAGTAAAAGATTTTAATATAGAACTAAATACCAGAATTGAGCTATTTTACTTGTTAAAATTTTCAATACATGCTCTGAGTATTATTATATATTAAGCAATTTAATTTATTGATATAAATAATTAGTAATTCATCGCACACAATTGATTGATTTTATAATTTAACCTTTAAACTATAAGAAATTTAGTTATAGTCTACTAGAGTTCGTTATATTATCGTCTTAGATATTTTTGTTATTAAAAAAAGGGGAGCATCGCTTATTTCCTAAACCTAATATTCTTGCACCCATCATGATTACTTCAGTTAACTATGCAGCAAACATTTCGAATCAACTCTAAGGATAAGATTTTGCAAAATTCTGTTTATTTAATACTGTGAAGAAATTATTTGTAGGTAAAACATTTTAATACAGGGTTAAATATATCAGACCTGAGGTGTTTTAATTATTAAAATTTTCGATACTTGCTGTGAGTATTATTACATATTAAGCAGTTAATTTAATTTATTGATAAAAATAGTTAGCAATCCATCGCACAAAATTGATTGATTTTATAATTTAAACTCTGAACTAATAGTTATTTAGTTCTAGTGTACTAGAATTCGTTGTTTTGTTACCAGGGCTCAGTTTCGATATTTTTTATTAAAAAAGCGAAGTGTCGCTTATTCCTAAACTTAATATTTTTACACTCGTATAAAATGTGATCGCTTCAGTTGACTATAAGTATAACAAACTAAAAGACTAGTAAACCACATGTTCCATCTCTTGGGCAGTGATATATGCAGTGTTGAACACTTCATTGGTCCAATTTCAAATTTGAAGAACTGATTCAACAATCTTTTTTACAAAATTTTTTTGCAAATCGTTTCTGATTGCAGTGTATCCCTCAAGTAGCCTCTGTACAGCTGCTGCTATTTGGGACTTTTTCAAGAGAAACGTAGCTCGAGATTTCCACTGCAAATCAAAAACGACTTGACCAATATATTCGCAAATGCGATGTAATAGCAACGAATAGCTAAAACAGCGACAACCTACGATCACTACGTTCTGCTGAAGAAGCCTCAAATAGGGCTGAAACAGCTGTACAGAAGCTGCTCGAGGGATTCACTGCAATCAAAAACGACTTGCAACAAAATTTTGAAAAACTTTCATTATGCTTTGACTGCAAGCATGGCCGGCTTGCACGGGATGAGTTATTATGTAGCAAACTGACTTCAATTTGTCAATCCTAATGCAATGTTAGGTCAAAAAGAGATCATGTGATGTCGCTGTTTAAACTATTAATTACTACATCGCAACTGCGATTATCCTTGATCGAACCGTTTTGGTTTGCAGTGCAAAAACGATTTGCAATAATATTTTTTTTTTAACTTACGTTATTTACAAATACATTGTGATATTGACTTATATGTATCTTTAACGAAATGTAGTTATCGTTATCGTTATAAGCAACGATCGTAAACAACCACTAAACAACTATAAATATTTATATTTGTATTGGTACATAGAAATATTACTAGGAATGCATGCAGATATCGCTGCAATAAATCGCTCGCAAAAATCGCTCTATGTAAAACGAGCTTTACAATAATTTTTGTCAACGACATATTGACGTTTGGTAAAATTGCATTTGTGAAAATTTGTAAGAAAAATCGCCACGTCTAAATTGAACTTAATAAGAAAATATCATATTTTCATTTTTTTTTTTAATCTGTGGTGTTTGTCCAACGGGGTCCTAAGGCCCAGTTTTACAATGGCGGTTTAACTTTGAGCCGAAACTTAAACCCTTCACAACAATTGTTGAAATAATCGTTGCTAAGGGTTTAAACCTCTGCTTAGAGTTGAGTCCCGTTTGTAAAACTGGACCTAAGTCATGCTTCCAAACCTCCTCGCCGCTGAAGGGGAAGCAGTGTCAAATTTGCTCCCCAACACTGAAGGGTACCTGAAGTGAGTGACGACCCCCGAGAAATATCTCGAGCGGATGCGAACCCACGTCCTTACGATTGCAAGGCCGGTCCCTTACCACTGTACCGTTCAGGCGCAGTTAAAAGTGTAATTGGTAACTCCGGCGCGAGATGTCGCTACTTGAGCTGTAATTCAACTGTAATTGTGGCGGCACACGCACAGCACCGCTGAATAGTTGGCGGACACGACCTACTAGATTTCACAAGACAGACTCCCTTATCCGGCCTACGCAATTGCTTTATTTAGTGCGCATTTTCTCCGTTTTGTCACTAGTTACCCAAATTGAAGTTTTTTGTCGCTTAAACGCCACAAGCGTCAAATGATGCATATTTATGACAGTGCAAATTAATTAAAAACACTTTGTTATAATTAGTAAATGATTTTTATTGAATAACAGATAAAACAGCGACATACTACGATCGCTTTTTGACCTAACATTGCAGTAGGATAAACAAATTGAAGCGGATTTGCTCCTAATAACTCCCCCATGCAAGGCGGCCATGCTTGCTGTCAAAGCATAATGAAAGTTTTTAGAAAAATTTTGTGCAAATCGTTTTTGATTGCAGTGAAAACCTCGAGTAGCTTCTGTACAGCTGTTTCAGCCCTGTTTGGAGCTTCATCACCATCATCGGCTGTACAGAGACTGCTCGAGGTTTTCACTGCAATCAAAAACGATTTGCAACAAAATTTTTAAAAGAATAACGTAATTAAGCACGAAATTATAATATTCGCAAGCCGGGATTAGAAAGAACTACACTTGGCTCGCGGTTTAGTGAAGGTTCGGTCTTTCCACCTCTTGATAAAATTATCTGCTAGGTAATATCTTTGGAAACCATTGTGTCGATAATAGTTTCCTAGGATTTTATCTACCAGATAAATTTATCTAGAGTTGGAAAGATCGGGCCTAACAGGAATAAGCAAGTTTTTACTGAATTACCGAGTTACATACAGTTGCTCTTTGTGGCGCAACAAACAAGAAAGAAGACCAAAAAAGCAATTGGGGTAAGAAAAGTTAAGAAAACGATTTTTTTACATTGTACCTACCCCAGTGTAAAATGTCAAACTACTTTCCCCGTAGATTAAGATTCGCCCATAATTAAATCATTTGTAGAATTGGTACTGCCTACCGATACCGCCAGAAAACTACCTGAGCCAACCTGAGCAATGAAACACAACTTTACTGAGCATATACGCGAAACTGTTAAAAACCGCGGAAGCTGACATCAGTCGAAAATGATGCTGCGGATATACTTCCGCTTCCGGTTTTTTTTTGAGTTAGTGGCGCCAACGGATAAACACTGAACTAGTAAATTGCCCAGCCCGGATGCAGACGTCTCATGAAATCTAGTGGGTCGTGTTGGCGGAAAATTGGAAAACAAAAGAGATCTGTCTAATTCAAAAACTTAGTTGTTATTACTCATCACCGAAAATCGTATATCCATTAAATTTGCAAAAAAGAAACTCTAAGAAACCCTTTTTATTTTGTGGAATTAGTCAAGCGCCCACAAAATTTGGTGAACCCGTCCGCGATGTGATCTAGGACAAATCCAGGTGATCCAAATCTGCTCTACAAAAATCGAAATTTGGTTCAAAATATGGACAGGAACAACGGAAGCCTATCTTCCGCAGTATAATGGTTCAATTTAACGCTAACACCGTATATTAAAGCAGCCATCAAATACCATGAAACCACAGACTGGGTGAAAATGTTACCCCCGATATTGCTGGAACTACGAAACAGTTTAAAAGAACACATCAAAACATCCGCAGCAGAATTAACATACGGGACTACTCTAAGAATACCAGGAGAATATTTTATCAGCGAAAAACTTTCTCAAGACTCATACTATTTTCTTGAACATTTGAGAGAAACAATATTCCGAGTACGACCACAATGTTTGCTATAAAATTGACATGAAAGGAAAAGCAATTGATAACTCAATCGACCGATTGAAGTCAGCTTTCATTGAAGCTGCCCCTAATCATGAATTGCCTCCAACAAACCAGGACGCTGAAAAAAGCGACAATACAATAAAACTTATCCTCGAGCAAAAAAGTCACTGTCTGGGCAGTGAAATTGAAATTTTGTGGACGCTTGAATTATATTCCACAAAATAAAAAGGGTTTCTTAAGTTTTTACAAATTTTATGGAAATACGGTTTTCGTTGATTTATATTCATAACTCATAAATAACAACTAAATTTTTGAATTAAACAGATCTCTTCTGTTTTTCAATTTTCCGCCAACTATACAGCAGTGTTATGCGTGTTGTCGCCACATAATTGCAAGTGTAATTGGCAATGCTGCGGTAACTTTATCGGTAAGGTAACATTAAAAATACATGAACTTATAAAATAGCGACATCTTACTATCGCTTTTTGACCTGACATTGCAGTAGGATAGACAAATTGAAGCGGGATTTGCTCCTGATGAGTCCCCCATGCAAGGCGGCCATGCTTGCCGTCAAAGCATAATGAAAGATTTTAGAAAAATTTTGTGCAAATCGTTTTTGATTGCAGTGAGAACCTCGAGCAGCCTCTGGACAGCTGTTTCAGCCCTGCTTGGGGCTTCTTCAGCAGAAACGTAGCTCGACATTCCCACTGCAGACCAAAAACGACTTGCCCAATTTATTCGCAAATGCGATGTAAGAATGATGAACTTATAAAATAGCGACATCTTACTATCGCTTTTTGACCTGACATTGCAGTAGGATAGACAAATTGAAGCGGGATTTGCTCCTAATGAGTCCCCCATGCAAGGCGGCCATGCTTGCTGTCAAAGCATAATGAAAGATTCGCAGATCGCATTTGCGAATAAATTGGGCAAGTCGTTTTTGGTCTGCAGTGGGAATGTCGAGCTACGTTTCTGCTGAAGAAGCCCCAAGCAGGACTGAAACAGCTGTCCAGAGGCTGCTCGAGGTTCTCACTGCAATCAAAAACGATTTGCACAAAATTTTTCTAAAATCTTTCATTATGCTTTGACAGCAAGCATGGCCGCCTTGCATGGGGGACTCATTAGGAGCAAATCCCGCTTCAATTTGTCTATCCTACTGCAATGTCAGGTCAAAAAGCGATAGTAAGATGTCGCTATTTTATAAGTTCATCATTCTTACATCGCATTTGCGAATAAATTGGGCAAGTCGTTTTTGGTCTGCAGTGGGAATGTCGAGCTACGTTTCTGCTGAAGAAGCCCCAAGCAGGGCTGAAACAGCTGTCCAGAGACTGCTCGAGGTTCTCACTGCAATCAAAAACGATTTGCACAAAATTTTTTTATTAAAAATACAGTTAAAAGCAATAAATAGCAGACGTAAAACAGTTTCCTGTAATTATTATTTCTCAAAATGGTATTGATTAAAGACGAATTCACATTTACTAAAGCCTTAAGCTCGTTAAAGTTGAAAGCTTTCATCTGTCAAGTCGTCGATTCTAGAAGAGTGAGCACATGGCGCGGGACACCCGGTATATAAATTAAATTAAAGACGACTTCACAGATAAGTTTTAAAAAATTTAAAAGCTTTCAAAATTAACAATTTTAAAACTTTGGTAAAACTTATAAATTCATCTTTAATCTTTTGCATTTTGAAAAAAAAAATAGTCACATGAAACTGTACTCATAGGCGCCGCTTCGTCGGGTGCAGGGGCCTTGTGCACCCCACAAATGATTTTGTTGGGTGCAAAAGTATTAGAGAGCACCCGACAAAGTAGTGTCATGGTAGTGTCTTTTTATTTAATGAATTCAAAGAAGTTTTTTTAAGAAAATCCATAATTAATAGGATTACCAGAAATTTACAAATTGTTTAAAATATTGCTAGCTCTTCCTGGTTCATCGTCCAAAGCAGGAATACAGCATACTTATAGCGTTTTCTACTGACGTACACTGCGTGCGTGCGTACTCACTGTGTCTCCGTCTTCTTCTAACCTCATGTAATAAAATGAGTTGGAGATACTCTTAGTGCACACTCAGTGCATATAGTGTACGTCAGTAGAAAACGTTATTAGTTATTATTTGTTCACAAATCAAAAGAACCACCACCTGTTGCATTATGTTCGTATAAAACACAGTCCCCTGTAAAATATTGTCAAAATACTAAGCCGGGATGAGGAAAAACTTTTTTTTCCTCCTCCCTGATACTAAGTTGGTAAGACAATTTTAATGCTTATCTTATTCACATTTATGTTCGTCTTAAGAATCCTTTTCAATGCCACGAAAATGGAAAAAATCTCTTCACTGTTAAAATGAAAGAAGCCCTTAATTAAATTATCGTAATTATTAAAAATTCAGAACTCATAACCTTGTCATTTACTTCATATACTTGTCACTTTGTTATCGAGTTCTTAACTAAGACGCCGTTGCCAGTTGTATTTTTCATAAGGCAGTGGTCTTTTAAATTATGAATAAGTTATATTATACACATTATAAACTGAACTAGGTATCGACAAAAATTGCACCCGACAATATTTGCAAAATCCGGCGCGTATGACTGTACTGTGCACTGTATTGTGTCTACTATTTTTTGCTTTCAACTGTACTTCAATCACCAATAATTTTATTAATGCTAATAGAAATGATTTTAATCATTGTCACGTTAATTACTGGTTTACTTGAAAAAAAAAATAGTAGTAGTTTAGTCCCACTTTACTTAAATTATTATGATGTCGTTTACTGCATGACATGCGGAAAAGGTTCATTACGCACGTTTTACGATAACGTACGCTGTGCCCTCTGTTAGATACGTCAAGAAACTACCTGTCAATTTTTAATGCAGAATGTCAAAAACAAAAATGGCGATTAATCGTCGAGATGAAATCGTAAAAGAAACTCATATCTACTCTCGAGTAAACGAAAACAAAAGACGATCAATCGATAATTGAAAAACAAAATAACGTTCAATCAAATCAAATAAAAAAGAAAACAAGAAAAAGATAATATACGGATAGTTAAAACATAAAATTAAAGTGAATAAAATCGATTAAAAGAAAAAACAAAGGTTGATCAATTGATTGTATCGAAAAGTAAATTAAATAAAAGGTGAATTTTCGCCAGCTAGGAAAGTGGGCGGTCCTAAAGCTGGCGCAAAATTGGAAACGGAGTCTACAGAGAGATTCAGGCAACCCTTTCATTAAAAGTTTACGGACTTCTTTGAATTTCTGTTTCACATTTTGCAGTTATAAGTTAACGATATGGATCTATCACAATATAATATTTTTAAATTTCGGACACTTCCGCTTATACCGGAAGTTGCTGTCAACTTCTTATTTTAAACGGATTACCCCAATTTTTAATGCTTTTTTGAATTCTAAAAATATTTTGTGCAATATATGGTACAAGAAAAATTAACCGTTTCAGAGATATTTTCATTTTTTGAAAATAACTCAGACTTGCAGAACCTTGGTTATGATACTGCCATCTTTGTGCAACAAGAATCATGATGCCCATTTTTTTGGTCTGTAGTAGGCTACAGTAACATTTGTAAGCACTTGATTACTTACAGACTGGTTGAAAAGCAACTTCTATTCGAACTAATTTCAACTGTCGAGAAGTTATGTTTTTTAAATGGAACGCCTAGTATATTTTTATACCATGTGACTCAGAATTAAATGTTCTTTCGTCCCGTATTAGCATTCCCTATACCTATCTCTTATAGTTCATTCGTTATCGATGATTTCTTTTTAACACGTAATTTTTTTCCATTTTTCGGTATTAGTTTTAAATAGTGGGCTATGAAAACTAGAGAAATTATAATTTTTGAAATCATCCGTTTAGTAGGAATAAAAAAAACAATTTAATCGCTACGAAAAAACAAAAAATCAATAATCAAACACAGACATATAAATATGTATTTGATGATTAAAAAAATCGACAAGTCAAAAAGTTAATAAAAAAAAGTTGTTATATCGAGGAAAATGCGCTATTACTTAGATACAATAGAAAGTTATTACTAATAAATAAAAACCGGGGACAATATTATAACCAACATGTATTACTTTTAATATTTCTGATTTATTTATTAGTTTTCTTAAAATTTTGTATCGTAAGTGTAAATATATCCCTGTAAACGTGTAAATAGTCATACCAAGAATTCTAATACATGCGGCATATGTAAAGAAAAAGTTCAGATGATAGAAATTAATTAAAAAAAAACTCAGTTTGTTAAATTTTGATAGCACACTATTCAGGAATAATACTGAAAAGTGAAAGAATTGATGTGTCAAAGAGAAAATCTGAATAGAAAGAGAAAGGTAAGAGATGGGTATAGGGAATGCTAATACAGTTCCAAAGAACTGGGTATTGTATTTAAAAAACATGATTTTTCGACAGTACTGCAACTTTGAACTTTTTAAAAAAATGGAAATATCTCTAAAACGGCTAATTTTTCTTGTATCACATGTTACAAAAAAAATATTTTTACAATTTCATGAAGATTTCAGAAATGCAATAAAAAAATGGGATATTCTATTTAAAATAAGAAAGTTGACAGCTACTTCCGGTACAAGCGGAAGTGTCCGAAAGTTGTAAATATTATATTTTAATAGATCATGATCGCTAACTTATAACTGCAAAATATGAAATAGAAATTCAAAGAGGAAGTCCGTAAACTTTTAATGAATGGGTTGTCTGAATCTCCCTCTATACGTTGCCCCTGTAGATAGAACTTATAACCGCAAAAATATGAAGTAGAAATTCAAAGAGGAAGTCTGTAAACTTTTAGTGAATGGGTTACCTGAATCTCCCTGTATTAGACTGCAAAAATGCATGGGTTAGGTTAAATAAACTGAAAATACTCACTCTACACAGAGTTCTTGTGAAAACTTTTGCTTATTACTGAAACTCATGGTGAAAAAGTTCTATAAAATTATCTCAGTTGAGCTTATTTTACGTAAATAGTTAATTTATTTATTAAAAATTTATACAAAATGTATGTTGAGCTAAGTACAGTCGCTTGTCAACAACGTTAACAAACATAACCTAAAAGAATAAAATAAAAATAGTTGGGTGAAAATGTCAGTGAGAAAGCATATAATGAATTTTTCAAGGAAAAATATAACATACTAACTTATAGAAGTGTGAATTCTCGTCGACTTAATACTGTTCAATGTTAGGTTATGTTTACGTTAACTCCGGCGTTATAGCAGGAATAATTTAAGACATATGTCCGACTTATTAGAGAAAGATACTAAGCGACTCGACTCCGCCTTCTGTGACCTTTAGTTTCCTAGTCTATTAAAACCGATTACTTTTGTCATTTTGGCCATGTCATAGTAATGCTGTTTGACGTCATCGGATACGTCATTGCTGTTACTCGGTAACAGAAATCTGTTATAGACAGAAGCAGCTAAGTTTGCAGTGACGTCACGAACGTGAATGCCTAGTACGTTTATAGTAGTTCTGAAGCGACATAATTATTTGAATTTTATACATATTTATTTTTTTATTAATTATCTATGCAAATACACTTAATTAATGTTATAATGAGGTGAAATATAAACTTTGAGTAAATGTATGCATGTTCCAAATTAGTCTAGGTAATTTATGTTGGGTAAATCTTTGTGCAATCATAAAGTTCTGGTTATATCAAATTATTAAATGTAAATAACCTGAAGTTTTATTGTTTTACATTTTCTTTTAACTCTATTAAGTCTAAAAACTGCAGTCGTAGAAAAAAATTTCAAGAATTTAAATTAATTTTTTTTTTCATAGTGAATAAAATTTTGAAACAGTTTGGAGTTCATTGGCTTTTTATGATATATTTATTGTCATCAAAAAGTACACGATATGTTCAAATATAAAAGAACAAAGCTTTTATTTGTAAACAAAAGAAAATATACAAAAATTAGTAGCTATTATAATATAATATGGAATCTGAAGTGCTTCGATATAATACATTTAAGAAAAGATTTACAGATACAAAGAAAGTAAACGTTGCATATTTAATCACTCTCACTCTCTTCGCTACTAGTGCTGGAATCATTATTTACCGATATAATTAACGGATGAACGTCTTCGGTGTCAAATACTACTTCTCTGTCCCACCATTTTTTAATGACATTATCAGTATGAGTGATAGTATTCGCCCACATTTCTGGAGTCACATGGTTCAATGCCTCCTTCCACATATCCACAGCTTTTACCTGACCATATCCATCTCGTCCAACATGTCTGTTGTAATAAGTTTTACAAATACCCCAAATGTTTTCTATGGGGTTAAATATGCAGTGATATGGTGGCAATCTTAGTACACGATGTCCATATTCTAAAGCTAATTTGTCAACTTTGTATGTTTTCGCAGGCTTATTGCTAAAACAAGACCATCACTAATGTTACTGAATAATTTGTAATAATTGCCAATTACCGTGACACTAATTCCAACAGTTCCAGTTTTAGCAAACAATCGTTTACTTGAACGTTGTGCTGCTGAAGCCATTCCTTTATTCTTGCCTTTGACCAAGAACTATTAGGACTTTTGTCACATAAACTGCTGTGATAACTGGCATTGTCCATAATTATCAAAGAAGGTTCTTCTAAATTTTTTAGTAACTGGTTTTCAAACCATTTTAAGAAGTTATTTTCATTCATTTCTCCATGATAATCAGGGTTCTTTGAATTTGACGAAAATACTAATGAAGCTCCATCAATAAAACCGTTAATGTTGCCTGCATGTAGTACAATAAATCTGAAAACAATAAATGATTCATGCAAATACAGGAAATTTAATATCGATTAACTAACCTTTTGCCATCACATTTCATTCTTTTTACACTCTTATGGCTGTCATCTTGCCAAGACCGTGTCACTGTACCATTCTCAAAAATCCATGTTTCATCTACATATACTGGTTGCCAGGATTTTCCAGAGTTTAAATTCTGTACATACGATTTTAAAAAATCGATTCTTGCTGAAGCAACATGTTGAAGCTCCATTAAGGCTCGGCGAGAATCATCTTTCTTGTATTTAAATCCAATCTTTTTCAAGATTCTACCTAATGAATCTACTGATCCATTAAAAATTTGCCGTTCCTTCAGATACAACAAAAGTGAATGACGTGTAACGTGTTGCTCTGCAAATAAATATAACGAAACATTTTTATACTTGCACTGAACACAATAGCTTACTTGATCTGTACATATCATAAATTCCATCTCGTATTGCCCCCTGTTCTGCTTCACTAATGTCGCAAATAGGTTTTGTACGTGAACGTTTTTTAGGAGGGCTTTGTAAAGGTATATTCTCTTTCACGGCTTTCGATATGGAATGTACTGTTCGTAGACTGAGATTCAATGCATCAGCAACTCTCTGTCAATAAGATTAGCATTAATAATACGCAATAAAATAACAGATGTACACAAACCTCACAAACACTACCTACGGTCAATAAAGGTCCACCGTTAACCTTTTCTTTCTCAAAATATTTAATCAAAGAGGCAACCAATTCCTTGGATTGGCTATGCAGTGGTTTTGGCATTTTAGTCCTAAGAAGAACTGACACGAAACAATAAGAAAACGAATATAATTTAAGAAACTTGTGCGCTCAAACAGTTGCTCAAATACCATAACCACAATTGTCAAAAACACGAAGTCGCACGAACGGCCGATATGTAAACGTATAATCAGGATTTCAACCCTCAAACATAATATTACATTCGTTTTTATTTATTTATTTCATTGTTACTTAAATAAGAATAAATTGCTGCAGTAAATGTCAAACTTATTTACCAACGCTATACAAATGCATTAAATTCTGTATGTTAAATGCTCAAATAATTTATTGTATTTTGCTTTCATTGAATTGGTACGAAATACGTCACTAACTACGTAACTGCAAACTTAGCTGCGTTTCTCTATACCTAGGTCGCGAGGTAGGTAATGAACATAGGAAACTGAAAACCGGAATTCTCAATCCCTACTGTATAAAAAGTGATAAAAATGTAAATTTGAACATTATTATTAAAAATAATTCCTAAATTAATTTTCTAAATTCATCTTCTTTTAGAATTACACCTCGGTTATTCCCGTACCATACCGGCAGCATTTTCGCCATCACCCATCACTGCAAAAGTTTTAACTTTCGAATGGTGGGGGTTGACCTACTGGGTTAATACCGGTTACAGAATCAAATATGGCGAAAATTCACCTAAAGTCAAACGATGACTTTCAAAAACAACACAAAACACAAAACAAAAGACAATCGGAGATGAAAATAAGACTAAAATTTGAGAAAAATTTTGTGCAAATCGTTTTTGATTGCAGTGAGAACCTCGAGCAGCCTCTGGACAGCTGTTTCAGCCCTGCTTGGGGCTTCTTCAGCAGAGACGTAGCTCGACATTCCCACTGCAGACCAAAAACGACTTGCCCAATTTATTCGCAATTGCGATGTAAGAATGATGAACATATAAAATAGCGACATCTTACTATTGCTTTTTGACCTGACATTGCAGTAGGATAGACAAATTGAAGCGGGATTTGCTCCTAATATGTCCCCCATGCAAGGCGGCCATGCTTGCTGTCAAAGCATAATGAAAGATTTTAGAAAAATTTTGTGCAGTGGGAATGTCGAGCTACGTCTCTGCTGAAGAAGCCCCAAGCAGTGCTGAAACAGCTGTCCAGAGGCTGCTCGAGGTTCTCACTGCAATCAAAAACGATTTGCACAAAATTTTTCTAAAATCTTTCATTATGCTTTGACAGCAAGCATGGCAGCCTTGCATGGGGGACTCATTAGGAGCAAATCCCGCTTCAATTTGCCTATCTTACTGCAATGTCAGGTCAAAAAGCGATAGTAAGATGTCGAAATTTGAATTCTGTGAAACTAAATGAATCGAATCGAGAACATTGAGGAAAGTTTCGACAAAAAGAAAAGCAAAGGAGACTAAGTTATAATTCAAATACAAAAATAAGAGAATCGGTTTATAATAAAAAAATCAAATCAAAATAAATATCAAATTGTTAACATTTAATAAAATTTAAGTTTAACATTATATTAGTATATCTGTACCTGTTGTTTTAGAAATATTAATTAAATTTGAAAGGAGGTCGAATGAAAATTTTTGTTTCCTTTCCACTAAGCATAGAATGTTACGTAGCATTTCTGAAACGTTTTCAACACAACAATACAGTGATATTTTGAACAAAATGTTCATAGAATATTACAAATGGTATGTGGAATGTTATGAAACACCAATGTAATGTTACTACATAACAGAATGTTATGTAATAACAATAACATTTATTGAAAATATCGAAATAACTTTACAGCACTGCATGAAACATTACATAAGTATTATTTAAATGTTATAATAACAACCCAAATTCAACGATATTTCTCAATTATTTAATGCGCCTGTGCGTAATAATATGGCGTCGCAATTTTTGCTGCTCTTCACTAGTATGTTCACTAGTTTCGACAATTTACTAGACGTAAGGTATTTTCCGATTGCTACTGATAGTGCTGATTGTCGTTGCTGTTCTTAATTTGGGGACATGAAACATCATCTATTTAATGAACAGGTAAACAGTTTATGGACTAATTTAATACTTCTACTTTACGTATAAAACTGAATGCGACACCTTAAGTATACTATACATATGTATATAATATATATTATACATATATTTGGAAAATATCTTGTATTAACTTACGCGCAATATGTCGCAGATTGAATTTGTACTACCTCCTACCTCTTTCAAATGTTTATTGTTAAAAACGTAAAATGAAAAGGAGCAGGAACGTTAAATCATAGTTTCCTAAAGAAAAATAAAATATCTGACAATCGAAAATATTCAGGGTGTTTGAAAATTGCTAGTACAATAAAAAAAACTGTGGCATCTGAAAGTCCTAAGAAATCCAAAAAAAAAAACATTTTAAAAAATTTCTTTTATTATTTTTATTTTTTATTTTTTTTTTCCATAAAATAACGCCATTTCCGTCACCTCATTATTCATGTAAGCGATATTCATTTCAGTAATAACAATGTAGCAAGCTGTGACTATTGTGACAGCTTATCATCTTAACTCAGTGACGTAACAACAATTTTAGCCAAATTTTTAGTAATTTTTATTTCGAAAACTAAAGGACTTTTATTGGAATTTTTTTTTGCCGAACATCAACTCACGATCCCCAATAACCAATATAACCAATTTAAACATCGGGTATATCTCGACTTCTTACACGCGACAAAAACTGATAGTGTTTTCTACTAACGCAGAGTGTATCTCCAACTCATTTTATTACGTGAGGTTAGAAGAAGATGGGCGATAGACTGAGTGCACACTCAGTGCATCAGTGCATGTCAGTAGAAAACGCTATGAGTTAATTTTAAAATGTGGATATTAAGATTCAACTTTTTTTTTAAATATCTGCAAATTAGCATATTTGTTGGTGAAAGTGGTCAATGCCTGAAGAAATTTAAAGTACTATTTTACTATACTATATTTAATTTTGTATTTTGACAGTTATTGCGAATATCACAGAACCTGTACTGCCCCCGCGAGGCCAAAAGCCGCCCGCGTGCCAATCCATATTTTGGCGCCCTCTGACAGATTTGAGTTGGGGCAAACAAAAACGGTCAATTTTCAAAATTATTAAAAATTAAAAGAAAAGAAATGGAAAGAACAGAAAAAATTTTAAACATTTTGCTTCACATTTTTTAAACATTCTCCTTCACTTTTTCTAAACATTCTCCTTCACTTTTTTTAAACATTCTCCTTCGCTTTTTTTAAGCATTCTCCTTCACTTTTATTTAAACATTTTCCTTCATATTGTCAAGTTTCTAGCTGCCGCAAGCCCCCAAAAACGAAGGGAAGCGCTTTCTTCTCATCTGACCGAGAAGACCTCTGTTTAGACGCCTCCCCCCCCCCCTCCCAGAATGCAAGTGGGCGAAGCCCGCTAGTTACTAATATTAGAAAAAAAGAAACAAAATCGCAAAAGCAAAAGCATTTTAAAGTTAGAATACAGAATGCAAAGCACACACGTGAAAAATATAGAGGTAAAATGTTTTATTTATTTTACGTATTTTTAAAAGAGATACATTTCAGATTTTCAGTCACATCATCTAAAATGTTTTTATGTTAATAAGGAAAAATTGTTGAAAAACTGATGAAGGGTAAGTAATACGATTTTTTTAATTGTTTTGACATTATAATGTATTTATATATCATTTTCTTCATTTATATTTACAGAATTTTGTAACCTCACCGAGAATAAATTTTTAGCACGAGAAAATAATGGTGAAGACATACAATTTTTTGAAACAAATGTATGATTAACAGCGATTACATAGAAGTTTTGGACCAAACTCAACTTACCAAATAGACACAGCTGATTACGTTCTATTGTCCCCCGCCTGCAAGTACGCCTATTTCGCTCGTTCAGTGTTTAATAGGCGGATTAGATTTAATAATTATTATGATCTCCACGGCTTGTATTTTTATATTTGGTGTTTCAATATATTATTTTGATTGTAAATACATATATTGATGTCCACCGACGTTTCATTAATTGTATTCATAAACACTTTGCATAGTAAGATTCCTTCTGTGTTACAATTAGAAAATATAATCTATGTAGATACATTAATACTGGATATACTTCATCTTTGCATTTGGAATTTATTAAATCTATCTCTGTCTCACAAAATAAGAAATATTTCCTTTGTAACTACTTATTATGAATACAGTTCCGATTACAATGGCACCCTTTGTTGAGCTGTTTCGGCCCTGTTTGGGGGCTCCTCAGCAGAGGGATCGCGAAGTAATCAAACATTTTAAAGTTTACAAGTGTTAAAGCAGTTTTATTGAAGTGGACGTTAGCATGTGTTGCATTGCTTCATATTGCTAAACTAAAAATTTGCACCAATAAGTACAGAATGAAGTAACATACAAAAAATATGTTAAGTAGTGATTGCTGCAGATTTTTAGTTTGTAAAATGAGACGATGCTAATGTGCGTTTTACTTCAAAGTTACATATTGTGTTTCACTTCTCAACTACAAACCCCTGATTTTTTAAATTTATTTACGGATCGGTTCTAAATTTTTGTCAATTGTGCGTCCTTTTAAAACCAACATTTTCTGATTATAAAGCCGCAGTCAAAAACAAATAGCAAAAAATTAACATATTAGACTTTGTTTAATCACGAAAAGTTATAAAGAAATTTGGAAATTGGGGTTATTTCCTAATTTTAAACAACTTTTTTAAATAACTTTTCATGATTAAACAAGGCGAAATTTTAAAATCGATCCGTTAATAAATTTTAAAAAAGTACAGATGAGAAGTGAAATACAGTGTGTTATCTTGTAATAGTAGTGCAATGTTTCTAAAGGAACGTCAATGACACATTCCTAAAGGAACGTTCATGAAACAAGTATAGGAAACATAATGATAATATTATGTTTAAATATTAATAAAACATTGCAATTTATGTTTATACAGCGTTAATAAACAAACGTCGGATCAACATTTTTATTATAACGTTATTCTGCGACATCGCTTACTAGGACATAGAACTATCGGCATAACGTTACTTTCTACACTAAACACGTTTAACCGGAAACATTACGTCTGACTAAATAACGTTCATAAAATGTTTACATAACATTTTTTTGCTTAGTGGGTTGTAGGTAAGGGGTAAATGTTTAAAAAAAAAGGTTGGGTACACCTGTCCATCAGTTATTGTAATCCTGAATGGCTGGGGTATCAAATATGAATGTCGATTATTAATTCGCATCGTTGAATTGACATCTCTAATATTAACTAACAAACAACAAAAAAGTTTTTGTTTCAATACATATTTAATGTTTTATTGGCATTTGAAACAATTTGTTAAAAATGATTGATTCCAAGCCACCCAGGAATACAATAATTGCTGGACACCCAGTATTTAAAGCTCCATCGGAGTAAAATAAATGTTTTTAATGTGCGGGAAAAAAGGGGATTTTTCATTAGAATTTGCAGGATTTCAGACTTAGTACGATTGGCAGCACTGGTTCGCACGTGCAAAATAAAAATGGTTGTCATTGTGTTCGTCTGTGGCATTCATTTAACTCTTTTCTTCAATGTAAGGAAAACAATACCAATAGGTGAAACACTGAAAATATAAAATTTCATCATTACCGTGATATATATATATATATATATATATATATGTAAGTATTCTAATTGCGACAGGTTCAACTCCGAATATCACCAAACATGTAAATAAGTACAGAATACACCACTTTTTTTGTATTTCTTTGTCATTTTCAGACACCACCAAAAAATGGACGAAGAACGACGATATGGAGTAAAAATCTCGCTCATAAATGAACTCAAGCAGTTTCAGTTGAGTCTATTAAAAGAAAGGAAGAAGATGCCGTTCCTTGGAGTAGCAAATATCGCATTTGGCACTAATATGATTGAATTTTCTGGAGTTAGTATGGAACAAGTAAGTGCGAATAATGGAATATTATCTATTGGTAACCTTACCTGCACCCTATCACGAGCTACAAACATAATATGTCATAGTGAAAATCATGTAACCATCAAATTGCGAAACAATATGTATGTGAGATTATTTTTTGACAGAAGCGATGATAAAGATCTATTTGTGGGAGCTTTAGATCTGGAATCGTAAGAAAAACCAAACAGTTTTAAGATCAGATTTGCTGATTTATAATTATTACAGACCATCCTTATCCAGCTCCGAGGGCTCACCAGACAGTGGCAATGAAGTTTAATAGTAATAATCTGATTTGTCCCTATTGTAATAAATAAAGTTTTTTTGAGAATTGTAATGCTGTTGAGTAGAGTTGTGTCGCTCACGAACTAATCATTCATATTACTAGTATGAACAATTCAAAAGATCCGTTTTTAAAAAAAACAAACGAACGAATCTTGAAATTGGTGAATGAGATGAACGAAACGATCAAGATAAACAAAAGAACGGAGCGGGTCGTTCGCCGTACATGTTATAACTATATCAGAAACACTAAAGTATTTGCAACCAACACTTCCTTTACGTTCAGGTATAAGTTCCAAATAATCTGACTGAAAATTGACAGAAAGTTCAAATTATTAACAGATAAAACAGCAACATCTTACAATCGCTTTTTGACCTGACATTGTAGTAGGATTGACAAATCGAAGCGAATTTGCTACCTAATAATTACATGCAAGGTGGCCGTGCTTGCTGTCAAGGCATAACGAAGGTTTTATAAAATTTTGTTGCAAATCGTTTTTGATTGCATCGAACTTGCGAATAAATTGGACAAGTCGTTTTTGGTTTGCAGTAGGAATGTCGAGCTACGCCTCTGCTGACGAAGCCCCAAACAGGGCTGAAACAGCTGTACAGAGGCTGCTTGAGGTTTTCACTGCAACTAAAAAAGATTTCCAACAAAATTTTATTAAAATTATTGTTTAAAAATCTTCACTCACAGCCTGCCTGAATATTGTAAATATTTTTGAAAGCCGTATTTCTCACAATCTTTTTGCTTAATGCACTGTTCTATATTATTGATAAAGTAATTTTATTCTTTCTTCAAAAACGTAAAAGTATACAGGATGAATCATATAATATATTTTCATTATTAAAATACATGAAAACGAGAAGTGAAAAATGCACGAATAAAACTAGATGCAACGTCCAGCACAAGGATTGGTTCATTTTGTTCATCTGAATCAAATCGTTCGAAACAACTCAATCGTTCGTGAACGACACAACTCTACTATTGAGATTTGCTTATTTATTTCTTCCAAGTGCTTGTACAAAGTTCAGCATGGTGTATTCTGATGGTTTAAAGATTTACAAACAGGAAATCCCGTGGAGATAATCGTAACTAGTCAATTGTGGTAAGTATTAAGGGCCGATTTCATAACCGCACTAATGGAGACTTAAAAAAAACTGTCACAGTCTGATGTATAAGTAACTGCGTTTTCGCATCATTTTAGACATATGACTGTGATTTTTAATTTTAAGTCTCCTTTGATTATGAAACCGGCCTTAAGTAAGTTTTTTTTATCTTTTATCTTATCGGTATCAAAAAAAGGGTTAATTTTGACGAATCTTGATAATAAAGGAGAACTGATGAATATCTGGCAGCACTTTCGATTGGGGTGCACTAGTAGATATCTTCATCTGATATTATTCTGCGAGGTTAAAACGAGATGAAAATGCGCAGATCCATCCCAATAGCACTATAATAGACTAGGAAAGTAAACTTCACAGAAGGCGGAGCTGAGTCGTTTACTATTTTGTCTAATAAATCAGACGTGTGTCGTAAGTTACTCTCGCTGTAACTTCGGAGTTGACCTGAACATAACCTAACATTTAAGAATGTTGAACGAAATTAAACAAGTTATTACAGTTTTATAAGTTGGTATCCTGTACATTTTATTGGAAAATGGTTGACAAACTCATTACATGCTTTCCCAGAGACATTTATTTTATTTTGTTGTGTTAGGTTATGTTTGTTAAGTGTTTGTTGACCTGCAGCTGAACTAAGCTCAGACAAGCATTTTTTACATTTTTTTAATAATAAATTAACTAATTACGTACAGTAAGCACAACTAAAACAATTTAATTGAAGCTTTTCATCCGAACTTTTAGTGATAAACAAAAATTTGCACAACAGCTCTCTGTGAAGCGAGTATTTTCAGTTTGTTCGGCGTAATCCATGCATTTTTACAGTGCTATAGACTCCGTTTCAAATTTCGCGCCAGCTTTAGGACCGCCCACTTTCCTACTCTTTTGAAATAAAGGTAAAAGTTGGTTATTTTGAAAGAGTTTTCAAATGAATTAAAATTTGTAATAAAACAGTTTTTAGTCTTTAATCAGACACTATTAAATATGGGAAGAACACTACTTAATCGTTGCACTATTGCTTGATAGCTTCATCAGCAGTGAAAAAAATAAATAAATAAACAAGTACCTAATAATATAATCTTCCATACTGTTTGCCATTAATTAATTGTCAATATTGAAGGAAAGTCATCTGACATTTTGATATTTATTTTCACATACAACTGGTTTCGCCTTAACAAAAAAGCATTTTCAAGTGTTATCTTAAAAATTAATTATACAGATAAATAATAATTAAACTGTATATTATATTATATAAAGGAAATTGTAAATACTCTGATGCACAGTGTAACATAATCTCTACCTCGTATATGTAAATCAGAATGCCGATATAATGCAAAAATAAATCTTAATTTTGAAACACAAACATAATTCATTTTAATTAAATCAGTTTACAAAATCGGACGCCGTTGGGATTAATCACTGCTTGTTTTGAAAGTAGGTCAGCAATTTAAATCAATGAAATCCAATAACGTGTTTTCAGTTAAAGGAAATTATCTTTTTTTTCCTCGCCAATGCAGTTATTTAATTATTGAAATGGTAATGGTAATTAAAATGAACCTAATTGATTTATAAATTTGTGCTTAAACGAAATTGCATCAAACGTGTAGTCATAATTAAATAACTTTATACCATTTTTTTTTTTACTTGCATACATAGCAAAAAATATCTGTGAGATAATTGATGGACGTTCATTTTTAATTTTATGGTTATATTTTGGAAAACTACTACTGCCATTGTTGCCAGCTCAACTAAAGCAATACTGAAGCATTCCGTGAAAAAGAGAAGTAGGGTCACTTTAATTATAAACAGTAGTTTTATACAATAAAAGCCAGAGCTGTGTGAAATAAAATCTCTACAAAGTACACATCCCACTTTTTGAAATTCTCGCATTCATCGCTAGTTAAAAATGAGTCAGCTAGCATGCTCTTCCTCGCTTGTACATACAGGGTGTCTCAAAACCTCTGTCTTTAAATGAGTGTAAGTTAAAAATGAAAAACTGACCTATCACATTTTCCTACGATCAATTGTAGGACAAATATAAATACACTCGTTTATATTAAGATAATTAATATTTTAACAATCATAAAATAGATTGCTCTACAGAAAAAAGAGACGAGAAAAACTGTAAAATTTTAACTGTTTGTTAGCTGCTGAAGCCACAACGAATCTAATTTAGTTTGGCACACCAAAACGCGTCTTGAATCTTTTTTTTTTTGAACAGTGAATTTAAATTGAAACAAAAATTCGGTTACGATTAAATTATTTATCATAAACTTATCAAACACTTAGGACTATTCTTCATTTCTTTCTTCGTGAACTACAACTAGGAAAAAGAAATTTGGAAACATTCGCAATGAAGAAAATAACGTGACGCGTTATCTCTGGCTTCCATCGAGTCCCGCAAGTATTTTATAAGTTCTGTTATCTCCTGGGGTATACCACAGGAATTCCTAGAAAGTAACCATAAGGGGCTTGTTAACTTGTAAGCTACTCCACTGCAGAAGGCGTAAATATCCTCATTTTGCTTATTTGTTACACTTTCTTGCCAATCGTATTTCACAAATTTCCATTAGTTGTACAATTGACAGTATTGCTTTGATGCAGGTGTGAGCACGGAGATAAATAATACTTTCTTTGTGTTTGTTTTACATGGTGCAAAAAGTACGACTAATTGTAAGTTCCGAGGAATTTAGAGATAATAAAATAAAATTAGTTTTCAAGACTGGTCTTGCGTGTGTTTCTTTTGCGTTTCGGTATTCGTTCATACTGCTTTCTCATTTTTTAATTTATTTAATTTGTGCATTGAAAATCAGTGTACCTACAAGATGATCAAAGATTTATACGGATAAAGGTAAATACGTACCTTTTTTGTTTATATCAGTAGGTAATAACATTTAACATTTCGATAAGAATATTATTAAATATTAATAAGTTAAACAGGGAATAGCACTAGATCATCCTTGCACACAAGAAGTATATTTTGTAAGAAACATTATCTGCTGCTGCTTCTTTGAATTGGGTGCTGTTTAAACATAAACACGTCCCGTTTAAAATAAACAAAAGTAAATATTGTTCAACAATAAAAAAATTATTTAAAAATACTTTTTATACAGGGTGTCTCAAAACCTCTGCCTTTAATTGAAACTGTAAGTTCCTCGTTATATGTATAAGAGATTAATTCTCCAAATTTGAAATTTTTTGACGAAAAATGAAAAACTGACCTATCACAAGCGAGCGCAGTCTCTTTGTTTTGAAACCTCTGCTTGGTTTACGACTTGTTTCAGCAATTTACTCCGATAAAAGCAATAAACCACAATAAAACATTTTATTTACGTTAAGAAGAACTCGGTCAAGGTCTTATTGTATACGAATATAAATCCAACTTGCGGATATCGGCATGTTTATTTGTATTTTCAACAAGCGATAAGTAAGAACGTTTGTTTACGCGCCTCTTTGTAATAGACAATAACAATTATGTTAAAGACGAGTACCTAATCTTCGTTAGATTTTTGCTGAAGTAATTAAACATTTTCGTACGCTAGTTTTGTAACTGCGTTGAAAATGCGTGATTTTATTTTTTAATTATCGCACTAATAGCTGCAGAATAAGTATTGCAAGAGCAGAAACTATTCGTATTGTAAAAACAGAAAGCAAGAATTGGAGTATGATAGATGAAAAATTTAAATAAATTAGATTGCCGTTTACGTACATACAATAATCTATGGGTTTAAAATAAGTGATTTAATAACTTCGCTAACTCTCAATCGAACTATTTTATAAATTGTTTACATTCTAACACAAAACAATGTTTATATAAGGATAATATTGAACCTGAATTTCTGCATCGGCTTAAACCATAAAGGCATAAAAGCTCTCACCTTGCGCAGATGTTATATTCGAAGTTTTAATAAAGAAACAAATTTATTTTTGCTGTACAAACACCATAAACTTTAGTAATCAACATTGTAAGTTGATTATTGGCAGTTTACAAATTAATATGATGTAAGAATTTCCACTTTTTCGATCGCTTTTAGATTGAATTTTTTAAATTTAACTGTTAAAGTACGGGTTAGCACAAAACTAATCATCAATTAACACCACGTAAACTAGAATCTATTTTTTTATGTTTATTCCGGGTATATTGTCTTACACCCCTAGATATGCTTCTATCTAACTTCATAGAACACCGTCACAATTGTTTTTTTTTGTTTTTGTTGTAGTAAAACATATTTATGCCACAAAATATGCGTTTGGGGTTAATTTTGACCCCAGATGGGTAATACGTAATAAATTCTTAGCTACGTTTTTATGAAGTTTGGAATGATGTTTAGCATAAATTTGCAGTTTTTCATGTTTGTACAAGTTGGGGTTTGTTAGTTGGTTGTTGAAATTTATTCTTTTGTAATTGGAAATAAGATTCGGTATAAACTTATAGTTATTCCTGTTTCTGCAAGTTGTGATTTGTTCGTTGTGACTGTTCGTCGTGTGTCGCAGTATGTTTCGTAATTTTGTGTAATATTATGCACAAACATGTAATAATTCATGTTTCTGCAAGTTATAACATGAAACATGCCAATAGTCAATACTTATAAATGTAGCTCCATGGGAAGCGTTCTCATTCAAAGTTTTACTGAGTGATAAGTGATATGAAAATTTATTATGGCGGATTATAATATAAACTTTGCAAGAGGCTACAGTGAAGAACAAGCTTTGATGGATGTATACAATTCTGATTTTGAGATCATAGATAACGAGAGCGATGGTAGTGATGCAGACGAAGATTTCACTGAAATGCAGGTAGTCGAAGCAAATGCAGCAAATCTAAGCAGCTCAGATACTGATAATGAAGACGGGAATGAAGAAGTTTGGATTAGCAAGGATGGAATAATATAGTGGACTAGTATGGAACCAGGACGTAGAAAGACACAGTCAAGGAATATTATAAAACAAATTCCTGGTATATCAAAACATTTAAAATTGTCCACCCGCACAGACTGCTTTTGTGCATTTATGACGAACGAAATCATAGACAAAATATGCTTGCACACCAATGAAAGGGCAAATGAACAAAAGGAAAAGAAGTCAAGCCTAAAAAATTGGAAGGAATTACAACGTAGTGAGTTTTTGGCATTTTTGGGTCGAAGTTTGCTTTATGGTATTCAGAAGGGTCACGGGAAAGATCTAAAAGAATTTCGGTCAGAAAAGTACGGTTATCCAAGTTTTAGAGCTACAATGTCCAGACATCGTTTCACGAGCATACTTAGCTGTCTACGATTTGATGACAGATACACGACAAGTTAGAAAAGAAGCAATTAAGAACAAGATTGAACCTATAGCTGAAATAACTAATATGTTCGTTAGTCAGTGCAAGAATACCAGGTCCAAATATTACTGTGGACGAACACCTGTGTATAAAAATATGGATGGCTGTAGACTGTGACTCTCGATACATTACAAACCTGCAAATATATTCTGGCAAAATAGGAAACACAAAGGAACAGGAACAAGGAAAGCGGGTGGTGTTAGATTTGGTAACGCACCTAAACGGCTTTGGTCGCAATATTACTACTGATAACTTCTTTTCTAGCTACAGTCTTGGGCAGAAATTATTGAAACAAAAATTAACTCTTGTCGGAACTGTCCGTAAAAACCGGAAAGAGCTTCCTTCCTGTATGCTGCCGTCAAAATTTCGTGAAGAGAAATCATCTGTTTTTGCTTATGCCAACAATACATTATTAGTTTCTTACGTTCCTAAAAAAGGAAAGGTTGAAGTTTTGTTGTCTAGTCAACATAATAGATTTGACGTATCCGACGAAGAGCACAGAAAACCGGAAGTAATACTAAATTATAATTCCACTAAATTCGGTGTTGATACTATAGATCAAATGGCTAGGACCTATTCAACAAAAAGATCCACAAGAAGATGGCCACTTGCAGTATTTTTTGATCTTGTGGATTTTGCTGGAATTCTGCTTACGTATTATTTTCTGAGCTTTACAATACATACAAAAATAAAGCTGGAAGACGCCGCTTCTTACTAGAACTAGGCGAGGAATTAGTAAAACAAGAAATAGAAAATAGAATTCAATATCCCCAATCCAAGACAAGGAAAATTCATAAGGCCATTGAAAATGCAGGGTTTGAAAACTTACTTCAACAATACAAACACCCGGACCTACCACAAAATAAACGAGGAAGATGCAGCATTTGTCCACGGCAAGCAGACAGAAAAACAAATATTTTATGTGATATGTGTAGTAAATTCGTTTGTAAGGAGCACCTTGAAATGCGCACATTATGTTTTACATGTTCTAGTTTAACGTTAGATGACAGTGGCTCAGACTAATATATTTACTACAGCAAAGTATTCACCTCATAAATAAATTTGCTTTAAAATTCATTTTGTTTATATAGTTTAGCTTGTATATACAGTTTATATACATTTAGTTTATTAAAGTTTATTAATAACTATCACATACAGACTAATCAATATATATCTTTAAACATTAACATGAAAAATACGTTTTTTTATAGCAAACCAACGCAATTTTAGGTTTGGGGTCAAAAGTGACCCCAGACGGGCAGTATGTAATTTTAAGGTAGACGGGCGGTGAGGGTTAATGCAACACGCACAGAATATTTTAAACTATTAAGAACTTACCTGGTTACAAAATTTATCTACTTTTAAAATTAACAAAAAAAAACACATTTACTTGACCTGCCTTAAGTACAATATCTGTGCATTAGATCATGGTCTGCGTTTTATGACTTTTTATGGCTTCGAACGACGAAGAATAGTTTGAAAACCAAGCTCCGCCGGAACATTTAAGCTGCATTCAACCCTCAAACAATTTCTATGAAAAAGTAAAATAATTTTTATCTACGATATTATTGCTATCTGACCAATAGTTGTATGACAAATTTTGCTTCTTTTCTTGACCACTAGTTGTGGTTTCAATTAAAAACATAAGTTTAGAGACACGCTGTACAGTAATTTCACTTCCATCTGGAATAATGTAAAACGAGCCGCGAACCTTTACAATGATGTCTAGAAAATTCTACCGACTTATAGACGACAGTTATAAACACTGCTCTTTGATGATGCTTCATCTCCAAAAGCCAAATGAAGCCTATAGAGGAATTGTTTCGGCGTTAGACCACATTTGAAATCGTAAAAAATCATGGCACGAAAATTTTCACGCGTTATTTCCATGTTTACACAAAGTTACTTTTTCTCAAATGCTGTACAAACAAAACTAGTTCACTTGGATAGGAACTGTCAATAGAATTATAGGCGAAAAACTTCAAATTTTTCAAATATGACAGTTGATAAACGCTAAAAATTCTAGACCTAGATTCCAGAAAATTTTCCAGCAGCCCACGTATGTAAAAAAGACATGTAGCTTTCCATCAAAAAGAAAACAAATTTGATTTATAACATGCACAGCTTTTGTTAATAAAGTTCTTTTGGTAAAATGTACTTACATAAAATTTACGTATTTCCTGAGGAGTCTGGGACTTTATCCCGATTTTCCGTTTTCTAAAAATGGTTACCTTATAAAACCTAAAAGGAGACAATTTTGTGAATACTCAGACGGACGATATATGAGATCATTCACAAGATTACTTAAAGCGACTGAAAAATGAAAGTTTTTTTTGTGAATTCCGCAATAGTGGGGTTCGTGAAATTTATGTACCGAATGAGAAGATAAAAATTACACGAGATTACAAAAACAAATTTATGAAACGTGCGGAAATTTGTTTTGCATATGCAAGCATTTCTCAACATGTGAGTTGCGACAATATATCATCTGGGAGGTTGACAGGATAACGAGAGAAATGCAAACGTAAATCCAGTGGAAGTATTTCTCCGATTAATTCAGCGTTTAGTAAAATGGCTCTTACTTAATGCTAACAGTTTTTTTTTTGCATACGTATTATATTCTGGCTTTTGACTCGAACCTTTAGAAAATCACAAAAATTGTTATAGTCAAAAGTCACAGATATCAACATTTATATTGAAATTCTTCGCCTGGACTAAATGAAGAAACCCAAGTTTTTATTTTTATTTAGATTTTACTGATTTTAGACCAGAATTTTTATTCTACGTCAAATTCCAAAAGGCGTTAGAAAACTGAGACTGGGATGCATAAATCTAGGCGATTTTTTCCAAAAAAAAAAAAAGAAATAAATTCACGTGAATTTATATAGTTGTCTTAAAAAAGTAGCATGCATCCTTCATTAGTTCTTATACAGTGCTTTTTTTAACTGTGGCCATAGGAACTTGCGTGCTAAAAATTTTGCATCCTGTTAACTTATGTTCTACTAAGAATTTTAACCAAATGTTTGTTTTTAATAACCACTTACATAATTTATTTAAAATTAAACATTACCAGTATAAGAGGCGCGTTATTAATTTAATTATTTTAACATGTAAAGTTGAAATTATTAATGACCAAATATAAATCAAGTAGGTCAAAATCGAAAATTAATTTGTCAGACATTTAGACGGCAGCGACTGATTTCTCTTTAACGTTGACCTACTCGATTTATTAAAAATTTCCCCATTTAATATTAAAATAATTAATTTAAAGATGCATCTGTTATTCTGACAATGTGTAAATTCTAATAAATTAGAAACAGAAATTAGCTTAAATTTTAAGCTGAACGTAAGTTAACACGAGACAAAATTTTTAGCACGTAAATTCCTATGGTCATAGTTAAAAAAAGAGGTTCCCAATCTTTTTTAAGCATTGATCCCTTACAAGAACATTAAATCAAAATTTTGTTAAATTCCAATCTATGATTCCGTTCGCCCTTCTTTTTTCTGCTCTTTTTTGTTAAATTATGAACCGATCCGATCGTCTTTTGTCTTTTCTTGGTTCGCATTATAAGATTTTTTTGTTTGTTCAAAAAAATTTCTCTATTGATTCGATCTGACTTTGTAGAATTTTTATTTTCGTCTTGTCTTCATCGCCGATCGTCTTTTTTTTTTTTTTCTTTTTATAATATTCCTTATTCGACTTCATTTAATTCACTTTTTAATTTAATCAAATGATCAAGCTTTGTTTTTTTTTCTTTGATTCGATTTCATTTCATTTGTTAATTTTTCATCTCTTGTTCTCGTTTTTTCTTTTATTGTCGGTCGTCTATTGTTACGTTTTAATTCCGTCGATTGATCGCCACCGATCTTGTTTTCTTTCTCTGTTATTCGATTTGGCTTTATTTTTTTATTATTAACTGTTGTTTTTCTTCCTTTAATATTTTGCAGGTTAAATTAAATTTTTGATAGCGTTCGTTATTTTTGACATCGATTTGACTTATTGTTAGTTTTGCATTTTTTTTTTAATTTTCGTCCTCACCACATTGTCTTTTGTTTTCATTCGAAATGAATCAATCGTTCTCTTATTTTGCTTATTCTCCTTCTTCGTTTATTCGAGTTAACACTTACAATGTTTATATTCAAACTTATTTAAAATTATTCGGAAATATTCCACTTTTCTTTTTATGAACTATACAGTAGGCTTGTACTAGACCCTGTAAAAGACCCCTAGAATTGATCGACCCCCAGCCAACTCCTATGGGTTCATCGACCCCTTTCATGTCTTCATTGACCCCATGGGGTCGATATCGACCCCGTTGGGTTGTTAAATTTTTAACTTGGATTGAATGGAATTAGGTTAGTGCAGTTAGATTGTATTAACTTTGAAAATATTTTTTCTTTTCATTTTAATGCATATTGCTTTCTGATTTTTATTTTATTTTTTGCTTGCTTTGGTGAATAAAATCGAATTCAGTTGTTGGGTTGAGTTTGGTTGACCTTGACATTGGTCGAACTTAGCTTTAATGGTTTTTTAATTTTTTTTGCATTTTTTACTTTTATTTTGTATTTAATTGTTTTGCTTCAATTGAATACAGTTAAGTTGACGTTAAGATTTGTTGATTTTAACGCTTTTTTAATGTTTCTTTTTCTTAATTTTTTACTTGGGTTGAATGGATTTAGATTGGGCTCAGACGTTGAAAATTTGTTAAAAAAATTTTTGTTCACTTTGATATTTTTATTGTTTTTTTATTTTTTATTTTTTGGGTTAAATAGAGTTGAGTTCAATTGTTGGATCGAGTTTGGTTGCCCTTGAGATTGTTCGAGTTGCCTTTTAATTGTTTTTTAATTAACATATTTTGGCGCCCCTCTCGCATCAGCGCCTTCATACCTTGCTTACGCTTTCGCTTTCCGCGTGGGGAAAATTTGTGGGGCTTTCAAAGCAGCTGTATAGGAATCCCGAGTGACCAATTTCTGACAGAAATTGACTTCAATAAAAATTGTTAAGTGGAAAAGTGCATCTTATTTAAAAAGGAAGATGGCTGGACGTGGAATTGAATCATCAAAACGCCTTAGATTATAAATATAATTAAATCACTGAAATTAAACATGGTAACGAGCTGTGGCTTGGCGCAAGCCGTCGAGCCTTCTTG
Source organism: Prosopocoilus inquinatus (assembly GCA_036172665.1). Taxonomy (NCBI): domain Eukaryota; kingdom Metazoa; phylum Arthropoda; class Insecta; order Coleoptera; family Lucanidae; genus Prosopocoilus; species Prosopocoilus inquinatus. The sequence continues at coordinate 28,248,164 of CM069876.1, read as the reverse complement.
CTATTTCTTTTAAATTGAGAATTATACCTTCAGCAAAATTTTAAAACGGGATTCTGGGTTCATTGCGGGCAAGTGTTTAATTGGTGCAACAGGTGCAAATCCAGAGCATCATTGTGCATTTGTGCGTAAACGAGAGTTGAATTCACACAAGTGGTGCAAACCTGGAGTGCTGTTGAATTTGGGTCTTATATATGAGAACAATAATTCCTTTGGTTACCGAAAAGGCAATCAAGAAGATTAAAAGAGATGGCGTATGAAAAATACTAGAGAGAAAAGAAATTCACAAAAGTGAAGTTTAACTAATAAAAAATAGGTAATGGAACAATAAAAATTATGTAAAAATAAATAGGTAAGTAGTGTTGAATTTGATAAGTCGACAGTGACTTCAAAATAATGCAAAATTTCTAACATAATAATTTATTTTCACAGAATAACAGACGTATTTACATTTATATTTGTACATTTATACATTAGGCTTGTAACTGTTAAGTACTGCAAACTAATTACAAATGAACTATAAAATACAGTTAACAATTTCTTTATTGTCTTCTTATTGTCGCGTTGTTTCGTCGATTAAAACAATCGGACACTATGGAAACTACACGACTCTAACAATAACTAATTCGATTATTAACACAGGTACATACTAAGAAAAGACGAGATTTTTGGGGCAGGTTATGAAATCCCAGATACGTTTCATGAGATATGTGAATGGGCGATGTTGTTTCTTTTTTCTTTTACAATAATTTAACTTTGTATACAGTACCACTTTAAGAAAATAATTTGTTTCGAGTTGAGAAATTCTTTCTTAATTGACTTTCTTTTGACTTTGAAATTAAAAGAATGAATCCATTGAATTGTTTACTAAAATTAATCTAAATTCTTCATCTCAGACTATGACTACTACTACTTAATCTAATTTACTGTGACCATAGGCTGGTCTATGTTACTTTATCGTGATTTTGTACATTACTTTGAGGGTTACACAGGGCATTTTATGATTTTGTGTTTTTCTTTTCAATCTAGTACTTTTCTGCAATAAGTTCCTAAAAATTATGTTCTTGAAAACTTAAGTTTCTAAAATACACGTAATACCCTGTATATTCCTCAAAAGAATATTTTCGATCACTAAACTATGTGTGTGCATTATTTATCATTTAATTATTATGAATTATTAATAATTAAAAAAATTACATCAAAATATAAAATTACTCAGAAATATGTAATTTATTGAAATAATACTTTGTGTGTTCTTAATCTACAATAATATACCATATATCACAGATTAATAAATAAAATATTTTAATATTTGAAATATCGGTAATTAATCATTGCCCACATACCGGGTGTCCCGCGCCATGTGCTCACCCTTCTAGAATCTTTATTTATTAATCGATTAACCTGAATTTTGGAGAAAATAAACTAAACAAAAAATGGAATTTTCCGACATACTGATAGTCGTCATAGGACTTCCGGTTTCGCCGGAAGTGATATCAACTTTCTAATTTTAAATGGAACACCCTGTATATTTTTACATATTTAAAATCTACGGATCATTACGAGTCCGAATACGTATTAATTGTTAATTTTGGTTTCCATGACAACGAAAAAAAAACTTTTTTATTTTTCAATCTAGAAAGCTATGAATCGCATTTTTTCGATCTAATGCGATCAAGTGTTTCGAAAAAATCACTCCTTTGATGGTATTTTGATTTTTAAAATTTTTACAGTATTTGAAATTTTCATTAGCTCTTAACTCATTTTTTTCGATAGAACCTCATATGTTTCTTAGCTTAGTTCAACTGAACATTTTTTTCTGAATACGCTGATACCAAATACGTCATATTTTCTTTGAAAATAATTTAAAATAAAGCATATTGAAATTTTACACTCCCTTTATTTCGAATGACTTTCAAATAAAATATGACGTATTTGGTATAAGTGTACTCAGAAAAAAATGTTCTGTTGAACTAAGCTAAGAAACATATGAGGTTCTATCGAAAAAAATTAGTTAAGAGCTAATGAAAATTTCAAATACTGTAAAAATGTTAAAAATCAAAATACCATCAAAGGAGTGATTTTTTCGAAACGCTTGATCGGATTAGATCGAAAAAATGCGATTCATAGCTTTCTAGATTGAAAAATAAAAAAGTTCTTTTTCGTTGTAATGGAAACCAAAATTAACAATTGATACGTATTCGGACTCGTAATGCTCCGTAGATTTTAAATATGTAAAAATATATAGGGTGTTCCATTTAAAATAAGAAAGTGTATATCACTTCCGGCGAAACCGGAAGTCCTATGACTACTAGCAGTATGTCGAAAATTTCCATTTTTTGCTTAGTTTATCGTCTCCAAAATTCAGGTTAATCGATTAATAAATAAAGATTCTAGAAAGGTGAGCACATGGCACGGGACACCCGGTATTTATTTTTACTAATTATAAATAAATATCAATAATTACATGTACACAGCAGTAAATTAAAACTGAAATCTGTAAAGTAGGTCCAAATAGTGGATTTCTTCTTCCTATTGAATTCAGTAATTTTTCTAACTCTTCCATTACTAACAATTTGATTAACATAGAATGTAACTAGGTATCGAAAAACGTCTGTTATAAATATTTAAGCTGCTTAACAAATTATTATTTTTTTTCATAAAAAATTTAACTTGCAGACTATATCTTTCAGTTCGTTTCTTGTATACTAAATAGATTGCGTTCAGAAATTATATCTTCGAGTGACGTTGACTGGTACTGCATTTTCCCTGCTTATGATTTTTAACATAGCGTGCGTTTCATTTTGAATTGGAACACGTCTGTCTTTCTCTTTCTGCATATTTGAATTGTTGATATTTTATATTATCAACGCATTAATTATATTCCAAACTTTTTGCGTACCTACACTTGTAAGACGTGCGGACGGGGGTTGGAACCCCCCTTTCAACCCCTTTTTGTCCCCAATTCTTTTAGACAAACCGTACGAATTTGGATCTCCAATCTTTTCCGGTCTAGTTTAAAGCTAGAGATCGATTTCCAAACCGTAATCAACGGCTTGCTTGAAAGGCGCTTACTTTAATTTTTAGAGTAAATGTCGAAGTCGGTCTGCTCCTCTTTACCTCTTTCTCGGCTTACTTAAGAATCCTTGCTTGTAGTAATTCAAATAAAAATCTTGAATTTTCAAATAATAAGATATATTCAAGTTTAAGAGGAAATGTCGCTCTTCTATAAAATTTGTTAGGGCTAAATTTTAAGCAATAATGAATCTGTTAAAATTAAGCTCATCCTTGCTGATGCATAGAGCTTTTCAAATGAGTCATCGCTGATTCACGTTCTGTAGTGCATTTTTTTTACATAATACTCTAGTATATCATTTCTAGGAATTGCAAGCTGACTAATAATTTCGTTATATAAACTTCATGTGATTATTTTTATATTTTCCAATGAGTCACAATTCGACACGAGTTTTAATTTAATAAATTATTTTAATTAAATAAAGTGCACCCAATTGCACAAAAAAAGTAACGATAAGAATCTGGATTCTTACACACTCATTTAAATTAATATCTAATTACCGTTTTCAACGGACTCCCCTAGAACACTCAGAATGTTCCCATCTTATTTGAACCTAATATGACAATAAGGGATGGAAATACTCTCAGGGTGAAATTAATTGAAATGTAACATAGCCAGAGCAGTAATTCACTAATTACTTTTTAATATGCCATACCAATCAACTGAAGAGAAAACACAAACATAACAACTGATATGAAATATTATGTAAATATTTATTTACAAAATTTACAATTTGATGGAGAAATTGATACTTTCACGTAACCGCGCAAATGCTCATTGTCCATTGTTTGCATTTCATTAACTTTTTTTCAGAAAGATCGTATTTTATGATTTTTCTATTTCTCTCACAGCTGTGGTAGAGAAAATGTGTTTATTTAAACATACAACATAAAGTGAAAATACTAAAATAATTTCCAGTACGAACACTAAATATAGTTTCTGAACGCATCCCTGCTAATCGTACATTGTTTAACCATTCTATTTAATGAAATAATGAACTAAAAATCTAACAGATTGCTGCTTTTGCTGTCAGTCTTAGATGATTAATAAAAATTAATTGTACTCATATAAATTATTTGAATTGTAGTTAGTTGCCTTATGGGGTCTTCATTTAACCTCGCATCCCACGTGATCCATGACGTATACATGATCATCATAATTCAACACAACGGTTGCTAAAATGACAGCATACCTTGGCGTATACATGTACGGTTTTCGCTGGATCTTTACAGTTACAAGCGACAGTATTAATGTATTCAAACATCAATTTGAGCTTGGTTGTATGTGTCACATGGCAGATAATCTTAACCTAAAAAATGCAAGGCAAAATAAACACAAGAAATCGCAACCTAACCACAATTGTCAGTTAAAAAACCGAAACCGGATATTTTGTGCGGGCAGGATCTGAATATTTATACGCGACGTATAAATTATGTTTTATCTCTTTGAAACATGACAAATTTATAGATTCTTTTACTGTTCTATCATATGTGTCAGACAATGATAAATAAAGGTGTTGATTCTTTATTTGAATCAGGACACTATAACGTAACTGTAAAGATCCAGCGAGAAAACTGTAGAGTCTTCAACAAAAAACACGTCGAGTTAGCCTTGGAAAGAAATCGTATGTCGTAGCTTGTGTATAATCAATTACTTGTATTTCAAAGATTTATTAACCTTAAAATGTTGTCCGCTGTGGCCAAGATCTAGCTTGTATTTGAAATATCTGAAAACCGAATTTATATTTGTTGATGGAAGCAAACAATGCTGTAGTGTCCGACCGAATATTCGGTTTCGGTTTCGGCCATAATTTCGTGATTCGGTCAAAGTTTCGGTTTCGGCCAAAAAACAGCCGAACCTTCGGTTACAACCGAAACTAAATTTGACGGTAAATTAAAGCTGTATTAGCTAATATTTGACCACATATTTGAAATATGACCGATCCCAATTCAAAAGCTGATTCAAAATTCCCCAGTTTGAAAAGGCAAACCGTAATGTTAACGCAATCTTTACAACAAAATTTCAAATTAAATTTGCTTTACAGGACGTGAAATCTCTAAAATACCAAAGTTTTTAATTCTGATCTAAATTCAATTTTAATAAGATACACATTCGAATTTTGTCTGAGCTATAGCTGAAAAAATTCTCTTTTGACTTTTGTAAAATATGATACAGACGAAAATTTTAATTTGGTTTTGTTTTTGTCTTACAATATAAGTTTGTTTGATTTAAGTTATTAATAAATACAACTAACTTAAAATTGTTTTTGTTTTTGTCTTACAATATAAATTTACTTAATTTCAGTTATTAATAAATAAAACTATTAATTTAGACTTTAGTAAAACTATCTCTAACTTCTTTCGAATAAGATTCGGTTTCTGTTTCGGCCGAAACTGAGACATTGGCCGAAATTCGGTTTCGGTTTCGGTTTCGGCGAGAAAATCGGCACTACAATGCTGGAAGTCATTTTGAAAGTAATATGTTCCTACTTAAAAGAGTGTACTAAAGTAAATAGTCTGAATTTAGCTTGCATAACCTAAATTTTGTGTTTTGACAGTTCTTGCGATAATCATAGCACCTGTACAGGTTCAATCTGCGATACGTACTTTTATTACTAAGGCTAGCTCGAGGTGTTTTTTGTTGAAGGCTCCGCAAAATAACAAAGAGAAACTCACAATTCACGTAATTGTAAAAAATTAGTAACAGTCGCAGTTCCGCCAACCATTGGTATTGACATTGCCTAAGTACCAGGGACAATTGATGATGATCACGTGGGAAGTGGGGTATAATTAATTATGAAGTTAGTATAGATTTTCAATTAACTTTTTTACCAATGTGTGCGTATAAAATCATCAAATAAATCATTATTCCAATGATGCCTATATGACGCAACAATTATTTGTGCTAATATATCACATGGTATCGAAATAGACTTACAGGGAATTGGCAGAAGAGTAACAAGTTTTAACGATTTCTGCAGGTTTTCAAAAATACGTGAAAAATAGCATGTGAAATTGTCAGAGCAATTTTTATATATAAAAAAACGCTTCTGTTTTACATGACCAAGATCGTTTTTAGCGCAAAAATTTCAGAGTACTCCTCCGAACTAATTAAAAACCAGAGTATAAATCGACTGTAAGTATCGTAATGTGTTTAGCGTCTGTATATTTAAAAGGCTTGATAATACGATGTTTACGACCGAGCGTAAAATTATATTGCAGCATGTATTACAAAAATTAAAAATAACTTTTATTTTCTTGAAACGACGTTTTACTTATACAACTTTCTTTCATTTTAAGAATTCCTGAAGCAATTCTTCACATTCTAAAAAAAGAATTGGACTACTCTCCTTGTACAAGCGCAATTTATTCTGAAAACATTTATATGTATATTTCGTGTGGAGAGTGTGCTTCGTACCACCTGGTTACCTAAATAGGAAATGTACGACGATGCTCACCATAAATGATACCATTTGACAGTTTCGTAGCCCTTACGCTGAATGTTCTTAAGGGCGTGGTTCGCATGCAGGAGTATCATTTAAGTTGAGCGTCGTAGTACATATATGAGTACACATAGTATGCTCATGGTACATACCTACAACAAATCTTGTATATAGCGTGTTTCTTAAATGCCTTTAAAGTTTCTGGTAATCTTGCTCTGCACCCCGATTTATTATTTAAAGTATTATAAGTAAAGATATATTAACAACACGAAAACAGTACTCTCCTACGAATTCCCTGTTGTTTTAACTAATTTAGATACATAGTATACTCATACACAGGACACAGTACAATAACCTACCAGCTATAAGATTTTATTGTATTAATTATTGTCATCAACTTACTTTACTTCAATCGTCAATGGACTGCGTTGTGTTTCATGCTTTGTGCTTCCTAGCACACGAAGTAATTAACAACATTTTTCTATTATTTATGTATTTTTTTTTGTAAGCATTTCACTTTTTCCACCGTGGCAGCTTATTGCTTTTCATATAAATGCATAATATGTACGTACTACGATGCTCAACTTAAAGGATACCATTTGACATTTTCGTAGTCCTTACGCTGAATGTTCTTAAGGGTGTGGTTCACATGCAGAAGTATCATTTAAGTTGAGCATCATAGTACATAATTGGCTGTACAAGTTTGCTTAATACTAATGGACGCAAATAAATAGTGATTGGTTTATGTAAATAAAACGAAATCTTTTTCATTTACGTTAATGGTGGTTTGGATGCGCGCTCTTTGATTATTTTATGACATTGAGGCAATCACCAAATAAGCACTCGTCTATAAGTGCTTGCTGAAATATTATAGTTTCATTAAAAACGAACACTTTTAATAATTAACTCATGTTGGTAACACGTTGGTAGAAGAACTGTTTAGTGAACTGGAATCTGAAGCCAAAAAGCAAATGGAAACCGTCGCGAAAGCTTTCAAATTAGTAACACCCTGTAAAAAAAATAAAAAGGTGTTTTCCCGAAACTACTTCTTTTCGATGCATTCTTTTTTAGCTCGCCTGTATCACTATTGTTAGAGAGAATAATCTTGCGAACGTAAATTCAAACGCCTTTCAATAATGCACACTGTATAACAAATTGTTATACAGTGTGTATCATTGATAGATTAATTTTATAAGTTGGTTAGGTCGAATTATCATCAACGAGTTAAGAGAAATAGGACGAACTGCAATCGAATGGAAGATAGCTGATGGACGGAAGTAGCCATTTCATAAACCACATTATGTCGTTGGTTTATTGAAATAGACACCTTCTTCTCTTATGTTGTTTTTTATCATATTCACCAACATCGTAAGGTGAAAATTATTAATACGACAGCGGGGTAATAAATACAAACGCCCTCCCAATCATTCTGGTATACACACGTGACGATAATAAATCGTGATAAATTAACTTGTATCACCAAAAATTTTAATAACTATGACAACTTTTAAAAGAATGTTCTTTGTTTTTACTTAAATAACATATGAAATGACGTCCAGATGTATGCCTTCTGTTTTCTCGTTATAGAAGGAGATTCTCTACATAATTAACAAGGAAAAGAAATTTGCCCACTTGTTCTGCGATCAGTATGAAAATTTAATACTCGAACTGTATTAGCTGCGTCCGCAGTATTTGGGAGGAAGTAATCTCATCTGGCTGCATCGAGCACGTCGATGTCGACTTGTACGCGCTTTTATTGTTTGAAATTAAATATTTAAAGTAAGTAGTGATTTGCAGCGACTATCACTTGCATTTTTATATTTTCAAAGAGAAACTTTCTTCTATTAGCTCTCTAGGATGTGCGAAAAACGTTTTGACGATTAAATACATTTAAATTGCTTAGTTGTCGAAGGAAAAAACTGAAGAACATATAAAATAGCGACATCTTACTATCGCTTTTTGACCTAACATTGCAGTAGGATAGACAAATTGAAGCGGGATTTGCTCCTAATGAGTCCCCCATGCAAGGCGGCCATGCTTGCTGTCAAAGCATATTGTTGAGCTACGTTTCTGCTGAAGAAGCCCCAAGCAGGGCTGAAACAGCTGTCCAGAGGCTGCTCGAGGTTCTCACTGCAATCAAAAACGATTTGCACAAAATTTTTCTAAAATCTTTCATTATGCTTTGACAGCAAGCATGGCCGCCTTGCATGGGGGACTCATTAGGAGCAAATCCCGCTTCAATTTGTCTATCCTACTGCAATGTTAGGTCAAAAAGCGATAGTAAGATGTCGCTATTTTATATGTTCATCATTCTTACATCGCATTTGCGAATAAATTGAGCAAGTCGTTTTTGGTCTGCAGTGGGAATGTCGAGCTACGTTTCTGCTGAAGAAGCCCCAAGCAGGGCTGAAACAGCTGTCCAGAAGCTGCTCGAGGTTCTCACTGCAATCAAAAACGATTTTCACAAAAATTTTTTGAAAAAACTGAACTAACTCGCATACCTTCCCTCTCCATTCAATGACAAAATTAGTCCGTACTAAGTGGGCCCAATTCTTAAATTCTTAAGCTTGATAATTAATAACTTTTCATCTATTGGCCATATATCCTAATCTAATCAAGTGATTGACTGACTTGTATTATTTCCTTCATTAATACTAAAGTGAAGTAAATCTTGCTAAAATGAACTTCAAGTCTAACTTGACTAGAAACAGGATTGTTTTTGGATGTTTAGAATAGTTAAGTATCAAAAATATTAAATTTTTAGACGATCAATTATTATGTTGATTTTAAAAGTATAATTACATGTAGGTCACTAGTGTCATAGTTTCCTTTTTGAAAATAAGAATCAAAACTTACCTTCCTATTTCCTGAAAATAATATTTTGTGTTTGGTAGAGCAGGTAGGCAATCAGCAAAGCAGTTAAAAGCTTATTCTTATCAGCATGCGAAATTTTGGGAAAACTTTATTTACTTAAGTGTTTACCTTCCTGCTACTTGAAATACAATTGTTTCCTTAATTTCTCAGTCGCGATCAGTAACGAGAAAGCAAACAGTGTCACTGCAAAAACTCAAAATGAAAACAGGGCATCAAAGTCACTCACTATACACGTGACAACTGCCACAGTGGAACTTCAACATTTACCTACATACCTAATAAATTACCTATAATGTATGTACCATATTAAAACTAAGTCTCGTCGTCTTCATAATCAGGACTTGTTGGACAACATAGGCCTTCAGAGCCATCATTCCTAATACAAAACAGGAGAGTCTCCGCAGTGGTAACTTCGTGAGGCATTATTCCATGAAACTCCTTTAAATCATTAGCGGGAAACCAGGCTTTTTCGTCATCGTCGATTATCACAATTCCGAAAAACCTATAATTTTTGGATTATCAATAAAAAAGACTGAAACCGCGGAATGTGGCATGTCCTTGCCTGCAAATGGCAACGCCTGGAATCCACAGCACCGACGCCAAAATCAACAGCGCTATTAATAGTAGGGCCCAAATGGGCCATTCGTGTCTCTCCGTTTTGCCTTGCGACGCTATCCATGCAGGGTATCCAGAACCATCGACGACAATTTCAAAAACACTGGCAACTAATATAGAAATCATTGCCAAAGGTGATAGGTATTTCCAGCAAAGCATCCAGTATAAACCTGGACGTTGACCCGTCATCATTTCTATGTCATCAGCAAAACTGCAAAGACTCCTGATTTAGGCTCGTTCTTTTCACCTCCTTGTAAAATTGTTCTACCCCATAAAATTCACAACTGTGGATGAATTCGAGTTGACACTCGGAAGGCGTTTTGAACAAAAGTATGAGGGAGAGCGACTGCGTTTCAGTGCATGTAAGAGTGAGAAAAAGTAACACCATGCCAAGCGTCAACTCGAATTGGCCCTGGGCACTAGTTTCTAAAGGCTATCACAGGGAAGATAAATTTACAAAGAGACGAAAAGATTAGTCGTTAAAGAAGTTATTATTTTGAAAATTATAAAAGCAGCTCACCGTTTAAGTCCATAAACATAAGCAATTGCAATGCATTCGAACAGTGCTATAATTAACAGGGGAAAGCTGCCGCTGAAGTTGTCGAACAACACAAATATATAACTTCCGGCACCATGAGCAAATGCCATTGACAAAACGCAACATATCAGACACAGTCCTCCGGTCAATATTTCTTTCCGAAGTTCGGGAAAAAGTTTCATGTCCACAATGGACGTCACCACGCCTTCCAAGGTTCCAAACTGCGAGTCAATGCCGAGCGTGAACAGCATCAGAAAGAACAATACCGACCAAAACTGCGCGCCTGGAAACTGATTAATGGCCTCGGTGAAGATAATGAAAGCTAATCCGGTTCCGGAAGCCGACTGAAATGAGAACAATTTATTTAGTTTCAGGACCTCTGTAAAGTAAAACTAAGAAACTACACCAAATTCCGTTAATATTGCAAAAAAAAACATCTATGTATAATTGATGATTAGTTTAAATCTATTCAAAATTTATATCAATTATACAGACTGTATCTGAATTGCATGGCCAAACTTTACAAACGTGATGTATGGAACAAAACTGTAACAAAAATTCCTACACACACGTGTCAAAAAAATGCTTCCTTAAAAAGTTACGCATAATTTTCAAAACTGATACAAGCGTATAACAAAGAGTCTTAGTAAATTGGTTTTCGACCACGATTGCTATTTTATACAACAGTAATTTGGCTCATTTAATCGGTCCGGTAAAAGATGGTAGGGTAAAGTAACTGTTTGTGCAGAACTCTCCAATCCGCACATCCGAAGCACCTACCTCTAAGGATAATTTCCTCGTAATTCGCAATTTTGAAATTCGTGTGTAACTTTTCAAGAAAGCTTTTTACTTATTTACTTTGTTCCACACATCACGTTGGTCAAGTTTGGTCAAACAATTCAGATACACCCTGTATTATGATTTTTGTTATACTGGATGATTCAAAATAATTGTCCGATCCGTTAATCACCGGTAGTACACGAAAAACAAAACAGAATGTCTCTACGCCTAAAAGGGTCCAGTATACATAGTTCTTCATTCAGTTATAAATTGGTTGATGGGCATCGGGACATCTGCATTGCGTCACAATAAATGAGTAATGTACCCTTGCGGAGTACAAAGAAACACTATCATTTACCTTGAAACAAAATTCTAAAATGTTTTTGATTGATTATGGCTTTCTGCGGAAAAAATATATAACACGCAATTCATTCTTTCGAAAATCGAGCTTGTGTATTCATACATACATCAGAAATGAACGATAATTTCCATTTTGGACTCAACGAAGGCTGATTTTTGGAATGCAGATTTAATTCTTGCAAATTCACACTTGAATGACCTTAGTAAATACGCTCCTAAGGGGTCGAACACTTATTCTGAATCACTCGGTATTGATTAAATTTAATAATTCAACAATAAATACTGTAATAGGGAAGCAAAATCGAGAAAAATTCCGGGGGAAATATTTCTTTTTGCATCTACCTTATGATGAGGATTTTAGACTTAAAAGAATAACTAAACTTCTATCATCAAATTTAAAAACGATTTTAAAAAGTTCTGATTTTGTTGAATATAAATCTAAATTCTACCCTAAGATATATTCAATATGGTTTAAAAAGTTTTGATTTTGTTGAACATAAATCTAAATTCTACTCTCAGATATCTTCAATATGGTTTCGTAAGTTTCTCAGTCATAAGTACCGGTGATATGGATGTGGATAAGACCTCCGGAGGTCTTGGTATCGAATCTTTTCGCGAAACCTCTAGAGTTTCTGAATTTTTTCAAATTCCTAAGTGACTATTGCAAAGCCAATTAAACAGTAACCGAATTAGAAACAGAAACCATCAACGTATCTTAATACTTAATCCATTTGAAAGAACGCTGACAAGCTGTGGTGAAGCTTAGATATCTTTTTTTTTATAAGATCGTTGCATTCTGGTATACATTTTAGCACTAATGCAATTGATTTAACATAATTTGGGAACGTTAATTTTACTTAGTCCTGTAGAGAAAAAATAGAGAAAATTTAAAATGTGAACCCAAAAACAATAAACATTATAAAAGTCTTATAGATAAAATACGCTTTTACTCTGAATGGAAACTAATATCTTAAGAATCAAGAAAATGACAACGGTAGCTTTGTGTCCATGGAAGCAGGCATTCACATGCTGATTCATATCGTGTGTAACAAACTTTGGCATTTTGTTTGGAAGGTCATTTTAAATGATTAATGTTGTATGCATGGCTTTGTGTGTAAAGGATCGGATAATTCAATGTTTTTATAGAAAATTAAATGTAGCGTTAAATTATTCCTTATATTAAAATGTATTAAAACACGAACGAGATCAGTTTGAGAATAGGGAATGAATCACGAAGCGAAAGCTGATTTTCCTGGAAGTTTACGCACAGCGCGCGGAGCGCGTCCGCAGAGAATTGAAATCGAATGGGCGGAAACAGAAATATTACCCCTAATTTTAGCATTTAATTAAAGATAATTTTTGCATAGCAAATGCAATATCCAATGTCCCCCTCTTTTTAGAAATCAAGTCGATGAAAAGAGCGGAACCGTACAAGAAAAGGCATTCTTCCGGATCCCTTGACAGCAGTTCCAGTTCTCTAATTAGTTTTCATTCCTCGTTGAAGTAGTTTTTTTTTTATTTTATTTTTTTTTCAATCAGTGAGTTTGAAATTAAATTCGCGTGTGAAGAAATAACTTTTCATGGTGTGTCTTTTTAAATCTTTGATAATTAATTAATTCGTAGTCGAATTCTATTAATTTAATATTTAATGTGAAGGTTCTAAATTAAATGATATTTATTATAAGTTCATAATATAATATTTTGTGTACGTACACAGTGACCGCCAAAATGTTAGCATTATATGGGAAAATTTTTTATTATTAATTTTCTGAAAAAGCTTTTTGCGCCAATAGTTAGTGCATATTCGATAACCAAATACAAGTAGGACAATGCTGATCAGCAACTTTTAGTACTGCTAAAAATAGCATTTATTTAAGATACAAAAATTAAAAAATTGTTGTAATTTGGAATTGCTAGACATATTACACAAAATTTGGGAAGGATTCAACAGTTATTTACAAAATATGTGTTTTGATTGCCACACAAAATTTCCTTCGGTCTAGTATTTCGAAAATAAGATTTCCGATATTCTCAGTTTCTCCAATGGTTAGAACTTATTCATTCATATTCATAAAAAATATTTAATAGAATAAATTTCCCTCTTGGGTGCCGAACTATTGCATGCACAAGAAAATTTTAAACGATTCTTCACGTTTCTGATGCAAGGCCTTTTTTACATACGTTTTCGTGTTAATGTTTTTGATTTCTTGATAATACGTTTCTTATAATTCCAATTTAGCCTAAGCAGGCCAAAAACTGCAAGAATTGCACCTACTTTTTGGTTTGTTCATTTTATATGTACGGATTTAACGGGTCCAAACCAAAAAGTACGTGTGCTGCTGGAAAATTTTCTGCGATCTAGAAGGTCTAGAATTGTTAGCGTTTATCAACTGTCATATTTGAAAAATTTGACGTTTTTCGCCTATAATTCTATTGACAGTTCCTATCTAAGTGAACTAGTTTTGTTTGTACAGCATTTGAGAAAAAGTAATTTTGTGTAAACATGCAAATCTCGCGTGAAAATTTTCGTGCCATGATTTTTTACGATTTCAAATGTGGTCTAACGCCGAAACAATGCCTCTATCGTCTTCATTTGGCTTTTGGAGATGAAGCACCATCAAAGAGCAGTGTTTATAATTTGTTTGTCGAATTCCAGCGTGGACGTACCTCTCTCAGTGACGAATTTCGTGAAGGTCGTCCATCAACATCTGTTGCTGCCATTAATGTAGATGCTGTGGGTGAAATGCTTGAGCGAGATCGACATGTGACATACCGTGAGATTCAAGCATCCTTACGTATTGACATGAAAGCAATACACCAGATTTTGCATGATCATTTGAACGGACGAAAGCTTTGCAGTCGTTGGATCCCACACAATTTAACAGAAGCGCAAAAGCAGGGTCGTGTCAAATGGTGCGAAGAAATGCTCAAGAAATACAATGGAGGTCGTTCATATTTAGTTTATAACATCGTTACTGGTGACGAAACGTGGATCTATTCGTACGAGCCAGAAAGTAAACAACAATCTACTGTTTGGGTATTTCAAAATGAACCAAAACCAACAAAAGTTGTCCGTTCACGCAGTGCTGCGAAGCAAATGATTGCTTGTTTCTTTGATTTAACTGGACATGTGGCAACTGTGGCTTTAGAGGATCGAAAAACCGCAAATGCTGATTGGTATAGTACAATTTGTTTGCCGGAAGTCATCGATCAAATAAGAAGAAATAATCGAAATCGACGAATTATTCTCCATCATGACAACGCCAGCGCTCACTCAGTTCGTTAAACAGTTGATTTTTTGTCCAACAAAAATGTTGAATTAATGACTCATTGTCCATATTCTCCTGATTTATCACCTATTGATTTCTTTTTGTTCCCAAATATCAAAAATAAAATGCGTGGTGAGCGATTTTCGTCGGCTGAAGCAGCGGCTGAAACATTCCGGACACTGGTTTCTGAGGTACCATCTTCAGAGTGGAAAACGTGCTTTAGAAATTGGTTCGAGCGTATGCAAAAGTGTATTGACGTCAAAGGCGAATACTTCGAAAAAAATGATTCCGTTTACCAAATTTCATATGCGTTTTTTCATACCGTTTCTAGAAACTTTTCCGCTCACGTAAATGTAATTCTTGCAATTTTCAGTCTGCTTAGGCGAAATTAAGATTAGAAGTTTATGTAATCAAGAATTCAATAACACAAAAATTTATAGAAAAAAAGCCTTGCACCAAAAACATGAAAAATTGTTTCAAATTTTCTTGTGCATGCAAGAGTTAAGAACCCAAGAGCAAATTTGGTTGTTTTAAATACTGCATGTGGCTATAGGTGAACAAAAGGTAACCATTTGTAAGAGCTAAGTGCCAAATGTTCATTTACTTCTTCACATCTTAAGTAAATCTTTGAAAATAAAAAAAATCTTTTTTTCGATATATAAATAATTTGGTTTGAATAAATAATTTTGTATATCAAGCGACGCATTTTATGAAAACTTATTTGAACCTATTAATTTATTTTCTAATTTGTCCCATAATTCCAAATTATGACATTTTTTTAATTTTCGCATTTTAAAATGATACTACCATTTTTAGCCACACTAAAAGTTGCTTACCGGATATGTTCCGCTTATATTTAGTTATGGAACATGCACAAACTATTAGCGCAAATGCTTTTCTAAAAAAATCAATAAAATTTTCCCAAATGGTGCGAACTTTTTGGCGGTTACTGTATGTTACTACAATACTAAAATTGTAATTGTTGTAATTCTGTAACTGAGTGTAAACCACCCTGATCATTCTGTTTCAATGGCCGGGGAGGGAGATCTCGATTTTGAGTTCAAATTTAGCAATTCCACAGAGAAGCTATTGATTGGAAAAACAAACACCTGTAGCAGACCCTCGGAAAAAATGACCTAGTTTTTCATAAAGTCATTGAACTTGCCAGCGAGAGCTAAATCAATAAGTAAAATTCGAAATATTAGGAAACATTAGAGACCTTGCTCCTTTTTAGTTTAGCACATTTCGTTTCCAAGTAATTTTTATTTTATTATTAACAAAAAATGCAGAACTCAATTAAAATGATAGCCTAAAAGACTATTTTTCTTGAAAACCGGATTTCTTTGAAACATTTTTAAATCAATTATTATATTTTATTTTAGAATAATATTTTTGTCACGGAGAGAGAAGTTAGAACCAAGCTAAGAATAGTAGTTAACTTTAGTTCCGTTGACATTTACATTTTACAAGATATTATACCGGGTGCATGTAACAGTTGTACAATTATTTTGCAAATAGCAATAATACTAAAAAAATGCAATGAAACTCGAACTTGCCATTGGTTTTCAAGAAAAATAGGATTTATTAGCCAAAAGTAGAACTTTAAATCAGCGGTTTCCAAACTTCACGTTACTACGACTCCCTTTAAAAAAATCTAATGTCGGCGCCTCCACCTGTTCCTTCCTTACATAAAATAATACAGAAGTTTATTTACAAGAACATATTATTTTCTTATTAATTTATATTTTATTATGAAAATCTCTTTATCTCTCTAATCGGTAGTTGTTTTGTTTTAATGCCACTGCTTCGTATTAACTCTTAACTTATCAGTATTTTGGTTTTCGATTTCAAATGCTTTCGTTTTACACTAACCTATTTCTTGCACACCGAACAATAAAAGAAATTACTTCCCAATAAAATTTGAAGCATCCTAAAATCGGTCTTACATTTAATTCACAATTTTAAGTTAATCTGATTCAAAATTACTTTGCGTGATTAAATTCCAAAGTATTAGAAGTTAGTATACAGGTATACTTTCCCTTTGATTGATAAAATTAGAACAGGAAATTCAGTGGACTAAATAATGATAAGTTCATACCATCCGGAAATGCAAGTCCATATCCGTGCTAATCTATCCACGTCTCATTCCGCTCTAAATTAATTGAAATCTTGTTAAAATAACAGTTGATTTAGGCAACCTAAATTACGCTCGCCTCTTAATTGAAACGAAGGGGAATGTTTATTGTAAACATTTAGGCGCCGGCGCCGCGGTCGGAAGTAAAATTAATTCGTGTTCGTCTAGTTTTCTAACCAAACAGTTGTATCTTTTTTAACCCCTTCTGAGAAGAAACTCTTAAGGATGATCTCAGTGTTGTGATGTGACCTTGTTGTATGAAACCACTCCCACAGTCTTGGAAAACTAAATGTTTGCAGAAGTCTTTGATTACTCCATTCAATCTGATGAAGCGGTTAATTAATCCACGTTCTAAATTTAGTTTTAACATTTCTTTCTTTATACAGGGTGCCCCAACAGTGCGGTTGCGATATCTTGATAATT
The DNA here is from genome assembly GCA_036172665.1 of Prosopocoilus inquinatus. NCBI lineage: Eukaryota > Metazoa > Arthropoda > Insecta > Coleoptera > Lucanidae > Prosopocoilus > Prosopocoilus inquinatus. The sequence continues at coordinate 28,230,656 of CM069876.1, read as the reverse complement.
ACTGAAGTTATAAAAAAAATTGAAGATTTTTGGATTTGATTTTAGATATCTACAACATAAAACTATTTTCATGTGCATAGGATGAAGCAAAATAATGGTTTTGGCTGAAACTTCTTTATGTTAAACGAGACACCCTAAATATTATGTCAAATTTGAATCCCTCATAAAAGTCTATATATTTTTTATATACTATTACCTGTACCTAAATTTAACAGGTTTCTTTTCGAAATATTTAACATTTTATCTAAAATATGTCGTTTGCAGCCATTTTTTAATTTATTCTCATTTTAAATTTTTGGTACAAATCTACAACGTGATTCAGAAATGTCTCCAGATATTTTCAGAATGAATACTATCTAAAAATACTATCAAAAAACTGATAAATTTATGGAATTTAGAAAAGAGAAAGGAACAAAAAAAACTTGAAGGGATAGTGAAATAATTTCCAAGCATAAATGGTTGACAGCTGTCGGACAATAAGGAGAAACAGAGTTTTAAAATGTATGAAACAACAGAAGCAACATTGAAAGAGGCAAAGAATGTTCGCAGATAATGAAGTCATGGAGGAAATAATGAAGAACGTGTGATTAAAGGACACAAAACTTGAAGAAATCTGAAAAAAAACAAAAAAGTTGGAGCAAATGCTTAAGAGACCTTCCAAACATACAGCAGAGGTGAAAATAAATTAAAAAAGAAGAAAACGAGTCTAAAAGAGGAAGATATAAGATCTGGGGTTAGAAGACCAAAAGTCAGGAAGAAATCTTGCTAAATGGAAGAGGAATAAGTGAAAGTGGAAGGCATACGCCAAACACATTTCAAATACAAGTGGAAGAGATGAGAACGTATTGAACGAAAAACGAACAAGAAGAAATCGAATTCTAAAATGTAAGAAGTACATTCTAGAAGTATCAAAAGGGGAAAATACTGAAGTCCGGAGGAAATCCTTGAAACGGAAAGAAAAAAATTCGGAGGTGCGCCTGTACATGATTGGAAACAGTTGAGAATGAACACACGAAGAAGAAATCCAACTTGAAATGGAAGAAGTGACTGGGTGACAGAAATATTAAAAAAAAAACCCTTTGAGAAAACACTATTCGGAAAAATCGCTTCGTAAGTTACTTCCAATTTCTTTTATGATCAAACTATCCGATTAATCTTTTCTTCTTTGGCAAAGGACGCTTCAAATATGAAGATAATCTTCCAAATCTAACAGAAAAAAAGAAAAGAAAAAGAATGCAACAGGAATAAATCTATCCTTGAAGCATAGGAATATGAAGAAGAAAGTACCCAATTTGAAATAGAAGCAGTAACTAAGTTGCAAGAATATTAAAACAGGTTCCTGTTGAGAAAACACTGTTGGAAAAGTTAGAGAATATAAAATTACTTAAAAGTTTCTTCCAATTCCTTTTACTATCAAACTGTCTGATTAATCTGTTCTTCTTTGCCACGGGCACTTCAAAGATGAAGAAAATCTTCCAAGACCAAAAAGAAGGGTTGATAAAGAACGTGGAAGGAAGAAATCTATCTTTCAAGTTCAAGAACAGAATAAACCTAAAGAAAAAATCAACAAGAAAGTATTCAACTCGAACAGAAGAAGTAAATATTTAAAAAAAAGGTGGGAGATGTGGCGCAGAGGATTAGAAAGAGATGATAAAAGAAAGTGAAGACCTTCACCTTTTTATTCAATTTCTTGCCAAAAGTGAAAATTTAAACAGAATGTCTTTAATTTATTTAAAGCACGCTAACTGCATAAATTAAATTAAATAGAACGGCAAAAGTTAAACTTCTGCTCTTTACATTGCGATCAAAGTTTTATTAGAACCAAACGTTTGATTCTCGTAACTGTTATGTTTTAAGTCCACCGAATTGAGAAATGATGTTCAAAAATGACCTTTAGTTATTACTCCTAATTATTATACCTACAGTAATTTGATAAAAGTGTTAATTTTCCTTTATTAATTAATAATTCCTGGGTTGTGTTAAACTATACTTTAAGGTTTCTGTCAACTAATATTGCAGCTTCTTTTGCGTATATCCCAGATAGCAGAGTGACGTATTTTTCACGTCAATAATTGGGCTCTTTTGGTCATCGACGTCGAATGACCAAAATATCACGTGAAAAAGACGAAACATTAAAGATCAAAAAATGACGTGATTTATTAACGTCAATGAGACGTCGAATAACCAACACATCACGTGAAAAAGACGAAACATTACAGATCAGAAAATGACGTGAATCATTAACGTCAATAAGACTTTTATTCTATGTCAAGAGATATTCATTTATTATTTTATTTTTTGAAATGCAAAATAACAAATAAAATAAAAATACGTAAAAGGTGTTTTAAACATTTGGAATTCTTTTGGTGATTCCTCATTTTCTAAATAAGTTAATAACATCAAATGAAAATAGACCATTATGAAATATATAAAATAAATACACATCGTCGCTTTTTCTTGTTTATTTAACGCCAGTGTACGTCATTTTTCAACGTTACATGACGTCATTCACTGTCATATTACGGCCGCTACATTACGGTGCCGTTATCCTAGGAAAATGAGGCTTAAGTGATTGGGATACTTGTCGCTGTCAACCTGTTTTGACTTGAGGTGACTTGACATCTACTTTTCATCAGGTTTTGGCGCGTGTTCCTGTGTTCTTTTGTAAAAAAGTGTACTGAGTACGGCCGGTACTTAAACGGGAGAGTGATATTGAGAGGCCTATGCATAGAAACGAACTGATGCAACTTTTACTGCACAAGAAGATGTAGATCATCATTTAGCTGAAATACCCTTACTTGTAACAGTTTTATAATACTCACATTTTTGTATCACTTTTGTATGTACAGTCGTGAACATTAAATTTTGACATCATTGCTTGTCAAAGATTGGTATCAGACTTGTTAAAAATAAAGAGAAAATACTGTCTTAATTTTGAATATTGGGATTAATCTCTTAAACATTTAATTTATTCTTGGCTTTTTTTTGAATTTTTATCTGATATTTTTAATTTCTGGAATTAAAGCCGACGTTCTAATTGACAGTGACGACCAAAATTTAATATTCGCGACTGTACATTCTTTTTTTTCACATATTTTATTATATTTATATTACGTAGAAAATATATAGGAGTATCTGTTTATAAAATGCAGCTTTTTTATAACCAAAAAGTTACGCCCTAAATTGGTTACAATCTGGTCGATTTGGTGTAAATTAACGTCAAAGAAATACATCCGACGACGTTGAAAAGTGACGTCCCTGGTCTGTGACATATTCCCGTCACATTTACTACATATTAACGTCCGTTTTATGGTCACTATGACGGTTTTTATAGCAATAAACACGTCTTCGTCGTAAATAGTTTTTAAAACTTTAACCGGACACTGTTTAAATTAGAAGGAGCATTTTTCGTTTCAGTGTCCAGTGTCCGATTAAAGTTTTCAAAACAGTCTACTTTCAAATTTCATCGGACAAGAGTCGACTTCAATAAGTCCTAATTAAAAGAGAAATGTTAAAATGTCATCGGCTGTCATGAAAATAAAACTTACGACTATTTGAAACAGATGAGCGAGATTGAAACCAAATAATTTAAATACTCGAAAGTATATATAGTTTATGGACGCAATCTTGGAATTTAATGAATTAATGAATTAAATTATTGCCGACAATCAAATTGCGAGGCTCTTTCGAATTTTTTTTTATTGCATTTCCAACTTGCGGTTTTCAACATTGGAATTTCCTTATCCTTCATATTTTTGAACAACAATCGCACTTGTTTTATTTATAGTCATATGAAAGAGTTGGACTGGAAAAGTGTCGTTTAATAAATGAACTTGACTTTTACAAAACTTCAGGGGGGGTCAAAGTGACTGTATTAATTTGAATCTTAACTTACACTTAGTACTTTGAAAATTATCTAAAGAGAAATAAAACATTAGAACGTTTGAACAAGACCAAGTAAAACTTTTGTCTAGGCAAAACAAATTTCATTAAATTAAGTTCCCGAAGAAAGAAAACTCATAGATCAGCAACACTCCTTTTCCTTTAGTAAATCACATTCAGGAAATGAATACAAATAAAACTTCTGTACAAGTAAAACAAATTTCATTGAATTAAGTTCCTAAAGAAAGAAAACTTACGTTATCCAGTTCCTTTTGTAAATCACATTCAAGAAGTGCTGGCATTATCACGGACCTCATGGTCCCATTCACAGATATATTGTACAGCGATCCTTGTTCCGGAAGTTCTGTTTCATTAAATCCGATTCCCAATACATCGATTAGGGTTGAATTGCGGGTTTGTAAGCAGTTCTCGTAAACCATCGTCGCTTTAAATCCGATTATAGAGAAAACCACAATACCAGCAAACATTGACGTGAAACAATTCGTCAGAGATACCATAACGGCATCCCTGTAGCAGTTGTTATTGACGGGATTATATGAGGAAAATGCTATAAGTCCGCCGAAAGCTAGGCCAAGTGAAAAAAAGATTTGCGTGCCGGCTTCCAACCATACCACAGGATCCAGAATCTTCAGCCATTTTGGAGTAAACAAATGTAGTAGGCCATCGAATGCACCTTTCAGTGTAATTCCACGGAAGAAGAATATTATTAGGACTATGTACGGAAACGTTGCTGTTACGTAAACCACCTTGCCCGACGAAGCTATACCTTTTATCATGCACATGTAAACTAATATCCAGGCTACTGCTAAAGCTAGGGCTATTTTCCAGTTGAACACTTCTGGGGTATTTATATCTTGAGATACCATAAGAGTTGTACGATACCAGAAATACTGAGTAGGACTGCTGATCTAAAATTATAAACTTTGTAAAGAAATTGACTGAAGTGGTTAAAAACTAAAAGTACTGTCATCAGAAATACTCATACACATCAACAACTCACAATCACAATCAGTAACCCACGTATCAAACTTTGTGTGTTGTGAATAGATCATATTCTAAATTTTGTTAATAATCTACTTAAGTGAGTGAGTGCAAATATTTCTAACGATATGTTACTAATTACCACACATTCCGGCTCTGCCATATACGATCCATTCGGAAAATATACGTTAGGGCACTCAGACCAAGGCAGTTCTGATTGAAAACTTTGTGCAAAGTAGAACAAACACCAAGCTATGATTGTGTTGTAATAAAGAGCCACATTAAAAGAAACCACAGCGCTGCTAATGCCCATACCTAAAATTAAAAGAAATAGTCCTTTAACTTAAACTCAAATCTACCTCACGTAGTGCGTATTGACGTGGGCACATGCAAGTGCAAGAAAAAATTACTTACCTGAAAGGTAGGGTGAGACCTGATTCCATACACCAATTGCGCCTTTTCTTAGCCTCTGTCCGATGGCCAACTCTAAATAAAAAATTGGTATACCCTCCACAGCCAACATGATAAAGTATGGAATTAGGAAGGCGCCTCCGCCATTTTTCTGGGCAAGATAAGGGAACCTCCACACATTCCCTAAACCCACAGCATACCCCACTGTTGCTAGAAGAAACGTAAGCTTACTGTCCCAGGATTCGCGATCGTCTTCACCGCATTCTGGTTTAAAGATCGCTTTGCCATCTTGAGATCCCCTTTTGCTGCTGCAGGTGGACTTAATTTTGGCGTTGGGGCTGGAGTCCTCAAACGCGGCATTCGTTGCACCGTAAGACATTCCGGTGTTTCCGTTTTCGACTACGAGTCTGCCTCTCATTTCCTTCAGCTCTAAACGATCCAGGGATCTTTGGGGATTCATATCTCTTGAGCTCTGCCTACGCACCAAGTGCGCTGTGTTTGCCATGGCGGACGGTGATTTTGTACTTTGCTAATTTATTTTCACATGTTTAACCTAAACAAGTAAAAATTTAAAGTGTTTAGTAGAATTTTGACCCTAAAAATAATGAATCAATTCATGGGTATACAGTCCGGCACAAAATCAGCGAGACAAAGTTTTAACATGGAAAACTAAATGAATTAGAAAGTTGTAATATTTAAAAAAGAAAGGTAAAATATTCGAGAAGATCTCAAGACACTTCAAGATCAAGTTCGAAACAGAAAAAGAATTGTTCCGCGCGAGTCGTGTGTCTTGTTGCTGTTTATTTTCCTGCAAAATTTGCAAACTATTTCGAGAACTGAGGAATTCATCAGTTGTTGATTGTGTGTAATTAATTGCATATAATTAGGTTATTGTGATGAAGAAAATGTCTGGGCAGTGAACCGTACGGGTATGTTTGGTTGCCTATTCATGTCAATCACGTGCATGGCTCTTAATTTTCTATGAAGGCTCTGTAATTTATGTTAATTCGATAAAATTTGATTTATTCTGTGACTTCCGAAGAATTCAGATTACATCTTAAATAAAAAAATAAAATAATGTAAGGTATACGTTACTTTGTGCACACGCATAGTCGCGTGCACATTCTTTCTGATTACAATCTGGAAATATATATTTATTAATGAACGTGTGGGTCTCCTATGTTCTGTATATTAAAGTATCGAGCTCAATATTATAAAGTACTATTTGTTTCCTTATCTTAAAACTCTATGACATATCACTCACGTAAGGACAGTCTGTATATTGAAATATTTTAATGCATCGAAAAAGTGTTTAGAAATAATCGAAGCAAAATTTCCTTTCCAATAATTTATATTTCGTGTGATACGGCTAAGAAAAGATGATTTATTCCTGGGGCCATTTTTGAGAAGGCAAGAATGAATACACGCATTGTTGCGTGTGTAAGTAAAGTGTTTTCATTCTCAAGATAACAGTCACACGCAACTTAACACATAAACCCCATTTTATACAGTTTAGTCACTGACATTTTTATGCTTTCAGAAAATTTAAGGATCCTTTACATAAGAGGACTAGAGAAGTACTCTTATGAAAACGACCCTTTATCCTTCAAGATAATACATTTAGCGTTTTGTGAAACTTATTGAAACAGTGTTTCACCAGAATTAAGATATGTCGAGTGTTCCATTTGAAAATGTTTAAAAAAATTATGTTTCAACACCGCGTACAATACAACTGATAACTGATAGACCGTAGCTATTCTGAAATTTTTCCAGAAAAGATATTGTAACTATTATCCACAAAAAGAAAATGTGAATACTGAACACAGATAAACAAAAAACTAATAAACTGAGGAGGTATGTTCAAAACTTTAATCATAACAAAGTTGAAAATGCATTTGGTTTATCAAAAAGCAACGCCATGTTACTAACATCATATGTTTCCAAATATAACATGTCAGTAACATCACACTTTCCATACTTGCTACCACTTAAAACTTTTACGTTGTATTTTACTGGTTGCCCTAAAGTCCCCTGGTGGCAAATTCGTGTTGTTTTCTCAATCTCGACAGCTATCCCGAAACTAACCCAAATATAGACGGGGTGGATTTACTAATTGATGTAAAATTAAGGGCGCCAGGGAAATAATCCCAGCTGAAAGTTGCGCCGTGAAGCCCACACAGTACATAGTTTGTAGTGTACTTGTTTTCTTGAACCTCCAGACGATTTTGATTCACTCGTGCGTTCAGCGTAGGGTTAGACAACAACGTAAATGTAGAAAATATCTATTATAACTCAAATGTTGGCAAGGTAAAAAACACGTGGCACAGCAAAGGCCAACAACAGTGACAAAAACGTCGGAAAATTACAAACAAAACTTAAAATGTTCAACCAACAAATTTAACGCCAGAGATCAGTACTGATCAATCAACTGGACCTTGGACGCCAAAAACGATATTATACTTGAGATTTATTTAAATTAAATATAGAGAATGAAGTAATTCTTCTTAATTTATGCACTGCGTCGCCGATATTTGCGTTTAAATGGGCGATTGTAGAAAAGAAAAGAGTATACTAGGTGTGATTAGCTGTTGTTGTCACTAGTTTTAAAGGTACGCAGAGGGCAGGTACAGTCCACGCCACTATCAGAGTCCGGTGTGCGTACTGCTCGCCTCATTTCGTCGATGAGAAATTCGACTCGTCCGCGGAACGAAGTCAACGGTCAAAGCGTGCAGAGGATTAATTCGGCAGAAACTGGCTTTAAAAGTAAACCTCGGCGATCATAGCCTTAGCCAAAATACGCCCATCCCATCGAAAATAACTTCAATTGTTATAAACAGCTTCAACCAAAAATGTGCTCCCGCAAAATTTAACAAAAGAGAGAGAGGTAACGTCACATAGCGCTGTTAATTACAGGTTAAACATATCTGTTTGAAAATTCAACAGTTTGTTGGATTGAGATGCAATTTAGCACTTCACAAGACGCGTTGAATTAATTTATTTCCAGATAGAACTGAATCTTGCAATCACTAATTGCGCCGGTTCACAGAACAACGAACAAACACAACTTGCTTCGAACGTGTCGCTAGCGGTAATGGCGAAAAGTCGCTAGTCGTACCAGAGCGCATTTCCATCTTTTCCAGTTGTCTAAGCGGATCAAATGGCTCAACTAATCGAGAAAAGGTGACGTCAGAATATTTGGAGCAACAGACAAATAAGGAACTAGCATTTCAAACGAAATATAAAGAAGACAAAGCGACGTTGTCATGTCTACATGCGAATCAAAGCGAAGGCACTGTTGTCGAAAATTCTGGACGGTAATAATATTCCAAAATGTTCCAACAATTCTTAAAAATTGCAACGTCTGTATTTGATCTTCTCGAATCTCTGTGCAGTACTATTACAAAAATCATTTTAATAGTTTTGAAAATTGAATGGATCAATGAAAGAATTGGCTGATTTCTCGAATAACAAATTTAAAATTAAAATACAAATTGGTTGAATTCCTGGCTTCCGGTTAGAACCGCTTATCTCTTTTAATTTCTTCTACTGCCGACGTTTAGATCTCTTCGTTGGAGAACGATATGTCGGAATAGAACAAATCTGAGATACGCGATTCCAACCGGAAGCCAGGAATTCAACCATGGACCACGGCCGCGGAAGCCTTCAAGTTAAACTAAAATACGGAAATATTGAGAAGAAAAAAATTGGTAAATTGCATAATCTAAGCGAATTAATCGCAACGCCTTCAATACAGGCAAGCGTACAGACGGCTGTACTCGTTGAGTTCCTGCTAAAAGTCAGGAAATTTGTTCCCTTAACATAAAAGTCAATTAAAATAAATGAAAAAGTGGAAATATTGAGAAGAAAAATATGGGAAGTACGAGTACGGTACTCGAGTACTGGAATCGAGTATTTTCTCGCCCGAGTACCGGAATCGAGTATTTTCGAACTCGAGTACCGGAATCGAGTATTTTCTTACTCGAGTACTTTTCTTATTCGAGTACCCGAATCGAGAATTTTCTCACTCGAGTACCAGAATCGTGTGTTTTTTTAATCGAGTACTTCAAAATGCCGCGACGAGTTAAATCATGGACTCGTGAAATTCTATTCTTAGCAATACTTAACCGAGTGGAGAACTCTTCGAAATGGACTCGAAGTCAAATTCGAATACTGCAATTTTAGGAAGAAATACCGATTGATATAAGTATCGAGTAGGTTTTCGGTAGACTGGTAAAACTTCGATTAACACTTGAAATGAGAATCGAGTGCTTCTTAGCTAAACAACCAGGAATTTCATATTTGGTTTGTTTCTTGAAAATTTTAACAGGACTTTTTATTATATATTTGAAAAAATAAATTCTAAGAATCCTAGAGTAAATACACATCAAAGAAAGCGAAGAAATATTAGTAGAAATTAGTAAGGAATTCAATATACAGCGTGTCCCCGGATTGAGTTCGCGATACCAAAAATTTTTGAATTCAGATTTCATATTTTCAGTTCAGATCTGCTTGGTGCGCAATGAATTTGTGCCGAATTTGACCTCGAAAGTTTTCAAGGTAATAAAATATGCAGCGGCATTCCTTTTGAATTTAGGAGAAAATTTTACTAAAATAAAATGATTTTCTTTGAAATTATGGAAATATATCAAATTTCAACGTCCTATTTATTCATTTGTTTTTTTTTTCTACTTCATAATTACATCATTTAATCTGATTATTTGTTTATTCATCTACATATTTTAAATGGTACAATTTAATTTTTCTCATTTTTTCGTATTTTACGTTCATTTTTCGCTTCTTTTAAATTTATTAAAACGTGGGTGTTATATTATCATTATCGTCTTGTATGATTGATTTAAGTTAGAGTGATTGTCTTTTGTTTATGAGATTTATTGTTGTCTTTGTTGCGTACACAAAGAATATTCTGTTTTTCTTTTATTTTAAACAATCAATTTTTTTCTTCAACTTTCCTTCATCCAGTCCACTGTTAAGCTCTTTTTAATTTGAGTTTAATGGATCGTTTTTTGTTTGCCATAAATCAATAATTTCAGTTTCTAAAATTAGTTTTTTTTTATTTATTGCTTGCGCAAGTCATTTTCCATTTTTTATCCAAATCAGGTTTTTTTTTAAATTTTAAATAACTTTTTGGTTTAAATTTAAGCGATCGCGTTTTGTTTCTGATTTTTTTTTTAATTTTCGAAAAAGAAATTCCCGCCTATGATACTTTCATTTTTGTCTTCGATTTTTAATTTGATTGGGCTTGACATTTCTTATCTTTTTCTTTTCTTCTTCTTTCTTTTTACAGCGGTCGTCTTTTGTTTCTGAATTTTTTAAATTTTTTGTTGCTTGCGCAAAGAACATTCCGTGTTTGTTTTTTCTTCATTTTTTAGCAAGATCGTGCGGATCGTCTTTTATTTATGCTATTTTATTTTATTCTTAAATTTTAATTTTTTTCGATTTCTTTTTCAATTTGACTCTGTCCATGTCAGAGTTAGGTTCTTTCTTTATTTTGACTGATCTTTTACTGTTTACATTTAAGCGATTGCTTTTTTTTCTCAAATGTCTTGCTTTTTTTCCAAATTTTCGAAAGAGAATCCTTCCTAAGGTACTTACGATACAAAATTGTTTCTTCGATTTCTATTATTTTATTGATTTTCTTGTTTTGAAAATTAAAGCGATCGTCTTTTGTTTCTGAAATTTGTTTTAGTTGCTTCTTTATTTGTCGCTCGCGCAAAGAATTTTCTGTATTCCTTTTTTCATTTTATTTAGAAAGATTGTTCGATCGTCTTTTGTTTTTTCGTTTCTTTTTTTTTCTATTTACATTTTTTCGACTTTTTTTAATCAATTCGCCAGGTCTCAGTTAGGGTTATTCTTGTTTTGACTATATATGTGTATATCAATACAATTGTAAGAAATTAAGGCGGTGTTAATAGGAGTGGATTATTATTTGAATAATCACTTTTTATTTGTATTTTGGTCAGTAAATATGTAGATGGCATTATTATTTTACAACTTTACTGAAATATTATTTATATGTGATTAGTAATTTTCTGTAATTCACACATTTATTTCGAGCTAAACAGAGTTGAACTGCAAAACATGAAATCTGATTTCGAAAATTTTTGGTCTATTATAGGTATCGCGGAGTCGATCCGGGGACACACTGTATACGCACAGCAGATAGGACTTATTCCTACCTACAATGTGCGGTGTTACGTTTATTCTAAGGGCTGGTTTTTCAATCACAAGTTAACTTTATCCTTCAGTTTATTCCCATGGCAACAATTGTCTTCATACCCCTTACTATGAAAAGATCGAAAAATCGGACCTAAATGTGTTACAAAACCCTCGGAATTACGCTAGCCTGTGTTGCCTTTAATGTGCCGTCGGTCTAAGATTCGATTTGAAGTTACGCTTGAATTTCTTTGCACATGAGTGATTCGGTTTTCAAAATATACGTCTCGTCGCATTACTGGAGTTGAGTACTGGAGACGTATTCTCGAATCGAGCGACAAGAGTCGCATGCGAAAATGACGTCAAAATGATGCAATTCTCGAACGATTTCTACGGTTTTGTATAAGAGTCTACGTCATTTTGACGTCATTTACGCATGCGACTCTTGTCGCTCAACTTGAGAATAGGGCCCCTGGACTTGAACACTAGACTCGAGTTAATAACAAGACTCGAAAACTAAGAGAATTCCAAATTCGAGTATTAGACTCGAGTATCAGACTCGAGTACGGGACTCGAGTACGGGACTCGAGTACGGGATTCGAGTACGGGATACGAGTACTGTATTCGAGTACAGGACTCGAGTACTGAACTCGAGTACAGGACTCGAGTACAGGACTCGAGTACAGGACTCGAGTACTAGACTCGTGTCCAAAACTCGATTCTTTTTTTAACGAGTACGAGTCTACTCGAGTCTTAAAATAACCGAGTCGGCGCATCACTAAAGTGAAATTATAAAAAATCTTCAATATATGCTACCATACAAACGGCTGTGCCCGTTGAGTTGCGACTAAAAGTCAGGAAATATATTTCTTTAATATAAGTCAGTCAAATGAATTGAAGAATTGAAAATATTGAGAAGAAAAAATTGGACAATTGCATAATCTAAGCGAATAAAAAAAATCCCAACGCCTTCAATATAGATTGTGTTCGTTGAGTTGCTTACTTTTTTGAAAAAATGTCATTTATTACTTTTTAAACAAAACCAGTATGTTATAAAAGTTCAATATTTATAACTTTCGAAGTTATATTCAATAATCTTCTCCATTAAGCCACGTGACAAATTATGATTGAGTTGTTCGTCCTTTTCGCGACAATGATGAACAAAGCGAGCGAGTTTCCATCAAATATCAATAACTTTTCCTAATATTTGAGACTGGTACAAACAACTCAATTAAGCAGGAAACTTTACAAACTACTACCTAGTATTTTTATTTCAAAATTAAACTTTTTCAACATCATACTTCTCCAAATTTTCAAAGCTCATCGGAGAGGCGGGTGGTTGATTACCAGACCTAGGAGGATTCAGGCGAAAGATCTCGTTAAATATACGAGGAACTATTCATACGCTGAAGCGATCATAGCCGGAGAAATTTTGAATCTTTAGCGCGTCTGCCCCGTAGAAACAAACAATAAACCAGTTCAAAGCCCCAGAAGTCTATGCGGTACGCAGTAACCACTACAGTTCTGGTCGACTGGATATAAGAACTTGTTTATATAACCGAAAGATTCCCAAATGAGCACAAATTGTTTTTGCAATGACGGCGCTGTAATTGATATTAGTTAAATGTATTATGCCCGTCTTTTTCAAAGTTACATTAAAGAATTATAATATTTTCATAATTATTAATTTTGAAAAAAACTATAAAGGTAATTCTGTAACAAACATAATTTACATCAAACGGTTGCTTCTGACGCAATGAGTATGAGGGTGAGAGTGGGTCGAGGATATAAACCATTCAGCGGCGACGTTGAAACCTACACCGCTTGTTTATCTCTATACTGATTTTTACCAGATATTCTAGGAATGTCCGAGCTTTATTGATTACTTATATTGCCGTGTGTGGCTGCGGCCGGCTTGCTGTTATTATTATTCCTTTGCCACAAACTAAAGACACGCAGGATGCCCAATTCGAAGAAATCGCTGTGAATCCGAAACATAATCCGATACATAGAAAACGTATACACTAGGAGGAATTCGAACCCACACCTATAGTTGCCCGGCCGAGCGTCGAACCTATTGTCAGCAACCCCAACTAACACGGTCACGCAACTACCAAGAATAGATAAAAAAAAATAAAAATGATTTTTCAAAAGTTCGCCGGTCCTTTGTCTTTACAATTTAACTAAACGTGACAATTCCTAAAAAAAGCTAAGTTTGTTGAACAACATGTTTGGGTGGATTAAAAAGCAATTGAAATATCTATCGAGGAGAATGATTTTAAAACGTTATTTGCAATTCATAAAGGAATACATTTTTTGGCCAGTTCGGGAGCTACCTTTTCATATCATCAATCTGCAAACATTTTTAAAGCAACCATATGTGTGACTAATTATAAGAAACGTCAGTCCTTTAAAATAACTGTAGAATTTTAGCAACCTAGGCCGGAATGGTTTGTTGGACTGCTTTTAGTGCCTAAAATAATTAGTTTAAAGAATGAATGGAAATAAATTTTTTTTTTTAATAAAATTTAATGAGTTAATTTTTTTTAAAGTATTTTTAAAGAAGTTATAGAAAATTAGGTATCCCTTACTAATGTGAAGCTATATCTTGCCGTATTTCACAAAGATGTTAAAAGTAAAAGCCTTTAAATCTAAAACCAATAAGATCGGAAGTGTGTCTGACGTCAACAAGTGACATGTCAAAGAATACATTAGGTACATCTAAAAAGTGATTCACAAATAGAACCCCTTTGTTGATGTTCGCTACAAACTAATTTGTAAAGTGACTTAACGTCGAAATAAAGAAATTCACTTTAATTTTTAAAAATTGTTACTTTTTTTAAAAGTGTTTCGATGTAAATTAGACAAAGAAACCCCCTAGCCGATGTTTAATTAAAAAATGAATGAAAATTGATGTGGTTCACAGCGAGATGAAATATTTGTAAACTAAAAAGTAAAATTTGTTCTTAAACATACAACATACCTGTTAATATAAAGACGGAAATAACGTATCGATGCGTCCGGAGGCCGCCACACACACGGACTCACGTCGGCGTCCAAATCAATACCGGCGCCGGCGCTTTCAAGTTTCAGACTCGCATTTAGTACAATTATCTTACGAAGTTTAGCAATTCATAAAATTAACTAGTTTCAATTCGAATAACACCCAGTATTAACGTAAATTTTGGCGCATACTCCTTAGGAATACAAAATTTGAAAACTAATTTCCGGTTTGCATAATTTAACAGTAAATACTCGGAATTACCAAATCGAAGTAGAGGCATAAGGAAACTGGAGAAATTAATTATTGTAATGTCACACAAACAAATTATTAATTCGAATGTGCCAATATTTCAGGAAGAATTCGTTTGTATTTGCTGAATTTTATTTTTTAATTAATATCAGGCAAATGACTTTGATTGACATAATCAATAATGCTTTGGCTTCTCATAAATTGCATTACTAGTTCTCTTGCAACATTTTGTATAAATTTAGAATAATAATCAGCATTATGTTAGCTAATGACAAACCAATTGTTTATGGTGCCCAAATAATATAAACAATATTATTTTCAAGTCATTTTAGAAAAGCGCAACAACTTCGGGTATATACCTTGCCGCACCGGCGCCGACGCAATAACAAAACAAATAAAAATAATAAATTAACGTTAAATGCTGTGCGATGAAGATACACAAAAAAATTGCAATTAATTTATTTATACAATAGCATTTTCATTATCTACATATTGCGTCAAGGCGATTAACTTCAGCACATTTTTGCTTTCTAAATCTACTTTAAAAGCTTTTTCCATGTCGTTCATAGCGGCTTCATCCCTAACTTTTACGTTTTTCAGCGAAGAATTGATGTTTCGCAATGCCGACGCAAAAAAAGACCAGAATTCTAAAGCGCTTTGTAAAAGCATGGAAAGAGAAGGCTGCGTCGCGGATCCTCTTATAAGCAGTGATTCCTCATCTTCCCAGTTCAGTTCCAGCGTGGATGTTTCTAAGTTCGTCAATTTATTTTTCAAATCTGAACTGCTTTTATTCAATTCGTCACTGAAACAAACGATTTGTTTACAATAAATTTATTTTAGCATGGCCGCCTTGCATTAGGAGCAAATCCCGCTTCAATTTGTCTATCCTACTGCAATGTTAGGTCAAAAAGCGATAGTAAGATGTCGCTATTTTATATGTTCAATAAATTTATTAGTACCTAAATCTGAAATTATTTATACAGGCTGGACCAACAGATTGAGTAGAAGTGCCATTCTTAAAATCTATAGACGAATTAACTTACAATTTCAAATTCTTTAAGTATGCATCTAAGGAGGTACAGTCACGATCAAGCTAGTCAAAACCGATTGACAGTTCTGTAACCCGTACTACTAGCGTCAATAAAGGCGTAGTTAGCTTACAGCGATCTTGATTAGGATAATCGCGACGAAACGCATAGAATGAACGTAGTCAGATATAACAAAAAGGTCAACAAGTAGGTTATGATTTTTTGATGAAAAAAGAAAAAGGAATGACAATCCTAAACCATCTGATGTTTCATGAACAACAGTTATCAAACAGTTGTATTGTTACGCTAACGTGACATAATTGTAAAGCGACATCTCATAAGGTTCTAATTCAAGAGCTAAATACTTCCGAGACTTCTTCGTGAGCTTTTCAATTCGACACTTGATATGTTTCTCAATACAGGGTAATTCAAAATGAGTGCCCGACCTGTTAAGTAGAAGGAAGTACTAGCGTTTACCTTGAAAAGAAAAATGTATAACGTGCAATTCATTCTTCCGGACATCGAACTTGTATATGAAAATACGAAATGAATCATATTTTAAAAATGTTTAACTAACATTAAAGACACTACCTCCTGTCGCACCCTGTATATTTTATAAGTATTTACTAGATAGTTTTTTAATTTTTTTTTTTCAACTCTTGCCATGAGATTTACACGCCTTGTCTTAGCTTAACAGAAAAAAGAGGCCATTGCCCGTCTTGAGGTTACTTTACGGTAAAGCTAAGACATTTCGTTCAAATTTCACAGCAAGAGTTTTTAAGAAATGGAAAAAATCACCCGGTAAAGGGATCATTAAAAAAAATCACTTACACCAGATTTTTTAATACGGAAATTTCTTCTTCAATCCCCTGAAGTATCTTAAATATGACGCCATTCTTTATATTCTCAAAGTCGTCCATCCTTGTCAAGTGTACTCTGAAAATATTTTATTACTATTTTATTAAATCAAATTTTAAATGTTAAAGTTACTACTAATTTTGTGGCAAATCGTTTTTGATTGCAGTGAAACCCTCGAGCAGCCTCTGTACAGCTGTTTCAGCTCTATTTGGGGCTTCATCAGCAGAAACGTAGCAATGTTAGGTCAAAAACCGATCATAGGATGTCGCTGTTTAAGAAATTCGTTTAAGGTTCTAGATCGACACATTCGTGTTCAGGTGATTTTTTCTGTCTATCCTTGTCGCACAATAATCTTATCTAGGGATAAAAAAAAAGCACAGTCGAAAGTTTGTTAATGAAAGTGACGTTTCTCAAATGGCAATTTACTATTGCTGCGTAGAATAACATAACCTAATAAATTTTTGACAAGACAGTCGGTCGTAAACTACTACCATCATGGTAAACAGAATTCCCTAAAAGTGTTGATTTCCTTGTTGCTCTTGTGACATTAGTATTTGTTATCTTTGTTACACAAGAATCTCAGAATGGGAATGTGATGGCGTTACCCGAACACGTAAGTGTGTTGATTTAGTGACCTTATATTCGTTAAAGTTAGTAGTTAAAGGACTAGTTAAAAGTCCCTTAGAAGTTCACAATTTCCATCAACCATAAAAAAAAGATTTGAAATGTCAACCTTAACATGGAAAGTAAAATATCTCTTTCTGTCCTACTTATTTTCAACTTGTCTGGATTTTATTGACCACATATTTTGCACCCTCCGTAGATGCTTACAGTTATCACAGATGACAAAAGACCATCGTTACGTAGTAGAAAAAGTACAATTTGTATAACTGGCAAGAGCATGCGCACAACAAAAGAAACTTTGTTTTCTATTTTGTAATACGCTTACTCCTGATGGTCTAGACTTTCTAGAACTGTCTTCGGGAAAAACCGAACTATGAAACTATGGAACTGTAAATCTGAATCTGATACGCCACGCTTGATTCGAAACTTAAAAGCTAACGGACTTCTTTGTCATGGGAATTTTCTAGCATTTAATTTTTGACTGGCTAGTCATGTACTGCACGTATCAATAATAGTAGATTACACTTCAGCATGAGATACAATTACAGCCAGAGGGCTATAATTGCACCAAGAAAATAGTCATGGTTTTTTTTTCTGAGGTATACTTACTATTTTATTCGTGATTTGGAGTAGACGAATCGTACGAAAAAATTAATAGTAGATAATAAATCCGAGTATCACTTTTAACCATTTAATAATTATTTTCGGAAATTAATAGCCGCTGACATTCATTATTTGACAACATTTAAATCGAATTTGAAAGAGACATTAATGAAACAAGTACGTACTGCAAAAAAAAATGATGAACCCAGCGAGTGAAATTAAATTTCTTGCTTTCAAAATCACGGAAAGTCTACGCTTAAGCATAGGTGTCAATCCCTGGGAAT
The DNA here is from genome assembly GCA_036172665.1 of Prosopocoilus inquinatus. Classification (NCBI taxonomy): domain Eukaryota; kingdom Metazoa; phylum Arthropoda; class Insecta; order Coleoptera; family Lucanidae; genus Prosopocoilus; species Prosopocoilus inquinatus. The sequence goes on along the minus strand of CM069876.1, from coordinate 28,212,537 downwards.
ACGTGATCAATGATCACTTTTACGTTCTATTCCCTAGGGAGAAATATTTTATTTCAGACGCGATTTTCTTAATCAAAGAAAACAATTATTTATAATCAGTAGTAAAATATATCACTTTATCCGTTCCTTATTTGGTGCTCATGAAATAACAAAAATAAAAACGTACGATACTTGCTTGTCTGATCTTGGACAGTAAATATCGCGGAAATATCTCGCCGAATATCATCTGTTTGGAGGTTCACAATCAAGCAAACGTTCATTATTAGACATTTAGAAATGTTTATAGCAATTGTTCGACATGGCGTCCATCATTAGCGACACATAAACGAGCTCGGCGAAAAAGTGATTCTTGTGTTCGTGTGCTTGTCAGGATTAACGCAAATACTATCGACGGCATTATAAATACACTCCTCTGAATTGCTGTTCTCTTGCCATTCGTGAATTGCGGCATTTCAGTAAGTAATAATACTACATAGACAGTAATTATATTTAGCTTTAACTCGTTCAATCACTTTTCACAAACTAAACTGTTGATCCCAAAGAATACGGAGGGATAAATTGTGTGTCATAATCATAAAAAATTAAGCAAATTCTTTCACTCAACTATAATAAGACTATTGCTTATTGTTCAAAACAACGCGTTTATTGTCGTCTCGACTTCAGCAAAGGTCACAGCTCGATTACACTTGTGTTTTTTTGTTCCAATAAAATTTCCTTTTCTCGACCCACCTTAAAAGACATAGCCGTATGATTATTTTTTGCCCGATTTTCAACTGCAATTTTCTCTAAACGTGTAAAACTTTTGTTAAGGACATGTAAATTCAATGAAATCGTTCCCATTTATGGTGATGTATTACAGGTTTAAATTTTTGTACTTTTTTCACGAACACCCGGTACATTTAAAACAGATCCTATAAGTAATATATTAAATATTTTCAATTATAGACTATAGTCTCTACGCCTCACTGAAATAAGTAATAACTTTAAAACTTATAGAAATCAAAATTCTGTTAGTAATTAGTATCTTACCCTGGACTGTAAAAAGTCTCAACTAAGAAATTAAAAAAATATTTCACGTGATCTTAAAAATCAAACAAAGTATTGCTCATCGTATGTACACAAGACTTTCAACGGAGCATTTTTCAATGTAAAGAAATCTCAAGGCATCTTTTAAAATGTTTCACGCTAATATGGCTCACGTAACGTACGCGGGAGATAAAAAAGGGTAGCTAGGGGAGATCAAATTAAAACTTTTTTCTCGATAAACTTTTAGTAAAAAATCAATAAGTACCAATCAGTACTAGCCGCAGTAATATTTTACGTTTTGATATCAAAATTGGAGTATTTAAGAGTTAATTGAACAGTGGTTTATATGAAACAATATTTGAAAAAAAATAGTAACATAAAAGTTAGGTTTTAGAAAAATGTTGTGCAAATCGTTCTTGATTGATTATTAGGAGCAAATCCCGCTTCAATTTGTCTATCCTACTGCAATGTCAGGTCAAAAAGCGATAGTAAGATGTCGCTATTTTATCTGTTCATAAAAGTTAGGGTTATTTAATTTTTTCTTTGTCCAAAAAAATTGCTGTGTTCGTATTGTTGAGAACCTTGGGTAATTAAATCAATCTAGAAAACTAGTTGAAGTAGAAATTTAATAAACGGTGATTTTAATTATTTTATTTTTTTGTCTAAAAATAAAACTTCAGTTTTATTAATTAAAATGAGATGGATATACTCGTAAATTTAAAGTTTCTTATTATTGGGTTTTAGTCAAAGCCAATTAAGAAAAAATGCTTTATTTTGATCTCCTCTAGCCTGCCTTTTCAATCTCCTCCATTTAATATGATACACCCAGTTCTTACAATAATAGCAAATTTCTTGAAAACTTTACTGTAGACGTAAATTTATAAATGAAGAGAGAAAATGAAAATATTTATTTCAAACACAAAAAGAAGATCGATCTATGTTGGCGAGAAAAACAAAGAAATATACATATAAAAGAGAAGTAAATGAACGCACCGCGATTCGAAATATTTAAATGACAAGAAATATGAGAATATTTATTTCAGATAAAAAGAAGAAATAGGAAAAAATGCGAAGAAAAGGAAAGATGAAATAATAAAAAAATAAAAACGAAAAAGAAGAAATTTATGAATGAAGAACGGAAATGAAAATATTTATTTCCGACACAAAAAGGAAAAATATGAGAAAACGAGAAAAAAAATGTGTGATTCGAAATTATCTAATAAAAACGAAAGCAAAAAAAATCGACGGATGTTGGCGAGGAAAACAAAGAAATGTATAAAGCAGAAGAAAATGAACAAACTGCGACTCGAAATTTTTGAATGAAGGCAAGAAATATGAGAATACTTATTTCAGACGCAAAGAAGAAATAGGAAAAAATGACAAGAAAAAAACATGGAATTTGAAAAATGAAAACAAAAGTAAATCAAGCGACGGAGATTAAACATAAAAGAAATCTATTGCCAAGTCATTTATTTGAGATTTGGAATAAGACAAAACAAAATCGATCGATGTTGGTAAGAAAATAAAAGTAAATACTTTTATGATGAGAGAAATCAGTACAGTACAGAATGTTCTTTTTTTTAATACTTTTATGACGAGAAAAATCAATACAGTACAGAATGTTCTATTGTTTTTTTTTTTATTTTCAGCAACTGAACACCCTGTATATGCATTTATTAATTTTGAATATTTTATTATGCAAGATTAACTTTTTTTAACTTTGATCTGTCGTTATTAACATTTCCTTCCAAACTGTTTTTAATGTAAGTGGGATTTTCTTTTTTATTCCTTTTCTAACTTTTTTTTCTGATTTACGTAATTAGATATCATTTTTTCCTTTACGTTATTTTTTTGAGATTCGAGCTTTTATTCTCCTTTCTAAAATTTTCTTTTTTTTAAATAATTTTAATTTAATTTTTTATTTAATCTGATTGATTGATTATGATTGAACTCATATGTGCTTAACATATATGTAACAGTTTTCGAGAAAAATGCAGTGGCAGATTTTCACTAAACCGTTGGAGAACTTCTGGCATAGCTAAAAGTAGAACGTGGGCGCCTCTTCAATTACGGCCCGCAGCCGAAGTAGGTCAGGGTCAGTGCCTTCCTGGATCTCAAATAGGAACGACGTAAGTCAGCGCCGCTCCGATCAGATGGTCCCTCGATACGTTTACAATTTAAATTAACTTCTCTGCAAGTAATTACAAGTTTAAGTATTAAATTAAAATCTAGTGCAATTGAAGAAGCTGCGATTCGTAATTACCGAACAAATTAAAAGCGAGGTACAAACAAATTGTAATTTCTCATTTCATATTATTTTCAAAAGACTTATAAAAATTTTAGATATACTTTGTTTCCAAGGACCGTAAGTAATAATACTTTCATAGCTAGCACCGAGATTGCTGCAAAAGTTCATTTACGTAAAAGGGTGAAGGAAGAACATTTTTAACGCGCTTGCCTAGTTGGTGCATAAATTTTCGGATTTATTCGTCGATAGTTGATGTCGTAAAACATATTAATTCGCTCAGTGAATTAAAATTTTAAATAAAATAATTAATAAACGATATCAGTGATTATTATTACGAAACTCTGCGTTGAACATCAAGTGCGGTATCGATGTGCGTGTTCATACCGAGAGGAAGGCGAAGTTGACCTTCCATCTTTCTCGCACATTTCAACAGTTCCACACAAGTGGGTCCATCCGAAATTTTATGCTTATGATTAGAGACCGGATTTATAAGTTTTTACAAGTTTTTTACGCTAACATACCTAAACTTGGCGTTTTGTATTTATATGTTTGTCGATTAGAGAAGCCCAAAAATGGTAGTTTTATTTCGCATATAACTTAATATTTTAGACTTTTAGCGCATATTTATTTATTTATCCATATATTGATATAAATAACATTATAATTCCATATACGGTCAATATTCAAGTCTGCAGCTTTTCCAAGAAGTAATTTATTCTCCTCAACGTCTGACCACTTTATTTTACGATTTCCCGGAATGTGATTTTCTGGGAATCTGTAGCGACTTGCACTTGCATTTTGCACTTATGTTTTGCATTTCAGTTTGAGAAAAGAACTCCGTGAATGTGTGTGACTAGTGACTAGTGTATTTATCAACGCGAATTAGTTGTTATTTTCTTATTTAATTTAAAGACGAAATAAATTCAGTGCTTATCTTTTCAAAATGCCGAAAGTAGCATCCTCTCGATCCGAGCTATTGAAAAAATGGATTAAAGCATCTAAACATCTAACTACAGATGGAAAAGTTATTTTTTGCAACGCATGCTCAAAACAGGTAGATACCTTACAAATTCTCTTAAAAATCACATTTTCATTTTGACAATATTTTAAGGTGTCGTCAGACCAAAAGTACCAGATTGATCAACATTTGGCTACAAACCTCCATAAGGAGTCGGAGAAAAGATGTGTGTCTAACTTTAAGCAGTCTTTTATTTCTTCAACAGCCAGTAACTCACAGGGCAGTGACACAGGAAATGAATTCTTTTTAGACTTGTGCAGTGCTATGGCAGAGTCAAACATTCCTTGGCATAAACTTGAACAAGCAAGTTTTCGAACTTTTTTGGAAAAATATTGCAATCGTCATATTCCAAATGAATCGACTTTGCGGAAAAACTATCTAAGTATATGCTACCAGCAACGGATGAAGAAAATAAGAGAGAAGCTTAGCGACAACAATATTTATATAGTAGTTGATGAAACGACAGATGCCTGCGGTCGTTATGTAGCAAATATGTTAGCAGGAGTATTAAGCAACACAGTTGCACCAATATCTTATTTGGTAAATAGTGCAGTTTTGGAAAAAACAAATCATTCAACGATCGCACGTTTTATTAACGACAGCTTGACACTTTTATATGCACCTAATCAAGTTAAATCGGAAAATATATTACTAATGGTGTCTGATGCAGCAGCCTACATGATAAAAGCAGGACAGGCTTTACAGGTGTTTTACCCAAATCTGATGCACTTCACTTGTATGGCTCACGCAATGAATAGGCTCGCTGAATTGGTGCGACTAGAATACCCAACAGTAAATAAGTTGATCAATAACGGAAAAAAGGCGTTTCTTAAAGCCCCACTGCGTATACAACACTATAAAGAATTAGCTGCTGACCTGCCATTACCACCAGAACCAATAATTACGAGATGGGGTACGTGGCTTGAAGCAGCAAATTTTTACGCAGATAACTTTAAACAATTAAAGGAAATTTTCTTAGAATTGGATGATTCCAATTCAGCGGCTTTAAGAATTTGTAAGGAATGCAAATTATGTTTTTTATAAACACGTTAATGTTTTTTAAAACATTTATTAAAGTTACAGATGGGCAGAGTAACGGTTACAAGTTCTGCAGATATGACTAAACTAAAGTTCTGACCCTAATATATATGCTATAGTTTGTATATTTAGTAAAGATAACGATAAATGAGTGGACAATAACAATGCGTCACTTGTTTATATTACTAATCAGGGGTCATAGAGCGTTTAACATAACTCCTCCCTTTTTAAATTGGAAAATAATAGTGAAGTATTATTTTCATCCCTCGCTTCCTCTGATTTATCGCTTTTTCTTACTTTTGATTGTTTTTGGGTCTTTCTATATTTGAGTATGATGAACACGAAAACAAAGCATATTATTATTAAAACTAGGTTGCTCAAAAAGAAGGAAATCTTCAGGGGGTGCCATTCTCTGGTTCTAGAAGTTGGCTGCATACTGGATTGTCGTTGTAACTTCGAGATGACATCCAGGTTCAAGTCCTCTAAGTGCAGGTGTTCTAGATTTGGGAGTTCTTGTATTTCCTCTGTTTTCATTTTAGGTAGAATGAAGGGTTCTCCTTGAATGATTTTTTCTTCATTGATGATTTTGAAGCTTCCGTCCATTACTTGACAATGGAAAGGGATTTTGACGAGGCTTGGTTTTTCTATTATGTTGTATCCAGTAGTTTTACATTTTTTCTGTAATTTTATTGGCAATTTGGCAGGTACAATTATTATGTAGTTCTTGTTGATTTGTTCATAAATGGTATTACTCGTAGATATGGGAGTCAATTGACATTTAGTAGTCTTGATATTCTGAATGATGGATGTCACACAGTCTTCCTCTTTTATAAAGGGTCTATTATTACAGATGTAGGTATTTTCAATCGTTGGACATTCTTCATCTTCATATTGATGGCCTTGGTTATTGAGTATCAGGTAAGGACTTTTTGGTACAAGGGTAAAATTATTTTGAGGAACAGGAAATATATGGTAATATTCAAATTGTATAGGACTGAAGACAGGAATATGCATAAGGAAGATTACTTTGTCATTATGAACAGTCACCTTTGAGTTAGCTAAATTGTAATAAGAATGAATGTTTTTGAATTTAAGAATTTTATTTTCTTCGTAAAGTTTAACTAATGTATCTATCATATTGTTCATGTCTTCAAATGATATGACAGAGTTATGTAAGGTATTTAATCTAGCAAAAACCACTGCGTTTTCCAAATTGTCTAGAAATCTTAATAAGTTTTGGCAATTTAGTAAGACTTGATCAAGAGTATTTTGAGCCCTTATAAATGCAGAAATGTCATTAATTATTTTTTGTACATTGTCTTGAAAGTAATTAAGTCTCTGTTCTATTAGTTCTTGATTTTTCTTAAGAGTGCTGATAGAATGATTATAGTTTTCTATTAATCTTTTGGTCAGGGACATTTGGTATTGCATTTGATTTTCTAATGCATTTTGGTTACGTGATAGAATTTCTAAAGCATTATTAAAGTTTTCTTCATCGTCTGAGTCTAATGTTCCAAATAAGAATTTAGACGTTTTTCCTACGATGTTCAATAGTCCTCTTTTATTTCTTACCTGTGGCATAAGATTGTTTAGTTTATATTCTGCCTCTGAGATAAGATAGTGGACATGTGTCAAGGTATTTTTTAGGACATTAGTATACGTTAGTGTTCTAAGTGATGGTGAATTATAAATAGTATCGTTAATAGTTTTGAAATAATCAATGTTGTTATTTAGTAACTCAATTAATGGTTTAATTTCTACATAATGGACAAAGGTATGCTTGGTTTCTATGATTCTACATGGACCAAGGTGGAACGGAAGGATGTGGGAATTTATGGTAGTGATTTCTATGTCGTCATTTGCTGTGGCTGTCATTATCGTTAGCTGTATTAGGGATAGGGTCGTTATCAGAATCATTTTCCTGTGATTCCTGTAACAAAGATTTTTTATAGGTTTTCTTAGGTTTTTTGATAGTTGATTTATGATAGATGCCTAATTTTGTTCTTAATTTTTCACCTTCATCTACTACAATTTTTGTTTGTGTAAATTTTGGTTTAGCTTTATTTCTTTCTTTTGTTTTAATGTATGCATATTCTTTGTTTTGATATGACTCTGGTTCTTGTCTCTTTTCATTGAGTTTTTTTATTACGGATTCTTTCCTATCGTTATTTTTTTGTTTAATTCTGTCGTATAATGACTTTGTTTTTTCTTTGTGGTTTTGTACATAGTTAGAGATAATTTTTTCATCAGATAATTCAAAGGGATCGTCTGAATGGATGTGTCCTTTAACTACTTCGAATGGTGTATGACCTGTGACAGAATGAATAGTGTTGTTGTAACTGAAGATAGCGTATTTCATTAAAGTGTTAGTGTTTTCATTAGGTTTTTCCAATTTCAAACATCGAATTTCTTCAGCAATTGTGGAATGAAATCGTTCAACTGGGGAATTACTATTTGAGTTCTTTGAAGTGGTGTAGTGAAGTTCTATTTTATGTAATTTACAAAGATCTTCAAAATTGTTATTTTTAAATTCACTTCCACGATCGACAGTAATTCTATAAGGGAGTCCATGATGTGTCATGAAAGTTAAAGTGTTGTCAATTATATTTAATGATGAATTTGATTGGATGGGGTATGCTTGACCATATCGCGAGAAGGAATCTAGTATAGTAAAATATGAATGGTTTAATATTTTGAATGTATCTGCGTGTATATGTTCGAACGGTCTACTGGCTGTAGGTGTAAGATTAAATTTTATTACGGGTGGATTTCTATCGTATTTTGCCATTTGACAGATTTTGCAATTATTAACAAAGTTCGTGATGTCTTTAATCATATCGGGCCAGTAGTAGTTCCTACTTAAGGATGTTTTCATTTCATTTATTCCTTTGTGGCAAGTTTTACCGTTATGGTGGTATTCCAACTTTAATTTTTGTTCATCAAGATCGATTATATCTTGGAGGATTACGTTGGTTCTAATGAATTTGAAAGATGAATTTGTTAAAAGATTTTGTACTGTGTTGGTAAACAAGATTGCTATACTTGGATTTTTTGAGTATACTGCATACGTTTGTTTTGGTTGACAGTAGGTTTTTATAACATCTATTAATTTCGTTTCGAAATCATTTAGTGGAATTGAGATTATTAGGCGAGACTTGTTAAAAAACATTTTTCTTTCTGCTTTAGGCTGTAAAATGTCGTTTGATCCGTGAATAATGATCTGATTTTTAAATTGATTCAAAGATTTTTCAGATATTTGAATTTCTAATACAGGGTTTTCTAGAGATGAATGTATCGTTTCATTGTCTGATAGTTCCAATTGTGGAGGTTTCAGTTGAATATCAGAAACTATGTTAACTTTAGGAGTTTTGGAAGAAACGTCACCTAGAACAGAGTGGAGAGAAGGACTATCTGGTACGGTTATTAATTCGGGGTTATTGAGATAGAGGTTGATAGTCTCAATCGCGTCACCAGGGTTTCCAATTGTAGAGAGAGTTTCGTCAATATCTTCTATAGCGTTTGTTTCAAGGCGTGACAATGAATTTACAGGAATTTTAGTTTTTAAAATTTCGTGGGTGTTAACACTAATTGTAAAAGAGTTTTCTTTAGGCAATCTGTAGTAGAAAGGAATGATTGTATTACTGTTACTTAAATTCTTCTCTGCAAGATTAATTGATATTCCTAGGTTTCTGAGGTCTTCTAATCCTAATATGCCATCGTAGAAATCATGAAAATCAAAAAGAATAAAAGTAATTACTTTGTCAGTTGCTAATTCTTTAAATGCTGGAATGTGAGCTTTAAATTTAATTTTCTTTTCTCCTATGGGTGTTTTAATTATTGATGTTTCTTGAGAGATTTTATTTGGGAAGTATTTTTCTGCAATAGAAGGTCTGATAATAGATTTATAACATCCGGTATCAATAAGTAATTTAATAGGTGGATTCTGAATTTTAATATACGGTAGTGAATTATCACAAGTCGTGTTGTTGATTTCGTAAATTACGTCGCGTCTTCTGTTGAGTGAGTCATCCGAAAATTTTGAAAGTTGTTTATTTGGGATTCGTCATTAATCTCTTCGTCAGTCTCATTATTTACATTGTTAAGTTCATAGTTTTGCTCATTGCAAATATTGTTATCGTAATGATCAGGGATGTTTAAAGAAGGATCAGGGTACGTTTCTGTATGCTCGTGATTACAGTAATTATTTTCCATGAGATTTAATTCCTCTGAAATAAAATTTCTTGATGTTGGTATAGTGTTTTTAAAATAATTATTATAATTATTATGTTGTCTAATTGTTGGGATTCTGGATGTGGTTGACATTGGTTCCGGTTTGTTTGTTGGGATTTGTCCTGTTGGTTTAAAGACATTTTTCGGAGTACCAAAAACTTGAGAGTTAGTAAATTGTTTTTGTTGAACTACTCTTGGTCTCACGTCAATAGGTTGACTAGGGAATTGGTTAGAAGTCCAGGGTCTTGGATTTTGGTTATAGAAATTTCGTGGCCATTGTGTAAGAGGTGTTTGATGAATTTGCATGTTAGATCTTTGAGGATATTGATCAAATGATGTAGGTACGTGTGAATATTGTGGAAATGAGTTGAACGTCTTAGGTAACATTTGAGGTTGCGTTTTGATTTGGTTAGAAGAGCTTTTATTATTATGTAATATATTAGGAAGATTTTGAGTATACATAAAGTTCTCTTCTTCTATTACATAGGCCATTGCATTTTCTAGTGATATAGGGTTTCTTAGTCTTACAATGCTTTGGAAGTTACCCGATAAACCACGAAGGAAGGTTTTTAATGCTAGATTGTCATATTGTTTAGAATATACTAATTTTGTGGCTTGTGGTATTTCCGTTGTACTAATTGAGTTTAATTTTGCAGACAATCTACTACGTAATATTTGTATTCGTTTGCCGAATTCTAATGGTGGTTCATTTTTTGAAGGTGTTAATGTGATTAAGTCTTGTTCGAGACAATCTAAATTTCTCTGATCACCGAAACTAGTTCTTAAAGCATTTTTTATTAAAGGCCAAGTATTTAATTCGTTCCTAGTGCCAATTAAGATTTGTGCGTGATCTTTTAATTTACCAATTACTACTCTAATTAAATATGAAGTTATTTGAGGGTCGTTGTTACTAATTTCATTGAACAAATAGTCGCAGGACGCTATGAAAATTTCTAATGAATTTTGGTCACCATTGTATGATGGAATTGTGTCTACATATAATTTTAATAATTGATAATTTACTTCTGGCATTTTTGCTTGGATTACAGTTGGTTTAGATAGATTAATATTATTATTAAATGTTTCGATTAAAGAATCTAAATCTAAGTTATTTACTGAATTGCTGTTCATATAAGACAAGAAATCAGGTAAATAATGGAAAAAATTAGACGGGATACTCAAAATTTGGTCTCACCAAATCCGGGAATTGCCAGTCGTCTATTTTGTGAAAGGTTGATATCTGCGTTGCCCAGAGCTGTGGATCTCCTCTATGGATTGGAAGACGAATGGTATCTTCAGAGCCTTACACGATGTATTTCTCTTGAAGTTTCTTCGTCCAGGGTTCTTTTGGGTAGTACTGAAGGAACTGGAGTCCCAAATCGCGATTTTAATTTGCACGATGCACCTTTTTTCGCGACCGCACTATCCTACTGACTGCGCCAATTATGTTTTTTATAAACACGTTAATGTTTTTTAAAACATTTATTAAAGTTACAGATGGGCAGAGTAACGGTTACAAGTTCTGCAGATATGACTAAACTAAAGTTCTGACCCTAATATATATGCTATAGTTTGTATATTTAGTAAAGATAACGATAAATGAGTGGACAATAACAATGCGTCACTTGTTTATATTACTAATCAGGGGTCATAGAGCGTTTAACATAACTTGCATGTCGAACACAAACATCGGGAATCAATTAGCATTCATTAAAACTCATTTTTCGGTTTTAATATCCACCATTAAAAAGTTGGAATCATCCCAGACGGCTCTATTAGATTCTTTTGAAGTGGCCGATGATGCAATTGAAAGTGTAAAATCAATTCCAGGGGAGATAGGAGAGAAGTTAATGGCAAAATTAGACAAGGTTCTATTACGTAATCCTGACTACAATAAAATGAGGAAAATCTGTTTAGTTTTAAAAGGTCAAAGTGAAGAGGATTTGGACATGGACCCCAAAGATGTAACATCCATGAAATTTGCGCCCATTACTTCATGCGATGTCGAGCGTTCGTTTTCCTCTTATAAAAATATTTTGACAGACAGACGACAAAATTTTACCCCAAATAATTTAAATCAACTGTTGATTATATTTTGTAATCCTACTATTTAAGTGTTAAGTGTTAAAATTACTTATATGAAACAATTTATGTTTTTATTATTCTAAAGTATGTATAAGTAAAATAAAATTTTTATCGCATATAATATCCATATTTTGATCCATTTTAATCGCATAAAAAAAACTTATTTTCCACTTTTTTAGCACATATAAATCCGGACTTTACTTATGATACGGTAGCCAACAAAAAATACCCGCAGAAGGTAGCATTTCGCGTACTTATACTGAGGTTTTTTTTTATTTGCACACAGTAAAAGAACACCCTGTACACCGAAATTCTTTATTTCTTATTTTTTTCTAATTTTTTTTCTTTTATAAATCATTCTTTAACGAGTCTTTTTAGGAGAAAAAATACTCCTAAAATTTTTTAGGTTTTTCAAATTTTCTTTCTAGACTTCATTAATCATCATTTGTTTCGTTTGCGTTAACTCTTTGTTCCCTCGATTTCTTTTCAACTCTCCATTTTATTTTTATTTTTCTAGAATCTTTCTTTTAGTTTCGAATTTTCTCTTACATACAGTTTTACTAAGAATAATAGATAGCAGTTTAGGAAAAAGGTACTTAAAAATTTTCTATACACGATGAGTAGATTAATACGTATTTCGACAGTGACAGATAGCTAAGCTGCTATCTTCAGTAGGTAGACTCTTAACCACTCACACATTAAACACTCACAAGTTAAAGCGCCTACAAACAATTGAGTGTGTTTGTAGCGCTTTTAACTGATGAATGTTTATGGGAATACTGACGATGGGAGCGTAACTGTCGAAATACGTATCAGCGGAAATAAACTCATTGTGGTAAAATATTTTTGTTTATATAAATAATTGTTTTCTTTGCAAAAACATGACGAGGTTGTTACTTACATGTATTTCACAAAATACTACTTATACGTAATAATACAAACAGTTTTTGAAAAATGGTAACATTATCTGGTCTCTACCTATTGGTTTAGATCCATTGACTTGTTTGTATGTGAAGTTAAGTCCGCAGCGCTGTTGCAGAACTCTTGTGTGCGATTGCGATGTGTAATCAAGAACGTAAGGATTCGCTTGGAAGACTGCCAGCGCTTCCACAGATGTTATCTCAATGACGTAATTTTTCATGTATAAAGTTCAAGGGATTCGTTTTCAAAGTTTTGAATAAATATACGAGAGCAAGACATAATATCTCAACGATTTTAAAGCATATCTCCATGATTAAGTACGTATTGATTTTAAAGCCTCGTACAAACTAAGAGGTTTGTCTGTACACTTAGGGTCAATTCTTCAAGCTTTTGACCCGTAGAAAGCAGGGGTGGTCAACTTTTGTATATACATGATCGAGTTTTTTCTTAAAAACGCGTTGCGATATACGTACTAAAATTTTGACATTTTCAAAAATTGTTTTTTTGAGTTACGACCAGGTCCGTTCTGTTTGATGTTGAAATCAAAATCATCTCCTGTCCGCCGTGATCAACCAAAAATTACTTCGCAATCTCCCGGTCGAGCACGATCAAACTACGGCCATTTCTCATATAAGGCATTCACGATCTTTGGCTTTTTGGTAGGTGTTTTTTTTTTGTTAGGTTATGTGCATGCTGTCATAAGTTATGAAGCTTCCTATTTTGTAATAATGACTGTATTATTGATTTGGAAGAATACTTATTATGATCGGTAATGGTAAAGTTAAAGGAAATTAAATCATTCATAAAATTTACTAGTAGGAGCTCCGATGTTCAGAAACTATAATCATGAAATTCTAACCCTAACTTGCAACTGTAAAAATATGTGATGCAATAGTTTTAAAATCAAGTTCAAAGCTGAATGATGTTTGAATCAGTGTCCGTTAGTATACAGTGTCTCCCCTGGTTGGCTTCGCGATCTGTATAATGGACCAAAAAATTTTTAATTCAGATTTCATCAAATCTGCTTGGTATGAAATTAATTCGGAACTTTAATAAAGAACTCGTCTATTTTAAGTGGTTCCACTACTTTAATTTTTTTTTTATTTACCCAGAAGCAGATACAATATACAAAACAAAAGAACAAAATTTAACTAAAACTAGTTAACAAAAAATCCAGAAAACGAACTAAAGCAACAGAAAAAGAGCAAATAAAAAACTTAAACTTAAAAGAAAGCAAAATTAACTTAGAAGTAAGTAACAAAGAAAACTAAATTGGGCAAAAGGAAAAATCAAAACTATTATAATAACAAATAGATAAATAACCTTCGAATAAACTTAAAACTCAGAACAAAAATAATAATTTGTTATATTTTTTCTGTTCAGTAATTAAATAAATTGCACATTTTGCCCTGTTTGAAATTAGCTAGGTAAACCTATGCCAACTTCTCTGTAAACAAATTTACGATAAATAATTTTTTAAATTACTTACTAGTAATATAATATAACACAACAATACAATAATAATAATAATATAAAATAACAATAATCAGTATATGTATATTAATCAGAGGCCACAATGTCCGAAGACTTGACTGCGGCGAATACAGATCAAATACAAAACATAAATGACATCTTCTGTGTCTTCGCGGTTATGACTGTAAGTAATAAATAAATATACAAGTCGAAAGAAACTTGGACTAAAACGAATAAGGCATAACCAGAAACGGAAAATTTAATAGCAGTAATAATAATAATGTAACAACTTTACATAGTGTATTAACAAGGATTAACACATGCGGTGGCTGTAAACTGTATCTAAACAAACTGTCTTTAGATTTTCTCAAAAAAAAAAGTCTGTAGACAGTCTTTGTTCAAATCTACAGAGAAATCTTTCTATGTGTACTAGCCTTAAGTATCTCAAGAAGTCATGAATTCGTATAAACATTTCTCTCCCAAAAAATACATTAGGATTTTACAAATAGCAAAATAATTTTAAGAGAAACGACGTTTCTCTAATTATCTAATTTTCTTTATTTAAAAAAATTAATGAAAGATAAATGTTTCGCTGCGGCTGAAGAAACAATATTACTACTGTTTGTGAAACAATAAGGAAACATAAAAAATACGTAGGTCTTACATTATTACTACATATATTTACGTATAAGGCATGTGTTTATGTCGAGGAAATAATATTTCATGACATCAGGCTTTCACTTGAAAGAAAGTTTAAGTTCCGGTTTGAAGGAAGCACGTTTTATTACTGTAGTTACTTAAGATTATGTCTTTCTTATTGCAGGAACGCCAATTATGTCAGGTATTTTTTTTAAATTTAACGTCTAGAGTACTCTTTATATTGTTGGCTACATACAGAGTGGATCAGTTTTGATGTTTCTTATAGGCACCTCTGTAGATATAAAACACAGAAGAAAAACTGATGGCCAAGTTTCGATTTATTTCTCGAGATAAAGTCAATAATGTAAATAAAAATTGGTTAATTTCTTTTGTTTCCAGTTGTCAGCCAGAAATGTCATTGCCAACTTATCATCAGGGAAAAGAATTCAGGCCACTTAGTATTGGACAGTTTTGACGCCGAATGTACTGTCTGCTCTCTCCATCTTGACTTATTA
Source organism: Prosopocoilus inquinatus (assembly GCA_036172665.1). Classification (NCBI taxonomy): domain Eukaryota; kingdom Metazoa; phylum Arthropoda; class Insecta; order Coleoptera; family Lucanidae; genus Prosopocoilus; species Prosopocoilus inquinatus. The sequence continues at coordinate 28,197,344 of CM069876.1, read as the reverse complement.
TTAAGTGGGAGAGAAAAGAGTGCGTTCTCATTCCATCAGAGATTATTGTGGGCAAGGCTAGTACAGTCCGAGTACTAAATTTTCGTATTGTTCGCGGACGAAGTGGCCCGAATTCTTTTCCCTGCTTATCATTAATCGCATGTATCTTATTTATTTTTAGTTAAAAAAAAAACTGTTTTAACTTTCAAATACCAATTAGTGGCGCACTTGATTTTTGGATTTTTTTTTCTGTTCTTAAAAGTATATACTTTGATAGGTTTATACAATTATTAGTTGGAAGAATTACCTTTTTTATTATCATCTAAAAATCCAGCTACTTATAATAAATAGGAGTATATGATACGTACATACATAGGTAAATAGTAAATATGTACTATTCCTACGGGTAATTTTGCATTACTTTAGTTTTATAAAAGTGGCTTTACTATATTTTTTGACAAAAATATATTTGTGGTAACCAAGTAACATTACGCCTGCTCCTGACGTTCGAATATTTGGCAAATGGAGGGTTTTATATTTAATTTGACTACTTTATTTTATTCTTAAGATTACAAAAATTATCAGGAATCAAAAAATACTATGATGATCAAAAGTCGCAGTTTCTCGTTTAAATTGTAAGTGCGACCTCATAAATTATACATCTGTCTGCTCCGCGTGACGGAATTTTCTGGGCGAAGAAACTTCGATAGACAGTCGATCGCCGCGTGGTCTGGAATCTTCGCCTTCGATGGTCAAGGCATATTTAAGAATCGACCGGAGAAATAAAAAGACAGTTCACATTAAAGTTTGGAATTGATCGTTCGATCTATGTTTTAAATTAGTTTATAGGTGTTATTTTCCGCGTCAACATAAATTAGTGTTTATAGTTACTCAAATTAGTTTATTAATTATATCGAGATTTTATTTTAAAGTAAATTTAAAACGAACCCTAAATTCGTAACAATATTGGCTACAAATACACATTCGTGCACGATTCTTTGTTGCATTTAGTACGTTTTACGAATTAGTGCGTCTCCTCTTAGATTTCTTAGATTTTTCTTTCTATCTTTAAAAGTAAATAAGCTGAACACATTGGTAAAATTAACACAGTAGCAACCACTCAAGCATTTGCACTTTCTATTTCCATTTTTAAACTGTTTGTGTGAATATTTGTGATTCCAAACCAAACGAACAATTAAAAAATTGGCAATTATGGGGATGGTGAGTTTGTCAATGAAATAAATATTTGGACAAATATACAAATATGCGTGTATTTGCCAAATATCCGAAGGTGAGGAACCGGATTTAGTCCATTGCGAAGCATTGGTAAATCAAAGCCAGACATACAATAGCGAAGTATTTCATTTGTTAAAAAAATTTATAAATTTTTTTTTAATATTTTCTTTACGTCAAAAGATAAAATACAAATCAACACAGAGGATTAAAGAAATTAGAATAAATTGAATTCTTATTTTAGGTCATGTTTGCACTGAACCATTTGATTTTCGGTCGTCTAGTAGAATTGTCAATTGAGCAAAATGTGCAGATTGTTGATCATTAAGAAAATAAGTTTTGAAGTTTTTGGAATCGATTAACGAGAAACAAGAATAAACATTCTAACATCGAATACTTGAAGCTAAAAAAATAGGTAATCATTTTTTGTTGATCTATTAACATTGGGTGCGTTCACCAGATCCAACGGTTAGCAAACTATTGCCAAACCTGGTCAAACGTATTGGTTAATGAACAGTACTTTTGCAACACAGCGGTCGTTACAAAAGCTGTTATGTTAGCTAACCTATATGTTGTTATATGTTGGTTCAAATAAACAGCCAATAGTAATCCTAATCGCCAAACTAATTATAAGTGCCATTCATCGATTTGTCTTAGTAAATGAGTCCAATGAGATCCCCATTCTACCAAAACTGACAATAGCCACATTCAGCCGCAATTGACATTTTTTACATTGCGACTGCTCATCAGAAGTAAATAATCGGTTCAACTGTTGGCGACTTTTCTGATGAACGGTTGGTTATTCTACAAAAATGTTTGCTGCATATTTGCTAGCGGACGCCATTTTTCTAAAAGCGTTTTCAACTGCCTGCTCTAGAATAGGAATTTCTAGCACGTCGATCACTATATGATTTTGGCTGACAGGAAACGATTTTGATTTCAACCACAAACGCAACGTACTTAATCGTGATTCATAGAAACAGATTGTCATAACTCCTTTAGTATTCAGTAGTTAACTAAGAACTAATAACTAAACATTTATAACTATCGACCAAGAAATTATAAGGCCGTACTGATATGTAGCGGTTTAAACAACTTCAGTAAAATTTAAGAATTCGTTTATTTAAATTCTTATGTTTGGTTTATACAGTCACTAAAACTAAAACTATGCAAAAGTTTCCGTCCTTTCCGTTTATATAAGCAAAAATTACGCATGCTCGTTGCACCTAGCTGTGAAAATTCACCTCCTCTCAGCAGTAATACCAATCTGAGAAGAAAAAAAGGAAAATAAATGACCTATAAACAACGCAAGAAACAACGTTATTGACATAACCTCAACTTACCAGGAGTTGTTACGGTCAAGTACGTTACGATTCTCGGCATGTTTTGTTTCAATTATTTCACTTCCTAATAAATAATAAACAACCAGCTGCTTACTTCTTCTTGGAAATGTGCAATGGCTAACCCGACACGTTCACTGCAGAGCAGGTGCTTTGACGATTTTAACTAGTAATTATCACTAAAAATTGAAATAAGCGAATTCTTAATTTTTAGTGAAGTTGTTTAAACGGCCTTTTAATTTCTTAGTTGATAGTTATTAATGTTTAGTTTTTAGTTTTATTGACTGTATAAACCACACTTTAGTGATAATTGTTAGTTAAAATCGTCAATGCGCCTGCTCTGCAATGAATTAATTTGAAACAAAACACGCCGAGGATCGTAACGTACTTGACCGTAACAATGTCCGCTAAGTTGAGGTTATGTCAGTAACGTTGTTTCTTGCGTTGTTTATAGGTGGTTTATTTCATTTTTTTTTTTTTCAAATTGGTATTTCTGCTGGGAGGTGGGATTTTTCACAGGTAGATGTGCAACGAGCATGGGTAATTTTAGCTTGTATAAACGGAAACTTTAGCATTAGTTAAAGCTTAAGTTTAAGTTTTAGTTGTTAGTGACTGTATAAACAAGCATTAGTTATTGGGTCATATTGTATTAAACGTTTCTGGAAAAAGAGTTTCAAAACTGTCAATTTTTTTAGATATATCACAACATATTTTTAAGAAAAAAGTCGATCCTATGTGTACAGAAGCTGACCACCTCTGCTCTAGAGCACTCTGGGAGTATCTCCATACTCTATTTTTATATGAAGTTAAAAGAAGATGGAAATACTCTGAGAGTGCTCTAGACTAGAGCGATCAGTTGAAAACTCTATAAGTGTACAACTTTGACCGCTGGATTAATGCAGCCAATATCAAATTTGAGTAAAGGTATATCAAGGAAATTATTCGTATAGCCGGCTTCGTAATTGGACTAAAGCAGGCTTTAAAATTAAAGTCACATTTTGACATGTAAAAAAAAATTGTAACGAAAAATAATGAAATCGTTGGAATTTGAACCTTATGTAAACCAACCGTAGGTACTGCCAGGTTGTTGCGAATTTGAATGTCATGAGTCATGAATCATTACTATACCATAGTCTAGTATAAGTACAACAATACAATTGAAGCAAAAGATATACTTCATAATAGAGATGGGATTCCACCCAGTGCAATCAAAAGACATAAAAAAATGCTTCAAAATGACACCAAATATAATATATTTTGTGCGGACTATCGCTAGACAATTATTTTGCAACGTAAATTTCAAAAACTTACTCATTTTGTTCATATTTTAAGCTACAAATCTTCCGGTTAAACTTAAAAGTTTTCAGCTATTCACCATACAGTATGAAACATTAAACCTGTAAACCATCTGCAAACAATTAAATAACATCAAGAACAGATTATTTCTCGTTCGATTTGCGCGGGAAATTTAAATTTTTGAATGTACCCGGTACATTCAGGTATGCACCCTGCTGAATGCACCCACGTGGGTGCTTTTAATGCACTGGGTTCATTCCCTGGCCCATCTCTACTTCATAAAATTACTAAAAGGTAAAAATTTTCTATGTTTAAGATTTCTGGTGAACGCGCCCATTGCACCATTGGGGCCGTTTAGAGAAAGCAACATGTTGAATTGGTACCACTGCTACATTCGCTAAACGATCGTACAACGCTGCCTATCAGCAGCTGAGAAATTTAGTAAGCTACCTTTCAGCCGAATGTGCTGCATAAGTGACCCCCTAGTAACAACGAATGTTTCTGAAACGTTTCAATAACGTCACTTACAATGTATATCAGGTAGTGTTGTTAAATTACGGGTAATTTATTTTTAAAGTTACCTTACCGGTAATGTTACCGTAATATTACCAATTACAGCTCATGTGGCGACATCTCGCGCCGGAGTTACCAATTACACTTTTAACTAAAAAGGCGATATTTTACTCAATTTTCTGATTAATTTGATATTATATTTTTGTCTTTTGTTAATAATCAGGTTTCCAATACTTAATATTATGTATTTCCACTAAATAAATTCACGTGTCAACGAAAATCATTTTAGGTTATAAAATATTTATTTACTTTTTTCTAGTATTTACATTTTTCTTAAGTAATCAAAAATATTTCTTGACCATTTGTTTCGTTGGTATACGCAAGTGCGCAACTCGAAATTACCTTATGTTGACAACTGAGGTAACATACGGTAACAAATGAATGTTACCTTACCGGTAACATTGGAAATTTACCGTAAGGTAACGTGGAAATATTACCGACTCACAACATTAATATCACGTAATTGAAACATTTCAGAAACATTCGTTGTTGCCTGGGTCTTGACTAAAAATTAAATATTTTCTAACATAAAATATTAGTTATAATTTATAAACAGGGCACAAGTTTCTCCAATAACAATTTTATATCTACTAAAAACTATGTAATCCCAAATAAAATACTAACAAAATGGCGATACATTTGCGAATCAGAAACAGCGGTTTAGCGAATCATTTGTGCTACCTGTCAACATACTAAGCAAATCTGCTTCTCAGCTACCGCGTTCGCTAAACGCACGCATTGTTCTCGATTAGCAACTCCGCTGCTGCAGTCATCTGAACGCAGCTAATATTTCTGAGAATTATTAAAAAAATTACCACCGGCGGTGCAGGAATTTAAAAAAAAATCCGGTGTTTGTATAAAAATAAAATAAAGAGTAGAAATTGAACGGACTCATACTTTTCCACGTGCCTCAGCTGATCAGCTCTGTTTATCAAGCCCTTCAAAGGATCACCACTTTCTTGCAAAACAGCCCGCCATTTTTCCATAAACACCGGCAATGATTTACAAAATTTCACAATGTTTTTTTGAACTCGTATTTCTATGTCACTCATTGTAATTAACTAAATAAGTTTTAAAATTATTCTTAACCTTAAAATACAAACTTAGATATAACAGTTTGCTGTATAGTTTAAGGTGGAGTTGCATTTAACGATCATAGATGGCGAAGGAATAAACACGTTGGATGTTCTCCCACGATTATCGATTCAAGCGCTCGTATCTTTTCGTGTTTCATTCGTCCCCCGAACACTATATTCGATTGGTTTGCATCGAAACATGGAAGGGATGCCATTTCTAATTATTATTGCGCGCGATTTAGTTTAAAGATCAAAACATGAACTAATTTATTATTAAACTGTGTGTACAAAATGAATGGTAAAATTGCTCTGGGTATAGCGACAGAAGATAGTGTCCCGGGGGAGCTTTTGAACCCCTTTGTGCACCACTTGGAATTAGAAACCACAGCGGAGAAATTAAAAGTGAGTTGGTTTTTGCGTATTCTTTTTTGGCCGTTGTCGCAAATAGTTAAAATATTTTTTCGTTGTAAAATATATTACCACTCGTGTGAGGCCTGCACCTTTTATTGTTGGTTTAGAATCTCTAATTTTAATAGGTATTTACAGAGTGGAATTGAGAGAAAGTTTTCCGGAGAAATTTATTAAAATACCGACCTAAAAAATTAGTTCCTGTAATCGTGTATATCGTATACTTTTGCAGATTTAACAGCTCGTTATAATTTGCTATGCTGCATTTTTTATGCAAGCCAAGATCAACAGTATGAAATGCAATGCATATCAGTTCTCGTTACTATTTACTCGTTATTACTTACTCGTTATTACTTTCTCCTGGTAATAATCTTTCACTTTTTTTATGTTCAAATTGGCGATTGACACATTCACTGATACCATGGACAGTCAAAATATTAAATAAGAAACATAGAGCGTTCATTTTTTTTTCAATCCCACACGGCTGTGGAATGAGAAAAATACCTTTTTATTTCTTCTTTTTTTGTATCCAGGGAACGGCAAAAGTACGGAACCGGCTTAATATTTCGAAAACTGACGTATCTGTCTGAAATTTGGTGTGATTTAAAGACAATAAGACCCATAATACCACTTTGTTTCAATTGTTTAACTGCTCTTGTTTCTGAGATCCAACGCCTACTAGGTTTTTTTAATGACAACCTGCTGATTTTTGTCCTTTATTTAATAGTACGTTTAATTTAATTTAAACGACCACATAAAAATATTTATCTATTACATAAGAAAATTTTGGAGAAAATAACGTTTGAATGACGAAGTTAGGAAAAATGGTTTAGGTTGACATTTCCAGCGGCGGCGTTAGGGGCGGGCGAATGGGGCAAGCGCCAGGGGCTTCGCGTTATCACGGGCCCCGCGCCATTTACAATGTATGAATTTTCAATTTTTTAACCCATGTTGTGAAAATCTACAAGCATATAAATCCGGAAATATGCAGCTTATTCAGTCAAAAAGAAAAATATTTTTTTTTAATGAACATATCTCTGAAACGTTATTTCTCTTAAAGTACGATTTATTAAGGAAGTATTAAATAATCGTTCTTTAAAAGAAACAATATTTCAGACCTGCACTTATTCCAAGAATAACATCTGTTGTATGAGGACTAAATTTTATAGTCCATAATAATATTATGCCTTTCCATAGAATTTAAGTTTGTTTGTAAATAATAATTAATTGGCGTTCCTCTTCCAAAAAAAAAGAAAAAAATTCACGTGAATTTGTACAGTTGACTCAAAGAGAATAGTGCGCTTCCTTTATAAGCTTCTTATAAAGTGTGAAATCTATTGTAAAATAAATTTTAAATTCGAATATTTGCATTACATTATTTTTCCAAAACTTGTGTTAAAAAGTTTATTTTGACAAATTTTTGGTTCACTTTGAACTAGTTTAAATGATTGCTGCCGAAATTAACTCGCAACTTAAAAAATAACCATCATAGGAAAACTGCGTATATTTTATGTTTAGAATCAGACAATGTTGCCAACCGTAGCGATTTATCGCCACATGGACTACTTTTGGTAGCCTTTTGACATTTTTTGTTTTTGAAAAAAGGCAAATGGCCATCAAAATAGGCGAATTGATTTTTATTTGGTTGTGAGTGACAATTCTAAAGTACGAAAAAATTAAGTTTATGGCATTTAACGGACTTTTTTAGTTTTTTAATTTTTGCTTGGGTTGAACAAAATTAGATTGGGTTACGTTGACGTTGAAATCTGATTTTAATTTCTTTTTAATTTTTAATAATTTTTATACTTTTAATTTTTGCAATTTTTAATTTTTATTTATGTTAAATGGAGTTAGGTTAAGTTAGTATAAAACATTTTTTTAAGAAATTTTTAAAAGCATTTTTAAATAATTTTTTACTTATGTAGAATGAAATGCAATATGATATAATAAGTTGGGAGACTGGACCTTGAGATTTGTTGAGGTTCATTTTAATTTGTTAAATTTATTACTTGAATTGAATAGAGTTAGGTTGAGTTGACGTCGAAATTTTTTTTCTTTAGATTATTAACTTAATTTTTTTATTGTTTCTTAATTTAAATTTTTTTATCAGAGTTCAATTGACCTTGAAATTTGCTGAGGTTCATTTTAATTTGTTGTAAATTTTTTACTTGGATTGAATGGAGTTAGGATGGGTTGACGTCAAGTTTTTTTTTTCATTTAATTATTCTTTTTAACTTTTTATTGTTTCTTGATTTTAATTTTTTTTTTCGCTAGAGTTTCCACTTAAAGTGTCAAATTTGACCTACCCTGCCCACCTATTTACAAAAAATTACGATATTAGATGTCCATTAAAAATATATCGGGTCTATTTTTTTTGTTTTCATATGGCGTCCAGAGTGCTGTCGATATTTTTGTTTGTACGCATTTTAAATGGACCGCACGCTAGTCACAACCCACTGAACGTCAGATTTAAAAAGAAAACACTCTTTATAATTATTATTGACACTGTATAAAATTGATATAAAAGTGTCCTATGTTTGACAGCTTCTTCTGGATAAAAAATGAAATTGGATAAAGTATTCACCGTGATGAAGTTATTATCAAAAGTACAGCGAAACGTCGACTTGTATATCAATTTTAGAGAGTATCAAGAGTTTTCAATGGACTAGAATGAACTTTGATTATAAAAATTAATTAATTATAAAATTAATAAATTATTTAAAAATTACGAGATTATAAAATTCTACTTCCATTTTTTTCACCCTCAAAATACGATTACGAAATATCATTTAAGGAACTTTTTATTTATTTATTTATTTATTTAATGATCTGATCTACTATGCCCGCCAAAAAAATTTGGGATAAGTCTTTACACGCATTTTTGAGTTATTTTTTTAGTTTGAATGCAACTTTAAACTTCTTTCTTTCTACGGTAACATAAAAAAGACAGAAATAAACAACAAACCGACGAATAGTAACAATAATTAACTCATCATATTTACAACAGGGCATATTACATGTCCAACATTTTCGCTGTATTTTCAAAATTCCTTTAGGCTCAAATATTTCTTATAAAAGTGATTAAAGAGACTGAAAACAAACATATAAATTTGCTGTTCTCGTAAAGAGAGGGTCAGTCTAGCCAATCGAGTAAGCAAGAAATTCATCTAAATTAAGAAACGGAATAAAGAAAATTGATGTTTTGTTAACAAAGAATTTGCAGAAGTAAATGATTGTTCGCGACAATGTTTTGAATCAAGTTTATAAATTGGAGACGGAAAATAATAAAAATGCAGTAAATAAAAAAAAGTAAGTAAAAATTCGGGTATGATACACTGATACAACAAAAAAAATAATATTTATTTATTTACAGACATAATAAACTAAATAAAACCAAAATCGAAAATATTTTAAGCCACAATTAAATTAGATGTGAGTGATGTGACACACCTTATGACGCATAATATGTTGTGTGTCATATTTTAACTAAACGCTTAAAATTAATCCTGTCTTAAATCTTTTGTGCAGTGAGCCTAATAGTATGAGTTTCACTAATAAATATGACTATTGAATATTTCAGATTCTGATTCAAATAATTATGTTTAAATAAAATAAAGAAGGTGTGCGTTTGCCTTTTCTTCCAATCAGTCCCTTCATTAGGGATTGCTTTGGCTTGCTTCTTTCATCCTCACCACATGTCCCAACCATCTTAATCGTTGTCTTCTTACAATTTGGCTTATAAGGGATTTCGTGTATGGGCATTTTAATTCATAGCTGGTTCTTCTCCATAGTCCTTCCTCTATCTTCCTTTATGTTCTTCTCAAAGATTTTCTTTCCCGTATCTCTGTCTTTTTTTTGATTATTTAAATTTACTCATTTAAAAAAGACCATAAATTTGCATTCCAATTTAGAATATTGAAGTAATAATAGCAGCTTCCGTTACACCTGGAACTTTATTAACATTTAAAAAATCTAAAAAATCGAGGTACCTAAACTATTACATAATAACAATAATAATAATAATATTAATAATAGCAAATGATAATAAATTAACTTTATTGTCTAATAGAAAGAAAAACTTTCCAAAGCAAAAAATCTAATCACAGTCTAATCTCTAAGCAAATAAATATATTCTCTACAATTAAAATAAATGTAAAAATTATTTAAAAAATGATTATGTGTCATATTTCACGCAATTGTAACATTAATGATAACTTTAAAACCAAAGTAAAATATAAATCTACAATAACACGAGGATTCAAGGGACCACAGCCAACAGTTACTATTCGTTGTATGCAAGTCCTCGTTTAAAAAAAAAAGTACTGAAACGTTGAGTGTTCCTTTCGAATTTAACAGTGTCCGTTTAAAGTTTAAAAACTATATTATTACAAATTTCATCTGACAAGAGTCGACTTAAAAAAAATACAGGAAGTTCAGGGGAACCCGCTACAGTAGCTAACGTTCTTATTTTAATATTTGCGAAGTAACTTAAATTAGAAAAAAATCTGTACCTTCCCGCTCCATATTATGGCAACATCAGAAAAACAAATCAGGTTTTCAACATCTTCAATTGTTTTTAACTTCCTTAAACGGAACATTAACCCCCAGTTTTACAAAAACTATTTAATTACTGATTAATTTAACATCGTGATTAAAGCCATGTGATTGGTTGGGTAAAACAATATAATTGGTTATTTCAAATCTATTATTAACTTCGTCCAATGACGTTCCTTAATTTTGTGAAACCCACCGTATGTTGTTTTCAAAACCTACTATTTTATATTTTATATTTTATTTACTAAATAAATCTTAAGATCACGGAAAATGACTACAATAGCTAACTTTTTTTTTATTTGACATTTCACGAGGTAGTTAAATTAGAAAAGTTTCTGAATTTTTCCTGCTCGATTTTATGGCAACATCTTCAAAACAGGTCAAGTTTTCGAGAACATCATATGTTTTTTATCATCGCATCACTTTCAACTTTCAGGATGTCAAACTAATTATGTTTCTGAAATATTGTCTCTCAAGACCGAACATTTTACAAGAAATTTAGTCTTGACGTTCAAAGTGCATAATTATTAAGTATGACTTTTTTATTCACGAAGACAATGTGTTGCACGCTGAACGAGTATGTATTGTGTATTTCTTCTTGGTTAGGTTGACAGTAGTTGTAAGAAGTTAAATAAATATAATTGCGACATACGTGGGCTGCTGGAAAAGTTTCTGGAAACGGTATGAAAAACGCATATGAAATTTGGTAACCGGTATCATTGTTTTTCGAAGTGTTCGCTTTTGACGTCAATACACTTTTGCATACGCTCGAACCAATTTCTAAAGCACGTTTTCCACTCTAAAGATGGTACCTCCGAAACCAGTGTCCGCAATGTTTCAACCGCTGCTTCAGCCGACGAAAATCGCTCACCACGCATTTTATTTTTGATATTTTGGAACAAAGAGAAATCATTAGGTGATAAGTCAGGTGAATATGGACAATAAGTCATTAATTCAACATTTTTGTTGGACAAAAAATCAACTGTTTGACGGGCTGACTAAGAGCTGGCGTTGTCATGATGGAGAATAATTCGTCGATTTCGTTTGTTTCTTCTTATTTGATCGATGACTTCCGGCAAACAAATTGTAGTATACCAATCAGCATTCACGGTTTTTCGATCTTCTAAAGCCACGGTTGGTATATGTTCAGTTAAACCAAAGAAACAACCAATCATTTGCTTCGCAGCACTGCGTGAACGGACAACTTTTGTTGGTTTTGGTTCATTTTGAAATACCCAAACGGTAGATTGTTGTTTACTTTCTGGCTCTTACGAATAGATCCACGTTTCGTCACCAGTAACGATGTTATAAACTAAATTTGAACGACCTCCATTGAATTTCTTGAGCATTTCTTCGCACCATTTGACACGACCCTGTTTTTGCACTTCTGTTAAATTGTGTGGGATCCAACGACTGCAAAGCTTTCGTACGTTCAAATGATCATGCAAAATCTGGTGTATTGCTTTCATGTCAATGCGTAAGGATGCTTGAATCTCACGGTATGTCACATGTCGATGTAGCTCAAGCATTTCACGCATAGCTTCTACATTAGTGGCAACAACAGATGTTGCTGGATGACCTTCACGAAATTCGTCACTGAGAGAGGTACGTCCACGCTGGAATTCGGCAAACCAATTATAAACACTGCTCTTTGATGGTGCTTCATCTCCAAAAAGCCAAATAAATTTCGGCGTTAGACCACATTTGAAATCGTAAAAAATCATGGCACGAAAATTTTCACGCGATATTTCCATGTTTACACAAAATTACTTTTTCTCAAATGCTGTACAAACAAAACTAGTTCACTTGGATAGGAACTGTCTATAGAATTATAGGCGAAAAACGTCAATTTTTTCAAATATTATAGTTGATAAACGCTAACAATTCTAGACCTACTAGATTCCAGAAAATTTTCCAGCAGCCCACGTACATGATTTATTTCAGTCAACTAAGAAAAACATTCTGTGTCTCATAGGATATAAATTGTTTTCGAACTGTCAAAATTGTTGATTAAAAATATCTTTAAATTTAGTTGTATCTATTAAAAATGTGTTAAACACTGAAAAGCGGGATAAGTTAAAATGTCTAATATCTTTTACTAGAAAATATTTAAAAGGAAGATGATTATTTCGAACGTAATTTGACATTCTGAACGCGATGCGACGTTAAAATTGATTCATGATATTGTGTTGAAAAAAGTTGAAATCTATTATAACGGCTTCTCGTGAATGTCCTGTATGGATACCATAACGAGACTTTTTAATTTGCTCGCCACATCCGAGTTCTCGTATAATCAACGATCGTTATAAGCAAGTTTCACTGTAATTATAATTCAATCTATTTAAACACATTAAACGTATTCAGAAAATAATTTAAATAAGACAAAAAGTAGTAACACTAAAGAAAAATGTAATGAATGTAAAAAATGAAACTTTGCAAATTATTTTTCCAAGATTTTTCAAAGTGTGGAAAAAGAACAGATAGAAAATATAGGAGCTTGGGTACAAACAGAACAACAATATTAACATATAAAATAGCGACATCTTACTATCGCTTTTTGACCTAACATTGCAGTAGGATAGACAAATTGAAGCGGGATTTGCTCCTAATGAGTCCCCCATGCAAGGCGGCCATGCTTGCTGTCAAAGCATAATGAAAGATTTTAGAAAAATTTTGTGCAAATCGTTTTTGATTGCAGTGAGAACCTCGAGCAGCCTCTGGACAGCTGTTTCAGCCCTGCTTGGGGCTTCTTCAGCAGAAACGTAGCTCGACATTCCCACTGCAGACCAAAAACGACTTGCCCAATTTATTCGCAAATGCGATGTAAGAATGATGAACATATAAAATAGCGACATCTTACTATCGCTTTTTGACCTAACATTGCAGTAGGATAGACAAATTGAAGCGGGATTTGCTCCTAATGAGTCCCCCATGCAAGGCGGCCATGCTTGCTGTCAAAGCATAATGAAAGATTTTAGAAAAATTTTGTGCAAATCGTTTTTGATTGCAGTGAGAACCTCGAGCAGCCTCTGGACAGCTGTTTCAGCCCTGCTTGGGGCTTCTTCAGCAGAAACGTAGCTCGACATTCCCACTGCAGACCAAAAACGACTTGCCCAATTTATTCGCAAATGCGATGTAAGAATGATGAACATATAAAATAGCGACATCTTACTATCGCTTTTTGACCTAACATTGCAGTAGGATAGACAAATTGAAGCGGGATTTGCTCCTAATGAGTCCCCCATGCAAGGCGGCCATGCTTGCTGTCAAAGCATAATGAAAGATTTTAGAAAAATTTTGTGCAAATCGTTTTTGATTCCAGTGAGAACCTCGAGCAGCCTCTGGACAGCTGTTTCAGCCCTGCTTGGGGCTTCTTCAGCAGAAACGTAGCTCGACATTCCCACTGCAGACCAAAAACGACTTGCCCAATTTATTCGCAAATGCGATGTAAGAATGATGAACATATAAAATAGCGACATCTTACTATCGCTTTTTGACCTAACATTGCAGTAGGATAGACAGCTGTCCAGAGGCTGCTCGAGGTTCTCACTGCAATCAAAAACGATTTGCACAAAATTTTTCTAAAATCTTTCATTATGCTTTGACAGCAAGCATGGCCACCTTGCATGGGGGACTCATTAGGAGCAAATCCCGCTTCAATTTGTCTATCCTACTGCAATGTTAGGTCAAAAAGCGATAGTAAGATGTCGCTATTTTATATGTTCATCATTCTTACATCGCATTTGCGAATAAATTGGGCAAGTCGTTTTTGGTCTGCAGTGGGAATGTCGAGCTACGTTTCTGCTGAAGAAGCCCCAAGCAGGGCTGAAACAGCTGTTCAGAGGCTGCTCGAGGTTCTCACTGCAATCAAAAACGATTTGCACAAAATTTTTCTAAAATCTTTCATTATGCTTTGACAGCAAGCATGGCCGCCTTGCATGGGGGACTCATTAGGAGCAAATCCCGCTTCAATTTGTCTATCCTACTGCAATGTTAGGTCAAAAAGCGATAGTAAGATGTCGCTATTTTATATGTTCATCATTCTTACATCGCATTTGCGAATAAATTGGGCAAGTCGTTTTTGGTCTGCAGTGGGAATGTCGAGCTACGTTTCTGCTGAAGAAGCCCCAAGCAGGGCTGAAACAGCTGTCCAGAGGCTGCTCGAGGTTCTCACTGCAATCAAAAACGATTTGCACAAAATTTTTCTAAAACAATATTAACGATATACTATAACACGTTCCACTCTTAGAATGCGGTATGGATATATGTCTCCATTTCCATCTCTCACAGTTTTTCAATAACGCTATCCTTATCTCTCCGAATACTCCATATGGCATTCTGCATTCTAAGAATGAAACGCGTTATAGAGACAAAGAGAAAATTTTATTAATAAAGGAGTGTTAATTTTATATCCCCTGAAATTAATGTAATTATCTCCTATTAAAATGTGAAATGGAAAGCAAAAAAAGAGAAGAAATCGTTTTCACTATCGCAGTAAAGCAGTGAAGCAAAAGTTCTTTACAAAAAAAAAGCACTTTAAGTAATATTTGCTTTATAAGAATTAGTGAACCTAATGCACATTATAATTAGAATAATTAGGCTATTACCAAGACATTTTAATAAAATAACTAATTAGTGAAACAATTGCGCTTATATTTCACGCTTCTTTGTTAGATTCTAATTTTCCGTATTTGTTGACTGTACACAGCAAGATTAACTTTCCACGCCTATCCTAGCTAAAGGATGTTCAAACAGATTGATTTAAAGATCTGCGGTAACTTTCACTTGCGCTGTTAAGGCATCGTTAACAATTAATAGCTAACAGAGATTAAACCGGATCTTGATAAAAAAGACTGTTCGCATTCAAAGAATTTCCTGCTCCTATTCTGTCTCCTTTGAATTCTTCTTAATTACAATTGGAAACTTCTAAAGCCTTAAGCGTTTTGTTTACTGCAATTAATTATAATTAGTTTAAGCTAATACCAATCACAATACACAATAATTTTGCTTGTAATTCTAACATTTATACAGGGTGATTCAGAATCTGACCCGTTAGGAATCTATTCATTAAGGTCATGTAAGTGCGGAATGGCAAGAAATAAATCTATCAGAGGCATTTCAAAAGTCAGCCTCATTTGAATCCAAAATGGAAATCATGATTATTTTTTTACGTATACCTACACAAGTCCGAAATTCGAATGAATGAATTGAGTATTATAATTTTTTCCAAAGGAAACCATAGATAAAATCGTTTTACAGTTTCATTTCAAGGTAAACGCTACTGTTTTGTTCTGTTCCACGCGATTTCAATGCTCTTGTGACACAGTACGGCTATATTAGTGCCCATCAACCAATTTATATTGGAAACTTCAATGCATTTTATGTCAAAAACTAAAGATATTAGACACCTTATGCATATAGACTTTTCTCTCTCTTTTTCTGTGTACTGCGTGTGGTTGACTTATTTTGAATGTGTCGGAATATTGGCTTCCCTAATTATTTTATAGTAACATTCCATTTAGGTTTTTTAAAGTATTCTACAAGCTGAATCTGCCTGTGAAGTTTGAGAATTTTTCATACGCTGAGTTTTAAGATATTTAAAAAAGATTTTGCAACTAGATTCAATTTAGGACCAAACTATCAGTACAGCCTTGATCAATGGTAATAAAAACTGGGCAGATAATTAATAAATCTTCGTCAACGTTTTTGAATATAAATAATAGAAAAGGCTTTCCCAGTAATTTATTTTAACATTTACTGATCAACTGATAGTTTGGTATAAATCCAATTTCGTTGCTAAATCGTTTTTAAATATCTTGAAACTGAGCAATTAAAAAATTCTCAAACTTAGCAAACAGATTCATCTTGAAGAGTGCTTTAAAAAATCTAAATCGAATTTTGCTCGATATCCTATATTGCGTTTCAAAATGCAACACCCTGTATATTTTTTAATGAAAAACTTTTTACCTGAATTGTTTTCTGCACTGAAATAAGTACTTTAGCTACCTCTCCTAAAAAAATTGCTTAATACTTCTACTAATTCGATTTCATTGCGCTATCCTTTTTGTATAATCTGGTGGTGCATTCCTATTACTAAACAAGTTTAGGTTACTTCTTCACAGTGCATCATAATGACTTGAATACTGTATGCCACTCACATAATGTTACTACAGATATGTGATTTCGATTTCTACACATTAATGACAAATAGGTTCGATAGAGACTCTGTGTAAATGATATGAAAATCTACAAAGGAAGTTATTATTTTTTTTTTTACAAAAGTAAGCTCGAATGATTACCGTGATAATTTATGATTTGTGGCAAATATGCAATTCATTATGATCCATGTACATGTGCGCCTTCTTATTAATACAATTTTCATACATTTTTTGACATTCTTCGATATTTTTACACATTAAATTGCAGGCTCATTATTTTCTGATTACATTCACATGAAGACTAGTTCATACAAGCGGAAATTACGAAATTTTAAAAAGTAATTACGAATATCATCAAGTTACGTGACTTAAAAAAAACATAAAAAAACCCTTTCACCAGAATCCCGTAGCAAATTCTTAAAAGTGGTTTGTTTATTTTTAGAAAGTATACTTTGCTTGAAAACTCCATACAGTAATGATGTTGTTATTAGCATATACGGTCAACGTCGTAGCTGATGCTGGGTAAGACGGGTTCATGCCTCGGAAAAACAATTAGAAGTCAAGGTGTTTTACAGATTATGTAGAACATGGTGTATGAAAATTTTAAAAAGTTCGTGTTAAGCCCTAATCAAAAATTCGGTCGGTTATTGGAAGTTCAGTTCAGATTCACCTTCTTGTAGGAAGAAGAACATCAATTATTAATAAAAAAATTTAAAATTGAAAGATAAAAGTAAACTATTTTTGAGTCATATTATAAACCAGAAATTATCTAGAATTTTATCTGCACCTACAAGCAACGAGAACTGTTTATAAAATAAATAATGTATCACATGATTGTTCAAATTAAGATAAGATTAAATTAGGAGTATTTTAAAAATGAGTTTGAATCCACGGAATTATGTCAAGTTGGTAAAAAGGTGGAGTAATTGTTGCAGGAGGAAGGGAGTAAACATTGAGAAATTATCGGTAATGTCATAAATTAATGACATAATAGATACGATCGTATTCGGGTAAGATTTGTATCCTTATTTTCAAAATACATAAAAAAAAAACAATGAACGCGATACGTTGATAAAAATGTAATGTTCCATTAAAAAAAGTTGAAAACAATTGATAATTTCGAAGACCTGATAGTCATTTGTTTTTTTGATGGCCCCATATAATCGAACAGGAAAAGTCCTGTACCTATTTTAATTTAAGTTACTTCATAACAATCCAAACAAAGAAGTCAACCAATCATGACTTGTAGAAGCATCCCGTTAACACCCTGTATAGATGCGTTTCAACCTTACAAATGTTATCTTTATCATACATCTGCATTTTGCATACATACAGGGTGATTCATAATAAGTATCCGACCCGTTTAGGGCATATATACTAAGGTCACGTAAGTCCCAAATTGCAAAAAAAAATATCGGAGATATTTCGAAAATTAACGTCTTTTGTGCCTCAAATGGAAACCGTTTGGGAAGCACCGCTGACTATTGGAATGCGATGCGTATTGTGTTTTTAAAATTGGGTTGACTAACTGTTTATGTTTTAGAAACTGTCACTGTGTCAACAAGAAGTAAATGTTATGTGATGTAACTGCGTTTTTCTAACAGATATTCGATATGACCTTCTTGTTATACGCCTATTCACATGATTGATGAATAGGCCGCCATACACAATGCGTTTTAGGGCTACCTTATTTGGCCAAATTTAACTTATAATGTATTAAAACTGCAGTTACTTCAGGATGCACGTTTTGACTCGCGTACTTGAAGCGCAAGGTTTTTCTTCTTTGCATGAGCAAGTCTGCGTGCCCAGTATTCTACCAGCCAAGAGCGTTGAAAAGTTCTGTGCGAATGTCAGCCTAATGAATCACGAAAGCCGGACAGTGATTTGCGTTATTTTAATTTTTTTTTGCTTCAGCAAAAACGTAATTTCCTCAACTGTGTTATTACTTCATAAAGTGAATTTTTTATTTGTAATGTTTGATTAAACATGATTCACTTCACTTTAATTGATTAGTTATCTCGCACATGAAGCATAAAACACCGTACTAATACATACGTTCAATTAAAAAAATCCTAAATGGCCGCGGTTGACATTAAGAGCACATCATTGAATTCTTCGTAGGACAAATAATCTTAACATGCACGAATTTCATTAAATTTCTGGGAATTGATATCCCTACTTTCATCATAAAAAAATCAAGTTCATTGTTCGCATTATGCAATCTCTCTTCAGAGAGTCGCAAACAAATCGTTTTGCGGTTTCAGTTCAAGGTTAAATGTTTGTATTTGGTGTTTGTTTCCTCGAAAGTGTATTGCTGTTGTGACGCATTCAACTATTCCGGTGGCCACCAACAAGTTTCATGTGAATTTTTAATCCATTTTATCTCAAAAACTACACAAGTTAGACTCTCCTTTGTCTACAGTTAATTGTTTAAGTTCTAAAGGACTATCTGTGGTTAACGGGTCGGACACTTATTCTCAATCACTCTGTATATGACATGCTATATGCATACATACAACTACAACTGACTTCAAAAAAACGGGAAACGTCATTCAAAAAATGTTTTTTTTTTCACTGATTTAATAATTTAAAACGGAGCATGTTTTATTGAAATTTTACACTCCCTTTATTTCAAATGACTTTCGAAGAAAATATGACGTATTTGGTATCAGCGTACTCAGAAAAAAATGTTTAGTTGAACTAAGCTAAGAAACATATGAGGTTCTATCGAAAAAAATGAGTTAAGAGCTAATGAAAATTTCAAATACTGTAAAAATGTTAAAAATCAAAATGCCATCAACGGAGTGATTTTTTCGAAACACTTGATCGCATTAGATCGAAAAAATGCGATTAATAGCTTTCTAGATTGAAAAATAAAAAAGTTTGTTCTTCGTTGTCATGGAAACCAAAATTAACAATTGATACATATTCGGACTCGTAATGCTCCGTAGATTTTAAATATGTAAAAATATATATGGTGCTCTATTTAAAATAAGAAAGTTGACATCACTTCTGGCGAAACCGGAAGTCCTATGACGACTATCAGTGTGTAGAAAAATTCCATTTTTTGTTTAGTTTATCGTCTCCAAAATTCAGGTTAATCGATTAATAAATAAAGATTCTAGAAGGGTGAGCACATGGCGCGGGACACCCGGTATTGTCAAGAAATCATTTTTTTTGTTCTATTCACTTGATGTGTTTGTATAATTCTTTTAATTTTCTTCGTTATTTTCGAATAAACAAGCTTATAATATACCGTATGTATTTCTAAATCAATTTCCTGCTAAATGACACCAAACTAAACTTAGGTTGCCATTAAAAAAAATCAAGATGGCTGCCTCTGACAAACACCAGTCGCACAAAACAAATGAAACTCATATCAAAATACGGGTATTTATGTATGATTTAACCTCACCAAACGTCTAATCTAAATGTCACATAGTTTTTACGTAATCCCGTTTGGTGCAATACTTTTTACGCACCCTGTATGTATGAAACCAATACCTTTAGTTGCAAATATAAAATACGATTCAGTAAATTTCTATTCACAGGCAGGCCATGCAATTTGAACGTATGTGATAAATTAGTTGTTGCCTGGTCATTTGGTTGTGACCAGAAAAACTAACCTTAGTTATTCTGATTTTTAGTCTTTTTCACAATGAAAGTAAACGTTTATTTAAATAATAATTTCAAAGTTTATAATAAATATTGAGTAACGTGCCCCTTTTTGGACAAATAATTGAGCTCTTCCTTTGATACCATCAATCACCTCCTGTTAAAGAATTATTCACATCTTCACATTTTGCAGTGATTCGTTGAGTAAGCTCCTCCAAATTATAATTGGTGTATTTCTGCTAATTAAACGGTCATCAAACAATTCCTGCAAAAAATTTCTGGCTCCCCATTTTGCATGAGGTGTTGCATCATCTTGTTGGGAAAAAAAATACTGCAGCTCGCCTTCATGTATTGGGTCGATTTTGTCATCATCCATGTTTGTAAGATACCATGGTGAAAATTGTTCAGCGTAACACTAAGCATACAAATGCAAAAATCTGTTTTAAAAATTTGACAAGTTGATTATGAAAGACCAATTTGTTGTGAAAGAGTACGTACAGAAATTCTTGAACTTTTTGAATGGAGTTAGCAATTCTTTTCTTTGGACGAGCTCTACCTTTTCTCTCTTTGTATACTTCACGAAATAGATTTACGAAGTGCATCAGATTATCATAAAATTGTCTGTACTGAGTTGGTAATCGAGGATTTTTTTCTTGGAAACCAACTAAATTTTCTTGAATGGAATATTGCCACTGAGCATTAATTTTTTGACCGATGAGAGATTGTGCTTCTAACATAAACACTTTTCGTTACTCCGTGGAAAGCATTGTAAATCATAACAAGCAAGCAAATTGTTAATAAAACAAAGAAAAAATTATGAATTGTCTCTCATTTATTAATTGGATATTTCGAAATTTTTTAATTAAATTAATGTTTAAAAAATTTAGATACTCCTCCTTGTTATCGAATGCCTGACTTTCTTTTCTACGGCCAACCTAGAATGGAAATTTGAAATTTGAAAGAGGAAACCGCTGAATATAAATCGTCGTTAATAAATTGATACAGCAGTTCCTCCTTAAAATTTTGCGACTACCTACTTTCATTTTTTCTTACATAATGTAAAAAAAAATCAACTTTGTGTTACTACAAAAAAAAATGTTGGTTTCTATTTTAAACTACCATTTAAATCCGACAAGATTACTTGCAAATTAAAGATTCAATTACAAATTATATGTTTCAGAATTTTATTCGTGCATTAAACAGTGAAATATAGAGACTTAAATTTTCTTAAAACAATAAAAAGTACGTATATCACACATTCTTAGAATATCACCGAATTAACAGATATTTTAGACAATTCAACTTTCTCCGAGGATCGCTCGCGTGCTGTTACACGAAACTTTCACGCGTATGTTAATGGAAGACACCTGCATTCATCAACCTCAAGTCATTCATACTATAAAAAGTACTGCAAAAAATAGCAATGCGTTTCTAGAACACAAACATAATTATTATTAAATAGATCACTAAGTTTCAAATTCATGTTCTGATTTCAAAATGTAAGGTAAAAAAAAACACTCGTTCAAAAATTGGTAACATAATACATGTTACGAGGGGAGAGAAGAGTATTTAATAGTGATAACAAGATTAAATTCATTAGTGTAAGAAAATAAACCTAATTGTCAGAAGAAATGAACGTTGGTAATTTGAGGCCGGAAAGTTCTTCATCAACCTCATGTGTTTAGCAATAAAATTGTACACTTAAAAAAGCTGTTTCCCAAGCAAATTTATTAACACTTTACATTTAATTAAATTGCAATCCTACTAACATATAATTTTTCTAATTAACTTAAAGTAATTAGAAACTGTTGATCATAAGTATAAATTTCACATATTCACACGTTTTACATTTTTCTTTGCTTTTATTACAATTGCTTTTTGTTAATTCAACTGCTAATCGACTATCGTACATGACATTGAAACGATTATTTAATGTTCTTTGCCCTTGGGCAATTACAATGTGCATTTCTTTTCGGATTTATACTAGATGGATAACATCCAGACAATTATAATTAATTATCTTAATTCATTTAAGTAGAAACTATTCCTCTCACTTCTCACTTCAATAATGAGAACCCTTTCTTAGCTTCTGGCTCATCAACATTAATATTTTTCGTTTAACATTAATCACCGACTTATATTTTACCTGATTTCCTGTTACCTTTAATAAAACGGGTAATTACTATTTATTGTTCAATTTAAAAAAAAGATATTTATTATAGGGAAATTAACAATTAAACTTCTTAAAACAAGATGTTACTTTCTCTGTTAATGTCGGCTAAACGTTCTTACTCAGCTTTTGAACCGGTTTGATTTTGGCTCAATATTTTTGGATTTGGCGGAGTTCAGGACAATTGCCAAATCAGACCAAAACAATGTTGGTGAAGTGTACATTTTGTATATTTTTGTTTCTCTTGATAACTTGTTTATATTCACTCCTGACAAAGCTATCAAGCGGTAGCGAAACGTTGAATATTCCTTGCAATTTTGCACTATCCGTTTAAAGTTTTAAAACTATTTTCTCACATATTTCATCGGACAAGAGTCGACTTTAATTATACATTTTCTTTATAAACGTAGCAACCTTTTTTCTAAGCATTTCAATAAACAGAGCGAATCCTCAAACTGAATGGATATTAGTAGAGAACGGATTCTCGTACATGTGTCAGGTGGAAGGAAGCCGTCGAGGTTGACGATCACGCTCTTTCTGCCTTGATGTGAATGATCAGTCTTCAATTCATCGTAATTAGTGGTGGGCGTGATGGAAAATCTGTTCGATGCAGAAAACGAACAGATTTTCTTGAAATAAATTATTGTTACATTGTTTAACGAAAGGCTGCAGAAATATATTTTGCACGAGGGCGCTTGGCTATTTGACGAAGTACAAATACCAATAAGGCACGAAATCGCTTGCTGCACGTACATTTCTTATGGCGTTAAAAGAAAGTCGACTTTATGGATGTACGCGAACGCGATGCTCAATCCAAGTATGAACTTTGATTTCGACCAAACTGTTACTTTTTAATATCTGATATCAAAACTGTGACACTGATATCACAGTATCGCCCATCACTAACTAAGAAGACTAAGCATTCACGTCAAGGCAGAATGCGAAAGCGCGTGATCGTCAACTCCGACGACTCCCTTGCACCTGACACAAGTACGAGAATCCATTCTGAAGATATAAGTGAGTAAGGGCGAAACCGTATCTGTCTGGAGAAAGTGGGGTGAATTATTAAAGCAACACGCGTTCTGTTCCCCTACCGTTCCTTACTGGCGTCGAAGCCGGACGCATACGAAGATACGCACCGCAAACTTAGTTGTCTGACTCAATTTGCATAAACTTCGGCACTAATTGTACTCTCAAAATGAGCATTTCTAATGCCATACTGACATATTGCCTGCCATACGAGGTACCTTTTGGCAAATTTTTCCACTGCAGTTACTTTTTCGGATTCATCTACATTCGAAACGTTACGATACGAGTAAAATTGATTTCCTGGTATAGTCTTGAAATTTGCTTTCACATGCATACGTAAGTCTCATCAACAATAATAAGGCAATGGCCATTTTTTGCCAACAATGTGTTATACAATAATCTAGGACGTCTAATCGCACGATTATACTGTTCCGCCGTTTGCTTTGGTACTTTTTGCTTTTTACAGGTAGTAACACCACATCTTTTTTATTTTTTGGACATTAGCACCATATTTTCTTGACACTTCTCTAGACGACAGTGATGGATTCTTATCATACAGATTACAAATCATTGTTTCTAATTTTCTGTTACGAGTTCGGGTTGGTTGACCTTCACGCTGTTTTCTGTTTATACACTGCTCAACAAAATTATCGCATCACTCAATATTTATATATTGCAATTATTTCTTCCGTATTCTAATGCTAGATTCTTTATTGTAAATATGAAATAGAATATTAAATAGTAATTTTATTAAAAATAAACAACAAACAGCAACAAGTTTACAAAAGAAAAGTTTACCCGAAAAAGAAACAAGACAAGAAACAGCTAATACCGCGTGTTAGCACCTGACATTAATAACAGCTTGCATTCTTCTCGGTAAACTGTCTCTCATTGACTCCTGCAGAAAATTGTCCCATTCTTCAGTCAACGCCCTACCAAGTTCTGCAATTGAAGCAGGAGCGACTTCTCTTTGTCTGGTTCGCCTTCCAATCACATACATCCCATACATGCTCGATGATGTTAAGATCTGGACTACAAGTTGGCCAGTCCGTGACTTGAATTCCGGTATCACGAAGATACTGGGTCGAAATCCTAGCTACGTGGGGCCTGGCATTATCTTGCATAAGTACAAAGTTATCCCTAATAAATGGGGCAAAGTGCATTACATGTGGTTCTAAAATGTCAACCACATATCTGTTCGCTATTATTGAACCCCTATCCACCACCACTAATTCCGTACGCGCGTTCAAAGAAATTCCACCCCATACCATTATTGAACCACTTCCAAAACTTGTAGTTGGAAGAATCTTTCCTGGAGCGTATCGTTCTCCCACACGACGCCACACATTAACACGTCCATCAGACGATGTTAGAAAAAATCTTGACTCGTCTGTGAAAAGCAAGTTGCTCCAGTCGTTAATAGACCAATTAATGTGTTCATGGGCAAACCTGCACACTCGGTGTGTTCTGGTTAACCGGGGTCCAGTGGCAGGCTTCCTAGGCCTCAATCCCACTACCCTCAAACGTCTTCTAATGGTTTGATCACTTATTCTTACTCGTCGTACTTCAGAAAGCTGATTTTGAATATGTCTTGCCGTCACAAAAGGTTGACGAAGAGCACTCATTCGAATAAATGTATCGTCTCTTTCGGATGTGCCCCTTTTTCGGCCTTGTCCTCGTCGGCGTACATATTCTCCAGTCTCTCTATATCTTCTGTCTGCTCTAGATACGGAAGATTGCTGAATTCCACATACCTCAGCCACATATCTCTGACTACGGCCTTCTTGGAGGAGAGTAACAATTCGAACCACTTCTTCAATGCTTAAATGTCTTAGTTGACGACGAAGATCCATTATTGACAAAAATTAAATGCACCTTACACAAAAATCACCGCAAACCAATCGATTAGTGACATAAGAATTAGCTTGAATGGGCTTTATTACTGATCATCTCATGTTTATATGCAAACCATCAACGCATCCTATATTTTTTTATATTTCAAACAATGAAGATTCAAGATTAAACATCGATCTTATATCAAAAACAATTAAATTCGTTCTCTAAAAAGATAATTCTATTTTGATAAGGTGATGCGATAATTTTGTTGAGTAGTGTAGTTCCAACATAATCTTTTATTTTCTTTAAGCATCTTTGGACTGTTCTGTGGGATTTTTGACACAACTTTTAGCTGGTCTCAAAGTTGAAATATTAGGATTTTCCGTAAATTTGCCCAAAATTAACTCACAAACGCTTTTTTTCTTTTGACAACATTTTGATAACCATTGGCCGTTTTCATAATCAGACTTTAAGGGAGCTTTAATTTAAAGTCACTTTAAGAATAGGGAAACAAATGATTTTTTTTTAGTTAAAGTAACTTTGAATTTAAAGTCGTATTATAAAAGCAGCCCTAAGAGGCGTTTTACATCTATAAAAATTTATTACAATTTTTTACTGAAAGTGTCAAAGAAGCATCGATTCAACTAATGAACGTTAACTGCAGCAGTCTGTCTCTCTCACTTTGTACAAGATTTTGTACAAATTTTGATAGGTGTAAAACGGCTCTAAAAATAAAAAATTGATAGTACGACAATGCAAAGGTGCCTAGACCTTCCCCTTGTTAAATATTTGCTATTTTTCAATTAAAAAAATAAAAAAAGTAGTGCTTAATTACTTCTTAAACATTTGTAGCCGATCTGTCATGAGTAAGTAGTACAATCTTCAGCAACATTCTCAATTTGTTACTACCGCGATCTTCTGAATTTAAATTATTTCTGCGTGTAATCTCTTAATAAGGCACTACCACCGGATATACTAACATTTCAATGCGTAGTCGCCAACAGTTTTCCTCCTGGGGATTCCTTGCTCCTATTTTTCAATAATGTTCAGACATGTACTACCCTTGCATTGAATGTTAATTTGCATTCACTTTAAAGTATTGGAGAATTGGAAAAGAAATCGTAATAATCAACCAGCCACTCCGCTCCTGTTTCCTCTCCATACTTGTTATTTACCAACTTTTGCTCAATAGATACCAATTTCTGGAAATTGATTCCTTCCAAATTTTCATGTATTTTTTTTATCTTCTCCTCTGAAGATCCACTTCATTATTCGATGTATTAAAACCAAGTTCTGTTTTTTCACGAAACGCGTCATTCTAATATCGATTATATACTGGAGCTGTCAAGCGTACGGCGAAACGTCGATATTCGTATCAAATATTACGAAGTGTCCGATCAATTTATTGAAACAAGAAAGCGCTTCTTTTTTGCTTAATTCTTCTGTTAACCATTTGAATTAATTGGGTATATCGATTTTTTCCGGGTGGAAAGTTTCAAACTCGAACATAGGAAATTTGCAACGAAAACTACGTTTCTGAAGAATACTGCTCACCATTTAAAGATACAAAAATGGTAATGGTTTTAAATGAAAGATAAAATTATAGCCAAAATTATCGTGTTAAGGTTATTTCTAAATTTTCAAATTACAATTGAAAAATTTAGCAACCTTACGGTGGGTTTCACAAAAAAATTGTTAATGAGCGATTAATTTAATTCTCTGATTAAAGAACAGCGTTGGACGAAATTAACAATAGATTTGAAACAACCAATTATATTGTTTTACTCAATTAAATTAATCAGTGATTAAATAATTTTTGTGAAACTGTTAGGGGTTAGTATTGTTACGACTTCGGCGTTCAGAAATAATACTCGTCAAATAATTTCAAACACTTTCATAAAGTACAATCTTTTACAAAACAAGGAAAGCACTAGTATTACTCTCTAACACTTATTTTAACAAATAGCACTATAATTCGCCAGCAATTTGCCCAAGCTGCTCGTTCTCTTCGATTTTTAAACTAGAACTGTCTCGGCAGTGCTCGATATTCGCTTTTATAGTGAATACACTCGCCTTTAGATATGCGTGGAAACCACCAGAAGTCTTCACGTACACGCTGGAATATTCCGCAGCTTTCTCAAGCATACCTGCGGTATCAGTCGCGAGTATATCCGGCAATCCTTGTCGAAAAGGCCGTCAGGTCAACGGACGGTACCGGTTTATCTGGCCACGAAATACCTAAGCGCCCCAGACCACGGCCGTTGTACGATGGCTTATTATTCAAAATATCATTTATTCATCCGTAAAACATATTGACGTTGAGAAACGATTTGCTCTTGCATTTCTCCGCAACATAACTATTGTTCGATCTCACAAGCACTATTGTATGTTATTATTTTCAATTTGTTACAGACTGCTGTGCTGACGATTTTATTATTGCCACTTCGCGTGGCAATAATATGTTTTCTGTTGATAAATGGGTGGATTTTAGCATGCATCGGCCTGTGGGGTCTTTCTGAAGAAGACTTACAGACTAAACCTGTAACAGGATGGAGAAGGTAAGAAATTCAAACATTCAATCATTCTTTGACTATACTTCGCCCCCCTCCCCCATTTTCTATTATTGCTGTAAATAATTTTACTACGCGTCTCATACAAAAAACTATCAATATGTATAGGGGAGAAGGTAAGGCTGGAATTGATTTTGCTTTTGATCTTCCGCAAATATTTCCAGAAAATGTCACATAGTATTATACATTTTCTATTAAAAATTTTAAGAAATTCTTATAATTTTTGGTCAGTCTTGGTTGTTTTGATCCACCCTTTTCTGTTCCCTCCAATTCTTCTTTTTTTTTATCTTCTAGATCATC
The DNA here is from genome assembly GCA_036172665.1 of Prosopocoilus inquinatus. Lineage (NCBI taxonomy): Eukaryota > Metazoa > Arthropoda > Insecta > Coleoptera > Lucanidae > Prosopocoilus > Prosopocoilus inquinatus. The sequence goes on along the minus strand of CM069876.1, from coordinate 28,169,207 downwards.
TAGGGATGCAGCTTCTCTCCATATCTTCCTAACCTTTTCTATCTGGTAGCTTCCAGGCGTACTTTTAAATATCGTTTCCTTCATTACAATTTCTAGTTTTAATATTGCGCTTATTTTGGTTCCTTAAATTTCATTTTTATTTTCTCCAAACATTTTTCTGTCCTTCTATTTTTATTTATTTATTTTATTTTTATGTAAATTGAATCTACTCACTCTATAACCACCACTGTGGTTGTAAATAAAATAGTTACTTTCTGCAGAGACATTATTTTAAGTTTTCATTGGGATTTTTATTAATAAATGGTAGAAACAAAGCAAAGTTTTGTATTATTCAATAATATTGAAAATTCTAACTTTTACTTTATAACTTCTCTTCCCCTTTAAATATTTTCACATTGTAAATATAAAAAGCAAATTCCATTAGAACCAAAAAAAAAAAAAAACTTTCGGTAAAATATTTCTCAAATTCTAAATTATTATTATTAATACAACGACGTACTAAAGAAGTACAGGCATAATTAAAAATAATGTCTTCCCACTAAAATTTTAAATTGCGATCTAAAAGTTAAACAAACACGTTTTGAATTTTATTTCATGTTTTTATATTGTGTTTGTTTACTTGCTCGCTCGTTTACTTGTGTGTCTGCCTATTACAGTGGTCAGAAGGCAATTTAACATTTGTAAGGGAAACATTACTGAAGAGCAGTACTTTACGTACACAAACTATTTTTTTTCATTAACATTATTTAATGGTCAAGAAATTCTCAGTCGCAATAATTGTACTGAATAATTGGTTAACCGGAATATTAAATAAACTTCGAATAGAAACGATGACGAAAAATTTGACTGTGAAAGGCAATGAGATCAACTAAGTACCAAAGGCTTCCCGCTAAGTGTAGTAGTATTCAGGATTTATTTATTGCCAAGAACTAATCTAGATAAGTACGTCAGTTTATAATCACTTCACAAATTTAGTGCTGAATAGAGTTCTTTAGAAAGTAAGTTAATTTTTATTTAAACCAACACCATCTCCGCTCAAGGCGTTTCTTAAAAAACTAGTGCCATTTCACCGCTGTGTAAACAAGAATAACATAAAGCATAAAGCTGAGACTTCGTTATGAAACATATCAATGAGTAAAAATGTGTCTACTTATTGAATCGAATGAACATTTTTTTGAAATTTGTTTTGTTAAAAATTTGAAAAGTTTAACATCCACACACTCAGGTAAATTAAAATTAAATGCAAATACATCAAACTAAAGTATAGTATAGTATTTTATAATTTTGGATTTAGCATTCTATTTAAAAATCTGCGTGGTTATTCTACTGGGCGGTAACTCTAAACTGAACTATTTTAAGTTTTAATAAAATCAAGCTGTAAACATATCGCATTCTTGTCTATCCATCCAAAAGTCGTAAAGCTTAATTTTTAGGATAATATTTACTGACTTAATTTTTTTTCAAATAAACTGGCTCTTTTCTGTATACACACGCATTTTCTCGTAAACTTGAAACCACTTTATTTTTTTATCTCATTTACTTAATAAATGCGTTCAACAAATTTTGAAATATAAAAAGAGACATGTACAGTATACTAAAGCTAATCTGTTTAAGATGAAAACCATGTAAAAAACTTTAATTAAATAAAAGTATATATCAATTGAAGATTTTAACACATTGCCCAAATAACAATTCTAATGTGGTATATCGTACTGAAAAGCAAATACTCCAACATTAATTATCACGTTAAATTAACGGTCTATTTTGTTCATAAGTGCAGCGAAAGTATTTAATTACAGCAAAATGAATTTCAAATTAATATTAGCACGACCTCCTTAAGAAGGAAAAAAAATAATAATAATAGTAGTGTTAATATAATAACGTACAAAGTATTAAAGGCAAAACTGTCGTACACCCAACACCAAATTGTTAAAAGCAACCTAAAAATAGATAAAACCATTTAAGTATTTAATATACTGAAAACTTTTATGTTGTGTTTGATTGTATTTCTAGGTATGCTACTCTATGTGGTGTTCTTAGTTCTTAGTGTCTTAGTTTCATTTCACCGTTTATGTTTCGAATTGTGTTCGATGTTTTCTGTAAAAATAGCTAACCTTGGTACAGGACGTAAAAATAGCATAACTGTAAATATACGAAACTTTTGCTTCTTTCAATATGTCTAACGTAATCCTAATACAAACTATTCTGGGCAGTTCTGTGCGGGTGGTGGCGTCACACCTGATACTGTGGATGTTTTATGTTGGTGGATTCCGACTAAAACTCACCGGAATCCGAGCCAAGAGATCGGAAGCTTCCATAATAGCACTGGCACCTCATTCCTCCTTCATTGACAGCGTCGCCATGGTACTTATGGGTGGCCCTTCTATTGTAGCAAAGGGAGAGACGGCTGCGATACCTTTCTTTGGGAGTACGTGGACTTTTATATTACTTACTACTACTTTGATGTTTATTCTGGAAAAAGAAATAGAAGGCTATTCATCGACAAACATCTCATCATATTCCTCAAGCACCACTTTATTCAATGACGTTTAATATGTTTGTCATTTCGTCCGTTGAATTGCCTTCTGTTTTAAGGGAGTATTTGCATGAAGATACTAATACATTAACATAACACCAAAGCCACGTAAGTTATGATGTACAATAGTAGTTTGCACAAATTTGGAAAAATGTGTTTCTTCAAGACGGATTTTCTTCTAATTTTTGCATGAACGTATTCAACTTTAAGTTTGTAAATAATCCATTCCAACACAGTTAATAAATAAAAACATTATCACGCCCTTTTAAAGATGACGCACACTTGAAAAATAGAAAGAAGTTAGGAATATTTATTTTCATAACAATCTAAATCTGCTTTTTACACTTATCAGATAAAAAGGTATAAATTCATTAAATTTTTATGTGATTAATTTTTGTGTTTTGCCAATAACCAGATACAAGGATATACACTCAACGAAAAATTTAATTAATTACAACTAAAAAATAAAAAAAGAAAATTGGTTCATCGACAATAAGATGCTAAAGACAATATTCGATTTCAAAAAATATTTCCATCCTTTATTCTGTGAAGAAAAAATTTGCAAGAATGACCATCTATGACCTATACGGAATTTATCAAAATGTTTTAATCAATTTGTGTTTCTAGAAAAAGTAGAGACAATCTCAAAAGCAGATTTAGAATCAAAGGTTTCTAACATTTTATCTAAAACGCTGATAGTGCACACATAAGATAATTTGACACTGTTTGTTTTTTCCTGAAACCAGTTTTCTTACGAATTTTCATTCCATTCTAAGATGTTAGACTAACAAAGTTCTACCCAAAAAATTTTGTACCGGTTTTTGCTAAACAAGGAACTCTGTTAATTTATGATACAAACTGCAAGAAATATTTCCCAAATACAATTATATATCTATTTACAGAATCTAACGATCATATTCAAACTGACTTACCGTTCATAATCAAATTAAGGATTTTTTGCACTGGATAAAAAGGTAGATAGTATACCATCAGTTTTAATTACATTTTTTGATTGACTGTGAATTTGACACGTAAACGAAGCAAAGGAAATCACCTGAAGTACTTAACCAATAAGCAAAATCATCAGGAAATTAAATCCATAATAATGAAATACGCCGTCTTTTGTATTCGGCGATAGTTGGCTAAACGAGAAGTTGAAAGGACATTTTCTTACCAGGTGGATTAATTCATTAATTTTCACTTTTATTTCATATAAATATAGTCATACGAGTTTCTAAATGTTCGATAAATTCGCTTTAAATTACAAGGAAATTCCTTATACTGCTTATACCAAAAATCAGTAATTAATTATTGGTATAAGCAGTATAAGGAATTTCGTTGTAATTCAAAGCGAAAATAATTGTCATTTTAAATAAGTGGTAAATCAAAATTATCGTCCGAAATTCCAGGTCAAATCAAAAAATTAGATCATTTTTATATGTATACTTGAATGAATAATTAAGCTATGAACTACACAATGCGCTTTTTGGCATAAGCTATACAAGGTGCATTTTTGGCAATGCCTTCTGAATGTTTTAAGTTCAGAAACTAATATTTTAAAAACGATTTGCAGCATTTTTTTTATATTTTAAACTCAGGTAGGTACAAGGCACCCAACTGCGCATGCGTCCTACTTGTAAGGGTTACTTTGAAGCGATGACTTTCAGTTTTATCCCTATTTTTGAATTCTAAAATATTTCATCAAAAATTTGTAAAGGAAGTATCTGATACAAGAAAGGTTTTCTGGTTTCATTTCGATGAACCCAACTGTTTTCGTTGAATAATCAAGGTTTAAAAGTTAGCTTTATCTATTATACAGTGTGCGCCCAAATTTAATTAACATACTTAATTATTTATGCTTGTAGAGCATTCATTAGTAAATAATCATAATTTTGATTTTGATAATACTGACATTTTGTACAGTGAATCTAATATTTTTAAAAGACGTTTCATAGAAATGTGTAAAATTAAAATGTCTGGAAATTCTATTAATAAACGTACGGACTTTGAAAATTTAAATGACATATTTTGTAGTTTTCTGGACTCTTTAAACAAGATATAGATCTGTCAATTAATTAAAAAAAAAAAAAGTAGCTTTAATTAGTTCTCGTTACTTTTATTCCGAACAACTCGTAGTTTAGTTTAAAAATCATGTTACCTTTTCGTTTCTCTTGACGACTTGTTTCTCTTGACAACTTGTTTATTTACTTTTTTTCACTCCTGACGAAGCTATAAATCTATAGCGAAACGTTGAGTGTGTTTCCCTTCATTTTTCTGTCCGGTTTGAGATTAAAAAAACTTTGTACTTACTATTTTCTTTCATTGTTTTTTCGAAAAAAAAAATTGTATGTTGAATTATTCACACTTTTACTGGTTCGATTACTTTAGAATAGTTCTAATTTGTTGCCGGAAACAATTTATGCATTATAAAAATAGCATGTGTTCATCTGAATTATGAATCTAGTGACCGTTGGAACTCGTAAACTCATGTCGTGAATTAAATCATATGGCTTTATACTTACGTAGTTATAAAATTAATAACTACTTCCTGGTGTGCTTCCAGTTTATTCTTCCTCTTGGTTTTCCCAACAAAACAGTTTTGAAGCAAGCAAAACTTTTCTCTAAAATAATTTCCTTTTCAAAAAAATGAAACATCCTTATTATTCACGTATAGTAAAAAATATATATATACATATAATGTTCGAATCAATTTTGCAACACCCTGTGTACTCAGAAAAAAAACTCTGTAGTCATGCAGTATAGACGGGCCGCCGAAGAAACGGAGTAATAAAACTGCGTGATATACACGTCATTGCTGTTTCTGTGAGCTAAGTACCGACAGATTTACACTAGCCTACAGTGTCGGTCACTCTGCAGAGTAACAACGTGGTCATATTTCCAGTAGTTCGTATTTTTCCTATTTTTAACAAATTGGCATTATTATTAATCAGTCTTTCTTAAGACTTAATTTAATATTTGAATAAAATAGTGGTAAGTGGTAATTTCTGGTGTTTGATGTAAATACGGCTTTCCGTGTCGGTGTCACAAGAGCAGCGCGTGATCACTCCGTTTCTTCGGCGGCCCGACTATAGTCATATGCAAAATAAATTTCACATCTGACCTCATCCAGGATCTCTATAAAACCAGAACTAAAATGAGACGTCAATCAGTGGCTGGCAGTTAATTGTATCGTAAACCTTAAATAGCTAAAAAGCCTTCAGGAGTTAGCGCAGAAGAAATCGCCTCTTTAAAAATTACGATGACGATAATTTCCGAACAAGACCAAACCTATTAGAAAATAATTTTAAGAAGTACATAACTATTTGATGTATGAATGATTTAAGGATACAGTATATAGGGTTACAACTAATTAAAGGCTTGGGGATTTCGTAAACTATAAAAGATTCAATTATGGTTAAATTACAAGAAAGTTGCACTATTTTGGAGTCTATAAAAATGTGCAAAAAATTTTGTTTATCTCCATTCATTTCTGAAATATCTTCAAAAAATTGAAAATTCTCAATTTCGAAAATCTTGAATATCTTGTTTATTTATTAACATAGAATTATAAAATTCGGCAGTTTTATATTAAATTCGATGGGCAATCTAATACCATTGGCGGACATAAGTTAGGAGAGACAATTTCACAGATACGACTGTCAGTCAAATGTTATGCGACGCGTAGTTAGACATTAAACAAGTACAATTTATTAATAGACCGAATCAAGGACATGTTCACAGACATCCATATTTAGAAACAGTTAATATCCAAGAGCAGCTTCAACACATTTTGAAAATTATGAAAAACTTAAAAGGTAAATTGTGACAATCCCAGAAAATTCGGGCAAATTTGCCCACTCTCGAAAAAGGAGGTTTTGAGACAGTTTGTTTTATTCAATGCAAAATTGTAAATAAAAAAAAAATATGTGAGAACGAAAATTAAGAATTACTAGACATTATGTTTCACAAAGTTAGTTACTTATCAGTTCAAGTTCTGGAAACGAACGGCGCCAAATGAAAAATCAAGCACTTTTTAACGGCTTGTGGAGCCCTCCAGATCATAAGTACGTGCTTAAAAAGGGGGCCTACAATTCTTATTGCACCAGGGCCCCGCTATTTAGAAGGCCGATCCTGGGTCCACTCTAGATCTGTTCGTTTGTTGCACTAGTTTGCACTCAGTGTATTTGTGTCTTGTTCTAACCTCGTACGTTAATACGAGATGAAGATACTTTGAGTGCAAATGAATTCAACATACGAACAGACCTTCTGTCTCTATGTTATAGATTGCCAAGTCCGCCTTAAATCTATTGTTCCTGGTTTACTGTTCCTTGTTTCATTATTAAGTACATTGTTTTATTTTCGTTGATTTTTAGGTCATAAGTTCTTGCAGCCTTCTCCACTCTGTTAAACGTATTTTCTAATTTCTTCTTCTAGAACCAGGTTAAATAATACTGTGGATAATGGATCCCTCTATTTGACTCCTGTCTTTCCTCAGAAACTCTTTTAAATTCTTGTTTCTGCCGCTATTTTGTTCTGCGTGTCTGTCAAGGTCATCTCTACTGATTTGAGAATATTTATTTATTTATTTTGGTTTGGCGTACATATACCTAAATTAAATAAGCCGTAAATTTTGAACTTTTAATGTTTTCTATAACTAAACATAATGAAAAACTACCATAAAAATATTTTTGTATGTTAAGTAAATCTGGGCACAGACTGTATGTGTAGGATAATAATTAGAAACAATATTGTCTCTGTTTAATGAATTTCGTAGGAAAAGGTAATTTATTCTCTACTCTTTCTTCTTAGTTGTTTACAAAATTAGGGAAACTACTTGGAAAGCTGTGCTCACAACACACATACATATTTACAAAACTATGTGTATTCCCATTTCTCGCAGGTGATGAACTTAATTAATAAACGAAGCGCGTAATTAATAAAGTATTTAATTGATTGAAAACCAAGTAGCTACCTACTTAAATACATTTTAAAAATGTAAGGTCTTTTAAAGGCAATACTTTTTGAAATAATTGCGTGCATCAAAAACAAAAAAAAAAAGATTCTAACTTGGAATGATTATCTTTTTTTATTCTTTATTTCTTTCTTTGATTTGTTTATTATTTAATGATGTGCTGTAAATATAACAATTCGATGCAGAAGTAAATAGTACATTCGCACATTCGACGTAAAAAGCATCCTACAGTAAGTGGCCTGAATTCTTTTCCCTGATAATATCAAATGAGAAAGTTTAAGTTTTCTTGATTTAAGGCCTCGAACCGGAATTGAACCGGAAACTGGAAAAAAACGTTATTTTTGTCGGAACGAAAACCGGACCTTAGTTTATTTCGGTTGGGTACGTGTTCAAACACGCTTATTAATACATTCTTATTATTACATCCATTCATCGAGTTGTTTACTGCAAAAGAAGGAACAAAGTTTCTAAATTATGGTAAACAAACGTAATACAAAAAAGAATTAATGTAATACATTTTTTTTATATAAAAATTAATCAGTAGGAACTGAACCAAAAACCGGAAAAAAAACCCTTATTTTTCAGGAACGAAAATCGAAATGATATGTTTTTTTATTAAATCGGAACGAAAACTAAACGAAAAAATAACGGTTCGGCGTTTACTTCAGATTAAAATGTGTGACAATTAAAAATAATTATTGTCAAACAAGCCTAAAAAGTAGACCAAATAAATTGAGAATATTAGTGGGTCTCTGCCAAACAGTAATAAGAATGCGATTAGCGTACAGACATACCACATCGACTTATTTGGACGCCATTGTAGGTATAATATTAGATGATTTTAATATTCATCGTTTTTTAACTTTAAACAATAAAACTTTCAATCACAATTAAAATTAATTTGATTTCTCTTGCAGCATGTCGCAAATGTTTTTCTTAAAAAAAAGGATTCAAATTAATTTTTGACGTATCAAAGAAAATATACAAAAAAACTTACATAATGATTATTATATTGTTTTCCAGTCTTCTTTAAATATTAAATATCATAAAAAAGGCTTTCCTAAAAAGTTTGTTACCTACTCGCCATAATATTCAGAAATACTTGAACAAAGTATGGACAGAACTTTTGTTTGAAACATGGATTTCCACTCTAACCGGATCTTTAAAGATCGATCGTGACCTATATTTTTTCCGGAAGAACGTTCTAAGTTTGGGCTAAGAATGGAATATAATAAAGTAGAATCTCTCCTATAAAATAAAATCGTTCTAGCATCGTTCATAAATATTATTTTTATTGCTAGCCAGACCTGCAATAATAAATAATATATCATACCATTCCTTGAGATAAAGTTTACACAAAAATATAAAGTATTCAAACATAATTATTGTTAGGGTTCGCATTCATAACAATAATGTTCCAGATAAAATCCAATTTTGTCATTTTCATTAATAAAATATCGACTCAATACCATTTATACAACAATTACATTTAATCATGAATGGATTAAGCAATAAAATAAACTGTCAATTTTCCTGGTGTAATTTATTAATTACACATTGAACTTATATAGGATTATTAACGTAAACCGCTCATTAAAAATTTTCAAAGACAGTTTCCAGTCACTTTCGGTTAAACCGGAAGTTAACACCAATTTGTTCATTTTTTATGACGTGTGTTTTTTGTTATGTACATGAATTTTAAAACAATATATAAATTACGCCATTTTTAAGATAATTTGAGTTCCTTCCAAAAATTTTTAAAATCTTCATCCAGGCAGTACGTTCTTGAAATTTTCTTAACGTTTTCAACAAAATGAATCTGAGAAGCCTAGATATACAAGTTCAAAAGTTCCACAACCCTAAATTAATGTTTGGATTACATGTGAGTAACAAATAGGTTTACAATTATTTTCGTTTGTATAAATTTTCTTCTTTTTCTCTTCTTTATAAATAACTAGTGGCGTACGCAGTAAGGGATTATAGGGGTTAACCTCACCGCCCCCCCCCCCCCCCCAATCAACGGAATGTTACCAGTTTATTCACATGAAAAATAGTAACATTTCCGTATTAAATCGCTCATTAATTAAAGTTATGGTGACGCCAAATATGCAGCAAACCAGACCCACCTAAAAATACTGTTGAAATGTTGGCATTCTGCAACGAAGAGACATTTAGTTCAGTCCGAAAACTGTTGAAAATTCTCGTCACTTTGCCAGTTACAACAGCCAGTAGTGAACGTTCCTTTTCATTACGCCTCAAAACCAGTGTTGTTAAAGATACATTTCTAATAGTATCTAGATAAGGATACAGATATTTTCACAAATATGTATCTAGATACAGATACAAAAAAAAGTATCTGCAGTTTATCAAGATACTTGCAAGTGTAAAATTCAATAACCTATGCAGTAGTGGAGGTACGGTATTATTTGCGATCCAAATCGACTTTTTTTGTGAAAAGTGACGAAGTTTTCGTATGAATATGTGAATAATGTACACACTAAAATCTGTGATAATTTTCACATATTTTTTCAGCAGTATGTCTCTTTAAATAGAAATCTTTGTAATTAAGTTGATCAATAGCTGATAAGTAATTACCCGCTTTTGTATGAAATCAAGTCTCAACGTAAAATATAAAGTTATCAACAGAAATGACTTAAGTATCTAGATACTTGCATCTAGATACTTAACAACGCTGCTCAAAACGTATTTGAGGAACACAATGTCTGAAAATCGACTAAATGAATTTGCTGTACTGAATATCCACGGAGATATTGACATCACAGTTGGGTCTGTTTTAGACGAACTGGCAAAAAAACCTCGACGACTTAATATAAAATGTCAATAAAATTGTTTGTAGTCAAAAAGCGTTTCTTTTAATTCATGTAATTGAATTATTTTAGTTTCGTTCATTTGTAAAACCCTCCATTCACCAATCCTGCGTACGCCACTGTCAATTAGTAACAATCTCAAGAGAAAACTTTTGTTGTGGTGAAATATTTTTTATTCGCAACGATTCTGTGGAATTTTAAAGCACAATTGGTTTAGACAGCTCAACTTGGTTTCCATCCTTCCATCCACTCTTTGACGATTTTTTTCGCTGCTTGTCAAAGCTACGCAATTTATTAATGGTGTTCCACTCTGAAATAATCTCAAACAATTGTCTTGGCATATTTTTAATATAGTAACACAAACGCTAAAGCCACTTGAACAATGACTAACAAAATATTCCTATTTTTTTATGGGGGTACGTAGATCATATTCAAGCTTGCCCTCGTATTTCTCCAATTTCTTAATTAAAAAAAAAAAGATATTTATTTTTGACACAAAATTGCTAATATTTCTAGATATTCTTATTTAAAATTTTTAAAAAAATATTTAGCCTGGTTTCTTCAAGGTTTAAAACAGGTACCACATGTATGGGTTTCGCTTTGGCAAAACTTATAAAATAATGTAAGTAAGCATGCTTCGCTATAGCTTCATGTTTATTAGCACTAAATGGTGATCAAAACATTTGTGCACTTTATTTTTCTATAATTTTCTTCTCGTCGTGACTAAATTTTTTTTTGTTGTGTTACTTTATTGCCTTATTTTCGAATTACTTTAAACTGAATCGTTTTAATTTTATGCGTGTAGGAAGCTTACCCATTTGTTGTGCTTCTTGGGAAAAACCACTTACCGGGCAGGGGGCATGCAAATAGTAATCAAAGGCAGACAAGCCACTCGCCAAGAGGCACCTATATTGGTCATAGCTCCTCATTCAACCTTTCTTGATGGAGGGATCGTCTACTTCACCGGCTTCCCCTCCATTATCGTTAGACGGGAAAGCGGGACCAACCCTTACATGGGAAGTACGTTATTATTTTTTTTCCTTTCTTTAATTTTATTTGAGCAATGCTTTATTTGCAATCAATAAAAATGTTTTGATCACTTCTTGAAAATTTGCCATAATATCTTTCATCATGTCTAATAAGTCAGTTTTTTTTGTTTCTTCTAGAGTTGATTAATTTTACCCAACCAGTCTATGTATGGCGAGATGATCCTAATTCCAGACAGAATACCATTAAGGAGATAATTCATAGAGCAACTTCAGATTTGGATTGGCCACAGATTCTTATATTTCCTGAAGGAACATGTACCAATCGATCTTGCTTAATTACTTTCAAACCAGGCGCTTTTTATCCTGGAGTTCCCGTTCAACCAGTTTGCATTCGTTATCCTAATAAATTAGATACTGTGACTTGGACCTGGGAAGGACCTAGTGCGTAAGTTTTCTTTATTTTTACCCAACACTAAAATTCACAATATTAATATTCCTAAATGACTGATGATTTTTTTTTCTGTTCTTTTAATTGTATCTCCTATTTCCAAAACCGGATACATCCATTTTTGGCGGAAAATAAATCACAAGTTCTTAACCAATTCGTGATGGAACAGTGATGGAAGAATTGTGTTTCAAAACAGTCTAAATCCAGTATGAAGTCAGGTCTAAAATCTGTTAGAATTGGTCAGGAACTTTCTTTCTTTAAAAAAAAACTGATTTCGCCAAAAATTGGTATATCCGGTTTTGCAAATAGGAAACACAATTGATCTCCAAGACTTTTACATGGCATTGTAGGTTAAAATTGCTGTGGCTCACATTGACGCAAGTGTATAGTTCGTGCGAAATAGAATTCCTTCCTGTGTATAGACCAAACGAAGAGGAAAAGAGAGATCCGAAATTATTTGCCAATAACGTGAGAGATGTCATGGCAAAGTAAAATACGATCTTTAGAAACCAGTTAGGATTTTGAAGTGGTAAAATGTGTGTCTTTTTCAGGGCTCTTGGAGTGCCAGTTTTGGACTACACGTACAATGATTGTAAACTCCTAACGCGAGCGAAAGAAATGAATCTTCCAAATGCCAATTCTTTACTTGAAGTACAAAAAATTCGACATAAATTAGGGTAAGTATTTTTTTTCTTTATACTAAATACCCCAAAAAGAACGAAAATTAATTATTTTCAAATAACTCAAATGACTGATGTTGTTTCCGTTTTTTTAATTCGCAGACTGAGCGATAGTAAAATCGAAGAATCCATAATAAATTCCAAACCGAAAAAGGATCTTTCTCAAGTAACATTCCTAGAATTCGTCAATTATTTAAATATCCTGCAAAATGATCCACTCTCCCAACAATTATTCAAATTGTATGATACAGTAAGTTCTAACTTGTTAAGAAGAGAAAAAAAACGAGGCACTAAATTATTCCTTACAGAACCAGACAGGTATTATCGACTTCAGGGAATATCTGCTGGGTGTTCTAGGACTTTCCAATGATCGAAGCAACTTGAAACTAATTGAAGCAGCATTTAAGGTTCGTATACTCACATTTAGAATGACTTTTCTAAAAACGAATACTATGTAGCAGTTGCAGGCAATTAAGTTTAAGAAAGTTAAATGCAACAGTTTTTGCAACTGGCGTATTTTTAGTATTTAAATTATTATGTTGTGCGTACCTATCACTTTTTCGTCTGTTTCTAAAAAGTATTAAATCTGACACACTCACACATATTCTATCAGATTTTTTTCTCTTTTAGATTTATGATCATACAGGTCAAGGGAAAATACCGCCAGAAACTTTTGCTAAAATATTACTGCACACGCTTGCAATGCCTTTTCATGAATCGCAAGATTTGTTTGTGGAGATAGACAAATCTAGATTATGTTATGTTACCTTTGGTAGGGTATCACAGGGCATGTATAACTTGGACATTATTTTATAATTATTCTATTTTTCAGAAAATTTTTGCAGTCACATTAAAAAGAAAGCAGAATTTGCAGGTCTTTTCAGCATAAGCAAGCAGGAGAAAATGAAATCGCGATATAGTGGTCTATGTCCCAGTGAATATAAAAAGGCTAACTAGAAGAAATGTTCAATTAAAAAAAGATTACATCAGTACCTTCCGGCGACATCCTTGGTTCTGACAAAGATACTGGTCTTAAATCTCTTCGATGGTTTTATTATGATAAATGTATTTTTATTTATTAATTATTCTTTTTAGTATTTATTCATAAGCAAGTCATTTAATATAGTTTTATATCGTAATTCTTGCTGTAGTTTGTTTTTTTTTTTTTGTAATTAAACAATTTTACCAAATATGCGTTATACAGGGTTCCTCGTAATAAGTTGATATTCATTTAGTAAGTAAATCAATGTATAAAGTAAGTAAATAAAATTTTTGTTTAACCAACACAGTATTACCAAGATTTCCTGATTATCTAGGAAGGATTATCGGTATTTAATGTATGGGGATGCACAATATTTTCCATTCGTGAATTAGACTTTAATCAACCTACTTTTACACTCTTAAATTTCGGGGTAATAAACTATTAGTAATAGTACTTATTTCAGTTATGTTCAAGTACAGTAAAATCTTTCTTGAAAATATCATAACTTACAGAATTTCTTTGTTAGGTTCTGTTTCTTCAGTTTTCAAAGTAAATAAAAATGAAGAAAAACGTCGTCATGCAAAGTTACTTTATCATAAGATTAACACATACGACTCCACTTTGAAAACGTCATAAGGGTGGTGTAGAATTGGTTGCATATACTCGTCTGTGCAATTAGGCAGACAGATTTGTTATAAATGCGAATTTATTGCCAATAATGAAATTATTCTGAATAAAAATTGTGTAAATTCATGATAAATCTAATAATCAGCGATATTTATATGATGAAAATGAAGTAACTTCGCAAGGCCCACATAACACTATATCCAGTAAAACAACAAATATATTAGATACAGCATCAATTCGTAGTATACGCACATTTCGAGTCTAAACTAAAATAAATAAAATCGTTCCTGAATGTGTAATCAATACCTTGAAAGCATCCTACCTGTACTTGATTTATTGCGACCAAAATACGAGAAAATCGATGCTGATTTGATAAATTTCTGTTTGACACGACATCGATCTTTTTTTTTTAGCACCGAACTACCGATTTATTAGATAACTACACACAAAACTGAAAACCCAATTAATTATACTTGAAGCATAAAACTCAGAAGTAAAGCAAAAGAGACTAAACTTAAATGCAACGCATAACAAATAAGTCAGTGACGTCTTTCAGGAACATTCATTCCCTTTCCCATCGAACAGAAAGTATCAATTGCAGTCCGTTACGTGCGAACTTTTAGTCATCATGTAGTTAACTTAAAAATTAATTTGTGCCGTGAGTATACTGCATAACAGATGTAATTTTAGATATATTTTTCAATTAAAATTTGAAAGAAATAATTTTAATGAAAATCGTCATCTAAATTTTGTTTTCTTTTTACTCTTCTTGCATAGTTCACAGCCAAATATCAGTAATTTTGAAATTTAGATTTAGAAATGTAGATTAGATCAAAATCTGAATTTATGTTTACATACCCGCTACAACCCTCGATTGTTACGCCACTGGCACTTGATATTCTAAGCCTAAGCCAGGGCCTAACCTAAGAAGTAAACTTATTTAACCACTTCTCCCTTTTAGGTATCAAAACCCGAAAAAGAATTATAAATACAACTCGCTTTGACATTGAAAACAAAATATCTCAGTTCCGAAATTGTTTGAGTACGAGCGAGTAACTTAAAAAGCGATACGAGATTAGAAAATACTTTTCTAATGAGATTGCGCACAGTATTTATAGAAAATAAAAAATAGTATGGAGTTTAGTAATTCATTATGCTGTAATTGTTGCCGTGTTGTAAAGTCCCGCTTTACTTAAATGATTATGATGTCGTTTACTGCAGGAAATGCGGAAAAGGTTCATTATGCGCTTTTTTACGATAACTTACGCTGTGCCATCTGTTAGACACGTCAAGAAACCTATCTGTCAATTTTTAATGCAGAATTTCAAAAATAAAAAATAAACTCTTATCGACTAATCGAAAACAAAAGATGATCAATCGATAATTAAAAAATCAAAATAACATCGAATCAAATCAAACAGAATAGAAAAACAAAAAAAGATAAACTAATAATTAAAACATAAAAGCATAGCAAATAAAATCGGTTAAAAGAAAAAACAAAGGTCGATCAATTGATTATATCGAAAAGTGAATTAAATAAAGTCAAATGATGAATTTCAAAAACAACACGAAATCAAATCAAATCAAAATAAATAACAAATTGTCAAAATTTAAATTTAACATTAGTGTATCTGCATTTTCTGTTTTAGAAATATTAATTAAATTCGAAAGGGGGTCGATGAAAATTTTTATTTCCTTGTAAGAGATCCATGTTTAAAAAAAGGTTGGGAACCCCTGTCCAACAATTGCTGGACACCTGTTTTTAATAATTTTTAATAATGTGCTGGAAAAACCGGGAATTTTTATTAGAATTTGCTGGATTTCAGACGATTGGCACCACTGATTAGAATGCCAAAAAAAAGAAAATGGTTTATGCATAGCAGCATTTTCTTTCATGACTCCAAATTTTATCAAAAATGATTTTGAAATACAGACTAAAAGATATTTATTTCAGTTATAACCACAATTTTTGAATTTCTATAAAAATACTGAAATAAAAAAATGTGCATTTTGTTTAAATGTAGATTTTTAAAAGATTATCTTAAATCAAAAATAGTTTGTTTTTTAATGAACAGTACAGACAGGACAGGTAATAAAGATGTGTCTCCCATAAAATGTAGATTTAGTTTAGAACACTACTGAGTAAAGAGTAAGTGGAGCCGGCTACTGAGCATTATGCCTCAATTTACCTTTTCTCCATTCAATTGTCTGCCTGCTCGGCATAGTAGTTAGCATTGTTAGCAATCCTGTCACACTTATGAGGGAGATATCTATTACCTTATAGTCTCATTAATCTTTTGACCTATTAATATATAAAAATCAGAATCACGTATTTTGATGTCTTAAATAAAAGAACAAGCATTTTGCTTAAGAAAATGTGCAAATGTGAGACATTAACAGAAAGTATAACTATTCATACGTCTAAAAATTTGACACTCCTACTTTATAACTGGTCTTTAGTTGCAAGACTTACATTAGAGCAAATAATGTATTAAAATGATAACTTTTGTGCCAAAGTATAATTAAAAAAAACTCACATTTTCTTGGTAAAACAACCTCAATGGCCCAAAAAAAAAGGGAACAGAAGAATACACAGTTTAGTTCTTATGAGAACTTTATTATTTTACGAAAGCAAAAAGATACAGGTTTTCTTTAATGTTATCTTCACGCACCCCCATCGTAAATGAACCTGTAAACCGAAGCAAATATAGATAAGTATAGTTATTCAAGTTTTCATGCAAGTTCGCCTTACCTCATTTATCTTAATCGTCTGGCTTCTCGTTCGGATTCTAGTAACGTAAGGATATCGCCTTCTCTAACTGGGCCTTTTACATTGCGGATAATTTGTCGATTCAATTCGCCGATGAATTCCACTTTAACTTGCGTACATTGACCCTGAGAGCCTGTGCGTCCCAAAACCTTAATAACTCTGGCCAATACTACAGGTTTATCCATTTTTTGAAGCTAGAAACGTCTGCAAACACGTGCGTCACTTATGGAGGAAATGTCAAAAAGAAACGGAAATTATTCGCCACTACTGACAAACGGACAAATGAAATTTCCCTAAAAAAACTAAATGTTCAAAACAGCCACTCAAACTAGTTATCTAGTTATTTACAAAACTAAGCAAGCTGCAAATACAAACTGCAATGCAAAGACCATTATGATAGAAACTAATGGAGTAGGTAATTGCTATTTAAATTGTGCTGCAAAATAACGTAACGGTATTGGTTGTCTTTCTTATCAGCAGTGAATTAATCGGTGTCTCAGATTCTTAAGAGTATCTTGATTTTCTATTTCCAATTAATTAAAACACACAGTTGACAGGACTAATTAAAATGTAGTTAATCAAAGTTCAATTGAATTTCTAGCCAAAAAGATCTCGGAAGTTTTGACACTCATTCTGTGGTCTCTGTTTTTACTAGAAAGAGTGGTTACTTCAAACAAGATATAAAATTAAAAGTTGTTTTTGCTTACAGTACGAGCAAGTTTAAAAAAAGCAGGTCTATACATTTGTTTTAAATCATTTATTATAATAAATTATAAATACATATACATACTGTTAACAATAATACATTAGTTGGTGTTTATATTAGTACATAACAAAACAATTCTTTAGTATAGCCACTAAATTATGTGATCACAACTGAACATTGTTTCATATTTACATGTAGTTCATTTATTTACACAAAATAATGCTTATATACATGAAATACAATTACCTCTATCACATAACTGTTAAACTATAAAAACTGGAATGACGGATTTTGTAAGTACATACTCAAAATTAATCGAAACTCAATTCACATATTAAAAATAGATTTCGTATTTAAACAATTTTCAAATGAAAGATGACAAATATGAGGTAGAAATTTAAAATATACGTTCTTTGGTGGCGAAACAAAATTTACCTTTCCGAATAACATAGTCGTTACAGAATCGAATACATTAGAGCTTAGTCACACACTGTCAAAAGTTTTTTAAAATAAAATTATTTAATGTTCAAGTATACAAAATGCACAGTTCATTAAATAGGTTCGCATGGCAGTAAGTTTAACCGTTCTCGCTATCACAGAAGGAAGCCCAAAATAAACAGTTACCAACTCCACTGTAACATATCAGGAAAACAGCTACCAGAAATACTAAGCTGCATATCGTGCAAGGTTTTCTTTCTAAGAAAAATCCAATCAAATACAACACCATAAACATGACATGGGTTTGAACCAGTGCTGGGTTTAGTGGTTTCGGTATCAATAGCACAGGTATTAACCACTGTAGGCAGTACATTATATGGAGTTTTTACGTTGCATGCAATACACATTTAATTTTGATTTGCAATTTGTGCGGCTTTAAGTAAAACTCACGACTTTCATGATCTGTCATTTTTAGAACATCACCTGTTTTATCGGCAGCGGCGTTGCTCCCAGAAATAAAGAACTACATAAGTTTAGTCGCTTTCCTGTTCCTATAAATGATTTCATAATAATTAGTAGCCCAAGACTGTATTCATCAATTTAGTAATATTCTAAAGGCCCCTAAATATATTAACTTTAGCGCATTTAAAATTATAATAAAATATATTTCAAACTTTTAAGTTGGCTCAACTGCCTCCTAAAATGTGATTCTGAATGTGATGCAGGAGCAAGGCGTACAATTTTGAAGAAACTAAATACAATTTAAATTTATTTTTCATTTTCAACGAGATCCTTAAGCAGATTAAAATGTCATTATGAATGATGTTGATTCTTGTTCAGCACTTATGTTAAAATGACAACCCAACAAAACTCAAGGTCAACCCAATTTATGTGTACTTACTCAAACTAATGTATTCAAGTAAAAACGAAAGATGCAAAAAATTTAAAAAAAACAACTGAACTTGATTCTATTTAATCAAAGCAAAAAAAATCTAGTGTGAGTCGCTAAAATTACGTTACCTTACGGTAAATTTCCAATGTTACCGGTAAGGTAACATTCATTTGTTACCGTATGTTACCGTTTGTTATCTCTGTCGTCAAGATATTTTTGATTATTTAGGAAACACATAAATAGTAAAAAATTTCAATTTATTTAATGGAAATACCTAATATTAAATATTGAAAACATTATTTATAATAAAAGCCAACAATGTAATGCGTATTCGGTATCAAATTAATCAGAAAATTAAGTAAAAATCACATTTTCAGTTAAAAGTAGAGATGGGCCAGGGAATGAACCCGGTGCATTGGAAGCACCCACATGGGTGCATTCAGCAGGGTGCATACATAAATGTACCGGGTGCATTCAAAAATTTTAATTTCCCGCGCAAATCGAACGAGAAATAACCTGTTCTTGATGTTATTTAATTGTTTACAGATGGCTTACAGGTTTAATGTTCCATAGTGTACGGTGCATAGCTCAATAGTAAACTTTTAAGTTTAACCGAAACTTTGTAGCTTAAAATATGAATAAAATGAGTAAGTTTTTGAAATTAACGTTACAAAATAATTGTCTAGCGATAGTCCCCACAAAATATATTATATTTGGTGTCATTTTAAAGCATTTTTTTTATGTCTTATGTAAACCGGGCAATGCACTCAATGCACCGTGGGTGCATTCCGTGATTCCACCCGTGCAAACGATTGCATCAGGTGGAATCCCATCTTTAACTCAAACTAATGTATTCAAGTAAAAATGAAAGACGCAAAAAATTTTAAAAAACGATTACAACAAAGTTCGACCAATTTCAAGATCAACTAAAATCGACCCAACAACAGAACTCGATTCTATTCAATCCTAGCAAAGAAAAAAAATAAAAGAAAACAATAAAGAAAATTAAAGTAAAAAAATGAAATAAATGTAACTGCACTCTACCTAACTTCATTCATCCCAAGTTAAAAATATAAAACAAATATTAAAAAAAAATGTTAAAATTTATACATAGTTGGATTAAAGTTAAGTTAAACAAGTCTCAAGATCAATCCAACCCAAATGACATGACATGAACCACGAACCTAACTTCATGTTCATCTAACACTTCCAGATTCGTTTAATACAAATATTTTTTTCTTGAGGCGAAAAAACACGAAGTTGTAAAAACATGTCATTAGTCCGTTATTTGTGTACTTTTTTTTAATTTTGTAACTAGTTAGTAACGATTGGGGTGAACTTTGAAATTTTTTGTCGTCTATTAGTTATAGATACCAATCCGTATAATTCCGCCTTTCTAGAAAAAATAGAGTATAGTACTGTTCAACCCAAACAAAAATTTTAATATTAAAAAACCCGTTTAATGCCATATTTAATTTCTTCGCATTTTGGAAGTTAGCAGTCATTGTAAAAAAGTGAGTCAAACGGTTACCACTGTTTATCGCCCATTTAGTGATAAATGGCCACGGTTGGCAACACTGTCTGACTCTAAAATCACATGCGAAATTTAGAAATAGTACTTTTTTTAAATTTAATTCAAGCAATTCAAAATATTATACTTACAGTACATACGTTTGCTTTTGCTAAAATTTTATTTATTTGTATTATGACATTTAAATAGAATTAATTTTTTCTCCGCACACCGCATATTTACAATATATGACAAACCAAATTGAAACGAACTTATGTAAAGTAATCTTTAAGTAAATCTTCCACTTTACTTCTGTTTGCCATGTTTGAAACTTTCGCTTGGAATTTGTTTCCCTTTCCAGCACCTTTTCCATTTAGAAGTTCACAAACTCTGTAAAAACGGGATAAACTTTAAATTATAAAATAACATATAAAGGGCCGCAGGAATTACAAACTAAAGACAAATAAATAAAATAAAATTTCATAAATAAATTTACTCTGTAGTTGAATGCATGAGCAACCATAATTTTAACAATTGCTTCCAAGACATTAAACTGCTTAGCAAATTTACCTTGCCTGTATAGTATGTATCATGTCTTATTGTTATACATACCTATTGCCCAAGTCTGAAATGATATTTTCTTTTCCATACAGTACAATATTACCGTTTCCTTTTTCATCACCCACAGAAAGAAATAATAAAATTTCAGTTGTGCCCAGCTCTCTTATAAATTGATTCAAGAAGTCTGGTTCTGCCTCCTTTCTGTGTAAGATGTAATACTTTGGAAGTGGTGTAGTATTTTTCAGTTTTGCAACTTCAAATATAAGTAAGTCT
This sequence comes from Prosopocoilus inquinatus, assembly GCA_036172665.1. NCBI lineage: Eukaryota > Metazoa > Arthropoda > Insecta > Coleoptera > Lucanidae > Prosopocoilus > Prosopocoilus inquinatus. Next base: position 28,147,995 of record CM069876.1, on the reverse strand, counting down.
TTCAGCACTGTCTGAAGATTTTTATTCAAAATTTTACTATTTTTCAGCAACTTTTCAACCAACTCTACATGTTTAGCTGGCCCATTACTAAAACATAGTGGAATTAAAACATAATTCAACATATTTAAGTATTGTGGTTGTGACTTTTCGAGTAACTCAAAAAATTGGAATTCCCGTTTTTCAGAAAGAACTTTTTTTTTATAAAAAGCTAAAATCCACATTGATATTTGGAAGATGATTATCTTCTATGTAGGAGTAATATTCATTACTTACTTTAATAAAACAGTCAATCTTTGCTCATTCTGTACAGTTGAATTCAACCTAGATATAACTCTGTTTCCAACTAAAAAGTGTAACAGAATCTTATTTTTCCTCGCACTTTTCTCCATATGTAACAATTTTATCACTTGCAATTGGCATAAGTTAGAAACATGTGTACCGCAACACATGTTATTGTCAACTCCATCAATTACTATCATTCTAACATCTCCCACGTGATCCTTTGGTAAGTCACGAGCTCTAATCTAAAAATTACTATTCTGGACACAGATTGAATACAATTTTGAAAGTTATTTTCAGTCTGAGTTTATAGTATTTACTGAACCTATTTGGATACTTTGTGAGATTGTGACTATTTTTCAATAAATTTTCAATTCATTGCTCCAGAGTATTCTGATTCATCCATTACAAGAGGTTAAAACAAGGTGGGAATATTTTGTTAGTGCTCTAGAGCAGTCAATTGAAAATGTTATACATTTTCTTGCTCATACATTGTCTACATCATTTTGAAAAGAACCTTCCTTAAATACCCGTACTGTCACACTGCGTCCTTGACGAATTAAATCATTAAGACATTCCTCTGTGCTTCTTATTTGTTCTTCACTCATGGAAGGTGTATCTAAGTAAAATATTTATTTATTGTTTATTAAAATGGCTGTAAAAACGTACCCAACTCTACGTAGGATACCTCTTCTCCCAACCACCACGACACTGTGTTAAATTGAAAATCTCTTTCAAGAATGGCAGACAATAAATGTTGTCCTAGAAATGATTTATGAATAAATCTGAACTTATCTTGCAAAAAAAGCATTAATTTTGTATTTAAATTATGTAGGGTGTAAAAATTCTACAAAACATATAAAAGAAATACAATTTCTGAATAATAAGTGCAATTTTGTGCAAGGAAAAAAAGCATTTCTTTCAAAATCGTTTTTCTGGTGTACACGAAGTTGAAGGCAACCCTGGCCATTGTTTCTTGTCTTCTGACTTTGGAATACACAGTCATAAATTCTTCTTTCTGTTGTGTTACTCTGAAGAGAAGAATATTAACAGCGCAGCCCTTGGAAATCTTTTTGCAGAAAAAGATGACATCATTAGAAAGAAGAATTTGTGATGTGGTACATCTAAAAACTAAAAGAAGAATTCTCTAGTACGATTTTTTTATATCTTCAAAGTTTTTCATTAGACTTCATGTAAATAAAAACAATAAGAAAAATTTTGATAAATCCGCTGGTTATAATAAGAGTTAGGTTGGAACAAGTTATTAGCAGGAAACAAGATACATTAAAAAGAAACTGCACCTCTGTAGATACAATGTTGTAAGGGAAAACCACAAAGAAAACATTATGTTAAATATTTTCCACAACAAAAAATTAACATATATTGAAGCTTTTTTGTGTTATACTGATGTAGATAGTTTATTAATAAATAAAAGTCAACATAAACTAAGAAGTAAATAATCCAAATTAAAATAGTACCTAATAATAGACTTATAAATACCTGAATGTTGTTGCATATGATCTAACCTTCGGTTCCAATCTACAGTTTGCCTCACACTTTGCCCAATGTCGAATGAGCCTTCCACAAAATGCACTGCCTCGCATCCCCTTCTAACGACCTGATGAACTTTTTTATCATTTAAATACCCATGATCACTTGGCTGGAAATTTTTTCAAAATGAAATACGTATTCATCTCACCCTAATTATTCTAATTCTCTTCTACCTGACCACCTCCTTCAGGAAATAAAATTGTGTCCTCACAAACTACTTCAAAACCATTAATTTTAGTCTTTTTCCCATTAACAGTGGTGTTGAAATCACATTTTGAACAAGATACAACGTTTGACGTAAACTGAAATCCAAAGCTAATAGCAAATTGGATAATTAATAATTAGTCTACATACCTCTTTCAAAAAGCTATCTTCCTGGCATTTGAAGACCATTTTTGTTATGAAATTTGTATTAACTGAGAAAATTAAAAATTGAGGTTAGAATTTGAAGTGACAGTAGTACCAACTTAAGTTATTCACGTCACCAGTCACCTGCGTGCACGTCTGGAGTGCGTTCGAAATTGGGAGAAATTGGTTAAGAGTGTTACTCTCAGCGTTCGAAAAATCGGGCGTTTCAACCCAGCGCCTTACATTACCTTCGTTAGAAAATGTCTAGGTAACGCTCAAAGTCTATGCAGCTTTAAACAATAACCAACTCGAAACTTGGTTACAAAATTCCTGGACATGCGCATAAGGTTGTTTAGGACCATAACCATTAAAATCAAAATGCGTTGAGGTAAAAACACAGACCGACGGTAATAAATTACAATTTGATAAGGCTCTGAGTATAAGTTATTAGTGTTGTTAAATTACCGGTAATTTATTTTTAATGTTACCTTATCGTTAATGTTACCGTAACATTACCGATTACAGCTCATGTGGCGACATCTCGCGCCGGAATTACCAATTGTGCTTTAACTAAAAAGGTAATATTTATTCAATTTTCTGATTAATTTGATATCAGATACTCATTACGTTTTTGTCTTTTATTAAAAAATAAGGTTTCCAATACTTAACATTATGTATTTCCAGTAAATAATTTCATGTCTGAAGAAAAATATTTTTAGGTTATGAAGTATTTATTTTCTTCTTTTAGTATTTACGTTTTTCCTAGGTAACTAAACATATTCCATGGTCATTTGTTTCATTGATTTGCTTGTATTTTGCAAGTGTGCAACTCGAAATTGCATTATGTTGACAACAGAGGTAACTAACGATAACAAATGAATGTTACCTTACCGATAAAATTTGAAATTTACCGTAAGGTAACGTGGTAATATTACCGACTCACAACACTATCAGTTATAGTAAATATGGTCGGAAATGTCGGATAAGCCAAATAAACAAAAACAGGGCTTAATAAAACTATATTTTTAGGTACTAACAGCAGTTAACTATTCACATTTTAGATGTATGAAAAAACAGACTCTAATACTTTGCAGCATCGCTCGTCATCTAGCGACAATCACTTTCTCGAACGACCGGGCCAGCCTGCTGGGTCAACATTATTACCGTGTTTTATAAATATTGTAAACATGTTGATACTGCCGAAGATTATTTTCTTACAGAAAGTGATTTGTTTTGCAAGTTCAGGGTTCCCGCTCTAAAAAAAATCTCTCTTTCTGAGTAGATATACATTTTTGATCTGAATATAAACGCGTACATAATACCTTCGACTCTGTTCATGAGGCAAAGAGATCACAATTCGTAGAATATTATTTTGTGACATGACTTGTTCCACAAATGCGTTTGGCAATATTGGTGAGGTTTAATCAGCTGATCATATACTTGCCCTAACTGTACCTTAACCAGTATCTTATTTCGAACGCACCCCTGTAGGGTACGCCGGTTGCACACAGTGTTGCGTTTTGCCAATTTCAAAGTTCGTATTCTTTTACCCGTCTTTTACAGAAAAAATCATATTTTGACGTCAAAAATTGTGTCATCCTGATTTAACGCCAAAATAAATAAAATTGAGGACCTGTAAATAACGCACTATTAACAAGAGCGATTATTAAGTTTTTCTTAGAACATATGCGATCGTCATTTATTTATAGACCGTTTTTAAATTCGAAATTTGTCCTCAAATATTCTCGTTTTTTCTCGAGATCATCAATGATTTTTGGACTATATCCGAGTTTGAAATTCGTTCTGACATACATATTTCGTCAATTTATGAATTTTCCTGTCGTTGTTCCGTTGTTGTTGTAATTGTTTAAAATGATATCTCACTGTAATTTTGAACATTTTTTTTTTGTATTTACTTTATTTCTAAATTTATTGGTTTTTCTTTCGTAATCATTGCGATCGCTTTTACGACAGAAACTAAAATATAGAAAGCGAATTTCTATTTTAGTTTCTGTCGTAAAATTTACGATCGTCATTTGTTTGCCTTTCATTTTTTTTCTTTTGAAGTGATCACTTTTTGTTCCATTTCAATTCTCAATATTTTTTTCTACACAATTTTTTTTAACATACCTACCTATTTAAAAAATGCGGTCATACATATATTTTGACAACTGGCAGTTCAATTGTTTTTTTGATTACAAATTCAGAACCAGTACGAAAATTAGAGAATCCTTGCTAATTTAACCGAATTTCTGTCTTTAAAAATAAAAAAGTTAGCAGAAAGTTTTTTTAATCTCAAACCGGACAGAAAAATGAAGGGAAACACACTCAACGTTTCGCTATAGATTTATAGCTTCGAAGCTATAAATCTATAGCGAAACGTTGAGTGTGTTTCCCTTCATTTTTCTGTCCGGTTTGAGATTAAAAAAACTTTCTACTTACTATTTTCATCGGACAAGAACAAACTTCAAAAAAGTTAGCCTTAGCGGCCCATTTACAGTGAATATCTTGATGTCCAAATGATTTTTCTTTTCTTAAAATTAGCTTTCATATAACAAAACTTGTCGGTGAACTAATAAATTACTCTGTATTGTGACAGTGATTAGTCTGTCTTCGTTTGTTTATTTTGTGAATTTTGAATTGGTAGTTGCTATTACCTAGATCTTGAATGTTTATACTAATTATTTTTATAAAGAAAATTTAAATCTACAATTCGTTTGGAGTTTGTATTTTATTTGACATTCGAGAAGGCAAAACAATGTTTTTAAATAAAAGATAAAATAAAATTCCTGTCGAAAGGACAAAGAAAGAAACAAATCCATCTGTCATTAATCACGAGCGTCATTTCTTTTTCTTGCAGGTATTTTTATTTTATCTTTTTAAATTTTGTTTGGTCTTCTCGAATATCAATTTTTGTCTTATCATTTTTCATTGTTTCTAAGAGTTTACCAGTTGATTTTCAAATTTTTATTTATTTTTTTTTCATTTCGATCTATCACTATTTTTCAATTTCTTTCAGTTTTCTAATTAATCTTTATTCTCTCTGGAACCTTTTTCCCGCAAAATGTAGCAACTGTTCTTTGTATTTTCTATTTATAATTTTGCATATTTATAACAATAAGTGCAAAAGCACGAAAGTTCCTCTTTGTTGAATATCGAGTACGAGTCTTTTGTATTAGTGTTTATCATAAAAATAATTGTATTTAATTACGCATACGATTTTTCAAAATTAAATCGTACGTCTTACCAGCCGCTTAATAAACATATGAATACTACATAAATACCGGGCGATAAATGGAATTCATAATTAGAGGAGGCTGTGAATGATGCTATTTTATGCCATACGGTTGGATACAAAGAGAAATAGATAATAAGTTGATAGTTGTCATATTTGAGGTTACACTCGTGTTTTATACAATTTTTTTTGTTATTGTATATTGTAAGTTTTTAATCTATAACCGGACAAATATAAATGGATAAGCACTCAACGTTTCGCTTTCGATTGACAACTTCGACAAATTTTCAACGACAAGAGTCAACTGCTATTATTTTATATTGTACAGTGTGGTCCATTTTTGATGGTTTTACAGGGTTTCTCAGTTATTTATAGGAATAGAAGAAAACCGTTTTCGTGACCCAGTGCTACTTTTTCAAGAAAAACTCAGTGGAGAAAACAAAAGTTAGCTATCTCCATTCGTTCGGGAAATATCGGCAGAAAACGAATTTTTCCGAGAAATTATTTTTCACAATATCTCAGCTGTTTGACAAGATATTTTGAAAATTCAAAAACTGTTTTATTCAGAAATTAATGTAGATTTCGCTGACGTTATTGTCTTTTGTAAAAACTGCGCCAGTTCTGCGAAACGGACTATAACTTTCTAATTTTAAATGGAAACCGTAGTTGGCTATGACACAAATAAATTGCTTATTTAATGAGGTTTTCAAAAATATAAAGTTTGATATAATTATTTTTTGAAATAATAAAGATACTTATTATTTTTTATTTTCCGGTAGCTAACAAGCCATCCATGATACCAAAAACAAAAAATATAGTTCAATTGTTTTCCCAAAAATCAATTATTATTAAGTAAAACGGTTAATTTAATTCAATAAATAAATAGCTTCATATATCTACCAGAAACTGACATAAAATCACAAGAACGTAAAAATGGATTAACTCCATTTGAACATTTCTTTAATTATTAATGTGAATAGTTAAGAGATTTTTATAAATTTTAAATTGCATAAGTTAGTGCATTTCTTTAAGAAATAATTGAATTGTCGGATATTTCCTAAGTTTAATAATGCTTTCAAGAACTTTTGTATATTAATAAATGTAATCGCGGATAGAAGTGAAATAAACATATCTAAGAATTTTTGATAATATAAAATTTAATAATTTCAAAGGAACATATAACATATAATTCTTCAAAGCTGCATTAACAGTTAATCCATATTTACATTACTTGTAGTTTTATGAGTTCTCTAATAGCATTAGATATTTATTTTGTTAAATTTAATTACCTGTATTATTTATTCTAATAATAGATTTTTGAGGAAAACAACTGAATTTTCTTTTGTTTTTATTGTCATAGATAGCGTGATAAGTACTGCAAAATAATGAAATTATTATTTCTTAAAGAAATGCACTAACTTATGCAATTTAAAATTTATAAAAATCTCTTAACTATTCACATTAATAATTAAAGAAATGTTCAAATGGAGTTAATCCATTTTTACGTTCTTGTGATTTTATGTCAGTTTCTGATCGATATATGAAGCTATTTATTTATTGAATTAAATTAACCGTTTTACTTAATAATAATTGATTTTTGGGAAAACAATTGAACTAAATTTTTTTTCTGGTGTCATGGATGGCTTGTTAGCTACCGGAAAATAAAAAATAATAAGTATCTTTATTATTTCAAAAAATAATTATATCAAACTTTATATTTTTGAAAACCTCATTAAATAAGCAATTTATTTGTGTCATAGCCAACTACGGTTTCCATTTAAAATTAGAAAGTTATAGTCCGTTTCGCAGAACTGGCGCAGTTTTTACAAAAGACAATAACGTCAGCGAAATCTACATTAATTTCTGAATAAAACAGTTTTTGAATTTTCAAAATATCTTGTCAAACAGCTGAGATATTGTGAAAAATAATTTCTCGGAAAAATTCGTTTTCTGCCGATATTTCCCGAACGAATGGAGATAGCTAACTTTTGTTTTCTCCACTGAGTTTTTCTTGAAAAAGTAGCACTGGGTCACGAAAACGGTTTTCTTCTATTCCTATAAATAACTGAGAAACCTTGTAAAACCATCAAAAATGGTCCACTCTGTACAGATGCTGGTTTAAACCCTTCTTTAGAATGTTAGGGCGATTTCACAAGACAAACCCGTTTATTATTAATCATTTAAAAATTAAAAATAAATAAAAAAAAAACAATTCTGACACTTCAAATTTTTAATTTCAAACTGTAAACTTGTGTAGCCAACTTTCTGTAAAATATCACAGCCTGCTGTAAGCATAAATTCCATCGAACGCATGGTACATACGTATTATAAATCGTATGATTAGAGAAGGGCCAGGGCATGAACCCGGTGCATTGAAAGCACCCATGTGGGTGCATTCACCATGGTGCATACATCAAAGTACCGGGTGCATTCAAAAATTTAAATTTCCCTCGCAAATCGAACGAGAAATAATCTATTCTTGATGTTATTTAATTGTTTGTAGGTGATTTACAGGTTTAATGATTCATAGTGTTTGGTGAATAGCTGAATAGTAAACTTTTAAGTTTAACCGGAAGCTTTGTAGCTTATAATCTGAACAAAATGAGTAAGTTTTTGAAATTAACGTTACAAAATAATTGTGTAGTGATAGTCGGTACAAAATATCGGATGTTTGGTGTCATTTTAAAGCATTTGTGCGACTTATGTAAATGTAGGCAACCGAGCAAAGCATCCAATGCACCGGGTGCATTGTGGGTGCATTCCGTGATTCCACCGGTGCAAACGATTGCACCGGGTGGAATCCCATCTCTAGAATAAACCAAACAATTCAGGGGTGCATTCGCAATAAGATATACTTGTTAAGATACGGTTAGGACACCTCACCCATATTGTCGAACGCTTTTGTGGAACAAGTCATGTCACAAAATAAAATTCACTATGAATATGCGAATTGTGATCTCTTTGTCTTATGAAAAGAGTTGAAGGTATTATTTAGATGTATATATTGAGATCAAAAGTGAATATCTACCCAAAAAGAGAGATTTTTTTTATAGTGGGAACCGTGAACATGCAAAACAAATCACTTTCCGACCATATTTACTATTACTGAGACTCCGGACGAGTTAAATGAACGGCCAAATTGCACAAAATCGTCAAGTCAACGGTCCGACTAAACTCTCTGACCAATCACCAATTGAGAAAAGTGATCACGTGGTTTGGTCTGACGACTTCGACCGTTCACTTACTGCAGCCTCAGAGCCTTATCAAATTGGTTATGGACCTAAACAACCTTATGCGCATGTCTAGGAATTTTGTAACCAAGTATCGAGTTGGTTAAAGCTGGATACACTCTGAGCGTTACCCAGACATTCAGGGCTATTCTGTAATATTGATATGCATATCAACTGATATGGTCTTCAATAATTGAAGAGAATTTGTTACGATTTCATAACAATTCACGTCGATTGCCGACCGTAAATTGAAGAGAGATACATATTAACTTGATAACACATTCCAAACGGATTGCAAGTTGTTAGGAAACTACTTACAGAATACCAATTTTGAAAAGTCACTTGAAACATAGCAATATCAAGTCCATATCAATGTTACAGAATAGACCCAATTTTCGAACGAAGGTAACATAAGGCGCTGGGTTGATACCAGAGATATAGAGAAGGGGAGAATTCGCGTCGACCTGCGCGAACTAACCAAGATTAAATATCGCCATTTTGACGCTCTATTTTGCGGGAAATTTAAATAAGAACCTGTTAAAATTAAGTAGATGCACTACTCACATTTAAACAGAAATAAAAGTACACCTTATCAACAGACATGAGTTGCATTATAAAAAATTACGATTTCGTAAGAAACACGTCAGAAAAAAAAGTTATAGTACAATAAAACAACCCTGAATTTAAATTTAAAGTTAAAATATTTCTGTCTTGTGCCAGTGTATGTGAAATAATAGTTATTTTAATGCGAGGTCTGATAAATATACCGTTCAAAATTATTGAAAATTACCTAGACTATTTCATTGCAAAATATTGACATAATAACACCATAGAAAAAAATGGATTTGCAGTATTTTTGAATTTTAATATTAGTAAGAAATCATTAACAAAATGAACTACAAAGGTAGTATAACATTAAAATCTATCTATATTCAGTACATACACAATTAACCTATTGTATATTAACTGTACAATTGCGGAGAAAACAGAATTTGTACAATTACGGAGAAAACAGAATTTGTACTTAAAAAGCTAAATAAATTCTCTTGGCCTGATACAACTTTTGTTGGTTCTGGAGATGTTTCTTTTTTACAATCGTATATTTAGTTTTTATTTTCTCCGGACGTACACTCAAAATTATAATAAACTGTATTTCATTTTTAGATTTAAATCTCACCTGTAATTATGTACTGATTTGTTCCCTGATTTTTTTGACTACTACTTGTAACAAACGGTACTGCATCTGACTTAAGAACGCATTGATCACCGTTAGCAATAAAATCTTCGGGACTAAAATGTTGAGAATGTGAAAAGAAACACCTTCGGGCTTAAATCTTCGAATGTTTGAAAATCCTGGTACAGAACAAGACTTCTTGTAGTAGATATAAATTATCGAATAGTCCCATAAAATATAAAAACCACACAAAACTCACAGATTATAATACAAAACAACTCCACTGAAAAACAACATGTCATAACCCGATAACCACAACACGCTCTGATATACCGTATAACGCCGTATATAAAACACCTGCGGCGGACGTATTTAATATACGAACGTCAAAATGGCGGCTTCCATGGATTTGTCGAAAATTTGGATGCGCACTCGTCGAAGCTAATTCCCTCCTCCTCTATATCTCTGGTTGATACGCCCGGTTTTCCGAACGTTGGGAGTAACATTCTCAACCAATTTCTTTCAATCTTGAACGCACCCCAGAGGTGATTGATGAAAAAGATCGCATTGCTGAACGCAGCTCCAGTGTTACCACAACCATAGAAAATATAGAATCCGTGTTGTAAGGAATAGAAATAGGGGAATTATCATCAACATGTTAATATAACGCTTTAAAATTAGAGTTTTTGCACGGTATACAATGTGTTATAAAAAAAAATCAACAAACCACCAATATTTCAATTTTAACGAACGTCAAGTCGGTCACTTTGCTTTCAAAAACTTGTGACGTAGTAAAGTAGGGGGTGCCATGTGTACCGCAAGTTCCACGTATTACCGGAGCTGGCATTGATACATTTCTTTTGAGTGATTATTTGTTAGCTGGTCGTCTATTGTGTATGTTGGCGTGCGAGATCACAGTTAATTAATCAAAAAAAAGTCTATGAAAATGAAACACTTCATCCTATTCGCGTTATTTATCATACCTTCAGTCATTTTGACGTTCGATTACGGTAAGTTTTATTAATGATTTCATAAATTTCACTGCACCTGTAACCGAAAATACGTGGCATCTTATGCAAATGAAAGTTATTTTACATGTGCTCCACAAATTGCCAATAATTTATAATTGGTTTTGAACACAGAATTTAGTTTGTGATCATATGCCTGCATCGCATTGAAAATTCCACTTTTTAGGCCACCGAATATTTTCATATGCTGAAGAAGATCCTTTAGAAGATGAGGCTGAGGTTGAAGGAGAAGTTGATGTTGAACCCGTGGGTGATGTTGAGGAAGAAGATGAGGAAGTAAAAACGACGGCTTCTCCAGATGCTGATACAATTTTATTGTTCGTTAAACCAATCGTTTCGGGGTCTTCCCAATTAGGTAAATTAAATTAAATATCTTTGTAATAAGATTAATCTATTTACTTACTCTTTAAAGGATGAATTAACTCTTGTTATTGTTTACCAAATTATCTTTCACAGCAAAGTACTAAGTAAAGTTCAAATATAAAAATAGCTCTCAGGTTTTTCCTATTATATATTTTCAGAATTCGGAATAAATTGCGGTAATTATTTATAAAAGCTACAAGTTAACGTATGAAGATGAAATTTTGTACATAACACCATTACATAATATGTTGTCTCATAACATTATTTTTATTTTGGACTCGCTGCTAGTTTAGCAGAAAAAAAATATTTAAAAACACACTTGGTTAAATGGCCATATTTCCTTTATAATGACGTTTGACGCGTATAGCCGGTGGCATAACCAACGATTAGAAAAGGATAGAAAACTTGCTGTATCTGTAACCATTGGTTAGAGAAGGAAAACACGACGATTTTAATTATTTTTTTAATTTAGAACGGAGTGTTTGCCCCAATTAATTCTAAGTGCATTTGAATTATAGTTAATCGTAGCTCATGCCCTCCAAAATTTATAATGTTTGATCCACTTGTAGCTTTTGTAAATATGTAGTTACCTAAATTACTAAGTTTTTGGAAGTTACTGAGGGCCAGTTGTACAAAAGCAATTTAAACACAAATTTAACAGCCAGGTTCAAAGTAAATAAATTTACATAGAATCTTAAGGACATATGGCAATTAATGAACTCGTAAATATAATTTGATGCGATTTTGTTCATTCTGAATCTAGTTCTGTTGAACATCAGTTTAAACCTCCTTTGCACAACTGGCCTTTAATCTCACAATATGTACGGTAACGGAAAATAAAAACTGGGCACACCATTTCTACATTGTAAAGTCTGAATAATATTTTTGACATTCAATAATTACATGTCACTAGTAATTCTGACGTCTAAGAATTTTGCTATTAATAGTTTGTGTTTATTTTTTACTATGATTGAAGACAGGGATCAAAGCCCTCAGTTTGGTTCCACTCAAAAAGTAAAAGTATAGGCTTTTCCAGGTAAAATTTGGACAAAAAGAAGAGTTTTCGTGAAATTTCAATTTAAGTTTGACATTTCAAATCTCTTCTTTTTGTTTTGACAGAAACATAACCATAGTCCTCCACGCCATAGACATAACCTTGGTCAAGGTTGCCAAATTGGGAGAATTTCCATTTGGACTACATTTTAGACATATTTGGCGCTTAAAAATTTTATTTGACACCTGGCGGCCAATTTGGGTTACTTTTGTTGTCTTCACATAACGATACTCAACAAAATTCCATATCACATGCACAGTTCTCTTTTGTTTCCTATGAGTTTGTTTTTGTTTGCAATAAATTTATAAATTTAGTCGATTTACATTATTTATCCATTGTGGCACTTCTGTTTTTATTTTATTGTTTGTTACCGTAACGAGAACTGATTTTTTCATGTAAAATGTTTCCAACTGTCTCTATGTAAATTAGCTACATTTCAAATTAGCGGTAGAGGAGTTTATGGAAAAAATTCATGCTTATAATTATAACGCCTAGGTTCGTCGGCCCCCAAGGGGTCAACTCGACCTCGTTGGGAACCTCTTCAATATGGCTCCCAAGGAGCTGGCTGGGTGCCTTTTGGGGAGTCGGAATTATGAATTCTTGTTTAGTGGAGGCGTATCTGAATACTTTATTTATAGAAATAGAAGATTTACGACTAATACTAATAAATTTCAATTAAACGTTGTACAATGGGGTCTATTCTGCAACATTGATATGGACTTGATATTGCTATGTTTTAAGTGACCTTGCAAAATTGGTATTCTGTAAATAGTTTCGCAACAACTTACAATTCGTTTCAAGTGTGATCTCGAGTTAATATGCATCTCTCTTCAATTTGTGGTCGGCAATCGATGTGAAATGTTTTGAAATCGTAACAAATTCTCTTCTATTATTGAAGACCTTATCAATTGATACGCATATCAATGTTATATAACAGCCCTGATTGATGAACTCAGAAAATGGGACAATTATTTTTTTTATATAATATCCAGCTTTAATTGACAGTTTTTCGTTTAAGTTAAAAGTCAACTCAAATAAAAGAAACAAAAAGACGATCAGTTGATTATTCAAATATAAATAAAATACAGTCAAATCGAAAAAAAAACCTTAAACAAAAGACAATGTTTGATGAAATAAGGATGAAAATAATTGTGTAGGTCGATATAAATATGACAGATTTTATATCAATCTCAACATTAATCTGTAAATTTTACAGAAAAATTAAATAAATCAATAAAATAATTAATTTAATTTAATAAATCAATAAAAGTAAAAAAAAATAAACTCAGATCGAGTAAAAGAAAAAAAGCCACAAGAGACGATCAATTGGCAATTAAAAAATGAAATCGTGTCAAATAATACCAAACGAAAGAGAAACAAAAACAAAAGATGATAAATTGATATGCAGTTAAAAAACAAAAGCAAATCAAAAGAAACAAGTTGAATAAAAAGAGAAAACTGAGCTCGATCAATAGAATATATCAAAAATTCAATTGAACGAGTCAATTAAAAAAAAATTGACAGTGAAGATAAGACGAAAATAAAAATTCTATAAAACTATCGGTACGTTTCAGAAAAAAAATTGTTAATCAGCGATTAATTTAATTCTCTGATTAAGGAACGTCATTGGACGAAGTTAACAATAGATTTGAAACAACCGATTACATGTATTGTTTTACCCAACCAATCACAAGCTTTTATCACGCTGTTAAATTAATCAGTGATTAAATAATTTTTGTGAAACTGGGGGTAAGTAACAATAAGTCAAATTGAATCAAGAACATTGACGAACTTTTAACACAAAGTTTAAACAAAGAAAAAATAAGAAAGAATCAAACTGATAACTCAAATATAAAATAATGTCACATTAAATTAAGAAAAGATGAAAGACAATCGGTATGTTATTAAAAAAAATGAAGCAAAGTCAAATATAATTACAGATTGCAATTTAAATTTAACAGTTTTAGAAATGTTAATTAATTTTGAAAGGGCTTCGATGGACACTTTTATTTTGTTATAAGTGGTTGATGCTTAAGAAAGGTTGAGAACCCTTGTTTTAGACCATTCTAAAATAAAAGTAACCAACCATTCATGTTTGTTCAGTTGTGTTCAGCATGGACTGCACGTTTTGAAATATAAACTTGATTAAAAATATAATTTAATTTTTGTACAAGTAAATGGGATTTTTTTAAAACTTCAAAGATATACTAAGTGTTATTTAAAAGTGTTCAGTCATAACGAAAATATGTCCGCAAAACCAATGGCTTTCGCTTTTTGAGCAGTGTATCTTCATAGTTTTTTTTTAGATTTTAATTATTTTTGAGAGGCATCTCTCTCGAAATTTGTCTTGTTTTGTTAAGAACTTCTGTTTCTCAAGTATGGTTAACATCTTTTTTCTTAATTTCTGAGAATCAAAAGAGAATGCATCTGTAAACACTTGAGCTGTCTTTTTACAAATTTTCTTTATTTTAATAGCAAAAGACTTAGCTACAAAAGCGTTCACATTAATGTAATAATTTTACATTTAATCGAGAAAGCCGTATAAAAAATTTATCAAGTGTAGTATGATGTATTAAAAATGAAACTATTTATAAATATTTCTTATTGTAAAATAAAAACGTGGTTTAATGGAATTCTTTTTTTTGTAATTTCAATGAATCAGTATTTCAAGTTAACTTCACAATTTCGATTCTCCTTTCAGAACTTCCCGCCGGTGTTCCCGTGGACTTTTTAGTTGGCTTCCGCAACAAGGGCGAACAGGATTTCATTCTAGACACACTGGAAGCATCTTTTCGTTACCCGATGGACTTTAACTTCTATATTCAAAATTTCTCAGCTATCGTTTACAATAAAGTCGTTAAACCTACTCAGGAAGCAACGCTAGCCTACAGTTTCATTCCATCTGAAGCATTTGCAGGAAGACCTTTCGGGCTGAACATAAATCTCAATTACAAAGATGCTTCTGGTGCTACATTCCAAGAAGCTGTCTATAATGAAACAGTACAAATTATTGAACTTGAAGAAGGTAAGGTGTAAGTTAAAGTAAAAATTATAAATTTGTGTACGTTTTGGAAAATATTTCATCAACTTTGTGTCCATATTTAATGTCTTTTTACTTTTAAGGTCTTGATGGAGAAACATTCTTCCTCTATGTGTTTTTGGCAGCCGGTGTTGTTTTGTTGTTAGTGATTGGTCAACAAACATTGTTGTCCGTTGGTCGTAAGCGTAGCAGTCGCAAGGCACCTGTAGAAACTGGTACTAGTAATCCAAATAATGTTGATTATGACTGGCTGCCTAAGCAAACACTTGTGAACCTGAGTAAGTCCAGCTTACAAATTAACTTACGTACTTTAGATACATTTAAAAAGAAAGATGTGTCAAATAACTTTATTTACATGTTATATATATATACTTTCTTGCTGCTTGGTAAATCATTTGAGTTAAATGATTCAAGTAAAACTTAGATAAATTTTAATAATCATTTTAAAACGAATTCCTACATTCAAACTACACCCGAATAAACCCCTCTCAGTAAGAGTCACGAAATTGGATCATTTTATTGAAACATTATAATACGTGGTTCTGTGGTATATAAAGTTTTCTTGATTCTCTCAAAGATTAAGAATATTGAGAACAAAGTCAATTATAACAAAAGAAGTGCCATAAAATAAATTACTTTGTATCCTAATTATAAACAGAATAAAAATTTCGGTTACTTATTTTCTTAATCTGCAACTAACACTTTAATCAAGTTAGATTTAGATTGCATTAATATAATTTAATTATTATTACATTCTTTTCTAGATAAAGAAAAACAAAAATCTCCAAAAGCTGTGAAACAGAGTCCGAGACAACGCAAGGTGAAGCGCAGCACAGGCTCAGAGTAGTGTAATATGACTGAACTCTGCGTAATTTATTTTTTAAACATTGTTGATAATAATTTATGGCGTGAGCTCAACACAACGCGATATTCTTGATGTTACGGTTATTTAAAGACATCCTCATTACTTTTAGTTCTCAAGTGTTGTGATCTTATTGTTGACATACGTATTCACCATCGACTCTGTGTATATAGCATTCAACTTCATGTTTATATCATGCAGTTTTTTGAATAAAACGTAACATTTTTGTATTTCAGGTTTTTATTTACTAATAGCACAGCTAATAGAAACCTTCAAAACTAATTACATTAACAGGCAGGGCATTTTAAAAAAATGATTCGGAAATTTCTTAATTAACGCTTTAAATATCTGGATGTTCTAGAGAACAAGCAGTTACAATAAATCTTTTGCTTTTCGATGAGTTTTGTGTGGTATTTTTTGGACTAGAAGAAACTTCCTCTGGTACTGCATCAGAATCTAAAGGTATAAAAATTTGCGATAGGCGACGACTTCGAATTGGAGACTGATAATTTAGGCAACGAAATGCGCCAGGTTTGTCCCTGATTAAATTAGAATACAATTCTTTTAGCTCTTGAATTGTGGGATGCTTAGAAATTTGACTGCAGGGTGACCAAGTGTATTGGGATCTTTTGATGTTTATCTTATCGTTATCGTGTCCTAAATCAGTAGAATAGTGCAGCTGATTTTCCAATAATTCCGGATTAAATCCTTTTCTCAGGTATGCATTACAATCTACTATCTCACTGGGCAGCTGTTCATAGGCACACTTGGCGTCTTCATTATTTAAAGTTTTGTTGTAATTTCGTGCAATTTTTATGTCATGTTTCCAAAATTGCCTCCTTGCCTTATCTCTGGATGCAATTGGAGCGACTTCTTTTATCTGAAACAAAACAACGGAAAATCAAACATCTTTTTATAGTCTTTTTCGTTTCGTTTTCCACTTTTGTTTATAAGTCAAATGACTTTCCTATTTGACATACGAATTGATATTTCCAAAACTGGAAATGAATTGACAAATAGGGAAACACAATTGACAAAAGGGGAAAACCAAAAGAAAAAGACTATTGTTGAAAATGAAATTATTAATTTAATCGACATGTTAGGCTTACTTTAAAGACTAAAATCCCTGCAAGGTATATGCAAATTATGTTCGCGAAAGTAAGACATAAACTAACACCTCCCAAACAACTAAGTTCTGAAGCCATATTATCAGAATAATAATTCGTGTGTGTTAAGGAGTTATATCTTGTAGTTTCGTTTCCTTTTATGTAATATACTGAAGCTAGCGACCATAACAAACCCTGTCATAAAAAAAGGAATAAGCTTGTTTTGGTAAATAAAACAAATTGATTTGATGCGTACAGCGTTTACCGCTGGTGGCATTAATGATGTAGAAATTGCCACCCCTACCAAGGATGCAATATTATCACTTAAAATTCCCAAGGCTACAGCAGCGCCAGAAAGAAGTGCAATAAGACAACCAACTCCTAAATTATGAATTTCACCTCTGGAAGTAAAAGAAATTAAATTTAAATTTATCAGTGTTTAACAGATACCTTGACGTCATTTCAATCGTAGGCCATCCATTATCTCCATACGTGTTCGTAAAAGCACACAGGATTGTGCCATAAAAAAATCCAATCACCATCGCCAAGCCCAAACCAATTAATTCACTTTGAACTCCAATTTTTTGAAGCTGACGATCGCGTATCACCGTTCCGAAAGTCCCCGCCATTACCGGTCCCTGCAAATTCAATTTGCTAATGCTTCCTAAATTCAAGAAGTTTCACGTTTACCATCATTGGCGAAATTAGCATGCTGGAAATCAGGTATAGATTACTATTTTCCGCCAAGCCTATGGCACATAAAACTCTGAAAACAAAATCTGTTACATCAAAGAAGAAAATTAAATTATCAAAAATGGCGCAGACTTGTGCTAGTTGCGACTAAAAACTCAACTTACGTTGATATAATTACCAAACAAATAAAATCGAAAGTAAGCGCTGCTTGAGGTTTAATAGTTTCTACTACCTCGGCGACTGTTAAACGAGCTCTGATGGTTGACATGAAACGTGTCCATCCTGAATTTTTGGAGTGTTGATAAATATGCCTGAAATATAAATGTTATTTAATTAAAAAATAATGCCAAAAATTTCCGCAAATTTGTCGTCAAAATAATTGTTTCTATTCCCATGCGTGAAGTATTTTTGCCACCATAAGAGCTGATTTTCTTTGTAATACAGGTCATTTTGACTTATTTTTTAAATTTAAGTTCATAAGAAATGTGTAACACATGCGTCAAGCCTTTTTTTAACACGATTTCTGAAGCTTTCTTCTACAGGGTGATTCACGGAACCCCTTCGTTAAAAGTTTACGGACTTCTCCTTTAAATTTCTATTTCATATTTTGCAGTTAAAAGTTAGCGATAGCGGTCTATTAAACTATAATATTTCCAACTTTCGGGCACTTCCGCTTGTACCGGAAGTTGCTGCCAACTTTCTTATTTTAAATGAAATACCCCATTTTTTATTGTATTTTTGGATTCCTCGTAAAATTCTAAAATTATTTTGTTCAACATATGATACAAGAAAAATCAGCAGTTTTAGAGATATTTCCATTTATTTCATTTTTTTCAAACTTGCAGTACCTTGCTTATGACACTGCCATCTTTGTGCAATAAAAGTCATGATGTTAACTTTTGGCCTGTAGTAAATTACAGTAAGGTGCTTTGAGGTCATGTCCAGTTTTAAACTTAATTGTCTACAGGCTGGTTAAAAAGTAACTTCTATTCCAACTGATTTCAACCGTCGAAAAGTCAAGTTTTTTAATTAGAACACCTAGTATATTTTTATACTATGAGTTTCAGATTAAATATTCTTTCGAACTTTGTTAGCATTCCCTATACTTATCTCTTACCTTTCTCTTTCTAGTCATGATTTTGCTTTTGATTCATAATTTTTTTCACTTTTCGGTATTATTCGTGAATAGTGTGCTACGAAAATTTAAGAAACAAAGGTTTTCTTTTAAGTTAATTTGCGATTCTAAATTCAATTTCTCTTTAAAAACCGGAAAACAATATTTAATTACCTGTCTATCTGCTGTATTTGTTATTTACATATGCCGTATGTATGTGAATTCTTGATATGAGCTTTTACGCATTTACAAAAAGAAATTCTCACTTATAAAACCAAATTTTTGAAAATATAATCAAATGTCTAATAATTTTTTGAAAACTAATAAATCAATCATCAACAAATCAACATTAGAACTACTACACAAATTGTTAGTTATAATATTTGCTCTAAGCGTCCTCCATTATTTATTAGTAATAAATAATGAAGGACACTTAGAGTACCTTTTTGTTGTGTTTAAGTACATAATAACTTATTTACTTAGTCACAAAAATTACATTATTAACTTCTTTAGTTACTGATTTTTTTTCAAATACTTTTAATAAGCCTGCGTTAGAATTTTCATTATCTTGGTTCTCCGTAGCGATTAAATGTTTTTTTTTTTAATTTTTATTGGACGGATGATTTCAAAAGTTACAATTTCTCTAGTTTTCATAGCCCACTATTTAAAAATAATATTAAAAAATTGAAGAAGTTGACGTTTTAAAATAAGAATCATCAATAGCGAGTGAGATATATGAGATAGGTTTAGGGAATGCTAACACAGGACGAAAGAACAATTAATCCTGAGTCACGTGGTATAAAAATATACAGGGTGTTCTATTTTAAAAACTTGACTTTTCGACGGTTGAAATCAGTTCGAATAGAAGTTACTTTTTAACCACTCTGTAGACAATTAAGTTTAAAACTGAACATGATCTCGAAGCACCTTACTGTAGTTTACTACAGGCCAAAAGTTAACATCATAACTTTTATTGCACAAAGATGGCAGTGTCATAAGCAAGGTACTGCAAGTTTGAAAAAAATGAAATAAATGGAAATATCTCTGAAACGGCTGATTTTTCATTCATTTGTTGACCAAAATAATTTTAGAATTTTACGAGGAATCCAAAAATGCAATAAAAACGGGGTATGCCATTTAAAATAAGAAAGTTGGCAGCAACTTCCGGTACAAGCAGAAGTGCCCGAAAGTTGGAAATATTATAGTTTAATAGACCACTATCGTTAACTTTTAACTGCAAAATATGAAATAGAAATTTAAAGGGGAAGTCCGTAAACATTTAACGAACGGGTTCCGTGAATCACCCTGTAGAGAACATACCTACTTCTTTTTTAAGTAATCCACGTTGAATAGTATTTAATGTATTTATTTATTTTCTTTATAGGTTTAATTATTTATTGTTACTTGATTTTTAATTACAGTTTCTCATTGACGTCCATACTACCCACATTACATTATATTCTTTACCTTTGTACTCATTTACTCGAGTTTATTATTTTCGTTAAGCTTAGTATAAAATATCAATTATCAAGTGATGTTAAAATTATTGTATTTCTTTGTGCTTAATAAACTGATTATTATTATTCACTGCTCGTAAATTAAGGAGAAAGTAATTATTTTTTCTCTCTTGAAATGATTAATCAATTGGTTGATGTTGTAACAAGTGTCTAAATAAAAACCTGCTGTACACGCGTTGTACGCACGTCGCTTCTAAGTTCAACCGTTAAGCTGTCAAGTGTAACATCAAAATTTGTTGCTGAATTATCATTTTTGATTGCTTTTTCTTAATTCTTTACACATCTTCAAGTTTTTGGAATTTTGGATTTTAATATAAACTTTCACAGCAGATAAGAGTTGGACAGGAAATTGTTAAATTAATTTAAAAACTTAAAATTGTCCGTAATTTAGGTAATCTTCGTAACGCCTGCGAGTTAATCGAGGAGAGGTGGAAGTTTTTAATATAAATAATCAGGCATCGCGACTTGAGGCATGCTCAGAAATTAATCGATAGTCGATCGATAATCGAAGACCCCTCAGGTCATTGCACTGCGTGTCGCACCTGAAAAGGTATAGTATAATTTAAACTTAAATTTTACTTTTACGTTTTTTTTTAATTGTTCAATATTTTGTATTAATTTAATTTACTGCTCAATAAATCCCTTGTAGCACATGAGGGATTTTATTTGTTGTGCAGTTTTTGAAGCTCGAAGATCACGCCTACTGAAAATTAAGCCAAGGTAAAGAAACTGAGTAATTACATGAGAATAGAATTTCTATTTCTAGTTTTTGATTCCAAATTACTACGAGTGGAATTTAGTCATTTCAGTATAAACTTTCTTAGTGGATAAGAGCTGGATAGGAAACGTTATAGACTAAACAGATAAAACCGCGTCACCCGTTGAACCGTGCGAATATGTTCTCTGTACCCTTGCCGAGCTAAATTAATTTAAAACCTTGTTAAAGTTATCCGTGATTTAGGAGGCAAACTTTGTAACGCCTGCGAGTTTATCGAGGGGAGGTGGAAGTTTGTAATATAAACAATCAGGCACTGGGACCTGTGAAATCCATCATAGCGCCTGAGGGATTTTATTTGTTGTACGGTTTTTGAAGCTCAAAGATCGCGCCTACCGAAAATAAAGCCAACGTAAAGAAACTGAGTAATTACATGATAATAAAATTTCTAATCCAACTTTTGTCTTTCTTAAATGGGCCCTATGCCCTTTTTTATCGTTAAATCAATGCATCGGTGGTGGCAGCATACTAGATCGCGTAATCAAGGGACGTTTCCTCTCATTGTTTAAAATTTAAGAAGAAATACCTTAATTTAATTTAACCCGGCTTCTTTACTTGGAAAGGCCCCGCTTACAAGGTTAACTAACCCAAGAATTCCACATACAGGGTGAGTGGGGAGGAACTGGTCAATTTTCAGGAATATATTGTATACGTAAAAATAAGTATCTAAAAAAAACTGAAATGTGAAGAGTTTTGTTTTCAAATTATAGGTCAGTTATAAAGGAAGAATATCGGCAACACTTTCCAAGAAAATTCCAAATTATAGTGTATTTAAAAATAATGACTGTCTTTTTGAAAACAAAAGTAGATCGCATAACATTTTCTTACTTATTTTTACGTGTACAATACAGTTCCGAAGTTTGTCCCGTTCTTCCTCACTCACACTATACAGGCTGTCTCTAAATTCCGTGGACATGGCTTAACCACAGATTCCTCAAAATAAGACAATGTAACCAAACTTATCTATATTCATCATGGTCTCGTTAAGCTGGTATTCTTCTTCAAAGTTCTTGAAGAAAAAAATAATTTTTCTTATAACAAAGGAACGGCTGAACCGATTTGAATGACATTTGGTATGGAGGCCCACAAAAAGGTAAGCGATATTTACAGATGATTTTAGTTACTTGCAGTAAACCGCTAGTGTGAAATATAAGGTTACCACAACACATATCTTACTATAATTTTTTTGAGGTTAAGAAGAAAACGTTAATAAAATTTTTTTTAGAAAGAAGCATTCGGTAGGAAACTTTTCCGTATCTTTGTAACTTTTGATATTTTTTACGGTTTAGTCACAAAATAAGAAAATCTAAATGGCTACAGAGTTACTTATGGAAAACGGGTACGTTGTAGTACCTTCTAGGTTATAACTAATTTATTTTCAGTAAAAGTTATTCATCAGTAATCTTTTATGTATCTTTGCCAACTTTGCTAACTGTTACGGTTTAGTCAGAAAATAGAAAAATTTAAACGACTAAAGTGCATTTTTTTCCAAAATATTTGAATTTAGAATTTCAAGTTAACAGACCATACACAAGAAAACAAATGGCTAATATAGTTTACTAATTGATGTACTTTTATCAAAATAAATAAATTAGACAATTAAAAGGCGATAAAACCTGTTTTCAATAAAAAGTTACATTTTCTTATTTTATGACTAAACCGTAAGAAATATCAAAAGTTTCAAAGGCACGAAAAAGTTTCCTATCGAGTGCTTCTTTCTAAAAATTTATTAACTAAGGTTCTTTCTAACCTCAAGAAAGTTATAGTAAGATATGTATTGTGGTAACTAGCGGTTCACTACAAGCAATTAAAGTCACCTGTAAATATGACTTACCTTCTCGTGGGCCTCCATACCAAATTTCACCCAAATCGGTTCAGCCGTTTCTTTTGTTATAAGAAAAATAATTTTCTATTCAAGAAGTTTGAAGAAGAATACCGGCTTAACGAGACCATTATTGATATAGATAAGTTTGGTCAAATCGTCTTATTTTGAGCACAGGAATCTGTGGTTAAGCCATGTCCACGGAATTTAGAAACATTCCGTATAATAGGAGCAATATTCTGTAAAATTATTATTACAGGACGGAATTATATATTTTGTTCGGTTTATTTCGAACGATGCGTGTGTGTGGCAGTCACACGTCGTCGTAGCGTTATACGTTTGCCGTCTCGTTTGTATTTAATCGAACAAAATACATAAGTCCGTTCCCTGATTATTATTATTATTATTATTGGTTGAAGAGCACGTTATTAAAATACTCGATTCTTTCGACTCGACTCTTTCTATCACAATACGTCAAGAATACGCAATTAATCTTACAAAGTCAATTAGAATCGAGGAACTTTATGATTTTGTTATTTTTAATACAGATTTAATGTTTAAGTGCAACAAGAAAATATACTTGTAGTCTTACTTCTCATCATCAGCTTCCGATATTGTCTCATTAATTTTTTCCTCTGATGACCCTTTATAATAAAGCACGCAAGGAATGACACTGACGATGGATTTGTGTTTTTCACCAAATCCGCACTCTTTCAAAACGCACAGTATTTCTTCAGATACCACTCCAGATTCTAACGTAAACGTGACATGAATGAAATTACTCTCTGGATTTCTGGACCAATTTGAATTATCTATTGCCAACTGTCTCAGAATGTCCTCCAACACCTGAAATGGACAATTTTTTATTTGTACATATTTACACTTGTTATAAATGTAATTGTGCGTGAGGTTTCTGTTTCCATTGCATATGAATCATTTTAGGCGATAACAGACTTCGCCAGTCCGCAGTTTAGTTATACTTATATTTTAATTTAAAAATATGCTGAATTTAGCGAATTGATTTCTACATTTACCTTTTCCATAGAAAGATTTTCATAATTAGTTCTGATAGGTGAACTTGAATTAAAGGCATCGTAACTGTCGTTGTCGAGAGATTCCTTGTTCAAAAGACATTGTTTTTCCTCTTCATTGACATTCTTTTTAAAAGCGGTGCACATTGTTTTACGCAACACACGTGTATCTTGCAAAACAACCTTCTTCTTAACTTTGCGTTTTAATTCTTTTTCGTGTTCTTCTGTTGGAATGGAAATTATAAACAGAACACCAGCCATTGCATACACGCACAGAACTGAACAGTGCGATAAACAAATTGGAATATAAACAAGCGACTTCTTACATTAAAAAAAAAAAAGATTGGTACTTTTTAGAACTTGTGTGGATTCGATACAAAACAAGTCTAAAGTAGAGTAATGGAAATACATAGTTGTGCTTTAAATGGTATCTAGTTTTAAAAATAGTTTTAGTTTAAATTACAGTTACAGAGGACCTTTTATAAAAAGAAGTACTTAAGTTCAGATTTAATTATACAGGTGACCGCTTCGCTTGACTTTACAAACGTGTAATGGCAATGCTCTAGAAGAAAAACAAAAGAAAATAATTTTTATGTAAGGGTAGGTAATGGTTTATAATATTTTAATCTGTAACAATTACACGAAAATGTCTGGATTGGATATGACTATCACGGCCATTTTCATAATCAGACTTTAAGGAAGCTTTAATTTAAAGTCATTCAAGTATAGGGAAACAAATGTATTTTTTAGGTTAAAGTAATCTTAAATTTAAAGTCTGATTATGAAAACGGCCTTCAATTATAACTTTTTTTTATTTTAGAACAAAAATAATGTCCGTTCTATATCAAAAGAAACATTTAATAATGTTTTTTATGCTTGTAACCGTTCCGAAGTCACTTTGAATATCAGCTACATCAATTTTGGAAAAAGAAGGCATAACTAGAGATCGACAAGTGATCTAATAATAAGACATTCTAATCCAGGGTTGGAAAGTTTAAAACAAACTGTTTAAAACATAGTGTTTAAAACATGTTTAAAATACCGAATTAAAAACATACCATCTGTTTTAAACAAAATGTTTTAAACCTGCTTTTTTTTGACAATGTTTTAAATTCATTTTTTGTAATTTTAAGCTAAAAAAGAACTCTTTTGATATAAGTGCTTTATTTTTCAGTTTTAAAAATGTTTTTTTTTGTTAATGTTTTAAATTAATTTTTTTTAGTTTTAAGCTAAAAAAGACCACTTTTGATATATGTGTTTTATTTTTGCAACGTAATACTGTGTAACCAGAAGTTAATTGTTTAGGGTCTGCATTTCACTGACAGATTAACTTTAAACTTTAGGTTGTTCTCATATCAATTGTTTTAATAATTGTAGACCATGCGTGGTTGAGCTGATGACGTGATGACTACACTGTAGCTCTGATTTGAACTAAATTTAAATTGCATTAGATTGATTATAATCAATTCATTAATTATTACTGATCACTAGAATAATACCTATATTGTAAAATTTTAAAATACCTTTTCAATATTTAACCTTTTATTATTACATTAAGTTTTGAAACATACTGGGTCCTCCGCTTCCCTGTTCATACTATGGGCTACGGGATGAGTTATTATGTAGCAAACTGGCTTGAATTTGTCAATGATAATGCAATGTTAGGTCAAAAAGTGATCGTAGGATGTCGCTGTTTAAACTATTTATAACGTTATCGTTTCATTTGTCTTCATTGAATTTCTACCGTGTGTCCCAAGGCCGTATATTCGTCCTTCTAGAATGTTAAGGTTTGTTTAAAATTTGAAAACGATGAATTAAACAAAAATTTAATTTGAAATTTCAGACATATACCTACTGGACTTTTGGTTTCGCCGGAAGTAATATCAACTTTGCTATTTTAAATGGAACATCCTACATGTTTTTACATATTTGAAATTTTTGTTTTCCAGTATTGAAAGCCACGAGTCATGTATTTTAGTTCTAATGCGATCAAGTAATTTAAAAAAAATATTTCTTTGGATTGTATTTGATTTTAGATTTTATTATAGTTTTTCTCAGTATGTTGATACCAAATACTTCATACTTTCTTTGAAAATCATTTAAAACACCTCGACCGTAGATCCTAAATAAATCTAGTTCTGCCTTAAATAATTTAAATTATTATCAAAGTACAGACATTATTTTTAAAAGGGTACATAATCTAACATTACAAACTTTTCATCTTTCTTTTCTTTAATTAGAGATCGAATTTTAATAAATTCTTTTTACACAAATATCAAATAATAATAATAATATATATCTTTTTATGTAAGCTGTAAGGGCAAATTAAACATTTAAAAGTTGTTTTAAACAGCTGTTTTTTTTTTGTTTAAAACATGTTTAATTTAAGGTCAATTTTAAACATGTTTTGAACAAAAAAAACTGTTTAAAACAAAAAAAAAACAGAAGTTTTGTTCTTTTAAAAAGAAAACAGTTTTTTTTCCAACCCTGTTCTAATCTATCAGAATGACTGAGTTTCTCACAGTAGACAGGTGTAAGGGAAGGACGACAGGGCCGAAGGAGGGGTAGTCGGTGCCCTTATGAAAAATAGTAGTTGACGCTCCTCTCCTCCAAAAAACAGAAAATAAATTCACGTGGATTTATACAGCGTGTTTCAAAAATGGTGTACATCTTTCATAAACTCACCTTATTAGTCGCTATGTAGAGTATGAAATGGATTTCAGTAAAAGTATTGTAAAGTGCATTAGTACTTGCCAAAACTTTTAAATTGTTAATACAAATTAAAAGCTTAAAAGAAATAAAAATAAAAATTGCAGAAATAAGACCTTACATTTTATCCTACACTTACTTGTAGTGTTAACTCGTACGTTACATTCGTGCCAAGCAAATTTTTGGATAGTTATTTTTTTTTTTAATTATTCATTAAGAACTTTTTAACATACATTTTATTTAACACACCATAAGTATATTTAAATAATGAAAAAATGACATGTTCTTATTCATGCATAGTAAATCACGTGAGCTTGAACATATACCACCGTCGTTATTAATTTACATACAGCAATGTAACTCCAGAAGACGCTTTATGCCGTGTTTATTATTAATAATTAATGGCGCTGATAGGTTACTGACAGTGTCATGCACTGGTAAAGCTCAATTACTTGTCTTTAAAGGGTTGAAGCACATGAAGACATGCACAGCTGAATGTCATTAACTAAATAAAGTTAAATTAAACGTACAATGAGTATCATAGGTTTCACAAAAATTTAAGTGCATATCCTTTAAAAATAAAAAATAAATTACTGATAAAGAAAGAAATTTCAAAGAGATTAATCCTAACTATTTACTTTTTTTTACACGCGCGCAAATATTAATTCTGACCGTTTTCTTTAAACCATTGCTCTTTTTCACATAAAAATTATGTTGGCAGTAATAATTGTTTTTAATCACTTACTTACTTGGTTAGCCATTTCTCGAAGTGATAAACTTGCAATTGATAACATACTTCTCAAGACGGAAAGAAACACATAAACGTTGAAAAAAATTAAAAAAATATTTTTGCCCTTTGTAACATTGGTGTTAATAATTTTAGTTTAATTTTATTAATATATTTTGGTTAGTCATGGTAGACCAGGAAACAATTAATTAACTGTAACTGCCAGATTTAAAAAGCACGTAAAAAGTTTTAAGTGTAAAGTGTGGTTTATACAGTCACTAAAACTAATAACTAAATATTAATAACTATCAACTAAGAAATTAAAAGGCCGTACTGATACGAAGCGGTTTATACAACTTCGTTACAAATTAAGAATTCGTTTATTTCAATTCTTAGTGGAAAAGGCGGGATGACCCTAAATTTGACTGTACTTTCTCTTCAGTTAATATTCCGTCCACGGAATTTTCACAGCTAGGTGTGCAACGAGCATGCGTAATTGTTGCTTGTATAAACGGAAACTTTTGCATAGTTTTAGTTTTAGTTTTAGTTTTAGTGACTGTATAAACCCAGCATAATTTTATCACATATTGAGTTAAAGATACGTAACATGGTGGCAGGGGTTTAGTGGAGAATTTACAGAAAAGAAGGGAAAAGAAAGCAAGGTTGAAAAAACAGAAAAACTTCATCCTTTCCTCGAAAATGGCTTTCAGACCACCAAAACCATTTATGCTTGGTTTATACAGTCACTAAAACTAAAACTAAAAATTAACTAAAACTAAAATTAAAACTATGCAACATTTTCCGTTTAGACAAGCAAAAAATACGAATGCTCGTTGCACACCTAGCTGTGAAAATTCCGTGGAGGGAATATTAACTGGAGAGAAAGTACAGTCAAATTTACGGTCATCCCGCCTTTTCCACTAAGAATTGAAATAAACGAATTCTTAATTTTTAGTGAAGTTGTATAAACCGCTTCGCATCAGTACGGCCTTTTAATTTCTTAGTTGATAGTTATTAATGTTTAGTTATTAGTTTTAGTGACTGTATAAACCACATTTTACCATAGGAGAAAATCCGGCAGAAGAATGGGAAAAATGGAAGCAGACATACGAAATTTTCGTGGAAGTAGCTGAACTCGGTACCAAGCCAATGTCACAATAGAGAGCGACATTACTGCATGTGTTAGGTCCCAGAGGACTGGAACAATATTACACTTTTAATTTTGTGGATGAACGAAGGGAGCCAGCCACAGGTGATAAAATAATCGTTAAGGTAATCCTAGATGCCATAATAAGACATTATCAGCCTTATAAAAACACCACTAACATTAGATACAAGTTTTTCTCTGAGTTACAAAAGGAAAACCAGCCAATTGACGAATTTGTGCCCAATTTAAGAGTATTAGCTAAAGACTGTGACTTTGGTGCAGTGTCAGACGACTGTTAAGAAAGCAGAAGCCATTGTCGAGGAATTTACCGATGTGTTTAAAGGGCTAGGAAAATATAAACTGAAACTAGCTGAAAATGCAATACCAACAGTAAGTTGTGCCAGGAAAATTCCACATGCACTCAAAGACAAGGTCAAGGAGGAAATAGACAAGATGGTTCAGGACGGAGTCCTAAAGAAGACAGAAGAACCAACTGATTGGGTCCACCCTATAGTTCTTGTCAAGAAACGTAACGGTAAGATCAGAATATGCATGAATCCAAGATCTCTAAATAAATTTATAAAAAGAGAACATTTTGAGCTCCCAGCGGTGGACGATATCCTAGCAGAAATAGGAAATGCAAAAATATTTACGGTGCTTAATGCTTTGTCTGCTGTTCTACAAGTACTCCTAGATGAAGAAAGTACCAAGATATGCTCAATATCAACTCCATTTGGTAGGTATAGCTTCCAAAGGCTACCATTTGGAATCGGTAGCAGTCCAGAAGTATGGCAGAAAGCCATATATGATACGCTTGAGGGGCTGGAAGGAGTGTATACATATGTGGATGATGTTCTTGTTACAGGTGAAACCATAGAAGAACACAACCATCGCTTATACTTGGTTTTGGAAAGAGCAAGAGCTGCCAACTTAAAATTTAGTAGACATAAAATGCAGTTAGCTCGCCGGGAAATTACCTTTTTGGGACAAGATATTAGCCCAGAAGGTGCCAGTATAAGCCAAACGAAACTGAAGGTAGTGCAAAACATACAGCCAACGTCTAATGTAAAGGAACTACAACGTTTTTTAGGAATAACGAAATACCTAAGCAAATACATTCCAAATGCCTCAGATAAAACCCAAGTTCTAAGACAACTGCTAAGGAAGGACACAGAATTTATATGGGGCTCAAATGAGCAGAAATGTTTTGAAATGTTGAAAGAGACCATCAGCAAAGTACCAGTTTTAGCACATTTTGATAATAAAAAATCAATAACTCTGTCAGTGGATGCAAGCCAACATGGTTTAGGGTCAGTTCTACTGCAAGAAGGCAGACCAGTTGCCTACTCGTCGGTATCATTAAACCCAACACAGACCAGGTACGCGCAGATTAAAAAGGAACTGCTGGCAATAGTACAGGCCTGTGAACACTTTAAATATTTTGTTTATGCAAAGCAATTCAAAGTTGAGACCGACCACATACCTTTGTTAGGATTATTAAAGAAACCCTTTGATACCTTAATTCGGAGACTTCAAGCATTAGCATTGCATTTATTACGTTACAACCCAGTGCTAGAATATGTACCCGGTAAACGTTTATGTTGCACATGGTCTATCTAGAAGCCCACAACAACTAACAGTTAACACTGAATATTTAGAAAATGAAGCTGGAAGAGTGGATAGCATTATGACAGCATCGAAGAACAAGCTGAGAGAATTGGCATTGGAAACCGGCGCAGATGAGATACTCTCGCAAGTGGCACACTATACTGAAAATGTATAATCTAGCTTCACCAGTAGAATTACTCATGGGACGGCGGTTAAACTCTATGCTGCCAATATCACAAGATTTGTTAAAACCAAAATTCGACACCGAACAAGCCATCGAAGACCTACAAGAAATGCAGCAGCGTCAACCTGGATACCAACATCATGCTAAACGTCTCAGTGAGCTGAAACCAAGTCAAAAAGTTATCGTTCAAAAGAAAATTAGAGAGTAGACTCCCGGAATCATACAAGAGAAGACCGAAGATCCTGAATCTTATAAAGTTTAAATAGAAATTGGCGGGGTAATAAGAAGAAATAGAATCCTCTTACGACCAATACGTAAACACTTACGACCAATACGTAAACACTTACGACCAATACGTAAACACGTACGATCAGACAGAAACGTGCACCGGCATACTTGAAGGACTACATTACTAATTAAATAAAAAATAAAACGGTAACATGTAACATTGGTGTTAATAATTTTAGTTTAATCTTATTAATATATTTTGATTAGTCATAGTAGGCCAGGAAACAATTAATTAACTGTAACTGCCAGATTTAAAAAGCACGTAAAAAGTTTTAAGTGTTTAATTTTATTACATATTGAGTTAAAGATATGTAATACCTTTGTGATAATTACTTACTAAAAAAAAATATATTGGCTATACTATGTATAGTTGATAGTTAAAGCAATATTTTTACAAAAATAGTTTGAGCGCACTAATTTAAATTGATACAATGAAAAGAATAAACAATTACAAAATAAAATACATGAAGGTAAAAAGAAATTTTGAATAAAAGGGAGCATGATGTGTATAAGGTAACAATTACTATACCTTTTCAGGCAGAACGTAGTAACAGAGATTCTGGGATGCCCTGGGTGGTCTTCAGTTAGATTAGGAAATCGAGGTTAGTTTTCTCTGCGTGTACAAACACACCCATACTCACTTATGGTACCCTGAAGGGGTTTCCAAGGGCTTGAATTGCTACGGCAAAAACCGGATGAATGGACACTTCTTAATTTTGTATTCTCTCAAGCCGCCGCGCCTAATTGGTTACATTAAAACTTTCCACTTCTCGCTTAAACTGCAGGCGTTACAAATGTAAACTCAGGGGCTTTAACAACTTTAACAAGTTTTAAAATTAATTTAGCACGGCCAGGAACATAACGTATTCGCACGGTTCTGCGGGTCAATTGTTTAGACTACAGTATTTCCTGTTCAATTCTTATTATTAAATTCCACCCGTAGTAAACTTGAATCAAAAACTAAATTAAAATTTCGAATAAAATTTAAGATCGACTTCTCGGGCGTTTACAGAATGGTTTACATGATGTTGATTCGTTTCTCAGATATACATACATAGCATGTAAAAGTAAATATTTGAAATATTGGTAAATTTTAGCGCAAAATAGCATAGGATAACTTTTTGAAATTTTGTACTCATATTCTTAAAAATTGTAAAAGTAAAAGAGCAGTTAGTTATGACAACAAAAATAAAATTAACGAAGCTAAGCTATCTTCAATGGAGCATAATATCCCGTTTGCTGATTGGTACCTGATATAGATTACGTTTGCCAAACGGTACTAACAATGAGATACTCGACAATTATTCCTTGTTTGAATGTCACTACATTTTCATGAGAATTCTGTCGATGGATTTTTTTTCTAATTACTCCACATGAAAAAGTCATTTTTTGTTAACCTGGTATATGAAGACACTTTAATCTTTGAAATATCTTGGACGAACCCCAAAATTTTGACTAATTTTTTGCCCCGTCTAAATACGCGCAAATGTGTCCTTAATATCCTGCAAGGACTTTTGCTAAATTAAGATCTTGAGAATAATGTTTTTCTTCAGTATTATAATACTAAGAAACGGCAAAGAACTTACCTAATTATCTAAGAAGTGCAAAAGTTAAGTGCATTTTCCAGAAATTTTTGCTATTTTAAAAGAAAATGGCAGTTGCATCAAACACTTAGGCCCGGTTTTTCAATCACAAGTTAACCCTAACTCTCGGTTTATTTCCATGGTACGAAGACAATTGTTTCCATGGCAATTAACTGAAGGTTAAAGTTAACTTAAAGTTAACTTGTGATTGAAAAACCGGCCCTTAAAATCACCTTAACTTTAAGCACCGCTTAGAATGTGATTTACTGAATGCTGTATAACCACAAATGTCACATTATAAGCAGTACTTAAATTTAAGGTCGGTTTAAATGTTTGGTACAACTGGTCATAAGTGCATTTAAAAGGTCTAAACAATATTGTCACGCTGTGTGAGATCTAGGTAGAGCTTTTCAACAATCGAATTAAAATTACAAAAATATATCTCTTTATTTAGATTTGTTTAAATTGAATCGGTGAGTGCATAATGGTGTTCAGTCCAAATTTACTGTGTTGAGAAAACTACAAATAACTTTCTCTAGATTTTTATTTTAAGTAATTATTGACTTTAGAAGGCTTCAGATATCCTTTTCTGAAAGAGTTTTATGCCAATTTATCACTTAAAATAAAAACCTAGGTTATTTGTTGTTTTTTCAACACAGTAAATTTGGGCTGAACACGATTATGTACTCATCAGTTCAATTAATCTCTGGGGTTCGGGGGTTTTCTGCTAGTACGGGTCCCCGTTCCTCTTCGACTCAGACGGAGCAGGGGGTTGTGTGGGGTGGATGTTTTTCGACACTGTTATAGGGAGCTCAGGGCCTTGAGGTAGCTTATCGACGTCTTCTCCAGAAGGTTCGATTAACCGGCACTGACAGCGAGGCGACGACAGAAGTTGAGTCTGGGTCGAGATCCGATGACGACGTGATTGAAGGTTCAGGGTCAGCAAAGGTTATAGTCCAGGGAGAACAATGAAGACCATAGTTGGGACAGGCGAAGGTCTTTCGAGAATCGCACTAACAGCTTAGTTAATGACTGAAGTTCCAAATTCGATTCGGTCTATGTATTTATCAGTGGCGGCTCGTGATGATTTACTGCGGGTGAGTAGCAACTGTAAAAAGATAAAGATGGGTGTATTTTCCAAGTAAATTTGTTTCTCGCGTCAGTCACGACATGGAGTTGGAACATGCAGATTTAAATATCGGAACAGTTCCGTCACAGAGTTCAATACAATTTCAAAAGGATAGGATGGGCACTGCCCACCTTGCCCACCCCGACGAGCCGCCACTGGTATTTATACGCCTATGCAAAAAGATTGCTGGCTTAACTCGGTGGCAAATTATCTCTGAGTACGCGGAATACTTGCGTGCTCGCGTTCCAATTTCATCACCCACGCGTCGTTCTTCGCTAAGTTCTGGGTTTCGTAATTGGAATGTCATTACTAGACTGCGGAAGTTTAGTCACTAAAGAATTCAATTTTAGGCGCCTAAAAAAGGCTCATATATGTGCAGAATAGGCACAAAGAAAGTATAAATAGTCTCCAAAATATTTATATATCAGAATTCATCACAATGAAAAAATTAAGTAAATTACAAAGATATTTTTTATTATTTAAATTAAATAACCTTTTCGAATTGTTGACTCCGAAAGAACTGATCTTTTCCAGAAACTGGCTGAGTGAGGAATGTATGAACTGATCGTTGTTTCTTTTAATATTACATTAATGCAATAGATTTTTAATCCATTCTGAATTTAAAGCACTTATTTGTCCGTTTCTTTGGCCATTTTTGTAAAAATTCGAAGTTATCTGTTTAGAAACATTTAAACAATTAAATAATATAGATACGTTTTAGAAATTTGGCACGGATTCCCCTATGAAATTCTTTCTATTATACATTCGTTTGCGTACGTTCCTTGACCTAAGAGACTTGATCTGCAATGCAAGCAAACGTCGCGTCGCGTCGCGTCGGTCAATCCATGTCAAACCCACGTAAATAACCGCACATGTGAAATGCAACCGAGCAATTTTTGCCTAAAATACGCGTGTTGAATTTTGCGTAAAAACCAAAAAGTGAAACTTACTTATGGCCAGTTGCACCGAGCAGTTAAGCCGACCTTAAATTTAAGTATTGCTTATAATGTAATATTTGAAGTTACGTAACTTTAATGTAACTCACATTCTAAAAGACATTAAAAGTTCATCTTATTGCTCTACTGGTGTAGAGCAGGGTTCCGCAACGGGGTCTAATCAACCCATTGGTGTCAATGACGAATTTAGTTATGAATTCTCGTCTAGTACAAACCTATCCGAGTAGTTCATTAAAAGAAAAGTAGAAGATTTCCGAATAATTGTACGTGAATTATACATTTTACAGGGTGTTAACTCGACTAAAAGAAGAACAAGAAGAAGAATAAACAGAAGATCTATTGATTATTAAAATAAAAATGAAATGCAGTCAAAACGAAATGTTAGGGGTAAAGAAAAACAACCAACAGTTAAAATAATAAAATATAAATAAAATAGAGTTAAATCATATAACAGAGAAAGAAAAGGAAGGAAGGAATTAAAATGTAAAATAAAAGAAAATACAATAAAAAACAAAAGACGATCGAATGATAGTTAAAAAAAATAAATAAAATCGCGTCAAATAAAATTTAAACAAAAGAGAAAACGAGAACAAAAGATGATAAATCAACGAATCGAATGAAATCGAATCAAAGAGAGAAAAGAAAACAAAGGTTGGTGAATTGATTAAATTAAAGATTGAAATAAATCAAGTGGATTCATTGATTGGAAATTAACAATTAATTAGTTAATAATAAAAAAATAAATAAAGTCAAAGAAATAGAGAAAGAAAACAAAATCGGCGATCAAACCATGGAATTAAAGTGTCAAATAAAATAAACTCCAATTTAGTTAAAGAAAATTTAAACAAAACAAAAGGCGATCGACTGCTAGTTAAAAAGAACAAAAGTCGGGGATGAAAGAAGAGACACTATTTTTTGTTAAAAGCGACTGGATTCAACCTTTATACCAATTTTATGCAAATTTAAACTCTAAACTCAGAATTTTTAGAAAAAAGCACAGTATAGGCATTTTTATGTGAAACAGGCACTTATGCATAAATAGGCAAAAATAGGCATTATTAAGCTTTACTATTTGAACAGTAACTACGTGAAACGTTTTTGTTACAAGGTCCTATCAAAGTAGTGTTTAACAAATAGAAGAGGCTAATGTCTAAACTTCCGCAGTCTAGTCATTACGCAGTGAGATGCGCTGAATACACATTAAGTTTAAGTGTGTTATTTATTTCCGTGATTTTTAAATACTATTTTTATTTATTTTCCTTTAAGTACCATTTTGCTCTAAGAGTTACGAGAAAGCTATTTTGCTAAGTCTGAAAATGAATCAACACGGTGTACTTTTTTTCTGGTGCACGTGACGTCAATTGAAGAAGGTTTAGAACACATTCATCAACCGATACAGTTAGCTACAACATAATTGGTCACAGAAAAAGTAATGTCGAGATTTTATATTATTTCATAACCATTATTAGGACGCAAGTTAATTACTTTTAGTGTATTCGACTACCTAATGTGGCGTTATAATTCTAGTGTGTTAATATTCGAGGACGTTGCTTATGGTCAACACTTGAATTGTAGTGGGCCGAATCATTTTTGGAATTGTTAAGGTTGCAAATAAATAGCCATTTATTTATTTATCTTTTTTATTTGTTAAAAGAGAGAGAATATTTAAAGCATAGAAATTTACAACGAAAATACAGGATATCTAAATATCTAGATATCTAGATATCTAAATCTGAAAAATTATACCAGTAATTATTATCGATATAATCATTTTTATTAAGATCTTCCTGGCCAATGTTAAGAAAACTAGTGCTAAAAAATAATCGTATTTAAAAGATCAGGTCAATAATTCTCATTGTAATGGACGTATTCATGTGTATTCATGGATTAATCTTCTTTGTTATCTATTCATACGTATTACTTTGTTACTGCTCTCTTACATTTTATATAGTACAGTATTAGTACAACGAGGGATCGATAAGAAGTTAATAGATATGGAAAAATTAACTTTAGAACAAGCAGAAGACAGCGCAAAAGTAAGAGGGAAATCTCTTCAGTAGCTTCCTGATTAAAGATAGATTACGTCAACGAGACCCATTTTCCCACAATTTTGTTTAACTGAAACTAAATAGAGATGAAATGTAACAATAGTAACTAGAAATAAAAAAGAATTAGAACTGTAGTAAAGAGACAACAGAAACTGGAAGGCTTCCGCGCGGTCATCGTCCATAATTGAATTGCCTTCCGGTTGGAACCATGTCACACTGATTTCTTCTTACTGCAGACGTTTCGTTTTCATTCCAGATGTTACGATTGCGCATTTATTTAACAAACGCGTCAGCTCAAAATTGTCCTTGAAATTAACCGCAAAAATGCGGAAGAAAGTAACAATTTTGAAGGCCAAGGGCTATGAATAATAAACAAATAAAATATTTACTTACGCACAGTGCTCTTAATAATTTCGCTTAATTTACGCGTTTTTAACACGTATGTTGGCTGAGTATACCTAAAACGAAAGTACCCAAGTTAAACCGTAGATCCTTGGGCACAGCGGGTCGAGAAAAAGAAAATGTATTATTATTTAACATTAAATATGTATATTTAAAAGAACTTACACATAATGATGTAATGTTTCCCAAAAGCACTAAAAATTGAACTCTAAAAAGAACTTCTTACTAACTTGTTCCAGAACTTCTTTCCCAACTGTCCTTTTTAAAACCTAATTCCCTACCCTTCTTGACTTCATTATTGCAAGCCAAATAAACAACGTTTCATCCTGGATGAAATATTCCAAATTTAATTTAACTTAATTTTGAAAATATTCGACTTGCAACTCAGAAAAATTTTTTCACGGCTGCTACTAGTGGTAGCGTTACTGTTGCTGCTGCTTCTAGTTAGTTGTCAAGACTGAATTGGTACGGTACGTCTGTTGTCGTGGTATTTATAGTAGTCGGTGGGGGCAGCGGAGTGGAACGGTGAGTGGGGATTGGTCTGTTGGGGCGTGGCGGATCGTTAATGTGTTGTTTCCAGGTAATATGAAATTAGAAAGCAGTAAGTATCACGGTTTAAGATATTGGGATGCTTGAACATTTCTATAGATTCATGGATTTTTTTACGGTTGAAGAAATGACTTGAATGGTGTAGGAGTTTTGTGTCAGAAAATTGATTTGGTGACAGTTTTACTTATAGTTTGTGTTCAGCCAGGGCGGAGCCAGTTGTTTGTAGTAGTCTAGTACAGCGAAGTCATTTTTATAGATCTATTGATCCATATTTGGGAAATATTTGCAAAAGTTTATGTATTTTTTATTTTATCTCTTTTTACGTTGCATTTCATAGCCGTTACTTTTAAAACCTCTGATTATTATAAACAGTTAGTTCATACGAACTATTGGCTTTCCATTCTTCACTTCACTTTTGCTTTTGGGCTGTGGGAGTTTTTAAACGTTTATCCATCAGATTTGAAACTTATAATTTTGTTTTATCGTTTAAAATAAATTTTCGCATTTGTTAGAGATATACTTGCAGTCGTCAAATCCTTTAAGACTTTTGAGGTCACAATTTGATGTATGCGATCGTTTATATTTGAAATGGAACAAGCAGTTTGCAAATGGTTTGGACAAAGAGTTAAAGTTTTCATTTTCAAAATTAATTTTCAACTTGTTTAATTTGCACGTGCTTATATTTTTTATTGTGTTTACACAAGTATACAAAAAATAATTTTGATGTTCTGAAGATGCAGAACGAAGGAGTTTGGTAACATGAATCTAAGAATACTGGAGGAAGACAAACATTTTTAAACTTGAAAATGTTCTCACTTTAACGAAATATTTGTTAATTAACTCAAGAATACAACAAAACACGTACATACATAAATTTTGCTACATTAACTAATGACGATTTAAACTTCAACAAAAGAATAAATGCTTAACTAAAACAAGAGAAGTTAGTTTGAGAACATCTGTAGAACGCACGTCCGGACGGAGGTTGGAAACTCGCTTTCAACTCCTTTTGTCCGCAATTCTTTTAGCAATCCGTGCGATATTGAATTTCGATTCATTTGTTGGTAGCGCCCTGATTTTAGCATGGAAAGCCAAAAATCGATTTCCAAGTCGTTTTCCCCGAATAGCTCGAATGGTGTCTACTAATATTTGTTTTTGGAATTGTAGAAAACTGTTCACTCCTTTTCTCTTTCTATGTTTTCTTAAAAATCTTTTCTTATTATCGTTTAAATAAAAAATCCAAACTTTAAATTACAAAATATATTCAAACAAAAAATAAACTTTAGTACAATAACGAAAAATTACAAACGAAATAATATGTGAATTCAATTAAATTAATTAAGTAAGTAAAATTTAACAATTGACATAAAATTAAAACTACAGTATGAAAGAGTGAAGGAAAGATTAAAAAAAATCAGTTTATATCTAAGAATCTTTGTTAGATCTTTGTTATTTTAAACTCACGTTCGCCAAACGTGGAAGCTTTTTAGGTACACTTTTAAATTAAAATAAATTTGGAAAAGTGACTGATTAAAACAAAAAGAATTTAGAATTTTGAAAACTTTATGACTCGTAACACACAAATTAAATTACCTTCGTAATCGAAGAAGCACTTTTCTAGATGACAGGAGTTCGTGCCTGGGGCAACTGTCGTGGCAAACCCTCTCGGGCAACTGTCTTGTTGAACTCCCTTCTGATCTGAAAAGTTACCTATTTATTGGGATCAGATGACCTCCTTTTAGACTACGTCAGCTTCGGTAATGAGAACAACCTTGATGCCTATTTCTATTTTTGCTAGCATCAAGATTTGATCCAGACTCTTCTCTATGATTCATCAATCCTTACATAATGATTTCTTTTATCGCCGATGTTCCAGCGATATTAATGCCCTTGATCTAATTTTTCGGTACGTACATCGCAAGCTTGACGAATGCTTTTGTTGCATAATGTTGCAGGTGTTTTGTATTCTCTATGAGTCATGATACGAATTCTAACTTAATAAAATATCCGAACTAAATAAAATGTACTGAATTATGAAGATAATTATCCTTAAAATCTGGATTCTTACACATCTTTGAGACCTGTTAGAAACATTTCTTTTCTTCAGAACATTGTAAATAACAATGGATGTGACAATGTAAGAAAAATAACAAACGTTAACTTTTCTGTTCTGGGTAATTTAATTTTTGATTTCATATTTGTACAGTTAAGTTAAAACTTCGTTATCCACAGTCTACGCTGCAGCTTTTACGGTTATTAGAGTAAACAAGGCGTCGCGCTGCTTGCAGTCGTCGCCGGAACCACGGGTAGACGATAATCGGAAACACCGTACTTTTACTAATGTAAAATAATTCTGAAACAAGTCTATAAATCTATTCCAATACTATAACTAAAAGAAATTAATTTAATATAACATAAAATGCGCGAAACACAAATATAATAAAGTAATCTAATACTTGCTTGAGCGCGTAGATATTTGCCTCCCCCCGCCCCTCAACAAATTCTTTTTTAATTATCTTTTCTGCACCAAAATAACATGTTTTATCTCTTTCCAAAAATTATTGGTCTGAGCTCTTTTGTAGTACAGGCGTGTGGCTCAGCGGTTAGCCTAGTCGATTATGAAAGTCGTGTGACTCGTCGGCGTGGGTTCGAATCCCACCAGGGCTATGATTGTGATCCAGCTCCTCGAAACATTTGTCTGGAATGTTATGACGCCAAAAAACAATCATGTACGGGTGACTTCGCAAAGCAAAGAGAGAAAGAAAAACCTAACTTTGAAATAATCTTTTGTCTGCAATTTTATGCACTTGTGTATATTATTTATAATTGGCTTAAAATATATATATTTTTTTTAAATTTTCATAGCATTATCTAAACTAATTTACTTTCTAAAAATTTTTGATTTTTATTTTACCAACAAGATGATATTTTTAAATATGTAAAATAGGAGAGATGTTATTTCGTTTATCCTGGAAATATTGTGGGAAACAGGTACGGGCTAAAATGCCAATCCGTTAAGAACTATTCCTGGCTAATTTCTGAGCTTATTCAAAGAGGGTAATTTGGGGCGTTAATGGTCGAGTAAAATTTTAGGAAAACAATAAGAATAAAAGCAATGAAATAGTCGCTTAATATTACGTAGCTTTTGTCTTAAGGCGACCTAAAGACTTTTGTGTCTAAAACAGTGGCGTAACTAGAAGTCAAGTTGCCGGGTTGCACAATTCTTACTACCTTTTTTTTTAAATGAGCTCGTTCATCTCGCTAAGAAAGCACTCGATAATTAAACGAAACATTCTTAAACTGTAAAGTTACGGAAAGTCTTAATATATTTAGTTGTAACTCTTTTGGCTGGCTCCAAGGTAACTTCTTTTTCTCCTCGTGTACTCTCAAGATAGCCCATTTCATTGCAAGCTTCCAAACGGTTTGTAAAAGTGTTGTAAATGGCAGGCAAGTTTTAAAGTCTTTTCATCACATGTCACCGCTGCCACCAAAATGCTAATGTAACGAATGAGGTTGAAGGATAAAAGAAGGGGAATTAACACACTCTTTTATTTTAACTAACTTTCTATTCTCGTATCGTACCTCGTCTAATTTCCATTCTCGTATCTGCTGGAACATCGATACATTTATATGACTTAAAACTTTTGAATTTTGACGTCCTTGAACGCTCAAAATCCTTGTATTTCTTTCTAACTTTTTTAATTTTTTTACGTTAACTTTATATAAAATTATATATAAAATTATATACAGTGCGAACCCTGTAATGTTGCACATAGACATGAGGTAATACATTTCCGAGGTCCAGTTTTACAATTGCTGTTCAACTTTGAGCTGAGGTTTAAACCCTTAGCAACCATTATTTCAACAATTGTCGCAAAGGATTTAAGCTTCGGTTCAAGGTTAAATCATCATCGTAAAACAGGGCCCAAGGCCCGATTTTTTCACCTCTTGATAAATTTATCTGTCAAGTAGTATCCTCGG
Organism: Prosopocoilus inquinatus; assembly: GCA_036172665.1. NCBI lineage: Eukaryota > Metazoa > Arthropoda > Insecta > Coleoptera > Lucanidae > Prosopocoilus > Prosopocoilus inquinatus. The sequence goes on along the minus strand of CM069876.1, from coordinate 28,106,462 downwards.
AAACTATTATCGATACAATGGTTTCCAAGGATAATACCTGGCAGATTAATTTATCAGGAGGTGAAGAAATCGGGCATAAGTCGTATAAACTTGCACAAAGCCTGTATATTATTTGTTAAGATGAAAGATCATATTTTTCTGATTTCAAGAATATATAATATGTCGACATTTGGAGGGGACGTTCGTGATATAATTAAATTTAAAATATCAGCATAATGACGTTTAAAAAATCTAGACGGCTTGGAAAAGCGCTTACAAAAGTTCTAAATAGCTATTTTAGTTAACAAAAAACAATAGAAATTCAAATACTGGAAACCTTACGCAATGTATTAATAATAAAAAAAACAAAATTCCAAGCCGCCTTAGTATTTTAAACCTTAATTTGTTGATATTCTAACCTCAAATATTTCACAAACGGTTCTTCCAAATATCAACTCGTTATAAACTTTTGAAATTAGGAAAATAGGATATTCCAACTTAGCAAACAATATGTAGGATGATCCAATAAAAAAGAACAAAAACTGTATTTTTTTCTCCAATTTGTGATGCGCTTTTGTTTCTTATAATAACTCTAAAAGATAATGGACATAAAACCGTACAACTTTTATATTTAAAGTTTTTCTGTAGCTCCTAAAATAAACCCTCTAGTTAGGGTGCAAAATATAAAAAAAAGAAACCTGTACTTGTACAGGATGTCGCATTTTCGATGGTATACGAGAGGTATCTCTTTTAATAATGGAAATATATAAAAAAAAAAACTAAGCACGCATTATTGGATAAACTTTTTATACCAATTTCAACGGTTAAATCAAAAATTTGCTGTTTCTTACTGTTTTCGTGGCACTGTCGAAAAACGAAAAATTCACCAAATCTTCAAATGCAAATATGATAATTACACTTTCTATATGACTTTTAACGTAGGTCATGGTTTCTTAATTAAATAACTTGACAAGTTCATAATAATTGAGATACGAACCCAACCTTGGCTTTTTTAAATGGAACTCATTTTTGGCTTTGACATCGTTAAAAAGCAAGCTTTTCAAAAATATATAATATGTTCGTGTTATTTTCGAAAATGGCCGAGCTGTAAGCAAATTAATCTATTTGTTACTTTTGTGCGTAGTAAGCACTTTTAACTGTAAGATTTTTTGACCATGCTAATGTCATTTATATGATGGTTTAAGCAATAAACTGATTGATATTATAGTAGGCCTAGATTCATTGTAAAATAATAATATATACATTAAACTGTGTCTTTTAATAAATGATAAATTACTAAACCGACGGAATTAGCACTAAAGACCTAGAAACAATTTTAAACTTTAATATACGTATGAACATAAGCAATTTTAAACATAAACTTTTGAACAATAATATAAACTAACTCAGTTCACAACGAATTAATTCCATACCTATTAACAGTTAAGCAATGGAAAAAATTATTAGAAGTAAAAACAAACTTACTAAAAGCAGTAAACAAAACTATAAAAATATTAATAAAAGTGCTCCATATGACCACCATTTTGGGTTAAACGAGAGAGGCGTCTTTTACTTACTGAAGATAAGGCATTAGAAATTTGAAAAGGTCTAAATGTATGTTAAACATTATCTCTAAGTTCAGCCGTAGTATTATATTTTTTTTTATAAATTGTATGTTTCAAATGTCCCCAAAGGAAATAACCTAAGTTTTTGGTGGCCACTTTATTGGTCCGAAAGTTCCTAACCATTCAAGAGGAAATGTTTGATTTAGATAATCTCTAATTTAAGGCATTGTGCGCCGGCGCTCCGTCTTGGAAACAAAACAGAACTTCTCTGATCCAGTGACATGATATCCAAAAATTGTTCAAGTTGGTTTTCTAATATTTCTAAATAACGGACGGCAGTTAGATTTCCATCAAATATGTAATAAAACATCGCATCATTTTTTAAACAATATTTAAACAATACCACACATTGAATCTAAATTTTGGTTACATCTGGCAACTGAGTTAGTTTATATTATTGTTCAAAACCCATTACATAGTTTATGTTTAAAATTGCTTATGTTTATAATATCTGTTTTTTTATGTATTTACCATCCAAGTATGCCGTGAAAGTTTAGGGAAAAAGTGGTACTTATGCAAGTAGCTAAACTCTGACAATGACGGTCACTTTGATTTTGAGTTTAAGGTTACTGCGAATGAAGCAACATTGCAATATTTTCTTTTCGTCACAAGGTGTATTTACGTCCAAAGTTACTTACTTGATATTTTTCATTGGGAAAATTGAAAGTTGGAAACGCCGCCTATCTGATTTGAAGTGTCACATTTTGGCATATGTTAGAATGACATGAAATTAATTTATCTAATTTTACTGCAATAGCCAACCTAATAAAATAAAATCACGACCTACTTGATGGTAAATAAATAAAAAACAGATACTATGTACTGTTTAAAATATTTCTAGTTCTTCAGTAATGGATTAGTAATTCTGTCGGTGTACTAATTTATCATTTATTTAAAGATTATAGTTTAATGAATATTTTATTGTTTTACATGAATCAAGGCCTACTATAATTCGCACAAAAGTAACAAATAAATTAATTTGCTTACAGTTCGGCCATTTTTGAAAATAATACCAATATATTATATATTTTTGAAAAGCTTGAGAAATACTCTTTTTAACGAGCCAACTATGACTTCCATTAAAAAAAAACAAAGGTTGGGTTCGTATCTCGACTATTATGAACTTCTCATGTAACTTAATTAAGAGACCATGATCTACGTTAAAAGTCGAATAGAAAGTGTCATTATCATTTTTTAATATACATATTTAAAAATAAGAAAAGTTATTTGCATTTGAAGATTTGGTTAATTTTTCGTTTTTCGACTACACCACGAAACCAGTAAGAAACAGCTAATTGTTTATTTAACCGTTGAAATTGGCATAAAAAGTTGACCCAATATTGCGCGCTTATTTTTTTTATATTTCCATTAATAACAGAGATACCTACAGAATACCATCGAAAGTGGGATACCCTGTACAAGGTGACTACGCGAGAATTCTTACCCCCTTTAACTCTTTTATTTTTGATTACAGAAAGAAATGTTTAATACAAAATTTCAACTAATTCAAAGTTTCTGTCTGTGGTCACAGTAAAACAATTGATGGTCGGATAAAAGAGATATAAACTAAACTTAAGTTTTTTTTAAATGGAACAAAGAAAAGATTTGGTGAATTTTTCGTTTTTCGACTGTACCACAGTAGAAACAGCTAATTTTTGATTTAACCGTTGAAATTGGCATAAAAAGATGACCAAATATTGCGTGCTTATTTTTTTAATATTTCCATTATTAACGAAGTTACCTGAATACCGTCGAAAATGGAACATCCTGTACATACTTCTTTCTTTAGTTTGTGGCTATTTCACACAATTGGAACCTAAAAGGGATAAAAAGTTACCCGCATTCATGCGGGTAGTCAAGATTCGTGTAAAAGATGCATCAAATTTTGCCTCCCTGTACAGGACTCAATCAATATTTTAAATTTCGACGTAAGCTATTCTAAAGCTATTTAACCTCTTTACGTAGTAGCTCAATTATTACATAATTAACCGACGTATAACGTAACTACTGTTCTTTCCATCTGTATTTTATGATAATCAAGGGCCCCATACCGTATGAAACAATCGAATGAGTTTTGGAGTTCGTAATTTATTTTTAAAATTAGCTTTAATATTAAATAGTGGAGGATATTAAATAAAAGCTGTGTATATAATTTTTAAAAACTGTAGTACACAAAACGTGCACGTGTATTGACGTATCCGTGTGAAAAACAGAGTGGGTAGTTTTAAGTTATTACGAATGAAGTAGATAATCAGACGCATGCGTATGACTGGCGCCGCGACGCCGTCATCAGCTGTAATCTTGACGCCCAGTCTCGGCAGGTGCACGATGCCTGCAACCGACTGCCCTAATGGCAGTCTTCGCGCGATCATAAACCTTATGTGATGTATTCACTTCGGCACGGCGTAAATTTGTCGCGGCGAGCGTGCAGGATCCTTTTCCTTACGCTCGTGCTCGCAGGGCTGTCGGCGGTCGCCCTTCCGAAGCCCGCGTCGAATACACTTACGTACCCCCGGCCCGACCTGGAACCTCTTCCAGATGATCATACTCAGAATTACGAGGGGGTTGGTTTCGGCCCCATGGGGCCCGATAAAAACCAAGCGGGTAGCGTTGGCGCGACGACTACCGCTCCGTCGACCGAAAAACCCCAAGTAAAAGAGCCTATCAGGTATCAGGTAGCTTCTGTTTCTTTTCACCGGGTTGAAACTCCCTTTATTATTGGTCTATGGATATTTTGTGCCAGTTTAGCTAAAATAGGTAAGAGGTTCTTATATCTTTCATTTAAAATGTCTAACTTTAATCGACCAAGCATTGAAAACCCTTGCACTTCAGAAATTGGGACCTTAGCATTCCTCTCACAACGTGCAATTACTTTTTTTTTATTTACATTCAGCACGAGCAAACGACTTTATCAGTTTGCGCGTTTTTACAATTCACAACGCATACAAGAAGCATTATTTTCTATTAATAAAATAATACACTCTTTTTCTTTTGGTTTTCCCCTTTCATCAATTAAGTTTTCCTATTTGTCAAATGACATTCCTACAAGTATGATATACGACTTGACGTTTCCAAATCTTGAAAATGATTTGACAAATAAGGGGACTCATTTGACAAAAGGGGAAAACCAAAATAAAAAAAACTGTAATAATAATCCCAGTCCTGGAAATTCCGGATTTTCCTAGATTTTTGCAAAGACCCGGCAGTTGAGTGCGCACGCTAAATCGAACAAAATACACGTTTCCGGTCGAATATTTGCCGCCTTTTATGAATACTCGCACAACAAAAACAGTGAGACTGCGACCTCTGATAACAAAAAATTTACGAGAATTATTGCCGAGCGAACGTTTTTTTTTTTGTAGCCATGATAACATAAAAATGAAATCGACTTCAAAACAGATTTGATTTTTTATGGATTTAATAAATTTTACGCTAAATTCATCAGGATTACTTGCACAGATACTAATTAAAAATTGAAAAAGCAAGTACAGATATTTAAAGATTTTAAACAGAAGGAATATTTCATTAGAATTTAATACTACAGATTTTACAAAATTCATGTATTGCAGGACGCCCTTGCCCTTCCGGAATGTCACTAACTTTGACAACAATAAATAATACAGTATAATATCCTTAATAGTAAATAGTAAACAGTTGGATTGGGATCAAGGGTTTCTCAACGGGGTCAAGTTCGACCCCTTGGGGGCCGACGAACATGTGGAGTCGGTTGGAGCCGACGTATGAAATTTTTTAGGAGGTCGGAGTTATGAATTTTTGTATATGAGACTCATCTAAATAGTTTACTTAAAAAAAGTAGTGAACAGATAAAATAGCGACATCTTACTATCGCTTTTTGACCTGACATTGCAGTAAGATAGACAAATTGAAGCGGGATTTGCTCCTAATAAGTCCCCCATGCAAGGCGGCCATGCTTGCTGTCAAAGCACAATGAAAATTTTTTTTTAGAAGAATGTTTGTGCAAGTCGTTCTTGATTGCAGTGTCTATCCTACTGCAATGTCAGGTCAAAAAGCGATAGTAAGATATCGCTATTTTATCTGTTCATCACTCTTACATCGCAATTGCGAATAAATTGGACAAGTCGTTTTTGTTTGCAGTGGAAATGTCGAGCTACGTTTCTCCTGAAGAAGCCCCAAGCAGGGCTGAAACAGCTGTCCAGAGGCTGCTCGAGGTTTTCACTGCAATCGAGAACGACTTGCACAAAATTTTTTCTAAATAAAAAAAGTAGATTTAGGAGTATCTAATATTAAAAATAATTGAATTAAACATTGTGCAGGGTGGCCCAACATAAAGAATTTTATACTCGGCAACACGCGGCATATTGTAAAATTATTTTGAACTATACAGGTGATCACAATATTTTTTTTAATGGAACACCCTGTGTATTTTTAGATACTTGGATGCGCCACAGTGAACTGATTACGAAGGTATAAATATATATTGATTTCATTGAACTGCTTTCGTAAAATAAATTCTTCAAAAATTCAGTCAGTTTGAATACGAATTTCTGATTACTGAAATAACAGAGGCGAACGAAAATCTAACACGATATTTTTAGCATTTTGGTCTTTGTGAAAACGTGAGCAAAATTAAGATATCTTTTTGCATTATACTGACCGATCGTACTTACGAAACATTCGGTATCTTATTTTTTTTTAATGGAACGGCCTACATTTTATTTCAGAAATGCAGCTTTCTGCTGATATAAGGTTATATACCTTTATTTTTAACAATTTCGTCAGTAGAAATTTTCCTTTTTACAAGTATTTCAATGGTCGGGTTTTTAAGCTACACACCCAATGTTACCACTTTCCTACCTAAATTCGATCATTCGAAGTCAATTTTTCGATCATTTGATTCTGTTTTAAAAGATCTTTAATGTGAGTACCCCCACGATAAGATTTATTTTAACAAAAATAATTTAAAAAGCCGAACATTGAAATACTAAAAAGAAAATTTCTGGTCACAAAATTGTTAAAAATAAGGGTATATAACCTTATATCGGCAGAAAGCTACATTTAAGTGTTATCCGTTTCTGAAATAAAAAGTAGGCCGTTCTATTAAAAAAAAATAAGATACCAAATGTTTCGTAAGTATCGATCGCTCGGTGTAATGCAAAAAGATATCTTAATTTTGTTCGCGTTTTCACAAAGACCAAAGTCCTAAAAATATCGTATTCGATTTTCGTTCGCCTATAACATAGGCGAACGAATCAGTAATCAGAAATTCATATTCAAATTGACCGAATTTTTGAAGAATTTTTCAAGGAAAAAGTTTAATTTACGAAAGTAGTTCAATGAAACCCATATACAGTGATCCCCAGTTAAGTCAGGCAATATGGAAAAATTTCTTTATTAATGATTTCTAAGAAAAATTTATTCTTTATGCCCCTGCATCTTCCCAAACTCAAAATGCACATATCAAAATTTTAATATCTCTTGTCTTATACCGAGGGAATCAAAATATTTGAAATCGACATAAGAGTAAAGTACCTTTATTTTCCGCGCTATGCGGAAATTTTATTTGGAAAAGTTACTCAGAATTATTATGAAATCTCAAATATGAAATCATAGCTACCTACGACCGAAAAAAAAATGGCTACAAAAAATTACAATTTTTAGGGTATCAATGCTATTAATCATAATTTCTAGTTGATAGTTGAACAAAAGACAAATTTCAGGGTATGTTCATGTTACACTTGAAGAAACGTCCAGCTCTACACATTCAAAATTCTACGACACACGTTGGTACGAGAAAAATTGAAAAATACGTAATTTTTTTTTCTTCGTGGACAGCCACGATTTCATATTTGAAATATAGCATAGTAATTCTGAGTAACTTTTCCGAATAAAATTTCCGCGTAACGTGGAAAATAAAGGTACTTTACTCTTATGTCGATTTCAAATATTTCGATTTCCTCGGTATATGACAGGAGGTATTCAAACTTTGATGCGTGCATCTTAAGTTTGGAAAGATGCAGGAGCTTTCGTAAAGAATAATTGTTTCTGAGAAATCAATAATAAAGAAATTTCCCATTTCTCCCAACTTATTGGGTATACAGTATATTTATACCGTTGTAATCAGTTCATACTGCGGCGCATCCAAGTATCTAAAAACATGAAGGGTATTCCATTAAAAAAAAAATAGTTTCCATGAACCGCCATTTTTCTGATAACTCTGTATAGTTCAAAATAATTTTACAACATGCCGCGTGTGTAAAATTCTTTATCGATTTTTTCCTATTTTTCGGATAGGCCTGCTTCAACCCTATGGGGCTTCATAGGATGACTTATTATGTAGCAAACTGGCTTCAACTTGTCAATCCTAATGCAATGTTAGGTCAAAAAGCGATCGTAGGATGTCGCTGTTTAAATTATTCATTACTATCACATCGCAAGTGCGATTATCCTTGGTCGAATCGTTTTGGGTTGCAGCGGAACTCTCGAGCTACTCTTTTGCTGATGAAGCCCCAAATAAGACTGAAACAGCTGTACGGAGGCTGCACGAGGGATTCACTGTAATCAAAAACGATTTGCAACAAAATTTTTTAAAACTTTCATTTTGCTTGACTATGACTGCAAGCATGGTCGCCTTGCATAGTATGACTTATTATGTAGCAAACTGGCTTCAACTTGTCAATCCTAATGCAATGATACGTCAAATAGCAATCGCAGGATGTCACTGTTTAAATTATTCATTAAAAAAAGTAGATTTACGAGTAATATTAAATAAATTTGAATTTAGCATTATACAGTGTGGTCCATTTTTGATGGTTTTACAGGGTTTCTCAGTTATTTATAGGAATAAAAGAATATCAAACTGTATATTTTTGAAAATCTCATTAAACAAGCTATTTATTTGTGTCATAGCCAACTGCGGTTTCCATTTAAAATTAGAAAGTTATAGTCTGTTTCTCAGAACTGGTGCTATTTCAACAAAAGATAATAGTGTTAGTAAAATCTACATTAATTTCTGAATAAAATAGTTTTTGAATTTTCAAAATATCTTGTTAAACAGCTAAGATATTGTGAAAAATTATTTTTCGGAACAATTCGTTTTCGACCGATATTTCCCGAACGAATCGAGATAGCTAACTTTTGTTTTTCCCACTGTGTTTTTCTCGAAAGAGTAGCATTGGGTCGAGAAAACGATTTTCTTCTATTTCTATAAATAACTGAGAAACCCTGTAAAATCATCAAAAATGATCCACTCTGTACAGGGTTGATCAAGATCGATGCCTCTTATACTTTTCAAAACAGAATTTTGTAAAATAACGCGAATACGAATTTATTTACGCAGCCAAAACTGTCAAAATATTTAAAAGCTCGTTAACATTTAATAAAACCAAAAAAAAGGCAGCATCGTATTGAAGCCAGCCTACTGAGACCAGGATACGCAAGGACAATAAAAAAAAATGGCAATTTTTCCTGTTTCATTCATTAAAAAAATATATAACTATCAAAATATCAAAATAAATTTAATTTTTATTTTGAATTTATAATTTATTATTATACCGGGTGGAATATGAAGAACCTTCCTTATTTTTTATCCGATTTTAAGAAATGATACGTCAAACAAAATACTTTAGAAACATTTTAACCTGATCTGCAATAAATTTCTTTTTAACGTCTAATTTTGACATATCGCACTCAACTTAATTTTTTTTAATTACACTATATATTTTTCTGTGCTTTTTCTATTACAAATTTGCTTCTGAATACATCCACATTACAATTTATTTATTAAAAAAAAGAATTATTTTATTTTTTTATTTATTTATTTTTATTTATTTATATCGGCACTTGGTTGTAATTTGTTAGGAAAACGATTTCTATCTTTATAGAAATCGTTTCAAGGCAGCTGCAACATTTTTTCCACATTCAAAGTATGCTTCAAAAATATCCACATAATTCTAGTTATCCATTTTAATGTTTTTTTATTACGAAATGTAAGAATATTTGAAGTTAATTTTAGTAAAATGTGCGACTGACAGATAAGACATGCACAGCCCACTTAGTCTTTGTTCAATCTGATTGTATCATTTTTAAAATTTCTAAATTACTTCCTTAAATTCTCGTTTTTTTTACATGAATGGGTATAATTGTATAGATTTTCAAATTCAGGAAAAACATTTCTATAAAAATGAGTAAACCAGAAATAGTAGTGCAATTTGAAAAACAAAAGTTGACTGTCTTCTGTCAAAAATGGAACTCAAAAAAAATGTTAAATCGATTCACATTGTGGCTTTTTTAAGTAATTTTATTTGAAGAGTCATTTATTAAAATCGGATAAGAAATAAGGACGTTACAGCATCAAAGGCTTTTCATATTCCACCCGGTATATAATTTATAATTTATGAATAAAACAAAAACACAAATGTAGTCAAATCGAATAAAACAAAAACACAAGACGAACGTCGATGAAGTAAAGACGAAAATAAATGTATAAAACTAACAATTTGTCAAACCAATATAAAAACTGACGAATTTTATCGCAACCGATCATTTAATTTGTAAATATTAAAGAAAAAAGACAACCAGTTAATAATTAGAAGAGAAAACATAAGTGACCATTTGATAGGATTAAAACGGAAAATAAATTAAGCTGAAATCAATTAAAAGAAAAAGAAAACAAAAGGCGATCCAACTGATACTTAAAAAATAAAATTAAAAAAAAGAAGAAACAAAAAGAAAAAATGATAAATTGACATTTGACATTTGAACAAACCAAATTAAATCGAATAAAAGAAAGAAGGAAAGTTCGATCGATTATGTTAAAAATTGAATTAAGTGACATCAAATGAGGAATAAAAAAAAGAAACGATCGAAGGTGAAGATAAAATGAAAATAAGAATTCTATAAAACTGAGTTAAATCCAATCAAGACAACAACCAAAAGTTTGAACAAAATATAAGACTAATAGAATCAAATTGCTAATTCTAATATAAAATAGAAGAAAGCAAAATCGAATCAAGAAAAACAAAAAACGTTCGATTTATAATATAAAAATGAATGAATGTAATGTAATAAATGAATTTAACCAGATTTAAATTTAACGCTTAGTATATCTGTACACTGAGTGATCATTTTTAAGTCGGAACGTAGGATGATAATGAATTAATTAGTGTTTTTAATAAAAAATGTTATATTTAACTGAGGATAGTGATGTTAATCTCTTATGTGCCGGACTGAAAATGACAACCCTGTATACAGTTTTAGAAATATGAATAAAATTTCTAAGGGGATCATGGACATTTTTATTTACTTGTAAGGAGTCGATGCTTAGAAAAGATTGGGAACCTATCTGCTTATTTTCAGGAAGTGCGATGTAAATAGTTAGATTTACATCAAGGGTTTTCAATATCGACAAACTTGTAAGGGTCGGTTTGGGAAAAACGTACCTTTAGGGGTCTTTTAGGGGGTCGTAGTTGTCTAGTGAAGAAATTATGAACTTTTTCATCGTATATCGGTCATCGGATGATTTAAACCGCTCAGCAATGCCAACCTTTTAATTTTTAAAGATATAAATTCACTAACAAATATTCGACGATTTTAATATAAAATAAACAACGATAAAACAAATGCGCTGCTAGTTCTGAAAACATATAATATAACTGTATTTTTTAATAGCAACTAATTAGTAATTTTTGTTATCTGTCGATCGTTTGTCTATTCGATATAGTTTCTTTTTCTAATTACAGCGATACCAAAATTTCTTAAACGAAATAATTTGACCAATTGACAATTGGTATAATAAGAATCAGTTTTATTTCCTTTTACACAATTTTTAAGTTTGTATGGAAGTCGTCAAGCTATATTAAATAAAACTGTAAATATACAGGTGTCCCTTAAAACCATTTACAACTTCAGGTAGTCTTTTTCTCTACATGGTTGAGATACCAACATTGCTAATGCGAACTTCCCGCAGAGCATAATAACCTCATACGAAGCAATTCAGAAGCTTGATGCTGATGATGGCCTTTCATATAGATTTTTTGAAATTTGCATTTCTTAGTAACCTAAGACACATTCTTCACATCCGTTTTTTGTTTCGTTAAATCATATTAAACATTTATTTTACACAATCACCCCGATGCTGTATCGTTTCATGTTACACATAACGTGCCGTTATCCATGATATCTTTAAATTCATATTTCATAAGGTGAAATTATCATTAAGAGTACGTTATGTGTAACATGAAATGATACAGCAGGGGGGTGAATATGAGCTACGAATATGCGTTATGTTCATTTATTTAATTCATTTAAATGAGAAATCATTCATTCCGTACCCATTTAAAACATTTAATAAAATGTGCACTTAAACAGTGAATAAATAAAAGTATTGTCATTAGCAATTTGCGTTGAATTTAATTTATTTTAATTAAAATGCGGTATGCAAAAAAAATATTTTGCCACATTGTATTTTCAAGCTTAAAATAATACCCTTTATTAGTTCTTTAAATCAAGAATTTTTACAAAAAGTTTTATATTTTGGAATTCTAGAAAAAAAAATATATTGGGATACAGTATTTACCTCAGAAGTTATGAAAATGTTTTATTTAAAAAAAGATAATTTAGGCGATAATGTCCCTGTTCTCATTGAAATACATCTTTTAGAGTTGTCTTGTTATCTCTTGCCTTTTCTTTCTTATTAAATTGTGGAACAGATTCTGTTTTTTTTTCACCGGCTGTTCTTATTTTTTCCTGCATTTTTCTTACTCTATTTTCACTAGTATCTTGACTTGCTATATACTTTTTCCAACGTTGTTTCTTTACTTTAACTGCATTCTTGATCTCAGTATGATGATCTTTGTGACTTCATGTTCGAAATTCTCCTTGATCAACAAGATTTATCTGTCGCTGTTAAGACAGAGTCTCTCACTTCGGAATAAATAGTCTAAATTGATAGAATTTTTACAAACCGTTTTATATCTTGGAAAATGTTAATTATTATTGAGTATTTCTCTCAGAAGTTATGAGAAAGTTTGATTTAAAAAATGTAATCGAGACGATCTTAATGTTTTGAAGGAGGTTGCTGAAAGTATTCTTTCTCCAGAACCTGTTTTTTTCTGCTAAGTGTAAACAATTGTAATAAATAAATTATATTTTCTTCTATTTCTCGTCTTTCTTTAACATATTTCTTTTATGTTTCCTCTTGGTTTACAAACAGAAACTGAAAAATATTACGGTTACTAATTTAATATTAATTAATATTGTGTATTGAAAATTTGAAGATTTGAAAATGTTTCACGTTTTTATCTATTTACTCTCCTTCTTTTTCATTGCATCTTATTTATATGGCCGTTTGCACCATGTCTAGTAAAAAATTAAACCAGGTTTAATTAGGAATTAACAGTAAACCCAGTTTGCACCGCGGCTTAAACCGTAGTTAAAAACTCGCTAAACAACTCAACGTTAAACCATCATGGAAGGCGGATTAAATTGAGTTGGTTTAGCGAGTTTTTAACTACAGTTTAAGCCGCGGTGCAAACTGGGTTTACTGTTAAACCTGGTTTAATTTTTAACTAGACATGGTGCAAACGGCTATTAGATCTTTCATCTTTGCTGAGTTATTTTTTTAAGCGGTATTCAAACGAAAAGAGAAAATTGTATTTGCCATAAAAATTAAAAAGTCTGAAGATAAAGGGAACCGTACATACAGACGACAAAATGCTGGACAACAGTCGAACTCCTCTCTACAATGTGATTAGAATAGAAGAGGGCCAGTATGTTGACCTTCAGCATTCTGGAGTCTATAAGTAGGATCCCCTTAAGCGTTTGTAGAAATGAAGATAATTATTCCTTTGCAATACTTATTGCAATCGTATTAATTTTAAATTTAAATTCGAAAACAATCCAAGTTAAGTCCCTTTAAAATTTGGTTATTCAATTAATTTCCCCAATTTAATTCAGATTTCCCTCTTTCTTCCTTACAATCAAAATATGACCCATTTAATTTGTATTTATTGGCATTGACAAATTAAAAGAATTTCCTAATTGGAATGGCAATTCCAATTATAATTGCGATGGAATTAAAAGCATAAATTACTTGAACGATCATTACACGTTCGCATAATTTAGTATACTACTAAGCCGAGACATTTATTACGTTTGCATGTATATATTTAACCAATACTTTCTTATCTGGGTTAGATATGCAATGTTTACAGTTTGAATCTACAATGATTTGGGCATAATAATTAAAGCTTTCAGTGTGCCATCGGTTTGAGATTAACAGGGACTTAATATTTTCTAAATAAAAATAAAAATAAAATCGTACCGAAATAAAGTATAGTAGATACAAATTATTCTTTATTTGAATTTCTCAATATTTTGCTATACTATTCAAAATCCCCTACACAAACAAATTTGATTTCATTCCAAAATTCATGATCCCTGTTATTATTACGCGAAGTCCTAAGTAGCAATTTGACTAAATTAAAAATGAATGTAATTAATTATTAATTGTTTAAAGCGCATGAATGTAGTATGCCAACAATTCTGACTATACACATTTAGCCCAAGGTTAAAAAAAATACATATAAGTATTCTTTTTCGTTAATTAAAGGGTGGTACTTCCAAATTTGTATTAATAATACCTACATTTAATTACCGGTTTCGGTAAATGATTATCAGTCTGCTTTCGTTGAATAATTAGAAAATAATTGAAGGCAACAGTCATTGAAGAAAATAAGTATTTGACACATTATATCAAAAAAATCCGAACTACTTCAAGAATAAAACTATTTTCAGGAAATAACTGTTCAAAAATCACCTGGAGTGTCATCTTTAATAACTAATTTATTTTTATATTAATGTTCTCCTTTATCAAATTTCTTTTCTTTTTGTGTGTAATATAATTCTATTCATCTTTTTTCTATACAGTCTGAAAGAAAGCAAAACATATTTACTAATTCATTTATTTGTTAATTAGGAGTAGAAAATATGTATTTACAAAATGGGTCACTTATTTTTTTTTTGTTGCAAACTTCTCGTTTCTTTTGTTGCTATAGTATCTATACGTTTCTAATTTCACGATCCCAACCATTCTGTTGTTGGTTTGCTTTTTTATTTTCGGTCATTTGTTCGCATTGTAAGATCCTATCTGAAAACGAAGAAGACAAACTGCAGGTTTGAATGTCTGGGAGTCTAAACAAAAGGTTGAATAATGGGGTACCATTAGGCTTGATTCTTGGGCCCTTGTTTTTTTTTCTTTTAGCCAATGATCTCATCGAGATATGGGCATACGGGCATCGTCATTTGCTCTTGTAGTTAAATAAAATCTTTGAAATCGTAAAAACAGCTATCCAATAGAAACAGTTTAAGTTCACGTTTAAAATCTGGTAAATTATCCTCGAATCGTATTGATGAGGGCGGGCGGTTGTAAGTTTTTAATGTTCGGTAATATACACTTCGTTCATAAAGGCTGGTGTTATGCCTGGGGATTGATAAATTATTAAAATTTCTAGTTTTTAATGATAAGTTGGGATTATATTGATCTTTATTTTTTGAAAATAAATTGAGGTTTGTTTTTGCGAAGACCGTAAGGTTGTAGATGTAAAGACAAGGTAAGGATAAAAGACGGAGTGATTTAAACAGTGGTTTGCAGTATTCAGAAGGCTTCCTACTTAACATTGTTCTAATAATGATTTTTTGCATAACAAACGCTTGCGGAATATGAGGAGAGCCTCCCAAAATATTAAAGCGTAGGAGAGAGTGGACTGAACATAGGCACTGTAGTACATTAATAAAACGTCGATTGAAACACAATGTCTAGGGTAAACCCAAAAATTTTACGCTGTCGGACACTGGAAACGATTTGGCATTAACTTTGATTAAGATATTAGAAGACAGGGGACCATTTTTAAATTGCAGTGCTACAGTTTTATTAAAATTAATTAAAAGATGATTCCGTTCAGACCAATTGGACACGACGTTAATGGCTGAGGAGGCAAGTTCAGCACATAAGTACTCGGAGTTACTTGTTACGATACATGAAGTATCATCAGCATATTAGCACAATGATACGGAAGGCATCATTTGTTCTAAGTCATTGACATAGATCAGAAATAACAGTGGCCCAAGGATAGATCCCTGTGTGACTCCTTTACTAATTATTTTTGGGTCAGATAAAATCTCGGAGATTTGGATTCTCGGATGTTTTTTCTAATATAGTATACTAGTAATCTTCCATTGTTGGATCCTCTGACATCTTTCTCTTTGTTCGCGGACGTTACAATTTTATTGCGTTAATCAAAACAACAGAAATTACTAAAGCTAAGGAACCACAGTTGAGGGCGGTTTGCTGACAATTTATTCTATTTCAATAATACTAAGACTGAGCATTATGAAAAATCTGCCTCAAGATGAGGCTGGAAAAACTGCGATTTTTTTGCGGTGCACGTTGATTCTACATAGATCAAGATGGAGCCCTAAAATTTTGTATTAACAAGTATTAAGCTTGCGGCAGCTGATGTTGTAAGGCAGGCTTATTTCTCCTTACTTATGTATATTACTTATGCTTTATGGGGTCATACAAGCGGTGGCATACAAGTTTCCAACTTAAGGCTGTTAGAGTGCTTGATATCCACAACCAAATAAGTTATTAACTTTTCCCACAGTTTATATCTTAGAAAGTATGCTCCATGTTAAGTAAAATTTAAATGTATCAGGTGTCTCGTTTGTTATGGATGCCAAGTAATATGGCAAAGACGATGTAGGAAAGGAAATAAGTACGATTTAAAATTAAAGAAAAAACCGTAAAACCAAGTAGGAGTCAGTAAAGTTATAGGAACGGATAAAAGTGAAAAAAAAAAACAGTACAGAAGTGGAAATGCTAAAGCTTAGTCTCCAAATTTTTTGCATTGATTGGTTGTCCACATGCCTTAGTTAAATATAAATATAATACGAATTATGAGCTCTTGAACAGCTCCAGTAATACCAGACGTACATTCAGGAGTTTCTTCTCGTAGTATTACCATCATTACTGTTTCCGCTACCTTGTCGAGATTAGTCGATAATTAAACCCAACTCATTACGAAACCTTTCCTGAACATGATGTTTTTTAATTTGTTTTTTTTCTGGCTTATATTTGTCAGTGATTCCTGACCATTTTCCAAATGATAAATTATATGAAATGTGTAGAATACAGCGAATCCAAGCATGTAACGAAGATAGTTCATATTTGAAAGTCTCTTCTCTTTGAGTTCTTAGTTTGACATGTTCAGGATTATTCATTTCTTTGGGTTTGGTTAGACAAACGATGCATGTTTTATCTATTATTACCCGTGGAACTTTTCCGTCAATCACCGTCGTAAAAAGTTCGTGTGTTACGGATACTTCTTTTCCTCATGTCTGAATAGATGATAGTGCAAGAGAACGAATTTGGGCATCTATTTCCTTGACATCATTTCTCATCTTCTCAGGAGTTTCTTTGGAAAATCCTATAAGAATGGATCTGCAAAATCTTACAGATGATGCGGCGGGCTGCATTTTGCCAAATTATTTTTTTGGATACCGGCTTTGTTTATCAGTCTGAATGGAACGCAAGAAGAAATGAACAAGTTTGTATCAGATATTAACGCGTTTACAACAGAAAATATTTGTTTATATTCACTTTGGACCTGAGGAACCATCACAACTCCACTTTCTGTATAAGATTAATTCATTCGCTGAGGTTACATCAACCGATTGTATGTTAATTACGAGGTGGTCTAATAATACCTTAGCCATAGTATCGGTTATTTCAATATGCGATTTGGATTTGGATAGCAAGCCACATTTGCTTCTGCAAGTTGTTTGTATGGGAGAAATAAGTTGCAATCTTTTTCAATCATATAGTTTTTAAGGTACTAGTACTGATCCCTAGATAAATCTAAGTCAATGAATATAACCAATCTTTCCTCTGACGTATAAGGAACAATAGAAGCGTTCTCATTTTCAGTCAGCTTTTGATGAAGGAAGTCTTTCATATCTAAGGATGCAGTACGAATCAATTGTCTTATTGCAGCTTCCTTAGCTTCACCAATAGAACGTAATCTTTGAACATATGAAAAATGAAGCGAATCGAGTTCCTGTTTCACGGAATTATGGTTTCGTTGCTTTTCGTTTCTTGGTTTTATCAGACGACTCTTCATAACTTTTGCAGGGCCTCCCTCGTTTACCATCTAATGACGAACCAGGTTTTTCCGATTCCTGCAAGTGAACTGAAAATTCATTCGTATTTAGCCAGTCTTCATTGTTCTTCAGAAACCTGTCTTTGAAACAAAAATTTTTAAACGTGTTTTTCCCATCGTGCAGGAAAACTGAATATGACGAAAAGTGGAATGTGGGGAAGAAGAAAGAATTAACGACTCGTACTTTTGTTTCCAAGGCTAATTTGAGATATTTTTTTGTTGAAGGCTCGATTTCATTGAAATAAATCACGGAGGAAGACAAATATCAGCATGACTACTCATATTTCTAGAAGCCCTAATTTAATCGTGACGAATCATTTTTCCCAGTTGCTTTGCATCCGTAGCCTTCGACATCTCAATAAATTTCGCAGGAGTATTTTAAAATTAATTGTACGTTCAAGGAGGAATGAACTTGAAGCAAATAAATCCGGGCGGGCGCTCCGTATTTATGGTAAAAGCTTTGGGATCAAAACACTATTGAATTTAGAAAGCACAAAAGGTAAAAGGAAGTGATTTATGTTTACGTCCTGTCTTTAGATTGTTTTAATATTGGCGAAGATTCTGTTATTTTCCTTTTAAAAAAGTATATGCGTGGTTAATGATTGAAGTTCTGTAGTACACATAATATTAAATAAATTTTGTCATACACACATACAGACTGTGACAGAAATATTTAATTTTGATAATAAATAAAGAAAGTTTTGATTATGTATGGGTAGCAAAATCACTTAATTTCGACTCTCATCCGATGAAAATGTGTATAAAAAAATTCGTTCAAGTCGCATAGTTTAAATACTGCGCAAATATCGACGTTTCTTCAGTGGTGAAACATCATTTTCATAAGAAAGAAGTGCAACCGCTAGCAATAAGATTATACTGACTGTTCAATTGAAAACTACATCAAGTGGTTTACATTTTTTATGAAGAAGCGAAAAAAGTATAATTTAAGTCCTGTTTCACAATGTTATGAAAAATTCAAAGGCTATTTAATCAAGCACTCGACATTATTTTAACTAGAACTGCTTTGTAAAGGGATTATTACACCATGCATTTAATAATAGGCTACTACTTTATTAGAAGCAGTTACAATAATATTTAAAGAAAATTCTGATTCCTACCGTGTGGAGTCTTTTTTTAATTACCTTTGAAAATTCGAAGGAACTTCCGCTCCACATAGGATCAGTTATAAAACATTGCAGAGCTTTTCTTGGGAAGCTCTTAAAAATTGGAGTTTTCATATTTTTAAGATCCTTTCAGACTACCCCATTTCTTGTCCAAGATTTGATTTAATTTCTGCACTTAATATTTGAAAAAAAAGATCAGGTTTGGAGATTTAACACATTCTATTTTTTTACGAGTAGATAGTTTCTGATTAAGTTTTAATTTTGACACAATTTAAAAAGGCTAACCAAATTAAACTAAATCATGTACAAGAAATAGGGCGGTGTAAAACACCTTTTAGAGGTATTAACAAAATGAAACAGCACATGATTTTATTACCTTATAAAACTCTATAAGTGTGTAAGCTATTAGATACGAAGTAGGTCACATTTCTTCCATTTAATATATCGAATCTGCATCTCTTAGGTTTACGAGACTCGTTTAATGCACATTCACTTTGAAACAGCCAGTATATATGTATAACAGAGGTTAAGTGTCGTAAAAGAACGGAGTTCTCGTTTCCGGTCTGAGGATTATAGTACCTACTTTCGTCGATTTATTTTTTTATCTTCTTTAAATTTTCCTTTTTACGTGCATTATTCCTCTTCTGCTTTTGTTTCTGTTTTCATTTACTCCTACTTATTTTTCCTATGCGTTTTCATTTTCCGGTATTTGCCTTATCTAAGGATTGTTTTTATTTCTCGTAGTACTGTGACTTATCTCGTCAGATGTTAATTCGACAAAATATTCTCTTCCTTAATCACCCCTTGTTTTTTTTTTTTTATCTAAGCACATATTCCTACATCCTGGAGAGAGCGTTCAACCGAGTTACTAAATGTAGAATATCTATCTATTCAAATTTCTTTTGAATTCAGGCGGTGAATTTAATTTTTTGCTTCCTTTCTTAATTAAAATTACAAACAAACGTCTTTTAATATTTTGGATTCTGCATGAGAAGAAAATTGAAAATGGCTTAAGAAAATGGCAGTGAAAAATTCTTCGAATTTGTAGAAGATGAAAGACTGAGTAGAACAGGGATAATGTACACATTGTGGATGACGTTGTGAAATGTGAAATAAAGAATCAATAATTAGCGATGTTATAAAAATAGAAAATGAAATGCTAAGGCAGCTGGTACGGAGCTGTACTACAATTAAAGCCCGAAAGAAAAAGAAAATATAAAATCATTGGAAATTGTCGTGCAGGAATTGAGAAACAAATAAGAAACTGAAGCAAGAAGGCAAACAATAGGAAGAAAATGCAAAAAAATATTAAACTACGTGTGTATATGTGTAAATGATTGGTAAACTTTTATTACTCGTAAAATAATTATGTTATACCTACTGTTATTATACAGGGTGTTTCCTAACTCGAGTTATATTTTTTTAGTAGCGTGTAGAACTCGTTAAATGAAACCTGTTTTTTATATGCAATTAATACAAGTAGAAAACTTATATTACTGTTGCAAATAACATTCATTTTGGTCATTTTGGTTTACTTAAAGAAAAGGTAGTGGTTGCCATTCTGATCCATACAAAATTGGATGTGATTTACCAACAGTCTTTGAATGCGCATTCAATGTGCTTTTAAGTCGAGCACGTGCAAAGTCAGTTCTATTGTGGCTGTTTACTTTGAGTTGTGAAAATAATTTCGCTGTATACAAATGGCCCACGTTTATGATAATAACAAACCTTGAGTTGTGAAAATAATTTCACTGTACAAATGGCCCACGTTTATGACAATAACGAATGTTCCTAATTTGTAGTGTCATCAAAGTACTAATATTATATCCTAGTTATACGCGGAAAGTTCTCCCTTGTGGGTTCACCCCCCACCGCGGAGAGTTGTTCGGGTTGTACAAAGGTAGAGACACAGGTGAAACTTCGTTGAAGCCATGCTGAAAGACCTAGAGCACCTGTAAACTTGCAGCTAGAGGAACAAATATTAAATCTTGTTGAGGAGGACCCAACAACTCGTATTGAAATATTCCGAGCCAAGTTGAACTGCGGGCAAACCAGTTGTACCTATTTCAAGTGCAATGGGTCCAAGTCTTACAAACACAATACCAGCTCAAGAGGGTAATTTTGCGAGTGGCTCTTACATCAGCATGAAATAGAATGACAAAATTTTGGTTATGGATGAGGCTTTATTTAACCAAAATGGAGTTAATGCCTCCTACAATACGCAGTCGATATAATCCCCATGCCTGTCGGCAAATAAAATTTAAGATTTTTGGCAAATGTTTGGGCAGCAATAGTCAAATCCGTCAGTATTCCTTTGATGAACCAAAACTATCTCGATCTTTTGCACAAGTCTTCTAAAAGAAATGCTTTTGAAAGTTAGGTGCACTACGGGGCACAGACCATTTTAAACGTGACGTGAAAATCTTCTTGGACATAACACTATATGGATACGTCGTGCAAGACCAGTTTCGTCGCCAATTAGGTCACCAAACTTTATTCCTTGTGATTTCTTCTTATGGAAGAACTTATTGTCCGCATAGTATAAGCAGTGATACAATTAGGGGAAAACTTTTATCGCATCACTTTGAACATTTTCTTTAAATAAACCATTTTTCTATTTTTAGTTTAAATTGTATTTGAAATATCTCTTTTACCGAGTACTATACGTTATTAAAAATATGACTCAAATTAGGAATCAACCTGTATATCATTTTATGATTTTTATATCGCTCTACTTTTCTTTTTTATGCCATGAAAGAAAGCTACTTAACACTTAAACTGAAAAGGACGAAGGAAGACCTAAAAAAAGAGAGAAACAGAAACAAACTATAGAAACAGGTGGAGGAGGATAGATTTGAATAGCTTAACAATGTTTTATTATAAAAATGATATCGTACGATTTTGTTATCAAAACTGTTGAAATTTGTTGTCCCTTAAATACTGTGACATACTCCTACATGGTTCACGACTGGTTGGACTCTTTGGTCGTCCGTTATATGTAACTATATTAAAAATTATTTATACGCTTTGTTTTAATTGAAAAAAAAAATAATGGGGATTAAATTGGATAACTTCTTTTGAAGTCAATTTGTTCTAATCGAATATGGTTTTATGGCTTTTATTTTTCAACTGTTCAGTTTTCCTTTATTTCTGTAAATCAAATAATTCTTTGCGAAAGAAAATAATCAATATAAAAATCAAAAAGGAGTGAAAGAAGACTTGTGATATACAGCAAAGATCAATTAAAAAACAAATGAATAATAAACAAGATGAGGTAAAATTAATATGAAATTATGCCTCTTCAGAGCCTGTTTAATCTTTCTTTGTTTGCAAGACGAAAGAACTGAAAAAAATTGAAACAGATCACCGTGGATTCAATTTCATAAAATGAACTTTGATAGCGTACTTGCTTTCATTCAAAAGAGGCAGAAACCCAACAGTAGTAACACAAAAACTAATTGTAAGCCGTATTTTATGAAACAAAGCACGAAAGGTACTTGGAAAATAAAGTATCAAGAAAAGTAGGTAAACGATTGCCAATTAATGTTAAGAAAAGATAAATCTATGATTTTGTTCAAGACGGATTAGTGCAAGCGAAAATACCATTTATTATTAGCAGGCCTAGGCGCAAGGTTTCGTTAAATATACGAGGAACTATTAATATGCTGAAGCGATCATAGTCAAAGTTCTAATCTTTAACGCGTCTGCCCTATAAAAACAAAACAATAAACCAGTCGAAACCCGAGAAATCTATGCGGCACGCAGTAACCACTACAGTTCTGGTCGACTAGGTATAAAAACTTGTTTACTTAACCGATTTATTGTGAAATAACCTCGCATTCTTTTTGCAGTGGCGCTATAATTGATATGAATTAAATGTATTACGCCAGTTTTTTTTAAAAGCAACGTTAAAGAATTATCATGTTTTTATTATTATTAATTTGAAAGAATCTATATAGGCAATTATGTTACACACGTAATTTAGATTAAACGGTTGCTTCTGATTGATCGCGAGGGTGAGAGTGCCTCGGGCATATAGGCCGTTCAGCGGCGACGTTGAAATCTACGCCGCTGCTTTGTTTATCCTTATACTGGTTTTTACCAGATATCCTAGGAATGGCCGACCCTTAATTATTAGTTCTGAAAAATATTTAGTCGTGACAAAGGATTCCAAAAATCATTACTACGAAAAAGAAAACATTTTACAAAGTAAATAAGAAAAAAGTTCAGAAAAAGGAGTTCTTCATAAAAAAGCATAGAAATATTTTTTTTTCTTCACTCGAACTTTAACTGGCAGGCACATGCAACTTACAAAACAAATATCACATCAAACTGCACGCTTATAATTCGAAAATTTATATGGAACAGTATAAAAAAAACTCATAGTTTTATTTCAAGGAAATGTTAAACATTGTGATTTGAAAATTGTTGCGAGGCAAGGGCAGGATAAAATTAAATTGAGGGCCGGATCCGACCCACGAGCCGCACCTTGCGTAAGATTTGAAAACGTTTTTTTTTTAGCTGAAACACATTTTAACTAAAACTGGAAAAAACTGGAATAGAAAAAAAGTCGAATTACTAAGTTAAAAAAAAGAATTTTTGGGCACGAATCCAGTTCTAACAAATATAAACATACACTGTTAAGTCAACATTTCTAAATACATAATATGTATACATAGATCTACAAAAAAAAAACATGAGTACAAATGTCATTTTCATTCGTCATTTATACTAAATAAATTTAAAAATTTTTCAGTCTGTTAGTGATGCAACATTATCGTACAGTCGTGGAAAATTAAAAGAGAATGTCCACCACTAATCTATAGCAGAGAAAAGCTGGAATTTGGCAGAGTTTTCTTCCTTTACGTTCTTTTTTAGCTGTTCATAATTGTATTTATTCGCGGTTAGTGCTCATTTAAATCGCTACATTTACTATGCCAGTCGGAATCACTCAAAAAACGGAAAATCTCTTTCAAAATGATAAAACACTATATCATTAATGAGTATATATTGGGGAAATATATTTTGCGCTGTTCAAATTCAGTATAACAAAAAAACAGAGCAATATTGCCGCAATAAAAAATTACAGTTATGCAATCAACTCTTCTTGTTTCATTGTGTAAAGATTTTTAGAGTAATTAGTTGACCAGTTGTACTTCGATCTCCGGAGTATATCGCCACATTGCATCATACAGTAAGAACGCCGTAAATTATTCTCACCGTCCCATTACACGATGTGCCTGTTCGATGCACTTTTACGGCGCTACTGTACTTACTACTTATTACGTGTACTTATTCTAATTCTATCCTTATTAATAAGTATCGGACATTCTTAGGATATCTGGTAAAAACGAAATGTATAAAGATAAACAAAGCAGCGGCGTAGATTTCAACGTCGCCGCTGAACGGCTTATATGCCCGAGGCACTCTCACCCTCGCGCTCATTGCATCAGAAGCAACCGTTTGATGTAAATTACCTGTGTAACATAATTGCCTTTATAGTTTCTTTCAAATTAATAATTATGAAAACATTATAATTCTTTAATGTAGCTTTTAAAAAGACTGGCATAATACATTTAATTCATATCAATTATAGCGCCGTCACTGTAAAAAGAATGCGAGTTCATTTCGGAATGAATCGATTATGTAAACAAGTTTTTATATCCAGTCGACCAGAACTGTAGTGGTTACTGTGTGCCGCATAGACTTCTCGGGCTTCGACTGGTTTATTGTTTTGTTTTTACAAGGCAGACGGGTTAAAGATTAGAACTTTTTCCGACTATGATTGCTTCAGCATATTAATAGTTCCGCGTATATTTAACGAAACCTTCCGCCTAAATTGCGCCTAGGTCTGATCATTAAAAAACAAGCCGTTGTAATTAAATTTTTTTTTTTAAAACTGTTGAATCATTTTCTGTTAATTCTGTCAAAACATTCAGGAATAACGTCTGTTTTAGAATAGAATATATATTTTCACACTATAATTTGTAGTAATCTTCTTCTTTCTTTTACTATTCAATGGGTTGCAAAATGTTATACATGTATGTATAAACGTTATGTCCAATTCACTGTAATATTTATTTTAAGCTGCATAAACAGATGGTTATTATTTGCATTTTTGAAATTGTCAGCCTGCATTTAAATCGTTTTCGTCTGCCAGGTTTTCAAATTGGTCTTGCTGTTTGCCAAATAGTGCAGATAATATACATATATTTATCCTGCAGTTATAAAAACTACGTTATGAATTTGTTATTTTATTCTTTTACTTTAATTCTTTAAGACCTTAAAAATTCTGACTGTATAAAGAGATGTAATGTATTCATAAACAGAACCTTGGTAGTTTGGTAGTCAAATAAATAAAAAAATGAGAACAATAGTAATATAAATGCAGGTAAATTAAAATATGTAATGTTTTATGTAAAAGAAAATCAATCGATTATTCCTGGGAAAAAATAAAATTTCAAGTTCAACAAAAAAATTCTATTCTAAATTTTATTCTTATAAATGAAATTGATTCTTGTCCGATGAAAATTTGAAGTACAAAGTTTTTTTAATCTTGAACCGGACAGAAATATGATGGGAACAAACTTAACGTTTCGCTGTAGATTTATAGCTTCGTCAGAACAAGAATCAATTTGAAAAAAAAATCGATGTTTCTTAAACATTAGCTGTTGTAAGATGTTTTTATTTGTGGTAAGTTCTATTTGCTTTATACCATTTCTTTATTATTATTATTATTACTAGTGTAATTATTGATTATTAGAGATTTTTCTTGTATTAATATTAGTGATTTTTGGCAATTTGGATACATTTCGAGCTCATTTTTGTTGGTTTTGAACCATTTTTGTATTGTTGTTGTTGTTTACATATTATTATTATTATTATTTTTTGTAATTGACGTGTCAGTTCTATACGTATTTTTGGGATCAATAAATTTACTACTAGTATTACTACTACACATGAGAAGTAGTAGTAGTACATAATATATTATACTATACTATGTAACGAAGAAAAGGACGTCGAAATATCTGATTCTTACAAGTGTAAGCAAATGTGTCTGAGCAAATTCAGAGCATTCAGAAATTATTGAAAGGCGTCTGAATTTGGCTCACAAGCAGAAATAAGTAGTCTTCTTTTCTTGTCGGCCAGATAAATCCGTAAAAAATAAAGAGACCCTCTTTTTATCTTTTGTTTTTTTTTTGTAATAATTATTCAGAACGTCATTATACTTTACAATTATGTGGAAACATTGCTGCGTGCTGCGTGATAATTTCAACAATTTTAAAGAAGAGTCAGTTTATTCTTGCGTATGGGGAAACTGAATAAATATTGTAACTAAGTAATAGGAGTAATTAAAACAATTGCTCTAAATATCAGACTAATTAATAACAATCACATGGCCTCAATCATTTTTTTAATAAATTGTCGCTATTATCAATGACTTATGAAATTGATGCCTATAAAATACCATCGAAAATGGGACATCCTGTACTGTATCTTTCAGCAGCAGTATTTTTTTGAAATAAAGCTATTATTATTAACTTTTTTTAAAGCTGCGTTCAAATGCTTTTTAATCATTTATGAACGTTCCATATATGGTGAATTGAAGTTGGCGCTGTGACGAAGTATTTAAGCAAATCTAATAGCGTTTTTGATTCACTTGCACTGTTTGTACTCTGAATACTTGCGTCTTGTCTGAAACCTCACGTTATAATACGAAAGTTATTAAGACTCAAAATTGGAGTATAATCAGAGTAAGTGAATCGAAAATGCTATAAAAGTTGATCTGAAAATCTTTACATATTGAAATAGAAAAACTGATTTTATTTTTTTTATTGTACTTGTTCATATTATTTCTTTAGCGGTGCGTTGCGGCGCGGCGCAATCATCTTCACAACATGCATGTGTGCATGTGTGTACATGTACCCGGAATTCTATCTTCTATAAGCTACACAGCGAAAAAATTACGGAGTTTACGTGGTTTGCAAACTAAAACATGAAGTTTTATTAGTCTGACTGAAAACGAATGTATTCTTCATTTTCTCGGGCCGCAATTGGTTAAATTCTACGTATATTATAATTTTCAAATACTTGTTATATACAGGTGTCCCAACAGTGCGTTCTTGGGATATATCTCGATAACTAGTGCAGATACAAAAAAAGTTTCAGGACATTTATTTTAAAATTTAGACGTCTACAACATAAAATTATTTTCACCTGTACAGGGTGAATCAAAACAGCGGTACTGAATACAACTTTTTTATTTCAAATGGTACACCCTATATATCATGTCAAGTTTGGATTGCACATAAAATTCTACACATTTTTTATGTACCATAATCTATAAAAGTATTTTTATCGTTACAGGGTGATTATGGTACTAACCAAAATATCGGAAATTTCAAAATGACATAAGTCAATTTTCTTAAATAGCATGCCCTATATTGTTATATCCTATACAGTACTTTCGTTTTTGTCATGCATGTCTTATACCTATATTTTTTTAGAACCCCAGACCGGTATGATTTATTTGTTTTAAAAGTACTGTATTAGACGAACAATTTAGGATATAAAAATATAGGGCATGCTATTTAAGAAATTTGACTTATGATATTTTGAAATTTCCAATATTTTGCTTAGTACCATGATCACCCTGTATCTATAAAAATACTTTTAATAATGGCTTAGAATAAACTGAAGTATCAACTACATCTGTGTCGAAAATCTTTTCTCTAAAGTTAAAAATAAATAAAATATGAATAAATAAAATAATGGCTGCAAGCGACAGTTTTTAGATAAAATGTCAAATATCTTCCGAACGGTTAGAATTAGACATAGATTATGGTACATAAAAAATGTGTAGCATTTTATGGGCAATTCAAATTTGATATCATATATAGGGTGTGCCATTTGAAATAAAAAATTTGCATTCAGTACTGTGTTGATTCACCCTGTATAGGTGTATTATGTCGTAGACTGTTAAATTTTAAAATAAAAATGTCTTGAAACTTTTTTTATATCTGCAGTAGTTATCGATATATAGCCTGAGAACGCACTGTTGGGACATCCTGTACTTTTGTTTAAGTAGTTACAAGCAGATATTTAAAAGAGGAAAAAAAAGGAGGTTACCTTTTCCTTGGAGGTAAAAAGTTAACTACTTCAAATCTGACATCAACAGCGCATGATCTCGAAGGAACTACGACAAAGAGTTAACAAGTAGTTCCATTAGGACCATCATTTTTTCTCGTGTAAGAACCTTTTCAAGGTTGTATCCTGTAATATTCTCATAGCCGGATTCATTATCGAAAGAAAGGAGACTTTAAAATAAAAGTCACAGTCAGATGTCAAGAGTAATGTAAAAATATATTTGTTTACACATCAGAATGTGACTTTTATTTTAAAGTCTCGTTTATTTTCATTATAAACGGCCCTTAATCTCGCAAAAATCGAAATTTCTAATTCATGGTAATAACTAATATTAACGAAATATTATAATTTATTATTAAATACGGAAAGCAAAATACTTAAATTTATTACATAAAATTTATAAATAAACCGCTAAACACTCAACAAATCTTGTGATCAGTCATCTGACTCTATTATTGATTTGCATTTGATATTTTTTACATAAAACCGCGTTAGTGCTTCATATCTTAGTACTTCAGACATAACCACTCAGTTTTGAAGGCAAAAATACATACATATAATTGACGTAATTCTGCAGTATTAATGGCGAGGTTTATGTTCTCGAGATAAAAGATGTTAAGAAAGCCTGTGTTTTGAAAAATTCCCAGATCACTCCAGAAATAATTAATTTTCTTAAGTGCGAAATAATCTTTTCCGCCAGTTGAAGTGAGTTAATTAACGTCTCGATAAGACGAGATACGAATAAATATCCGAAATGTAGTATTCTTATTTTATTATTTACATCACTTACAAGTACTAGGCTTAATATTTCTAATAATACCATATTTTTACTTAATTTTTTTTTTAAATAAAAGGATTATGTACTTCCATGGAACTGTAAAGTCGACATGCGTTATCATATCATGTTTAAATTTATTTGTAGACCTTGCCTCCTGCAGATTGCGGAAAACCTTCAATAAAGTATAAGTACTTCAAGTTTCAGTATTAGTAAACTGACTCTCTTATAATTTTTAATAGTAGACAATTATGTAATTGACAGTAGAAAGAGTATTAGGTGTTTACGTGTTACCTTTTAAGTACGTACAGTCATTGGTAACTTAATCTATACCTCTGGGTGTTAACCGAGACCTTGTTGTTACTTGAATTTATAATCACAAAACTCTTTCTTTAATATCGATTTACCTGAACGCGACTATACATTCCTCGAACTATTAAACAATTCAAATGCAATTATCTTATAAATAATCCGTGCTGTTATTGATGTTGTAAGGTAAAAATTGCATAGATGTCAAAGGATATGTTTAGCAAAACAATAATTTTTAAAGAAATACGTCAAGAAGCTTTATTAAAATGATTGTGGGTGTAAAAACTAAACATCAACAAAAATGTATAGAAAATAGTTAATAGGAGTATTATTTTTAATGTCTTCATGAGAAGATGCAAGCAATTGTCCGATAATTTCAAAACATTAATAATGTAATTAGGTTCGTTCTTTTCTGTTCTGAGTCGTTAAAATTCATACTTAGCAAGTGCAATGCACGAACTTAGATACACATTCATCATTGCCCATGATTAAGACAGTCCAGAACTTGGAATTCTGGTAAAAGGGGCAAAAGGAACCGGCATATTGTTAAATTAAAGAAAAATCCTGTACCCATAACTTGATAATTATTATTCATTCCTCGCGGCTTTTAACTTTTTTCTACAATTTGTTATTTCTTATTTTTGCAGGTTTCTTTTTTGTCGACTGTAGCCTGTAGACTGCAGGCTCCCAGTTTCTTAGTCATCTCCACCTTCCGCTCGTCATCACTTTTTTTTACTACCTGATAGTTTTCTCTTTTTTCGAGGTGTCACTACTATCTTATCGATAAGCTTTAATTAACTGGGTCGTTGTCACCTCCCTTGCCCTTAACTTTTCGTTATTCGTCTTCCTTTCGTACCCTCCGTCCTCCCTCTAATATCTTCCTCAGATTTTTGCTCCGCCAAATTTCTGGTTAGTCGTTCTTTCCTCTGTTAATAACCTAAACTTCACAGCCGTAAGTAAATGTACCAATCCAAACAGAAAATGGGAAGGAATCATATCTCCAATGGTACTAAAGATGGCAATTAAATAAAGAGATTTATGGATTTATTAAAGATATATAAGAAGAGGAACAAATGCCATCAGAAAAATGGAATATGCGATGACTACATCAATATATAAAAGGGAGGACCCACCAGACAAGATACACCAATTCAGAATAGCTAACGACGCTAACAACCATTCAGAAACAAGATATTGGAAGATATCAAGGTTGATTTAGACAAGTCGGCCAGTAATTTTTGGATAAAAAAATACAAGCAAGAAAGCTGTAAGTATAAATGACGTGGATCTCAAATGTCACCAATACGTGGCATCAGCAAATGATATCATTCTCTTCACAACAACAAAAGTGAACTGCAGAGATTGACAAGGTTGATCCAATCATCCAAAGCTGGGAAAGTGGGATCTTACATTAGAAGAAAAAACTAAATATATGCAAATGAGGGGAACAACTAGCAGGAGATTTGTAGCAAATATTGCTTGAATCGCATTAAAGCCCTCTTGATTGGATGGTAGAATTGGAATTTGAGTGGTGTTAAATTTTCTAAATTCGAAAAGCGGTAGATGGACAATAGGAAGGAATGGAAGATTACTTAATTTTAAACCTTCAGATTACTCCATCATTATGTGATGAAAGTATTACACAAATCTATTAAGCTCAAGTCCAACTTTTAATTTTTTAATCTATACCTTCTTTGGTTGCTTCAACGTGGTGCTTTGCTTGTACATCGTGGAATTCTGCCTTGCCGCAAGCCCCTTATATCCCTCTATGATGGGAGAACTCTTGCCTGCTAGCGTTAGAGCAAGTTGCGGATCAATTATAACCTTCATCATTTGGATATTGGCGTACGTAGTCACCATGACCTATCCCCATTTATACCAAGCGTGTGGCCATGGCCCTGTCTTGAACGGCTTTAGTATCATATGCATGCTCGAATTTGTTTACATTCTATTCGTCATCGAAACAAACATCAAACAAAAATACTGGAAGAGATGCAAGTCCTAAAGGTGGGAGAAGTGGTAAGTTGAAAAGGAAAGCAAACGAGAAGGTTCGAAACCTAAATAAGTTTTAGAACGCATACAAAATTGACATGTACCTCTTGCATTATTTGGAAAGTTTCTCCAATCTGCTTATTTCTTCTTATTCTATATATTTTTCTGTTTCAGTTACATCTTCAGTTGGTTCGTTTTCTACTCCATAGATCTTTCTTTGGCTGTATTTATCACTTTACTCCTTTGTACCTGTTGCCAACTTTGGGTTGATTGCCAACTAGGTTGGGTTTGATTCCATTTGCTGTAGTAACAGGAACAAAGTCTTCTAAGCAGTACTCTATTACGACGGCCTTGCTTATGGCGTGCCATTTTATCATTTTGGGTGTAATTTCGTCCAGTTTTTTCAATTTTATTCTGTGTTTCTATTATATCTCCAGTTATTACTTGTACTCTAGGCTTTCTTATATTCCATGCTGTTTCTTTTGCTGTACCTGTTGCCTTCTTTTGAAAATCTTGGAAAGTTTCGCCCTCTGCTTATTTTTTCCTATTCTATTCTTCCGTTATTTTTGTTATCTTCAGTTGGTTCGTTTTCTACTCCAGAGATCTTTCTGTGGCTGTAACTATCACTTTCATCCATTGTACCTCTTGCCAACTTTAGATAATCTGGGAAAGTTATGTACCTTTCGGTAGGTATTCTGCTACAGGATCCAATTTTTTATCTTTATCTTTTTATCTACTAAACATGACTGTGTTTGGATTTTAAAAACAAATTGTGCCCCAATTAGAGGCGACCTTCTTCTAAAACAAAAATAAAATATGGCGCTGGATTCTGAATTTGAACAGACTTTGGAATTAAATTAATTTATTTGGTGGTTCAGCATTATCCATTTAACAAAGGTATACCTTTGAATTACTTGAATTACTCTTTCGTACCTTAAACTTTACATTTCTGTTATTTTTTTTTGAACTCGTTATGAAGTATAAATACTCTGATAGGTTTCCTCTTGTAATTCTAAAGACCCGGTTTAAGTTTAAGATTCGCTTTGTTCCCATGCAAACAATTGTAAGGACAAGTGTATCCATAGGAATTAAACGGGGCTTAAAATTAAACCCCAGTTAAGTTAAACCTCATTGAAAAACTGGTCCTAAAACCTATTCAAAAACAAATTCGCTCATTAAAAGTACTTCAAAAGTAAATAGATGATGCTGTCTATGATTTACTCTGAAAATAATCAAGATTTAAAATAGTGGTGGCATTTCAGACGAGAGCTTAGGATGGCTGAATAGTTTCTAGCAATGACAGACCACCCTCGGAATAAAGGAAATGAAGAAGAGATGAGAAGACGTAATTAGATAGTGAGATGATTCTGCATTAAATTTAAAATTTTCTTCGAAAATTTTACTCAATAAAGCCATAAGTTTGGATTATTCATTAAAACGTTAAGATACAAAGTTTGTATGTAGACACAATAGTTTATAATAAATTGAAATGCCTCAACTAATTTGGCAGAAGTAGAGCGAGCATATCTGAACTACCTCGATTCATAATTGAAGTCGACTCTTGTCCAATGAAAATTGTAAGTTTCATTCAAATAAATTATCAAATCATGCTTACAAAGTCTTTATTTTAAAGTCAGTTAAATTTTTTATTGCCGTTTCATCCAAACAAAACTGATGTAAAAGAGCAAGTATATTCTAAAAAAAATAAACTATATAAAAAAAAAAAAACTGAATGAAAGTAACGCGAGCAAATTGTGAATTATGTGCAGATTATTCTCATCAATTTAAACAAATTTTGCTAACATTATGTTCTTCTAAAGCAAATATTAAGTAAATATTTGTAACCCATTTCTATTTTGTATTCCGGGAACATTAAAGTCACGCAGATATAATTTTAGATAACAGTAACAGATAACAATCTACTATTTAAACTACTATACTTGGTTAAGCATTTTTCTATACTTTGTATAAGGAAGAAAATTAAAAAGTGAGGCAATAATCAAAATGAAATCGACTACCAACAGGAACAGAATGCAAGTGCTTCTATATTTAACGAAAAGGTACTTACCTATTGAAAGTTAAAAAGAAGAATTTCAGATCTGTTGTTATTAAGAGATGTATGCATATGATACGAAAAGAAAACCAACTTTTTAATGTGTTCAACTTTTTTCAAAAACAAGCAAGTTGGTTACGAATTTGGTAACTTGAATTTGAACCAAATTGGTAACTGTACACTTTTTAGAAAATCCTTCAGTGTAGTATACTAGTAAAAATGTTCTCCTATTTAATTAAACATCTCGAAAAACAAAATGTCATTTAATAAAAACGTTTTAAGTGTTTCATGTTTAACGAAAACTCTGAATTACATAACACAGACTTCTTTTAAATTTTACATAAACTGAATTGTTTGTTACGTAACTCTGTTAATTATTAAAAAAAAATATTCTTCGGTAACAGAATAGATAGGCTATTTATTCATACAAAACAAAATTTTACGGACATTACTACTGCAGAGTTAAGGGTCAGGGAATATCGATTACCTCAGACTCTGCACCCTTGCAGTTGCTTCCCCACCCTAATCCACTATACAAAACTGGGGAAGCAAAAAGAACGCTATTTTTCTTGCTTTATTAACTACAAGCCCAACATCATTGCATTATGTTTTCAAAATATGACACGGGGTTAGGATTTAGGAGTAGGATTCTCCTCTACCAGGTTTTCGGCTTAACTCCGAATTTTAAATATTTAATTTAATTATTTTATTCAAAAGGATATGAGTTTCTCGAATTTTTTGATCTGTACAAAATTATTTAAAATTTGGTCAATGTCACGAGGTACTGTTTAAAATACAGTTGTTTTAAAGGTACTACGTAAGGTACGTTATAAATAATAAAACTGCCTCGTAAATTTAAGACTAAAAAAGACCTAAAATAAAATCGGCAATTGATTTATTGATTAAATGAAATATTCATATACACTTGCAGTTACATTTTCCAACTAGCTCCATTATACCGGGCGCTTTCCAAGAATACGTCTAATTATGCATATTAAAAAGATTGATCCAAATTTTCTTAGGCTTTAAAAAACTTCATAGCTCTTGTAATTTACATAAATAAGGTAATTCTTAAGAAATTGAATTACAGGTCTCCCAAGCCTTTCTAAGGCTCGTATAACACGGTGATATTTCTTGTATCAATCAAATTTGCGAAAACTTGACAGAGAAGTGTCGAATTAACCAATAAATATTCATTCATTCATTCATGGTAACAACTTTGTAACAAATTTTTACAAATTTTTTACAAAAATTATCACTGTATTGTATGGTTTAGCGCTTGCAAAAAATTGTCAAAATTTAACTAATAATTTAAAAATGCAAATCTCTGAAATCGGTGAATTAATGAGAACAGACAACAAGGTCAGTAAATGTATAAATCTGTAGTTAGAGCTATAATAGCATATGTGAATGAAACGAAACCAGTGATTCAAGTAACAAGGGGAAAATTAAGAACTCGCTGAGTATCGTTTTGATATACTTAAACTGGACCTTCTCCCGAGCAATCGGGAAATAGTTCAAACCCATGTCCTTGAACTTTTAAGGCAATATCCTATATCTGTGGATCGAAACGTCCAGCAAGGCAGAAAGCTCATTTTTAAACGGAGAATAATTTGTTTTTTTCTTTCTTCCACATTCCGCCTCTGTTTATACCACTAACTTGTGCTCTATAAAAGCTATCTCTCATCTTTTATTTATGCAAAGTAGGGCTAATGGCTCTTGAAGTCGTCATCCGATCAAACAAAAAAAAAGAACCTCCGAAAGGGAAAATAAAAAAATAAAAGCATAACTGGAAAAACCTCAAAACATAGTGTACTGAAACAAACACTTTGAAGAAATGAAAGATGAAGAAAGCAACAACATGGCTTTACACCAAGAGACTGCAGGAAAACCCTTGTGGAAGACGGAAATAAAGTTAGTTACCATGTGTGGAATAACAAAACCAAACAAATAGGTAAAACCGAACAAATAGGTCATATTTCTAGAAAACTGAAAGGGGAAGAACAATTACCAATCCATTTAAGAGATGGTTTACGTTTGGGACGATGTGAATTAGAAGAACTCGCCAGAGTTGCTACAACTTCTTTGAAGGTTTGGTGAATCAGGACCACGTAAGACCAGCTATGTCTAACTATGCCTAGAATAGTGGTCTTACTTTCTTGAGGACGCAGTAGGACAATAGCAGCAAATTCTTTCCCACAGAAACATTAGTTCAGTTTAAATAGAACGACGTCACATCAGATTTGACTATTCCCAAAGAACAACAAGCAACAATATCTTAATCGTAATCATAATAAGCTGTAAATAAATTTGTAAAAGATTGTGTGCGTAACATGTTTATTTGCGAGGCTGTTACCTGCCTGGATAGGTTCATGATTTGTACTGAGGAAATTAACGTGCAACACAGCCAACAGCTTCAGACATGACGGGTGTAGGTATTAATTAACGCCACAAAAATGAGCGCCACATAATCTTAATCAGACACGAAGAGAGGATCAACGAAACGGAAGACGGAAATGATTCAAATTATGCAACAATAGTTTGATGTCGTAAACAAGTCAAAGTGTGACGGGCTAAATGTCACCAAATATGTCTTGTACTTAAACAATAAATAACACGTTACGAAAATTACCAACGACAAAGAAATTAAAAAAATCATTATTAATTATATCGTAAAGGCAACAAGTCAAAATTAAAACTTTACCGAATTTAAGCTTTAGTGGATCTGTCATCAGTTTCACAACATATTAAAAATCATGCGGCTAAGAATATCGTTGGCGTGAACCGCCCAATACAACGTTAAATATCAGACCAAATGTTAGACGTAACGCGACTAAAGTAACAGCAAATACCCATGCAGAAAATTCGGAAAAAGGCCGTGGCGCAATCAACCTGAATAATCCTACTTGAGAACTCTTCCTTGGAGATTTTTGTACAGTACGACGAGCAAACCTTCCACAATGGTCCTCAACAATAACCAAAATGTGATCCGATCCTCAATCTCCTTCGTCCACAATGGGAAAAAGGGGCAACGCCCTCACAAATAACACCACCAGGATATTGCTAAAACCACTGACGCTCCGAAGCGCGCCAAAAGTTAATAAGGCGAAACCAACCGTGCCACATACGGGTATTTGCCCCGAAAAGCTGGTCAAAAGTGGAATGACACAAAATCGTGAATTTGACCACAATAACTAATACCCAAGACAGAACAATACTTAGGGATCAAGAGGGTAAACTTTTTTTTTTCTCGGGTAGATGAACAAAATATCATCAAAGGGATCAAAGCACCTCGATAGTCGATTGTGTTAAACGTAACATGCCTAACTCAAAAAATAATTAAATTCAAACTATTTCTAATTCTTCTTTGAAGCTATACGCTGTGATTTTTGTAACGGAAGATGTTCAGCCAAGTAAGCACTCTTCATATTAACCATTATTTTTTAAATACTATTGTCAGTATTTAAGATATTTCAGATTAACGGTATGTCAAATTTATGTTGTTGAATTTTCGGTTATTAGTGCATATCGAAAGAGTTTTCTTATATGTCAGGGTGTTTCCGGGTCGACTTTTTTCTGTTATGTATTACAGTAGGTACGATACTTTAAATATCTGAAGACTTCGAAATTTGCCCATAAATTTATGACAATTATTTTCTTATTGCTGTGACTTGCAATAGTAGGAAAAAAAACTTTGCAAAAAAACTAGACTTTATACAAAACGACATAGTTAAAAATTCTACATATCCTGAAAAACAAAAGAAAGAATTCAAACACAAACTGTCATGTACAGAATGTTCATGAAAACTGCTACTATAGCTGACTTTCTTATTTGAATTTTTTCTCCTCGATTTTATGGTGCTTTCGGAAAAACAAATGACTATCAGGTTTTCGAGATTTTCTATTGTTTATTGTTTCCATTTTAAACGAAATGTTAGGTATTTTATCATTCAGGTTTAGGTTATTAAATTAATTATGTTCCTAAAATATCATCTCCAAAAGCTTACTATTTTAGGAATATAATTTAATTTTATATTTAGTAACTAAATCTTGGTACTCACGGAAAATGGCTACAATAGCTAATTTTTTTATTTAAAATTTCAGTAGGTAGCTTAAATTAGTGAAATTTTAGTACTTTTCCTACTCGAACTAATGGTACCTGAGGAGAAATAAATGAATAAATATCAGGTTTACGAGATTTTCGATTGTTTTCATTTTTTTAAATGATACGATGATGAAAAATGTAGTGTTCTGTTTAAACAAATTCTTAAAACTTCTAATTTAAGTTACTTCATAAAAATGCAAATAATGAAATTTGCTAGTGTACCGGCTCCCCATGAACATCTTGTATAAACTCGGAAATTAAAGAGACGTCTTGCGGCGAACGGATAGATCATATTCATTAATGTTGCTTTTTCAACAGTAACTTCAATGGGGGGCAGGAATTAAAAGAATTTCATATGGTGCATAATTAAAGTGTGCGCCTGGTATATGGTAACAGATAAGAAATCTCAGCCTAAAATACTTTATTGTCACCGAATAAATGCGAAAATATGAAAAAATAATTTTGGCCAACTTTTTGGGTCCAATACCCTTATGTGCGTGCCCCCAAATGTTCGAAAGGAGGGTTTGCACGAATCAAAACCAACGTGACATAAAGATGGACCAACGGGTATCAATGACGTAAGAGAACGCCAATTACTTCAAAGGACAAGTGTGAGGCCAATTAAATAACCGTCGAAATGTTAGCTTGCCAAAACCTGCAGTTCACATAAATTGATTTAATAAAAAAACACAGACGGCGCTGGAAACTTTATGAGTGTCTGAGCGCATGGAATAACAATTTCGCGACAAATCTCACGAGTCTGAAAAACAGATGCGCTTGCAATCGTTTCAACAGATGATGCAAACCTATCAATAGAAATGGAATCTCCGAAGGATATTATAACCACTAAGGAGTGCCAAGGCTTCGACAGTTTTGCACCAATTCATGGCCGGAGTGTTTAGAAGCAAACAAACATTTAAAATAAAATGCACAGGGTGATATTATTTGCAATTAGTCTGCAATCGCAATAAAGTTCTGAGAAACTGGGTGCGGCAAATGAAGCGTTTTTAAACACAGAGAAAAGAACTTCTTAATATTTCGAAATCGGAAATAAATGTGAGTCCAATAGAATAAACACCGTAACAAGGCGAGAAGGAGTTTCTGTTCCACACGTAACATTAATATTTTATTAAAAGTGTACTTTGTTTTTCTGCATACTTTTACTTGCCTTTTGTTTCACTGCAGAATGATGTCTTCTCTAATTTTCTACTATTTTTACCAAGTGTTTTTTACTTACTTATTCCAAACTAATTCATCATTCCGAACTTCATACCTTACTCATTGACTTTGTTGTGTTGTTTTGTTATGATGTTATAATTTCTGTATTGATATACACTGCGATGAAGATGAGATAATTGCACCAAATTCAACAAGAACGAACAAAACAAATAATATGCAAAAACCAAACAACGAAACCTAAAAAAAATACTTTAAATTTAATTTGAAAAGAAAATACTACAACGAAATGATGATAAGGGCATAAGAAACTTATGTCTAAGGGTGAAAAGAGAAAGAATATCCAATCGAAACTATATAAATAAAAATGGGAAATTAATAGGCAGGAAATTAATTGAAAGAAATACATACATGTATTGCAGTACTGAATTTTCAAGAATTGTTAAGGTAAAATGTGCTAAAATGAAGATAGGAGGAGGAAGCGAACCCTGCGAACCAAAAGGAAAATTAAACAATAAAAATGTTCAAATTACGTTGGTATATTATTTTACCAACTAATTTAACAGAAGTATATTATAACTGAATTGTATCGTTTCATTCAAATACATTATCAATTCATGCTTACGAAGTCTTTATTTAAAAACTAGTGAAATTTTTACTGTCGTCTCATCCAAAAAAAAAAAACTAAACGAGCAAGTGTATTCTAAAAAAGATAATAAATATAGCAAAAACTGAATGAAATTGTGTGAACAAATTATCTGCAGATTATTTCTATCAATTTAAACAAATTTTGCTCACTTTGTGTTCTTCTAAAGCAAACTATATTATGGTAAATATTTGCCACCCATTTTTATTTTATATTCAGGGAACAGTAAAGTCATGGAGGTATAATTTTAGATAACAGATATTTGAATAATAATTTATCAACTATTTGTACTGCTATATTTCTGCATCGTATTCCTACAATCTGTATTAAGAGGAAAATTTAATATTATGATGAAAAGAAAAATAGTATCAACTGATATTATAATTAATTAATTCCAGAGAATTATAATTAATAAATTCAAAAAAAAAAAAAAAATTACAGACAGATATTCAAGCATCAGTTTATTAAGTATTCAAATTGACCACCACCAGGTTCGATACAATAACAAAGATTTAGATCAAAATGTCGTTGTAGGTTCTACAATATTCCAATGAAAGAAAGCTTATTGTAAGTATTTTTGGACGTAATTATTTTTGATACTCTTCGATCCCTTTGTGCTACGTAGTGTTTTTTTTTGGGAAATTTCATTTGTTAATAAGTGACAAAGATAAAATTAAATTAAAGCGAATCAAGTATTTGTGCAAACCATTCAATTGTACATATATATATTTGTACTTAGTTTTCCAGGAGTTTAGATGCAATTACTTCCGAGTTCTCCTCTTGGTTCGAGTGACTGACTGAATATAACTCAAAAAGATAAACATTCGTGCAAAAGTCACGTAGGTTTGTTAAAGTGAATAATAGAGTACTATACTTTTATCGATTGCCCTAGTTCTTTTATGAGATGTTACGTAAAACTGTATGTACCGCTACTGAACCGTTTAAATACACGCATTTTCGGTTATGAATGAAAAAAAGGAGTACAAAACAGAAATATTAAATAATAACAAATAATATTTTTGCAAAATTGTATGTATGAGAGAGACGAACTGAGACACTTCTAAACAAGCAACAAAGGTTTAGATACAAGAAATAGGTACATTAAGTTTAAGGAACTGAGTACACTTAAAATGAAAAAAAAAGATCGAATTAAGAGCAGAGGAAGTAAGTTCAAAGAACGTGTAGGAGAAGGGAACAGGGAAACTACTAAAATCAAATATTATTACACTGAAAAGAAAGAAGGAGATAGAAAGCGTGAAGATGTGATTTACACACATTAAAACGAGAACGACAAAATGGAGTGTCGGAATGAGTAGTAAATGAATGAGCAGTAAATCGCAATAAGTAACTACTTATTAGACTTGTAAAACTGGAACCATTCATAGAAGTTCAAATCAAAAGTACTAAACTGACTTTAGAAAATGAAAGTTAGGGCAAATTAGATTTTCATATTGTAACTAATATTGTGATTGTGTTATGAATGTAACAGTCTCGCATTTGGATTTTAATAATGCATAAGACTCACAACCAATGAGATGATAGCAATTAATAAGCCTGACATTAACACTGATATTAGAAAGTAATGTATCTAATTTGAAGATAGAAGGAGAGGCAATTTAGATGTAAGAGTAGGACTGAAGCAAGGGAAATCCTCTATCATCAGTCATTTGGTGATAGTTAATGCAAACGATGTAGCTCTGACAGTACAAAAAGGGGAACTAGCCACAGAAGTGGGATTAGAAATAAAAGAGGTCAAAAACAATTGTATTAAAATAGCACAAAATCAAAAGCAACAGCATTGGAATTATGGAAAAAAATGGAATTTATGTAAGAGTAGTACTAATAAGAAATAAGTAGTGTGAAGAAAATTGATATAAGGCGTCACAATGGTATTTCCATTATTCTCAAGTTTATTTAACTTGCGAGAATTAAACGAAAGTCTAAGATCAAAGATTTGTTACACAAGATGTTTCTTTATAAGACAGTGTAATGGATTTTGAAAAGCATGTTGCAAAGTGAATGATAGAAGAAGGAAATGACTATAGCGGTGATGGAAGATTTACTAGAGAAGAAAATTGTAGATTGAAAAAACAAAGCGAATAACAGGAAACAAAGGAAGAAAGTGATGGCTCGTTAACAGCCAAAATAATACAATACCATTTCTGTTATTTAAATGGTGGAAAATATGAAATAGGAACTTACTCATTAATTGAAAACAATTCATAGTTTCATTCGTAGAAACGATTACCCCTATTTATTTAAGATGCTACAGTATTATCGAGTTACACGTATAAATGTTTAATGCACGCTTCAACTTCAATTATATCTAAATTTGGAAAAGAAACCTTAATAAAAGAAAATTGTTAATACAATGAATTACCTTTGGTTATAAATAAACCTGTTTCCATTATAAATAATCTACACTTGAATTCGTATATTTTGGATAAATATTATCAAAAATCAAATACATTTTTATTTTGCTCAGAAAAAAAAAAGTTGAAGACAAATTTACCGTCATAACACACATTTAAGCGTGTGATATAAACAAATGTCTTTTATGTGAAAATATTTATTACATGCGTGTTAGATATTCTGATATTATGGCAACTTGTGGAGCAAATTTTATTGAAGAATACGATGAAACTATCATTTTCTGAAACTAAAACTAATTTCAAAGTGAGTACGTGTTCAAAATATATACATATCTACTACAAATTACATTTACAACGTACATACTGTACACAGATGAATTTGCTGCTTAGTTTTTCATTACTTTTAATAAAACTTGTCCTACTTGATCCACGTGTTTTACAAATTAGGCAGACTATATTACGATTGATCTATAAATAACGAGTCCATTTTTAGTCGGAGAACACGCACTTCTGACAGTTCATTGAATTAATAGTGATTACGTTGGATAAAGATTTTTCTTAGTATTGAACAACTTTGTCTAATTTTATAATCGCATGCGTAATCTAAGACAGTATGAAATTATATTGTATTTAGTAACATTTACTATAATATTTATTTATTTATAGTACCCATTACCTTTGTATTTATTTGAAGTTTATGCAAATGCAAACTTATGTGTACAAGTGGTTTATCAAGGAAATTAATAGTATATTGTTGAACGAGTGACGAAAGTGACATTTCTTGAGCGAGAGAACAGTTTACCAAAATCGGCTACGCCTCGTTTGGTAATGTTCGTGAGCTTACGGGAATGATTTCGACGAGTTAAACGGTATACTTTTTCTTCTACGACCTGACTTATTATTTCTGGTGGAGTATTAGGAAGATCTAAATGACTTTTTGAAGCAGAAATCATGATAAAGGTCGGACGAACAACACACACTGACATTTAATAATGACGCGATATAGCAACAGCAGGCAACTAGATGGAGTAGGATTTATTTTCATCTCTAGAGACGAAAGTTAACGTTATGAGATTTTTCCTCGCTAATTACGGAAATCAAACTTTCACTGCAATTATTCGCTGACAATAGAATGTCTTTTCATAAAGGTCCATAGAAAAAATTAGTTTCTGCCATTTATTTTTGATGTATTTTTTTTCCTAAAAGAATATTTATAGAATTCTCTTAATGCAGCATTTTTCACTTCACCCATCAAACAGTTTTTCTTTATAAAATTTAAAAAAAAGTAAAACAGGAAAATCAAATCGTTTCAAGTTCCTAAAAAAATCGATAATTCTGTTCCGATACTTTAAAACAGTGATAATAATAATAATCATCATTTTATTAAGACTTGTAAAATGTAAATATGTTAAAAATTAAAAAAATATATCACAATTCATATGACAAAATGTAATAGAAAACAAATGTAAAATATAAACATATACAATTTTGGAATATTATCAGCAGAATTCCTTTATATTATAAAAAGAACTATTTATTAGGAATTTCTTTAATTTAGATTTAAATAAGGCCGGTGTTCTCGATTCTCTCAGATCTTTGGGAAGCTTATTATAATAAAAAATTCCTGCATATGACGGCGATTTTTGGTATTGAGATGTATTTGGATGCTCAGAACGTAGCTTTTCGTTGGAGCGGGTATTGTGAGCATGAACTTTTTCGGCTTTATTGAATTAGTTAGAGTGTACGTGTATATATGTAAGTAATTTGTATAGGTATATTGAGGGGACAGTTAAGATATTTTGTTTTATAAAAGTTTTTTTACAAGACATAATTAATTATTTTTTGAATGATTCCCAACGGGGTCGATGAAACTAGAGAAGTCTGTTTAGGTGTCGATGAATCTTAAGGCGTCTTTTGGGGATCCATGAATTATTAGTGGCCCGAGTTCCAAAATTTTGATTTAATGGAAATGAGTTCTATTAAACTGAATAATTTATTAAGATAAAATAAAAGATGACAGAGGAATTAGTAGCTAGAATTATTCTTGCGTTTGATTCCATTCGCAATCGTCTCCATTTATTCACCATTCAATTGTACGGCGTTGTAATTCATTTATTCAAAATGGAGGCCATAATAATGTGATTTTTTGCGATTTTTAGTAAATTTTCTCATCAAGTTTTCCTTCAGGATATTTTGAACATGAGGTGAGATCACATTTTCTTAATGAATGACATTGATGCAAAAGTAGAATTCATGAGTAATAATTTAATTTACTTATTTGATTTACATGCCCCTCTTAAAACGGTTCGAGTGTCTAAACTGAAAGCTCCATGGCTAATTGATGTTATTAAATATATGATTAAACTTCGAAATGTTGCTTTATCCAAGTTTAAATGAACAAACCTTCCGGCAGATTGAATCTAACTTTAAACGCTATCAGAAGTGAAAGAAAAACTGATTTAACTGCTTTATCAAAATCCAACATGAATGAAGCTTGATCAGTATTAAAAAGCATGAATATTTGTAAATCTAAAGCAGCTGAAATACCTGAAACATTAATAAATGAGGATGAAAATAATGATTATTTTATTAATTCTGTATCTTAAATTGATGAAAATTGCAGTGAGGCCATAAATTTTTAGTACTGCAATAAATTGAAAGATTTTTGTTTTCAATTTCGACTTACAACAATAGAAGAAGTCACTAATATTAACAATAATATTACATCCAAGACACAGGGCTTGGACGGCATTTCCAAAAAAATGTTGAGTTATTGTTTACCCCACATTTCAAAATATATAACCCACGTTGTGAACTGCTGTTTAGAAATTGGTTACTTTCCTGTTTATTGGAGAAAATCTTTAGTACATCCTTTGCCTAAAACTAATACACCAACACAGTGCTCACTTTCAAAAATTCTTGAAAAGGTAGTACACAAGCAAATTACTACTTACGAAACTGATAATAATATTATTATTTTTTAATATTAGGAAAGGGTACAGTACTGCATCAGCACTAGTTAACGTTTGTGATGATATTTTTAATGTCTGGGACAAAGAATTTGGAACTACCCTTGTACGCGGGCTGCTGGAAAAGTTTCTGGAAACGGTATGAAAAACGCATATGAAATTTGGTAAACGGTATCATTGTTTTTCGAAGTATTCGCCTTTGACGTCAATACACTTTTGCATACGCTCCAACCAATTTCTAAAGCACGTTTTCCACTCTAAAGATGGTACCTCAGAAACCAGTGTCCGGAATTGCTCACCACGCATTTTATTTTTGATATTTGGGAACAAAAAGAAATCATTAGCTGATAA
Organism: Prosopocoilus inquinatus; assembly: GCA_036172665.1. Lineage (NCBI taxonomy): Eukaryota > Metazoa > Arthropoda > Insecta > Coleoptera > Lucanidae > Prosopocoilus > Prosopocoilus inquinatus. The sequence goes on along the minus strand of CM069876.1, from coordinate 28,061,643 downwards.
ATCAGGAGTCATTAATTCAACATTTTTGTTGGACAAAAAATCAACTGTTTGACGGGCTGAGTGAGAGTTGGTGTTGTCATGATGGAGAATAATTCGTCGATTTCGATTGTTTCTTCTTATTTGATCGATGACTTCGGGCAAATAAATTGTAGTATACCAATCAGCATTCACGGTTTTTCGATCCTCCTCCACGGTTGCTACATGTTCAGTTCAACCAAAGAAACAAGCAATCATTTGCTTCGCAGCACTGCGTGAACCGAAAACTTTTGTTGGTATTGGTTCATTTTGAAATACCCAAACGGTAGATTGTTGTTTACTTTCTGGCTCGTACGAATAGATCCACGTTTCGTCACCAGTAACGATGTTATAAACTAAATTTGAACGACCTCCATTGAATTTCTTGAGCATTTCTTCGCACCATTTGACACGACCTTGCTTTTGCGCTTCTGTTAAATTGTGTGGGATCCAACGACTCCATAGCTTTCGTACATTCAAGTGATCATGCAAAATCTGGTGTATTGCTTTCATGTCAATGCATAAGAATGCTTGAATCTCAAGGTATGTCACATGTCGATCTCGCTCAAGCATTTCACGAACAGCATCTGCATTAGTGGCAACAACAGATCTTGATGGACGACCTTCCCGAAATTCGTCACTGAGAGAGGTACGTCCACGCTGGAATTCGGCAAACCAATTTTAAAACTGCTCTTTGATCGTGCTTCATCTCCAAAAGCCAAATGAAGCCGATCGGGACATTATTTCGGCGATAGACCACATTTGAAATCGTAAAAAATCATGGCACGAAAATTTTCACACGAGATTTCCATGTTTACACAAAATTTCTTTTTCGCAAATGCTGTACAAACAAAACTAGCTCACTTGGATAGGAACTGTCAATAGAATTATAGGCGAAAAACGTCAAATTTTTCAAATATGACAGTTGATAAACGCTAACAATTCTGGACCTACTAGATTCCAGAAAATTTGCCAGCAGCCCACGTACTTGTAGATTTTTCCAAAGCTGTCGACACCATTCATCAGAAAGTAATGTTGACCAAGCTAAACTGTTTAGGTTTTGATGAAATCAGTTGTTCTTTTATGAGTAGTTATCTACTTAATAGATCGCAAAGAGTTGTGATAGGAAACAGGGCTTCTTCCGATACCTATATTTCAAAGGGTGTTCCTCAAGGTAGTGTTTTGGGTCCATTATTATTTATTCTATACACGTTTGATTTTAATTCGGTACTAAATCATTGCAAATGTACATTATGTGCCGATAATACCCAAATTTATAAACAGTTCTCTTTTGATAGTGTCGCAACAGATTTTGACTTATTTAATGAAGACTTGAATAATTTGATTCATAAAGCACAAATTCATAATTTATGTATTAATGCCTCAAAATCATGTCTTTTAATTTTTGGTAGCAAGAAATGTTAGGCAGCAGCTGCTGAATATAGCCTTCGTATTATGGGCAAGCCTCTGTTTATTTGTAAAACTACAAAAAATCTTGGCCTCTATATGTATTCTGAATTGAGGTTTCGCGTTCATATTAATAAAATGTTAAAAAAATCTTATTTTTCACTTCATATACTCTATGCCAATAAGCATTTCATTGACGTTAATTTACGTAAAATACTTACTGATCGTTTAGTTTTGAGTCATTTCAATTATTGTGATGTTGTATGTTGATCATGTATACACTCATTAACTATGGCCTGCATTCAGACTGTTCACAATGCTTGTATTAGACTCATTTATGGTCTTCGTCATTTTGATTATGTTTCGCATAAATTGGGTGACTCAAATGGTTGAATATGAAAAATCGAAGAAAACTGCATTTTGCAGTTTTTCTTATTAAAATTGTCAAAAGCTCTAAGCCTTCATATTTGTCCAAGAAGTTACTTAAGTATGATTGTATACATGAAGTTAATATCCGTTTTAAAAATAACTTTATCCTTTCTCTCCTCCTTTCAGCAAAAAAAAAAAACTATGACATTTTAGAAGAAAGACAACATTAGAAAGACGTAAATAGGGTTGGCTTAGGCCCAGTTTTACAATGACGGTTTAATTTTGAGCCGAAGCCGGAATTCTTGACAACAATTGTTGAAATAATCGTTGCTAAGGGTTCAAGCCTCAGTTCAAAGTTAAGCCGCAATTGTAAAACTGGATCTTAAACTCGGTCAAGACGAAGATAGTTGAGTACGGACGCTCCCTCCTCTTGAGTTAGTTAAGTTAGTCGCGAAATCACTCGCTTTATGTCAATGTTTTTGAGGACGTGTAAGGCGGTTATTCACATCTAGGACAAAAATTTAAAAGAAACAAATTTTGTTTATTTATTAAGAGCGTAATGTAACAAGTACGTATTTTTGAGAATAATACTTTGTTATTATTTGTACTTTTTATACGGTTTGAAAAATATTTTCATTAATTTTCAATAGTTTTTTTTTTGTTTTTCTCTAGAGTGCAGAATCAAAATACAATATTAAATTTTAAGGTAATTGAAAATTTAATAATAGAAGGAGCACGCACAGTAAATCAGAGATTGTAAATAAGAACCGATGACACGATGTTAACAATTTGTTACAAAGTGTTAGGGAGAGGTTATCATGGTGAATGTTTATTAGTTAAATCGACACTTCTCTGACAGTTTTTCACAAATTTTATACAAGAAAAAACACTGTGTTATACAGACTTAACGGGAAATATATGAAAATATGGGTTAAATGACCCAAGAGAGAGAGAGAGAAAGAGAAGCAAGAGAAAACAATAGAAAACAAAATAGATTTGTAACCTAAAATGGCGTGAGTAAAACTTTGAAATATATCAAAATAAGAAAATCTCAATAACAGAGTTGCATTAAGTGATAAATCTCGATGCATAATATAATAATGCAGAATACTATGGGATGGGGACGTTTCGCCCCCATCGTTTCATACCCACCGTTTCGCCCCCGCCGTTTCGCTCCCGTCGATTCATCCCAGACCGTTTTGCCCCTAAGTTAACATATCCTAATTTTAATAATTAGACAGTCCTCTCCAGCGGAACAGGTTTTTTTTTAACATTCTGCACATTATCTAGAGGCTTTATTTTAGGAGCTAGAGAAAAACTTTAAATTTAAAAGTAATATGATTTTGTGCCTATTATCTTTTAGAGTTATTATAAGAAACAGATGTGCACCGCAAATTGCAGAAAAAAATACAAGTTTTGTTTTTTAATAAGAACAGCCTGTATATTGTCTGCTAAGAAGAAAGATCATTTTTTCCTGATTTTAAAAATATATAATATGTTGAAATATCATGACATTTGAAGCTAGAATATCAATAAGTAAATTAATATCTACTCCTAAAATATTAAGGACTCTTTTATTGTTACTTCATTGTGTAAGGTTTCCAAATTCGATTTCATATTGTCTTGTATTGTATTGATGTTTTAAATTTAATTATACCACGAATGGCTTTTCCAAAGTTCAACATATATATTTTTTAAATCAGGAGGCAAAGATATTTCATCTTAGCAAATAATATACAGACTGTTGTACAAACAAAAATTGCAATTTTTTCTCCAATTTGAAGTGCTTTTTGTTTCTTATAATAATTCTAAACGATAATAGACATAAAACAATACAACTTTTGCATTTAAAGTTTTTTCTTGCTCCTAAAATAAAGCCTTTAGATAGGGTGCAAAATATAAAAAAACGTACGATGTAGGATAGTATAGGTATATGCGATAATGCTAGCAGTCTGAAAGTATCCGATAATTTTACCAAACATAAAAAAGTTTGACGTAAATGTACTAACTGTGAAGGTTTTTTGATAATAAATATTGTTATTTATACACGTCAATTTGTTATTTTGATTTATGTTCATAACTTGCAATGGAATTTTTTTTTAAACATGATAAATATAATAAATATAAAAAGATAAACCGATAAAACAGCGACATCCTACACTTACAAGTACAATTTACAACAAAATTTTTATAATAAGATTATGGATTATTTGTTAGTCATTGCCCATAATTTTGAATTTTAAAATATTTTGTAATATGTATTATTTAATAAATATTATTTTCAAAATTCTCTATTAGTTTCGGGGGCGAAACGACCGGTGGTGAAACGGTAGGAGGGCGAAACATCCGGGGGTGAAACGGCGGGGGCCAAGTAGTGGAGGCTAAACGTGGGGGCGAAACATCACATAACCGAATATTGTAGGAGTATTACATTACGCGCCATGAAAGTGACATTTTATTCATCTAACAGGCGATTATGTAATTGCAGGTTGAAAAAAACCATTATCAATGGAAGTTGTAGAAAGGTCACATTATTTTTAAATTACTTTTAAAGATTTCATAAATAATTTAAATAAAGCAGGTAGTGAATTATACATACATTTACGTATATATACTGGGTGTGTCACAACGTATAGAGGAGATTGAAAGAGCAGCTGTAGGACATCAAAATAAAGCTTTTTTCTTAATTCGCTTTTGACTAAAATCCAATTACAAAAAAGTGACAGCAGTTTAACTTTCTTAATTTCCTCTTTAATTTACACCTACATCTTCTTAATTAATAAAAATTATTTCATAAGATGCAACTTTATTGTTAAATAAACTCAAACCACCATTCAGAGAATGTCTATGTTAATCTGATTCTTAGTTTTGTTTTTAATTAGTAGGCGGTGCACAACAACGTGAAAATCCGTTTTTGGGTATTAAGAGAAAAAGTGAAATAGTAACTTTAACGTTACTACACATATTTAAATAGTTTATTGTAAAGCAATGTTAACCCTTAAATAACTCAAATTTGAATTTAAAACGTAAAATATTACTACAGAGAGTAACTTTTGTTCTTTCACTTTAAACTCTTGTAACTTTTTAGTTATTGATTTTTTTTACCAAAAATTTATTGAGAAAAAAACTTTAATTTGATCTCCCCTAGCTACCTTTTTAATCTTCTCCGTAGGTTATGAGACACCCAATATGACTGGTAAGCAGACGCATTCATTTGAAGATAGATATAGCGTAGATTATGCGTTATACAAAATACAATAGTTTCTGAGATATTTCCTTAGAAATACGCTCCCATTTTAGACAAATTACAAATGAAGGTAGAATCAGGAAGAAAATGATAAAGGTAAAAGGATAAAAATTGCCCTGGATGAAATCACAAAGCGATTCTGAAGAAGAAGAAAAAGTAATCAAGTTGAAGAAAAAATTGAAATAAAGAAGAAAGAAGATTTAGAAAAAGTAGAAACGATATGCAAGAGAGAACATCAAGATGCGATAAGGGAAATTTTAATTGACAATCATCAAATAGTAAACAGTTGTTCCACTATTGCACACAGGTTCGTACACAAATTAGAAGTTGATGATAGCACAACATTAAACTGCAAGAATTATCCGATCCCACAGAAGTATGAAGAAATTGTGAAAGTAAAGATTGAGCAAATGATAAAAGATGGTATAATAGAGAAATCTACAATAAACTACATAAATCCGATGGTAGTAGTAAGAAAAACAGACGGTTCAATAAGGTTATGTTTAGACGCAAGACATTTAAACAAGATCACGAGGACAAGAAGAAAAACTCTGAAAAATATCGACGCAATTTTAAGTAAATGTGTAAATTTTCACCAAACTAGATTTAAAAACCTCATTTTGGCTTCTTTCATTACACAAGGATTCACAACATTACACTGGGTTTATGATCAACGGACGAGTTTATCATTATAAAGTCGCGCCATTTGGTTTAAGTTCATCGAGTTCAGGTTTGGTCAGAGCGATGCAGGTGATCCTGAATAAGTATGAAGAGTTTTATCTTCATTATCTGAACGACATCTTCATTTTTTCTAAAAATGATAAGCATACACGTCGCTACGGAAAGAAGGAACCAGTCAAGCAGAAACTCAACACAATGCTGGCAAATAGAAACGATAGAGAGAGGAATGATTATGGCGAGCGGAGAAATGGAGGTAGTCCAAGGTACAGGACCGAAAATAGACAAAATAAAGACAATAAGCAACAATGCAGGAATTGGGAATACAGACAAGTTATTGCAGTGTAAAGCATCCTCAAGGAAACCCATGCGGTTAACGTTATGCACAAGAGGAGGTGAAATATTCTACGAGAAACATTCTGACAGACAGACACGTAAAAACTGTGGAGGGGTACATATACTTCAGTCCGCCCAAGCAATATACATATACGTTTAATAAAGGATAAAATGTCCGCGAGATAAATGTTGAAAAACGTGTTCCGTATACTAAATACGATGTTTCTGTATCAAAGTGGTATAACGTATATGTTTATTAGATGGCTTAAAACATGTACGTTGACCGTAACCGCTTAATAAATGTTAAAATGTTCAACCACAACCAAAATATGGTTGAATACACGAAAATTAAACCAAAGCGTGTTGCTTGGGCGAGTATCGTCACTGGCTATTCAGCGATTACATTAGCGATAGGTGCAAAACCAAGAAGGCCATGGAGTCAAGAAAAAGAAGAAACAGAGTTACAAAAGGTATTAGAAAAGGGAAGACGGATTTATGAAGAATGGACGACCTTAAAAGAGAAAACGACAAGACGAAGATAAGAAATTTCAAGATAGGAGACTTATACACGTTTGGTATAATCTAATGCTTGTAACTTCAGTCGTGAGAAAGTGACATATTCGTAGAGAAGACATTCATTATTAAAGTAATGCAAAAACAAATAAAAATGAAGGAATTGAAATTTACTTCACTCAATAAAATCTGAATAATTTTTACGTAATTGTTTTTTGTGTCATTTGATATCGTACTGTTGATGAAATAAAATGCATATTACGCAAGTAATTTACGATATAATATTTAGAAAGCTTTTAACAGTTTCTAATAACCTTGACACATCAATAAAATGAAAAGAATCAAGAACAATGCCTATAACGGCAATAAAACACAAGGCTTAAACGAAATCAATAAGCGCGGAATTGTTGATACAGTACAGATATAAACGCAGTTACTTTTTCGCAATCAAAAACTATACTTCTTGACTATTTTCAAGAACATTAACCAAAAATTCGATGGTCAGTCATGTACTGTGGCTTGCAAAAAAAAAAAACGCCTACACTTATTTTTCGTTGTATTAAGTTGGTCTTGAGATTTAATTTGTCAGTGTCAAACAGTTAAAATTCAGACTGACAGAAAAGGAGTAACTTAGAAGACGAATAGTGATTCACAGCAGTAGCGAATGCTTATAGCTTAAATGAAAATACTAATATGCATAAATAATATGTGGGAAGAGGAAAATAAAAAAAGATGGTTGGAGATAGATGTCCAAAAAGGTCGATTTACGATTCGAATAATGCCCTTCTGAATTAAGAAAAAATCCATTATAAACCGCAAGGATTCCATGTTTTAATAAATTTTCCTAAACTCTTGTCACCAACATGTCGAAAATTACAAATTGAGCTTTGAAGAGTCTTGACAAGTGTTAAAAAAATTATATAAATAGGACAGCAATCGACAATTGTATTTCGATTAAATTACGTTACATTTATGGGCCGTTAAATATATTTTATATAAAATATATTTATTGAATAGCTACTGTCTGACTCATATCAGGTAAAATAGTAATAATTTCAACGGCCGTTCCTAACCTGCATGTTTCGAAACATGACAAAATTCTCAAAATACCCACTTACAAAGAAAAAATAGGCGAAAACTCGGCTACTTGATTTTGAAGGTGTACGCGATTTTATTGCAAGCAAGTGTAAATCTAGCGATACTCATGAATTCCGGTGTTCAAAGAAAACCTATACCTAACTTTATTTCTGTGGAATTTTTTTAAACTAAAAATTTAATTACCTCTGTTAGATGTGTACATTCTGATAATATTTTAGCATTTCCAAAGTAAAACCAATTATAATAGTAACTTTTAACATTTGGTCGACCCTTCTACCTCCTTTCAAAGTTATTTACCCTGGAAACCATTGTCGATACACTTGTCTCCAGGGATTTTAGGGAGTAGATTAATTCATAAGGTGATGGAAAGATCGGGCCTAAATCTCTAGCGGCATGTGATCTTACAACGTGAACCGAAATGATTTATTAAATTTTAATACGCAATCGCAAAAACTGTTAAATTACTGATAACAGTCGAAGGAAGAGAAGGTAAAGATATTTTCACATTCACCGAAACGGTGTTCTTAATTAGCTCCAAACATAACAAACATTTTTTCTTTGATCATATTTGTGAAATAAAGTGTTCAACGCTAAGACCACTGATGCAGAGTTTGATGCGGAAAAGCCAAAGACACTTTTATCTAACATTTTATATAAAAACTTAATTGAGAGTTACAGACACAAGTTACATACTTTTTATTGATTAACAGCTGCAATATATTCATTATACAATTATTACATAAGCAACTAGATTTTCACAGAAGCACCATTGAAGATACGGGTCGCTCTAAACTACAAACGTTCCAACAACCACAATTTTAGGGGAACTCAAGAAATTGAAGCTATTAGTAGCTAGTAGTAGTTAATTTTCACTAATATGATTGTGTCAAAAATTAAGAAGTTTCTGTGTCAAATTCACCAAATTGGTTTGCCGCATTTAAATCCCAAGTCTATTAAAAAATTTTCGTTGAATACATTCTATTTTATTTAATTAATAAAAAAGAGTGATGTTTAAAAATCGTAAGGCAAGATTGGTTAACTAGAAAAAAAATTCAAAATAAATTATAAAATTACCCTTCCCTTCAAAAAATTATATTAATTTCTATTCTAAATTAGGTGAGCATGATCCAGTTACCCCAACTTTGAGGGAAACTGGACCCACTTGGAATGTATTAAATTATACTTCTAATACGGTAAATACAGGAGTCAAAAATAGGGCCCTTGCCTTAATTCTAATTTCTTTCAAAATGTTCGGAATTTAATAGGTCATCCTTTCTATGAAGCTACGTTTGTGTACGTGTATTTCTATGAAGCTACGTGTGTGTAACATTTCTGTTCGAAGAGAATCCTCTTCTCTTCCGCCCTTTATCCATCAAGAGGCCTTTATCGACGCTGGGTTCAGATATAAATAGATCAATAAATGGAAGACATTTACCTTTAACACTGTAAATATGTTTTGTAGAACTTCCACGTTTCTTTCCTGCTATAAATACCAATGATTGCAAGTACATCGGACAATAGACACAAATGTGTAGCTGAAAGACACACAGCAATAAAGAGGAGGACCGATAATTTTCTTCTAACTGAAAAGGTAAATTCTGGAATGTGGAGTTAGAATTGAATTTCCTGCTCATTTAAACTTACATCGTCTTAAAACCCAGCGCCCTCTTTCCTTGGCATTTGTATTTTACTGTTTACGGCATTCCGAGCATCAATGTCGTTTCCTCACGAACTATTAAATCCACGACAGATTAAAGCAATAAAACGGAATTTTATTGTTTGAAAACAGCAGAAATTGAATTATTAACGTAAATATCAAATTTTAAATTAGTAAGTACTAAAATAGTATTTCTTTGAGAGAGTATGACGACACATTTTTACTGAAAATAAAATCAGTGGGTGAGCGTCGGTTACCATCATTATGACGCTTTCAACAGAATGCTATTCTGTAATTTTTATTAGTACGTTACGAGGGTCAAGCTGAATTTATTGAGAGTAAGAAAATCTAGCAGGCCTTGAAAAACAAAACATACATTGTCATTTAGAACACTTTTCTATCTGCCATTTGAAGATTAGTTGCTGAATCTACGTTTGGTATAACCGAAGTTATTAATTTTTAAAAGTGACAATACAAGTACAAAAATGGAATTAACCAGAGAGCATTTTCGAATCATGATTTATTATGATTTTAAAAAAGGCTTAAGCGCTTATGAGTGCAAGGAGAGTTTAGATTCGGCTTTCAGTGAACAAGCACCTTCCTTGGCTACAATTTACCGATGGTACATGGAATTTGAACGCGAAAGAATTCTGTTCAGCATCAAAAAGGAGCAGGGCGTCCTCCTACGGCTGTTACCGACAAAAACATTGCTGCCGTTAAAAAAATAATTGAAGAGGACAATAAAGCCACTTATGCGGTAATCGAGCATCAACTCAAGATTGGATCCTCAGCTGTGAGAACAATCTTACACGATCACCTAAATTAAAAAAAAGCGGTTAGTCGTTTTGTGCCGCATCAACTTTCCGACTTCCAAAAAGCAGAACGTGTAAGGATTTGCCATGAAACTTTAAATTTCTTAAACAATGGTGGCCACTAAATTTTTTCCAAAATAGTGACAGGTGACGAAACTTATATTCCATTTTTTGACATACCAACCCGTCAAGAGTCGTGTGTGGATTCATGAAGATGAAGAAACTCCAACAATAACCAAGAAGCTGCGAGCTATGAAAAAAAGTTATGTATGCAGTATTCTTTAGAAGTACCGGGCTAGTAAAAGCAATTAAGCTAGACGGACAAAAACAGTTACAGCTAAATGGTACACTGAAAAATGTTTGCCTGAAGTATTCAGTAAGGTTCCAAACAAGGGAATTATTCTGCACCATGACAATGCGTCATCCCATACTGCAGCTTTAACTCTCCAGTTTTTGGCTGGAAAAAATATAAAAATAATAGAACATCGGCCGTATTCACCTGATTTAGCTATGTGCGACTTTTGGCTATTTTTTGGGCTTAAAAGGAATTTGCGGGGTAGAAGGTTTTCGTCTGAAGGAGTGATTGATGCCGCAGTTCACACTTATTTTGACGGTGTTCCGAAAGAAGATTGGTTGGGCGCTTTTAAACAGTGGAAAGAAAGAATGGTTAAGTGTATCATTGCTGAAGGGAATTGCTTTGAACACATTTAAAATAAAATCCTACAAAATATTAACCATATTTTTTATTCTCAATAAATTCAGCTTGACCCTCGTATTAGTTAATAAACTTGATGAAAAATATATGTATATAAAACATATATAAAAAAACAATTATTTAAAAATGTTACGCATTTATTCTACAACTTTCATCAGCGTACGGCCCTGTTTACTATAAAATATTTCCGTAATTGCACGTTGTTTGCGACACAGACACGGTATCTTCTTCTTAAAAGCGTTAAAATTGTCCAGAGTAGCTTTTATCTGAAAAATTAAGAGTACGAAATTTCACGTCAATTTGATAGAAGTGAACCGTCTACAGTATCTTTCGAAAAATGCACTACAAGGGCAATTTTTTTTAATTATCGGAAAAACGAAATTCGTTTTTTATTTGTAAATTCCTTCATTTGTTTCGGAGTGATTATTTCAATGTGTTCCGAAAATTTGTGCTTTCTTGCATTTTTTTGCGATTTTGGCATTCATTCATACATTAATGATCGCCATAGGTTAATGGTTTTTTTTTAAATCATTTCTAAGACAAAATCTTTGATGTGGAATCTATTTAACGAAAGACAAAACTACATATTCTTGAGTATATTATTCCTCTTCATTTAAAAATCCCAACTGTAGCATACTTTTTGAAAGACACTGTATATGCAGCACCTGAACTTGCCTTTGGCCCTGTAATAGCATCTCCTACCTCAATGTACTAACCTGAAATTGTAGGTAAAAAAGTATTAAAATATACAATAATTTTTAAATTTAGACAAGTCAGCATGTTTGGAGAGTATACTTAAGTTTTATCAAGAATGTAGAAGGTCCTGAAATTACTAATAGGTATTTTTATATTACTAACATCTAACAAGAAACCACTAGGTAATTTGTAATAATCATTTAGTTCTGTCATGCATAGTGCTTTAGAAGACCCAACTATTTTTTAATAGTTTATTGTTTTGGCCGATCATCGTTTTAAAACACGTGTTTATAGTTTTGTACACTTAACAATAATTAGTAGCTGCAATCACAGTTCAAGGAAATTAGTATTCTATCGCTGCTCGCTTGAAATTCAAAGCCTTTAGACTTTTAGAAACCTTCACACGAGCAAACCTTAGAAACATTTTATTATCCTTCATGTCACACGTTAAGTTTAAAAGTTACAGTTTAGAGAAGTATATATCAACAAATATTAGGAGATATCAACAAATATTAAGAAAACCGATAAGCAGTGCGTGTGGAAAGCAAATATGGAGAGTACATAAGTACACATGCGTTGGAGAAGAGAGAAAGAGGAGGAGAAGGACAAGGACAAGAGTTGTTTAGCAAAAAATCAAACATATCCCCACAAAAAGAGAAGAAGGCAAACGACGGGAAGTTGGATGCACTAACAGAAATGATTAAATTAATAACGTAAGGAAAATAAAATGTGATAATAACGAGAATGGAAATGCACACACGGACAACACGGTAGATCTAAAAATCGGGGTGTAAAACTTCATCGAGAGGACACAAAAGTTCAAATAAAGGAGGCGACAAAAATTGGAAAGAGAGTATGCAAAATAGAGTCAGACATCACAAAGGATAAAAAAGTAATAATGTCGAATAAGAGTTTAGCTAAGGGCTACGCAAGAAAAGATATTCATTAAAAACGAAATGACAAGAGAGGAAAGAGGAACTTAGAGAATGTTGAAGTTAATAGCAGTTAAGGAGAGAGAAGCAGGAAGAAACGTGAGAGTAAGACTCCAAAGAATCACAGTTGATGGACAAGATTATAAATGAAACCTAGAGAGCGGAAAACTAGAGGAACTCCAAAAGCCTGTCACAGCCATACTTCCGAAAAAGGGTAAGAATAACTGAAACAGAACAGAAGAGACAACCAAGGCAATCAACAAGGACATGAGTATGAAAGCAAGAGAAGAAAAGTAGCAAACTGTACAGAAACGGTCAAGCTCAGAAAGGAAAAGGAAAGAAAGTAAAGAAAGTGGCTCTGTACGAAACAACGAGGAGCGCGGTCAGGCTAACCATGAGGAATCAAAACACTATGCGACGAGGCAAGGGGTGAGACAGCGTTCTAAGCCCCATACCTCTCACAGCAGTTCTTGAAGAAGTAGTTAACGAAGCGAAAAAATAGGTGAAAGAGTACAACATAGGATATTGGAATATGGAAATGGTACGAGTAGCGGAAGTTGGTTACGTCAACGATATGATCCTAGTTGCAAAAGGTGAAAAAACCGTCAATGAAAATGTGTACAGATACAGTGCAAGCCAGGAGAAAACTAACATGAATACAAACAGGGAAAAGACAAAGACCCTGGTAATAAACAAAGAGAACAACCATAAGATATATTTGAAAGAGAGAAAACTGGAGCAGGTGGACAGTTTCAAATTCGATGAGAAGATAAAAGGAAGGAAGGAAGCAACAGGAAGTTTATTTAACAGCATGAAGAGTTACTTCATAAACAAAAAAACCAAATCAGAGATCTTCAAAACTATAGTTGCCCCAAAATTAATCTACGGGTCGGAAGTATGGTTAGCGACAAAGAAACAAAAGAATAGATAAAACTATAATGGCCCCAAAATTAATCTACAGGTCGGAAGTATGGTCAGCGACAAAGAAACAGAATAATAGATAACAAGTCAACATCAGATAAAATAAGAAACAGTAAAATCAGAGGAAATCTGAAAGTGGAATCCGTACAATCCAGAATAGAAGAAGAGCAGCTGAGACGGCTGAAGCACTTTACGAGGACAAGGAGACACAATATGGTGAGAAGAGTGTTTGAAGCCAAACCAATGAGAAAATAGAAAAGAGAACTTAGAAAATGTTGGATAGAGTCAGTACGAAAAGCGGCGGAAAACGTAAACTAGGAAAAGAATCCCGTCACACATCTCTTGTTCCACCCGACACCCTTGAGGGTATAAGGGTTACGATTAAGTAAGTAAGTAAGTAATTCTCTAGATGCATACGTACTTCCTCTCAGGATATAAGAAGCAAAGAATCATATGTAAATAAAAAAAAAAGAAAGCATGTTTCATGTAGTTGATGAAATGGAATATGTAATATTCATCACACTCAATAACTTCATAACGTGTTACAATTTTCTGTGCAGTTTTTAATGTAGAAACGCCTAGTGTTAATATTTTTCGGAAGCTTAAAGACTCCATGTACAAAACTTTTTACCTTTATATTCGTATTCTAATTATAAGAGCAAATTGGGACATTTATAGTTAAACAGGACACTGTTTACAGAATTATAAATGCTTTTTACTGCGTGCGTACGTACATACATGCACGTACATAATCTGACTTTATTTTTTATATTAAAATAGTAAATATAAAGAGATTTCAACTGTCTTATTATTGTAAATTTCCGCTGGCTTATCTCAACACATCCTTTTGTCTGATCCGGTGTGGAATTTACTATTTTTATTGCTTATTACGTCAAAAAGAATACTTTCAGCAAACAACGACGAGTGCCTGTACTATTTCATGTATTTAATTACTCCTATTTAATTCGTTAAGACGTTTCTTTTGTTCTTTCACTTAGAAATGCTGTCGAAAATTTAAGCATCTACATATCGATAAGGATAAGGACCTCACATCGAAACCTTAAAGTCCATATGTGACCAAGGTTTCCTGTCTTATTATTTTGCATAAGATGATGTCAATAAGGTAGAAACATTTTTAAATAATGATGATTTCGTTCTTTTTAACTCAGACCCCGGTCCTAAATTTAACAAATTACTAAGACCTATGGGGTAATTCTGTAATTAAGAAAAGAAAGCTTCTTTGAATGCATTTGACAACCCCTCATCTCTACGGTTTACCTAAGGTAAATACATAATGATCAGGCCTAGGCGCATTTTAGGCGGAAGGTTTCGTTAAATATACGACGAACTACTAATATGCTGAAGAGATCATAGCCGGAAAAAGTTCTAATCTTTAATGCGTTTGCCCTGTAAAAACAAAACAATAAACCAGTCGAAGCCCGTGAAGTTTATGCGGCACGTAGTAACCACTACAGTTCTGGTCGACTGGATATAAAAATTTGTTTGCATAACCGATTCATTCCGAAATAAAATCGCATTCTTTTTGCAGGAGGGCGCTATAATTGATATGAATTAAATGTATTATGCTAGTTTTTTAAAAGTTACATTAAAGAATTATAATGTTTTCGTAATTGTTAATTTGAAAGAAACTATAACGGCAATTATGTTACACACGTAATTTACATCAAACGGTTGCTTCTGATGCAATGAGCGCGAGGGTGAGAGAGCCTCGGGATAAAAGCCGTTCAGCAGCGATGTTGAAATCTACGCCACTGCTTTGTTTATTTTTATACTGGATTTTAGCAGATATCCTAGGTATGTCCGACCCTTAATAATGATAATATCTTATTCATTCGTTGTTAGTCCAGGATATCAGCTAGCTTGCGTAATTGAGTCCATTCTAAGAGAACATTTAATATTAACCCATACGTACACAATTAAAAATGCAGCTGAATTAGTTTCCAAAATGAGTTGCAATGTAAACCAAAATAATAGGAGTATTTTAGCACTTTTAGACCAATCTATTCAGTTCTATGTCGAACGAATGTCTAAATCTGGTTGCTCCTACATTCTGACCTGACTGATGAAGACATACACATATATCAGAACTATTAAAAAACATCTTCAAACAAAACTTTTTGTCAGTTTAATAGGAGTAATAAATTCTACACTCAATTAGATGAGCTGTCCATTAACTTAATTAAGTCCACTCTCGGCGAATATCTTTATGAATAATCTAGAAGCGCCTTTTTTTGACTTTGACTGTCGATTAATTCGTAATAACAATTTCTTTTTACGATAGGTGTCTTAGATAAATAAGTTAGTGTTATTTTTAAGTTTCAAGTCAAAACAATTCTCATCTTTCTGTGACAAATACGGCATTAAACACACATTAAATTCTCCAAGACATGCACAAGCAAACGGACAGGTTGAAAGGGTGAATGCCACATTGTTACCAGTGATTCAAGCTAGTGTTGAAGATCATGAGGGTCGAGATTGGGACAAAGATTTGAATCTGATAGCGAGACATTTAAATACAGCACTCAATAAAAATACCAGAGTGAGTGCTTTCGAGGCATTATATGGATATTTACCAAGATTTGATGAAGGCAAAACAAGGAAATTAACAATTCATACCGGAGACTACAGATGTCCGACAGACATACAAGATGAAGTTCGCAACCACGTTGAGCAAGAACAGAATAAATATAAGTCAAGATACGATCGACACAGATTTAAGGGTATGAAATATAATGAAGGAGATACTGTTTTTATGAGAGTAGCCCCAATAAGTACAGGTGAATCAACGAAATTGCAAAATAAGTACAGAGGACACTTATGGAGTGAGTGATTTGATCGAAACTCAAGGGAAATGGTATGTCTCCACCGCCCATGTAAGCCAATTATAATTGTGGAAGCCTCACGTTGAAGAAAAAGGACAGAAACAATGGGAGACAGAAAACCACATGTTTGAAGAATCAGAAACAGAGGAGCAAGAAAGACCCAAGGAAGACCAAAATTATGAGAGTACAGAAGGAGAAACAGGAAAGACAAAAACGGAGAAACAAGACTTAGGAAGAACCAAGAGAATTAAAAAGAAACCCAGCTATCTACAAGTATATGAAGTAGCTTAGCTCGAGGTCGAACTGTAGCAAGGATGGCCGAGTGTTAGATAAATTAGTTAGTGTTATTTTTAAATTAGTAAAATAAGAAAGATAGATTGGCAAGACTGAGAAGGTAGTAGAGTGTGAAGTAGTTTTGTAAGATTGAATGTAATGGTAGAAAAGAAAGTAAAGCGTCTTAAACTAGAAAAGTGAGTTTGATTTAACGAAAGGAGAAAGTAAGATAACAGGTGTATGATATTTTGGTCGTTCTGACTGCCGCCTACTATTTACTTAATCATTTCAATAGTTTTCATGGTAATATCAAACTTACCTACTCTAGAATTAGAGAAAGACATTGGTTTGAAAGACATTTGGGTTTTTATAGTGCTTTCGAATGCGTGCACTGCGTGCACTAATGAGAGTGTATCTTCATCTAGTTTTAATCTCAACCCAACTCATCGCTGACGTTCAAAATTTTTAGAAAATCTATCAATGCTGACGCCTCTATTGGCTGTTTGTAGAATTCCAACATAAACTTTTAGCGTTTTCAACATTTTTTCGTAGACCATCTTCCATATTCACGAAGAACAACTTTATTACTGAAATAAAGACTATTTGTGAAATTGTATATAAAATGTCAAAAGTTTGGAGAGTATACGGAAAAAAGAAAATTAATTAAATAATAAATGAAACATAGTCGACACAAGCTATTGGGTCATTCTTGAATTTTTTGTTCTGTCTAAGTATTTCAATTTGGCCTGCTAATCTGTGGGCAACCGCGCACCTGGCTTGTAGCGGACTTCCCCCGCGCGCCGAGTCAAGAGCGTCGGAAAGTATCTGCATGTGTGACGGGCTTTGTTATTTTTTATTGAAAAAATAGATTTGATAACTTTGCGAAAGTATTTCTCTTTTTTGACAAGCCACAAAAACTGTTTCGATTTATTTTTTTGTTTTATGTCACCAACCGTTTCTTTTTACGGCCCGAACACTCAAACATTTGCTACGGAATCGTCGTCAGATTTAACAAGTTCTCTAAATGTCTAATTCTAAAGATGAGATCAACTTTATGCTCTCCGTGTTAAAAAAATACATCTCTCTTCTGTCGAGTTGGAAACAAATGGGCTGCAATTCTGCTTTACATTTATTAGATTCAGGTCACTATCCAGACCCCAATTTAACTTCCTAACATCTTAAAATTAACTATTGCTGAATCTTTAGAAATCTTTCTGTCTAGTACAGGTAGGATATTCACGCTCCTTAACGAACAAATCGTTTCACTGCACTTGAACTTTCTCGAATGTATAAATTGGAACAGTTTAAAAAAAATTAAACTTGGAAATTAAATTTATATTTCGCGCCTTCAGCTTTTATCTTCAAGTTTATACGTATAAACTTTTATGTTCAAATTTTTTGCGCCTATCAGCTTTCAAATTCGATTCTTACATGTTATGTATTTTTTGCTACATCTTAACTTTCCTAACTTTATTAATTGTTGATTTTATTATAATTTCATGCCGATCAGATTTTAAATTTAATTCTTTAAACTTGTATATTTAAATATTGTGCCAATCAGTATTCAAAACTGATTTTTAGAGATTGTGTATTTTCTAAATACTTAGACTTTTGAGAATTTTAATAATTATTGTTGACTCTGTTATTTGAATTTAGCGCCATTACCTTTCAGCCAGTGTTGCCTTATGAAAATTTTAAATAAAACGTTTGATTATTTCCAATAGTCACTAACATCGTGGATAATCCTTTTATTTACTTATTACCCAAAACGGTTACATTTAGAATATTACATTATACAGGGTGCTCTTTTACTGTGTGCAAATAAAAAAACCTCAGTATAAGTACGCGGGTAATTTTTGGTGGCTACTGTATCATAGCCAAAAAATTTTGGATGGACCACTTGTTTGGAACTGTTGAAATGTGCGAGAAAGATAGGAAGGTCAACTTCGCCTTCCTCTCGGTGTGAACACGCTCACCGATACCGCACTCGATGTTCAACGCAGAGTTTCGTAATAATAATCACTGATATGGTTTTATTAATTATTTTATTTAAAATTTCAATTCACTGAGCGAAGGAATACGTTTTACGATATCAACTATCGACGAATAAATCCGAAAATTTATACACCAATTAGGCAAGCGCGTTGAAAATGTTGTTCCTTCACACTTTTACGTGAATAAACTTTTGCTGCAATCTCGCTGCTAGCTATGAAAGTATTACTACTTACGGTCCTTGGAAAAAAAGTAAATGTAAAATTGTTATATGTCTTTTAAAAATAATATGGAATGAGAAATTACAAGTTGTTTGTACCTCGCTTTTAATATGTACTGCAATTACGAACCGCATCTTCTTGAATTGCACTAGATTCTAATTTAAAATACTTAAAATGTAATTACTTGCAGTGAAGTTAATTTAAATTGTAAACGTTTTGACGGACCAGCTGATCGGAGCGGCGCTGAGTTACGTCATACCTACTCGAGATCTAGTAAGGCACTGACCCTGGCCTACTTCGGTTGCGGGTCGTAATTGAAGAGGGGCCCGCGTTCCACTTTTAGCTATGCCAGCAGTACTCAAACGGTTTAGTGAAAATCTGCCACTGCATTTTTCTCGAAAACTATTACATTTATGTTAAGAACATATGGTGATATATTGCAGGTTTAAATATTTGCACACAGTAAAAGAACACCCTGTATAACATTCTTTGATTGTTTTATCTAAGCTACCACTCTGTGGAGTTAATTTATTTCATTTCTATTCATCCTTTGTATGGAAACAATTTTACTTAATGTATTATTTCACTTTTGTTGCTTATGGTAAAACATCTGACCGATAGGAAAACTTTTGTAGAAAAATTTTATATCAAAAATTTAATTTTTTTTATATTTTTGAAGATTATCAAGTAAAATGATGTATACCGGTTGTTGTTGTAAAGCGACAACATAAGCAATACAAGAGATACAAAGTGGCGCGGCGTAGACGAGTAAGAAAGACCAAGCTGGTTCACTTTAAACAATTCAAAGATATTTAATGGCACTACAATGTATGTTATTCTTGAAACTAAACTAGCAGAGATACATTTAAGTGAAATATTTGCTCGTTGAGACGCTTTACATGGAAAGTTCCATGCAATCACAAGTTTACTATTGACTATCAATTCAATAAATAATATTAGATATTTAAAATATGAAGATACAAAGCAGAAGGGTGTAATTTCAGACGTAATGTGTTGCATATTTATTTATTTAAGTGTACACATATAATATAAACGGAATATTCAAATTTTTAAAAGCGCAAGCTTTTCGTTAATGCTATTTTTTTCCTAATATTGCTAATTCCTTATAGGTATTAAAAATAAATCAATGCACATTTTCTTATGTTTTAATTTAAAGCTTGCAACAATGCGCGCTTTATTTTTATACATTGGTCGATTAAGTTGTCCTGAAAGTAAAAGCTAGAGCTGCCAATGTTACACTTTCGTATTAAATGGTTTAATTAGTTCCGAACGGCAAGAGGTTCACGCAACCCTAACAAAGTGCACCAGCGCTTTCCAATTACCCTCATCGAGCACCTCTAAAAACGGGACTAACTGAGGTTCTTGTTTAGGATTCAGGAAGACTCTTTAAATAAGGCTGTTCTATTCTAACCTTCATCATTCACTTAGCCCACTTAGCATGCCAAAGTGGCAGGTTTTGATAATCCCTTGTCCTGCAAGTGATACCACAGTTATACGAGTTAGAGGACCAATTTATTTATCAAGATTTATTAACACACTCCACAACTTTTTTCCATTCCTTTAAGTATAATTTATTATTTCCAGTTTTTAAAAAGGAAGGGTAATTCGTAGTTAGTTAAGGGAAAGTCCTCATACATGTTTCAAAAAATTTCTAGCGGTTTCTTTTACTTTTGACACCTGATTCATATCGAAGATACCGTGAGTAAACTGACTTGTTTAACTTAACAATTTGTTTATAGACAAGACATAGAAAGAAATATTTTGAGACAAATATTATAAAGTTAAAGACCAGAACAATCTAAGTGTGAGGGATGCACGACGACACGCCGTAGTATTTACTGATTTATAAATACTTTTTACTGCGTAATGCATAATCTGACTTTATTTATATATTTAAATGGTAAATATAAAGAGCTTTCAGCTGTCTTATATTGTAAATTTCCGCTGGCTTATCTCTACATCCTTTTGTCTATCCGGTGTGGAACTTACTATTTTTGTTGTTTGTTACGTCAAAAAGAATAATCTCGACAAACAACGACGAGTGCCTGCACTGTTTGATGTAGTTAATTATTTAATTCGTTAAGACGTTTAAACAAAAACACGTGCGCAATGGCTTGACGTCTTTTTTTCTCTTTTACTTCGAAGTGCTAATGGAAAATTTAAGCACTTATTAGGAAATAAGTTTTACAGAGTTCAGAAAGAGACAGACAGTTTCGGGAAATCCCTTTACACATGTTTCAAAATAAAAATTCTTAGTTGATAGTTACTTTTGACATCTAATTTGAATCTAAACTACTACATTTTTTTTCCTTGTTTACAATTGGACAAGACGAATTATCAGAAACAAAATAAACAAGCCTTTAAGCGTCTTAATACTAACATTCTATTATTTCAACCTGTCTCATACTCCTTAATTTAATTGGGTATTCGTGTAAAGTTAGGGATACCTCTGCGTTAATATCTAATGGCTAGAAAAGAAAAGTCTGGTTTATTCCTAATGCCATTATTATTAGTGCCAGAGAAAAACGCCAGAAAAAGCAACAAAGTGAGAGTTTTCAACGCCATAACTTGTTATAGGTTAATTCTCTCGTTCTTTTAATATTCATATGTGGCATGTTAACAGTGGTTGTCAGTTGGCCACACTGCCGTTTTCGTTTTCGGCGCGTTGATATCACGGTTTTAGTGACTCCGGAAGTGACGTTATCTTTTTCGGTAATCTGATTGACCGACATCTTAGTCGTGTTGAGAGCTTGTTCCGGCTCCTTCTTCTCGTAGTATTCGGCACGAGGTACATAGTGGTACAGACGTGCACATCGTACTTCCATGAATTGTCGCTGGTTATTGCGAAATTCTATGAATTTGTTGAATTGTCAAAAACAGCGGATTTTCAATTTCTGCAGTAAAAGAAAGCTATTTATGGTGACATCATTCCAAAGACCCACGCTTATATTAGATTTCTTTGTTCCTACAGAGAAATTCGTTTTCTGGTTCAACTTTTAATTGCGCATTCATTCTCGCTGTTTGAATCTTCTATATTCTGACATCCCTTCTTGGTTTGTTAGCTACCTATTTCCTCGTCGCTTAAGGGATACTGCTGTGTTGCGTCGTGCCCTGCTAGGTCATCGAACAGCGCGTCTCTTCGTCGGTTCAGCATATCGCCAAGAGAGGCCGCTACGATGTCTAATGCCCAAGATTGGTAGAGCTGGACTGTGTATTGGAAGGTTGCCTTGAGGGGAGGGTTTGGATACGTAACTCATTACGTCACGTCACTTGATAAATTCCGTTAAGCTTATTAATGAGATTTTTTATTATTTTATTAATAAAACCACAAAATTGATTACATTTTTAGCGAATTAGATTAAGTTTTAGTAAGATATTTCGAAATTTGAACGCATGCTGCGAGAAAAAGAAACGATTGAAAGTTGATAAAATTAGCGAATTTCTTCTTCTTGTTACTCTGAAACCAACAGATGAATTGCAAATTATATAAAAAAAAAATAGTTTGCCGATTTATTGGAAAAACTGAAAATAAGTTTTTTCTCCCAATTATTTTCTTTCCTGAGTTCCAGCGCGAAAAATGCAAAAAGGAACGGTTTTTTTTGCATAGACGCGCTTTTCTTCGATTTTCTAAAAAGAAGAAAAACAAGACTAAACTTAATCAAATTCACAATAAATTTTGTCGCCAAAGCAATAAGTCAAGTTCAAGATAATGTTCAATCGTACTTTCTGTACTTTTAAGTTCACTGTTTTCCCCAAAATAATTTATACGAGTATAAAGGAACAATAAACGACCAATTGTGCAATAAACTTTTCTTTTTTTCATTATAGAGAGGACTAGCGGAGGGTGAAATTATTAGCAGAGCGGTTTCATTTGATTTAAAATTTTTTAAAACGCTTTTTACTCTATGAGGCAATTGTCAGTAAATTATATCAAAAGAAGGAAATGAAATATGAGTACAAATAAAAAAATCACAGTTTTTACGAAGACTTTCGTCTTCAAACAAAGAGAATAATTGAAATTGATTTCAATCGATAAAATTGGCGATCATTTTTCCTTTACTGTTTAAACAAACTGGCCAGTTGTCTTTTAACAAAGGCACTTCTTCAAATCGTATCATAAGCGTTCGTGCCTGGCCAAGCCCTATGTCCAACATACTTGGGCGTGACTAGTCATTTTTCTTCTATATTTTTATAGTGTCGTATGCATTATTTAGGATGATCAGTTGGACTTTTGCCAATTCTCTATGTAAAATTTAATTTAAGAAAGTCAGGACTTACGGAGCACATCGAGGGATGTTTATTTATTTTTTTTAATTTACAACAAACCAAATATATAGAATTCCCCACAGGTGCAGTCTTCTTTTTGTTTAAAATTCGAAGAAAGAAATCCATAATATCGGTAACGTCTTTACTTCTTTTGCGTTCGTGGGAGACCATGGCGTACTTTTGAAATAAAAGTGTCAGATTATACCTTGACATGAACATAGTTGGTGCTTTTTATAGTTTGAATTAAGCGCGAAAGGCAACAATTTTTTTTTTTTGACAATTTCGTTGAGAAATAAACAAACCGAAGTAAGGCACATTTTGCAATTACTTTTTAAACTCCGAATTGAAAATACTAAAATAACATTGTTATATAAAAGTTGTTCTAAGCCTCCGCCCTTTTTCAAGTTTCAATCAATCATTCGGTATGTATAGGTACAGCTTAATTATTATTTTTTACTCGATAAATAACAATTGACACTACAGAAAAATTATATTTAAAATTAATAAAATAAATAAATAAAAATAAATAAAATTATAAATAAAAAAATTAATAATGGTTTCTCTTTTCTTTGGTCAAAAAGTCTTAGTGGATGACCTGTTTTAAGTACGTACTGAACGTAATATTGTTTTCATTAAAAAAAATAGAATAGTTTTTAAATAATAATTTCGCGAAGTCTGAAAAAGAATTTTTTAAAGTTCTTAAAATGTTTTAAAAAATTTTGTTACAATAAAGCGATCGTGGATGTCGCTGTTTTATCTGTTCTTAAAATGAGTTATCATCTTTTAACTTTAATAATAGAAATTTTTAATTCTTACTCCTATGTAGTGATGTAAAATAACGATAATTTAAAATCGTGACGTCATTTTGGTCATTTTGTCATCATAATCGCATATTAATGAAATAGATACAAATTTTTACAAAACGAAATTTAAATCAAAACAACAAAGGTAATACCCTAGGCACGAAGACAGTTGTTTCCATAGGACTAAAACGGAGCTTAAAGTTAAACTCCAATTGAAAAACTGCTCTTTAAACAGCTTCATAAATTCTTTTAGTTTACAGATAAGGCATACAACAAATAGCATACTCGCAAATGAAATTAAAATCTTTTTATCTAAATAGTCATTAAAATTTATCAAAGCCAGAACGATCCAAGTGGCAAGGGGCCGGCCTGGCAATCGCAAGGTCGTTGGTTCGAACGATGCTCGAATTAATTCTCAGGAATGGTCGGTATTCACTTCAGGTACTCCTTGAGTGCTACGGATACAATTCGACACCAATAACTTAATACCCCGTTGGCCATCTATCACAGATTTAAGAAAATCTATAAACAAATAACTTTAAACATAAAGAACAATAAAAATTGAAGAATAAACAGATATTTACTTAAGAAAAGAATCTGAAGAAATTTCAAAATCAAAATGGCTATTTGATAAATTACATTACATATTTGAATATTATAATATTTTAACTGAATCTTCATCACTTATTTCAGTATCAGTCTCCAGTTGCTTATTTCTTCATCAGTGTATCTGAACTTGACTGAACCTCTTCACGTTTTACAGTTAACTTGTTTCTTGTTTTTTTGTGAGGATATAGCCATAAGCACTGAAGGACCTTACATTTTTATTTCACGTGAAGTATTTTTCCAACAGCAGTACATGCACATACGCCCATTTGCACGTATCTGTGACTTTCATTTATTAAAATGATGTCATGTATCGCTCACAGGATCATTTTAAAATGACCAATCATTGTGACGTGACCGTCATTTTTAGTGTGACCACTGACATGACCAAGGAAAAGAATTCAGGCCACTTAGTTGTGAACATTTTTTATACTATACGATACGATGGATTGAAATGTTATTGAGTGCGAAGAGCAGACGTGCAATCGTGCAATACCAGCGTGCGCACGTTCTAGGCGAGTCTGATACAGTCCGAGTACTAAATATACCGTACCGTTCGCGGAACAAGTGGCCCGAATTCTTTTCCTTGGTCATGACCGATGTCATTTAAGGAACTTACATCACTTGTAAGTAATATTTGATTTAACAATTACTTATTTATTTGCATTTTATATTGGTTAATACATTTACGTGTGTTTTTGGCACTGAACTGATGGAAGCTGGGCTAAATATCTTATAAATATAATACCCGGGCGAAAGAAGCCGTCGCTACGCCACTGGATGAAACTACAAGAAAAGAAAAATATTTTTATAAAATAAATAATATACAAAATAAGTGTCCGACCCGTAAACCACAGGTGGTACACGAAAAACAAAAGAAAAAGTCTCTGTGCATAAAGGGTGTAGTATAAGATAAAAAGCATTGAAGATTCAGATACAAATTGGGTAATGGGCTGTGATACAGCTGTATTGCGTCACAAGAGCAATGAACCCTCGCGGAAAAGAAGGAAACACTAGCTAAAGTTATATTTTTTTTTTAATGGAACACCCAGTATATTTTTACATATATCGAAACTACGCATAACGAGTAGGTAATAACCAAAAATTTCGGAAGTTCTATTAATCAGTTTTGAAGTCGGGGTATTCTCCCACATAATGAATCAGGCTTGTATGGAGTGGGCGTTGGCTATTATCTAAATATACTTTTCAATTAATGTTTTTGTTTTTTTTTAATGTTGTGTATGCCATACAGACTGTTCAAAAATAACTCGGCACTATGGCTAACTTTTTTATTATTAAAGTTACAGATATGGTTTAATTAGCAAACTAGTGGTACTTGCCCTGATTGCAGTGATATATTCAAAGAAACAATTGAATATCGCGTTTATGAAATAAAGGGAAAAGAACACTTTTTTTTAATGGAACACCTTGTATATTATTTGACCAATCGATAGAGCGTAAAATTCCGAATTAAAATTGTTCTTTATCATTTTATCGGAAATTAATAAATAAAGAAGATATTTTGTTTTAACAAATTCATTAAGGTGGCTGTGTTCCAAGAACAAAACATTTGAAAACCCTGTATATATGTGAAAACATTAATTTTGGTTTATTTGTTTATTATAAAAGGTGTTTCTGAGTGAGTTTTGTAAAAATCTTTGAATAAAAAGAATTTTCATAAGATGCATGTTCTGGCCCAGAATTTTCATAAGATGCATTATCGTTTGCTGTCATTAATTATTATTATTTTTACCATAATTATGGGGAAGCCTCAATGATACCTTAAACCTACGTAAGTACATTGCTTAAATCAAGAAACTATCATGTGATCATGTGGTAGTTTTTTAACTGATAAATTTACAAAAATAATGCTAATCTGAATGTATTTATCAACAAAAACGGTGAATCCTCAAAAATTTGAATTACTTACTGCAAAAGATTCTCTGAATTATGGTTTAATTGGTATTATCAAAAACAGATATTAAAATAATTAAAAAACAATAAAATGAAACTCTAATTTATTATTAAGTAAGCTTTTGTACAAAAAAATATCAAAAAATTTGTATAAACAAATCGTAATAATAAGAATACTCACGAGTTGAGGTCGTACTAGATAGTGAGAACATTTTTACTTTGTAGCTAGTTTTCACTTTCATTGACAATATAAAATGGAAAAGGTACTTCTTTAATGCAAATTTCTACCATTCAATCTCCTAACTACTCCATTCAATGGACCGGGGGTAGGCCCTAGAGGGAAAGTGTACCCTAAATCTCGTTAACACGTTGGACAAGGAGAACACATCGGTCGGTTACATCTGCATGTAGACGCCAGTCTGTCTAGATCAGGTCTGGATTCTCCAATTCAATCGCGGGTGGGGATTACTCTTCTCGAGCGCTGTGCCCATCTTCGCAATAAATTATGGACGTGTTCAGATTAAAAGAGTTGTGTTGTATAGGAATGCTAAAAGTACAGAAATAAATTTAAAAAATGCTAACTGCTTACTGACTTTATCCTGGAAAAAAAATACTAATTACGTTCTACTTCTCTTACAGGTTTTCACATGGCTCCTAAGTTGAACGAAATCTTTCCGGAATCATGTTTACTTGTGGTAGTTGGAGTCGTAATAGGAGTAATACTGGTCCATTTAATCGACAGCGTTCACATGCCGCTCACACCAGACACGTTTTTTTTCTACATGCTTCCACCGATCATTTTGGATGCAGGATACTTCATGCCTAATAGACTGTTTTTCGACCATTTAGGCACAATACTCTTATTCGCAGTGATAGGAACTATTTTTAATACGTTGACTATAGGTAAGTCTTAAACCATCAGTATTTTTTATAATTGATTTATAGTTCGAAGTTTCATTTTATTTCATTAACATTGTTAGTTGAAAGTGGCGGAATATCCAAAATAAAAAAAGTTACTTGAGTAACACACTGACTGTTGATTTTATTAAATACGTTTGATCACTTATACATCATTGAATTGTTGCAGACGAATTGTTACCTATATACGGGTACCAATTAATCACTGTCAGTTATATTAAAAAGACTTAATTGTTTACAAGCGTCGAGCGCATTAAAACAATCACTTTAAAAATTAATATTTGGCTTTGAAAAATATTAACACAATAACGTTAAAATTCTTCTAAATTAATTCGGACTGCATTTCTTACTTGCATGGCACATCCGGAAAGTCCGGTCCGGTCAACGTCCGGGCGACAGACGCCAATATTGATTAATTATCAGATTAAACGATTCGAACACATGTTTTCCTAAACAACATAGCTGTTGCGTTCAATACCCTGCAAACTAATTTCCTTTTTAATTTATAAAAATAAGCGGTAATTTATTTTTCATAGGAAACATGTGATCTTTGATGTTTAAAAATTCGTTGTTTGAAGGAAACGCATTGACAAAATTAGGCTGTTTCAAGACGGGAAGGTTTAACTTTAATCGACTGTTTGATCGGCTATTTTCTTTTCTTAAAATTACTTTCACGTGTCAAAGTTTGTAAAATCACCCTGTATAAAGACTGTCTAACATAGGAAGATATATATCTACAGGCTACTAGGCTACTAAATTGAACTATTTGAAAGAAGAGTTGGTAATCTAAAAATGTCAAAATTGGAAAAGCAAAAATTCAAATAAATATAAACAGAAAAGGAATACATGAAACCGAAGAGAAGAAAAATGTTTAAATTAATAAAAATTTTGTTAAGAAAAAAAAAGTAATGGTACGATTTCGACTTCCCACTTGCGGCGTACGGCTTCTCACTTGCGTTTTTATTAATTAAAATAATCTAATTATTTACACTCGCATAACACAATTGAATAGAAAACAATACACAACTTTTGGTAATTCACTACATTCACGTTGATTAATCCTAGACTGTTCAAATCTTACTGACCATGACTTCTATGTATAATCTACGTGAGCGAGAGATACTTGAAAATGTCCAGTATGTGCAAGAATACTCCAGAAATTTCAAACAAAATTTGGAACATTAATTGAGTTAAATCAGTTTTCTGTGTGGTGTGTCTACCAGAATAAAGAATCGCATCATTTTTTAATTCTTCTAATCCAGCAAATTTTCTAACATTACATTCAAAATTCTTCTTCATACAATAGGTGCTATGTAACTAAATTAAAAGATGGATTTACATCTTACGTTTCAACATTTTTTTTAACATTACTTATATGTACATACATTATGGGGGTTAATTTAGACTTGGTTACATATTCGTTATTTTGATTCGACTGTGATTCGACCATTTTAGTTAATCTTTAATTTTTACATCCCCACCCTACCAAGGACCTGGTGGAATTACGGATGTAAAAATTAGAATATTGAACAAGTTTTTTTGTCTTTGAATACGTTCAAAAATAATATTCTTAACTTTTGCTCTTAATTCCTAATCGAATGTTTTTTTTTATTTTTATCAACACCAAGCGTTGATAAATGAATGAATGAAATTAATGATCAATGAAATTTGGACGGCATAGCGTAGTATTATTGTAAAATAACCTCAAGACGTCCAATCATTTATTTGATCAGTTAAGGTGAGAAGAAAACACAAATAAAATATGCCATCCAAATTTCACGGTATAAGGTTAGCACCATTGATAAATTTCCCCACTTAAGTGATAAAATGCCCACAATTTTTCCCTTACAATATATTATTTAGTACAATAAAAATGGGGTTAAGGCTAGGCTGTCATCTTCAGTAGATGACTTCTTCTTAATCACAAGACAACTGGAAGAAGCACTTCTCTTGTGATTAAGAAGAAGTCATCTACTGAAGATGACAGCCTAGCCTTAACCCCATTTTTATTGTACTGAATAATATATTGTAGGCTGTCATCTTCAGTAGATGACTTCTTCTTAATCACAAGAGAAGTGCTTCTTCCACTTGTCTTGTGATTAAGAAGAAGTCATCTACTGAAGATGACAGCCTAGCTGCCGAAATACGTATTTAGTATTAAAAAACTTCTTGTGGTTCGGAGATTTAATCCAATTTTTATTGTACTGCAACACTGCACAGTCTCCAATACATTTGAATATTATTTAATGTTAATCTCTTGCATTAGCACTTCAGCGAGATTGTTTTTTTGAAAAAAAAAAATTCTTTTCGATATTGTGTAGTGTTGTCTAGTGTTATTTGTTTCACAATTTTCCATTTTTTGATGAAAGAGATGTTACATCAAAATAACGTCAAATAAAAGATTTGTTATAATACAGATTATGGCGTGGTAACTCTCGGTTCAGATATCTGATAGTTGACAAAAACACCCGCAGTTGACACAATTTTTAAAATATTGCCAATTAGTATGTTGGAACAGTTTGGAATATGAATTAAAAATTAATACACGAGTTTACGTGTAAATTGTCTAGGTAAAAACCTTTTAAAATGGATATTTTGATCGAGGTTCGCGGGAGGAAATATATTTTTTTTTTGTTTTGGCCGCAACATTCGTGTATACTTTTAATTTATTTAGCTGCCAATAAAAAAATGTATTCAATAGAACAGTAATAAAACGTGTTTAGTTAAGCTTTTTGAGTTGTCCCCATCGTTTTCCCGTTTTCATGTTTTCTAACTATCTCCCCTCCAAGTGGGACATTCTTCACGAGGTGGTAACACTGGTTTACACGACATATGGCACCATATTACAAAACGTCT
Source organism: Prosopocoilus inquinatus (assembly GCA_036172665.1). Lineage (NCBI taxonomy): Eukaryota > Metazoa > Arthropoda > Insecta > Coleoptera > Lucanidae > Prosopocoilus > Prosopocoilus inquinatus. The sequence goes on along the minus strand of CM069876.1, from coordinate 28,031,534 downwards.
TAAGAGAGATATGGAATCGGTTGCATGTAGAGCATGGATATCGGTTTTCGGTAACACATTTTTTTAACGTTTAGTTAAACTGTTTATTATAAAATTTGAAATACCGATATTTATTTTTCCGTATAAACAAAATCAGTTACATAATAAATTATGTCGCTTTGTAATGTTTTTATGTCATTAGAGTATTTATAGAATGGTTGAATTCCTGGCTGCCGGTTGGAACCTCGTCTCTTGGATTTCTACTGCCGACGTTTCGTTCTCCATTGCAGAAGAACTTCCTCAAGCTGCTGCTGGTGGTGGTGGTTCTGCTGCTGCCTCTCTTGATTTGTTCTCGTTAGGATATCTTTCTCATATTTCTAAATTGCTATACATCATTAAAAATGTTATGGTGTCACCGGATGGAGTTGACAAGAGGACCAAAAACTTTATTTTTTATTTTACGTCTCATTCTTAAATAAAAAAAATATTTCGTTTGTCGAATTAACTAGTTTTCTATTAAAATAAATTACATTAGATAATATTCTTCCAAATCATTAACACAGTCATTATTACAAAATTGTAAGCTTAATAATTTTTGACAATGTTAGAATTTAACTTTCATCAACTTGCATGCACGTAACCTAACGAAAAAAAACATAGCCTAATAGAAAGTCAAAAGATCGTTAATGCTTTATGCACACGGTCTTAATAAGCTAAGAAAAAAGCGAATAGTCCCATTATCTTGCATTTTAGAGTTAATTGTTAATAGTTAAAAAGTTGCTTAAAAGCATAAAAATATAATTTTAAATACAATAAAAAATAACCAATCAATCCAGTACACACTTTTTTGTAATTTTTAATTTTTGTAACTTGTCTTCTTGAATTTAAAGTATAATCAAAAGTAATGACTCTCCAATAAAATTTTAAGTCGATATCTAACAAATACGCCTTGAATTTTTTTCATCATCAAGGCATCAGGTCGCAGTAAATCTTGTCTCTTGTCAATTCCATCCGGGAACAGAGTGTATTGATAATTTAGAATTGAGTTTTGTTTTCCGAAATTACTCATGAAAAATTGTTGTTGTTGTACGATGTTTTTAGAGTTACTAAATTAATTATAACGGCGACTTGTTCCGGAAAGACTTAACTAAATTGATGATTGGACGACAAAATGGAACATTTCAGTACCTTATTAAGTAACTATTTAAAACGACGGTAAAATGTTCTATCTTAACCATCGCTCTAATTAATTTAGTAAGTCTAGACACACTTTATATTAATTGCGGTTAATAATCTCATAACAGAGCAACTCGATGAGGTTTTCTGAAATTTGTTGTTTTTTTCGTATTTTTACTGGGAAAGAAGCAAATCGCAGCAACTAATTAAATCTCGTGTTGTAGTTAAAAGGTCATTATGTGATTTTAGCCTTATTAGTTTCAATAACGATTGGTTTCCGTTCTGAGAGCACTTTTTGTAGAGTGATGAATGACATGAGAAAGACCTGTGGGCGCAGTTTATCTGCTCGTATTGCTTACGCAGCACGCACCACGTGACAAGTCCTTCTCATATTCCAACCACTCTACCATTGCTCCTCTCTTTAGTATTATTTACGAATTCCAAAATACACTGACTGTTTTTGAAACGGAATAAAATTTTAATAGTTGAATTAAAGAAAATAGAAACACAACATCTTAACGTTAATTTCTGAGAATATATTTAAGTTAAAAATTAATAGTCTTAGATAGTTTGCTTCCTCTGCTACACATTCCTCTGGCCGTAGCATGAAATAATCCATCACTCAGCACATTGGAATTACTTCAATACTGTAATGTTTTAAACGTTTTAAAAATCCCCACAAAAGAAACTCTACAGCTGTTAAGTCAAGGAACTGGACTGGTCATTTCAGTAGAGTAATCCATGACTTCGTGCCACCATAAAAAGAATCAAAACCCAATTGTGATTGAACGCAAACCTCAGAAGTAACGCGAAAACGGCTGAAAGCTGATTTGAAACAGAAAGCAGCTTGACATCTACACAAGGTTGGCAACTAACAAATTAGTAATGACGTCATTAAGGAAGTTTCATCGAGCAAAAAATACCACCGCTATGTGTTAACCTTATACAATAAAGAGACTTTGATTTTAGACCACCCTGTTTCTTGCAGAAGTTTTAGTCAAGTCTGCAACAAGAGCGTAGCCATGGTGGGGCAAATGGGGCACCTCTGGCTAATGGGGCACCTCTGGCTAATGGGGCAATAAAAACTATTTCAATTCTCTCTGTAAATAGTTTCTTAAATAAAAAAGAGTTGGGTTGTTAATTAAAAGACAAAAAAATAAAAGAGTTGGGTCGTTGACTAAAATACAAAAAAAAAGCTCAAACAAGTGGATATAATAGAAAAAAGGATGAGAGAAATGAGGTAATGGTGGAAAAGAGATTGAAGGAAAAGGCTAAATGAATGATCAGTGCAAAAAGTCAGGCAGGGCGAATAGAGAAAAAATGAACGAAGCAAATGAATAAAACATCAGAGGAAAATGTGAGGAAAAGAAAGATGAGAAGAGATAAAACAAGATAAAAAGAATTCAAAAGAAAAAACAATAAACGGATATTATTGTTTTAAAAATGCAGAAAAAGAAAGATGGACAAAGACGAAACAAAAAAAGATCAAGGAGAGAAAACGATGAGTGTAAATAATACGCGATCCAAAAACAAAAGACAATACAAAAGTTCTTATAATAAGTAACTTTCTGAAAACAATTATTAAAGATGGAAGAGGTTTAAATAAGATACATCATCTTGTTAAACCTCTTCCACCTTTAAGAATTGTTTTAATAGTAACAGTTACATCTTCTTCAAGAAACGAAATTTTTGAAATTCCTCCGTCAGGAATTAAATTGGCTTTCACTTTCCCAGAGTTAAACAAGTTGTTAGATTAGTTGGGCTTTCTTTTAATTAACTTTTTAATATTTCTTGATTCAATTTTCTAATTTTTAAATTTTTTTATTTCTTTAAAATCTTAATCATTCAGCATTTTTTTGTTTATCGATTTCTTATAATTTCTTACATTTTAATTTCTTTATAAAAAAATTTTCTTCGGCTGGGTTCAATTTGATTGGGTTGGCTTGACCTCGAAACGTTTTTCACATTTTATTCTTTGAATTGCTTAACTTATTTTTAAGTTTAACGTTTCTTGTTTCAATCTTCTATAAGTTTTCGAATTTCCTTAAAATTTTTAACATTTTTGTTTCGATTTTTGATAATTTCTTACTTTCTTTTATCTTTTGTCCTTTCCCTTCTCGGGTTGGATTCACTTAGGTTCAGTTCAGTTGGATTGGTTCGCCCATGAAACGTTTTTAATATCTTAAATTTTGTGTTTAAAAGCACATATATTCATTTTGGTTTAGTTTAGTAGAGTTCGCTTAGCTTCGGTTTAGGTGGGTTGGGTTCACTTAGGTTCAGTTTAGTTGGGTTGACATTGAAATATTTTTTTTATTTTAAAGAATATTGTGTTTAGAGTTTTAAGATTCCTATTTTTTAATTTCTATTTATTTAATTTAATCAATTGTAAATTCTTTACATTTTTACTTTTTTAATTTTTAAAATATTTAATTTTGTTTTTTAGTCTTCTGTTTTTTTTTCGAATTTCCTTAAAATTTTGATCATTTTTTTATTTCGGTATCTGATGTTTTTTTAATCTTTCTGTTCTTGGGTTGGGTTGGGTTGATTACGTTCACTTTAGTTGGAATGACTTTGAAACGTTTTTAATGTGTCCAAGTTTATATTTAAAAAAGGCAAAAGGCAAAGGAATAAGATGAAAGAGATAAAGCAATCGACTGTCTTGAGTTGTTTAAACAGGACTAGTATTACCTACTAATTCAGAGTACAGAAACAAAAATATTTGATCATTTGAACACTGCTCGATTGTTATTTCAACACGTTTTGAGTGAAAGTCAAAAAATAACATTCGGTGAATTAAAAAGTATTCCATGTCCCAACATAGAAAATATTATTATTGGTGAAGCTGACCTATGAGACATCACTTCTTGTGGAAAGAAAAACACTTTTAAAATTAACTCAATTCTGTAGAAGTACTGAAAGAGGTTGAAACATTTTTTTTTGATAGGTAGAAACGGAATTCTTTAGCTATATATCACAAGCACTAATGAAAAGCCTGCTTTTGCATTACGCTGAGTCAAAATGTGACTTACAATGAGGTCTGCTATGACATGACAGAAAACAGATGGCACAAAAAAATAGTACGAGTACGTTAGCATAACCAGAGGTTTGAAAATGACGTCTTTGAAAGTTTCGTGAAAGATCTAAGACGGTTACAAGCTTTGATCTAATTTTGCCCTCCCATAAACTAGATCTTGGGTACGCCCATGGTCTGCAAAAATATTTGGAATAAGCAATTTTTGGAGTGCAAATGTGATTTGGAGATAAAACACGTTTTGATTCAATTTATTTATTTTTAAAATTTTTGAATTGATACGAACAATTTAGTGCACGATTTAAATTATTCAAGTAATCGAGTAAAAGCAACAGTTGATAAAAACAGCCGGTACAAGGAGCCAGAATTTCTAAGACTGTTTCTGAGATTGATTAATAGATAAAAATTCTATTTTGTTGTTTGGCACCTCTGCAGTATCTAAAAACCATGCGCCCCCAAAGGTTAAATATATCTGTTTTCTGTCTATAATTAAAGCACGGCAGTATTTATCCGCTTTTCTTTGGTTAATCTTGGATAGAACTGAACGTGCCGATCTAAATTTAAAACAGCGTAGATTTTTTTTATTTACCATGATTCAATCCTAGTCAATTACTATCTATTAACGCGTAATAATTTTTTTTTATCAAAAACTAATAAAAAATTTTAATTATGTATACATGCTATATTTAAAAACAGATTTGTGTTTTTTTTGTGTGTTTAATAATGAATGAATTATTTACACAGAGCGTTCGAAAATTTCCGTGTTTGGAGTCGGCTGAGACTTCAGATAGTAAGAAACTTGGTATCACGATCTTTTCTTATCAATTACATAAGGACAAAAATAAACATCAAAGTAAACATACATTCATCGAATTAACGCCAACTGCAAACGTGTTTGTATTCGAACGCTCGATATTATTTATATGTGTTTAGGAATATTGTTTTAAGAAGTACTTTTATATTTGAAGTAACCAGATTTTTTTGAAACCAATTTTCTAATCCATCAGTCGAAATAACAATCACGTAACATGATTTTTATGTTGAATAAAATTTTATAGTGTTTTTTTTTTAATGCTTTTAGATAGATCACACAGAATGTACAGGGTCTTCATAATTGATGACATCCCATATAACCAAGTTCTACCTGATGGTTAAACAGTATTAACAGTGTTATTAATTTTTCACATTAGCGTCCATTAAGGGCTTCATGAATTTTATCCAACTGTTAAGTAATTGTGTAATTGGTTTGGTACGTTGTAGGTCACAGGATTAAATAGAGATCCGATAGAAGGACGTGTAGTGGTTTTAGTTGTATATCGCATAATTGATGTAACAATTATGTTTGTTTAACGTACAAATGTTTTCCCACAGTAAAAGCTTTGGAATGTCGATGTGGAAGGATATCTTTATAAATCACATAATTGAAACGATATCTTTGCATGGAACACGAACTTGTAAACACAATTACATCCTCCTATCGTGTTAATTTATATCCTACGCGTTTTAATTATTTCTTGGGAAAAAGAATTGCGGTCAGGCGTTTCTTTCGGAAACTCGCTAGGCGTTCGCTTTAATTTAACCAAATTCAAGCGGTTTCAACCAGCGCAGAGGCGTTAATTATAGAACGTGTTGCGCATCTAAACTCTGAGGAAAATATCACGTTTGCAGTCGGACATTCAATAACAATTCTGCTTTCTGTTTAGTTGAAAAGTAAGTCTGTGAATCATGTATTTGTCGTTAAGATCAATGTTTTCATGTCCGAAAACTACCGTAACAAGTAACGCGAAGTATGATCACGACTGATCAATTAAGGAATCGATTCTATAACTGGGCTGCAGTCAACAAGTAACTCTCACATAAATATCTTAGTACACTAAAGATGATTTATTTTAATGCTGCAATGGATAGTAAGATTTATGAGTGCATGTAGCAGAAAATATTTAAAAGTGTAACAGCCGAGTACACATAATTTAAGTAATTTTAAACGACCGTCAAAATCTTTCCATAAAAATCATCTCAATTGTAAACTTTTTTACTAATAGAATAATAAGTTGATTTACATAATACATCCATGTAAGATCATTTTTTTAGTTTTTTATATTCGTTAATAATTCAAATAATAAAGGGGTGTTACTAAAACTAACCCTTTACATGAGGATACGTAAAAAATCGAAAACTACGTGAAATTTGTTTTTTCATAGTAGACCACCATGATTTCATTTTTAAGTCAATTCGGAATAACTATTCCAATAATATCTTTAATTGTTTCTGCAGTAGGCTCTTGGTGAAACATTTTGAATAAATTGCAATAAAAGAACACTTGTATTTAACTGTTTCACAATTTTATGTTTCGGTAATACACGTTCACCATTCTTTGAGAATGGTAAACGTGTATTACCGAAATATATGTCAGATTCACTGAAATAAAATTGTAAAACAATTAAATACAAGTGTTCTTTTATTGCAATTTATTCTAGGGATACCGATACCCGATAAGTTTACTACCCGGGTACCCGTTATTGATACCCGGGTAGTTACCCGTTACCCGATAAGTACCCGTTACCCGATAAGTACCCGGGTATCCGATAAGTACCCGATATCCGACAACTACTTGGCTATCCGATAAGTATCAACTAACAATTTAAAAAACCAGTATAGAATTATCTGAAATAATTAATGCTCATTCGAGCAAAATGTTAATGTAGGTCACATTAGGCAAAATGAAATGAAGACTACTTGGTTGTTCGGCAATTTCAGAATGTCGGGTAACGGGTAATTATCGGGTATCGAGTAGTTATCGGGTAACGGGTATTCAAAAAGAGGAACCGGTTCCATCTAAGTAAACGGGTACCCGGGTACCCGGGTACCCGTCGTCATCCCTAATTTATTCCAATAATATTTATTTCCGCCTTTCTTTAAAAATAAAGGTACATCATTCGTATGATTGTTTCAAATATTTTTTATTTTTGAATGAATTCGACGTAGTTAGTATAGTCGAAACATGGCTGTCGGCTGAAATTCTGTCTTCAGAATTGGTATCGTTAGATTACTTAGTCCTATGATGAGAGACTTTGAATCAGTGGGTAAATCTAGAGGAGGTGGATGTCTAGTTGCAATAAAAAGTTCTTTCACAGTTACAGAAATTGACTTTTCTGAAATAAGGAAATGTGTTCCACTTGTTGATATAATTGGCAGTAGGTTGATGATAAAACCGGACAAATTTATAATAATGGTTGTATTGTATATTCCTCCTGATGTTCATTGTGAATCTTTAAAATTGTTTTTAACTTTACTTGAGGAATACCTGCTAGACTGTGACGGTAGTGTTTTAATAGCTGGTGATTTTAATCTAGGCTCACTCTATCATGAGGTAGAAGACGCTAAATTTATGAGTCTTAACTTTTTTATTGAAACGTTAAATTTGAATCAGGTTGACACCATACATAATTCAAATGGAAGATAAGTTGATTTGGTTCTTTTTAATATTGATGATATCTAAGTTGAAAAAGATGAAAATCCATTGGTTAAAGTTGACTCCCATCATCCACCGCTACATATCCACTTTACTTTAGTAAAACATCGGATCTCTAAACCCAAACAAAATGAACATATTAACTATCTTGATTTTAAGAAGGCTGATTTGATTGATTCTTAAAAAACATTACCGTTTTCCTAAGTATTCTCGTTGCTTTAAACAAAAAGAAGCGGTACGAAAACAATTTAGGAGATATATACATAATGCTGACTTGCTCAGTTTTAAACGGATTAGAAGAGAAATAAAAGCTCAAATCAAAATTGATTACAAAGCTTATATACCTAGAATACAAAACTCTGTTATTGACGATAGCAAAAATTTTTGGACTTACCTTAAATCCAAAAACAACAAACCTAAATTTCCTAACACTTTACTTATTGAAGATAAAATAACTGTGCCTTCCTGTGAAATAGTTGAAGCTTTTGCAGAATACTTTAGTAGCATTTTTCAAGCTAGCAATGATAGTTCCAAAACTGATTACAGTTCTCATTATGTCGTGCCTACTGTTAACATGCCCCTAAACCATACAGTTTTTGACATATATGACAATAAAAAAACTGAAAAATAATTTTACCTCAGGATTATATGGTCTACCATCATTTTTTGTTAAAGATTGCGCTCCTGTGCTAGCGGCTCCGTTAAGTTATTTATTTAATATGTCTTTAAAAACGTCCAGTTTTCCTAAGGTATGGAAATGTGCGAAAGTTACTCCAATTCTTAAAAAAAGGGTAAACCTGATGCCGTAAAAAAATTATAGATCGGTAGCGGTACTGAATAATTTTGCCAAAGTATTTGAAACATTGATCTACAAAAATATGTATGAAGTTCTCAAAACTAATTTTATTAGTGATATACAACATGGATTCATGAGTGGAAGATCTGCAGCTTCTAATTTGTGTAATTTTTGGCAATTTGTATCTAATACCTTAGATAAATCAGGGCAAGTTGATGTGATCTATACAGATTTCGAAAAAGCTTTTGATAGAGTGGGTCATAAGCTATTAATTCAAAAGCTTTCACTTATTGGTTTCTGTCCGAATATAGTTGATTTTTTTAATTCCTACTTGTCTATGAGAAAATCCACCGTAGTCTACCGAGGTGTTGAATCCAGACCTTATTTTCCGACGCCGGGATACCCCAAGGGTCTACTTTGGGTCCTCTTTTATTTTCCATTTATATTAATGATCTGACAGGAGTTATTAAATGTCATAATTTATTATTTGCGGATGATTTTTTGTAAAATCAAAGATATCAGTGATTGTCAATTTTTACAACAACAGTTAGATCATCTGATTGAGTGGTGTACAATAAATAAACTAAATTTAAATGTGGATAAATGTAAAGTTGTTAGATATACTAGAAAAAGAAATGTAGTTGAGTATGATTACCGGATTGGATCATCTGTAGTGGAGAGAAATGAAAAGATTAGAGACTTAGGAGTAACTTTTGACACCCACTTCACTTTTGAAGCACATCTTCGAGAAATTACTAACAAAGTTTACGAATCTCCTTGGTTTTAATAAAATACAAGTTCGGTGAGCAAGACTCCAATTTATTGCTCGTGGCTGTACATGCAAAATTTGGTTCAATTCCTACAATAACATAAACAAAGATTGTGTCAGACAACAATAGATTAGGAAAGTGGGCGGTCCTAAAGCTGGCGCGAAATTTGAAATGGAGTCTATTGGACTGTAAAAATGCATGGGTTACACCAAACAAACTGAAAATATTCGCTTCACAGAAAGCTGTTGTGTAAACTTTTGTTTATCCCTAAAACTTCGGATCAAAAGCTTTAATAAAATTATTTTAGTTGTGCTTATTGTACGTAATTAGTTAATTTATTTGTTATTAAAAAAATGTATAAAATGCTTGTCTGAGCTTAGTTCAGCTGCAGGTCAACAAACCATCAATAAACATAACCTAACACAACAAAATTAAAAAAATGCCTCTAGGAAAGCATGCAATATGTTTGTCAACAGTTTTTCAATAGAATGTACAAGTTACCAACTTATAAAACTGTAATAACTTGTTTAATCTCGTTGTCTTAACGTTCTTAAATGTTAGGTTATGTTCAGATCAGCGAGAGTAATTTACGACACACGTCTGATTCATTAGATAAAAATAGTAAACGACTTAGCTCCGCCTTCTGTGACATTTACTTTCCTAGTTTATTCTTTAAAGACAAAATTAAAAGGCAAACCTTTTGATGAGTCAGCCATGAAATATTATTTAAAATTCGATTGAAAATTATTCGCATTTGATCAAGAGATGTTGCGTTGAATAATTCCTGTCACGCCTAGATTTTCATTTTGAAATTTAATTTTGACATAAAAATATCATAATATGATACAGAAATAAATGCTAAATAATCCCATCACGTCTTGATTTTAGATTTTCCATTTAATTTAATTTAGTTAAAGTCACTGGGAAATCTGGAAAATTAGAAGACGGGTTTCGCCGAGAATGTCGGCAGAAAGATTAAGATTGTTTTCCTATTTGGTCAAGAGATGGGGATTTGAATAATTCCTGTTACGCATTGATTTTTATTTTGTAATTTAATTTAGACATATAAATATGTTAATATCGTATAAAAATAGTTACAATATCCTGCTATTTGAAATTGGAATAAAATAGCTTTCATAAAATAGCTTTCATGTTCTAAATAATCGAATCACATCTCGATTTTAGATTTCTGGCAAGGATTTTGCTGAGATCGTCGGTCGATCGTGTTCAGTTTTGGACAACAGATTTTACTTTTTCGATGATTTATAACCAGACAGAGGAATATTTACAGGATGGTGAAAGCGGACATTGTAGGCCAGCCAACTCAATGAAGCGCTGCCAAAATTCTTTATGTCTTCGCTGTAATGAGGTGCGTTTCTGCAGTTAATTTTTGATTTGAAAATACAGAACTTTTTATTGTGAAAATATTGAAATTCGTAGGATAATTAGGAAAATGGATATTTTCTATCCTTTGTTCAATATAATCCAAACATTTCGAAAATCGAAGCAACCACCAGTGCAATTGTTAGTTCGGATTAAAGAGGTCCTACTGTATTTCGTAATTATTTATTACTTATTCAGAACCATACAATATGAAGTTGAATTATTAATACATTGTGTATATGGGTGCTTATGTGACCTTATTGGGGACGTTACATCCATAGGTATACTAAATTAATCTATGCACCGCCTGCCGGCAACTAATGCGCGTTCATGCATTGAACGTTGCCACTGCCAATCCGGTAAAAAGTCCTCTCTCTGCTTATAACTAATTTTTGGATAGTTCTTGCCCGTGAAAATTACAGAGAATATGAAACAAACAAAAAAGCTTTTTAAAAACGAGCTAAAAGAGTAATAACGCAAATAATTATATTTGCGAAACGTCAAGTAAGTCAATAAATTACTCTTTTAGCTCGTTTTTAAAAAGCTTTTTTATTTGTTTCATATTCTTTATAACTAACATTAGTCTTGAATCTGTAGTTTTACAATTCATTTATAAGTTAACGCAGTAATCTTAACTCTTCTTAACTCTGTCTTGCAATATCGCATACCATACACCGTTTTCAATTCAATTTTAATTTTTGAAGACCAAATACGGAGATTAAAAATTAGAACTCAAAATCAAAACTCTAAAAGCACTTTCAAATTTGCCTATGCATTGTAGAACGCGGGCCTTCGCCGCTTATAATAAAATGTCATTTCAAACAAAACAAAGTTTAAGATTTCGTTTTGGATTAAAGTGTTAAGATTACAAGAAAGAAGCAGAAATAGAATTTAGACGTATGAACAAAGTGAGAAACACGGAACTAACGGTCAATATGATAACTAAGACTAAAGATGAGAAAAATGTAAAAGAAAGTTTGGGAGATTTTCAGCAGATGAATAGATATGAATCCCAATAAGAAGAGCATAAAACACAAAGTAAAATTAAGAGATCATAACTTGGAATAAATACAGGAATCTAACACAAGACTCAATAAAGAAATAAATGACACAACGCCAGCGACAGAAAGTTTTTTTTTAATAGTATCAAAAATAATTTTATGTGCAAGCAAACATAGATAGTCAACAAAAATTAGTTTACATATTTCAGAAAAATTGAAAGAAAAACAACATTAGATAAAATAAGAAATACTACTTTCAGAGAAAAAATATAGTTGAGGTGGTTAGCTTCGGTTATCTTTATTCGAAAAGAAATTATGACGAGGAAAATATACAATCAGTAAATCGATTTGTGTAATAGGTATAACAATGAGATAATGATAAAATAAAGTAGGAAACATGCGAAGCTAATGACAGAGACTGTGAAGGAATAGGTAATTCATTGCGTACCCCCAAACTAACTATTGCAGTCATAATTCTGATTTGTTTTCTTTCCCCAATATACCTAATTCCTCCTTTTTTATATTAACCATTTTACAAACGGCTTTGTCAGATTAATCTATTTAAGCATGATACGTGGGCTGCTGGAAAAGTTTCTGGAAACGGTATGAAAAAACGCATATGAAATTTGGTAAACGGTATCACACCAACAACAACAACAACAACAATCGTCTTAGATCGTTCACGAAACATTCGAAGACGTCATTTTCAAATTTCTGATTATGCTAACGTACTCGTACTATTTTTCTGTGCGATCTGTTTTCTGCCATGTCATAGCAGATCTCATTATAAGTCACATTTTGACTCAGCGTAACACAGAAGAAGGCTTTTCATTAGTGCTTGTATGTTATATGGCTAAAGAATTCCTTTTCTACCTATCAAAAAAAAATATTTCAACCTCTTTCAGTATTTCTATAGAATTGAGCTAGCTCATTTGAGTTAATTTGAAAAGTGTTTTTCTTTCCACTAGAAGTGCCGTCTCATAGGTCAGCTTCACCAATAATAATATTTTCTACGTTGAGACATAGAATACGTTGGCTGCTGGAAAAGTTTCTGGAAACGGTATCAAAAATTATGAAATTTGGTAAACGGTATCATTGTTTTTCGAAGTATTCGCCTTTGACATCAATGCACTTTTGCATACGCTCAAACCAATTTCTAAAGCACGTTTTCCACTCTAAAGATGGTACCTCAGAAACCAGTGTCCGGAATGTTTCAACCGCTGCTTCAGCCGACGAAAATCGCTCACCACGCATTTTATTTTTGATATTTGGGAACAAAAAGAAATCATTAGGTGATAAATCAGGTGAATATGGACAACGAGTCATTAATTCAACATTTTTGTTAGACAAAAAATCAACTGTTTGACGGGCTGAGTGAGCGCTGGCGTTGTCATGATGGAGAATAATTCGTCGATTTCGATTGTTTCTTCTTATTTGATGGATGAATGAATCGATGAATTCCGGGAAACAAATTGTAGTATACCAATCACCATACACGGTTTTTTGATCCTCTAAAGCCACGGTTGCTACATGTCCAGTTGAACCAAAGAAACAAGCAATCATTTGCTTCGCAACACTGCGTGAACGAACAACTTTTGTTGGTTTTGGTTCATTTTGAAATACCCAAACGGTAGATTGTTGTTTACTTTCTGGCTCGTACGAATAGATCCACGTTTCGTCACCAATAATGAAGTTATAAAGTAAATTTGAACGACCTCTATTGAATTTCTTGAGCATTTCTTCGCACCATTTGACACGACCCTGCTTTTGCACTTCTGTTAAATTGTGTGGGATCCAACGACTGCAAAGCTTTCGTACGTTCAAATGATCATGCAAAATCTGGTGTATTGGTTTCATGTCAATGCGTAAGGATGCTTGAATCTCACGGTATGTCACATGTCGATCTTGCTCAAGCATTTCACGCACAGCATCTTTATTAGTGGCAACAACAGATGTCGATGGACGACCTTCACGAAATTCGTCACTGAGAGAGGTACGTCCACGCTGGAATTCGACAAACCAATTATAAACACTGCTCTTTGATGGCGCTTCATCTCCAAAAGCCAAATGAAGCCGGTCAAGGCATTGTTTCGGCGTTAGACCATACTAGATTCCAAAAAAATTTCCAGCAGCCCACGTATGTATAGTTTGGACCAAATAAGGTTGGGTATGACTCATAACTATTCGGTACAAATTTTACCTACTGAGTTTTTTCTATTTCATACATGCGCACTAATTTTGTTATGTATTAAAAAAGAAAGAAATCTGTAATAATCTATATAAGCTATTAAGACGTACATTTTCAGGGGTTGATTCGTACGTTAAAGCCCGATGTATTGGAATAATAAGTATTGGAAAGAAGAAATAGAGATAATTGGAGAAAAATATGGGCGGAAAAAATGAGCAAACGTTCAGACGAAAATAGAGCATAGAAATCGAAATTAAGCTCCTCAATTGCGACCAATCTTGACAATGGATATATACTTTAATTTAGCAAGTTGTCCTGAAAATTGGATGGAATTATATTTGAATAAATTAAGGAAGTTAGAAATTTAATTTCGAGCTTCAGTGAATTGTTTTCCCTTATTTAGAATTAATAATTTGAAACCAATGAGAGCAATTATTTTCATTATGTAAAATTCACCTGTGAGATGTAATAGAAACTGGCATGCTACAATAATTTGAAGTTAGCTCTACATTATGATTAGAGTGGGCTGACCCTTAGCGTCTGTACAGGCTAATTCAGGCTATACAGTGACTATACAGGCTGATTCAGAATAACTGTCCGACCCGTTAGGGGCGTATTCTCTAAGGCATGCAAGTGCGAAATTGCACGAAATAAATCCATCAGAGACATTTCAAAATCAACCTCTTTTGAATCTAAAATTAAAATTATGATTCATGTCTTACGCATATACAGTGTGCCCCAGATTGAGTAGGCTACCATGGGTAGCTTTCTTATTTGCGAAGATAGGGGTTTGATGAAATGGACAATATTTTGCAGTTTTATGTGCACATTCAGATTCCGTTCAGAGAATTTGAAAATTCCGAATAGTTCCGATATTATCGCAGAAAAACTGAAAATTGCTATTTTCTTTAATGTCTAATAACATCGCATTATAAGATAGATGAAAAAAAGTTTGATATAAAAGTTACTAGGTTTGATAAAATACAGTCGAAAGTTAAGTCAAAATAAAATTCAAGATGGCGATTTTCAAGATATTGGATTTTTATACGACTAAATATTGTTACGTTTCTAGGGTTTTAATTTATTTATTTAAACGAATAAAACACGCGATAAAAACTTAACCGTAATTTAATAAAGCTTAAAAACTAATTTATGTGTAACAATTTATTTTCACACTAAAATCTAACTTCGACGTTCGCTGTTAGAATTCGACTGCCTGGTGAGTCAACTCCGGGCGATTTTATATCATTTGCTGGCGTCTGGAAGTCTCTACGCTGGAAGATTCTAGTTTGTTCGATGTAGGCCCCGACCGCGTGACGGCCGATGACACATAACAGCGGACCGACTTCTTGACGCCTTGCGCTAAGTCAGGTTGGCTCGCCACACTGCCCCCTTCTTAGAAACGTTTCGTCTCGAAATGTTCCTGGTGATAGTCTTGAAGGAGGGTGTCGGAATCTACATGCTGGCCCATTCTTGCAACTTCCCGCCTGGAAGAAGTAACAGTCTACGGTTTTGCTGTTGCTGACTGTTGCCTGTGGGTGGTGGCTGCAGACTAGGACTTCAATTCCCGTTCTGTGGAAGATGACTTCCAGCATGCTTCGAATTACTCTCCAGTCTAGTCCGTCCAATCCGCAGCCCAATTTGGGGATGGCTAACTTCATCTGATGGTTCTCTATTAGCTGTCTCCTCAGGCTATATAGGGCTCTCCACATAGTCACATAGTCAGGTTTACCGCTTGATGTCTTCTTAGTGACTAAATAATGCACGTGGCGCCTCCGATCTGCCGTCGAATCAATGATCTGCAAGCTCTTGCCTACCACGGGATGCTGTCTTCGTAGCTCCTCGATTTGGCCAAATTTCTTCCTAAACACCTGAGCGATTCCTTTGGACATTTTCAGGTCTTCTGCTACGCAGTGGGCCAGACTGTACTCCAGTGGTACTTTAAAGAGATCTTGTTGCTTCTCCGTGGTCACTCCAAACCGTGCCTTGCTTCCTTCGGCGTGATGAGACATGAAGGTTTCGAAGTTCACTTCGGAAACTTGCGCCCTTTGTACTGTCCCTTCATCTGCTTCTCCATGGTAAGGGGCTATCCGGTTGAAGTGGATTACTTTGGGTTTGCCATGGGGGACCTTCTTGATGCGGTAAACGACGTCGTTGATCCGTTTCACCACTTTGTAAGGACCTTCCCAAGAGGTCTGTAATTTTGGGGAGAGGCCTCGACGTCTTTAGGGGTTATAAAGCCAGACCAGTGCTCCAGGTTGGTATCCCCCGTGTTGAGCGTTGATGTCATAGTGCTCCTTCATCCGATCGCTGGCCGTCTGTATATTGTGACGCACTTGATTGTGGATATCATCCATTTTCCTGCGTAATTTGCTCACGTAATCTTCGTCGGCAGAGACTTCGCCAGGCTTCACACCAAACTTCAGGTCGCAGGGCAGTCTCGGCTCTCGCCCGAATACCACTTTCGCGGGAGTCTCCCCTGTTGTCTCATGAACAGATGAGCGGTATGCCATTAGAAACAGGGGGATGTACGTGTCCCAGTCCCTCTGATGATTGGAAACGACAAATGTCGGTTGATGGTTCTATTGAACCTTTCCACCATTCCGTCCGACTGTGGGTGGAGTGCAGTTGTTCTAGTTTTTCGTACGCCGAGCAGAGTACACACGTTCTTGAACAAGGCCGATTCAAAGTTCCTTCCTTGGTCTGAATGCAGTTCCATAGGTGCACCATACCGACTGATCCATTCCCTGACAAGGACTTCCGCAATAGTGACTGCCTCTTGGTTAGGTAGGGCGTAAGCTTCAACCCACTTGCTAAAGTAGTCCATTACCACGACGATGTACTTGTTTCCACCATTCGTTTCTGGAAACGGGCCGGCTACATCGATGGCAACTCTCTCAAAAGGACTTCCAACGTTGTACTGTCTCATGGGAGCCTTACCCCGCCTGTGGGGACCGTTACTGGCTGCGCAAACTGTACACTTTCTGCACCAATCCTTCACGTCTTCCTTGCAGTTCACCCAGTAAAATCTTTCGCGCACCTTCTCCACAGTCTTCTTAACTCCCAGATGCCCTCCGGAAGTTCTATCGTGAAGTTCCCTCAGAACTTCTGGCACCCTATTCTTGGGGATCAGTAACTGTGTCTTCTTTTCCATGCCTTCTGGATTCTCCATGCTTCGTCTCAGAAGACCACGATCCAACACTATGGAGTCCCATTGCGCCCAGTATGATTTTACGGACGGTGCACATGGTGCTACCTCTTCCCAGGTAGGCCTCGCGTCCCTGCTTTTCCACTCTAGCACTAATTTCAAATCCGGGTCGTTCTCCTGGTCTCTTCGCAGTTCTTCGGCTTGCCATTTGTCGTCAGCAATGGCTGTCCTCGCAGTCGTGGCTACTTTCTCGTCCAAACGACTACAGTGCTTACAGTCTTCGGCACAGGGTCTTCTCGACAAAGCATCGGCATTTCGATGGCTAGTTCCTGCCCGATGCTGAATTTCAAAATCGTACTCCTGAAGTCGTTCGATCCATCGTGCAACTTGCCCTTCTGGGTTCTTGAAACGGAGAAGCCATTTTAGAGCGGCGTGGTCGGTCCTCAGCAGGAAGCGTCTACCATACAAGTACTTGTAGAAGTGTTCTATCGTTTTTACGACGGCTAGCAATTCCCTTCTTGTGACGCAATAGTTTCGTTCCGGCTTTGATAGGACTTTACTGAAGTAGCCGATCACCTTCTCTTGCCCCTCTTGTATCTGGGAGAGTACGCCACCAATCCCAACGTTGCTAGCATCTGTGTCCACGACGAACTTGCCTTCCGGGAGAGGATAACTCAGAATAGGAGCACTAACCAAGTACTGCTTTAGTTGTTCAAAGCCAATTTGACACTGTTGGTCCCATTCAAATGGACGACCTTCTTCAGTGAGTTTTGTTAACGGCTTAGCAATGTCTGCAAATCCAGGAACGTAGCGCCGATAATAAGTGCACAGGCCAAGGAAACTCCTTATTTGGTGTTTATTTCTGGGAGTTGGCCAGTCTTTCACCACCTGAATCTTCACAGGGTCCACGGCGATTCCGTTTCCATTAACAATGTGCCCCAGGTAATTCACTTCCTTCTGGAACAGGTGACACTTCTTGAGGCTAAGCTTTAGTCCAGCTCCGCGAAGCCGCTGGAACACTCCTTCCAGGTTCCTTAGGTGGTCGTCGAACGTCTTTCCCACGACAATTATGTCGTCAAGGTACACCATGCACGTTGTCCAGGACAGACCTTTCAGAACCGTCTCCATTAACCTCTCGAATGTCGCTGGGGCATTACATAATCCGAATGGCATCACTGTGAACTGCCACAGACCCATACCAATGGAAAACGCCGTCTTTTCTCGATCTTCGGGCGCCAGCTCCACTTGCCAATATCCACTCTTTAAGTCCAAAGTTGAGAAGATCTTTGAGCCGGCCAGGGTGTCCAGGGTATCATCAATCCGTGGCAGGGGATAGCTGTCTTTCTTGGTGACATTATTGAGTAACCGGTAGTCTACACAGAACCTGGTGGACCCATCCTTCTTCTTCACAAGTACTACTGGTGACGCCCACGGGCTGCTTGATGGTTCTATTACATTATCCTTTTCCATCTCGCGAATAATGCGTTCCGCTTCCTCACGCTTCGCCAACGGTAATCGCCTTGGAGCTTGACGGATAGGTCTTTCTTCTCCAGTCTCTATTTTGTGTTTCACGACATCAGTTCTTCCCTTGGATCCATTTTCTACCTCAAATACATCTTGATAGCGGCCGATCAGATTCTTTGCTTTTGTCTTCTGGTCTGGAGTCAATTCCTGGGCTGTTGACATAACCATTTCCCATAATTTCTTTGGGACTTTCGCTTCTGGCACGTTTGTTTCAAGTTGCCGGGAGATGGAGGACACCATGGTGCAGCTTCCCAAGATTGTTCCTTTCTTGATATTGACAGAGAAACAATTGACGTTCATCAGGCGGACAGGTACTTCCTTCTTCGCCGTCAACAACATTTTCCCAACGAGGACTCCTCTTCCAATCCTTTGATCATCAGTATTAGGTTCAACCATAATGACTTGCCCATCTTGAAAAACACCGTCCAGTTTTGCGTCGACGATAACCTCAGTCCTGCTGGGTAATACAACGTCTTCAGCGAGGACTACTCGAGCGGCCACGTCCCCTCGTTGATGTAGAACCAACTCCTCATTATTGACCGCCATCACGCCACGCTTTAAGTCCAATTGGAACCCGTGGGCACACATGACGTCCATGCCCAAAATTGCCTCGTCCTCTATATCTGCCACCAGTGCACGGTGTTTTATTGGAGTTGAACCAATGGTGATCATAACCTCTACTTCACCGTGGACAGTTGCTGATGTTCCAGTTGCAGTTTTCAGTTTCCACTTGGTCGGCTCGGTGCGTCCAGATGACTTAATGACGTCGGGTCTTAGGATGGTCTTCGTCGCACCCGTATCCAATAACATGGTGTGAGGAATGTCATCAATGGTAACATCCACGAAGATACTGCTGGTTAACTGCCGTAAGGATATTACTTGGTTGGCTTTCGTCTTTGGGGGCCTTTGAATACGGGTCGACGTTTGCCCCTCTGCACCGACCCGGCTTAGTTTAACTGTGGCTTCCTTGGATCCTGTCTGGGTTTTGGACATCGCCTACGAACATGTCCTTCCTCCTGGCAATTCCAACACACCAGCGGCTTCTTCTGCTTGAGGACCTGTTCCACAATGCGGCGAACATCCTCGGCGGTGGCATATTCCTTGGATTGCCCCTTATTAGCAGATCCCACCTTGGCGTTGGCGGACTCTTCTTCTTCTTCCTCTTGGAAGTCCATAGCCGCTCGCACCTTGACATGCCCTCTTGAAACTCGTCTCGCCGCTTCAAATTCCAAGGCATAAGCCAATGCGTTCTTGGACGTCTTCGGATGGGTCATTCTCAATGCCTGCTGGTTGTCTGGGTCACGGATTCCATCTATGAAGGTCTGCACCGTCAAACATTTGAGGAATTCAACAGGAGCTGTGGGATATGCCAACTGGGCCAGCCGCGCTACGTCCGCTTCGAATTCCTGAAGACTTTCTCCGGATTTCTGACAGCGATTCCTCAACTGCGCATGGTATACCTCGGTCAGATGGGCCTGTCCGTAACGCATTTCCATCCTATTCACAAGCTTGTCGAAGTCTTCTTGTTCCTCTTGCGGCATCGTCTTTAGCACATCGATAGCGTCCCCTCTCAAGGCCACAATTAACGAAGTGGCTTTTTCGCTGGCCGTCCATCTGTTCGCCTTTGCTGCTGCTTCGAACTGTTTGAAGTAGTTGGGCCAAGAAGACTTTCCATCGAACGTTGGTGGTTTTACTTTCAATTTCGAATTTTCTGTTGGTCCTTCCACAATTCGGGTTTCATTATTTTCTGGTGTTTCTACTGGTGGCTGATCCCCGAACACTCGCAACCCCGCCATCACTTGTTCCAGATATTTGATTTTGTTATCCTGCTGGAATATTATTTCTTCCACATTTTCTTGCAGGTTTCTTGTTTCTTCCGATATTTTTACCACTAGTTTATCTTCGAGTCCCTTCGTCTGTTCTAGAAATTCACCCTTCAAATTTCCGGACTGTTCTAGAAGTTTCTCGTCGAAATTTCTGGATTGTTCTAGAAATTTCTCGTCTAAGTCTCTAGATTGTTCCAACAATTTATTCTGTAATTTATCGAAATTTCCAGATTGTTCTAGAAGCTTCTCCTCTAAATTTCTGGATTGTTCTCGAAGTTCGTCCTTGAATTTTCCAGATTGTTCTCGAAGTTCTTCCTTGAAATTTCCAGATTGTTCTAGAAGCTTTTTCTCTAAATTTCCAGACTGTTCTTGAAACTTCTCGTCCAAATTTCTGGATTGTTCTCGAAATTCATCCTTCAAGATTTTATTAAAATCGACGGGACCACACGAAATTTCGAAAAGGAACGTCTCTGGATCTTCACCAGCTGTCAACAAATCGGATCGGAGACGCTGTTGAAGTGCGCCTTTCAAACCACAGGTTTCTAACTCTCGTTCTTCCAATTCGGTTTTTAATTCGGCCACTTTTAGGTCTTTCAACAACACTTTTCTCGTAGCCATTGTTTTTTTCCGATACTGTACTTATTTAATAATCTGATTAAATTTAATTTACTTTAAATTGTTTATTTATTTGCACAAACCCGCACACCGACACCACTGTTACGTTTCTAGGGTTTAAAGTTTATTTATTTAAACGAATAAAACACTCGATAAAAACTTAACCGTAATTTAATAAAGCTTAAAAACTAATTTATGTGTAACAATTTATTTTCACACTAAAATCTAACTTCGACGTTCGCTGTTCGAATTCGACTGCCTGGTGAGTCAACTCCGGGCGATTTTATATCATTTGCTGGCGTCTGGAAGTCTCTACGCTGGAAGATTCTAGTTTGTTCGATGTAGGCCCCGACCGCGTGACGGCCGATGACACATAACAGCGGACCGACTTCTTGACGCCTTGCGCTAAGTCAGGTTGGCTCGCCACAATATCATTTTCTTTTCTGTTTCAACCATGTATAACAACCAATATTTAAATAAAAAGATATTTAAAAAAATCATATTTTTATTTTAAATCCAGCAAGCGAGGAAAAGCGAAACTTGTTTTTACCTATAAAACAAAAATAAAACAAAAGAAAGTTATAAAATTAAATGCTCAGTGTCTGACCATTAACTCTGAAACACAATTGACACCGTTCTGCGACACTCCTGGTTGCACTTTGTAGGGTATTTCGATTAATCGTACGAAATGTCTGCACCCTTGTTTCACGTATTTTTTTTATAGTTGAAATACTCACATTTTTTATTTTAAACTATGCCCACAAATAAACCATCGTTTGAATAGTAACAGTTACAAACACAGTTAACCGGTGGTTACCCCCATCCTGGGATTTAACACCCCCTTGTATTTCTGGAGCACAGTAAA
This sequence comes from Prosopocoilus inquinatus, assembly GCA_036172665.1. Classification (NCBI taxonomy): domain Eukaryota; kingdom Metazoa; phylum Arthropoda; class Insecta; order Coleoptera; family Lucanidae; genus Prosopocoilus; species Prosopocoilus inquinatus. The sequence goes on along the minus strand of CM069876.1, from coordinate 28,009,760 downwards.
AAATAAAAATATGGGTGTATTTTAAACTTTAACAACAATGCAGAATTACATGAAGCAGTTATACAGGCATTTCATAATATTAATTGAAATATCCTGCAGGGAGTGCCACAAAAAGATGTCAATTGTGTTTCAGAGTTAATGGTCAGAAACTGAGCATTTGTTTTTATAATTTTCTTTTGTTCTATTTTTGTTTTGTAAGTAAAAGCAAGTTTTGTTTTACCTCGCATGCTTGATTTAAAATAATAATATGAATTTTTTAAAATATCTTTTTATTTAAGTATTGGTTGTTACACATGGTTGAAACGAGAAAAGAAAATGATATTTAGTCGTATAAAAATCCAATATGGCGTCCATTTAAAATAAGAAAGTTGCTATCAATATCTTGAAAATCGCAGTCTTGAATTTTATTTAGACTTAACTTTCGACTGTATTTTATCAAACCTAGTAACTTTTATATCAAACTTTTTTTCATATTTCTTATAATTACGAAGTTATTAGACATTAAAGAAAATATCGGTTTTCATTTTTTCTGCGATAGTATCGGAACTATTCGGCATCTAAATTAGCACATAAAACTGCAAAATATTGCTCATTTAACCAAATCTCTATCTTCGCTAATAAGAAAGTTACCCATGGTAGCCTACTCAATCTGGGACACACTGTATTCACAAGTCCGAAATTCGAATGAATGAAGTGCGTATTGTACATTTTTCTTGCAGAAAGCCAAAAATAAAAACGTTTTACAGTTTTATTTCAAGGTAAACGACAGTGTTTCTTTCTACTCCGCGAAGGTTCATTGTTTTTGTGACGCAATACAGCTGTACTAGTGCCCATCAACCAATTTATATCTGAATCTTCAATGCATTTTATCTCAAAAACTATGGATGTTAGACCCCTTCTGCATACAGACTTTTTGTTTTCTTTTTCCGTGTACTTCCTGTAGTTTACGAGTCGGACGCTTATTTTGAATCACCCAGTATGTAGGCCCCGCTTAAATTTTTTTTTTAACTTGCCGATTTACGAAACTCTTGTATGAGAGCGCAAAGGATAAAGAAAACACTTGGCAACAAATAAACCGTATAATGTCTAATATTGGGGTGGATGAAATCAGATAAGTATGTACACGTGAAGATGTAATGGACGCACTGCACCGCTGCTGTATTGTTACTGGGGGTGGAAGCCCTTCGTTGCTTTTGGTTAGGCAACTGTAGATGCATGTGTGCACCTGGGGCTCAAGAGGGTGGCTCCCTCGGTTGAAGGGATGATGAGACGCAAGGGTAAATTACATTCTGACACTCTCCCTTAATTTTCCTTAGCGTCGCTCTTCTATTGGGAAAACGCCGAGGCCTTGAGAACAGAATTCGTGTTTTGATCGAGGAAGTGCCTTGGTTAGGATATCCGCGATCATGAGTTCGGTGGGCAAATGCTCAAGTACCAAAGGTTCTTCTCTGAGGACTTGACGGATGTAATGGTGCCTGACGTCTATGTGCTTTGTCCTTGAATGGTAAACGGGATTTTCTGACAGCTTGATGGCTCCGCTGTTGTCGTTAAAGATCTGGACACTGAAAGTTGAATTGATTCCTAGTTCTCTCAGGAAACGAATTAGATAGACGGATTCCTTAGCTATTGAGGAGAGTCCCAAGTATTCCGCCTCAGTGCTGGATAATGCTACAGTGCGCTGCTTGCGCGATTCCCAGGTAATGGCTCCCTCGCTTAGTAGGAATACGTACCCTGTATATGACCTGCGATCTTTGCTACAGTTGGCCCAATCCGCGTCGACAAAACCTTGGAGATTCGTATCGCTTCGCTTGTAAGAGAGACGGTGATTCATCGTGCCCTTCAAATAGCGTAAAACACGTTTGGCTGCAGTCCAGTGCACGTGGGAGTGGTGATCATTAAATTGGCTTAAGACACTCACTGAATGTGCGATATCGGGACGCGTGGCGATTGCTAGATACATAAGAGCTCCGATCAGCTCCCTGTACGGAAATTTTGTGCCTTTATCTTCTTGCTCCACGGAAAAATCATGCAAGTTGGACCCTAAAGCTAGTGGAGTGGAGACCGGTTTGCAGTCGGTCAGGTCGAAGCGCTTTAGAACTTCCCTGATGTAACCGGACTGCGATAGATGTAGGCTCTCCCTCGTTCTTTGGATTTCGATTCCGAGGCAGTAGTTGGCCTCACCTTGGTTCTTGATCTTGAACTGCTCCGACAACGCATTTACGATCATGTTTTCCTTTCGACTGTTGTTCGTAACGATCAATAGGTCATCCACGTAGACGAGAAGGTACGTTTCTTTTTCGTTATCGACATATATACATGGATCTGAATCCGTTGGTGAGAGTCCGGCCTGCTGGAGTACGTCGGATAGTTTGGAATGCCACTGACGTCCGGCTTGTCGAAGTCCGTAGATGGCGCGCTTCAACTTGCAAACTTGGTTGCCCTTTCGAATCCCTCGCAACATGTCGCAGGCTTTGTTTCGAAGATGAGGATCGTTTTCTTCGTTCTTAATTCGGGTCAACATTTCATCCAGCAGTTCGGGTTGTTCCATGTAGACCTCGGTGTCGATATGGCCATATAGATAGGCTGTAGTGACATCCAACTGGGTCACTTTAAGGTTGTATTTAGCCGAGAGCGCCATCAGCAGCCTGAAGGAGCTCAGCCTTGCGACTGGGGAAAAGGAATCGTAGAAGTCTATCCCCGGTAACTGAGAAAATCCCCTTGCAACGACGCGAGCCTTTCTTCGTTCTAGTGTGCCGTCGTTCTTGAGTTTGTTTCGTAGAACCGTCCTCGACCCGATGACCTTCCGACCGATCGGACGATCGACGATTTCCCATACATCGTTTTCTAAGAGGCTTCTTGTTTCGACATATATGGCTTCTTTCCACTCGATGCTGTCGGGACCAGATACTGCATCAGCTAAGTTAATTTCGGAACACGCCATTGCGAATTCTGCTTCCTCCCAATTTTGAATTCCACTTCTAACTTCTGCATTTGGATCTCTCTCGAATCCCTTGAAGTCGATATCGGCGTCAGCCTCGTTTTGGGTTCGTCCTTTAGAAGTTGCGTCTTGAACTTCGGCGGTTGTACCATTGCCATTGTTTGGCTTAAAATCAGCTGCGTAGTGGTACTTCTTCTTAGGTCTGCCCGGCCTCCCCGTAACGATCTTCTGAGGTCGCCCCGGAGCACGTTTTATTGCGTCTTTATTCTGGGTTTCGTTTACAGAGCTCATAGATGGTTGGCCATTTACACTTTGTTCGTCGTGCGATACTCGGTCGATGACTGGAGCTTTGAGCAACGTAGTCTCGTTCTTTACGGTCTCGGTGTTCTCGAGGTCTCTCTTGTGGATGCCGATGTGTTCGCCGAGAGAGATATCTGTAGGATCATTCAGGAGTCCGGATCTTCCGTTCACTGTATTTTCAGCGATGATGTCTTCGAAACCATCCCTTGATTCCGATTGTTCGAAGAATTTCACGTCTCGCGTTATCCTGATTTTGCCTTCATCCGGCATCCATACTCGGTACGCTTTAGAGCTCTCAGAATAACCGACGAATTTTCCCTCCGAGGCCTTGGGATCGAATTTTCCTCTACCGGGCCGCTTATCCAGGACATACGTTTTACATCCGAAAACTCTGAGGAATTGCATGTTTGGACGTCGTCCGGTCAGCTTCTCGTAGGGCGTTTCTCCATTGAGGCTTCTTGTGGGGCACCTGTTTCGGATGTAGTTTGCTGTAGTTACCGCTTCGGCCCAAAACGGTGGAGACATACCGGATTCTAGTAACATGCAGCGAGCCATCTCCACCAGAGTCCTATTCTTTCTCTCAGCCAAACCATTTTGTTGAGGAGTATATGGTGTCGACAGTCTTCTTTGTATTCCGTTTTTCTTCGGGAGCTCATCCATACGAGAATTACAATATTCTTTGCCATTGTCAGATTGTAAGGCCTTGATTTTACATCCCATTTGATTTTCGGCGTGGGCTTTGTACTCCAAAAATTTGTCGGCGACTTCAGCCTTATTGCGTATGAAGTATACTTCGGTCCATCGACTGAAATCGTCAGTAAAAGTTAAGAAGTATAGCGCTCCTCCGTGTGAGCTGACACGCATCGGTCCGCAGACGTCAGAATGAACGATGGCGAGGGGCTTTGAAGACTTATCTGTGCGCTTTGGGAACGGTAAACGCGCTAGTTTACCTCTCATGCAAGTTTCACAGGACATGGTTCGATCGTTGCGTGTGTCCAGACTATCAATGTAACCGTTTGTGGATAGCGAGTGCAAGTCTTCGAAATTTACGTGCCCGAGGCGTCGATGCCACTTCATCGTTGTGGATGAACTTTGGACGGCAGATTTTGCCTCTATATTGTTAAGTCCTTGTCTGAGATAAAATAGGTCGCCTCTCCGATCGGCTTGCAATTTGATATTTCCGTAAATATCTTTAACGGTCGCCATGGACTTAGAGAATGTGACAGTGTGGCCCTTATCCACTAATTTGGCAACAGAAAGTAAGTTGGCTCGCAAGTCCGGTACAAAGAGAGCGTTTTCAAGTGTAATTGATTTGGAAGATTTACCTACACTCGTCGGAATTCTGACGTTTCCTTTCGCATTGATCTCCGTCATCGCGTTGCTGGCTAGGTGGAGTCCGCTTCGTACTTCTTCGGAATAGGTGAAAAGCGATTTGTCGTTGCACAGATGCGACGTGGCTCCATTGTCGAGACACCATTGTTCAGAATTTCCTAATGATTTGGTTGGTGTGCGAGATTCGGCTTTGCACGCGTCAGCCAAAAATATTTCGTCTGTTGTCAAATTTACCTTTTGGCCATCCGCTCTTTTCTTTTTTCGACACTCTGAAATTTTGTGTCCTGGGATCTTGCAATAGTGACATTTTAGATTCGTTTTCTTATCTGATGAGTATTTGTCACCTCGCCTCCAGTGTTGCACTGAGTTGGACCCGGGCCGTTGGTTTTTGGAAAAAAAAGCACCGGAGCTGTTGTTTGCGGCTTTCTGCCTCCTGGCTTCGCTTTCTTCGATTATTTTTACTTTCAGGGAGTCGGCACTAGGGAGCGCATCGCGCGACTCAATTGCGCAACGAAAGTTTTCGAAGGAGTCAGGTAGACTATAGAGAAGCATTATGGTCAGTAGATCTCCGTTGATTTCTACATCCATGGATTGAAGCTTGTCGACTGCGTCGAAGAATGTGGATAAATGTTCTCTGATGTCATCTCCATCGCGCATTTTTTGTTGCGATAGCTGTTTTAATAACGTTGCTTTTCGAGCCGGTCCCTTTGATGCGAATATCGACTCCAGTTTTTTCCAGATTTCCCTCGAAGTCTGACAATCGCGAACTTGCTTCAATTCTGACGGGCTTATCGTCAATATTAAATCAGATCTTGCCTTACGGTCTTGTTTTATCCACTCTACCAGAGCCGTTTGAGTTGTTGCATCATCCTCGGTTACTTCAGGTTTGGGTTTCTCGCCCGAAACATATGGCCACATGTCATTTCTAATGAGAAGAGCTTCGACTTGGATTCTCCATGTGTCGTAATTGTCTTTCGTCAGGGTTTCAAGGCGCATGGGATTGACAACGTTCATGTATGCCATTTTCGATGCCGCTTCTTGAAGCTCGGCCCGATCGCGAATGTGTCGATGTTACAATTTGGTATTCTTTGGCTCGTTATAAGTGCTGTTGATCGATTGCGAAAATGCGCGCACTCGACGGGTACCAAATACACTGTAAAGTCACACTGTTCACGAGTTTCGTGCCCGAACGCCACGTGCTACCGATTAACTATTTTCTTTTCCTTGTTCTGCGTTATATCTGGGCCCATAACCTCTTGTATGAGAGCGCAAAGGATAAAGAAAACACTTGGCAACAAATAAACCGTATAATGTCTAATATTGGGGTGGATGAAATCAGATAAGTATGTACACGTGAAGATGTAATGAACGCACTGCACCGCTGCTGTATTGTTACTGGGGGTGGAAGCCCTTCGTTGCTTTTGGTTAGGCAACTGTAGATGCATGTGTGCACCTGGGGCTCAAGAGGGTGGCTCCCTCGGTTGAAGGGATGATGAGACGCAAGGGTAAATTACATTCCGACAGAAACAACACAGTAATTACTAAAAATTCTGATCCTAGTACTCTACTCTTCACGCTTTTTTTATGTCTGCTTGTATTTTAAGCCCAAAAACTATTTTTAGCTTTAGGTTAATGTTAGCCAATTTAATTGACTAATTGATTCGATAAATATAGGGCATTAAAATGTCAACTCTATTTTTTTTTTAATGTAATTAACAATTCTGATTTCCACCGTTCAACAAACATCTGTTTAAAGTATTACATTCATTTCTAGCACGCGATTTGTTTCGCCTCATAGGTTTAACCTTTGATACAAATGAGATTTGTATTGCTTCAAGCATTTGGCAATGTTCCACAGAACATGCGCTAACATTTATTGTGTCTATGTACTTATATTTTATTTAGACAAAGATTATGTATGATCAATAAATTGCAGTTATTACAGTTGTAGTATGTGGAATGTTTGATGAAAAGTATCGATCGAATAATTTTCTTTCTCTGAAAATTTTGTTGAATATTTTATTATGTTTATATACGGGGTGTCTCAATAAGGACGGCGACCGGCGATATACATGCAGGGTGGGCCAACAGTGCGTGGGCGGAAGATTGTGGCGTTACTATTGAAAATTTTTGACCCTAACATATGTTTTTTAAATGGAACACCCTATATATTATTGGACTATTAGATGTCTCATTATCAGTGGACGAAAATAATATAAGGTTTTATTAACCTAAAGTTTATTGTTTTCGAGATATTGACAATTTATCGGTAAAAAATTGCAAAATTTGTTACTCCATAAATTAGTTATTTTTAAATATTTTCCTTTGAATTTTGGTGGATACATTACTTAACTATTAGAAAACAGAAATGTATGATCAACTCGAAATTTTTCCGGGTACTTTACTCAGACTGATTCACAACCTAAATTACCATTTTTCTAAAAAAAATTAAATGGAACGCCCTGTATATGAACACATAGTTTAAAACATCTCTTATTAAGGTTTCCAATAGTATAAGACTTTTTATGTAAAGTTAAACTTTGAACGTAGAAATTAGGAATTTATATCTTTAAAATCTTAGTGAATAGATAAAACAGTGACATCCTACGATCGCTTTTTGACCTGACATTGCAGTAGGATAACAAATTGAAGTGTATTTAGTACATAATAATTAAAAAAAAATTATTGCAAATCGTTTTTGATTGCAGTGAAAACCTCGAGCAGCCTCTGTACAGCTGTTTCAAAAACGATTTGCCCCCGTAAGGCTCAACAATAAAAATTAATATTACCGTCAAAAGTCTGAGGATAAGTTACCGCTTTGACAAAGTCATTGGAAAGCTGAATTAATTCTGCAAAACATTGATTTAAAACTTAATATCGTCTAACTTTTATATGTATTATTTAACCATAAAATTGAAAGTATTACTCGATAGCATTTGTTTGAAGTTTCTTCTTCCGCTAATATCATCAATTAACAAACATATTTGATTATAAAAGAAAAACTTTTCTAATTTAAGTTACTTTGTAAAACTACAAATAAAAAAGTTAACTAATGGTGCAACATGCTGTATGTACGACTATTTTTTTAAGCGGTGTAGTAATTTTTGAGTTTCATTCGGTAAATGTTTCTTTCTCTTTACAATGACACCAAAATTTCTTAAATTGTTTATAAAATAACGAAATAATAAAAGTAAATCATTTTCATGTACATATAAAATCGAGTTTCCTATATAATTGACAAATGATTTCTATTTAATGTGCAGCTAAATACAAATAAAATGAAAGAAAGCATTATTTGTTAGCAATATTCTCTGAATATAGGTATATCAATTACATATACTGTGTCTTTCAAAAAGTACGCTACAAATGGAATTTTTTTTTTATTATCGATTTTTAAAAAAGATTTATTGATTGCATCTCTTAAAATCAAATTGGGAAATTTCAGATGAAATTTTTCTTGAACGGTATACAGCATGGGCACAGAGAATTGTAGACCGCTTAAGAGTAAAGTGCCCTTATTTTATAAGATGCAGGAAAAGGTCATAAAAATAAGTTATTCAGAATAAAAAGTTATAACGAGATATGAAATTACAACCTTCTACTTCGAAAAAAAAAGAAACTCACAATTTATTGTGAACCACTCTTTATACACACTACATTACGAAATATAGGCGGGGTTAAAGTGTCCGCTAAAATAATATGAATAGGAAAGCACGAAGTACGGTGTTATTTTTCAATTATTTTTTTTTTCTGAATGATTATTGCAGTGAAATAATAAATAATTGAAAAATAAGAACGAATTTCGTGCTTTCGTATTCATATTTTTAGCGGACATTTTAATCCCACCAGTATTTCTTAATGTAGTGAGAATAAAGCGAGTTTCACAATAAATTGTATTTCTTTAGTTTTTGAGATAGGAAACTATAATTTCATATCTAGATATAGCTTTTAATTCTGAACAACTTATTCTTATGACCTTTTCCTGTATCTCGTGAAATAAGGGCACTTTACTCTTAAGCGGTATTCATTTCTTGGTGTCAAAGCTGTATACCATTCAAGATAAATTTCATCTGACATTTGCCAATTTGATTTCAGGGGATGCAGAAGTGTTCTGACTCAATAAATTTAAATAAAAAGCGATAATAAAAAAAATCGCCATTTGTAGCACACTTTTTGGAAGACACTGTATAAGTTGGTAAAATAGTTAATGGAGCTCGTTCGCTAATGGTTTTGTGTAATTTTATCGTGTTAGGCGATTAAACTATAGTTATAATTAAATTATTAACGACAGCGTCGTCGACTATTAAAGTGAATAGCAATAATTAATTTAATAACATATTAATAAGCACTGATAAATAATTACATTTATCCTCTTGAGAGATTGTACCATTTTATTGAAAACGTATACAGGGAGATTCAGACAACTCGTTCATTAAAAGTTTACGAACTTTCGCTGTAAATTTTTATTTCATATTTTGTAGTTATAGGTAAGTTATAAAGATCTATCAAAATATAATATTTCAAACTTACTGGTTCGCTAAAGGATAGCCAAAATGGCTGTGTTGGCTAAAAAGTAACTTCTATTCGGACTAATTTCTACTGTCTAAGTCATGTTTATTTTTAAATTGAAGGCCTAATATATTTTTGTGCCGTGAAATTCAGGATTAAATGTTCTTTCGTTCCGTATTGGCCTTCTCTATATCTGTTTCTTATCGTTCACTAACTATTGATGATTTTCTTTCTGAAACGTCATTTTTTCCTATTTTTCGAGCTTCAATTTATGGCTGCAGTTGCTGAATAAAAAATGCTTATTTTTAAGAGATCTATCGAAACTTGCAATAAAAATTGGTACGTTCCTTTTAAAAAAGTATAATTTTTGTAGATAACTTATTTATGGAACATGCTGTGTGTGTGTGAAAATAATTTGCTAATATAGAACTCGGTAAAGACGATAACTTTTGTAAAGGACATTTTCTTTTATAATTAATAATTAAGGCGCTATTTAAGAAATCGATACCATCGATCCACCCTGTATGTCTTTGAAAATCTAAATTACTTTATATAAGTTACGATTATTTTCAATAGTTTTAATGTGTTTGTGATATCTGACTCAAAGTAGGCTAGATTTTCAAAGATTTTTACCTGATTTTACCTAACCGAAACTAGTTGGGATATCATTAAATTCCGTGCAGAATAAGTCGGACTAAAAATTTGCTTTTCATTCTGAAATAATTATATGTCTTTAACAATCATAAAGCTTTTATTTTAGTAACTGATTTATGTTAATTAATCAAAAACTTATTTTTTTTCTTAAGTTTCTCGCGATTGCTTTGAAATTTAAGAACTGACTTGGGAAAAGAAATATGCCCTTCGAGTTTTCCTTTTTTTTTGGAAGAAGGGTCGGGGATGAAAGATAAGAATTTTCTCCGTCGTTAACTCCTTCTTATCGTGGCGGTAGTCGTGGAATTTATGAACATACTAAATAATCATATTGTAGAAAGTAAAAATAAGAGGAATTTAAACATTTTTATGCTGCCACCACCAGAATAATACGATATCCCCATCACCAGGGAACGTAATTATATGTATATTTTGTTCGATTAAGTTCAAACGAAGCGGCAAACGTATAAGGCTGCAACTTTCCGTCAATGCACACACGTTCTCGTTGTGCCTTGTTCCAAATAAACCGAACAAAATATATAATTCCGTCTTGTACCCATTACTGAAAGGGATTCACTCTCCACCCTCTACTTATTTCAATGTCGGATGGCTCAAGTTCTTTAACTGTGTAGAATCTAGAATGTAGATTCAATCTGAGATAGTGATTACTTAAAAATATTTGTGTCCACAGTCACCCAGGACAACAATAATTGCTGGACACTCGTTATAAAATAAAAAAGAATGACTATTAGAGTTAGCGATGCTGAATTTTATTTGATACATGTATACTGATATTGCAAAAGTTATTTTTGGTTGTTAATGACTTGACACTGACAGCCATCATTATTAACAAGTGTCAAATGCAAAATTTGTAAGTAAACGCCGGATATAACCTATAATTTCGATCGAATTTCTGTCAAATAAATCAACAAAACATATCCGATTGCAGTGTTGCAAATAGTTAAATAAGAAATGCTCTTAATTGCATTGCCAACTCAAACAGTTATACTTCATCCTTTTGTAGAAACAATGATTACACACATTCATTTTATTTTCTGAATATTTGCTCTTATTAGTCTAAAAAATAAAATAATTGAACTAATTATTTATGAACAATAATTTTCCGTATCATTTAATCACAAAATTTTATTATAATTTATTAATTATGTAAATTTAAAATCGTTTGTGTAAATTACCTTTTCATAAATGTCTTGCTAATTACAGTTATTACACTAAGCTTCACGGAGAGGAACTCCGAGATAAACTTTTGTAAAGAGTTGAATTGTAATCGCCAACTTTTAATACAGCTTCCGAGTTATAATTACTAATTACTGCCTCTAGATAATTGGGATAAATTATTACATTATTTATCTAACTTCATATAAATCATTCTTTCACAATTTGTTATCGCAGCGTGCCGTGAAAATCTAGTGAACATGTCGTACTCATGCATGTAACTAAATGGTGATAACGAATGTCATTCATTTCGTTTAGATTTTAAGGTTACTAGGTTACTTCGAATTGAGCAATGTTGCAATGTTTTCTTTTTATTAAAAAGTTCTTTCACATCCAAATTTACATAATTAACACACCGGTTAATCAGTCTGACAGAGAATTATTCCACTTTGACATATGTAATAATGACATTCGTCTAAATTAACATGATAGCCAACTTAAAGTCACGGCTTACCGCGATAGCAAATAATAAAATAATGTTTTACGTGTGACTGAAGAAATTTTATGATTTCTTCCTTGCTTTTAATATAATTTTTGAAATAAACTTACCACCTAGGGTATCATGTATTTCTGGCATGTTTTTGTTTTCTTAAAATCCTCATTTCATTAGCCTTAGCTTTCTCCTTTATTTCTTGCTCAATTATACTCTTTGTGAGTACAAATAGTGAAATGTTAATTGTTATTTTTATTAACGGTACGTTAGGTTATGGATGCATGTACCTAGAAAATACTTATTGACATTATAATGACGTCAAAATGAGTTGTTCCCAACCATAGTTATAATAATTACTAACTAGAGTTATGAAATCGATTTTGCAAGTGTCGAATGCCTTAAAACTTCCTCTAATTTAAATGAATAAGGCCCGTGTGCTAGAAACAGTTTATTTGTAATACATGTTACTATAAGAATAGCGTTTTGTTCCACATTTGTGTGAATATTTGCTACAATTTGTTCCTGTCTACATTCTCCCTTCAATTATGTTACTTTTTACTACTCACTTTTCTCATTCTGTCTGTAAGCTATGTAAATGTATGGTATAGGCAAAATATATGAAAAACGGACAATTACCGACGCCGTCATAAGTAATAGACTGGTAATAATGTTTCTAGCACAAGGGGCTAAGAAACTAATTGCGTTTTCAATTGACTGGCCCTAGAGCACTCTCCTCCTGTATCGACAACGTCCTTAATTAATTCTTATTTTTATTAGCGATATATTATATGATTGACGTACCTACAAAACGTTTATTGACACTGTGATGGCACCAAAATATGTTGTTCCTAACCCGAATAATAATCATATTAGGAGTCTTTAATTTCTGGAATACTAATTAAAGTTATGAAATCTATTTCGTAAGTGGATAGTGCCTTGCATTTAATTTAAATTAATACCTAAGACACGAATAGCGTGTTATGCTTCCAACATAAATATGCACGTTAGAGGTCAAGTTGTGTACCTACATATAACAGGACAGTTCTTACTTGCGTACACTGAATTTCCTGATGATGAATTGTTGTCGTCACGAATGGACAGGACGTGATACCAGCGGCAAGCTCAAGGGTTTCGGAGAGATAGGTCGTGGACAAAAAAAAGGAAATCTACGAAAGTAGTATATTTAAAATAAATTACCGGTAGGCACCAACTGTAATATAAATACCCACGGTGTCTAACATATTCAACCATAAATTAACTTTTTAAACAGTTTTAAAAAGGTGGAGGTGTTCAAGACAGCAATTCAATATAAACACAACAAAAAATGGCAAAAATATCGAAAAAACGTTAACGTCAAAGTTTGACATGATTTAAATTCGAAATTCAAAAACGCCTTCAAATATTTCATGAACATAAATTTTCAAAATTTTCAAAAAATAAATTGGTACATACGTAAGGAAATTTCCTTTTGTCTCACAGTGATCATTAACAGTTCAAAAGAACAAAAAATAAGTAAAGTTGACTCGTTAACGTTAACAAAATATTCAAAAGTAGCGGTTAAGATTAAAATAACTGAATTAAGTTGAAGTAATTAAAATGAAATTAATAAATTGAATTAAATTGTCAATATCAAAATGTAACGAAATTATTTGACCAAAAATACACAGACGTGAAATGAACTATCAAGATTCAAATGGAAATAACGTTCCGGAGTGTACGACTTGCAATGATCATCCGCGTCGAAGGTGGAAAATGAAAAATTTTTACCGTGTGGTGCAGGTATCCACGGTGCAAGGGTCGTACAGATATTAAGTCGGGTTCCGGTTCGACACCTGCAAACGTGTTTCGTAACGGACGACAAAAACGGCTGGTGGTAATGGCGTTTAGGACCTCGACAAGCACGAAGCTTACACGGTCAATCATTTGGTACAAGTTTGCAATCAAAAAAAAAGAACGCCTCGAAATAAACTGGCCGTAAAAGGCAGCGAAGCGCAAATTGTCTACAATGGAATTAATAACCCTAAAATAAATTCAAAAGGAAAAAATAAGAAAACTCACCAAGTCAGTTCAGCTGGAAAACAAGAAACCAATATGGATTTCGTACGGCAAAAACAACTGACCTTTATAACACCAGGAGTGTTGTGCATGCGAAGAAAGAAACATATGTCACCTTTCTCTCGTTCGTTAACCCGAAACGAGAGTTCGACGCGTTTGACCCGCTCTGAAGAAGTGAGAGGGCCTGCGCCAATCCTTCTGAAAACGAGATGGAAATTCCACTCGGTGCAGATGACGTAGGATAACTCTAGAGATGTTACGGAAAAGGGCACCAAACAGCGATGGTTACGCAATCCATCGGTATTAGAAAACAACGGGAAGGTGTGTTCTTAGACGTTCTCGTCAAGGGCGACCTCCTTAGATCCTCTTCTTCGACAGCGTACCCCAAAAGGTGATGAGGGAATCTCCTTTCCCAAGAGTAGACTAACCCAAAATGGTTGAAAAGATGCCCAAAGAATAAACAAAGTTCGTTATGGCCAAAAGGCAGATTATTCAAATAGGCACTCATCACAAGCGATTTACAAACCGAAACAGACACCCTGTTCGGCCGTTTTCTTATTTAACAAACTATAAAAAAGGACAATGCCCTAAATAGGGCAACCCTTACTTCTGTGAGAGTGTTTTGACGTCTGCGCATATTAGGGTAACATAAATTAAACGATAAGAAAATTCAAAAATGAAACGTTAAATAAACTTCTGCTCTGAAGGAGCCTCAAATCAAAACAAGAATAGAACAAAAGGACAAAATAAATAATCAAATGTAAAAAGGGACTTCAGAAGCAGTAAATTACACGGAACCCCCCCCCCCAAAAAAAAAAAAAAGAATAAACTAAACAAACGGTACTGGGAAAATTCTGATGTTCTCAGGTCGGCCGTAACCGAGTCTTCCTCTCTCGGGTGCTCGCTGCTTGTGTCGACGTCACAGGAGCAACAAAGAACCGAAGAGGTTAAACTGCGGCATCGAAATCATCAGCTTGTTCCAATCAGCTTCCTCACAATCGGCGAGGTAGCAAGTAGACCCCATACAAGTTATTCATTGAAGATCCAATGAGCCTCAAGGAATCACACGTCCGCAGATCCTGCCTCAAAACGGAACGTCATACGTGATCTCAGGGCAAAAGGCCGAAATCGCATCGAAGATTGGAAACTCACTCCTTCAGGGCCAAAAAATCATAACACATAAACTTCGTTCGGGATTCAATAGCTCTTCAAAATGATCGGAGCGACAGAGTGACGCTGCGGTTCCAGTAATTGCATAAAGAACACTGAGATTTAAGGCAGTTTTAGTTTACGTCGTGGGGCTGACAGGGGGAACAATGATATGTTTCTTCCAGCAAAAAAATCACAACAAACTCTTAGCAAGTTCGATTATGAAAATATTGAATCAAATTGGCGACCATGATGATTAACAATTCATTTACTGTTAGTAGTTACCTTCGTAACAATCTTTTTATAGATAGTTTAAAAGTGCAGAACCACCCAACGTTTCACTATGGGTTCAAAGCTTCGCCGAGAGCGGAAAATAAATAGAAACAAGTTGTTAAGGAAAACTAAAAAATAATAATAATTAATAATAATAGTGTTTTAAAAACCCCTTTTTTATTTATAAAGTAAATTTCCTTTTTTCCTATTCATTTAAAAAATCTCGAGAGAAGAGAATTTCCTTATGGACGTTCTTAAAAAAGATTTATTGACGTTATTTAAAAAAGATTTATTGACGTTATGATGACGTTAAAATATGTTATTCCTATCCCTACTTATAATGATTACAAACTAAAGATATGAAATCTGTTTTATAAGTGGAAAGTGCCTTAAAATTTCATTTAATTTAAATTAATGGCGTTTTCAATTGACTGCTCTAGAGCACTTTCCTCCTATAACGACAACGCAATTTAGTATCCGATGGGTAAAAATGGAGCAGTTAACTATTGTCATTATTTTTTAACGATGTCGTTATGAATTACGAAAGTTTCAAAGCATATCGTAAATAGATAAAACGCGTAAAATTTTCCTGATACTTCAGCAGTTTCCTGGATACGTACAATCGTGAACAATTAAAAGAACACGTTCTGGAATATCGTATAACACTAATGCGTAATAAAGATAAGGCAAAGTTTTATTGCTTTTTATTCTCTTTTAATTGTCCAAGACTGTATATCTTTAAGAAGGTTTGAGTTAGCCGATAGCGGTTCTATAAAGAGCAACAAAGAGGGTGTATATGCGCGTTTAAAATGGTTGAGAAAGATGGACAGAGTGTGGTCACTGGGGCTGCGAGAATTTATCGATATTATCGATAATATCGATAATTATCGAATAACGATATTTCCATTTCAAATATCGATATATCGATATTATCGATATTATCAATATTATCGATATTATCGATACTTTCGATATTATTGATATTATCGATATTATCGGCATTATCAATGTTATCGGTATTATCGATATATGAGAGTTATCGATATTATTAGTGGAATCAATATTATTGATATTGTCGACAATGTAACATTCCTAAAAATATTAAGAAAATGTGAGTGGCAAAATAAAAACAATTTCGGTTAAAGAAGTGTGTTGAAATTTTGTTAATTTTCATGGTTAACTCTCTTCAAACAAGATATCGTTATCTTTCTCACGATTTATTTTTTCATCGTTATTTGTGTAATACTAATTAATTTATTAAATTGGTCCTTGATACGGGACACAAAATACCCACCCGCACGGCTCGGCCCTGGTTACAATAGTAGCTAAATTCTTCTCCCCTTATTCAAAAGAATATACTTTAATTTTAAAAACATACTGCTAGCAAGATTAGTCCACCGATCAAAGTATCCAGAATATGTAAACATGGAGTTGTACCATTGATAATAATATTTTAATACTTTATTTTTATAACTATTGACTAGAAATTAATTAAAATATTCAACATTTTCTTTACGTTGTGATTAGGACTGCGAGAATTTATCGATGTATCAATAAATCGAATAATGATATTATTATTTTCAGGTATTCATATATCGATATTTACCGGGATAATGATATATATTATTGACAATATCGGTGTTATTGTAATCTTGCGTTGCTGTTTGTAGGTTTTTTATATTGTGCATATTATTTCGACATCTAACTTAAAAATATCAATATAATTGTAATTGATAGTATCAATATTACCGATATTATCGCTAATATCGATCTGTTGATAAATATCGATAATACCGGTATATCGATAATATTGATATATCGATAATATCGATGATATCGATAAATATCGGTAAATATCGATAAGTATCGATAATATCGATAATATCGATATCTTTTATTTATCGATATCCGATATTGAAAGTATGATATCGCACACCCCTAGTGGTCACAGAGGTTATGTGATGTTTCGCCCCCATCGTTTAGCCTCCACTGTTTGCCCTCGCCGTTTTGCCCTCCTACCATTTCACCTCCGACCATTTCGCCCCTGAAAATAGAGAATTTTGAAAATAGTGTTTATTAAATACCACATTACAGAATATTTTAAAATTTAAAAGTATGGGCAATGTCTAACAAATAATCCATAGTATCTATCTTATTATTATTATAATATTTATCACAGGTTTAAAAAAATTTCAGTTGAAAATTACGAACATAAATCTAACTAACAAATTTATAAACAACAATATTTATTATCAAAAAACCATAGCAGAAGTACATTTATTTGCAAGCATTATCGCGTATGTACATCGTACAAATGTTTTTGTAGTATAAATCCGATAATTATCGTACAGATTTTTTTTATATTTTGCACCCTATCTAAAGGTTTTATTTAAGGAGCTAGAAAAAAAATCTTTAAATGGAACTATTGTTTTTCAGAGTTTTAATAGAAACAAAAAGGCATGGCAAATTGAAAAATACAACTTTTGTTTTGTTTTTTAATAGAACAGTCTGTATAGTATATAATTTGCTTAATTTCCTTATTTCAAAAATATACAATATGTCCCAATTTGGAAGAGCCTTTAGTGATGTAATTAAATTTAAATTATCAGTATATTAACGTTTAAGAAATCAAGATGGCCTGGAAAGAGATGCTTACAAAAGTTTTAAATGGCTATTTTAGTCAGCTAAAGACAATACGAAATCGAATTTGGAAACCTTACACGTTAAAGTAATAACAAAAAAATCCTTAATATTTTAGGAATATAAATTTACTTATTGATATTCTAGCTTCAAATATCTCACAAACGGCCCTTCCATATTTCAACATATTACATATTTTCGAAATCAGAAAAAAATGATTTTTCGTCTAAGCAAACAATATACAGGATGTTCCAATTAAAAAAGAAAAGTTGTATTTTTTTCTGTTTCACTGGAGGACTATCTAATTTCTAAAATTAGTATATATTAACTTGGGGGCGAAACGGGTCGGGGGCGTCTCGGGACCAGAGATAAAATGACGGGGGCGAAATGGTGGGGATGAACCGGTGTGGTCGAAATGTCCCATCCCGGTCACAGGTGAGGGGGGCTTTAATTAGATTTCAGGACTGCACAATGCAAGCGTGAATGCAGTTATATCTAATCCACTAAAATCAATATAATTAGCTAGATTTTAAAAGATACAATAAAATGCTTGTGCTCAATAAAAAAATCAAGTTCTTAAGTGTACCTAATTAAAGTGAAACAAGGATGCTATTTACATGTCCGCGGGCTTTGCTGTAACATGCCATCACCACTACTCGCCTTGGGATGCTCTTTTCAACACATCGCCAGTCGTTGTTCTTTGTTACTCTTTATGAAACCCCTATGGTCTAACTTGAAACTCATCATTCTATATGTATAGGTATGTTGTAAATTAATGTGGCACTGGTTTTTTTCAGGTGCTTCCTTATGGGCGTGTGGTATAGCAGGAATATTTTCCTGCGACACGCCACTTCTAGATATGTTCCTGTTCAGCTCGTTAATATCGGCAGTAGATCCGGTGGCCGTGCTGGCAGTTTTCGAAGAAATCCAGGTGGACGAGATCCTGTACATCGTGGTGTTTGGTGAATCGCTTTTGAACGATGCGGTGACAGTAGTACTGTATCACATGTTCGAAAGTTATACGATGATGGGCTTGGAGAACATAATTTACATGGACATATTGGCGGGTTACGCGAATTTCTTCGTGGTGGCCCTCGGTGGCACGGTGATCGGTATTATTTGGGGTTTCGCCACCGGATTTGTGACGAGATTTACTAACGAAGTGCGCGTTATAGAACCTATTTTTATATTCGTGATGGCTTATTTGGCCTACTTAAACGCTGAAATATTTCACATGTCAGGAATTTTAGCGTAAGTATAAATTTTATGTGTTTTGCATGCCGCGATTCTATCTATTAATAACTGCGAATTAATTGGAAAATAACAATTTTTTTTCAACAGAAACCTCAATAACTTAATGATCATAATAAAATTTTTAAACAGTAACAAATAATATTCAGTAACAACCAATAAGTGGGTCGCAGCCGCTAATTGCAGTCAATGAACAACCAATCCAGTCGAGTATATTGCGAAACGCTTGAAGCTGCTTGAAGCGAAGAAAACAATTTGTTTAAATAGTTTAAAAAGAAACAATTCTTTGTTTTAAAAAGAGTTAATAAGTTTAACAAAGTTACAAATACAAAAGAAATTTGAGTTTCTGATAAGTAGAAAAATCTCCTCCGATTTAGCAAAGTACTTAAACTACCAATTATTTTTTAAGACACTTGTTTATGTAAACAGTAAGCTTTCGATAGGTATGTACCTACAGCTTTACTATAAGATGCGGCAAGTACGGCAAAAAAATGTTACATTTAACAATCATTTATTTCTTAAAAAAATAAGAGTTCAATTTTGCTTCTTTTTTTCAAAGCCAATTACGAAGAACTGCATTAATTTGATTCTGTGTCTCATGATGCAAAAATATGCAGGGTTTTCCATTTATGAAACAGAGTTTTGGGCAGTTAAACGTAACAAGGTTCGACATCATATTTTGACCAACCTGTGAATTTTTCAGGGATAGCTATGATATGATTTGAAAGGCTGGACATTATTCTCTTAAGCAACAGATACCTTGAATCTTGAGATTTGATAGTGTCGAAAATACGTACTCTAAAATGAAAGGTTACCGAAATAAACTTTTTAAGAAATTTGACGATATCTCAAGAACCGTTACATTTAACTGTAAGAAAGCCTTAGCAATAGCAAAAAGAATCAGATTTTGCAATAAAAAATATAACATTCTATTTAAAATAAGAAATTGAAGTTTGTTCTTGTCCGATGAAAATAGTAAGTACAAAGTTTTTTTTAATCTCAAACCGGACAGAAAAATGAAGGGAACACACTCAACGTTTCGCTATAGATTTATAACTTCGTCAGAAGTGAAACGTTGAGTGTGTTCCCTTCATTTTTCTGTCCGGTTTGAGATTAAAAAAATTTGTACTTAAAATAAGAAAGTTCATGACAACTTCCGGTATAACCGGAAATGATATAATAGTGAAAATATTTTAGTCTGAAATATTACTTGCTGCTAGGACAGTGCATTAATTTTCAGAATATTTGTATGTTCCTTTCGCCGAAAACTTTTATTGGTCACTCAACTTGGGATACTCTGTATACTACAACTAAGCTTATTGATAAACTACGGACAAATTTGAACTTTTTCAGCCATAATTTCAGTCCTTGACACTCCTATGGCTACTATGACCTGATACAATTACACCTCCTGCTTCCCAGATGGCTACTTTACTGATGACAATAAAATTCTAAACCTCAGAAAAAACAGGCAAGACAAGGGAAACATGATATACGAAAAATAAACTAATCCAAATATATTTTTTCAATAACAGAAAATTGTTTTAGACATACATAATTAAGAAACTGATGACAAAAAAATTCTAAGCCCTAGAAAAACAGACAAGGACGAATATAGTATATAGAAAAATAAATTAATTAAAAAAAATCAGTAACTAAATAATTTAATTTAATTAATTAATCCAACTTGTTTCGGTCCTAGTAACAACCATCATAGGAGAGCTTAATTATAGGAGGGCGTGTTAAAATATAATAAAGGGTGTAACACCTTAATTAAAACTAAATTTGCTAAATTTACGAGCTGAAACATTAAGATTAAAAATAATGTATACCGGGTGTGTCTTGAAAATTGTTCCATCCCATAGCGACGTTATTTATGATCCGATTAAAATGAATAAAAAAACGAAACAAATGGCTTTTGGGTGTATTTTAAAATGGCTCTAATTATGGTTTTTTCTAATGTTATCTTCAATACCTATCGATGGTCAACTTTTTTTTTCAAATGACTTCATATATCTTTTTAGCTTTAATCCAGTAGAGCATTTTTTTCTAAATCGGATGAAGTATTCCAAATTATTATTTAGTGCACACTTAATTGGAAAAATTAATAAAATTATAATTAACATAATGAATGAAATTTTCAAGTAACCCGTTGTTACGATGTAAATAGAGTGCTTTGTATGAATGCATACGTATTATGTATAATTATGCATATGTATTTAAGAATGCCATGAATTTTAATAAAAAAAAAGCTCTTTAGAACATGTCACAGTAAAAATTCTTTCTTTCTACAAAAAATTAAAATACAGTCCATTCAATCGCCATCACATTGGTCCAAACGAGCCGGATAATTTGGTAACATCGGTCCGCATAAATGATAACTATGGAATAATTTCTTGATGAGTGGTAAATGAAACATGATGAAATTTCTATTGTATTGCTACCGTAGAGTTGATTGCTGCCTCCTACTGCTGTTCAAAATTCAAAGAAGCGAGGATCTTCTGAATTGTTGATTATTAAATATTATATATATATATACGTTCTGAAGAGAACAGTCCACGACATCTTAGCTTATCGACGGTGTGACGCTGATATTCGTTACGATGTTTTCATGAAGACTGGACGATAGCCTGATGAATAATGAAGGTCCTTAGCTGTTAAGAAGAGAAGAAGAACCTACGTTTCAAGCATGGCGCAAGAATACAATACTTTGGTGAGGAACAGAGGAGCTGTTAAACGTAAATTAACTAATTTTGTAACTTTTGTAACTCCCATATTTAATGAATTTAATGATTCTAATGATATTGATGAGCAAAAAGCAATAGAATTGGATATAAGATTACAAAATTTGCCACAAATTTTAGATGAGTTTGAAACTGTTCAGTTAAATATTGAACAAAGTTGTGATGATGACGTACTTGAAATTCAGTATAATGAGAGAGATGAATTTGTAAATAAATACAATAAATATTTTGCAATGGCAAAAAGAATTTTGAAAAGTAATGAAACAGTTTCAAATCATCATGAAAATATTTCAGAAATGTCAGTCTTCTGTGTCAAATCAGAATATTAAAAATAACATTAGATTGCCCATAATTAATTTGCCAAAATTTAATGGTAAATATGATGAATGGTTATATTTTAAAGATACCTTTGAAAGTCTTATTCATGTAAATGATTCTATCAATGAAATTCAAAAATTTCATTATTTAAAGGCAACCTTAGAAGGTGAACCACTTGAAATAATGAAATCATTAGAATTCACTGCTTCTCATTATAAAACAGCTTGGGATTTATTGTGCAATCGTTATAATAATCCAAGAATATTGGTACATAATCATATAAAAGCACTATTTCATTTACCCATTATTAAATTTGAGAATGCTCATGCATTACGTCATTTAAATGATAATATCTTAAAGCATTTGCGTGCATTATATTTTTTGGGACAACCTACCGACAAATGGGATTCTTTATTAATATTTCTATTTCTTCTAAAATTGACAAAAATTCATCTATAGAATGGGAAAAATTTTAAAACTTTAAAGATGAATCGCCATCCTTAAAGGATATGCAAGATTTTTTGAGACAACATGCTGACCTTTTAGAGTCATTAGAAATGGACAATAAGATTTCTAAGAATAATGATAAAGAAAATATTCGAATTTCAAAAAGTTATTTGTCTCAAAATCTTCCAAAAGGAAAAATTTCTTGCAATTATTGTAAGAAACCTAATCATAAAATTTATAAATGTTTTGATTTTTCCAAATTGTCGTTCGACCAGAAATTAGAAAAAGTAAAAGAAAATAAATTATGTGAAAAGTGTTTATGTGTAGGTCATAAAACTAAAGATTGTAAATCAAAGTCATGTAAAATTTGCAACCAAAATCATAATACATTATTACATCCTTCAGAGGAGAATTTTAATAAAAATGATATGGCTTTGACAAATAGTCATTTGAATTCTTATGTACTTTTATCAACAGCACAGGTGTTGATTTATGATGCTAATGGAAATGCTAATATTTGTAATGCAATATTAGACAGTGCTTCACAATCAAATTTTATTTCAAAAAGATTAATAAACAAGTTAAAGTTACCACAAAAGAATATAAACATGAACATTACTGGAATTAATCAAAGTTCTTCCAAAATAAATAAAAAATGTAATGTTCGTGTGAAATCAATGTACAATAATTTCAATTTTAATCTTCCTTGTTTAATTTTAGAACAAATTACAAATCATTTACCATCTAGAACCATTGATATTTCTGGTTGGAATATTCCAGCTAATGTTAAATTAGCTGATCCTAATTTTAATACATCAAAGGAAATTGATTTATTGATTGGTGGTAGTCATTTTTGGAATTTAATCAGATCAGGTAAAATTTTCTTGGGAAAAAATATGCCCATATTACAAAACACTAGTTTTGGTTATATTACAGCTGGTCAGATTAATTCATTCAACACGAATTCCAATTGTTTATTCAGCATAAATGAAAATCAAGTTTTACATGACGTAATAAATAAATTTTGGACAATTGAGGATTGTCCTTCTGTTAAATTTATGTCTAATGATGATAAAGAATGTGAAAAAATATTTATAAATAATTATACAAGAAATGATGATGGTCGTTTCATTGTAAGATTACCGCTTAAATATAATGAAAATAAGTTAGGTGACTCAAAAAATCTAGCAATAAAAAGAATTAAATCAATTTCTAAAAAAATTGAATGATTCTATTGTTAATTTTTGCTCACAATATAATGTAAAATGGAATTTTATTCCACCAAAATCTCCACATTTTGGGGGTTTGTGGGAGTCAAATATAAAAATTGTAAAACTCCATCTCACCAAAGTAATTGGAGAAACGATTTTGACGTACGAAGAATTTTCAACTGTGTTAACTCAAGTGGAATCAATCTTGAATTCAAGACCCCTTCATGCCATGTCATCAGATCCAACTGATTTAACACCTCTGACTCCGTCACATTTTTTAATTGGTAAAGTAATGATAATGCTTCCAGATCCAAGTTTATTGCATTTACCAATAAATAAATTATCCCGATATCAATTAATGCAACAAATGTGTCAGAGTTTTTGGAAAAGATGGAGTAGAGATTATCTTTGTAATCTACAACAAAGAAAGAAATGGCAGCAAGGCAAAAATTGTTGTACAGTAGGAACCATGGTTATTTTAAAAAATGAAAATTTACCTCCCGCACGATGGCTTTTAGGAAGAATTGTTGAAGTGTTTCCTGGAACTGACGGCAAAGTTCGAGTTGTAAGTGTAAAAACTCCAAGTGGCGTTTACAAAAGAACTATAACGAATTTGTGTCCGTTACCAGTGCCAACTTAAAGACTAAAATTTTTCGAATGTATTATTTAATTGTTTGAAAGACTTTTGTCCTTCAACTCGGGGGGCATGTTACGATGTAAATAGAGTGCTTTGTATGAATGCATACGTATTATGTATAATTATGCATATGTATTTAAGAATGCCATGAATTTAATAAAAAAATAAAAAAGCTCTTTAGAACATGTCAGTAAAAATTCTTTCTTTCTACAAAAATTAAAATACAGTCCATTCAATCGCCATCACCCGTTGAAATTTGCAACAATAAACGACAAATATCGTTTAACCATCATTTCGGAAATATTTATAGTTTTCATTGTTGTTATTATTCCTTCGTTATGTGCACTCATCAAACCAAAGAATTCTTCTGTATGAAAGTTGATCGTGTTGTGGCATATTTAAGTGTAAGAAACTAGCTCCTTCCGACCTCGATCATTTTCCTGTATTACTTGGACTTTTTGAAGAATGATTTAAATTTGTGCTTTTTTAGAATTGCGTGCACAATTCGATTTGATCTGTCAATGTTCTTTGCAATTTCTCGAGTTGATGTCCGCGGATTTTCTTGAACACGAAAAAACATTTAATTCAATATTTTATTTATATATCAAATCAGCGCTGCTTTTGCTTTGAGATCTTAAACACTCCATAGTGCCTCAAATTTTGCTCAAGTCTTACGAATTTTCAAGAGTCTGTCAATCAGGAAAACTAATCAAGAAATCAAATATTGCGGCTTTACCGCAATACTTGATTATGATTTTTATTACATTCGACATACATTTCTCACATATCATTTAGTTGATTGTTGTCTGCCATTTTGCCTGTTGGTATTTTTACAAAATTTTACAATTTACAAGGAATAATAACAAAAATGAAAATTATATTTTTTAAATGACGGTTGAACGACATTTGTCGATTATAATTTTATTAATTTTTCCAATTGCGCACCAAATAATAATTTTGAATACTTTAAACGATTTAGAAAAAAATGCTCTACTGGATTAAAGCAAAAAAGATATAGGCAGCCATTTGAAAAAAAAGTTGACTATCGATAGATATTGAAGATAACATTAGAAAAAATCAAAATTAGAGCCATTATAAAATACATCTAAAACCATTTGTTTCGTTTTTATATTCATTAGAATCGGATCATTATTAACGTCGCTACGGGATGGAACATTTTTTAGGAAACACAGTGTATATTAGACTACAAAGCATATTAAAATAAGTGAGCAAAGTAATGAGTGTCATATGTTCGCGAATGGAGGTATAGAATGACTATTTCTCGTCTAAATTGCATTATAATATAGTATAAATATAAATATATAAATATAAATATAAATATATAAATATAAATATAAATATAAAACCTGCACAATCTTCTATTGTACAAAATTTATAAAAACTCGTTTTAGTGACGAGTAACAAATATTTTTCCCTAATACAGACATTTTACAATATATTTATTATTTTACTGTGTTTAAATTACATTATAAAACAATAATAAAACCATAGCACTGTTTTGTAAATATTTTATTATATACTCTTAAAAAACAAGCATAGCTTTTTTATAGGTACAAAAAGCGACCACGAACGCCACTCCACTTATAGAAGGTGCAAATGTAATATTTTTAAATACAGTGATATAAATGTTTTATTACTTAAGAGTTATAAGCACTTTTACAGCTTGTTCTTAAAACTAAATTGTTACGTAAGCACTTTTTACTTACTAAGAACGTTAATAAATCAAAAAAGTACATAACACTCCAAGTAAACAGTACTAATACAGTAATTTAGCTGTAAGAAGCAATATAATATCGGCCTATACCAGGTTGGATGTTTATTATGAAATTCAACTATGCATTAAACATTTTTTTTGCTTTGAAATGGCGACGAAATCGATATACCCGTTTCATATAAATTTACTGTATACCGGGAGTGGACGGTTATATTAAGGAAGACTATCGAATCAAACTTATGCCATAAATGAATCGTGTTATCAGGAAACACACCCTTGGCACTGGTACTTCAATCTAGAAAATTTATTATCACCCTTGCAGTATTTTTACTTTAACTCGGATTCATCTCTCCAACCGAAATTTAATTTAAAAGAATTGTTTCACTCTCGTTCAGGTTAAATTTATGCAGTGCACTTGAATATTGGTCTACCTGTCGTTTGCATTGTATTTTTGGACCTGGACGTACAGCTAAGGGCAATTAAATAGACACCAAGATAAGAAATTTATTAAGTCGTTATATTACAGAAATAAGGCCACAAATTGGGTTGAACAAAATGTGTAATTTCACTTCTATTAATACTCTGACAAAACTTGTTTATCCCCAAAGTCTAATTTTCTATTCCCGTATTCGGCAACCCAACACCTCCCCTTTTAAGAAATTACATGAAATTATTAAATAAGTAAATATTTCTTTTGGCGTGGTGTTATCATTAATTATTTAACAGGTTGACGACTTCTTCTACCGTGCCTTCAATTGAATTCCTCATTAAAGTGGGGTATGATTTCACTGGTTTTTTTTCTCCTAAGGTTTGCAGTACTGATAGCTGTTCAATTACTTAATTAAACAAATGTCAAATTGACACTTTGTATTTTCAATTAATTCAAAATGTTAGAATTACAGCAGAAAATATTTATTGTTGAAAGTTATTTTCAAACCGGTAGAATAGAAAGTGGACAGTTAATTTATTCAATTAATCAGTGTGTACAGAAGTTTCGACAGCAGCTTCCTAATTTTGCTATTACTTCTGAACAGTGTTCTTAAATTTCGTGAAACAGGATCACTTGGTCGCAAAACAGGGACCGGAGCAGCTAAGAAAAGGATAGCAGCCTGCATTGAAGATGTTCGGGATCGAATGGAACACTCTCCCAAGAAATCTATTGCGAAACTTTCACAAGAAGTTCAGCTATCAATGGGAACATGTCACACTATTCTTAAAACCGACTTAAAGCTTTATCCATATAAGATTCAAGCAGTCCACGAACTCAGGCCAGTAGATTTTCACAGAAGAACAGAATATTGTCAGTCGTTCCTTGATAACTTAAACAACGACGACATTCTTGACAAATGTTTCTTTTCCGATGAGCCCTGGTTTCATCTGTCAGGGTATTTAAATAAACAGAATATGAGAATATGGTCAGCAGAAAATCCCCATGAATTTGTGGAAACTCTATTACATCCATTAAAAATTGGTGTTTGGCTAGCAGTGTCAAGCATGCGTATCATCAGACCAATATTTTTTAACGACTCAGTAACTGCTGAAAGATACCGAAATGAGTTATTAGAACCTTTCATTAATCAATACATGATGATGAAGGTTTTTTCAGCAAGACAATGCTGCTGCCCACACAGTTCATCAAACAATGACTTTCCTGCAGCAGTTTTTCGATAATTGGATTGTGAATTTTCCTGCAAGTTCTCCGGATCTGACAATTATGGATTACTTCATTTATCCGCACATGAAAAACACAGTTTTTAGAACTACGCGTCACACAATCGAAGAACTTCGCGCGGGCATTACAGATGTGTGTGCTAACATAACCCCCGAACACTTAGCAAACGGGTTTGAAAACATGAAACGCACAGTACGCTTATGTATTCAAGCTGAAGGAGAGCACTTTGAGCATCTACTTTAAACTTTAATGTTGTGCTTTTATTTGATGTTATGATCAGTACTGACAGCTAATGACAACCGTTTTCTCTGGAATTGTGTCGCCAACTTCATAAAAAAATCACAGTTTACTTTAATGAGGAATTCAATTAAAGGCACGGTAGATCTTCGTACAGTTAATTCTTCTGAAGTAAGATCGGTGTCTTCTTTTTCGTGGGGTGTTATTTCAGCAGCTGATTCCTTCGCTTGCTGCGGAACAGGAGTCTTTCTAGGAATGGGAATGGAGAAAGCTTCGGCGATTGCCGCTAACTGACCATTTGATGACGGTTCTGTGTTTCTTTTCATCAATTGGTTACAATGGAAACGGCGGGTTGTCTGATCATGTAATTGACTTTTTTAGGAATCGGCAATTATTTAGTGAATTTTATAGAATACCAATGTTGATTGTGTTTATATTTCTTGATGACTTATTCTTCTTTGACTGTTCTTTGTATTGTTTTTCTAAATGTCCCAAACGCTGACATTTGTGACATTTATGCTTTTTATGCGGACAGTCCTTGAACCAGTGCATTTCTCCACAACGTCGGCATGCGCTAGGCGGTGTGACTTTCTTGCCGTCATTTTTCTGTTTAGATTTGGGCGAATATTGTTTACAAGACACTCCTTTTTTATGCGACTTGCTCTCATTTTCTCCGTCAGTGTTAAGTTTTTGAAGCATACGGGCACGAAGTGATTCATGTGATGTTGATTTTAGACCCGTGAGCGCGATTAAGCAGAAAAATTGCTCTTCAGTTTGGTCACTGTCTTGTTGCTCTGGCATAGTTTGCCTAGTGCCTAAATACTTCACCTTCGTCTCTTGCAATGCGCAAACAGTCATAACGTTCTGCGAAAATTGAGCGTTTTTTACTGTATAGCTAAGACGTGAAGCAGTTTCGTTGTAATCGAAGTCAGTACCTGCTTTCGGTATACAGAATTTGGTGTACTGTGTACTCGCTGAAGGCTGCTGCAGAAAGTTTTGTCATAGCAAATTTCGCTTTGCCCTGATCTGAACTCGAAACGGCTTAACCATTCGTCGAATTTAGTAACAGCTTCTTGATCAGCTTCGAATTCTGGTAATTGTGGAAATGTTCCTGATAAAAGTGCAATTGACGAAGTAGGGGACGGTTGATTAGAATTAATTTGTAGATTCTTTAGAAGTTTAACCAAAACGTCCTCCCGTCTACGAGATTCTTCTACTCTTCTTCTTGAAGCTTCGTCTTGATTTGCCAGAAGACTTGTGATGAATGTTTTCATTGACTCGGTGTCCATTTTAGTTGCCTTTGTATATTATAGAAATAAGGCCACAAATTGGATTGAACAAAATGTGTAATTTCACTTCTATTAATACTCTGACAAAACTTGTTTATCCCCAAAGCCTACTTTTCTATTCCCGTATTCGGCAACCCAACAAAATTGATGTTTATTTTACTGAAATCCGAAAACTATTGTTAGAAAGAAGAATTCGTTATTCACAGTATATTAAAATACCTTAAGTCTGTTACTTCTTATTATAAAAGGTTTATCTACAAAAAGGGTTCAACAAAGAACGAAAAATTAAGCAACTAAAGAGCAAGCGCAACTTTGTTTTATTCTTAACAAATAAATAATAAACCATTCCTTATTTATTTAGGCCCTGATTTTATGTTAAAAGCTTGGCTATCATTTTAAGGCCCGATTTCTTCACCTACGGATAAATTTATCTGCCAGGTAGTATCCTCGGAAACTATTATCGGTACAATGGTTTCCAAGGATAATATCTGGCAGCTAATTTATCAAGAGGTGAAGTAATTGGGCATAAATTAGATAAATTTGTGTCATGTCATTATAACATACTTACATCAAATTGTGACAATTCAAATCAGATTGATTAAGCGATGTTGTCAGTTACGGAAATTGGGTTGTGAATACCCTCGTAATGAAAAGAAAATATTGCAACATTACATGTTTCGCAGTACCTAACCTTAAAATGTAAATCTACCATCTACATGACATTCATTGTCAAAATGTAGTTACCTACAAGAATACCACATTCTCACTAGTCTTTCACGGCATACTGCGATAACAAATGAAATAAATAAAGAATGACTTAAAGTGCTTTCTTTCGCTTAAAAATTTGAATGATGTTTCGAATAGTTTGCTCCTGAATTTCGTAGTTGTTGCAACAAAACACCTGACTTGAATTTTTGATTGAGAGTTCATTTGTAAATAACTATAATGCAATCCAAACAAGTTTTAAAAATAGAGAGATTTACAGAAAAGAATGTCTGTTTTTGAATCAAAACACGTTTGGATTACGATTTTGTGAGCGAAAGAAAGCACCTTTATAAAAACTATTTAGAAACTCGTAAGTAAAAAACAATATCTATAAATGAAAGAGGCTATCACTTACTGTTCATTCTTTTCTTTCATTCGTCAACTTCTCTCTGACTTCCTTAATTTACGTTTAACAATTGCCTAATTTTTTAAGTTGAAATAATTAAAGTCAACAAATACTAACTCAGAATGGTCGACACTTGAGAAGAACCTAAAAGCCGAACTTATCGGGGTTATCCGGTTTTTCTTGCAAAATATAACCAAAACTTATTGTAAAAAGTATCTCTGAAATGTAAAAAATATTAATTACATTATTTGAAATATTAACAGGAATAAATAAGAGCAATTCATAATCACACAAATGTATAATTATTTTGACAGTTGTCTAGTTGAACTATTCTTTCTTTATTTTGGTTTTGCTGAAAATAAAAGCAGAAATGAACAGAAAAGAATTAAAAAAAACATTAACTTGCAAAAAGTCAGAAACGAAAGAAAAAGAAACCAAAGAAAATCGAGAACAGCAAGCTGAACGAACAACAGTTTTCCGGGCGAATCTAAAACTTTGCAGAAAATAAAAGCGAACTAAGTCAATAATACGATTTAAACAAAAACGAAAAAAGAAACGGACTACGAAATATAATGAGTAAAACAAAAGACGATCACTGTGATAGACAGAAAACAAAACAAATGAAAAAGGATAAACTAAGAAGAAACGGTAATAAAATCCGAAAAATCAATCCAATTAGAAATGGAAACAAGATGTCCTTAGTACGAAAACATAAAGAACAGGAAAAAAAGGACAATCTCCAGATGAATCTCCAGACAAAAGAAAGAATTAGAAGAAAACAAAAAAAAACTGCAAAAAGCGTCAGTCAGCAAAAGGTAAAAAGCAATTTGATAAAAATATAGAAACACGAAAGCATAAAATAAATTTAATAAAATAAAAAATTAAAATATATGAGTTTTTAGAAAAAGTAAACTCGTAGGAAACAAAAGAAAACTATAAAAAAGGAAGCAACAAAATGCGAAAACAAGAAAAGAACAATAGAAGAATGGAAACAAAAAAGTACATAAAAAATGGCGATTCTTCGATAGAAAGCTATTGCAAATCAAGAAACTAGCAAGAAACAAAAAGGACAAAACATCAATTCATTAAAACAAAAGAAAGAGAAAGAAAAACACGAAAACAAAAGGAAATATTTGCTCGAAGTATACTCTCGTTTTGTAATACCTATAAATTAAAGTGGACACTCGGATAGTTACTATTGATCGCATTGTACAGGGTGTCCCAAACTTCTGGAAAAGTGCGAGAATGCCCTTTTAAATACATTTTATCAAGAAAATATCCTAACAAAAGTTTTGAAGGTTTTCATTACGTGTAATTTATTTTGCTACCAGAATAATTTCACATAACTGCATGACCCTCATACCGCATTGCCAATAATCAGGGTGTATCGCCCTATAACTTCTGCCAGAACATACTAGCTAAGGTCATATTTTGCAGACATCCTCTAGTTAATGCTCGGCAATACGCCGCGATCACCACATACAATACATCTCAATCAATCGTCGCCCCCTCCAGGCTAATATTTCGCGGAGAACCCTTATCAAATATCCACTGCACATTTAATCACATTAGTGGCCCGACTCATTAATGCCTTTATGCATACGTTTACCCTTCACGGTAACCCTCGGTAGACTGTCCTAATCTTTTCCGTTTCTTTGTCTGCTTGGGCCAAGCACACCCCCGTATCATATTACCAAACCAATAGTAAAATGCTCATATTCATGTTTTATAGATATATCGAGAATGCATAAACTTTCTTAAATTCTAAATTTCTTAAATATACAACTACAACATAGTTTTTAATTTTTAAGTTAAATTAAATCCTTCATATATGAAAATTATTCCCTCTATTTCCTTCTTAATATTAATTTTACTGATAATTCCAGTGTGTCTATTAAACTTTCAGAGTAGGTATAAAAATAAAGTAACAGTACAGCAGGAACAAGAATAATATCAAGATTCTAATTTGTTTTAAACACCTCCGAAAGCTGTCTCTGCATCGTTGCTTTTAGTTGTTTGCTTGCCCCTTATTTGATCGTCCATTGCAGGGATAGCATTGGTAGTAGCATCTTTCCGTACGCAATGAAGTTAATGATCAATTCACAATTACGGCCTGTTACGCCAAGATATTCTCTCGTTATATAGGCTTCCTTCCATGAAAACAAACTATACACAAAGCAAATATAACAATACTTTGTTAAATTTTGATTAAAATTTCATAAGAATTTAAGTTGCTTACCTAGTTCAATAAGTACACAAATCGAATTAAATTCTCCAATAAAAACAGATCTGTGGATAGAGGAAAAATACACGTAGGCGTCCGGAAACTAAAGAGGAATGATCGACATTTGTTGAGCCTTCAAATGAAATAAACGTCAACAAACTCTAAAATTCAATAACAGAAGCCAATAAAATCCCTTTTTCTCTATAAGTGGTAGATATTTATTTGTTCATACTGCAAACATTTGTTTTTTCTTGTTCGTTAAAAAAAATCAGTACATGTTCCTCTCATCTTTCGATATTTCTTTCTTTATTTATTTACTTTTTTGTTCAGTGAATCACATTTTCTACTGTTATTATTATTTTAAGTTAGACATGTTTATTTTGGCTTTAAATTTAAGCTGCAGCAGGTATAGTTTGAATGTCATCGTTGAAATGATAATGATAATATCGCTACAAATATTCCAAAGTTTCGTAACCGACTTTACGTGTGACGAAGTTTATGATATTTCTGTCTTCATCTAGTTATTAAATTCATTTTGTATACGCAAGCAGTTTTCCCTCACTAGAGTTAATTAATATAAAATTTACTTTCGTTTCGTTTATATTAAGGACTTTGTTGGATGGGATCGTGTCTTTTGTGTTTATTTAATTTAATTGTTTCGCAATCGCTACTAAACAGAACACTAAAATTAACTTGAGAATCCATGGAGCTTTAAAATCGTCCTTTATTTATATTGCGTCTATCTGCGGTCGGATTTATCAGGTTATCTTATAATTGTCGGATGCTGAGTACATGGGTAAATGGCGCAGCTGTCCACCCCTAGCTCATGTGACAATCTCAATTCTTTTTATACATAGTTTATTAAATTTTAAAAAAGTGGAGGTGTTGTCTAGTACACAAAAGAAAAAGTGAAACAAATGATGCAATCGAAAAAAGATGAGAAAAATGTGGTAACGGTGGACAAGTGACGGAAAGAAAGGGATAAATGAAAAATGCAGGAGGCCAGAGAGGGCGAGGCGAGGCGACAAAAACGGAAAGGACAAATAAATATAACATCAGAGGGAAATATAAAGAAAAGAGAGAAGATGGAAGAATCAAGAAAAGATCAAGGACAGAAAACGATGAGCGAAAGAAAATGCGTGATTCAAAGATAACAGAAAGCTTTCGTTATACACAACGTTCTGTAAGCAATTTTTAAAAGTGGTAGAGAGAGACAGCCACAAATTCTGCAAGAAACGAAATTTTAGAAATTTCTCCGACTGTATTCAAATCGACTATGTACCTTTTTCCTCGAGTTAAACAAGTTATTAGATTAGTTGGACTTCCTTTTAACTAGTTTTTAAAAAAATTTGTTTCAATTTTCTGCTTTTAATTTTCTTATTTCTTAAAATTTTTAAATCTCGGCATTTTGTTTCGATTTTTGGGCTGGGCTTTGCATGGTTGGGTTTTTTTTTTTTAATTTTTATGTTTAAGTTTCTTTTTCAATCGTCTGCAGCTTTTTTTGAATTTCCTTAATATCCATAAATTCTAACATTTTTGTCTCGATTTTTGGTAATTTTATATATCTTTTGTAAAATTTCTTTCTTTGATTGAATTCACTTAGATTCAATTTAGTTGAACTCGTTTCGTTTCTAATGCTTCAAATTTTGTATTTAAAAGTTGGGTTGATTGGATTGGTTTTCCCTTAAAACGTTTCTAATGTTTTAAATTTTGTGTTTAAAAGAAGTTAGGTTGATTTAGGTTCAACTTAGTAGGGTTGGGTTCACTTAGTTTCAGTTTAGTTGGGTTGGGTTCGCGTAGATTCAATTTCCTTGGATTGGCCTTGAAATATTTTTAATTTTTAAAAATATTGCGTTCAAATTTTCTACTGTTTTAATTTTTTTTATTCCAAGATTTCTTGTTTCTTCTTCCACAGTTTTTTTTAGAATTTCATTAAAAACTTTATTTCTTAATTTGTTTAGAATTTTGGTAACTTCTTATGTTTTTTATCTATAGTAAAAATCTTTTCTTGGATTGGCTATACTTAGGTTCAGTTCAGTTGGTTTGTATTGACGTTGAATTATCTTTTTCATTTTAAAATATTGTGTTTAAATTCTTTACTATTTTCACGTTTTTCATTTTTAAGATATTTAAGTCTTAATATTGTTTCTTTTAAAAATCGAATTTCCTTAACATTTTTAATTTTTAACATTTTTTGTGTCGCTGTCCCATAATTACTATTTTACCTTTCGTAAAAATGTTTTCTTGGGTTGGGTTGAATTACGTTCAATTTAATTGGGTTGACCTTAAAACGTTTTTAGTTTCCAATTTTATATTTTAAAATAGGCAAAAAAAGAAGATGTGAGAGACAAAGGAAACGATACAACAATCCACTTTTTTGGGTTGTTTAAACAAAACTCGTATTACCTACTATTACTCACAGCACTGAAGCAAAACGTTTGTTTTTTTTAACACTTCTCGATCTGCTTACAAGATTTGATCTAATTTTGCCCTCCCTTAATCAAGATCCTGACTACGTCCATGGCTGAGTAAGATGTAATTACTCCGGTAAATAAAATTATCCGGTGTCAGCATGCCTATCCTATCGAACGATTTTCCGTACGCTCTGCCTATGGCTAGTTTAAAATGGTGAATGCTGCAAACACTTCTGCGAAACTTCTAATAGGTCAAACCGTAATGTCATCATTATCATAGTGCAAAATATGTTATAAATAAAAGGAAATTATTTATTAAAAAAGAAAAAGTAAAAAAATAGAAAACAATATTAAATCAAATTCTTATTTAATTTGCAAGAGACCTACAAAATTGGAAAAATAATCACTTACAGATATCTACGAGAAAAACCCAAAAATCGTTGTCTTCGGTCGGAGCTAACATTTTAGTTTTCTAGCAATTGAAAAAGAAAGCCTTCACTTCAGAAACTTCAATACTTCCATACAAACGGCGTCCTTAATGGAAAGTTTTTTTCACAAACTGTATGAAATATGGTAAAATTTTATGGCAACCATAAAAAATAATGCATTTTAATGACCTCTGTACAGTCGCGTTATTGATTCCCAAAGCTTTTATTGCGCAAAACTCGTAAAATCTTTTTCACGTTAAGCCGCTTCCACATCAATGAATTTTTGCGTTGCGCGTTGTATTTGACACAAATTTGCTCGTGTTCGTCGAAATTTTTATTGGTTTCGACTGTGCCCTGCATAGAAATGCGCACAAATAGTTTCGTAAGGAACAGCGCACGCTATGCGTTGTCCTGTCGGTTTTCCATCAATTTCAAAGAGATTTGCATCGGAACAGTAATGTCGATTGGATTGCAACACTACACATGAGTTCGGACACTCAACATACAAAATAAATATTTGCGTGGTAAAATACTTAACTAGATTTATTTTAGCGCCGCAAATATGTTTTCCAAATTTGAAAATACAACTCACAACGCACATTTTTTCTGATGTGGACGTGGCTTAACGTGAAAGAAGTTTTACGAGTTTTGCGAAATAAAAGCTTCTAACGCGTCCACATCAATGTTTCTTTGCGTTGTGCGTTTTATTTGACACAAATTTGTTCGTCTTCGTCGAAATTTTTATTGGTTTCGGCTGTGCCTTGCATAGAAATGCACACAAATAATTTCGTAACGCACAGCGCCTATCCGTTGTCCTGTCGATTTTCCAATAGTTTCAAAGAGATCTGCATCGGAATAGTAATGTCAAAGTGGACTATTATCTTGCAAAACTACATATCGAATTCGGCCACACAACATACAAAATAAATATTTGCGTGGTAAAATACTTAACCAAATTTGTTTTATCGCCGCAAATATTTTTTCCGAATTTTAAAATACAACTCACAACGCACATTTTTTGATCATGTGGCCGTGGCTTAACGTGAAAGAGGTTTTACGAGTTTTGCGCAATAAAAGCTTCTAAGCCGCGTCCACATCAATACATGTTTGCGTTGTGCGTTGTATTTGACACAAATTTTCTCGTGTTCTTCGAAATTCTTATTGGTTTCGACTGTGTCCTGCATAGAAATGCACACAAATATTTTCCTAACGTACAGTGCACGCTATCCGTTGTCCTGTCGGTTTTCCAACAATTTCAAAGAGATTTGCGTCGGAACAGTAATGTTAATGTGGACCATTATCTTGCAAAGCCACACATTGAGTTCGGCCACACAACATGCAAAATAAATATTTGCATGGTAAAATACTTAACCAAATTTGTTTTATCGCCGCAAATATTTTTTCCGAATTTTAAAATACAACTCACAACGCACATTTTTTTGATGTGGCCGTGGCTTAACGTGAAAGAGGTTTTACGAGTCTTGCGCAATAAAAGCTTCAAGAACCAATAATTGCAATTGCAAACCAGTTTTTATACTCACTCTATTTTAATATTTCATTTCTACGTGTTTATTTCGTAGTTAAACGATTGTTAATTAGGTTAATTCTGTAACTCTTGGACTGAAATATGTATAAACTTACACATATAAATAAAAACATCAGCGCCATTTTTTTTAACTTCTTCCTGAAATCTCCCTCATCGATAATACTATTTAAATATTAAGCTGTAGTACGTTCATGAATTAGAGAACTCTTATGTGCAAATTTCAATAAAAAATTTATTTAAAATGTGCACATATTAATACTTCCTAATTTGATCTTTTTTTTATTTAGTTATCTTATAAGTTCATATTAGGAAATCTGTATTCTTAAATTAAATGTAAATATGAGATTGTTTACATGAAAAGTTCATCAAGTTGGTTTTCACTTTTAAAGAAAGAAAATGGAGCGAAGAAAGCATGACTTCCTAAGCGTTAGCTTGGCGTTTGACAGATGACAGTTGTGGAACACTTAGGGCCAGTTATACCAAGGAGGTTTAAATTGTAGTTCAACTGAACAGGTTCAAAGTGAATAAAATCGCATCAAATTTTATTTACGAGTTCATTAATTGCCATATGTCCTTAAGAACCTATGCGAATTTGTTTACTTTGAACCTGGTTCAGTTGAACGTCAGTTTAAAACTCCTTGCACCTCCTTGATATATACAACTGGCCAATAGGGTGAGTTGCATAAAGCTAAATTGATATGCATCCGGATACGTAAACTATTTATTGCGGATCGGTTCCTGATTGGTCTTTCAAAAAGACGAACCTATCAAAAAACAATTAAATTTGACTTACGAGATGTGATACACAACATGTACGTCATCATGTATGACACATCTAAGACTGCGTTGTATAAAAATTTTAAATCAGAATTAAATTTAACCCCCAGTTAGATTGTGAGAAATCTTCTGACGTATAGCATAGTGTGTCTCACATTATAAGTGAAATTTAAAGTTAAACATGGCTTAAATCTTTCATACAACGTAGCCTAACTAATGGTGCTATTCAGAAATATTTGAATTTAAGGATTTAAAAATTTAAGTATTTTAATATAATAATAATAATAATAATAATAATAATAATATATCTTTATTAGCTCAAGCTATTCGTTTACAATTATACGTATAATACATTTATATTCTAGGCTATACTAAAAGTAAATTATAGTTAATCTACGTTTACGGTGTATCTATCTTATATTTTAAAATTAGTTTTAACAATATTAATTAACGCCTTCTTGAAATTATTTAGATTATAATTTTTTATTTAATTTGGTAAATCGTTAAACATTCGTAACCGTTTGTAAAATAATAATTTATTTGTTTTACTTTTAGTGCATTTATCAACAAAAAATTTACTTGCACTTCTTGTCGGATAACTATGTATATCACCGGCATATATAAGTTGCTCACGTATGTAGGACGGCATTTTTTTTGTGTTTCATTTTGTAAATAAAAATCATTGTTTTATAAATAATTCTCTGTTCAACACTCATTAAATTTAGAGTCATTAACATGTTATCAATAGGTGTGTATGTACTACATTTTAAAATTTGTCGCATCGCTCTTTTGTATTTTTTGTAACTGCTGTATTTCATTTTTATTTAAGTGGAAAAGTACCGTGAAACAAAATTCTAAATGAGGAGCAATAAAAGCATTATATAACAAACTTTTAGTATATACGCTTAATGATTTTCCTACTCTATACAAAAAAATTACTTTTTGTGACATTTTTCGCATTACCTAATTTGCGTGACTTTTAAAATGTAAGTTAAAATCGATTATGATGCCTAAATATTTAATTTCATTAATTCTTTCAACTCTTATATTGTTTATTAATACATCTTTGTCTATTTTTAAGTTATTTAATTTATAATTATTTCCAATAATCATAAACTTTGTTTTACTCATATTTGCACACAAATTATTATTACATAACCATCTATAAACATTATCCAATTCTATATTCATAGTATGGATCATATTATTTATGTTATTTTAAGCTAAAGAAAAAGAATGAGTTAAATGGTGCTTTTCAGAAAGCAAATTTAAGTAATTGTAACTCTTTAATACTTTAAACTTAAAAATTTAAAACGTTAAGGCGAAAAGCGATTCTGGACGATTTTTTAATTTAAAATTTTTAAGTTTAAAGCGTTAAAGTGTTAAAGTTGCTTAAATTTACTTTCTGAATAGCACCGTTAGGATTAAATTTAATCCCGGCTTAAATCTTTTATGCAACCTAGCTATACTCTGTTGCTCTTTTGCTCTGCGAATGTAATGTAAGTGACATTTCACAATTATGAAAAATTGTTTGTAAATTTATCAGTGTCATAAGTGAAAAATCTGAAAAATTTTCCAATTAAATAAATGAGTGCATCTGTCTCAGTTACGTACACATGTTACCACGACACAATCTGCTTTTTAATTGATTATTCATTCGATTTGAGTAATAAAAAAAAAACGAGAATGTATCTAGTTAAATTATCAAGGGCACATTAATTTATATTAGATTGCATCCCCGGCAATAAATTTAATGACAGTCTCTGGTAACGCAGCAGTAAAATAGTAGCAATGCATAAACTGATTTTTAATTCAATTAAGTGTAGTGCTACCCCACTGAACCGTAAATTATACTAACATGCATGTTATCAAAACAGTAATTTCTCGACTAAATTGAGCTATAAACAGCGTCTTGATAAAATACATGTTACTATACCATACCTACATTCCAAAAAATTAGATTGCAGTTGATTCGAGAGGCAAAAGTTTGAAAAAATTATTTTCTTCGACAATAAATTAAATTCTTAGTAAGTACAAAGTTTTTTTAATCTCGAACCGGACAGAAAAATGAAGGGAAAACACTCAACGTTTCGCTATAGATTTATAGCTTCGTCAGGAGGACGTTGAGTGTGTTCTCTTCATTTTAAAACTAATTTCATTAGCGAAAAACATCTCACTCCGGTGTAATTTTGAAAAACATCATTTTTTAATTTCTTTTTTTCTATTTTAGATGTCTAAATGAACAGTAAATTAAAAGAAATTTGTCACAGTAGTAAAGGATGCACTTCTAGAGGGGGTCAAACTAATATTAATGCATATAAAATATAAATTATTTAAATCGTTGTTAATGTTAATACTCTTATATTTCGAAATTTGACAATTATTAGACCAAGAAAATACGCCCACTTAAACGACATAATGTACTTAAAACAGTGTACTAATAAGCGGTATTAAAAATCATTTCAATTTTGATTAATTTATATATTTACATTGCTCTAAATTGTCGTTTAGTTCATGAGAGTCGCCGCTAAAAGCGCAAGATCGTTGTCAGATGCAAAATTTCCCTTTCCAGCGATAAATTAAACTGCTTTCCATAAGTAAGAATTCCCAGATCTAAACAAAAATTTCTAAGCTTGACAACGCGGGTGTACTTCTGGTAGTGTGCATATTAGGCGCAAATTTCAAAGTGGAGGCAGCGTTCGACCAGCCTTAAGTTATTTTCGAACTGAAAAAAGATTAAGAAATGGTCACTGATAATTATCGGCAACTGTCCTTTCACTCTTGTATTGTAAGTGTCGCCAACTTTATAAGAAAATCACGGCCGACTTTAATCCGGTATTTATTTGAAGGCACGGTATAATTATGGGAGTATGTCCAATAAGTACGCTTTTGTTTTAAAATGATATTTAGTCTCGCGTTTATGTCTGAAAATAACTTTATTACTTTAACCACGTAAAGTCAATAAAAGCTATTAATAAATTTAATCTCTCTTGTGTTTTTGGTAAATAACGAGAAATAATTGTTATATGTGAAATTTTGCGTTCAGAGAACATTCGGCAATGAAAAAAAAAATAACGCTGGCAAAATTAAATTAATAATTTAAAAAATCATTTTTAAACGAAAAATAAAACGTAATTGAAGTTTGTTCTTGTCCGATGATGACGAAGCTACAAATCTATAGCGAAACGTTGAGTGTTTTCCCTTCATAATTCTGTCCGGTTCAAGATTTAAAAAACTTTATACTTGAAAAATAAAACAGTGACATTAATTGTAATCAATTTCAATTAAGAAAAATATTTCATCGCTTCAATTTACTCTCAGTGCACGCTTCGAAAGTGTACGCATAGATAACAGCGAGTCAACTAAAAGCCAAAGATAGACACCCTACTTATAACGTGTTCTCCTCTAAAGCCGGGTTCACACTAGTCGTTTCATTTATCAATACAACTGATTCTGTACTCTAGAAAGAAAACTGATTAAAGAGAACGTTATTTCAACGAAATTGATCCACAATTTTTCGTTTCAATAAAAGTGAAAAGCAGGTCTCCTTTGATTGATCAACAGAGTTGATTCAATTTCATTTCGTTGATCAATAAGACTGAATCTATATTCTATATATTCTATATCATCGAAAATAGAATTGAATTCGAAGGGCGTTCACACTATTCAAGGGCATTGAAGATCCAATTGAGCAAGTGTCGCTTTTAAGAATCCACCAAACTGAATAATTGTTTTGAACACCGTTTTAAACTATTACGCTCTTGCTTATACTTACTTCGACAATGGTTATCAGCTGTTGCGACACAGATAATGTAACATATACGGTCCTTATTAGTGGTCGAAGATCCCAAGTAGCAATATCCGGCTCATTTTGGACGAAATGTCGACGCTTTGTCGACACTGTAATTTGGGCACGACACATTTTTAAGGCACACTGTCGACTTTCGGAGCGTTGTAAGAGTGAAATGGAACCAAAATGTCAGTCAAAATGTGTTCTAATTAATATCTAAAATATGTCCAAACGTGAGTCTAAAGTATACCTAAAAGTTTTCTAAAATGTGTCTCGATAGCGTTTTTCGTTCCCATCATGTGTCTAAAATAAAACATTGATGTGTCCACAATGTATCTGTTTTGTGCCGAACTTGATCAAAATATTTTTCGATTATGTGTCCAAAATGTAAACTTGTATGTGTCTGGTGTGTGATCACATTGTTTCCAAAATGTTTCCATTGGTCACAGAGTCGGCACAGATTGTTCTAAATTTTACCAGAATTATTATTTCCTATCCAGTAGTGTAGCAAAATAAACCCAAGTAGACACAAATTAAGTTTATTTTCGATACATTTTGGATACATCATGAAGACAAAATTGAAGGAGTTGAATGTTAAGCATGTTCATCTTCTTAGGCCGAACCAAACAAGATTTTATCTCTGTATATCTGGATTACTCGAGTAGGTACTATTGCGAACCCATGTTTACTGATAATAGGTGACATGGTACTTCTAAAAATTAAACGCGCCTTACAAATACTGAGTAATTAGATTTTTTAATTTTTGTCCATAAGAAAATTTTTTTTTAATACTCCGAAAAATCAAATACCTATAATATTTTATTATTCAGGGCATTATGTTTACTAAAATGTTGTCCTAAATAGTGTCGAAAGTACAAGTTTGAAATAATAATCGATAAACCAGAATTTTTTTTACTTTCGTGTCGAAGCGCTTGCATGCTGAAACATGGCGTATTATGTATGGCTGTGGTATGGCGTCCAAAAAGGAACATGTTTCCACAATGTGAAAAAAATTTGCCTACAAATTGTCTACACTGACACATGTGAAACCGGAAGGAACAATTTAGATTTATGTATCCAAATGTACGCGTGATGTAGCCAAAAATTCGCTGCAATATGAGTAAACGGTCACACAGATACAATTCGGTAACCTGTAAGAAACCTGCGTTTGGTATGCGTCCAAAATGCGTCTTTATTTAGCGGTGGATACATTTCAGAAAATTTGTATCTGAAATTGCGCCTGTGGTGGCTAAAATAGACGAGACTCGAACACAACACATTCGTATTTCGTAACCTCACTTTCAGCGCTTTCGAAATTTATTTACATGTTTTGTACTGTACC
This sequence comes from Prosopocoilus inquinatus, assembly GCA_036172665.1. Classification (NCBI taxonomy): domain Eukaryota; kingdom Metazoa; phylum Arthropoda; class Insecta; order Coleoptera; family Lucanidae; genus Prosopocoilus; species Prosopocoilus inquinatus. The sequence goes on along the minus strand of CM069876.1, from coordinate 27,967,071 downwards.
ACATTTATCGTACGCGCATTATGTACACAACACTGACCAGATTTACAGAACACATTTGTAGAAACAAAATGGAAATTATGTGCGTAAAATGTTCCGTACGGATCTGTATGTGCCCGTACAAACACATCGTAGAAACAATAAAGAAACTCTATGTTTAAAATGTACCCATACGGAAATTATTGTGTCTACTCAACTCATTACAGCAACAGAATAGAAACATCGTGACAAGAAACAAATCAGACAAACTGAGTCTATTTAGTGTCGACTCATCTGTGCCCAGATATATTTAAAGAATCCAAATTAGAGACATTTTAAACATATGTGTTTCAAATGTAACCATTTAGACACTTACATATTTTTAACACAATAAGTTGGAAATGTGTAGACACAAACATAAATATTTTGGACATAATTTGCACTGAGGAAGAAGTGCTATAAAAAGTGTCGACACGATTCACACACAAGAAAAGTTTACCATAAATTGCTGCTTGGGATATACAGTCATATCCAAGCTAATCAAAACCGATTGATGGTTCTAGCACCCTTACTACCAAAGTTAATAAGGACTTTATAATAATCTTTTAATCGTAGTTCAATTTCTTTGAGTCAATCCCGTTCATCAAAAAAAGGAGACCTACTTTTTCACTTTTATTGAAATGAGTAATTATGGATCAATTTCGTTGAATTGATATTCATATTAATCAATTTCCTTTCCTTTAGTAACAGTCTTATTGATCAATGAAACTGACCAGTGAGAACCCGGCTTTAAAATGAGGTTTCAATTATAATGAAACAAATGTGTACACGGTCGATCAATAATAACGACCGTTCATCTTGCAACCTCTGTATCGCAACAACTAATAAACACTGTCGAGTATCCACGTTCTGCATTACAAACAATTGTGTAGTAATTTAAAACAGCGTTTACAACAATTATTCAGTTTGTCGAATTCTTAAAAGTGACACTTTCTCAACTGGATCTTCAATGCTCTTGAATACCTAGTGTGAACGTTTTTCGAATTCATTTCTATTTTCAATGACTTATTGATCAATGAAATTGACTAGTGAGAACCCGGCTTAAGCGATTATAGCTTATAATTTGTATAAACGGACATTTAATATTTGAGAGGTCCAATGTTGTTAAGTATCTAGATGCAAGTATCTAGATACAGTAACTAAATACTTTTTGAGGATCTAGATACATATCTCAGATACTACTAAAAAAATGTAACTGTATCTGCATCTATCTATCTATCTATTCATTTGAGATACTAAGATACATTTTAGATACATTTTGAACTTACATAAAAAGAGCAGACCTTGGCGGAAATGCAACCTCCGATTTTACAGTTTCCCTCTTTTGATTTTCCCCTTTTGTCAATTATGTTTTTCAGTGTGTCAAATGTCTTTTCTATTAAAAATGCGACTTGTTAGTTCAGAAACTTGAAAATGATTTTAAAAATTGGGAAAGATAAATGACAAAAATTAGAAAATCAAAAGGAAAAGACTGTATTGCAGATTTTATCAAATTTTCTTGATTATGGGAACGCTCTCTTAGCTACAACAAGGTTGCTACTAAGGATCCTAGATTCATTTGACATCAAACTTGTCTGATCGGGAAGTAGAATCATTTCTGTTAATAACTTTATATTTTACGTTGACTTGACTTGGTTTCATACAAAACCAGGTAATTACTTATCAGCTTATTGATCAACTTAATTACAAAAGATAAATTTTCTATTTAAAAAGACATACCGCTGAAAAAAATTGTGAAAATTATCACAGGTTTTAGGAGTACATTTTTCACATATTCATAAGAAAAGTTCGTCAATTTTCACAAAAAAAAGTCGATTTGGATCGCAAGAAATACCGTCCCTCCACTACTGCATAGGTTATTGAATTTTACACTTGCAAGCAAGTATCTTGATTAACTGCAGATACTTTTTTTGTATCTGTATCTGTATCTAGATATTTTCCGGAAAAAGTAACTGTATCTGCATCTAGATACATATTTGGGAAAGTATCTGCATCTGTATCTAGATAGTATTAGAAATGTATCTTTTACAACACTGGAGAGGTTTTTATTTATACACCGGCTGCCAGAAAGTTCGCACCATATGAAAAAATTATCGATTTTAAAAAAATGTTCGGTAACCAAGCATTAATAGGATACATCCGGTGAGCTACTTTTACTGTGGCTAGAATTGGTACCTATTTAAAACACGAAAATAAAAAAATATTATAATTTTAATTTGTTAGAGATAATAGAAAAAAATTTAGTAGGCTTCAATAAGTGTTTACACAACGTGTCGTAATATTTTGCAAAAAAGATTTTCAATATTTTAAGTTTTGCTGAAGATAAAACGATAAATGGACATGAATTATTGGCGCAAAAAAGGTAAAAAAAGAAGTCAATAATAAAAAAATTTCCTATATGGTGAAACTTTTTGGCGATCACTGTATTACAAAAATCATCAAAAACAATGTTCGCAAAAGAACAAAAATGTCTATTTCTTATCTAATATTTTCGTTTACATTTGATTATTCCTTTTGATTATTTTCCGATTTTATGCGATAAGAGTGAGGGAAACTGCAAAAGTCCAGAAATAGAAATAATGTAATAGAAAGTCAGTTTTTCTGAAACCTTAGAAATGAATTTGTTACTTTCTTTTTGTTTTTAGAAAGCTACAAAAAATGTAATATGCCAGCATAAGCGAACAATATCCAATTCCAAAGAGGAAAGAAATTTCAAATGACTTTACGAAATAGAATAAACAGAACAGCAAGAAATGTCGAATTCTTGGCAGAGAAGGGTATGTTAAGGGGACCCTACATATAAATGCCAGAACTTCTCTCCCTGCATTCTAAATATATTACAGAGAATCTTGAAATGCAGCATTCTGATGTTTATGTGTAAAGTAATTTGGGAATTTTATTTATGTTTTCATCCCTGGTAAGGACTTCGAAAACCTGTTGCTCACCAGACCTTAAAGCACAAGTTTGAACAAAAACATTTAGATATCTATTACAAATTTGGCTATTTCTTCATCTTTAAGCCAGAATGAATATTTTGCTGTGGAACTTATTAATATTAAGTTTATAATCAAAAGCAAACTTATTTGTACTTGAATCCCGAATGTTTAAGTGCTACACACTGCACACACATATTCGAACATTAAAGCGATAATGTGCAGTTACCAGGAACTTACCCCAATGAGCTCATTTACTTTCTTTAAGTAGTCTAACGCTTATTTTCTTTTTGTTGCAGGATAACATTCTGTGGTATCACCATGAAAAATTACGTGGAAGCAAACATATCTCATAAGTCACACACCACTATCAAATACGCCATGAAGATGCTAAGCAGTTCATCAGAAACAATCATCTTCATGTTTCTGGGTGTAGCTACAGTCAGTACAGATCACGTGTGGAACACGTGGTTCGTTATTCTCACAATTATATTTTGCTCAGTGTATAGGATATTAGGTAAGTTCCTATTATTAACTGAAAAAAAAAATAACACACTTCATTGACTTGAATGAGCTTGAAATCTATTTTTGTTTGAAAAGCTTATAGAACAAAGAACGTAGGTGCGAAGGAGTGTTAACGAAATGATATCTTTTTAATAAAGAAGACTTGGGATTTGAACCTGCTAAATGTTTAATTGCATTTCTGACATTAAGGGTTTACTGAAAATTGCAAACACCGTGCGCCTTAATGGCGACTAATTTTGTTTGTGCCGGTTTAACTACTACGGAAAAAGAACAGATCTTGTACAAAGCGGTTAAAGCTGGTGAGGACTAAATTATTGATAATACGTTCCTGACGGGAACACCCAAGCGATCGACGTCGTGGAAGTTTTATGGATGGATTGTTTTGCGTGCAAAATAAATTAATAGCCTCCCTTAACATTCATCAAGTTTATTTCGCAAGCGGCAGTTTTACGGTTGTTATACATGTTGAATAAATACGCATCATGTGGACAATTGTAAGAACCCTATTGACTTGCAAAACTGATTTAATTTCAACTACTTGTACTATTTTGGCGGAATCGCCGGGTACGAATAAAAATTTTTTTAATATTACAGCTGCTTACGCAGGTCCCCTTTTTTAATTAGTATTCATTTCAATATTTACGGAATTCACATAAATATTAATCCTTTTGAAACTTCCACGATATGTCGTTCCACGATATCTTACTTACTACTTTTCAAAAATTAGTTAGTCAATAAGACAATTTACAAATTGAAATTAATCGTAATTGTCTTGATTCAGGATAGCATTAAAAGAAAATTTATTTCTAACTAAATACAACAGTTTAGGTGGTGATATCGCGCTGCTAATCCATGAAAATTGACTAAAAACCATTTTCCTTTCTTTATTTACAAATAAGATTATTTCAACAAACGTAAAAGTTCAAATAAAGATTAATTCAAAAGAATAACTAACTTCAACACAAATTCAAAATAATTTTACAAAAAGCCAACTAAATTCTGTACAAAATAAGGTATTATCGTTAATGCGTTAAAACTAATTGTGACATAAATTAATTCAAAATAATTTTACAAAAAGCAAACAGAATTCTGTACAAAATAAATCAATATCGTTAGTTCTTTCAAACTAATCGTCAAATAAACTAATTGTCGCTCATCAAACCGTGGCACTGGAAACAGAGAAATAAACGGATTTTCAGCGAAACTGACAGCGTAACTCATGTGATGTGATAAGTGAAACTGTTGTTGCTGTTCACAATCGAGATTCAATTGAAACACAGTTACGACTAATTAACTTTATTAAAAGTAATAAAACTAGTAAAGTAATCTACTATGTTTCAAACGTATTGCCGAAAGACGACGTGTGTGATTCCTCCGAATCTAATCTCTCTCTTCTTTATTCTGGAAAGTAATATTTATAATTTCAAGTACAAATCAAATCTCTCTCGAGGTTATTCTGGAAAGTAATATTTATAATTTCTTAATCAATAGCTACATTATTAGATCCAATTTTATAAGGTATATTAACAAAACAAAAACTTAGCGAAATAATTTAATGTTGTTTAGACTAAATCTTCGGCCTAAAATGATATTATACATACGATATTATTATACAAATAAACCGAAAATAGAAGACATACTTAATTCAAACTGAAGATAGATAATAATCGGTAATCTGTTGAAACGAATTATTAAACGTTTAAATATATTGGAGAATTATACAGGGAAGGGCAAAAGTATGGCACCGGCTTAATACCTCGAAAACTGTTTGACGTATCTATTTGAAATTTGGTGTGTGATTTAGAGTCAATAAGACCTATACTACCAATTTGTTTCAATTGTTTATCTGCTCTTGTTTCTGAGATACAATGCCTACTTGATTTTTTTTAAATAACAACCTGCTGATTTTTTTCCTTTATTTAATAGTTTGTTTAATTCTCTAAACGACTACATAAAAATATTAATCTATTACATAAGAAAATTTTCGAGAAAGTAACGTTTGAATGAAAAAATTAAACAAAAATATGGTTTACATTGATATTCGGTATTTGTTTTCATATTTTTAAGGCAACGTCATTTTATTTTCGCAAAAAATAAAAAATTGGATTTTTGGCAAAATGTGAGATTGAACCACCATGTGTGATATATCGTTGTAAAGAGAAGAAAAAGCGTAATCTGGAAGTGTTAAAGTCCAAAATGGCGTCCATAAGAAAAAATGAAGTTGCCAGGTGTTTCTCCGCTATCTTCAAAATTATTGAAAAGAGGATGTCATATTTGAATTCCTCATAAAAAATGTCTGAATAATGTCTTGGTTAGAAATGCCTAGTGCTATTAGTTTAGGGTAAAAAAATTAAAAACGAAAATCAGAAATTTTTGTTTTTTTTTGCGAAATTTTAAAAACTATTGAAGATATTTCAAATTTCTTTTCAGATTCTTATTCAGCATGAAAATGCGCAATTTTGTCATAATTTAATCAACTTTGTATCTCTTAAGATAAGCGAGATCCCCATAGTGGCCTGTATATTACAAAAAAAGGAAGGAAACCGAAAATTGACGTTAACGTTTACGCTGTTGTCATTCATTCATTCAACCTATTTGTTTATGTCTAAAAAAATATGCACTGGTTTTTTATCATCTTTTTACACACTCTGGGGATCTGTTGTTCAAAAAAAGGTAAAAAATAATTGTATTCTTAATATGCACCTAAATATGCGGATTTATCCTATTTTGTTCGAGCACTGTTAAAACTGAAATTACAATTCTTTCACCAGAAAATAATTTGTTGCAGCACTGTAACATATTGTTGCGATGAAGATAAGGTCAGGCCCCATGTTGGGCGCCATTTAGCGTGTCACGATATTTGACTTAGATAAGAAGAAAAAAAATAATTTGCTTAGCGTGTAAACGTGACTGGTATTGTGGCCAACATTGATGGAACTAAATTTTTACATACAAAAACACCACACAAGAGTTCTTGGCTGCTGACGAAAATACATCCCTAAGAGAAAGAAAACATTATAAAAATCTATAAAAAGAGAGCAAAAAAGAAAGTTAGTATGATAATGTCTTCTAATGACTTCTAAGCGGAGGCTCTCTTCTAACCAGCGTTGCTAATCTGTGAGTAAATCCCTCAATTTCTGAGGATTTTCTGTGATCGCCAGTATTTTGTGAGGATTTTTATAAAATTGAGGATTTTTCAAGGACTTTAAGATTTTGAATACACTGATGAAGTAAAAACGTTTTCAGACAAAACGTGTTACTGTATCGTATTACAACAGACGAAAACGTTATTTGACAAATATTTTACCTTGATACAGAAACAAAAGAGCATTTTGTTTTCTTAATTATACTCTACAAAAAGCTTTCAGGAAAAATTATTTTAGTATGCTTCAGATTGTTTTTCTTTCTTTTGTTTTGACGTATCAGTGTGTACTTGCTTCTATTTAAAGCATGGAACTACAGATTCTAACAAAATTAGTCAAAAACGTTTTTTTTTTTTAGAAAAATTTAAAAAATTAACCTCGTTAGTACAGAAATACATAGCACACAAATCAGGTCTAATGTTCACACAACTATGAACACTTTTTTAAGATCAAACATTAAATGTTTTATATGTTGTATCCCTTTTTTTTTAAATAAATTTTATTTATGAATACAACTTTTTTAATTAAAATTCACAGAAGAAGAACTGTCGATGATTTTGTATAGGGATTTTAAAAATTTTGCGGAGAAAAATGAAGGATTTTCCAACTTTTTGGGGGGAATTTAAGGAACGTACATTTAGCAAAGTGCTTCTAACAAAACATTGCATGTAAATGGCGACCTACGCAGCAGAAAGGAATCCAATAATTAGCTGACGCGATCTAACAAAACATTATATACAAATGGCGCCCAACGTGGGGCCTAACATCATCATCATCACAATGTAAAAGCCCTGCATAAAAAATTGTTTATTATTAATTATGCGTAGAGAGGCTTAGTGATTAGCCGAGCCGACTTTGGAGGTTGTGTTGTTCGCTAAGTGTGAATTAGTCAGCGTTAGTCACAAGCATAAAGTGATTCGCAGTTTTTATTGTAATCAATCGGAACTATTCTGGTCATAAACTAAATAAAAGACTAAGAAGGTCGGCGATTGGCTTTGTTCTAAAACTAACAGACCGCAAATGCAGTGCGCATCTAAAGAGTCATTAAATTTGTTTTTATATAAAATTCTATATAGTTCTTAATTTTCTTGAGCTAACCAAAATTGCCAACAGTGTCAATTAAATTTCAATTTCTGGTTTTGCTTCGATTAAAAACACTTTTAATTAATAACCGAATGAAATGCAGATTTTAAGACAAAACACAGAAGGTACGCATAAGATACTCGTATCACATTATTCATTGCAAACGGCAGTAATTCAGTATTCCGACTGAAAAACCTCTTTCGACAGTAGTTTCCCAGTAAAAATTATGAAGATGCTGTTTTGTAACATCAGATTCGAAGACTTACAAATTGTTTTCTCTTTTCTTGAATAACGAATCGGAACTTTTTGCATTCTTTCGTTTTGATTTATATCAACTTCCTCAAACAAATCTCAAAAGGACAGGCGTTACTTTTGAAACAGCCTGTATTTTATGTGCTTTTCATGTGTTTTTCTTACTGCATGCTTATAATGTGCTGAGTATCTTCGAGAACTTTCATTTATATTCTTGTTTTAAATTTTCCATTAACACCTAATCTACAACAAACAGAATTATTCTTTTAACCTGACATAGTTTTATTTGTTTTAATAATACTCTTACTTCGTTATATTACATTATTTATTAATTGAAACTGGATGTAGTAGCCAATTGTGTAAAACCCGCCCGATCAGTTAATCCTTGCGACCTCAACCTTTACATATTAATGGAGAACAAAGGAGTATTTCATTGTGTAGAATTGATTGAATTTGAAAGTTGCGCACGAAAATAACTTCCACCGATGTTTTGTCCAGGGAGACGAGGCAATACGATTTCGTTCTATTAACCATTTAACCAATTCAGAGAATCGATCTATTTATTTTAATTACAACCGAACGTTGCAATGTAACTTACACGTGTATTAATTTGAGCTGTAGGATACAGATGCTGCTTCTGTTTTTCAATTTCATTTATTTTTACACATTATGTGTCAATCAAGTGAATGAATTTGTTCAATCAATCAAATTCAATCACAAAAAAACATCTTTCACATGCATATTGTTTCAAGAATTATTACAAAAAAAAAAACACGCCGTCGCCATCATAAATATGAATAAGTTCAAATTCAATATGCTAAAGTAGAACAGACGATACCTGCATTTAAATGAGATCAAGTTAAACAATTCTATGGACCGTATCTACTCCCGGAAGTTCTTGGTTGGTAACTAAAGTGCGCCAGTTCCCGTCACAAAGTAAAACTTGCCAGGAATAAGTTCTTTGAAGATTACGTAGATTTCAATAAAGAAGTTATATTTCTCATCTGTTTAATCTAATAAATTGATTATTGATGACACAGAACACCACGATTAACTTTCCTTTTCGAAAAAGCAATTATTTCTGAGCGAAATATGATATTCAATTACAGTTCGTCAATTTTAACGAGAAGATTTCTTGTAAGATCCAATATTGTTTTCTTGTTAAGGATATTCACTTACAATTAGATACTTCTGTTTATATTGGCTTAATTTCTTGTTATAGTAACTAAGTAAATTAATTTTCTCTTTAAGTTTTATTGTAGTTTGCAATATTCGAGAAATTATAATGATTTATTTTGAAGTTAAAGTTGGCAGATGTATTAAAGTTGTTTCGCCTCAGTACAACCAAGTTGCCGAAGAGTTTTTCCTTGGTTGGAATGAGGAGAATTGATGTATGTGGGTGCCTTTCATCATGTCACCGTCTCTGACAATATTTGTACTCCAGAGTAAGTAGCATACAAAGGCACATTATATCGACATGCTATTCGTAGCTATATCATTATATCTGACCTCAACACAAACTACTGTAAAATTCTACCAAATCGTAGTCTTGAGCTCGCATTTCGCATCTCTGAGAATGACTATGCGATAATTCCGAGTTAGTTAGAAGTTCTTATTGTCTTTCGTTTCTCTTCATAGATATAATTAATATACAGGGTGTTGTTTTACTAAGTGCAAATAAAAAAAAAACCTCAGTATAAGTATTGAATTGCTACCTTCTGCGCGCATTTTCGGGTGGCTACCGAATCATAGCCAAAAAATTCAAAGGTTCCAATTGTTTGAAACTGCTGAAATGTGCGAGAGAGAAACATTCAGCAAGGTCATTGACGCCTTCCTCGGTGGGTGTGCCCACACACAGTGCCGATCATAAAAAGAGTCCCGCATTTAAACTCGTAATAAAAATCACTGATATCGTTTATTACAATGCCCGGGCCGTATGTATGTTTCCGCGGACTTCCCTGTACAAGAGTAGCATATCTGTTTTTTCATTATTTGTAAATGCAACTACGATCTTAACATGCGTTTTTACGAATCAAAAATCTATCTTCGTTTGTCAAATTTTTTGTAACTGCAGAACGCTAATGTAATACTGGCCCACCTTAAATGCGTTGCAGCGGCCGCCGTTGTAAAAACACAAAAAATTGCCATAATAAAAAACATCAAAAGAAATTCTAAACTGCGACTTTATCGAATGTATGCGAGAATACTTTAAAATATTAATCAATTTGTAAATTTTGGAATTTGCAATGCAAGCGCGTTAAAAATGCTTTACTTGGCCGAATTTCATAATTGAATTAATAGAAATTGTAAATTTAATGTCAGTCATATTGGTAGTGAGCACATATCAGTTTTAACAGCTATTTTATTCACCCTAGTGTGATTACGTAATGCGTCCGATTTTAAACTGTACAAACAGTAGATAAATTACTACATTATTTTAAAGTTTCTTTATTAAACTAATGAAATCTTAATCTACATAATTAGAAATGGAAAGGCAATTTATTACTTGTGAAAGTGAAATATCCGAAAATAAAACGATGAATGAATAAACAAACAACATTTTACAATTTTTTATTTATATTTTTTATATTGATTAGAATGTACATTTTTTGCTCACATCATAAATTTTTGTATTATTGATTTTGTTTTTGTTCTTTTAGTAGTTTCTCTTTTGTATGCTTTTAAAATACTTACTTGATTCCAGTTTCATTTTAAAACATAGAGAAGCTACTGGAAGTGGCTTGCTTACGTCGGCATTATTTTCAGAATTTCCGCCAATTAAAAAGAAAGACTAGAACTACTAGACTTAAAAGCAAAAAATAAAACGAAGATAATCAGTAATACAACTAATTATAATGAAATAAATACAAGAAATAATAAGACAAACAAACAAAGATTTCGGTACATTTTTTATGTTTATTAGAATTGTATCAATTTTTGTTGATATTTAATTTTGTTATAGACACTATGTTAGATAGATAGTCTTCTATTTTCCTTAAATATATTACTTGATTTCAACTATTTTTTGTTTAATGTAGAAAAGTTACTGTGAGTCACTTGCTTACTTCGACATCATTTTTCGAATTTTCGGTTCTAGAACCAATATTGCCAACACATTGAGTTTCAAATTTCATATTTTTAGAAAATAAAAATCGTGTTGTGTCATTCAAAATAGTTTTATCCCGATAATAAAATTGAATAATTGTAAAAATGACATTATTTCATGCAAAAAAATAAATTCATTGAATTGACCATTTTGGTGTTTTAATAGGATACTAAACATATATACACAAGTATATTATGTTCAATATTTGTTATCAATTGTTTTTATTTTTTTATGATACTGGTCACTCGTGTTTTTTAATTGCGTTAGATTTTTTTATTTTCTTTTTTTCATTTAAATTATCAAAAACGTTATAAATAATCTTAATTATTTATTTATTTTAGTCACAAATGTCATGGATGATAACCCGCTAGTATCAAAAACGTTCTTAATTTATTTTTGAATTGTTTATAATTTTCAGAAATTTTATTTTTTCTTTTCATTTGCGTTTCTCATTAAAAGTTTTTAATTTCTAATAGTTAACCGTTTTTCTTCTTTTTTGTATCGTTGTTTTCCGCAAAATGTTGCGATTGTCATTTGTTTTCCCTTTTCCTTTTTCATTTGTGAATTTCAATATATTTTTAAATACATTTTTGACATCTACAATTTTTCAGAAAAATTTTTGTGCAAATCGTTTTTGATTGCAGTGAAAACCTCGAGCAACCTCTGGACAGCTGTTTCAGCCCTGCTTGGGGCTTCTTCAGCAGAAACGTAGCTCGACATTCCCACTGCAGACCAAAAACGACTTGTCCGATTTATTCGCAAATGCGATGTAAGAATGATGAACAGATAAAATAGCGACATCTTACGATCGCTTTTTGACCTGACATTGGAGTAGGATAGACAAATTGAAGCGGGATTTGCTCCTAATAAGTCCCCCATGCAAGGCGGCCATGCTTGCTGTCAAAGCATAATGAAAGATTTAAAGAGTAAATTTTTGTGCAAATCGTTTTTGATTGCAGTGAAAACCTCGAGCAGCCTCTGGACAGCTGTTTCAGCCCTGCTTGGGGCTTCTTCAGCAGAGACGTAGCTCGACATTCCCACTGCACAAAAATTTTTCTAAATCTTTCATTATGCTTTGACAGCAAGCATGGCCGCCTTGCATGGGGGACTTATTAGGAGCAAATCCCGCTTCAATTTGTCTATCCTACTCCAATGTCAGGTCAAAAAGCGATTTTAAGATGTCGCTATTTTATCTGTTCATCATTCTTACATCGCATTTGCGAATAAATTGGGCAAGTCGTTTTTGGTCTGCAGTGGGAATGTCGAGCTACGTCTCTGCTGAAGAAGCCCCAAGCAGGGCTGAAACAGCTGTCCAGAGGCTGCTCGAGGTTTTCACTGCAATCAAGAACGATTTGCACAAAATTTTTCTACAAATAATAACAATAATAATGCCGACAAGAAAAAAATTCTGGAGCAAACCAACAACAGTTTGCCGTAGTTTCTATATTTATTAGAATTTGATGAGTTTTTGATGATAAATTTTTGTGACATAAAGTTTTGCATTACTTATCTCTTCTTTTGTTTCTTTTTGCTTTTAAATTTATTATTTGTTTCTACTTTCTTTTTTAAATATAGAAAAAGAATTATTCTAAATCGTTTGTTTATTTTGACATTATTTTTTAAACTTTCGGCGATAACCAAATTGAACCGGTATTAGAACTAGTTACGGCGGACATTTTTAAAATGAAAAAGCGGGACAAAATTTTCGTGGAATGGAAAAGGGGTCAGTAGTAAACAATAATAATAATTTTATTGATCTGAATTGTATACATGATGAGATAGTTGGACATAATATACACAGGCTGGTTAAAAACATGTGACCAAAGGTTGGGAGGACCAGACATTTCCGTATGATCATACACAGATGTCCCGAAGGTCTGATGAACTACAGAAAGGTCATTTTATGAACTCTATATTTTACCAAAAAACTTTATTAACAGTTGTGTACCTTCACATTCTGCATAGTTCAAAATTATTTTCAACTGTACAAAATAGTTTGGAAGAATTACTTTATATCTGTACTTTTAAAATATTCGCCGATTTTAAATGTCGGATGACCATTAACAAAAAAAGAGTTCTTGCCAAGAATTGTAAAATTATTCGATTACTTCATACCCAGTGTATTATTAGACGAACCGATAGTCTCTTTTTAATAGATTTGCAACAATATTAACTTATAAGTACAAATTTTTTTTAATGTTGAACCGGACAGAAATACGGATTGAACACACTCAACGTTTCGCTGTAGATTTATAGCTTCGTCAGGAGTGAAAAAAAATAAATAAACAGCTTGTAAATAGAAGCAAGTCGTCAAGATAAACGAAAAGGTGATGATGATTTTAAACTAAAATACAAGTTTAATAAAGCCTAAGCCTTAAGTTTGTAATGTCATTTGCTTCAGGAATTTGTTGCATAGGTTTTTTTATTTATTTATTAGTCCTCATTCATGGTTGTTATTTTTTATCAAATTTTTACAAATATCCACTTCAAACTAATAAATAAAGTACCAATGAGGCACAGAAATATTGTCAAATAAGCAACTGCATTAAATATTGAATTAACTTTTCTGTCAAGAGATAATTTCTTCCACATTCTCGTTTCGTATTCGTATTTTATAAAGCATAAATCCTATACTCTTTCTTTAACTTTACTTTTAGAGAAATTTATCTCAAAAGTATGATGAAATGACAAGTAATTGTGATTTTGAAGTATGATGAATTCAAAATATTTATGTTTTTCTGGTTAAAAATAAATACAGTGAGAGAAACAATCCCGGGACAATCCCATTAAAAACAAGACTTCTGGTCACCCTAAACTAATAGCGTTTTTTACTGACGTGCATTGAATGCACCGAGTGCGCTCTCAGAGTATCTCCAACTCGTTTTATTACACGAAGTTAGAAGAAGATGGAAATACTCTTAGTGCGCACTCAGGGCTTAAGTGCACGTCAGTGGAAAACGCCATAAGTTAAACTTAGGTCCGCATGACAATGCAAGATTTGATAATATAATATCTTAGGCTTGCATATAGAGATAGAGAAGTATTAATCAGCCAATAAACATTCCATGTGATAGCCTATCTCTTTCTGTTTGTACAAGATTTTATATCCAATTTCATATGGCCTTAGGAGCAAAAGATCACAAAATAGTACCAATAATACAACATGATAACGTCAACAAAAAATGCCGAAGCAAACAAACAATTTATAATAAGAATAAATTAAAAAAGTAATGCTGAAACAATCATAGTTTTGTCTACATTTATTTCATTTTTTTTAATTGTTAATTTGAACATTAAAATTTCCTTTTTCTCTATGATTTTTTTTTCAAACCAGAAAATAACAATAAAAAATTGAAAAAACAAATGAATGAATATACATATACCAACAAATAGAAATAAAATAGCTTGTTTGTTACTGTTTTGTCGAATTTACATAAATTATTGTAAAAATTGAATCATCTCTTAATCAACTATTTCCTCACTTTTGTTGAATCTCAAAGAATATTGTTATAAATCAATTATTGCGATTTGTTTCTCTGTTGTTGTGACAATTTATCTTAAGTACCACAATGTGCTTCATGTTGAACAATTTGATTAGAATTTTTTTATTCTTCTTTAATGATTTGAATGATTTGAAGGACATTCTCAGTAAATAATTCGTTTCGTTTCCAGGTGTAATACTTCTAACAGCAATAGCCAATAAATTTAGGCTACATCAATTAGGTAAAGTGGAAAAATTTGTCATGTCCTACGGCGGACTTCGAGGAGCCGTTGCCTTCGCACTCGTTTTACTAATCGACCCCAAGATCGTCACGCTTCAGCCTATGTTTATGACAACGACGATTGCCGTCGTCTACTTCACCGTCTTCTTCCAAGGCATCACAATTAAGCCATTAGTCAAAATACTAAACGTTAAGACTGCCGAGAAAAGAAAACCCTCGATGAACGAAAGGATACATGAAAGGGCAAGTTAAATATTATCTAATATGTACAACGACGCTCAACATAAATGATACTCCTGCATGCGAACCACACCCTTAATAACATTTAGCGTAAGGGCTACGAAATTGTCAAATGATATCATTTAAGTTGAGTGTCGTAGTACATAAGTATAAGTCAAAACAAAAAAGAATCAAAATTTAAAGAAGATATGAGTTTTTCGTTCTTCTCAAATTAGTTGAAATTTGTTTTATATCAAAAATAACATTTGTCTTATATAGGATGATTCGCGGTAAAAGAGCAAAACGCTTGGATATAATTGAAGACAATAACTTCAAAAGGGTCTAAGTGCCAAAAACGTGTTCAGAAGTTATAAAGAAAACTGATTTACTAAATCTTAAGCGCGCATACAAATATCGTCAACTATGATTCATTTATTACACTTTTTATTTAACCACAGGTACATCATCATTTTGCATGACATTGGGCTTTGCCCATAGACCCATTTGCTGTGAAAATATATATTTTTTATTTTTTGGCACTTAGACCCTTTTGAAGTTATGGTCTTCAATTATGCCTGTACGAGTCATAATTCAAGAAATGCTTTTGCTGTTAAGAATTCTTCTCCCAATTAATATAGCGTTACATTTTACAAGTTTTGTTGCTGCATCACAGATTAGCTTAAAATTATAAAACGTGTCTATCATTTACAGTTAATGGATCATACTATGGCAGCTATAGAGGACATTTTAGGTCAGCATGGTAATTATCACGTAAGGGACAGGTAAGTAGTTTTCTTTTTGTATGTAAATTTTGGTTTATTTGGTTTTCTTTGAAACTTTTGTGTTGTTCGCACAGTCCGTTTCTACCTTCTAAAATACTTAATTGATTTTTTTCTTATGCTTCCAAACTTATCGTCGAGAGAGCAACTTTAACTTAAGAGATATAAGAAACAGAGGCTTGAAATTATTTATGATTTATAAAACTTTAATTAGTGCTTTTTTTAATATGTCGTTTTAACATATTTGATGTACTTTGTTACCTAATATTTTCGATTTAATATATCCTTAGGTTCAAGCGTTTTGACAACAAATTCATTCGACCATACCTAATTCGCAACCATCAAGGACAAGAACCAAAAATTTTAGAAACGTACTCCAAGTTGGCCATGAGGGACGCCATGGAATATATGAGAAGAAACGCCTCCACCATAGGAAACATTTCCGGAACGGAGAGCATGTCCGCTATATTTAAGAACTATACAGCGGGCAATCTCAACGGCAGGTGCGCCCCAAAATTAATCACCTGGTAAACTAACGGGGCACAGACTGCCACTTTCATTTTATCATAGCTAGTGCATGTTTGTTGGGTACAAATTTTCTTATTGTATAGGTCATCCACGTGGGTTTGCATGGTGGTCTGCCTGTTTAAACTGTATGCAACAGCAGCCTTAATCAGCACTTCTTTAAAAGATTTTCACAATTTCAATTTGTTTAAATTATTTCTAGCTTCTTTTTTTAGTTTACTGTACAAGGTGTAACTGAGCGATTTATCTAAATTTCAAGAACGTAAATAAATGAATAATTTTCTAAAATATTGATTAGCCGGAATTGGTGAAGTACAAACTACAATTTTAAATTAACACCGGTCGGAAAATAATAATTTGTACTCTCCTTTTACTGTGCCTGTGCTATGCCTGTTACTTTGATATAGGTACATTCAACTGTCAAGCAATCGCACATGCTATGCCGAAACAGCTCTTTCCCTCTGGTGACTAATGACGCCTACTAACTGACTTTGGAATACGTGGACTGCTGGAAAATTTTCTGGAATCTAGTAGGTCTAGAATTGTTAGCGTTTAACAACTGTCATATCTGAAAAATTTGACGTTTTTCGCCTACAATTCTATTGACAGTTCCTATCCAAGTAAACTAGTTTTGTTTATACAGCATTTGAGAAAAAGTAATTTTGTGTAAACATGGAAATCTCGCGTGAAAATTTTCGTGCCATGATTTTTTACGATTTCAAATGTGGTCTAACGCCGAAACAATGCCTCGATCAGCTTCATTTGGCTTTTGGAGATGAAGCACCATCAAAGAGCAGTGTTTATAATTGGCTTGCCGAATTCCAGCATGGACGTACCTCTCTCAGTGACGAATTTCGTGAAGGTCGTCCATCAACATCTGTTGTTGCCACTAATGTAGATGCTGTGCGTGAAATGCTTGAACGAGATCGACATGTGACTACCGTGAGAATCAAG
Organism: Prosopocoilus inquinatus; assembly: GCA_036172665.1. Classification (NCBI taxonomy): domain Eukaryota; kingdom Metazoa; phylum Arthropoda; class Insecta; order Coleoptera; family Lucanidae; genus Prosopocoilus; species Prosopocoilus inquinatus. Next base: position 27,949,794 of record CM069876.1, on the reverse strand, counting down.
CATCTTTACGCATTGATATGAAACCAATACACCGGATTTTGCATGATCATTTGAACCAGGCCTAATCATGCGAGGGGAATATGTCGGGGTATATTCTCCTTCTACCATCGCATAGGCAGTGCCGGTTCCCACTTGACGCTCAGTCGCTTCAATTTCAACAACCAATAAAAATACAAAACTTATGTAGATAATATTCTTTATGGAAAATGTTGTAGTGTCGAGCAATATTATATCGTTTTACGCTCAACAGTTTACCGCAAATAATACATTCTGTATTACCTGTACTGTTTATAAAACACAGATACTTAAGTTCATAATTTTGGTTCATGTTTGTATTTCACGAGAGCCACACGTTTTATAACTTCTATTGGTACACGATCGGCTGGCAGGCTGACTCATTGATGTCGACGTTTCATTGATGGGGATACTATGTACTCGCTAATTAAGAATTGTTTTATAAATACCATAAGTGCATATTTCGATACAGTACTTATAAACCTAATCAGCGTTATTTTGTAAAAAAAAAAAAAAAAACTGTAATTTTTCTGTAACTTTTATTCATTAATAAATGTAGGTATATATTACCCAAAAATAACTTACGAGGTTATAAGAGTACGGACGGTAACAAATTGTTATTTCTTTTTATTAGTTGTTACACAATACTATACTTCTGGGCCAGGATTTTTAAAAAATGTTTGTAGTTAATATTAAAAGAAATTCTTACCTTTGTGCCACACTCAATAAATAACAAAAATTCTTGTCTACGAATTTGACAACTAATTTCTTAGTAACAATAAAGTCAACAAGAATATAGTATACACTATTAACAAAACAATTAACTGATTAATCAACAACACTATTAAACAGTCACAATCGTCTCAATGTAGGTTAAATTAACGAATAACCATATAAAATAATATTTCTCTTACCGTATCAAATACGCTTAGAACAAATATGGCTACCGACCTTGGTAAGTAAAGTCGAAAATCGCTCGCGACCAATAGAAATCGATTTCACGTATGACACTCTGATTTAAGGCACTCTAGTTTATAGCATCGTTACTGGTGACGAAACGTGGATCTATTCGTACGAGCCGGATAGTAAACAACAATCTACCGTTTGGGTATTTCAAAATGAACCAAAACCAACAAAAGTTGTCCGCTCACGCAGTGCTGCGCAGCAAATGATTGCTTGTTTCTTTGGTTTAACTGGACATGTAGCAACCGTGGCTTTAGAGGATCGAAAAACCATGAATGCTGATTGGTATACTACAATTTGTTTGTCGGAAGTCATCGATCAAATAAGAAGAAACAATCGAAATCGACGAATTATTCTCCATCATGACAACGCCAGCTCTCACTGAGCCCGTCAAACAGTTGATTTTTGTCCAACAAAAATGTTGAATTAATGACTTATTGTCCATATTCACCTGATTTATCACCTAATGATTTCTTTTTGTTCCCAAATATCAAAAATAAAATGCGTGGTGAGCGATTTTCGTCGGCTGAAGCAGTGGTTGAAACATTCCGGACACTGGTTTCTGAGGTACCATCTTTAGAGTGGAAAACGTGCTTTAGAAATTGGTTCGAGCGTATGCAAAAATATATTGACGTCAAAGGCGAATACTTCGAAAAACAATGACACCGTTTTCCAAATTTCATATGCGTTCTTTCATACCGTTTCCAGAAACTTTTCCAGCAGCCCACGTATTTTATTTGTAATAAAGCGGATCTAATTGATTCCGAGCTGCAAACGCCAAAAAAGACGACTACTATTTCGAAATCCTCTAGCTCCGAGGGGATGCATTTTCGGACACATGTTTGTGTAACAAAAAGTCTTATTTTAACTTCTACAAGACACATGTATAGTTTGGTTAAATGTATAGACTGTACACACCTTCAATACCTTTCTATTTTATTCATCAAATAGTCCATTACTACAGTGAAATATAAGCCATATTTTTGCGGTGAGCGGTTTGAAGCAGTTTCAATCTTTTTAAAACATTTACATTTTTTTGTTGAAATGGTGACGTCAATATTTAATATTTTGAACACATTCATTCATTCTATTTTTAAACGCCCTGCGGTGATACTTTTGAAACGTATTTGTGGTGAAGGTTTGACATTCATAAACACTTGAAACTGTATTTGTTGGTTAAGTAGAAGATTATTTGAAAATAATTTAATTAATTAACAGTGCAAGTAACAGCTGACTATTTAAAAATGTATTCAAAACATGCATTTTCGCTACTCTGTCAAGTTATGATGTAATAGCTAGTGTGGTTCAAACCATTCAATGAATTGCTTTCAACGCGAAAATATGCTTGTAATATCCCGAAATTTGCTTCAATTCCTATTGTTTGCTCACGTTGACTTTTACTTTTTCTTGTGATTTTAGACATCTCATAATTTCAATTACTCTATACTGAAATACTTTTCTGATTGTACGCTTGAATTCTTATTTCCTTTGCTGTTTAGGTACTCATTTTTTCAGTTTTCTATTTTTCCTAATTCAACATGTTTCACTTAATATTTGATTGAATTTATTGTGTCTTTTTTACTTCAACTTTTTCTTTACATTTCCTTTTTTCTCTCATATCATTAGATTATGAGTAATAAAGTGCTTCCTTGCATTCAGAATAAAAGAAAAAAATATATTTTATTTCAGTAAAAACATTTGTTGGTACTAATTAATCTAAAACACCTTGTATAGATACAGCCTGTTTCTGTTTTAATTTGTGTAAAACAAAACGAGCCTCGCGAAGTTTAAGGCCGATTTTTTGATAGTGGCTTAAGCATTTCAAAGTTCGAAATATACACGAGCTAGAATTTAAAAAGAAATTTAAGAAAATAACTCTTATATGGCCGGTTTAAACTTAAACTATGTAATGGGAACGGACTCTCTCTCTCGGGTATCCATAGGAACCGACAAAAGAGAGTTAGTTTACCTATGACCATCTGGTGCAAAAGTACGAGTGGTTTACTTCTGTAAACTTATCTTACCATACAAATACAAACTAAACATACTAGGTGTTTCGGACTAACCGTTCCAGCTTTTTTTTCTCGAAAATTAGAAGTGGTGGGAAAAACATAAAGGTAAAAGGAGTATTTGATGACAATGTAATTATTTTTTATGTTAATCAGAGGTAGAGACCAACTTTGAGTTTGATAAGTGCTAAAGATGGGCACGTTTGATATTTTGAAATCAGAGAAATTGTGCTGTTACTCATTATGTACTTGAGCCTTGACTGAGCTATACAATTATTATTTAAAAGACAAATTCCTTCAACTCTAAAAATCTCCCGAGTTATTCCTATATACAAAAAAGGTTCTGTTGACGATACAAATAATTTCCATTGTCCCTGTTTGGGCTAGAAAAAGCAGTGAAAAAGGGAATTTGCACCAATTTCAAAAATATTCCTACATTGTAAATACTTCTCAGTACGGTTTTAAAAAATCCTTGTCCACAATTAATGCAATTAATCAATTAGTATCTACCATTAATGATGTCTTTAACGATTATTCGCAGGCTTCTGCTTTATTTTGCGATTTAGCACATGCCCTCGAATGTGTGTCTTTTGATACTCTTACGAAAAAGTTATCGTCTTATGGTTTTTCTGAAAAGGTTGTAAATATTCTTGATTCGTTTTTGTGGGACAGAAAGCAACACGTCTTCTTAAATGTCAACCTCTCTAATTACAACATTCTGTACCTCTTTGTTTTTTCATGCTATCAATGGTTCATAAAAATCATGTTTACTAAATCAAAAGCAACAAACTAATTTAATTAAAAGTGGGGGGAAAAAACCCTGAACACTGGAAACACTAAAAGTAAAAAGCAAGCGACAAATTCATTTTAATAACAATCTCTTGTTCAATTAGGCTACAAACAAAAGCAACTTATTACACCTTAGCAAAGTCGCTCACAGCATGAAAAGTCAAATGCAAAACTATATTTATGAAGATACACAATTTTCGGGATTTAAAAATTTCAAGAGCGTTAAATTTAAAAAGCTGTTAAATTTTGTTGCTACGTTAACAGCCAATCAAGAACAACTGTATTTAAAATTTTAAAGGACCTCTAAATTTTAACGGCCCGTTAGTAAGTTATATAATCCCTCCCTAAGGCCCGATCTTACCACCTCCCTAAAAAAAAGCGATAGTAAGATGTCGCTATTTTATCTGTTAAAAATTTAACCGTTGGTTAATATCCTAGGAAAACATTGTCGGCACAATGGTTTCCAAGGATATTAGCCAACGCTTAAATTTATCAGAAGATGGTAAGAACGGGCCTAAATCAACTAAAATTATGTGTGATTACGATAACAGATTGTCATTTGTAACTGTTCCCTCCGCACAGTTGCAACGTGAACAACAACAGCAGCAACAGAGAACATCCACAATAGTAGTTTGAAGTAGAGACCCTCTATGCATTTTTCATTAGTTCCGCCATATTTCAGCAAAATTTACTTCAGCCAATCATAAGTAAAAATGGAAGTGCAGTTTCGCGCCAATATTTGAATTTGACATTGAAAATGAGCAAGCAAGGTTAGAAGGTATTGTCAATTTGACACTGACGGGACTTTTTTTTGTTGAAATTTGACTTCGAAAGAGCAAGCAAGGTTAGAAAATATTATCAATTTGACACTGACGGAACATTTTTTGCTGAAAGATTGCTGACTCTTCCAGACTCTAACTAGAGAGTCTCTAATGTGAAGTAATCCTTTGTACGAAATACGAAACATCGTCAACAGAAGAAACGTAACAAGATAGACAACAGCTTTCAAAATTACCTACCTAGGTCGTCATGGTTTTAGTAAATTTTAATTTGTTTTTTAAAATTCGTTCCTGTAAAATTTGTTTCTTTTTAAAAATCGTATTCAATGATACCTAACTCGACAAATGTTGCCAATCAAAATTTCAGAGTTGATGGTTGTAGTATGTACCTACTTTCGGTTGGCCTTGAAAGATAAATATGTCTTCATTAAGTGCGCCGTATACTATTTTGTTGTTATTTGTTTCTCGGAAATGCCCTCGATTTCATATTTTCGAGAAAAAGGGCTTCTAGGCGGTCTGAAATACTTGGCACATATCTTAAATCCTTTATTTCTGACCTGTCGCTACTTTTTGTTACAAAACTTTCGCAAAGATTTGTTATGAATTTGAAGATAAGCCAAGCATAGGAAGTTAACTGACGACAGAAATTAAGAACATTCAATAAAAACCTCCCTGCTGGATTGTTCTAGTTTTAAAAACCCCATTTCGTACAGATCCACATTACAACGTTTTTACGTTTAATTTGAAACGTTCTTGAAACTTAGTCAAGTAATATAGTGACGCCTCGTATGAACAAAAATATCTTTATTAAACGCAAGATAAAAACTAAAGCTTAAAGAGAGATGTAGAAATTTTTGTAATTTGTAAAGTAATTCTAGAAAATAATAGTGACCATTTTGACCGGGTTTTAACAATGACATGTACTATAATATAGCGAGTCTCTTTCAAGCCCGAAAAGCGCTCCCCCACTCTAGATTTCTTGGAAGAATCGTAATTTCATTCGAATAAATAAGTAGGTACAACGACGCCCAACTCAACGACAGTTTCGTAGCCCTTACGCTGAATGTTCTTAAGGGTGTTGTTCGCATGGAGTATCATTTAAGTTGAGCTTCATAGTACAACCGTCATAGCTGGGTGGTGGGAGTCCACTTCTCCGCCAGTGCCCAACCCTAATCTAGTAGAAAAACAAAGCCATTCGTAGCATATTTAAATAAATTAAGAGAAATTCGGTTTTAGTGCTTTTGTAATAATTTATTTTTCGCAAAAATAGTAGAGCCTAACACATCAGCTTAATTCGTGCATAGTTTATTATTAATATTTATAATCTAGAGCATGCTCTTAAGTTTTATTTCTTAAACCATTTCGAATCTATGCAAAAAATTTCATCTATCAATTATCAACTTCTACGACAAATAATTTGTTTGAAAACTATATGTACTTAATGGCTTGACATTGTTAAATTATTTCTTGAATTCTTTTAATCTATGCTACAAATTATTTTGTTCTATTATTTGAAAAACGTATCTCTGTGAATCATTTCAAATTTGACTCCAAAAAAGAGTGTAAAATCTTTACAACTTAAACAAGTTTAAACTTTCAGCGCTGAAAAAACTTGAGAATAACATTTAACATCATTACACGAAACAAAGAATTTTTGTGTATTTCTCCAAATATTTAAACGTACAAAGGTTAGAATGGAAGGAATCACATAAAAGTATATATCACTTTGATTATATACAAACATATGCTCGTGTAATTTAGATACTCTTTAAACAAGAGGCCTTCGTATTTATTTACATAGTCAATATTGTTATATTGTGCGAAGTTAACATTCAACCCAGCATATTTATTGCCCGTAATATTTACAAAATAACGTAATTACACGACTTACTGAAATTACAAACTAACCCATACGAAGATCAACGTGATTATGACACCTGTTGTATTTTATCAGCAAAATTTTGCCTTTTTTATTGCATTATACACAGTATTGAAGTATACGTTGGGGCTAGGTTGAGGAAAGTATAATAAATTTCAAGTATATTTATCATTCAACTGGGGCATTCCGGTTCAAACTCAATTCGAATTACGCACCAGCTAACGCGCTCAATATTGAAATTAGGCGAGATAAACACCTAAAGTTAAAATGTTTCAGCTTTTCAGAGCGCCGCCGCTATTCCTGAAAAGATTTTCTTTCGATGAGACTGACTTTCTAAATCCAATAATTCATACTAAAAACTCATCACGTAAACAGAAAATAAATTAAATTTTTATTTTAAGACATTTATAAAAATAAATAAATCGACCCTGTAAGCTTTTTTAAATTGAAAGTTTTTTGATTGTGCCAAACTTTTGAATGTGATGACGAAGATCGTTACATCTGAATCATAATGATTAGTAGTTTCTTAAATAGGTACCCACTGACCTGAAAAAACTGTAATAAAATTCGGTCACATCGAAAAGCCTTTACCTAAAAGCGACTTTTATAAAGTAATTGTTTCAGGTATTATATTGAAATGATGCAAAGTTAAAAGTTGAGCGTTGAAAACTGTTTAGCAAAGAAAGAAAAAAATTTATTAAAACTTCCTGGTATATACATGTATTTTTTTACCACGTAATTTAGCGAATCCTCATTTATGAATTTTTAGCATAAATCATCATTTTGGCTTCCCTAATTATTTTACAGCAAAATTCCATTTAGGTTTATTAAAGTGCTCTTCAAGGTGAATCTGTCAGTGAAGTTGGAGAATTTTTCATTCGCTCAGTTTCAAGATATTTAAAAAAGATCAGTAACGAATTAAAATTAAAAAAAAAACTTAAAATAAACAAAGAAATGATAAAAAATGTCCACCCAATTCAACTGAACCCAGCCTGACTCCATTAAACGCAAAAAAAAATAAAAAAAGAAATTGAAATTAAAAAAAAAACTGTTAAAATGATGTACAACAAATCTGAACCCAACTTAACTGAGCTCAACAAACTATTCAATTAAAGCAAAAGAACTATTAATATTAAAAACGATTGACCATTGTTAAGGTCACCGAAACTCAAACCCACAACTGAACTCGATTCTATTCAACCCAAGTAAAAAATAAAAATAAAAATCAAAGAAACAATAAAAAATTTAACTACTGTACTTAACCTAACTCTATTCAACCACAAGTTAAAAATTTAAAATAGACGTTAAAAAGAATTAACAGTAAAAAAAATATTAAATTTATGCATTAATTAAAATGAACATTAACAAATGTCAAGGTCAACTACACTCACTCAGACTATTGTACCGTATTGCACTCTATTTTAATAATAATGTTAATAATAATGTTTACTGGCCCATAATTGGCATTGACATAATACATTAAAAAAACAGAAGAAAATTGACCAAAAGGATTCGGATCAGCAGTTTCAAAAGAAGTAGCTGCTCTTCCTCCGAATTCTTTAATACACTAAACTACAAACTAAAACTAAAGAGAAAGAAAGAGAAGGCTAATAGAAGAAGAACTGGAGTGTTGATTTTCGTGAATGGGGAATAATATGTCATTGACTAACTGTTTGAGTAGCTAAAACTGTAATGTGAGGCACAAAGATATTTATAAAAAAAAGAAGCTTTAAGCTTTCTGGTATGTTGTTATAGAACTTAACAATGTTATAGGAAAATGATCGTTGAAACATATTTTATACAAGTAAAAAATTAAAAGTAAAAAAATGTGTTAAAATTTTTACATGGAATAAAGTTAACCACAACAAATTTCAAGACCAATCCAACTCAATCAACTTCACCTAACACTAGTAAAAGATTAAAAATTAAAAGTAAATATTAAAAAAAAATTAGAAATAATTTAAAATGAAGTTCAACTAATTTCAAGGTCAACATAACCCAATCTGGTTCTATTTAACATAAGCAAAAATAAAAAAAGTAAAAATAAGAAAACTAAAGAAACCCGTTAAATACCAAACTTAATTTTTCTGTATTTTAGAATATTGTCACTCACAGCCAAATAAAAATTAATTTGCCCATTTTGGTTGCCAATAGAGTTAATTTCAATTTCGATAGCAATCATTTAAAGTATAAAGTTAAGCAAAATTTTGTCAAAATTAACTTTTAAATAAATTTTGGAAAAATAATGGATATATTCAAATTTAAGAAAAAATCTGGCTGCTATGGAATTACTTACAATACCTATTTTTGCGATCGATTTCATACTCTATAAGAACTAATAATGTAGCTTATAAAGCACACTGCTTCTTTGTGACAATTATTTTGCTTATTTAATGAATGATACGTCAAAGATGATTTTAACATATTAACGTAACAGCAACACTTATCAAATAAAAAGAACAATTTGATTGCTCATGTTCAATAGTTAAATTTAAAGTGATTAAAGTGATACGCCATTTTTGTCGTCAATAACTTAACTTATTTGATTGGCGAATTTTTGAGTTTTATTATTAATTATAAATTCTTGATCGAAAAGTCACCTGATACAATCAACCAAGACTTTATTTTGCCGCGAATTCGCGTTAAACACTACTCAAAAATTTCACATAAAAATATTTCATTAAACATTGTATTAAAATAGATAAAAAATTCGATCAAAATAACCTCACCTTTCGGGTTTTCGTGTAGGTTCCATACTTTTCAGACGACCCACGTATATCAAAAGTAATTTTCTTTTCATTTATTGTAATCCATGAAATAAGATTTGAAATTTACAATTGAAAATGATTAAAATTGAAAAGGATTGAAATTTGTAAATAATTTGATATTTTGTGTAACATATTTGACTGTTTAATAATTAATTTTTTTAATGTTCTACAGAGTTAGTTTCCGATATTTATTCATGAAGTTTAGAAGGCCTTATTTCTTAACTTGTTGCTATGATCTTTAAAGTTAAACTGTCTTCCAAACAAATTTATATTTAAGTTAAATTTTACAGGGAACCGTTCATCATAGGAAGAACAGATCAGAGTACACTTTGGCTGGAAAAATTAAAGTATGTATTATTTCAAATTGGCATTACTAGATCTCTTGCACCAAAATCACTTTTTTTTTATTTTCTGCTTCATGAACAAGGTGAAACAATTAAGTTTCGAAACTGGCTTATGAAATTTTTACTTGGAACATCCACTACGAAAATGAAACTTTCAGTATTTTTGAATTACGTTAACTTTAACTTTCACTTTATTCCCATAGCTGAAGATTAGTTAACTTAACTTGTGATTGAAGAGTCTGTCCCTTCAGTATCTTGGATGCCCTGCAAACGGAGTCCCTTCAAGTTATTTTAAGGATTTAGTCAAAAATCATTAGGGGGCGAAATCTACAATACACGGCTGTTGATCCATCAAGAATTTATGACTTTGTAAACCATTGCTTTTTGCGCTTCACGCTGCTCTGTTTTTGTTGATTTATTGGTTGCACTTTTTGAAAATAAATTTGCATTTTCCCATTTCACACAACGTAACTATTGGGAAACTTTTAATCAAATTTGATACTTTGTGGAGAAATGACTTGAGAATCACCAACTTAAGTTTCAGCACGATCTAGCGAAATTAACAGAAATTACAGGCAACTCTGGTAACTTAATTGCTTGACCTTGACACAACATAATTATTTGTACAGTTCGTCGTAATATTGGCAATTGATTTCAGAAACATTTAAAACACGTGCACCCTTTTAAATAAATTTCACTTTTCACGATGTCTTAAGGGAATAAGCCTTTTTTTCGATTATATTATATACTTAATTATATTATATAATTAAAGAAAGTTTCATCGATAAATTTCCTAAATTTCGCTTATTTTTTATTATAGAATTATATTCGGTACTTTCTATTGATTCGCTTTAAAGTAATTTGTCAAAAAATGTGATAATTCATCTACATTTTCTTTCACCTGTCATTCTAGTATATGGATATCCCGGAAAAAAAATTGTTCGTTTTTAAGTAATTAAAGTCTATACAGGGTGATTCTTAATTCTTTTTTTTTTACTCTTGACGATATTATCAAGCGATAGTGAAACGTAGAGTGCTCCTTCTAATTTAAACAGTGTCCGGTTAAAGTTTTCAAAACTTTTCATCTACAATTTATAATTAATTAAAAATTTGCTAGAAAAGCAAAGACTAAACGAGAAAGCTTTTGGATTTGAAAGTATGAAATAGATATTTTATGGTGTTACGCAGGAAATCGTAGTTGTAAATTCGTTAAACTTGATCGTACATTAATGGAATGCCACACAATTATGGAGGTAATGAAAGAATGATGCATCTTACAAGTATTTTAAGTATTATGATAGTAACTAAAATCAATTACGTTTTCCAATGTGTACAAAAGTTAAAACTCACAGCATAGCGAATAATGATATACGGCCACTATTCTATCTTTTTAAAAAATAACGCACTTATTGAACATTATTGACTTGTGTTAATATTTATGTTCCATTTAGGAAACGTCGCCCACCAAACAAATAGAAGTATCAAATATGATAATTATCTCAGACTCAATAAATACCAAACTACAATATTAAACAAAATGAAAGAACTAGGATTATGCCATTACAGTTGCCACTAACTTGTAAGGTAAACCTAGTAAACGGAACATTGTGACCTTGAATCACATTTGAATTAATTGACGGTGGTTATCGGTATTCACTTCAGGCATACTTCGGTATTCAGGGAAGAGAAATCAACACTGCTTTCCCTTCATTGGCAAGGAAGTTTGAAAATAAGAAAACCATGTAACACTTCACACACACGAAAAATAGGCTTACGCTCTTGTGGTCTGAACGAGTCTATTATGACTTAAGACCGCGTCGGGCATCACCACGTATCAAAAAAAGTATGTACAGTTATGCATCTACTCGTCGAACCTTAACAAGGACGTTTGTGAATCGTTTTTAGGTAGTTATAAAATTTTAAAATACGCTTTTAAAACTGCGTTTATTTCATTCATGCATAACTGTTTGTTCACCATGGACGTGTCGTGTTTTTGGATACAATTCATTATTTTACGGAAACTAAAATACATATTATTTTTCTGACATTTTTTCCCTGTTGTGTAATGTCTATTCTTTCATCAGTTTCTTTTGTCGATCATTTCAAAAAATCACCCTGTATACGTAAGTCTTGCTGCACGCGATATCTTAATACGCACTCCAGAAAATACATTGTACGGTTTTTAGGTGGGTAATTTTTAAAATTGAACGCCGGTAATTAATATTCCTTGTGGTATTATTAGCAGGTTTTATAAAGGTCAATTCTAACAAGCGGTAATTAAGTTATTGAAAATTTCTTCTTCTATTTTACATAGCAATTAATGAGTCTAGCTATAATAAATAGTCTATTATTGGACGTTGATACGTTCTTACCCACAGGAGTGTATTTCTTTTGGATAACGTGAAGGACGATAATGCAGTTAGTTTATTAGGTACACAAACATCTCGCTAACAAACGTATAGTAGCGGACTATAAAATACGGGCAAAAATGTGACGCATCATACATACTGAGTTAAATTTGGAAAAGAAGACAATGCATTGAGACAGTTATATTTGCTGGCAAAACGTGAAATGGATCTGAAATATCAAATATCAAACTTAATGAACATTAATATTTAACAAAATGATGAACTTATCAGGAATTAAAAAACATATTTTTTTGTTCGCTTTTACTGAAACATAAAAGACTAATAGATTTGTTTGAGTCCGACATATAAAGCGCCGCCATGCATTATCCTATTTGTCTGTCCTATTTTAGGATTAAAAATAAAAAGAAATAAAATAAAAGAGAGCAACATATCCAAATTATTTTTTAAAATGTTCTTGCTTTAAATCCTGCGATGTACAATGTTTATACCTAATGAGTGTAACAAAGATGAAAACAACTTTTCTAATAGAGGAAACGTACACGGATAAATCCATTGAGGTAGGAGACTAGGAAGACGCTATCTCATAACCAAAGACGAATTTAGGTGCTCTATTTTATTAGTTCAATTCTGTCAAGTTAACATAATATTTCATACTTAAGAGTGACCAAATTTTAATTAATAATAAGGCGGGACAATCCAACCCAACCCAACAACAAAATAACTTTGCTTTTAAGTAGAGCCTACTCACTAATGCAATGCCAGAAAAACTAACCGCAGAGATTCACAAATGCGTTATGAATTTATCGATTTTTAATAACTTAACCGCATTTTTTACCGTTTAAATAACCGTTAATTTTTGTAAATAATAGACAATTTATAAAAAAAAATCGGTCAAAATCGAGACGCATAGTCATTTTAATCAGAAATGTAATTTTTTTATGTTTCCCGTTGCACATTTCATATGCGATGCGTATATCATCATCAAGGAGCGGATGACCTGAGGTTTTACTTAAGGCTATTGAAACCGTAATTGTTATATTAAAATTATTTGTATGGAATCTTGTAAGTAAATTTATTTTATAGTATATATACATTCATTCAACGACTTATAAGGTCTCTGGCAATGCAAATCGCCTGCATTCGTCATCAAAAACCTCAATTCCGCCGCTCATTGACATCGTCAGTAGACACAACATTTTTACAAAACATCGCACTTTTATCAAATCTGAAAGGATGGGAGAAAATGAAAGTTGGGCGATGTTTCCTAGAAACCGTTGAAAGGACAGTGAATGATTTTTTTTTAATTAGAAGTAGTTTACCAAATTTGTTGTAAAAAGGTGACAAATAACTAAAGGGGGCGAAAGGTATTTTTTTAAATCATTAGGGACGGACCTTTAACTAATAGCGTTTTCCACTGGTGGCACTAGTGTGCATTGAGTGTATTTCAATCTCGGTTTAGCTTTATGTAATAAAACTCAGTGCATACTGGTGCAGTCAACGAAAAATACTATTAGAGGGCCCTGGACTAACACTGTCAGGGGGACTATATAAGGTGACCAACCGTACAAAACCAAAAACCAGAACATACTTGGCGAAGGCGGGGGGGGGGCTAAATCTAAAACTTGGAATTCAATTTAAATTACCTTTTGAAAAATAAGTTTCATGGGGGAATTTTTTTCTCTTCACAAAGCATAATAATTTTAATTTAAAAGCAAATGCTAAATTAACAGTAATCAATAGTGAAGTTTACCGTCATTAATAGACAACCACGGTCGTCGGTGGATGGTTGAGGTATTAATAAAATTAAAAAATCAAGAATTTCGTTAACAGGGATATAATAATACAATAACGGATAAATGTTTTGTAATTCGCTACTAAACAAACATTTACGTCGTACTGGCAGCATATTAATGTTTGGTGAGACTGATTAATGATGAAATACCTATAATGGGATCTATTTTGTAACATTGATATGCATTTGATATTGCTATGTTTTAAGTGACCTTCCAAATTTGTGTTCTGTAAGTAGTTTCGTAACAACTTGCAATCCGTTTCAAGTGTGATCTCGAGTTAATATGCAGCTCTCGTCAATTTGCGGTCGGCAATCGACGTAAAATGTTATGAAATCGTAACAAATTCTCTTCAGGTATTGATGATCATATCAATTGAAATGCATATCAATGTTACAGAATATAACTTTCGTAACAACGTCAAATGTGTAGCGACTGCCAAAAACACAAGACATGTATGTGAATAACATTGGCCCGTATTCTCACTTCGTCTTTAATTTAGCAACGCCGAGCCGTACTCTTACTTCATGATTAGAGTCGTTTCTAACTAAAGCCGTGTTTAAAATAAACACAATCGATATAACTTTATGCGAATTTAATGAGTAAGAGAGTGAGAGAGAATTTAATCACAGCGTTGTTAAATAAAAGACGAGATGAGAATACCGGCCATTGTGATTAAATTTTCTCTGACTCTCTTGCTCATGAAATTCGCATAAAGCTATATCAATTATGTTTATTTTAATCACGATTTTAGTTAGAGACGACTCTAATCATAAGATGAGAATACTGCCCATTGGCATTGCGCTTGCGCGGTCCGAAGTTAGCCAGACAGAAATCAGAAAAAGTACTACATTCAGGTAAACGTTAAATATAGTGTTCTGCTGCTTTGTGATAGCAGGTGGAACAGCCCTTCCCAGGACACTTCTTAAAAACCAGTACGTTTACTGGGTTTTGAGATACAACGATTTACCCAGGACTGTGTTGCCAAAAAAAGAATACTGTCCTGGATAAAACAGTACGGTTGGTCACCTTAGGCCTACACAATTAACCCATTTTTTGTACTCGTATATCTGACTAGTGGCCACAATTCAAAAGGCAACATTGCCGTTAACTGGTCACCTACAGACATTCACTTCTCTAAAAATAATAATAGTACGACGCTTTTGCTATGGCGAGGTACTTGCGTATACCGTGGCCGAGGTACCCTTCAAGATGCGCCTGTTTGGACATAATCAGTGGACTAGAATGTTTCGGGTAGGATTGCCAACTTCTAAGTTTCATAAATCAGGACGTTGTCTTGGAAAAGTCGGGACATGTTTAAAAAAATTGAGACTTCTTAAAACTTTATTGAAAAAATAAAAAAAAAAGTTAGATTTTCAATAACGCAATAAACTACTCGCTGACCACTAACATTGTAAGTACCGCCGACTGAATTACCGAATAGTAACAAATAATATTTTTTTCGTTCCGAGAAATTGCCAAATTGTTGTACTTATAATTGATTACAATTCAAAAAGCAACGTTGACTTTCACTGGTTGCCCACAGTCTCGCGTTATTTCTCTGAAAATATTGACGGATAACTCTATTAGTAGGTACTTATGCTGTAGTTGAGGTGCGTTTCAAGATTCGAATATCGCAGCCGAGGTACATTTCAAGATCCGCGTGTTTAGACATACTCAGGTTTAAGATGCTTCGAGTAGAGTTGCCAACTTCTAAGTTTCATAAATCAGGACGTTGTCTTTGAGAAATCGGGACATTTTAAGACCTTACTAAGATATTTTAGATTTTTATTTTTGATTGCGAAGGAACCAAGTGCTGTAGCCCATAAACACCATGCCTAAATCCGGCCCTGTTAATCATTAATTAATGATTTGTCATCTTTATACAACAAATTGTTAGATTTTGCAAACTAGTCCAAATTAAAAAAAACACTTTCACCGTTTCAAATTAGATATAAGTGTGAAATTTGTAAAAAATATTTTATTTCCACCTTCTTAATAAATGATTAGTTTTTAATAAACGTCATTTTGGGAAGAGAATTTTTTCGTTTTTTTTTTTCGACAAAATACAAAAAGATTTACTTCACTTATATCTTTTTAATACTGATCACTGACCAGTGATCACATTTTCTTTATTAAAAATTGGTCTCCTGTTACACTATGTCAATAGATAAATCTAATCGTAACGTATGAGAAAGTTTACTTTTAACATGTCAAGAATTATAAACAGCAAAAACACAAAATGTAACAAAGCCATATAAAATACAAAATTAATGAGCACAAACACAAAAAGAAAATGTTAATTTAAAACGAATGACTTCATAGCAAGCATAATAACTTAACTTAAACTTTTAAACTCTTTTGCACCAAACTTATAGCCTTTCATTCAATCTCAATTTAATAAGCGAACTTTAGGAAGAGAAATACGAGAGGTGGAGAAACGAACAAAAGAAAAAGAAAAAGTTCAAGTTATGCAAATAATAGTAAAAAAAAAGTTTACAGAATAAAAATAATTGTACACACAACAATTTGTAAACCAATATTTATAAACAGGCAGAAACACGAAAGTCAAATTAGAAATAATGAAAATGAAGTGTTAAAAAAATCGTGTTAAAAAAATGGAATGAGAAATAAAACGAATATAGGGTAATTACTTTTTTTCAAATCTGGAGCGCATTTAATTAATTCACGTAATAACCGTGAAAGTATTGCCAACACGCAATGTCCATAAATTAATGTTACAGGATGACAGGAGAGCCTACAGTTCTCAATAAAGTTAGCATGCATAAGCTGAAATATCTAAATAAACAATAGATAAGCAACTTTTTTTAATAAGCGATAACATATACATCATAATGGACCTGCATAATTATTGCCTGTTTAATTAGTTTTTACTCACACAATACAAAGTGTTGAAAATTGAAAAACTGAAAGAAACTATAATACGTATTAATAATTGTGGGTTTTGACTATAATTTTACATTAATTCCTTCTCGAAAACTTAAATACTTTTTAATTTTTCTAATAAATTTTCACGTTGGTGTTGTCTATTCTTCCAACAGTTTCCTTTTGTCGGTTATTCAAGAACTACCCTGTGTAATTCAACTAGTTTCTTATTCGGCTAGAGATCGAATCTAAATATATTGCGTCATATTTATTTTATTTTGTACTGGATGATTTAAAATAAGTGTCCGACCCGTCAACCACAGGTAGTACACAGAAAAAGAAAACAAGAAGTATTTATGCACAGGGGTCTAATATCCATAGTTTTTGATATAAAATGCATTGAGATTCAGGTATAAATTGGTTGATGGGCACTAGTACAGCTGTATTGTGACATAAGAGCAATTAACTCGCATTGAATAAAACGAAGCACTAGCATTCATTAACTAAAACTGTAAAACGTTTATATTTATTGTTTTCTGCGGAAAAAAATGTGTAATTCAATTAATTCATTCGAATTTCGGACTTGTGTGTGTATTTGTGAGACATGAATCATGACTTCCATTTTGGATTCAAAGGAGGTTGACTTCTGAAATGCTTCTGAAAGATTTATTTCTTGCAATTTCGCACTTGCATGACCTTAGTGAATACGCTCCTAACAGGTTGGATATTTATTCTGAATCCCCCTGTTCACACATATATTTTTCTTCTCTAAATAAACCTTTTTATTTGAAAATTTAGTACTTATTGTGCACAAGCCTCGTTGAGATTTTTTGTGCAGCCATTTAGTTGTAGATCGTTCATTAAGAAATAATAACAAAATTGTTAAACAAATTTTCAACGGCAACAATTTTCATCGAATCTCAACCGACTTATATAGATTCATCGACCCTCAACCAACTCCTGCGAGTTCATCGATCTCGTTCATGTTTTTATTGACCCCCCAGGGGATTGGGAAATTGGAATCAAGTTTACTTAGAAATCAACAAAATTGCATGTGTGGGGTTAAATAATGAAAGACAAACAAAGACTTGAAGAATTCACCTGGAATTTTCGACCGCGGATTTAATTTTTACGCTCAGAAACTTTAACTTTACATAAAAGCATTTACATACCGGAAAGTAATGTCCTTTCTACTTACCTTCTTTCAATATTTTAAACATATTTTAACGAAATGATATTTTGACCCTTTCTCGTAATATTTTTTAGAGTGAATAAAATTAGGCATCTTCTCTTCTTTTTAGGTTTTACTTCTTTTCTCAGAATTAAAATAAAATAGTTTTGAACAATAAAAATAATTTAAACAAATGAAGGTAATGTCCACAGAACGCCATTTCGAGATAATTATGCAAATCACAGCAAAAATACATTAGTATCTAACAGAATACTAGAACAAAGTGAAAACAATGCAAGTTACAAAAAATTAAAATTATGCTGTACAGGAAGAAAGGGGAATATCCCTACATTGTGGTGGAAAAAGATGACTGTCTGTTGTGGAGCCAATGGCAACTAAATTCGTATATACACAGAAAATTAAACATGCCTATGGATATTTTAAGAAATATTAGAGCTATAAATATTTTCAGATGTTTTCTTTCAATTCTCAAAACTTTAAAAATCGCTCTCCTCGTAGACTACTTTTTGTGTCTTTTTACCCTTCAAATGTAATACAAACGTAAAGCAAAAAACAAAAAAGAATTCAAAATGATGACATGCAAAAATAAAAAAAAAAATTACGAAAGAGAAGATAGTGTTGTAGGTAGAAGTCAATCGGCCGGGTTGCAAAATTTCAGAACTATGTCGTTAAAGCTTTGAAAAGCAGAACTGCTTCATTGCTTCTGGAGTATCCTATTTCTAAAAAGTGACAGGCGTTGTCAATCATTTTAGGTTAGAAAAGATTTTGGAAAGTAGCGCTAAGCGAAGTGCGCATCAATTGTTTCTCAAACACTTCTTTCTTGAAGAAATTCGTTTTCAGCTGTTACTTTTTGCCTTCTATTATTCACATTCATTCAACTTTATTCGAAATTGTTTTTCGTAATGTTATTTCTTGAATATTTTGTTTTAGGACCCACGGTAACAGATGGCGCTACAAGTGCTAATAAATTCTTTCGCTTTGCATCTAAATCTTAGTTATTCGAAGTTTTCAGTTGCTTCTTTGAAATTGTTTCGGCACAAATGATGGGGACAAAATTACGACGTGTGGCTACAGATGGCGTCATTTACCGTGAGTTTTTTTTTTTAACTCTGAACGTACAATGTAAATATCCCATGTTCAGTTTAGGAAAAACGGATCAATGCATTGCACGCAATCTATTATATGATGAAGCAGGATGAGTTTCAGTCAAGGAATATTAACACTTATTTTTTAAATAAAAACATTATAACTGTTCTAAACGTCCTCTTTCACGTTTTAAACAATGACGCTAAACAATAATCAAATGCTTTCATCAGATTTTTTAAATATTTGAGACGAAATTCATGACATTTCATAACTGACAGTAAAAGTACATTTGTTTTATTGAAGCTTGTTTGCATATACTGCAATGCATTGACGTGTTTTTTTTAAGAAACTGAACATGGGAATATTTACATTGTATGTTCAGAATTAAAAAAAAAAACTAATGTTTATTATTCATTAGAAAAGCTTCCGACAACTAGCGGAAGTAATGTTTCAACTGTTTCTCAAACACTTTCTCGAAGGAGAAATTTGTTTGTTTTGAGAAATGTTTTTCGGAAATGAAACGGAACAAAATTAATTACGTCTATATACAGATTAACAGATCGCGCTACCTTTATTTGAATCTTTCCATTTCTGTTCAACTTTATTTATTCGAAATTATAATAGGAGTATTTTTTTCGTAATGTCATTTCTTGAATTTTTCTTAGCTTTTTTCAACAATTGCTTCCCCCACAAATATGGAGAACGAAGTTACGATCCAGGGCAACAGGTGGCGCATCACAAATAATATTAAATTGTTTCGCTATGCGTTTAGATTTCATTCATTTATAAAAGTTGTTTTGCGGGAACGTTGTTTTTAAACGTTCACAACCCTAGCGTTTTCAGTTTTTTTTTTTAATCTTTTTCTGGTGAATTACAAACGCAAGACGCGGGTTACCAGATGGCGCCACGTTGTAAATTAACGCTTGAAACGGATTCCCCGAGTTCTTTTCCAGTTGCATTGAAATTTAATTTGAATTCTCCTGGTTTTAATTTAAAGACGATTCGATAAATTTCTTGTTTTTTTTATTTTCTTTCTTTTTAGACTTATTTCTGACTTACATATTATTCTACATTCGAAAATATGCGCATATCAAGTACTTTGAAAATAAATTTTCACTTTTCCGCGTCTGTAATTGTTTTAGAAACCGTCTGTAATTATGCTTGCTAATAACAATTTTGGTTTCTTACTTTAGGTTTGCACCAGGTTGCTTTGCAATTCCTATAGTTACGCCACTGCGTCATTCTGTACAATATCACGGAAACAACTGTTACGTTCTTGACTAATTGACTCGCTCGTCAAACCATAGCACTAGATAAAGAGAAAGCTATAAACCTTTGACACTATGACCATACATACACATTATGTTAACGACTGTGTGATTACTTAAGACCGGACGCTTATGTCGTAAAAAAGTCTAAAAACGTATCTGATTTGAATGAAATTATGATGTAACGGACGCGGGTTATTTTACTACAGAGTTTTGGGGTGTTCAGCCTCAATACCTACCCGAAACTCTTTCACCCTGAACAACACGGAAACACCTCCACGTTCTATAAAAGTAAGATAAAAAGTAAGGGTAAAGATAAAAGCCAAAAATTTACTTTCAACGGTGTTTTCCTTGAAAAGTCGAACAGTGCCGCTTTAGTTGCCTGAAGATTGTCAAATTTTTCTGTCGTTGTCTCTTCACATCCTTACGAGGATTGGCATTCTTGATGAGGGTAAAAAAGTGAATTTAGGAATTAGAAAATAAAAAAGTTTTGTAAATTTAACTATAATAATATATCTACAAAAAGAAAACTAAACAATAATACAACAACAAAATAAAATTACTAGAATAACAACTAACGTGTAGATACAAAGAAACAGAACTTTACAAAAAATAAATAAAATAAAAAGAAATGCTGTAAAGAAGGAGAGGATTGATTGCACTATCAACGATACTGATTGTTGTTTTAAGCGGAATGTTACCTTACCAAATTGAATCGAATTTTCTTCTCTTCTTCTCGTAATCCAAAAATTAAGGAAACACAATGATTTTCTAAGAAGCAAATAAAAAACTCTGTTCGGAACGGTTTTAAATCCACAGATATTCACGTCACGGAGAAAGCTTTTGCCTACTGTTCGCGAATCTCAGAGAAAATTATTGATTACTAAGAGAGATTACTAAGTTCAATTTAGAATCGGCCGGTACGAGGAAGAAACGCGAGCTTTTTTCTGAAGCTGATTTGACGACTGCGAAATAATTCCCCCCCTAATCAAATGGTTAGGGCTTTTTATGAATTATCGCGCGGGTTCACCTTCCGCGTACCTGTGACGAGCTTCTACCCTAGACGCTTTCAAAAACTAGATGGCGAAACGATATCATTTTGGACTGTTTTCCAAGCTTCCCACGGATTCCTCAGACTGGAGCCTGGGATGCTGAATCGACAGAACGTTCCAGATTAAACAGAAAATGAAACATAAAGATTTTATCAAATTTCGTGTAGCAGTATATACAGCGTGGAAACTAAGTAGCGGATAAAATCCATAACTCCGTTAATATTTGTAATAAAGCAAAAATCTAAAAGGGGTATAGCGATTCAAATTACAGCGCATAAGAAGAAGTATATTTTGAGATATTTTCATGAATTTTTTTAAGTTATGACGTCATCAAGATTTTTTTTAAATGACAACCTATATTTTTTATTTTTGATTTCGGTGGGTTTCTTTAACCTACTTTCAACAGTATAAAATTTTGAATCGATTACATAACAAAAAAATTCAAGAAAAACGGCCATAAAAGTTTAATTGTGAAGTTGCAGAAATTAACAGAATATCTAGTTAGCTAGGTGTAAAACAAACAAAATTTGTTTGATTGACAAGAACTTGTAAATACCTATCACAATAAAGTGAGTATTTTTATTCCCTGTGGATAGTAGGAGTTACACTAATTATTAAAAACCTTTTACCAAAATGGTGTTGCTGACTGAAAAACAAAGAATTGAAGTTCTAATGATGATTGGGTATGGCGATCGAATTAGAACTCATCAAGAGGTGTGTCGACTTTTTATAGACAAATATCCTGATCAGCAAATAAGTCAGCAGAATAGAAAATAAATTTCGAAATTACGGTATTGTGAAAGACCTTCCAAAAACTGGCCACCCTAAGACAAAATTAATTGACGATGTGCAGCTTGATATTTTACTAGAAATAGAAAATAATCCGCATTCGACTAGTCGAGACATTGCTTTAGAGCACAACCTGAGCCATACCTCGGTACTGAAACTTTTAAAAATGCAAAAGTTTCATCCGTATAAAGTAAAATTAGTCCATGAGTTAGCAGAAACTGACTATGATCATAGACAAGAATTTTGTGAAGAAATGTTGGAAATTTGCAATCGTGATCCAATGTTCTCGCAGCGTATAATTTTTTCTGATGAGGCAAGTTTTACTTTACATGGAACTGTTAACAGACATAATTATCGATATTGGTCTAGGGAAAATCCCCACTGGATGCAAGAAGCTCATACCCAACATCCCCAGAAGCTCAACGTATGGACAGGAATTGTCGGTGACAGAATTTAAGTCCACTCTTTATCGAAGGTAATTAACTGGTGAGAAATATCTACACTTCTTACAATTCGAATTAGTACCTGCATTGGCGATATTATTTCCTAATGAAAATGACTGTGACGTACCAAACAATAACATTTGGATGCAACACGACGGTGCTCCGCCACACTACGCAGTTGATGTGCGACGTTATTTGGACGAGATGTTCCCAGGTAGATGGATAGGAAGAAGAGGTCCAATGGAATGGCCAGCTAGATCCCCTGATCTAACGCCATTAGACTTTTTTTCTATGGGGGTACTTAAAAAGCAAGGTGTATAAAAATAGACCTTACAACTTAGACGATCTTAAAGAAAGAATTCGACAGGAGTGTAGGTTAATAACACCTCAAAGTATTCAAAATGTAATAAATGAATTTTATGAGCGTCTTGGGTATTGTCAGTTGGTGCATGGTCGTCAGTTTGAACATTTATTGTGAGTTCAATGACTGTCAAAATCAAATTTTGTTTATTTACACCTTAATTTTGTTTCGTTTTAAACCTAGCTAACTAGATGTTCTGTTTATTTCTTCAACTTTACAATTAAACTTTTATGGCCGTTTTTCTTGAATTTTTTGTTATATAATCGATACAAAATTTTATACTGTTGAAAGCAGGTTAAAGAATCCCACCGAAATAAAAAATAAAAAGTATAGGTTGTCATTAAAAAAAAAATCTTGATGACGTCATAACTTAAAAAAAATTCATGAAAATATCTCAAAATATACTTCTTCTTATGCGCTGTAATTTGAATCGCTATATCCCTTTTAGATTTTTGCTTTATTACAAATATTAACGGAGTTATGGATTTTATCCGCTACTTAGTTTCCACGCTGTATATAGTAACATAAGAAACCACGTTATCCTTTTTCCGTGGAAAGGACTGTCGAAGCGGATCCCACAGCAAATGTAATTAAATATTTTTATATTATACGTATTGAAATTTTCGAGTTCTTACAATGATATTAGGTATTTATTTTCTCATAGCAAGTTCTTAGAAAGGTTCAGTAAAGTTAAATAAAACATTAAAATTAAAGTCATTATCCAGAATTTCGTATAAAAAGATGACAATGACTTTAATTTTTATTTTGTATAAAATTCTGGATAATGACTTTAATTTTAATGTTTTCTTTAACTTTAATGGGCCGTTTTATGAACCTATCACGAGAAAATATTTATTTAAATATTTATTTATCGGGTATTTACCCGATATCATAATTAAGTCACGCAAATCAGGCACATGCGTTTCTCAACTTTTTTACAACCTAAATGTCCGATCTGTAATGACATTAATTACATTTTGCTTCGACATTTTTTTGAAACGACCGAAAAACTCAGAAAGATGCATATTTTTATTGCATCATGTTGTCATTGAAACAAATGCGAGGAGTGCAGAGATCGTGAACTTTCGTCACTCAACTGATTCTATTTGCGTATAATTTTAAAGAAACGAATTTGTGTACAGAATCCCGGTTTCTTACATACACAGTTAAAATAAATATTTATAAATGTTTTTTAAGGTATTTGATCTTTTATCTTTTAGAAATGAAAAGTCATAATTTTCCTATTTTTTTTTCCATATCCTTACCTATCACACTTTTAGAAGAAATATTTCCTTCACTGCTTTTTAGTTGGTTTTGCACTGCATATCATTTAGTTATAAGCGCATTTTGAGGTCAGTTTCACTTTATGTACTTTTGAACGTAAAAGACAGACAAATTTATTACTTTTCTCATTTGAATAATCGGATAAATTTTATTTAAAAAAGGACTTTTTACTGGAAACTCTACTAATAACTTTATCAGCTACAATTATTATAATTTGTAATTCTTAAGTTTATGACTTCGGAAGATTTCTTATCTCAAAACTGAATTCAAAAATTCATTTGTACATAAAACTCCAGTCTCTAATAGTATTTTTAAATTAAAGTCACGATATTCTAGTTTTTCTTGCACAGTATTTAATGAATGTAAAAATGTTAATAAAATCTGAGAAGAACATCTGTTGCATGCAGTTTTACAGAAATTATCAACAAGAAATGCTAAACGGGTGTCTGCAACTGTTGTTCACTGTTTTCAGCACCAGTTTCAGTCAACTGGATTCAAGCACTTGGAACATTGACATGCAGGAGCTCGAATATAATCCTTCCAAAAAGGATCTCACAGACGCAAGAATCCATCACTTACTTGCCGAGGAATTATGTAAACCCTATAGACGGGTAAGACAACCAACCAGTCGATAGTTTTACATGCAAGTAACTTCTAACAATTCCACAGCATCGCAGGCTGAGCTATAGCAGGCATGCCGTCAACGACAGGGATCTTTCAACACAAGTCAATTATAAAATGCACTTCAATATCAGAAGAATGGTTGGAGATAAAAAGCATCATCACAAAAGACATAGCAAGAAATTAAACAAGGTTTGTACATTAGATGTGAAAGCATCTAGCCTCCTGTTTCTTACAGTTACATGTGACATTGAGTGCACTAAAAAGTAAACGACTGTCAAATGCTAGTGCGTGTCTAGCTTTAATTTATAACTTACTATTAATTTTCTTTTCTTTTAGATAAATGCAAATAGTAAATACTAAAAGTAACTTAAAATAGCAATACAATTCTGAAATGTTAGTACAGGATGACTACGGCCGAATTCCCACCCCCTTTAACTTCTTTATTTTTGAATTTAGAGAGAATTGTTTATCACAAAACTTGTATAGATTGATTCAAAGTCTTTGCTGACGTTTACAGAAAAACTGACGGGGTAACAGAGATATAAACTGAAATTTTATATTTTTAAATGGAACACTTAGTATATTTGTATATATTTGAAATTTTAGGATTTGATTAGAAATTTGTTTAAAAAAAAAACAAAGATAATCGCCTTTTTTTTAAACAAATTTTATTTGTTAAACCATTTTAATTAATTAAATCCTAACATTTTGTCTAAGAGACGATTATATTCACATTTTATACCAGGAGTTCCCAACAGGATCGGCATGACGATACCGACCCCGTTAGGGACGCCCTAAGAGGTCGATGAAAACTTTAGAGGTCCGCTAGGGGTCTTTTGAAAGGGTCGAGGTCTTGTTTAATGAAGAAAAAAGTAGGTAAAATTAAAAAAAAGTAAACTATTTACAAATAACATTAAATAAATTTGAATCAGTTCGAATAAAAACACGTTCAATTGATTAATCAAAATCAAAACAGTTCTAAAATACAGTCGAATAACACAAAAACAAAAGACGATCATCAAATAAGACAGTGTAACGGCCCGGCTTATTTTTCTACTAAGTTTAGGGGTGGTCAGCCTCAATATTTAGCCAAAACATTTGTACCCTGAACAACACGAAACCACCCCCCATTTTATAGAAAATTCAACCTGCTCTTTTGACCAACGAGCCACTGTGGAAAGCACTTTTCTTGTTCGGTAGCTAATTTGAGTTAAAAGCCAAAAATATACTTTCAACGTTTTAGTTGCCTGAAGGTTGCCCAATTTTTCCCTTTCGTTGTCTCTCTGCTTACGAGGATATCCTCTTCGGAATTCTTGATGAAGGTAAAGAGTGAACTTAAAAATTAGTAAATAAAAGAGAAAGGTAATTTTAACAAATCTATTAAAAGAAAATACTTAAGGAAATAATACAACAAAAAAAAGATAAAAAAAATAAAAACTGACGTGTAGATATTTTCAAAAACGTTATACAAGAAAACAAAACTTGACAAAAATAAAATGATAACAAGGGAGAGAGAGAGAGAGAGAGACAAGGATTGATGTATCGTTTGCAGTGGTTAGTTTTTAAGCGGTATGTTAGCTCACCAAACTGAATCGAATTTTGTTCTCGTAATCCAAAGATTATGCAAGCACAATGATTTTGTATAAAACAAATGAAAGACTGTTCGGAACGGGTTTAGATACGCGCGGGAAAAGCTTTTGCCTTCCGTTCACAAATTTCAAACTTAGAAAAGATTACTGAATTTAACAAAAGAAAAATGCATCAAAATTCAATTTAGAATCTCCCGGTACGAGAAAGAGACGCGAGCTTTTTCGCGAATTAACTAACTGTAAATTCAAATGTTAACGTTTTTTACGAATTTCCTTCCGTGTAGCTGTGACACGCTTCTAACCTAGACGCTTCCAACAGCTAGATGGCGTAACGATGTAATTTTGCGCTATTTTTCCAAGATTTTCACGGGTTTCAGATTGAAGCCTGAAATGCTGAATCGACAAAACGTTCCAGATTAAACAAAAAATGAAACATAAAAATTTTATAACATAAGAAATCATATTCCCTTTTTCCCGTGGAAACGTGGATAGTCGAAGCAGATCCCACAGTACTTATCATCTACTTGATACAGAATTGAAATTAAACGTTTTTATACTTTATAAGTATTAAAATTTTCAAATTCTTAAAACAGGACGAAAAGTCATAAAAGTCAAATCGATATAAACTATAGACTTTCGTCAAAACCAAAAATTAAATTTAATTTGATAATTAAAAAATAAAATAAATTCAAAGCCATAAATGGCGCTCAATTGGCGGGATTAAAAAAATAAATAAAATAATCTTAAATCGTATAAAAAAAGAACAAAATATAATCAATTTATAATAAAAAAATAAAGTCATGTGAAATAGAATCAAACCGAAGGGAAAACAAAAAACAAAATGATTAGTTATTAATTTAGAAGTAAAAAAAAAACAAATGAAATCGATTAAACGGAAAAACAAAAGTCCATTAATTGATTGCATTGAAAATTAAATCAAATAAATTCAAATGAAGATGATGATAAAGTTGGGACCAAAATAAAAATTACGTAAAACTACCAATAAGTCAAACTGACTTAAAAATTGACAAATTTTGTCGAGATCCAAAGAATAATTTGTAAATATTAACGAAACAGAGCGATCAGTTATAAAAGCAAAATAAAGTCAATCGAATAAAGGAGAAAACAAAATGGCGATCAATCGACGGGATTAAAGTGTAAAATCAATTCACACTGAGTAAACGAAAACACAAGAAAAACAGTGATCAATTGATAATTAAAAATAAAATGAAGTCAAATAAAATCGGGCAAATGGTGGTAAATGGTAGTTAAACAATAAAAACAAAACGAATATGATAAAAATGAACGTTATAGAAAAAACAAAGCTCGATAAATTGATTGTATTGAAAATTAAAAGTAATAGAATGAATGAAAAGAATGAGGAATTAAGGGAAAAAACAAAAGATGATCGTTGACGAAAATGAAACTAAAATAGAAATTCTACGAAATTAACATAAAATCAAGTCGGATCAAGAACATTGGCGAATTTTTAAATGAAAGTTTGAATAAAAGAGAACTAAACTGAAATTGAATTAACAAAAGAAAAAAAAGACGATCGAAGTAAAATTAATAAATAAAACAAAATAGACAAATAGAAATAATAAATTGTTAAAATTTAATAATATTTTAAATCTGCATAAAATATTATTAGCAAAGCGAGGATGAAATAGTATCTTCACAGCAACGCCCGTAAGAGAGGCTCGCGGCACAGATCCATTTACGATCGCCTTGTTCGTATGTGCTCGACCGGCCGATATGCTGAAATCGAAGTGTTACGGTTATTGTTGCTTACATTTTCCTAGGGACTAGTTGTCGGAAATATCGTGAGCCACACGGTTTCTTTCCTGCCTTGGCACCGCTCGCTTTGTAACGTGTCATAGATAGTGCATTGGACCGTTGAAATTATTGGTAGGCATATCGGATAGATTGAGTGGTAAAACGACTAATAAACTGAGACATGTACTATTTAATCCTTGCTTTAATTATTAGTATAATTACATCATTTGTTTTTCTTTTTTAAATATTATTTAAATCTGAATGCGAAATGGAATGGAAATTTTTATTTTTTTGTAAGGGATGAATGATTTTAATAAAGTATGGAAACCTCTACTTTATAGTCACGTATCAGAACTTATACTATGAAACCAAATACCTCGAAAACTACTAGTTTTATTTAATTATTTACAGAAATTACTATCAGAATTTAATTTGGGATCAAAATATGTACAAATATACCTGGTGTTCCATTTCACAAAACAAAATGTCAGTTTATATCTCGGTTATACGATGTGTATTTGTTATTCGGCAAACGTCAGCAAAAACTTTGAATTACTCTGTACAAGTTTTGTATCAAATATTTCGATTTAAGTTCAAAAATAAAAAAGTTAAAGGGGTGGGAATTGTCGCGTGGTCACCCTGTACAAGTCGCCGCCTTAAATAGATATTAATTAATTTCTTGTTATGCATGCCCAGGCTACAAAAGTTACCTCAAAGTCGGAACAATATTGCCAAATCTACAACTTTATTTATTAAGCATAAAAAATGTAATTTTATTATATCATTAGAGCTAATTAAAAAAATATATTAAGTACAATCGGGTGTACAGAATAGAAATGATTCCTAACATTTCTGTTCTATACACCCAATTGTACTTAATATTTTTTCTAATTAGCTCTAATAACATAATAATATTGCAGTTTTTATGTTTAATAAATAAAAAAAAATAAGTGCGGGTATACAGAATAGAAATGATTCCTAATACATCTGTTCGATACATCCTATTGTACTTAATATTTTCTTTTTAATTAGCTCTAGTTATACAGGGTGTTGTTTTACTCTGTGCAAATGAAAGAACTTCGGTATAAGTAAGCGAAAAGCTACCTTCTGCGGGTATTTTTTGGTGGCTACCGTATCATAGCCAAAAAAATTCGGATGGACCACTTGTTTGGAACTGCTGAAATGTGCGAGAAAGATAGGAAGGTCGCCTTCCTCTCGGTATGAACACGCCCACCGATACTGCATTCGATGTTCAACGTAGAGTTTCGTAATAATAATCATCGTTATATCGTTTATTATTTTATTTAAAATTTTAATTCACTGAGCGAAGTAATATAATTTACGATATCAACTTTCGACGAATAAATCCGAAAATTTATGCACCAATTAGGCAAGCGCGTTAAAAATGTTCTTCCTTCACCCTTTTACGTAAATAAACTTTTGCTGTAATCTCGCTGCTAGCTATGAAAGTATTACTACTTACGGTCCTTGGAAACAAAATAAATGTAAAATGTGTTTTAACAATAATATGGAATGATAAATTACAATTTGCTTTTGATTTGTTCGGCAATTACGAACCTCAGCTTCTCGAATTGCACTAGATTTTAATTTAATACTAAAACTTGTAATTACTAGCAGTGAAGTTAATTTAAATTGTAAACGTTTAGACGGACCAGCTGATCGGAGCGGCGTTGGGTTACGTCGTTCCTCCTCGAGATCTAGTAAGGCACTGACCCTGACCTACTTCGGCTGCGGGTCGTAATTGAAGAGCCGCCCGCGTTCCACTTTTAGCTATGCCAGCACTTCTCAAACGGTTTAGTGAAAATCTGCCGCTGCATTTTTCTTGAAAACTGTTACATTTATAATCACAAAGCAACACAAAACCTGTGGCTGTAATCCAAATAAATAGTGAGAAAACCCCTCGGCCACATTAATTCACTGAAAGCGAATACGTATTTCGGTAACGAAGTTACCATCTTCAGCGCTAAACTGATATTAAACTTTAAAACAACAAATAAACTAAACTAGACTAGCCGCACTCCCCCCCTCACTTTCTTTGTACCGTATTATGCATGCAAAGCAAACCGGGATTCTTCGAAAATCTAAAGGTCGAAGAGGCAAGAAGCGGTCGGCCCGGACTTCTCAAAATTCATTAATCTATTCCTATTTTTGTGAATCTCCAAGCTTTCGAAAGAATCTAGGTTTGTTTTGTTATTAATTTGTTTGATTAAATCTATTTTATTTACCGAATGATTGTTTTCAAGCATGTGTAAGGCAACACTGGATTTATCAAAGCGTTTGTATTTTAAATGAGCCAAGTGTTCTTTGAATCTAATTTTTAAGGATCTTTTTGTTTGCCCCACATAAATTTGATCACAATTTTTACAACTAATTTTATATATACCTGATTTATCCTCCGAATCTACTTTATCTTTTGGATTTCCCAGCAACGATTTTAAGCTGTTATTGTTGGTGTAAACTATTCTTAAACCTAATTTTTTTAAAAATTGTATTCAACCCTTTAGTATATTGAGGAAAAATGCCGTTTTATCCTCAATATTGTGGCGAGCCAACCTGACTTAGCGCAAGGCGTCAGGAAGTCGGTCCGCTTCGATGTGTCATAGGCCGTCACGCGTTCGGGGCCTATATGGAGCAAACTAGAATCTTCCAGAATCGAGACTTCCAGACGCCAGCAATGATATAAAATGGCCCGGGGTTGACTCACCAGTCAGTCGAATTCGAGCAGCGATAGTCGAAGTTAGATTTTAGTGTGAAAATAAATTGTTAGAAATAAATTAGTGTTTAAACTTTATTAAATTACGGTTAAGTTTTTATCGAGTGTTTTATTCGTTTAAATAAATAAACTCAAACCCTAGAAACGTAACAGTGGTGTCGGTGTGCGGGTTTGTGCAAATAAATAAACAATTTAAAGTAAATTAAATTTAATCAGATTATTAAATAAGTACAGTATAGAAAAAAAAAAAAAAAAAAAAAAAAACAATGGCTACGAGAAAAGTGTTGTTGAAAGACTTAAAAGTGGCCGAATTAAAAACCGAATTGGAAGAACGAGAGTTAGAAACCTGTGGTTTGAAAGGCGCACTTCAACAGCGTCTCCGATCCGATTTGTTAACAGCTGGTGAAGATCCAGAGACGTTCCTTTTCGAAATTTCGTGTGGTCCCGTCGATTTTAATAAAATCTTGAAGGATGAATTTCGAGAACAATCCAGAAATTTAGAGGAGAAGCTTCTAGAACAATCTGGAAATTTCAAGGACGAACTTCGAGAACAATCCAGAAATTTGGACGAGAAGTTTCAAGAACAGTCTGGAAATTTAGAGAAGCTTCAAGAACAATCCAGAAATTTAGAGGAGAAGCTTCTAGAACAATCTGGAAATTTCAAGGACGAACTTCGAGAACAATCCAGAAATTTGGACGAGAAGCTTCAAGAACAATCCAGAAATTTAGAGGAGAAGCTTCTAGAACAATCTGGAAATTTCGACAAATTACAAAATAAATTGTTGGAACAATCTAGAGACTTAGACGAGAAATTTCTAGAGCAATCCAGAAATTTCGACGAGAAACTTCTAGAACAGTCCGGAAATTTGAAGGGTGAATTTCTAGAACAGACGAAAGGACTCGAAGATAAACTAGTGGTAAAAATATCGGAAGAAACAAGAAACCTTCAAGAAAATGTGGAAGAAATAATATTCCAGCAGGATAATAAAATCAAAAATCTGGAACAAATCATGGCGGGGTTGCGAGTGTTCGGGGATCAGCCACCAGTAGAAGTACTAGAAAATAATGAAACCCGAATTGTGGAAGGACCAACAGAAAATTCTAAACTGAAGATAAAACCACCAACGTTCGATGGAAAGTCTTCTTGGCCCAACTACTTCAAACAGTTCGAAGCAGCAGCAAAGGCAAACAGATGGACGGCCAGCGAAAAAGCCACTTCGTTAATTGTGGCCTTGAGAGGGGACGCTATCGATGTGCTGCAGACAATGCCGCCAGAGGAACAAGAAGACTTCGACAAGCTGGTGAATAGGATGGAAATGCGTTACGGACAGGCCCATCTGACCGAGGTATACCATGCGCAGTTGAGGAATCGCTGTCAGAAATCCGGAGAAACTCTTCAGGAATTCGAAGCAGACGTTGCGCGTCTGGCCCAGTTGGCATATCCCACAGCTCCTGTTGAATTCCTCAAATGTTTGACGGTGCAG
This sequence comes from Prosopocoilus inquinatus, assembly GCA_036172665.1. Taxonomy (NCBI): domain Eukaryota; kingdom Metazoa; phylum Arthropoda; class Insecta; order Coleoptera; family Lucanidae; genus Prosopocoilus; species Prosopocoilus inquinatus. The sequence goes on along the minus strand of CM069876.1, from coordinate 27,917,521 downwards.
ACCTTCATAGATGGAATCCGTGACCCAGACAACCAGCAGGCATTGAGAATGACCCATCCGAAGACGTCCAAGAACGCATTAGCTTATGCCTTGGAATTTGAAGCAGCGAGACGAGTCTCAAGAGGGCATGTCAAGGTACGAGCGGCTATGGACTTCCAAGAGGAAGAAGAGGAAGAATCCGCTAACGCCAAGGTGGGATCTGCTATAAAGGAGCGACCCAGGGAGTATGCCACCGCCGAGGATGTTCGCCGCATTGTGGAACAGGTCCTCAAGAAGAAGAAGCCGCTGGAAAGGCCAGGACGAAGGACATGTTCGCAGGCGATGTCCAAAGCCCAGACAGGATCCAAGGAAGCCACAGTTAAACTAAGCCGGGTCGGTGCAGAGGGGCAAACGTCGACCCGTATTCAAAGGCCCTCAAAGACGAAAGCCAACCAAGTAATATCCCTACGGCAGTTAACCAGCAGTATCTTCGTGGATGTTACCATTGATGACATTCCTCACACCATGTTGTTGGATACGGGTGCGACGAAGACCATCCTAAGACCCGACGTCATTAAGTCATCTGGACGCACCGAGCCGACCAAGTGGAGACTGAAAACTGCAACTGGAACATCAGCAACTGTCCACGGTGAAGTAGAGGTTATCATCACCATTGGTTCAACTCCAATTAAACACCGTGCACTGGTGGCAGATATAGAGGACGAGGCAATTTTGGGCATGGACGTCATGTGTGCCCACGGGTTCCAATTGGACTTAAAGCGTGGCGTGATGGCGGTCAATACTGAGGAGTTGGTTCTACATCAACGAGGGGACGTGGCCGCTCGAGTAGTCCTCGCTGAAGACGTTGTATTACCCAGCAGGACTGAGGTTATCGTCGACGCAAAACTGGACGGTGTTTTGCAAGATGGGCAAGTCATTATGGTTGAACCTAATACTGATGATCAAAGGATTGGAAGAGGAGTCCTCGTTGGGAAAATGTTGTTGACGGCGAAGAAGGAAGTACCTGTCCGCCTGATGAACGTCAATTGTTTCTCTGTCAATATCAAGAAAGGAACAATCTTGGGAAGCTGCACCATGGTGTCCTCCATCTCCCGGCAACTCGAAACAAACGTGCCAGAAGCGAAAGTCCCAAAGAAATTATGGGAAATGGTTATGTCAACAGCCCAGGAATTGACTCCAGACCAGAAGACAAAAGCAAAGAATCTGATCGGCCGCTATCAAGATGTATTTGAGGTAGAAAATGGATCCAAGGGAAGAACTGATGTCGTGAAACACAAAATAGAGACTGGAGAAGAAAGACCTATCCGTCAAGCTCCAAGGCGATTACCGTTGGCGAAGCGTGAGGAAGCGGAACGCATTATTCGCGAGATGGAAAAGGATAATGTAATAGAACCATCAAGCAGCCCGTGGGCGTCACCAGTAGTGCTTGTGAAGAAGAAGGATGGGTCCACCAGGTTCTGTGTAGACTACCGGTTACTCAATAATGTCACCAAGAAGGACAGCTATCCCTTGCCCCGGATTGATGATACCCTGGACACCCTGGCCGGCTCAAAGATCTTCTCAACTTTGGACTTAAAGAGTGGATATTGGCAAGTGGAGCTGGCGCCCGAAGATCGAGAAAAGACGGCGTTTTCCATTGGTATGGGTCTGTGGCAGTTCACAGTGATGCCATTCGGATTATGTAATGCCCCAGCGACATTCGAGAGGTTAATGGAGACGGTTCTGAAAGGTCTGTCCTGGACAACGTGCATGGTGTACCTTGATGACATAATTGTCGTGGGAAAGACGTTCGACGACCACCTAAGGAACCTGGAAGGAGTGTTCCAGCGGCTTCGCGGAGCTGGCCTAAAGCTTAGCCTCAAGAAGTGTCACCTATTCCAGAAGGAAGTGAATTACCTGGGGCACATTGTTAATGGAAACGGAATCGCCGTGGACCCTGTGAAGATTCAGGTGGTGAAAGACTGGCCAACTCCCAGAAATAAACACCAAATAAGGAGTTTCCTTGGCCTGTGCACTTACTATCGGCGCTACGTTCCTGGATTTGCAGACATTGCTAAGCCGTTAACAAAACTCACTGAAGAAGGTCGTCCATTTGAATGGGACCAACAGTGTCAAATTGGCTTTGAACAACTAAAGCAGTACTTGGTTAGTGCTCCTATTCTGAGTTATCCTCTCCCGGAAGGCAAGTTCGTCGTGGACACAGATGCTAGCAACGTTGGGATTGGTGGCGTACTCTCCCAGATACAAGAGGGGCAAGAGAAGGTGATCGGCTACTTCAGTAAAGTCCTATCAAAGCCGGAACGAAACTATTGCGTCACAAGAAGGGAATTGCTAGCCGTCGTAAAAACGATAGAACACTTCTACAAGTACTTGTATGGTAGACGCTTCCTGCTGAGGACCGACCACGCCGCTCTAAAATGGCTTCTCCGTTTCAAGAACCCAGAAGGGCAAGTTGCACGATGGATCGAACGACTTCAGGAGTACGATTTTGAAATTCAGCATCGGGCAGGAACTAGCCATCGAAATGCCGATGCTCTGTCGAGAAGACCCTGTGCCGAAGACTGTAAGCACTGTAGTCGTTTGGACGAGAAAGTAGCCACGACTGCGAGGACAGCCATTGTTGATGACAAATGGCAAGGCGAAGAACTGCGAAGAGACCAGGAGAACGACCCGGATTTGAAATTAGTGCTAGAATGGAAAAGCAGGGACGCGAGGCCTACCTGGGAAGAGGTAGCACCATGTGCACCGTCCGTAAAATCATACTGGGCGCAGTGGGACTCCATAGTGTTGGATCGTGGTCTTCTGAGACGAAGCATAGAGAATCAGGAAGGCATGGAACAGAAGACACAGTTACTGATCCCGAAGAATAGGGTGCCAGAAGTTCTGAGGGAACTTCACGATGGAACTTCGGGAGGGCATCTGGGAGTTAAGAAGACTATGGAGAAGGTGCGCGAAAGATTTTACTGGGTGAACTGCAAGGAAGACGTGAAGGAATGGTGCAGAAAGTGTACAGTCTGCGCAGCCAGTAACGGTCCCCACAGGCGGGGTAAGGCTCCCATGAGACAGTACAACGTTGGAAGTCCTTTTGAGAGAGTTGCCATCGATGTAGCCGGCCCGTTTCCAGAAACGAATGGTGGAAACAAGTACATCGTCGTGGTAATGGACTACTTTAGCAAGTGGGTTGAAGCTTACGCCCTACCTAACCAAGAGGCAGTCACTATTGCGGAAGTCCTTGTCAGGGAATGGATCAGTCGGTATGGTGCACCTATGGAACTGCATTCAGACCAAGGAAGGAACTTTGAATCGGCCTTGTTCAAGAACGTGTGTACTCTGCTCGGCGTACGAAAAACTAGAACAACTGCACTCCACCCACAGTCGGACGGAATGGTGGAAAGGTTCAATAGAACCATCAACCGACATTTGTCCAAGGTCGTTTCCAATCATCAGAGGGACTGGGACACGTACATCCCCCTGTTTCTAATAGCATACCGCTCATCTGTTCATGAGACAACAGGGGAGACTCCCGCGAAAGTGGTATTCGGGCGAGAGCCGAGACTGCCCTGCGACCTGAAGTTTGGTGTGAAGCCTGGCGAAGTCTCTGCCGACGAAGATTACGTGAGCAAATTACGCAGGAAAATGGATGACATCCACAACCAAGTGCGTCACAATATACAGACGGCCAGCGATCGGATGAAGGAGCACTATGACATCAACGCTCAACACGGGGGATACCAACCTGGAGCACTGGTCTGGCTTTATAACCCCCAAAGACGTCGAGGCCTCTCCCCAAAATTACAGACCTCTTGGGAAGGTCCTTACAAAGTGATGAAACGGATCAACGACGTCGTTTACCGCATCAAGAAGGTCCCCCATGGCAAACCCAAAGTAATCCACTTCAACCGGATAGCCCCTTACCATGGAGAAGCAGATGAAGGGACAGTACAAAGAGCGCAAGTTTCCGAAGTGAACTTCGAAACCTTCATGTCTCATCACGCCGAAGGAAGCAAGGCACGGTTTGGAGTGACCACGGAGAAGCAACAAGATCTCTTTAAAGTGCCACTGGAGTACAGTCTGGCCCACTGCGTAGCAGAAGACCTGAAAATGTCCAAAGGAATCGCTCAGGTGTTTAAGAAGAAATTTGGCCAAATCGAGGAGCTACGAAGACAGCATCCCGTGGTAGGCAAGAGCTTGCAGATCATTGATTCGACGGCAGATCGGAGGCGCCACGTGCATTATTTAGTCACTAAGAAGACATCAAGCGGTAAACCTGACTATGTGACTATGTGGAGAGCCCTATATAGCCTGAGGAGACAGCTAATAGAGAACCATCAGATGAAGTTAGCCATCCCCAAATTGGGCTGCGGATTGGACGGATTAGACTGGAGAGTAATTCGAAGCATGCTGGAAGTCATCTTCCACAGAACGGAAATTGAAGTCCTAGTCTGCAGCCACCACCCACAGGCAACAGTCAGCAACAGCAAAACCGTGGACTGTTACTTCTTCCAGGCGGGAAGTTGCAAGAATGGGCCAGCATGTAGATTCCGACACCCTCCTTCAAGACTATCACCAGGAACATTTCGAGACGAAACGTTTCTAAGAAGGGGGCAGTGTGGCGAGCCAACCTGACTTAGCGCAAGGCGTCAGGAAGTCGGTCCGCTTCGATGTGTCATAGGCCGTCACGCGTTCGGGGCCTATATGGAGCAAACTAGAATCTTCCAGAATCGAGACTTCCAGACGCCAGCAATGATATAAAATGGCCCGGGGTTGACTCACCAGTCAGTCGAATTCGAGCAGCGATAGTCGAAGTTAGATTTTAGTGTGAAAATAAATTGTTAGAAATAAATTAGTGTTTAAACTTTATTAAATTACGGTTAAGTTTTTATCGAGTGTTTTATTCGTTTAAATAAATAAACTCAAACCCTAGAAACGTAACAATATACTAAAGGGTTGAATACAATTTTTAAAAAATTAGGTTTAAGAATAGTTTACACCAACAATAACAGCTTAAAATCGTTGCTGGGAAATCCAAAAGATAAAGTAGATTCGGAGGATAAATCAGGTATATATAAAATTAGTTGTAAAAATTGTGATCAAATTTATGTGGGGCAAACAAAAAAAAAGATCCTTAAAAATTAGATTCAAAGAACACTTGGCTCATTTAAAATACAAACGCTTTGATAAATCCAGTGTTGCCTTACACATGCTTGAAAACAATCATTCGGTAAATAAAATAGATTTAATCAAACAAATTAATAACAAAACAAACCTAGATTCTTTCGAAAGCTTGGAGATTCACAAAAATAGGAATAGATTAATGAATTTTGAGAAGTCCGGGCCGACCGCTTCTTGCCTCTTCGACCTTTAGATTTTCGAAGAATCCCGGTTTGCTTTGCATGCATAATACGGTACAAAGAAAGTGAGGGGGGGAGTGCGGCTAGTCTAGTTTAGTTTATTTGTTGTTTTAAAGTTTAATATCAGTTTAGCGCTGAAGATGGTAACTTCGTTACCGAAATACGTATTCGCTTTCAGTGAATTAATGTGGCCGAGGGGTTTTCTCACTATTTATTTGTTACATTTATGTTAAGAATATATGAGTTGCACGTTTAAATATTTGCACACAGCAAAAGAACACCCTGTATAACAATATTACTACATTTTTTATGTTTAATAAATAAAGTTGTAGATTTGGCAATATTGATACGATTTTGTGGTAACTTTTGTTGTAAAATAAAAGAGAGCATATGACGTCATAACTTATTTTCTTTTTTAATTTGTCTAAATAGACCACAATAGGTAAATTGATTGTAACAAAATTTACAGGATGGCAAACAGAATCATGTCAGTTTTCCGGAATTTCAGCAAAATGGGACTGCTAAACAATTTTCTCATGGTAAGCTTCTGTCTTTTTGCTTTTGTATTATCTATGGATGTATTTACATAACTTCTAATAGATTACATAAATGAAGTTCTTCATGAAGACGACACAGAACCAAAATCCAGTAAGGAAGAATGGGACAGCCCGATAACCTTCACTGCCAAGTCTTCACGTAAGTCCCACTTTACTGCTTAATGTTTGCAACTGTTTTTTTAACAAAGGTGGCTGGTCGTCGTATCTGCTTGTCTTCATATTTGTTTAATTTTTGTGTAGCATGAGTTTCGTTTGTTTACTTACACGTTAACCAATAACTACTTATGAAGTTTAAGCGACGACGTATTAAGGCGGGAAATATCGGGGTTTTGAATTTTAGCAAGCGAAGAAGTACCTATAAGCACAGCTACGGAAGGAAGTGGGAGCCTTTTTAGCCAAATAAGCCCGTTAAAGGCTACTAAACCTAAAAAGCCGACCGCCCTAGAAGGCTTTGTACCTTGGCGACGAGATCGCTACAATATGTATGGTACGAATTAAGACCACCGTAGCTTAGCCATATCCAAATATTTCATTTTTTTTGTGTTTGTTGTAATAGCTTAGACTGTTTTAGTTTGAATATAGCACAGTATTTCTTGCACGCTGTATCTAAGCGGTTATAATAGTTCCTGCGTTCCTTCCACAAATCTTACCTCAGATCACCTAGACGTCATTTCCGTTGGCACGAATAAAAAGTAACGTTGAATTCAGATTTCCTCCTTCCACCTTGCCACTCGAGCACCCCATTAGTTGCCTAGTAGAAATAAACATTCAAATCATTTGTTCAAGTCAACGGAAGTGAGGTTTATCTGATCTGAGGTGAGATTTGTGGCAAAAGGAAAGCACCTATGGTTTTTTGCAATTTTTTTAGCTTATTCAAAGACGTACATGTAGGAGTACATATTTTTTTATTGTCATATTTTCTTTTAAAAATCAAGTTTTCAAATTTTTAAGATAATAAAATTAAAAACATTATTATACAGGATGTGTTACGCCGCGCGGTTCTACGTTATTTACCAAAAAGAAATCCTCTTAACTGTGATTATAAAGTTCTTGGACGTTGAAAATTGACGCTAGTGGATGTTAATAAGGTTTACAGAAGTTAGTTTTATTTTGCAATTATCAGAAATAAATATTCTTAGTGCAATTAAATGCATTTAAATATAAATAGGCTATCTGAAAGTTAAAGCTCTGCGTGCGTTCCACATCGTCATTCAAACCGCCTTCCGGAACGAATGTGAAGAGCGCTTTAGTTTATTGAGGATATTCTGTGGACGTAATGTCTGTAATAAAAGTGTTTGCGCAGCATTTTATTAGTCCAGCAAATGAACTTAAAATGAGCACTTTTCGCACCGCTTGTATTAAATTAGAACTCATTTATGGCAAGGCAGTAGTACTGTATTTATTTTACCACATTGCTTACGATTGGTACAGGTGGACAGTCAAATTATCAAAGACAAAAAACGACAAAGAGAATAAATAACAATGAAATGTAAGTACGTGGGCTGCTGGAAAATTTTCTGGAATCTAGTAGGTCTAGAATTGTTAGCGTTTATCAACTGTCATATTTGAAAAATTTGACGTTTCTCGCCTATAATTCTATTGACAGTTCTTATCCAAGTGAACTAGTTTTGTTTGTACAGCATTTGAGAAAAAGTAATTTTGTGTACACATGGAAATCTCGAGTGAAAATTTTCGTGCCATGATTTTTTACGATTTCAAATGTAGTCTAACGCCGAAACAATGCCTCGGTCGGTTTCATTTGGGTTTTGGAGATGAAGCAGCATCAAAGAGCAGTGTTTATAATTGGTTTGCCGAATTCCAGCGTGGACGTACCTCTCTCAGTGACGAATTTCGTGAAGGTCGTCCATCAACATTTGTTGTTGCCACTTATGTAGATGCTGTGCGTGAGTGAGATCGACATGTAACATACCGTGAGATTCAAGCATCCTTACGCATTGACATGAAAGGAATACACCAGATTTTGCATGAACGTACGAAAGCTTTGGAGTCGTTGGATCCCACACAATTTAACAGAAGCGCAAAAGCAGGATCGTGTCAAATGGTGCGAAGAAATGCTCAAGAAATTCAATGGTGGTCGTTCAAATTTAGTTTATAACTTCGTTACTGGTGACGAAACGTGGATCTATTCGTACGAGCCGGATAGTAAACAACAATCTACCGTTTGGGTATTTCAAAATGAACCAAAACCAATGAAAGTTGTCCGTTCACGCAGTGCTGCGAAGCGAATGATTGCTTGTGACATGTAGCAACCGTGGCTTTAGAGGATCGAAAAACCGTGAATGCTGATTGGTATACTACAATTTGTTTGCCGGAAGTCATCGATCAAATAAGAAGAAACAATCGAAATCGAAGAATTATTCTCCATCATGACAACGCCAACTCTCACTCAGCCCGTCAAACAGTTGATTGTTTGTCCAACAAAAATGTTGAATTAATGATTCATTGTCCATATTCACCTGATTTATCACCAAATGATTTCTTTTTGTTCCCAAATATCAAAAATAAAATGCGTGGTGAGCAATTTTCGTCGGCTGAAGCAGCGGTTGAAACACTCCGGACACTGATTTCTGAGGTACCATCTTTAGAGTGGAAAACGTGCTTTAGAAATTGGTTTGAGCGTATACAAAAGTGTATTAACGTCAAAGGCGAATACTTCGAAAAACAATGATACCAAAATACGTTTACCAAATTTCATATGCGGTTTTTCATACCATTTCCAGAAACTTTTCCAGCAGCCCACGTAACAAAATACAACAAGGTAAAATAATGATAGTTTTTATTTCTTTCTCTACTGTGCAGTACCAATTTTGTATTTAGTAATATAATGTGATAAATCGTTAATAAACACGAAAAAAGTAAAGAGAATAAAATAAGAGGACCAAGCACACCACCTTGCAGCGAGCCATAATAGAGATAATAGAAATCCGAATAGGAACCCTTCGTCTACTTTCACTTGACAACTGAGATGCGAGAAAATTGATATTAACCAATTACTTATTGGTTCTCTGAGACTTAAAGCTTTTGTGATATAAAGTCAAGCACTAATTTAAAATTTGTACAATAAACGGAATAAACTGATACCATGAAATCACACATTAATATTATTAGCGTGAGTGCGACTTTTTTGTATTTATCTCTTTAAACAAAAAAATATATTTTTATGTATACCGATTAAAAACTTTTACTTTAGCCAATAACACTTCCCCGACTACATCGTCGGTAAGCTTTACATAAGCTTCTTGTCGCTGTTGACTGAAATGAAAGTCTTCAATCGATATGTATACGTAAAATACAAGGATCGACTGCAATGAAAAACGATTTGCAACAAAATTTTGTAAAAGTACAATATAAAAATATAATTTCGATTACTCTTTCCAAATGTAATAAAGTATTGATAAAAAAGATTGTAGTATCTGGTTTCATGTTTACTGCCGACTAATGGAACGTTTGTTTTTTTTTTTTCTGAAATATCAAAGGTTAAACTTTAATTTTCGTGCACGAACGGTTATTGTATTTATAGGAAGTTTCCTAATCACTATTCAGTAACCACATAATAATGTAAGTAGCTTAACTTCATAGTCGTGGAGACACAGACATATACAAACATAGTATAAAGTCATAAATAAAATAACCCCCAAAAAAAGAATATGAGCTTTCAATTAATTAATTCTAAATTTCGAAACAGATATAACAATATTGATTATTTAACGCAAATAACAAATTAAACCAAAATTTATGCTACATTAAAAGTTTAACAAATAATACAGCTATAATAAATGGTAGTATTAGGGCCGGTTGCACCAAGCACTTAAGCAGAGCTTAAATTTAAGTATTGCTTATAATGTGATATTTGGGGTTACATAACATTAATATAACTCACATTCTAAGCGACTCTTATAGTTAAGCTCGGCTTAGTGTTTGGTGCAACTGGCCATTAGTATCTTAGGCTTGATTGTGTATTTTGGATTAACTCGATTCGTTCTCGAAGAATTCCAGAGCCGACTAAAATACCTACGAAATTCCTGAAGTTTAGTGGTAATTATAAACAGCTTGTGCTTGTTTGGTCATGTAGGCTGCCTAATCACTAACATGCGGGGATGTAAGGCCTACAACTAGGGTTGCCAGATCTCATAAATTCAATTTGAGATACGTATATTTAAGCAACGTATCATATATCATAATCATAACAAATTGTAAATATATGGGAAATTCTCATATACAGGGAGATTCAGGCAACCCATTCATTAAAAGTTTACGGACTTCCTCTTTGAATTTTTATTTCATATTTTGCGGTTATAAGTTAGGGATAATGATCTATTAAAATATAATATCTCCAACTTTCGGGCCCTTTCGCTTGTACCGGAAGTTGCTGTCAACTTTCTTATTTTAAATAGAATACCCCATTTTTAATTGCAATTCTGAAATTTCCATCAAATTCTAAGAATGTTTTATGTAACGTGTGATACAAGAAAAATTAGCCGTTTAAGAGGTATTTCCATTTTTTAAAAAAAGTTCAAAGTTGCAGTAGCTTGTTTATGATGCTGCCATCTTTGTGTAACAAAAGCCGCATTTTCCTCGATATAACAACATTTTTTATTAACTTCTTGAAATGTCGATTTTTTTATCAAAAAATACATTTCATATGTCGGTGTTTGAATATTCATTTTTTGATTCTTCGTAGCGATTAAATTGTGTTTTTTAATTCCTACTAGACGAATGATTTGAAAAATTATAATTTCTCTAGTTTTCATAGCCCACTATTTAAAAACAATACCGAAAAATAGAAAGAAACTAGGTGTTAAAAAGAAATCATCGATAACGAGTGAACTATAAGAGATAGGTATAGGAAATGTTAATATAGAACGAAAGAACATTTAATCCTGAGTCACATGATATAAAAATATACAAGGTGTTCCATTTAAAAGACATGACTTTTCGACAGTTAAAATCAGTTCGAATAGAAGTTACTTTTCAACCAGCCTGTAAAGAATCAAGTGCCAAACTGGACATGATCTGAAAGAATGTTACTGTATCCTACTACAGGCCAAAAATTGACATCGTGTTTTTTGTTTCGCAAAAATGGCAGTATCATAAACAAGGTTCTGCAAGTCTGGCTTGTTTTTTAAAAATGGAAATACCTCGGAAACGGTTAATTTTTCCTACAAAATATTTTTAGAGTTTCAAGAAGATTTCAAAAATGCATTAAAAAATGGTGTATTCTATTTAAAATAAGAAAGTTGACAGCAACTTCCGGTATAAGCGGAAGTGTCCGAAAATTTAAAGTATTGTATTTCGATAGATCCTTATCGTTAACTTACTTAACTGCAAAATATGAAACAGAAATTCAAATGGGAAGTCTGTAAACTTTTAATGAATCTGTTGCCTGAATCTCCCTGTATATCGTTCCAATTTATTTTATTTCTATAATCACACGTTATATAATGAATTGCTAGATTTTAGAAATGAAAATACTATAATTTGTGATCGACCACTTTAGAACTGCTGACTGTGAGCTACGAAGACAACGCTGCTGACGCAAGTCGTTTTGGTAATGGTCGCGTTCAAACAAAAATCCACTTGTAGGGCGTTAAATTAAATGTCAGAATGACAAAACACAACCAGTATAACCAACCATCTAAACCGCCATCCTGTGATGAAGGAACCTAAACTGTTGTCAATATGTACATTTGCTGATGAAGCCCCAAACAGAGCAGAAACAGCTGTCAAGAGGATGTTCTGAAGATCCACTATAATCGAAGCTGACTTGTTTCTTTCACCTTGACTAAATAATGTTTATTACTCATAATGTTTCATATAATATTTTTCAGTCTCATATATTATTTTTGCCTGTCTCATGCAAATTGAAAGATTTTAGATGGCAACCCTACCTACAACCTGCACTGCACGCAGGTGGCAGCTTCAGAAGGCGCCAAACTGCGACCAAATAGGTCAGTTTGGTATCCCTCACTGGTGCAAAATGTGTTTTGTTGCAGCCTAAAATGTCTGCTCGCCGTGTCAATATGAATAAGTACGAATCATACTGACATATTTATCAGAGAATTTTTATTTGGGTTGCACTGAAGCAAATTATTCGAGAAAGCTGTATACCGCGCTGCAGCCCCGTAGCTACAGCCTGCCAAAAGGTAAAGGGGCGCAGATCCGAAAAGGCGCAATTTCGAGTATTGAATAGACTTATTAACAGGGAAAAGAATTCAGGCCACTTGTTCCGAGAACGGCACGAAAATTTAGTACTTGGACCACATCAGCCTCGCTCACAACGTATGAACGCTCTCATTTCACTCCTTCCCCTCCCACTCAGTAACAATTCGATGCATCGCATCGGAGACCGCAGAAAGGTGGCGGGAGCCAATAATACATTCGGAGTAAAAAGTGTCCAACACTAAGCGACCTGAATTCTTTTCCCTGCTTATTAATAAATAACAAATCCTGAGGGCGCAGAATCAAAATTTTGATTGAAATGTACAACGACGCTCACCATAAATGATACGATTTGATAGTTTCGTAGCCCTTACGCTGAATGTTCTTAAGAGTGTGTTCGCATGCAGAAGTATCATTTAAGTCGTAGCAGCAACCTGAAATTTCTGTGTGATATATCAATAGTACGAATACAATGCAGAATAACAAACACACCCATTTGTTTCTCATTTTATATTAATTCACAATGTTTACAATGCAATCTTTGGTTTGCCAAGTATGTTTACAAATATTTATTATACTAGAAACTAGTATTTACTACCGGGGCTGCGGAGTCGATACCTAAAATCTTCGACTCCGACTCCGATCTGATTCCAACCTTGATTCCGACTCCGACTCTTTTCTCAACACAGAAAATTCAGCATTTTTTACAGGTACTCGTTTTTATTTAAAAAATATTGGCGTTAAAGAATGGGTTAAGAACGTTTTTACATTACATTTACAGTTCTAATTCGTGCAAATGGATACTGCCTGAATTATTTTATGTTTTTTAACGTACTACGATGCTCAACTTAAATGATACTCCTTTATGCGAACCACACCCTTATAACATTCAGCGTGAGGGCTACGAAACTGTCAAATGGTATCATTTATGGTGAGCGTCGTTGTACCAATCACACTACTACAGACCTCTACAAGTATTTTCTTTTATCGTAACACAATCCTTAATACATTATATAATTATTGACATTTTTATTTCTAGCAAAATGCATGTATTCTCATCCCCAACTAAAATACACCATCTACACGCAAATATCGCCCTTAAGACCTTAGGCTGAAGATTGGTAGATTTGCGTTTGGAACGTATTTTGGGTTCATGAATTAATGAACTTAAATATGCGTTAAAGGAAATATTGAATAATTTGGTTGAAAGAATTTTCGAGTTAATCACAAATTTGGAGAGCTATGTTAGAGCTAGTTACGCACTGTTCAATTTTAATATTTTTCTTAAAGAAAGATGCTCAAAGTGCATTATTTCCTAAACACAACCGACACCGTTTTGCGATACTCCTGGTTACACTCTCTAGGGTATTTCGAATAATTTTTATTTCATATTATTTATTTTTTACTCTGCCCACAAATAAATCATCATTTTAATAATATGGTATTAGGTAGTTACGAGTACAGGTAACCAGTGGCCACCCCGATCTATGGATTTCAAACCTATTGATTTTATTTCTGGGGCACGTTAAAAAATAAAAAATATAGGAATAGTTCAAACTATAACTACAATGAATAATTACGTAAAGCAAAGGTACAGGAATTTCATAGTATTCGTCGAAATATTCTGCGTATCCAAGAGTGTCACAAAACTGTGTTAATTGTGTTTAAGAAATAATGGTCAGGCATTCTTTATAACTTTCTTTTGTTTTGTGAGTAAAAGCAACTTGTATTTTTCCTTCCTTGCTTGATTTAAAATAACAATATGAATTCTTTTAAATATTTTTTTATATAGATATAGCTTGTGATATAGGGTTGGAACGAGAAAAGAAAATGCTATTTAATTGCATAAAAATCCAATATGGCGTCAATTTAAAATTAGAAAGTTGCTATCAATATCTTGAAAGTCACTGTCTTAAATTACTTTTTGACTTGACATTCAGCTGAATTTTATCAAACCTAGTAACTTTTATATCAAACCTTTTTTTCATATTTCTTATAATTTCGAAGTTATTAGACATTAAAGAAAATAGAGATTTTCAGTTTTTCTGCAATAATTTCAGAACTATTCAAAATTTTGAAATTTTCTTTGCGGCATCTTAATCAGCACATAAAATTGCAAAACACTGTCCATTTTACCAATATTCTATCTTCAATAATAAGAAAGTTACTCATGGTAGCCTATACTCAATCTGGGTCACACTGTATATGCTCTTCAGTTCATTCAGAAACAAATTTCTCAAGTAACTTTTTTTCAAATTTTGTTGCAAATCGTTTTTGATTGCAGTGAAAACCTCGAACAGCTGCAATGTCAGGCCAAAAAGCGATCATAGGGTGTCGCTGTTTTATCTGTTCATAACTTTTTTTTAAATAACTCAGAAACAAGAGAAATTTATCCTTTAAAGGTTTTTGTTTAATTTAAATCTTGCCCATTGAAAGAGTGATTTCAATGACGAGTAATAAAAAAAATATTTCTATTAATACTTTGTGTACACGGTTTAAAAATGTTCAATTTAGAAAATATTTTGTAATAAAAGTATTCTATTTTGACATCCTTGATTGTTCGTTCTAAACGCGTGGAGAAGTGAACGTACTGCAGCTGGGAATAAAATTTGGACACGTCAGTATTTAATAATAAGTTTGCTAATTTGTTAAGTATTGAGTGCTTATTAAATTCGACATTTCGCATTCTTTTTCGTTTTGCTAGCAAAGTGCTAGCTGGATTAATTTCGATGTCTCTTATGGGCATCTCCGAAACTATAAGAGATAGAAGAAACAAACTATTGGCCGAGTTTCGTTCTCTTTTTCTTGAAGATTTGGATGTCAACAGTGTAAACAAAAACGTGGTAGTTGATCGTGTTTTAAGGACAAAAGAAATGATTCTAAATCCTTCAGCTGACCAGTTTCGGTTTTATTTTAAAACCTTCCTCAGAGCCTGTGATTAACACAAAACGATAAACTACAAACCATCGTACGATTTTGGGTGAAATTTACGCATTAAAAGCCGGGTTCCGCCAAATGACAGACTGTCTGTCATTTGGCGTACGTTTCCTAACGTTACTTTTAATTCTGTTTTATCCATAATCATTTATTATTAATTGTTTAAAAAACATCCCATGTTGATAAACTTTGCTTTAAACATGTTTTAATGGAACCCGGCTTTAATGCGTAAATTTCACCCCAAATCGTACGATGGTTTGTAGTTTATCGTTTTGTGTTAATCAGAGGCTCTGAGGAATGTTTTAAAATAAAACCGAAACTGGTCAGCTGAATGATTTAGAATCATTTTTTTGTCCTAAAAACCCGATCAACTACCACGTTTTTCAAAATTTAATAAACAGGACGCCAATTTCATTTATTAGTGTAAACAAATGTAGCCTTCTAGAAAATAAAAGTATTCGCCGAAAGGAAAGCGAATTAGATGTTTTTCTGCAATTCCTAGCAGACCACCAATAAGAAAAACATGTCACGACACAAGTCTAAAAGTAATTATTTGGTGATAAGACCAAGGTCAATTAAATTATTTCTAGAAATATTCAAAACACACTCCAAAATGAAACTTTAGGGGACTAAAGTTGCTACAGCACGGTTATAACCAAGTTAACCATGCAATGTTCACAAATGATCGATCAAAAAAATTTAAACAAATTTTAATTTATTTTGGTAGTTTAGAGAACTCGTGCAAAAAAATCTTGTATGCATGCAAAATAGTTTTGGGGACTCTTCTCATTAGGGACTCAGTTCCTTCGTCGCCTTATCCTTAATCACTAGGCTTCGTATTAGATATTTTGCGCGGTTCAAATTCTAATGAAGCGGGCTACAATTAATGACGGTACAGCAACGGAGCAATATTATCGCAATAAAAAAATACAGTTGTGAAAACAACTCTTCTTGTTTCGATATCTAAAGATTTTCAGAGTAATGTATGTACACTTGTACTCCGACTTCCGAGATCTTCCGTCACGTTGCGTCACATAGTAGGAACGCCGAAAATTATTTTAATAATCCTGTTACACGATACATTTCGTTCGGTACATTTTTACGGCGTCACTGAAACCATTATGTGAACATATACCAATTCCTATCCTTATTAATCACGATTCATCCCCTAAAACTTTATGTTACGCATTTGACACATAAAGAGTTAAAATAGATGGGCGACTTGATTTTAGTAGCCACTCACACGGGCGCCAAATCACCTAACAGCGACCCTGATCACTAAATTCAAGTTTAACATAATAAACCTGAGTAACGCACAATGTTATTCGGTTAATTGAGAAGGAACAAGGCTCATGAAATTATTTTTCAAGTTTTTCTCCTTAATGATTTTTAAAAAACATAATTTGTGCTCTTTCATACGTGCCCGGAAAAACTGGTCAAATATTACCAAAAGTTCAAGGTGAAATATTTAAATAAATCATTAGTATCTTCCTCCCAAATCGTACTTGCTTTGTAAACTGAAATTACAATTAATGTGCATGTATGAATAATTTGGTACACGTTATCAAAAAAAGCAATACTTTATAGAAAATTAAATCGCACAATAATTTAATTACAATTACAAAGACTGTTTCTAAGTTTTCAAGTTTTGATATTTATAATTCTTATTTTTTTCTTTTTTCATTTTTATACGATTCCTAGTATTACAAATTATTATTACGTCAAGAATTATACTCTCTGAAGTAAGGTATTGTCATACTAACCAAATGTTTGATTGCTTATGACGTAGAAACCTAAAGGTATGCAAGGTATGAGCTATTGTTTCATATTTTGTTTTTATATTTTTCCCCCTTAGTTTAGGCATACGATTGCTTCATTGAAACTTGAACAAAGGCCTAAAAATAAAGCTTGTATGCTATAAAACGCAAACTCGCGAAGTCACGCCTAAATTGCTGTAAATGATGAACACTAGGATAATATGCAATTGGATACATCAACAATCAAGAAGAGACTCGGGCTTTCCAAATATTAATCTTACAGTTCCGATAAAATCCTCCAATTTCGTAATGTTGTGAATTTTCAAAAAGTGTAACGCTTGGACAACAATATTTTTTAAACTCCAAAGTACCATATGATTTTTTAAATTTTAGATAAAGGTTAACCATGGAAAGCAAAGTACATTTAAATTTAGTCGTAGAGGATGACAGTATGTACAGGAAAAGAGGAAATGGCACACCTACTATCAGAACTAAAGAAGTTATTTGAAATTCTACAGTAAATTTTTATTTATTGTGGTATTTCGCACTATACGTTTTGCTTTCCAGTGTCTCCCTTTATCTAAAATTTTAAAAATCATACGGTAGATACAACACACAAGCAGTGAGAAACAAGTAACTAGCAACTACACACAAGCAAGAAGTGCTGCTGTATCTTTTATAAAATCACTCGTTGCTGCGCAGACGAAAATAAAACGTAACACCGTTAGTAGTGTAGCTAGCGGGGTTCTGGGACACTCGTCGGCATGTGTCCATCCGAAGTGATCATCGTTGAAGGTCATTCCCTAGGTTAGAGATGGGTTACCAGGTGAAGAAGTAACCTCTTTAGTTGTTGTAAATGAAGAAGTGTTCACAGGGGTCGACAATGACGTGATTCTATCAGACGTGGTCATATAAATTGAGTCAATAAACTTAGTTTGTAGTATGCAAATTTTGCATAAGAATAGTCCAAGATTTTTTTAACGAGCGCACTTGCATCAAAGTACCTTATATTGACTTTGACATTTCCATGCGTATCTGGTTATTACATTTAGGTACATAGTTAAGGATCTGTTACCTCATATCTAAGATGTCATTTACATACTTTGTTCAAACATGTTCAATCTTGTTTCTGCAGGTCAAGCACCTTTTTCTTTTCTTTTTTTAAGTGCAAGAACTAAAGCTGATACACCCCTTATTGAAGACAGATTATCATCGACCACCTCTTACTAAACTTAATTACAAGCAATATCTCTTATGCAAAAAAATAAGTTTGCTAATTTGTTAAGTATTGAGTGCTTATTAAATTCGACATTTCGCATTCTTTTTCGTTTTGCTAGCAAAGTGCTAGCTGGATTAATTTCGATGTCTCTTATGGGCATCTCCGAAACTATAAGAGATAGAAGAAACAAACTATTGGCCGAGTTTCGTTCTCTTTTTCTTGAAGATTTGGATGTCAACAGTGTAAACAAAAACGTGGTAGTTGATCGTGTTTTAAGGACAAAAGAAATGATTCTAAATCCTTCAGCTGACCAGTTTCGGTTTTATTTTAAAACCTTCCTCAGAGCCTGTGATTAACACAAAACGATAAACTACAAACCATCGTACGATTTTGGGTGAAATTTACGCATTAAAAGCCGGGTTCCGCCAAATGACAGACTGTCTGTCATTTGGCGTACGTTTCCTAACGTTACTTTTAATTCTGTTTTATCCATAATCATTTATTATTAATTGTTTAAAAAACATCCCATGTTGATAAACTTTGCTTTAAACATGTTTTAATGGAACCCGGCTTTAATGCGTAAATTTCACCCCAAATCGTACGATGGTTTGTAGTTTATCGTTTTGTGTTAATCAGAGGCTCTGAGGAATGTTTTAAAATAAAACCGAAACTGGTCAGCTGAATGATTTAGAATCATTTTTTTGTCCTAAAAACCCGATCAACTACCACGTTTTTCAAAATTTAATAAACAGGACGCCAATTTCATTTATTAGTGTAAACAAATGTAGCCTTCTAGAAAATAAAAGTATTCGCCGAAAGGAAAGCGAATTAGATGTTTTTCTGCAATTCCTAGCAGACCACCAATAAGAAAAACATGTCACGACACAAGTCTAAAAGTAATTATTTGGTGATAAGATCAAGGTCAATTAAATTATTTCTAGAAATATTCAAAACACACTCCAAAATGAAACTTTAGGGGACTAAAGTTGCTACAGCACGGTTATAACCAAGTTAACCATGCAATGTTCACAAATGATCGATCAAAAAAATTTAAACAAATTTTAATTTATTTTGGTAGTTTAGAGAACTCGTGCAAAAAAATCTTGTATGCATGCAAAATAGTTTTGGGGACTCTTCTCATTAGGGACTCAGTTCCTTCGTCGCCTTATCCTTAATCACTAGGCTTCGTATTAGATATTTTGCGCGGTTCAAATTCTATCCGAAGTGATCATCGTTGAAGGTCATTCCCTAGGTTAGAGATGGGTTACCAGGTGAAGAAGTAACCTCTTTAGTTGTTGTAAATGAAGAAGTGTTCACAGGGGTCGACAATGACGTGATTCTATCAGACGTGGTCATATAAATTGAGTCAATAAACTTAGTTTGTAGTATGCAAATTTTGCATAAGAATAGTCCAAGATTTTTTTAACGAGCGCACTTGCATCAAAGTGCCTTATATTGACTTTGACATTTCCATGCGTATCTGGTTATTACAATTAGGTACATAGTTAAGGATCTGTTACCTCATATCTAAGATGTCATTTACATACTTTGTTCAAACATGTTCAATCTTGTTTCTGCAGGTCAAGCACCTTTTTCTTTTCTTTTTTTAAGTGCAAGAACTAAAGCTGATACACCCCTTATTGAAGACAGATTATCATCGACCACCTCTTACTAAACTTAATTACAAGCAATATCTCTTATGCAAAAAAATATAAAGCAATCCTATTATTGTAAAATTGCCGTGTTTGAGTTTTTACTAGAAATTTTCTTCTATTTGAGTCCGGAATTAATTAAATATCGTCTTCAAGCCTTGCTCGAAGAATGTCAGCAGGAATTCTCAGATCGAAACTTATCGCTGACACATACTGTTAAATGTGGAGCATTTTCTTTGTCATATTAAAGTGCCTTTTATTTATCCATTCATTCATTCCACAAACCAAAAACGAACAAGGAAAACAAATGCACGGAAAGAAACAACGCATTTTAACAGCACGAATTAACATAGTACAATTTGATAAAGCGAAAAAAAGGGATTGTACAGGGTGTCCCAAGTCTCTGGAAAAGTCCAAAAATGCCTCTTTAAATTCATTTTATAAAGAAAAGGTCTGAACAAAAGTTGTGTAGGTTTTCATTCCGCATAATCTAAAATTATTTTCAAATATACAGGTTGTTCATTTAATAAGTCAACAACACTACGATTCAGTTCGCGTATTGAAAAATTAGTCATTTTTTTTCAAATGGAACACACTGTATATTATAGTATATTTGGATAGTGCTTTCTACGAGCTTTCCAACCAAACCATATTCTATGGTCTTAAGATTTATAACTTGTGAGTTATTATCACTTCTTTATAATCAACTTATGGAACGTACGGTATAATATTTTCATTCGCCTCAGAGTCATTTAAGATATTTATCCATACAGTTTATCGTACTTTTAGTGATTTAAATAAAAATAAATAAATAAATTCAGGAACTGAACGGTTTTTTTTTCAGGTAATTCTTGTCATGTAAGAACACATTACGAATCGGTTGGATAATCGCTGATTAGAACGTGGTAATGCTTTGAAGTGTTCTCCATGGTTACCAGTATTGTCTCTCGGATTCTTTTATGGGGATATGAGTAAGCAAATGAAGAAAATATTCTCTTATCACAATTTGTTTATAATCGTAGATACGTATTTCGACAGTCACGCCACTATCTTCATTTCTATTGGAGATTCAATGAGAATAACCTCTGGCTCATACCAACCAAAGAGTGTACGCATGTGGATGATTGAAAATGGCAGCGTACCTGTTGAAATACGCATAAAAGGATATAATCTAATATTAGTATGAAATTAATTTTAAAAAACTAAAAAACACCTGTACTATTCTTAATTTATGGTGATACGTAAAGAAACAAAAGTATAAAGATGTACTCGGGATATGCAAAGAGAAGAAAATGCGTGTTTAGCAATATGGCAGTTTCTTTTAAATTTTTTTCAATAGTTTAAATTTTTATAATTTTTTAAACCTATTTATGACTGGATACATATTGCTTTTCTTATTTAAAGTGTAAAAAATATTAAGATTCAATTTGTTTCTCTGATATGTAGCTTCAAAATAATAGAATTTTTTACAGTGTAAATAGATTCTTTCCATTCGTTTTCATAGTGTAATTGGAAGTATGTAGTGAAAATCGTTCAGTTCCTGTATTTATTCCATATGTTTATTGTAACCGCTATAACAATGACAAAGAAATTGTTAATTTGAACAAAAATAAAGTATTTGGATAAATATCTTGAATGATACAGCACATAAAATATTTCAGTGACAAATAAAAATATTATACTGCACGTTTCTTAATTTGATTGTAGAGAAGTAACAATACAAGTTATCAATCTTAAGATCATAAAATATGATATGGTTAAAAAGCTTGTAAAAAGCACTATCCAAATATACTATAATATACAGGCTGTTCCATTTGAAAAAATGACTAATGTGACAATTTGCGAACTGAATCGTAGTGTTGATGATAGTCGGTAGATTTTCAAAAGTATTGATTATTGTGAGAGTAGAGAGACTTAAAAATATTTTGATCTAAGGTTGACTGTCGTATCATTAAAATTGACAATTTGGGAGACGATCACACATGACCCATTTTTTGTATAAAATTAAAAATAACTCGGTAAATACTAAAAATAAGTAAGTATAATATTATATTATTTTTATCGTTTCTTCAAAACCTAATCGAAACTGCAATAAAATATATAGTGTTCCATTTAAAAAATAATAAATTGGATTTGTAACTTATTAAATGAACAACCTGTATATTTGAAAATAATTTTAGATTATGCGGAATGAAAACCTACACAACTTTTGTTCAGACCTTTTCTTGATAAAATGTATTTAAAGAGGCATTTTTGGACTTTTCCAGACGTTTGGGACACCCTGTACGTCAGAAGATGACAAAGGTGGAATACGCTTTGGATAAATTAAATTTGGAAAAAATGAAAACGAATCAGCAGAAAAAAATAAGAGCCGTTGTACTCTGTAAGACATGCAAAAACATATTTTTTTAGCTTTTATTTAAAAATAAACAAGCAATTTATCAACAGCGAACGTCTTATTAACTACGAGTAATTCAAGTTCATTATCAAGTAATTGTCAATTATTTATATTTATTGTATATTATTCAGTTGTAGAAAAATAAACGAAACTCCTACAACGCTTTTTTCTTCATACTGTTAATAACAAAGAATTGCAGTTTCACCTATCAAACATTATAATATATTCCAATATGCATGTGCTCCTTAAAACATCATTATAGCTATTTGTTATACAAGTGTCTTATAAGGCAAATAAGTCACGAAAGGAATATTTAGCGACGATTGAAATACATAGTTTTATCCATCACCTGTTTATTATGAAGTCATAATAATGCCGATTTTGAATAATAGTTTAATTATCGGTTCATAATTCCACTGGTGTTTTATAAACCTTCAAAATCGTCATTATTTTGACTTCGTAATAAATAGGTATTGGATAAAATATTTAAGCAACACTTGCAGATTCATCGCTACACATTACGTAAGCATTTTTTAATAAACAAACTAAAGGACTACATTTTTACAAAATTTGCATATTTCAAAGTTTATTGGTTTAATATATTCAACGACCAGGTTTGGTAGAATTACGTCATTGTCAACCCCATGGACACTTCTTCATATACAAGAATTAAATGGGGGGTAGTCGGATTTTTTTTATTTTTTAGCAACCACTTCATCTTCTTCAGCTGCAAGAACCAAAAAAAATTTTTCTTTAATGGCCATCTCTGACCATTGTTTAGTCTCTGTACATTTCCTCAGCTACAAGAACTAAAGGAACTTACTTCTTCACCTGTTAAACCGTCCCTGGTGACCTTCGACGATAGTCACTTCGGATGGAAACAAGCCATCGAGTGTCCCAGAACCCCGCTAGCTAGCTACTATCATTATTGAAAGTAATATTTTTTAAGGACGATCGTTACCTTTTTGTTTGCATTCCAAGCGATGTCCTTTTTGTGAACAATAAGCGTTGCATATCGAACATTGGCTATCGTTTTTTGCCCATTGTTTTGGTGTGAAAACTGCCTTACTTTTTTTGATAAAGTTTTATTTCAAACTTGTAGCTTATACCTTGTATGTTATGCATGCGTAAATTCTGCATAAATTCTATCAGCCATGCTCTTTTCAAATTTAATCCTCTCTTCAGCATATTGTATGTTTTGTGTTCAGTTACAGACGAAAGTATTTTCTCAGACACAGGAAAGCGATTGTCTAAAGGGTCAATAGACGGTACGTATTCGAGCGTACGAAACTTGCATCTGTACGCACGCACCTGTTGTTCAAACAACGGTTTCATATTAAATTTATGCATTGTGTTAAAGGTGTAGATTTAATGCGCGTCACGACGCCCACCGCCACCGAGAGCGTGTTGCCGTGGAAACGAGACGACGAAACGGTGGATTCAGCGCCCTTACAGCAGTCAGAATTCCCAGCCTGGGCATCCAACAAAGAATACCTTGCTTACAACTCACCCTCAGCCACATTCCTAGGTAACCAACTACAAATTGTTGAGTTGCGGTCAAAATACAATTTCTTTCAAGGTGGTTTAGATTATCCAAGGTCTTCTGTAATAGGACTCTTCAGAAGGGAAAGCACGGGATCGGGACATATCAGCAGTAACGAATCTTCTCCCCAAAGAGAACGACGGGGCTCGGCAGGGTTAAACGCGGTGCTCTTGATTGAAGAAGAAATTGCAGATCCTCTGGGGGTGCTGCAAAAACCTGGGGTGGCACCACCTCTACCTCCTCCACCTGCACCGCAGACACCCAGCCAACGAAGGCAAGCCCGACGAGGCTCTATGTTGGAGCTAAGCGGGTGTGTTGATGATACCAGTAACACTAGTACACGATGACCAATGTAAGGAGATTTGTTTTGTTTCGTTTCATTGTCGTCTCTTTCGCACTAACAACAAACGATGGTATCTACTAAGAGTCCAGCACACCTCTTGATTCTTAAATGGAAAGACATTCCAGTTACTAAATACACTCGAAATTACTACTAACCTGGCATTTGGGACTAACAACAAAAACAAAATACTATTTCATTGGTCCAGTTTCTATTAGAAAATTAGAGAGGAAAGTATAAACCAAAGATTATTAACGAAAGTAGTGAATCAATCTGTTCTTGAACATTTTGTTTTTTTTTTTTCAATTGTTTCAATAATGATTATGTTGGGCAAAGTTATGGCAGCACTTAGGCTTAATCATAACACAGCCCCACAAAAATTTTTTTTTTTAATATCTGAAGGTCAGATTATGTCTACTATATGTTTTCGGGGTCGCTGAATCCAAATCCGCGATCCATTTAACTCCATCACGTCAGATTTTACCAATAACCCCGTATAACCCTATAACCCAAGCAGTCACTTCCTATTACACACAAGATTCTGTAAAAGGAGATATGCACCCACAATAACCGTATAACCCCATACATTTAACCCCGAACCCCCTAACCCCATAATCCTATAACCCCATAAACAATAATTCTAATAACCACGTTACTCAGTAGTTCGACTTGATCTCTCATCGCGGGCATGCAGCGAGTTTTACCAGGGTCTAAAAACGGAATATATTAAACTCTCTAATCCCCTAACACCTATCTGCATAACCCTCTAACTCTACAATACCATAACCTGTAACCATGATATTTTCGAAATTGACGGATAATCTACTAAAGATGATGAAACTGAGAGCCAATAACGATGCAGACTATTTTTCTTCCATCAATCAATCGAACTACTGCATAACGTGGTTTTTGGAGTTAAAAATTATGGGGTTATAAGGTTATGGAGTTATGGGATTAGGGGATCGTAGGGTTTAATATATTCTGAATATAGAGTCCTGTTCCATCCCGCGATAAGAGATCAAGTCAAATAATTGAGTAACGTGGTTACTGGAGTTATCGGTTATTTGTAAAACCTGACTTGACGGAGTTAAAAATTTTTAAAAAAAATTTAGATCTGAAGGTCAGACTATGTTTACTACTTGTTTTCGAGGTCACTGAATCCGAATCCGAGGTTTTTGAGTTTTACATATTTTTATTTTCGTCCTACCTTTATCGACGAATTCAACGATCGTCTTTGGATTTTCTTTTAGCGGATTTTAGTGTATTTTAGGAAACTTTTATTTTGATAATCAATCTTTCATTTTCCACCTTTTTTATTTCGACCTGATTCAAATTTATTTAATAATATTTCTAAATCTTTTTTTTTAAATAAATTATTCAGATAGGTCTCCACTAAGCAAGAATTCATAACTGCAACCCTTAAAATACCTCTACAGGTTCAACGACACCCAGCCAAACGTTAAAGCTGCATCGACCCAGTATAAGTCTTCATCAACGCCCGAAGGGTATGTATCAACTCCGTTGGGAACCCCTCATCTAAATAGACCATAATTTTTCGAAACTAATTTCTTATCCTATCTATCAAAACCAAAAACAGAATTCTTGAGAAAATACTACAATTGTCCTCAAAATAATCTTCAAATTACCCTACCTTGCTTAAATGATACAGTGCATTTTATAATAATGATTGCGTTTATATTTCTCATAATACGCCAACCAAAAGGGAACATTTTATTTGGCAACACAGCATAATGCTACTATTTAAGTCAGTCAAATGCAGTGACGTTTCATTGAGTCATAGGCAGCTTTAGTAACAAAAATTTTCCAAAACTGCCATACTTCTTTATAAAAACAAAACAAAGTGTACCAAAACCATGGAATGGAAAGAAAAAAATATTCTCATTTCATTAACATGATATAAATGGTGTTAATGGTACAATAAAATTGTTATCGTTATTATAGAGATTTAACTTGCTTGCTTGCTACTTTAGAAGAACAGAAAGATAAATTTATTTGCTGCCAATGAAATAGTATTCCTTCTGAGTGTATTTAGCTGTAAATATGAATCTCTCTTATACTACTAAAACTAGAGCACGTGAAAAACTGCATGCCCGAACGAATGCAATTCGTAGTATATATTTACTTTCTTCTTTGAATATGACATCTAAATTTAATTTCTTACAAAAAAAAGAAGGAGAAAAAAATCTATTTCTAAGTACGTACCTATCTTCAAAAACAGTAAGTACGTTCACATTCATGTCACATCCATGATCAGAAACCATTAATTCATTTGTTTCAATCCGACGCATACGTAAGTGTTTTGAAGAATGTATTTTCATATTGAATCATTCGACTTCATTTTACACAAATTCTGATTAATCATAACTCTGCCGCGTGTTGCGTGGATGGGTGCTTGTTGCATTGTGCTTCATTTCTCAGTGTTATTTGTGGGTAGCGCTTTGATGTACACTAATTATTAGATGAACAGACTTAAGAATATTGTACGTCATCAAGGTAGCTTTTGATCTAAATCTAAATGTTTTGATAATGCTGTTCAGCGGAGACTGATTTAACCGGCGAACGTATGAAATTTGTAACATAGTAGTTTACACGAGAGCTAAATTGAGAGTTCAAATGATGTTTAATTATTTTCTCTTAATAGAATAAAATTTTCATTTTCACGCTAAACAAGAAGCTTTGATTGGAACGATAGGATTACTAAATTTGTTCCAGATTGTCGTAGAAGTGGATAACGCTTATTGCGCGCCTCATAAATACTGAGATAAAGCAAAACCTGAATAAACACTCCTATACAAAAAACTTTGACAAGTATGGGGCACCATCGGAAACTGTTTCCTGTTAAACAGAACCTGTATATGCTTCTATCAAAAAAAAAGTCCAGTCACATACAACTGAATGCCAAAACTTTGACAGGTTTGACAACATCGGAATTTGTTTCCTATCAAACAAAACCTGAATAAACACTCCTATACAAAAAACTTTGACAAGTTTGGGGCACCATAGGAAACTGTTTCCTGTTAAACAAAACCTGAATATGCTCCTCTCAAAAAAAAGTCCAGTCGCACACACAACTGAACGCCAAAACTTTGACAGGTTTGACACTATCGGAATTTGTTTCTTGTCAAACGGAACCTGAATATACATACACTCTTGTACAACAAATTCAAAACTTTGATAAATTTGGAAACTGTTTCCTGGATATTCTCCTGTCAAAAAAAAATAAATTCGATCACGTGCGAGTGAAGGCCAAAATTTTGAGGACCGTGGTTCGCGTTAACTAACCCAAGAGAGGGAATGTGTCCAGTCAAGTCTTCGCCTTTACCATGTTTAATACAATACAGCTCCTTGCTTTTATATATACAAACTGTTGTGTTATATGTATTTCCTCATAGACAATTTATTCAGGAAACGCATTTAACGGGAAACCAAATACGATCGATACAACAGATTAGTTCTTCTTGAACTATTTAAAGTAATTAAGAACATCCACACAAAGTTTCTGAAGTGTAGAGCCGTATTATTAAAAAGTCATTTCTTTTTGATATGCGGGTGTTCTGTTCGACAGTATGTAGCAGTACATCCAAGTTATGAAATTTATGGAGGAAACGTGCTACCACCTATTTAGCTCCTGAATAATTAACAAAAACGATGGCAAGTTAACGCTGAGTAAGACTGCTGTCCTGAGTCAGTACTCAGTTGAAGATGGGCGGGGTCAAAAACGTCCAGGGCGCGACGAGAACAATCCCCAGCACTGCGGAACCCGTCCACCAAGGATTGCAGAGTGCATTGAACTTTCGAAAACAATCAGGAGGATGTAACACTCGGGCATGCAAAATAATTCGTTCATCGCCACAAAAATAAAAGTACGTATTCAAATCTATGTACTATTCACAACTTAAATTCTCATCGACACTCGAATCTAACTTAAACAGACCAAACGTACGTATGAGGCGTTAACTATACGCAACTTAAACAGTTAACTGTTATTAACCATAAAATAATAGGAGTACAAATCTTCACAATATGTGAAACGATAACTTGTTATTTACAAACAAAACGTAACTGCAGATTATTCGATACTATAAGTGACTCTGATGCACTCACAAGTGCTGAAATAACTGAGTAATAAGCGGCATGCATTAACCAAATAACAATGTTAAACGATACGTTACGTTTTTGTGATCCGTAAGTTGGTTATACTGTATCCTGTTGTCAAACAGTACAAGTATCAGATGTCATAGCGACCTCTCGTGGCGATTCGCTGAGCTAGCGTTGCGTTGCGTGGAACGATGACGCTATGTTGTAAGGCGTCGTCCCTCAAATGATGTCGAAACAGATAAACAGCAAACTGAAAACTAATGTCGAAAGGCAGAAGTTTCGGAAAACGATACCTACCAGAAAGTAATCAAGTAGGCGGATTTCTCTGTGGGACTAAGGAAATCTAATATGAACTTGGGTCATTGGAATGGCGTCACATAAATACCTGCCTGTTTAACGCAGAAACGGGAGATTCTATTGTCGAGAGGCAGAAGATTCGGAAAACGATACCAGAAAGTAACCAAATAAGCGGATTTCTCTGTGGGACCAAGGAAATCTAATATGAGCTTGGGTCATTGGAATGGCGTCACATAAATACCTGTCTGTTTAACTCAGAAACGGGAGATATTCTATTGTCGAGATGCAGAAGGTTCGGAAAACGTTACCAGAAAGTAACCAAATAAGGGATTTCTCTGTGGGACCAAGGAAATCTAATATGAGCTTTGCTCATTGGAATGGAGTCACATAAATACCTGTCTGTTTAACGCAGAAACGGGAGATTCTATTGTCGAAGGGCAGAAGATTGGGAAAACAATACCAGAAAGTAACCAAATAAGCGGATTTCTCTGTGGGACTAAGGAAATCTAATATGAACTTGGGTCATTGGAATGGCGTCACATAAATACCTGCCTGTTTAACGCAGAAACGGGAGATTCTATTGTCGAGAGGCAGAAGATTCGGAAAACGTTACCAGAAAGTAACCAAATAAGCAGATTTCTCTGTGGGACCAAGGAAATCTAATATGAGCTTGCGTCATTGGAATGGCGTCACATAAATACCTGCCTGTTTAACGCAGAAACGGGAGATTATACTGCCGAGAGGCAGAAGATTCGGAAAACGATACCAGAAAGTAACCAAATAAGCGGATTTCTCTGTGGGACTAAGGAAATCTAATATGAGCTTGGATCATTGGAATGGCGTCACATAAATACTTGTCTGTTTAACGTAGAAACGGGAGATTCTATTGTCGAAGGTCAGAAGATTCGGAAAACGATACCAGAAAGTAACCAAATAAGCGGATTTCTCTGTGGGACCAAGGAAATCTAATATGAGCTTTTGTCATTGGAATGGCGACACTTAAATACCTGACTGTTTAACGCAGAAATGGGAGATTCGCTTGGAATAAGCTGTTTATAACAACTCCACAGGTCCACGAAGCACAAATAATACGAGTTATCACTGCAATTGATTCAAAATTTTGCATAATAAATGTAACAATTCACGGAAGTATGTACACGTGTCTGTACATCGTGGTGGCGTAATGCCGAATGAGCAAGAGGCCGGAAATAAATTCTCTCAGATTACAATTACAGGTAACGTGACTTCCAGACCCAATGAGAGCATAATATTAACGCACCTAAACCAGAAACGAACAATGTGGCCGACGGTCAACGACTTAAACATACCACGCATGAAAGAACCAGGGAATTAAACTGTAACAAACGCGCTCAGGAGCAACAATTAGTAATGTGTACAATCAGTCTTTGTTGGATAGCTAAATGTACGCAGCTTGACAAATACATACTTTTATAAGTTTGTAAGTAGGTATAACTATTACTAGAATTATATTGGATCTGTTTACACTGCACACTACTTGAACACGTAAAATATTCTTAAGGTGTGATTTAAATATAACTATTTATTAGTTACTGGTAAATGTTACGAGGCAAAAGATAGTGAAATTATTATAACAGGCCAATGAACAAAAACAAGGCAAGAAAAAAAATTAGTTCAGTTTTTCCTGAAACTCTCGTAGGTAAGTTTGTCTGGCCCCATCCCCCCTTCCAACTTTTATGTGTAATGTGACACAAATCTTAAACTTCCACCGTTTTATAGATTATCATGTTTTCTTCATCCTGTTATATTAATTTCTTTGAACATTTTTTTGGTAAAAGATATAATTTCTACCTAAAAAAAATTAATTTCTTGAATATAAACTGACGTTTTGATTGACAGTGACGACCAAAATTTATTGCTCGCGACTCTACACTATGGAAGTCTCTTTCAACCATACATACATAAAAGGTGCTTTCCGAGCAGAACTATAAACTCCGGGACTACTCAGAGTTACTCCAAGGCTGGAAAGCAAGCACGCACATTGAACGAATTTCTTTCAACTATACATTCACATTTCTTTGTTGCTTTTTTTGAAACCACTGTTGGCCAAAGTGATTATCTTCATTCTATATAACACCGTAAGAAAGGTGCTAAATATTTAAAAAAGGGGACATTTAGACCCAAACTGTAAGTAGCCAACTTGCTATATTTTGTTATACCGGGTGGAAAGTTTCAAACCCGAACATAGCAAACTTATATTGAAAACTTTGTGTGAATTGTTGCTAGCAATTTCAAGATACAAAAATGGCAATGGTGTTAAAGAAAGGAGAAAATTATGGTCAATATTATGGTGTTAAAATTATTCCTAAAGATTAATACTATAAATAAAATTTTCAAATTTTAAACGAAAAATTTAGTCGCCTATGTCAGATTTGAGACTTTCAGTTCTTTCAATTAATGAAAAATAATTTATACATCAGTCAAAAAGTATTATGACTTATTGTACGGAGCAAATAATAGGTAGGTATTCTTGTCATTTAAGTTAACAATTCTTTATTTTTAGAATGATAATTGTATTCTACGTCATTACATACAAAAATACTGTTGTTTATGATACTATCAATAAACTTGAAATGATGCCATGAGCAATCAATACCACCGACACATGTCGATACTAAATCAGTTTTAAATTCAATTGTTCCAAGAATTAAATTAAGTTTCACATTGTTGAAAAATAAGTAACTCACAATTGTAAGGAATATTAAAAAGAAAACCAACTCCACAAATTCAGTTGTCATCAACGTTGTTTTGAAATTAATAAGAATAGTAGGA
Organism: Prosopocoilus inquinatus; assembly: GCA_036172665.1. NCBI lineage: Eukaryota > Metazoa > Arthropoda > Insecta > Coleoptera > Lucanidae > Prosopocoilus > Prosopocoilus inquinatus. The sequence goes on along the minus strand of CM069876.1, from coordinate 27,886,360 downwards.
AAGTATTTTGTGAAGTAATCCAGAAGCAAATAAATAAATTGTAACAGTTTTTCATCGTCAGTATGCTACACAGTTGAATGAAATTTTATTTTGAATAAGAAGCATATAAAACAAAATTCTGGTTATTGAATTGCAAACTTCAAATCTGACATACTAAGGCGACTACATTTTTTATTTGAAATTTAAAAATTTAATTTTTATTTCAAAAGTATTAACACAACAGGAATAATTTTAATACGATAACATTGGCCTTAATTTTATCTTTCATTTAATACCATGACCATTTTTGTATCTTTAAATGGCGAGCAGTAATCTACAGAAACGTAGCTCTCAATGGAACTTTGCTATGTTTGGGTTTGAAACCTTCCACCCGGTATAGGGAACATCTATATCCAAGCACCATTTTAAATATTTGGGGCACATCCAATAAAAGGAAAACGTTTCCAAAAAAAAAAGAAATTATTTAACCCTGTGTGCATACAGATCAAGTCACTGTTGTTACGCCACTGCCCACGTAATGATATATATACCGAAACTATATACCGGATGTTACTGCAGGTAGACCATTAGTCGGAATTAAGAAAAGATGAACAAAAGTCCGGAATATACTGGAAATAGTGTTTTTTACGACAGCGTTTGAGTGATTCTTGCATGTTGATCAAAAATTCGCAGACCATGATACATTTATCATAGCGTGCACAATTCTGGCTAAAGATCATATTGAATCTTTTTTTACATAATGGTAAAACTTAAGTATTAGGATATGACTCAAATATAGGAACATCCTGTGTGTGATATAAAACAAACTTTCCTTTTCTATTTACCAGTAACAAATAAAATTTTTAATTTATTCATCGTCTTCCATTCACTACTTACTTATTCAACCTTTCGATGAAATTAATTCTCAGGTCAATTACTCGCGATACCATCCCCGAAGAAGTCCTGCGCAGCAGCACCACCAACAGACGATCTTCATGGTTACCTCCATTTCGAGAAACACCTCGTCCGGCTGTTAGGAGACAGCGGACAGTGGGAGCCGCCTTGCTGTTATCCTCGTCTCCATCCCCTTCGCAATCCGACAGCTCTTCAGACGAAGACGTTGCGGAGCGTCTCGTTAAATCTGGTTTTTAGTGTGTCGTAGTTAACCAAGTCGTTAGTTTATGCATTTTCTCGTTGTTTTCTGTTCAATAATTTCAGAGCTGAGACAAATTTTAGAGCCCCCGCAGAGGACCGTTGTTGCCTACTTAATCGTTCTTGCAAAGGAATGCGAATGTGAACACTATCGATTTTATCCTCTTTTACAATTTACAATAAAAAAATAACAATTACTATTCAATTAAAAAAAAGGATTGAAAAAGGATTGCAAAAATGAAATTTTCATAACAATACACAAATAAAAAAAAATAATGCAGATGAACTTCTATATTATTTTATTATTATTTTATTATTGTTACAGGGCGAGACAGTAAGATTAGATTTTTTAAGGGAGTCGTATATTCGTTTAATTTTGGACTATTTTAAATGATTGCCATTGAATTGTTTGGAAAAATATTATAAATAAACAATCTGCAAACGCAACTTCACACTCTTCTACTCTGAAGAAGAGACTGATTGGTTAGTAGTATGTGACGTATAAATGACGGACACTATTTTTGAGATATTCTATACAGGTGTCCACCGAGTGCCGCGGTCTTCTCTACCGTCTAAAGTATACAAAACAGAAAATAAATTCAAACAAGCTGAGGTGTAACTCAGTCAGCTTTATTTTCTAAAATTATTTTGGCTACGTAGTTTGATTACTTATTTACATTTCGTCGCGAGTTTTTGTAGGTAGTCAATAAACTATCTCATCTACAGAAATTTCACAACAGATTCAATCTATTATCTAGATTCAATCTATTATATGTGTACAGGGTGTTGAGTTTTGCAAAATATAATTTTTCTAAAAATTTTCAAGTTGAACACCCTGAATATTTTTGTTTCTTTCAATATTAACGTTATTTAGCCTTTCCGTCCGGTTTTTCTGTTTCAGTTAAATAATAAATCAATAAACATGTTTTATTTTGTGTTCAATGTAATTGAATATGCTCCTATTAAACTAATTCCTATTTTCCTTTACTTTGAAAATATTTAAATAACTTTATTAAAATAATTTAAAAAAATAAAATTTAAAATTACGTTGCCGTTTGCTAGAAAATAGGAAAACAGTTGCCATGAATATTTAATTGATAGAACAATTGTTTCGATTAATGACACTACTTTTACAAATTTGTACTTCTTTTTGTGTTAACAAAATGGATTTTAATAATGAAAAGTTACGTGACGTGACACACCTAATAGGAGAAAGCAACCAAAACTGTCTTTTGGCGTCAAGATTACAAGAAGTAAGAAGTATCTACAAGAAGCTGGAAAACAATTTGAATATTTAATATAAATTTTTTAGATCCAATGGTGCCTTGTCATTCTTAATTTATTTATTGTTTTCTGTTATTTTCTAATTTAATACTTATTATTCTTAATTTGTACATTATTTTGTTATTTTCTAATTTATTAATTAAATTAACTAATATTTGTTAATTGTTCAACAAAATAAAACAGAAGGACCGGTTGAAAAGGGATATTGAAATTAATATTGATATTAAAAAAATGAGTAATTGCTGTTTCGCGATTTTTTCAGTTTGGACAAAAACATTTGGCGTTTTATGAAAGCTCATTAAAGCAGTGTTTCACAAGAGTTTAGACATACAGGGTGTTCAATTTGAAAATTTTGAGAAAAATTAACTTTCTCAAAACTCAACACCCTGTACACATAATGACTAATAGATTGAATCTGTTGTGAAATTTGTGTAGAAGAGATATTGTATTGACTACCTACAAAAATTCGCGATGAAATGTAAATAAATAATCAAACTATAAGTGCTCAAAGTAGGGCAATTTTTTATACACTATCATTAATATCTTAAAAGCTCTTAAATAAAACTTCCGAAACTTTTTGTTATTACCTACTCGTTACGCGTACTTTCGAAATATGTAAAAATATACTGGGTGTTCCATTTAAAAAAAATGTAACTTTGGTATGGCTCTCATTTACTGAACATCCTATGTAGCCAAAAATAATTTTAGAAAATAAAGCTGATTGAGTTACACCTCAGCTCGTTTGAATTTCTTTTCGATCTTGTATACTTTAGACGGTAGAGAAGACCGCGGCACTCGGTGGACACTCTGTATAATGATTTTAAATTAAAAACTGGATAATTCGATAATACACAAACGTTCTGAAATTCTCAAGTAAGGCAAATGACTGATGTAATTTGAGTACAAAGTTTATCATTTATTATACAATATACTAATTTTATAGTTACTAACATATTTTTCACTGATCTAAGTTACCAAAGAAACTTAAAATTTAGTGAGGCGAACGTACTTAAAATATTTTCCCTTTATTTATCATTATATTTATTAAAAAGATTATTTTTTTATAATAAATGATTCTCAGGTATATATTTTTTTTTAAACATGCGTGCAATTTCAATTGGAAAATGCAATAACTGTACTTAAAGCTTCTTGCTTAAATCAAATGTGTACAATTTCATCACCGATAGTATCGAAACAGAACGCAAATTTTTATTTGACCAGTCCCAGCTCTGAATACTTTCTACATTTATTTAATAGGCCATTGATTTAGATGTATATAATAATAATATACCGAATAAAAATGCACTGCACTTGAAAAACTCATCAAAGTTTTCTTATACTAAAAAAATGCAATCATGATAACGCAATAATGTTTAAACAAAAGTTAATTTAATAGTCTCAAATATGTTACGACTGATTTATGCTATGTAATAAGTACTGCAGAATCTTTCTTGGACAATATTCTAAAGTAGCAATAACACAAAAAGATGGCAAGACATATAAAATAAAATGTTTTTAATAAAAATTGCGCTGCTTAAAGTTTTAATTAAATTTCTTACATTACCGAAAACCTATCATTCTAATTTGTTTCGAATATTTACAATCAAATCAAACGTAAAATTTGCATACCTATTACGCTATTTGACGAGGCCTCAAATAGGACTGAAACGGCTGTTCAGATGATACTTCAGGGATCTACTGCAATCCAAAACGATTTGCAACAAAATTTTTAATAATTATTAAGTTTTATTTTATGTTCTTTTACAGGCCTAAAATTCTTACCTTAACTTATTTAAAATTTTTTCAATATTTTTATGCAGAATTCTTAAATAAGTTATACAGGATGATTCTTAATATACTCGGCAAAATAAAACTTGTAAGAGAATCAATGTCGCACATTATCAGGAAAAAAAATTAAGAATTTACCCTGAAACTTATTACGACAGTTTAGGAAATACATTTTGTATACAGATTTGGTGATCGTTTAACTTGATATCCTTAAATAATGCGTGGGAAAGGGAACGCACTACAGAATTAAAAAGAGAAATATGACAGGTCACTCCCACTCCTGCAGAAGAGAACAGAAGCATGCCTCATAATTAGCAACGTTGCCACTCGTAAGCATTTTTCCTTATCGTAGATAGTTTTATTAAAAATGAATCTTACGGAAAAATAAACCCAACTTACTTCAAATGTAGGAATTTACTTTTTTTGCGAGAGGCGATTCGACTCGATCGTTAACAGTTTCTGTGTTAAAGTAAATTCCATACTACACTAATTATAAACTTGACAGATGTTGTGCATTGATTTCTTTGGCAGGAAGTCTCCTTTCCTTCCATCAATCAGAAGGTTTCATTTCATAATGGTTATTCGTTTAAAATTAAAATAGGTAACAATACCTTAACGATCATTGGTTGAAGATAGTCGTTAAAGAATTCATTTTAAAATTTTATTTTGAGAATGTCTTTTTTCAATATTTCATCTGTCAGTTGAAAGTGTCTATTGGTTAGTTAGTGTTTTTCTTTGTTTATTGACATAAGATTTATTCTGTAGCATTGATATGGACTTGATACGTAACAATTATTTCTATGAATCAAGTGACCTTGCAAAATCGGTATTCTGTAAACAGTTTCGTAACCACTTGCAATATCGAGTTAAAATGCATCTCTCTTCAATTTGCGGTCGGCAATCGTGTCAAGTTCCTTTCAATTATTGAAGACCATATCAACTGTTATGCATATCATTCAGGGCTATTTCTGTAACATTGATATGCATATCAATTGATATGGTCTTTAATACTTAAAGACAACTTGTTACGATTTCATAACATTTCAAGTCGATTGCCGACCGCAAATTGAAGAGAGATGCATATTTACTCGAGATCACACTTGAAACGAATTGCAAGTTGTTACTAAACTATTTACAGAATACCAATTTTGCAAGGTCACTTTAAACATAGCAATATCCAGTCCATGTCAATGTTACAGAATAGCCCTGGATTTCTAAATATTTGGTAAATTACAACGTCAGTAAAATGTCCTTTAGTCGACCCTCTAAATAGAAAATACCATTAGCGACATGCATTCTCAAATGTAGAGACTGTATTATCAACCACTAGAGAGAAATCAATTTCAGAGGGTGGTAGTAGTTGCTTGTAGCCTGGTTCTCGAAACTAAAGCCAGAAGTCGATGTCTACTTCGTTTTCCACGGGTTGATGGACGGCGCCTTCTTAGATTTTCAAAATAGTATAAGTAACTGAATTTACAAAAAAAGTTTCAAATAAAAGTTACTTCGTTTCATGTGGAGTATATTTTAAAATTAGTTTGGCGTATGCAGAGTGTCCCGTTTGGTCGGGGCGTTTTGTCACTTCGTTATTTTAAATAGAACACTGTATATTTTTACATTTTCGGGTTCCGGACTGAATTTTAACGTGATTTTGTGTATCACACAACTTTTGAAGAAAATTATAGCTCTTGCAATACTTCAAACAAATGCAAATGCACACTGAAAAAATTGTTAACGACAGATATGGACAACCCCATATCCTTAAAAAAAAAAGAATTAAATAATGCATCTACTAATAGTAAAAGATATATGGCATTTCATTAAAAAAAAATATTTATAACAATTTGAATATTCTGAAGTTTGTTACTTAAAATTTTTCTTCCAGACCAAAGGGAACACTCTCTATATACCAAATTAATTTTTAAATGTGCTTAAATACGCCGTCTTAAGTGAAACACCCTACATAATTTCATTACAGAAATATGACAATTTTAAAGTTACCTACTAAAAATTTTAACAAATACAAATAAGCGAAACAGATTAGCATAAAGATAGGAAAAGGGACGAAGAAATCTGTACACTTCTTAAAACTTTTGCTTAACTTATAAATGTTTAAGCTCAACAATTTCATTTTACTGAAATCACCGACGTGACGTAAATGTGCACTACATTAAATGATGGAAAAATTCATTCAATTTTGAGTTTACGATCCCATTTATAATTAAGGGTACAAAAATATAAATGGGGGGAGGTACAAAGTTAATATATGAGAAGTTGTCTCGTACGCTTGAATTTACATGCATAAAGTCGAATGCCTGGTCGTACTGGTGGAGGTATCCGTACGGTCTCTCGTGACGTCAGACTAGACTGTGGCGATTTCGATTGGTCGCGATCCACAGTCGGTGGAGCTTCAGCTTGGACGAATGACGTAGACCTGAGACCCATACGAAAAATATCGAATCCGTCCGATATTGCGTGAGACAACTTCCCATATACTAACTTTAGGGGAGGTAGTCCTTCCAACTTTTGACAGATTACGAACCCATACGGTATGTATCAAAAAAACGTCCTAAATCAGTGATGCTCTTTCGAATCCGAAAAGCTCTCCCCTCACTCTCGATTTCTTGGAAGAATCTTAATTTCATTCATAGAGAGACGCCCAGCAAATAAAAACAACCGTCGCAGCCGCGTGGGGGGGGGGGGGAGTACACTTCCCCGCTAGTGCCCATCCCTGTCCTTAATCAAGTAAGACAATTACCCCTTCTGTATACAGAACAAAATAACAATTACTATAGTCATATAAACGTTTAAAGCTAATCAACGTGCAATTTGTCATATTTAATGAAAATCAGCTTGTATAGCACAAAAGCTTATATGGCTTAAAATAAATCAAGAATATTGAACGATGGCTAGTTAATATTATAATTTGTTTGTTTTATTTTGTCCTAAAAATTACCACCAAAAATGCATTTGTTATAACATAATAACTAAATCGTTTCGTGGCCAATATTTCTGGAAACTTTAAGCGGTTATTATACACTGTGTCCATGGATTGGGTTCACAATGGGAAAAACTATTTTATTTTTGGGTTTTCGAAAAAAACTGATTGTTTATCAAAGTTTTTGCTTGTCCTAAAAACTCCAGAAACATTATCGGAAATAATAAATTCCGACTAATAGCTGAAAAAAACTGAAAACTCTGTTTTGATTTTCAGTCCGAAAAGTTTTGAGTAAAATCATGTTAGCCTGTATTGTCAGTGCCATTAATTTGGAAGTCCGTCAGGTAATATGATTTTACTCAAAAATTCTCGGACTTTATGAAAGAGGAAACAGAATTTTTCATTTTTTCTCAGCAATTAATCAGAATTTAACAATTTCTCCAAAGCCTCTTGGGGTTTTAGGACAAGCAAACACTTTTATAAAGAATCACTTTTTTTCGCAAACTCAAAAATAAAAAAGTTTTTCTAATTGTGAACCCAATCTGTGATCGCGGTATATAAAAAATATTTAAAATGCACGTTAATAATAATCGTATAAAATATTTAAAATGCACTTTAATAATAATCATATAAAATCATGACATATTTGTTTTGCTTATTCAGGATTCACTATTTTTGTAAATGCTAAGTGCTAGACTCACTAGAGTGTATGATTTTAAAACTTGTTTTATTATCTATTCATCATACAGTTTTTTAAATCAAAGATATTTTTGCACAATCCTGAAAGTTATATCATGAAGGGGATAACAAGTAAAGACGGTAGATGTGCGAATAACAATCAGAGGAAAAACAAACAAATTAATTGTTGCTTGTACAGAATTTGTTTTTATCGCTTCTCTTTAAATCCAACGAATAATAAGCATTCATTTCAGTAGTTTAGAGACGACACAGCGTGCAATATGTAATACTAAAGTCTGGTCAAATGATCAGAGCTTCCCCGCCTATGAACACGCTATACCCGCCCCTTTCAACCAATCGTGCGCGCGCATATTCTCTTTGTTACTCTTTATGACATCGCTACGGACTAACTTGAAATTCTTCAAATGACTTTTTTCTTAGTGTTTTGCTTTTTTTGCACTTTCTTCCTGCACTGTAATCAAGAAATTTGTATGTCATTATGTAACTCGTTTCAAGTACCTACGATTGTCATCATTATTTAATGTTATTTATTGAAGGCAATTGATCCTTAAGAATTTGAATCTAAAAATTAATGCATGTCAGTACTAGAGCCTGGTAACCTCAGAATATTTAAATGAGCTTTTTTAATATAGAAGACTGTAAAACATAAATTAACATAAGTTTTTGATTTTGTGTCATTGTGCATTCGTGTCCTTTTTTTTGCAAATTAGTATAAGGAAATTTTTATCATATACCTTACCTTTGTACAATAATGTGTACTTATCTATTAGTATGATACTTAACAGTAACTTAAAAAGTAATCGTCCAAATATTCACAATAATAAGTACCTAGAGTAAATTGCCAACTGTTATCTCCACTTCACTTGTTAAACTGTAGTGTAAACAACGAGTTTCCAACAATAAGCTGTACATAAAAATCAAACTTGTTGTGGTCATGGGCTTTTGTATAATAACTCATGGTGCTCCTGCAGCTGTAAGTTTACACCTTTCTTGCAGATATTTCTTAATATAACATTAAATTTGTAAAGAAAAAAAAAACAAATGTTAGGCTAAGTAGTGTGTGATTCTAGTTTGTCTTATAATTTTTTTTGTTTAAATAATTTATTCGCTACCAAAGATATTGCCAGTCTTTTACAAGTAACTAGCAATTAATTAAATAAATTATAGTTTTAAGAATTAAAGGCCGTTTTCCACTACACGATTTTTTGTACAAGGTTTATTTATAGCTATTATGGTTCATGGTTAAAATTAAAAATAGAACGTATTCTATTTCTGAATCACAACTATAACAAAAAAAAATGTTTTAAATTGAAATATCCTAAAAAGATAAAACTATCTTAAGCAAATAAATTACAAGAGGCTTTCAAACTTCAAATATTAAATTGTTAATAAATCGCAGACTAAAAACGCTACTTAACGATTATAATCATTAGACTGGCAATTTAGGAGGAATGATTAGTTTTGTAGGCAAATAAGTCTGTTTGTTTAGTAAATGCAAATGTGGAATAGGATTAATACGTGTATTAATGATTGTGCCTCATATGAAGACCTGATAGACTAATTGCCTGTTAATTATAAGTACTAGTTAAGTAAATTTACTTATTAAAAGATGCTCCATTAAGTTTCGGCATTAGCAGATGTTGGCCTAAATAATTACCGATGTTTGTAAAAGACATCACCTGCACACATGGAACTAACTAAATATGCATTGTGACGGGCCCTATCGAATTTATTCCCCTCAATTAAATGGCTCAATGATTGGGTTTGTTACCGTTACCTTATTTTTATGTGTTTTACAAGGTGTGTAATTCGATAGCACTCGAAATAAATTGATAATGCTAATCTAAACGTATTATTTACTTACATTTCCCATAATGTACACTTAATACCGGATTTTCATGTTTTTTTTTTCTTTTAATAGTAATGTGCAGTAATTAGTTTTTAATAAAGCAATTTCCAATAGTAAGTATACGTAAGGCACGTTTTGTTCTATCTGTTGTATTAAAACAATTAATTGCTGAGATGTAATGTATCAAAAGCTATTTAAAAAATGAAACAATATTATTGTAAGTAAATAATAATAATAATAATCAGCCAGCTATACTAGAACTTAGTAAGTATTGAAAAACTAAATAACATTCTCTAAGTTAATAATTTTCCTAGCTGTTTAAAATGTATCTGCTTTAAAACAACGTACTACATAGATTGTGTTATTTTGCAATAAATAAATTTCATCTAGGATCGTCGTAGGAGTTTGCGAATGATGTACAAGTACGTGTATTAAATTGCAAGTACTCATATATCTGAGCCTAATAAGCAGGAAGAAATAATGTGAAGCTGCGTTATTTACAAGCGGAATCTCTGTAAATATCGTGTTTTGTAGAAATATTTTTACAGTCCGACAATATCTGTGTAATTTAATTTCTGTGATTGTAAAGGCATTTGGACAGATTTGCAAACTTGTTAAAATAAAACTTTGATCAAAATAGGTAAGGTTTTTAATAAGCAATATAAGTACCACTTCCAGAATTATCTGTGTTCAGTAGCGTAGCTATAGGGGTTGCAGGGATTGCAAACAATCCGGCGCCGAAGTGCCGTAGGCGCCTGTTCAGACTCAAGAATTAAAATTTTTGTTAGAAAGCAAAATACTCTTCCGTTACTGACTTTATCTATGGATCTTATACAGGGTGTTGCACATAGGGATGTGCAGTGAAACGATTGAAGAAATTTCATCGGGGAAAGTTTTTGAAATTTCAATGAAATTTCCTTAGTTGTCGGAAATTTATATTTTATTTGGAAATTTCACTGAAATTGATCTGTACCAAATTTGATGCTGAAGTTCTTCAAGGTGACGGAATTAACAAAAGAAGAAATAAAACCTGCGTAGGTGGGCCATCCTTTTAAATTTAGAAGAAAAAATTACTAAGATCAAATCTTTGCCATCTGAGATTAGGGAGGTATACCAAATTCCAATACCACCAAAGGAAGAATTGGATTATAGCAATAATTATAAATGCTCTGTAATGTTTTTGAAAAGCAAGGAAAATATTAAGTTTTAAGTTTCGGCTATATGAAAATTATTTCGTCACAGAATAATGGCACCCTTCTCTGGTCATCGTACAGTGAAAGCTGCATCAATCTTTTTCATTTTTTTTTCTGAGTTATTGCTATTTTTCTGGAAAAATATGGTGGAAGCAACGCCTTGTATTACAAAATGTTTCGCTTGTTTGAAAAAAAAACTATTTCGTCGCAGAATAATGGCAACCTTTTCGGGTCATCGTACAGTGAAAACCGCATCAATCTATCTCATTTCGTTTCTGAGTTATCGCGATTTATCTCGAAAAATATGGTGGAAGCGCCGCACTGTATTAAATAAAATAATTAATATCTCCGGAACGCTTGGAGTTAGAAGGGTGCGGTCTTCATTAGCACTTAGTCCTTGAAGAGCAACGTAAGACAGATACAATTCTTTCTGGAATTTTTGAAAAGCAAGGAAGATATTAAGCTTTAAGTTGGCAGAAAATTTCACTTGTTTGACCAAAAAATTATTTCGTCACAGAATAATGGCACCCTTTTCGGGTCATCGTACAGTGAAAGCTGTATCAATCTTTTTCATTTCGTTTCTGAGTTATCGCGATTTAGCTGGAAAAATATGGTGGAAGCGCCGCCTTGTATTAAATAAAATAATTAATATCTCCGGAACGCTTGGAGTTAGGAGGGTGCGGTCTTCATTAGCACTTAGTCCTTGAAGAGCAACGTAAGACAGACATAATTCTTTCTGGAATTTTTGAAAAGCAAGGAAGATATTAAGCTTTAAGTTGACAGAAAATTTCGCTTGTTTGACCAAAAAATTATTTCGTCACAGAATAATGGCACCTTTCTCTGGTCATCGTACAGTAAAAGCTGCATCAATCTTTTTCATTTTTTTTTTTCTGAGTTATTGCTATTTTTCTGGAAAAATATGGTGGAAGCGCCGCCTTGTATTAAATAAAATAATTAATATCTCCGGAACGCTTGGAGTTAGGAGAGTGCGATTTTCACTGGCACTCGAAGAGTAGCGTAAGACAGATGCAATTCATTCCGGAATTTTTGAAAAGCTTGTTTGACAAAAAAATTATTTCGTCGCAGAATAATGGCACCCTTTTCGGGTTATCGTACAGTGAAAACCGCATCAATCTATCTCATTTCGTTTCTGAGTTATCACGATTTATCTCGGAAAATATGGTGGAAGCGCCGCACTGTATTAAATAAAATAATTAATATCTCCGGAACGCTTGGAGTTAGAAGGGTGCGGTCTTCATTAGCACTTAGTCCTTGAAGAGCAACGTAAGACAGACACAATTCTTCCTGGAATTTTTGAAAAGCAAGGAAGATATTAAGCTTTAAGTTGGCAGAAAGTTTCTCTTGTTTGACCAAAAAATTATTTCGTCACAGAATAATGGCACCCTTTTCGGGTCATCGTACAGTAAAAAACCGCATCAATCTATCTCATTTCGTTTATGTAAATAAGTGCTTTCTCAGCTGGAGCGCTGAAAGCGAGTAAAGTTAAACAAGCTTCTTCCTGACATATCAAGTCACAGTGCAGAAAAAAATTATCTGTTATCTGCTCACAGAAAATAAGCTTTAGCAATTTAATTATATCAGAAACTAGACGAATTGAATGAAAGAAAGTTATCTCAAATCGTTCTCGACTTATTCAGTTTTTCTGCATCCGACTCAAATTTTCCATTTTTTTTTCACGGAAACGGCGCCAGTTAGAGACTTGCGGTTTGCACCGTTCGATTCTTCTGCTCAAGCTCTACAAGGGTGATTTTTTCGCGCCAGTCTATTTTCCGTCGAAAACCTCAAATTTTCATGGTTGTTCTTTTTCGATAAAAAAATATTTTTTTCCCCTAAAATCGCAAGAAAAATTACGTCTGTAGAGCTCGACGAGGCGCATTGAAAACCGAGCTCCGTTCCTCCGTAGCTCACCCCCTTTCCGAAAAATCGACCCCAAAAAAGAGTGTCGCAGAGGCAGTATTTTTCTCAGTAGAAAAGTGGAAAAGTAAATATCCGCTTGGGCCAATCGAATAATCGTTATTTATCGAACAATATAGCACGATCTTCATTTAAAATGCAATTAAAATAACAATAAATTGAATTAAATTTCAATATATTCTAGTGCTGCCATCATTGAATAAGGATATGGACTTATTGATAATCGATAATTACAGGTTCCTACACATTCATGTAATTACACAGGAAACTGTAATTACCGGTAATTAATAGATTATACTTCTTACTCAAAGATGGCAGCACTACCGCATATTAAAATTAATTTTATTTACAATTATTTGAGCTGCATTTTAAATGAAAGTCTTACCATACCGCTCCAATAATTACGATTGTTCGATTGGCGTGAACGGATTTTTACTTTTTTAGTTTTCCACTGGGAAAATAATTGTTTTATATGCGAGACCATTGATTTTGTTATTTCTTTAAATAAACAGGCCGGAAGAAATTTGCTATTTTCTTCTGAAAAAGCGCGGGAACGAATAAAGATTATGAGATCAAACCTTACTCATTTTTTTCATTGTGGAAGAGAAATCGGTGGTGAAATTATGAAGGGAGTGATTACTGTTGGTTTATCAATTTCATTAGGGTAAAAACGACTAAACCAACTTCAATTTGACGGTAGCTGATGAATGTGCAACATAATTATTGCGTTGAACAAAAATGTAATAAGTCGAGATGACTTAAAAATGTAATAAGTCCAGATGACTTATTACATTTATGCACCATTAACTCAATTCGATTGGTTTCTCACTAGAACCGTTTTCGAAAAAAGAAAAATTAAAAAACACCAAAGGCAACGATTTAATAGGGAATCATTTAAAAATAAACTTGAATTAAAAATTATGCTCTGCTCTTTTAAAGCAATTAAATAATTCCTAATAATGAGCAGCAGAGCTTTGTATTTATATCTTAGTATATGTTTTTTTTAATAATTCCTATAATAAATGAAATACAAGTAAATATTTAGTAATAAAAAAGCGTATGTTTTAAATAAAAAATTATACTATAAATTGCGCTTATTCTTTTCTTCATTTTTTGATCATTACGGAAATTTGAGTTAAGTACTTTTACACAGAAATAAAAAAATTATCTGGGCATAGAAGATAAGCTTTAATGATATATTTACAGTTGCAAGCAAAAAAAGTAGACAAGGTACAGTTTCCTGTAATTATTATTTCTTAAATTGCCAAACATTAAAGACGAATTGACAGGCTTTACCAAACTTGTTAGTTTTGAAAGCTTTTAAATTTTTTAAGACTTATCTGTGCAGTCGTCTTTAATCATTACCATTCTCAGAAAGATTATTTACAGGAAACTAATTTGTCTACTTGTTTTGCTTCCGACAGAATGTTTCAGACAGATTCATCGTCAAATTCAAATTGTTTTTACCCCAAATCGACCCTAATCATCCTCCTCACATCAAAATCGCGATTATTCAACAACGACAAGAGATTGATAGTTTTTGCCATTATTCTGTGACGAATTTTTTTTTTTCAACTAACCGAAATTTTTGTCAACTTGAAACTTAATATCTTCCTTGCTTTTCAAAAATTCCAGATAGAATTGCAACTAAGTGTCAGTGAAAATCGCACCCTCCTAACTCCAACCGTTCCGGAGTTATTAATAATTTTATTTAATACAATGCGGCGCTTCCACCATATCTTTCCAGAAAAATCGAGATAACTCAGAAACGACAAAAGATAAATTGATGCGGTTTCCACTGTACGATGATCCGATGAGGATGCTATTATTCTGTAATGAAATAATTTGTGCTGTCTTATGCTGATCTTCGATGACTAAGTGTAGGTGGAAACCTCACCATCCTAACTCCAACCGTTCCGGAGATATTAGTTATTTTATTTAACATAGGGCGGCGCTTCCACCATATTTTTCCAGAAAAATCGCGATAACTCAGAAACGAAAAGAGATAGATTGATGCGGTTTTCACTGTACGATGATCCGAAAAGGCTGCCATTATTCAGTGATGAAATAATTTTTTTCTCAAATAGCCGAAACTTTCTGTTAACTGAAAACTGAATACTTTCCCTGCTTTTCAAAAATTCCGGAATGAATTGTATCTGTCTTACGCCGCTCTTCGAGGGCTAAGTGCTAGTGAAAACCGCACCCTCCTAACTCCAACTGTTTCGGAGATATTAATTATTTTATTTAATACGAGGCGGCGCTTACACCATAATTTTTTTGTCAAATAAACGAACTTATTAGGGGGTCATTCACGAAACACGATAAACGTCTGTAACCGTTTGCAATTTGCAAATTCAGGTAACTTAATTAATTAATTAATTGATTAGGGTCTGACGTAATTCTTCAAGAAGATTTGCAAAGTGTCGTTGTCGGTTTGTAAATTGCACCTGATCTTGACGTACTGCAACGACATTTGTATGATATAGAAATAGGTCATTTTCTATTTAATTTTATTAAAAAAAAAAAGTATTTTTATATAATAATTAATACTAGTAAATCTGGTAAGTGTTAATTTACGTGAAAATTTTTATACATACAAAAATATTTTAAAAAAAAAAACTAAACAGAATTACGGTTTTATAGTAAAAGGTTTGGTTGAAAACTATGTGACAAGAAGAACAAGACTTTCGAAAGCTATTAATGTCGATAATCCATTATACGAGTATTTAGCTCTTCTCCTTCAGTCTAATTTGAAAACCACCCAAAAACTGTTTTGACCGTATAGTTACCATGACAAAGTCACTGCATTGCAAATTATTTGCAATTTGCAGCGTCGGTAACGACTTGCAAGTCCTGTTTCGTGAATAACCCACTTAGAGCTTAATAGCTTCCTTCCTTTGCAAAAATTCCCCAAAGAATTGCATCTATCTTACGCTGCTCTTCGAGGGCCAAGTGTCAGTGAAAACCGCACCATCCTGAATCCAACCGTTCCGGAGATATTAATTAATTTATCTAATATAAGGCGGCGCTTCCACCATATTTTTCCAGAAAAATAGCGATAACCCAGAAACGAAATGGGATAGATTAATTCGGTTTTCACTATATGATGACCCGAAAAGGCTGCCATTATTCAGTGATGAAATAATTTTTTTGTCAAATAGCCGAAACTTTCTGTCAACTTAAAACTGAATACTTTCCCTGCTTTTCAAAAATTCCGGAATGAATTGTATCTGTCTTACGCTGCTCTTTGAGGGCTAACTATCAGTGAAAACCGCACCCTCTTAACTCCAAGCGTTCCGGAGATATTAATTATTTTATTTAATACATGGCGGCGCTTCCACCATAATTTTTAAGAAAAATCGCCATAACTCAGAAACGAAAAGAGATAGATTGAAGCGGTTTTCACTGTACGATGACCCGTTGAGGGTACCATTATTCTGTAACAAAATAATTTTTTGGTCGAACAGGCGAAACTTTCTGTCTACTTAAAGCTTAATATATTTCTTGCTTTTCAAAAATTCCGGAAGGAATTGCATATGTATTACGCAGCTCTCCGAGAGGTAAATGTCATTGAAGACCAGACCCTCCTAACTTCAACCGTTTCCGAGATATTAATTACTGTATTTAATACAAGGTGGCACTTCTCTTAACTCAGTAACGAAAAGAGATAGATTGATGCGGTTTTCACTGTAGGATGGCCTATAAGGGTACCATTATACTGTTGTGGAATCATCTAATGTTCAAATTAACGAAACTTTTTGTCAACTTCAAATTTTTCAAAAATTCCGAAAGGAATTGCATGTGTCTTACGCTGCGCTCCGAGACTAGGTGCTAGTGAAAACAACGAAATTTAACGTAAACTTCAATTAATTACACTGTATTTATAAAAATATTACAAACAATTAATTGCGTTTTTTATATGTAGATACAGATATATTCATTTATTGTTTCCAAATGTTCCTTTACAGAATTGACGTTGACTCCGATGAAAAATGTATGACAACCCTTAATATTAATCCTTAAACGGACGCTGTGAAAAATTGAACAAATGCTCCTGACCGGGCTCTCAACTGATAATGAAACGTTGATCGTTTGTACCCTACTTCTGACAGTGTCAGTTTAAAAACAATGCGATAATAAAAATAAGCACTTTATGAATTTTTTATTTTTAAAGGAGCAGTCTTTAAAACTTTAATGCACACATGCACAAGAAAATAATCTTAATGCAAATATAAATAAAACATTGTTGAATGTAATATTTTTTAAAAATATGAACATAAGCTTGCAAAATATTTATCATATTGAAGCACAAATAATTCGTTCAAAGCAGCAGAATATTTATTTTCCTTTTAAATAATTCCCTGTTAAATATCGCTTCCTTTGCTATTTTGTAAATTTTTCTTTTCTCAAAACATCGAATTGAGTTAATGGTGAAAAAGATAAGTCAATAGGCGTGTTCTTTTTGCCACACATCTCATCTCAACTCAGATAAACGTCATTTCCGTTGGCATGAACAAGTAAGTATGAACTGTGATTTCGATCTCCTACCTTGTCACTCGTGTACTCCTGTTGGTTGCCAAGTTGAAATACACATTCAAACTTACTTGTTCGCACGAACGGAAATGATGTTTATCTGAATTGAAGTGAGTTTTACGGTAAAAAGAACACACCTAATATCTCAATCTGTTTTCGACGTATTGAATTTTTTTGTCATCGACTCATATTTTTCAAACTTTTTTCTCGAAAACTGTGCGAGTTAGAGATTTGCGCTTTGCATCGTTCGATTCGCCTAGTCGAGCTCTATAAAGCTGATTTTTTTCGTGGCAATCTATTTCTCGTCGAAAACCTCAAATTTTCATGGACTATAACCTTAATACATTTTCGGCCAAGAAATATTTTTTTCTCTTAAAATCGTGAAAAAATTCACCCGTATAGAGCTCGATGAGACGCATTCAAAACCGAGCTCCGTTCCTCTGTTGCTCGCACATTTTCCGAGATATCAACCCCTAAAGTACCGTCGCAAAAAAGCAGTATTTTCTCAATGGAAAACTAGAAAAGTAAGAAACCGTCTGCGCTAATTGAATAATCATTATTTATGAAGCGAGTTGGTACGATTTTAATTAAGAAAACAGTAAAAACAACAATACATTAATGTAATTTTTCATGCATTGGTAGTGCTAACATCTTTGAGTGGGTGTGCAATCTACGAGCATTCATAATAACAGATTTCTGTAATTCTTGCAGGAATCTGTAATTTTACAGATATCTGTTATCATGACTAACATAAATTTCAACCCTTGCTCGAAGATGGCAGTACTACGAAGGCCGGCAAAATTAATTATTATATTTATAATTATTTTAACTGATTTCTTAATTAAAATAATTCCAATTCGCTTCATAAATGACGATTATTATTATAAAACAAGCAAATTGTTACTTTTCTAGTTTTCCACTGAGAAAATACTGCTTTTCTGCGGCGGCACTTTAGGGGTGGATATCTTGGAAAAGGGGTGAGGTATAGAGGAACGGAGCTTGCTTTTGAATGCGCCTCGACGCGGTCTATAAGGGTGAATTTTTTCGCGATTTTAGGAGAAAAAAATATTTTTTCGCCGAAAATGTATTAAGGTAATAGTTCATGAAAATTCTATTAACTATTCGACGAAAAATAGATTGCCGCGACAAAAATTACCCTTGTGGAGCTCAACTAGTCGAATCGAACGGTGCAAGCCGCAAGTCTCTATCTCGCAACGTTTACGAGAAAAGAAATGTTGAAAAAATATTAATTTGTTGCTGAAAATCTAAAAAAATTTAATAAGTCGACGACGGTTTGAGATATTGACTTGGCTTTTTCACCACTAACTCCAATTAATAAAACGACGCCAATGGTGAAAAGCACAGCTTTCTTTCTTTTACCATTTTCAAGTATCAATCTTGTTGTGAATCCCGCCGGCGCATCCACCAAATCGTATCGGTAAAACCGGAATATCGCAAGAACAATATGAGATATAAAAATAAAGTTTTCATAACTCGATCACCCTAACTGAAGCCCACATAAAGTGTGATAAAGTTATTATTTTTTTTTTAATCAAGTTGAATATACCGGGTGTCTCAAGATGGGCGGCGACCGGCGGTATAAAACTAACCGTAATACCTACAGCTTCGGAGGAAAAATTATAGTTAAAGCGATCAAGAGAAA
This sequence comes from Prosopocoilus inquinatus, assembly GCA_036172665.1. Lineage (NCBI taxonomy): Eukaryota > Metazoa > Arthropoda > Insecta > Coleoptera > Lucanidae > Prosopocoilus > Prosopocoilus inquinatus. The sequence continues at coordinate 27,867,350 of CM069876.1, read as the reverse complement.
TTCAAAGAAAATAGTTTTAAGAGTCCGAGTTGACCGCAAGGGGGCGCAATCAATAGGGCTACCAATAAAAATCAATTTTATTAGCAAAAGTCTCAAAATAAGTTGCAGGTTTGATAGCGTCATTAGAAAGCTCAATTAATTCTGCACGACTTTCATTTCAGACTTGTTATCATATCACCGTTAATAAGGGTGGAGGAAACAGTTGAATTATTTACTTTAAAAAATATCATAACTTCGGTACTCCTTATCAGAAATTAACGAACTTCAGCTCATTTGAAAGGGAATTTTATGCTGATTAAAGTTTCTATACAACGACTACGGCTAATTTGTTATAAGGTGCTATTTACGAAAGTAATCGTTTTTCACAGTTTTCCAGAAAAAAATTAAATGAAAAGGTGTGTTTCTTTTGCAACAATTGCAAAGCCTATAAAATGGTGAACATTGTGATGAAAACCGAAAATGAGTATGTTTATTCGTTCTTGAGTTATTATCAAAGACGTCTACAAATTGATGATATTAGCGGAAGGAGAAAGTTCAAACAAATTCTATCGAGTAATACTTTTAATTCTAAGGTTAAATAATGCCTAGAAAAGTTTTTATTAATGTTAGGACATTATTTAAAAGCATTTAAATGTTTTTGGGAATAGAGAATATTTAAACATAAGAATATAACAACAAATATAGAAACAAGAATAATTCAAACACTAAATAAAAACAATGAACAATAATCATACACTATGACCAACAAAGTTTCACTGTGCCACTATACAATACTTTTTTTTAATGTCCGCTTAGAGTTGTGTAGAAATTATTATTGATTTCCTTACGGAGAGTAAACGGCTATTTCGAAATGAAAGATGGGTAATATTTTGAAAACATTTTAGGTACTGAGCTTCAATCATTGTTGATTACAATGTGTTTCATAAATGTTCAAAGTGCTTTCCGTCATTTAACATTTTATTGTTCATTACTTTCATTTAGGGCCGGTTTTTCAATCAAAAGTTAACTTGAACCTTCAGTTAATTCAGACAATTGTTTCCATGGCAATAACATGGAAACAATTGTCTTCGCACTTGTTACCATGGAAATAAACCGAGAGTTAGGGTTAACCTGTGATTCACAGTTTAACTTTAAGCTTCGCTTTATTCTCATGGTAACGATTGTCAGGACAATTGTTTCCACAGAAATAAAACGGAGTTTAAAGTTAAACCCCGATTGAAAAACTGGCCCTTAGTGCGTGTGTTTTTCTCATTTATGTGTTTGTTTGCTTTTATTTAAATATTAGGCTCTCAACAACAACTTAGTACATTTAAATAGATAAAATGTCTTTCTATTTACCTCAAAATGAAAAGTGTCACTCGATAGCATTTATTTGAGCTTTTAGATTCATTTTTATCTTCAGTTAATAACTGAAATAATTAGATAATAACTCGAGAACGAAAAAAGTTATCAATTTCGAGTTTTCACCAAAATGTTCTCCTGATTGAATTTTTTGTAACCACTGTAAAAGGTATACCCCTCTTCATTTCATTTTTTTTGGGAAAGTGAGAAAAATTATCACTTTTGCAAATAGCGCCCTCTAACTACTTTATAACAAAGTAGCCGGAGTCGTTCAATAGAAACTTTAAATCAGCATAAACTTCCCTTTCAAATGAGCCGATGTTTGTATCTGATTTCTGATATAGACTACAGAAATTATGATTTTTTTAAAGTAAATCAACTGTTTTCTCCACCTTTATTAACGGTGATAAGATAACAAGTCTAAAATGAAAGGTGTGCAGAATTAATTCAGCTTTCTAATGGCACTAATAAAGCTGCGCCTTATTCTGAGACTTTTGCTAGTAAAATTAATTTTTATTGTTGAGCCTACTGATTGCGCCCCTTGCGGCCAACTCAGACACTTAAAAATATTTTCTTTGAATTTCTCTTGGCCACTTTTACTATAATTTTGTTTTCTGAAGCGGTAGATATTACGGTGAGCTATATATCGCCGGTCGCCCCCATCCTGAGACACCCAGTATAATTAACTTGAAGAAAATGTTGAATATTATAAAACGATGCAGACCTTGGTTGTTGTTAATGGAGAATACCTGTGCGTCTTGACTCTAATCGTTCCCATCGCAGAATAATTCTTTGCTCTCACCTCAAGTAACCCTCTATGATCTATCAATATGGATGTCATTATTCTGTGGCGGGATCACTTTGTTGTCAAGTAAACGAAACAGTTTGTCAACTTAAAACTAAATATCTAACGTTTGTCAACTTAAAACTTAATAAAAAAATTTGTTGCAAATCGTTTTTAATTGCAGTGAAAACCTTGAGCAGCCTCTGTACAGCAGTTTCAGCCCTGCTTAGGGCTTCGTCAGCAGAGACGTAGCTCGACATTCCCACTGCAAACAAAAACGACTTGTCAATTTATTCGAAATTGCGATGTAAGAGTGCATTGCCAGGTCAAAAAGCGATCGTAAGATGTCGCTGTTTTATCTGTTTAAAACTTAATATCTTCCTTGCTTTTCAAAAATTCCGGAAGGAATTGCATCCAGCTTTCCATTGTGGAGATACTGCTTTCTTTCGACAGGACTTTATGGGTCATCTCGCCTCTGACTTTGTTGAAAATTAAAAACATTTGAATTAGTCTTACAATCACTCAAAAAGTAAAGCAAGTAAAGCACAGTGGTGATTGAGAAATATATCCCCTGATTGATACTGAGATCATTTAATTTTGATTTATTAGTTTTTATCTGTTTTCTAGTCTAACGTATCTTTTGTTATTATTATTTATACTATTTGTTTCTTCGAAATTTTGATTTTTTTGACATTTCATTAAAATTTCAAAGAAATTTCATTCTTTTTACTTGATGTGCAATTTCTTGAAAATTTCACTGCATTTTCTGTTCAAACGTTTCCCTTTAAAAATACTGAAATTTCCATGTTTCTTCCAAAAAAAAAATATTTTTTTGAAATTTCCACATCCCTAGTTTCGCATCGTTTATGAAGTTGCAAAACATCTTGTATTTAATTCACATAAATATAGCCTGTGTAAAGAAACATTTGAAATTTTGACGGCTCTTTCAATTTTTAAGTTGCAAGATGAGCCAAGGTCAAGTTTAAGTAACCTTGCTTGGCAAGATGGCAAAGAATGTAACATTCTTCAATAAAAATCGAAGACGAAGAAACTTTTAATTCTAATTTTCAGAGATATCATTGCCAGAAAACAATTTCAAAACAACTGAACCACGTTAAGAAAACTACGTTTTAAGCGTCCATTTCGAAGGAACGACAAGCTTGGTAGAGCTGGACTGTGTATTAGAAGGTTGCCTTGATCAGCGGAGGGGACAGAGTGCGTATCTTGTTACGTCACGTCACGTGATAAATTCCATTGGGAATATTAACGAGATTGTTGCGTTATTTGATCAATAGGATCATAGAATTGATTCCATTTTTTAGTGAATTAGATTAAGCTTTAGGAAACAGATTAAAACTCACTCTATTTACTTCACTGTGACGGATACAAATTTCGTATGACGTTACGAGTTACTTTTGCGGGGAGGAAATTTCAAACTGCATGTTAAACGGGAACAAGGCAGCCTACTAGATTAGATGCAATATCAGTTTTACCAACCTTGAAGAACGATTTTTGCAGCGCTATCTGTTAATCCGAACTGCAAATTTTTAATTTGCCATGCGAAGAGATTCCGAAACAGCCGAAAAACATTAGGAACGTAAAGAAACAGTGTCCAGAAAACAATTTAAAAGAAATAAAATTTTATACTTAAATAGCTAAAGCGAAAGAATTTGCAAGCACTTGTAGCGCCATCTGTTACCCTAAATCAATACGTTGTACTCTTAGTTTACACACGTAAAACAACGGAAAAATCTATGAACGTTCAAGAACAGTTTTCTGAAAACAACTTTGAATAAAAGTGTAAATAGTGGTGCCATCTACTACCATGAGTCATGACCAAGGATAAGAAATCGGTCCACTTGTTCCACGAGCAGTACGAAAATTTAGTATTCGGATTGTATTATTCCCCGCCCAGAGTAACTTCTGGGAAGTACGAATGCTCGCACTGTAACTCCTCCCCTCCCGCTCAATAGCAATTTAAACGCATCGAAACCGCGCAAGGAATAAGTAGTACATTCGTTGTAAAAAGTATTCAACACTAAGAGGGCCGAATTCTTTCCCCTGGTCATGACTGTCTCTTTATTTTTGGGGAAGCAATTTCAAAGCAATTGAAAAATGCTCAGAAAATTCAAGCAATATAAAAGTTGAACGGAAATGGTTTCAAAACTGATGAAAGCAAAAGATTTCTTCTTCAAGAAAAGGTGCTTTCTTTCGCTCACATAATCGTGATCCAAACGTGTTTTGATTCAAAAACAGACATTCTTTTCTTTGAATCTCTCTATTTTTAAAACTTGTTTGGATTGAATTATGCTTATTTATGAATGAATGAACTGTCAATCAAAAATTTAAGTCAGGTGTTTTGTTGCAACAAGTACAAAATTCAGGACCAAACTATTCGAAACACGATTCAAACTTATAAGCGAAAGAAAGCACCTGTGTTTGAGAAACAATTGAAGCGTACTCTGCGTAGCGCCAGTTTTCGGGAGCTTTTCTAACCTAAAATTTTGACAACTCTTACTACTTTTTGAAATAGGATAATACAAAAAACAATTAAAGGCAGTTTGGATTTACTTAAATTAGAAAGTAAAAAGATGAGGAAACGAAGTTAGTTTTTTTTTTAATTTTGTTTACTACCGTTTTGAGTTTTAATAAAATAGTTAAACGACTTTTTTTACTACCTACTAAAAGTAAAGGCGCCGGTAAAAATTTTGCAATCCAGTGACTTGACTTCTGGTTACGCCACTGTCTGTGTTCATGAAAATATCCAACAAAAAAATGTTCACCGATTTAATATCTCAATCTTTATTTAAAGGGTTAACAATATCATTGTTTTATGAACAAATTTTAATAATTTTTTTGTATCTTACTGTTGATAAGAGGGTTTGAGAAGTTGAATTTAAGAAGCTTGAATCTGATTGGTTATTTAATTTTAATTCAAAAATAAGGAAATTTTATTTTCATTAAAAGACCAAATTAGAAAACAATTAAAATTTTTATTTTAAACACTATAAAAAATATCATCTCGATCATAGTTCATTTCCAAAGCGTTTTATAGTAATAAAATCCGAGACTCTTTGGACGCTCATTATTAAAGGTAGTATAATCAAAAGTATTCAATTTTTTTTTATAAATAAATCTTTAATATAATAAATAGTTATAAAAAAAATATATTCTGTAAAATCAATACAACTATTAAAAATATTACTACATCATATAAGTAAGTACATTAGAAACAAAAGTCCTAAAGACGATAAGAAAAGGTAACAATCACTTCCTAAAAAACGCAACAAAAAACGGAAATACTTTATATAATAACTTTATTAGAGTTTAATATGTGGAACTAGAACATTTTTGGATATATTTCTAAATTTTTTTAACGTACACATCTTCACAGAATTGCGAGTAAAAATTTCCTAATTTTCCTCGTCGGAACTAAGCAGGGTACTTTTTTCCGTGTAATTCTGGGATATCGTGGATACCCGTGGACCTGAATGGTGGAACGATCGATCTGAAGTATCGACGCTGTTGTAATTATGCGGCAACGACCCTCCCGTAGGACTTATGGGATCATCAGGGTCGTAAGTAGAAATTCGCATGGCTCGGCCATTTTTTCCACCTAAGTGTATTAAAACAAAATAGTTTTATGTGCTCATTAACAGACTTATTTAAATGAAGGAAAATAAAACCAAAATACAGTGAAGTTAATAGTTAGGAGATGACAAACTTAGCATCTGAATATTTCACAATAAATGGTAGCCATCCTCAACCAAAAGATAACAGTTTTCAAGAGAATTGTAGATGAAAACTGTATTCAAAATCATGAAACGTCATTGAATGAAAAGCCGTACTGCAAAACACTGGTAAGATTTAAGTTCTAAGCTCGCCCTTAAGCAGTACTGCAAAACACTCCTAAAATTTAAGTTCACTCATAAAATAACAAATAAAACAATTAGTCTCACTTAAGGCGATCCCTTTGCTTTAGTTAATTAGACGTACTTACTACCTGTTGTAAATTCTGATATACCATTCACGATGCTGTCCAAACGTTAAAAAAACGATTTTATTCTTTAATAATATACTGATTATGTGGTTTTTAATATTTTTCTGTTGAGTTGTACCCAATTCGTATATATAATTTACTCTCCAAGCAAATATTAACTTGCGTAAAAATATCGATTTTATTCTTCAGGATAAATTATTGATTCATTCTAATTTATTAGTATTATTTCTTAAACATTCAGCTCTATCTAGTTGTACATACTTTCTCTGTGTATACTTTTCGATCAAATTTAACGAGGTTTTATTTTATTTTTGGAAATTTTGCAATAAAAAATCGTCAATTTCTACTCTTTATCTTTTCCACTCGTATTTGATGAACCGTTTCAAATAACACTGAAGATGAGAGTACTATTTCAAACTGAAAAAGAGAAACTGTCTTAAAATGAATGAATTCCGTAATGCTTACTGACAGTTAGGGCTATTCTGTAACATTGATATGCATATCGAAATTGGTATGGTCTTCAACACTTGAAGGGAACTTGTCACGATTTCATATCATTTCAAGTCGATTGCCGACCGCAAATTGAAGAAAGACGCATTATTTTAAGAATGTCTTTCTTTCAATATTTCATCCGCCTATTGGTTAGTTAGTGTTTAAACTTGGCGGAAAGCCTCCTTTTCTTCCACCAATCAGAAGGTTTAATTTCGTAACGGTCACCTATCTATTAGAACACTCGCCTTCGACTCGTTTTGTAACCTTATGTCTTATGAGATTCCGTTATTCGTTCAAAATTAAAATAGGTAACAATACTTTAACGATCATTGGTTGAACATAGACGTTAAAGAATTCATTTAAAAAATTTATTTTAAGAATGTCTTTTTTTCAATACTTCATTCGTCTATTGAATATGTCTATTGGTTAGTTAGTGTTTTTCTTTGTTTATTGACAATGGGGTCTTTCTGTAGCATTGATATAGATTTCATACGTAACAATTACTGCCATGAATCAAGTTACCTTGCAAAATCGGTATTCTATAAACAGTTTCGTAATAACTTGCAATCCGTATCAAATATAATATCGAGTTAAAATGCATCTCTCTTCAATTGGCGGTCGGCGATCGACTTGAATTGTTATGAAATCGTGTCAAGTTCCCTTCAATTATTGAAGACCATATCAATTGTTATCCATATCATTCAGGGCTATTCTGTAACATTGATATGCATGTTAATTGATATGGTCTTCAATACTTGAAGAGAACTTGTTACGATTTCATAACATTTCAAGTCGATTGCCGACCGCAAATTGAAGAGAGATGTATTTTAACTCGAGATCACACTTGAAACGAATTGCAAGTTGTTACGAAACTATTTACAGAATACCAATTTTGCAAGGTCACTTGGAACATAGCAATGTCAAGTCCATATCAATGTTACAGAATGGACCCCAATGACAATAAAGGCTGCGAAAAAAAGACATGAATAAATAAGTAGTAATAAATGAAGTGATGAGAATCCCTGTGACAACATATTTGTTTTAGTTAAAGCCTTGAGGTATAGGGATGGGTCCTCACTATTGGAAAATCTCATCTCATTTTATTCATCATCCATTTCATAATCCGATTGAAATCATCGAAACCTTACTCCGAATCGAGCAGTTAACTAACACGTTTTGTGATTGTTCCTTTAGATTGTACGACAGTACGTTTTTCATTGGGACACGATCTTAAAAAGACGAAATTTTCTTTGCAGTAGAAATGCAATAATAATAGAGATAAGGTCGAAATCGGCATAATTTTATTCCTTGTCGTTTTCTTCTAATCAGAGTTTCTAATTCTAATCAGAGAGAAGCAAAATAACACTGAAACCGTTCCAGTTCGACTAATGCCTGGTAGAAAGGGAGGCCGTATTCAAGTAAGAAGCTGCCCCCTACCCCAAACTACAGTGTGTCCCACATTGACTAGGCTACCATAGGTAACTTTCTTATTAGTGAAGATTTGGTTAAATGGGCAACGTTTTGCAATTTTATGCGCTTAGTTAGATGGCATAGAGAAAATTTGAAAATTCTGAATAGATCCGATATTATCGCAGAAAAACTGAAAATCGCTGTTTTCTTTAATGTCTAATAACTTCGGAATTATAAGAAGTACGATATCGGAACTATTCAGAATTTTCAAATTTTCTGTGTGTTATCTAAATAAGCACATAAAACTGCCATTTAATCTAATTCTTCACTAATAAGAAAGTTACCCTTGGTAGCCTACTCAATCTGGGACACACTGTATACCATATCTTTGGTACGTTCAGGAGTAGAGCAAGCAGAAAACATGCCGATTTTCAGACGTGCACTCCCTTCTCTTATATGATAAACAAAAAGAGCACCAGAGAACACAACACGTGTGTGACGAAGTGCGCGATACTCCACACTCCGTTCGTATTGCTTGGATCGGTTTCCGTTATTGTTCTCATCCTTGGTTTTAAATGACCAACAGTGTACTGCTTACAGCACTACCCTTTATTATTAATACTCGTCTGTTAAAGTGATTGAAGAATTTACTATCTTATTGGAAGGTTCAGTTTCCATGCATAAACATATCCGCCACTTTTCCATTTTACTATTTACACTAATTCAAAATAACTAAGACGACAATCAAAAATCTTTATTGTTCAAATATTTTTAAGTAAATTAGTGCTGATATTATTTTAAAATAAGAAATAAGAAGAATAAAATGACTCCTCAAAATGTCTTCCTAATTACTTCTCATTTTATTAATATTTTCAAAATCAAATAATTATCCACGAGATTAGTGACTAGTTAAAAATTTTTAATAAAATTCATGGAAAGAGAAGCCTCGAGTTACTATAAAATTTTGTAGGTTAAGTTTCCAGTAACATAGATTGACTAGTTGACATGTTTCGGAAGGAATTTCATTTTCAAAACTGTAATACGAATCTGCAAACGTACCCCGCCATTTCAAAAATTATTATTTGTATGTTAGAAATGGGGAAGGGGGGTCACTTTTGAAAATCATACCGACCCGATTATGAATACAGGTACACACAACAGCAACAAAAGCAAATTGTTTGTCATTCCCATTGCAGAACCTTTTGCTGCTGTGCAAGGAACTCCTTATAAGACCTCGTATAGGGACGTATTCTGTAACTTATTAACGGGCTGTTAAAATTTAAAGGTCTAATAGTACCCATAGGGGTCTATTCTCTATCAAAACCGTTAAATTTAAAGGGGTGTTAAATTTTTTTGCTACGGTAACAACCAATCATAGAACTGTAATTTTCAATTTTGAAGGACCTCTAAATTTTAGCAGCCCGTTAAAAAATTACAGAATACGCCCCATAGAAGGGCAAAAATAAATATTTTACTTTATTCTTAATTTTGCACCTCATGTAATATTGTCAAAATGCTCTTAATTATGTTAAAATAATTAAATTAAAAACTATTTTTTCACGTTTCGCTAAGCTTGAGAGCGAAACGTTGTGTGTTCCTTCCGATTTTACAGTGTCCCTTTAAAGTGTAATAATTATTTTCTCATATGTCTTCTTAATTAATAAAACTTATTTCACACAGTGCAACTGTATTATTAAATTAACTCTAAATTTATCAAAACCACCATTCACAAAATATCTACGTTGATCTGCTTTCTAGTTCTCGCTATCAAGCGATAGCGAAACGTGAGTAAATAATTAAGTTTAGTTTAAATGGACACTGTAAAATCGGAAGAAACACTCAACATTTCGCTATCAGTTGATAGCGAAACATGTGTAGGTGTAAATTAAAGAAGAAATTATGAAACTTAAACTACAGTTACCTTCTTGATATTAAATTTTGGTCAGAAGCACATTAATAGCGTTTTTCACTCGCCGCACTAGCGTGCACTCAGTTGTATCTCCATCTCGTTTTATTACACAAAGTTGAATCGAGATGGAGATACACTCAGTGCATACCGGTGCGGCCAGCGGAAAACGCTATAAGAAAAAGGATGTGGCTAGAGCCCCGAAAAATTAAAATCCCGAACGGGTGCGGTTTAATGGATACGTTTGGGATTTTATATAACGTACTGTCGATCCCGTCTCTCTCTTTATCTCGATTATAGAAATACACGTTTAAATATGACATGATCTGTTCAACTTTTTCTTGTACCTTGTAATATCCTTAGAAAGCGTTGTCGATACAATTGTTTCTAAGTAGTATATGGTATACATAAAATTAAAAGGAGGTATATAATTTGGTTAATTGCACACAAAATCGATTCGTCACTATTGACAGTTGGTATTGTTATCTTAGTGTTATTGCAACTTTAGTACCATCTCTATTCTCCATATCCTAAACACATTAAAAATGTACCATCGTGCTCAATTAAAATGATTCCTTTGTGATATTTGTTTAAAATTTTTTGCCAGAGAACGTTTTTATTAAGCTTGACACCTACGTGTAATGAAACGAGCTTATTCTGATAGATAACTGTTACCACATGTCTTAAACATGTTGAGGACCAGATGTTTTGTGTGCTTTATGGTTTGGGCATATCTTTTCCAAAACTAAAGTTTGTTTTGTCCTTCAAATTTATCTGTAGTATCTTGTAGCTCTTTATAAACCTCAAATTCATATAAGAAAATTTTTCCGAAAAAGCAAAATGGTAACTAACACGACTACTTTTGCTCGTAATTTAGAAGGCAATCAAATGCAGCATGAACAAGTGACATGTTTTAGTTTCAGCAAGTTTTACGTTCGAGATCGTTACAATTCTTTGTGAATCCCGAACGACTTTTAATAAATCACGCCCGTACGGGATCTTAACTTTTTGGAAGCGATCCCGCTTTCGGGATTCTAGCCACGTCCTAAGAAAAAAGCTTTATTCTGACCTCCTATATCTGCCCTTTCAATCTCCTCCGTACGTTTTGAGACACCCAGTAGATTAATTAAACAATTTAAACCGTAATGCAAATATACACGGTATTAAAAAAGTACCGTAGAAGACGAGGCAGTGTGACCCAAAATATGCAGGAAAGTCTTAACGAACATGGATCCTCAATGGACGGTTTAGAAGACATGAAAGATTATTACTTTTTACAATATTTGTGCACTGTTTCGCAAATTGTGTTTTCTTATCGGCAAAATAGGAAGGGGCGGACCAGTATCATGATTATTTGAAACGAATTGTGCGGGGTTTTCGAAACAGCCCGAAGGTCCTTAAGGCAGAGACGTCGTAGCTCCTGTGAAATTAAAGGAGGGCACTTTGAACATTTTAATTTACTTTTTACAACTATTGTTTGTCCATAAATACTTAGTTTGCGTGCACATAAATTGAAAACAAACTGTGTCAATGCAAAATTTTTCGTATCTCTGAAACCGTTCATCTGCCGATCCACGTATATGAAGAGTTATTTTTGACTATTCTATCCTCCCTCAAGGTTTGTGACACTTTCCTTTTAACACCCTGTATATGTATTCTTTTGTGATAGTTTGAATATTACCAATATTAGAATATTAAATTAAATATGGAATCTGGAGGAAGTAGAAACTGTGCATCATAAATGACAGACCTTCATAGTATCTGCTTAATTAGAAGAAACTATAGTCATAAATCGAAAGTACTGATCCTGTTTTGCAGTCAAACGAGTTTTTATGAAGTACAATTTTTGGTGTTTCGTTATTTTATGGTTAAAGCAATAATTATATATTTCAATTCTTTTTTTCATTAATTGGACTGCTGTATGTTAAGAAGAATTATTTCTTTAATCTTGAAAGTGATCAGTCTAAATAAGTAACCCAGCGTATCATTTTTTTCAATGGCACATTTCCAGTTCTTTTTCAAGATTTCATTTGTTTTTCAATTTACGAGAATTTATGTTGAGAAGTGTAAATAAAAAAATTTTAAAGCAATGAATCTTTGGTTTAAATGTCGATGAACCAATTTATCTCTTTTACACTTCACTTGCTTCAGAATAAAAATTCTACAATTATGAATTGTACAATTAACAAAAGTCTTGGTCGTAAACAGAATCTATGACTGTGGGAAAAAATTGTAGAAGTGATCGTCATAATACTTCTCTAACAACCAGAAAAATTAATTACATATTTTCACAATTCATGAAAAAATGTTTTAGACAAACGTATTAGAGACTATCAAAAGTATAAATCGATAAGTACATAAAATTAAATTGAGTGTAAACGAAGCCAGACTCTGCTGAACATGCTACATTTACTATACAGGCCTGACAAAACTATATCATGCCCATGCACTTGTCTAACCAATAGTATAGGCAACCTAAATAGCAACGACTTTTGTTGGTTCATATTAAAACAACCATGCATAATCATAAAAAAAAAAAACTAAAAAATTAATTGTACTGGCTTCATAAGCATGAAATTAATTATTAGTTGTGCTTAGTAGAGTAAGTAAACTTTAATTTGAAATGAAATTAATGCAAATGAAATATTACGATTTTAATTGTTTTGTGAATGATGAAATAAGCGAGCCTGACCTGTTTATACCCAGTAGTACACTACAAAAATATCGAATTAATTAAAAAATTTATTATATAAAAAAAGGTACATACATTTTACATAAATTACTACACAAGACGGTGAACTGTTTGTCAATAATTAAAATATACTATCCCTTATGTACAGAATCTTACACTCATTTTAATTCATACATGTACAAGTTTAAAACTATTATGATAAGAACAATACAAGCTCTTATTCTAACCTAATTAAGAATGTAGTAAAAATAATCGTAAAGCTAGAAAGTTTGTTCTTTTTGTTTAATGTGCGCCGTAAGAAAGTCAATATGCAATTTCGTTAATAAAAAGTACTGAAAACTATTTAAGTACTCGTCCGTGACATGTGAGGAATTTAATGAGACCAGATTTGAAGGAAATTTCTTCATATCTATATGAGAACTAGTGCGGTGGTGTACAACAGTGGCAGTTCTGCATAGCAACTAGCACCACTAAGTGGCATGCAAAAGCATGCTACATAGCCCTAGTAAACATCACAGCTTCTCGTATGGCAGATTTGAGACGACCTCTGCAAAATGCATCCAAATACATGCATCAGAAAATATGAAAATAATATGTACAACTGGAAATTAAAGAACCCAACCGTGCAATGATCAAACAAACTAAACACTACTACATTTAATACAGAAAGCAAGAGATTCACCTTTCTTTTCTTTATTTACAACAAAATCATTTTTTTCAATTTTGAGTTAACTTAAAAGTATTTATACAAAGAAGCGCAATTATTACAATGTTTATAAATAAAGAAGAAAAGGATGAGGGTCTTTTAAAGCTTGTGTATTTAAGTTTGTTGAGTGAAACCCCCCCAACAGCCAAATCAACAACCATTTATGTTTTATTTACATTCCTTAAAAAAATAACCCAATGAATATAACAGCAAAATAATAGAAAAATGTTACTTTTTAAAATGATCTTTTTTCTTCATTGCACTCGTAACTATTAACTCCCATAACTTTAAAGGGTAAGAATAGTGCAAAATCTCACATTCTTCGTGTATCAAACGACTTGCGTCGCGCTTGGACGTACGCTTTTTAATTTTTTTATTTGCAATAAATATGATTCTTTTAAAGGTAATTGAGGTATGCCTTAGACAGCTTTAAACCGTATGTGTTAAACGTTCATTTTCCACCAAATAATTTATTTCGACTATAGGGCTGAAAGGAAAGGTCCCAAAACCTACCTGTTGCAGTCGATAATAAAGTACAGCAGAGTTAGTTCCTACATCAGTCCAGTTCAGTGGAGATTCCGATGGATTCCAGATGTTAGTATAATAAAGCGCTAGGGCAAACCGTTTTATAGCACAGGAGAAGTCTTGATAAAACAGCAATTTCCACACAGTTTAACAAGTCGCACATGACTCGTCTCGATTCGTTTATGGAAAATTATATTAACCAGGATAATATTGAAAAGTAAATATTGTATACGGAACTTTAAATGTAAATATGTTGAGCATTGGGTCTTTAGACGTTTTCAATGAAATGGAACTTAAAATATTTAAAGCATTAGCTAAATTTAAAACATTAAAACTAATCAGATCAGGCCAGATCTAACCTTTACATGATTGTTACAAAAAAAAATATTAATTAATAAACCAACTGCGAACTATGGTGCATACAATAAAACAATAATTTGTTGTCTCACACGCAAGAGCGCGCAGAAAATGTCCGCACGCAGAAGTAAAATTCGGAAGGCGCAAAGTTTGGATATTACATTTTTTTTTCAGTTCAACATAGCGCATGGTAGATCTCTTGGTAGACAGGGTTGCAAGATGTTTTTCAAATGTAGCCAAAAGGCCCCAAAACACAAAAAATGGACATCAAAATTCAGAACTATTAAGAAAAAAATAAATGAAACCTGATCAAAAAGTCAGAAACAAAAGAGAAATGAAAGCAGCAGCGACAAAATATAAGGCGAATAAATAATCAAAAAACAAAACAAAGCGAGATCGACAACACCAGTTCGTAGAAAATTAAAACAAACTCGAGAAAAGTCAGTAAAACACGATTAAAAAACAAAACATAAAGGAAATGAAATATGAGACTTAAAACAAATGAAAAACGACGAAATACAAACAAGCGTCAATAAAATGCACAAAATTAATTCTATAAGAAATTTTGTAAGAAAAGAAAAACACAACAATAGTATGAAACAAAAAAAAAAAAAACAAACGAAGATTGACGACTAAGATGAACAAAAACCAAACGAATCTCCAGACGAAAAATTAAAAAAAAAATTAGTAGAAACAAAAGATAACTGTAAAAAGGCGTCAATCAAAAAAATATGAAAAATCAATTTGATAAATATAAACAAAAATACGACATCATAAAACGAATTTAAAAAAGGAAGTCAACGTTGGCGAGTTTAAAGAATAATTCATTTTACGCACAGTTATTTAGTTATTTTTTTAACACGAGATTTATTTTTGTTTTGATTGGATACCGCATCTTCGCCTTCCTTCTCCAAAACCCTTTTTTATTTATTTATTTATATATTTCGATAAATTGAATTAATTTTTGTAATTTTAAAAATTTTTGGTTAATATTTTAATACATTCCATTCTTTTCGTTTTCGTTGAAAAATTGTTCATATTACAAATGATTTTTTTTAATTACGTAATTGTATTGGACTTAAATTTCACGATTTTGTTTATACTTCTTTATTTGTTCTTTTTTTTAAATTACAAACTGATTTTTCACATATTTGATTTTTTATATTTTGTATTTAAATTTTCGAAAATGCTTTGTAAACTAAATTTTACATTTTTTTTTAATATATTGTTATATTTAAAATTTTGGGCATTTTTATTTGAGATATTCTGGTAAGTAAAGTTTCTTTATTTTTGAAGTCCAAGGAGTGCAGAGAGAGAAAAGGATGAAATATTTTCAACAATTCTGAAAATACAGGTAAACTGTCTTTTTGGCTAAACCAGTTTACGCTCAAACAAAGAAATTGAAATCCAAATTTGTACGGATTACAGAATTGGGGACAAAAGGGGATAAAAAGTGGTTTTCCAGCTCCCATCCGTACGACCTTTACACAACAACTGACTTAAAATTGCCGCAATTATGTTTCTTTTCTTAGAGGAAAAGTTTCAAGGCTTTTAAAAATTCCTTAAAAGTTTGCGTGTACACTTTAGAACCCGAATGACGTGGGTTAAAATCCCAAGTCGGTTTTTCAATTGTGGATGGAAGTCAAAATATGTCTACTTCTGGAGTAGGCCCGACGTCAATACGATATTTAGCACGTTAAAAATCTATACCGAAGACGGCATTTCGTAAAATTCTAGCAGGGTTGGCAATTGACACTTGGAGGAACAATAATCTTCAAACGGTAATTACGCTGCACAAAACTTTTTTACTAAAATATTAAACGTAAGACCCTGAATCTACGCCACTGGAGGTTAGTGTTCAATTTGGGTGTATTGACATGTTTGTAAAATACAAAGTACCAGCAAATATTTTCGACCGAATTATCTCAAAAGCGGCTAATTTGACGAAAATGTAATTCAAGATTAAGTAAAAAAATTTTTTTTTTAATATTTACTAAAAACCTGGTTCAATAGATCTACGCCGCTGGTGAAGAATGTTCAATTTTCTGTATGAAGTAAGTATCTATCAGCGTTCCTCATTTGTCCTTTTAGAAACTAAAAACTTTTGTATACCTATAGACCTGGACAAATTGGGTTAAATCGTAATATTTTGATGACGTCTATAATGGTATAATAATTATTGCCATCATATTCGAGAACATCCTGTATGAAAAGGATGTACTAGCGAAAATTAGGGAAGGAAGGTGACAGAAGTCCCGGCTAGGCCGTATAAACAAGAACTTTTACACAATTTCAACGAATTTTCTGTTAACACTTAAGGTCCGTTCGTTGGTTGCACTAGTTCGCACTCAAAATATCTTCATCTCGTATTAACGTGTGAGGTTAGAACAAGATACAAATACTCTGAGTGCAAACTAATGTAACAAACGAACTGATCTCTTACAATAGTATAGTTCACACAGAACTCCATCAAAGTGAATGCAGATAGTCTCAGATGAAATAACGTGAGGATTGAGGGCGTCGAAGTATGAGGTGTTAATGAATGACAAACGAATTGGGTAGCGGTATGACTGAAATAGAGCTAGAATTAGTCGGTCGCAAGCTATGGCTTTTGTTCAGGTTTGTGAAATGTTTTGTAATTATGCGAATCAAAGAAAGTCAACATATTATTGTTTTCACACAAATACAAATTTGTACAGCAAAAAATTAATGTAATAAATTTTGAAATGTAATATTTTTTTTATGAAACCGTCATTCAGGACATACTGCAATTACCTTTATTAAAAAAAAATTAACGTAATATAAAAAATTTCAATAAAATTTACTAATACAGATTGAGATTATGAGAGCACACGTACCGACAAACGCAAAAGTAATGTCTCCTCAAATTATAGTCTAGTCCATTCTGACTGACCAGACAATATTTTCGACGAAATTGAAAGTCGTATAAGTTTTTTAATGCGGAAAATTGCAAACACAAAATTTCATTAAAATAAAAAAAAAATTGTTATCAATTGCTTTACTTCAAAAACAAATAAATAAACAAATGCATTACCTGAGCTGTACTGTGTGTACTGCTGATACTGTGGATGGAAATTGTGAATAGCATCCGTCATGATGTCTCTAGGGTTTATAGTTTCCTAACAGACGAAAATTTATAATATAAATTACATTCTATTCGATTTTGAATTATTCTACAGTTTTACCTTTAGGCTGCTGGAAATGCTCTGCATAGTGACAGACCTTCCTCGCGAATCCGTTATACAGCCTTGCGCATACACTTGGTAAGGAAACGCATACCTGAGAGCGATAGCAGCACAAAACATTTCTATACATATTAAAAAATTTTGATATCCAGCGGAAACTGTACCAGCAGACGTACGGGTTCCGTTACTGTCAATAATTGGAGATATCACCTCTGCTTTTTCCAGAACAGCTAGCAGAACGCCTGTAATAATTACACAACTAAATTAATGTAAACGATTTCTTTTTTGAGTTAAAATTTCTTACCCTGCCAGAACGATAAGAAAATTACGGATTTAACTGTACAAAATTTTAACACGGGTTCAAATCTTGTGAGCAGATCTCTAGTGGCAAAGTAAAACAGAAACAGCCCATAAAGAGCCAGAGAAATTGAGATATTGTATATAATAGTGATGTAAAGGTAACCACCGTCAGGACTGAAAATACAAAATAAAAAATATAATGTCCTTATTTATTCTAGTCTATGTTATTCTCACCTCCAATCGCCATCGCGAAAATGGCCGAATGCCTGCAGGAAAATTGTTACGAAAGCCATAATCGGCTTTACAATGCAGAACTGTAACGTGGCCTGCTTGCAGAAGCGCAAGAATCCAATGGTATACGTTTTGCCTGAGAGACAGCATGTTCCATAAACGCAACTTGACTTGATTGGCTTTCCCCGAATTTCTGACATAATATTTCCCTCGCCACCCAAGTATTCATAGCATAGAGATAAAAAGTTATATATCACAAATGCTGAAACAAAAGTATTAACATCAAAGACATCCAGATGTTTAAAGCAAAATATCATAGTATACGACGTCACCAATTGTATATACAGGCTGCTGCGTTTTGAAACGCAACATAGGAAATCCCATGTTAATTTAAAGGTCCTCGAATACTGGCTTCCCTAATTATTTTATAACAAAATTTTATTTAGGTTTTTTAAAGTGTCCTTCAAGGTGAATCTGTCCGTGAAGTTTGAAAATTTTTCATTTGCTCAGTTTCGAGATAGTTAAAAAAAAGTCATTAACGAAATTCAATTTATACCAAACTATCAGCACGGCCTTGATCAGTAAATGTTAAAATTAATTACTGGAGATGTTCTTTCTATCAATCTTCTCCAAAAATAACTATGTTTATTAATTATCTGTTCAGTTTCACTACCATTGATGTGGCTATGCTGATAGTTTAGTATAAATTGAATTGAGATACATAATCTTTTTTTAGATATCTTAAAATTCAGCGTATGAAAAACTGAAAAAACTTCACAAACAGATTCATCTTGCAGAGTACTTTAAAAAACCTAAATGGAATTTTGTTGTAAAATAATCAGGCAAGACAATATTCGAGGACTTTTAAATTAACATTGGATTTCCTACGTTGCGTTTCAAAATGCAGCACCTTGTATGTTTAGATATAATACTAACAAGTGGCAGAAATGCAACATACTAACTTTTCACTGTAACGATTAATGAGGGTTTGAGTTGTTGTATACCTATACTATTACTTCAACTTGGATAGTTTTAAAGAAGTATTTTATATAACAAAGCATATACATATATAAATTAATACACTATATATTGTGCTTACAGAAGTACTGACTGATTTTAATCAATTGTTGTTGATCATGTGAGACACAGGACTAAACAAAAGTCCTGTACATAAGAAAATTAAATGAAAATTTTGCGCAGAAAATATTTTGATGTGACTTACCTTCATAACAATCTCGTATAGTAAAGAAGTACACGTAATAACTGTCAGAGTTAAAAAACAACAAGCTAACCCAGGAATGGGTCCCATAAATAGGAACAATAAATAAAATTCGCACTATCCACCTCTGCTCTGCCGGATTGGTATACCATCTTAAGTGGTGATAAATCTAAAACAACAAGACTAACATGAATTATCCATCAATGAATGCTGTACGGTACTGTGTTACCCTTATCTCTGACTCTATAATGCAAATATTAGGTTACCTATAAAAATATATTAAGAGCCGATATTTCCACTTGCTAATAAAGTTCCCATTAACATTTTTTGGCAAATAAGATGAGTTTTATGAATCGTTGTCACGGTGATTCGTCAAATAAATTTATTAGGAGGTTGAAAATATCGAGCCTAAGTATTATATATCTTATTTAATACCACCTTACAAATATGTTTAAAAAAAATTAAATTTGCAGCTAAATAATTAATTTAATACTTTTCTTATCTGGGTTTACCAAATGGATCAATAAAGCTCGCATGTATTAACAAAACTTATTTCCTAATTGTTTTATTATGTTTTTAAAGTAACAAAATTAGTAGCTCAGGTAATATGACTTGCGTAGATACTTAAATAATGAGTAATATTTAAAAAATCTATACTTCAGAGTATATCCCCATATACAAAACATTTTTCCTTGAACGATAAAAGTGAATCACCATAGATTAGATATACGGATGTCTAGAATACAAGCTGACAAACATAATTCCTCAACAATCACTTTGGATTTTCAATGATACTTGATTTTAGCTGATTTACTTTTTAAGCACAAAACGCATCTAATTTATTTTAAGGCAATACTAGAAACGAATGTATGATTTACGAGTGCCCAAAAGATTTTTAATTCTGCCGGTCTAATGTTTTTTGACGTTTAATATTTACCTCTTTAGAAGCAAACAGTATATTTTCTAGCTACGTCCGGAATTTCCCGGACTGTGGTTATAACTAACGATCGCTCAGGAGTGAAAGACTTTTTGGGCACTCATCACAACGTTATAACGTAGTAAGAATGTGTTCTATAACAATGGATGAATAGAACGGAAATAACTAATAAAATTAAAACAAAGAACCAACAATTCTAGTCATATTAAACCTTAATTTCTCTTTACATTCGCCACCAAACTATTTACCTTCCAGGAAAGAACTAATTGATAAAACTATTTTCACTAATATTTGGAGCGGATATTATTGCATAATAAGTTACGAAAATTTGGTAATTAATAACACACCTAGATTTAAGCTGTGCGTAAACAAATTGAACAATATATTTAAAATATGAATGCTTACCTGTTGGCAAGTAACAAACAGCGCTGCCCAAACAAAAGTTCCGGCGATTCCTTGTGCCAATTTTGTCTGCAAAAATATAGGTTCTGAAGGGGCAGATTCTACTGAAGAACTCTCGGTTGTGACAGCAATGGTAGTATTTAGAGCTAAGCTTGCAGCTGTTAAAGCTATACTGCTGGGCGTCGATGACATGCTGCAAAAAAAGAAGAAACAAAAATCGATTTTGGTTTTTTATAAAAAAAACGCGATTTTAAATTGTCCCCTCTTCTCAAGAAAGATTTTGAGAAGTTTCAAATGTAAGTGCAAATTATCTTCTGGAGTAATCAGTGAGGTTGACAACATGCTACAAAGTTATCTTCTTTTCATACATACAGAAAAAATTTCCCAAAATTACTACTGATCAAAATTTGCTTAAAAACTCGTTTTTTACTTTCAGGGAATTTTTATTGCACTATAACATAAGTCATGTTCTTCCATAATAGAAATTTAATCTAATCTTATCATATTTTCCCAAAAAACAATGTACTAACAAGTTGGTGTCCTTTAAAATTATAATTACTATTATTATGTATACAACAATGGAATTATGCATATCACCTCTAATGTTTGCTGTTTTTAAACTGTGCTGAATCAGATTATCAACAGTAACTTGGACAAGTAATCAAATAGTTAAATTTAGAATATAAGAAAATAAAGAAAAAAGTTAAGTTCCATAGTTTCATTTGCTCGCATGTTTAATTACAATTTTCTTCTATTATTTATAATTGTGAATATGCAAAAATAACAACCATTTAAGTTCCAAAAATTTACAAAGTTATGGATCGTCACAAAAAACTGATAGCCAGTACAGTTAAGAGAATATTCAGTCGATTTAACGACGTCATTTAGAATAATAAAAGAAAGGATGTTTCGATCATCAACAAAGGATGTAACAATTTAATTAACACTCGAATGAATTTTAAACTACATTTCATCGAGACAATGGAACTATAATAAAAAGTATTTTAATCTCATATAAAATAGCGACATCTTACTATCGCTTTTTGACCTAACATTGCAGTAGGATAGACAAATTGAAGCGGGATTTGCTCCTAATGAGTCCCCCATGCAAGGCGGCCATGCTTGCTGTCAAAGCATAATGAAAGATTTTAGAAAAATTTTGTGCAAATCGTTTTTGATTGCAGTGAGAACCTCGAGCAGCCTCTGGACAGCTGTTTCAGCCCTGCTTGGGGCTTCTTCAGCAGAAACGTAGCTCGACATTCACACCGCAGACCAAAAACGACTTGCCCAATTTATTCGCAATGCGATGTAAGAATGATGAACATATAAAATAGCGACATCTTACTATCGCTTTTTGACCTAACATTGCAGTAGGATAGACAAATTGAAGCGGGATTTGCTCCTAATGAGTCCCCCATGCAAGGCGGCCATGCTTGCTGTCAAAGCATAATGAAAGATTTTAGAAAAATTTTGTGCAAATCGTTTTTGATTGCAGTGAGAACCTCGAGCAGCCTCTGGACAGCTGTTTCAGCCCTGCTTGGGGCTTCTTCAGCAGAAACGTAGCTCGACATTCCCACCGCAGACCAAAAACGACTTGCCCAATTTATTCGCAATGCGATGTAAGAATGATGAACATATAAAATAGCGACATCTTACTATCGCTTTTTGACCTAACATTGCAGTAGGATAGACAAATTGAAGCGGGATTTGCTCCTAATGAGTCCCCCATGCAAGGCTGCTCGAGGTTCTCACTGCAATCAGAAACGATTTGCACAAAATTTTTCTAAAATATTTTAATCTCATTAACAATACGGTTATTTGTGTTTAGTGAAAAATTAAACAAAAGATTATGAGTTTTCGCTAAAGTTGACCATTGGACGTTCATTATTAAAAGCGTATGGAAAAACCGTAAAACCAGGATTCGAAAAACATATTCTGCACTTAATTTATTTTAAGTTTTTAATCTATAACCGGACAGGATATAAATGGAAAAGCACTCAACGTTTCGGTATCGATTGATAGCTTCGTCAGAAGTGAAAAAAATAAATAAACAAGTTATCAAGAGAAACAAGTCGTCAAGAGAAACAAAAAAGTAACATGATTTTAAAGTAAAATACGAGTTGTCCGGAATAAAACTAACAAGAACTAAATTAAAACTAATTTTATTTTTATTTTTTTAATTAAATTGGCATATCTACATCCTTTTTGTTTCTCTTGACGACTTATTTCTCTTGACAACTTGTTTGTTTACTTTTTCACTCCTAACAAAGCTGTCAATCGATAGCGAAACATTGATATCCTGTCCGGTTCTAGATTAAAAACTTACAATTTTCATCGGACGAGAGTCAACTCCTATTCTTAATTTATTTGTTCATTACTTTCAAACTTTGTTGTCACTAAATAAGATGATCAAGAAGTCCAACAGCGGCCTTAATATGCATTACAACTCTTCATCTGACACTACGCCATTTTGTTTCTCCAAACCCTGCGAGATGTTATCTAATTCTAATTCCTCAAAACTATAAATCAAAATCTTAAGACCTTGTTGCCGTATCTATGGAAATAACAAAAGTCTCTTATATTGCAAAGATTGGGGGGGAAGGGCAGTCCATCCTGTTGGAAGTAACCCTCCTCCAATTCATGTTCCAAGTGTCGATTTATTATTTTCTGTTAGAGGGACATCCCTACGTGCAGTTTCGGAAAGAAAATTTCCAACACCCATTGACGTAAGAATGAAAAACATTAAAGAAAGAACGAAGATGTTCTTTTGTCCGCCAGTATACTTTCCAGTGAATTAGGTCCAATAATTACGAACACAATACTCTAAGGGCTACTGTAAAAATATTTAATACATAGGAATTTAAATCTTCAGATAATAATTTGACTGGTTCGGTAAACAAACCAGTCAATAATCATTCAGTCAAAGCAACTAGTCATACTTGTACAGTGAGCGACAGAAAGTTGGACACATGTGGGAATGTTTTTTTTTTTTATTATTGATTTCTCAGAAAATTTTATTCTTTATGAAAGCTCCTGCATTTTCCCAAACTCAAGACGCACGTATCAAAGTTTGTAATATATCCAGGAAAATCTAAATATCTGAAATCGACATAAAAGTAAAGTACCTTGAATTTTCAAGATATGTGGAAATATTATACAGGGTTACAGCTAAGTAAAGGGCCACCATGGGGATTCGTAAACTACAGGAGATACAAAGAAGGTTAAATTACAAAAAAGTTGCGCTATCTTGGAGCCTGTGAAAATATTCAAAAAAATCTTTTCTATCTCCATTTGTTGCTGAAATATCTTCAAAAACTGAAAATTCTAATTTTCGAAAATCTCGAATATCTTCCTTATTTATTAAAATAGCATCATGAAATTCAATATTTTTATGTTAAATTCGATGAACAACCTAATACCTCTTTTTTCTTATGGACGCTACCTTGCGTATTCATACCACGTGATACGAAAAGAAAATCTGAATACGACCATACGACACACTTATGCTTTTGTTTTAAAACAAATTATTAAGATACTACAAAAGATTTTGAAAAAAATATCTAGTTGGCGGATGCGTGTAAACATTCAGAACTAAAATTATTACTAAATTAATAAATCTTTCTCAATTACGGTACTTATTTATATTTTTACATAAAAAAAATACTTTTCAAGAAAAATTCTCAGTAACCTAATATTTTGTTTCAAAACAAAAGTATAAACGTTCATATGGTCGTATTCAAAAATTATTTCTGCATCATGTACCGTGAATATCTAAGAAAGCGTCCATAAAAGAAAAGAAACAGTTGACAGTCGTATCAAACCTAACCTATTTCTTCGAACTGCATTAGGTTGTCCATCGAATTTTATGATTATATCTTAAGAAAGAAAGAATATTTCCCAAACGAATGAAAATAGAAAAGATTTTTTTGCACATTTTTTTTAGACCTCAAGATATAATTTAACCATCTTTGTAATACTTATAGTTTACGAGATCCCCCTGGTGGTACTTTAATTAGTTGTAACCCTGTATAGCCTACGTTGAAAAAACATCGTAGAACTTTGTGTGTGCAGAGTTTCTTCAGGTATGATATGAATATACTCTGAAATTTGCTTTTTACACAACTGCCAACTATAGTCTATTTTTATTGGACAGGTGGAATACGTGAAGTTGTAAATGAATGTGGCTCACCTATTTATCAGTTATTTGCGTTCTTTTCTTATTTTACTAAAACAGCAACTAGTTAATAACAATTGGGGTCAACTTTGAAATTCTTTATCATATGTTAATTGTGTAACACGTTATAACAATCGGTAAATTTCCGCCTATTAATAAAATTAGAGTATAGAAATTATCATCAAGAACAAGTTTGGACGACGACGTTCAAGGAAATCGCCAACAGGAGCCTCGCTAATGCGAAGGAAGGAATGGAGAAGGCCCTAGAGGACGTTAAAAAGAACAATGAGAAATCCCTAAATGACGCAGCCGCCACTATTAACAAAAATATGAACGGTATTAAGGACATAAATAATTTTCGGTAAACAGCGAGAAAATGTAATTATTTATCTACTTTTAATAAAACAAACTTGAATTAGGTAAAAAAAACACTGATATCATAAAAATTACACTTTTGTGACAAAAAAAATGTTTCCATCGTAGGCGGTCATAATTTCATATTTGAAATCGTATAATACTTCTGAATAACTTTTTTAAATAATTAATTGCGTTTTTTGAAAAATAAAGGCACTTTACTTTTACGCTGAGTACAAATATTTTGATTTCTTTGGTATATGACAAGAGGTGTTCAACCTTTGACGTGTGCATCTCGAATTTGGGCAGATGCACGAGCTTTCATAAAGAATAAATTTTTCTGAGAAATCAATAATAAAAAAAAAAACTTTCTGCCGGTTATTGTACACAAAATGAATCTCACATTATACTAGTAAATTATTGTTCATATCGACTTGTGTATATGCTGGTTGCTATGATTAACATGTTATTGATTTATTTGTTTATGTAATAGCACAGGTACAAATTTTCACAAGTAATTCTTTTAGATATTAGTTATTTACGTAACAAGTATACTTGCGGACAAAAGAACTGACCCACTACAGTGACATTTAAAAACTATTTGATTATGTTTACATAGGGTATACTGATCCTGAAATTTTGAGGTTATAATAACTGTCAGGTGTGAATGAATCCATGTTCCAAAGCTGCTCAAATTAGTGGAGTACAAAATTTAATTCGTAACTAATTTAATTTAATTTAATTAGTTACGAAATTGTAAGTCATGCAGCGATTATCGAGATCATGACAACTATTTTGTAGTTCAAATTCAAACCTTTGCTCACTAGCGGGAAATGTTGTTTTATGATTATCGTAGTCACAGCATCCCCGAAACAATCGAAAGCAAGGGTAGCGCTTTCGAAGGCGACCTGAGCATTGATGCTTTAAAATGTTGTTTTGTGATTGTCCTGATCATAGCATCCCCGAAACAATCGAGAACAGGGGTAGCGCTTTCGAAGGTTCCCTGAGCATTGCCAATATTGTTTTGTGATTATCGTGGACATAGCAACTAGTTCAAAGACAGTCCTTTAAAATGTTGCCATAGCAATTTTAAGTACTAAAGGTAGCTAAAGAAGCATTTTGGAGTGTTTATTATTAAATCTTGCGTCCAGTGGGCTGTGATTAGCGCGTAGTCCATTTCAAATGTATACAAACAAAAGCACTCACAACACTCTGGGTGCCAAATTGAAGAAAAAAAAAAATCGAATGCAAAAGAGAATTTTAAATCTTTCAACCAGCTATCAAATAACTTTCATATTATTGATTGCTCCAAGATTGGTATCCTTTCTGTTATTTAGTGAGGTAATTTTCAGACTGTTTATTTTAAAAGGTAATCGATTATCTTTATTGTAAAATGTGTCTTTATTTTAAACTTACATTATTTTACTTATTTTACCACAGCTGTACCATGTCTAGCTTAAATCCATAACTGTTACCAAAAATTGTTAAATTTGACTTAAAGTTATACTGGAATTGTACAACCTGGGCCTAAACGTTATTTCTCAAACGGAATAAAAACAAATTTGGAATTTGTACTTTTCAAATATGTGTGACTAGTTTCCTTGAAAATGGTAGTGTCACTGAAAAATGTGTTGGTCGACTGACTGAGAAAATTGTTGCGGCTGATTTAATAAAACATTAATCACAATCAATTATCGTAGCAATCAAACCCGTCGGTAAAATATTAGATAAAAATCTATTCTTACATCCTTATCGAACGACATCACGTTATAAGTGTTATCGCAAGGCAGTGTGAAGTTTTTTTTAAGTTTAATAACAATGGGAAAAGAGCATCTGAAAAAAAATTTTTCATTGATCATTCCAGGCTGTGGTTTGCTGAAAACGGTAATTTTTCGATGACTTACATCCTGAAGAAAAAAGTGTTTGGGTGCCTGTAAAGGTATAGAAATAAAAAAATTTCTCCACAAATTTTATATTGCCCTAAGTTTCTGAATTAACTTAAATGGGATTCGTTAGGTGAATGTCTGCTTCACACAAGACAGTTCCAAAGTAGTCTAAAAATGAGATAAAATATTTTGCATAAAAAAAATTTACATTAAAATGCAGTTTTCTGTAACAAATTACTTATTGTTTGCCTTCAACTTAATATTATTTGAAAATAGGCGGTCAAAAATTCTGAAATACCGGGTGTCTTACAAGAAACGCTATAACTCTGTTATTAAAAATACGATTTTAGTAATTCAAAAACAACGTAAGGCTAGTTTATAAATACAACAAAATAGTAACATTCCAATTTTTTTAATTTTTTTTTAATAGCACTACGTATTTTTTTTCGTTCAGTTTGATAGAGAATCTTTTTCTGAATTCAACAATGTATTCATGTTGAATTTTTAGAATCCTAGAGCGAAATAATTAAACTCTTGTTCACAATAAAAGAACGTTTTGTTTTTCCAAAGTACTCTTCGCAAAAAATAAAAAATTGGATTTTTGGCAAAAATGTGATATTGAACTACAATGTGTGATATATCGTTGTAAAGAGGAAAAAAAAAACGTAATCTCAAAATGTTAAAATCCAAGATGGCGTCCATAAGAAAAAACGAAGTTACCAGGTGTTAACCAACTTTATATCTCTTAAGATAAGCGAGATCCCCATAGTGGCACTCGAAAAATGGACAGCCTGTATATCTATAACATTTATAAATTCAAATTAAAAAAAATCATAAATGATAATTATTTTCATTTTAACAACGCTGTAGGATTCTAAAAATTCAATTTGAGTACATCGTTGAATTCAGAAAAAAAATCTCTATCAAATGTTACTATTTTGTAGTACATATTTATAAACTAGTCTTACGTAGTTTTTGAATTACTAAAATCGGATTATTAATAACAGAGTTATAGCGTAGTGCGTTTTTCGTAAGACATCCGGTATACATGACCTCGCTTTGTTGTATAACATAACTTAGTGTAAGATTTATTGACAAATAAAATATTATTATTATTATTATTATATAATTTATTGCATGCAATTGCGTCGTCTGAAGTCACTCATCTTTAATAAAAAAGTAAACAATAACAAATTCTGTAGTTTCAAAATAGGAAAACAATAGTTTTTAAATCAGTTTTGATTGCGGTGGACCTCCTGAGTATCTCCTGTACCGCTGCTTCGGCCCTATTTAGAGCCTCTTCAGCAAGGAAGTAGTTTTACAAGTATTGTTTATTAATATTTAGAACAGTGCTTCCTTTTTAAATCCAAAAGGTTTTTTTTTCCTTAACAAACTGTCTTGACAGTACAGTATTTCTTGTACTTTAATTATCACATGAGCGTGTTAAAACGATAAACTAACATTTTTTAAATTTCCTAGTATTTCTACCTTATCAACAAAATGTGTATGACAGGTATTATACTAGAAAATACGGACAAGAAGTTGGGTGTTACTGTGGCTTACATAATAATAATAATATTAATAAAATAAAGGTTACACCAAGTATATGAAAACAATGTAGTAATTCAAAATTTTCTTGCCTGTTAATGAAGTGTGCTGGCAAAAAGGAAGAAATATAGCTAAAGTAACTGTTTTAACATTTATTACAAATTGCAACGATATATTTTTTAACATATAAAATAGCGACATCTAACTATCGCTTTTTGACCTAATATTGCAGTAGGATAGACAAATTGAAGCGGGATTTGCTCCTAATGAGTCCCCCATGCAAGGCGGCCATGCTTGCTGTCAAAGCATAATGAAAGATTTTAGAAAAATTTTGTGCAAATCGTTTTTGATTGCAGTGAGAACCTCGAGCAGCCTCTGGACAGCTGTTTCAGCCCTGCTTGGGGCTTCTTCAGCAGAAACGTAGCTCGATATTCCCACTGCAGACCAAAAACGACTTGCCCAATTTATTCGCAAAGCGATGTAAGAATGAATTGGGCAAGTCGTTTTTGGTCTGCAGTGGGAATGTCGAGCTACGTTTCTGCTGAAGAAGCCCCAAGCAGGGCTGAAACAGCTGTCCAGAGGCTGCTCGAGGTTCTCACTGCAATCAAAAACGATTTGCACAAAATTTTTCTAAAATCTTTCATTATGCTTTGACAGCAAGCATGGCCGCCTTGCATGGGGGACTCATTAGGAGCAAATCCCGCTTCAATTTGTCTATCCTACTGCAATGTTAGGTCAAAAAGCGATAGTAAGATGTCGCTATTTTATATGTTCTCATTCTTACATCGCTTTTGCGAATAAATTGGGCAAGTCGTTTTTGGTCTGCAGTGGGAATGTCGAGCTACGTTTCTGCTGAAGAAGCCCCAAGCAGGGCTGAAACAGCTGTCCAGAGGCTGCTAGAGGTTCTCACTGCAATCAAAAACGATTTGCACAAAATTTTTCTAAGATATATTTTTTAGAAGTGAATCGTGTCTAGCAATGTGGTATCAGGTTTCTTTTATAAAAGTCTTGACAAAAATAATTCGAGTAAAAGTTCATCTACGTTGACCTTTCTTTTCTAACGCAGTACCTGAACTATTCACTAAACAAATTAAAATGTAGTAATTTAATAAAACACGACATGAATGGGTTATTTGTATTTGTCTCATCGTTTTGACGTTCGGTTTACATAATTTCAGACATGAGTGGAATAACTTAGTCTATGTGGGACACTGATAATGGGAACCATAAACCGTAATGGTGGGACAATCCCACCTAATGGGAGACTCTAACGTAGGCGTATCTATTGTATAACTGCGTTTACAACAATGTTAGACTGTGAAGTATCACTAATATCATTAGATTATTAAGATCTAATCTCAATACTTTTAGCCTTTTTATTATGCACGGATCATAATTAAATTCAAATCACGTATGTATTGGATACTTTTTCGTACATGCCGAGGATAAAACTAAAATAAAAAATAAAATAAGACTAAACAAATAAACTATGGTGTATGTTTATGAACAGATTATGTTCTGTGTACTGTTCGAGTGTCCTGGCAACACAGTCATTACCGAGTCTCTGAAGAGTGAAGAGACAACCCTCTTTTATTTCGAGAACGGAAATCCATACTAATTTATATGTAGTTACTTGGTTTACAAAATATTATTTAACTAAATAAGAATTTGCTATGATATAAAAGTCGGAATAGTGATACTCTGCAGTTAAATGAGAATTATATCATGTTGTTTCAAAAATGGCATTCAGATTCTCGATGGTCTATCAGCAACTAAAAAGTACGTGATCTTTGAAGAAGACGTGATAATTGCCAATTCAAAAATGTCAAATTTGTCATCTTTTATTGTTGAACTTCACAGTCATTACAATAAAAACAATACAAAAATCTCAATCAAAGAGACCAAAGCTCATGTCATGATCTTCGGAGTCAGTCTCTTCCTTCTTTTTCTCTCTCATCTCAGCAATTGGAGCAGCAGCGGCAGTTGGGACTGCAACTACTGGAATACCAGAAGCAGCAGCAAACTTAGAAGGATTCTTAATAAATTCTTTAATGGTCGCGGCTTCCTTGAACCAACTTTAGTAACAGCTGTAATTGCCAAAAGGTTTCTGAAACCATTGGCAACACTATGAGGAGCAGAAGCACCTGTTGGATATCCAATGCTAAGGCAAACAGATGCTAAATTTGCCAGGCCAGCTAAGAATCTTTCCCGTAGATCTTCAGGTTTAATATCCGGGATTTCCAGGGCGAAAATAGTGCACGAGTCATACACTTGCTGAACAATCAAACCATATGAGAACGGATATATGTTCAACATGTTCAAAAGCGTAGCTCCTGAAGCACCAACTTTATCTCCTGGCTTAGAACTTGGACCCTTAGAAATCTTGATGGGAATCGACAGGGCTTGGAAAAAGGAAGTTGTACTGATGTTTTTATATGAAGATAGCGACAATGAAATTGCTAATAACACACACAAGTTGTGTGTGTTCATCGGATACTTTAGTGTCTATAGTTATTAGTTATTTCATTGTCAGTCGCTATCTTCACATAAAAACATCAGTACAACTTCCTTCTTCCAAGTCCTGTCGAGATGACAATAACGTCATTCCATTCCTCTCGTGAACAAAGTGAGAAACGAAGAAGACAAATATAAACGTAACAAAGATAACGGTTTCAAGAAATTCTGTTTGTCAAAATGGCACCGGTTTAAAGTCAAATTCGTATTAGGTTACGTCAATAGGTTTTATTCAGAAGAAGAACAAGAGTCAACTAAAAGTTTGGATACCGATATTGAAACTAAATTTTCTTAACCACTATTCTCCTCTTAGTCAAGAGGACAAGAGAATAATTAATAAATAGCTTACCATTTGTTAGTTTTAAATCATTGGCCCGTATTCTCATCAATTGATTAAAGTTGTCTTTAACTAAAATTGTGATTAACATAAACAAGTTGAACTTGAGCGGACCGTAATACTAACAGTGGTAATCTAATATTTAAAGGGAGTGATTAATTGTACGATAAAGATATGTAACAAGATCAAAGAAACCCCTAATGGAACTATTTTAAAGCAAAGTGAAAATAGCTCCAGTAATAAGGAAATTGAAACCTTAAAGCTAAAGGCAAGTTGCAGTTACTGACATTTGCCTGTATTCTCATATAACTAAAGATATCTCTAACTGAAGTTGTAATTAAAATAAACAAGAAACGTTATAGCTTTATGTCAATTTAATGTGTAAGAGAGCGACATTTTTATTTCTCACTCTCTTACTCATAAAAATGGTATAAAGCTATATCTTTTCATGTTTATTTTAATCACAACTTTAGTTAGAAACGAGTTTAATCACGACATGAGAATATAGGCCGGTACCTTTTTTAAACGTTATTTCAAATAATAAATAATAATAAACTCTTAACAGACCCAAACCAGGGGTTCCCAACCTTTTTAATGCATAGACCTCTTACAAAAAAATTAAAATTTCCATCAAACCCTTGACCATATTTCATTTTTGTTTAAGTTATAAAACGATCTGATCGTCTTTTAGTAGTTTTTGAATTACTGCTGATCGTCTTTTGTCTTTCCTTGACTCGATTTGATTTAATTTTATATTGGCATTATTAGTTTGAATCTTTTCTGTTTTCTTTTTTCTTTTTGTTCCAACTTTCTCTCTTGATTCGATCTGACTTTGTATTTTTTATATTCCTTATTGCATGTTTAATTCAATTGATCAACTTTTGTTTTTTGTTTCTTTGATTCAATTTAAATAAATTTTTTGTTTGATTTTTAACCATCAATTTATATCATCTTGGTTCTCCTTTTTTCTTTTGCTTAATTTTATTAAACACGATTTTATTTTTTTATTATCAGTCGATAGTCTCTTGTTGTTTTTTATTGTACTCGATTTTATTTTACGTTTTACGCAATTCCATCGATTGATCGCCGTTTCCGTTTTCTTTCTGTGTTATTCGACTTGACTTTATTTAATTTATTTATTTTGTTATTATTAACAGTTCGTCTTTTTTCTTTAATATTAAATTAAGATTAAATTTTTGATTATGTTCGTCATTTTTTACATTAATTTGACTTAGAGCCGTTTTACTTCTATCAAAATTTGTACAAAATCTGGTACAAAATGAGAGAGACAGGATACCACAGTTAACATTCATTGGTTAAATTGATACTTCTCTGTCACTATGCGCAAGAAATTGTAACAAATTTTGATAGATGTAAAACGGCTAATTATTTTCGTCCTCACCACATCGACGACCGTCTTTTGTTTTCGTTTCCATTCGATTTCACTGTATTTTATTTTTATTTTGAGAATTTCTTTCAATAAACTATTCAGATAAGTTTGTACTAGACAACAATTTAAAACTGACTTCAACCCCTTAAAAGATCTCTAGAGGTTCATCGACCCCCTTCAAGACTTCATCGACCCCTAAAGGATCGATACTGACCTCACTTGGTACTCCTGATTTAGACCCTTAACATGAAAGGGAAAAGTCTCATCATCTAATTACTATTGCATCTGATTCTTCAAAAATGCCTAGACAATTTTCATATAAAACCTGTAAGCGTATCACAATTAATGTTTACAATGTTTAACTGTAAAAGGTTGGGCGTTTTCTACGTTGTAATAAGAAAATATGTCTTATCTTTTTTCAGATAACTGTATAACAAACGGCAATTTACTGAACCTCCTGTATAGAAAAAACTGAATTCATCTGAATTCATTTGAATGTAAATTGTAATTAACTGCGAGTATGTTATTTTTAAAATTTTTAGCATTGCTAT
Source organism: Prosopocoilus inquinatus (assembly GCA_036172665.1). Taxonomy (NCBI): domain Eukaryota; kingdom Metazoa; phylum Arthropoda; class Insecta; order Coleoptera; family Lucanidae; genus Prosopocoilus; species Prosopocoilus inquinatus. Next base: position 27,834,088 of record CM069876.1, on the reverse strand, counting down.
TATTCATCTGAAATAATATTAACATAACTGAAAGGAAAAGGAAAAAATAACAAAGTCAAATGACGTTTGTTGTTTTAACACATTTCTTACTTACTCATCCGCTTGGTTTTACAAATTACAGTAAATTAATTAAATTAAAACAATGTTTGCATAAGAACAAGTTTAACATTACAAGTGATAAGCCCAATTCAAAAACACCAACACCCATTCAAAAATATAAAACAATTGAATGTTATCCATCAATATTTTTCTAAACCATTTGCATTTATAAATAGGCTTTTTGCACAAACCGATTTAACGCTTAGTAAATATTTGGAAAGTAAACAATTTTTATTGACATTTTTAATTTTATTTACACGGATGATCGAACCCACGGATTATACAGTGTAATTTCAATTTCTCCCATATTTTTTAACATTTGACTGTTTACCTATAATATTGTTTACAGATTAGATCGTGCGATTTAAATAAACAAATTTAAACGTGCAGGACAAAAGGTAGAACATAGAAAGTAAATTTGAAAGCACCGTGTGCTCAATTTAAATGTCCGCACACATGAAAAATAGATCGATTCATTCGAAACGGTATGCACTATTTTCTTTACTGACCTTAATGAGCGTAACAAATATGGAATTGGACGACCTTTAAAAATACTTCGAAAGTATTCCCCGAATAAAAAAATGACATATGTTCCACTCACCTGTGCATCTAGTTTTGTAACGTTATCCCGTTAAGTAGTTTGCAAAAATCACTTCACTTTATTGTACGGCAGTATCACAAACTGGTTACGATTAACAATTAACAACAAACATGGTTTATTTGAACCCCGAAAAGGGCATTTTTCTACCAAAAATATCACACGACGTACCATACACTACAACTTCGACACCAGTCGCGCATGCTCTCTAATCATGTCAATATCGAAAGAGTTCAAGGCAGTGATGATGTGTGAAATCATCGTGAAATACAGCGCAAAACATTCTCGCAGGTGCAGTGTTGCCAACATTTGTTATATTTAAGTTCAAGAGAATAAACATTTCATTTGTATTATTTATTTTATACAGAGATCTCTTCTTCTTTGTATACATATGGGCTATGTATACTTTTATAAAAAAAAAAACAGATCAATGCATTGATATACTGCAATTTAAATGGAAACAATCAATTTAATTTTTGGAACAGTCAGCTGTGAAAACTCTCAAATTATTAATGTAAATTTAATGGCAAATCGTTTCTATTAATTTAATTAAATTACATTTAATTCAAACTTTATAAATTAAATGAGTTAAGGAAAACTGCATACTAATATATGTATACGTACAACGACGTTCACTATAAATGATAAGACTTGACAGTTTCGTAGCCCTTACGCTGAGTGTTCTTAAGGGTGTGGTTCGCTACATTTTACAGCGCATGCGCAAACGGTAACATAATTGGCTACGTAAACTACGAGACTTCCAAATTTTTATTTAAATTACGTATGTGATATCTGATTACTAGTGTTGTGAGTCGCAAAAATTACCAGGTTACGGTAAATTTCCGAAGTTACCGCTAAGGTAATTTGTTACCGTTTATTACCGTTTGTTACCTCTGTTGTCAAGATAACGTAATTTAGAGTTACACACTTGCAAAATTTAAGTAATTCAATGAAAGAAATGGTCACGGAATATTTTTGTTTATTTAGGAAAAATGTAAATACTAAAAAGAGGAAATAAATATTTCATAACCTAAAATGACTTTCGTTTACACATGAATTTATTTAGTGGAAATGCAAAATATTAAATATTGTAAACCTTATTTTTAACAAAAGCCAAAAAGTGTAATGCGTATTCGGTATCAAAATAATCAGACAATTGACTAAAAATCACAATTTTTGTTAAAAGTAACTCCAGCGCGAGATGTCGCCACTTGAGCTGTAATTGGTAATATTCCGGTAACATTGCCGCAGGACATTACCGGTAAGGTAACATTAAAAATAAATTACTGGTAATTTAAAAACACTACTAATATCTGTTTTTTATTTATTTACCATCAAGTAGATCGTGATTTTATTTTATTGGGTGGCTATTAAAGTAAAATTAGTCAAATTAATTTCATGTCATTATAACATACGCCAAAATGTGACAATTTAAATCAGGTAGATCAACCGATTTTGTCAACTCTCAACTTTAGGAAGTAAAGATTTGCAACGACTAATTAAGGGCCGTTTTCATAATCAGACTTTAAATTTAAAGTTACTTTAACCCAAAAAAATACATTTGTTTCCCTATTCTTAAAGTGACTTTAAATTAAAGCTTTCTTAAAGTCTCATAATGAAAATGGCCAGAAGCAATATAATTTGAGAAATGAAAAATATACCTTGTGACGGAAAGTAAATATTGCAACATTGATTCATTTGCAGTAACCGTAACCTCCAAATCAAAATGACTTTCTTTATCAAAGTTTAGTTACTTGCATGAAGTACCAATTTTCACGGTATACTTCGATGATAAATAAATAAAAAACAGATATTAATTACTTTTATTCTTGATTGAATTAAATCTTATGAAACGAATACAAAATTATTTTTTCCGGACCCTATACATCAACTTTATTATGTTTGTTTTTTTTTGTTTGTTTGCCCAACGGGGTCCTAAGTCATAGACTTGTCAGGACCTCAGGAGCAGGGGAGTGTATTTTTGTGTGTGTAAAGTGTTCCATGGCTTTATTACTTCCAAACCTCCTCGCCGTTGAAGGGGAAGTAGTGTCGAATTTTCTCCTCAACACTAAAGGGTACCTGAAGTGAGTAACAACCCTCGAGAATTATCTCGAGCGGATGCGAACCCACGACCTTACGATTGCAAGGCCGGTCCCTTTACCACTGAACCGTTTAATTCTATTTTTCGTATTTCTCTTGTCATTTGTGCCAAATTTCAATTTCAGGAAGCATAGCAGAAGTTATAGATTTTTGACACGAAAAAATGCGTTTTGCGCATATGCAATATTAGCAAATCTTTTTCATTGCGACGTCAGAAAATAGTTTTGGCAACAGCGGACGAATATAAGATCAATTTACGCACGCGCCGCCATGCTTATAAATTTGACGTAAACTGCAAGATTACCCTCCGATCATTCTGGAGCAGTTGCCTTCGCATAGAAGAATCACATAAACCTCTAAAAACGAAGAAACGATTAGAAACTGACTCTCTACATTGGCGTTCGTACTATACCTACTCCTACAGTCGGAAACAAAAAAAGTAGACAAACTGCAGTTTCCTGTAATCATTTTTTTTAATGGTAGTAATGAAAGACGACTTTACATATAATATTTAAAACATTTGAAAGCTTTCAAAATTAACAAGATTAAAACTTTGGTGAAATCTGTGAATTCGTCTTTAATCTATGGCAATTTGAGATAGAATAATAACAGGAAACTGTAGTTTGTATACTTTGTAATGTCATTACGCCATTTTGATTCCTTTTTTGATAGTTCTCTCTCTAACTCATGGTCTTTACCAATTGCTCTCACTGTATCTCCAGTTAAAGTGTGGCAGAACCAGCCATCTTTCAGCAAAAAAGTCCAATCAGTGTCAAATTGACGATATTATTTAACCTTACTTCTTTCTTTCAAAGTCAAATTTTCATGCAAATTTCAGCAAAAAGAAGCCGCGACAAGGTCAAATTGAGAATATTACTTAACCTTGCTTGCTTATTTTCATTCAATCAATCAATCTTCAGTCAAATTCAAGTGTTGGCGCTAAAAATGGGCCAGGGAATGAACCCGGTGCATTGGAAGTACCCATATAAGTGCATTCACCAGGGTGCATACATGAATGTACCGGGTGCATTCAAAAATTTAAATTTCCCTCGCAAATCGAACGAGAAATAATCTTTTCTTGATGTTATTTAATTGTTTGCAGGTGGCTTACAGGTTTAATGTTTCATAGTATCTGGTGGATAGCTGAATAGTAAACTTTTAAGTTTAACCGGAAGCTTGGTACCTTAAAATCTGAATAAAATGAGTAAGTTTTTGAAATTAATGTTACAAAATAATTGTGTAGTGATAGATTTGGTGTCATTTTGAAGTATTTTTATGTCTTATGCAAATGTAGGCATCCGGGCAAAACATCCAATGCACCGGGTGCATTGTGGGTGCATTCCGTGATTCCACCGGTGCAAACGATTGCACCGGGTTGAATCCCATCTCTAGTTGGCGCCAAACTTCTTTTACATTCTTACTTTTGATTGACTGAAGTACTTTTTTGCTGAAATATAGCGGAACCAATTAAAAATAAAATGCACACCATTCTGCAAACTAACTAGAGGGTCTCTAGACCTTACCGACAGAGTTGCCAGATTTTTGCAGGTAATATGTAGCCAACTTTTGATAAAATGTACCCAAAAAGCGCTAATTTTCTCGCACTTCGAAGATATACCACGTTATTTTGTGCGTAACATTTGTTAAACCAATTAAGTTTTTGAATTGTACAAAATTAAGATATTAAATCTTAATTCGGTTTCTTCGCACAGCCTAAATGTTTTGTTGATAGTTCCTACAATTTGGGATTTCAAAAATCATTTTTGGATATCGAAAATCAGAACAAATAAAAAAAAACAAATGAAACCTTCAAAAAAACAGGAACAAAAAAAATAAATAAAAGAAAGAGCAACAAATTAAAAGGCATGAAGTGGACAAAGAAATAAACAAAAAAGATCGAAAACACCAAGCTGAACGAAAAACCACAATTTTTCCGGACGAATGAAAGGAAATTCATTGAAAATAAAAGCAAACTATAGAAAAATATTATAAAAAGAACGAGAAAAAGCAAAAGAACCACGAAATAGGCAAAACAAGGATCACAAATCACAACTGAAGACTAGAGTTGCTAAAAGTACTATGTGTCAAAAATGATTTTTTTAGGAAGCGGATAGAGATGGGATTCCACCCGGTGCAATCGTTTGCACCGGTGGAATCACGGAATGCACCCGGTACATTGGGTGCATTGCCCGGTTGCCTACATTTCCATAAGACCATCATAAGACATAAGAAATGTTTCAAAATGACACCAAATATAATAGGTATATTCGTTTTAGAAATGCTGGCTTTGCCACAATAGCGTCATCGTCAAGTAGCTGATGCCCATCTAGGTCAAGTTATGGTTGCATCAGAAATTGATCTAAAACGAATAGTTTGTGATGGGCAAGTTGTACCCATAGAAAAGAAAAATGTTAAATCAACATAATTTTCGTTTGGGTACGTTCACTGCATTCATTTATTTAAAAGAAAAGCCATTATGTATTCTATTCAAGTAAAAAAATGTTTGAATCAACAAGAAACTGCTTGAATTAATGTAAAGTGTGCATCATTCAAATAAATAAATGCGTCAACTGTATTCAAACAAAGATTTTTCTGTGTGATGAACACCGACTTTGCTGAAAAATAATTAAATTAAGGTTAAATAAACAATATTTTGGTGTTGACGTAACTAAACCCTACTCTGGAGTAGGTGCACATTGCGTCAACACCAGCGTTGCCGCAGTGGCAATTAAAACGAATATGTCAATGTCAAATACAACATGCCGAAAATCTAAAACGAATACACATTTCGTTGACGCAGGTGACTTGCGGCAACGTAAGTCATCTAAAACGAATATACCTAATATATTTTGTACGGACTATCATATGGGTATTTTCAATGCACCGGATTATTCCCTGGCCCATCTCTAGAAACGAATGAAACTGCACATATTTTTGAGAAATGAATATTTATTTACATTCCGTCCACGATTGTAGCACCTACGGGAAACAATTGGTAAATCTCTTAAGGTAGCTTTACACGATGCCTTATTTCTTGCATCATGATGCATGCGTTCATAACGCAATAATATGCATGCTTGACTGCATGCGCAATGCACTATTTTCTGAGAGACAAGGTGACGCAAGCAAGAACTCCAAAAAGCTCTACGTCCATTTTGTAATCCGCAGTGGAACCAACTCTCGTAAAAATATTTTTGCACATATTTAACACGCACGCATTTCTTGAGTCCTCTTGCATGCGTAGACGCATGCAATTAGCGCTTGCGTTGTCGCACGAAATGAGGCATCGTGTAAAGCTAGCTTTAGCAGGCTATTGCCGCAAGTACTTACATTGGTTAGCAATGAAAAAACCCAAAAGTTAAAAAATGGCACTTAGATCCTTTAGCATTTCCACTCTTCAGCTGAGATGGACACAAAACAAATGAAAAACGATGAATTACAAAAGAGCGTCAATGAAATGCGAAGTCAATTCGATAAGGAAAGCATAACGAGAGTATAAAGAAAAAAGAAAAAACAAAAAAGGATTAACTATGATATTCCATCTCTATCATTTTGTGCGTGCGAGATTTTATGTGAAATCTTACGTAATGTCACACGGGCTTAATATGAATAAAAAACAATCATTGAATCAACCAAATATGAAAATCAATTTGATAAAAATAAACAAAAGAGAAATGCAAAAGTACCACGATTAGTGTTGTAAATTTACCGGTAAATTAAATAAATAATTGACTAAATTTACCGGATTTTTTACCGGTAAATTAAACGGTAAATAAAGTAAATAACAAAATGAAATAAAACTGGCTCTATTGTGTTGCTTTTTACTTAACCTTTCAGAAAAGACCAAATACTGCTACCACACAATCCTGATTTTATGAGAAAATAATCTTTTTCTTAGTTATGAATTATAATTGAAAGTTGAAATTCACTCTTATCTCATAAAAAATGTAAGAAAATGGTTTTAAATTATAAACTGATAAAGTGAAATGAACGTATATTGTTTTCAATTTTACGTGTCCATTGGAAGTAATAATTTAAAGGTTATGTTATGATCTTATAACCGCAGTATTATAATAATTACAGGTAGGGGAAGTAATAGAACTTCCTCCCTAGGGTGGACAATAAGGTGAAATGTGTGTGGAATTTCGAGAAAGTTTTTATATTCATAACCTTTAATGCAAAAATGACAAGTGCACTTTGTAAATTATTGTATTTTCCTTTCCGCTTTCCGTTTTATTAAAATTTATAACGTCTCATAAAATAGCGTTAATTTGACTTCACCAATCATTAAAAACAAAAAAACTTAAAAAAATTTAATTGCAATATCCTTAAAGAATTTGCGCCAAATTCAAAATAAATAACCAAATGTAAATAACGTAATTTACCGAATATTATTAACCGGTAAATAACCGGTTAATAATCCAATTTACAACACTAACCACGATAGACAAAAAAATAAAAATCGACGAAAGTTATTGCAAATAAAAATAAATTCGTAGGAAACAATACCGAATTGTAGATGTGATGTGAAATTTTGTTGAGTGTTGTTATGTGAAGACAACAACAAAAGTAGTCCAAATTAGACCCCAAGCGCCAAATAAGAATCTTAAGCACTAAATAAATGTAAATTGTAGCCCAAATGGCAAAATTTCGCCCAATCTGGCAACTCTGCTTACCAAATTGCGTTACTTTGATAATTCTAGGGACTTTAGACTTTAGTGTAAACGACATCGCGAAGCTAGCGCCACCATGGTGTCCTATCTATAGTTTCTTGGTCTGTGTTGAATAAATTGTCAGTTTAATTAATACTAATACTTTTGTAATTTTATTATTTTATGTAGTTCTTATAATGTTATTAAGGAAAAAGGTAGTAAGCAGAGTTTATTTCTGTAGTTCTTTTAATATTTTTACTTCTTCATTCATCTATAAATTTATTTTCAGGTTCCTTTGTGAAGCTAAAGATGATTTGTTTATGAAATTTTTTCCTCTTATCTTTTACATAGTTTGAGGAGGATTAATCACGCTATATTTAATAAAAGCAAGGATGGCTCTCTTAAATCTTGGAGACGATCCCTGGTAAATATCTTTTCCCTTTTTTTCTATGAGGCATATTTTGATCATACTCTTCTGCTGAAGTGTTTTACGAAGTTTGTTCTAAATATTGAGAAAATCATCTTGATTGTTGTTTTAGTGAGGTTAAGAAATAGTATTATTATAAAAGCCGCTTTATGCTATCTGACTTCAGAAATACACATTCGTTTATCAAATACAAAATCAGTTGGAAAATCAGATATTGTAAAGTGGCTGTTAGATTAGGGTTTTGATGTCCTGAATCAACTATTAAAAAAAAAATCTCAAAAGAAATTTCCAACTTATATGATATTAGACTTTTATGTAGTTACTTAACCTGACAGAAATGTAAGTATTCTGCATTTTATGAAGTCACACTTTATAATGCAGTTTCAATGAGAAACTGACTTCATAAAATGCAAGCTGGTAGGTATACTTACAAGTACAACATAGCAAATGTGATCATTTCTGAAGAGCATTGTGTTCAGTTTCATGTAAAGCTAAATAATTTGTTTTTGCTTTCATAAACTTACGATCTATGTATCACAATACATACAGTAATGTTCATATGTATTAGGCACCCTATCATATGTTTACAAACAAATAAAAAAAAGGCTTTGGAAGTACATATTGTAAATAAGTATATTTTTTTTATGAAATTGTTTCTCAAATTAACTAAAATTCCAAAAGTTCTCTTAGCTCTGGTATTATAAACGTAAAATAAATTTACTATACAGTTTAATGCCTGAGTAACAATTGTAAAAACGATGGTTACTACGGCATTAAACTCTAGAGTAAATTGAACTTGAGTTTATATTACCGGGCCTTAATATTTTACTTTTGGTGGGTGCCTAATACATATGAACATACAGTCGGGGACAAAATTGTGGGTATGTAAGAGAGTTCTATCGCATTTGAAAAGGATATATACACAGAATTAAAATATAAACAAAAATAATCAACTGAACAGTTTATTGACAACTAAATATAATATTCTATCAAAAAAAGTGAAAAGATTAACGAAAAACAAGTACTTTATTATAATAACTTAATAATTTCTGAAATAAGAGGTGAACAAAATTATGGGTACAATTTCTTTTTTTGAATTTGTATTACATAAATTTCACCAGAATTAATATTTAGTATGACCTCCCTTGGCTGCAATGACTGCTATTAAGTCGCCGTGGTATGCTGTCAATTAAATTGTTTATTTTTCTGCTGGAATTTCTTCCCAAGCAACGAACAGTTTGTTAAAGTAAGATGTGGCATTTGTAACTCTTTCTCGTGAAATTTTGCCGTCTAAATAAGCCCACAAGTGTTCAATTGGGTTTAGATCCGGACTTTGAGGCGGCTACTGAAGGACTTCAATGTCATTTCCTTGGAAATAATTCTTAGCAACTCGCGAAGTATGTTTGAGATCGTTATCCTGTTGAAAAATAAAGTCGTCAAGGTTCATCTTTTCGAGCGAAGGATACAAATTTTCTTTGTACGTATGATATTCCTGTCATCGTACCTTCTATTCTATTAGCTAAATTGCCTACACCTATTTTAGGACTTAAGGCTTCTCCTGCTCGCCTCCATACTCTACCTCTTCGTTCCGACCCAAAATGTTCAAATTTACTTTCATCCGACCACACAATTTTTTCCCAATAGGCTGGGGGTTTTTTTACATGTTGTCTTGCAAATGCTAATCGTTTTTTCTTATTTCGTTCACTAATGAATGGTTTCTTTCTTTTTAAAAAACTTTGATGGCCAGCCTCCTTAATCCTTATTTTAATTGTTTTAGTAGAAACGTTTATATTGATACTTTCCCTCACTTGGCGAGCACTTGTACTAGGATTTTTTCTCACTTTCCGCACAATTCGGGCATCGTCTCTTGGTGTGGATTTTCTTTTTCGCCCTCGACTCGCAATATTTTCAGTACTATTAGTGGCTTCAATTTTTTTACAAATACGAACAACAGCGTTTTTTGATATTTTATACTTTTTTGCTAATTGTCCGTAACTTATACTCACTTTTCGGTCTTCGACAATACGTTTACGAACTTTCTTAGGACACTTCACTATTAATGATTAACTCAAGAAAAATGCCGTTTTTCAGATTAATCCACTGATATTGTGTGCACGCTAGAATAGTTCTGATGAAACTAAAGCTGCATCGTTGTACCCATAATTTTGTCCAACTAAAAACATCTATAAAATAAATAAAACAAACCCCACCATAAAGGGATTATTAATTTATGAAATAATACCCAATAAATGTTATTTAATGCTTCCTTACACTTAAACTAATACATTCTTGTTTGGGGATGGAGCTATTACTTATTTTCCCTAAAATCAATTCATTGTTTTTTTTTTTCTATCAAAAATCTTGTATTGTTCATCAATCCTGTCTACATTTCCAATTTCTCAGGTTACTAGAATATGAATCATGTGAAAAGTTACAACAAGAAATTTTGGAAAAACTAATAGAAAGGCAGAAAGAATCAAAATCATCGGAGGCATTTTCAAGGATGTCAGCAAATATACGTCTTAGGTTGAAACAATATTCTAATGAAACCGCTCAACTGAAGCAAAAGCTAAACGAAGCAGCAAGAACCCTGTATCCTTTTAAACAATTGCATTTGAACTTATGTATGTGTTTTGTCCTTAATTTTGCTAGTACGTATGATGAAAAGGAAAGAAGAAGTCGACAATTGGAACTGCTGCAGTCAAAGGGCGTTCAAATGCAAAAACTATTCGAAGACCACACCAGAACTTTTAACAGAGATCGTGCTAATTTGCTTGGAAACTCAGGATTGTCAACGTGGGATACACAAGATTCAGAATTAATTGGCAGTGGACCTTCTCAGCATTCTGTACAGGATTTGAGGATGCAACAACAGCAAATGCTTGAAGGTATATTCTGAAGTAAATAAACAATTTTTATGTATATTTGTGTTCTAGATCAAGAGCGTGGTCTTGAGAACTTGTCAAATATCATATCGAGGCAGAAGAATATTGCCCAGACAATATCTACTGAAGTTGACTTACAAAATGGTATTTATTTTTCCTGTTTCGTTTTTGCATTAGTTCCAACTGCTATATTTAATTCTTTTAGATATAATCGATGATTTGGGTACACACATTGATCGAACTGATGCCAGAATAAGGACTGAGACTCACACAGTTGGAACTATCGATCGTAAAGATAAAACCTGTGTATACTGGGTGATAATTGTTTTACTTTTTATTAGCATTGTTACTGTGGCTGCAATTTAAGTGTATTGTAAATAAATAAGCAAAAGAAAGGGAGTTAACTAATGACATAGCTGGCAAGGAACTGTCGATATCCGTTTCGGTTTTAGTAGACCTCATCAGGGCAGTATAAGATGTTGATAACTTAGAGATAAAGGCCTTTTACGCCAATCCAGATCTTTTTTAACGTCATCTTATCATTTCTAATGCCATCTTCCTCCTCAGGTGGAATTTCAGCTACCATAATGTTATCTTTTTCAAGTTTTATTTTGGGAACATCCATCATTGATGGCTTTGCTGATTTACTTGCAGCATGATTTATCTGTTTCTGTTTTTTCTTCAAAGTTTCAACTTCCAGTTTCAGTTCTTGGTTTCCCTTTTCAAAACCTGCAATAATCTGTTGCTGCAGACTAAAACATTCACTTGTTTCATTTCCGCCATTTTCTGCTTGCACGAGTTCGTTTTGCCTGCGCAATAACGTAGATATCTTTTCTTCATATTCTCGTGGAGAATATGAAAATATATCCACGTTGTTGCACAGGGCCACACAAAACTACTGCTGCAATAACAATTTTTCGCTAACGGAGTTTTTCTGTTATGTCTACTTAATTTTCTTCGAGAATTCGTCTTTCTCTTTGACCAAAGCTGCATTCTCTAACTCGTATGTTTTGTTTTCAAGGGCGAAGTTATTCTTCCAGGTATCTGTAACCAAATTGAACAAGGTTTTTAAACATTGTTTAGTTTCCGCCATTGTGTATTTGGTCTCCTGGTCTGTGCTTCGTTTGTTGCTGTTATCCAAGTTGTCAACACCTTACACATGGATCATACTGTTCCGATGAGGTCTAATAAGGCCGAAACGTACGTGGACGGTCTCTTTTCCTTCTCCAACTATACCATTAATAACTCCCTATTTTTTGCTTAATTGCCTGGCGCTAAACTTTACCTTAACGTAAGTAAATAAGTATACATCTTTATTATACATATGAATATATTTTCTACTCAACGTTATTAAATATTTTTGAAGGATTGTAAATAATTGTAGTTAAACCTTACACATAATGTTTCTTAGTAATTTTTATTAAAGTTATTTTATATGCAACAGTTATATCTATTTTCTGTGCTACTGTCCCGTCTGCTGTCGTCCATATTTGTCCATTTAAAATTTATTAATGGTTAATTCTGAAAATTGTTGTGAAAATATTTGTAAACAGTGTGGCAAACAATTGGAAACCGTTTTACATGAGTCGCTTTACAAAAATGCCCTAGAAGTCCACCAGATCTTTTTCCAGAAGCATGTCGACTTACAGAGCCAAGTTCACGGAAGTCCCTTAAACAGAATGAATAAGCAACTAGGTAGATAGGCATTGGGAGTTTTCTCATGTTTTATGAAGACTGCACCGTCTGCGTAAATAGTTGTCCAACTCTTATACAGTAGGTGTGTTTATATTGCGCTAGTGTACACTCAAGTATTTGTGTCTTGTTCTAACGTCTTAGATTAATACAAGATAAAGATACTTGAGTGTGGACTAGTGCAGGATAACAAACAGACCTAGTAATTCTATTTCAAAAACTCTTTAAGCAGATAATGTAAAGTAGCTTCGTCTAAAGTACTTTTTGAATTCCCTTATGCTATCAACATTAATTCGCATACCTCCCTTTTTATATAAGGCAGATTAGAGATGGGCCATGGAATGAATCCGGTGCATTGAAAGCACCCACATGGGTGCATTCACCAGAGTGCATACATGAATGTACCGGGTGCATTCAAAAATTTAAATTTCCCGCACTAATCGAACAAGAAATAATCTTTTCTTGACGTTATTTAATTGTTTGCAGGTGGCTTACAGATTGTTTCATAGTGTATGGTGAATAGCTGAATAGTAAACTTTTAAGTTTAACCGGAAGCTATGTAGCTTAAAATCTGAACAAAATGAGTAAGATTTTGAAATTAACGTTACAAAATGATTGTCTAGGGATAGTCAGTACAAAATATATTATATTTGGTGTCATTTTGAAGTATTTTTTATGTCTTATGTAAATGTAGGCAACCGGGCAAAGCATCCAATGCACCGGGTGCATTGTGGGTGCATTCCGTGATTCTACCGGTGCAAACGATTGCACTGAGTGGAATCCCATCTCTAGTAAAAGTAGAGATATGGGCTCGTTTTTTTACTCGGGATTAGTTCATCCGTTGCAGCGATTAAACCAAAAGCGTTTTTTTTTACAGATGTAGCTATTGAAATTGTCGCTTTAAAGCTGAAAGTGTGACGTCATCAAAGTTCAGTGTTGAAATTTTAAGATGCAGCGCTTTAAATGTTGAAGAGTAAAAAAAAGAGCCCTATACGTTGTTCACAAATTAAAAAACCACCACCTGTTGCATTATGTTGGTATAAAATATTAAGTTGGCAAGGTATTTGAAGTTTCATGTCAAAATAATTTGTCATCTCAATTTTACTGTTATAAACAGATAAAATAGCGACATCTTACGATCATTTTTTGACCTGACATTGACTGTTATAGTATTTATATTCATTTTAACAAGTCATTTCAATACCTGGAAAGCAGAGAAATATTTTAAATGTTAAAATGAAAGAAGCACTCCACAAATGTTTTGTTGAAATAAAAAACTTGGCGCCAGATTTAAGCAACCGGCAAACACTTGATTCCAATGGTTCGTAACTACTTCTTTCTGGTTTTGGATATTATTTATTTAAATTCAATAATTTCATGTTATATTTTAACTTATGTTCTCGTGCTTTTCTCTCTCTGCAAATGTAAAAATGTAATTACATATCTGCCTGCGAATTTCTACAAAAAATTCGTACGTACCTGACACAATGGATAATTACATCTTGTCTGTTATAAAATTCTTCACGAACGATAAGGTAAAAAATATGAATCTTTCATAATTAGTAAATTTAGAACCACAAATCTGTTCCGAACACATAACCTTGTCATTTATTTCAAACACTACTTATCAGCATGGTTTGTTAGTTTGTCATGTAACCTTATCGTTTATTTCAAACACTTGCCAATTTTGGTACTAAATTTTTCTAGGACACTGTTGCCGGATGTATCTTTCACAAGGCAACACCGCTAGTGGTCTTTTAATTTGTGAACAAATTATAGGCCAGGCAATGCACCCACTGCAATGAAAGCACACATGTGGGTGCATTCACTAGAATTTAAATTATAATTAATTTATACCTGTTACTTATTATTAATAATATAATCTACTAAGCTGTTTGCCATTATTTAATTATATTGGTATTGAAGTAGTCTTCTGACAATTTATTTTTTTATTAACATAACCGGTTTCGCCTAATAATTAGGCATTTTCAAATGTACCTTAAAATAAATTTAATAAATAGTAAGAATACTGAAGTACTTACAAGTAAAATTATACTCCTAGTAAATTATTTAAAGAGAAACTGTAAATGTTAGTGTATGTTAATTCTATAAACGACCACATAAAAATAATTATCTATTACATAAGAAAATTTTCGAGAAAATAACGTTTGAATGAAAAAGTTAGGAAAAATGGTTTATTGGTTGATTTTCGACAAAAATACTAGTTTTAACAAAAAAAAAAAAACTAGAAGGCCACAAGATCATGGACTGTTGTGTAGTATATGTGGAAGATTACAAAATTGAACACATTTTTTTAGGGGAAAAAATAACAGTCTAAATGGATTCGTTCAAAATTTATTTAATTCGAAGTAAGAAAACACTCATCTTCTAAAGAAAAGAAAATATGGTTAAATTTGTTGATTCATTAACTGAGAAGGGCATCCTGAGCTATTTCAATGGCCACACTTTTATCATCAGTATTATCATCATTGTTATCATTATTTTCAGTCTTTGAGTTTAATATTTCGTTAGTTTTAACAATATCCGTAATAGATCCTCCTAAACGACGTGCGACCTCAAAAAACCTATGCGTCAGTAACAATCCCATGATGCCTTGATGGTTCCTGGTAATGGCGAAATCCAAGGGAGTGTGTCCGTCTTTATCATTCATATTCACGTCGGCGCGGGTATACAAGAGAGACGATGTGCAGTCTTTTTGATCATTGATTATTGCCAAGTGCAGAGGTGTTTGACCATCAGCATTTGTAAGATTTACGGTAGCATTCATTGTTATCAATAAGTTCACAATGTTCAAGTGGCCTTTTTGAGCTGCAAAATGCAGAGGTGTGTAGCCATCTTTGGTCTTGGAATCGACGCTTAAATGTTTGGACAGCAGATACTTTACGGTTTCCAATGAACCGTTAAGTGATGCCTTGTGTAAAGCATTCTGTTCGTTTAAATCCGTATAGTTAATATCAACGCCTTCCTTTAGGAACAATTTTACCACTTCAACGTAACCTACAAACAATAAAAAATCAAATGATTTTTCTTCAAAAAAGAATAATAAGGGAGTTACAAGCCTTGAAAGAGGGGTGAAAAATATTGTTTTTTGGCAATATGTTCTGGATCCTTAAACTTATCAAACTAATATTTTAAACACTGATACAAGGCACATATCTGCGCATTAACATTTGTCAGATCCTCCATCCTTTTTAAATGGCAATTTTGTAAACGTAGCTTTTAGTATTTTATCCCTAACTTTTCATTTTTTAGATATTTCGTGAAAAATTGTGAAGGAAATATTCTTTAGATTATTAGTACAAAAAAGGTTCTCTTATTGCATTTCGATAAACCCAACTGTTTTCGAGTAATTGAGGTTCAAAAGTTAGTACGCATCTATCAGTGTTGTTAAGTACCTAAATGCAAGTATCTAGATACAGTATCTAAATACTTTGTGAGTATTTAGATACATATCTCAGATACTACTAAAAAAATGTAACTGTATCTGCATCTAGATACAATTACAGTGTATCTATTCATTTGAGATACTAAGATACATTTTAGATACATTTTGAACTTCCATAAAAACAGCAGACCTTGGCGGAAATGCAACCTCCGATTTTACAGTCTCTTTCTTTTGATTTTCCCCTCTTTTTAATTATGTTTTCCAGTTTGTCAAATGACTGTTCTATTTAAAATGCGATTTGATAGTTCAGAAACTTGAAAATTATTTTAAAAGTTGGGAAAGATAATTGACAAAACGAAAAATCTAAAGGAAAAGACTGTATTGTTGATTTTATGAACTTTTCTTGATTATGGGAACGCTCTCTTAGCTGCAACAAGGTTGCAACTAGGAATCCTAGATTCATTTGACATTTAACTTGTCTGATACGGAAGTACGGAAGTAGAGTCATTTCTGTTAATAACTTTATATTTTACGTTGACTTGACTTGGTTTCATACAAAACCAGGTAATTGCTTATCAGCTTGTTGATCAACTTAATTACAAAGATAAATTTTCTATTTAAAAAGACGTACTGCTGAAAAAAAATGTGAAAATTACCACAGATTTTAATGTGTACAGTATTCAGATATTCATACAAAAACTTCGTCAATTTTCACAAAAAAAGTCGATTTGGATCGCAAATAATACCGTACCTCCACTACTGCATAGATTATTGAATTTTACACTTGCAAATATCTTGATAAACTGCAGATACTTTTTTTTTGTATCCGCATCTGTATCTAGATATTTTCCGGAAAAAGTATCTGTATCTGCATCTAGATGCATATTTGTGAAAGTATCTGCATCTGTATCTAGATACTATTAGAAAAGTATCTTTAACAACACTGAACAGGGGGAAGTGACTTTAGACTAACCCTGTAAAAGAAGAATCGGCAAAATGAAACAATTAAGATTGCACAATATTGAGATTTGCAGTTGTGCAGTATTGACTTGTTTTATTTTGACAGATTCTTCTTATACAAGGTAAGTCTAAAGTCCCTTCCTCCTATTAATTCGGAAACAAATAAGACACAAGGTACGGACTAAGATAAAATCAAGGGATAAAAAAGGTAATTACTTTAGAACATCCACTAGATGGCGCCGTGCGCATTGTTAGTTTCAATCTTTTAAATGGCAAGATGATATGTGGCATATTTCAAAGGAATTTCAATTCTGCACCCAGCCTTTTGCCATTTTAAGTAGTTTTGAGTTACTTACAGTTAATATAATTTCTGCTTGTCAGAAACCGTTTCTTCTCCGTGTAAACTTTGAAACAAAATAAAATAGGAAATTCGAACAAAAACCAAATCAAAGCAAAAAAAAACTACTAAAACCAAATAAAGTTAAAGTATTCACAAAGTGGGTCTGTACGTACTATGAACTTATCAGCTTATTGATCAACTTAATTACAAAGATAAATTTTCTATTTAAAAAGACATTACTACTGAAAAAAATTATGAAAATTATCACAGATTTTAGTGTGTACATTATTCATATATTCATACAAAAAGTTCGTCAATTTTCACAAAAAAAGTCGATTTGGATCGCAAATAATACCGTACCTCCACTACTGCATAGGTTATTGAATTTTACACTTGCAACTATCTTGATAAACTGCATCTAGATACATATTTGTTAAAGTATCTGCATCTGTATCTAGATACTATTAGAAGTGTATCTTTAACAACACTGGCATCTATACGTAAAGTTAATACCTTAAAATTTACCAGATAAAATAGCGACATCTTACTATCGCTTTTTGACCTGACATTGCAGTAGGATAGACAAATTGAAGCGGGATTTGCTCCTAATAAGTCCCCCATGCAAGGCGGCCATGCTTGCTGTCAAAGCATAATGAAAGTTTTTAGAAAAATTTTGTGCAAATCGTTTTTGATTGCAGTGAAAACCTCGAGCAGCCTCTGGACAGCTGCAATGTCAGGTCAAAAAGCGATAGTAATATGTCGCTATTTTATCTGATCATCATTCTTACATCGCAATTGCGAATAAATTCGGCAAGTCGTTTTTGGTCTGCAGTGGGAATGTCGAGCTACGTCTCTGCTGAAGAAGCCCCAAGCAGGGCTGAAACAGCTGTCCAGAGGCTGCTCGAGGTTTTCACTGCAATCAAAAACGATTTGCACAAAATTTTTCTTAAAATTTACCAATTTCGTATTTTTCACTTTTCGAAAAAAATTATATAAAAAGGTGGGTGACGTTATATTTTGATGTTCTATTCACCCTGAAAATATCGGGAGACATTTTTGAATCACGGTGTATAAGTAATCTCTTGAAAATTATTTTATTGCATACCTTCAGCAGCAGCTTTCAGAAAGTTCAATTCCATGTCACTCTTAGTTATTCCATTTCGGAGCAGGAATTTTATAGCTTCTATGTGAGACCTAGACATGGCCAAATCCAGAGCTGTGTACCCACTTCTGCATACTTTGTTGATATTGTAGTGCTCCTCGCTAGTCTTTAAAAACAATTCCATAATATTGACACGACCATGAAGTGCTGCTAGATGAAAAAGCTCAACATTACCGCTCTCTACCGCGTACCTTAGCCAATTCCATTTCAACAAATTATCCTTCAAATGCACTGTCCTGTTTGCTGTCTTCAAGGATTTAATGACTATGCTCACAACGGTACAGGAAGTCCCATGTTCCGGAGCCATAATCTCAAGAAGTTTAAAATGGCTAACAGCCAGGTGTAAAGGAGTTCTCCCCAGTCGATCTCTGAGGGTGTTTTTGCCTGAGGCTTTTAATAAACGTTGCAGTTCTTCGACATTGTTATTGAGCACGGCTAAATGCACTGGGCAACCAGTTGCTGCAATTTTGTCAACCATATGGCGTGCCGATTGAAGACAGGGTTCAAACAGCAACCTGTACATCTCCTGGCATATCGAATAGTGTATATTCTGCACTAACCACGTGGCTAGAAAGTAATCACGATATACTTCGTGAGTGAAAATAGGCACATTGTCTTTAATTACAGCAATAAAACCAACGTCATATTTACTTTGCAAAACGTCCTTGATAATTTCATCCAAGTACTCTTCATGAGAGGCGTTGTTAGATAAAACGAAGTTCCGTCCGTAAACCGAAACCAGGGCAAGGATTTGAAATAAGTGGATGCATTTCGTCTGGAAACTTTCGCAAGTGTAGTAACCGTTCCATCCATAGACTTTATGAACTGTTTTGATTCTGTCATGGATAAAACATTTGTACCAATTTATGTCAGATTCAAAGGAGAACGCCTGTAACTTCTCTTTGTTCAGTTGTTCTGCGAGAATTTTTAAGTGGAGGGGTATTTTGTAGAACGATGTGTCAGTCTTCGAGTATAGAAAGGTGCGTTCGTGCAAACTGGGCACGTACAATGCCTCATGTAAATAATATTGCTTCTCAAAGTCATTAATCTCCTGTAAGTTAATTGGTAACACGTTAAATTTCTCTTGCAAAATATTTACAGCAATTGGTCGTGTTGAAATCCAAACTTTCACGTTTTCTTGACTCAACTTTTCAATAACTTGCAAAATAAAATCCTTGCTCCAGACTATAATACTGTGGAAGCTATCCATGAATACTACCACTTTCTTCTGCGCCTTGCAGATCTCGAACACCTCCACATCGAGAGTTATATGTTTATGTCCAAATAACTTCTGATAAAAATAATCCAGAGGATCATCGAGTAAACCTTGGTGTTTCTCTTTAAACTCTTTTTGGAGGACACTCAAGTTAACAGGCAAAACGAAATGGTCTGGTAAGCAAGACCAGGCTAAAGATTGAAGCACAGTCGTTTTCCCCATTCCCTCAACTGCAGTGATGACGTTCAGAGAATTTTTGAAACACTCTACTAAACCACGTTCGTCAACAGTTTGTATTTGAAGGAGAAATCCATTTAAATCCTTTATTCCACCGCTTGATCTTATCCATTCGAGGTAATCACCGTCGACTCTTAAACAGTGCACTTTTAGAAAAGCTAAATTTTTATTACCGTCTAGACTCTGGTACAAAGACGTCATTTCGTTTTCGTTTACACCCTCAATGATAATATTAGTGCTTTCAGCTTTTAAAATAAATTGAACAATTTCATCTCCGTTTAACTTCCGAGATGAATTTATTACAGAAATACCAACTTCATTACAATTCTTGTACATGGTGAAGTTTAACTTGTGATTCAAAATGAACACGTTTGCCTCGGTTTTCCACAGGACTTCTGCGCTCAGGAACGTTTTAAAAAAACGTCTGCCCACGTAGAATTCAACTCGATGCTCTAAACGTTTGCCAATTTCATTTGATTTATCCATTGTAACCAGAAACGTTGAGCTGAGGTAATTAGTGTTAAACTGATCAGCGAGCTTAAGCATATTTATAGAAGGTCTACCTTGTAGCGCTACTTTCGTGTCTTGCAGGATCTGCAGTTTTAAATCTTCACTCGCTGCTTTCAGACTATCAAAAATTTTTAAGGCACTGTTCAATTTCAGCTGGGTAAAATCGTTGGTCAATATTATACATTTATGGCCTGATGTTGAAAGTAGTTTGTTCAAAACTGCGCTCACGAAATCTGCCTCACTTAGGCTGTTGATTTGCAGGAATAAAGGTAAAACCTTTTTTTCCCATAACATAACTATCAACTTATGTATGCAGGGGAAAAATTGCATAACAGGATGTTGATTCTTGTGCTGCATCCACAGCTTCAAATTTAAATTTATCTGGCATGTATCCTTCACGTGCATTTGCATCGCGTAGAAAATTTTTCTCACCAATTTCCAATTTTCAGGAGAGCATCTCTTTATGAGAGTCACATCCGAGGTATTGATGAGCTCGCTCCAAACAAGCTGGTTGATCCCTAAAGGAACATAAATTTCTGGCTTGACTAGAAACGGTGTTAATAAGCATTCCAATAGCTTTATTTTTATTTCACTATTACTGAGCAGGTGCCGTTCTTTTCGATGGTCAAACTGTGCAATAATGTTTCGAATCACGTCCTCATCATCTACTAGCTCAAATCCTGCATCTTTCAGTAAAGACCTAATCAAGTTTATTATAATCTTGGAATCAAACAGGTCATAATATAATCGCAGTTTTGAAAGAAATTCTTCATCCTCCTCTGTATACACTGAAAGTTTGTAGCAACGTCTTCCGGTGATATCTGCAAAATTTGGCGAAGAATCTTCCAATTTACCATCATTGATTGAAGTACAGTCTACTTGCAAACATAAACACAAGTTGCAGTCTTCCGAAAATTCAGTTTTCAATAAGTTGTAACAATTCTTCATCTCTTGAAAGTCCAGTTTAGGAGGAACACCTTCGCTGCAGTGAATAAAACCCATCGCAATAATTTCTGACTTTTCGCTGTTGATATTTTGGATTATCAAGTTTCCGAATTCGCCGTATTCTTCGAAGTTCAAACCAACAAGAACTTCTTCATTGTCCTCATATAAAGTAAACTTCAGGGCATAGAGTGTAGTAAGAAGTAATTCGTATTGTTGGGTGACATCATCATGTGACCCTTTGTTTACCTAAAAACCATTTGATTTTATTTCAGAATAAAAAAAAACTTTTTGTGATGTTAAAGTGTACTTGACAGATAAATTGATTAAAAAATAACATGGGTATGTTGAAAATAAATTGTTAAGTTTATCTGGATAGGGAAAACCGGGGATGGTGTGAACACAGTAATAGAATTGACAGACTTTATAAGTATTTCTGGCAGCAAGATGAAATCAATCCAAAAGTATCTAATGTAGTACAAAAAATCACATTTCAAGCCTTCGGATAATTTTGCTTTTGTGCTCGTAACAGTAACACGTACATTAATGCATATTTTAAATAGATCAAACATGGAAAGAAGATCCCTTTCGTCATGGCTTACAACCACTAGAGAGGTGTCTATTTGAAGTGTTCAAAGAGTACTGCAGTGAAATAAGAATATCAGTTCATCCAAACGCCAAGTCTTTCCACGTTGATTTCCACACCAAGTCCTTTCACATCGATAGAAATAAGCTTGAATCTTTGGGCTGGGCTAAGGAAATTGTCTAGGATCGGACTAGAGCACGGAAAGAGCATGATAGCCACCGACTATGCAGGGAGAAAAGAATTGAAAAAAAGATAGCGAATAAAGAACGCAAAGAAATTTAAGATCGTGAGGAAGAAAGTTGAAACAGAAGAAGTCTATTGGGATGAAGCCATGGAAGAAAACATCATAACATTTCCTTCTGAATGGGAAGAGAAGAATCGAAAGAAAGAGAGCGAATAAAGAAGACGAAGAAAATGAAAATTGGGAGGAAGAAATTTGTAGAAGAAAGAAAAGGATGAAGATGCGGGAGGAAACATCATAACGTGTTCTTCTTCTGGTTGGCAAGTACACAACAAAGGTGACGAATATCTTAAAACTTTTGAAGGTGCCGACGAAGGTGATTTCCTAATTTTGAAAGTACCTTCGAAAAGACAAGTTTGCAATGGACTGTATGGGTGGGTTTGAGAGGAACTTACGCGATGAGTTTAAAGTGAAGTTCTGTAAGCGACTGCTTCCTTTCAACCCATTCAGGATTCTGCTTACAACATGGATGAAAACGCCTGAATGGTACAAATGGTAATGGTCTGGCCTTGCAAGCGCACGGTCTTGGATTCGAACCGTACTTGGGATATTTCTCGGAAGTGGTCGGTATCCTCTTCAGGTGCCCTTCAGTGTTGGGGATAAAATTCGACACTACTTGCCCTTCAAAATCACGGGAGTCAAACATAATGCTAATGGGGTAGTAGCCTACGGCATCAGTGGAAACAGTACGAAGAAATGGTGGACTACATGACCTTTTTGAACAAGTACGTTGGTAGAATCGGATCGTTTTCGAACTGAATTTTTTGGAATTATCCATCCCTAGCCTACAAGAAATTTTAACAACTTAGTATACTTTTCGATTCCGTCATTTCAACAAGTGCTCCTAATCATTGGTGTATATCATCCTCAGGTGACGTCCAAAATATTCCGATATAGATATGGTTTGCATAAATGCAGTATCCCTATTTACACCTCCGTACTGAAATGATTACCAGTGAATTTTATATTTAGACAATGGGTGCCATCTATTGGTCAACCGACTCTTTCGTGGTTTGACGAAAGCGAGTGCTACACATTCTCTCGAGAAAGCACGCCATCTGTACGGAATATTCTAAAGAGTTCATGATAGTTTCATGTGCAGCGTTTCTAGTAACGGCTGTATTGGATATTTAAATGAGGACGGTGCGCGATTTGGACAGTTTACATTTATCGAGCGAAGTGTTAACATCTTGTTTGAAACAAACGGTGAAATATTGAAGTGTAATATATTGAAAGACGTGTTGTACATTATTGTTCGAGTAATTTGGATTAAAGTAGCGTTTAATTAAAGTTTTTTAAAATCAACTGACAATTATTATTTGCCAACTCCAAAGTCGTAACAGTATACAGGGTAATGTATTACACAGCATTATTTGAAAACTATTCTAAAACTAGAACGGGTTTAGAAAGTTTCAGAAAAAATTGAAATTTTTAAATAAGGAAGACGTCAAAATCAAATCAACCAGAAAGATGCAGCTACCTTCTAGTAAATTAAAGTGCGTTAAATTATATAGTTATTACACTCAAGAAAAGGAATATCTTTAAATATGTACTTGAGTTCTTTTTTTATTTTTAATAAAATCACATTGTCTTTCATGTTGTATGAATTTGCCTGTAACATAAAGTAAGTACGTATTTGTATGTATGTTTAACAACTTCCTGAAATTATTGCCACTTGTACTTGGTATTTATTACTACAACGCGTTCCAACCTTAGAATATGAATTCGAGAATATGCTTCCCTTTGTATCGTTCGTGGTGTTTTAATAACGATATCCTTATCTCTCCCAATTCTCATAAGGCTCGTAGTGCATCCTAAGAGTGGAACGCGCTATAGTGTTAGTTTGCGAAGTTAGTTTAAAAAAACATGGAAAATATGTATATAATTACCTCAAAATAACAATCCGCAAAATTTTGACTTATGAAGGTCTTATAATTCTCCGCTTCCTTGTCTATTAGACACTTAACAACATTACCATGCCCCCTTTCTGCTGCCAAATACGATGGTGTGCTCGCATTCACATCCTCAGCAACTACATCAACTCCGTTTCCAATCAAATATTCAACGATGGGAAGATGGCCATTAGCAGCAGCTACGTGCAAAGGAGTTTCCCTAGAATTATTACATACATTTACGTCGGAACCAACTTCCACCAACAGTTTCACAACTTCAAAGTTTCCATGTTTAGCAGCCAAATGCAATGAAGTATTTCCGAACTGATTGAACGTGTTCTTATCGACACCCGCATCTAGTAAGAATCTGACTAATTCTAAACAACCACTCTTGCACGCCACTTGGAAGATGGTATTCCCATTCGAATCTCGTGCTTCTTTATCGGCTCCTTTTCCAACTAAATATTTTACCACGTCTACATGCCCTCTCGCTGTTGCTACATTCAAGAGTGTCATGTTTTTCGCATCCTTTTTGTCAATTACATATTTCAGCTGAGCCTCTTCGAGGTAATTTAAAAAGAGAGTCAGACTCTTAAGTTCACCGTAGTGAGCAGCAATATGTGGAAGGTCTTCGTTGCTCGACAGTTTCGCGTACCGGTAAAAGTCCCACCCAAATGCATCTTTGACAAGAAAGTCTACACTTGTCTTACTCTCAAAGTACTCTACTAACGTACTGAGGATCTCGCACTTTTTCTTGTTGATTTCACCAACGCTTGACAGGAAAGTTGTGTGAGGATCGAAGACGGAAACAGCTAAATGTAGAGGTGTCCTACCAAACTCGTCAAACTCATCAATTTTTTGTTCACTTTCGCAGAGAGTCTTTACTCTGTCCAAATTGCTGTTCAACACGGCCAAGTGCAAGGGTTTCCCCTTAGCCGCCATTTTATCGAACATGGAACGCACTAGTTTATGGCTGGGTTCGAAAAGCTTTTCGTAGAGATTCACATTCCGAAAAGTTATCTTGGAGTTTGCGAGAAATTTTGGATTTAACTTGGAAAACATGTTCGGAACATAATCAACATTGGCTCTCGTTATATTTTTGAATAGCCACTTCGCCGCCATATATTCTGCGTAAGACTTGTGTATGAAAACGGGTATTTGATTGCTAACCGCCACAACGAGACCCAAGGGATTCTTACAGTTTTCAGTGATTTGCACTGCCTCTTCGAAATTCTCAACAAGGTTCTCGTGGTTCATAGCGATGGCAATCCTGAAAAATTCCACACCGTAAATCACAGCCAGAGCCATTACCTCGTGATTCTTGATCAGCTCTTTTTTGCTGGCTTTGATAAGAATGTCCATGTTATTCTTGCACTGGAGGAGATCGTGCTTCCTACAGAACGTGTCAAATTTGTGATTAATGAATTTTTCATAGACGTCAGTTATTTCAAATTCCTCGTTAAAGTTTTTTACGGTGGTCAGCATGTAAGCATGAAGAGGGATGGTGTAAAAGTTTTTGTCAATGTTAGCTAAGATAAAATTCTTATCGCTCGCACTAACATCATGCAAAGTCAAGTAATTTCGAAAGTCTTGCTCTGTAAAACCCAACAGATGAATAGTGTGTACACTGAAGGCTTTCTCAATGAATGATTTGGCGAAAGGTCTGGTTGCTATCCAAACTCGCAGCTTCTCCAACTGAATTTTCTTCATCATATTAATCACCATTTCGTTATACTTGGGTGAAACCTCATCGAATGAATCTAAAATAACTACGACCTTACCACATTTACGCAGGTGACTAAACAGACACCTCGTAAACGCCTCCGCTTTCTGTTCTAGTTTCTCGAATAAGTACAAGATGGGATCGTCCAATATTCCGGTTTTGAGAACATTAAAAAAATCCTCTTGGATTTTGTTCAAATTTATCAGCAAAATCCAGTACCTTGGATTACAATGGAAAGCCAGTGACTTTAAGGTTGTAGTTTTTCCCATCCCTGGATCACCACTGATCACGTTGGCGTCGTTTTGGAATTTGCTCAGAAGATCCATCTCATTCATAATCAGTCGCCTCCATTTGAAGTTTCTACTAATGTAATCCCTGTCATTTTGTTTGAGTTTGACCCCTGTACAGTATGACGAAGAGGTGTCAGTCGTACTTTTCAAAAGGCGCAGAAGTAAAGAAGGTGTTACGTTTCGCATTATTTTATTTAGCCCTTGAACATTGCTCTCGACAAGGTCAGAAAGCGTAAGTTCTCTGCGGCCTTGCATGCACAGTCTAGCCGCCTTTAATATCTGAATTTGCAAGTTGCCTCCAGTTTTAGCATCGAAATACTTAAAAGACTCGGTTTTAACATTCAATAAGGTGCTATGCATTTTAAATAAACTTCTTAATATTTTTGTCACTTTATTTTTTTCTTTGATAGTCATGTTCTTGTATGAGGACTTCAGTCGTTTCTGCACAGTTTGCAAAACTTTTATAGCCTCATTTGCGCAACTCGTTAAAACTTGAAGTCCACCGACTGACATTACCTTCTCCAGTCTAAAAAGTTTATCAGACAGCGACCTCGTTATTCGTTTGAGAACTGTAATATCCACTAAAATGCACCTACTCAGATACTTGCTAGTGTATTTGAGAATTCTGGAAACTTTCGTTAAAGATTTGTCCGTGCCCATGTTAATTAGAACTCTCAACCCTGGCTTTAATTTTCCTGGTGGTTTCCCTACGAAGATGTAGAAGCCGTTAAAACCGATGCTCGCGTTTAAGATCGTGGTCACATAATAATTGTTGCTTTGATTAACTCTCAACACTAAAGGCACAAGCTTCATCTTCCAAGCAGCGATCAACAAACGTTTCGAATTAATCCGCCCATGTTCAGGCACAGTATTTAAAATGCTTCCCAAATTTCTACCCTTCAAAGCCATTTCCACATCTTTCGGAACATACTCCAACCAATTTCTAAAGTTCACCTTTACGTACAAGGTGCTCTTCATTTTCTCTTCGATCGCCCCGTAGATTTTACTAAGGCAATCCTCGTCTTCTACATCTTCTTCCACCACAGTCACGTTAGCACAAGTCACAGCAGAGTTCCACAAATTCGGCTTTTGCAAATACACTCCCGTAATTGTCGGTTCAATCATGAACGGTGTCAATAATAGCTCGAGAATTTTTAATTTGATGTGCTCTTTGCTCAACCACCCACACTCAGTTTTTTTAAAAAACCAATCGTCTATGAACGATATGAATTTCTCACCTACTTCTTGTGCAGACGTTCCAAATTTCTCCGTGAACTCATCAGTGACGCGCAGTTTAACTTCTTCGGAACTCATTTGTCCTGTGTACAACTTAAATTTGCCGAAAAACTTCTCGTAATCTTCCAACTGTGTTTTGTTTACACAATTGTTCAGAGAATGAATTTTTAGGTCGTAACTGTTCCCTTTAGTGTTCAAGAAATCTTCTTCAATGTTCGACGAAGGTTGAATCGAAAAATTCAAGGAAGTGGAGTGGTGATGTTTCTCCGGATACTCTTTGCAAAAGTCGCACTCGGTTTTCTTCAGGTGTTCTCTGAGTTTAAATCGCATCTTGCTTAGTTTTTGTTCTTCCACCACAGAGTTCGTGAACAAGCAAAAAGTAGTATCAGTAGTATCGTTTATCGAATGAACGACTTCCAGAAATGATTCTTTGTATTTTAACATGCAGAAATCTTCACTGGTGAAGAAAGTTGGACCGATAGGCTTCAGTCTTGTCTTGTGTTTAAGCTGAATTGCAAAGTTTTTCTTCGTCTGCCCGAATCGTTGAACTTGAACGATTATGTCATCGAAAGCTCCGAAATCTGGATGGTTGGATGCGATTAGCAATTCTTGTACGTCTTCGTCTAGGGCTAGCCGCAATGCCACTAGTGAGGTCACATATACTTCATAGTTCGTACCTTGATTAGTGGTGCCATCTCGTTTTTGGAAAGTTACCTTTCGGAAAATAAATGAAGGATAATTGATTATAACTAAACAACAGGGTTATTTAAAATAAGGTTGAGTTGAGAGAGTGAATGGTATCTTCATTAAAAAAAAAAACAATCAGCCGGTAGAAAACTTTTGTTAAAAAAGTTCACTAACTTCTCTCGGAGGTGCCTTAAATTTGGTGTAAAAAATCACTTTGCCATAAAACAAACTCTATTGACAAACAATTCATAGTAGATTTTACAAGACTTCAAGTTTTTAACCTTTCACTTTTGCCAATTTTATACAGTTGCACAAATTTTACAAAAATTTAGTGTTAAAAAATAGTGAAGTGTTACTTACGATATTGTTTAATGGATCATTGAAGTTGTCCAGTGTGTAACCAGCATTCTCGATAGATGACTTGACCTGAAAGAAAATCTCTAAGCAAATGTCTATGTGGCATAAAAAAAATCAACTAACGTGAAATGTACTGGATGACTAATAGTTTTTTTTCTATAAAATAAAAATTTATTGATGTTTCGATCAATGCTATGTACAATATTATTGATGGTTCAGTTAATACGTTCACAGTTATTTGAATCAATCAATGTCTATTAATAGATTTACGCCTCACAGTAAGAACATCATTGTCACGTCTCATGTTACATATTGTATGTACTGGGCCTGACTAGTAGCTTCTTTTGGTTCTTTGAAACTCGGGGTTTTGGGCTCTTAAAGAGATGGAACCCTCCAACTCTTGTTGTAGATGATCAAAACGATTATCTACTTTACACACGGGAGAACCCCGGAATTCACGCTAGCCAAATCATCACTCCAGGTTAGCACCTCTTGTGTGAGTTTGATTTTCATTTTACGCACAATTTTCTAATGATACTCTGGATTGCATCTGTTGCATCAATTAATCACCTGCCCGCAATGAACTCGGGATTTCGTTTTAAAATTGCTTGTGTAAATAATTCGTTTAAATGCTGAAAGCAAAAAATCTATTTTGAGAGTAATAACAATATGTGACGGCTTGCGCCAAGCCGCCCGATTGTTATCATGGTTAAGTTTTTTTGATTTAACTTTGTTTTATTCAGTCTGGATGCTTTTGATGATGATGACGTTGATGTAATCCTGGTCTCAATTCCGGATGTTGTCTCCAATAAAATCCACCTTCAACTTTAAACATTTATTGTAACAAATTAATACTTTACCACTGACGTTACTGTCTTTGTAGCTCGGAATCTAATCAAAATCAAATTTTTAAACGTAAAAACAATCGATGTTTCAACTAAAACAGATTTTTCACTGCAGGTGACTTTGTTCCGCCTAAACGTCGAGCCGTCAAAAGGTTGCCTGGGCAAGTCGTGCACCGGTAAGTTCATTTGGATCTCGACCTCGGAATTTTTGTTTGAAGCACAGTCTAATTGTCTGTCTTTTTAGATACCAATTGTTTTTCACTTCCTGAACCAAATTTCGTCTCGCACTTATAAAAATTCAGTGTATAATGCCCAATTTCTTCACCTCCTGATACATTTATAAATTGTCTTTATTGAACAAGACTATCGATGAAGGTGATTTATGTGCTTGACTAAAGAACTAGACTGCATTTGCGTCAAGGCATGATCTACCGAAGGCTGGCTTAAATTACAAAAGCTGTGGTCTAAATTGTGAATTACGAACGATGACTCGTGAGACACAGATACTGCAACTGCAATGTTATCAAAAATGAAGGTAAATAAAAATCGGGAAGAGCTCACGAAATGATAACCTCGTATTATCTTTTCGTGAAGTTTCCCTTGTGGAAAAACGGGAGCTTTAAAGAATTTAGTTTATTTCAAGTGCAAATGTAAAGGACACGTGTCGGTAGAATGTCCAAATAAAACAAAAACAAAAGACTGATATGTTTTCGCAGCCATTGACAGCAGCCCGACACGTTTCTACGAAAGTTAAAAAAGTAAACTCATGCAAGAAAAATGTTGTCTTCCCTATCGTTTGATCTTAACATCGATAAAATGGATTGTGACGAATGGTTTATAGATAATGTTGCCACACATCATAATACGATACGAAAGATAGGTACAGTTCTTTTGAAATATTTCTTTTGAAATATTTGAGAATCCAAAGTAACTGGATAGTGCCAAAAATGGAATACAAATTGGTATTGGTACCGAAAGAATTTATGGCAAGGTACATGATGGTCAAGACTAGACGATATTTTGAAGATATTTGGTTCCGTCTTGATGGAAGGTGCAATTTGTTTTCTGTAGCTTCGAAATGGACAACGAATGGTCTGTTTCTGGAAAGTCTCGTATACTTATCTGTGACGAGATCAAAAAATCGGTTTGGTGGAAAAATCCACCAAACCGAGAAAGTTAATTTATGCTGAGTCTTCGGTGCAATGAAAGAAAACGATCTACAAGGGCACAGACATATCCTCGTTTTTAAGGATGATTATAACTCCCGTATTAGAAAACCAACGTAAACATAACCCTAGTTTCCGTTACATTGTGAAACTACGACTTTCTACCACGCTACTGAACTTGCATTGCTGGCGCCGTAGCCATGAAAGACAGGCAATAGGGATCTCCATCTTTTTCTGTTTCGCGTCTTCTCATGGTACATCGTGTACAGGTTGTTCTTGTTTGCTTTAAAGTAATATTTATTGGCTTCGTGTATATCACACAGGGATGGAAATACCTAGAAAGGGCGGGTAGTGAGGCTACGCGATTTAAGCAAGGCGCTGCCGTTCTAAGTCGTAAGATACATTTCCATGCTGTAGAATAATATCAATGGTACCAACATAATTAGCGTACGATCATTAAGTACTTTCCAGATATAACTTTAAACTCCCGTACTACTCGAGAGTATTTCACTTTGAACTGTTGCAACACGGAACACAATTTTCAATTGCCCGCTGTTGACATTTGAAATGTAATTCTGGAGCAGTTCGGGAACTTAAAGACTGTTCTATTCAGGAAAGATTACATGCACGTTATATAAGGACCTCGTCTATGTCAGGTGGTTGCACTACGTTAATCAATACTATACGAATTTTTATGTATCTGAAATGCATCATTAAATCAAGTTCAAATACGAAATTAATAATAGTGTCCTGTATTCTCACCTCATCTTTAATTTAGCAATGCCGTGATTAAATTCTCTATCACTCTTCTACTCATTAAATTCGCATAAAGCTATATTGTTTATGTTTATTTTAATCACGGCTTTAGTTAGAAACGATTCTAATCATGAGATGAGGAAACTTACGGCCCATTGTTGATTAACATAGTGCAACCAACCACGTGAAATAGACGAGTTCCGTATATGACGTGCGTGTATTCTTTCCTGAACTGTATTTTTCCATTGCGTTCCAAGTAGAGATGGGCCAGGGAATGAGCCCGGTGCATTGAAAGCACCCATATGGGTGCATACATGAATGTACCGGGTACATTCAAAAATTTAAATTTCCCGCGCAAATCGAACGAGAAATAACCTTTTCTTGATATTATTTAATTGTTTGCAGGTGGATTACAGGGTTTAATGTTTCATAGTGTGTGATGAATAGCTGAATAGTAAACTTTTAAGTTTAAGCGAAAGGTTTATAACTTAGAAGCTGAACAAAATGAGTAAGTTTTTGAAATTAACGTTACAAAACAATTGTCTACCGATAGTCCGTACAAAATATATTATATTTGGTGTCATTTTGAAGCATTTTTTATGTCTTATGTAAATATAGGCAACTGGGCAATGCACCCTGTGTTTTGGGTGAGTGCATTCCGTGATTCCACCGGTGCAAACGATTGCACCGGGTGGAATCCCATCTCTAGTTCCAAGTGAACGCAACGAACTACTCTGGAGTAACTTAGAGTTACTCCAACATTAACCTGGAAAGCACCTTTAACAGAGATAGACTGTAGATGCCGCCTACTATAAAAGATTGCTAAAGTCACTAGATCTGTCAAAGTACCGCAAACTTGCCGCCATATTGATTCCCTGTTTCGCGCCAACCTCAAAACATTGAAAGTTTCTTGCAGTCGTTTACTATATTAATCAATAATAAAGTCTTTAAGTGAATAATAATCACTGTGTAGAACGACCTGAGTCACAGAAAATATCTAATAATTAATTTTATAAATAAAACCGCACGTAATTCGTAAGTATTCTTATTTTTAGCGAAGCAGAATTTTGTAGCTTTTTCGATATCTACGGTCCTTGACGTCCTTCGCATTCGATCAGTTTCATTATTTTCGAATACCTGTGAATATGGTACTTTCGTGAACATTAATTTCAGTTCGTAGTAATTGATGTATAGGTGTTTTAAATTTATAGTCACTATTCAACTTTCCTAGATATCTAAGGTGTCCTTTCACATTACTCCGTCATGATTCCAAGTCCCAACGTGGATTTATTTTGCTTAATGAACGAACCTCATTGATAATATCGAAGTCTCTTGATTGTTGAGTGTGAATGCGGCGAAAGTTGAAGCCTTGTCAGGAGCCGTTTTTCTTACCCCTTTTGTGCATGCAGTTAAGTTCAAAAACGCAAGAAATCGCGCACGCTTCAGATAAATAGGTGTTCATAAATCTTTTGCGTTTAAAACATAACTGTGCTTGAAACTCAACAAATTTTAAAGCTAACGGTATATCGTCTGACAACTGTTACGACATGTCACTGCGCCATATTGATTCCTTTTCGATAGTTCTCACTCTAACTCATGGTCTTTACCAATTGTTCTCTCTCCAACTCATTGTCCTTACCAATTGCGGTACTTTGATAGATCTAGGGAATTTAAATATTACATTTGACGCCGGCGCCGCCTATAGATCACCTCCACACAGTATACACATCAATCAGTAGGGACAGCTTAGGCTTTTCGCTCTTACCGTTTCTGAGAGCGCATGTGCGAAATGAGCGGGCATTCATCAAGCGGCCGAGCGTGGCGCAACGGTCAATGGTTGATGGACTCGTTCAGGTAACCACAGGAGCTGAGTTACTAATTCAACATAGCTATTGAACAGACATGCTTTTGGAGTGCCAAGCTTCAGCAGCTAGTATTCTCACATTAACCCTTTAAGAACACGAGTTGTTAACTTTCAACATGCTGAGTCTGCATTCAGGCTCGGTGATCACCTGAACAAGGCCAAAAAACGGACGTTCCGCCAGAATATTTTGAGGTCACTTGTAATTTTCCTAATAAAACAAGCTTTTGTTTTTTAAAATAAGAAGTATATCTTACGAAATAAATAAGTTTTTCAAGTAGCGACATCTGGTAGCATTAGAATGACTGCCCGCCAATATAGGTTCGGAAAATTGTAGTATGAACTTCAAAGGTGCCGACAGAAGCTGTCCCTACTGATTGATGTCTATACTATGACCTCCACCTCCATGTTTGAGCTTCTGCTAGTAATTATCCACGTAGTTGTCAGATTTTAATAAGGAGAGGCTAACTTGATATGCATAAACAAAGGGAATAAGTACTCACCGATATCACATCTTGTGCCATTTTTTGGAAGTCAGACAACTTTGTATTTATGGGCTCGTTTTTTTACTCTTCAACATTTAAAGCGCTGCATCTTAAAATTTCAACGCTGAACTTTGATGACGTCACACTTTCAGCTTTAAAGCGACAATTTCAATAGCTACATCCGTAAAAAAACGCTTTTGGTTTAATCGCTGCAACGGACGAACTAATCCCGAGTGAAAAAACGAGCCATATGATGCTTGTTGACACTTAACAGCAAGAAATTGTCAAATGATAAGATATAAGTCACACACCGAACATAACATAAATATAGGTGGGAACGAATGTAGCAGAATTCAGATGGTTGTTCAAATTATGTTTAAACATACACATTCCATTTCCCATTGCTTAATTATACGCTTCATTCACTTTTCCTCGCACAAGATGAAATAAAAATGTCTGATAGGGATGTGATATGTGATTTTGTTTCAGCGGAAAGTGCAAAACTGAGAAAAACGATATCAAAGTGCGAAAAGGAAAACCGACTGAATACAGCTGGAATGAGTGAGTCAAAGATGCGGCGGTCAAGGACGTAACAATTAAAACTTGGTTTAGGTTCAACGCGGCGCAACGCCAGCGCAACACGCTGAGTAGAGATGAGTTAGGCAATGAACCCGGTGCAATGAAAGTGCCCATGTGGTACTCAACAGGGTGTATACAAATGAAACCACTCCAAGTAGGCACAGAATTTAAATCGGCGCATGTCGGCATCACATTTACGCTCACGCTGTAAGACTTCCTCGTGAGCGCTCGGGTGTGCTTACTTTATGTAGTGGAATCGCATATGAATACACCGGGTGCATTCAAAAATTTGAATTTCCCACTCAAACTGGACAAAAAATTATTAAAATAATAAATTTAATTGAATACTGTGGCAGAGCCATAGAAAATAATAACACACACACAATATAAAAATTTCTCGCAAACTAAAAAAACTTTAATTGAAGTTGACTCTTGTCCGATGAAAATTCTAAGAAAACAGTTTTTAAAATTTAAAATTTACTTTTTTTCGCTGCTCATGAAACTATCAATCGATAGTGAAACATTATGTGCTCTTTCCAATTTTAATAGTGTCCGGTTAAAAACTATTTTCATAAAAAAACGTTAATTTTCACTAAAGTTTTAATCAAACTCATGCGTAATAAGTTTATACATAATAATAATAATTAACAAATGAAATTGTGATATTAATAAATTAGAAATTAATACATATTAATATAATTTTTTCACATATTTTTTTTTAAATTATAAAACTAGGTTAAAATATGTCATTAAATTGTAGCACTTTCGATTCGGATGCACTGTGTGCATTGAGTGTATCTTCATCTCACTTTCACCTTATATAATAAAACGAGATGAATCGAAAACGCTGTTAGATGGTATTTTCTTTCGGTCACAAAATTGTGATCCAAACGTGTTTTGATACAAAAACAGACATTCTTTTCTTTGAATCTCTCTATTTTGAAAACTTGTTTGGATTGAATTGTGGTTATTTAGCTACAAATGAACTGTCAATCAAAAATTCAAGTCAGGTGTTTTGTTGTAACAACTACGAAATTCAGGTACAAACTATTTGAAACACGATTCAAACTTTTAAGCGAAAGAAAGCACCTAGAGTTTCAACCTATCAACAGTAGTAAATAGGAATTCTATCAAATTGGCAACACGGCAAAATTGTATTAAATACAATTTTGCCTATTTATATTTAACTTACAAAATTTCAAATTCAACTTTAAAAAGTCCTATCAGGTTTAAAAAAGTAACTGAAAATCAAAGGCAACACATCTTACCCGATTGACAACCAGCAGTAAATGCAACAGTAATGTAAAAATTCAATTTCTGTAACAATAATTCATAGGTAGAATTATGTAACAAATAATCTACAGCCGGGAGTAAAAAAAAATAAGCAAACTACAGTTTCCTGTAATCATTCTTTCTGAAAATGGTGGTGATTAAAGACGACTTCAAAGATAGCATTTAAAAAATTTAAAAGCTTTCAAAATTGGCCAGTTTAAAACTTTGGTAAAATCTACGAATCCGTCTTTAATCTATAACATTTTGAGAAAGAATAATTACAGGAAACTCTAGTTTGTTTACTTTTTTTGCTTTCAACTGTAATAAAAAGAAAATGTACGTGTCACTGTTCAGAAAGTAATCGTTATAAAATTACTAAACTAAAAATTACTTTATGTTGCCAATGCAATGATAGAAATAATACTATTCGATCAACGGAAT
This sequence comes from Prosopocoilus inquinatus, assembly GCA_036172665.1. NCBI lineage: Eukaryota > Metazoa > Arthropoda > Insecta > Coleoptera > Lucanidae > Prosopocoilus > Prosopocoilus inquinatus. The sequence continues at coordinate 27,798,445 of CM069876.1, read as the reverse complement.
TTATAACAGTGAATAGATAAAACAGCGACATCTTACGATGGTTTTTTGACCTGACATCGTCTCTGCTGAAGAAGCCCCAAATAGGGCTGAAGCAGTTGTACAGAGGCTGCTCGAGATTTTCGCTTTTTTTTGGAATTTATAACATTGATTGAGATATTTACTGTAAATATCTCAATTAACGTTTATAATTAGAGCAGGCAAGGATATTTTCCAAAAAATTGGCAACACAGGCTTACAGTCTGAAATTAAAAATGTTTAATGTCAGAATTGTGACATTTATTTTTTTAAATGATTAAATTAAATGATAATAAACAGATTCGTCTTGTGGAACCTCTTCTAATATTCTAAGAAAGGGTTGGAAACAGCATCCATAAAATAAGGTAAAGATTGTATGAAGCACAAGCCTAACCTCAAATATGATAACTGTCAACTTATTATTTATTTCTCATTGTATCCAACCACACAGCATAAAATAGCACCAATCACAGTCTCCTTTAATTATGAATTCCATTGATCACACGGAATTTACTAACAAGACAAGTCCATGACTTGGGACCCTTTGGCAAACACCACAGAAAAAGGAAAAAGAAAAATAAGTAACTGATCACGTGGCTTTGATTTTCTAATGCTCGTCAGCATACATTTTTAGAACCGAAAATTTAAAAAAAAATAATCAAAATGCCGACAAACAATTTCGTATCTGCTATGTAACTGCTGTGTTTAGGGCCGGGTTTTCAATCACAAGTTAACTTTAACCTTCAGTTTATTGCCATGGAAACAATTGTCTTCGTACTTGTTACCATATAAATAAACCGAGAGTTAGGGTTAACCTGTGATTGAAAACCGGGCCTTAGAAGATAATGAGAGTACCATTTTCTCGTTTCCCCTCGCCGAATGGTTTAATAGATTTTTTTACGAAATTTACGATTCTGTAAAAAATCGATTTATTACGATGTAATCGACTTTCGTCTTGTAATTTTGTAATCGTTTTGATTTTGCGTTTCACTAGTCGTACCTATTAAAAACTACTAAGTAGAGCTTTTTTTAAGCATAATTTGAACGTATAAATATGCAATACATATTTAAATAATCTAGATTCGAGAAATGTTTAAAAGCATCTAGATTAGAGTTGCTAGATTTCTTTCAGCAAAATGTAGGAAATTAAGAAATATTAAATATAGGATATTGAATAAAAATATAGTAGATAGGCGATATTTTTTTATTATGGAAGGCATGACCACTAAGATGAATAAAAGACTATTCGTTTAACCCGTTAATTCAGTTATTTTTCAATTCCGATAAAAAAGTCAGTCTTGAAAGCAAAAACTAGTAGACAATTACACTTTCTTAGACTTTCAGTCTACTTATGGCTTTGAAGGCCTTGGGTTTGATGACTTCACAGATTGTACAGAAGTTTAAAGTTTGTCAAATCTGAAGGCTTTCAGTATTTTCAATTGTCGCTTGTGTACTATTTTGAAGAAAAGAAAATTACAGAAAACTATAATTGTCTACTATCTTTTGGTTTTGACAGTGCGCGAAAGAGACTTGGAGCTATTTTTAAACTTCAGAGAAGTATTTGTTTGAAAACAGCACATAAATTTACTCTTAAGGCTAGTCGAACCCTGCCTGCACTTTGAAATTTGCGCCTAATTTTCACAGTATCTGAAGTACATCCGTGCCAAGTTTAGGAATTTTTGTTTAGATTTGGGGAATTCTTACTTGTAGAAAGTTGTATAATTTATCGCTGGAAAGGGAAATTTTGTATATGGCAACGATTTGTTCAGTACTTACGCCTCTAGCGGCAACTCTCATGAACTAAAGAGCAATTTAGAACAATGTAAATATATAAATTAATTAATTGAAATGACTTTTATATCGTTTATTACCATACTGTTTTAAGTACATTATGTCGTTTAAATGGGCGTATTTCTTGGTCTAATAATGGTTAAATTTCGAAATGTACGAGTATTAACATTAACAACGATATTTAAATGATCTATATTTTAGATGCATTAATAATAGTTTGCCCCCCTCTAGAATTACATCTTTTACTACTGTAATAAATTTCTTTTAATTTTAAAATTTAATCTTAAATTTTAAAAAACAAATTAAAAAATGGTATTTTTCCAAATTACAGCGGGGTATAATTTTTTTCGGTAATGGAAATAGTTAAGCCTCCTAGAAATTTCAAAGGCGCGTATTTTGACATATTACACATTAACAAAAAGTTCAGATTAATACCGTAGAAAAAGGAAAAACAGTTTTTTTTTAGGTAGGTCAGACTAGCCTTAAAGTGTAGCATTTTGAGGTGATGAGATATTGATATGTATGTATCGCCTGGTTCAACGTAATTATGAATGACGCAAATTTATAGTAGATTTTGACCAATTTATAGTATATAGGAAATTGACATAAAATGTAGTACACTAATATTAAAAATAGTCGGCCTGGAAACTCTAATCCAGATACAAAAATTTTGAGACACAATACAGTCGAAGCTCTGTAACTCGAACTGCCAAGGGACCTGAGATCAGCCTGAGATTTAATTCGAGTTAAAGGACATGGGTACATATCATACATATTTTTGTATTTCTTTACATATTTTATTAAGAAGTAAGAAAGAAAGAACATGTAAACAATAGTATACACATAATGTACTTGCTGGTATTTTGTATTCTTCAACAATATTTTCCTTTTTGACACCACTTTTGACTTTTTTTTAATTTCAAGCTTTTGTAGAACTGTAAGACTTTTAAGTTGACAGAAAGACAATACGACTAAATTAATTAAAACACTAAACTGAAGAGCGTATCATTATTGTCTCAGATCCGAAGAAGGGGATTCCCAGAAGCAGCGTCGCTGGAAATGAAAAGGTGGGAATTTGTCGTAAAAATTTAGAGCTTTGTGAGTTCTTTCTTGGTCAAATTTATTTCGAGATATAGAAATTTTCGACTTATAGAAATTTTAGAGTTATAGAAATTCGAGATGAAGAGCGAAAAACCAATGCGAAACGCTAGGCAAAAGTTCGAGTTATAGGAGTTCGAGTTAGGGAGCTTTGAGTGTATGTTATATTACCGAAACACATTTGTACCATCTGCCAATGTAATATCTGCGTATTTTATAAACAATGTGTATAATAAACTAAAAAGGTATAGTCTAGGGTCCAGGCAACTCAACTGACGCAGTTATTAGAATATTGCATATGTAATAATTCTAAATTGTTTACTTAAGGGACTGATTAGGCTGCGGTAGGTGAACGATCAAACTGGTCAGAATGAACCACGTGCTCAACTTTCCCACTTATGGATTGGTTAGGTGTTTTAATGTGACCCTTGACTTGACGATTTTGGGCAGTTTGACCGTTCACTTAAAAACCCTGTAGTTTTATGAAAGAATCGAAGTTCGAATGTCAGTGTTTAATAACGTAAGAATCATCTTTTTTTTTGATAAATGAATTCTCCTAATTAAAATTTTTATTGTTTAAGCAGATGAAATCGAGGACAGATGATTTGTGCATGGTTGTGCAAACTCGGGCTAGTGATTGTGGATTACTGATTACGTGCAAAATCGATGTGCGTTGGTAACATAAGTTGTAAAAAGGCAACGTGTTACGTGTTTATCTATATTTTCGATTTATGGTCATTGTATGTTACTTATAAAGCGTTAGATAAATTCTGGTATTATCTTTTATGTGCTGTACGACGCATTTTAGTCTGAACAAAGTCACCCTAAAAATCGACACGTATTTTCCAATTTGCGCAATAAGACAACTCGAGTACTTATTTGCTTTATCTTTTCACATTTAATTTATGCATAATTTGAAGTGGTGGTGGGAGAGAAGTTTTCTGCCAATGTGGTTTCATTATCGGCTAAGTGCGGGTATTTTGACAAATTCATAATGTTGTAGTCCGATTGATCTCGTACGCTTAGAACCTAATTCAATATGATAGAGGGGTACGGGCCTGTTATGCAGGCATTTTTGGGCACTTTATTTACATGGGGCCTAACAGCAGCCGGTGCCGCTTTAGTTATAGTTATAAGAGGTTCTAAGGTAAGCCCTAACCTTAAAAATAATATTTTGTTTTTTTAACCAGTGTTCTATTTTAGCGAAAATTATTAGATACAAGTTTAGGATTTGCGGCTGGTGTTATGACGGCTGCTTCTTACTGGTCATTATTGTCTCCTGCAATAGAACTTGCGGAACAATCTAAATTGTATGGTGAGAATGGGGAATACGCTTTTGGCCCCGTAGCAATCGGATTCCTATTGGGTGCCCTGTTTGTTTTCGGAGCCGATTATTTAATTACTAAATTAGGAGTGCATTCACCAAACGTTATGTTAGGTATTAATTATTTTTCACTTGATTTTAAAAATACCATTATCCTATTTGAAGTACCTACCTAAAACAGGTGGAGTCATCTTAACAGAGAAACCGATTTTTTTTACTAGTTCTGTATCTGTTTAAATATTAAGTATTTTATTTCAGCAATCCATTCAAATCGAAAAGATAGGCGTGAAGAAGACTCGAAAAGGAACTCGCGTTTGTCAGCAATCGACACGACTGCCATAGATGGTTTCAATGAATGCCCAAATCACACGCACGTGCGCAGACGAGGTATGTAGAAAATACTGCTAACATTATATTTAAATTCGTCAATTAACATTCATTAGGTAGACTTAAAGATACTAATGAAGATGATACGATAGTTGATTCTCAGACTTATGAGGAAATATCAAACATTGAGGAGATCCAACACGGCCAGTGGAAACGAATTATGCTGCTAGTCATTGCGATCACCGTGCATAATATACCGGAGGGATTGGCTGTTGGGGTAGGGTTCGGGGCAATCGGAAGTTCAACGTCGGCCACATTTGAAAGTGCTCGGTAAGTAATGTTTGCTTTTTTTTAAAATTATTTTCCTTGTAAAAACCTGTGAAAGTCATTATTTGAAGTGATAATACTTAAAACAAATAAATTTTAATTCATTTAATGAACTTATTAGTCGAAGAAATAATCTTTTTATTATACAGGGTGTTTCCTGAAGTAAGCCACGAATTTACACTGTGTGTTAATACAGGTGAACAAAAAACTTCATATAGACTTTAGGTCAATTCCTTTCCGTTCTTGAGATATCAACAAAAGAAATTTGTCTCAAGAAAGGAATGGAATTGACCTAAACTGTACTTGAAGCTTTTTGTTCAGAATCACCTCTAGAACACGTGGTCTAAGGTTTTTGGTTACCTTTGATTGATTTGATATTTTTAATAAGTTTATATGAAAAAAATTTGCACAAAAAAAAACAATGGCTAAATTTACATTTTGAGATGCACTCTGTCTGAAAAATTTTAATTTTCTTAATTTCATTTTACAGGAATATAAGTAACGTTTTTATTATTATTATATTATTATAAAAAAATGTATTCTTAAAAAATACACTTTTAGAGCAACTTCAGAAACCGAATATAAATTTAAGCTTTTTGACTGCAGGGTGTCTAAAATATACATTTTTATTGGAATAACCAAAGAATTTTTTTATTACTACCTTTTCGGAATAGCGTTCTTTATAAGTACGTTCCTCTTGGTAAATATTAGAAACAACACTCAAATTTAAATCATGAAGTACAGAGTGGCTGAAAATGCCATATTATTGAATTGAAAATTGACAGTAAGGAAAGCAAAGCAAGAAACTTTTTCCAGCAAGGAAAATTTTTATTGTTAATTTTTCATGAAAAGTACATGTACTAACAATTTATAACAAATTTATAAAAATGTGTTTCTTAGCAATAAAAAGTGCGTTGGTTTGAAAAAGTTGCTTGCTATGGTTTCTACAGTATTAAATTCAAAAATATAAAATTTTCAGTTACTCTGTATTTCATAACTCAAATATGAGTATGGTTTCTATTTTTTAAGAAAAATGTGTTATACAGAATGAAATTGCGTAAACAATAATAAAAAAATATTCTTTGTTTCTTAGAATAAATAATTCATAAAGTTCAGTCATTATTTCATTCTGAAAAATATTGGCTCATGTTAGTTAGTCATACAGGTAAGGCAAAAATGGAAAATTAACTTACCTTTAAAAAGCTAATTTGTTTGTTATTCGTAGCGTAGATGACAGTTCATAATTACAGCTACCCAGCAAAAGTTTAAGTTTTAGTATCGTAAAATTTGCGTCTAAAAAAGTGTGTCTGCTTTTTTTCGCGGCGACAGTATGTGAAAAAACTATTCAGGCAAGAGTGTTAATTCTAGAGTGTATTTACTTAATTGAATGTTATGGAATTGTTTACGGTAAAATCCCAAATGAGATGTGTAAAAAGAATCCCGCGTGAGGACAACTGAAAATTTGTTTAAAAAATTTTATGAAAAAAACCAGTATTGAAAGAGAATAAAGTTTTTGTTGAGGCTGAGACTATTTTGCCAGTGACTTCCATAACCCTTCGCTTATCTTAACAATGAGGAATCGATGATTTAAATATTTATTTTTATTATTTTATTTATTTTATTTATTTTATTTTATTATTTAATTTTTTTCAATTAAAATTTCAACATTTTTGATATTATGAGAACAACGTTTTATAATATGACACAAGCAGTACCAGTTCACGTGATTTTACTAAGAAAAACTGCGATATTTTGCAAGTCAAAAGAGAATTTCCAATTTTCCTCGATTATCAACCAGAATTTATCACGTTCTATGAATTTTTTTGGGACAAGCAAAATGTTTTATAAAGAATAACCTTCTCACGAAACTTCAAAAATAAAAGAAGTTTTTCCTATCGTTAACCCAATCCGTAGACACCCTGTATAATTCAAAAAAAAATACTCTGAAAAAAAATAAACGAAAATATATAAGAAAATTATTTCAACTCATCACATATAGATGTGACATTTAACATTAACGTCAAGATTAAATAAATTATCAATCTGTGTTTAAATCATAAATATATGTATACTGAGATTACATATGGGATTTATTTTAAGGCACCCTGTGTTATTATGCACTTAAATAAGTCTCATATCACACGATAACCAAGACACCTTAAACAAGTTCTACATAATCTTGACGATAACGATACAAATATATATTGCTTAGTAAAATTTAATACGTATTAAGAAAACGGTAGAATATATTTTAAGTATATCTGCAATTCTTTTTCTAGCAATTTGTAAGTATCTAGCAAATTAATAATAACATGATAAAACATAAAACTCTATTCAGCAAGAATTGCATTCAATGTGCGTGCGTATGAGTTCTGCAAAACTGATGTAATAATCACAATTGCTACTAACTACATGCGCTCCGCCTCTAATAAACGTTGTATTAACAAGAGATATTTAAGAATTCTTTCAACTCTGTGTTCTATTTTCAAACTAGTTAATTCATATTCCGTCTAATACCGGGATAACTGATGAAGATGAAGTACGTTTAAAAATTTACCTGCATGAGGTTTAGTATCTGATTTTCTGTTTCCGAAAAAATTGTGAAAAATGTGAAAAAGCGTCAAAAAATAATAAACGCATATTTATTAGCGGGTGCATACGTTAACATTTTATTAAATTGCTTATAAATTTTCGCATGGAAGTTCTTTATACCTAAATAATTTATTTTAATGTGTTAATTTCTTCAAATTAACTTTTTCTACGATATATTTATTTTTCTAGTCTGAAGGTTCGATTTAAATGTTTATTGCATTCACTTCATTTTCTTGAAAGGATTTTTATATTTGTCTCCTCTTCTCAATTTCAAGTTTCTTTTTAAATTAATGGCAAATTGTCAATAGAAATAATTTTTAATTAGATCTATAGTTTATTAGTACGGAACCTTGAAATCTTTTTATACGTAATTTCTATGTTTAGATTCTACATTTTTTCTATTTGTCAAAAATGAATTACAACCTGTTGTACTCTTATTTTAGTGTAAAGAATTTGAATTGCAAAGTACGCATCAGATTCTCAAATCCTATTGTGGATTAAGTTTTTGATTTACTCTAAAAATTAAACGCAAATCTGATAACTAAGACAGACAATCGAAACTAAAGTTACTTTTTCGCATTTGTGTCCAGCAGCGCAAGTTTCTTTTTCTTGTAAGGATTGCTCGCAACTTACTTAATATACCCTTAATATACGGTGTAACATGAATATTCCGTATAGTCATCTACAACTAAACTGGGCCTCATGTACGCAAACTTCACTCGACGTTGTGCAATAAGGGTCACACAAATGTCAAATTCTTGCACTTAAGGTGCGCAAGACTGTATGTGTCATGAAAATAATTGAAATCAGTAACATTTTCCATTTAATTTAATATTTTCAAAAATATCTACTATTTTGTAATTTTAATTGTCTGTGTTTTTTTTTTGTAATTCTTTGTAGAAATTGTGTATTTAAAATTTAAATCATCGTTCGTGATTCGTTTTTTATGGTTTAATTTAATATTTTTTTTCGATTTGTTTTTGCTCGTCGATAGATAATACTGTAAAATTATCTGAGTGTTTAGATTGCAAATGAAAAAAATTGAAAATGTACTTCTATCTTATATGTTTAATCTGATAAGATAAAATTTTATTTTAAATAATTTAAAAAGCGTTTGGTAATTCTAATTTACAACCAGAGGTAATTATCTGAATTACAGGCTAAGATTTTTCAGAAATTCGAAAATATCGAAATGAGTATAGACTTTTTCATCTGTAGAAAATAGGTTTATTTAAAATTTTTAACACACGTTTTACACGCGCGATATTTTTTTTTCTTCAATTTATATTTATCGATTCGTTCTGGTGTTTTATGTGGAAAGCCTTTGGTTTGCTATTGAAAAGAATGAAGTTTTATCTTGTGTGCAGTTAGATAAGATAAAACTTTAATATAAGTAATAGCAATTGCATTAGCCCCTGCAGTTCAATGCGGTTATTATTATTATTTGTGATAACTTTCAGACATGTTAAAATATAATTAGTCATTATTCCCCTGAAGTAATTTTTTCTCAATTACATTTATAAATTAATGAAATTTATTTATTTTGCGTGGCAGTTATTATTTTTACTTTGATTTTTTTTTAAATACGAGTAATTAATTTTTAATAATAATATTATTTGTGAAATAGTAAATTTATTGGGAAGAATTATAATCAATTGTAAAGGAAAATTTATCAAATTTAAAGAACTCCTGGGTAATATATCAGTATTTCATGTTTATTTCTGCTGTTTAAATTTTAATAAAACGTTTATTATTATTTTCTTTTGTTTTGCTTATTATCTAAACTACAGTAAACTATTTCGTTGAAAAAGATTTTTTTTTTAATTTTTGATAATGGTATTGTTTATGTACTTAAAAAATCAGTAAAGTTTTCAATTAGAAATTTACTTTCTAGATACCCATGATGCTTATTAAATCTGTTTAGAAGTTGACTTCATTTTTATGTTTTTATGGGTACAAGAAAAACATTTGATCTGCAATAAATCTCGTAAATTGGCCGCATTAAAAAAAGATACCTAGTATAATTTCTAGGAGTGTCCGGAATTTCCCGGACTGTGTTTATGAATATCAAAAATAGAATCGTATGAAACCACTACAGTAATAAAAATCGTCGATTTGCGTACAGAAAAGAAAACAAAATGCGGTTATTTATTATGATAATTTATTTTAATTTCACTTTTACTGTAATGTACAGAAAATTAGTATGCCACAATTGCAACTTTTGGGTAATTCCAATTTAATGGATGGTAGAGCTGGTATTTTGCAATTATGTTCCTACAATAATTTTTTGCGGTTTATTTCGTACGCATGGTGTTGAATATTCTAGGTCCGTTAAAATGTGACTTGAATTAAAATGGTTTGAGAATTAAATTTATTACTCCTATGGTCAGTTTATGTTGCTTCCTGAATTTAGTATGCAAATGTTTTACGTTTACTCTTTTCTGTCGGTACCACATTTACTTTTTTTCTCTACTTAGTTTAATTGCTCGATTTATTGACCTTCGCCACCTTCGGTAAAATAGCGTATAGAAACCGGTAATTTACCTTCCTGTTAAAAATCGTTCTTTCACTCAAAAATGAGTTCTTCATACGTCCGCAATAGATAAAATTTGTTAAGTCATAATCAATGACAAATTTGGTAATAACTATGGAATACAGGTATTTATGTGTAGAATAACGTAAAGCTTTCTTGTCGATGGCAATATACAAAATATGTACAAAGAGCGAGGAACGGTTAACAAAATTGACGTCAGAAAGTGACGGTATTTTTTATATTGTCGCTTATATTTCCTGTACTGTGAGATATGAAAGTACATAAATTCACGTACGCTGGCACAGGGTTAACATATACAGGTTGTTGTTGTATGGTGAGAGTGTAGGCAGAACAACAGAGAGAAGGCAGTTAAAGCATACAAAAGAAAGAGAGCGGGTCTTTTGTACGCTCTAATGCAAAAGCATTTAAACTTCATAAAATTCAGTATTCACTTATCTGCCCTATTTGTTTTCATTGAATTTCTGTAATCTCAGTTTGATACAACATACAGTATGTGAAATAATTAATGTTAAACTAAGTTAAATTAAAACAAAATATGACTTGTTTTCTATTTTGTTTTTTAATAGAATAGAAAGTGCCATTAACTGCAGTAATGAACTTGCATACATTCGTTATATTTAAAACGTCAACTACGAAGATATTCATGAAGAGATAAAACATTCGATTACAGCTTTGCTGAATTTATTCGAATATAGAAACAAAAAGAAAGTTAAGTCAGAATTATTATTATCAGTTTCAATAAAACCGAATGCAACAAAATTTTTGAATTTCTACATAAAATAAGACTGATATAAAGAAAGAAAAATCTCCTGTTTTCATTTTTTTGGATATGTTTCAAGAACTAATAAAAGAAAATAGACTTTTAGTAGGATTCGAGACGTGCATTCCATGATGCAGTTTGTCTTTCATTTAACCGAATCTTTAACTCCTATTTTAGTTTGAATTTCTTCAGTGCACAATCAACTTGAACAGTTGCTAATTATAATCATGAAATTGTGTGATTTTCTGGGTGGTTTGTTGCATAAGTATATATCATAACAATTTCTGTGGTTTTCTGCCCAACAAAAACTAGATTTTTTTGTGAGGGACAACAGGATTTAATTGGAGGTATGTATGTAATAAATGCAAAATATATTTACATTTTATTATGTGGCTTATAATGTATTCCAGTTTGGATGTAATTTACTTCTACGTATTTTAAGTTCAATTAATATTTACAAAAAAAATTGATATATTGTTTCCACTTATTATGTTACGTATAACTTATTCCGTTTTGACGAAATTTACTTCTACGTATTTTAAGTTCAGTTAATATTTACAAAAAATTTAATATATTGTTTCCACTTATTATGTGACTTATAATACCCAGCTTTGGCGAGATTTACTTCTACGTATTTTAGTTTCAATTAATATTTACAAAAAAAATTTACGTTTGGATTTTTTTCTTTTCTTTTTGTGATGTTTTTTTATATTTTATATAACATTGTAAAATATCTCGTGTTAAGTTTAAATGTGGTTTTTATAACAGGACTAAAGGGAACTTTAAAGTCGCTCTAAGAAATGTAATACGATTTATTTGGATTATGAAAATATGTAGCTGCAGTTATCAAATACGCGTTACTTAATTAAAATTCTTTGTGTAAATCAGTTCTAAATACCAGTAGCATTTCATAAATATGCGCTGTTGAATTACTGAATCGGGTTAGGAGTTTAAAAAATTTTATGATTAGTAAAAATATCTTTTTTTTAATCAAAAACGTTTCTTGGTTTGTTTTATTTAATAAATTAATTAAACGAATTTAATTGCTTCGTCCAAAATGATATGTTTTATGTAAACAGGCTTCCAAGTTTTGCCTTTTCGGAACCTCATTTTTTAATAGTAAAACACATTTTACGAAGGAGTAAACAAGAGATATTTAACATAATCTAAAATTTTGTTTGACTGTTTTGGCAAAATTAATGAAAACAATTTTAAAGATACCAAAAACATGAAAGATTGAACTGAATTAGCTGCTTCATTCAAAATGATTAGGATGTATTTTTTTTCGTAAACATTCTTCTGTTTGTGGTTCTTTTAGTAATACGTTGCTCAGTAATTTTTAAGGAGTAAACAAAAAATTTGATGTTTTGCATTGTTTCACTGCAAAAGCTAGAAAAGTTTTCACGATAGGAATTTTAAACTTACGCTCTCTATTCTTTAAAACAACTACAAATTATGTATAAAAGAATGATGCTTTGTATACAAAACAATTATGTTTGAAAAAAAAGGTATTATCTTTAGTGACGTAAGTATTAAAATTCAAATATATTGCTTGCATTGTTGATAACACATCCCTGTTTGAAAATTATTCCTGTCTGGTTTATATCAGATGAATGATATTTTTTTGGGAATTTAATTCTATTGTTACTTTTGTTTAAAACCGTTCTTTGTTATGTTTACATATTTTTAATTTACTGAATCAGATTGTTTTATTCGGACTATCATGTATTGTTTCTTAAAAGTCGATTAATTATGAACAACTCGTCTTGAAAATTATTTCCGCCTGGTTTATCTCAGATCAATGACAAATTTTTTCAGAATTTTATTCTATTGTTACTTTTGTTTCAAAGCGTTCATTGTTATGTCTACATATTTTATAATTAATTGTGTATAAACGAATGATGCTTTTTTTTTACAAAACAATTATGTTTGAAGAAAAGGTATTATCTTTAGTGACGTAAGTATTAAAATTCAAATATATTTCTTGTATTGTTGATAACACATCCCTGTTTGAAAATTATTTCTCTGGTTTATATCAGATCAATGATAATTTTTTTTGAGAACTTAATTCTATTGTTACTTTTGTTTAAAACCATTCTTTGTCGTATGTATTTACATATTCTTAATTTACTGAATGAGATTGTTTTATTTGGACTATCATGTATTGTCTCTTAAAAGTCGATTAATTATGAAGAACTCGTCTTGAAAATTACTTCCGCCTGGTTTATCTCAGATCAATGACAAATTTTTTGGGAATTTTATTCTATTGTTGCTTTTGTTTAAAATCATCCTTTGTTATGTCTACATATTTTTCATTTACTGATTGAGATTGTTTTTATTTGCACTATCATATGTTATTGTTTAAAAAGTCGATTAATTATGAACGCCTTGGTATGCTTTAGCTGTAGAAAATTATAATTCGTTTTATAAAAACGTACACTGCAAACGTAGACAGAGTGGTTCCGTTATCTCGTACCCTTCAATGTAACCTTGTACTGAAATAATTTATTTCTTTCGTGATTGTTTGTTGCCTAACATGTAATTCGGTTTACACGTAGGTACTTAATGAATTAAATGTTAATTAATCTGAACCGCAATTTGAATTACAATGGAATCTTTAATGTTAATTACCAAGCAGGGCTGAAACAGCTGTCCAGAGGCTGCTTGAGGTTCTCACTGCAATCAAAAACGATTTGCACAAAATTTTTCTAGGAATCTTTAATGTTACACCGTTTTTTTTTTTTCGAAAAGTGTATAATAAGATTAAATCCCGCTTCAATTTGTCTATCCTACTGCAATGTTAGGTCAAAAAGCGATAGTAAGATGTCGCTATTTTATATGTTTATAATAAGAAAGTTATAAACCCTGCAAGAGGAGGGAAAGATATATTTTTTTGAAAATATCTTCTGATAGAAGATATAAGGCAACTAACTGTGCATGAACACCATATTTATCAGGTCCTCCCTACTTTTAAGGGGTACTTTTTATTCTTTTCATATTTCAACAAAAATCTGTGAAGTAAATTCTTAGATTTGGATTTGCATTTCGCTAAACCCAACCGTTTTTAAGTAAAAGATTAAATTAGCATGCATCTTTCATATAATGTTATTACCTTACATGCTATATTATTACTAGTTTCTTATTTTTTCCATGTTTTATTCACTCTGAAAATATCGAGAGAGATTCTGAATCCACCAAGTTATTTCATGTATTTATCATACTCGTCTTATTACCTGCGATTTGTTTTGAGTTTATATCAAAACACAACGATATTCTCGGCAGAGATTACAATGATTAAAATATTGGTATCACCGACAGATAACATACACATTCTGGATTATTTTAATGCTTTATTGGTGTAATTGCTAAGTATATATTTGAAAATATTGCGTATTACGCAGTGATTATGTTTTATTATTTTTACCACTAAATTTACAACATACATATTTTGGTAATGAAATGTGTAAAGATGACGAAGATCAAGAAACAAACAAGTTTTTATCGATTTGCAGTCTCAATGTCGTCTGTGTCATTTAAAAAGAGTCACTTTTTTTGCTAAAAATGTAGGCGTACACTTAATTAGTTGCAACTTGAATTTATTTGCGATCTTGGAATTATTTATCAGATTTTCCTCTTAACACTTCACACCCAGGTAAACTGCAAAAGTATGTTACTCTGCTTTCTAAAATTACACTGGCGTCAATCTTGTAATGTTCCGTTTGTTGTTCTTGGTATTCGCTACTAATTTGAATGTGAAGGCTTTTTTTGTGGTTGCGATCCTTGAACTAAATTCTATCTAAATTGTTAAAAGGCTTGGTTTAGTTCAAGGTTTTTACAAGATTACATGAAATGTATGTACATTGTTGCACTTTTAAAAATGTGAAAGTTCTTGTAAGAAATTTGTTCTTAAGGCCCATATACACGGTGCTAAATTTAATATCAATATCAAGTTTTCTTACAAAACGGATGACAGGCTAAGATTGTAACTGCTTATTGGTTGATTTGATATTTTTGACTTACTTTTTAATATACAATCATTGATAGATTAATGTAATGGTTCTAAGATCAAAGAAAGATGGGGTTTGGAAATGATTTGATGTATTTTTTAAGTACAAAGTTTTTTTTAATCTTGAACCGGAGAGAAATATGATGGGAAACACTCAACGTTTCGCTATAAATCAATAGCGAAACTTTGAGTGTGCTATACAGGATGTTCATGGGAAGCCGCTACAATAGCTAACTTTCTTATTTGTATTTTTATGAAGTAACTTAAATTAGGAAAGTTTTAGGACCTTTCCTCTTCTATTTTATGGTACTTCCAAAAAAACAAATGACAATCAGGTTTTCGAGCTTTGCAATTGTTTTCAATTTTTTTTAATTGAATGTTAGGTTTTTTATCATTGTATCGCGTTTAGGATGTCAAATTAATTATGTCTCTAAAATATCATCTTCCAAAGCCTACTACTTTTATAAATGATTTAATAACAAAATCTTGGTGTTCACGGGAAATGGCTACAATAGCGAACTTTTTTATTTGAAGTTTCACGAAGTAGCTTAAATTAGAAAAGTTTTAGGATCTTCCCTGTTCGATTTTATGGTACCTTTGGAAAAACAAATGACTATCAGGTTTTCGAGATTTTCAATTATTTTCAACTTTTTTAAATGAAACATTATGTTTTTTATCATAGCATCGCATTCAAGTTGTCAAATTAAGCATGTCTGTGAAATAATATCTCTCAAAACAGAATATTTCATAAATAATTCAGTCTTGATATTCGCGGGAAGAAGTGTATCGTTACGATAGTCTTTTTATTCACGAATACAATATAGTGTGCTTCGAAACAAGAGAATAAAGGAAGTGTGTTCAAACTGTCAGACCTTAGTAAACTGTGATGATTCAAAATTTGTTTAAATTTAGTTCAAACTAAAAGCCCTTGTGTCAAATATTGAAAGCGCATCATAAATAATTTATAAAATAGTAGACTCAGGAGAGGAATATTTTAGAGAAGTACTTAATTTGGCATCTTGAATACGATACGCTGATAAAAATATAAAATCTCGAAAATCTGACAGTCATTTGTTTCTCCAAGGGTACCATAAAATCGAGCACGGAAGGTCCTGAAACTTTTCTAATTTAGGCTATTTCGTGAAACTTCAAATAAAAAAGTTAGCAATTGTAGCCATTTTCCGTGAACACCAAGATTTTGTTACTAAATAATTTCTAAAATAGTAAGGTTTGGGAGATGATATTTTAGAAACGTAATTAATTTAACATCCTGAATGCGATGCGATGATAAAATACCTAACATTCCATTAAAAAAAGTCGAAAACAATGGAAAATCTCGAAGACCTGATTGTCATTTGTTTTTCCGAAAGTACTATAAAAACGTTGAGGAAAGGTCCTAAAACTTTTCTAATTTAAGTTATTTCGTAAAAATACAAATAAGAAAGTTAGCCATTGTAGCGGCTTCCCATGAACATCCTGTATATCTATAGCGTAACGTTGAGTGTGTTCCCACCATATTTCTGTCCGGTTCAAGATTAAAAAAACTTTGTACTTACAATTTTCACCCGACAAGAATCAACTTCATTTTTTGTTTATTCGAATTAGAAAGCGTTTTTTTCGTGCAAAACAGAATTGTAAATACTTTCTACATCAATTATACGAAATCAAGTTTCGTAAGTGATCCTTAAAAAACGTTTTGTGGTTTTTTTGGTATAAATTAAAAACCAAATACATTTTTTTGGTCGACTACTTATAATTTAATGCCCCAAATTTAAAGCTTGTTGGAGAGACGTACTGTAGATTGTTATTCGTGCTGGCTGTTGCGGCCACCATCTTTTACTGTTGTGATTTTTACTTGGGAATTCGCCTTATAAGCTGAAGAAATGCATAACTCTCAATTCGGAGAACCTAGTGTGAAACCGAATACAAATCGGGTGTGGATTGAACCCATACCTACAGTTGCAGTACCAAGTATCAAATCCGTTGCCAGTGGACCAGCTATGCAAACCATTAATAAAAAGATTTTTTTAATCAGTGTTGGATGTCCGACTAGGTCTTAGGCGAGACCTCAGGAGTGGAAGTGCATATTGCGTACGCAAGGTGTTCCATGACATTTTTACTTTTAAAGGGGATGCAGTGTTGATTTCTCTCTCCTCAACACTGAAGGGTATTTGAAGTAAATACTAACCACCCTCGACAAATATCTCGAGCGCTGTTCGAACCCACGACTTTGCGATTGCAGGCCCGTCTCTTTATCACCTGGATCGTTCAGGTGTTCTGAAAATGGTATTGTTTCCATTATCCACAGAATATTCTTTGTTTGAGAAACTTTATTCTTACAAAAAGTCTACGTAAGCATTTGCTTGCAATTTTATTTCTCATTTATTGATCCATTTATACATTTCATTATTCACTAAGAACAAAAAAAGTGTATAATAATACTTTTTGTTCCGTTCTAATGAATCTCGTGTATATGAGAGCTCAAGCACTTTTTATAGATAAGTTTATCTTTGTCGCAACGTGCGATGGGAAATACGTAATATTTGCTGTTGTAGATTAGGTGTATGTGCAGTTTGGCAGATTCAGTTGTTTTTTTTTTTCTAATATGTAAAGAAGGAATAGATGATAGATGATAGATGATAGAATATGATCACACTTTTGATTGATTAGTAATTTATTATACTGTCTTGTTTAGTAGGACGTGATGTGTATTTTATATCAATTCTAGCATAAGTAGCTGTAACATTCATAGTTACCTATTTAATTACTTTTCCTTTTTAATTAATTTTACACTTCATCATACATTTATCATACGTTGGAAGTTGATGTAAATTTTAAAACTTCAGGATTTTTTTTTTAATTATTGAAATATCCGAAATATCCATATAAAGAATGTTTATTATATTGAGTAAGTTGATTTTAAATAAATTAAAATTAACTTTCTTTTACAAATTTTGTCAAAATTATAAGTAACCTATGGCGTAAGTCATCCGGTATGTTCAATTATTGATCAGCGACGCATACTTCTGTTATTGCCGCAATAAACTTTCTTCTTTTGCAGTAAGGTTACATTTGCATTATTGTTATTCAGGTGTGGTGAGAGTGAAAACACGGATACGTCTTAAAGTTCAAATTGTAAAAAATGAAATTGAATGATTACATGAAATGATTATTTTACAAATACTTGTGAATTTGTGTATTTTTGGTTATAAGAATTTCAGTTTTTGCCCTCAGTTAACGTTTCGCTCATAATTTTGAGAAAGATCTTCAGGAAAGCAATTTTTATTGCTACCATTACACTGTAATTATGAAGCCGTTATATTAAATCGAGTATTTTTATTTGAGCCATTTTAAAAATTCTTTGACTTGTCTGTAAAAGTTTTTGTTTTGTAAATAATGTTTATTTAAATATTGATATGTTTCGTTGGTTGCATACCCAAAAAGTAGTTCAGGTGAAAACTACAAAAAAAAAAGAGTTACTGCAGATTTCTATCTGCTTGTGAAAGTAGTAAGGTAAAAAAGTACACTTGTCTTTGCAAACGCGTCCACTTGTCGCTGGGTGTCGCTGTAGAATGAAAGCAAAACAAAAGTAGGTAGTTCACAGAGTCAACGGTAGATGCTGTTCTACAACCGGATCGTAATTCTCAGATGTAGGTATCATAGTAGGAGGTCTAATGTTGTGAATGAATGAAGTGGCCTGGCGGGGGCTCGTCAAGGGGGCCAGGAATCCAAGTCTATGCCCGAGGCGCCGACATTCCTCCGCGCAAGACGTCTGACCTCATGAGCTCTCTTGTCCCTTCGTCTCTACATTCTACAGCTGTTGAGCTGAATATTTCTCTCTTCATCACCAGCTCTTTTCGCCAGCTGGGTTTATCACTGTTCTATATTTTACTTATTACGTTATAATATGAGGTTTCGATTTATTTTTAAAATTCATGAAAATAAACAGATTTATGCACGAAATTAATGCATAATAATTCGTTTGTTTAAAATATGTGCTAAAGTTAGAATGTGCATACATGCCCTAAATAATATTATTTGAAGATTTATCTGAATTTAAAATTCACGATTTGATCCAGCACGTTATCTTAAAAATTTATTTGCAAATATTTATTTTGCCAAAATGTGTTTGTTTTAAGTCTTGTTACGTGTGAACGTAATTTTATTTATTGCAGTTATACATTTGTTCTCATGGAAAGCAAAAGAAAATAGTTATTATTATTATTTTAGCTCTGGAAATGTGCGATTAAAGTTTGAAAATTTTCGAATGATTTTCTCAATTTTCAGCCAGTGACTTTATAATTAAATGAAATAGATATTCATTTCAGTGTTGCTAAATATGAATATTCAGTAGAACTTGAACATTTTAATAAAAAGAAAAGCACAAAAGCTCACTAGTTTTAAATAATTTGGAAATTCTCGAGTAGCTTGAATTTTTGATATTTGATCTTTCGAATTTTTAGTGTAGTATTAATAACTAACATTAAAATTATAAACATATAAAATAGCGACATCTTACTATCGCTTTTTGATATAAAATAGCGACATCTTACTATCGCTATTTTATATGTTCATCACTCTTACATCGCAATTGCGAATAAATTGGGCAAGTCGTTTTTGGTCTGCAGTGGGAATGTCGAGCTACGTTTCTGCTGAAGAAGCCCCAAGCAGGGCTGAAACAGCTGTCCAGAGGCTGCTCGAGATTCTCACTGCAATCAAAAACGATTTGCACAAAATTTTTCTAAAATTAAAATTATAGTTAATGTCCGTAATATTTTGAAAATGTATACAAATTAATTAATTAATAAATATGAGAAATAATTTTCTTGCCCATTGAAAATTATTACAAAATGGTAATTTATAAAACATAATCGATTGACAATTTCGTAAAATATAAATGTGGACGTTTCTCTTTAGTTTTGATAGTTTCTTCAGGATAAATAATAAATTCAGAATAATTCTGAACCCCGGAGGTAAAGCACGCCATTTGAAGTTTAAAAAACAACATGCATTTAAGATTGAAAAAGTAAACTTATTTTTTTGTCAACTTTATATTCATGTTTTTTAATACTCTTAATAATTATTAGGAGTATTAATTTATTTGACACAAATTTGATATAAATATCGACGTTTCACTGTATTTTTGAGCAAGTACTAATTATAATTAATACTTGCTATTCTGTGATATTTAATTATACATAAAAATTATTCCTAATTAATATTTGTGTAGAATTTTTTACTCTCATTTAATAAAATCATACTGCAATTTTTCAAAATCTTATTTCAAGTTAAAATTCTGCAAAATTAAAGCCATAGAGAACTTTAAACGTAAAATTACTTTACAATAAAAAAATACGTTCGTTGTAGCGTTTAGCCTTATTTTGAAAACGGCCCTTGATGATGTAATTGCTAAATAACATAAGTAAGTAAAGTAAGTGATGGATTGCATATAACTAAAAGGCGTCGAATTCTTCAGGAAATTGGCAAAGTTTTAATTTGCAAATTTAAATATTCCTGTTTGTCGTTTCTTGTATTTAAACAATTTTGTTTTAATTAATACACTTAGTTTATCTTATCTTAAATTAATACTTTATGGGTAAGTAAAATTTGTTTTTTTCTTTAAATTAATTTTCTTTTTTTCTCTACTTCAATTAAACAACTTGAGTGACCTAACGAGGAGAAGGGAATTCCAGAAAATAACAATAACAAAATGTTTGGCAGTCAAGAAATTGAGTTGCGCGGCTTTAACAGGAAGTGATGTTTCCTAATCTTTTCGAATAACATTTTTGCCGGTAGTATCGGAAGCGGTAATTAACTTCCGTACTTAATTAAAATAGGAGTATTATATTTTTTAATTCATCTTTAAATTTTGCATGTTTTTCTGAATGTTTATGTTAAGTTTTTTTTTTGCAGAGGAAATGAAACAAATAAAAAAACTTTTTAAAAACGAGGTAAAAGTGTAATTTATTAACTTACTTGATGTTTCGCAAATATAATTATTTGCTTTTTAAAGTTTTTTTTATTTGTTTCATATCCTCTGCAATTCTCACGAGCAAAAACTATATGAAAAGTAAGTTTTTTGATTCACTGCGATTTTATCTGTCAATTGTTTCGTCAATTTGCCGTAATTGTTGACCGTTTAATCATAATAATCATTGTACGAAAAAATCTTTTACAAATGTGGATAAAATTTTATTACAATCAAAATATCACCATCAAGAAATTAAAAAGAAAACACTTACGTTTGAAAAGAATAAATTTAAAAAAAGTTTCTCTATTTTGGGGTCTATATAAATGGCAAAAATCTTTTATTTTTCAGAAGAACAAATTATTATTAAATTATAGTACGTAGGTATTTCGTGTTTATATAAAACATGTTATATTAAACTATATTTTTTAGTAACTTAACATTTATGAGGCAGTATTTTTTAATATTTATGAGATTCTTGTAAAGGCAGTACTTTTTGAGACAATCGTTTTAGTTTATTTTCATTTAATAGAAGAAAGAAAGACATTACTTTATTTGACTGTCACTTACAAGACCAATATTGTTTAATGAAGAAATTTTAAATTTAATTATAGGTATAATGAAAGGTACGAAATGTGTATAATGTAATCTCAATACAACAAATGGTAATGTCTAGTACACGCTTAAAAATCCCAACTAAATTTTTGATGTCACAACTAATTTTTTAGTGAAAATAGTCCCAGCTGATGGTGTGTTAGTTGTGTAATATTCGTGATGATTTTTGTTTTCAGCAACAAAATAAAAGTTGCAAAAATTAATTTTGATATTTCTTAACAATGAAAAAAGTAATAACAGCTTGTAAAAAGGCAGAAAAAAGTAAATTTTTATTTTATGCAACTAAAACACCTAGTGTGTCTTATTTGTCACAAGCCCAACGAAATTTCTAAAACGGTTTTTATAACTAAAGGCGTCAAGTTTTCTGACTAAAAAGTAAGTTACGACAGCATAAACAATACAACAAAACAAATTATAGTTGAAATTACCATGTAATTTTTAAGTGTGTAGATTTGTAAGAAAATAGTTTTTAAACTTCAAATGACGTTTCACTCATGGGCGTAACCAGACTTTTTTTCTAAACCCGGGCATATTTGAAATAATATGTACTTATGGTATAATTATTAATACTAATACTAATACAGGGTGGGCCAATAGTGCGTATTGGGTAGAGAACGCCTATATTAATGCAGATTTTTAAAATCTGTTTTCGTTACTATTTCTTCGAACTATTCAAATTTGGAGGGCGATTTTGTGTTGTGGATACAATGAGAAGTAAATAGTAAGTTGATAGTCGTCATATTTGAGGTTAAGCTCGTACGGCAAATCTGTTTATTATCAATCATTAAAAAAAAACTTCAAACTGTAAGCCTGTGTTGCCAACTTTTTGGAAAATATCACACCCTGCTCTAATTATAAATTCCGTTGATCGCATGGTATTTGGCGTTCGTTTATTCAACTCCATTCACTCTATTTTACCATTTTGGCAGTTCTGTCTCATTTTACTCGCATCAAATGTACGAAAAGAGTAAATATTTATTTTAACGAACGCAGCTTTTATTTTTATTTTCATATGGATTTTACTACTACAGATTTTTTTTTATTTTCTTGAAACTTTTTATTTCTATTGTGTTTTTAACTTGAAATAGACATTATCAATGCCATAATGAGCGTTGAAGTGGTCTGCTATAAATTGCCTATTGATTTTGTTCTCGACGCACCATCTTTTATGGAAGGGGTTGTTACTTAATGGTGGGTTTATACGGTAACTAACACTAATAACTAACGTTTAGTAATTGACCTTTTAGGGCCGTTTTCTCAGTCATAGTTTAACTTTAATGTTTAAATGATATTCCCATAGGAACAATAATTATCATTACTATGGAAATAAACTGATGTTAAAACGTTAAACATTGACTGAGAAAATGACCCTAAAAATTAATTATTACGCGTTAGTTGTTAGTGTTAGATACTGTATAAACCCACCATAAAAAGCATCATGACCCTATGGGAAAAGCACTCTAGGAATTTGAGAACCTGGAAGTTAAAATTTACAAAATTTTGTTGCAAATCGTTTTTTTTTTGCAAGCATGACCGCCTTGCATGGGGAACTTATTAGGAGCAAATCCGCTTCAATTTGTCTATCCTACTGCAATGTCAGGTCAAAGAGCGATCGTAGGATGTCGCTGTTTTATCTGTTCATTAAAATTTACAGTTACACTTTGTGTGAATTAATATTTTTCTTATGATGGTTGACTCGTTATGTAAGAGGAGATTAAGGTTCAGTTTTACAATTGCAGCTAAATTTTGATGAGCTGAGGTTTAAACCCTTAGCAACAATTATTTCAACAATTGTTGTGAAGGGTTTAAGCTTCGGTTCAAAATTAAACCGTCATTGTAAAACTGAGCCTAAAAGGGGAGTCAGAAGAGATCAAATTAAAGTCTCTTTCTTAATTATTGACATAAATTCAAGTATATCCAAATGTACAAAACTTCAAAACTCACTTTACTCTTTATAAAATTTAGAGGGATAATTCCGGTGTAACTCCGAATTTAGATTTGTCATTCAACATGTTAGATTTTTATGAAGCAACATTTAAAACAAATATATATATTTTATAATTAAAAGTTTGCACCTAGTTATACAACGCTTTTTTTAACTGTGGCCATAGGAATTCAGGTGCTAAAAATTCTGCCTCGTGTTAGCCTATGTTCTGCTTAAAATTTTAAGCAAATTTTTGTTTCTAATAAGCAATTACATAATTTATTACAAAATAAACATTACTAAAATAAGAGGTGCGTCATTAATTTAATTATTTTATTGTGTAAAGTTGAAATTATTAATCATCAAATATGAGTCGAGTAGGTCAAAATCAAAAATTAATTTGTCAGACGGACATTTAGACGGCAGCGACTAATTTCTCTTTAACGTTGACCTACTCCATTCATTAAAAATTTCCACTTTTAATATTAAAATAATTAATTTAAAGATGTATCTGTTATTCTGGCAATGTGTAAATTGTAATAAATTATGTACTTGATTATTAGAAACTGAAATTAGATTAAAATTTTGAGCAGAACATAAGTTAACACGAGGCAAAATTTTTACCATGCAAAAATCCCTTTGACCGCAGCTAAAAAAAAGCACTCTTAAGTTCCTCCATTGAAGCTCCAGATTGTTACTGTTACTAAATTGATTGTAAGTGTTGGTGAATTGGTATGCTTAATGTGTATACAGTTACTTTAATATCCTTGACTCGACAAATTCCGCAGTTTTATTTTTGAAAGCATTGCAGTCGGCACGGCGAAGTGCCGTTTGTGAGAATTAGTTTCAGAGACCAAAATCATGTTTTTCTTATTCATTTGTAAACAGACTTACAGTCTCCGGCTCGATCTTAAATTATAGGAGGCATGTAGTTTCGAGAGACGGTAGGAATCTGAAGTATTTAGGTCAGCACTTGCGTAATAATTATTAATAGTATTAATGCTTGTTGACTGTGTACGATAATTATAAACGAGAATAAAAGAGCCTTATAATCGTTCTGCAATTTTAAATGAAGCTTTACGAAAAAGATACATTCCTTATGTTTATGATAATTCTCAAGAATTCACGTAGTTGTGACTTTATTTGATAAGTCAGTAATTAAAAGAAATCGTAATTTGCTAAGACTTGCTGAGCACCATACAAGATTTGAGGTACAATCTTTCTCAAAGTGACATCCAAACAACCAGTGAACATTCAGTGTGGTAGTCTGCCTCTCTCTTACTTTGTACAAGATTTTATGTCAAATCTCTGTTAAATGGGATTTAATAATTTATTTTTGTGCAATTTTCTGATATTCAGAGCTATTCTGTAACATGATATGCATATCAATTGATATGGTCCTCAATAATTGAAGAAAACTTGATACGATTTCATAACAGTTCAAGTGGATTGCCTACCACCAATTGAAGAGAGATGCATATTAACTAGATATCACACGAAACTGTTTACAGAATACTGATTTTGTAGGGTCACTTGATACATGGCAATAAATTGATACGCATCAAGTTTATATCAAAGTTACAGAATAGACCCAATTATATTACGCTACAAGTTCATTCCAACAGTAGTTTCTAATTAGTTCTTTTTGCACTTCAATTTTGAGTTATTGATATTTTATTCTCCTTATTAAGTTTTATTTCTCAATTTCATTAATTGAGTTTTCATCTTAATTTCCAGTTCTTTTTGCCGGTATATAATTCTTTTATTGTCATTTTCTGCGTCACTTATAAATCTTTGTGTTACTTCTGGTTTTCCTTTGGCAGAACATCTGTTTTCTTATTTTTACCTTTAATTTGATATTTTTGTTTTCTCTAGATAGAACATGTTGATCGCTTATTATCTGCTTATATCCATTTTTTATTGTTCTTTTTGTTGCTCAATAAATAAGATGAGGTCTAAGAATGTATCCTAGAAACAAGGAATCATGAAAAATGTGCTTTGCATTGCATCTTGTTGTATGTATTACATGTTCTTTTTTTTTTAAATCAGATGTGACACTTGTCAAACTGTCAATTAATTTAATAATTACTTGGTAATATTTGTGTGGGAATCTGTCACATAAACTACATCTTTATCAACAATTTTTAAAAGATAATACAAAGCAATTTTTTGACTCCTCATAATCCATGTTTAGCTGTACAATTGACAGTTGTTTCAAGACTGTTTGATCTTGTGTCTGATGAGTTCTGTAGATGAGTTAATGGCATGAAAAAAATAGTTTTTGTTCAAGTTGAGAATATGATTTTTAAAAGCGCAAAAAATAATAAGTATTCTCTTCATATTTTTTTAAAATTAATTAATGAATAATTTTAGTTTTTCAACATTTACGAACGAAACTTTAAAAATACAAAAAAAGAAAACGCCTCGGTCTTTTGTTACCTAAAGTAGTATGAATTGTTCCTAGAAAACTGCTGTGGGAATGCATATTTTGCATAAACACTGCGTACCGGTTTGTATCAGTTTTATATTATGTTGCCATTGATGTCGAGTAAGTTGCCCGACCGGAAATACTTGTGATAACAACTTGATTACTTACGACATACTTGAAGGCATTATACGTTTAACACGTTTCGGTGTTACTAACCTTTAGTTAATTTCATAATAAGATTTCATTCATCACTTGGCTGTTGTTGAGACTGCAGCTGATTATTTACTCATATAATTTTCGTGTTAGACAAGGAGAAACAATTAACCGGGTTACATTTAATAAGCAATGTTATACACCTTACCGAAGAACTGTTCTATAAAACTGTGCAATAAAAATAAAATAATAAAAATAGTACACTATTTTCTTTATTACTTTAGTGTATAGAAAATATGAAAGCAATGTTCTTCAAGGTTACACAATAACCAAACCTAAATTAAGATTAAATTGAAATAGAATTATAATTTCTTGATCAGGAATACAAGTATTTGTAGTTTTCTTTAATGTCTTACAGATGATGGCTAACCCTGTAGATTGTATGGCTTTCTCTAACTGTCTAGTGTGTTTACACACAAGTTAGTACAGTCTTCATATTGCTATATTTACTTCATTTCATATGCGTGGCAGTGGTTTGTGTAATTAAAGTTTTAGTGCGTTTTAAAATTTCAGTTTGTTATACTTTCTGTTATGTTCTCTGTCTGCCGTTGGTTACGTTCAGTTTTGTGTTCAGGTTATTATACGTTCATCATCACACAAAAACCTTATAATAATATTTTATATGTCGTGTATTAAAACGTTTTATGTTTTTAAACGGCACTGTTATTTTTCTAATGAGGTAATAGTTCTAAAATTACTTTTAATGAATAAGGTAAAACTGATGTAATGATATCTTAGTTCTCTAGTGGTTTTACATTCTTAGATCGGTGGTCCTGGTGGTGATAGTTTATAAAAGGTTTGTTACCCCCTTTTAAATTTATTCGCTCCGTAAAACCCCCGGAGACTTTGGTTTCTAAGGTTATCACAAGATAAATTTAGTTAAAAGTCAAGGCCATATGTGTCTTAAAGGAAATATGTAACGTATTTATAAGGCAATTTTACTTTATTTCCTACCGTATCAAATGTGTACATACAGTGGAATCCGCCCATATGTACATATACGTACCCGGACTTCGGGAAACTAAGGCACCGAGTGTCCATCTATTGAGAATCGGAATTATGAATATTTTTAATTTAAAGGGATGAATGCGGGGAGAATACAAATAAAATAACACATAATTACACACTGGTTATACTTTTCTGATGAGGTCTAATAAATCCGAAATGTACGTCAAATAAAATATATGCTGTTACGAATTTTTGGGGTTCACAGACAATATTGTTTGAACCAAAATTTAATTTTCTACAGTTGCTGAACGTGACAAAAATGTAAAACATAAGCTGAAACAATTCTCTAAGAAATGTTATTTGTATTACTTGGGGTCCTATTAATTACTGTTAATCATATTAAATAATAGGAGTAAATTAAATTTTGTAAATTAAGTAATAATAATTTTTAATTTTTAATTTCTACTTCTCTGTCAAATATATCATAAATTATTAAACGATCTAATACCTAGCCTTGTGTTATACATGAGATCGGTTTTAGCTGTTTTTCAAGTACATGTTTTGATCAAGCACCGAATGTTCAGGTCGCCGTTTATGGCCTAATGACGTCTTAACCTATCATAGAAGTTTCTACGAATTTTACTTAACATTTTTCCTGGTTCTACCTTTCAATTAATTCAAATCGCGGCAAGGAATCTGATAAATTTTTGATTTTAAATAAGGTTACAAAACCAAGAAAAATCAAGTATTGCTGTTATTAGAGACAAAATACAAGCCTGCATTCAGTATGCTGCTGTTTTCATAGCAGTATTTTCAATAAGGAAGCAGGGATTTGAAAAGGTTGTCTTGAAATCCCTATGTTGCGTATTTGAAGTATGTTAGGGTATTTTTTAAAATCAAAAACATATTAAAGAAAGAGATTCACCCTGAGTGTTCTTTTTTTTTAGTTTTGAACCTACACTAAATTTTCTTACATTCAATTTTAAAACTATACAAAACACTCATGGTAAAAAAATGAGTTTTTAAAGAGTTTTGTTATATTCATTTGAGTATATTTTGTGGCTTGCATTTCAATTCAAATCAAGAAGATTGTCTTGTTGGTGTCTTTCTGAAGTTATTGTTAGAATTTGATTCTGCTGAAAACTCCTTCAGCTATTATTATTTTTCCTTTTTCTTGACCGTCTTCTTGTTCTTTATCAGCCTCCTTTGGCTTTTGGGTTTCAAGCCATAGCAATGTCTTCTGTGATTATCATTATAAGGACGTTTTAAGGTATAAAGCAAACAGACAAGTGGAATCCACCGGCGTTCACTAAAGAAATATTTAGTCTAAGTCCAACGTCCGATATTTTGAGTTTAATATTCAGTCGCGTTTTTACTTTTGCACGCTCATACAGATGACGTTACCTTATTTCGTCCTCTCGTTAGTTATTATTTGGATACAATTATTGTTAATCACATCTTTTGAATCGAAATCCGTCAAGCCAGTTCTGTTTTTTGACCAATCTGGCATTTAGTAGCGTTATTTTCCTGAAGTTCCATATTTTTTTAATAACGTTTGTTTCTTATGGATTTGTTTTAAATTCCAAATATTACCTCATTTTGTAGGTTTCACAGTAGGTTTTCTTTGATAAAGAGGCCACAAAAATTTTAAATGAGAATTCTATAAAGCATTTTCATGTTTACCTGAAAAACTACTTACCTAGAAACTGACAACTGACAGGAAAATTCCTTTTTTTCGAGTATAATTTTTTAAAGAAAAGAGAAAAAGGGGAGTTACGTAATATTTGAAGGAAAAAAATAAGATTTTTGTTAAATATTTCTAAGAATTTTAAAATTCAATATCCATCACCTTTTCTTTTAAGATTTTTGAAATCAATTTTAATGGGGCCCTTAAAATTAATTATTTTTTAATTCTTCCCACAGCGAAACGTTGAGTGATTCTGCGCTTTTAAACTCGATAAGTTATGGTATATTGAGTGCGCACTCAGAGTATCTCAATTTTTTTCTAATCTCATGTAATAAAATGAGTTGGAGATACTCTGATTACGCATTCAGTGCATATAGTGCGGGTCAGTAGAAAACTCTATAAGACTATTGCCCGGTTTCTGAAACGATACATAACTTTATGTGGAGATAAACTAAACATTATAACTTCTAAAAACCGTTTCTTAAATTTTATCTGTAGGTAAAGGGTATACGTAGCAACATAAACAAATTATACTTTTCATAAAATTATCTGTTAAGAAAAATTTATGTTTACCTAAAGTTATTTATCGTTTCAGAAACCGGGCATGAGTTTGCTCAGTGTCCGATTAAGGCCCGATCTTACCACCTCCTGATAAATTTAATCGTCGGCTAATATCCTTGGAAACCATTGGGCCGACAAAGGTTTCCTAGGATATTAACCAACGGTTAAATTTATTTAATAAATTACGAGGGGTTATTTATTAACTGTTGTTTAAGCAACAAACCACAGTTTTCTTTCATAGTTAATCTACTTTTCAATCTTAATTCATAGTTAAACTACTTTTTACATCTCAATTCATAGTTAAACTACGCTTTATATCTTAATTACTGTCTGAACAACAAAAAAAAAGAATAAAACACCAGTAATGTTAAACGTGGTTTAAACTTTCAGCCTAGGTGAAGTAAACGAAATTTATGTTTATTTATTTTGATAATATGTGAT
This sequence comes from Prosopocoilus inquinatus, assembly GCA_036172665.1. Taxonomy (NCBI): domain Eukaryota; kingdom Metazoa; phylum Arthropoda; class Insecta; order Coleoptera; family Lucanidae; genus Prosopocoilus; species Prosopocoilus inquinatus. The sequence continues at coordinate 27,768,866 of CM069876.1, read as the reverse complement.
TATGTTATAGCGACTTATTTTCTGTTCACTCCACACAAGCACTTAAATTTTAAATCAGACGATTCCGAGATTTTGTGCCACCTGGTAAGGGAAAATAGTTTTTCAGGATTGGTAATACTAGTCGCGTTTCTTTTACAAATAAACTGAGCTTGGCCTAGTTGAAACGAGTGGCTGAGTTCACAGTAAAAGCGAATGAAAATTTGTCTAAACGACTGAAAAAGGGAAAAAACTGAGGATGTTCGTACGTCAAAATTTCAAACAACACTTTTAAATAATACGTTAAACGACATTTAAGGATGTTTGAAACAGGTTTCTTTCAATTAAATGAAATATCTTTTAGCGACTTCTTCAAGAGGAAAAACCTTTGAGCATCAAATATTTTGTTAAGTAACATATGAATAATTTCCCCCCCCCCCCCCTGCTGAGGGGGACGAACACTCATTACTAATGAAGCGTTAGCGGTTGCTTCAAATCGGTGAGGGGGGAAACAACTTCATCAGTTCGAAGTAAAAGGAACGCGTAATTTCAACGATAGAGGGGAAGTGAGGTGAGATTATCTGAGAATCGGTGCAAAAGGAAAGCGACTGTAGACTAACATTAGCGTACACCATAACTGTGACACGCTCTTTTGACAATTTCCCCTATCACAGGTGAAACTTTTCAATTTAGAGTGCCATTCTAAAAAGAAAAATGCTGTGGTCGTCATTAGTCATTAAATATGTTTTCTTCTTAATAAACGTCACTTGTTCTGGGCCAAACTTGCGAAATCCAATCGTCTGTAATATTTTTGACTACAAACGCTGATTTCTTTTGCATCTGTCCTAAAACTAAGTTCTGTTTTTTTTTTACCTGTTAAGCAAAGCCAACATTTATATTTGTCTATAGTCATTTGTCCAAATTATTCAACTACCATTTGTAATGTTGGTTCACTTATTAGGAAACGACTAGCTCTTTTTCATTGAAACTATTTAAATAGCATTTCATCAACTTGAAGATGCAAAGATAAACGCTTCTGTCGTTCTTCTGGTTGATTTTTTAATTATTTTCAACTTGTTGATTATGGTTCATAATTAGGTAGAAATTTAGAATGGGTAATTAAAGCACTTCCTAATTTAATAGTATAATTTTATTCCAGCGACCGGTTTCGGTGTTTAAACCTTCATCAGGCTGCTAACGTCAAAAAACTAAATTAAACAGTAAATTACAAATGTTGGAAAGGAAAAATAATTAAACAAATAGGTCAGTTGCAGTTTCTCCCAACTACTGCAATTTGTTTAATTATTTTTCCTTTCCAACATTTGTAATTTATTGTTTAATTTAGTTTTTTGACGTTAGCAGCCTGATGAAGGTTTAAACACCGAAACCGGTCGCAAGAATAAAATTCTACTATTAAATTAGGAAGTGCTTTAATTACCCTATCTAGTATATTTTAAATTCACTTGCGCAGAATTATTCGCTTCTTAATACCATCAGTAATATAGTATTAGGCTGCGCTTGCATTCGTGGAAAGTGCATAAAATACAGACACTTTGATCATAATCGTACCATTAAATTAAATTGAGTTGATAACCGTTATTCAGACACTTATGAGCTGGGTAAATTTTAATAGTAGATACTATTAAATTCTAGCCGAGAGGTCGTCTAAATAACCTCCACAATTTTTTTTGAACTATTCAAATAAAAAGTTATGAACAAAATTTGTCAAATTTTAATTTGTTTTTGGTATAATTCCGAAAATATGGGGAATTTTGGAAATTTTATGGATTTGTTTAGTTTATACCCTATTGATTCTCTATAATTCATCCCATTTAACTAAATCTGTATCTCTTATAACGGAGGTCCTCATGCTGGGAATATTATCTTGGGACCAAATAAAAAGAGAATACAAGACAATAATACCTTACGTGAATGAAAAAAAAAGTTTTCTCATGAATTTTATTTATTACATGACTAATATTCATTAGGAAATAAAATTTGATGATCACTTTACTCACTTAGTTTTTTTTTTTTCTTTAATCGACTGCTCACTCAGTATTATTGAAGAATAAATTTATTTTTTTAATAAATAGGAAAATGGGACTTTCCATTTTGTTGAGTTCAACGCTATTAAACTTCCGCTGTTTTACGTCTCTCGTCTGCTGCGAGCGTTCGTTCCTTTCACAGACACTCAAACTTGTACGTCTATATTTATTGCCTGATTTTTAATTGTGGCTTTCCTTGTCTGCGTCGCGATTGAAATACTGTGGCTATCACTCTCAGGTGCCCCGCAGTCTACCAGGATCTGAACATCGCTATGTGACCTGAATACCGACCTTGTTTGCAATGACGTGACACGTGTCTCAAGCAGCTTTCCAAATACTGGGTTCTATCTGTTCCTGCCGCCGATCGAGAGAAAGAAGGTTAAATAGTAAAATCGCATACCATGGGATTCTAGTTAAACAGTTTTTTTTCGAAATTTTGTTTTATTATGAAAATATTTCCGTGCATACATACACTCGTTTCAATCTCAATTAATGTTTTGTTTACTGTGTTTGAAATAATTTAGAAAACGCTTTTCTTTACCTATCTTCATCGGTTATGTCACCTTGGAGATTTGTATAAATAGAGGGACTCCTGGAATCCAAGTGCTACAAGTAGATTAAAAAATTAGCGGTTTCGATTCTTCTTGGAATATATGTGAAAATTTTAGTTATCTTTCTTTGGCAGTTTGGAGAGTTAGCCTAGCTTTTCGTAGCCAGTTTTAGAATAATTTGTTAGGTTTGTCCGAAACGTCTATCGTCTTTTCAGTACTTTGTTATGTTACACTCCTTAAAAACATTATGAATACTGGATGTGTATATGTTTTCTTTTTTATATTCAGATGTAGGATTTCAGTAAAATTAGCAAATACTGAGAGTATTTTTTTAATTTTATTACAGAAAATATTTCGTATCAATTTATTTTCAAAGTATTTGCTTAATACTATTTTTTGAACAACGGTAACTTCAGTGAATGATTGATAGATATTTTTGTTGTTCACGATGGTATTAGATTTTTCTAATTGTGTTTTATGAACAGTTAGGCAAATAATTAGAAAATGTATTTTCATTTGATTATAAATCATTCATTATTTACTTGTCGCAGTAAGCTATAATTTCATGTTTATACATATGCTATCATCATCGATTTTCGAAAGAGTAAACGTTTTCCTGCTTTGAAACTCTCTTTGTTAAAGTTCATTGAAAATAATGAAATACCTATTAAGTTTAAAAACCGCCCTGGGAAAATATTTAACTAGGTTTTCAAAATAGTAAATTTGCTTTTAGTTGTAGTAATCAAGCGATTCAAATATACAATGTAAAACAAAAATAAATTCCACTCAAGCGACGTTATTTTTGAAAAATTGTATAGTCTCAGTTTTTATATCAATTGAGAAGTTCACTGGAGAGGTAAAGGGAATTAAAGAGCATGATTTAGTCGTCAATTTATTTAACTTCTTTAATTACTGCATAGGTATGTAAATACTGACTCATTTTATGTATTCAAATGTTTTCAAGTTGCTTCATCTCAAAAAAAAAATCAATGCAACGAACCAGCAAGATGCTGGGACTTTCCTGCTGTGCCTTGATTTATTGAAGTACATTAATGAGTCTCACTGTTTCACGTGGTCTTTACATTTGTAATCACGTTAGTATTATAATTCAAAATATTACAGTTTCTGTTGATTCATTAACACTCGATCGAATGGACGTGTTACGTTAAATATTCTTTTCGCCTTCGTTTTACGTAATATGTTTTTCTTCAGAAAATGAATGAGTAATTGATGGCGCAACACCATAAGAATGTGATTAATGATTTAAGTTTATGTTTTACACTGGTGAGACGTTGGCGACATTTCCATACAGCGACCTTGCAGTATAATGTAATTATGCACGAATAAAATCTTTTTCCAGTTAGCCCAGATTCACATTGTAGTTTTAGTCACGTTCAAGTAATTGACGACCAGGGATCGTTCAAGTTCGATGTGACGTTTGCTATTTGGTATTTGGTTACAACAGCAAGATCAAACTCATCACATGCTGTTTCAGTTTTGAATAAGAGCGTTGCCTTCGTGAATTACCTATATGCACAATGTACGATATTTGTAACTACAAGCCGCTGTATATACAAGCAATGCAATAGAAATTGCACAGAAAGCATACACTTGCTCGCAGCAATTTCTATGTAATTGCAACTAAGGGTAGAATTTCTGAACTTAAATATTTACTTATTTTATATTTAAATGGAATTATTGAATTTAATTAACGACTACTTTTCACACACTTTTGACAATGAGCATGCGTACAATAGAAATTGTGTCTTGCTGCAATACAACTTGCATCATGTAAAGATTGTACACCCTAAAGCATGTAAGGTAGTTACTTATTACATTACAAAAAGAATCCGAATTAATTAATAGCATCACTGCAAATACGTTCTTGTAGTTCTTGGTTAAGGAATGTTCGAAGTTTTTTTTGTGAATTCAGAGGTGTTGATTTGACCTTATTTCTTTTTATTTTCATTTTACTTACGTACTAGAAAAAAATATCGGGAACAGACGTACATTAGAAGTGAAATATGGATATTATTTTATTGATTAGATTGACGAGTTGCGTAGTTATTCAGTACCACTTAATTCGATGTCAATCCTGAATTCCTAGTGTTATAATTGATCGAAAATACTATACAACAAACCTTAGTAAGCTAACCTTAACTTTTCGAATCGAATTTGGTTCATTGATACCTAATTAGCGACTTTTCAACGACAAAAAATGAATGAAACTTAATTTTTAATCTAGAGTGCCGCGACCTCATAAAAGTGATTTATATTAAGCTATTCGGCGAGTATAAAATACGTTTGTAAGTTTGCATAAAATGTTAATGGAATAATAAATTAAAACTAAATATTAATGTATCACATTTTTTTCCAGAAAACCGTTCGGCATGTACTGCCGAAGATGATTTAAATAAAAAAAAAACGTATTAATGACTAACACTTCATGTCTTCAAAAAAAATAGATACATTTTATTGCCGATTTAGGCTTACCAATATATCTTAAACTTTCTTATGCAAATGGACCTCGTTGATCTAATTTTGCATATCTGAAACCATGGATTATTTTCGAATGACATCCGTTTTTTTACAAATGGGATTAAAGTTTATTTTACAATTATTAGCTTAATTATAATCGCATTCTTAAGGATCGTAACATGTTCTATTACTTGACAAAAAAAGAAAAATAAGAAATTTAATTAGATTACCATAGTCACAACTATTTTAGTGAAAATTTGTTGTGCACAAACAAAGTTTAATCAAATTGTAATGAAATTTCGTGCAATTAAAGATTGAGAGATATTAATAACTTCCCAAATAAAATTGTATTACTTTATTCTTAGAAGAAAACATTTTCCACTTTATAAAATAATTTAAGTTACAAACTCTTCTAGTTTAATAAAAGTATATCTTTCGTTGCTGAAAAATAAATTAATTTGAGCTCTCCACAATGTTTAACATTTAATGTAGCAACGGAGTGAATGTATTTTAATATAGATGGCGTGCCTCTGTTTCCTCCTCGGCAATAGTTCATTCATTCATTCATAAATTTTGACGTCATAATACGTTGAAAAAGAGCTGGCAGTTAACAACGAACAAGGTAAATCAATGAATTGCGAGACTTTACAATATTATTTGCACTACGTATAAAATATGCTTATTACTGTTCGCAATTAATTTTAATTGGGGGTTAATTGCACGTAGTGCTTTGCAAATTATACACGTTCTGATAATTAATCCATTCGATTTATGCTTTTAAATCTGTTTCATAATATTTCTGCAATTTACATTGACACAGTGAATTTAATTTCTTTGCTGATTAAATTTTGCAAAACTTCCAATATTTAATCACTGTTAATTACCAGGTAAATTATTTATGTGTATTACTGTGTTTTAAAAAATCATAAATATCATGTCTTGCTTTGCTGTGTCTAAGGCTATTAATTGAGTTCAATAATATTGCTAGCATCAATAAAGATAGAAATCTTTTACTGCGATGGTTCTGCTTGGTAATTTGTGATATAATACCATAGTGAATGTTTATTGATTAATTCGACACTTTATGTCAGTTTTTTACAAATTTTATTCAAAAAATATCACCGTGTCATACAGGCTTTAGATAAAGAATAATTTTATATTAAGTTTACTTTGATATTTAGGAACGACTAAAATCAACGGACCTTAGAAGTCTGTTATATTTTTTCAATGACACGTTGTTTGTTAAAGACAGTTTTGATCAATAATATTACTTTTGACTGTATATTCCTCGAGACTACTAAACATAAAATAAATTAGACGGATTTTTTTTGTCTTTATTTTTTTTGTAGTGTGCGTATGATTTATTTGTTTCTTAATTTCAAGCATGTGCAATTAACTGCATAAGTTAATTGTAGTCTAACTAAAAACCTTTTCTTTTTTAATACCCAGGTATCTCAGTTCTTTTAATCTATGCAAAGGTGACATAAAGATACTAATTTCCATTATTGCGAAAATTCTTAAAGAAAATGGCAAGAAAAAGGCCTAATAAATTGTAACTTACATATTTTATTGTTAAGAAAGGATTGCAAAAATTTGCATAACTTTCCTGAAATGCTGAATTTTTGATGATCTGCAGAATCATCTTCAAACTCTAAAAAGTTGTCGAATTATATTTTATAGTTTTGTAGTTGAGAAAAGGTCGAATAATTTGCCTTTCCTGAAATACTGAATTGTTCGTTCCATGTCGAATCAACTTCAAGTTCCAAAAAGTTGCAAAATTACATTTTATTGTTGATAAAAGTCTGAAAATTTGCGTTTTCTGAAATGCTGAATTTTTCGTTGCCTCTCCAATCGTCTTCAAGCTCCAGAAAGTCAAACAAAGAATTAAATTTCTAAAAAGGTGAAGAAGAATGTAGAAAATTGTAGAAACTGAGAACAACAAATTGAAATCAAATATATTTAAAATTAAATATAACCGATAAAATTATGTAATATATTTTGATAATAAAGTAAGCTGCAATTTACACAGAACAATATCGACTGAGAATGGTTTTTTTTTGCTTTTCATGTAAACCTTGAAATATTGGAGTTACCCCGTTTTCAAAATGACCGATTCTATTAAATTTACAATTTGCGATAAAGTTATCATTCTCAAAATGTTTGGTCTCTTAGCAAACAGATATGATTGACTTCAGGTTCTTTCAGTTTAAAGTCTAAATGAGATGCAATAAAGTTGCTTTTTTTAATTCATTGCCTTAAATTTCTAGGATTCTACAATGTGATTTAAAAAAAAATATATACTGTTTGAATAAAAAGAAAAACAAATTAATAATGATCAAGTGGTATGGGAATAACTTCCTCTGTTAATATAAATCGGTGTCCTGTTTTATACTTTTTTATGTATCAATTTGTCATTAATTTTAATTGACGTTTGTGAACGTGTGGATGAAACAAAAAAATAACATCGTGAATGATTAGATTTTATTTAAATCGTTCACGTTGACTGCCGTTGTTTATCTTTTTAATGAACTTAAGCAGAATTTCTTAATCCTTTTTATACTAAAGGCTCCAAATTAATCAAGTATGTATTTGTTATGTTGTCATGTATGTATTATATGTAATATAATTTGTTTATACGTTTAGTCACACTGAATATAAAAGAATAACTTTTAACGAAATAGAAAAATGTAAAAATTAATAGTAACTCTTGTTTCTTCAAGTCACTTCTGGACCTTTACAGATAGACCCTAAAGGATGTCCATACCATTGATTAAGGAATACCGAATTAAAGGATTAGTCTCTCGTTTTATTTAATTTTGAAAATGTTTCAATTATGTGTGATTAATTTGTCATTGTAATACTCGGTTATTGTGAATAATAACTAATGGCGCTTTCGATTAGGGTGCGTTATACAGTGCGAATGTAAAGTTGCGAATAATCAATATAAAACGTAAATTACTGGGTTTTAAAAACAATCAAAAAATAAGTAAATTATGGATTTAAATTGCGCGTTATTTGGCGTTACACAAGAATACACAGAGTGTTATATGACATATATGCCAAACGGTAACCAGTGATAGGGAAAGTCACCTTGAGCAAAAAAATCCATATCAACATCTGTCCTATCCGCTTTTGTTTTTGAACGATGACGTTTATTCTTTTCCGTAAACCGCTAGTATGGATTTTATTGGAAGATATGTAACATGACAAGTGTTTAGGACAAGAAGGTTTAAATTAAGTACTGTTAAATTAATTACTGCCGCTTAGAGAAACTCAAGAAGTACAAAATAAAAAGAATATACATTATTATAACATTATATAATCGATTATTTAATATACCTCCCCAAACATTTACGCTGAACCTATTTTGAAAACGGGTTTGTTTTATCACATGAAGATTTTCTAAGGACAATATGTGTTTCTTGTGTGCATTATTTATGCCATCTCTAGTAAAGGTTGCTTCATTCATCCACAAAATATAACTCCGAAACAAACGCAGATTGTATATATATTTGTATACATTTTTTTTTACTTAAAATGACTTCACCTATCACCGGTTATGGTTTGGCACATATGTCGTAGATCACCCTGTATAGAGTGTCACAGGTAAGAGTGATGACGTCACTGACATTTTTTTAAATGATAATCCCAAAGTTCGAGTTGATATTTTAATAACTCTCGTGACTATCAAAACGATGCTATACAAATTTTGACCCCTTTCATAAGAAAGTTTTTTAAGAAAATTAATAAAAACTGAAAAAGATGTTTATTTTAATTAAAAAATAAATAAATTTAGGTTATAAATCATGACATAGTAATAAAGTTATCTCATAGTAAATTTTCTAAATGTCTAACAACGTCTTGACAGTATACTAATCGAGCTTGAAACTCTTGCAGAACTTTGCGGACAGTTTTATTAGTTTATTTCTTAAACCACAGTCTCCTTTACTATTTTAGTTTTACTGGGTTTCTCTTCATATAACTGACTTAACAAATCCCCAAAGAAAAAATCTAGAGGTGTCAGAGTAAGGTATTTGACAGGCCAATTCACTAAACCTCAACTTCTAATTCATCGACTAGGAAATATTAAACATTGTTTAACTATTTTCGAACGAGTCCTGCATAATGTGGTGGCGCTCCATTGTATTGATCTACAACGTAGAAATGTCAGGCACTTCTGGATTTGGAATAATAAACAAAATAGGAATTAATTCGGTTTCCAGAAATTCTAGATATAATTCAATTAGCGAGAATTCCCATCCACACGTTATGTTTCTGGTGATACATATTCTGTTTTATGTTCTTGGAATCAACACAAATTACTTTGTGTTCTTCGTTTGGATTGTCTATTTAACGCGTACAACTACTTCATTAAGCTAATGGTACTAATTTTTATGTAATTGGGATTAAAATTTCGACACATATTGAAATAATTTTCAACTGAAAATTCTGAAGGAGCCGATGAACAATGTTTTGAACGTTAACATTATTTTATTCATTTACGATGTTTTATATTCTAAATTTAGTTTTCATTATTAATTTTCACAAAAAGTTTCTTATGAAAGGAGTCAACATTTTTGTAGCATTGTTTTAACAGCCTCGGGGGCTATTGAAATATAACTCAAATTTGGGGGTAATCGTTGATAAAAATGTCAGTTACATTATCTCACAATTACCTACAACACTCTGTATATTTATATGCAATGCCAAAGAACGCGCAATTTAAATAAAAAATTAAAATTAAAATTCTGAAAAATCACAATAATATTTACATTTTCGTGTGACGTTTTCTGAAATACAATTTACCTATCTGAACTACGATTACTACTTTCTGAAATACAATTTACTAATTTGAACTACAATTGATGATTTCTTAAATACAATTTACTAATCTAAATACAAATAAAATTGTCTGAAATGCATTTGGAAAAGGTGTAGATATTGTAGCTCTCTGTTGGGGCAGGAACTCAGGGCGAAGGTATCCACAAATGTTCATATTCGTGCTTTTTGCATGCATGAAGACAAGCTCCAGGGGCCTTATTCTCGCACCAAGGGAACAAAGTCGCAAGAAAACGTGATGTCAAGATGACGTGGGCTGTCACACAAAACTGTATAAATCGTAAGAGAAACACGTCATTTTGACGTCACATTCTCTTATGAGTTTGTTTCATGGTGATATTAGCATACCTTGTCTCCTGAGCATATGCTCTGAGGACCATTGAGATTACTGACTTCCACAGTGCTAACCACTGGCCACAATCCAGTCAACGCCAAGTCATATCCTATCTTGGTGAGCACAATGCAAACCACTAGGTCAGGTATACAGTTAGTTGTGTCTCCGACATTGCCTGCCCTTGTACAAGCCACTAGCAGAAATAGAATAATGCCGTATGCAGACGCAGGTGATAATCTACCCTGCCCGACCATTTGATGGATACAGAACAATCACCCAGGAGATCTTCTATCCTTACAAACGGACACAGCGAGTTGTATACCTTTGTATCTCAGAATATCACTCATTATCAACAACCACTTATATTCTGAACAAACTTCTCAATCACATATCACTGCATTTCATTAACACACGAACAATCCGATTTACGTTTGTCTCCCCTGAGATGCTTTTACCCCCGAATATATCCTGTGACTGCCTACCCCGTCTGGACCTTTTTTTTTCGGTCCCATATTACTCAAGTGTGTTGCTGTTTTGGTTATCGCAGACAAAATAAACAGGACCCGACCGAGATATACAAATATATTGACTAAATGTGACTTATATTCTGATTATATAGAATTATGCAACTACAAACAATACTCTCATTCCAAATACATGACGATTTTCCTAGGAGTGACTTATTTCAATTTACCTGTGGTATCATCTATATGCAGATCTTAATTATAAATAATTCAGATATGACCGTGCAGCGGAAGAAATTTCAGTGGTAGCACAACGTGTGTATAATGTAAATAAACAAACGTTCAAACATCCTTTCGATATATAAACGTTCGAAGTTATGTAAGTGTTCCCTGTGAAAGATATAATGAATGCGGCGAGTATTTTTTTTCTCAGTCGTACAAAAGACAGCACCTCGGTGTGGAAGCGAGATGGTCTTCTAGTTATGGAAGTTTAGTCCTAACGCATACCTGACCGCAGTTAAGAGTTCCTGGAAATAAGGCGGGTCGGAGACGGTCAGCAGACTCTTGTAGCGCCACTAAACTAGCTGTCGTGTTACACCACTGCAAATTTATTTGATTAAATGTACTAATTAGCTTTACTTAGGTTAAGTAGAGCACGGTGAAATTATTAACTAGGCTTATATGCTAATACCTAATGGATAACTTAATACAATTCCAGAAATTGAAATGCTTCTACATATAGTATTCCCTGTGTGTAGGTGAAGAATTTATTTCTCCGGAAGAATAACTGCCGCATATACCCATCGTTATGAAAACGTATTTGGAAATTTTTTGCTTACTAGATCAAATTCAATTTTTTTTGTTCAACGCAATTATTGTATAACAATGATGTAGAAAATGTAACATATTGGATTGTATAAAGTATCTAAAATAGCAGTTGGTTGCGGATGGTTATGGATAAAATGGAAATTTTACTTATTGCATTCTTACATCGTCCCATAACAAACACGCAGTAATTTTTGGAAAGAAATTTCTGAATGGAGAAGCCAGTGAATTTGAATGAATATCTCATTTTTCGTCACTGTTCGTTAATTAACCAGTAACCAAACTTTTACGATCGTAACAGCCCAGCTGGACGATACCAGAATTAAGAAATTCTCTTTCTTATTATGGAGATCCTTCTTTCTTTTTGCTTTGCGCAGGAATCTGTACATTATTGTCTTATCACCATTCAACAATTTACTTTATTTGATAAGCTGGGTCATAATTAGGACAATACAAACATCGATGGCTTTGGTGGGATTCGAACCCACGCCGACAAGTGACACGACCTTATAACTCGGCTAGGCTAACCGCTGCGCCACTTGCCTGCCCTATTATGGAGGTATTGTTCATTTTTTCTTTTGTATTTGTTTCATCTTGGTTGGAAGGGACGTTTTCACAGTTGCCAACTCTGCAACTCCAAAAACAGAGAGAATGGTGTTCGATGATACGCTTGAGTCTTTGTTATCTTTTAAATATGTCAAGTTTTTTTGGTAGGCGCTCAGTGGGAAACCTGGCGGGAAGCTTGAACCATCTTATTATCTACAAAACGAAAACACTGTATGTCAAGATTCAAATCTGAAGCTACAGAATTCTGTTTTAATTACGAAGTATTAGTTTGCTTCAGACCACAATAGAATTAACCTGTTCTGGAATCTTAGTCCACTCGACGATCGAAGAAACCATTGAGGATTTCGGCAAAATATCGCCAGACAGAATATCTTGACATTGTTATTTGAAAATATAAAAATCTCCACGTCTGGACAATGCCAGAAGTTTTCAAGTTCTTCGTAGTCAATCACATCTGTGCTATTTTTCTGAAAGTAAAAGTGCTTATTTTTCTCAAATGATATATCAGTTAACTCTCCTGTTGGAAAAATAAGAAATCACTAGGACAAACAGTTCAAGGACATAAAACCTTCTGATTTCCGCTCTCACACCGAGATTTTCAGTCTTCTAATTCCGTCGTCCCAGTGAATAAGTGGTTGAGTTAAATTTATCTACTTTCCAGAGCCCGACTTTTTGACTCTGAAAAGTTGTTTTAAAATAGCGTTTTTGTTATTAATCAGTAATCAGTAATCACATATCACAGTTACTTCCTTTCAAGCCAGTGCCTAACTTGACTACATACAGAGCGTTCCACTTAAGGCGGCTTCTTTCATTTTTCTCTAGTTGCTTATTTTACGAAAAAAATGTTTCAAATGAAAGTTACTTCGTATCATGCGGAGAATATTTTAAAATTAGTTTGGTGTACACAACTTGTTTCTTTTGATGTGGGCGTTATGTCACTTTGCTATTTTAAATGGAATACCCTATATAGTATTTTTACATTTTTGGATTCCGAACTCGCTTTTAATGTGACTTTATATACCACACATAGGTCCTACCGTTTTCGTATTATTCAATTTTTTATAAAATTCATCACTGTTGCAGTACTTCAAACAAATCCAATACCTTCCGAACAAATGACGTTGGAGATTTGTCGTTTTTTGTTTCACTTTGAAGTGCTTTTCCAGTAACGGCGTTAACAAAAATTCCAAGTACTATAAGTTTTTAAAAACGATTTAAGCAACATGAGAATAAAGTAAAAAAGGATAACGTTGGAGATTTGTCGTTTTTTGTTTCACTTTGAAGTGCTTTTCCAGTAACGGCGTTAACAAAAATTCCAAGTACTATAAGTTTTTAAAAACGATTTAAGCAACATGAGAATAAAGTAAAAAAGGATAACGCCAGGAATTCTGACAAAGTGAAAAGAGGGTTATGTCTGGCATACCTGGCAACTTGAGAATATTCAAATTACGGTAACTATTTTTTTAAATGGAATGTCACATGTCATTTGCCATTAGTAAATGTACCACTTAATTCTCTTTTCAATCATATGAGGTTGTCGACATCTGCCGTTAATAGTTTCTACCGTATTTAGGTTTTTCTTTACATTTTTTTATAAATACACGAAAACTGCATTTCCTAGTCGCCACAGTTACATATCAAACAAACTAAGAAAAGCCTAGTATAGAAATAATGAAAATTTTAAATTTATCAAATTCACAAAATTAATTTTTTGAAATTTCTCTACGAAATAATCATAATTCTTGGGCAAATCAAACAGCATCCAACCCACAATACTTAAAAGATTTTAAACAGAATGGTATGTATTTAATACCACCATTAAATGAGCTATTTAATCGTTTTGCTATTATTGAAGTTTCCTCTACTAATTGTTAAACTTTTGTAGAAACATGTATTTCTTTTTTCATCGTTTTAAAACGCTAATTACTAAACGTGACAGTGCAGAAAATTTAGCTGTGCACATTTGAAAAAAAAATAAAATAAATAAGAATATGTACAACTAAGAAGTAAAAAAATTAGTCGATTAAATTAAATGTTCAGGATCGTCAATACAAGATTGTATTCTTTTTTTAAACGATTTCTGAAACTTTTCAAGTATTGCTGGAGTAATAATCTCTTTAAATGCTAATTTTATTCATTGCCACATGTTTTAGCAGCTGTGGCTCAATTTTTCTATTCTCGCTGGTTTATGAAACTCCATACAAAGAAATCGCACGTGGTCGAATGAAGAAACCGAACAGACCAACCGACGCCCTGCTTGAGAAATCCATTTATTCGTTTAAAAATGTTCCAACTGCTGTCTTGTTATATCCACATGCATCCAAATACAGAGCACTCTGTATACACCAAACTAATTTTAAAATTTGTTCCACATGATTCGAAGTAACTTTCATTCGAAACATTTTTTTTTTAAATAAGTAACTAGAGTGTTATGAAGAAAGCTACCTTAAGTGGAACGTCCTGTATAAACTATGGAGAAAACAACTCCTTGCTTTCTGTGAGCCACCGAACTCATTTTGGACAAATTTCGACTCTTATTCACTGATATGACAGAATTATTATCAATACGCAACTGAACAAAATATCTCTATGGTTCTGGTTTTGCCAAGAAAGTGAGAAATGCCTTTAAAAGGGTATCCTTGGATAGAGTAAAACTTAGTAAAATTATTTTTACGTGAAAAGTAAGACGTCCTGAGTATCAGCTACAATTATTTTTACGTGACCAATAAGTTATAAAAAATGAAAACTTAGCTACAATTAGTTCAAAATTACCGTTACATGTTTTAATTCAAAACTGCAGCACAAATCTTCCTCAAAGTTAAAGTCATTCTTGGGAAATAGATGCCGAAGACTGAAAGACTCTATGCCAATATATTTTTCTTTAGGCTTGTGATAGTCTTCATTAATTTCTGTTCTCTTAAGAAAATTAAACTTTTTATCTGATATGTAGCTAAACCTTTTTGCCTTTTCTGTTGACCAGTCATAGTCTCTGCATAAATCATCATTCTTGCATTTATTTCTTGGCATAACTTCGCTTGCTGACATTATTTTGTTTTGGCTGACTCTTTCTATTTTCCTTATTGTTAGACCTCCTCTCTCAGTTTTACCACTCATATTCGAAAATGTCATTCAAAATATGTATACTTTATGATCAGTAATAGGCAATATTATTTATTAATGTGTCAAATTGATCACTATTATCGAAGAAAATTATCCTCAACAAGAAGTCGGTCGAACACTATCGTATTTGGAACAATCTGTTGTTAGCAGAGCATGAAGTCCAACGATATCGAGGAACTAAAAGCACCAGGACAAGATGGAGGATGAAAGACTACGAATGCAAAACCTGATTACTGTAGATAAAACGATTTGCTACCGCAAGAAAATTTAATGAGTAACTGTAATTGTCATTGATACCGAAACCATTAGGTTTTATCTTTCGAGTAACGACCATCATCTAAGAATAGAGAGAGGTCTAGGTAAACGATTTTCGCAATGTACAAGAAGTAGCTACAGCAGTTTGGCGGCGGTTCAGTTACGATGTGAGGTTGGAGTCTTGATGAACATACTAGCCTTGCTCTCAGAATCAGAGGGTCAATCAATGACTTCCTTAAGATATAGGAATGCAGTAATAATCCTTAGTGTAGAACCATGAAGAATGTGCTTCTCTACATAGGCTACAATTTATTTTTATGCATTGAATGAGAATCATTGATGCCTATACTCTGCCTGCTGTATTGCCTATGTTCTTACTTTTATATAAGGATCAGTATAGATGTACATAGATAAGACCTGAGGTGTTTTGAATGTGCTTGAAATCCTAAATAATCGAAGAAGTTTGACATAATGAAAAACACTAGCTTTCAGATTATTAATCTTAATGCAATAATTATTAAGAATGCACAGGTATATCATAGCTTATTGAAAAATGTTATTCATTCAAGTTTAACATCTTCAAACCTGATACGTGCTCTATGCCTGTCGTAAAGTAGTTTTTATTTATATAACGACGGCACACTAAATTAAAAGCGGCGCAAAGAAGACCGATTATAGACGATATTGGATCTGATAACATTAATTGACAGTGCCGGACTGCGTTGCGGGGTTGGGGTGTAATGCGGGAGAGGAATGCGGCTCGGCTGCTCAGCCCACTGTTAACGGTGCCAATACATCCTATCTTAAACTTATTATTACGTTGAACTTTTATAGTTCTTGCTTGAGACTTTTCATACATCAGAGTTTCCACCATCGACGAAAAGCTTTGGGTCCTATGCATTTAGTCTAAATGATTGTTGTTTAACTTTCTCTGTGGTCTGTCTACGATTTAGGTGTCTTTCTTTAAAAGTATCACGGGCAATGTATATCTACCAAGATACTTTTTAAGTAGGTGTTTTAAATTCATATCTCAGACCAAAATTTTTATATAAATTACGCGACTTTACCACCAAACTTAGATTCCTTTGTCAGAATTCATGTTTATTTGAGATACTTGAAAATTAGTAGAGTATTTCATTTTTTATTTAATTTTATTGATTTTTAACTCAATTGTATGATTTTCTAAATAAAAAGTGTCGCAGTTATCTATGTTTCATTGTACATGGCTACTCTTTGAAGATAGACAATAAATAAGAAGTTCGTCAAACGAAACTAAAGGATGAAGAGGAAAAAAAGTAATTTTATTTTTTAAAATTTATGGAATTTATGTGAATTATTTTTTTATATTCTGTGAATATGTTAATACGCGAGTAGATATTTTTTCCTGGCTGAAGTTTATATTTTGTTTCAAATAATTTGTATGTTACGTACCTACCGTATGTATATTTTATTTACGGCCGGGAATAGATAGTAGTTTCTACGACACGAAAATTGTAATGGAAATAATATATTTTCTCCCTAGGGAGCAGAATTGTCACATCGAATGTTACTTCTTAAAACATAAGCGAATGGCGGCCGTTTAATTTTACATTTCCGCTCACTGACGATAACATACACGGTAGGGAGTTTTCCTTAAATTGACACTTACGTTTATGTGTAAGTACTACGTAAACTTTCCTTAACTGCATTATTGCAGTATCTGTTCTTGTAATTTTGTCAACTGGGAGTTTCCTCGCAAACGAATGCGACGAGTTTGTGTGAAAAACATTAAACGAGTTTAATTTTTAAAGGAGGAAAGAATTAGACGATCTTGTTAACGCCTTAGGCTTGGTCGAATGAAACTTATTAGATTCTGCTTATAAAATAACAAATTAAAATTTAATTAAGATTTTTTGAAATTTCTGGGAAATTGTGTTATTGCCGAAATATAAAAAGTCTTTTCAAGGAAATTGAAAAATATACGTCATTGACATTAATAACATTATAATCTTTCATGTAATAATTTATTAATAGAATTTTGTTTCTCTTTTGTTTATAGTTAAAATATCTTTCTACCTTGGTAAAGTTGTGAAGAAAAGATTTTTTTTCTCCTTTCGAGAGTCTTTAAAATTATGGTATAATTTAATCAATGTCGCTTTATGATAAAAGTTATCACATACGATGCCATATTGAAAACGTCATAAGGGTGGTGTACAATGGGTTGCATACACTTGACTTTGCTATCAAGCAGTGAGATTACCTATTATTGCTAACATATTATCAATAATTAAACTATTCTTTCTGGATAGGAATGTGTAAATTTATGGTAAACTCAACATTTAGAAAAATTTATGTGATGAAAATGTTGAAAATGAAACCCAATTAATTGTGTTTGTTAGCGACAACTAATATAATCTACCTTCTATTTTTTCCTAGATTAATTTTATATTTTACATAAAAATAGAATTGATTTCTTCTAAAATCTTTTGGAACTTACCTGGAAACGATTCAATTTAATTTACTTTAAATATAACTTTGAGAAAAAAAGATCGTTTTGTCAAAAGATTGATCAATTTAGCGAGACAAATTGAGATTTAATATATCGCAACGTGTTTTACAAGTATTGTATTTCTGACTTTATATTTGGTTTCACGCAATTTAATGTAACAGTGATAGGAAGAAGAAAGAAAGGAAATAAAAAGAAAGTTAAAAGTAGATGTATAGAAGAAAGTTAAAAAACGAATATTAATACATTACATATTCGAGAGCTTTTCATACTTTTCATACTAACACTACACAATAGTAAAAAACAAAAACAAGAAATAATTTCAACAAACTTCTAGCTGATATCAGCTAATTACGAATTTACTAGTAAAATTCCAATATTAGTTAGCCTTCTGAAATATCTCTTAGTGTCAGTTGCTGGATATGATTTAACATTTACATACATAGGATAGTTGAATTCTTTTTTGAAAGAAACTCCGCAGTTGACTTATTCTGTGAATTATCAATAAGTAGGTACATGTTCTAGTTTATTTATAAATGAAAAGTAAAAAAAGCGTTCGAGGAACTTAAATGAAGAGAGAACCAACACGAAATCCGAAAAATTCACATCAGTTAGGAAGTAGGGATGTACTAATATGTTTTTTTTTGAAAAACTATTCTTTCGCTATAACAGCTGATTGTAACCGGTATTGTAGGTATTAGGTTTAAACCAAAGAACCGATTTCTAATTCCAGGAACGATTTTTTCGTGCCATTATAGTCGGTGGTTTTTGCAATTACTTTTGTTTCTTGGTGGATTGGTAAGCCGTAATGACTAGGACGTCTATCTTTGCCTCTATTTTAGTCGAGTTTCCATTCATCCAAGCTTGCACTGATACTAAATCGAAACATAGTCACTCTAGTATGATGGTTGAGAAGGTCTACCTTTTTTCTCCAAACATTTTTGTACTAGTTTTCTCATGTTTAAATGCTTGTTTATTTTCGTTAATTCAAGAACTTTTCACTCAGGCTGAGTCGCTCACTGAGGGTTTAAACTACGTTTGACGTTAACTAGAGTTCTTTTCTTTTTCTGCTTGTTCAGATAGAGATTAAGATGCAAAACGTAATTTAACTATGAATTAAGATGTAAAACGTGGTTTAACTATGAGAGAAAACTGTGGTTTGACACTTAATCCGCAGTTAATAAATTGCTGGTTTAATCGGACACTGAGCAACTCTGCATCATTCATTTTTTGAATCGATTATCGTTTCTTTGTAAAATCATTAGTTAACCGATAAACCGGTTATTTCCGTTAAATTAACCTGATCCAGTTAAACTCGTTCAAAAATAAACCGGTAAATCGTTTTTTTTTTAAGAAACCGAACATCCCTAGTAGGAAGTATCAAATATATTTTTTATAATAATCAGCACCTAAAAAATACAAAGAAATAAACATTTAATCGACAAGATCGCCAAAACATCTAGTTATATGGTCTCCCTAGCCTTATTTATTGAGAACTTTTTCTGCCACAATAATACAATTTAACGTCCTTTACGCATTGCGTTCGAGTTTTTGAACTTTTTGAGAGTGTGGTTGAAATTTTGAGTTAGATAAATTAAAAATATTTTCAAAGCGTGGTAACCACAGGCAACTAATACCGTTAATTTAAACAATTCGAAAGTCCAGCATTTTTAAACAAACACTGAGCACACAAAAATGTACGCTTGTTAAATTGCACTCACGTGCAGTGCAAGAGAAAAAGTAAACGTCTGTTTAGGATTAATAAATAGCACACTAATTGGTCATTTTCTTATTAATGGCCTCTTAAATTCTCCTTATTTAAAACTTCTCCGTAACTCGGTAATTCCTCAAATATCGCAAATTTGAAAGCCCCTGGTATCCGTAAGATGCCTGATATCAACAAGGTAGTGTTTCATAACATTCTACGATGGACTTTCTTAATACAATATTTTCGGAACGATACCAACGAGCCAATAAGCTTGATCAGCCAGAAACTCTCTGAACGCAAACTTATTAAGTCAATTTAATTTTTAAAAATCACTTAATTTCTCACGGTAACATCTGCCACATGAGACACATGACAGATTGAGAATAAATTAGTAAACAACCACGAGTGTTAATTAGTAAACAACCACGAGTGTTAAGTTGGTTGCCTAGATTTACAGTGATTTGTTATGATTATTTTAAAATACAACATACGTATATGTTGCAGAATAAAATAAACTGCAGTTTGTTATCATAATCGCATTAGTTTTGATTTATTTTGAGAAATTGGCAGAAATGAAAAATTTTCAAATTTAAGGAGCTTTCTCGCTAGATAAATAACTAAAAACGTTTTCTACTGCAATAAGACATCATGTTTCGCATTACGACTATGTAAGTTTCCTTTTTTTGACGGTTTGATTAAATTTTCCGTATTTTGAGCTTTTCCAATTGATTTACCACTATGCAAGAAAAAAATATAATTTCAACCAATTCCGACTAATTTCGTGTGCTAATTAGGAATTTGAAACTAAAATACTAACATTCGCAATTGCGAATAAATTGGGCAAGTCGTTTTTGGTCTGCAGTGGGAATGTCGAGCTACGTTTCTGCTGAAGAAGCCCCAAGCAGGGCTGAAACAGCTGTCCAGAGGCTGCTCGAGGTTCTCACTGCAATCAAAAACGATTTGCACAAAATTTTTCTAAAATCTTTCATTATGCTTTGACAGCAAGCATGGCCGCCTTGCATAGGGGACTCATTAGGAGCAAATCCCGCTTCAATTTGTCTATCCTACTGCAATGTTAGGTCAAAAAGCGATAGTAAGATGTCGCTATTTTATATGTTTAAAATACTAACAGTGATGAACAGATAAAACAGTGACATCTTACTATCGCTTTTTGACCTGACATTGCAGTAGGTTTTCGGTGTGCTAATTAGGAATTTGAAACTAAAATACTAGCAGTGATGAACAGATAAAACAGCGACATCTTATGGTCGCTTTTGACCTGACATTGCAGTAGGATAGACAAATTGCAGCGGATTTGCAATTAAAAATGATTTGCAACAAAATTTTTCATAAAATACTAACATTGTTTGGTTAAACAGATTAAACAGCGACATCCTATGATCGCTTTTTGACCTGACATTGTAGTAGGATAGACAAATTGAAGCGAATTTGCTACCTAATAAGTCCCCCGTGCAAGGCGGCTATGCTTGCTGTCAAAGCATAATGAAAGTTTTAAAAAAATTGTTGCAAATCGTTTTTGATTGCAGTGAGAACCTCGAGCAACTTTTTTGTTTGCAGTGGGAATGTCGAGCTAAGTCTCTACTGACGAAGCCCCAAACAGGGCTGAAACAGCTGTACAGAGGCTGCTTAAGGTTCTCACTGTATTCAAAATCTTTAAAATTTCTAAATTTTTAAAACTTTTATTGTTTGGATAGTTGAATTCCATTTAAATTCAAGTTCAAAGAAAATGTTTCGAAGTTGACTTATTCCATGAATTATGAACAAGTTACACCCTTCTACTTTATTTATAAACAAAAAGTATAACGGTTCTGAGAAACTTAAATGAAGGTAGAACCTTCACAAAATCAGCAAAATCAGGAAAGAAGTATGAAATATCTTAAATCAGGCAATTAATATTTCATTTTGTTTTTAATTTCATAATTAGCATCCCAAAGAAAAATACTAACAAACGGTCACTAAAATTTTAAGTTTGTTTTCTAGTGAATTTTTTGATGATATTTTTTTAAAAGCAAACGTTTTAGAATTAATTGGATGGTTTAGTCGACTTTTAACTGTGTAAGTGTCTCTTACAGTTCATAAAAATTCAATTGTTTGTGTGTACCCCTATACGCATGCAAAATTTAATTGCGATATTTTTAGAGAAACAGTTACAAGAAATTGCGTTAAAACTATTATTGTGCATATTCACAACAACCGCAATTATTACTAGTTCTCAAAAGTACTTACGTTTTCGCCGTAAATAATTTTAGTTTGTTGACCCCCTGTATTTTGTAAACTCGTAATTAACAACGAATTGTAATAGACGTAACGTAAATTATTTTATCCGTGATGTCTAAGATGTTTGTGTGCGACTACAACTGCCAAGAGTGCTGCCCCTGTTTGGTGGTCGCACGCGGCTGCTTTGACGCCTTCCGAGAATTGTTGGGCCAGAATCTACATTCAATGCGGCCGCTGCCTGAAGCAACCGCGTCTTTCAGTCCCTGCATTTCGCTGCAGCTTAGGATACCGTAATTTATTTTCGTTTACGAAAATTTGCGGCTTTATTCATTCTTTTTTTTCTCTATGGTGTATCTATTAACATATTTGTAACAAAACGCTTTCAAAAAAAAAAAACAATATAACGAGTGTTTGTGCAATGATTTCCAGAATGTGTTTAACCTTTTTTTTCAGTTTTAATTTTCATTCAAAACCTACTATACCGGCTGTTTCAAATTGGGTGTGCACTGAAGGGATCTCCTAAACCGTAAGAGATACAAATTCGGTTAAATGCAAGAAAAGTTGCACAAATCAATGCCTAATTCGTATACATTGAGAAAATTATTTTTTTCTTATTTCTTCTTGAGATATTAATAAAAATGTAAAAAAAAATCGATTTTCTTTTTCTTTCTGTATCTCTTTTATTATACATGATTTTGAAATTCTGATTTAACTTTCTACAGGCAGTTTTTGATCCTGCTTCGAATAGGAGTAATAGAATTGAAGTCAAACGTTTCGTCTTTCCACGACCATCATCAGTTTCGATTTTTTAAATACAACGTATATCTTTTTATTATTCTATTCGATAGCATATTTTCTCCTGATTGTAATGGTACATCTCACTTAATGGTTAACATTAATTTGAAACTTAAATAATTCAGATTTTATATGAAAATTTTATTTAATACATAATTTCAAATTTTTGGTTCATTTTCTTATCCTTTTATTATTCCAGTCGATAGCATTTTTTCTGGTGATTTCAGTGAGTATAATACTTAATAACTTTTTTCAAGCAAAGTTAGAATATGACAAAAAAAACTGATCCAGTTTCGTCATGATTTTCCTAATAAGTAAATTTATTCCTAACCACTTTTTTATTGTTAAGTATTAGCAACTAACATTCAGTTGTCGGAAGAGGAAAAATCAATAAATATTGACAAAATGATATTAGGTGGTTAACACAAACCAAATAAACCGCAGTATAAACATATTAAATTACAAGAACAAAATAAATAAGTTGAATAAAAAGTAAAGGAGAGGATTGTGAGTTTGTGAAATAGAGTGAAATAAATAAATTAAAGTATATCATCGAAATGTCCTCCACTGTTTTCAAGACACACATTCGTTTTTAATACTATGTAATATTATGTGTTGTCTAGCGTGTCGAACATGAATTCGCGAAATATTTCTGCAAGAATCTAATATTCGCCTTCTTAGTTCCCCCTTATTAAAAGCCTACTTTATCCTGTTTAAATTATGGATTATGGTCCCGATATATCTCGACATTTTTGGACTAGGCTTTTTCAGTCCTATACCAAAGCTGAGATATTAATCTGGCAAGTTATATTAAAACCACTAGATATTTGTCGGTAAAAATTCATTTTCGTAAGTGCAGTGCATTATTAAAATAACGATACAGAAAAACTTTAAATAGTTTATTGTAATTTACACTATAGCTAAGAAAATGAACCAAAAATTTGAAATTATGTATTAAATAAAATTTTCATGTAAAATCTGTATTATTAAAGTTTCAAATTAATATCAACTATTAATGTGATATATCAATAGAATTAGGAGAAAAAATGCTATCGAATAGAATAATAAAAAGACATAAGTTGTATTAAAAAAATCGAAACTGATGATGGTCGTGAAAAGGCGAAACGTTTGACTTCAATTCTGTTACTCCTATTCGAAGCAGAATCAAAAACTGTCTGTAGAAAGTGAAATCAGAATTTCAAAATTATGTATAATAAAAGAGATACAGAAAGAAAAAGAAAATCGATTTTTTTACATTTTTATTAATATCTCAAGAAGAAATAAGAAAAAAATCATTCTCTCAATGGATACGAATTAGGCATTGATTCGTCCAACTTTTCTTCCATTTAACCGAATTTGTATCTCTTCCGGTTTAGGAGATCCCTTCAGTGCACACTCAATTTGAAACAGCCGATATTTAAAAAATAATGAAATTTAGAATGACTTAGTTTAAAGAATTTATGCCATATAATTGTACACAGCAAATAATATTCAGTATGTCCAATAAGTTTTTAAACAACTCGCTCGAAGCAATATCCGCACGGTCTAGACCGTTTCGGGTTAACCTTTTATACTTGTTGATCACCGTATTTGAAAATAAACATATTTAATAAATAAATATTAGAGAAGCGTTCAGACAAAAAAAAATATGTAGTTACTTCAAACAACTTGCGTGAACAATTTGAGATTCCTGACTTTTAAATCAATCTCTTTGTACAGTTTTTTTTTTTTTTATATTTTGCACCCTATCTAGACAGTTTATTTTAGGAGTTAGAGAAAAATTTTTAATGCAAAAGTTGTAGGGTTTTGTATCTATTATCTTTTAGAGTTATCACAAGAAACAAAAGTGTATCGTAAGTTGGACAAAAAACACAATTTTTGTTTTTTTTTTTAAATGGAACATCCTGTATACTGTTGGCTAAGATGAAAGATGATATTTTCCTGATTTCAAAACTATATAATACGTTGACATTTGGAGGGACCCTTTGTAATATAATTAAGTTTAAAATATTAGCATAATGACGTTTAAAAAATCAAGACGGACTGGAAGGTGCTGGTTTTAGGTGGCCAGTTTAATGCAGCTTTTGTTTCTTATTTAAAGTTCATGGCTAGCTAGATATTTCGAAAAAACTGATTTTTTATCCTTTCGTTAAATGCATATATCCTGGTTATTCTTGATTTTAGAGAAAAGGTGTAAAGGCGAAATTGTACAGAATTATGTTCTTAATTAAATAGTCGAACTAAAGTTTCAATGTAATTTCCCATTTTTGAGTCATGACATATACATCGGTTTCTTTTTTAAATGGAAACCCTAGTAGGCCATGATTGAAAAAAAAAATGGATTTTTTTTCCTTTCCAACGATGTATCATTCGATATATTCATTTAAATAAACGACGGAGGTTCGGCAGTTTCAATTAAAAAAAAAAACGATGTTTATGTCATAACTCAAGAATGGCAAATTACATGGAAAATTTAGTTCAACTATTTAATTAAGAACATAATTCTGTACAACTTTCGCCTTTACAACTTTTCTTTAAGATTAAGAATTACCTAGCTATATGCATTTAACGAAATTATACAAAATCAGTTTTTTCGAAATATATAGCCAGCCATGAACTTTAAGTAAGAAACAAAAGCTGCATTAAACTGACCACCTAAATCTACAAATGTTTCCCTATTTAACCATCTCTCTAGCTCTGCTAATTTCCAAGATTCCGATGCTAAACATCGAAAAAGACTCACACTGTATATTTTTGAATTCAGGAAAGTGTGATCTTTCATTTTAGCAAACAATATACAGGCTGTTCTATTTAAAAAAAAAACAAAATTTATATCCTTTTCTCCAATTTGTGATGCGCTTTTTCTCTAGCTCCTAAAATGAACACTCTAATGGTGGAATATGGTGCAAAAGAAAAAACCTTGTACAGGGTGGATTAATTTCGATGTCTCTTATGGGCATCTCCGTAACTATAAGTGGCCAATGTGTAAAGTGTAAACTAGTGGCCAAGTCTCGATCTCCTTTTTGGAGATTAAAACAAAAGCGTAAACAAAAATTGTCTCTCTGCTTTTGTTTTCAAGTTATGGGCAAATATTGACATTTTCGACTTTTCATTTTTCGGTCATATCTCGTTTATTTTTAGAGATATTAGAAAACTGTTTGATCATTATTAGGACACTTTTTGGAATACAATTCAGTGGTGTAGTTGCTTTTTTAATATTTACTTAAATTTTCAAGTTATATTTTTTAAATAGAAATCATAGTAGGCATTAAATATAGATTTTTTTTCCTTTTTCAAAAATATGTACTTTGTTGGGTTTATTTCTTACAATTAATACGAAAAACTGTCATTTTTATTATTATCCTTGCGTAAATATCCTAGTATCAACAGGCTGGGTTCAATACGGTGCCGATTTTTTATTTTGTTAAATTTTAACAAGCTTTCAAATATTTTCAAAGTTTTGGCTGGATAATAATTTCGTATTCGCGTTAATTTACAAGTTTCCGTTTTATCGTTTTGAGCGACCGTTCTGATAAAAGTTCCTGTCTGACTTTCTATTTAAAATGAGTTTATCATTCAATTTATAGAAAAATTGTCATATAATTGTGTAAACAGTCAAAATTGCATGAATACTCAACGTTTCACTATCGGTTTATAGCTTCGTTAGGAAGAAACGTTGAACGTTCCTGTAATTTTCACAATATCTTTTTAAAATTGAAAACAATTTTTATACAATTTCCATCGGACAAGAAACGACTTCAATAAAAAATTTATAGAAGTCGACTCTTGTTCGATGAAATATGTGAGAGAAAATAGTTTTTAAACTTTAAAACGCACACTGTAAAATCGTAAGAACATTCTACGTTTCGCTATCGCTTCATAATTTCATCAGGAGTGAAAAAATATAAATAAACAAGTTGTCAAGAGAAGCGAAAAGATAACATGATTTAACACTAAAATACAAGTTGTTCGGATAAACATAAAGGTAATAATAACTAAATTAAGCTTTCTTTTTTTGTTTCTCTTGAGTTATATTTTATTAAAAACACGAAAAACAAAAACAAACACAAATAGTAAAATATAAACAAAATCGGACATGTATCAAACTAAATTTGCGTGCATTCATATTTAATAAAAACAAGAAAGCTTTTGCCCGATTGGCCGCGATGGGTGCTACATTTCTCAAACGGAATTTTGTAAAATAAAGTGAATATGAAATCCTTTACGCGGCCAAAACTGTCTAAAGGTTTGAAAGTTCGTTAAATAAACAACAACAACTACACCACTGAATTGTATTCCAAAAAGTGTCCTAATAATGATCAAACAGGTTTTTAATATCTAAGAAGATAGCCAATTTTTGTTTACGCTTTTGACTTAATCTCCAAAAAAGAGATCGAGACTTGGCCACTAGTTTTTTTCTATCTCTTATAGTTACGGAGATGCCCATAAGAGACATCGAAATTAATCCATCCTATACATTGAAGTAACATGCATAATCTCTTGTCTCAAATGCAATAAGAGTTGATTCAGTTTAAAATATTTAACATTTTTTTTTTACTGTTGGTTCAATTACCAGGCATCATTGCTAATAGGTGAATGAAAAATTTTGTTAATTTAATGCATTTTTGGTGGATTGAACATTTTATTTTTCTCAGTGATGCAGAGCTAAATTGAATTTTAATTAATTGAAAACATTTTAAACAAAATCCTGCATTGTCACCAGTAATCTTGAAAATCTGTTAAGGTACAGTGCTTTTTCTTTATAATTATCAAATTACGTTAGGGCATGATCTGAACATGCCCTAATCCGAACACACGAAGTGATTAATTCCCACTGGAAATTCCTTGGTTTCGTGTTTTCTAAGAAATGCCCTGTTCATTGTTCATTAGAATGTCGACCGCTAAGCATCGGGCAGGGTCCTTAGATTTGACTGATATTAATGTCAAATTATGTCAGGCAACATTAAATTTGAAATTACCAACAAACATGATAGTTCGTTTCCAAACCCTCCCAAACAAGTTACTTGTCAGGGATATCTAGGGATCCTAGCTTCGGGTTCGTAGGACACGTAAAAAAACGTAAAAGTATTTTTAAACGTTTGGAATGCTTTTTTTTGTGAATCTTCAGTTTCCAAATATGTTAATAATGTCAAGTCAAGTTAAAATAAATACAGATATTCGGTTTTCTTTCTGCTTACTTTAAGTATTTTTTCAATGATACATGACGTCATTCACCGTCATATGACGACTGCTACATACCGCTATCCTAGGAAACCAAAGCTTGCTAACTACTGACTGTGAATTCAGTTTGCAATATTTTATCTTTTGGTCTCCTAATCCGAACATTTCGAAAATCCGGTTAACTAGTGCAATTATTATTTCGGATTAAAGTTGATTAAAGTAAAATTGTTGTGTGATGTCAGTCTATTAGAAACGAAAGATGATATGTTCCACAACTTTTAATTTCCGGCCTCCGAGGATAGCCATGTTTCAGCCTCGAGGATAGCCATCATTAGAGGAGGAGGGGACTACAAAATCAAGGAAATTGTAAAACAGTGTTACAATAGAATTAAAGTAAATCTACCTTAAAGTAGTTTAAAGTTATAAACAGTTAAAACAGCGACATCCTACGATCGCTTTTTGACCTGACATTGCAGTAGGATAGACAAATTGAAGCGGATTTGCTACCTATTAAGTCTCCCATGCAAGGCGGTCATGCTTGCTGTCAAAGCATAATTAAACAAAACAGGGTTGAAACAGCTGTACAGAGGCTGCTCGAGGTTTTCACTGCAATCAAAAACGATTTGCAGCAAAATTGTTAAAGTTATAATTAACAAAATAGAACATTTTTAATTAGGATTTTATGTACGAGTCCAGAATCATATCATTAGGCCCAGTTAACGTTTCACAAATAATTTTTTAAATAGCATTGTTTTATATCCTTTAATAATGACTTTCAATTTTTCCAACAATATTATAAAGAGTTTTAATACAAGTAAACATAAACAATAATTAAATAATGCTTTTGGTTCAACTGTAAGAATTACCGTTACCACTGCCTTACATCGTCTTTACTTTGTAAAACTGTTTGTATTCGTTTACTCATTGTATTTGTTAAATTTTGACACTGCTCGGGCGAGAATAAATTTCAGATTTGAGTTAATCGTTCTTTTAATTAAGAAATGGTTCTAGCTGGATTAGCTCACAACTTTTTTTTCGTCATATGCAAAAGAGTTTCAATAGAGGAAAGGTCGGGATTGTTAGATGTCCAATTTAGCAACGGAATATTATGTTGTGACAACCATTCTTGAACTATTTTCTTCAAATCTTTGCATGTATGTGGTTTCGGTCTTGTTTAACCTCATCAGCATGAACTCAAACAAGACCGAAACGAACGTAGGCCAGTTTGCCACTATAACTATCTACTTTGATATTTTCCTGGCGCTAACTTCCTTTGAATGTTATCCTTGGCTTTCCAACGCGACGCAGGTTGAGCTTGTTTGCCTTGTTGCTATACCGGCGTTGTTGTTCTCGAGGGTTCACTGGTTGTTGCAACAAATGAGCATTCGTTCTCCTGGTCGATGTTCACCTTACGCCTTGGTTATACGTTCCTGATGAGGCCAAACAAGACCGAAACGTACGTAGGCATTTACTCTCCTTTGCCAGTTTGCCACTATAACTATCCACCAAGAATATTTATTACAAATTCGTGTGTCATACGTTTTTCATTGTGTTTCTATAAAATTCGTTACATATTTGGTGGAGGAGCCAGTGTGGCTGTTATGAACTGTAATTTTTACTTCGTACTTCTTCAAGAACTTCTGGTGGCTGAAATATTCCACATATTTTTATGTAACATATTACAAGAGGATATAAATATAATTCTGTTGTTTTTTTTTTCAAATTTCCAAATTTTATTTAATAATTTTTCTTTACTTACATAATGTTTCCAACCATTCTAAAGAATGAAATAATGTACTAACTAAATGAGTATCATATTTTAATATATAGTACAGAACTTGCCAATATTTAGGATTTCTACACAAACATGCAAAATAATAATGTTATGGAATAAATTACTAACTAAATGAGTATCATATTTTAATTTATAGTACAGAAGTTGCCAATATTTAGGATTTCTACATAAACATGCAAAATAATAATGTTATTGAATAATGTACTAACTAAACGAGTATCATATTTTAATTTATAGTATAGATCTTGCCAATATTTAGAATTTTTTCACAAAACCATGCAAAATGTAGACAGGAACCCTTTTTTGAGGATTCAAAAAACAATCGTAACAAATACGGAATTAAAATGGTTATATGAGACGTCCTACTTAATATGAGATGACCCAAAGTTATTGATTTTTGGCTTCTATTTCTTTTTAAATTTTTGTCGCAACAATCCCAATGCCGGTTAATCTATTTTTTGTGGTGATCATGCCATCTATGAGCAACCCGACGTTTCTAGAACTTTCCAAGCGCACTCTAAAATGTACAAGAGCTTTCTTTACTTCCCCCGTATTGCTCTCGAAGCAGTTAATCATTACAGAAATAGTATCAGTGGGGGTGATTTTGAATTAGATAGTATTTAGGGAAGGACAAGTGCAACTAATAGCGATTTATATGTAGAACTATAAGTAATAGAAGCGTGTGTTATTCTTTTTTTAAATATTAATTTAAGCAAGGATTATCTGTACGAAGCCCAAGTTTGTAACAGTATTTCGATAACAGTTTTAAAGAATTGAATCAAAGTTTATTTTTTCTAGCATTATTGACATTAAATCACTGAAAATTTTGCTTTTTGTACATATAAGATTGGTTTCATTTCTACAATAAAAAATTTCAGAACGAGGAAGACACGGCTTGAAGATGAACATTTTTTCATATGTATTTAATCTTTAATACAATTGAAAATTTACCGCACAAATTAAATTCTTTAAGAATTGGATTAGCATAATAGGGCTTCTTTAAACGGTGTCAAACGCTTGGTATTTATTGCAGGTACAACTTATTTATGAGATTAAAATGCGTAATTACCATGTATATGATTTTTGATTTTTTTTGCCTTTGAATATTGTGCCTGCACTGTACCGACATCGTTGTTGACTAATCTTTGATTAAACATAGGACTTTCTACGCTTTAATTCGAGATTAACTTTAATCAGTGTCGGTGCAGCTGGACATACTATTAATTATAACCGCTGTATTTTCATTTTTAATGTGTGAAGATGGGAAGAGTACTTTCCAGGCGTAATTTGATGTCTAATTAATATTGTCATTGCATATTACAAGAAAAAAACACAAATTGCCTTTTGAGTCCTGCTTGTATATGTGAGTTCACCATTCTAAAAGAAAACAATGACACTCCATCATGTTGAGGTAAAATGACTTACAGATCAATTCTGAACATCGTGTATTGCATTAAATACCAAAATACAAGAATAATGTGCGAAATATATTGAAACCCTGTTGTTTCGTTTAAATGGCCAACTTGTTATAGAAACACGTAGGTGAAAAGCAGCACGATCATCCTGTTTATTACCTCTCACGTTCAAATTATTTACTCCACACTTGCGGGCCCTTTTGTGTCTCGGTCGATGTGGCTGCTGGCGCCTCAACTTTATCACCCCACTCTTCCCTCCAGTTCGCATCCAGTTAGCCCTTGCAGGATGCCAGTTCTCTTTCATCCGAAAAATGCATTTTAACTGAGATTAAGGCGCCCGCACAGGTATCATCCATTATATGTTAACACGTCGTAGAGGTGTATAATAAAGTGAATACTTTTCTGTGTTAACGAAGGCACGAAAACATAAAAATTTATAGGGCTTTTGTTCAATTTATAATAGCAAATTCTCTACCGGCATTAAGTTTTAATGAGTCTACATCAATTAATTAGAAATTCTGTTACAAACTGTATTCGTAGGTATATTTTATTTTTCACCTGTCACTTTCAGACACCACTATCAGTTTCTTTACTTTGGTTACCGAAGACATGTCGTAAACACTTTCTACTACACTTATTTCTTTCGACCAATAAAAATTCAGGTTTCAATTGCACTTATATTATGTTACGTGCTTGTATTGATTTATGTCTTCGATAACAAAGTAGAGGAACAAGTAATCCTACTTTTGGTTTCAGTCGTATTCGTACCTGTTATTTTGACAGCGAGAGCAATAATTTTAGCTTGACAAGACAATTTGCTTAGTTAAATAGTACGGTAGCCGACAATAAAATCGGGGCAAGAATTTGACAAATCATGCATATTTAGTTAAATGTTGTAAATCAGGCTTGTACCGATGTTATAATTTGCGAAAACAACGAGAAATTAGATTTGTTATGCCTAATAAATTGAATTTTTGCGGCAGTGCTTCAGCTTTCTTATTTTTTGAGCGAAGCTTTTGTCAACACATAAATAAACACGAACTATTATAAATATTATTTATATTAAACGTCAGAATTTCTGTCACCTTCTGTTAGGGTTTAAGGCTTTCGCTGACAGCGAGCCCGGATTTTAATGTCCGCTACTGTATCACTTTGGACAGCAATTACAATTTAAATATGACTAGAATACTTATATTCTGTCTAAAAGTATAACGATTTTCAGGAATGAAAGAAGTAGTAGAAGTAGTATTTCTCGCCTTTAAACATTTTATCTCGTTTTCGCCCATATTTTTGTTTAGCTGTTCCAATGAATTTTCAACTATTCTATTTTCTTAGCTTCGCCAATCTTCTTTAGCTTTGCTTTATTAAGCCCAAAAAACGCCAATCTTCTTTAACTTTGTCTCCATAATAGCCCAAAAACGCCATATAGGTCGCAGTTTTAGGACGTTGGGCACATATATTGAGTTCCTTTTTTACATAGCTAACTGATTTCTTAGATACCATTCTATTTTATGGTTTCTTTATCGTAGGGGCTGGTACCAAAACTGGTCAAAACAATGATGTAATTTTGTTATGTTGCTTAAAAAATTTAAAAACTGTTTCTCTTACCAGTCTTTGATGTAGGTTGCAGTGTTTGCTCTGTCATTAGTAAAAATGGAGTCCTCTGTTCACTGATTTCTTTTAAGACTTTATTCCTATTGCCTTTAGGACGGAACTTCGCTTTTTATTTTTGACTAAGTCATCAGCAATAAACTTTTGAAGGCTCGTCTAAGAATAAGTTCATAACGAAGCTGCGATGATAAATTAGAGATGAGACTTTCTGTTAGTCAGTTGAATTGTTTTTGCTGCAATAGCTTATACGAGCGCTTATACTCAAAGCTCGGGTATGATGACCTGGAATACATGAATATGATGCACACATGCATTTGAATATTCAAATGCATTTGTTCATATCCGAGGTATAAGTTTGTATAAGTGATTATGGCAATGAGTACTGAATTGACTATTCTTCTGCGAGTAAAAAATATCGCTCCGTTGTGAATTTATCCTAACAATACGTTCTTCCTTTATGGAAAGAAAATCAAGTCAAGTAATTGACAGAATAAAGGCTGCAACACACTGCAGCGCGACAAAGCGCAGCGGCTCTTTTAGCTGCACAGTTGGGTAGCTTCGCCTAAGAGTCCGGATTGTCATAAGAATACAGTAAAAGAAATGTTCGTCGCCGCGTTTCGCTTCACTGTGTATGCGACAGTCGTAATTCAGTTAAGACTATAAAGACAGGATCCAGGGAGACACTACCACGTGACTAAAACGCTCTACCTTGCACCACTTCTGACAAATTGACGAATCATTTCGTATTTCCAATTTTTAATTTTTCAGATAAGTACTACATGTTTAGTTTTACTTTCTTTCAAGAAGATGTGTTGTCTTTGTGCTGTAAGATATCAAGAAATTATCGGGAATATCATTTCATCATCAGACTGAGAAAAAACAGACATGATCGTACCTGGGTAGAAATTGGTAATGTCATCTCCTTTGATTTTATCTCAATCGCCAAGACTTTTGTCAAATTTGTATTAACCACAGTTGAATTGACGATTTCTTTTACTTAGAACCGTCTGACACGATTATAATTTTTTGAACAAAATGCAAATACGTGATATTACTATAAATTTATTAGCTCACCGTCAAGCTTTGCCATAGGAAAGCTCATTATATTAAGAGAAAAAATGATATTGGCGATCTTTTTTTAACAAAATGCTGGTACTCAAATTATAAACCAATAAACCTTTTCGTTCGAGTGAGAGAATTTTTAATTCGTCGTTGTGAAGCAGGCATCGAAGCGGGAAGAGTATATTTTTAGCAATTATTATAATTTTTAGCAATTTATGTAAATATTTAATTGATTTTGAAACATTAAAATAATTAGAATCAATACTTTGTAGTTTCATTAAATAAATGAAATCGGACATGTGTACCAACGATTTTTTCTTCTTTTAAAATTACATGAGCTTTCATATAGCAAAGCTCATCGGTGAGCTGATAAACCATCCTGTATAATGAAAATAAATCATTTAAATATTAAATTATTATTTCTTACGTACCTTTAAAGCGTTAATATGCCACATTCAGGCGTCAATACTTGTTGACTTTTAACATGTAGTAACTTATATGAAAAATATATTGTGGTAATATGATGTGGTTCTCCTATTAGTTATTTTTGTTCTTTTCTTAATTTTATTAAAACTAGTTAGTAACGTTTGGGATTAACTTTGAATATTTTGCCGTCTGCTAGCTGTAAATTTCCAAGTCAAAAATACAAAATTTTTAAGAGAAGCAAGCAAATAAATTTGTTATTAACATTTTTGCAATGAATAGTTTAAACAGCGATATCCTACGATCGCTTTTTGACCTAAGTTTGCATTAGGATTGAAAAATTGAAGCCAGTTTGCTACATGATAAGTCATCCCACGCAAGGCGGCCATGCAACAAATTTTTTTTACCTTGTAAGAAAACCAGTTATATTAGAAACGTCCAATTTGCATTTATTTTACAGGATATATTAGAATTCGAAATTTAAAAAAAATGAAGGGATTCCATGTAAAAAAAATTAAGTTAGCACTTATCCAACTTTTTTCAAACACTCTGTAGTATGAAAAATATTAATTGGAAGAGGCAAAAAGTAAGACAAGTTGACACATCCGAGCATTTTTCGAGAAAACTATTGGTCTTGAAAATATCGAGTTTATCCGTTCCTGCATCACCACTGTATATATTTTTTCAATAACGTCGGCAGAATCTTTTGCAGTTATTTTTTTTTAATAAAATATTTCTTGGTTCTGACGTTATAAAATCTTTAATTTTCTTCGAACTTTGTAAACATGTTAATTTTTCATGTAACGTGAGACTTTCCTTGAACTTTCAATTATTTCCACTTAGAACTTTTGTTTTAGAATTAAAGTTATTTTTTTGGATAAAGTAGAATTTAGTTGTCGTTTTCCGTAATCCAAAATTTAGATTGTTTCAATGATGACATTTTTGGATAACCGATATGGAACTATTTAAAGGTATTAGAAGTTGAACTGTCCAAAAACACTTGCAAGAAAGAAATACACAGGTGAAGGCAGATGGTGTTCCTTATTTTTTGATATTCGAATTTCTTGTCGCGAATCTTAGTATGCCAGAAACTATAATTGTTCTTATAGTCGGGCCGCCGAAGAAACGGAGTGATCACGCGCTGCTCTTGTGACACCGACACGGAAAGCTGTATTTACATCAAACACCAGAAATTACCACTTACCACTATTCAAATATTAAATTAAGTCTTAAGAAAGACTGATTAATAATAACGTCAATATGTTAAAAATAGGAAAAATACGAACTACTGGAAATATAACCACGTTGTTACTCTGCAGAGTGACCGACATTGTAGGCTAGTATAAATCTGTCGGTACTTAGCTCATAGAAACAGCAATCACGTGTATATCATGCAGTTTTATTACTCCGTTTCTTCGGCGGCCCGACTGTAGAAAGCCATTTCCTCTGCGATCACTAACACTATTAAAAAAATTGTTGCAAATCGTTTTTGATTGCAGTGGATCCCTCGAGCATTGCATTGTGCAGCTGTTTTAGCCTTCTTTGGGAACTCATCAGCAGAAGCGCTACTTAAACTTTTCAGTCTAATTACTGTTGTAATTATTTCAATTAAAAAAATTATGCAATGTATCGAAGGGATAGAGTTTTATGTGTAAATAAAAAATGATTTCCAGCGTCTCTGCCCTTTTGGGGGTGATAACTAGCAAACGCTTTTTAAGCGCACGTTTTGTGAATAAAAAGTAACAAATCTTGTAACATTTAAAATTTTTTGAAATTCAAAATGACATTGGAATCTAAATTTTTAGATGCCTAAAAGAAACAAACTTTTCATTTCGAAATTTTTCAATATTTCCATCTGTCTTATTTTATTAGTGTAAATTTATAAATATTTTTAAAGTTCTTTCTTAAGAAATTCGTCCTGCATTATTTTAGAATTATGAATAACATCATAATTTTTTTAAAGGATTCAGTCCGTTATCACACTGAACATTTTAATTAAAATGCAAGTCTTAATATGTACAACAGTGGAGAGAAAATTTCGAACACCTCTATCATTCTCGAGTTAAGAGTTGAAAATATTTCGCATTGTCATTTCGAATGATTTCGAATGATGTTTGGAAGGTATTTTTTTTTTAGAATATGGTATCGGTTATTGATACTATGTAGCATGTGTTTCAATTAATTTAGAATCTGATTGTTGTCCTAATTAATATTCAGACCCACACAGTTGCATTTACATTCTGTGATTAATATTATTTTCTTTGTTTTTAAAATGACATGTCTGAATACGACTAAAGCCAAATGGACTTTTTGTTTGTACAGACTGTTTTTCACATTGTTATGTTGGTGAAACTTTTTCGAGTTAAAAATGTCATCATCAATAATTGTTCTTGCAATATACAGAATGTAATTGTAATTTTTTGTTTTATCGAGCATCTTCATAGATCCTTATCCTTAGAATGTCCTTATGAATCACTTTGCAGAATGTTAGGTTTCAACGCATGTTCCGAGGGCAGTGATCCTTTTTTTCTGTATATTTACAATTCATTGAACTCTGTTTTAACCTACTAGACATGTCTGTTCATTTGGATTCTAATGTGACAAAGCTGAGCTTCCTCAGTCAGGCTCGGGTAGAATCACTGTTGTAAGAGCCTTCTCCTTTGTGTCCACGTATGCACTTTGCATAAAAGCACGCATTCGGCAACCAAATAAGAGCTATCTTGTAAGAAATAATGCAACTAGTTGGAGTAGCAGCAGGAGCTCGTGCGGGGCTTGTGAAGCAGAAGGGTCAAGTTGGCTGTGGAATGTGGCCAGGCCTACCTTGACCAGACGGTCGTGATCTCACACCGCTCAGGAATGCGCTATCCGATCTCGCATCTGCAGGACAACCTCTCTTGGCATTCGGCAACCATACACTCTCGTTACTATTTAATAAAGTCGGTCCAGGTGACCCCACCTTTCGCATATGATGGTGCCATTTATGATGAAAACCACTCGTTCGTAAGCAAATAGTTAAATAGGTTAAGGGGCGCTGGGAAAACGCGATCGTTATCTTGAAATACGTCATGAAGTAATAGATGGGCTTGCCATCGTCTTAATGAAATCTAATGAGTTGTAAGCATTAAAGCTTAATTATATGAACCGCAAAGTATGACAATTATTAGGTCGTATTTTTTAGTAGAAAAGAAAAAAAAACTTCATTAAATATTATTTAAGGACACTCAAGTGTATTTTATTATAGGAAAAATTAGCTAATGAGTGGAGGAAACTAGATCTTTTATCTTAAATATCTCGTCATTTAAATTAACAATAGCCATTCCATAAAGAAAAGTACTGGGGCGAGCAATAAATTTTGGTAATCATTGATTGTCAAAGATATGTAATAAACTTGTATTTTCTTTAAAATAAGTAGATTGGTGTCTAAATTTTGAATACGTGAAATAATCTCTTAAAAATTTAATCTTTCTTATTGAAAGACAGAATATTTGCCTGAAAATTTTTAATTTTTGGAATTAAAATCGACGTTTTGATCAACACTGACTACCAAAATTTAATGCTCGCGACTGTACTTAGGGCCTGTCTACAATCTTGGTTCTCGCGAGGACATTGCAGAACCGTACTATAACTGTCGGAAGGAAGCTTGCGCACAACAGAGCAACTTTGGGTTTTCTTCTAAAGCGCATGCTCTTGACGGTTCTGGGACTGTCCAAGCAAAGGACAATTGCATCTAACTTTGTTCCTACTATAGCAGGGTTGTAAATTGGAAGAAATAGGAAAACATCACCAATTAAATGTAGAAGGAAGAGGTTTAATTTAATACTAGGACAAAAAATAGCGCATGAAACATAAATACGAAGACTTTGCAACAAATACTGAAGACTGGGTCATCTGCAATGAACTACAGAACGCTGAGAAGCAAAAGAAAAATAGTCCACGAAGACTTTTCCTTTTTTCCAAAATGCTAATTGTCGCAAATTATTTACTTGGATTTGATAATGGATAGAAACCGTTGTGAACGAAATAAGAGAGCCGAAGATGTGAAATCAATGGTTTTGTTTGTTTGTGAAAATCTGCAATGGAAAATAGAAGATTTCATCTAGATAATGTTCGTTCACACGTGGCTAATGTGAAAGAATTTTTTAATGGTCAAAATGTCAGTTGTCTGTCGTACTTTCTGACTAGTGATGTAGCCCTCAGCGATTTCTTTTCGTTTAAGTAGAAAAAGAACTTAAAGAACAGTGGTGTAATACAGTATTGACCAGCGCCGTTAGGGTTTTAGGCAGCACCTTTGGGATAAGGCCTTTACTGAAAGGTTCTCGTAATACCTGTAGCAGAACCGAACCATAACTAACTTTTGAAATAGGAAAAGGTAATAATTCGGTAACCAATTCACCTGGACTAGTTTGATAAAATATGAAGACGTAACTAAACTTTGAACACATTCAAACCAATTAAGAAGAAAATGTATGAAAAATAGAAGAAAAAGGGGAAAAATTCAAATTTGAGATGATCAAAGGGTAACCTAACATTTCTGATCATCTGTGCGGAGATTCAAAAAACTTCACTGATATTTTTTCTAAATGACAACCCCCAGGTTTGAGTGAAAGTTTTAATAACTCCCTTTCATAAGAAAATTTTTGTTGCACATTTTTATTATTTTTAATTTTGACTTGTCTGTTATAATTTATTAAGAACACTAATAGCCGATTTCTAGAAACTTTTATCGTTACATAAAGTAAATATTGCTATGGCTATTGTTAGTTATTTTTATTATAAAACATAGAAAATAATAAAATTAATTAATATTAAAATAAATCTTCTAAATGTCTGACACTCTTGGCACTGTACTAATCTAGCTTGAAACTTTTGTAGAATTCTGCGAATAATTTGGGATTGTATAGCTCTAATTGTTGCTCTTTCAATTATCCTAAATTACGGGGTTTCTTGTTGTAAACTTAACTCTCATTAAATCCCCTAAGAAAACAATGTAGAAGTATTGGATCAGGAGATCTCACAGATTAATCCACTGAACCTCGTCTTCCAAAACATCGAATGGGAAACATTAAACATCGCTTAATTTTAGGCCCGGTTTTACCATCTTAGTTTAAGTGGAAACCGTGGAAACAGTTGTCTTTGGAGTTTAAAGTTAAACCTCAATTGAAAAACTAATTCTCAGACTAGTCCTGTATAATCTGGTGGTGCTCTAGGCTGCTGACTTACAATATTGGAATGTCGGGAACATCTGGATTTGGAATAGCAAGCAAGATAGAAATTACTTCGATTACGTTTCCAAAAATTTTAGGTTTTGTCCTATGATTCCATCAGCGAGAATCGAGAATTTCGGTCCATACGTTAAGTTTCTGGGAATATTATGTTTTGTGTTCTTGGAATCAGCTCAGATTACTTTGTGCCCTTCGTTCTGTGTTCTGACCGCCTTTTTGACACATACAACTACTTCATTAAGCTAATATCAGTAATTTCTGTGTAATTTAGTTAAAATTTTGCAGCTTATTACAATTATTTTCAACAGCAAATTCTGAAGAAGCTGATGAATGACATTTTGAACGTTTATTTGGAAATATTTTTTTTTTATTAAAATACATTTAAGAACGCTCAAATTGAAACTCCTCTTTTAAGTTTCCGTTATTAGTTTTCTCAAAAATTTTGATATAAATGGGATCAAGTCAAACTTTTTATAGCATTATTTTGGTAATCACGCGGGTTATTGAAATATCAACTCAATTTAAAAAAATTGACAGTGACCTCATCGCTGTTATCTGTAACAATTGATCTGTTTTTATACTGATTATTCCAAACTTTACATTTGTACTGTACATATGGTGTCCGGTAAAGAATGGACCAAACTTCAAGGGTGGCTTCTTTGGATAAAAATAAACCGATATGGATCGTTTTATTTTAGTACAAATTTTTGTATCAACTCATTTTTTGAGATATTTTATTATAATTTGATAACTAGGGGTTTCTCATATCACTGAATCTGAATAGGTATATATTTATTTCTTGCGCAAGATGTAGATTGTGCTTTCCATGCTCTAAATTTTTTTTGTTTCTCTGACAATCAATTAACTTTAAAAATGATATACTTACCAGTTCCAGTTTTGAAAAAAATTACCTTAAATACACAGAATAAAGCTAAATATTTGTTTTAATCCTAAGATTGAGATACATTGTTACAAAAACTTTAAAAATAGCTGGAACAGCGACATCCTACAATCGCTTTTTGACCTAACATTGTATAAGGATTGACAAACTGATATAATAAGTCATCCCACGTAAGGCGGCCATACTTGCTGTCAAAGCATAATGCAAGTTTTAAAAGAATTTGTTGCAAATCGTTTTTGATTGCGGTGACACCCTCGAGCAGCCGCTGTACAATTGTTTCAGTCCTATTTGGGGCTTCTTCAGCAGAAACGTAGCTACGTTTTTTAAAAAACTTTCAGCTAAAAATAATAAAATTAATTATTTTGATGTGAGTTTTCAAAAAATATTTGATGTGGACTGAAATAATAGGAATAATTGAAACAGATACCCAAGTAACCAAAAATGCTTTATTTAATTCTTATAATTGTTTACAGATCATTTTTATGCTTCACTAAACTTTTATAAATGTTTATAACTTGACTTGGGTAGTCAATACATTAGTTACATCTTCAGTGTAAAGTGCTTATACGAACAGTCAGCAGCAGCAGCAAAAAGGACATACGGCAAGAAACAAAATAATATTAATATTCTATATTTTACCCAAAAAATAAGCAAATATATGAGAAACTCTTAGTTATCAAATTATATTTAAATTTCTCAAAAGATTTATTCTGAACACCCAGTATATTTATGCAATTTTTCATTTAATTTTTTTTTATGAATTTCTTCATAGAACTTAAGATTAAATTTGAAATGATATTTGGTGTTTAAATAGTTTAATTAATTTAAAACATAAATCATGACAAAATAAAATAATCCCTTTAAGTTAATTTAATTGTTTGCTTGAAGTTAAAAAGCTTATTGCAAAATTTCTAATAATAATTGTTGTACATGTTCTTCAGAAATATTTTCTTATAAAAGTGAATCAAAGTAGTTCTTGCAATATATATTCAAATCACAACTAAACAATTTAGCAAATTGAAAAATACATTTTTTAGATTACGGAATTGAAGTGAGAACGTAATTTTTAATGTAATCGAAATTTGAGATTATGTAGCTAATAATAAAAAAAAATACGATATTGCAAAAACATTCAGTTCCACTTGGTTAGATTTTTGGTAGATGTGTTCGATTTCTATAATTCAAATTAATTTGAAGAAACAATTAAAAGTACTGTGGATTACGTACACTCCCGCTTGTAAGGTCCTAACAAATCTATGACTTAGGAAAGGGCAATCACCACAGATTAGAAAAAGTCTTTATTAAACATTTTCTTTTTTATTGTTAGTGATGGATTAAATTTTTAATGCTTTTGTAAACTGATTATTATTAATATCTTTTTTTGTTGGAAGCATGCGTAAAAAATGGATAGTGAGCAGAAACATTTTCAAAGTTAGGTCCTCAACCCACATGAAAGAAAATCATTAATACCGAGTTCATAGGACATGCTGTAAAGGATATACACGTGGATGTGGGGTCATTTAAAAGTTAAAGAGCGGGCGGTTCATTCGGTGTGTTAATTACAGGTGCCACGCTCTCTGCCAGTGACCAGCATATACCTGATTATTAGTTGAACAAATACCTACTAGCGTACACTTTCATTGAATCAATTAGTTTTAATGAATTAGATCCATAGTTTTAAACAACTCATTCTTTTTCATATGTATTTTACATGTATGTACGCTCCTGAAAGTGTATATAACTAAACTATTCAAGCTATATTCAAAAGAAACGTGTTTAATCTATAATGGAAGTTTCAAAAATGTAAGATGTGAAAAATTATTGTTTCATAATTTTAGTTTTTGCTTTTTTTTTCTTTATACATGTTTTTGTTTTAAATCTTTTCAAAATTTGAATTAGCTAAGGAGTACCTTAGTCAAAGTTCATTTCCCTGAGTCAATGCATTTAACCGTTGTGGGGTTTTCTTTTAACGTGGTCTTCTGGAATTCTGGCCTCCGGAGTATTTTAACGTTAAACTAGCGTGACCTAATACAATAACGTAACTTAAAGCATTATTTTTGCGTTACGCTTGCGATATTCATCCGCTACGTATAACCTCCGGCAAGCAAATTATCATGAAAGATGCAGCTAAGTATTAGAAGAATTTGTACACACCATTGGGTATGTTAAAGAAAACAGCCGTCAGTGATAATGAGTTTTTCAAGTGAGGACCTACTCGTATTACATACCGCTATTTAAAAAGCTTCAGAATTTCTTATAAGATGTGGAAGTTTCTTAGTTTTCAATAACCTAGTGCAACATCTATATATAGAAGGTGCTGCTGGGTATGAAACTAGCTAGTTTTTAGAGCATAAATGGGTTCAGAATGTACCAATTAGATCTGGTTAGAATCAAGTGATTTTGGAATGGATTTCAATCTTATTCTTGGTACTTAACTAATGGGGATTGAGTAGGTAGTTAACAAAACGAAAGGCATATCCCCACCAGAAGAATTACAAATTGGAGCTAAAAAATTAAATTTTGGAAATTTTAGTGGAAGACTTATGTTATTCGTGTTCTTCTTTGATAAGATTTAAGGTTGAGACTTATGGTTCAGTTCTGTGCGTTGTATTTGATAATTTGGAGAGTATCTTCACATCCAGAATAAGATGATTTCTAAATTAATTCGAATTTCAAGTAATAGGATTCGTTGCTTAAAGTGCTGTCTTAGGAATGTGGTGATAGTGCATTCTTAATCCTGTGAATGCTGAGCGACGTATAATATGCAGTCTTTATAAACGTTATCCTGTGAGAGGTCGACGACCCTGCACATGTCATTCTAACTGTCCGCGAATCCACACCGTCGCTTCTGGGAAATATACCCCACACCTCGCCATAACGCATTCCACGCATTCATGTTGCAACCGCGTCATTAGGTCGCCTGTAAATACAGGATCGTTGAACAGAACGAAGAGCGAATAAAGGGCGACCTTAATTTAAGCTTATTTCGTACTCGAGATAAAGCATTTTGTAATTCCTTGTGAAGAAGAATGCACAAAAAAGTTCGTGGGAAATCGTAAAAAAGCTATTCGACAACTTTGACAAATCATAAATAACACATTTGTATAGTGTGCCTAACAAGTGCCGCAACATTCTCCAGTATTTACATAATTTAACAAAGAAATAAAATATAAGCATTGTAATAG
Organism: Prosopocoilus inquinatus; assembly: GCA_036172665.1. Taxonomy (NCBI): domain Eukaryota; kingdom Metazoa; phylum Arthropoda; class Insecta; order Coleoptera; family Lucanidae; genus Prosopocoilus; species Prosopocoilus inquinatus. The sequence continues at coordinate 27,725,391 of CM069876.1, read as the reverse complement.
TCCAATGCAAAAAGTTTTTCTGTTTCCATAGACAGGAGTGATAAACGAAATTTTCATTTTATAAATTTTAGGTCCGTTATTGGTTCAGTTGCGGATTGATTTCTTTTCTACCTCGGTCCGTGTATTAAGCAAAACTCGCTCGTAGGCTGTCAAGATAGTGCAGCTTCAGACCTAGACTTTTTAGAATTTTTAAGCGAACCATCAACAGAAAATTCTTCTTTCATGTAGAAACTATCAATGAAAAACACAACACAATACACGAAAAAGAAACAGAAAGAAAAACCAATACCATAGTCAGAAAACAAACAAGCGACATAATTACGCTAGTTACTCCAAATGAGATCAAAGGAATAATAAAAAAGATCAAGAAATTCTCTGAGCATGACGCAATAACCAACACCGTGGCGAAACTCCTCCTCAAAATATGAATAGTAGCCACGGCAACTAAAATGAATGGACTCCTGAACTTACCCAGTACATCGGAAAAAGGACAAGTAGTGATGATTAAAAATCTGCAAAAACCATTAAGATCTACAGACCAATCACACTTCTTCTGACCCTGGCAAAAATCACAGAGGCCATAAGATTCAGAAGACTACAAAAATAATGACAAAACACTCCTACTCCTAGTCAACCCCGAAGAATAATTTAGTTATATTCAACAAAAGAAAAAGGTTGACGGAACTAACTTATTCAAACCTAACAAAAAACATTCAGTATCCATAGCATCATAGAAATTCCAATGTACCAAAAAGTAAGACAAAAGAGTAGCAGATGTACCAGAAAGGTACCAATTTTGCTAATCTCATCATGGAAGTCGAGTAAAAAGAATTTTTACGCTGAAACTCCAACCATTTATGATACGGTACAAGATCCAAAGTAATGAATGACACTCAACTTTTAAATATTTTGTTTAATTTAATTAATTGATTTAATTTAATTAAATGCACAAAGAATTTTTACAATGCTTATATTAATTTAAAAAAAGTAAGCTAATTAGTTAATAGTTGACCAAAAATTATATTTTTGGAGGATATGTTCTATAATAATTATCACTGATTCAAATGCACCAATTGTAAGAAGGAATTGAGGCAAACAGGTCGCTTTTATAATTAACAAATATATAAATAAACAAAATGAAAGAGAATCGATGTAGCTTTATGTCAATTTAATGTGTAGATAGACGGGCGTTGTTGTGGGAAATGAGAAAACATGCTCTTTAAATTGACCAAAGCATACCAATACGGGCGAATGAGATTAATGAAGGTTGGATGACAATGAGCAGTCTCCCTTTTTTCTCTCTCTCCTTACGGAGTTTTCTCTCTCAGATTCTTATTGAAGGTATGGAACATACTTAAAATTAGTGAAATAAAAGAAAATGGTAATTTTAACAAATATGTAGAGAGAGCGAGGAGTGAAGGAAAGAAAGGGAGAGAGGGAGAGAGAGCATATTCACATCCAGTCATCACAAATTGCAATTTTAAAACGCTAAAGTAATTTCTGAGCAATTTATTGAGAATGATATGGAAAAAAGTTATCGCCAGGAAAAACAGTGAAAGGAGTTATTAACGGTATAACTGGCAAGGAAAAGTAACTGTTGACGTATGTTTCGATCTTATTATACCTCATCAGGACAGTATAGCCAAGGTTATTGAGAATACTTATTGAAGCACCAGGATTTGTAAGACATAATATATAAAGAATAAACATAACCAGCTTCAGGAAATATCTAAACAACAAAGCCCGAACCGAAATGGAAAAAGAGAATTCCTCGGTAAACTACTAATCCTTTCATTACCTAAGAAAACTCAATTTAAATAGAAAAGGCGCAGAATGATGCGGTTGTTTCATCTTAAAACGCGCGGTAAAGTACGTGCCTTCAAGAAGACCCAAAAACCTAATACAAAGCATCCAGCCAGTCAAATAACTGACCGAAGGCCACACTCCACCTCCAAATAAAACACAGAAGAAAAGCAATTTTTGGCCGCTTATTAATGAAATGACTCATGCAGTTAAAGGATTAAATAATAGTTAAAACTCTAGGCAAAATGAACATTGTACTGTTAATGATGAATTGGAAGAATGATTTATTCTCTGATGAGACCAAGATTACACTCAAATCTCCAAAGCTTTTCTGACGAACGATAAGAGAGAGGTTAGCAACTTGCAATGGCTCTTCATGTGTCGGATTTGGTGTTGGTTCTGTAATGTTTTGGAGAGGTATCTGCTTCAATGGTCGCACAGAATTGGTTTCCTATTTGTTGAGGTCTGTGTATGCAAAATGTCGTAGTTGAAAATGAGCCACTTGCTCCTTTTAAAGGATCTAATTTTTTATACAAGACAGGTTATCGACTAATTAAATGTTAATGAAATAACCACCAAAGTCCCAGATGATCTTAATTCCATAAATTAACCTAACGGACACTTTAAAAAAAAATTCTAGTTGTACACCCCCACTTGCAAAGCACGATGAACTGAGGGATGCAGTAATAGCAGATACGAAAATACATTTCCAAAGAATTTATTGAACTTTTAACTTCGGTGTGCTAAATCGTATGAATGCGGTACTTAGGAGTGTCTTTTGACTCTGATTTTAAGTTACCCCACAGATAAAAATCTAAAGGATTTAAATAGGGTGAGCATGCCGGTCATTTACCGATCGGTCTTCTTCCTCAGCAGCACACATTTCTTTTCCTTGAAATATCATAATTTCTCTTCTTCTCATCCAACATTTTGGAACATGATACGTTTTTGAAGTAAAAAATTGGCCCTACTTGCCCAGATGTGCTACCTTTAACTCTAAGGGCCGGTTTTTCAATCACTAGTTAACTTTAATTTAACGTTAACCTTCATTTTATTGCCATGGAAACAATTTTCTTCATACTTGTTACCATGGAAATAAACCGACAGTTAGGGCTAACCTGTGACTGAAAAACCGGGCCTAAGTAACCTCATTTTGATCTAAGTAAAAAATTAAAGTGCCTGATTTGTATCTTTCTTAAATTGTATCCGATGAAGAAAAAGAGTATTCTGGAAGTTTCACAATCTAACAAGAGTGAAGTTCCAAACAGTGTCGTTATTTTGCTTTTTTTTGGTTTTTAATTTTTATTTAGATCTTCTGTTTGAAACAAATAAAAAAATAAACAGCTTTCAAAAACAGTTTTAGGCGCCTATTCTGTATCAAAAGCGTTAAATTTAAAGAGCTATTAAATTTCGTTGCTACGATAACGAGCATCAACTTTTGGACTAACATAAATTCTGAACTACTACTACTAATACTCAGATATTTTCATTGAAACTACTTGTGTTATTTTCCAGCGGTTGCATATAATAAATTTAAGGAATACATATTTTTTGGGAAAATTCTATAACAAATTAAAAAAAAAAACTGCATTTTCATGATATGATTTAAAATGGCGGGTAATATGCCAGTGTAAAAAACACTTTTATTTTAAAAAATCGCCAAAATACATTTTTCTAGTACCGCGCGAAAACTTCCAAAACGATAAATTCACAAAATCATGTACTGTAAAGTTATGCAATCTTCTCGGCTGAGAACCTCTGTAGTAGTGACCTACAATACCGAAGCTCATGTTAATGCCAGAGTCTTTTAACAGATTGCGCTTCTTATTTCAAAAATACCGGGTATTCCATATTAGCCGGTCTATTCCATATATGCCAACTTTACTCTAAATACTTTTAAAACTTTAACCGGACATTGACGAAGCTGTCAAGCGATAGTGAAGCATTGAGTGTTCCTTCTAATTTAAACAGTGTCTTGTTAAAATTTTAAGCGCAAACAAATTTACAAATTTCATCGGACAAGATTAGACTTCAATCATATTATTTTAATTATTACCGTTTGACAAAGTTAACTATGTATTTTGATATAAAAAATTATTTTGGTCAAGGGTAGTCATAAATTTTAAAATTATTGTCAGTTAATTGCTATTAATAGACAGTCGCTTTCGACTTCATGCCCGCACTTGAGCAAAATAATTTTTGATATCTTGGTGTAATAAGTTTCCTGGAGTCTTGGGAATTTGAATGTTCAGACTTTTTTAAACAGAAAATCAATTTTTTAATTTTTTTGAAAATACTTTTTTTTTCTTTAGTAAATATTGCTTGCTCGTACCTTTCTCAATTCCTAAAAATATTTTCAACACAATTTGTTCCCGGTGATGTGTATTTTCTAAGTAAAGCAAGAACTATCGTGAACAGTTGTTTTGAATGCTAAAGGCTCTAATCACTTGAAATCATATGTAACGAATTCAAAATGTTTTGAAGTGACACCGAACTGAAAATGTTTTAAAGTGGTATTCTCCTTTTTTACTGACATGGTAATTTTGGCTTGTTTTGGTTTGTTATGTTCGATAGTCTTTTTATAATAAATTTAATTGGTTCTTATTTGTCTTGGTTAAAAAACGTTTAATTACCAAAACGTTAATCACCACTTCCTAGATTTCCAAGGAGAGCCGAAATTTGATTTGCTTAAAGAATCTTGATGATTACCAAAATATTAATCATGCCTTTGTAGATTTCTAGAAATTAATAGTATATTATAAGTATATACAAGTTTCACAATAAGGCTTATTACAATGCCTCTTGTGATACGTGTATAATATACTATTTTTTGTACTTTGCGTCATTTACTGAACAAAAATATGAAAAATATTTTTTAAAATTGGATCTGTTTAGTAAATACGTACAGGCGGAATTTTAATTATAATGCCTAGCAACACTGGCAACCTTTTGTTTTAAACAAAAATCAAATTGATAATGTTTTCTTGCCCAGCTTTTGTAAGTATTCTGTTCATGATTCTGATAAATATTACGCTGCACAACCAGTCCCATTGGTATCAATAAAATTGGTCAGGTCCCAAAAATTATAGCTTCTTTCTTAAAACTCCCTAACCCCAAACAATTATATTAAATAAAATAAAAGTTTGTTAAAATCTCATTTGACATTTAACGATTTAACAATATGCTACTCAAAGATAAAGGATCTAGGAAAATGTGACACTTAATAAAATAAAAATGGAACGAAGTTTAGTTCGCAAAAGAGGCTCCACCAGGATTTTGGGCACAGCAAAGGCGGGAGTTTTAAACTTTAATATTTTAAATAAATACTTATTTCAAAAGTTATAAAGCAATAATATGCGTTTTAAATATTCACATTTTATTTCAAACCAAGAAATTAACAGATACAAAAATGAGAAGCAAATTTCCTTAAAAAATACTAATAACTCACTGCATAAATCAGGTTCAATAATTATTCTGTGATTTTCGGGAGGATTCACCTTGATAATCACACTTTAAACGATTCCTTGTCTTTTATATTTGTTGTTGCTGCAATAATCACTGAACATCAAAGTTTCTTGGACCTGGATATTTATATACAGCTACGATGTTAATCGAAATATCGGCCGGTATCTTTGAATTGTCGTTAATTTTTCACCATTGTCTCCATTTATATTAAAACGTATTGTTTTCTCTGTTCCTTTCCCTTTTTTTTAAAGTATCACAGTTACTGCGTACATTTTAATAGAAGTAAAATATTTTTACCTGAGTTTTACGAATTTTACGAATTTCACTAACAGCTGTACAGTAAATTATGAAAACAAACTAAACCCGAAATGCACTAAAAGAATTTATACAAATGCATATCAAAAACGGTGGAAATATTCAGACTAGGTTAAACATAAGTTATGACATAAACATAAATGTCATTAAATTTTTTCGTACTTTTGTTTCAGTCAAACATGGAATTATTTGATTGGTTGTCAGTAAAACACTAGCGCCAGCTAAGTTTTGGGTGAAGAAGTGAATTCGGTACAATGTTCCTAGATTCAAGTGCCGAATCTTCTTAGATCCTTTATCTTTGATGCTACTCTCAGGACTAAAGTTTCACCAAGAACAATTTCACAATGAACCTCTTTGTGAAACTGTCTTTGGTGTCACAATGAGCTTGTGAACACAAAGTAGAGAAAGTAATTTATGTTACAATAGTAGAGAAATGTAAATTTTCCGTATTACGTTTATGCTTATACTGGATAATGCATGCATTTTTATAAAATTTTATCAAAACAATCAATTCATTTTAAATCCTTAGCATTATTTTTCACCATTAAATTAAAAATAAAAAATTTACAGAAAGATAATTTGGGAAAATTTTAAACGTTCGTACAATATAACATTAGAAGAAAGTGTGTAAAGTTTGTTTTGATTCGTCACTTATTTGATGAACATACTGATTTTAACATTTAATAACAATTTTTAGGCAACACATGGATGTTTATTGAATAGACACGAAGCCAAGGCATTGTTATTTTTAAAGTTATTACTAATTTATAATTGTAAAATTCTCTTATTTAACGTTTATTACTTAATTACGTGTAAAGTTCGTTTAACATTTATCAATTACTTTCAAATCGTTTCACGTAATATTCTTAAGGTTATTGAAAACAACATAATTTCGTAAAAATGTGTTTACTCAGCAAGTTACATATTACGTAAGACGTAACAATGCCTCGATTTCCTTTCTATTTATTGTAAATAAATGTTGCTCATTATATTTTAATTTCATGTGAAGGTTGTTATTTCCATAAATTAACTTCATTCATGGTTCTTAGCCTAGTTGACAATGGATCTCTAATACTCAGTTTTATTCATTGATTAAATTAAAATTCTTGTGTGTAATGAAGTACTCAATAAATTTATTTATCAATAAAAAAGGTCGATTTGTTATCCAAAACTTAATTTATTAACGAATTTTATTTTTATTTTTATTAGGATCAATAATTGAATTAAAGGAAGCTTTAAATTTAAAGTCACAATATGAAGCGTAAATAAATATGTTTTCACATTTGTTTTGACATCTCAAAGCGATTTTAAATTTAAAGGTTGTTTTAGTCCTATTATTAAATCTCATATTAACGCAAAAACAAAACTATTTTTAGAAAGTTTACTATCACTTAACAAAACAAGGAAAAACATTAGACATTGATTGTGCCCTTAGTACACGTTGAATTTGTCACTTTGTATTTAATATTTTAATTTCAAAAACTGCAATTTTTGTAACTGTGATTCTTTCTTTTCAGAAATCTCGCAATTGGTATTGGAATTCAAAATTTTCCTGAGGGTCTAGCAGTGAGTTTACCACTGCAAGCAGCCGGGTTTTCCACTATTAGGAGCTTCTGGTAAGAATTTTACTTAGTAAACTAAAACTTTACTGTATTTTTGTATTTTTGGCGTTCTGCTACTAGTGTTAATTATTTACTTCAACTTTTAACCTTTATGATCAGAAACGTCACTATAACTCTGAAATAAAGACTTAATTATGCATAACGTGATCCTGAACGATCGTCTTAGGGCATATGCACGATTGACGCTGACGTGAACATAAACGAAATGATAAAGTCTTGCTTCACTTAATAACACGAACGTGAACGTGAATTCGTCTGCGCAAACCTGAAATGTAATTAGTCGACTTAGCATTGACTTTCTTGTAAAAATCTTGTCAAATACTAAAAGTGCATTTTGTATGATTTAATAGATCGAGCGTTCCAAAATTTTCTTAAACGGTCAGAACCGTCCGTCAAAAATAGTGAGAATCATATTATTTAAAAATTAAAACAAATCACTTTGTATTAATGTTTTTCACACGTACGTTGGCCGAACATATCTATCAAAAACGAAATTATTAAGTAGAAAACCGTAGGATCTTGAGCACAGGAGGCAAGAACAGGAAAATGTGTTGTTATTTAATATCTAAATATTTTTAAATTTAAGAAAGAACTACAAACTACTTACACATAGAAATGTTCTATTTTCCAAAACTAAACACTAAAAGAAACTCCACAAACTCATTCTAAAAGAACTTTTCAAACACTTTTTAAAAACTTCTCAAGAACTTTGTTACAGTTACCTAAGTGCAAAATGACCTATTTTAATTAGCAATAAGTATTGTTTGTTTTGTTATAACAAGGAAACTGTGACAGTTTCACTTTGTAATTATTTCTGTAACACTATTGAGTTTTAATTTTCAAAACACCCGCGATGAAATTAACATAAACATAACCAATTTAACTTAATTTCTGAAAATATTCGACTTGCAACAATAAGTTCATTACAAATGAAGCAAAACTTTTTTCTTTTGGCATTTTTTTTTGTAAAATTAAAAATAAACATTTGCGCAGATGCGCAGTAAGTGCCACTGCTGAAACCCCGAGGTAACATTATGGTCCAATTAAATTATTGCCGACGATGCCTGATCACAGGTTAATCGAAAATCTAATTTGTTGGTATCGAATGTATTATCCACGAGGATTTTCTTCTGCTAAAAGGTGCTAGTTATGACTTCGAAATATTCTGTCTTGAGCAAACATTGCTTTGTCGATATACAAAAAATTGGAAATTCAAGTTGAACAGCGCATATTTGGAGGTACCGATGACAAAAGGCCATCCGACAAGGAAAGTCATTTTCGCTTGAGTATTCTACCGATGTAATGACTGCGGTTGTTGTTCGTGCCTTAAGCGTCAAACTGCCTTGTGGGACATGAAACTGCTTTGCAATATGCCTCGAGCTTGTTGAGTTGTTTTTTTTTTACAACTACGTCCTCATTAGGTCTTCGTATTTAAAAAGAAATATGACAACAGTTATCGTGTCATGTGTTCAAGCCCATCCACTTTGACAAACTTTTTTTAGTGAGTTGGTTTTTCACAAATGACTGTGACTGCATCAAACGTAATAGTTTGCACGTTAGGACATGAGTTCAGTAATGAAATTTGTTTTTTGAACCTCTCTGTCAGGTTTGGAACATCTGTAAAATACAGGCAAACTATAAATTCATGCAAACTGCGAGCAACGAGTTACACACTAGTTGGCCAACTATGCGCGCTTAATGAAATTGTGCCGCATCTTTTACAAAGTATTAAGTAATACAGGATAATTTATTAGGTCACCGCCAAGCTTTATCTTATGAAAGCTCATGTAACTTTAAGAACAAATATCATTTGGACATTCCGGATGTTCACGGGCAACCGCTACAGTGGCTAACTTTTTTATTAACATTTTTACAAAATAACTTAAATTAGGAAAATTTCAAGATCTCTCCTGGTCGATTTTATGGTACCATCAAAAAAACAAATGACTGTCAAATTATCGAGATTTTCTATTACTTTCAACTGTTTTAAATGGAACGTTGTTTTCTTTTTATTGTAGCATCGTATTTAGGATGTGAAATTAAATATGTTTCTTAAACATCTCCTAAGACCTATTTTAAACGATTTAGTAAATAAATCTTGGTGTTCGCGGTAAATGCCTACAATAGCTAACGTTCTTATTTGAAATTTCGCGAGTTAGTTCAAATTAGAAAAGTTTCGGGACATTTCCTATTCGATTTCATAATAAAATCTGAAAAACAAATGATGGTTTTTGAATTTTTGACTATGTAGTGGCTAGTGAAGCTTTTCTCAAGCGACTAACGATAAGCAGCAGCAACATTTTCTGCCTCGTTGCTATACTGGGATGTTGCCGTCGAAATGTGAGTCCTCTTCAGTTGTTGAAACAAATGTGCATTCGGTCTCCTGGTTGGTTGCGTCATTATTTTTCATCTCCAAGTTGCTTCACCTTACACTTTGGTTATACTGTCCTGATGAGGTCTAATGCGACCGAAACGTACGTAGCCAGTTATGCCGATAATAACTCCCTTTTCACTGTGTGTTTGTACTGGCGATAACACCTTTTCCATAACTTCCATAACTCTCATTAGCTCAGGAATGGTATTGATTTTTTAAGAAATATTGTCTTTATCTTGCAAGCTTCCGTAGCCGTCGTCCATACTTGAATTGGCTTCCGGTTAGAACCGCGTCACTCGGATTTCTTCTACTGCTATTTCGTTCTTCATTGCAGAAGAACTTCCTTGGGGTCTGCTGCTTATCGTTAGTCGTCGTAAATAACGAGCAGCAGCACATCCATCAGCAGCAGTACTGACGAATTTCTTCTACAATGAAGAACGAAATGTCGGCAGTAGAAGAAATCCGAGAGACGCGGTTCCAACCAGAAGCCAATTCAAGTACGGATGACGAATCCGGTACATTTGCGCCGCGTACATTTGCGCCACCGGTACATTTGCGCCCTTCTAAGAAAAGGTGCTTAATAACCGCACAGGTAAAAACATGTTGAATATTTGCGCCTCCGTCCTGGAAATTATTTATTTCTTACATAAACGAAAATTGACCTGTAAAATTCTTATTTTGTGAGGAAATTTATCTGAAAACTTGTTTCTTGCCAATCAAAAATAACCATATGTATCAATTGTGTGGCACTTTGCTGTGATATCGCTTACTGGTTGCTATTATTACGCTCCCAAGTTTTGTCCTCACTTTTAGTGGATTATTTATATTTATTACCTATTTTAATCTTTATAATTTTAAAAACAAGATTACTTTTCTGGTTTAACTATAATTGCTACTCGTTCTCTTAAATATTTAATGTTTCCTATAATTATATTATGCTTTACTTTTAGTTTTATTTATACTTCTATTTTGGGGAAATAAACATTATTATTGTGTCTTTCTTTTTTAGCCGCGAATATATTAATATTTTAAACTCAATTATTATTCGTGGCAAATGTTACATTTCATTTAATTTTTTTGGAAAAATGTTATTTTTGGCAAATTTCGAGTGATTTGGCTCTTATCTTTTGGATAAAGAAAAAATCGACATTTTTCTTTCCTACTGTTAACCGTATTCTGTTCCTTTGCTTGCGAGTTTTGATCACGGCTGCTTAAATGAAAGGAGTAAACTTAGAAACAGAATTATAAATTAAAAAAAAAAAATCGGGTGGTTGTATACATTCAGGATTAAAATGGGATCCCCGTGTCAATTTCAATTTTAGTTAATTACACGAATCAATATTCGTTTTTAATAATCTAAGGGAATTGGTATCAGTGAAATTAACCTTGGTGCCCTCTTGTTTTGTAAGTTTTTATACTCGTACTATTTTAAGCAAAGTCTTCTTCAAAAATAATTGGTTTCCCTTTTGCGTGAGGCAATACGTTTAACAAAAGGTCTTGAATTCCAACAAGCATACTATAACTTGCCTTTTAATGAGCTAAAAATATTGAACCTGCCATGAAGAACTTTTTACAGCGTCCTACAGGTTACAGAAATAAAATTAAACCAGAATTTCCTAGTTTAGAACGCTCGACAAATACAGCCAATTATTGCTGAATTCACTGAATTTATTCAATACGCAATAAAATTTATTTTATCTATGTATCTATCTTTACTTATATAACGTGTGTTTCTTTTTAAATGTCATAAGGCAAAATGTGAGCAAATAAAGAAACCTCAGTTAAGTACATGAAATGCTACCTTCAGCGCATATTTACCGGTGGCTGCTGTATTATAGCCAAAAAAATTTCGGAGATACCACTTGTTTAGAACTGTTGAAATGACCGAGAAAGAAATATGGCAAGATCAATGATGTCTTCCTCTGTAATCTGTGTAACACACCCACCGATACCGTACCGATCGTAAAAGGAATCCCCCATTTCAACCCATTCGGCAACGTCTCGTAATAATAATCACTGATATCGTTTATTAATCATTTTATTTAAAACTACGAAGTAATGTTACATTTATTTATTTATTGTTATTGTTTATTTTATATTTATTCAGAATTCTTTTCACAGTTCGTATTTTTTTAAATGTCAGAAAATCTTTTTTTTCACAGTGCGCGAAAATTTTTTTAACGGTAAAATGATGTAACGCGAGCGTTGCGCACTGAAATTAGCGTAGATAACCATTTTTTTGAGCAATTGTAGAAAAAATTTATATGTATTTGTGAAAACGGAAAGAAATTTCTATTTAATGATGGCATTGGCTATTATGATTTTCTATAAAAAAAGAGTATAATAATTCAAAAATTAATTATATATCAAAAAGCCAACTATATCACTGAATTGTATTCGAAAAAGGGGGGTCCTAATAATGTAAAAGTTTTTTTTTTTAATATATCTATAAAAATAACTGGCGAAAAGTCAAGAATGGCAATTTTTGCTTATAACTTAAAAACTAAAGAAGATGGTAAATTTCTATTTACACTATTGGCTTTATCTCTAAAAAAGAGATCAAAACTTGTCCACTAGTTTATTTTTATCTCTTATAGCTATAGAGATGCCCGTAAGAGTTCAGAAGAACAATAATAATGAATTGAAGATATACAAATAAGCAACTGCATATTATATTATAGTGCGCAATTAAAAGTGATGGAAATAATTTTATGTAAAATTTGCTGAAATATAATTTACAAAAGTGGTCGAAAATTTCGAAGAACATTATTAATACTGGGGCAGCGGCGCAAATGTAAAATTGCTAATGACCAGGGAAAAGAATTGGGCCCACTTGATCTGAAAAAGTACGAAAATTTAATATTCCGACTGTATTAGCCCCTCTGACGCTCCTGCTCCCCACTCTATAACAATTGCATGCAATAGAGTCACGGAAAGCTAAGTCAGTAGTACATTCGATGTAAAAGGCGTTCAATACTAAGTGCGCCGAATTCTTTTCCCTGCTAATGACATTACCTGATCGTTCCCCATAAATTTAAGCCGAACGGCGCAAATATATCGGTGGCGCAAATATCCGCGACGCAAATGTCCCGACACCACGGATGACGGCCGTGGAAGCTCGAAAGATGAATATTGAAAGACAATATTTCTCAAGAAATCAGTACAACAACAATATTGCATTTCTTGTTACTGAATTTAATAAGCAACACACGACCTTACATGTATAATTATTTTTAATTTCTGTTTTACTTGTAACAACGATAACCATATAAGATTTTAAAAACGTGTCCGAAGCGACCCCATGTTACAGTAACCCAAGCACTTATTTTGCCTGGCGTATTGATTACGTTTGTTAAACTGACTGTTCCGTTTTCTTTGAGCGAACCATCCTCACCCGTAATTGTTATTGTTTATACAATCTTAAAGAGGTCTCAGCAGAACATCGTAATAAAAAAAATATCTAACATTTTAAAATTTTATTTTCAAACACAAGTCAAAATCATAATAAAGAGACTGGTTTACATTAAGAAATAATTTCCAACTGGTTTGTAGAATAACGTTAGGGTCCGAAATATTTTGTCCGCTACTGTACATTTTCTAATACCAGAGCGTCGTAGCAGTTATGTAAAAAAGGAAGTGTATTTTTCTATAACGGTATGACATTGTTTAATGCTACCACATGCATCAGATTGTGATCATACTGATCATGACTGCGTACATGTTACTAGTGCGTGTATGGGCTGATTAATAGGTGACCGGCCGAAATGCTGATTGTGTAATAGACATCACTAGCCGCATTCCATGGCAAAATGTGTGCGTCTGTGTAATGTTATGCACAGTAGTGGTGTAACGAACCAGAGAGGGGACGCTAATGAGTTGAGACCGACCTTGCAGGGTCGCGAATGTCAGCCGAAGTTGCGGGACCTTCTCAGCAAGGTTCCTATCCTGTGATTAATATCTTATGCAAGTGTATTTGACGGATGTCGCTGTGCAATTTTTAAGCAATTGCTCATTCAGTAATTTTACCATCGCTGTTGCCAACCCATACGTAGAATTAAAAACGAACATTAGAACGTATTCTGTACAGCGTACAGCAAATAATTATCATTTGTTATTTATGCGGCTCACTGTACTATCTATATTAAGACAGTGACAGCGCACGTGAAAGGAAGTAAATGCCTGTTTACCAAGCAGTAATTTAATGTAATTACAGCGTAAATAATAAATTAATCCAGAACAGAAGAAAAATTGTTGTCATTTATCTAAGCAATGATTCAGTTGGGTGAATACATTAATGGAAATTTATGAGATATGCTTGAGAGATAGGTAAGGTGGGTCCTAAAAATTAAGTAGGAGAAAAGGCTAATTGAAACGTGTATAATCAAATTGACCTAAACATGACTAAGACGTTCATAATTTTCAAAACTGACAACACGATTTGTAACTGTGAAAACAAAATTATTTTAACTATAAACCACTTATTTTTGAAGAAAACAAATTCTACGGCACTGAATGTTTGACGCACATATGAAAAAGACGCGATAAATGTATCACTGAATCACACAGCTTTTTCACTTTTAACAACTTTATCAACAAACAAAGTATTCTTTATTTATTTTGGCAATAAACACTGAAAGTTGAACTTAACTTGTAATTGAACAATCAGGACAAAAAGTTTTCATCAATGTATACAGGCTGCTTCAGACTACCCATCCCACCCCTTTTTGTCGAAAATTAGAAGTCGTATGAAAAAAAAAAAATAACAACAAAAGGCTATATGACGCATTTAATGGCAATATAATTATCTTTCAAGATCAACAGGAAATAGGGTAGCAGAGACGAACTTTAAAATTTTAAATGGGAACATTTGTCAAATTGGGTACCATTGAATAGAACTTTTAAAAATAAACAACTTTTACTTGATCAAATTTTTAACATCTTAAATAGTTTTCTAGAAAAAAATTAAATTCTTCTAAAAATATGGCAGCCTGTATTTATGCAGTTTCCACAGTATCTGTATTTTTAATCGTGTCACTTTAGCAGGTTCACAATTTTTAATAAGGATTAGAGATAAACATGCCCGATGTTTTTAAATCATGAAAATTCTTCCAGGTTCATGAATGCTCAAAACGTCTAGCACTATAAATACGGTATTTTTGCATTAGATTTTTCATGCTACCAGAGGTCAGAAAGGTTCATGAAATTATTTAATTTATTTTGGTTACCATATTTTATTTTTAGTTACTTTTTAGTTGATCATGAAAGTATTATGAAATGGTAAAACTTAATTATAAGTGATTAAAACGTTTGCAGATTTCTAAGAACGCACTTAACAAATGATTAAGCAAATGAAATTGCTTGTAGCACGTAATAATTACTATTATATTAGACGTAGGCTGCTCAAACTGAATGTTCAATGAAGGATTGTTAAATCAATACTCACAGGATTTAATACAAAGCCCGGTTTTATGAGAACAATATTGACTGTGAATTACTCACACTAGATGCGCGACAATCTAAAATAATATGCCATAAAAAGCTTTCGCCACTTTCTTGCTCTTCTGATAACATTGCACTTGACGTGTTGTTAAATTGTTAAAGCTGAACTGTTTTAATACCAGTGAAATTAGGAACGAATTTATTGTGAAATAGAACGAATTTATTGTCAAAGAAGTTACCATGGATTGACAACTGTGATACATTATCCATATACACAAGTGAACAAGCATTTGCAATTATCAAATTTCGTTTTGAACCTAAATATATTTGAAAATTGTTTTTAATCTTTAACGGGACACTGTAGAAATTAAATTTTCAACTTTTTAGTATCCATTGATAGCTACCTGTCGACAGTAACAAAGGATGGCGAAACGTTGAGCTTTTAAGCAATTTGCTTAACTTTCTGGTTAAAGATTAAAAACAATTTTCATCGAACAAGAGTCGATCTCAAATATTTTACTAATTCAGTGAATGTTAGGAGACCGTAAGTTCTTATTAACAATTAATAAACAAAATTCTTACCTTACAGAGAATTCTTGGTTCCTGTTAACAGGATCAGCTAAGTTTTTAAAAAAGAATTTTCCTCAAGAAAAAATCTCACATTCAAATACTTTTTAATCAATCAATCAATTAACAATTCTTATTAAAACTGATTTATGTCATTTTGCTTCTTTTAGAATATAAGAGCTCGGTTTAAATTAGAAAAAGTTTGATTGTTTTAATACTTTGCTTGCAACAGCGGTAGACCTTTGGCATTTCCTTCGGTGAAACATAATTTATTGTTAAAGAAAATTTTTAAGCTCTGTGTGTTTGTCTTTCCTTTGAATGTGTCTTTTTTTTAACTCGAAGTAGTGGAATATATTGTTTGATTAAAATTGTTTCCTTCGAAGAGCATACAACGACAATTTTAAAATATGTTCATTTAATAGAAATCTGCAATATAAATGTAATTGTTAATACTTTCGCGAATTTCTTTATTTTGATATGATAATAAGTATTAAATAAATAACATAAAGCAATAAAACATGAATAATAAAAATACATATCATTACAGTCAGTACATTAAATGTGGTTATTTTTCAATTCAAATTAATCCTTGATATGTTATTTAAGTTGTGGATATCTAAATGATCATTTTAATGTTTTCTGAAACGATACATAACTTTACGTAGAGACAACCTGAAGATAAACTCACCATAACTTCTAAAAACCGTTTCTCAAAACTTTATCTGTAGATAAAGTGTGTACGCAGCAATTTATATTTTTCATAAAGTTATCTGTCAAGAAAAAGTTATATTTACCTAAATTTATTTATCGTTTCAGAAACGGGACATGACTCTTTGCGTTGCATATCTAACACTTACTGAAAAAAATTGTCGAGGCTTTAAATAGTTATACAGCCAACTGATATATTTATACAAACGGATATTAAAATTAACACAGAAATCACCGAATGCCTCACCAAATAAACAATAACATCTTAAAATAACATATGTATTGCTGACTTTTAACGTGTAAGTAAATGAAAATTAGTTTGTCTAACCTATTTGACAAACGGCGGACTATCCTCACCATTTGATCTATCCAAGTTTAACATCCTTGTTTATTATGAACTATTAGATTTCAAACACTGCGCAACTATTAAAGTCACACGGTAAAAATGTACAAAAAAGATCATTTTCAGAAATGCTACTTTTATCGGTGCTTGATTCTTGATTTATAAAATAATTCTTACAAATTTGAAAAGCCTGATCACTTTAAAATTATTGTCCTTTTCTAACATATTTTTGTATTTAGAGAATTATAATGGATTAGATTTCTTGTCGACTATACCGGTTGTCTGAGTATTTTTCTTTTCCCATCTTAATTATTCTATTTATATTCTACACTTCTGTTTATTATACTTGGTATACACCATACAAAATATTTGTTAACGCTTCTTTTTAAAACCTTGTTTTTTTACACTAACGGTACTGCAAATAACTAAAACTACCTGTAAATGTGACTTACTTTCCAGCGTGACCTTATATCAAATACCATCCAAATCGATAAGCAAATTAACTTTCCGGGTTAAGAAAGCACTTTTGAATATAGATTAATTTAGTTAAAAGCGAAATATGATCACGACTGAGGACAGTTAAGGAAAAATTCTGTAACTGGGCTGCAGTGAAAAAGGTCAAATAATACTCTCTTAAACCGAGCTTTCGGAAATTGTCGTAGAAAAGGAAATAAAATTTCCGAAAACTCGGTTGAACTTTAAAAGCGTATTATTTGACCTTTTTGAGTGCAGCCCAATTACAGAATTTTTCCTTAAATTTAGTTCTATCATCTTAGTTTGAGTTCGGGATATGTGGTTAACTATTTGATTTTTCCACGGACAGTATTTTAATTCTTAATTCTTCACTACTCCGAGAACAGTGTGAATAATTTAAATAAGAAGTTTTTAAATGATGACATTGAAGCGTTTTTAAATAAGATCGCAAGTTAAGACTTTAAGCAACTACTTATGTCTTATTGAAAACCTGTCTAGGAAGCTACAAGACAATGCTTAGGATTTTCCTAAAGTTTAAGAACTGACCATGAATACTGCCCTTATAAATTTTCTCAACTTGGTGCATATTTCATAACATGTTATTTGGTGAAATAACTTTGTAATCGTTTGACCACCAATTTTTGTAGAGAGTTATCGCCAATTCTAATCGATCGCTCACGAATTGTTTCTGATTTCTTCTGTAACCTTCGATGAATTTCTCTTCACTGGTCGTGAAGATGTTGCATATTTTCTGTCACACGTTTCTGTTTTCCCGTTCCATTTCAAAGTATTCTTAATCTACTTTGCTCAACTGCTCATAAGTTTTGAGCTAAATAAATTAATAATTTGCTAGGAAATTAATTTCACTTATCAGATTACTAAATTATTTTTAATTTTATAACTTTAAACACTGCATCTTCAATTTTAATTTTAAATTTTAAATTAAAGTACTGCTGTGAAAACGACCCTGTCACTTTTACTCACATTTTTTTAACTTTTGTTTAAAAAGTCCCATTAAAAACGTAAAGCATCATATTCTTCTTTCAGATTTTTCCAGCTTAAAGAAAGAAAAATGGAAATATTGAAATTATAGAAAAAAAAAACAATTTTTCTCCAATAGTACTTAAAAATAATTATAAATTGTATTGTTTGAAATATTTTTATATACCCAATTTTTTTTGTTTTATTTAGTAACATTTTTATTTTTCTTTTCAGGTATGGGCAGCTTAGTGGTATGGTAGAGCCAATTTTTGGTGTACTTGGAGCTCTAACGGTAGCACTTGCACAACCTGTACTACCGTACGCGTTAGCATTCGCAGCGGGAGCCATGATATACGTGGTGGTTGATGATATTATACCTGAAGCCAACACCAAGTAAGTAAACAAAAATTATTAAATCCATTTGAAGAAATTAATTCAATATTGGAGCTTTTTATCTAATTTTTTTATAATGTATCCTCAGACGGCGGAACTTTGGGGCCTTTTTCTAATCGTTCGACACACCCTTGTATTTTACTATTATATATTTATTTTGTACTATTGGGGTTTTAAAGTTTCGCACGATTCAATTTTTAATTGTAAATAAGGTGTTTAATAACTTGTCAAAACTATTTAATCAATTGAATGGCAGATTTATGAGCAGATATCATATTTTAAAGCTGACATTTTTTAAATGCTAAGTCACATACCTTTTGAAATAGAAAAAGGTTTTGCTTATGTTTCGTTTTTACCAAACAATCTGAAGGTACGTATCGCGAGGGATTTAAAAAAATGCCAAAACATCAAATTGCGAGTAATTTTTATTTCATAACCTAGTTTTTTTATTTTATTAAGAAATCCCCTTCCTTGACCTCTCTCCTAGTTTACGGGCTCTCTTTTGATAGAGGTTTTTAATTGTTGTTTCAGCCTCAGATTTGGTGTTTAGGCATTTTTTTCACAGGACCAAACAGATTAAAACACATAGGGATATAAGGGCTACAAGGCGAACGTGGCAAAATTTCACACTGGAGGTTTTGTAAGTTAAAACTGTACATGTGCCAAGAGACAAACAGACACTGTAGGCTAAATAACTCCACTTTTTTGAACAGAGTAACATCCCTGGTAAAACAAAGACATTTTAATGCGAAATTGATGCTGTAATAATGATGAAATGAGTCAGTCATCTGTTTTTCCTTGTTTATCCACATTTGCTGAATAGTTAAAGGTGTATGGACAAACAAAATCGGATTTTGTTTGTTAAGGAGATTTCATAAAGTTAATAAATTGTAGGAGTATTACCTATAAAACTGTGAACATTTTAATTTTTTAGGGGCCTATTAGGCCGTATTCTGTATCTCTTCAACTAAATTTTAGCTCCCTGTTAAATTTTAACGGTGTGTTAAAATAAAATTGTATTCTTTAACGTCCAGGGCTGTTAGATTTTTAACAAAAACCCTCTAATTACTCCGATATTAGTTAAATTTTAACACATAATTTTTGAAATATAAAATATGGCTTTACCTGTTGAAATACTTAATACATAATTTTCTAATACAGGAATTGAATCAGATAGAGTTAAATATAGCTGTCGTTCATATAATTTTCTAATTCAAAGGGCTACAGCACGGAGAATTGCAAGAAATCTTCGAGATAATAGTAATCCATTTGAATTACTGAACGTAACATTTCTGAAATTATTTAGATTGAACAAACATTGTGTTTTGGATTTAGTGCTAATATTGGAGCAGTTCATAGTAGAATCACTACGAAATACTGGCATTCCTCCTTATTTAAAATTTTTGTCTACTTTATACTTTTTTGGCCGTGGCAGTTGATTTGGATACACGTTTATATTAAGTAAGCCTTCAGTTAGCATCTGGAACATATCTTTATTTGTTTCAAGAAATGTAATAAGCACTTCCTTTTATTTGTTTGTCATACAAATATTTTAACTGGCTTTTAAAATTTAGCGTAAAGATAATAATTGAATCAGAGCCGCATCTACCTGCGTGCCCAACTTTTATTTTTGCAGACTTAATAAAATTCACGTGAAGTGTAAACGATATTTACCACCATCTGATTCCCATTATTTAGTTCTTCTGGTGTAACTACCCAACCAAGATACTTCCTGTTTCAAATGTCTTCAAAACCATTGAAGAGCTCTAAATTGGGGATACTGGGAGCACTTCTGGACTTCTCAATAAAATTAATTCTAGTTCTTTGTATGCCGTTATCACGTTACTAGTGTAAGAGACAGTCGCGATGTTCATTTTTTGTTTTTCTGGGTTTTTGGTGCAATTTTTGTCGCTTTAATGATAATATTTCATTTTTTAAATATGTCGCTGACGTGTTTTTTACCGATTTTATATTTTCTGCCTAATTTTCTGAGTAGAACACCAAACTTGTTACATCTTCTATCAGAGACATGCTTTTCTTCTTTCGTATATTTTTTAAATGAAGTCGACTCTTCTCCGATGAAATTTGTGAAAAATTAGTTTTGAAACTATAAACGGACACTGTAAAATTGGAAGGAATACTCAACGTTTCGCTCTCAAGCAATAGCGATCGGAAGGAACACTCAAGCGATAGTGAAAAGTTAAGTGTTCCTTCCGATTTTACTAATTTACTGAACTGCTTAGATTCAGTGTGGGTATCACAAAAAAATTGTTAATCAGCGATTAATTTAATTCTCTGATTAAGGAACGTCATTGGACGAAGTTTTGAAAGATTTGAAGCAACCAATTATATTGTTTCACTCAACCAATCAAAGGCTTTAATCACTCTCTTAAATTAATCAGTGATTAAATAATTTTTGTGAAACTGGAGGTGAGAGACCTCCTTTAGGTGACTTTTGTAGAATTAATGATTGTCAGATATCGTAAATTGTTCGTTTTGGAACATTTATTCCATAAAAGCAATTAACCGTGAAACATTTCTAAAAAGTGCCTATGTTTAATATAAATTTCGACAACTACATAACAAAGTTGATTTTCTTTGTAAGCTTCCACAAAAAATATTTGAAAAGTAGAGAATTCCTCAATTGCGCTTAAATTTATTTCGGAAAGGTTAACCCTTGCAAGTAACATAAGTAAAAGCGAATGTCAATTAGCCAGTTAGTCACGGCACATTTAATTAGGAGCCAATTAAAATTTCTGCCTACAGCAAAGCTTTCTTGTAGATTTAAAAGCTTCTAACTTCTTTGTAAATTTATCTGCCTTGTAATTTGTTTAATATAATGTAATATCCTTAGAAACCAACGTCTCTAGGGATTTTATGGCGTAGATTAGTTAAAAGAAAGTGCCTACACCCCGAAATTTTCACCTCCCTACAAATTTATCTACCATCTACTATTATTACCAGATAATATTCAAGGATATTATTTGGTCAATGGTAAATTTGAAGTTGATTGACATATACTAATACTACTAATACTAATTGCGAATCCCGGAATACTCCATGTGCTTTGTAATTGAATGGTAGGAGTATTAAGTATCAGTAACAATAATCTTATCGCGTATTTTATATGTATATGATCTTTGGTTAATTTGGGCAAACCTCGTTACTTAATATTAAAAAAGCAAGATATGAAGTCCAAACATTGTAGCATATTTACTATGATTAACTTCAGGTAATGCAGCGGACAGTAAAACAGCCATAAATCCAGACGTGCAATAAATTAAAACGAAATTTCCATATTTCACATCCATCTTATGTAATTATTGGTCATAATTTCTTTTGCGGATTGCAGTGTAATTACGACATCCGACGTACCGTCGTGTTTGGGTGGAGCGAAGGTTATGCTCGTTTTCTTCTTTCAGAACCTAGTTAGTAAGGTAGCAAATAATTCCTTGATGTCATTTGGGAATGAAATTAGACACAGTAAGTTCTCTAAGCCCACATCTAAGATCTTCCGTGAAAATGTAAAACTCTGCGCCGGAAATGCAGAAATGGTAATTTCAAGGTTCATTTTTTAAGGGGATTACTGAAACGTGGCAAATTGCTCCTAGACCGTGTCCACATTATTAAAGCTGAAGAGCTTAGTGTTGTATGCCTCTGGTGGGGAGGTATATGCAGTCAAGGCTTCGAAAAGTTCATTGAGCACGAACGCGTGACCGCGGAAGTAGTCCAGCACATTCCTCCGCACACCGTTCTCTCATCCCATGCAAATACCAGCATCGCTATGTCATTCATAAAGTAATCTCGATGACAGAACGTAGACATGAATTTTCGACTATTTATACGGCTACATTCCGAGAACTCATTCAGAATAATAATCGCTTAAGATATCAATGAATGGCTGCACGAACTTGTGTACAGGTAAGACGAAGATTTCTTTAAAACATTGTATTCAAACCAAATGTGACCGCACTCGTGACGTCTGTTTGGCGAGAAGTTTTAATTTATATTAGTTCTGAGAACCGATGTTCTACCCAAGTCTATTGTCCTTTTTATTAGCAAAGAAACTATTGCTGTAGGCAGTGTTATGTACAGAGTGATTATTAATGATTGCGGACAGTTTGAATTTCACACTGAATGTTTCTCGTATACTTCACTTAATAGGTGCGACCAAACTTCAAATTTTCTCTTAGTTTTTATTTCTACTGCTAGTTCTACTTTTATTTCAAAGGCAAAGTGTCGTATAACTTTTTCTGAATGAATTCTAAACAATTTAAGCCCCGTTTTTTCTTCACAGTTTAACTTTAAGCTTTTATTCCCATGGTAACGATTGTAAGGACAATTCTTTCCACAGGAGTAAAACGGAGTTTAAAGTTAAACTCCAATTGAAAAACTGGCCCTTAGTATGCATTTTTAATTAGGATGCTTCTGAGAGATTTTTAACCATTTCTTCTACAGTCTAAAACAACAATTTTCTTAGTCTTTTTTTTTAACTTTGTCGGTATAATTAGAATCACTCTGTATAAGCGCAGAATGATGGATTATTTATTATTCCAATATATATCTTCAGGCCAGTTTTTCCACCTTCTTATAAATTTCTATACAGGGTGTTCATGGGAAGCCGCTACAATGGCTAACTTTCTTATTTGTATTTTTATGAAGTAACTTAAATTAGGAAAGTTTTAGGACCTTTCCTCTTCGGTTTTATGGTACTTTCAAAAAAGCAAATGACAATCAGGTTTTCGAGATTTTCAGTTGTTTTCAACTTTTTTAAATGGAATGTTAGGTTTTTTTATCATCGCATCGCGTTCAGGATGTCAAATTAATTATGTTTCTAGAATATCATTTCCCAAAGCCTACTATTTTAGAAATGATTTAGTTTCAGGACCTTCCCTGCTCGATTTTATGGTACCCTCGGAGAAACAAATGACTGTCAGATTTTCGAGATTTTCAGTTATTAGCGTATCGTGTTCAGGATGTAAAATTAAGTATTTCTCTAAAATATTTCCCTCCTAAGTCTACTTTATTTTATAAACTATTTGGTAAATAATGGTATTAGATATTTTAACATGTCGCGCTTTCAATATTTGGACCCAAGCGTTTTTAGTTTGAACTAAATTTAAACAAATTTTGAATCATCACAGTTTACTAAGGTCTGACAGTTTGAACACACTTCCTTTATTCTCTTGTTTCGAAGCACACTATATTGTATTCGTGAATAAAAAGACTATCGTAACGATACACTTCTTCCCGCGAATATCAAGACTATTATTTATGAAATATTCTGTTTTGAGAGATATTATTTCACAGACATACTTAATTTGACAACTTGAATGCGATGCTATGATAAAAAACATAATGTTCCATTTAAAAAAGTTGAAAATAATTGAAAATCTCGAAAACCTGATAGTCATTTGTTTTTCCAAAGGTACCATAAAATCGAACAGGGAAGATCCTAAAACTTTTCTAATTTAAGCTACTTCGTGAAACTTCAAATAAAAAAGTTAGCTATTGTAGTCATTTCCCGTGAACACCGAAATTTTGTTACTAAATGATTTATAAAATAGTAGACTATGGAAGATGATATTTTAGAGACATCATTAATTTGATATCCTGAACGCGATACAATAAAAAAAACCTAACATTCCATTTAAAAAAGTTGAAAACAATTGAAAATCTCGAAAACCTGATTGTCATTTGTTTTTTCGAAAGTACCATAAAAACGAGGAGGAGAAGTCCTAAAACTTTTCTAATTTAAGTTACTTCGTAAAAATACAAATAAGAGAGTTAGCTATTGTAGCGGCTTCCTCTATACAATTATCTCTAATCGTCTCTAGCAAGTTGACTTGACTAAAAACCGGTTTCTTCACCTCCTGATAAATTTATCTGCCAGGTATTATCCTTGGAAACCATTGTATCAATAATAGTTTCCGAGGATATTACCGGGCAGATAAATTTATCAATAGGTGAAGAAATCGGACATAAAAGACTTCCGAGACCGTAGCCTATAAATGAATTGGCTTCTGGTTGGAACCGCGTCAAACTGTTGTCCTTTAGGCCGAGATTTTGGTCTTTATTGCAGAAGAATTTTCTCTGGGGCTTTACTCTCGAACCGAAGCAACAAACCTTCAAGAGAACGTGACGTCAAAATGACGTAATACTCTTACGATTTACTGTCGGAAGCAAAAAATAGTACACAAATTACAGTTTCCTGTAATATTTTTTTCTCAAAAGGGTATTAATTAAGGAAGACTTCACAGATAACGTTTAAAAAATATTAAAAGCCTTCAAATTAAACAAATTTAAAACTTTGGTGAAATCTGTAAATTCGTCTTTAATCAATATCATTTCAAGAAAGACTAATTACAGGAAACTGCTTTTGTCTACTATTTCTTGCTTTCAACTGTACATAGTTTTGTATGAGAATCCACGTCATTTTGACGTCTCGTTCTTTTGCGTGTTTGATCCCTCGATTCAAAAAAAGCCCAAGAGCTGCTGCTGCTTCTCGTTAATCGTCGAGACTGTAAACGATCAAGCAGCAGCAAAATATCAATATCAGCAAGACCGTCAGTAGCGGCAGACCTGAAGAAGTTTCTCTACAGTAAAGAACGAAACGTCGGCAGTAGATGCAATTAGTGGAACTCGGAACTCAATTGAATTATATTTGATATATTATATATATAAAAATCATTGTTTTTTTCCGGAAAATCGAAAATAATAATAATAGGCAATGGCGTAGCGGCAGATCATTCCGTCAGGGTGCAAAATTCTTAAGTGTGCTATTCTTCAGTATCCATCAATCCAGTGCCTAATATATTAATGATAATTTTTATTTTACTATGAAATCGACAAAATTGTGTTGCTTTGATAAGAATACAGAAAAATATAATAAAGAAAAATTATCACATTTCGTTAATTTTCTCAATTTAAAGCCCATTATCTTTTCATAATTTATCTATCAGGTTCTTTATGAAAACGATTGTCTAAATATTTGCTGATAATAGAAGATGTTGAGGAAAAAAATTGTCCCGTATAAATCACTTCCCACATTATACTTTTATTTTTATTTGATTGATGAGATGCAGTGTACACAGGTGTTTGAAAATTGTTAGTAGAAAAAAAAAATTGGTAGTTGTTGATGGTGAGTAGATGTCAACGGCAAAAACAATTCTAATTAAGATCGTTTAGTTTTCGACATAAAAATTTGACCGAAATTGTTGTTGCGCCACTGAATTAAGGTAACAAGCTGTCACAACAGTCACAACTCGGTGTATTGTTATTACCGAAATTAATGCCCCTTACACAAATAATGAGTTGACGAATGTAGTGTTATTTTATGGAAAAAAATAAAAATAAAAAAAAACTTTAAAAAAATAGTTTCCAGATGTCACAAGTTTTTTTTGTACTAGCAATTTCCAAGCGCCCTGTATATCATTTTCAAGATCACTTTTTGATGTGGTTGAATAGAGAATTTAACTTTCAGAAGCAAGAATAAAACTATGGGGGTTTATTCGAAAACATATTTTTAATATAATTCATTTTTAAAAACAAATTTGACCTTTCCTCTTCTTTTAGTCGAATTTAAGAATGTTAATCGATTTTTAAGGTTCATTTTATGTATTTGTATTTTAATTAATCCCATATGTATATCCAACTTTCAAATTTTCAAAACATTAACATGACGAACGGGCTTTTGTATTTTAGAATTATATCAGATAGACGATCAAATTATTTCCTTTTAAATAAAGCGCGTGAATATGTTGTGAATCGAGAACGACACTTTACTAGCTTTGGTTATTTGTTGATGAAATGAAAATGTTACTAACGCGCTGTATTTAGCATTTATCTGCGTTGTTTACAATACAAATACAAATACAATTTCCTTCATTCTTTGATTATTTAGTTTTTGTTGTCTGTTAAAATAACTAATTTAAATAATTCGATTTTTTTTTGCAATTTTGGTGCTTTTAATGAACTGAAATATCATTTCTTACTGTTCCAGTAATTTACATTGTGTTTTTCAGTGTGTTTGTTGTGACTTTTTAAATTACCAATAAAAATAACTGAGCAGGAGTTTATTGTTCAACGTTCCTTTAAAATAAAAATTATGTTATGTTTTCACATTAGAGACATAAAAAATAAATTATTTTTTTTGTATACGAGCGCATTTAGGCTTGGTGTAGATTTGTTTACGCGATATTTTTTTTTTTTCAGTATCATGTTCGTATAGTTTAGTCTACATTCCTACAATTTGCCAGTAATAATAATAATAATACAAGTTTAGATCTGGGTGGGCCAATTGTTGTAATGCTCGGCGAAGTTTAAAATAAGAACAGGGAGCTAGGACAAGGCGCTGGCTGAAATTTACGATGAAAGTTTTTTCTTGCTCAACCCAGACGCGGGCACTCAGGAATGCGCATTTCCTTCGAGAAATCTCCATGTTACCCAACTCGCAACACACGTTTAATGTTGTTTGTGGTACACACGATGTTGTTGGACGTATGCTTTTGGATTCACCGAAGTAAAAACTTATAAAAAAAACTATATCGGCACATCTGAAAAAAAGATAATTTCATGTATTCTAGAAAAATGGATTCGGAATATACAGGGTGAAATCTAAGTATTTGCGTACTGTAAGTATTTTGAGATGGCTATAGTGATATCGAGTCATCATTTTCAATGCTCCGAAATATGAGGTTACATCGAAAAGTTTCTAGAATGAACCAGAAGATGGCACTAAGCACATGCATAACATAAGATTACTGTATTTAGAAGGTAACGTCGTTCCAATCCGCGTTTTTCATCCACCAAATTGAAAAGACTGCTGTAAGACGATAGGGAAGAAAAGGACATAAGTTACTGTACTTAAGAGTTTGCATTTGCAAATTAAAAGAGAGAGTAGCTTAGTGTAACCGCCTTGAAAGTGCCATTATTCGTACAATTAAAGTCGTTATTATTGATCCAAGTAAACAATGCATTTTATTAAACACAGATAAAAATGAGTTTGGTGCAGTGGTAAAGCATTTCTCTTTGAAATGCCTAAATGCTATAGAAATAAAACCGGAGTTAGGGCCGGTTTCGTTATCAAACTAAAGGAAGCTTTAAAATTAAAGGAAACTTTAAATTAAAGGAAGCTTTAAATTAAAGGAAGCTTTAAAATTAAAATCACATTTTGATATGCAAATAAACGTGTTCACACTTCCCAGTTTTTCTAGAAAAATTAGCGAACTTTCGCAAGAAGCAGTTTTTTTTTAATAATTAAAAAACTTAACTAACTGTGTTAGGGTTCGTTCTTTTAATTCATTTGAAAATTTAAAATGAACTTTGAATGAAATGACAACAGATATCATTTCAGGATTTGCACGACTATTACCACCTGTATACGTAGAAATTAATTTTCAGGATATGCACAACTATTACAGTCACCCTGTATACGTAGAAATTAATTTTAAAAATTTTAACGAAGAATTAAGCCGATATGCTACTGTTAATGTTTTTATCAAAGTTTCCATCAAGATAATACATATTACTTATGGTGGTTTTCACAAAAACTCGTTCATCAGCGATTAATTTAAATCTCTAATTAAGGAACGCCATTGCACGAAGTTAACAATAGATTTGAAACAACCAATTATATTGTTTCACCCAACCAATTAGAGGCTTTAATGACGCTGTTAAATTAATCAGTGGTTAAATATTTTTTTTTTTTAACTGAGGGTTAAATACATAAGGAGGTTATTCACACTATCAATATCAATACACTTTTATAAGAATTTGATAAACACATAAATCTTCAAGTGTCATAAAACCGTATTAATTATTGATGGAAATTTCGATGAAAATATTGACAGTGGGGTATCAGCTTTATAAATTAATGTTTATTTTTAAAACAGTTGTAATCATCATTATACCATTAAACCAATTTTCACATAGAAACTCATAACTTATTTTGCATAAATGTGATCATTTACATTGTCTGATGATGATTTCTTTTTCTTTCAGCGGAAACGGAAAATTGGCAACGTGGGGAGCGATTATGGGGTTTCTGGTCATGATGACTTTGGACGTGGGGTTGGGATAGTCCATTCATACAAAAACTGTGAAATCATTTTACACCTTGACAATACATTTGGATGATTTTAGTATTATATTTTACTATCTTTTTTTTGCCATAGTATTAAGTTTTAGTATTTTGTTAACGAAACAAAAATTGTAATTAAGATCATAGGTACTTATTTATTACTGTAATGTATACCTTTTACATTATTTTAATTATTTTCTGATACTCAAGGCTTAAAGTGCAAAACTATACTTTTATGTTATAAACTTATACCTACGTATACTAAAATTAAGTCATATAAAGAGCATATATTTTTATAGAGAGAAGCTTTAAAATTAGAATTGTAATTATCTGACGTGAAATGACTTTTTAATTTTATTTTATAGATTGTGTTTACACCATTCGATCAGGATGTACATGTTTAATGGTAAGTTTCCCTATTCGTGGTAAATCAATTTTTTTAATTTTCTTCTGCACTTATACATGTAGTACTCAAAACCCTTGGGTGAGATACAAGTTCCGAATTCAGGAATAAATAACTACATATAACTACATACATATATTTTCAATTTTCCAGAAAGTGTAAGAGTGCGCGTTGTTGAAACTGCTTTAAAACGGATCTGTTTTTTTTTTATAATTTTCACTTTTCTGTGTTCTTTTACCAGGATTTTTTTTGAATGTGTACACATTCAGGTAAATTTGGAAATTCAATTACATTCTTTCACGCTTTTTTTGATACAACCGGTATAACAAAAAAGATTATATACTATATCATGTTTTTAATTCTAAGAATAAACTTAGAAATGATAAAGCAAATGCATCAAGTGATGAGCCCAGAAACGGGCCTCAAAAAAAGAAGGGTTCTGTTCCAAGATTTAAGTACTAGTATGTCAAAGTACGACTGGGAATCTTTCCTTTGCAGGAAACTCTGATTTGGTAATTACATTATGGTCTATCATTCATATACTGGGTGTTTCAGTCCACATCGGTAATTACAATACGACCTATCAATCATATACCGATTGTTTCAGACCACATCCCACTTTTAAGTAGGGCTTCAAAAATGCGTGCGTTGTCATGGTAATAATGTAAATCCAGAATTTCTTGCAACAGGTGGACGAGATGTAAAATAAGTTAGAAATCGTGAGCGAGAAAGATGGACATACGCATTCGATACGCACTCAAAAGTGTATTTCTCGATTACAGGCCTGATGTTTCGTTAAGACAAATTTACACTCTCTTTTTTATGTAAGGTGAGCTATACACTCAAATCTAACTTCAGATCCTTTGTAGAAGCCGTTGAGAAGTAAGATGTCTCTCCAAAAAACGTATTTTTTATTAATTATACTTTTTTGGGCATTAAGTAAAAAATATATACGAGATATATACAAAAGTAAAACGCATTTAAGTTTTAAAACATCAAGTGTTTGTGTTGTTTCTCGTTCACTTGCGAAATTATTTTCAAACAAGTAAATACTTTCATTAATGAAATGGCGTCCTGAGTATTTCAAAAAGGTAAGCTTGATCGAGTTTAGGACGAAAAGAAAATGATTTTAATCATTCAGCTGACAGTTTCGGCATTAATCTAAACCTTCTTCAGAGCCTGGAAGATGTTACAATTTAGTTCCATCTAAACATTACAACATTAGGAAAGGTTTACCTCTGATTAAAATTTTTATAACTAGAATCCATAATGGTCTGTGTTAAAGCAAAAGACACCGTAACTGGAAAAAGAAAAACCAAGTTCAGTCTAAGACTGGTAAGTACAAAAATGTGCTTAAACTTAACGGCTACTTAAAAATTCAAAAACAATGTTTTTAATCAGAACTTGAATTGTTAATCGAAAATAATAATCCAAGCACCATGTGTAATTAAAATTATATAAATTAATTCAGGAAGTAATACTAACAGAAGGACAAACAAATTTTGTCACATCTGAATCGAACCCTCAGTTGGTAAAAGCATTCGGCACGTAACCGAAGTGTCCCGGGTTCGATTCCCGGACGGGACAGAATTTTTCCTGGTAATGTTTTTTCCTTAATTAATTTATTAATTACACTAACAATAGCCTTCCCTTTAATTGTAAAATTATATAATATTCAAATTTTAAGTGACTCGTTTAATTAAACATTCGCCTTCCTAATGCGATGTGTGTGTTTCTCTATGACATCAATCTATCTGTCTCTGGTTATAACATATGAGTGACAACTAAATCTGTGTAGGACATCGAATTATGGGGCAGCCTGTACACTCATTGTGGTAAGTTATTTAAGTTTGCTGTTACTTCTGAAACAAATAATTGATTTCGAAATAAATATTGATCATTATTTCCCCACCTTGGCTCAGCTAATTTTTACTCTGGATTATCTAGGACTAGTTCAAACATTGTTAAAATCTGAACATGTGTCTAATACTTTTACAAATATGCTTTTGCAGTTGTTGTTATAGTAACTGAACCAAGTTCAGAGTTGAACTTTGGTTCAATTATTTGAATTGAGTTCAGTTTCAGTTTCAGTTTGTATGTTTTTTTTCACTGAGTTATGAGAATTTATAAATCGGTATGATCACTTGTCGAGGGGGTACAGTTTTTATGAACAATTAAAACGAATACACTAAAAAAATAAACAATTTGAAGTTTATTATTAAAGGCCTGTTCGTACAGCAGCCTGTGACTAATTCGAAACGAATACATTAAAAATATAAACAATTTGAAGTTTACCATTAAAGGCCTGTTCGTAACGCAGCCTGTTACAAGTTCGAAACCGTCAAAAGCGTGCATTCATCACAGTTGTGCACTAGATGGTGTTGTTAAAATCGATCATTATTTCGGTGGGCAACTGGTTCTGACGATTTTAAATCAGATAGAATTGCTGTCTGAACTGGCCTTAAAACTCAAGATCATATCGTCTTACGGTTTACTTGAGATCAAAAACAATTGAAAGCTTATATGACGTCTAGTTAATTTATCTTGGCCCGGTATTGTTACTAAGGCATTAAACTGTATAGTAAATTTATTTTACGTTTATAATATCGGACCTTAATCTTGCAAATTTTTCTTTTTCGCTAAACAAAAACCTTTATTGGAACAGTAGAGTCAAGTAACAACAAATTCATACGTTTATTCGAAATTACGCGTCTCGAAAAATGCTGACGTAAAACAAGTGTTAACTAACCCAGGAGGGGGAGTATCTGCATTCAGCTATCTGTTTAGTCCAATATAAGTCATTGGAATACGACGGATTAGCTTACTTATCACATTTTTCATTGACAAAACAGATAATACACTGTTTCCAAGAAAATATTCCATCCCGTAGCGACGTTATTTATGATCCGGTTTTAATGAATCAAAAAACGAAACAAATGGTTTTAGATGTACATATTTTAAAATGGCTCTAATTTTGATTTTTTTTAATGTTATCTTCAATATATATCTATAGTCAACTTTTTTTTTCAAATAACCATAAATAAACAAGTCGTTCAACCGTCATTTGGAAAATATTTATAGTTTTCATTCTTGTTATTATTCCTTGTAAATTGTAAAATGTTGTAAAAATACCAACAGGCAAAATGGCAGAAAACAAGCAACTAAATGATATGTGCGAAATGTATGTCGAATGTAATAAAAATCGTAATCAAGTATTGCGGCTTTATATTCAGCGTTTTCCTGATACAGAAGCTTCAGACTCTTGAAAGTTCGTAAGACTTAAGGAAAATTTGAGGCAGTATGAAGCGTTTAAGATTCCAAAGCAAAAGCAGCGCAGATTTGATGAAAATATTGAATTAAATGTTTTTTCGTGTTCAAGAAACTTCGTGGGCATCAATTCGAGAAATTGCAAAGAACATTGTCAGATCAAATCGAACTGTGCCCGCACAATTTAAAAAAAAAACACAAATTTAAATCATTCCTCAAAAAGTCCAAGTAGTACAGGAAAATGAACGAGGTCGGAATGAGCTATTTTCTAACACTTAAATATGCTCTAACTCGATCAGCTTTCATACAGAAGAATTATTTGGTCTGATGAGTGCACATAACGAAGGAATAATTACAACAATTAAAATTATAAACATTTCCAAAATGATGGTTGAACGACATTCGCCCTTTATTGTTACAAATATCCACTGCTGACTTGAAAATTGTATTCATTATGTTAATAATAATTTTGAATACTTCATCTGAATAAAAAAAAATGCTCTACTGCACTCTTGTTTGTTTCGGGGAAACGAGAATTCATTCATAGTGAAGCGCGCGGCAAGTAAATACTTTATAAATACAGCGATCGCAGTTGTAACGCCTAGCGCGGGGGAGAGGGGGTACGCTTCCCCGCTGGTGGTCATCCCTGCTCTACTGGATTAAAGCAAAAAAATATTGTTGCGTTTTTTTATTCATTAAAATCGGATCATAAATGACGTCGCTATGGGATGGAACAATTATCAGGACACACCCGGTATATTTCTTTTGGAGAGCTTAAGCCAGTTTTATATTAGCTATCCATTCAGATACGGAGCGGAATTGTAGCGTTTCTCAGACGCTTCAAATATTGTTACGTGCATTTTAAATGCAAGTAATCTATATTTAAAGGACACGGTCCACTCAAGACACGTCGCGGATCAAACATCAACATTCCGGCGTTCTCAAGAAGAATATTTTGTCCAACACAATTGATGTCGGAGCATGTCTGACGCCTTACTACTTACTACGGCTTCTTTTGAATCATTGTTTATCCAAGAGCAGTATAATAAAGCACAAATCTTCTGTGGAAAACTTTAAATACATTTTGACTAAATAAAACATTTTTGCAATCGTTATACAGGTCTTCCATGCCTGTTCCGTATAGAATCCGAACTGTGTCTGAACGGATGATATAAATATATCCTACTTTTGTCTGAATGTAAACGCTACGATTCCGTTCCGTTTTCTCTCAAATTTCCCTTTTAGAAAATGAAGTGTCGCATTTTAAAGGCCAATGCAGATTGGGCCGGGCCGCACCGCACTGCAGAAATACGCAGGCAATCGTTTTTATACATTTTATATGGACTATCGCATAACATGACGAGCCGCAATTATGTATAAAATGATTGGAGGAGCTTTTTTGTAGTACGATGTGATGCGATTGCGACCTGGTATAGTGTGCGCTGGCCTTAAAGGGGAATAACAAAAGTCGAGGAAAAACATCGTTACAGAAGGCTCATTTCTGCGGTTACTCCAGCAAAACTTAATGCAGTCCATGGCCAGGATTAAAACTAAATTTTAAGCATGTTATCTAAGGGTGGAATATAAATATTTTAAAGCGAAATTCGTATTATAATATTCAAAAATGCGTATAAGCCATACAAAGTTGATGTGTCAGTTTGTCATACGCTTGCAAAGATACGAATTACTTCGATTACGTAATATTATAACTAGAGCCTGGCCTTTTGTAGGCTATCTGGTAGACAAGTACAAAGATAAACAAAGCAACGGCGCAGATTTCAACATCCTCCGGTGGACGGTTTATATGTGCGAAGCACTCTCATCCTCGCGCTCAGAAGCATCTAATGTTAACTGAATGTGTAACAGAATTGCTTTTATAGTTTCTTTCAAATTAATAGTTATTAAAACGTTATAACTCATTAACGTAATTTTTAAAAAGACTGGCATTATACAATTAATTGGTATCAATTGAAGAGGTCAGTGCAAGAAATAGCTAAGTCACACTCTCATGTTTTCGAACTATTGTAAACTGAATATTTCAATATACTCCCACATATTTATGTATTGCTCCAGGCATTTGATTTTTTTTTATACACAGAGATACATTGATGTTCTCAAATTCAGACATTTTGCTTAGGTCCTGAAAAATAATAAAAAAAATTTTGGACTTTTTTGCACTGAATTTCGGTAAAGTCGATCATTTACAATAAATAGAAACATTTCAACGAAGAATATTATTTTATTTTGTTTACGTATGACTTTAAATTTCAGATCTCAGTTGCTTGTGCAAAAATAACTCATATTATCATTTTGAGTAGATATACCAGTACATCCAAATTTCAACGACTTTTTGTACAGTACTAAAGTAATATCCCGCGATGTATGTTCGTTGTAAAAAAATATTTTGTAAATGTATAAAGTAAAAATTAGTTATATTAAACTACTGCTATAATATTTCTATACATCTCTATTTACCTAAGACAAGAAATTTATTCGTAGCCACCCGAGACCTGGAACTTATGTTATAAACAGTTAAAAAATAGAGCACACGTTATAACAATTTAAATTTTAGCAAAATGAAGGTACTGTAGCGGACAATAAAATCCGGACAAGAATTTAATATAAATATAAATAATAACATGTGTATTTCAACAAATTTGATAAATCAGAATAACAGAATTTGATATTGAAACAACTTTTCATGCGACATTCGCATCAAGAAGTAGTTATTTCCGGAAATTAGGGGCATTTCTTACTACTTAGCAACTTCTTGCACTGAATTGGGATTCGACTAAAATTGTTACTATTGCCGTTTGGTAAATTTATCCACTTCTTGGATTTTATCTGAGTTTACCAAAAGATAGTACATGTAAATTAATGTACTTGACATTGGTTATCTTAAAAGTGCAAATATAGACTTAGCCACTTTTTGCACTGACTCCTTCAGTTATACCGCCGTCACAGCAAAATGAACGCGTGTGCATTTGAGAATGCGTCAGTTACATAACCGACCAGAACTGTAGTGGTTATTGCGCGCCGCATAGACTTTTCGAGCTTAGACTGGTTTATTGTTTTAATCAAAACAGTACAGCGAAGACGCGTAAAAGATTCGTACTTTTTACGACTATGATCGCTTTAGCATATTAATAGTTCCTCGTATATTAAACGAGACATTCCGCCTATCGTCGCCTAGGTTTGGTTATAAATGACGAGAGAAGTTTTGTCGAAAGCCCCAATTATTTGAAAATTACAAACGGAACATTTGCATTCGTTTTTATCCCTGTTTCGTTTTTAACATTTTATTAACATAAAAAATTCTCGTACTTTCTGTCAAATTAAATTTAATAAAACCATTTTATACTTACTTATTTGTTAACATACATTTAATTTCAAAGGACAACAAATGGTAAAGCAGTTAAATAGTTCATACAAATTTATTTGTTTTTGAAGATAAAGTTAATCCTCACCTTAATGTAATTGTTTTTATAACAACATAAGCCCCTTTAAGTATGTATTACACGAGAGAAAAATTCCACAGCGATTTTTGCGCTTTACCGTGATATTTTTATTAGGTATACATATTTATATTACTTTTTGTTACAAATGTAATCTCTATTTATTTTGATTCTATGAGCATGTAGGAATTTGGGATAATATTGTTTTGCTACTTTAAGCCTTAGAACATTTTTACATTTAGCGTTTTGAATTTGTTTTATTTACATACCAATGCAACTGTGATACTTAATATCTGCTGTTACGGGGAGAAATATTTTAATAAAATTAATTTGTGTGTTTCATGTGGGATAAACCATGCTGAGATATTTGACGTGATGTTGGACGACTTGTTTGACGAGTTATGTTGGTCTATCCTTGTCGTTCCCGAAATATTCTTACAATAAAAGACGTGCAATAAATACAAAAATAAAACATGTGTTGTATGTAAAAACTTGTTTTTCTTTAAGTTAAATATTCTAATAAGTTGTAAAGCGAAAATTATTCGCATAATATCTTCCTATGTAACTATACAGCATAATATGTAAGAATAATTTGCGAACGTCGGAAACGCTTAGTTAAACGTTTTTTCTTTATTGAATCTCGGATGATTTATGATTACAACATTTTTAATGAATCGAGCATCTATAGCATTTGTGATAATTTCATAAAATATCTCAAATTCATCACATCAGCGAACAGCAAATATCTCGTCAAGCCTCATCTTACGTCATAGTTTGCAAAACAAACGAATATTTTTGGCATTTCTTATCTTCTCATGAAAAAAAAAAAATCACACATCGCATTGAACATC
Source organism: Prosopocoilus inquinatus (assembly GCA_036172665.1). NCBI lineage: Eukaryota > Metazoa > Arthropoda > Insecta > Coleoptera > Lucanidae > Prosopocoilus > Prosopocoilus inquinatus. The sequence continues at coordinate 27,688,850 of CM069876.1, read as the reverse complement.
TACGCATACCTGTAGACTCCTGTTTACAGAAACGATGGTAATAAAAATGTCAATAAAATTGCTCGGTTTTACGTTTCCTATAAATGACAAGCCCTTGAAACATCCACTACTTCTTGCACTGTGCTTGTAATTATTTTATAGCGTTTTCCACTGACTGCACTAATGCACACTCAGTGTTTTCATTTCGTACTAAAAACAGGATGCAGTGCATCAAGTAGGAAACGTCATTAGTTTATACGTATAGGGTAAATCACATACATAAGTAGAAGGAACTTCAGGGAATATGTAATTACATATAATTACGAGTGTATACATATGTAAATAATAGTTGTTATGTGAATAAATAACACCCGTTGAGGTCGCTGAAAACTATTGTCATTGCAATACGAAAGAATTTAATTTTTTGTTCCGCTAATTGTTATCTGCTTGAGTTCTCAACTTGTGTGTATTTATGTTGTTGCAGAAATGTTTCTTTCATAAGGTTTATATTTATATTTATCTTTCGGAGACCTTCAACTTAACAATTTTACAACCACATATCAGGCATTTTTACATGCATCCTTGTGTGTTAATTAATATTACTAGTTTTCTGTAAATTTTAGGCGATTAAGTGAAAAATCCTAAAGTGTAAAGCCATAAGCGCATAGTCTCTGTAACTTACTGCCTGCTATACTCATCGCAACAAAAAGTACCGTTATCTGTTATTACAACTACATCCTAGAACACCAGAAGTCTAATTAGTACATTGCCGACAGACTTAGAGGATCGGAAAGTTAACGTCAACAGCGACGACAGTTAGTTGGCGGCCGCACGACTGCCTCTCGTCACCATAAAAACGTACCTTTATATTTGTTATAACCACGAACCTCTGCAACCCATCTATGTCCACTTATTTTCTACCAACGTGAATAAATTTATTAGAAAAATTCTGTTTTAATTAATGTAAAACCCTACTTTGTGACAAAGATGTAATTAAAGTTTTCTTTTTAATTTTCATCAAATTCTTATTAACTAAATTAAATTGAATTTAATTTTATTAACAAACTTCCTCGCATATTTTTTTCAATTACCATAAATGCATAGGATTGATTATATATTTAATGTTTGATTAAGTAAATATATTAAATATAGAAATTATACTTACAGATAATTAAAGCACTTTCCTTATTAATTATTAAACATAGGAGGATTCTTCGATGCGCATTGTAAGCTTTCGTGATCAGTCGAAACTGAAAAGATAATCGTACTGATTGCGAGTGGTCCGCTGTGGCGAGCGCCCCCGGATGGCACCTTCAACACAAGTGGGATATTTCTTCTTTATTATTTTTTTGGTGTCTTCCCTGTCGCATGCTTAATTCAATGTTTATTTATATCAAATCTGTATATGATGCATTATAATTTTTCTTAACCAAAACTTTTTTTTAAATTAGTAAGAATTAAATGACTACTAGGATTATACTATTAATGCTTTAATTGTTAACGGTTAATGGCGTTCTAGTAGTTTATTAAAAAGGCATCAGTTTGTTTCTTCTACCAGGATTGTTCAAAAGAAACACGCTTCGGCTGCGCAACCGCACTTCACCGCCACGAGAACGGAATCCATTTGTTTACATTGAGCGTGTAAGTGCTAAGTATTGACTCTTTTGTCAAAAGTATTTGCTGTTTGTTTCTTTTTAAGTCCTGTAATTAAGTTGGTAAATTCGAGCGTAAGGTAGAGTTTGCTGGTTCCGGAAATAGCTGCAGAATTTCAACAGCAGAGAATCTACCGATTAGTTCAAGATATTCATGTCACGAAGCACACACATTCAGAATTTTTTTCTATTTAATAGGTCCTGAAAGTATCCTTAGAGAAGTTTGGATTTTGAGTTGTTGCCGTTGCTTTTTTGAGAGAAAGTCTTTCGGGCTACATGTCTGTTTGCTACATTCCAGTCTTCTGCCCTTATTACTAATCTGCTCCACCTTTCCTTCTTCTGATTTCCGGTATTCATTCCACCCATCACTGTTTTCCAGTTCCATTTTCGGACAATGCTTTTTTTTCTCTGGTCCCCTTTACGAACTTCACTATTGTTTCCTTGTTGAATTAATTCTCTGTAACTCGATCTTTATTTGGTTTCAGATTTTTTTCGTCACTATCCTTTCCAAGGCAGTCTTATTTTTCTTGTAATGTCAATGGTCTTGCTAGCTTCTTGTTAAAAAATTATTTTCGTTTTGTAAATATTTTTGACAGTTTATTTCTGCGAAAAGCACTGCGTTAGTGTCAGTTTCTATTTTTCCATTATTTTTTTTTAACTCGAGGTTGCTATATCTACTTGACAGTTGTCGTAAGTATTTATCTTCATTTCCATTTTGAGTCTTATTTTGTTTTTACCTACTTTTTATTGTCTTTTCCAAGCTCAAAGTACAATACGAAGTTAAAAGCCGCACGGAACGTAATTTTTTTCTGTTTTCTGGAATCCTCTTCCATTTGGTGCCATTGGGAGTAACCCTTTCAAAGAGAAATACTTGGTACATGTGGTACAGCTGGCCCGGACAAGATACAATTTGGGTCGCAGCCCGAAAACGTGCTTGAGCTGTTAAATTTTCTTGTATGTGCACAGATTACAGACGATTGCGATTTTGCGAAAACAGAACACCTTTGCACATATTGTCTGAAGTAAATAACAATTCCTCCTGGAACTCAGAATGTCAAGAAGCTTTTGAGAAGTTGAAGGCTCCGATCCACAAGCAGAAGGGATGTTCAGAGTGGACACCGATGCCATCAACTACCGCATTGGAGAAAACCTCGATGTCAGATTCAATCAGCGGCGGCTCGTCGGGGTAGGCAAGGTGGGCGGTGACGGCTCATCGGGGTGGGCAAGGTGAACAGTGCCCATCCTGTCCTTTTGAAATTGCACGTTCCGGTACCAAGTCGAGATAACGTCAAAAAGCAAATTTATTTGGAAAATGCTCCCTTCTTTACCTCTTGCAGTTGTTGCCCACCCGTAGTAAAGTATCACGAGCCACCACTGGGTTCAATAAGAGAAAGAAAAAACAAAACGGTAAGTAAAGGTAAGTAACGAAGACTAGGACAAAGCCTTAAAGGCAAAGTAAGATATGAAATCTACATAGTCTTGGTTCATTTTGATTTGTAAAGTGACATTCAGAAAAGACCTCATTGAAGAACCGTAAAGATATAAAAATCAAATTACTTATAGCGTTTTCAACTGATGCGCTCTCAGAGTATCTCCATCTTGTTTTAACCTCATGTAATAATGGAGGATGGAGATACGTTTAGAATGCTCCAGAGTGGTTAGTTAAAAATGCCATTAGTAAAATAGTCAGTGAGAAAGGTAATAACAGAAAATAAAAAACTACAATGTCCACAAGATAAAAATACACAGCAGTTTTTGCGTGAACAACTTTTTAACAGAAAGTGTATCATTCTAATCTAAATTTTTGAGATTTCATTTCGAAAGTAATAGTACAGCAAAATAACGTGTAACTAATATTTATTAATAGGGATAAGAATTTTATATATCTTGTGGTTCGGATTCGAATAAAGCGGCAAGTGTTGTACTGCATCAGATAGTTCTTGAATAGCTGATAGTTAAAAGAGAACACTTGGAAATTTTTTTATAGCACTGAAATAGATGAGGCCACATCTCATTCAATGACGCAAACGTGTACGTGGGCTGCTGGAAAATTTTCTGGAATCTAGTAGGTCTAGAATTGTTAGCGTTTATCAACTGTCATATTTGAAAAATTTGACGTTTTTCGCCTATAATTCTATTAACAGTTCCTATCCAAGTGAACTAGTTTTGTTTGTACAGCATTTGAGAAAAAGTATTTTTTTGTAAACATGGAAATCTCGTGTGAAAATTTTTGTGCCATGATCTTTTACGATTTCAAATGTGGTCTAACGCCGAAACAATGCCTCGATCGGCTTCATTTGGCTTTTGGAGATGAAGCACCATCAAAGAGCAGTGTTTATAATTGGTTTGCCGAATTCCAGCGTGGACGTACCTCTCTCAGTGATGAATTTCTTGAAGATACCGTGAGATTCAAGCATCCTTACGCATTGACATGAAAGCAATACATCAGATTTTGCATGATCATTTGAACGTACGAAAGCTTTGCAATCGTTGGATCTCACACAATTTAACAGAAGCGCAAAAGCAGGGTCGTGTCAAATGGTGCGAAGGAATGCTCAAGAAATTCAATGGAGGTCCTTCAAATTTAGTTTATAACATCGTTATGGTGACGAAAGGTGGATCTATTCGTACGAGCCAGAAAGTAAACAACAATCTACCGTTTGGGTATTTCAAAATGAACCAAAACCAACAAAAGTTGTCCGTTCACGCAGAGCTGCGAAGCAAATGATTGCTTGTTTCTTTGGTTTAACTGGACATATAGCAACCGTGGCTTTAGAGGATCGAACGAACGAAAAACCGTGAATGCTGATTGGTATACTACAATTTGTTTGCCGGAAGTCATCGATCAAATAAGAAGAAACAATCGAAATCGACGAATTATTCTCCATCATGACAACGCCAGCTCTCACTCAACCCGTCAAACAGTTGATTTTTTGTCCAACAAAAATGTTAAATTAATGACTCATTATCCATATTCACCTGATTTATCAACTAGTGATTTCTTTTTGTTCCCAAATATCAAAAATAAAATGCGGACACTGGTTTCTGAGTGACCACCTCTAGAGTGGAAAACGTATTTTAGAAAAATTGGTTCGAGCGTATGCAAAAGTGTATTGATGTCAAAGGCGAATACTTCGAAAAACAATGATACCGTTTACCAAATTTCATATCCGTTTTTTCATACCGTTTCCAGAAACTTTTCCAGCAGCCCGCGTATGTATACAGAAGGCATTATTTCATTATACTATTCAGAGATTATAAAATTCTCGTCTTCAATATAAATTTCCTTCCAGTAAAGTGAAAACCCATGAAATAAACTCGGTGGTGTAGTAGCTTATAATGGAGTATAATCTAAAAATGAAGAAAGAATAGAAACGCACATTTCCATTCCATAAATGAAGATGTGCGTTTCTATTCCCTCTTCGCTTTAAACTGAAAAGTGTTCCATTCTTGTTATATTTTATTTTGTCATAAATAAACAACGGAGAATCGAAGATAAAATGAAATTTGTATCAAGAGGCAATGTAATATTAAATAAATAAGGAGAACTTAATTTAATTGTTTAAAACTGAGCGTATTCAAAAATCCTTATAATAAAGGAGTTCGTGTGTTGAAATTGAAGTACGTAGACGTGTTCCTAAGTAAATTTGTTGATTTGAAACTACAACAGCAATTTATTTTATTTCAGCTCAGAAATGATTACGTAAAAGATAATTATAAACTTATTTAAAGCAGACGTGAAACTATTTTTTTTATCTTATCAAGCTACGTAACAAATCAGGCAATGAAACAAACCTATTGAGTACCGCAGCTCAAGATACTGTTATCTTGTGTGATTACGACCTTCGTTCGGTGCAATTTTCATCGCCGTTCTAATCGAGTACGGGGTTCCGTTTCCGGTATGACGTATATCCTGTCTGTTTCCGGATTGCCACTACCTATTCATTCATACTTAACAATGTTGAATATTGTGCTGTCATTTAAATAATAATACGATTTGTACGTATTGTATGCCATCTTGGATGTAGTTTATCAATGGCTCTAAATCTGCCTCAACCGCACCAATAGAAACAAGTGTCTCCTACGATAATATTCATTCATAAGACTTAAGACAATTTTCTTTTTTCTTGTACCGCAAAAATATTAGTCTTTATTAATCTTTTGCCCCATCTTGTTAGCCCTGATTATTACAAAAACTTAGGTACTCTTCAAGAGAGAGGAAATACTTTTCTTGCTTAAACGTCGTTGGAAGATCTTTATATTTCTGAAATCAATTATAACTGTTAACTACTGGTAATATTGCACCGTTGCACACTGTGGCCAAGACACGGCAAAAATCAAAATGTTAAAATGAAGGTAGACGAAAAGAAACTTAATAAATATTAGATCAGAAGTTAATTTATTATTTATCGTAAAAAGAGGGTAAGTACCTTTTGAAATTATCGAGTAAGTGGTAGACAAAGTGTCATATTAATTGTTATGTCATTATACTCGCCATAAATTTATCGCAACATTGTTAATTATATTTTCCTTCTGAAGTGAGTTCAAAACTGAACTGTGTAATCAAATACGGAAGGTATGTTTAATTAATAATTTCACCTATTATTATTTTTTTGTGTTTAATAGTTTAGAAATCATCGTACAAATCATACAAATATTTTACACCTAATATATCTTTCTGATGAAACTTTTTGTTTAGTAATTCCGAATATCACCTGTTGGAGACCTATGTTTAAATGTTCTATACACTTTGTGTTTTCATAATAAAACTTAAAAACTTGCGCGTTTTTGCGCCACACTGACTTTTTATTTATTATTTTTTGTAGGTCACTTCGTGTAATTTTCTCGACATGAAAATCATATTTTTCAAAAAATCAATGAAAAATGAATTTTAAAGAATTTAAACATAGAAAATGTTAGTAATTGGGTCAAATTTAAGAAAAGAAAAAATATGGAAAATTTCTTTCAACAGAGGAGTCATAATTACAGAAGAAGAATTGATAAAAATGCTCCGATCAAACATGTGAGATAAATACATACACATTCAGGAATTGGAAGTTGCAGCAGTATTTTATCCTTTTCCTGCTACTTTCTATACGGAGAGTAAAATAAATTCTATTATAGACTCAGGATAAAAGTCTGGAACACCCTAAATATTTGCTAAACTATTTTGTTTTTACAAGAACGCTCGAACTCGATTCCTACATTTCAGGTTATTTATTTTCAGCAATCATTGGGGTACAATATAAATTTCTTTTTTCGTAATAAATCTCCATTTTCATTTTTATTTACCTAGTATTTTAATAAATATTTAATTTTGAATGAAGTAAATTAAATAAATATAAAATTATGGCCCGTTCACTATTAAACAGTGAAACGATGCATTTTTGACATTATTATTGACGTTGTCATTTTGGTCCAATATTTTGTTAGTCACACAGTGCACCTGCATTTAGCTTTAATAATTTCCTTTGAAGAGACAATGAAAATTTCCTCACATTTCATGATAATGAGCGTTGATGTGATAATCTGCATTCAAAATACTTCATCTATTTGTTTTGTTTCTTTATTAATACTTGAACATTTGTTTCAAAAAGATTCTTATCTTATGTGACTATAATTTTTTTTTGTAGTTGTACGTAGAAAAATGTGCCCGCTTGGAATTCGTAATAAAAATAGAGGTTTCCATTAAAAAAAATAAAGTTGTTTTAGTACCCTAATGGTACGCCACTGTACAAATACATGAACTGAAATGTAGATTTATAGTAATAACTTTTCTGTCCGAGCATTTTTGCAAAAAGAAAATATTTTCGGAAATATTTACTTTACCACACTTTTTCTTCACATTTTATGTATTGTCTTATCGTTCCTAAAAGGAAAAAGTACTTTTCAAATTTTTATATTTTTCATGTATATTTCAACGTAATATAACTATTTTTAATGAAAAAAAATTTAAATAATTTTGTCCAATTTTTTATTAGCACTCAGCAACACTGTGCGTTGTACGCAAAATCTTTCTTTCTACATTCTTTGAAAAGTTGAATTAAGGAAACGCAAGTTTCTCCAGAAATTCAATTCCACATCGACGGCCTGGCCTCATTCTCACTAAAATCGTTCTCAACCTCATTCCATACTTGCTTTAACCATTTCTCAAAATTCAAGTTGTGAATTCGCATTCGCTATTTTCGAAAGAGCGCCACGTTTATATTTATGACAATGTCAGATGTTGCTACGGAATGTAAGGTAATTGGTATGGTGGAATCATGCTCCCATATGGAGTTTTTAGCTCAACCGCCCCATACAATGACGTAAAAACAAAAAAAAGGACGCTGTGATGTAACTGACCCTGTCCTATTTGTCGGGTTAATTGAGGAGGTATTATTCATGGAAAGTAAGGGTACATGTTAGCATTAAATACAAAATTTTTTAAAGATTTGAACCCTTATTTGACTCAGTTTTGAACAATTCTGTTATAAGTTGAGAGTACCCAGTTTAAGCCTGTGTACGAAGGAGATTATTATTTATTATCTTTTCCAGCAGGAGAGTACAGGAAACGTTCGACATTTTGAAAATTCTTTATTGTTCCATTTAACCCCATTTATTTGAATCTTAAGAGTTTGCATATGTAAGGGGACGAATGACCTCCCCTACTTATCAAGACATTTTCTAATTATGAAAAAATTTAATTTAATATACACAGCTTTTCAAAAGTTTCCCCCTCGTATTTCAACTATTCTTGAATTTGTTTTTTATAAGAAGACTTTATAGGATCTGGCAAGTGTATATTAATTTGATCTTAAGAACTCACTCTCGTATTTCAACTATTCTTATATTTGTTTTTTATGAGAAGACTTTATAGGATTTGGCAAGTGGTAATTAATTTGATCTTAAGAACTGTGAATAAGCTGTAAGCATGAATTGACGCTCATGGTAGCAAAATTGTAAATCAAATCCACATTCAATTTTATTTGTACGAAGCCAAGCATGGGTGTACATACAAGTCGAGTTAAAGAAAAACTTAGAAGATAGTAACGTTCCTAAATTTAAAACAGTGGTTTCCAAACTTTATGTTATCACGGCCCCCTTTAAACAATTTGATCTGGCGCCCCCCCCCCCCACTCCCCCTTTATTTCATAACAAAAGTAATACAGAAGTTAATTTTTACGTATATATTTTTTCATTATTATTATTTGTTCTGAAAATTACATTTTTGCACCAGTCCGCGCCTCCCAGTTTGGAAATCGTTCATCTGAAGAGTGAATTAATGTTGTCCTTAAGAAAATCCGAAACAGAATAGTACAGGAAGCATTTTATAATTTACTTAAAGAAAAACATAAATTCTGCTTTTGCTGGCGATAGATAGCTCAAATTTTTCGGTATAGTGTTTCTGTATCGAAAATAATTTTTTTGTTCTAGTGTAGTCATAAAAATCAGAATTCGTTAGAAATTTCTACGAGTTTATTTTAATAAAAATCTCTGACATTTATAAATGCACAGGATGTCTCAACAAATCTGCTCCTATCTTTCAAAAGTAACGGAAGGCTTGCAATTAAGAAACGTTTACTAATAAACCTGTATCCGGATCTGCTTCCGTGTCAAATTAAAATAAGAAACAAAGAAAACTTTGTATTAGGTGAAATGGCCCTTGTCCTTGGTCCACACGATCGCCAGATATAACTCCAGTTGATTTCGGAATTTTGGGATCACATTAAATCGATTGATTGATTATCTGTCTCTCAACACAGAAGAGAAATTATGACACGGATTATTCTTGCTTTTGAAACGGTTTGCAGTCGCCCTCAAATATTTAGAAGAATTTTGCGAGTTGATTATACGTCGCTGTGGGATTCCGTTAGTCACCTTGCAATCGAAGAAGTGACGTCAAGGTGACTGACATCAAAATGGCAGAAGTCGAAAACTGTCAAACTGATAGTTGTCAAGTAACGTCAAACTAACGAAAGATTGGAAATGTTATAGTCACAGCTACCTCGAAAGTCATATAAGTCATATAAGCGTGATATATGTGTAGTCATAAGCCGCTTTCCAATTACGATTTTCAAGCATCTGAGATGATCTGAACTGATCTGATCCTAAATACACTTCCGAGATTTTAACGGGAACGCTGCATAAGCGTGATATATGTATGTGTAGTAGACATACATACAGAAGCGTGAAGAGACGGGAGAAAGTAGAAAAGATTAGTTACGGATCAGTTCAAGTGCGTTCCACATCCTATAATTGGAACTTGTTTGATCACCTCGGAGGAGCTCCGAGTAACTCATTTGTGCAATTGGAAAGCGGCTATAGATTCAAGAACGATAGGGGACTGAGGAAAGTAAAAAGGATTAGTTCAAGTGCGTTCCGCACCCTGCAATTGGAACATGTTTGATCAGCTCGGAGGAGCTCCGAGTAACTCATTTGTGCAATTGGAAAGCGGCTATAGATTCAAGAACGTTAGGGGACTGAGGAAAGTAAAAAGGATTAGTTCAAGTGCGTTCCGCACCCTGCAATTGGAACATGTTGGATCAGTTCGGAGGAGGTACGAGTAGCAATTCATTTTGGCAATTGGAAAGTGTCTAATGTCAGGATGATGGCCGTCAATACAAACTTACGTTACGTTGCTAACGTATCAAACCAATGATTTCTCACCTGAATGTCTATCTTAAGCGAGCTCTAGCGATACGAAGCGAAGAGCCAAGCGAAGCGGTCAAAAATTTTGTGATTTTCGCACGAACTTCGCGCGTCTGTGTCAGGATGACAGAACAGATTTTGATAAATAATAACAAAATAGCCGCTTCTATGAGATCATCATCGTAAAGACAACAACAATAATTTACTAAACATTTGGGTAACAATCGCTATCGCAGAAATCAGAGGGAAAACAGGTATACGTTTTAATTAATTTGACGTCTTGAAGGTTCACGCTTGTAGTTCACGCACCGCTCTGTTTTAGTTTCACGTACTTTATACAGCAGACCGCTTCGCGCTTACCGTTTCGCATTTTTTTCGTTTGCCGTCGCTTCACTTCGCTCCAAATTAGCTTTGTCTTTGCCTACGTTAGACACAGTATTGCGAATTGAGACACACTTCACTCGATTCCCGATTAGCTAACAAACGGTAGGCAACTACCGAGGCAAGCGGAATAAGCACCGCTCATCAACGACTTAGGATTGATTACGATAGTCGTTTATTCGAAGGACAGTCTATGCAATGATACGGAATTATCGATTCCCCACCGGTTCCGATGAATTTAAAAGTCGTTATAGAAGCCGATTCAAATTAGTTTTTGCCAGCCAAATCACTCACATACATCGCGCGCTCTGTTTTGTAGTCCGACGTAAGCACACACAAGCGCGATAGCCCAGCGCTCTAGTACTGTAGTCAGGCGAAGCCCCACAGATCTCTACGAACATACCAGTTTATGCTGTTCCATATAACCAGTCAGCCAATTAAGTACGTGTCTACGAAGACTGCAACCTCTCACCTCTCTAAGATACGCAGTTATTCAAGAGGAGTCAGTGAGCGACTCCATCTTCTTGGATTCGACCGCCTTCTGAAGAGTTACGACTGAACTTTGGTCTCCTAATTCGGATAGCAGATTGATTGATTTCGTTACATATTTTTCGCCGTATCTGAATAGCACGAGAAACCCCGATTGAGTATGGAACATAAAATGGAAATCTCCGAATCAAATTGAATCAACACGGCACCAAAAATACCACACAAAACGTTAAGTGTTGCCGAAAAAACGGATGTGTCAGTGGGAGAACGGTAAGCAGAGAAATATGGTGTCTCTCTCTTCCAAGTATTAACATAGATATTGTTTGAAACCAGGAAGAAATGAGTTTCGTCTTAGCCGACAATATACAAGCTGTTTCATTGAAAAAATTAAATTATGGAGTATTTCTTTTTGTCCGCTTTGCTTCTTTAAAAGACAGATACATAAAAGCCCGATCGATTTCATGATCGAATTGAAGGAGACTAAAGTTACAGTCATAAGTTCAAAAAGATAGGAAAACGTAGTTATTTATACATCAGAATATTACTTTTATCTTAAAGTCTACTTCGATTATGAAATCAGGCCAAGGTCCTACAACTTTTGAATTTAAACTAACAGTTAAAGTAAGCTTTTAATGAATGAAGGCCTTAATTAATTCAATTTGAATTATCTGACAATCTGATGATTTAAATCAAAATTTCTATTGTCTTATCAGAATTTCCAGAACCTTTATCAAAATCATGGCTTGATCCAATTAGAAATTTTAAAAATGACCCGTTGCTATCCAAAAGGAGGCTTTCTTTCTGACATTGATCTTTTGGTTTCAAAATTCAAATATACACCAAACACAAGTGCGAGACAGGAAGTCTTTAAAACCGTTAAGAAATAAAAATTTAGTTTGTTTCAGACGAAACATTTAATGATGAAATTTTTCTAATATTTTTTTACTTGCCTTTAAACATTCTTTTTTTCCAATTCTTTGGAGAAGATTTCAGTACAGGATTTATTCAATTCTAATATCTTTCCAGTCTAATTTTTTCCTGGCCTGTTGGTGTGAGGTTGTCTTCTAGATTTGTTATTTTCCTTTTTTAGAGAATTCTTTCGGTGGTGTAACATGAAGAGTCTGATTTCAAGAACATCACTGATGTCAGCTTTATTCTTTATTTCCCTGTCATATATGAACGTTCATACACAAACTATCGGCGCCTCCACCAATTATTCTAAGAAAATATTAAACACTTTATTCATCTGTTCAAATAAACATAAGAATTTGAATTCAACATAAAATCATTCCTTTATTTTCAGCAAATACGAATTCAACGTGAAAAGTGATTCGCAATATATTTGGTAAAGATAAAGTAATTTCAATTACACTTTTTCTTTTAATGAAACCCAAAGAAACTTTTACTATTCACTGCTTAAAATAATTACCAATGTGGGAGTAATATCTTCATCGAAATGTTTTCTTTTTTTAGTCTTCTTCTGAAATTTAAATTTATTACGTTCAAGTTTGTGTTAATCACAGTTAATTTTGAATTCTCAATACTGTATAAAGAAACTTATGATAGAAATCTTTATTAATTAAGAAATTATTTAAGTAAGCAAATATTAGTAAATGATATACACACTACTTATTATACATTTGCAATTCAGTTGCTGAACTGAAAGTTACTAATTAAAACAAATTAAGTTTAAAGCAAGCATAAGAAAACAATTTTAACAGAACATAAAATTAATTTCAATTATAATGAACCTGACAGGCAAGTTCTGTTTGCTTAATACAAATCTGATGCTCTACGTACTATTTGTACCGCCTGTTCCATATTTAAGAAAATTGTTTAGTTTAATTTTACGTCACCAATACTTCGTTTTTCTTGCAAATTTACATAAACGCGGCGTCCCTTTAGTTTTATCATTCATATCATTTATATAAGCGAAAGCAATCTGTTCAAACATTGATTTCCTGTCGTCGTTGATATCACTTCAATAGATTCATTCGTACGAGATCGAACATCGAGACGTTTTAATGGAACTGTTTGTTAGGCAAGAAATGTGTAGATCATTTTTTATGCATATGTCAGTAGATATTGTATAATCGAAGTCATTAATTACTGTTAATTATAACATGCTTAAGGTTTTTCTTAAAAGGATTTTCGATTGATTTTGTAGGAATGTTTGTTTTAAAAATGTGTAATGTCCCGATTTCAATAATTTAGATTAATTTAAAGTTTACCGCGTTTCACCGAATTTTTGGAGATATTAACAAATTCAAAATATAAGAACTGTTATTGAAAGTACATCATTCAGTTTCTAAACAAAATACTTGCGCAAAATAAACTCGACTAGATAATGATAAACATTTAATTCTCCTTCAGCATCTGCATACTTAAATAGGTGGTTTTATTATTTCTGGCTACATTTTTGTTAAAATTTGTTTGGAATATTCTATGATTGCTACGTTTTTTTAGACCACCAAGAAATCTACTAATCTGTTTAATAAAATCATCAGTTTTCTTGTTCAATGTTGTCAAACATATTAATCATAATGTCTTTCTTTATTCTTGAAGTTACTCATAACACAAGTAATTATGCGTTAAAGATAACAGTCTACGTAGAATTTGACAGAGACTTCAAAAATAAAAAATAGTATACATGGGCTGCTGGAAAATTTTGTGGAATCTAGTAGGTCTAGTTTTATCAAATGTCATATTTGAAAAATTTGACGTTTTTCGTCTATAATTCTATTGACAGTTCCTATCCAAGTGAACTAGTTTTGTTTGTACAGCATTTGAGAAAAAGTCATTTTGTGTAAACATGAAAATCTCGCGTGAAAATTTTCGTGCCATGATTTTTTACGATTTCAAATGTGGTCTAGCGCCGAAACAATGCCTCGATCGGCTTCATTTGGCTTTTGGAGATGAAGCACCATCAAAGAGCAGTGTTTATAATTGGTTTGCCGAATTCGAATGGAATTCGAATGGACGTACCTCTCTCAGTGACGAATTTCGTGAAAGTCGTCCATTAACATCTGTTGTTGCCACTAATGTAGATGCTGTGCGTGAAATGCTTGAACGAGATCGACATGTGACATACCGTGAGATTCAAGCATCCTTACGCATTGACATGAAAGCAATACACCAGATTTTGTATGATCATTTGAACGTGCGAAAGCCTTGCAGTCGTTGGATCCCATACAATTTAACAGGAGCGCAAAAGCAGGGTCGTGTCAAATGGTGCGAAGGAATGCTCAAGAAATTCAATGGAGGTCGTTCAAATTTAGTTTATAGCATCGTTACTGGTGACGAAACGTGGATCTATTCGTACGAGCCAGAAAGTAAACAACAATCTACCGTTTGGGTATTTCAAAATGAACCAAAACCGGCAAAAGTTGTCCGTTCACGCAGTGTTGCGAAGCAAATGATTGCTTGTTTCTTTGGTTTAACTGGACATATAGCAACCGTGGCTTTAGAGGAACGAAAAACCGTGAATGCTGATTGGTATACTACAATTTGTTTGCCGGAAGTCATCGATCAAATAAGAAGAAACAATCGAAATCGACGAATTATTCTCCATCATCACAACGCAAGCTCTCAGCCCGTCAACCAGTTGATTTTTTATCCAACAAAAATGTTGAATTAATGACTCATTGTCCATATTCACCTGATTTATCACCTAATGATTTCTTTTTGTTCCCAAATATCAAAAATAAAATGCGTGGTTTCTGAGGTACCATCTTTAGAGTGGAAAACGTGCTTTAGAAATTGGTTCGAGCGTATGCAAAAGTGTATTGACGTCAAAGGCGAATACTTCGAAAAACAATGGTACCGTTTACCAAATTTCATATGCGTTTTTTCATACCGTTTCCAGAAACTTTTCCAGCAGCCCACGTATATAATATAAGACGGACCGCAGGCCCTTTTTTGAAAACTTGTAGAAGTATAAACAAGTAGAAAAAGGGAGAGACGTGATGAACCACCTAATCAATAAAGTTAGAAGAGCTCAATCAAAGCAGCTAAATTCCACAAGCAATGGTTGCTGATAATATCTGGAATTGTTTTTAAAAATTATTCACTTAGTTTTTGTATCGTTTATGTAGAATACTCCCGACGTGTTACTGCGTGTCATAAGAGGCGTTTAAGTGTACATGAAGTTTGCGTCAATATTCCGACTCAGAAAAAGCTTATTCCCTACATCAGCCTGCGGGATGGGCCCTGTAGAATACTCCCGTGGTCACTGCATATCGTAAGAGGCGACTAAATGTATATGAAGGTTACGTCAAAATTCCGACGCAGAGAAACCTTATTCCCTATCAGCCTGCGGGATGGGCTCTGTAGAATACTCCCGACGTGGTCACTGCGTGTCGTAAGAGGCGACTAAATGTGCGTGAAGATTGTGTCGATACTCTGACGCAGAGAAACCTTATTCGCTACATCAGCCTACGAATTGAGCTTTGTAGAATACTACCGACGTGGTCACTACGTCTCGTAAAGAACGACTAAACGAACATTGAGATTGCGTTAATGTTCCGACGCAGGAAAACCTTATTCTCTACTTCAGAAAACGTAATTTCTCAAATCTCATTTCCTACTTCAGAGTATGAATTAGACTATTTCCAATTTGGTAATTGAATTTAATTAAATTCAATTTCAAGTTGTTCAAATTCGAACGAGCGATGGACCCCTACATACTCTACAATGAATTAGCCTGGGAAAGCTAACACCACCTGAATTGATAATTTCCGTAATTGCCTATGAGTGGCAACTCTTCTTTTCCCGCATACCAATTGAACCGTCACTGGTATACAATCAATGTTCATTGAGCCTAAGAGATTCTCACGCCATAATCCTAGGATGTGATAAATTAGTCACGTTGGGCCTACACCAATCAACCAATCTTTTCATTTTCTTTTTATTATCTGGGTACCTAGAAGATATGGACCGACTACGCTGCAGATGATCCTACCTGTCGAGCATCAAACAGTCGAAGGGCCATGGGGATGTCACCCGACATGCAAGGAGACCAGTTCCGAAGAATGATTGGAGAAGAAACCATTCATGGATGAGCCAAGCAGATATGGGGCACTGTGTTCAAATGTGTCACCACCTTAGGGTCAATTACCTTAGGAGTGATGGTGTCTACATAATTTTCAAGCCTGTCAAATTTCCGGCCGATGCCGTAATCCATGGATTTTTCCTTTATGGTATTTTATGAAATTTCACTATTGGACAGCTTAACCAAGTACTTTGTCCATGCTCACACAAAAAAGGGCACCTCTGCCAAAAATCAATTCAAAGTAATGTCCGTTCCAGTGGAGAATCCGACTGGTTCGACTTCAACCCCAAGGCCAATATTGACACAAGTCTATCCTGACCTGGAGATGTCTACAGTACCAGTTCCGAACCAGGACGACTGCAGGGCACTAGCGAGTCCGCCGCAAGGCTGGGCGATCCCTAACTACGCCAGTAAATTGAAAGTTCATGGTCATGTCAGACAGTGCGACTTTGACACGAGTTGTGCGGTAATAAGAAGGGTAGCAGAAGTTGAAACCAGAGAAATCTGGTGCGTTCCTTCTAGTTATCTAATCAGTGGTCCTCGTTAAAAGATCTAAATTATTATTATTTTTTAATCTGTCAATTTTCCTCAGTTTGAACTTAATTTAGCGAGAAGTTATACTTCACGAACAACGTTGGTGAGTTTAAAGTTGAATTCATTTTATGCATTAGTTATTTATTTTTCTTTTAACACAGGCTTTTTTTGTTGATTTTTCACCGCATCTTCGCCTTCTCTCTCCAAAACTTTTTCTTTTTGTTTTATTTAACGCTACAAGTTAATTGATATTTATTTATTTTGTGAATTTGTTAATCTTGATTCATTTAAAAAAAATTAGTTAATTTATCAAATTTTATGAATGAATATGAAAATTTATATTATTTATGGAATTGTATTTTAAAAGAAATTTCACGTTTCGGTTATTTTATTTTTGTATTAAAATTCTGTTAAATTGGACGGACGAAAGGTGGTACCAATTTTCAACTGGTGCCAGTAGCAGTTGGGTTTTGTTCGATCAGAACTGCGTCACCTTCTTTATATCTCTTGGGTGGCTTTCGTTTCTTATCAAAATACTTTTTCTGTTTGGACTGCGCTTCGCTTATTTTCTGCGCTGCTTTTTCTCTCGACGTAACCCATTCATTCACTACTGATGGTATGGCAGCCACTTCATCTCATAAAACTGAATCGGTTCCATCTCTTGGGGTGTAAGCCAACATGAATTGGCCAGGCGTTTTCCCCAAAAGCAAGAGAAGTGATATTCACCTAATAGTTGGCATCGACGGATTCTCTAAATTCGCTTCCTAAAAGCGGTCCTGTCTACTAAAACCAAATATGTAATTGAATATTTCAAGGACATTTTTGCAACTCATGGAATTCCGAGACAAATAATTTCCGACCAAGGAAGCTGCTATACTTCAAAGAAATTCAAAGAATTTTGCTACCAGAACAACATCTGACATATATTATCTTGAATGCAGTGGCCACTCCTAGAAGCAAGAAGCAAGAAGGTCGAACGATTAAACAGAACTGTCTTAGGAGCTTTGATGGCGGCTACCTTGGAAGAAAAAGATAGGATGAACAGATTTAAAATTTTAAACATTTTTTATTTGAGATATTCTCGTAAGTAAAGTTTCTATTTTGAAGTCCAAAGAGGGCAGAGAGAGAAAAGGACGAGATATTTTGGACAATTCTGAAAATGCAGGTAAATCACCATTCGAGCAACCGAGGAAAACAAATTGGAAAACCGATTTCTAGTTTTTTGGCTAAACCAGTTTACGCTCGAACACAGAAATTGAAATCTAAATTTGTACGGATTGTTTTAAAGAATTGGGGACAAAAGGGGATGAAAAGTGGTTTTCCAACCCCGTTATATTTACAAGAAACTAGTTTGCAATCACCCAATGTAAAATATTGTATGAATAGATTTCGCCCTTGTCATCAATTCAGTAACAAAGCTGCCACTCACTGTAAAATTAATATCATCAGCATAAAGTGCAATAATTGAAATTTTGGGGTCTAAGAAGGTAAAAAAATCATGGATTAAAAAAGGGTGGGCTCCAAAATTTTCGAATTTTCGAATGAAGGTCAGTAGACAGTTTTTAAAGTTATTAATTTGAACTAACTGCGTACGAATTGAAAGATATGATTCAAACCAAATATAGCCAATACCATTAATGCCATAACCTTTTAGTTTGTGGAGTAATATGATTGTCACAATAAAAAGACTTAGGTAAGTATATGAAAATATATACTTAAACAGTTTTTACCACTGTCTAAATTATTATAAATGAACTCTAAAAATTCGAAATAAGGCAGTATTAGCTGATTTACTTATTTGGTGTAAAACCATGCTGATTAGATGAAAGCAATGGAAATTGTTTAAAATGAAGAATGATTTCTTTAATTTATAATACTGTCATAAATTATATCACCATCTATTCCTGTTATTTGAGAAGTATTTAGGTCGGTAGTAATAATATTGTAACAAGTAACAGATGTGATAAGAAATTATGCTGAGTTCTAGGTAGTATGTTGATCAGTGAAATTATAGTCTAAGTTTGTTTCATAGTTGTCTTGTCTTGTTTGCTATGCTTTGCGCAATCCCCGCTCATTTTGTCTTTTGGTATTAACCATTCCAGGGTTTACTATGCGTAGACTGAGCTGGATCAATCAACAGATAGAACATTTGAATCCACGCTGCAACGCAACATGACTTCCAAAGTCGGTTAGGCTAACCGCTGAGCCACGCTACAGCCTTGTAAAATACCAATGATCGTACTTAGAAACCAAACTATAAGGTAAAGACGAAAATGTATGAATTTTAAATTACCTCGTTTTTTAATACAATATAATTCAAATATATCAAAAAATATATAAAATATCATTCTTCAAAATATACAGATTAACGAACAGATAAAATAGCGACATCTTACTATCGCTTTTTGACCTGACATTGCAGTAGGATAGACAAATTGAAGCGGGATTTGCTCCTAATAAGTCCCCCATGCAAGGCGGCCATGCTTGCTGTCAAGGAGCAAATCCCGCTTCAATTTGTCTATCCTACTGCAATGTCAGGTCAAAAAGCGATAGTAAGATGTCGCTATTTTATCTGTTCATCACTCTTACATCGCAATTGCGAATAAATTGGACAAGTCGTTATTGTTTGCAGTGGGAATGTCGAGCTACGTCTCTGCTGAAGAAGCCCCAAGCAGGGCTGAAACAGCTGTCCAGAGGCTGCTCGAGGTTCTCACTGCAATCAAAAACGATTTGCACAAAATTTTTCTAAAATACAGATTAACGTAAAAACTTGTCGTATTTTTCTTGAATTTTTTTGCGCAATGACTATACGCACTCCCTAATTAGAAACCAGTCTTTTTTATTAAATGTAGCCAAAATGAATGATCAATTAAAAGTCAAAGAGACAAAATTTCAATTGGTATTTGAAATATTCGGTGAAGCTTTAATAAAAAAAAAGGAAAAGAAATTAATACCTGTCTCATCATTCTCATCACTTTAGGGCATGTTGTAGTCGTATATAAACGGAAATGTTAAATGCTTCCAGGTAAACAGAAATTTATTTTTCACTGTGTACACCCGACACATTCATATTTAAATTGCTTCTTTTTGTTAATGACATACTTATGAAGATGATTTCTATGTAGGTATAATGATATTAACCTGAAGAAAAAAAACTACGAATTATACCTTAATAATCGCGCTGACCTTAAAAATAGCTGGATAATCTCATAATAATTAAATGTAGTATGACGCTGCCTAGTATTTTAATCTCGTTGAAGGAAGCACGTAAAATCCTGGAAATCCCGTAGAGGCGTAACTTGCAATGTATACTAATAACAGAGGTCTGTGACATTAGCAGTATTGTAGCCAAAAGAAGTGATGGGTACATTCAAAGTCGCACTTATAATGAGCTTACTTTACTTGCAAAAACAAATACTGTCGGAGCTCTATTCAGTGCCTTAAGTAAACACTGTTCCACAAAAATTACTTTCCTCAAATATGATAACATGTATGTGTTTTAAAATGTCTCTGTGTGTGTAACGGGACTTCATCTTAGTAGGTTACATTTGAGACAACTTGAAATACTGTTTGTTCGTACATAAATTATTTCTTTATATTGTGCTGTGACTTCGATAATTATGATACCTAAATTAGCAGTAGTATGGAATGGTAGTGTGTATAAAAATATGAATGTTCGGCATTCTTTAGGGTCAGTACTTGGCACCTACACAGTTTATACCATGTTTCTTTGAGATTTTCCTCTTTTTCTAAAGGGTTTGGCAAGAATAATTAAGTAATATGGTTTAAGTAATAAACAAAATGGTGACATATTTAACTGGAAGAAATATTGCGACTAGAAAAAAAAATTATGCGAATTCCCCGCCTCTTTTATTTCTTTAACTCTTTAACTGATTGGCGTTATGTGAAGAGGTTGTCCACCGTTACGTAGGTTAAAGAAGAAATTGTTCGAGTTATTTAAAATTTCTCAACAAATTATCAATCAGCATAAAATTTGGCTACTTTGTCCCCATTTTATGGATTCTCTATCACTATCACTTTTGAACAATAAGTACAGCGAAACGTATAGGTAAATAAAAATTATATTTCAGCGCGATTTAAAATGTTTTTCTGTTTCATATCCTATCTACGATTCTCTATCTCTTATAATAAGCGAGATTGCCGCGTTGGCCCTAAAATTTCAATCACCCCGTATATAAAGCAAGCGTTTTAAAGGCGCTTCAAAGCTTGAGATAAAATAATTTTATCTCATTTTTTGTTTTAGTACAAAATATTGCAGTTGCGTTTATGTAAAAAGAAAATAATAAGAACGTTTTCAAATTTTATTGAGATGGTTGAAGTCGCTTATCAGATCACGCCGGATGGAGAAAGTCTCTATTAATTTACTGTCAGACCGAATAATATTCTTTTTAGTTCCTTTTCAATTAAAAATGGAATTTTTGGTTTGAGCAGAAATTATCATAGCCCCTCACGAGGTGGCTTTTCGGAGCGACTGTAGTTTGCAACCCCTATGTTGAGAGCCACTGCTCTTGAATGATGATATGATTACTTTAACGGCGACGTTTTCCTAAAGAGCAGTAGCTCATTCTCTTTAATTTTTTACGTTTGAAATTTACTTAAATATCTTCCAGAAATTATTAAAATAGAATAATGAGATTGTTTGTGTAGTCTGGCAGACACCCTATTATTTGTAAAAGCTTATTATTTAAAGCCATCTCATACAATATTTGCCGAAGTTTAAAATTTTAACTAAGCTCCAAAGAAGCAAAGAAATCAATGCATTGCGTTATATATATATATAAATTTTAATCGCATTAAACAAGAAAATTATTTAATAATAAGCAAAAATAAGATGTGAAGAAAGTTATAAATCAATGGAAAACTTTGCAAAATGATAATTAAAATTTATACTAATAGTACTGGGAGCAGGTGTGTTAATAGGGAAGGAATGAGATTAAAAGTAAAACAGAACGTCAGTTGTGAAATAATGACAGTTTTACGACGTCTTAAGATAAAATGGTACATACCTTTTAAATAAACAAATAAGTAAATAGTAAAAAAGTCGCGATTAACTAAACAAAAAAGGACAAACTCTAGTAATTACAACGTTAAATTTTTATGGTTTTTAACGCCCCCGTTTTTTTTAAAGTAGAACGAAGTATTTCGAATTTTAAAAAGAATAGGAAGAATAGAATTTTGAAAGAATAATACTAATTTCCTTTTAAGTTGTTTGCAAAATTTATCTATCTTGTAAGTGGTAAGAGAAGCATTAAGCCCTGTACAGACCTGCCGCTCAGCTCGCAGGTCTGTACGAGGTTTACATCTTGGCCTTTTAAAATTTATTTAATCTTAAAAGTAGCAAAATTTCATTTCTTGAAAATGTTAAAACTTTGCTAATAATCTCTGTTTAATGGTGTCCTGTGGGAACATAACTGTTAAATCTGATATGTTCTATTCAGGGCGTTGAAAAGCCGGGCGCTCGAACGTTTTACAAAATGCTCGTGCGAACGAGGCCTTAGAGAATCTTAAAAATACCGCCGTAAGTCAACACTAAAATATAAATAGATAAAATAGCGACATCTTACGATCGCTTTTTGACCTGACATTGCAGTAGGATAGACAAACTGAAGCGGGATTTGCTCCTAATACGTGCTCCATGCAAGGCGGCCATGCTTGCTGCAAGCTATTTTATCTATTCATCACTCTTCATCGCAATTGCGAATAAATTGGACAAGTCGTTTTTGTTTGCAGTGGGAATGTCGAGCTACGTCTCTGCTGAAGAAGCCCCAAGCAGGGCTTAGAATCGTTTACTAGTAATCCTCAGGAACACGTAATATACATTTTTATATATTTTATATTTATATATTTATGTTTTTATTTAGTATTGTTAATGTACACGTAGTTGGTTTTGTTGTGTCTCTTTTGGTCATACTGTTGGGCACATCAATAAATTATTGTTATTATTATTATTCAAGTTCAAATTTCTTTGTGTACACGACATGTATTTGGGTGTTTAAATTAAAAAAAATATATAAAAATAAAATTACTATTATTATTATCATCTACTGCATGATAAACTTAGTTTATGTAACAGTGTGGCGGGCTTAACGCCACTAAGTGTGTGCGCACCTTAATATTGCCCCAACAAAACTATGAAACTAGAACTGAAATTTTAAAGAAATGACTGTACATAAATAAATAAATAATTGCAAATGGCATCAAACATCATAACAACTTCAAAAAATTCACGTTAGCCAATGGCGGATCCGTCAAGAGCCTTACAAACAAAATAATACACGACGTTTACTGTAGCAATATTTAAATCTGAATTACATATTTTAAATGGTGTGAGGCGCCCAAAAACAACGTTAAATGTTAATCGTTAATATAGTCAGAGTCGGCATAAGGCCGTCGTATGGTGGGTCCATCTCTTCTTCCTCTTGACGTATGAAGAACTTTAAACCAAAAAGAGTCTAGTTCGAAGACAGCTTCGAAGAAAGCCGGGTCCACATCTGTGCTACCCTGCACCCCTATGCGGATCTTCACAGACAGCTCAAACTCACGCTTGCCCAGCAAGCTGGTACGATCGGACCGAACTTAATAGTCATCGTGTCCACCAATAAAAAGGAAAATAGGAAATAGGTCGTCGCCTAAAAATTTGCCGTCGGTCGGTGGCGCAAAAGCTTGAATCAAAACGAGAAGTAAAAGCCTGTCTTTCAATCACAGCTTCACAGCGGAAAAACAAATGCCAATCAAAAAAGAGTTTTTTGTACTAAAATGTCTTTTTAAAATAAAAAAATTACCTGTTGCAGGATTTGCAAAAAAAATCTGAAATAAACTGAATGCGAACTTGGTGTAGGAATTTATGACCACCTGGTATTTAAAAATGAATAAATTTGTTTTATTACAAGTGATCTTTTGAAATATCTTCGCCCTCCGAATTTCGTTCGAATTTTTAAGTAGCCTTGTCCTTGTTTTTAAATTTTAGATATGGCAAACCTAATGTGTATGCAGGCTCGTTCTTCTCATCATTATCGAAACCGACTCGTTCGAGGCAGGTTGTGTGTTATATTTTCCAATTGGTGCAATTGTTATTGGCAAGATTCAAATCTTACAGTTTATCTGGAATTAGATCAATTCGTCGTGTCATGTTGAATAATAAAATTCATTTATTTATTTGATGTCATTTTTTTCTTCTCTTTCATTTGGAATCGTTTTTAACTGGAGCTATTCCTGAGACCTACTTGCTATTGAATGTACTATCACGTACTATCTTTATTGGAATTCTTGGATCTTTTCCTGCCAGATTAATTATGTATTCTTTCAGTTTTCTCGTTCTAGCTGGATCATCTTTGTGGGGCAATTGTCTGTCATCGAAGCAGCAAGCAAGCTGTTTGTATTCCGACCACGCGAGCATTGTGAAGCGGGTTTGCCGCTAATTACGTGTTAGGTTCCCTGATCGCCGCGAACTTTGAGCGGCACCTGTTGGACGACGTTGACCCTGCCCGTCTCCAAGGGTAAACCTGAACTGTAAAGTATACATTTTGTTTTAGTATTTTATATATTTCCGGACAATAAGTTAAATTAAGTTTTAATTAAATTAAATGCTCAGGGGGTTCAAGATTCTGCCAGTCCGTGTTACCGTTCGTTATCGTAGCAGACGAATCACGCGCAAAGTTCCGGCGTTAAAGACGCTGAGGGCCGCATGGGCTGCCGTACTCCGGAATTGTTGTAGGAGTTGGTCGGCTTCGAGTTGATTGACGGGCTTCTCGACGTTCTCTCGGGATGTTCGTTTTGGCGGCGATGAGTTTGTCTGTTGAAATGGGATTGATGGCGCTGGCGTTGTGGTCCAGGAGATCGGCGACAGCGTTGTAGTCCAGGGAGTCGGCGACAGCGTTGTGGTTCAGGGCATCGGCGACGGCGTTGTGGTCCAGGGCGTCGGCGACGGTCTTCGTGAAGTGCTTAGCCTTCTGCTGAGGTTTGAGTTTGGAAATGAGGCTACAATTGCAAGTCGATTACACATAATATTTAAGTGTGTTAATTATTTTCGGTAATTTTAAGGGTTTTATAGAAAAATCTAATTGTACCGTTTTATAGAACATTTAATCGTGATATTAGTTTGTAGAGTCCTTACCGTCTTTTGGATAAAAGTCGCGATTATTTATTTTGTGGCCACTTTAAGTTTAGTTTGATATCTTGACGATTGTGTCGTATTAAATGACCTAGACCGAGGCATTCAGACTTTGTAAAGTTCAAATCAATACGACAATTGTGCAGTGTTATTGTCTAGTCCCTGCGAATACCTTCGTACATTGTTGGGATTCGCTTCGCAGTGAATCCTTCAACTTTCCGTGGCGCCCTTAGATACATTGTTTAATGACCCACCCCTTCTGCGTAGAGCTAGAATTGGGAAAGCTGTTGGTAAATAACGAGAGCTTGACACCAGAAGAATTTTGTGTATTCAAGAGTATTGATGTTAGAAGCTTTAAGTGCATGGTAGCATGGTTTTGGGGGGAATAATGACCCAAGCAGTAGATGTATTTGTATTTTCTTTCTTTTAACAATTTGGTGTGAAGAATAAGATCATAAGAATAATATTGCTCTAATAAGCATAAAGAATCATGTAAATATAATTGTGTATTTATTGTCAGATTGTATTTTAAGTTATTTTCATTCAGAACAACTATGCCATAAATAAGTTAATTTGTGAATACGCTGACATCTTTAAGCCCTTACTTTCTACTTTTTTTCAAACGTAAATACATAGTGAAGACGCCATTTTTAAGTGTGTACGGGAGGGCTCTCAAAAATCATATTTTCTTAATTGTTAAACTATTTAAATAAAAACGCTGAAAAGGTGTCGGGACATTTGCGCCACTGATACGTTTGCGCCGTTCGGGTTAAATTTACGGGGAACGATCAGGCAATTTTACATTTGCGCCGCTTCCCCAGTATTAATAATATTCTTTGAAATTTTCGACCACTTTGGTAAATTCTTTCGGAAAATTTTAGATAAAATTATTTCCATCACTTTTAATTGCGCACTTGCATATAATATAATATGCAATTGCTCATTTGTATATCTTCAAATCATTACTATTGTTCTTCTGAACTCTTACGGGCACCTCTACAACTATAAGAGATAGAAATAAACTAGTGGCCAAGTTTTGATCTCTTTTTTGGAGATAAAGTCAGTAGTGTAATTAGAAATTGACAATCCTCTTTAGTTTTTAAGTTACAGGCAAAAATTGCCATTAAATAGAGATTTCTTTCCGTTTTCACAAATACATATAAATTTTTTCTACAATTGCTCAAAAAATGGTTATCTACGCTAATTTCAGTGCACAATGCACCCTTTACACAGTCTTACCGTTAAAAAAATTTTCGCGCACTGTGAAAAAAAGATTTTCTTACATTTAAAAAAATATGAACTGTGAAAAGAATTCTGAATAAATAGAAAATAAACAATAATAATCAATAAAAAAATATAAATAAATAAATGTAGCATTACTTTGCCCAGTGAATTAAAATTTTAAATAAAATTAATAAATGATATCAGTGATTATAATTGCGAGACGTTGCCGAATAGGTTGAAATGGGGAAATCCTTTTACGATCGGTGAGGTATCGGTGGGTGTGTTACACAGATTACAGAGGAAGATATCATTGATCTTGCTATATTTCTTTCTCGGTCATTTCAACAGTTCTAAGCAAGTGGTACCTTCGAAGTTTTTTGGCTACGATACAGCAGCTACCGGTGAATATGCGCTGAAGGTAGCATTTCATGTACTTATACTGAGGTTTCTTTATTTGCTCACATTTTGCCTTATGACATTTAAAAAGAAACACGTTAGATAGGTAAAGATAGATATATAGATAATACATTTTATTGCGTATTGAATAAATTCAGTGAATTCAGCAATAATTGGCTGCATTTGTCGAGCGTTCTAAACTAGGAAATTCTGGTTTAATTTTATTTCTGTAACCTGTAGAGGACGCTGTAAAAAGTTCTTCATGTTCTCTAACGAAAACTAAGCAATTGTAGATAGAACAACATGGCAGATTCAATATTTTTAGCTTATTAGAAGGCAAGTTACGGTCTGCTTGTTGGAAATCAGGACCTTTTGTTAAATGTACTGCCTCATGCAGAAGGGAAAAAATTATTTTTGAAGACTTTGCTTATAATAGTACGAATATAAAAAGTTACGAGACAAGAGGGCACCAATGTTAATTTCACCGATACCACTTCCCTTATATTATTAAAAACGAATATTGATTTGCGTAATTAACTAAAATTGAAATTGACACGGGGATCCAATTTTAATCCTGAATGTATACAACCACCCGATTTTTTTTTTTTGAAATTTGAGTTCTGTTTCTCTAAGTTTACACCTTTCATTTAAGCAGCCGTGATCAAAACTCACAAACAAAGGAACAGAATGTGGTTAACAGTAGGAAAGAAAAATGTCGATTTTTTCTTTATCCAAAAAATAAGAGCCAAATCACTCGAAACTTGCCAAAAATAACATTTTTCCAAAAAAATTAAATGAAATGTAACATTTGCCACTAATAATAATTGAGTTTAAAATATTGATATATTCGCGGCTAAAAGAGAAAGACACAATAATAATGTTCATTTCCCCAAAATAGAAGTATAAATAAAACTAAATGTAATTATAGGAAACATTAAATATTTAAGAGAACGCGTAGCAATTATAGTTAAACCAGAAAAGTAATCTTGTTTTTAAAATTATAAAGATTAAAATAGGTAATAAATATAAATAATCCACTAAAACTGAGGACAAAACTTGGGAACGTAATAATAACAACCAGTAAGCGATATCACAGCAAAGTGCCACACAATTGATACATAAGGGTATTTATGATTCGGAGGAAATAAGTTTTGAGATAAATTTCCTCACGTTATAAGAAGTTTACAGGTAAATTTTCGTCTATGCAAGAAATAAATAATTTCCAGGACGGAGGCGCAAATGTTCAACTTTAAATTTTTACCTGTGCGGTTATTAGGCACATTTTCTTAGAAGGGCGCAAATGTACCGGTGACGCAAATGTGCGCCGCGCAAGTGTCCCGGATTCGCTGAAAACACTAGCTCGAGTATTAGATGAAGATTGGGCAATGAGTATTTCTTCGAAAATTCAAAAGCAATATGTAATTGAATTAGATTTCCTTGCCAATTTCAATATCTAATTTGAACGAGCAATAAAGTTATCAGTCAAGTAATATATTTCATTTTCCAAATGATTTCATGTGGTGAAAGTTGAATTAATAACAATAAATAAATTTGGTACTATTCTTACGTTTTGTGTAATATTACGCTTAAACCAGAGATTAAACAATAAACGCAGAGCGTCGTTTAAATCGCCGTTCTAATTTTGGAATCTGGAAGACATTCATAAAACATTAGACGGGAACCTCAAAAAATGCAGACGGCGATTGTGTAAAAGGTCGAGTTTATTTCTTGCGAGTTAAATATAGCCAGCGCGTTCGGCGCCTCGACGCTCCCTGCGAATCCGTCTGGTTTCCTACATCTGTCTCTCTCCTGCAGAAAAATTGTCCTGTTTAATGGGAACAGTGCATTTCGTGAATTATGCGAAGTGGCTGCGGTTAGAGAATGGATATAGCATTCACGTAAATATAGAACTTACTAGCTTGAAGGCATTTGGAACGTTGGACGACAGAAAAATGTCTGTAATTGAAAGTATTTGTTACGAAATTACATACGTCAATAATTACAAAAAGGCCAAGAATAATAATTAAGAAATCATTGGAACGATTGTTTTGAAATTCTTCAGGTTATAACAATCGCATGTGATAATTTTAGATTTTATGTAACAATCCTCTCACTGATAGAGAACATGCAAATATAAACAGTGAACACCAATAGAGATGTGCAAAATTGAGACGCAATTGAAATCTTTGGAGAACAACTTAATATTGCCATACATATCTCTTTATAAAAGCTCTTTATTTAATGCTTATGTTGTAAATCAATTATTATAATGAATATCATTTAGGATTGAAAAAAGCAATTAAGCTTTTTATGCTTCAATACCATAATCACACGTTGCTGCAAACTATAGCTTTAGTTTGTTACAATAACATATCATTATCACAGATGAAGAGGAAACTGTTGTATTTGTTCCAGCTTTTTGTTTTTGGGAAAAAGTTATGTAACTTGGCAAATTAATATAGTTATTTCGTCTCGTTTTAATTTTATAGACTTCCTGTAGTGTTGAACTTATAAATTTAAATTATTAAATGATCGCAGTTATTAAAGTTGTGCGAATAATAGCAGGCACCTTAAACAGTCACGTCTATTAAACCAGCGATTTCCAAACTTTATTTTTACCACGCCCACGTCCCTCTTAAAAAAACCTGATCTGTTAAAACTAAAATTGTAGCAAATATTCAAGCACAAATATGGTAAATAATACGATAAGAATAGCATAATTGAAGCACTATCTTGTCCGATGAAAATTCTTATAAAATATTTAATTAATTTGTTACGGACACAAGGGAAAAATTGAGATTTTTGTCGACGTTTCGCTATGTGTTTGACAGCTTCTTCAGGAAAATGTGTAAACCTCAGTTTTTTCAAGTGTCCGAACCATATATTTTATGAACAGATAAAACAGCGATCGTAAGATGTCTCTGCTTTATCTGTTTATCACTCTTACATCGCAATTGCGAATAAATTGGACAAGTCGTTTTTGTTTGCAGTGGGAATGTCAAGCTACGTCTCTGCTGACGAAGCTCCAAACAGGGGTGAAACAGCTGTATAGAGGCTGCTCGAGGTTTTCACTGCAATCAAAAACGATTTGCAACAAATTTTTTTAAAACTTTTTATGACTTTATGATAAGAATACCGTCTTGTTCGACAATAAATTGTGCGAACATTTCCTACAATTTGTTTCTGTCTTCTATCATTTTAACTACTATTTTTTTTCTGTGTAAACACTATTTTGGTAGCTTGTATTTAAAACGAACAAGAAAAGGGAGATTATCTAGATGATGAAAAAGAAGAGAATAAAGATTATTTCAAAGATGAAGATGAAAACACTCACGATGATGATAATGAAAACAAAAAAATTATCCCGGTGACGAAAACGAAGAGGATGAAAATTATCACGATGGTCGACGACAAGAAAAGAGGAGGTAGATTCTGACGATGATGAAGAAGAAGAGAATGAAGATAAAGTTCAAGATGCAGGAATTCATCAAGTTGCCAGCATATAACAACATTGATGAAGATATGTTAACGATCATCTAAGATATCTACATCATCTCAACTTCCAGCAACTCAACCAAAGAGGTGAATGAATGAAGGGGATGCAGGGGATGGGCCAAGCAGAATTATGGGGAAGTGATGAAATGAAGTAGAACCTGGAAGAAAAGATAAACAAATTTAGAAGGAAGACCATAAGAAAAAACTGGAAATACATGAGTAAGAAGGAAACCAACCAATGTCTAAAAGCTTTAAACTGTAAAAGGGGTAGGATTCATGTTAGTTCATTACACACCTACATAGGACTACAAGTTTCTAAATGTTGTAAATAAATGTTAGAATAAGATACTAATAAGAAGTATATTGAAAAATAACTTCGTATGGTATAGAAAAAGTATGTGGTCTACAGACGCTCAGTTTTCGTGCGTGTATAAAAGAGTTTTGAATAAAACTTTGTTTAGATTGTACATACATTGCATTACCACGGGCTTCCTTTTAACAAAATGTGATGTAAATAAAATTAATGCACATTTTTTAAACTGCAATAATATTCGTAACCCTAACTGTAATTTAATTTCTCTTTATAAAACTACTACGTTTTTAAACTTCCCTGAATTATTTACTTTCAAAGCTGTCTCTGAGGAAGTAGTAAATAAATATCTTAACAATATAAAAACAAAAGCGTGTGGTTCTGATAATATAAGTGCTCATATGTTGCGATTATGTTGTCTATTTTTACTGTCTTACATTACTCATATAGTAAATTATTGTTTAATCAACAGTGTTTTCCCTGACTGTTGGAAGGAAGCACATGTGGTGCCTTTAGCAAAGATATCTCATTCTAACGATTACAAAGATCTCAGGCCCATCAGCATTTTACCTATCCTGTCAAAACTAGTAGAAAAATGTGTAGCAGAACAGTTACGTTTGCATTTAAACAGGTATCAGTTGTTGCCATCCTTTCAGTCTGGATTCTGTTCTGGATTTAGTTGCACTCTCTTCGGTAGTGGATGACATCTGTAGGGCTACAGATGATAATAGAGTTTCTGTGTTGATCCTTCTCGACTTCTCCAGGGCCTTTGATATTATAAACCACAACTTGCTACTCGCGATACTTCATTTTATTGGCTTTAGTAACGAAACCATCTCATTTTTTAATTGTTATCTTCAAAACAGAACGCAAACAGTTGTTTATAAAGAAAATATGTCAACTGCTGGGGAGGTCGGGGCAGGTATTCCTCAAGGAAGCATTTTAGGACCATTATTGTTCTCTATTTATACCAGTTTCATGTTCAATGAGGTTGAATTTTGTAAGTGTTATTTATACGCTGATGATACTCAGCTTTTGCACCACCTCGACACAGCAAACGGAGTTCAAGCCTTAATGCAAATAAATTCAGACTTAACTAAAATATTTAACTCTTCTAGAAACCACTGTTTAGCTCTTAATCCAAATAAGTCATGCGTTCTTGTGTTCGGAAGGAAAAGAGCACGTAATTCAACGTTACCCAATATGAATATATGCATTAATAATACTCCTCTAACCATAAATGAGTGTGCTAGAAACTTAGGTCTTCATCTAGATACAAATTTGAGATTTAAAACTCATGTGAGCAAATTATTACAAAATTCTTTTGGAAAACTTAAAATGCTTTACAATAGTAAAGAATTTTTAAACACATACTTGTAAAATGCTTTGTAACTCTTTGGTACTTTCTAAGTTTAATTATTGCGATACAGTCTATGGGCCATGCCTAGACTCTATTGATATTTCAAAAATCCAGAGAGTTAAAAACTCATGTTTACGCTTTATATATGGCATTGGACACTTTTCATTCCGCTCTGCTTTTTTATAAAATCATTCAAAATAAAATACCTCCATATCTTTACAATAAAATTTCCTTTCGAACTGACGTCCACAATATTAATGTTAGGAATAGAGGGCTACTGACTCCTCCTTTGCATAGCACCACATTATTTCGTAGATCGTTCTCTTATAACATTGTCAAATTTTATAACAATGTTCCTAACAATTTTAAAACTGCTCTGTTCATTCATTTAAGCGTCAAATGTTGATTCGATTCTCTTCAAGAAATACCTGAAGATACAGGATGTGTTGCTTCATGATTTTGCGCTCACTTGCCTTCAATATAATTTTATCCTCGATTTAATACTAGCTTCAATGTGATACTGTCTTAATTTCAAATTCTCACTCGAATGCTTGTTGATTTGCTCATGTAAATGTAATGTACTCTGCAGAATAGAAATTTCATTTATTCAATCCTTAATCCACACGTGAAATCTTAATTTGTTATATATTATTGTGCTTGTGTCATTTATATTATATTGTATTTTTTGTACAAGGTGTATGGGGAAGAACAGCAGATACTGCTGAACCTTCGACCTTTTGGTCAATATTTGGACCAATAAAAATCATTATTATTATTAAAAATTTATTTTGAAAGCTTAACAGTTGTCCAAGTAAGTCGATAATCTAATTCTCTAAAAAATATTACGGATGACTTTTTTGAGGTATCATTATTAAGAACAATGAAGGTACCTTTTGCTTGCTAAGTTGAATCAATGATTATATTCATTAAAATTTGGTCTAATAAAAACCTAGTAAAAGTAAAACCGTTAATAGATTTATTTTTTATTTCAGTCGCAATATGCTTAGTTTAATTCCTGTCATTACTTTGATAATCTTTTGTTCTATCCCCTTCACCATATTTTATGCAGTGTCCCCTGTAACATATTGGATGATGCAAGCTCTTTTAAATTTTGTAATATTTTTCCTTGCTATTTTATTTCCCTAAGATTTTTTTTCCTAATATCTTTTCACTGGGAAAAGAGGAAAGGAGTTATCATGGAAAATAAAGAAGATCGGTAAATCAGTTTTACGTTAAACAAAATAATGCAGTATAAAATCAAAATATGTCAGTGAAATACTCAGAAAAACATGTGGAGGTAGGACAACGGATGATTGCTGGGAAAGAGGGCTAAAGTACGAACTCTATCGGGAATCTCCAGTAAATAAAGTGAAGTGAAACTTGCAATGGTAGGGACATCTGAAAAGAATGGAAGACAGAAGACTAGTCATAAAGTAGCGTGTTTTGAATTTAAGGGCAAGAGAAATGGGGAAGAGCCAAGGACAAAGGGGAGTGAAGCCGTACGACAGGATCTAGAGGATAGGCAAATAAGAGACTGGAGGAGAAAAGCAAAAAGTAGAGAAGCTTGGAAAGTAAGTCGGTCTAATTAGAAAACTCGGGTAAAACTGACTAATTAAATATAATTCGAAAATTGCAAATTTATTAAATCTTTTTAAAGAAACTTATATTGAATATCGACATACATTAACGTTTTAATTTCAAAACCTTCAAAGAAAAGAAAACAGTGATTTTCGATTTCCCTACAATTGCAAAAAATGCAGTGAGTTATCAGTTTTTTCTAATTATACCGACGACATATCAACAACCTCGAATCAACTAAAACCGACTTTAAAAGATGAAAAGATTTATATTTTAAAATTGACAGGATTTGTGGATATGGAATTAGAGCTCTTTCTACCGCATGTGCAAACGGCCTTCCAAATGAATATTTTCTTTTGGAAATATCTTTCTTCTAAGTTCTTAAATTGTTCTGGAAGACTTTCGTTATCCTTTGCAGTATCGTACTTCCTTCTAAGTGTCTGTAAACACATGAGTTCCATCAGCCATTACTACTTCGTCAAAATTTGAGTGTTTCCCGGTTTTCGATAGTTACATAGTCGGGATATTTTTTTAATACATCGACAATAGCTAGACAGTTAATTATTTAATTTATTTAATATTTATAGCATTTGTTTTCTTGATGTTGAAACTTTCCTTCCACAGCCTGAAAAGTATTGCCTTCACTTTTTCGTAAGTAAATCCTCTTCTTATTTTACATTAATAAAAGTGGTTGTCGTATCTTATCATCTCTTGCCTTTGTACTGGTCCCGAAGAAAAGTTATTGATTTTCTTGTTGGGCATATTTCCTTTTCTCTCCAAATTTATTCCAGCAGTTCTGTTTGCCCTTGTTCCCCTTTTGTATTTCTCTAGTTTTTTTTTTAAACTTAACCCAAAATATTTGGTTGTTTCATGTAAACATATTTATATTTTTCCTTTAGGAGTTAGGTTGGTTTCTTGGTTACTCAATTCTATACTGTTTCCTTTAGTTGTAATTATGACATTTAATCTTTCTACTTACAGTCTTCCTCTCCTGATTTCCATTATCTTGCTGTTTTCATTTACCATTTCATAATCTCAAGGAAGTGTATGTTTTTTTTTATTTGCTTTCTATACCATTGTCTCCTTTAGTGTTTACATTGAAATTTGTTTACTATTGTTTACTTTTCTTACGATTCTGTGTATTTTTTGTGCCGCTATTAAGTCATTCTCTAAGCAGAAGTTTATAACTTGATACAAAATAATTAGGAGTATTTAAAATTTAGACACGATGGTCTTCTGTTCGCAAAGACTTACTGAACGACCCGGTTATACCTTTTAAAAAATAATCAGTTTACTATAATGTCATTGGTTAGTATTAAGAACGGACGTCTACTATTGTTTCATTGTATTGTTTGACGCCGTTCCTATTTTAACAGTCGTTTTTAAATTCGGAATCAATTTTAACACGGAACATAGTCTATCCAGATTTAGGAATTTTTAATAATTTCCAAATTTTTTTAGTGGAAAAATTCGAATTTTTGGTATCATATTATTTATTTAAAACATCAAAACCCACTATTAGAATAATAATAAGTCTCAAGTATAAAAAGCAAAAGAATAATATTATTTGTCACAATATTCATCAAACTATCCGGATTTTATCGTGGATAAACTTTTACACTGAATTTAAAAGTTTGAAATATTTCAAAAAGATAATTTATAAATTTTATCATGGATGGAAAGATTGAAATAAAGTATTTTAAAAATATAATTTAATCTTTTTATCAAACACCTGTTTATTGTAATAATGCCGACTTTGAATATATTATGAGGTCTATAAAATACTAGTGGAATTATGAACCCATAATAAACTGTTATTCAAAATTGGCATTATTATGACTTCATAATAAACAGGTGTTAGATAAAACTATGTATTACACTCGTGCCTTAACAGCAAATAAGTTACTTGTGTATTAATAGTAATTCGTGTTACATAATTTGTTTTATGGCTCTTTACATGATTTGTAGCATATTTTAAAGATATCTTTGTGGGGGCCAAAATTTTAAAACACTTTTAAAACTGTTTCCTGGGGAAAAATATTAAAGAGAATACTTCTTTGAATGGTTAAAGAGAATGACACGAAGCTTAAGTTTAACGCTATTTGAAAAACAGAATCCAAAAATAATTTAAAAATGAAAAACTCAGTTACAATGACGTCATACAACAAACAGATAACATTTTTTTTTGGACAAAGTTGTGGAAACTACCATCTCCAATTTAACCGATCTCTTGACTGGCACTTAATTATAGTTACCGTATTGAGTTAATTACAGCTACCTTGATGACAACGTCATGTTACGGATAAAATTCGGACTTACACAAATTAGCTAATTTTGCGTGTTTTTTGAGTCTCTTAAGGTGTCTTTAAAAAATTTTTCATACATCCCGGATCACAGATAATATTTATAGTTTCTAAACTAACTAAGGTAACTGAAATGGATTCCATCTATTTTAAACAAGGGTTTATTTTAGTGGATGGCGATGAAAACAAACGTAAGACATATTCAATTTAGGAAGAGGTGGTGAAAAAAGGCATTAAGCACTTAAGCTATGCCCCAATTTGCTTTTACTGCGAAAGGCGCAATACTTTACTGCATTTTAAAGTACAAAGAAAAAACTCAAGATAATTTAAGTTATCTGAACACGCGACTAACAAGAGTGGATTGAAAGTAATTCTTGAGTAACACTTCCTTCCAGGATTACCTTCAAGTATATAATAAAAAACAGAATTTCTGTTAATTGTTATTTTGATGTTCTGTAAATAAAAGACAATCAATAGACAAATGCTAAAATCAAGAACTTAAGTTAACGTTAAATGGATAGTGCGGAGAAGAATTTGCTGTATTTAACCACCCAGAACATAAAAATTAATGAAGTGTGTAATTTATGAGCGACTACAAAGGAGTACAAGACAAAGGACATCAAGTTTAATGAAAGTCTGGAAGAAACTTAATAGTGTCGGACATTAGCGATTATTCAAATTATTCAAATCTTGTGTTAATTGTTTCTTACATTTGTCCTTAATGAAGACGTCAACTATAATTTAAACAGATTGTTATAATCGTACTAAAGTCGGTAAAATTAAGCTACGGCCCCACATACATGTGTGCCCAGATTTACTGTTTTTTTAAGAGTTTTTTTTTTTAAATTTCCTTTTTAAAAAAAATATTTTACAGAAAAGTTTTGTTTATTAGACGCACATTTAGAATTATAACTTTTACTAGTTTTTTTACCTTACACACATAATATTTTTTGGGATTAACTGTAATCTGCCTAATCGATGAGAAATATGGATAATCTAATTTGGCCTTATTGTTGTCTCTTTCCGAGTTGTGTCTAAAAGTGAAATTTACTCCAGCCAGGATAAACTCTTCTCCTACTTTTACATGGTAAGCATCAGAACTCCGTTTTTTCTAACTCCACAAACGGATGGACGCGAGGGAACGCCGAAAAAGTGTTTCCTAGCATCCAAAAGTGTAAACGATTTTTATCTGTGTAGAATAGTTCTGATTTCTTGTTAGAAATAATTTATTGCTTGTAAAAATACCCACGTGATTAAAATTAATAATTATTGTTTGGGTTGCTTATAATATACTCTTCGTTTTGTTTTTTATAATATAGCAGGCAAGCAAAATATATTTTTGGGAAAAACGAAAATAAGAAATTGTTGCATGTGTTAAATAAACCTAGAAACACACTGTTTAAAACTTTCAGCAGTCTTTGTTGATAGTGTGTTTTTTAATTGATTTATGGTTTGTGTGTTTAGTAGAGTACTATGAAGTTAAAATTGGTTTGGGTTTCTATCAGTTCTTAAGCTAGTTCTTCTATTCATTTCTGTTATTTTGTCTGTTTCTTACTATGTTCCTATAACCTAGCCTGAGCCTTTTTACTCGATTGGTTTTGATTATATTTTACCACAGACTATTTCTATAAAAAAGAAAAAAATTGTTGGAAATCGTTTTTGAATGCAGTAAAAACTGTGAGCTGTACAGCTGTTTCAGTCCTATTTTTTTATTTCGAGGTTTTCACTGCAATCAAAAACGATGTGCAAGAATTTTTTTAAAACTTTTATTATGCTTTGACAGCAAGCACGGCTGCCTTGCGTGGGGTGACTTATTACGTAGCAAACCCGCTTCAATTTGTCTGTCCTACTGCAATGTCAGTTCAAAAAGCGCTCGTAGGATGTCGCTGTTTTACCTATTCTTAAAAAAAAACACGATTAATATTTTATTTTTCAATAAACACCCTCCCCCTCTCTGACGTCAAGCATTTATTATATCATTTAAACTACAATTCAGTACCACTATAAACATTCCTAAAATTTGACCTCAAAATGTACCCAAACTGTACCAAAGCTCCACCGTTATTGCAACTAAGGCATTAGAGAGTCAACTCAAACGAAAATTTTCAAGGGACGCAAGACCACATAAACTAGGAGTATTTATGACACTTGCTGAGATATTAAAGTATTTGCAGTACAGATTTGTTCTTAAGGAAAATTCTTCTCTAAAAATTTTGTTAATACAGTTACCTAGTAGGAAATAAAAGGATGTTACTTATTAGTAATTATTAATACTTACGAACTCTCAAACATTGTGTTAATAAAATATTTATTTTATTAACAATTTTGTTTGTATTGTATAAATTTAAAATAAAATTATTAGCTTAAAATAAAATTTGACTATTGCAAATTGCAAAACATTTCTAATACCTAATTAAAAAAGGAATGTGTTTCCGTTGTTTCTTACTATTCCTTTCTATGTTTCGTGGTTTTTCATTAGATCTTTATCTCTCCGAATTCTCCATAAGGCCTGTACAGCACTCTAAGAATAGAACGCAGTATAATTAGAGAACAATTATTTGTTACAAACTGAGTTGGCGTTTTGGTATCTATTTGTTTAACATCATTATCTGGAGAGGCGAGAAAAGAGGAAAATGTTCAACATATGAAATGGCGTAACATATTTCTGTGCACGGAGATTTAGCATTTTCAGCAATGCCTATTTATAATCAGATGGAATTTGCACAAATAACAATCTTACACATGAAAAAATAAAACTTTTCCAGACTTTCTAGACATCAAGAAAGAAAAGTTGAAAAGCTTCGTGAGGAAAATTATAATCTCTGGTAATGACAATGTTACTATTGCCTTTTTTATGAAAGGTAGTATAAAGGCAGTAGTAACATTGGCCCGTATTCTCACCTCGTCTTTAATTTAACAAGCCGTGATTAAATTCTCTCTCACTCTTTTACTCATGAAATTCACATAAAGCTATATCGTATGTTTATTTTAATCACGGCTTTAGTTAGAGATGATTTTAATCTTGAGATGAGACTATGGGCCATCGTCATTAAAAGAAATTATAATCTTCTTCACGAAGCTTTTCAATTTTTCCTTCTTGATGTTTAAAAAGCAAATAAATGTTACAAGTTAAATGTTGGGCTCTGTATTAAAGGCTAACTTATAATTCGATTAAGTTTGTAAATGCACTTTTAAATTGGCAAGAAATTTGTAATCAGTCTCTTCAGAAATTTGTAATCGGTTTTCTCAAGTTCTTCATCTGTTCCATCATTCAGGTCATATCTTTCTAGGTGTCTC
Organism: Prosopocoilus inquinatus; assembly: GCA_036172665.1. Lineage (NCBI taxonomy): Eukaryota > Metazoa > Arthropoda > Insecta > Coleoptera > Lucanidae > Prosopocoilus > Prosopocoilus inquinatus. Next base: position 27,650,040 of record CM069876.1, on the reverse strand, counting down.
AATTCTCTCATAATTCGTTTTCCAGTGCTTTCGCTCTCATTCTCCTTTTTTTCAATAATTTCTTCAGTCTCTTGAATTTCGCTGAAACCAGTTTTTACGACGAATCTAAATTAACTGATAAATTATCTATAGATTTGGATGTATTATAAAATCGCTTCCTGGAAGACTACCTTCAGTACATTCCGGATAGAGGTTTTTTTATCTTATACGTAATATCTGAAGACAACATCATTGTTCTGCAAGCAAATTCTTGCATGCCATGAGATTTCTGCATCATTAATCCTTAAAATTGTGATTTCTTGATAATGTGATCCTCATTCCGTTTTTGTGAAATATTTTCTTTTTTAAGTAAATTTCAAACCAACTTTTGTATGATATTATTGTCAAGCCCAAGCTATCTTGTAGAAACTTGAGAATTTTCTTCAACGTTAATGAAACCTCCAATACCCATTATTACCTGTTTTGGTCTCTCTCTCTCTCTCTTTCTCTCTCTTATTATTCTTAACATTACTATTTTTTTGAAAATCGCTAACCAAACAATAATAGCAGACCGCGCTAGTGAAGTCCGCTAGTGGTAAACTGGTGGTATAGTTTATTTACTCATAATACCGTTGTTAATCTCCCCATCCTACCATTTTCAAAATTTCTATTCTTTCCCTATCATTTCATGCGTTTTCAAATGTTTTTTTTTTTCGTATTAGTTAAATAGATAGCTGAAAGCAGTTATGTGAGATGAAGGACTATTTCTTGTATGCTTTTCTCGAAAACTTGCTTAAGGAACTTAAAAACTTTACGACTTGATTGCATCATTTCATTATTTCGAAATCAGAAAGTTCTTTGGCGTCTGACGCAATCAAATTTTAAAATAAATTCCTTAAGCAAGTTTTCGAGAAAAACATGCAAGAATTTATCCCTACATTGAATCAGGTCATCTCACATAGATAACTACAAGTAACTAAATCCTTATTAAAGAATTTTGTTGCAAATCATTTTTGTTTGTAGTGAATCCCTCGAGCAGCCTCTGTAGAGCTGTTTCAGCCCTATTTGGGGCTTCATCAGCTGAAGCATAGGTCGAGAGTTCCACTGCACACCAAAACGATTCGACCAAGGTTAATCGCAAGCATGGTCGCCTTCCATGGGATGACTTATTATTAAGTGGCGTCCTGATTATGAACTTTTTAAAAGTAAACTTGATCGGGTTTAGGATGAAAAAATGATTTTTATTTTAGTTAGTTTTGGATTTATTTAACGCCTTCTTCAGAGCCTTTAAAATGTATAAAGCTTCAATCAATTTTACACATTTTAATCAGAGGTAAATTTTTCTAAATTTTGTAATGTTTAGATAGAACTAAATTGTAACATCTTGCAGGCTCTCAAGAAGGTTTCAAATAAATCCGACTCTGCCAGCTGAATGATTCAAATCATTTTTTCGTCTTAAAGCAGATCAAGTTCGTTTAAAAAATGACTTACTACGTAATAAACTGACTTCGATTTGTCAGTCCTAATGCAATGTCAGGTTAAAAAGCGATCGCAGGGTGTCGCTGTTTAAATTATTCATAAATCCTTATTCTTTATGTAGTTCAACTGTTACACAGCATGGTGTAGAAATCGCTGGTGTTGGCGAATCCTTTCGAAAAGCAATAAAACTGTGCGAAACTGAACGTTAAGGTCACAACTTCATTTTGGTGATTACCCTAAGGGTAAGTTCACAAGGAAGCAGTGATGACATGACAGCGGAGATTTCGAATAGCGCTGATACGAATAAAAACGTACTCAAATGCTTGTGTTAATAACCCAACTGCGACTATAAGCGCTCACATAAGCGATTGTAGCAATCAGATTTAAATGGATTATTCTTCTGCGAGTAGAAAAAGCCATCTAACTGTCATCACAGCTCCGTTATGAACTTACCCTAAGGGTAAGTTCGCAACGAAGCTGCGATGATATGACACATAGTCAAATGCTTGTGTTCATGTCCGAGCTTCGAGCGTAAGCGCTCATATAAGAATTAAACGGGCTATTCTTCTGCGAGCAGAAAAAGCCATCTATCATCTATCATTACAGCTTCGTTGTGAACTTACACTAAGGCTGCAGTCCCACTAATCGACCGCGGACAATCATGCACAGCGACTAATATATTAAACCAATGAAATTCAAATATTTTGACACAATGTGATATTGGTTTAAAATTTTAATCACTTTTCATTTTTACACCAGCCTACTACAAGCTTTCGGCGGTTTACTAAATATTTTCATCTAAAAATTACTGTTTTCTGAATAACTCCTCGAATATTTGAATTGGACCCTACAAACTGTAGATCACTGAAAATCTTATCAAAAACGCTATGGAATGGCAAATTTTATTTGTAGTTAACCATTTTCAAAAAATCGTAGCATGCGTTGGAACATCCCTTTACTACTCGGCTATGACGGCTATTCTGTAACATTGGTGTGCATATCATTTGATACGGTTTCAACAATTGAAGAGAACTTGATACGATTTCAAAACAATTCAAGTCGATTGCCGACCGCTAATTGAAGAGAGTGCATATTAACTAGATATTACACTTGATACGGATTGCAAGTTGTTACGAAACTGTTTGTCAATTGTCAATAATATTTACGGTAGCGATTAATGGAGCTTCAATCAACGCTTCAATACTTTCGTCAATATTTAGTTGATCTGCGAGGGCTTCTGCTGTGACGTGGATATAGTACGTATAAATCAATGCCTGACATATGCCCGATTTCTTCACCTCTTGATAAGTTTAACTGCCGGGTAATATCCTCGGAAACTATTATCGACACAATGGTTTCCAAGGATAATATCTGACAAATAAATTTATCAGGAGGCGAAGAAATTGGGCATAAGATTGCAAGGCATTTTTTTGACAAAGCAAGGATTTGGTGGAAAACTATGTACTTTTTTTCTTAAATATACGGGCGTCTTAATATAAAAATGAACATCTTTAAGTTAAAGATGTGACATTTTATGTTCAGATGGCTGCACGTTATGGAAAAACGTTTCTTCACCAGAACCTCGCTTTGTTAAAAAAATGAATTACAACGTTATTCGAATCGGGCATTCAAACACAGATTTGGGCTTTCTTGCTTTAACTTTTGTTGTTTGCACCAGGAAGAAAGAAAAGAGGAGGAGGCGCTGAGACATTAAGTACAAGACAAGAGTCTTTGGTCTTGCCTTGTCTCTGATGTCAACAATTTGAATTTCCATTTTCTTAATTTGTTTTAATCTTTTTAGCTGTATTATTGTATGTATACTATACGTACCGTAGTGGACAGTAAAATTCGACACGTTCTTTTTTAGTAATAAGATCGTTATTTCATTAAATATCAAATGTTTATTTACTTTTATAGTTATAGATATTTTAGATCCTTTTATGTTTTGCCAACAATATACAAGCAGGATACGGAAATATAGACATTACAAAATTATGTCTTTAGTTTATAAAATTAGTCCTTAAATAACTCAGTTAAAATTTAGCCTGATTTAATTCAGATTTAGATCGCAGCAAGTAAGAAATAATGATATATTTAAATTATGTACGTAGAAAATCATGTAATTTTTAACGTAGTTTATTCGAGATATTAGAAATGTAGTAAACGATAAAAACAACGCGTAGTAACAAAGTATTTTACTTCATTTACCATTTCCGAACCCTGTATAAATCTACCAAAATCTGTCTCAATACTTAGTACGATATGTGACAGTTATGTCCGAATTTTATTTTAGTTATAATCGAAACTCGATCCTAATTCCTGACGTGATGGTCTGCATTGGTAATTCTTCAGTCAATTCAATTGTATTTCCGAGTATTTTTGCTTAATTTGAATTACGGAGATAATTGAATTATAATAATAATAGATAATAATAATCGAATTATATAGGGTGTTGAAAAATTGCCAAATTTTTAGGGCAAGTAAATGAGATTAAGGTAAGACAAGATGTTTTTGTTATATAACTTAGGGTCGGAAATTAATAATTACTTTTTAAGATTATAAAATGATTGAATATTGCACAAATTTGAAGAAATAATTAACATACCAAAACAAAGTAATTAATTTAATGCAGTTTTTATTGCATAGGGCGTCGTAAATTTTTTGCAAACAATTTTTCAATGTTTCTTGTCAATTTTAAATTCTAAATATTAGTAATTGTATTGAATTTTTCCATCAAATATTAATCTAAAATGTAAGAAGAGTGTAAATCATCAAAATAAACGAGCTACAATTACATAGGAGAGGAATGCAGATAATCGACATTGTTCGTCGCGTCCTCCAAACAGTGCAGATCTTTTTCATCCCTATCCTATGTAATTGTGATATGTTGAGTTTAATGATTTACAGTTTTCTTAACTTAGAATGAACAAAGAATTAAACAAACACATTCTAAATTACAATTTGACGGAAAATTCAATACAATTATCAGTTTCTAGAATTTCAAATCCACAAAAAACATAAAATAATTTTGGGAACATTTACACTCTGTACAAGACAGATTTTCTTCATTTAATTACCTCGTTTTGGTATGTTAATAATTTCTTCAGTATTCTGCAATATTAAGTCATTTTTACAGTCTTAAAAAGTAATTATTAAGTTATAATACAGAAAAGTCTTATTTTGGCCTCCTTTACTTGCCCTAGACATTTGGCAAACGAATTTTTCAACATCCTGTATAGGTTATTTTAACATTCGGATAACAAGTATTTTTAATTCGAATGCGCTTCCATCAAAATTTCCTTCAATCTCCGTCCACTGATTGACAATCGCTTCAATCGCCTCATACACGATCAATGAGTTGTTTTAATGAGTATCATTGGCAATATTACTTACCGTCTACGGACCCCTAAAACTCCCATCAATCTCCGTCAATCGATTGACAATTTCTTCAATCGCGTCGTACACGATCAATGAGTAGCTTCAATGAGTATCATTGAAGGATACATACATACAGGATAGACCCCAATATTTCGAAAGATTGGCCACAGTCTATACTTAGGTGCGTTATTCTTAAGGCTGGCACACACACACACTCCTTGCCGATAGTTTTCCTTGAACATTTTAAATTGTAATGCAAGACGGAACCTAATGGGACCACATACACAGTCCCTTTTAACGACAGTTTAGTCAGCGGTTTCGTTTCCACAAGCAGAAGTAATGTACAGTTGGTGTAGCTCGATATAATAAAAAAGAAAAAGAAATGTAATTTTCGTGTACAGTGATCAAAACAATGGCTACTGAAAACAAAATTAAAGCTAGAGCCGGTGATAATTAGTTTAATTATTTACTTACAAATGAAGAGACTTACACTTTTTTAATTCGTGATGAAAGCAAAGTCTTAAAGAATTAGAATTATTTTTTTTTCTTCACCAAATCTTTTTTGGCTTCATTGCCAATACAGATTAATAAATTGAGTGATAAAGTCTCAGGTCAGCAACCTCAGGTCGGTCATTTTTACAAGAAGACAGGGAAGTAAATGTGAGAACCCCCACACACCATCCCTTTTGCTATCGATAAGATGGAATACACAGAGAAAAATCCAACAGAAGTTGATTGCGTTCTTCCATTACAATTTAATCCGGCATTGGTCGCTATATGAGAGTCTCTCTCATGAGGTTTATATTCTTTAATTTTTTCGGTTTTCCAGTTATATTTCAGGACTGAAATTTCATCTAATAGTTTTTACCATATTCTTATCTTTGGTGATCTAGGTCCCATTCAAATTCGTTAACTACTTTTCTTAAAACATCCCTTTGATTTATATTGTGTCGGTCGATGTGAGACTTTCTCTCACGGCGCGACTAACGCCGGGTTAAGTAAAACCATCGGCAAGAAGGAGTGTGTGTGCCGGGCTTTAGAGGTTTAGACGTTACGAATTTTTTAACCGAATTTTACAGAAAAAGTTAACGCACATCAAGGAGTATGACTGATACGATAAAATAACTGAAGTGAACATAATGCAGAATTTAGTGTACGATTTAAAAATGAAATCAAAATGGGATGTTTCTATTTAAAAAAACAAAAACATAACCTTGATATTTTTAAAATGTATGAGCAGCCTGTATATGTGGGCTGCCGGAAAATTTTTTGGAATCTAGTAGGTCTAGAATTATTAGCGTTTATCAGCTGTCATATTTGAAAAATTTGACGTTTTTCGCCTATAATTCTATTAACAGTTCCTATCCAAGTTAACTAGTTTTGTTTATACAGCATTTGAGAGAAAGTAATTTTGTGTAAACACGGAAATCTCGCGTGAAACTTTTCGAGCCATGATTTTTTACGATTTCAAATGTGGTCTAACGCCGAAACAATGCCTCGATCGGCTTCATCTGGCTTTTGGAGATGAAGCACCATCAAAGAGCAGTGTCTGTAATTGGCTTGCCGAATTCCAGCGTGGACGTACCTTTCTCAGTGACGAATTTCGTGAAGGTCGTCCACCAACATCTGTTGTTGCCACTAATGCTGTGCGTGAAATGTTTGAGCGAGATCGACATGTGACATACCGTGAGATTCAAGCATCCTTACGCATTGACATGAAAGCAATACACCAGATTTTGCAAGATCATTTGAACGTACGAAAGCTTTGCAGTCGTTGGATCCCACACAATTTAACAGAAGCGCAAAAGCAGGGTCGTGTCAAATGGTGCGACGAAATGCTCAAGAAATTCAATGGAGGTCGTTCAAATTTAGTTTATAACATCGTTAGTGGTGACGAAACGTGGATCTATTCGTACGAGCCAGAAAGTAAACAACAATCTACCGTTTGGATATTTCAAAATGAACCAAAACCAACAAAAGTTGTCCGTTCACGCAGTGCTGCGAAGCAAATGATTGCTTGTTTCTTTAGTTTAACTGGACATGTAGCAACCGTGGCTTTAAAGGATCGACAAACCGTGAATGCTGATTGGTATGCTACAATTTGTTCGCCGGAAGTCATCGATCAAATAAGAAGAAACAGTCGAATTCGACGAATTATTCTCCATCATGACAATACCAGCTATCACACAGCCCGTCAAGCAGTTGATTTTTTGTCCAACAAAAATGTTGAATTAATGATTCATTGTCCATATTCACCTGATTTATCACCTAATGATTTCTTTTTGTTCCCAAATATCAAAAATAAATTGCGTGGTGAGCGATTTTGTCGGCTGAAGCAACGGTTGAAACATTCCGGACACTGGTTTCTGAGGTACAATCTTTAGAGTGGAAAACGTGCTTTAGAAATTGGTTTGAGCGTATGCAAAAGTGTATTGACGTCAAAGACGAATACTTCGAAAAACAATGACAACGTTTACCAAATTTCATATGCGTTTTTTCATACCATTTCCAGAAACTTTTCCAGCAGCCCACGTATGTATAAACGAAAATATTTTTAAAATGTGCTCCTATTCCGTAAAAACAAATCGTGTCGATGCTTAGAATAGGAAAAAACTTCTGGAATTGTTGCGGAGCTCTGGGTCAGCCTGTGTCTGTTTAGATAGATTTTACAAACTATATTATCGCCCTATTTACATAAATTGCAATTTGTATAAAATTACAATTAATTACAACCTCAGGTTATAATAGAAATTATATTTTTATGACATAATATGGCAAATTTGCAGGAACACGTTTGGCAATAACAAATTAAGAATATTTCAAAGAGGATCGGAGAATTATATTTCTGGGTAAAATTGTTGCCATTGGTAAGACATTAAAGTGAACGAATGAAATTCCTTAATCGATTGCTTCCTCAGGTAAACAGTTACTATTCTTTCCATTGCTGACATTGCTGAAATTCTTGGAATTTATATTTATATAAGTTATGTAAAGCTGAAGTACAGAAAGAGACATTTTAATTGCCAGCGCTTTTTTTTCCTGTAAAGCAGTGTTTTTCATCAGTACTTTAAAAACCTGCACGATAATTTCCGTAAATTGCCGTAAATTTAAATTCTTCCACTTCTCTTTCTCATAGATGCTATCCCACTCTAAAGGGTTTTGCTTGTGCAACATGCATTCTTCAATGGGCTCCGCTAGCAGTCAGCAAGTGACTGTGGGTTCGGTAGTTAAGTGCTCGCTCTCGCTCTGTGCTTTTGTTAATTTACATGCCCGCTTATTATTTTCCAAAAAAATCTCCTTGAAAATTCAGTTTATTTATTTTTTTTTTCGTTTCATGCTTAGGCTCGTATGTATGTATATCGGTTCAACGACCTTTTTATTTGTGTTTAATTGGCGATCTATTTTCGTTACATTACGAATTACGTACGCCAAATCTCTGCCAAGTTTTTCTTTTGTGGTAATCTGAAAATTCACAATTTTCTTTTCTTCATGCAGGACTTAAGTAAGCAAAAGTATTTCAGAACTCAATCGATAATTGAGGAAAATCTTCTTCGCTTTTAAGAACGAATGCACATCTACATTTTTGTTGTGAAAACAAAATTGTAGTTGTATATAGAAATAAGTAGGCTTTGATTTACACATGCGTTGTTAAAACTAATGTGCCAGTTTGCCAGGTGAAGGTGGTTAATAACGTGAACTTTATTTGTCAGTGAACCTTTGGATCATCGAAGGGCCTGAAATATGTAAGTGCCTGTTGTGATTTGATTAGAATTTATGATGCGTTACATGTTTAAAATGATCGTCTGATTGATTAATTAGAATTAATAAATAAGGCGTACGCTGCAACGAACTGATATAGCAGTACCGGAAGGAATTGCCTTAACAGTTTCGGAATTGAATACATTTCGTCAGTCAGCCAGTTCGTTGACCATACAGTTTACGAATCGCGATAATATATTTATAAGTGAAAAGAAACATATTACAAATAGAGAAATGATATACCACTCTAAAAATAGGTAGGTCAAAGTACTCGATATGTTAATAGACGTGTAACAGTTATAGCGTGGTACTTATTTGCACTGTAAAGGGGAAATTATCGGACATTACTTCGACAGACAAATAATATCGTCACATTTAAATTTTCCAAGAAAAAAAAAGGAAAATTAAATTTATTTGCAGAATATCAGAAATAAAACGAACGGCCTTAATGTTGCGATTGCCAGCGCTCATGTATTTGAACTGTCGCAGTGCACGTAACACGTTCCGCATTGTAGTGCAAGCAGGTGTCTGGTTACGTGTTACATATGGTCATCATCTTATTTTCATAACGCTACCTTGTAAGTAACCTTTGATTACTTAAGTTCTTTATAATGAAATTTATTTATTTTTAATCGGAAAACTACTTCATCAACGAAAAATTTAATTTACCTAATTATAAAATTATACACCGAGTGACTTTTTTAAATCAACTCTTGCTGTGGAATTCAAAACGTATGTCTTAGCTTGACTGAAAAATAAATTATTGCTCTTGACATTGACAGTTGTTAAGACGAGTGAGAATTAAACGTTACTTAAACCCAGGGTTGGAAAGTTTAATACAAACTGTTTAAAACATAGTGTTTAAAACACTGAATTAAAAACATACCGTTTGTTTTAAACAAAATGTTTTAAACATGTTTTTTTTTGCTAATGTTTTAAATTCATTTTTTGTAATTTTAAGCTAAAAAAGAACACTTTTGATATAAGTGCTTTATTTTTGTTTTAAACATGTTTTCTTACTAATGTTTTAAATTATTATTTTTTTTTAGTTTTAAACTAAAAAAAGAACACTTTTGATGTAAGTGTTTTATTTTTGCAACGTAATACTGTGCAACCAGAAGCAAATTGTTTAGGGTCGGTATTTCACTCACAGATTAAATTTAATCTTTGTTTATTCCCATATCAATTGTTTTAATAATTGTAGACAATGCGTGGCTGAGCTGATGACGTGACGACCATACTGTAGCTCTGATTTGAACTAAATTTGAATTGCATTAGATTAATTATAATAAGTTTACTAATTATTGTTCACTAGAATAATACTTATATTGTAAAAATTTTAAAATACCTTTTCAATATTTAACCTTTTATAATTTTTGAACAGATAAAACAGCGACATCCTACGATCGCTTTTTGACCTAACGTTCCAGTAGGATGTTCATCAATATTACATCGCAATTGCAAATAAATTGGACAAGTCGTTTTTGGTTTGCGGTGGGAATGTCGAGCTACGTCTCTGCTGATGAAGCCCCAAACAGGCCTGAAACAGCTGTACAGAGGCTGCTCGAGGTTTTCACTGCAATCAAAAACGATTTACAACAATTTTTTAAAATTATTTTATTAAGATTTGAAACATACTGGGTCCTCCACTTCCGTGTTCATACCATCGGCTACGGGATGAGTTATTATGTAGCAAACTGGCTTCAATTTGTCAATCCTAATGCAATGTTAGGTCAAAAAGCGATCGTAAGATGTCGCTGTCTAAACTATTTTAACGTTATCGTTTCATTTTTCTTCATTGGATTTCTACCCTGTGTCCCAAGGCCATATGTTCGATAATTTTCAGACATATACCTACTGGACTTTCGGTTTTGCCGGATGTAATATCAACTTTGTTATTTTAAATGAAATACCCTAAAGATTTTTACATATTCGGAATTTTTGTTTTCAAATCTTGAAAGCCACGAGTCATATATTTTAGTTCTAATGCAATTAAGTAATTTGAAAAAATTACTTCGATGGATTGTATTTGATTTTAGTTTTTATTGGGATTATTTTTCTCAGTATGTTGATACCAAATACTTCATACTTTCTTTAAAAATCACTTAAAACACCGCGACCATAGATCCTAAATAAAACAAGCTCCGCCTTAAATGATTTAAATTATTATCAAAGTACATATATTTTTTTTTAATTAGAGATCGAATTTGAATAAATTCTTCGTATCTTTTCACACAAATATCAAATAATAATAATATGTACCTTTTTATGTGAGCTATAAGAGCAATTTAAACATTTAAAAGTGTCTTAAACAGCTGGTTTTTTTTTGTTTAAAACTTGTTTAATTTAGGCTCAATTTTAAACATGTTTTAAACAAAAAAAAAAACTGTTTAAAACAAAAAAAAACAAAAGATTTGTTCTTTAAAAAAAACAGTTTTCTTTTCCAACCCTACTTAAACATAAACCTATATTTACAAACAAAATGGATTTTGCCCAATAGCAGATTTTTATAATGGAATTCGCGAAAAGGGTGAATCAGTGGCGTAGCAATAGGGGTTGAAAGGCCACTCGGCGCCAAGATGCACACTTTGAAATCAAGAAATTTAAACTTTTATTGAAAATATACTTTCCCATGAGCTGATTTTCCTTATCGACCTTATGCAGGGTACAGTTGTTTTGACATTGTCCAGCGATGTTTTTGAACTTAGAAAAAAACATTTTTTTGTAGCGACCGGTCTTAGACTGAGTTTGTTTTTTTTTCCAGTTGCGCTTTCTATTTTTAACCCGGGCACTATGGGTTGTAGTTTTACACTTTTCAATCAGCGGTAAACTTTTTCTAAATTTTGTAATGTTTACATAGAACTTAATTGTAACATCTTGGTTCTCTGAAGGAGGCATCAAATAAATCCGAAACTGTCAGCGGAATGATTAAAATTGTTTTTTTCTTTCCAAACCCGATCAAGTTTACTTTCAAAAATTTAAATAGAGTATTTGCAAAATAAGTGCAAAATATTTAACCACAGTACGTTGACAGCACAAGCAACACGAAAAAGATACTGAAAAAAATTCGCATAACAAAATGAAAATTCCTTTATCCGTCCCTTATTCGGCGCCTATGAAACAACAAAAAAGAAATAGACAGTAAACATCACGGGAATGACTGATACGGAAGACACGCTCACCGAATATCATCTATGTGGAGGATCATATTCAAACAAATGTTCACTACTAGACATTTAGAAATGTTTATAACAATTGTTCGATGTGGCGTCCATCATTAGCGCCATACAAACGAGCTCGGCGAAAAAGTGATTCAAGTGTTCGTGTGCATGTCAAGATCTGTCGACGGATGATGAATACACTCCTCTGAAATGCTGTTCTCTCGCCGTTCGTGAATTGCTGCATTTTAATAAGTAATAATACTACGTATATAGTAGTCATATTTAGCTTTAACTCGTTCAATCACCTTTCACAAACTAATCTGTTGATTCCAAAGAATATATAGCAACATAATCATAAAAAATGAAGCAAAACCTTTCGCTCAGCTGTAATACGTCTTATTGCGACGTTAAAGACAACCCTCTCTACTTCGGCGAAGGTCACTGCTCGTTGCATTTCTGTTTTTTGTTCCAATAAAATTTCCTTTTCTCGACCTATCTCAAAGACATAGCCGTACGATTATTTCTTGCCCGATTTTCAACTGCGATTTTCGCGAAATGTATAGTAAAACTTTTGTTACGGATATGTAAGTTCAATCGTTCTCATTTATGGTGATGTATTACAGGTTTAACCTTCTGCACTTATTTCACAGACTTCCGGCTTATCTATGCCGCTGAATAACTTCTGACCAAGTCGCTAGTTGAATTTTAACTAGATGTCAAAACTATATTAAAATTTAAATAACTGGAATGTTTACAGTTCAACACTGCAGAGACTGAAACTGCAGTTAGAGACTCTCTAGTTAGAATCTGGCAGAATCAGCCATATTTCACCAAAAAAAGTGTGAAATTGACAATATTACCTAACCTTGCTTGCTTGTTTCTGCCAGACTCTAAGTAGAGGGTTTTTAACTGCAATTAGAGACCATCTAGTTAGAGTCTGGCAGAATCAGCTATTTTTCAGCAAAAAATGTCCCATCACAGTCAAATTGACAATATAACCTAATCTTCCTTGCTTGGTTTTTATGTCAAATTCAAGTGTTGGTTCCAGACTGCATTTCCATTCTTTCTTATGATTGACCAAAGTACATTTTGGCTGAAATATGGCGTAACCATTTAAAAATGCATGCCATTCTGCCAAACTCTTACTAGAGGGTCTCTAACTGCAATCATATGAAAGCGTTGATGGCAAGCGTCGTTTGACATTTCAGATTTCAATCATAGAGCTGGATATTTCTACTAACTAATTTATCAAAAATATTTTTTACGGTACAACACAGTATTTTCATTGGATTTAGTTTAATGCACATTTAATTTTTATTCACCTAACCTATAATCTTGTCGCTTGTGATGTTACGACAAACATCTATCAAATAAAGGTGCGTTTCGTTTGCGCGCTCATACGCTTCAAGCGCTTACGCTTACAAGCGCTATTTTCTGCTGTTTCCTTTGACGCTTAGTCGTATCAGGCGTTATAAGCAAAAGTGTTTCTTTTGGCTGTTGTGTGCACAATAAATTCATAACCTTCACAAGTTGTGCGGTGCTGCAGTACTACAATTAATTATCTTCCTAAAGACGCTAAAGACCAACGCCTTTTAAAATATACATAGTTAAATTTCACAAAAAAATGACAACAATATTTCAAAAGTAAATTTTGCAAACCTGTGCCAGTTTAAGTTTTATATCATTTGATCAATAATGGATATACAAGACAGGATCATTAGAATATATGGACACCCTAAGATATATGCTTGTCAGTATTTTGAAACAAAAATATAGTATGTCAGAAATAAGGTGCACAGTTTTTTTTTAAATCTGCCCCATAAAATCATTTGCTATTATAACCATGAAAATTAACTTCATTAGTGAAATTAAACCAAACTTAAATAGCTGCAACGCAATATTTATAACCAACCGCTCCCTGTGTGAGGATGATCAGCTGATTCCCTCATACGTTCCATTTGTGGCATAAGCGCTCACGCTTTTGCTGCCCTACCTCGATGGAATAAGCGATTGTGAGCACAGACTATGACGTCACAATGACATTTCCATATCGTCACCTAGCGCTTTGTGAGCGTTTGCAAAGCCAAAAGGAACAGGTTAAGCAATGCTTACAAGCGTTCAAAGCGAATAACCGCGCAAGTGAAACGCACCCTTAATAAATCAACAAAACACATCGGATTGCAGTGTTGCAAATAGCTAAATAAAAAATGCTCTTAGTTGTATTGTCAACCCATTTTTGATCGCTTTGTGGTATCATCGAATCGTAATTTTATTGGCTGCACGCACCACATGACCACAGTTAATAACAGTTTCTTTAACTGGTTTGTACAAAGGTATTTGCCTTAATGTTTTTGAAGTTAAGAACGTTCACGAAGTGACACTAGCAATTTTGACGTTTAATTTAAATTTACTAAACCTTAGTTTTTTTCTTAGTTCCGTTGCACGTCATCAAAGTACCGATCAGTCATGCCAATTCTCAGCTACAAATTCAGTATATAAATAATCCGTCCGTTTTAAAACTTAGTTAGCAGCAATTTGCAATGTTGTTCAGTTTTATTTGTCAAATTTATCCTACCTAACCTTAGAAAAAGGAGTTCAATATTTATGACATTTCTTATTGCGAGCACAAAAATTTTTCAAAACCTTGAATTTTTTTCATATTTAAATATGAATCCAAACTGTTTCATGTTTGTTTACATTCCGTACCAAATCATATGTTCGGTGTACGTTACATCTGGCAACGATGTTTAAATTCTACGTTATCATTGTCAACGACATGCAACGGAACTAAAGAAAGATAAGATATTCATGAAAGAATTGTCGTAAGATTTCAATTTATTAACTTTTAATTTTCAAATCGATATTTTTTATGTTTGGCAGAAACAAAACCTCAATAAAAGCCTGATTTACTAAATTTGTGTAAATACGTATGATATGTCAAATTGCCCGAATTTTATTATCCACTACGGTTCAAGTCCAAAGTATTACGCCTGGTGTTAGTTATCGGGCACTTTTTTAACTTGATGTTTTGACAGTCTTTAGCACTTCTATCACATATGTTAAAAGGCGCTGTTAAAAATTTTGCAACCCAGCCACTTGACTTTTAGCTACGCCACTGTGGTGAATGGAAATGCGATATGCAAGTTACATTGATGAGTTTTGTGAACTTTTTTTTGTGGTTTAACCGTCACCAACACCGCTGCGGAATTTAAAAATGCAGGAGTGCGTTCAGAAATAAACCCCGGGGTAAGAGTGAACCTTGAGCGAACCTCAACCGTTCAAAATAAGAACTAAATAAAACTTCCTCGGCGTTTAAATAGAGGTTCGGATGCACTCTGCGGTCCTCGGTTGTGACAATGGTAGAATTTACCATCATGCGCAATGTGAAACAAAATATGTTACGATAATTGTGGAAGTCAATTTTGAAAGCACGTTCGAACGCATGAACATTAAAAAAAATATATCCCAATCTTTCTAATGTTTCTAGAATTTGGAAAGAAAATCATTTATATACAGGCTGGCTTAAAAAAAACGAAACAGACTAAACATCTCCCAAGAAAATGTCTGTTTGAAAAAACTCTAAAACAGGTCGATTTAAAATCCAAAGGGGATACTTTTTATTCTATACCCAACTATCATACATCATTTCCCTCCCTCTCAGCTTTCTAACCAATAGAATTTAAATAGAGTGGTAAATATAAGGTTCTAAATCGACACACTTCGTGTTCAGTTAGCGACATTTGTGATTTTTTCTATCTATCCCTGTCGCACAATAATCTCGTCTAGGGATAAAAAGCACAGTCGAAAGTTTGTTAATCAAAGTGACGTTTCACAAATGGCATTTTACTATGGCTGCGGATAATAACATAACCTAATACATTTTTGACTAGACAGTTAGCTATAAATTACGTAGTAAACAGAATTCCCTAAAAGTGTTGATTTCCTTGTTGCTCTTGCGACATTTGTGTGTGTTATCTTTGTTCCACAAGATTCTCGGAATGAGAATGTAGTGGCGTTAGCTGAACACGTAAGTGTGTTGATTTAGTGACCTTAGGTAAATAGTACTATTAGTGGCCTCTTTCGAGAAAAAATATGGTTTCGTATTCCAAAGTGCACCTCACATCGGGGTGTTAACTTTCGAACGCACCCCAGATAGTGTGAACGTAAAAAAGGAAGTGGAAGACTTTCTCTTAGAACTGCAGATACTATTGATGATGTAAGGAGAACATATGGATGATGAATCTTTATAAAAAATTCTGAAAATTCTGAAAGAAGGTCTAATATGCGTCCATATAAAATGCAAGTCTTCATGAGCTTTTGCCAGCAAATTACAAAAGAAGTGCTTTATACTGCCGCTGGTTTGTTCAGCCTCATCTAATGGATAACGATGGTTTACTGGATCGGATACTCTATTCAGACGAAGCATGATTCTAGTCAGACGAAGCATGGTTCTATACAGGCGAAACATAGTTTCATCTTTCTGAGTATGTCAATTTATAGAATTTTATAAAAAAAAAAAATTGTGCAAATCGTTTTTGATTGCAGTGAAAACCTCGAGCAGCCTCTGTACAGCTGTTTCAGCCCTGCTTGGGGCTTCTTCAGCAGAGACGTAGCTCGACATTCCCACTGCAAACAAAAACGACTTGTCCAATTTATTCGCAATTGCGATGTAAGAGTGATGAACAGATAAAATAGCGACATCATATGATCGCTTTTTGACCTGACATTGACATTTTTTCTAAAAACTTTCATTATGCTTTGACAGCAAGCATGGCCGCCTTGCATGGGGGAGCAAATCCCGCTTCAATTTGTTTATCCTACTGCAATGTCAGGTCAAAAAGCGATCATAAGATGTCGCTATTTTATCTGTTTATAGAATTTTAGTTCAGATAACCCTCTCTGTTTCTCGAAGACGATTAATTGGCCCGATATTTTTTGAGGAAATGGTAACTGCTGAGCGATACATGAACAATGTCAACTGTTTTCATAAACCAATTATTGGACGACGATTTACAGCGTCCTCTTTCGATACGCAATGGAGCCATAGTTCACATAATACGAGAAACTATTATTATTTACGCGAGTTTTATGGTAGCTTTTTACGGGTTAAATTTCAATCTCTGTCAGAGTAAGAAATGACAAGAAACATACAGTAAAGTCGCGTTAAGTGAACGGTTATACTGCATGAAATCGTCAAGTCAACGGCCAGAGAGGCCCCATTTTTCATCTCCGCAAGTTGGTTGTATAGAAATAAATAACCATATTTAACCATTTTGCCATAAATGGAAACGCATAAAACTAAAGACCCTTTTTGAACTTGCAAAGTTTTCCGAAGTATAAAAGCTGTAGTTTTGTTTTATCCAGTTTTTTATTAGTGTTTTGCCACAATATTTACTTTTTATTATTTATAAATTTTATAACAGTAAAGCCAACATTTTGGATAGAAATTAAATTTTAATATAAGTAGTGATTGTGTAGTAATTATAAGTTACATTCATAATGAAAAAGTAATTTATTTATTGTAAATATTGAATTAAGGAAATCATGAGATAATGTGAAGTCAATTTAAAATCTAAATATTTAGACTTTCTTAATGATGTGACACTCTCAAGATAAATCTGTTCGATACAATTAACTAACATTGCGGCTTTCTTGCGGTTTTTCTATGACAAGCGTGACTTTAATTCTGCCACCAGTGGCTGACCGCTAAATCACGATTTAATTAATATCGGAAACTGTTGTACAGTAAGTTCCGAAAACTGACAGCGGCAAAATACTGAAGACATAAAAGAAATAAATTGTTACAATTCATCCATAATTACTTTTCCTTGTACAGCTTGATCACTTTTAATAATTTGCAGGTAGAGTTTGTTATAAAATGGAATGCAATTTACTTAATAATTAAGAAACATACTTTTTCGGCACTAACAGCGTTTTGGTGCAATACATGTTATTATTAAAAAAAAATGCAAGAGAATGTTACAGTTTTAAACATATAAAATAGCGACATCTTACTATCGCTTTTTGACCTAACATTGCAGTAGGATAGACAAATTGAAGCGGGATTTGCTCCTAATGAGTCCCCCATGCAAGGCGGCCATGCTTGCTGTCAAAGCATAATGAAAGATTTTAGAAAAATTTTGTGCAAATCGTTTTTGATTGCAGTGAGAACCTCGAGCAGCCTCTGGACAGCTGTTTCAGCCCTGCTTGGGGCTTCTTCAGCAGAAACGTAGCTCGACATTCCCACTGCAGACCAAAAACGACTTGCCCAATTTATTCGTTACAGTTTTAGTAAGAAAGCACAAAAAAATATGAAATATGATAGTCCAAAACGACTTTTTGTTTGTTAACTTAAATTTTTACTGAAAATATAATGATTTGGTTAAAAAAATGTTAGTTAAAAGTAATTGAGTGGAAACTTTGTACCTACAATATCATATGCAACAACATGCCTTTCACAGTACCTACTACGTAGTCAGTCAATTTCCATAACAAATCTATTCTTAACTGTTACCAGTATTAAATTCAGAGTATCCTCTAATTTATGTAAGCCACAATTTACGATAAATAGACATTGCTTTTAATTATTCAATTCTTTTAATAATATCACATACGATGAATTTTACTTTTATAGTGTGTACCTACAAATATCAACAACACCCTGTGTAAATCGATCTAATTTTTGAATACCCAATTTTTCCTTGATATAATCAATCACTGAGTTATACAGATTTCAATAATATAGTTCTTAATCTTTCTTGTACTTTGTTATAAAGCAATTCTATCGGAATAGTGTAAAACGGCCCTTACTTAAAATTTTCTTTTTTTGGCTTATTTTCAATTTAATCCTGAAGTTGCAGTCTATAGTCAGATCTTTAAATGACCCTTTTGTAGTCTCTTGTACACCGGCAGAAGACTTTTATTTTAGTCCATCGCAAGAAAGCAAACCTCCACGCATATGCTTCTTGTTATTCATGAAACCGCAATGAACTTTCGGTATATTATTGACAAGGACCAATAAAGCCGCGAATGAACTTCTTTCTGAAGGTGAAAGTACAGTCTGAGTAACTACTTTGTTATAGATGTTATAGTAATTGTATATGTCAATTATCTTGACCCCCAAAATTCTGCAAAGTAGTGAGAGTCGAAAGCGAACGAGTGACACAACTTTCATAGTCGGATAGGCAAACCCCTGAGCCACTCGCTTGCCCACATTTCTTTTCTCGTACTTCTACAAATTAATAATAAGTACAAACATTTTTGCGCAACTTTACCGATTTTACTTTTCCTCTTTGTCTTCGCCACTGATTGTGCAATCAAGCAAATGCTTTTTGTTGTTCACTATTAACTAAAGTGAAAGTCTTCAATTGGTATGCACAATATCACTACAGGTCATGAAGGCCTAAGGTTTAACGATTTTCCTGTATTCCTTTTTATTAACAGCTCTCCTAAGCTACGAGGGGCGTTTAAAGTGATTTTCAATTCGGCCATTGAAACAATTAACAGCAGTTAAAATCGTTTATTATTTCTCAATGTAGTCCCCTCGATACATTTGCCTCATTTCTCCTTCAGCGATGCAATTCCCCGAAAAAAAAAATGTTTTCTCTTGTCCTGCAAACCACCGAAAACTGCTTCCTCTTGTCTTGCAAACCACCAAAAAATATTTCCTCTTGTCCTGCTTCCGTCTCTTCTTTAAGATTTTCGTCATCCGAAAACCGGTGCCCTTGAAGATATTTCTTGAGATATCGGAATAAGTAAAATTCGCTAGGAGCCAGGTCCGGGCTGCAAGGCGGATGGTTAAGTTGTGAGAACCACTAATCCTTCAGGGTAGGATGAGAACTGGGGCATTGTCTTGCAGTTTCCCACGTCTCTTTTCTTTAATTACGTTGCGCATTTTTTTTTCAATAGTCGTACATAATATTCTGCATTAATTGTGGTTTTGTGTTTCATACAATCGATTGACAATCCCAAAAAACACACCATGGTCTTCCTAGCAGAGGTCTACGTCTTGAATTTGTTCAAGCAGGAGATCCTAAATGCTTCCGTTGCATCGATTCTTGCTTCGTTTCGGGGTCCAAATTGTGAAGCCCCGTTTCATCATCAGAAGTCGACCCATAAAGTCACCTGAACTAGAATTAAAGAGGTAGAGGAGCTGATGTGACGCTGCCGTCTTGCAGTGCTTATCCTGAATAGAAAGATTTCTGGGCACCCACCTTGCTGACACTTTGGACACGTGCAGAGCGGTATGGATGATGTTGTAAACATATCCGTGTGATACACCAATCTCTTGGTCAATTTCTGACACCTTTATACGCCTATTTGCGAGTATACATGAATTAACCTGAGTCACCACATGTTCACCATTGGTTGCAGTTTTTGGCTCTCCTCAGTTTGGATCATATTCACTGCTTTGATGGCCGTGTTTCAATTCTTTAAACCACTTATGTCCGTTTTCTTCACCTCCTGATAAATTTATCTGCCGGGTATTATCCTTGGAAACCATTGTATCGATAATAGTTTCCGAGGATAATACCTGCTAAATAAATTTATCCGTAGGTGAAGAAATCGGGCCTTAGTGACCGCAGCATACGAAGGCTCGTCCTATTCGTACACTTTGCATAAAAACTCGATGATGCTTCGATACTCGAACTTCTTCAAACTATCTCAGCTGTATTTCACAACTGATAGAAGGAAAACAAAAACAGATTGGGCAACCAATTTTTGAAATCAAGGAGAACTAGATCTGATGTTTGTAACATAACTTGCACGAAAATCTAAACTTTGTTAAATGCCCCCAAATTGCTCGTATATACCGGGTAATCAACGGAATTCATAATTAGAGGAGGCTGGGATTGGCGCTATTTTATGCTGTATGGTTGGATACACTGAGAAATAAATAATAAATTGACAGTTGTCATATTTGAGGTTATGCTCGTGCTTTATACAACCTTTATTTTGTTATTTTATTTTGTAGGAATGCTGGTATAAACCATTTTTTAGAATATTAGGGGAGGTTCTAAGACAAATCTGTCTATTATCGATCATTAAAAATAAATAAATGTCACAATTCTGACATTTCAAATTGTTAATTTCAAACTGCAAGCCAGTGTTGCCAACTTTTTGGAAAATATCACAGCCTGCTCTAATTATAAATTCCATTGATCGTATGATATTACCTCTTTCCATTGCTTCCTTGGACGTTTTTTTTCTGTCAGCAATTTCTCTCTTAAGCACCTTCTTTGTCGCCCTGTCCTGTGATAGTCTGCTGCAGTCCCAAACATCGTATCGTTGGGATTTTATTTTATAACCATTAAGATTTAGATTTAAAATTTGGAGCTCCTAATCTTCCACAAGTTCGTCCTTCGATTTTCTGTCTCACTGGCCGTCAACTTTTTTCCCCTTTGATAGTTTTCTTTCGCACACTTCCAAATGTTGTTCCTTTTTCTCAGTTGTAATCCATAGCTCAATCCCGTAAAGAACCACTGGTCTTTATGATCATTTGGATCATTTGGCATTTTCGTTAGAGCACCTGATGTACAGGTGATGTTTTCCTTAGCTAACCTTAGATTTATTTCTTTTCTTTCATCGTTCCTAGTATGAATATTAACCCCAAAATATTTTAATGAAATTTAGTTAAGATGCCTATGTATTTTGTACATGTGTGGTTTTCCAAAACTTATCGTGAAGCTCCTTATGCTTTGAAAATAATACATGTGTTCTGTCTTTCGCAAATTTGAAAGATTAGGTCCTTGTCTTTTTTAATTCCCTACTTTTATAACTACGTATTTCGTTTTATCATTTTTATTTTTAGTTCTTTTGTTTTGCTTTAACTTCTGATCTTTTAGTTACTTTGCACACTTGCCTGCTTCTTGTTAAGTTAAAAAGGAAATGATGAAACTTTTTTACTGAATTTTTTAACAATGTTAGAAATAAATGTTCGTCAGAAGAGAAAGACAGTAACAGAAAGTACTTTGTCAACGCAGAAGAATGTTTACAAACTCCTGGACGGTTAAGTTTGATAAGAGACGGAAATTTCTGGAATGCAGTTGCATGAAAAAAGGAGCTGCTCGACGGCTTAAAAAATTGCTTTAGTAAATTTTCTAAAAGAAAACTTGTTCAAATCTTGTTATTCCACAACAGTGGTCCTTACGTAATAGTCAACCCTAATTACAACAAGCAGAACAGAACAGAAAAGTTCTTTCAGATAATAACGCATACCCATTCGTTTTAAAAGTTACAATGAATTATTCTGTCTGGTAACTTGTAATTCGATAACTTAACTTTGAGGAAATATATGTCCGTACAACTGCTGTCGAGCAATTTACTTTAGAGCGATTAATTTCAAACAGTTGACCGGACACGGAGAAGGGTAACTGTAGGTTGTAATTACCAGTTCTAAAGAACAACTCTAAAACATTACTTGATACAATGACACTTCGAACTCTAGTTCTAAATAAACTCACTACTTTGCATACCATCAGCTTTTTCTCTGAGGGCCAATTTAGATCTGAGACTCAAAGAAATCATCGTCGGTGGGTAAAGCAAATTAAAATCCTTTGAAATTTGAGAATTGAAGAAGAAGTGAGGATGCAAGTTGAAACTACCTATTTCAAGGAAAAATCTTAAACTTTCTGAAGGCTTCGAAGTTCTTCACCATAAGATATAAGCAATCAAATTCCGGACAACTTAATTGGGAACAGTATTGCTTCATGTTGGTAAGCAATTACCCTGGATAAGATTCAGTGCACAACTTAAATTATACAAATATTATACCTATATATAATGGGCAATTTTTATTAGTTAACATATTTTATAACGTGAGGTTATTGATTCACGAATGGGCTGGTGTCGAGGTGGGGTCGTTACCGTGTCGGCTGCATGCGCTTGAGCGCCCATCCGTACCGTATGTCTGATACCAAAGTCTATTCCTCCCATTATCTTTAAGAAGCGGCCCTTAGACTAAATAATATTACATAGGCGTACCCGTCTGAGCAGTAACGTTTTAAGAGCAAAGAATAATTGGTCCCAGTTATATTGTGGTAAGGTACACTTCTCCAAAGACTTTGTTTATCAATTTTTAACTGTCAGGTAAAGATTATCGAATTATAATGGAGGGAGTATAGAAGCAAGCTATCATTAACTAAAAGCCAATATTGGTTATGAAATAGTTTATTTCTAAATACCGTCTGCAGTGTACATCCTAACAACAAAATTGTTTAAAGGAATGCATCCATTGCAATCAGAAGTAAAGAGGCATTGTGGCTTGATCTTCATATTGGCTGCATAAGTCCTACCAATTATTATATCTCAACGAGCTCATATAAGTAGAAGTGGTTTGTTCTTCTGCGTGTTTGACTATGCATTACCTTCGCTGTTATCAAAAAAAAGTTTGTGCAAATTTATCTACAGTATCATACTTCATGTAAAAATTGAAGGGATTATTTCAAAAACCAGAGAAGTCCAAAATATCTGGTTTTTAAGTTGCTACCATTTTATATACTTTAAGACAGTAGCTATCTAGTGGTATGATTTGTTTCGGTATAATTCGTTTTGCTAAAACACCTCCGACCGTTTTTCTCAAAAAATTATGTACGATACTACAAAAACAAGACAAGTCCCACTTGTTTTCTGCAAAAGTTAGAGAAATCCTGTCTGTTATATTGTGAATAGCATTTGCTGAAATAACTAATTTTTTATAATAACTTTAGATGAGCAATAAAATATTAGAAAATAAAAAGTGGTGCCTTTCGGTAAAAACCAGACAAGTCCAATGAATTTTATTTTATTTTTACTAAAAATATCATTATTAGAAATTTCTTATAATATCTATGCGAAGTTATTATTGGAATGTTACTACATGAAAATTTATAATAATTATTTCCATGCACTATAGAAAAACTGTTTTTTTGTTAAGGTTCTGACAATTATTATTTTGGGCTTGTCTGGTTTTTGGAATAATACCTTCATTTGCTTAATGCACAGAAGAATTTTTACCAGTCTTTATGAATAGCACATACAGCTACCCCTTAAATGCCTTTCATGTCTTAGATGAAATTTTTCCTCCACGAATATTAGAAGTGAAATCCTAAAGAAAGTCGTCGGTCTCTTAGTTTTCTTGTGAGAGTGGACTTACAACGCCAAATTTTAAGAAAACGGATACGAGGACTTAAATAAAACATATATTTTCTTAACAGCGCTATTAAGTATCAAACCTTTGGTCAAATTACGAGTTGACTACAATGGAAATGCGCACTGAGAGCAGGAATTTTGATCACTTTGTGTAAAATAAATGTTCTTCATTATGATTTCTTTAATTAATATTTATTTAATAAGTTGTTGCAATGTTGCCACATCTCAGACTTTTAAATTGCTTCGTATGAGAAAATTACGCTTAGTGGGAAGCTCGCGTTAGCAATGTTGGTATCTCTACCGTGGATGGAATAAGACTACCTGAAGCTTTAAACAATTTATGAATTATATGAGAACACTCACAATGGGAAATTCGCGATAGCAATGTTGGTATCTCAACCTTTTATTGAATAAATCTACCCGAAGCTTTAAAGGCATTTATATGGGACAGCTTGTATAAACAATTTCTAAATTACGTGAGAACAGTCAGGTACCACATTTCCTCACTGAACATGGCATTATGTAGATTCAGTAATCTCGGTATTCGCTTGATCTTGCTCCTTTTGTTTTTTGTCTTTTTTCCAAAATCAAAATTGCCTTAAAAGGCAAGAAATTTGAAAATTGAAGAAATATAAAATTAAGAAAAATAGATAAGTATTTACATACGGAATTAAGTACAGTACAGAACTTTGTTAAGGAGTGTTATTGGGAAGGAGAATGTTTTTTATAGTCTCTGTAATCTCTTTAAAATGTACTTTTTTCGTAAAAAATAGTAATTGAAACTAGTTTTATAGATCTTGGTGTTGCAGACTCAGTGAATTTCTTATAATTGTTGACAGATTATAAGTTTTGTTACAATAATATATATATAATAATAAATAATATATATGTAATATATATATATATATATATATATATATATATATATATATAATAAATTCCTCTTTCCAAACAGGAATTTCCCAGAAAAATAAAAAAATGCGGTAATAAAACCAGTTCACAAAAGAGGAGATGTCCACGTAATCAACAATTACAGACCTATAAGTTTGTTACCCTCTGTTTCGAAAATATTCGAACATGTAATACATTCAAGAATAACGAGCTTTATGACAGAATGCCAAATATTTAACCACGCTCAGCATGGTTTCATGAAAAACAAAAACACCGAAACATCAATCCTTGAATTTACAAATGAAGTGTTGAATTATTGGAAACAAAATGATATCGCCTGCGGCTTCTTTCTTGATTTATCTAAGGCATTTGACATGGTAGATCATGACATTCTGTTATGAAAACTAGAGAACTATGGAATAAGAGGTGTAGCTCTACAGTGGATGAAATATTATCTCTCTAACAGTGTTCAGAAAGTAATAATACAAAATAAGAATGGAATGGATGAATCGTCACTGACTACCGTTGAAATTGGAGTGCCGCAAGGTAGTACTTTGGGGCTACTTTTGTTTGTGATATATTTCAATGAGCTACCAACTGCGTTAAAAATGGAAGGATGTACGATTTTCAATTACGCAGATCATACCAGCGTACTTATAAGAGGAGAAAATTTTATGGAAATAGTACAGTACAGAAAAGTTCAACATTTATTGAATGCTCTGAGCAATGGTATCATTCTAATAATCTTGTAATTAACAGCACAAAAACAACTTGTACACTATTCCAAATCCAAAATTATGATGACACACCCACTGACATATTCGTAAATAACTGCAAATTAAAAATTTCTAAGAGTTTTAGATTAATAGAAAACCATAGTCGATTAGAAAAAGCTGTTTTTGACTTTCTGATAGAACTAGAACCTTACTCTGTAACGGACTACTGCAGAACTTTCTTTTTTGTTATGTTTTCTGTTAGCACCTTAATTTTTGTTTTTGTATTGTTGAGTATCAAGGTTTTTTGTTTTCCAATTTAATTTCAATTTCTTCTAAAAAAATTTTTTCCGTTTTAATTACTTGTGTGTCTTTGTTTTTAAGTTAAACCCTTATACTTAAAAAAACTGTTTTCTTTACACTGAACGTTAAATGTTTTTTAAATCTTTATTTTCATGTTTCACTTTAGTTTTAAGTCGGGTTTTGCTTTATTTATATCCTTAACGCTTATCAAACCTACGTTCTTGTTAACTTACGTTTGAAATAAAGCTTATTATTATTATTATTATACAGTGTGTGCGGAGATTTTTACTTAATGCATGGGAGTTTTCTTTGTTTTCATTTTTTCGATAAAATCGATAAAAAAAAGAAACTGAAATGTTGTAATTCGATTTCCATTTGTTTTCGAGTTGTAACGTTTTAATATAAAATACCTTACATAATATTCTTTTCTCACTTGAAGTATTCAGATCAGAAGATTCCCTGATACACAAATGCACTTTTTCACAAAACTTGAACATCTCACAGTAGTGCAATTTTTCAAGTGTACCTTTAGATAATGCAGAACAACGAAATCAAAATATCTAAGGAATATATGTAAAATAAAAGTGGATAATCGACAGGCATAATTCGACGAATATTCAATACTGGTGCTTCTATAAAAGAAAGAAAAGAAAAACTCAAGAGAGCAACGTTTAATGTTCATAAACGAGCCAGGCACTGCCTTCAAGTCCTTGGAGGCGTATTTGAAAATTTGCTATAAAAATTAAACGGTACATTGTCCAGTCACAATTCTTGAATTTTCATTGAATTTTTATTTTTATTGCAATACATTTTTAAGAAGTAAGGTTCAAATTTCGTAAAAAGCTGCATTTCTGTATTCGGGACTCTTTTTATTGCAATAAGATTGTAAGAATTAATTTTCAAATTTCGCTAAAAAAACTGCATTTGTGTATTCGGGACTCTTCTGATCTGAATATTTAGATATTTCGTTAAAACGTTACAACTCGAAAACAAATGAAAATCGAATTACATTTGAGATTTTTTACTTATTTTTACGTGTATAATACATTCCTGAAGCTTGTCCCATTCCTCTCCACTCACCATGTATTTGTTTTACTTAAATTGTTCCCCACATTCAAGTTGTCACTACTCATCTCATACTCTCAAATGTTCTTGGAATCTGTGGTAAAATTTCGTTCTGTTTGTACTATTTGCATATTTATAACACTTATCGCCAGGGAAAAGAATTCGGTCCACTTAGTGGTGGATGCTTTTTTCTACCAAATGTACCACTTACTCCTTCCGTGGCTCCGATGCATTTAAATTGCTATTGCATTGGAGGTGAGGGGTTACAGTGTGCGAGCGTTTGCACTTCGCAGAAGTTACTGTGCGCGGGGGTTAATACAGTCCGAATACTAAATTTTCGTACTGCTCGCAGAACAAGTGGGACATTTTCTTATCCCTGCTTATCACATTTACCACAAGTTATTTTAACACTCCGATGTTTTCGTATTTACTATTCATTTTGTTTAAAATTAGTTGTTTATGTGTTTGAATGTAGAAACATACTCGCCAATTCAGTTTCTTCAATTCATGGCCTATTCAAGAGGTCAACGTAGATTCAATCAGTTGCTTACTTGTGTTATTTTTTTTCTGTGATAATATTGTTGACTTTGAGTACAGTGGAAATGATTCTAAATTGGGATAAAAATTAAAATTTGGAGTGTTACATAAAAGTATTTTTAATACGAAGTTATTGTATCTTTATAATAAAAAACATGTTGGAAAAAGAGAACGAGGCCAACGAAGAATTGTTTAGATTCGAAAACAGCGTTCGACGCGGCAGAGAGGTTAGTACGATGGGGAATAATGGAAAAATGGGATCCCCAAGAAAAATGATTAGAAAAGTATTTACAACACAGTTTACGACAGTAATATTAAATGGGGAAAGATCTGCTGCAAAATTTGAGGAGAGGAGAAGAGGAATAAAACAGGAAGGCAGCCTTAACTTAGTACTGTTTATATTAATAATGGACAGAATATTGAAAAACACAAGGGAGAAGACAAGCAAGACTGCAGACAACCATGGAACACAGGCAGTTGCTACCGACCCAACTCGATGGATATAGTACTAGTCACGGACACAAGGCACTGATCGACACATGGACAGAAGAAATAAGAAAATTCGAAATGCAGGTCAATATAGGAAAAACTAAATATATGATAATAAATCCGAAAACACCAATAGATGCAAAGGGAATAATAAAATGCAAGTAACAGCATATGAATACCTAGGAGTTATGATATCAGAAGATGGGAAGATGAATCTGGAAATATCAAACAAAGTAAAGAAAACCACAAAAATATATTATGTTCTGAATATGCAATATTTGTGAAAAAAGAGCTGGAAACAAATGTAAAATTCCAGGTATATAACAAACTAGTAGTACCAACTCTATTATACGATTGTGAGTCCTGGGTGAGTACAAAAGAAAACACGAAAGTATGGTGACAGCAACAGAGATGACATATTTGAGAAAAATGGCAGGGTAGGCAAAGATGGATAGAAAAGAAATGAGGACGACATCAGACAGCAATTAAATCAAGAAGACGTAAAAAGGAAGAAACACAAGAGAATATTGAACTGGTTTGGACACGTAACAAAAACTGACGAAGTAAGCAATGGAAGCAAGGAAAGAAGAAGAGGAGAGAGAGGAGAGCGAGACCAAGAAAAACATGGATGCAGCAGGTAGAGGTGATAAGAAAGAGAAAGGGGAAAACACTAAAGGAAATGAAATTATTGGCAAGTGACCGGAAAAAATGGAAAAGTTGGGTGGAAGAATGAATAGGAAAATCCGATGCCCAGATGGACAAAGGAAATAAAAAATTGCTCATTCTGTTTTTCTTTTAAATTTTAATTACAGTAATTTTAAACAGCCAAAAGTGTCTCCCAAACAACATTGAAGATGATTTATTTGCTTCTCATAAAATATGCATTTCAGTGTATTTAATAAAATAGCGGGATCTAATGTTACAACGACGCACGTTGTCAAAACCATGATCACGCTGTATAAACGTTAACTAGAATGGATATTCAATTCTAAATTTGTTTATGTCTGAGGTCTAGTAATACGAAAAACGATCATCTGTTTAAATTCTACTGAGTCGTTCGCACATGCTGGCAAATATTTTTATTACGTTAAGAAGATATATAATTGGAGAGGAAAAAAAGAAGTATAAGTTCTTTCATTACCTTTTTTATTGATCATTAATTTGTTTACTATTATCTGCACAATCACATAACAGTTTCTTGCTCTTAAGTCGCCTGATTATTCAGCGATAAATATATTGTTAAATATTACAGGAAAGACTGAAAGTTTATCTATTTTGTTTATTTGAGAAACGTTTAGCTGTTAACTGGAAGTAATGTTTTTTTTTATTGTATTTTTATATTTTAAAATATGATTTTCGTTCAAATTATAAGTAAATTTCTGAATGGTACAGTGCGTTTCAATTTAAAGTCTTAAATATGTCATTGTAGTAATAATCTGAACAATTTTACAATCGGTGTCTCGTCTTCTAAAAGCTTTAAATAATTATTAGTTATATTACTCCCGAAAATTAAGTAAAGCATTTCGTTCTTACACATTTAATATTGTGTTTACATAATTAAATAAAACATGGAAAATTAACCTTTATGACGGAGTCGATACGGCTGATAATTTCTTAGAGCTTTTAAAGTGCGACTAAAAAGTTTTTAAGATTTTTAGGGGTACCGATCGCAATCTGTTTTATAACTGTGGCAGGACTTCGATTATATCAATTATATTGAAATGCACTATATCGAAAGATGCATCAATATATGTAATTATTTTGCAAAATAAAATTACATGAAAAAATAGGCGAGTTACACGGTGGAATCGCTTCATATTTTATTTCAGTGACAGTAAATGCTTGAATTTAAAAGAATCAAATTGTTGATACACAATTTGAAATGCTGATATGATTATTTTGTTTACACACACTCCTGGTACTCCCGCATTAAACTTAAACGGGGGTTCCATTGAACATTTTACCACAGTGGTACTTTTTTGTTGCGTTGGTTAATACATAATTGACCATAAAATTATCGTTGGGGACCATATAATGAATGATTTTTTACGGTTATTAATTTTTATGAAATGAAGGTTTATGACATCTTTAAGTAGATCTGGAATGGTTTAATTTGTCTTATATCCACTGAACTTTATTCATTGCAGTTTATTATTGCATCATTCTAATTCAAATTAAGCTAATTAAGCTATCTTATTAATTATATATAATATCCTCACCTAATTTATGCACAAGTTTTGATAATACTTACCAAGTAGGTAAGTACAAAAATTTTCTACTCTTTTCGTTTTTAAGGAAATCGTGGAAACGACAATACATCATAGTATTAAATTAAGAATTTAGATGAGATTGAGATACAATGAAAGGTCTTGTTTGCTTAGGAATTGATAAATTTCTTTGAAGTATAAATACTCATGCAATTCATGGTTGGTAGTGGAGTGCATGCAAATAATTAGTTAACTATTTACGGCTTTCAGTATTTCGAGGTCATGAAGTTGTCTTTCTGTTCTCTTCAGTTTTCATTATAAAAAAAAAGAAAATTATGAATATAAAGAATTTTTACGGCTGGTGTTTCCGAATTGATAAAAATCTTGGACGTGGTTTCTGTTAACATCTTATGGATTCTATTTAATCCATGCTTAAAAACCGTTTATTTACCACCATGCAAATGTGCTACTGTAAATAGCGATGGGATACTTTGTGCCAAGAAACAATTTGAAACTGATGTAACGTGACAGGCGATTCGTGGGTTGAAATTTATTGATTTCCGGAAGGCATGCCGTGAATTTTTATATTGTATGTACAGTTAATGAATTACGGCACAGTTTCCTTAACTTGCCTCTGACGAAGTAAAAACTGAAGAATTTTTTTAGATCACCTATAAAGTCCTTTTTTTAATTTATAGAAATGACGAAAGCTATATAATCCAATTATTATTAGTACACTAAGATTGTGATTAGATTTCAAAGAGAGTCGTATACCAACTACGAAACTGCAAAGAAAAATGAAGGTGTTATTATGATTATTTCTAGCAAAAATTTTCACTGCTATTTAAGTTATTATTTACGCTAGAATTTATGAAGAAATTAGGAATTCCCAGTAAATAAATGGTTCCGATTCCAGTCTAAAATAGTAATAAGCGTAATATTATTATATAAAAATTCCTTGATGATGCAGTGGTGACTGAAGTCAATTACCAAAACCATCGACTGACGTTTAATTTGGACAAACCGACTCACCACCGACCTTCCAGATTTGATGGTACAAGATAAGAGAGGTAC
The DNA here is from genome assembly GCA_036172665.1 of Prosopocoilus inquinatus. Taxonomy (NCBI): domain Eukaryota; kingdom Metazoa; phylum Arthropoda; class Insecta; order Coleoptera; family Lucanidae; genus Prosopocoilus; species Prosopocoilus inquinatus. Next base: position 27,618,876 of record CM069876.1, on the reverse strand, counting down.
ACTCACGAGCATGCCTCAGATATCGATGCATTCGGGCGTAAGGTAAAGCGAGAAAGACAATGGTATAAAGGATAGCTGCCGCATGAATCAGAAATGCGGAATAAATTGTTTTTTACGTAAGCTCATGTTGACCTTTAAACCTTCGTTTTTCCACCAATGAGATTCTTCTGCAGTATGGGAGGAACGTGTTTCTCGCATCTCTGTAAAACCTCATTCTTAAGATATTACTTACTTTCTGTTACTGTCATCTTCCGTTACTGTCTCGAAAGCAACTACCACAGAAACTGTCAAAGTTTAAATACCTTGAAAGATCTGTCACGATAGTTGCTTTCGAGGCAGCCACCGACGCAGAGATTAGCATCGTGAAACCGAGACTTAAAGCAAGCTACAAGAGTCAGGAAACGATAAAAGAAAAGTCGCTGATGTAGATAAGAAAGTAATGCCCTTCGTAAACTGTTTTTTCTGTCAATGAAGTGACGTCATTGTTTTTCTTTTCCCCTCCTCTTATGTTTCATCGAAAGAAGATAGGTGATGTTTCTTCAGCGAAAGAAATGTTGCGTAGTTTATTGGGAAAAACTTCTTGTTTAGCCTAAACTATTTCTTTTGAGTACATTCAAAGATCAAAACGCTAAAAAGGCGTGGATTGCAACTATTTTAACATCCTGTTTTCTGTTTTGATATATCAGTGTTTGATCGTGTTTCGATCGATTTAAAGTAGGTTCCCATAATTAATTAAATAATAATTAAGTAACTAATGTAAGTGAGAATGAAATTAGATAGCTTAAAACAGCTCAAAACAGCTTGACATCCGAAGTCGGTTTGTATTGTGCTCTCTCTCTTATGTTCACCTGTCCGTACCGAATGCCTCGTCGGAACACCGCTATTTCTTTCACCGTGATGAGCATCAAATTGAATTGAAAAGTAAACTTGATATCTTGCATGTAGATAAATCCACACTCTCACAAAGAGAAGTCAAGGTGACAAGGTGGCTTTGTTTTTGTAAGACAACTATATACGCTGTAGTTTAGCGTTTCCTTACTTGGAATGTACATTTTAAACTATTTGGATATATTTTTTTAATTTTTTAATACTACTTTTACTTGGTACAATTTCAATTTACTCGGTTCATTGATTAATAAATTCACCAGATTTCAAAAACTAGTTATAATTATTTTTTTTTTGTTTGCTAATAGTATTATATTGACAGCTTCGTTTTATCACCGGTAAATACCAAATACATTGAGTGGGCGCCGGAAGTTCTAATTAATGGTTTTCGGTGTTCCGGGAATCCCCTTGAAGTTAAATATCATGGGCAGGAAATATCGTAGATAACTGCTACTATTCTATTAGCTCTAATTCGCATTTCTTTTAATACGTACACAATACGTATTACAGTACATGGTATGTGTTTCATAGAAATACAGTATGACTCCTGTTGTATAAGGGCTTGCCTAAAAATTCCTAGGATTACTTATTTTTATTTAATCACTTGATACACAGGGTGAGTTGGATGAAACGAACCAAATTCCGGTAGTGTATTTTATACGTAAATATAAGGCCGGAGAAAACAGAAAGAAGTTGTTATGACTTTTTGTTTATTATATTTGAAGAGTATTCACGCAAAACTTGATAAGTTAAAAAACGAACTTCGAGTTAGACATGGAATCAAGGGTTTATTATTGAGTTGCCTTGTCTGGTAAGGTCTCATTAATTAATTTCTGATATATCGCGATATACCGGGTGTCCCGCGTCATGTGCTCACCCTGCTAGAATCTTTATTTATTAATCGATTAACCTGAATTTTGGAGACAACAAACTAAACAAAAAATTGAACTTTCCGACATACTGATAGTCGTCATAGGACTTCCGGTTTCCCCGGAAATGATATCAACTTTCTTATTTTAAATGGAACACCCTATATATTTTTACATATTTAAAATTTACGGATCATTACGAGTCCGAATACGTATCAATTATTAATTTTGGTTTCCATGACAACGAAAAAAAAAATTTTTTTATTTTTCAATCTAGAAAGCTATGAATCGCATTTTATCGATCTAATGCGATCAAGTGTTTCGAAAAAATCACTCCTTTGATGGTATTTTGATTTTTAACATTTTTACAGTATTTGAAATTTTCATTAGCTCTTAACTCAATTTTTTCGATAGAACTTCATATGTTTCTTAGCTTAGTTCAATTGAACATTTTTTTCTGAATACGCTGATACCAAATACATCATATTTTCTTTGAAAACAATTTAAAATAGAGCATGTCTTATTGAAATTTTACACTCCCTTTATTTCAAATGACTTTCAAAGAAAATATGACGTATTTGGTATCAGCGTACTCAGAAAAAAATGTTCAGTTGAACTAAGCTAAGAAACATATGGGGTTCTATCGAAAAAAATGAGTTAAGAGCTAGTGAAAATTTCAAATACTGTAAAAATGTTAAAAATCAAAATACCATCAAAGGAGTGATTTTTTCGAAACACTTGATCGCATTAGATCGAAAAAATGCGATTCATAGCTTTCTAGATTGAAAAATAAAAAAGTGTTTTTTTCGTTGTCATGGAAACTAAAATTAACAATTGATACGTATTCGGACTTGTAATGCCCCGTAGATTTAAAATATGTAAAAATATATAGGGTGTTCCATTTAAAATAAGAAAGTTGATATCACTTGTCGTCATAGGACTATCAAGTCCTATGACGACTAGCAGTACGTCGAAAAGTTCCATTTTTTGTTTAGTTTATCGTCTCTAAAATTCAGGTTAATCGATTAATAAATAAAAATTCTAGAAAGGTGAGCACATGGCGCGGGACACCCGGTATTACACGACAAATCAAGGAATCAGGCCTCATCAGATGATTCAATCAATAATAAATCTTTGAATCCGAAGTTCGTCGCTTTTAACTCATCAAGTAAGTGCTTTTCATTTGTTTTCAAGTTACTTTGTTTTACAAGTTTCAGTTGCCTTCGAAATGTGTGGGGCTCAAGAAAGCTTAAACTAGTTTACTTAAGTTTTGAATATGCAAGCGTGGTACTTTTTCATGGTTTTCGCAACGGGGTTTTTAGACCTGCGGTTGAAGAATTTTGTCGACGGTTTCCCCATCGTACAATTTCAGATAAAAACGTATTCAGCAAATTCTTTAACTGGTCTGAGTCCGAAAAATTTCTCATTGTTCACGTAATATCCGGATAAGGTGTTTACCAGGTTATATCGAGTGTTTAAAAAATAGTGTCCATCCATACGTCACATGCTCTTGACCAATCCGACTCTAAAATCACAAACAAGATATTCCTAAGATGTTTACTTCTGGAGTTACAAGATTATGAATCGTTTAAAATAGTTTTTCGGTGGCAATCAAACAGCTTAAAGTTAAGAAATCGTTAAAATTAATTTTTTTTATCACAAAATTTGCTGTTTACAAGTTTATTTTATTTCTCATTTTGTTTTTCTTGGTTTTTTCTTGTCAGTTAAAAACTGACGTCAAAACTACCGACATACATTTTCCATCAATCGTATTGATATACGTGTTTAACAAGGAATTTATGCTCGTCTAAGTACATTTCTACAAAAATTATACTTATGTCGGTATAAATCATTTTTTTTTAGAAATTCTACGTACGGCTGTTGTAAGAAGTAGAAAAGTCTTAAATAAATTGGTATTTATAGGCGAATAAATGCATCAGGTCAAAGAAGATCAATACCTGAATGAGATGATCGACTTTTAGACTTGAAATATTGCACGAGGAGTCAAAAGTTTGCCCGAAGTAACCAGATGGACATCACAGATCGTCTTGAAAAGTGGTTTACTCTTTGTAATATTGAGGAAGTAGTAGACATTAAATGGGGTCTATGATCTTGAAAGTTTGCATTTACTTTAATTTTCCAAAACCACGTGATTGTTTTGCGTAACTATTATTATGGACGCTAAAGACGATCTACACCAATGTAGTTATCTTAAGTTATACTACGCATAGCAGTCTAACGAACTTCAAATGTTTCAATGAAATTGGTGTAGGCGACGATCTGAATCAGGTCATAGAAGATCAACATCTGAATATGATTATCGACTTTTGGACATGAAATATTGCAAGAGGGATCATTATTTTGCTTGAAGTCACCAGATAGACATTGCAGAACAGAAATAAGTCTTGAAGAATGCTTACGCCAGTAGGTATAGCTTTAAGTTATTTTAATAAAATAAGTTCAAATATTTCAAAGAATTTGGTAGTTATAGACGAATATCTGCATCAGGTCAAAAAAGATCAACACCTGAATGAGGTGATCGACTTTTAAACTTGAAATATTGCATGAGGAGTGAAAAGTTTTCCTGTACATCATAGATCGTATCAAAAAATCCGTTTACCCTTTGTAATATTGAGGAAACAGTAGGTATTAAATTGAGTTATGGTCTTGGAAGTTGTCTTGATTGCAGAAAGATCCATTTACTTCAATTCCTCAAGACCATGTGACCGTTTTGCATAACTAAATCCAATTTCAATTTTATGGGTGCTAAACACAATCCAAACAAATGTTGGTATCTTAATTTATATTACGCATAGCAATCTAAAGGACTTAAAATGTCTCAATGAAATTGGTACAGGCGACGATCTGAATCAGGCCGTAGAAGATCAACATCTGAATATGATGATCAACTTTTGGACTTGAAATATTGCATGACGAGTCAAAATGTTGCTTGAAGTTACCAGATGGACATTGCAGAACAGAAAGAAGTCTTGAAGAATGCTTAATCAATAGGTGTAGCTTAAGTTATTTTTGGTATTGCTGTTCAAAGAAGTTGAAATGTCTCGAAGAATTTGGTACTTACAGCCGAATATTTGCATTAGGTCAAAGAAGATCAACACCTGATTGAGATGATTGACTTTCAGACTTGAAATATTGTACGAGGAGTCAAAATTCTGCTGTAAGTCATAAGATGGACATTGCAGAACAAAAAGAAGTCTTGACGAATGGTTTACTTATTGTAATTTCAATATAATATACTCAGTGACACTAGAAGTGTTACACTTAGAAGGAATCATTTTTTGGACTTGATTTTTTGGCAATATGGTAGTCTTACATTAGAATGAAACGATATTTGCAAAAAATTAAAATAACATACAGTACAAAAAAATAATAATAATGTGTTTGGCGAGCCCGTTGCTAAGTACACTCCTGTACACGTCTAGGCATCGACAAAATGAGATGGTCGTTGTCTGCTTGAGGCACCTCGCTTTAAGCAATTTGAACTTCGCGGATTAACTGTGCCAGCGTCTGTGGAGGATGTGAGAAAGTGGAAAAGTCTTCTCCGGATATTATCCCACACATGTTCAATGGGATTTAAATCCAGTGTATGGGGTGGCCACGGCAAAATATTAACGCCAACTTTTTCAAGAAAGTCCATAGTTCGATGAGCAATATGAGGACGTGCGTTGTCTTGCTCAAAAGGACGTTTGGACGGCCTTCTAGGTAAAGAAATAAAGTGGGCTGTAGTACGTTATCCTCATAACGCGAAGCTGTCTTACTGCCACGAATAAACAAGAGAGGTGATCGGCTGCCATAGCAGTAGCCCCCCTAACCATTAGGACAACGGTCCAGTGTACATGTCTCTCAATAGTAAACCCAATATCACGTGTACAGGATTGTACTCAGCTACGGGTTCGCCGAACACGTTATTAATGTTTTTTGTATTGTATGTTATTTAAATTTTTTGCAGATTTTATCGTTTCATTCTTGAAGTAAGACTACCACATTACCAAAAAATCAATTATTATTTAATATTAAAATTATTCCTTCTAGGTGTAACACTTATGTGACTATGTCTTATGTCACTGGTATAGTTGAATGTAAATACATGCAAAATCGTTAACGTCCATTACCCGTAGTTGTCCAGGTGTCCTATTTATTAGGTTAAATAGGATAGCTAGATAGGTTTGAGCGCGAGAGCATTCTCTAAGTATCTAGAATGTGCTTGCTGTAATAGTTCGAGAAGAATGGGATAAAACAAATCAAACTTCTATTAAGTCTATGGCCATATCAAGCCTTTAACCCTAAGAAGTTGGTAAATGAATGGGAGCTTATCGACTTCGTCAAACGAAAGGCTATAAGCTTGTAGGATTGACAATATTTTAATGAAAATTCATACAAAATCGTTAACGTCCATTACCCGTTGGTGTCCAGGTGTCGTTTTACTGGGTTAAATCATTCTACGCCAGTATTTTCTGTTCCCAGCTAGTCCATTTGTCTCTATCCATGACTCTCCTTTTTTTCGTAAGAATCTCGATAACACTAGCAGTCCACGTTTATCTTGCCTTGGCCGTCCTCTACGATTTTTGCCAATGTTCCTAGTTTTCCACACCTTTTTTACTTGTCTGTTACCCCTCATTCATTTCAATTTCTTCTCTTTTGTTTGTGTTTTAACGGTTTTATTTTCAGATCACGCCTAAAGTCTTCATATCTTTTCTTCTCTTTATAAGAGTAAATTACAGAAATTGTTCCAAATGGACATCGTTTTCTTGTAAACATAAATTAACGTGCTGTTTCATATTGTTAACTAAGTTTTGCAACATGACTGGTGTTATATAATTATATTATTCAGTAAATTCACCTTAAATCTATAAACTATAGCCACTAAATATCCTGTTTTATAATAATAATAATAATAAAATTGTAGGTTCTGAAGATTTCGATAGGAATTGTGGACTATACAGCTGGCTGATTTTGTTATCAAAATATGACCTTAAAAATGTTTTGTGCTGTTGTATAGGCTGTGGCTCCATCTTATTGAAAAAATCCAATTTGATATTACGCAATTGATTAATAAAAACTTGCAACATGTTTTCTCAATAATTTTGAGAAACTACAGCTCTTTCAAAGATAACTTTGTATAATTCGCCTTCACGAAATTGCATTCCACACTCTAACTTTTAATGGATGCAAATCTGTTTTAACAAATCGCCTGCTTAGAATAAGAATGTCCTAACTTTCTTGCGAAAATGATATTTACATTTAGAAACATTTCATCATATTGCACAGACTTGGTAACTCCTTAAACTTTTATTTTCATTATTGCCCTGAATTCCTGAGTACCATTTAGCTTAGTTTAATAACAATAAATATCCCTATTGTAAAATTTTCAAAAAATGGTTTTAGGACACTCATTAATTCTAAGTTAGCGAAATTTCAACTTCATCAAATAAACGATCTAAGATGTTTGCCATTAAAAGTTTTCTGTGCTCATTTTGGTTCGTCTAATATATTCCTATTTGCGACGTTTTGAGTAACGTGATATTCAAATTAATGTTGCTATTTTCTCTTCCTATCCTTCCTAATCTTTTTTTTCCAAATTAACAACTATTCAGAAGGTTTCTCTCGTTTCGGTTCTAGTTGAGTTCTTGAGATCTCTGCTTTAAATATTTTGGCTCCACGGGGCTTTTTTGATAATTGGAACTCTAACGAAAACCAAAATGAGTCGTTTGAATAGCTCCACCTTACAGCTCGCTTGAATTGTCATACTGTCACTAAGGTTACATGTAAGAGGACAGCTGTGTAGTTAATGGTTAATGTTAAGTTCTAATAGTTTTTTTGACACCTTACTGCACAGATGAGTGATTGATTGACTAAGGGTTAAGTAGGAAATTGCTTAGTTGATGAACTCCAATGAAGTACGAATGATAAAGTTTTAGGAAAGACGGTGGTTTCCTTCTACCCGGTCCTTTTTCAGCAAGGATCAATTCAAGAAGGAGGTAAGTCCACCAGGTTTTCCTTAGTGTGGTCTTGGGTTCAGCAGATATGGATTATCCTTATATTTAAGCAAATTATTGCTGCCCTCGTCACGTTAATTATTCTTCAGCAAAAAAATAATTTTCAAACTTCTCCCTCTCGAGGTAATTTTCTTCAAAAATACGACTGCGACCAAACACAGATGATTGTTTTAGAAAGAGAATCTTTTCTGCAGTGTGATTATTTTGGACTAATATTTCCAATTAAAGTTTTCAGAAACACAGCAACATTTGGAATTGATTTTAAGGAAGAAAACAAAAACTACTTTTAGTTTCATTTCGTCTATACCATACTTAAATTTATTTAAAATAAACGAATTTACTCTAATGTATCAAATTACTTTTCTCCTTCCGGACCAAGGATTGGATTTAATTTGATGTTTGATTCATTTATTATTCTACTCTTAGATACATGCAAGAATCTGTACGGTAATTCTTCGAAACTGCATTGCACAAATAAAATCCTTTTCAGTGAATTAAACAACCAACTTTTTTCTTTTACTTGCTCGGTATGCTTGAGGCAAGGAAAAAGCCGTTCCAGTTTGACGTAAATGAAATATTCTGGTTAAATTTGGAAAACCCGAAAAGTACTTCGTTGCAAACTGAAAAGTTAAGAAATATAACGCAAGAAAAATACCATATACCATAAATAAATTGCAATATTGCAATACACTCAAAGTTCCAAACTAGTTAAATTTTTTTTTTAGGTTGTCTCGATGTTTTTAAGGGACACTTTTAGTTCATAACAAACTTTTATATTAATATGGGTTGCATAAAAACATTGGAATAAGGCAGTAATGGAATCTTATAAGGTCATTTGATCCACAACTGACTAAATCATTAGGTTTAGTAGCACGCATTTTATTAAAACGTAGCTCAGCTAGACTGCAATATTAACAGCGTCATAATAAAATGCTTGTTACTACGCAGTTTTATTACTTTTATTTGTACTACGTATATATTTTCTAAATTATTTCAAATTGGATATAATTACGTTCACATAATTTTTCTGAAGAAGTTTGTGAACTATTAGTGAACTCATTAGTACATAGCAGAAATAAACTTTTATTTAATATGCTAGTTCACAATTAATATTACCCGTAAGTCATGTTAAATTTGAAGAAACGGATTACCACATTGGCTATTTATCAATTGATTTGATATTTCTCTCTCAGTTTTTCATAAATTTTATACAAAAGTTAACGTCGTATCATGCGAGTCTAATGTCCAAAGAATTTGATCAATAACATCTTCAATAAATACAAAATATAAAGAAAGAAAATAATTGAAACAATATATTTAACGTATAGTTTTACTAAAGCAGTTTGAAATACAATATTCCACGTTGAATTTAATTTTACGTTTTAATCCTAACAAGGTCAGTTTCCGAATCAAATAAATTCACTTATTCAAATTTAAAGTCTCTATATGATCGTATCGAGTGAAAAAAATACTACTTGTAAATTCCACAACCTGTTATACGAACTTAAACGGGCGTTCACAAAAGGATAAACCAATTTAACATTCGTGGGTTGCGTAAATGGAATAAAAATCTCATTTCAACGAATTAAGTTTGTAATCGCTTACCTTACCTTACTCGTTCTCACGTTGTGTATCCTATTATAAGCAGATTCTGGCACAGGAATAAATCTTCTGTTCTTTAATGTGTTTTCTCCTTTGAAGTAGTTGTGTTTTTAATAAAACTCCTTACGCAAGCCATCTGAATCAATAGAATTCGTGTCAATCTTTGAAGCGTACGAAATTGATTATGAAGCTCATCTGGCTTGCCTAATTTGGAAACTTCGGAAGGAAACAATTCTGTACTTATTCCTTTTAGTATGGTACTGTTCCCGAAACAAGAGTCTTAAGTAGTACGACTCATATTTGTGTGAGGAACAGTGTGATGTTTTTAGATTTTGTTTTTGTTTTCGATTATAAAGAGATCATCATCACCAAGTTCATTAATTAGCACTGAACCGTCATTCCTTGTTATCCTATAAATGCAATTGGTTACAGTGAAGCTTGCTAATGTTTTGATTAGAATTCTTGATTCTTTGATAAAATTTATAAGTTTAGGTCACCAGAGGTAATAATCCAATATTGTCGGTCTTCAAAAGAAAGAGCAAAGTTAGTTTTAGCAGAAGAGCATAGGTAAAAATCCATAAGGAAAGACATTGATGAGGATTATTCAAGTAGAGAGATATGTATGTGTTCAGTTAAAACAAAGTTTCACCAAGCATAAGAAAAGTAGGTACCAAGATCCTATGCTTCTTCAGGGAAGAATAGGACAATCAAGAACAAGAAAAAGACCTGCAGTCTTTATCTAATTTTCACAATGCAGTTCCTTCGTTCGAACATGAAACACGAATTTATTTTTTTACACTCACAAAAGTTTTTGGGATAAATTATTATCTTTCGAGTCGGTGTTAAAAATGGGTGATAAAGTTTTTTTTTTTTTACTTGAAAACTTGTAAATCCTTATCAAATTGTGTCTAAAAGTAAGTGTTTTCTTCAACAAGGATAAGCCCTACTGCTACTTTTAAGGGCAAACATCCTAACTTCGTTTAACTCCACAAAAGGATAGATGTGAGGGAACACCGAAAAGGAGTTCCCTCGCGTCCAAAAATTGTTGGAATTAATCCAGATTTTTATGTATGTTTGTTTTTGGTGTCATCAAATGCTTTAAACAGCATTAAATAAATTGGCCGACTCTTCGCCATCGAACTTTTATTCCTTTCCATTGCTCTAATGTCCGATTTTATCAAAGCAAAATATCTTGCTTCTCTTCTAAACCAAAAATTTGTCCATGTTCAAACTTGTGTCATCAAATTTTATTTTTAGAACTGTTTTAGACGGTGTCAAGAAGATCCCTAAAATTGCAAGGCATTGAATGGCCTGTCGACTTTTCTCGAAATAAGATCGTGATTACGAATAAGATTACCAACACGGATTTTTAAGAGATAAAGTTTATTCTCATTTCTTCCACAATAAAATTGACGAAGCTATCAATTGAGAGTGAAACGTTGTGCAATTTTTCTGTTGTGTCTTTAAAGATATTCAGGAGAAGCAATATCAAGTAGACCACGCATCTCCTGGGATACATAAGTTTAGTTTGAAGCACGTTTTGAAATAAAAGGATCTTGTAAGAAAGTTTTCGCAGAAAGGTTAATATTATTTCAAGGTGTAATAATTGGCGACGAGGAAGAAACTAGTAGAATGGGTGAAGTTCAAGATCTACAAACCACGCGAGTGATCGGTACTGGGGGATCTTTGTCAGAATTTCTGCCAGAGTTGGCAGAAGTTTGGGAAGTTTATAAAGAGCTGTTAGGATTTTACTTCGAAGCAAATTAAATAATTGATGCGCAAAAGAAGAAAGCGATACTGTATTCGGCGTGTGGCAAAGAAGTGACGTATGAAGAAGCTCTGGAACTGTTGTCAAATCAAGTAAATTTGTACAATGTTTTAAATTCTACAGACGTGACCAAAAATCAGAGGAGTCAATTACGGAATATTTAGCCGAATTAGGGAAGTTAAGTGAACATTATTATTTTGACAATTTAGATGATCAATTGATGGGTAGACTCATTTATGGAATGCGGGATGGAAAATTTCAACAAAGAATCCTTGCGGATGCGAATCTAACGTACAAAAAAGTGTACACCGAAGCAATTGCTGCAGAATCACCATTTAAAAATGTAAATGAGTTAAATAATTTGCCAATTTCAGTGTTTAAAACAGATTCACCTGACAAGAAGTAAACGAAAAATATTGAAAAAAAAAATTGATTGCTTTCGATGTGGGGAAAATCATTTAGCAAGAATTGTGAACTTACAAATATCAGATGCCATCAATGCTGGAAAATAGGTTACATGGAGAAAGTAAGAGAATACTTGAAAGAATTGGGATTTAAGTCCATACAAGTAGCGCCGATTCACCCAGCAACAAATGGTTTCAGTGAGTGAATGGTACAAACGGTGAAGAAACAACTTAAAATAAAATTTCCTGGACAAGGTTGGAATGTTGAACTGAACAGTATATCTTTAACTTTACGGGCAACACCGTGTGAAACAACAGGAAAATCTCCTGCAGAATTATTAATAGGAAGGAAACTTGCTAGTTTAATGGATAGGTTACATCCAGAATCTTATTTAACGTCAAGGAAGAGAACATTTGAAGAAACATCACTTGAAAATGTCTTAGAGGAAAGAGCTCCTGTATTGTATCGGAACTACGGAAAAGGAAAAAAATCTGGTGTGGTACAACAACAGATAGGTCCAAGGAACTTAATCGTTAGAACACCTGAGGAAGATTTAAAAAAAGACCATTGAGTAAGTTTGGATAGAAAAACCTTCAGCTAATGTAATTCAAATCAATGACCAAACGACTTCACCTGTGCCTGAATTAGAAAATCAACAAAGGACATCCTTGGAAATTGAAGCAACACAGAATATTCCTTGCCTAGAGACATTTCAAAGTTCAGAGACATTGACAGAATCAACTGATCAAGTGATAGATGAAACGGAAAATTTGGGAACTTATCGTCGCCGTTTTAGGAAGGGAAAAAAGTGTCGAGCCTTGAAGATATTCAGGAGAAGAAATATCAAGTACACCACGCGTCTCCTGGGTTACATAAGTTTACTTTAAAGCACGTTTTGAAGTAAAACAATCTTGTAAAAAAGTAATACAGTTCTTGCAGAAAAGTTAATATTATTTCAATATGTAACATTTTTAGTGTCCGTTTAAAGGTTAAAAGAATTTTTAACTCATTTCTTCCGTAAGAAGAAACTGAATTTCAGTTCAAATTTTTCCTTTTTCCTTTTCTTTTTCCTTGAGTTTACTTAGCATCAACGATCAGGTTATCGAGGAGTATTTTGGTTTCTTGTAGACGAGTAGAAATTTATAAGTTTCTGATTTAAAGACAACTGAAATAAAGGTATCGGGTTGACTAATTTGTTTTCTTTTCGATTTTCAAATATAAAATTAAAAAAATTTACATTACTAGGAAGATTATTATATTTGTAAAGGTGTTACGTTTTTTTGTAATTGAAAACTTCAAAATATTCTTCACTGAGGTGCACTAAGTATCTTTATTCACTGAGTGTACACTAAGAGTGTTTCCATCTCGTTTTATTAAATAAGGTTTAAACAAGATGGAGATACCCTGAGTGCGCACTCAGTGCAAAGGTATGCTTTATTATTTGTGACCAGCCCTAGTATTTTAGTGAAGTTTAACTTTCCATAGTAACGCAATTTAGAAAGGACAGATTAGCCATGAGATCATGATATTAGTGACTTAGGGCCGGTATTTTCATCTCTCATTAACTTTAATCGTTGATTCCCATAGTAACAATTATAGAGAATTGTTTCTATAGGAATTAATCAACGGTTAAAGTTAATCAGAGATGAAAAGACCAGTCTTAAGAATAATTTCGATTATTTGATGACTTAATGACTTTTAGTAACTTATTATATGAACACTTATGGGAATAAACTGAAGATTAAAGACTATCAGATTTAAGAATAACTTTTTTTAACTTTCATGAAAGATACACAAGCCTCTGTCTGCTAACACCTCCCCTCGTACAAGAAAGAAAGTTAGCTTAATGGACTACATTGGCTGCAGCTGTTGTTGGTAACAAGAGAAACAATTTCTAATGTGGTTAAAAACGTAAGCATATAAAAAATACATCTAATCACCTGTAAAAGCGATGAGAATTTTCAACAGTTTGTTGAACGAAAAAAATTCTTTAGCAATTAACCCTTTAAACAGACGCAATCCCTTTATTTTTATTAATAAATTAATCTAATAAGATGTTCTGAATGTTGAAATTAGGCGCTTAAAAAAACTTCTTTCTCCAAATTACTCAATAAGGTAATTATATTGAATGTATAGTATTACTTTGTAAGTAGAGAGTAGCTTGTCTATACATAATTTAGATTCATTTTCATTAAGCCCGTAATGACACCCCCTGGGATATTAACTCATCCGAGCTTAATTAGTTACAAAGTGTATTTTGAGGTGCTTTTGGAGAAATCATTTTGCTTTCTACATATGTTCGACAGAAAATTGATAAAAGCAGCTGCACGACCGCCCAGTAAAAAAGCGTTGTTCGAGACACCAATACGACGAATTTTGGGTCGAGGAGAAAATAATACTATTTAGTTATCTCTGTTGACCTTACAGGACCTAGGTCAACTTTACATCTTGCTGTTGCCTCGGCTAGTTCATTAACAAGTTTGAATTATTTGAGATGATACTATTTTATAAATGTTGTAGTCAATAAGAAGGGTGCAATGGCTCTTTAATACAAATACTGGTGATTATGATGATAGTCGTTCTTTTGCCGGAGTTTACAAAACACTCAAAGTCTTATTTTAAGAAACACTATGTACTGCTAGGAACGACGAACATGCACCTGTAATAATTAAGCAATTGCAAAAATTTTCTTGATTAAGACGCTTGCCATAAAAATACTTTGATGTCTAGAATAATTTATATACGTAAATATATTAAAACAATTTTGGATTTGGAGATATTCTTTAGATGATTGATAATATTCGGAAAAAGAAATTATACTGCTGTCTTTTAACATCTTTAGATGACTTTAGATAGAAAAAGATATTACAGAGTATTGGTATTAACGTTCAAAGGGTGTATAAATTATTATTATGAAATTTTATTGCAAATTGTTTTTGATTGCAGTGAATCCCTCGAGCAGTCTCTGTACAGCTGTTTCAGAGCTATTTGAGGTTTCTAATAATTTGATAAATACTGATATGATGTACATATATGTAGCGGTATTTGCCATAACTCTAACCTCTGACTTCTAAGCTAATTTATGAGCAGATGGAATGATCAGAGAGTTTTCTAACTGAACGTTTCGGTTTTCGTTATACAATGAACATCGATATGGAGTCCTTGTATTATCAATAAATAAGTATAACGACTTAAACGATTTTTCTCTTTACGGAATTGTCGTTTATCAATAAAATATTTTATCAAATTCTTATGAAATCAGATCCAAATGATTCGTTATAATATATAATACTGGGAAACTTAGTTTTGCTATATCTTTAGTCAACCAATTTTGATATTATTTCATTCTCCATTTCTGCAGCTCCTACAATCTTCTCTTGATTAGTTGCAAGCCAAATTGTTTTTTGCAATTTTTAATTCCTTGGTAGATTCTTTGGGGATTAAGAAAATTATTTTATTTTAAAAAATTCTTCTGGAGTTGAGAATTATATGTTTTTGATACGTTTGCCAATTTCTTCTGGAGCTGGGAGTTCTATGTTCTGGATACGTTTGCTAATCTGGTCCCAGTAATTTCTTTGAAAATTCTTTAAGAGTGGTTTCTCTTGATGTTCCTCCCTAACTCTATGGTCACGTCGTGGTTGTGTTCTTGTTGATTGGACTTGAAAAGAAATAAATATTAGATCAATTTCACTCTGTCTTTAAATTCCGAAACGGAAACCAGATACACAGATGTTTACAATAGATTTTGGAGCCAACGTAAAGCCTAATGAATCTATGCTTTTTTAATTATCATTGGAGTTTTCCCCGAATGCATTTACTTATATGAAATTCTCTTCCTAAACTGATTCTGTTCGAATTGTTTTGTACATAAACTGATGCCAATCTAGATAGACTAACGAGTATAATATTTTCAATTCTTTTGTATAAAGAAGGTGGAAGAATAGCTTGGAATTCACTCTAAGAAAAATATTACGATAGGTCAGTTTTATAAGTGTTATAGTTATTTCTATCGATCTACCATAATCTATACATGGCTAACTAACATGTAGTGAATTCGTTACCTTTTTAAATTTTTTTACTGAATGAGTGGAGATGAGTCAACAACCAATTGCCAACTAGAAACTAGTCGTTAAAATATGAGAGCTTTGAATCTAAGCTTATGTAAAGAGACGGTCTATAAAATTAATCTTTACAAATTACATACATGGTTAGGATAAAGGGAAGTTAAAAGAGATACTTTTGCTAATTTATGCATTGTAAATCGGCATTTAATCGCAGATCATAAAATGGTCTTTGAAACATGTACCTTTTATAAGTTTTAAAAGTATTTGCTTTAAGTAACTAAAACACTGTACCTTTCTTGAATGTGTTTTTCCCTTTTGTCAATTATGTTTCCCAATTTGTCAAATGACTTTCCTATTTGACATTTTAGAAATTGGAAGAGATTTGATAAATTAGGATACATAATTGACCTTTGGGGAAAACCAAAAGAAAAAGACAATAACAGCAAACCTTACCAGTCCTTACTTTGAATTAATTTTCGTAAAACTCGAGTTAACCCCTAAATCTTCAAATTAATAACAATAATCGTACATAGTTTTATCTGTTAATTAACATAAACAAACAAGACAGCATCTTCCTCATGGAAGCCCAGGTTATCTCCATTTTGTTCGTCATAGGTATATTCTGCAAAATGTCCTCTTTTTTAAGAAGAGGATCTTCTCGGAATTTTACTTGGGGTTTATTTTACATCAGTTCGTGGCAGCAAGGCAGTAGGTATCTGAATTTATAATTACTGTGAAATCCTCAACATGTCTAGGGGATGTAGGTGCATAAATAAACTATTTTAATGACCGTTTTCACCAGAAAATTGATGTAAAGCAAACTGAACTTTTTGTCTGAAGACCCAGGTGTTTCACCGCACTTTTCTTGTTAGTTAAAGGGTTTTTTGCTTTCCTTTCAACTTTTTTTTTTGAAAATTGTGTTATAACCTTTGTAATTCATTATAGTTTCACACCCTGCGCTCAAGAATATTTAGATTTGTTCTGGACTTCTATTAATTGTCATGTTTGGAACAAATCTTCCCTTTTCATAGGTTCATTGATTCAGTTTCTAAAAGATGTTTTAAAAAATGTGAGAATGGAAATTAATGCTATTGTAGACACCCCCATGAACCGAATGCTTTATGACACTAACAGGTACTTCCCATAAATCCCACCCTCATGAAACTCACGCCCTAAAGCTGTCGTGTTCCGATTATTTCCCAAACAAAATAATGCGATACTGTGTGGGGCAGGGATTGGAAGTGAAATTGTTTTAGAATTTTCGCTTTTTCGAAAGTGGTGGTGAGTTTTTGAGTAAAGTGGGGCAGGGGTAAACGGGAGGATTATCGAAATAATTTAGGCTTTAAAAAAATTCGTCGCGGGTCAGGGTAATTTTCTACGATCTAAAATTTTACGTCCAGGAAATTTTAAACCTATTATAGTTACCCCTATCGGCCGAAGCGAATGCGGTCTGCGCTGCGTGTATTCTGTCGAATTTGAGGGCACAAAATATTAACCACTGGCGATATTAATCGTGTATAACTCGAAAATAATTAATTTTTCACGTATGTGGCCGCATTAAATTTTAACATTGCAGAATTCGCATGGTTGGAGATAGCGGCCATTTTGTTAAAATTCCCTCCCGTCTCAAAGCCCATGGTCCGACTTTATGAACTTTAAATGAAAAATTCTGCATTATCGAGGCGAAAAATGCGTACTTTTTCGGCATCGGTGGCAGTTACGGGGTTCAAATATTAATTGCGGCGCATAAAAATCGGGTTCCTTGCAGTTTTAGGGGTAAAAAGTAGGAAATTTTATTTATCGCAGTCCCCCACCACATTCGTGAGTTCGCGATACGTGCGGTTGAAGTGGAGGAAGGCGAATCGGTGCGAGTTGGCAGTCGTCGTGAATTTGAGAGTGATGGAGCTTCGGACGTAGGTCTGAACTCAAGCTGACACTGCTTCGGAGTTGCAATAAGGTTATAGTTGTGAATTTCGCTAGTTATGTTCCCGCAATAGATGTGGTTGTTTGTAGTTTGGTGTTCCGCATTTCAGCCCCTCTACTATTGTAATATGCGATTGAATAGACATTTTTACGCAGTAGATATGCTGAATCCTTGGGTAAGATATTTTTTAAATTTTATCGTCTGTTTATGCTGTAGCCAATCGCTTTTTTACAATTGCGATTTACATCACAGCCTGTTTTTTTTGTATATTTTACGTTGCATCTTATATAATGCAATTGTTTTTTTTTTGACGTAGTTTGTACTTGTAATGTAGGTAGGTAATAAGAAATTATTTATTACAGTGTGCTCACAGATATGCTGATTGTTTAAACAAACCATTACGTTTTGCAACGAATAAAACCCGGTTTAATTAAGTACGTTTTTATTGTCTGCTTAATACCTCTACATGTATGTTAGTACGATGTCTAATAATAAGAAAAATTCTGCGAATTTATTTCGTCTAGAATTGGTTTGGAGGAACGTCGACGATCAAATGTATAATACGCCGAACAGGATATTTTTAATACTTGAAAGTATATTACTTCAAACAATGGGCTTAAACATCAAATTATCTCACTACATAATTTCACACAGAACGTCACTTGGTGTTTTGCATTATTTTATTTAGCCTCTGCGATTCGTGCACGAATTCATCATCGGTTAGATTAGCGGAAAAAAATACAAGTTTAATAGTTTCGTCTGTCCGACAAGTCTCGATGATAGAATTCAGAGGTCTAGGAACTTACGATTATAATTGTATTGAACGTGGGGGCCGCTGTCTAGGCTAGAAGGGGCTCAATTTAGGGAGTTGTTTGGCCGATATTACCGCTAGTCATTCGCCAATTTTTTTGTTAGCAACGTTCTTGCTAAATGGTCACATTTTGTCTAGAATTACATTTATCACACATATTTTCTCAGACGACTCAGTCAATACGAAGTCTCTATATTAACGGACTGTTGTCATATTCTACACAATACTTTCATAAAAGCCACGTTAATTAGCCTATCCTGTTGTTGAAAATTTTTAAGAAAATATAACACGATGTAGATACTGCAGTACCTACTTACCGAATTCGTTTCGTCAAATATACCTACTTTTAGAGGTCACCTCTACATTTTAGCAACCGAAGATTCTTTGTTCTCGAAATATTTAACAACATTAAAATAAAACATCCGTATTGATAATAAACGAAACAAAAAAAGAAAGAGGATGTTAAGAGTAACCATGATAATATAACAGTCAATATTTTCATGATAACTGCTAATATTAACAACAATCAACATAATATTTCACAGCTATCTTGAGATACTTACACTGAAAAAATTATACTCCTGATTGATATAACATATTGCAAGTTTGAATAACTAAATTCAACGTACAGATTAGTAGTACCTCGTTTATATACAGATTGTTTCAAAGTAGGTAAGTCTAACTTTCTTATTTTTGGAGCTACAGCGTCGATCAAATATGTTTGTCATTTCCACTGATAACCAAGAAGAAAACAATTGAATATTTTCGAATTATTTTCTGTTACATGCTGTTTCCAAATAATTCTCATCGTAAACCAAAATAAAGTCGAGTTGCAGGAATAAACCCAGGTAACCAAAAATGCTTCATTAAATTGTTATAAATGTTTATACAGCAAGATTTTAGAATTTAAAGCTTGACTATTTGGTTTTACAAACATTTTCACGATATTAATAAAGCACTTTAATATCTCCAAAATGGGCACAAGTAATCAAGCAAAAGAATGATGAAGTGTCTAAAACGCAGCTGCTAAAGCAATGTCAAAACTACTTTTCATGCTATATAATCGTTTCTGGAAGTATTACAAAACTATTTGATAAATACCTTATAAATCAATGGACAGTCATATTAATATTGTTCTTATACCACTCTTATAAAATAGGTTCACAGTAACTATTTTGTTGCCTAATTACTGTGGACTTCTTTTATACATATCCTAAAAAACTATTTCGCTGGACAGCAGTTACCAATAGAGGAGTTTACTTTTATTAAGATCGCAAAATATCTTTTTAAGAATATGACCTAATTTAGCCTTTAGTACCTGAAATACTGGAATTGTCGTTAGGAGGAGTCGACGACTTAATTCTTCATGCAAATCAAAATTCAACGTCGTTGTTTCGATACTTTTAATAAACAAACAGTAATAATACAGTAAAAACAGTAATTTAGCTGTAAGAAGCAGTATATGTGTTACTTAGGAACTCTTTATGTACGTCATGTTGGTAAACCATCAAATAACGGGAGATATTTCAACGTAAACTTGGCAAGGAGCATCTTCTCTCTTTTTTAAAAATAAAGATTTAATTTACTGATTACCTCTAGTAAAGTAAAAGTGTGATATCTTTTAGATTATATTTTAAATTGTACAGGGTGAAAGGAAAACGATGCATCCGCACCACACTACGATAACTGGTGCTTAAAATTAGCAGTAAAACCGCAGTTGTAAAAATATTAAAACAGTTAATTGAATAGTGATTCCAGTCAAAGGTAATTAACGAATCTTCGTTTTTCCGAATGACGTAATGACGTAGTTTTAAGTAAAATCGTGTGCATTATTAGTGATTATACCGTATTGCGAATTTTAATTTTACTTTGGAGAGTTCTGCAGTTCTGTAACTAAACAAGATAAGAAGAATTTGAAAACGGTTTTGTGATTAATTTTAAACACTGACTGACGTGATGTGTCATTTTATCATCATCCCAGTATATTATTACAGACGTCTGCTATGAAACTTGTAGCTTTTGTAAAATTGTAAAACGTGAACTTAATTTTTTTTAATCTATATGGCTTACTTATCAATACTTCAGCTATTCAATTTTCCATCGTTTGCAATGATAATATACAGACTGTTACATTTGAATGAAAGCTTGTAATACATTACTTTCAGTTGTCTTTTTTTCATATATCTAATTAATTGATGAGGACCAACAAATTTGCTAATTTGAACGCCTCTGTAGCTCTAAAAGTAAGAAAGTTAGCAATGGTGTCGACCTACTTTGAAATAGACTGAATATTTGCTTAGATCATACCATAGATTTAAATAGAATCCAATATAATTATGCCGATAGATGGCGCAGCCATAGACATTTGTGAATTCCTGTTAAAATCGACGGGTGTACTCTCCAAGTTAACATTGCAAAGCAACAGCAACTGAACACTAAAACGTATTGAAACCTCCATTATACATTTAAGTACTGCCTTTGCAAATGAAATAGATAATAAACTAAACTTTCGAATGATATGGCTTGTGATGTGACCTGATACGTGTAAACAATGTATAAACCATGAAATAATTCATTTATGGAATAATAGCTGTCGCCTTCTCCCGAATTAATACATTTGGTCTCCAAAAGTGGTCGTCAGATTTTAACCAATGATGGGTAACTAGATATACATAAACAACGTTAATATCAATTACCCACGCCAATAACCTTCAGATATCAACGAATGAACGCTTTATTTGTAAAGGTTAACAGTTTCAGTAAAAGTTGAATGATTTTTATTGTTGACCTGTACATTTTATTTATTTTTATTTATTTATACTAAGGTATATAAACAAGGTTAATACTAAACTCTGCCAAAACTACAAGATAACAAAATACAGAGGATAGTTAAGAGAGATACACATGCCATACGTGTACGTATGGTGGTAACCAAAATAAAACTTTTAAAGAAAAGCATCCACAGGTTAAATCCAGTAAGAAACTCTTAAATGTGCTCAGACATATTAAAGTTTAATGGATATCCGACAAGGAATTATAATTGAACTCATTACTACCAGAGGAGGATAATTTTAGTAAAAACAGTTACACATCATTTAATATTACTCATACCTTTTAGTGGTGAAGTAAAAGAAAAGTAAATAAAGTTTATGGCATTGGATTTCCTTGATAACTTATATTATTGATTCCGTTCAATAGTAAGTAAGTTTGTTATTCTTCTCTGGCGTATACTACTGGACACTTTCTTTTCAAAATATTTTATAGTGAATCCTAAATGCTTTTCTGAATATGTCACTGAATATCTTACTGACAAAACAGTAAGCACTCTCTGATCGAGATTTAAAATTGCAGTGGTTTGTGAAAAAGTATGTTTAGTGTATGTTTCGCACACTTTACTGTGAGAGATACTCTTTCACAATTTCACACTTTTCAAAGTAAAACGATAGTCAATAAAAATATGACATCTTAGTGGACGCACTCGTTTTCATAATAAGTCTCAGTTAAAATAAAAGAATATAGATATACAGATCAAAGATTAATACTATTTGTTATAATTTCTAGATTTTGCTTTCTATTTTTTATGTCTACTTCGCATTAACAGACTGTTGCATGTGTCAGCGTGAACTCGAAAATTTTATTTCTTTTAAAAAATACAGCTGTGTCTTCTTATATTGCAACGAAAACAACATGCCAGTAAAATGCATGTTACCTACAGTAGTGTATCCCAGTGCAAAATAAAATTTACATATCTGGTAGGTATAAGTATCAAATTTGTGGTAGATCAAAATATTCAACAACCACTTTAATAATATCTTGATTACTTCTAATTACCTCTTTTGTACTTCAAAGATTACTTCTAACTCCTTATGTTGAGCTGTTTGTTTTATCATTTTCAGCCGATCATTTTGAGTATCAGTCAAACTTACTTGCTTGGTATAGTAAATCAATTTATTTACACGTTAATCAAATGGTATAGAACATCGATCGAGTACAATGGGATATCTGAAAGATGTTCCTGAAGATGCTTTTTCCTCAGATTATGTTTGCCTTACACCAAGTTATGAAATGTTATTTTACAAGAGTTTCAAGGCTGTGCAAAGCAAACTTGATGGACCAACTGAATACATGTGATCAGTTGCGATATTAACAACATTTTATTCACATATTACATGGTCTGGCTGATCATCTTCCTGAAACTATAAATAAGTAATGATAAATACCAACCAAATTTTTACCCATAACCATGTATAGTGAGTCAACGTACCTATTTAATACTTTCCCTTGCTTTGCGGGAATTCGTTGCACTCTGCTCGTCTGCTCTTTTTTCAAATCATGTTTGTTTTATGACCATTTACAAAAACATTTTTTTTTGTAAGAAGTCCACGATAAATCAAGTTAAACTTACAGTACACGTGAAATTTTATTTTGCCAAGGGTTACACGGCGTAAAGATAAACTTACTGGGTTCCATTCGTTCGGGTTCTATTACCTGTGATTAATTACAATGTTGTTAGTAAAATATTTGTATGTTAGTTACATGTTATTCAGATGTATATGTATTAGATGACCTCGATGAACGTTGATCGCCGTCCTGAACCTATATTTAAGAGATACTATTCGTAAATATAGCGCCACCATAACCATAATTGGAATTAATTAAAGCTGATAAACACCGCCCCACGAAATAAATCGTATTGTAAGAGTTTCATGATAAAAAAGAGTTAGACTTGATGTACAATTTCCACTTGTACAATTGGCAACCTTTAGGAGAATAATGTTGTCTATCATCGTCTTCAAGTTGTAAGATACGTATATGTATGTGGAAGAAACGTTCCACATCTTCAAATAAAAATTTACTTGTGGCCTTTTTTCTAGGAAGATGTTCCATGATTAGCCAAACTTAATTAAACCTAACCAAACTTAATTCAGGTATCTATCTATACATTGACATGGCCTTAGTAATCGCTTCTTTAAATATTTTATTTAAGAGATAACATCAGCTAGATGTGAGTATATTAGTCTACGTACTGTTAGTACATTGTATTTAAACGACGATGTCTTTTTTTTAAATACTCTAAACGTCGAGCACTTTCCTGTAATTTTCTGAAGTGGACAACTTCATGGGGATTTTTGGTCACGCCCTAATGTTTATGACGATTCTTTCTTCCTTTAGATATTGTTTCATTTGTTTATTTTTAGTAAAGAATATAATACGAACTAAACAAAAGTCATTGGACTTAACTCATTTCACACGATGAACTACATAAGAATCATCTATTTTTTCTTTAATTTTATGGGAAACCAGCACCATTTTATGTCATTCTAAACTGAAAAATTTTATTTACTTCCATTAAATATTCAATTAACGGTGACGTTGACTTACTAAATGTAAAATTGAAGCACCATTACAGTCTGAATTGGTCTTTAGGGATTGAAACACATTTTTTTTTGAATTTTCATTATATGACATGGTTACTTGTTTTAAATACTCCTTGTTTGGTCAGTATATTATATAGATTTTGTATTTTACTCTTTGTTGCACGTAGAAATCTGTTTCGTTGCTTGTTTAGTAGTACAGCAATTTCTGACTTGCTCCTTCATAATCTTCGCATTTAAATTAATTTGTTAATGTTTTAATAATGGATTGTGGAGTTGAATAATTTAGTTTCTTTGAATTTATACGACTTATTGGAGTCTGTAACTCAAGAGATTAATTTCGTGCATAATTTATCTCTGGAAATATAATATAACGTAGTCCGTTCGTCAAAGCGCTATCTAATTCATTTATTTAGTGTTGATTTACATTTCTTCATGGTGTAATATGAAACGGATGAAAAGTATCTTGGAGATAGCATTGATTTTTGAATACTTACACCGACGTATGAATGCACAGAGGTTCGGCTTGAAAAACAACACGTTTCTAGTGCGTAGACTTAAAATTCAACGCAGAACAAATCGATACATTCTACAACTACTCGACAAAGTACGTACCGACCGAGAATAATATACTTATTAATATGTGACATACCTAGACAAGTATTACCTGCCGAGGGCAACGACCGCAGGTATGTGCATATTATTATTTCATGGTGATTTGTGTCTGCAAATAGAAATCGAAATTTACCTAACCGCTGTTTAGTCCTAATTAGTATGTTCAAATCTATCAGGCGTTCTTTGTTGTTTTTCTCTCTTCATTAAGAAAATATTTATTTAAATTAGAAAAACTTGATCGAAAACTTTTATATTTTGCGTTTCGCATTCTATAGACTACGATAAAAGAAGATTCATAGTTGTAATGAGGATTATGTTGTGTTCTTTTTGTTTTCGATAATGGGCGAGGTTTGATGCAACTCTACCCCTAATTACATACTTTATTTATAATTAAAGCGAGGATTAAAAAGTCCCGCGTCAGTTTATTATTTCCATTACGCTACTGCCCTGAAGCCAGGGGCGCCGAGTCAATTTCCCAGACAATTTTCCATGCGGCTCACAACATTTACGATAATTAAGGCATGAGGAAACGGTAGTAACAGTAAGCCTAACACTTCGATTAAGAGTATCGAATGCTCGAATAAGTAAATAAACCCTTACGGACGACGTTGCGACGGTACTATTTAATCCTCGTATTGTTTATAATTGAGAAACATTTTATTTTTGTTTGCCCTCAGACTCCTTTAAAAATTTATATTAGACTATGGCCGCTGAACCCTGTTATAGCTGTACCCTCCTTATCCCTACTTCTAGGTCACTTGCCTTTTTTGAATTGAAGCAAATTTTTACAGAAGTAGTCGTTTTTATTTTTGTTATTTTTGTTTGAGAAAAACAGTTTCTCAAAACTTTGAAAAAAAAAATAATTAAAATTAGTCAATTTCGACTTTATTAATGTTTTGGTGGTAAAATTTCAAAAAAATATTTTTTTTTTGAATGAAACGTGGATTCACTTTTAAAGTAAAACAAGCAAAAAAATGAAATTTCAAAAAAAATAAAATTTCAAAGAGAAAAAGACAAGCATAAATAATAGTAAAAAAAATACATGAGACTATACAGGGTATACCAAGAGTGTGTTTTCGGGCAATATCTCGATAATTACTGGAGGTACAAAAAACGTTTTAAGGCATTTTGGTTTTGGAAGTCTACAACTTAAAATAATTTTCAGACTATACAAGTCGAATCAAAACTGTGGTGTTGGTGCATGTCAACTTTGGAACGTTTTAAAATAAATAATTGAAATAGATGTAAGGCTATCAAAAAAATTATTTCGATAGGTATAGGACCGTGCATCACAAAAATGAAAGTACAATGTGACCTCTTTAATCCGAACATGCCCTAATCTGAACCTCCAATAATCCGAACAGCGAAGTGATTCCCGGCGCGTAAATGGGAAAATCTCTTGACTTGCTTCTTCTAAGAAATGATTTGTTTGTTGTTCATCGTTCATTACAATGCTGACTGTTGTTGAGGGAAGAGGTAACTTCTAAAACAAAACACATTATTGATAAATGAAAAAGATAGAAATTATTAACCGATTCGTGACCAAGCTCTGAAAAATATTAAGGAAAGCTAAGGGGGACCTCAACGAAATTACTCACTTTATATGTGAATTTGTACATAAATTGATGAAACAATGAAGCAAAGGAATGATGAAACTTGGCATTGATGGAATTGATAAAGTTATAGATAATGGATTAATGAAACGATGGATCGATTGATTAATGAATCGACAGATCGATGAAGCAGTGGATCTGTGACATGATGGATCAATAAATCAATGAAGCGACGTACAAATCCAACAAACTATCGATGAAGCGATGGATCAATGAAGCGCTAGATGGATCAATCGACTGATGAATCGATAAAGCGACTGGTGTATGAGCGATGATTCGATGAAGCGTTGGATCGATGACGTGCTGGATGGATGACCCCGTGGATCGATTATGTGATGTTTTGATTAAACGATGAACTTTTGATATAATGGATTGATAGATTGTTGATCCGATGAAGCGATATATCAAAAAATAGATTGTTAAAGCGATGGATCGATAGATAGTTAAACGTTTTCCAGCTACAGAACCTCAACTAATGTTTTTGTGGGTGTAAACGGGTTTTACAAGTTTTTATACTTTTCAGATACAAATCGCTTCAGTTACAAAAGTGATCAAGCGGGATAGTTAAGTTACCCCAAGGATGAAATCTTCTATTTTATACAAATTATATTTGTCAAAGTTTTTAAAGGACTAGATGACAAATTATCATTTTCAATTCGTAATTTAAGAAAATATATCTACAAATCCATACGTTTGGGGTATCTCAGAATGTTCAATTGGTATATAATTATGAAAAAGGATATATTCTGTCTTTTGTTCGATAATCCGAACATTTTGAAAATACGGATCAACCAGTGTAATTATTAGTTCAGATTAAATAGGTCCTACTTTACTTTACTAAACCCACCCACAATTTAGGATATAAAAATCTAGGGCATGTAGGCTGTTTAAGAAAATTGACTTGTTTATTTTCACATTTCTGGCAATTTTGCGTAACCAAAAATCTTTTTCTTACAGTTAAAAACAAATAAAATAAGAACAAGTAAAATAATGGCTGCAAATTACAGTTTTTAAATAAAATGTTAAACATCACAAAAACGGTCAGATTTAGATGTTGGTAATGGTACACAAATTTGACATCATTTATAAGGTGTGCCATTTTAAATAAAAAACCAGCACCACTATTTTCATTCATCCTGTATACATTGCATTAATTATGTTTGTTGTATACCTCTAAATTTAAAATAAAAATGCCTTGAAACTTTTCTTGTATCTCTAGTAGCTATCGAGATGTAGCCCGAGAATGCACTGTAGGGACATCCTGCCTGTATAGAGCTCCAGTATATGGTGGCACTGATTTGGACATTTTACAAAATTCTTTTATTCTCATCTTTAAATTTCATCTTTTCTCTGTAATAAATATTCTACTATATAAGTTGATCGTGTGCGTTTGGATAATATAAGTTTAAATAAATATAAAAGTATCTGGCAAATCGATAATACATTTTAATAGATTTTGAATTCATGACAAGTATGTTTCCTTTCCTTTTTTCTTTGTAATATGTTTGGTATTTACTTCAATTGTTACTTTCGAACAACATTCCTCACCACAAATATATTCCTGAAAACTATAAGATTCCAAGCGAAATAAAGTATGATTTACTTTTTAATATTGTCGTTTGTTCCCATAATCAGAGTACATTATTTGATAAAACCGTACGAAAATAAGCAGACACATTAATTATAAATAACTTGACCCTGTATTATTTTCGTTGTAGAAACGTGCATAGTTTAAGGAAAATGAATATTTTATAAGCGAAAAGGAGACCACATTGCCTACAGTACAACACACATGCATGCAAATAGGCGTTCAAAGTTCGTCTGTGATAAACCAAATGTTACGTAAGCATTTGCTTATAATCTATTGTTAGAATTATTTTATACTCTCACTCTTTTGGTAAATTTCTTGCTGCATATTCAATGATTCAGTTTTTTTTTTTATTTTGCACTTCGATTTCTAGGTAGATACCCTTTTGACACTCATTTCAGGGTAATGGCGAAAACTAAATTTATCAGATTATACCTGCATGCATTTTTTTTTAAATCAATATTTGGTAGAAATGCTGCTAATACTTACAACCAAATTATGCATATGCTAATTTTTGTTTACCTCAAGCATTCGCTTTGTTAGTTGCCTAATAATAAGAATCCTGCTTTGCTTTGCTTTGTTACGTGTTATGAACGTGCAGTACAATTTTATTTTTAGTACACCGAAGCATTAGTTGAATCCAAGTCATTTGTTTTGGTTACAATAAGAATTTTGTAATGTAAAAACAACTCACTACTGTTTTACATACAGTCGGGGACGAAATTGTGGGTACGACATTTATATTGCTGGTTACTTCCCGCAAACGTTTATCCCTTTATACCTGCAGCATTCATAAATCGACAACAGCGTCTTAAAACTGTGCAAATAACATTTATTGGGCAGTATTTTATAAATGAATAATCCCTTGTTTTGTTTATTTTATAGATGTTTTTAGTTGGACGAAATTATGGGTACAACGATGCAGCTTTAGTTTCATCAGAACTATTCTAGCGTGCACACAATATTAGTGGATTAGTCTAAAAAACGGCATTTTTATTGAATTAATAATTAATAGTGAAATGTACTAGAAAGTTCGTTTTTAAACAAAAAATTTTTCATGGCTCTCAGAAAAGAAATCGCTTTGGAAATTCGAAAACGTAAAATACGTTTTCGAAAAAAGTGGGTATAAGTTACGGACAATTAGCAAAAAATATAAAGTATCAGAAAACGCTGTTGTTCGTATTTGTAAAAAAAATGAAGCCACTAATAGTACTGCAAATATCGCTGGTCGAGGGCGAAAAAGAAAATCCACACCAAGAGACGATGACCGAATTGTGCGGGAAGTGAGAAAAACTCCTAGTGCAAGTGCTCGCCAAGTGAGGGAAAGTGTCAATATAAACGTTTCTACTAAAACAATTAAAATAAGGATTAAGGAGGCTGGCCTTCAAAGTTTTTTAAAAAGAAAGAAACCATTCATTAGTGGACGAAATAAGAAAAAACGATTAGCATTTGCAAAACAACATGTAAATAAACCCCCAGCCTATTGGGAAAAAGTGGTGTGGTCGGATGAAAGTAAATTTGAACTTTTTGGGTCAAAACGAAAAGGTAGAGTATGGAGGCGAGCAGGAGAAGCCTTAAGTTCTAAAATGGTAGAAGCTACAGTTGAACATGGAGGCGGCAATATTCTTGTATGGGGTTGTTTTAGTAAAAGCGGTGTAGGCAATTTAGCTAGAATGGAAGGTACGATGACAGGAATATGATACGTACAAATTTTGGAAGAAAATTTGTATCTTTCGCTCGTAAAGATGAACCTT
Source organism: Prosopocoilus inquinatus (assembly GCA_036172665.1). Taxonomy (NCBI): domain Eukaryota; kingdom Metazoa; phylum Arthropoda; class Insecta; order Coleoptera; family Lucanidae; genus Prosopocoilus; species Prosopocoilus inquinatus. The sequence continues at coordinate 27,589,586 of CM069876.1, read as the reverse complement.
GACGACTTTATTTTTCAACAGGATAACGATCCCAAGCATTCTTCGCGAGTTGCTAAGAATTATTTCCAAGAAAATGACATTGAAGTCCTTCAGTGGTCGCCTCAAAGTCCGGATCTAAATCCAATTGAACACTTGTGGGCTTATTTAGACGGCAAAATTTCACGAGGAGTAACAAATGCCACATCTTATTTTAACAAACTGATCGCTGCTTGGGAAGAAATTCCAGCAGAAATAATAACAAATTTAATTGACAGCATACCACCGCGACTTACAGCAGTCATTGCAGCCAAGGGGGTCATATAAATATTAATTCGGGTGAAATTTATGTAATACAAATTTAAAAAAGAAATTGTACCCATAATTTTGTCCACCTCTTATTTCAGAAATTATTAAGTTATTATAATAAAGTACTTGTTTTTTTGTTTATCTTTTCACTTTTTTGTCAGAATATTATATTTAGTTGTCAATAGAGTGTACAGTTGATTATTTTTGTTTATATTTTAAGTCTGAGTATATATCTTTTTCAAATACGATAGAACTCCCTTCCGTACCCACAATTTTGTCCCCGACTGTATACTCTCTTTGACTGTGAGGGGTAGGATGGGTTACTTACGTCCTTTCGGTCTTAGGGCGAGTTCACAATGGATCTGTGATGATAGATAGCGGTGATTTTGAATAGCGCCGATGATAAGAAACACATATTCAAACGCTTGTGTTCATAACCGAGCTTTCGTATAAGCGCTCATATGTATAAGCGATTATAGTAATTAAATTTGAATATTTGACAACTTGCTTGCCCTAAGCAACAGTGGAGACGCATAAATTGAAATTAAAAGTAAAGAAGTGTATAATGTTCTTATGTTCATAGTCTTCCCAATAGAGGATGATGAAGTGAAAAGTAGTTTCTGTGCAGGACGCATAAACGTTCATCATAATGGAAGAACCAGTAAACATTAAATTTTGCTGTAAGTTAGGTAAAACTGTATCAGACACTTACGAAACGTGGTAAACTATACACAATGCATATTCGACCACACACCTGGTACTAACGCATCCCAAAAACTAGGGCAAAACAGGAGTCAGGAGTTATTTTTCTTGACTTGGTCTCTGCTTTTTTAATAAAACCGTCTGTACTTATTCTTAATTCATCGGTGATTGCACGAATTTCCACGCTCGCTCTGAAGGGTAGCGGGGATTTGCTGAAATAAGGGGGTAGGTACCTCAGTGACAAGCTGACGCCGTTTTGTCTTTTGAGCCGAAGGTCACGCTTGAGGAAAATGTGTTGGGCTTAAACCAGATTATCCTTCAAGTTTGCAGGTCGTTGGCAATGTGGCCGAGTATCAACAATCAATTATACGATACCTTTATTAGTATAATAAGAGTTCCTACTGAATAAAGGTGTCGTCTGATTGATTGTTGATACTCAACCAGTATAAATAAGTTCTTACTGGATAGAGGTGTCTTCTAATTGGTTGTTGATACTCGTTCACAGTCGCAAACCAAGCGAACTTGGAGAAAAACCCGGATTTATCTTTTCCTTGTATTGCCCCGAGCTGGTCGACTGGTTTGAAGTGAAACTCCATGGGCTTTCCCAAAACTTTCTTCGGTAGACTTTAGAGGAGGACCGCTGGGGTGCATCTTTCTGAGTCGTCGCCACCCAGGCAATTGCCAAATCGATCGATCGAGTGTCAATCATTCATCGACCACTAGGCAAGATGCTAGGTTTAAAATGATTAACTAGACATGGTTAAGCATAGTATCCTTCATTTGATCTACATGAGGAGAAATTTCCCAAAAAGGATTATCTGCATATTCTTTGTGACTTTTCATTTTATACATTTTAAGCATTCTAAATTTGATTCGTACCAGCTCTTAAGTGTATCTGATATTTTTCGGATAAATGGCCTTGAACTTGTTTCATTTGTTCGTGAAGGTTCTGTAAAATGCTTAGGAGGCTTTCATGAGCATCCCATTGCTCTTTTCCGTTGAACAATGGGCTTATTTCTTCCGATGTACTATTGCGGCCTTAAAATTTCGTACGATTTCTTGTCTAGTCGTCTAATTTTGTCGAAATTTTAGTTATGTAAACCAGAAATTTTAGTTTTGTAAACCAGGCTTTCTCTTCAAGTTTGACACTAATGGCATATCATTGAAAAGTCATTTGGTTTTCAGATAGTTTGGATATATTTTAACTACAGCAAGAGAAGCATCTTTAATGTTTTTTCAGCAACGAAAATGATTTTTCAAATTTAGTATTCTCGTTCCTCATTTGCTTCAGTTTCGGGTGATTTTCTAAGGTTCTCTTGTGCGATAGAATCTTCTCGTTCCTCTTTTATTGATATCTTTTTGCACAGTTTGATTTTTTTTGTGAAAATCCATCTTTCCTTTGGTAAAACTAAAACAGTGCTAATGTCGACACGTGAACTACATCTTGTTTACAATTTTGAGCTACAATTGTTCTGTTAATAATTGAAGGCGACTCTTGTCCGACGAATACTGTCCGCTTAAAGTTTAAAAATCTTTTAATTATTCTGTTAGTGATTCAAATAATGAAAATATTTGAGGTGGTAAATTCATTTTGTATCCTAAGTTGAAGACAATATGACGATACATATCATTTAATGTAGGAATAACCGATTTTGTTCTTCGTATAAGCATGGCATCTTTCAAGCGATATAAGTTTTGGCAAGAAAATGTTATTAATGAAGTCAACTTTAGGTGATAACGTATTGCTTGTCTCATGGTTTTTTGGCTACGTTAGTACAAGAACGGCAAATGACTCTCCGAATGAAGACGGAAGCGTGTAGATTTGGAAGAAGAAGATCTGTAAGAAATTTGCCTTACGAATGAGCAAGAACCGAATCGTATGTAGACTTCGTTAGCGACAATCGTAGCTTTTTAACTGCATTGTTGTCATAGGCGATGCATAATCGGTGTTCTAGTACGATCTTGAGACGAAACGCCAGAATGTACAGTAGTTTGGAAGAAAATCATCAAAATCCAAAAACAAGAGAGGATGTGTTCCCCAAAGAATGTGTACGGAAAGGACAACAGGTGCATCCTTTCTGCGTCGAAGTAATGAGAAGATTACTGAAGCGCAGATCTCGAATATGACCATAATTTCGAGAAAATACTTGTTGGTTCTTTTGGTATTCTTTACTGATTGTGAATCTTTCTTTTGAGTTTTCCCCGAAACACAGCGTTGTTGTGATCAATTACCCTTCCTATTTATCTGATTTGATTTTAAAACTGTTTTCAAAGGAAAGGACTTTCAAGACGTAAAAGAAAAGATTTAACCGCCGAATTGTACATTGTTTCTTTAGAACTCTTTTCTAATTGTTACAATAAGTATCAAATATTTTTTAGTTTTTGTTTCAATTTTTATTCTACCAATTGGGAAACTATGTTACCAAACCTTGTATGGATCTTCCTATCGTACATTCTTGAGGGAAAATGTTTTAAGAAGGACAGGCGAATGACGAAGCATACAGTGGGAGAACAACCACAAGCAAGACAGATGAAACAGTGATTGCTATTAAAGAATTATCGAATAGGGCCGTCGTCGGAACACACATGACGAAATTCTTTGTAGCCTACTTCCGTCAATACATACATGTCATAAGTTAATTTTAACACGTTTGGAAGTGTCCATCTGTTTCTGGTGTTAAAAGAAACGAGTTAGGATGTTTACGATTTAAAAGTAACGGTAGAGCTTAACCTTGTTGGAGTAAGCTCTTTCTTTTAAAGGCAACTTAGTCGGGAAAAGACAACAATAATTCCAATTTAGATAAGGATTAACAATTTCTTAGAAAAGAACTTTATCGAAATTTAGTATCGATTAGGAAGAAACAATTTATCCCAAAAATTTTTATGTGTGTGTGTGGAACTGGTCGACCGTTCTTGGTAAAACTGTCTTGGCAGATTTGGGCTTTAGAAAAGCGGGTGATGATGTGTTTTTACGCATTACCACTGAAGAAGGGACATAAATAGAATACATCACCAGACTTCTGAAACAAAATGCCAGAGTATGAGTGGAAGAAAAGAGGTGGAAGCTCCACTGGTAAAGCGATGGCAACTGTGTTCTGAGATGGCAAAGAAGTGCTAATGGTAGAGGGTACCACATTTAACGCAAGGCATTGTGGGATCTTTACTGAGCTGGAAAACTTTCGATAAGATTCTCCTTAAGCCGGGTACACACCTGCGAGCTGAGCGGCTCATGAGCCGCTCAGCTCGCAAGTTTGTACGCGATTATTAAAAAAAACCTCGTCCACATCTGCGAGTTGAGCGGCTCATGAGCCGCTCGGCTCGCAGGTCTGTACCTGGCTTTACTCACAAACAAAATGCCAGAGTATGATGTGGAAGAAAAGAGGTGGAAGCTCCACTGGTAAAGTGATAGCAACTGCATTCTGACTGATTGCTAATAATTGAGGGTACCCCAATTAAGACAGGACACTGTGGGACCCTTACCGAGCTGGAAAGGTTTCGTTAAGATTCTCCTCATGCACGACAACGCACGTGGGGGGCGTGCATCGTCGTTTTCCGGTAACTGAACCTCTTGAGCAATTCAAAAGGTATATTTTCCGCCGTTCCTTATTCTTCGGATTTGGCGCCCTCAGATTACTAGTTATTTTTACTCATTAGGGAGGGAAACGGTCAGTTACAGTAACCAAAAGAAATATTTGCAATTTTTTGTTTAAATATAGTTTCGTCTTCATAGTTTTCGTATGTTAGTATTTTATCGACTGTGTGTTTTTTAAAATATTTGTAGTAGTAACAAGCCGCAGCAATTATTTCTTATTCTTATTATTATTTTCTATTCTATTCTATTTTATTTTCTATTTTATTTCAATAAATAAAAATTATGCTTAGGTACTTTTCTAAATAAAATAAACGTTGTCACGAAATGCTATGATACCAGTAGAAGAAGACAAAACATGAAATTAAACAATATGTCAGATATTGATAAACTAATCCTCTTGATAATGAAATGAAGTGTCCAATATGAAAATTGCTGCAGATGTATGTATGTGCTCATCAGCAATGTAATTTTTTACAAACTTATATAATGCCATATTTCATTCTGAAGTGAGAGTGAAGTGAGTTGTAATTTATGAAAATTTAAACGAACCGATAGACACTGTCGAAAAAACGACAATTAGATTGCGTAGTAGTGGTTGGAACTAATGATTCATACGTCATTTGTATCTGTTGGCGCCAGTTTAATAGTTGTTTATTAAAGTTTACGTATGAAAGCCAAAGTTAAATTTACGTGTACGTATCTAAGGAGCACTGTAATGCTTTAAACTTGCGGTAATTTTCCAAATCTGTCTGAGTTACTAATGCAAATTGTTGTTAGGTGACAGGGCCTAGATTTCTGGACGTTTTAATCATTTATAGAGTCTTTATGTTCAAAGTAGAAACGTAAAAATATATCACGTTTAGTGATAATGGGTTCGCGATTGTCCTATAACCTTGTAACCTTTAAGCAGCTAATTTTGTGTCACGTTAGCAACAGTAGAAAAAAAAAGATTACACTGCTGACTGTTCAAAAAGATGATGCATCTTTAATTAATAACACAAACTCCTTTAAAATTGTACATATTATTTGTATTATCCATAGACATGGTATTTTTAGAAAATCATGAGGGAAGAAGATACCGAAAAAAAAATTTTTTTGGGAATTAATGAATCGCCCTCAGAAAATTTTAGATTCTAGAATTCAAAAAGGTTTCTCGGTTGCTAAGGTACGAAAATCTGTGAAAAACTGCTTATAAAATGCTGTTGTGCACTTTGCATACCTAATTTCCACTTGTATTTATTTCTGGGAATTTTCATCATTACAACTGCTATATAAATACGTAACGAGTACATGATTATACACAAAATGGCGTACCGCTGCCTTCAATTAGATGTTACATGTTGCGGTCTAACGTTTTTAATGATTTATGTATAAAAAGAATTCCGTGGATTGCTCGGTTTTAATCAATTCTATTTAAACACACACAAGATTGACTAATTTTAATTAAATACAGAAATACATTTTAAAAATTGTTGCATATTTGGTTTTTAATTCTGAAAAATGACAAGCTGTTTAGTAATTCTTCTCGAATAGTTTACTATTTATTCTGAGCGTTATAGATTCAACTTTTTATGTTAATTGTTTTCAAATATTTAAGTATAATACCGCCTATTTATACAGAGGTGTCCATCAATATACACATATATAAATCTGGAGTTAATTCTAAAACTTTTTGGACTCCAGAGAACACTTTTGGGTGTTTATGGAGTTACGAAAAACGAAGTTAGGGTGTTTACCCTTTAAACGTATGGAGTAGAGTAAAGTAGAGCTTATCCTTGTTGGACTAAACACTTTTAGAGACAATTTATTCGGGAAAAGAGAACAAAAACGCCAAATTAGATAAGAGTTAACAACTTTTCAGTTAAAACTACCCATATTTAACACTGAATAAGCAGATTACAATTCATCTCAAAATTTTTATGTATGTAACAGTGAAAAGTAGATATTTCCAGTTTTTAAAGACCCCAAGAATAATCAATTATATTCTCATATTTTGCCAGTTACCCCCGTTACCAACTGAAAAGTAAAGAAAATTTCTTCGTAATTTGGTATTTTTTTTGTATACTTAATGAAATTTATATACAATCAAAATTCCTTAATAATTTTAATCACTTATATTCTACTTTTAGATAAGATTCTTTCATTCGGAGAACTTTTATGGAACAACCCTTAAAAATGAAATGAAATGGAATAACACCGCTGACATAAAGAGAAAGAAATGCTATTTTAGTTAAATATCCATTTATAAATTGTCTAGTATTAAATTCATGTGATTTAAAAAATTATTTCTTTTAACTAGATACATTCGGTTGCCCTTACTTGTCACGATTGGATAATAGAGAAAATATTTGATTTTCTCTGATGACGCTAATAAAGTTAGCGAAAAATTATTTATTTTCAGGAAAAGAAAATAAACTGCAAGCTCCATAACTAGGAAAATCTTGTACTTTGACTGACTTCGCTCGTAATTTACTGTTCCTTATAGCTAAACAAGATTAAACAGGTCCGAAACCTTAATTGTTAATTGAAGACAATAGATCGATTTTTTCTCTTGTAAAACAGACTAGTTAGATCTTGACGTCTCGAGCAAATTCATTTTTGCAGATACTGTCTAATTTATTATTACTATTTTAATTCATTCATTTAAATCTTTCGTATTGCACTACATGTGAATCCCAAAATGAGTTTTAAAATTCCGTTGTACAGCAATCGCAGGGTCTCTATTTTTATAATAAGATTTAACAAACCACTAATTTATACTTACAAAATGGCATAAACACGAAAGATGACGCTGAAGACATAGGGTCTTCAAAATCTGGAGTAAATTCTAACACTTTTGAACGTCAGGAAACACTTTTTTGGTGTTCCCTCGCGTCCATCCATTTATGGAGTTAAAAAAACAGAGTTAAGATGTCATACCATGTAAAAGTAGGAGTAAACACTCACTTTCGACACAATTTAGTTGGGAAAAGACAATAATAATGCCAAATTAGATAAAGGTTAAGAACATATTTAACGCCGATTAGGTAGATTACAATAATCCGAAAATTTTTTATGTGTGCAATGACAGATAAATTCTAAAATAATATTTTCAAAACTTCCCACTCCTGTTGAACATCTTGTATAAAATAGGTACACAGTCTACAGTGAAATACTTAAAACTTCTTGGATTTGATAAACGATCCTTACAGGTTCTTGGGGTACACAGAGAAAAATGAATGTCAAAATGAAGACGGAAATAGGAAATATTTGCACAATTGTCGGACAAAACGCTATTCTTATAGTGAAATCTACTACAATTGTACTCATATTTGAGATATCTGAGAATGATTTGCTATAATTTGTTTCTGTCTTCATTTTGATTAAAATTTATATTACTTTTTACTATTCATTTTTTTCTATGTACTAATTATGAAAGAGATCACGGACAGAATCCATCGCATCATGCATAAGTTGTTCCTTGTTTGCATAAGAGTATTAATTAAGTACAAATTCGTAATTTTGTCGTTCTAAAATCATTACGAAACAAAATGCAAAACATCTATTAATCATCTCTTTCTTCTCAAAAAAAGAAAACTGTAGAAAATGTTTTTGCAATGTGGTTCAAATTATAAACGCAGAGGAACCGTTAAAATCAACATTTTTAGCGCCTTGTCCTACCTAACAATTTTAAAACTAAACTTGTTAAGACTGCCAAAAATATTTTTCGAATAAGAAACAATATCTGGAATAAGAGTAAGCAGATTGATTGTGACAAATTTGTCAACAAATTGGATGTTTGCACGCTACAATTCATAGAGTTTTGAAAAAAGATCTAATTCGTAACTACAAATTGCAGAAAGTGTCTACAGTAAACAGTAACAATGACCATATTGTATACGAGTGGATGTTTGCACGTCAATTTCAAGTAAAAACCCAAATTTTATCAATAATTTAATCGTAAGCAATGAATGCTATTTTGTTTTGGAAGGTGTAGACAATAAATAAAATGGATTTACGTGGATGATATGTAGTTTCGCTAAATCGCCCGTGTTGCCCTTGTCACCTCTTGATTACTTTCTTTGGACATGACATAAGGGAAGTTGCAGCATAAAATATCAACGAGTAATGGACAAGATTTTGAAACGTATGCAATTTTGCGTGAAGAGCTATTTAAACAATGTTATTTTTAAATGTTATTATTTTTTCTTCAAAACTCTAATTATGTATATTGTTTAATTTAAGTTAAAATGTTTATGTTTTTACATTAAATTCTCTTTTTCTTGATAAAAGCACTTGAGATTGGGGCACTTAAATTTACATCCTCTCTATGTATGAAAAATAGGCTGACTTGCTATTCATATTATTCTTAAAATTTTTTGTATACCTAAAAGTATTAAATTGGTTGCACTTGATTGTTTAAAACAATAAAACGAAATTTTTTATATTTTGCTAAAAAATCTGGCTTTGCATGCAGTAATAAAATATTCTGTGGAATGAGAAACAAAATGGCGGCGCGACCGAAAAAATAATGTAATAGACATGTACAAATTACCTAAATAAAAATAGTTTTAATAACTATTATGTGGATTATAAGAGAATTAGTTTGTTTCTTATGTAGGTACACACATAAAAATCAGGAGTTAATTTTAACACTTTTTGGACGGAGTTAGGATGTCTTCTACCTTAAAAATTGCAGTAGAATTTTTCCTTCTTGTGATCATTGTTGGAGTAAACACTTACTTTTAGACACAATTTAATCGAGAAAAGAAAATAATAACGCCAAATTTGATTAGGATTAACAACTTTTCAGGTAAAACTTAATCCATATTTAACACCGATTAGGAAGATTTAATTTATCCTAAAAGAAATTATGTGTGTCTGTGAAGTTTCCGTAGTATTTAAGTCATAAGCTTCCTAAACGAAGTTTTGTATTAATAATTCTCAAGATAAATTAATTTCAGTTGCTATTTCTCACAATTTAAAATTGCTTTACTTTAAAAGTGAACTAGAGAAAAAAATGGAGAAAATTCGCACGCGTATTTCTTGTAGGTATTGAAAGTGTGTATATAGAAAAAAGTCAGATCAATTCGCATTTGGAATAAGTAGCAAAATTCATTCTAATCGCAAGCACGGTGCCAACCAATTTATTATAAAAACCAAATGATCTGTCAAATACTTGATCTACTTTTATTGGGTAAAAGGAGTCAAAAATAAAAAGTGGGCTAACCATTTATGTGCAGCAGTCGATATCTGAGAATGATTGGGCGTGAAGAAAAGATTGCAGCTTTTTGCAAATAACAGTTCTAGCATAATTCTTTCAAATTGCGAGTGATTGTTAGAGTGTTAGTGACGGATTGTTAAACTGTAACATAACCAGATATTTTATTCGTTTGCACAGTTCAGACGAAAGAAATCATTCGTTCTTTTTTAAGTATGTAATAAACTGACGAATTGGTGAATTTTAATCGGCGTATAGTTTTAGCACGTTATAAAATATCGTTGGGCTTTTTAAACTTTTTTTTTTTGTCTCAATACATTTACTTTGAACCAGTTAGTTATTGAAAATAATGCTCGGTTCATATTTATACTTGTGGTACATGTATTCGTTATAAAATATTAAACACTATGTCAGTTTATAGAAATGTTTGACGTAGATCTTCTTTTCAGGTAACTTGAAAGTTCTTAATTTAAAAGTTCGGAACAAAAAGATGTTAACAAGCCGTGACCATTTAGTTTTCATATACACTTTTTGACTTCTTTTTAGACCAAAACTTGAATGATATGAGGAAAATTAACAAAAGTTTGATTTTAATGTCGAGTCATCAAACTGGCAAGAACTGTGTGAAATTTCTTTAATAGTCGCTGTACACTATTTGATTTGTTTTTGAATTTGACTTCAGAAATATATGTTTGTCATCGCACTGTTTGAGCTTTTATTTGAATTGCGCAAATTTGATTTTTCATGCGACTTTTTTGTGTAACGACAGAATTAGCTATTTAATTTTCTCAAATGCTCTTATCAAATGGAAAATCAGATATTGTCGTAAAGCCGTTATAAGAATGATATATGAACTTTATTACATCAGAATGCGTAAATTAAGGATAAGAATAAGAAGTTAACCTAAAAAGTGCTAAAATACATACACCAACATAATTCATGAGCATGAACTGCATAATAAAGCTACCATCGTAACATAGGATTTATTGCATATCATTTTATTATGCAAATCAATATTGTTGTTGATTAGTTTTTTTTTTAAGAATGCAATAAAGTTATACTAATACAAGGCAGAAAATTCCTAAGGTTAGTATTCACTTTAACACAGAGAAGCTTTAGATGGTAATCTTGAAACTCAGGAATTACAGAACATTATAACAGCGGCAGGTGCTTGTTATCTCACATTAAATACTCTTCCAAGTCGACGCCCATGAAGTTTCATGATAATAAAAAGTTTTCTATCAATAGTTTTTCAATTAAGCTGGTTACATTGATTGAAGTTGGGAAGACCTTTTATGTGATTGAATAATTAATTATAGAATTTTACGACGCACTGCTTCAACATCTTAATCAAGTGTTATCATTAACAGCTAATTTAATCAATTTTATCCGCAAAAATAAAGAAAAAACAGAATATTTGTTACTTATGTCATTCGAGTATTTCTTACAAACAATAAAATTATTTTCCATAATTGCGCTAGAACATCTAAACTTAACGATTTACATGTGATGTAAATTTCAACACATGATTTTGGAGTTTTTTTTTTTAATTCTAGTTCTACAGGTATTTTTGAATGATATTTTTATTAATAATTTGTATTTCTTTAAGTTAAAAATAGAATACCTAATTAAATATTAATTAATTGCAATCGTAAGTTGCTGCGTCAGCGAAATTAAAACTGATTATTAATTATGGCAATTACAACTGAAACTCTTGTAAAAGAGACGTCGTGAAATAAACAAACAGTAGATGTAAATACAGGGTTTACTGAAATTACGAATACACGTACACATATTTCCTCGAAAATTTAAATACTGAACGAATGTTAAAATCAAACTTTCCGTCAGCTAACAAATTATAATAAGGAAATAATTATTATGTTTGTACTAAATTATGCAATGTAATAAAATACAGTAGATCACACTCCATATTAATTTTATAATATCTCTGTTTTAATTATTACATTACATTAACTTACTCGGCGTTTCTATATTTAAAGCACTTCCTTAGAAATGTACAGTCTTATTTTTTAGTAATGTCTCTAACAAATTTTAGAATGGGGCGTGATGGCGTCTGACCTTTATAATAGTACATAGACAAGCAAATCAGCAAACAGGTAAACAAATACAAAATAAAAACGTGAGATAAGATTAAACACGTGTTTGTTTACCTTTGAGATCTGGACTTAAAATTTTATACTTACTTACTTAATCCTTAGTTATGATATCACTCGGTGTAAGCTGGTATGAGAGAGCTGGGCTAGGCTAGGTTGGTGTTTTCCATATTTCTCTCCATCTTTCTCTATTCCGCTAGTCTAGTTGCCTCTTCCCACTTCACTCTTCTCTTTTCTGTTGCTCCCCGTACTTCTCCTCTCCATGTTTTTCATGGTCTTTGACTTCGCTTTTTGTTCTGTCTTGCTCCATACACTTTTTTTACTAGTCTGTCTTGTCCCATTTTTTGTATGTGTCCAAATCACCTCAACTGATTTTCTTCTATTTTTACTTGTATCGGTTTTATTGCAAGTGTTATCATATCTTATCTTGTCCAGTCTTGCTTTTCCTTCAATCTTTCTGAGAAATTTCATTTCGGTGCTCTGTATCTTACTTCGATGACTTTGTATTTGTTCTCCTCATTTCGGAACACATCTAAGTATCGGTACCACCACCTTTTTGAAGACTTTTGAGTTTTGTTGATTTTTTTGATATTTTTTTTGCCCAAGAATGTGTTCTTAATGATGTTATTAAAGAGTTTTCCTGCTGCTTGTACTCTTTCCGTGATATCTTCGTCTAGCCTTCCATCCGTCGTCACCATTGCATCACACATACTTACTATAACTTTTCTTTTCGTAGGTATATTTCATGCGTTTTGTTTTCCTTGCTTATAATGAATGTCTTCCGCTTTTTTTACGTTTATGCTCATGTTGTTGCGATCCAAGCATATTCTTTAGGATTTCATGCAAATTTTTGTCATTTTTTTTGATCAATATCAGATTGTCCACGTATGTTATCTCTATTATTCCGACTCTCTCCATGTTCCGGTACACTACCCAGTATTTCTTTCTTTGTCTTTTTTCTGTTTTTATGGCCATCTATTTCTACAGATCAGCAGGTGACTAACAATACACTCCCCTGTCTTAAGCCTTTTGATGTTCTGAAGCTCCTTAACTCTTCTAATTTGTTGTTTGTCTGCACAGACATTTTATTCGTTTTATTGTCCTTTCATTAATTCTTCTATTCTCCAGGATCCTCCAGATGTCTTTTCTATCTATTTTGTCGAAAGTGTTTTCTAAATCCATCGATTTCTGCTTTTCTTTGAACTGTTAGGTCCAAATTGTGTATCTTCTAAGGTTTCCTCTAGTTTTTTCCTCAACCTTTTTTTTTTCATCACTCGCGAGTTTTCCTGCTACACTAAGTAGTGCGATTCCTCGGAAGTAATTACATCTCATGTGTCTCCCTTATAAAAGAAGATTGTTAATTGATGGTTAAAATCCATGATCTATTTACCATTAAAAGTTTCAACGATATAAATTTGAATGGATTGTAATAAAACGAACACCTGAAAATTGTTTCACTGCTTTATTTTAGAAACTCTGACGTACGTATTAAAGTAGTGATTGGTCATAATATGTCACTTGACGATTCTTGTTATTTAACGTCGTTTTATGAGTTGGAGAATATGGGGGTAAGTGTACTAGTCTCATTGGGTGATATGAATAAAATTGAGAATATTCTGATAAGTATAAACTCTGAGTACAAGCATTTTAAGGTAGTATAAACTTTAAGTTTTAAGAATAAGAACAGTTAGAGTATATTCTCACAAAATTAGCAGATGCTGTAGTGATCTGAGTTTATACTTTAAATTTTGCAAGATTTGACAAGTTTTGTATTCTTTCATTTTGCCTAGAAGCGAAGATTACTGATGTGCAGTGATCTTACAAACGTATTGGCACGTACTCGGCACGTTTTGTTATATTACTGCTGCATAAATATGTCGGAATACGGCGAACAATGTGAAGAAGTACAGGACGGCATATCTGACGAGATTTTTGTCAATATTATAAGTAATCACAAAGCTATACTATCAAAATCGCAAACACCGTCAGTAAGAGAAGAGAAAAGTAAGGCTTTGACGAGTATTAGAAATGAAATGCTGAAGAAATTTGGTAAGGACCTGAAAGAAAGCCAAATTTTAAAGAAAATAAATAACATGAAATCTCGTTTAAAAAAGAAGACAGACATGAAGCAGACCGGAAATAAGAAAATAATCCTGTCGGGTTGGCAGAAGCAGTTATATGAAATACTAATGGGAGAGTCAAATCCAACAATAACAAAAATAAAAGGTAAACTGTCAATTTTATCCGTTGAGTAAAAAGTTGAACAGTTTCTTTATGTTTATTAACTTTTTTTAAGCAGTTAAAATTAAAATATTAAAAAATTACAATTCTAAAGTAATATTTTTCTTGTTTCGAAAGGTGCGGTTTCCATTGGCGCAAGTACATCTTGCACATCAGGTAATTCAGAAATTCCGCCATCTGAAAATGAAGTTGATTGCACTAACACTGAGCTTGATATTGCTGTTAAACGGAAGAATCCTGAAACACAGAAAATCATTGTCAAAAAAATAAAAAGCAATCTTTCTGACTGGGAAACATCTGAAACTATTACACTTTCGACTCCTGAATTGCAACGTCTTGTTCTTCTGGAACAACTTCAAGTACTTCGTTTGAAGAAGAAAAAACTACTTCGAGAAACTGAAGTACAAGTTGTGCAAGAAGGAGATTCCAATTATACTGTTTTGTAATATTTTTCCGTTTAGTTATTAGTCGTTTTAATTTCGTTTTTGCTATTTAGAATTTTGTTAATTACTTAAATTTAAGAAATACATTTCCTTTTTGTTATTTTTATACAGTGTACATGCCGAAACTAGGTGAAACTTGATTGAAAAACGCGAAGACTAAAATTACTTATTGTTAGAAATAATACAAAAAGTATTTCTTGCAAATAAAGTTGTGAAAAATTGTGAATACTGTTTTGAACATAATTTAGAAAGTACTTACCTAATGTAACTGATAAATAGCGTTGACAATTTCATTCCGTCTGACCTGTCCGCGTGCGGTAACACCAGGTTCTTCTTCTTCGATTTCTTCTGGCGCAGTATTTTCTAGTTCGAAATCTTCATCGTTAAATCGTTTTGCCGCATTATGCAAAGCAAAGCAACACACGATTATAGTAGGAACTTTCTCTGTGGGAAGTCTGATTTTATTTTGTAATATAGGAAATCGCTGCTTTACTTGACCAAAACATCTTTCAATAATTATTCGTTCTTTAGCGTGTAATCTGTTATATAATCGTTGCTGCTCTGTTGCAGGAGTCCTGAAGGGTGTCATTAACCAAGGCGCTAATCCGAAACCTTGATCACCT
The DNA here is from genome assembly GCA_036172665.1 of Prosopocoilus inquinatus. Classification (NCBI taxonomy): domain Eukaryota; kingdom Metazoa; phylum Arthropoda; class Insecta; order Coleoptera; family Lucanidae; genus Prosopocoilus; species Prosopocoilus inquinatus. The sequence goes on along the minus strand of CM069876.1, from coordinate 27,574,386 downwards.
AAAAGATGTGCTAGTGCTCCATTCTCTTTTATAACATTGTACACATCAGAATTTCTCCAAATTCGTGCATCATGAACGGATCCCGGCCACGATGCATCAACACTTGTAAAACATTCTTTACTGTCGCATGTTGCCATCACATTAATGCTACAAAAATTTTTTCGGTTAATATATTCATCTCCGTGATTATGTGGTTTAGTAATAGGCACATGGGTACAGTCTACAGCCCCTACAGCGGACGGAAAGGTGTATTTTTCCTGCCACTCTACCATTGCAGCAATAAAGGCTTCTTCATTATTAGGGAATTTTATCCAGCGATTGGCCCTAGCTACAATTTCGTTCATAACATTTGTAATTGTTTTGGAAACTGTAGTCTGATGAATACCGACATCCTCTCCGACACCAGATTGAAATCCAGGATCTCCAATATACCTCAAAAAAGTTTGGAAACGCTGAAATGACGTTAAAGCTCCACCTCTAGTTTCAAGAGTTTCCCCTAAAAAATGATCTGCCAACCACTCTACCTTATGCCTCTCAAAGCGGTAGAGAGATTTAAAACACCGTTCGTTAACTTCACGACGCACTGAATATAATTTGCGTGCTCGTAAATTATTTATATATTCGGCCATACTTGCTCGTACACGAGATTTGTATGAAGCTGAGTCTGATACTGACCAAACTCACATATTTACGAGAATATACTTCGACTTGAAGTATAAAATTTTCCCTTATTCATACCAAATTTAAGTTTACGCTCAAGTGATGAGAAAAATCTCTTTAATGGAGTTTCTACTACAAGGCAAGCATGAACTCAGAATTTTTATTCTTACTAAATTAAGTATATACTGTGATTTTTTGAAGTGTAAGCATGTACTTCATTTTATTCATATCACCCATTGTGTCTTGTTCATTCGCTATGCGCTCGTCATTTAGATGTTCATCCAGTGATAAGTTCAACAGAATATACCGCGTTTCTGTATTCCTAATGTTACGTTGTGACTATCGTGAATGGTCTATGTAAATTATAGAACCACTTTAGAAAAAAATAAACCATGAAAAATATGTTCCCGCCATTACCAGAAACTATGCTTAAATTGTACTCATTCTTTCAACTGAATTTTAGTTTCAGAATTAATGTACGCCATCATCCACGTCTTGTAATTATGGACTAACAACCGAGTTTTGTGAACCTTTCGTGAAGTAAAACCTGAAGCCTAGGCATTTTCTCATGTAGTCACTGGTGTAATCTTCTATTATTTTGTACTCACTGCAGCAACGTTTCTGTCCTTATACTATTTCAATTACTTTCTGTTTCAAGCTAATAGTAATTACTGTAACTATCATAACACCTTGATGGATAGGGATGATCTGATACATAAATCCGTTTATCACTTTCTTTTGATCTACTTAATATTTTACTTTGATTTTCTTCAGGTCTGTGCACAACATAATCACGATTCTTATGTCAGTTCCTCCTTTACATTGTGTGTTTATGTTTACACATTTCTTATTTGGTAAAATGAAAGTTCTTCTATTCGGATTCTTCTCAAGCTTCAATCTTTATAACTATCAGTATTTCATTGTTTAATCTTCATAACTTTACAACATCAACCTGTTTTCATTTGTTTCTGTTATGCCATATTTTCCCATATTTTTTCCATGTTCATTGTTTTCCGAACCAATAATTTTGGCAATGAAGATCTTCCATTAGTGTGAAAATATTTTTTCTGGAACTGCATTCAGTGTCTTATAAACGTTTTTTTTTTCTTTTAATATAACCTCAGCTACTTCTTTTAGAATATATAATTATTGCAAGTTTGTTTTCATTTACGTTTAGTATTTCACCGAAAATGATCGACGTCAATTGAATTCCATGCACAATACATGCTATCAGCGCTATCTATAATTTTATAATTATTTAATACAGCTTCATTAATTCCTAATATTTTTATTCTGTCTTTTCATTTTCCTGGTGATTTGTTATACATTCCTCCTTTTCCAATTCAGACTCCATGTTCTATTTTCTTTTTTCGCCATTATTGTTTCCATACTTGGCCAACCCTGTAACTTTGAATTTATTGTCCTTATTCTAGTCCTTTTCCTTTGCCAAGTCTATTTCGTTGTTACATTCTATTAAATGACGTGAGTGAAAAAATAACACAAATCTGCTCCACAAAGCAGATTTGGGTTTTTTCCCGCTACTTTTTACGTTTCATTTGATTATATTTCCTTCTTATTATGCAAAATTCCATGTTGTTAGGCAGTATTTACACAGAGAAAATAAATAGTAAAAAGTAACACAAATTGTAATCAAAACGAAGACAGAAACAAAATGTAGCAAATATGAGAACGATTGTAGTAAATTTTAATGTAAGATTAGCGTCTTGTCCGACAATTGTGCAAATATTTCCTATAAAATTTGTTTTTCTCTACATTTTGACATTAATTTTTCTCTGTGCAGTTTGATTACGTACATTTTAAGGTTAATTTATTTGCATTGTTGGTTTACTTAATTCATTAGGTACCCCTTTTCTTGACTTATGCCCGTAGGAAATGTCATTTTCACCACGCCCTAGTTAGTTATGACTCTGGGTCTTTGTGTTATCCAGTCCTATCACATTTTCTTTGCTGAAGGACGACCCTTCATTATTTATTATTCAAAAACCTCTTGCCACACGTCTTAGTTATAGTTAATTTCGAGTAATAGTCCTAAACCTAAACCTGTAAATTCATGACTGCAGCTTTTGGTGGTAACTGCGTGGTCACTTTTAAAAGTAGATCTGATAAAACTAACAACTCAGGGAAATACTGCAGTGTAGAACTAGATCGACTGACCAAATACAGCTTTCCGCTCTGTCTTTTTTTCCAAGGTAGCACCTCATTTTAGAGTTTTTATTGAAATTCTGAAGGAAGCTCGACGAATTCTGGATGTCTACACGAAAATTAAAAAAAAAATAATTAAATTTAAAAAAGAATACTTAAAACTTGTGATGCTTTGTTTACAAGTTGGGATTTGAAAATTGGCCATCACATTGTAATTGTTGAAAATAATTGCACCATGAAGACTTCACTTAAAACTATTGAAGCGTTATCGAGAACTCTCAACAGTATCCCGAATTTTTGAAAAAAGAGATGATCCATTCAAACGAAAGGTCAAAACACGAAAGAAAAAATGAGTTTAGAACATTACAAATTGAAAATAGTTGTTAATATTACACATAATTTCGACATTAAAAAAAAAAGAAAAATTGAAATAACATTGAGCTCGAAATATCTTTTAGCCTTTCAATGAGAATCGATTTTGATTTGAGTGCTACGGTCCTTAATGAAAATAATTGTTAGAACTCTTGATGTCTTAGCCAGAGCTCCAAGCAAAAGTGAAAATTTCCAAGTAAAACTCCATCTTGTTCTTTAAGAAAATTTAAATTCGTGAGATTTTTTTCCTTTCACTTTAAATGCTTTGATCCCGAAGAATAATCGCCAGAACTCATGTGCTGTCTAGAACTTCAAGTAGGACCTGGAAAGTTACATTTTGCATTTTGAGAAAGTTCTAAATGGAGAAGAAATAGTACAGGATAGAATCTAAGGAATTTGAATATTTTGATTAAGCCTTTTTTGGGCATTTTTTTTAAATCGCTAAAACGTTTTTGCTTTTCGTTTTAGTGCTTTTGTCCTAAAGCTTAATCGAAGTGCTATTCAGAACTATGTACAAATGGAACCCAAATCTCCCCAAAAAAGATTAATCTTCCTCAAAATTTTGTTAAAATACAAGATTTTTTTGGGATTTTTGTCGTTTTATGTGAACTTGTGGACCTAACGATTATCTTCGCTAAATTTAACTAAGAAAGTTCTGGCAATTTTTCGCGACTCAATTTGAAATTTTTATGCAAGATGGAAAATTGAAATTTGGAAAACTTTCCGGCTTCCATTTCGTGTTTATAACCATATCTTGAATCTACTGAATATCGATGAGGATCAAAAGGCTATAAGAAAACAGATATCTCGTTCTTATTGTTGTTTCGATTATTTATTTATTTTCAAAATTTCCTTCAGGAGGTCTTGGTACTGTCGTATTTGAGTTAACAATTATTTTCGATTGTGAGCCTAAATCTAAAAGTCGAATGTTTCTTTCTTGGTTTGATATTTTATTTGAATACTTGAGATTAATAATTATTTCAAACGGTTAAAGTGTTACTGTCCATTTTACATTCCATTTGAGGAGCATTCACAGAACTGGATAAGTCCAAAATGATGAAATGGTGAATTAAACATGGAATCAAGTGTTTATTATTGATTTGAATCATCTGGTGAGACCTGGTTCATTCATTTCTCATGTAATATATCAAGATTAATCAGGCCTCACTAGACAATGCAACTCAATAATAAACCCTTGATTCCATGTTTCGTCATTTTGGCCTTAAAATTTGCGTGAATTCTCTTATTTTGTAAACTGCACTTTTCAGTCATTTTTTTATATTTAATTTGTAATTTAATTATCGTACGTACAACTTTTTTTAATGTCATTAGCACTCAAAAAAAATACATTTAAAAGAAGTGAATGCCAACTTCACAGTCGTCAGTTTCATCCAATGATATTACTTTCCATAAGATTTATCATGCAAATAGTCAGCAAATTTTTGAAATTAAGTAAGTAGTTAATGAACGATGTTGATGGAAAGTGAATTAGCTACAATCTACAACTTTCCTGTAAGGTTTTCTTGTAATTCTTTTTAACAATACTGTGGCGAGATAATTTATTAACAAGATCTTATAAAACGAAATATAAGTAACTAAATAATGTTTTTAATATGGTCCATCTGCTTTGTGCTTCCCCCTTCGGTAACTACTGCGTGAATGTCATTTTGCATTGCACAATTTATTTCACAAGAAATTCTACAATTTTTTAAACATATCCCCATCAGGTTTCCTGTGTGATATTCGTACTAATTCTTGCCCAAGAAATGACGAAAGATTCTGCCCATTTAATTATTATATTTTGTATAATAATGTAAGATGACCTCAACAAAAAGTTGGTATTTTTAAAATTTGAAAGTATGTTAGTTCTTTAAATCCTATTTCGTGTTTTCGGCAGGATCTGCTGTATGTTGTATATGTACATATATGTATGTATAAAAATTAATTCCGTTTACAAGTAGCAAGTGATTCTTGAAGTGTTTATCAACTACTGTGATAAAAGATGGTGATGGTGTTACAAAAACGAAATCAATGACTTCACTTCAATACTTTTATAGTATTAATAATTTCTATTGCAAGGCCATAAAAGTGAATGAGAATTAGAGAATTACATAAATGTAGTTTAGTACAAAGTATGTTTGACAATTAATCTTAATTAGAACTAGTACGCGAATCTGAACAGAGTTGCAGATTTCTATTAGGCAAATTTTAAAACATGTCTGAAACTTCTATTTAATACGTATCGAAGGACGGTGAATGGTTGGGCTTTTCCAGAACAACAGAGTATTCATATTGTTCCTTTTTTTTATAAATGCACTTCTGCAGGTAAGACGTGATCTAAGATATCCGCTTAAAATGAATATATGACACGTGTAGGTCTTAATACAGGTGTAGGGGTAATATTAAATAACAGGCGTTGAAGTATTCAGTCAGTGGGACTAGGTGTGGGTGAGCAGTATAGTAATTTTCTGCTACTTCAAAGGTATTCTGCATATACTAGATCTTAATTACGTGGTGCATATTTGTAGTGGTTTACTATATATGTCTTGGGTGTTTTTAAGTTGAACTTGTGCTTTCATTCATTTCACTTTCGTTACCTACGAGTATTATTTACGACAGGCGGTGAGTCTATTCCATTTTAAACTTGTACTTGGGTTTTTTTTTTGTTTTTATAGAGTAGTTTCAGTTAGATAATTTCTGATTTTGTTTTGCTTCGAAATTAATTTATTTGGGGTCTGTTCTCTTCCTGTAATTAATGAAATCGAAATAGCATATTTGCTCTTAGCAAAATAAGTATTTATTATAAGTAACCGAAAATCATTGAATTAGAAAATTTGAAAAATGTGTAACTTGTGTTGCAAACTTGGACATTGAAGTTAACGCTGTGTATATAGTTTTCTTCTAGTCATGTGCATCTAAATTTCTTTTGATTTGTTATTTAATTGATTGTAAATGAAATTTTATTGTCCAGTACACGAGAGTCATTAAAAAAAAGTTTACAAATAATATTTTAATCATACGATTTTTGATGAATTCAATTACTGTATTCAATTTGGTATACATGTAAAAAGAGCATTGCTGATCTCGCTTGAATTTATTTTTTTAATTTTTCGAAATACTTTTAAAAATAATACAACTTCCTGTACGTTTACAAATTAATTTCCTGTAGGTGATTTAATCATTGTAGGAGAAGCTTTAATCATTTTTTTGACTCCTTCATGATATCTTTTATAAAACAACAAGAACAATAAATAAAAAGTACGACAATATGTGAAATATGACATGAAACCATTGTTCTTGTTTTTATTCTTCATAATTTCAGTTGTAACTAAATGCAATGGGTCAAATTATGTTAAAACCTCTTCTGATAATAATTATAATTTTAATTATACGTATATACGATACATTTGGCGATAATTTTAATTCCCAAACGTCTGTCAAAAAGACAATAAAAACTGGTGTATGTCAAAAAATATTTCTCAAGCTTCCATAATCGGAATGACATTGTGTCTGAAATTTTTTGTCCGCAACTTTACATGCGGTAGTCAGTAATAAAGTTCGATTTTCAATGTAAATCAAAATGTCCAAACATTTGAAAATTAACTGAAAAGTGCAGAAAATAAATTTTAAAGAGATTATTTCAAATATTCAAAATTGAAACATCAATTTCCTTAATTTTAACAAAATACAAGACAGGCAGTACTAATTTTGCGACTCACTTTTAATGACTGAGTATAGTTTGGATTTGGCACCATAGTTTTCGATGTAATTCACGTTTTAAATGAACAAATATTGATTATTCGTTGTTAAATTTATAATAAGGATAAGAATAAGGATATGCAAAGTTGCTACAAAAGGAAATGGGCTTATTGGTTTATTCACTCGAGATCAGAAATACAAAGTAAGCAAAAATACTGCGAATTTTTTTATTTTCTTAAACACATCAGAATTCACTAGTGCTGTAAAAGTAACGAAAAAGTTTATACCCGCACTTTACCCGTTACTTTAGATTTCGGTACTCGTTACAAAGTATTCGTTACTCGTTACTTTCGTTACTATACTACAATTAAATAATCAGATAACGTGCATCAATATAATTTTCAACTTAAACTCGTAATACCTAATAAGATTACTTTTATAATAATTTTGTTCATTAAAAAATATTCGAAATACAATTACTACTTACTAAAAATGCATATATAAGACGGGTACAAACAATTGATAAACAATCTATTAAAAAGGTAAACAACTTGCAACTGAAATTACCAAATTAATAATTGATCGGAATATAGCACTTTTTCGTGTAGAAACATAAACGAAATCGTACGCTGTGGTCATACGAGTAACGAAATGTTTTAACAAGTAACGAATCGGTACTTCAAGTTTCATGTTATATCCGTTACTCAGTAACGAATACATACGGTTTGCAACAGCACTAGAATTCACATCAATTTTCATATAAATACATCAGATTTTACGTAATAAGCGGGGCCTTTTATAGATAAAGAAGCCGAGTTAAATTAAATGAGGGATTTAATTTTGTTTTAGAACTTAGACGAAATTTCATTCGTGTAACAAAATTGTACGCTGCCACCACCAATGCGTTATTTAACGGCAAACCGAGGCATTGGGCCCATTCGAAATATACAAATAAAAAAGGTAATTGAAATTTTCCTTCCCTCAAGTAATTAATCAGGCTTTCTCTACCTTGGCATTAAAATTGGAAACGTGAGTTTTTGAACTCTAGAACTGTACGAGTACAATATTGAATTTAAATAAGAAGAAAATGAGTTAGACTTATACTAGCGCTCAAACGAAATGAAAGTCCCATGAAGGTGTTAAAAAGGGGTATATTGAACACATTAATTTTACAAATAAAATAAAACAAGAAAATTATGTGACAGTTTTAAGAAATCTTATCCAGTAAACAATAGTACAATTTAATTAAGAACCGAGTTCATTCTTCTACCTGTTTTTCAGGGAAACTGTCCACCAGATAACCTCTTTTTTGCTTAAAATGAGTAGCTCGTTGACGGAAGGGAATTATCTCGGGGTTATCAGTTGAAGGGGGCTGGTTCGTCCATCTGGGAGAAAGGGTTCCTTTCCAAGGCACTAACACCCACAATACTACACCCTCCCTTCCCTAATTCTCGAAATTATATTCGCTTTTACCGGAACAATTGGGCGAGCCCAAATTGGAGTCGAAGAACGATTTCTTAACGACTGATCTTTTTCTTTGCTAATTTGCGCCGGGATGTTTGCTTCAGAAACCCCTGGCGTTCAAAGTTTGCCCAGGAGCTGGTACCGTCTAACGTGTCCTTTCAGAACTATTATTTTCGAGTGGGCCACGCTTCAGCAAAAGAAACGCGTTATTAACAGGATTTCTTTAACCTCACTTAGAGTTTGATAATAATTTTGAATTCACGATTCGAATTTCCTTATGCGAAGTTAAAAAGTGATACATAAGATCATTTAAAATTTGGAAGGAAATAATTTATTTTTGAAAATTCGTTTGTTTACGAAGCTGTACATCTAGGGCTTTACTTTCATCATGAAGTTCTTGTTAAATTTGTTAAATTGTCGAGAGTCGTGTTTCTTGAGCTCATGACTAAGCGGGTAATTCAAGTAATAAATTAAACAGTTAACAGGCAATTAAACAAACATCGAAATGAAAGTCTCAAGAAGGTTTAAAAGGAACATATTGAATACCTTACTTTACAATAACTCACAAACGCAAGAAAATAACTAAGAAAAATGGGCTGCCCGTCGGCCGTGTTATGGGACATTAGGGAGCTATTCGTATCGAGTACGTTAAATTAAATTTAAAGGACTGTTGCGGTGGTAACAACCAATCATAAAGCTTTATGATAGCGATGTAGGAAATTAATCATTTTAACAGTGTTTTTGTATACCGGCGTCGTTTTGTTAAAAATTGTGTTTGTATTAATTATTCGCGTCTGTTCTCAACTTAGACATGAATTTTCTTTTCACTGCCATCCCAGGTTTAAATCTCGTGTTATATTTGCCTGGTCCAATTCGTGATTTTTAAAATACATCCTGTGTTGAAAAATAAAAGATTTATGTTGCAGAATAATCATCGTATAACTCCTACGTGATAATCAGACGGCGGGATTTTGGTGCCGTTTTCTAATCGATCAACGCAGAGATGTATTATTTTAGTGCCATGGTGAACAATATATTAGGTGACGCCACAAGAGCACTCGGCCTGTGCATGAAAGCGTGAGATCAATTGCGAGAGCGACAGCTGAAAGAGGGGTTCAAATATCAATGCGCTAGAGAGAACGGTCCTTGAGTATGAGATAACATTAAAATATTTCTCGAAGTTGCGTGCACGTTGGGAACGCCTGCGCTGCTACCTATTAATTCTTTACCGACGGTAGTGCGCTTAGCACTTATATAATATATCGCTGCGTCGATCGATTAGAAAAGGGCTTTGAAATTCCGCCGTCTAATGATAATAAATAATAAAATACTCCTGACGCTTTTGTTATAATTTTTCATGGTTGTGTTAGTATATTTTTATGTGTGTAAATAGTATGCATTCACTCAATACTATTGTCGTTCTGAAAACAACAATTCTTGTATCGCCAAAGATTTATCAAAATATGACAATTTAAAATAAAAATAAGTCAAATGTTGTTTAACAATTGTGTTGAAATTTTAATGTTAAATTCTAATGTTACGTATCACTTCGAGTTACTAACTTTATTTTTGAATTTCAGATTTTCTCGATTTTCTTAAATTTGGACGTAAAAGGTAAGTGCACGTATACTTGTAATTATTATTAATAATTACTTAGTTAGTTTATAATATATATATTTACAAATATTTGAATCAATGATTTTCAAATTGTCCGAACTTCTTTTCTATCAGTTCTTGAGTGATAAATTCCATTTTTTTTTAGCTTTAGTTGTTTGCACATACTCACGTTTAATACTTACCAGGAAATAAAACACATTTTTCACATAATTTAAGTTATTAAGCGTGAGATACAATTAATTACAAGGAATTTTATTGGTCTATTAAGAAGTAAATGTTAACTCATTAAGTCTTTATGCCTACCAATATGATTTATGGGCACGTTGATCATCTATAGAATTTGAACCATTACATTACTATAAATTAGTAACTATTACCTGCGCTGGATATACAAAGTAAGCTGCGTTATTCAATTATTTCTATTTTGGACATCTAGGTCGTAAATTAGAAACAAGAAACTTAATAGCACCCATTTAGCCATTAAGTTCAATAAAAATAATAAAGGAGATCTAAAATAAAAACCCCCTCGATTACCCACGTGGGCGTGGGAAGACTCATTTGACATAAAATCATTACGGCTTTTATGTTGTCGAGCATTACGCATTTAAATTAACAGTTCTTGTGCATCATCTTGTCTAATATATTTCATATTTCCAGATAATTGCACTACATAATTCAGGAAAATTCTTTACCTGTTACCTTGTATTGAGGTAGGTCGATGTACTAAATGTTTGTAAACGAGAAAGAAATCATTTTTAAATTTTAAATTATGGTACAATTATTCTTTTGTCTTTTTTCACGATTAACACTTAATTTGTAGTTAATATATTTATTTATAAGGAAACTGTTTTTAATCTTTTACCGGATATTGCAAAGATAGTTGCGAAGAATACTCAACGTTTCACTCGGTTGATAAATTCGTGATGAAGCTATCGTCGGAAAACTATCAACCGATAGTGAAACGTTGAGCGTTCTTTGCAATTTACACTGTTCAGTAAAAGATTAAAAACAATTTCTTTGCAGTTCTCATTGGACATTGGACGACTTCAATTATATTATTATTTAAGGATGGGGAAGGCTTCCATAGGTTTCTAACTGTTACTATTATAAACCATAGTTATAGAATAATGAAGTAGAAAAACTGTAGTGGTGCCATTAATAATAATAATAAATATAATAAAATTTCCATTACTTTACATTTTACACTTGTCCTAACCAAAACTGTTGACTTAGATATTCTCTCTGTGTGCCTCAAATTTTTTCAGACTGGATCTTCTAAACTTTAAGAAATGAAAGTTCTAATACTAATGATATACAGCTAAAACAGCGACATCCTACGATCGCTTTTTGACCTGATGTTGCAGTAGACAATTTGAAGTGGCTTTGCTACATAAAAAGTCATCCTGTGCAAGGCGGCTGTGCTTACTGTCAAAGCATAATGAAAGTTTTTACAAAATATTGTTGCAAATCGTTCTGAAATGCAGTGAAACCCTCGAGCAGCCTCTTTACAGCTGTTTCAGCCCTATTTGGGACTTCTTCAGCAGAACCGTAGCGATCGTAGGATGTCGCTGTCAACTATTCATTACTATTACATCGCATTTGCGAATACCTTGGTCAAGTTCTTTTTTGGTTTGCAATTGAAATATTGATCTACGTTTCTGCTGAAGAAGCCCCAAATAGGGCTGAAACAACTATACAGAGGTGTTCGAAGGTTTTACTGCAATCAAAAACAATTTGCAATAAAATATTCTAATGATATACATTTCTCAGTTCCTCCCTCCTCCTTCCTAAATAAATATCCTTTTTTTTTAAAGTAAGCCCATAGCTCGTAGTCAGTCTACAATTACACGATTATCAAACGTATTCCTTAATCTCTGTAAAACAAACTATTTAATATTCATATAATACCCAACTGTTGACATATACAAAAGATATACCCATTTTAAAGCAGGAACTTATGAAGGTTGTTTAATAATTAGGGTTAAAACTACAACTTAAACAATTCTTTGGAAAGAATCAATTTTATTTTCCAACGTAGTCTCTATTGGGGACAATGCACTTAGTTGAACGAGATTGCAACTTTTTCAGTCCGTCAAAAAAGGGGCCTTTTTCAAATGCTGCAAAATACTCATTGACGGCGGCGTAAATTTCTTCCCATCAAGTTAAATTTTTAAGTTTGGGAAGAGCTAAGTCCGGAAAATAGGATGGATGAGGAATTAATTCAAATCCTAAACTATGTAGTTTTTCCAATGCAATTGTCGACTTATGAACTACACTTTTTGCGCGCCAGTCTTGCACATTTATATTTCAGCTGTTCTTTCAAACGGCCCAATAAAGTTGCGTAATAGGCTCATGTTATTGTATTTCTCTTCTCCAAGTGGTCAACCAGGATGTTGAATCTCCAGAAACAGTGGAAATCACCTTCTGAGCTGACAAAATTGTCTTGGTGTTGTTCGGTGCTCTTTTGGCACTCGCTATCCATTTCGTTGTTTACTGATGTATCTCAAGAGTGTGGTGATGCATCCAAGTTTCGTCTGCGGTAACGAATCGTTGCAAGAAATCTTTCTGATTGCGGTTAAACATTGCCAAACACTGCGATGAAATCCTTTTCGTGTGTGTTTCTGGTCGCTGGTCAACAATCGCGCCACCCAAAATCTTTCATGTGCAAGATTTTACACACTCGCTTAGATGAGATACCTATAGTCTCAGCTATATCGCGTATTTTTATTTGACGGTCTTCCAAAACGACAGTTTTGTATTTTTTCAATAATATCAGTCAACGATTTCAACTGGGTGTCCAGAATATGCTTGCTTCATTTTGTTCAATCGACCACGTTTAAATACATTTTCCAAAAATAAACTATCTTCAGCGATGCGACGGTGCAAAATCCCCGTAAACTTCGTTTAACTCCACTTTAATCTGAGTAGCCATCCACTTTTTCAAATAAAAATGTTTTATGACTGCACGAAATTCGCCATTCCAAAAGTTAGCAAAACATAAATTTAACAAAAATTTTTGTGCAAATCGTTTTTGATTGCGAATAAATTGGGCAAGTCGTTTTTGGTCTGCAGTGGGAATGTCGAGCTACGTTTCTGCTGAAGAAGCCCCAAGCAGGGCTGAAACAGCTGTCCAGAGGCTGCTCGAGGTTCTCACTGCAATCAAAAACGATTTGCACAAAATTTTTCTAAAATCTTTCATTATGCTTTGACAGCAAGCATGGCCGCCTTGCATGGGGGACTCATTAGGAGCAAATCCCGCTTCAATTTGTCTATCCTACTGCAATGTTAGGTCAGAAAGCGATAGTAAGATGTCGCTATTTTATATGTTCATAAATTTAACATAATTTTGTTTGAAGGATGACACTTGCCAGCCGTGATGTCACCAAGTATCAAGTGGCGCCATCTCATAGAAATTTATCTGAATTATCAAAGTGTCCTCGTATACCTTTTAATAACATGTGACTATAAAGTTTCGGCACCCTAGAGGACTTTGTTGACTCATTCTTATGTTCTAAGGAAAAACGTGCCCTTACACATTCAAAGCCTACTAGGGTGCCCGAATTTTATGATAACATGTTATAATCAAATTATGGTAGACCACTTCCAAATGGTATTTCTTTTCGTATTCTACCTAGAATTACCTCAAGGCCACACACACATACGAAGTTTTATACCCTAACACATACTCTGTAACTCTCTTGAAATGATCATTGGGTTACCTTGAAAAGATGTAATTACAAACAACACTATACACAACCCTGTTCTGAATTTTGCTTCAATGTTTTCTGTTCCTTCCAGTGATCTTCAAATGTACCTACTAATATATCACTTACATCATTACTCTGTCGATCCTAGAATTCTTAATCCCAAATTCCTAAATAAATAAATGTATTGGTAAATGCAGCTGAGGCATCTCCTCAACCTCTCCAAATATTATTATGATCATTAAATAAATATTAGAACAACTAAGCTTTACTAATAAATTTCCTAGAATTTAGTGTTGCATTAAAAAGTGAAATGAAACCCCGCGTTAATTCGTTTGGTTAGCTCCACTTTAAAGGGTTTTCTACAGATAGATTTTGTTGCTTTGTTCCACTCCTGAAATAACTCTTCTTTTCGGTTCATACATACATCAAAATTGTCTAAGGAACACAAAGTTTTCTGTTGCAAAAGACAACATGAAGACTAATACTAAACTATATTTTATTGAATATTCCTAAACCAATTAATAAAAATTAATTTGACTTATTTTAGTTTAACTTGAACGGTCCAGGGGTAAGGGACCGGCCTTGCAATCGAAAGGTCGTGGGTTCGCATCCGCTCGAGATATTTCTCGAGGGTCGTTGGGGAGAAAATTCGACACTGCTTCCCCTTCAGCGGCGAGGAGGTTTGGAAGTAACAAAGTCTTGGAACACTTTACACACACAAAAATACACTTTCGCTCCTGAGGTCCTGACAAGTCTATGACTTAGGACACCCTTGGGCAAAACGGCACAAAAAAGAATACAAATACATCTTTGCCGAAGAAAGCTCAAATAAGAATTTTATATCTTGGCATTTGTTACACTAAACATGAAATTTTTAAATTTAGTAACTAATGTTCCCTCCTTTTGGATTTAAGACTGCTCTGCATCGTCGTGGCATTGTAAGAATCAAGTTGTTAATTTGTTGTGGTACAAACATTCCAGTGATGCTGAATAATCTGGAAAGGTCTAAATTGGTTTTGAATGTTTTCCAAATCCGCAACATCTCTTCTTTTAAGCATGTCTCGAAAATGCTCAATTGGATTTAAGTTTAGTCACTGCGCAGGCCAATGTAAAACCAGTGTAAAACATTATGTTTTGTGCTTGCAGTCACTGAGAAATGGTAGCAACAACATGAGGTCTTGCATTATCGTGAAAAAACAAAATCCCAGAAGCTGTTCCTCAGCTATGGGACAGACAACAGGCTGCCGAAAGTTATCCCGATATTTATCTACCGTTATAAATCTTGCAATACACGGTGGCCAGAAAAATGCGGACAAACGCCACGCAGACCAAATCTTTGTTTAATTCTGAATTGACAATCTTAATTGAAAAAAGTAGTACAGTGCTTTCTTAAGTCACACGAGCAGCTTAAAAGAATTGTAAATTTGGCAACACCTAATCAGACAAGTACTGTGGTAGTAATCATTTTATTATTTACTATAAATCAGGTAAATACGCAAATTAGCAAGAATTTTATGTTAACATGGATACCAAATGTATTCAAATTTAAAGATAATATGAAAAAATTATAAGAACTGTTCAAATTGGTAGCCATCAGTTTCCAGACATAATTCCAATCTTCGAGGAAGCGAATTCAAAACGCGCTCCAACATATCCGGGGTGATTAATCGAACTGCCGCCGTAATTTTATTAATTACATCCTCTTCGTTCACTGGAGGCGTTGCATAGACCTTTTCCTTTAAAAACCCCCAAACGAAAAAGTCCAGAGGATTAATATCGGGAGATCTTGCCGGCCATGCTATTGGACCGTTACGCCCTATCCACCGATTCGGAAAGTGTTCGTTTAACCAATCCCTAGAAATTCTGGCATTGTGAGCAGGGGCTCCGTCATGCATGTACAACATGTTGGGTCTCAAATTCAGTGGAATATTATCCAGTACTTCTTCTAAAACGTTAACGTACTCAATTCCATTTAGACGATTTGGAAGAAATATTGGTCCAACAACTCGGAGATTTAAAATCCCCAGCCAAACATTTACCGAAAATCTTCTCTGATGTCCAATTTCCCTTACTGCCTTGGGATTTTCGTCCGCCCAAAAATGAAAATTATGGCTATTAAAGACGCCATCTGTCGTAAACAAGCATTCGTCGCTCCAGAGAATATGCAATAAAAAGTTCGGCTCTTCTTGAATCCTTTGTAAAATATTGTTACAAAACATTCTTCTGTGCACATTATCGTTCACATACAAAGGCTGCACTTTCCTTGCATGAAACGGATGCAACAAATTTTGAGATAGTACTGAGTGCACTGTTGTTTTGCTAGGAATATTTAGTTCCCGAGCTATTTGTCTTGTGCTGGACGTCGGATCTTCGTAAACAGCATCCAATATTTGCTCTTCTAATTGAACTGTTCGACGCCCTCTAGGTCTACCGCTGTTACGATAATTCGGTATAAAGGAGCCAGTTTCTCTAAGTCGCTGATCCATTCTACGGAACGTGTTGGTGGATGGATGTCGCCGTTGAGGATACCGTATTTGATATTCTTCTTTTGCCAAGTTTGCATTTCCATTGCAAAATCCGAATACCATATACATGTCGGCGTATTCTCCAAAGGTAAACATTGTTCGGTACTAAGAACAGCACAAAATGTTTATCTTATTTCAAGAGCCAAATGTCACATGAGAAACGTCAAAAATTGACAACTACTTACTACTTCTAAACAAGCAGCCTTACAGTACCACGTTGCCATATGTACTTTAATTTCAAAAAAGCCAATGAAGAAATGTTAAAAATGTAAACCATTGGTATTAATCGATTAGTTACATCAATGCATTTGAGATAATTCCATTTCTAAATTTCACCACAATGATTTTACATAGATAAATTTGACGAATTTTGCTAAATTTTAGCCGTACATCTTAAGGTTTGATGGTCTCGTGCGCCTTAAGGAAGGACCGCATAACTTTTTTGGATTAAGATTATCGCCTCAGAATTGAACAAAGAATCGTTCTACCTGGCGTTTGTCCGCATTTTTCTGGCCACCGTGTATAAACGATCCCTGTTCTAGTCCTTATCATTATTCTCCCAATGTCATGGTCGTCTCACTTTCGAATTTTTTTACTTCTTCAATATGTCTCAGCCGTTCCTAATTACCGGACCATCTCCAGAATAAAGTTCTTCTCATATCAGGAGAAAATTCAAATCGCGACTCGTTGGTAAAAAGAACAGTAGACCACTGTTGCTCATTCCAATTTTCCTGCTCTGCACATCAGACATTTCGAGCTTCTCGATTGCCATGAACAATAATTGCTGGATATCCTAGTAGGCGAAGGGAATGAAAATTGGATTCATGAAATATGTTCCTGATAGTTTGACTTGAAACAATTATATGGTGAATATTTTATAAAACGCTAACCAAAACAGTTGTATTTATTAAAGAGTTCCGTAACGCTCTTAGTGTCTAAAATCTATCCTCAATTGGAGTTGTAGTTCGTGGTTTTTCCGAATACTGTCCTTTTGGGCTTCCAAATTCTTGCTAACGTCGTCACAATCGATGAATTACTCCTCCTGACGTCTCCAAAGTTCTTGCTGCATTTGCTTGACTTCCACCACCTTCAATGATTTCAATTGCGCGAAACATTTCATCACGACTTAAATGCTGTCTTCATCGAATACTTTACACATCTAATTAGACTATACAGGTACAAATGTTGTAAGAATTACGAAATTGTCGGCATTTCGAAATACCGATAAAAAATTGGTATAAATCAATAGCTTCGATTTAGACATCAGGAGTAAATTCCACGAAAACATAACTTGATATTGTTAGCTAAGAGCAACTATGATCATTGTATTCCAAATTTAATTTTAATTTTATTCTAGAAGCAAAAAATCTACAAGTAATTATAATGACTAAACTATCTGTTCCTTAGACATTTTTGATGTGTGTATATCGTTAGAGTAATTAATCAAGTATAGATGTGTTTTTTCTGCTACCTTTTAAGAACAAGCTGTAGCTAAGCTGCGTTCACCTTGTGCCGAGTGGCAGCTGCCAAAATGCAAGATCAAATGACAAAGCTAGTTGCTGCAGATCACTGCATCTGTTTACGTTAAAATGGTATTCACTTGTGATGTATACCGTCGAGAACTTGTTTCTTGCTGCTTCAGCAGCGGAGACCTCGACGATTCCTGGGTACCTATATCCAAGCTTTGGTAGTGGTACAGCCCGAAATGGAGGAAGTGAACTGATTTGATTCCATTTTGGACGATGTGGCCGAGTTAATGTCGAACATAAATGGGGAAGCGGTTTCTGAAACTTTTTCCGAGTGATGAGCGGTGATACGATAATAAGTATCGGAAGATCAATCGGGACCACCGGAAGCTAATTATTACACTTGTCACTTGTCAGGCGGAGTATTTTGATACAGAACGACACTTGTGGATTCAGGCAAAATTTGCCAATTTGCACGGTATGGGTCGACAAAAAGGTCCACTTCACTCTTGGCAGTGCCATTTGACCTTGGCATTTAGCATATATTGGCATGATTCAAATGCGGCTTTAGTTGCTCCCTATTCTATTTGAGTACGTGGTATGTTCTATTTTCCCAAAAATTCCTTAAGTGACTATTTTCGATTTCTAAAAAGTAAGTTTTATGTTTTGGCAAAGAGAAACCTTAAATTGGCGATGAGTCACTCGTCTTCGTTGAATTCCTGCTTTTAATTTTCAACAAATATTTCCAGTGTTCGTGCATATTGGTTGGTTACATTCACATGCCATTCTTATGTAAACGTCTAATATTATAGTGTACATTATCCTTGTTGCATACACATCATTAGTAGTCAATAATTCGTTAACGGCGCCAAGGTTATATATTCTTTTATGGGCAACAAATTACGAGTGAAATCTTCTACAGTGCGATTGCTAATGGGAGATTTAGTAAATTTCCGAAATTGGGTTATCTTACGAAATGCATTATTTGCACGTAGTTGGTGAGAGAGAACGGCGCCGGTCCTGATGGCGTTAGACCTTATATGGTAGATCATATGGTGATTCATGCGGCCTCCGGGGTCGGGTCTCGTCAATACACCCACAAACGGCATACCAACGTAACTAGCCTATCTTTTTGTGTATGTGTGTCTATGTGCATTACCTTACGTTCCCCTGTGAGACATTTGCTGCGTGAGTAAGAAACTTTCTCAGTTTCACATCTTTTACAATTCATACTGAGACCTGGTATTTTCGCCGCTAATTGTTGCATTTAAGGTATTTGTTTCGCTGTCTGGCAAACAAGTCTCACATTTAATATACAGTTTTGTTATGTTTTGCTTGTTCGTTCATGTAGTTTAACCTGAATCCCACATTTCCGCAGAAAGCCGCCGCTTTCAGCATTCCGCAACCATAAATGAATCAGGTGCGATTGTTTCGTGTATAACGGCTACTAATAAGTAACTGAAAAAAAAATGTACCCGGTTAAAGTAGGTCATAGATTGTGTGCAATGAGCGCTGCTAGAGAGAAAAAAATGCAATTGATGTTGTATTTTCAAGACTTAACAACTGGGTGCAAAAATATAAAAGTACTTTAAGTTACACGATTTATCGATTGTCGTACGATTTAACAATGTAAATTAGCAAGTAATCGCTGATAACATACAAACATGTGTAGTTAGCAGCATTGAAAAAAAATAATTTATTGTGTGAAACCTGACCTATATTAGCATTTTTACGCAAGCCAGTGTGTGTAATTTCTTGTAAGTTTGTAATGGAAACCAACACCATTAATCCCATAAAGTTAAACGTTTAATTAAAACAGCATACGCAGTAATTTGATTAAAGTAATCAGAACGATCGAGTAATTTATTTATATTACGCAATCAGTGCTGCCAGTATTATTTTGTAAGTAATATTTCGAATCAGTACGATTACGTGTTTATATTTAGTTTGCTGATTAGATATTTTTAATCTATTATATAATACGTATTTTCGACTTATAACATCAATACAAATTGAATAAAGCAATGCCTCACACAATAACCAGGAAATTTGCATTATAACCGAATCACTTTCCAAAATTGATTAATACACAGGTCTTCTTGATAAATCTAAACAGTACCCACATGTTTATAACTTTATTTATTCACACTACAAATGCATATATAGGTATAATCTAATCTTATTTCAGTAACACTGGGCGTAATTTTTTTTACAAGTCTCGTACATGCTACGTTTTAACATCTAATAAATGATGATTCAATTTGAAGTTGCTACTTTTATCTGCGTATCGTACAAAATTATGAAATCATTTCTGCTGTATATCATCAATAAATCTTTGTGTCTTTAAAGAATCGTTTCATATGATGACAAGTTCAGTGCTCAGGTTATCACTTTTCGGGGCGTGTGTATCAATAGTAATCCATCACCAAAAGCGACAGACAGTTATATCTTCTTTAGACCATAATTTGACCATAATTTATCGATAATATTTTGATTTAAAAATAAGGTATGACAATGACTGTGAATCATATGACTGACAGACAATTCGATTGTATTTATTCCTTCTGCTTCCTTGTTCTGAGAGTTTGTTCTTGTATCTTCCAAGTAGTAGAAAGAACGTGCTGTATAAAATTAGAATATCTTCAGCAATGAAAATGTATTCACTTCAAATGTCACGCGCGTTTTCTTTAATATAACTTCAATTATACGAGGAGGTATTGATAAGTTCTTAGCCTAACATAGAAAACAATACTGTATTTAAAGACAAACATTTCACCACCTTTCAAACAAAAGAAAAAAATTGTTCATCCTGGACTGCTTGCTAACCACTCCTCTACAGTACTTATTGCCACTTAATGCGATGAGAACTTATTACCTTTTATGTGTTAGTCTTTTTAGTTTCGAAAATAGATGAAAACGCTAACTCAGGTAAGTAAGGAGGTTGGTTTCTTCAATATATTGTAATATAACTAAGGACTTGATGGCAAGTGCAGTGTCTTGCAAAAAAACACCTTTTGGAAATTTTCCTCGACGTTTCTTCATATTTTCTTCCTGAAGCTTGGTTAGTAACACATAACACGTTTCCGTGCTAGTTTTATCCTGCTCTAAGTTTGTCATAATCGCTCCGTCTGTCTTCCATAAAACTGTTACGAGGATCATTTCTGCCGATCTTGAAATAAATTGTTTTCGAGTCTCCATTCTTTTGATTGTACTTTCATTTCTGGATCTATGCTTCTTCAATTCGATTCGAAAAGCTTAGAAGAATTTGTGTTGCAAATGGCGACAAAGCGACGTCAAAATTGACGGTTATGATCGACATTCAGGAACTTGGGGATTCTTTAAACAACCTAATTTATGATGTACTATAGGAAACACACGCTCTTAGGAAATGTTCAGTATCTCTGCTAAACGTTTGACCTTCCTTCAAAATGATGCCAGGAACGGCATACAAGCACTTTTTGCTACAATAACCTTTTTCGATTTTAGGGATTTATGGGAGAGGTCCCAGGCTGAATAAATATCAGTACTCCCTCGTATGTTTTCGTTAAAAAGTTTGATTAAGCTATTGTTTACTTGAACACAAGAAAATGGGTATGGCCTTGTCAGAATTATTACTGTACATACTAATTTTCTGTAAGTAGGTACTTGTTAATGAAAGAAGTTTAGGACGAACAACTTCCAATGGCATGTAATAAGGTTAATAATCAGTCGGTTAAAATTCAAATAAATTTCCTTATCTGTACGCGCTGCAAATTGTCTGAATAGCTTAGATTATAACTTGAAATAGTTGCCGCCGAAACGTTTGAAGAACTCTTCCTTGTCTAAATGAGTTTTCATGTGATATACTTAATTTTTCCATTTGTTTATTACTGTAATGGTGCCTGCCGATCCTTTTAAATGATTTCCGACCTCGTAATGTACAGGTGATTCACAGAAGGTTAAGGAGTGAAATTTCATACATCGAATCTCATTTCGAGTTAAAATAAAAGAATAAAAAAATTTACTTCATTTAAGAGCTCTTTGGATATGAAGAACTAAAGATGAAATAACGTCTTAGTTAAGTCAACCTTGGAAAATGCTAAGAAAGTAGAAACTTTTGTGTCAATCATGGACTAAGACTTTCCAATGACAAACATCTATCAAAGACAGCCTTCCCTTTTAACGTCTATTTTGAAATTAAAGGTTATATTTGCAACCAAGGCAATTATTTTGAATAATTTTTGTGTTTTGTTTAAGATGTTTAATATTTCTAATTAAGTTTTTATTCTAGGGTTCCTTAAATTAATTTTTCTAGTTACCTTTCTTCAAGTTCAAGAAACTCTGACACCAAGCAAAATTAGAATCTTTCTTATTAACTTAAAATAGAATTCTGTATGTGAGGTTTCAGTTTTTCCCCTTAGTTAATTAGTACAGTTCAGAAAAGGGTTGTTTACAGAGAGGGGGCAGGTAAAATTCCGTTGAATTTGTAGTAAAAGTGATGACAATTCTTAAAAAAGTTAGGTTCTATTTTCTACTTTTTGTATTCACGAAGATATTGTTAATTATGAAATGGTTTTACTTATGGGAATTATACCTAAGTATATATACACTTATTTATAATATTCTTAATACATCCAGACATTAATTCCCAAATTGTTATTTATAAAAATTGCACTTTTGAATTGTTATTGTATACTGAGAAATAATTTTTTCTCTGTTTGACTGAAGCCGTACTTGTACTTGTATGTACATAAGTTTTGACTTTTGTTATCATGGAATTTGACTTTCGTTAAGAACAGTGTGTAATAATTAAAATTTTTACATTGTTCATAATTTTTGTAATACTTAACTACTTGTGGGTGATTAAAAGTTGTCACAATGAATAAAAACAAACGGATTCGAACCCGAAGCATACGAGAATTTTCGAAAATAATATCCTTAATTTATTATTCAAATATCCCGAAATCCCAAAATAATTCCTGGGAGTTTAGATGGTATAGTATACTCGGTATATAAAAAGTAATATAAAGTAAGAAGAAGTTTTGAAAGTGTTCACAAGTTAAAATTATAAATATCGAAAAATAGCTGTTGCAATATTGACTACGAATGGGTCAATTAATTAAGAAATAGCGAATGATTGAGTAGATAACGAGAGACGATTAAGCATTACGTAAAATTAAGTTGACTATTCAAAATTAAACTTTCATCCAACGAAATATTCAAGTAATTAACGATTATTTAATCGGATGTTTTCAGTGATAATTAAAATATGTAAATAAATATATGTGGTGGTAATTGTGTTAAAAAAAACACTATTATAAGAAATTTGTAAAATCAATAAATCTTTGGTTCTTGTACATATTTTTAAATAAACGAAATTAGGTAATGTAGTATTGATATTAGGGTATTTGAGTATGAGTATTACATCGTGATATTAGAGTATATCCTGTATTTAACTATATTTGTTGATTGAAAGTTATTAGAATTTTCGTATCTTATAATTCATGCCAACAATAATATTCAAATTCTAACAAGAAAAGAAAATAATGTTGCCTAACATTTTTTTTTAAATAAGTGTAAACATTTAGTTGTATATACGGAACCTGTTTTATTTGAATAATTGTATTTATGTCCACTTGTTGTAATATTATGACAACTTAAATGCCATAGCTGAGATGCTAAAATTGCTGTTATTAAATGAAATATGTGTTAGGAACCGCCATAAAATGTCACTAATAATTAATAGTTGTTGCGTGTGGTTGTATCACGTGTGACGTACACGACAGCAGTGCAGAGTGAATTAAATTGTACATCCTGTGTAACTAATAATAAAAATTTCTATTAATTCTGTACCATTAAAACAAATAAGCAACCGAAAAATACAATTTTGATCATTAAAAGTTAGAGCTTGTTATGTCACCAATTATAGCGTAGGGACTGCAGCTCACATAATGTTCTCATGCCTGGGTGGGCAAAGCCTAGTACTTACCAGCATTTCGCCCTTAAAAAGTATCCCTCTTCTGAGAATCACTTTATATTAGGCGGTTGTTTCCCGGAATTCTGTATTCAGTGCACTTCAGGCGTTTGTCGGAAACAACAATACAAAAATAACTACTGCATATAAATCTTCACGGTTTCCTTTCCTTCAAATGGTCCGGTTTTCAAAAAAGGTGAGTTATTAAGTTCAATGTGTCGTCATTTTTAACGGTATTTAAAAACTAAATTACTCTTAAAACGCATTTCTCCAAAAAAATTAATCCATGCAGTAATTAAGTTAAAGCGCAACCACTAAAAGACAGGTTTTTAAAAATTACTTTTGATCAATTCGGAATTTATTAATGCAGATGATGTTGATAATATTGTTAGTAACTTGTATATTATGCTCTAGAAGAAGTAAAAGATTGGTGTTCACTGATTCACTACATTGCACTATCGTCATTGTTTCGAGTTTTTCGTAACGTATGATTCGATATTCAGAGAGAGTAAACTTATTATTTTTCTTGCACCGATTCCGCATGAAAAACTATCCTTGAAGTTTAAATAAATGTCATGTGTTATTGCTATAAGCGTAAAATTTTTGCTTGTCCCCTGAATGATTTTAACATAACCCTGTGGGAAATACAGTCGAAGCTCCATAATTCGAACTGTCAAGGGACCTGAGATTAAGTTTGGTTATAGAATATTCGAATTAAAGGACATGAGTACATACCATACATGTTCATACTTATTATGTATTTATTTACATATTTTATTAAGAAGTAAAAAAACATAAACAATAGTACAGAGACATCAAAATTTAATATAATAAACGTGGATAATGTACATATTTAGTTTTATCCTGCTCTAAGTTTATCATAATCGCCGTCACCGTCTGTGTTCCAAGAAACTGTTGTGAGAATCTGTCGATCTTGGATATAAACTGTTTTCGAGGCTCCATTCTTTTGATTGTTCTTTCATTCCTAGATCCATGCTTCTTCAATTTGATTCAAGAAGCCTAGAAGAATTTGTGTTGCAAGTGGCGACAAAGCGACGTCGAAATTGACGGTTAAGATCGACATTCAGGAACTTGGGGATTCTTTAAACAACCTAATTTATGATGTACAATAGGAAACACACGTTCTTAGGAAATGTTCAGTATATCTGCTAAACGTTTGAGCTTCCTTCAAAATCATGTCACTTGCTGGTATTTTGTATTCCTTAGCAATATTTTGACACCATTTTCGACTTTTTTTTAATTTCAAGCTTTTGTTGGACTGTAAAACTTATAAGTTGATGGAAATTTATGTTTGTAAAGAAAATACGACCAAATTAATTGAAACACTAAACGCAATTGAAGTGCGTAGTATTATTGTATCAGATCCGAAGAAGGGGATTCCCAGAAGCACCATCGCTGGAAACGTAAATTGACGATAAAAATGTGGGGATTTGTCGTAAAAATTCGAATTATAGAGCTTTGTGAGTCCGTCAAATTTATTTCGAATTATAGAAATTTTCGAGTTAGAGAAATTCGAAATAAAGAGCGAAAAACCAAAGCGAAATGCTAGGCAATTGCAGGGGACAGCAAGCAACTTCGAGTTATAGAAAAATTCGAGTTATAGAATTTCGAGTTAAGAAGCTTTGACTGTAAACTTTGTCGTACATCCTTTTTTTTTTAATTCGATTGCTCCAAAGCTGCGATCACAAGGGCATATAACTATGGCTCGGTTGATACCTGTGCTGTATTGATTGGAACATTCCAGTACCAATAAGGGTCATAAGAAATTGAACCAGCATATAATTTTTATTCTGGGATGCACACTTCTCGGAATAAATGTATAAGGTGGTAACCTCTGTTCGCAAATAAGTATCGAGAAAATTCAAAAGTAGGCTAGCTACTTCATTTTGTCCTTTGCCACCTAACGTTTCATCATACACGTAAATAACTTCTTCCGCTACTACCTACCTGAACGCAAAAATTAAAAAACCCAGAACTGTATCTTGTAGAAGAATCTCCAGTTAAGCTAACAGGGAGAGGCAGGTTTTTCTGAAAACGGAAGGTCAGTACGTCTACTGCTGGATCATTTTTATTCAAATCCAAGGAACTTTTCATATCTGCATAAAAACTTTCTAATAAGCAAAGGTTTTTCCGTTTCTAAAGCCTTTTTTGCAGTGTCAGTATCCTCAGCATTTATTTTATTAACTAGTTTATCACATGTCTGACAAATATCGGATCATGGTTTGCCAAAACTTATTTTAAAATTTTCTACAAATTCTTTTTCTGCAAAAGTCGCATTTTTTACAACCGGATTGTACGTTTGATTAGTGTAAATTGTATTGCGGAAAACTTAAAATATGGGTTCGTAATTGCGTGATAATATCGTCACAGATTTTATTTACTTTTCGTTATTCCATGCAGTGATAAAAAGACTTTCTGACAAATTCTTTCTTCTTTACCAGCGTACCCAACCTAAATTACAAATTTTCTAAGAAATTTTTGAAATAAATTAAAATAACGGTGCTTACATCATACGACGAGTTCTTTTTATCCCGTCCTTCTGAACGCGGCCTTTCTCGAGCAATCTCGGTTCTTCTTCTTCTTTATTACCATATAAATACGAATTTTTCGACGGCATAGAGTAAAATTACTGAGTATCTTCTTGCAGACTTTGTTTCCAATTTTTTCGAAACACTGCTTTTTGCATTTGCAGTTTGGTCCCATTTGTTTGGCTGACATTCTTGGGGTTTTTGTGTTGACGTATTCTTTACTACGAATTCTTTTACTTTTTCTAATAGTTCGTTTCCAATGCTCTTCACGTCGCTTCTTTTTTTTCCACGCTGTGATCTGTGACCAGCTATATGTAATTGAGTTACTGCGGAAGATTCATCTTCATAAACTTCCTCATCGGAGGACCCTGGAATATCATCAAAACTTGATGCAGCCGACAAAACACGATTAATTCGCCGTTTTCCACTTTCAGAACGCAATGTATTCCTGGAAGTACTCGGTTTAGGTGAAATCTGGGCTGGATCGTACTTCAGTCGATAAATCAGTATTAGGGAATCACGTTGCACGATTGAGGTTATGTGGTTTGGTTATTAAACTAATATTTAACGATAAGTATTCTTCGTCACTATCCGTCGAATACGGATCTATTCTAGTCTTGACTGTCTGATGATATTTCTTTAAGACTTCTTTCGTATGCAAACACAACTTTAAACCATATGTGAACAATGTGACGGTACCGAACAGCACTTTACAACAACCAGGGAAGTCCACGACTTGCCTAGTTGTTGTTGAATATTGTCAAACAGGCAACCACCAATACGACCATGTACTGAGTATTATTAACATTTAAATCTGGTTCTTGCAGTGGAAGATGCAAAAATTTATACTGAGCAAGAATGTACCAATAATTCAAAAATGATCAAAATTGAACTTGCCCGGTTATTGCAATGGACCCCTCAATTGACCTTCGGCATTTCAGATTTTATTAGAGTTTAAGCTAGGACTGTTAAAAAAAAAATGCTTGCAAATTTTAAATTAAAGGCAAGCCATAAATGGGGTGGGGTGTCATTTCAGATAATCCGATACATCTGCAGGTCCCATTATTAAAAATGGGGAACTACCAGAGGAGACCGTAATAAAGTAATATATTAACGACCGTCTGACGAGTACGACAGTAAACATTCAAGTGAATTGCAAAAATAAGTCCGGCGATTTTTTTATTCTCGTTTACCTAATTGTTATTAAAATTACTCCTAATTATTAGAAGTATCACATATATTTTGTTCTTCTGGAGAAATTGATAGCTTTGTGTATTGTGGCTATTGCTCGGAGATATTTTTGTCCCTTTGTAATTCTACCCTATATTTTGTTTTCTCTTCTCCATTAGCAATTCTAACAGCACTCAGATAAATAAATTTACGAAATGTTATTTCTGTCTACCTTTTTAGTAAGTTCCACATACTTCGATTTTTGTTCATTTATTCTTAAGTCATTTATTTTTTCTACTACTCCAGTTACATGAATATCGTGAAATAGAATTTCTTTTGTTACAAATTACAAATATTGCTAAACCTATAGGATTCAGTAAGTAACGTTTTCTGACTAACAAATAGATGCAGTAGGTGTTATTAAGAACAACTCAAATCTGTCTCTAAATTTTGTAAGTACCCCGGATTTTACTAATCAAAGATCACATCGTATAAATGAAGTCTTATCTCGTTAAATACGTTAACTATCAGATGTTGTTTACAATACAATAATACGGTTTCTCGATGTATGCAGTTCAAGTATTTGTTATGAAACCGGAAATTTCTAAAAGTTCCCATTGTTACAGAATGTAAAGGTTTAAAAGTTACATTATGTAACGTACAATACCTGGAAATACTCTATTTGGTATGCATGTGAAATTTCTGCCTGCTCAATTAAATTTTAACAAAAATTTTGTTATCGATAATAATGAATGCATTAGAGAAATGAGTTTCTTAAACTGTTACTGTTATTGTGTGAAACGACATAACTCCGGCATATACTTTAAATCAAAATGAATAAATCATTGATTGGTTCAAAATTTTGTGCAACACACAACAAAATTCTTTCATTGTATGTAAAGTTGACCTAAATGTGTGAATAACCCATGTGTATTTTTGTTAGCATTTCTGAGTTGAAGTCTTTTAATGCTGACGTTAACTTGCAAAATCTTTACGTTGTAATTAACGTAACAGAACGCACATAGGCAAAGTTGAAAATGAATCTTGTATTTATATGTATAAAAGCTGATGTATATGAGAATGTGGTGTGTAAGCAGTGAACTTCAAAATATTCCCACGGCTATTTCCCACCAGCAACACGTTCCCTGAGGAACTGGAGCTTTATTTGCAGAACTAGGGTTCATTCTATTCATATCTCCTACTTGTTTAACTACATTTTAATACCTGTAAGTTGACGATGCGTTTCAATTAAAAGGCACATACAAAAATACGTTTCAAATAATAAAATATCAAAACATAATTTTATTTAATTATTAGTGTCTTCGTTTATTTTTCTATGTTAATTGTTACCATGTATAAGGGTAAAGTTTCATTTGCTTTTTTTCAGGGCACAATTGAAATTTGCCTCTTGCAAATAAGTGGTACTAATGGAACTAATTACTGGTTGTCATAGTAAACGACGAGCTATCATAACACGTTCTTTCACTTCAGAAGTTCGGAATACAATTGCTGCAATGTAATTTTTTGTGCATTAAGAATGTATGATTTGAAAAGTCATTTCCGTATAAATGAATCGTATACATGTACCATCATCTACGAGTGGACGAGTAGAACTTTCGAATCCACATTCGTGTAGATTTGATTCCTAATCGTTTTCACTTCCGGAATAGCTACCTCCTTTACAATTAGAAAAAAGAGACAAACTAATAATGACATTAGCAGAGCTTGATTTGAAAGAGGAAGGCTAAAACGTTTTAAGTAAAGAGCTTTTATTTATAAAAAAAATTGACAAATTCTGATTTCCTTTTTGTAATAGATGAGTAACACAATTTGGAATTTGAAAGTGAATCATCTTGCTTATTAATATTAGCTTACTGAATCTGGTTAAATAAAAATTAAAAATTAAAAGATAGTTTAGAATTGCACAATATTGAATTCAAACTGTGATTCAGTTCAACTTCAGATGACGATGAGAAATATGAATGAATCATTGCCATCCATTCATTCATCATCTATAGTTCCCAGAACTTTTCCAGATAAACGGTAGTAGCCACATAGCAAGAGCATGTTTGAAGCAAACATATTGTTGTGCAGAACACTTATTGACGCGGCAGGAAACGGAATGATGCAACTTTGATTTACGGCTGCAATGACATCAGCGTAAAACAACAGTACGAAAATATTTCTGTTTAAAATTAGAAACTGTTTTGTGCTTGTGTACGTTTCTTTTCAATATTTATTATTGCCATTGGTAAATAATGTCTGTTTCGCTCTTGATTTCAGTAAGAGGATTAAATTTTATTTTACAATCTCAGTGAGTCACTTCAAATGTATTCCAAAAAAAAATCAATTGTAATGTTTACTCATGCAAGATGTGTCATTCAGAGTTTAGTTGCTTCTTATTCGGAAAGTTAATAAAATATATTTTTTTTACTTTAGTATACTTCACAATATACATTTAATTGGATGAATTAACTGGAATCGGCTTCCGGTTGGACTCTCGTCAGTCTAATTTCTTCAACTGCCGCCTTTCGTTCTTCAAGCAGCAACAGCCCTGAGCCCTGAGGAAGTTCTTCTGCAATGAAAACCGAAACGTCGGCATCGACAGTAGAAAAAGTCCAATTGATGCGGCTCCAATCGGAAGCCAATTCAAGTATGGATGATGGCCGTGGAAGCTTTCAAATTAAACTAGCGTGAATTAATTTCAAATGTTGTTCTTCTCTTGTTTTTATTTCCCTACAATACTACATTAAAAAAAAAATCGTACCATGTTTGCCAATTAAAACTTTTGAAGAAAAGCGCAAGTACTTACTTGAAACAAAACCTTCCCACTTTAGGGGTAATAGGTTTAAATGTTTCTTATTTAAAAGCGTTCTGGTTTGGATTGGTATACAGAAAGCTCTTCTTGCTTTTCATAAAGCTGTCACGGTAATGTCTCGTTATTTTATTTTTTTCTGCCATATAGTTAGTCTTGGCATGATTTTTCCTCGTCTAATTTGGTCTTGATACGATTCTTCCTCATTTAAGTTTCTCGGCCACTAGACGAGGATCCGAAAATATTTAAAAGGAAAATTGTACGAGGAATCGTGGCATGTGGGAGAGGAAAATATATTCATTCTAACTTTCTATTTCTTAGTTTTGGTATATTGTCAGTATCGATGGTAATATAGTACTTAAATCGTGATCTTTGAAGACATCAGGATAGCCAACCCATCAATTAAATCAAAAAGAACTTCGCATTTTTAAAATGTACTCAAAACAGGGAAGTAGAATAGGTTGCGTATTTCCACACGTCATGATTTCGAACGGCGCGGCGCGACGCGGCAATTTTTTAGTAAGATTCGCAAATTCTTTTTCTTTTCCACAGCAACCTTATTACTTTTTTAAGAAGCAGAACAGAGAATTGAAAAACATTTAGGCACCAAAATCATTAACTAGTTTTGAACATTGGACTTCTTGCAGCTTTCACTTTTCACCAGAACTGGATGATAGGGAAGAGTATTCACCGTTTTTTTCAGTTGTATCAATTTTCTTTCTTCATCGTCTTCTTCTTTTCTTTCTTATGTTTCTGGCTCCCTTGAATCTGGACAGTGAAGGTCATGGTATCTTATGACCATGGTGACCATGCTATGGCCTCCTATTCTCTTTCTTCTTCCAACCTCTACTATTTACATCCATGTTTAAAAAAATCCTCTTCGTCTCTTATTTTTTTATATTTCTACATGTCTTGGATTTGAACTGTAAATGTTATGTGATCTCTTGTGCCCATCGTTACTATGCCATTCTTAGCAACGACCTCCTACTATTCTTCTTCTTCTTCCCACTTCTATTATTTACATCCATGATTTTTTAAAATTTTTTTTTCTTCGTCTCTTTATTTTTTATATTCCTACGAATCTTGGATTTGGACCGTAAAAGTCATGTGATGTCTTATGCCCGTAGTTACCATGCCACTCTCAGCAAGTCTTCTACTGATCTTTTTTTTTTCTTCTTCCCACATATTTGCATCCATGTTTTTTAACATTTTTCCATCTTCTCTTATTTTTTATATTTCTACGGATCTTGCATTTGGGTAAAGGCCATGTGATCTCTTTTGGCCCATACTCACCATGGTATTCTCAACAGTTGACTTTGTTTGGCCTGTTACTGTTCTTCTTCTTTTTCCGACCTCGACTACTTGTTGCATCCACGATTTTCAATCAATTTCTTCTTTCCTTATTTTCATCTTCTTTCTTATATTCCTGCGAATCTTAAATCTGTGCTGTAAAGGTCTTGTGATCTCTTATGCTCACGGTTGCCATACTACTCTCAGCAGTGGCACTCTTAATAATTCCTAACACACGATTTATACTAGGTGTCTTATAAGATAACTTACGGAGGAGATTGAAAGGGCAGCTGTAGGAGATCAAAAGTTTCTTTCGCAGTTAGGTTTTAACCAAAACTCTCTTCAATTAAGTAAACTAATATCACAAACTATATTATATGTATTATTAAATAACGTCTAAATTTATCGCAACCACCATTCATAAAGTGTCTATATCAACTTCTTTTCTAGTTTTGTTTTAATTATTCAGCGTTTCTCAACAATATGAACAGTAGGTTTTGGATATTAAAAATAACAATTAAATAACCGTAACTTTTATGTTATTATTCTTTTTATTTATTTAGAAAGTAAAATATTACTACAGGGAGTAACGTTTCCATTTTAATTAATTTGACTTTAACTATTGTAACTTTTTAATTATTCATTTTTTATCAAGAAATTATTGAGAAAAAAACTTTGGGCTCGATCTTTTCCTCTCTGACTAATTTTAACCGTTGATTAATTCCTATAGAAACAGTTGTCTCTATAATTGTAACTAGGGGAATATATCAACGATTAAAGTTAATTAGTGGTGAGAATACTGCTCCTTAGTCTAATCTCCGCTGACTGCCTTTTTATTCTCCTCAGTACAATATGAGCAGGCATAAGAAATCGGGCCACTTGCTCCGCGAACAGTACGAAAATTTAGTATTCGGACTGTATTGTCCCCGCCCAGAGTAACTGCTGCGAAGTGTGAACGCTCTCACTGTAACCCTTCCCCTCCCGCTCAATAGCAATTCACATGCATCGGAACCGCGGAAGGAGTAAACAGTACATTCGGTGTAAAAAGTGACCAACAGTAAGTGGGCTAAGTTCGTTTCTCTGGTTATGGGACATGAGTATTTTCAATTTAATTTTGAAATAAAATCATTGCGACTGAATTTGGCTGAGAATGTCAATATGAGAATGAAATGCTGTTATAACGCTTTGCTTTTGGTGAATTTTTAATAATTCCGGTATATTCATTCAAATTGTTTTCCCTTTTAAATAAGAGATGGTGTTTGAAACAATCACTACGAAATTTTAATGCAGGGATTTTGCTGAGAACCTCAGGGTGAAAATGAGAACATTTTACTGAGAAGGCTAATAATTAAACCATTACAATCGTTCGATTTAATTAGTTTCCCCTTGGGGCAATAAATGTCCTTACAGTTTAAAATTAAGAGATAAAGAGATGGCGTTTTAAACGATTCACTGCGAAGTTAAAAAGCAGGAATTCTCCTGAGAACCTGAGAACATTGTTTTTACTGAGAATACTGATGACGAAACCGTTCTATAGAGATGCAATTAAATTATTTTTGCCTTTAGGGCAACAGATGGCGCTTCAGTTTATAATTTTATTACAAGGTTCCCAGTTACCAGGAAAAGTCAGGGAGCTGAGAAAAGGTTTACAATATTTAATGCTTATTTATTTTGACATTAAAGTAGAAATTTGAACACGAAAGTTTGTTTACTAAAAAAAAAAAAATAAAATATAAATTGTTTTACATATTAAAATAATTAGGAGAAGTGCATAATTTAAATGAATTGTGAGAAAGTTTATTACGTTTTCTACAAGAGAAAATTGTTGTTGGGAGTTTTCAATGTGGGCAACCGTACATGTTGTGTAGTTGTGTTCATTGTGTTGCCTACTCTGAGACTTTCTGTTTCGCGGAAAAAAACTAATTTATCATATTTTAAACGTACGAACGTGTTATTATACATATATTTTATTAAAATTAATTGCTTATGGTTTTTGAAGATAATTCAAACAGTTTTTTTTGTGTAAAACACTTGATAATAATAAATAAATAAATTGCTTATATTTGTATTTATGCGTATTATATCTGTTTTGAAAACAGGAAAATATGTTTAAATATGTAATAATTAGGAAAGTTGCATAATCGAAGTTAATAGTGTAAGTTTATTTATGAAAAGTCGGAGTAAATCTGGGAAATTCAGGGAATATTTCAGCGAAACTAAAGCGCTAAGAAAACCGTTAATTAATTTCTTAGGTGGTTCATATGTATATGACCAATGTTAATAATTTATTTTCTCAAATAATCATTTTTAATTTTTATTATGAAAATGCTCAATTTGTTTTTTTTTTCCATTTATTAAAATAAAATGCCATGCGAGAATGAGAGGAGAGGGTGCACGTTTGTTATTTTGTTGACAACTATATTTCTCAAATATATTTCTCCCAATCATAAGAAAGAATGCAAGTGCAATATGGTACCAACAGTCAAGTCTGACTTTGAAAATCAGCAAACAAGGTTAGGTAATATTGACAATTTGACACTGAAGGGATGGTTTTGCTGAAGTTTGTTGATTCTTTCAGACTCTTACTAGAAGGTCTCTATTGATAGTTGGAAACCCTCTAGTTAGAGTCTGGCAGAATCAGCCATCTTTCAGCGAGAAAAGTTCCGTCAGTATCAAATTTACAATATTTTCTAACCTTGCCTTGCTCTTTCAAAGTCAAATTTCAGCAAAAAAGTTCCGTCAGTGTCAAGTTGACAATACTACGTAACCCCTTGCTTGCATATTTTCAATGTCAAATTCAAGTAGTAGCGCCAAACTGCACTTTCATTCTTTTTTATGATTGGCTGAAGTACATTTGGTTGAAATATGGCGAAACCAATTAAAAGTGCACGCCATTCTGCCAGACTCTTACTAAAGGGTCTCTATTGACAGTTAAGGCACTCGATCTCTATCTAATATAATATTTTACCTGAAAAGCGTCCAATATACTCACGTCAAACTCACGTATGCTTCTTGGTTATTTTCCCATTTATTGTGTCATATTCGCACTATTAACGCTTACATTTATTATAAACTTATATGTTGTGTTAATAAAATAGAAATTTAAAGTGATTTGCGTTACATTTGCATTCTGATTTACATGAAGTATTCAGCTTGTCATTTTTGACAACCCGCTCGTTTAAGGTCAAATACCCACTGTCAAGTGTCAAAACCATATGATGGCAGTACCTGTGTCCTTAGACAGAGATCGAGTGCCTTATTGACAGTAATTCTGGCACGCTATCTTTTTTAACGATTTCGAACTAACACGGACAGATCAATTTGATTGTAATTGGAGTTTTTGGGCTACTTCCTTGCTGAAGAGGCCCCAAATAGGGCTAAAGCAGTTGTACAAGTGATGCTCACGAGGTCCACTGCAATCGAAACTAACTTGCAACATATTTTTCAATTTTTTTTAATCTAAATCGAAGATATTTGTCATTGTAATTTGGTGTAATCACCAAATACAAGTTTTAAAGACTTGCTGTGTAAACATTTATAAGAATTTAATAAAGCATTTTTGGTTACTTGGGTGGTATTTAAGAGGGCATGAATTTCATGACAAATATTTAAATAATAATTACTATGAACAATCTAGTACTAAAACGTTTCCGTTTCTAAAGTGAAAATTAATTTCTGCGTGAAAACTATTAACCAGTTTTATTTCCTAAAACTCCCATTAAACGTTTCATACCTACACACACAATTCATGTTTTCTTGTGAATGAAGTTTCTGGTTAGGTGTTTATTGAAGTATATAAAGAGGCAGCAACTAAGCAGTTGTTGCGATAACGATAAGGTATGTTTTTCCAAATGAAAGTATTGTTATTTATGTTTCGCTGTGGTGGTTACAAAGTTGAACGACCTCTGTTGGCTAGACACGTGTGTATGTTGCTCATTCATTCATAAGTTTCGACGACTTGTCCCTTCTTTCATTTATAGTAATACGCGCACCGACCGCTAATTATTATGCGCTCGTGTTAAATTCGATGCAGATTTTTTTCATACGTAGAATTATTGATTCCTTTAATGCATTGTTATGTTGAACGAGACAGCACACCAAAGCGATCGATTCTTCGTGTACCTGCTGTTTAATAAAGATCTCGTTTCATTCATGAACAGTCACATTAGATCTGTCGCGTGCGTAGTTAGATTGCGTGACTGGCTCCATGTTCCTATATTAAGGAAGTCATTTTTGATATACATAATTACATTTACAACTTCAGGAAAAAAAAATGTTACGGAACAGGATTATAATTTAATTATATTATTAAAATAATAATTCATTTCATTAAAAAAAGGAAAAACTTAGGATATATTTAAAATTAATATTATAATATCTACATACAGGGTGTATACAGGGTTAGGACATTGAGATCGATTTCTTCAATAGCGCCTTAATTATTAATTATAAAAGAAAATGTCTCTCCTACAAAAGTTATCGCCTTTAACGAATTCTAAGTCAGCAAATTATTTTCACATATACAGCATGTTCTATAAGTGATTTATCTACCAAACTTATAATTTCTTTTAATCGAATATAGCAATTTTTTTATTACAAATTTCGATAGATCTCTTAGAAATAAAAATTTTTTTATTCAACAGGTACAGTCCTAAATCGAGACATTCGTAATCTACAGCTATTCAATTGAATGAAAGAGCTAAAATGTAGACGTACCTATTTTATTTATAATCAGCGGTTTAGAAAATCTTTAGTGTACCTAACTAATTATAGAAATGGTGTAGAATAATCTTTATGAGTAATAGTAACATTTTTTATGTACGTTTGCCCAGGAACAATTAAAACTTAAAAGTTTAAATTTCTCAAAAAATTTAAAAGGAACGACCTGTATATTTTAATACATTCGAATAGCTCGTTAAATTCTGTTTCTAACGTATGAAACTTGTATTGGTTTAAAGCTTACAGTTCAAAGGACTCACAAAGCTCGAAAACTCGAATTTTTACGACAAATCCCAACTTTTTATCGTCCATTTACGTTTCCAGCGATGGTGCTTCTGGGAATCCCCTTTTTCGGATCTGAGACAATAATGCTATGCACTTCAGTTGCGTTTAGTGTTTCAATTAATTTGGTCGTATTTTCTTTACATACATATAAATTTCCATCAACTTAAGAGTCTTACATTAATTTCAACAAAATCTGGAAATTAAAAAAAAAGTCGAAAATGGTGTCGAAACGAAAAATATTGCTGACGAATACAAAATACCAGCGAGTATATTATCCACGTTTATTATATTAAATTTTGATGTCTGTATACCATTGTTTATGTTTTTTTTTTTACTTCTTAATAAAATATGTAAATAAATACATAATGAGGTCTATCCTGTAACATTGATATGGACTTGATATTGCTATGTTTCAAGTGACCTTGCAAAATTGGT
Organism: Prosopocoilus inquinatus; assembly: GCA_036172665.1. NCBI lineage: Eukaryota > Metazoa > Arthropoda > Insecta > Coleoptera > Lucanidae > Prosopocoilus > Prosopocoilus inquinatus. The sequence continues at coordinate 27,537,497 of CM069876.1, read as the reverse complement.
AGTCTGTAAATAATTTCGTAACAACTTGCAATCCGTTTCTTTGTAACTCTGTAACTTTGATATTAACTTGATGCGTATCAATTATTGTTATGTATCTAGTGACCCTGCAAAATCAGTATTCTGTAAACAGTTTCGTGTGAATATTAACTATAATATGTATCTCTCTTCAATTTGCGGTTGGCAATCGACGTGAAATGTTATGAAATCGTAACAAATTCTCTTCAGGTATTGAAGATCATATCAATTGATATGCATATCAATGTTACAGAATAGCCCTGAATGTGAATGAACATGTATGTTCTTTAACTCGAATATTCTATAACTCGAATTTAATTTCAGGTCCCCTGGCAGTTCGAGTTACGGAGCTTCGACTGTATCTGCAATTAAGTTACAACTTCTGATAAGAACCAAATGTCAAGAAAATAAACAAAGGAACAAAATCATGCTTATCTGCTAAATCTCAAGGAAGCACTGATATTTATAAATATTCCGAGCACCTAAGTTCACCATAAGAACTGTTTTCAGCTAAAATTAACTGAGTTCTAACAAAGAAAAATTCAAGGTGTAATTTTCATCTTATGAAATTTGAACTCTATCAACCCTTCAATTTATCTTCATCATCTAATCGATACCCAACGCTAATGATTTGCTACTGAAAATGTTTTAGTCCCTAGTATTACTTATTTGCTTTTAACTCGACAAAAGAGGATTGAATATTAAAAAAAAATAAGACAAGTGTTTCCAAAAAATCAGCTAGAAATCATTAGCACCTATTCAACAGTCTCCAAGCTATCGATTAAATTGTGAAAATAAATTGAAGGATTAACAGACTTGAGTTTTCATTAGATGAGAATAACATGTCGAAGTTTTTTTTAGAACTTTAGCAATTAGTTAATTTCAGCTGTAAGCAGTTCTTGTAGTGAACTTATGACTTGACTTCCTTGCGATTTATTAAGTAAACGTAATTCTGTCCCTTCTTTCTTGTTTATTTTCTTAAAATATGGTTCTTGTGAGAAGTTGTAGTTGTAAGTGCAGGTATTTCGAAAGCCATAAGCTTTACACCATCCGGATACTGGAGAGGTCCTAGTTTTTTTTCGATTTTGATATGTTCACAAATTAGGGGTTATGAGGTATACTTTTTGTGCCATTTACACTCAGTATATCGGAATGGTGTAAATCTAAAATGTACACCCTCCTCATGATTTTAAAAATAGCAAATTTATTCTAAAAACTGATGACATTCTAAGCTTTTAATGCATAATTAAATGATCTCTTCTTGCCGGATAAAGTTCATTTACCCAGATCATCTGTTGTACAGCTAAACCTCAACATTCCATAACCAAATCCGAGTCGTTTGTTACAAAACAGAACTTTGCTAATTAATTAAAGTGTCAAGAATAAAAGGACTTACAGTATGCGACTTAAAAATATTAATTTACACAGAGTGTCCCGTACAAAATGCCAGTGCTTGTGCGATTCGGTTCAGTGATGTGAAAAAGTGGTGAAAGTTCCGATACGCCTTCGTTAACTAGATATCAAAATAAAGAAAACAAATGAATTTCTTCTTAATTATAACAAAATCGCTTTTTTTATATTAGATATTAAAATCGGCTCCCTTCTAATGTGTTTGCAACTAAAAAAAAATCTTCCCTGACATGCTATAAAAAATTTGATGCAGAAAAGGAATGGAATGATAAGAATACCTTCTTTCATACGTAAAAATATTTGTAATTTTATGACACAAGCCACGGTGGACAATATAATAGGAGATCCAACCAAAGCTTTCAGCTGTGCGTTGGTATGTGCAGGAAAGCGAAGATCAAAGTGCGAGAGCGATAGCTAAATGCAAGGATGCAAAACATCAGTGTGCGAGAGAGAACAGTACTTAATCCTTCAGCGAGAGATAACATCTACCGAATGCCTTATTACCTTTTAATTTTGTACCGTACTATCAGCATAGGTCCGATTATCACGCCGAACTTCTATCATTTCTTGGTTTGTGTAACTTCCTGAATGGAACCTCAAAAGCATGGGCGTCATTTTTGAAACAGCCTGTATTAGATTTTAGAAAATCCTTCACGTTTCAAAACGCGTTTTATTATACAATTTACTACAGTTTTGCCTATTAATAAAGAATGACATTGATATTGATTTTTGAGGCACATTATAATTTTTTGGAACATTAAATTTTTGTTAAAACCTAACGAGTTTTCATGTAACTAAAATATTTCTTTCTAAAAGATTTTCCAGAAATTATTTATTTAAATAGAATAGGGGGACTTGTACCACATTTAAAACATTGTATAACAAAACATTTTTTAATATGTGTGGATAAATGTTAATTTAAATTGGAATCCTGTTCAATGAAAATTTGTTGTTTGACATTTTCTACGGACATTCAAACGTTAACGTCTCGTTATTGTTTTATCACTTTCATCCCGAAGGCGAAGTTTGGAATAATTTTATAATGTTTTGTAAGAGAGTCAAAATGTATTCTAAAATATCAAATAAAAAGAAAACAATTACTTAAAAATGAAAATTTTAGTGGATTCGAACCGAACTTCAAAATGTGGAATGAGATATGTGCTCTGAATCATCCGCTCTTGCGATAAATTCTTAAAGAAAAAAAACTGAATTGAAATCAAAATCTGGTGAAAACTTATGACTCAACTTGATAAGAGCTGTTTTATAATATGTACATGTATGGAAATGTATTGACTATTTTAATGTTATTTCAAAAGGAAATTACATATAAAATATAATTTATCAATTTATCATTAATCAACATAACCTCTCGCAGAGCCATAACCTGAAGCGTATGACAATCTCAAATCAATTATCTCTGTCAATCGTCGGAGAACTCCTGTAAAACTTTCGGTTTTGCTCGAGGTCTTCATCATCTAAAGGCGTGTATCCACTGGTGCTCGCGAATAGATCGCCAGTTTTTACCCTGTTTGTCTCGAGTTCACCAAAAGTCCCATTAGTTGTTGGTAACTTCAAAGGGTGTGTTCGTCGCACCTCAATCTGGTGTAGGTGGTGAAACTGTTCGTATCAATTTTAAATCGAAAAATTATGCAGTGGACAGATGAAAACTTAGTGACACTTATACTAAGTTAACGGAAAAACGAAGTGTTGTGGAACGTCAAAATAACAGATTATTAGAATAAAATAGAGAAGAGTGACGTGTGGAAAAGTTTGGCAAAATAACTAGATTGTTCCCACGAAGAACTTGAACTAAAAATGAAGATTCTTTTGACTCAATGTCTTCGCGAACGTCAAAAGGCACAGAAAATTGTAAAATCTAGAGCACGGAGTGAATTTCTTGGTGAACTTGGTTTAGCGAAAATTAATTTCATCTACTGTTATACTATTTCGTATACTGTATGCGAGCTGATCGCAAACAGGGCTTGTAACTGTTCAAGAGCTGTTCGCAATAAGTTCGTCGCTGGATACGGACCTCTAATAGACCTTTGATAACGGAAATAGTTACTGATTTGCTTCAGCTGTTCCAAATCTTTTCAAAACGCTTGTTTTCTTAGAACTTAGTAACTCTCTTGGTCCAGTGTTATTCTAGCAAATAATTTGTCGGTCTCAAGATCTTGGTCGTAGATTTACCTGTCTTTGATTACTAGACGTCACCTTTAGGATTAAGCAGATGTAGGTACTTGTTCATTACAGTTACCCCATGATTCCTTAGCATGTCGCCTAAATTCGAAAATATCAACTTTTACTTGCCTGTTCTAGTGTTACACAATCGCTACTCTCGGAAAACATTTCGTTGGCTCAAATCATTTATTAAGATTTACTGGAAAGCTCTTCCTCGACTTAAATTTGAATCAGAATTTGTCGCTGTACCGTAATTTTTTAGGACCTCGTCTAAATTATTAGTATGTCGACTTTCACTTGCCTGTTGGTGTTGCTTAATGAACGCACATTAACGCAATGAAACAATGTCACGAAGGTGGCAATCGATACAAATACAAAATAAAGTCGTCCCTTAGCGAATTAAAATGCTGTTGCATTCGCTTCCCGATTGGTCTACAAATAATCTATCTATCTATGGGTCTGCAAATAATCTATCTCATTTAGTCTCTACGACAACTGTTGGGGCAAAAACAATAAAACTCTCTCTGGATGAATAAGGATTAACTACGCTCATCGCTGATTTGAACTTCGGTCCTTCTAATGACACAGAATAATCGACTTCCTATCAGATCAGACTGGCGTAAAAGCCGGCGCACGAGTCCGGAAGTACAAGCATTCGTATACGCTAAGTGCTCTACCTTGTATTCTGGTTTATACACATACATGCTAAGCGCTCTATATTGTAGACTGCAGAAAATTCACATACATAAATATACGCTGAGTACTCCATCTTGCTATCTGCCACTCATAAATACACACCGGTTAACACTGTCATATATCCCGTCATCCAGTCAAGTATCTGTCTACGAATGCTGTAACCTCCATCACCGACATGATCTCTCCCAGAGAGGCAGTTATCTAAGAATAGGCAACTTTACCTTCTTGAGTTTCGTCACCTTCAGAGAAGTTACAATCAAACCAGAGAAAAATTTTTATAATAATAAAGTGTTATTATTATTACGTAACACACATTTAAAAAAATAATCTTCACTAGATGAGGATAGCGGTAGTGTCTCAAATGTATCATTTTCATCATCATTTACCCGGCGTATCGGATTAGTTTCCTGCTGAGCCCCAAGCGAACTAAAGTGCAAGTTATGTGGCCGCCTGTCTAGGAAGTTAAAAACAATAAAATTCGGATTCTTCTGGCGTGTAACCAATGATATGATCTTGACTTGTAACGAGGTCTTCGCACGTCATCGTTTCAATTGTTTATATTTTTATTTCCTTCTCATCAATACTTAGCTTCACTTTCATATTCCTATTATTTCTTCATTAACATAACACCTACAAATAACGCTATATTGCCTCGTTTAATCTTGCACCTCAATTGTTAAAATTCGATCCAACTTTGCAACTTTTTATCGATCTTCCTTAAGATGTTCTTTAGTTTATACAAAATATTCAGATGGTGCTCGTGGCAAATAGTTGGTCGGATTCAAAACCATCCATTCTAAATTTACTGGTGGGAAACCTCTTCAGCTTTAATTTCTTGACGCCACTAAAACATATGCAGATACAGCCCAAGACGACACACTGTCTTCCACGGATCAGAATTCATTCATTTAATTTCAATTTTACCTGCCTGTTTTAACCCGAGGATGGATTTACTTAAATGGCAAAAAATACCTTGTTTGCTTTATCCAATTCTATATCTTTATTATTTGGGGACTGTGATCGTGCTATTTTACTGGTAGGCAGTACTCTGCAGGATTTCAGTTGACAATTTAGGCAGTTCTACTTAATTAAATGGTGAGCGAGTTCTATTGCATAAAGAATGAACTTTTACGTACAATCTACACTTTTTTTATAACTAAATTACAACAGAGATAAAAAAACAACTATATAATATGATCTGTGCTTATGAAAATTACATCTTAAAAAATTTGAAAGCATTGGTAATGGAAATCAAAATTTCAAGTGCAGTCAATATTATGATCACTCATTAATTAGCTCAAGCATAAATTCTCATGAATAGCTTAAACAGCGTAATCCTCTGATCGCTTTTTGACCTGACAATTGCAAGTCGTTTTGGTTTGCACAGGAACTCTCGAGCTACGCTCTGCTGAAGCCCCAAATAGGGCTGAAACAGCTGTTTAGAGGATGCTTCAGGGATCCACTGTAATCAAAAACGATTTGTAACAAAAATTTTCAGTAACAAAAATTTATTTAATGTGTGTATCTGAAGTATTATGCTTTAATAAAATAACAAAAGGATAATAATTTTCCGATCAAACTGTTTTCACTGTATTTAATGGTAAAATTTAAATAAACAATAAAATACAGACATAAATCTGTGAAATATTAATGTATTGTGTGCAATGTATGTATGTTTACAGGTCAAAGAATTATTTCGCAATATTATTGCAAGTTATCATAATGTTTGTTCAAAATAGGTGAATGTGTCCTCACTCTTTATATGGTTATTGCTATTGTAATAAAGAACACTAATATCCTTTAATAAAAATTGTAACAACAGCATAATGCAGAATAGTTCAACAAACTCAGCCCGTTATTTTTAGCTCGATTTTATTGTTGCTGTTCTGCCCTAAATTGTTTTGAACTCATTCGTCTGCTTTGGATCTAAAAATAGCAAAAACTATATGCCTGTTGCTAATTATTTTTTCATTATTTAATCTTAATTGAATAATCTCGTATAATACATTTACCTCTCGTACGTAGACCCCTTAAATATTACACCAGCAGAACTGGCAGTTAAATTTTATCATTATACGTATACATATACGTACGAAATATAGAAGTTTAAAATATTTTTTCTTTGCTTCTACTATAAAGCAATAATTTAAAACTAATTTTAGTTACTGAAAATCAGTGGGCCGATATAAATTCATTGATACATGTATAAATATGACAGAAAAAAATGCGTGTAGGTGAAGTTGCTGCTGCATTTAAAAGGAAGGCAAAACTGTTAAAGGAACGTTCCAAATTATCGCCTAATGTGGCCTTTTATATTAAACTACGAGTCGACATTTAAAAGCGAAGTGTCTGTCTTTGATGTTTGTGTACATAACGACGCACATCGATGACGCATTTATATCTGGATTAAAATTGCCGTTTATCTGTTCCTTAATAACTCCACAAACGCCTAGACATATTCGTAGACTTGTTCGAATAACCCTAAAAATATTTGTTTTCTTTTATAATCCTTGATAATTAGGAAAATTAATCAATCATCGTAGATGCAATGGATTTTGTGCAAGACCAAGAACAATGAACAGTACTCTATTCAGTAGAACATCTCTAGTGAATAATCCTGGGGTTTTTAGTAAGTATGCAATTGTTTGAACAAGGACCATTTTACTTTTCGATTCATTCACTAGATTAATTTCTTTACCGATTTCTTAATCAGTTAGAGGTTTTTGAAGAATTAAAGATCGTGTAACTATATGTATACTCGTATAACTTTATCCATCTCCTCCGTGCTCTTCCATTATTCTTTTTTTCCTACTGGCTTTCTACACAGTACCATTTTAGACATTCTACGGTTCTCCAGTGTCTATACATGTTTTAGCCATCTAATTCGCTGGACCTTTGCCTTTCTGGTTCTTTTTGGTTCTCTAGATAGTTTCTGTATTTCTTTATTTGACCTTCTTCTCCAACCGTCTTCCGTATTTATTCCTCCATAAAGTGCTCTTACAATCTGTCTCTGCCATCCCTCCAATCTCTCCTCTTGTTTTCAAAGCCCAGGTTTCACACGCATTCTTCCCTTTGCCTCTCGTTGACACAAATTTCGACTTCATTAACGTTCTTAACCATACTACTTATTCTTATTTCTATTTCCTGTCCTTTAAGACCATTTTGACTTATCCTCACTCCCAAATGTGCAAAGTCTCGTACATTTTCGAACTTGCATGTTTGTTCTTCCGTTTGGACCTGTAGACAGTTTCCTGTATCCTTCTGAGTATCCCCCATTATCATGTACTTAGTTTTCTCTTAGTTTATTTTTAAACCTTGTATTTGCTCCCTTTACTATTCTTCTTATAAATTTTTCTATTTTTTTTGTTTTTGCTTGTATTGTTCAGTCATCCGCAAAAAAACTGCACAGTGATTCATTCATTCATTTCTTAATATTTTAATTAATAATATTAATTTATCAACTTACTGATGTCAACGGATCTCTCTGTCTTAGTCCTCTAATCACTTCTATCCTCATTCCTTGGACTTACTTCTTTTCCAAATTTTTTGTTTTGTGCAGTGTCATTTTCACAAGGTTTATCAATTTACTGGGTATCTTTAATTTCCTCATACACACTTCCTTGACATACTTATTTTCTGAATATTCAGCCATAAACTTGTCTGAAGTCCACGAATACTATACTCTGTACCGGGCAGTTTTGTATTCATAAAGCTTTAAAACCCGAAATGTTTTTAATTGATTTAATTAGTCGAGGCAAAGTTTTCAAATAAGTTATACTCATCGATTTTAAGCAACGAAACATATTAATGGTGTTGTACGGATCCAGTCATAATTCATGGTCATAATTACTGCTATCATTTACTATCACTGATCAACATAATTGACGTATCAAATCTATCGAATACGAAAACATCTACAACAGCTTAATGCTCTTCGAATCATTCTTCTTTCTGTTACACATATGATTAATAGATAAAAAAATTGTATTCCAGTAATATAGATAGTTCTATGTCATGTCAAAAATTATGAATTCGATAATTGTGCTACATTTGGCGACACTGATTTGGAGCGTTTTAATTTGTTGTCCATAGGAAAAAAGGTGAGTGAACAGGCGCCATTTCAAGGGTTGTCAGATTGGGCGAAATTCCGCCATTTGGCCTACATTTTAGACATATCGAGCGCCTGAAAATTGTATTTGCCGCCTGGCGCCCAATTTGGGCTGTTTTTATAGTTGTTTTCACATAATAACACTCATCAAAATTCTACACCTAATATGGAACAGAACTATACCACAGATCAAAAATTTGAAACCACAAGATCATGCGATCAATAATGACAATACATTCCGTTACTTTAATGTAGAGTTATTAAATGATGAGAAAGTGAGAATTTCTAGAGTATCTTTACTTTTGTTTCTTGTTCAATTAATTCTTTTGCTTTGCTTTTGTTTTAAGGAATTGATGTTTTTGCATTGTATTCACGATTCGTTTGTTTCATTTTGATATTTTGTTTCGTGCTAGTTTCATTCAAAAGTATTCGGCCGGAGTATAAACGTTTTTCCATTAATTTGTTTTAAATTATATGTTATTTATTTAGTTTATATTTTTTGTGTATCCATTCTTTTGGTTTTTTTGATTTTTAATCGAGTCGGTTTTCGCATTTTATTGACTCCTTTTTACAGTTCTTTTTCGTGTCCTTCGAGTTTGTTAGTACCGTAATACATATTTCAGCTTTTTAATTTGTTTTGTGCTTTCGTAATTCTTTTATGTTTATTTTTATCAAATTATTTTTTTACATTTTTTTGATCGATTCTTTACAATTGTCTTTTGATTTCTATTAGTTTTTAGCCGTTCTTCTTTTTTTTACTTATGTTTTCGTAGTGTGTATTTCTCTGTTTGTTTTTCTAATCAAATGATTTTTCGCATTTTTATTAACGCCTTCTTACAGTGAATCGTTTTTTTAGTTATGATCTTTTGTTTTACGTACTGTATTTCGTCGTTTATTTCGGATTTGTTTTTATCATGTTTTGACTTTTTTGATTCATACAGAAAACTGTTATTTTTCGTTCACCTTGGTGTCGTTTTGTTTTTCTTTTTTGTTAATTTCGTGTGTATTTTGTTAGTAGTTTATTTCGCTTCTCTTTTGTTTTTGTTTTTATTTGTTCTAATTGTTTTCTGTTGTATTTTTAATTAGAAAAATACGAGGTTTTTAATGTAAAGCAAGTTTTTGAAACGTGTGATCGCTTTTTGTGTGAGAGAGTAAAATTTTCTGTAATTTTGACTCCTTTAAGGCGATTTCGTTAATGCCTCGGTTACCTAGGATAACGGAACCGTAATATAGCTCCCGTAATATGACGGTAAATGACATCATGTAGCGTTGAAAAATGACATTGGCGTGAAGTAAGCAAGAAATAGCGACGATGTGTATTTATTTTATAAATTTCATAATGGTCATCTACCTGAAACTGACGTTACTAACATATTTAGAAAACGAGGAGGCACCAAAAAAGGATGCCAAACGTTAAAAAAAAAACTTTTTACGGATTTTTAGATGACAGTGACGTTTACCATTTTCTAGGAAAAAATCCACTTAATGTTTTTAGCACGTTTTATGTCATTCACCGCCAACTTACGGCCGTTATTTTACGGCACCGCTGTCTTAGGAAACCGAGGCTTAATTCGCTCGGAGCTCTCTAGTTACTCTGTTTTTCTCACTCTTACATGTACTGAAACAGAGTTCTTCTTTCTCACATTTCTGCTACGGTTATTTTTGAGCGAATTTTCGAAAATTTGGAAATTTTGAAAGCTTTCGGGTTTGACAAGCCGAAAACTTGTGTTGTACAATCTGTGAAGTCGTATTTAAACAGTACTATTTTGAAGAAAAAATACAGGAAATTCAATCGTGAAAACTATTCTTTAATATTCACATTACATCATGTTTTCTATAAAGTTACAGTTCAAAATCAGCACTTAGATAAAATGTCGTGTGTACAGTCAGTACTGAAAGTAAAGTCTCTCCAATAAAGTTTTAGGTCGCGATATAAAAGGTATGTTGAATTTTATTTCGTCTTTTTATTTTGTGTTTGTTTACATGTTTATTTGTTTACTTATTCGTCTACTTACTGTAACGGACAGAAGCGAATGTTGCGGACAAGAGTTATTACTTTGATTCTCAGTGTATGTACAATGCAGGCTGGGAATTCGAGTAGAATTACATACTTATGATGCTCAACTTAAATGATTCTCCTACATGCGAACCACACCCTTAAGAACATTCAGCGTAAGCGCTATGAAACTGTCAAATGGTATCATTTATGGCGAGTGTCGTTGTATATATTACATGTAATTCTTATTTTATTGCTTCAACTAAGGTAAACTTTCTGGAACAACTTGAGTATGTACAATGTTTTATTGTGTTTTTGCATTTTCTTACGAAAAACAGCCTGCATGTTTCAATATGAATTTTACTTTATTATTTTTGATCACCTTGTCATTCTGCTTCATCTTTCGAAAAGAAAAATCAAGTTTTATTATTATATTAACAATTTTTTGTGGGCATGGATACCTGATGGTAGCATGTGGACTTCTAATATTATGAAGATCAACATTTTGATGATTGCAATGATACGACCTTCAAACACGAACACTTCACTCGTAGACATATCTTGTTAGCAAAATGAAACCGGCTAGTCACGAAATCCAACTGTATTTCCGCAACCTATCAAACTCCAGACTTTCAGCTCTAATTTGTGTAATGGAAAAATCAAATATTTATGGCTACAGTCTGCTTAAACGTCAATTTAGAGTCGATTATTGCCGAAAGAATACACAGTGACGGTTGCAACTGATTCACGGGGTTATTTAGAGTTATTCGCCTTTGGATGGCGTCGCAACGCTGAGAATAGACTTGGCGCGCCATTACGTCACACTTGACAAGACGTAACAGCTATTTTACATCCTTCCATTAAAGAATTTACCTTCGTGTAGTTAACTTTACATTCGCGTTGCCTCAATATTATTAAAGTGTGCCGCTTTATGATTGCTCCTGCCTTGTAAAGTGATGCACTTCCCTGTGTAATTATTGTGATTAAGACACCTCATGACTATTCACTATTTTTATTGGATAAGTTAATCACGAGAGCATAAAGAGAGTAAGGTAGCCGAGTACCAGCAGCACCACAACTCAGACGTAGACAAAAGTCATTATCACTTTCAATATCACAACAAGAATTTATTAATTAGAGCCTAGAGTTCGGGAAGTTATAAATTTGATTTGGAAACTCGCATTTTTGATGTGTCTGTGGAATGTACGTGAAATATCGATTTAAGTCTGGCGATGTTTGTTGACATTCTGACGGTGCTAGCCAAATTCTATAATTAAACGCACCGCTTCCGTGGAATTAATTTACTGATTAAGAAGTTTCACTGGGATTCTATTTGAATTCTACTTCCGTGGTCAATTTTAAACAGAAACTAACTCGATAATTTTGAATGTTGAACCCCAAAAATAATCTATAGTTTTACAAGTCTTTAACAAAGTATAAGGTGAATGAATCAAAGTTTTTATTTTGTGATTGTGTGTAATTTTTAAGTTAATTTTATTGTGAATTGCCCCCACGTTGGGCGCCAACTTGCAATATATTTATTTTTATGTGCAATTTTGTGTTTGTTTTCACTGTTGTGTGGTTATTCAGTTTATGTACCTAAGTGTTGTTTAAAATTTTGTAATATAATGTGATTGTGTTTTTCTGTTTTTCTTTTTTGTATGTGTGCTGTTGTTGGACAAATTTGGTCTTATTCTCATCGATTTTCGTAAATCAGTCGGTTTATTAAGGACTTTGTTGTCAGGCAAATACTTTCATTAACAACGTGCCTTTATTTCCATCAATTTTCGCATATTCAGGGGAAATGCAGTCTGCTTGTTAATTAACGGTACTTTAAATGTGAATATAGTCAAATATTCTCATTAACAATATGGCCTTATTAATATTTTAATTTTCTTTTCTTGGTGACACTTGTTTATTATTTTGTAAATGTCATTAAGATTTGCTCTCATTAAGATATTTATCATCTCAACATGTTATGCTTATGGTCACTTTCGTACGTGTATGTTGGTTATCGTTTCTGTGAGCTTTCTCATGAAAATTAATATGTTTAAATTTTAAATTACTATTATGCTTGTACTCTTCATGATAGCATTGAGCTTCAGTGCTGAATCTTACAACATTCCTCAAATTTAGCCTAAATGTTTAGTTATTGTCACTGCTCTTCTATATTTAAACATTGTAGTGTACGTGGAAGTAAGGGTGAGGATATGCTTCCTAATTCCACGCCGGAACATGTTTGTAAACTTGCCAAATTAGTTAAACGTCGAAACGGTTACCCAGCTTAGTGTAAACTAGCACGGCGTGTATTTTTAACCTGGCGACTGTTTAAATATTTTATACGATCTCAGTAAATTCAGTCATGAATTTGAATAAGTTATCTTAAAAAGTTATTTAAAATGCGAAATTATTTTTGTGCATTTTGTAACTTAACGCATTGGAATTTTAAATCCGCATTCACAAAAATTATAATCTTGAGCTCTTTTTGTAAACAGTTGTTATTTTTAATTTAGATCTCGCGAAATTCGATAAAATGTTTACAATTTTGGGGAACTTCTGAACATCATAACCATATCTGAGGAGGTGATGTACAAGTAAAGGTTGATTACGAAAAATTTTAAATTTTTTTCGTAAAATTACATCTTCTTTCATGTCATAAATTTTTTTCCTATATTCTTTGTAAGTGAGAAATCCCAAATTATAAAATCTAACTCGTTCAAATTTCTGAACGTGACCTTTGAACATCGCTTGACTTTATAGCATTTCCAAGTCATTATCGTTCCTTGGTGTCCAATATTGTAAATCATTTTTGTTTCGAAATAAAATAATACCATTCTTTTTCATTTTGGAAGTTATACATGGAATGCGAGGTTCAGAATGAGGATGTCTCTTACTCCGGTGAGGATTTCATTAAGCGGGGGTGTTCCGGCTTGATGTAATTGCACCCCATCTCTTGTTGCGTGAAGCTCTTCAATAATTAAGATTGCACACGACAAATGCAAATTCCTCCATACATGCACATTATGATTATGATATGCGCTTATAAACTAAACATCGCTTCGCCAAAGGAAAGGCGTGGTCGTATTATGTCTGACGCATACCTCAAACACGCGTGATGAAGTGCAATTTATTACGTGTCCGTCTCGTAACGACTTTATACAGGATTTAAATATGGTTTTTCAAGAAGTATAGACGAATATATTAATTCAAAGTAATCTCTATATGTAATTCAAAAAGAATGTGGGAAATGGTGCATATTTTGTAAGATTGTCATGGTGATCCTCCTTCATATTTTTAGTCATGATGGTGTTCTATTTCAGAATTAGATTTGACTGTTATTCTACTATAGCGCGTTCCACTCTTAGGGCCAGTTGTACAAAGGAGGTTTAAACTGATGTTCATCTGAACCAGGTTCAGAATGAATAAATTCGCATCAAATTTTATTTATGAATGCATTAATTGCCATATGTCCTTAAGATTCTATGCGAATTTGTTTACCTTGAACTTGGCTGAGTTAAACTTGGGTTTAAACCGCCTTTGTACAACTGGCCCTTAGAGCCGTTTTACGTCTACAAAATTTGTACAAAATCTTGTACAAAGTGAGTGAGACAGGTTACCACAGTTCACGTTCATTGGGGAATCGATACTTCTTTGTCACTTGTCACACAAGGACTTGTAACAAATTTTTATGGATGTAAAATGGCTCTTAAGTAGAATGCAGTCAGGTCTTATGGAGGATTCAGAGAGATAAAGATAGCTTCATGGAAAAACCATGGAAGACAAAAAGGGACGCATATAGCCATACTTTAAGGTTGGAACGTCCTATAGTTGTACAAATCTCAATGTTAAGGTTTTTCCCTATTTCTGGGCTTCGCGTGTTTTAACGCGTTAAGAAAGAAATTGCAATTCATACATGGATTTACTTTTAAGGTGTCCATTCGCGTGATAATGTTCAGGCATCTACAGTCACCACAATCCAATTATCCAATAAACACCAGAGCCTGAGCAAACCAATACATTTAGTGACGCCCATTACTTGGTGATCAAAGCATTGCTTCCGGTCTGATTGCTTCTGGTTAATAATATACAGCCGATATGTGAGCAGTTTAAACTAATCTAAACGTGAAAAACCTGTCCATATTTTAAGGACCTTTACTTTGTTTTGCGCAATATTTTGGTATTATCAATTCCACACAATTTATACAAGTAGCTGGGTCTAAATTTTGGGCAGTACAATCACCCTAAGCCCATTTCATTCGATGGGAAGCTGTACTGTTACAGCAAAACCCTCTTTTGAGCTTATGAAACGGACCTCTTTGGGCCAGTTCAGAAACCGACCAAGAAACCTGATTCTTGTTTTCAAAATCGTGTACTACAAACCTTTTTAACTCATATTTTGGCAATTTTTAAACATTACCCTCATTACTACCTGCTGTTCTCTAATCTTTCTATCAATAGAATTAATTAGGACTAGTTTTTATGGGTTTATATTGAAGAGGTTGTTGTTTTCTCCAGTAAAAATCTCTAAAGGTCTTATAATATGGAAATCTTGAAGTACATATAATTCCTAAACTGACCAATCTTTACTTATACGGAGTTTTTTTTTTCGTTGTTTATGGATTTCGCAAACCAAAGTTTTGGTTGTCTCCAAAGGCTGTTCTGACATCTAACTGCATTGCTACCACGGAAACCCAACTATCTTGGAAAAGTCGTCATAGACGAAGAAGATATATCTTCTCTGAAACCATTACAGCTACTGCAATTTATTAAAGCTCTGAGTCTGAATGGGGAGCTATAAGAGCGGGCTGAGCTTGTGGCTTATATAAGGGGGCATAATAAATGAATAGGTCGCAGTGCAATATCACCCTTAATTAAATTTATATCTAAAGGCTATAGTTCATCGCTTTTATAAGTCGCTTCCCTGATTAATAAAATTTCATTTACATCTCCTTTAATAGAATTTATCGTATTTTGTCAGTTTATCAGTGCATCTTTACCAAATTTTTAGTTTCTTTCCCTTTTTTTCTATTAAGAATGGACAGGAAAGTATCACAGATAAATAATTACATTCATTATTCTGTCCTGACTTACATGAATTATTGAAACAAAAAAGGACGTCACGCAAAGCAAGCATATCGTATCAAAGGATTCAACATGTGTTGATTTAAATTGGAGTAAATCATGTAGTTTTTAGTTCGTCTGGAAGGTACCACCCCTTCTTATATTTTGTTGCAGTTTAACTTGGTATTGGCGGTTAAAACAGGTGCTGTAAAATTACAGGGGAATCTTCTGAAATCAGGAGGCAAGGTGCAACCGCTGAACACGTGCTGGAAGCAGATGTTTCTTAAGAAGACAGGTGTGAGTTTATTATCGAATTTGAATCTTTGCTATTCCTAAGCGTACGTACAGTAGATACAGTTGTAATTGCTGATGTATTCATTATATTAAATCAAGACTTATTACGCCTTAGCCAATGCGATAAGATATTTTAATTATCTTCTTTTCTTTTTGGTTCATAACACTTAAATGGTTTCTCATTCCTTACAGAAATAATTCCAACCGAAGTGTTGTTTATAATTGTGTTATTAATAACAAACTGAAGATTGTTATTAAAGATAATGTGTTTTTGCTTAATTTCCGGGTTTGCGCAAAAAAATAATACGGAAACGGAAGGTTCTAATTTAGTTTTTAATTTGAATTGAAACTTACAGTATCCTGAATTTAAATTAAGTAACGAATATATTCACGTTGTGAACTTATCCTTATGACATATGACATTCAAAATGTAAAATAAATGAACAGAATGAAATTGAAGTGTATTGTAAGGGAAACTAAAAGTAATAATTTTTCCTTTTAAAATTGATTTTGTAGGTGTTGTACATATCTCTAATCTAAGATGAAATGATATAGAATGCATGTGCCATGCAGAAAGATTTACTTAGCACCTGGCACTTGAACAAACATACAATTTTAGTTGTTACATTTTAACTAACTTGACGCAATAACTTTGTTATTGTTTGCCTTTTTGTCTTTCTAAACATCAGAATTATGGGAAGAAAACGTTTACACTGTAATAGAAATCATCAAACAAGATTTGTTTGGAAAACTGATGTGACGCACAAGTTATAAAATTGTGAGATTGTTTTTAGTATAAAAAATAATTAACCATAATAATTTTTTAAGGTAATATTGTGAAATACTTAGTGGTTATTTATTTTTATTGTTCAAGCTGAAATTTAACACAACATGAAATTCCATGGTAAGTGAGTAAAAGACTACAACAAAATAGCGAAATCGTTTCCCAAGTGCAATAGGTGTAATTAATTTTAAATATGTAACACATATGTAAGTAACGGAGCTGTGTCAAAAAACTAAGTAACATTTGTCCAGTGCTATATGAATAGAAAACTCTTTAAAGATGAGTATATCAACCAAGGAACTAAGTAAGACACATGTTCTCAAATGTCGGCGTTTGTTGATCTGAATTTCCCGATGACTTTAGACGAGGGTTTGGACAGATTCTGAATAAGGACAAATTAGGAAGAACAAATATCAAAAAAAAAAAACATCTGAAGAATCAGAAGCCTTGTAAGTCCCGACCGTAACTTGTTCAGAAGAAAAATAATTAATTAATTAAAAATTTAGTTATAGACTACTCTAATCATGAGATGAGAATACGACCCATCATCTATATCTGTTCTAAAATTTACTGACTGTTCGTCTTTCTGAATACAGATCATTTCAAGGAAAAGTCTGTTTTTTAAATTCCTTGTATTTTCAAAATTAAATTGATGATCATTTTTAATCGCATGTGAGGGCACAAACCGTCTTCCCTGTTTTAACGTCTCTTTTGTGTTTGGCAATCCGATTTTTAACCATTGGTTAATTTGAGCAATGTAATCTTTTGACACTGATTACGTGGTATGGAATAGATTAAGCCACTGTTAAAACCAAAAGGCGTTGTATCCTTGGTCTTCGAAAATAAATTTTTAATAGCAAAAGTATTCTGTTGAACAAGATTCAGAAATTGAAAGTCTTTAAATATGTTTGTAATTCTATTGCTTAGAGATTGTACTACGACGCTCAACTTAAATGATTCTCCTGCAGGCGAACCACACCCTTAAGAACATTCAGCATAATGGGTACGAGACTATCAAATAGTTCATTTAAGAGACTTAAGAACATTCAGCATAAGGGCCACGAAACTATCAAATAGTTCATTTAAGTTTGAGCGTCGTAGTATATGAGTTAATGATTTCAATTTTATGCAGTTATTTTCATCAATACGAAGTAATTGGGGTTGTTGATTTTGTTTGATCAATTTAGTTACGATTGATTGAGGAAAACCATTATTAATAAATAATTTAGGTAATTTAGCTGTCTTTAAAATATGAAACATGAGAGATATATTTTATCCTGTTCATCATAGATAAGATCACATTGAACTTTTGTTTGATATTGTGACAAGAATAATAAATAATTTATGATGCTGTAGGTTTCTGATACCAGTTTAATTGAACACATTGATCTTTAATTATTATTACTTTAGTGTCTAAGAAGGGGACACTGTTGTCTCTTTCAATTTCCACGGGAAATTTAAGATGTTTGTTAAAACTGTTAACTGATCTTAAAGTTTTCTGCACCTAATCTTCAGGAACCGACGTGATCAGATCATCAACATATTTAAAATGAAGGGTATGAAGTTTATTTATGGAAAAGTCCAGTGAGAATCAGGGCTAAAATTGGGCTAATGGGATTACCCATGGGCATACCACATTTTTGTAGTTAATAGAAATATAAAAATAAAATTAAGTAATTTTAAAAACTGTTTACAAATAAGATTACAATGAGGTTCGATCTTGTTCCGACCTTCTGTGATGATGTCAGTAGCAACAAGCGCTTGAACGGTCCAGTGGTAAGGGACCGGCCTTGCAATCGTAAGGTCGTGGATTCGCACTCGCTCGGGATATTTCTTGGGGGTCATTACGCACTTCAGGTACCCTTATGAGATTACATCCACGGAAATGAAAGCATAATTATGAGGAAGAAAGAAATTTTTCATTTTGTCAACAAAGGCAAATGTATCTTTAATTATAATATGTTTTTGAACTGAAAGCTTTATTTAAAACGTTAGATAAAAATTTGGCTAAATTGTAAGTGGTACAACCATTGCTAACAACATTTGGCCTTAGAGGTATATCAGTGTTATGAGTCTTTGGAAGGCAATAAAGCTTAGGACACACAGAACTATAAATAATTAAACTCTTACAAGTTTCAGCATCTAAATTGTTTTTTTTTGTTTAATTCCGTTTATCAGTTTCGTTGAATCCATTCTGTATTTTACTTGTTGGGTCAATTTCTTCAGCTTCGTATGCACTGTCATCCTTCAGATTGTAAAACTTTATTTTTGTAATCGATTGAGTCCATTATTACCAATGTATTGCCTTTGTCAGCCTTCAGAACTAGAGATTAAACAATGGAGCTTATCCTTGTATAAACGTCCAATTAGACCGCGTTATAGAATTGATTACTTAAATTTTTAATTAATTAATTATTCTTTTAATTGATAATTTATTAATTCTGAACAAATATCAATGCAAGTTCCTCAAAAGCAAAGGTATCAGAAAAGTTTCGAATACATGACTTATACACTTACCTCGTCTATTCAATCACCTCGCCTAATCTACCCACCTATTTTGTCTCTCCACCTACTTCCCCTATCCATTTAACTTGTCTAACCATCTTCCTCCCCTATCCATTTAATTTGTCTACCCATCTTCCTTTCCTACTCATCTACATCGTCTATCCATCTAGCTAATTTATCTCGTGCATCGATCTATCTCTCTCGTCTAACCATCTACATCGACTATTGCACTCTCGTCACTGGTTTTTCCTATTAATTGTATACATTTATTTTCCAAAAATTTTAATTTACAATTTAACGTAAATGACACTAAGACAAAAATAAAAACAATTCGAACTCGTTATTGTTCAGAGTTAGCAAAAATAAGGAAGCCTGAAACGAGCGGAGCTGGGAGTAAAGATCTGTATGTTCCATGTTTATTTTGGTTTAAACTCAATCCCAACACTCACTAATTCAGTCGCCGACATTTTGAAAACTATTACAATGAATTGAATAACGATGAATCTCTTTCGATGCACATCCAAAGTGTAAAAGTGTAAATTCGCTTTTATGCTTACAAGCTTTCCTCCATTTATATTGATACAAGTTACTATGTCAATTAAAAATTGAAAGTTGTTACGACAATTATTAATAATCAAAGAACTTTCCGCTTGAAAGAAGTGAAAATGAATTAATACAAGAATTACAAGAACTTAGTAATTAGAGTTCTTACATGTACACACTTAATACGTGTATAATAGGAACGTGCAAAGATTTACTATTAGTCACATCCGTGAGCACTGCAAATAATGAATTTATTCCTTTCATTTATTTATTTATATATAAATGGTAGATTATAATCTTGGTCTACCAAATTTAATTCAGTTTTCATTGGCATGACATGAGTAGACGGGTACTGTCATCAACGATTGCTGCACATTCCTTCACGATCTAAGTGCACAGCGCAGAATCGCGCTGAGTGGGGGACAGTAACGCGTTCTTGAATTATTTGAAATAGAGAGTGTGTCACCTAATTTGATGTAAATTTTTTATGTTAAGCATACTATTGGGTGATAATAACTTCATCTTCAGTTACTCTAGCATAAATTTCAAACTTACTTAAAACTAAACTTAAAATTAACCCTGAAGGTGTTTTCAAATGGATTATTCTTTAGCAGATTTAATAAAATAACAAATTTCCTTCATGTTACAACTGGTGCTGTTACAGGGTTATTTGAAAAATTGTCTTCTGGCAAGTGCACTGAACTAAATCATTGTGGATATAACGGCAGCTGGGAATCGTGCAACAGTTTTAAATCAGGCACAGTTATAATTAATCGGTTCTGAATTTTTTAATACAATAGAAATGTTCATATCTGCAAGTAGACGTCTAGGAAGTTTCGAAAGTATGTACCTTCAGTTATAAAATAGAAGTTGCGCTTGTGTATGTTGTGCTAGCTTTCGCATGACGTGTGTTATACATACTACAGGCAATTTGAAAATCTATTTTACAAAAAATAAAAGAAAGGATATACCTATTATATCTTATACACCGCCTTGCTAAACTAAAAGTTCTCAATCGGTATATATATTCTCTTGTATAACCGATGGAATATGATGCATTTACTGTTATACTGATGTACTTTTGAACATGTTATTCTAAAACTTACACTTAATGCACTTTTTGTAAATTTAAGTAATATATTTCACATATAAGAAAGATCATTAATTATAAGACTTGCTTTATTTTACCTTCTTTATATGGTGGCTTTAAAACTGTCAATCTATCGATGAAGATTTCAATGACAACTATTTATAGTAGAGGTTTATTTCTATTTGCACCATCAATTAATCTCGCTATGCAGATCTTAATTATGACGGGTCGTACCAGTTCTTAATTAACACGTTCGTATACATAACCTCGATATATACGTCAATTTTTATAATAGAAGTATATGTGGACTATGTACAGTGCAGGCATACATACATAGCCTTACGTAATCCCATATTTTCAGTTAGTATTCGTCGCCCTAGTTTTACAGTGTGAAGATAGCGTGCATAATTTAGTCCATAATTAAATGAATGTAATTTATTATACATGTGCGTATCATCTTGGAGTCAGATATAAAAAGCTCGTACGGAAGGAAGTCGAATATGTTGAAGGTTTTTACTAAATTTCGCCTACATTTTAGCATGCGCGCTAGTTTATCCAAGGCGAATAAACTAGACGACTCTAATTAAAGTTTTAATGCGACTCGCATGCAAGTGAAATTTAATAGGCAATTAGTATATTTATAATAACTTAAATTAAGTGCAAGTATATTTTAATTAATAGGTAATTGCGTCTTAGAGTAAGTAGATGGGTTCATTATAATGTAACTCGTTACTGTGCTGAATTAATAATCATAATAATCATTTCTTTCAAGTTTATAGAACGTAACTTTAAATTATATTGTATTTATTCACACTTGCAAAATTTATTTAAACATTATTGCATGTATTACATTTTCAAACTGTGTTTTCTGAATTTATTCAGTTTATTTGACATAAGTAAATGGTAGATGTCGCCATCTAAAATAGGTACATACTATATATTATTACATTACTCAAAAATATTGAAGGACAGAGACAAAATATAGTAGAAATTTTTCTAAATTCTTAACATAAAAGTGCTGGTAACTAAAACATTTTGGAAACTGCTGCCTCTTGTAAAGCTAATCTACACTATACTGTAATATCGAATAATGGTCTTCATTTTCTTATTTTTATTAAAAGAGTTTTTGTTGCAAATCTTTTTTGATTGTAATGAATCCCTCGATTATTCACTGTACATACAGCTTCAATTTGTCAATCCTAATGCAATATTAGCACAAAAAGCGGTCGTACGATGTCTCTGTTTAAGTTAATTATTTTTATTATTTATTATTGGTGTCTTTAAGTTTATGGTACATGTAATTGGACAAACGGATATGCTTGATCAGTTCATCAAGATGCACAGAGCTTACTTTAGTTTAGTATTTAGTTTTTTTATCATCAACTGTATCATCAACTTTAATGGAAAGTTTATTTATATATTTTTTTTAAATACCTGAATTTAGAATTTCCTGGAGATTTAAAACCGATTTTTCTGTATATGTTGTCCATGTTCAATACAATTTATAAATGTATGAGTATGGGTACGGTCGCTATACTTAATTGTCAGATTTTGCACAGTGTGAGCATGTGGAAATCCAAGCCACGTGACTTGTTTGTATAGGCAACACACCGTGCACGATTGACTATGTTAATAGAATCGATGGTTATGCGGAGAGAATGTTTTTTCATGATGTGTGCTGCTTGTTCAGACCAAGAAAAAAATCAACGAGCTGCAGGCAAAAGATAATTATAAAAATTAATGTTTAATGATACGCAATAATAAAAAAAGATTAACAATTAAATATAACATTTTGAATTGTAGACAATTTCCGAATTAATTTCTTTGAACTCTATTCTGCCCTGTTAAGGATAGAAGTTGGATCTGACAAAATCATTGCTCTGAGGTGTTCCTCTTTTGGTAAAATTTATTACGCCACCAAATTTGATTACAAATTGTATTTAACATTTACTAAAAGGTGCTAAAAGCAGAATCTAATAAGCCAGAACATGTAGGTTATGTACACGTCATAAGACAAGCATGTAGACTTCATGACGGCGCAAATGTGCAAAATGTAGGTACAACTTCTTTGCTTAATACGGCAGTATTATATATATTAATATTGTATATATTAATATTATATATATTATATTATTTATTGTATACACTTGTTTTTCTGAGAGGTTTTCCTTTACTGATACAAAGCGTTGCCTTTGTTACACAGATGCATCTTAAGCTGCATCAAAAAAAGCTTCATAAAATTCCTTAATGCACGATTGTCAGGAATATTTCCAAATACCATTTGTTATCAAATAAAAACCTTTTAATTTTGATGACAACATTTAACCTGAAAGTTTACTCTGATGATAAATCATTTTATTAGTTAGCTTGATCTATAATTAAACTGCGTTTAAAATAAGTACACGAAAAAGAAAGGAATAATTAATAAGCACAATCGGAACACAACAGACACCTTCACGCCACTGATCACCAACTGATTATAAAGAAGTCTTGTTTCACTCAATTTTGCCAATGATGGAAACCAGTAACAGAAACGTTACTGATGATTTCTGGGACCATCATTTCCATTCGCTGTAGTAAAATATGATGTACTTATAACTCTTAATATTATTTATATAACTATAGGTCGATGTTGAGAAAGTAAAAAAGTCAAAAAATGCGTGCACTTGATTTGGATGATTTAATTACGATAGCAGGTATTTATTTTCTCGTCGTAGGTTCTTAATGAGGCCCAATAATGATTTTAATTTTAATTTTGTACAAATACTAGTTAATGACTTTAATCTTAATGTCACTTAAACCTATTGGACCTCTTTAAGAATTTATCATGAGAATGCAAGTACCTGGTATCATAATTAAGTTGTCCAAATCATGTACACGCATTTTTCGACTTTTTTACTGCCTGAATATCTGACCTCTACTTATAAATAACTCCCAGATATGTTTATATAAAAATGCCTTGAATATTGTATGGCTTTCATTACAAAGCATGTTACTGGCTGAACAATGACATGTAAGGCTTTTACCCGAATTTATTATTGTTCAATTATTTTATAGCGTTTTCGATTCGCTTGTACTTGCTGCACTCTGACTATCTTCTTCCCTTGTCATTACATGAGGTTAAAACAAGATGCAGATACTCTGAGTGCAACCAGAGCAAACGAATCGAAAACGCTATTAATCAAAATTAAGTTTTAAGAAAATTAATGTTTAGTGCTGCTGAGTTTATTCACTGTCATCATCAGTCATCACTCCTGTTCTTGTCATAAGTTCATTTTGGAAAGTTAGTTTTAAAAAAGTTCTTTGTTTTGGTCTGTAAACCACTTCTCACTGGTACATAATGTCTTCGTCATTTGTCTAAAATCGTTTACCCTTGAAATGCTTTTCGAGTTTTGAGTACAAGTCTGAGGGTGCTAAATCCGGAGATTAGGGTGGGCGGTGAACCAATTTGAAACCGATTTCATCATTTTTTGCAATGCAATCGTTGAGTCAGATGAATAAAACGAAGCAAATGCTTTTGCTTGAAATTTTTTAAAGAAAACTGGAAAATATTTGCAGAAAATTGAATTCTAAACTATTGTGCTCGTAGTCTAATTAATTTTTTATAAGCCAATTTTTGAACACGAAATGTTTTGGATCATAGAGAATCAAATTGTATCTACTTTTTGGATTGCTTTTTAATGTCTGGGTCATAGTAACAAGCCGATTCAGAAAGTTTGAGGAAGGAACCTTCTTCAGCGACTCGGCGGCGATTTCCTTTCTACCTTGTCAATCGAACTCGCTTCTGATCAGCATTCAAGCATATCGGAATGTTTTTGGCCGAAAACTTTCTCATACCCAAAACGTGAAACTTTTATAGGAAATGTGAAGTATTACATCAGAAACTGGTCTTCTACAGCGACGCACATCTTTGACATTACAATCTGCGTTTTTTGAATTCCAAAACTTCTTCTAATAGTGGCGTATGAAGGTAATTTTTTTAAAATCTAGCTTTTTCTCAGACATACAAAAATTCGTAGTTTTAGTCAATGGTCAAACTGCCCAAAATCGTTAAGTCAAGGGTCAGAGCAAACGTGGTTTAGCCTGACCTGACCTGACCTGATTTTGGCTTCCGTAAGTAAACGGCAGCCAAAATCACTTTCCATCGTATGTTGAGGACAGTTTAGGTCACGTCATCGTGAGGCCAATTTTTACCTAAAATTGTTTGTAAAACATCATATTTGTAACCAAAGCAGCCGATTTTAATTTTGTCTGTCTCATCGAGGCTAACTAGATACCAATATCTCGTACAAAATAGAGACCCTCTAATAATCTATAATCTGGCCGAATGACGTGCATTTTTAATTGGTTCGACCATATTTCAGCAAAATGTACTTCAGCCAATCGTAAGAAAGAATGGAAAATAAGCAACCAAGGTTAGGTAATATTGTCGACTTAACATGACTGGACTTTTTTTTCTGAAATTTGACTTTGAAAGAGCAAACAAGGTTAGAAGGTATTGTCAATTTTGACATTGACGGGACTTTTTTTGGTGAAAGACTTTGCCGGGCTCTAACTATAGGGTCTCTAGTACAATAGCTTGTTGCAGACATAACTTTTATTTTCCATTAGACCATTATGTATTTAATTACTTTTTGATCTGATGGTAGTACCTAGCCTGTTTCGTACACTTATAATGTGTGTACCACATTTTACAGCTCGAGAGGCTCCTTACTGTATACATCTTCCTATCTCTGTTCATCATTTCTTTAAATTACGTGAAATATCGCCTCAATACGGATTTCGTTAACATTAATGAAATATAAAATACGAAGTAAAAAATATGCTTCTAATAAATAAAAACTGTTTTGTCGATTACAATAAGTTTTGTGTTCAGTTCCATCCATATTTGATTTGGTCGAAGCTGTCGTATGAATTTGTGCTTGCAGATATCCCTCTGATTATCTGTCGCTTGTGGATTACCTATCTGCGTTATCCCTTTGGACGTCTGCGCTTCATAAATGGTAATCGGAATATTTTTAGACGTGTGTTATAACATTAAATATCTTGTTTGAATAGATCTGTTGATAAAGTAAAACGGAAACGTGGCGCCAGTATACAGAGAATTGTTAACATTTTCTGGACCGATTGTGAATAACAATGAGTTTTTATACATATAACCCAATGATATCTAGAAACACTCGTTCTAATTTTTTTCTTTCGCAAAAAAGAAACATATTGTCTCCTAACTGTTCATGTTATTCAATTTTTTTTTTAAAGTTTCGTTAAACATCCTGTCGAAATTTTACAGACTTAAAGGTGTTTCATTTTGCCAAAATTATGTTTATTTTTATTGGATAGAATCCAATTTACCTAAATTTATTTTATATTGTTATGATGAAACAGATAGGTTCATCACGCTATAGTTATAATGCAGGAATGCTAATCGAAGGAATAAGGTATTATATCTTAATTAACTGCAAAGTCGCACTAATAACTGTCAGATTCCACAGAAGTTGTTTTTCTGAGGAATGTTACTGGGAAAATCTATTAATTATTTAATTTTCTAACAGCTAAATAATTGTTTGCTTTTAGTTAATACCACAATAAGTATAGCCCACAAAGTTTGAATGTCCTTGAAAGTATCTAGTATGAAAATTTGACAAATTCCAGAGTTTCTAATTTTTTTCTCGTAGAAATCAGAAAATATTGAAAGAATAAAGACAGTGGTTTTTGTAGCAGACATTCTCCGGTTTTTTCTGAAGGTAGAATTACATAGGTTTATTACGCGAACTTTGAATCACAAATTAAGTAGTTTTAAATTCGGCTGGTGGCTGATATGTTTACAACCTAAGAGAGAAAGGTCATTTGTGTATTCCAGAAGGTAAGGACTTAAGAAATGATGACTTTTAATTAGTAAAGAAACTACAAGAGATTTTTTCTATGGTAAATTTGAAGGCCTTGATGCTTTATTATTTCCTTGCTCTGAAAAATAACTTATTTTAGAGAAAAAATGTCCTCGTTTCCTGTAAAATCTTCGAATGTTGTAGGGCGACGCTGGAATTGCAGTTTCGGCTTAATCCGAGAAGGTCCACAGAATTAGCGCCAGAAAGAAATCTTACAATAATTAGTAATAAGGTCTGGACTATCATCTTCTTTGGCTTCTGCAAGGCACTTTTGGACCAGCCTTGCTGTTTGGACCACCACGTTCTTTGATTTCTGCAACGCTGAACCACCACCTTCTTTGATTTCTGGTACTTCTGGATCAGTCTTGCAGTGTTGGATTTTTGCCACATTGTGATGATTTAATAGTTTTTCCTTTTCTCGCGTGAAGTTTTGGAATTCCTTCTTCCACTAGAGACTTTAACAATATAATCCTTCGACGTACTGCCTTGCAGCACTTGTAGCTTTCGATTATACTCAGAAAAATCCTAAGGATTCTCTTACTGAAATGATTCCGACCACCATGACTTGTGAACCGAATCATTCCTTTGTTTTGCAAATCCAAGTTTCGAACACAGTCTGAACAAATCTTGCGTTTTCATTCTGATACTCCTCTCTGCTGAACAAGGTTTTATCCAGTGATGTTATACTAACAACTGAACAAGGTTTTATCCAGTGATGTTATACTAACCTCTGACTGGAAAGACGCTTTTCGTATGTACAGCTTTCTTGGTTTTCTCCTTTTTTGCATTCTCTTTACCCAAGTTGACGTAGAAGGCCTTTCGGATTGTCTTCGAATTGACTTGCACTGCTTTGCCTATATGACGTTGGCTTGATGATTTTTCTTTGCTACCCATTCTGGAGATCTGTTAGACTTCTCGAGTCATCTGTCTGCTCTTCTTTCCACAATCATGGGAGAAACTTTTTTGATTTAGAAAAGATGTAAATCTTTGCAGTGAATTTAAATTAATTTTATATCCAAACTGATGCCAATTGTGTCCGATTTTATTTGAGCTTGTGCGTTTTTTCTAGAATGACTTGTTTGGAAGAAACGGCGATTTTTTTCATTCTGAAATTCTGTTCTTATGTTAAAAAGAAAAAAAAAAAAACGGTAAATTCTTTTAATTGCTTAATGTCTTGCCTATCTTCCAACAAAAAAACTACTGGAGGTAGTTATCCGGAGCGATAAAGATGAACTATTAAAAGAAAGCCACCGTAGTGGCGTGTTTGTTTTCTAAAGAGAGACTCGCGCCTAGCCAGAAGAAGCTTTGGAGGATTGCCTCCTCATCGACTAATCCTTGCTTAATTATGTAGGCCTGGAAGATGTTGCGAAGGATTACTTTGCTTGGGAAAGATTACAATGCAATAAGGTAGCTACACCGGCGAGGTCCTGAGGTTTTAAGATGAAGGAACGCATCCCTGTTGTTACTCCTGTACTCAAGGGAATGTAGTTGGGACGAGAAAATGGGACACTATTGGAAGAAAAATTTGCCTTTTGCAAGATGTATTACCTACCTCTCAATAGCGACAATACCTGACCTTTTTGCGCCAATTACCTTGGATAGTTAGTTTCTGTGATTGGGAAGCTCATTGGAAGGCTAAATCTGAAGTGAATCTGAGTTGTAGGGCTGAGTCAGCATGCGAATTCGAAGTATCTAGGAGTGTAATAGATTCATATTGGGACAAAAGCAATATACAGATTGAGTCACGCAACTAGGCAGACGGTAAGGGATAACTAAGCAGATGGTGCTGTCCTCATATGTGTTTGGAACAGAGACTCGCCTATCTACCTAATTACTGGATTCAATCTGTATGTATACAGATACACGTTATTTTTTGGGTTTGTTTTTATAGTTAACTAAATTTACCGGTTGCGATGACGTCATAATAGATTTTCCTAATTGAATAAACTCTACCGTAGGATAAACAATAATTAGAAATTGAATGTTTGTATAGCCCCTGGGAAGTGTAAATGCACTTGCATGTGAGTTTTGCTAGAACAGATGTATCATTATTGTGACTATTTCCGCGTTCTAAAGCAACCTGCATTAAACAGAGACGTGTGAATTTGAATAAATTCATGAATATAATGCAAAAGGCTACACTTTCGAATAACTTTAGACAAGTTTGTAATTTGTAACATTTAGTTAATGCCGAGGATCAAGATGCTTACGAAAAATTAGGGCATTTAAACAACAATTTACATCTTTGTGATACATTCGAGAAACTCCTGTGCAGCTAACAATTTTTCTTCAAAACATTTTCGAATTAATAGTTAATAATCCACAATTCAATAAAACAAAATTAATTTACCTACTTACATACTACTAAAATACATTTATTTATTTACAGGAATTTGTAATATAACAATAATAGTAGATAAAGCATACCCATACTTCATTAATTCTTCATGAGCCATTCGAATCGTTGCATTGTTGTGTTTGAAAATTCGATACTAATTTCTTTCGTGCAGTCTCTTGTTGAACGCACCTACATTCCACCTCATTTTTACGGCAAAACACATTTCATTATTCCAATTACAAAAGTTTTTTGTTCCAGTGTAAGGAGTGGTGTTACAAGTAGTTTAAATACGGCCCACTCGTGATAACAAACCTTTATGTTTAAAAGACAATCGGTTTTCGTGTATGTGACCGGAAAGTCTTGTACTTTCTGTTTTCAAAATACCTTCAAGTAAAAAAGGAATATGGTTTGTAATTAAGTTTAACATTAATTATTTTAAAGCATTAACGTTGGGTAACCTATACTTTGACTAATTCTTTTAAGGATAGATTTTTCTTATTATTTTTAATGCAATTACTAATATTTTGTTTGGGTGTACGAACGATAATGAATGAACCCATTTACTTGAGTTTGTAGGTTTTTCTTGTCAATCTAATATGATTAATGGCCGTTTTCACAATTAGACTGTAAGGAAGCTTTAAATTAGTCACTTTAAGAATAGGGAAATTTATTTTTTTTTAGCTTAAAGTAAATTTAAATTTAAAGTTATATTATGAAATCGGCCCATATTGTAGTCTGACTACTGTTCTAAGACGACATTCTCTGTTTGGAGGGACCAGAAAGGTGAGGTTTTTTTTCAAGAGGTACTGAAATTCAATGAAACGGTTACAACTTATCGCTGTCAACAGTGATTGTGCAGATTGAACGATGATTTGATGCTAAAAAGGCCATCAGTAGCCAATAATGGATGCAAGGTAATATTTTTGCATGAAAATTCGACACCATACCTTGCAAGAACTCTAAGGAAAACATTGAAGTTGGAATGGGAAATCATTTGGCACCCAAAAATTAATTCTCCAAAATTAGCTCCCCATCTTTTCGATCAATGAAAAATGCGGTCGTCAATATACACTTTTCCAGCTAGGAAGAAGTCTCAAACTGGGTCGATTGCTTTAAAGAATAAGTTACTAAGTGTGAATGCGAAATCCAATGCGTTTGAGAAAGAAGGGAAAAGGGCAAATAAAGCTAGAAAAAATGCTTTCGTGATGACTCAATGCAAACACCTATTCGAAAGATTTCCCCTGTTACAAAAATCATTAACAACTCCCTCATTGACCTTGAAATCAATTTTTTTAAGCACCTTTCAAACAAAATTGATTATTAATTGCACAATGTAACCGATTACTTCTTTATTAGTTTTATTTAATTATTTTTGCTTCAGTTTTAATTTAATATTTTTTCGACTCTGAGATTCTATCGGATTCCGAATAATTATTGAATTTATGGAGCTATCCCTATCTAGGTCTCAATAGTAAATACATAATATATTATCACCTATTTGGGCAGTAAGCTAGGAACAGATTTTTTTTCCGTATTGGCCATACATGCAAGTGAATCTTCTAATATTTTCAGAATAAGTAGCTTTGATTGTCCCGGTTTTTATTATCAGTGAAATCAACAGAAAATTATGAAAATATTTATCAGCAATGTGGTAACGATGTAAAGAAAGCAAGCTTTGTTAGCATATTTTCAACGAAAATCTGAAGTTTATAAAACTTTCCTATTGTGGAGCATTTACCCAATGCGAGGACCACATTAGCTATGAGGAAAAATATTGACATAAAGAAGCGTGCAAGTTTAATAGCTTTTATTAAATTAAGTTAGTCGGCTATTACTTTAACAAATACAGTGTTTTAACCAAATTTAGAAATGAAAAATCCTTGAGAGGGGCAGACGATACAAGCCTTAAATTTAAGTATTATTCATATATTACAGTTTTTGCACAAATTTTTAGATTTTAAGTTAGATATAGGCGAAACAAAACGCATGGAAGAAAACATTCAGAGAAAAATTGGAAAGTGGAAAGGGATAGACCTGTGTACATTGTTGTGTTTATTGGAACATGTCGGCGAGAAGAACTGTTTTTCAGGTTCAAAACATCAAAAAGATGGGATCATTTATAATGACTGAGATTTCTTACCACAAAGATATGAACGTAGGAAGAGAAACATAGTAAATGTGAATGTTTTGAAAAGTATTTCGGAAATATTCTTTTCTTCGTCCGTCGCAAATTGAAAATTCAAGATTTTCTTGCGATATCAAGCATAAAAAGCTTGTTTGAAGTTATCGAATCCTTTGTACGACCATACCGGGCATTTTTTAAAGAAATTTTGAAAGACTTCTACCACGATACTGGCTGATACAGGAACAGACATCGCCAATCTTAATGGTGGATGAAAATCATCGAATATCGTAAAAGGATATATTGAGAGCTTTGTTGGATATAAACATCAAGTAGTAACAAAAAATATGGTAATAAAAAAAGGTTAAACTAAATAAATACTAACTCTGTTTCTATTTCTAGTAAAATCTAGAAGAGTTGTACTGGAGTTTCATTCACGAATTCTGAAAATGTACTGTTAATGTTTATGATGACTCAAGAAAAGTATTTTCTGTACTTTTGCTAACTCAAATTAGTTATCCAAACCTTAGTAGAAGAATAAGTTTTGTAATACAGAATTTTCTTACGAAGTATTTACTTTTCACAAGCAGTATTGTTCCAGAAGTCTATCATTGAACTACGTTCTACCGTTTTTCATTTCTTTTTGCGTGTAGCCCTTTTGCATAATAATTAATCTAGTTTAATTTCTTGGTCCTCATCTTCCAACCAGTTTTTTTTTTGTCAAATATAATTTTAGTCAGTTACATTTGATGTACGGTGAAGTTACATCGATTTCCTTTTCAAGAAGACAGGCCACAAAAGTTGTTAATTCAGAGAAAAGGAGTCATCATTTGAAAACGTCTCTTGATTCCCAACAAAGCATAAATGGATTCTCTTGGCTGAGATATACCCCCCTGCGGTAGTTGTATCCCGATCTTCTATACCCACAGTTTTGTAATTTGCACTTTCACTTTTCTCTGTCCTTATTTTCCGTCTTTCTTTTGATTTTTTCAAGTTCTGGTAGGCCTGCTGTTAAGCAAAAGTCCATCGTTGAATTATGTCTTTACATATTTAATTTCAAGCGACTTTCCTTCTTTTCGTGTGAAGCCTTTCTGCAAAATTATATATAATCTCGTTCAACTTCTTGGTCCTCATTTTCCAATCAGTTATCTTGTCGAAACGTAATTTTGGTAACAGTTACGTTAAAATACGGTCTTTTCAAGAAAACAGACTTCTATAAAGAAGTTGTTAATACAAAAATATAAAGAGTCGTGGTTTGATAACGTCTTTTGATTCCCAACAAAGAATAAATGCTCCTTAGATTCTCTTAGCTGGGATATATTCCCCTGCGGTAATTGTATATAGATCTTTTAAACCCACAGTTTTGTAGGAGTAATTTGCACTTTCACTTTTATTGGTCTTTATTTTCCATTTTTGTTTTGATTTTTTCAAGATTACAAAGTAAGTAGTGGCCTATCAAATGAAGTAAGTTCTGGTAGGCCTGCTTTTAAGCAAAATCCCATCATTGAATTTTGTCTTTCCATTTTTAACTTCAAGTGATCTTCTTTTCGTGTGAAGCCTTTTTGCAAAATTATAATTAATCTAGTTTTCAACTTCTTGGTTGAAATTGAATTTCACAACCAGTTTTCTTGTCAAAACGTAATTTTGGTAGCAGTTACATTTGAAATACAGCGAACTCACGTCGATTTCCTTTTCAAGAAGACATACTTCTATAAAAAAAAGATGTTAATTCAAAGATAAAAGGACATGGAATAAATGCCACTTGGATTTTCTTGCCTGAGATGTACCTCCTGCTGTAATTGAATCCTGATCTTTTAAACCCACAGTTTTGTTATTTGCACTTTCACTTTTAGTTGTCCACTACCATTTTTCTTTTGATTGTTTCAAGATTACAGAGTAAGGAGAGTAGCCTACAAAATGAAGTAAGTTCTGCTTAAAATTTTGAAAAAGTATCCAATTAGGGATTTGGGTATTTTACATTAAAATGTATTATTTATTAAGCAAGGGCTATGGTCTCACAATATTTGAAATATTTTTGGTTGTAATGTCAACATTGATTGAAACTTTTATCAATAGGTATTAGTATACGTATACGTCAATATATGTATGTGGCAGCACTGGAAGTATTAAATGCACTAACAGATTATACGATTGGTTTGCAGTTGTACATCGAAGTTGTGCTAGTGTACTACTTTAAACGCATTCTTCCGCTATAACTTGGGCCACATCGGTGAGTAGATCGACATTCCAACAACCTACGGCTTCTTATTTTTATTTCCGCCACCTCGACGTAAATTGTTGTAGTACGAATTTGTACGAGCTCAGACGATGTCTCGTTTTCAACTATTTACGAGGTTGGTAATAGTTTACGTCAAACAATTTTGCTATGTCGATGCCGGTGTGAAATGTGGCTTTTGACATCTGCGCTTTTTACGCGACAATTAAAGCTGCGGCGTTTACCGAAAAAGCTTTTACAGTTAATCGAAATTCCTTTCAAGGAAGTCGATCGTTTTTATTAAGCCAGCCACCCAGGATTAATTAAGATTTCGTGCTTGACAGTCGTTCCTATTTAAAATAACTTCGCTAGACGGACCCATGTACACACTCATTGTGTTAGTTCGATTTTATTATTATGTATTGTATATATTTGGCACTCCGTGCATTTCAACATAAGCGTCAATGGACCGGTATCGGTGAGACATTCAGCAGTGCGTCTGCGCTGAGACCGTGCGACTTTTTCACGGGCGCCTGTCCCACGGTCAGCTGCTGGTTGCAGATCTCACAATTTCTTCTTCCTACTAGTACCCAGATTTCTTGCTTCCTGCATATTTTTGTGCGATTCATTTGTTAAAGATAAGATTTCTCCGTCTGATATCAGCACACATTCGCGATAACGTATTCATATGTGACTTCTGAAATTACACGTGGATTAGAGACTTTCTTTGAAAGCATGTGAAAATCGAATCCACAACTACATTCAGTCCATTTCTAAAACTATTTCTTATCGCAGTAGGCCGAGATTTTAAGTTAGTAGGTTGGCTGTCATTTTACACCAGATAGATTATACGGTGTTGTCAATTATGTAAATTTTTACGTGAATACATCTCCAAAAGAAAAGAAAATATTGCAACACTGCCTAACTTGAAGTAACCTCTAAATCTAAAATGAAATGACATCCAGAATTGTCAAAAAATAGTTATATATATGAGTTACCACCACATTCTCACTACACCAGACTTTGGGGCATGCTGCGAGACAGTGTTGCCAGACTGGACGATTTTATCGTAATTTGGGGTACCTTGAAGGAAACGCGATTAGGTTTTTGAAGAACAAATCGCAGGTCGCAATTTGTAAGATTTTCTTACTATGATCTCAGAAATATACAGGGTGACCGGCAAGTCGACGTATTCCTTTGAAGGCGTGTTAGTAGAGCTCATTTGTATTTGATCTGGCCATAATATGCGTTATACAAAATGGAATAGTTTCTGAGATATTTTTTTTGTTTTCCTTAGAAATACGCTCCCTACTACCATTTATCCAAAATTATCAGAGAGTATAAAATCTTTTTTTAATATTTATGTTTTCTTGGTTAGACTAAATAATAGTACAGTCAGACACGAAATTGTGGGTACGACATTTATATTACTGATTATTTCCCGCAAATGTTTATCCCTTTATACCTGCAGCATTCATAAATTGACAACAGCGCCTTAAAACTATTCTAGCGTGCACACAATATTAGTTGATTAATCTGAAAAACGACATTTTTATTAAGTTAATAATTAATAGTGAAATGTCCTAAGAAAGTTCGTACGTATTGTCCAAGACCGAAAAGTGGGTATAAGTTAAGGACAATTAGCAAAAAAAGTATAAAGTATCAAAAAAGGCTGTTGTTCGTATTTGTAAAAAAAAATTGAAGCCACTAATGATACTGAAAATATTGCGGGTCGAGGGAGAAAAAGAAAATCCACACCAGGAGACGATGCCCGAATTGTGCGGGAAGTGAGAAAAAATCCTGGTGCAAGTGCTCGCCAAGTGAGGGAAAGTGTCATTATAAACATTTCTACTAAAACAATTAAAAGAAGGATTAAGGAGACTGGCCTTCAAAGTTTTTTAAAAAGAAAGAAACCATTCATTAGTGAACGAAATAAGAAAAAACGATTAGCATTTGCAAAACAACATGTAAATAAACCCCCAGCCTATTGGGAAAAACTGATATGGTCGGCTGAAAGTAAATTTGAACTTTTTGGGTCAAAACGAAGAGGTAGAGTATGGAGGTGAGCAGGAGAAGCCTTAAGTTCTAAAATGGTAGAAGCTACAGTTAAACTTGGAGGCGGTAATGTTCTTGTATGGGGTTGTTTTAGTAAAAGCGGCGTAGGCAATTTAGCTAGAATAGAAGGTACGATGACAGGAATATCATACGTACAAATTTTGGAAGAAAATTTGTATCCTTCGCTCGAAAAGATGGACCTTGACGACTTTATTTTTCAACAGGATAACGATCCCAAGCATACTTCGCGAGTTGCTAAGAATTATTTCCAAGAAAATGACATTGAAGTCCTTCACTGGCCGCCTCAAAGTCCGGATCTAAACCCAATTGAACACTTGTGGGCTTATTTAGACGGCAAAATTTCACGAAAAGGAATAACAAATGCCACATTTTACTTTAACAAACTGATCGCTGCTTGGGAAGAAATTCCAGCAGAAATAATAACAAATTTAATTGACAGCATACCACGGGGACTTATAGCGACTTGCAGCCAAGAGAGGTCATACTAAGTATTAATTGTGGTGAATTTTATGTAAATATGATGGAACTCTCTTCCGTACCCACAATTTTGTCCCCGACTGTAGGTACTACGCGACAAGCGTAAGTTAGAAATTTTAATAAGTTTGAAATACAATGGCTGAAAAAATACTTCTTTAAAAAGAATCCAACTTACTCGAACGTTCATTCTGACTCATTCATAATTCATTTATAATAGAATACAAAATTTGAAAGAGAACATGTCAATCTCAACTGGAAACTCAATGAAATGGAGTATCAGCTATTTGGATTTCGTCATTCAAAGGGGGATAACTTTCCGTTGAAGATAACAAGAGACTAGGCAGACCGATTTCGGTGTCTACTCCTGAAGATGTTGGTTCATGACATCTTTTTATCAGAGCATGAAATTGGGTTGAGACATGGACGCGTCCATCATACACAGTTTCCGGCGATTTAGATATGACACAAAATATTTAGATTCCCAAATGCGTGAATGCCGAACAAAAATAGAAGCAAGGCGCCTAATTTGTGTCCGTATTCAAGATGTTTACTTTTAAGCCGTGTTATGACAATGAATGTAACTTGGATTCATTTTTACGGCCCAGAAGCAAAACATCAGTCGATGGCACACAAAGAAACACTATAATTCTCTAAAGCTTACGAAGTTTCGAAAATTCGGTGGAAAAGCTTTTACTTCTGGTTTCTCGCGATATCCCTTGAGTAATTATGATTGCTCACCTACAAGAGGACCGAACAATAACTGGAGACTATTCTTCTAAATTACCACACCATCACTATCCATTGAAAAAGAAATGACTCGTTACTGAAACGGGAAAACACGAACTATCTTCCAGTTCTATCCCATCGTCATCGAAATATCTGTTTCCTCAATTGAAAGAAAGTCTAAAAGCAAGAATTTTTTTTGAGAGGATTAGAGATATTACAGGCTCGCTGTATTAAGTGTAATAAGTGCGTGAGGGTTCCCCCGAAACCTTACACCTCATCAGAAGCAATACCGCGTTGATTGTTGTAAGAAATTTTTGGAGGTCTTTGGAGAGGCAGACGTTATCGGTAGGATTGTGACTGGGGATGATACATGGGTTCATTTTTATGATCCTGAATCAAGAAAACAGTCGAAGCAGTGGCAAATGAAGGGTGGACCAACCCCAAAGAAATTCAAACTCCAGCAATCTGTTGGAAAGGTAATGGCGTCAATTTTTCGGGCCTCTCAAGGAATTCTGCTTAGGACGAGACCTTTACAGGAGCATATTATGTAGACATTTTAACTTGTTTTGCGGGAGGCTATAGAACAAGAAAGGCGAGGAAAGTTGGCAAACGGTATCCTCCTACTTCAAATAATACGCCTGTTCTCAAGGCTCGTGTTGCGTTATCTGCTATAGTATCGTGTAGCTTTGAAGAAATTGTTCATCCCTCATACGTACAGTCCTGACCTGGCTCCAAGCGACTATTTTTTATTTCCCAATCTAAAAAAGGACCTTCGTGGAAGACGTTTTGAGGACGCAATGTCATTGGAAGCTGCAAATGAATACTTTACAAACAAATCAGAAAATAATTTTTTATTTTTTTAACTTATACAGAGATATAATAAATGCATCACTGTTCGAGGAGATTACGTTGAAAAATAAAAAAAATAAATAAAATTAAGAAGTGTGCTTCCCTTTATAATACCCCATTGCGCGAATTTAAGAAAAACCCCTCATAAATCCAAATTTTTGTCACTGCAATAGTAGGCGAAAAATACTTCGGTACACCCTGGTACCTACATGCAGTGTCTCTTGTTTTAACATGTTTCGCTAATTTTTACCCACTGTTGCTATTTTAATTACTGCTCAAGTAAAATCCATTTTTCCCCCACTGTACTTCTTCTCTGGATGATCTTTCCTCAAC
Organism: Prosopocoilus inquinatus; assembly: GCA_036172665.1. NCBI lineage: Eukaryota > Metazoa > Arthropoda > Insecta > Coleoptera > Lucanidae > Prosopocoilus > Prosopocoilus inquinatus. Next base: position 27,499,793 of record CM069876.1, on the reverse strand, counting down.
CTAGATAGTAATACTTTTCGATGGTCGTGGGCGACTAGCAATTCACAAAATGGACTCTGATTCTAATCGTGAAGCGAGTTCTTGCCGGGACTATCTATGCACGTATAATGGATTAAATAAACAACCCCTTAATGTTTGCGTTGCAAATTATCTTGAATGGGAGTCGTGTAAATTGAAACAGTACCATCATGCTAACCTTATAACGATTAATGTCCGTTTTCTTTACCTCCTGATAAATTTATCTGTCAGGCTTGGAAACCATTCTCTCGATAATAGTTTCTGAGGATACTACCTGGCAGATAAATTTATCAAGAGGTGAAAAAATCAGACCTAAGAGACGTTGAGTAATAATTAATTTTTTTGGAGTGAGTGAATGTAGTAACTCAACAACTTAATTGATCATTTTCTTCTTTATATCACGAAAGTATTTTCGACGCTTTTTGGCTAAATTAGAGAAAATTGTTATACGCATCATATTAATGTAATTTGTAAAAGCTTAAAAATTACTGCGCTATTGTACAATTTTTTTTTGTTGTAATTCAAACCAAGGGAAGATAAATGTTGAAATGAATTAACTAGATATATTATATTTTCTCACAGTTTTGAAAAATCGTTAGATTTAGATATAAATCAGTTCAACACAAATGAGGATAATTCTAATAAATTATACCGGTTGTCCAACGACATGTGATGCTTATCCTTTTAGAATCTTTATTTTTTAATCAATTTACCTGAAATTTGGAAACGATATATTAAGCAAGAAACAGAACTTTTCCACCTAGTATTGGTCGCCATAGATCTTCCTGTTTGGTTGAAAGTGATATCAACTTCCTTATTTTAAAGGAACATCCTATACAGGGTGTTTAAAAAAACGTTCGGATACTGTAACCATGAATAGTACTCATCAAGAGCAACAAAAAAGACTTAGTAAGTATAGGTCCGCAAATAATTTTTTTCAAGGATAGAGTTGATTTTCCATTGAAGTTAAAAAATTGTATTATTATAGAGAAACAAACAGTAAACGCGAATAGAACAAAACTACCAAACCATTCAAGAAAATCAAGGACCATTCGAAAGAATAAGAGCTTCTTTTCGTCGAAGCTGTGAAGCCTGTGTGCAAGCGGGAGGTGGACATGTAGAAAATTTTCTTTAATTATTTTTGTGTCTAGATAATCACATGTTTACTCTTTGTTTCTTTATAATAATACAATTTTTTAACTTCAATGGAAAATCAACCCTGTCCTTGAAAAGAAATATTTGCGGAACTATACTTACTAAGATTTTTTTGTTGCTCTTGATGAGTACTATTCATGGTTACAGTATCCGAACGATTTTTTTAAACACCCGGTATATTTTTGCCATTTAAAATCCACGGATCATTACGAATTCGAATATGTATCACTTGGTAATTTTTATTTCCATGACTACGAGAAAATTTTTTTTTCTTTTTCAGATTAGAAAGCTATGAATCGTATATTTTCGATCTAATGCGATCAAGTAATTCCAATAACCCTTAAAAGTTTTTAAAAATCTGGTTGACTAATTCATTAGACGACTGTCATTTCGCAAAGTTTAAATTGTTTGAGAGTTAACACTATTCATTTTTAGAAAGGTGTGTTATGAAAACATTGGATGTCCCTAACTAAAGTTAACAAACGACCGATGATTCTTATAATTAGCCGTTTATGTTAAATATTAATATTAATTAAAAAATATAAATAAAACACACAATTTTGGCAAATGGACAAAAATGCAGCAATGTGTTGTTAAACATTAATTAAGAACAATTTAATTATTACTAGATCAAATCAAGGGCATGCGCACGATATATTTGGATACCAATACCCAACAGCAACTTTAACATGTTTTGAAAACCATGAAAAACTTAAGAAGTAAATTGTGACGATGACAAGAAATCCAATCGAATTTGACCAATATCAGAAAAGAGAGTTTCGAAGTAGAATTTGTTTTATCCAGCAGAAAATTGTACTTTAAAAAAATTATGTGGAATCATAATCATATTACTTATAGGATTAAATTTTTTTATAATGTTACAAGTTTGATTTACTTTTAAGATCAATTTTACATTAAAATCCAAAGGAAAGATTCAAAATACGTCGGAAAGATTCAAAATACGTCTGCGGTAATTATTGGAAGGCCTTTAATTTTACTTAAAAATTATACAGAAACAAAAATGAAAAATATATGAAGGCATTAAATTTTGTTTCAGTTACTTTTGCTCTGATGATGTAATTGTAAATACTTTATATCTGTGCCTGATTTTTCTATTTCAAACCCAACGTTTAACTTTACAAAACAAACTTATATTTACTGTAGAAAATTTCAATTTTAAAGATCAGTTTGGGAAACGAATGAAAATATCAAGCGGATTTTTAACGGCTTTTAGGACTCCGTATACCAGATCATAATAATGTGTTTAAAAAAGAGGCCCCACAGTTCTTATTGCATCGGGGCCCCGTCGTTTAGAAGGCCGGGTTTAGTATGTTAATATGGAATACTTCATATTTTCTTTGAAAGTAATTTAAAATAGAGCATGTCTTAGTATTTTAAACGACTATCAGAGGAAATCGGACGTATTCGGTATAAGCGTTCTCAAAAAAAAAAAACTCAGAACTAAGCCAGGAAACTCATTAGGTTTTATTTAAAAAAATGAGTTACTACTTAATGAAAATTTCAGATGCTATGAAAATGTTGAAAATAATTCAAATACGATCAAAGAAGTGATTTTTTGGAATTACTTGATCGCATTGGATCGAAAATATAAAATTTATAGCTTTCTACACTAAAAAACAAAGAAGTTCCTTTTTCGTTTTTATGGAAACCTAAATTACCAAGTGATACGTGTTCGGACTCGTATTAAATCGTAAGTTTCAGATATGCAAACATGTATAGGGTGTTCAATTTAAAATAACAAAGTTGATATCACTTCCGGCGAAACCGGAAGTCTTACGACGGCTAGCTGTAGGTATATCGAAAAATTTCATTTTTAGCTTAATATATTGTTTCCAAATTTCCTGTAAATCGATTAAAAAATAAAGAATCCAGAAGGGAGAAGACATGGCGTGGGACACCCAGTATAATTTCTTGGAAGTAAATCTTCATCGAATAATATTTTATTAAAGCAATTATTTTATAGTAAATATTTGCGCTTTCTGGAGTAATATAATTTAAAAAAAAAATTCTTTTGGCCCTAGAATGTATGAAGAAAAAATATTTTTAAATTTTGTGTTTTAATTTTCTTATAAATCCTTTCAGAACTTATTTTATTAATTTTAAGCTAATTTTGAAGTTAATTCTAATACGAAATAATAAGTTGTGTCGTCTTATTTTTGTAGCTATCTACATTTAATCTTCTTTTCTCTCATTCATAGTGTTCGTTTCTTTTGCATACGCTTGCATTTACGTTTCAGGTGTTCTCGTTGCGTGCCTGAAGACGTGTAACGTAACTAATGTCAGTAGTCCAACTTAGCTATCTTTTGTTGATTTTGCATTCCTCAGGTGACTGCATTCTTCGCAAGCCACTCTTCGGATCATTGCACTAGCTGGCGTTAAGTTTTTAACCCGAAAGCCTTGATGGACCACTTACAGAATGCTCCCCGAATCGAAATGCTTCGGATTCTGATTTTATCTTGCTTTAATAAAATGAACATGCGATAAGGCGCCATTTTAAATTCTTACGATTTTAACGGCGTTGCATACATTCATTTGAAAATTGCTTTGATGTTATTACTTCTTAAAATCTAGGTAGGCAAGGTAATTAAGGAAACTGAATAAATTTGTTCATATTTTAGACCGAATCTGTCGGATCGTTCCGCCCTTCGCTCACTAATTGAATTATGCACGATGTAGGATAATGAAGTTTGAAACATCAAAAGTGAATGGATTGCAACTAATTACAGAGAGTCCTTTGGCCATTGTAACTTCATTACCGAAATATTCATCTAGTGCAAATTTATGCAGGAAGGGTGAACTGTGAGAGTTAATTATACAGCCATAGAATAAATGGACTACTATATCTTGTTTTTATCTTTGTCTAATCGAATAATGGAAACTTTCTAAATTACACACTTTTATTATTATTATTATAATTATGAAATTTGTTTTTAATATACATATAATATTCATTTCTATTCTATAATATATTTTACCCAAGAAAAAATATGTAAAACCGTAGTGTCCGAACCTGTAGTTGATGGGGCTTGTACAAATGAAATTAATTGAAGATCTGGAAATTTGATTTTATGTCTTGTTGCATGTAATATTTTTTTTGCACTAAAAATTGCTAAATAAATTATCAAGCGGTAAATTTACATGCCTTTCAATTACTTATGATCGCTCTGTATAAAAAGGGATCCGTAATAAGAGGATTTGTTGGGTAGTAAGGGAATAAAAAGCGAAGTAAAACGCATTTGCATGTAAATTTAAATCTGAATATATATATATATATATATATATATATATATATATTTAAATAAAAGGCGATTAAAGTCATTATCTTTTTCCTTATTTCCTTATTTGGTATTTAATCATATCCAGTATTTTTATTTAAATTTTAAGTATAATTAAATAGTTTGCTACATTTTTAAAATACCTAGTAATAATACCTTATAACATAAAATTCAAAGATGAAATAAAATTTGTTGTCTTAAATACAGATTTTGCTGTCAACTTGATGACAGATGATACCTAATATTTCTTAACTCGAATATTAGACAACTTGTCTAATTAAACTAATTTTTTTAAATATTTTTACAAAGGTTTTTACTATTGAACAGGAAGCCTTACTTTCGTACTGCATAAAAAGTCGATGGAATTTGGAGACGTTAATGCGTCTGTTCTAAGTTACGGCATGAGTTTGTATCATACGTTACGTTACGTTTAGTAAACGTACCAATTTCTTTTCAACAATTAAAAAAAAAAACTAAAATTGTTTTAATCAAATTTAATCAAGCAGGTGTTGGATAGCACTATGTATTACGCTGGTGACATATTTGCCTTATAAGACACTTGCATAATAAATAACTATTATATGTAATAATTTTCATCGGTCAATTACTAAAAATGTCTCCTGAAGTATAGGCAACTATACAAACAACCGTATTCATTAAGTTGTCCACACGAAGGGTGTTTGTTTTTTAAATTTGTTTTAAAAGCATTAGTAAAATTGCAAAATCAAAATAGTAAAAAAGTTTAACCATTTTTTTGTATAAAATCAACGTTTCGCTGTGTATTTGACAGCTGTTCCACAGGATAAGTTATTAGAACAAAAAATGCTGTCACACAGCGAAGCGTCGATTCAGTTTTTCATATTGTCCGTACAAAAATAATTGTGAATTTTATAATAGTTTTTATCGGATAAGAAAGTGCTTTAATTATTAAAAAGTTATCCTGCAGTATAGACAACCATACAAACGACGGTATTCATTAAGTTGCCTGTACTAAGATCTCTTGTTTAAACAAAATAATTTAAGGAGTATCTTTTTAATCAAACAGGCATGTTATGAATAATATTGATTATAGAGGGTTACAGCTAATTAAAGAACTACTGTGGGGATGTCGTAAACTATAAGAGAAACAAAGATGGTTAAATTACAGAAAAGTTGCGCTATCTTGAGATCTAAAAAATATGCAAAAAAAGTATTTTTATTAATGTAAACACGTAAATAAGTACCATAATTGAATAAGATTTCTTAATGTAATACTCCTATTAATTTTTGTTCTGAATGTTTACATGCATCCACTTACTAGATACTTTTTTTTTTCAAAATCTTTTGGAGTGTCTTGATGTATTGTTTTAAAACAGCATAAGTGTGTCGTATGGTCGTATTCAGATTTTGTTTTTATATCTCGTGGTATCGATACCCACGTTAGCGCGTCCATAAGAAAAATTATTTCGTTTAAGTAGGCGTATTTTCTTGTTAAATATATTAAATTAATTAATTAATTAAATTGTTAAATTGTTTAATTTCGAAATATACGAGTATTAACATTAACAACGATATTTAAATAATTTATATTTTATATGTATTAATATTAGTTTGGTCGCCTCTAGACATCCTTACATCCTTTAGTACCGTGATAAATTTCTTTTAATTTGCTGTTTATTTAGACATCGAAAATAGGAAACAAGAAATTAAAAAATGGCGTTTTTCAAAATTACAGCGGGGTATAATTTTTTTCGCTAATGAAATTAGTTCAGCCCCCTAGAGGCGCGTATTTTGATGTATTACACTTTAACAAAAACTTCATTTTAATACCGAAAAAAGGGAAACAGTTTTTTTTGGGTGGGTTAGACTAGCCTTAACGTAAAAATGTCGAACTTCATGATTCTATTTTAATAAATAAGGAAGATATTCGAGATTTTCGAAAATTAGTATTTTCAGTTTTTTGAAGATATTTCAGAAACGAATGAAGATAGAAAAGATTTTTTTTTAATATTTTGATAGGCTCCAAAATAGCGCAACTTTCTGTAAATTGACCGTCTTTGTATCTCTTATAGTTTACGAGATCCCCACGGTAGCCCTTTAATTAGTTGTAACCCTGTATAAAAAAAATCCTTTTAACCTTGTATGGAAACTTTGCATTATCGGTTCAAAGCTAAATTGTTTATATTTCCGTTATTCACTTTTGATAAAGCAAATAATTATATTTGCGAAACGTCAAGTAAGTCAATAAATTAATCTTTTAGCTCGTTTTCAAAAAGCTTTTTTTATTTGTTTCATATTCTCTGCAATTCTCACGAGCAAGAACTATCCAAAAATTACTTATTAATATAGGTAAAAAATAATAATAGGAGTAATAAATTTTGTACGTCTATTATTTTTTTTCTGAAATAAAAAATAAGCGAAAAATTATTTAAACATTCAGAAATCAGGAAACTTGCGCAATCTCAGAAAGTTATGAAAGTTATTTTTCCAAAAAACGTTGTCTGTAGTGCAGATAAAAAATTGCTGTATTCTTTGGTTTGCCTCAACTAAGACTTTTGGTTAAAGAAATCTATATTATTTATTTTTAGACAAATGCACAAAGCTAATAAAATTAACTGTTCATAATCTTTGACGGTAATTCAATAATTTAAAGTCAAAATTAATTACTAATTTTTGTATGTCTGTTATTTCTGTTCTGAATTCAGGAAGAAATGGAGTGTGTAATAATTGAGAAAATCGCATAATCGCAGTCCACTGTGTCACTTTTTTGACGAAACGTCAGGAATTTTTTTAATAAAAATAAAATGAGATCACAATTTTAAACACATTAAGAAATGTGGAGCCACTTCGTTTTCACCAACTGTAATAAACATGATTGGTGTTAATAGTAATCGCTTATTTAGAAATTTGTTTATATATCAATAAATAATATTAACATATCAAACCGAAGAAATAAAATATAAGCCCAAAACTATAGGTACAATTTCTTTAAAAAATATAATGGCAATAGAATGTGATTAAAATGTGACACGGAAATGCATTCAAACGTATTTCAAAAGCCAAGTCATTTTTTTAATGAGTTTTGTTTTCAGATTTCCGCATATGCAGTCATTCGTTACTTTAGAGTCTAAAAGAATTCTAACATCTATTGTTGGTTTTTACATCTGCGACATATATTATCCTAAAGAAATACCCAACAAATTATTTCAGTTGACACATAATCGCCTGTCGTTTACTTATGTTATTACACAGTGTGTAATTGAATTGCCTTCGTTTGTTTTAATGTTTTCTTCTATTTAAAATCGACAATGTTGCAAAGAAAGTTTTACAATTCTAAAGGCATATACATATGTGTTTCTTGTTCCGTATCTTTTCGTTCTATTGCTTTGTTGCAAACAACTCTAGAAACGATTAGTGTTAAAAGAACAGTAACGTAAATAGCAAGTGTTCTTTTATTTTCATTTACATAAAGTTTATGAATAAAATAAATGAAACATTAATTTCCTGAAAAAATTTAAGAAAAGTTGCAGTCGGGAACGAAATTGTGGGTACGACATTTATATTACTGGTAATTTCCCACAAACGTTTATCCCTTTATACCTGCAGCATTCATAAATCGACAACAGCGTCTTAAAACTGTGCAAATAACATTTATTGGGTATTATTTCATAAATGAATAATCCCATAATGGTGGGGTTTGTTTTGTTTATTTTGTAGATGTTTTTAGTTAAGGGTACAACGATGCAGCTTTAGTTTTATCAGAACTATTCTAGCGTGCACACAATATTAGTGGATTAATCTGAGAAACGGCATTTTTATTGAGTTAATAATTAATAGTGAAATGTCCTAAGAAAATTCGTTTTTAAACTAAAAATTTCTTATGGCTGCCAGAAAAGAAATCGCTTTGGAAATTCGAAAACGTATTGTCGAAGACCGAAAAGTGGGTATAAGTTACGGACAATTAGCAAAAAAGTATAAAGTATCAAAAAAGGCTGTTATTCGTATTTGTAAAAAAATTGAAGCTACTAATAGTACTGAAAATATCGCGGGTCGAGGAAAAAGAAAATCCACACCAAGAGACGATGCCCGAATTGTGCGGGAAGTGAGAAAAAATCCTAGTGAGGGAAAGTGTCAATATAAACGTTTCTACTAAAACAATTAAAAGAAGGATTAAGGAGGCCGGCCTTCAAAGTTTTTTAAAAAGAAAGAAACCATTCATTAGTGAACGAAATAAGAAAAAACGATTAGCATTTGCAAAACAACATGTAAATAAACCCCCAGCCCATTGGGAAAAAGTGGTGTGGTCGGATGAAAGTAAATTTGAACTTTTTGGGTCAAAACGAAGAGGTAGAGTATGGGGACGATCAGGAGCAGCTTAAGTTCTAAAATAGTAGAAGCTACAGTTAAACATGGAGGCGACAATGTTCTTGTATGGGGTTGTTTTAGTAAAAGCGGTGTAGGATATTTAGCTAGAATAGAAGGTACGATGACAGGAATATCATACGTACAACTTTTGGAAGAAAATTTGTATACTTCGCTCGAAAAGGTGGATCCAAGCAAACTTCGCGAGTTGCTAAGAATTATTTCCAAGAAAATGACATTGAAGTTCTTCAGTGGCCGCCTCAAAATCCGGATCTAAACCCAATTGAACACTTATGGGCTTATTTAGACGGCAAAATTTCACGAGAAGGAGTAACAAATGCCACATCTTACTTTAACAAACTGATCGCTGCTTTGGAAGAAATTCCAGCAGAAATAATAACAAATTTAATTGACAGCATACCACGGCGACTTACAGCAGTCATTACAGCCAAGGGAGGTCATACTAAATATTAATTCTGGTGAAATTTATGTAAATACGATGGAACTCTTTTCCATACCCACAATTTTGTCCCCGACTGTAGGTACTACGCGACAAGCGTAAGTTAAAAATTTTAATAAGTTTCAAATACAATGGCTGAAAAGATACTTCTTTAAAAAGAATCCAACTTACTCGAACGTTCATTCTGACTCATTCATAATTCATTTATAATAGAATATAAAATTTGAAAGAGAACATGTCAATCTCAACTGGAAACTCGATAAAATGAAGTATCAGCTATTTGGATTTCGTCATCCAAAGGGGGATAACTTTCCGTTGAAGATAACAAGAGACTAGGCAGACCGATTTCGGTGTCTACTCCTGAAGATGTTGGTTCATGACATCTTTTTATTAGAGCGTGAAATTGGGTTGAGACATAGAGTTGAGACATGGACGCGTCCATCATACAGTAGTTTCCGCCGTTTTAGATATGACAGAAAATATACTTGAATGCCGAGCAAGAATAGAAGAAAGGCGCCTAATTTGTGTGCGTATTTTAGATGTAGACTTTTGAAGTTTCGAAAATTCGGTGAAAAAGCTTTTACTTCAGTTTTTTAAGAATATTCGTTGAGTAATTGACTTATCTTCAAAAGGACCGAACAATAACTGGAGATTTTATTCTAAATTACCACATCATCACACTCCATCAAAAAAGAAACGACTCGTTACCGAAACGGAATACACGCCCTACCTTCCACTTCTATCCCATCTCCATATTCCATTCCATTCTATCGCCATGGTATGCTATCAAATACCATGGCGAATTACAGCGGTCATTGCAGCCAAGGGAGGTCATACTAAATATTAATTCTGGTGAAATTTATGTAATGCACATTTAAAAAAGAAATTGTACCCATAATTTTGTCCACCTCTTATTTCAGAAATTATTAAGTTATTACAATAAAGTACTTGTTTTTTCGTTTATCTTTTCACTTGTTTTGGATAGAATATTATATTTAGTTGTCAATAAACTGTTCAGTTGATTATTTTTGTTTATATTTTAATTCTGTGTATATATACTTTTCAAAGACAATAGAACTCTCTTCCGTACCCACAATTTTGATCCCGACTGTAGTTTAGTTGGGATTCACAGAGTTTTCTATGTGAAAATGAACGTGGCTATAAATGTTGGATGAAGAAGAGTAAATATAAATTTGTATCATTCATATATACGCTAATTATAATTATATAATGAAAGTAATGACGTAAGGTACGAAACTGATCCTGGTTGTTCAAATGTGCAACTTTAAGTTACAGATCCAAGTAAAATTTTTTAAAGTAAATTTAACTATACATTTTTGTAAACGTTGTACGTAGGAGCCCTGAAGAAAGAAAGAAGTTTTCCGAAAGTTTGGTAAGCAAACAAGCCCTTTTGACTGTCGTCCTGCTGCTAAAATGAAAAACGAACACAACAATTAATCTCAATATATCTAAACCGATTTGCAGTTGGCTATGCATTAATGGATGCACGTTTTTATTTTATGCAACTGAAGGACAAAAAAAATTAATTCTCAAATTCAGGAAATGCATAAAATGACCACAAAAGTCTTCAAGACAATCTGTTAAAAACTGCATTGTTAACGTAAAGAACTTTTCTCATAATTTTATTTGTTTCTCCAAACTTGATGTTTGTTTTTATTGTGACGCTATTTCAGACCAGAATTAAAAGTCGCAACGCTGACTTTAATTTATTTTTGTTTTGTTCGCTTGATATTTACTCAATTACGTAGTGTTATTTTTAATGAATAAATAATGGTTTTTTATGCGTTTATTTAATTTTACTGTTTATTGAGGAGTTTAGAGCTTCTGAAACCTAAAAACATGTCCGAAATGCCTCCTGAATCAAAATTAACAATAGACGGAACGTCTGGGCAATTACTTTTTTATATATCATATGAAGGATACCCCCAGCGCCTCCACCTTTTTTCTAACTTCTTCGCCATATAACTTTTAAATTATTGCAAAATCTAACGGAATTTGGTCTTGTGGACATCAAATAAAAGGCAATTTCCTTTGTTTAAGACCTTATTATTTCGTTGTAATTTTCAAATTCACCAGGAATTAGTTGTTAACCTGTTGAATCAGCTCTGGTTTAAACCTTCTGATGAAACTTCAAATTACAACGACATGTTGAGACTTTAAACAAAGGAGTTGCCTTTTATTTGAAGTCCATAAGACCACATCCCGTTAGATTTTCTAATTTTCTTTCTAAGTGTGGTCCTGACTTAAAAAATTCGTTTATTTAAACTTTCATTTCGCCCAAGTGCCAACTCATCCAATCACCAACTTGTGCTTTTTTTTATTTATTTAATTTTTCTCGTAAATTTGGAAAAATTATTGTGCACCAATGCAAAAAAGAAACAAAAACTATTAAACACCTGACATTACCTTCCCAATTTCGCTGGTCCCTGTGAATAAGCAGCTACATAAGTAATATTGCTGACAGTCTTTATTTCTTTAATGCAAGAACAGTAACGAAATATTATGGTGACTGCCTATGATTTACCACAGCTCCTTAAAGATTGTTTTGTGTCTCCTGTAAAATTAACAAAACGTCACTTGGTGCTTATTCACTGGGGCCAGAGTTATGTAAGTTAGGAAATCAAAAGTAATTATTAAAAAACGATCAAATACGTGAATATCTTATATCAAGAGATGGCTAAATCACGAATGGCATGATTTCCTTTTAGATTGGAAAACCTTATAAAGAGAAGATCGGTATTGTAACCTGGAAGAAGTTGTTCCATGCCCGACATGTAGATAGCCTGAATTAAATTTATAATTACATAATAGCAACAGTGTTTAAAAATATTCTTGAACCATGAGGTGACAGGTCAGTATTAGAAACAGTTATTAATATTTGGGAAAAAAAGAATTACTTAGGAGGAGGAGGAAAGTTGACGATACGGAAAAGAAAATGTTAAGTGGAGGAATTAAGAAGAACAGATGTGTTAGAGAAAAGTTATTAAGGAAATGAGGCAACTGTGTAAAGGACAGGTTATCACTCAGTATGTTTAAGGTGTAAAAGATGACAACGACACAAAGAGAGACCAGAGACGAGTGGATGCCAAAAACTTTGACCAAAGTGACAACAGATTTAAGTAGAAGACGAATTCGCAGAGAGAAAACCAAATTTGAAAGAAATTATTGTAAGGAGAAAATCAAAATGGAAATCTAATGTTAGCCTCTGGCTGAATTAGGCCTGTAATAGTTATTTATACGTGTCAAGCTTTGTAAATTAATCTTTACGGGCAAGCTGGAAGTTTGCATCTCATAATCCAGTGAGTCTAGTAAAGATTAATTGCAAAGCATCCTGAACAAACTATTCTTCACCTTCACAAGACGATTTTTAATTAACTTACTTTAATTTTTTTATGAAAATGTTTCTTTATCGAAGGCGTTATTTCTAGGTAGACGTAGTCATAGTGATTTAAACAGACAATCTTCTTTTCTACAAGCCTGTAAAATTTTGCAGGTTTTTTATACCAGCCCGTAAAATATTACATATTCCCTTCATTTATCGTTTACTTGGTTACAATATACAACAAAATTAATCTGTAAAATGTCGTTTACCAAGAAGGTGGAAATAAAAATGTTTGCTTTCTTGCAAAGCGTTAGGATTGCAAAATGGCGGTATCACGGTAAGTTCTAGCATTACATTGTTGCAACTAATTTATCCTTCTATTTGAATGCATATTTATCATCATCCATCACTGTTACATTCTTATACTGTTCTTATTCTTACAGAAATATATATTCGTTTCTTTTATTTGCTGTTGAAGTAAAATATAACGGCAGTAAACTGTGGACATCTCTCCTTTACTCTATTCCTACGTGGAGTGCTACTCAAACAAACAGTTTTCCTTCAAAATCGTGAACATTTTGCATGCATTCTTATGCAAATAGTTTCAAAATTTTAATCTGTACAAGTTATATTTATAATTGGACCTCAAAATCAGTAACCTTAAATGAGCTCTTAGAAGTGACGAAGACTCTAAAGCTTTCCTTATTAAACAAGGGTAAAAAAAACTTAACTAGGTCGGTCAGTTCTCTAATATCAGTGATTTTTTATTAATTCGAATATAGTATTTTCTTTCTTTCCTTCATTGTTTTTTTCTTCAATTTTTGCACATACGTATACATACAGGATCTCCCAAGTTCAGTGACCTATTAAAACAAAAATTAATACACAGCTTTAGGAGGAAGTGATCTTTTAGACTAAAACATTTTCACTAAAATATATCACTTATTCTGATTATACTGGAAGTCGCCAGTAACTTTCTTATTTTAAATGGAATGCTACACTGTGACACCCCTTATATTTATGGTTAAACTAGATTTTGCAGAATTTTTAAACTGTCCATGAAATGATTAGATTTAAAAAACAAATGTTTACTATTATTTATTTGGTAATGATCTTATAGAATGTGTGTTTAGAACAATTCGTAATCAATAATAATAATAACAACCATATCCTTTATTAAACTGTACAATAGTTGCGTCCAGATAAGGAAGAGTCAAGCAGAATAAAACAAAAAAATATAAACAAAGTAAAAAGTATGAAACTAAAATATTCTTTAAAAATGTACAACAAATTATCAGTTCATGTTTATCGATTCTGACGACGATTTTATGCCCGTATTACACGGTGATATTTCTTGTACAAAATTTGTCAAATAATGACAGAGAAGTGTCGAATAAACCAATAAACATTCATTATGGAAACTTGTCGCTGTCACTTTGTCCAAAATTTACACAAAAATTATCATCGTATACAGCAGGCATTAGTTATCCAAAAATTTCTTCGACTTTGTCTTTGCCTAGTTACAGCAATTCCAAAATTGTATAAATGCTAATAAATTGTAAATATTTTTTTTTTGTTACATCTTAAAATATAAGAATCGCAGAGAGACTTTTTTTCCCAAGATATGTAGAGAACCTATTAACTATTTCAGAAACCTATTCAACAAATTATATTATACTGTCTAGAGTAATAGAGATCAGATAAAAGTAGGCATTATTAAATACTAATAAATCGATTGAATGAATTTATATCAACCTTAAGTCAATTACTAACCACTTTTTCCGTTCCTCAGACAAAAATTAAGTGATCCTACTTACGAAAGCGGTCATTATGTAACGTCGTGTAGACGTACTAATTATCTAGTCAAGTGATAATTTCGTGTCATTTACGTTTTTTAACTGTGCAATTTTGATTTGCATTTAGAGTTAGGTACGTTAAAAGAAGAGAAAGTTCCAGACTTTTTTTTCTCGATCATTAACAACGATTTTTACTTTAATTTAAATCTCTCTTGTAGGAGCTTGCTCGAAAGGTAAAAAGGTAAAACAAACGACCTAGATTATGAATATCTTAGAAATTACTGGAGAAAAGATAAATTCTGTTTACATTGAAACCTAATAGTGTCTTATTTATTTTTGAAATCATTGAAAATCTAGTACTTTTATAAAAAAATAAATAAATAAATAAGCTAGTTATGTGCCGAGAATGATGTGTATTAATACATTGAATTTTTTTGATGGTTCACAAAAGTTAAACACAGTTTCCAAATTTTTATTCCGTATTATTTAATAATATTTAATTTATGTTTTTTCAAATGAATTTTCCTTAAATGAGGCGAAACCAGTGGTGGTGAAAGGAAAAAAGAAATAAATTGCCTGAAGATATTTTTTTTATTTATTAATAAAATTCAAATCCAATTTGCTCTTTTTCACAATTTGTTAATTTTTTTTCGTTTCTTGGTTTTCATTTCAATTATAAATTAATAATTTCTTAGTCAATTTCTCTGTGTTTAAAAACTACGTAAAACCTGATAAATTGATGTACATGTGATGAAATATAATTATTTAAAAACAATAATAATTTGTGTCCTGTCTCCAAACTATTATTAAGAATTATTGGTAATTTCAATTATGTTGCAATTTGATATTCCTAGTACAATGCGTTTACAACGTTATTTAAGACGGAATTTCTATTACGTAATTTAATTATTCTAATTTTTTTCTTCCTGTGTCTTTAAATGATTTCTTATCGCGGTCCTCTTATCAATTTAATCTATCAGTGTAAGCCTTAACCTAACACGTGTAACAGAAGAATTTCCTGTTACGTAAAGTTGTTAAGTTGATGTATTTGATTATAGCTTGAAGATAAATATTTGTGTTTGAAGTTGTACGGTGCATTCTTCGGATTCTCTGAATTTATCTCCGACAAAACGGGGCCCTATCTTCGGTATTGTTTCCGTTTTCGTAACTGTCATAATTCGTGTATTTACGTAATGAGGATTTGGGTGGATTGTGTGGATAATTCCTTAAAAAAACAGGCTTTAAAAATATAAGATACCTTCAAACAGGCAGAGCGGAAGTAAACGATTACAGTACATAAATTACAGTGTTATAAGAAAAAGTTTCTAGATAATCTACATTTGATTTCAGAAATAGTACAATACAGAGTTGGGCTGTATAGGGACAACAGGAACATTCTTAATTCATAAAATATATAATTATTTTCTGCATGGACAAGACACTTCGAAAAATTGAGGTATTTGTAGACGTTTCGCTGTATTTGATCGCTTCTTCACGATAAATTAATATAATTAATGAATTATTTATTTTATTTATCTTAATAGAAGTTCGCAAGCATGTCACGAACGAACGTCAACATTCAATTCAATTTTTTGTAGTGCCCTGCAAAAATCATTTCGTATGTTAAATATAAAGAAGAGGAACAATTTTTTTAGGAACAATTATGTACAATAAAGTCAGGATATACGGAATATACCAGCTAATATGGAATACTCGGTATTTTTGAAATAAGAAGCGCCATCTGTTAAAGACTCTGGCATTAACATGAGTTTTGGTATTGTAGGTCACTACTACAGTGGTTCTTAGCCGGTAAGATTGCACAACTTTACAGTACATGATTTTGGAAGTTTTGGAAGTTTTCGCGCGGTACCAGAAAAATATATTTTGGCGTATTTTTTAAAATAAAAGTATTTTTTACACTAAAGTTAGTTTGTTATAGTGTACAACAGTTGATATTTCACTTTATTAATTCAAACTGTTGCATATTTTTCCTTATTTAATATCACCCCAACTGACTATTCCATTTTACCCGCCATTTTAAATCCTATCATGAAAATGCAGTTTGTTTTTTTAAAATTTGTTACAGAATTTTCCTAGAAAATATGTATTTCATAAATTTATTTTATTTTAAAAACAACATAAAGTATTTTTAATTAAAATATCTGAGCGTTTAGTATCTTAGTTCAGAATTTATGACAGCCCAAAGAATGGGCATTCCATGTATGCCGACTTTACTCTACCAATTTTTTTTAGATAACAATGTAGGTCATGTGATATATCATCAAATAGTACGTTTTTCTTTTTACAACGATAATACTTTCTTCTAGTTGGCATTACGTTCTTTTGATTGAGATAAAAAAAGCGCTTAACTTTAACATCAAAAGGACAAATTCTGCAAATTTGACGTTATTTTAATTTTAATTAAATTCGTTGTAGAATTCTATAAAGCGTAAAAGATGATACTTTGAGTTAATCGTTAATAGAATCGATAAAATTTTTCAAAATCATTTCAATTTTTGAAGAAAATGATTGCAAAATCAATGTACATTCAACATATTGAAACCTTAAATATCTTGCCTTTTCTAATTTAAATATCTACCTTATTTATTGTGAAAATGGTTTAAGGATGTCAATTGTCGAGAATTGATGTAAAAGTTAGCTGTAATAATATTCTTTATTGCCTAACAGAAAGTTCCAATTACAAGGCAAATGCTACTCCAGTACAGAGGTTTATGCTTATCTGATAACTTATTATAAGCGATTTATGCTTATCCTGATAACTTATTATAAGCGGTTTGTGCTTATCCTGATAACTTATTATAAGCTACAACTAAACATTAATTAACTAAGCTTAACTTAACTAAGTAACAATTGTAAGGACAATTATTTCCACAGGAATAAAACTGAGTTTAAAGTTAAACCCTAATTAAAAAACTGGCCCTTAATCTTAACTTAAGCGATAACAATAAGATACATGTAGCAGATTCGCAGATGATGTTAGAATTAACCTAATTTAAACAACAGCATGGAGAAGAGATAATACAGTGGAGAATGGTGAATAGAATGGAGAATGAAAAATAGATTGGCGAAAGAGGGCAATGAGGTTAAGAATGAGACTTTAGAAATCAGTCATTATCTAGAAGCTTTACTATTGAGACAAGATTATCATTGAATACGTCACATCTTAAAGAGATGTTATTATAGATTGAACACATTACATGAAGTGGAGATCTCAATCACATGTTGGTTCTTGCTATGGAAAGATAAAAAGTAGAAGAAAGATTTTAGGATCTTGGTAATAAAAAGTTTAATTTGTTTAATAGAAACGGGCAATCTATCTAATTATGCACTAATTTATACAAAAGAGTAACAACAATACATTTTCTCCTGTGACTAAGTGATGAAACTTCGGATCTTGATATTAACTGTTCCTGATCTAGCCCTCTCTCAGGATATACACCATATCTCTTGAACCACATATATTTGAAAAATTTCCTCTGAACATTTTCTAACATAGAAGAATGCCATTTCAATATCGATATCCAAGCAATCACTGAATATTCCAATCTGGACCGAATTAAAGAGAAATAAAGCATTTTTAAGGCTTTTTTATTGGTCAAAGATCTACACATAATAATAATTGAAAGATTTGAAGGTTCCTTCGACTTCGTTAGTGGAAAGAAAAATTTGCTACACAAGCAAAAATGCCTTGATATGTGTGAAGTTGCGGCTTACAATTAATTAACTTACACTTATGTGACATAAGATAACTAAACTGCAACTTCACACATGTCAGATCATTTCAAAACATTGGATTATGAAATATGTCCACCTTAATTCCACAGTCATACGAAAGCTTTATAACACCAAACTATTTTAGAGACCGTAGAAAAACTCCACCAGGTCATGTGTGTGGCCGTAGAATTAATTAAAAAATAATTTCAATATGCTGCTAATGTCTTATAAATCGATCCAGAGTGAATTTAGCAAACAGGGAGCTATTGTGAACATCATTTTGGTAAAATTCAAAAATTATAAGCATTATCAAATACGCTGTATTTTTTTTTTTTTCAACAAAGTATTAGCTTTATTAGATTTTTTACTGCGTTCGGAGAAGACAACAGAGAACTTTAACTGATCAAATGATGTTTGAAAACCACATAATTTTTAATCTTCATGGTACGTTTGCTCTTCGTTATATTTTTTCTTGCTGAATTTGCGTGTGAAACGTGAAATACGGTAAATTCCTCCACACTACTCCACTGTTTAGGGAAGCAAGGTACTTGATACAGTTTCAATTAAAAATTGTAATTACTTTTAAGTAGGTACTGTCATGCATGCTTGAACGAACTTGTAATCTGTAATCTAAACATTTAATTGAAATATTTTTCTGTCGCGATTCGCGAATCGTGTCTGTGGGCAGGGAAGTGGCTCAGCTGTTAGCTTAGCCGACTTTAAAAGTCGTGCCACTTGTTGATGTGGATTCGAATTCCATCAGAGCCATGGATGTTTGTGTTGTCCGGATTGTAACTCAACTTTATCTAATAAAGTAAATTGTCTGGAATGGTGATGCATTCACGTTTTCACGGTTTCTAGAAACTTTTATCATTAGATAAGTTAAAATTCCTATTTATAGTTCTAACATAGGTAACCATAGCAATATTTACTTTATTCAACGATAAAAGTTTTTAGAAACCGGGCATCAGACTTTTATATAAAAAAAGTTTCTATTCAAACAAGGGAATTTCTTCGTTATTATAAGAAAATAAAGAGCTTTGTGATAAAATAAGAAAAGAACTGAAAAATAATACTTATACAGTAAAATTCAATAATTCAATCATAAGAAACTAATTAGAATGAACTGTCACAAAGAGGAGAGAGGAATTTACATTTTCTCGGCTAGAATTTGCAGTTTTCGTTCATAATAATTTATTATCCCATCACAAGCAAGTATATTTTGTTTATTATATCTATAAGCTTTGTATTCAGTGTTGCCAGATGCCAGATGGGCGATTTCCTCAATTTAAAGGAGAGTATGTTCTGTTATAACAGAATTCACCTATGTATCTGACAACACTTTGTCCAAAGCTTGCCAATGTTGCCAGATGAGAAATTCCAAACATTTGTAAAAGATTTTCTTATTATTGGAGAATAAAATAGAGAAACAATTATTTTTTGAGATATTTTAGATCAGCGTCAAGGAATTGCTTACCGGTAATCTTTATGATTGATTCGTTCTGATAGAACAACATGCAACGATTAAAAATCACGAAATGCTGGGCTCAAAATATTATTTAACCTAATTTATCTGTATCTAACAGTGCTTCGTTAAGCCGTTATTCTTCATCGTCAGTCTGAAGAAAAAATACTCCTAATAATTTTTTTTTAATTTAGGGACATTCTGTATACGAGTAATTTCTTCAATTAGCTGCATTTGTTGTAGTTTTTAATCTACATCTTGCAAATTTCAACATCTCCTCAAACGTGTTTGCTTAACAGTGGTGCATTTGTGTTTAAAGAATTAATATATTCACCGGATTCTCACTCATCGGGAAAACCTGGAAAAGCCAGAAAAATCAGGGAACTGGGTGGAATTTGTTGGTTTTAATACAGAATGTTGCATTTAAATTTGTGTTTAAATATTTCCATTAATAATTATTTTTATTTTAATATTTGATTACTAATTATTTCTAATTTTGAAAGTAATGAAATAATTTTTGTTCAGGAAAGTACAAATTTGTTTTTTCTTTCAAATAAAACTACTATTAAGTAAAAATCAGAATTTCGGCAAATACTGAACAAGTTTATCACATTATTCAATTAAAAGTATTTGTTTTTACTTTTTACTGTTTTCAGTATAGGCAATCACACAGATGATTGTGTTCATCAGGTTGCCTATATTAAAACTATTTGAGAACGTCATTTTTTTATTTTTAAATAAAAAGGTATGTTATTAAATTTAATTGTCTATGGATTTTAAAGGCAATTAAAAAAAAATGTCTATTAAGACAGGCCTGTTAGTTCTTTTTTCAAATCAGAAATAAGCATTTAAAAACTTCTTGACGAAAAATTATTTTTACGGGCTTCTGAGTTCGTTGATCGAAAAATTTTTTCTGATCAAATATGTGTAAAGTGGCAGGCTATTATAAGTAATCATTTATAATTTTTAAAGGTCTAAATAACTTTTTCCATTAATCGTATCGCTAGTTAGAAAATATTTTTTTACAGAGGAACTTAATAACATAACATAACATACTAAACCCCATGCAATGATAAAAAGCTGACATTCCGATAAAAAAATGAAAACAATTGAAATAGTTTATAAGGAATGAATATAAATTATTCACGATCGTTTGGCACTCTAGTAGGCCATTTTTTTTGTTGGGTTACGTGCATGTAATTTGATAGAAGTCAAAGTTCTACGTGTCTAAAAATTTTGTAATAATGACTGTTAATGATTTGGAAGAGTTATTATCATGGTCGGTAATAATAAAGGTTTAAATTAAATACTTCATAACAGTTACTAATGGAGGCTCCTGACTTCAGAAAGAAGAATCTTGAAATTATAACCTAATTTAATTTTCTGACGTCCATATTTTTTTAGTGATACCAACAAAAATGTCATCCTAACATGGCCTACTCTGAATGCCAAAAAGATCGTGAACGGAAAATATTTTTAGTTCGTGAATTATTTTCAAAGTAACAAATAAAAGTGGGTTTAGTTGCATACTGACGAATTAGGACTTTGAATAATAAATGATTAATTACCGTGACATTTCACAAATCGTTGAATTTGGAATTGCGAGTGCCATTCGAGTGAGTCACTCCTCATTCTTAACCTCTGTAAGTAAAAATGATGAAGTTATATTTTATCGCCGTAATTCTATTTTAAGACACGACGGAGCTAATTTCGTTCATCATTTAAAAAGACACTCTCCAACATAGCGAACGTTAACTAACTGCAGGCACCGTACCTAATAATCTTTAATAAAAAATAACTTAATTACATAATTACATGTTGAATGTTGTTTGTTAGGATGCGGCCATAAATAGAATTGTTCAAAGAAATGCATGCTATGCACTTTTCGTAATAAGGTGTTACGTCATAGCTCAGAATAAAAGCTGGAAGGTCAAGAACAAGAATGCATAGTGGTCGCTTGTTTACATTCCTGTGACCGCACTCGAACTTTCTCACGAATATCTCGCGCTTTGTCGGATTGTCATTCAATACTTAATGCGCTTACAACAAACACATTACATCAAACTAGTCGGCCTACAAATTATCTGCGTGCATATCTAAAATCAAGCAAACATGAAAGACAATTATTTAAATCGCAATTACACTTAATGCAACTAATTTACTTCTATATGCTTTTGCATCAAATTCATTGACTGAAAAATCTAGCTCTTATTTTATGAAACTTCTCTTTGTTACAGGTGGCGCTCGAATAATTCACAGAGAAACTACGTGGAGCCCTTTATGTACGGTTCGTGTCGCCATCTAGCAACGATTGCCGTAAGTAATAAAGTGAAGCCTGTAGATGCGGTTCATACATGTACTAAACGTACCTTGCATGTTGTTGCCTAGATGGCGCGCCATCACACTAACTTATGTTTAATACTCTTACTCACTAGATGGCCAATGCCTTCATGATTCTGTACATATTCACTGTATGAAATAGGTTTTATTATATTAAACTTACTTTTTATCAATTGGTCTGTAAATATCCAAGGAAAGTATTTATAAAATATTTTGTTGTTGAAACCGGTGATAATTTTTCCTTTATTAATTAAAAAATAAATAAAGACATGTTCAGTAGCGCTTTAGATTTTTAGGACTTGTGTTTTAAAACGTCTTGTTTATAAAATACAGTTAAAATACAAAATTAGTTTAATAACTAACTATATAAAGGTATGGTTTTGATTTTGACTTGCTTTAAAATTAATTAATGTTGAATTGGGAAAGTTCAAGTTGATCTTATTTTTTTTGTTTTGAAAGAATAGAGAGCTAAATAGTGATGATTTCATAAACTAATTGGCATTTAGTGGAAGACAGTTGTTGTCAAACAGATGTAGTGCACCATCGGAATAATGTCACTTGATTGTCACAAATATTTGACAGAAAATATACAAGAGCCGATTTCACAAAACTATAACGCAAAATGTCCTTAGGAGTACTTTTATTTGCACCCGATGTACAGTAGTGTTTTGCTTATAACTTAATGTGATCAAATCTGTTGATATTTCGTGCTGATATAATTCAAGACTTGCTTCAAAGTGTTATGAAAAGTTCAAAGTTTACTACCGCAGCCAAAAAATGTGAACACAAATTTAGTTTTTTAAGTATTATTCCATTTTCTGTTTTTAGTTTTTGCCTTATCTACTATATGCCTAATAAGAGCCATTATTTTACAAAATCAAGTAATAAGACTTTTATTAATTGTCTCTATCCCTAAATTTCTGTTCAGAATTACAGCCACCTGTAAACAAACTGTACAGTCTGTGCAATATTGGTGTAATATAATTCATTGTACGCCATAAACAGTAAAAGATTAAATTAATAATTTGCCTTTATGTTGCTCTTGTAAATAAACATAACAAAAAAACGTAACAAAGAGATTCAATTGTAGAATGATCTACTCTATTAATTTTACATGATTAATGATCAACAATAGATTGCAAGCCTTTAAAAATTCCCTTACCTTTTTCAGTTGGCGTTGTTCGGTTCCCGACCTTGAAATAAATATAAGCAGGGCGGAGGAAGGTTAGGCAGCGCCCTACGCAAAACATTAATTGGCGCCCCTCTCAAAAAAATAGTTTCCAACCTTTATAAAGTGTGAAATCGGTTGCAGAAAAAGTATTATAAGTAATTCCATAGTTGCCAGATTTTTGTTTAATTTAAATAAAATTATTATTTTTCCAAAGCCTTGTGTTCAAAAGTTAATTTTGACAAATTTTTGCTTAACTTTGAACCAGTTTAAATGATTGCTACCGAAATTAACTTGTAACTTAAAAGAAAATAACCATCATAGGAAAATTTCTCTAGGTGATTTTAGAGTCGGACAGTGTTGTCAAACGTGGCGATTTAACGTCGAATGGCCTACTTTTGGTAACCGCTTACTTTTTTCTAAAACGGCAACTAGCGACCAAAATGACCGAATTAATTTTTATTTGGTTGTGAGTGACAATTCTAAAGTAGGTACGGAAAAATAAAGTTTGGCATTTAACGATTTTTTTTAAGTTTTTTATTTTTATTTTTTTTTTATTTTTGCTTGAGTTGATTAGAACCAGGTTGGGTTATGTTGATGTTGAAATTAATTGAGTTTCATTTTACTTGATTTGTAATTTTTAAAAGTTTTTATACTTTCAATTTTTCTTGTATTTTTAATTTTTATTTGTGTTAAACGGAGCTAAGCTGAGATCAGTTGGGTTGGATTTACCTTGACGTTAGTTAAACTTTATTTTAGTTGTTTTTAATTTTTTTTATCCGTGGTGTTTGCCCAATGGGGTCCTAAGTAATAGACTTGTCAGGACCTTAAGCGCGGTAGTGTATTTTTTGTTGTAATGTTCCATGGCTTTGTTACTTCTAAACTTCCTTGCCATTGAAGGGGAAGCAGTGTCGAATTGCATTAAACAGGTAAAATCTGTTAAATTTTTGGGGCTCCATGTAGATGAATATTTAAACTGGAATTCTCACATCACCGATTTATCAAAACGCTTATGTTGTTTTAATTATCTGATTTATAATATCAAGCCAATTTTAGACTTAGAACATTTAAAATTATTTTATTTTGCGAATATTGAATCAAGACTACGATATGGTATTCTATTATGGGACACTTCGATTCTTGTAAATCGGGTTTTCATTATTCAAAAAAGGATCGTTCGTAATATGGTTGGTGCTGATATTCTTTCCCATTGTAAGCCGATATTTCTCAAATTAGCTGTACATACTGTATTTGGTTTATTTATTCTTGAATGTTCTTTATATATGAAAAAAAAATCCTAAACTATTCGTAAAAAATAGCGACATTCAACAAAGGTATTATACAAGATTTTGTGACGCTTTATCATATCCTATTCATTCTCTGTCTCTGTTTGAAAAAGGTCTGCATTACAACTGTATAAGGATATACAATCATTTGCCACGTCATTTGAAGCTATAACAAATATATTGTCTTTCAAAAGAGAATTAAAGAAATGGTTGAGTGAAAAATGCTTTTATTCTCTCAATGAATTTTATAACTTATAATTTTCTTTATATTTTTTACAATGTTATGTGATATATTTGTGTTTAATCTTATATTTTTGTTTACAATTCAATTTACTATTTTGACGTGTTCTGTATCACAGCTGTGATGTAAATGAACAAATAAACACAATACAATACAATACAACACAATAACAATCCCCAACTCTGAAGGGTGCCTGAAGTGAGTACCCAGAGAAATATCTCGAGCAGGGTACGAATCCACGACCTTACGATTGCAGGGCCGGTCCCTTACGACTGGACCATTCAGGCATAACTTTTAATTTTTCTAATAATTTTTAATCTTTTACTTGTGTCAGATGAGATTAGGTTGATGTCAATTGAGTTGGATTGACCTTGAAATCTGTTGAGCTTGATTTAATATAGGTACAAAATTTGAAATTTTTTTTGCTTTTATGATATAAGTTGTGTGAATTCAGTTGACGTTGATATTTGTTGAGGTTCATGTTTAGTTGTTTTAGTTTTTTTTTTACTTGAGTTGAATGGAGTTAGATCGGTTTGACATCGAAAAATTTGCCATTTACTTTTTAACTTTAATTTTTGTTTGTTTTTTGTTTTAATTTTTTTAGATTGAATAGAATGGAGTTTAGTTGTTGGGTCGATTTTGGTTGACCTTGACTTTTCTAAATTTTTTACTTTTAATGCATTTTGAATTGTTTGCTTGAATTCAATACAGTTAAGTTGAGTTCATTTGAGTTGGGTTGACCTTGAGATTTTATTACGCTTCATTTTCACATTTTTTACTTTTAGTTTTTTTAATATTTCTTTTTCGAAAGGTTTTATTTAAGTTCGAGAAACGAAACGCCAATAGACTTTTGCAAAAATTTGGACATAACTCATAATTACTCACTAAAATGTTACTGTATATCAAAAACGAAAAGACGGTCGATTGTTTAATAAATGTAGAAAACAGTAGAGAATGGCAACAAATTAGATATAAGAAAATCTTTCTTTTTCACCCTTTCGCTAAAAATAAATCAATAGCGAAAGCTAGAGGCGCTCGAATTCTAACCGAATTTCGATTTTTTTCTCCAATACAGTCAACTGCCAAACAGTGTTGTAATTTATATCGCTTTTTCTTCGTCAAAAAACGAAAATAATAATTAACAAAAAAGAACAAATACCATCTTTGGTTGAAAAGGAAACTTACGATATTGATTATTATTTGATTTGTTAAAAGGCGACAACAAATCGTCATTTATTTTTTTCTTTTCGTTTCTTGTTATTTGCTGCTACTGGAAACAGTTTGGAGAATATGTTCATGGAAAAGAAAATTAAATTATCCAATGGACAGTGTCGAGAGCCTTGCAGAACTATCTTTAAGGTCCATTTCCCCAAATCCAAAAGCAATCTGGAAATTTGTTATTTTAATTAATTTTACAATCTAATTTAATCAGATTTCCTTATTTATCATATAATTTAATTTTTTTCTTCTGTTAATTAAATCATGATTTTAATATTTCATCATCCCTTTCGTAATTTTTAAAATTTTTCGTTGTTGATGTATCCCTGCTATCTTTGAAAAAATATATTTTCGTTATAGAATGTGTTATATTCAAGTATGGACCGGTTTTAGAGTCTTGTTCATAAATTGACTTCAGATGTATTTACATTTAATTTGATTTATTTAAGTTTTTGAAAATTTCACTTACATTGCCTTTCATTACAAATTACAAAACATTATACAGGCTATCCGAAAACTGGCGCTTGAAACAAAGTAAAAAGGAAAGCGAAACAAGCAACTATTCTTTATGATTTTTTTTCTGCTGTACTCTTGTTTTATTACAGGACTGCAAAGACGCAAAAAAAATCGTGCACCACTATTTGATTTCCGCTGTACTGTTTATGCAATATTTACACAAGCTTGCTTAATGGGAAGCATACCCTACCAGCGGGTTAAATATGCGTTCGTAGAACTACTACTAGAATTAACGTGTTTAGCTTAGAGGTGAAGGTGAAAAAGTTTATTGGTTTTTTCAGCTCTAGGTAACTCCATAGAAACTCCGTATAAAATAATCGCTGATTAAAGTTAATCTGGTGCAAGTGAGGCTCAATAAGTTAATTAATACAAAAACTACGAAAGACAAAAAGCTACAAACGTTTTTAACACTAAATAACAAAATAATAAAAATCATAAAACATTAAAGACAAATAACATTTGTTTAGTAAATAATTGAATTTGTTAAGAAGCGAACACAAAAAGACGTACTTAATTGAATTAATTCTACTATAAAAAAAGAATAACGGACTCTCTAAAAATAAAATCAAACTCCTACTAAATAACTTCTTAAAATCTATAACACATGAAAGTTTACAGATGTCCAAAATGTTTAATACTTTTCTGTTACACCTAACATTCCTGAAGTTCTCAAACGCTGGTGTCCACCTAATTATCTCGGTATAATTTGTAGGTTTGAGAAAAATGGCTAATGATTTTTTTATTTCTTTGACCACTATGAATATGCTGTTTGAGTTTCAAACGTCTGTTTTGGGACGGCCTGTATTCTTATATTCTATTTTATGCAATTTATCCTTTTTATTATTTGTTACTGTATTAGATGTTTTATTATTAATTGTAAAGAGTGTTTCTTTGTTTATGTTTTTCTGAGTATTCATTTCATTCGTTTGTTAATTTATTAAATTACTCCTATTATTTTATTATTTGTTTTGGTTTGTAATCGTATTGTTTCCTTTCAATTTTTTTTTATTTATTCAAAATGCGGCAACTCAAAAGAACTCAATTAATTATTATGAACTCAGTTATTACGTATTTGTTATTCATATTTTTATTTTAAGTTGTTCACAGTAGATAGATAATAGTAGATAGTAATGTTTTCAAAAAAAAATGTATTAAATTGTAAAAATACGTAATTTTCTCACTCAGAGTAATTTTATAATAGTTTTAATAATTACATTATTATTTATTTTCGATGTTTTTTTTTTGGTAGAATTTAGCTTTTAGATTGTTCTGTTTTCCTTCTACTCCAACACTGTAGTGTTAAAGGACTTATCGATAAATAAATAACAATTAATTGCTAACTTTGAAAACCAAGTTTTTTTATTTTATTTTTTGTTTGGGGATTCTAAATTGAGATATTTAAAATATTATTAATTATCGTTGATTTAATAATTTTGAAAATAACGTCTGTGTAGAAACTAATGACAACATTTGTCAATGCTTTTGAAAAATAACACTCCATTTTGCGGTTGTATCAAATTTTTCTTATATCGTAGTTCCTTGGAAATCTGTCCTAACCTATATTATGCAGCACATAAAAATGTAGTATAAATTATCTTCTATCTGTAATGTAAGCATTTCCTGTTATTTCAATTAAACATTTTTTTCTAGAATTGCTATTTTGTTCATTATGACCGACCTCGCGTTCCATTGAACATGTAGAGCTATTATTACTTTGTTATAAATAATAAGGTCACAGGTCATCATAATTTTATCTGACACTTCCTGCCTTTAACTGTATTCTTCGTAATTATGACTATCAAAGATTTAAAAATCTTTACGTGCATTAAATTATTCCATTAACGTAGGCATCATCATCATCATCCATGCAGTGATCTAAACTGAACAAGCGTATTTATTTTATTTCGTTGCTCTTTAAATTTATATTAAAAAAAAAAATATTATTATAACGCGTAATTTTGGACACATGTGCAATTGGTCGCACTCATTATTAATGCAAGTTTTTCCCTTTTTAATTTAATTAGAAATTTGATCCGTTGTCTTTGTCGGTCTTCTCTTTTTTCTGGTTCGCTTAAGCGCTAATTGTTGCTGTGTACCATGCACTTTCGCTCCTTAATATATGAAATTAATAAGTTTCGGGTTGTAGAATGGAGCTGCAGCCGATTTGTTTGTTTGTTTCTTTGTAATATCCGACTTCGAAGATGCCCAACCCATTTCCTGACTGACATCTCTTTTGCTTGTGGTGGTCAATGTACTGTTATTTTACACATTTTGCCTGTGGTTTGTATCAACTTACAATATTCAAATCAACTGCAAATATAAAAAAAAATATATGAAATAAAACAATTTTCTTTGTAAAATTGTGGAGGCCGAAGAAATTACGATTTTTGTTTTGTTTGGTGAATTCAAATCTAATTCTAAATATGTACATCTAGTTTATGAATAACTTGTATGAATTTTAGAAATAAGTTTCTTATTTTGAGAAATAGAGCAGAAGAACTGCGTTGCGTTGGTCGTTAAAAAGCACAAACTTGAAGCACTCCGGTAACTTCAATCTTAAATTATTTTAAAACAACCAAGCCTTTGTTTTTTTTTAATATCACATATTATTAGAAGTAATAACGATTAAAAATTTATCAGTCATAAAAATTGTCTTATATAAAAAGGGTATGAGGGGTATCTTCGAAACAATTGATGATAGTTGTCCTAGGAATAGCGAATAGTATCTATACAACTTTTCTTAAAAAATTTTTGCTTTCTCCCTCAAAATAGAAAAGTTATTTTGAAAATAGAAAACCCTAAAGTATCCTAATAACGAGTAACAATAAAAGTTTCTTGCACCATATGCCATTTAAGAAAAAAATAAGAAAGGCTAGCCTCTAAACAATTGAAGGTGGTGATTATTGGATTTCTCTGACTTTGGTTTCAAAAATGTTGCTTTAAAAGTTGTACGGATTTTCTAAGCTTGAAACCGGAAATTCCTTATTTAAATTGCTGGCCAAGCAAACACTGATTGATAAAGCTGTCGTTTTTTTGCAATTTTCTTTCACATTGTTGCCCATGCCTGTTAACTTCAATATATCTCACGTCATTACGTCCAAGTGCTGCAAAATGCAACTCAATTTTTTTAATATCTTGTTATAGTGTATCTGATGGTATATTTTTTTTTAGGTTGCATAAGTTGTATTTGAAGAAAATTACATTAACTTTTACAATTCAATAAAGTTTCATTCTGTTTTATGAAAGAAAAAAGAACGTCAACCAACGTAAATACCTAAACTAATTTATTAAATGTTCGGAAGTGTTCCTTGTTAAATACCTCAAAGACTTGACGTCTTAATGTAAATTAAAATTAACTAATATAAGGAACAATTTTATCTTCCAACTTTTATTTGAAATTGTTTTTTCTTTTTTATCACACAACTTTTATTGGAAAATATTTTTCCTATTCTCAATTATAAAAACGTTAAAGTTATGTTTCGTTTGGCTGTTGGAAGTAGAGGAGGATGACAGTAATAATTAATTTGTATTTCGTATCCTGGCCAGATTATTAAGATATTGTTAGAAAGAAGTAGGAAAAGTAATCAAAGTGCTTTGACGTTGAAATTCTTCAAGGTGGCGGAGTTAGCACCAAGACTGCGGAGTCGGTACTTAAAACCTTCGACTCCGACTCTATAAATGAATACAGAAAATTCACGCGTTATTTTACAGGTGTGCATTTTTATTAAAAAAATACCGGCGTTAAAAAAATGGGTTAAGAAAGTTTCTAATTCATGACCCAATTCCTGAAAACGGGTCCAATTATATCAAGACAGACCTCTAAAAGTATTTTTTTTTATCATAACACAATCCTCACGCTTAAGATATTGGACTGAAGGCTCACAGAAATACGTATCAAATTTAGTTAAAGTTAAAATGCGCATGTAACGTGGAAAAAAGTAATTACGAAAAAAATACGGTCCATTTCGGTTACGTAAACAATCACAGGAGTCGGAGTCGGTAAGTATTATCGACTCCGACTTTATTTCTTCCTGTGTTAATTCCGCCACTTTGACCTTCGACTTCAAATTTGAAACCTGAATTCAAAAGTTTTTAGTCCATTATAAACGGTTAATCAGAGATAAAAAGACTGGGTCTAAGTTATTTTAAAAAGTATTACCACAGGAGTGAGTTTTGTTGCCTAATCCGAATGATCAAGTGAATGGTTAAGATGGACACACACAAATTAGCAAGAAATTCATTAGTCAAAATGATATAGTAATGACAAAATTATGTTTGAAGTCGACTCCTGACGAAGCTATCAAGCGATAGTGAAACGTAGAGTGTTGCTTCCCTTTATACGGTGTCAAAAACTATTTTCTGACCAAATTATATTTTATTTTTACTTTGTGACAAATGGTTCTTATTTTATTTGCATGTTTGCATCTTTCTAAAATTAACATAAAAATGATCGCTGAAAGTTGAGTGTTTTAAAGTATTCGGTTTTCCGCTGTAATTTCAAACCGTCGATAGGTATTCCTTAGTTCTTGTATAATAAAAATAATAAGAGTTTATTCAAGGTTTGTCTTAGTGTGGTACACTGTTGACAATAATAACATCGGCCGGTGTTATTTGAGGTCCACACCGAAATTTTGTCTTAAGATTAATACATTTTTGTGAATATGTAAGAATTTTCACATTAAATTCACAAATTCATAAATTAATTTTCACATTGAACTGCAAGTCACGCCTTTTTTTCCAACAGTATACAGGTAATAGGTATTATAATTAACAAAAATATTTGGATATTAAATCCCACAGAAGATCAATAAAAACTGATTCAGTGTTAAATAGTAGAAAAAAATACAGCGTATAGATATTTTGACGTTGAGAATGATATTGAAGATTTCAAATTTAAAAGTTTCAATTTTGAACACTAATTTTATTGCTCGATTGCTAATTCTATTGCTTTTTTTAGTTTTTTAATTTTTTTGCAGAAAAGAAATGTTATCTTAATTCCTTTAACCTTTGCGCTGATATTTTTTCACATGAACGTTCTCGGATTAATAACAATAATAACATCGTTGTATGAGGCCCACATCTATTCACAGTGAAGATGTAAGTGGTTGTACGAAGGAGGGAATTCCCTCTTTCGTTCAATAATAACATCGCTTATCGATAATAAAATATACTTATTAGATACAGAAATATTTTGTGTCCATTTAATAACATTATTTTTTTTGGTACTATTTTCTAGTTCGTAAATTAGTATAAAGTAAAACAACAATAAGTAAAACAAAAATAAATATTTCGAGAGAATAGCAAATGTAACGAAAATCTATGACACTAGCCTTGTTTTAAATTGAACCCGTTTGTTTTGATTATACAGGTGTCCTGCGACGTAATGTTACCACTTCATCCAAGTGATAATCAATTCAAACAAAGTAAAACCTCTAATAAAGTTTTATTCTGAAGTAAACTTTTTCATAAATATTGGGCATTTAATGTACAAATTTTCATTTTTTTTTAAATTTTAAAGTTCATCTAAACATTAAACATCCAATATTTCAGAAAAGGTTTACTTTAGAATAAAATTTTATTAGAGATTTTAGCTCAGTTTGATGATGATCACGTGGATGAAGTGGTGACAATACGTCCGGGACACCTGTATAGTGTGATCAGAATCTCTGAATAATATATGTACTATGTAATTGTAACAGCGAACCTATAAGGACATCAGAAATGATTTCTACTCACGTGATCTCCTCTCCCCTCGTGAATTCGTGAAATATACCGAGACAAGCAAATCAAAATCAAACACAACAGAGCCAAAAACAAAGACAAATATACTTGAAACAGCAACGTGACTTTTCTCAGTGTTGCCACTTCGGAGAAGATGGAACCTACTTCAAATTTATCACATAAGAACATAAGAAAAGAAAGAACATAAGAAATATTTTTTTCGCAACTAGTGACGGGATTAAATTAATTCTCAATAAAATCTCTGAGCTCTATTAATAAACCGGTTACAAAAGCTGCGTTCCTTTTGGCACATATCTCATCTCAGATCACAAAAACGTCATTTCCGTTGACACGAACAAATAACGTTGAACTGAGTTTACTAACGCCCTCTAACACTCATTAATTAAGTCTTACGACACCGACGTTTATTTTGACAAATTAAATATCAAGACGAATTGACATTTCTCATAATAAAAAATTTAAAATCACAACAATATTGACACTAGCTTTGAATTTGAGGGAGCTACTTGTCGTATGCTTTTCATTTTTTTACAAAAACATTTTTTAAGGCTCTTTGAACTGGCCGTATATGACATTGTGAATTCAGCTGGTCGTGATTTGAACTGTTTGAAAATTCACCAGAACGTCATCAGATCTAGTAAGCATATCTAATTAGCAATGTCAATCACATCAGTGCTGCCAGGTCTCTCCATAAAAATTTCCTGCAACAGTATTTAGAACGTTTTGCGTAAACGAGGGTGCTCTGTTCGTTCAAAATTAAAAGTAGATGTACCAAAGATTTATAAATGGACAGTATCAGTAGTAAAGGAAAACAGAATCGACTGCAGATCTATTATTAATTTTTATTAATTATTATCTAAAAGTTGCAAAAAAAACTTACTGATAATAAAATCGTGAATTTGCGTATCCTTTTCCTCTCTTTTTCGTTACAGTAAATTCGAGAGTTCGAAGTAGGTATACATACATTCATCACTGCAGTTAGACATGATGGATTATCGAGAAAAATGATTGTAGAAAATATTTATGTGATCTCCTGGGATTAACTCTCCACGAAACCGTAAGAAATGTGTGTCTCTTAAATAAATTCGGATTTTTTGATCTTGATGCCGACTGTTTTTGCTTTAGAGCCAGAGTTCACAGCGCCACTCAACTATTTACTCCAGAAATAACTCGGTGACTTCACTCCATGATATTTTCTATATTGTAACATTTGATACAGATAATAAGCTTCCCGAGCGTTTTCATTCATAACTTAGCTCATTGATACTTACAAGAGAGAGACATTTTTGCGCAATTGCTGGCGCGTTGGTGGCATTGTTTCAACACAATGCCGTAAAAATAAGTAATAAATTTGTAAACACGCAGAGTTTGAGTGCACTACGTTTCTCTTTGAAATTTCGATTAGCCCACCTTTGCTTCTGCAGCTTGCTTAATTTTCGTGTTTTTAAGGTAAGTTATTTTAAAATTAATTTAATTAATCATAATTGTTATTATTACATGTATATTTTTTTTTGATAAGGGGTTTACATAATTCGTTCATCTATCGTGTTAAAGTAATCGCAGATTGACGCATTCGGAAGCAACGTTGATTATAAAGAGGCTCTACTCGGGAAAGTAATTCACCACAGGAATCCTACCATATCATTTTTTAATTATTTACTTCATAAATTTGAAGAACATTTTTGAGAATGTAACAGAATTTTTTAAAATAAATTACGAGTTTCCTAAAAGTCTTCTAATGTTATACGGCGGTGGGTTTTGGCTATTAACAACAAAACATATCACAAAAAAAAAAACCAATAACCTATGTATAATCGCGAGCATGAAAAATGAGACACTATTTTTTCCTAGATAGTATACAGCTTAAAGTTGCAGTTCAGAATTTAGGTTAATGTCAAAATAATCAAACTTCAATACACAGAGCTGTAATTTAATAGATCTAATAACTTCGATACAAGTTTAGAAAATAAATATAAAGTATATACCATCATCTCCAGTTGCAATCGATCGTACAGTGACATTTCAACGGTGACTTTCAGCTTTAAGACCTGGTCCGTTTTCTATGCTCGCGACTGTACAGGGTGTTCCATTTTCGATGGTATTCTGTGGGTATCCCCGTTAATAATGGAAATAGAAAAAACTGGGCACGCAATATTTCATGCTAATTTTAATGGCTAAATCAAAAAATTGCTATTTCTCACTGTTTTCTTGGTACAGCGAAAATTCATTAAAATTTCAAATGCAAATAACTTTCTTGTTCATAAAGATATCACGAAATAATAATGATATTTTTTATTCAAAAATTCAAAATGAAGAAATACGAAATTTATGAAAAATATGGTATACTGAAAATTCTGCAACCGCAGGAAATTTATGCCTACAGACATTTCTTCGACATGCATTCAATCACTGTGAAAACTCTGATCTCGTCTGGAAATCGACCGTATACAAGAACTGATTTATATGAACTTTATAAGGTTTATTGTTAAATGAAAAGAAATGCATCGAGACAATTTTTTATAAGGTTTATACACTCACTGCTCACGGACAAAAACATTGCATATTTTTAAATATACTAATAAATGCAGCAAAAAGTGAATTCCGAATGTAATTTTTATGTAACATTACTGTTTTAGGACGCTAAGAGAAACATTTGATTTGTTTGTGTATTAACATTTATCATAATTGCTCTATTTTGTCAAAGTAGTGAAAATAATGTGTTTCTTTGATAAACATTATAAACGATATTATTGGCTCAAATGTGTGTGTAATTAACAATCTTTTGTAAAGAGATGCCGCGGCACAACCACAGCAGTGAACCGTATGCCATAAAAGTGGTAACTTTATGGAAAGAAGGTTACAGACAGAAAACTTTTGCAAGAATTGTTGAATTAAATTAATATACGGTTTCTCGAATTAAAAAACGAAACCAAGAAACTAAAAATGACAGAACGACAGAGCAAGTCGGAGAAAGTGCACCAGTGCTGCTGATGATCGCTTTGTACAACTTCGGTCTTTAAGAAATCCTGAATTTTTAACCTCTTGATTACAAATTGAGCTACAAAACGTAAGAGGGGTTACTATTAGCTCTAATACAATAAGACGGAGGTTAAAAGAAGTCGATTTGAAGCTCAGAGTATCTGCCATAGTCCCCGTCTCTCCCAACAACACCAAAAGTAAAGATTAGGATTTGCTAGAGTTCATGCTAATTGGTCCATCGAGGAATGGAAACATGTTGGTTTTTCTGTCGAAGTTAGAATTTAAATTTGGAAGCCAAACGGACGAACTAAGGTCTAGAACAGAGTCAGAGAGCGTCATTAGAGCTGCAATTTGGTTAATAATGTTAGCTTTGGAGATGGTGAAAAATGAAAAATTGGGAAGTACGCACAGAGTTTGTGGAGGTTAACGGAGAAATGATGGCTGATAGGTACACTGAAGACATCTCGTAAGAGAATGTTGTGCTACGTCGGAGTTACAGAGTTTCAGAGATCAGTGCTAATGCCTGGTCAAACGTTACACAGCAGCTGCAGTAAACAGAATCGCGATGAGGTTAATACCAGAATATTAGGAAAGACCTCCACATAATTCCAATTTTAACCCGATCGTGCATTTATGGTACTTGCTAAAAAAAAAGGATTCGTCACAGAAATCCGACCCCTACGATCAGAAATGAACTCAGAACTGCTGCACAAGAAAAAAAAACTGGGAATCGATTTCCCAAGACAGAATCCAAACCCTTCCTTTTAGCCTACCCACGAGAATGAAAGCAGCCATTCAAGCTCGAGGAGAAAACACGTGCTTCAGAAATTCATTCCTTTTAGTGTAGACCTGTTTTTTTTTTTGAAACTGCTTTGTTCTTAATTATGTGTTATTATTAAATGGCGGTGATCTTAGGTTATCCATGCCAGCATGACAGTTAATCGAACCATAAATTATAGTGTTTTTTCTCCACTAGTTGCTATGTTTTATCATTGCAGAAAATTGTAGATTCATACTAATCGTAAATCAAATCATTGTTGGATCTTATAAAGCGATAAAGTGGCAAGTAATTGTTTGTACGACTGGGGTCAACGGTCAAAAAGTTTTAGATGCCTCCGTTACTCACATTTACTAAATTTTCCGCACGCATCGCATCAAGAAGAAAACATTACTTTCTTTAATTTTATATGCTGCGTTAAGTAGATCTCACCATTGTAATCATATTTCCGAAGACACTCCAAATGCATTCCAATTATTGCGATGTTTACGACGCGAGCCTGTGAATGCTTATTTTCAAAATCCGACGCCTGTGGAAACAAAACATCTCATACGAAAAATCTGACCTTGGCCGCCCTCTAGTTATTATTCTCAAAAAGTGCATTAAATAAAATAAACAAAGAAAAAAATTGCGTTGTGGATTTTATATATAAGAATTTATTCGCAATTTTATAGACAGGTAGATTAATTTAAGCACAAAACCAATGATTCATCCTTATTGCTTCTCAAACAGAAGAATAAATAAACAACATAAAAATTTGCAATATTTTTGTCCGTGAGTGTACTTGTAGTTACTTTTCAAAATTCTTGAGCCTGTTGTATTTGTATTTGAAATTTGAAACGTTAACTTCTGTTTGTATTTCTCTGATAAAACTTCCGAAATTTCGGGCGTTTCGAAAGCTCAACCCCCTCTTGTTTGTTTCGAGAAAAGGAGAATTCATTCATAGTGAAGCACGCGGCAAATAAATACTTAATAAATACAGCGATCGCAGTTGTAACGCCTAGTGCGGTAGGGGTACGTAACTTATGGTCTAAAAAAATAATTAGTGTAAACAATCACCTGAACAGAAAAATCTGCTTTACATGATTATGTAAATTAATTTTCAATTTTTAATAAGAACAATTGTTTTCATAATCGTTACTATTAAAAAGTTAACTTGTGAATGTAAAACAGAATCCTAATAAATAAAAAAATTCGGCTGGCACCGATTTCATAATGTCTCCAGATAAATTTTTTGCGGCTGCAGAATTTTGCATGTGCTGGAATGTAAGCTCCAACTTATCACATTTTTCATAATTTTCGTATTTTTCTATTTTGAATTTTACACTTACTTACGTAGTTACATATAACCTAATTATAATTTATAGCTAATCTAGTAAAGATATTGTTTGTTGCTTTTGACGTTTAAAAAGTTTTACCTAAAATAATAAATATATTAACTTATCTGTAATTCGGTCATTTTCAAAAACAATACAAAAAATATAGATTTTTTTAAAAGCTAAAAAACACTATGTTTAATGCTATCAAAGCCAACAAAAGTTGTGTTCGCATTTTAGCTATTTTAAACTTTTTATATGAGGAAATTAAGAAACCACATAATTAAGAAACTACGTTAAAAGTCGAAGTCCTCACGTTAAATCCTGCGTTAAAAGTCGGAATCCTTATCATTTTTTGGTACTGTTAAAATAACGTTCGAATTAAAATAACGTTCTTTGCATTTGAAGTTTTGATGAATTTTTCAGTTTTCAACTGTGCCACAAAAATAATAAAAAATAGCAAATTTTTGATTTAACGCTTGAAATTAGCATGAGAAGCTGAACCAATACTCCGTGCTGAGTTTTTTCTATTTTCATTATTAACGGAGATTTCTGTTGTGGAATACCATCGAAAATATGACACCCTATACAATCACGAACAGTGACTTGCTTATTATCAGTTTTATATATTTTTTTATTTTCGCTATCGTTCAATTGATTATTATTTGTTTTCTTTATTGTTTTTTTACTCTTTATTTGATATGATTTTTTTAATGAATTAATTGACTTTTGTTTTTTTTATCTCATATGCTCGATTCTAGCTCATTTTATTTTAAATTTTAATTACGTCAATTGATCGCCATTTTTTTCTCTTTCGTTCGATTTGAAAATTTTATTTTCTAGTTATTAATCGTCTTTTTTCTTTATTATTTGCGGATTAAATTTTCGGTTATCAATTTTTATATCGTTTTGAGTTATTGTTACTTTTACACATTTTTATTTTCGTCTTCATCGACGTCGTATTTTGTTTCTGTTTTATTAGATTTGACAGTATTTTATTTTCATTTGATAATCAATTGATGTTCTTCTTTTATTCAAGTTTATATAATTTAATTATTATGTGATCGATATCTACTTAGTACATTTTTATCTATGTTAATAATTTCTTAAAGTTCTTTTAATTTATTAAAGTACAACTGTGTATATAATTTGAAATTTGATAAAAACTTTCTAGAAGTTATTATGTGACAAAGCTTAAACGTAGAAATGACAATTCGAGGAAAAATAGTGACCCGTTTTCTAATTTCGTTGCTGTACAATGTTTAATGCAAATTTGTCTATTACTTGTAAATCTTTTACATTTTCTTATTTAAATCATTCAGATAGGCCTTGACTAGACAAGAATTTAAAAGAGCCCTAGAGGTTCATTGGCCCCCAGCCGACCCCTGTAAGTTCGTCGACTCCTTAAAAGTTTCGTCGACCCCCAAGGGGTCTATATCAATCACGTTGAGAACTCCTGCTCCACACTCTCATTTTTTTACATTTTTTCTCTCTTTAATAAAATGATTACTACTTGGGTTTTTTTTATTAGCGGTACGAAAATACTTTACTGTCACGACTTCGGAAAAATTTGAAAATTTTCTTAATTACCTTAATTTAAACGTATTTTTATTTAAAGCAATGCGAGTTGTTTACTTGTAAGCTAATTACTCGCATTTGTTAATTACTTAATTGCTTCATTAATTTCCAAATTTTCCGTAATCGTGGCAATATGACAAGTTGTTCGTGGTAGAGTTAACTAAGATAGCTCGGCTAAACTGCTATTTCACTGCTGACGAGACTCCTAACAGAACCGAAACAGCTGTACGCAGGATGTACGCAGGATTTGCAACGAATTTTTAAATTTTATTTTTATTGTATTTGACAACATATTTAGATTTATCTAGATTGCTTTTTCGCTTTGACGAATCTCACATGAATTTTGAAGTAATTGGTAATTTTGATACTAATGCTTTTGTGAAATATTATTTGTAGTAGCCTATGACGTTATTTTTAAGTGCGTCAACTATGAAAAGATAAGTTTTGTAAAAGAGGGAAAGATTTTTTTCTCTGGGTGAGCATTGTTACATAATTTCACATTAAATTTGTTCTAGAAAATAAGAGTAGAAATTTATAATTGTGTTTCTGTTTATTTGTTTTAAAAATCCCACAAATAATTTAGCGAACCTTCAAGAGTTCAGATGTTTTGATTTCTTAATATAAGTAACAATATAATAAAAAGATAAACTATAGAATGTAGGTGTGTTTGTAAAGTAAGTTAGATTATTATTGTTATTACAATAGAATGCGAAAAGAATTATATTTATGAGAGTAGTCGAAGTGGATGATGTGCAGCGGTCCGTATTTGCTGAAGATGAAGACCCCCAAGTCTGCAGAGAAAAATCCATCGAGTCATGGTAACGTCAGCGAGACGAAACTGGTTTTCACAGTGATTTGACAGATATATTTAATTCTGAGATCATTGTGAAAGCTGATTTTGTTCATAAATCATCATGGATACGTCTTAAAACTATTCGTCAAGCGATTGTTCAAGCGTTTAAATATTTTTTAGTGATGTTAGCAGTAATTAGAAGTTACGGAGTATATAAAATGCAAGTTGTGGCAATGTTAAGTAACAGTTTTATGCTAATTTCGCATTATTATGTAGCAGTGAAACGTTTTCGTGGGCGGTGCAGCCTTGTACTTTATCTATCTGTGGGCGTCGTGGGAATTTTGATTGATTTTTTGGTTACAGTTGTCAGTAATTGTATAATTTTGATAACCGTTCAAGTATGAATTTGTCATCTTTTGTATTATTCCGGGGTCCTCAGATTATAAAGTGAAATTCTATATGACTTTGCATTTTTTATGTTATTGGCCTTAAACAAATTTCAGATATCAGTTCTCTATTCTGAAACTTTATTTCTAAATTTTATATTTCTATATTAAGCTAATATACACTAGGATTAGATATTCTAATATTAGTAATGCAAACGGACAGTTATACATATAAATGAATATATTGTTACGAATGCAAATTATTCAATTCAATTTAATTCGATGTAATTTATTTTTCTACAAATATTAACAATCAATAAACAAGGTATAATGACCGACAGAAAGTTGTAATTATATACATATAATTCTGAATAACTTTTTCAAATAACATTATTGTATATCTTGAAAAATAAAGGTATACAGTCGAGGACGGAATTATGGGTACGATTTTTAAATTGCTAGTTACTTCCCGCAAACGTTTCTCACTTTATACCTGCAGCATTCATAAATCGACAACAGCGTCTTAAAACTGTGCAAATAACATTAATTGGGCATTATTTCATAAATGAATAATCCCTTAATGGTGGGGTTTGTTTTGTTTATTTTACAGATGTTTAGTTGGAAAAAATTAGGGGTACAACGATGCAGCTTTAGTTTTATCAGAACTATTCTAGCGTGCACACAATATTAGTGGATTAATCTGAAAAACGGCATTTTTATTGAGTTAATAATTAATAGTGAAATGTCCTAAGAAAGTTCGTTTTTAAACTAAAAAACTCTCATGGCTCCCAGAAAAGAAATCGCTTTGGAAATCTGTAAACATATTGTCGAAGACCGAAAAGTGGGTATAAGTTACGGACAATTAGCAAAAAAAAACGCTGTTGTTCGTATTTGTAAAAAATTTGAAGCCACTAATAGTACTGAAAATATCGCGGGTCGAGAGCGAAAAAGAAAATCCACACCAAGAGACGATGCCCGAATTGTGCGGGAAGTGAGAAAAAAATCCTAGTGCAAGTGCTCGCCAAGTGAGGGAAAGTGTCATTATAAACGTTTCTACTAAAACAATCAAAAGAAGGATTAAGGAGGCCGGCCTTCAAAGATTTTTAAAAAGAAAGAAACCATTCATTAGTGAACGAAAGAAGAAAAAACGATTAGCATTTGCAAAACAACATGTAAATAAACCCCCAGCCTATTGGGGAAACGTGGTGTGGTCGGATGAAAGTAAATTTGAACTTTTTGGGTCAAAACGAAGAGGTAGAGTACGGAGGCGAACAGGAGAAGCCTTAAGTTCTAAAATGGTAGAAGCTACTGTTAAACATGGAGGCGGCAATGTTCTTTTATGGGGTTGTTTTAGTAAAAACGGTGTAGGCAATTTAGCTAGAATAGAAGGTACGAAGACAGGAATATCAAACGTACAAATTTTGGACGAAAATTTGTATCCTTCGCTCGAAAAGATGGACCTTGACGACTTTATTTTTCAATAGGATAACGATCCCAAGCATACTTCGCGAGGGTGTTTTCTTGTTTCGTGCGTCGCGTTTCGTGCGTAAACCAATGTTTACCTGAAAACGGATCAAAAATAATCTTAATCTTAACCATTACCTACCTGTTAGGCGGCATAACTTAAAGGGACCGTAATTCCACTTATACGTTCTTAATGTAATTAAATCCTTATTATTATTTTACATGAAATATTTAAGGATAAATTCACGGATTAATTTGTTACTTGCTATTGGTCCTTAAGGTAATTGCCAAGTGCATTTCTAATATTACGAACGATTTGTCAACATATCTGTTTAAGATTTCTGAGTGTTAACAAGTGCTTGCTAGTTATTTTGATATACGAGTATGGATGTGCAAGTTATAGATACAAAAAGAGGAAAACCTGCGATTTTGTATTCCGGATACCGATTTACAATGAAAGCTCGGAATAATAACTATACGATGGACTTGTGCAAATCGATCCTGTCCGGGAGCCATTGTAACTACTGAAAATTACAAGGTTCTACAAGAGAAAGTTCACACATGTGTTCCCAACATGGCAAAGAACGATGTTTTTTTGTGTTTAGATAAAGCTAAAAAACGTGCTCGGGAAGAACTGCTTCCGGTACCTCAAATTTATCGGCAAGAACTGATGAATGTGAAGGACGCTGGGCTTGATTTTGTAGTCGAAATACCTCAGTTTTCATCAGTGAAAGACAGACTCTACAGAGAAAGGCACAAAGCTCTGGGAGTAAATACGCTACCAAAACAACGCCAAGAAATTGTGATTCCAGACACAATGCAGCAATACATATTGATCGACGATGGCCAAGAAGAACGAATATTAGTTTTTGCGAGTAGTAGACAACATCTCCTCACACAAGGTTCGGAATTTTTCATGGGACATTTAAAAGCTGCTGTTCTCTTTTTGACCAGCTGTACACAATTCACGTCGATTTGGGAAGTACTGAAGTGAGTACATGTATCGTTCCAGCGATTTATGCGCTTTTACCCAACCGTAAAGAAGTCACGTATAAAAGGTTATTTAAACTACTGCAACAACGCATACCAAGTTTCGTTCCTGAAAAAGTGCACATCGACTTTGAAAAAGCTGTCATAAATGCTATGAAAGAAGCTTTCCCGGGTGTTATTGTCAAAGGGTGTAATTTTCACTTTAATCAGGCCTTGTGGCGAAAAGTGCAGGATTTGGGACTCACTACATTATATAAACAAAATAAACAAGTAAGAGATCATATCCGCATGTGTGCAGCACTTGCACATTTACCAGAGGAAGTTATAACCGATGCATGGCTACTTTTGATGGAAAATTCACCCAACGAAGACGCTCTGGTCCAATTTAACGACTATTTTGTAGAACAATGGCTTGAGAGCGATCATATATGGATTTGTTACAACGAGCGGCATCGCACAACAAATTCAGTGGAAGGCTGGCACAATAGATTAAATAAACGTGTTGGAAAAGCACATCCGAACATATTTGAACTTATGAAAATACTTGAAGAAGAAATTAATTACTATGACATTCTGCAACAACAGTATGATCTCCACTTGAACACACCGAAACGTGTAAAAAAGTACATTGACTTAGATCAACGTCTGAGTAAAATGTTACTTGATTTCTCACAAAATAAAATAAACCTTTGTGAAACGTTAAGAAAATTGATCTGTATTATAAAATTTGATTAAAGTAATATTTTATATTGTTAATAAGTTGTAAATTTTAGGTTATTTTTACTTAGCGACATTTATTAAAATAAATACATTTTGCAGTCATTTTTTTTAAATTTACATCGATACTCAGGTGTACGATTGAACTGTCATTCCAATCGCGCACGAAACAAGAAGTCATTAGTACGGAATTTTATTGTCCTCCAGATTTGCGGACGAAACGAGAAGGTTTTATGGTTCCGCACGAAACGCGACGCACGAAACGCGAATGAATCCTTCGCGAGTTGCTAAGAATTATTTCCAAGAAAATGACATTGAAGTCCTTCAATGGCCGCCTCAAAATCCGAATCTAAACCCAATTGAACCTTGTGGGCTTATTTAAACGGAAAAATTTCACAAGAAGGAGTAACAAACATCTTACTTTAACAAACTGATCGCTGCTTGGGAAGAAATTCCAGCAGAAATAATAACAAATTTAATTGACAGCATACCACGGCGACTTACAGTAGTCATTGCAGCCAAGGGAGGTCATACTAAATATTAATTCTGGTGAAATTTATGTAATACAAATTTAAAAAAGAAAGTGTACCCATACTTTTGTCCACCTCTTATTTCAGAAATTATTAAGTTATTATATAATAAAGTACTTGTTTTTTGTTTATCTTTTCACTTTTTTTGCTAGAATATTATATTTAGTTGTCAATAAACTGTTCAGTTGTTTGGTTTTGTTTATATTTTAATTCTGTGTATACATATTTTTAAAATACGATAGAACTCTCTTCCGTACCCACAATTTTGTCTCCGACTGTATGTCGATTTCAAATATTTTTATTTTCTCGGTATACGACAACTTTTGATTGCATATTCAATTTGGGCAAATGCTTGGGCTTTTATAAAAAATAATTTTTCTTCTGAGAAATCAATAATAAAATAAAATCCCATATCCAACGTTTTTTAAATTCCAAATATTTACCACGTTTCGTCCTGTTTCTTCAGATTCCGAACAGATTGTAATGATTCTAAGCACTTAGCTTTATTTTTCTGTTCTTAACAGTCATAAAACTTGTACATTTTGTTCGTTACCTTCATTATTCTTACATACAGTAAAACAGCAGGTAATCATTCGGGATAGACATTTAATGCCTCTTTGAGAAATGAATAATAATGTACTTATACACAAAATTCATTATTTGCAAGCCCTGTTTTAATATAATTGAATATTTATTACCGACTTACATTATCCGCAATATTTTGGAGTATGTTATAAAAAGATCCCGTTTTTTTTATCATAACATAATGTGTCACAAAATGATTGTGGCATAGACAAAAAGAAACATCAAAGTACGGTCGTGTGCTTTTAATTATTCGAGTTTTGTGTAATGTGCCAAGTCATTAAACTGAAAGTGGATAGGCATATTCTATAATGTCACATTTCATTA
This sequence comes from Prosopocoilus inquinatus, assembly GCA_036172665.1. Classification (NCBI taxonomy): domain Eukaryota; kingdom Metazoa; phylum Arthropoda; class Insecta; order Coleoptera; family Lucanidae; genus Prosopocoilus; species Prosopocoilus inquinatus. Next base: position 27,455,233 of record CM069876.1, on the reverse strand, counting down.
GAAGTAATCAATTAGATTTGGTATTTGATTCTCTTTAGCTTGAAACTCGACGCTTCTTAACGTTCTTTTGTTGAATGTGGAATGACGTATTTTGCTTGTCATATTGTTAATTAGTTTTCTTGACAACGTGAGACATATCAATGCTTTGTACAATAATTAATGACAGTTTTCAATTTTTTTAGATTTCTCAAGTAAAATCCTTGTTTTTATTGACTTCAGCTTTATAACTTCACATTTTAAATTCGTTAAATTTTTAATTGTTTATTACTTTTCTGAATGTTATTATCTGAATGTTATTATCTGGTTAAGAGCTGTTTACAGCGCAGTCCTAACTTGCCAGGATGCTTTCCTCAAAAATTCGACAATCCTAGCTTGTAATTAATCTTTCTTTAAACTCTTGGAACGATCTACTTTCAACAAAAATCTAATATGTAATGTTTTTATTTACGACATCAGATTCATTCAACATATTTTCCATATAATTCCAACTTTGGACGAATGGAATTTGTAAGCCTTATAACATAACATTTCGGTCTCACAAATTTAAACTAGCTGCAAGCGTAACCAACAGTGCGCAATAAAAGAGAAGGGAAGTATAACGGGTGGTAAGTATTCGTTTATGTAACCAACCACATCCATCATTCTTCCTCCATTATTATCTCACTCGCACTTGGAAGGATACTGTTACTAACAAAATTTGGTTAATACAGTATATGCACAGACTTTGTATTAAAAGTTTTGTTGCAAATCGTTTTTGATTGCAGTGAAAACCTCGAGCAGCCTCTGTACAGCTGTTTCAGCCCTGTTTGGGGCTTCATCCTACTGCAATGTCAGGTCAAAAAGCGATCGCAGGCTGTCGCTGTTTTATCTTTTCATAGACTTTGTATTTAAACTTTTGAATATAAGTAAATTAATTTGATGATATAACTGTTTGACGGAGTTTATACACAGTTTTTTAACCTCTAAGAAGCCACCAATTAGAATGTGTCTTTAGTTCACGAAATATAAAACAAACACACGGCTTAACATTAATAAGTTTATAACGGTTAAGACGAAAGACAACGAATTTTCAAAATCACGAATCGGGTCTGTTAAAATTACGTCATTTTCAAATCTATATAAATGTTCTCACTTTACGTCATACGTTCAATTTTTAAGTCTCGCTTATAGCTATTTTTTTAGTTTTTTTATGTAGTTAAAATTTTATATAGTTAAAATCAATGTAAAATAAACGAGGCATTACATTCAAAATTATATTTTTTAAGTGGATTGAACAAAATGCGTGCTTTTTAAAAAATGTTTGTTAGATTATCACATTCAATAGGCAAACAGTCTGTACGAAAGAGAATTTCTATCTCGTTTTATAAGCAGAAGAAGGCGCTCTTCGTAACTCACCATGTATAGCAGATGTGAGAAATGTATTGAATAAGAGGAAGATCATATTGAAAAGTAAAAATTGTTTAATATTTTTATTTCTTCTTTAAGTATTTCAGAACGAGAATTTTTCAACTGCTCTTCATATTTTCTCTTAAATTAACCATGTTCTCAACATTAGAATATTCAACAGTACGGACGTCACTCATCATTTCTAAAGTCTTAAATATTCATCAGTGAGAAAATCCCGTCACATTTTCCAATTCATGTTACAAGAGGGCTTGTAAAAAGATTGTTATTCATAGAGAATTAACTAAATAAGAAAATTGCTATGCTTTGGAGCCAACATCAACTCTGAAAAATAATATGTAATAATAATAATAATAGTGTAATTGTAAAACGAAAACTTTTTTTTTTAATCAATTTAAAAAATTGCTTATGAAATTAAGAATATTTTATTAAATACAATTTCAGTATTTTTTAACTGTACGAAACCTAATTCATTAGTTTTAATTAAACATGAGAAATCCGTTCAAACTTTAAACTTTTCATATTCAACGTAGATCACATTTATAAATTTAAATAATAAATATAAAAAGGAATTGCAATAAAAATTTTAACTTCCAGGTTAGCTCTTTAACACTTTTAAATAATTAAAGGCAGACACAAATGGATCTATACTTTACTTTTGTAGACTTGAGTTTTATTTTGTTTTAAAAAATGTCGATATAAAATAATAATCTTTGGGGACATATATCTGCTTTTCATCATCGATTGTTAAATGGTTTCTATCAAATTTCTTGAGACCCGCTCAGAAAGCTCCTATCTTATTACAAATAAGCCGACGCTCCACTGTTCAGAGCTTTCTCTACAAATATGTTGGAAAATATTCGGTTAGATTAAGAGTACTTACATAATCATTTAGATTATTTGTATTTTCTAATTTTTATTTTTATTATTTATTTATTTTTCTAATTTGTTTTTGTAATTTTTAATTTCATGGGGTAATTAAACTAAAGTCGTTTAACATTAAACATGACTTCCACATAAATGATTTGAATTGTTTAGAACTGACAACATTGAGGTAGCAACAGGTTAAGTTGCTATATCCTGCGAACTTATTTTTACCTAAAACTGTTATTCCAAATTTAATATTTTAGTGCAATTCTTGCCCGTGATAATTGTAGATAGAATATAAATCAGAAAATAACTTTAAATCGTGCTAAAAATATAGTTTTTATTTACCGTCACTTTTGATAAAACAATCAGGCGAAACGTCAAGGTAAATAAGAACCGTATTTTCAGCTAGATTTAAAGTATTTTTCTGCGTCATATCCTGCCTAGAAATATAATATTTCTTATAAATAATATAATATATAGAGCGTTATAAAAACATTATGGTTTTTATTCTAAAAAAAATTGTGTTTTTAAAATTATGTTTCATGTACTATGGTGTTCACGAAAAACGATACGACTCGACAATTTGCTGACCCTTATGGCAATATACAGACACGAATGCCTGAAACCGCTGTAAGAAGTAACTAACTGGTCGACCACGGTCAGACCTGGTAGCTGCCGTCCGGATACGATCGTGTTTATTTTCGCCAAAAAAATAAGAAATATTATGCACAGATTATTTAAGAATACTCATTACTGTTAGAATGTTGTAACTGAACTTTGTAACGCTGCGCTTTCGGTAGGTATTTTGTTTTGTGCTTTACTAGATCATTATTTTGCAACTTGTGTATTTTGAGTTTAATAAACTGAAAGCGTATTTCATGCGAAAACGAAATTGGTGGATCTGCTTACACGTTTTTAATGGCAGTAAAATTAGCGCTCACATCCGATTTTCTTTGAATCATGAATTCGTCATTTTTAAGAATAAAAAAGAGCATATACATTTTGAAAATTAGTATATAAAATTGCATAAAAGTTAAAAAAAATTATGATCAGAGAAACGCATGCAATAAGTCTTTTCGTTTATAATATAATACCGGATATCTCTGAAATGAGCAAACAAGTTTGTCTGAAAAACGAATTGCTTTATACTTATAGCAAAAGAACTTTGAATAATTAAGATTACATTTTGATATGATCATATATCGTATATCATATTGAATCAATGATTTGCTGACGGAAAAATATATCATACATGTAATGATTGTAGTAGATTCTTGTCTAATAAATTTGTACAACAAATTCTTTTTAATTTTCTAATATTTTGGAAATTGTATACTTGTTCAACTTTTACTGCCGTGTAGATTGATAGCTTTGTGAACAGTGAAAAATTAATAAAGTTGTCAACTTTTTAATCTTTTTCACTCTAGTGAAGCGACTAATAAAGAAACGGTAAACAATTGTGTGATTTTCATGTTTTATAAAAGATTGAACTGAATTTATTGTAACGAATGTCTAAATAAAAAAAGTCGATACAAAAGAATATACTTTTTTTTTGTTAAATTGTCCTTGATAAATTGTTTCGTTTTTCTCGGCAACATGTTTTTCTCGATCCCTAACGTCACAAATTATTGCACATAAAAAAATTATTTAATCCAGCGTTAAAAATTAAAAAACTTATGTCAATTAAATAAATAGTAAATCAGATAATTGGCAGTCAATACACATCTACCCTCTAAAAGCATGCAACAAATTATTAGTTACCTGTAATAATATTTGGTTACGTGGCAATTATCTGTTTTTAGAGTGTAAGGAAAGAATTATTTTTTTTCCTACAAATTAGAACAGAATGAATATTTAAGGAGATTTAGTTAATCTATTCGGAGCATTTGGTTCTCTGTTTGTCTCGCTCATACGTGCACTAGGTTTCCATATCTCTCTCATTGCTATACCTGTCGTGTTTCCAGCAAATTTATTTTCCAACACGAAATGAATTCAACGAATTCGTTTTACGATTGCAAAGAAGTTTAAGCCTCCCGTGGGTAACCAATATTTCTTTAAAGTAAAATATTTATTATAAATATTTCAAATTTATTGAAAATTAAGATTTACAGTGTTATGATTGTTAAAATCATACGCGTGAGCTTTGTTGATTCTTTATTAACTTCTTTACAGGTTACTTACAGGTAGGTACAGGTAAGTCTCTTAGGTAGGTATATGTGGTACAGTAACACGGTCACCCACCGTTGCCAACCCACACCGGTCAAATGTAGCCAACTCATGACATACAGCTTTCTGTGTGAAGATCAAACGAATTGTTAAATAAGATGCTATTATCTTTAAGAAAAATATTATTTTTACTAAACACGGATTTCCTCCAGAAATCGCAAATCGTTGTCGAAATGTCATTAAGTATTCCCGTCGTATTCAAAAGAATTACGCTTATGCAGGTAGTCTAATAATATTATTGCCGTCCCAAGCTTTAACCGAAGCAATAAAATTACAGCGGACCAGATTCGAACAACAACAATTTTAATGTCCGAGTTGGCTCCGCCCAATGTTCATAAGGGTGCAGTTTGCTTGCAGGGGTATCATTTTTGTTGAGCATCATAGTACATATATCACTTTTTCTTCTCACGCGAAATTTGAAAGAGAAATTTTAAAAAAGCATGCTTGAAGCAGCATTTTTAGAAAAGCAGACAATCTTAATAATTGATTGTATCCTACTTCGAGTTTTTTCTGCCTCATAGTTAGACACGATACACAAGACAAAATTGGCAGAATTGCGGCATCATTAAATGTATAGTCGGGCCGCCGAAGAAACGGAGTAATAAAACTGCGTTATACACACGTGATTGCTGTTTCTGTGAGCTAAGTACCGACAGATTTAGACTAGCCTACAATGTCGGTCACTCTGCAGAGTAACAACGTGATCATATTTCCAATAGTTCGGATTTTTCCTATTTTTAACAAATTGGTGTTATTATTAATCAGTCTTTCTTAAGACTTAATTTAATATTTGAATAAAATAGTGGTAAGTGGTAATGACGCATATGACGTTCATGTATTCTTTCCTGAATTGAACTGCTTATTTCCATCTGGAGACCACTTTATCAATGTTGTTGTAAAAAATTAATCCCAGCAGTCAGTCAATGCGTTTTAAAGTTTGTTTTTATTAAAGAAAACGTTAATGACAAAAATGTTGGAAGAACTTGCCTTATTTCGCTCTGCTTAGAAACAGTCAGATGTTGTTTCAGTCTACAATGTAAATTTAGAAAGTTAAAAATTAATAAAAAATGGTCAATGTGTATGTAATATTTATTGCATAAGAAAGAGGAGTGAATACAAATTTTATTTTAGCAAAGAAAATGAGTGTTGTTTAATTATAAGTCGAGTGTGTAGTTTTCAGGAGTAATTAATCCTTCGGAGCAGTTTTAGGTCAAGGATATTAAATTAAATAATAATATTTGCGAAACGTTAAGTAAGTTAATTAATTACATTTTTAGCTCGTTTTCTAAAGTACTTTTAATTGTTTCATATCTTTCTGCAATTCTCACGAGCAAGAACTATACGAAAATTAGATATTAAATAAATTACAATGCAGTTTTTGCATCATTGCATCACCTTTGATTAATAGAATAATATAGCCTTCTATGTAACCTATGTTCAGGGTCGAAGAAAGGGTAGTCGACGCCCTTATACAAAACAGTAATTGATGCCCTTCTTTCTCAAAAGAAGCAAACAACTTCTACCTGAATTTTATTTAGTTAATTAATTATAATTTACTTTCCCAGCTTTTACAAAATTGAAATAGATAAAATATAATCAACATTTCCAGTATTATTATAAAATTGCACTTGCATAGAAATAGTAATATTCTTGATAATATGTTCAAATCTGGGAATGAAACGGTTAAATCGTTTTAGTGATTATAAATTGAAATATCAAATGGGTTTTTTAATTGAGGTAATTTACTTGAAAATATTTTTTTAAACAGATATAGTTTTTGATATAGTTCCTCTTCAGTTATGTCTTTAATAAATGTAAATCACATTTCAAAAGTGATTGTTTATATATTATTATACTGGGTGTCACATAACAAATAATTTTTTTTATAAATTTTGTGTTTCAAATGTCTTCCCAAAGGAAATAATTTAAGGACGACAGGTCAGCAGACTTTGGTTTACACTTTATTGGTCCGAAAGTTCCTAACCACTTAAAAGGAAATTTTTGAATTAGCTAATCTCTAATTATTAAGGCATTGTGTGACGGCGCTCCGTCTTGCTGAAATAAAACAAATCTTTGATCCAGTGGCATGATATCCAAAAATAGTTCAAGTTGGTTTTCTAATATTTCTAAATAACGGACGGCAATTAGATTTCCATCAAATATGTAATAAAACAAAGCAACACCACATATAGAATCCAAATTATACTGGATGACTCGTAACCTACGGAGGAAATTGAAAGGGCAGCTAGAGGAGATAAATGTAAAGCTTTTTTCTTAATAAAATTTTGATAAAAAACCAATAACTAAAAAGTTACTAGAGTTTAAAGTGAAATTACTTAAGAAACAAAAGTTACCACCTTGAGTAGGGGACGTCCCGGTACAGTGGCTATACGGGTACAGTGGCCACAAAACAATATATTTTTTTAGCATGTTATTCAGAGCTGTCATCTTGTGAGAAGGTTCTACTTTAACCTTTTTACAGTTTTCTTTGTAATCAGCGCATTCGTAAAAGACTTTGCTGTGAGTGTTGAAATTCGGTTAAAAGTGCTAAGTTACGATTTCAGGTAAGTTTGGGAAGCATTTGTGGTAATGTTTAAAACTTTTTTAGACAATGCTTTGGTGCTGAGTAAATACAAAGTCTATAAAACAAGATTTACATTAGAATAAGCACCTAGTATTACTTTTAAAATTTTGAGGTTTACTTCAGGGAAACGTTTACAGTGGGGAACATTGGCCACAATTTTAGAGGGAACAGTGGTCACTACTGTTTACAAAATATATTAGTGGCGACTGTACCCTTAACATATGTGAGCACCTTTTTATTGCAACGTGTATATTCCAGAGCGTTAGTATGCCGCAACCAAAACCTAAAAATCCAGGCATCGGTAAAACAAATGCCGAAACGATGAAAAGTGCAATTTATGACATCGTTAAAGCAGACCTTTCAGCAAAAGCTGACTCTACAATATATAACAGTCCACGTACCACTTTGAGAAGGTATCTTCAAAAATGCAGATATTGTGATGGTATAGACTGGAGCAACGCAATTCTTGAAGGTGGACCTCGAATGACGCCTAATTATACAATAAGTGTTTACAGAGGAGGAGGAACAGAAGTTGTGTTGATACCTTAAAAATATGGCGAACCTGCATCATGGTTTAACACCAAAGAATGCACGTAGACTAGCCTATGAATTAGCAGTCGCCAACCATAAAAATATGCCAAATTATTGGTCTGTGAAGCAGATGGCCGGAAAGGATTGGTTCACCGGTTTTCTGAAAAGACATGATGATGTGTCATTGAGAACGACCGAAGCCACATCTATTGCAAGGGCGATGGGTTTTAATAAACCGGTGGCCGCCCGTTTTTTCGAGAATCTTAAAATTTTAATTGATAGATAAATTGCAAGGACTATTTCAAATATACAACGTGGAAGAGACTGCACTCACAACTGTACACAATTCTGGTAAGGTTTTGACAACCAGAGGTCAAAAGCAGGTGGGCCAGATAACATCTAGCGAAAGGGGCATTTTCATAACAATGGTGGGTGCTATGAACGCCACCAGGTACAATCGGAGCCGCATCACCATCTGGATGGATCAGTGCGGATATATTTATACAGTGGTTTAGACATTTTCTTTACCGTTCAAAACCAAATACACATTGACTCCAGTGCTCCTAATTATGAATAATCATGAAGGCCACGTTTCTTTGGAGGTCATACAGCTTGCTTGCGAAAATAATGTTAAATTATTAACTCTACCTCCCCATACCAGTCACAAATTACAACCACTGGATAAATGCGTGTACGGTCCCCTAAAGAAATATTATAGCAATAAGTGTCAGTCCTGGCTTCTAAATAACCCTGGTAAAAGAATTACAATATATGATATAGCAGAACTTCTAGGAGAAGCATACCCTTTTTTAGCCTTTTCCGCTCAAAATTGCATTTCTGGTTTTAGATAGACAGGGATATTTCCATATAATAATATGATCTTCAACGATGATGATTTGATGGCTTCCGCCGTAACAGACATTCTAGATGTGGGGCCCGGTACAAGTGGATCAAAACCACATTCCCCTGTGGTTTACATGACACTAAATGAAAACAACGTCGAACAGCGACAAGACAGAACTCCCGAAAAACAATTTATTTCCCCAAAAATACTGCAGCTTTTTCCGAAAGTACAAGAAAAAATTGAAGGTTCTAGATCAATGAAAAGAAAATCGACTGAAATATTGACTGACACACCAATTTTTCATAAAATGCAGCAAGAATATTTAGAGAAAAAACGCAAGAAAAAGTGTCTACTCGAAAAGTTTACAGTGTCAAGCGAAAAGAAATGTTTGAAAATACACTAATTATTCTCTAAGGTAGAAAAACAGGGACAATCTTTCTTTCTCATCCGAGGGAAGTAACTTTAACATGTCAGATTTAACCGATTCAGATGATGTGGATTATTTTGAAACTGATCAGATAAATTTTCCAGAAAATAAAATAAGTGAGATTAGACCAGGATCATTTATTTTAGTTCAGTTTGCAACAAATAAGACTCTAAAATGTTACGTTGGAAAGGTCTCGAAAATAATCAGTGATGATGAGTTTGAGATTAACTTATTACGAAAAAAGGGAAATAAATTTGTACTTTCCGCGGTCGAGGACGTAAGCTGCATTTCCTTAGACGAAATTGAACTCCATCTACCTGCTCCGGCTTCTATAGGAGGAACTCCTAAGAACACATGACACTTTTTCCTTTTCAATTGATTTGTCATGTTACAATTTAAGTTAAAATGTGCATTCTATGTTATTTGTATACATTTTTTAAAGAATAAATGCTGATTTATGTTCACTTATTTAAAAACTAGTTTTTCGTTTAGAATTTGTGAATAATATTTTTTTTTGGAATCAGTTGCCACTCGTACCTTTAAAACTGGCCACTGTACCTTCCACGACGGGTACATTGGCCAACTTTTCGAAAAACAATTGGTAATTAATAACCCTAACAATTTAATACTTATATGTGACCTATTGCTAGGAAGTATTAAACGTGGTGACACTAAATGTGCCCGCGTAGCCGACTTTTAAAATAACTCATAAAAAAAAATACGTAGAGTTAAATGAAATGGTGGCCACTGTACACGGACGTCCCCTAATATTTTACCTTTTAAGTTCAAATTTGAGGTATTTAACTGAACACTGCTTTATATGAAACAGCCATCAAAAAAATGTAGTCACATAAAAGTTGCAGCTATTTCAATTTTTTTTCAATGTCCAAAAACGGATTTTGGTGTTGCTGTGCACCGCCTACTAATTAAAACAAAACTAGAAAGTTCATTAACATAGACATTTTATGAATGGTGGTTTCGATAAATTTAGAGTTCATTTAACAATAAAGTTGCAGTTTGTGAAATAATTTTGATTAATTAAGAAGCTATAGGTGTAAATTAAAAAAGAAATTAACTACTGTAACTTTCTTATTATTGGGTTTTCGTCAAAAGCGAATTAGAAATAAGCTTTATTTTGATCTTCTACAACTGTCCTTTCTTTCAATCTCCTCCATACGTTATGAGACACCCAGTATATGTCCTCAAATGCTCCAAAGAAGAGGAAAAACTTTATTATGTTCAACTTTAAATATGTTATGCTTTATAAAAGTTTCCACTTGATCGAAAATCTTTAAGTTTCTAAACAAAAACCAGGCAGCTTTTTTCTTAAAATCAAAATTAAAATGATGGAAAAACGATTATTTGCTGTGATAGAATTGACTCCGTTTTCCAAATTTGATGTTTTCAATATCCCCACAAAAAACGTCAAAAGCAATTAAATCAAATGAAATCCAGTTCGCTCAAAACATTTCTCAGTATTGTAAAATATAATGGACAAAAGAAACATCTTGTTGATCAAAATAAGTTTCTCTATTGGCTTCGGCTCTTATAGAAGACAACAAAAAAAATTGAATCAAATTTAATTATGAATGTTGATTAACATTTTTGAAATTTGAATTATCCCTTGACCTACAATTTTTTTGTTCAGCATGTTCTGTGTTCAAAATATAAAAACATATTTTTTCTATTGATTTTCTTTTTCATCTACCAGCAAAAGTCCAAACGCATTTCATCGTCGCCATTTCTTAATTCGTACACTGTTCAAAAACGGTATGATTTGTGGTCCAGTGTGAAATTGAACACTCGTTTAGTGTGAAAATTCTTACATATTCACACTAAAATGTGTGAATTTAACACAAAAATTCGGTGTGGTCCGCAAAATAACACCGGCCAGTGTTATTATTTTCAACAGTGTATAAGAAAGTTAGCTTATTTATGCATAAGCTATAATTATTTTCTTTCAAAATTTGTTGCAAATGGGTTTATTTATTCCTAATTGTGCAGATCTACAACGCAATGAAATTTTTGGATCCTTAGTTACAGAATCTAAAACTAATACTATATATTCAGTATCTTCTTCATTTTGAAATTCCTTTCTTTCTTAATTTCAAGCACACTACCTACTTCTTCAGACTTTTGAGTAAGATTGCGTATAAGACCGATAAATTTCTGTATTGCGTAGATATAGGCATTTTCTCTAGTGTCATAACACTAAACAAGATATTTTTTTTAAGCTTAAAACATCTTTTTAGCAATTATTAACTTTACTACAATTCAATTGCACAATTTACTAACTGGCTGATATTTAACTCGATTTTACTTAGTTGATAAACAAGTTTTTAGCTTTAAACTTTTAGAGTTTTCTCTTATATTTTATGTAAGGAAAGTAATATCTAGATTTTGTTTCGAACATTAATAATTTTCAAACAAGCAGAAAGTTTTATAAAACATTTTGCTCTAAAGCTGAAACTAAAAAGTTTTTTTCAGTTCACCTAAGGACACACTGTATGCATTTATTCGTCCTTATTTTGTAGAAATCAGGAAACAAGTCGCATTAATTAATATTTGCAATATAACAAAAATGCATTCGTAATTTTACACCCTTTTGGTACTCTTGTATCGGTGCCCTTATGCTTTCCTTACTTTGCTTACCACCTTCCACCGGCCCAGCCTACGTTGTTGTACTTTATTGTTTCATAATCAATATTCCTATAAATAATTTAGCAATTCACAATTCAAACAAATAAATCAGATATTTAAGAAAAGAAATGGCAGTATAGTGTAACAACTAAATGTAATGTAATGTAAAATGTATTGCATGAGAAGAAGCAAATAAATTAAAGATCCATAATTAATTGAAACAAAAAATAAGGATCAGCAATTTAGAACAAAGTTTCAGTAGCATTTTGTTATGGTGATCATGGAATATTTAAAGAATTCTTCGTGGCTTGTTTTATCCTACAACAGGAATTAATATTTTATTATGTTTTCAAGATGATAGCTTGTTAAAAGGGGTATAAGATATTTGTCGAAGTAATACAATATGTGATCCTAAGTGTCCTGTTTAATAGGAGGTATAATCTGTAAAATATGCTTGAGCTTTGATGATTAAAGTATAGTCATTGCGTGACCACACAACTGTAGAATAGATATACACAAAAAAGTTAACGTGTTTAAAATCAGTTTCTTTTCTCTCCCGGAATGTCGTGAATCCTTTCTTAATGATCTTATTTCAAATCTTTTAATGGCAATAATCGGCATTGGCACTCGCTTTTCATTATTTTCAACATCGAATTGACAGGTGCAGATGCTGAGGACATTCATTAGCTGTATTGTATCGTTGCTTATACGGAATCATCTTAAATTCAAAGGCAATGATACTTCTATTGTAGACGAGCAGAATGTAAATGACAAATTTCTCTTAATTTGATTGATGAATTTTTTTAAAAGCTTTGCTTATTCAAACCCAATTTTTAACAAATTTAATAATATCTACAAATCAAATATGATTAATAAAATTGAAAATATCTTTAGCCCATTCTCTTTCTGTATTATCTGTTTTAACAGGCCTTTTGTTTTTGTGTTGTAAATGAAAGTTACGTTATATTCAAGAGTACGTACTGCTTTAACGTTTGTAATAAATTAGTTCTTGTCTAATGATTGTTGCAAACAATGTAAATTCAAATATTCTTCACATGATCGCAAGGCAACAATCAGTACCGAATTTCATTTACATGCACAATGCCACTTGCTTATAAAACCATCGTCGGAATTTAAAATAAGAATCTTAAGAGGCGTTAATCCAAGCGAGCAACATAACATTTGATCCATCAGGCGGAGTCAATGAGGGGCACTTGAGATGAGATTTCTCGAGAACCGCTGACGTACCCGGCCCAGGTCACTATTTTAAATTTCGAAACACCCACGATTCCATAATTTTAAGGCTGATTTTATTACGTTTGTATTTGTTCAGTTGTGCGATCGAGTCATAGCCTTGTTTGCACTTGGGGAATCGAGAAATAAAAAGGAAAAGGTACATCTGATGAAAATGATTCACTTAAAATGAGATTCCTGTCATTTGAGTATTTGGAAGAAAATATATTCAAAAAGAAACTCTAAATTAAGGTGTTACAATCGTTTTTATGTCACTTTTAAATTAGCGGGCGTAAATGAATTGTAGAAGAGGCAAGAAAATTAAAATAAAAGAAGTAAAATAAAAGCAATTTTTCTCCTAATTTGTGTAAGTTAGTTCCACTTTTGTGGTTGTTGATATAACTTTTTTGCATACATTTTGTTCATTACTGTACAATTCAACTTAGAAATTTTAATAATAATTCACAAAATGAATCAAATAAATTATTATTTAATCAAATGCCTGAAGTTTTTCTGAAGTGAAAGCTACAAGGAGACAAAAATGATTTTCAGTATAGGATCATTAAAAACATATTTTTGCTTTAAATTAAAAAAAAATGATTAAGAATGAATTTTTTCTCTTCAAAAATCTATTACTCTTAAATCTTAATATTTAAGAGAACTATCCGCTAAGCTCCTTGTAATGAAAACTGCTTCTCTGATGATTAATTAATTAATTTCAATTTATATTAATTTGAATTAATAAATTATTTTACTTTCCCTTTGCTATTCCATTCACTCTTTCCTATACTGTGTTACTTTCTGATTATCGTGCACTCAAGATTTACGTTCATTAACTTTTTATTTTATGTTTTATTATCAGTGCAATCTTTTAAAAGTTAAAGTGAGAATCACCATGTACTAAATTTTATATTAAAAGAAAATTAACTTAAACATTTCTTTTCCTTTTTTGTTTTTTTTTGTGTTTACATTCAATATTCAAATTGTGCTAAGTAAGATTGTGTGCTTTTTAAAAAAAGATTGTTGAAAAATTAAATATTTTCAATAACGCACACGTACCTAATAACATTTCTAACTTGTTTCTCCAACCTCTCGGCTGTTACTTGTCAGCCAATGATTTGTATTGTTTTCCTTTTCGTCATAAAATAGCAATTTTAAGTAAGTCTAAACTATAACACCGTTCCGGCGTTACAATAAAAAGTTTGCCTCGAAACCTAACAACCATTCTTCTACCACATGAACTCCGACCTGAACCTGGCTCGTATTTCTTTTACGTTACACTTGACTTTATGGCAACTTTAATGCTCTACGAACAGAATTTATGGATGCTGCTTGGTTTTATTATGAATATTAATTTTTTGATTGCCTCGGCGCGTTTGCGCTCGTAATTATAATGATAAAATTACTTAAGCAGAACCAGTAGAAGTAGGTAATGTGTACCTTAGAAATGATTGTAAAAGTGTAGATATACTGTGTCCTATAAGTATTTAATCGCTCTATGGTACCTTTTTTTTATTTTTGTTTAGTATTTTTAATTAAAAGAATAGAAAAAAAAACCATTAAAATCAGTTTGAATTTTCCCCAATCTTTGTATATTTGATAACTTCGATAAGCATGTTACTCAAACAGACAAACACGTTTATTTCATATGACCATGTACAGTCGGGGACGAAATTGTGGCTACGACATTTATATTGCTGGTTACTTCCCGCAAACGTTTATCCCTTTATACCTTCAGCATTCATAAATCGACAACAGCGTCTTAAAACTGTGCAAATAACATTTATTGGGCATTATTTCATAAATGAATAATCCCTTAATGGTGGGGTTTGTTTTGTTTATTTTATAGATGTTTTTAGTTGGACAAAATTATGGGTACAACAATGCAGCTTTAGTTTTATCAGAACTATTCTAGCGTGCACACAATATTAGTGGATTAATCTGAAAAACAGCATTTTTATTGAGTTAATAATTAATAGTGAAATGTCCTAAGAAAGTTCGTTTTTAAACTAAAAATTTCTCATGGCTCAAAGAAAAGAAATCGCTTTGGAAATTCGTAAACGTATTGTCGAAGACCGAAAAGTGGGTATAAGTTACGGACAATTAGCAAAAAAGTATAAAGTATCAGAAAACGCTGTTGTTCGTATTTGTAAAAAAATTGAAGCCACTAATAGTACTGAAAATATCGCGGGTCGAGGACGAAAAAGAAAATCCACTCCAATAGACGATGCCCGAATTGTGCAGGAAGTGAGAAAAAATCCTAGTGCAAGTGCTCGCCAAGTGAGGGAAAGTGTCAATATAAACGTACCTACTAAAACAATTAAAAGAAGGATTAAGGAGGCCGGCCTTCAAAGTTTTTTAAAAAGAAAGAAACCATTCATTAGTGGACGAAATAAGAAAAAACGATTAGCATTTGCAAAACAACATGTAAATAAACCCCCAGCCCATTGGGAAAAAGTGGTGTGGTCGGATGAAAGTAAATTTGAACTTTTTGGGACAAGACGAAGAGGTAGAGAATGGAGGCGAGCAGTAGAAGCCTTAAGTTCTGAAATGGTAGAAGCTACTGTTAAACATGGAGGCGGAAATGTTCTTTTATGGGGTTGTTTTAGTAAAAGCGGTGTAGGCAATTTAGCTAGAAAAGAAATTACGATGACAGGATTATCATACTACAAATTTTGGAAGAAAATTTGTATCCTTCGCTCGAAAAGATGGACCTTGACGACTTTATTTTTCAACAGGATAACGATCCCAAGCATACTTCGCGAGTTGCTAAGAATTATTTCCAAGAAAATGACATTGAAGTCCTTCAGTGGCCGCCTCAAAGTCCGGATCTAAACCCAATTGAACACTTGCGGGCTTATTTAGACGGCAAAATTTCACGAAAAGGAATAACAAATGCCACTTCTTACTTTAACAAACTGATCGCTGCTTGGAAAGAAGTTCCAGCAGAAATAATAACGAATTTAATTGACAGCATAAATATTAATTCTAGTGAAATTTATATAATACAAATTTAAAAAAGAAATTGTGCCCCTAATTTTGTCCACCTCTTATTTCAGAAATTATAAAGTTATTATAATAAAGTACTTGTTTTTTGTTTATCTTTTCACTTTTTTTTTGCTAGAATATTATATTTAGTTGTCAATAAACTGTTCAGTTGATTATTTTTGTGTATATTTTAATTCTGTGTATCTTTTTCAAATGCGATAGAACTCTCTTCCGTACCCACAATTTTGACCCCGACTGTATGTCCAATACATAGATTGTTTTTTCTTAGTAACCTAAGACACATCTTAGAGACTCTTACCAGAAATTCAATAGACTAAACAATAATAAGTTCATACCGCCCGTGGCTACAGAATTGTGCAAATCTGTCGTCGTTTTGCTAAATTGTTTTGAAAGCTTAATAAAACCGCACTTGATTTAGGCAATGAATTTTTGTTCATACATTAACTTGTGCCCATTAACATCCTTTACAGCACATAAGGGAATTTTATTTGCTCGGAACGATTTTTGAAGATCAAGCCTTCACCTACTCCGGTATAATAGAATAATAGAATAAATAGTCAATTTAAGAGTTTATTAATGTAAAAAGCACGCTGTCCTTTTATCATTTAAAAAGCGAAGCGAAGTTTCAATTCTTAAAAATGTTTAATTTATTTCAAGCACGAATAAAAATATCACGAAGGAGTGCAATCAAAACCAGCACACCCTTTACATTTAATTTAGGTTTATTTATTAATAGGTAATTATGTTTTTGTTTGCCGAATTTTAACAAATAGGAAAATAGTCAATTATGATTTCGTTGTATATTTGTGTATATGATGCTGCATTTCTTCAAGTAAATGAATTTAAAAAGTAAATATTTCATCGTGACAAATAGAAATTAAATAAGAAAATTTATTTGCTTTGTAAAAAGAAATATTGAAAGAAGTTTGATATTAAAACAAGCTATAAATTATAATGAAGACATCATTAAATTAGTTGTAAATTCGAAATGGTATTTCTTTGTAGTAAAAACAAACTTTATATATCCATAAAAACCAGCTCAAAGAAAATCACTAAAATTAAGTATGTGAAGACTGAACATTATATATCAATTAATTAAGTGTGGTGGTTTTGATAAATAGTATGTCTTTGAAGTATCTGTACACTTTTTTCTTCTAAACTTTGATTTATTTAATGCGTAGCAAATATTATACGTAGATTTAGTAGATTTATATAAAAAAAAGTTAAGGTGACGTATTCCCGTTATCGTCGATATCTAAAATTCCTTACGTAAATTTCACTCCTATAATTTTCACGGCATTAAAAACACATTTAATTGCGCGTATAAAGCCGTCCCGTTTTACAGTTAACAAGAATTTTAAAATTGGTAATTAGAATGCACATAAATATGCAAAATAGTTTTGTAATAGTTAGCATTGGTGAGTAACTTCACATATACGCATATTAGAGGCAGCGGCATGTGAACTCTTTCGCTTTGAAGTCGTTAATTATTTTACTTTACTTTAATTAGGAAGCATTATAGGACCCGCGTAACATATGTCATATATTTTGTTAATTAGTGGAAAATAGTAACACATCTAAAGTAGGACAAATACGTCTTGACCGGGCGTGGTAAGTTAAACTGTTTGTAAAAGAAATTTACAATGTCCATAAAACCTCACGTAGCCTCTGCACTAACGACTACTTCATAATAGATTTATCCTGTTTTGCTCAAATAATGAACAAAACTATTTGAGAAAATCCGCCTTTAACAATTCCACAGTGAAAGCAATAAATGAAATTTTAAAATACCCATAGCACTCATGTTTGTAATCACGAATGAATAATGTTTGCACTTCTCACAATCTGCAAATTGCGAGTATTGTTTTTCTTTAGTGGCGATTTAAAACTTAAGAGCATCTGTTTAGATCTGAAGTGCAATGTACTCAAATAAAGAGATTGAAAAGTTTCGTTTTGCATGCTGTTTAATTAATTGATAAAAGCGATGAGATTGCTGATAAAATGCATTTAATAGTACAATGCATTGAAATACTCTTTTTTGAATTGTTTTAATTGTATTAACATTATTTTTTAATAGTTGAGAGTAATAAAAATTCTTCTAAACTTCGTCATGTCGACAAAGTTTCATTGATGAAATCCAATATCGTAATAGATACTGCTCTCAACTATTAAAAATAGGCTATAAATAACTCTATAATTTATGAATTTATTTTTCTCCTTTTGGTCAGGAGTATTACATTTACACAATTATAGTTTTGGAAACAATTTTCAAATAAGAAAAGTTTCAATTAAGTATAGGTATAAGAAACTCAGTAACAGTAACATTACTATTCTATTTTGGTAAGTACTTTAATGGGTTATATTACGAAATTCAAATGAGTCATTTGAGTTTCATGAAATAGAACATTAAAGCACTTGAAATTTTATTTTGTCATGTTGGTGGCAACATACTTAGCTGCTACATTTGTTCAAATCGCAAATTGCAAATGATAACCTACTTCCAAATTATGGATGTTTGAAATTACCTTTATTTTTTGACATCGCAAATCATAAATATAACTAAAATACTTTTTAAACTCACAAAATATTTAATGAAAAACATAACTTTCAAGTTGACTTTTGCTTGAAATTATTTTAAACCTGTGTTTAAACCACGTTTAAACGTCAGTCAAAGTTACCATCCGCCATCAACAAAACAAAATTTTCCTACATTAACTTAGAAAATAAGGCAGACTTTTTAAGCTTTTTTCATATCTAAGAGCCAAAATAGAAAATATTCTATGAAGTACACGTTTCATAAGACATTTTGGCTCACTTGTCCTTTTCTAAAACTCGACGCGTGCAGTAAAATTACCTCTTATGAAACTTGTTCTTTAATATATTAGTGCGATCCTGTTACTTTAAATTTATGATATTGTGGTCGTCGAATTCGCAGTAACGATAGAATTAATTACTAGCAATATAAACACAACTAATCATATCCCTTCAAGGTGTAAAACAGGGGCTCCCAACCATTTTCAAGCACCGGTCCCTTATAATAAGAAAATAAAAATTTCCCTCCACACCCTTTCAAATTTATTTAATATTTGTAAAATAGTAGGCGTAGATACACAAATAGTCTTAAATTTAAATTTTGGTAAATTGTGGTATGTGATTCTATTTGACTTTATTTCATTTTTTAATTATAAACCGATCCCATAATCTTTTGACTTTTCTTTTTGATACGATTTGACTCCATTTTACATTTGCATTATCATTTATCAGCTCTTATGTTCCTCTTTCTTTTGTTTAAATTTTCGATTAATTAACTTCGCCATTGCTATTGATTTGACTTATCATTAGTTAATTTTATAGAATTTTATTCAAATCATCGACCTTTATTTCTTCTTTTATTCGATTTGTTCTTATTTTTTAACTAATAATTTATCATACTATTTTGTTTTTTCTGTTGTTTTGATTTTATTTGACCTGTATCTTTTTAAGTAAAAACTTTTTTTTAATTTTGAACTGGACAGAATTATGATTGGAAGTACACTCAACGTTTCTCTTTAGATTAATGGCATCGGGACGAAGCGAAAGGTTGGGTGTATTTTTACTTATATTTCTTATCGGACAAGAATCAACTTCATTTATGTAGTTTTTAAATTATCAGTTGATCGTATTTTGTCTTTTTTTGTCTTTTCTTTTATTCGGTGTTTCTGCTTATTCTCTTACGCTGCGTTCGCTTTTACCTTAACTCTTTGTTATTTTTTATTGTTAATAACTTCTTCTTGTTTGTTTTGACTTTTCTTGCTATTATCAGCGACAGTTCTTCCGCGCACTTCCTAACATTTAATTTTATAATTACTTTAAATTCTTCAGAAAGTTGTTCTGCCTTCGTATTTTCCCAATCTTCTCCTCTAATTCTATCTCAAGTTCTACATCTTGTTTAAATTTTTCAGCTACTTTCTTTTATAATTATCAAACTAATTAATTTAAAATTTAAATAGAATCATAAACTGCTTACTTCCAAATAAAATGAACCGAATATTATTACCGTTTTAGAGGAGGAACGCTCCATTTTAGCTAAGCCTAATGATTCTAAACGTTATTGAGGAAATTGAACCAGATATTAGGGCCTTTTGTTAGAATTTTTATACTAGATTTAATTCAATTTCTAAAACAATGTAAATTATGCAGTATTATACAGTAAAAACTGCTACGAACAATTAAATTGAAATGTTTCAAGAAATAGAACACGTTTTATTTTCAATTAAAACATGTAACCAAAACTGTATTGTTCCAAATATTATTACAGAAAATGAACCAAAGATTAATTTTTGTACAAGATTTGATTCGATTTCTGTAACAATGTACCCTTATTTATTTATATATTTATTATGTTACTCAAATTATCGTTGGAAATGTATATTTATTGCCCGTTGGGCAAACACCGCAGAAAAAAAGAAAAAAAAATTGTTTCATATACAGGTTGCTTTTTGTAATAAAAAAGAAACTTTGTGAAGAGACTTCTTAATTATTCAGGTATTTTCTAACAGGCGTTATTTTAATCGGAATAAAAATTTCAAATAAACAACAATGATAACATGCTTTTTCTTCAAACTGCTTTCGTTAGTGAATAACTTCAATAAAGCAGCACAACTATTTTCTTATAATTTGCCACGCATTCAAAAGCCTGATGGAAATCTGGCTCTGATCAAATGTCTCTCAAGAAATGAGGTGGATGATCTTAAAAGTATTATGTCTGAAGTAAATTGAGACATACTCTTTGTTGGGATGAATACGGATGCTGCTTTTTCTATCTTCATTGACATTCTGTTGTACTTATTCGAAGAGATGCATTGTACTTATATAAATAAAATAGATTTAGATTTAGAATAAAAAGGAAATCAGTAATGAATAACTGGATTACACGGGAAGTCAAAGACATGAGCAATAAATTAAAAGATCTTTATTGTTACCATCTCACCTTCTCTGCCCTCAACTGCGAGGCAAATATAAGAACATGAAATCTACGTTTAAGCAACTAATTAAAAATACCAAACAAAACTTTTATAGGAAGGTTATCTACAGAAATAACAACATTTCTAGAAATGTCTGGAATATTATTAATGAGACTGGTTGCAGTGGTAAAAAAAGATACTCAACAATTTTACTGAAAGATAATAATAATGAAGTAGTATCTCCCCCTTAACAATTTTACTGAAAGATAATAATAATGAAGTAGTATCTCGCCCCTTCGAAGTTTCCGAAATTTTTGCTGCCCATTTTACGTATGGCCCTGTTAATAAAATCCATGCAAGTATGAAAAAGCTCCTCCTCCGACCCAAACCAAATTTTTTGTTTAAAGAAATTTTGATGATAAATTTACCTTTTTCTACTGGGAAGTTTCCATCAGTCCTAAAAACCGGCTCACTAAGTCCAGTTTATAAGGCAGGCAATGCGACTAGTGTGGATAATTATCGGCCAATAACGATTTTGAATATTTTTTCATCACTGACAAGCAGCATGGCTTTCTATCTGGAAAATCTACCGAAACTACCGTCGTACACCACCGTGGATATTGAGCTTCTACTAACGAAACTTGATACGTATGGTGTCAAGAGCCAAGCAAATGATTGGTTTAGATCTTTTTTAATTTACAGAAAGCATGTAGTCAAAATTAATGCGAAAACTTCGAAGTATTATGACTTGTTTATGGGTGTCCCACAGGATTCTGTGTTGGGACGACTACTGTTCTTGTTATTCTTCAATGATCTCCCTTTAAATATGTCTGTTGGTCATCTTTGCATGTGGTTTAGAACTTTTTTAATTGACATAAAGCATGTAGTCAAAATGAATGAGAAAACTTCAAAGTATTATGATTTGTTTATGGATGTCCTTCAGGATTCTGTGTTGGCACCACCATTATTCTTGTTATTTCTGTATGATCTCCCTTTAAATTTATCTATTGGTCATCCTTGCAAGTTTGCTGTTGACTTGATAGTAGTGGTCTCGGCCCAAACTCCTGCTTCAAAATACAAATACCGTTGTCTCTGCAGTTCAAGATTGGTTTAATGAAAATCGTTTATTGCTAAATTTAAGTAAAACTGTAGTAATGCTTTTTATAATATATTAAGTTTTGACAGAGTACTTTTTAGTGGTTAAAATATCAGTATCAAAAATTCCACTAAATTTCTTGGCTCTGTAATTGATTGTCAGTTGAAATAGGACGAAAACGTTGCTGGAATTTGCTCCAGGGTTAACAAGTCATGTTATGCAATTCTTAGAATCAAATCTTACCTAAATGCTGGTGTTCTATTAAATAGGTATTACAGCCTTGTTTATTATCACTTACAATTAAATATGGATATTTAAAAAAGGATCATTAGGATGTTATTTAACCTTTCCCCTAGAGAATTTTGCAGACAGGCTTTCAGTGCAAGAAAAATTTTGATTTTGCCCTCTAACTATATTTATAAATCTGCGCTTTATGTTAAGAAAAACTTTTAAAAATTGGATACTGTTGGTTGCCTACATGATTATAATACGCGTCTTGGCTCATCAGTCCGCCTTGTAAAACATCGGATCTCCACGTTTGAACGAAGCCCCTGCTATGAAAATCTTTTACCTACCGATCTTAGATCTTCCGAAACCAATACTGATCTAGACAACTTAAATGTTTCTTAACTATTAAGTGCTTTTATTTCGTGGGTGAATACTACTTCGCTTTTATTTCGTGGCTAAATACTACTCAGCTTACAGTCGGGGACAAAATTGTGGGTACGGAAGAGAGTTCTGTCGTATTTGAAAAAGATATATACACAGAATTAAAATATAAACAAATCAACTGAACAGTTTATTGACAACTAAATATAATATTCTAGCAAAAAATTATGGGTACAATTTCTTTTTTAAATGTTCTATTACATAAATTTCATCAGAATTAATATTTAGTATGACCTTCCTTGGCTGCAATGACTGCTGTAAGTCGCCGTGGTATGCTGTCAATTAAATTTGTTATTATTTCTGCAGAAAATTCTTCCCAAGCAGCGATCAGTTTGTTAAAGTAAGATGTGGCATTTGTTACTCATTCTCGTGAAATTTTGCCGTCTAAATAAGCCCACAAGTGTTCAGTTGGGTTTAGATCCGGATTTTGAGGCGGCCACTCAAGGACGTCGATGTCATTTTCTTGGAAATAATTCTTAGCAACTCGCGAAGTATGCTTGGGATCGTTATCCTGTTGAAAAATAAAGTCGTCAAGGTCCATCTTTTCGAGCGAAGGATACAAATTTTCTTCCAAAATTTGTACGTATCATATTCCCGTCATCGTATCTTCTATTCTAGCTAAATTGCCTACACCGCTTTTACTAAAACAACCCCATAAAAGAACATTGCCGCCTCCATGTTTAACAGTAGCTTCTACCATTTTAGAACTTAAGGCTTCTTCTGTTCGCTTCCGTACTCTACCTCTTCGTTTTGACACAAAAAGTTCAAATTTACTTTCATCCGACCACACCACTTTTTCCCAATAGGCTGGGGGTTTATTTACATGTTGTTTTGCAAATGCTAATCGTTTTTTCTTATTTCGTTCACTAACGAATGGTTTCTTTCTTTTTAAAAAACTTGGTAGGCCAGCCGCTTTAAACCTTCTTTTAATTGTATTAGTAGAGACGTTTATATTGACACATTCCCTCACTTAGCGAGCACTTGCACTAGGATTTTTTTCTCGCTTCCCGCACAATTCGGGCATCGTCTCTTGGTGTGGATTTTCTTTTTCGCTCTCGACCCGCGATATTTTCAGTACTATTAGTGGCTTCAAATTTTTTACAAATACGAACAACAGCTTTTTTTGATACTTTATACTTTTTTGATAATTGTTCGTAACTTATACCCACTTTTCGGTCTTCAACAATACGTTTACGAATTTCCAAGACGATTTCTTTTCTGGGAGTCATGAGAAATTGTTTGTTTAAAAACGAACTTTCTTAGGACATTTCACTATTAATTATTAACTCAATAAAAATGCCGTTTTTCAGATTAAGCCACTGTAATTGTGTGCACGCTAGAATAGTTCTGATGAAACTAAGGCTGCATCGTTGTACCCATAATTTTGTCCAACTAAAAACATCTAAAAAATAAACAACACAAACCCCACCATTAAGGGATTATTCATTTATGAAATAATGCCCAATAAATATTATTTGCACAATTTTAACACGGTGTTGTCGAATTATGAATGCTGCAGGTATAAAGGGATAAACGTTTGCGGGCAGTAACCAGCAATATAAATGTCATACCCACAATTTCGTCCCCAACTGTATATTACTGTCAGAGATGGGTAATAAACCGATAGATACATACATTAATGTTACCAAAATTGTCTTACCCTCCTCTGTGTAAGTTTGTCTGTTTAATAGAAAAAATGATTTTACTTGCTACTAATGTACAATATTTAAAATTTATTTTATTTAATTCACATTTTACATAAAATATTACACATATTATACGTATGCACAAGATACGATGATATAACGCGACCGGATTAGCCGACTGTTGGGAACAGTGGGCACTTGTTCGCTGCCAATGCTCCGTGCAAATTGCACTTCTTTGATGATAACTAAAAAGCTAATTGCTCTGTGTTGATTTGTAAACCGTTTTTATGATTAACTGCACCCTTCAAGTCGCGACACAAATTTATTACGCTGGAAGTAGTTTCATTTGGATGTGTAAATATGCTTTGAAATTACTTCCAGATTTTTTCTTTTTTCATTTTTGCAGATTAGCACGAGTAAAATTTGTTAATAAAATTTTTAATTAACCGAGTTTTATGTTACAGTGTGGAAAATAATGAATAATCGTAAGAAGGAAAGCTGGACATATTTAACTAAATATAATACTTTTCCATATTACTTGAACATCCTATAGAGTAGAAAACAATTGCATCCTGTAGAGTGGAACGCCTCTGTTAATTTTATTTAATTCAAAAAGATATTTATTTTTATTTAAGTGGATAATAACTTTTATTTAGACAGACTAATAAAATTCAGTATTAACAACAATAATTTCAATATTCGAGTACAGATATGTCATGTTATGCCTCATTTAAATTTTCACAATAGAAATCGAGAAAGGCGCGAGTCATGCCAGCTCGGTACTGAAAACACCGCCAAATAAACAATACAGGAACTCGCTTCAGTGCAGAGTGAATCTACCCTCTTGACCCTTTGGTCCTGTCACTTCATCATCTCCGGTCTTGTGTCGTCTTGAATGCATATCAAATTTAGGTTGGTCAAATTCTTGGAATCATCATACACAAATAATGTGGATCTAATGACACAGTTTTTTCAATAAAAACAGACACGCGACAAAATACCAGGAATACATGTTGTTTATATTATCGGATTGGAGAATGGAATTTACACATATGTTGTTCATTTAATGGCACATTAATATCTGATATTTCTCTGCCTAAGCTCTTGTATTTGATGTTAAAAAACTGATTTTTTAAGATAGTTTATCAAAGAGGTAATTGTAAAGCATTAGGCTAAAAAGATGTAGATTGCAAAGTATCAAAGATTTTTTCAGCGGAGAATATTAGTTATAGAAAGTCTAATTTAACGGAAATGGAGAAGTCTTAAATAAAAAAAGAAAACATTTTACTATTTCTAATGAAACTGCATGTCACAGGTAAATACCACCCAGCACATAATACACTCAAAGTGAAATTATTTTCGGCCTTTGGAAGTTAAAGTTGTTTGCACCTAATGTTATAAGCAAACTTCCTTAAAGATAATATTATTATCGTCTGATTACAAAGTAGCAAGCGTAACAAAATATCAATCGACTAATCTTGCCGTGCGTCGAATAAATTTGTGACTTTGAATTACTCATTTAAATTTGGTGCGTAAATATTTGCGATTGTTTGTGTTTCTTTATTACAACTTCCCGATGAAAGTGTGTGTTAATATTTACAAGAAAACGAAAAATCCGAGACGCGTGTCCTGATATTTTTAATCTGTGTGCCGACTGATTCAAGGTAAATTATGCCGGCGATTACATGGTATTTTTATCAACGTATTCTTTGAAAAAAGTAAATCGAATTAAAAGATTAGATTTCACTGTTTTTCTAAATAAAATATGAAAATATGTAAATGACACGC
The DNA here is from genome assembly GCA_036172665.1 of Prosopocoilus inquinatus. Taxonomy (NCBI): domain Eukaryota; kingdom Metazoa; phylum Arthropoda; class Insecta; order Coleoptera; family Lucanidae; genus Prosopocoilus; species Prosopocoilus inquinatus. Next base: position 27,429,323 of record CM069876.1, on the reverse strand, counting down.
GTCCAATAAATGCCGTCGATGCAAATATGTGTTTTCTTTTATAAATAAATAGCACATCTCCAAAAACAAGTAAAAGGGCAAAACCAAATCTTATTTACATCCTCGACTTATGATAACATCGTAAAAATATATTTTTATTTCAAATTATGAGCTTATGACTTGCCATGAGGTTTGGAAGACATTAATTTTCCTCAACTTCATATCCATCTCTTTTTATTATAAAAGATTAAAAATAAACTAATGTAAGACAAAAATAGTCTATATTTTGAATCTGCAACTCTTAAATTCCAACAATATTGAAAACTTACCATAAACAAAATCTGGACTAAAAAATTAATGATTTGATTATTTCTAAATTCACAGCATAAATAGTATTGCTATTTTCTGTTTATGCCAATATTTTTTTTTTAATTTTGTAAAGATTTCGTAAATTAAAATGAAACAGTATCAATTAGACACACTCTGTATACAATTCAATGACACTAATTATTAATTAAAAAACATCATATTTAACAGAGTTGTTATAAAATTTATAACATTCTACGGATGTTTGTCTCCTTTTGCTAAAGTAGTTTTTAATGTGTAACTTGATACTGAGATTTGACAGGCAGGTGGTAAGCGCACGTGCAAAAGAATAAATAAGTTTATCAAAAGAAACACTTTGCTCAGCTTTAAGGAAGTATTTAACTATATTTATTTTACGAGATAATTTCGGGTCAAATGTTAGAGCCGTTCTGGTTGGCACAATGCGGCAGAACAAAAACGTATACAGGATGGATCCTTCGACAAGTTGCAGCACGTGAATAAAATTTTATGTCGCTTTAACGACTTTTTAGGGTATTTATTTAAGAGCAATCTGCCCTTAAATGTGTACTCCAGATACGATCATTACTTGTCATACTTGTGAACGATTATGTTGTATACAAACATATTCGACGGTCAAAGTGCTGCATTTTATTGTATTCCGGCGCAAACAACTTGTGATGCAACGTTCAAGTGATTGTGTGTTTAGTCAAGTCGTTAGTTCTCTAACACACCCAACTATTTAGATACTAAGATAGCAACTCCTTAACTCTTACATTTTTACCGCACTTTGGCATTTGTGGAAAACATAGTTGTTTATTTCTTTAAGGTCCGTCATTGCTAATAACTAATCTTTGATTATGCAAAAAACCAAACTACCTACAAATTTGAATTTGACATTAAGGTCTTTGTTTTAACATCTTATGGTATTATAATTATGATTTTTATTGAAATAACTTTATTTTGATTTTATAAACAGCTAAAATAGCGACATCTCACTATCGCTTTTTGACCTGACATTGCAGTAGGATAGACAAGTTGAAGCGGGATTTGCTCCTAATAAGTCCCCCATGCAAGGCGGCCATGCTTGCTGTCAAAGCATAATGAAAGTTTTTAGAAAAATTTTGTGCAAATCGTTCTTGATTGCAGTGAAAACCTCGAGCAGCCTCTGGACAGCTGTTTCAGCCCTGCTTGGGGCTTCTTCAGCAGAGACGTAGCTCGACATTCCCACTGCAGACCAATTATTAGGAGCAAATCCCGCTTCAATTTGTCTATCCTACTGCAATGTCAGGTCAAAAAGCGATAGTAAGATGTCGCTATTTTATCTGTTCATCATTCTTACGTCGCAATGGCGAATAAATTGGGCAACTCGTTTTTGGTCTGCAGTGGGAATGTCGAGCTACGTCTCTGCTTAAGAAGCCCCAAGCAGGGTTGAAACAGCTGTCCAGAGGCTGCTCGAGGTTTTCACTGCAATCAAGAACGATTTGCACAAAATTTTTCTAAAAACTTTGATTTTATACTTGTTGATTTCATTAGATTTGATTGTTACGGTTATTCCTTGAGGTAATTTACTTTAAATTTGAGTTACTTTGCTATACCTACCTACGTAAAGTAAGAAAATGATGCCATATTAAAAGATACATAGAAAGTATAATGACGTCCTGGATATTAAATTTGATGTGTAACGGTGATCGGGTTTTATAACGTGAAGAATCAATATACATATCATTCAATTGAATGATGTATTGATTCTTAACGTTCTAAAACCCAATCAACGTTACACTTCAAAATTAAATGATACCTAGTGTAGTAATACTAATATTCGAAAATACAATGTGGATACTGAGAATTTATTTAAATAAGAAAGAAATTATAAATATCTTGGACAGTATTACTTACTCTAAGTAAAACACAAATATTTATAACCTATGTATTTGAAAACATCAACAATTAGTTCTTTCCTGGGTACATGTCTAATTTGAGTATAAATTTTGTTACGTTTGACTAACTAAAAAAATATTATTTTTTGTGTACATATATGGTGCGCGATCGTATACCATCTTGTACCACTTTGAAAATTAATACATACGGGGTATTTGGTAGGCAGTCAATAACACTGTTAAATAATAAAGATATTCAAGATCTCTTTTGTATTGATTAATGGTATGTGAGCTTTTAAGGTATAGTTCTCCAAATTCTAATACTCCTAGTATTTTTGCGACATAAAAGTTATAAATACCGCAATGTTAAGTAACTCTGTATCACAAAAAAATATGCACTGACAACGCAACGAAATAGATGAGAAAATTTATTGCAGACCAGTTCAACACTTATCAACAGCATCGATAAAATTTTTACTACCAAGCTATTATAAGAAACAGAGAATTGGAGTTTGAGTTGAAAAGCACAGCCATCTTAATGAATTTGTAAAAATCAAAATATCTTCTTTATTTATTAATTTCCAATAAAATGATAAAGAACAATTTTAATTCAGAATTCTATTCTCTATCGATTGGTCAAATAGTATACAAGGTGTTAAAAAAGTGTTCTTTTCCCTTTATTTCGTTAACGGGATGTTTAATCGTTTTTTTTAATGCATCGTTGGAATCAGGGCAAAAAGTACTATTACTTTGCTAATTTAACCGTAAAACTTTAATAATAAAAAAGTTAGCAATAGTGCCGAGTTATTTTTGAACAGTCTGTATAATTTAGCCAATTGCACACAAAATCGATTCGTTACAGTCAACACCTGATTTTGTTATTTTATTGTTATTGCAACTTTACAGTACCATCTCTATATCCTAAAGATATTATATTGCCGCTATGCTCAATTAAAATGATTCCTCTCGACAATTGCGGCAATTGAGAGGGGAGATGGTTGTGATATATGCATATACTGTTTTAAATTTATGCCACTAAATGTTCATGAAGATGTGGTTAGCATGCGTATGAGTATCCCTTTTATCAATAATGATATCTACCGTATAATGAAATCGGCTTATTCTTGGAAGATCGTTACCATCGTTACCGTATACATACTTTATTGTTTTGGCATATCTTCTCCAAAACTAGTTTGTTTTGTCTTTCAAATTTGTCTATAGTATGTAGGGGAAGATGGTATATATTGTGACAGATTTTTTGAAATTCATAGATTAAATAATTTTGTAAATGTAGATGTGGTACTTAACTATAGGATGTATTTTATGTTTGTTTATCTAAAAATAAACAGATTAGCTAATAAAAAAGAAATGCGTGAAAATGAAGCCACATGTCCCACAATATACCACCTCCTGGTATATAGTGGGACATAGGAAATTTACAATAAAATATATATATAATACAAAATTTTATTGATAATATCGTGAAATAACGAACCAACAAGTTAACACGGCAGTAACAAGAAGAATTAAACTTAAGATACACTTTGCAGATATAATAAAAGCTAAATAAAAAATTCATTACATATCTTAAGGCCCTTTTTGTACCTCCTATGGTAATTGGGTCTGGTAGCTTACAAATCAAATCTTGCTCTGCTACATAGTCTTCGTCTTCTTTTTCGGGAAATATAAATCTAGACTGTGATATCTTCTTAAGAAAATTAATAAAATATTCATCAGCTACTATTTTCAAAATTTTTCCAACTTAATGTTTAACATGCTTTTTGTGCGGATACTGCATTAGAATAAAATCATTTCAATTTCAATTTACTGCCACTCAAGATTAGTTATTCAGAACATGATATGTGTGTGGAGTCATCGCACATAACATTATCATCAAAATCGCTCTCGCTTGATGATTCTAAAATTTTTCTTTTTATGCTTATGGCTTTTCGTTTTCTTTCTAATTTTATTTTTTGTTGTCTATCTTTTTCTTCTGCAGTCTGCTTTTTCTTCAATATTTGGTGTGTCGGTCAAAATCTTTGATTCTGCCTTTTTTCTTCCTCTACGTGTTTTACATGCAGTCTCACTTCTTCTGGAGTAACGATTTTTTTTTCAATCTTCTTTACTTTCGGTGTTATAACATTGTCACAAATGGATTTATATAGAATAAACTCTATATAAATCCATTTTTAACAGATGCCAAAGCACAGTAGGAAATGGAAATAACAATGAAAGTGGAGAAATGCAAGTAAATGAAAATGTATATTGTTTACCACAGAAGAAAGTGACAATGTTATAACACCGAAAGTAAAGAAGACTGAAAAAAAAATCGTTACTCCAGAAGAACCAAATCCGCATAGTTTACTTTAGGTGGTCCATAGTGCGACACGTCCTACTAAATAGCAACTGTCAATGTCCCAGTAAACATCATGAGGCCATTTTGTATTTAAATAAAAAATGTAAGACAGCCGATGCTTTGAAGAGATTCGTTTTTTAGACATACCTTTTAGATGAAATGATGTATCTCTGCAGACAAAATTTCAGATATATTTTAAGCTAGTGTTTAATAGGAGACTAAAAACAATCGTGTCCCAGTATATAGCATCTCCTCTTTATACACCCCTTTACCCTATTTGGTAAGATAACTTTTTCGAAAAAACAAAATGGTAATTGACTACTACTTTTGCTCCTAATAATCGAAATTTACAAGGCTAGCAGAATGCAGCTGTGTACGAATGATATGTTATGTTTTTAGCAAATTTTACGTTTGGGATTGTTACAATTTTGTGAATCTCGAAAGTTTTTAAATAAACCAAACCCGTTCGGGATTTTAACTTTTTGGAAACAATCCCGCATTCGGGATTCCAGCCACTTCCTAATTAAAAATAGAAGATGAAAAAGGCGTTCATGGTTTTTTTCCTTATGGGCATTTTCAAGTGCGTGTGTAATCTGTTGGACGAAGAAAAAATTACTATCTAAAAAATTTCGTTAAACCGTGCTTAAAAATTAAAGCGCGAAAGCGTATGAATACGAAAGAAAAAAGAGTCAACTTCAGGACTGCCAATCTAAGTACAGAATTTAAAAACCATATCAGTACTGAAAACAGTTAGGTCATTTATGATATTGTGAGAAGATACAATCCTGTGACGTAATATCTCTAATTTTTCAACCATGGTGGGGCGATTACCTTTAGTAGAGAGTGAAGTAATTCTACAGGTTTTGAAAGGTCAAAGAGTACGGGAGTGATCAAGAAAATGTTTGGCAAAAGTCAGATTCATGTTTGGTCAATCTAAAAGATCTTAGGGGTGTACGTTTACTCGAATATTGAAGCAGGTGTTCGTTTCTCAAATATTGAAGCTTACAGTCTGAAGATGTGTCACAATATAAGTGAAGAGATACTAATACAAGTATTTTTTTTTTGTAGAAAAAAGCACTTTAAAATTTTGCAAAGTTTTAAAAGAAACCCTAAAGACTACTGACTTTAAGCATTGTTTTATTTTAACAGAGACAATTTAATTGAATTAGGGGTAGTAATGTTATTAATAAATTAATTTTACAAGCGATTAAGAATATTTAAAAGAGATTTTACAGGAAAATCGTCCAGAAAAGCAATTCGAAAATTATTAATTTTGTTTGTGATATCTAATATACACATAAAGAACCGAAAATGTTCTGTAAAACAATAATCTCGAAGCAGCAAAGTTATATTCATAAGGATAGAAAAGAGTTTTTATAATACTAAATATAAATATAATAATTTGGCAATTACATGGTTATACGTAAAATCCGGATCATAGGCAAAATGAACTATTTTTATTCTTCTAGGCAGTTGAATGAAACTTGTACACACATTTTTTCATGTAAAGTGTAATTTAAGCAAAATTTAATTTCGTCTGAGAAGCCTAAAATGGACTTTAAGCGCCTATTCTGCTTTTAAAATGCCGAAAACGTATTTTAAGTACCTATTATGCTTTGCGTCTAAAAATGCACAAATAAGCAAATTTGTTTACACATTTTGCCAGTTATTAGGGAATTTCTTAAAATTCAAATGAACGGAAATGATTTGTGCCAAAGACTATACTTGACACTCGAATGAATCCTCGAATGTGTGTACGTAGGTGGGAATGGTAGACGTGTTTCCATGCGTATATGCATTCGGTCTCTTAAATTTATAGAAAACTGGACTCAAATTTTTCCAATCATTTAATCACAGAAGAATGTTCTTTCACTAGGAATTCGCAACGCGTCTAGTAATTCCGAAGAAATTTTACTGGACGACCAAACAGACCTAATATATTCAAACTTTTTCGAAGCCTGCAATTAAAAAAAATCCTCCCGGTGTTACGGAGTTGTCCGTAAATTTTAGAATTTAGTTTTCTCTGTATAATATACAGGATGTCTCATTAAAAGATCTTGGTGAAAATTTTTTCTTTCGCAGAGATTATACCGATTGTTATTAATATTATGACTATGATGAAAATTATTAGTGTTTGTGTGACTTCTCTGAAACCTTTAAATTCGAGAGAGTTGTTGGAACTTGGTGATTGTAAGATCAAGGAAATTGATACTATTATTAATTATCATTCTTTATAAAAGTTTTTGTTTGCATTAAAACTTACTAAACTTATTTACTTTCAAAAAAAATTCCAAGCTCAAATGGGATCGTTCACTGAATTTTAAAAATGATTTTAGTCATAAAAAATACAATTTTTCAGATCAAAAATGTGCTCATGTTTTAGTAACGAATTTATTTAGTAAAATATTACTTCTTCTTCTATCTTTGAAATTACCTATAAAACGACGATTGATAAATTTAATGTAAAATAACCTGGCACTCATGTTACAAATCGTATACTAAAAACGTTCAAAAATTTTACCAAACCAGTACTAATGCTTTTGTTGAATTTCTCATCATTTTTTAATTGTGAGCTTTCGTTATGTATGTATGTATTGTGTTGTATTGTAAGCGATTGTTAATTCTGTTAATATTTGTATTGTGATAGTTTACACATTGTTTTTTTTTCTATAAACATTATAACTGCACGAAGGCCGCCAGCTGAAACTTGGCATATTAAAAAGATGGAGCCGATATCTTGGCACCAGGTATATTATCAGAAGGAGATTCATTTTTCAGAGATAAATAATATGTACATATTTTCTTTCTAAATAACAAATAAAGGAAAATATTATTAAAATGCGATGCAATATCATTAATTTTGTGACTACAAACTAGTGTTTTACGCATTACATTTATTGGGCATAATAATAATGCTATTAAAGTTAATAGCTACAGAAATGTTAAAATAAGAGATAATTGTTTCTGTAGATGATACGTTTTGCTTAGAATTTATACAAGGGCAATAAAAATATTTCTCAAATATAATAATTTCGATTAAAACTGTGTACTTACCTGTTATTATCCAATCCCAAACCATAATCATAAAAACGCACCTGTATCCAAATTGTGTTATGTCACTTAAAGCACCGTTCTGGAATATCTTGATCATCAACAATAAGAAAAAAAATAACCAAGATATATGAATTGAACAGTAATTAAAGTAGCATCACCACTTACAGTGTATACTACACAGTATTTTTTTTTAACTGTGGCCATAGAGATTTACATGCTAAGAATTTTGCGTCGTGTTAACTTATATTCTGCTAAAAATCTTAAGTAAGCTAATTTTAGTTTCTAATATTAAATTACATAATTTGTTACAAATTGCACATTGCCAGAATAACAGATGCATCTTTAAATTAATTATTTTAATGTTAAAAGTCAATTTTTTTAATGAATCGAGTAGGTCGACGTTAAAGAGAAATTAATCACTGCCGTCTAAATGTCTGTCTGACGAATTAATTTTCAATGCAAAGTTTTTTAATCTCAAACCGGACAGAAAAATGAAGGGAACACACTCAACGTTTCGCTATAGAAACGTTGAGTGTGTTCCCTTCATTTTTCTGTCCGGTTTGAGATTAAAAAAACTTTGTATTTACAATTTTCATCGGACAAGAACAAACTTCAATTATGAATTAATTTTCGATTTTGACCTGCTCATTCATATTTGGTCCTTAATAATTTCAACGTTACATATTAAAATAATTAAATTAATGATGCGTCTCTTATTCTGATAATATTTATTTTGTAATAAATTATGTAATTGTTTATTAGCAACAAAAATTTGCTTAAAATTTTTAACAGACCAGAAGTTAACATGTCATGTCATGTCATCGTGACAGTTTACAATGTGTTACCTTTTTATCTTTACATTATTTTTAATCCTTGATTAACTTTTTTAAATTGATGGATGACGATAGTCCTTCTAGAAGGGCCCATCTTGGCTTAGATGATGTAGTCCATAATGGACGTCACTTCGAAGACCGAACAAGATCCCTGAGATCCTCCCGGTCAATTGATCAGTAGTAGGTTTGGAAAATTATAAAATAATTAATAAACTATTAAATATGTCACCTGAATATTGAAGACAACTCTAAAGACAGTGTATACTATGTGTCCTATATAACATTTCCAGCATAGGGATCTTGCTTATTAAAGAGATAGGAATTAGGTTAAATTAGATGAAATTTATGATCACGAAAGAATTCACTGCGCTTGCTATAATTTAAGATATGCAAAGTCAAAGCTCCGTAACTCGAACTCCTATAACTCGAATTTTTCTACAACTCGAAGTTGCTTACTATCCCCTGCAGTTGCCTAGCGTTTCACACCGAGTTTTCGCTGTTTATTTCGAATTTCTATAATTCGAAATGAATTTGACGAACAAAGGACTTACAAAGCTCTGTAACTCAAATTTTTACGACAAATACCCACCTTTTTTGTCATGAATTTACGTTCCAGCGACGCTGCTTCTGGGAATCCTCTTCTTCGGATCTGAGACACTTCAGTTTCACAAAACAAAAAACTATTATGTTAATCTCTGATTAACTAATTGGAGTTTACGTTTGGCAACATCGAAAAATTGCCACTTTGACACCGCTTTAAAGTAATCTGTCGTCATGGCGTCAGACTGCAGGCAGGTAGTGTGATGTTAGAAACTCAAAATAAATAAATACATCTTAAATTCTTCGCATTAGTGCAATTAATGATTTTTAAAAATGAAAAAGGAAAAAAGAATGGGAGGAAGGAAACTTTAGTGCAGTTGAATTACTTGAACATATATGGCAAAGACACATTTTCTGTTGTGGTACAGTTCAGCGGGATTACCATCAGGTGAAATAATTTTAACATGGGGTGCAATCTGTCGTGTCAATGACATGAGAAAAGCGTAATGTTAACTTGCAGAGCTTCTTCTATTGGCAATTTAATTAATTGTTTGCTTTACCTTGCAATAAGATGAGTGACACGACGAATTATTCTAAGTATCGATGGTTTCTGAAAGTATCAGGAATCAGCTGTTGAAATATTTCAGTGGATAATAACGTAAGTTTATCAGCAACTGATTTGTACCAAAATAAATTTATTTTTGCTTGTTGCAGGTTCTAGTGTGGGACCAAAGAGTTCCATAACTCTTGACTTTGGAAAAGCGAAACGTTAAATTCATTATCATCCAAATCATTAAAAGGATTATTTCTGTCTCTTATAAAATGAATCCTGCTTTAAGGAGACATTTCTTTATCGTCAGAGAAGAAAGTGAGGTTGCAGACATTCTGAAATAATTTTGAATTGTTTGTTGTTAAAAATAATTTCCGAAATAATGTCGTAAAAATTAATCAATAAACCAAGTGAGTAAAAAGTACATAAATGTCATTATTTTTCATATTTAAGGTACGTTACATTTTTAAATAAAATTATAATTATTTTTTAGATATATGTGTGGAATTTTTATATCAAAAAAGCTTTATAATAACTATGGAAAATTCACTCGTTACTTTTTAATCGCTGGAATTCTATCGATTAATCTAACGCCTGATTAGACAGAAGTAAACCAAGCGTTATCTCTTAATCGAGCTTTGTGAAACACTTAACGGAGCATTAAGACTATTTGACGACCGATTACAGAGCGAGCCGTTTAGTAATCATCGTTAATTTAATCACCGTTAAATGCAGTTGTTTTCCTATTTAATCATTCGTTACAGAGTTAATCGTAACTTAAATATTTAACGAAGCTTTGTGAAACCGGCCATTACAGTTCAATAAAAGCTTGAAATTAATAAAACTGAAACTGGTATCAAGAAAAAAAAATATTGCCGAAGAATACAAAATTCCAACAAGTACATTATCCACGATTATTACATTAAATTTTGATGTGTGTATACATATTTTTTTTACTTTTTAATAAAATATGTAAATAAGTGCATATACAGATTGAATCCAGCAACTAGGTAGAATCCAAACGCCTAGTAAGCGTTCGGAGTCTCCACATGTATTACCGTTCCAAACACATGAAGACCACATCGTCTGCTTAGTTGCCCCGCACCCCTTGCCTAGTTGCGTGACTCAATCTGTATATGAATATGCATGGTATGTACTCATGTCTTTTAACTCGAATTTAAACTCAGGTCCCTTGGCAGTTCGAGTTACGGAGCTTCCACGATTTTTCTCTTTCTAATTCAATTCACTCCTATCCGAATCACATTGGTTTACCTTACACTGCATTTTTTTTAGAATTTACTTATTCAGTTTTATTTAGCGTTAGTTTTGGTGTACTTGTGACTTGATTAATAGCACTTAATTTTCTCAAAGCTCACTTGGAATATGTTTCGAAAAATACATTATTCTGCAATTTCTGTTCTGTAACTTATTTCTGAAAATAAATACCACATAAACTCTATCATATTAAAGAACAAAAAACGAAGCCCCTCTTGAAGTTTCATCAGAAAAAATGAGGTTAAAATCAAAAATGAAAAGGTAAAAATCAAATCTAAGAGAGTATTTAAATTCTACTTCAAGAAATGTCTTGAGAAAATGCAAACAGAAATACAGTATTTATTATGACAAAAAAGTTATTACAGAAATTGGAAATTTTTGGTTTTATTGCTATAACATCCGATTGCGTTGGAATTTTCGCAACTTTGAAGCAGTTCGTAACTCTTCAAATGCTTAGGACACAATTCATTTAATTTAACCGATTTCTATCTTTTATAATAAGCCAGATTCTCATTCTGGAAATGCTATCTGGGACACACTGTATACATGATGATAACTTGGCGAAACTTTAGCGTCGTATTTTACTCTTCAAATTAATGATAAAAATTCTTATAAACATTGTCCGGAAATGATTTCTTAAAAAGTTGAAATTTAGAAAATAATGATAAAGTCTCAACGACTTACAAGAAGTATCAGGAAGACCACCAGCAGCAGCACCACCACCACCACCAGCAGTAGTCCCGAGGAAGTCCTTCTGCAATGGAGAACGAAACGTCGGCAGTAGAAAAAATCAAGGAGACACGGTTCCAACCGGAAGCCAGGAATTCAACCATGGACGACGGCTACGGAAGCCTTGAAGTTAAACCGAGTGTGAAAGGACCTTGAAAGTTTTACAGAATAGCAAATGGCACTACCTTCAGTACATTTGCAATTATTTTAAAAAATCTATCATTAAGAATAAATCCAGATCTTTTTAAGAATTATTTCCGTACTATGTTTATAGGAGTTCTTATCATTAATTTGAAGAGTAGGATACGACGCTAAAGTTTAGCCATGAAATTCAGTGGCATCCTGTATAATTTGAAGTTCTGAAATCGTAGGTACGAGCAATACTACTGATTCTGTCTGTTTTATATGTCTATAAATTTTTTAAATCTTTCACGAAAAATTTTTTGTTTATTCTCAGACAAGTTATGTTCAGTACTTTTGTCTTTACCGATAAGTCTGAGAAAGAACAACAGCTGTCGTCTTATCAAATACGTACGTTATAAACATTTTTATTATATCCATTTATCCTCCTTATTACATTTTACACCATCTTTTTATACTTTTTATTAGATTCGACGATTAGAAAAACGTGTGTACCGTAAAGGCTGTCGCACACATAGACATAGCCCGGCACAGCGCGAGGATTATTTTTTGACTATACTTGTAATAGCAAAAGAAATCTTCGTCGCTGCACTGTGTGTGCGATACAGACTAATTCGATTCGTATTGGAATGATATGTTCATTACTAGGGGTCGGACATTCCTAGCATATCTGGTAAAAACCAGTATAAAGATAATTACAGCAGCAGCGTAGATTTCAACGTCGCCGCTGAACAGCTTATGTGCCCCAGGCACTCTCACCCTCGTGCTCATTGCGTCAGAAGCAGCCGTTTGATATAAATTACGTGTGTAACATAATTGCCTTTATAGTTTCTTTCAAATTAATAATTATGAAAACATTATAATTCTTTAAAGTAACTTAAAAAGACTTAAATTTAATTCATATCAATTATAGCTCCGTCACTGCGAAAAGAATGCGAGTTCATTTCGGAATGAATCGGTTATGTAAACAAGTTTTTATATCCAGTCGACCAGAACGGTAGTGGTTACTGCGTGCCGCATAGATTTCTCGGATTTCGACTGGTTTATTCTTTTGTTTTTAGAGGGCAGACGCGTTAAAGATTAGAACTCTTTCCGACTATGATCGCTTCAAGATATTAGTAGTTCTTCGTATATTTAACGAAACCTTCCGCCTAAAATGCGCCTAGGCCTGTTCATTACTTAAGGACACGATACTTAAAGGTAAGGATATTATTATTCAAATTTATTTCGGTTGTGACTGTAATCCAATTAAAGGAGCCAATATTCTGTTACGTAAGTATCTACTTATATTTTAAGATTGGTTTTGATATCTGCCAGCGATTGCAAATGTAAAGTCTAGTTTAGTTTGATTATGAAATCATTCTAAAAATTGAATATCGACTTTGCTACGTATCAAAATTGAACAATAAAACCTATGAAACTTGTCGTCCTATAGTGTAGTATAGTCAAAGTATTTTATAAATTGACAAATGAACCCATTTTGAATAGCTTCGACTAAATTCTGACACCGCACTATCTTCAATAAAACAGACAAGCAGTTCAGTCTTTTATGATCTTCGATCCCTGCGGAGTTGACCTCAAACAGTTGTTGGAAAAAAATCTAAGTCAACCGACTTCAATGATGCTAAAAGTGGTCCGTGTGTACCGACTCCTAAATTTGGAGTATCATTTATGCATGCGTGTAAATTCCCTTGAGCGTAAATTATATCGTTTATAGTAGCTTATTAAATAAAGAAAAGTAGTGCACTTGGACAAACGAATAAACAAAAATTCAACAAAATTATTCAAAGGAAAAGGAAAAAAAAAAATTACGACCACTTGAACGAATTTAACTCCTAAATTGTATGCATGCTCGTAAAGTTAATTCCTTCATACGTAAATTATATCTTTGTCTGTTCTTGTAAAATAGAAAGAAATATTATAGCATATTGTAGTAGCGTATGAAATTAAAAAAAGTAATGCAGTGGACCAACGGATATATAAAAATTCAACAAAATTCTTCAAAAGGAAAGGAAATAATCGCGACCACCTTGAACGAATTTAATTAACAAAAAGTAAATAAATATTTCCCTTGCATTTACCAGATGTGGTATAAAGAGGCGTAATCTTAAGAGCTGCTGCCACTTTATTTTAAATCGGTCATTGTATCCGGTCGTCTCAAGTTACAAAAAATTCATACGTCGGTATTATGTAAAAGACTGACGGTTTCTTGACGCGTTTGATTGACACTTTACCTGGCAGTGATTCCTAGCAGAAGCCGAAAATATGACGACTTCATCCTGGGTGGCAGGAACAGGGCCATGTGCTGCAGATAGCGTGCAACTTACCCAATACTGCTTTATTGCTTTTTTTATTGCATTTTAAATTGTTTACAAAACTTATGGGTTACTGCTTCACTTTTATATTGAACGCCGTTTACGTTTCCGAATCGGACAAACAATTACGGCTGTTAAAATTTACGGATTATATAATATTTTCATTTTATTTACCTAAGACCTCTATAATAAACAATCAAGAAATGCGTAAGTAAATTAGACCTGCTTAAAATATACAACATAAACCGAGAAAGCAAACAATCTGTTTTCAGTAACAAACGAATAGAAACATCTTTTGTAAAGTAGCCAACGAATGGAACAATCGGAATGAAGTAGTAGTGACTGTGGAATATTTTAAATCAGCGCTATCCATACATATAGAAAATCAATCAATTCAATAAAATTATATCTACTTATTGTTTAAAACAAATTTTAATCAGTTTTTCACTTTTAAAGTACTCAATATCTAACTTAACTAGAACTTAACCAGACCTAATTATCTCTGGAACGAATGAAAACTGAATTTAAACATATTTGCTTATTTTTCCAAATTTGGCTGTCTTAATAGGTACATCTTGAACCACCTTGTGTATCATAATTAAAAAAATAAATAGTGAATGTAGTGTGTATACCTTGGATTTCATGACCGCATACTTTCCCTCGCTTATATTTTAAACAGTTTATTAATTTAATTTTATCTGCAAATAAAAAATTAAATGTGGCACAGCTGAAAGTAATACCAAGTAAAAAGTACTGCGATGAGATTCTGAGAAACCGCCTTATCGTTAACGCACTTCCGGCTAGGATTTAAAACAAATATGCTGACCATCAGCTGGGATCACGTTACTCCAGAATCATTAACACGAAACATATTTACACAACGTCTAGCTCTTTTATGAGATACCGTTTTTTAATATTGCTAAATTTATTTTCTGTTGAATTTGCTGTTCATTCGAAACAATGTTATTTTTTGTCTTGAGAAAGAAAAAGTGAAATTAAGAAAAACAAGAACGGTGGTGGTGTTGGTTAAGTAAAAATTTAAATTAAAGTTAAGTTTGTTGTTCATAATGAAACAAAGTTTATTTTTCTTAAGAAAGAAACAGTAGAATTAACAAATAGGGAAAAAATGTGGTTTTGCGACGTATCCGAATTAGACAACATTGTAATTTGATTGAAATCAATAATCCTAATTTTTGAAGAAAAAAGATTATATGTATTTTCTGGAGACTGATTCTTCAGGCTGCCAACGTCAAACAATTAATGAGCTGAACTACTATCATTAAGAAAAGAAAGAAAATAAAACGTTTTGAATTTTTTTCTCTAAGGTTGGTTGATGTGAATACTGAAAATTTAAAAAAAAATTCAAAAATTTGGAAGTATTTTTGACTTTTTTTAATATTTTCTAGCGACCGGGCAAATGCCTAATCAGACCGCTAGCATCAAACAATTAAAGGAATGGTCTACTATCATTGGGAGGAAAGAAAATAAAACTCTAGAACATTTTTTCTGTAATGTTGAAAGTGATGTGTTGTTAGTGAAGTAAAAAGTTAAATTAAAGTTTGGATTTGTTAAATGTTATCAAATTCTACTCCCAAATTCATTTAAAATGAACTTAACAAAAATACGATGTCTTTTTAGGCTTTTGGAGAACGAAATTGTTTTTTTTTTGTATTGCTGAATATTGCGGTTAATGTTCTTTGTTGTTGCTGTCCTTGTTCGTGCTGCTGCATTTTGTGATAACGATAACTAATGCTTACCATCGAACAGTAGCAACTTGAATAATAGCAGCAACAACAACAAAGAACATCGACAGCAATAGCCCTGAAGAAGTCAGCTACAAAGCGTCCGTAATAGAAAAAATTAACGCGGTTCCGTAGAAACCAAAAAAGATGAACAACGGTCGTGGAAGCTTTCAAGCTTTCCATAAATATGATTAAATCTTGGTATTTCCGTTTGTTTGGAAACATGTGCAGATAATTCAGAAACCTGAAAAAAAGAACAGTATGCTTTTATATAAAAAAATAAAGGTATAAGTAACGTCTGGCCCAATAGTTTTACATTCTTTGAATTTAATAAAATTGGAAAGAACAATCAATGTTGCACTATCGTTTGATAGGTTCGTCAGGAATGAAAATTAAATTATATTCCAATCATAAATTTTAATTATACCAATTGTGCTGATTAAAAAAAAAGAAACTAATTTTCTCACATTCACATATTTTAACTATTTCTGACATGATTGTCTATGATTGATAATGTAAAGATGATCGGGTTTTAGGGCTACTAAATGATTCTGCTGAACAGTTTCGGTTCTATTTTATTCAGGACGTCGCCAACTTTACTTTTTTACTAATGATTTTCTATGTTTTGCGAATAAAAAATTGTTGAAGAAATAATTTAGACACTATGAGGAACATTAGTCTTTCATTTCGGTTTGCGTTATTTTCGAAAATCACTTCGGTTTAACAAATTGGCAAAAATGGTTCATTTAGCAGCGAAAGCTTCATTTTAATACAGCTTTTCATATCCAGATTTTATAGTGCGTTCAAAAAAGGAATTTAAGATACCATTTCTGAAATCAAAAGTTTTTTTTTCTTTCAGTGCAGCATTTCCCAAACTTTTTCTGTGAGGAATACTTTAATTTACTGTAATAGAAGAAATGAAGTTATAATATTTTCTTAAGCCTATATCCCACTGTCAATATTTTGATCAAAATTTTCATCAGTATCTAATAAATATGGTTTTATGGCAATGGAAATATTTATGTGTTTCCACTGTCATAAAACTTATAAATTCTTATAAAAATGTATTGATATTGTGATATAATGTACTTAGATATATTTAAGTAATATGTATTATTTTGATGGGCATTTTGATTAAAATATTGACAATGGGATATCGGTTTTAAAGAAATGCTGATGTTCAAATGTATTTACTTGAACACGAGGGAACAAAAAAAGGAAACTAATTTTTGCTGAAGTGTTACCCTGATGTGTCAATCACTTTAAAAAAAATCATGTCATATATATTAATGTAATAAAGAATGTACGAGCCATTCGACACAATGATAATTTTTGTAAAGAATTTGCAAAATTTTGTTACTAAGGGTCAGCTGCACCAATCACTTAAACCGAGCTTAACTTTAAGCGCCGCTTAGAATGTGAGTTACGTAACCTTAAATATCACTTTATAAACAATACTTAAATTTAACTGGCCCTAAGTGACAGAGACAGTTTAATATAAGGTGCTCTCTTTCGCTTAAAAGTTTGAATTGTGTTTCGAATAGTTTGGACCCGAATTTCGTAGTTGTTGTAACAAAACACCTGACTTGAATTTTTGTTTGACAGTTCATTTGTAAATAACCATAATTCATTCCAAACAAGTTTTAAAAATAGAGAGATTCAAAGAAAAGAATCTCTGTTTCTGAATCAAAACACGTTTGGATCACGATTTTGTGAGCGCAAGAAAGCACCTAATATGAATCAATATTTAAAAATGTGTTGAATATTAATCTTTCAACTTTTGGTTTGGGATTTATTTGGTCTACCGCAGCAGTTACGGAACGGATGTATAGAATATTCGGCTTACGTTTAAAACTTTGTTCAGGTACATTCGGACACGTGAAATATTAATGGCGGATCGCTTTGAGATTAGTTCTTTCAAACAAACCAACCAATCAAAAACTATCCGCATAAAATATTTAGCTTATCCTGATGCATCTGAACCAAGCTTTAGCGGTCACAAGCGTCCTAAGACATTTAGGACACAGGCAGGTTTTCTGTCCCGGGAGTTCCCGTGAACAATTTACTGGGAAATTTTCCATTTTTGTCATTTCCGATCTCAGGAAATAACAGTCGGAAATTCCCGATGAAAGCTTGGCATGTAGTTTTTTGGTCCTGACGTGTTATGAAGAGATCTATGAAATATACGAGGGGAAATTCAAACGAAACGGAACTGATGTTGCGGGGGAGAGTGGAATTCTTATGGTATCGGGTTCTGCCGAAAGGAGTTAATTTAATTAATACTAAAAAATAAGAAAACTGACATTATCGAGATTGAGGTCTTTTTACAAAGTAAGCATATGATCCTTTTCAGTTCTAAATGTAATCAAAAAATACCTTACTATGTTACGCCTACAGTAAATAAGATTACACTCGTTTACAATAAAATCGCGTACACCTTCAAAAGCAAGTGACCAAGTTTCTATTTATTTCTTGCTTTGTAAATGGGTATTTTGAGAATAATAGTAATAATAATAATGATATGTTTATTTGCCCAACAGTTTACACGAACCAATTGCAAAAGCAAAATGGTAATGGTAGAAAAGTAAGTGAGAAATTAATCAAAAGGTGCTTTCTTTCGCTCACAAAATCGTGATCCAAACGTGTTTTGATTCAAAAACAGACATTCTTTTCTTTGAATCTCTCTATTTTTAAAACTTGTTTGAATTGAATTATGGTTACTTACAAATGAACTGTCAATCAAAAATTCAAGTCAGGTATTTTGTTCCAACAACTACGAAATTCAGGTTCAAATTATTCGAAACACGATTAAAACTTTTAAGCGGAAGAAAGCATCTTTAATTTAAATATAATCTAAACTACGTGAACAAGTAAACAGTAGGTGTGTTCTTTTTACCGCAAAACTCAGAGTAACTCAGCGGCACTCAGTAACCTTGGAAATTTGTATGTTTTTTTTACGCTCTCGTTGGTGAGATTTTGTGAGATTTTGTGAGCTACCTCCGAATCAATCAAATAGGGATTTAGGTTAGAATGCATGTGTATGTAACCGCCAAATGTGTCTTTTGACATTTTCGCGATGTCAGTGGAATTAACTTGTTTTTTTTTAGAACGTGTAACTCAGGAAAACTCAGCTCACTTCTGACATTTACTGATCTGAGTCGAAAGTAAAACGAACACACCTAATGTAAGCATGAAGGATTGAATTAGTGAAAGCTTAGAAGTTAGACAGTATAGAAGTTTAATAGATTGCAGTGTTACAATTAAGTTGGAAAATGTCGACATGATTACAAAGTTGGTTATACAAACTGGAGACAGTATGGAAGCGATAACTAACAAGAACATGTTTCCAAACATACAGGTTAGGGACTAAACATACAGGTTAGGGACTGATAAAAAATTATTGTTATTTTAACTGGTATATGAGTTATTGTCTGACTCGTTTTCTCTTAATTCAGAAGGGCTTTATCCGAATCGTAACATTTTTGGACATCTACCTCCAACCATCTTTTCTATTTGCAAATTTTTCTTCTCACATATTATTCGTGCTCCATAATATATTTTTATTTAAGCCATAATCATTCTCTATTACTGTAAATCACTATTCGTCTTTTAAAGGAGTTCGCCCATTAGACATGACTGAATAGGACCGTATCCGGACCGACACAGTCAAAAAACGCCCGTATCGGCTCCGACAGGCTTCAGACCGTGCGTTACCCCATTTAAATATATGGAAATAATGTTTTTTTTTTGACTGTGTCGGTCCGGATACGGTCAGGTCTAATTGGCGAACTCCTTTACTCGTTTTCTGTCAGTCTGAGTTTTAATTGTTTGACACTGACAAATTAAATCTCAATACCAACTTAATTGGCGTTTACGATAATTGGAGCGGTACATAAATCGGGGTAGAAAAGTAAGATAGAACGAATGCGTTTAATGCAAGTAAGAGTGAGGGATAGATTAACCGACATATACCGCTTGCTCTGAACGTATAACCTTATCGTTCATTTCAAACACTTGCCAATTTTGTTATCAAATTTTTAACTAGGGCACTGTTGCCGGTTGTATTTTTCAAAAGGCAACACCGTCAGTGGTCTTTTAATATGTGAACAAATTATACATTAAGTAAGTACAGCAAGAGTATAGTTCGTTGTAATTTAGACAGTCGCACTTTCACAACTTCCCACTTCACAAAAGAAAGCGGCAGCCAACAAAAAACAAATAACGTATTCTTTTCTTCAAAAGAATTCCGTAAATAACCATAAATACGTTATTTCCCATTCTAGTGGGCCCTAGAAATGATAGAAAAAGATAAATCAAGATAGATTGATTATAATTTCATGTTGGTTGAGTGGCATCTGTTTATATGTGACGGAGTATAATGCCGGCCTAATCTAAACTGCGTATCTCCATTTTAACAATTTTACAGGAGAGCCAAAAAACTGCTATTATTATTTTTTATTTTCTAGCCTAATTTCAATTTCTCTTATTCATTTTTCTATTATTTAGTGATCAAAATAAGTATATCCTACTAGTCACTTGCAGATAAGATGGAATTTCGCGGTTTTCAAGTCAAATATAATGTGTGACGCTATTTATCGACTGGGAAGTATTTTTCACTATTATTCTAGCAAAAATTTGGACTTATGAACTATTATCATGAAAGTTTAAGCTATTATTTTGCACAAGTTGATACTAATAACTCAATTTTCGTAAATTGTGGAGTTACACAGTTTACAGATTAAGCGATAAATAAGTCCATGTGAACTCTAAAATTTGTATAAATTGACTGAAGGCGTTTTTGTGGCTCAATTAGGATGTTTTTGTAAAAATTTCGCCATATTTTCTCATACTGCAATTTAAAATGTGAAACTACGACTTGTAAACTGCATCTTACTACACTTACTCACCTCTAGTTGACCTGATTGAGAGTTGTAAAAGAAAGGCTACAAGAGATTTAAAACTGTTTTGTTTCTATTGTATCTCCAAACATTGTTTAATTCATAATCAGGACTGCAAAAAAGCAAGGTTTCTAAAGTTGATAATTTTTCTAAGAAGATGTATAAAATATCGCAAAAAGTAAAATTTCCCGCGATCATGGTTTTAACAATCCAGATTTCCGGGAATTAAAAAACCCGGGAAAATCTAGACACACGGTATATAAAAGGAAAGAAAGAAAGTTCTAAAATATAGAAATTGAAACATTTCTCTCTTTGAAATTTTAAGGCATTGTATAAAATGGCTAAGAATATAAAATGGTTAAGAAAAGTGATTCATAAATATGCTCAGACATGTCGATTTTTATTTTTAAATCATCAGTTGGGGATGTAATTCCCCCCCCCCCCCCGCCCCTCATCCCTAAGAGATAACAACACCAACTTTATAGGTTCAAATATCGAAGTACTCCTTGTGATACCTCGTTTAATAGCATTTTAATACTAAAGATAACGGATAAAACATTTTCAAATCGGTTGATAAATAACTGAGATATTTAGAAAAATATAATCGAATTTTTTAGCAGGCATTGTTACGGCTCTATCAGTAAGTGATAATAACAATTGCAAGTTGTTAAGTATCAAATAGAATTTATTAACATTACATGGTGCAGTGTTTATTACTTGTTTTAACGGTTAGATACCAAAAGTGAAGCCATTATTTATTTATTCTTATTTATCAACTGATTTTGAAAAAGTTTTGTTTATTGTATTCAGCGTGAAAAATGCTGTGTAAAAAAATCTCTTTCGGTATTGTTATCATTGTGAACATAATGAAATATTGATTATTTTATAGTTTCTATTGCAAAACAAAAATTTTCACACGGATAATTTCATACTTCAATTACTTTGCATCGATGTTCTTATTATATTTATGTAAAACCGTAGAATTAAGCAATATTTGGCGTAGGTAATGGTAGTTTACATGTTTAATATTTGCCGGTAGATAAAATTGTATCACATTTGCATCATGCTTTATAGGTTAATATATTGATTTATAACGTAATGTAGGTTACGGTATTTCGTAATTACAGAAAAATATATTGTATATCATTACTTCTACTAGTAGATGGAAGAATGTTTGAAATGATAAAGAACTGTATTTAAACAATGCGATTGATTCGAACTCGACATTATAGTTAATCTCAAAAGTAATATTGTTGTTAAAAATTAAAGAAATGTAATATTCGAAGGTATACTGTAAATATATATCGGTTTTGAAGTTAAATACATATCGTCGGTCTACAAGTGAAGGTGGCCAAGCCCAAAATTTTACATTTATTAGTTCTGAATGCCCGTGTACCTTCATTCAATCTTTTTTAATTTAAAATACATATTCTAGAAACTCTATTGTTCATAAAAATCAACATAAACTAACCTGATGTAAAATAATTGATTTTATAATCATAAGCAAATATTAAAATTCTAATAACTCAAAACCATCGGTGGACTTGGTCACCTCTTGTAGACCGACGATATCGGCTTTGAAGTTGATGCGCTGTTTTTATTGCAGATTTCTTTCAAACGGCATCGTACTTAGATTTTCAGTTTCTCTTTAGATTATTCCACATTCTCTTCCCTTTTTCGCAGTGTTTCATCCTGACTTCCTCAAGTTGTTCTCTGTCCCAAAGTTGTTTAGTTCGACTTGCAACTGTACGCTAATTAATTAATTATTTACAATTCTCCACGCAATTTCTGTCATTTCTTATTCGTTCCTACCCTTTATTTTCTTTTAAACATTATTTTGAGTATTCAGCTATTCTAAGCCTGCTATTTAATTTTTAAGGTGGCCAGATGTCTATTTTTATGGATGTTTATTTTAATTTTCAGTAAAATTAGAAAAAAAAATATATGAGATCGGACAGATAGGTAGGACACCTACGGATAATATGCTCAATGCTTTCGTTTTTCATCTCAAGGATCCTAGACCTAACTCAACCCAAATCTGCTTCCGTTTTCCTTGTGATTCATTTTTCGTAATTCATTTCTGCAGAAAACGAAAAGCGTCAATTCATATCTTAAATTTGTCGCAAAAACTAGAATCTTGGAAACCATTTAAAGCGCACATGCTTCATGGATTGACTGAGGATGATCCAAATCGCAGAGAACAACAAAAGGGATAAGACCAAGCATCGTTTTTTCGGGTGAAGCAATTTCTGTTCCCTTAACAAGGCTATTTGTCACAATTGGTCCAGGCGTGGCTCGCACTGGATGCAGAAGTTGCAAAAAGGTAAATGTGCGGGTTGGAATGGTTGAAAATAACATAATCGGGCCATTTTTCTAAGAAAAAATTTGAATAGTGATGGTTATTTAAATTTATTAACAAAGAAGATAGTACCGGTAATTACAGCTGTACTTCCAAATCCAAGTATACCCAATCGTTTAGACGAAATTCGGATTTGGTAGGTGTGGTGTGTGTCACACTTTGCGCATGCTACTGAGTGATTAATTAATTTTCTGCATCCTGGATTTAACCCAGAGGAGCAGTCTACTCACCAACGCTTTCCAGATGTATCCCCATTAGTTGAATTGGCTTCGGGTTGGAAACGCGTCATTCGGGTTTTTTCTACTGCCGTCATTTCATTCTTCATTGCAAAAGAGCTTCTTCTGGGCTGCTGCTGGTGAGGGTTCTGATATGGTGTCATCGATACAGTCTCGATGACTAACAAAACCAGTAGCCCCACCAGCAGCAGCCATGATGAAGTTCTTCTGCAATGAAGAACAAAACATCGGCAGCAGAAGAAATCCGAGTGACGCGGTTTCCACCAGAAGCCAGTTTCAGTATGGACGACGGCCGCGGAAGCCTTCAAGTTAAATTATCCCCATTAGATTTTTTCTTTTGGGTGGGTAAATTTGAAGTGCCAAGTGCAAATCAGTTCTCAAGTTTAACGGTTAGCTGAAGTGAAGATATCAATAGATTTGCGCCATAAATAATTCAAATTTCATTAAGACACTTTAATTATCGATTAGGTCATTGCCAAAACAAGAATGGAGAATATTTTGAACTTTAGTTAGCTATTACTTGTGATGGTATTTTGCTAACAGTTGAATACATGTTTTTGTGTTGATATTTGTGCTTATAGTATCTTATACTGCGTTTGAAAATGTAAAAATATACGCGAAGTTCTATTTCAAAAAATAATAAGTAGAATAAATTCCGGGAAGAAACCAGCAGTGCAAGAATTAGATATGCTACAGCAAATTGTAATTTTTTAATAATAATAATAACCCATTATTATTAGATTATTGCCCAACAGAAAACAGAAAGAATAAAAACATTTCAATTACTAAGCAAACTAAATAACATACAAACAAAACACATATAGTGATGAAAGTACGAAATATAAGAAATGTATAGTAAACTAAAGGTTCAATTCAAAAAACTTAAAAACTTAACGAAATTACACATCTAAGCAAGTATATATGGAAACTTGAAACCAAAATTTAAGCTACTGATCACTAATTTATGTAACTACTAAAGCTGTAGACATTTAGTTGATTACACGACTACACCGTCTTTGAATGATTTTAAATTTCTTCAAACATAATTCAGTAAGAATTCTTTGAGTAATGACTAATGCACCCTATATATAGGGTATAGTCGTGCGCACCTAAAATGCATATCCTTTACCTAAATCCTTGCCCGTATAACATTGGAGACGTTTTAAGAATTTTTGCTGAATTATGTTTACGGAATTTAAAATCATTGATATTTCAATTAAAAGTTACGGGTTCTTAATTACAACTGATGTAATCTCAAATTCATTTAGTATATTCTGAAATTAAACTGATTAATTTGAATAACATTTGAGGAATTCTGATACAATCTGAAATTAAATTAACAAATCTGAATAGCAATTGACGAATTCTTAATTACAGTTGGAAAAGGTGTAGAAAATAATACAGCATTTAGCCTCTAAACTGATAAACATACTAACTATAAAAGGATCAAACCCCCAAGTAATTAAGCCTCTTATATTTTTGATAATATGTGCAAATGCTAAATCTGAGAAAAGTTTTGACCGTTCCATAATTTTTTCCTAACCTTATACCGGCCATGAAATTTGGACGACATGTCTTAACCTGACTGTAAAATAATATCAAGCTTATTTTTTAGGCTAGCTAAGACATGCCTACCGATTTCATGGCAAGAGTTGATAAATAATTGAAGTATTGTCTTATTTAACCTTCTTTTTATGAAATGTAAATATTGTAATATTCTCAAAGTAACAAAAAAGGTTAATTCATTTTTAAGATTTGCTTCTTTCCTTGTTGATTTTTCGTGTGTTCCATCATAATCAGAAATAATTGACACAACATGTATTTATCTGTTCCTCGGAAATCATATGAGCTATAATTGATTATATTGATTTTAGATTGTTGATCAGATATTATTTAATCGTTTTTTTAACTATTAAGTAAAAGTTTTTTTTTAACCTTAAACCGGACAGAATTATGATTGGAAATACACTTAACGTTTCGCTATAGATTTATAGATTCGTCATAACTATACTATACAGCGTGTAATCAAATAAGTTTCACATATTAAAACTGTAAGTTCTTTATCACTTAAGAAAGTTATTTCTGCAAATATTAATTTTATTGGTGAAAAATTAAAGAAATTAACGCCCCCCCCCCCCCGAGCCCGGAGACTTTTTGTTTGAAAACCTCTGACTGGCCGTGTATCGGTTTCTACAAGCGCATCATAAAACGTCGTAAAACAATAAAGCGTCATCGAACTGAAGGGCACTGGGTTAAAATCTTCGCTTATGTAATTCCATAACGGAATAGAATTATAAATATCCATCGCGTTGCTTATTAAATTAATCAATTTTCTCAATGTTCACGTAATTTTTAATAGTTTTCTGCTCACAAAACTGTAAAATAAATAAAAATTAGAAATTTCATTTTCTAAAATTATTTCACTTATTCATTAGTATTCATCGTGTACTTTATTTGCTGGTCGTCAATAAACTGCATTGTTATTTCTCTATTGCGCAAAATGTTTAAGAATGTCTTTCTGCATTTCGGAAAATCGTTATTGAATGCAGTCCTCGCTTTTATTATTTTGTGGAACCAAAACAATAAAGCGTCATTCAATTCGAACTACGAAGAAACGTATACGTTAGTGGAAATAATTGAAATAATTAACAAAGTGACGATCAATGAAAGCCAGTAATAATTTTTGTTAATCATTTTAATACGCAAAATTAGCGGTGTAAATCACGTGTACTATTGGTTTACAAAGACCAGGATTTCAAAATCAAATTATTGTCGATTATCTAATGAAACAGATTTAATTCTGATCAATGAAAGCAGATTTCAATTGTTCTCCTTTAACCATAATGCACACACGGGCTACGACCGAGAGGATATGAATTTGAACGCTCGTCTTTAATGGGTCGGTGATTCTATTTTATTGTGTTCCCATAAAGCTTTTAAAATGCGATCAAGCAATTGACCTTGAATTTTGCTGGAATTTTGTTTTATAACGTTGTTTTTGTGCACGGCCGACCAGAAGTTCTCAAACAAAAGAGTTAATACACCTCCAATAGGTATTTTTTTTATTTTTGAGCTAAACTTTTGGTAGTTGCGGCATTAATTTTCTTACGCGATGAGGAACTTGCGGTATTAATATGTGAAACTAATTTGATTACACCCTGTATAACTATTGTACAGAAATCTTAAAACTTAGTACGTTGTTCATAAAAAAAATTAATTTAAAATTAAAAAGTTTTACATAATACATTTTTAATCGAACTTATAAAGAATAAAAATAGAAACTGAAATTTATCTAATGTTATGAAAATAATATTACATATAATATACAGTACAGTATATAGTATAGTATACTATGTGCAGTATACAGACATATTAAGTACCTTAAATGCAAATCTACTCATAATATAATTTCGAGTACCTACTCTTACGTAAACGGTTGTTTTCGTCTTTTCGTTGACATTGGGTTTCTGACCACACCTCTTTAGCACTGATTGTGAGAGCCGCTATCGACTCAAGCCAAAATAAACGTACGTTTACGTCAATAATACACGTCTGATACGTTTGATTCTGAAACCGGTCCTAAATCTAAGAGCGTTCCCCGAGTTTCATAAAAATAATTTGTTTATGCACTGCTATATCGTAAATCCACTCAAAATAGAATATCATAGAACGTTAGGAACACCTATCTGCTCGCAAACAAGATAATTCGAGGGCTGCCCGTATCAATAGGAACGCCCAATTTGCATTATGCGTTGATGTATAACCCAATCCTTGCATAATCTTTGTTCCGTAATAATAAAATTACATCATCATATTCGATGGAAGTGTTAAATCGAAATGTAGTGCGTAACTTGAGGATTGGGTAACTATTGTCTGTTTCATGTCGAAATTTTCTTTCTTGGTTCGTTTTTATGTAAAGAAAATCATCTTTTTGAAAGGAGAAAATAAGGTATTTGAAAATACTCCCATAATTTTTCTACAACCCTTTATGAAAAAGAATTATGTTGTTACTTGTACTTCCAGCGCTGTATCGCGTCATTATTAAATGTCGGTTTGTGCAGTTCGTCGTAGCTTTATCATGATTTCTGATTCAGAAGGTGATTTAGATCTTCTCTATACCCCACCAGAAATAGTATTTGTGGTCATAGAAAAAGTATAGTGTTTAACTCTGGTAAACTGTTCTCTCATAATATACTGTTAATATCACCGATATAAAACAATTTGTTCCCAAAAACTTAAAGAAGTAAGGTATTGAAAAAGCAAGGACCTAAGATATCTTTGCAGAACTCTTATTTGTGTTTAGAAAAATTGGGTTTTCAAAAAAATGTCTTTTATTTAATTAAAAACGAAAGGTTGTTTTGATTGATTAAATTCAATAAGCCAAGATTTCAATAAATCAGGTAGACGTCTTCTCTTGAGGATTATTTCGTTTCATCCGGGGGAATGTATGTTATCTTTTAAATTACGGTAAAAAATGAAAAGCATTAAAAACTCGCAAAAATATCTGTTTATTTACTTTCAGTTTTTTCTTAATTTTTTTTTAGTTGTAATGTTCTGCGTCACATATCATGCACCGATAAATGATTACGTTACACACCTAAATTTGAGGGCTTTAGAATTTAAAAACCGAAATCGTGTGAGATCGTTACTATATTATTCTTTCCCATGATAATCAAATAAAGGGTTCGATTAAATCAACAAAAGGATGACAAATCAATATTACTAAATGGAACGCAACGGTTATCATCTAAAAAATCTATAAAACGCGAGAACGCATTGTATGTATTTCGCACTTCTTTTCTGCAATAACGATATTCTGAGATCATATTCAGAGGAGATAAGTGATAACAACATCATAGTTAATATAACGATTTTAGAATAAAGATCTAACACCACATTAATCTATAATTTATAGAATGGGAAGGAAATCGACAAAAAAATAATAAACATTTGTATATATTTATTAGTTACGCCCATACTTATTTCCTTACTTATCTTATTCAATTAAAGCTGTCAAGTATCTAATTCCGCACTGAAATAAAGACTGGGTATTCTTCACTGTTTATCATATAATCTGAACACTGATACACTTATGAATTTCGTTCAGGAAAGAAAGATAAGACATGTGTATATAATTTTAAGTGAAAGAGTAAATTTCTCAATCTTGTCTGTGTAACAAACTGAATATTTAAGAAATCAAAATTTTATATATCCTGTACACCATTTCCGACAAACCGCATGCTTTCTTCACTGCGTGTTTGTCTTAATCTTGAAATGATAAATCCTTATGTAAGTATAAATAATACATACCTACGTAATTCAGAAATTTGTATATGATTAGGAAGATCATGGTGTAATCCGCACAGCATTATTTAGTCGTATTTATCTCCGATTGCACAATTTACATCGGAAATTTTACAAAATTAATTCGTTTCAAATTCGTCTCTTGTAGGGAGGAAAGCTCCTCTTTCGTTGGGTATTAAAATCTATTAATGTGAAAAAAATTATTACGCATAAAATGATAGTTCAAGAAACTTGAATCTTAAGTAAACAAAAATTAATTACCAGTAGCGTCTGGCCTATGTCACCAACTTACTTAAAGCACTTAATTTTTTCTTTACCGACACTAAAAATCTTTTAAGGCGAGGGCGAGATGCATGTACTCAGTTGCATGTCAATTACCAAGTATGAGGATTTAAATACCAGTGCAACCACCGTTCTGTAACATTGATTCTACTTTATTTCGTGGGTAATCAGTTCTTTATTTTCAGTCAAACTAATTTCTATTATCTTTATATACCGGGTGGAAAGTTTCAAACGCGAACATAGCAAAGTTTCATTGAGAACTACGTTTCTATAGATTACTGTTCGCCATTTAAAGATACAAAAATGGTAATGGTATTAAATGGAAGATAAAAGTAAGCCCTATGTTATCGTGTTAAAATTATTCCTGTTGTGTTAATACTTTGAACTAGAAATGAAATTTTTAAATTTCAAATGAAAAATGCAGTCGCCTTAGTATGTCAGATTTGAAGTTTACAATTCAATAACCGGAATTTTGTACAATATGCTTCTTACTCAAAATAAAATTCCATTCATCTGTGTAGCATACTGACGATGAAAAACTGTTATGATTGATTTCTTTCCTCCTGTATTGGTTCACAAAATACTTTCCTACTATTCTTGTTAATTTCAATACAATGTTGATGGCAACTGGATTTGTGGAATTGATGTTTTTGTTTTTTAATATTCTTTATAGTTGTGTGTTACTTAATCTTGAATAGTGAAACTTATTTAATTCTTAGTACAATTGAATTTAAAACTGATTTAGTATCGACATGTGTCGGTATTGATTGCCCATGGCATAATTTCAAGGTTATTGATAGTAACAAAAACAACAGTATTTTTGTATGCGATGATGTAGAATACAATTATTCTAATAAAGAAAGAATTGTTGTAACTTAAACGACAAGAGTACCTACCACAGTACCTACCTATTCTTTGCTCTGTACAATAATTCAAAATACTTTTTAACTGACGTATAAATTATTTTCCATTAATTGAAAGAACTGAAAGTTTCAAATCATAGTCATAGGCGACTAAATTTTTCGTTTACAATTTGATAATTTTATTTATATTCCGAAAATATTAATATTTAGGAATAATTTTAACACGAAAATATTGTCAAATATTTTCTCTTTTGTTTAAAACCATTTCCATTTTTGTATCTTCAAACAGCGAGCAGCAATTCACAGAAACATAGTTTTCAATACAAGTTTGCTACGTTCGGGTTTGAAACTTTCCACCCGGTATATTAAATTTTAGCATTATTAAAAATTATCATAAATTTTATAAATACCATGTGTTTTTTTAAATGCCATAAGCGGTGGCTGTGGAAAATAAATTTCATGTCGTTGCTTGATTCATACACGTTCAAGGAGCTATCACTGCATTATTTCTGACATCTAAAGGATCTGACCTAGAAATTTAAACGTTGAAGTTACCCGAATGGTATCGAATAGGGCGTGAATTATATTTTCCCTAGCCACCCTTATGGTATTTTTTACGTTATAATCTACTGGTCAATTATAAATTCCGTTTGAAAGTCATTATTTCGTTAATTGTTGATAGTTTGTTCAAGATAAATAACAAAAAGAATAATGCATTAATCTGCAGAAGTTTGTAGTAATACTGGAAAATCTGGAAAAACAAATTTTATTTTATTTTTAACGAGAAGAAGAAGTAAAACATGAAAGTACTTATTATTTAATTACTGGTTTTTAAATTGACAATTTAATTTGAAAACATTTACAATCGTTGTTAGTTAACTATAATTTTTAATTGTTATGTTACACCGAATTGCTGCGAATTACTAAAGCATAATGTTTTCATATAAAATAGCGACATCTTACTATCGCTTTTTGACCTGACATTGCAGTAGGATAGACAAATTGAAGCGGGATTTGCTCCTAATAAGTCCCCCATGCAAGGCGGCCATGCTTGCTGTCAAAGCATAATGAAAGATTTTAGAAAAATTTTGTGCAAATCGTTTTTGATTGCAGTGAGAACCTCGAGCAGCCTCTGGACAGCTGTTTCAGCCCTGCTTGGTGCTTCTTCAGCAGAGACGTAGCTCGACATTCCCACTGCAGACCAAAAACGACTTGCCCAATTTATTCGCAATTGCGATGTAAGAATGATGAACATATAAAATAGCGACATCTTACTATCGCTTTTTGACCTGACATTGCAGTAGGATAGACAAATTGAAGCATATATTATTATATTAGGAGCAAATCCCGCTTCAATTTGTCTATCCTACTGCAATGTCAGGTCAAAAAGCGATAGTAAGATGTCGCTATTTTATATGTTCATCATTCTTACGTCGCAATTGCGAATAAATTGGACAAGTCGTTTTTGGTCTGCAGTGGGAATGTCGAGCTACGTCTCTGCTGAAGAAGCCCCAAGCAGGGCTGAAACAGCTGTCCAGAGGCTGCTCGAGGTTCTCACTGGAATCAAAAATGATTTGCACAAAATTTTTCCATAATGTTTTCTTTTGAAAAAATCCTGAACTGATAAATCTGAGTAAAGTATAAATCATTTTGCCCTGAAAACATTTGACTAAGATCAGAAAACATACCTAGGGAATGAATGAATAAAGAAGAAAGATTTCGCTTACTGATATAGTAATTAAATTTTATACCCTTTGTAGTACCAAATTCTCGATCGTCTAAAGAGGGTCCTGTGTGTAACTGTAACAGATGTTTAATATTTCTTTCCGAAAAACGTCGTTATGAATTGTAAGATAACAGAAAAAGTACCTTCTACTGGTGATGGGACGAGGACGAGTCGGTGTTTTCAGGAATCCATCAACTCTAATACTTTTATAAAAGAATAGAGTTTCCAGATTAAAAAGCTCGAATACTCTGACTAAACTCGAATTTAACTCGTAGGAAGTAGGAGTTCACTCGACGTTCGCTGTCTTGGGTTTACTCCAATAGAACAGAACGAGTACCTACCTTTAAGAACAGAGTTTGATAGTAAGTCTATTCCATTCGTTGCACCATAAAACATTACTTAATTTGCTTGTCATGTCATAATTTAGTTGTAAGGTTTAGAAATAAATAATGCCTGCAAGGCTCAAAACATAAAAATATTTAATAAAATAAATAATAAAAAAATATATATTTTTTTTTAATTGCAGAAAATTCATACAGGTTGTCACATTAGTAATACGTGCGGAAGAACACATATCTATTTTTACAATTTGAATTATAAAATATGTTAAATATTTAAAATGTAATATGCAAAAGATGTTCCAACCATTTTTGACATCGACGACAATCGCATATTTCTTTATTGTTCTCTCCTATATTCCATCTGGAGGTAACCGACGTAATCTGTATATTTACTTCATTGTAATAAATGCAGCGTAAACAAATAAAATTTTCTGGAATTAATCTTATTCTGTCTAATCGGTTTTAAAGTGGATAAAGTTTTGCCTGAATAATGGTTAATCCATATCTAATTTGGTGGTATTGTTGTCTTTTTCCGACTAAATTGTGTTCAAAAGTAAGTGTGTCCTCCAACAAGAATAAGCTCTACTACTACTTTTACATGATAATCATCCTAACTCCGTTTTTTTCTTAACTCCGCAAACGGATAGATGCGAACACCAAAAAAATGTTCCCTGGCGCCCAAAAGCGTTAGAATTAACTCTTTCGTTGCAGAAATTAAGTATTTACGACTTCTGTAAACAGTTTATGACGAAGGTGGGGATGTTTCAAAAGATGCTGTTCGAGTTGTCAGATCCAGAAGAAGCTTCCATCGTAAACTGGGAAACTTCAATGTTCAACACTCTCTTTAGAAATTGCGGATAAGTTGACAGTAGAAAACAACGAAACGTAGGAAAACCTAAGTTTAAAATATAGAAAATCTCTAATGTTAGAGAAGTCAATTCAGTAAAGTAAAAATTAGTAAAATCATAAAATCTTAATTTCAGTATTC
Organism: Prosopocoilus inquinatus; assembly: GCA_036172665.1. Classification (NCBI taxonomy): domain Eukaryota; kingdom Metazoa; phylum Arthropoda; class Insecta; order Coleoptera; family Lucanidae; genus Prosopocoilus; species Prosopocoilus inquinatus. The sequence continues at coordinate 27,396,608 of CM069876.1, read as the reverse complement.
TTTTTCAATTTTTACAAAAGTCATTTTATAAACTGCCACTAACTGGCTGTTTTAATAAGCAAGTGTACATCTCATATTTTTTTATTTCTAGATTCAGCTCTCCCCATATTTTATTAATCAACTTATGTCAGTTTTATTGAATTATTTAGCAAAATGTTCCTTTTTAAGCAAAATAACCACTTAATCACAAAGCAACACAAAACCTGTGGCTGTAATCCAAATAAATAGTGAGAAAACCCCTCGACCACATTCGACGCAAAATTAATGTGGTCGAGGGGTTTTCTCACTATTTATTTAAAATAACCACTTGTTATATATACAAGCCAGCAACTGTCAATTTCTTGAAAAATTAGATATAGGCGCAGCACGATAGGTGGAGTCAGACGTTGTTAGTTAATGATGACGTCAGACACATGTTGTGTTGATAAATACTGTTCAATTCAGGAAAGAATGAAAAAATACATGCACGTCATGTACGGAACTAGACTATTTCAGGTGGTGAGTTAATCAACACTATTATTAATTTCGTATTTGAACTTGATTTACGCCCGGTTTCTTCACCTCCTGATAAATTTATCTGCCAGGTATTATCCTTGGAACCCATTGTATCGACAATAGTTTCCGATGATATTACCTGGCAGATAAATTTATCAAGGGGTGAAGAAATCGGGCATTAATGATGCATTTCCGATGCATAGCAATTCGCATAGTGTTGATTAACGTAGTGCAACCACGAGTTCCGTATACGACGTATTCTTTTTTGAATTGAACTGTATACTTATTTACTTAAAACGCAATAAACATACCGTGAGCTTTTTTATAAAACTGAACATACAATGTTAAAATTCCTTTGCATTTTAAGCATTTATCATTATAGCATGCGTCTGACGTCATCATTAACTAATGACGTACAACCCTACCTGTCGAGTCGTGTCTATATTCTACGACGTTAATAATATTTATCTAAAAATTTAGGGTTATATGCAAAATATCTGCAATCGTTATCATGCTACAGGAACACCATGTTTAGAAATGTCAAAGAAATCTACTTTTTATGAATCACTTTATTAATTTGTGACTTACCTATTATTTTGTTATGTAAACACCTTTTACTAAAATGTTTTTCTTTAACAGATAAATAAATTTCATCTGGATGATAGACAATTTTATTCTTAGTACATACCACGTATATACTAAAGTATGACAAATCGTAACTAAAAGTTTTTTTGTTGTCCATCCCGCCATATCAGATGAGTTTAATGTATTATATACATATGTGTAATATGCTTAAGGGGAGATTTCAAACTTATCTTTTTCACTATACGGAATTTATTTAAAAATTTACAATAATTGTTTAAAGTAAATAACATCAGACGTTTACCAGGCATACCATGTAATCAAACCGACATTTACTCATTTGCTTTTTATTTATATGAAAGGCAATGTCATATAAAAAGTTCTTATTTTCTGTTATTTGTTTGTTATTATTATATTATTTTCTTTACTAGGTACCACAAAGTTGAAACCTAAAAGATACTGGAAATTGGTTTTGAACAATATCTAAATTAATTTGAATGCGAAAATTTTTGGTGTATTAAGTATTAACTGATAAATTTGTAATTTGATAAGCTACATCCGGTCTACTTTCAGTATTAATAAATATTCTCCAATATTTATGACATATTTATTATTATTAATAGTAAAGTAGACGTTGGAGAAATATTTAAATCTCAAAAAGAAAAACGTAAAGATAAACAAACAAAAAATTGTTGCAAATCGTTTTTGATTGCAGTGAATCCCTCTGTATACAGCTATTCGTTAAGATAAACATTGTAAAAAGAATTACAAATTAATTTAATGGCTGAAATATCAATAATTTTGATAATGTGCAATGAAACGTCGATAATTTTGTGCTAATATAATTAATTTAATGGAAAATTATTAAATGGAGGTATATTTACTGAAAATGAAAGAACTTCTTAGTCCTTTAAGTACAAAATAAACAATCAACCAGCTTTGGCAGATTGTTAAATGCATAACGTTAGTCAGGTAGAGTGAGTAGATTGTCCTGTAACAATCGGTGATGAGGAGAATGCAGCGCTTCCAAAAATGTTTTCACTGGCCATATAAAGATTATAAGATGCAAGATACCTATGACATTTTTATTTTGTAGACAGTTTTAACTAAACTATTAAGATTAGCATATCTCCATACAAGACAGTCTCAGAATACATAATAGATTACAGAAACATATTAAAGTCAAAGAATAGTTTAAAAAATATAACACCTTTCTTGCTTTTAACTCATTTAAAATACATTGTTTAATTCATTAATACGTCAAGGAATACCATTTATGCCGATATAAATATTTTCCCTTTTTCTAAAAAGTTCAAAACGTAAGTTTATTTTTTATTTAAAATCTTTAACATTGTTAAATGATTTTAACGTATGCAATTGTAAATTATTTAAGGCATACTATGTAAACAGCATTGGCCAGTGGACTTTTAAACAAAGGTCCTTCTTCGATTCGTAACGTAAGCGTTCGTGCCAGACGAGCGTTCCGCCGTTCAGTATCCAACACACGTTTGTGTGACTAGTCTATTTTTATAGTACGTTCTCTGTTGCATGCATTATTCAGGATGGATTGACAGAGTTTTGTCAATTCTGTATATTGTTTGTTGTTTGTAGATAGACCATTTAAGCTATACGTCTATGGATGACGAACACAATTTGAGATTCTCTATAAATATGAGTAATAAACTGGCCATTGATTGCTCATGAAATTAGAACTACTGCAAATCTTGTAAGCCTGGTAATTATTTCGCGCATCTTCTTAAGGATAATAAATTGTAATCATGCGCAGACTTTGAGAGGGCATGGTACAATTAAGGGACCTTAAGGTACAATTTCCTTTTTAATTAAAATAGGATATTTTGATGATTGATTGATGAATTAACGTAAAAATAAATAAACAATTAACAACAATAGTATTTTATCAGTAGTGATTATTGCCGTTGTTAAATCTTTAAACATAATATATATTTAACCTAAATATAGACATGTATTTATACAACTCTAAGATAAAAATAGTTCACTGTAACACTTTTGCATCATAAATACGAAATTCACTAAAGTCCGATTAAATGCACGACTTTTTAATAGTTTACATGAATCACAAAAAGAATTACATGCTGTAATGCTGCCAAGCTTCTAGAGTTGGACTCCCTTCCACGGTATAATTTGCAGAATTGGTAAAAACAGATGGCCTCTGAGGTAAATACTGGTACGAGGGTAAGTACTGATTGCCGTTTGAATAATAAACCGCGCTGTTTGGAGCAGGTACGTGTGATTGATAGGTAAATATCTTGGGGACCGTTGAGGTGCCGTACCTTTCAGTTTTAACGACGGAGGAACTTGGCTGAAGTTCATGGTAGTAACTATCGCAGTTTTGCGTCGCGTTATCGTGACAGGTTCTTTTACTTTTATGATTATTATTGCTTTCACCTCCTTCTGAGGTATGCTTGTCATAATGTTGCATGTAACTTTGATATCCATGCGCGGTTTCAGCGGTCAAATACTGATCAAAATCGCTACTGTCCAAGCAATCATCAGGCATGTAAGGGTTTTCTAATTCGGGCAGTCGGTTAAAATCAATACTACTCGACTGTTCAATACAAGAGCTTCTTACTGATTGTATGGACGGACTGTGAGGTTGGGACGTACAGGATGACGGTGACGTAGAACTGTGGCTTCTTGGGCTACAAGGAGAATCCTCTTGTTTCAGAGGCCTGTTGAACGTAATATTTTGACCATGAGGCACTTGGTGCATGTCAGCGTGACCCTTGTTTTGTTTTCGCCGGCGAGGTTGGTACTTATAATCGGGGTGCTCTCTCTTGTGGATTACCCTTAATCTCTCCGCTTCTTCAATGAATGGCTTTTTGTCGCTCTCACTTAAAATCCTGAAACAAAAAGTAAACATTTCAGTATGTTCGTCTAAAAAAAGCTGTACAGAAATTTAACAAATGTTTCATTCATTAATTTAAATGCATAGGTTTACAGGAAGTCGTAACGACCGAGGATGTTTGCGCTAAAGATCAAGAAGAGTCTTAAAATTCTTAAGCCTTAGGGACAAAATAAAATAATTTTTTATTTTAATTTAAAAACGTTAAGTAAAACAAGAATAAAAAATTAAATCTTGATTGGCTTGATCAGATACCTACGCATACGAAACAAATTTGTGTTATTAATGTTTTGTGTAAGTGTTATAGAAGCGAACGTGTTACAATAAAAAAAAAAATGGGACAAAATATGTATATCCATTTGTTTAAGATTAGAGTTATCAATGGCATTCTAAACTTGATTAAAAAACGAAATTTCGATAGTCTTACGTTTTTGTTTGCTGAAAATATCTCCGCAGGAAATATTTATTGATTTATGGCCCGTTTCGAAAGAGCACAATTTATTTTATTTATACTTTTCGCAGGATATCCTATGCAAGTTATCTACCCTCGTTTAAAATACACGGTAAATATTACCATTTTTCTGTTATTATAAAATTCCCCTTTATTTACTTATGTTCTAATTTTATGTACGTTGTAGGTACGTGTACAGTGCGTGCCAACACCTGAATAAACGACTGTAAATAAACTATGATACTGGATACATTTTTATGCAATGTGTAGCAACTTCAAGCAATCTAACTAGATATTATTATTCTATAAACACAATTCTAAAGTGTTTCTGAATTTGTGCTATAGATTCATCTGTAATATGACTTTTAGTTTCTACAATATTGCTAATACTGGTTAATGGTTAAGAAATAGATTAAGATCAATTTTCACAAATAATGTATAAGATATAAATTCGTATAATTTCATTGCATTAAAGATAGAATACCACTTGCCTATTTTAAACTGTTATTAGAAAACTATTTGCCCTGGCAAGCAGTTTTTACCTAGGAAAATGCTATAATAAAAAGTCTTGTGAACATTACAAAACTTCATTTAAATGAATTACGTTAATAAAATATAATATTAAAATTAAACATTATACCGGGTGGAAAGTTTCAAACCCGAACATAGCAAACTTGTATTGAAAATTATGTTTATGTGAATTGCTGCTCGCCATTTAAAGATACAAAAAATGGCAATGGTATTAAAGAAAAGAGAAAATTATGGACAATATTATCGTGTTAAAATTATTCCTAAATATTAATACTTTCTGAATGTAAATAAAATTTTCAAATTTAAACGAAAAATTTAGTCGCCTATGTCGGATTTGAAATTTTCAATTCTTTCAATTAAAGGAAAATAATTTATGCGTCAGTCAAAAAGTATTATGAATTACTGTACAGAGCATATAAGAGGTAGGTACTCTTGTCATTTAAGTTAACAATTCTTTCTTTATTAGAATAATTGTATTCTACATCATTGCATACAAAAATACTGTTGTTTCTGATGCCATCAATAAACTTGATAGGATGCCATGGTCAATAGATATCGATACATGCTGATACTAAAGTCCAATTTTACAAATGGAGCTCAACTTTGAGCTGAGGCTTAAACCCTTAGCAACGATTATTTCAACAGTTGTCAAGGATTTAAGCTTCGGCTCAAAATTAAACCGTCATTGTAAAACTGGACCTAAATCAGTTTTAAAATCAATTGTACTAAGAATTAGATAAGTTTCACACTGTTCAAGAGTAAGTAGCACACAACTGTAAAGAATATTAAAAAAAAAACATCAATTCCACAAATTCAGTTTCAACATTGTCTTGAAATTAACGAAAAAAGTATTTTGTGAAGTAATTCAGAAGCAAATAAATAAATCGTAACAGTTTTTCATGATCAGTATGCTGCACATATGAATGGAATTTTATTTTGAGTGAGAAGCCAATTTATAAAATTCTGGTTTTTGAATTGCAAACTTCAAATCTGACATACTAAGGCGACTACATTTTATATTTAAAATTTAAAGATTTCATTTATATTTCATAAGTATTAATACAATAGGAATAATTTTAACGATAACATTGGCCTTAATTTTATCTTTCATATAACATCATTACCTTTTTTGTATCTTTAAATGGCGAGCAGTAATCTACAGAAACGTAGTTCTCAATGCAAGTTTGTTATGTTCGGGTTTGAAACTTTTGAGGTTTAATGGTACTGTGATTATATTTTAGAGAAGAAAAATGTACTATTGTCAAAACGGAAGCTCTTTTATTTATATTAATTATAACAACCTTTTTTTTTTATCATAACCTACTATCAATACGTAACTCTTGTAAATCTGAACAGTAAAACTGTCTAACACAACACTCCCACTTTTACTTTACAGATTTACAGAAATGAAGTAATAGACAAAGCATTACAATTTGCTTTAATTTTTTCACGTGGAAGTGCTTTCGTTAGAAAGTCAGCCAATTGTTCCTGTGATGAAACGTAAATTGTATTTAGTGTCCCATTTTCTAAACACTCGCGAATATAATGATATTTGACGTCTATATGCTTAGTTAATTTATGAAACTCAACACTTTTTGCAAGTTTTATGGCACTTTGATTGTCCAACATTAGTGGTGTAGGCTGTTCTAGAGGACCTGTTAATTCTTGAAGTAATGCTCTAAGCCACACAATTTCTTGAGCTGCATTCGAAGCTGCGACATATTCTGCTTCCGTGGTAGACCGAGATACGCATTTTTGTAGTTGTGATGACCAAGTTATTGGACCATTAGCCATAGTACTTACATAACCAGATGTAGATTTGCGTGTATCTAACTCTCCAGCGAAATCAGCATCAGAGTACATTTTTAGCTCGCATTTGTCGCCGCTGTAAACAATTCCTACATCTCTAGTTCCTTGGAGATACCTAAATATTCTTTTCACAGCTAGCCATTGTTCCCTACTTGGATTGCTCAAAAATCGACTTGCTTTGCTCACAGCAAACATGATGTCTGGACGAGAAATAATTGCTACGAACATCAGACTGCCTACTGCTTCACGATACGGTACCTCAGTTTTCATGTGTTCGTCAGTGTTTGAGGTTTTCTTGATTTCAAAATTTGTACCTGGATCAGCCGGTGTAGAATTCGGTTTGCATTCCTGCATATTAAATTTCTGCAATATTTTGCTGATATAATTTTTCTGTGAAATAAATAATTTTCTCGCTTCTCTGTCTCTCTTAATTTCAAGTCCAATGTAACAATTCGGTTTATTGGTTTTAATTTCAAATCTGGAACCCAGTTCTGTCAATATTGCGTCGATAATTTTTTTCTTCTTGCATATAATAAGACCATCATCAACATAAAGTGCAAGAAATACAACCTTATCTTGAATAACTGCCTTGAAAAAACATTTATCTGCTTCAAGTTCCTTAAATTTGAAGATCCTCAGAAATTCAGTAAATTTCTTATTCCAGCACCTAGGAGATTGCTTTAGGCCATACAGACTTGCGTAATCTGCATACCAAATCTGAATTGTTGGTTTTAAATCCCTCTGGCTGTTTCATGTAGATTTCCTCCTTCTAAATCCCCATATAGGAAAGCAGTCTTGACATCAAACTGGCAAATTTCCATATCATTTACAGTAGCTAATGCTAAAAGTACTCGAATAGATTCGTATCTAACTACTGGCGAAAAAATTTCATGATAATCAATACCTTCTTTTTGCAGAAAACCTTTCGCACACAGTCCAGCTTTGTATCGATCTATTGATCCATCGACTTTTCGTTTGATTCTGTATATCCACTTGCAATCAATGACTCTGCAATTATTTGGTAATTCTTCCAAATCCCATGTTTCATTAGCTTTCAAAGATTCCATTTCTTCTTTCATGGCTTCATGCCATTTTTCAGCATCGTCACTTGACATTGCTTGAGCATATGTTTGTGGCTCTTCCCGAAGTACTGCTGAACAAGATAATTGTGTGTTTATACCATACCGAGATGGTGGTTGAAGAGCACTTCTGTTTCGTAGTTTTCGACCTTCAACCTGTGGTTCCTCTTCTCATACAATTGGATTATGTGTCCTTAAAATCAAAGTTGCTACCTTCATTAAATACGGCATCTCTTGTGACTGTGACTCTTGACGTTTTTTGGTTCTAAAACACGATAATTAGAACTGTCTCCATCATAGCCAACAAATATCATTTTCTTTGATTTGCTTTCAAATTTGGATCTGAACTGCTTTGGCGTATGTACATACACTTCAGAACCAAACCTTTTCAGATGATCAAGTCTAACAATTTTACCTGACCACAGTTCATATGGTATTTTCTTGTCTGAAACACGAGGACGACGATTCAGAACGTAAATACTAGCATTGACAGCTTCTGCCCATAACATTGGTTCTAGTTTTGCTGAAATAATCATAGTTCGAGCACCTTCCACAATGGTTCGATTTTCTCTTTCGATACTGCCATTCTGTTCTGCAGTGTACGGTGCGCTGTACTCGTGAATAATTCCATGTTGCTGAAAATATTGCTTGAAATGCTGATTGTCAAACTCAGTGCCGTTGTCACTTTTGACTTTCTTCAATTTATTCCCAGTTTGATTTTCCATCTTCTTATGAAAGATAAGAAACTTTGAAAATGCATCACTTTTATGTTTTATAAAGTAAGCAACCCTAAATGATGTACAATCATCTTTAAATAGAAGGAAATAATGAACTCCACCGATTGACGGATGTGTCATTTTGCCACATAAGTCCATATGTACAAACTCACCAGGTTTTAAAGCTCGTTGATGCATATTTCTTTGAAAAGGTAAACGATGTAACTTCCCAAACTGACATGCCTCACAAAATAAGCCTTCTGCGATTTTCATTTGTAACCCTGGAATTAGTCCATCATCTGCCATTGACTTCATCATTCGAAAATTGACATGACCCAATCTTTCATGCCATAATTTGACTGAAGTTTCTGTTGACACATTAGCTTCTGCATTTATTTCAGTTTTGAAAAGCATCCTGTAACACTGATTTTCTTGTTTAATGCCAACAGTAAGCAGTTTATTGTTGTAAATTTCCATTTTGGTTTTATTAAATACAACTTTTAAATTCTTACTTGTAACTGCTTCCACTGAAAATAAATTTTTCTTCAGACCTGGTACATAGAAAACATTTTCCATTATTCTTGGCTCCCACTTGCCATTCACTTGTGCTAAAATTTCAATTGTACCACAACCTTCTACTTTTACATGTGAATCGTCTCCTATCTGGACCACGATGTCATTCTTATCAACTGGCTCAAACTTGGTAAACCAATCACGACGATATGTCATGTGTCTTGACGCTGCACTGTCACCAAGCCAATCATCCTGGTTGCTCTCTGTACTGACGTTTTTGTATTCCACACAAAATGCCTGTGGTTTCATGTTTTCTTTGCTGGGAGGATTCTTATTTGCGACACTCTGATTTGTAGTGACCCTTCTTCCTACAGTAGTAACATTCAATATTCTTCTTATTTTGCAATTTCCTTTTATTCGGACTGAGTTAAACGTTGTTCTTCTTTTAACAATCTTGAAGTTAAATTGTCATATGTCTGCTTACTCTCATCATATGAATCCCAAGCTGTCACGAATCCATTGTATTTCATTGGTAAACTTCCAAGAGCCTTAGCAATTTTGTCAACCTCACTCACTGGTTCACCAAGGTCGTTTAGTGCTTGCGCTAATGAGTCTATTTTGCTAAGATGTTGTGCTATGTTCTCACTCTCCGTCATTTTACAATTGAAGAACTGTTGCTTTAGTTGAATCTTGTTAAGTGCTGATCTCTGTTCGTGAATAATTTTCAATCGTTGCCACATTTCAGGAGCTGTATGACAACTAATGACTGTTTGAAGTTGTTCATACTCCATACCTGACGAAATAAGTAGCATTGCTCTAGCATTCAAATTATCCCACGCTGATTGACTTGCGTCTCCTGTAGCTGAACGTGGCTTAGTTCCGTTGACGAGTTCCATCAATCCTGGTTCCGTCTTGAAAATTATCTCCATTTGGTACTTCCATAGTTGAAAATTTTTCCCATTGAACTTTTGAATTTGCAAATGCTTCAGACTGTCCATCTTTCTTGATTCTTTCAATACTCTTCTGATTTCGCTGTTGAGTAATGTAGATTCACCTCAATGTAACACCTTTTCTTTGTACTTCAGTTCTTCTCGAAATTATATTTTTTACACCGCAATGCTGGGCCCATAACCTTTTGAGGTTTAATGGTACTGTGATTATATTTTAGAGAAGAAAAATGTACTATTGTCAAAACGGAAGCTCTTTTATTTATATTAATTATAACTTTTTTTTTTTTATCATAACCTACTATCAATACGTAACTCTTGTAAATCTGAACAGTAAAACTGTCTAACACAACAGAAACTCTCCACCCGGTATATTCTAGATCTTATTTAACCCACATCCAGTCGATTTCTAATGGTTCATCTACCCTCAAGGATCCCTGTTCGCCCCCCGTTCACGTTTTCATTGACCTTCAGAGATACATTTTGAACACGATTTGCTTCATTTTCTTTAACCAATTTCAATTTTCTATTTGAAAAAATTGAACGTGTTTTATATGCCCAAAGCATAAGTGCAGCCCAAAAGTTTATTAAAAAAAAAGACGATTATAGCTGTGTTATTGAAAGACATTTTTCGATGTTTAATTAGTTTAGAATCCACATAGAATTAGTTTAAACCATTTTAACATTTAAAACAATGGAGTATTTATTTCGTTTATAACAATGTTTGATAAAAATTTAAATTAATATTATTGAAGTAGCAAGGCTTTAAACACAATTGTCTAGTGAAAAATACTTGCGAATCAATTAATTCATTTCATTTACTCATGTTATAAACTGTCACATGTAAAGGTACTAACAAAAGGGTGAGGTGATCAAGGAACATTTTAAGCTTAAACAGTATGTGGTTTCTATTCTTTGTCTCATTTGTAAATATGGCCACAATATGGCTGAACATCATTATCGAAATCCTTGACGATTTAAAATTAATTAATATTAATATCTGCAGGTATTTTGGTACTTATTCGCAACAGTGCAACCAACCAAAATTTCAAAGTAATGCAGGATAATGCTCATCCGCACACTCCCCAATTTTTTACTAGTCTTCGGGAGCACAAGATTCGTACTTTGTAATAGCCAAGCCAGAAGACAATCCTGATTTAAATCCGATCGAGTCTGTGTGAGACTATTTGGCCAAGTACTGATTGTCTATATTCTTGATAAATGGCTTCGCAAAGGCCAAGTTCTATTGAAGAATTTGAAACCTTAATGCAAATAAGCCAATAAAATTCGTATAGATGCCAAAAACTGCCAAATCAAAAAAAATAAATAAATTATTACCAGCAGTCGATAATTTAATACATTTTCCACGTACTCATATTTCAATGGTCTCTTCACATCCACATTTAATTTAAAATTTAAAACTCTCTAATTGCAGCAATCATCCGAGTGCATATTCCGCCAAGTTAATTTTAACCAATAGATGCATCGGAAAGCATCACGTGACGTTTTGATGAGAGACGGGCCGTGTAATTAGAGATTTCTTCAGCATCCAGGATTCAGGAAAAGATTGGGATTCTGCTAAATTGAAGGAAGCAACTACTTCTGTTATTAAGCTTCCAACAAATAGACATGATCAGTGTAATTGTGCCAAAAGTTTATTTTGGAAAGGGTAGATAACAATATTAAAGTACGTGACGAAGTAAATTACAGAAGGGATATTAGAGATTTAAAAAGTATTATTAAACGTGAAAAAATAGTAATTATGTTATGTAAGTAGCAAGGTCCTCAGAAAGTCACAACCGTTGTCAATTTCTTAAGTAAAAATTATAGAGATGAGTGGAGAATATTGCCAAATTTAAAATTTTATAACAAAGTAATTGATCAAGAAACAGTAGCTACCAAATACACATAGAAGACAATAGCGACACTGCTTGTTACCAAGATAATTATTATTATTGTAGACCAATTATAGATATTATTCAAGAGTTTAGATTAATACAAAAGTTTTTCTTTTAAATTAAATTTTTTTTTGTGTTTTAGGGCACTTTACAATGTTGTTCCCAATATATTTTTCCTTATATTAAAAATAAACGAATTGTACAAAAAGTGTATAACAATAATTTTCTTTAAAGTAATTTCTTGAATATCTGACATCAATAAACTTGGGAACAAAATTAGGGGATAATTAACAAATATGTATAAATAATTCGCAGAAAATTGATATCAGGTGATAGCTATGCCTATTTATTTATTTATTATATTTGTTATTATTATATTATTTTCTTTATTAGGTACCACAAAGTTTAAACCTAAAAGTTGGTGTATATTTGGTGTATTAAATATTAACTGATAAATTTGTAATTTGATAAGCTATATCCGGTCTACTTTCAGTATTAATAAATATTGTACAAAAAGTGTATGACAGTTTTCTTTAAAGTAATTTTTTGAATATTTCACATCAATAGACTTCCCAACAAAATTAGGGGATAATTAACAAATATGTATAAATAATTCGGAGAAAATTGATATCAGGTGATACCTATGCCTATTTAAATTATCACTAGCAGGGAAAATAAGGTTAACGAGGGAATTTATTTTAACATAGTTAGAAATAGTTAAGCAATAAAACACAAAGTGCAAAAATAAAAACAAAGTTAAACATTTATTTTTTCAACAATTCGAGGTAGACCTCCTCTGGTTGCGATACATGCTCTCATACGAGAAAACATACTCTCAATTAGGCGCAAAATCTCTTCTGGTGATTTCCATCCAAGCTGCTTGAAAATTTTTGAGAGGTCTTCGAGTGTTTGAGGAGAGCATGGGAGTTGCCTCCTATGAGATTCCAAAGATATTCAATCGAATTTAAGTTAGAAATTTGCGTTAGCCAAAAATTCGAAGATTGCAATAAAATCATTTTTGATAATGTTTGCTAGGTGTGGGCGAACATTATGGTGCTTTAAAAGGACTGTTCGAACAATAAGGTCTGATTAGTTTAAAACCGACAGAAGGATGCATTCATCAAAATTGTGCGGTTGATAACGCCGTTAAATCGATTATTATTTCAGGGGGCGAGCAGTTTCAAATCAGTCAGAAGTGTTGCATAGCAGTGCTTAAAAGAAATACGACTACCTGCAAGCGACCTGGCGGGACGGTTGGTTTAAATAAGGATTAGATTCGGACGATTTTATTGCTTTTCATAGCATTTCTTTTTAAGTATCGCTGTACGAACAGGCCTAAAGTGAACTGGGATCCATACACAGTAACCAAAGCTTTTAAAACGGGAATGATAACGTTGTTCAAATATCAGGCTAAATTCATTGTGCTCCTGTTCGTAATAATCAGCTGGTATAATCTTCAAAAGTAATCCCACCCCATACCATAACTGATCCACCACCAAATTGATCCATTTCCCATATTCAGCAACCTCACCTTGTTATATTTATTATTTGACTTTAGAAAAAATTGAATTCGTCGGTGAATAAAACCAGTTATCGATTGCCCAATTTACGTGCATCTGAGCAAATGTTAGTCGAGCTCTTTTAAGTGTTGCAGAGGAAACTGGCCCTGTTGCTGGTCTTAAGTTTATAGCTTTTTCTCGCGGTATTTTTGTTCTCTCAACGTTCCAGTGGATATCTGTAGGTTCTCTTTAACTTGTTTCGCTGTATTCGCTCCATTTAACCATAATTCGCATCAAGCGATTCTCTGCAGCCGTTATTTTATTTTTTCTGCCTTGATTAGGTTTCTGGAATAAATGCCGGTTTCTTTGTAGCTGTTCCGAGCCCTACTGACAGCAGATTGTGCAATGTTATAGCAACTTCTTGTTGTGCGTAACTTTCGTCACTTCGTCATTAATTTGACTATATCCACTTTTTCCAAACGATTTATTAAGTGATTAGCATGCATGTTTTATAAATTGAATGACGTTTAGAAATATTTTTTATTTTGCGTATTACACATCAGGGATACAAAAATTATGTGTTATTATTTATGTAATACCAAAATCTTTTAATATAAGCAAAATTTTCTCAAAACTTATTTAAAAGTTATGTTAAGACAGCCGTACCTTATGGTCATGGAAGAATCGTTTTAAATATTTTTAGTAAAATGAAAAATCTTAATTATCCCCTACTTTTGCTGCAAAGTTTACATTTATTTACCAACGTTTCTGTTGTTATCACCACGGGGGGTATCATTAAAACATATGGACTTCAAATTGAGTCTGAATTCCATGATTATCGGAGCCCCCACCTGTAGTCTACGATTATTTAATTTTCTTTATCCATACCTTGCCAACCATAATAAGTATTCTTTCATAATACTAACACAATATGTTTTACAAAGGAAATTAAAAAAATTACATAATTTTTGATGTAGGTATAAGATTTTGACTTCATCAAATTACATACATAGTGCAGCACAGTGGTATAAGTAGATCGAATCGGCGGCCAAAATTATAGAGAGATATGAGAAATATATACTCAAATAAAATTTAATACATAAAACCATACTAAAAAACAACGAAATATTCTAACAAAAGAAATATACAGGGTTTCGAAAACCTTTGGAAAAGTGCGAAAATGCCTCTTTAACTTCATTGTATCAAGAAAATGTTTTAACAACAGTTGAGTAAGTTTTCATTCCGCGTAATGGAAAATTATTTTCAAATATACAGGTTGTTCATTTAATAAGTTACGAGCCTAACATATTATTTTTTAAATGAAATACTCTACATTTTATTACAGTTTCGGTTAGCCCTTGAAGAAACGATGAAAATGATATAAATTGAAGACCATAACTTCAAAAGGGTCTAAGTGCCAAAAAGATGTTTAGGAGTTATTAAGAAAACTGATTTAGTAAATCTTAAACACACATACAGATATCACCAGCTGTGATTCATTCATTACACTTTTTATTTAGTCACAGGTACATAGACCATTTTGCATGACATTGGGCTTTGCTCATAGACCCATTTGCTGTGAAAATATGATTTTTTTATTTTTTTGGCACTTAGACCTTTTTGAACCATATTATATTAACTTATTTTTAGTATTTACCGAATTATTCTTAATTTATTATCAGTTTTAATGATGCGACAATCAGCCTTAGACTAAAAGATTTCTAAACCTCTCTACCTTTACAAACCTAACAAACGTTACACTTCAATTTGCATATTGTAAAATTAGTCATTTTTTTCAAATGGAAAGCCCGTATATTAAAGCCTATACAGTATGTCCGTCTGACATTAGGACATGCGGATTAACATGGGAAAACAGAAATTAATTTATATTGTCTTCCTGAATAAATTCATACGAATTTCAAGTATTTTGATATTAAATGATGATACTTTAACTGTTAATTACTTAAAAATAATGAAAAAAAAGAAATAGTTTTCATTTTGCACGCTTAACAGTCTGATCAGAAACGAAAAATAAACCATTTGTTGTGTGGCCAGGTAGTTAGCGGTGAAGTTGCAACGATATTTGTCGTTTTTTGTCATTGAGAGGTTACACGTTCAAGTTCAAGTCGGAAGCAGAAAATACTTTTTTTAAATTTTTTAACATGATATTTTTCTAATTATATAAAATATGTGAAAAAAAGAAAGAAGAAACTTGTTCTGATGCATTTTTAAAACAAATTCAAGCTTTAAAAAAAATTATGAAAAAAAGTCGTGGTCTGGGTTTGACACCGCAACCTGACAGTTACGTATTATTCGATCAAAATCAACATTACCCACTTGACCTCGAGAATCATTTACAACTTTGATTAAAACACATATTGTTAAGGCCAAATTTAAGATTTAATTGCTTTTTTCTTAATTTACAAAAAATTAACAGCTAAAATCCAGCAAATTTGGTTTTAAAATATTTAAAATTTTACGGTCTTTCTCACTATTCCTATATACTCATATAAATTTTAAAATATATTGGAGACTGTAGTTTGTAGTACAAAGAAATTGGATTTAACCTCCCAACCACAAAAAGTTTATTTAAAAACATACGTATTTCGATAACTATGTTGCGATCTTCAGTAGATGCCTTCTTCTTGATCACAAGAGAAGTTTGTGTAAAAAGATACGTATTTCGGCAGCTATGCTGCCATCTTCAGTAGATGCCTTCTTCTTGATCATCATTGATTCATCAGAAGTCGACTTCTCTTGTGATCAAGAAGAAGGCATCTACTGAAGATGGCAGCATAGCTGCCGAAATACGTATCTTTTTTAAACAAACTTTTTGTGGTTAGGAGGTTAAATCCAATTTCTTCACATAAATTTATTCAGGCAGTTAATATAAAGCGATTTCTATTCCTCCATGTTAATCGCTATGTCCTAATGTCAGACGGACATGCGGTATGTATAGCCTTTTCTGGGAGCTTTCCAACATTTTACTATCTTAAGATTGATAACTTGTGAGTTATAATCACTTCTCTATAATCAATGTACACGTGTTTTCGGTTTAGTTAAATAATTCCAATTACCTATGAAAACAACTGGGAAGGATTTACTTACTCCGTCTCAAATCATTTGAAACTACATACATATCTAGAAAGAACTTGAATTTGAACTTGATTTTTTAGTATTTTTTTACAAATTAACTAAGAAAAATCAAAATATCTGAAATCACAAATAAGTAAACTGATTATAAAAATTTATAATATTAAAATAATTTTTTTGCTAAACACGCAGTTTCTTGTCTTTGCGTGGGCAGATAACAAGTCTATTACAAACGTTTTACTTAGAAGTTGTTTATGTACTTCTGTGACATGACAACCATTTTTCCCTCAAAGTATTACAAAAAATCTACATTTTTCCGTTATTGTTTTAATTTGATGATCTCTAATTTCACTTGATTACATTTTTGTTATACTCAAAACAGAAAATTAGCACGCCACACGTAATAAAGTGTTCCATAGATTTTCTGTATTGAATCAGAAAATTATACTTTTCTAGTAAAAATGCAGATTTATGCATTTAATTTTTTTAGTACTACTTAAACGAATGCATAAGCTTAAATAATACTTAAAAATAATTATCGCTAAAGATAGCCAATTTTTAAAAAGCTTTAGTGAATAAGAGAAAAGTTACGGCTCAACTTTGTTAATATATTTTTGTCCCTAGCGTATCCCGTATCATAATAATACTCACGATAATGGATTAATTAGAAAATCTAAAATACCTGTATTTGCGGAGTATGATCATAATGATCAATTAAGGAATCAATTCTATAACTGGGCTGCAATCAAAAAAGGGGTTGATAGTAATAGTCTTTTAAAAGAGTAATACTCTTTTAAAGGAGGTTGATAGTAATACTCTTTTAAAAGAGTAATACTATCAACCCCTTTCTCGACTGCAGCTCAGTTATAGAATTGATACCTGTATTTGTATAGTCCATGTTTAAAATCAGAAATTTCCCTTGTGTTTTAGTTAACTAATAGTTTACTTGCTACTCCACTGATGAGTACATACGCATTTGAAGAAATTCTAGACTTTAACGGTTCTGAATTTTGTTTTGTCTCATAGCTAACTATTCATAACTGTGAATTTGATTTATCTAATAATATTACTGCAATAATCTGTAATTATTTTATTATTTGTCATAAACTAGGAAAATACATTTTGGCCAGTTTCTTGAGGTTTATGTACCACTGTGTGCAGGTAAGAATCCGAAGAAAGAAAACATTGCCTACTAAAGTACAAAATGGTCGTCAACTGATAACACTCATATTTTTCTTCGACCATCACATTTTTTAATCAGTTTTTATTCCTTACACTAGACTAATATAAGTGTCCCGAAAATTTCTCACCCTGCTCAAAGGACTAAGGGAGAATATTATCAAGAGGAGTCCGGACCATTCTCTGATTACTGAAATCTTTCATGTAGCCTCACCGAACTAAACTAAAACATGAAGTCCTGCCCAATGGATTATCCGGATAGCATGACAAACCCCTGGGTTGAGCGTGTCGTCGTGTCCGCGTGTGTGTAAGCGCAATCAACCTAGGACGGCCCCGCGGGAGACGCAGTCAAAGCTGCCGCCGCTGCTGCGTAATGTGGCGCGGATATTAATTTGACCGATCGCCGCTGATAGGCACATTCCGGGTCATTACGTACCATGACTGCGGTGGACTGTCGTGCCATATGCCAAAAAAAGATTGATGCGGCTCTTTTGGCTGACTGCCCGCGTCAATTAACACATGTTTTGCAATTAAACGTCCCCTTAGCTTTTTTAATTTCATTCTTAAAACAACGGGATAAATTTCCGTAAGGAATGCGCTGCACGCAGATTAAAAATCTTTTTAATTAAGATGTAAGTACATGTTTCAATAATACTCTGATATTATATTAATTGGACTGTGTATAAATACACTTGTGACCAACAACTAAACAAGAGCAGATTAGGTTGTGAAAGTCTTCATCAGATAATATGATGTGCTCTAGGCAAAATCATATGCACGAACGTTAGAAGAAAGATAGAAATCAAGGTTTTAGTTAACTAATAGAAAACTACTCTGATTTATTCTAACACACTTAAGGAAAGGGGTGATAAACAAGAGAAAAAGAAAAGACACGGAAAACACGAAAGATCTCTGAAGATTAAACATTTTAATGACAGGAATACATGCACGTCACCTACAATTTCATAACCGACATCTTATACATTGTTGCTGGATTGCGGAGTTTTTCTTTGTTTCACGGGACATTCAGCGGTTCCTGCCACATCCCGCATCCCAGTTTCCAAGTACCGAGACATGTACAGTTGCGGAAACATAAAGCGGGACAAGTCTTACAACCAAATTTCCGATTATTTTGATAGTGTGAAGTAGTGACCCTTCTAATTAATTTATTACCTTCAGTGAACGTCAGAAATAATTGTCAAATTGAGTTCTTAAGAATGTATCGTCTTTCTAAGGGAAATGTAAGTGAAATTTTCGACCAGTGAATCAAATGGAATTAGTGAAGCCTTTGGAAGAACTATGTGACATTTGACATGTGGAATATGTATATTAGTAATCTTAATTCAATCAATGTCCGGATATTTGCATTCAATAATTCAATCGAAAGGCTGCATGACCGTTATTTATTTCGCATGGCAATAATTGTAAGTAAAATAAAAACTAACTATTACACTAGTATGATTTATTTGTATGAGGTATTTGTTCATTATAATTTTTAATTATAAACGGACTGATTAATCATTTTACTTAATGTGAAGGTTGATAAATTACCATAGTTATCGAAATTTAGAAGTAAGGTTTAAACTAACGAAAGTTTACTATCCCGCTTTCTTTTTTCCCCAGCTGTACACTTGCTTGGAATAAAATCGCGTACACCTTCAAAATCAAGTAGCCGAGTTTTTACCTATTTTTTGCTTTGTAAATGGGTATTTTGAGAATTTTGTCATGTTTCCAAACGTACATTACAGATTAAAATGAATACTATTTTACCAGGTGTGAGTCAGACAGAATGATTTGTTCAATAAATATTACGCTATTCCATAAATATAATTTAGTCGAAATAGAATTATCGATTGCTTATGTTCTGCTATTAATATATTTTTTTAACACTTGACAAGACTCTTCAAAGTTGAATTTGTAATTTTCGACGTGTTGATGCCAAGAGTATTCGAAAATTTCTTAAAACATGGAATCCTTTGCGGTTTATATTGGATTTCTCTTAATTCAGAAGGGCATTATCCGAGTCATGAATCGATATTTTTTGACATCTACCTCCAACCATCTTTTCTATTTGCAAATCTTTTTTCTTCCCACATATTATTTGTGCATCATAGTATTTTTATTTAAGCTATAATCATTCGCTACTACTGATAATCACTCTTCGTCTTCTAACTTACTCGTTTTCTGTCAGTCTGAATTTTAATTGTTTGACACTGACAACTTAAATCCGAAGACCAACTTAATACAACGAAAAGCAGGTGTACGCAATTTTTTTGCAAGCCACAGTACCCTCGACCAAATCAAATTTTGATGGCAAAGTATTTTATTTTATGTATTTTCGTATACATTCTTTCACGCTGCCAAGCTGCTTTCGATACCTTGGATTTTTGAACCCGGGTTTTCCTTTTTTCCTTCTTTTTCAATTAGGAACTCTCTATTTCTTTTATTTTCAGCATGTCCGTATCAAACTTATCTTTCTGTTCTGTTTCTATCTGTTCGTTGTCTCTTTCTGTCCTATTTTCTCGTTGAGTGTATGTTCTAATTTGGACGCAGTGGAAGCTC
Source organism: Prosopocoilus inquinatus (assembly GCA_036172665.1). Taxonomy (NCBI): domain Eukaryota; kingdom Metazoa; phylum Arthropoda; class Insecta; order Coleoptera; family Lucanidae; genus Prosopocoilus; species Prosopocoilus inquinatus. The sequence goes on along the minus strand of CM069876.1, from coordinate 27,376,370 downwards.
GTTTAATAAGGTTCATTTCAACTTCCTCAATATTTTTCTTTCTTTCTCTCAATAATTGTACAATATTTTAATCTGTAAATGGTTATTGGCACCGTTGTAGCTTTCTGGATACCTAGTTCTGTTTTAAGTTCAATTTTGGTGAAGCTGAGGAGAGGATTTGATTCGCGGATTGCACATCCTCTCAAATTCACACGATGATCTTTACCATCGCTACTAAAAATACGTCCCAAGTATTTACAGTTATCACAATTTTTCAAAATAATACCGTTGATCAATTTAAGATTCGATGGTCGCACTTCTGTAACTCAGAAAAAGCTTTGCCGCTTTTAGTTGGACGTCATGTTGTCTTAACTCACGTGGATCCAATTTTGAATTCTTCTGTTAATTTTCTAGTCACGTATGATCTGTCCTCTTTATCGTTGGCAATTATTACTTATCGTCCTCCTACAAAGAAATGAAAAATGATTCTAATATTCTCAGTCTGGGCATTTTCATGGGCCACTAATCGATGTGGTTAGGTTTTGGTGCAACTTTCATTTACACCCTGTATTTTATTCACAGACCTAATGTGTACCCGGTACGATCCATGATTTGTTAGTGTTTCAAATAATTTAGCCAACGGGATATTGCCGTAATCCTTCTCAAGATCAATAAATAGTAAATGTGGTCCTAAATTTCTCTTAGCTCGATTTTCTGTTAATTACTGCACGGAAAATAGAATATTACAACTAGAGATTCAATATGTAACAAAAATGGTTCCAGTTCGACTAGCGGCTACTAGTAAGACAAGATAGGCTTAGAGTGAGGAGTAGCCTAATTTTCTATTAATTAGTATCTAAAACAGTATAGTGCAACTACAGATCCAAAATGCAAGTAGAACCGTTCCTGTTCGACCAGGATCTACTAGAAAGACCAGACAGGCTTGGAGTGAGGAGTAGCTTAAATTGAGATCAAGCTATTCCCCACTTCAAAATGATGCCCGTCTTTAATAGGTTTTGGTGGGATTACGGTTTGCATTCCTGATATACAAACACATTACTTTTTCACATCACACGGAAACTGTTTTGTTCCTTGATGTTTCCTTGTTTTCAATTCTGTTTTTAGAATTCGTCCGCATAACCTCCCTATTGTGAAATTTAACTGATCAAAAAATAAAAAATTAAACAATACCAAGAGCAGAATGATGAAAAGTAAAACTATGATATATAGAGTAGGACTTCGTACAGTCATTATAAAATGAGAAATTTGGAGCTTGCTACAGAAAGCAACGGGGTTTTGGAAATATTAAATTAAAATAAAAAAGACAAAAAGAAAAGTCAAATGTCATAGTATATCAAATTATGCAATATTTTAAACATATTCTAGAAACGATCTGTAATGTAATTGTAAGCATAAACCCTATGTTCAAACTAACCACACATGCATTTAAATATTTAAATCAAATTCTTCCAAATGGACCTCTGAAAACCTTGTACTAATATACTAATATTAAGTTTTGTTCTGAAGAGGTTTTGGAAAAGCTGAATTATAACACAAAAGATAAATTGAAAAATCAAATGTCATAATATACCAAATTAAGTAATATTTTTAAACATATTTTAGAATCGATCTGCACTATTGTGCAAAAATTATTTTAAGTAATTGTAAGCCTAAGCCATGGCCATGGCTTGGCGGCCGGGCGGAGGGAGGAGGGTATGGGAGGCTGAGCCTGCTGCCCTGTAAAGTTTTAAAAGCCTGCCCTACGATGGCCAAACCTGGCATGGCAATTTTTACCATCGCAGAATGCTGTGAGAATCTAGCGAGAATTTGATACTCAAATTATAATAAAATGTTAGGCATGTTGCAATATTTTCTTTTCATTACGAATTTATCTAGAGCGTTAACATATTGTACAGTTGTTATCAATGTTTCTTTGATCAATTACCTTTGAAAAAGAGAAAAAGTGCACCTACTTATACTAGTCTTAACCACCGATATAACCTAAAAGCATGGAAATACAATTAACGAACATCAACTGATTGATTTCTGACTTACCGCAATTGCGTCCGCTAGAGGAAAATTAATTTTCAAAATTTTCACCGCACAACAAACAACACCAATGAATGAAATAAACGAAAACGTCTGATTAATTGACAATCCGCAGCTGGAAATTGCTAATTTTACAGCCTGAAAAAGCGTGAATATATCTTCAACGCGTGCTATGTCCAATGAGTTATTTCTGTAGATAAAAATGGATTTTTTTAAAAATTGAAACTAACTGAAAATTACGCGTCCTCGTGAGCGGAGAAGCATTTCAAATGTCAAGACGAAACTATTCATAAGTCATTAATCTACCATAATTAATAGATATTCAGAAACTCTTAAACTTGATATTTATTTTAAACGCTTGGCATTTTTATCACCAAATTTCTAGGTAAGGCACTGTTGCCAGTTTAATGTTTCGTAAGGCAGCGCTAGCAGTGATCTTTTAAATGTGAAAAACTAAACAAAATTTACTTTAAACAAAAAAACTGCAATTATTTTGAATGTTAATATTTCATACAGTAATAATTTGTCTTTGTTGTGTTTGCACTTATAAAATATTTTAAAAAATCGTGAAAAGCTTTAGAAGAAAAACTTATAGAGCTTGTCAGATGTCCCAAATTGGATGGCATTTTGTAGTATCTCATTTATTGGTAGATGAAAACTAAAGACGTATTGTTGGGACAACTTTTCGAACCAGATTACCTATCTGATTATTACAAGAGTGATAAATTGCTTCATGATGAAATTATTTTTGGTCTTTAATACTCAAACAAGATTTGAGTAGACATATTTCTTGTCTTAGAAATAGAAAGTTCAGTAATGAATCAGGACTGTCCTGAACTGGTTGTTCTGAAATGTGACAAACCTAACTTCAATAAGTGGCATCCAGAGTCAAACTTCGCATTCTCTCTTGTTTAACAATTCCTTCAAAATCACCTGAAAATCATAATCCGATAAAATTATGCTCAGTGCATCAGAAAATGAATTTTTTACGATTCTCTCCATTCGCAATTTCCGCTATTCTGTGATCCGATCTGCCTTCTCCAACATCTTCCTCGCCTGTCGTACAGCTTAAGATATTAAAAGTTTAAAAATTGCAATGTGTTCTATTCGAATACGTAAAGCTTAAAGAAAAATGAAAAAATGGAAGAAGAATATGAATTTGATAAGTAAACAAACAAATAAAAGTAAAAATAATTATATAAAAATAGGTTAGTAATAGAAACACATAGTAAATAAACTAATAAATACATTTTCTCAGAAGTATTTCGCATGTTATAAATATAATGAAATTTAATATAAAATAATGTCGAAGAAGAATATAATTTGATAAGAAAACAATTAGATAAAAGTAAAAGTATTAAGTAAGTAAGTAAGTAGTAAGTTATTTATCTTTTCATTTCCAAAAACGCATGTTGTAAATACAATGAAGCTTAATATAAAATATGTATTTTCGTTTCCCATGATGCTAAAAAAATATTTGCAAAATAACTTTTACCTGTTCATCTTAATAAGATTCACGAATAGGTAAATTTTAAATTAACCTGTCTTACCTTTAAACAAAGTGTCATATAATTTGCCCTCAGGCCTTTATTAATGACAAATAAAATTGATTAGATTTGATTTACGTTTTAATTGTTGACGTACCTCCACAATATATTTTTCCTGCATTTGAAAATAAATCCACGTAATCGTAATCAGAAATTAGAATTAATTACCAAACACCCACATAACGGAATATAAATAAACACGCCAATCTAAACATTCCCGCATGTATAGATTTGTAATCTGGGATTATTTATCTTAAGAGTTAATCGTTTCGCTTGCGTTACGTTCGTTGGAAATAATTTTGCCTACAGCAGCGTGTGACGATTTCATGAAACTATTTTTATTTAATACACACTACTACTCCGGAAACATGCACGTGATGATGTCTTTTTCTCCTGACTAATATTAGTTACACGTTCTGAAATTGATAATTCAATAAAAAATTACAGGCAATTAACGAACAGAAAAAAAATTAATATAACCATAAAATATCTTAATTAGGACGTCAAGGCACGGTCACAGTTTTAGTAAATAATAATTAGTTGGAATTATCAATAACAAGAAATGAAGTGTCGATATAGTATTCACATATATACATTTTAATAACGTATTAAATTAAGGTTGATATCCTGTTTTACATTATACTGGGTGTCTAAAGTATTGACCCTTTTTATGATACATACTACTAACCAATCCGACTTTAAATTCACCAAGAAAATTTCCTGAAGGAACTAATAATAAGAAGGACACCAATTTTGAGGTACCCTGTAGTCTATTAAATTAATATTAAAACTTGTAACCAGTGGCGGCCTTAGGGGCGGCAAACAAGGCAACCACCCGGGGCCTCGCGTTTTCAGGGGCTCACGCTATCTGCTATACACGAATTTTTCAATATTTTAATCCACTATAGTTCAGTCCGAAGGAAGATTATCGAATCTTAAAATCATGTAAGGACGAACATATTTGCGGATCTGTATAAGACGAACATATTAGAGCTGTATTTAGTCAAAAAGAAAAAGAAAAATCTTACGTATAAACAAGCAGTATACATACACAAATTGTTGTTTTTAAAACTCTTATTCTTAATACTCCCTTAACAAATTGTACTTTTCGAGAATCACAAGCCCTTATTCCTAGAATAACATCTGTTGTATGAGGACTAGATTTTATGGTCTTCAATAATTTTCTTTCTTCTACTTTCAAATATTTTTAAGTAAGGTTATTGCAGCTTACAATTAGTTTAACTGTCTTAAACGCTCGATATTATAATTCCATAACTTAATGGGTTGGTTAATATTGGTGGATTCCCTTTTAAATTACAGTACACTGACTCCATTCGATTTTATTTCATTTTTTTAAAGTTATAAACCGATCGTATTTTGTCTTTACTCGATTCAATTTGACTTTATTTTATATTTGAATTATCAGTTTGATTCCCTTTCGTTTTTTCTCTAGTGATTGTCTTTTGTTTTACTTTTTTAAATCCTTATTTGACTTTTTTGACTTTGTTTAATACAGCGTGGAAACTAAGTACCAGGTAACTACAGCTACGATATTTCCACGACGACCAATTTTGTCAAATGGCGTTCGGACCCGTCAGTTTCGTCTAGTTTTATGCCCTTTCCAGAAATTATTTTTAATGCTATAGGGTGTTTGCAAACAGCTGGGGGGGTGTTAATTTTTTTTAATAGTTAATTAACGGGTCCGGGTCCGAGTCTTGAAAAATATCGAATTTATCCGCCTCTTAGTTTCCACGCTGTATAATTACTTGATCGACTTTTTTCTTTTATACGATTTCATTAAATTTATTTTTATTTCTTAACTATCACTTTATCTTTAATTCGTCACGATTTTATCATTTAATAATCAATTGATCGTCTTCTGTTTTTGCATTTCTTTTAATTTACACGATTTGAATTTGTTGTACATTTTAATCTATTTAATCTCTCGATCGATTGCCATTTTTGTTTTCTATTTTATGCGATTTTATTTTATTTATTGATTATCATTTGATTGTCTTTTGTGTTTGTTTCTCTTTAAATTTACTCGATTTCAATTTAAGGAAGGGATTAAAATGTCTCTTCGATCGATCACCCTTTTTTGTTTTCTCTTTTATACGATTTGGTTTCATTCATTGATATTAATTGATCGTCTTTTGTTTTTGATTTTTGTTTTATTTACTCGAATTGAATTTATTTTACGTTTTAATCCCTTTGATCGTGGCCATTTTTGTTTTCTCTTTTACGCGATATCATTTTGTTTTTAAATTATATTTCTTTTTTAACATTTAACGATTAAACTTTTTTTATATATTTTATATTTTCTTCTACTTTTATTTTTTTCTAATCTGAAAATATCAAATTTATCCGCCACTTAGTTTTCACGCTGTACAATTAATTGATCGACTTTCTTTCTTATATTCGATTTCATTTAATTTATTTTTATTTTTTAACTGTTATTTTATCTTTAATTCGTTACGATTTTGTCTTCTAATTATCAATTGATCATCTTCTGGTTTTGCTTTTCTTTTTTAAGTTACACGATTTGAAATTATTTTGCATTTTAATCTCTTCGATCGGTTTCCATTTTTGTTTTCTCTTTTATACGATTTGGTTTCATTTATTAATTATTAATTGATCGTCTTTTGTTTTTGTTTCTTGTTTTATTTACTCAAATTGAATTTATTTTATACTTTAATCCCTTCGATCATGGCTATTTTTGTTTTTCTATCATCTTTTACTTTTTGTTTTCTCTTTGGTTTGATTTTATTTGATGTGATTTCATTTTTTAATTATCAATTGATTGATTTGTTTGTGTTTGTTTTTCAATTTGAGTTTATTTCATTTAAATTTTTTATTGTCAATATTTATATCTACAGTACGTTTTGTTAGTTTTACGTGTTTTTATTTTTGTCTTATCTTTATCCATGATTGTGATTTGTTTTCGTTTTATTAGATTTCTTTTTTCTTTCTTTATATCTTCATTTTATAGTTACCTTTTTATTTCACAGTTTTACTCCTTTGTTTCCACGCGTAGTTCCATTTTTAACTATTTTATCTGCCTTTTTAAATTTACTCAGTATTTTCTGCTTTTTATAATGCAAAGAAGACAAACTTCCCTATGTCAGGGGTCCCGCAAAAATTTCTCCTCTGGGATCACGCAACTATTAAGGCCGCCTCTGCTTGTAACTTAATTTTTTTGCTCGTATTTTGACAGTTAAAAATAATAGAGATTTATTAAAAACTTCATTAATTTGACAGTAAATGGTGAAGGGACAGAAGTAATGTTTGCAATTTGGTAAAAAAGAAACTCCTTCCGGGTCACATCTGAGGCACATACTTTATTTTTTATTGGAAGGCGATGTATGTGTGTAAACACGAATTGCTTGCTTCTTATCGACTTCATATTCGAATTCTATTAAGATAAAATAATTTAGCATGAATTAATTATTATTAAAACTAGGAAATTTTGTACTATGATATTAATACATTCTATTATTAGACGAATAAGATAACTAATTAATTATTATATTATGCAAGGTCATACTTAATAATATTAAACATTGGGAGAGAGAGCAGTTTCGGAGAAGTTTCAGACCGTCATGGATATGTTTATGTTTGCAACGCAGTATCAAATTACGTTTATTATCTGATAGTTATGTAAATACTGTGGTCTGCAGCGATTATCTTATAAATTGAATTAGTAAGACGAATTTGAGGGATGACCGTAGGAAAGGAACTAACGTGTTATGATTAATGATTAATTCAACTTTAGATCTGGGATGGCAGTAGAAAGAAAACTTGTGTCTTAACTTATAACAGAAATAAATTATTAAAATAAACACAGCTTTTGACAAAATAATACGAAAAACACTGAGAAAATGATAAATTTATAATATCGTTAATGTACAGCGGCGGAATCATAAAGCGGGGCATTTTGTATTATATCTACAGTTAGGGACAAAATTGTAGGTACGGAAGAGAGTTCTATCGTATTTGAAAAAGTTATATACACAGAATTAAAATATAAACAAAAATAATCAACTGAACAGTTTATTGATAACTAAATATAATATTCTAGCAAAAAAAGTGAAAAGATAAACGAAAAAACATTTATTATAATAACTTACTAATTTCTGAAATAAAAGGTGGACAAAATTATGGATACAATTTCTTTTTTAAATTTGTATTACATAAATTTTACCAGAATTAATATTTAGTATGATCTCTTGGCTGCAATGACTGCTGTAAGTCGCTGTGGTATGCTGTCAATTAAATTTGTAAAGTAAAATGTGACATTTGTTACTCTTTCTCGTGAAATTTTGCCGTCTAAATAAGTGCACAAGTGTTCAATTGGGTTTAGATCCGGTCTTTGAGGCGGCCACTGAAGGACTTCAATGTCATTTTCTTGGAAATAATTCTTAGCAATTCGCGAAGTATGCTTAGGATTGTTATCCTGTTGAAAAATAAAGTCGTCAAGGTCCATCTTTTCGAGCGAAGGATACAAATTTTGGAAGAAAATTTGTACGTATGAGATTCCTGTCGTCGTACTTTCTATTCTATTCTAGCTAAATTGCCTACACCGCTTTTACTAAAACAACCCCATACAAGAACATTGCCTCCATGTTTAACGGTAGCTTCTACCATTTTAGAACTTAAGACTTCTCCTGCTCGCCTCCATACTCTACCTCTTTGTTTTGACACAAAAAGTTCAAATTTACTTTCATCCGACCACACCACTTTTTCCCAATAGACTGGGGGTTTATTTACAAGTTGTTTTGCAAATGCTAATCGTTTTTTCTTATTTCGTTCATTAATGAATGGTTTCTTTCTTTTTAAAAAACTTTGAAGGCCGGCCTCCTTAATCCTTCTTTTAATTGTTTTAGTAGAAACGTTTATATTGACACTTTCCCTCACTTGGCGAGCACTCGCACTAGAATTTTTTCTCACTTCTCAATTCGGGCATCGTCTCTTGGTGTGGATTTTCTTTTTCGCCCTCGACCCGGGATATTTTCAGTACTATTAGTGGCTTCAATTTTTTTACAAATACGAACAACAGCGTTTTTTGATACTTTATACTTTTTTGCTAATTGTCCGTAACTTATACCCACTTTTCGGTCTTCGACAATACGTTTACGAATTTCCGAAGCGATTTCTTTTCTGGGGGCCATGAGAAATTTTTAGTTTAAAAACGAACTTTCTTAGGACATTTCACTGTTAATTATTAACTCAATAAAAATGCCGATTTTCAGATTAATCCACTAATATTGTGTGCATGCTAGAATAGTTCTGATAAAACTAAAGCTGCATCGTTGTATCCATAATTTTGTCCAACTAAAAACATCTATAAAATAAACAAAACATTTATGAAATAATAAATGTTATTTGCACAGTTTTAAGACGCTGTTGTCGATTTATGAATGCTGCAGGTATTCCCGTTTGCGGGAAGTATCCAGCAATATAAATGTCGTACCCACAATTTCGTCCCCTCTGTAATGTTTTCTAAAGTGACGGTTGTGTCTCTTACTGGACTTTAAGTTAGGTCTAAACAAATAAGATATATCACGAATAGATTCTAGCTTGAAACTGTTTTCATAATTTTCAGTTTTATGAGTTATGAGTTTAATCAAGAACGGATGCAATAATTATTGAATTCGATGATAAACAGGTCAATAAATTGGAAATTAACAGCCGTTTCAGTCATAGACCTTTAATATACGAGCAAAAAATGACGCCACATCAGTTTTTTTGTAACTATCATTGGAATACAGAGCGATGAATTGAAGACCACATACCAAATCAATTGATTCCTAAATTAAGGATGTCGAATAGATTCCGAATAACGATTTATAAAAAAAATGTTGCGGCACGGTGTATATTCGGAAACTCCATTGCGATCTAAATCGACTTGTAACAGAATTTAAAAAATTTTAAATTTAATGCAAATCATTATTTGGCCACTTTATTAAAGGTGGCCAGCCATTTCCCACCACAATTTTCGGTCAAAAAATAACCGCGTGATGTCGCCAGTTTTAAAAAGATTTATGCACAAATGGATAATTATTGATTTTCTTCCTTAATCTTTCATTCCTTTTAGAATCAGTGTGATATTAATACATATGTGAATAATAAATCTGATAACTTAATTTCAAAATAGTATTCTATTAGTCAGAAACATATTTGTAATTGCTATTGTAGTCGAAAAGTAAAAAGCCATAGTCTTGTAGTCGAAAAGAATCCTATGTTATACTTTATACAAGAGTAATTCTTTGTCACTCAATTCGAATCCCCTCATCAAATATTATTAATTACTGAGAAAGCCTTTTTGAAAAACATTAGAACGCTATCAACTAAGGTCAAGATGAGGTCCATCCTGGCAATTGCGGTCTGTTTAACGGTCAATGATCGACTTTATGACTTTTGGCTGCCTTATCGGAATAATATCCGCTGCATTAATTCATAGTTAAGATAACGTTTTCATTCAAGTCCAGTATGCACGTATTTTTCATAACGCTATCGGAATTTATAGAAAAATACAAATTTTATGTGTGTACAACATAAATGATAACGACTTTTACTCGCCGAGATAAATTACTTATAAAATTCCTATTTATTTTCACTTCCTCCATTTAGGATTACAGTTTGTTTTTCGTATGTTTAGTGCGTATTGCGGGCAACGGCAGATGCTAGAATTTCCGTTACGAGGAAGTTTCAACAAGCATCATTAATTTCGTTAAATAATATTGCACATCAAAACAAATATTCATAAATGAAAATCCGTAAGCTGCTTCTGGATTAAATTGTCACGACTGCGGCTAGAAAAAATTAAGTTAAGACCTATCAAAAAATAATTACAAAAATTTTTAATTTAAATGTAATCAAATTGTTACGAACTGTTTTTCAGGAAGATTCACATTTAAATAGAAGTTGCATACAGTCTCTTTAATTTCACTTTTTGTCATGTCATTATTTCCACTAAATTATCGAGTTGAGAACAATGTGATGGATTCATAAGTGCAAGTGCAAAAGGCTCCAAATTTTCTTGAATAATTGTTGCATAATGTGTTGTGATCAAATCGGTTCAAAATAGAAAATAGTTCTTAGTTCCTTTAGCGAAAACTATTCCTTTTTTAGACATTTTTTGATGTAATCTTCCGTTCCATTCTGCCTATGCCTTTAATGCTTTGGCCCAAAGAAAATGGTTACCAAATTGCTAATTTGTTTCAGTTTCTGTATCCTCCTTAGCTCTTTATATAACTAACTCGCTAACTGATGTCGAAAAAAAAAATGTATACCTGACAGGTAAAAAGAAGTCTTTCCCAGTACTCATTGCTCAAACAATAATTGTAAAAAGAATTGCAGAAGGGTATCAAACCACAAGCTGATAAAACTGATAGGTTAAAGTTCTGTCAACAAAAAACACTTTTGTGTTTCGTTTATTCTACAATATAGAAAAATATTTTTATATTGAATTTTGAAACATTTAGCTCAATAACTCAGTTGCATCTTTTCTGAGTTGGAAGCTTTCAGCATCCAAGTGTTAGGCTGCCGTGGATTTTTTTTTTATGTTAAATATTATGAACAGATAAAACAGCGACATCTTACGATCGCTTTTTGAACTGACATTGCAGTAGGATAGACTAATTGAAGCGGATTTGCTCCTAATAAGTCCCCTATGCAAGGCGGCCATGCTTGCTGTCAAAGCAAGTCGTTTTTGTTTGCAGTGGGAATGTCGAGCTACGTCTCTGCTGACGAAGCCTCAAGCAGGGCTGAAACAGCTGTACAGAGGCTGCTCGAGGTTTTCACTACAATCAAAAACGATTTGCAACAAAATTTGTTAAATATTATATTAAATTTGTGCTCTTGATATTTGAACCACTTTTACCAACAAAACGACCACGCTTTTCTGACGTTTTTTATCAAAGGAATATTTTAGTGTTTCTAACTTCAACCCTCTGAACCACTTTAGCCCTTAAGCAGTTAAGTTGGATTACGTCTAAATAGTTTTCTGATAAGAATTGCCCTTTAGGCCGGTGAGCACCAACCAGGAGAAATTCAAACTAATTTAATATATTACTAAAAGAGTAGAAAATGAATCTCAGTTACCGCTAATGTAATACATTATCGAAATCACAGAATTTCTACTGTTTTAGTATGAATTTCTACTCCTTTCGTAATATACTACATCAGTTTAAATTTCTCCTGGTTGTTGCTCGCTGGCCTTAAAGTCAATTTAATGATTTATTTTTTACTAACAAATTGACTTACCGCCATAATTTTCCTAGCGTTTTGGATAGCTCTGCGTTGTGCAATTGAGGATACTGATCGGCCAGTTTTCTTCTTGCCGCTTGAGCCCAAACCATAAATGCGTTCATGGGTCGCTTCACGTGAAGCTTCCGTTTGTCGGAGGACGCTCTGAAATCAGAAACATGAGTCATGAGTACTTCTCATAGTTACTAAGCGAGCGTGAATAAAGACATACATAGATTCAATGATGTCACTCATAAAATACATTGAAAATCAAAAAGTTACAAGGTAATGATTAGATACATCTGTAAGACCCAGCCTTTTTACCTCCTTCTTACCTCTTGGAGACAATTGTATCCAAATTGGTTTCTAAAGAAATACAAGGTAGATGAATTGACAAGAAAGTTAAAAGACCGGGCCGTAAATGTAACAATATAATATGTAATATATTAAAGTATATGAAACAAAACAAAAAAATATTTGCGAATGGGTCAAGTTTTCCAACATAGTTTCATTAAATTTTTTGGACAGAGTTTAATGTTGTATCAATCATAACAAGAACAGATTTGGATGATTTTGATTGAACATCAAAATTTTTGAAAACATTTAACCACTTTAAACACAATTCAAGAAGTGACAAAAGGACGTTCTTGTCAAGTTTGAAAAACGTGTTAGTTGATAGGGTTTTTAGAACAAAAAAGATTCTAAATCATTCAGCTGACCAGTTTCGGTTTTATTTCAAAACCTTCCTCAGAGCCTAAAAGGTATACATTGAGATTCTATCAACTAACAATTAAAAAAGATTTTACCTTTGATTAAAACAAAACGATAAACTACAAACCATCGTACGATTTGGGGTGAATTTACGTATTAAAAGCCGCTGTAAAAAAGAAAAAGCAACAGTCAGTCTAAGACTGGTAGATACAAAAATGTAAACATGTTTCTACCAGTCTCAGACTGACTGTTGTTTTTTCTTTTTTACAGCGGCTATTAATACGTAAATTCACCCCAAATCGTACGATGGTTTGTAGTTTATCGTTTTGTTTTAATCAGAGATAAAATCTTTTTTAATTGTTAGTTGATAGAATCTCAATGTATACCTTTTAGGCTCTGATGAAGGTTTTGAAATAAAACCGAAACTGGTCAGCTGAATGATTTAGAATCTTTTTTGTCCTAAAAACCCGATCAACTACCACGTATTTCAAAATTCAATAAACAGGACGCTAATTTCATTTATTGTTCTTGCCAAGACCCAAAAAAAGAAGGATCCTGACTGCAAATGCTCAGAACCTGTTAACTCTTCGATTTCTCAAAGAACTTGGTATTTACATATTATAGACAAGTAAGAAGAAGTTTTAACAGAAGAAAACTTTCTCACATCATTTCTAAAGAAACGAAAATCTGAAGAATGACATAAAGCCCTAAGTTACAACCGCGCAACCTCTAAAGGCAGTTTTTTTCAAACGATAGCCGTAATTGTCAACTTAGCAATAGTAGACTGCGTGTAGGTATGGAGACATTTATCTTAGCCGTTGTAAGACAAATTTCTTCAAATGGTAAAATACGACGTGGTATGCAGCAAAATCGACTCTAACCGCTCTCTAATGCTTAAAAGCTCTAGACTCTTCGAAAATTTATTTTTTATCTAACCATCCGGCTCCCCATACTTTGATCACCTGTGATTGCAAATATATTTTTATGATTTCTTTATTCGTTCTCCTTTACCACTGGTCGTCATTTTGCTTAATTAATTCTATAATTTTCCTTCAAATATTTCTCTTCCATATCTAATAATCTCAATTTCATTGTTGAATTGTTGAATAATAATGTGTACTAAACTCCTCATTGTTTCATTTTCTTTCCCTAATATATTCTCTATTTCAGTGTCTCCTTCACATCCATTAGCTCTGCCGCTCTTTACTGATAACTAAGCGCCGGCGTTTCGACCCTCCTCTTACGTATATCTACTGCAATATGTGTATTGAGTTATCAAAAGGAAACGGTTGTTTTACAAAAAGAAAAATGAAACAAAACGCAATAGGAATTCGCGAGTTGCCACAGCTCGATTAATAATTGGTGAATCCCATAGAAGCTACATGGCTTATAATTCAGGAATGATGGGCAAAGACCACGAGAGCACAACCACAAAACAAAATTAATTGTCGCGGTCCTTTCAGTTTCTAAAACAGTTTCACCTCACTTTCGCTTCGCCAGGTAATTTTACGTTACTTAAGTGAGGTAAGCCTTACCGATTTAAGGAACGCAGATCAGTCGTAAGTAATCAGTATTCGCCTCTCAATTGGAATGGGGGAATTACACGAAATACAAAAATAAAAAAATTCATTGACTTTGTTATCTGAGGCAAGTCATTGAACTGATATAATATAACCTCAGTTCGGCTTAAGGCGCACCCTTACGCGGCCAGGGGTTTGACATTATACTGTGTAAAAGCTGTCTAGTAAAATGTAATGCACAAAGCGGCCAATGCGGACACATTCACGTGTCGTCGCAAATTAACGCTGTAGTAAGTCTGCTCAGATTGCAAAGGGGCCCTCAAGCGTCCTTTGTATAGCGCTATTTCGGCCCTAATTGGGGCCTCATCAGCAAAAGAGTAAAAATTCCACCGGAATCTGAACAACTTGCCCGATTTTAGACCGGTAAGCCCAGTATAGCAGCTTAAGGCGCGCCCTCGGGCGGCTATTGGGCTTACCGGTTTAAAATCAGGCAAGTCGTTCGGATTGCGATGGAGTTTCTCAAGCTAGTTTTCTGCTGATGAGGCTCCAATTAGGGTCGAAATAGCGCTATACAGAGGATGCTTGAGGGCCCCACTACAATCTGAGCAGACTTGCTGCAGCATGGCTTTAGTTCCTGTGTAAAAGAAACGCAGTTCTTGTCAGCTATTGGAGAAGCAAAGATTAGGTTACAGCAGCGTTTCCCAAACTGTGGGGCGCGTCCCACTGGGGGGCACATAAGTCTTCGAAGGGGGGCGCAGCAGAATAAATAGGTATAAATAATTGAACGCAAATTGCAACTAATTTATCATCTTATTTTTTACAAAAAAATGCTTATACAGCCCTTCTCGCCCCCTTTAACTTCTTTATTTTTGACTTCAGAAAGAAGTCTTTATTATAAAACTTATATAAATATAGACTGATTCAAAATTTTTACTGATATTTACAGAAAAACAAATGAACATCGCATAACTGAGATATAAACTGAAATTTTAATTTTTTAAATGGAACACTTTTTATAATTATTTTATCTTAAAACTTTGTTTAATTAAAACGTAACATTTTATCTAAGAGACGATTATTGACATTTTATACCACGGGTTTCTAACGGGATCGGTATCGACCCTTTGGAGGTCGGTAAAGACTTGAAAGGGGTCGATGAACCTTTATTGGGGGTCTGCTAGGGATCTTTCAGGGTGTCGGAATTGTTAAGTCTTATGTAATGAAGGTTTTGTTGAATAGTTTATAAAGAAAAGTAAACAAAATACATATAATAGTAAATGAATTTGAATTAGCTCGTATAAAGGAGAAAAAAAGACGTTCAATTGATTATCAAAATCAAAACACTCCTAAAATACAAATAAAATCGAATGAAATAAAAACAAAAGACGATCGTCAAACAAGACAGGACGAAAATAAAAATTGTGTAAAACTCATTACTTTCACTTTTACCAGAATCAAAAATTTCAATTTAATAATTGAAAAATAAAATATAGAAAATAAATTCGCTAAAAATGGTGATCAATCGGCGTTATTAAAATGTAAAATAAAATAATCTTAAATCGTTTAAAAAAGAAACAAAAGACGTTCAATTGATAATTAAACAAATCAAAAGTCATATAAAATAAAATCAAACAGAAGATAAGATGATTAGTTGTTGATTTAAAAGTAAAAAACAAAACAAATGAAATCGATTAAAAGAAAAAACAAAGGTCCATCAATTGATTATATTAAAAATTAAATAAAATAGAGTGAAATGAGGATTGTATAAAAATAAAGTTGGGACCAAAATCAAAATTATATAAAACTAGCAGTAAGTAACATTTTTTAACGAAACTGGGCGATCAGTGAATAATTTAAAACTAAATAAAGTCAAATCAAATAAAAGAGAAAATAAAATGGCAATCAATCGTCGGGATTAATGTATAAAATAAATTCACACTCAATAAACGAAAATCAAAACAAATCAGCGAAAAAATAATGGTAAACATTAGTTAAAAAATTTAAAAAATCGAATAAAATATATTTAAAAAAATGGAAAGGGGGCGTGAATCATAACACAGCTCAAAAGGGGGTCGCGAAACCTAAAAGTTTGGGAAACGCTGGGTTAGAGATTATTTCACTTAAAAGTAAATGATAACCTGAGGAGAGTGCAGTGGTAGAATTAATGATCTTTGGCCTTTGGATTCAGAAGTATTCTGCCCTGTTAAGGATAGAAATGGTATCTGACAAAATCATTGCTTCGATTCGATTCGAATGTTCCATTTAATAAAATTTGAATATTTTATTAAATTTGAAGTTAATATTTGTTAAAATATGCTAACAGAAGAATCTAATAAGCCAGAACATGTAAATACATGTACACATCATAACACAAGCATGTAGACTTTATGACGCCGGAAATGTGTAAAATGCAGATACGACTTTTGTGCTTAACAGGGCAGTATTAGCGTTAGGTATTGTTTAGATTGATTGGTCTCTAATACTCAGTGAACTCCCTTAAACTCTCTCATTTTCGCAGATGAAGATAACTTTGCTTCAACCGTCAATTATTATTGCATATTGGAGTTTGCAAGAAATAGTTTCTTTTTGGCCCAAACTTTTTTTTCTTCTATTTGACACTATTGAAAGATAAGAGTGTCTATATCGGATGACATACAATTCTTTTTGTCCTAAAAGCTAAGTTAACGTACATATATTTCTTTTATACTTACACGCAGAACAAAATTCGAAAGTAAAAAAAAAGAAAAATAAGGAACAAAGATGACTCAGAAAATATTTAAAGAAATAATTTTAGTACAACTAAAGAAGTGTGGGATATGATGAGAGTTAGTAGTATGGAAAGCTAAGTCACTTGGTGACAAGAAGAGGTTTAGAAAACTTAAAATTGGATAAATAGGCTAACTACTTATGGCAACAATTCCGAAATTTTTTAAGAGAAACCCACAGGAAAACTGAATTCAAAAGCAAAAAAACAACAAGAAACTTGGAAAATGAGAAGAAATAATGATTAAAAACTATGAAGAACAAATCCAAGTCAAGTATATGAAGAGATCAGAAGTTATTGTATGTTGTACTAAATAACAAAAAAAGCAGAAAGAATAGAAGATAACGTAGGATTAGCCGCAACTGAAGCGACGGAACACTTGCAACACTAAAAATAAAAGTCTCCACGACACCGCACAATAATGGCTGAAATTTTGAAAAACTTGGATAAGGAAAGAGTAGAACTGTTCAAAGGTCTTTAGTGTAAACTTGAGGATTACAGGAATAAAAAAAAAGAATCACAAAATAAGGAATTTTCAACAAAGAGGAGTGTCAAGTCAAGGCTGTTTAATATAATTATGGACGAAAGAGCGAGCTTTGGACCAAGACCTTAATTTACTTAATTGTTTCTTAAGGACTCACTTAAAGAGCAAAATTTACACAGAATATTGACGAGTCAAGAATGAAATTATTACAAAATACATACTATAAATAATAATTATTTATTACTAATTATTACTGAAGTAATTAACGTAACTCATTTTGAAACTAGTCAAGTAGTAATTGGACAATTTGAATACATTACTTGATTTTTCGAATTTACAATTAATTACCTAATTTATATTAATAAGTACGTTTTTGTCATCGTTTAGATCGCGTATACGTACCACTTTGTCATATTTTGTTTTGTCTAGGAGAGAAAGTCTCTGATAATGCTGAATGAAAAATAGATGTAGCCAACTAAAATTTCCTCCCAACGACGGGCATTATTGTACTTATACGCTAAGTATTTAAAGAAAATGAAAATTCCAAAATAAAATTAACTTATTCCAGTATTTTTTTATTTTTTCCAATCTTTTCTTTTCTTACTTTTGGTTATTGGTTACAAACGTTTCCAGAAAATAATATTTCAAATTAAAGCTTTCAATAAGAATTATCCTGAATTTGTCAAAAATTCAAAATAATTTCTGTTCTAAACTGAAAATGTTGAAATAAAACTTTTATTTACGTATATTAACTTTATTACTAAAAGGAGATATTGTTCATAATTGATAACGAAATATCAATTTCTATGAATTATTTTATAGTGACTAAATAGTACTTGAATTTTTGCACTGTATAGTATAAGTATATCTCCTCAAATGATGCAGAACATAAGAGCAGCTTAGGTCTGGACGGGGTCACCGGAAATGTTGTAAGCTATGATACGGTTTTACGAAGGTTGCATGAAGTTGATAAAAGCAGTAAGTGCTACATTAAAACGTAATTTACTAAACTATACATCAAGCATGTCGAAAAAATATTTTGTAATATTCGTGCCTTCTTGAAAGTAGTCCTCAAACTCAAAAGAATTCTTATAAGAATGTTATAGAATTCTTATTAGGTTGGTACAGTCGTTTAATTTAACTCGAAAGAATAAGACAAAATTATCTCGAATTTCAGGTGTTATCTTTCTGCAAATATTTACTTCTAAATTCATAAATTATGGGACGCCGCTAAAAATAATTGCCAGTCAACCATAACTTGCAGACGGCAGAGAGAAACGGCACGCGACTCTGAAAGGAACCTTTGTTTGGCTGAATTATTACGCAAGCTCCATTAATTTGACATAAATGATCATCTTGACACTGAATATCTGCGCCATATTTCTAGTTTTATCTAATTTAATTTAAATATTATTTCCCTTTTGGTTTTTATGTGGTTTGTGGAGTCGAGTAATAACATAATCAAAAATAGGTCAAAAATGTAAATGTATTCTGTCTGCATTCCTTAATTTAAAGAAATCATACTGTAATGAAGTAAAAATAAAGAAATAAAATTTATTAGGATATTTTTCTGTGGTCTTATATTTGCTTTGCATATTTCAAATACCGGGATATCATAAAATATTGTACAAAAAATTACATTTTTAAATATGTCCATCATAACCAAGTTTCTTGCGAAAATATCCACATTATTATTTTAATTAAAATTTTCTCTTTGTGAGGTCAGTATTTACCGTTCACCTAAATTTATTATATTTGTTTCATACGCCTCTACAGAAATAAACCGAAGTTTAAAGTTAATCTGTGATAGAGAAGCCGAGCCGGAGAAGATGAGAATAAAAAATATTTGTTTATTTTTAGGTATGTTCAGTAGGAATAATTAGAACTTGACAGTTTTAAAATTCGGATGTCCACGAGAAAATACAAGTAGCTTCTAAAATTTAAAACAGTTTATAAATTATCTGTAATAATTAGTTATAATAATTTCGTATAATATTTATAAACTTCTATATTCTGAAACATGTCTTCGCTGTGTGGCACAGGGTGGATAAAGAAAAAAGTGCTATTTTACTCCATAGAAATAGAGTTGCTGTCACTGCAACATATTTTTTTGCTGAAATTTTATAAAATGGCAACAAAATACTCATCTTATCTCGCACAAATGGCACACTTGTTGGCAGTATTATGTCGATGGGTGTGTTCAAAATAGAGCTGTTGCAAACCGTATGTATTCGTTACTGAGTAACGGGTATAACATGAGACTCGAAGTACCGATTCGTTACTTGTCAAAACATTTCGTTATTCGTATGCTTGACTTGTATGACCATAGCGTACAAATTCGCTCACGTTTCGATACGAAAGAGTGCCAGTTCCCGATCAGTTGGTAATTTAGTAACTTCAGTTATAAGTTGTATGCGTTTTTAATAGATTGTTTATCAAGTGTTTACACTTATTGCATTGCTTGTACGCACCGTCCACGACTTATGTATGCATTTTTAGTAAGTAGTAATTTTCTTTGGAGTATTTTTTAATAATCTAAATTATAATAAAAGTAATCTTATTATGTATTACGTTTTTAAGTTGAAAATTATACTCACGCATGTTATCTGATTATTTAATTGAAGGAGTCAGTGCAAGAAGCAGCTAAAACTTTTACGTTTTCGAGTTATTGTGAGCTGAATATTTCAATACACTCCCACATTTTGCACGCAGAGATACATTAGTGTACAATAAAAAGCCAAAGTTCAAATTTAGAAAATTTGCTTAAGCCCTGAAAAATAATACAAAATTGTTTTCGACTTAGCCACTTTTTGCACTGAATTTCGGTAATGTCGATCATTTCTAATAGATAGAAACATTTCAACGAAGAATATTTTTTTATTTTGTTTACAAAAGTAACGTATGACTTTAAATTTCAAATCTCAGTTGTTTGTGCAAAAGAAACAATTAAGTTTTAACTTATAACAGATATACCAGTACGTCCAAATTTCATCGATTTTCAACTTCTTGCACTGAATTGGGATTCGACGGATATTGTTACTGTTGCACTTTTTGCACTGACCCCTTAAATTACACTATAGTAACGAAAGTAACGAGTAACGAATACTTTATAACGGGTACCGAAATCTAAAGTAACGAATACATGCGAGTACAAACTTTTTCGTTACTTTTACAGCACTAGTTCAGAAGCTTAAGCATTTACTAGTAGCACTTAGCAAGATTTACAGAAATTTAAGCAAGCTAGCGAGTTGTTGCTTTCTGAAAGGTCCGGTTTCGCCAAGATGGTTCATTTTAGACCAAATTTAGTGTATTTGATACATTTTTTTAAATGTATTTTAATATTTTAATCACAAATCAATTACATTTCTCCACAATATTAGGTCAAAAAATAGCCACGCGATGTCGCCGGCTCCATTGCAACCTGTGTGTTAACAGGTGTGCTCGGTTTGTGACGAGTCCCCAAATGGAGTCAAAACAGATATACGGAGAATTTTCGAGAAATCCATTGCAATCAAAGCTCGATTTTTCTATAAAATTAGATGAACAGATAAAACAGCGACATCCTACGATCGCTTTTTGACTTGACATTGCAGTAGGATAGACAAGTTGAAGCGAGTTTGCTACATAATAAGTCTCCCATGCAAGGCGGCCATGCTTGCAGTCAAAGCATAATGAAAGTTTTAAGAAGTTACATGTAACTGCAGTTCAGGAGGAGGAGGAGTCTATTACAGAAAATTGAAAGCAGATAAGCTCACTGACAAGACTTTCTGTTTGGGTTCACATTCATTTTGATCCTGCCAATCCTCTAACAAATTTTTGAAACATTAATGATATCAATTAAACTTAAATTGAGTAGTTACTGACAAACTACAATCAACTAATGCAATTCAAGGTCTAAATCATAAACTTCGATTGTTTCTTAATGTTCGAAAATTCTTGAATCTTAAATATCAGACAGGCAAACAAGAAGAAGCTTACTCAGATTTAAGAAAATTAAAGCGACAGAAAGCATACTTGGACCGGTCCCAAGAAAGAATCGAGATAGATAAATATATAGAATATTGAGTGATGATGAAACCACAAGAAAACTTCAAATGATCGTCAATCAATTAATAGCAAGACTTAAATATTGTAAATAAAATTAAACGAGGGAAAATCGGTACGTGTCACTTCACTAACAAGGTAATCCAACATATACCAATCAACATAAATAATAATGTAACAACCCACTTGAATATAACTAAATACTTAGCTTTCAAACTGTGATAGAAAGCTCTCATCAAAAGAAAACGAGAGGAACATCAATTAAATGCTGAAAAATGTATTGGATAATTGGTAGAAATTCCACTTTGTGTCTCTCAGTACGGTCCTATGTTATCCTATGGTATTCCGTAATTATCTAATTATTTTATTCTTAATTATTTAAGAAGTTTGGCAAAACTCCTGAGGATGCGCTCGTTAAACTTTGAATATTGAGGTAAACCGGCTCCATTGCAACACAGCTCTAGTAAGTAAATTTACAAGCAGAAAATACTTTTGAGAAAATTTAAGTGTTAGTTTGGTACTTGGTGTGGAATTAAAAAGTGTAGAATTTAATTGTTAGAACTTAAAGAATGCCAATGGGTAATGCCTAGATTAAAAAAAAAAACTTACTGGATAGTTTTATTGACTAGATCACAATACTGTTCAATTCAGGAAAGAATACATGCACGTCATATACGGAACTCGTCTATTTCAGGTGGTTGGAGTACATTAATCTACACTATTATTAATTTCGTATTTGAACTTGATTTAATAATTTAATAATTTCCGGTACTGTTCAATTTAGGAAAGAATAGATGCTCGCTATCTACGGACCTCGTATATTTCAGGTGATTGCACTATGTTAATCAACACTATGCGAATTTTTATGTGTCGGA
Organism: Prosopocoilus inquinatus; assembly: GCA_036172665.1. Taxonomy (NCBI): domain Eukaryota; kingdom Metazoa; phylum Arthropoda; class Insecta; order Coleoptera; family Lucanidae; genus Prosopocoilus; species Prosopocoilus inquinatus. The sequence goes on along the minus strand of CM069876.1, from coordinate 27,354,150 downwards.
AATGCATCATTAAATCAAATCCAAATCCAAATACGAAATTAATAGTGTTGATTACCACAGCGCAACCATCTGAAATAGACGAGGTCCATATATGACAGGAATCTATTCTTTCCTGAATTGAATTGCACATAAAAAATCGCCTAATGTTGATTAACGTAGCAAAATCACCTGAAACAAACGAATTCCGCATATGACGGGTATGCATGTATTTTTCCTGAATTGAACTGTATCGAAAATCATTAAATGAATGCTTTATTATTAAAAAAGAGGATTAAACGCTCCCATTTCTTGCTCAATGTGATTCGCAAGTCGCTCCAATGATAAGCCAATATAGTCGGACTTCTTAAAAAGTAAATTCCTTATTTACTTACCATCTTCAATTTTTTTATACATAGTAAACTCTACACATCTTATAACCCCATTTGAACTATAATTTTAGTTACTGATAGAAAGTTTTCACACTGCTTTCGATAAAAATTCCAATGTGATGTTGATCATGAAAGATACTCTAAAATTCTTTATACAAGAGAATTAAAACACAACAGAATTAATAACTAATTTTTCAAAGACCGTAAAGTTTCTAAATTCTTCCATTTTTAAAGTTATCCAAAATAAGTATCTCGCGACAAGCTATTATAAGTTGTAAAGGTATACGATACTGATGTTCATATATCGATAACACTTTTTCGTATCGAAACCCTAATCGGATGGAGTGCGAAAACTCCGCAATATCAATGGAAGCGCTCACGGGGATTAAATGTAATTACATACTTCAAAATATAGATTATTTCGTGCTTAAACTGTTGATAATGAAAAAAATTCAGACCGCTTCATTTTAATTTTGAAGTCTTACCAAATAGCGAACCATTTTCTAAATAGACTTTGAATATTCTGTATTATTTAAAACACAGTGAGTTTTGATTAACAGTAGTTTTGAAAAATATTAAACTAAAGTCAAATATTTAAATTTTTTCCGCGTAGAATTTAAGAACGCCAACTCAATTGCGTATGCGTATTGTAATAATTAAAGAACACAATCAGATAAACTAATTACTGTTTCTTTTTACATTCTACATTTAACATAATTTTGTAAATTGTTTTTACTGTATTATTTGTATGTACATACTTATAATAAATAAAATAATAAAAGTTGTAAAATAAAAATGGGCAAGTGGAAATGATAGTGTTCACTCAAGCACATCTTGTTATTCATTTCCCTTACTCCTTTTATGTTATTTTGGCGAAGTATGATACATCTGTCGTCCTGGTAAAAAAAGCGATTTAGTCAAATTTTAATACTTTTCAGATCACGACTTTTAGACTCTGAAAAGTTGTGTCAAATAGGGTTTTTGTATTAAATCTGTAAATACACATCACAATTAACTTAATTTTCAAGCCAGTGCCTGACTTGGCTACACATACACTACGGAGAAAATACCTCCCTGTTTCTCGTAAGCCACTCAACTCATTTTGGACAAATTTCGACTAACACCCGTATTCATAAGCACCACTTACGCTATGCGTTTGCTTATAATTCCCTATATTTCAGAAACTGTACGTATTTGTAATAATTAGTAATTCATAAAATATTATTAAAGTCTCACTGATTATACGCCAAAAATGCGGGAAATATGTGTAGTTTATGAAATATAGCGACTCTTAAGCGGACGTATAGCATAAGTTTTGTTTATGAATACAAGCCACGTGTTATTTGTAACCACATAGTGCATTTAAATTCAATTGAAAGTCGTAATTATAATACAGCTCCAAAAAAAAAATTCAGATCTGAAGATCAGACTAGCTCTACTACATGTTTTCGGGGTCGCTGGATCCGAATTTAACTCCCATCACGTCAAGTTTACCAGTAACCCCTTATTACCTCAGAACCCAAGCTGTCCCATTACACATAACCGATCCTGTGAAGGAAGCTGTGCGCCCACAACCTGTAATCTTTAACTCCAAACCCCTAACCCCATAACCGATAACTCCAATCACCACGATACTGAGTAGTTTGACTTGATCTCTTATCGCAGAATATATAAGGGCTCTATAAACAGAAATATATTGAACCCTATAATCTCATAACGCCATAATCTGTAACTCCAATAACCATGTTATTGGTTTCGTGGTCATGAGATTATGAGGTTATTGTTTAAGAAGTTACGGCATTTATTATGGGGTTAGAGGGTTATGGACCTTAGGTGTTGGAGGATTATAGGGTTTAATATGTTCTATTTACAGAGCCTTGATAAATCCCACGATGAAAGATCAAGACAAACTATTGAATAAGGCGGTTATTGGAATTGTCGGTTATGGGGTTACATGATTATAGGGGTTAGGGGGTTCGGGATTAATTGATGTATATAGTTATTATAGGGTTATTGTGGGTGCGTAGCTCCTTTTACAGAACCATTGTGTGTAACAGGACTTGACAGCTTGGGTTATATGGGGTTGTTGGTAAAACCTGACGTGATGGAGTTAAATGGATAACGGATTCGGATTCACCGACGTCAAAAACATGTAGTAGACATAGTCTGACCTCTAGATTTGAAACAAACAAAATTGGGGAGCTGTGTAATCGACGCCATATTACGATCGCGATCAATAACCCCTAATAATCTTATTAATTTCATAATAGTATTTCTCACATTCTAAAAGTTTTAAGAAATTATTAGCCATATTGACTCCTTCAGGGGTGAAGTTAACTTTGTGTTAAAATATTTTCTACAGACTTTTTTATAAAATTGTGGAAGTTGCGACACTCAAGTAAAGAAATGATGTGACACGGTCATAGTAATATTAAAATTATATGCCCTCTTTCGTTCTGAGTCATGAACTACACAAATTTGACATTTGAAAGTACAGTAGAGTCTCGATACAGTGAACTAATTGAGGAACGGCTTTGTCACTCCACCGAGGTTATTCACTGTTACGAGTGCTGGTAAAAATACCTCATCTCTGATACTTACAGTATGTTATACATGTACTAAACGACTGCTAAAGTTAAGCTTTGTAATAAATAGTTGTAAGCGTGTCATAACGCTTTCGGGGAAGTCCCTAGTATGTACGGTATGTGCAATTCACTCCAGCAAGACCTCTTTTTAGAGGTTGATGTAAATATTTTGTATTCACTGCAATGGATAGTTCAGTATATGGTATGTTCACTATACTGAGACTCTATTGTAATCGTAATCTTTACCTGGCACTGTGAAAAATTGCGAAGAACGTTCACCGTCCTAACGCAGCTATCAAACGATAATGAAATGTTGAGTGTTCGTCGCAATTAACAGCCGTATTTACTTCGTTATGAAAATTAATTTTGTAAATTTGTATGTTTTATTTAGATAGGTAAACAGAGCCTTTAATGAACGCGGAAAATAAATAGTTCATTTTTCTTTTAGAATAAATTCGATTTAAAGTTATTATAATTATTAATGGTTAAAGATCGCAAACAGTTTTATGGCCATAATAGATTGGCGGTTATTATTTTATGACATCCAGAAAAAGAAATGTGTAAAATTTGACAACCATGTTTACAATATGTGCCTAAAAGCTGCTTTGTGGACTATCAGCACTTATAGTAGTTTTTTTTTTCAATGCCCTGTATTAACACAATTTCTTAGATTATCAAAAATATGAAGATTACAAGCCAACATAGTTTATACACTCTGTTTGATTTTAGCTGTCACAGCAGATATCTCTGCTATTGTTAAATATACTAGAAAATGTTATAGAAGGAAAGTTGTTCTACATTTAATTTTCTATTATTTACGAGAAAACAATTGAGCATTAAATGTGCTAGATTCATTCAAAATTTTAAATGGAATGTACTCAATTTCCTTACGTTTTTTAAAACTGTAAAAAATCCAATTAAAAACATAAATCGATAATTAAGTAACAAATGCGTGCTTACGCAGATTAGACTTTAATTTGAAAAAATACACATTGAAACAAACGAAGTTATTTTACAGCTTCCGGTAACAATGTTTCTTAGTACTGTCTTGATAACATATGCTATTCAACATAAATACAACACAACAACTTGAACAAAGTAACAATAAATTAAAATTTCAGTTCATAACATCTAGAGATTTGTTCATAGTGATCTGCGTTCTTTGCAAGTATCAGCCATTTCGTGCTACTTAAATAATTTATTGTTACTTTGTTTATGTTGTATTATGTTGAATAGCATATGTTTTCAAGACTAAGGGCCGATCTTTCCAGTTGTTGATAAAGTTCCCAATAACGTTATTCGACGAATAAGTTGTATTTTTTGAATAGTTGTCATGGTGATTCGTCGAATTATTCATCATATAAATTTATTGAGAGGTGGATAGATCGGGCGTTATAAGTATTACGTAACATTGTTGACATTGTTCAATTAGAAGCTGAAAAATAATTTCATTTGTTTCACCTACTTTTTCGAATAAAGCTCTAATCAACGAAACCATGCATTTATTAATTATCGATTTATGTTTTTAATTAATTAGATAACTATGGCATGTGAAATGTAGCTGTAAAGAGAATCTTTTACAGTTTTAGAAAACTTAATAAAATTAATTACATTTTATTTAAAATTTTGATTGTATTTGCTACATCTAACACGTTTGATGCTCAATTATTTTTCTGATCAAGTCAGATAATAGAAAATTAAAATGTAGAACAACTTTCCTTCTATCACATTTTGTCGTATCTCTAACAGAGCCGACATATCTGCTGTGACAGCCAAAATCAAACGAACTGTATGTGTAAAATACAAGTAATTATAAGAAAATATTAGATATAAAAAGAGAGCGCATATTTTGATTAACATTGATTAATACTGGTTAATTCCCAGAAGAAATAAACAAACGCACACTAGTTTAAAAAAATATTCTTTAATATTTTCTCAGTGATAACCTTGGTGATAACGCATCAATTAATTGATCAAATATGTATAGAGTATATGAAGCTATTGAATGGTAAAATAGCAAAATTTTATCATGCAGTGTGAATTTATTCAAAGCATTATTTAAATAGCCGTCGGACAAGGAGCTGTTGTTTCTCTATGAGTAAAAAACCACGTGCTTAGAATACATTTTTGTTTTAAGTTGGACCTTTTCTCTTCGAATGACTAACACATGAACTGTAACAACTTTATCGAGGAACACTTAGTATTTACTTAGTGAAACGCATGTACTAACAATAACAAAAACTGTAAATACTACATTCCAATGTTACCCACGCCCAGAATTCTTGATATTACCAAAAAATTAGGTACCATTAAAGCATTAACATCTTTTGCAAAATATGACTCTCAGAACTAAAACATTTCACACAGTAAATATACATAGTACATATCGAAATAAAAACTGTAAATATGTTCTGTTAGACATAAAACGTACCGTCAGTTAAGCCTAATTAACATCAGTACCTTAATTAGTTGGCTTTAAAACCCGACTTTAAACATTTTTTCTTTACCGGCGGAACTTTCAAACAATTTTAAAATATAAACACGATACTCATGCACGCCTTGCATCCTGCTTCCACATTAGTAACCACCATTGCGTTAAACGAGACAGAATTTGACGAATATGGTTGCGAAAGACGGGTAACTGTCTAATTGTAAGTGAGCAACGCCAATAATGAATTTACACGTTCACTAAAAACTAAGAATGGTGCTACGTATTTTTGGTAAAGTAACAGTTACGAAACTTTTTATACCTGTATATTAGTGAAAAGATACGTATACGTATATCGATTTCCGCCGCACCCGCAGGTCTTTTATATTTATCTAAATAACCGCAATATGTGTAATGTTTTCTTTTACAATTCGCTAAAAAATTCTTGCAGTGAGTTATGATGATTCATAATATCTTGTTTGTTCATTTGCAAAGATTTCACTACTACTGACAATGAGTGTTATTTTCTAAATTTTATAGCAACAAAAAACTCGTAAAAACGTGTTTCTTTTTTCATGAAATAAGTGTGAATCAGTCATTTTTACTTTTATAAAATTATTTTACAAGACTAAATTAATTTAAGAAGTAAATTATTTAAATTTTTATATTAATTCCTTTTTAGTGTCGAATATTAAATCTTTTAATTCTTAATTTAAATTTATACTATGAGTTATAGATGTTAGGAAAGGAATTCTGCGCAGCGTGTGGAAGATCATGCCTATACAAAATGAACAGCAACGGACCTAGAATGCTTCCCTGCGACACTCCTCGGGTAATTTAAATCAGACTAGATTGCGTTGTTTCACTTTTCTCTCGCAAAAGTACCTTTTGTAACTTATGCCAAGTTGGTGCATCTTATTAAACAGAAAGTTGTGATCGAGAGTACCGAAGGCCTTACTTAAATCAAAAACAAAAACCGCAAACAAGATTTCCTTATATGTATAAAGGTATAAATAGAAGTAAAAGTTAGAATGCAGAATAGTTTTAAGTCCTACAGTTAAGTTAGGGCTGCAAGCCTCAGATGCTATAAAGAATAGAAGAAAAAATTATAGAAATATGGGAAAAGAAATGCTGATATAAATACAAACAGGAGATGAGTGGAGGAGAAGAGCAAATAGAAAACTGAAAATTCATATTATAGTGTCATTCATAAAGTTCGCTATTCGCCGGAACGCCCGCCCGCGCCGTTGCCGATAACTTAATAAATAATAAATTGAGACTTCACGGAAAAATAAAATGTTATTCCACTTTTGAAGATTTTACAGGAGAGCATAAAACTACAGAAACTGTAAAATTGATATTTTTACTATTTCTAAACTTAGATTTGTTTCATTTTTAATCCTAATAATGAGTAATGAGTTGATTTTTACCATTTTTTTTAAATTAATTCCTGTATGGTGCTTACGCTTTACTCTATCTTCGAACTGAACTTAGCACTTTTACGTTATTAATCGACGATATTATATTACTCTTACCCTATGAAGCAAACTAAGTGATTAATAAATAAAATCACCAGTGAAGATTTTCATAAATATAATGATACTATCGTCAATTTACTAACCTTCTACCCCACTCATTTAAAAGCTAATTAGCATACATAATTATGCGAACTAAATGCCAGTTATTTTTCTTCCTAAATTCTAATCTAGTTTCAGTTTGTGAGACGCAAAGGCATTCTGTTGGAATAGGATAAAGATACACCCTGATGCTTATTATATTCTTCAATAAAGTCGTTACAGCAATAGTCTTTGAATTTTCTTTTCATTTGGATGTGTGGTCTGTTTCTTTTTTTTTTGAAGCCCTATCATCGCCAGCATCACTCTTATCATCACTCTGATGAAACAGCTTTAATGAACTTATCCAATGACTTTAGAACCGTAAACAATAAAGTTCCTAAAGCAAGGAGATATTTTTGATCTCTCTTTTGGTTACTTTTGGTTATTCATTCCATCTGATTGCCTGAATTCCATAAGAAAAAGATTAATAACACCCTTTCAATCTGTAACAACGTTTCGGTTCTGAGAATTTCAATTTTCCCACAAAATTTTTAATAATGAACCTTTTGTTTTGATTGCTGCACGAACGAATTCTAGTAAAATCGCTTTCTTTTGTCTAAAAGTCAGTGATTTGCATACTCTATAAAGAATTGCATGTAATTATTATGGCTGGGACACACTAACAGATAGCTTAAAGCAAAATGTCTTTATAAGAAAACTTTTAGTAAACAAGTAAACAAACAGAGAACTGGAAAGCGTGTAGACAGATGCGTAAAATAGAAATAAAATCGATAATTGGAAAAACTAACAAAGAGGAAACAGAGGAGAATAGGTTTTGTAGATTTTGTAAACTGTATAATAAAAACTATGTAGACACAGAATTATTAGAAAAAATTAAATTCCTTTTTACTTTTATCTTGAGCAGCTAAATGATTTTTTGTATTATTTAATTTAAATGCAAATTAATAAAATATATATCCAGGATGCCTGTAGAACACTATAAATAAATAATTGAAATTAACCTCCGCCCACAATAATTTTTATATTCGTAGATACGTATTTCGGCAGCTAAGCTGCCATCTTCAGTACGCTACCAACTTAAAAGCACTAAAAAGATCTAAAAACAACCTAATCATCCTGATAAAATCATAAAAATATAAAAACTAACAACAATCTAATTAGTCTAATTAGTTTTAACATTTTTATGATTTTATCAGGATGATTAGGTTGTTTTTAGATCTTTTTAGTGCTTTTAAGTTGGTTGCGTACTGAAGATGGCAACTTAGTTCCCGAAATACGTATCTACGGATACAGAAATTATTGTGGACGGAGGTTAATTTCAATTATTTTTTAAACCACAGTCTCCTTTACTTTTTTAGATTATAAATAAAGTAAAAGAAATTTAAGAGATTCTGAATGTCATTCATTCAGAATCTCTGTCTCTCTCTACTGTCACTAAAATATCCTTCTACATTCTTTAAACATTGAAGCAGCGATTAACTTACAAAAATTTGCATTTAACACAGCGTTTCCCAAACTGTGGGGCGCACCCCCCTTGGGGGGCGCATAAGTCTTCAAAAGGGGGCGCAGTAGAATAAATTTAAAAAAATTAAACGCAAATTACAACTAATTTATCATATTATTTTTTTACAAGAGATTGCATATACATACAGTCTGAATCAATAAATTTTGCTCGTCATTAATTGTCAAAGGTTGGCGCCGAACTCATATTTTATTAAAATTAACTAGATTTGTGACTTATTTTGAATGCTGGTTATATTCTTTTAAATATTTCATTTATTTTGACACTTTCGTGGTAAAACAAATAAAAATAACAAATAAAAATTTCTAATTTCTGGAATTAAAACACGTTTCGATTAACAGTAGCCACCAAAATTTGAAGCTTGCGATTGTACTTATCTCTTGAGTTATTCTTTTTACTTCGAACTTCTAATGTAAATATTCTCATGTTCAGTTTTTGAAAAAAGTGTCAATGCATTCAAACAAATGTGTTATGAAGTATTCTGGCGAGACTAAAATATTTAAAAGAATACTATGAAAGCATTTGATAATTGTTTCGCATCAGTGTCCAAGCTCTACTTCTACTGGAGGTAGGGGGGGGGGGATCATAACACTGCTCATAAGGGGGTCGCGAAACCTGAAATTTTGGGAAACACTGATTTAACAGATTTTACAAAAGCGCAAATAATAGGAAAAATGGACGCTTGCCTTCCACCTTATACATGAACGTCAAAGTAGATATCATAAGAATCAAATAAATTAAGTATGTATTAACAATTGATTGAAAATCTAATTTAGATAAAAAGTTTACTCACAGATCTTTCGTGGAGATAAATACCGAATATTTGTAGGAAATTTTACTTTTCTGTGTAAAATAGAGTATGAATAAAACTCATCATTTACCTTAGGGTTCTTTCTAATGTTTTTTCCATTTACGTACAGTCGCAGTCAAATAAATCGAGACCAAACGATAATTTTATGCCAGCGTTATTAAGGTCATGATTGGCTTACAGCAGTCTCGATTAGGCCGATCACGACTGTACATTTCGCCGGTAATTCATAGCTTTTTGGAGAAAAAATACAAAGCGCAAGTTGCCTAGGATAAAAATAAAAAGGAGTTTAATTTTTCTTAATAATTTTATAAATAAATGAAACCGCAAGGGGACAAGTCAATTTCCGAAACCTCCATTTATAATAATTGGTATTACTATGAAAAGAAATTGTAATTACGAAAATTGGAAAACTGTGTATTTACAGATTTTTCGAAATTAGTATATTTTTTTAAGAACGTTAAAAGCTTTACTTTGGAAAAGGTCTGTAAGGTCATTATTTAATTCTACGTATGACAATCACACAGTACAGTTTATTTACTTTAGCTCAGGTACATAAAATGAATACATTTTTATGTTACTTGGCTTTATAATTTGATTTTATTTACGTGCTTCCTAGAAACAGTATTATTAGTATTGTAGAAAGCAGAGAGAAGTAACGAGAAATTAAATAAAATAAATATCGTATATCTGTGAATCATGGGTTACTAAAAAAAAATCGCACTATTTCTTCATTTAATTGAGTTATCTAATCACTTGTTCGGCCAGAAAAAAAAATATAAACATTATAGTTTACGTAAATAAAAATTAACATTCACATTCATGAGGCTTTTTTAAAAGTTAATATGGTCTGGAAAAAAAATATATAAAACCTATTATGAACTATTTAAATATTGTTTCAAGTATTATTATGAGAGTTAGTCCTCAGAAGATCATTAGAGAAAATTACTGGGTTGAAAAAATAGAGAAATAATAATATATATGCAAAGAATTATATTGTGATAAATTATCTTTAAAAATTGAAGGAAATTTCGGTCTACAGGAAGGTATCAATGTATGATTAAAATAAATTTTATAACTCGTTCGAAGAAATATACATATTTACAAATTTTCTTATTTTATTTGTAGTTTATTGATTCGGCTTTTTTCTTCTGAAAAATATAATAATAATGTTCATAGTTTGAAATAAAAGTAACTTAAAACGAAAATGACAACAAGTCAAGTTTTTAAGAAAATTGAAACTTGATTTATCAGAAAAATCCAGTCTTGTTTCATGATCGTTCCTGTAGCCTTTTAAGATTCAAATTATTTTTAACAATTGAACTGAATTGCAATATCCAATTCAGAAGAATTCAGAAAATTGTCAAAATGTTTGTTTTTCCAAAATTATAAGAATTATGTACAGTTGAAAGCAAAAAAAATGTAGACAAACTGCAGTTTCTTGAAATTATTCTTTGTCAAAATGCCATACATTAAAGAATTCACAAATTTTACCAAAGTTTTAAACTTGTTAATTTTGAAAGCTTTTAAATTTTTTAATGTCATCTGTGAAGTCGTCTTAATCACTACAGTTTTCAGAAAGAATGATTACAGGTAACTGTAGTTTGTCTACTTTTTTTGCTTTCAACTATACATATTCTTAGAGTTTTGGAAAAACAAACATTTTGGCAATTTTCTGAATTCTCCTGCCTTTAATGATTTAGGTTTTTTTTTTGTTTTTTTTAATGATTGGTTGTGACGTTATAATCATTGGCAATTGGATATTGCAATTCATTTCAATTGTTAAACGTGTTTTGAATCTTAAGAGGCTACAGGAATGATCAAAACGAGACTGGATTTTTCTGATAAATCAAGTTTTATTTTCTTAAAAACTTGACTTGTCGCCATTTTCGTTATAAGTTACCTTTATTTCAAACTGTAAACATTATTATTATTATATTTTTCAGAAGAAAAAAAGCCGAATCAATAAACTACAAATAGAAGAAAATTTGTAAATATGTATATTTCTTCGAACGAGTTATAAAATTTATTTTAATCATACATTGACACCTTCCTGTTCACCGAAATTCCCTTCAATTTTTAAAGTTTTTGTTTTTTGCTTTCAACTGTACTTTACCCAGTTTTTTTAGTTGAGTTACATGTATGTTATTTGATAGTAGTCAAAGTTTCATATTTTGTAATAATTGCTGTGTTAATGATTTGGAAGAATCCTTATCACTTATTATGGTCGGTAATGGTAAGGTTAAAGAAAATTAAATAATTCAAAACATTTACAAGAGGGAGCTCCGATTTTCAGAAACAATAAACTTAAAGCTTGTTCTGAACGATAAAAAATCGTGAACGGAAAATATAATGATCCCTTATCCGAGTTTCTACCATGTACAAAGACTTCTACTTGACTTGTACTTGACTCATATATATACAATTAAAAGAAAAAAATCTATGTTTTAATTTTGTATATTGTTTCGTATATTGGGAATAATTTCTTAAAATTTTAAATGAAATTTATTATTGTCCGATGAGAAATGTAAGTAAAAAGTTCTGGTTACTTTTACCTTTAATCCGGACAACTCCTATTGTAGTTTAAATCATGTTACCTTTTTGTTATTTTTTGAAAATTTCTAATTAGGAGTTAAAACTGACGTCTTGATTGAGAGTGACGACCAAAATTTAATGCTCGCAACAGTACTTCATGTTTTAACCACAAACAATGAAAATAATTACTCGAATTGTATTCTTTAAAGCTCGGTTTTATAAACGCAAGCTAAATTTACTGTATGGATGAATTAACGTCTTTAGTAACAATAGTAAAAACAATAATTATTAAGACGTTAAACTTTACTGTACATTTATCTTTCATTCATAAAATCAAGCTTAAATCATTGAAATTCCGGAGGAAATTTAAAAACCTCGGATTTAAGATTTTCCTGTAAAAAAAAGTTATCTAAGGTGATAAAATTTGGATATTCTCCGTTTCCGGTTTGTGATATCAGATAAGTAGAATAAGGTAATTATTATACTTAAGCTCGTTAAATGTGTGCTTCATTCTGTTGGAATTATCATCAGATAGCTGAAAGTGACTTATAACATTTATCAAAACGTCTTTAACTTTAATGTATTATCATTGTCATACCAAACGATAAAATACTACTTTTTATTAAATAAATTTACTTAACTGCTTTAGATACAAATTTCAATCTCCTATACAAATTAATTCAAAACAACAAAATATCCTTACTTCTCAATCTGTTAATCAGTAATCACTAATCACATCTCGAAACAGAGTTAGCTAGATAATAATAAATATCATAATATTATAATGCGATTTAAAATAATCGACTTGGAAAATTCACTTGAAAAAATTTAGTAATTAATTTAGTAACATTACGCTATGTGACAGGAAAAAATAAATAAATAAGTTGTCAAGGGAAACTAGAAAAAAGAAATGTGTTTTTAACGGAAACTAAGTTGTCAAGAGTAACTAAACAATTCATTTAAGAAAAACTAAACAAGAGAAATGAATTTTTTAACAATATATTTAGAATCCAAAAAAATCTGCAGTATACGTCATTCAGATTGACAAAATCTGTGCGTTTATTATCTTTAACTGCACAGAATTATATTTGGAAAAGCACTCAATGTTTCACTGTCGATCGCTAACTTGTGAAAATTAAATATCGCGATACTTCTAACGAGCTGCCAACTTGTGTCGCTAGAAATCTACATTTTGAAGACTGCACTGACGACTTCTCGCGCTAACTATTCACTACTGTTGGAAATTAGATTAGCATTTGAGGAAATTAACGATATTACGTCACTTACGATACGTTAAATTTTAGCGACATGAATTAAATTTGCGCTGAATATCCGTCAAAAAAAAATTAAATATACATATTTAAAGAATCCATTTCTCTTGTTCAGTTTTCCTTTTATGACTTGTTTAGTTACTCTTGACAAATTATTTAGTTTTTCGTAGACAACATGTTTCTTTTTTCTAGTTTACCTTGACAACTTGTATATTTATAATTTTCCTGAAGAAGCTTTCAAACACAGTCAACTCAATTTTCATCAGACAGATAGTGCTTCAATTAAAAAAATATACAAATATTTAAAAATAAAATGAAAGAATTAAGATTAATTTTAATAATATTATTTGTTGTTTACAATTTCAAATAAAACATTTCCAAACTTCTACTTTAAGTACTTTTTGTGTTGAACCCTTCAAAAGGAAAATTTATTTTGAGAGAGACTGATTTGTCACGCATTTAATCTGTAATCATTTGTGATTAGTTAATTTGCCATTGATGTTACAGTCACTTCTTTTAACACTTTCGAAAAAAGTTTGTAAAATAAAAAAAACTTGTCACTTGTCAAGAAAATGCAGGTAAATGTATGGAGAAGAGTAATTAATGTGAATTTTTGGAAACAGTTAACAAAAAGCCGGGTCCTAATACCAACTTTTAACAAATGTGAAATTAAGTGCATTCGAAGTTCGTACCACATTAGGATTTGATTTCTGGTTTCAGTCCTCAAGAGAAGAATAGTAAAAGATTAAAGGATTAGTAAATTAATACGTTTAATTTATTTATTTACGTGTATCACAAATTCCATTACGTTTTGAAGGAATACGGAATTATACCTCCTTGTTTGTGTCATGTTGCCAAGGGGTAGTATGCTGATTTCTACAGACGAAATCTATGGGCCAGAAAAAATATCATCGATAAGTTAAATACCTGAAACACATCGCTTGTATTTCCTTCTTGGAATTCGTTTTACCGTGAAAAAAATTATTTACAATGCGATAAAATAGCTAAATCGACGAGGTTCTCAAATGTTTCATGATGGAAGAATGAAGCTGGAGCGAGAAGGTGGCCTTCTATGGGTGCGAGAATGAAGCCGGAGCGAGAAAATGGAACACAACACAATTTACCTTACAGAGAATTTATAAGTTGTAGTACATTTTCAACAACGTCCACAAAACTTGACGTTACACTTTTGAAATCAGGCAAGTTCATTGGAAAGTTGCGAATGAGTCCTAAAATACCTCAAAAAAACCAAATTTGCAGGCCTGTCCTATCGTACGGATTCTAAGGGGTACATAGATAGACATTGAGGCATATCCATCGTAGATCATTTTCTCGATTTGTTTCAAGAACTGACCTGGAATTCCAAAAAAAAAAGATTGGTGGTTTTAGGTAGGTACTTGTGTAGGAGATACTAAGGAAGCTCTCTGTCTGCAGCTCAAATTTAGAAGAAAATCACATTTTCTATCAAGTTGGCAGAAAATTCTATATTTCAGCGGAGAAGCAAGCACATCGACATTAGATACCATAATACGTTTGTGATGAAGAAATGAAAAGGGACTAAGAGACTTCCAAAGAGGAAACATTTCAGGTTTTTAAGAATCACGGGCACCTCCATAACGTAAAAGCATGCGATTCCAGAGGGGTTGTTGGAATGTTGGCATTCGACAATGTAGTATGACCGCGGCTCATTTCATCATGGTGGTGTTTCTTACGCATTTAATCAGTGGTTCATTTAATAATAATTTCAACTATGTCATGCAAACATTATTGATAAACATTTTGTTGCAAATCATTTTTGATTGCATAACTCTAATATCCTCTGTGCAGCTGTTTCAGCCCTATTTGGGGCTTCATCAGCGACCGCGGCTGCCGTGTATGGGGTGACTTATTATGTAGCAAACTGGCTTCAATTTGTTATTTCTAATGCAATGTCAGGTCAAAAAAACGATCATATGATGTCGCTGTTTAAGCTGTTAATATTGATATTGTTAACAGATTTAATAACAAAGGATTCACTAAAAGATTTTTTTTTGCTTTTACCTCATCCGACATTGACGATTCAGAAAATTTAGTCGCTTCAGAAAATTTAGTCGTTTCAATTTTGGTTGCGATAGCTTTCCAATGACGTTGCATCTATTCGAACTGTTTCCATCTTGCTTAGCTCACGAAGTGTGTGTGTATATTTTTGTTGTATGTGAATTATTTAAATTTTGTTTCGTAGTAAATACATATAATTCAAAATAATACCCCCAAAATACTACATTGGTGAGAGAACTAAATTTTGAGCTCCCTACATTAACAATAGGAAATATTTTATTTCATTAGTGTTTTATTTTACTTAATTCACATGCATCTATAGATACTTAGTAACAATTATTCACTTATCGACTTGAATCACAACTATTCAAGAGATATAGTCCAGTTGGTTTGGATTTCTCATGCAGGTATCTTATTTAGGTACTTTTTCAAAATATGTATATTGAAATTTTGCAACACTTATTCGACTAGGTGTATTGAGCTTTCACTAACGTCTAGTAGCTAAAACTCTACTACAAAATATTGATTAAATTTTTTTCAACTTTGCTTAAAGTTATTTTGTGTAGTGAATAATTTGTGGTGCGATTGTGGTCATGTTAGTTAAATATTTAAGCTCTGTAGGTGAAAGTGATACACTCGTTTATTCAACAACCCTTACTCTATTTGCTCTTTTTCCACTTTTATCTCACTTTTGATATAGTAAAAGTAAGATTAAAGCACGAAAACAATAAATGGTACAAACGTAGTTGAATAAACGAGTGTATAATTTTTACTTACAGAGCTTAGATTTGACCGCAATCGCACCATTAAACGAATTAAAAAAATAGAAACCAATATTGTGTTTTGTTCCGATAAAACAGAAGCAGAAGCTTAGCTAAACAAAAACTTGAACTAATCTAAAGAAATTATAATTGAAGTAATATCTTGTCTAATGAAAATTACAATTAAAATTTATAATTATTTTCGGAGTGACACACAAATATCAACGATTCGTTGCACGTTTGAAAGCTTGCTCAATTTATTTATTAGATAATAACAGTTATTATTTTTTTATTTTTTAAGAAACGTATAACGAAATTTCGACATTTAATTCAATTTTACGAAGCGTCCATGCAATAATAATTGCATATTTTATAAAAAAATTATACCTTTTATTAATGGAAAATGAAGAAAAACACGACATTGTTAATAAGTTATACAGACCTAACGTGACAGTAAAGTAAAGACGACATATATGAAATACCTTTGGAAATTTGGGAATTTTTGGGCTGTCATAAATTCTGAACTAAGATACTAAATACACAAATATTTTAATTAAAAATACCTCTTTTCCAGCGGTTGCATGTAATAAATTTAAGAAATACATATTTTTGGGAAAATTCTGTAACAAATTAAAAAAACTGCACTTTCATGATATGTTTTAAAATGGCCGGTAATATGGAATAGTTAGTTAGGGCGATATGAAATAAGAAAAAATATGAAACACTTTGAATTACTAAGGTGAAATATCAACCGTTGCACTAATCTACACTATAACAAACTAACTTTGGTGGAAAAAGAACACTTTTATTTTAATAGATACGCTAAAATACATTTTTCTGGTACCGCGCGAAAGCTTCCAAAGCGATAAATTCACAAAATATTGTACTGTAAAGTTATGCAATCTTACCGGCTGAAAACCTCTGTAGTAGTGACCTACAATACCAAAACTCATGTTAATGCCAGAGTCGTTTAACAGATAGCGCTTCTTATTTCAAAAATACCGGGTATTCCATATTGGTCGGTCTATCCCATGTATGCCGACTTTACTCTAAATATTTTTGGGTATTAGAGAAAATAAAAACAATTTCTTACTATAAAAATGATACATTTTTCTAGTTTACACAACACAGATTTGAAATTTTAAAAAGCCGAGATATTACAATTAATATGGAAACACATTTTCTTAACAAAAATAATTATAAGAAAAAAGTTTTACGACCTCTTTGACATCATAACAGCCGAAATGCATGTAAAACAATTATTGCGTTAGTGAAACAGTACATATAGGTTCTTTTTTAATTTTTAAAATGTTTAACCAAAAGCCGACGGTGTCATTAATTAAATTGTGAAATTGAAAATTTCATTTATTTAATAAACGGGACGAAAGTGATTAACAATTTTTATGTAGAAATAAATATGTATTGATAATTCTTTTAACAAAATACTATGCAATATGTAGATTACAATAAATTATGTTGTAAACGGGTGTTTAAATAAAATATTGCAAATCAGTTTTCTAGTTACCGCAACCCTAGCGTTAATTAGTTTAAAAAAAAATTACAGAACAAAATGAGAGCGATAGATTTTCACAGTGAATGTTCATTGGTTTATTCGATACTCTGCCAGTTTTTAACAATTATTGTACAAAAAGAAGAGAAATTACGCATTTTTTTAAATGATGGCCATGGTAATTACATTAGCAAATCAGAGACTTACTTCACAAATAACTTTTATGCAACGTTATACAATTTATATTAAAGGCTACTTACGCACTTTTCAGATTTTGAAAACGTTAGTTATTTCGGCGATGTTCTTCTTCGAAAAATTAAACATCTTTTAAGCCAGGGGAAATCTAATGAATTACGCTTGACGTTTCGCTAAAGTTAGTGAACATTTAATTACGTCGAAAAATATCATCGTAAATTCTTATGGGAAAAGAAGTTTGCTGTTTGTTACACGTATTAAAAAACAAATCAAGATTATCTTGTAACAAGATTGTCTTCTTTTTTATTTCTTTTGTATCCTACTTAAATATTAAATGGTCAGATTAAATTGTTAGATTAACCCCCAGCTTCACAGAAATTATTTAATCACTGATTAATTTAACAGCGTGATTAAAGCCTGTGATTTGTTGGGTGAAACAATATAATTGATTGTCTCAAGTCTATTGTTAACTTCATCCAATGACGTTCCTTAATCATAGACTTAAATTAATCGCCGATTAATTATCTTTTTGTAAAATCCACCCTTAACTTCCAATCGCTTAACATTTATCAGCACTATATTCTATTAAAAATGTTGGGCATGTGGTCCAATGTTGGCATGGAAAAAGAGAAGATTTTCAAAAATTATAGTTTTCAATTTATTTGATCGCGTACTTTATAATATTTACAACAAAGTGGTCAAAAAAGGATGCGCATTGTGCAACTTGATAGAGAAGTTTGCTTTATTTATTTTTGTAATTTTGCCTGCAGTAAATTTAATGCTTATTAGTTAACAGAATCGATTTGATATAATTTACTTAAAAATACATTCTTGTATCTTTTTTATGGTTTCTATAAACTGTATAGATGAATTAGTTTGCAATTTTAACAAGAAATTTTCTGAGCAGGGTCGTTCCAACTTAAGAAATATATTTTTTAATATTAAACAATTTTCAGCAATTTTGAAATGAGACATTTTTCAAAAAAAAAACTTACTCTGAAAGGTACCGTGCCCGCTAAAAAAAAAATAATCTAGGACAACTGGTCATATTATGCATTTTTAAGCTATTTTATTAATTTGTATGCGACTTTAAACAATTAATTTTGGTATTTATACAGATTCTATACTTTAATATCATAAAAGAATACGAGAAAAAAATAAGCAAGCAGATGAATTGTGAAATTGAATTATTGTGAGAATACTTAATTCGTTCTACTTAATACATGTACGTACCAGATTTTTTCAGTTGTGGCCTTTGAAAACTGGTACACTTTGACAAATACAATGTTTTAGCGGTGCAACCTTAAACCTAAATCTAAACTTTTTAAACGTCACTCAAACTATGTACTCTAACCCTGCTATGAATTTGTTAAATTTGACATTGTCATGCAAAATGATAAAATGAAGGTTTGATTCAGTGGATGTATACATTACAAAACTTCAAATTTTGGACGTCTAGATCAATTTTCAGTGTACCAATTTTCAAGGACCGCAATTATACCATCGGGTGCAAAGAAAAGTATACGAGTTTTTCACTATTGTATGGCTGACTTTGATTTGCCAATGCTTCGTAACGGACTAAAATTACTTGATTGTTACAAAATATACTTACTGACGCTGGTTTTACAAAACTAAAAAAAGCAAAACATCCGTCCGGAGTCGTATACTTTTATTTGCACCCTATGGTATCTATTACCTACATATATTAGAAATCAAAGTTGACGACAAAATAAACTATGTAGATATAATTTCCGCGTTAGTTCTTGAGAAAAAAATACGAAGTGTAACTACAGAATTGAGATAGATAAAAATTGGTGCCCACTTTAAACGTTACGAGTTCTTGGGGCCAAATTTTGATGATACGTTTCATGTCACATTGATATGATGGGAAAACTTAAATATAATTTAACAAATACTGATTAACTTACTTTGTAGCAATTGGAACGAATGACCAATCATATCCCTGCAATACTTTAGTAACGGCTTCGTTAATTTCAGTCTTATCTAACTGCGAGGGTCCCGAATCACTGGAACATTGTTGTTGAGACGCGTTCACAGTACCGCTCTGCATAATCGCCACCGCCGCCGTCGCGACGCTGGCCGCCACAGTTGACGTGATAGGCACTGCTTGAGTCTGAGATAAAGAATTTGACATCATGTTCGACCCACTTAATTCCGTTAATTAAAAGTTTCTGGACAACAAGAGTTCTTTCAGCCACACGCGACGTTTCAGACTGATTAATAAATTATTACGAATGAATGAATGAACCACCTGACTACTGCTATTAGGAAACAATAAGAGACTGTTCTGGGTGCATCGGTCTGACACCTTCAACCACAAACACAAATCAAAGAGTGCTTTGAGAAGTCCAAAGCAGTTTCATATAGCACGCGTTGGCCCCAAGATATTATTTTGTGTAACGTATTCCCCGACTATCCGTCCTTCTTTACTATATTAAGAATTGGAGTATAGTTGCGCGCGCGTTTGCGTCTTAAGATATACCACTATGTGTCCGTACTTGTGTCTTCGACCAATCGAACGGGCTTCTTACATGTTTGTGGACGCCTATTTGCCTTCCCATTGGTGAAAATGCTTAATTTTATTTTTATATTTTAGAGGTAATTTTTATACGAGAGGCTTATTAGTACTAATTATATAATTTGTTAGTCATCGTAAGTTTCCTTCATAAATATACTGCCATACAAAATTAATTATCTGCAACACTCGTTTATCGTGTTGTAGGTAGCGTTTTTATTATTATTTTAATTTCATATTCTGTCTTTTCATACATACATGTAAAGATATTAAAACCTTAACACCTCACAAACAGTTCTACTTTTAATATGATCGAAGTTAATCAAATCTTACAAAAGTAATGACAATATGTAAAACATTTTTCACATTTAATTTTCTAGCTGAATAGGCAATTAAAAAACACATTTGCCACATGATTTGTGATATACGCGGACATACAGAAAAATGAACAAAGCGAAGATAATGTAAATATAAATCCGTAAGTATAATTATTTTCTAATAAGACTGTTTCCATTTTTACTCAGTGTCTACAAAAGGTAAGTAGTAATAATTTTCATTGACTCAAATCTGTTATACTTTTTATAGTTTGTGCTTATTTTAGACAAGTTATTAAGTCGTGATAAAAACAAAGATATACCTATTCTGATTAGTCGCTTAAATCTACATTTTCACTTCACATTATTTTATTCAAATAATGTTGAGAAAATCGTTAGTAATTATAATACGAAATTTAAAAGAAAATTTATGAAACTTTAACATTTTTATTAAAAAATTATTTCACTGCATTAAAGTTGATATCCCGCTGTCAATATTTTGATCAAAATTTCCATCAATAAATTAATAAATATGGTTTTACGACTGGAAACATTTATGTGTTTATCAGATTCTTATAAAAATGTAAAATATTGATAATTCTTATAAAAATGAATTGATATTAATAGTATGGGTATAATTTACTTAGATATTAAGCCCACTGTTCATATTTTTATAAGAAATTTGGGAGAAGTGTCAAATTAACAATAATCATTTCAAAATTTTTGTTGCAATGTCAGGCCAAAAAGCGATCGTGGGATGTCGCTGTTTTATCTGTTCATCAATAATCATTCACTATAGGTACCTTTTTTCGCTCACAAAATTGTGTTCCAAACGTGTTTTGACTCAAAAACAGACATTCTTTTCTTTCTATCTGTCTATCTTTAAAACTTGTTTGGATTGAATTATGGTTATTCACAAATAAATCAATCAATCAAATATTCAAGTCAGGTGTTTTGTTGGAATAACTACGAAATTCAGGTCCAAACTATTCGAAACACGATTCAAACTTTTGAGCGAAAGAAAGCATCTTATATTAAATTGTCTCTGTCACTTAGCGCCTGTTGCACCTTGCACCAAACACTTAAACCGAACTTAATTTGAAGTATTGTTTATACTGTGAAATTAGATGTTACGTAACTCACATTCTAAGCGGCGCTTAAAGTTAAGCTCGGTTTAAGTGTTTGGTGCAGCTGAACCTTAGTAACAAAATTTTGTAAATTCTTTACAAAAATTATCATCGTGTCAAATGGCTTGTGCATTCTTTATTACATTATTATGTATCACATAAATTTTCTTAAAATGACTGATACATGTGAGTAACACTTCAATGAAAATTAGTTTCCTTTTTTCAAGTGTGCTCAAGTAAATACATTTGAAAATCAGCATTTGTTTAAAGCCGATATCCCATTGTCAATATTTTAATCAAAATAATACATATAACCTGAATATCTGAGTACATTGTATCACAATATCATTATCAATACATTTTTATAAGAATTTATAAGTTTTATGACAGTGGAAACACATAAATGTTTCCGTTGTCATAAAACAATATTTATTAATTACTGATGGAAAGTTTGATCAAAATTGACAGTGGAATATAGGCTTAAGAAAATATAATAACTGCATTTCTTCTATTACGGCAAATTATAAAGTATTCCTCACAGAAAAGGTTTGATTTCAGAATTGGTATCTTAAATTCCTTTCTTGAACGCACTATAAAATCTGAAAATGAAAAACTGTATCAGGATGAAGCTTTCGCTGTTAAATGAATCATTTTTTCCAATTTGTTAAACCGAAATGAAAGAGTAATGTTTCTCATAGTGTCAACAATTTTTTATTCGTAAAATATAGAAATAAAATATAGAAATTCATTAGTAAAAAAGTAAAGTTGGCGATGTTCTGAATAAAATAAAACCGAAACTGTTTAGCTGAATCATTTATTAGTCCTAAGACCCAATCATCTTTATATTATCAATCATAGACAATCATGTCGGAAATAGTTAAAATATGTGAATGTGAGGAAAATATTAATTAATTTCTTTTTATTTTAATCAGCACAAGATTATACTTAGTTGGCGTGATTAAAATTTATGATTGGAATATAATTTAATTTTCACTCCTGACGAAGCTATCGAACGATAGTGAGTATTTTTTCCAATTGCAATAGTGTCCGTTTGAAGTTTAAAAAACTATTTTCTAACAATTTTCATCAGACAAGAATGGATTTTAATTACTAATAAGTATAATAATCTGCAAAATAATAGGAGTTTTAGACGAACATCATTAAACTGAACTATGTAATTTAAACTTTAAGGAATAATAATCATTATTATAGTTCTGGCCAAATAAAAACAGAAATCTTTTCATCCTTTTTTGACTCCAAAAAAATTTTATAACAAGTGATCAAGTGAATAGTTGATCAACTTGTTTTGATTTTTTCCGAAAGAAGATAGAGCGAAAAGGACATAACATCGAAAACGTCAAGATTGACCTTGACAGATGTCAAACGATACATATTTTCCTTATAGCCTAACTTCAAATTGGAAAAGTAACATCGCAAAAATCTAATAGCGTTTTCGATTCACTTGCGCTGGTTGCACTCATAGTATCTTCATCTCGTAGTATTACACGAGGTTAAAACAAAACAAGATGCAAATATTCAGGGTGCAAAAGAATCGAAAACGCTATAATTTAAGACCTGCTTTACAAAGTTATAAAAAATTCAAGGTTACACGTTGAACTTTCCAATTGAACACAAGATATCACCCTAGTTTCGTAAGCTTCCAAAAATTATAAATAATAAAACAGTGCTATTTTTGTCTGTAATGTGGTATATTAAAGTATGTACTTATCCTACCAATTTTATCCCTGAAGGATAGACCGTATGAGAAAATATTAATTTAGTATAATGAAACAGAAGATAACATTGCAGTCAGAAAATTAGATAATGTGACTGTAAACTGGTCACAGTGTCTCAAAATAATTCAGTTTTCATTCGCCTTGCACGGGTGGAGGGGTATCGCGATCAACGATTGCTACACATTCCGTCAGGATTTAAGTGCACGGCGCTGAATCGCGTTGAGTAGGAGGCAATAACGCATTCTTGAATTATTTGTGAGAAACTGTCTGATGATTGAATAGTTATAATTTGGCCATGCACAATTCTGTCTGAAACTAAATTGATTGTCTTTGTTACTTGGCGCATTTTGATCTTTTTTCATGAACTTCTTCGAATTTTAATATCCCTGTAATTACACACACATATTCAAATTAACAGACAAAATAATTTTGGCAACGTTTAATATTCAGTCTCAATTATATTTTTGAATACGATCCGTGACATTCCGCAAATAAGGAAGAACGTGTTAGCTATTCAACATTCTATTTAACATTTTAAACCTGAAATTGAGCAGAATGACAGCTTACTAATTCTGTTAGATTAATGACCTGTCGAATCTACCGATTTTGATTCGATTTGAGTTAAACACAGAATAGGACAGATTATCTTATCAATGAACGAAGTCCTGCAATTTTGAATCCAAATTTTGTTCACAGTGCCCAATTAATATTTATGAAAAACTCCATCACATTCGAGTAGAAACTAGATACTCAAAAATTTTTAGAGTGAGCTAATAAATCAACTTGTGCATAACTGTGATAAAATTCAACCGTTTTTCATTATTGTTGCACTAGCTTTCCTTTAAATATTTTTTTAAGTTGTGATTGACAATGAGTGGTGGAGCAAAATCATTTAAGGGAGCGTATTTAGAGGATATCGTATGAGCCACAGAATATTTTTTCTGAGTTGGCCATGAACGAGAAAGATATACGTAGCAGTCATGTCTGATATTAATTCTTCCTGGTTAGTTTGATAGCAGTTGCAAGAGGTCAAGTGAATATAGTTGAGACATACGTGATTTTTTTCACAGCCAACTAAGAAAAAAAATCTGTTGCTCACGTGATACTTGAACAACGTCGTTTTAAATCACCGTTGCTTGATATTGTAATAGGTTATCACCGTAGGAATTAAAAAAAGAATTGGGCGAAAACCTACTTTTTAACAAAAAAATTTGAAATGTCTAACGAGACGATTAGACAAAACACTTAAATGAGTGTTAAGAGACTATAAAACATGTTAAGCAAACTCGCGACACATTGATAAACAAATAAAATCTTAAAGAATGTCGAATTTTTAGAAAAAAAAATTATTTGGGGGATATATATGGCATAACAAGATTCGAAAGTTCTATCTGTTAATTATAATAGTCTTAACAACAAATGTTTACTCTTACCTAAGCCTTATATCCTTGAAAAACTTGCAAATTATAATATATTAATTTTGATCGGATTTTATCCTCCAGCTAGAAAAGCGACAGATTAGTTCAAAGCTAATAATATCTCTTAACATCCTGAGACGAACACTGTTGTAGATTTTTGAAGTTTGTTGTCTCTACATAAGGATGGACAGTCAGTTGAAGGGGAACAGATCAACTCATGGAAAGAATTCATTTATACGTCAGAGTAAAAGATTCACAACTATATTCCAAGATTGTAAAATACGTATATGTATGTACGGGAAAATTGAAATTCATGTGGACGCAATAAAATAATTATATATTTTATAGGAATAATAAATTTCATCGGACAAAATAGTGCTTCAATTATGTTCCAAAAGATGAACGAGGGAAAATTACTCAAAAATAGAAAATAATAAACCTTTATAACTCTATAAGAGAGAATAATTATTATAAAAAAAAATCATATCAAGATTGTTTTTAATTTTTCCTCTATTATAAATTTCTCGAATTAAACAAAAACTTGAAAACGTTAGAGTTTTATAAAAAAATATAATTCAAACTAATTCTTTTATTTTCGGAAATCATTTTTATTTTCAAAATATTTACATCTGCGTTGACGGACATCAGTAACATTTATTATTTACCTTTGTTATTGTGTAGCGATATAAACAAACAAAATCTTGGCACGCACAATATTTTGCGGAAACAAAGAAACAGTATTTTTTAATTTCTGCGTCCTTAAGCATTGAATTATAAATAAATATCCAGGGACGTTTGAAGAGAATATACGTTGGGTTATTATTGTCGCAACTCTTATGAACGTGCAACAACAAAATACTCAAAATTTAAGATAAATAAAAAAATACACAATTTAATGTAATACTTTTAATCACCATCAGTTTGTACATTAATGATTAGACTTGAGGCAACACTTATATAATGAAATTTGATTACATTATTTAATTTTGTTGAGAAATACTCAAATGTGATATTTCCCTTTTGAAGAGTATTTACACTTTGAATTCCATAAATTTTTATAACTAATTAACAATCTTCTACGTAAGCGTTACAAAATGTAATTTAAAAAATTTTGCTGTCAATTGCAAATTTCAGAGTTCAAAGTGACTCATTGTAACTTAACTTTAAGTATGATTGTATTACTACTGTGATTTTCTCAAATATTATTATTGTTAAAATAGCCTATGTGTATTGCATTTGCAATCCAATAGTAAACCGTAAAATTTGGTCTGTCCTTTTTTTAGCTATGTTAAAATTGAATTTCAATAATAGAGTTTTCACTACTCAAATCAAAAATTCTTACTTAATGCATTACTTTTGTTTTTCGAATTTATTACGTATGGAAAGTACTGTTCAGATAATTGGAACACAAAGTCCTAAACGTAAGGAAACTTATTTTTAATTTAATTAGAATATAAAGATAAGAGACTGAAACAGACAATATTGCTAATAATTACAACTCGTCAGTTGCAGATATGAAAGCATATCAGTTCTTCCCTTCACAGCTTATCAAATCCACCTTTTTTTGATGTTTCCTTTAGAAGAAACAATTTTACCTTTGTAGATAATAACGAAAGTCAATTCTGACACTTCACCGAACAAACTCAAAAAAAATCAACTCTTTCAAAGAAAAAAGTCGGTGAGTTCGAACGATTCAGAAAGTATTTTTTTTTTCATTGCAAAATAATTTTTTGATGTCAGATTGGTCCTATTGGTCTCGATAATGTTGTCAAGGCTCCATCCAGAAGCTAATTGCGTTTTATTGTATTTTTTCTTTGTATAAAAAGTCTTAAGAAGGAACTTTAATTGTCTCACTTTCTCTACTCCGTATATTAAACCTATCTATTGGGTAATGGGAAACATTACTGAATACTAATTTCACGAAAAGTAGAATGAAAATTAATACAAGGAAAAATTTTTAAAATCTCCCTTATGTTTTGCTCTTTTTGAATTAGTAGTGTTAAACTTGTCAACGAATTTAATGATATTAGTTTTATGCTCATATTGTCTTGTCTAAACATTTTATAATACAGTACCTCCCCCTATAATGAGAACGACGACTAACGAGAAGCAGCAGCAAGACCAGCAGTAGTAGCAGAACCAGCAGCACCACCATTAGCACCAGCCCCGAGGAAGTTCTTCTGCAATGAAGAAAGAAACGTCGGCAGTAGAAGAAATCCGAGACACGCGGTTCCGACCAGAAGCCAAGAATTCAACCATATGCGACGGCTGCGAAAGCCTTCAATTGAAATTAAAACTTGACAAATTCGTTTTTTTTTTTAATTTAGGAGAAAATTTTAGTAAGGCAAAAGTAAAACGATACCCATTTGAAATTAGATCATATACCAAATTCCAGCACCCTTGAAAAAGAAATTCCAGTACAGGTATAAGACGTTAATGCTATCACGTGCTATTATGGGTGAAATATTATTATTATCACATTTTTTTTTATATTTTGATCAATAAATATGTAGATGGCCTTTACGTTTTGCAACTTTACTAAAATATCATCATCGATCATTTTCTGTAATTCAATTTTTCTTTCTAGGATGTTGGAATTTGGTATATCTCTCCAATATCAAACGGTAAACATTTTGTCTTTGTGTATAAATTTCATTTCTTCTTCTGTTAATTTCGCCATATGAAGAACTTCAACGTCAAATTTAGCACATATCCATTTTGCGCCAAGCAGACATGAATTGCAAAATAAGAAATCTGAATTCAAAAATGTTTAGTCCATTATACGTATAGCGAATACAATCTGCAGACACACTATACAGTACCTTTAAAGGTTTTTATTCTACTCTGAATATTTTTTTTTTAATTCTGGATTTAAAATATTTTATAGCTTATGGTGCTATCCAGAAATATTTGAATATAACGATTTAAAAATTTAAGAATTATTAAAGAACATTTTAAAGAAACGAGTTAAATTGCGCAAATTTAAATAACTTTAACTTTTTAATACTTTAAAAATTAAAGCATTAAAGTGAAAATGCGACTCTGGATTATTCTTTAATTCTAAAGAGTAAAGTATTAAAGAGTTAAAGTTGTTTAAATTTGTTTTCAATTTCGTATTTGGTTGCAAGATTTGTACACAAGTATATCTTCAAAAGTAGAATTTGATGAATCAAGCAAATTTCAATTTTTTTTTATCGAAAGTTTCGGTTTAAAATTTGTTTAAGAATTGTCAGCTTAAAGCGCGGCCTCGGGCGTCCAGGGGCCTTATTGTTATATCGAGGGAGTAGATTCGCAAGACCTTATAGTGGGCTATTACTGGGCTTACCGGTTTAAAACCGGGCAGGTCGTTCGGATTGCGGCATAGTTTCTCGAGCTACTCTTCTGCTGATGAGACCCCCATTAGGGAAGAAATAGCGCTATACAGAGGATGTTTGAAGGGTCCACTGCAATCTGAGCTGACTTACTACAAGCTTAAGAATTAACGGTAAAGATTTTTTTTTATTTTTTAATATATTCTGTTCTGTATTCAGATATCTTTCCATAATTATTTTACAGCAAAATTCCATATATGTTTCGTAAAGTACTATTCAAGATGAACCTACCTGTACAGTTTGAGAATTTTTCATTTGCTCAATTTCAAGGTATTTAAAATGATTTATCCTTATGTTTTCACATGCTGATAATTTCATTTGTCAGGTAATATCCTCGGTAATTATTATCGATACAATGGTTTCCAAGGATAATACCTGACAGATAAATTTATCGAGAGGTGAAAAAATCAGGCCTTAGTAACGAAATTCAATTTATCCCAAACTATCACCACGGCCTTGATCAGAGAAAATAAATTACTGGAAAAACGCTTTTTCAAAAATGACTAGATTTATTAATTACCTATCCACTTTTCAATATAATTGATCATTGATTGCTGATAATTGATTGCTGATAGTTTCAATTTAGTTACTGAATTTTTTAAAAATATCTTGAAACTGAGCAAATAAAAAATTCTCAAACTGCACTGACAGATTCATTTTGAAGAGTAGGTACTGGAATTTTGCTGTAAAAAATTAGGGAAGCTAATATTTGAATACCTTAAAATTAATATGTATACACCGTGTCCCAGAGCACGCGCCCCAGAGAGCAGAGGGCAAATGCCGATAGCAATGCGAAATACATATTCGAAAATTAAAACTGTCTAACGCAAAGGATAAGCGAGTTAAGAATAAAAAGCAATAGCCAATCCTAATAGCGGAACAGAAGATGGTAATAGGTAATTCCGTAGGTTTTCGTTAAATTGCTAGGATACTTAGAAATGCATTCTTGACACTAAACAAATGTGAACAAACTGGTCGATTTCATTGTGACATTACTGTCAAACTTTGTACCTCCTGTCACTTGAAAGGTTCAAGATTTACTTTATGTTTTCCATTGCTGATTATGGTCGAATTATTTATTTATTTATGTTATAATTATTTATGGGGAGTATGGTCGAAACTCAACTTGTGTTAGCACAAGTTTTATTCCCAGCACTTTCCCGATTCTCCCCTAGACCATAAGGTGATCCTTAGGACTGTTGCAAGAACGCAAGAGACGGGTCAAGTTATTCCGACTCGTAACGAAACTAGTGGTGCTCCTAAAAGAGTTTGAACTGTCGAAAATGAAGAAATCATACTCAATGCGTTTGAGAAAAATGGCACAAGAAACAAAAGAAAAGATTCACGCGAACTAGGTGTTTCGCCTTCTTCAGTTCAACGAGTTATAAAAGACGATCGTCAATACCCTTTCTTTTTCCCATGACCGAGCAGCAGCTCAAGAATCGAATCCAAGACGATTTTGTGGCGGTTACTCCTCAAATGGTCACACACTCTAAATCGAGTAGTTTGAGAAAAGCACGATCGTGATTAGAAGTGAATGGTGGACATTTTGAACACTTACTGTAACTTTCTGTTCTTTTCAATTTTTAATGCCTTTTTGCAACCAATTTGTTGTTCCTCAACATTAGTTACGTGCGTAAATACATTTGACTTTTCAAGGAGTACTGTCACGTTGACATTACAGTAGACCAAAACATTTTTTAAAGTTTTACATATATCAATGTTGTACCATCTCCTAGCAACATTTAAAGTTCCTACATTTTACCTAAGCGAGAGATATCTGCATTGGCTATCGCTTTTACGTCGCATTTGAATAAAGTTTAATCTAGATAATTTTTGTTTCCGATTTTTTTTTTTTTTTTAATTTTGTCTTTATTGCTGTAGGCACGTCCCATTACTCTCTGGGACGCGAATTTTGGACACCCTTTATATTTGTACATATTTTTGTTTGCTGAAAATTTATTAAAACTGTCGACAACGATAGCTTAAAGAAGCTATTAGTCAAGGTATTATTATTGTTAAGAGAGACGCCGATAATTCAAAAGTTGTTTAAGAAATTATTATTAAAAATTTTTTGATCAAATATTGTAGTTTTGTTTGAAAACAATTAAAAAAAGCTACCAACATGCAGCAAAGAGTTAGCTATTTTAGGCGGTTTAATCATTGTAAGTGTAATTATTTGTTTGTCGAAGCGTAATAGTTAAAATTAATTAATGTTTCACACTCAAAAGACAAGTTTAAACTAGCGACTTTTCAAAATGTCTCTGCTTTATAAGAAATCAGGAATTTCTCTGCCTTGTGTTCCTTAATTTATCAGTTTCAGCTAATTTAGAATTTTGTGCGGAGATATTAGGCACGCCAGGCCTTGTCCGTTATCCAGAAATTAAGGTGACAAATACGTTTCTACGTCGAGTAAAATAAAAATTATGTTAAAATGAGCTGCAAGCCCGACAGGGCTAGCGACGAAATATTGCGGTCGTAGCTCGTCTACGTCGGGGATCAATCGCACCGCCACATGTGTCATCTATGGGCCGTAACGTACGCCGTGACGCATGTCGTCGCGATGCTATCTACCTGCAACTGCACTGGTAATGACCATTTAAATAGAACTACGTTATCCACAATCTAGAGAACTTATTAGCGATTTCAAGATATCAATTGGACGTGAGTGCCAAAAATGTGTTTAATTAACACAGCAATTAGTTGTTTTTTTGGGGTTTAAGATTTATTTGCTATAACATTCCAGCTACATGTTCTAGAAGTCTGTCGTTTTATAGTTAGCTGTTGTTTGTTTTTGAAAATTTAAACTCTTCATCATTTTCCGACAGAGACATTTATACTAATTAATCCAATTGGTCGTTTTGCTCCATTATGTGCATTAGAATCATCCAGGTGAATATTTACGTACTTTAATCAAAACGGATTGTATACTTCCATTTGATGAAGTATGGCACGATTATACATCTTAAATAACTGTATTTAAACCCACTTTCCGTTGCTACCCAAATTTACTTCGAAGGGGTATAATAACCAATCCAAAATAACGACATTTAAATATTTTTTTCTATTTTCGTACTTTAATGGCTTACATTCTGAAACTTAAATGAGTCATTTGGGTTTCATAAAGCACTCGGAATTTTAATTTATCAGGTTGGTGGCAACTTAAAGTTATTCAAGTAAGGGTCTAAGTCTCTCGTTAACTTTAATCGTCGATTTATTCTCATAGTTACAATAATCACAAAGCAACACAAAACCTGTGGCTGTAATCCAAATAAATAGTGAGAAAACCCCTCAACCACATTAATTCACTGAAAGCGAATACGTATTTCGGTAACGAAGTTACCATCTTCAGCGCTAAACTGATATTAAACTTTAAAACAACAAATAAACTAAACTAGACTAGCCGCACTCCCCCCCTCACTTTCTTTGTACCGTATTATGCATGCAAAGCAAACCGGGATTCTTCGAAAATCTAAAGGTCGAAGAGGCAAGAAGCGGTCGGCCCGGACTTCTCAAAATTCATTAATCTATTCCTATGTCTGTGAATCTCCAAGCTTTCGAAAGAATCTAGGTTTGTTTTGTTATTAATTTGTTTGATTAAACCTATTTTATTTACCGAATGATTGTTTTCAAGCATGTGTAAGGCAACACTGGATTTATCAAAGCGCTTTGAAAATAATATCAGTTTAGCGCTGAAGATGGTAACTTCGTTACCGAAATACGTATTCGCTTTCAGTGAATTAATGTGGTTGAGGGGTTTTCTCACTATTTACTCATAGTTACAATTATAGAGAAAATTGTTTCTGCAGGAATTCATCAACGGTTAAAGTTACTTACTCAGAGATGAAAAGACCGGGCCTTAGTGTATAAAATAAGCCATGTACGGTTGTGTCGAAAAGTTTTAAGACGAAATGAAATACTCCTGGCCGTACGAATATCCGTGCTTTGCAATTATGAACCTTAACAACATTTAGCCGGCTGACCTGCTTTTATGGTACGGCCGGCGGCAAGCCTAATAAATAAGTTTTGGTTACGGTTTCCAGTAATAATAATAGGTATCGTTAGTCCTATGACAATATACATACAATACCTCTTTCGGTAGTATGTGTTCTGCGTTCCATTTCACAACGAAATTAAACAAAACTTTCCGACACAAGAAATTGTTCAATACTAAAAGATAATTAGTTCGCAGCTTCTTATACACAGAGAAAAATCAATAGTAAAAAGTAACACAAATTGTAGTCAGAATAAAGACAGAAACAAATTGTAGCAAACATTAACACAGTTGTAGTAAATATTAGCACAATTGTAGTAAATACACCGACAATTGTACGAATATTTGCTACAATTTGTTTCCGTCTTCATTCTAACTACAATTTGTGTTACTTTTTACTATTGATTTTTCTCTATGTAACTACACGCAAAATTGGGATAATGCACGGTATTACCGGAAATTTTCCAGAATACCAACATTTTAGAAATGTAATAGGATGTAGAGGTATAAAATCCTTCCTACGCAAAATAATTAAACAGGATTAAATATTAGGGACAATATCCTACTTAGTATTAATTTTCATTTTCTTGTTAGATGCTTAAATTCCTCAATTTGTATTTAAATTCCCGGTTTCATGAACAGAAATTTGCATCACTTTTAAGAATATTCTTTATCATACGTTTTCAATTTTAAAGTTATTGTAACCTAAAAGAATACATTTGTTTCCCCATTTTTAAATTGACTTAACGCTTCCTTAAAGTCTGATTATGGAAACGGCCATTAGTTCAATTAAAAATTAATGTGTCATTAAAAATACTTTGTTACTCATTCGATTTATACAGAAAAAATAGGATAATAAAATATTTTGGGTTTATTTAACTAGCTTTGTTTAACTCAGTATAATAGTTTGATCTAAATTAGCGTTGGAAATTTTTAATTGTAGCACATGAAATATGAAAAATACTTCGTTTATTTATTATTCAACAACAATAACGCGTTCAAACTTAAATTTAAATTTAAATACATTCCGAACTTATGGCAGTTTAAAACATTTCGATTTAATATCTTTCAATTTTGTTAACAATTTGAATATGAAAATCTAAATTGAATTATAAAAAAAAAACAGAATATAACAAAACCCGGGTAGGTATTATTTTTATTAACATTAAACTAAAAACAATTAACAAACTAAACATGACTTCACAAAATATAAATATACCTGAATTAATTTTAATTATAATTACTGTCATAATACATTACAAATTACGCTGTTCTCATTACCTGGAATTTCCTTATTCAATGCTTAACAGATTACCTGCTCTCCTGAATGAATTTTATGACCCTGCTCATCCCCTGGTCAAGAGAGGGAGAGAGAAACGGGGAGGCTCTAATGCAGAAGGTTCTAAATTCAGACGGGCTATTTCAATAAGGCTCAAATTCCAACAGATTTACTGCTTTTCGTCTTAAAAGTTTTCGACAATAGTGTACAAATTAACGACGAGAGAAATAATTTTTAAGATGTTATAAATTAAAGTTACAATGCGTAAACAACAATAACAAATCAGTATTCCGTTGGGCGTTCTTTGCTTTGTAATTTATTAGGTACAGATGTTGCCAATTTAAACGTGATTTCCGGACTTAACCCATTCTTGCCGCAATACCTCCTCAAGGACTGCCAAAAATTCCAAAGATCGCTACGGAATTAGGAAATTAGAAGTAGACTGCTGTAGTCTGAATGTCATTTCTGGCAGCGAATGGCTTCAATGGTCTTGAAAAAACCAAATGAAGAAATGAAAGTAGCAAATCTTATTCCTACGGTCAAACATGGAAGTGGGGCACTGATGGTTTGGGGTTATCTGTCAGCTGCTTGAGTTGGAGTTATGTTTCCAATTGAAGGCCATGGTCTACAGTGGGGTTCCATTACAAGATCGTCGATTGTCAATACAAGCAGTAAACCAGAACAACCCCCACAGAGAAGTTCTTGAACAGAGAACCCGTGGAAGTTGAGGCATTTAAAGACAGGAGTTAGGACCGCTCGCCTTGAGCGCTCGCGGCAGCCAGGATCTTTAAAATTATTGAAGAAAAATATTTTAAAACTTTGAATCAGGAAAATTTTGTTTTATTTCTTCTTTTCTTTCTTTTATTTTTGTCTTGTTATTTTCCCCCCAAAATTCTGAGTTTCTTAAGTTGTCAGATTGACGGCCGAATTACCCTCTCCCAGACGTTTAATTTGAAGTCTCCCACACGTTTACGTGGTTTACATAGACGCGGATGCTTTCGACGTCGCACCCCCGCCATCCTGGATCCGCTCAACGTATCTTCCCAGATATAGGGCCCCTAATGTTAGGCCCGAAGAACCGGTGTGGCGTACGAGAGTTTAATTAAATTAAGGTCACGTTTTCAAAAAATTTTCTAAAAAGCTCTAAAAGCGCGGTTTTCCTGGGCCTCTCCGATTCTAGGGCCGGACTCAGACTCAATCTTCGGTTGGCGAAATGACTCCCACTCCCTGCACCTATCCTTCAATTTTCATATCGATCGGCCGAAAATTTAGAACCCTGGAATTTTTAAAAGTGGAAAATTGGCATTCTTGAAAGGGGGTACAAAATCTTTTTCCTCGGGCACTTCAGCATGCAGCGGACGCCACTGTCGGTTCCTTTAGTCTTTTAGACCTTAGATGCGGAAAAGTTCGTTTCAATATGACCGCGCTTAAGCGGCATAAAAATTCCAAAAAAATGTTCTGCAAAGTCGCATCCCCGCAGTAATTTGCTCCTGACGCCACCACTCGACGCGCGATCGCCTCAAAACCAGCATCAAAAATCTTCCAAAAGATCAATCTAGAACGCGTATTTACACTAGGGTTCCACTACAAGATGCTCGATGATATGACTTCTTTCGAATAAATTTTCTTTTTCTTGGTCCTTCGATGTTAGGCATTAATATGGACAAGGCTGTGACGCCTTCTCGTGCGTTCTTTTAATAAAGGTCATCATGAGGTAAAAAATTCGCCGCCTGACAATGAAAGACTGCGACTTTCAGTTAAAAAATAATTTTATTTTTCTAAATAATCCCCCTTGACTTCAACACAGTTGGTCCAGCTTTCCTCTAATATCAGTATTCCTTCCTGTAAGTGAGAGTCTGGAAGGTTGTGAAAATATTCAACTGCGGCCCTCTCAACTTCCTCATTGGGTGCGAAGCGCTTTCCAGAAACAAATTTCTTCAAATTTGAAAACAGATGGAATTCTGAGGGTGCCAAATCAGGAAAATAAGGGAGATGGCCGCGCAAATTATACCTTAAATCCTGCAGTCACGAAGCTGGTCAAGAAGGTTGGAATAATATTCGCCTGTAATTATTCTGCGTTTTGCAAGGTAATCAATTAGCAGAATCCCATTCGCATCCCAAAACATGCTGGCCATGACCTTTCCGGCAGATGTGATCGATTTCGCTTTCTTTGGTACCAAACCACCGGCTTCCACCCACTGCTTGGATTGTTTCGTTTCTGGCGTGTAGTGGTGGATCCATGTCTCAACCATGGTGACAAATTATCGTACAAAATCGGTTGGATCCCTATTGAATCGGTCCAAAGATTGCTGCGAAAATCGTTTGCGCATTTGCTTTTGATCGACATTCAGCAAATGCGGCACCCATTTTGCGCATCCTTAATTCTTTGTGCAAGATGTTTCGCACCCTTTCTTCCGATATCACCACAGCCACAGCTATCTCACTCACCTTTACTCGTCTATCGTCCAACCATATATTTTTTCAATGGTTTCCGATGTGATTGCGATTTTTGGACGTCCTTCACGTGGGTCAACTTCGAGGGATGTGCGACTACGTTTAAATTTAGCTGCCCACTTTTTAACAGTTGGTATGGAAGGAACAAAGTCTCCGTAAACTTTTGTCAACTTCAAATGAATTTCCTTAGAGATTAATTAATCTATCCAAAACGAAGAATTTTATGACGCACAATATTCAAGTTTATACATTTTATTGCAAGATGTCTACTGCAAAAGTTCGTTTAAACAAACTACTTGAAAGAACAAGTTGAAGCTTGTCATACGAACTAATGCCACATGCAACCGGGCAGGAAAGATAAATTTTTCCCAAGGTTGGTAAAACTGATATTGCATCCAGTAGGTTGTTTCGTTCCCATTTAATATGCAGTTTGAAATTTACTCCCAGCAAAAGTAACTCGTGACGTCACACGAAACTTCTAACCGTCAGAGTGAAGTAAATAGGGTGAGTTTTAATCTGTTTCCTAAAGCTTCATCTAATTCACTAAAAATGGAGTCAATTCCATGGTCCCATTGATCAAATAACGCCAAAATCTCGTTAATATGCCCAATGGAATTTATCACGTGACGTAACGAGATACGCACCCTCTGTCCCCTCCATTGATCAAGGCAACGTTCTTATACAGTGATGCTTGTTTGTTTCGGGGAAACCAGAATTCAGTCATAGAGAAGCGTGCGGCAAATAAATACTTAATAAATACAGCGATCTCAGTTGTAACGCCTACCGCGTTGGGAGTACGCTTCCCCGCTGGCGATCATCCCTGTTCTGATACACAGTCCAGCTCTACCAACCTTGATTTTTCCTGATTAGAGCGCCATCTCTGCATCAGATCGAGGACTATTCACCTTACCCTCGTATACTTTCAGGTATTTAAGTTCATTTTTGCGTCAAGTTTCTCCAGCTTCCTTAGTCCTGCCAGTCTTTTTGGCAGTCAGTTTTAAATCTCTGTCTTTCAAGCCAGTTTTTTACTTCGCTCACGGTGTAGGTTGTCCTTTCTTTTAAAGGCTCAGGTGTTTTGGCCTTGGTTACTACTGTTAGATTGTCAGCATGTGTGATTGGTGTCACATACTTTCCAGCTTCATGCTTGAGAGTCTGTCGTTTAGAATCCAAGACGAAACTTTACGGTATCCGATTGTTATAGGCTATTTTTCCTCAGCTGTGTTATTATGTGTCGGTCTTCTAGGTATGACTGTATTATTTTGTTAAATTAACAGATTCTGCTTCATTCAGTGCTTTTACGCTGTAGTCCAAGATGTCTAGGCTTATTCTTATGTTGTCCCTAACTACTTCAGCTGCCTTATTAAGTGCGCCTATGGTGTATCTACTTTGTCTGAAACTAAATTAGTGGTCGTTCAACATGTTTTATCGACCAATCCTCTATCGGACGTTGTTTAATGGCGGTTTCGTTTTTGTTTAGTTATAGGCTGCCTTTCTGCTGTTACTTAATTTTTGCAGTCGCCTTGTTAAGTGCATATCTGGATGGATCTACATTGTCTGAAACCGTCTTCGTAGCAGTGTAAGATGCTTTTCCCTATCAGTTATCTGTTAGACGTTGTTTAATTTTAGAGTTTCCCGTAATTTTGAAGCCACAGTTAGGACAATGCAGGGTGTCCATGGACAATGCAGGGTCCTTGTGAAAGTTTAACAAAAAGTTAATTATTTTGGAGAAAACCGCACTGTTTGAGAGCCACTCGCCAGTGGTTTTCCAACAGTTTCGGAAATATTTATAACTGGCCAGTAGTTCCAAAGAGTTTCAAAAAAATTTTCAACTGCGATTTTCTCGAAAACTTAACCATTTACATTTACATTACATATATTACAGATTTTGGGCTTGCACAACTATCATAATCAGCCTGTACGTTGGGGTATTAGTAAATTTCTGTTAAGGTTTTTCCAATAACATTAGCTTTGACTTTCTGCACATGTCTATACCTTTTCAATTTAGTAGTAGTAATAGTAGTATAATCATTCATAAAATTGCAGTGATGTAGAATGATACAAGACATAACAACATCTTAATTACAGAATCATAAACATTTTAAAATATAGAAAGCAGAAAAAAGGAATGGTTATATTTAATGATTGATACTGATTGAAGCGCTGCGATGACGTTAATCTGAGAGGAATTCATTGACTGAATAAAATACATTAATTAATTTCAAATTGGGACTAAACAAATTCAAATTGGGAATAAACAAATTCGAATTGGGAATAAACAAATTCAAATTGGGACTAAACAAATTCAAAATGGGACTAAACAGATTTAAATTGAGAATAAACAAATTCAAATTGGAAATAAATAAATTCAAATTGGGTTTAAACAAATTGAAATTGGAACAAAATATTTTAATTCAGAAAAAAAAAATACAAGCTCATAGGTAATAATAACAAAAGAAAATGTAACTACCCAACTAATAATTTCCTCTACCTATATGCCTAATAATGCATCAGGTATGAATTTTTGAATATTTGTTTTGGCAATTTTATTAGTAATATTTTGTCGCACTATACATATTTTTTGATTTTTGTAATTTTTGTAAACGAAATTCCGTCTGCGATGTTTGGCCTCACGTACTAAAATTTGTGGCATTTGAACTGCTAAGTCTCTTTTAATACCAGTGTTTAGACAAGACCAGTAAATGACTCAGTAAATGATTCTTGGCAAATTCGCGCTCTCTCAAAACATCCTCAATTGAAAAGTGACACGGAGCAATTTGAATTTGTTTATTCTCAACTTGAAATTGTTTATTCCCAGTTTGAATTTGCTTAGTCCCAATTTGAAATTGTTTAGACCCAATTTGAAATAGTTTAGTTTCAATTTGAAATTGTTTAATCCCAATTTGAAAGTGTTTAGTACCAATTTTAAATTGAAAAGGTGTAGAAAGACACCGTCCATGTAACACACCAGTTATAGAAAGTGTCTAAAACACGTTTTGAGTTTAATCTAAATGACGTTTAACTGACGAATCGCGTCTGTTATGAGATAATAATTCTATTAAAATTCGAATGGTGTCGTTTGGACGTTCTTGAGGCAGCCATGCATCATAAATTCTAAAACAGCAAATATCCAGGCGTTGAAACATACTTTTCTACTACATACTGGTAAATTTATTAAATTTGCTTGAGTTCTAACAATAAAGTAAATAAAATATTAGAAAAATTCAATCGCTCAGCCTTTACATAATAAATGCAACAAATTTTAAACTTGAATCAGAAATGATCTTTGAGTGTGTCCTTTCTTTGTATGTTATAAGTACAGCATCGAGGAAAATAGCCCGTCCAGTCTCCCAGATGCCGATTACGCATCGTAACACCCCCGGTGTAGCGCAGATCTGAATCGTTCCATTGCCCTGTTTAACAGAGACGCGCGTTGTTGAGTATTCTCAGGTATTCGAAATTCGAATAAGGAAGAAAATATTAAATTTCTCAGCTATTAATTGTTATTAAAATTTTCAACGTTCCAAATTTTCGTTCGTCGGTCGTTTCGATTTGCCATGAGAATGTCTTGTCTTTTAAAACGAGAAAATGATCTCTCAACATAAGAGGTTGTGAGAGACGCTTTCTCTAGATAAATTTTGAACTCTTCAATGTTTACGGAGAGACTGAGAAATCAAATAAATGTAGAATCGTCAAAATCTAAATTAATGAGACGCAGAATTCGATCATAAAATCCCCGTGCGAGAAATCGAGCCCCGCCGCGCGCGGAATACAACGGCTCTGAGTTTGGACCCTCAGATTCGAGGCCTTAGTTATAAGTAATGTTTTCTTTCTCTCGTATGAACTGCTGTGATACACATGGCCGTAAACGACCTGTATTTTAAAATTTTTAATTGCGAAGAATTTATTATTCCGCTTTGGATGCTAAAAGTGATCTTTCTACAGGTAAGTAATACGTAAAAAAGGACTAATTTTAGGATCTTGTCAGAGTTCGAAAAAACCTCCCCCCCCCCCCCCGTCATAACGTAAGATGTCAGATTTCTCGCAGAATTTAAAAATGTTTGACTGATTAGGAACTTGGGAACATAAATAAGATCTTTCGCACAGAAAATGAGAGAAGAAAGATATTTCATAATTCATTTGAGAGAATAAAGAAATGACCTACTAGATTGATTGAAGCTTATTCTACAAATAATTGAGTTTTCGCAGTATTAGTTGTCAATTTTTGAGGAATTGTTTATTTGTTATAAGTGATCGAAGAAGACCAGGCAAAATTCTATTTTAATTAAATTAAAAAATTCTTTTCCTTGTTTTTAAACACATACAAATCAGTTAATAGCATATTGAAATGTTTATGTTTGCTAATAGCAATCATTTAAAACCTTAAACTTTCTTGAAATCAAGTAAATTTAAGAAAACGAATAAGAACAAATGCGTAGATGACTTTACTTTCTGATAATGATTTATCTGTTCCGAAACAACAGTTCAATGATTCAATGAAAAAATACTAAATCAGAATCATAATTTCTGTTTTGTTTTATAGCTTCTTTTAGTTATTTGTTTGGTAAAGATTCAGATTTCAGCACATTTCTGCCTCTCCTATTTACATCATATAGAAATTCGTTTTCATGGAAATTTCAAAATACTTTAATATCAAACAAATAATGCTCACAATTTCTATAAATGATTATAACGATAGAGGCGCCTTTCTCTGATTGTGAAATTACTGCAATTTTGGACCATAGAATTATTGATAGAAACTTTGTATAAGTTTTGATAAAATCTCTTTCGGCTGCTTTGTTTCAAATAGTTTTAATCAACTTGTTGGTTTTCAAAGAAATATTTTCATTTAGTATTTTGATATAACGAACACATTTTTGAGCACGTTCATATAATCTTTAAAAATAGTAATAGGAAAGTGTAGAAACAAATAAAACAGACAGTTAAGCAACAATTGATTACAATGTATTTTATTCAAGAATCAATTGCATTGTGTTTTCTTCGCAGAATTATGATTATCAAATCGTTGCATAAGAACGATAATAAATGCCAGGAATAGATTCTTTTCAGTCAATAATATTTTTAGGCATCTCGTTGAAATTGAAATTCGCTGGAATAAATACGAAATTCCATTGCATCGTATATTAAGCAATTTAAAACGTACTTTGAACAAACTTTTTCAAATCAAATGGGCTTTTATTGTAAATAAATTTATTTTCGCTGGAATTTATTAGATGTTTGCAACGTAGGATACATGTACAACTTCGCAAAGATTTACATTAGCCAAAACTTGGCAACTGTCATTATTTAGTGTTTGGTTATTTGGTTTGAATTTATGTTCGAGAAGCAAAAATAATTCAAACTATCCAGCGATTATTAATAGGATTATTAAATCATCTTATTTGCATTACGTTTCTTTTTTTTTCCAGGAGATAGATACTTTAAATCTAACTTTCATATAAATAATCGAGACCATGCGTGAATTTATATATTCTTTCTTTATCATGTTGATTGTGGCAAATAAGAAGCAATAAAATTTAAGAAACATTTGATTTTTCATGTAAATTAAATGTGACGTATTAACGGTAGATTTCAACCTTCTGGGTGATTCTGTGAACTGAAAAATTTGTGACGCAATTTAATTATTGAGACTACAGTTACAAGCTAATTTATTTTATATATCTGTCTGTCTATTCTTCTGACTTAAATCGTAGATTAATGCCGCCGAAATGACTCTGCAATTATTCTTGCCATGCCGATACGCTATGATATGAAATAATAATTGAAGTGTACATCGTGCTCGACGTTTTGATCAAGTCAAAATAGATCCTAAATTCGTAATTAAATTTTGTTAGGGAACTTCAGGTATTTTATCTAACTTATCGTTGAGATCTAGTGCTCTGTCCTAACACTTTTTTTTTAATTTAAATATGAAGAAGATTTAGAATTAAAAATCTTGACAAAGTAATTGAAACTGAAATATTATGTAATATTATAATATAAAAATATACTTAATCACAATTAATTCCTTAATCACAATTATTAAGTTAAAAATTCAGAAATGCTCTGTAAATATGAATATCTTTAACAAGAGTTAAGGATTTTGTTGGAGAGATGTGTTTATTAATATGTGTATAAAGTACAGATTTTAAAATATTTATTTGAGCAAATACCTAAATTATATATATAAATATAAGTATTAAATAGGTTTAACAGAATTTACCCTAAAGATGACAGTAATTAATATAAGGAATCAGGAAGAAGCAGGAGGATATTTCAATGTTAAAACTTAGGCACTTTCAACGCAGCTGTTCAACATAAAATTAGAAATACTGGGTGTCTCATAACCTACAGAGGAGATTAAAAGGGTAGCTAGGGGAGATCAAATTCAAACTATAGTAATATTTTACGTTTTAAATTCAAATTTGAGGCATTTATGAGTTAATTGAACATTACAATAAACAACTATTTTAAAAAATGTAGTCACGTTAAACTTACGGCTATTTCATTTTTTCTCTTTTAATGCCCAAAAACGGGTTTTCATGTCATTGTGCACCACCTACTAACTAAACACAAAACTAGGAAACAGATTAACATAGACATTTTATGAATGGTGGCTTTGATAAATTTAGAGTTTATTTAACAATAAAGTTGCATTTTGTGAAATAATTTTTAATAATTAAGAAGCTATAGGCTGTTGTGAGACAACCAGTGTAATCAAGGAACGAATTCAACTTTAACCGAAAAACTGTTGTTTGAAACACACCTCAAATAATTTCCTACGCAAATTATGTAGCTATGTTACCCAAGATAAGAAAACGTAGGGAAACGTGAAGAAAAATTATTAAAATTGGAGGATGAAAGAATTTTTGAGGAACAAGAATGGGTAAAGAGGATATGAAAGGAGACCAAATACAAATATTATAATTTGTTTAAAGATAACAACATTTTAGGTGCACAAGTAAAATAAATTACATTGTTCGAAAGTTTGTAGTGAAGTCGAGCTAGAAGAATTGTAAAGTGGAGAGTACCAAGAAAGGAAGAAGATCCAAGCAGGCGATAATAAAAGATCTAAGTGAAAGAAATATAGTATAATGGAAGAGAGAGTAAGAATAAGAAACATTGAACATTGAAATAAATTAATCAAGTATTTTTCTAGTTTTTCTATTAAAAGCACAGTATTTAAAAATTAGGTACTTATAAATAATAATGTGTTTGACAGACACAGAAGTTACTAACAATAAGTGTTATAGCATATAGTAGTTCTTATTAACACATAAATAAAAAGTTGTGTCATGTAATATTTTTATCGCGACATCAAAAATTATTTTGGTCAAGGGCGGTCATGAAATGGAAAACGACTGTCTACTAATAGCAAGAAAGTCGAAGGGCTCTGGCAATAATTTAAAAATCCATGACCATTAACAAAATATTTTTTTATGTTAATTAAATATATTCTTCCTTTAGATGTTTGCTTTGTCAACGGATAGAAATTGCTTCAATTAACATATTTTTGTACATACAATGTGCGACTTCGTTCTAGACACTCTTTTATATTTGTAGACAGGGACAATCAAAATCAATAGACTATTTTCAAACAGAAATTATATCTTACTGGATAGAACTTTAATAAAAAATGAACGGTATAATGATTAGCAACAACGGTTTTTTCTTTATCCAACTATAGTATTCTTCAAGTGCGTACTCTCCGTTATCGCCAAAGCATGCCTGTAACTGTTTACTGACTTTGGAGAAAAATCGTTGAAGATCAGTCATCGGAATAGCCTCGATTTCAGCAAGGATGTTTCTTTTTAGTTCCTCTAGGGTTCTTGGTTCGTCTTTGTACTTTTGTCCTTTAAAGAACCCCAAAAATATTTGGAGACCGAAGGAGCCAGGGAAAGCAGCTTTTAGGAGAAATTAATAATAAATTCGCTGGTTTGCAGTCCAATGATCCATTTTGTTAACAGCCAAGTGTTGTTAAATTATCTCCAAAGTCTTCTACTATTTAATCATTGGCAGCCTATTTTAAAATTTTCTCCTTTTTTATTTTTGATATAAATAACATAGTCCATTACTTTTGATAAATTTGATATATCTGCAATATTCCGTTCAATATGATTTTTTAACGCTTTTCTAATATCCAAAATCAATGACCGGTATTGTATAAGGTCGTTTCGGAATTTGAAGATTCCTCACCACACCTCACCTTACCACCGCATCTTTCTTTTTTCATATAATACGTTTATTGCCCATTGGGGCCACTAGATAGTACATACCGTGCCTTCAATTGAATTCCTCATTAAAGTGGGCTATGATTTCACTGTTTTTTTCTCCTAAGATTTGCAGCACTGATAGCTGTTCAATTATTTAAACAAATGTCA
The DNA here is from genome assembly GCA_036172665.1 of Prosopocoilus inquinatus. NCBI lineage: Eukaryota > Metazoa > Arthropoda > Insecta > Coleoptera > Lucanidae > Prosopocoilus > Prosopocoilus inquinatus. The sequence continues at coordinate 27,309,946 of CM069876.1, read as the reverse complement.
AATTGACATTTTGTATTTTCAATTAATTCAAAATGTTAGAATTACAGCAGAAAATATTTATTCTTGAAAGTTATTTTCAAACCGGTAGAATAGAAAATGGACAGTTAGTTTATTCAATTAATCAGTGTGTACAGAAGTTTCGACAGCAGTTTCCTAATTTTGCTGTTACTTATGAACAGCTAGTTAAACATATCCATGCTTGTGTTCTTAAATTTCGTGATACAGGATCATTTAGTCGCAAAACAGGGAGCGGAGCAGCTAAGAAAAGGACTGCAGCCTGCATTGAAGATGTTCGGGATCGAATGGAACACTCTCCCAAGAAATCTATTGCGAAACTTTCACAAGAAGTTCAGCTATCAGTGGGAACATGTCACACCATTCTTAAAAAAGACTTAAAACTTTATCCATATAAGATTCAAGCAGTCCACGAACTCAGGCCAGTAGATTTTCACAGAAGAACAGAATATTGTCAGTGGTTTCTTGATAACTTAAACAACGACGACATTCTTGACAAGTGTTTCTTTTCCGATGAGTCCTGGTTTCATCTCTCAGGGTATTTAAATAAACAGAATATGAGAATATGGTCAGCAGAAAATCCCCATGAATTTGTGGAAACTAAATTACATCCATTAAAAATTTGTGTTTGGCTAGCAGTGTCAAGAAGGCGTATCGTCGGACCAATATTTTTTAAGGACTCAGTAACTGCTGAAAGATACCGAAATGAGTTATTAGAACCTTTCATTAATCAACTACATGATGATGAACTTACAGAAGGGTTTTTTTTTTCAGCAAGACAATGCTACTGCCCACACAGCTCATCAAACAATGACTTTCCTGCAGCAGTTTTTCGATAATCGGATTGTGAATTTTCCTGCAAGGTCTCCGGATCTCACAGTTATGGATTACTTCATTTATCCGCACATGAAAAACACAGTTTTTAGAACTACTCGTCACACAATTGAAGAACTTCGTGCGGGCATTACAGATGTGTGTGCTAACATAACCCCCGAACACTTAGCAAACGGGTTTGAAAACATGAAACGCAGAGTACGATTGTGTATTCAAGCTGAAGGAGAGCACTTTGAGCATCTACTTTAAACTTTAATATTGTGTTTTTATTTGATGTTATGATTAGTACTGACACTTAATGACAACTGTTTCTTCTAGAATAGTGTTGCCAACTTCATAAAAAAATCACAGCTTACTTTAATGAGGAATTCAATTGAAGGCACGGTATAACATGTCATTTGATACACAAGTCAATATAATTTAAATGGATATAATATTTCGTAAAGACATAGACGTTACAATACAGGGTGTTCTTTTACTGTGTGCAGATAAAAAGAAGCCTCAGTATAAGTACGCGATATGCTACCTTCTGCGGGTATTTTTTGGTGGCTACCGTATCGTAGTAAAATAATTTCGGATAGACCACTTGTTTGGAACTGCTAAAATGTGCGAGAAAGATAAGAAGGTCAACTTCACCTTCCTCTCGATATGAACACGCCCACCGATATCGCACTCGATCTTCAACGCAGCGTTTCGTAATTATAATTACTGATATCGTTTATTAATTATTTTATTTAAAATTTTAATTCATCGAACGAAGTAATACGTTTTATGATATCAACTATCGACGAATTAATCCGAAAATTTATGCACCAATTAGGCAAGCGCGTTAAAAATGTTCTTCCTTCACCCTTTTACGTAAATAATTTTTTACTGTAATCTCGTTGCTAGCTATGAAAGTATTACTACTTACGGTCCATGGGAAAAAAATAAATGTCAAATTTTTAAAAGTCTATTAAAAATAATATGAAATGAGAAATTACAATTTATTTGTACCTCGCTTTTAATTTGTTCGGCAAATACGAACCGCAGCTTCTTGAATTGCACTAGATTTTAATTTAAAAATACTTAAACTCTTAATTACTTGCAGTGAAGTTAATTTAAATTGTAAACGTTTTGACTGACCAGCTGACCGGAGCGGCTGATTTACGTCATTCGTGCTCAAGATCAAGTGAAGTACTGACCCTGGCCTACTTCGGCTTCGGGTCGTAATTGAAGAGGCGGCCGCGTACCACTTTTAGCTATGCCAGCAGTTCTCAAACGGTTTAGTGAAAATCTGCCACTGCATTTTTCTCGAAAACTATTAAATTTTTGTTAAGAACATATGAGTTCAATCGTCGCCATTTATGGTGATATATTACAGGTTTAAATATTTTCACGCAGTAAAAGAACACCCTGTACAATAATTTGAACATTAGGTGCTAAAAGATATTAAATTGATGAAATACGTGAGTTAAAAATTAACTAAACACAATGGTGAATGGAACTTAAACATTAACACTTAATTTAAACATACAGTTTTCTAAAGAAATGTACAGGGTTAACTTTATAAATGAGAACCGCCATTTATTATTTTAATTATTAACGAATACGAAAAACTAAAATATGGCCTTACACAGTCTGTTATGTAGATTTTATTAATGCTAACAGTTCAGCAGTAGCCTTTTCCATACACAGGGTGAGCGAAAAAATTTTCATTTTTTAAATCGAACACTTCATATATTTTGACATACTTGGATTCTCTGAATTATTCTGAATTTAAATATACCGTCTGTCTGATTATAAAGGCCCCGAGCTGTAACTCCTTTATTTTTGTTGAACATCCACTAAAGTATATAAACATATTCTTAAATGGGATGTTCTTCTCTAGAGAGGAGAATTGTTCTATTTTATTGAAACAATTTCTATTTCAAAAATCTAAGCAATTGGCAGGTGTCAGGTATTTCAAAAATTAAGACGCGATCACAATAAAGAAGTCACCACCAACTTGGATGTCAAATTTAAAAAAAACCTATACAAAATTGCTTAATTTTGTATAAGGCATTAGGAATAATACAGCAATCATCAAAAAAAGAAAAAAAATAGTTGATCCTAAAGTGAGAAAGTTATTTCGCAATGATCAATGATCATTATTGATCAACCTTGTATATTTCTCTTTTAAAACAACTTCATTTTATATCATTTCCTTCGAGTTAAATTTGACAACAACAACTCTGTGTGTTTAACAGGATGACAAATTTTCAAGGTGCATAGTTTAAATAAATGTATTCCCATTGAGAATTTCTTAATGATGTTCTGCGATGTTGACCCGTGCCACACTGTTTACACCTGGGTGAGAGGCGGCTGCCGACAAAGAGGTCGCCGCCACCAGCAAGTGTCAAATCAGCAACGTGGGAGTCCGTATCTGTGATTTATCAACGTTTTGGATTTGCATGTTTCCGCATCTCCTGAAATATTTTACCCTCTGCGAGTGTGCTGACAGAATTCTAATTAATCTGCTGGGTCTTGATCGTTAATCAAACGAAATCAGACGGGTTCGTGGCACAGAAAAATGTGCACTTGAAAAATTTCGAAAGTGAAACTCATGTATGCTATTTATATGAAATGTACTCATATTAAACTAGAGTATAATCAGAGGTTGATGTTTTTGGTCAATTAATTATAATAACTCCAATTTTTATACATACAGTGTGGGTCGTTGGTACTGATTTCTGCAATAGTGCCTTAACTATTAATTACGCCAATCAACAAAAAAATATCTATTTTTGCTACTCATCAAAGTTTGCCTTTGAGGTATAAAGAGTTATTAAATGATTCCATAGTTTTGACAGTCGCGCTAAACTGATCAATCAATCAATCATTTTTATTGCTATAAGGTAAAAGAAAGACAGCATTGTCAGCTACAAACATTAGGAAAAGTAATGTAAGATCACGAGGACATTCTGTCAAAATTGCTTTACTATTCATTGGCTGAGAGAAATTCATTAAAGCTGTAAAAGCAATTGTCAACGAAAAAGTTGTGCAAAATTCTATTACATTTTTTATCATTACCAATGTTTCGATTTTACGGTTACTAAGTTTAAGTACTTATGCATTAAAGCACATCTGGGCATGAAAACGCGAATATGTTTTTGAGATTAAGCGGCAGGTGATATTATGAAAAAAGGGGATTATCCTGTCATGTTCCTCTAACGTGCCCAGGTCTGTGTTTTAAAGCGGAGTGATGAGAGAGGGGGGATTCGTTGCGCTGTGCGCAGATCGTATCACTATGCGTTTGCGCTGCAAGCTAGTAAAGTGTGGTTTTTATGATTTCTTAAGTCTGAGGAAGACCAAATGATGCAAATTAGTTTTATTATACGGGGTGTTCCCTGAGATAACCGGCAAGTTTACACCATAAGCTCTAGAGATTTTTCTGAACAAAAAAAATTTTGTTTGTTTTTTTTTTGTTTAGAATCACTTCTAGAATATACCGGCTGTTTCAAATTGAGTGTGCACTTCTAAACCGTAAGAGATACAAATTCGGTTAAATGGATGCACGAATCAATGCCTAATTCGTATCCATTGAGAGAATGATTTTATTTTTATTTCTTCTTGAGATATTAATAAAAATGTAAAAAAATCGATTTTCTTTTTCTCTCTGTATCTCTTTTATTATACATAATTATGAAATTCTGATTTAACTTTCTACAGGCACTTTTTGATTCTGCTTCGAATAGGAGTAACAGAATTGAAGTCAAACGTTTCGTCTTTCCGCAACTATTATCAGTTTTGATTTTTTAAATACAACTTATGTCTTTTTATTGTTCTATTCGATAGAATTTTTCTCCTGATTGTAATGGTATACACACTTAATAGTTCATATTAATCTGAAGCTTAAATAATACAGATTTTTATATGAACATTTTTTATTTCATTTTCTTAGCTATAGTATAAATTATAATAAACTATTTAAAGCTTTTCTGTATCGTTATTTTAATAATGCACTGCACTTACGAAAATGAATTTTTACCGACAAATATCTATTGCTGCTAATATAACTTGCTAGATTAGTATCTCAGCCTTGGTATAGAAATGAAAAAGCCTAGTTTTTAATTTTGACTCAAACCATTGGGTTAAAAGAAAAAGTGAATACTGATTATACTAAAAATATGTAGATATTACTGAATAGTGCCTTCTACAAAGACTTTGGTAGCTAAAAACGAATATTTTTGTGATAAATTTGAAAGATATTTTCTGTAACAATGTATTTTTTTTTAAATTTCTTTAGCTCTCAGTGGCTCTCAACAGTATCTTTAATTTATTTTAAATATGGTTAAGTCTAAAAATGGAGTGCCATTCACTCGTTTTGATCAGTTGAAGTTTGACTCGTTATATCGGGACAACACACAGGATTAAGAACGAATGTGTGTCTTGAAAACAATGGAGGACATTTCGAGGATTTACTTTAATTTATTTATTTCACAAACTCATGTTCTTCTATAATTTTTATTCAACTTATTTATTTTGTTCTTGTAATTTAGTATGTTTATACTGCTGTTTATTTGGTTTGTATTAATCTCCTAATATCACTTAGTCAATATTTATTGAATTTTCCCCTTCCGACAACTGAATGTTAGATGCTAATACTTAACAAATAAAAAAGGTGGTTAGGAATAAATTTACTTATTAAGAAAAACATGACGAAACTGTATCAGTTTTTTTGTCATATTCTAACTTTACTTGAAAAAAAGGTAGTAAGTAGTATACTCACTAAAATCACCAGAAAAAAATGTTATCGACTAGATAATAAAAAGATACGAAAATGAACCAAAAATTTGAAATTGTATTAAATAAAATGTTCATATAAAATCTGAATTATTTAAGCTTCAAATTAATGTCAACTATTAAGTCTGATATATCATTGCAATCAGAAGAAAAAATGCTATCGAATAGAATAATAAAAAGATATAAGTTGTATTTAAAAAATCGAAACTGATGATGGTCGTGGAAAGACGAAACGTTTGACTTCAATTCTATTACTCCTATTCGAAACAGAATCAAAAAGTGCCTGTAGAAAGTTAAATCAAAATTTCAAAATTATGTATAATAAAAGAGATACAGAGAGAAAAAGAAAATCGATTTTTTACATTTTTATTAATATCTCAAGAAGAAATAATAAAAAAATCATTCTGTTAATAAACACGACTTTGATTCGTCAAACTTTTCTTCCACTTAACCATATTTGTATCTCTTATGGTTTAAGAGATCCCTTCAGTGCACACCCAATTTGAAACAGCCTGTATAGCGTAAGTTTTTCGATTACCTCAGGGAAGACCCTGTACATGTGCTGAATTTTTAATAACGGAGCAAGAAACTACAGCGAGGGAATTTCTGATGCCATAAATAATAACTTTAAAGCCATGGATTGCAGGTTTTCCCTCAAGAGAGTCTTCATTTTTAAACCTATTTTTTTGTTTTGTTAACCAATTTTTAATACTTAGTTGACTAAAACGTTATACTGTGCCATTTGTCTTATTTTTTTTATTATCTGAGCAACTGAAGTCATAAGTTTTCTTAAAATTTGTAATGACGTTCTCCTAGCTGCAAAAGTAAACTTAAAAAAAATATATTTTTTCTCATTTTAGTACCACTAAAACCATAATAATAACTAGAGAGCGGATTTATATGCGAGTAATTTTGATGAAATATGCGCATATATATGCACTAAAAAATGATGAAATATGCACATATATATGCACTAAAAATGGCGAAATATGTGCAAGATAGGCCGAACACTTCAAATAATGCAATAACTGGTCTACTGTGTTTTATGGGCATTCTTATTCAAATAAAAAACATTATATTTTATACAATTTATTAACATTTATTTGTAAACGCTTATATGAAGGAAGTATGTATGTTATGTATGTACATTATTAAGTAAATATTATAACGACTAAAAAAATCTTCGATTATAATTTACAACAATGTGTTTTTCAAAGTTCTCTACCAGGAAATTTTGCCTTTTATCTGACAAAATATTTTTATAAATTGAAAAACTCCTTTCAACATCCACGGAGGTAATTGGGGCATATTTAAAGTGACTCATAGCTGAAAATTCTACACTTAAGTCAATTTCAAAGTTTCCATTCAAAATTTCGTAAATTTCCTCAAGGGTTTTGAAGCCGCTATTTTTATCTAAAACGGATAAACATTTTTTATTTACTGAACTGCCGATTTTACCTGGAACTTTTGAAATATTCTCTTTAAATTCTTTAACAATTTTAACGGATTCTATTAAAGACATTTTCGGTTTTTCTAAATTGTTTATAGTTTGTATTACAAAACTGTAATGCATTTTGATGAAGTTCAGTTGATTTGCCAATGAAGTTTTTGTTACAATATTTTGTGCCTTTGCAATAGCAGCACTATCTTGGGCATTAAACTCTACGACCAATTCCTTAATTGCTACAAAATGTTCAGCATAAAACATTGCCGCTTCCAACCAAGTTCCCCACCTAGTCAACACTGGTTCGGGAGGTAAAGGTACATTCGGAAATTTTTCCCTGTACAACTGAACTCGTAGGAGACTTTTGACAAATATTTTTTTAATGGTACTAATTAGTAGATTTACATCAGAAAATTCACATCTAATATGTTCAGCTACTCTGTTACATCCATGAGCTAAACAACTCACGTGAACTAAATTTTTATAAATTGTTTTAAATTGCTGCCCGGCTTTAACCATGTAAGGGGCAGCATCTGATACCATAAGTAAAATCTTTTCAGTAGGAACTACATTAGGTGAGAAAAATTTCATAAAACATTCATTAACAGATCTTAAAATACTTAAATGATTAGTTTTGTCTAACTGTGTACAGGCTATTAAATAAGATTCACTAGGTTTATCTTCCCGCAAAGACCCTATTAACAAATTTACAATGTAACGCCCACAAGAATCAGTACTTTCATCCACAATAAAATAAATATATTGATTTTCTACGATTTTCGTGACTTCTTTTAGAGTATCGTTGTAGATGCGAGGCACGTAATTTTTTCTTAACGTACTTTCATCGGGAACATTTTTCTTGGTATATTTTTCCAAAAAACTTTTAAAAATAGAATTTTGCAGTTTTTTCAAAGGTATGTTTGCACAAATGATCGCCTCGCATAAATCAGCATTAAATTCTTGTTGTTCATTAGATGAAGTCATCAACGACGGTCCATTGTCTAAGGGTAATTGAAATGTTTTCGATTCATTCATCTTCTTGCATTTTGACTTGTGTAGTTCTGTCCCGACATGTTGTGTGACCGAAAATTTTCGTTGGGTTGGTATCTATAACAAGAACTTGAATTTTTTTAAACTGTCTGAACTTTCAATATTCAAGAACCAAGCAAATATTTACCTAAGGAGGAAGAAAACAAACTTAAAACTTACCATTTTACTACAGGCTTTACAGAATACGCTTCCATTGGTGTAAGCAAGCTCGGGATAGCTTCTGATCCAGGAATTAACCAGGCTCGAATTGTCTTTCGGCATATTGCACTTCTCACAAACAAAATACTTTTACGGAAGAACTAAACGTTCGCAGCAATAACCGACTAATAATCCGTGAAGAAGTGATGAAACAATATTGCAAACATGAACGCCCCACCGCATCGTTAAGAAAGTACTTGGAAATCCCTAATTCACTACTTGGAAAATTCTGCCTGCTTAAGTCCAAGAAGGGTGCAAACTAGACCTTAATTAATGCAACAACATGTTCTGACGAATTAAGAATTCAGGAAAAAATTTACTCACTTCCACACAAATTCTTTCAAATATGCATATATATGCACGTTTTTAAGAAATATGCGAAAATTGAACAAAATGCTCAAATATGCAAAATATGCATGCAATATGCATTTAGCATAGAATCCGCTCTTTAATAATAACGTACTCAAAACCTTCGCGTAAAATTCGTGGAGACCTGTGTTATAAAAGGAAATATTTTCTCGCCTATAACGAGTTCTACGCCGCTATTTAGGAATGTCTCCGAATATTTTCAGGGTGAATAATAGAACATCAAAAAATAAGGCACCTTTTTATACATTTTTTTCCAAAAGTGAGTAATAAGAGCAAACCCTGAAAAAGGTGTGATTTAGTTTTTTTGGCAAATCTTTTGGACCCTTTAAGTTGTAAGTTATGTATAAGGGTCGGACATTCCAAGGAAATCTGGTAAAAACCAGTACAAAGATAAGCAAAGCAGCGGCGTAAATTTTAACGTCGCCGCTGAACGGTTTATATGCCCGAGGCACTCTCAACCTTGCACTCATTGCATCAGAAGCAACCGTTTGATGTAAATTAGTGGGTAACAGAATTGCCTTTATAGTTTCTTTCAAATTAATAATTATTAAAACATTATAATTCTTTAAAGTAACTTTTAAAAAGACCGGCATAATACATTTAATTCATATCAATTATAGCACCGTCACTGCAAAAAGAATGCGAGCTCATTTGGAAATGATCCGGTTATATAAACAAGTTTTTATGTCCAATCGACCAGAACTGTAGTGGTTACTGCTTGACGCATAAACTTCTCGGGCTTTCTCTCGTTTATTGTTTTGTTTTTACAGGGCAGACGCGTTAAAGATTCGAACTTTTTCCGACTGTGATCGCTTCGGCATATTAGTAGTTCCTCGTATATTTAGCGAAACCTCCCGCCTAAAGTGCGGTTATGTAATATTTTATAAACAGATATAAGGCACCTAACTGTGCATTAACAATATATGTACAGCAGTGCTCAAAAGAAATGCGACGAAAAGTAATAAAATCGTACGAACTTGGTCCTAATTTAAACTAACCGTATCGCCAGGGTGCTTATTCTCGAATTGGAAAGAAGTGATCGCTCCCCGGCGAAAGCGCTCCCTCATTGTTTTCTCCAGATTAAAAATTGATATACTCGAACTCGAAGAGAACGTGAATTAGAGAAGAGATGCATTTGCGCTGTTGTCAAATGGACAACAAACTTTTCGACCAATAAATTGTCAGCTTTCCACGTGCACCTTGCTCGCATCCTCTCAAAGGGACATATTTTATTGCGTACGCCACTACATAAATTTAAATACAACGTTTGGAGTATTTTTTGTACATGCTGCAAATGTAAATTATAACCAGAGATTATAACCAAATTACTTTTTTGTGTTTGAAATTTCTGCGTAATTACTATTTACAAATATTTGTTTATATACGGAATATGAAAATGTGAGAATATTAAAATGTGAGAATATTAAAATGTTAGTTTCACAGTCACGAATTTCACCTAAGATTTCATTGATTAATGATTGCGTTTATAAATAAGATTTTACTAATAAATATATATTCCTTGGTAACTTTCATATTTCTGATACCACATACAGTTTTAAATATGTATACATCGAATAAGATTCGAATGTTTAAACGCTATTTAATGCTACAAACTATAAGCGATCTAACTTTAACCTCACATTTCTGTTGGAAATAGCCGTTTCTTTTGCTAAATATCGAGGAAGCTTCTCTCACTAAATAGCGGGAAGCATTTGAGGGAGATCGTTACTCTTGATTTTCGAGAGAAAAAATTTCAGGAATATCAATCTAATATTGAGAAAACCACGCCCATTTCCCTCGCCAATTCTACTCCCCGAGATTTGAGAATAAGTCACTTGCTGGGAGTCGCATTTTTTTAAGCACTGCTATACACATTTGTCAGATCCTCTCACCTTTTGAAGGTGAACAAAGCGAACGCAGTGTAGTATAGCACATACTGCATTACACACATGTTGTGCTTTGTGATGCTCTTTATTGCATCTGTTTAATAATTTTTGAATGTGTTGGAAAAAGCGGGAATTTTAGCTAGTATCTGTAGGATTTTAGGCTTGATACCAATGGCAGCCCTGGAAAATATATCATTGACTATACTGAGCTGTCAACGTGCTGAGATATAGGTTAGAGTTGCTCTTCATTATTATTCTTATTTGGTAGTGTTTCTGCAGTCATTTCCATTTAAAAACTACTAAAATGTATCTAATGTATTATTTTGATGCTAACGGAGATCGTGTATACACACTTCAGGTAAACGTATTTTACTTTGGCGTAAAATATTAATCGTTTATATCTTTCTTTTCCTAGAAGAAAGATCCTGAAGGTAAACCCACTTTCTCAGCTCATCCAGGTAACATATTTTGTGTATTATATTTTTCTTTTATATGTAAAAATTAATCTGGTTTACAGCACGCTTCTCTCCCGAAGATAAATATTCAAGACAGAGAATCACGATTAAGAAGAGATTTAATATCCTGATGGTGCAGCAACCTGAGCCAGTTTATTAGTAACATTATATTTTAATATAAAAGTATGTTTTATTTAACGTAAGCACTTTTACCATTTATTAAATAGTTTTGCATAAGTCGGACAATTTTATACTACCCTATTTCTGATACAAGATTTCACTCCATTTCTAAGAATAAAAAAAATAGAACAAGAAATTTTTGGGCTGTGGATTGATTTGAACATAGAAGAGATTCTACCTGTCCCAGATGGTTGTTAATACAATTTAAATTTTGATATTTACTGCAAATATTAAATTGTTTAATGTCTCTATAACAGAATGTTAATTCATATGTAAAATTTGTTACAGAGAGAAAGAGACAAGATGCCACAGTTTATTGGTTATTTTGATATTTTGCTGCTAGTTTTATACAAGAAATATCACTGTCATACGGACCTAAGATGTGAAATCAAATTTTGTAGAAAAAGTAGGATACTGTAACACAGCCTACAGATCTTTCTTGTTAATTAGGATACTCACATAAATGCTGCAATTGTAAGCTCTACAGACCGTATATACTTTATGACACTTACAATCGAGCTTAGAATAGCAGCAAAAATTTGTAGAATTAGCTGACATAGATTTAATTACAATTAATAAGAATAAACTGCGTTAATGAATTATTTCATGCAACTTAGATTTCTTTTCCTGAGATTTCAACCATTTGTTAGATATACTATTTTTTCTCAGTCAAATTGTAGATGTTAGTGTTGATTAGACTCTAATTCATGTCATGATATAAATTTTCAGAATTTTTCAAATTTAGATCTGTTTAAGAAAGTTAAACGGGTTATGTTAATCTACCCAAAATTTTCTTATTGATTAAATAAGATACATTAATTATTTGCTAAATTATTCTACATTTAATTAAAATTAAATTAAAAAATATTTGAATTAGGTAAATATATGCACCACACTAATTGGTATTATTACTATAATCACTTTTATGAATGACTTTAAAATAAGTTCTTAAGTTTTCTTTTGATTTAAAAAGTAATCGGTTTTATTATTAAAAAAAAAATAATTTAAATCAGTTGCATAATTCCAGATTAGAAATGTTCATGTTTGTCATTATTGCTTCTGGAGGTATCTTCATAAAGAAATATTTAACATGCCCCAAAATTTTCTTTTGTAATACTCATACTCGACATTTTGGGAACAGATTTTTTTTAAATTGCAAATATTCTTACAATATGTGGCTTCATAATTACTTAAATCAAAAAGTAAATAAATACCTACAACTACAGAGCCTTCACAGAAAACTGAGAGCCATATGACCAACAAAAATTGGTACAATACTGCTTAGCAATGAATAACCTAAAAGTATGTAGAATTACACATTAGGAATCCAACTAATATTTTCCTCAATTAATAAAATTGTTTTTAAATAAAATATGAAAAAGAAAAATAGCTGAAAATATAGCTTTATTTATGTTCTTTGACGTTTCGCAGAAACGTTTCTATTTTCGTCTTGTAAGAGACATTGCTGTGCATATCAATTGATATTGTCTTCAATGACGAGGGCGAGTTCTTTATTTCATCAGTTCCGTCAAAATCGTTCTTTTATTCTAGTTTGTTTTCATCTGAAGGCATCACAAATCCATCGTTCGTTTCATATGATGGAACTGTTTGAAAGTTGAAATCTCAAACCTAACCTCGCTTTTTTAAAAAAGTCAAGTGAAAGTTTTATTCGTTTTATCTGCATTTTTTAAAATTGCTTGCACCTACCGCTTCCGTAAAAATGAGATGTCTATAAATAAGTAGGAGTGCAAACAAGTTAAAAGTCAAGAAAGTGCAAAACAAACCTAATATTAATTGGAAATTATACTAGTATGTGTATCGTGTTTAGGACAGTGCAGGAGTTAGATGAGATGATCAATTATTTTAAGAACATAAATAAAATGTTTAATTAGGGTTACAAAGAACTGTATTTGAACGCAAAGCGTTCTTTTATTCCTAATCTGTTGCATCCATCAGTAGATGACGTCACTACATCAAGTTCCAACACTGATGCTTTCAACCACAAAATTGAGTTGAACTAAAGAACATGCCCTAATTGTAGAGAATTTGTTACGATTTCATAACATTTCAAGTCGATTGCCGGCTGCAAATTGAAGAGACATGCATCAAGATCACACTTGAAACGGATTGCAAGTTGTTGCAAAACTATTTACAGAATACTAATTTTGCAAGGTCACTTGAAACATAGCAATATCAAGTCCATATCAATGTTACATAACAGACCCCATTATCATCAACAAAAGTTGTATGTATAGTCGTGCGCAACTCAAGTGCTACAATTTGACATTTCTGCGAGTCTTTGAGGTTTGCCTTAATTATATAGATTAACGTGGATAGCGCATTTTTCTTCTTAGACATTGATAGATAATGAGAGAAGTCTCTAATGTCTGAGTGAGACTCACACAGTATTAAAACTACATAAAACCTCATTGCGCAGGACTAATCCTCTTAACCGAAATAAAATCCCTTGGCGCAGGTTAGGTTAGTTAGTTCGCGCATGCTCAAAAATACTTATATATCCATATCGTTAGTCTATATAATCAAAGGAGGTTTGCGTGCAGGAAGTGCATTTCTAACTACAAGTTAATGAGAGACAGCCAGTCATACAACCATACATTCACATGTATTACTATACTTGCTAAAATATCCCTAGAAAATTAACAGCGGCGTCATATAAATATCACAGTCAATATACATGTTTACATGACCCGCTTTCCAATTACGAATTTCAAGCACCTGAGGTAATCTGAACTGATCTGATCTGAACTACATTTCTGAGATTTTAATGGGAACGCCGCATAGTCATATAAGCCTGATATACGTGCAGTCATAGATACAGGTGCGTGAGGGGACGGGGGAAAGTAAAAAAGATCAGTTGGTGCGTTATCGACCCTGCAATTGGAACATTTTAGATCAGTGCGGAGGAGCTCCGAGTAGCTCATTTCGGCAATTGGAAAGCAGCTATGTTCGACGTTATACACCCAATTTTCCATTTTCGGGTACGGGTGTGAAGTACATAAGTGAAATTAAATAAACTATACACGTCAGTTATTTTCTGATTGTTTTTGCTTCGTGGCCTTAGTAACTATTTCTGCTGCCAATCTCGTACACATTAACTTCCTAAACCTTTAAAATGGCGATCTCGGACATTAATGAACATCCGGTACACACTACATATAATGACATCTCTTTGGTATCAAAAAATTAGTTTTCGAGGAGAAACATCTGGTAAACTGGGTGTGGGTGCCGATGAAGCAGAATTACCGGGGAGCATAACATTTATTCGAGATCTTAACAACATAACTACCAGTAACCAGTAAAACCTGGATTAAAAGTTAGGTACGCTTCGAGTTAACTCAGCTTCGTCTGTATCCACACTGACAAGCAGCTGACGGAATTTTATGGCGATTTCGAATTAGAGCGATTTAATCCGCTTCAGAGCTACGCCAGACCAGATCAGTTAATAACAGAATTGCTCTTGAATTAGATGCGCTCCTTGAACTGTAATTTTAACACCACACGCAGCCCCTCCACAATGCTCCTGTCTTTTGCACAATCTCTGACACGGTGTAAAAATTTTGCTCTGTTTCAATGCAATCTGGATCATTCGAACGTGCGAATTTTTGATCCCGAACGAGCAAAAGCCATCCGAATATGTGGCACATGTGCTTGCTCTTTCTACATTTGTGCAACATGATCTGAAACTATTCCTAGCAGTCACTCGAAAGCGGCATTAGTAACATTTTGAGTTAGGGCAGCTATGCATAAAAATACAGGGTTATCAACAATGCTCGAATATCACGTGATCAATCGATATTACAATCTGGCAAACCAGTTCAAGCAGTTCAAATCTGTATGTAATTTATTAAATTAAAAAAAATATGGATAACTGGAATAGTAACACTACAAACGTAAGAACCACGGACTCATGGTTATCTACGTTCACGTTAGTTACTTTTTTTCATGACAAGAAAATGGGGTCTATTCTGTAACATTGATATGGACTTAATATTGCTTTGTTTCAAGTCACCTTGCAAAATTGGTGTTCTGTAAATAGTTTACTAACAATTTACAATCCGTTTCAAGTGTGATCTCGAGTTAATATGCATCTCTCTTCAATTTGCCGGACGGCAATCGACGTGAAATGTTATGAAATCGTAACAAATTCTGTTCAATTATTAAAGACCATATCAATTGATATGCATATCAATGTTATAGAATAGCCCTGAGTGTCTTTCAGTATCGTCAATTACAGGAAATAAATTTTTCTAAAAAAAAAACTACTCGTAAAATCACAAGTGGTTTTGCGCCTCGCTGAGATCACGTGGATCTTAGGTTTATTTCTAAGTCTCTGTATTTAAAGTACATATTTAAATTTTTAGGTGCTATGTCTTATCGAATACCTTACCTGAGTGTTATTTAAAAGCATATAATTTTGATTTAATTGTGACGCTTAAAATAACAAAAATAAGTGTTTAAAATTATTCACATTTTACAATTTAGAAAAGTAATTTACAAAATTGTCAAATAATACCAAGTGGCATTAAATGATTGAAGCAAAGTTATTAGGATGGGGATCCTGAGGAATTGGCAGTACTTATTACTCGCCATGATTTTCATTGTTCGTTATTTTCACGTGATCACGTAGTAAGCTGTTAGGTTATAGCTGACGTTGTTGTAATGAAATCAATTAAATTAATCAACATTGTAAACATTGGTAAAAATAAGAATGAAAACTATTCATATTATTAGTTTTATAGCAGTATATCAACATGAACACTGAAAACTGTTATCAATCTAACGAAATAAATCTCAGTTAATAATAGCCACTCGGTATAAAAGCTGCTTTCTTTCGCTTAAAAGTTTGAATCGTATTTCGAATTGTTTGGACCTGAATTTCGTAGTTGTTGCAAAAAAGCACCTGACTTGCATTTCCGATTGACAGTTCATTTGTAAATTACCATAATTCAATCTAATCAAGTTTTAAAAATGGAGAGATTCAAAGAATAGAATGTCTGTTTTCGAATCAAAACACGTTTGGATCACGACCGAAAGAAAGCACCTAAAGTGACCAGTAATGTTTTTATTGAATTGGCAATACTGAATTTTATTTTTAAATGGTACAACTTGAATGACTTCATGTTGTTAACGACTTGACACTAACAGCTGCCACCTGACGGCATGATTCAAATTGAAAAGCTGGATATTTCAAATTGATTTGTGTAAAATGATCTATCATGTCAAATTAGGTCAGCCAACTATAAAATCTGAAATTACTAACAAAAATGACGTGTTTTCGAACATGTTAAAGGTCAATCAAATCTAGAAATCTTAGTTTTGCCAACACAATCATTTTGATCACTTTGTATTTTGTTGCTTTAAAGTTCAATGACATCAGAAATGATTTCAATTTCCGTGACCAAATTGAACTTCTTTTAGAAATAGAGAAGTGAGATCGCTGTTTCAAATCAATTTTCTGTCTTGTTTGTTATAAGGGTCGATATTTCCTCTTGCCAATAAAGTTCCCGTTATCGTTATTTGGCAAACAAGTTGAATTTTATGAACGGTTACCATGGTGATTCATCGAATATTCTTCAAATAAATTTATTAGGAAGTTGGAAAGAAAAACAACATGCGAATTTCATATATTTAATATAATATAATTTGCTCACGCTGACTCTGATTAATAATCTGTAAAGTAACTAATTTAAATATTTTGAATAGTTTATTTTGGGAAATGCGATTTTTAAAACTCGATCGATTTTTTATAAAAATCTGTAAAACATTTCTAAAGCATATTTATGAAATACAGAAGGTATTTTATTATTATTTTCGGCATAAGTTAAATGTTGTGGGTCTCATACAATACATCTTTCATGATTATGTTGAAAATGTGGAAAATTAGTAAAAATTGTAAATGTCTACCAAATCTTGCTAAAAAGAATAAACATTATAAACCAAACCTTTATTTTAGAAAAATTTTGCAAATCGTTTTTGATTGCAGTGAGAACCTCGAGCAGCCTCTGGACAGCTGTTTCAGCCCTGCTTGGGGCTTCTTCAGCAGAAAAATTGGGCAAGTCGTTTTTGGTCTGCAGTGGGAATGTCGAGCTACGTTTCTGCTGAAAAAGCCCCAAGCAGGGCTGAAACAGCTGTCCAGAGGCTGCTCGAGGTTCTCACTGCAATCAAAAACGATTTGCACAAAATTTTTCTAAAATCTTTCATTATGTTTTGACAGCAAGCATGGCCGCCTTGCATGGGGGACTCATTAGGAGCAAATCCCGCTTCAATTTGTCTATCCTACTGCAATGTTAGGTCAAAAAGGGATAGTAAGATGTCGCTATTTTATATGTTCATCAAACCTTTATTAAAAATAATTTAGGCTAGACAAGTTATAAAGCATAAGAAATATGATACAAAATAATGAAATCACAATTCAGCATCAAACAGCAATATAAATAGATTTATTTATTTAAAGTCATTTCGCAAATTATTCTAGGATTGAAAAAAAAAACTCATTATTACAGTATTTAGTTAATACAATCTCTACTTTTTTCATATTAGTAGACAGAACAGAGAATTATTTTTCTTATAGTGCACAGTTGAAGGTAATTTACCAATCGGTTATTTTGTATTTTTATCATGCAAAGGTAATTTGAATTTCAAGCTACAAGGAAAAAATTGATGCAACATTTTATTGGAGAATTCAAATATATATTGGACAAAAAATTTTTAATTAACGAACGTTTTATTTCCGACCTTTCAGTTTATGGAATGATTTGTTTCTGCCTTTTCATTACGTTCACATTTAGCCGCGCCTGAGTACTACAGGAATTTTCCTAATTTCGACAGTAAAGAAATGAGACCAAGAGAGTGGAATTTCAAGTATTCTGAAAATTCTGTTTGTGTATAATTTTCTAAGAATTTCTCGTCAGTTTTACGTACACTTAAACGTTTAAAACTTTTCAAAATATGTGAAACTATGTAACATATAAGCTTTTTTTGTCTTCCTACCTACCTACCTTTTTCCAGATGCAATTCACTCGAAGCTCTTTTTTACTGAAAAATGTATAAAGGAAGGTTTTGTTTACAGTTTTATTTTTAAATGACAGTGCGTTTACATTTATTGCTATAATACAATGCCATTAATAATTATATACAAAGATAAAATATCACTAACCTTACTGGTGACTATTTCGTTAGGTATCTAAATTTTAACAGTAAAAAGCTGTATATACAATTACATTCTTATTAATAATATATAGTTTAGTCTAAAAAATGGACAGTGACTGTCGTTTAGTATTGTAATACTTTATTGAATATGTTGGAAGATATTCGTCATATACAAAAAGGAATTTGTTTATAAAAACCATTAGCCTATAGGGACAGTTGTATAAATACATAAAAATATGGTACTATTTACTTACTAGTAAAAATTATTGTTTGAAAATATGAGGTAATTAAAGTAAATGATTATTTTGATTTTGGTATTAGTGTCTTCGAATACAGAACTTGCTGTTATGATGGTAAGTGCACCTCTGGATAGTTTTACAATAAAAATTGTATGGGATAGGAAGACGAGACGCTTCCAAAAAACGCGCATATCTTTGCAAATACGGAAGATAAGAGAATCTTTGTGCAGTGTAAGGAAGGTTTAGAAAAATAACAGCAAGTCGAAAGACATTTCTGCATGCAATGGTTAAACAAAACTTGATGCTCTTACGCTTGAAAGTGAACAATAGCACGATGTTTTTCAGATAACGAAACTCAAAGTTTTGTACCATATCGGAACTTATAAAACTTACATTAAAGGCACAAATTTTCAAATAGACCAATACTGATGCTATTTTTTTTAATTATTTTAAGTGAAAACTACCGCCTACTTGTATGTAGAATTTTGGCTACACGATTCTGTTTATTAAATGACTACTAATTGACAAAATATTTTTGCTAAAGTAGTTATTAAATATACGAAATGAAACGTAAATCAAGTTACAGCTACACATATAAACCCAGTCGATGTATTTTGGCAGACAAGAAATTATGTAAGATGAATACAATTGGTTTTGGACATCCTTCCATGTCCAGTTCCTGCAAAAGAAGGAACGGTTAATAAACTTTAAAATGACAGTCATTGCAAAAGTACTTACTATTTCAGTGTCTTCACCACCAAAATCTAGGAATAACATTCGTTTACCGTCATCTGAAGAATTTCGTAGTCTATCGAATGGATATCTCCATAATGTCCTAGAACCCGTACCTGCTTCTAATAATGTGAATCCGTTTTCGTAGTGAATTACAAGTTGCGATGGTCGACCTTTCCATAAACATCCTATAAGAAAATAAATTTGAACATTTTTTAAGTATCATTATTATAATTTTTATGCGACAAGTATTGGGCCAAACTTTTACATGTACACCGCGCACCATCATCGTGCCCTGTTTTGAAAATATTATTGTTGTGGTGGTACTTTAATGGAATTAAAAACGCATGTAAAATTTTACTACAGACTTTGAAGCCAGAAACAAAACCTTAGCAATACTGTAATTCTACTTAATCCAACCCTACTTACTTTTCCAAAGAAATTAGTTAGATACAGTCGCGAGTATTAAATTGTGGCCATCACTGTGAATGTCAACCTCAGTTTCAATTCCAGAAATTATAAATTTTCGGATAAATATCCAATCGTCTTCCAAAACAAGGTCGAAAATTAACTTAAATTTTTAATAAACTACTCACAGTATTTAATATTAAGATGTCAATCTCCTTATTGTTAGTAAAATACAAATTGAGCACCAATTTTTGACAATGACGAGCAAAATTTATTACTCGCGCCTGTATACACAGTGATTTATAAATGTCTTCTGATATTTTCAGGATAAATAAATTGATACGGGAAATTGTGTATCGAATTTTGATGCGATTTCTGTATCGATACGTATCGATACAGAATATTGATACATGTCGATTATCCCTAACCGATACGTATCGAATATTGATGCTTATCGCGTATCGGCTACCGATATGTATCGATATATCTATAGGTTTTATACGTTTCATTATTATTATTAAAATAAACATTAAGTCTGCAAAAAGATGATTCGGCATGTTCTTCGATCTTCTACATTATACGTATCGGTATATCGATATGCGATATTTTGATACGAATCGATACCCTAGTTATAAGCCCCGGAAGAGAGGTAAAAAAATATTGTTTTTGGCAATATCTTCTGGATCCTTTAAGTTATCAAACAAATATTTTAAACTAAGGTTTCAAAGAATTATTTCATATTTTCGCTTTTACTACTTATAACACGTTTCAGCATGTCGAAAAATGAGTCATAAAACTCACAATATAATACTACTATTATATTATACTTTCTATAAATATAATTGTATTGTGTTTTTACCGCCTTAATTTATCACACACATTTCAATTAATACACTTTACTAGTAATTAATATCTATACCGAGAATTCCCAACGGGGTCAATGAAGATTTGAAAGGGGTCGATGAACCACAGGGATCAATTGGAGGTCGTTGAACTTCCAGGGGTCTTTTAAAGGATCGGAGTTATGAATTGTTGTCTAGTAGAGACCTATCTCAATAATTTATTAAAAAAGTGGAAAATTTGCGAATAATATTAAAAAAAATAATGGACTGAACATTTGCGAAATCATACGCAAGTGCGTGCAAATTACCCGAAGCAACTAATTCAATACAGATTGTTTAAAATAAGAATAACAATGGCTGCAAGAAGATTGTTTAAATAAGTTTACTTCGAAAGACAAACGAATAAACCACTGCAACACGAAAATAATTGAAATGCGTTTTAGAGATCTACGGTTTTTCTTTAATTTTAATTTAAATTGAGTCATAAAATTGGAAATATTTTGTCTATTCCCACGAGCAAAGTATTCGCATTTTACAATTTAAATGAAGTCCGGAATCATAGATAGTTCGGCATATTTTTACGGGGTGCATGTGTACAGCTGAAAAATCATAAACCGGGACGATATTTTGTATTATTTCGATAGTGTGAAGTTCCCTTGATGACGTATGTGCCTGTTATAATTAATTTACTATTATCCGAAATAACTTCGGCCAGTAAATCAAATGGAATTAGAAGAGCCTGTAGAAGAAGCATTGAACAGACTGATTATAGAATATCAGAAATCTCAATTCAATCAACGCCCGGGCATTTCCAATATTTCCATTCAATAATTCAATTGAAACATTGCATGATCAAATATTAAGAACCGTTGTTTTGTTTCATTTCATTTTCTGTGTCTACATTTAATTGAAAGTAAAACGACTAGTATATTTGCATGAGCTTTTATTTGTAACATTTTTTAATATAAACGGAACTATTTTATTTGTATGGACATTCACGATCACGCGGTAACAAACGCAAAATATGCGATCGGAATACCGTCTACTTAATTTACCTAACGTGCTGCTTATGAGAATGAATGTCTGTTCGTTTGTCACACTTTTGCTGCACTAGTGTACAATCGGACTATTTATGTATTGTTCTAACCTCATATATTAATACGAGATGAAAATACTTTGAGTGTAAACTAGTGCAGCAAACGTGTGACAAACGCACAAACCTATTCACTTCCATATTTTCATCCGATATTTGGTGATAAGTATGGGCCGGGGAAATATATTTTGCGCGGTTCAAATTCTAGTGAAGCGGGCAATAAAAAATATTAGACTGTAGCGTGCAAACAAACGCGAGGGCTGCGGAGACAATTAACGCCGCTACAGCAATGGTATTACTTACTCAGTATAACAAAAAACAGTGCAATATTGCCGCAATAAAAAATTACAGTTATGCAATCAACTCTTCTTGTTTAAATGTGTAAAGATTTTCAGAGGAAGTAGTTGACCAGTTGTACCTCGACCTCCGCCACGTTGCATCAGAGTGCAAGAACACCGTAAATTATTTTCACCGTCCCATTACACAATGTGTCTGTTCGATACATTTTTACGGCGCTACTGAAACGATGATGATTCAAATCCTATCCTTAGTGATAAGTTACCATAGTTACGGATTTTTAGAAGTAATGTTTAAACTAACGAAGGTTTACAGTTCCACTTTATGAATCCATCGGTAGCTGTACGTTTCTTTCATTATATCGTATATTTCGAAATAACTCTGCATAGTTTCTTTAGTCGAATAATTGTTGTTTCCGTCTTTTTTTTAATCTGATTTGACTGACAACTTAAGTTTGTATTTATGTTAATATTTTTATTTCTTAAGCTTTTATTGTATGATTATTATGACATTATAAGCCAAATTAAGGCTAGATACTACCTAGAAAAAGTTGTTGTACCCCATTTTCTATGTTTGCCACTGTACAGGGTGAGCCAGATATGACACTTTGAAGAGGAGCTTGATTTTTATGACAAGTTTAATGTTAAACACTGCATTTCGACGTCTTGAACCTTGAAACTCTAATGTTCTCGAATATTTGGATTAATATGCAAAGTATGGTTTTCGAAAGGTAATTTTATTCTCTTTTCAAAAATATGAAAATATACAGGCCGTTCCATGTAGAATATCAGAACTTCACCTTATATCTCAAAAACTAGAAAAAAGTAACAGTAACGGATTCGACGGTTCAAGATATCGAAAATACGTTTTTTACCATTAACTTGTCATAAAAATCGAACTCCAAACACCGGGGTCAGTTTTTTTATAACTCATCTAAAAACAGTATATCCCTTTATGATTGTCAAATTTAGTCCATCTTGTACAATGTTTAATTTAATTTTATTTAATATTATTCCCAAATTTTCGACTTTTTTAAATAAATTATTCAGATAGTCTCTACTATTCATAACTCCAACCCCCTAAAGGGGTATAAACCACGTTGGGAACCCAATATGTAGATGTTAACAGTAAAGTAAACATTACAAATTAAATTGTTTTGTGATAAATGAAGGCAGTAAAAACACAATACATTTTTAATTATAGCAAGTATAATATAATAGTATTAATTATTATTCATTTGTGAGTTTTATGACTCGTTTATTCATGATGAAATATGATACAGTGAAACGGAAAATATGAAATAATTGCTTTACATTTCTTGAGTTTCAACATTGGTAAATGCACAATTCTCTGCAACTTATACGTTTCGTTATTGTTCAAGATTTTGTCGTTTATTTTCAAAGCATTTTCCTGTGAACATTTCAAAAGAAAACAGATGATTGAGTAGGTGATACCTTTTCTTTCTATTCATTCCTAAGAAAACATTTATAAAACTGCAAGCGGATTTCGTTAAGCGGACTCCTTTGATATAACTGGTCATTATTAAATGCACGAGGAACAAAATTTTAAGCAAAGTTCGTTGTTTATTTCTTTTTAATTAAAACTACACATATTTAGAAAGAAAGAAAGAAACAAAATTTGACTGATAAATAAGAAGTGAAAAAAATCCACAAAAAACGGTAAGATTCTTAATGAATGACTTCTTTCATTTTTATAGAAAAGAAATTAAAAAAAAAACTCATTGTACTATGCCCGCCAAAAAATCTGTCCTATTGTAAATATAACGACGTACTTTTACATTACCATAGAAACAAACTCTAAACAGCAAAACGATTGGCTTAAAGCTGCATTTAAACTAATAAAATAACTCAAAAATGCATGCAGAGAGTTGTCCCAGATTTTTTTGGCGGGCATAGTACATAGAACTTCAATAGGCTTGATTAAAAGAAGTAAAATTTAAAAGAAAAGGAAAAGTGTAAACCACGACGACATAATGAGAAAAGTAATTTTATTGAAAAAAGTCAAATTGCAAATTTGTATCAATATGCAACATTTTGGAAAAATAATGGATGCTTTCATACTTAAAAAAATAGGAGTATTTGGTGACTGTGGAAGTACTTACAATACTTTTTCTGAAAACTTTTTCATACTCATTTTTAACGGTCTGTATAATTGTTGCTTCCATTCAATATATCGGAATTCTCTAAAAGATTAATGCAAATATGAAGAGTAATGGGTTTCGTTTTTTTTTTTTTGATACCTAATATTTAAATTTCCTGCATTTATACTTAGATATTTGAATTTAGAAAGAAACATGTTATAAATCAACATTGTGTTAACGTCAATACTAAAGTTTTCAGACAGTTGCAGAAGTAAGGGTTGAAAAACAGTCAACTTATGATTTACGAGCTGCTCCACTAAATGTACCCCCCTGCAACGTGCACACAAAAAGTCGGCTTATTTAAGTGCAGGGAAATATGGTAATAAGTAGCTTGAATACATTCCGTTTGTGGCAAGGAAGACCGCACACAAGGTAGAATGTAATTTTTCGCTGCGATAGCATCATATCGATGATGAATGTTCTATATAAGACTGTGCAAGAAAGTTTAAGGTTCTTTAATACCCTGGGATCAATTTTGTTGCTGCGCGAGTAAAAGAACTTCAGGAGAATTTATAAAATTTCTTACAAAATTCAATTGCTTCTGCAATGCAAATAAGTACACGTAACAAATTATCTTTTCCTTACTGAAACTTTCATTATTCAGGTAGATTTATTTACTATTAAAGGTTGATTAATATTAAATTAAATCATGACGCGCACAATTACAAATTATTGCACTTAAGATTTTAAGAGAGTTTCAATGCCACATCAATAAAGAAGATTACAGCATTAGCAGTTAGCAGGTTCACATTTTCGTAATTTTTCCAAAATTCCGCCCTCTTTGCCTATTAAAAAGTTTCATAATAAAGGACGACAAAGAAATACATGTACCGCGTGAAATACGAAAAACCTTTGATGCTGTAACTTCCTTATTTTTTATCCGATTTTAAGAAATGATACGTCAAACAAAAGAACTTTAAAAATATCTTAACCTAACCTGCAATAAATATCTTTATTTTTTGACAGATCACACTCAACTTAATTTTTTTCAAATTACACTATATATTTTTCTGCGCTTTTTTATTATAAATTTTGCTTCTGAATACATCTACATTACAATTTATTTATTTTTTAAAACATTATAACTTCATTTTTTTATTTATTTTTATTTATTTATTTATTTAATTATCCGCACTTGGTTGCAATCTGTCAGGAAAACGATTTCTGTAAAGTCTCAAAGCAGCTCAGCATTTTTTTCCACATTCAAAGCATGCTTTAATAATATCCACATAAGTTTGGTTATCCATTAAAAAAAATTTAAATTACAAAATGTGAGAATTTTTGAAGTTAATTTTAGTAAAATGTGCGACTGACAGATAAGACATGAACAGCCCCAAGTAGCAATTTATGGTAAAACTCGGGCATAATTTTCTTGTATGTGAAGAATTGTGTCGACACTTTTTGGAGCACTTCTGCCTCAGTGCAAATTGTGTCCAAAATATTTATGTTTGTGTTTACACATTTCCAACTTATTGTGTCAAAAAAATGTACGTGTCTAAATGGTCACATTTCAAACACATATGTTTAAAATGTTTGTCTGATTTGTTTCTTGACATGATGTTTCTATTTTGTTACTGAAATGAGTTGAGTAGACACAATAATTTCTGTATCGGTACATTTTAAACATAGAGTTTCTTTATTGTTTCTACGATGTGTTTGTACGGGCACATATATATCCGTACGGAAACATTTTACGCACATAATTTCCATTTTGTTCCTACAAAGTGTTTGTGTACCTAATGCGCGTACGATAAATGTGGTACAGTAAAAAACATGTAAACAAATTTCGAATGCGCTAAAAGTGAGGTTACGAAATACGAATGTGTTGTGTTCGAATCTCGTCTATTTCAGCCACCACAGGCGCATTTCAGATACAAATTTTCTGAAATGTATCCACTGAAAGACGCATTTTGGACGCATACTAAACGCAGGTTTCTTACAGGTTACCGAATTGTATCCGTGTGACCGTTTACTCACATTGCAGCGAATTTTTGGCTACATCACGTCTACGTTTGGATACATAAATCTAAATTGTTTCTTCCGTTTTCACATGCGTCAGTGTAGACAATTTGTATGCATTTTTTTTTCACATTGCGGAAACGTATTCCTTTTTGGATGCCATACATAATACGCCATGTTTCAACAAGCACTTCGACATGAAAGCAAAAAAAATCTGATTTTTCGATTATTATTTCAAACTTGGACTTCCGATACTGTTTAGGACAATATTTTAGTAAATATAATGCTGTGAATAATAAAATATCATCGGTATTTGCTTTTTGGAGAATTTTAAAAAATATTTTTTTTATGGACAAAAATTAAAAAATTTAATTACTCAGTATTTGTAAGGCGTGTTTAATTTTTAGAAGTCTCATGTCAACTATTATCAGTAAACATGGGTTCGCAATAGTACCTACTCGAGTAATTTAGATATGCTGAGGTAAAATCTTGTTTGTTTCAGCTTAAGTAGATGAATATGCTTAACCTTAAACTTCTTCAATTTTATCTTCATGATGTATCCAAAATGTATCGAAAATGACTTTTGTGTCTATTCGGGTTTATTTTGCTACACTACTGGATAGGAAATAATAATTCGGGTAAAATTTAGAACAATATGTGCCGACTTTGTGACTATAATTAGATCAGAACAATGGAAACATTTTGGAAACAATGTGATCACACACCAGACACATGCAAGTTTACCTTTGGACACATAATTGAAACATATTTTGATTAAGTTCGGCACAAAACAGATACATTGCGGACACATCAATGTTCTATTTTAGTACATAATGGAAACGAAAGACACTATCGAGACACATTTCAGAAAACTTTTAGGTATACTTTAGACTCACGTTTGGACGTATTTTAGATATTATTTAGAACACATTTTGACTGACATTTTGGTTCCATTTCCCAGTTACAATGCTCCGAAAGTTGACAATGTGCCTTAAAAATGTGTCGTGTCCAAATTACAGTGTCGATAAAGCGTCGACATTTCGTCCAAAATGAGCCGGATAATGTTAGTTGGGGCTCACTTAATCTTTTTTTAATGTGATTGTTTCATTTTTTAAATGTCTAAATTACTTCCTTAAATGCTGGTTCTTTTTCCATGCATGGGTATAATTGTTTAGATTTTCAAATTTAGGAAAAACATTTCTATAAAAATTAGTAAAAAGGAAATAGTGGTGCAATTTGAAAGACAAAAGTTGACTGTCTTCTGTCAAAAATGGAAATCAGAAAAAAATGTTAAATCGATTCAAATTGTGGCTTTTTTAAGTAATTCATTTATTAAAATTGAATAAGAAATAGAGGGACGTTACAGCATCAAAGGTTTTTTTATATTCCACCCGGTATACAGGCTGTTTTCGAGTGCCACTATGGGGATCTCGCTTATCTTAAGAGATACGAAGTTGGTTAAATTAGGACAAAGTTGCACATTTTCGTGCTGAATAATAATCTGAAAAGAAATTAGAAATATCTTCAATAGTTTTTAAAATATCGCAAGAAGAACAATATTTCTGTTTTTCGTTTTTAATTTATTCACGATAAACTAATCGCACTAGACTTTTCTAACCAAGATATTATTCAGACACTTTTTTTATAAGAAATTGGATGGCATCCCCTTTTCAATAATTTGTAAGATAGCGGAGAAACACCTGGCAACTTTTTTTTTCTCTCTTTACAACGATATCATCACACATGGTGGTCCAATAACACATTTTTGCCAAAAGTCCAAATTTTCATTATTTGCAAAGTTTGCTTTGGAAAAACAAAACTTTCTTTTATTGTGAACAAAAGTTTGACAGTTTGATCCTATGTAAAGTCTTGTCATGTATCATGTGTGATACATCGTTGTAAAGAGGAAAAAAACGTAATCTCAAAATGTTAAAACCCAAGATGGCGTCCATAAGAAAAAATAGATTTGCCAGGTGTTTCTCCGCCATCTTGAAAATTATTAAAAAGGGGATGCCATATTCGAACTATTCATAAAAAAGTGTCTGAATAATATATATATATATATATATATATATATATATATATATATATATATATAATAGAAATGCGTAGTACGATTAGTTTATGGTGAAAAAATTAAAAACGATAATCAGAAATTTTAGCTTTTCTACAAAATTTTCAAAACCATTGAAGATATTTCAAATTTCTTTTCAGATTATTATTCAGCATGAAAATGCGCAACTTTGCCAAACTCTGTATCTCTTAAGATAAGCGAGATCCTCATAGTGGCACTCGAAAAATGAATAGCCTGTATATGGCTGCTGCGCTCACGGTATCTCCGATCGCTACGCCACTATGCTCTTATTCAAGCAGCATTAAATTCAGATAAAAAACTAGAAAATCTAAACTAAATTAAAAAATATATACATTGCTGTAATACACAAAAAAGTTCAGAAATTTTTGTTTCAAATTAGAACATGTAGATTTAAAGCAGAATGAAGGATAAGACCTGTGAGGTAGGTTTATTCTTACGTACATCCTTCACAGCTTCATAGTATGTATTGAAACAATCAGAAATATTATTTGTCCTGGAGAAACAACAAAGTAGAAAATTTAGTTATTAATTTAACCGAGTTACTACCCCATATTAGCGAATTGCTACCCCACATTAGTGCAGTGAATTATTGTCCATATTTTACAAGAAACTAATGGCAATGATCCAGAAATTGACCTTCGGCAATAAAGAAAAAATGAACCCTCCCTAAGTCCCAACTGCCAGAGGAATTTCCTCCTGCTTAAATTAATGGGATCAATAAATAATAAGTATCCGACGATAATTTACATGTATTAGGTACTTATAATGAGAATAGTAAAAGAGACACACAATGGTTTAGAAAGTAAATATAAAAGATTCTGCTATGAATTTATACGTATTTCGCCAGCTGAACCATCTGCCGCCTTTAGTACTCTTACACTCACAAATATGTTTTAAATGTGAACAAGTGAAATATGACAAGTGTGTTACTCAGCTCACCCATTTTCTATTCTATTCTACACATTAAACGCTTGTTAAAAGCACACAAACACTCGCATATTAAACGCCAAATCTCTAGTTGAAGTGCTCTTGACCTTACATTCATTTCTAAACCCAACAGCGCGAGCTCGGGGGTCTAGGACAATTCGCCGTCGCCGATTTGCCATCACCATCACGTCGCCGATTCGCCGTACGTACAATTCACCGTCAGCGAAGTTTTAAACGCAGGTATACATCTAAATATTAATATAAGATAATTATACGTAAATAAAATAAAAAAAGCTAACATGTTTAATGGAAAATAAAATAATTGGTCGTTAATTAAATATGATATATAAATAAAGTAGCAGATAATTCTTTTTTGCTCTTCCAGGAAGTAATTCTTATTCCGTAGGGTGTGTGCAAAATCCCTCCAAATTTTTAAATATTTTCCGATTCTGCTCAAAATCATATACTTTTTCATATAAATCAAAATCACTACACATCAAAAGTCGACTGTTTTCGAGATATTGATTCATGAAAGCTCGTCATTTTAAAATTATAAAAAAGTTGGAGGTTCCATTAAGAAAAATTATTATTTTTGATTATGTGCTAACAGTACCAATTTGTTCGAATTTGAGTCTTGCGATGGCCGTACAGTTATTAAGAATTTATTTTGGGTTGAAATAGAAAAATAATAGTACAGTTCAATTTAATTTATAATATTTACTTGAAGCGTAGTGAAACTATAGTTATTTTGATCGGTATAATTTGGATATCTAAAATAGTCAGAAAGTGTTTTAAAGCTCATTCATCGAGCTAAATAAAGCAGTTACAGGCGAATCGGGCGGACGGTAAATTGGGTCGACGGTGAATTGGCTCTACAACGAATTGGCAACGGTGAATCGGTGACGGCGAGTCGGCGACGGCGAATCGTCCCGTCCCCATTCTCGGGAATATCTCGGTAAAGACATAGAAAAAGTTTCAGGACATTTTAATCTCACCAGTATTTCCTAATGCTGTTTGTATACAGAGTGATTCACGATAAATTACGTTTATTTTAATTTTTGAGATAGTAAACTGTGATTTCATATTTTACCACAACTTTCAACAAATTCTGAACGACTTCTTCTTATGTTATACTCCTGTATCTTATAAAATAAGTAATTTTCGTATAGTTCTTGCTCGTGAGAATTGCAGAGGATATGAAACAAATAAAAAAATTTTAAAAACGAGCTAAATGTGTTATTTATCAAAAGTGAATAAAAAATAAAAATAAAATAAAATAAGGTAGACACCGGAGTTTTTCAGAGCTTTGAGGATTCGAAACGTGCTTTACTTTTGCGGGCGCGATGTTGGGAACAACTCCGCTAAAGGTCGCCGCTGTGCACTCGGTTTTATGCGCCATGAATCACTTGTGAGTGATTTTATCTTTTGAGAGTTTAACGTGCGAGTGTTTGTGAGTGCTTTTAATTAGTGTGTAATGTGTTTGTGAGTGTACGTGTACTGAAGATGGCAGCTTAGCTACCGAAATACGTATGTACATATAAACTCATTGTGGTAAGAGAATTTTTTTAGTATTACTTATGCTAAGGCCACATCTCCATTAACGGTTAATAAACAAAAACGCGTAGCGGGGGAGATATCGGTTTCCAATATTTAATATTATTTCAACTAAATAATTTAATGTCTAAACGAAAATTATTTTAGGTTACGTAGTATTTATTTAATTGAAAGTACTCTGTGACATTATTATTATATTGCATTTCTATCTGTAGGTATATTATTCCTTGACAATTTATTTTATTGGTTTACTTCCAATTCGCAAGTTTGCAACTCGTTCATTTGGGAAATTATATTACGTATGCTGACACAGATAACAAATGAAAGTGACCTTACCGGTAACATTGTAAATTTAAGATAAGGTGGTAATAGAGAGCTGTTGCAAAAACCCACGATTTGTGTTTACTCTATTATACTTAACATTAAAAGAGGTAAGGCAATCAAAATAGCGTTTATTTGAATGACATTTATCGCCAGGGTTGCCAATATCCAAGAGATTACCTATATCTATATCTAAAATTTCCGATTTTAGCCGCAATCAAGCGTAACATTTCCCGAATGGTTTTTGTATTGCTAATAAATTCAAAATTAAAGGCAAAATACAATTACAACATCGTTAACTTTAAATTTTTTTTAAGTTTATTGCCATTTACTATTTTATTTAAGTGACTAGTAATGCATTCCACGGAAGCATTCGAAAACGGAAGCGTTAATAAACAATAAAAATAATTTTAACATTTCCATAAGAATGCCAAGAACATTGGACAGACAGAAAACAAAAGTCGACTGTCTTCTGTCAAAAACGGAACTCAGAAAAAAATGTTAAATCGATTCAAATTGTGGCTTTTTGAAGTAATTTTGTTTGACGCAGATTTATTAAAATCGTATAAAAAGTAAGGACGTTACGACTTCAAAGGCTTTTCATATTCCACCCGGTATATTTAGTCTGATAGAAAAGTTTGCAGTAAAGCCATTCCCACAAAATTTATCCTTAGCTTATAAATAGGTTATTTTTTAAATTTATACAACTTGGAGAAGTTTTGGAAGCTATAATCGTAGGTCGTAGCTCGATGTAATGATCGAGATCATACTACACTTCATTTTGAAGCGTAAGATCGATAAACATCGCATTTTTAGAATCGACATAAAGGATTTTCATCTTGTTAGTTTTGTCTGTTTCCACATCGCCGGCATTCGTTGAAAATGGTCATTTACAGCACGTATTGTAAGGGTTTGTCGATATCTACACTGTTGAGCAATCTAAGGTATCTTCATCACCGGTGAATCTTTAACATTTACGCGTGGACATTAATACATTCATTTTCTTTAAAAAGTAATTATAAAAAATGTAAACCGCAATCAACGTCCTAATTTGACTTTATTTTATTACGCAACTGTCAAATTTAGCGTTAAGATAATAAAATAAAGCTGATTTTAAACGGACCTAATTAAAGTCAAACCTTAACGTTAATGCTAAAATACACTCTGCGCGTGCGCAGAAGTTAAAATACCGCGTACCCTTATTACGGTTTCCCCGTTACTACAGTTGTAATAACTCTCTATTATTACCGACTAACAAAAAAACCAACGAACGGCTTTTCCGGTAATAATAGTGTATTATTAAACAACTTTCACAAGAAGGCTTATTATAGCACGAGCGGAGTTGGGGTACGATGAGCGTAGCAAAGCGAGCTTGGAGTGCCCCAACAGAACGAGTACAATTGTAACAAGAACAATTGTACGTACTCTGTTTATGATTCTGTTAAATATATCAAATAAATAATGAATTATTTTGTAAATTCTATTAAAGGTCTTCAATTTAAAATCTCATTTGACATGATTGAATAATATGCCACTGTGAGGATTAAAATTTCACTAAAAATAGTTTCACAATGAACCTATTTGTGAAACTGTTTCTGGTGTCACGATGAGCTTGTTGTGAACGCAAAGTAGAAAAATATTTTATTTTAATTAATTAATAGTTCTGTAAATGTTTGATCTCATAACGCACAGATACTTCTCTGCGCTTTTTATTTAAACTTGAAAATAAGAAAATTAATGATACCTGCAAAATTTATTAAAAAATTACCTTTTCTCTACATAATTTAATTATTTTATACTTTGTATAAATTAATACTGTTGTATTTATGTGGATACATGTGTGGAATATGTGGAATTTTACGATTCTCTCCTTGATAACAAGAATCTCATATAATTTTTATAGGAAACAATTTTTTTATAAGTACATCTTTTAGGAGAAAAATTTTCTGAACTTCACTTAGATAAACTGTTGCACTTTCTGGAATCTTATATCTTTAAGTACCTCATAGTCGTAAAATCAGTTCGTACTTACTGCAAACTAGTTCTCTTTGTGTAACAGCACTCGCATGACTTCCATTTACCAAAGCTTTTGCCCATCCCGCTAAATCCCGATGAGTTTCTGCTCTTAGACTATGAGTTATAACTCCGTCAGTCGTAGCACATCGAATACTAAATTCAGGTAATTCAGCACGCCTTCCGGAACCTACTAAACGTGTCGCTATCAGGGGATACGCCTCCGCAGGTGCCCTCCACGCCTCACCGGACCAAGGGGCGCTCTCATACAA
Source organism: Prosopocoilus inquinatus (assembly GCA_036172665.1). Classification (NCBI taxonomy): domain Eukaryota; kingdom Metazoa; phylum Arthropoda; class Insecta; order Coleoptera; family Lucanidae; genus Prosopocoilus; species Prosopocoilus inquinatus. The sequence continues at coordinate 27,276,668 of CM069876.1, read as the reverse complement.
CCGGAGTTCGCTATCCGTCACAGCTGCGAATATAGAATGCCATCGGTCCATGTCTTCAGAACTTTCTGAACTTGACATATTGTTCTGAAACAATAACAAGTCTACAGTGTACTATTTGCACAAGGCATCATAACATAGAGGAACTTAACAAATTGCTTCAGATACAGACGTAAACTTTGATGTAATAATTATAACTGTTGATTACAAGAAATACACAGCTGAGACGTTATATTCCAACACATTCACGAATATTGCAAACTGAAATGTATGATGGGAGGTCATATATGTATACATAGTATATTCAAATATAGGAGAGTTCGTTCGTAAACAAAGTATTGAAAACTGCATGAAATGTATTGGTTTTCAGTGAATGAAAAGTTATAGTTGACCTTTCAGCTATTGAAGGATGTAAGTGTATTCAGAGCTTTTAGTTCTCTGAAAAAGATAGGAGTATTAATTATGAAATGAAGAAAGTAGGTGAACAAAATGGAATTTCAGGATGTGTCTTAGGTTACTAAAAAAGCGAAAATATCGGTGACTGTATCTATATATTGAGGCTTCTTGCTGACATGTCTCGACCTTAGATGGAAGTCATCTTCAAAGGGCTTCAGTAGGGTTTAAATTAAATATGAAACACAACCATTCAGTTGTTTTAGCTTTAACTATTTAGGATGGAAACAGGAAACAAAAGTAAAATTTCCAAGTTAAAATCTTAGTACATGAATCGAAACAGAAACAGAACTTAGTTTAATACTCTGGTTAAAAATAGTTTTAAAAAAAATTATAATTTAGTTCCACCACAAAATATAACGTTAAAAATATAAATGAAGACAAAAATGCTAAACATGAAAAGCAGAGATGATCAAAAGATATGAATAACAAATATTAAACACTGTTTTTAACCTGCCTTAACAAGTTCGAAGTTTGCGTAATAAAGATGCCTTCAAAGCTATTATAAATGATTCAAAGGACATAGTAAGCGTTGAAGTTGTTCCGCCTGTTTCCGACTATGAAATTACTACATATTCGAGAGCTGTTTGCCAATTTACTACACGTTTTGGAGCAGTATACTTTGCTGCGGAGGTAAAAAATAATTTCCTACTTGTCCTGAAAACTAATTTTTCTGTAGCGAACGCAATTTCGATTTATCAGAAATCAGTCAGTTGATGTTCCTGTCGTTCCTGATGAGTAATTGTGTACTTTTATGTTATTGTGATGCCTAATACTATTATTAACAAGTGGCAAATGTTCACTTTTTACACAGGTTAGTAGACTCATGAACCACTTAAACTGATTTGTGACACCTACATAGTAAGACAAGAGAGGAAATGCATTGTATTAAGCTCGTTGATAACAAATACAACAATACAGTGAGGTTGGCTCGCAGGTCACGGGACTGAATAAATAAATATCTTGTAAAAAGTATTTATTTAATAAATGTGTCTAACTGCTAAAGTACAGAAATATATTATTTATAAATGATTAAACTTTATTCGCGCGGAAAAGCAAACACGTGAAATTAACATATCACAGTATATTGTTTTTGATGTTCTGTAGGTATTTTTAATTAATTGAAAATTAAACAAATAAAAATGAAATTAATTACAATAGCTTGCCAATTGCACTTCGTTTAAATTTAAATACGTATTTAATTAATATTAATTGGGACGTTGATATCTAATTCACCTAGGGTCGGCATATTGCACGGATAAAGTCGTGCTCCGCAGCAATGAAAAATGAAAAATTTCTGTAATATTTTACATCAAAATGTTGTACAATTTAAATTTCAAAAGCATGCTGAACGGTATTAAGAAATTAGAACAAGGAGAAGTCGTAAGGTGCTTACATTTATTTAGGGGAGTTGAATTGGGTTGGGTTAAATGGATATTCCATTAAAAAGTAATTAATATTGATGTTACCATTATAACATCAAGTATTGAACAACTATCAAGTGGAACACCTTCACCATTATAAAAATTGCAGTGCTATAACCGCAGTCTCTCACAATTAATTCAAGAACGCGCTTCTGCATCCCACTCAACGCGATTCAATGCCATACACTCAAATCTTAACGGTATGTGTAACAATCGTTGATCACGATACCCATCTACTCATATCGTGCCAATGAAAACATTTGCATTTGACAGAGTTTCATTTGACGGTTGCTTAATGGAACACCTTTTTAAAGGGGCATGCTTATAGGTACACGAATATTTAATTAATCTTTCATATGATTTTGATGTGACTGTGAAAATTGAAATACTAGCTCCAAAAGACGTACGTCGGAAGTCGAGAAGAAATTGACTTCTTTCGCGAAAAAAATTATAGGACCATGTAGTTTCCGACGATATTGGATTTTCTCTGAATACGTACATCACATAATTCAAGCTGAAAAATGAATTCTCAAATATGTAGGTAGACTTTTCCGTTGAAAAGTTCATTAGTCTGATATTGATCCTTTAATTGAAGTTTGATGAATGACAGGTTTGCTTATTAACCATACAATATGATCTAACGAAAAGGCAGTTTGGAGAAAACATACTGTACATCCATGACGTCGCTAAATCTATTTTTGTGATAGTGATCTTTTGCAAAGGTTCCAAAACTTTCGGTCGCATTCTAGGTGGTGTTAGAAGTTACTGGAATGTTTGTTGTTTTTGACACATTGTTCTAGAAGGAGCAAAATGTGAATAGAAGATTAGCAAAACATTTAAATGATTGAAGTCTTACTTGTTCGTATCGCAATTCATGATTTTTGTGGTACAGATTTCTAATTTTAAATTAACCTTTTATGGCCAGAACTGTTTATCAAAGTTAACTAAAATCGGTACATGTCACGAGAGACTTGATCAATGATGCCAATTTAGGAAAAAAGTGGTTAAATCTAAGAATAATTTCAAGCAAAAGGGCAAAAGAGAAAAAATTTAAAAACTCATTAAAATATAGGGATATTTTTAACTTCTTTTAAATTTTTCAAAAGAAACTAAATATTTTTACTTTGGGCCTCTTCATTTCTTAAAAGTGGTAATTATTCAAGCCGAACCGCCAAATGTAAATTTCACGCTGGTTAGGATTTTGAACAAAAATAAATTCAAAAAAAATTGGTGCAAATCGTTTTTGATTGCAGTGAAAATCTCGAGCAGCCTCTGTACGGCTGTTTCGGCCCTGTTTGGGGCTTCGTCAGCAGAGACGTAGCTCGACATTCCCACTGCAAACCAAAAACGAATTTATTCGCAATTGCGAAGTAAGAATGATGAACAGATAAAAGAGCGACATTTTACTATCGCTTTTTGACCTGACATTGCAGTAGGATAGACAAATTGAAGCGGATTTGCTACCTAATATGTCCCCCATGCAAGTCGGCCATGCTTGCTATCAAGACATAATGAAAGTTTACAAAATTTTGTTGTAAATCGTTTTTGACTGCTGTGAAAACCTCGAGCAGCCTCTGTACATCTGTTTCAGCCCTGTTTGGGGACGCGTCAGCAGAGACGTAGCTCTTGCATGGGGGAAATATTAGGTAGCAAATCCGCTTCAATTTGTCTATCCTACTGCAATGTCAGGTCAAAAAGCGATAGTAAAATGTCGCTCTTTTATCTGTTCATCATTCTTACTTCGCAATTGCGAATAAATTGGACAAGTCGTTTTTGGTTTGCAGTGGGAATGTCGAGCTATGTCTCTGCTGACGAAGCCCCAAACAGAGCCGAAACAGCCGTACAGAGGCTGCTCGAGATTTTCACTGCAATCAAAAACGATTTGCAACAAACTTTCATTATGCTTTGACATATCGCCGTTTTATCTGTTCAAAAATAAATTCTTTTAAAATATCTAAAAAAAGAGATAAATACTAAACAATCAAAATGAAATTCACAAATTAAGAAAAACAAAATGGGGAACAACAAAAGCTACATCGCTACCAGAATAAGACACAACAGGACAAACAAAAAAAAATAAGAATATTTTTGATGATTTAGAAACACGATTCAAGTAGAAAAATTAAAATTTTCAAAGAAATTATAATTATTTGATTTTAAGAAAATTGTAAGGGTTTAAGAAAAAAATGACGTACGTTTTTAAGGATCGAGAACGGAAATCCACTGTAACTGGTCCACTAAAAATGGAAAAAGGAACAACAATTCCTGAAATTAATTTCAGAACGAAAAAAAAAAACAAATGACGATCGTACCTTTCACGACGAAGCACCACAAAAAAAGCAAACGACGATTAATATTTACGAAAGAAAAAGAAATAACTTAAGTAGATATACAAAAGAAAAAGAACAGAAATAATTGTTAACTCAAAACCACTGCGAGTCGGTTTTCTTTCAAACAATGACGGCAACAACGACAAAAAAAATCAAAAACTATTTGAAGATGCAAACAAACGATCGCAAGAAAAAAATTAAAACGGGACGGAAATGTTTGAGAGCGAATTTCAAAAAATAATACACAAACAAGTGATGATCGCGTTACATTGAAAATAAGTCTTTCTGTACTGAATAACAATTTTTTATTTCGGTTTCTGTTTCGTAATATTATAAGCGCCAATTCCAAATTATGACAATTTTTTAATTTTGGCATATAAAAAAGACATCAATTTTAGCCACTCTAAAAGTTGCTCACTGGATCTGTTTCGCTTATATTTATCAAACATACACAAACTACTGGCGGAAAAAAAATTCTAAAAAAATCAATAATAAAAAAATTTCCCATATGGTATGAACTTTTTGGCGGTCACTGTATATTAAAATACAATGTTTATTTACACCTGGATCAATCAATCAATATTAATTTTCGAACAGAAATATTTTAATTTTACGATATTCTCATTGCAACGAATTTTATTTAATAAAAAAGCTCGTCTCGTCCATATCTCTGCCGATCTTAATAAAAAACAACGTCAACAAAAAAACTATGTACAAGAAAAAGCAGGCTCTGCGCGTACGCTTTTTCTTTTGTTCGGATACATACATCCTACATTTTAGTGCATAGAAAATTCGGTAACCAAGCAGAAGTGGCTGTAAATGATCTGCATAAATTTCATTCATTTGTTCTATTTGACTATAACAAATTCGCTTAATTGTAATTTAAAACGGCGTGTGTTTGAGTGTTCATAATTAATAACTGCATTAGTGTCGCGTAAAGGTAAGTGAATTTTGAAATTCGTTACATTTGTTCTGCCGTGCTAAAATCGAATAACTTAATCTGCAAGTAGGCCGCGGAAAATTACTGCAATTTTCAACGTAGCGAAGATAGTTTCTATTTTAATTAAGGACACAAGAACATTTTATATATGAAGAAAAAATAAAAGACAAGATCTACTTTTGGTTAAAAGTCAGAAACGGTTTTTTTTCTCGAAGATATATGCACGTTCTTGTTCATGCTGAGAATTATTACTTACGGCATAAATATTGGTTTAAATTTTCTGTATCGCATTCAGTTCCGACACTTTCGCTTAGTAAATACTTAAGTAACTGTATTGGGATGTCAAAATTACCGTAAACTCAATTTCAGATTTTTTGTAGATACGGCGTTTGTTCGTGGTACGGCAGTGTTGCAACTTCTTCACAGCATTTGTCTCCAAATCCATTTTGTCTTGGAATCTTGCAAAAAAAATTCGCAGGATCCTTACCTCAGCTGATATTTTACTATCAGTTTAATAACGTTTGCATTCGTTTTAAAATTATTGAGATTCAACCAAACCACATCATTATTAATTCTTTTATTTAGACTGAAATAAAAGACTAAACTGATAATAACATGCAAATTTAGAATTTGCACCATTGAAAAGTAATCAAATCTTCCTCAGAACTTTTTCATCGTTTTTGCAGTCACTTGATCTTCGGTTCCGGTGTTAATTGTTATTTTATTTTCCATTAAACTTGTCGATGAATCGTATGCCAACAAAAGAATCTAAAAAATTACTCCTACAAAACTGTAACGTTCCTTTCTCTTCTTTGAAAGTCCTTAACCATTAAAATGGCGATGAATAAAATTATCTTTTCTTCAATAAAGTAAGAAACGGTAAAAACTAAAATTCGAAATAATTTATTAGAAGACTAGCGATCTTCACGTATGTAGAAGGTGACTACGCGAGAATTCCTACCCCCTTTAACTCTTTTATTTTTGATTTTAGGAAAAAATGTTTAATACAAAAATTAAAGGGACTAATTCAAAGTTTCTCTGTGTGGTCACATAAAAACAATTGATGGTCGGATAAAAGTGATATAAACTAAACTTAAGTTATTTTAAATGAAACACCCTGTATTTTATTACGTTTTTCGATTCGAAATAAAATTCTAATGGGACTACATGTATAATGAAACTAATAATGTAGAAGGTGTCTATAAAATAATTCCTGCTTAATTTTTTTATTTTTTATTTTAGGAAGAAAAAAGGATAAAAAAAGTTGTAGAATTCATTTCGGTACTGCTACAGATACTCACAAGAAACAATTGAGCGTTGGATACCTAAAAATATAAACGAATTTTGGTTTTAAATAAAATAACATTAAATTAATATATTAAATCGATTTACATGTTTGCTAAAAATAAACTTAACTAGAAACAAAAAATATTTCGGAAAAATTGAATTTTAAAAAATGACTAAAAATTTAATATAGAACATATTCAAAACATCTTCAATTTTTTTTATGCCAAGTGTAAATCTTTTTAACGTTTTGATTCACATATAAAAGAATCATTATTCAAGTTTTCTATTTCTAAAATTCAAAAATAAAATAAATTAAATAGGAATTATTTTATAGACACCTTCTACATAATTGGTTTTATTATATACATAGTCCCTGTAGAATTTAATTTAGAATCGAAAATCGTAATAATATACAGGGTGTTCCATTAAAAAAAACTTGAATTTAGTTTATATCTCATTCATCCGACCATTAATTGTTTTCCTGTGAGCACACGAAGAAACCTTGAATTAGTCCCTATAAATTTTGTATTAAATATTTTTTCCTGAAATCAAAAATAAAGGAGTTAAAGGAGGTAGGAATTCTTGCGTAGTCACCCTGTACAGGGTTATTCCGGGTGTCTCATAACCTACGGAGAAGTTTAAAAGGGTAACAAGAGGATATCAAATTAAAGCTTTTTTCTTAATAAATTTTTGGTAAGAAATCAGTAACTAAAAAACTACAAGAGTTTCAAGTGAAATTAATTAGCAAACAAAAGTTACTCCCTGTAGTAATATTTTACGTTTTAAATTCAAATTTGAAGCATTTATGAGTTAACTGAACACTGCTTTACAATAAACAACTATTTTAAAAAATGTAGTCACGTTAAAGTTACGGATATTTCATTTTTTCTTTTAATGCCCAAAAAAGGATTTTCACATCGTTGTGCACCGCCTACTAATTAAAAACAAAAGTAGAAAACTGACTAAAATAGTCATTTTATGAATGGTGGTTTTGATAAATTTAGAGTTTAACAATAAAGTTGCATTTTGTGAAATAATTTTTATTAATTAAGAATAGTGATTTAAGTTCCTTAAATGACATCGGTCATGATCATAATAAAAATGACGGTCACGTCACAATGATTGGTCATTTTAAAAATGACGCATAACCATGATTTTAATAAACGACTGTCATTTTTAATAAATGACCATCATTTTGAATAAATGACGTCATTTTTAATGAATGACTATAATTTTTAATAGATAACCATCATTTAAATAAATGACAGTCACAGATACGTGCAAATAGGCGTGTGTGCGTGTGTGTGTACTGCTATTGGAAAAATACTTCACCTGAAATAAAAATATGAGGTCCTTCAGTGTTTATAACTATATCCTCACAAAAAAAAGAACAAGTTAACTATAAATCGTGAAGAAGTCTAGCCAACAAGTTCAGGTACATGACACTGATGAAGAAGTGAGTAAATGGACACTGATATTGGGGTATTAAGTCATCAACTTGGTATCAAATTGTATCCGCAGCACTGAAGGAGGACCTGAAGTGAATACCTCCCCGGGAATTAATTCGATCGTCTTTCGAACCCACGACCTTACGATTGCAAGGCCGGCCCCCTTACCACTTGGACCGTTCTGACTTTGATACATTTTAATGACTTTGTTTAAATAAAAGATTTTAATTTCAGTTGCGAGTATGCTGTATGTTTTATGCCGTATCTGTAAACTGTAAGAATTGATGAAACTGTTTAGGAAGCAGTTTTTTTATTTGGAGTTTAACTTTAAGCTCCGTTTTAGTCCTACGAAAACAATTTTTTCTCCTCGTGCCTAAAGGTATTTACCTTCGTTGTTTTGATTTAAATTTCGTTTCGTAAAAATGTGTATTTATTTCATTTAATATGCGATTGATGATGACGACAAAATGACCGTCATTTATACTTAAATGAACAAAATGACGTCACAATTTTAAATAACCGTCATTTTACATCACTAATTAAGAAGCTATAGGTGTAATTTAAAGAAGAAATTAAGAAAGTTAAACTGCTGTGACTTTCTTATTATTGGGTTTTGGTCCGAAGCGAATTAAGAAAAAAGCTTTATTTTGATGTCCTACAGCTGTCCCAGTATTTTGAACGGTACCTATTATCAGACCTATCAAAAAATATTAAATACAAACATTTTAAGAATTTACCTGAACCGCCAAAATTTATTAAAAAAGAAAAGAAATCACAATCGGAAAACAGCCAAGACAAAAAATATAGGCAAACTTTTTTTTTTTTAATATTTTGCACCGTATCTAGAGGGTTTATTTTAGGAACTAGAGTAAAACTATAAATGAAAAGTTTTAGGGTTTCAGGCCAATATTATCTTTCAGAGTTCACATGATTCATCACAAGAAACAAAATAGCAACGCAAATTGGAGAAAAAATACAATTTTTGTTTTTTTTTTTTAATGGAACATCTGTATATTGCTTGCTAAGATGAAATAATAATAATTTTTTTTCTGATTTCAATAATATGTATATAACATATTGACATTTGCAGCGGCCGTTCGTGATACAATTACGTTTAAAATAACAGTATAATTAAGGTTAAAAAACCAAGACAGTCTGGAAAGATGCTTACAAAAGATCAAAATGTCTGTTTTTATTAGGAACAAACAATAGAGAATCGAATACTGGAAACCCTACACGACGAAATAATAACAAAAAAAAAACAAAATTCCAGGCCGCTGTAATATTTTAAACATTAATTTATTGAACAGATAAAACAGCTACATCCTACGATCGCTTGTTGACCTGACATTGCAGTAGGATAGACAAATTGAAGCGGATTTCCATGGGGGACTTATTAGGTAGCAAATCAATTCAATTTGTCTATCCTGCTGCAATGTCCGATCAAAAAGCGATCGTCGGATGTCGCTGTTTTATCTGTTCATTACTATTACATCGCATTTGCGAATAAATTGAACAAGTCGTTTTTGGTTTGCAGTGGGAATTTCGAGTTACGTTTCTGCTGACTGATTTTTTGGATATTTTAACCTCAAATATCTCACAAATGGCTCTTCCAAATAACAACACATTATATATTTTTGAAAATAGGATCTTTCATCTAAGCAAACAATACGCAAGGTGTTTCATTTAGAAAAACAAAATTTATATTTTTTCCCCACTTTGCGTTGCGCTTTTGTTTCTTGTGATAACTCCAAAAGATAACGGCCATAACATCCTAGAACTTTTGCATTTAAAGTTTTTCTCGACCTTTTAAAATAAAACCTCTAGATAGGGTGCAAAATATAAAAAAAGCCCTGTACATATTTTTGAAATTAGCAGGAAAATATCTTTCTTAATTCGAGAAAATTTAAAATAACAAAGTTGGTACTCATCCGTTACGTTTCGGATTTTTTTAATAAATTCTGGCAGTTTAGGTAAATTCCTAAAACAGCTTAACGAGCGCCCTCAAGCGGCCAGGGATTTGACCTTATACTGTGCGAATTTATAGCAAATAGTTGCCTCATAAGTTGCAATGCACGAAGCGGCCATTGCGAACACAATAGCGTGTCATCGCAACATTAAAGCACGCAGCAATCCAGAGTCGTTCGGATTGCTGTGGAGCTTCTCGAGCTACTCTTTTGCTGATGAGGGCTCAATTGGAGCCGAAATAGCTATACAGTGGATGTTTGAAAGCCCCACTGCAATCTGAGTTGGCTTGCTGGCACTATGCCCGCCTAAAAAATCTGGGACTACTCTCTACATGTATTTTTCAGTTATTTTATTAGTTTGAATGCAGCTTTAAGCCATTCTTCTTGCTATTTAAAGCTTGTTTCTATTCCTAAAACGTTTGTATTTATATTTTCTTGAAATGCCTGATAATAAATTCAAAACATAACCAAAAACCCTGTACAGTCAGAAACACGTTATTATCACGTCATGTAATATCACGCCGCGTGCCAATCGTATAAGAACACTAGAATCTCAATACTGTCACGTCTTGTTCTCGTGATTTCATTATTTATCAAATCTTATTATTACCTATGAAATTAGAAATTAGAGTAAAAAGCACCTGTTGAAAATGATGAAAATAAACTATAGCAGTTTGTCTTTATTATTCAGAAAATGCCTGAGAATTCTCCTTTAACTCTTTTGTTTAGGACAAATGTGTAATACAAAACTTATAGGGACTAATTCAAAGTATTTCTGTGTGCTCACTGTAAAACAATTGATATTCGTATAAAAGAGATAAAAACTAAACTTTTTTTTTGAATGGGACACCTGTATATTAGTACGATTTTCAATTCTAAATTAAACTCTAATGGAACTAAGATATACATTAGTAAAAATTGTCTATAAAATAATTCCTATTTCATTCTTTTATTCTTGAATTTTAGAAATAGAAAACTTGAATGATTCTTTCATACTGAGAAAAGTGATTCAGAACATGTTGAAAAGATTTATAGTGTGCGTAGAAAAAATGGAGGACGCTTTGAACATGGTTTACATTAAATTTTCATATCATGTTTTTAAGTTCAATTTTTCCGTAATATTTTTCGTTTCTAGTTTAAAAGGTAATTTTTTGAAAATGTCTAAGGCTAAGTTGCTCACTGAAGGTTTAAACTACGTTTAACATTAACTAGAGTTTTATTCCTTTTTTGGTTGTTCAGATAGAGATTAAGATGTAAACCGTAGTTTAACTACGAATTAATATGAAAAACGTAGTTTAACTATGAAAGAAAATTGTGATTTGACACTTAGTCCGCAGTTAATAAATTGCTGGTTTAATCGGACACTGAGTAACTCAGCCTAAATCGATTTAACGTGTTAATGTTAAAATGTTTAATTTTATTTAAAACCAAAACTCTAAATTGTTTTATATGAATACCTGTAGTAGTACTGAAATAAATTCCACAACTTCTTTTCTCCTTTTTTTTAATTCAAAAATTTAAAAAAATTAAACAGCGATTATTTTATAGACACTTTCTACATTATTACTTTTATTATACAGGTGGCTCACTTCAGGCGGCTTCCGTAGTACCTCTCTAGTTGTCCATTTTACAAAAAAAAAAAAAGTTTCAAATGACAGTTACTTGGCCTAATGTGGAGCATATTTCAAAATTAGTTTGATGTATTGATGTTGATGTGAGTGTTCCGTTTGGTCTGGGCGTTATGTCACTTCGTGATTTAAAAAGGACACCTTATATATTTTTACATTTTCGGATTCCAGACTAAATTTTAATGAAACCAAACGCTCTAAACTAATTTTAAAATCTAACACCCTAAACTTATTTTAAAATCTGCTCCATATGATACCAAGCAACTTTCAACTGAAACATTTTTTTTGTAAAATGAGGAACTAGAGAGATATGAAGGAAGCCGTTTTAAGTGAAACACTCTGTATATGTAAGCATAGGCGCCGGATTTTCCAAATATTGTCGGGTGCAATTTTTGTCGTTACCTAGTTCAGTTTATAATGTTTATAATATAACTTATTCATAAATTAAAAGACCACTGCCTTATGAAAAATACAACTATAACAATAGTTAAGAACTCGATAACAAAGTGACAAGTATATGGAATAAATGAGAGTTCTGAATTTTTAATAATTACGATAATTTAATTAAGAGCATCTTTCATCTTAACAGTGAAAAGATTTTTTCCATTTGCGTGGAATTGAAAAGGATACTTAAGACGAATATAAATGTGAATAAGATAATAAGATAAGTATTAAAATTGTCTTACCAACTTAGTATCAGGGAGGAGGAAAGAAAAGTTTTTCCTCATCCCTGCTTAGTATTTTGACAATATTTTACAGGGGACTGTATTTTACACCAACATAATGCAACAGGTAGTGGTTTTTTTATTTGTGAACAAATAATACACTAATAGCGTTTTCTACTGACGTACACTAGACGCACTGAGTGTGCACTAAGAGTATCTCCAACTCATTTTATTACATGAAGTTAGAAGAAGATGGAAATACAGTGAGTACGTACGCACGCACGCAGTGCACGTCAGTAGAAAACGCTATAAGTATGCTGTATTTCTGCCTTGGACGATGAAGCAGGAAGAGCTAGCAATTTTTTAAATAATTTGTAAATTTCTGGTAATCCTATTAATTATAGATTTTCTTTAAAAAAACTGTGTGTTCTTTGAATTCATTAAATAAAAAGACACTACCATGATACTACTTTGTCGGGTGCTCTCTAATACTTTTGCACCCAACAAAATCATTTGTCGGGTGCACGAGGCCCCTGCACCCGACGAAGCGGCGGCTATGTATGTAAGTGCCATTAGAATTTAATTTAGAATCGAAAAACGTACACACATGGTATTTCACTTAAAAACCCTAAGTTTAGTTTATATTTCGTTTATTCGACCATCAATTGTTTTTCTAGGAGCATACGTAGAAATTTTCAATTAGTCCCTTTAAGTTTTGTATTAAGCATGTTTTCCTAAAATCGAAAATAAAAGAGTTAAAGGGGGAAACAAAAGTAGATGTTTGCTCTAAATTGATAACCTGGTGCTACAGCATAAAAAAATAAATTTTTAAATACGTTTTAAATAAAATCTAACGATACCATCATAAAGAGCTGAAAAAAGTTCGTTTAGAACGTAAAAGGGCTTCAGAAAAAAAATGCGTTTTTCATTTATTTCGTAAATATTTCAAAAATTAAAATCGTAAAAGATTTTTCAAAATTGATTATTTTTCAGCACTAAAATACGCAATTTTGCCGCAATTTAAGCGACTTCATATCTCTTGCCGTTTTTTGAGATCCCAATGGTGAGCTTCGGATTTGTAACAGCCTGTATATCTCAATAACGGCGCACTTTCAGTGCGGAACGCTTATTAAGTTTTATGGGTTTATTCTTCTGTGAGAAATCTGCTTTATAATTTACAAGACACACTCCTTCATGCACTAAACGAATATGTTCTGCTTATACTGCAATACTATTTCTTTTCTCTGCTCAATTCTATTAATTGATTGATTGACTTCAGTTACAGAGTTCAACCTCGGGGAATAACATAAAATTCTTATTCTGTGAATGTTTATTGATTAATTCATCTTGTGAAACAAAAGTATTTTTAATGTTGCAGATCACATTATTCTATTCATCATTTTACAGAGGATGAAATTTTGTTGTTTACGCAAATTGTGTTTAACCGGCTCAACATTTGGTGTGAATTACCTCTAATCTGGGTCGCCTCAGTAACCATCCTATATGTCGAAGATCAGGTATGGCTCTAGAAGCTTCATGTAGGGCAGCTGTTGTCAGGACGGCTAATGCTGAATGTAAAGTGTTGAACCAAGCTGCGGCTTCCGCTGGATCAGCAGCTCTCAATACGCAACTGTGAACGGCATCCGGTGAATGCAGTTCTAACACTCGAGCCTCTGAAACATAATGGAGATTCAATTATGTCTTTCAGTAACTAACAACGTAAATTAAGGAACAAGCGAGCAATTTCGTTATCAAAAATTATGCGGTAAACGCCAAGAAGATGAATGAATTTAGCAATGCTGTGTAATTCGATTAATTGCTGAAGGCAAGATGTCATGAAAAGTTATGTTATAACTCGTATATGAATTTTATTTGATTTCAAAATAACGTCACTGCGTTCGAAAAATCAGTGTCCTTTTTCCAACAATAAGAGGATGCCATTAAAAAAAATAATAAGTTAAGGTACACCGTGATTCAGAAATGTCTCCCTGTATTTCCACGGTGAATAAAATAACAAAAAATAAGGTCACCTTTTCATACCGTGTGGAATATGAAAACCCTTTGATGCTGTAACGTCCCTATTTTTTTATCCGATTTTAATAAATATGCGTCAAACAAAATTACTCAGAAAAGCCACAATTTGAATCGATTTAACATTTTTTTCTGAGTTGCGTTTTTGACAAAAGACTTGTTTTTCAAATTGCACTAGTAGTTCTTTTTTACTCATTTTTATAGAAATGTTCTTCCTGAATTTGAAAATCTAAACAATTATACTCATGCATGGAAAAAGAACAAGAATTTAAGGAACGTATTTAGAAATTTTAAAAACTAAACAATCGCGTTAAACAAAGACTAAGTGGACTGTGCATATCTTGTCTGTCAGTCGCCCATTTTACTAAAATTAACATAAAAAATTCTCACATTTTGTAATTAAAAAAAATAAAATGGATAACCAGAATTATGTGGATATTATTCAAGCATATTTTGAATGTGGAAAAAATGCCGCAACTGCCTTAAGACTTTACAGAAATCGTTTTCCTAACAAATTATAACCAAGTGGTGATAAAAATTTTTAAAAATAAATAAATTGTATTGTAGGTGTACTCAGAAACAAAATTTGTAATAAAAGAAGCACGGAAAAATATATAGTGTAATTTAAAAAAGTTAAGTTAGGTGCGACCTGTCAAAAAATAGTCGTTGAAAAGAAAGCGATAGCAACTCCAACTTCAAAAATTCAAATAGGAAGGTGCCCCTTGTGATAACTTTGAGTATTTTATCTCTAATTTTTTGTTTTTTATACAATGTGTCCCAGATTGAGTAGGCTACCATGGGTAACTTTCTTATTAGCGAACATAGAGATTTGGTTAAATGGGCAATATTTTGCAATTTTATATTCTAATTCAGATGCCGTTGAGAAAATTTGAAAATTCCGAATATTTCCGATATTATCGCAGAAAAACTGAAAATTGCTATTTTCTTTAATGTCTAATAACTTAGTAATTATAAGAAATATGAGAAAAAGTTAGATATAAAAGCTACTAGGTTTGATAAAATGTAGTCGAAACTTAAGTCAAAATAAAAAACTTTCTTATTTTAAATGGACGCCATATTGGATTTTTAGGCGATTAAATAGCATTTTCTTTTCTCGTTTCAACCATGTATAATAACCAATACTTAAATAAAAAGACACTAAAAAAATCATATTTTTAATTTAAATCAAGCAAGCGAGGAAATACAAAAATTGCTTTTACCTACAAAACAAAAGTAAAACAAAAGAAAGTTATAAAACTAAATGCTCACTGTCTGACCATTAACTCTGAAACACAATTGACACTGTTCTGCGACACTCCTGGTTGCACTTTGTAGGGTATTTCGATTAATACTACGAAATGTCTGCACCTCTATTTTACGTAATTTTTTGTTTTTATAGTTGAAATACTCACATTTTTTTATTTTTTACTGTACCCACAAATAAACCATCGTTTGAATAGTAATAGTTACAAATACAGTTAACCAGTGGACACCTCGATCCTGAGATTTAACACCCCTTGACTTGGGGTCTAGCACAATTCGCCATCACCGATTTGTCGTCGCTAATTCACCATCGCCGATTTAAATAGGTACAATTCACCGCCGGAAAACTCGCCGTCGGTAAATTCGGCATCAGCGATTAAAGTTTTAAGTCCAGGTACATATCCAAATAATAATATACCGATAATTATATGTAAATAAAATAAAGAAGTTAACATAATTAATGGAAAATAAAATAATTTGTTATTAATTAGATGTGATACATAGATAAAGAAACAGATAAAAAAATTTGGTCTTCCAGGAAGTATTTCTTATTCTTCAGGGTGTTCGTAAAATCCCTCCAATTCTTCTTTTTTATATTTTCAAATTCTGCTCAAAATCATATTGAGTTTCATATCAATCAAAATCACTACACATCAAAAGTCGACTGCTTTCAAAATATTGATTCATGAAAGCTCGTCATTTAAAACTATAAATTGAAAAAGGGGTTCCATTAAAAAAAAATAGAATTATGATTATGTGTACGTACAGCACCAATTTGTTCGTAATTTTGTGTCTTACGGTGGTCGCACTGTAATTAGGAATTTATTTTAACTTGAAATAGAAAAACAATAGTAAAGTCCATTTTAATTTTATTGAAACGTACTGAAATTATAGTTATTTTCTTCAACAATTATAGGTATAACTTGGATATTAGGCAAAATGGTCAGAAAGTGTTTTAAAGCTTATCAAGCTAAATAAAGCAGTAACATGGGACGGCGAATTGGGCGGACGGTAAATTGGATCGACGACGAATTGGTTCTACGACGAATTGGCGACGGTGAATCGGCGACGGCGAGTTGGCGACGGCGAATCGTCCTATCCCCCTTGACTTGGGAGTATTTTAAATTGTAACAACAATGCAGAATTACGTGAAGCAGTTATGCAGGCATTTCATAGTATTAATTGAAATATCCTGCAAGGTGTACAGGAATGCCACAAAACGATGTCAATTGTTTCTAGAAAAATTTTGTGCAAATCGTTTTTGATTGCAGTAAGAACCTCGAGCAGCCTATGAATAGCTGTTTCAGCCCCGTCTAGCATGGGGGACTTATTAGGAGCAAATTCCGCTTCAATTTGTCTATCCTACTGCAATGTCAGGTCAAAAAGCGGTAGTAAGATTTCGTAAGTAAGATCGCTATTTTATCTGACGTCAATTGTGTTTAAGAATTAATGGCCAGGTAATATGAACATTTATTATAACTTTCCTTTGTTTTATTTTTTTTTTACAAGTAGAGACAACTTTTAATTTTCCTCGCTTGCTTTAAAATCTGCCTTGCTTTTATTCGGTAAATCCGATGACTGCACGTTACTACAAAACATATTAAATTTAAAAATTAAGGACGCCAAAATTCCGTTGCATAATGAAGCTAAAAATTTAGGACTAGTTATTGATAATACTTTTAGATATCGTGCTCATGGTAAAAATATAATAAAGAAAGCCTACTGTAATTTAAAACTTATTTACCCACATAGGTGTTATTTATCTGTAAGAACGAAAATTTTGCTCTGTGATTCCTTAGTTCTTTCGCAGTTAAATTACTGTTCTGAAATTTATGGACCTTCTTTAACACAGGACAGTATTGCTCAAATCCAAAGAGTCCAGAATTCATGTTTATGGCTTACGTATGGTATTCGCAAATATTACCACATAACATATAAATTAGGAGAAGCTGGCTGGTTGAATATGTCTAGCAGAAGAAAGCTATTAACCTCATCTCTCTCTCATAGAATCATCACAGATCAGATGCCGCTTTATCTTTACAGGAAAATTAAATTTCGTACTTACATTCATAATGTCAATATTAGATTCAAAGGAACACTTACGCCACCTATCGATAATTGTACGTTAATTAAACGTTCATTCAGGTATCAAATATCTTACGTGTACAATTCAATTCCTGTTTCTTTTAAAGGTCTTTCCTCAGCCATGTTTAAAAAACGGTTTCGTAGTTATTTATTTCAACGTCAATAACGTAGATATATTCTTTGTAAATATTTTACATCCTCCACGTAACTCTATATCAGTACAGCAAAGTATGTACAGGTTGGCCCGATGCGTATTTCTTCTGTGAGGCCTATAGGAAAAAAATTAGGAAAAAAAATCGATAAAGAATTTTATATTAGACAATACGCGGCATATTGTAAAATTATTTTAAAGTATACAGAGTGATCAGAAAAATGGTGGTTCGTGGAAATTAATTTTTTTTAATGGAACATCCTGTATATTTTTAGATATTTGGATGCGCCGCAATGAGCAGATTACAACGGTATAAAGATATATTGATTTCATTGAACTATTTTCGTAAAATAAATTTTGTTCTTGAAGAATTCTTCAAAAATTCAGTCAGTTTGAATATGAATTTCTGAATAATGAGATAACACAGACGAACAAAAATCTAACACGATATTTTTGGAACAAAATTAAGATATCTTTTTTCATTATACCGAGCGATCGATACTTACGAAACATTCGGTATTTTTTTTTTAATGGAACGGCCTACTTTTTATTTCAGAAATGGATAGCACTTAAATGTAGCTTTCTGCTGATATAAGGTTATATACCTTTATTTTTAATAATTTCGTCATTAAAAATTTTCTTTTTACAAGTATTTCAATGGTCTATTTTAAATTATGTTTGGTAAAATAAATCCTGTCGCGGGGGTATTCAAATTAGAGATCTTTGAAAGTAGAATCAAATGATCGAAAAACGACTTCCAATGATTGAATTTATGTAGGAAAGTAGCAATACTGGGTGTATAGTTTAAAACGCCGACCATTGAAATACTTATGAAAAGAAAATTTCTAGTGACGATATTATTAAAAATAAAGGTATATAACTTTATATCAGCAGAAAGCTGCATTTAAGTGCTATCCATTTCTGAAATAAAAAGTAGGCTGTTCCATTGAAAAAAATGACGTACCGAATGTTCCGTAAGTATCGATCGCTCGGTATAATGCAAAAAGATATCTTAATTTTGTTCACATTTTCATATTGCCCGACTGAAACCTTAATTTTCTATTTTATAAATTATAGCCGCCCAACTAAATTTCCAATTAATATTTCCTAAACCAAATTCATAAAAGGCCAAAGTGCTAAAAATATCGTGTTAGATTTTCGTTCTTCTGTGTTACCTCAGTAATTAGAAATTCATATTCAAACTGACAGAATTTTTTAAAAATTCTTCAAGAAAAAAAAATAATTTTATGAAAGTTATTTAATGAAATCAATATATCTTTATACCGTTGTAATCAGCTCACTGTGGGGCATCCAAATATCTAAAAATATACAGGGTGTTCCATTAAAAAAAAAAGTTCCTACGAACCACCATTTTTCTGATCACTCTGTATAGTTCAAAATAATTTTACAATATGTCGCGTATTGTCTAGTATAAAATTCTTTATCGATTTCTTTCCTAATTTTTTTCCCATAAGCCTCACAAAAGAAATACGCATCGTTGGGCCACCCTGTACATATGTCACAGAATGTTATTATTTGTTTCATTATCTCTTTTTTCCATTAATTTGTGTTAATTTAAGGCTTACGGGATGAATAATCCATACAATCATAAAAATTCTTTAGTTAATTAACATAATAAGTTAGTCTTAAGCATCACTCTCGGTTAAAAAAAAAATGAAAAATAAAACGTTTTTCCTATAGTAAACCCGATCTGCGGACACGGCGTGTAAAGCAGTATCATATTGAAGCATGAATACATACAAACACGTATAGATAATTATTGGAAAGGCTGCAAGAGTACCCGTCGTAAATAATTTTAGGTCGGTCGGATTAATATAGTCGACCGGTAAAGTAGCGGACAGGGGTTGTAAAGACCTGGGCGTCTTTAAAGTCCATGAGTGTACATATGTATGTATGTATTCACTTTGGAAATATCGGGAAACATTTCTGAATTACGGTGTATTTGGAACACCGCATATGCATCTCTCTAACTACAAGAGACAGAAATAAATTAGTGGCCAAGTCTCGATCTCTCTTTTAGAGCTAAAATCAATAGTGTAAACAGAAATCGGCTACCTTCTTTTGTCTTCAAGTTATAGGCAAAAATTGTCATTTTCGATTTTTCGTCAATCGGGCATATCACGTTTATTATTAAAAAAAACTGCTTTGACATTGCTAGGGCACTTCGAGAAATAAATTAAAATGTGTTTCTTAAACACGCATTCTTTCTGTTGGATTAAAACGTTACAACAGTCGATAAACCTCACAGATACACAGATTTGAGATTTTTAGATCCCTGATTTTTTTCTGTTTTCATAAATATTAAAAATGTCTGCTATCTTAATGAATATATTTTTCCGTTCGACTTTTCACACTATTAGTGGCTTTACTACGGTGTAATAAGTGACGGACGGATCAAATTCATTTGAATAAGATTGCTATTGATCATTCATATTTGAAATTTTATTTTTAACGTTTCATTATTTTCAGTGTTCCATAGCTATTCCTATTTTTAATTAAATTTGTTACTTATTGTTCTTTTTAAATTTTATAACAGTCTTTTAAATTTTGTAAATGAACGCGATTTTTACAAGTATAAAAAGCCGAATACAAAAATGTGATATTTATGGTGCTAGACATTTTAAGTACTCCTGAAGATGACAGAATTTTCATGATTTAAAAATAACAAACACGTTTATCTCTAATCCTTATGAATCATCGTAAAGTTTCAAAGCAGCTAAAACAACAAGTGATTAAGATTACAGATTTTCGTGTTTTTAGCACCATTTAATTTGTTTCTCGAAACCTATTTAATATTTTAAAAATTTGATCAAACAAAAGTTGTTTATTTTAAAAAATTCAAGACAAGAGGTTTGATGGACTGAAAATTTTTGAATTTTATTTGGGGTTGTGGAATTGTAGAACGATGTCGTTACGTTTTGTAAGTTTTATTTTTAAATAAATAAAATTTAACATAAAAAATGAAGGTTTAATAAAAATAGATAGAGCTTCCTGAATATAGGGCCACTATTTCTGATTCAATTTTCTCATTCTGAACAAATTTCATTTTGCCACATCATGGACAAAATGGGTACTTTATCTGAAAACAAAATACTTTTTGCTCTCAAGGCCGATGTGTTTCTCAAAAACTGAAAATATTCTTAAAATTTTCAAGCTAAAGCAGAACTTAATCCCATAATCTTAATATAAAATTCAAACATTTTTAGTCCAGCACACCTTTTGTACACTGAGACACACTGCGTTTCTGAAATGATAATCCAAATTTAATTCACATTACACAAGAAGAAATTTATTTTTTATTAAAGGCTGCTTCAAAATGATACTTATCTTACAAACGCAATTAGGCAATATCAAATAAATCGCTACAATGAGTATAAATAATATTAGTTCATAATGTAACTATTAACATGTAACAGTTGGTGACTTTATGAACACTTTGGAATTCCAGAAATATATTTCTATTTTTTATGTGTTGTCGTGAAACATTTTTACCAAAATTTACATTTCACAAGTTCGACAAGACAAGTAGGCACACAATCCATATCGATTATATTCGAAATTACTATTTATTTATATAATTCATTATTAAAATAAATTGTGCGTATTAGAACAATATTACAATATCTAATCAGCACCGTCCTGACAGACTTCTACTTTGAATCTTCATCTTCATTATGCGTGTGTGTCAACTTGCGGTGGCGCACCCGGTACGTACCAATATAGTTAGGAATTTTGTAAACTCAAGCTTCAATGTTATTGTTATTATTACCTGATTAGGATCACACGTAAGATAAAAATAACTCATGCATTTATTTTAAAGCTCATTTTAATTGGAATAATAATAATAAATAATTTCATTGGTTTTCTTGAATTAGTTTAAAGTCTACAGGCGAATTATCCGAGTTTCATGAAGAAATTTATGATTATATGAAAAAGAGAAATTTCAAATTTGTATATACAAAATTTTACACAAAACAAATACAATCAGATATTGAAATATTTCTATTTCTGTTCCCGTGTAATTACACATTTAATTCCATGTATTTTATTGCTATGCATTTATTTGTGTATTTAAATTCATTTATTTGCATTGACAATATAAGCGCTTAATTGAATCATGCAGTATTAATAAACACGACTCTTGATTTAAAACTGTGAAACACAAAACGAAATTATTTCACAGAGGTAGTGTTTCTAGTTTTTAGAGAGTTAAATCAGTTTAAAAGAATATTGGATTTAAAATTGACAATACTGCTACAATATTAAGATCGTTTTCTTTACCTTCACATTTAAAGGCATCTTGATGTACAGTCACAGCGTAAATTTTCGCCCGACCAAAAGATAAATGCAGTAGCACCGCCCGTCCTAAATTGGCTGTCTACCCCTTCAGACTCTTCTTACTTTGCGCTGTGACTGTACATACACATAAAAAAACCGAGCGATTTTAATAAATTTGATTAATACAGGATAATTTATAACGAGAGTAAAGAAGGGGAGGCCATTTTAAGTAAAAAAAGTGTATAAAAGTCCTCTCTCAATTAATTAGAGAACGTTAAGTATTTAACATCTCGGTGCAACAGCAGTTTAATACGTGGGCTGCTGGAAAAGTTTCTGGAAACTGTATGAAAAAACGCATATGAAATTTGGTAAACGGTATCATTGGTCTTTCGAAGTATTCGCCTTTGACGTCAATACACTTTTGCATACGCTCGAACCAATCTCTAAAGCACGTTTTCCACTCTAAAGATGGTACCTCAGAAACCAGTGTCCGGAATGCTTCAACCGCTGCTTCAGCCGACGAAAATCGCTCACCACGCATTTTATTTTTGATATTTGGGAACAAAAAGAAATCATTAGGTGATAAATCAGGTGAATATGGACAATGAGTCATTAATTCAACATTTTTGTTGGACAAAAAGTCAACTGTTTGACGGGCTGAGTGAGAGTTGACGTTGTCATGATGGAGAATATTTCGTCGATTTCGATTGTTTCTTCTTATTTGATCGACGACTTCCGGCAAACAAATTGTAGTATACCGTTCAGCATTCACGGTTTTTCGATCCTCTAAAGCCACGGTTGCTACGTATCCAGTTAAGCCAAAGAAACAAGCAATCATTTGCTTCGCAGCACTGCGTGAACGGACAACTTTTGTTAGTTTCGGTTCATTTTGAAATACCCAAACGGTAGATTGTTGTTTACTTTCTGGCTCGTACGAATAGATCCACGTTTCGTCACCAGTAACGATGTTATAAACTAAATTTGAAGGACCTCCATTGAATTTCTTGAGCATTTCTTCGCACCATTTGACACGACCCTGCTTTTGCGCTTCTATTAAATTGTGTAGGATCCAACGACTGCAAAGCTTTCGTACGTTTAAATGATCATGCAAAATCTGGTGTATTGCTTTCATATCAATGCGTAAAGATGCTTGAATCTCACGGTATGTCACATGTCGATCTTGCTCAATCATTTCACGCACAGGAACTACATCAGTGGCAACAGCAGATGTTGATGGACAACCTTCACGAAATTCGTCACTGAGAGAGGTACGTCCACGCTGGAATTCGGCAAACTAATTATAAACACTGCTCTTTGATGGTGCTTCATCTCCAAAAGCCAAATGAAGCCGATCGAGGCATTGTTTCGGCGTTAGACCACATTTGAAATCGTAAAAAATCATGGCACAAAAATTTTCACGCGAGATTTCCATGTTTAAACAAGGTTACTTTTTCTCAGATGCTGTACAAACAAAACTAGTTCACTTGGATAAGAACTGTCAATAGAATTATAGGCGAAAAACGTCAAATTTTTCAAATATGACAGTTGATAAACGCTAACAATTGTAGACCTACTAGATTCCAGAAAATTTTCCAGCAGCCCACGTATCTATGTACCCTTAAGATCAAAAGTTAGTAAAGTAAATCGCATTCATTATCAAGTAGTTTTGACACCTAACAAAACAAAGGAATTAGAAAGATTAGATATTATAAGTGAAGTAGCAGGAAAAGAAAGAGGAGCGAAAGTGAATGAGTGCAAAACAAAATATTAATAAACATTAGAGTAAAGACAAATGTTACTAGTGTTAAATATGGCTTTTATCTTTATTATTAGACATTTCCGTTGTATTAAAACAGCGTGTTACGACATGTAATATGATGGTTTTGCGTTTTAACGTAAAGTAAAGTAATTGTAGCATGTGATAATATTAGAGCTTGAGGAAATGCCCCAGCAGACGTAAAAATATATGTATAAGAAACCTTAATCCTTTCATAAATGAAAAATAGCGTCAGTACTCCATCTTCTCAGAGGGTTGAACAATTTATTAATCTAGATGCGAACCCATCCGACTTACAAAACAGAAAGATAAATGATTAACGTTTAATTCTGAAGTAAGCGAAAGAGGTTCAATATAAAATCTTTATTGGCAATCTGTTTACTGCTAGGCGGCTTTAAAGAAAATTGATTCGTTTCATGGAAAGTTTCTTAGCGCTCAAATTACCGTCGCGCTAACAAAACTAATGGAAATTTTGTGTAGAAAATGTAACAAAATTGCTCGTAAATATTCAATTTGTGCCAGAAATCGGTTCATTCATCATTAATCAGAGAGCACAGCATTCCTTTCAAGTGGCAATTAAGGAACGCCCATTCAAGTTCCTACCAAAGCACCTACGTATAATCGTATTCAGATCAGTTTTCAGGAGACGACAAATAAATTCAATTTCTGAAATTTAATTACAGAAAAATCAAAGTATTGAAATTATCTTCTACATTCATTATATCGGGTATTCATTTAATCCTGTCTCCCACGTGATTTTCGACGTACAAAACCAATTACTTAACGGGCCGCTAAAATTCTTAAAATCTTTAATCGACAATTACGCACACTACATATATGTATTTTGAGTTGCAGAATTTGGTTACTGGTGATGTAAAATCAGTTATGAAGGCCCTGTATAAAAATTGAAACCAAAGTTATATTTGTCAATGTCTTAGTTTAATATCAGAAAATTTTCTTGAGTTTCTCTGCAACTTTTACAATTCACGTAATCAATCATCAAGTTTCAATCAACCGACTAAAATATACAGTCGAATATTGAATCGTGAAATATTTTTTTGCGTAGGCGTTTGCCTATATGAAAAGCCAGCTGTAAAAATTAGGCAGCAGAGCGAAATGAAGCGGAACGCGAATTGAACATCATGGGCAACCCCGTAACGTCTGCTCTTGATGAATATTTATCGGAAACTTATCAATATTTATGAATCGTGTTCTTTGCATTCGCTCGCTTCTAGAACATATCCGGCAAAAAAAGAAGCACGAAAACAAAGCATGTACATAATTTAGATATACACCTAAATCCATTCGTGTTACATGAATTCGATGATAACAAATTGTGACAGGAAATTGTGCGGCGGAACGGCATTTTAAGTGTTATTATTTATATGCATTTCTATGTATTGTTAACGGAAAAATTTTAAATGTAAATATAATAATTATTACTTAGGAATACAATATAAATTAATCCAAAAGATAATAATGGTGATAATATACATATTTACAAAATAATGAAACAATGTAATATTTTCCTGAATAATATTAAATCTACTTTGCAGTAAAAATTTTTATTAACTGGAGTATTGCCGTGTCAGTAATTTCTTAATTGTTTTTAAAAACGGGGAATAACGACTTAATAAAACTTCTAATATGTTGGTCGATATTTCGTAATGTTTTTATTACTTCGTCAGGACCAAAAAAAAATAGGAAACTAAGTATTAATACTTATTAATTAAAACTATATAAAATACTTACTATAATTATAATATTAATACAATTTTAGTTAAATTAACATTAAATTGTAAAATTATTTCTAACAAAAATTGTATGTAAATAAAGTTCATTTATCTTACATCTATTTACACACAAGAAAGATGAATAAATTTTTAAGTCGGGGTATTCTCTCACCTAATGAATCAGGCCTGCATGATGTGGGCGTTGTGTCAATGCATGGTTATGTGTAGTTGGTTGTCTACAGATTGCAGTAAAACAATGCGCTGACATGTTTCTTTTTATAAAAGTATACAAATCAGACAAACGCATGGTAATCTTTCGCCTACACACTGTTGGCCCACTCTTCATATTTATTGTCCTGATGGCTGTAAATTCATCATACACATCATTTACATGCTTTCTCATAAAAGATGAGACAATAGTGTGATTGATAATATTGAAGGAATCTTGTAAAACGAATGAAACATGGCGAAAGATTAAAACTGTGATGTCAAAGGGGAAAGAGAAATCTAAAAGTGGCCGGTTACAGAGATCGAAGTGCCCTCCTTTATCTATTCAAGGCGTCATTTCTAAAGCCGAGTGTTTGCTTTCTTAAACTGCTCTCAAATCAGAAGAGCCTTAAGAATGCCAAACGTTAAAGGATTTCAAAACTTTACGTCCGCATCCTCGTTTTTAAGGGATTTGCAGAACGGGCGTGTGATTTGGGGAATAATCCGAACGACAACAAACCGCTTAGGGTCTCGAATTCGATCTGGATAAGCAGGCCGTGCTATGAATGACAAATGATGCGCATTCAAAAAAAGTAGGCTGTCACGTAAATTCAAAACGAATTCTCTTTAAAACTCCCCGGAGTGCGATCCTGTACTACGTGCCCTTTAACATTCTTCGGAGCCGACAGCGTTCTGCATTGACCTTTATTATATGTATAAAGCAACTTCAATTTTTTAAAAAATAATTATAGATTTAAACCAAATATCATAGCGTTTTTCTAATTTTAACAATTTAATATCTACAGGGTTTCGCTGGAAATTACACGTCGAATCGTAAATTAACATTAAAAAAATAGTAGAAATTATGGAAGACGGCTGCAAATATGTGTCGCAAACAGAGACCACAAATTTTGTTACCTTGTTACCTCTAAAATTGGTACGTTTTTGCTACCGCACCCTGTACTTTTGTGGTACATATTTTTAAAGACAATTCTTAATTGTTATAAACCTGGCAGTGTCTAACCTTTCCCAACTGAAATATTGTTACATTGTCGCGGGTTGGAACAGACAAGCAGGCACCCCCACCGATATTAAACCATTAATTTAATTAATTTTTATTTTAAATAATTAACACTCTCGGCCGTTACTTTATGAAATTCCATATTAAAATAAATAAAACACAACACGTATTTACTTGGATAAGATCACTTAGCTTTATTTGTTGTTGCTGCAGTTTCGACAAGTTGACAGTAAAGACAGTAAACTTAAAATACGTGTTGTGTTTTATTTATTTTAATTTTAATTTTATATTTAAAAAAAATAGTTTCTCCATGACCCTTTACGAAAACACATTCTATTATCACCGAATTATCCGCAACTAGTGAAAAATAATCTCATAACTTTCATTACTACAGACGAAATTAAATTCTGCTTCGTCTAGTTGCCTGCTGTTGCTGTATCGCATCATTATTTATTGAATTTCAACGGGGCGGAACAGCCTAATAAAACTCGTAGACTTTAGGTAAAGCTTCTATATTGAGCAAACCAAAAGTCTTATAACATATGTAATGTATTTGTGAGTAAAATTATTAATTAGTGACAAATTACTATCGTCGGTTAGGAAACAATGACTACTACGATATGCCACTACGACTACGACTCGTCACATTTATATTTATAATTTATAATTTTACTCGTAGTCCGCAAGATGTAGTACACCATTCGTGCTTCTTTCTTGTTAGACTTTTAGTCAACATATGTGCTGTTTGTTTCTCAGTGGGAATATAATCGATTTTGATCTTCTTGCTCTTCAAAGCATCTTTGATAGTGATGATGCGGATCTATATGGTTGCTTCTTGCGTGAAAAGTATGATTTTCTGCCAGTTTGAGAGAACTGTGATTGTCACTTAAGATGGTGATGTCCGCCAGATGATCAAAACCTAATTCACGAAAATATCTTTCCAAATACAAAGACTCCCTGGCGTTTTCTGTCAAATCCATGTGCTCAGCTTCTGTTGTAGACAAAGTTACCGCTTTTTGCTTCTTAGCTTCCCACAATATCGGCCCACGATTCATTAAAAACATATATCCAGTGTAAGACCTTCTGTCTTCCACACAGCTTCCCCAGTCTGCATCAACGTATCCTCTTGCAGATCTACAATCTCTCCTGTGACCATACGACAAACCGAGATCAATTGCTCCTTTTAAATATCGTAGTATCCTCTTTGCAACCTGCCAGTGTTCAAGGCCGTAATTATTATTGAATTTTTCAAATAACTTACGGCATAACTAATATCTGGTTTTGTAGCTGAGGCCAAATAATTGAGAGCACCCACCAATTCACTGAATGGAACATTGTATTCTTGCTTCAGGGTTTTCTTCAGTTTCAGGCCACTAACAGTTGCGACAGCTACTGATTTGCATTCAGCTATTCCAAATCTATTAAGAATATCCTTGATGTAACCTTCTGATATATACAATCGCCGCTTCTGGTAAACTCGAACCCTAGACAGTAGCTGATTGAACCTAAATCCTTCATTTCAAATCGACTGGATAAATATTTTCCAACTTTTTTGATTTCTTGATGCTACCAAAATGTCGTCTACATACACGACGATCAATGTTAAGTTGTCGCCTGAACCAAGTCGGTACACATGGATCAGTTGCAGTTGCGCCACAATTTTTCGTCCAATTTATTATACCTGCTTCTACCTGCTTGTTTTAATTCATAGAAGGATTTGTTTAAACGGCATACCTTGTTTCCTTTGCGCAACCCCGACAACATTTTACGTGCTTCCACACCGATCCTGTTTGCCTCCTGGTGAACAATACTTTCCAGAATTTCAGCTAACATTTTTGGTGGTTCCATCAATACTTCTTCTATTTCGCCATTCAGATAAGCGGTTGTGACGTCGAATTGTCTGATATTCATTGAATATCGAGTAGCAAGCGCAGCTAAAAGTCGAATAGAACTTAATCCCGCTATTGGAGCAAACGTTTCCGTAAAATGAACCCCAGGTTGCTGGCTGAATTCCTGAGCCACCAGCCGCGCTTTCCTTCGCTCTGGTGTGCCGTCTGAGTTAAACTTGTTTCGAAGTATCATGCGACTGCCAATTACGCTGCCTCTCTCCAGAAGATCTACAACAGACTAAGTTTTGTTTTTCATTATAGAAATAACTGCTTTTTTTCTTTAGTCGTCCTCTTCTTGCATTGTCCACACCAATTTCATCTTCTGATAGCTCGATAGCTTCTTCCTCGTTACAACCTGTTTCATTTTCATCATTAGTCTCTTCTTTCTCTTCAACTTTTGAATTTACTTTACCTGTCACTTGCAACATGTCATGTTACACCTTGTTATCTTGTCCAGCCTCATGCCAAGTTCGACTGCGCTCATTGGAGCAAAATTTTCCTTCCTCCACAAACTTGACGTCACGAGTAATAATGACAGTTCTTTTATTGACTGACTAAACTCGAAGACCTTTACTTCCTTCAGAATATCCTAAGAAAATTCCCTGTTGACTTCTTGGAGTGAGCTTGCTCTTTCCAAGCTCCCTATTCAGGTCGAAGACTTTGCTACCGAACACTTTGAGATTACTCAGGTCAGGAATTTTTCCTGTCCATTCTTCATAAGGTGTTCGTCCATCCAGACTTCTAGAGGGTAGACGATTGCGAATAAAATTAGCTGTGTTAACAGCTTCCGCCCAGAATATGGGTGGCAAGCCTGATTCTAACATAAGACATCTAGCCATATCAAGAAGGTGTCTATTTTTTCTTTCGGCCACTCCATTTTGCTCGGGGAATTGTTAAACGTCTGGCGATGCCTCGACCTTTCAGGTACTCATCGAATTCTCGATTCAAATATTCCTTCCCATTGTCGGACTGAATACGTTTGATTCGCCGGCCAGTTTGTTTCTCAATAAGCGCTATGCAGTCTTTAGTCGCCTGAAAAACTTCAGCTTTAGATTTTAAAAATCTTACTTCGTACCAGCTTGACTTGTCATCAATCAAGAGATTACTTCCTCATTGGCCTGAATACATCGGTGTGAATCAAATCGGCGATTCCAGATTCCCTGTATGACTTTTTCGAAAACGGTGTTCGACACTTCTTTCCTTTCAAGCAAATGTCACAATTAAATTTACTTACGAGAGTTTCAAACGTAATTCCCTCTATGACTCCTTTTCGTTTAGCATCTAGAATATCCTTAGCATTGGCGTGACCCATACGCTTATGCCACATTTCAAATGTCATATAATTCGATTTCACAGATGCCACGTTATTAGCATTTTCTTTGCAATCGCGCACATAATACAAGTCCCCGATCCGATCGGCATAAAGTACCACATTGTCTTTCGCGTCTAACACAAAGGCTTTTCCCTTTTCGAAACGAACAACATGTCCACTGACCGTAATTTTTCCTACAGACAGCAAATTCCTTCTGAGATCTGGAACGTGCAATGTCTTGTTCAGCGAAACATTTGTCTTGTCTCCAAAAAAGTCTGTTACGAACTTCACTTTTCCTTCACCCTTGATTGGAATCGAAGTGTCGTTTGCCCAGTTCAATAACTCACACTTCGAATCATTAATTTCAAAAAAATTGTTCAGTTCATTGCATAGATGCGATGTCGCGCCACTGTAAAGGCACCAATTTTGGCTAGAACTTAATTTCGCATTCGCACTCAATACTTCAGACGAGCTTAAACAAGCATTTTTAACGCACTGGACAGTTTCAGCTTTTGAATTTCGCATGACAGTTTCTCGCTTTATGTCCTAATAACTTGCACTTATAACACCGAATTTTGGAGTCATTCTTTGACGTTTCCGGATTTTCAACTTTGACAATTCCCGGTTTCCTTTTCGGACATCGTATTCCGTGATTTTTGCTTACCAGCATAGCATCCGATGTTCCATGACGTGTATCAATCTTGGGAGCTTCCGATTCTTCTATTACTTTTTAATTCGAAAAGCTTCGGGTGTGGGCAAAATATTACGCGATTCAATCGCATACCGGAAATTTTCGAAATTTGCTGGTAAACTATACAACAGCATGATTGTCAATAAATCCGGATTGATTTCAATGACTATTTCATTCAGTTTATCCATTGTGTCAAAGAATCCACGCAAATGTTTGTGTATATCGTCTCCATCGGTCATTCTGCACAGCGTCAATCTCTGCAACAACGTCGCCTTTCGAGCAGACCCCGTAGACTGATAGATTTCCTGAAATCTTAGCCACACATCACGGGATGTTTAGCCTTTTAGTCATTTCTTATCCAACTTTGCGTCAGTTCCCCACTAATTGCACTCATTTCTGGCTTTACAGCTGCTCCGCTCACGTAATCCCATAAGTCGTTCTTTATCAAAATCGCTTGCATCTGCAGCTTCCAAGTGTCGTAATTATTTTTTCCTAGCAGTTCAATTCTTATAAATTACCGGCACTCATCTTCCAACTTTTGGGTAATAGTGGGTCAACTTTTTACTCACGTCCTACACACTTCGCAATACTGGGCCCATAACCTATTGAATTTCAACGGTGCGGAACAGCCTAATAAAACTCGTAGACTTTAGGTAAAGCTTCCGTATTGAGCAAAGTAAAACTTTTATAACATGTGTAATGTAATTATTTGTGAGTAAAATTATTAATTAGTGACAAATTACTATCGTCGCTTAGGAAACAATGACTACTACGATATGCCACTACGACTACGACTCGTTACATTTATATTTCCAACATTATTGAATGTCAGTGTGTGGTGTTCGTCGGACCTATCATGATTTCTGGGCTGTAGAAAAAGTATAGTGTTCAACTTGTCGAAATAATTTTCTTAAGCTCTGCTCTTTCACTCAAAAAATGTCACGTGAATCGTTTTAAAAAACACGAAAAAAAAAAACAGAAAAAGATGGGCGTTTCTCAGAAACTCAAATGGTCAGCAGAACATAATACACGAAAAGAGAAACCAAATAAATGTTGACTAGTACGATAATGAAAGCGACAGAAAAAAACAAATAAAAAAATAGGAATATATACAAACGAATAAATCAAAGAGCGCGCTTTTTAAAAGCTTCGCGTCGGAAATGTCGATTTTTCACTTGTTCTTAGGTTCCTTTTTCAGTCTTTCTCAGCTGAATAAAACCCGACGATTTTCTTTTGTTTTCTGTTCATTCAAGTCTGCATATCGTCGTCGTTTGTTTCACTTCTCTTTTGCCTCTTCTTTTAGTTCATTAATTCTTGTATTACACATTAGCATGCCTTTTATTTGTGCGATATTTTATTAATTAATCAAAATAATTTTTTTATAAAAAAATTTCTCTTTAATTGCGAGCGAGTTAAGTTTTATTAAATTTCGAGGTGATCTACTGCTTTTCTTTCCCAAATTTTTAGTAAAAGTTTTTCGTTTAACACTGAATTCTGAAAGAAGGGTCTGCTGCACATTGTTCGTTGACAGGGTTCGCTGCCTGCATAATGCAGAAGAGTTAAATACAGACGTGCGTATTTGAGTGCCTAGCTAAACGTAATTCATTTTCCATGTAATAAAATATATTCCTATAAAATGTTTAATGTTCTCGCATTCTGTTGTTAAATATCGACCGTAAACGATCACATTTACTGTCTATTTTTGAATTATCAATGAAAATGAAACGTTTGAAATTTCACATTTGAAAGCCTAATTTCCATTTTGTAATAATTATAAGTATACACAGGGTATCCCAAACATTCTGAAAATAAATACACTGCCGCAAGAGGAAGTGATTCTTCAGACTAAAATATATATACACTTTTATACCACTTCCGGTTATGCGGGGAAATGTCATTAAGTTTGATTTCAAATGGAATGCTCTAATTTCTATTGTAAATTCTGATTCTACACATTATTCTAAATAAAAATGATTAAAGCTTCCCTATACTTAAACATAACGGTTTTTGAAATATCTTAAAATTTCTTAAAAAAAAATATTTCGGTGACCTTGCATTTAAGAGAATGTATTTAGGACATTATCAAATTTCAAGATTCAAGTTGCCTGTCGTTTGAAAAAATAATGTTGAGCCTTGCAAATCTTATCCTATTATCCTTGAAAAATTCACAGGATGGTCAAAATATAGTGTCGAACCTCGTACTGTTATCTGCCCAAAACTCTATTTTCCTAAATGGAACATTCTGTATATTTATGTATAATCTCAAAAAACGCTACCTTTTACCGTAGGGAAACCTCAATAATTCTTAGAAAATGTGGAGAACCGGAAATTGCAATGAAAAATGTAGTATTTCATTTAAAATAAGAAAGTTAATGGTGACTTCCGGCATACCGGAAGTGATATAAATGTGGAAAGTCTGAAGAATTACTTCCTTCTAGAGTAGTGTATTAAATTTGTGAACGTTTGTATGTTCCTTACCCTGAAAATTTCTGAAAGGCCACTAAACTTCGGATACCCTGTATATTATTATCCAGGAATATTAATATACAATATGTGTCCGATAACTACACCAGAATAGGATACGAATTGTGTTAAACGGGTCGAATCGTTTCTAACCATCAGTTAGTTATGCATGGCGTTTCAGAAGTAATGGTAAAAAAGATTGACGAGAAGTATAAATTAAGAGCAGCAAAAAAGTTCAATAAACATGAGTCCGGAAATTAATCCTTTCAGTTTTTTCTTTTTTCAGACACTACTGATCGCACTGTATATTTTTTCTTTGCTCCAGAGTCTGCGATTTCAAGTTTTGATACCTTGGATAACAATTTTTTTATAGAAAAACACCAAAAATATTTTTTAAAAGTTGCTTGTCCTATCGCTATTAATAAGAAAGTTTTTTCAAAAATATTATTCAACCTGTATAAGATGTGGTATTTTGTTGAGTGTCGTTATGTGAAGACAACAAAAGTAGCCCAAATTAGGCACCAGACGCCAAATAAGATCTTGAAACGCCAAATATGCCTAAAAAGTAGTACAAATGGCGGCATTTCGCCCAATCTGGCAACCTCGCAGTGAATATACCTATTCCATTAACCAGGGCCGGATTTAGGCATGGTCTTTATGGGCTGCAGCCCAGGGCCCCGATCAATCAAAAGGCTCCCTTCACGCTTAAAAAATAAATAAAAGATATGTTATATTATTCAAAGTAATTCATGACTCCTGGAATGTTTTATTTACACATTTTACACCATCTAATTTACTATTTAATTTTTAATTTGTTTTTAGAAATATAAAATATTTTTTTCATATATTCTTAAAATTGGAAAAATACATATAATGGGTGCTTCATAACGTACGGAAGAAATTGAAAGGGCAGCTAAAGAAGATCAAAGTAATGTTTTTTTCTTAATTCGCTTCTGACCAAACTCCAGTAACATGAAAGTTACAACAGTTTAAGTTTCTCAATTTATTCTTTAATTCACTCTCTTTAATTCACATTCTTTAATTACTTAAACTTGTTTCATAAAGTATAATTCTATTATAAAAAAAACTCTAAGTTTATCATAACCGCCATTCTTAAAATATCTACTTCCATATGTTTCCTGGTTTCTTTTTTTTAAAATTAGTTAATGCTTCTCAACAACATGAACAGTAGTTTTTGGGTAATTAATTAATCCACATCTTTTAGATTTGTTTCACATTGTATCCGTCTTCATTTTCAGCCACACTTCCAAAAGCAACCTGTGTATTCCAGTGCATCAAATAAAATAAAAAAGTCTTTCGGTTATAATTTCTGATATAAAAAAGAGTAAAAATCAGTTTCGATAAATTGACGAATGAATTGTCACAAACCCAAAACTCAAATTTGGGTGAATATTTATTAGGTAGGCCTCCGAACAGTAGTAGCCCAGGGCCACTCTCAACATCGAAAGTAGGCATTTCTCCTTTATTTAAACAAATCAATTGCGGTATGTATTTTCTACAGCGAAAGTAAATGAAAAAATTAAGCACTGGACCATTCGTCATTGACATTGTTTACAAATATTTATTTCTATGCACCGTAACACAATATTGCCTTCCTCCGAAAAACGCTTTAATTTTAAATCAAACAATTGAAGCATTTTTTAGTGAAATAAAATTCGGGTGATCTCGAAATACACTCGGATATTTTTATTTCCATCTAAAGAAAAAAAAATATTGTTATGTAGCTAAGTTCGTTTAGTATTTATTGAAAATAATAAAGCGAGACAAAATTCTCACTTTTCCAGCGCGACGCGCGTGCGAGTATCCTCACAAGTTGACCAAAAAACGCGTGCAATAAAAACAAGCTACGTATACCATGGCTATCTAGATATTAATTGCCTAATCAGTCCTTACTTCTTGTCGTTAGTAGCTTATCAGATATTGCCAAGGAATGTGCGAGCTTTTCTTAGCGAATTTGCAATATTTATTCCAATAATTTGTTTATTATAATACACGTGATCGGGAAGTGCCCCTAGAATTTGTTGTGATAGTGAAAAAGGTAAGAAGTCACCTGCGATATATTCCTGCCAAACATTTAGATTGAAGCTCGTATTATTTCGAATCGAAAAGCAACTTCTCACAATCAGTCGACCTCGCGTTGTTAATATTTAGTGATGTTAACCAAATTATATTTATTTTAATTAAAAAACCGTTTTACAAAAATATATTAACAACAGTTATTATTAGAGTTTGCTTATGTAGAGGATAATTCAGATTTAATCTTGATAATTTCAGAACGTCTTAAAATAATAGAAATTTTATTAACAAATTATATCCAAAAGACATTTGTTTCTGAAAAAAATAGCATCAAAATTAATTGTTAAGCGTTTTAAAAAAATAACTCAAGTGTAATGGTCTTGATAATTGGTATAATTTTTCAGTTAATCAAACAGTATTGCTTGGTGTTACTTGTATACAGTACCTGAAACCCAATCGTTTTTTTTTCAGGTTACGTCTCTTGTTTTATTTATTATTTAATCAGAAAAATCGTTTCTTTACGATTGATTTATTGAAAACTGTTTATAATATATCTACCTAGTGTTTCAAATTAAGTTGTTTAGGTTATTAATTTATCTAGACTTTACAATTTTTCTAATTGCTTTTTTCTTCTTTTTTTAGTGTGTGCG
The DNA here is from genome assembly GCA_036172665.1 of Prosopocoilus inquinatus. Classification (NCBI taxonomy): domain Eukaryota; kingdom Metazoa; phylum Arthropoda; class Insecta; order Coleoptera; family Lucanidae; genus Prosopocoilus; species Prosopocoilus inquinatus. The sequence continues at coordinate 27,240,920 of CM069876.1, read as the reverse complement.
TTGTGGTTGCTGGTTGGGGAGATTTTCGGCACTAGAACTGCACGCTTCGTAAAACAGTAGGGTGAGTAAAACCATAGTTTTTCCTCAATTTCATTTATTAAATATGCATATTGTTACAGTTCCATGACGGTATGCTGTGTAGACAGTAGAGGGTGAGTCAATTTCTTTTTTAGTAGGTAGTCTCTTGCAATTGAGAAATACTCGTACTTAAATAAATAAATTACAAGTATAAGAGCCAGTGTCGTAGGTAGGGCTTCTGGCGCCCAGGGCAAGATTCTGACTCTGCGCCCTCAAGAATTTCATGAAACATATCCCACAATCTAACATAAAATCGATCATTTGCAAAAATTAGAACAGGATAAAAAAAATACGAACCGACAAAAAAATGAGATTTTTTTCGAGATTTGTTTTAAAATTTTTTAACGAATTTTTATCATCACAACTCGTTCAGGATGTCTAATTCGATATTCAATCAATCAATCTATCGATACGGTTTGCCGCGAACAGACTGTATACATGTTTTTTCCTCTTTATTTTGATCTGTAGAATACACCTCTGAAGTAACTGCTACTTCTGACAAATTCTACAAAATGAAGAAAAAAATCAAATATAAGTAAATCGAAAAAGCAGCTGTTTTTGGGTCTCAGACAATTCGCCGTCGCATATTTGCCATTGCCATTGCCGATTCGCCGTCGGTAAATTCACCGTCAGCGATTTAAAGTTTTAATTAATAATTATATGTAAATAAAATAAAAAAGCTAACATATTTAATGGGAAATAAAATAATTCGTGATTGATTAAATATGATACATAGATAAAGAAACATATAAAAAATTTGGTAGTATTTCTTATTTTGCAGGTTGTTTGCAAAATCTTTCCAAATTTTTTTTAATATTCTCAGATTCTGCTCAAATTTGTGTTCATTTTCAAATAAATCAAAATCATTGCACATCAAAGGCCGTCATTTAAAATTATAAAAGAAATTGGGGGTTCCATTAATAAAAAGCATAATTATGATTATGTATTAATAACATCAATTTGTTCGTAATTTTGTGTCTTACGATGGTCGTACTTTAATTAAGAATTTGTTATGGTTCAAAATAGAAAAGTACTAGTACAGTCCATTTTAATTTACTTCAAACGTTACTTTCATTCATTTCGTAGGTATGTATCACTTGGATATCTAAAATAGTCAGAAAGTATTTTAAAGCTCATCAAGCTAAATAAAGCAGTAACAAGCGACGGCGAATTGCGCGGACGTCTAATTGGATCAACGGCGAATTGATTCTACGATGAATTGACTACGGCGTATCGGCGACGGTGAATCGTCCCATCCCCGCTGTTTTTATGTTATACTTACATTATTAAGATTATGAAATTGAAAATTAAGGATCTAATTTTATTTAAAATGTTAAAGTCAATCTAACAAAATCATTTTCACATAACGCCATAAAATCAAGCAGAAAAAGTCCTGAAACCCGTGAAATTTAAAATAAAAAAGGTAGCTATTGCAGACATTTTCCTAATTATCAAAATTTACTTACCATTTACCAAATATTAAAAAAATAGTAATCATTGGAAGATAATATTCCAGAGACATAATTAAGTAGGCGTCCTGAACAAGATGCGACGATTTTATTTATAAGCTACCTTTATTTCTGTTACACCCTGTGTTGTATACTCCGCGGCCGCCAAAAAAAGCTACAACACCACGCAGTTGTCAGTTCATTAATTGTCAAGTAAATAAATAAATTGTTTAGTAATCTGAGAAAATCGTTTTGTCTTCCATGGTCTACCTTTATCAAAACTTTATTTCAACATATGGTATGTACTATTGTAAATATGTCGAATTAAGTGTTGTTCTCTTCATACATTCTTCCAAATGTGCATTTCTGTGTTTTTGACGATGCCGTAGAAATAAGATATAAATAGCAAGTTGAATTGTTTAAAGCCGCATTCAAACTAATAAGATTACTGAAAAATGCGAGCAGAAAATTGTCCCAGATTTTTTGGCGGACCTAGTACATACAAAATTTCTTTAAAATCATCATCAATTCTACTTCCCAGGTATTTTCATAGATCCATACTTTATTCCAACCCTGTATATAGAAACTATGTATGTACACAAATAATAAAAAAAAAAAACTTTTTAAATAAATTTAACTTACCTACATAAATAGAATATGAAAAAGACAACACTTTAATTCGAACTAAAAAGTATAACATTTATTTATCTTCCCTTCCTATTTGTTGGATTTATCAAACAAATAGTTCTGCAGAATGTCAAGGAAGGTAAATAAATGTTAATTTTCAGATCATATTAAAATGTTTTTTTTTGCGTATTATATCTACAAATATTACGAGTAATGCCCGTATTTCACGGTAATATTTCTTGTACAAAATTTTTGAAATAATGACAGAAAATAGACATTCACTACGGTAACCTGCCTGTCACTTTCTTTAAAATATACATAAAAATTATCATCGTGTAAAGCAGACATATAAGAATTTTAGCAAAATACGTAAATATAGTTACAATTCAACTAAAAAATAGACTTACTAGAATATATGATGTCACTTTTAATACAATGCATTTTTAATTTCTATTTTTTTATAAGTAACAGCATAACTTCAAAATAATTTAAAAGTATAAATATACAGTGCGTCCACGGATAGGTGATAGAAGAGATATAAATGTCCAGAAATTTTTAGATACCAACGCGCCATTTAGCAGTTAATTTCTGCTTGTTTTTGAATAAATTCAAATGACAAATTTGTCAGATCTGTTTTGTGTCTACTTACAAAATTTGTGAATGTAAGTGTTAAACGACTACATACAGGAAAAGTAGGAAAAATAACCAACCCAACACTGATGGATACCTGAAGTAAATACCGACCATCCCCTGGAATTAACTCGAACGCGGTTTGACCTTGCGTTTGCAAAGTCTCTCACCACTTGAACCTTTCAAGCGTAAATAGAGATTTTTCATCTACACATTAAAACTCTCAAAACTGTATCAATCGCACGGTGTGTTATTTTTCAACAAAAAGTGAAATACAATGGCAGATCCGATAATAAAAAATCCAACATTTCCTACTTCAATATTTTCCCTGTTTGAAAGTACACATATTAAAACCGTCGAAAATTAAGTTTCACAAACATATTTTTTTTACGTTTGAAATACAACACACCATGAATTTTTCGCGTTAATTTAGAAAGGGCACACAAATTTTAAGTGCGACCGTAGAGAAATAAACAATTTTTAATTTTCGAATATGAAATGCACATGCTACGATGAATGTGCATTGTTATGTGTTTGTACTCGTTTACACACGTTCATAAATCAGTCATCAGTAAAATGCTGCAGTTTTCAGCGGAGACCTCGAGCTATTGTTTAACATTTGTGCGTCAAATAAAAATGTAACAGGGCATAAAGTGCATCCATTGCACGTATGTACATACAAATTCAAGTGCATACTTTTAAAATATTTGGAATTTAAACATGCACTGCACGAAAACTACCTATGTTTATGTGAATATAAATTTCCAGTACAATAATAGAATGGCTGCAGACTACTTTTCAGGATAGGTTTATTTGGTTTTTCAAGTCTACAAAACTATCAATCTTTGACACGAGACAAAAAGAACTTTGAAATAAATATTTGGTAATATTTAGGTCAGCTAAAAATTATGAGTACTTTAATTTGCATTTGTAAATAAAGTAACAAAGTGTCGTTCATGTTGATATCTAAGATCTAAATCCGGTACTGGCTACCGACTCCAAAGGGAAATTATTCACTCTTAAGCCGAGCGGCCACTGCGAGCGAAGCTAAACTAAGTTAAGCGAAACTAAGTTTTTTGAAAATTAGTTCCTATTAATTTCTGTGTAATCTTATGTAGACGCGGCTAAGTGAATCGAACTTTGGCTAGCGAAGATACAGGGTTCGTAAATATTTTGTATTCTGTCTAACCACCCCCTTGTTAAAAATATAAAATTTTATGCCCGTTACGTCGATGATATTTTGATTGTTTTAGAGGGTGACGTCATTTGCGCTAACTATCTCCTTGAACTTTTCAATACTTTTAATAATAATACTAAATTCACCCTTGAAATTGAAAACGATCATAGCATCAATTACTTAGATGTCAATATACATAGACTCAATTCATCCCTTAAATTCAAAATTTTTCGTAAACCTACTAACACTGATGCTATTATCAATTTTAATTCTAATCATTCATATCAACACAAATTGTCAGCTTTTTTTCATAGAGCCAATTCTATATCAATAAGTTCTTTGGATTTTACTAATGAAATCAAAATCATTTGTCAAATTGCTTATAATAATAATTTTCCTATACAGGTTATCTCTAATTTGTTTTATAATATTAAAAATAAACTTATCAAGAAAGCAGTTTTTCCTAGCCTGACAGTCTCTTCGATTTCAACCCCCAATTTCACTTACGTTTCACTCCCTTACTTAGGTACCGTCTCAGAAAAACTCAGACAAATTTTGAAACAATTAGAGGGTGTAAAGATCACTTTTTCAAATGATTACAACCTTACATCTGATCTCTCAAACTCCAAAGATGAGACACACTTTATGAGCAAAAGTGGTGTTTACTCTATCTCGTGTATGCAACCCCATTGTACTGCTACTTACATTGGCCAAACAGGTCGTAATTTATTTACCCGCGTTAAAGAACTTCTGCCCGGCTGGGAAAAACTGATTCTAATTTTGCTACCCACCTTTTAGATTCTGGTCGTTCTTTAGATATCAACCCCTCTATAAAATTACTTCATCAACTCCCTAAAGGTCTTCAACTTAACAATGCTGAAGCTTTAGAAATATTTTTGGCTAAGAATGATAGAGACGTCACCTTATTGAACGATCAGATTATCTTCCCTCAATTTAACTTCTTTAAATCCATAAATTGGAATATCTCTTAACCCTTTTTGGTTTCTTGTTGGGTTGATTTAGTTTTTGTTAGTTTTAATTTTTGCGTCATCTGTTACTGTTCAACTTTAATCATTGTTATTGTATACTTTAACCGTATTTTGTCCCTTTTGGGCTTTCTTGTTTATTTGTTTAAATTTATTATTTAGTCACTTTTTTTCCCCATTAGGGATTTTTATCGAATATGTTACTGTACCTTAGCATCACTCTGTGCAAACAACATGTCATCCTTTCCGTAACACGTTTTTACTTATAACTCGTTTAATCGAATTTTACCAAGGTTTGTCTTTTGTTATTGGTGTACTATTTTAAGCTTTGATTTATTTTCTTGTAGATTTGAAAATGGTCTTTTGATCGAAACATATCATCATAACGACTTCGACTTTTATTAATAAACTACTTTAAGTTGACAGCGTTTTTAGTGACTTAAGGCACCTCAAGATTTCAATTAAATTAATTACAGTCACTAATATCATGGATAATCCACTACATTCTGAATTTGGTCATTCATGAGATTATCTAAGGAGATACTAAAAATTAAGCTGCGACAAATGATTACCAGGGTAAATGACCACATTTGAAAATTATTTTTAATAATACAGGCTGTTCCGTAAAGTTACTGCGGACCAAAGATAATTTTTTTTTAAATGGAACACCCTGTATGTGATACACTTTTTGAAATGCCCTGATCCTGCCCTTTCTAAAAACACAAAGTTTTAATATTTTATATCGAGTTGTTAATAAGTTATGACCGCTTTTGTCTAAAAATTAGCGTATCTTTAACGTCCTCTCTAACGTTAGAAGTCATTTCCAAATAAGTTGTGACTATGAATATACTTACAAATAGGCCAAAATTATTTCCTAGTAGAAACATTTATCCCAATTGCCACCATTTATACAGAGCGAGTCAAAACACAAATGATTGAGAAACTCAGTTTTTTTAAATGGGACATCCTGTATATCTTACCATAGTCAAATTCTCCATTACTTGCCCTTTCTAAAAATATAAGAATATATTATACGATGTAGTCAAAAAGTTATAATCAGTAGTGTGAAATTCTTGTGAAAAAACCGCCTAAATCAATTTTTTTTTGTAATTTTTAATTTTTTCTTTGGTGTTTTAATGACATTTATTATTGTTATGACCATTTTTAGTGTAAAAATGGCGCGTAGTAAAACAACTATGAAGAAATAGAAATTAAATGTGAAATAAAGTGATACATTTTAGACGTAGAACTATTTATATTTTCTTCTCAATTTTAAATTGTTGGTACAAATTTTGTAGTTCATATGCAAAATTAACTATTTAATAAAATAAATTATAGAAGAAATGAGTATTCAGTTATGTAAATTAGTGCTGATGACAATTTTTTAATAAACTTTTTTTGATTCTTCTTGGAGAAGAATTGTTCTGTTATTGTAGCGGGATGGTTAAAAGTTCTCTTTTTATCAGTATTCTAATAATTTTAACTGTACTGAATGCATTCTCATAATCATGTGACAGTACGTGTCCTCATAAGCATGGCACCTTAATATCTGCTATAAGAAGTCGTATGTATTATTATAAATACGATTATTAGATTAATTCAGAGATACACAAGTAATGTCACGCAAAAAATTTAAAACATGTTCTAAATAAGATAAATGATAATTTAGAATCAAGTAATAATAAAAATATACCAGAAAATATCAACGAAAATGATTTAATGGAATTTTCACACTAAGTTGTATATAGCTTTTTGACTACTCCGTATAACATGTTAATATCTTATATTTTTAGAAAGAGCATGTAAGGTAGAATTCGACTATGGTAAGATATACAGGTGTCCCTTTAAAAAAAAAAATGAGTTTCTTAATCATTTGTGTTTTAACTCGCTCTGTATTAATGGTGGCAATTGGGATAAATGTTTCTACTAGGAAGTAACTTTCGCCTATTTGTAAGTATATTCACAGTCACAAGGTGTATTTATGTATTTACAAATGACTTCTTACGTTAGAGAGAACGTTAAAGTTATACTAATTTTAAGACAAAAGTGGTCATAACTTATTAAACATCCGATATAAGATATTAAAACTTTATATTTTTAGAAAGGGCAGGATCGAAAAAGTGTATCACATACAGGGTGTTCCATTTAAAAAATTTAACTTTGGTCCGCAGTAACTTTACGGAACACTGTGATATTAAAAATTATTTCCAAATATGGACATTTACCTTGCTAATCATTTGCCGCAGCTTAATTTTTAGTATCTTTTTAAATAACTTCATAAATGACCAAGTTCAGAACTTTGCCGAACCCTGTATAAAACAATATTTATCTTCGCTTGGTTTAGCTCTGGTCTGATTTAAGCGAATTCTTCACGGGAGTAGTTTTTAATTTCAAACACGCATTTGTTGTAGCTTGTCACATTAAATACATGCCGCATGAGAAACAACGACAATGGCAGCAAAATGTATGGAAATGCATTAAAAAGTATAATTGATCATTTTATGAATATATGCGGAGGCCATGACATACGTCTTTCTTTTGCTTCTTCAAACTAAAATATAAATCGCATAAACTTCGCTTTCAATGGCCGCGGTATCTTCGTTTCGCATAGTCTAGTTTAGCTCAAGTTCTTTAGCTTAGCTTCGCTCGCAGTGGTCGCCCGACTTAATACATTTCCATTTCCCATGCATGCGGCTTCCAGATTCAGTTTTCACTAATATTCTTTTTATTACATAGACACCTTTTCTTCTAATATTTTCAAACTCTTATCTTGATCTTGGTGACTATTATCTTTACTATCTTCTTCTTCAGGATGTTTGTTATTTCGTGATTCATCAATTGCTTGTACTTTTCTTTACTAACCATAACATTGAATCAAAATTATTTCTACCGATTCTTCTGATTTGGGAAACCTAGAACTGACCGCTATCTAATTATGACAGAAAACAATATTTAAATTCAAATTGAAGATTTTCATGAAACTGGAAATGGAGCAGTAATAGGTTTGCGTTTTTGGAGGCTAATGTTTAAATTTCTCTTTCGAGTTAAAAAAAAACCATCAATTTAAGTAAAAGTAAAACAAAATTCAAAATACGCTTTCGAATTTGTAATTTGTAAAATATTTTGCTTACTATTGATGTTTTTTTTTTTGGAGAATTCTTTCTGCAAAATTTATCGGGAAAAAAGTACAAGCCATTTATTTAATTTTTCCATTTCTCTACCTAGAATTATTTATTTCAGATAGCGAAACAACAAAATTCTAGAGAACAGAGCCGTATGATATTTGAAGTTGTTTGTTAACGACTTATAAAGCAACTATTGCCTAGAACCACAATATTTTCTCCCAAGAGAAAAAAAAGATTAAAATTTTATTAATCAAAACTAAGTAACAATTAAGTAAAATAGGAAAAACAGGATTCTTTGAAAATTTTTACAGAAACTTGCCTGATAAATAAGAAAACGACAGTTTTCGAAATTTACAAAAATGGTAAAGAAAATTGAAGTAGATTATTTGCTAGTTAGTCGTCAGTAGTTTGAAACGTACTGAAGATCCAGTCAAAGGAAATGAATTACCTCTTTATGAACACACGTATTACACAATAAGTCTTAGATTATATACCGGCTGTTTCAAATTGAGTGTGCACTGAAGGGATCTCCTAAACCGTAAGAGATACAAATCCGGTTAAATGGAATAAAAGTTGCACGAATCAATGCCTAAGTCGTATCCAGTGAGAGAATGATTTTTTTCTTATTTCTTCTTGAGATATTAATTAAAAGGTAAAAAAATTGATTTTCTTTTTCTCTCTGTATCTCTTTTATTACACATAATTTTTAAATTCTGATTTCACTTTCTACAGGCACTTTTTGATTCTGCTTCGAGTTGGAATAAAAGAATTGAAGTCAAACGATTCGTCTTTCCGCGATCATCTTCAGTTTCGATTTTTTAAATACAACTTATGTCTTTTTATTATTCTATTCGATAGATCTTTTTCTCCTTACTGTAATGATATATGACACTTAATAGTTAATATTAATCTGAAGTTTAAATAATACATATTTTTATATGAAAATTTTATTTAATACAAATTTCAGATTTTTAGTTAATTTTCCTAGCTATAGTGTAAATTATAATAAACTATTTAAAGTTTTTCTGTATCGTTATTTTAATAATGCACTGCACTTACGAACATTTTTACCGACAAATATCTAGTGGTTCTAATATAACTTGCTAGATTAGTATCTCAGCTTTGGTATAGGAATGAAAAAGCCTAGTTTTTAATTTGACTCGCACTGTTGGGTTAAAAGAAAAAGTGAATACTAATTATACTAAAAATATTTAGATATTACTGAATAGTGCCTTCTACAAAGACACTGGCAGCTAAAAACGAATATTCTTGTGATAAATTTGAAAGATACTTTCTATAATAATGTAATTTTTTTTAATTTCTTTAGCATTCAGTAGCTCTTGACACTGCACTATCTTTAATTTTTTTTAAATATGGTTAAGTCCAAAAATGTTTCTATTCTGTAACATTGATGTGGACTTGATATTGCTATGTTTCAAGTGACCTTACAAAATTAGTATTCTGTAAATAGTTTCGTAACTTGCAATCCGTTTCAAGTATTATCTCGAGTTAATATGCATCTCTCTTCAATTTGCGGTCGGCAATCGACGTGAAATGTTATAAAATCGTAACAAGTTCTCTTCAAGTATTGAAGACCATATCAATTGATATGCATATCAATGTTACAGAATAGCTCTGATCGTTTTGACTCGTTTTGACCAGTTGCAGTTTGGCACGTTATATCAGGACCACCATCCATAATTTAAAGAGGATAAAGTAGGCTTTATATTTAGGACTTTGAAACAATGACTAGCATTAAGATAAATAATAAGGCAGAACTAAGAAGGCGAATATTATATTCTTACAGAAATATTTCGCGAATTCATGTTCGACACGCTAGACAACATACAGGATTAAAAACGAATATGTATCTTGAAAACAGTGGAGGACATTTCACTTTATTTATTTCACAAACTCATGTTCTTCTATAATTTTTATTCAACGTATTTATTTTGTTCTTGCAATTTAATATGTTTATACTGCTGTTTATTTGGTTTGTGTTAACCATCTTATATCATTTAGTCAAAACTTATTGATTTTTCCTCTTCCGACAACTGAAGGTTAGTTGCTAATACTTAACAAATAAAAAAGGTGGTTAGGAATAAATTTACTTATTAGGAAAAACATGACGAAACTGTATCAGTTCTTTTGTCATATTCTAACTTTACCTCAAAAAAAGGTCTTAAGTATTATACTACTGATATCACCAGAAAAAATGCTATCGACTGGAATAATAAAAAGATAAGAAAATGAACCAAAAATTTGAGATTGTATTAAATAAATTTTCATATAAAATCTGAATTATTTAAGCTTCAAATTAATATCAACTATTAAGTGGTATATCATTACAATCAGGAAGAAAAATGCTATCGAACAGAATAATAAAAAGACATAAGTTGTATTTAAAAAATCGAAACTGATGATGGTCGCGGAAAGGCGAAACGTTTGACTTCAATTCTATTACTCCTATTCAAAGCAGAATCAAAAAGTGCCTGGACAACGTCAAATCAGAATTTCAAAATTATGTATAATTAAAGAGATTCAGAGAGAAAAAGAAAATCGATTTTTTTACATTTTTATTAATATCTCAAGAAGAAATAAGAAAAAAATCATTCTCTCAATGGATACGACTTAGGCATTGATTCATGCAACATTTATTCCATTTAATCGAATTTGTATCTCTTACGGTTGAGGACATCTCTTCAGTACACACCCAATTTGAAACAGCCGGTATATTAAACGAATTTCATATATTTCAAACAACGAATATTTCTTCAACTCCTATTTCTTTTTTACGATGTTGTAATAGAATTTGTTGATACCATAATAAGGGCCCCATTTTTTATGAGAGCTTTGCGGTTTATGGAAGGGGTTCATTGGCAGACAAGTTGTATCAACGTATTTAAAAAATGGCAAATTATGACTATTATATGTACGTTTATCTTTTACTTACTTTTATATGCCCACGAAAATGCATCTCGGTGGACAAAATTAAATAATTATCATTGTTATAGCACTCGTAATGGATTTTTATTAGAAATTCCGCATCATAAATTAGCTTTTTTCAAAAAATCGTCAAAATACTTAGCCATAAAAGCTTACAATAAAAATTTCCAAATACTTACAAATCTTTGGAAAATAACGAGTTTAAGCGAAAAATGAAAATACTTCTAATTACAAAATTTTATTACACATTTGGAGAATTCTTGGAAGATGCTTCTTTGTAATTGGTTAATGAACCTGTGTATTACTTTTAATGTATGTGTATTTTAATGTACTTTCATTTTAAATGTTTTCTTTTAATGACTCTGACTATGTCCAAAACCATGTACTTGGTGAAATGGATCGAAATAAATTGTTATTATTTGCTACTTGTAAACCGAAAGAAATTTTATATAGTGGATTCTCTCGTAAAAATGAAATCAAATTGAAATTGGAGAACCATACTAGAACAGAACAATAAAGGAACTGCTTAGAAATGCTGGGCACAGGGCATCTCTAAGCAGTTGTCTACGTCCACACAAAATGATTTTGTTACTAATTGTAAGAAGAGTAATTGTGCCTTCAATGCTATTGAATGCTTTTCTGAAAAAAGACAAAATTATGTTTTGCAATCATGATTTATCTGCAAATCAAATCACTTTAATTGGAATATGAATTAATTAAGCAGAAGCTCACTCATTATTAGTCTCTTTTTAACGATGAGTCTTTCTTTCGCATTACTGAGCAAAATAATCAATCATTTGATTTGATTGCCAGCGAGAACGCTATCACAAACAATTTAATTAAAAAAAAGCTGCCAATAAATTTAGTTCATTCATTTTCTGCTAACCGCCGCCGCGCATATAAACTGCAGTTTCGTTGCGTTCACATTAGGTTCGAAGCGCCTTTATTTCAATGGCGTCTCGACGGCATCGATCGAGCTATATATTATCTCATAAACTTAGTTTTCTAACGTGCACCCCATAAGCGTTATATCTCACAGTATATCTTATTAAGTCAATAGCGGGCTTATATTGTTCTTGTTAATAATTTATGTTGGAAAATGTTAAATTATTAAGATAACTAGATGACACGAACGCCGAAAATTAGAGCAGAAACGTTCAGCAAAATAAATTTTAAAACCTAGACAAGGAGGATAATAATAATAAAATAATGGTATAAACAAATAGCAAATCGTTAACACACTATGTAGAAGAACCACTTCTTTTTTGTCTAACTTTTGTTTGCTTTTGCTTCAGTCACTTCTAAATTAGTTGGCTCCTTGACGATTTTAAAGTTTTTGCTGTCATTTCTGGGCTTATATTTTTGTTTCTTAGTTACGTCAACCTTGTTTTCATATCTTTACTATAGCGAGTGTTAAACTGAATATAGCTAACTTTTCTATTTTTAAAGATAGAAATTTTGTTGAATTAGCTTAAGATTCCATGATTCTAAATTTCAAATGTAAAAGCAATAATTGCACTGCAAATAGTAAAAATATTTGTATGGCCATATTTTTTATTTTTGAAAAAGCATTGGTAATTTTTATAATCCATTTGGTAGAGAAACCACATTTTGAACTTTATCAAATTAAAACGTTTTGATATGAGCTATCCTAACATTGTAACTTTGATCATTTTCGTCTTGTTTAATTCAAGTAAATAGGGATGTTTTCATAATGGAATTTTAAATTTAAAGTTCTTTGGAAATAAGAACGCGTATAGTTTTTCTATTCTCAAAGTGACTCTAAATTATAGTCTCTTTTAGTCCTACTAAGAAAACAGTGCTAGATCACATAAAAAAATAAATTCGCTATTAAATTTACTTTTTTAATATCTAAAGAAATCCTAACTTGTAGAGACGAGTTTTAGTTTTTTAACTTTTTAACTGTAATTGGGTTTGATCATTAAACAGGGTGTAACTTTAATAAGGAGATAAACTTCAAAGGCTAGTTTTCGACGCCGAAGCACGAAAAAAGTTCATAAAAATATCTATCCGCAAACGTATAGTTTTTGAGATATAACAAAAACAAATTTGTATTAATATAATGCTGTCGCCACTAAACAAATTTACATGTTCATTGTAACAATTTATTCTAAAACCCAGTTGCCTTTCTCCACAAACTTATTCAGCTTTTTTCATTTTTCTTGTTTTCTAAGAAACTCTCTCCAAAATTTGATTCTTCCTAAAAATAATAATAATGATAATAATAGCCTTTATTTGTGTGAATGCAACAACAAAATTAAAAGGAGAAAACCATGAGGCCACATTACACACAAATCGCAAGGCAAAGTTCAGATAATAATCTGCTTTTAAACTTAATCTTGAATAAATCACAGTCATGGTTGCCTACTAACTAAACTAAACCTACAGTTAAGATAAGCTAAGTCGCCGAGGAAATGGAAAAGAAAAATTAGTGAACCCAAAATGAATGCTATGGTATACATAACCAAAATTTTGTATTAGATTATTAGGTTAACGTCTACAATAACGTACAGCTCAGTTTGAGTTATTAGCCAGCTAGTTAACTAGTTAACTACAAGTGTATCAAATAAAAGGAATAATTCTGTATTACTAAATGATGTGTACTATTAGAAAAAGTGTAACATTTCACAAAGTTTAATGATTCTGGCTTAGATATAACTCATTTTTAAGTCTGATTTTAATAACTCTTAATTGTTGATAATGCAAATGCTAAATTGTTGTAGTTATTATAAATAGCAAATGAGTAAGATCGTTAATTACAATTACAACACAGTTCTGTACGCAGGTGGTAAAATCAGACCACGAAATTTGGTACTAAGATTATGTACAGTTGCGGAAATAGAAAGCGGGACAAGTCTTATAACGCAATTTGGGATTATTTTGATGGGGTGAAGTGTGGTGACGGTCGTGACCATTCTAATTAATTTATTACCGTCACAACGTCAGAGATAACTTATAAAATTATGTTCTTAAGTATGTTTCATCATTCTGGCTAAAATGTAAGAGAAGATTTTCGACCTGTGAATCAAATGGAATTAGCCAGTAGAAGAATTATGTGACATTTTTGATAGAATATATTATAAATCTTAATTCAATCAAAGCCCGGACATTTGCATTCAACAATTAAATCGAAAGGCTGCATGACCAAATACTAAGATCCGTTATTTTGTTAAATTTTACTTATCTTGGCGATAATGGTAAGTAAAATAACTATTACATTAGTATGATGTATTTGTATGAAGTATTTTTTCCTTATAATTTTTAATTATAAATCGAATGATTAATCATTTTATTTAATGTAAAAGTCCATAAATTACTTGTTACCGACATTTAGAAGTAAAGTTTAAACTAATGCAAGGTTACTGTCGCGCTTTCTACTTCCCCAACTGTACATCTGATCTGAACCGAATTTTATTGTACAAATAGAGTGGTGTTTATAAATAATTATTTTATATTACATAATGTTACAGTTTGTAATTTCTGACGATTAGGCATGTGAAGCCAACCAATGCCACGTAATTTATGTGAAATTTGGGCGTATTTCCTAGTCATATAACTCAGCCACTTAAAAATATTTGCTTTGAATTTCTTTTGGCCACGTTGACTACAATTTTCAGCTCCTGAAGCTGTAGGTATTACGGTTTGATATATATTGCCGGTCGCCGCCCTTATTGAGACACCCGGTATAATTATAAAGCTGAGATTGTATAACTCTTTCAAATATTTTAGACATAGTAGGCAATATGCATATTTATAGGATGTAAATCCTAGATTGACGCCGGATCTTTAACTTTGGGCAAAAGACGAATTAAAGCATGTTTCCGGATCAGAGGAACTGAGTGGCTGCTAATACACAAGTTAATTATATGTGTAGTATATGGGATTATTAAAGGACAACATAATCTGATCATTGTAATATTAATATCGTCTGATCCTGTTGCTGTAGAACTTGTACCGTTAATGATACGGTAAATAGATTTTGTACCTACAGTTTGAAAAGAAAAGTTGACTTCATTTTCAGAATTTACTTAGTAAGAGTACAATGATTGGCAAGTAGCCTTAGAAGACGAGATACTATTAAGAAAATATTACTGATTTTATTTAATTCTGTAAGATGTGTTGATATATTATGATTACTAGGCGTAGGATAATTACGCATTTGCATATTTTCAACATTTTTATAAATAAATGCAAATTTTAATTCTTTAGGACATTAATGCAAAAATTGCTGCATTTTTTGTTTTAATTGCAAATTTGCCATTATTTCTTGTTGCCCAGTGCAAACCAGCACTTTCTAATACTCAATCTGGACAATTAGTGTTCTAAAATCAGAATACTTGGAAACAATAAGAGAATTACCAGGGTATGGGCACAGTCTACACATTCTTTTCAGTGGGTGTCGGCACCTTTGATGTTTGTGTGTTCAATCTAACCACTGCACATTTTTCCACGAGTCGATTATTATGTGTCTTTTCGACCCCGTACCACGACGAAAGCCAAATTTCGATTCCGGCGGTATTTATTCTATAAAAGTTAATTTTACTTCATATTTAAGTGCATATTTTGATGATTTTGATGCATATTTCAAAGTTTTTTAATGCATAATTATCCTAAGCTTAATGATTACTATTTTTGGTTAAAGCCAAGAAAGACTAGATTTTTCCACAGAGTTGTATTACTGATAATAATAATAATAGTAAAGGGTTTTCCAAGAAGTGCGTCAGAACTTTAATTCCAAAAAAAGATTGATTTTGAACGTAAATGGCAAATCTTGATTGAGTTCAGTACATTGTGTCAAGATAACATGGACCAGGAAATTTTCATAGAGATCTTCATTTGAAGGCTTATACAGATCAAATCACTCAAAGATTTGAAGCCAAAGGCTCTGGAGCAGTTGAAGGTCGATCCATTTTTTGCATTTTTTGCTTTCCGATTAAGCACATTTCTGACTCGATGGGTCTGCAAACGAGCATAATTTTTACAAAAATAAACCACAAACAATTCCCTACCTTAAATGGAACTTTCAATACAGCATTACAAATATACCACCCGATATGTGTGAAAGAATAGTCGCAAATTGGGCCTTCAGAATGCGTTCAGTCAGACGAAGTCGAGGAAGGCATTTAAACGATATTATTTTTAAAACCTAATGATATCAATTGTTCCTCAAAATAAAACTAAGATTAAAGGATTATCACTTATAGTTTTCAGAGTGTCTCATTTGAAAGTTCTGACGGTCTAATTGGAAAACCTATGTAATATAGTATGCAGGGTATTTTACAGCATCATAGAAGAAATGCAGTTGGTTAAAATTTAGGGGAAAGAAAATTTAATGAACCATTTTATACTTAGCGGAACATTAATAAATTTTGGAGATATAGTCACAAGTTTAAAAGCAAATTGCAGAAACTGAAAACTGATAATGTCATTGGATGTGGAATTAAAATTCCTTTAAAATGATATGCCACCATGCCGCATTGTTTAAAATTTGGAAATTCAAAGTACGCACAGCCTTACCTAGAGAGCACTTACTATATAATCTCTCGACTTAGTACTGTTTGTGTTTCTATTTGCTTTAATTTGGTTTTTGTTCGAATTTCCTGTTCTGTTTTGATTGAGAATGAATACGGAGGAGAAACGACTTTAGACAAGAACAAGTTTCATGTAATTAATTCCAAAATAAATTAAGACTGTTAAAAACTGATGAATAGTTGGATGAAGAATTAAAATTCTTTTAAAATACATAATAGGAGTATACATATACGTCACATATCATCTTATCATTTGAAATTTTGAAGTTCATAAATGCATAGCGCCACCTAGCGAATGTTTTACTTTAATTAAATATCTTTTTTTGTTTTAATTTCGTTTTTGTTCGAATTTCTGGTTTTTCTTTATTTTAATCTTTGTGTTAGCTCTAACAATAATTCTGGCAAAATAGTCTACAGAAGGAAATTTTCTGAACCAAACATTACCCGTTTCAAATTGACTTTAGAAGGTGAATTATGGAATAAAGTGTATGATACATGTCATGCGAATGATTCATTTAATTATTTTTATCAAACTTTTCTAACACACTTTAATACATCCTTTCCCTTAAATAAATGCTTCATTCGTGCTAGTAAATCTAATTTTCCGTGGTTTAATAAAGACTTGCATAGACTTTCCTGTGACCTACGAGAATTGAATCGTCTTTGTAAGAGATACAATGACCCTTTTCTATTAAATACTTACAATAAAAAAAAGAAAAATTACACCACAGCTTTAATAGAAGCCAAAAAGCTGTATTTCGAAAACAAAATCTTAACTTCCTCTAATAAATCTAAAACTACGTGGGGCATTGTTAGAAATTTAGTAAATACAAAAAAGAATTCTGGTTTTAATTTATCCTCACTATCCGAAAATTCGAGTACTGATCCGAACACTGTAACTGAGTTGTTCAATGATCACTTTAGTAGTATAATTTCCCACATTTCCCACTCAGATTGTGTATTATCATAACATGTTTCTACGGCCTACCGATCAAGAAAAAGTGAGATCTGTAATTGAAATAATTTCTAACAAGAGTTCTGCAGGAATTGACGAGGTGCCTTGTTCTTTGCTTAAAAAGGTCTCTTGTTATATAATTGTTCCTCTAGTACATATTATAAACAAATGTTTCTCAGAAGGAACATTTCCAGATTCATTAAAATGTGCGAAAATTTTACCGGTTTACAAAAAAGGCAAACGCTCTGATGTCAATAACTACAGACCAATTTCTCTTTTATCGGCTTTTAGCAAGATTTTTGAAAAAGTTCTAAATAGAAGACTAGTTTCTTACTTAACTAAATTTGAAATATTAGATAAAAATCAGTTCGGCTTTCTCAGTAATGTTTCAACTAAAGACGCCATTTACAACACTTTAACTCATATATACGAAAATTTGGATAATAAACAAAATGTGCTAGGTATATTTTTTGACCTTTCTAAAGCGTTTGACTTTCTAGATCATAATATTCTTTTCAATAAAATGGAGAATTACGGTATACGTGGCGTTGTTTTGAATATCTTTCGGTCATATTTGAGGAATCGAAGTCAAATTGTTTCAATCTCATCAGAAATCGGCGGCATAACTAAAAGTTATCAATCTTCAGAATCACCTATACATCGCGGGGTCCCGCAAGGATCAATTTTAGGTCCGACTTTGTTTTTAATTTACGTTAACGACTTGTCTTTATCCTTAAAATCGGGCCAATTATCTCAGTATGCTGATGACACCAATGTAATTGTTGTCGATAAAAACATTGCTGGAGTGTCAAAAACTGGTTCTGATGTGATTAACAAGATGAATGAATGGTGTTCGAACAATAGTCTCAGTCTTAATATGAATAAGACTGGCATCGTTACATTTAAAAAACAATCAGCTGATTCCAGTGTCTACGTCAAATTTAATAATAAATCTTTGCCAACGTCAAATACAGTTAACTTTCTCGGTCTCTCTGTTGATGCTAAGCTTGATAGGGAACAGCACTGTAATAATTTAAGTAATAAATTGTGTTCTGCTTTTTATGCTTTAAACAATTTAAAAGATAATGTGGAGATAACTTGTCTTAAAACGTTTTATTTCGCATACGTTGAATCTAGACTTCGTTACGGATTAATTTTCTGGGGATCTTCTATTCGCAGTACAAATGTTTTTTTGCTACAAAAAAGAATTATAGAGTTATGTGTGGAGCACCAGTTAACGGCCCATGCAGACCACTATTCCAACAATTGAGAATATTACCCCTAGCCTGTTTATACATTCTCGAAATCGCGACATTTTTAAAACAACATGAGCATATGTATGCTCGAAACTCTGACATGTATCACAATATGCTAACCAGAAAATTTAATGATTTTAGCATTCCGAGCCACAAATCTTCATTATATCAAAGTGGTGCTCATTTCAAAGCCATAAAAGTTTTTAATGCATTACCTCCGCATATTAAACATACCAACTCCGAACAATTTAAAATTTTATTAAAAAACTACCTTCATACTAAGAATTTCTATCATATCAATGAATTGATTGACGCTTAATTCTACTCTGATTGACCAATACCCTCCCAAACTCTTGTGATAATTTGTGCACTATTGTGATATTCTTTTTTATTATTTGTGTTAGTATCGTACTCTGTGATTATCTGTTTTATTTATACTTTACATTTATTCTTGGTTCTTTTTACTTTTATATGATGAAATGTAATGAGAATATCCGTATAAGGATCTACAAATTTCATATGCAATACAGTGTAAAATTGACAATGTCCACATCCTTATTGATCAGTTACAATAAACTATATTATTATTATTATAAACGACTTTAGACAAACACAGGTGTCCTGTATTAAGTCGAAAATAAATGAAAATTGTTAAAACAGACAATAACAGAAATTGTGGAATCAATATTCCTAAAATATATCATTGAAGTCATCCTGCCATTTCAAATTTTTGAAACTCACACATACAACGCCATCTAGCGGATGTTCAGAAGAAATTATTTCTCAAGAATTAGTACTTTTTATATAAATTTGTGACTACATATATCTCTAAAATATGGTTCATTATATTATTTTTCACCTCTAATTTAATTGGCTGTATTTTTGAATGAAGTTTCGAAACACCCTATATTTTTAAGCTCTTCTTTAGTAAGGTACTTTGAACTTCATATTATTGCACGTTATAAGTACAGAAAGTGTTTTTAAATACATAGTATATCTTTCCTGTACATTAATTTAGAGTTCTTTTTCGTTTCTAATTTAATCTCTTTGATACGTATAGTATATCTAAAATTGTTTGGACAAATTTTTATTACTTCTTCATTGGAAACCCAGGAAAACCAGAAAATGAGAAAATGTGATAAATGAAATGACTCCTTTTTCCTTTGATCCAATACAGATTAAATTCACTTTGCACTACGTGATCGCTATTAAATTACAATTTTGCAGACACTTATTTTCCAGCTTCTCAAAGAGAAATTACCCTCGCAGGTTATTCCACACATGTGCAACCGGCGCGACGTACGGACGGCAAAAACGGACTTTGAAGTTTGTCGATCTCTTCGGATATTATGTGTGCAGAATACGTTCGTATCGTCATTGTATTCCGGGTAGAGCGTAACGTATTTTATCGATATTAGTTTGGCTCAAAAAACGTTGATGTGAGTACTTGCAGAGTTTATGTTCTGCGACGCTCGGATATAAAAGCTTCGTTGAATAAAACGACCGCAAAAGATATTTTGCATACGCGTAAATCTTCATTGCGATTTTATAACATACATTTTTAATATAGGAAAATGTAAATGGCTGCAAGAGCTGTAGATTGATTATCCTAACGATAAAAAAAATTGTAATATAATAACTAATACTCTATTTTATTGCAAATGATAGTTAATCATTTAGAGGACATTACAAATTGGATTAAAACTCCTACCCACAATATACTGTTTTTGATCCTATACCTGTAGTACACGAGAAGCAAAACAAAAAGCCTCTGTGCATACAGGGTCTGGTATGCATGGTTTCTAAGATAGAAAGCATTGAAGATTCAGATATAAATTGGTTAATGGGCACTGGTACAGCTGCATTGCGTCACAAGAGTAATGAACCTTCGCGGAGTAGAAGGACACGCAATCGTTTATCTTGAAACAAAACTATAAAACTTTATGACATAAAGGAAAAAAATGTATAACATGCAATGCATTCTTTCAGACTTTGAACTTGCATATGCATACGTGGGCTGCTGGAAAATTTTTTGTAATCTAGTAGGTCTAGAATTGTTAGCGTTTATCAACTGTCATATTTGAAAAATTTGACGTTTTTCGCCTATTTCGAAATTCTATTGATAGTTCCTATCGAAGTGAACTGGTTTTGTTTGTACAGCATTTGAGAAAAAGTAATTTTGTGTAAACATGGAAATCTCGCATGAAAATTTTCGTGCCATGATTTTTTACGATTTCAAATGTGGTCTAACGCCGAAACAATGCCTCGATCGGCTTCATTTGGCTTTTGGAGATGAAGTACCATCCAAGAGCAGTGTTTATAATTGGTTTGCCGAATTCCAGCGTGGACGTACATCTCTCAGTGACGAATTTCGTGAAGATCGTCCATCAACATCTGTTGTTGCCACTAATGAAGATGCTGTGCGTGAAACGCTTGAGCGAAATCAACATGTGACATACGGTGAGATTCAAGCATCCTTACGCATTGACATGAAAGCAATACACCAGATTTTGCATGATCATTTGAACGTACGAAAGCTTTGCAGTCGTTGGATCCCACACAATTGAACAGAAGCGCAAAAGCAGGATCGTGTCAAATAGTGCGAAGAAATGTTCAAGAAATTCAATGGAGGTCGTTCAAATTTAGTTTATAACGTCGTCACTGGTGACGAAACGTGGATCTATTCGTACGAGCCAGAAAGTAAACAACAATCTATCGTTATTCGTATTTCCAAATGAACCAAAACCAACAAAAGTTGTCCGTTCACGCAGTGCTGAGGAGCAAATGATTGCTTGTTTCTTTGGTTTAACTGAACATGTAGCAACCGTGGCTTTAGTAGAGGATTGAAAAACCGTGAATGCTGATTGGTATACTACAATTTATTTGCCGCAAGTCATCGATCAAATATGAAGAAACAATCGAAATCGACGAATTATTCTCCATCATGACAACGCCAGCTCTCACTCAGCCCGTCAAACAGTTGATTTTTTGTCCAACAAAAATGTTGAATTAATGACTCATTGTCCATATTCACCTGACTTATCACCTAATGATTTCTTTTTGTTCCCAAATATCAAAAATAAAATGCTTGGTGAGCGATTTTCGTCGGCTGAAGCAGCGGTTGAAACATTCCGGACACTGGTTTCTGAGACACCATCTTTAGAGTGGAAAACGTGCTTTAGAAATTGGTTCAAGCGTATGCAAAAGTGTATTCACGTCAAAGGCGAATATTTCGAAAAACAATGATATCGTTTACCAAATTTCATATGCGTTTTTTCATACCGTTTCCACAAAGTTTTCCAGCAGCCGACGTATGAAGGCAGAACGTACAAACATTTAATTTAAAATAGCTTTTGATTTTTACTTTGTAAAGTTAATGCATATCTGAATTGATATGATTTCATTAAATTGCTGTTATTATGAATATAGAATCCGTATAACTAATGCATATAACTTCCGTTTACCAAATTTCATATGCGTTTTTTCATATCGTTTTCAGATACTTTTCCAGCAGCCCACGTACATTCAGAAAAAATAACATAAAAGATTTTATGAGAGAAGTGAGAAATGAATCATAATTCCCATTTTGGACTCAAAAGAGGTTGACTTTTGGAATTTCTCTGATAAATTTATTTCTTGCAAATTACTTGAGTAAACACCTTGAGTAGATGACTGCTTCGTAATCACAAAAGAAGTCAATTTTACTAATTTCGTACGCAGTAATCTAAATAATTGAAATCGTGGACAGTTTTATGAAACAAAATATTATAAATATAGCGTTCCTGTCATAACCATCTTTTGCTTTTTTAGAACTTTCGTAGATCAAAGTATTAAAATCAGCGTTAAAGAAACCGGAGCGTCTCCACCAAACATTTATTATTATAAATTTTTGACAGATTACAAAATCAATTTCTCCAGATCAGAATTTTCCATCAGTTATCCTAACCGATGCACAATTGTTTTTAACGTGTAAACCATCATCATTACTATTTTAAACAGTCTAAAAGATTTAACGATATACGACATGGCACGAACCAGATTAAAAATTTCACATTAAGCACTTTTATCGTTTTGGATTAAATTTAAATCCTGGGCGTAACACATTTTTCACAGCTGCATTACCAATTTGCGATTTTCGATATAATTTCAGTTTAGTTTGATTTATAAAGCTCTTACTGTGGTAATGGATCAACTCGGTGGGTTTATCCTATTATATTTGCTTCATTGATTTTAGATAAATTTAAAATTTTTAGTGTGTGCAATCTATTCATATTATAACGAAAGTAAACCAATCTGACACTTTAAATTAAAAGCCCTAAAGCACTGAAACTTAAATATTAATTTAGAAAAAATTTGTGCAAATCGTTTTTGATTGCAGTGAAAACCTCGAGCAGCCTCTGGACAGCTGTTTCAGCCCTGCTTGGGGCTTCTTCAGCAGAGACGTAGCTCGACATTCCCACTGCAAACCAAAAACGACTTGCCCAATTTATTCGCAATTGCGATGTAAGAATGATGAGCAGATAAAATAGCGACATCTTACTATCGCTTTTTGACCTGACATTGCAGTAGGATAGACAAATTAACAGCAAGCATGGCCGCCTTGCATGGGGGACTTATTAGGAGCAAATCCCGCTTCAATTTGTCTATCCTACTGCAATGTCAGGTCAAAAAGCGATAGTAAGATGTCGCTATTTTATCTGTTCATCATTCTTACATCGCAATTGCGAATAAATTGGGCAAGTCGTTTTTGGTCTGCAGTGGGAATGTCGAGCTACGTCTCTACTGAAGAAGCCCCAAGCAGGGCTGAAACAGCTGTCCAGAGGCTACTCGAGGTTTTCACTGCAATCAAAAACGATTTGCACAAAATTTTTCTAAAAACTTTCATTATGTTTTGACAGCAAGCATGGCTGCCTTGCATGGGGGACTTATTAGGAGCAAATCCCGCTTCAATTTGTCTATCCTACTGCAATGTCAGGTCAAAAAGCGATAGTAAGATGTCGCTATTTTATCTGTTTAAATATTAATGTACTTACTTACCTATTATACAAAATTTATTGTTTATGTTCTACGAAGTATAAAATGTTGCTTTAAGTGAAAGTTATAAGAATACGCAGATGTAAGCGAAACAGAAAAAGTGATCATTAAATTCAGGACTAATATAAAGAATAAAAAGACATGTTTCTTCTAATAATTTCATTTACATTTACTCTGTAACATGACTGCATTTCTGTAACACCCTATACATTAAGAATAAATTTAGCTCACTGCAGCAAGCCTTAACTTTAGTCCTAAGTGCCTGCTGCTAACGTGGCCTGAAAATACAACTTCACTAAATCTTGCAGTGTATTCAAAAAGCCAAACAACGATATCCTAATCAAACTTACAGGACTCAGCAGAGCGTTCGAATCTTAGGCGGAATTGCACTCGCTTCGCTGAACGTAATATTCTCATTTCGCTTTGAAAGTTTTGTTGTGATTTTCTGATGCAAATAGTTGAAATGATTGAATTGACGACCGATAAAAAATGCAGCGGCGTCAAAGGCAGAACAGAATAGAATTCGAGCGCCATTGAACTCGATTTAGTTTATTTTTGATAGCTCTCGATGTTTGATGCCTATGAGAGCAGAGCCCACATTAACGTAATGAGATTTCTGTTTATGAAACAATCTCTTGGTTCATAATTAATAACGAGTTAGTTATTAGAATTCTGGTTTCTAATTGGAAGCAGTGGAATTCAGTATTCGAACATATTTATAGTTGGAACGGTGATTAATGAAGAGGAATTAGAAAAAAAAATATATCCATCAAGAAAGATAGCTCTGTGTAGACGCGGATTGCGTGTCTATGACATAAAGGATAAACCTATTGTTTTAATTGTTGTGCCTGAGGTGATTTATTGAGATTCTGGTAGGAAGGGTTTGTAGAAGTCATGTATTCTACCTATAAATTATTTTACACCCCAATACATCTTGTAAGGCATTTCAAGTAAATTATAGGAAACCTCTTCCTCCTATCGCGAGATAATTCTCTACATAGTATAATATAAACAAATTCAATCAAATTTATTTCGTTATGAAATGAATAATAATTTTCAGCGCACCAAACATTCGCACACAATAAATTAAGAAAGTAAAGAATAAATTTATTATTTCTTCAATGATGATTATTGTTTTTTTTTTCTAACTGTTAAATTAATGTAGGTAGTACAATTTCTTTGTCAAAGAGTTTACATTATACTAGGGAATTCAAAATAAATGTCTGACCCGTCAACCACAGGTAATACACAGAAAAAGAAAACAAAAAGTCTATATGCGCAGGGGATCTAATGTCCATAATTTTTTATATTACATGCATTGAAAATTCAAATATAAATTGATTGATGAGTACTAATACAGCTGTATTGCGCCACAGGAGCAATGAAATCGCGTGGAATAGAACGAAACTCTAGCGTTTACCTTGAAATGAAACTGTAAAACGTTTTTATTTAAGGCTTTCTGCAGAAAAAAATGTATAATACGCAATTCATTCATTCGAATTTCGGACTTGCGTATGTATAATACGTAAGAAATGAATCATGATTTCCATTTTATATTCAAAAAAGGATGATTTTTGAAATGCCTCTGATAGATTTATTTCATGCAATTTCGCACTTGCATGACCTTAGTGAATACGCTCCTGACGGATAGGGCTCCTATTCTGAATCATCCTGTATAAGATGATTCTTAATTAATCCGATAAAAAAGAGTAAGAATGAAAACAACTGGGAAGTAAAATCGGTAAGAAAAAATATATTTCATCCAATAATTTAAAATGAATAGAAAGTAGTGGAAATAAAATTACTATTATCTTCAACTGAAATATTTTTCCAACGCGTATAAATTATTTTAAATAAACAACTTCCATCAGTTTTCCTCGTTCAAAGAAACTTGAACGCGTTTGAAACTGCAGATAAAATGTAAATAAGTTATAACCGTTCAAAAGCTCATATTTAAAAGGATACAGAGAACATGAAACGACTAGCGCTTTACACAGATAATTTTCAGGAGGCAGATTAAATAAGCTAATAAAATATGGGGCCGTACTCTTGTTCCAAATCCGAATAATATATATCTATGTTTTATTACAGCCGTGGCCAAAAGTTTTGTAAGTGCTTTTGCCCGTTTTAACGCCGCTTGCCTTCTAAATTCAGGATATTAAGATTAAATTTTATTGCTTAGGAGCTAACAGTAACAAGCCTCTCCAAGATTTATTTTTGCCGAGCTTTGAACGAAAACCCGATTAATTTTTTTGTGCCCTTTTTGCAGATATGAAATTTCTCTATATATTATTTAAAAGTTCCCCAGAATGAATTTTGTTTTAAATAATTTATGATGAAATCTATTGGAATGTGTGATAAAAGAAGTAAGAAATGCTTTGAACGAAAATTCGATTAATTTTTTTGCTTCTCCTCCAAATAAAATTATCTCTTAGTTTGAGACTCACGATCGAACTAAGAATGTTATCTCGATTTTTTTATTTGCAATTTATTACAGGGTAGTTCGAGGCAAGTGCTACAGAATAATCAAAAATACTCTTTCTTTTGTGAAGGAAAAGGTACGTATCAAGTACACGATCACCGTGCAGTTTCCTTATCAAATAGAGTAAATAGTTCGTTTTTGATCTTATGATTAAGGTCATGTATGTAAATTAATTTAATTTTTTGAAGCTATTAAAACCGGAGAACACTGACTGTGAAATTGTTAAGATTGTGAATCGCAATCTGTTTGTAGTAACATATTTAAGACTGTCGATTATATTGAAAGGCACTATACTAAGTAAGAATTTAACTTTCATAACTTTCACCAGAACACAACATTTTTAAAATATTCTTTAATTTTTGTTCACAAAGGGGTTAATAAATATAGTCGTTTTTTCTTTCGCTGTTTACGTTTCTTAGCAATTTATAATAAAATATCAAATTAACGGTAACTTGCAGGAATACTTATTCTCTTTTATATAAAGCAATTCCATTTTAATTTGACTAATTTTGTCGATACGTGGTGGAAATCCAAATATAGTGGAAATTGTGAGTAAAAAAGATTCTATTTTAAGAAAACCCCACAGGATAAAAATAATTTTATTATGTCTAGCGAAGCAAACAGCAATAGTTAAGTACAAGCATGCAATATGTTAATTTAGGTAAATTAGGAGCCCTTACCTGGATCTGGATATTTAAAATTCCTAGCTAAATGGCAGAGTTGTAATGGAAGATATCTAGTGTCTGCTCTTTGTGGCGATTTGACAGCCGGTGGCGCTCCAGATAGGAATCCTCTCTGCAATTCCCATCCCACCTCCGAGATGATACTTGCTTTTCTAAAGTATGGTGTTACTTCACGGAGATATTTGACTGAAACAAGAGAGACATTTTAAGAATTGTGGTTTGTTCCTGCGAATCTATTTCATTTCAGTTATCTCATTAACAGAGGAGTATAATTAAATGTCTTAATATTTCCTAATATAAGATCTGGCTCATAAGACATAAGGCGTTATTAAATTCTTCTGCACAGAGCTCGCTTATGAAGTCCTTTTAATATTATATGAATTTTTGCTTGTGCAGTCTTAAACATTTTTTACGTCTCGATTACAAACCTACAAAGATGCTTGTAATACAAAAAAATGGAAATAAGAAAATGACCTCTGACAAAATTAGTGCTTGAGGTAGTTTATAAACGTCAATTTTGTTTAATTAATTTTTCTGCTTCGCATGCAAGTATATGTTCTTTTTACAGCCGCTTTACACTATCTGATTTTCCATTTGATTTTGTATTCGATAAAAGAGGTTGAGAAAATTAAATGACTACTTTTGTCGTTATAAGCTATAATATAGTTATAGTTAATGACCCTTAGGGTCACTAGATTTGATTGACATTTATCTTACTTGATAGGGTTCGGAACCAATCGCTCAGATTCATAAGTTTTTTGATCTTCATATTGTTTCTGAAATAGCAATACTGTGTTTTATTCTTTCTAATCTACGGTATAACCTCTTTATTCGGAATATGTCCTAATCCGAACTTCCAATAATCCGAACAGCGGAAACTCGAAGCCTTAATCCGAACAAAATCTCTTTAATCCGAAAAGCGAAGTAATTCCCGCCACATAAATAAGGAAATCCCTTGGTTTAATGTTTTCTTAAAACTGCTCTGTTAAAGCTGCGTTTCCTGTTTGGGAGATTTGCAGAATTAGGGTTAAAGAGGGAGTATGAAGTATGTATGTTTGACGTAAATTGTTGAAAATGTAAAGAAAGAAAACTTAACTTTTAAAACAACTACACGAACAGAAACAGCAGATCGAGCTAATGAGAAACGCGCAGGCGCCTAAAAATTGCTCAAGAAAAGTTGAACATATACTTGTTGAATCTTTTGCTAATGCCTCCCAATCCCAAGCAAGTAAGGAGAGTGATCACGTGATCGACGGAAACCAGTGACAGAAATCCTCAAATACCCAATTCTCTAATAGCGTTTCGATTGGGGTGCACTATGTGTACTGAGTGTACCTTCATCTCGTTTTAACTTCATGGAATAAAACGAGATGAAGATACACTCTGTGCACCCCAATCGAAAACCAGGAAAAGTAGCTTTACTGTTCATTGCTCGTCAGCACGTTGACTGTTCAGTCAGTTGACGAATTCAATTTTCATAGCAATTTAGAATGCAGATGACTTCTAAAAGGAAACATGTTAATTAATCGATAAATGAAGTTTACCCCATGCATTTGCATGGAGTAAACTTATTATGTAGCAAACCTGCTTCAATTTGTCTATCCTACTACAATGTCAGGTCAAAAAGCGATCGTAGGATGTCGCTGGTTTATCTAATCACCAGTATTACATTGCAATTTCGAATAAATTGGTCAAGTCGTTTTTGGTTTGCAGTGGGAATTTCAAACTACGTTTCTGCTCAAGAAGCCCCAAATAGGGCTGAAGCAGCTGTACAGAAGTTGCTCGAGGTTTTCACTGCAATCAAAAACGATTTGCAACAATTTTTTTTAAGATAAATGAAAGAATCTACAGCTAATTTTTGATTTGAAAATAAAGAACTTTTTGTTGTGGGAATATTGAAATTCGTAGGATAATTAGGAAAATGGATATTTTCTGTCCTTTCTATTCGAAAATCCGAAGATTTCGAAAATCTAAATCAACCAGTGCAATTATTAGTTCGAATTAAAGTGGTTCTAATGTAGTAACTTAACGCGAAAGTACAATGGCTGCGTTATCTGATTTTAATTTTACGTCTTCGAAAGCTCTTGGAATTTCATTTTTCGTTTCAAATACTTTCCTTAACTCTACGTATAAGTGTGACACTACAGATTCATCAAAATAAAACTTATAACTTACGTCAGTGTCAGACATTACTGTCAAATTTGGTCAGGAATCATAAATCTGAAATTACCAACAAAAATGACAGTTTGTTTCTGAACCCTCCCAAACAAGTTAAATGTCAATTACATCTAGTGATAATAGTGTTAATGAATATAAAAATACATCTATATATCTTAATACAGTAGAATATGGATTTGTCTTTGTGGGGAATCGTCTAATCTCCAATTCTTATAATAACCCGAATTGTTGTCAGACTAATAGGAAGCGAGATAATAGCGAAAAACCATTTCTGTTGACTTTTGACCTTGAGTAACACGTGAAGCCGGCCTTTCGGTATGTTATTTATAATGGCTACATAAAAGTGTATAAAAAAATTCAGCTAGGTTGGATTTTTTCGGAACTTACCGCATTTTTAAACTTATTTTACTTACATTTAGATATCTATATTTTTTAGGATGATTAGGTTGTTGTTAGCTTTAACATTTTTATGATTTTATCAGTGTGATTAGGTGTTTTTAAATATTTCTTAGTGCTTTTAAGTTGGTAGCGTACTGAAGATGGCAGCTTAGCTGCCGAAATACGTATTTACGGATATAAAACTTATTGTGGGCGGAGGTTAATTTCAATTATCTCTTAAACCACAGTCTCCTTTACTATTTTAGTTTATTTTACTGGACTATCTAAGTAGATTATATCGGACATGAGTACACGAGAATATTTCAAAGATATGACTTATTATTTTGAGATCTCAATAACTCGATAACACCTGATGTGACCTCTTCTAAACTTTTACATTGTTCAGACACTTTTTTAAGACAAAGTTTTTGATGCAAACAGAAACCTCGGATTGTCATTTGTTTTCAAGTTATTAAGGCTAACTTTTGTTTTTCTTATGGCACCCATATTAGATTCTTGGTTAGTTAGATAGTCTTTAAAAAGAGCTTTTCAACGATGTATAACATACTCGAAAAATTTTTATTTTTAGGGGAGATATTAGCAAAAACATAAACTGATCCCTTATGAAATTAGTAGGCTATGCAATTAAACACTAACGAAAAAGCTTAAAGATATGCTAAGTATGCTGTAAAATAACGAAATGATAATAAAAGTCATAAAAGAAAAAAAAGTAAAGAAAGCGTACTAAAAGTTGAGGTTGACTTAAAGAAACTGTTCAATATTACAACCATTCTGTTCCACACACTTTTGGCACCTTATTCTAACAAAGTTTCAGACACTACAAAGTGTGTTTTCGTTTAATAATCTTAGCATATCCAGCATTCTTTGTTATAAAATTCCCTGAGTTTTTGCGGTGCAAAATTAAATACTTCATCTTCAATGGCGGTGTAAAATTAAATACTTCTTTTTTAGTGGTACCCCATAAATGACAGTCAAGGGGAGTAAGGTTGGGTGATCTCGCAAACCATTGTACTGGTCCATTATTTGAACGCACTCTCATTAAAGTTTTCTCTCAAAAATTGTACGTCACGAGTGTTATGGGCCAGGTAACCATCCTGCTGGAACCAGATGTCATCAGGATTAATAATTTGTCTCGAAGCAGTTTTTTTTCGTTTGTTAGTAGTTCCAAACATCTGTTACATCAATATCGTTTCGTTATTTTACAGTATCGAGTGCTTAATTTCATAGCCTACTAATTTCATAAGGAATTAATTTATGTTTTTGTTAATATCTCCCCTAAAAATAAGAATTTTTCGGGTATGTTATACATCGTTGAAAAGCTCTTTTTAAAGACTATCTAACTAACCGAAAACCTAATATGGGTGCCATATGAAAAACAAAAGTTAGCCCTAATAACTTGAAAACAAATGGCAATCGGAGGTTTCTGTTTGCATCAAAAACTTTGTCTTAGAAAAGTGTCTGAACAATATAAAAGTTTAGAAGAGGTCACATCAGATGTTATCGAGTTATTGAGGAATGTTGAAATCGTCAAATGTTGGTTTCCTTAAATTATCTTAAAATTTAAACAAGTTATGGTGAATTTTAAATGAGATTTGTTGCGAGCAACATTCCCCATTTAACCGTTGCTCTATGTCTTCTAATAACCGAGATGCCAATGGTGAGGCATTGAAATATGGACACAGTGTATAGAGTTGCCCTTGATGTTCTCTGCATTTTTCATATTTAGTGTACAAGGAAAGTTGGTGTTATAATTTTATTGATCGTGCCTGTCCAGCATTAAAATGAAAACTACAATGTAATAATAAAATGTACGCACTTAAAGCAATAACAAAGTTTGCATTATTACAGCAATTCATTTAAGTCAGAAAACAGGGATTTTGTAGGCAAACGGAAATTAAAACTGAGTGATTAATTTAACGACATCTACATAACATAGTGCTTGACATATTTCAAATTCAGAAAAACATTGTAAAGACGGGTGTACATATTATCCGTTGTCGAATAGAGAGAATCTAACTGATTTATAAATCCATGCGTGACGTTTACTATAAAATTTCACATTGAAAATTTATAAATTCCAATGTAGGTCTGTAGGCAATTTTATACAAGTAAAGCACTGTTCTTATTAAACATAGGAGAATTCTTCGTTACACATCGTAGACATTCGTGTTCTGTCAAGGCTAAAAGGGAATATTATCTTGCGTTTTCATCCCTCATCTATCAGACATCGGCATTTTATCAAAGTTTTAATTTTTTTAAATGGTCTATATGTTTTGTGAACACCCTATACAATTACTTATGGAAGATTTAGATACACATCGCTACAAAGAATTCTATTTACTAATCTTTTAGTTCCTGTTACAATTTATCTTACATTAGTATTACTTTTCGTAAGTATTTGCATATCCGAGTTGCTTCAGCGCTCTCACAGAGCGTTTGACACTGGGCCGGGCAACTATTAGGTCAGGGTTCGAATGTCTCCTTGGTGCATAACGGAATCTATTTGAGAAATATACTTATGTGTCGGATTGAGTTTCCCTAGTTAGTAAGGCGAATGTCGAAGGGAAAATAATAACTGTTATTCAGGTGACCATTGATACCTTAACAAGATTGATAAGTAAATATTAGGAGCTATTTAGTATCGAGTTCCCATCATAGAACCCTTATGGTGGTTGTTACCATAGTAACAGTCCTTTAAATTTAACGTACTCGATACAAAATAACCCCTATTCGCCCTTATACTGTATCCATTTACGTTAAACATAACGTGACGTTATTGACGAGTTTACGTTCAAATTCCTATTTCAAACAAAGATAACAGCACGTTATGTTTAACGTAAACAGATAAGGGCGAATATTTACTTATCAAACTTGTTAAGGTATCAAGCGTCACCTTAATAAGGCTCATGAGTCACTAGCCAACAAGCTTGCCGGATAAACTGAAAAAAGCTTGTGGTTTCGAAGGGTGTAAAAAATAAAATAAAAGATAAAAAAAATAAATATTGAAAGTTGAAGGTAACACATTTCTTTAAATATTGGAAGGTCTTTTAACATTCCAACTGGGTTCTTGCTGCCGTTTACGAGACTGTCCATTTTTATTCGTTAATAACGTATTGCTTCTTTTTAAAGTCCATTTCCTTTTTTAACTATCTTCTCTCGTGCCTTTTATCTTTTAGGTAATACAAATCTTAACAACTAACGTATAACACACACGTTTCTGCTATTAATTCTCAAGATAAAATACTTATACCGTTTTCGATTAAGTGCTCTAGAGCACTCTCGAAGCATCTTCATCTTGTTTTACGCTGCAATTCTAAGAAATTTTACGGTTCTTTCGTAATATCGAAAAATCGTAGTTTTCGAGTAGATCGTAAATTATGTTGTTACGGATTAAAGAGATTGCAATTCTGAGCCGGATCTACTATTATAAAACCTTACGACGAATACTTTACGATATGCACATATCGTCATTGATATTGTTATTATAAAATTGAGTTAGTGTCCAGATTCGCAATCGAAGTCAATTTACTTTTATCAGTGGATTACTTAGAAATTTTGGCACGTTTGATTTATGGCGAATTCACGAATCGAATGCGTAAATTCTTTTCGAATCGATTTAAGTTGATATATGCCGGGTGGAAAGTTTCAAACCCGAACATAGCAAACTTGTATTGAAAACTTTGTTTCTGTGAATTGCTGCTCGCCGTTTGAAGGTACAAAAATGGCAATGGTATTAAAGAAAGGAGAAAATTATGGACAATATTATGGTGTTAAAATTATTCCTAAATATTTATACTTTCGGAATATAAATAAAATTTTCAAATTTTCAAAGGAGAAATTTAGTCGCCGACTGTCAGGCTTGAAACTTTCAGCTGTTTTAATTAATGGAAAATAATTTATACGTCAGTC
Organism: Prosopocoilus inquinatus; assembly: GCA_036172665.1. NCBI lineage: Eukaryota > Metazoa > Arthropoda > Insecta > Coleoptera > Lucanidae > Prosopocoilus > Prosopocoilus inquinatus. The sequence continues at coordinate 27,207,455 of CM069876.1, read as the reverse complement.
AAAAAGTATTATTAATTATTGTACAGAGCAAATAATAGGTAGGTACTCTTGCCGTGTACGTTACAACAATTCTTACTTTATTAGAATGATAATTGTATCCTACGTCATTGCATACAAAAATACTGTTGTTTATGTTACTATCAATAAACTTGAAATGATGCCGTGGGCAATCAATACCGACACATGTCGATACTAAATCAGTTTTAAATTCAATTGTACTAAGAATTAAATAAGTTTTACACTGTTCAAGAATAAGTAACACACAACTGTAAAGAATATTTAAAAAAAAAAACATCAATTCCACAAATCCAGTTGCCATCAACATTGTATTGAAATTAACAAGAATAGTAGGAAAGTATTTTGTGAAGCAATGGAGGAGCAAAGAAATAAATCCTAACAGTTTCTCGTCGTCAGTATGCTACACAGATGAATGCAATTTTATTTTGAATAAGAAGCATATTGTACAAAATTCTGTTTATTGAATTGCAAACTTCAAATCTGACATACCAATGCGACTACATTTTTCATTGAAATTTAAACATTTAATTTCTATGTCAAAAGTATTAACACAATAGGAATCATTTTAACACGATAACATTGGCCTTAATTTTATCTTTCATTTAATACCATTACCATCTGTGTATCTTTAAATGGCGAGTAGTAATCTACAGAAACGTAATTTTCAATGGAACTTTGCTATGTTCAGGTTTGAAACCTGAACATAGCACCACCCGGTATATTATTTTTCACATTTTCAATTTCGAGGTAATAGATTAGTGGCAATTATATTTTATACAGGGTGTGTAGTTCTTGAGATAAAATGGTTTAAAAATTCACATGTAAACTTCTTGGTGGTCACTGGAATAACTGAATGCGTCACAACAGCAATAGACTTTCGAGGGAAAAAACATAAAACACGAACATTTAACCTTGAACTGAAACCGTAAAACGACTTTTTTACGACTCTCTGATGAAAGATTGCATAATGCGAACAATGAACTTGATTTTTTTATTATGTAAATAGGGATACAATAACAATTTTGTTAGCGGCATCGTGTTCGTGTCAACGTGCGTATCAATTCACAGAAATTAAGTGAAATTCGTGCATTTTAATATTACTTGTCCTATGAAGAATTGAATGATGTGCTCTTAATGGCTACCGCGGCCCCTTAGGATTTTTTTAATCCAACGTATGTATTACCACAGTGTTTTGTATTTGCAATTGGTTCATGTGCGAGATAATTAATGGAATTAAAGTTAAGCGAATCATGTTCAATCAAACATTACAAATGAAAAATTCAGTTTATGAAGACTCCAGTTGAGAAAATTACGTTTTTGCTGGAGTAAAAGAAACCAAATCAATGCAAATCACTTCCCGGCGTACGTAATTCATTAGGCTGTCATTGACACAGAACTTTTGAACGTTCTTGAGTGGTAGCATACTTTGCTCATGCAAAGAAAAATCTTGCGCTTCAAATACGTGACGTAAATCAAAACCTGCATCCAGAAATAAGTGCAGCTTTAATAAATGAAATAATAAGTTAAATTTGGCAGAATAAACTAATCTTAAGACGCGTTGTGCGTGGCGGCCTATTCATCGATCATGTGAATAAGCGGATAACAAGAAGGTCACATCGAATATCTGTTACAAAAACCATAAGTTACATCAGATAACATTTACTCTTTGTTGACACGTGACACAGTTTCTAACACATAAACAGTTAGTCAAACCGATTTTAAAAATGCATTACGCAGTGGATTCCAATAGTCATAGGTGCTACTCAAACGGTTTCCATTTAGGGCACAAAAGACGTTGATTTTCAAAATGTCTCCGATAATTTTTTTTCCTGCAATTTGGTACTTGCATGACCTCAGTAAATACGCCCCTAACGGGTCTGACACTTATTTTGAATCAGCCTGTATGTTTGATAAAACTGGATTTTGATATGAATTCATTTTGCCATACAATTCAAAATTATTTAGAAACTAAACTAATTTATTGTGTTTTAAATTCTTATTTCCTTATACTTACTTTTAGGTGCAGAGGAATTCTAGAATTTTGTTTACGATAATAAGGTTGTATAACGTTGCCGTTAACCGGTCGCCTACAGACATCACTTCACTTCTATGAAAATACTAACCAATAACGCCGTTAATACCGCGCTTATGCTGTGAATGAGGTGTGTTTCAAAATTCGTATGCCTTGGCCGAGGTACATTTCAAGATGCGTGTGTTCATGTACATTTCAAAATTCGAATGTCGTGGCCGAGATATCATTGGGTGCAAAGAAAAGTAAACGGTTCTTTTCGCTATTGTCTGACTTTGATTTATCAATGCTTCCCAAAGGACTAATGTCACTTGATTTTCATAAATATTTAACAGTTAAAAAATATACTAAAGCTGGTTTTATAAAACAAAAATAATAAGTAATGCGAAATATCCTAAGGAAGGTATTTTCATCCGGTCGTACATTTCCAGATTCGCGTGTTTGGACGCAATCAGGATTGAAATGCGTCGGGTAGGGTTGCCAACTTCTAATTTTGTTTCTAATTTGTCTAACCGGTAACAATTAGATTTGTTAGAAGTTACATATCGTCGGTCTACAAGAGAAGGTGACCAAGTCCACCGACAGTAGTTTTGAGTAATTAGAATTTTAATATTTTTTAATTTAAAATACATATTCTAGAAACTCTATTGTTCATAAAAGCCAATATAAACTAATCTGATGTAAAATAATTTATAACCATAAGCACATATTACAATTTTAATAACTCAAAAATACTATCGGTGGACTTGGTCACCTTCTCTTGTAGACCGACGATATTTAGTTTTGCACTTTGTAGTCCATTTCGGCTCCACCTTCTGGCGGCAAAATTTTAAATGCATTCCTTCACTAATCTTATCAAATTTTGAAATTATTTTAGATTTTATTTTATTTCTTTTCAAAATATTGACGGATAACTTCATTAATAAGGGGCTTATGCGTTTCAAGGTTCGAATGTCGTGGCCGAGGTACATTTCAAGTTATACGTGTTTAGACATAATCATGCTTGAGATGCTTTGGGTAGAGTTGCCTCCTTTTAAGTTTCATAAATTGGGACGTTGTCTAAAAAATCGGGACATGTCTAGATAAAATCGAGATATTTGAAGCGTTGTTAATAATTCTTTTAAAGTTAGAATTGCAACGCCATAACATTTCCCAGTCAGTATTGCCACACGAATAAAAGAAAATTTCGCCAAATATTCCTATTTGAAGCAGCAAAATTGAAGTAATTTTGTAGAACGCCACCTAGTACACATTAAATAACGATTTATTCTCTTAGAGAATTGCTAAAAAAAAAAATTGGGATGTGGAACAAAGGTGTTGCATCCGGGACATACTGCAAAATGCGGGACGGTTGGCAACACATCTAGATTCATGGTTGCAGTTATAATCATTTTGATTGCAGTTTTATCATACATAAGTATTTTAAATAATGTTAATGGAAATAATTTTAAATGGAAATGTTGAAACTATTTTTTTAGAACTCAGATATGAGGCCCCCTTGATTTAAAAGGCCCTAGGCGTGCGCCTGTGCGAAAATTCGCCACTGAGTGTATTTTTCCCTTCATTGTAGATATTCTCTTCCCGCTTATAGGAATTTATTGTACTGTCCTGTTAAGTATAGAAGTTCTATCTACATTTCACACATTTGCGGCGTCATACAGTCTGCGTGCTTGACTTATGACGTATACATGACCTACATGTTCTGGCTTAACAGATTCTGCTTTTAAGACCTTCTTGCAAACGCTAAATTCAATGTTTAATAACATATGCAAATTTCGTGGCTTAATAAATTTTACTAAGTGAGGAACATCTTGAAGCAATGATTTTGATTTTGTCAGATACGACTTCTATCCTTAACAAGATAGTGCAGTACAAAGGTCAAATGAATGTTTACTTCTTTACTCCAAAATTGAGTAATAATAATTTTACTACAAACGTATACAGGTGTCGCACAGATTCTTTCATACGTCTCTAGTTATTAATTTTACGAAAAAATGTTTCAAATGAAAGTTTCACAGGATCATGTGAAGCATATTTTAAAATTAGTTTGATGTGTACAGAGTGTTCCGTTTATCCTGGGCATTAGGTCATTTCGTTATTTTAAATGGAACACCCTATATATTTTTATATTTTCGGGTTCTGGATCTGGAACATAAGTTCTTTAAAAAAATTAATAAACTTGAGAATATTCAAACTATGATAACTGTTTTTTTTTAATGGAATACCATTTAATTTTTATTATTATTAGATGCGCTATTTAATGCTCTTTTTAATGATACAGGGTTGTCGATATCTGTCGTTAATAGTTTTTTCAGTATTAAATTTTTTTTACGATTTATAAAAATACAGGAAATATTGAGACGCTTATGTTACTTGCTATGGTTACAGAGCAAACAAATTGGTTGTTTATGTTTCTCTAAGATTATTAAGTATCATATTATATTCAAAATGTTCAAATTAATCTTTTAGAAGGTTTCTTGCATAAGAAAACATGATTGGTAAGTATTTTACTCTTGCCGTAGATATCCAAGCTAATAAACCCTAAGAAGAAACTTCTATTGCTAAACTGTTTCAACTGCTGAAATACATCTTGTTGTCTCCACATGTATCTATTCTCAGCAATAGAAGTTTCTTCTTAAGGTTTATTAGCTTGTAAAAGTAAAATCCGTACCTATCATGTCTTCTTAAGCAAGAGACCTTCTTAAAGATTAATTTGAACATTTTGAATGTCGCATGATACTTAATAATCTTAGGGAAAAATAAACAAACAATTTGTTTGCTCTGTAACCATAGCAATTAACATAAACGTCTCAATATTTCGTATATTTTTTAAATAGAGAATTAAATAGCGCATCTAATAATGATAAAAGTTATATGGCATTCCATTTAAGGAAAAAATAGTTATCGTAGTTTGAATATTCTCAAGTTTATTAATTTGTTTTTAAGAGCTTATGTTGCTAGAATTTTTTTCTTTAGTGTATCTGAAAAAGCGTTGCAAGACGAAACTTTTGCAAAAAACAACAAGTCTCTAACGTCATTTGTTCGGAAGATATTTGCATTTGTTTGAGGTACTGCAAGAGGGATATTTTCTTTTAAAGTTGAATAACGCGAAAACAGTTTAAATTAGACCCTATGTATGTATGGTACACTACAATACAATACAATATGCTCCACTTTCGTTTGAAACATTTTTTCGTAAAATTAATAACTAGAAAGGTATGAAAGAATGCGCCTTAAGTGGGGCACCCTATATAAACACTTTTCAAGTCGAGGTGGGAATAAATCTGAATTTTTGAAACAATTTCAACAATTGTGTTGAATATCTCCTTTTTACACATAACTGTAGAAGATTTCACTTTGTCATTTCTTTCCATATTAAAATAAAATATAGTTTTAACCTCAAATAACAGATACTTTCAGAGTACTCTGGAGCAATGCATCGAAATCGCGATTAAATTATTTCACTATGTGTCTTATCATGTAAACTTCAGCACGAAAATTAAAAATTTTGCATCCGAGTGTCGTAAATTGAAGAGCATGTTCACGTTCCAATTTGTTTAAAGACGTCCTTAATACCGCACATATAAAAGTTTTATCAGCGTGTTAATTCTGACGAATAAAATGATAGGTCGCAAGTAGAAAACTTTTTGTGTTATTCTTAATTAAGCGCATCAAAGACGATAAAGAAGCAAAGCCATAAAAAGATGATAAAAGAAATAACGATGATATTTTTACGTAAAACGTGTATAATAGAAAAAGTGTAGAGAATAATGAAGGAATGTTCTAGGTACTTGAAATTTATCTTCATTTAAAAGTTTACAACTTTTAAAACATCATTAAGGTGCGGACATTCCTAGGATGTTTGGTAAAAACCAGTATAAAGATAAACAAAGCAGCGGCGTAGATTTCAACGTCGCCGCTGAACGGCTTTTATTGTTCTGTTTTTACAGGGCAGACGCATTAAAGATTAGAACTTTTTCCGACTATGATCGCTTCAGCATATTAGTCGTATACTCGTATACTTAACGAAACCTTCCGCCTAAAATGCGCCTAGGCATGGACATCATACAGCTATCGTACATCCAGACTGATCATTTTAATAGCGTTTTCGATTCGCTTGTATTGATTGCAATTAGGGTATTTGCATCTTATTTTGATCCCATGTAACAAGAAGGGTCGAAGATACTCTGAGTGCAGGTGGTGCAAGCCAATCGAAAACGCTATAAATTTGTAGCACCAAGAAGTAGACATACCGAGTGTTAGGGATTTTGTCGTTTTCAAACCAGCACATTTCACTTAGAAGTTTCATCAGCCCCGTTGACAATTCGTCTCGACAGCTATTAGGTTATAGAACGAAAATGATAAACATCTATTATTTTAATAATGAGAAAAATTGCAACAGGTTTATTTATTGTTATTGATACACCGGACCATCTTCCATAATAGAAATATTACCTCATTGTATATTGGTGTGTAATCAAAGATGCAATATTAACTTAAAGTCACACGATTGTTATAGCGTTCCCCGTGTGGCTGCAATTATTTCAATGTTATGCTACGGTGAATCTTCATCATTAGTTTCACAATTATTGGAATTATTCACTTTAAGGCCGTTTTAGACTACCCTATTTCTTGTACATACGAGATTTAGATCGACTTCCACAATAATATTTAAATACACACTCTATTTTTTCTCAGATATTTTTAATACAGTTTATATTTTGTTGCACTTTCTTGATTATTCACGTGCTTCACTGCGATAGACGAAATTAGACAACGCTAACGTATGTAATGGAAGTTTTACGTTCAAGCGTCGGGCAGTCGTTATCCACCTGATGAAAACGTATCTTTACTACACTTTGTCTCTTTCGAATGTATTCCACTCTGCAGTCGAGAATAATTCACTTTGTGACTATTATTTATTAATCCAACATGGATAACACAATCTATACCTCTGAGGAAAATTAATATATTAGAATTTCATACGCTAAGGGAATTAGATAACCCTCAAACAGAACGTAGTAGACGCAAATAGATTTGAATCGGTGAGAATTGAAAGGAACTAACTGGCAAACTTAAAAATTAAATTAAATTTCTCTGCAGAGGTCTGTTTTTCCATCGTCTGGTGACGAAAAGAACGACTTATGTTGTGCGATTAGATCAGAATGTCATCTGCAACAAAATGGTTGAGAGGAGAAAGGCACTACGCTACTGAAAATATTTTGGTTTCCTGGATTTAGTGCCTTTTAAATCTCAACGACTCATTTGCATACTTCTTGATTGGTATCAGTCACACCTCTACTTTTGATCGCCTTTTTCAGAGTTCAAGGCTCCTCTAATCGTAAAAAAAGAACTTCCTCCTTCCTCTCCTGGTTTTTATTTTGCGTGGAAAGTGATGGCCATTTTGGTTTGCACATACCTAGATGTCACAGCGTTGACAAATGCGCACATTTACGAACAACTCAGTTTTTAAAAGTAGAGTGCATCAAATTTGGTTAAGGAAAACTAAACATTTACTTTGGTTGATGGAAAAACGCAATTGTCGAGAGTATTGCTTAAGTTCTTTTCTTGGAATTCCGTTTCTTATTTTTCATTATATGTATTAATTGTATGGTAATGGGTTTCCTGGGTTTCAATCACCCTAACGAGTAGGCCGCCATACTTTTGGACGCTGCGTGTACTTATTACAACTTTTCTAGATTGACACACCTTTATAGACTGTGTTGGGAAGCAGACGTTTGTTTGCACGTTAAATTAATGAAGTGGGTTCTGGGTGAATTTAAAGTTGTTGATTGTTGGATTTGGTTACCCGACCGTCTTCGACGGATTTACTTCGTTGTTTATTAACCCGCTGTTTGTAGAGCCGTTCCGACGGAATATTTCATTAACGTGGAAATTTACGTTCTGAGGCTTGCTTTCCCTATAAGCAAGGTAGGTCTCATTTTGTTTACTCATCTTTTTACCTGCCTGTTTCCACGGGCGTTTATTGTTTGGGACTGTATTATGTCGTTTATTCCTTCTTTATAGCCACTGGCACGAGATCAGTTAATCTTAGCACAGAGTTGTAGGTTGAGCTGCAGGGGGCACGCCACGAGATCGGCATGGAAGGACATTCTGTTGGTATACGACCTAGCCTAAGGAAGTTCTTTTCAGTTTCACGATATTTTCTTTCCCTTTGTACCTAAGTTATATTTACCGATTGCGCCATTTTGGGTATCTTTTTTCCTGCTTTTGTAATTTTATCTTTACCCTGTTACTGTGTTCATTGTTTGATTTCTGGATTCTTCTGGGTGTGAAAGCAAATTATGATAGTTTTCGACGTGGTGCTGCACACCCAAAGATTATTTTGATTTACCGCTGGTTTATTGATGTACTGTTTTTGTAAGCACAAACTGTAGAACTCACACGTCATTGCGACCTTTGCGAGGCTTATAAGTGAGAACTTTCCTAACATTAAATTGTTTGAACACCCCACTAGGGGCGCGTACTATTTACCAACTTTGCAATTTTGTAGAACTTAATAACCGAACTATTTTTGAGCCGAACTCAAATCTATTTGTTGCTTCACCATATTGGATGGGTCATATACTTATGGGAGAGGATCTCCGAAAAAAATAAAAATAAAGAGCACTATCGAGGTTCCTTGTCTTTGAATTTCCTAACAAACATCAGTTGGGGTATACCAGCGCCGAAGCGGCTCCTGGGGAGTTGTACCTTCGGGGGTAGACAGGGACATACTCTTCCGGCTGTGTGTCAACGGAAACTTCTCGGTTACGTAACAACCGCTGGCTGACGCTCTAAATCGTAACAACTTTTTAAAGTTTTCCGCTCTGTCTCCACTTGTGTGGCTCAAAACGCGCCAAGTGCCACTTTTGCTACAATATCATGACAAATCATTTCAGCGTTCGCTTACATGAAAATGAGGAACACTCATCACCTCCGATTGGATTCTCAATGCTGGCTAAACAGGATTCCTTTGTATGGGTTTCCTATAGCTCCTAGAACACATAGAAAGGATGGCTTTGACTAAATCATAATTTCTGGGTTTATCAATTTTCCTGATCTTTCTTCTCCTCTTTCTCTTTGGTCATTTTTTCCTTGGCCACTTATTTCGTAGCGGAAAAAATTACCTTCCTTCTTTTCGTGCCTGTTCCTCTCGCGAGGAAGTAACCATTATTGATGTTAGCTCATATTTTAACAGCCCTCATGTCCTTTTTGGTGCGAATGCTAACAACGAAACGTTGACTATTGCGCACATTCTTAATTAGCACCTGTAATTAAAAGTAGGGAAGATCAAATTTGGTCAACGAAATCTAAAAATTCGCTTTATGGTCGCTTATGTATTCAAGCTGAAGGAGAGCACTTTGAGCATCTACTTTAAACTTTAATGTTGTGTTTTTATTTGATGTTATGATCAGTACTGACAGTTAATGACAACTGTTTTCTCTAGAGTTGTGTCGCCAACTTCATAAAAAAATCACAGCTTACTTTAATGAGGAGTTCAATTGAAGGCACGGTACAAGAGATTTCTGATGAAGATTCTTTCTTGACGTTGTAAGGGGGAGGAGGTTAAACAGTAAAAGAAAGTTTATCAGTTATAAAGATTCGTCGAGTACAACTTTTAGCCCTGGAAGTTTCGATGAGAGTGAGAGAACGATTAGATTTTACGTTCAAAATCTCCAACTTCAATTCAGTACCTTTACACACAAATAACAAAATATGTTCACCACTTTCAGCAAAAATTTTTTAGTCAAGCAAAAGACTTGAGCCTTTAGTCTTTTGTTTACATGTTCTCGATTTCAATTTTATGTTGCTAGGAACCGCTCTCAGTGCCCTTTTTATGGAATGAAAATTTGGCCCCCGTTTGTCACTGCATATCTTTTTTTCGGAATAATCGAAATTATCCCTCTTTTTCACTTTTTGTGTTTTCGTCTGTTACAAGAAGATTTAGTTGGAAATAAACAATGTGATCAATTAATAACTCCCTTCACTTTGTTCTATTTTCCTGGCGTTAACCTTTTCTTTCATTGAATGTCATCCTTGGCTTCTAGAAGTGACGCAAGTTGACTTTGTCTGCCTCGTTGCTATACTGGTTGTTGCTCTGGAAATGAAGGTATTCTGGTTGTTACAGGAACTATGCATTCGGCCTCCTGGTCTGTACTTATTTTGTTGTTGTTTATCTCCAAGTTGTCATCAAGCTTGTTGTTAATATACCTTGGTTATACTGCTCTCAGGTCTAATAAACCGAAACGTACAACGACAAATACTTTTTCCTTGCCAGCTTGCCATTAGTAACTCTCTTCAGTTTGTTGTATTTTCTTTCCTTTCTTTGGAAATAATGATGGAAATGCTTTTATAAAATTATGTGTTAAAAAAGAACAATAACAAATTAAAAACAATCGAAATTATTTTCGGGATAAAATTAAAACAACAACAAAATAATGAATTAACAATAAATAAATTACACAAACTCCTAATGATAAAAATAATTTAGACAAATGTAAAAAACAGATTAATTCAAAATCATGTTGTATTAAAAACAATCAAAATAATTTTATTAAGAGAAGAAGGGGCGTTCTGTGCAAAATTAAAGCACTTTTTCCTGAAAACTAATTCGCAATTCACTTTATATTTAAAATACGGGGTCGAATACAAAAAGAGAAAGTCAGCAACGTGAAACTGATACGATCACACCGCGCTACTGTCGTAGGAATTGTTTCAATTATTATTTTTTTTACATTATGGAAAAATCTATCTGTTAAATGAACTGGAAAAAACTAAAAAAATGAAAGATTTTAAAACTTTAAAATTATAAGGAATAACATAACTATAAATTCAGATATTTGAAAGAAATCATTGAAAATAGAAAAAGTCTTGAAGGATTTTCATTTCGTACTAAAAGAAAATAAGCTCTCACGGAAATATCAAAGAAATTATGGAAGTTATAGTTCTTTTTCTTTTCTGTTACGGAACGAACGTGAATTTTGTTCATCACTATATTTATTGGTTCGAAGCCACTACTAAATTTGTTTCAACTTGTTTTACTTACCCACATCATACATTTACATATTGCAGAAAATTATTGGGTGTTGAAAAGATTAAATTTCACGTAATATTCCATTATTTTGATATACGTAGCTGCAGTAACATTAAGTAAAATTTTATGCTGCCATCGCTATTGCTTTCAACATTCACACAAGTTTCCAGCAACCTATTATTGCACGCCATTATAAATTCGTAGTATCCTGAGAAATCTCTTCTATGGCAGTGGAGAGGGTATTTCTTGTCGGAAAGTGTACCGAGAAACTGTTATTGCCTTTTGTTGTCAGTTCACGGAATGTGGTTCATTTACACTTACTAGATTTACACATACCCAGAACGTTTGAGAAAAAAGAAAAACATCTTAAACATCATCTCAAATAATACAACGCGATGCCGACCAACGCGACGTCCTGCTTGATGATTTTTTCGCCGTTTTCATGCCAATGAACTATAATTTTAGTAAACATAATTAGGGAGGGCACGAAATCAAGTGTATTAAAATTCGTCGCCGATACTTTCATTGCTTTAATGTGTGTATAATATGAGAGCGACGTTATCATAGTTATTAATTCGATATTATGACAACTTCGCATGCTTCCTTTACACATGCGACGTCAATTTTTTCTAAATTATATATTCTTTCATCATAGTTTCAGTTCGATGAAGTCCTATATTACAGCTATTAACTATTAATAAATTTATTACCTTCAGAGTGCTTTCAACTTGGAGTTAACGAATTTTCTTTCAAGTACACAAGCGCAAATAAAGAAATAAAAGTGAATTACGACAAACAAAACTAGTTATATACAAGTTATAACAGGTTACAACGAAACAAAAATTATTTTCAGAGAGAAAAGAAACTGGTGGTTGCAAACGCACCCATTTTCCAACGACAGCTCCAACGACTTCTTTATTACAGTGAAATATTTTCCTCTGAAAATTATTTTAGTAACCCATGGGAATCTGAGGAAGCAAATTGGCAGCCTACAAGGCGGACGAGCGAGAATAGTTCATTTCAATTTTAGTTGTAGCTATTGTATGAGCAATGATATAAAGACGTGACCTATCTTGTTTGTTTTTGCGTTTTAAATATCCAATCCATCCAGGTGGACTGTTCTTCCTCATTCGCCGTGTAGTGAGAACTCTGCTCCCTCAGTTTTTCATACGACCCCGAAGAAAATTTCAGAGGAAAGGGAAAAAGTTTCAATCTAATGAAGAAGTCGAAAACGTAATCACTGAAGTTCTTTAAAAGTAATACGGAAACTTCTGGACAATGTCGACAGTATATTCAGAAGGAGGAAAGACTATACTGAAAAATGATCGAGTTGTTTTCGTTTACTTCTGTGGAGCAGATTTGTGTTTTTCCTCAAATCATTTAATTTTCGTTTTGTTTGTTAATTTCTGCATAATTATTGCATTATAATTTAAATTTGAACGCACCTCGTATTACAGACAAGAGCAAAAGTGTCAACATGTTGATAAGAGTACTACTAGAAATAGATTCATATTTGTAAATGATCTAAAAGTGGTGTTCGAGAAACTTTTAAGTCTCTAGAGAAGTTTTTCTGATTTGAGGAAGGAGAATCTCACAAGTCTAGCCACTACGGTTCAGATCCAAATGCCAGTTTTTTCAGATGATATTTGGTACTTTACGTCAATATTGTTACGATTTTTGAGGTTCGATTAATTTTTATTTTAATGCAAAACACGATAAATTTAATAAACTAATTTCTTTAAAGCAGAACATCAAACATTTAAGACTAATGTACTTCAATATAAGCCGAGCGTTTCGCGTTTTGTCTCTCTCATCCTCGGGCTGGTCATTTACATCGAGGACGGATCACGAGAAATTACTTCGTTGAGAAAATTCTGTCCGGCGCGGCTGGCTTTCTTTGAAATTCTTGCCTTCTTCTTCATCGCCAGAGACTAAATCGTCACAATATATTAGCTTGAATCTCTGGTTCCTTATTGGTTAAGGATGCTTTGATGAATGACAAATAGATAATAATATAATGGAAACTTACGTATTTTATTTTAAAGTATAAGTAAATTCTTCAACCAAACCAAATTATTTCCTTTACAGATTCAGCTACTCCGGGGTAATCTGGCTCAATAGTATACACCTAGTTACCTCTGCTTCTGGTTGAAATTTTTAATCCACTGCTAGTGGTGAATTTTTTCGTTTCAATATCCCCCTAGTAGTCTGCGTCACTAAAAGATAGGAGTTGGATTTCTCCGAGTAGCTCTTCTTTTAAATATTTGAGAATGCGTTTGATAGCCATTTTAATTGATCCAATTGAGAAGGTGTTATCTAGTTTTGTTCCCATTGACAGATACCTTAGTATCCTCCGTTTTATATAGACCAGAACTGTGTTGGTAGTAATGCTCATCTTTCAGATGTAAGTGATTGTTCCTTAGATGACACCCAAAATGATAATGCTAAATCAAATTTTTAAATCAGCATCGTAACAACCTTAGAATCGGTACTTCATGCACCTTATGTATTTGCCATATAAAAATTCAAGGACTCGTTAAAAAAATCTATGACTTAGAGTTGTTTCTTTTTAATCGAAACGTTGACGTAATTTACCTGGATGAACACTGGCTACGGGAATATGAACTTGATTTTATTAAAATAGATGGATTTACGCTGGCTACTTTTATTGCTCGAAAAAACATGAGGCGTGGTGGTTGTGCCATTTTTGTGAGGAATAATTTGCAATTTAGCTTAGTTGACTGTACTAAATATTGCAGTGAAATATTTTTTGAATGAAGTTTCAGTAGACAATATTTCAATCGAATTCTCAGATCACAATCTGCAGATTGTTAAAATTAAATTAGTAAACTGTAACCACAAGAAGACTATATTTCGCAGTAGAAATTTTTCAACAACAAATTTGATGAAATTTGCCAGCAATGTGAACTGGGAACCTGTATTTGAAGCAAAAACCCCTGATAGCAAAATGACTCAATTCTATTCAACCTTTCAAGAAAGATTCGAGGAATCTTTTCCATTCAAATGTAAAACTAATAATGGTCGAAAAACTTGGATAAGTAAAGGTATTACGATATCCTCAAAAAATAAAAGATCTCTATTTCGGACACTCCACACTACTTCTTGCATACTACAAAAAAATACTCGAAAGTTTTGTGCCGAGTTGTAAAGGCAGCTAAAAAAATGCATAACGACAGATTAATAGCAAAGTCTGATAATATCATGAAAACTAGTATCCTAAATAATGAATTAGGACAATCAAGTAAAGATGACTCAGCTATACAGTTTTTAGTCGATAACCAGATTATATCTTCACCTGAAATCGTTAGTAAGCTCTTCAATAACCATTTTGTATCTGTCTAAACTTTTTTATCTGATCATAAATCGAATACTGATAACATCTATAGTAAATTACGTAACGTTAAATCCTGTCCACAAGGGTCGTTTTTTCTGCCTCAGGAATTGACGGCATATCAATAAAAGTATATAAATATACAATACATCTCCTAGCCGATGTCATCACAGACATTATTAATTGTTGCTTTGAAACAGGTAAATACCCAACTTTCTTCAAAATGTCTAAAATTGTGCCAATACACAAAAAATCATCTAAATTGTATGTTTCAAACTATAGACCAATAGCAATATTGCCGGCTATCTCTAAAATATTTGAAACAGCTATCAAAAATCGTCTTACAGATTTTTTTTGAAAAACACAATCTTATAAATAATGTCCAACACGGTTTTCGATCGGGTAGGTCTACTAACACAGCTTTAAATAATTTTTTTTTTCAAATATCTACAACAATAATAATGAGAAAAAGATGGTAGCTAGTTTAAATTGTGACCTTTCAAAAGCTTTTGATCTTGTCGATCACGAAATATTATTAGGCAAACTTTCTTTTTACGGTATAAGAAGTAACGCTCTAGAATTGTTTAAGTCTTATTTACAAAATAGGCAACAGTACACCGAAATTATCAATCGAAAAACTGGAAACAGTCCATTCAAATCTATCCGACATTAAACGGGGTATACCGCAAGGATCTATATTGGGTCCTTTTTTATTTCTAATTTTTACAAATGACCTCCCGGATAATATTCACTGCAAAGTTACTCTGTACGCCGACGATACAAATGTATGTGTGGCTGGTGAGAATCAGACATCCCTACAATCTAATGTTGAACACACACTACAGGAGCTCGTTGCTTGGTTCACCGACAATAAAAAAAAAATCAACGCAGAAAAGACTAATATTGTAATCTTTCCAGAAAACAAAGACAAATCATTTAAAGTGACATACGGCGATATTCAACTTACAACTTCCTTGGATGGAACACTCACAAAATTAGTTTGAGACTTAATAAAGCTATTTTTGTTCTAAGGCATCTCAAGCCTATATGTAATCGATGGTCGCTGTTCTCGGTTTATCATGGCTACTTTGAGTCAGTGGTGCGTTATGCCCTACTATATTGGGGAAATCAAAATAACCTGAACAGAATTTTAAAACTGCAAAAACGATGCATTCGTATAATGAAGGAGCTACCACCACGTGCCTCATGTAGAGAACATTTAAAGAATTTACATATTGTTAACTTGTATATTTTTCAGAGTTCTAGATACGCATTTTCTGTACAACGTAAAAGCCTAATGGGTTCAGAAGTACATGATTGCCCAACTCGAAGTAGAAATCAGATAAGACCAATTATTTCGCAGACAGTACTTTACGAAAAATCATTCCTAAATCTGAGTCTCAAAATCTACAATAAGTTATCAAGTGACATTTCCAGCGAAACTACTCGAAATCAATTTTTGAAAAAATTAAAAACTTATCTCTTTAATAATGCTTATTATTCGTTAAATGAATTCATGACAATTTGATGTCACTGTTTCATGCTATAATACGTGATATTTATACAACGTGATACTTATAACTAACATTTAGTACCTGAATATGTATGTATATTTTAATATGTTTATATTATACATTTTTTTTTAATTGTACAAATCCCAATGTTCTACATCACTGATAATCAGAATAAAGATATACTATTACTATATATATCAACGGCTTCACATTCATAATTTTTTTCATTTCATTGTGTAAAGACCGCGGATTATTTATCTAGCAATTTAGGGGTGATCAGGCTATATACTCACCCTCAGTATTCTTTCTACTCTGATTGCCACGGAAACCACCACCACCTCGGCTTACTGATAACATAATCTACCCTTTTTAACCAACGAGCCGCCCCTGAAAGACGATTTTTTGTTTAGTGTCTAGTTTGTAATTTACAGCCAAAAAATTGATTCCCTGAAGTTTTTACACGAAGGCCAGAGTAGTGCCGTTATAGCATAAATATTGTCAAGGTCTTCTCCCACGTTATCTCTCTCCTTCATGGGAAATTCCTTGATTAATTTAATTTAATTTAATTAATAATACTTAAATTAAATAAAAACGAAGAAAGTGGTAACTTTAACAAATATATTGCTGAATAAAAAAAATACATCGATTAACCAAAATGTCTCTGGCTGTATTTTTATAAAATATAACTCGACAGTTGCAAAAACTTTAACACAACGAAAATAACATAATAGTAGTCGAGAGACGGATTTTCGTTCAGTACAAACAATGCCCCCTGTTATTTTTTTTTTCAAGAGTTTAACTTTTTCTTCCCGTATCCTATTTAAGGAAAAACAAATCTATTTTACAAACATAATGAAAGAGAAAAGTATGAAATATTTTCAGGTCGCTTTAAATGGTAACACTGAACATCGTAAAAAGCAGTTTTGCCTTCCTCCTCCAGTATCAAACTTAACTACTAATTTTAATTAAACTGAAGAAAGGACGACTCGATATCGAGATAAGACACATGTTTAAAATTAAGCTTCAAAACCACGAAGGAACTCGAGAGCTGTTCAAGTCTCAAATGTTTGTATGAACTCCGATCACATGTCAATTCCCATCGCGTGACAGGGCAACTTTTCAACACGCTTTCTTTTCTGCTAAGATTTGCAGATTTACATTTTTTTTCGAACTGCAACGCATATTGCAATGGAAAATTCCAATTTGAACTGCTGACATCAACAGTTTTACTTTCTCAAGGTAAAATGCAGTGTGTTAATCATTTTGACATGAAATTAAGCTCCTATTTCATTTAGTATATGACATCTTCAAAAAGTTAGGAGTATTATTTTTTTTGGTGAGGCTTTGTTTTTGTAATCTGGCATCGCGGGTTTAAATGAAGGATTTGTTCCAAACCAGATATTAAATTATTTTTTTCGTCTGTAATGATAGGAAATTCGAATCTTGACAATTATGTTGTAAAGCAAGATACAGAACTGGGCAGAATTAGAGAACAAATCGAGTTAGTCCACATTATATTATGCCCGTCTTGTATAAAATTCCAATGAAGAAAAAGTATCTATTTGCAGGGCTAAAAAGCAATCAGCTTGAACTGGTTTTAAACGGACTATCGTAAATAACCAGAATAATTTGAATTTTATTTCATCGCCCGAATCTATGAAGCCGTATTATAGACCCGAAGCTATCTCTTTGATAACGATTTTTAAATCATCTTTATGGACAACTTACAGTTAAAATTTAAGCTTTAGTTAACTCAATAGAAAAGATTATTAAAATAATTGATTAAAGTTAATCTAGACTGGTGCAAATGATTTATTAAATAAAGTCATTTGAATAGCTTGAGACGACTTGTTTTAAGCAGACAGATTGTGATTTAATCTGAAAACTGAATTTGTTTCATTATTTTCACCAAAATTTTGTACCTCAAATCTTTTCCCCACAAGAAAGGTATTTTGATTTCAAATTGGTAGACTGATCTAAACAGTAGTTTGAAGCCATAAGTTACTATTGTGGCTGTAACTGTTGCGATTTTATTTCTCGATAATTTAACATGAGTATATTGTCTCTTCTTTTGAAGGCGAATCCATCTCGTCCTCCAGAACTTACTCTCTTCTGCAAACTGAATTTGTTTCATCATTTTAACCAGTAATTTATACCCCATAAATCTTCTTCCCACAAGAAATCTGTTTTGATGATTGATCAAATTAGTAAAGATTGATTCATACAAGGTCAGAACATTTCGTAGTAGTTTGAAACCCCGAGATACCTATCTTTATCGATTTTATTTTTCGATCATTTAACAAAAGTCAGCGTTTCTTCTCTGGAAGCGGATCCATCTCGTCATCCATAACTCTCTTATGCAAACTAGATTTGTTTGTCATTATTTTAACCGATACGTTGTACCCCTTAAATCTCCTTCCCACAAGAAACGTGTTGTCATATCAAATTGATAAAGACTGATACAAACAAAGTCCGAACATTTCGTAATAGCCGGTTATTTCTCGATAAATTAGGTCTTTGTCTCTTCTTTTGGAGCAAATCCATATTTTAATTAGTTTTGTATTTTCATGTCTCTTGATAGGTGTTCGATTTTCCATATCAAATACTTATTGCGTCTGAGTTGTCTTGTCACTTCTCTTCTACTACTCAAATTATATTTTCTGATATTCCGGGTTTCCGATGTATTCGTCGATGTTATTATTTTCAAATTTTTAAATTAATCATTATTCGCGAACTTTCTTAACAGAAATGCATTAATTGCTCTTGTAATTACATACAAATATGTATTTAGTGTTATTCTATTCATGATTAAATACCTCAAATTTTTAAATATTGACTAGAATGAAATGTCATTTGTATTTAAGTACTGACGATTGCCTTTGGAAAAGTGATTTATTTCATGCAGTAAAGAAAATCGTAGAGTCTTGAAAGCAGAGTCTAAAATTTTATTGAAGTCTTAAAAGCGTATAAATAATTTTTGACAGAGCTGACTCAGGAGTGGTTGTGTATGATACGACATTTTCCGTACATTTCCCCGACGATAAATTAGAAAGCGCTAAGGTCCAGAATCGTCTACGTCACGTTTCAGAGCAAGGAAGTGGAAGATGAAGTTTTTAAAGGAATGGTTTATAGCATCACACGTTGGATGTATGTACGTTTTACGTACCCCTTCAAAACGGCACATGACATCTCTTGCTTTGTTGTTTCATCATGCGAGTATATATGGCGGAGGAGAGCGTGCGAGATAGGGAAGGAAAATCTTCTCCCTCTGATAGAGGACATCTTATTATCTCGGAAGTGCAAAGCCTCGTAAGAGAAATCACGTCAATAAAGACGCAGCATCCGTATTTAACTTAAGCGGGCTGATATGCGGTAACTAAATTAATGAACGCGTTTGGTTAAATGACAAGATATTCTTTAATAAAAGAAGAATTATGTACGCAGTAATTAAAGTGATATAGAATATGTATATCACTGTGTATCAATTTCCCTATTTGGAATTTGTCAAGTTTCAATTGAAAAAAATTATCAACAATTTATTTGCTGAGGCAACAAACGTAACTACACACAATAAACTATTTAGTAAATATC
Organism: Prosopocoilus inquinatus; assembly: GCA_036172665.1. Lineage (NCBI taxonomy): Eukaryota > Metazoa > Arthropoda > Insecta > Coleoptera > Lucanidae > Prosopocoilus > Prosopocoilus inquinatus. The sequence continues at coordinate 27,187,914 of CM069876.1, read as the reverse complement.
TATTACACAATTTTAATTTAAAACCACTTCATTTTATATGATTAACAAAATCAATACATAAATATACCAATATATTTCGACGAGATGCAATATTGAGGGGTTTTGTCAACTATAAATTAATTATTTCGGAAACTGCACTTGTGTAACTTGACAGTTACGACACACTTCAAACTAACGTTCAAGTAATAATCAGATAAGATGGGTCGTTAAATTTCCAATAATCAATCTCTTCGGTTATTTGAACTGAAAATTTAATCTGTCTATTATATTTTATCCTAATAAGAAACTAATAAAATGTGAAAACTATCCTAGAATGGAGTTGGTATTTAATTCGTATAAAATCATATAAAAATTATATGTACACAGACGCACAGCATGTTTCGAAAATGCAAAGAATAAAAATAACTCCTACTTTTTATAAAAGCACTTAATTTATTATTTACACTGCTGGAGATTGTGTTACAAGTGCGGAAGAGTTAAATGCAAATTTCTTTTTTATTCAAATGACTGCCGACGTATATTTTGTAACATAATATTCGTGTTTTATTCGAAATGTTTTGAAATTAAATACCTCTCATAAAATCTTTTATGTTATTTTTTCTTAATGTATATATCGTAATTTTTACTTCGAGTAATTTTGATTTTCAGATAATTTTTGATTACCCTAAGCTTTTTCAACTTGTCTCTAAACATATTCTTCAGTGATAATAAGCCTAATGAATAAAGTAAGCAATTGCTACCGATGAGAAGTTAGCAATAAAATTCCAGCAATAAAATTATGAAATTTCAAAACGCTGCCACCGCTAAAATAACGATCACAGATCAATAATATTCAATCTATTACAATGGCATGTTCTGGGCCAGAAAATGCATCTTATTCTTGTTATTAAAAGATTTTTACAAAACACCTTTTATAATAAACAAATAAACCAAAATTAATGGCTTCACATACATACACTGTGTTCAAATGTTCTGTTCTTGAAACACAGCCATCTTAATGAATTTGTAAAAAATCAAAATATCTTCTTTATTTATTAATTTCCGATAAAATGATAAAGAATAATTTTAATTCAGAATTTTATTCTCTAACGATTGGTCAAATAATATACACCGTGTTCCGTTTAAAAGAAAGGGTTCTATTCTCTTTATTTCGTTAATGCGATGTTCAATTTTTTTTTTTTATTGAATGCATCGTTGCAATCAGGACGAAAAATACTACTAGTTTGCTAATTTAATTGTATCTGTAACTTTAATATTAAAATAATTTGCAATAGTGCCGAGTTAGTTTTAAACAGTCTGTATAGGGTGATTAAAGTTTCCATTATACAGTGTGTCCCAGTGATTCTCAGTAATCGCGAATGATTAAAGCTTAAATAAAAATACTATGATGCACAAATAATATGTGGGAAGAAGAAAAATTTGCAAATAGAAAAGATGGTTGGAGATAGATGTCTAAAAATATCGATTCACGATTCGAATAATGCCCTTCTGAATTAAGAGAAAATCCAATATAAACCGCAAGTTTTAACAAATTTTCAGCATTAAAAGTGTTATTAACGAGGTATCACAAGGGGTACTGCTTGAATTTTAAAGTTGGGGTTGTTATAGCTTAGAGATGGGGATTGAAAATTACACCCTCAAATTCTTCTTTTTCTTAGCCATTTTATAGAATTTATTCCTTTACTTTTGGGAAACGCTGTATACATACAATAACTTCAAAATTATTAAGGTTCGAAATCGTTCAAATCATCAGCAATAATGAACCCACAATTAAGCGGCGATACCAAAAAAACAATTACGCATCGCGTTCTCATAATATGAAATATTCCGTATTTTTTGTTGTGAAACGAAAGAATAGTAAATTCTAAATATAAGGTACTCTTTACTATTTAACCTCAGAACAAATAATAAAGGAGTTATTGCGATATTTGTACTCATCATTAAAAAAAATCATTAGAAATTTGCTACAATTCAGCTAAATTGCAACAGGGTTCTCATAGCGATTTCGGCCCTGATTGAGGCCTCATCAGAAGAAGAACATATCGAGAATTCCACCGTAATCTGACTGATCCGCTCAGCTTACGCATGGACAATGCTTATTATTATTACTATTATTATTATTACTAATCTTGAGTAAAAGCAGTATATTTTTGCCAATTTGAACGACTTCGTACCTTCCATAATAACGAAGTTGTTGTGTGCCTATAACAAAAACTTTGAACACCCTGTGTACTCAATGCAAAGTTCAAACCTTGGCCATAATTCACAAAGCGCAATGTAAAGTTTTTTATTGCTGCAAACGTCACAATTTATTAATTTCTAATTACTTCAAATCAACCGGCTAAAACTCAGAGGGTGGTTTAAACGAAAGATTTCGATCCGTGCTTTCATATTCTGCAAACAGAATTTTTATGCAAGTGCAGAATAGAAGGTTATGAACATTTGAAATTGGTACTGTTTCATTGGTCTGAGCGTCACTTTTAATTAATTTCTAATTACTTCAAATCAACCGGCTAAAACTCAGAGGGTGGTTTAAAAGATAGATTTCGATCCGTGCTTTCATATTCTGCAAACAAAATTTTTATGCAAGTGCTGTGAGAAAAGTTATGAACATTTGAAATTGGTACTGTGTCATTGGTCTGAGCGTCACTTTTAATTAATTTCTAACTACTTCAAATCAACGGCTAAAACTCAGAGGGTGGTTTACACGATAGATTTCGATCCGTGCTTTCATATTCTGCAAACAGAATGTTTATGCGAATACTGCATTAAAAGATATGGACGTTGAAAGTTAGTATTATTTTATTGCTGGGAATGCCATATTTAATTAATTTTCTAATTACTTTAAATCCACCGGCTAAAACTTTCTGAACGCATTATGAAATAGATATGTATGTTTACTTTATGACTACGTGAAAATTTTCAGTGAAAGGAATTGTTTTGGTGTAATATATGAATAATGACTTATGCTGGTTTAAATAGTCATAGTTTACTTAATATCAAATTTTTTTTTAGTTTCTTCATATGAGGGGAATCTACACATTATACTCTTTGTAATAGATTGAATATTATTGATCTGTGATCGTTATTTTAGCGGTGGCAGCGTTTTGAAATTTCATCATTTTATTGCTGGAATTTTATTGCTAACTTCTCATCGGTGCAATTGCTTTAAGCTGCAAAAGCTGAAAAAGCAAATGCTTTAAGAAAAGAAGCAGTTCGTTGAAACAATTGCTAGTACGACTTGTGCGGACTCGCACATCTGCGTAGCTAAAATATCGTTATCAAAGTGCTATTCACTTAAATAAAATATCGGATACTAGTGATCCAGAGAGGACATTGAAGCCGAGTTAGACAAATATTATTTTTGCTAGAAAATTTAAAGAAAATAAAATTATTTTTAATAAATTACATAAAAAAGAGAAAGAAAATTTTTAATGTTTCATTTACAACTAAACAAGTAGTAAAAAATAAGCAATAAGAAAGGAGAAGTGAAAAAGAAGTTTGATTTAATAAATTCATTTTCTACGAAATGAACGATTTTTTTTGTAAAATCTTGAAGCACGCTTCTACCCCCTTCGAATGACAGTTTCTCTTAATTTTTTTTTATTGGAATGAGGGGTCATGTGATAGCTCATTTGAAAGGCCTTTTAAATTCTTTTCAGTAGTATACATTTTTTTTTTAATTCTGAAAGTAATGCATTTTAATATCAACGAACAAAATTTTAAAATGATAGTTATAATTATTATTTAGATTAACTCTTGCTGTGCAATTTAACTTGACAGATTTTTATTGTCTTTAAAACTATCGTCTAAATCGATTGAAGTTTCAAACTTACTTAATTTAATTTTTACGGCATAGAACTCATAAAATTGCAATAATGGTTTTCATTGTTCAGCGTTAAAAAATTCATAACAGTGAATACGAATTTATAATTGCTTTAACCAAATGCAAGGCTGGGGTAGAGTGGCCTTAACATTTTTGAAACAAATGCTTAAAAGAAAAAGCAGTTGCTTCTTTTATTCATACAACATTAAGCAAATACTTGAAATTTTTAAGCAAAACCTTTTAGTATAAGTTTTTCCTTAGTGTCGTAGCAATTGCTACAAGGTCAAGTAATTGCTACAGATTTTATTCATTCGATATTAAGCATTTGCTAGTAAATTTCAAGGAAAAACAAAACATAAGGCCCAATAATTATAGTAAGTAGTACTTTATCAAGTTGTAGTTTCATATTGAAATTATAGTATGAGAAGATGCAGTAAAAAGGGAAAGAGAGATCCTTTAATATTACTAGCCAATCGCGTAACAAAATCTAGAAATTATAACGAATAGTATTACTCCGTGATCTGTCTTCTTCTGGCATTTCTAGAACCGTACATAGCGCACTCTTTTCTTTAATTGGGATTTTTTGATACGAGCGCGTCGGTGATGCGTCCATAAAAAGGTTATAAATTTTTTTGTTGGCTGTCGCTTTCCTTTGTGAAGCGCGAAATTATGAAACTACCACTTGGTAAAATACATCGAAGTATACTCTTACAAATTCGACTTACAAATGTTTTACTTTCTTTCGACATCCACTTTACAAGTTGGAAAAATACAAAAGTCCCATTTAAAAGAATATGGTTATGAATCAACTCACGTTTCGAGACATGAATAGTATCAAACGCACATAATAATTGAATTAATTTTAGAACTGCTGGATTAATTAATCATGACAAATATTGATAGGGTCGTAGGCAGAAAATATTTAATCGGGTAGTATTAAACAAAAAAAGCTTTAAATGCTTTTAAAACGAAAAAAAAGCTTTTTCAGCCGTCGATAGTGATTAAAACTCATGTGTTGTATACAGCAAAATGTAATATTTGAATAATTAAATTTTAATAAAACCATTGTCAGACAAAACAGGTCCTTGTCATTTTAAAACTAATAATAATACAAAATTGAACATGTGTAAATTATTTGTTTTGCTTTTACACCAAAACTGCACGTTATCGTTTATTAACGAAATATTATACAGTACTTTTTGAAGTAACTAGATAAAAGCACTAAGCTTACTATTAAGAAGTTTCCTAAATGAGTATCAAAATGTCTTCTATTATAGTAAAATTAAAGCCCAGTGTATCAAAACATGCGATCTCCACTTTTCATTGCTTCTGACAAATTGCAAAAGAAATACTACTTATTTTATATTTTTATCTGCAGTACAAATACGCCAAAATAACCGATAAACAGCGGAAGCCAACGTTTTCAAAAAAATATAATGTAGTGCTTGTGAAAAGTACTATTGTTGTAATTAATACACATATCATAGAGATATCAGGTTTTGGCCTATGCGCCTCAATTGTATTCAGAAAAATGAAAATATTGATCATAGTTGCAGAACCCACCTCCAAGCCAATTTCAACTGTTTCTGAGAAAATCCTTCAGAAAGCAACGTTATACTATTCATTAAGTAACTTTTATTTTTACAATGTACTATGGCACGTTCCACTCTTAGAATTCAGTACAGGCCTTATGGAGAAATCAGAGAGAAAAAGATAGCTTTTCTGGAAAACCTTGAAAGGGACGTATATAGCTAACTTCATACTAAGGTTGAAATGCGCCTAAGAATGGTTAATTAACAAAACACAAGTATTTTCAAAAAAATCTAAACGCGTTAAGGGCCGGTTTCTCAGTCAGTTTTTTTTTCCATAAAAACAATTGTTTTTATAATTGTTACCATACCTGCTCATTAATAATATTGTCAGCCATTACCGTACCTTTTTTTTATCTGTGGTGTTTGTCCAACGGGGTCCTAAGTCATGGACTTGTCAGGACCTCAGGAGCGAGAGTGTATTTTTATATGTATAAAGTGTTCCATGGCTTTGTTATTTCCAAACCTCCTCACCGTTGAAGGGGAAGCAATGTCGAATTTTCTCCCCAACACTGAAGGGTACCTGAAGTGAGTAACGACTCTCGAGAAATATCTAGAGCGGGTGCGAACTCATAACCTTACGATTGCAAGGCCGGACCCTTACCACTGGACCGTTCAGGCGTTGAACTTAATTACATTAATTGCCACGAGCATCAACTAATTAATTTCTCACGTATCTAAATTGCCTTTACTGCAGGAAAATTAAAACAACGGTAAAATTTCAACATTCGGTGCAAAATATGCAGCAACAAAACATGCAACGCACCAACCATTTCTGTCAAATTGACAAACAGCTGTTAGAACTGCAGTAATTTCACAATCAGAGAAAGGCGGAACATTCCAATGACTCCTATGTTGTTAGAATCATTTGTGTTCTGCCATAGACCTCAAAAAGATACAGGTATCGTCAAGAAAAGAGATAGTACTAAACATATCAAATGGTTATACAATATCCTTAAAATCGTAAAAACAGTGACGCAATAAAAACTCTTTTAATTCTCTTTTAAACTTAGTTGTTGGTTCCAGAAATCTTAATAAAACAGGCACCTGATTATACACCTTTAGTGCCCTGTAATAGACGCCGGGTTCAAAAAGACCAGTGCTATGTTTAGAGATTATCAGATTATTACAGTATCTAGTTTTTGGAAGCAAACCGGATTCCCTTTTGTATTTATTTTTCGGGAATAAATGTTATAAAGGCAAAATAACGATAAAATTTCAAATAGTTTAAATAGAGGTTACAAGAATCAGACATTTTATTGTAACCGAAAAATATACTTAACACAAAAGAAATTTTATTTTAAAGGAAATTACAAATTCGCGAACTTTTGTGTTAATCTAAACCCTTAAGGCTGTATGCTCGCTTACAGCTGAACTCGATTTCAAATGGGCGTATCACTATTTTTCGCATATATTTAGAAGAAACATACGTTCAACATGTGTTCCTGCATTTTTACACACAAACGAAAAGAACAGAGAACAGAATTACCACCTAAACATTTTCCTTGTAATTTATGACTCTGCTGTCACTGATCTTTATTTTTGATTGGTTTACGTGTCAGTTTGACACACCCACAAGAGAATATTCCGATAAGGCCTCATTCACATGGCTACCGCCCGCGGCCTCCTGCAAATTCTAAGGTCGAGCGCACACTCAGATGAGTAAATTTTTTTATGTAAAAGTGATGTAAATAAAAACGGCGACCTGATCTAACACAGAAACTATGTAAAACTCGGAAAATAAAACTACGTCTGTCGGAAAGTGAAAGTTTATCAGAATTGAAACGACACAAAAAAAAACGCATAGCATGTTCCTCTCTAAATCAATAACGTCATTTTGTTGTTTCATTACCGTTATTATTACCCCTATAAAATTGTTTTTTTTTTTTTTAATTTTACGTGGGTTGCTTTTTTTTATCTAGACTACACTAGACTAGATCCTGCACTAAAATTAGGCACAATGAAGTATTGCGGTTTAAAGTGGACGTAAAGAAAAAATATACATTATACAGAATAATTGTGCTTATGATTATTGGAATAGGAATTAATACTGCTCTAATGTACCGACGCTCATAGAGCAAGTTAATGCGTTAAAAAAGGAGGATAATTCATTGCCCTAAGCACGTAATCGGCGATCATTCTGATTGTGACGTTTATTTTTGCACCGGGTTCAAAGATAATGAAATTAATTCAGTTCCAGACTTAGTAGAATGTGGATGACTTCATGATATTATTGCTTGCTGCAATCATTTGACGCATAATGCACAGTTTACTTTTAAATATGAACATTAATGCAGCGGAGACGTACATTTCAATTGTTTCAAAATTTGTTGGTGGAAAAAGAGTTAACTTCTCTTTGAAAAATAGCTACGAAGTGAAATGCCACGCTGCGAGCCTTTCTTAAAATTTCAGTGAGCAATATCGCCACCGCATTTATAAGAGAATGATCGGGAAAAGTCCAGGCAAATATACCAAAGTATACAGTGTGCCCGGATACGTAGGGACAGCATGGGTAACTTCTGTCTTTGAAGAGATAGAGAGATGATTAAAGTAGCAAAAATATGCAGGTTCGAGAGCTCATTAAGAATCCATTTTCAAACTTACTTGTCATGGCCAACTTGGTTAAAATTTTACTAAAACCAATATCTCCTCATTTCTTTTATTTGCCGTAACTTTTTTGTTATTTAAGATATTGAGATGCGGTTTGAACTAGTTTGCATGATAATTTAATTACTTTTATGGGCACTTAATAAAACTAATCTCATTTTTACAAATTTTCAATAATCTAACCTAACCTTAAAATTTTAAATTGGTACTCCCTAATTTTCTTGACCTTTATAAGAGAAAATTTATTTCTGAATGCAATGATGTAGCACACGATATGGAGACTTCTTCAAAATTTTGAAAAACCGAACTTATTCTTTTTACGAACAGAAATCGCTAGTGCCATGATCACAGAAATTTTGCTTTTTGTTTATCAAGTTATTCTGCAGTGGCACTGATCGATTGCAGCCAATGGTGAGCGAGCCATTAAAATTTTAAACCAATATCACATCAGCTAGGGGTATGATGTGCCAAAAAGATAAGAATTTCATTGGTCTAAAATTTTAATCGCTTGTACACGATTGTCCACGAACGATCAGTGGCACTGCAGCTTCATCTGTGTAGCCTTTTCTGGATACTGAGCTTCGTATATTTCACGAGTAAGTTCTACGTTCTTGTAGCACTTGGTATACGTATAGTCGCAATCAAGTGAATCGAGACCTATTTAAAGTTCTGCAATCCTTAAGGAGTGCTTATATTACATACATGTCTTCAATAAATTCAAAAGCAAATCTTTACAAAACTGTCGACTTGTCGCATACAAATCCTAGAATCTTTAGCACGTCTTCGACAAATACTAGCACAGGACATCGTTTACACTATGTGACCTGTTCGCTACATATCTAGTATTTAATAATAAGAAAAAGTATCGCTCGTGAAAGATGACAATCAATTTTTGTTTTTGGCCGCGGCAGCATAATATTACTATGCTCTTTTTGGATCACTCCATCGTCACAAACCATCAGATCGCTTAATAGTTTAAAACAGCTAACTATTCTGCACGTGCGTAAAGTACCTTTGTATGGTCTGCGATCGCTGTGTTTTCCATTAATTTGGAATACAAATCTGTCTGGTAAAACATGTCGGATACATGTCAAATACATGAAAAATGTAATAGTAGTATGAGACAAATTTCAGATTCATTCCAGACTTGTCAAACAATATGTAGGACACATGTATAATACAAATATGTATGTAATGTAAACGCCCGTTTATTACCAACGTTAACAAGGGCGCGGTTAGCTTGCAACAGTCTCGATAACAAAGTTTTGTGATCATGGCACTAGCGATTTCTATTCATAAAAAGAATAAGTTCTGTTTCCCAAAATTTTGAAGAAGTTTCCATATCATGTGATACATCATTGCATTTAGAAAAAAAGTCTCTCTTAAAAGGGCCAACAAAATCACCAATTTAAAATTTTAAGGTTAGGTTAGATTATTGAAAATTTGTAAAAATGGGATTAGTTTTATTAAGTGCCCATAAAAGTACATAAATTATCGTGCAAACTAGTTCAAACCGCATCTCAATATAATCAAGTTGGCCATGACAAGTAATATTTGAAAATGGATTCTTAATAAGCTCTCGAACCTGCACCTTTTGCTAATTTAATCATCTTTCTATCCGGGTACACTGTATACGTCAAAGTTGCGTAGGAGACGTTTTTACCGAAAATGCAGAGCACGACTATTTCTTGGGCAAGGTAGAAAAGAAAACAGGCAGCCGAAGCTGAGGGTGACTACGGACTAATAGAAGAGGTGATCCCTCTTAAAAACTTAGAAGAAAATAAATCATCTTTAATGAACTACTTGAGCAGGACCCAGGTAGAGTTAGAATCGTTAGAGGGAAACACTGTTGGCCAAAACACCAAAGTGAAATGGCATAAAGAGCGAAGACTAACAGCAACGAAATTTGGTATTGTCTGTAAAAGACGTCAAACAACTGATACCAAAAAATTGGCGTAAAAATTAATTTCCTCTAATTTTTCGAAAGTATAGTTACAAATTGGTGCCGTAACCATGAAGAAATTGCGAGAAAACAATTTTCACAGGAATTTGGACATAAAGTTGAACGGCGGATTATTTATATCTAAAGAAATGCCGTATCTTGGAGCTAGTCCTGATGGACTAGTTGGTGAGGATGCTATAATTGAGATCAAGTGTCCCTATAAGTTAGCGAAGTTCAAAATAACTCCTCAGGAAGCAGCAAAGATGAAAGTTATGCCCTATTTCTTTTTGGATGGCAATACTGTGAAACTGAAGAAAACACATATCTACTATTATCGGATTCAAGGGCAGTTGGCTTTAACGAATAGTTGTATTCGTTGTATGGACACCTTTAGGAATGATATGTGAACAAGTAATGTTATTTACATAAACGTCAAGAAAGTTCTGAATTCATCATAATACATTATTTTTTTCTGAAATCTTATAAGATTATTTTTGTAATAGTTTCAACTTTTAACCACACGAAAGCTATAATTTTGACAATAAAATAAGTAAAACCGATTTGGTTTTGAAGACTAGTGTATAAAATAGAAATTATAGACGATTTTAGAAAAAATAACAAGCAATTTACATTTACAACACACCTGTAATACGTTTTCTTTTTCAGATTAAAAAAGATGACAATTTTTGGCATAAAATGAAGCCGAAGTTAAAATATTTTCATTTAGAACATATGCTGCCTATACTGGCTTTAAAAGAAAATTAAAATAACGATCCTGATCGATCTGGACAGTTGAAACCTCTTTCTGATAATCTGGTGACAATTCTGAAATAGATCTGTATTTGAAATCTGCTCTGCAAGATTCCATATTATATAATGCCATATAATATCTAACTGTACTATGTCCACTAAAAAAAAATTGAGACAATTGTTGTGCATACATATTTGAGTTATTTTATTATAGCGTTTTCTGCTGGCTGCACCGGTATGCACTGAGTGTATCTCCATCTCGTTTTATTACATAAAGCTGAAACGAGTTGGAAATACACTCAGTGCGCACTAGTGCAGCCAGTGGAAAACGCTATTGGTTTGAATGCAACTTTAAACTTGTTTCTAGAGAAACTTAAAAAACACGGAAATAAACAAACGGACGAATACATGATAGCAACAATAATTAACTCCTCGTATTTACAACAGAACGTATTACGTGTTCCAGATTCTTTTAGTGTGTAGTACAATATGATTCAAAATGGCCGCACTATTATCACCAGAACGTTAATATTAACAGGATCAAAAACAAGCTTTTAATTTTTTTTTTTTGAGATGCTTGACGAATGTTTAAAAATATCGTATAATGCAGATGCACTTACAAATTTGAAACCGTGGTTGTAGATTAGGTTACAGTTGATGAGATCTGAATCCTCGTATTCATCAAGTATTTATATTTTATTCAATTAGTTGTGTAGAAACAAAAATTATTTGACGCAGTTCCGTTTCACTATTTGGGTGAACTTGATATTCAAAATGTTACATCACCGACCCATTTTACTTATTGTTTATTCCTGTGTTATCACATAATATTAATTACATGCATTAACAGGCATTTTTAATGATGTCAAGGTAAATGTGTACACAAATAAATAACAAAATATTGAGCAAAATATTGAACATCCCCTTTTTAAAACTAATTAAGTGCATGACTACCAGATTTGCAGAAGTTTATTATGACAAAAATGTTTCTTTCAATGTACCGTAAAAAAATTTACCAAAAAGCACGACTCTGAAAAGAGAAATCTTTGTAGAATTATTTTCTGGCAGCGCTCGGTAGCGTTCGTGTGTTTACGGTGCGTGTATTCTGTGTTTCACTCATACACGAACTGAAACGCATTCGCTCTCACTCATACTCTTCATCTGTCACTAAATCGGGAGAATGAATGTGCGAATTCGCCCCTCTTGCACTAGGCCCGAAGGCGGAGCTAGCGTGTATCACATACCACATTTGATTTCAGCGATTTCATTCCGAAAATTTCAAATTTGTTTCCCATTTCCTGACCTTATTTTTAAAAATAAAAAATAAAACTAAACGGTTTATTATTATTGAATACTGCGAAATTTCGGCTAAAGGCTTACATTTTCGAATTTTTTTAATTTTAATTTTTTTTTAAGGCCTTTTTGGCAATTCTCGAAAAACGAGCCTTTAGCCGCCTAACAGAATCTATTTAAAAATTTTTCGCGAAAAATTGGTACGATTTTAATGAAAAATAAGCCCAGGAAATGGGAAAAACGATTTTGGGGCCGAGCAAACAGCCTTAAATCAACATCTTTTCCAAGTTCATCATTATTTTGGCTGCAAGCAGTGTCGCTATTATCTTCTATGAGCATTTGCGTATCTACTGGCTCTTAGTCAATTACTTCCTTATACAACTTTAAATTTGGCAGCACTCTCCAGTCATCTCCATAATGTTTACTTAACAAATTGGCGACGGATGTCCCTTTCTGAGAGTTTTCAGGTCTTCCTACTTACATGTATAATATCAAGAGTTAACATAATCACTATCATTCCACGTTTAATAATGTTTCTTGAAATTCCAATATCCGAGTACTTTAATATTGTTATCCGTGTTTTCCTAAATAAATCTTCCGGCACAATTAAACTCAAAATGCCAATTTGTTGGAGGTTTAATAACAGAAATAACTAATTCCTTATATTTATAAGCATTCCGGTCTTTTCCAGGGTTGGAAAGTTTAAAACGAACTGTTTAAAACATTGTATTTAAAACACCGAATTAAAAACATACTGCTTGTTTTAAACAGGTATCTACTAAAGTTTTAATTTTATTTTTTGTCATTTTTAGCGTAAAAATGAAAACTTCTGTTGTAAGTAAGCCTTATTTTTCCAATATAATACTGAATAACCAAAAGCTAATTTAGAGTCAGTATTTCAATCATGGATTAACTTCAATCTTTGGTCCCATATCAATTGCTGTCTCAATTGTTTTTTTTAGAATGTTTGTAGAATATGCGTGAGTGACTGAGCTGATGGCCACACTGTAGCTGTGATAGTGTCTTGATTAATTTGAATTGGTTAGATTGGTTATAATCAGTCTGATAATAATTGTTGATCACTAGAATAACATATCGTAAAATTTTAAAAAACCTTTTCAACATTTAACTTTATATTCCCTTATGTTTTGACATACACTGGTCCTTTGCTTGCCCACACATACTATAAAACGTTAACCTTTCATTTGTTTTCATTGAATTTCTACCTGATGCCAGACCCTTCTAGAATTCTTTTTTATAGATTTGACGTTAAACAAAAAAATAATTTAATTTTCCGACATGCTACTGGACACCACAGGACTTAAGGTTCGTCAACTTTTATCAACTTTCTTATTTTAAATGAAACACCCTATACAGGATGTCTACCAAGTGCCGCGGTCTTCTCTACCGTCTAAAGTATACAAGATAGAAAAGAAATTCAAACGAGCTGAGGTGTAACTCAGTCAGCTCTATTTTTTAAAATTATTTTGGCTATACATGGTGTTCAGTAAATGAGAGCCATGCCAAAGTTATATTTTTTTAAATGGAACACTCAGTATATTTCTACATATTTCGAAACTACACATAACGATTAGGTAATAACCAAAAAGTTTTATTTAAGCGCTTTTAAGATATAAATGATAATATATAAAAAATTGCTATACTTTGAGCTCTTATAGCTTGATTATTTATTTACATTTCATCGTGAATTTTTGTAGGTAGTCAATACAATATCTCATCAACAGAAATTTCACAACAGATTCAATCTATTAGTTATTATGTGTACAGGTTGTTGAGTTTTGAGAAAGTTAATTTTCCTCAAAATTTTCAAATGGAACACCCTGTATGTCTAAACTCTTGTGAAATACTGCCTTAATGAGCTTTCATAAAACGCCAAATGTTTTTGTCCAAACTGAAAAAATCGCGAAACAGCAATTACTCATTTTTTTTAATTTCAATATTGACGTTTTTTAGCCTTTTCAACCGGTCCTTCTGTTTTATTTTGTTGAAAAATTAACAAATATTAGTTAATTTAATTAATAAATTAGAAAATAACAAAATAATGTACAAATTAAGAGTAATAAGTATTAAATTAGAAAATAACAGAAAACAATGAACAAATTAAGAATAACAAGGCACCATTGAATCTACAAAATTTATATTAAATATTCAAATTGTTTTTCGGCTTCTTGTAGATACTTCTTACTTCTTGGAAAGGAAAATAGGAATTAGTTTAATAGGAACATATTCAATTACTTTGAACACAAAATAAAACATATTCATTGATTTATCATCTAACTGAAACAGAAAAACCAGACGGAAAGGCTAAATAACGTTAATATTGAAAGAAAAAAAAATATTTCATTGCTGTCTCGCGATTCCTTCATTTTTGATGGAAATGAAGGAACATTTTTACCGTTTAAACCCAACTTTGAACAAAAGTCAAAATGAAGTTTCTTTTCATGGTCTTATTTCGACAATAAAACTGTTTATTCTTAATTCATCAGAGATTGTACGTATGACGACACCATCATTGAATTTAATAACAACTGCTCTTTGTTTGTCGAATAAGCATAGCATCTTTATAAATTTTGACAGAAAAACGTTCTGAATGAAAGTCCACTTTAACTGGTAAAATATTTGCTTGTCCTAGTATTTTGTGGCTGCGATGGTACTATGGTACATTTTGGAGTTATTTAACTTAGTTTCAATGCAACTTTAAACTTGTTTCTACGGTAACGTAAAAAAAGCGCAAAAATAAACAAATGAACGAACACATCATAGCAACAATAGTTAACTTGTCATATTTACAATAGGACACATTACGTGTCCCAGATTTTCTTGGCTGGCATAGTACATAATTACTTTATTTTTAATAGAGTACAGTCGCGAGCATTAAATTTTGGTTGTCAATGTCAATCAAATCTCAATTTTAATTCTGCAAAGTTAAAAAAATCAAATAGGCGTCCCATCTTTTACCAATAAAATGTCGAAAATAAGTAAATTTTTAAGATGTCATTCTCGGTATTGAAAATTAAGTCATGAATCTATTTATTTTTAATAGAAAACAAGTTAGTACTATTCTTTGACAGTCAACGACGACCAAAATTTATTGTTCGCGACTGCACAATTTTTTTCTATATTTTGCACCGTATCTAAAACTAAAATTGCAAATATGCGAAAGTAATGTCATATCGTAAGTGACTATCAAGTATTCAAGGCATGCTGCCGTTAAATATATGTTAAAAAAAGAACATCTTCACACTTAATCCTTAATTTCAAATAACCATAACTTTTTAAATAATCTTTTCTGCACAATTTTTATAAGAATTTTTTTCATTTGAAATTAGAAGTGCAGAACACGACGCTAAAGCTCATACTCATACTGTTTATTGGTATTATAGCCCTTACACAGGATATGCAAGTCACTTACATCTACGGATAAACTACCCTAGTATAAACTCATGTACACAATTATAGAAAATCTACAAAAGTTAGTTTCAAAACTCTGCAACGGAGTAACACGTTTTCGATAACAAGAGTCGTTTAACATCTTTTTTTAAATTTAGCTAGCTTTAGTCCCTGCGTCGCCTTCGGTAATTTATTAGACAGTTTTATACTCATGTGGATGAATGATTTTTCATATTTGGAAGATTTGTGTTCATTTACTGTAAACAAGTTTTTCGACCTCGTATTATAATTATGAAAATCTGAATTTGTAAAATATTTGTGGGCGTTTTCTTTAATATAAATTAAAGATTTGTATACAAAGATTGCCGGAAATGTCAACAAGTTTAGATTTTGAAATGCAGTTCTGCATGATTCTCTTGGTCCCAGATTACAAAGCAGTCTTACAATTCTTTTTTGTACTAAAAACACTCTGCTGCTACCAGTTGAGTTACCCCAAGATACGATATGATACGACATGTGACTGTAAGCTAATGAGAAATACACACTGAATTGCTCTTTGAAAATAACATCTTTTAATTGCATAATCGCAAAATACGCTTTATTTAATTGCTTGCAAACATAATTTACGTATTTTTCCCAATTTAATTGGTGATCGATAAAAATTCCTAGAAATTTAGTAGATGATACCGTACTATTGTTTACACAAAATGATTCCACCTCAGGCTCCTTTCTGTTAAAAAACCGCAGAATAACTGTTTTGTTAACATTTAACAGAAGTTGGTTTTTATTTCACCAGTTATTGAAGGTTGATGTCACTTCAGCTACTTTTTGCCGGAGATCCTCAGGGGTCTGTACTGAGCATACCATGGAAGTATCATCCGCGAAAATTGTAATTTGGTCAGCCTTTACAAAGTGCACTATATCATTTATATAAAGGAGGAATAGCAAAGGGCCCAGCACAGACCCCTGAGGTAGTCCTTCATTTATATAATTATCAGTTGATGTGACGTTTTTTATCTTGACACGTAATTTGCGTAGACAAAGATAAGACTGCATCCAGTCCAAGATATTACCTCTTAGACCCAAATTATACAGTTTTTCACACATGTAGGTAATATTCAGGGAGTCAAAGGCACGTGTCAAGTCAAAGTAAAGACCGGCTACGCAAAAGCACTGGTCCAGTTGCTGATATGTATATTCGAGGAAACTTGCTACTACTCCTTCCGTGGACTTACCCGCGCGAAAGCCGTACTGACAATTGTTGAGTAATTTATGAGTTTCGATGAATGAAATTAATCTATTATATTTTATTTTTTCCAGTAGTTTAGATACTGTGCTCAGCAGGGCAATAGGGCGATAGTTGTTAAGATTACAAGGGTCGTTTTTCTTTAAAACGGGAGTTATGGCAAACTTCTTCCGTAAAACCCTGTATATTTTTGAATTTTAGTATAATTTGTCATTTTTGTTAAATAGATTTTGAAACATCTTTATATCGCACATTTTTAAAGCCTTACATTCCAAATAATTATTGTGTTTGCATTCTGGAAGACCATCTGCAGAAATATGTCACTTGTGATTTAATAAACCGCAATCGTCAGTTAATTTTAACCGAAGTTTAGGCTTATTTTTTAGTGAGGCTCTTCCGATCTATTCTATGTTCTGTTTTTAATTTGTATTTTCCAACTAAATTTCTTCTTTCTTTCATTTCTACACCGATCTTCTTTTCCTTCCTCATTCTTCTGGTTATTTCCACCGAATAGTATAAAATGTCTTATTATCATCCATCCTTTCTGAATGCCATTATAACCTTTTTCTTTAAACAGTTTCTTGACTATTTGTTCTCTAATTTTAATTCCTTTGGCATACGAATTCAGTTAATTCTTCTTCTTGGCATTCTTAAACAAAATGAGGTCTGTTATCTATTAGTAGAATATAATCTTCCTCTAACTAATAAATTTTTCTGTTTGCTCTTTTAGTTCTGAAATATTTGTTTTCCTTTTGACCATTCTTGGTTGGTTCATTCTTTTTTCCTGATCATTAATAATATAACGAAAACTCTGATGGCTTCTTGTAAACAAATTCTAACACAGAATATCTGAATGGTTATATTTTATTACTATGTAAGCAAAAATTTATTTCTTAATTCGAGGTTTTCAGAAATATTTAAGCCTCATGTGACCAAATTAATTTTGTACCTTTCTACGAAAATTTGTTTCTCGCAGACTGATCACTATAAGATATTTTCTGGTAACTAAAAAGAAGAAGCACAGAAGCAATTTAGGACAGTTGGATAATGTGGCACAAATACCAATTTTTTTTTAATAAATTGGATTTTTTTTTAATTCAAACGGACTTGAATCCATACAATTTGACAATGCGCAGGCCTGGCAAAACCGTTAAATTAAAAAAATGTAAATAAAACTATTTTCTTACTTTTTATGACAAAATCAATTCTGTTACGCCACTGATTAATCATGTTATTGCAGTTGAGTTATTTTATTTTAATAATATTACCATAAGTGTGAATTTGGTTGCCTAATTTGATTGATCACATGGGATTCAGACATTGTTGAAAACATTTGCAAACGAAAATGTCTAAAAACGATATTTTCATTTAATCAACTGCTACATTGACAAAAGAGAAAAGTAAGTATTATTACGAGAAAGAGATGCAGGGCCCGAAACAGTATTGTGGAATTGAGGCATTAAAGAATTCAATTTTATTGGCCGTACTATTAAATTTAGTGCAAACACGAGTTTGCTTTTTTATGTTATTAAGATCCTATTCTTCCTCCGGCGAAACTAAATCAAAGTTAGAACAGCTGCAAATAAAGGAGTTTTTATTTAACACAAATCGTGAACCTCACCTCGTAAAATTTTATGTAAAAGATTCTTTCCGGTTCCTTAAATGTTGCAGCCTTCTAGGTACTTTCATTAACCGACCGACTGACTGCCCAATATTACTTAAATAACACTTTAGTTCCTCTTATTTCCTAAAAGGGGCTCTTACTTTTGCCAATAGTAACATAATTCTTTGAGTTTACTACAAATGATGAAATACAAAAATAAATTTAGATTTATATTTCATATTTATTCCATTCACTCTGAATATTGAACTGTATGTTCGAAATATAGAGTTGTTTTTTATATTCTATATTTTATTGGATCTTTATCCAAATATGTCGTTTTATCTTTCTTTATATTACCGATGAGAAGTTAGCAATAAAATTCCAGCAATAAAATTATGAAATTTCAAAACGCGCGTTGTCTGGGATAGACGATATCGTTGATGGAAGTCGATGTCCTCATAAGATGGCCTTTAATAGCGATTTGCTAGACTGTGTGACAGCACTAGCTTGTGTAATTTTTGCTAGACTATATGATAGCACTAGTTTGTGTGGATAGTGTCGCTAGACTGTGATGCAGCACTAACAGGTGGCAGTGAATTGTCATCGTGTGGGAGAGTACTGGCAAAGACGACTTGGCTTGGCGCCTTTTGTATCTTCTTTGGTGACATATCTATGATTCTGTAACATTGGTCTTACATTTGGTTTAAAGCAATGTGATGCGTTCTTGTTTTATGATAATTAGAGAGATGTAATTCGTACGTATTCCTGCAGTGGAACATGACGTGACCACCCACCCCTACTGCTCTCTTCCACTTATCTACTGTATGACTTTCCTGTCACTGATAATAGGAAGAAGATAAACCGTATAATATCCTGCAACTTTTGTATTCAAAATTTTCTTTAACTCCCAAAATAAAATGTCTAATTGGGGTGCAGAATATACCGGGTGTCTCAGGATGGGCGGCAACCGGCGGTATATAGCTAACCGTAATACCTACAGCTTCGGGAGAAAAAAAGATTATAGTAAAAGTGGCCAAAAGAAATTCAAAGAAAATCTTTTTAAGTAATCAGTAAGCTCAACAATAAAAATTAATTTTACTAGCAAAAGTCTCAGAGCAAGGTGCAGCTTTGCTAGCGCCATTAGAAAGCCGAATTAATTCTGCACAACTTTGATTTTAGACTTATTATCGTATCACCGTCAACAAAGGAGGAGGAAACAGTTGAACTGTTTACTTTAAAAAATATTATAACTTCTGTGCTCTTTATCGGAAATTAACGAACTTCAGCTCATTCGAAAGGTAATTTTATGCTGATTTGAAGTTTCTATTGAACAACTACGGCTACTTTGTTATAAAGTTGTTAGAGGGCGGTATTTACAAAAGTAATTGTTTTTCTCAGTTTCCCAAAAAAATTTAAATGGAAAAATCCGAAATTGATAACTTTTTTCGTTCTCGAGTTATTACTATATGAGTCTATTAACTGAAGATAAAAGTGAATCTAAAAGCTCAAACAAATGCTATCGAGTGATCACAGTGCATGATTATTATTCATTACTTTTATTTAGTGTTTGAATTATTCTTGTTTCTATATTTGTTGTTGTATTCTTGTGTTTAAATATTCTCTATTGCAAAAGAAACACGCCTTTCCATTTATTTTTTTTTTGAAAAACTGAAAAACTATTACTTTCGTAAATAGCGCCCTCTAGCCATTTTATAATAAATTAGCCGTAGTCATTGAATAAAAGCTTTAAATCAGCTTAAAATTCCCTTTGAAACTTATGAAAATTAAAAACTTTAAACAGAAAAAATGTAGCAATTAATTTTTTCACATCGTTCAAAAGCATTTTTCAGTTGCATTAATACCACACATAAGTTAGCATAATAAAGGAAACACTGTAAATTTTACCGCTACTACTGTAGAAACTGTTGACGATGTAGATTTTAACTTAAGCTACCCGTGGAACGAACGATAATTTCGTGATCAAGTACCAGTTCAGTAAAAATGGTAAGCGAACTGAAGAGACATTCGTATAATTACCGTGATTTACGTAGCGATATCTTTCAGGAAGGTGCTATCATACACGGGCTCTTATTAGGTCGTTCCAACATTTGCATTTCTTGCGTTTACCTTATTTATTGCGTACTATTTTAATTTATATGCTAACAAGTTCCTGCGGTTCCGAAATAAATCTGGAATTTCCATCAGCCCGGTAATTCTCTATTAATCAGACTTGAATTATACATTCTCGAATTCATTTCATTATTGGAAGGCAAACACTAATTCCAAAATTTATGCTGCCGACTACAATCAGGATATTTCCATTTTAAATCTAGACCGCCCTGTGGAATTCGATGCACTGAAGTATTTAGGCTCGATATCAGAAACGTATTTGCATTTTAATGAAAATATTTCCCGAAATTAAAATAATTCTTAAACAATTTAAAAAAAAGAAATGCTCATGCCAATACCAGGACGACGAAATTTCTCTGCCTTAATCAAACATAAAGAAATTCTAAATTAAAAGCTAACAGACTTTACACTCCCTAATCTATTTAAAATAATCAGGAATTTAATAACATTAAAAATGTATATTTAGGTTTAACCGGAATTAAAAATACAGTCGCTCTTGGCTCGATCTCTCGTA
The DNA here is from genome assembly GCA_036172665.1 of Prosopocoilus inquinatus. NCBI lineage: Eukaryota > Metazoa > Arthropoda > Insecta > Coleoptera > Lucanidae > Prosopocoilus > Prosopocoilus inquinatus. The sequence goes on along the minus strand of CM069876.1, from coordinate 27,167,003 downwards.
GGTAAGTACAAAGTGTAATGAGAGTGTTGAATATATTCCCTCAAATAAAGTGCAGGAGTTTGAGATAGGAGATGAGACCTGGAATCACGTTTTCTCAAATGCATTTTCTAAATTGTCTACCGCATAAACGAAGTTTATTCTTAATGCTTTGTTTTGTAAAACCGTAACAGCCGAAGTAATTTCAGAATTGTTCAAGTTGAAACCTAATAAACTTTTTGTACTGTAAGAAAATGGAAGTAATACAATCTCCCAAAACAAAAATTAATTAAAATAAATAAAATTACAATTTAGTTCATAATTCTACAAGTACGTACTGACATATTCTATGCAATATTTTAATGTTAATTTTATTCCAAAATTGACTTTTCAACTATGTTTATAATTTATTTTTTACATTGGAGGGGGTTGCGAATGCAACGATTTTCGCTTACTTGTTTTTTTTTTGTATTTAAGATAAGGAATTTTTCATTTTTTATTGCAATTTTCAATATTTATTGTGCTCTCTGTTTTCTGTTTTCTCTATTCAACTGATTCTACTCTATTTTTATTTTGTTTAACTGTACCTATCGTCTGCTACATAAATACCGGGTGATCAATGGAATTCATAATTATAGCAGACTGTGGTTAGTGCTATTTTATACTGTATGGTTGGATACAATGAGAAATAAATAATACGTTGACAGTTGTCATATTCGAGGTTATGTTCGAGTTTTATACAATTTTTATGTTGTTATTTTATTTTGTATGGATGCTGGTTTAAACCCTTTTTTAGAATATTTGTTTCTACCTTTTTTTTAGGAATACAGTTTTTGTTAAGTTTTTATGAATGCATATTTAATACTTTTATTTTATTTATTTATTTATTTTGAAATTTATTTTCCGTTTCATCTAAATTTAATTTGCTTTTTCACGAATAATTTAGCAATTGATTTCCATTTCCATTTTTTTTTATGACAGTTTAGCGGGAATTAAAATAATATTATTTGACTTTGTCACTCCAGGATCCGGTTTAAAAACCTGGAGTTTCTGACCTATTACATCTTCTCTTGATGATGTTTTAAAAGTTATTTATCAAAAAATAAAAGTGAAGGATAAACAAAAAGAAAGAACAAGAAAGAACAATTAAACGTACCGTTGTATACAGTGTGTCTCCGGATTGAGTTCGCGATATGTATAATGGACCAAAAATGTTTTAATTCAGGTACCATAATTTCCTTTTTTGTCTTCGATTTTTAATTTGATTGGGTTTGAGATTTCATCCTTTTAATTAAAGCGATCGTCTTTTGTTTCTAAAATTTAATAATATTTTGTTCGTTGCTTGCACAAATAACATTCTGTTTCTTTTTTCAGTTTATTTTATTTCATCTTTAAAATTTTGTTTTGATGATTTTTTTTCAATTTGCTTTTGTCTATTTCAGGGTTGAGTTTTTATTTATTTATTTTTTTGTTGTTTAAGTTTAAGCGATCGCTTTAGTTTCTGAAATTTGTTTTTTCTTCAAATTTTCGAAAGAGAATCCTTCTCAAGGTACATCAAACTGTATCTTCCGATTTTTATTATTTGATTGATTTTCTTGTTTTAAAAATTAAAGCGATCTAAAAGCGTTTCTAAAAATGTATTTTTGTTTCTTCTTTAATTGTCGCTCGCGCAAAGAATTTTCTGTGTTCCTTTTTTCGTTTTATTTAGAAACATTGTTTTTTTGTTCCTTTTTTTTATTTATATTTTGTTCATTTTGTATTTTCAGTTGTAAAAAATTAACGCCGTCAGATGCAAACAGAGGTGGGCTATTGTTTGAATATTTTATTTGTATTTTGGTCAATAAATATGTAGATAGCGTTAATATTTTAGAAGGAATTTTTCTGGAATGTTGGAATTTGGCATATCTGCCTAAATTCAAAAGGGAGGCAGCTTTACATACACAGATTTTATTTCTTCTTGTGTTAGTTCCGCTTCCTAGAAGAAATCCAACGTCAAATTTGGAACGCATTTATTTCGCGCTAAGCAGACCTGAACTGCAAAACATGAAATCTAAATTAAAAAAGGTTTAGTCTATTATACGTATCGCGGAGTCAATCCGGGGACATACTGTATACAAAACATAATTCTGAGAACAGATAAGATAAAGAGAGTGTGGCAAGGTGGGAAGTCATGTCTTAATCTGAATAAATCTAAATAATAATAATTTACTTATCACTACATGTATAGTTAGATACACTGAGGGTGGTTTCAATTTAAGCCTAACTTAGATTGTGACAGCACAATATGCTGTGCGTTATCATTTCTGTCACACTCTAACTTAGGATTACAATTTTTTTATAAAACCCAATCTAAAAGTCAGTTGTACCAAGGGGTTTAAACTTACATTCAACTGAACCAGGTTCAAAGTAAACAAATTCGCATATAGCAGTTACTGGATTCATAAAAAAAATTTGATGCGATTTTGTTTACTTTAAATCTAATTCAGTTGAACATTGGTTTAAATCCGCTTGGTATATATCAAGGTAAATGTTAAAAGTAATGTTCTCCCAGTAAATATCAAGTCACGATCGACAAGGTAATCAAAAACGCATTGAATTTTATTTCATGTTTTTATTTTACACTTGTTTATCTGATTGTTTGCTTCGCAATTAGGTTACAAAGATTATAGACATTATTTTTTTTTTTTAGTGTATTCATGGTATATGTATATCATTAATAAAGAAAAGACAAATCTAATACTATTACAAATACCTATGCTTAACAGAACAGTATAGGTTCATTGACCCCAAGCCGACTTTTATAAGTTCATCCACCCGTTTTCAAAATGTATCGACCCCTGGGGCCCGATTTTCGAACCGAGCGAAAAGATTTTTTTTTATTTATACCCATGTGATACAATCGCTTAAAAACTAGGTAACAATATACTCCTAATAAAGAAAAATTCTAAATAAATAAAAAAGCGAAAGGAAAAACTTCTTAGGAATGTAACTTTTAATGAAAGATGAGAAAATCGGTGTATCCGTGAAAAAAAGGAATGTATGATTAGAAAAGGCCACAAAGTCTTGGGACTTGTCTGTGGTGAGTAAAGTTTGGCCAGGTCTTACAAAAGCAAAGAAACAGAGACATCTTAATACAAGGGTTAGAGCTTGACAAACAACGGTTGGCAGCAAAAGGTAACAAGGTGGAGTTGGTAACATTGAGAAGTTATGGGTTACAAAGTAAGACATTATCCTATTTCATGCCAATGAAAACTGAACTTGGGGGTCTCTGATGATAATTTATTCACAGAAAATAAACAAATCGAGATCAGTTTAGTAAATCGAGAAAGGTGGATCAAACGAAACAGGCTAAAAACAGATTATTATCAAGTAACCAATTACACTGGTCAACACAATTTTTGTATGGTCGGAAAAAGGAGATAGTCTTACGTAACTGAATACCCTGAACACGATGTTGACCTTGAAAAAAAGACGTCCAGTTGTTGAGATATAAATTTTTCGTCAGAGGTTTGATCACGCACTGCGCGTGCGTACAATTCAAACAACAATTTATTTGTGCCCATTTGTTGTACGTATAATTTGCTTTATATGAAAAAATATACGTATCGTGACTGGCAGAAAGTTGGCAACATATGGGAAAATTCTTTATTATTGATTTCTCAGAAAACTTATGAGAGCTCCTGCATCTTCCCAAACTTAATATGCACGTGTCAAAGTTTGAATACCTCCTGTCATATATCGAGGAAATGAAAATTTTTGAAATCGGTTACCAAAAATCGTGATTTTTAGAGTATCAATGTTATTAATCATAATTTCTGGTTGATAGTTGAGCAAGAGGCAAATCTCAGAGTACATCCATGTCAAACTTGAAGAAACGTTTAGCTCTACACATTCAAAATTCTACGACATACGTTGATACGAGAAAAAAAAATACGTGATATTATTTTTTCCATCGCAGACAGTCATTACTTCATATTTGAGATCTTATAATTATGAATAACTTTTCTAAATAAAATTTCCACATAGCGTGGAAAATAAAGGTACTTTACTCTTATGTCGATTTCAAATATTTTGATTTCCTCAGTATATGACAGGAGGTATTCAATCTTTGATACGTGCATCTTAAGTTTGGAAAGATGCAGAAGCTTTCATAAACAATAAATTCTTATGAGAAATCAATAATAAAGAATTTTCCCATATGCAGCCAACTTTCTGCCGGTCACTGTATCTCAACAATTGGGCGTCTTACGTCAGTTTCAAGGTCCCCATCGTTATCTCCAGACAAAATTATATAAGTACCAACACATTTCACCAGGCATACATTTTTCCAATTTTATTTTGTCGGCCAGTGTTATTATCAAGTTTAAGAATTGGGCCCACTTAGTACCGACGCTTTTCACGCCGAATGTACTGTTCACTCCTTCCATCTTTGCGCGGCTGCGATGCTTCTAATTGTCATTGGATGGAGAGGGAAGATATGCGAGTTAGTTCAGGTTTTTTCTTCGACGACTAAACGATTTAAATGTATTTAATCGGCAAAACGTTCGCACATCCTAGAGAGATAATAGAAGAAAGTTTCTCTTTGAAAATATAAAAATGCATGTAATAGTCGCTGCAAATCACCAGATACTTTAAATATTTAATTGCAAACAATAAAAACGCCTACAAGTCGACAGTATTGTGCTCGGTGCAACCAGATGAGATAACTCCCTTCCAAATACTACGGGCGAAGCTAGTACAGTCCGAGTATTAAATTTTCGTACTGAGCGCGGAACAAGTGGCCCGATTTCTTTTCCTTGGTTATTATTATATGCAACAACTTATTAATCGCCTGTAATAATATTTGCTTAGGTGACAATAATCTGTTTTTAGAGTGTAGCACCAAATCTACTTTATCATATTTATGGCAACATTGTACAAGATAAAAAATGGCTCTTCTAAAGATGTTAATGTACTTTAAAGATTGACATTCAGACTGAAGGTGTACATAAAGGTGAAATAGGTACTGATAAAATTTAGTTTATGATGTAAATCCAGCTTCATATTCCTGGACATGCCCGAGATGATACTTGAAGAACCATTAATCTCAGTCATCCATTTCTCTTTAAAGTTTAACCCAAAAAAAAATACTAAGTCCTTTAGGAAAGTATATCTGACAAAATAGTTTTAAGTACAGTTTTCTTACGAGTGTAAATCTGGCTTAAATAGATTAATAATAATAACTGAAAGAAATGCAGAACATTTAGAACAGACAATTAAAAAAATATATGTACAAATTTTGCATTTAATTACTCGCTTCTCATTTTAAATATCACTTTCAATGGTGGCATTAAAATCGCATATTTATTACTCAATACTAGCCAGTTGTTCAACAAATTTTATTGATATTGTAACATGCTTTTAAAGCCCAAAACAGAAAAATATGTATTTTTTTTCAAATTCAGATGGCATATTGCGCTACACACAGACAATAATAATTCTTTTCTGTTGCACTTCTCTCTTTTTATCTAGAAAGCATAACATCGCATAACGGTGAATTTAAATGCTTTCACAATTAACCAAATTTATGGACTATTAATTTTCATTTAACAATACTTTATTTTTGCGTATACGTAATTTTCGCGCACATGATTTTACTCCATACTAAAATTTTAACGACTGAAAATGTACACATTTTAACAAAAATTAAAATTAATGTGAAACATTTCTTGTTTCCGTAGTAAAATAAAATTGCTTGAAATATGTGTAGGTGGTATATGCAGAAAAATGCAATACGATACAAGAACAGGGTTAATTACAGAACGCGTTCGAAAATGTTAACGCATACGAAGTTATATGCATTAGTTATACGGATTCTAAATTCATAATAACAGCAATTTAATGAAATCATATCAATTCAGATATGCATTAACTTTACACAGTAAAAATCAAAAGCTATTTTAAATTAAATATTTGTACGTTCTGCCATCATACGTGGGCTGCTGGAAAAGTTTTGGAAACGGTATGAAAAAACGCATATGAAATTTGGTAAACGGTATCATTGTTAGAAAAATTTTGTGCAAATCGTTTTTGATTGCAGTGAGAACCTCGAGCATTTGCGAATAAATTGGGCAAGTCGTTTTTGGTCTGCAGTGGGAATGTCGAGCTACGTTTCTGCTGAAGAAGCCCCAAGCAGGGCTGAAACAGCTGTCCAGAGGCTGCTCGAGGTTCTCACTGCAATCAAAAACGATTTGCACAAAATTTTTCTAAAATCTTTCATTATGCTTTGACAGCAAGCATGGCCGCCTTGCATGGGGGACTCATTAGGAGCAAATCCCGCTTCAATTTGTCTATCCTACTGCAATGTTTGGTCAAAAAGCGATAGTAAGATGTCGCTATTTTATATGTTCATCATTCTTACATCGCATTTGCGAATAAATTGGGCAAGTCGTTTTTGGTCTGCAGTGGGAATGTCGAGCTACGTTTCTACTGAAGAAGCCCCAAGCAGGGCTGAAACAGCTGTCCAGAGGCTGCTCGAGGTTCTCACTGCAATCAAAAACGATTTGCACAAAATTTTTCTAAAATCTTTCATTATGCTTTGACAGCAAGCATGGCCGCCTTGCATGGGGGACTCATTAGGAGCAAATCCCGCTTCAATTTGTCTATCCTACTGCAATGTTTGGTCAAAAAGCGATAGTAAGATGTCGCTATTTTATATGGTATCATTGTTGTTCGAAGTATTCGCCTTTGACGTCAATACACTTTTGCATACGCTCGAACCAATTTCTAAAGCATGTTTTCCACTCTAAAGATGGTACCTCAGAAACTAGGGTCCGGAATGTTTCAACTGCTGCTTCAGTCGACGAAAATCGCTCACCACGCATTTTATTTTTAATATTTGGGAACAAAAACAAATCATTAGGTGATAAATCAGGTGAATATGGACAATGAATTATTAATTCAACATTTTTGTTGGATAAAAAATCAACTGGTTGACGGGCTGAGAGCTTGCGTTGTGATGATGGAGAATAATTCGTCGATTTCGATTGTTTCTTCTTATTTGATCGATGACTTCCGGCAAACAAATTGTAGTATACCAATCAGCATTCACGGTTTTTCGACCCTCTAAAGCCACGGTTGCTACATGTCCAGTTAAACCAAAGAAACAAGCAATCATTTACTTCGCAGCACTGCGTGAACGGACAACTTTTGTTGGTTTTGGTTCATTTGGAAATACCCAAACGATAGATTGTTGTTTACTTTCTGGCTCGTACGAATACATCCACGTTTCGTCACCAGTGACGACGTTATAAACTAAATTTGAACGACCTCCATTGAATTTCTTGAACATTTCTTCGCACTATTTGACACGATCCTGCTTTTGCGCTTCTGTTCAATTGTGTGGGATCCAACGACTGCAAAGCTTTCGTACATTCAAATGATCATGCAAAATCTGGTGTATTGCTTCATGTCAATGCGTAACGATGCTTGAATCTCACGGTATGTCACATGTCGATCTCGCTCAAGCATTTCACGCACAGCATCTACATTAGTGGCAACAACAGATGTTGATGGATGACCTTCACGAAATTCGTCACTGAGAGAGGTACGTCCACGCTGGAATTCGGCAAACTAATTATAAACACTGCTCTTTGATGGTGCTTCATCTCCAAAAGGCAATTGAAGCCGATCGAGGCATTGTTTCGGCGTTAGACCACATTTGAAATCGTAAAAAATCATGGCACGAAAATTTTCACGCGAGTTTTCCATGTTTACACAAAATTACTTTTTCTCAAATGCTGTACAAACAAAACTAGTTCACTTGCGTAGGAACAGTCAATAGAATTATAGGCGAAAAACGTCAAAGAAAGACGCAATATAAATTAGTCAGAAATATGTGAAAAATTACTTAATGTCTGCTATCAATTAAAATGAAATTTAGAAAATGAAAACTTCAGGTAATGCGTTAATTTAACGGTAAAAATCGTAAAAATAATTGTAAATACACGGATAAAAACTAATTCTTATTACCAAGATTGTGGGATTAAACTTTGTTTAGTTTACACCACATTTATGACGATAATTAATACACAAAACAATGTCTAAGTTGTAGCAATCTGGTCTTCACGAGACATTTAAATTTGCAAACATATACAGTGTCTTTTAAAAAGTGTGCTACAAATGGGAATATTTTTTATTATCGATTTTTATAAAAATTTATTGATGCAGAACGCTTATGCATTTCTTAAAATCAAATTAGGAAATGTCAGATGAAATTTTTCTTAAACGGTATACAGCGTGGACACCGAGAAATGAAGACCGCTTAAGAGTAAAGTGCCTTTATTTTATAAGATACAGAAAAATGTCATAATAATAAGTTATTTAAAATGAAAAGTTATAGGTAGATATGAATCCAATGAAATTCGCACTTTTTGACACAATATATCTGCAACTAATGCGACGTTGGTTGAAAATTTTAATCGCTTTTCATTTTAGCACCAAACTACTATAAACTTTCAGTTGTTTATTAAATATTTACTTCTAAAAATTAATATTTTCTCAATAACTCGTCGAATATCAGAATTGGGCCCTACAATTGGATATCATTGAAAAGCTTGTCAGAAACGCTATGGAATGGTGTGAAAATATACAGGGTGTTCTATTTGAAAAAATGGAGTTTTTGTTATTTATAGTTATTCATATTCGAAAAATCATAGCAAGCCTTGGAACATCCCTTCACGACTCGGCTTGATCTCGAAAGATCGGCCACAGCCTTGGCATTGACTGAACAAAAATCGGTTGCGTTATCTTTAGTGGTTTAAAAGTTACAAATTTTTCAATGGAACCTTGTATCCCGGAATTTTCAAGAAAAAATTTACTCATCAAAAAGTATGATTCATACGTAAAAATGACTCAAATAAATTTTACGCAGAATTTATTGTAGAATTAAAAAATTATGTCAAAATGGGGTATTTCAATTAAAAAAAAACGTAACTTGAATATCTTTATGATACTTGGACACCCTGCTTATAAACGAAAATAATTTTAGAACGTGCAGTAAAAGCACTCTTATTATACAAAAAAAAGATTCGAGTCGATACATGGAATAGCAAGAAAGTTATTGAACTTGAGCTCTGAGACAACCTATATATTATAGCTTTCTACCTCAAAAACAAAATAATCACAATTTTTGTGAACCACTCTTTATACGTACTACATTAGGAAATACAGGTGGGGTTAAGGTGTCCGCTAAAATAATGTGAATAGGAAAGCACAAAATACGTTCTTATTTTTCAATTATTTCATTTTTTTTCTGAGTGATTATTTCAATGCATTCCGAAACTCTATGCTTTTTTGTTCATTGAAATAATCACTCAGAACCAAACGAAATAATTGAAAAATAAGAAGGAATTTCGTCCTTTCCTATTCATATTGGTTTAGCGGACATTTTAATTCCACCAGTATTTCTTAATCTAGTATGAATAAAGCGAGGTTCACAATACATTGTATTTCTTTTGTTTTTGAGATTGGAAGCTATAATTTCATACACAGCTATAGCTTTTAATTCTGACCAACTTATTCTTATGACCTTTTCCTGTATCTTGTGAAATAAGGGCCCTCTTAAGCGGTATTCATTTCTTGGTGTCCACGCTGTATACCATCCAAGATAAATTTCGTTTGACGTTTACCAATTTGATTGCAGAGGATGCAGAAGTGTTCTGATTGAATAATTTTAAATAAAAAACGATAATAAAAAAAATCGCGATTTGTAGCACACTTTTTGAAAGACACTGTACACAGGCTGTTCCATTTAAAAAAAATCACTCCCTGTACACCATCATTTTCTAGAACAACTTGTATAGTTGAAAATTATTTTAAAATATGTTGCGTGACATCTAGTATAACTTCGGTAACTTGTTCTTTCCTTCATGCTAGTACAAATACTTCATGCTCATACAAATTCTGGTCTTAATTAAAAGTACGTTGAAATCAACAAATTTCAAAACTATGATCGTGTTATTGTAATATTTAAGAATAATGTTTATTAACAGGGTTTCTGATCGCAAGTACAAACTTAAGGAATCGTTTAAAAATTTCGACTGCTTTCCTGGAATTTGCAATAGTACTGATTTGAAAATATTTTCTACGTCTTGGAAAACAAATTAACTATTTCTTAAACCATTGGTTTATACATCAACATATAGTATGCAATCAAAATGAAATCAAAAACGATTTGCAACAAAATTTTTAACTATCTACTTTCTTACATTTATAAATCATGTTCAGAGATCAAGCCATCAACGTATTAGAATTGTTACCTAAAATCTTCTAGGAAATTCTATTTACTTGTCTTGAATGTACTTTCAGTAAGAGAATTTCAATTATATGTTATACAGTGACGGGCAACAGTAGTTTTTTTTTAGTTTTTTAACTTCTTTTCTCAAGGTTAACTTTATTTCTCAATTAAAATAATTATTTGTTCTGTTTTTATTTAATTTAATAACTTATTATATTACTGGAACCAAATAAATGTTGTTTCGTTGCTAATACAGGATTTTTCGTTCCAGCTTTTTAATATATCCTGGAGCCTATCACAATATACCGGGTGTCCCGCGCCATGTGCTCACCCTTCTAGAATCTTTATTTATTAATCGATTAACCTGAATTTTGGAGACAATAAACTAAACAAAAAAACGGAATTTTCCGACATATTGATAGTCGTCATAGGACTTCCGGTTTCGCCGGAAGTGATATCAACTTTCTTATTTTAAATAGAACACGCTATATATTTTTACATACTTAAAATCTACGGATCATTACGAGTCCGAACACGTATAAATTGTTAATTTTGGTTTCCATGACAACGAAAAAAAAAACTTTTTTATTTTTCAATCTAGAAAGCTATGAATCGCACTTTTTTCGATCTAATGCGATCAAGTGTTTCAAGAAAATCACTCCTTTGATGGTATTTTGATTTTTAACATTTTTAAAGCATTTAAACTTTTCATTAGGTCGTAAGTCATTGTTTTAATAGAAACTCATATGTTTCTCAGCTTAGTTCAACAAAACATTTCTTTCCGAGTACGCTGATACCAAATACGTCATATTTTCTTTGAAAGTCATTTGAAATGAAGGAAGTGTAAAATCTCAACAAGACACGCTCTATTTTAAATTATTTTCAAAAAAAAAATATGACATATTTGGTATCAGCGTACTCAGAAAAAAATGTTCTGTTGAACTAAGCTAAGAAACATATGAGTTTCTATCGAAAGAAATGACTTAAGACCTAATGAAAATTTCAAATACTGTAAAAATGTTAAAAATCAAAATACCATCAAAGGAGAGGTTTTTTCAAAACACTTGATCGCATTAGATCGAAAAAATGCGATTCATAGCTTTCTAGATTGAAAAATAAAAAAGTTTTTTTTCGTTGTCATGGAAACCAAAATTAACAATTGATACGTATTCGGACTCGTAATGCTCCGTAGATTTTAAATATGTAAAAATATATAGGGTGTTCAATTTAAAATAAGAAAGTTGATATCACTTCCGGCGAAACCGGAATTCCTATGAAGACTAGAAGTATGTCAAAAAATTCCATTTTTCGTTTAATTCATTGTCTCCAAAATTCAGGTTAATCGATTAATAAATAAAGATCCTAGAAAGGTGAGCACATGGCACGGGACACCCGGTATTCAGAAAAATCTTTTCTATCTCCATTCGTTTCTGAAATATCCTCAAAAAACTGAAAATTCTAATTTTCGTAAATCTCGAATATCTTCCCTATTTATTAAACTAGAATCAAGAACTTCGATACTTTTATGTTAAATTCGATGAGCAATCTAATAGGGTCCGAAGAAATAGGTTAGGAATGACAGTTTCGCAGATACGACTGTCAACTGTCTTTTTTCTATGGACGCTACCTTGGATAGTCATACCACATGATACAAAAACAAAATCTGAATACGACCATATGACACACTTATGCTTTTGATTTAAAACAAAATATCAAGATACTACAAAAGATTTTGAAAAAAAAAATATCTAGTAGGCGGGTGCGTGTAAACATTCAGAACTGAAATTATTATTAAAATAATAAATATTACTCAATTAGATACTTATTTACATTTCTACATAAAAAAAGCTACTTTTTAACAAGAATTCTCAGTAACATAATATTTTGTTTCAAAACAAAAGCATAAACGTTCGTATGGTAGTATTCAAACATTATTTCTGCATCATGTGCTATCAATATCTAAGGTAGCGTCCATAAGAAAGGAAACAATTGACAGTTATATCTAAGAAACTAAACCTAACCTATTTCTTCGAACTGCATTAGGTTGTCCATCGAATTTATTGTAAAAATCCGAATTTTATGATTTTATCTTAAGAAATAAAGAAGATATTCGAGATTTTCGAAAATGAGAATTTTAATTTTTTTGAAGATATTTAGAAAACGAATGAAAATAGAAAATATTCTTTTGCATATTTTTGTAGACCTCAAGATAGCGCAACTTTTCTACAATTTGTATCTCTTATGGTTTACGAGATCCCCATAGTGACCCATTTATTTACGTCAATTAAATTTTTTATCCAACACCTATTTATTATGAAGTCATAATAATGCCGATTTTGAATTTTTAGTAGGTCTATAAACACTAGTGGAATTATGAATCCATAATTAAACTTATATTCAAAATCGGCATTATTATGACTTCATAATAAGCAGGTGTTAGATAAAAGTTTGTATTACACTCGTGCATTAACAGCAAATAAGTCACTTGTATAATAAATAGCTATAAAGGTTATGCCACCTCCGGTCTTAGCGAGAGGCGCAATATAACATAAATAACTTCATTTCACTCAAACAGATTGATACGTTTAAAATATTTGGGTGTTTTTATACTTTTGCCCACTTTTTCTGAAAATATTAATCTCTTTTTGAAATCTTATTTGTCACCTGTACGTGGTCAGAGTTGGAAATAATTTGTCAGAAAGCAAAGCTAATACAAAAATCAAATCGACTGTGAGGCGTTTCCTAGAATACGCCTCAATTGGTCACCTCAAGGAGAATTTAACAAGAATTTCATAGAAACAGTTCAAAGAAATTCCTGAGATACTTATACGTTAGAGCTAACAAGACTCTTTTCGTATCTCCTGCATGTTTTCAATTTGAATCATTTTATGAAAGAAGACTGATTTCAGTTCGTGTGTTATTTGTATTATTTCTTGTTAATTATCTAAAATACCATATGATTTTAAAACTTTAGATGTAAAGCAATATACCGGGTGTCCCGCGCCATGTGCTCACCCTTCTAGAATCTTTATTTATTAATCGATTAACTTGAATTTTGGAGACAATAAATTAAATGAAAAATGGAATTTTTTGACAGGCTGCTAGTCGCTATAGGACTTCCGGTTTCGCCGGAAGTGATATCAACTTTCTTATTTTAAATGGAACGCCCTGTAAGTTTTTACATATTTAAAATCTACGGATAATTACGAGTCGGAATACGTATCAATTGTTAATTTTGGTTTCCATGACAACGAAAAAAAAACTTTTTTATTCTTCAATCTAGAAAGCTATGAATCGCATTTCTTCGATCTAATGCGATCAAGTGTTTCGAGAAAATCACTCCTTTGATGGTATTTTGATTTTCAACATTTTTACAATATCTGAAATTTTCATTAGGTCGTAACTCATTTTTTTAATAGAAACTCATATTTTTCTTAGCTTAGTTCAACAAAACATTTCTTTCTGAGTACATCGATACCAAATACATCGTATTTTCTTTGAAAATAATTTAAAATAGAGCATGTCTTATTGACATTTTACACACCCTTTATTTCAAATGACTTTCAAAGAAAATACGATGTATTTGATATCAACGTATTCAGAAAGAAATGTTCTCTTGAACTAAGCTAAGAAACATATGAGTTTGTATTTAAAAAAATGAATTACGACCTAATGAAAATTTAATACCATCAAAGGAGTGATTCTCTCGAAACACTTGATCGCATTAGATCGAAGAAAAGCGATTCGTAGCTTTCTAGATTGAAGAATAAAAAAGTTTTTTTTTTAACAATTGACACATATTCGGACTCGTAATGATCCGTAGATTTTAAATATGTAAAAATATATAGGGTGTTCCATTTAAAATAAAAAAGTTGATATCACTTGCGGCGAAACCGAAAGTCCTATGATGACTAGCAGTATGTCGAGAAACCCCATTTTTTGTTTAATTTATTGTCTCCAAAATTCAGGTTAATCGATTAATAAATAAAGATTCTAGAAGGGTGAGCACATGGCGCGGGATACCCGGTATAGTAAATTTATGACTGATAATATGGACAGAAATAAAAAATTTATTAATATTTTGCTGTGAAAAAAAATATATTATTTTGCTCGTATATTTTTATCAATTGCATTTTTTTCTCAACTTTCGAAACACTTGTATTTTAAAAGTGCATAACTTTTTTTTTTAGTCGCGTGTACTCAGAGAAGAATAATGTTCGTGATCAATCAACAATCAACTCGTTGGAGAACACTCTACCATTTTGGTCCTGGCTTCTGGGAAAGTGGAGGACCTAAACAATAGAGCAACATGACGGACGACTTTCGACAAGATAATTGAGTGCTGTCATATATTAGTAGTACATCACTACAGATAGAATTTCCAATAATCAGCACAAACATGACCCGCAACCTTAATGTAGCTTTACAATCTGACATCACGTTGTTTCGCATCGCGTTGCATTAAAGCTCGCGCTTCCGCTAAATCGTTTCATCGAATTTTAAGCACGTACCTTTTTAATTATAGAAACGTTTTCAAAATTGGAGCGTGATTTAAAAAGCCATATCGTTAACACATTTAAAAAACTGTTACCAATGAATTTCTGCAATTACAACATAATTTTTAAAAAAGGCATTAGGATATTAATGAATCGACAAATCTGGAATAATTGCATAGATAAGACGTTTCGTTGAATATATAATAACGAGCTAGCCTTGCAAAAGAGTTAACAATTCAGCAACACAAACAACTCGTTTACCTTCCAAATTACAGACAACGAGGGCTAATTTAAGTTTTTATTAAGCACTTGAAATTACACCGCGTCCTTAATTACAGGGAATGCAGAATTTTTAAACGTACAATTAAAATGTGCCATTTATGCAACTAATGCCTAACTAATTTTTATTTAATTACCGAGAAATAAAGGAAGCTTACGTTTCGGTTTGAATTTCTTCTTCACACGAAGGTATTTCACTGAAAATATTATCCGTAATTAATGGTCTCAAGGCAACAGTACGCACGCGATCGCCGAAAACTGTCCATTATTTGCCACTAAATTTGATATTTATGCAAAAATGTGAAAATGATGACGAGCGGAAAGCATCTTAACTCTTCTGCGGATTAGCATGATCCAAATATTCAAGTACAAAGCCTTCACGCGATAAATAATTGATTTAATAAATTATTCTCAGACATTTTCACAAATTTGAAGCGAGTAAGGTGTAATATTTTTGACGTATACCGACTGTTTCATTTAAACTTGAAAAAGAAAGCGGAGACAGGACAAAAATGATTGTATTAAAAAAGAATGAATGAAACCACAGCACCCTTTTTATAATTAAAATGTTATTACATGTTTGATGTGTTGTGAGTTGAAATATTTTACTACATGCACGACTGTTTAACTTAGCAAATGTTAGATGACATAACAAAAAAATCATTTCTTCATTATAAAATATAAAATTAAAAACACAATTGTTCATTCACTTGGTGAAGCCATGTTTGCAGTGGCGTAACTAGAAGTCAAGTCGCCGGGTTGCAAAATTTTTACTGACGCCTTTTCTTATTACATTATTTATTATTAAGAGAGTAAAACTGAAAAAAAAATAATTAAACTATTTCGTTAAAACTTTAAAGGACAAAATTTTAAAAACTTTAAAAAGTCCATTTCTTTTTTATAGCTGTTTACTTTCTATTCCAAGTAAAATCAAGAGTGCTTAATTACTCTTGGATTGTCCTATTTCTGAAAAGTGACAAGAGCTGTTAAAATTTTAAGTTAGAAAAGCTCTGGAAAACCAGTTCTAAGCGTAGTATGCTTTTAACTCTTTCTCAAACACTTTATAATAATAATTGACTTTATTTTTTTTATAAAATACAACTAGTGAAAACAACAAATTATGAGGTGGAGGCGAAGTCCACTTCGACAAATTATTGTCAACTGCTCCACTTAACCCCCAAGATTAAAATTTAAAATAATAATAATAATTAATTGTGGCTACAGATTAATAGATAACGCAGTTTGTGTATGAAATATTTGTTTCTAAGCATTTCTGTTAAATTATATTTATTCGAAATTGTTTTTTGTAACATTATTTCTTGAATGAATTTTCTTAGACTTTTTCAGTTGCCTTGAAATTGTCTCCCCATAAACAAAGTGGACAAAGCTGCGACTCATCGTAACAGATGGGGCTTTCTTTAAATCAAAGCTGTTCTAAGAACATTGTCCCTTAATGTTTTTAGGTTTCAGTTGTTCTCCAGTAAATAAAGAGTACAACGTTATGACTCAGGGTAACAGATGCCGCCACATGTGCTTGTGAGTTTTCCTGACGAAGCTATCAATCGATAGTGAAACGTTGAATGCTATTTCCTATTATAATTCTGTCCGGGTAAAGTTTAAAAACAGTTTACTTACAATTTTCAACGGACGAGAGTCGACTTCAATTATAAATTCTTTAACTTTAACTATTTAATAGAATTATATTTATTTGAAGCTCTTTTTAAGACATTGAACGTTTCTAACGTTTTTCAGTTTTTTTGGAATCTCTTCCCGGAAAATTACGAATTTACTCCTGGAATTAACATATGGCGCTAGAGAGTCGTTCATCCGAAATTGATGTTTAAAACGTAGTTTTTTAACGTTTTCCAATTGTATTGAAATGGTTGTCTGGCAATAATATCTCCAAAAATTAATCTTTCTTTTTTTTCCTTCTTTGTTTTCAATTGTTTCAAACTGTATTATATATTTTAAAATACGCATTTTTTAGAAACCTCTTAAGTGTGTGACTTACAAATTAAGCTTTCACTTTTCTGAGCGTTTGTGAACCTTTTAGAGATCAAGAGGAAAATTTTTATTGTAGATTTCGAACAACCTTAAAGCCGGGTTGCCTTGCAATCCTCGCAAACCCTGTAGCTACGCCACTGTTACTTTGAACAAAACGCTCGTATTATACAGTTACATGCTTTAAGATCAGGTGTACACGTACTATGCCCGCCAAAAAAACTCTCTACATGCATGTGTTATTTTATTAGTTTGTATGCAACTTTAAGCCATTCATCTTGCCATTTAGAGTTTATTTCTATGGTACTGTAAAGACAAGTCGTTATATTTACAGTAAGACATGTCCCAGATTTTTTTGGGAGGCATAATGCATTTTATACACGAAACGAAGCATGTTTATGCTCACTTCTGAAACTATCATCAAATCCTAAACATGTACGCTTATACCGAATGGAAAGTTTCAAACCCGAACATAGCAACCTTACATTGAGAACTACGTTAATGTACATTACTGCTCGCCATTTAAAGATACAAAAATGGTAATGGTATTAAATGAAAGATAAAATTAAGGCCAATACTATCATTTTAAAATTATTCCTATTGTGTTAACACTTTTTAAATAGAAATTAAATTTTTAAATTTAAAATGAAAAATGTAGTCGCCTTAGTATGTCAGATTTGAAGTTTGCAATTCAATTACCAGAACTTTATACAATAGGCTTTTTATTAAAAATAAAATTTCGTTCATCTGTGTAGTATACTGACGATGAAAAACTGTTACGATTTATTTATTTGCACCTAAATTGCTTCACAAAATACTTTCCTACTTTTCTTGTTAATTTCAAAACAATGTTGATGACAACTGAATTTGTGGAATTAATGTGATTTTGATTTTTAATCTTTACAGTTATGTGTTACTTATTCTTAAACAGTGCGAAACTTATTTAATTCTTAGTACAATTAAATTTATAACTGATTTAGTGTCGAGTTATGTCGATATCGATTGCCCATGGCATTCTATCAAGTTTATTGATAGTATCAGAAACCATAGTCGGAAACGACAGTATTTTTGTATGCAATGACACAATTATCATTCTAATAAAGAAATAACTGTTATAACTTAAACGACAAGAGTACCTACCTATTATTTGCTCTGTACAATAATTCATAATACTTTCTGACTGACGCATGACGTATAAATTACTTTTCATTAATAGAAAGAACTAAAAATTTCCAATCTGACATAGGCGACTAAATTTTTCGTTTAAAGTTTGAAAATTTAATTTATATTCCGAAAGTATTAATATTTAGGAATAATTTTAATGCGATAATATTGTCAATAATTTTCTCTTTTCTTTAATACCATTGCCATTTTTGTGTCTTCAAATGTCGAGCAGCAGGTCGCAGAAACATAGTTTTCAATACCAGTTTGCTATGTTCGGGTTTGAAACTTTCCACCCGTATGTGTACTACCATACGAGGTAGCCTCGAAACTGACTAAGGCTCGGTTTTTCAATCGATTGGTAAAGTGTATGTTAGTGTTATCCGATTGTTAGCTCAGAAAATGAGTTTATCAAAGTATTGGTAGTCTTAACAATGACATAAATTTCTTTTAACAAGGAAGTAAACTAATAGCCAGTAAATTTGCTTGGTAGCGGTAAACATGTAGAGGGGATACATAAATGTGTACGAGCAGCTGTACGACTCTACTTTTTTGGTATTTGATTTATAATTGAAAATGGAGATTTTGTTTAACAAGCACGTTATCAAAGAGGTTAAATTTATCCCAGTGATAAGTAATCATCACTTTACCAATCAATTGGAAAACCGGGCCTAAAAACAACTAATAAATCTGTAACTTCAAATAAAATTTGCAGCTGCTTATACTGGGTGTCCCACGCAAACTATTCATCAATGAATGAAAGTCGAGACAGATGTGTAAACGACAAATCTTCCTTAGTTGTTGTATTGTAAATATGTACCTTCTTTTTGTTTGTAACTGATTCCTTCAAAGATGGAGAAACGGTTCTTGGATACGATTAAAAAAAAATTAATGCCTTTAAAATAACTTTATTTGATTAGAAATTTCTTAACTTTGGATTGGTCTGACATACGAATGTAAAAGCTATTGTTTGTACAAGGTATACCAAGTTGAGTAGACTATCAAAAGTTTTCGAGGAAAGTAACATAGAAATATTCAGAAAATTAATACACTGCCTTAATGGGAAGAACAAGAAAACTAACAGAATAGGTGTAGGGAATGCCACTACTAAATGTAGAATTTGATTCTATATCTCGTGATGCAAAAATATACGAATTTACGAAAACTGAGTTTTAGGCAGTTAAACAAAATAGGGTTTGACACCATATTCTGTCCATCCTGTGAATTTTGCAAGGATAACTAGGATATGTTTTTAAAATCTGGACATTATTCTTACAAACTACAGACAACTTGAATCCTGAAATTTGAAAGTATCACAGAAACATTCTCTGAAATGAAAGGTTTCCGAAATAAAATTTTCAAAGAAATTTGAAGATATCTCAAAAACCGTTATATTTAAGTGTACAGAAGCCTTAACAATGTTTACTCAGTATAATAAAACAATCAATCGCAAAATATCTCACCAGGAACGTAAAAACTAAAGGTTTGAAAAAAAAATAGTTTCCTTTTCATGCAGTTTTGATTTTATCTTCAAAGGCACAAATTACAAATTTAAATTTACTTCTAAATCAATGATTTACGCTTCAACTTCATGTATATCTTCTACCCTCTTTCAATAACAAAATTCTTACATCTCAACAAACGATATGCATATGATACCCAATGACCGAGGATATTTTGAATTTACCGGCGTACTAAATTTTTATTATGTTGGCAACAGCCGGTTCCATCACTCATCTTTCTCATGACTTGACTCTCAAATGTAACACTGAATAATCAATATTTGTTCATCGTAGGCATATTTAAAACATACAATGCGTTAAAAAAATATGGCATCAAATCAAATTACACTGAAAGTAATTGCATCTAGAACATTTTTTTTCTGTTTGTAATTAGATTCAAAATATTCAAATGTATAGAGTATTTCAAATTATTTGATTTGATTATTTTATAGGAACAGTCACAGTCTTGCTTTTAATAGGGGTAAAAACTTTAATAGGTTTACCGTACTTGTTTTTATTTTTATTTTTTATTTTTATAAGGAATTGTTTCACTGCCAAAAATTATAAATGATTTTTTTTTAATTTATGGTTGTAGAAAGTGTATACATAGAGTGCAACATAATGCGTGAAGTATTTTCTTACAATCGGTATACAATACTCAATTGTGAATTTCGAAAGAAAATAGAACTTTTCGTATTAAGCACAAGTCCCTTTCGCTTTGCTTGAAGTTCAGGCGCTATAAATTTAGAAGAAAGAAAAAGAACAATGAAAACAAATGGAAATCGCAACACTTTGCGGGAAAAAAGGACAGTCAGAAACAGAACAAAAAAATGAAAACATTTTAATCGAAAAACATAATCTAAATTGAAAAAAAATAATAGGATTACTTCTAAAGGAGTCGTGATTATTTAATAATTTATGAAAAATGTAAACGAGAAATGAAGAAGGCTTTGGACAATCGAGAAACCAAATCCGAAGAAATTCCAGAAGAAAGCAAGAAAAGCAAATAACTGTCGTAATAAAAAAAATAGAAATTCGAAACGAATGGCAGATTTAAAATTTCTTTAAAAAATAAAGCAAGAAAAGGCAATATGAAAACAAATGACAGTCGGCAACATTTTGTGGGACAAACTGTTTCAAAGACAGAAACAATACAAAAAAATTAAAACATTTTAGATAATCGAAAATCGAAAAATTGCTAAAGAAGTCGTCATTATTTTATTAAATAATTTATCAAACGAGAAGCAAAATCCAAAGAAATTCATGAAGAAAAAACAAATGACAATCCATAGTAAAAAAAACAGAAACTCGAAAGAATGGCAAAATTTCTTTAAAAAAAAGAAAAAAAGGCACAGTGCAAGCAAATGATAATCGGCAACCTTTTGCGGGAAAAAAGGATTAAAAGAGAAAACGAAACAAAACAAAAAAATAAAAACATTTCAGATAATTGAAAAACATAAACGAAATTGAAACATAAAATAAAATTGCTAAAGAAGTCAAGATTTATTAATTTATGAAAAATGGTAAACAAAAAATGAAGAACGCTTTTGAAAATCGAGAAACAAAATCCAAAGAAATTACTGAAGAAAATAAGAAAAACAAATGACAATCGTTAGTAAAAAAAAGCAAAAACTCGAAACCAACGGCAGATTTTAATTTTCTTTAAAAAAAGGAAGTAAGAAAAGGCATTATGAAAACAAAAGACAGTCGGAAAATTTTGTAGAACAAACTGTTTCAAAGATAACCAGAAACAAAACAAAAAATGAAACCATTTTAGATAATCGAAAAATTGCTGTAGAAGTCGTGATTATTTATTAATTAATTTATGAAAGATGGTAAACAAGAAATGAAGAACGCTTTTGATAATCGAGAAACAAAATCCAAAGAAATTCAAAAAACAGAAACTCGAAACGAACGGCGGATTTAATATTTCTTGAGAAAAAAATAAAAAATAAAAGACGCAATGAAAGCAAATGATCGGCAATATTTTGCGGGAAAAAAATTTTTAAAAAACATTAGGCCGTATTCTTATGTCATGATTAGAGTGATCTCTAACTAAAGCCGTGATTAAAATAAACATAAACGATATAGTTTCATGTGAATTTCATGAGTAAGAGAGTGAGAGAGAATTTAACCATGGCGCTGCTAAATTAAAGACGAGATGAGAATAGAGGCCAATAAGAAACAAAACAGATAAATGAAAACATTTTAGATAATCGAAAAACATAATCGAAATTGAAAGAAATTGTTAAAGAAGTCAATATTTATTAATTTATGAAAAATAATAAGCAAAAAATTAAAATCGTGTTTGATAATTGAAAAACAAAAATAAAATTCTAGAGGAAATAAGAGAAAAAAAAATAGAGAAACTCGAAACGAATGGCGGTTTAAAAATTCTTTAAGAAAAATTAATAATAAATTTTCAAAGACATCTTAAAATGAACGAAGAAAAAGATAAATCACAATTATAATAAGTTCGAATAACTTACGAATTTTAAATAATAGTTTAGCTCGCGTCATCACATGAGCAATTTTTAACCTAAAATTTCTCGGGAAGTTCACGTGGAAAATTTTAAATAATTTGAATCCTCTTCATACGAAGGCAACTAAAAAGTTCCTTTCCTTTCTGTCACGTCAGTCAAGGTTAAGTCTACATTTATTACATTCCTTACAAAATATTTCCGCGTGGAACTGGAGCAGCTCCTCCAAGACCTATTTTCTACTGCATTTATGTGACTCTTATGTTTTTATTAAGGAACATCTGAAACAAATGAGACAGTTCTTTCGACTAGGCATACGAAAAGAGGTTTTCCCTTTTATTGCAACATAAAGTTAACTTGTGTTTATGCAACTGTTAGTTGTCCAACTGTTCCGTGTTTGTCAAGGTATCAAGCCCGTAGGTATCGCATTTTGCATAGATTGTTTATAATCTTTTCTCTCATTCGATATAACAATTAAATAATTTCATCAATCTCTCTTTGAATCGGGTCTATTCTGTAGCACTGTTATGGACTTGATACGTAACAACTTTCAATCCATACCAAGTATGATATCGAATTAATATGCATCTCTCTTCAATTGGCGGTCGTCAATCGACTTGAATTGTTATGAAATCGTATCAAGTCCTCTTCAGTTATTGAAGACCACATCAATTGATGTCATGTCAATGTTACAGAATAGCCCTGAAAATTATAAAACTTGATATCATAGTATCAGATGTATGTGTCGTTGTATTTATCACATAATACATTACATCAAACTTGAGATTAGACATCACAGATAATTTATAACTTTGTTAAAGTCCTAAAATATTGCAATAAATTATGGTCTAGTACGTAGTGCAAGCAGATAATCTATTGTAATGTAATTTAATTAAACAATCGTTTTTGTTGTAGCAGGAAGGTAATCAAAGGAATTTGATGCAAGTTCGCAGTCAAGACTCTTTGTAATCGAATTTGGAAATTTTTCATATATTATAGTAAATGCTTTTGTTTCCAGAAAGCGGCTATTTTTTTACTCCTCAAGTCATTAAACGAACATTACAACAAGCTTTTAACTACATTTAATAGAGATTGCAAATGAAATTAATAAAAGCCGTCAAAAGTAACACAAGTACAAAATCGATTGTACCCATACATAAATTGCAGATAAATTTGTTTTTAATTAAATTTCCCCACGTTATTAGATAATGTATGTATATGAGACGCAAAAAAGTTGCAACTATTAATCATGTCGAGTGGTACGTTGTGGGTGTCGTAAACTTTCGAAAACATTTAATCAAATTTATTTCATTAAGCGACTGATTTTAACGTTATTGAAAGTTTTGAATGCAGGCGGTAATTTGAATATGGAATAAATTTAGCACACAACAGTGAACAACAGTTCCCCATTTAATGCAATCGAGGTGTTGAATATCATTCGCAAGTTTAATAGAACGATATCCTCTAGACAATGGCAACCTGATAACATTGTTCATACGTTAAATTATTGTACGGGAATCCGAATCTAATTTTGATTGTCAAAGATTACAGGATTTCAAAATCCCAGTTTGAAAACTGCCTTGGTGATACGAGTACTGCAATATAACAAATAACATTTACATTCTTTCGCGTAAATATTCAGATTATTTCGCTTTCCATTAATAAAATACGGTTATGTTAATAATTGAAATTTGTGATGAAGATGAAAGCGAACTCTTCAAACCCCTAGAACCCTTGAAATTCTTTCAGTGACTCTGCGGAACGAAATCAGCTCTCAATTAGCACTGAAACTCACGACATACATTCATTATCGAGACCGAGGGGAAATGCCCCTTTGGAGAGATTAAATTCTTCAATTTGGTAGGTATGTTTCCGTAATTTAAAATAAAATAACCCCCGAAATATAATTAAATTTCAATAGGAAATTTTGTTCCGTTAAATCTGGACTCGTCATATAAATCATATTCAAAAAAAAAGAATAAAAATACAGAACTCGAATTCAACGAATTTAATGGTTTAATGCGCTAGGATAACATCGCTAGGAAAACATAAATTTCTTGTCCTAATATTTTTTACTACGGAAATTTTTGGAAGAATAATAATCGTGTTGCTTGTAAAATATTTTTTAATGTTAGTGACTTTGGAACGATGTAATATGTGGCTGATGTGTAAGATTTGTCTGAGTAAGGCCCGATTTCTTCACCTACGAATAAATTTATCTGCCAGGTATTATCCGTGGAAACCATTGTATCGATAATACCGTGCCTTCAATTGAATTCCCCATTAAAGTAAGCTGTGATTTTTTTATGAAGTTGGCGACACAATTCTAGAGAAAACAGTTGTCATTAACTGTCAGTACTGATCATAACATCAAATAAAAACACAACATTAAAGTTTAAAGTAGATGCTCAAAGTGCTCTCCTTCAGCTTGAATACATAAGCGTACTCTGCGTTTCATGTTTTCAAACCCGTTTGCTAAGTGTTCGGGGGCTATGTTAGCACACACATCTGTAATGCCCGCACAAAGTTCTTCGATTGTGTGACGCGTAGTTCTAAAAACTGTGTTTTTCATGTGCGGATAAATGAAGTAATCCATAATTGTGAGATCCGGAGACCTTGCAGGAAAATTCACAATCCGATTATCGAAAAACTGCTGCAGGAAAGTCATTGTTTGATGAACTGTGTGGGCAGTAGCATTGTCTTGCTGAAAAAAAAACTTCTGTAACTTCATCATCATGTAGTTGATTAATGAAAGGTTCTAATAACTCATTTCGGTATCTTTCAGCAGTTACTGAGACATTAAAAAATATTGGTCCGATGATACGCCTTCTTGACACTGCTAGCCAAACACCAATTTTTAATGGATGTAATGGAGTTTCCACAAATTCATGGGGATTTTCTGCTGACCATATTCTCATATTCTGTTTATTTAAATACCATGAGAGATGTAACCAGGCCTCATCGCAAAAGAAACACTTGTCAAGAATGTCGTCGTTGTTTAAGTTATCAAGAAGAAACCACTGACAATATTCTGTTCTTCTGTGAAAATCTACTTTCTATTTAGTGATGACATTGGCTATTATCACTGAAATATTGTCTAAAAATTAACGAGATATGCCTGACTGACGAAAAATCAATGGCAATTTTTTTATAACTTAAAAACAAAAGAAGACAGTCAATTTCTATTTATACTATTGATTTTATCTTTAAAAAAGAGATCATAACTAGGCCACCAATTTTATCCTATCTTTTATAGTTGTAGAGATGTCCGTAAGAGTAAGCTTGAGAGTGTAAATTTGTCTGAAATTTTGATAAAAACTATCATAATTCCAATTCTACTTAACATTACAATACTTAGTATCAGTGCTAAATAATAAAACATGAACATGGATTTTACTTGTACATAGAAAAACAATTATTTCCATATTTAATAGAAAAAAAAAAAAAAAATTTTGCAAATCGTTTTTGATTATAATGGATCCCTCGAGCAGTATCTGTACAGGGTGGATTAATTTCGATGTCTCTTCTGGGCATCTCCGTAACTATAAGTGACAGAAAAAAACTAGTGGCCAAGTCTCGATCTCTTTTTTGGAGATTAAGTCAAAAGCGTAAACAAAAATTGGCTATCTTCTTTTGGTTTCAAGTTATGGGCAAAAGTTGACATTTTCGACTATTCGTTTTTCGGTCATATCTCGTTTATTTTTAGAGATATTAGAAAACTGTTTGGTCATTATTAAGACACTTTTTGGAATACAATTTAGTGGTGTAGTTGCTTTTTAATACTTAGTTAAACTTTCTAGTTATAACATAAAGTTATATTTTGTTAAATAGAAATCATAGTAGTCAATGCACTCATACACAAATAGAGATTTTTTTTTCTGTTTTCAAAAATATATACTTTGTTGGGTTTATTTCTTTTAATTAATAGAAAAAACTGCCATTTTTATTATTATCCTTACGTAAATATCCTAGTCTCAGTAGGCTGGGTTCAATACGGAGCCGATTTTTTATTTTATTAAATTTTAACGAGCTTTCAAATATTTTCAAAGTTCTGGCTGCGTAAATAATTTCGTATTCGCGTTAATTTACAAATTTCCGTTTTATCGTATTGAGCGGCCGTTCTGATAAGAGTTCCTGTTAGACTTTCTATTGAAAATGAGTTTATCATTCAATTTATAGAAAAATTGTTTTCAATTTTTAAACAGTCAAAATTGCACGAATATTCAACGTTTCACTATCGGTTTATAGCTTCGTTAGGAAGAAACGTTAAACGTTCCTGTAATTTTCACAATATCTTTTTAAAATTGAAAACAATTTTCATACAATTTCCATCGGACAAGAAGCGACTTCAATAAAAAATTTATAATTGAAGTCGACTCTTGTTCGATGAAATATGTGAGAGAAAATAGTTTTTAAACTTTAAAAACGACACTGTGAAATCGCAAGAACACTCTACGTTTCGGTATCATTTCATAGTTTCGTCAGGAGAGAAAAAATGTAAATAAACAAGTTGTCAAGAGAAGCGAAAAGATAACATGATTTTAAAATACAAGTTGTTCGGATAAACATAAAGGTAATAATAATTGAATTAGAAATAAATTAAGCTTTCTTTTTTTTTTGTTTCACTTGAGTTATATTTTATTAAAAACACGAAAAACAAAAACAAACACACAAATAGTAAAATATAAACAAAATCGGACATGTATCAAACTAAATTTGCGTGCATTCATATTTAATAAAAACAAAAATAACTTTTGCCAGATCGGTCGCGATGGGTGCTATATTTCTCAAACGGAATTTTGTAAAATAAAGTGAAGATGAAATTCTTTACGCGGCCAAAACTGTCTAAAGGTTTGAAAGTTCGTTAATAATTAATAAAAACAAAAAAATGTCGGCACTGCATTGAAGTCAACCTACTAAGACTAGGATATGCAAGGCTAAAAACAAAAATGGCATTTTTCCTATTAATTATAAGAAATAAACCCAACAAACTATATATTTTTGAAAACAAAAAAAAAGATCTCTATTTAATGAGGGCATTGCCTCCTATGATTTCTATTAAAAAAAATATAACTTTATAACTTGAAAATTTAAGTAAATATTAAGAAAGCAACTACACCACTGAATTGTATTCCAAAAAGTGTCCTAATAATGATCAAACAGTTTTTTAATATCTCTAGAAATAAACGAGATAATAACTTGAAAACAAAAGAAGACAGCCAATTTTTGTTTACGCTATTGACTTAATCTCCAGAAAGGAGATCGAGACTTGGCCACTAGTTTTTTTCTATCTCTTATAGTTATGGAGATGCCCATAAGAGACATCAAAATTAATCCACCCTGTACAGCTGTTTCAGCCCTATTGTTCGCCAGCAGAAGCGCAGATCGAGAATTCCACTGCAAACCAAAATGACTTGTCCAAGGATCGTAATTGCGATGTAATAGTAACGAATAGCTTAAACACCGACATCCTACTATCGCTTTTTGACCTGACATTGCATTAGGATTGACAAATTGAAGCCTGCATAATAAGTCATCCCACACAAGGCGGCCATGCTTGCTGTCAAAGAATAAGTTTAAAAAAAAATGCTATAAATCGTTTTTTTGTCTTCAAATTTTTTTATATTTATTAGGTTTACAATTTGAAAGGCATTACTATTAATTAAAATAATTTTTTAAAAGTAAATACCTTTCGAGTTTTCAATAAATTCCAAGGAAAAATTATGCATCTTCTTCTTAATAAATAGCACGTTGAATAAAATTCACTAAAACACAAAACAAAAATCTACTAATTTAAAAATACAACATATTAGTTCAGAAGAACAATAATAATGATTTGAAGATCTACAAATAAGCAGTTGCATATTGTATTGTATGCACGGGCGCAAATAAAAGTGATGGAAATAATTTTATTTAAAATTTGCAGAAATGTAATTTACCAAGCGGTCGAAAATTTTGAAGAATATTATTAATGCTGAGGCAGCGTCGCAAATGTAAAATTGCTAATGACATTACGTGACCGTTTCCCACACATTTAACCCGAGCGCGAGCGGCGCAAATGTATCGATGGTGTAAATGTCCCGACACCATAATAGTTTCCAAAGATATTACCTGGCAGATAAATTTATCCGTAGGTGAAGAAATCGGGCCTGACATTGTTTCTGTTCGTTGCAGTGAGAAAAACATTGTCATTAAAATGAAATTGTTACTTTGTTAGTTTTCAGTATTATTTTGTTCCATAGCGTTTCCTGTTTTTAAAAAATATGTTTCTCTATTTTTCTTTTAATTTTATAAATTTCCTAAAGAAACATGATTTTATTAACCACTGATGCCATTGAAAGTCAAAAGTCAAATACAAAAATATAGTAATTATGAATATTTAAAGTGTGAGGGCTGCATTTCCTTAGCATATTTAAACGCA
Source organism: Prosopocoilus inquinatus (assembly GCA_036172665.1). Classification (NCBI taxonomy): domain Eukaryota; kingdom Metazoa; phylum Arthropoda; class Insecta; order Coleoptera; family Lucanidae; genus Prosopocoilus; species Prosopocoilus inquinatus. Next base: position 27,138,411 of record CM069876.1, on the reverse strand, counting down.
TAGTTTTCAGAAAACTCTATTCGTATCATAATTTTCTTCCTAAATTATCTAAATGTGACCCAACATTGCAGTAGGATAGACAAATTGAAGCGGGATTTGCTCCTAATGAGTCCTAACGGCCGCCTTGCATGGGGGACTCATTAGGAGCAAATCCCGCTTCAATTTGTCTATCCTACTGCAATGTTGGGTCAAAAAGCGATAGTAAGATGTCGCTATTTTATACGTTCATCATTCTTACATCGCATTTGCGAATAAATTGGGCAAGTCGTTTTTGGTCTGCAGTGGGAATGTCGAGCTACGTTTCTGCTGAAGAAGCCCCAAGCAGGGCTGAAACAGCTGTCCAGAGGCTTCTCGAGATTCTCACTGCAATCAAAAACGATTTGCACAAAATTTTTCTAAAAAAAAATGATCGTTGGGTGTCGCTGTTTAAACTATTCGATATTTCATTTTGTTTCTCAATCAACATACACAGTTTTAATGCTATTACAGCAAAATCTTTAATTTTAATTATATCCTTCTTATATTTGTCTTTTTCACTAGACGTATCATCAGTGACTATAAAGGCGTTATTTTTAGCTAGAAGTAGTCATGATGATCTGCTTTTCTATAGGCCTGTAAAGCTTTACAAGTCTTTTATATCAGCCCGTAAAATATTACAGGTCTGTTCCCGTAATTTATCATTTACTTGGTTACCATAACAACAAAATTAAAATAAAATGTCGTTTATTAAGAAGATGGAAATAAACTTATTTACCAGTAAGCGCCAACTGAAGTAAATGCATTTTCTATAGTTTATTTTTATTCACAAAAGCTTCAAATATGTATATACCTAAAGATTCACATGTCTATATTTACAAAGTAAACTGCAAGGATACTTTTTGATTCTCAAATATGTCCGGAAAAATGTGTTGATAATGAATGATTAAACCATTAATAATTATCATTAAACGTAAATGTCCTGTATTTTACTTTGTATGTAATCATATTCCTAAACATTTTAAATTGTTTTAATAAAAAAAATAATTCCAAATGAAATACAATAAGCCAGAGCAACAAAAAGAAAACATTTTTTGTATAAAGTCTTAGTAAGTTGTGAAGAAAACATTTATATATCGCTTTACGTATGCCTTGAAGTTAATTTCGAAAGAGACCTCTATAAAACATATCTGTGTGGTCAACGTAACTATTAATTTATTAATAACTTACTGCACCAAATTTATTACTCCTGCATAAAGTCCGTTTTATACCTTTAGCCGTTTATTGCATAGAATACTTAATCGGCACAAACGGTTTCATGTAAATGTACTGGAATAAATCTAACTATATTAATTTTTCCTACAAAAAAAAATATATTAAGACCATCTGAATACAAGACGATTGGCGTAGGTTCAGCTCCATTATAATTGATTTAATCATAATATCCACTGTAGAGAACCCAATACTTTCCGAGAATTTTTTTGTGATAAAGGAAATAATCACATTTGTGAAACGTCAAGTAAGGTAATAAATTAAATTTTTAGCTCGTTTTCTAAAGTGTTTTTATTTGTTTCATATCTGTCTTTAACTTTTATGTTTTTCTCGACTCCATTTATTGAAAATTACTAAGAGAGAATAATACTTTCTTAAATATTCTAATTTCATTCGTTAGTTTAAACAGTAGCAGAGAGTTTAGTTTTAAAAGTATTGAGTTTTATAAACTCAATAATATGAGCTCTATACGTCCTCAAAGAAATACGACACTCTACCAATTGCCCTGTGTAATGATTGAATAGTCTAGTGATAGATAGAAGTATTGATCTTTAATCTCTTTCATTCTTAGTTACCTAACTAATACAGATTGATATACAAGACTCCTTAAAATCTGAAATAAAATATTTTAATCGCTTTTTCCGCATAGAAATTTTCCTTAAAGATTCCAGCGTAATCCTCTTAAGAAGGGTCCGTCAGCTCCTTTTCGACGTAAAAACACGTCCTCCGGGATTTGAGCTCACCAATAATTTACAACTTCCGTAAAAGACATCAATTTCACTTATACAATGAAATGAAAGTTGTTTGTCAATAACTTCAAGAGATTAATGTGTATGTTGATAGTCAATTATTAAATTTAAATAATGTATATTTAATTTGGTCTATGTTATAGATGTAGTTGAAACTAAGGTGATCAACTTCTCCTCTTTAAAATTTAAATTTATCATTCACTTAATGCTAAACAGGTTAGGCTGCAGCATGAAATGCAAATTCAAGGCGGAAGATTATGAAAATTTTATGTGAAATAAAATAGTTACGTAATGTGGATCAATACAAGGTAATTTAATTTCCATTTCACAGCGAACTGAAATTACGGTTTTATTGCTTCGGCTTCCACCGAAGCATTAATTTTCGGCAAATTTACAAAAACAAAAGGTCCACCCACGCCACATTACCGCACACGCACTTTCATATACACTTGGAATTTCCTCCTACAGAGGTTAATTACCCAAGCTGAAAGGTTACTTTTAATCAAAATAACTCAAACCACTGAAATTTAGCTTTTCCGCATGATACTAGTATTAAGAGATTTATTATTTATAAAGTATCAAAATAACTCATTCGTTTTTTTAATTGCAAAAGAAATGTATACATTTATTACATTGTTCATTAATTATCAGTTAGCAAAATGTTTGTATACAACCTCGGGACACAAATTAGATAAGTAATTTTTATCTTAAAATTAATTGTCCTTTAGTAGGTACATACAGTGCAATTATTTTAAAATACAAGGGAATACGTCTCATAATAATCGTTTAAAATCAAGTGAAAGCGTTGAATCTTTGATTTTACTTATTTATCTTCATTTACTCTATTTCTTCTCAAACTTCCTATGTGTATGACGTGAACGGTTGGTTGCCTAACTGCAAACAATGCTTGAATGTATCCGTAAGTTGCATTTTAAAATAATTGCACGGTATTTAATAAGGATTTGAAAGTTTATTAGAAGAAACCGCCGAAACAAGTCTTTCTTCCGGATGTCTGGACGAGAGTGAGGAGAGTAAATTATGATGAACCTTTACAAAAAATTTGCAAACAGTGAACTAACTCTTTCCTCTCCTTCTTTTTGCTACTTTTCTGGTTTAAGTTAACAAAATCTCTCTCTTTTTTTCTTGGACCCAACTTGGTCCTCGTAGTGCTACTACAAATAGTTCTGAGATTGTCGAAATTTTGCCCCTTCCTCTCTCTTAACCAATATTTAAGCAGGATGTATATTTTCAAGATAACTGCTTTCTTCAGAATAGATCAAACAATATTTAAGAGAAGTTACAATGAATGTAAAAAGCTACCATTGATTCCAGTCTTCAGAATCACTGAAGACAGGCGTTATTGACTGCATTGTATTAATGTACATAGTCTTTCGTAAACGGTCTACTAGGGTAGACTTGTTTCTAATGCATACATTTGTCCGTCATACTTCATTCTCTGCATCTAAATCTACAAACTTTGCTTCATTTTCGTCTTCTCTTCACATACATTTTCTTCTTCATCTTCGATATTCTCTTCATTTCACCTGCATCTTCGACTTAATCTTCTCTGTCTCTGTCTTTATTTGCATCTTAATTTTGATCTTCACGTTTATCATCGTCTTCATTTGCTGGAATTGTTGCATAAAACCTTCGCTTCTTTGCCTTTACGTCTCACTTTGAGGAAATTCTACTTTCCCATCTGCAGCATGCAATCACGTTAGCTGAGATTTTCCTTTAGTCTGTTAATGATTAGAAATGATCAGTTGTTGATAGTTAAAAATTATCATCGTTTACTGCATTTTCTTGTTCAACTTTTCCTTAGCTCCTATTCACCTAGGTTATTAAAGATAAAACTGGGAACTTTTTTGAACCTAATATTGTAGAGACGAACCTCTTGCAACAAATTCTTAAAATAAGTTCCAAAAGTTCTCTGACCGTCGTCTTATGGAAAAATTAAAGCGACAATAGTTTTTCGCGATAATTGATCAAACACAGATTGACTTCCAACATTCAAAACCACGGCTTTCATAGTTATGTAATTCTAGACCGTTTACAAAACAGACTATGTCCTGTAAGAATAGATAGAAAAGCCGTTTGAGAATCAACTAAACCTTCAAACTATCAGTTTGTACGTTTATACATCCCAAAGCGACAAAGAAAGCAGCAGCTTTTAAAGTCAAAAGGCCTTTAAACTACACTGAAACTCTGAGAAGGATAAATAAAGCACGGAAACTTGAAAATTGTATGTGCAAGAACTTGTGTAATTTTACAAATGATGTAATTTCAGGACTTATACTAATTAAGGCAAACTTCCCTACTTTATGAACTCATCATTCCGCAACGGTTAAGAAAATTACGTAAAAACTACCGTAAAAAAGCAGTTCAAGTAATCAAGTAAAAGCACAGTTGCATTAAAAGAAAATTGAATGACTTTAAAGCATATTTTTGGATATCTTTTGGGACAGTAAACTTGTGAAACTTTAATTAAGGCTGCAATACATTCTCAAATTTTTGAAAACTATGGTGTAATCTCGGTTTCGCCGTAACTTCTTTTACGTGGCTGAACCAAAGATTATCTTAACTTTTTGTGTAGTAAATTATTATCCGTTTTTATTCGGTTTTGGAACTAAAATTATGTATTGAGTTATAATACAGGGATATTCACAGTAAGTGGCCTATTAAATTATATTGAAAACTATACTTTAGTGGTCGTTCAAAGTTTGTACATGGTAATAAACGATAACTAATCAAATAATATAAAATGAGTAATGGCGCTTCTCCGGTTCTAGCGGAAATCGATATTAGCTTTGATGCAACTTCTTATAAGAAACGAAATACTTAGCTTGATTTTGTATAATTCTTGTTCAAAATGGTACCCATTTACTAATAAGATCTTTTGTAATTCTGGATGAAATGTTTGAAGATCGTTTAATAGCATGCAATGATCATTGAGTTTGACCTCCTAGATCACCCGACTTAACTCCGATAGATTTTTATTTATGAGGTAAATTAAAAAGATGAAGTATACCAGACTCATTTAAATAGTAGGGAGAATCTGTAACGAAGAGTTAGAAATACATACATTTGAACAACGGGATGCACAAGAAATTCGAAACACAAGTTTTTTGTAAGGACAGTATTTAATAAGAAGTAAATTATGCATAAATATCTTGAACACCACTAAAAATTGCGAAAACATTGTTTAAACAAAGTCGAGAGAAAATAATATTTTCCGTCAGATGGTATATGGTATAGAAGAAGTCAGTAGTTGCATTAAAAGAAATTCAGTTTCTCATTGTTGAACACTGTGAACTTCTATGGATGCCCTATAAACCCTTTATAAAGTTTACGATTTATCCGTTATCAGAATAGTTTTGCTCCATCCTTGTGATCAAATAGAAAATTGTGCAATTCGGTAACTTTTTTAATATTTGAACTATTCTCATTTATTGTGATCAACCTAATCGCCAAGATAGCATCTTCACTGATTTTATATTACTTGAAAAAATCGCCATCGATTATTACTCTGTGCAAGTTTTCAGAGGCCTGTAAGGCATAGTTTCCAATATATTCAAATAGGACGCTCTTCATAAATACATATAGTTAGCACAAAAGGCTTCGTTTCATTAAAAGTATTAAATATTTTTTAATATTTTAGTCATTGGTATAAGAATAAATGAAAATGGTACCGGTACTATAGAATTTAATGATGCTTGATAATATTATCAGTTTTCGTCCCTGTTCGGTAGTAATAATAACAGTGAACAATTTCTGGTGCACACTACATAGTTATACGAATATCTATAACATTTATAACTCATATTACATATTTGGCTAGCTCAACGGTTAAAACCGGCAAATTGCTGAGAAATGTGACCAATTCTGCCCCGAATAGTTTCCCGTAGTTTCCGGCTGCTAGCTATGCAAATATAGTTTTGTTCCGTTCGCTTGCTTGTTTGTATTCGCAGCCTTGCTTGTGAATGGCACTGCGAACTTCCCGAACGCCGAATAAAGAAATCCGGAAACGACAAAGCGCATTCATGGGTTTAATAGTGTAAATCAAACTTCCGAAATTTGTGAAATCCTAACGCCAAGTTATTCGTTATACGCGATTTTGGCGATTGTGCCCATTGTTATTAAATCGAGCGTCTTAATGTTATTGTCTCGCCTCACAGGCACTTTAATGCTTAGTAATCAATTCCAACAGGAAAATTTCTTCATAACTTCAAGTCCTAAGACGTGATCATTTTTCATAAAGTACGTATAAAAAAATATTGGGAAAATTGTTTTATTTCTAGCGTACTGGAATTATATCCTGTTGTAAATATAACGAGTTAATTATTGTTGCTATAACGTATTCGTCTGTTTGCTTATTTTTGTCTGTTTTAAAAATATTGTGTACGCTCGTTATGCATAAAATTGTAAGACAATTTAGAACTTTATGATATAGTGTTTGCGCAAACGTCGTACTCAAAAGTTGTCTAAATTTATGCATAGTTTTTCAAATTTTGTGCTTTTCTCTTCCGTTTTGAAACATTAAATACTTTTCTAATTTCTAATGACGTAACGGTACATTTGTGCTAACTCTATAACGTGTCACTTGGCAGCTTATTAGATTCGAACAACTTTAACGTACCGGGTGATCAACGGAATTTATAATTAAAGGAGGCTGGGATTGAGGCTATTTTATGCTGTGTAGTTGGATACGCTGAGAAATAAATAATAAATTGGCAGTTATCATATTTGAGGTTACGCTCGAGCTTTGTACAATCTTTATTTTGTTATTTTATTTTGTATGGATGTTGGTTTAAATCCTTTTTTAGAATATTAGGGGACGTTCCATAAGACAAATCCGTTTATTATCAATCATTAAAAAAATAAATGTCACAATTCTGACATTTCAAATTTTGTATTTCAAACTGCAAGCCTGTGTTGCCAAGTTGTTGGAAACTATTGCAGCCTGCTCTAATAAAAAATTCCGTTGATAGCATGGTAGTATCCTCCATTGTATACAATTGCACTATCATTCAGTAATCCTTCAGTTCGAACATTTTTTCTCATAGCATTGCGAAAATTGGTACTACTTGTCAAAGGTTACATTTTTATTTTAAGTTTTAGAAAAATTTAAATTAAAATCATATTTAAAATACAACTTGATATGCTTGTAAGGTTTCCCTTTTATTCTCCTTAAAACATTCTCAAACATTTCGTCAAAAAACTGACAAATTTTCTTCTTCATTTACTGCGTTTTTGAAAAGAGTAAGCAACTTAAACATAAGCTTGCATGAGTGGTTCATACATTTATAAGCATGACTTTCCAATAATGTAATTTTTTTTATTTTATTAAATTTCGTAGAGATTTGGACGCAAACTTGTGATAATATTTAAGATTACTTTTTGTTTCTGTGTTTAATTTTTCTGATAAAATTAATTCCGTTACACCGCTGATTATCATATTATTGTAGTTCAGGTGTTTTAATTAAAGTAAAGCCGATACCCGATATGACATTTATATGGTTTTATGACATTTATGAGTTTATCAAATTCTTATAAAAAATATATTGATAGTGTGATATAATTCATTTATGCCCAGTTTCTGAAACGATAAATAAAGATAAATTTTTCTTGATAGTTAACAAATAACTTTATGAAAAGTATAAACTGTTTACGTTGCGACGTGCAAACTCTATCCACAGATATATTTTTGAGAAACAGTTTTTAGAAGCTATAGTGAGTTTATTTTGAGTTTATCTCTACGTAAATTTATGTATCGTTTCAGAAACCGGCTATTAGATATTTAACTAATATGTATTATTTTGATGGATATTTTGGTCAAAATATTAACAGTGGGATATCGGCTTTACCATAAATGTAAGTTTGGTTACCTAATTTAGGTGACCACCGTAGAGCTCGGAGATTGGTGAAAACCTTTAAAAGTACAAAAATTACTTTTTCAAATTTTCACGTGTTTATCTAAAAATAAACAAATTATATCTCTTCTTTGGAAAAGCTTTGTTTAGGCAAGCCAAGAAACTCAGTACGTTGTATGATTGTCTGCACTGCAGAGGTACGAATGTCTTTTGTCAAAAAACATACGAAAGCTTCCATAATTACATTCTAACGTCACATTCTGGTCAAGTCAGTAGTCCGTTTCCAAACAAAACAATATTTCTAATCTCAAAACTGGATTCCCACCGATATTAATCATTATCATCTGTTACTGTAACACTCATTGGTAAGCCAAAGATCATTTACTGCCTCTGAATTTTTATAGAAAGCATATAAATTCCTTTTCAAGAAGTAAAAGATTATGTTTATGAAACTTTCCTAATTTTTGAATGTGCAAAACATTTTCTAATTCTTCATGATTTCAGAAAAAGAATAATACAAAATCATGAATGTATTTTATGTTTTCAGTTGTATTAAGAAGTTACTTCTGATGAAGATACTCCTGACGAAGGAGTTCACTGTCAATTAAACGCTGAGGGTGTAAACATTCTCGGTGTCTATTAAAAGACAGAAATAATTTTTATACACACAAGCATTTAATTTTAATAACACTATTCTTTCTTTAAAAAGAAATAGTGAGCTTTAATGTAGACAACCCAATAGAGCCTTAGTATAGAGAACCCAATAAACTCAGTCGTCGTTTATTTGATTGCCTACATGACAATAATAATATCCCAAGAACATTTTTTGTTGTTAAAAATATGATAAACATCTTCAATATTCTCTGAAAATATGCATGTACACATCGCTTAAATTTACTAATTTTTTTAATAATCAAAACAATTTCGCATTATTTCTCATTTTAGAAAACAAAAAATTAAAAATAATAATAAATGTTACTAAGTATACTTAAAAAGCAAATAACATGATTCAAATAAGATTAATAACTTTAAACTGCTTTTATTTTGTAAAATTCAGGAAAATCCAAAATTCAAACTTTAATTTTATATGCAAATGCAGTTTTAGTTTATGCGTCTCAGTACTAGCGTTTAAAAATGAGTTAAAGGCACATGAATTTCCCGCTCATTAGCTTGCTTTATTATTCGGTTAAATATAAGAAATATTGCTCGAAAAATTAAATTTCCAGTTCTTCAATAATTTTACTCACTTTTGTATTAAAGCAGACAAATTCCCCGACTTCCCGGTTTTTCCGTTGAGTGGAAACTCTGCATTACTTTATTTTATTTATCAACCTTTGTAATATGTATTCAAATACTCTCACGTTTGGTGTTGGCGTTGATTCGGAGAACGTATACCAGTGCTCTCGGCTAATAACGACCAATTCCATCTTTCGATTTGACTTGACTTTTTAAGGGTAAAGTAATTCTGCTGCAGAGCTAAATCTTTCTCTCTTATTAGTTACTTTTCTTACTGAAAACTGTTCTTAATTTTTAAGTAACAACGTTGATTGACTTCAGTTTACTTTGCCGTGTATTTTTGTTTATACACTCTGTTAAATCGTTTTTCAGACTTAGCAAAATAGCATGAAAAACTAAGTATTTTCAATTATTGGATTTATTGTAAATTTTACAGTAAAACGGTAAAGGAAAATATTCTTCGGAATTTTAAAATGCACTTAAAATCTCGTTTAAAACTTTAAATTTCGCAGCCATTTTCTTTTAAAATTTGTGTTGTATATTTGTATACTCCAAAATCTGCAATTTTTGTACGTGGGCTACTGGAAAATTTTCTGGAATCTAGATTCAGATATAAATTGCTTAATGGGCACTGGTACAGCTGCATTGCGTCACAAGAGTAATGAACCTTCGCGGAGTAGAAGGATACACAATCTTGAAACAAAACTATAAAACGTTTTTGTTTATGACATTCAGCGAAAAAAATGTATAACATGCAATGCATTCTTTCAGAGTTTGAACTTGTATATGCATACGTGGGCTGCTGGAAAATTTTTTGGAATCTAGTAGGTCTAGAATTGTTAGCGTTTATCAACTGTCATATTTGAAAAATTTGACGTTCTTCGCCTATAATTATAATATAATATAATTATAATATTGACAGTTCCTATCCAAGTGAACTAGTTTTGTTTGTACTGAATTTGAGAGAAAGTAATTTTGTGTAAACATGGAAATCTCGCGTGAAAATTTTCGTGCCATGATTTTTTACGATTTCAAATATGGTCTAACACCGAAACAATACCTCGATCGGCTTCATTTGGCTTTTGGAGATGAAGCACCATCAAAGAGCAGTATTTATAATTGGTTTGGACGTACCTCTCTCAGTGACGAATTTCGTGAAGGTCGTCCATCAACTTCTGTTGTTGCCACTAATGTAGATGCTGTGCGTGAAATTCTTGAGCGAGATCGACATGTGACATACCGTGAGATTGAAGCATCCTTACGCATTGACATGAAGCAATACACCAGATTTTGCATGATCATTTGAATGTACGAAAGCTTTGCAGTCGTTGGATCCCACACAATTTAACAAAAGCGCAAAAGCATGGTCTTGTCAAATGGTGCGAAGAAATGCTCAAGAAATTCAATGGAGGTCGTTCAAATTTAGTTTATAACATCGTTACTGGTGACGAAACGTGGATCTATTCGTACGAGCCAAAGAGTAAACAACAATCTACCGTTTGGGTATTTCAAAATGAACCAAAACCAACAAAAGTTGTCCGTTCACGCAGTGCTGCGAAGCAAATGAATGTTTGTCTCTTTGGTTTAACTGGACATGTAGCAACCGTGGCTATAGAGGATCGAAAAACCGTGAATGCTGATTGGTATACTACAATTTGTTTGCCGGAAATCATCGATCAAATAAGAAGAAATAATCGAAATCGACGAATTATTCTCCATCATGACAACGCCAACTCTCACTGAGCCCATCAAACAGTTGATTTTTTGTCCAACAAAAATGTTTAATTAATACTTCATCACCTGATTTATCACCTTGATGATTTCTTTTTGTTCTCAAATATCAAAAATAAAATGCGTGGTGAGCGATTTTCGTCGGCTGAAGCAGCGGTTGAAACATTCCGGACACTGGTTTCTGAGGTACCATCTTTAGAGTGGAAAACGTGCTTTAGAAATTGGTTCGAGCGTACGCAAAAAAGTGTATTGACGTCAAAGGCGAATACTTCGAAAAACAATGATACCGTTTACCAAATTTCATATGCGTTTTTTCATACCGTTTCCAGCAGCCCACGTACTTAGAAACGTTTGATTTCTCTTGCCGTTTCATAGTCATTGTAACGGAGTTTTACAATATCCTGTTACGGAGTATTATAACACTCTCCCATGAAGTGCAAAAATTGCAAATTTTGAAGTTGTCACTTACAAGTTACAAGTACTTAAATATTTTTCGCTCATAGTTAGTAATAAAGTGCATTTCTCCGAAAATGTTTTCCATTTTAAAAGAAACTGGCTGCTAAATTTAAAGTTCTAAATATGATTTTGAGTACATTTTAAAATTCCAAACAATGTTTTCCTTTAACGTTTTGCTATAAAATTTACGAGAGAGCCACTAATTTCAAGCTTTTAATTTTACATGGTGTTTTGCTATGCCTTTAACGTCTTGCTATAAAATTTATGAGAGAGCCAACAATTGCAAGTATATAATTTTACTTACTAATTTGTTACGCCTAGAAAACGATTCGACACGGTGTATGTAAGTAATAAGTAACGATATTATCATGTTTTTTGCTGTCTCAAGTCAACTTCAAACTTGAGAATTTTTGAACACACTTTATATAACAAACGGTATTAATCCGTAGATGTAAAAGTATATCCCATTCGAAAGGATAAGTAACGATGTCTCCATTGCCACGTAATATTTTCTTTTAATTTTAAAACAATAACATTAATGATTGAAAGAGTTATTTTGTGACAAAAAATACTTCCTTATCCTTTCAGATGATTATGATTTATTATGAATTTTAAAATCTTCAAATCATTTAATGCTCTAGAATAAAATATGCCTACTGCACGGAAGCTAAAGGTAAACACTTTCTGTTTATTATATTTTATTATGAAAATAAACAAATAAATAGGAGCCGCTGTGATCATTTGTAAAAATTTTCTGCACCGCTTTAAATCACTTAAAGGACCGGCTTTCTTAACCTCCTAATCCCGGTCAAACCTCTCCTTAAGGTCCTTCCCGAAGTTTTACAAAAGTACATCCACACTTTTATCCAAGTTCACGAGGAAACGGAAAAACGGCGAGATTAGAGCAGATTTATTCCGCTACGCTTCATTTCGTTCCCTTTGACAATTTCTCGCAGTAAATCACATTTTATGTCGTTTATTGTCTCATATATCGCGATTAAACAAACACAGATATATATACACTGTAGTTTGTGCCATTCATTTTAGCACAATGTATATGACACTAAATTTTTCTTAAAACATCGCTATTGGTACCACCTATTTAATGAAATTATAATAAAATAATTCTTCTATATCGGGTGATTGAAAATAAGTGTCCGACCCGATAACCTCAGATAGTACACAGAAAAAGAAAACAAAGTCTGTATATATAAGGGGTCTAATATCCATAGTTTTTGAGATAAGATGCATTGAAGATTCAGATATAAATTGATTGGTAGGCACTAGTACAGTTATATTGCGTCACAACAGCAGTAAACTTGCGTGGAATAGACGAAACCACTACCTTGAAATGAAACTGTAAAACGTTTTTATTTATGGTTTTCTGCGGAAAAAATGTGTAATACGCAATTCATTCATTCGAATATCGGAATTTTGTGTTTGTAGGGGAAACACGGGAAAAGTGGCCATTGCCGATTTCACGTACTTAGTAGAGCTGCAACTTGCTAAGAAACGGAAAAAGTAGTTCATACGACGCCATTAATATTGTCTGTGAGTTTCATGGTGATACCTCTGCCCGTCTTTGTGTTTTTCAGCCCTCTGATGTAAAGTAAGTTATATCATCCCTGTTACCTTGCTTTTATGTACAGTAGTGGTTATTTGCAATGTTACAGCTTAAACCTAGAAATCTGTGTGTTCGTTGTTAAATTTAGTTTTGTTGATTGATTTCATGTGTTTCATATCAAAAGACTTAGTTGGACTGACCACTTTATCCGACTAGGTAGGGAAAAGTGGCCATTTTGCAAGGGTCTAGGAAAACACATGTACAAGCCAAAAAATAAGTTTAAATGGAAAAAGGATTGTACGTTGTGGTTCCCTAGAGTCTAGAGAATGTATATGTATATTTGGGGTTTTTAAAGCAGTTACGGTTTTTTTTTATTTTAATTAAAATCCCTTAGGGTGGCCACTTTTCCCGTCCTTCCCCTATACGTAAGAAATGAATCCTGATTTCCATTTCGGATTCAAAGGAGATTGATTTTTGGAGTCCCTCTGATAGATTTATTTCTTGCAATTTCGCACTTGCAGTAAATATGCTCTAAACGGGTCGGACACTTATTCTGAATCACCCTGTACATTACAATTATATTCAGTGAGTACTTTTAAATTCAATATCGTTCTACGAGTATGTATTCATGTCCTGCCAAAATATGCTGACTTCGTAATATTTGTCAAAACGCTTATCTAAATTAAGCTCGAAGTTAGGGAGTATTTACGCAAAGCTGTTTGAGTAAATAAGGTCTATTTGCGAAAGCGTTCCCTCTTACAATAAAATTTCAATTTAGTCTCGGATACGAGAAAAAAGTTGAAACAGTGCTGCCATTTTCTGTAAGAAACTGCGTAATAGCAAGCAAGCGTAACTTCTCGAATTGAAATGATTTGTTTTATTGACTTTAAATTTCAAATTATAAAAGACGCCTTTGTTCGAGATGTTACACCTGACGATTAAAGAACTTATGTTTATTAAGTCATTCTTTTTGTCAAAGCTGAACATACTATGTATGTATCGGATACTGTACTTAATATTTATGTTTTGTCTTAATAATTGTCGTATAGCTCTGAGTCTCATTATAATTATAATTTTAAATAACAGACATTAATCTCTGATTCAATTTGTAATAATTTTTTGCAGAAAATATTTATGCGTTTTCATTGAGAGATCATTTATCAATAAAACAAATAGTAATGGTCCTTTGACGCTGCCCTGAAGTATAGAGGTTAAGTAACTGGAGGAGTAACGAACGAGCAGAAAACGAGCCGATTTATGGACGAGCGCTCTCTCTCTCTTGTATGGCAAAAATAAAGAGCACCATAGAAAACAACATGCGTGTAACAAAGTGCACGATACTCCACACTCCGTTCATCTTGCCATACTAAAGGCCCGTGGCCGGACCAGGTTTCAGTATTACGTTATACGGCATGGCGTACTCCAGAGGTATAACTCGATGCCCTGAGGTATACCCTCATGAAAGATATACAGCGCCGTATATTACACAATTTTTGTTAAACATTGTGGCGCGCCAACCGGCTTAGCGCAAGGCATCAAGAAGTCGGTTCGCTGTTATGTGTCATCGGCCGTCACGCCACCGGGGCCTACATCGAACAGACTGGAATCTTCCAGCGTAGAGAGTTCCAGACGGCGACGAATGATATAAAATCGCCCGGAGTTGACTCACGAGTCAGTCGAATTCGAACAGCGATCGTCGAAGTTAGACCTTTAGTGTGTAAATAAATTGTTACAAATAAATTAGTTTTTAAGCTTTATTAAATTACGGTTAAGTTTTTATCGAGTGTTTTATTCGTTTGAATAAATAAACATAAACCCTAGAAACGTAACAGTGGTGTCAGGTGTGGGGTTTGTGCAAATAAATAAACAATTTAAAGTAAATTAAATTTAATCAGATTATTAAATAAGTACAGTATCGAAAAAAAAACAATGGCTACGAGAAAAGTGTTGTTGAAAGACTTAAAAGTGGCCGAATTAAAAACCGAATTGGAAGAACGAGAGTTAGAAACCTGTGGTTTGAAAGGCGCACTTCAACAGCGTCTCCGATCCGATTTGTTGACAGCTGGCGAAGATCCAGAGACCTTCCTTTTCGAAATTTCGTGTGGTCCCGCCGATTTTAATAAAATCCTGAAAGATGAACTTCGAGAACAATCCAGAAATTTAGAGCAAAAGCTTCTAGAACAATCTGGAAATTTCAAGGACGAACTTCGAGAACAATCTGGAAATTTCAAGGACGAACTTCGAGAACAATCTAGAAATTTAGAGGAGAAGCTTCTAGAACAATCTGGAAATTTCGATAAATTACAGAATAAATTGTTGGAACAATCTAGAGACTTAGACGAGAAATTTCTAGAGCAATCCAGAAATTTCGACGAGAAACTTCTAGAACAGTCCGGAAATTTGAAGGGTGAATTTCTAGAACAGACGAAAGGACTCGAAGATAAACTAGTGGTAAAAATATCGGAAGAAACAAGAAACCTGCAAGAAAATGTGGAAGAAATAATATTCCAGCAGGATAACAAAATCAAAAATCTGGAACAAATCATGGCGGGGTTGCGAGTGTTCGGGGATCAGCCACCAGTAGAAGTACTAGAAAATAATGAAACCCGAATTGTGGAAGGACCAGCAGAAAATTCGAAATTAAAAATAAAACCACCAACGTTCGATGGAAAGTCTTCTTGGCCCAACTACTTCAAACAGTTCGAAGCAGCAGCAAAGGCGAACAGATGGACGGCCAGCGAAAAAGCCACTTCGTTAATTGTGGCCTTGAGAGGGGACGCTATCGATGTGCTACAGACGATGCCGCCAGAGGAACAAGAAGACTTCGACAAGCTGGTGAATAGGATGGAAATGCGTTACGGACAGGCCCATCTGACCGAGGTATACCATGCGCAGTTGAGGAATCGCTGTCAGAAATCCGGAGAAAGTCTTCAGGAATTCGAAGCAGACGTTGCGCGTCTGGCCCAGTTGGCATATCCCACAGCTCCTGTTGAATTCCTCAAATGTTTGACGGTGCAGACCTTCATAGATGGAATCCGTGACCCAGACAACCAGCAGGCATTGAGAATGACCCATCCGAAGACATCCAAGAACGCATTGGCTTATGCCTTGGAATTTGAAGCGGCGAGACGAGTTTCAAGAGGGCATGTCAAGGTGCGAGCGGCTATGGACTTCCAAGAGGAAGAAGAAGAAGAGTCCGCCAACGCCAAGGTGGGATCTGCTAATAAGGGGCAATCCAAGGAATATGCCACCGCCGAGGATGTTCGCCGCATTGTGGAACAGGTCTTCAAGCAGAAGAAGCCGCTGGTGTGGCCAGGAGGAAGGACATGTTCGCAGGCGATGTCCAAAGCCCAGACAGGATCCAAGAAAGCCACAGTTAAACTAAGCCGGGTCGGTGCAGAGGGACAACCGTCGATCCATATTCAAAGACCCCCAAAGACGAAAGCCAACCAAGTAATATCCCTACGGAAGTTAACCAGCAGTGTCTTCGTGGATGTTACCATTGATGACATTCCTCACACCATGTTGTTGGATACGGGTGCGACGAAGACCATCCTAAGACCCGACGTCATTAACTCATCTGGACGCACTGAGCCGACCAAGTGGAGACTGAAAACTGCAACTGGAACATCAGCAACTGTCCACGGTGAAGTAGAGGTTATCATCACCATTGGTTCAACTTCAATAAAGCACCGTGCACTGGTAGCGGACATAGAGGACGAGGCAATTTTGGGCATGGACATCATGTGTGCCCACGGGTTTCAATTGGACTTAAAGCGTGGCGTAATGGTGGTCAATAATGAGGAGTTGGTTCTACATCAACGAGGAGACGTGGCCGCTCGAGTAGTCCTCGCTGAAGACGTTGTATTACCCAGCAGGACTGAGGTTATCGTCGACGCAAAATTGAACGGTGTTTTTCAAGATGGGCAGGTCATTATGGTTGAACCTAATACTGATGATCAGAAGATTGGAAGAGGAGTCCTCGTTGGGAAAATGTTGTTGACGGCGAAGAAGGAAGTACCTGTCCGCCTGATGAACGTCAATTGTTTCTCTGTCAATATCAAGAAAGGAACAATCTTGGGAAGCTGCACCATGGTGTCCTCCATCTCCCGGCAACTTGAAACAAACGTGCCAGAAGCGAAAGTCCCAAAGAAATTATGGGAAATGGTTATGTCAACAGCCCAGGAATTGACTCCAGACCAGAAGACAAAAGCAAAGAATCTGATCGGCCGCTATCAAGATGTATTTGAGGTAGAAAATAGATCCAAGGGAAGAACTGATGTCGTGAAACACAAAATAGAGACTGGAGAAGAAAGACCTATCCGTCAAGCTCCAAGGCGATTACCGTTGGCGAAGCGTGAGGAAGCGGAACGCATTATTCGCGAGATGGAAAAGGATAATGTAATAGAACCATCAAGCAGCCCGTGGGCGTCACCAGTAGTGCTTGTGAAGAAGAAGGATGGGTCCACCAGGTTCTGTGTAGACTACCGGTTACTCAATAATGTCACCAAGAAGGACAGCTATCCCCTGCCACGGATTGATGATACCCTGGACACCCTGGCCGGCTCAAAGATCTTCTCAACTTTGGACTTAAAGAGTGGATATTGGCAAGTGGAGCTGGCGCCCGAAGATCGAGAAAAGAAGGCGTTTTCCATTGGTATGGGTCTGTGGCAGTTCACAGTGATGCCATTCGGATTATGTAATGCCCCAGCGACATTCGAGAGGTTAATGGAGACGGTTCTGAAAGGTCTGTCCTGGACAACGTGCATGGTGTACCTTGACGACATAATTGTCGTGGGAAAGACGTTCGACGACCACCTAAGGAACCTGGAAGGAGTGTTCCAGCGGCTTCGCGGAGCTGGACTAAAGCTTAGCCTCAAGAAGTGTCACCTGTTCCAGAAGGAAGTGAATTACCTGGGGCACATTGTTAATGGAAATGGAATCGCCGTGGACCCTGTGAAGATTCAGGTGGTGAAAGACTGGCCAACTCCCAGAAATAAACACCAAATAAGGAGTTTCCTTGGCCTGTGCACTTACTATCGGCGCTACGTTCCTGGATTTGCAGACATTGCTAAGCCGTTGACAAAACTCACTGAAGAAGGTCGTCCATTTGAATGGGACCAACAGTGTCAAATTGGCTTTGAACAACTAAAGCAGTACTTGATTAGTGCTCCTATTCTGAGTTATTCTCTCCCGGAAGGAAAATTCGTCGTGGACACAGATGCTAGCAACGTTGGGATTGGTGGCGTACTCTCCCAGATACAAGAGGGGCAAGAGAAGGTGATCGGCTACTTCAGTAAAGTCCTATCAAAGCCGGAACGAAACTATTGCGTCACAAGAAGGGAATTGCTAGCCGTCGTAAAAACGATAGAACACTTCTACAAGTACTTGTATGGTAGACGCTTCCTGCTGAGAACCGACCACGCCGCTCTAAAATGGCTTCTCCGTTTCAAGAACCCAGAAGGGCAAGTTGCACGATGGATCGAACGACTTCAGGAGTACGATTTTGAAATTCAGCATCGGGCAGGAACTAGCCATCGAAATGCCGATGCTTTGTCGAGAAGACCCTGTGCCGAAGACTGTAAGCACTGTAGTCGTTTAATCATCAGAGGGACTGGGACACGTACATCCCCCTGTTTCTAATGGCATACCGCTCATCTGTTCATGAGACAACAGGGGAGACTCCCGCGAAAGTGGTATTCGGGCGAGAGCCGAGACTGCCCTGCGACCTGAAGTTTGGTGTGAAGCCTGGCGAAGTCTCTGCCGACGAAGATTACGTGAGCAAATTACGCAGGAAAATGGATGATATCCACAACCAAGTGCGTCACAATATACAGACGGCCAGCGATCGGATGAAGGAGCACTATGACATCAACGCTCAACACGGGGGATACCAACCTGGAGCACTGGTCTGGCTTTATAACCCCCAAAGACGTCGAGGCCTCTCCTCAAAATTACAGACCTCTTGGGAAGGTCCTTACAAAGTGATGAAACGGATCAACGACGTCGTTTACCGCATCAAGAAGGTCCCCCATGGCAAACCCAAAGTAATCCACTTCAACCGGATAGCCCCTTACCATGGAGAAGCAGATGAAGGGACAGTACAAAGGGCGCAAGTTTCCGAAGTGAACTTCGAAACCTTCATGTCTCATCACGCCAAAGGAAGCAAGGCACGGTTTGGAGTGACCACGGAGAAGCAACAAATCTCTTTAAAGTGCCACTGGAGTACAGTCTGGCCCACTGCGTAGCAGAAGACCTGAAAATGTCCAAAGGAATCGCTCAGGTGTTTAGGAAGAAATTTGGCCAAATCGAGGAGCTACGAAGACAGCATCCCGTGGTAGGCAAGAGCTTGCGGATCATTGATTCGACGGCAGATCGGAGGCGCCACGTGCATTATTTAGTCACTAAGAAGACATCAAGCGGTAAACCTGACTATCAAAGTATGTGGAGAGCCCTATATAGCCTGAGGAGACAGCTAATAGAGAACCATCAGATGAAGTTAGCCATCCCCAAATTGGGCTGCGGATTGGACGGACTAGACTGGAGAGTAATTCGAAGCATGCTGGAAGTCATCTTCCACAGAACGGGAATTGAAGTCCTAGTCTGCAGCCACCACCCACAGGCAACAGTCAGCAACAGCAAAACCGTAGACTGTTACTTCTTCCAGACGGGAAGTTGCAAGAATGGGCCAGCATGTAGATTCCGACACCCTCCTTCAAGACTATCACCAGGAACATTTCGAGACGAAACGTTTTTAAGAAGGGGGCAGTGTGGCGCGCCAACCGGCTTAGCGCAAGGCGTCAAGAAGTCGGTTCGCTGTTATGTGTCATCGGCCGTCACGCCACCGGGGCCTACATCGAACAGACTGGAATCTTCCAGCGTAGAGAGTTCCAGACGGCGACGAATGATATAAAATCGCCCGGAGTTGACTCACGAGTCAGTCGAATTCGAACAGCGATCGTCGAAGTTAGACCTTTAGTGTGTAAATAAATTGTTACAAATAAATTAGTTTTTAAGCTTTATTAAATTACGGTTAAGTTTTTATCGAGTGTTTTATTCGTTTGAATAAATAAACATAAACCCTAGAAACGTAACAATATTATAAAACAAATATTAAATACTTATTAACAAAAAACTACTCCTACTATTTATAATAGTTGAATACAATTTATTTATAAATAATAATGCAAAGGTAAACAATATATGAATTTCATTTTAAAAGAATCTACTTCACATTGCTTATAACAACATAAATGAAAACATTCCTGCGTTATTCCGTCAAATAGTTTTAAAACCATCCCTCTAAAACTCCTGATGTCGATATATCGTGTAAATTATTTGTAAGGCCCTCGCATACGAAGTGCTCTCCAGTACCTGACGCTGACGTGGATCCTCATATTATGGCTTCCACCACCGAACTTTACTGTGATTACGATGATATGCTTCCTCTTTCCTATGCTGCACATACTAAACACCGTTATACCTAAAAAGCTGTATGGAAAGCTTGATTTACTTCAATCATCGTTTTTCTTTGTGAAAGTAGAATTCGTATACTTATCAACTCTTGTATGATTATGAGATCAGTAATAACGATTCGACTCACTGCTTTAACGCGGTATTCTCAACTTCTTGTAATATACGGGTTTAGGTATACAGGCTGTTCATGGGAAGCCGCTACAATTACGAACGTTATATTTTTTATCAGC
Organism: Prosopocoilus inquinatus; assembly: GCA_036172665.1. Classification (NCBI taxonomy): domain Eukaryota; kingdom Metazoa; phylum Arthropoda; class Insecta; order Coleoptera; family Lucanidae; genus Prosopocoilus; species Prosopocoilus inquinatus. The sequence continues at coordinate 27,117,851 of CM069876.1, read as the reverse complement.
CTATCGTGTTTAGCATGTTAAATTAAGTACTTCTCTAAAGTATTTCCTTCCTAAGTCTACTATTTTAGAAATTATTTAGTAGATAATGGTTTTAGGCATTTTAACAGGTTGTGGAAATGGCTACGGTAGCTAACTCTTTTATTTGAATTTTCACGAAGTAGCTTAAATTAGAAAAGTTTCAGGACCTTCCCTGCTCGACTTCATGGTACCTTCCTAAGAACAAATGACTCTCAGGTTTTCGAGATTTTCAATTGTTTTCAACTTCTTTAAATGAAACATTATGTTTTTTTATCATAGAATCACGTTCAGGATATCAAATTAAGTATGTTTGTAAAATATTATCTCTCAAAACAGACTATTTCATAAATAATTCAGTCTTAGTATTCGCGGGAAGAAGTGTATCATTACGATAGTCTTTTAATTCACGAATACAATATGGTGCGCATTGAAACAAGAGAATAAAGGAAGTGTGTTCAAACTGTCAAACCTTTGTGAACTGTCATTATTCAAAATTTGTTCAAATTTAGTTCAAACTCAAAACCCTTTTGCCAAATATTGAAAGCCCGACCTGTTAAAATGCTTAATAATACCATTATCTACTAAATAATTTATAAAATAGTAGACTTAGGAGGGAAATACTTTAGAGAAGTACTTAATTAGACATACTAAACACGATAGGCTGATAAAAAATATGTTCCATTTAAAAAAGTTGAAAACAATTGAAAATCTCGAAAACCTGAGAGTCATTTGTTCTTACGAAGGTACCATAAAATCGAGCAGGGAAGGTCCTGAAATCGAGCAGGGAAGGTCCTTTTCTAATTTAAGCTACTTCGTGAAATTTTAAATGAAAAAGTTAGCTATCGTAGCCATTTCCCGTGAACACCGAGATTTTGTTACTAAATCATTTATAAAATAGTAGGCTTTGGGAGATGATATTTTAGAGATATAATTAATTTGACATCCTGAACGCGATGCGATGATAAAAAACCTAACATTCCATTTAAAAAAGTTGAGAACAATTGAAAATCTCGAAAACCTGATTGTCATTTGTTTTTTTGAAAGTACCGTAAAATCAAAGAAACCTAAAACTTTCCTAATTTAAGTTACTTCGTAAAAATACAAATAATAAAGATAGCTATTGTAGCGGCTTCTCATGAACACACATAAACACACATAAATTTTTAAAAGTGAGAATATGTAAATCCAAATTATTTTTATTGGATTTGATGTACATATTTATCAATCTTTCTTTATCAATTTTCCTTTAACTTTTAATTTTGTGTAACTACTCTCTCCATGGGCGTAGCCAGGATCTTGTTTAGGGAAGGGCAAAATTAGATTAAATTTTGTAAGTAAGCGGTGGAGTAGAATTAAAAAGAAATCAAACGTTTTTGTTTCTGAGCTCTGAATAATAATACGTAACATGAGGATTGTTTAGACAACCCAAAAAAGTCGATTGTTGTATTGTTTCCTTTATCTCTCCCATCTTCTTTCTTTGCCTTTTTTAACACAAAATTGGAAGCATTAAAAACGTTTCAAGATCAATCCAAGTAAACTGATTATAAATTAACCCAACACACGAAAAAAAATTACAAAAAGTAAAAATGTAATTATTAGAAACAGACATAAAAAATCATAAAAATTAAGAATTTTAAGGAAGTTCGAAAAAACAATAGAAAATTGAAAGAAAAAAATATTAAAAATTAAATACTTTAAAATTAAAAAACGTGAAAATCGTAAGGAATCTAAAAAACACTATTTTAAAATGAGAAAAGAATTCAAAGTCAACCCAAACCAAATAAACTGAACCTAAGTGCGGACAAAAATATACTTCTATTTCAAAGTCAACCCAACTAAACCGAACCTAAGCGAACCCAAACCGAAGCTAGGCAACCCAATCCCACCAAGCTAAACCCAAATCAACACAACCCTTTTTAAACACAAAATTTGAAACAGTAAGGGCAAACCAGTCCAATTAAATTGTACCCAAGTGAATCCAATCAAATTATCAAGAATTGAAACAAAAAATGTTACAATTTAGAAATTTTAAGGAAATTCGAAAAAAACTGCAGAAGATTGAAACAAAAAGCATTAAACATAAAAATAAAAAAATTAAACAATCCAAAAAGTAAAATGTACAAAAACGTTTCGAGGTCAACCCAAACCAACTAAACCGAACTCAGGCGAAGCCAAGATTTTCATAAAAAAAATTAAAGTGTAAGAGTTTTAAAAATTTTAAGAAATAAAAAATTAACAACCAGAAAATTGAGGAAAAAAATGCATTTATTCCTCACTCTTTTCTTGCTTGGGGTCCTCTTTCATCTCTCTTTTCCTGCAATTTTAAAAACAATTATATTCGTACATGTTTTCTTCTTTTGAATTCTTTTTATCTTGTTTTGTCTTTTCTCATTTCTCTTTCTTTTTTTACATTTTCCTCTGATGTTATATGTATTTAGTTTCTCCCTTTTTTTCGTCTCGCTCGCTCTCCCTTACCTTCTGCACTTTTCATTTATCCTTCCTTTCCATCACTTTTCCACACCGTTTGTCTTCTGGTCACAAACCAGTTTTTTTTTTAATTTAATAAACTATTTATAGAGAGAATTGAAGTAGTTTTTTATTGCCCCATGAGCTAGGAGTGGGAATTGCCCCATTTGCCCTAATTTGACTACGCCCATGATACTCTTTATTCTACAACTCTTTTTAAACTTTGTGAGTTGATTTTCTTAAAAATGCAATTAACAATACCGTTATGTAATACTTGAAGTTTGTTCTTGTCCGATGAAAATAGTAAGTACAAAGTTTTTTTAATCTCAAACCGGACAGAAAAATGAAGGGAACAGACTCAACGTTTCGCTATAGAGTTATAGCTTCGTCAGGAGTGAAAAAAAAGTAAATAAAAACCTTCATTTTTCTGTCCGGTTTGAGATTAAAAAAACTTTGTACTTGTTATGTAATACATTTGAACGAAACTGTATTTAAACGCAGCTTATAAGTTTGGTTACACAGTGAAAAATAATTTCTTTCGATGAAATTACATAATTTTTATAAAGTATAAATTTAAATGCACAAAATTTTACATGTAGTTGTAAATGTATCATAAATGCTAAAATTTGCGGAATAATTGCCTATTTCCGTTGATATTGAATTGGCAGAAGCCAAAGGTAATTACATTGTTATTTGTAAATAAAATAAATAAACAATACTCTGCCGGTTTCCCTGCAATTAATTTTTTATTTACGAGTAGATACAGTAAACTAGCAAAACAATTTTTTTTTCATGAAAATAAATGCAGGGTTGTTTTGCAAAAATTTCTGTACGCTGAGATGCAACTATTCTGTATTCTGGCAACATTTTTACTTTCATTATTAATTTGAAATATTCTCAATTGGTATATACATATTAAAAGATAAAATAAAAAAGTAAATGGGTTTCAATTTATGCATTGAAACTAAATCTAAAAGGAAATTAGTATGAATACTAAAAAATATAAGAATTATTACAGATATTTTCTAAATTTATTTTTGTTTTCATAGTTTCGACAGTTCTAGCGCAAAAATACGAATTTTTCTTCATAAACCTTGCCTGTTTATGAAAAAGGTATCTCACTGTAAACTGAAGTAATGAGGGTGTTTATTATATAAAGAACTTTCTGATGATATTAATGACTGGAAACAGAAAACCGCTGTATTTTATGACACGATATTTTTCAATTTGCGTCTTATTTTAAACGTTAGTCTGGGTTTTCGTTTCGAAATACTCCGGCTATGAATTAGAGCGATATTCTCGGAGCCCGGGCATTCTCTCAGGTTATAATTTTAGATCAGTTTATGTGAACTTCAGGTTTTTGCGAGCAATCATTTCATCGGATCGTTTAATTGGCCTCACTTTTGATCTTTGACGTGAGTGGTTTTTGCTTATGTTAGATTGATACTTGTTGGGGACTGCTGATGTCACGTTAGTTTTGATTCATGCAAACCCTTGTTTCGAACAATGCAAAGATTTTTTATAATTTTCTAAAGTCGCCGTTTTGCATACCAAGGAAATAAAATGAAGAAAGGAAGCAGAACGATCGATTCCTGTTCCTTTTTGAATATAAAAGCAATAGCGTTTTCTACGTATTTTATTTTTATTTTATTTATTTATTTGTCTTTGGGAGATGAGAACGCTGTATAGACACAACGTAATTAGGCAGTTGGTTGTATTTTATTACTTATAAAGAAAGCTAAAAACAAGAAAATAATAAATATATAAATACACTGATTCACCCAAAATAGTTTTTTTTTTATAAATCCTAATGGAATCATAAAAAACATTAAAATCAAAATTTTATAAGAAAACGATACTCGATTAGAATTCGAACATCTCTTGTTATCACTTTTAATTTATTTTTAAGGCAAATGTGAAGGAAAAAGATTCTCCTATGTTCAAATAGTCGACCATTTTTCTGCTTCTTGTATTTATTAAACAACCGATCGTCTTTTGTTTATGTTTATTCAAAAATCATACCAGTTTTCATTTGTAATAATTTTAACGGTCTTTTAATTTTATTTTGTAATTTTAACGGTTCCTTCATTCTGAAGCCAATGTTGTCAATCCTAACACGCCCGGGTAAAATATTGAAATAATTAAAATATACGTCGACAAAGTACAAATTAGGTTTTCGGCATTTATTTCTGGTAAATTTTTTAGAATATTATCATCTCCTTCTAATGACTTTTTAGTTACCATTTAAGCTGAATGTTTAGACCTTTTGCATAAACCTATTGGCAACGCTGCGAAAGTCCTACTAAAGCCAATTATTGTATTCCTTATAAGTCTAGTTATAAGATTTGTGAATTTAGATTTACGGAAAGCTCTGAATGAGATTGACAAGTCAACTGACGTATCAATTAAAAGATGAAAACTAGATACTTGAAAAATTACAAATGTATGAAAACAAGGCAAGGTTCCTAACATGAACATAAAAAATTTCTTGAAACAAGGTAAGCTCAGAACAGTTTCTCATTTTTTTTGGAATTTTGAGTAAACGGTTAGATATACATACATAGATTTCAATCTACGAACGCCTATATACCAAAACAAGCAAAAAAAATCAAACAGAATGAACGTCAATGAGAAATAACAAGTGTACAAAACTTGTCCCATCTAGTGCATTGCTGTAATTTTTTGGCTTGTTCATGTATGTTCCTTACTTGATCCGTAACCCTAAACAAACAAGTAAAGAAATATACCTCAAAAAATTGTTTCATTGATTTGCTTTTACAATGGTTTACACATTGAAAGTGTTGTGTATGATCTAATTTCAATGAAACATGTCCACCAATATATATTAACAAAGACCAACACAAGTACATGGTAACAAACATCCAACAAAGACTGCTGCGTTTGCACAGCCAGCCGCAGAAACAAGGATGCGATAAACAAGTTTTTACAAAGACCAATGCCCGCTAACAATATTTAAAACGTATTCTTTACTTATCAATACACAACACCTCTTCTCTTAAAGAACTTAGGTACTAAAACTATGTAAATTAGTTAACAATAGGTAAGTATAAAATACACGGAAACAGATTCATCAACATTACGATGGCTAAATGTCTTTTTATTCCGCACTTGTGGCAACAATTATTGCGATACAAACATTCACTTGATCGGTGATTACTTCTGCCACATACATTACATCTAGGACGAAACTGAACACTACCAGAAGGCTGCTGAGATCCAGGCTGAGGCTGAGACTGACTGCTTAAATTGTTGATTCCGACCAGCTGATGCCGGCCCTGTAGCTGAAGAACGTTGAAAAGAATTCTGACATCTCGAGCATCGCTTACCACCGAGCGCCGACCGGTTGCTTGACGATTTGCAGGGCCGTGTCCAGTACGGCTGAGGTGCACAGGCTAGGACTTCACTTATCAGCGGCATGTCGTGCTTCACTACCATTGAAGCCTCTTTAATTTGGGAAGTGGTGCTTTGCAGAGTTGGATCCTCCTCGAAACATCTATCGCGAATGGCATTTTGGCCTAATCCGATCGTGAAAATGTCACAACGTGTAACACAAGTACATGGTAACAAACATCCAACAAAGACTACTTCGTTTGCACAGCCAGCCGCAGAAACAAGGATGCGAAAAACAACTTTTTACAAAGACATGTGCGCGCCAAAAATATTTAAAACGTATTCTTTACTTATCTATACCGGCTGTTTCAAATTGGGTGTGCACTGAAGGGATCTCCTAAATCGTAAGAGATACAAATTCGGTTAAATAGAAGAAAAGTTGCACGAATCAATGCCTTATTCGTATCCATCGACAGAATGATTCTATTCTTATTTCTTCTTGAGATATTAATGAAAATGTAAAAAGTCGATTTTCTTTTTTCTTCCGTATCTTTTTTATCATAAATAATTTTGAAATTTTAATTAAACTTTCTACGGGCACTTTTTGATTCTGCTTCGAATAGGGGTAGCAGAATTGAAGACAAACGTTTCGTCTTTCCGTGACCATCATCAGTTTCCGATTTTTTAAATAGAACTTATGTCTTTTTATTGTTCTATTCGATAGAATTTTTTCTCTTGATTATAACGGTACATCATACTTAATAGTTGATATTAATCTGAAGCTTAAATAATCAGATTTTTATATGAAAATTTTATTATTTAATACATACAATTTTTTGTTCATTTCTTAGCTATAGTGTAAATTATAATAAACTATTTAAAATTTCTCTGTATCGTTATTTTAATAATGCACTGCACTTACGAAAATGAATAATTACCTACAAATATCTATTGGTTCTAATATAACTTGCTAGATTAGTATCTCAGCTTTGATATAGGAATGAAAATGCCTAGTTTTTAATTTTGACTCGCACGGTTGGGTTAAAAGAAAAAGTGAATACTAATTACACTAAAGAAATTTTGTGATAAATTTGAAAGACACTATAACAAATTAATTTTTTTTTAATTTCTTTAGCACTCAGTGGCTCTCAACACTTCGCTATTTTTATTTTTTTTAATATAGTTAAATCCAAAAATGGTACTAAATATTGTCACTCGTTTTGATCAGTTGGGGTTTGGCACGTTATATCGGTACCGCCGTCCATAATTTAAACAGGATAAAGTAGACTTTCTATTTTGCATATTGAAACAGTGACTAGAATTAAGATAAATAATAAAGAGAAACTTAGAAGGCGAATATTACATTCTTACAGAAATGTTTCGCGAATTCATGTTCGACACGCTAGACAACATTGGATTAAGAACGAATGTGTGTCTTGAAACCAGTGGAGGACATTTCAAGGATTTACTTCCATTTATTTATTTCACTTTATTTATTTCACAAAGTCATGTTCTTCTATAATTTTTACTCAACTTATTTATTTTGTTCTTGTAATTTAATATACTGCTGTTTATTTGGTTTGTGTTAACCACCTAATATCATTTAGTCAATATTTATTGATTTTTCCTCTTCCGACAACTGAGTGTTAGTTGCTAATACTTAACAAATAAAATAAATTGGTTAGAAATAAATTTACTTATTAAGAAAAACATGACGAAATTGTATCAGTTTTTTTGTCATATTCTAACTTGACTTGTAAAAAAGGTATTAAGTATTATACTCACTGAAATCGCCAGAAAAAATGCTATCGACTAGAATAATAAAAAGATACAATTTGTATTTAAAAAATCGAAACGGATGATGGTCGTGGGAAGACGAAACGTTTGACTTCAATTCTATTACCTCTGTTCGAAGCAAAATCAAAAAGTGCCTGTAGAAAGTTAAATCAGAATTTCAAAATTATGTATAATAAAAGAGATACAGAGAGAAAAAGAAAATCGATTTTTTATATTTCTATTTATATCTCAAGAAGAAATAATAAAAAAATCATTCTGTTGATGAATACGAATTAGACATTGATTTGTGCAACTTTTCTTCCATTTAACCAAATTTGTATCTCCTACGGTTTAGGAGATCCCTTCAGTGCACATCCAATTTGAAACAGCCGGTATACAACCGAAAGAAAAATCTTTTATGGTTGAATCCTATTTTCGAAACGCCCAAAAAATCAGTGGCGAATGGACCTATTCTATTCCTAATTGTATTGCAGAATTTTAGGAAAAAATTCCAGAAATTGTATTTCCGCAAATTTGTTTAATCAACTTCAGTACTCTGTAGGACTATTCAAAGAAATGATAGAAAACTAGAAAACAAGTATCAGGTAGGCCTAAAGTAAAATCTGATGAGGTACTTGAAAGTGTTAGACAAATTATGATTGTTCCATCCGTAACTTGTCACAACAAATTGATCTTTCTGTCGAGACCTGCAAAACTATTCTAAGAAAGGGCAAATGTTTCCTTATCGTTTGACTGCCGTGCGTGAATTGCTTCCACTAGATTTTGAACCAAGGCGAAATACCGTCATTGGTTTTTAAACAATACTGAAAATGATTTGTTGGACAAAACTTTCTTTACTGATGGGACCTGGTTCCATTTAACAGAATACCTTAATTCCCAAAAAATGAAGATCTGAAGTAGACTTTAGATATCGGGAAGATATTTGCATCCATTTATTACTGAACTGCGTGATGATGAGCTGCAATTTGGATATTTCCAGCAGGATGGTGCAACGGTCCAACACCTTTGAACTTCTTTATTTGTCCCTACTTGAAAAATTACATTTTCAAAACGCCTGTTAATGATATACAGGAACTTACCCAAAAAATCATCGAAAAGTGTGATCAATACAGAATGGATCTTAGTACATGTACCGATGGAAAGGAACAGTAAGAGCGGGCGGTCGCGCCTTCGCGTTAATTTGAATGTAGTAGAGCTGTGATTCAAATCAACGCAGGACGTGAAGGCGCGACCGCCCTTCCTACTCCTTCCTTCCACCGGTACATGTACCAAGATCCGTTCTGTAGTAACGAAATAAATAATTTTCCCCACATTTTCAAAATGTTATTAATGGATATCGCAGAAGAGTTAGAAAGTGCCTCAAAGAAGAAGGAGGCCATTTTCAACATCTGTTGTGAATTCACGTTTTATTTGGTTTAGTTTCAAATACGTAATGAATCGTATTTATTGGTTATGATTTTCTGTTGAGGTTATGTCAAAATTAAATGTCAATTTGGCGTGTACTGATCAAGTATACAACATACGTAAACATGCCAAAAAATTACTTAATCACTAGATGAGAATACTTTTTGTGTACTTGTTATAAGGCAATTTGTAAACTGACCTCACTTTTCTCAATGGCTTGGGTTGAATTCGTTTCTCATATCTTTTTATTTCAAAACTTCACAGTGATGTGCGTTCATTTACCTATTCCTTATCTTCAAATTTATGATCGAATTATTACGTTTTGTTCCCTGTGCTTACTGCAATTGTACTGTATTTTCTTCTGTTCTCTCTCTCTTCTTACATGGTCCACCTTATACTACGCAAAAATTTTTATATATGTTAGATAAAGTCACAGAGAAATACATATTGAATCAACCGATGAACATTCACAATGGCACCCTGTTTTTAAATTATTTTATATTATATTTTATATCAAATATTGCAAAGTGTCAAGCGAGCCTAATGTAAGCAATTTTTTTTATTTATCACCTGTTATTGTAGATGAATTTCTAACAAGTATCATCTACTAACCATCTTCCAAACACCACTTCGCTGCTTTACATACTTACCGACTTACTTTATTTTATAAACAACTATGGCCTATTACATTTTAATCTTGAGAACGCTGACGACATAAGTGAAACGTCGAATGCAGGGAAAATTATATTACAAACTTGTTGCATCAAATTTCTCTGCACAAGAAAGCTAGTTTCTTTAAAATCTATCAACATTATGATCTGTGTTCAGCAACACCTCATTTAAATTTTAGGTCTACTTGTATAAATATAAACCCGTCTACCTACTAATGACATGTATGAATGAATAATTGATATACAACAGTATTATACTATAATTTAAGAATAAAGCAAGCATTGTTTTAAAAGCTAGGAAGATTGTATTGCTAATTATTATGTTTCTTAATTCACAAGAAAAATATACATGACAATGAGTATTTGGGCACAACAGGTTTTTAAACACTTCATAATTGTCTTGACAAAAACGCCACTTTGCTCGACTTTTATTCTGCTTCTTGAAATCCAGTACAAACGTCGTTCTAAGAGAGAAATGAGCCATTGTAATTGCATAAAATGTTGGCTAATGAGCTTACCGCACAAATAAAAACCTCCCTTTATGCGCGGAAGAAATACAAGCGTTCCTAATTTCCAACTATTTTCAGAGAAACTCCTAAGCGAACACGGAGACAAAGCACTTTGGCACAAAAGTTGTGCAAGATGTGCGCTTAAAACATATTTAGCAGCATCATTAGCCGCCCACTGAAATATTCCTTTGCGAAGCTTTTATGTTATTACTTACTTATGACAATACAGTATGAAAGTGATCGCATTGAAAAAGGAGAAAAATATTCGAATGAAAACTAAATAAAAAAGGGCACATTTTGAAGTACACATTGCTTCCGTATTTACTTTCAAATATTTTAACAAAAAGTTGTAGTTAATGAATTAATAGTAAGTATAGTAACCATCGATGGAGAGAAAAAGAAATGTGTCACTTTCCTCAGGACCTCAGGTATCTATGCTATTTTATTCACGATCGGAAATAAAAGAATCGCAAGAACCCAGACTTAGGAATTAAAAATTGAGTGTCACTTTTGACAATTCAAGTGATTTCTAAATGTAGTAGCCGTTGACATTCATTGCTTGTAAACACAAATTTAAGGCTTGAAACGAATTTATTATTTGAATGAAAAATTAGTTAAGAATGGAGGAACAAGTAAGTACTGCAAATATTGCTGAAGGCAATGAAAAAAGCGGTGTTAAATTTACTGCATTCGAAATCAAAAAAGGATACGTTAAGCGTAAATGTCAACATAATGAGTGTGTCATCACTTTTGTTCCCTAGGGAGAAAATATAATAAATAAAACTGCCGTCTACTCCCGGTCGTGAACATAATAAACTATTTCATTAAACCTTATATATATTATTTGACTTTCTGAAAAAAAAATTGATTTTCCATGCTCGTGTAAAAGTAATTAAACTTTTACACTGTCGGAAAAACAAAGGTTTTCTAAACATGTATACCATTAGTAGGAAAACCTCATTATTCATGCGTTTCGGTTGTTTTGAATATAATAATAAACTTTTACAATGTCGGAAAAACTAAGGTTTTCTAAACATGTATACCATTAGCAGGAAGACCTTATTATTCATGCGTTTCGGTTGCTTTGAATATTTAATTAATCATTTTATTAATTTAAAACGTATGACAAAAGTTGCTTTATTTCGATAATGAAGAAGTTCCCGGATTGACAACCTGTTAATGAAATAGCATGCCTCGTTAACGCTTTGTAAAGTCGTATAACAACAAGTTGACATTTAAACTCATTAAATAAAATTATATTCTACATATAATAAAATTTATAATGTATAATGAAATTTTAATAAAGAAAATAAAAGACATAAAAAAAACTATTGTAAAAGAAACGGAGTAAATGACTAAAATCCACTCGAACTTTCGTTTACTTATGTTTTTAGGTGTTAATTTACGATTTTATGCAACACCTATTTATTATAAAGTCATAATAATGCCGAATTTGAATATACTATGAGATCTATAAAACACTAGTGTAATTATGAACCCCATAAATGTATTACACTCGTGCCTTAACAGTAAATAAGTCACTTGCATAATAAATAGCTATTATTAATCTGGTAGTATTATAATATAAATCAGCTTCTGAAGACGGATTTAAAACGGTGTATGGATTTAATTTCTTCTGATAACTTTTGCTGATGCTTCAAAATGTTGCTTTATCTGTTTCAGAAAGGCTCGGTTCATTTTTCCTTTGTAAAAATCAAATCGTTTAATAAAGTTCCCGCAATTTTTAAATTACAACCTCAAAGAGTAGAATAAAATATTCCGCAGATTGCCTTCCGCTGCAAAATTTTCTGTTATCGGTCTCTTTGCGGAAATTTAAAATTCAAATACATAACTAAAATATGTATTAAAACGGTGAGCAGAATTCCATTATAAATTGCAAAGAAAGGCCATGGTTTCGTAACGCGTTTTACTTTGTTGAAGTGTGCTCGAAATAAATTCAATTTTATTTTCATGATTAAATTTCGAACCGACATGCGTTTGACATATCATTATTTTTAAAAGAAATATCTATCTGTAAAACTTATATATCAAAGACTTGCCTTCACTAAAATGATTCCATAATTTGTCAAGAACTAAAATTCGTAGAGAAAGACTTTCTTAATTAACTTCTTGCATAAGTAAAAAAGTAATCAAGCATTCTAAAGCCTCTATGTACTTAAACCAGTTGTATATTATAAGCTTCTTTACCGTCTCGTTAATTAAAATGTGATTAAGAACAATTTAAGCAAACTTTGTTTTAATTTCTTCTTTGTTAGAATCGTATTGTACGTAGAAAAATGAAATCCCTAAATTCACAAAGATAAAACTTACACATTTGCTACCAAACCGTCAGCTGATATCTGTAAATTATCGCCGAGATGTTTCCTCTTTAATTTTACACTGACTTTAACTTATTCTGATAATGTGAAAACATCAAAGTCTACGTAACTGCATACGTAAACTACTTGCTTTAAAGCAGAAGTTTAAGTAAATGCAGGAAAATGTCACGAAGAGAACCGAAAGCTCTGGTAACAATTTGTAAGAAAAAGAGACAAGTTCTTTGCGTGACATTGCGCCGCAGTAGAACGAAGTTAGAGTAAATATTTTAAGAGAATATTTCCGGGAGGAAATAATACATAAATCTAGATTTGTAAATTTGCAAAAACATGTGATTTTTTTTGTCTTTCCTATCTACCTCTAAATAAAACTTGTGACAAGAATAAGCGTTCTGCAAAACTTGTCTCCAATGCAGTGTAAAAATTTCCCCCAAGTTTTAAAATTGATTGGTAAGTCAAGAAACGCAGTTCGTAATGTTAAGTCTTTACTTTCTCACTCCATGTTTTTCTAGGTCTTTTCTCGTTCTTGACTTGTATGTTCTTCTTACCATTTCATCCTGTTCCCATGCTCCTTATATGCCCAAGTCATCTCAGTTGTCGTCTGTTGTGAATTGAATTAACTTTTTTCTTTAGATCCTCCCTGTACACAGTATCTTTCCGGATTGTGTTTACAAGAGGTAAAAAACGTTTATTTTTAATTTTACAAAAAAAAATGCCACAGTTTGGCTTGATTTATAACGAACATGTCTGTAATTAAAATGTCAATATTAATACGTAAGAAATGGTAGTAGTTCCACATTATTAGGTCAGTGTTCCTTCAAAACAATTTGTTATAAACGCCCTTACAAATAAAAATCGAAATTGTTAAGGCAGGGCTCCTTGGCGACCATAAACCTGAACCATTTCTACCAGTACATACAATTCAAATCTTTAAATTTGCGATTTAACCAGTTAATAACAACAATTATCATATTCAAATCTGTTAAAACTTGAACTTCAACAGATACAAGGAGCTACGACGTCAACTTAAATTATGTGCTGTAAGGGGTGGTGGGTTAATCGAATAAGTTAAGAAGTCGATTTTGTATTTCTTGCTTTTGATTTTAAGAACACAATGTATTAATGTTGAAATTTTAATTACAGATATGTTCGTTATAAATTAAGCAAAACTTTTTTCCTTTGAATTTTTTATTGTAAAAGTAGTAATAAGTTTCTCTCCCTTTTGTAAACTCAATTATTATCTTTGTTTTTTTAAGGAAACTCATTTAGGCTCTTCGGGGATTGTTTCTATGTTCTTCTATCCACTCGAAAGAATTGGTGTATCCAGTTTCTTAAATATTTGCATTTTTGTTTATTTTGGTACTTCTTTCTCGACCAAGAATGTATTTTTGGTTCTATTTTAAAATCTACCTTTCTCCTGTCATAAACTTTGTAATTTTTGGATTGTTCTTGCTCGCAAAAATTGCAGAGAATATGAAACAAATAAAAAGGCTGAAGTTGTGTGGAACCCACGTATACTCATAGTGAAGATAGAAGATAAAACAGAAGAGGGAAATAAACTCGTATCTTTTTCACAAAAATTGTTTAATAGCTGATGCGCTACATATACATATATTTTTCGGCCTTACATAATGAAATTTAATATTAAAAATTGAAGGCCATCTTAAGGCTGAAAGGTTAAAAGGTGAGAGTTAATATCAAGATGAAAATATTCATTAAATGGACTTACCAAAAATTATATAAAACAAAACCAAAAAGTTTAAAACATTTTAAAAAGTAAACTTTACATGATATCAAAAACAAAGTGAAGACGTGGAGGCATGGTGAAGCCAAGACCGCGTAAATAACAAGTTCGGGTTATGAAAAGTCGGTAAAATAGATAACTAAAAGTTAAGTAAAGGAAAGGGGCCGTGTTCAGAAAGGCCAATTGATACGATTGATAAAAAACAGTTTTTTAAATTCTGATTGGTCGTTTAAGCAGTGTTTTTTATTGTTGAAATTTTTGAAAGATTTAAATATTTGTACTTGTTCTAAAATGTCTGAATCTTTAAAACTATTCGTGACGTGTAAAATTTCAATGGAGTTATGATGATCGTTAGTGAAAATATGATCTGAAAGCCAGACTTGTTCGGCAAAAGTGGATTTGAAAGTGTATTGAGGAGGAAGGAAGTATTGTGTCCTAATGTTTTCTTGGTTATGTTCTTTTATTCTGGTGTGAAAATCACGAGAAGTGCGAATTTTTGTGAAGAAGATACGAGATTATTTCCCTCTTCTGTTTAAGTAAAAAGGCTTTTTAAAAACGAGCTAAAAGAGTAATTAATTGACTTACTTTGACGTAAACTACCTACTAGCGGGAAGAAAGAAGAATTAATAGAGATGTTGCAGCAGACTTTGAATGGTAGTTACATAAGAGATGGTGATGATACAGAAGATACAGATGATTCTAGCGATGATAGTATAGAAACTATTGTTGAAGGGAAATGTTCTGTACGTCCTAAGAAAAAACACACCTCTTTAACACTTTTGAATAAGATCCAAGCTCTTGAAAAACGTGTCCAATTTTTAGAAACGTCGCTTACCAAATTTAAAAAACAGTATCGAAATAAAATTGAAAAAGTTACAAATATGATCTCTGAAAAGAACTGTAAACTCATTCCTCCTAAAGATCAAACAAACTCTACAAATTCGGAAGCTGAGGCTAATAAAAAATCCATAAATGTTAACAAATCATCTACTCCTACCTGCGCAATGAAAATCAAACAAAAAGTTTTATTATTAGCAGACAGCCACGGTCGCCATGGAGCTGAGTTGTTACGTGATAGTCTATCCACTTCTTTTACAACATTATCTGTCCTTAAACCGAACGCAATAATGAAATCTGTTTTGGAGGACGTTGATAATTTAGCTAAAGATTTCAGCAGGAATGATTATGTTATCCTTTTCGCCGGCTTCAATAATGCAGTTAAAGGGAAGAAATTGGTTACAGAATCGCTGGAGAAAATGAAAAAGATCTGTACATATACGAATCTCATTTTAGTCGGAGTACCCTATTATCTTGGTCGAGACGTTCTAAACAAATTCATTTATGAAATAAATTGCGATCTATACGATGTTGCTAAAACTTCCTCCGACATATCCTATGTTGATGTAAATTATATACTGACATCCGACAATTATTGTACATATGGGCCGCATTTGAATTCCACAGGAAAATGTAAAGTGTTCTCTTTAGTAACTAACCAAATTAGAACTAGAAACCAGAATAAAACGTTAATAGAAATTCCATTAATCGAGTCTCTATGTACTACCGACACAAATGCTACAATGGATTCACCCATGATTACTGACAATGTTGATCGGATAATTGATCCAAGAAATTCGAAACAAGCAGCCTCTTTCCTGACTGCAAACTACGTGACCACAGGGATACCTCACTCGTCGGGAAAAGCAAATTCGCCGAAAAACATGGTGCTAGTCTAGATATGGTGTTAGTTAACATTCAAGGTCTAACGATGAAAATTTAAATTGGAAATCTCACTATGCGAAACTCATAAAAAAATTAAACTCTACTTGCTCTAAAATTCGAAATCTTAAATATGCACTGAGACATGATTGTATACTGTCATTCTATTTTACCCAGGTACATTCTAGATTATTACATGGGATTTGTTTTTGAGGTAATTCGATATTATCACGAGACGTTTTTCTTGCTCAAAAGCGAATCATACGTTGCATTGCTAACATTAGATCAACGGAATCTTGCAGATCGTTTTTCACATCCTACAAAATATTACCTCTAGCTGCCATGTACATTCTTGAGCTTTTAACGTACGTGCGTAATAATCGCAATAATTTCTCAAAAAACTCTCTACTTCCATAATTATGATACTCGACACCGAAGTAATTACAGAAATCCTTTGGGACGTTCCAATTTAACTAATAAAATCGCGTCTGCTGCTGGTCCGAGATTGTATAACCCGCTACCCCCGCATCTGAAACATATTGATTGCAATAATGCATTCAAATCGAAAATCAAAAAAAAATTAATTGATAACTGTATTTATAGTGTTACAGAATTTATTGAATTAATGGCACACATGTGAATTTTGTTCTGTGATACTTGTTTTTATAACTGCTTTTATGTTTTTATTTTAATATGTTTTTACTTTATTAGTACAGACTTGACTTTTGTAATTTTATAATTCTTGGATGAATATATATTATTATTATTATAATTATTTGCTTTATCAAAATCACTTTTATAAGTGAATCATTCACTTTTGATAAAGCAAATAATTATGTTTGCGAGACGTCAAAGTAAGTCAATAAATTACTCTTTTAGATCGTTTTTAAAAAGCCTTTTTATTTGTTTCATATTAACTTTGTGCTTAATTATCTTTTTATGATTTTTTTCTATATTGCATTTATTTATAAATTTTTTTCTAGATTCATTTGATGGACATTTAAATTTTCTTTAAAGCTTTCTTTCTCCTGGCAATCAGCACCACATCCAATCAGTAGCACATTCTGCAATGCTTCACATGCATTTTTCTCTGTTTGTTTCCTTTCTGTGGCACTAGTGGGAAAAGTAATGAACTGAGTTCATAACCTTGTCTTTTGTCGTAATCTTCTATCCTTTCCACAAGTGCGAAAAGTAATAGATTGATTTCATAACCTTGTCTTTTGTCATAATCTTTTATCGTTTCAAACAGATGCAATCCTACTTGTCTTACTCTTTACGAGGTTTATTTTTCTTACATGTAGAGTGTTGTCTCTTTTAATCTGGCGTCGAAGTTGGCTATGGAAGTTTAATTGTGAACCATTATCAAATTAAAAGTTGAATTCACCGCTGACCTCGCTTTCGAATTCTATGTTAACAAGTCCTTGGTTAGCAATGAATCGCGATATTGTTGGCGGAATTCTTCAAAACAACTTTAACTGCACCGTAAAAATTGCAGACCGGGGTGGAAAAGGGTGACTGATTAAGAGAGGACGGGTAATATTTCCCGTGCTTTCAACAGCCCAAGAAACTGAAATAACCAAAATAACCAATTTACTACCCCTTTTTGTCTACAATTCTATTAGCAATCCGTACAATGTTGAATTTCGATTTCTTTGTTAGTAGCGCCTTGGTTGGTTTACCATCGGAAGCCAGAAATCGATTCCCAATCGTTTTCCACGAATTGCTCGAATAGTGTCTACTTATATTTTTTTGGAATTATCGAAAACGGTGCACTCCTTATTTCTTTCTATGATTACCCAATAGACCTTCCTCATTATGGTTGAAATAAAAGTTTGTACCTTTAAATGACAAAATATAGCCAATCATAACAAAAATTTTAGTATAATAACAAAAGATTACAAACAAAATTAATTAACTAATTAAAATTGAACATCTAACATAAAATTAAAACTAAGATATGAAAGGGGAAAGAGAAGATCAACAAAAATCAGTTTACTTCTAGGAAATCTTGTTAGATGCTAAATTTTAAGCAATAATGATTCTATTTTATTTAAATTCACCCTCGCCGATCGCAGATGCTTCCTATTTAAATTAAAATAAATTAGAAAAATTGACTGATTAAAACAATTTAGAATTTTGAAAACTTCATAAGTGTCACACAAACTAAGTTGTTTTCGGAACTGAAGAGGCATTGATGACCGGAGTTTGTGCACCGTGGCAACTATTTTGCCAAACATTCTTTCTGATCAGAAAAGCTATCTATTTAAATGAATCTGAATGACTTACTTTCAGTCTGCGTGGGCATTAGTATTGAAAGAAACCTTGATTCTATAGACTAAGGTTTGCTTGCAGGAATCAGGAGCTCTAGCATAATTACTTCTTTTGTTACACTATGACTCACTGATGTTCCAACGGTATTGATACCTTTCATGACTGACGCTTTCGCTGCTTGTGTTTCATTTTCTATTTTTCAATGAGTCATGGTGTGATGCGAGTTCTAATTTAATAAAATATCCGAATTAAATAAAGTGTACTGAATTATAAAAAATGATAATCATAAGAATCTGAATTCTTACAGCACCACGAAAATTTCTGTTCTTATGAAAAAGCCATTTTATTTGAAAATTTTTATTTCAAAATTCAAACTCATTCACAGAAAGATGTTTCAAAAATTGTTATGCGTTCACAATAAACACGTCACCACCAACTTCGAAGCCAAATTAAAACATATTATATGTATAGTCTTCTTATCCCTTGAATACGTCTCCAGTCTACTCCTCTGATTTGCAAAACCTGAAACCTCTGTATCTCTGCGTACTGTAGGAAACGGACAGTTCCAAAGAACAGCCTCTGATTTTCTTCACGCGTTCTTCATCTTTTCTCCAAACTATATCCATGAATCCTGTTTCTCTTTTTTCGCTAACCCTTTCACCTCAACCCTTTCATTTGTTTCATTTTATACTTTAATATTTCTTCCGACTTCGTTTTTTTTGCATTTTTTATGGCCGTGTACTCCACCGCATTCTCCCACCATGTTTGAAATTGTAAATGAGCCCCCGATTCTTTACAAGAACTCCACATCCGGTCTAAAGTTTTTGGGTTTATAATTTATAATTCCTGCATCAGATATTCTTCATATTCTCTCTTAATCTTCAACTTAACGTTGTTATTTATACCTTTTTCCTTCTATCTCTTCTATCTTAGCATCTCACAATTATCAAAAAATGATTGATTCCAATCTCCAGTCCTCTCCTACCTTGAATATCTGTTATCCTACTCCTTCTTTTTGCTGACCAAGAAGAATACTGATTTATCATTTCGTCAAACCCAAAAATGAGTCAATTTAATTCTACGCTAATTTTGTAAATTTTAAATCCCAACTAGTTTCGGCTAAGGATAATTATAAGTAGGAGATTTTTCTTTTAAATCTAGACCTGCTTTACTTCTATTTTATAGGGGGACGGCGTCAGACTGCAACAAATTGCCAATTTATTTATATTTTTATTTTAAATCAATTTTGATATAAAATATACAAGGAAATAATTGGAAGAAAACAGCCAAAAGAACAATAATTCGAAGTTTGTTCTTTGTTCGATCGCCGAGGTTTCGGAAAACTTCCCATCTTTAAAACTGATCCGCTGCGGTTACTAAAGCGAAAGTTGTGGATTTTAATAAGCAAGAATGAAGTAAAAAAGGTCTTTCTGTAATTACCGTCAATTTTTTTTATTATGGCATGTAAAGTGTTAAATTTGTTCAACCATATGCTTTCTAACGAGTTAAATTATGTTTTTCTGAAATTGGGTCCCAGTGCTTTTGTAAACATTCGAAATATACATATAATAACCCACTGACTTTTAAACAAATTAGTTTTTTGTTAACTTTCATGGTATAATTTACTAGTAATTACAGTTCAGAATTATATATTATCAATAACCGTCCAGTGATTTGCTCTTGGAGAAAGGACATAAGACGTCATACTCATTAGATTAAATGCGCCTCTCACATGATGACGTCAAAATATACGATTCTGATTTATACTCATAATTAATAGAAACAAATTTAAGAAACAAAACGTGCATACTGATGTAAAATACGAAAAGAATTCTTTTTAATTAATTCTAAAGGGGATTAGCGCCGATTGTTTTTTTTTTAATAAATTAAATAAAGCAGACCTTATATCTTCTAACTCTGTTTGTTACTATGTAAGTAACGTTTCTACATTTTTTGCTGTTAGCTTTAGCTCAATTATCATCGAGTTATGGAAGTGAGCTTGTTTTAGTTCAATTACAATAAAAACAATAATTTAGGAAGGATTTTAAAAAACTTTGAATTTGATAAGCTTTAAAACAACTCTAATTTTAACATCGAAGCTCAAAATATTTTCTACTCCTACATCTTAATCGTCATCAACCATCTGAAGATTGAACTGACAAGTTACGAATTCGTTTTAATTTTAGAGTCAATTAAGAAGTTTCCTCCAGACGAATGCTTCAAGAATAACATTTTAAAAATGAACTCGTAAAAAGTATAGTATGTGTATTTCTAATTCAGATTTTATTCGATTTTGTTATTACTTTTTTCTTGTACGTCTCTTTTCTAATGCTATATGGTACTAATAGTTTTGTAACAAATGACAATTGCATTAATTAATAATCTACCACAAAATAGGCAATTACAATTAATGAATGGTAAAATTGATGTAAATATCAACATTTCGCTGTAATATTTTTTTAAATTTATTTGGTTCCTGGAGAAGTTATCAAACGTGCAATGAATTGTCGACATTTATATCAGTTTTATCAATTGCATAATTTGTGGTTATTTTATTGGTCGATTAATAATTCACTGTACAAAAACAAAATCATCGAAAAAATAATATAAAAACATCAGAATTGACTTTTATTAATACATATTAAAGTTTTATTGCCAAGATAATTTTTACGCGCCGTCGTAAAAATGGAGGTCGTTTGTATAGTACGTAATTGTGAGTTAGTTCTTCATACCGTGGACAATGTAGCATTTTTACGCCCATTTTTAGCTGTTTGTCTCTTTAGATACGAACGTTTTATGTCACTAGATTATTTTCGCAGTGTCGGCGGAAGATATGAACGAAATAGTCCATTTTTTTGCACACATCTGCGCCTATAGTTCCATTATTGGAAACACATTTTCACAACAGCTGCAAATAATTCGAAGCCACAAACCCTGGATAATTTTTATGTTGGCCAGAAAAAAATGTGAAAGTAACGTTAAGGGTAGAATACTAAAGATGCTTGGCTGCTGAAACATCAAAGATCAAGTTCAAAGATTAAAATAGATTTCTACAACACTCTGGCTCCTTGTTAACTGGGCTCCTTTTATTAATAAAATTTTGTTTTACTTTCAATTTACTTACTTTTCCTTTGGATTATTTTAACATGTATCGTTATTATACATATACAGTCATGTTCATTTAAAAACAGGGCAGAAATTGACATGGAATTTCTGTTTTAGATTCGAACTTGATTATGGAAAAATCTTGGAGAATTTACTGATTTTCTGGCGTTTACTTAAGCTTACGTCTTGTTGGAGATTTCATAAACTAATAAATGATTGCTAACCAAAATTGGAATCTACAAAAGAAATTCCATAGAACTCTTTGTACTGCTTTTAATAATCACATGGTATTATATAAAATTTAGACATGGCAAAAACTTCGAAACAAGACACTTTTTCATTGCATTTTTATACAAATAAGGGAGGAATAGATACATAAAAGAAAAAGGGAAAGAATTAATAGGTTTTTGCAAATGAGAAAATGTTTTAGGGCCAGTTGTATTAAGGGACTTCAAGGTGACGTTCAGCTAAATTAGGTTCAAAGTGAACAAAATCGCATTAAATTTTACTTAGGAATGCATTATTTGCCATATGTCCTTACAATTCTATGCCAATTTGTTTACTTTGAACCTAGTTCAATTAAACGTTCTCTTGGTTCAATTGGCCCTTAATCAATCGATCGATGATCAGATTGTCATCCTATGTTGTATCATTTTGTGTTATACACAAAGTGCCGTTGTCGATGATTTTACGTTAATAAATAGGATTTTGAATGTGAAATTATCAATAACGGCACGTTAAGTATAATATGAAATGAAATGAAACAATATACGGGAGATTATATTCAAAAAGGATTCCGTAAACTCCAGATTTCTGCGAAGAATGACTGAGCATTGGCCCGGATCATAAAGTAATTGGAAGAAAATGATATATAAGAGTACTTCCAGCAATGAAATAACTCCAGAAATGTTCAAGCACGTGGAAGGGGGAACTAGATAGCAGAGGTACAATTTATATAATTTGATTTTTTTTTTATCTGTGGTGGTTGACCAACGGGGATCGTCACGGAAGTCACAGACTTGTCAAGTCCTCAGAAGCGGGAGTTTATTATTGTTTGCGTAAAGTGTTCCAAAGCTTTGCTACTTCCAAACCTCCTCCCGTTGAAGCGTTGGGGAAGCAGTATCGAATTTTATTCCCAACACAGATGGGTACCTGAAGTGGATACCGACCACCCCCGAGAACGAGTGCTATTCGAATCCATGACCCTAGGATCGTTCAGACATTTAAGATAAAAAGACCATTAATATTAATATAATAAAGAGAAAACATTGCAAAACCGAATCCTAATGTATCACAAAAAAGCAGAAGAAGTAAACAAAATTTTAAAACATTGACTAACATACTACTAAATTTCCTATATTTTAATTCTCACGATAAAGAAAACTGAAGGTTCATTGTATGAAAAGAAGATCTTCATGTTATTTTATTTTAAAGAAATCTGTAGTAAAAGGGAGAACCGAATTTTAACACATCACAACATTTAGAAGTATATGTATAAAAAATAATAATTACCTTATGAAAAATTTTCCCTAAAGTGACAATAGCCCATCATGCTCATAGATACTGTTACGTTTCTAGGGTTTAAAGTTTATTTATTTAAACGAATAAAACACTCGATAAAAACTTAACCGTAATTTAATAAAGCTTAAAAACTAATTTATTTGTAACAATTTATTTTCACACTAAAATCTAACTTCGACGATCGCTGTTCGAATTCGACTGACTGGTGAGTCAACTCCGGGCGATTTTATATCATTCGTCGCCGTCTGGAACTCTCTACGCTGGAAGATTCCAGTCTGTTCGATGTAGGCCCCGGTGGCGTGACGGCCGATGACACATAACAGCGAACCGACTTCTTGACGCCTTGAGCTAAGCCGGGTGGCACGCCACACTGCCCCCTTCTTAAAAACGTTTCGTCTCGAAATGTTCCTGGTGATAGTCTTGAAGGAGGGTGTCGGAATCTACATGCTGGCCCATTCTTGCAACTTCCCGTCTGGAAGAAGTAACAGTCTACGGTTTTGCTGTTGCTGACTGTTGCCTGTGGGTGGTGGCTGCAGACTAGGACTTCAATTCCGGTTCTGTGGAAGATGACTTCCAGCATGCTTCGAATTACTCTCCAGTCTAGTCCGTCCAATCCGCAGCCCAATTTGGGGATGGCTAACTTCATCTGATGGTTCTTTATTAGCTGTCTCCTCAGGCTGTATAGGGCTCTCCACATACTTTGATAGTCAGGTTTACCGCTTGATGTCTTCTTAGTGACTAAATAATGCACGTGGCGCCTCCGATCTGCCGTCGAATCAATGATCTGCAAGCTCTTGCCTACCACGGGATGCTGTCTTCGTAGCTCCTCGATTTGGCCAAATTTCTTCCTAAACACCTGAGCGATTCCTTTGGACATTTTCAGGTCTTCTGCTACGCAGTGGGCCAGACTGTACTCCAGTGGCACTTTAAAGAGATCTTGTTGCTTCTCCGTGGTCACTCCAAACCGTGCCTTGCTTCCTTCGGCGTGATGAGACATGAAGGTTTCGAAGTTCACTTCGGAAACTTGCGCCCTTTGTACTGTCCCTTCATCTGCTTCTCCATGGTAAGGGGCTATTCGGTTGAAGTGGATTACTTTGGGTTTGCCATGGGGGACCTTCTTGATGCGGTAAACGACGTCGTTGATCCGTTTCATCACTTTGTAAGGACCTTCCCAAGAGGTCTGCAATTTTGGGGAGAGGCCTCGACGTCTTTGGGGGTTATAAAGCCAGACCAGTGCTCCAGGTTGGCATCCCCCGTGTTGAGCGTTGATGTCATAGTGCTCCTTCATCCGATCGCTGGCCGTCTGTATATTGTGACGCACCTGGTTGTGGATGTCATCCATTTTCCTGCGTAATTTGCTCACGTAATCTTCGTCGGCAGGCCTCCCACCAAACTTCAGGTCGCAGGGCAGTCTCGGCTCTCGCCCGAATACCACTTTCGCGGGAGTCTCCCCTGTTGTCTCATGAACAGATGAGCGGTATGCCATTAGAAACAGGGGGATGTACGTGTCCCAGTCCCTCTGATGATCGGAAACGACCTTGGACAAATGTCGGTTGATGGTTCTATTGAACCTTTCCACCATTCCGTCCGACTGTGGGTGGAGTGCAGTTGTTCTAGTTTTTCGTACGCCGAGCAGAGTACACACGTTCTTGAACAAGGCCGATTCAAAGTTCCTTCCTTGGTCTGAATGCAGTTCCATAGGTGCACCATACCGACTGATCCATTCCCTGACAAGGACTTCCGCAATAGTGACTGCCTCTTGGTTAGGTAGGGCGTAAGCTTCAACCCACTTACTAAAGTAGTCCATTACCACGACGATGTACTTGTTTCCACCATTCGTTTCTGGAAACGTGCCGGCTACATCGATGGCAACTCTCTCAAAAGGACTTCCAACGTTGTACTGTCTCATGGGAGCCTTACCCCGCCTGTGGGGACCGTTACTGGCTGCGCAGACTGCACACTTTCTGCACCAATCCTTCACGTCTTCCTTGCAGTTCACCCAGTAAAATCTTTCGCGCACCTTCTCCATAGTCTTCTTAACTCCCAGATGCCCTCCGGAAGTTCCATCGTGAAGTTCCCTCAGAACTTCTGGCACCCTATTCTTGGGGATCAGTAACTGTGTCTTCTGTTCCATGCCTTCCTGATTCTCTATGCTTCGTCTAAGAAGACCACGATCCAACACTATGGAGTCCCACTGCGCCCAGTATGATTTTACGGACGGTGCACATGGTGCTACCTCTTCCCAGGTAGGCCTCGTGTCCCTGCTTTTCCATTCTAGCACTAATTTCAAATCCGGGTCGTTCTTCTGGTCTCTTCGCAGTTCTTCGTCTTGCCATTTGTCGTCAACTATGGCTGTCCTCGCAGTCGTGGCTACTTTCTCGTCCAAACGACTACAGTGCTTACAGTCTTCGGCACAGGGTCTTCTCAACAAAGCATCGGCATTTCGATGGATAGTTCCTGCCCGATGCTGAATTTCAAAATCGTACTCCTGAAGTCGTTCGATCCATCGTGCAACTTGCCCTTCTGGGTTCTTGAAACGGAGAAGCCATTTTAGAGCGGCGTGGTCGGTCCTCAGCAGGAAGCGTCTACCATACAAGTACTTGTAGAAGTGTTCTATCGTTTTTACGACGGCTAGCAATTCCCTTCTTGTGACGCAATAGTTTCGTTCCGGCTTTGATAGGACTTTACTGAAGTAGCCGATCACCTTCTCTTGCCCCTCTTGTATCTGGGAGAGTACGCCACCAATCCCAACGTTGCTAGTATCTGTGTCCACGACGAATTTGCCTTCCGGGAGAGGATAACTCAGAATAGGAGCACAAATCAAGTACTGCTTTAGTCGTTCAAAGCCAATTTGACAGTGTTGGTCCCATTCAAATGGACGACCTTCTTCAGTGAGTTTTGTCAACGGCTTAGCAATGTCTGCAAATCCAGGAACGTAGCGCCGATAGTAAGTGCACGGGCCAAGGAAACTCCTTATTTGGTGTTTATTTCTGGGAGTTGGCCAGTCTTTCACCACCTGAATCTTCACAGGGTCCACGGCGATTCCATTTCCATTAACAATGTGCCCCAGGTAATAAACTTCCTTCTGGAACAGGTGACACTTCTTGAGGCTAAGCTTTAGTCCAGCTCCACGAAGCCGCTGGAACACTCCTTCCAGGTTCCTTAGGTGGTCGTCGAACGTCTTTCCCACGACAATTATGTCATCAAGGTACACCATGCACGTTGTCCAGGACAGACCTTTCAGAACCGTCTCCATTAACCTCTCGAATGTCGCCGGGGCATTACATAATCCGAATGGCATCACTGTGAATTGCCACAGACCCATTCCAATGGAAAACGCCGTCTTTTCTCGATCTTCGGGCGCCAGCTCCACTTGCCAATATCCACTCTTTAAGTGCAAAGTTGAGAAGATCTTTGAGCCGGCCAGGGTGTCCAGGGTATCATCAATCCGTGGCAGGGGATAGCTGTCCTTCTTGGTGACATTTTTTAATAATTTAAAAATCTGATTAAATTTAATTTACTTTAAATTGTTTATTTATTTGCACAAACCTGCACACCGACACCACTGTTACGTTTCTAGGGTTTAAAGTTATTTATTTAAACGAATAAAACACTCGATAAAAACTTAACCGTAATTTAATAAAGCTTAAAAACTAATTTATTTGTAACAATTTATTTTCACACTAAAATCTAACTTCGACGATCGCTGTTCGAATTCGACTGACTGGTGAGTCAACTCCAGGCGATTTTATATCATTTGCTGCCGTCTGGAATCCTCCACGCTGGAGAAGTCTAGTCTGTTCGATGTAGGCCCCGGTGGCGTGACGGCCGATGACACATAACAGCGAACCGACTTCTTGACGCCTTGAGCTAAGCCGGGTGGCACGCCACAATACTTTCGGACGCTTTTGATACGCTGTTATCCACAGATTAGCGAGCCAAATTGAAATACTTAAGCGGCATATCCGAACAAACATTTCAAAAATGTATTCCGGCCGATAAATTGGTCCAATAGCACGTTTAGATCCGCTTACTTGGAGAAAAGGTTTTCCTCCCTAAACACACGAACACACAAGTCTACACGCCAAGTATGTCATGAGCCAAGAGCGTCCAAAAGTAAATGTGTTTCTGTGGAGAGCTAATGATGTGATACCAACCAAAACCTCGGCAAAGCAACTAGCTACGAAATATGTTCTGGACCAATAAAAAGTAGAAAAAAGGAGGAAAATTAATAACAAAAACAAAATAAATTTGGAAGAAATTGATAGATTCATTTAGAAACACATCCTCACAACCGCGAGGAAAATGAAATAAAAAAAGGCTACAAGCATATTGATGAGAAAATAATGACGCTTTGAACGGATTGTTCAAAGGCAAAGCGCGCCTAAATCGAGAACTTACATAAATCAACAATCACTTTTCTCAGTGACGAAGAAAGAGCGTAATTAGTTGCAAAAAATTTGATTTTTTCCCTGGAAGAAAAGATGTAAGGGAAAATTAATCGTTGACGAATCAGATATGCAGGGCAAGTGCACGTATTGGTTCTGAAAATGAGCCACAAAGCGATACTAATAAAATAAAGAAAAGAACGAAGTCAGAGAGAGATGGAGAGAGAGATCAAAGAATGCAAACGGAACTGAGAGAAAGATTGAGCTACTGAATTGGAAGAAAAAAATACTGGACAACTAAAATTGAGAGAAGAAAGAGATGAACCAAGAAAGTGGAATGACCTTTTCGAAAAAAACAAGTAAAAGAAAACAAAAAATGAGAGAGGAGATACTAGTAAATCAAGGAGATGGAGAAGGGGCGTGAGAAAGATGAAGCTACTGAACTGGAAAGATCACAGGACAACTACAAGTAACGATTAATTGATATGAGAAGTAAAGGTTTACTAATACCTCCTGTCCATCGCACTGCTATTAGAAATCATTCTTATTTAATAAAATTAAATCTTTTAACAATATTCCCAATTCCATGAATTTTATTGTGTTGCAGTTTGCAGATCTATTTATTTAGTAATTTTTCATTTTCTTCTTCAAAGTAATAATAATATTTTCTAAATAACCATTCATTTTCCAAAATGAGATTTTCGTCATGTATTTAACGATGCTCTGAAGTTGCAAAAATTGTACATTACTTCCCTCCCGTCTAAGCTGTGATTACTCTGGCGAGTTTACGTGATCTGTCAACCATCAGCATCGCGTAACCACGTAGCAGAAAAAAGTATCAATCATCAGGGTTTGAAGGTAGGGGGCTTCTGAGGCTTCAAGTAATCCTAGTTTTTGTAGAAATCGTTTAGTATTGCTCGAGTACGTTAGATCTTCGACTTTGGAAAAGAAAATTCTGGTTCTTCTCTTCTGGTTTATTTGTAAAAACTGAACAGAAAAATCCATTGCTTTAATTATTGTTTGTACTTATTAGGCAAAGCAGGGTAACAATTCGCCTCTAAGATCGAATAATCGTCGATAAAAATGCACAAGCCAAAGGTGTTGGTCCGTTTGTTTCAGCTCAATTAGTGAAGACTCGTAGAAGAACGTGACAATTTTACAAAGCTAAAAGGATTGCTGAATTTTTCTTCTCCTTTCAAATCAGTTAATAGGTACGTGTATGTGTATTTTTGCCTTTTTATCGAATCACAAGCCAATAACTACCACGAACGTTAAGCAAATTTTCCCCCTCAAAAGAGAAATGATCTCACCCTAAACCAGTCTAATCGTTGGACAATTTCGCCAGTGGTTCTACTTCATCCTACGAATTATTTATCTCAAACTTAACTTTTACTCGTTGGGGTAAGTTTTGCTACGGCACTACTTTTTCCAGACTGTGTGGATTAAACTCCTCTCTTATAATATTATTATTATTACAACAACTCATACTAACAATTGATCCTGCTAGAGATATCTAGGGATGATTCTAGCGAAATTAAATTTGAAGGAATAATAATAGTATTTGCAGAAGTATATCATATTTTGAAAAAAATCGTTTTAAATTAATGTTCTGTTTGTTGGAACTGAACCTTTTCTCAGAGTGGACATTAATATGAAATAATGAATGAATTTTAACCAGAATTATTATTTTACGTATATCCTATTTATTATAATGTAACGTAACAGAAAGAGGAATGATGACTCATATAAGTAGAATCAGCCTACCTATACCCACGCCGTCAATAGGAATAGTTGCTTACACAGTGCGGGGTATACGGGGTGCTTGTTTTAGGTGAATTCCCTCGCCTCGCCTTTATTCGTAATATTATTTCAGTAAGTACGCCAAGTCGTCGTCGTTGTTCCTGGGTAAGGCTAAAGATTTAGATAAAGGTTTTACAAAAATTCAAAGCCGTCAGCCAGAAATCCAAAACAAAGATTTGGACAAATCTTACATAGTTTTAGGCGCAGAATTCGAATCTACAATAAAAAATGGTATTTCCTATTAGATCACTCGAATCATATAGATAAGTACCGATCTCTCCCGATTTCCAAGTAGTTCGAAAATTGTAATGTTGTTACTGTTTTGTTTTTCTAATAAATTTAAAATTCCGATTGGAATTGAACGTCCTCGCTATAAAATATAATAGGTATTTTCTAAATTCAAATTAAATACAAGTGAACTGAATTTATACGGATTGGAACACATCAAAGGGAGAAACAATTGTAAAGTGTAAATACTATCAACGATGTTGAATTGATAAAGGATCCAGTAATGGCGGGCAGAAATTAAACATTCTGTTGAGCTTTAACAAGAAAATGCATCCAGGCAATGGACGATAACTGAATAATGAAACTGTGTTACAGTCGAATAGACTAATAGTACGAGAGGAAAGGCAGAAAGATTAATGAAGGGCCTCAGCATCACACAATAATCTCGCCCTGCCATTTAATGGACTCACCTCACCTACCACTGTTTAATTACGACAACGAACCGTTCCTAGATTCGACAAAATCGTTACTCAACCTTATGAGTGCCGCCGCTGCAGTTTCAAGTTGGCGATGGGGATTTTCTGCTAATGGACGATTTCAATTACAATTAATCTCTTTGTACTGGCAATAAATTACTTCCGTGCAAACATAAGCGCAACACATAAAACTTACGACCGACAAACATTAATCTCTATACATATTATAGTATACGCAGAATAATGCCAAGCTGACTGGCACTTTTTCATTTGGAATATTTTTGAATTATCAGGGGGCTAATGAAACGGAACGTAGCAAATTTATGTCCAGATCAAGACTTTCCTGATTTTATAATAAATTATCAGAAGGGTAAGGCTTCATAAGTTACAACTTTGAAATACATATTATACCAACAGCAGTGACTAATGTTCGAGTTGCATATTTCAATTTTCTTTTTTTGTGAAGATTCAAGGCTTCCCTCTACATAGTATTACACTGTAATTAATGTACAAAACTATGTTATATGAAGTTTGTACACTTGTACAATAAAATCAAAATCTTCCACGAGTATTACGAATATATCATTTTATCAAGAACTGACTTCAGACGATTATGGATTTCCTTCATATTTGTTGCTCGTGCCAAAGAAAAAAAGGAATATTTGCTACCTAAATCTTCAATAGAATGGACTGTATTTACTTGCGTTCTTGAATAAGAAATGGTAGTTCTTTTCACATGAAAATTTATTGCGTGTTTTGTACAAATTCTTGTCGAATGTTGTTATGGAGAATTACTGTCATTTGTTTTTCAATGAAATCATTGAAACATGTTTTCTTAACATACTCCCCGCCTTGAACAATTAATGTTCATGAACAAGTAATTATAAGTTATATTTTTTATGTAATGCATTCTAAACTAAACTAAATGATAATTAAATTTTGCATTTATATTCAAATTTGGAAGAACGCACACTTTTGTTATGGTACGTTTTACAAGACACTTTGGAGTCTTCACTGTTATCAACCGAACCACGACTGCACAGTCTGGATGAACATCTACCACTCTGGCTAGTGGCCAATTGCACGGAGGAGAGTCTTCATTTTTGAGAATGACAAGGTCTACTTTCTTGATGTTTCCGGATTGTTCCAAAATTGTTGATTGAGTTGTTAAAGCAGTTGATAGCGAGACAACCTATTAGTTGCCATTTCCTTTAATCTTGGATCAGGGACTGAGACCAGCGGTTTCCCAATAAGAAAATGAGATGGAGTTAAAGGTTCAGGATCATTTAGATCAATTGATCCGGAATATAATGGACGTGAATTTACAGTTGCTTCAATTTGAGTAAGTATGGTAAGAAATTTTCCATAAATTAATTTTGAATTTCCAAGCACTCTAAGCAAATGGTGTTTTACACTTTTTACAGCTGATTTCCAATAATCTTCCAAAATGTGAAGCTCTGGGTGGTATAAAATGCCAATTAATACCTTCATTCGCACAACCAGTTATTACTTCACTTAAAGTTATTAACTTAACTTATATAATAATTGCAATTCTTTTTTAGTTCCTAAAGAGTTGGTAGCATTATCTGAATAAATGTGATATGTTTTCCTCCACGGGAAACAAGTCGTCTGAGTGCTGCTATGAAGTTTTCAGTTGTTAAATCTGTTACTAATTTAAGCTTTACTTTGAAAACAAATAAATAGACAAAGATACGCCTGTATAAATTTGCTACCACGACCCTTTATATCACGCATTAAAGCATAATCCACACCAGCAACTGTAAAGGGTAATGACACAGTAACTCTATTTTGTGGAAGATCTACTATTATTGACTGATTGGACTTGATTTAAATCCAAAAAACACTTGATACAGTTAAGAACGACACTTTTTGCAATATTCATACCAGAAGTTGGCGAACAGTTTTGCCGCACAAATGATAATAATAATTGAGGTGGTGTATGAAATAATGTTCTATGTATATTTTCAAGGATAAGTTTTGTCAAATAATGTTTACCACTTTAAAGCAATTGATGTTTCATATTAAATGCTATACAAATACAATACGTAATAATCCTTCTTGAACAAGAAAAGGTGAAAGGCTTAATGCTTATTTTTCCATTCTATGTTACACTTCGTTTCTAATAGAGCTATTTCATTTGGAAAGCTTTGCATTTGTGGTATTTTAATTATTTTTTTCATGCTATTATTTAACTCATCTTCTGTTAATGAACCAAGTTGTCTTAACTCATATTTGGAATTAGAATAAGGTAAGAATCGTAAACAATACGCTATTAAATTAATTTTAATTTGAAATTTAATTTTGAAAAGTCCTGAAAAGAGAAATCAAATAACACAGAAGTAAGAACGGTGAAATTTTTATTTACGTAATATACCGGGTGTAATCAAATTAGTTTCACATATTAATACTGCAAGCTCCTCGTCATATAAGAGAATTAATGCCGCAATTATCAAAGGTCTAACTCAAAAATAAAAAAATGACCTACTAAAGGAGCGTTGGTACATTTGTTTGAGAACTTCTGGTCGATTGTGCGTAAGGACATCATAAAATAAAGCTCCAGCAAAAGTCAAGGTCAAATGCTTGATCGCATTTTTAAAAGCTGTGATGTTTTATGTAAACATAATATCAAATTCATAGTGTCCCGATAGTTGCCCACGTGTGCAATTTGATTAAAGAAGACCATTTTAAATCTACTCTCACTGATTATAGAATTAAATTTGTTTTATTAGATAATCGACAATAATTAGATTTTAGTATGAATCACATAAACATAAACATTATTCATTATTGAATAACTAAAGAGTCTTCAATAACGACAAGACTAAATAAATAAATAAATACGTAAAATGAACAAGCATTCGACAATAATTTAAGTAAAAGATAGGTTCTTTGTCAGATGCTCCTCGATGTCATTTATTTGTAGTGTAAGCAAAATAAAATAATCAAACCATAAATGAAGGGACGATGAATACCGATATGCGTTGTTTACGATAATTTTTAGAATGTTACCTTAAATGTTTTTATTTCCTAACTCTTACTTATTGTTACACTTTTGTCAGCAGAAAATTAACTTAATTAATCCAGTCAGTAATGTCACAAACGTGATGGATGTTTATTTTCTTTTGGTATGGAATTGCTGAGCGAAAATTTTATTGACCCAGTGCCCTTCATTTCGATGACGCTTTATTGCTTTATGTTTTGTTTATAATGTAATGTTTTGCTTAGAAAAATCCACACACGATCGGTCAGAGGTTCTCAAACAAAAAGACTCCGCGCTCTTCTGGGGCTTTAATTTCTTACATTTTTCACCAAAAAAATTAAAATATGCAGAATTCGTTTTCTTAAGTCATGAAGAACTTACAGTTTTAATATGTGAAACTTATTTGATGACACCCTGTATTTTATATCATTTTAACTCTTTTCTATTCACTAAACCGTTTCTTAAATCGTTACATTTATGCAAATATATTTCTATTATTGTGTTTTATGTAGAAGGTTATTTCGTTTAGATTTCGCACGTGATAAGCATGTTTTGCTAGTTAAATAGTTTCTCATTTTATATTCCTTTTGATAAAATATTCATCAAGGTAAGACGGAACTCTACAATTAAAGCATTTGCACCACATCAGACGTTTCCTTTATTCAAAGGAAAGGGGAGTTATTTTTAGTAGGCAATTTACCGGGTGACATATTGTAGATAAGGAAATTCTATCGCCCTATAGCAGCCAATTCAAATCTGTCCGAACATCTTTGAGACGAAATCCCCGAGTTCAATTTAGAAGACCTACATGTAAATCTCCGACACGTCTCTTGTCGTTGCGTGATCCTAACCTGACCTTGTCTTTCATTCATTCATTCGGTTATCTAACTTGGTTTGAATTTTCTTAATCTCGTCGATTTTAGATTCAAATGCCTTTTATAACAAATAATAACAATAATTATTATTAATCTTACTTCATTAGAGCAACCCTTAACTTTTGAAAGATGAAAGCGAAGTTTCAGACTTTATTGTAACAGTTTTGCGTGCTTTATTACAAAGTCTCAACTAGTGTCATAGCCTGATTTTAAAGTGAGTTTTCTATTTACATTAAATCAGTATTTAAGATATTTCAAACTATCTTTTCCATGATCTGTAATATGAGTTCTCTTTCTCATTTCACTTTGTCGGAATTTATTTCAGTTCACCCTGTATATACACAAAACTATTTTTCAAAAATCTGTATACGTTAGTAAGACTTTGGTAAAAAAAAACTCCGCATATACGACCTGGCAACACTTGAAGTTATATTGCTAATAATTAATCAACTACATTAATTAATTAGCAAGATTTTTTTTTAGACTCACCGGAAGAAATTATTAACGCTGTAAATTTATGCGAACAGAAATTACTAAACTTTGTAGGAATTCGAAGGTTATTCTATTGCGGAATCTTTTTTCACCTTTAAATTTCCTTCACTTTCTTATAATTGTTTTGAAACCGTTTTCTAAATTTTAATAAAGTTATTTATTACTACTATATTACTTTTTTAAAGAATAAAAACAAAGTTAACTGTCTTTCAAAACTCATGTACCTTTGTCAATAAGTTTCTTAAGTAAAAAAAAAAAAAAAAATCGTTCGTTACGTTCTACAAATTTATGTCATTAAAAAGCCGAACTTCTTGTACGAACTTCGACAAACCTAGTGGTTTTAGCTTAAAGAAAAACGAAACAAAAGGTTCATCAGAATACACGAATAGACGCTGCTTTCCATTTATACACGTATTTAATTGCGCTCCTAGGAATTTCATTAAACGTTGACTTCAAGTTTCTTAATATGAACAAGACTCTCGTTTATTTTATTTTATTTTTTTAATCAGAAATATAAAAGACGTTCAGGTCAATAATAACTTGAAATGTAATTTGTAAATACGAACATATAGAATGTAACTGAGTGAAAAAAGTAACAATTGAAACCAAAAAACAATTCTTCGTTAATAATTTTTTTAATAGTAAATTTCTTTACATTTTGAAGTTTTTTTTAATATTGATGTTACTTTTTCTGCAATACGAGAACTTGAATTAATAATTATGTCAAAATGTATAATGCATTTCCGCCAATAGTTTTGAATCACCCCGTGGTTGCAGGTGAACAGTTTTCTCAAGATTAAATTAATTATAAATAGGAATAAATAATTAATCTGAAGGAAGGCTTAACTTACAGTAAAATGTCGATTATGAAACATTTAAAAAAGTTCGGATTATCGAAGTAAAGATGCAATTGCAATGCAAACGGAACTCACAATCAGTAAAGGTTTGACTTTCTAGGACAGCGATACCGTAACGCAGCGGCTATCTTATGACCGTAAATGACGTCATGTAGCGTTGAAAAATGAATTCACATAGCATTCAAAAAAATGACGTATATTGATATAAACTAAGCAAAAAGAAAATTTTACATTTTTCATAATAGTTCAACTTGATTTGACCCCAAACTCCAAGATTCCAAACGTTTAAAAAATACTTTTACGTTTTCTTACGTGACGGTGACATTTCTAGCAAACCATACGTGCTTCTTACGTGACGGTTACATTTCTAGCAAACTATACGTGCTTAATGCCATTAGATTTTTTGTATAAAGGAATAGATATTTGGCTGTACATTTTTGGAATCCCGCGCAGTTGCTTACTTCGTTCACACTGAATTTTTTTTGTTTAATAAAGAAGTTCATACTACAAAAAATTGTTCGTTTGGCGTTCTTCACGCTTGGACGCATATCTCTCTATCTTTGAATTTACTTATTTGAACATTTAATTTTTTGTGATGTCATTTACCGCCAATTTACAGCCGCTACTTTCTTCTACCGCTATCCTACGAATCCGATCTCTCTGTATTTGAATTTACTTATTTGAACATTTAATTTTTTGTGATGTCATTCACCGCCAATTTACAGCTGTTACTTTCTTCTACCGCTATCCTACGAATCCGAGGCTTAGCGGTCACCATTCCAATGAACAACTTATACAATAACATTTATTAGAAAACATGAAACTAAGGGATTCCCAGCGTGAATCACTTCGCTATTCGGGTTAAGAAGGCAGTGTTCGGATTATGGCTTCGAATTACCGCTGTTCGGATTACTGGAGGTTCCACTTAGAGCATGTTTGGATTATAGAGGTCCTACTACGACATAAATTTAACAAGAAATATAATGAGACTATTTTAAGAAAACATAATAAATTGTAGGCGTCTGTCTTTTTTTATTTATCATTTATTATAAGCACGTTTAAGGTAATGCCCATCCAAAAAAGATGCGTCCCAAATTACTTAACTAATGTATCTGACGTTTTTGATAGATAGATAAATCTCTAAAGTTTTTATATGAATTTTGAGTTGTATGAGTTATATGAAATCTGAGTTATATGAATTTTAGTTGAGTTAGGTGTAAGAGCCCGCGTTGCCAATCTATGAGTAAATCCCCAATTTGTGAGAATTTTCTGTGGTCGTGAGTATTTTGGAAGGTTTTGTAAGAGTGAGGATTTTTCGCGAATTTTCAAACATTGAGTAACTACAGTTTTTTATTGACCAATAAATTGATTAAAATCAAGAAGCCTCAACGTCACTTCGATAGAGTAGACGGCTTGCTTATGCTGGTGAATTAAAAACAGACAAAACGTTGTACTGCATTAATAAGAGACGGAAAATATTTTACCTATCTAATACGGTAAAATAAGGATTTGTCTTCCGAAAAAATCCAACCTAGCTGAACATTTGTAAACGTCTTTATGTAGCCATTATAAATAACATACTATAAATCCCCATCGATATCATGCCGGCTTCACGTGTTATTCAAGGTCAAACGTCAAAAGAAATGATTTTTCGCGATTATCTCGCTTCCTATTGATCTGCCAACAAATCGGGTTATTAAAGAAATTGTATATTAGACAATTTCCCATAAAAAAGTTTGTTTACATTTCTACGTACGATGAAACGTTTTCATGATACATAAACTAGAGAGCATTTTATTTTCTTAATCATACCAATACCAAAGAAAATAGTTATTTTTAAGTGACGTAACATTTTCGTTTCATATTTAAACTCAAATCAAAAAGCTTTCAGTAAAAACATGCAAATGTTTTGATGTGCTTTAGATAGATTTTTGTTTTGACGTAACAGTGTTTACTTGATTCTATTTAAATCTTGGAAATTAATCAACAACATCTTCTAGAAAAAAAAGCAAATTTAACTTTGTTACTATAAACGAACCCTAGGAATACATAGTACACAAATCAGATTCAATGTTCACACAATTATGAACACCTTTTAAGAGGGAATAACGTTTTGTCAAAGACGCCATCATCATAACTTTTGTAGCGTATCCTCGACAGCTCATCTTCGATGATTTTTAATTAAAAAGGGTGTAAGTATTTATAAAGGAAATTAATTTTTTAGAAAAAGAAATTCAACATATGAAACATTTACATAAATAAAAAAGACCGGCACTAGACTGAAAGTCTAACAGCGACTGATCGCTCTGAAGCACTCTCAGAGTATCTCCATCATATAAAAATAGAGGATGCAGATACTCTCAGAGCGCTGTAGTGCTATACGTTGAATCTCTTTTCCTGAAAAATTGGTTTAATTTATAAATATACCCTTTTTAATTAAAATTCATCGTAGAAGAACTGTCCAGGATTTTGTAGAGATTTTAAATATTTTGTGGGGAAAAATTGAGGATTTTCCAAACTTCTTGGGAGGAATTAAGGGAACATTCATTGGCAACACTGATAGGAGTAGATTTGTGCCTCAGCACATATTCTGAACTCCGCTTAGGATATTCTTGCTGTTATAGGTGTTTGCCCAACGGGGTCCTAAATCATAGACTTGTCAGGACCTCAGGAGCGAGAGTGTATTTTTGTGCGTGTAAAGTGTTCCATGGCTTTATTACTTCCAAACCTCCTCGCCGCTGAAGTAGTGAGTGTCGAATAGTATCCCCAACACTGAAAGGTACCTGAAGTGAGTAACGACCACCCTCGAGAAATATCTCAAGCGTGGTGCGAACCCAAGATCTTACAATTGCAAAGCCGGTCCCTTTCCATCTGGACTGTTCAGGCGTTAAAGTATTTAATTTATTTAATTATTGTAAATATTATTGTAATTCACTGGATTGTAGTTAAATCGAACATTTTAACCAAAAGAAAAGTCACATACACTTAAAATTATTTTATATTTCCTTTTATTAAGTAATTGTAATCAATATATTTTGTTAATCGTAATAATCAGGGAAAGGAATTCAGGCCACTTAGTAATGGAAATTTTTACACCGAATATACTGTTTACTCCTGCCGATGCATCGAATTGTTATGGAGTAGGATACGAAATAGTCCAATACAAGCGTTCTCATTTTGCAGAGATTATTGTAGGCGGGGTTAATATCTTCTTCACTTACAAGAATTGCAGTACTTGTACTTGTACTTGCAGTGTTAAGCTTTAAATACAGTGCTTGTGTATCATATCTCATCATGTCATATCAAATCTGATGGTTTAGTTAGTTCCTTTTTTCTTTCTGGAATTAAATATTTTGTTCGGTTTATTTCGAACAAGGCGGCAACGAGAATGTACACTCACACGTCGCCGCAGCGTTACAGGGTTACAACTTCAAAGGGTAACTAGGATTAACAGTTTCGCAGATACGACTGTCAACTGTCTTTTTTCTTATGGACGCTATTTAATATTTA
This sequence comes from Prosopocoilus inquinatus, assembly GCA_036172665.1. Classification (NCBI taxonomy): domain Eukaryota; kingdom Metazoa; phylum Arthropoda; class Insecta; order Coleoptera; family Lucanidae; genus Prosopocoilus; species Prosopocoilus inquinatus. The sequence goes on along the minus strand of CM069876.1, from coordinate 27,079,312 downwards.
ATTTAATATTTTAAATTTAATATAAAAAACCGAATTTTATGATTCTCTCTTAAGAAATGAAGAAGGTATTCGAGATTTTCGTAGAAGAGAATTTTCAGTTTTTTGAAGTTTCTCGCCCCGGGGCCTTGCAACTATTAAGACCGCCTCTGCTTCCTTACTCCTGGTAAACGAATTCAATTTACTTCCTACATACATCAACTGTATTAGAGCAAGTTAGAAATGCCCACTTTATATTTCTTGGGCGTTCTCATCTGAAATATGAACGAGTCCTTTAATGAAACTCCGTCTAATTTTATTAAACCGTCACGTCAAGGAGATGTGGTAGATTAATAATATTTAAATTATTAGAATTCGCGTCCTACTTATACATATTTTCGCGAACAGGTGCAACCACTTGGCGTAAAATATTTGCACGCTTTAAAATAAAAATAACAGGACGCACAGTTAATTAAAGGCAACTTGCGAAACGTAATTGCAAAACAAATCGCACAAGGACGTGTTTCTTATTACGCAACGTCATCATCAATATTCATTCATCCTATGAACATTCATTAGAATTCAGATATTATTTCCCTGTACAATACGTAATAGCTCATTAAACGGAAATTATCTATGAACGTTGATGGCGTAAGTCCTAAGTAATATTTTATGCGCGGGTGTTAACACAAAGAGCCAGTATTTGTCTGTCCCTAAAAGTGTTTCTAGTTTTAATTTAAGTAATTTAATAATTTTTGCAAACTAGGAAAATTAAATGAAATTAATTAAACCGTGCATTTTGCATAATTGCGCATACAAATTTTATCTCCCCTAGTTCTGTATATTTTAGCGAACTAAACGTGAGTTTTGTACGGGTATACAACATTCATACTGATATTGCCCAAGTAACCAAAAATGCTTTATTAAATACTTGTAAATGTTTATACAGCAGTTCATACAGATCTCTTAATCTTATTATTTGGTCATATAAACATTTTCTTGATATTAATACAGCACTTAAATGTCCAAAATGGGCACAAGTAATAAAGCAAAATAATGATATACTCGTGGAAGTATCTAAAAAGCAACTTATAAAGTAATGTCGACACTACTTCTTATGCGGTATAAACGTTTCTGGAAGTATTACAAATAAATCTATTTAATAAGTACTTTATAAAGCAATGGGCAGTTATGTTAAATATAAAGTAGGTTTATAGTAATTATTCTGTTGTCTAATTACTGTGAACATCTTTTACTTAAGTATACCACCTAATTAAGCTTCAGTACAACATGAAAGACTGGAGCTGTCCTTAGGAGGCATGGCAGTTTTTCATGCAAATCAAAATTCATCGTCAAAATTGTTCGGATAATTTTAAAAACTTTACGCGCCAAGTGAAATACACAAATTTGTTGTACAAGGTTTTTTTTTATATTTTGCACCCTACCTAGAGGGTTTATTTTAGAAGCTAGAGAAAAACTTTAAATGCAAAAGTTGTAGGGTTTTATGCCTATTATCTTTTAGAGTATCACAAGGAACAATTTCTGGAAATTTTTCCTAAAATTCTGCAATACAATTAGGAATAGAATAGGTCCATTCGCCACTGATTTTTTGGGCGTTTCGAAAATAGGATTCAACCATAAAAGATTTTTCTTTCGGTTGTATACCGGCTGTTTCAAATTGGGTGTGCACTGAAGGGATCTCCTAAACCGTAAGAGATACAAATTTGGTTAAATGGAAAAAAAGTTGTACAAATCAATGTCTAACTCTTATTCATCAACAGAATGTTTTTTTTATTATTTCTTCTTGAGATATAAATAGAAATGTCAAAAAATCAATTTTCTTTTTCTCTCTGTATCTCTTTTATTATACATAATCTTGAAATTCTGATTTAACTTTCTACAGGCACTTTTTGATTTTGCTTCGAACAGAGGTAATAGAATTGAAGTCAAACGTTTCGTCTTCCCACGACCATCATCAGTTTCGATTTTTTAAATAGTTTTATTGTTCTATTCGATAGAATTTTTTCTCCTGATTGTAACGGTACATCATACTTAATAGTTGATATTAATCTTAAATAATACAGATTTTTATATGAAAATTTTATTTAATACATAACTTCAAAATTTTTGTTCATTTCTTAGCTATAGTGTAAATTATAATAAACTATTTAAAATTTCTCTGTATCGTTATTTTAATAATGCACTGCACTTACGAACAAGAAGGTATCGCAAATTGGAGAAAAAAGTACAACTTGTGTTTTTTTTAATGGAACATACTGTGTACTGTTTGCTAAGATGAAATATCATTTTTTCCTGGTTTCAAAAATAATAAAAATAAAATAATATGTTGACATTTGCCGCGGCCGTTCGTGATATAATTAAATTTAAAATATCACTGTAATGACGTTTAAAAAATCAAGGCGGCCTGGAAAGGCGCTTACAAATGTTCTAAATGGCTGTTATAGTTTTAGTTAGTAAAAAACAATAAAAATTAATATAGAAAATAAATTTCCAGGTCACCTAAATATTTGAAATATTTAATTGATTGGTACTCACAAATGGCTCTTCAAAATATTAATATATTATATATTTCTGAAATCCAGAAAAAATGATCTTTCATATTGGCAAACAATATATAGGGTGTTCCACTTGATAAAACAAAAATTGTATTTTTCGCTCCAATTTGCGATGCACTTTTTTTCTTGTGATAAATCTAACAGATAATAGGCATAGAACCCTACAGCTTTTGCATTTAAAGTTTTTCTCTAATTCCTAAAATAAAGTCTCTATATAGGGTGCAAAATATAAAAAAAAAACCTGTACATAAATATTTGTTTAAAAAAAAAATTATTATAATTACCTTGTTATTGATTTACAGATAATTTAATAATAGGCAATTCATTATGTATATCAATTTATTTATGCAAATAATAATAATTGGATTATCCTGTACCTGCTTTAAAACAATGGCTGCTGCATTGCTGGCTTCCTATCAGGAAGGAAATATAAAAATATGGCCGCTAACAGAAACGATATCACACAAGCCTACAAACAATTATAAAACCCATAAAAAGCTGCAATACCAACAGGTTTTTTAAACTATTTATCATACGACACATTGCAACCTAGTAACTTGTTTTCTTCGAAGAATCAAAGTAGAAAAATTAATGTAGAACACATTGTGCACTTGTCCAGATAACGCGCGGTGGTAAAATAAAATGTCCCATGAAACTTGCTTTTTAACATACATATTTTTTATTCGAACAAATATAAATCTAAATTAGGTCCGTTTTACGTTTTAGTTCGACAATCGTTATATAAAACCGGCACAAAAAAAAGAAAAAAAAAAGAAAAAAAATATACATTCTTTCGGAATCCTTTGTAATGATATGGTATCGTTCACCAAATACCTGAACGAACTTCTATAACCGATTTCTGATTGGTTTCAAAAAGATGGAGGAATAACAAATTTGTGTTTAATGTTCCAGAAGTCTAATAATCAAAAAAAATTACACTTGGCATTTTACATATTATTTCTCGTTCTAAAAAATGTCATTTTTTAAGACAATATGTTAGAAGCTTTAAGAATTATGGAAAAAAATGTTGATTTTAACGTTCTGTATCTTTATCTTTTCAATTTAGTGAGTTTAGTTAAATCGCAATATTTTGATGTAAGGATTCCACTTGTATACAATTTTGACGTCCTGAGATATTCAAGTTTTGCAAAAATTTATTTCGGTCGACAAAGTCGTTAAATCAGCGGTTAGGCGTTAGACCAAGCCATATAGCCGATTGGAAATATTAAACGTGTAAATTGTTCTGACTAGTTTAACAGTTTAACTTTACATATATCTTTTTAATAATTTTGAATTTTTTCATTATAAACTGTCGGATTTTAGAATTGAACATTTGCGTAAATATTTTTTGTAGCAATATAAATTATTTTTACGTTTTGTCAGCAAATACACGTAATGCTGCAATTCTGAGCTCTATCGGAAGCACCGTAAGATATGTACGACCTGTATATTTAATTGGCACGGTAATATCTTAAGATCGAAGTTAGAATTGCAGCATTCGTCTCAGGAAATTTACGATAATTTATTGCGCCAATACGTCTTTAATAAATAATTTTCTCTGGTCAACTTGTTTACTTATTTTTCTTTCACTATTCACACTAAAACATTTTCTGCATTTTCGTGAAAATATCGACAAACTAACAATTGACCGCGATTATGCAAGCTTTCCTAAATTTTTATAGGTTTAAACGATTTTTCATTTCTTCGTGCAAAAATTAGTTACTTAATTTATTTTCACTTTCAAGTGTATTCAAAAAGTGTATCAATGGCCTTAGCAAAGGTGAACCCCCGAACTGTGTTTGCATGATTGCCTACACTACCGGCGGCGGCGGTAAGAAATTTTTCTTGGCAAGAAACAAAAACTTGTACAGCTGACTGAAATTGCGCAGCTTTCCTGATATGAAATTTACCAATCTTCCCAATTTCAGAAAAGAAACAACAAACGTACAGAAATTACTAACTTCAGGAAACAAATTTGTATTTTTCTAGGCGTATTAAAATTCTTTAAAAATTATAATATTAAAAGAAAATATTTTTAACCTTTAACCGGATACATTCAACGAAAACAAAACATTCAACGTTTCACTGTCGCTTGATGAAGCTATCAAGACACTGTTAAAAAAATTAGGAATGACCCATCTTGACGAAGCTATCAAGTCACATTCACGATAGTGAAACGTTGAGTATTCTTCCCATTTTAATAGTGCCCCTTTAAAAGTTAAAAACTATTTTCTTACAAATTTCATTGGACACTTCAATTATAATGTCAGATAAAATAAATAATTCTCCTAAAACTTATAAAATAATTATTAATGAAAATATTTCAAAAAAAGTTACACAACTAATATGTGGTCAGATTACCAGTTATTCGATTTCTTTGACTTTTATACAAAGCAGAAACATTCTCTGACTTTTCCTAAATATAACCTTTCCTCAATTTCCTAACTTTTCCCGAGAATCCTGCAATTAATTTTTAACTACATATGTGTATAGACATTTTAATATTTTTAGAATTAGAAAAAAATATTTCTCTGGGTTTTCCATTTAAAATAACAAAGTCGGTATTTACTTCTTACGTTTCCGATCGTCATTTGTTTTCTTTTTCAGTAAATTCTAATAAATTCCTAAAACGTTTGATTTAACAGAGGATATGAAACAAATAAAAAGCTTTTTAAAAACGAGCTGAAAGAGTAATTTATTGACTTACTTGACGTTTCGCAAATAAAAAAAAATGATTTAACATTTGTTGATATGCCGGATAATAAATTGTGTAGGTACCGTTCAAAATATAACCAAAAACGCAAAAATTCTGTACATTAGTGCACAATTTATCCCAAAATTCTTGAAAAATATGTCAATATGATTCTTATTTGATGACATCCGCACAACGTATGGTTCATAGTGACACACCACATCAGATTTCAAGCAGTATTGATGCATATTTCAAGAAAACGTATGAGTTAGTACACATCAGTGCAGCCTTAGTCATAATTAAATTAGATCGGCAATTAACAATTGACAATTAAATAATTGTAATTGGAGGAACTCGCGATTAACAATCAATTAATTGTAATTTTAGGAACTCGCAATTTACAATTAGGTAATTGTAATTGCAGAAACTCGCAATTAATAATTAACGGTCATTCCACGCGAACGGACCGGGACAACTTGTGAATTTCTTTTTATAAATACATTATTTTGAAGTATACATAATATTTTATGGGAACATTTTCATCAGCCTGAACAAACTATGTAAACTGAAGATACTTTTACTGTACAAATTCAAAGTACACGGAAGAAATGATAATTAGAGATAACAGGTTACGTAACGGACAGGACAATCCTGGAATGTCTCGTCTGTTACGTAAATTATATGTATGTATCCATTAAATTTAATTGTAATTAAAAATTTAATTGTAATTACAAATTTAATTGCAAGTGAAAGTTTAATTGCAATTAAAATTTAATTTCAATTAAAAACTTCATTGTAGCCTGGAATTAAACCAATTAATTGCAGTTAAATTTGTAAATTACAATTGATGTTAATCGTAATTAAAGATTAATCAATTGATTAATTAATTGAAATTTTAATTGATTCATGTCTTACACTGCATCAGTGCAGGATAACTTTGACAAACTTGGACTTTCAATTAGATTCTGAATTTTCTTTTTTCAACTAAAAAGTTTTTTTAATTAGATTTTTTTAGACGTGATGGCAATTTAAATTGCCGGTGTATTTTATTCATTTCTGTCATCATTTTTTACAAGGATGTGAATGAAATACGCTTGAAAACTCACGTATAAAAACAAAATCGTAGTGACTTAATACAGTTTTTTAGGTTTAAATTAATTTAATGACTAAAATGATAAATCTGAGGCTCTCCATTTTATGAAACTACATTCACACACATTCACTTCTGATTAAAAATAAATTAAAATATCTTTTTTTACACAGTTTCATCTAACGGCGAAGGTACTGAATAAATAATATTTTTAGCACGTATTACGTCTTTGTTGACTGAACTTATTAGTTAACACAAAAACAAAAATTAATGCACACTTTTTAATCCAGACGCACATTGCGTCATTACTAATTAAATTGATTGAAGATAGAAATAGAGATTACAAAATTCTCTAAAGACATAATTATTGAAAGCATTATCTAGCACTGTATTGTATTACAGAATATTAAGAATATTAAGATACAACCACTCTATTTGAGACGACTCTAAAACAGTTTTATTCTTCATTGACTTTTATCAAGCTCATCATGGTCAGCGAGGATAAGATCTTTACATTGTATTTTTTACGATCCTAAGATATTATTATTATTGTTATTAGATTTTTAATTTACATTATACATTATTTTGTACAGGTATGTGTAGAGTAAAGTCGGCCTATACATATGGAATACCCATTCTTTGAGCCGTCATAAATTCTGAACTAAGATACTAAATACTCAGATATTTTAATTAAAAATATTTTATGTTGTTTTCCAGCGGTTTCATATAATAAATTTAAGAAATACAAATTTTTTGGGAAAATTCTGTAACAAATTAGAAAAAACTGCATTTTCATGATATGATTTAAAATGGCAGGTAATATGGATTAGTCAGTTGAGGTGATAGGAAATAAGGAAAAATATGCAATACTTTTAATTAATAAGGTGAAATATCACCTGTTGCACTAATCTATACTATAACAAACTAACTTTTGTGTAAAAAAAACACTTTTATTTTAAAATTTTAAAAAATACGCCAAAATACGTTTTTCGGGTACCGCGCAAAAATTTCCAAAACGATAGATTCATAGTCTTGTACAGTAAAGTTATGCAATCTTACCGGCTGAAAAAAACTTTGTAGTAGTGACCTACAATACCGAAACACATGTTAATGCCACAGTCGTTTAACAGATGCCGCTTCTTATTTCAAAAATACCGGGTATTCCATATTAGCTGATCTATTCCATCTATGCCGACTTTACAGGTCGTCTTATTAAATCTATCAAATTAGATCCTTATTAAATCAAAGTGCTTTTTATATTTGACTTCTTTTAATTATAAAAAAAAATGATTTGAAATCGATGCATAACAATATCATCCAATAATTCATTACGCATTTCAAACTAAAACCTAAACGTGCAGGAAATGAGAGATTAATACGCCAACTAGGTTGCGGAAAATTTGCATTGCAAATGCAATCGCCGATGCATTTTTCAGTCTCATGAACACTTCTTTTAAGCCGAGTGCTTTTAAAAATGCGACATTTATAAAAGTAAAGTTTTTAACTTGGATAATCCGTCAGGTTTCGGGAAAACACTCCTATTACAGAAGATAAAACACGTTTTGTGTCTTTAATGATACTGTTTTTTAATACGGTTTACGCTGATAAACAGAACAAATCAAAACATCTTCAAATGAGAACAATTTTTTCTTTTAATTCCATAATTTAAATGTATAAATAAAACAAGAAAAACTTCGTAGCTATTTTACATTCTGCTTGTATCTACTATAGTGATATACACAGCTATGTATATCACTAGAATATATAACTTATTTTGACTAAACCGATTTTTATAAAAACATCTTCAAGTCCTCTTTGCTTTTCCAAAACAAATTTGAAGAGGCTTTCATCAGGTCACTTATGTATTCATCAAATTAATTATTCAGTTGAATGTTCGTGTTCTGAGAGCGACGCTTTTTACTTTCAAATTATTTTCTCATAAAGCTCACTGCTGTTCTGGTATTTTTATATAACCGCGCGAAAATTAATATGTATACCCCCTTGTGATAATTTTCAGGCACATCAAGAGGACGGGATAACCGGTATAAATTATCTGGGTCCGCAGGCTGACTATCCTGAATGAGGCTTAGGCTTTCCCGACGGTGTTATTAATTGTAGATTAACTGCGAATTTCAGTTGTTAAATAATACTATAAACTAGTCGTTATCTTACGCTTATATTATCATCTACTTTTTCGTTTTCTGTAAAGATTCATAAACAATATCTCTTCTATATGTATCTACTTTAACGAAAGGAACAACTTAAATACTATTTATTTATTGGCAGTTTCAATAAATTATTGACAAAGTAATTTAAAGTTAAAACAGTGATGTATGTATACTCTCAATAACATGATACCTATAAGATATAAATAAAGGTATAAGATATCTCTACAGCAATCGAGTTTTATAATTTTAAAAATTCTTCTTTCTTCTTTTTTATTTATGTCGTGATTATAAAACCCGGGTTATAAAGGAAACAAGCAGGACTATTTCAGACATATAAAGAATGTATTTGATAAGGTAAAGAAACAAATTTGAAAATAATACCTTAAACCTCTTCAAACAGTTTCTAGAGCCGAAAGACAAAATAAGAAGACACTGTTGGGATAATTAAATGATTGCAGCTAATCAAACGTTTCCAAAGCGAATAGTTTCAGGTCAATAGAAATTTGAAAAGATATTTTAAAACAAGAAACAAAATAGTTATTGCTCGTCTGCAATAAAAAATTTCAATGCAGCACACTTGTCACCTGAAAAGGTATTTTCCTAAAAAGTGATATATTTTTTGGAAATTGTGGCATTTAATTATACACCAGCATCGAGGGCTTTTAATGGTCGCGAGGATTACGGCACGTTTCAAAATCGCTGTCGCTTTTAATATAAGCCGCTTTAATGCAAAATAATTTTGTTTATATTTTAATACACTTTAGCTGCCTGTATTCCACGCTTTGTAGTGTAAGGTGCTCTAATTAATTATTGATAATCTTTCGCTTTAGTAATACTAACATGTACTGATAAATATCGATATATTATCGCTCAGAACTTATCCCTCGAAACCAGTAAGAAATGTACATAACAGGAGTGCCTCAGGGATGTGCTCTAATCTTCAAAAAAAGGGAAACGAAAAACTTATTTTAGATTTAATTATTCCTGTTATTTAGGATATAATACTTTTAGAGCATTTTTTGGGGCTTTGTAGGCGAGCAGTTAAACGAAGGATATTTCAATTGCGTTTTCTGTATCAAATTCCAAAACAAACTGAATCTTGATTATTTCGAACTGAATAAAAATCAATATTATTTCATTTTGGATTAAAAGATCTTAAATAAATTAAGGTAGGAATAATTACAATAAAAATAGATACATGAGCGGGTTTTGACTAAACCATAGTAAACCCGATAAGATACGCATCAATCTGAAAATATTAGCATTTGTTTTTTTAATCTTATTTCGTCCAAATGTTGTTTTCATCTTTGTTTAAAGATTTGCACAAATTGATGAATTGAATAAAAACCTTTTACTTTTTTTTAATAAATGACGATTTGTTAATTTATCAGATCAAATACAGGTTTTGGAAGTCATTTATGAAAACCATAGAGGATTATTTTACAACTCTAGGTTAAATTAATTTATTTTGAGTTGTTTTTAAAATTTAATATTTTTTCAAATTTGTATTGTTTTCCCCGGACAATTTTTTAAATAAGTTTCATTTTACCTCTCTCCGGACATTTAGAATAAAATGCAGAATATTTTGAACTGTATTTAAAAACTCTCCGAAAATAATTTGTGTAAAGAGTTTGACTAATTTTTGATAAACAATAAATGAATCAAACAAGAATGTCGATTCTTACTTCGCAGCGTCGAATTAATGTTTCAAATAAATTCTTGTTTACGTTTTAAGTTGAAGCAGTTTGAAGCAATAAAAAGTTAAAAATATTAGATTCCACAGCCACACAGGACTGCAATAATTGTTGGACACAATCCGTTATGTTGGGAGAAAATTGCCTTTTATATTCTCCCGTACAAAAACTAGCTTGCCAAATTTGACAGATGTTAAAGACGAACATCGCATCGGAAGACCGTTTCTCTAATCACTCCGATAATTCTGATCTCAAGAGCAGTTTTAGAAGTTCGAAGAATTAGATTAAGACAAGTTCCTTCTATTTTAGGAAATTCTCAAACAAGTTTTCCATGTTGTTCATCAAGATTTAGATATGGATTCTAAAACGCCTCAATGCACAAGAGAAACATTAGTAAGTGATAAGCTTTAAGTCACTTTGCGACCATTTTAAAGAAAATTCTTCCAACTTTCTAAACCGAATTTTGGGTTTCCAAGATGGAACAAACTACGAAGCAGATCAAAAAAAAAACAGAAAACGGCATCATGCTGGTTCTCTTTGTCCAAAGAAATGTGGAGTCCAAAGAAGTGCTAGAAGATCCTTTCTTGCGTCCATTTTTTTGGGGCAAGGATGGCATTAGTTTAACAGATTACCTAACTTACTTTCGTGTAAATCGTTTTATTCATTTATCAATAATTAAGAGATTCCTTCTGATCCTTCTTAATAAAAGAGTTTCCCTCCAAAATGTTTGTTAAAAGTATTTTCCAAATAATTAAAGCAACGAATATTAAAATTTTCGCCAAGAATGAAATATTCTTATCCACATTTATTCTTGAAATTCTAAATATGTTTTTAGATAGCTGTACTGTATTACTTAACAGAAAAAAAATTACAATGACTTTCCGAATTTAAAGAACATACATTGGTTGCATTTTAAATTGGATTTCATGGCCTAGAATTATATGTCGATGTTAAGTGTCTGAGGTCCGCTCTTCTAATTTCCGCGTAAATTTATTTGCCCTGTAAAATCCTTAGAAAACCATTATCAATATAATCATTGTCTCCGGGGACTTAACGAGGTAGATAAATTTAAAAGGAGATAAAGGCCTGAGGTTAGGTACAATAAAGGAATTTTAGTACCTAGATAAGCCTTCTGGTATTTACAATAATCAATTTAATCACTATTGTCTTGCTATAAAAACCATTTTAAAGTTGAACCACCACAATTCTATACAAATTTTGGGTTCCGACTGATGACAGAAATCAAACCTCTTCCTTGTATTTATAAGTCGTAAATCTATACATAATAATTTATCTTTTAAATTGAGGAAGTCGTTCTCGTTCTCGAAATAGCTTTTCAAAGTAGACAAGGAAATTATTTTGTTTTATTTTAATGGATATTACAGATTCAGACATTCTTTTTTCTAAATTGAGAGAATAAACACGTAATTTTGTTTTCCACAAATACAGTTCTTTGTACCTTCCTAATTCAAGTCTGGACTTGGAATAAGAAAGTAAAAAAGAACGGTAGAAGACGAATCAACCTCGTGTATTCATGATATCTTCAAACGACACACAAACAAATAACTTGTACTATACTTTCTAGAGAATTTTAATCAAAAATAATATTAAAAATTTGTGACTGTGTGGTAGAGCGTACCAAGAAACTTTATCAACAAAAGTTGCGCAGTTTCGCATTATGCACAACTTAAAATTATTTTTAACCATACAGAGTGTTTCTTCATTAAGTACAAACCAAATTTGTTTTCTGTTACCGAAAACGTCAAATATTACTTATTTGAATAAAGCTTGAATAATTAAGAAAAGGATTTGTATAACTAACGGGAGTTCAACAGTTATTGTAGTCCTGAGTGGCTGTAGAATCAAACATAAAAGTCGATTCTTACTTCGCGTCGTTGAATTGACGTCTCAAATATTGACTGTCAAACAATAAGTAGATTCTTGTTTACGTGTTTAATGTTTTATTGCATTTATCTGTGGTGTTTACCCAACGGGGTCCTAAGTCATAGACTTGTCAGGACCTCAGGAGCGGGAGTGTAATTTTATATGTGTAAAGTGTTCCATGGCTTTGTTACTTCCAAACCTCCTCGCCGTTGAAGTGTCGAATTTTCTCCCCAACACTAAAGGGTACCTGAAGTGAGTAACAACCCTCGAGAAATATCCCGAGCGGGTGCGAACCCACGACCTTAGGATTACAAGGTCGGTTCCTTACCACTGGATGGTTCAAGCGTTAAAACAATAATTAGTTTAAATTGTTTGATTCCTCAGGCGCCCGTTATGTATTAACTTATTTTCAGTAGTTCTTATTATTAGTAGTTATTCCGTAATTTTATGTGAGAAACGATCCAAATTCAAACGAATGTTTAAATTATTTTAGATTATAGCACATTGAAAACGTTCACCAATTTTAAACGCCGGGTTGGGCATTACAACCCAAGTAGCCATAATGGTTTATTAAATTCTTATATTTTATACGGCAAGTCTTATAAATATTTTGTCAATATTAATAAAGCATTTAAATATCCAAAATGGGCATAAGTAATAAAGCAAAATAATGATATAGAAGTGTCTAAAAAGCAAAGTATTACAAACATGCTTAACAAATACGTTACAAAGCAATGCGCAATCATGTTAATATTACTTTTATACAACTCTTATAAAATAGGTTTATCGCTACTATTTTGTTGCTTAATATAATTATAATTTATAATTTTTTATGCAAAATAATAAAATAATAAATATAAGTAATTAAAATGCTGCAGTATCAAGAGGTTTTTTAAACAATTCATTATGCGACACATTGCAACCTCTATAAGAGTAAATTACTGCATATATTAAAACTCTCACTAAGACTTACTCTCATGAAATGCATTTTGACAGTGTAACACAATACAAACGATCCTCCTCCTAATCCTGTATAACTAAATACTTTTGTTTACATCATCCATGGGGTTATATGTGCTGACAAAATATGTAATTATAAACACAACCTCCAAATCGCCATTAGAAATTATTTAAAACAGTAATTTGTTTTTCATGTAGGAACCAAAATAGAAAAATATTGTAAAAGCAAGTATACTTGTTCACTTGACACTTGCGTGCTAAATAAAATATCTTATGAAACTTGCTTCTTAATATACTATTATTAGATTAATTATAAATCTACGTTACTTCCGTTTGACGGTTTAGTTCGATAATCGTTATATATAACCTGCACAATCATCTATTATATTACATAATCTTTTATAAAAGCTTTTCGTAATGATTTACAACAAATATTTTTCCCTAATACCGACAAATTACTATATACTTATTATTTTACGGAGTTTAAACCACATTATAAAACAATAATAAAAACAACTATAGTGTTTTTTAAACACTTTATGCACTCTTAAGAAGCAATTATAACTTTTTTTTATAAATATAAAAAGAGACCACGAACGCCATTCTACGTATAAAAGCTACAAATGTAATATTTATAAATACAGTGATATAAATGTTTTATTACTTAGAGTTATAAGTACGTTTACTGCTTATTCTTGAATCTGAATTGGTCTGTAAGCATTTTTACTTTATTAAAAAACTTAATAAATCGAGAAAATACGTAACGCTCCGAATAAGCAGTAATAATACAGTAATTTAGCTGTCAGAAACAATGTACGGTGTGTCCATGGATAGGTTACACAACAGGAAGAACTTTTTATTATAATTTCTCAGAAAATCTTATTTATAATAATTTTTGCCGTATTTGAAAATTTTAATTCTCATCGTACTTTTCCTGCATACAGTCATTTAACACTTACATTCGTAAATTTCCACAGTTTTGGACTGAAAATTCTGATATTGTTTTAATCGAATCAAGTAAACACAAAACAAATCAGACATATTTGTGACTTCCATTTCACGTTAAACTTAATATCGTTTTGCATTATCAATGATAAAAACATGTTACCTTTCACTCAAAAAGTTCAGTGTTATGGTGTGGGGATGTTTCTTGGCGATATGCTGTTGAAAAGATTCGAAAGTTTAACACAGCGTTTCCCAAACTGTGGGGCGCGCCCCCCTAGGGGGGCGCGTAAGTCTTCCTAGGGGGGCGCAGCAGAATAAATCTAAAAACACGTAAACGCAAATTGCAACTAATTTATCATTTTTGGAATCGAATTTATATTTGATTAAAACTAAGGAGATTCTAATGTCCCTAGGGGAGCGCGTAAGTCTTCCTAGGGGGGCGCAGCAGAATAATTCTAAAAACAAGTGAACGCAAATTGCAACTAATTTATCATTTTTGGAATCGAATTTATATTTGATTAAAACTAAGGAGATTCTAATGTCTGAAAATAAAACTGACGTTCTGTTTGACAGCACAACCAAAATTATTTAATACTCGCGACTATGCATTACCTTATATCTATGATAGTTATGAAATGAAATGCTGAGTCTGAGATATTTGAAAATTAAGCATTTGACAATCATTTGACATCAGTGTTCCAGTTCAAGTTCGACTATTGATGATTGGGGGGGAGGCATGAAACATAACACACCTCAAAAGGGGGTCGCGAACCTAAAAGTTTGGGAAACGCTGGTTTAACATGAGATGGAAATGACAAATACGTCAGATCTGTTTTTGTGTCTACTTGAGCCAATTAAAACAATATCAGAAATTGTTTCAAAGTCCAAAAATATGAAAATTTTGAAAAGTCTTCAAAGACTACATGCAGGAAAAGTAAAATGAGAATTAAGATTTTCAGATACGGCAAAAATTATTAGAAAGAACAATATTTTCTGAGAAATCAGTAATAAGAAAGTTTTTCCTCTTGTATCTTCTATCCGTGGACACACTGTATATGTTACTTGGAAATTGTATTTAAAACAATCGAAGGAGAAATTTTACAATTCGTGAAAGAAAAACTTCCGACATTTGAAATTTAGCAGCAAGTTTTCCGAATAATCTGTATTAATAATTATTCAAAGGTGTGAAACTATAAAATATGTACATAAACTGCAGCATTTATTTCTTCATTGCAAATCTAATTAACGTAAACGTATAAAAAATATACTTTTAATGAGTTTCAACGTCCCTAAATTTTCATGTGCAACAAACCGCACGAGTAGGTGTTTATTTTCCTGAAATTGAGAAAGTGGTACGCATTGGAAAAAAGTATTAAAAGAGTTCAAGAGCTTCAGTAATTTGTAATCTAGTCCCGTCCAGTCCAGTCTCATATTTTTCGCTGTAATTATTAATTAGATGCGAAAGAAAAACATTGTTGATGACAAGGATAAATTATGAAAACGCAAGAGTAAAAATTCATTACCTTCTAATTCGACGACTTTTCCGGCTCTCTTAAGTGCCTTGACAGCTTCATCGTGCGTCGCTTCTCGAAGATCTTCCCCATTGACAGATAAAATAGCATCTCCTACGTAAAGTTGTTCGGTCTGATCAGCAGCCATCCCTTTAAATATTTTGCTAATGAGTATAGGCATCTTATTTTCTTTCCCTCCCTTGATGGATATCCCCAGACCATTGTTATCAGACTTAACAACTCTCACACATCGTTTCTGATTAGCAACGGAATCCGGCACGTCCGGAGTGTCACTAAGTCCGCTGGGGGTTTCTATGTTATTATTTAACGTCCCGTTTAGAGTGGTCGTGTTTTCATAGGACTCATCAAGGGTGATGCTGAGATAATCATCT
Source organism: Prosopocoilus inquinatus (assembly GCA_036172665.1). Lineage (NCBI taxonomy): Eukaryota > Metazoa > Arthropoda > Insecta > Coleoptera > Lucanidae > Prosopocoilus > Prosopocoilus inquinatus. The sequence goes on along the minus strand of CM069876.1, from coordinate 27,063,424 downwards.
TCGAGGGTTACGAACACGCGATACCATTGACCGCGGACATGCGTTTCCAGGATTCCCGACCGACCGTAGTACCCCGGTGAAGTCACCCCCTCGACCATTCTGTCACAAGCACTCGACATATTCATTCACATTATGTAGCCGTGTTTTACACTCATTTAAATGAAACGTCGTGTGAATATGCTCATATGCACTCGACACCTGCCTGCACGTCACCTTCTACACGCTACGTGCGACTAGGCTGTGATGATGCTTCATAAGAATGTGGACGAGTACACGCCAGACCGGCTGGCGACGTTCCTTTTGTCAAACGCAACCACAGCTCTAGCTTTCACTAGTTGAAGTCGTTAAGGTCCCGGCACGACCAACCAATGATTCGGCGCGCGGAAAACCCTCGCGTTACTATAGCAACGTACCGTAGGGGCTCCCACATCCAACACCTTTATTTTGATTGCACCACCCCAAGGTCATCTATACACAAGTAGAGCAGTTGCGTAACTCTGATAAGGTAGGAGGTCCTAACTACGGTTCATAACCACCGAGCACAAAACCACACTGAAAAATATTTATAGATACTCTAAACATTTTCAGAACGCTAATATAACTCCTGAAAAAAATATACAGCGGAAGCGGAAACGCTTAACATAACACTACCGACGGAAACTTAAAAATGTATAGGACTGGGGGTGTGTGACGACAAATTGTGTGTCGACACTGATATACATCGGCATACACATCGAATATCAATACAAACTGAAGCATACTGATATTGTATTTTAAATTAATTTGTATTGAATACCGATACCGTCGACATATCGAATATCAATGCATACTGAAATATACCAATATTATAGGAGTAGTATTTTAAAATAATTTAAATCGAATATCGATAACATCGGCATGTCGAATTTCAAACGTACCGAAATATACCAAAACTGTATTACTAGTATTTTAAATCAATTTATACCAATTATCGATTGCATCGGCGGCATATGGACTACCAATGCATACCGAAATACATATACGGGATGACTGGTAAGTCGAAGTATTCCTTTGAGGGAGTGTCAATAGAGCTCATTTGAAATTGATTTGACCATATTATGCATCATACAAAATGCAATAGTTAATGAGATATTTTAATTTTTGTGTTTTCCTTAAAAATTCGCTCCCTACTAACTTTTATTTAACTTTACTCGGAGAGTTTCTTAATATTTATGTTTTCCTGGTTAGACTAAATAATAGCACGTAATACGCGACAAACATTAAGTTAAAAACTTTAATAAGTTTGAAATACGATGGCTGGAAAGACACTTCTCTAAAAAAATCCAACCTACTTAAACATTCATTCTGACTTGTTTCCCAAATTTGGTAATACAATCAACTTGCAAATTATTCTAAAAACTTCTCTAATTTATTGCCTTTCGAATAAGGGTATTATGTTTCCGTATACATCATATTTCCGTCATGCAATAATTACACTAGCCTGCGAAAAAATATATTTTTTTGCGGATGAGATAAGACTATGTGCTCTTCAAAGATTTCAACATTATAAAAAAGAATCTGTTATTAGTTTTTCTTTCTATCACGTCAGGATTCCAGAAAAAAAATTAAACTTTTTAGAGAGTTTTTGTTTACATTTTGTACGGTACTTGTACACTTTATTATCAGACATATAAAAAAATGTTAATTGTCAAAGTTTTAGAGCTTTACCTGAACCGCCAGAATTTACTAAAAAAAAAAACAAGTGACGTTTGGAAATGAGAATCAACTTTGTTATTCTAATTGAAGTCGATTTTTATCCAATTTTAAAACTGTCCAGTTAAAGTTTGAAAAACTATTTTCTTTGATATTTTAGATTAAAAATTCAGTAAATTTTCTCGAATTAACAAAAGTTCCTCTTTTTACTTCCAAAAATATATACAGTCACACCTCTTTAACTCGAACCTCCACAAATCGACGTTTCCTGTAAGTCGAAATTTAGTGATGGTCCTTGCACATTATATGTAACTGCTATCTATTTCTTTAACTGGAAATCTCTATAACTCGTAATTTTCAGGTCCCTTGAAATTTCAGTTATGGAGGTTCGATTGTAGTTTGTTTATCAAAAGCCCGGTACAGTGAAGGTCGGCTGTAGTGAATCCGTCTGTAGAAGACTTTCGGTTATAACCCTACTAAATACATACTTCGTTTTTATCTACCGGTTATAAGGAACTTTGGACATAGCAAACCTATTTTGGTGTCTTTTTGGGTTCAACCACAAATGTGGCGAAACTGAATCATTTAGACAACGTCTCTTAGTAACATTTACCTTATCATTAATTTTTCTCAATATTTGCTTAAACAGGAAACACACGGTATAGTACAAACTAATATTTTGTATAGCATGAAACGTATAAACACTTAAGCACAAATCTGTCAATAATAACAAGTGGAAACATGCAAACAAGTGAGTAACAGTTGGCTTATCGAAAATTATGATTGCAAAACCTTCGCAGGCTAGTGTTATTAAGTGCGTGGTAGAATATTCATTGTTTTCAATTTAAGAGGATAACAACTTCTGTTAAATATTAGTTTTTTGTGAACTTGAATTGAGAAATCCGTTAAAAAGTTCCGTGGCTTCACAAAATTGGAAATTAAAGAAAACTGTTCCAGTGTAAGCTTAAAATTTGAATTTTTCATTTTTCGACCGAAGCTGATTCTTCAGGGCCAAAGAGAATTCATTGGAAGGTGATATTTGTATTAAACTTAATTCCAACAAAACGCTGATGTACATTTTGCTCAAATTCAATTAAGTAGGACGTGGCCTGTTCAGACACGCTAAATACATTTAAAAATAATTGTCAATGTCAAACACTGCAGTCGTTGGTTGTAATTTTCTGAATTCTGTTTAAATAATTTGTGCAACACCTTTCCTGTTATTAATTTTTGTTGACATTGTCAAGTTCTTGTTCTTGTTGTTCAGTTTTTCTTATTGTCCTTTTATGATAGAGTTAGTGAAACGAAAGTACGAAAAAGAACAAATTTTTGCATACGAGAGAGGGAACAATTTCGAAAGTCAAACATAATTAAAAATGTGGACTATAAATTTATTGAATTTTATTTCCTGTGTAATAAAGACGAGATTAAAATCCATACGTTCATCTAGTATTGTTATACTATTAATGGAAGTAAAATAATTTTACTAAAACTTAGTTCCTCACTGGAAAGGCAATAAATCAAAGAAGTTTTTGGAATAATTTGCAAGCTAATTGTATTATAAAACGTTAAAAATAAATCAGAATGAATGTTCAAGAAAATTACCTTCCAGTTAATTCTCTTTGGCCCTGAGGAATCGGTTTCAGTTAAAAACCGAAAAATTCAAACTTTGAGATTACATTGGAACACTTGTTAAATGATTTCTCAACTGAAGTTTATAGAAAACTAATACATAGTTAACAAAAGCTGTTATCCTCTTAAATTGAAAACAATGAATATTCTATTCTATCTAAAGTGCTCTTAACTTGCGGTGTGTGATTTTCTGTAGGTTGTTTGTTGACGATTTATACCTAATATATATATATATATTATTTCATTTTTCAGGATTTTTAAGTCTTTAAGTATCAAATAACAGGGAATATTTTTATTTATTCGTTAGAATAAGAAGTTTTCTCGGCGTCTTTGGACTATTTATTTCCGCATTTCCGTTTTCTTTGGTTAGCTCTTATTTGTAAGGTTTCTGACAGTAAATTTTAGGTGTTCACATATTTTTTTTTCCGATTTATACATAACATATATAGTTTATTTTAGATTTTCACACATCAATTTATATTTACTTACATTTAGACATGTATATCTTTTAGGATGATTAGATTGTTGTTAGGTTTAACATTTTTATGATTTTGTCAGTGTGATTAGGTTGCTTTTAGACATTTTTTAGTGCTTTTAAGTTGTTAGCGTATTGAAGATGGCAGCTTAGCTGCCGAAATACGTGTCTACGGATATAAAAATTATTGTGGGCGGAGATTAATTTCAATTATTCTATACCGCACTTAATAATTATTATTTGATGGAAGTATGATTTATACAGATTTTTACTAAAACTTAATATTTCATTTGAAAGGCAATAAATCAAAGAAGTTTTTAGAATAATTTACAAGATGATTGTATTATCAAATTTTTCAAACTTATTAAACTTAAACTTAAACTTATTTAACTTAATGTTTGTTGTGTAATACGTGCTATTATTTAGTCTAACCAGCAAAATATAAACATTAAGAGAATCTTTTATACTCTCTGACTAATGTTAAATAAATGTTAGTAGGGAGCGTTTTTCTAAGAAAAACACAAAAACTAAAATATCTTAAACGTATAAAATAGCGACATCTTACTATCGCTTTTTGACCTAACATTGCAGTAGGATAGACAAATTGAAGCGGGATTTGCTCCTAATGAGTCCCCCATGCAAGGCGGCCATGCTTGCTGTCAAAGCATAATGAAAGATTTTAGAAAAATTCTCACTGCAATCAAAAACGATTTGCACAAAATTTTTCTAAAATCTTTCATTATGCTTTGACAGCAAGCATGGCCGCCTTGCATGGGGGACTCATTAGGAGCAAATCCCGCTTCAATTTGTCTATCCTACTGCAATGTTAGGTCAAAAAGCGATAGTAAGATGTCGCTATTTTATATGTTCATCATTCTTACATCGCATTTGCGAATAAATTGGGCAAGTCGTTTTTGGTCTGCAGTGGGAATGTCGAGCTACGTTTCTGCTGAAGAAGCCCCAAGCAGGGCTGAAACAGCTGTCCAGAGGCTGCTCGAGGTTCTCACTGCAATCAAAAACGATTTGCACAAAATTTTTCTAAAATATCTTATTAACTATTGCATTTTAGGGTCATAATAGGGTCAAATCAATTGCAGATGAGCTCTACCAACACTCCCTCAAAGAAATATGTCCACTTACCAGTCATCTTGTATGTACTATGGTGCTCACCAAAAACGATACGACTCGGCAATTTGCTGACCCTTACGGTAATATAAAGACATGAAGGCCTGAACCCGTTGTGAGAAGTAACTAACTGGTCGACTACGGTCAGGCCTGGTACCTGCCGTCCGGATACGATCGTGTTTATTTTCACCGAAAAATAAGAAATATTATGCACATATTATATAAGAATACTCATTACTGTTAGAATTTTATAATTGAACTATGTAACGCTGCGCTTTCCGTAGATATTTTGTTTTGTGCTTTACTAGGTCATTATTTTGCAACTTGTGTATTTTGAGTTTAATAAACTGAAAGAGTATTTCATGCGGAAACGAAATTGGTGGATTTGCTACATGTTTCAGTGGCAGTAAAATTAGCGCTCACATCCCATTTTCTTTGAATCATGAATTCGTCATTTTTAAGAATAAAAAAAAACAAAATTAGCGCTTAAAAAAGCATATACATTTTGAAAATTAGTATATAAAATTGCATAAAAATTAGAAAAAATTTTGTATAGAGAAATGAATGCATACACGTGCATGCAATAAGTTTATAATATTACGCCGGATATCTCTGAAATGAGCAAACAAGTTCTTGTTTGTCTGAAAAACGAAATGCTTTATACTTACAGCAAAAGAACTTTCAATAATTAAGATTATATTTTGGTATGATCATATCATGTCGTATATCATATTGAAAATAATTCAACGATTTGCTGATGAAAGAACATGTCGCTCTTTACACGCTTGTAATGATTATAGTAGATTCCTGTGAATTTGTACAACAAATTCTTTTTAATTTTCTAACATTTTGAAAATTGTACACTCGTTTAACTTTTACTTTAATTTAATCGGTACAAAACAATACTTTTTTTTGTTAAATTGCCCTTGATAAATTGTTTTGTTTTTCTCGATAACACGTTTTTCTTGATCCCTAACGTCACAAATTATTGCACATTTTGCAAGAAATTTATTTAATCCAGTGTTAAAAATTAAAAAAATTATATCAATTAAATAAATAGTAAATCAGATAATTGGCAGTCAATACATCTCTACACTCTAAAAGCATGCAACAAATTATTAGTTGCTTGTAATAATATTTGGTTACGTGGCAATTTTCTGTTTTGAGGGTGAAAGGAAAAAATAAACTTTTTCTATAAATTAGAACAGAATGAATATTTAAGGCGATTTAGTTAATCCGTTCGGAGCGTTTGGTTCTCTATCTGGCTCACTCATACGTGCACTAGGTTTCCACATGCTCTCTCTCATTGCTATACCTGTTGTGTTCCCAGCAGATTTATTTTCCAACACGAAATGAATTCGACGAATTCGTTTTACGATTGCAAAGAAGCTTAAGCCTCCCATGAGTAACCAATATTTCTTTAAAATAAAATATTTATTATAAATAAATATTAAATATTTCAAATTCAAATTGAATGAATGGTAAAGAAAATGATCTCTGATACAGCTTTTTATGTCTGGAATGACATTACTCTAAACTGAACTCACATTAGTTCTTTCTTAACATACTTTCATGAGGTACACTTTTATTACAAAAAGGATTTAAATTTATGATATTGTACTTTATTTAGAGGAATATTTGCACTTAGTAGCGCTTCGCACAGTAACAAATTAATATTTTTTTGATCCGTTGTGCTTGAAGACGACAAAATAGACTGTTGTAACATCGTCTGCGAAATTTTCGTCTTTTTCAGTTTCTCACACCCACTTTTCTCCCGGTCGCAATATATTGGTCAATTTCTTCACACTTTACACACTTTGTTAATCGAAGATAAGAATAATCTTATAAAATACCCTACATACATGTAATCAAAATTTTAAAAAAATTCAAATTAATGTTAAATGTTTCTTGATTAATGTTTGGTCTTCGGCTTCGGAATTTGACTAGGGTTTACGCCACGAAAACTGAAAATATGCACTAAACCATCAGTTTATATAAAATATGTATTTGTTTATACCGCCAATCTAATAGTAATAAAAACAGTTACTTTTTACATAAAATCCAAACTTTACTTATAATTTTTAATTCACTGACGATAATGCTAGAATTGTTTAGGGGAAAGAAGTGTACAGCCTTTCTTGGGCGAATCTGTTAATGTTAGAGTTCCGCGCGATTTTGAGTAGGACGGCAATTTGTGAGCGAAGTTATACTTTTTATAGTAATAAAAATAAGTATTTGTTCTATCGTTAGCTTGATCATTATTTTGCTCCTTTATTAGATACGATTAAGGAAAATAAGCATAGCTTCCAGTGCTAGCGCATAATTGTGAAGCTGATCATTCGGTTTGATTTAATTCTTTACTTTTAAGCAAAAGAGCCCTTTAATTACGAATCATATTTTTAAAATATCATATTTTCTGTGTGTGATTTTTTCTATTGATTGTTCGTTTTCACAGCTACGAAACATCCTTATGTTTTTGTTTCTTTGTTTCTTTTGACTACCTTGTAAATTAAATAACTATTTAAAAAATGAGTTTGGCTTCCTTCATTTCACTTGGGTTACAATTGACCCTTGTTACAACTGTCTCAGGTGTCAGCTTTCCTTTTTTTTAATTGTTCTGGTACGGTTTACAATATGGCAAAAGGTATAACTACACCATCGATTAATACAATGTTTCTCAACCTGTGTTCCGCGAATATATTTTAGTGCTAAGTGGATCCCTGAGAAAAAAAATGTAAGTGTTTTAGGGTTCCTCACCTTACAAAAGATTGAGAAACAATGGATTAATAGACAGATATCTTCTATTTATTTTAGCATAACTAATTAGTATCTAGGTATTGCTGACCCCAGCGTCCCCTACCAATATTGTAGTATTTTAAATCACGTTACATACTTAATTCAGATTGATTAATATAGAGGGTGCTCTTTTACTGTGTGCAACTATTTAAACCTGTAATATATCACCATAAATGGCAACGATCGAACTCATATGTTCTTTACAAAAATTTAATAGTTTTCGAGAAAAATGCAGTGTCATATTTTCACTAAACCGTTTGAGAACTGCTGACATAGCTAAAAGTGAAACGCGGCCGCCTCTTCAATAGACTAGGAAAGTAAACGTCACAGAAGGTGGAGCTGAGTCGTTTAGTATCTTTCTCTAATATATATATACACCTCCGGGGTTAACGTAAACACAACCTAACATTGAAAAATATTAAGACAACGAAAATCGACGAGAACTCACACTTCTATAAGTTAGTATGTTGTATTTTTCCTTGACACATTCATTACGTGCTATCTCACAAACATCTTCACCCAACTAATTTTATTTTATTCTCTTAGGTTATGTTTGTTAACGTTGTTGATATGCGACTGTACTTAGCTCAGACATACATTTTGTGCAAATTTTTAATAACAAATAAATTAACTATTTACGTAAAATAGCCCAAGTAAAATAATTTTATTAATGCTTTTTACCGCAAGTTTCAGTAATAAGCAAAAGTTTTCACAAGAACTCTGTGTAGAGTGAGTATTTTCAGTTTATTTAACCTAACCCATGTATTTTTTCAGTCCAATATTGATTCTGTTTCAAATTCGCGCCAGCTTTAGGACCGCCCACTTTCCTATTATTATAATCTATTATGACCCGAAGCCGAAGTAGGCCTGGGTCAGTATTTTACTTGATCTTGCGCATGAACGACGTAAATCAACCGCTCCGATCAGCTGGTCCTTCAAAACGTTTACAATTTAAATTAACTTCACTGCAAGTAATTACAAGTTTAAGTATTTTTAAATTAAAATCTAGTGCAATTCAAAAAGCTGCGGTTCGTAATTGCCAAACAAATTAAAAGCGAGGTACAAACAAATTTTAATTCCTCATTCCATATTATTTTTAATAGACTTATAAAAATTTACTTTTTTCCATGGACCGTAAGTAGTAATACTTTCTTAGCTAGAAGCAAGATTACAGTAAAAGTTTATTTACGTAAAAAGGCGGAGGAAGAACATTTTTAACGGTCTTGCCTAATTGGTGCATAAATTTTAAATCTATTCATCGTTAGTTGATATGATGTGATTATTATTACGAAACGGGGCGTTGAAAGGAAAGCGAAATTGAACTTCCCATCTTTCTCGCACATTTCAGCAGTTCCAAACAAGTAGTCGATCCGAAAGTTTTCGCATTTCGTGTACTTATACTGAGGTTTTTTATTTGCACACAGTAAAAGAACACCCTGTATAATAAAAAAGTAATATCTAGGTACCTTTTTTTCTTTCTAAAGGAAGTCTAGCTTTTGCTTTTCGTATTCCAGAAATAAAACACAAATAAATGTACACGTAGTTTATTTACTAAATTTATGATTGGGCTTTGTTTTCGGTAGAAATAGCTTTCAAAAAGAAATGTTTAAATAAATTTTCGCAGATTATCAATAATTTGTTAACGAATGCATTCTAGATAATTACGTGCAAGGTACATATTCGCATATGAAACCAAAATAATTTCAAAAATCATTATACTTTCAGAATTATTTATTAGAAAAATTAAAATTTGACAAATTTAATTTTTGGTCTTTTTTTATTCCAATAGATTTAAAAAAAACTATTTACGCTATCTTTCTCACCAAATAGGGTGCTGAAACATATCAGACCTGTTGCACAGGCATACTATTCAGAAATACCTTGAGTATGAAAAAAGAAAGATTAAAAAAATTCTTCTTATGGTTTTTTTGTGCATAAAATCTTTGACTTAAAAATTCCCTAGCTCTTAGACTAATGACAATGTTTGGTGAACAAGAAAGTCCCTGCGAAATACCACATCAAGAAATTTAAAAACGCAAGGTACTACTGTTTGTATAAAAATTAACAAAATTTGTTTTTTGTTTGTTTGTATGGATTGACGTTTCATGACGTCTAATGAACCTTCCAGAACCATTTAGTTTTTATGATATATTACTTAACTGCCTAATGAGTTTTTTTCTCAAGATGTCAAGCGTTAATTTTTCAATAATTCAAAATTTTTTGAAATGTTCAAGGTATATTCGTCAAAAATAACTCTCCAAAACCTTTTCTTTTGGTAATCTTATTTTCCATGCCAAGGAAATGTGTATTAAATCAGTTTGGAACCCATCCAATTACTTTTTCCTTCTCTAACAGTTTTTAGCAAACTTCTTTAAACTTTAGCCAATCGAGACATTTGCTAATGCTGAAACCTCCTCCGACTTTGAAGCTCCTGAAGGCTTTAAATTATTCAGCACATGGTTGAGATACCAACATTGCTAATGCGAACTTTCCATCGAGGTAATTTCCTCATACGAAGCAATTTAAAAGTCTGAGAACCAGCAGAATTGAAACAACTTATTAAATCATTTTTAATCAAGTAATTGCAGCTCATGTCTTTTGAAAATATAAACACTCCCTCAAAACTATTAATTTGTTATTAATAGTAACCTAATTTCATTTTTACTAGAAATTTATGTTTGTTAAGGTATAGATATTATATTTTTATTAGTAACCATTAGACAATGCTACTGCTTCTTTCCTGTTGATGATCATGTTCGAAAAGACTTCTTTCTTCGATTGTGACGTGTATGATCTCAGTTTCAATCTAAATGCAATGAAACGTTATTATACATTTATTACATGGAATCATACTATTACTTAATAATAACAAATAATTTTAATGTGAAAATGATGGAGTTTTACTACCACTTGTATCAGTATACTCTACACAAACAAAAGATAACATTTTGTGTTAATAACCTTGAAAAAGTTATTCCAGAGATTAAAATTTCTCTTCTGTAATCGTATGTATATATTTGCTAATAAATTTCTACTTTAAATAGATTGTAGAGGACATAGAAAATATAATATATGCGAAGAGACTTTACTATGGCTTACAAATTCCTTTATTCTTATTATGGAATTGAAAATCTTAAACTGAACATTCTCAATTAAGAAAAGAAATATAATACACTTTTTTTAAGTCCCAATAAATTGTTCTACGAAGTATATACAAGCTTATACAATAAAATCAGCTCTAAACATGAAGGCCCTCGTGCTGTTTACCTGTCCTATTAAAAGAATTGTTAGAAACAGACGAATAAAAATACATTTTATTGCTCCGAACACCTTAAATCCGACGAGTTTACAAAAGATTCCATTTCTACTTTTTTTAAAGAATTTAATGAAACCAATTATATCAGTGGAAGCACAGCATTTCGTAATTGTGCGGAAAATCCGTTGAAAAATGAAATAAAATCTAAAGCGCTGAATTTTCTCCTTTAATTTCGCTTTCGAATTAAATACTTGAAAAAGTATCAGATGGCCATTCTATTTGAATTACATTTTGTTATTTTTGTTTTGAAATGTAAAGATACGTTCCTGAAATTATTTTAGATCGCAAATATACGTTCAATTTCGTGCCAAAACATAAATAAAAATGATATTTAAACAAATTTAGGTGTAGAAATGAAATTTTCAAATTTTAGTTTAATTCTTTCATTAATTTTCGTACTTTTTTAATTTTTAATACTGTTTATGTACAACACAGCAAAAAATATTAACTGACTTTATCGTACGAAAAATCATTTGATTTTATTCTATGAGACATTTCTTCGAATAAATATTTATCAAAAAAGTTGTCAATAAATTTGCAAAATAAAAGTATGTTTTCCTCATGTGAGTTATTTGTATAATATTTGTCAACCCAATGAAAACATGCATAAATATTAATTTTACCTGATTTTCCACGTATTTTTAACCACAGTACGCCGACAGCACAAACAACACGAAACGAATTTTAAAAAATTCGTACAATAAAAAGAAAATTCCTTTATCCGTCCCTTATTCGGCGCTCATGAAATAACAAAAAAATAATTGCGAAACTTGCTTCTCTGATCGTAGTCAGGAAACATCGCGAGACACACTCACCGAATATCATCTGTGTGAAGGATCACATTCAAACAAACGTTCACTATTAGACATTCAGAAATGTTTATAATAATTGGTCGACGTGGCCTCCATTATTAGCAACACACAAACCAGCTCGGCGAAAAAGTGATTCTTGTGTTCGTGTGCATGTCAGAATTAGTGCAAATACTGTAGACCGCATTATGAGTACACTCCTCTGAAATGTTGTTCTCTTGCCGTTCGTGAATTGCAGCATTTTAATAAGTAATAATACTATATAGACAGTAATCGTATTTAGCTTTAACTTGTTCAATCACTTTTCACAAACTAAAGTGTTAATCCCAAAGAACACGGAGCAATAAATTGTATGTCATAATCATAAAAAATGAAGCAAATTCTTTCGCTCAGCTATATCGCGAATTATTGCTACGTTAAACAAAAAAAAATGCAACGCTTGTATTGGCCTCTCGACTTCGGCAAAGGTCACTACTCGATTGCATTTCTGTTTTTTATTCCAATAAAATTTCCTTTTCTTGACCTATCCCAAAGACATAGACGTACGATTATTTCTTGCCCGATTTTCAACTGCGATTTTCTGGAAGTAAGTAAAACTTTGGTTATGTTCCCATTTTTGGTGATGTATTTACAGGTTTAAATTTCTGCAATTAAAAATAAAAAACAAAATACGTGAAGAATTGAATATCTAATTTGAATTTTGTTTATTGACTGATTGTGATTTAACAAAAATCTGCTTAGCAGTCTTGAATTTGTTGTTGTTCAGAAATAGCAACGAAGTTTTAATTCGGACGCTAATCTCTGAACGAAACAATGAAGTCTTTTAAATTAATGGAATTTCTGTAAAATAAACAAATGTATTTGTAAGAATAAACACACAGGGTCTAGTTCATTATTAATAATAATGTGATTCTTGAAAATCCGCAACATATACACGAGGTCTGCCAAGACGAAATTAAATGTGCTTAAAATTTTTACAAAAAATTAAAACAGGTTCGTGTTATGTTCCGGTCACTAATGTTACTTCTAATTTTATTCTCCCACGCACTTCACACTTGAATCAGCGTTTTATATTTAACGGCTAAAGTATGCACGTACGTTAAACATTCCGGTTTAGATGTTTAGATGTTTTTTCCAAGATTCATCACTGCGTTCAGTTAATGCTAAATAAAAACTACAATAATTTATTTTAATAGCGCAATTTCACTCGGACTTGGAATTTTGGTTCTCCTGCTTTGTTAAAACTGTGTAATTTACTACTTGAGTGAGCACTAAATTATAGGGCTTCCGGTTAAGATGTTTTTCTATTATACGTTAGTGTTAATTTAAACAACCACGTATAAATAGCCTTTAGGCAAGGCGATTTGAAGTAATAATTTTCAATCTTCCATTCTATTGCTTTCGAAAAGTACGTTCACAAGAGTGACTTCAATTTTTTTATTAAACAGGGATCTAAATTTCATCGGAAATTGTAGATGGGGAAAAGTAAATCTGGAAAATGTTTGTTTGAATTTAATTTAAATATTTAAATACAGAAAGATGGAATTATTTTTTTCGCAAAACTAAAACAGGGATAATGGACCATTCCGTAAAAGCGTCCTATTCAAAAACTAGGGCCGGCGGAAGGCGGTAAGCAAGGTAAGCAAGGCACGAGGGCGCCAGGGCGAGAGAACAGCCAAAATATATTAATTAAAACACGATTAACGGGCAGCTCGAATAATTTCAAGGTTAAATAAACTCGATCCAACAACTGAACTCAATTCTACTTAACCCTAAAAAAATTAAAATAGTGTGGCGAGCCAAACCTGACTTAGCGCAAGGCGTCAGGAAGTCGGTCCGCTTCGATGTGTCATAGGCCGTCACGCGTTCGGGGCCTATATGGAGCAAACTAGAATCTTCCAGAATCGAGACTTCCAGACGCCAGCAATGATATAAAATGGCCCGGGGTTGACTCACCAGGCAGTCGAATTCGAGCAGCGATAGTCGAAGTTAGATTTTAGTGTGAAAATAAATTGTTAGAAATAAATTAGTTTTTAAACTTTATTAAATTACGGTTAAGTTTTTATCGAGTGTTTTATTCGTTTAAATAAATAAACTCAAACCCTAGAAACGTAACAGTGGTGTCAGGTGTGGGGTTTGTGCAAATAAATAAACAATTTAAAGTAAATTAAATTTAATCAGATTATTAAATAAGTACAGTAAAAAAAAAAAAAAAAAAAAACAATGGCTACGAGAAAAGTGTTGTTGAAAGACTTAAAAGTGGCCGAATTAAAAACCGAATTGGAAGAACGAGAGTTAGAAACCTGTGGTTTGAAAGGCGCACTTCAACAGCGTCTCCGATCCGATTTGTTAACAGCTGGTGAAGATCCAGAGACGTTCCTTTTCGAAATTTCGTGTGGTCCCGTCGATTTTAATAAAATCTTGAAGGATGAATTTCGAGAACAATCCAGAAATTTAGAGGAGAAGCTTCTAGAACAATCTGGAAATTTCAAGGACGAACTTCGAGAACAATCCAGAAATTTGGACGAGAAGTTTCAAGAACAGTCTGGAAATTTAGAGAAGCTTCAAGAACAATCCAGAAATTTAGAGGAGAAGCTTCTAGAACAATCTGGAAATTTCAAGGACGAACTTCGAGAACAATCCAGAAATTTGGACGAGAAGCTTCAAGAACAATCCAGAAATTTAGAGGAGAAGCTTCTAGAACAATCTGGAAATTTCGACAAATTACAAAATAAATTGTTGGAACAATCTAGAGACTTAGACGAGAAATTTCTAGAGCAATCCAGAAATTTCGACGAGAAACTTCTAGAACAGTCCGGAAATTTGAAGGGTGAATTTCTAGAACAGACGAAAGGACTCGAAGATAAACTAGTGGTAAAAATATCGGAAGAAACAAGAAACCTTCAAGAAAATGTGGAAGAAATAATATTCCAGCAGGATAATAAAATCAAAAATCTGGAACAAATCATGGCGGGGTTGCGAGTGTTCGGGGATCAGCCACCAGTAGAAGTACTAGAAAATAATGAAACCCGAATTGTGGAAGGACCAACAGAAAATTCTAAACTGAAGATAAAACCACCAACGTTCGATGGAAAGTCTTCTTGGCCCAACTACTTCAAACAGTTCGAAGCAGCAGCAAAGGCAAACAGATGGACGGCCAGCGAAAAAGCCACTTCGTTAATTGTGGCCTTGAGAGGGGACGCTATCGATGTGCTGCAGACGATGCCGCCAGAGGAACAAGAAGACTTCGACAAGCTGGTGAATAGGATGGAAATGCGTTACGGACAGGCCCATCTGACCGAGGTATACCATGCGCAGTTAAGGAATCGCTGTCAGAAATCCGGAGAAAGTCTTCAGGAATTCGAAGCAGACGTTGCGCGTCTGGCCCAGTTGGCATATCCCACAGCTCCTGTTGAATTCCTCAAATGTTTGACGGTGCAGACCTTCATAGATGGAATCCGTGACCCAGACAACCAGCAGGCATTGAGAATGACCCATCCGAAGACGTCCAAGAACGCATTAGCTTATGCCTTGGAATTTGAAGCAGCGAGACGAGTCTCAAGAGGGCATGTCAAGGTGCGAGCGGCTATGGACTTCCAAGAGGAAGAAGAGGAAGAATCCGCTAACGCCAAGGTGGGATCTACTATAAAGGAGCGAGCCAGGGAGTATGCCACCGCCGAGGATGTTCGCCGCATTGTGGAACAGGTCTTCAAACAGAAGAGGCCGCTGGTTTGTTGGAATTGCCAGGAGGAAGGACATGTTCGCAGGCGATGTCCAAAGCCCAGACAGGATCCAAGGAAGCCACAGTTAAACTAAGCCGGGTCGGTGCAGAGGGGCAAACGTCGACCCGTATTCAAAGGCCCCCAAAGACGAAAGCCAACCAAGTAATTTTCCTACGGCAGTTAACCAGCAGTGTCTTCGTGGATGTCACCATTGATGACATTCCTCACACCATGTTGTTGGATACGGGTGCGACGAAGACCATCCTAAGACCCGACGTCATTAAGTCATCTGGACGCACCGAGCCGACCAAGTGGAGACTGAAAACTGCAACTGGAACATCAGCAACTGTCCACGGTGAAGTAGAGGTTATCATCACCATTGGTTCAACTCCAATAAAACACCGTGCACTGGTGGCAGATATAGAGGACGAGGCAATTTTGGGCATGGACGTCATGTGTGCCCACGGGTTCCAATTGGACTTAAAGCGTGGCGTGATGGCGGTCAATAATGAGGAGTTGGTTCTACATCAACGAGGGGACGTGGCCGCTCGAGTAGTCCTCGCTGAAGACGTTGTATTACCCAGCAGGACTGAGGTTATCGTCGACGCAAAACTGGACGGTGTTTTTCAAGATGGGCAAGTCATTATGGTTGAACCTAATACTGATGATCAAAGGATTGGAAGAGGAGTCCTCGTTGGGAAAATGTTGTTGACGGCGAAGAAGGAAGTACCTGTCCGCCTGATGAACGTCAATTGTTTCTCTGTCAATATCAAGAAAGGAACAATCTTGGGAAGCTGCACCATGGTGTCCTCCATCTCCCGGCAACTTGAAACAAACGTGCCAGAAGCGAAAGTCCCAAAGAAATTATGGGAAATGGTTATGTCAACAGCCCAGGAATTGACTCCAGACCAGAAGACAAAAGCAAAGAATCTGATCGGCCGCTATCAAGATGTATTTGAGGTAGAAAATGGATCCAAGGGAAGAACTGATGTCGTGAAACACAAAATAGAGACTGGAGAAGAAAGACCTATCCGTCAAGCTCCAAGGCGATTACCGTTGGCGAAGCGTGAGGAAGCGGAACGCATTATTCGCGAGATGGAAAAGGATAATGTAATAGAACCATCAAGCAGCCCGTGGGCGTCACCAGTAGTGCTTGTGAAGAAGAAGGATGGGTCCACCAGGTTCTGTGTAGACTACCGGTTACTCAATAATGTCACCAAGAAGGACAGCTATCCCTTGCCCCGGATTGATGATACCCTGGACACCCTGGCCGGCTCAAAGATCTTCTCAACTTTGGACTTAAAGAGTGGATATTGGCAAGTGGAGCTGGCGCCCGAAGATCGAGAAAAGACGGCGTTTTCCATTGGTATGGGTCTGTGGCAGTTCACAGTGATGCCATTCGGGTTATGTAATGCCCCAGCGACATTCGAGAGGTTAATGGAGACGGTTCTGAAAGGTCTGTCCTGGACAACGTGCATGGTGTACCTTGACGACATAATTGTCGTGGGAAAGACGTTCGACGACCACCTAAGGAACCTAGAAGGAGTGTTCCAGCGGCTTCGCGGAGCTGGACTAAAGCTTAGCCTCAAGAAGTGTCACCTGTTCCAGAAGGAAGTGAATTACCTGGGGCACATTGTTAATGGAAACGGAATCGCCGTGGACCCTGTGAAGATTCAGGTGGTGAAAGACTGGCCAACTCCCACAAATAAACACCAAATAAGGAGTTTCCTTGGCCTGTGCACTTACTATCGGCGCTACGTTCCTGGATTTGCAGACATTGCTAAGCCGTTAACAAAACTCACTGAAGAAGGTCGTCCATTTGAATGGGACCAACAGTGTCAAATTGGCTTTGAACAACTAAAGCAGTACTTGGTTAGTGCTCCTATTCTGAGTTATCCTCTCCCGGAAGGCAAGTTCGTCGTGGACACAGATGCTAGCAACGTTGGAATTGGTGGCGTACTCTCCCAGATACAAGAGGGGCAAGAGAAGGTGATCGGCTACTTCAGTAAAGTCCTATCAAAGCCGGAACGAAACTATTGCGTCACAAGAAGGGAATTGCTAGCCGTCGTAAAAACGATAGAACACTTCTACAAGTACTTGTATGGTAGACGCTTCCTGCTGAGGACCGACCACGCCGCTCTAAAATGGCTTCTCCGTTTCAAGAACCCAGAAGGGCAAGTTGCACGATGGATCGAACGACTTCAGGAGTACGATTTTGAAATTCAGCATCGGGCAGGAACTAGCCATCGAAATGCCGATGCTCTGTCGAGAAGACCCTGTGCCGAAGACTGTAAGCACTGTAGTCGTTTGGACGAGAAAGTAGCCACGACTGCGAGGACAGCCATTGTTGATGACAAATGGCAAGGCGAAGAACTGCGAAGAGACCAGGAGAACGACCCGGATTTGAAATTAGTGCTAGAATGGAAAAGCAGGGACGCGAGGCCTACCTGGGAAGAGGTAGCACCATGTGCACCGTCCGTAAAATCATACTGGGCGCAGTGGGACTCCATAGTGTTGGATCGTGGTCTTCTGAGACGAAGCATAGAGAATCAGGAAGGCATGGAACAGAAGACACAGTTACTGATTCCGAAGAATAGGGTGCCAGAAGTTCTGAGGGAACTTCACGATGGAACTTCGGGAGGGCATCTGGGAGTTAAGAAGACTATGGAGAAGGTGCGCGAAAGATTTTACTGGGTGAACTGCAAGGAAGACGTGAAGGAATGGTGCAGAAAGTGTACAGTCTGCGCAGCCAGTAACGGTCCCCACAGGCGGGGTAAGGCTCCCATGAGACAGTAAAGCGTTGGAAGTCCTTTTGAGAGAGTTGCCATCGATGTAGCCGGCCCGTTTCCAGAAACGAATGGTGGAAACAAGTACATCGTCGTGGTAATGGACTACTTTAGCAAGTGGGTTGAAGCTTACGCCCTACCTAACCAAGAGGCAGTCACTATTGCGGAAGTCCTTGTCAGGGAATGGATCAGTCGGTATGGTGCACCTATGGAACTGCATTCAGACCAAGGAAGGAACTTTGAATCGGCCTTGTTCAAGAACGTGTGTACTCTGCTCGGCGTACGAAAAACTAGAACAACTGCACTCCACCCACAGTCGGACGGAATGGTGGAAAGGTTCAATAGAACCATCAACCGACATTTGTCCAAGGTCGTTTCCAATCATCAGAGGGACTGGGACACGTACATCCCCCTATTTCTAATGGCATACCGCTCATCTGTTCATGAGACAACAGGGGAGACTCCCGCGAAAGTGGTATTCGGGCGAGAGCCGAGACTGCCCTGCGACCTGAAGTTTGGTGTGAAGCCTGGCGAAGTCTCTGCCGACGAAGATTACGTGAGCAAATTACGCAGGAAAATGGATGATATCCACAACCAAGTGCGTCACAATATACAGACGGCCAGCGATCGGATGAAGGAGCACTATGACATCAACGCTCAACACGGGGGATACCAACCTGGAGCACTGGTCTGGCTTTATAACCCCCAAAGACGTCGAGGCCTCTCCCCAAAATTACAGACCTCTTGGGAAGGTCCTTACAAAGTGATGAAACGGATCAACGACGTCGTTTACCGCATCAAGAAGGTCCCCCATGGCAAACCCAAAGTAATCCACTTCAACCGGATAGCCCCTTACCATGGAGAAGCAGATGAAGGGACAGTACAAAGAGCGCAAGTTTCCGAAGTGAACTTCGAAACCTTCATGTCTCATCACGCCGAAGGAAGCAAGGCACGGTTTGGAGTGACCACGGAGAAGCAACAAGATCTCTTTAAAGTGCCACTGGAGTACAGTCTGGCCCACTGCGTAGCAGAAGACCTGAAAATGTCCAAAGGAATCGCTCAGGTGTTTAAGAAGAAATTTGGCCAAATCGAGGAGCTACGAAGACAGCATCCCGTGGTAGGCAAGAGCTTGCAGATCATTGATTCGACGGCAGATCGGAGGCGCCACGTGCATTATTTAGTCACTAAGAAGACATCAAGCGGTAAACCTGACTATGTGACTATGTGGAGAGCCCTATATAGCCTGAGGAGACAGCTAATAGAGAACCATCAGATGAAGTTAGCCATCCCCAAATTGGGCTGCGGATTGGACGGACTAGACTGGAGAGTAATTCGAAGCATGCTGGAAGTCATCTTCCACAGAACGGGAATTGAAGTCCTAGTCTGCAGCCACCACCCACAGGCAACAGTCAGCAACAGCAAAACCGTGGACTGTTACTTCTTCCAGGCGGGAAGTTGCAAGAATGGGCCAGCATGTAGATTCCGACACCCTCCTTCAAGACTATCACCAGGAACATTTCGAGACGAAACGTTTCTAAGAAGGGGGCAGTGTGGCGAGCCAAACCTGACTTAGCGCAAGGCGTCAGGAAGTCGGTCCGCTTCGATGTGTCATAGGCCGTCACGCGTTCGGGGCCTATATGGAGCAAACTAGAATCTTCCAGAATCGAGACTTCCAGACGCCAGCAATGATATAAAATGGCCCGGGGTTGACTCACCAGGCAGTCGAATTCGAGCAGCGATAGTCGAAGTTAGATTTTAGTGTGAAAATAAATTGTTAGAAATAAATTAGTTTTTAAACTTTATTAAATTACGGTTAAGTTTTTATCGAGTGTTTTATTCGTTTAAATAAATAAACTCAAACCCTAGAAACGTAACAATAGAAAACAATAAAAAAAATAATAGTAAAAAAATTATACAAGTGTCTTATAAGGCAAAAAGTCACGAAAGGAATGTTTAGCCACGAGGGCTTGCTCGAGTGGACTAATGAAAGTTTTAAAAAAATGTTAATGTCCAGCTAATCCAACTGGACCCAACCTAACTCCAATTAAACCCAAGTCAAAAATTAAGAAAAACAAACATTAAAAAAGTTTCAAAATGTTAAAATAAAACTCAACAAATTTCAAGGTCAACCCAACTCAACTGAATTCAACCTAACTGTATTCAATTGAAGAAAAAAATGAAAGTAAAAAAAATGTAAAAAAAGGAAAGCGACTAAAGCAAAGTTCGACCAATGTCAAGGTCAACCAAATACGACTTAACAACTAAACTCGATTCTATTCAACCCAAGCAAAAAAAAATAAAAAATCAAAAAACATTAAAAAAATTGTTAAGGTCGATTAAATTCGACCCAACAACTAAACTCGATTCTATTTAACCCAAGCAAAAAGAATAAATAAAAATCGAAAACATTTCAAAAAATAAATAAAAGAATTAAGTGACAGAAGATTTTCAAAATCAACTAACTACACTCAACCTAATTCCATTCAACCGAAGTTAAACATTTAAAATAATATTTAAACAAAATAAAAGTAGGAAGAAAATATTAAAATTTATGTATTGATTAAAATGAACCTCAACAAATCTCATGAATTGGACGCAGTCAAAAAAAATGTAAAAAGTACTTTAAAAAATTAGAAGTAAAAAATTGTTAAAATTTATGGATTAAAGTTATGCTCATCAAATCTCAAGATCAAATCCATCTGACATCAATATAATTTCATCTAACACAAGTAGAAGATTAATAAAAATACCAAGAAAAATTAAAAGCAAAGATTTAAAAAAAAGTTCAAGTAACGCCAAAGTCAATCCAATCCAAACGATCTCAACCTAACTCCGTTTAGCACAAATCTGTATTAAAAAATTGCAAGAAAGATAAAAGTATAAAAAATTGTTAAAAATTAATTAAAATTAAACTCAACCAATCTCAACGTCAACATAACCCAACCTAGTTGCTTTCAACCTGAGGAAAAATTAAAAAAATATACAAAGAGAAAAAATCCGTTAAATGCCACCTTAATTTTCTCGTATTTTAAAATTGCCACTCACAGCCAAATGAAACCGTTACCACGGCTTTGCGCCGATTTTCTGATAAACCGACACGGTTGGCAACACTGTTTGACTGTAAAACTACGAAATTTTTCTTATGATGGTTACTTTTTAAGTTACGTGCTAATTTCGGTAGCAATTATTTAAACTGGTTCAAAGTTAGGCAAAAAAATTTTAAAATTAACTCTAGAGTAAATTCTGGAAAAATAATGAATATTTCAAATTAAAAAAATCTGGCAAATATGAAATTACGTACGCTGTTTTTTTTTTTTTTGAGAATTTTTTGAGAATTTTTCTTTTTTTTTTAAAGAAAAACGTCTCTTGTTATTGTTTCTAGTTACTGTTTTGCATAAGAGCGCCGACTACCCTTCCTCCAGCCCTATAAAAAACAGTAGGTAGGGATAATTTAAATATACCATACGTTGTATAATGTTCAAAAAATTATCCTGTGCTTAGAATTCATAAAGTGACAATTAAATTTTATAACATGTTATTCAAAAAAATTGAAATTGTAAATATTCGAAGAACGGTTTACTTTCGAAAATTATTTTTTTTATTACTCTACTTGCAATTTTGTTGTTGAATACAGCATGTTAAAATAATTATTAAAAATGTGAGAGTTTTCAGTTGAATCAATAAATATAAAGACAAATTTAAATTAGATACGTGCAGTGGTGAGTAGCGAGGTGACCAAGGGCTCCAACGTAAAAAGAAATCCCAGAGACGTAACCAAAATAATCTAACAAAAATAAAATTATTCTTATTATTGAATGTGGCATATAAATTTTTTTTCCGAGATTTTTCCCTTAACCTTTCATAAATCTTTGATGTGATTGGATATAGAATTCCAAAGAGCTATCAAAATAAAGAAAAAATGTTTGGGATTAATTAAAAAATCTCGGTGACATCATTTGAAAACAAATGTCATAGTTAATTGCTACCAAACTGCTATATGTTATTTATTTATTTTTTCTATAAACCCTGTCAAATGTTTCTACTGGTGAGAATGCTACCTGAATGTTAGGAAATTTCAAAAACTTGGGCTGTTGTTGTTCTGACATAACTGACATGATCTGACAAATTCAAAATTTTCATTTAAATTTATAACAGAAAAGAAAGAAAACTTTTAAATTTGAAAATAAAACAAGCTTCTCCGAGTTATAACGAATAATATTAATATGTTAAATATTTTTCCTAGATTTTTTTTCTAAATGACAAAAATATAGAAATTACAAACTTATTCCAGGATTTTGAGCTTACTTTGTGTACAATTAATTATTGCGTACGTGTAATTTGATGTTAAGCAATTTCTTGCACAGCTCCAATATTTTTTTACGTTTATCCCCAAGACATGAATCTAGTGAAACGATCTCATGTAGGTATGTACAGTCATACTTTTTAGTAATATCTCACCTAAAATTTTTAAATTGCGGTCTAGTGCAAACAAACAAATCAGCAACTAGGTAAACAAATACAAAATAAATACATGAAATAAAATCCAACGCGTGTTTACGTATTAGGATAGGGACTTAAAGTTTTATTGGGGAGACGTTACTTTTGATTATGACTGTACGTAATACAAGACGAATTTTCTAATTCCTTAAACGTTAGTAAGTAAGTGAGTGGTAATAAATTACGGATGTGAAATTGCCGAGGCGTATCAACAATATAAATAGGTGCGTCAGGATGGTGTCTAAAGACCTGATGTTGACATTGTTAAACCTACCTCAATTTACAAGAAGCTTAATACGGACTCATGTTAACAACTTAAATAAATTGTGACTTTAATTTAAAAGCATGAAAAACAGTACACATTGCACTACACTGCCTGAATTGATGAAACACTCGAAGTAGAATGATCTTTTTGTGTCTTGAGTTTCTGCGTTGTTTTATAAAAATGAAACTACTAAAGTAATAAAATGTATTGCAGTTACTTAGGGTACCAGAGTATGAAAGATATGTATGTTATTAACAGAGCAATGGACATTCCAGACGGTCATGGACGTAATACAATGCAAGAATTAATAAACTGGGTCGAGTTCAGAAATTATGAAGCGAAAGCACTTTGGACGTTTAAAATGAAAAGAAAATGCACAAAGTCATTTACATGAGAGAGAAAGAATATTACCCAGAGAGCGCTCTCTTTTATTCCTGAACGGGCCCCAGTAGTGTTAAATTCTAATGGTATATACCTATTTACTTAAACTGTACATTTGTAATGTATAAAACTATTTCAAATTTCCTCATCAAATCTCTTTTGAAGTGAATTTCATTTTTATGGCTACAAAAAAATGATCACTCGGCAGTAAATGTCGTAAATTTACTTTAATAAGAGGCCGCAGTATCACTTTTTTTTGTTGAATGTCATTCTAGTATTCATAAAAGTCGGCAAATATTCGGCCGGAAACGAGTAATTTGTTGAATTTAATGTGTGCATTCATCACACCTTTGCAAAAAGTCGTATACTTTTTAGAAATGTCAAAAAAGTTCCGGAGTCTGGTTATTAAGTTACATTTTTTTTTGCTAAACCTTGAAGAGGGAAACACAAAGTATTTATTTTGAATTATGTGTGATATTTTCCTCTAAAATAGAAAAGTTTGCTTACATTCCCACAGTAATCAACACCAACAATTCTTCATTTTGTTTGTGCTGATAAACTTTCTTCGCATACCTAATATAATGGAGGCATGTGCACTCTTCAAGTGACTGACTGAATATATGGGTTGTGTTAGTTACTTCTGGTTATGAAGTACGCTGAGGAGCAATAAGGAAAAAAGATAATCTTATACTCCCAACAGCAAGCATATACTATTGTCCCCATTGCGTCGAGTCTTCAAGCTTTAAAGAGAGTACACCGAACGAACGTTATTGGAATAATATGACACCTGTTGCCATAACCAATAATATGTGTTACATCGTGTATATCTGTCATTGAGTCCAATAGCATTAGATCCCTTGTAAAATAAACAATATTTTAAAATTAGAAAAATACTATTCATGTATTTTGTATTTCCTTTTTTCTTGTATTTCTTTCCGTTTTCCGGCAACTTATCCCATTTTTCCTTATTATACCTATAAGTCGACTTTCCACTCCTCATACAAATTAATACCATCAGTGGTTTGTTATTGTGCTACTGTGCTACTTAACATAGTATCTGTTTTGTGTTTCTTATAACTTGTGCAGAAAAAGTTTTCCTATTTATTGTGTTGCTGTAATTTTTTGGCATATTCACGAATGTCAAGTCTTCTGGGACATCTATTAATAACATTTTGCTAGATATGGGGTAAATTCGTTATGATTGGGTGATTAAAGCACTTCCTAATTTAATATTAGAATTTATTCTAGCGACCGGTTTCGGTGTTTAAACCTTCATCAGGCCTACAAATTTGGAAAGAAATAAGAGGAATTACTTTATGTGTAGTAAACATTGAATAATGTGATTAGTAATACGAAACAATTTTTTTGTTAGTATCGAAGTGGCGCTACTCTAATCGGCATTAATTGGAACTAACTGACAGAATGAACGATTCCTGTATTTGTTGTTGATGAATAACATTTGACGATCTGAAAGAGGAATATTGGACTTTTCTACGGTTAGAGCTCTTTTACCTATTGAATTTAACATAAGATTTTTATGATAAGATAAAAAATAACGAATGGCTTAAACAGCGACATCCTACGATCGCTTTTTGACCTAACATTTAAGTTATTCATTCAAAAACGATTTGCATCAAAAAAATTTTTGTAAAAAATAACATTGATTAAAAAGAGATGTATCTCAAAATTCTTTGTAATTGATGGCGGAAAGTGTACTAATAAGTAACATAACAATTAACAACACAATAAAGTGAATAAAAAATATAGTGTGTCCGTTATTTTAATAGCAATAATACGGCAAGCCTACCTAATTATGGACCAGATCAAGTAAGGAGCGTACATGAATATGCCAAAAAATTATAACAGGACACTAGATAGGAAAGCTTTTTGTACACTTTTTACAATAAACATTATTTTAGATTACGGTCCTGTCGAGAATAACAAATAATCCCTACCTTTTTGTTCGCCCTTAATACATCCGAATGGTTGCCTGCCCCATATGTAATTGCATGCATTTTGCTCGATTGAATAGTAAATTTTTGGCTAATAGGAATTATAAATAAGAATTCAAACTGCGGTAAATGGCATGAATTCGCTCCAGACGAGGCCTTTCTCTTTCACTATTCTTTTCAACGAGGAAGACTGAATAGCTCCTGAAGGAGCTGAACCAACCTCCAAGAAAAGAGGAAAATTAAAAGAAGAGAAATGGTACATTCTGAATAGATGTAGATTTGTTTTTATTTCGGTTATAAAATATCTATTTCCCGTTGAATGGATAAAATTTTTAAGGAAAAGAGTAATGAGTGATATTAGAAATTGGTGGAAAGAAAGAAGTAAACTTCTTACGTAAAATATTTCCCACTTTCACGTAACTTCCAGAAGTCATAATTAACATACTTATTTCAAACACAGAATGTTACATTTTTTATTTTATTTTTTAAGTTCTTAGTATTTGACTCAGATATAATTATTAAGTATATTATCTTAAAGGTCAACTGTTAACTAAATACATCGTTTCTATTGATTTTTTAATTATAGATATTAATGAAAAATCGTATAATACCTAGTGTCTAATCGAAAATTATATTATACTTTTGAACGAAAATCGGTGCTAATTGATATAAATTTTCCATGTAGCTGTTTCACATAGTTTAAGATATATTTTGAGTCTCTCAACATCTCATATTAAATAAAATTGCAGATAATCTTTAAAATTTTACTATTTATCACGGTTTCATTTTACCGTTTTATTTCCGACCAATAATAATCATTTTATAACTCAATAGAATGCTTAAAAACATTGTTCACATAGTTTAAGACATGTTTGGGGTTGTCATCATCTCATATTAAATAAAATTACAGATAATCATTAAAATTTTATTATTTTTCATGGTTTCATTTTACCGTTTTATTTCTGACCAATAATCAATTTATATCTCGAATCGAACGCTTAAAATTAAATGGAAGGTATGTGACAACAAACATTCTTCATTTGATTAGTTCTACAACCGTAGAACAACATTTTTTTATATTCTTTTAAATTTATGTAACGTAAATTGCTTGCAAAAGAAAAGATTAATAAAAAAATACTGAAAAATTGTAATTACAGTTGTAAACAGGGTACTTTACTTCTCAAATGAATATTTAATTTTCACGTTGTCAGGTCTAAGTCATGGGTCATATAACAAAATAAATACAGAGTGTCACAACGCTCCGAGGAAGTACGAAAATGACAATTTATCAAAAAAATTTATCAAAAAATTTCTTAACAAAAGTTATGCAGGCTCGATTTCCGTATAAAGATTATTTTTTCCAAGTATACAGAGCTTTTCTATATTAAGTTACACACCAAACTTATGTTTTTTTTAATGGAATCCTACTTATTAAATTACATGTTTGGATACCGCTTGAAAAGCTAGGTAGTGAAAATAATATATTAAACAATTAAACAATTAACATATTAAACAACATATTAACTTATTTCACTACTTCTCGACGAATTATTTTGTATTTTTTTATAATAAATGAAATTCAAATGCCTGAATCTGAAATCTGAAGAATGTTTTAAGTGAAACCATTTGGACCGACATTTTGAAACATTTATACTTCCAAGTAATTTACCAATTTTAAATCTCGGATCGGCGTTAACAAAAATGCAGATCGTTTCGGGTATCGTTAAATTACTCGGTTAATTTAAATGGAATACTCTCTATATTATTACACGATTGGATAGCACTGTTCATTGGCTTTCCAACGACACTATACTTAACTCTTTTAACTTGAATAATATCTGAGTAATTGTTAATTAATTAATAAGTTTGCAGAAATTCGTTGTGCGACATTCCCATTCCATTCAGGAATGTGTAACGTATGAAAGTTTTGTGGTACTAAATTACATTTGTAATTCACATTCGTTATTTTTTACCAAATTTCTAGACATTGTCGTTAAAAACCAATCAAAACTGCCAATAAGACGTCACTGCAGTATCGTCAAACCAGCGACTGCGTTAATTATTAAATTAACTTATGATAATAATTTTATTCGTCATTTTGCACAAATTATTTTTTCAGGATGAGTTTATTTCTCTAAAAAAGAAAGACTCTATGATTTACGTCTCGAAAAAGGGCTTCGCTGACACAGTTTCCTTGCCAAATTTCTTCCAGTTTCTCAAACTAAATGGTATTAACTCTTTCATTCCTGGAGAAATTCAGTCTTAAAATAATTTACACAAAATGACAAATAAAATTATTCTTATAAGTTAATATAACAATTAACGCATTCTCTACCTTGGCGATATTACAGTAAAGCCCTACTGAGAGTGTTTTTGAATGGATATTTCCAGAAAATTGATAAAAGAATAATAAAATTTGAATTATAAATGTCAGTTAATATCACAAAAACTTCTTACGCAATACATTTCTGAATCAAGTGGGAATGTTGCTCAGCGAATTTCTTTAAATTGATTGATTAAATTAACGACTACTGAAATGTTGTTCAACTTAAATGTATTAGATATAGTATCGTTAAAAAACCAGTAAAAGGGCTGTGCGTTCGCGTAAAAATGTATAGGATGTTCCACTGAAAATA
Source organism: Prosopocoilus inquinatus (assembly GCA_036172665.1). Lineage (NCBI taxonomy): Eukaryota > Metazoa > Arthropoda > Insecta > Coleoptera > Lucanidae > Prosopocoilus > Prosopocoilus inquinatus. Next base: position 27,035,340 of record CM069876.1, on the reverse strand, counting down.
ACCCAGTAACTTTACAATTCCTGAAACGCACTAGCTATTTTTGTCAATGGCGATCCAACATTCAGAACTGGTAAATGACTTGAAAGTAGAGATGCTTAAAAGTGTACATTCCAAATTACAGCCTGCTATCATTTAAATGAATCTTCAAGCGGAGGGAGGTTTAAATTAAGACCGCGCCCTCACATAAATAATTCGAGAACTACTGGAAATAAGTTAATTTTAATCTATTTCATCAGCTCTTCAAGTGCTATGCAAATATGTAATGAAATACGTAAGTTTGGTGTGTAACTTAAATAAAGAAAAAAAAAACTTAAATAACGAAATGCCCTGTACAGTTGAAGATAATTTTAGGTTGTGCGGAATTTGAGTTTGCACAACTTTTGTTGCCAAAGTTCTTTGATGAAATGTACATAAAATGCTATTTTTTTACTTCTTCGAAACGCTGAACACCTGTATATAGGAATATATTATTAAAGTTGATATAAATTATAATAGTACATACACTAGGGGCGTTTGAGCTTACTTCTTACATGTAGTTTTAATCGTAAATTGTCATATTTGTAAAAATGAGCACAAAGATTCTGTCAAACCATCAAAAAAAACCTCGCTAATGTAGAGTATAATTTTATACTCCTAATAAACGCAAGAATTTTATTTTTTTCTATAGATGTACCCTATATTTTATTTTGATTTTGTACTCTTGATGGTAAGACAACCCGCTTGCTCTTGACCGTTCTAGGATTATCCTCATGAAAATCCGAACAAGCCTTCAGACTTTGTGCGATCTCAAGGTCCTTAGTCCCTGGCCTTAAGCAACTTCTTCACCCTGCAGCACGCGCCGTCACAGACCATACCTTCCTCCTCTCCAAGCCTAGCAGCTAGTAGCCTAGTAGGTAGCCATACATGCTAGTTTGATTCGCTTAACTAAAACTAAGAAATGAGCCAAAACGTCCACAGTTATACCTTATCATCATGAATACAAAATCAATATAAAATACGGGGCACACCTATAGAAAAATTAATATTCTTGCGTGTATTATAAGATTTGTACTATACAGGCTGTCTCTAAATTACGTGGACATGGCTTAACCAAGGATTCCGGGCTCAAAATAAAACGATTTAACCAAACTTATCTATAGCCATAATGGTCTCGTTAAGCCGGTATTCTTCTTCAAAGTTCTTGAAGAGAAAGTTAACTGTTCTTATAACAAAGGAACGCCTGAAACAATTTGGATGAAATTTGGTATGACGTCCCACAAGAAGTGACATGTCACATTTGCAGGTAGTTTTAGTTACTTACAATGAAACGCTAGTATTAAAAACAAGATTGCCACAACACATATCTTACTATGACCTTTTTGAGGTTAGGAAAATAACTTTAGTTAATATATCTTTAGAAAGAAGCACACGATAGGAATCTTTTTCGTGTCTTATAACTTTTGATATTTCTTACTGTTTATCACAAAAAGAGAAAGTGTAAGTGACTGTAGTATTTTTTTATTGAAAACAGATATACTTTACTGCCTTTTAACTGCTTAATTTTTTTTGAAAAAAAGTCATGAATTAGTAAATTATATTAGGAATTTGTTTTTCTGTGGTATGGTATATTGTCCCGTAACTTGAAATTCAAAATTAAGACATTTTGCAAGAAAGACTCTTTAGCCATTTACATATATTGTTCCGTTTTCTGACTAAACCGTAATAGACAGCAAGGTTGGGAACGATATATAAAAGGTTACTAACGAATAACTCTTTCTGAAAATAAATTAGTTATACGCCTAAAAGGCACTAGACTAGAGTATACCCCTTTTCAATAAGTAGCTCTGCAGCCATTTAAATTTTCTTATTTTGTGGCTAAACGGTAATAAATATCAAGAAATTGTTTTCTACTAAATGTTTCTTTCTGAAAATTTATTAACTACAGTTATCTTCCGAATTTCAAAAAAGTTATAGTAAGATATGTCTTGTAACAACTCTGTTTTTCACGCTAGCAGTTCATTGCAAGAAACTAGAAGAACCTGTAAAAGTGACTTACCTTCGTGTAGGACCTCATACCAAATATCATCTAAATCGGTTCAGGCGTTCTTTTGTTATAAGGAAAATTAACTTTCTCTTCGAGAACTTTAAAGAATCCCGGCTTAACGAAGAAACCATTATGGATATAGTTAAGTTTGGTTAAACCGTTTTATTTTAAGCCCAGGAATCTGTGGTTAAGCCATGTCCACGGAATTTAGAGATATCCTATATGTTAGCGAGATTTTTTCGATTGTTTGCAAAATCATTGCTCTCATTTTCACAAAAATAACAATCTACAATTAAAACTTAAGGTTCACAGAATTTTTTAATTAGTATTTTAGCAATCGAGTAATAGGCGTCTACATTAAATCGTACGTCAAGTATTAACCCAGAAAATTCAAGGCACATGTGGTTTAGTAGTCATACACGTCTAGTTCATAAAACTTTTGGGACACATGTTATGGAACCGCTAGATCTCAATGGCCTTTAGGCTTTTCAGAATTCAGAAATTAACTAAAAAAATTAATTCTGTTTGAAATAAGAGACTTCCTGTATCCACGAGTACAAAGTATTTTACTTAGAGAGGCCGATTCATATTTACCAATTCTCAAAGTCATTACATATTTCCTCAAAAATTTTCCCATACACAGTTGTTTGATAAGTACCCAGAAATTACATATTTAATTATCTGATCTTTCTCGACAGCATTTGCACACGCGCCTTGCCTTTATAGTTCCAATGATTTTTACCATAAGGCCAATGAATTTCCGAAGTGCCTCTTCTTTCTCTTTTGCAACTTTTATTTCATTTTCTTCGGAGAACTCGACGTCATCTGAGGAGGTATAATCCAAACTGTGTTTGGTAGTAATTACGCTTAAAGCCAAAACACTCATTCCAAGGTGCCTTGCTCCAAGTACTTCGTGCGCCAACGATGTTCCAATGGCATCCGCACCCAGCGTTTTTAAAACTTTCACTTCCGCCACTGTTTCAAAATTTGGTCCACCGACACAGGCGTACACACCATCTACAAATACGCCTTCTAGGTCGTTCTCTCTGCAAACAGTTTTCGCTTTTTCTATCAATCTTCTGTCGTATGCCTTATTCATTGCAAAGAAGCGCTTCCCCCATCGGTTGTCGTTGGAGCCACGCAAAGGATTGCTTCCTTCGATACCCATGAAATTCAAGTGATCTTTCACTAGCATAATGTTCCCGACTTGTAAATCTTCACGGATAGCACCCGCGTGGTTTATGATTATCAGATGTGTCGCTCCAAGGTATTTCACCAATCTAACAGGCATGATGCATTTTGATAAGCTGAACCCTTCGAAGAAATGTGGACGACCGTATACAATCACCACTGGCACGTCATTCAAATTTCCAAATACTAACTTGCTGTCTTTTCTTATTTCACCCACTGGAAAATTAGGTATTTCTGCACATGGTATTTCAATTTTGTCTGTAATGTCTTCAGCTAATGAGTCTGGAAGGGGAAAAAAAATCATTCTTTAGTTGTGAGAGAACAAATAATTTAAAATAACGAGAAAAATACCGCACTCTACACATTCACAGAGAGTAGCTAAAGGAAGGAGATATCTACATGATGGACAAAATCATAACAAAGTATTAATAGTACTAACTGAGCACGGACTATAAATACTAACTACATAGTATGAAAAATATAGAAAATAATCAATAATTGGTGATCCCACTAGGGCCATTCAAAAGAGTATCCACCAAAGACCGCAGTCAAAAACGATTTTAGATGGAAGTATCCATCCCGGTCTAGAACTATTTAAACAAAGATTGTCCTAATGGCAACGCGAATATACGAGGGTGGTCCGATAAGTACTTAGCCTACAAAAGAATAACAAAAATTTGGGAAAAGTGGCGATTTATTTATCAACATTATCTCCTTTGAGCTCGATACACTTTATACCCAGCGATGCTCCAACTTCTTTAACCCGTCTGAAAAATACGTTTTCTGGAAGTCTGCAAAGTAGGCCTCCGTAGCGGCGATAACCTCCTCATTCGACTCAAATTTCTGCCCGGCGAGTGACTTTTTCAAATTTGGAAACAACGGGGCCAAATCCGGAGAATACGGTGGATGGGGCAGCAGTTGGTAGCCTAATTCTACCAATTTGGCCGTGGCGACGGCGGAGGTGTAAGCCGGTGCGTTGTCATGTTGGAAGAGCACTTTTTTCTTCGCCAAATGGGGCCGTTTCTTCTGCAATTCGGCGTCGAATCGGCCCAATAATTCGGCATAGTAAAGCCCTGTGCCCGTTTTGCCCTTCTCCAGGAAGTCGATGTAGATCACACCTTTTGAATCCCAGAAAACAGTGGCCATCACCAACTCCACTGTTTCGACTGTTCCTTGATCTCTGGTGTATACCAGTATATCCATGTTTTTTGTCGACGGTCACGAAACGACGTAGAAATTCCTTCGGATTGCGCTTAAACACCGTCAAACACTGCTCTGAACTGGTCTTACGGTTGCGCTTGTTGTCCGAACTGAGGAAACGCGGCACCCATCGCGCCGACAGCTTTCTCATGCCTACTTCATGCAGGTTATGATCCACACGGTCTTTTGAGATGCCTACTGTCTCAGGTATCTCGCACACCTTCAATCGGCGGTCTGCCAATACGAGATCGTGGATTTTTGTCACGCTATCCTCCGTGGTAGCCGTTTTCGGGGCACTGGGGCGTGGCTCATCAAAAACCGACTTGCTACCACGTTGGAACTCGTTCAACCAATTTTTGACGGTCGCCATTGAAGGAGAAAAGTTACCGTACACAGCATCCAAGCGCTCTTTGATTTCGCTGCGCGATTTCCCTTCCAAAAACAAGAATCGAATCACCGACAGATATTGCTCTTTTTCCATTTTTCTCAAATCCGCGGGCAAGCTCGCTTCCACACTCGGTCAAAACAAAACTACGCGTCCGATTCGGCTAAAATTTTGACAGTAGCTGTCTTCGATAATGTACTAGGCGATTAAAAATTGCTCTTGCGATAGTGGTGCTATCGGGCGGTGAGGCTAAGTACTTATCGGACCGCCCTCGTACGTGAGGATAGGTCATATCAACCCTAAAAAGTTGCAGACTACTCAATCGAAAGATTCACAAATCAGTTCAGTTCAAACGTCAGTTCAAACGTCAAGAAACTCTTTAAGACTCTTGCTGCTGTCTTCTTACTGCTGTTGTTGGTGATCTCGCTCTGTACAAACGGAGCTAAATATTATGAAATAAGTAAGATCAACACGCACATCAAAAACAACAACCTTTAAGAGTTTCTTATTTAAGATAGACAGTAGAATGTCGGCAATAGAAGAATTAATAAAGCAATTCTACCAAAAGCTTTGTAAAAAATATACAACGATCCCAAGACAATTTAGATTTATCTGTATCAATTTTCTCTCAGGAATTCAATTCTTATAAGCTTATTAAATAAGAAATTTACTTCTCATTAAAAGAAATTATACTATTTCAATTTTTTAAATTTATATTACTGACCATGTGGTTTAGAAAATTAATTTTTGCCATCTCCTTGCGCTGGTGTAGCAGAAATGACTTCAACTATCTTCGTAATACATTTCAATAAATCTGGGCCCTTGCTGTTTGCGGCCTGCAGAATTTCGTCGTGGGTAACTGTTTCCTTGGAAGTATAGTCCATTATACATTTATGGGTTACCAGACTAATGCCCAACACAGAAATTCCGCAATGTGCAGCGGCCAGTACTTCGGGCACCACAGACATTCCAACAGCATCAACGCCGGATGTTTTCAACATGTTCAACTCTGCAACCGTTTCGAAATTGGGCCCCGCCACAAAACCATACACGCCCTCGAATATTTTTCCACCGACTTCAAGACCTTGTAAAATTTGCTTCGATTTTTCTATTAACGTCGGATCGTAAATATTTGAAAGCGCTGGAAACCGAGTTCCCCAACGGTTATCGTTTCGGCCGCGCAGTGGGTTTGTTCCACTAAATCCCGGAAAGTTCACGTGGTCTTTGATTATCATTATATCACCTACAGAATAATCACTGTTCACAGCCCCCACGTGATTTATTATGATCAAGTGGGTTATGCCCAAAATTTTCATTACACGAACAGGTATTGCACATTGCATCATAGAAAATCCTTCGTAATAATGAGGATGGCCTTGCATTAGAACGACTTCGACTTCACCCAGTCTTCCGAAGATGAAACGGGTGTTAAAATTTGTTATTTTGGTTCTTGGGAATTCAGGTATTTCCGAATGCAAGACGTCAGTCCTTTCGGTTAGTGAGTCTGCAACGCTACCTGCAAAATATGCCTGTGAATAGAATTTGATTTAGACAGCACTGAAGATAAAATCACATTATAAATGAAATGGGAAAAGAAGTAAATTTCTTATTTAAAAATTACAAAAAACGATTAGCAAAAATCGAAGCTGTAATTATATTGGATGATACAGAACAAAACGTCTCGTTAAATGAGGACATCTAAATAGTAAAAATAAATTAAGTAAATGACAGTTTAACGAAATATTATGTGCAAAAGAATCGAGACTAAAAACAAGAGATAAGGATAAGGAGTACTTCACAGATTTTCTTACGAAGTCAATTCTTTAATGAAACTTTAACAATCACCATTTAATAAAGATCTTTGGAAATTAAAATTAATCAAATCCGTTGTAAAAGCAGCGTTTCATGTAAGACAAATTCATCTAGTAGATGCTGTTTACATATTTTTCGTGCATATCGTTTGCAATAATTGTCAAAATATTGCATTCCCTCTATTCTAAAAAAATTCTGAGGCAATGCTTTTGAGGTTGTCAAAATTCTCATATACTACTTTTACTTTTTTTAGAGAAGCGACTCTTGAATGAAAGCCAGTTTTTAATTTTAAATTGTGACCTCTGAACTTCAGAAAAAAATGCAATTATATCAGAAATAACATATTTTCATAATGTACTAAAAGGACTAACATAGAACAGAGATGTTGTAAACTTGTCAATTTTTGAGGTATCACGATTTGAAATGGACATGCTGTATGTACACTCGTGGACTTTAAAAAAGCCCATGTTTTTACAGCCCCTGCCCACTACTTTCCCGGCCGACTATATTAATCCGACCGACCTAAAGCTATTTACGGGTACTCTTGCAACCTTTCCAACATTTACCTGCACTTGTATGATGTATTGATGCTTCAATATAATACTGCTTTACAGGATCGGATTCACTATAGAAAAAAGTTTCATTTTTCGAGAAAAAAATCATAAAAAAACTCTGTTTGTCCTAAAACGTAATAAATATTACAGAAAATAATAAATTCCCATTAATAGCTAAAAAAGATAGGAAATTTATCTTTTAACTTTAAGAAAATATGACAAAAATCAAAATTCTCTTAAAAATCATATCAACTGGGAACTGGCGGTATTATGAATTTGATACCATACCAGGTTTTCATTCACAATATCCTTGTCTTATAAAAAGTTCTTAAAATTTAAAAAATGAAGAAAATAAATAAAACTAATTTTTTTAAGAAAGTTAATTTTAAATGATTTTATTCTACGTAACTACTACCCCCATTACATTTACAGTACTTGATATTACTTAACTTAAACAGTTTACCTGATTTACTAGCGGAATTTTTGAACTTTGAACTCCTATTTTGCGAAAGTGTAAACATGATTTTATTTTATGTTATTGTTATTAATGGATATTTAATGTTTTCTATGGCGGTTTTGGAATTTTTATGACAAGCAGACTTTTTTAAAAAGAATGATTTTTTTTCGAAAAGTGAAAAATTAAAAGGTTTTTCCTATAGTGAACTCGATCCGTGGACACGGTGTATATTGGATTCTATACAGGCTGTAACAAAAATACAGACCGCTACTTCAGGGGCGTATTCTACAGATCAAAATAAAAAAAAAAAGGTTCACGTAAACATGTATAAAGGGTGTTCACGAGAAGCTGCAATAACAATTAACTCTCTTATTTAAACTTTTACAAAGTAACTTATATTCGAAAAGTTTCGGGAGAAGTCCTGTCCAATTTTATGGTAATATCGGAAAAATAAGTGACTGTCAGGTTTTTGAGTTTTCAATTGTTTTTAACTTTTTTTTTAATAAAACAATCTCTTTTATAATCGCATCGCGTTCAAAACGTCATACTAATTATGTCTCTTTTCTTCCAAAGCCTAGTATTTTTCTATTATTTGGCAAATAAATCTTGATAATAAAGGAAAATGTCTACAACTAACTAACTATTTGAAATTTTACGAGCTAACTTAAAATGGGAAAGTTTTATGACTTTTTTGCTAGATTTTATGGCTTTTTTGCTAGATTTTATGGCATTATAGGAAAAACAATGACTATTTGGTTTTGGAGAATTATAAATGTTTTTGTATTTTCTTACAACCTGTTCAGGATGTCTAATTAAATTCGTCTCCAAAAAAAAATATTTTCTAGCTATTGATACGGTTTTCCGCGAACACCTTGTATACATGTTTAAACGATTTTTTTCTACATTTACTTTAACATTTTGATTAAAATGAAATATATAATTTTCAATTTCATAATTTTAATAATTTAACTATAACATGAAAACAGCTAATTTTTTGGACATTTATTTGAACTTTTTTATCATTTTAGTCAGCAGAATTTCTCAGAAGTAGCAGCTACTTCAATGATATATCCTACAGATTAAAGTGAAGAAAAGAAAAACATTTATACAGAGTGTTCGCGGTAAACTGTATCATAGCTAGAAAAGGACTTTCTAGAGGATACATCTTTATTAGATATCCTGAACGCGTTGCGATGATAAAAAGCTGATATTCTGTTAAAATAATTTTAAAAATAAAAATTGTCATTTGTTTTTCTGATACTGCTATAAAATCGAGCAGAAAAGATCCTGTAACTTTCCTAATTCAAGTTACCCTGTGACATTTCAAATAAAAAAATTAGCTACTGTAGACATTTTTCTTGAACACTAAAATTTATTTACCAAATAATGGAAAAAAAATAGTAGGCTTTGAAAGAAAATATTTTAGAAAGACAATTAATATGACATTCTGAACGCGATGCGATGATATAAATTATTGGGTTTTATTAAAAAAAAGTTAAAGACAATTGAAAATCTCAAAAACCTGACAGTCATTTGTTTTTCTGATATTGTCATAGAATTGAGCACGACAGGTCCTGAAGCTTTTCCAATACAAGTTACTTCGAAAAAATTCGAATAAAAGAGTTGGTTGTTGTTGCAGGTTCCCATGAACATCCTGTATACATATTTATATGAATACATGTTTATATGAATATATATATTTTTTTCGTTATTTTGATCTGTAGAATACGACTCTGAAGTAGCGGCCTGTATTTTTGTTACACCCTGTATACTTACATAAAATTCCCAAAAATCTAATAATTTTCTGAGTTTTCTTGGTTAGATATAACTATTTCTTTAGAATTTTAATTTTACTATAATTTTATACTATATACAATTATAAAATTATGAATAATTTTGTTGTATGTCGTTTTTGACTTATTATGAAGCAAACTGGCTTCAATTTGTCAATCCTAATGCAATGTTAATGTTATTACGAGGTACTAATAAATTGTTGCATGTAATATTTGGTTACGTGGTAATAATTTGTTTTTAGAGTGTAGTCAGTTTTCTATCGGCGCTTGTAGTGAGAACAATTACATTACAATTTCGAACGTATTAACGTTACAATTTTTTAACGAATATTATATTTTTCACTATTTGTAATGAAATCTTATACTTATAACTTAAAAGATATTACTGAAACAAAACTACCTTATACGAGTCTTCTAAATGTAACCGCTCTCAATAATTTATGCAGATTTTAGCCTCGCAATAATACAGTCGGCCGGTAAAGCAGTGGACAGGGTAAAGGCTGTAAAGGCATGGGCTTTTTTAAAGTCCACGAGTGTACATTGCTGATCAAAGAAATAAGACCTGCGGGAAAATTTTGCACAAGCATCAATTATTAGGTATTTTTTGAACAGAGTTCAAATCTCGTAAATAGCAATAGCAAAGGAAATATCTCGTACGAAAATTTTCCCATGTGAGTTCTACCTAAGTAAATAAGTCAAGCTTATACATTTTTCTTTTAGCCGAACTCACTGTTTTATTCAAACTAACGCAGACCTCATTGCAAATGACTGGAATGAATCTTTATATTGTCTTTTTAAATTAATACTTGACAAGTTATTGAATAAAATCTTGTATCTCACTGCAAATGACTCTAAAGCAGGCCATTCACTGGACAACATGTCGAGCAACATGTTGTAAGTTATGTCATGCTGAAGACATGTTGACGAACATCTTGCCGAACAAGTTGCCCAGCATGTTACCTAGTATGTGGCCTACTGAAGATATGTTGACGAACATGTTGCCCAACATGTTGCCCAACATGTTGCCCAACATGTGGGCTCTTTAACATGCCCTTTTTTGTATTATAATTATTCTTATTTTAAGCTAAACAAACAACTTAAAGAAACTTTAGGTAAGTACTTACCTAAACCAGACCCACTCAATATTCCTATTTTAGGTGTATGAGCCGTTTTCAAACGTATGTACTGAGCCGCATAACAGATTTCTTCAAAGCTAGAAGTTAAAACTTATATTTGTAAATTGTTCCTGTAATATTCACAAAATTGAAGAAGAACTTATTAATCAGCAACCAAATAAATACAAAAAATAAATTAATTGCAAGACTGTTTCGATTGCAGTGGACCTCATGAGCATCCCCCGTACAGCTGTTTCGGCCCTATTTGGGGGTTCTTCAGCGAGTGAGTAGCTCAAGAACTCCACTTACTACAAAACTGACCTCGAGGTTACATAGATTAAATCTTTAGAGGCACATGCAGAATAAGTAGCTTTCAGATGTGTGTATTACCTAACTCCGTAATCCAGGTCACTCATTTTGTAAAGTTTATTGCTTCAAGGGGTAATTAAAGTAATTCACAAAGAATTTAGAAAGATATTATTCCCAACAGAAAATGTCACCGGTGACAGAATAATTTTATCATGGATAACCGAGATATTAAAATTAAATAAATTACGGACAGCTAGCTAGAGTTTCCTAAGCAGACTCCTAGGCAGTTTTAGCTCACTCTTTAACAGAGAGACATATTATTCTGACTGGAGGAAGAGAAGAGCACCTCAAAAGTCAGTCCGAGCACCCATATTAAAGAACTTGGCTTATGACAACATTTTAACGTCGCCTATGCCTGAAGTGGTAAAACTAGTGACTTTTGCTGACAATTTGAACTACACTCCGCAAAAAAATTATCGCATGACTTGTATTTTTTTGGTAAACATTTTTATATTTGTTTGATTTGTCTATGTTTTTATAAATAGTGACAGGTTACAGTTCTGAGAAATTAATTAATTGGATTAACTGATCTAGAACTTAAATATTCTTTTTTTTGCAAGAATTTGTAGTAAGGGCAAACACGCCATATTGTAAAATGATTTGAACAAGCCATTATTCTGAAAATTTTAGTTATATTTATTAAATTTAAGTCGTAATCAAACTGTTAAAGCCCTTGTATTGATTGAAGATGATAATAACCAAGGAAAAGAATTGAGCCCACTTAGTGTTGGACACTTTTTATACCGAATGTACTACTTACTCCTTCCGCGGCTCCAATGCATTTGCATTGCTATTGAGTGGGAGGGGAAGGGTTACAGTGCGAGCCTTCGCATTCCGCAGAAATTACTCTGGGCGCGGACTAATGCAGTCCGAATACTAAATTTTCGTACTGCTCGCGTAGCAAGTGGGCCAATTTCTTATCCCTGGTCATAACCAAAGATATGCAGCCTCAACCAACGATGCTCAGGAGTTGACAATTTCAAGAATTCTAGTCAGTTTAGGGAAAGCGTGGATTAAGAAATAGAGCAGGGCAAGGTCATAAAAGGACAAGTGCCTTAAAGGCCCAGTTTTTTACGTTTAAGTGCCCTGTGTACACGACACGGCACGACAAAAATGCTGAAAATTTAATTCTACGATGCAATGAATGTCCAAATTACCACACAAACCATAAGAATTAGTCTTCGTGATTTAGGAAATCACGCTAGAGTACCCTGTAAAGGTCTCTTAAAAACCAAAGTCCCTTAAATACCAAGATTGCAATTTGTCAGAGAGCGCGTTGGTTGGAATGCTCATAACTGAGCCAAAAATTGGTTACAGATGAATCACTGTTGTGTTTGTTTAGTTCAGGTGGACGTATACCAGTGTCCAGAAGAGATGGCGAGTGGTATGCGTAATGCAATTTTAGAAATACGTTAAATTTCGGCGACGGTTCCATTATGGTCTGGGATAGGGTATCTTTAAAGGTGCGTACAAATTTTGTTTGTGACCAATGGTACTGTGATTACTGATACAGGGAGGTTTCTGAACAAAGTGTTGTACCTCAGCGCCATTCATTGGTCCAGACTTCCTATTAATGCGGGATGAGGAAATTATACTGCCCTGCTAGAATCCCAAATCGAAATGAGATTGAGCATGTTTGTGACCACATCCGGTTCTCTTTGCATACAACCCAACCTCCAGCAATAGCTTTAAGTCAAGTCTCAGTAAGAGCAGCTGAACCATCTAAATCCAGACTATATCAGAAGTGATATTGAGTACCTTCCAAGCAGGATGCAAGGCTATTACACAAGCTAGAGGCGGAAATACTCATTACTACTGTTCTTTTTAATTAATAATATTTAACCTAATTGTGTTGTTCGATATAAAATTAGGGATTTCTTAATAATAATGGGTTAAAATTTAACTAGAATAAGTAATGAAAATGATTAGAATAAGTAATAAATAATAATAAAAATTAATATTAACCACTAGAAAATAAATTATGTCGTTTAAAGGAACAAAAGCAAGTGATGCGATAATTTTTTTTGCAGAGTGTAGTTGCGATGGCGAAGACAGCAGATAACCCAAAGACGTTGATGAGAATAGAAGAATGGGTAGAAAAAAACTCCAACTTGCAGCCGAAAAAACGAAAGTAATCATAATGTTAAGAAGAAGAAAGTGCTGTGATGTGAAATTAACTGTTACGTACTTAAGGTGAGGCTGTAATTTATTTTAAAATAATACTCGATTAAACTAAAACTAATTTATTAACGACTTTTAAAATTAAAATTAATTTATCTAATGCAGATTAAAAAGTAATTTATCTTAACAAAAGTCGAGCGATTAATAATAATAATAATAATAAATTGTCTTTATTGCACTCCCAAAGCATAAGGACAAAGAAAAATTAACTGCTTATAAACTCTACTTCGAACTGAAATCTATTGCTCCGACCAACTGTTTAAATATGCGAGCTGGTTTCGCGATCTTTCTGTCGGGCGAACATTCGAGGATCTCGCTGTCTGTGGAATTACCCAAAAAATTCCGTCGTGGAAATAGACAGACTGTCACCGAAGCTCGGGATTATAATACGTCAGGCTCCAGCGTGTGTAGCCTGCGTCAATTAGTGTCGTTGAATCATCACATTACCTAATACTGGGTTTCCACACCTCCAGCAAATGGTATCGAACATTTAGAATCATATTCATGTTTGGTTGATTTAAAACTTCTGAACGTTGAAACAGTCAGAAATTTTAAATCAATCAATCTCGAGAAAAATTCTGAACGCCGGATGCCGTATGCCGAAGGTGTGGAAACCCAGCATGAGAGCCAGAATTAACAGAAATTTCAAATTTCACAAACATGTGAAACATGTCACTGAGAGTCCTCAAAAGCACCAGCAGCTAACAAGAATTATGCCGAAAACTTATGGACCAAATGAAAGCTAGCGGAGACACCAACCGTAACTAGCGGGGGCACCAAGGGAGGCTGAGCCGGCTCTGGAAAGTTTTAAACCTGCCCTACGATGGCCCGACCTGACATGAAAATATTTTAAAAATACGTAAAACCATTGGAATAAAAACTTATAGAGCCTGCCCTACACTACGATAAGCCTCCCCTGAATATTTAGTCTGGCTACGGCCCTGATTAACTGGTGGTACAGCTGTGTCTTGGACTTCTCAACTGCAAAAGTCTGTTGCACTGTCAACCACTGAAGCCAAGTTCGTCGCTGCCAGTGAAGGTGCAAAGGAATTAGTGTGGCTTAATAGATTGTTATTCGAAATAAGTAACAGGAAGGATGTACCAGTGTTGTTTGTCGATAACGCGAGTGCAATCAAATTAGTTAAAAATCACGAATTTCATGAAAGATCGAAACGCTTTGCAGTACGCTATTATTTTCTTCGCGAGCTTAATCAAAAAGGTATTATCAACGTTGAGCATGTACGTTCTGAGGATCAACTAGGAGACATGTTTACCAAAGCACTTAGTTCAGTTAATTTTAAATTAATGTGCAACAAAATAGGGCTTTCTCAATAATCCCATAATATTGATTCAGTTTACGGGGTCGTGATGAGATACTGAATCATTATTCTGTTTTCCTAATCTAGTGAGTTTAGTATGTATTGATATACTATTTTGTTATCAACAAGTCAGTTTGTGTATATATTTCAACTCGCCGTTTAATTAATTAAAAGTATATTCTTCGGTCATTTGAATTATTTCTTTCTTCGCCGATTCCATCCAACCATCTCAGAAGGGTGCATCTTAAAAGTGGTTCATTGTATCAGAAGACTTCAAGATTTCAAATATCGAAGCATGGTTCAGTGCCAACTAATACGAGTATACCATCTGAAGCAAATAATTAATAGACATGGCTATTTCACAAGCTATAAATGCAGGATAAAAAAACTTGACTTCAACCTTACAGTCTTTCATTCTTATAGTTTTCCAATTACTTAAAAAAGGAAAGGATTAACTTGAAAGAAAACATATTTTTATTGCGTTATAGAATTACTTTAGTAATTGGTCTTGCCAGTTGTTACCCCTATAGTAGTTTGCAGACGATATGACGTACATTAATTAATAATATTATTAAAAAAAACTTAACCTATGACTACGAGTTCCCAATCTTCCATCAAAGTGTCACGCAGATCATCCAGATATCTACGAGGCTTTCTACGTCGTCGTAACACTGAGTTTCAAAGGTTCAAAGCTTCGAATTCTTACTGTGCTTTTCTTCATTTTTTTTAAGACTTCGAAACCTTCCAACACTTCATTTAAAAACAAAAAAAATTCGAAAAACTTTTCTGGCCTGCAGATTGATACTACTCTGCTTATCAACTAGTTGCCATTGATAACAAATTTCCGTTGTTGCCTACAATTTTATTTACCGTGCCGTACTTGTCAAATACTTACGTATATTTAATTTAAGTTGTAAGTACAAAATTTTTTAATCTCGAACCGTACAAAAAAATGAAGGGAAAACACTCAACGTTTCGCTAAATATTTATAGCTTCGTCAGGAGTGAAAAAAAGTAAATAAACAAGTTGTCAAGAGAAACAAGTCGTCAAGAGAAACGAAAAGGTAACATGATTTTAAATTAAAATACGAGTAAAAAAATACGGAATAAAGGGAAAAGTAACTAGAACTAAATTAAAACTATTTTTTTTTATTTGACAGATCTATATTCTGTTTAAAGAGTCCAGAAAACTACAAAATATGTCATTTAAATTTTTGTAGAGCATTCATTACTAAATAATCATAATTTTGATTTTGATTTTGATAATACTGACATTTTGTACAGTGAATGTAATATTTTTAAAAGACATTTCATAGAAATGTGTAAAATTAAAATGTCTCCAAATTCTATTAATAAACGTACGGACTTTGAAAATTTAAATGACATATTTTGTAGTTTTCTGGACTCTTTAAACAGGATATAGATCTGTCATTAAAAAAAAATTAGTTTTAATTTAGTTCTAGTTACTTTGTAACTTTGAACTTATATTTAATTTAGTTGGACAAATTCCAAAATCAGTGATTGTGAACATAGTAAGGGCCAATTGTACAAAGGCGGTTTAAACTCAAGTTTAACTGAACTAGGTTCAAATTAAACAAATTCGGATAGAATCTTAAGGACTTTGCCAATTAATGCATTCATAAACAAAGTTTGATGCGATTTTGTTCATTTTGAACCTGGTTCAGTTGAACGTCTGTTTAAACCTCGTTTGTACAACTCGCCCTTAGATTTATGAAATTATTAGAAAAATACTAAAAGAAGATTTTGTCTATAGCCCAAAAAATAGGTTGGTGGAAATACCAAACAATCGATTGGGGACAAATTGGTTCATAGTTTTCGGCATAGTTTTCAGACTTTCCATATGTTCCTTAAGCTACTTTTTCTGCTTTGGAGAATTGGGTACTTGGGGACAGCTGTCATTGGCTTTAGTCGTTCACCTGACTAAAGTTATTGGTTATCGTTGATCACGTGATAAGTGAAAACCAGTAGCAGCAATCCCCAAATACCCAATCTTCCAAGCAGGAAAATCAGCTTTACTTCACGGGCTTTTGTGATCAGTATCGCTGATAACAAAAAATACTGTACCTTATCTACTTCAGAAATCAACAGTAATGAGTTTTATAAAACCGACGTTGAAATTTCTTCAGGTCACGTAAAGTTTGCATAAATCATAAATTTGGAGATGGGGTTTTAATTTATTTATCCGTATCATGAACAGGCATTTAACGTCCTTATGTTGTCCTTGGGGGTCTAGTTTTTAAAATGTTAAGATTATTTATAAGTTTAAATTTTATAAGGCTATAGTTTATAAAGTTATTGTTGAGACTGAAATGGTTAGTATGAATTCTTGTAGAATTGTGATATATATTGTGGCGAGCCGCTCAGTGCTGCGTCACGCTGAGGGCGTCAGGAGGTCGGTTCGCTGTTGTGCGTCATCGGCCATCACGCCACCGGGGCCTACACCGGGGTCACATCGAACAGACTGGAATCTTCCCGCATAGACAGTTCCAGACGGCGGCGAATGATATAAAATCGCCCCGGGTTGACTCACGAGTCAGTCGAATTCGAACAGCGAAC
Organism: Prosopocoilus inquinatus; assembly: GCA_036172665.1. Taxonomy (NCBI): domain Eukaryota; kingdom Metazoa; phylum Arthropoda; class Insecta; order Coleoptera; family Lucanidae; genus Prosopocoilus; species Prosopocoilus inquinatus. The sequence continues at coordinate 27,018,365 of CM069876.1, read as the reverse complement.
GTCGAAGTTAGATTTTAGTGTGTAAATAAATTGTTACAAATAAATTAGTTTTTAAGCTTTATTAAATTACGGTTAAGTTTGTATCGAGTGTTTTATTCGTTTAAATAAATAAATTAAAACCCTAGAAACGTAACAATATATATGATATATTGAATTTCTTTGTTGTTTGCTAGATTTTTTTTGTTCATTTCTTCTATAGTGATGAGTAAAGAGCGGATTCTATGCTAAATGCATATTGCATGCATATTTTGCATATTTGAGCATTTTGTTCAATTTTCGCATATTTCTTAAAAACGTGCATATATATGCATATTTGAAAGAATTTGTGTCGAAGTGAGTAAATTTTTTCCTGAATTCTTAATTCGTCAGAACATGTTGTTGCATTAATTACGGTCTAGTTTGCACCCTTCTTGGGCTTAAGCAGGCAGAATTTTCCAAGTAGTGAATTAGGGATTTCCAAGTACTTTCTTAACGATGCGGTGGGGCGTTCATGTTTGCAATATTGTTTCATCACTTCTTCACGGATTATTAGTCGGTTATTGCTGCGAACGTTTAGTTCTTCCGTAAAAGTATTTTTGTTTGTGAGAAGTGCAATATGCCGAAAGACAATTCGAGCCTGGTTAATTCCTGGATCAGAAGCTATCCCGAGCTTGCTTACACCAATGGAAGCGTATTCTGTAAAGCCTGTAGTAAAATGGTAAGTTTTAAGTTTGTTTTCTTCCTCCTTAGGTAAATATTTGCTTGGTTCTTGAATATTGAAAGTTCAGACAGTTTAAAAAATTCAAGTTCTTGTTGTAGATACCAACCCAACGAAAATTTTCGGTCACACAACATGTCGGGACAGAACTACACAAGTCAAAATGCAAGAAGATGAATGAATCGAAAACATTTCAATTACCCTTAGACAGTGGGCCGTCGTTGATGACTTCTTCTAATGAACAACAAGAATTTAATGCTGATTTATGCGAGGCGATGATTTGTGCAAACATACCTTTGAAAAAACTGCAAAATTCTATTTTTAAAAGTTTTTTGGAAAAATATACCAAGAAAAATGTTCCCGATGAAAGTACGTTAAGAAAAAATTACGTGCCTCGCATCTACAACGATACTCTAAAAGAAGTCAAGAAAATCGTAGAAAATCAATATATTTATTTTATTGTGGATGAAACTACTGATTCTTGTGGGCGTTACATTGTAAATTTGTTAATAGGGTCTTTGCGGGAAGATAAACCTAGTGAATCTTATTTAATAGCCTGTACACAGTTAGACAAAACTAATCATTTAAGTATTTTAAGATCTGTTAATGAATGTTTTATGAAATTTTTCTCACCTAATGTAGTTCCTACTGAAAAAATTTTACTTATGGTATCAGATGCTGCCCCTTTCATGGTTAAAGCCGGGCAGCAATTTAAAACAATTTATAAAAATTTAGTTCACGTGAGTTGTTTAGCTCATGGATGTAACAGAGTAGCTGAACATATTAGATGTGAATTTTCTGATGTAAATCTACTAATTAGTACCATTAAAAAAATATTTGTCAAAAGTCCCCTACGAGTTCAGTTGTACAGGGAAAAATTGCCGAATGTACCTTTACCTCCCGAACCAGTGTTGACTAGGTGGGGAACTTGGTTGGAAGCAGCAATGTTTTATGCTGAACATTTTGTAGCAATTAAGGAATTGGTTGTAAAGTTTAATGCCCAAGATAGTGCTGCTATTGGAAAGGCACAAAATATTGTAACAGAAACTTCATTGGCAAATCAACTGAACTTCATCAAAATGCATTACAGTTTTGTAATACAAACTATAAACAATTTAGAAAAACCGAAAATGTCTTTAATAGAATCCGTTAAAATTGTTAAAGAATTTAAAGAGAATATTTCAAAAGTTCCAGGTAAAATCGGCAGTTCAGTAAATAAAAAATGTTTATCCGTTTTAGATAAAAATAGCGGCTTCAAAACCCTTGAGGAAATTTACGAAATTTTGAATGGAAACTTTGAAATTGACTTAAGTGTAGAATTTTCAGCTATGAGTCACTTTAAATATGCCCCAATTACCTCCGTGGATGTTGAAAGGAGTTTTTCAATTTATAAAAATATTTTGTCAGATAAAAGGCAAAATTTCCTGGTAGAGAACTTGGAAAAACACATTGTTGTAAATTATAATCGAAGATTTTTTTAGTCTTTATAATATTTACTTAATAATGTACATACATAATATACATACTTCCTTCATATAAGCGTTTACAAATAAATGTAAATAAATTGTATAAAATATAATGTTTTTTATTTGAATAAGAATGCCCATAAAACACAGTAGACCAGTTATTGCATTATTTGAAGTGTTCGGCCTATCTTGCACATATTTCGCCATTTTTAGTGCATATATATGTGCATATTTCATCATTTTTTAGTGCATATATATGCGCATATTTCATCAAAATTACTCGCATATAAATCCGCTCCCTAGTGATGAGGCGTCAGATGCAAACAGTTCTATTCAACTAAACCTTCCAAAATTAGTTTAATACGCTACGCTGCCGCCGTGCTAATGATAAAATTATAATTTACGTTATTCCAAAAAAGAAATTAGAGGCATACAGCATACGTGCCCAAAAAGGATAGTCTTCATTCAAATCTAATTTATAACTAATAACAATATCCCATCTCACTCACTTGGATTTTAGTTCACATATTTTCCAATTTCTTTCGTTTATTCCTCTCTTTTTCTCTTTTTTGCCAATCCTCAATTCTCAGATCTTCTTTACAGCTTCCGTGATGACGATTTCCAGGCTCTTCTTATTATTGTCGCCTTAGTATCTGTGCTCTGACAACTTGAGTAAATTGTACTTAGCTTCTTGGCTCTCATTTCTAGACTTTTCTTTGTTTTTTCTTTCTTCGACACAACCCGTACTATCTTAAAACCGCTAGTGCAAAACGAAATATACTCTCACAATAACCCATAACACTTCTTAGCTATTTCTATTATTTATTATTATATTTTATACTGGTTGAATTCTTTTATGATGTATTTGCAAATAATGTGAATTTTTATTTTCAAAAAGCGATTTATTGAATACTTGAATTACTTTTATTTCCCACGCAGTAATTTCTGGTCTTTGCATTTGAAATATTATACTGACACACGGCGAAGACGATTTGGAAGTAATACTCAAAGTAAATATTCCCTTTGCATCATTGATAGAGGTAACACTGCATCTAATTGTTCTAAAGGAAATGAATGATGTTGATGCAAATCATCTTATACGGATAAATAGCATAATAAATAGAAGACTTCAAAGAGTTTAGCATCTAATCTTCAGGTTGTCATACAGGTGAAACATTTTTATTAACACTTATTACAGATTGTATTAAAGACAATGAAATATTATAAGAATGAACGGAAGTATTATATGCAAATATCTCTCAAAGAAATGATAAGTTCAGAAACGGAAATTTTATCACATCGAGTTCAATTTTTAAGACGCAGCACCTCCTAAGCGATTACATATCTTTCTTTCAGTTTTTATAAACTGGTTGATAAGTACTTGACTGCAAATGATATGATTATACGCACACACACGCGAGAATATAAAACTGATAAAAATACAGCTGTCTCTTTATTACCATTCAAATTAAATCTAAACATTACTTAAAATTACTATAAATATTTATCGATAAATATTCACTGGGGTTATTTACAATTTACTTAAGTAATAATTTAAATAAATCCAAACTGAGAAACTCCTTTAATCCTTTAGCCTATTATTAGATATGTATTCTACAATTTTTTCAACGAACTTCTTCAACGTCCCTTGTCTTGCTTTGCCAACATCCATAACTTCTTCGTGATTGGCTTCGCCATGATCCTGATAATCCATGACGCATACATTCGTTATTAGACTAAAGGCTAATACAGTCATATTACAATGTCTTGCAGTTAATACTTCGTGAACCGTCGACATTCCCACTGCGTCGACCCCCAATAACTTCAACATCCGCAACTCTGACACCGTTTCAAAATTCGGTCCCCCCAAGCAAGTGTAAACACCTTCGAATATCCTACCTTCCAGATTTTCATCTTTCCATACCTTTTTCGATTTTTCTATTAGGTCACGATCGTATGCCCGGCTCATGGGAGGAAACCTTGGACCCCATCGTAAATCGTTAGGTCCTTGCAGAGGATTGTTACCAGCGAAGCCCATCATGTTGATGTGATCTTTAATTAACATCACATCACCTTCCACGAAGGCCGGGTTGATACCCCCAGCAGCATTCGTGGCTATTAAAAATTGGACGCCTATGAGTTTCATTACACGAATGGGCATGGCACATTTCCATAGAGGATAGCCTTCGTAATAGTGGAAACGCCCTTGCATGCATACTACGTATTGTTGAGATAAGTATCCGAAGACGAGTTGCCCGACGTGACCTTCTACTGTACTAACAGGAAAATGTGGAATTTTCTCGTACGGTATAATAATCTTTTCGCATACAGCATCCGCCAAAGCACCTGCAATATTAAAGTTAAGTTAAAGGGAAAAAAAGTTTTCTTTTTATAACTGTTGCATAGTGACTTAACAACATACAGCAACATATACAATTAAAGCATACAGTTATTTTCAGCATAAAGTTTTCACAAATTTAAAAGCGATAATAAAATTATAGAGAAAGAAGAAGGAAAATATGATGCAAAATTTAATCGTAAAACTCAGGCCGACACTTTTGGGCAAACTGCTAGCCAGTCTCTAGTAGGCTCTTGTGGGTCGGTTTCGATTATCATTATGGTTCACATCGGTACTTAACTTTGGTCACGGGAATCTTTTTCAATTAAGGCGACGATTAAATATTTGAGTAAAGAAATCAGCATATATAGCGTGAAAGAATAAAAAAAATTAAAAATCCACACTAATTAGAAATCTTTCTGTGGCTTTTCTTTAAACCAGGATTTTTCTATTGATGGAACTTCATGACCACATAATTCCTTAATTAGGAAAGGTTTCGTAATAAAGTAAAATAAAAATATTATGGAAAGGGTCTTGCCAAAACTCAGAACGTGATCGCTAAATTACAATGCTCCTTAAGTGGTATAATTTCACCAATCAGAACTTGGATACAACGCGTATCTATGCGCTGATTGCTCAAAATATTCCCCTTTACAATGTCGAATGATGTATAGAATGTGGGGATAAATTTACTGTTGTTTCAATTATTCTACGTTTTGTGTCTTCATTGCCTAACTATCAGATGCAACTTAATCATGTGGGATACAATTAATTATGCAGACTCTGTACTTCTGAATGATATAGGGGCTAAAGCAGCTTATATACATATAATAACAGTCAAAGTAAATGAAATTGCATTGAATCTCTCGTTCTAAACAACTCTCGCACTCTTTCTTCAAAAACTTAACGCGACAATTGAGGTCAATCAACATCGCATTTAATACAATACAATTAATCAATGTTATGAATTTCAATTTAGTTTATTTAGCTTGAAAAACAAGCGCAATGTGTTTACCGCTTGTACCGACCATAATGGTAAAGAATAAGATGAAGCAACTCGAATATTAAAAATACATAACATGTCTTAGATAAAACATATCTTGCTGATTATTTAATGACGTAAAGCAACCATTAAATTTTAAATGGCGATGCAGATTTAAAATATCTTGAATTCAACGCTTGTCTCCTGTCTCATTCCGCAAATTTACCATATTTTAAATGTTTTTGTTTATATTCTGAGGATCTCATCTTTATTATTATTTTAGGTAGTTCCTAAAAATGCCTTTTCTATTTTAAAAATGATGGCGATCAACTTAACACAAGAGACGTTAAGGTGAATCTAAACTAAGCAAACATTGTTGAATAACAACAGTTGGCCACCTATTGACGAACCAATTCGCAATGATTTGGAAATATCCAAGTCTGGATCCACCTTCATATATTTTGAAAGATTGTTCATTTACTTGTATAATCGACTTCATTGAATGAACATCAGTACTTCTTATCTCAGATCAGATTATAAAAATATTATATTTTTTTAGTAGTATGAGATTGTACAATTAATATATTACCTAAATTAGTAAACAACAAAAATAAATCTGGTGGATAATCCCAAGTTAAATTCGGAGACAAAAAAAAATGTAAATGATGTTGAATATTAGAGTATGTCTGGTGATATACATACGTTCACAAAGGGATGCGCTATCTGGTTAATTTAGCTGCATGCTTAAACTGTATATTTATATCTACCCTCATTCCAATACGCACCCATGCCGGACCCACATATTATCCCAATCTTAGGAACCAACGTGATGTGCTTTTTAATGTACTCGGCCGTCTCTAGTAGACTCTCATACGAATATCTGCAATAAAAAATACGTTTGATTAAATACTTAAAACTAAGTACAGTGCAAACAAATGTTTCACACTAATCAATCATTTATGCTCGCATTGTAGATCGATCTTTTTGTGCTCGCACTACACCTTCATAGATCAATGTTTTAGTTTAAGCAAATACTGTAGCTTTATAGGTCAATGGATTAGTTTATAACCCCTTTTAAAATGAACAGGAAAGTTAGTTATAAAGGTTTTCTTCTCTCTAAGTTACCCTTAGATAAAATGCTCCTTACTAAAAACTCTTATTATTCAAAAAACTTATACATACAAAATTGTTTTAAAGATATTCATCATAAAAATTTTAATAGTTAAGAAAGTCATTGATTTTTCATGTTCATTTAAAATCGAGAAGGTTGCAAACAATTGAGGTATGTTCTACAAAAACAGCATATGCCTAAAAATCTAAAAATTATTTTGTAGCAAATAACATCACTTGTCTTAGGTTTATGTTTTTATGTTAGGTATTAGATTTAATAATTATAATCTACAATTTTTTATGTAAATGTTTTTTTTATAATGATTATAAAATTCATCTTCGATTTCATAAAATTTGACTCTTTTCCATTGACGTCATTAGAAATTCTTGGACGCCTTTATGTAATATTTATTTTCATTTAATCTAAATTAATCTTGTCACTAAGATCATGGATAATTTAATTTTCTTTGGAAATAAACTCTTGTTCTTGTGGTCAAGAAGAAAGCATCTACTGAAGATGGCAGCATAGCTGCCGAAATACGTATTTAGTTTTTGAACAAACTTTTTGTGGTTAGGAGGTTAAATCCATTTTCTTTGTTCTACAAACCACAGTCTTCAATACATTTTAATATTAATATTCTTTGGAAATGTTAATTGATTAGTTTCCAAGCCTCACTTCTAAGGGTCGTAGAACAGTCTGAGATCTTTGTCAGAACATTATTAGCAGAGTTGTGATTTTAGCCCAGGGCTTACTGAATTAGTAGGAAAATTTGCTGCTTGGACTGTACAGCTATGCAATGCGAATGATACTTTCTATAAATACAGTAAGCGCTCTACGCATTTGAACGAAGAAAGTTAGGGGTGTACACTTTGATGCAATACAATAACATTCAAAGTGGACACAAATCGTAATTCTGATTATCAGCAATTTTGAACAGCACAACTAGGTACATTAATTCTCCCATATGTTGGCACCAATACACCAACTTATGAATGGCGATACTTTTACTATCTAGGGACTTCACTAAAATTACAAGAGTACAATTAGGCAATGTGCGACAGCTTTGTAGATTAACGGCGGAATAAAGAGCTGGCCAAACAAAGAAGCTAAACTCCTAAAATAATTTCTTTTTGATTGACCAATTATTTCGGTCCAAATTAATCTTCCAACTATTACACAATAAAGTATTTATTCTTATTATAAGAAGAAGAACAAGAATATAACGGATTCTTGTTCTTCTTCGTAAACGTTTTCTTTAACTATTTCTAAAAGTCACTGATGGCCATTTAGTTCCTTTTTTCGTTACGCCATACACATACGCTTTTGAATTAATGAATAAAACATCTATTCATAAATAACTTATAATATTAGGAGAAACCTTTAATTGGATTAAGGGCCGATCTTTTCATCTCTCATTAACTTTAATCGTTGATTTATTCTCATGGTTATAATTATAGACACAATTGTTTTTGTGGAAATTAATCAACGGTTAATGTTAATCAGAGATGAAAAGACTGGGCCTTAGTTGGATTTGTTTTAATAAATGTTTGGCCCTCCTCTTTTAAGATCTCTTTAGTATTCCCCTATGAATGAATAAAGAAGACGGTATTATCTGCTCTTCCCACATTAATTTATCTTATACTTACGAATTTTCTGTTTTTTTTTTGCTATCTTAGCTCTTCAAGGTGCCACATCAACTTATTAAAATTTAAAATATCAGAAATCCTTGTCGTCTGTACACTGGAACCATATCGTATTTGCCATTTTATTTTCTCTTTATTGATAGAAATTTCTACTCTCCTTATTTCTGAAGAATTCTTCGATTCTTAGTTTTTCTGTTCTAAGGTCATTTCTTTCTTTCCCAAATTTATCGCTATCTTGTACTTTTTATCAGTCATATCCTTCCTATCTTACTTTCTTCTCATCTCGATTCAACAGTTTATCAGAGTACCGCATCAGTTAGAATAAAAGAAGGGTGCATCAGATTACAATTATTTTCTAGTATTAAGCAGTTAGATGTAATAGGTTTCGTCAGAAAGACATTTTCAAGCTTAAGAACAAGTTCCTTTACAATTTGGTCGCCTTGATTTGGGTGCTATGGTGTACACTAGTTCTTTCTTACATAGCAAATGTCCAACAATAATTGTAGTCCTGGGTGGCTGTGTAATCAGACATTTTTACCTAATTATTGTTTCAAATTGCAATACAACATTAAATTTGTAAACAAGAATTTATTTGTTATTTGACAGTCAACACTTGAGACGTCAGTTCAACGACGGGGATTAAGAATCGACATGATTCCACAGTCACCCGGGAGTACAACAATTGTTGATCACCCGTTACTATATCAATTTACGAAATTATTAGAAATTCTTGTTATTTGTGTATGTAAGTATTTTTTTGTATTTTTCTTTGTTTTTACAAGAACTTAGGTATTTCTTAGGTTTTCATCAAAGGTCACTACGTTTATCCTTACCATTTATTGCCATCTTTTTCTGTTTTTCGTAGAAAGCACATTCATCTTATATTATAATTTCCTCGCCTTGATTCAACAGCTCTTCAAAATACCTCAATAATTAGTAACATGAAAGAGAAAAAATTAAAAAAAAGTGCACTTTTAGAGTTGAGGGAAGGATTTTTGATTTGCTGGAAGTCCTTGTTCTTTTTGCTTCTGTTCTCTTCATTTCCCATATTTGCCGTTACAGCTAACTTACTTACTTATAATACCAGGCCTAAATCTAGTATTCAGTTTAAACGTGACACACAAAATGCTCTAACTTATAATTACTTGAAAGTCATATTCTAATCCAAGCTTAAATTTAATCCTGGATTAAATGTTTTATACAACCCAACCTCAGCATCCAATCAGCTGAAATCTGTACTAGCAATAATAAAAAATGTAGAGATACACACGGATTCGATCTCGAAGAATATCGAAAACATGTTTTATTTTTATTATTATAAACAAATCTACCTAAACAATGTGCAACAGTTGTAATCAGCATACTTTGGACGTTTCGGGCGTTGCTATGGTTACGAGTACGAGGACCAAAGAATATCGATCGGGTAATACAAAAACCAATTAATAACGCCCTAAACGTCCTGACCCTAGATCCGCTACACATAAGTTCTTATTAAATTGAATTACATAAGAAAGCAATTGGACTTTATTTTACGTTCGTCCTCGAACAATCATGTAAACGACTAGAGATCGTAGAGATTGTGATATACGTTTATAAATACCAAGTACGAAATTATCTTAAGTGGTCATATATTGAAAATATTTACTTTCGGCTGCAAGTAGGTACATTTTTTGGCAGCCTAAAAACTAAGTCAGCAGAACGTAACCACCGATAAGGCATACACCCGACTGACTAATAACAATTAACAATTACTAATTAGTGAATAATAAATAAATAATGTAAAAATAAAAATTCATCACTGCTAATATAAAAGCTTCTGAAATTAATGAAGCAATTTAAGTCAGATCAAAGCAGTAATATTCTCAAGTAGCGATCAAAAATACATTAACAAATAAGGAGAGAGATCAAGGAGAAGATCAAAAGACAGTTGAGAGATGAAATGAAGAATGACTTAAAAAATGATTACTAAACTGTCACCGTAAATTTAAAAAAATTTCAATTGTCGTTTTGTGAGGAAGATGTGATTACAATTCCTAGATGTGATGCAATCGACGTACGGTTTTCGAACGCGATATGTCTAACTAACAATATTTTATGAATTGTCTTGCATAATTTTAAAAAAGTAAGATAAATAAAACATGACTAATTATTAATAAGATTAAAGGTGATTCTTGTTATCTAATTGATTTAAATGTCAATAACAGATAAACGAGATTAAGGTTACTCGCACGTATTTCTGATATCTAATTTCCGGAAACTACAGAGATATTCACACCGCAAACTGCAGTTTTACCACATAAATAAAAATGGGTAAAACCCCCGTACCGGTAAATCCAATTTTTAATTTCAAGTAACGTTAATACATTACGTATTCGATTTAATTGGAAAATGTGTGATATTAAATTATAGCTGAATTTTATAAATCGGTACATCTAATATCCTCGAATTTAAATACCCTTTAGTTTTTATCGTTTTAAGAAAGTTGTTAGAGTTTATGCAGCGAAACTTCGGCATGACAAAATTACCCTAGTACATAATTATTAGATACAAATTTCTTTCGTAATTTTTCACAGCCAAGAAACGTATACGTCGATTATTCTGTGAAACACGAACTATTTTTTTTTCTTTGAAGGCAGGAAAACCATGAAATTGTGTCGTCATTCTCAAAATTACCAGTTATCACATTTTTTACGATGAATTACGAATGAATTTGCTTTTTATTGTGTATACAGCTAGTAATTACATCATTTATTACTTTTTTTGTGAAATAATACCCGTTCGTTAAGTACTGTTCAAATATTGTTCTTTGTCTGTGTTTGTACACAGGAACATTTACAATCGCTCATATACAAGTGATAATCATATGATTTTTTTTTTCTAAATTTTTGTAATTTTCCTCCTGTTATACAGAGTTCGGCAAAGTTTTGAATTTGGCCATTTATGAAGCTATTTAAGAAGACACTGAAAATTAATCTGCTACATATGATTACCAGGGTACATGCCGACAATTGAAAATTATTTTCAATAATACAGTGTGATCCGTAAAGTTACTGCAGTCCAAAGTTATATTTTTTTAAATGAAATACCCTGTATATGATATACTTCTTGAAATCGTTACAACCGCTACAAAGAGTTCTCTATCGGACAAACTGAAAAAGAAAAATTGAAAAGAAACCAATACTTGATAGAAAATACGGAAAACAAGACGAAGGCAATCTGGAATGTTATTAACACGGAAACTGGACGAAACAAGGAAATGGTAAACATCACTAGATCTCCATCAAGCGAAGAATTCAATAATTTCTTTATTACTATTGCCAATGATTTGTTACAGTCTTTGCCGATCTCTAACACGACAATATCCAGATGTTTGGACAAAATACCGCTGAAGAATACATCAATGTTCTTTTATCCCACAGACCAAAACGAAGTAGAAAGTATTTTAAAAAGGCATCAAGAGCAAATCCTCATGTGATATTTTTGGCATAAGCACAAAAATCATGAAGTCAGTGGCTACTGTCGTATCTGGTCCACTTACCGACATCTGCAATGCATCATTGGTACAGGATATCTTTCCGGACAGAATGAAGATAGGCAAAGTTATACCGATACTGAAATACGGAAACCCCGAGGACAGAAACTGCTACAGACCAATATCGATACTGCAGGGCTTTTCAAAAGTTCTAGAGGCCGTGATGGCAAGAAGAATACTTCGCTTCTTTCAAAAGAATCTGTATCTATCTGTACATCAATACGGATTTCAAGCAAGAAGAAGTACATATGATGCTGTTGCGTCCCTCTTAAATTACGTTACAGAAGCCCTGGAAGAAAAGTGTGAAAGTGGAGCCATTCTCGTAGACTTGTCGAAAGCCTTCGATTGCATGTCGCACGATATCCTGCTGGAAAAAATGGAACTTTATGGTTTCAGGGGCGCTTCATTAAATCTTATTAAATCATATTTTGAAAATAGGACACAATATGTTTGCCATAAAGGCATAAACATCGAACTGCGAGTAATCAAAAATGGTGTTGCTCAGGGTTCACTCCTAGGACCGTTGCTTTTCCTAATTTACGTGAATGATTTACCCGTTAATATCAACTGTCACTGCATTCTTTACGCAGATGATACTGCGCTAGTTACAAAAGGTGCGTCCACAGAAGAATTACAACTTAATAGTGACAGGATGTTAGGAGAAGCAAGAAATTGGTTTGCTGCTAACAAGCTAATTATGAACGATGCAAAAACTCAAAAAATTACCTTCCGTAGCTCCAGAAATTGCGGTACTCTCTCTCAACAAGGGAAATTTCTTGGCATCTATTTAGACAGCAAACTTACCTGGGCGTCGCACGTAGATTACCTACAAGGTAGATTAGCAAAGGCAACATACGCAGTGAGAAGAATCCGTAAAATTGTCGGGAAAGACGCAGCAAAGCAAGTATATTACGCTATGTTCTATTCGTATCTTTCCTATTGCATTAAGGCCTGGGGAGAAACTTCACACCTATTCAAAATTTTTACGTCTCAGAAAGAAGCTGTGAGAGCAATCGTTGGTGCCGGGTGGCGTTCGCACTGCCGTCCGATATTTATCAAGATGGAAATTCTTTCTCTGCCATCTTTGTATATCTTCCAACAACTGGTTGCGGTACATACAAACATCCATGACTATACCTTGCGGGAAGAAATGTTCGATTATAATAGCCGATCAAAGAAAAATATAGCGACTACAAGATTTCGACTTAACTCTACGTGGACAAGGCTCATGGGTGTCGAATTACACAACAAACTCCCAGATGAAGTGAGAGCTCTGAGTATTCAAAAGTTCCGAAATAGGGTAAAAAGATTTCTGATCACGCAATGTTTCTATTCGATAGATGAATATCTTTCTATGAATTTTAGTAAAAATGCTCAGATGTTAGAACTCTCCCTGAAGATTGTCTTGTTTACCGATGTCATTCCGAAGCTTTCCCAGCTCCGCAAAACTGACATCCCCAAGGATGGCTTCAGCTGCGACAAGCACAAACACCACGCTCAGAAATTACAATTTAGTTATTTCTTATTTCTATTTCTAAATGGAAGCCTTTCGATATTTCGATATTGTAAGTAATTTTTAGTTCCTTTCTTTTATTTATTTTTATTGTAATTAATTGATGTAACATTTCTTGGGTTGAAATATATCAATCAATCAATCAATCAATCAATGTCCTTATCGTCCCCTTTCTAAAAGTATAAAGTTTTAATATTTTATATTGGGTGGTTAACAAGTTGTAACCACTTTTGTCTAAAAAATAGCATAACTTTAACATACTCTCTAGCGTTAGAAGTAATTTGCAAATAAACTTACATGACTGCGAATGTACTTACAAATAGGTTAATGTTATTTTCTTGTAGAAACATTTATCTCTGTTGCCACCATTTATACAGAGTGAGTCAAAACTCAAATGATTGAAAAACTCGACTTTTTTAAATGGGACACCAGGTGTATCTTCTCACAGTCGAATTCTACATTACTTGCCCTTTCTTAAAATATAAGGTATTATTATGTTATGCAGCGTGGTCAAAAAGTTATGATCAACAGCGAAAGAATTTTGTGGAAAAACCGCTTAAATTAAGTTCTTTTGTAATTTACTAATTTTTTCTTTGTTGCTATAATGACATTTAGTATTGTTACAACCTTTTTAAGAGTCAAAATAGTACGTAACAAAACAACCATGAAGAAATCGAAATTTAATATGTGACATATTTAATATAATAAGTAATATATTTGAGATTTAGAGCTATTCATATTTTTTTACAATTCTAAATTGCAGTTACAAATTTTGTAGTTCAAATGCAAAAATAACTACCTAATAATAAAAATTATAGAAGAAATGAATGTTCAATAATGTAAGTTAGTGCTTTAAATGATAACAATGTACTTTCTAATTCTGTTTAGAAAACTATTGTTTTCATGTTGTAGTGGGATGGCTGAAACTTTTTTTTATCAATAGTCTAATAAATGTAGCTATACTGAATACATTCTCATAATCATGTAACATTAAATGTCCTCACAAGCATGGCACCATAACCTATAAGAAGTCGTATGTATTATTATAAATATGATTATTAAATTGATTACTGAGAAAGTAATGTCACGCGAAAAAGTTAAAACGCATACTAAATAACATAAATGGTAATTTAGAAGCAAGTATCTTTTCGACCACTCCATATAACATAATAATACCTTATATTTTTAGAAAGGGCAAGTAATGTAGAATTCGACTATGGTAAGATATACAGATGTCCCATTAAAAAAAATCGAGTTTTTTAAACATTTCTCTGTATAAATGGTGGCAAATAAGATAAATATTTCTACTAGAAGATAACATTAAGGTATTTATAAGTACATTCGCAGTCACGAAGTTTACTTGCAAATCACTTCTAACGCTAGAGAGTATGTTAAAGTTATGCTGTTTTTCAGACAAAAGTGATCATAACTTGTTAACCATCCAATATGAAATATTAAAACTTTATATTTTTAGATAGGGTACGATCAGGACATTTCAAAAAGTGTATCATAGACAGGGTGTTCCATTAAAAAAAATATAACTTTGGTCCGTAGTAACTTTCTGGAACAGCCTGTATTATTGAAAGCAATTTTCAGTTGTAGGCATTTACCCTGGTAATCATATGCCGCAGATTAACTTTTAGTATCTTCTTAAATAACTTATATATAAATGTCCAAATTCAGAACTTTGCCGAACCCTGTATGCCTGTGTTTATTACGTACCTACATACCGTCTCTTTTACATCATTTTTTTGAATTAATTTACTAGCTACTTAATAAGGACGTCATATTAAATTAAGGTTATTTGTGTTTATCTTTATTGTATACCTGTTCCGTGACCAGTTTGTTAAAAAAAAGTAATTACCTGTTATAAACTATTTTTTACTATTTTTACAAGGCCATTGAAAATGTATTTACGCTCGCGTATTTGCGAGCAATCGAAACGATATTTAAAAAATGTTTAAAATTCTGGTGCTTGGACAAAACAGTAAAAAGTATTAATGGTTATTCGAAAAACTTTGTAAACGAACCAAATTAATTTGTTGGTGACGTTTTATTTCTCTGTCCAAAACAGGATGAAAACTGTTACTCCTTCTGATTTCATATACCAATAAACTCTCTAGAGTGTAGCTTACACGGCTGTTTCAAATTGAATGTTAAATGTCACTTAAAAAATTTTAGGGGATCTTACCTATTTTAAGTAACAACCCCTTTCAAAGAAATTTTTTTTTTAATAATTAATTTAATTTAAAATAATGTAAATAAATTACATATGATGCAACGTAAATTTTAATTTATCGACCATTAATAGTTTATTGATTCTAGTGTCCGACCGAATTTCGGTTTCGGTTTCGGTTTCGGTTTCGGCCATAATTTCGTGATTCTGTCAAAGTTTCGGTTTCGGCCAAAAAACAGCTGAATCTTCGGCTACAACCGAAACTACATTTATTTTCTTTTTTCTGCTTTAAATGCATATTAATCTCAAACTTGATTAATTTTTGGATATCAAATAAAATGATACTCAGTTTTAACAGTGTAAATGTCAATTTTGACGGTGAATTAAAACTGTATTAATTAATACTTGACCGCATATTTGAAATGTGACCGATCCCAATTCAAAAGCTGATTCAAAATTCCCCAGTTTGAAAAAGCAAACTGTAATATTAACGCAATCTTTACCACAAAATTTCAAATTATTCAAAATCAAATTGAAATCTCTAAAATACCAAAGTTTTTGATTCTGACCTAAATTCAATTTTAATAAGATACACATTGGAATTTTGGAATTCTCTTTTGACTTTTGTAAAATATGATAGAGACGAAAATTTTAATTTGGTTTTGTTTTTGTCTTACAATATAAGTTTGTTTGATTTCAGTTATTAATAAATAAAACTAACTTAAAATTGTTTTTCTTTCTCTCTTACAATATAAATTTATTTAATTTCAGTTATTAATAAATAAAACTATTAATTTAGACTTTAGTAAAACTAACTTCTTTCGAATAAGATTCAGTTTCGGTTTCTGTTTCTGTTTCGGCCGAAACTGAGACATTGGCCGAAATTCGGTTTCGGTTTCGACGAGAAAATTGGTTTCGATCGGACACTAATTGATTCCCAACAGATCTCTACAGGTTCATCAAAAACCAAAACTGAGTGTAAAAAATTTTCCTCGACCCCCACGGTTCGATACCCACCCCGTTGGGGATCTTCGTCCTAAACTATAACGGCTATAAATTTGGTTAAATGGCAAAAAAAATGCACAAAATCTTAATCCATATCTAAAAATAAAATCAATTTCCAAACAGAAAGTTTCAGGTATCCAATTACTGCAAAACGCATCAAGTACTATTTGAATTTTCCATAACATTTTATAAGCAAAAACCAAGGTAATTGTTTGACAACTACCATTCCTCAGACGTCAACCTTATCGTTTTTGACTTCGTCTTCTTTTGTCAAAAAATCATAAATACTTATATATGTATTTTATAACGCAGATAAAAATTGTGCCATTTAAATATCTCTTAATTTTAATTTCCTTTGAATGTATTTATTAAACAAATAAGTAACAGAATTGCTTATGAAGCTCAAGTCAACAAAATTATTATTCTTTTAATTAAAATGAAAAAAAATGTTAAAACTAAAATTATTAAAACTTCGACTGGACAAGAAGTAATAATAATTTCACTTTCACTTATGTGTAAGCAGACTTTTAGAACTTTAAACAAGAAGATGTTATTCTCCCATCTCTTTTAAACCAAGACGATGTACCATCGGGTGCAAAGAAAAGTAAACGACTCCTAAGGGAATGTTTGCATTATTTTAGTTTTGTAAAACTGTTTCAGTACATTTTTTGACAAATATTTCTGAGAATCAAGTAACATTAGTCCATTGTAAAGCGTTGCCAAATCAAAGTCAGATATACAATAGCGAAAAAAATCGTTTACTTTTCTTTACACCTTTTGGTAAAGTTGCGGCCTTCGAAGACTGGTTCACTTTGACAAATACAATGTTTTGGTGGTGTAAACTGATCCTAAATATAAAGTTTCTAAACGTCGCTCAAATCACTCTTAAATCCTGCTACGAATTTGTCAAATTTGACACTGACATCAAAACGATAGATGAAGGTTTGATTTACACGTCACAAAATTACGGATTTCGGACGGTGATGTCAATTCTCAGTGTACCAGTTTTCAATGGCCGCAACTGTACTTGTTCAGTAGTACTAAACTTAGCCATTTTCGAGTTATTTGATATTTTAGCTTTGAATGCAACGTAGTGTTCATAATACTGTTAATATGATTATCTCGTGTTCGAGAAACAATGGATGTTTAACGGTTATATAAAAGGTTGTAAAGGTATTGAGTGAACAATACATCATTACAAAACACTGCGAAAGAACGTAGATTTATTTTCATACTTCCGGTTAAGAATAACGGGTATTAATTTCTGAATACTGCGTTTATTTCCACGAAAAGTTTATAGTAAAAATGTAAACGCTACCAAGGTTTTCAGAAATGATGAAATCTTTTGTAAAACGCGTAGCGAAATGCATTTATTATGAATTTTTCGTGGAAATAAAAATAGTACCTACTCCCTTCGTTCGTAGTGTTTTGAACTGAAGTTATATTCTTTTGGACTACCCTGCACACCTTCAGTGCACATTCAATTGAAAAGAGTACTTAATAAGCGAGATGAAAATTGCACCCAGAACGAATTTTTTGGTCAATTTTGATAAAAAGTTACTTACTAAAAATTTTCCATTCGACCAGATGAAATAAAAATAAAGCTTAATGAAAAATGGAAAGAAGAATTTGAAGAACATGAAGAAGATTTCTTTACAATTTCACGGAGATGTCTTCAGCAAGGAACAAACAAAATACTCGATTCTTTTTTCATTAACAGGAAAGTTAATAGGGCCTAAAAAACAAGATCATAGCTTGAGACGTTATTTAAATATCGATTGGCACATCTTCGGTAAAGAATTTCGTTTCTGTTTAGAAATTTTAAACAAATCTAGTGTTTGAGTTTTAAAACAAAAAAGAAATATCAATTTATTGATTGTAACTTCCGAAAGAAAGGAGGAGACCAAACGAATTTTTTAACAAGGTAGAAACAAAAAGAGCCGAGGAAAACATGAAGAAAAAAGAACAACGAAAGTCCAGAAAAGTAAATAAAACCTAGCGAGGAAGAAAAACAAAAAACGCCAAATAAATTAATTAATTCTGTAAAAGTTTAGAGAATTCAGAAATAAACACGGTAGTCTAAAGAAACGGTAAGCGATAGTGGAGGATACCAAAATAAATAATGATGTGTTCCTTGATTCCGTAAATAGTTTAGGAAAATTTCATTGTTTTATATCTAGAGAAATAAAAGTAAAAAATTAGAAGGACAAGACCCTGCTTTTTATCTAAAAATATAATAAGTAGAAAGTTTTTTTAATCTCAAACCGGACAGAAAAATGAAGGGAAACACACTCAACGTTTCGCTATAGATTTATAGCTTCGTCTATATATATATATATATATATATATAGCTATAAATCTATAGCGAAACGTTGAGTGTGTTTCCCTTCATTTTTCTGTCCGGTTTGAGATTAAAAAAACTTTCTACTTACTATTTTCATCGGACAAGAACAAACTTCAATTAAAAATATAATATCCATTTACGGTAATAGTACAGAAGGAAAACGGTTCTTGAAAATTTTACTTCCCAGCTCCCAGCTTGCCCATTAGAAATTAAAAAAAACTCTACCATAGGCATTTATATTAATATAAAATATATATAAAATATGAAATTTGTGAGAAAATAGTTTCTGAACTTTAGGCGGACACTATAACATGAGAAGATATACTCTACGTTTCACTAATGCTTGGTAGCCTCGTCAGGAGTGAAAAAATGTAACTAAACAAGTTGTCAAGAGAATCGAAAAGGTAATAACATGATTTTAAACTGAAATACGAGTTTCTCGGAAGAAACGCAAAGGTAATAATAACTAAATTAGAACTAAATTAAATTTGTTTTGTTTAATATAGAAATTGACAGATTTATTTTCTATTTAAGGAATTTAGAAAACTACAAAATACGTGATTTAATTTTTACACATTTGCGCAACGTCACATGAAAATATTTGATTCACTTTATAAAATGTCGGTATTATCAAACTCAAAATTATGATTACTTACTAATGAATGTTCTACCAGCATTGAATGATTTTGATTATTTTTTTTGATATGATGTTTATATTGGTCTAAACGTTTTTTTTTTGTTTGTTTTTTTTTAATTTTGACTTGATAGCGAAACGTAGAATGTTCCTTCCCATTTTACAGTGTCCGTCTAGTTCAAAAACTATTTACTCATAAAAAATTAAAATCCAATTTTTGATTGAACTAAAATGACTGTATTATAAATGCTAAAGTATGTACAGTTGAAAAAAAACTCGCAGCATGGAAAATTAACGTTCGTCTTAACTTGATTGTCCACTTTCTCACTGACATTTATTGAACGTAACCCTCAAATTATTCATCTTCAGTTTTCACGTTAAATATTCTATTCGGCAATCTGTTCTTTACGGAACTAAACAAGGTTTTGCTAATTACTAACTTGCCTATTAAACTTCAGTCATCATGGTGTACGTTAATTAGTAATATTGCATTTTTAATTATATAAAATTGAGGTTATTTTCGGCGCCAAGTAACAGTTATAAATAACAGTGTATGTGCTAAGACATACCTTTGTTAACAGTTGTCATTTCAAAGCATTCAAAGTTTTTTTTCTCGACTGTACATACGTTATAATTATGTATTCCTAGTCAAAAACTTTAAACTTTCATCCTGTTCGTTCAATAATTGAGAGAGAAGAATTATAAAATATTCGCAGAACTTGGAAAGTAATTTCTCGTCGATTTTTAGCGTGCCAACTGTAAAAATAAATTATTTCAGAAAAAAGTTTAGAAGTTGTTTCTTTTTCTAGGTTGTAACGTAACTTCAGTGCTGAGTGCATCCCAACTGGTTTCAATCAATCAATCATTATTTTTTCACGTAAATGTCACTTCTTGTTTATGTTAGTATGAATAAAATCCACGTTAGAAATTTTTTTTTAACTTTTCACAAAACAATTGTTGTTATGTTATAAAATACACTTAAGTTTAAGTGCTAAACTATATTAAACTTATTAAACAAACAGTTTAGTTTAGTGTTTTTGATAACGAATTTAAATCTCTGTTTCTTAACTGGTACTAATAGCAAGTGGGATTTTTTGTAATACAGCTCTGATATCCGGCTTAGATAATTTTCTAGTTTTTTTATTTACTCAAAACATAATATTTCGGACACTGTTCGTTACTAATATGAATGTACAGACAGAATTAAAAGTAAGGTATCCCTAATAAAAAAACATAGTGTTTAAAACACCGAATTAAAAACATACCATCTATTTTAAACAAAATGTTTTAAACATGTTTTTTTTTATAATGTTTTAAATTCATTTTTTGTAATTTTAAGCTAAAAAGGACCACTTTTGATATATGTGATTTATTCTTGCAACGTAATACTGTGTAACCAGAAGTTAATTGTTTAGGATCTGTATTTAACTGACAGCTGACAACTTTAAACTTTACATTGTTCTCATATCAATTGTTTTAATAATTGTAGACAATGCGTGGCTGAGCTAATGACGTGATGACTACAGCGTAGCTCTGATTTGAACTAAATTTAAATTGCATTAGATTGATTATAATCAATTCATTAATTATTACTGATCACTAGAATAATACTTATATTGTAAAATTTTAAAATACCTTTTCAATATTTAACCTTTTAGTATTACATTAAGTTTTGAAACATACTGGGTCCTCCGCTTCCATGTTCATACTATGGGCCACGGGATGAGTTATTATGTAGCAAACTGGCTTGAATTTGTCAGTGATAATACAATGTTAGGTCAAAAAGTGATCGTAGGATGTCGCTGTTTAAACTATTTATAACGTTATCGTTTCATTTGTCTTCATTGAATTTCTACCGTGTGTCTCAAGGCCGTATATTCGCCCTTCTAGAATTTTAAGGTTTGTTTAAAACTTCAAAACGATGAATTAAACAAAAATTTAATTTGAAATTTCAGACATACACCTGCTGGACTTTTGGTTTCGCCGGAAGTAATATCAACTTTGTTATTTTAAATGGAACATCCTACATGTTTTTACATGTATTTTAGTTCTAATGCGATCAAGTAATTTGAAAAAAATATTTCTTTGGATTGTAGTTGATTTTAGTTTTTATTGGAAATGTTTTTCTCAGTATGTTGATACCAAATACTTCATACTTTCTTTGCAAATCATTTAAAACACCGCGACCGTAGATCCTAAATAAATCAAGTTCTACCTTAAATGATTTAAATTATTATCAAAGTACATACATTATTTTTAAAAGGGTACATAATCTAACATTACAAACATTTCATCTTTCTTTTAATTAGAGTTCGAATTTTAATAAATTCTTCTTTTTACACAAATATCAAATAATAATAATAACATATATATTTTTATGTGAGCTGTAAGGGCAATTTAAACATTTAAAAATTGTTTTAAACAGTTGTTTTTTTTTTGTTTAAAACATGTTTAATTTAGGGTCAATTTTAAACATGTTTCAAAGAAAAAAGTGTTTAAACAAAAAAAAACAGTAGTTTTGTTCTTTAAGAAAAAAAAACAGTTTTTTTCCGATCCTGACAGAAACAACGAATTCTTGTCTATGTTTATTTGGCCGCCTACTTGTTATGGTGAACAATGATTACAACGAAAAAGACTATACGTATCTTACATTTTATTTGGGAGATATTACTTTCAATTCTGATTGTACATAAATATACGAATATTCTTTTCATTCGAAAATGTGTCAACGATTTTAAAATTTAATGAAACCGAAGAAGTTAGGACAAGTACACAAGTAATTATGAATATCTAATAGAGAAATAAGAATTTCATATAACAATGTGTATACTATTTAAATTGCATCAGTTAAATTTCGAGACTACGATAAAATTAGTAGAGAAAATTGTTTCAACAATAACTTATTATTATTATTAGAAAGCAGAATGACGAATATTATTTTCTTAAAACTGGTGTTACACTTTCCAACTTTAATTGTGTTAATCCAAGCATTGCAATTATAAAAAAAATATACACTTTTTGTGTATATATGATGCAACAGTATTTGCGCACAATAACTTGACCGTGCAAGAAAAATATGATAAAACTATGTTTCGCAAAAGTATAAACAAACTTACTCAATTCCTGTGCTCATGTTTTTCCTGGATGTGCGGACGTAGTTAAGGCTTGAATTTTATTTGTTATTTCTGTTTTATTTAATACTTAAAACCTCAGTTTTAAGTAGCACGTATATTACTACTCTTCACCTTGCGTTTCCCCAACATAAAATAAAATAATTGGTACTTACGTAACATCGTAGCCGTTTTCGTATTTAAAACTGTTGCCATTAGTTAAATGATTATTTTGACCTGACATAATAATCAAAATTAATTTAAAGCGGTATCAATAACTCCGTAACTCGTGCGATAGCAAACTGTTGTTAACAACTAGAGTCGTCTGACTTAATATACAAGCTGCATATCAACAATCATATCAGCAACCAATGAAATTGGAATGAGAATATAATTCACGATTTTCTGCGTTTCGCCGGCTAAATAGCCCAATCTCTTGAAATTGCAAGAAATTTCGTCTGCCTGAAAGCTTTGTATAATCCGAGATAAAAATGACGCTCTTCTTATGTGGTCGTTGGTGTACGTGAACAGACACACCTCTAAAAATTTATCTTGTTATATGCGTGATTCAAACGAACGCAGATAAAATGTAGTACTTTCATATCAATGTCATTGCCAACAATGTGTTTAATTTTAACTCTGTAAATAGACACACAATAAAAAAATGCAAAAAACGCAGAACGCTGCTTTCTAAGTCTAAGTAGGTAATAATTATTGTAAATATTAAATAATAAAACACTAAAATTAGGCGAGTACTAAACCCCTATTTAGCACCAGACAAGTTATAAAAATTAATTACGTAAACGTAATTCAGAACTAAATTATGTAAACCTATTTGATTAATTAATACGGTCTGGTGTTTTCTTCTCTAATGTTTAATATTTGCATTATGTAAGAGAGAGGATGAAGCACAAGCGAGGTATGTACTTACATCTGTTACTGAAAGAGTCCATATCGAGGACACTTCTTTTTACCTGTGAAATGTTATTCAGGGCTCTTTCTTCTCCGGCCGGTTTTGCTACAGATTGCACATTGTTTCTATAAACTGTCAGTATCTGTTTCATTCACTATTATAACAAAAACACCGAAATTCACGCGTTTGTATTATACAATGCGAAGTTTCCTTGATTTGGTCTTTTCTGGTAACAGCGGTCGTTCATGCGTTAGATACGGCATAAGATATCCTCTCTCCTATATACTCAATCTAAGGTTCAAATGTGATTTAAAAATTCGAGTGTATAATAGCAGTGGCGGATTTAGCACTTAAGAGGCCCCGAGCGGATTTCAGTTTTGAGGCTCCCCTGTAATTATTTCCAGTACTTCCTTTTTTGTACGTATAGTGTCTTTCAAAAAGAGTGCAACAAATGGAATTTTGTTTAAAGCTTTTTTTTTGTTTCGAATTTCAAAAAATATTGTAACGCCTGAACGGTAAGGAACCGGCCTTGCATTTGTAAAGTCGAGGGTTCGCACCCGATCGAGACATTTCTCGGGAGTCGTTACTCACTTCAGGTACCCTTCAGTGTAGGGGAGAAAATTCGACACTGCTTCCCCTTCAACGGCGAGGAGGTTTGGAAGTAACACAGCCATGGAACACTTACACACACAAAAATACACTTCCGCTCCTGAGGTCCTGACAAGTCCATGACTTAGGACTACGTTGAGCAAACATCACAGAAAAAAAAGATTGTATCAGTGATTGTATTTTAAAATAAACATACTTTGCCATAAAAATTTAGAAGTTTTATCACTTAAAATGCTATTTACTTTAAATGCGTTGTATTTTTTCATGTAAATGATGAGTGCAATACGTGGACTGCTGGAAAAGTTTCTGGAAACGGTATGAAAAAACGCATATGAAATTTGGTAAACGGTATCATTGTTTTTCGAAGTGTTCGCCTTTGACGTCAATACACCTTTGCATACGCCCGAACCCATTTTAAAGCACGTTTTCCACTCTAAGGATAGTACCTCAGAAACCAGTGTCCAGAATGTTTCAACCGCTGCTTCAGCCGACGAAAATCGCTCACCACGCATTTTATTTTTGATATTTGGGAACAAAAAGAAATCATTAGGTGATAAATCAGGTGAATATGGACAATGAGTCATTAATTTAACATTTTTTTGGACAAAAAATCAACTGTTTGACGGGCTGAGTGAGAGCTGGCGTTGTAATGATGGAGAATAATTCGTCGATTTCGATTGTTTCTTCTTATTTGATCGATGACTTCCGGCAAACAAATTGTAGTATACCAATCAGCACTCACGGTTTTTCGATCCTCTAAAGCCACGGTTGCTACATGTCCAGTTAAACCAAAGAAACAAGCAATCATTTGCTTTGCAGCACTGCGTGAACGGACAACTTTTGTTGGTTTTGATTCATTTTGAAATACCCAAACGGTAGATTGTTGTTTACTTTCTGGCTCGTACGAATAGATCCACGTTTCGTCACCAGTAACGATGTTATAAACTAAATTTGAACGACCTCCATTGAATTTCTTGAGCATTTCTTCGCACCATTTGACACGATCCTGCTCTTGCACTTCTGTTAAATCGTGTGGTATCCAACGACTGCAAAGCTTTCGTACGTTCAAATGATCATGCAAAATCTGGTGTATTGCTTTCATGTCAATGCGTAAGGATGCTTCAATCTCACGGTATGTCACATGTCGATCTCGCTCAAGCATTTTACGCACAACATCTACATTAGTGGCAACAACAGATGTTGATTGACGACCTTCACGAAATTCGTCACTGAGAGAGGTACGTCCACGCTGGAATTCGGCAAACCAGTTATAAACACTGCTCTTTGATGGTGCTTCATCTCCAAAAGCAAAATAAAGCCGATCGAGGCATTGTTTCGGCGTTAGACCACATTTGAAATCGTAAAAAATAATGGCACTAAAATTTTCACGCGAGATTTCCATGTTTACACAAAACTACTTTTTCTCAAATGCTGTACAAACAAAACTAGTTCACTTGGATAGGAACTGTCAATAGAATTATAGGCGAAAAACGTCAAATTTTCAAATATGACAGTTGATACACGCTAACAATTCTAGACCTACTAGATTCCAGAAAATTTTCCAGCAGCCCACGTATGTTTAACTTTTCATTAATTATTCCTTTGTCAGTAATGATTTGAGTTTAATATTTAAAAAGAGATATTATTAAAAAAAATATACAACCTACTCATACACTTGTGCATCGTCTCCTCCCATTCATGATATTCTGATAGAAGATTTGCAATGGCTTTGTACATCAGCTCCTTGTGTAAAATTAAGCTAGAATTATTAATAAGTTTTGTGCTTTATTTTTATCTTTACTCCAGGACGTTTCAAATTTTGACTTCTACATATCTTATAATTTTTTTTTATTGATTAGTATTCTTTCTAATCCGCAGTCTGCAACTATTTAAAACGAAAAAAATTAATGACAAACAATTCTAACTTTATTTCAAGGATGTTATTGTGGCATCCCAGATAATCTTCAAAGCGACACATCATGTTTACAGTAAATATTTCTTCACAGTGATTTCCTCTCCTCCCGAAAATTATGTCACTCATTAACTTCAAAATAACACGTTGTCAGGCGACCTTCGCTGTGAATGGTTGTTGGCTATCTTTTTTTTTTCTTCGCATATTTGTTCAATTTTAATCGCCGGTTTATCTGCAAAAAATTGACGGAACGAAAAACGTCAACGCTTTTTGTAAGCTGGAAATAGTCAGTATCAAAACATGACGCAAATTAAAAAAAAAACGGAAAATACTTTCTTTAATTTTATGCAAGAGTAATGCGTTGATGAAAGTGTATGAAGATTATATTATCTGAATGAAAAATTAATTAAAAGAAAAAAGATATTACTTGTAATAATGATTAAATATATTAACAAACAAAAATGTTTAATTTTTGATAGGTATTGTATGAATTTTTTTTTAGATTTCTATTTTTAGATAATATATTTTCTTTTTCATTACGAAGAACCTTAATAAGCAGGCCTAGGCGCATTTTAGGCGGAAGGTTTCGTTAAGTATACGAGGAACTACTAATATGCTGAAACGATTATAGTCGAAAAAAGTTCTAATCTTTAACGCGTCTGCCCTGTAAGAACAAAACAATAAACCAGACGAAGCTCGAGAAGTCTATGCGGCATGCAATAACCACTACAGTTCCGGTCGACTGGATATAAAAACTTGTTTACATAACCGATTCGTTCCGAAATAAACTCGCATTTTTTGCAGTGACGGCGCTATAATTAATATGAATTAAATGTATTATGCCAGTCTTTTTAAAAGTTATATTAAGGAATTATAACGTTTTCATAATTATTAATTTGAAAGAAACTATAAAGGCATGTTACATACGCAATATACATCAAACGGTTGCTTCTGATGCAATGAGCGCGAGGGAGAGAGTGCTTCGGGCACAAAAGCCGTTCAGCGGCGACATTGAAATCTACGCCGCTGCTTTGTTTATCTTTATACTGGTTTTTACCAGATATCCTAGGAATGTCCGACCCTTATTAATAAGTTAATAAGCATGCTTGTTTAAAACACTAAATTGGAATTTTAAAATTCAAGGTCTATAGGAATAAATAAATATATTTCCTTCGTTTTTTAAATATACTTTCTTAAATTTTATAGAACTACTTTTATACAAAATATTTTATGATATGGCAATTCTTTGTTTACTTTTTCATTGAAATGCCTGAAAATGTGGAGCTATAATCAATACGTACCTAACTACCCCTTACGCCCCTAATCAATAAAAATTCAGGATTAGTTAACAACTATTTACAACAAAAATTGGACTGAATCCCCTAACCACAAAATGCTTTTTTAATACTAAATATGTATTTCGACATCTTCAGTAGTAAACAATATGTAATTAAATTTAAAATCAAATTGAACGATGCAATGTATTTAGGTGTTCTATTTAATAAAATGAAGAGGTAAATTTGAAACTTTTTAAATTGGTCCCTGACTGCGATTGTATTTCAAGTTCACGACAATTTCAGTCATATAAATCGAGATATAATTAAATATATGTATGTGTATATTAATATACAGGGTGTGTCAATATAAGTGGCGACCGGCTATACGTAGCAAACCGTAATACCTACAGCTTCGGGAGAAAAAAATTATAGTTAGAGTGACCAAGGGAAATTCAAAGAAAATATTTTTAAGTATCTGAGTTGATCGTAAGGGACGCAATCAATAGGCTCCACAATAAAAATTGATTTTACTAACAAAAGTCTCAGAATAAGCTACAGCTTTGACGGCGTCGTTGGAAAGTTGAATTAATTCTGCACAACTTTGATTTCAGACTTATTATCGTATCGCCATTAATCAGAGTGAAGGAAACAGTCGAATTGAATTTAAACTGCTATAGCTTTCGTATTATTGAGTTTGAGGGCCGAATTCAGAGACACGATGTGAGGCCTCATCTCATTTAAAATCATTTCTCACTCACTTTAGGAAGAGTCACACTTTTACTTATTTCTCCCTCATTTCGGTATTCATGAAGATAAAACATGAGTTCCTAATTTGAGTAAAAAATGAGAATAAACGTCATAGAAAATAGTGACGTCGACTAGCCAATTGCAGCGCACCTGTTTGTCATCTGGCGTCGGTATCTACGACTCTAATACTCCAATAAAAAATTGAGGTAATAAATAACAGTGGTACGAACCTTTTTTCTAAAAACATTTGAAAATTTGCCTTGTGTAGTGTGATTTGTATGTGTTTCCGTGTACGTCACTGAGGGATAATTTTCATCAATATGAAAGTAAACTTCATTATGAAGTTGTAGCCACCACAAAACTGTATCTACATAATAACTATCGGTTGTGTAAGTTCGCAATTGTTGTAGTACCTAAGTTAAATATTGTTGGTACCGGCAAATTTCGTTCATTTTCAGGAAAATCGGACTAAAAATCAGTGGTAAAAAAATATTTTGTTTTTTTTTTCTGGAGTATCTATAGGGTGTCAACTTTGATTTCTGTGCAACTTTTTAAATTGTAAATTCCTGCTTCCTTCCTATTGAAGTTATTTATTTAAAGTTAAGAATTTATTAATACCTTTCCATAATTTGAATGAGTTAAAAGGTAGATCGGTGGAAAAATCTTCAGCTATTGTTCCTAAAATACTCGTTTAATGCTAAGTAGTGTTCGTAGAAACTTCTGTAATAGGTTGGGAAGTTGTTTGCCCTTAAAAGGCGAATTGTTCATTTAAGGCGGTATCTATAAACCTATAAATAAATATTTCTGAATACGAATCATGTTTGATAAGTTCAATCTTGTTACAGAATTTTAAATCAGAATCATTGGATAATAATCTTGGTTATCATTACAACAAAATAAAAATCAATAATCAAATACAAATGCACTGTGAGAACTGTAAGAACTCATCATATGTACTTATTTTTATTAAAATTTGTACAAAGACAAATATTTGGTATGAAAATTATCAGAATAAATAGTGGAATTCGAAAATCTCATTAACAAACAAAAAATATATACGTTTACCGTTTTTGACCGTTTCTTGCCCGGCTAAAAAATCGCGGTAATAAAAATAATTAAAAAACTGTTAGCCGTTTAAATTACATCACTATTTAATTTAATTTTAATTTTGAAAGTCCTTGTATTTGAAACATACTAAAGGTAGTCTTAGTTAATGCATAACAAAGTATACATATTATTATGTCTTTTAATGTTTTATGATATATTTGATAGGAAATTAAATTATATTAAATTAAAAATAATTGTATTAAAATTCCTATGATGCGTAATTACAGTGGGCACCCGATATATCTCTGTAAAATTGAAGGGAATTTTCCATATCTCATAAAAATAGGTTTATATTTCTGATATTGAACAAACATTGTCTCTGTACCGTAGGATATCACTTTTTATTTACTTAAAGATTGGTACTTTTTTCTGCATTATGTATCAATTAATTTGTTCAGTAAACAAATATTCGAACTCGTGTTTATATGTACTTAAGGACGCTCAGTTTCCTACTCATATCTTTCACATTTTTTACTCAATTCCCACTAAAATCGAGTTGAAAATAAGTCAGTCACTCATTGCGCTCTGTAAGTTTCTGAATACCAATTTCGTCAGTTAGGCAGTCTTCGACTCAAAATGAGTGTGAATGAGACTAATTTTCTGTCTCTGAACTCGGCCCTTAGTCAAAAGCTCATTAAGAAAAAAACTTTAATTTGATCTCCTGCAGCTGCCCTTTCAATTTTTTATTTTCATTTCACTTTCACTTTTAAATCCTGTATGTTTACTTATTATCAAAAGCTTCTAATTGGCTGCGACCATGTACAACGTCTTTTTTTTAAATGACAATGTTCCTTATACTGTGTGTATTACATACTGGGTGTGCCCTCGCAAGTAGACAGTCTCGGACAAGATCGTTCACGAAGTACGCTAATTACTGAATAGAATTTCAATGTAGACAGGTAAGTTTAATGAATTAGTTAATTAGAATTTTAATGTAGATAGATAGATGTGGGTAGCCTAAAGCCGTCCTGCATTTAACATCAGTTCAGTTCAAAATCAAATCAATTTGATTTTGATTTTAAAATCATTTCATTCAAAATCAAATTGATTTGATTTTAAACTGAACTGATTTTAAAATGAACAGAAAGTTTCTTAATGGAATAATATTTTGAAAATAAATTAACATAACCAAAAATGTATGAAACCCATATAATTAGATGAAATCACATCAAACTGAATACTGATCGTAAAAACCAGCTTGATCAGCAGGGGATGCGGGAAGAGAAACTCAAATCACTTTTTTACCACTGATCGCCAACTGAATAATTGCAAATGTAATGTAATCAGAGATTTTTAAGTGAGTTTGAATCGATTAGAATTCAAATATCTTGTAAACGGAGGATGGCTTATAGGCAGATATACAGAGCGAATTTTCAACCTGAGTAGATATAAGTGAACGAAATTTCAAGTGGGCGAAGTCGTTCAAATGCCACATTCTCTTGTTGGTAGGAATGCATTTGTCTGGAGAGAGTGGGGTGCTTGACCGCGCTCATACCGCAATAATTTCAGCGAACGCGCGTTCCTTTCCCCTACCGGTGCCACAGCCGAATACGTAGAAAGATATGCATCGCAAACTCATTTGTCTGACTCAATCTGTAGGAAGGTAGATCGTTCACGAAGTAGGCTAATCACATAACGAAATTTCAATCTAGGTAGTATAACGTATCTGCCAAACACATATTGTAATATGTTAAACACATGTCACTTTAATAATTTTATTTTAATTTATTTAATTTCAAAACGTATATGTGCTTTCTCTTTAATTGTTTTTAGCTACTTCGCAGATACTACATTTTCTTAGCTTTCTTCTTTAGCTTTATCTTGCTTCATTACTTTACAGTTTATACAATACTGTTTTCTTTCTTTATTTCTTATTTTTAGTATTCTTCTCATATTGACTTTTGTTTATGATTTATTGTCCCGTATTCTCACCTCGTCTTTAATTTAGCACCGCCGTTGGATGAATAGTTAGAAAGTTCGAAGGACCTTTATTTTTGTTTTTTATTACTTTATTGCAAAATGTACACGAGATTATGAATTACATGAAACGTAACGTGTTATTGCGACAGGCGACGCCTGGCGGCGGCTGATTCATACTCGTTATCGTCATGCACATCCGCGGCAATCCGAACACAGCTAGGAAGGGCAGCCAACATTTGCAAGTGCTTCAGTGGAAACAACCGCCATGAATAAATTTTCTCTCTCTCTCTCTTTTACTCATGAAATTCATATAAAGCTATGTCGTTTATGTTTATTTTAATCACGATTTTAGTTATAGACGATCTTAATAATGAGATGAGAATATGGGCCATTATCTATTTTGTTTCTGTTTCATTCAACTATACTCACTAGCGGGGAAGTATACCCCCCCATGCTGAACGTTGCAACTACGACGGTGAATCTCTGTGAATGAATTCTCATTTCCCCCAAACAATCGAGAGCGGAGGCGCACTGAGCAACGCAGGTGTAGATTACATGTATCTTTTTTTCTATTTTTTTTTATGTAAGATACTATGTTTTATATCACTCTTCAACTGGTGTTTTTGATAAATTTAGTTTTTATAATAAAATTGTAGTTAATAAAATAAGTTTAAGGCTGTTTGCTCGGCCCCAAAATCGTTTTTCCCATTTCCTGGGCTTATTTTTCATTAAAATCGTACCAATTTTTCGCGAAAAATTTTTAAATAGATTCTGTTAGGCGGCTAAAGGCTCGTTTTTCGAGAATTGCCAAAAAGGCCTTAAAAAAAAATTAAAATTAAAAAAATTCGAAAATGTAAGCCTTTAGCCGAAATTTCGCAGTATTCAATAATAATAAACCGTTTAGTTTTTTTTTTATTTTTAAAAATAAAGTCAGGAAATGGGAAACAAATTTGAAATTTTCGGAATGAAATCGCTGAAATCTAATGTGGTATGTGATACACGCTAGCTCCGCCTTCGGACCTAGTGCAAGAGGGGCGAATTCGCACATTCATTCTCCCTATTTAGTGACAGATGAAGAGTATGAGCGAAAGCGAATGCGTTTCAGTGCGTGTATGAGTGAAACACAGAATACACGCACCGTAAACACACGAACGCTACCGAGCGCTGCCAGAAAATAATTCTACAAAGATTTCTCTTTTCAGAGTCGTGCTTTTTGGTAATTTTTTTACGGTACATTGAAAGAAACATTTTTGTCATAATAAACTTCTGCAAATCTGGTAGTCATGCACTTAATTAGTTTTAAAAAGGGAATGCTCAACATTTTGCTCAATATTTTGTTATTTATTTGTGTACACATTTACCTTGACATCATTAAAAATGCCTGTTAATGCATGTAATTAATATTATGTGATAACACAGGAATAAACAATGAGTAAAATGGGTCGGTGATGTAACATTTTGAATATCAAGTTCACCCAAATAGTGAAACGGAACTGCGTCAAATAATTTTTGTTTCTACACAACTAATTGAATAAAATATAAATATTTGATGAATACGAGGATTCAGATCTTATCAACTGTAACCTAATCTACAACCACGGTTTCAAATTTGTAAGTGCATCTGCATTATACGATATTTTTAAACATTCGTCAAGCATCTCAAAAAAAAAAATTAAAAGCTTGTTTTTGATCCTGTTAATATTAACATTCTGGTGATAATAGTGCGGCCATTTTGAATCATATTGTACTACACACCAAAAGAATCTGGAACACGTAATACGTACTGTTGTAAATACGAGGAGTTAATTATTGTTGCTATCATGTATTCGTCCGTTTGTTTATTTCCGTGTTTTTTAAGTTTCTGTAGAAACAAGTTTAAAATTGCATTCAAACTAATAGCGTTTTCCACTGGCTGCACTAGTGCGCACTGAATGTATTTCCAACTCGGTTCAGCTTTATGTAATAAAACGAGATGGAGATGCACTCAGTGCATACCGGTGCAGCCAGCGGAAAACGCTATAATAAAATAACTCAAATATGTATGCACAACAATTGTCTCAATTTTTTTTTAGTGGACATAGTACAGTTAGATATTATATGGCATTATATAATATGGAATCTTGCAGAGCAGATTTCAAATACAGATCTATTTCAGAATTGTCACCAGATTATCAGAAAGAGGTTTCAACTGTCCAGATCGATCAGGATCGTTATTTTAATTTTCTTTTAAAGCCAGTATAGGCAGCATATGTTCTAAATGAAAATATTTTAACTTTGGCTTCATGTTATGCCAAAAATTGTCATCTTTTTTAATCTGAAAAAGAAAACGTATTACAGGTGTGTTGTAAATGAAAATTGCTTGTTATTTTTTCTAAAATCGTCTATAATTTCTATTTTATACACTAGTCTTCAAAACCAAATCGGTTTTACTTATTTTTATTGTCAAAATTATAGCTTTCGTGTGCTTAAAAGTTGAAACTATTACAAAAATAGTCTTATAAGATTTCAGAAAAAAATAATGTATTATGATGAATTCAGAACTTTCTTGACGTTTATGTAAAAATATTACTTGTTCCCATATCATTCCCAAAGGTGTCCATACAACGAATACAACTATTCGTTAAAGCCAACTGCCCTTGAATCTGATAATAGTAGGTATGTGTTTTCTTCAGTTTCACAGTATTGCCATCCAAAAAGAAATAGGGCATAACTTTCATCTTGCTTCCTGAGGAGTTATTTTGAACTTCGCTAACTTATAGGGACACTTGATCTCAATTATAGCATCCTCACCAACTAGTCCATCAGGACTAGCTCCAAGATACGGCATTTCTTTAGATATAAATAATCCGCCGTTCAACTTTATGTCCAAATTCCTGTGAAAATTGTTTTCTCGCAATTTCTTCATGGTTACGGCACCAATTTGTAACTATACTTTCGAAAAATTAGAGGAAATTAATTTTTACGCCAATTTTTTGGCATCAGTTGTTTGACGTCTTTTACAGACAATACCAAATTTTGTTGCTGTTAGTCTTCGCTCTTTATGCCATTTCACTTTGGTGTTTTGGCCAACAGTGTTTCTCTCTAACGATTCTAACTCTACCTGGGTCCTGCACAAGTAGTCCATTAAAGATGATTTCTTGTCTTCTAAGTTTTTAAGAGGGATCACCTCTTCTATTAGTCCATAGTCACCCTCAGCTTCGGCTACCTGTTTTCTTTTCTGCCTTGCCCAAGAAATAGTCGTGCTCTGCATTTTCGGTAAAAACGTCTCCTACGCAACTTTGACGTATACAGTGT
Organism: Prosopocoilus inquinatus; assembly: GCA_036172665.1. NCBI lineage: Eukaryota > Metazoa > Arthropoda > Insecta > Coleoptera > Lucanidae > Prosopocoilus > Prosopocoilus inquinatus. The sequence goes on along the minus strand of CM069876.1, from coordinate 26,984,035 downwards.
ACCCGGATAGAAAGATGATTAAATTAGCAAAGAGGTACAGGTTCGAGAGCTTATTAAGAATCCATTTTCAAATATTACTTGTCATGACCAACTTGATTATATTGAGATGCGGTTTGAACTAGTTTGCACGATAATTTAAGTACTTTTATGGGCACTTAATAAAACTAATCCCATTTTTACAAATTTTCAATAATCTAACCTAACCTTAAAATTTTAAATTGATGATTTTTTGGCCCTTTTAAGAGAGACTCTTTTTCTAAATGCAATGATGTATCACATGATATGGAAACTTCTTCAAAATTTTGGGAAACAGAACTTATTCTTTTTATGAATAGAAATCGCTAGTGCCATGATCACAAAACTTTGTTATCGAGACTGTTGCAAGCTAACCGCGCCCTTGTTAACGTTGGTAATAAACGGGCGTTTACATTACATACATATTTGTATTATACATGTGTCCTACATATTGTTTGACAAGTCTGGAATGAATCTGAAATTTGTCTCATACTACTATTACATTTTTCATGTATTTGACATGTATCCGACATGTTTTACCAGACAGATTTGTATTCCAAATTAATGGAAAACACAGTGATCGCAGACCATACAAAGGTACTTTACGCACGTGCAGAATAGTTAGCTGTTTTAAGCTATTAAGGGATCTGATGGTTTGTGACGATGGAGTGATCCAAAAAGAGCATAGTAATATTATGCTGCCGCGGCCTAAAACAAAAATTGATTGTCATCTTTCACGAGCGATACTTTTTTTTATTATTAAATACTAGATATGTAGCGAACAGGTCACATAGTGTAAACGATGTCCTGTGCGAGTATTTGTCGAAGACTTGTGCTAAAGATTCATCAGGATTTGTATGCGACAAGTCGACAGTTTTGTAAAGATTTGGTTTTGAATTTATTGAAGACATGTATGTAATGTAAGCACTCCTTAAGGATTGCAGAACTTTAAATAGGTCTCGATTCACTTGATCGCGACTATACGTATACCAAGTGCTACAAGAACGTAGAACTTACTCGTGAAATATACGAAGCTCAGTATCCAGAAAAGGCTACACAGATGAAGCTGCAGTGCCACTGATCGTTCGTGGACAATCGTGTACAAGCGATTAAAATTTTAGACCAATGAAATTCTTATCTTTTTGGCACATCATACCCCTAGCTGATGTGATATTGGTTTAAAATTTTAATGGCTCGCTCACCATTGGCTGCAATCGATCAGTGCCACTGCAGAATAACTTGATAAACAAAAAGCAAAATTTCTGTGATCACTAGCGATTTCTGTTCGTAAAAAGAATAAGTTCGGTTTTTCAAAATTTTGAAGAAGTCTCCATATCGTGTGCTACATCATTGCATTCAGAAATAAATTTTCTCTTAAAAAGGCCAAGAAAATTAGGGAGTACCAATTTAAAATTTTAAGGTTAGGTTAGTTTATTATTACTTTTACATAAAAAATTTTACTCATCTGAGTGTGCGCTCGACCTTAGAATTTGCAGGAGGCCGCGGGCGGTAACCATGTGAATGAGGCCTTATTCGAATATTCTCTTGTGGGTGTGTCAAACTGACACGTACAGCAATCAAAAATAAAGATCAGTGACAGCAGAGTCATAAATTACAAGGAAAACGTTTAGGTGGTAATTCTGTTCTCTGTTCTTTTCGTTTGTGTGTAAAAATGCAGGAACACATGTTGAACGCATGTTTCTTCTAAATATATGCGAAAAATAGTGATACGCCCATTTGAAATCGACTTCAGCTGTAAGCGAGCATACAGCCTTAAGTAATTATGAGAGAGATGAGAATTAAAGAAGAAATTGAGAAACTTCAACTGTTGTAACTTTCTTGGTATTGGGAATATTTCCAGTTTTTTTTTTTTTTTACTTAATATGCCTTGCAAATGTTTTGATATTGGCGGGAAACCAGCGGTTGATTACATTGACAAAAAAAAAGTAAACAAATAAATTAGGAATTGCCAAACTTGATTAATTTTTTATTATCGTAAAATAACATGCTTGAAATATTTTTTACAGAAAATCTTCCACTCTGTTGCAAACAAAGCTAAGAAACATTTTTAAATTCACAATTAATCACTTATTTTTCACTTTGTATAAAAATAATTACATACAAATAAGTACATTTCCAACACTTAGCAAATGAGAATAGAATGATAAATAATCAGCAAGCCCGATGTAAAAGAAAAATATAAACATAAGTCTTCCCCCCCCCCCCCCCTGTTCCTGAAACAACAATGCAAGTCGGCCAAGTTTGTCTCATTGTTGTAAATACGATATTGATATAGAGCATTAAAAAGTGCCAATAATAAGTATATTTGCGTTTGAAAATGGTTATCTCTGGTTCAAAGTTTATCATTCCTGGATGGAAATTCTTCAGATGATCACGTTGCATCACACACATAGGGGGTCTGCGATGATATGATGCAACGGAAAGCTATTAATAAAATCAGATTAAAATACATATACAACAAAATTCATTTCCCCAAAAATTCAGAAAATAAAATATGAGATTTTAAAACAGGCTTGTATTAGTAATTAATTTGTTTTCTTCCATAGTTTGTTTGCTTTAATCAACATTTTGCTTTAAACTTTAAATTTTGATCTGATAATCTTTCTTTTAAGACACGCAATATTTCGACGGCATTCTCCATAAATACAGGTGATCTCTTTTTTTAGTGAAAAGGTAATACCATGCGATCAACGGAATTTATAATTAGAACAGGCTGTGATATTTCCCAAAAAATTGGCAACGCAGGCTTATAGTTTGAAATTAAAAATTTGAAATGTCAGAATTGTGACATTTATATTTTTTAATGATTCATAATAAACATGCAATGAATTAATTTTGTGGAACCTCCCCTCATATTCTAAAAAAGGATTTAGAGTAGCATCCATACAAAATAAATAAAATAACAAAATAAAGATTGTAGAAAGATGAACGTAACCTCAAATATGACAACTGTCAATTTATTTCTCAGTGTTTCCAACCACACTGCAAAAAATAGCACCAATCACAGCTTCCTCTAATTGAAGAGATCAGTGCAAAAAGTCCATATTTTGCATTTTTGAGATAACCAATGTCAAGTATATTAATTTACATGTAGTATCGTCTGGTAAACTCATATAAACTCCAAGAAGTCAATAAATTTACTAAAAAACAACAGCAACAATTTCAGTCGAATCCCAATTCAGTGCAAGAAGTTGCTAAGTACCAAGAAATGCTCCTAATTCCCGGACATAACTACTTCTTGATGCGAATGTCGCATGAAAAGTTGTTTCAATATTAAATTCTGTTATCCTGATTTATCAAATTTGTCAAAATACGCGTGCTGTTACTTACATTTATATTAAATTCTTGTGCGGATTTATTGTCCGCTACCGTATCTTCATTTTGTTGAAATTTAAATTGTTATACTTCCTGCCCTTCTTACTGTAATCGACGATATTATAGCAGCTAGAGATGGTGGCAAAACTACTGTTCTGGCGTTGCTAGACTATAACAAAGCTTTCGACACGATCAAGCACATCACTCTACTAGCTATCTTGCGACATATCGGCCTTGGTGAAAATGCCATTCTAACCTAACTAACTAACTATAAGTGGAACTAACATTCCTCTTAAAATGGAGGCCAAAAACTTTGGTTTAAGTCTTGACAATTCTTTCAGATTTAATACCTATGTTACTATTTGTTTGAGAAGGGCTTACTCTAGCTTGAAACTTATTTATCTTCACCGTCACTTTTTATCTCTACAAACTAACATTTTGCTCTGTGATGTTCTAGTACTCTCTCAATTTAATTACTGCTCGGAAATTTACGACGATTGCTTAATACAAGATATGTGTGCCAAAATTCAAAGAGTACAAATCTCTTGCCTGCGGCTTATCTACGGCATACGTAAATTGACCGAATATCTAAGAAACTTTGCCATGCTGGCTGGCTAAATATGCTCCATGGAAGAGTACTATTAAGTTCCTGTCTCTTTCATAAAATTATCACTGATCAAATGCCTCTTTACTTGTATAGGAAAATTAGATTTCGTGAGGACGTTCACAATCTCAATATTAGATTTAAGGGTACAATAACTCCACCTATCCACAGAACTGCTCTCTTCGAACATTCGTTCAGCTATCAAATCTCTTCTGTCTATAACAGTCTATCCTCTAGTTTCAAATATCTTCCTCTTCACCTGTTTAAGAAAAGACTCCGCAGCCTATTGTTTAAGAAGCAATAAATATAACTTAAATATAACAATTTTACATTTCATATCTTATTTGTCCAGTCTCCTCAACTTTTTATAATTTCTAAACTGAGATTTGAGATTTTAAATGACATACGTTACTTTCGTAAACAAAATAAAGATAATATTCTTCGTTGAAATGTTTCTATCTATTGTAAATGATCGACATCACCGAAATTCAGTCCAAAGCAATTTTGTATTATTTTTCAAGGTCTACGCAAATTTTCTAAATTTGAACGTTGGCTTTTTATTATACCTATACTAGTGTATCTCTATGTGTAAAAAAATCAAATGCCTGGAGCAATAAATAAAAATGTGGGAGTATATTGAAATATTCAATTCACAATAGCTCGGAAACATAAAAGTGTCACTTCTTGCTACTCCTTGCACTGACCACTTCAATTATGAATTCCGTTGATCACCCGGTACTTCAATCATACGTCACACTGCAAAATGATAAATACTAAAATGACAGCAAATGACTGTAAAATAATGGAGTTGTATAGTTGCGATCGTCCTAATCGAGACCGTTGTAAGCTAACGCGACCTTATTGACTAGTAATAAAGCCGATTGGTTAATTCAAAAGGAACGCTTGCTATGCTATTTGGATTAACCAGTCACCATTCATATCGCAGTTAACGCCAACCCGCATCGCTTGACTGCGAACGCGCCATACAGATTACAGAACTGTCAATCGGTCTCGATTAACTTGATAGCGACTGTATAATTTCTTTGAGAAGGAAATCTAGAGGCGTTTTTGAAAATAAACTTGGATCTGAACCGGTATTGAAGTATAAAATGGAAGAATTCTGAAAGAGTGAGGAACAATCAGAACGCTTCGAGCGAATTAGCGAAATCGCCTTAGAGATCTATTATTTTACAGGGTTACCATTTTATTTTCAAAAAAATTTGTTGCAAATCGTTTTTGATTGCAAGGGAAACCTCGAGCAGCCTCTGTACAGCTGTTTCAGCCCTGTTTGGGGCTTCATCAGCAGAGACATAGCTCTACATTCCCACTGCAAACCAAAAACGACAAGCATGGCCGCCTTGCATGGGGGACTTATTAGGAGCAAATCCGCTTCAATTTGTCTATCCTACTGCAATGTCAGGTCAAAAAGCGATCGTAGGATGTCGCTGTTTTATCTGTTCATTTTATTTTCATTAAAATTTTTCCTGACTTTTTCAGGTTTTCACATTTCGTCAAAATCTAACTAACTAAATTTCTCCATTTGACGATTATGCAGCTTTCCTAAACCGTACACCTAATTGAATGCAACTCAAAAGTACAGAATTTTTAAGAGAAGCACATTAAAACTAAATTTGTATTAATATTTTTCCAAAAAAAAAAATTGTTGCAAATCATTTTTGATTGCAGTGAAACCCTCGAGCAGCATCTGTACAGCTGTTTCAGCCTCATTTGGGGCTTCTTCAACAGAAACGTTGCTCGAGATTTCCACTGCAAACCAAAAACACCTTGACCGATTTATTCACAATTGCGATGTATTAGTAACATTGCATAAGGATTGACAAATTGAAGCAAGTTTGCTACTTAATAAGTCACCCCATGCAAGGCGGCCGTGCGTTTCTGCTGAAGAAGCCCCAAATGAGGCTGAAACAGCTGTATAGGGGCTGCTAAAGGGTTTCACTGTAATCAAAAACGATTTGCAATTTTTAAGCTTTCATTATGCTTTGACAGCAGGCAAGGTCGCCTTACATGGGGTGACTTATTACGTAGCAAACCCGCTTCAATTTGTCCATCCTTATGCAATGTTAGGTTAAAAAGCGATCGACGTTTCTCCAAAATTGTACTGTTTAAAAACGATGTCTCAGGTGACATTTAAGCTATGTTTCCACGCATCCGTCGTGCGTCATTCCGTCGTTAATTGTTATTGGTTCATTTTAAATATTTTTCGCAACCGCCAAAAGATTTGGAGCCCTGCAAACAATTGATGACGGTTTCGACGCACGACGAAGCATGGAAACGTAGCTAAATTTTGAAAGCTTTCGAATTTGACGAGCTCAAAACTTTGGTAAAATCTGTAAAGTCGCATTTAATTTGTACCAATTTGGAAAAAGAGAAACTACAGGAAACTGTAAATGTTCGACCGTAAAATTAGGAATGTCAAATTTGCATAAAGTTATGTTTATGTGACGATTATTTTATGATTTCAGAATAGAAAAAGTAATAAACGCACAAAAATTAGCTACTTATTTTAACTTTTAAGGTCCGGTATAATAAACGTACAATAAATTTACTATACAGTTTAATGCCTTAGTAACAATTGTAAAAACAAAGGTTACTAAGGAATTAAACGGTAGAGTAAATTTAACTTTCGTTTATAATAGCGGGCCTAAGTGTATTAAGATTTTGAATTACCTTTAAAAGCGGTAAACAATTAATTTTATTAAAACAAAAGTTTGTCTAAAAATAAATACTTTAATTGAGTAGTTTCGTAAATGCATTCTGTGTATTCAGTTACCTATATTATAAGAGCAAAGGTAATGCAAATGCAAATGTTTTGGGATCAATCATTGCTGAAGAGCTGAATAAATCGGTTGTTTTCAATAAAAAGTTTTAGTAGAGGCAAGCCAATGAACTCCAGAATTCGTGTGGTTGCCTACGTTTAAGGTGATAAAAATAATTCTCTTGTTAAGAAACTTATAAACTTTCACCATGAACTGAGATCAACTTTCCTTATTTTTAAATGTTTAAACAATTTTCTTCATTTCAAAAAAGAAATAATAAACGCTCAAGAATTGCTAATCTATATTGGGTGTTTCACAACGTATTAAGCAAATTCAAAAGATTAGCTAAAGGCTAAACGAGATCGTATTAAAACTATCATTTCAAAAATAAACCTCCCTTGAAACCCATTTCTTACACATAGATACACATATCCGAAATTCGAACGAATGAAAAAAAGCAATAAATAAAAACGTTTTACAGTTTAAATTATCAATCCATTTGTATCTGAATCTTCAATGCATGTTATCTCAACGATTATGGATATTAGATGCCCTATGCATACAGATATTTACTTTTTCTGTGTACTACCTGTGATTGACTGGTCGGACTTATTTTGAATCACCCAGTACACATTTTATGAATGGTGGTTTTAATAAATTTAGAGTTTATTAATAAGTAGTAGTTTGTAAAATAAGTTTTATTAAAGAAATTAAAGAAATAAAGAAACTTAAACTGCTATAACTTTCAGATTATTGGGTTTTGGTCAAAATCAAATTGGGTCCTGCCCTTTGAAAGTCCTCGATACCTTATTTATGAGACATCTAGTATAATTGTTTCAATTTTCGCCTGTGGGTATTAGCAGAGAAAATTATTGAATTACTTTCGAAAATGATAAACAATTGATATTAATAACATACTTGTTTATTTAAACAAGTCCTTATTCAAAAAAATAAGGTAGGTATTACCGCGAAACCTTAGCGCAGGCAACCTAACACACGCAATCGTTTTGCGATTGCCAATATTAAATATTTATTTTGTTCCTAATTCACTAAGGTCCAGTTTTACAAATGGGGCTCAACTTTGAGCTGAGGCTTAAACCCTTAGCAACCTAACACACGCAATCGTTTTGCGATTGCCAATATTAAATATTTATTTTGTTCCTAATTCACTAAGGTCCAGTTTTACAAATGGGGCTCAACTTTGAGCTGAGGCTTAAACCCTTAGCAACGATTATTTCAACAATTGTTGTGAAGGGTTTAAGCTTCGGCTCAAAGTTAAACCGTCATTGTAAAACTGGGCCTAAGGCTTGATCTTATCACCTCCTGATAAATTTAACCATCAGTTAATATCTTAGGAAACTATTGTCGGCACAATGGTTTCCAAGAATGTTAACTGACGGTTAAATTTATCAGGAGGTGGTAAAATCAGGCCTAAAATGAAAATTTCCTAATTTCTAATGTTAGGCAGTGCGCTCGGATTAGACTCATCCAAAAATGTGAGAGCGACTGTGTTTCACTATATGTAAGAGTGAATAAAAGAAATGCTCCGCAAGTTCAACCATTGAAAACAATTTTCCCCTTTCTTTGCTAATTTCGTAAATCAAAATTTATTAAAACAGATAAGACTTTTCCTTAACAAGAACTTAGTTTTTAGTTTTACTTCCATATAAACAATTGTGTAATTTGAATACTTTATTTTTATTATAGTATAAGAGTCTTTATAAAGAGGGAAGGTACTATTAAAACACCTTTGAGCAGAGAAAATCTACATCTATTATTATTATTGATTGTTTTTTTTTTATAGTTCAATGCCGAATGTGTTAACTTGATTGGTCATAAATAAATAATATTAAATATAAGAAATAAATACGGCTACAAACTTTCTCTTAATTACCTTAATTTACCTTGACCCTACTCCGTAGTTCAAATAAAGAAATTTTGTTTAGCATAAAAATGAAAATTTTATTGCAGTATAACATCCTTTAACTTTTTGGGCTCATGCAAATTATATTACAAATGGCTTAATACATTCTGTATAAAAGTCATTTTGGTCAGTGGCGGCTCGTTGGGATGGGCAAGGTGGGCAGTGCCCATCCAGTCCTATTGAAGAAGTCGGCTCCATGTCGGGACAGTCCTGAAAACCTGAACCTTTCCCTTTTGCAGTTGTTGCCCAATCGTAGTAAATCATTACGAGCCGCCACTGATTTTAGTTACAGCAGAAATTTAAAAATAGTTTAATAGGAGATCAATCGAACAATATTTTATTAGAATTCTGCCCTTTATTTTAGGTTTTATGCAATTTTGAGCAATTATTCTTTAATAAATTAAATAAAAACGTAACTAAAGATTTATTTAAATTAATTCAAATTTTCTGCATAGATTAAACGGACCATCTGAAGCAAATTAGATGAAATTACTATCTATCACTATATTTCCAGTGAAACTGTATTACTTCTGCACTAGCAAAGCTAATTCTAACTAGCTATTCTGTAAGTAGTATTAGTTCGGAACATCTCACATTAACTACCGCTAATCTAATCGTCGTATCTTTTTAATTTTCATTAATTAGATAAGAATATCTATTTTCATTTCATTAGATAAATTTTTTTCAAAGAACTTTGTTTATGTGTTAAACTCATGAAAATCGATTCGATACATATTACACTTAAGTTTGTTAAGATTAGTTTAAATTTAGATCCATCCAGATACGCAATATATTTATTGCAGATCACTTCCGGTTGGTTAGTTGGTTTTGTCAGAACCAATCAAAATCTTTACTCTAAAACCTGCTAAACATTTACTCTAATAGCGCTTTCGATTGGGATGAACTTTGTGCACTCAGTTTATTTTCATCTCATTTTATTCCACGAGGTTAAAACGAGATGAAGATACATACACTGAGTGTACACACTGCTTTGAAGAATTGGAGAATTAACAAATAGGGAAGTGGTATGAAATATGTATGTTTGACGAAAATTGTTAAATGTGCAGACAAATTAACAGAAACAGCTGATTAAGCAAATGAGAAACTTTGAGAAACTTTTTTGGAAATTTTGCCAATGCCTTCTACGTCAGTAGGGGAAGTGATCACGTCATCGACGAAAACCGATGATGGTAATCCCCAAATACCCAATTTTCCAAAGCAGGAAAAGCAGCTTAAGAGTTGTCAAATATTTACTCTGAAACTCGTCAAATGCAGTTTTCAATCACATTTACTTAAGTCGCCCTGAAAAAACTTTGAAAATAAAGAAATATAACTTTCAGAAGCAGCAGATGGCTTGTAATTCAGCCGGAAATGATTTCACGACAAGTTAAAACGAAATAAGGAAAGTAAAGACTGAGACATCCGTATACTTTCAGGCGATTCAAACCAAATACTCAATTTTTAGTTGACCTGGAACAAAAGAAAATAAATTTGCTTTTGCTATCCATTAAAATGATACACCAATCTGCAAGAAGTGTTTTTCTTAAGTTTAACGTCCAATGGATTGTAACTAGCGCGCTGTTCATTTAAAGGCAAAAGCATTCATAGCATTACTTGCGTTAAATTTAAGAAAACATCCGATACATTATAAATAAAAAAATGTACGACAGTTGAAATAAAATCTGCAGTTTGATTAGGAACCTGAAAGATTAGTTCATTCCATCTCACGTGCAAATAAATCGTCGTCGAATTTAATAATGTTTGAGGTACCGATTAGAGTTGCCAATATTTACCCAATTCATCCTGAAAATATGATTTATTGTAGGGCGGAAATTACGATAGCTTTTCACCACGTTGATAGAAAACGTGAGTCAATAAAAGACACTTTCAACAGAAAGAAAATTATGAATCACAGTAAGTGATTCGTGCACGCTCAGATTATGTTCAATTATGATGATGAGAGTTATTTAAAATGTAAAGTGAAAGACAGTTAAAGAAAACAAAAAATAAAACTTAAACTCTTAAGAATTAGAAACCAGCAGAAGACGTATCAGAATGGAAATCAAAAGTTGAGATAGTTTCGAAATGATTTTAGAAGAACTGAGAATGATAAAAGTGAGGCATTCTTAACAATCTAAAAAAAAGGCAAACTTTACAAATAGAATGTTATTTATTTAATATCTAGGTATCATCGTTTAAAGAAATGTAAAAAAATCACATACAACACTTTATATCAAGTGAAAAGCTGCCTACAACAGTGGAAACAACAGGGAGATACAAAATTACAAACGGACACAATGAACATAATGCAGTAACATGAAGTACAATTGAGCAAATAACTTTATGTGGTATACAGCTACAGACAATTCAAGCGAGACACTGACACAAGAAAAACTCACAACAAAAAAAAAAACAGACGACAAACTTCGATGGGATTGTCGCTTTAAACACATTTTCACATATTACGGTGAAGAATTAACAATTAAAAAAGATTCAAAATGAAAGTTGTAATAGATGATAATGTTGATACTTTTTAATAATGATGATTAGAAGTTATAAATATGTGTTCGATATGTATTAGGTAATATAATAAACGGTTCTTGTTTACAGTCTTCATTATCTCTGACGTTTCTTGTTTGTGAGGAAACAGAAACTAAATAACTCGAGTAGGATGTAGTTAATTTAACCACTGCCCACGTCAATCCCATCGAATTTCGTAAAAAAAGAAGAAATATAAAGAAAACATTGGTCCCACAACAAAAACAAATAGACTTACACAGGCTATTCAATATTGTACGTCTTTACTAACTAGACTTTTGATTGGTGTTTGTACTATGAAAGAAAGCTGAATACCCTGAATAAGTTAACAAAAGCGAAATGTTCGGGCTGAATCAACACATTAAATAAACAGAACTCACAATAAATAGTTAAAATCTTTTTTTGTTAAAAACACATTAACAAAGTTAAAATTAAACAAAAAACGTTTAGATAATAGGTATTAAACTTACTCTAATTACATAATATATATTATTATCTTACATCCATCACATATTTATATAAAATGTCGCAGGCCATTTCAATACTGAGGGGGCAAGGACCACACGTAAAGCTGTTGAAAATAAAAACTCGGCGGAACTTCCAGGCAAAAATTATTGTCGAGAGTCGATGGATATGTTTAGTTTAATTAACTTTAGACAGACAAAGCAAACCACAAAACTAAAGCGGCAATCGCTTTGAATTCATCAAAAAACACAAGACAATATCACCTATACTATTGAAACGGCCTGCGTTAAATACATTTAAATGTTAAATAAATAGACGTCTTAAATACAAAGGAACCTACGTTCGTAATTAAATAGGATTATAATATAAAAGGTGATAAATATTTTAACAAGCAATTTTTAACTATTGCTGCATTATAATATTCAATAAATACAAGCTAGATATTTTGATGGTAAAAAAATAAAGCGATTAAATACAAGCATTAAAGAACATAATGTTAGGCCAAGCGAATCATTGCTTTTAAATTCACATGAAAGTTTATCACTAATAAAAACTTTGCAATTTTAGAGATTAAATTATTATTTCCGTTTTGTTTTAGTAATCAACATTTCTTCTTTTTCTGAAAATAATGTCATCTTAAACTAACAACAAAAGCAAAAACATCTAAATTGTAAAGAAAAATCGTTTTATTACTATCGATAAATGACTAGTTTCTCAAAATTTCTAATTTGGAGTGTACCCAGTAAAAAGAATTTATTCTACAAGATCACGTACAACAGAAGACACATTTTATATTATCAAACCTGGTAAAAAAAATCATCATTATTAATTACACATTTTTTTTTAAATAAATGTGGAAATAACAGAAAGAAGGAACCACTAAACGTAAGCATCATTAAATGAATATATATTTTGCAATCTAATAAAACGCCGCAGACAAAAAGAAAAAGAAAGCATAAGAACTCTTGCAGGTACACAAAACAACTAACAAACTAATCTAAATTATAACTAAAGGTATTAAAAATCAGATTTTTCATTTAAAACAGACATTTAATGTCATCTTTATTAGATTTTAAAACTCACAACTGTGTCTTCTACATTGTTTGAGCATTTGAATAAAAAATATACAAATGTTTAGTTAGATTAATGAATGAACTCTTCATGAGATTCCAAGATCTGTGAAATTTTAGAACACAAGTAAATGCAGGTTATGTAAAAATTGCTTGTTTATAGTTGTGCGAATTTACACATTTATGTAATAAAAAGAAATAATAATAAGTACAACAGTTAGTTAATCGAGACAAATTTTATAGTTGTGAAAATAAAACATAGCTAAAAGCATGTCAAACTACCACAAGCACACACTTAAATACTGATCACTGAATTATCCAGTGACATTTACTATGGTACACACTAATCTCTTTTAATTAATATTCAGTCTAGCTACCATAAATAAATACACTGTTCCCTTATTATTTAAATAAGTATATAATGGGAAGTCAATATACAAATATTAACACTTAACCTTTATGGCAGGATTTGGTAGGTCTATGTACCAAATTTAATTACAATCGAATTAAACTATGTAAACTGTCTCTCGATTAGGCCCAAACTGGTATATCAATGCTCACTTCTTCTTACTCGCTTTCTCCGCCTTCTTCTGTTGCTTCTCTTTCTCCTTGCGATCCTTCTCCATTTGCTTGCGCTCTTTCTCCGCCTGTACTTTCAGTTCTTTTATTTTTCGCTTAAGGCGATTTTTATCCTCACTTAAAACACCTAATATTTTAAAATCTGTCGACGTTAGTTGCAACAACGCAGAACCGTTTACTTGCAATTCGAGAAACTTACAAATATGTTGCTCTAAACCTAATGCTAACAACCATTGGCAAACCTATAATTAAAAAAAAAAAATGTATTAAGAAGCATTAATTGAATGGCTCCTATAGTTTATAACTACGTGTTTTATACAGGATGTCCTAACAGTGTGTTCTCGAGCTCAATAACTAGTGTGCATTCAAGATATTTTTGTTTTTTTCAATTTTAGAGCTTTAAAATACAAAATTATTTTCATCTATACAGAATGAATTAAAACAAAAGTGGAGGATGTAAAACTTCTTTATTTCAAATGGCACACCCTATTTATGATGTCAAATTTGGGTGGCCCATTAAATTCTACACATTAGGTGCCCCTGTTGGGACATCCTGTAGATTACAGTCTACATTCTAAAAAGTGATAGTAAATTAAATACCTGTTCTTTACTCCAGTCTTGAACAGGTGCACTTTGCCAAAAATGTGAGTTACGTTTGTCGCTACTTATACTGCAAGATGACAAACTGAGATCAGAAGGATTCATGGCGCTCCAAGATGTATCGTGTCTTGACGGAGAGACAGATCCTGAAGAGAGACTGGAAGGTGACGGGGGTGTAGGAGATGTGCCTGACTGGTGTTGCCAGGGTACTGTGCCTGGTGGTGATAAAGTAACGGGTACAACTTTCTTAACTGAAAAATTACCGATTCTCAATTCATACGATGCTTTCGAAAATTAATTTAAAATCCAATTAGGAGGTGTTTTGTTGCGGGTACTTATTTCAAGCTACGTGACTCTCAAAAATATTAATTCGTTAATAACGTATTCACTAAACTTACAATATTCTTTTTAAGGTGCTTGCTTACCTCTAGCGTTGGCTTCACTGACGGCTTGCCTTATTTCTTCTAGTAAGTTCTGTGCTGTATTCTGCTTACTTTTATCACTCAGCTCATCTGTTGAATTTGTAATGCTCTCATTTCCCATCCTTTTTTCTCTTTCTGCTAATACCTTCAACAAAATTATAGTTTAACAAAGGTAAATTAAAAAAAAAAAAAACTTTCACTACTGACTGTGATTTTGCAACATCCTAATTTCAGAACAAAAATACTCCTAATAGACATACCATCGTTACCATTATAAACAGACAGTTTCATTTTCAAATATTCAAATGTTTAATTTTGAGAGAGTTTGTACCTATTTGTTGCATCTAATCTTGTCCGTCTCATTCACACAAAAAAACGGTGAAAAACGGACATAACAAAAGTTAATTTTTAAATACATCTCAATCACCAACTATTTTGAGCGTAGTGGGTTTTTTTGATCACGATCGTACGATAGCGGACAATAATATCCGAGCTGGTCGTTTTGATAATGTAAATGTGGCTTTAATATTTCTAAGGCTTCATTCATATACAAAATGTCACTAGTTATTCTGACTATAAGTGTAATAAGTTTTATTAAAAATAGTTCGTGCTTATCTTGTATTTTAGCAAAAGGATGATGATTTACATTCAAAAGCAAAAAAAAATAGTAGACAATTACAGTTTCCTGTAGTTTTTACTTCTCCAAAATGGTAGTGTTTAAATATAACTTCGTACAGTTGAAAGCAAAAAAAGTAGACAAAATACAGTTTCCTGTAATTATTCTTTCTCAAAATGCCATATATTTAAGACTCTATTCGCCCTTTTTGTGGCTGATACTGAAATCTACTTTCTTGAACGTGGCATCAACATAGATAATCACCACGACTTACTATTATTGTTGTACGCAGATGATCAAGTGCTTCTCGGTATTTCTGAAATTGATTTAGAAAACTAAACCTTCTGTAGAAATATACTACAGAAAATAAGTTTACTGCAAACGCTGCTAAATCAAAAATAATTTGCTTCTCTAGAGGAAATTTGAGAGTCAATCGGGTGCACCGTTTCCTCTTTAATGGTGCGGAAATCGAACTAGTCAACAATTATATATATCTAGGGGTTTCCCTCTCTTCTTCTTCTTTCTTCTGTAAACATGCAGCAATATGCCTCTCCAAGTCAAAACAGTCAATTGGAGCCGTTATGTCACTGTTATCGCAGTCAAAAACAAACTCGTGGGACGCATGCATCACTTTGTACAATACCCTTATAGTCAATTAGTCAATGCACTATCTAATTGTGTCCCTGTTTGGGGTCTACGTTATTTAAACATTATTGAGAGAGCCTAAGTCGGATTTTTTAAAAGACTACTCTTGACACCAAACTCTCCTGATTATTTAGTTCGCTTAGAAGTGGGTGCGGTTAAACCCTCATCATAAAACACTGTCTAAACTGGTTTCTAAAAATTCTTAAAATAGCAGATTCCCAAAAATCGTTTTCAACCAACTGCTAAAGTTACAAGATACTAATCTTATTAAATTTAACTGGGCCTTACAAATGAAAGGTATTTTTATAAACGTAAATTGTCTGGACACTTGAAATTCTCTTTCCGTTGGACACCTTAAGGCATCTCTTAATAGAATTTTGTCTCGCTACCGACATAACCTCTTTGACGAAGACTTGGAAAGACAAACTCTCAGAGTTCTCCGCGATCTATAAGTTTTTCGTCATCAAACCTAATCCAGCTCATCATTTATATTGTCCTCTACCAACAAAACTAAGTCGACTCTTTTCTCAGCTTAGATTGTCCTCCAAAAGTCACCTATTTCTCTAATACAACGGTATTTCCCACTCCATAAACTGTAATGAAATATGCACAATGTGCAACTCTCTTAAATCTGAAAGTGTGGAGCATATATTGCTTGAATGCAAGCTTTACGAGAGTATTAAAGGTCCAAAAATCAGTCGCAAAATTTTAACGAACTCGTAAATCTATTAAGTAATCCAAACCTAGATAGGAGGTAGCTTATTTTTGTATTAATTTTCTAAAACTTCGTTCCTCTATTATTAACGAGTGAATCCATTCTTAATTTTAAGTAAATTATCTTGTGTCCCTAAACTTTAATTTATCTTATTACTATCTTCTTTATTGTTTGAAAAACTTTCCATAGTGTTGTTAGTATTGTACGTTCGAATTGTGGTTTATTTTCGTTTATGCTCTGTTATTATTTTTTTTAGTAACTGAACCCTTGCTATTTGATTATAAGTCAAGAGAAGCAATAGACGTTTTAAACTTGCTAATTTTGAAAGATTTCAAATATCTGTGAAGTCGATATCTGTAAAGTCGTCTTTAATCACTACCATTTTCAGAAAGAATGATTACAGGAAACTGTAGTTTGTCTACTTTTTTTTTCTTCCGACTGTACATGACACTTAAAACTATTGAAAGCTTTTATATCTGATAAATGAACATTCTCAATCAGGCGATACTAAGGTCATACGATACGACACTTGGCGGCGGCACCTTTGATGTTGAAGATTAAATTTTTTGACCTTCAACCATTTGGAGATGGGTGTTCCTAACTTCATCACAGTGGAAAGTTTACAAAAATTGTTGAAGTATGTCATTAAATGTGTGAGTTATGTCACCTAATTGTCAGCCTCATATCTCGCCTGTCTCATTCGCGCGTAAAACGGAGAGAAACGGACAAGAAAGTTTCATTTTTTCAATCAACAACTATTTTGAGTTACTCGCACACTTGCATGTAGCACAATTGAAATTATTTTGTTAATGAATGCTGATAATACCATACGAGCAACGGAAGTTATAATACCTTTTATAGTACCTTGGTAAATTCAACAACAAAAACAAAGTAATCTAACCTTCCAAATAATTAGTAAATAACCTGAAGTTCCCAACACCCATTTCAAAATGGTGGATGTCGTTTAGGCGGGAACGTACAGTGTCGCATCTGGGTTAATCTGTGCTAAGGTAATAAATCAACACGTGCTCAGGTAACGCGAACCCATTGCCTTTATGAGTTTATTCTTTATTGTGTAACAAATATAAGAAATACAAGAGTGCGTTCAGGAACGGCACCTTGGTGAAGAAAGTTGCCCCCGGTTGTTCAAAAACTACAAAGTGTCACCAGAAGTGTTACACTTCAAGGAGTTCGCCCATTAGACCGTAATAGGACCGTATCCGGACCGACACAGTCAAAAAAACATTGTTTCCATATATTTAAATGGGGTAACGCCCACAAGACCGTATCGGCTCCGACACCTGGTCGCCCTCTCTAAAATAAATTTGACAGTAATTTGGGCTGCCGATGCCGAATGTAATGAAATGGCATGTCGTTGCTAAGCACCGGTTCGGAGAATTTCGTCACCGGCAAATTTGTCTGGCCGGGCCCGGCACGGTCTGAAACCTGTCGGAGACGATATGGGCGTTTTTTGACTGTGTCGGTCCGGATACGGTCCTATTACGGTCTAATGGGCGAACTTTAATCGTTCAGAAAATATCGCAGATTTACCCGCAGGTGACCCTAACATCCCCATCTCAAACGATGGTTGAAAGTTACCGATGATGCCCAGAAGCATGCGTCACGCTTGTTTATGGTTGTTTTATTTTCGTTTTATTTCGTCAAATTCGTTGAAGACGTAATATATTTTAATGAAACGGAGAAATGTTACATTACAGATAATGGACACAGTGCACATTCAAAATCCAAAATTAAATTATGATTTGACATAAGTACTTATTTAACGCCACCGTTATCGTTCAGAAGCCCGCAATAGACGATCAAGAATTGCATGAAATTTACATGTAATTTATGACTATTTTTCAACGTGTATAGCGAGCAAAAAGAATTACATGAATTTATTCATGTAAAATTGAAAACAAAAGGTTTTTGACGTGAAATTTTAGTAAATTCTAGTGGCTTTGATTGTTGCTGTTGGCTGTTGGCTCAGATGAACGAAGAACGACTTCAACTAGTTTATGCGGATATATGTTTATAAATAATTTTAGCTTCAAGACAGTTTAATCAGTGATGACCACGTGCTCTCCGTTTGGATGACACCCTTGATAACATAATCCAACATTCCCAGCTGCTCGAAGAAAATTACTTGAAGTTAGAAGCATTAATGAGTTACATCTTCACCAACATTAACATTCTAAATTACTATTTAGCAGAACATCTTTTTATTAATATAATTGAAACGTGTATTACAAATTACAATTCATGAATTTATACACACATGTTTACATGAATTTTTACGTGAAATTATTGGAACATGTATTGCTGGCTTTAGATTTTTTCCCACGGCATATTACCGAAGAAATGTAACTCCTATCTGTTAATCAATGATTAAACTATCTTGAAGCTAAATTTATTTATAAACATATACCCACATGAACTAGCTGAAGTCGTTCTTCATTCATCTGAGTCAACAGCCAACAGCAACAATCAAAGTCACTAGAATTTACTAAAATTTCACGTCAAAAACCTTGAAAAATAGAACTTGCTCTATGTTGTCAATTTTACAAGTATAAATTCATGTAATTCTTTTTTCTCGCTATACACGTTGAAAAATAGGTTTTGTCATAAATTACATGTAAATTTCATGCAATTTATGATCATGTATGCCGGCTTTAGGTAGGATATCTGAACGAACTCCAAATGTCGCAAGGCTTTTAGGGAAACCATGAAGCAACCTATCAAATCTAAGTATTTTAAACTTCCCGCCGATCCATTATAATCTGCAGGAAAAATAGACTAATAAGCAAGGGTGCCTGCCGGATTGGACGAAATTCCGCTGTTCGGGCACCTTTTTGACATACTTGGCGTTTAAAAATCTTATTTTATTTAGCGCCTGACGCCTGATTTTAGGCTACTTTTGCTCTTGTTTTCACATAACAACACTCAACAAAATTGTACGTTCTAAAATAATCAGTGGAACAAAAATACGTTTTCATATCATTTTTTTGTTTCTCTTTTGTTTTTGTTTTTCTTGTTTTAAGGAATTGATGTTTTGCATTATTTCACAGGTTCGTTTGCTTTGTTTCCTGCCAGTTTCTAGACTTGCAAAAGTTTTCAACCGGAGAATGCCGTTTTCTATTTATTTATTTTTCTTGTCTATCCATTCGAATTCGAAGAGGTTTTCACATTTAAAGACTCTTTACAGATTCTTTTGTTTTTTTTTTCATCTTAAATTGCATTCCTTTTGTCATTAATCTTACCTCAAACCAGACAAACGTCATTTCCGTTAGCACGAACAAGTAAGTTTGAGCTGGGATTTCAACCTCCTACCTTGTCTTTCGAGCACTTCCTTTGGTTGCCAAGTCAAAATATTCGTTCAAACTTACTTGTTCATGCTAACGGAAATGACGTTTTTCTGATATGAGGTGAGATTTGAGGCAAATGGAAAGTACTTAGTGACAATTTTCTTGTTGTTTTTTTCTATTCTTTTTGCTTTCACACTGTTACGACTTCGTTGTTCGCAAATAATAATCGTCACTTGATTTCAAAAACTTTAATTAAACACTAGCTGAACAGAGTTCAAATTACACGCACAATAATGTACAACACTTACAGTTAAAAGTAAAAAATAGTAGACAAATTACAGTTTTCTGTAATTTTTCTTGCTCAAAATGCCATAGATTAAAGACGAATTCACAGATTTTACCAGTTTTAAACTTGTTAATATTGAAAGCTTTAAAATTTTTTAATGTTATCTATAAAGTTGTCTTTAATCATTACCATTTTCAGAAAGAATAATTATAGGAAACTGTAAGTTGTCTAAATTTTTTTTTACTTCCGACAGTATCTCTATAAATAACACTACAATATTTCACCGGTCATGTCGCCCAAGACGCTCGCACTATCGCTCGCTCAATGTAAACTGTTTTAAGTCGCGCGCCGTCTGCACTTATATTTCCATACGGCTGTTACTGGAACATCTAGAACGCCGTAGAACTACCTTGAACTCTCGCGAACATTCCAGACAGTAGGTGACGTGCCTTCCGGAGAACGCGTAACAATCCGTCAACCACGGCCAGCTGTACACATGTACACGGACTCCGTGTAATAATATTCGCGAATTAAACTCACGTGTAATTATGCAGTACACGTGTATTTAAATACACGTGTAATTTAATTATACGTGTATTTTTACGGATCCGTTCGGTACGTTCAAATCAACGTATGTTACCTAGCAACTGATATGTTTGTTTACCGATAGCGGGAAGTTAACTTTTATACAATGACGGTCAAAAACAACAGCAATAATTGACAACAGTTTTCGCTCCATTTTGATGTTCAGCTGAATTCAGAAAAAAATGGGAAACGAAGTTTTTCCAATTGTAGATTTCATTCTATTTTTCAATTAATTGCCTGCTTGACAATACCTATCAAGAAAATATTAACGTGTAATATAAATACACGTGTAATATAAATACCCGTGTATTTAATATTACACGTACTAAAATTTGATTCCGCGTATTACACGTGTAGACGTGTACTGACACATACGTAAAATAAGGACCTCTACCTAAAACTGTGCTTCAGTAAAGCAAGTCATGAAGCGTGACAACTAGCACCCTCTTAAAGTCATTAATTAGGTGTTACCATGGTTACGACACCGACGCTGATTTTGACAACTTAAATGTCAAAACGAATTGTTATTCGTCATAACCAAAAATCTTAATATAACAGTAATTTTGACACTAGTTTTGAATTTGAGGGCGCCACTTGACACACGTTTTTCATTTTTTAATACTCTTTGGACTGGCCGTATATGACATATCAATTCAGCTGGCCGTGCATTAACCCACGAAAAGTGTCGATTGACTAACAGATGGCGCCACTTGTCTGAATAATAAATTTGCCTGTAGCAATACTGTAGATTTCCTTTTTCATTTTCTCACCAAATTTTCTTACCAAACTAATTTTTCGCATTTTATTGGCGCTTTTTGTAGTTTATCGTTTTTCAGTCGTTTTGTGTCCATCACGGTTGTGATCTTTTGTTTTATGTACTGTATTTCTACGTTCGTTTATGTTTTTGTTTTCGTTTTTTCTATCGCATTATTGACTTTTTATGGTCTGTTTTTATTTTCTACTAATTTTTTGAATAGATACAGCGACATCCTACGATCGCTTTTTGACCTGACTTTGCAGTGGGACAGACAAATTGAATCGGGTTTGCTACATAATAAGTTTACCCCATGCAAGGCGGCCATGCTTGAAGCAGCTGTACAGAGGCTGCTCGAGGTTTTCACTGCAATCAAAAACGATTTGCAACAAACATTTTTAATACAAATTTTTTGATTCGTCCGACAAACTATTGCTTTTTGTTCAGCTTGGTGTTGTCCACTTTCTTTTGTTCATTTTTTCCGCTTCATGCCTTGTATTTTGTTGCCATTTCTCTTTTTTCGTTTGTTTTTGCAGATTAATTTGCTTTTTGAATTTTCTTTTGTGCCTTTCTGCTCCTACTTTTAGCAAAAACGAAAACAAAAAAAAAAATTGTTCACCTTGATAATTGTCAAACTAATTACGTTTGTACGGTTTTATTTTCTTTGTTATTATAGTTTTTTATAATCATCTTCTTTCTGCTAATACAAATAATGTAATACAATTAATTAATATTTTTTTATATTTTGGAGTTTGGCGGAATTAAACTACTTTTGGTAATTTCAAATCAATTTGATAAGGAAAAGAAACCACAAAGAACAGGAAAAAAACCAAAGAAAATAGAAAAAACGAGAGCACAAAGAGAGAAAAACATACTAAGATGAACAAAAAGAATGGAAATCGATGAACATTTTGCAAAGAAAAATAAACTGTAGAAAACAAAAGAAAACTGTAAAAAGAAGTCAGTCAGTTAAATGCAAAAACCAATTCGATTAAAAAGAAGAAAAATGCGGAGTAACAGAAAAATACAAAAAAAAAACGCATGGAAAAAAGATCCAGAAAGGGCTGGTCATGAAATGGAAAGCGACTGGCAATTATCAGCAAATCAAACCGAGAAACTAAAGAAATAACAACAAATAAACTGCTTAACAAATTTTTATAATAAATAAATAATATATAACGCACGAACCTAAATAATCCGTGATTACCCTTGACCAAAATGATTCTTGATGTCGAAGTATTAGAATGTAGAATTTTGTTGAGTGCTGTTATGTAAAGACAACAACAAAAGTAGCCCAAATCAGGCGCCAGGCGCTAAATAAAGTATTTAAACGTCAAATATGTCTAAAATGTAGCCCAAATGGCGGAATTTTGCCCAATCTGGCAACCCTGTTTGAGAAAAAAAAATTACAGGAAGCTGTATTTTTTTTACTATTTTTTCTTTCGACCGTAAATTCCGTTTAAAAAATGGAATACTAATTTTGCTAAGTTTGGACGGAAGGAAGAGTTGCTGCAAGACTTCGGTTTTTACATTTGAGATTTTAAATCTTTCTTTTAACAAATTTGTTGCAAATCGTTTTTGATTACAGTAAAACTCTCGAGCAGGCCTCTGTACAGCTGTTTCAGCCCTATTTGGGACTTCTTCAGCAGAAACGTAGCTCGAGATTTCCACTGCAAACAAAAAACGACTTGACCGATTTATTCGCAAATGCGATGTAATAATGATGAATATAAGGTCACTAAATCAACACACTTACGTGTTCAGGTAACGCCAATACATTCCCATTCCGAGATACTAGTGTAACAAAGATAACAAATGCAAATGTCGCAAGAACAACAAGGAAATCAACACTTTTAGGGAATTCTGTTTACTACGATGATAGTAGTTTATAGCCGAATGTCTAGTCAAAAATGTATTAGGTTATGTTATTCTCCACGGCCATAGTAAAATGCCATTTGTGAAACGTCATTTTGATTAACAAACTTTAGACTGTGTTTTTTTATCCCTAGACGAGATTATTGTGCGACAAGAATATATAGAAAAAATCACTAATGTCGCTACCTGAACACGAAGTCTGTCGATTTAGAACGTTAGATGAATAGATAAACGAGCGACACCGTACGATAGCTTTTTGACCTAATATTGTTTGAAGATTGGCAAATTGAAGCGGATTTGCTACATAATAAGTCACCCCATGCAAGCATGGCCGCCTTGCATGGAGTGACCTATTGTGTAACAAACCCACTTTAATTTGCCAATCTTTATATGTTAGGTCAAAAAGCGATTGTAGGGTGTCGGTTTATCTATTTTTTAACGTTTTACAAAACATTTTGGCAGAGACATAACCTCAATAACCTAACTTACCAAATTTGTGTAAACACGCCGGATGCCTCAAATTCCTGCTCGGATTTTATTCTCCGCTACCATACAAAAATGGGTAATTTATTATTTTTTTTATTATTATAACGTGTTTTATGGAGAAAATTGTTGAATTACCTTTAAAAATTATAAGTAATTAATTTTAGAAATATGTCTGCTCAATAAAAAAGTAATAAAATTGATATTTCAGAAACCAAGAAATCTTAGTGTAGGTAACCCGATTAATACAGTCGTTTGTATACTTGTCTATATTGAAGACCCCGAGATTTTTTTTGTTAAAAACGTGATAAACTTTTTCACAATTCGCTTAGATTAAACAATTCCACCGACATTTTTGTATTTAAATCAATTTTCCATTCATTTTTTTAATTTTCTTTTTGAATTTTGGAAAATGAATTTCAAGTTCTTCGATTAATCTCACTAACTTTTGCATTAAAACAAGCAAATTCCCTAATTTTTTCCTAACATTGTGAACCTTTTCTCAATTCCCCGACTTTTCCCAGTTTTCCAAGTTTTTCCGGGCCCTATTTAAACAATTATTAAAATTAAACTACATTTACCTGTTTAAGCTGTTCAGCTAAAGAAGGTGGTGGACCCATTCCAAGATTAACGGGTTTATTACCAGACCAAGGATCCGGACTGCCCTGTTGCACACTTGATTCTTTTTGTACTCGTGCATACAAAGCGTTAGGTGCCGGCTGACTCGGTGGTTGGCCCGTATATGAGGTCTGAGAGCAATACTGTGAACTTTGTACGTTATACTGAACTGTTTGTGAACTATACTGTGCCTGCTGCGACGTATACTGAGCAAAATGGCTGGACGTGTTTAGTGTCGAAGGTCTAATCACAGCGTTCTTCGACTGTTCTTGTTGATATGTAGGCGCATCATTCAATTCATCTCCGGAATTGTAACTCTCATCTAAACCGTAGTCAGAACTGCTGTTACTTAATGAACCTTTCTTCCCACTGGGCAATTGCCTATTGGCCAGTGCTCCCCTGTTTGCTAGTTCAGCTTTGCTTTTATTGGCGGAAATATCAAGTAATTCGTGGGGAGGAACAGCACTGTCTAGTTCTTCTTTAATCGGAAGCTTCCGCTCTACAGTAGCAGTTTTATCTTCATCACAAGGACTCACATCTGACATTTCTGTGTCTGAAAAGTCAGTTTCGAGTGCTTGCAATAAAGGCTTAGGAGGTTGACGTCTGGTCATCTGGGGGGTGAGTTGCTTCAGACTTAAACTATCATAGGGCAAAGTCATGGGAACGCCTGCTTTTCTTTGCGTTTCCAGCAGATCCTGCTCTAAAGCGATGATACGATCCTTGAGATTTTTAACCAACGCATTGTACTCGGTGTCTTTTTCTTGGAGCAACTGTTGATAAAAGTCCTCCCTGTGGATCATGTCTAGCTCACGTTGTTGGAATTCGCGGACCAGTTGTTTTGCTCTGTTGTATTTTTTCTCTATGGAAAGATATTGGTTCTGCGATTGTTCCAGCATATTTTGATATGTTATAATTTCTTTTCTTGTAATGTTTAGATTGCGTTCTGCATCTTTGAGTTTCTGGTTGGCCAATTCTAACTTCTCGCTCTCCTCTGATTTCATGCCATTTTGTTCCATCAGCTGAAAGTCAAGGTACTTTCATTAAAGTCATTGTGTACATATGTAGTAATGATGTAATTGAATTTAGAAAGTAATTTGAATTTAGAAAAAAAAATCCTACAAATTATAATTTAAGAAGAAAAGTTAGGTTGTATGTTGTTTGTTTAATTTTTTTAACTTATGTGCGACACTCAAAAAATAATTATATGCCGTTACGATTTAGAAAGAAATTAAATTTAATTAAATTAAACTAATTAACAGTCTTCTATGTCACTTTCTCAGCCTGTGAACTTAGGATGTGAAGTAACTTTTTTCTAGCTCGAATAGCTAGCCCTAAGCTGGATTCCCCAATTTACTCAGTAATTAGCTTAATATTGTATACCTCAGAGAAGTAATTAAGCATGAGCTACTTGTTCTGTGAACTTTAACAACAGCTTATTGCCATGTGAGCAAATGAGACTCCGTACCATCTATCATTAACTTATACATAATAACAAAGTAATCTATTTTCTTCTTTTGATAAACTAATAACTGAATAAACTAATTTAAGGTTCTCTCTTTATTTTAATTGAAACATTCCCAGACCTTTCCAAGTTTAACGGGTTTATTGCCAGACCAATTAATCAAAAAAATTTACACTATTACACTATTACCTGGGATTATGCAACTTTCTTTATTTTCACATGTTTAAATATCGTTCTGCTAATTTTAGAACAGAAATAATAGATGTACAAAATTGATTTATTTATTTATTTATCACATGTACTATTCTTGAATTATATTTAAAAATTATAAGCAATTAATTTTAAAAAAATGCCTGCTTAAAAAATAAAAACAGATTTTTCAAAAACAAAAAATGTGTTAGTTTAGGCAAGCTAATAAACATAGCCGCATGTTTGGTTGCCTATATTAAAGATTGCAATAATTTTTTTTTGTTAAAACGTGATAAACTTTTTCTTCATTCACTTAGATTATGCAATTTCCAATTTTCTTTAATTTGCAAAATATTTTCCATTCCTTTTTCTAATTTTAAAAACAAATTTGCCTCCAAATTTCGTTTTTCAATTAATTTCACTGACTTTTGCATTAAAACAAACAAATTCCCCGACATTGTGAACCTTTCCTGAATTCCCTGCCTTTTCCCATGCCTTCCCGGTGAGCGTATTTGCAAAAATAGTTAGTTTAGAAAATTAAACAAGAAATGAGATTATTGTTGTTTTTAAAATGCAGTGCACATTTGAATCTGGATTTAAAAATAAATACATTTACATTACTATATTGAAAATCATTGCTCAAAAGTTGTAAGCTTAACTTAGTTACAATTGGCCAGAAACCATAGTTTACCAACCATAATTAAATAGAAGACAAATAGAAGGTTCATATAACACTCAAAAGAATTCAGTTTTTTCAAAGTAAATTTCGAACTTATACATACAGTGTGAAAACCGATTTTTGTGACATAACAGTTTACATATAGGCAAGTCAAGAAGAAAATATACTAGAATAAATGTGCTAGATAGGGACTGTGACAACAAATTAAGAGAATACGCAACGTACAAACCGACACCAATAGGTACCTATACTTCATCAATAACATGCTTAATATAATATACTTCCTCCTTTGTCTTATTCATATAAACAATACACAAATCGATTTGCACGCTGTATAAACATAAACCTGTTCATATACTTATAGTTAATAATTAAGGATATAACATTTTTGGCCAAAATCTTTTCAATAAATCCTCACAAAAACAAACATGCATATCAAAATATAAGTGGCACACGTACCTTAGTTTTCAACCGTGCTACCTCTAACTCGGAGAGGTTTAGTTTGCGTTGGCTCTGCATAACAAATACAAGACAATACAGAAACTAGCATCACATCATCGTGGTAAATAACATTATCATCAAAAACTACATTATCAAAATGCACAGAAAACAAACACATTGCACTTAAAAACACAAAAAAAAAAACAACGTAACTCCAACACTCATTACCTCCTGCAAAATCAGCCTTAAAGCCTCCACGTCGTTATTGTCATTCAGTTCGTGTTCGAATACGCTGTCGTTATGGGTCGAAGGACTAACAGGGCCATCTGATACGCTGCTATTTGCCGAACCTAAAATTGAAATGAAAATGTATTTAATTAAAAGCTTTGTTATTCGGGAGAATACCTGTAAGTGGCAACGTACTTGCTTCACTTTGTTCGGCTTCCAGGACTCTCTGCCTCCTTTCCTCACGTTCTTTATCTGCCTGCAAACTTTGCCTGATAAGCTGCGCGACTTCACTGTTTTCCGGATCTCTTTCTCTGCCAATGCTAAACCTCACAAGGCCCGAAGTGTTTCGCAAAACACTGGCAGCGTATGCCTGAGTTACTCCAACCAAGCTTTTTCCATCCACCTCAATTATTTGGTCGTTCACTTGAATTCGACCGTCCCTCGCAGCTGCACCATTCGAAGTAATGGTTTTAACAAAAATTCCTGGAATAATATAATTAGATGAGTTTATCCAAGTAAAAAAAAAAAAAATTAGTACCTAGTTTTTCCAACCCAGCATCTGCTCCGACACCCATTCCAATAATGCTAAGCCCAAGCCCTTCAGGTCCTTTTATAAGCTCTACGGGAAACACATCCATTTTTTCAACTCGCTTCTCCAGTTCATACTCTGCACTGGCTGCCACTGGGTCAACATCCTCATTTCTCCTATCATATTCTGATATACTAAACGTCGAGTAAACTTTCATGGGTTCTGTGGAAAAAGAGACCTTAGATGGCTTGGCAACGTAAGTTGGGTAATCTAGATCATCATCTTCGTCTTGTGGTAAGCCCGGTACTTCCATCCAAAAATGCCCATCCTCGTAATAATGAACACCATGTTCAACTCCGATTATCTTCCTTGGTAGTGGAGTGAAATCAGAGCCACTCTCTAAGGTGTTTACTTCCGAAAAGCTGGTAACAGAATCTGCAATGGTAGAAAAGAGACATTAAGCAATATTGTTATTTCCATAAAATACACTAATTATTACCAATCAAGCCAGAGTCTGATGTCACACTCGATTCCATTTTAGATGTAGACAGTGACAATCCATCAAGATCTTGTGTAGATAAATCTATACTAGAAGTAGATTCGTGCATTAAGAATGGAATTGTTTCTTTCTCTGTAACGTCAAGTTTGTGCTCCTTGTTAACTACAGCGTACTCTACGGGTTCGGTTATTGAATCGTCCTGCAAGGACGGCGGCCCTAAACTATCATTTAATGATGGGGGTCCCATGGATTCTTGCAACGACGCGGTGTCTTGAATGAAAGAACTTGTTGCATCTGGCTGCCAACTTCTCGGTTCTTCTTGATGAAGCATTCGTGCTACTTCTTGCGCCTCTTCATCTGATAATATGTCTTGCCTGCTAAAACAAATTTTCCACCTTGTTATGTGTTTCAAAAGTGTGACAGGTTAATTTCTAGAATTTTATTTTTACTTTCAAAGAATTTCAGTCGTTCCTTAAATTATTTCCTATTCTTTCTAAGGTAATATTTTAGGAGTTCGGTCATTTGTGGATCGAATTTCTTAAATATTTATCTTATGTTAAGCATTGGTCTTTTGATGCAGCAATTTTGTATCGAATTTAAGTTTTATATAGGGTGCCATCTTTCTTGAAAGGAAAATATAATACATTCTATTTACGAAAAGTAAGTTTTTAGGGCAGTAGGTATCTTTTTATACCTTCTTGTAAATTTATCTACTCCATAAAATCACTATAAAATCCTACAGTTCTATAGAGAATGGTTTCTAAGGATTTTACAAGGCAGATAAATTTATAAAGGAGTTAAAATGATACAAGTACGGTCTGCCGTAAGTGAATGGTCAAACTAAACCACGTGTTCAATTTTCTCAATCTCTCATTGGCACAGGTGCTACCGTCTGCGCGTTGACTTGACCATTTTGTGGGGTTTGAGCGTTCTCTTAATTCGCCTAAAGTACCGGGCGGAACTTTTTTACGATTATTTTATTTATTTTTTTTTACTCTTGCTCTGTTATACCACAGTCTATACAGTCATTTCATCGACAGCGTCATCTTACTATCGCTTTTTTTTTTCAGGTCAAAAAGCGATAGTAAGATGTCGCTATTTTATCTGTTCATCATTCTTACATCGTAATTGCGAATAAATTGGGTAAGTCGTTTTTGGTCTGCAGTGGGAATGTCGAGCTACGTCTCTGCTGAAGAAGCCCCAAGCAGGGCTGAAACAACTGTCCAGAGGTTGCTCGAGGTTTTCACTGCAATCAAAAACGATTTGCACAAAATTTTTCGAAAAATTTAATCGTCTATGTCATGTTTGATACTTTCAGTTGTTTCAATTAATGAAAAATAATTTATACGTCAGTCAAAAAGCATTATGAATTATTGTCCAGAGCAAATAATAGGTAGGTACTCTTGTCGTTTAAGTTACAACAATTCTTTCTTTATTAGAATGATAATTGTATTCTACGTCATTCCATACAAAAATACTGTTGTTTCTGATACTATCAATAAAATTGAAATGATGCCATGGGCAATCAATACCGACACATGTCGGTACTAAATCAGTTTTAAATTCAATTGTACTAAGAATTAAATAAGTTTCACACTGTTCAAGAATAAGTAACACACAACTGTAAAGAATATTAAAAAAAAAAAACATCAATTCCACAAATCCAGTTGCCATCAACATTGTATTGAAATTGACAAGAATAGTAGGAAAGTATTTTGTGAAGCAATACAGGAGCAAAGAAATAAATCCTAATAGTGTAGTGGATTATCCATGATATTAGTGACTGTAATTAATTAAATTGAAATCTTGAGATGCCTTTGAGCTTTTTTGTTTATTTGTTTAAATTCATTATTTAGTAACTTTACTAAATTGTTAGGGATTTTTATCGAATATTTTATGTTACTACACCTCAGCGTTACTCTGTGCAAACAACATTTTCGTAACACGTTTATTCGACCTATAACTCGTTTAATCGACTTTTACAAGGTTTGTCTTTGTTTTGTTATTGGTCTATTTTACTATTTTAAGCTTTAATTTCTTTCTTGTAAATTTGAAAATAGTCTAGTGATCGAAACATCTCATCATAATGACTTCGACTTTTATTAATAAACTACTTTTAGTTGACAGCGTGTTTAGTGACTTAAGGCAATTCAAGATTTCAATTTAATTAAATCCTAATAGTTTTTCATCGTCAGTATGTTACCCAGATGAATGGAATTTTATTTTGAATAAGAAACATATTGTACAAAATTCTGGTTATTGAATTGCAAACTTTAATTAAATCTTCATTTGAAATTTAAAAATTTGATTTCTATTTCAAAAGTATTAACATAATAGGAATAATTTTAACACGATAACATTGGCCTTTTTATCTTTCATTTAATACCATTGCCATTTTTTATCTTTAAATAGCGAGCCGTAATCTACAGAAACGTAGTTCTCAATGGAACTTTGCTATGTTCGGGTTTGAAACTTTCCACCCGGTATATCTACTGCGTAGTGTAAAACGTGTAAAAATAAAGTATTAATGGAAACACACTAGATTTTTTTACATTTTCACCAGATAGAAGCAGGTAAGATAATTTACAGAGCTGGCGCGAACACAAAATCGAATCGCGGCGGAATGTGCAGTGGATATTTCGCGGACACGAGATTAAAGGTACCGATATGAAGTGAAATGACTGTATAGACTGTGGTTATACTATCATTTTTCACGGAAATAATTCCCAAGATAAATGAATGACACCCTGTGTAGACTAATATTTCTGGCAAACCCTTGTAAATATTGCTTACAGTGTTTCCTGCACCATATTTTTATATCAAATAACTCTATTTAGTCATCTCCAGAAAGTCAAAGAATTAAAAATCATGTCTTAGCTATATTAGATAATTTGAGATTCCGATTGACGATTTTGAAAATCTAAACTCTCCCTGGTGGTCATTTTGCGAACCTAGAAAAAGAGTAATGTACAGCGCCCTCGTCAGGCGTTTACAGAAACTCCAATTCAATGAATCACGACCCCTCGATAGACAAACCACAGGAAGTGTTTCTCACGGCCGCGGCCGATCGCGTTTGAAAAAAGCCAGTTCCATGACAGTTGTCGTTGGTGTGGCTTCCTCTGCATAGTTTTAAGTTTAAAAGTTGTGTGTTATTACTGATTATGCGTTGGTAATTGTCAATTATTATAACATAAAAATGTATTGCTTGAGACTTGTCATTGAAGTTAACCTGTGAGTGTTAACCTTTGAATCTTTGACAAATAACAGTAGTGTGGCTCCTTCTTCGGAACGGAAAAATGGCTCTGAACTGAGAAGGTGACCAGCCGTAACAACACAGTTTATCCAGGCGGCCGTGCTATGTATTCTATGAATTAATCGGTTGTTATTAACCGCTTTCCAATTACTCCTCCGAACCGATCAAACACGTTCCAATTGCAGGATGCGGAACGCACTTGAACTAATCTTTTTTACTCTCCCCCGTCCCTTCACCCACCTGTATCTATGAACACCCATATATCACGCTTATATGACTGCATTATTCCCATTAAAATCTCGAAAGTGTAGTTAGGATCAGATCAGTTCAGATGTCACTCTTAAATGCATGAAGTCCCCGTACGTTCTCTTTCACATTTCTACTCGGTGTATACTCGGCTTAAACGGAGTTTCCGTAAACACCTATCGCCTCCCGCTAAACGTTTTTTACGAAACTTTAGTGCCAACTCATTTAAGAGGTTCCTGAATCCAGTGACGTAACTACTCAGATTTTAAATAAAAAAATCGCTAATCAATTTTAGTAATTTCTGACGTAGAAAAAAAAGTTTACTGTCAGAAATTTTCATTACTGAAGCTTTGCTATAAAAAAAAAATCAATTCGAATCGGTTAGTAAACTAACTCAGGCTAACTTACTTGATAACTTTTTCCAATCGCTGATTGGTTAGGCGATTTGCTTTGACCATTAATTTGACAATTTTGTAAAGTTTCACCGTTCACTACTTATCTTGTTCAAAATAAACGCTTGATATAAACACTTTTGTCACTGGGACAAATATCTGTCAAATAAATCTATATATCAGGATGCAGTGTTGCATATTGCAACACAGCATGTTGAATATGGAAAGTGCTTTTAATTGTATTGCCATCTTAAACAGTTATACTTGATCACGTTGTATGCAGGTGCTGCATTGATGATCAGTGAATGTTAAAATAAGTTACTGATAAAGCTTTTTCTATTAAACTTTTTCAAAAACGACTACATTTGTTAATCGGTTATCCAGTTTTCACAATCATTGATTAAGGCCGTGCTGATAGTTTGGTTATAAATTGACTTTTGTTACTGATTCTTTTTAAAATATCTCGAAACTGAGCAAAACGAAATTTTCTCAAACTGTACAGACAGATTCATCTTGAAGAGTACTTTAAATAGAACCTAAATGGAATTTTGCTATAAAATAATTAGGGAAGCCAATATTCGAGCACCTTTAAATTAACATGGGATTTCCTACGTTGCGTTCATCAATGCAGCAACCTGTATACCTGTAAGTGACCCATGTCCGTATCAAAAGTTACAATTCATAATCTTGATCTTAATAAATTAAATAATCTCGTCGTACGTTTGTAAATTTTAAATGAAGAACAGGTGTGCAGCTAGATAACACTGAGCAATGCAATTTAACGTTTTCATTAATTAATTAAATTCGGGCGGTTTTGTCTAGTTTTAACGCAAACTACTGCAATGAAGATCCCATTCATAGATTTCGCACAACAATTCAAAACTAATCATTTGTTCATTATTTTATCACATATTGGTGATATGTAACAAAAAAAAAACTCTTAAAAACTTTATAGGTTAGAAGTGACAATAGGTTTATTAAACAACTACTTCCCTCGCGTCTTTAACTCGTGTTTCTGTAAGGCTAGATTCACAACGAAGCTGTGATGATACACGATAGCAAAGATTTCGAATAGCGCTGATAATGAGAAACACGTATTCAAATGCACGTATTCATATCCGAGCTTCGAGTATAAGCGCTTAAATAAGCTATTTAATCTTCTGCCAGCAAAGAAACCATCTATCATCAGTCATCACAGCTCCGTTATGAATGTACCCTAACTCGTTAATCACAGCCAACGCCACTAACGCCTAATGCCAATAAACATTTGCAAAAATGTCTAAATATTTAGCTTCGCCTCAATAATCTCATAAGGAAATAGTAGAATTAGAAAATAATTCACTAAAAATGTCATTAGAAATATATGGCGAAAAATGAAACTATTTTCAATTTGTTGATTAATTTTTTTTAATATTTAAATATTCTACTTAAGCATGCTAGGATTGGCAACACTAACCTCAAATCAGTAACTTAGTGGATTTTACACTAAATTTAGTGGTTTTAAGTTTAAGTTCAGGCCTCAACATTCTTTTCTAAATTCCAAATGAAGCCAAATAGGTTAAGTTGTTAGTTTTTTCTTGTTTTGAAAATTTGTGTTGGTATTATTTCTGTGTTTCTATCAATTGTCAATTTTCTAGAGCGTTTTTTCCTGTTTTTTCAGGAACCAGGTTACCGTTAAAGTTTTAATAAAATTTATTTAACACACTTGGCGGCGTACTTATTTTGAATTTAGTGAGTTTTTGGTAATTTCCGACATACGTTTTGGGGAAAACTTTTTTCGACTGTTGGCAACACTGCCTTAGATCATTAAATGAAATGTATGTAACTGACACTTAACTTGTTTAGGACGATTTAGAAACAGTATTTTTTGTTGGCAATTTCAGACTTTATGCTGCCTAACATAATTTGACAGTAGTGTTTGAGATAAGCGTAAATTATGAGTTTTATTTTCGTGAATCTGTATTTCAAATGACAAATTTGATGTGACTGAAGTACCTTTGGAACATCACACTTCTTATGGGTAGAGTTAAAGAACAAAGATAAAAGGTAAGATTTCAGAAACAAAAATAAAATTCTCAAACCTTTATTTTTTCTTATTTATGAATAAATAATGACTTTTGTGTTTCATGAGCTTCAAAAACGATACTTGGTTGAAATTTATTTAAGAAATAAAAGAAAAATAAACGGCGAATGGGTTTATGATGTAAGAAATGCCATTAAAAAAATAATTCATAATAATTGAAACAGGTTTAAAATTCGAAGTTCTAATATAACTACGACATACGTGATTTTTCTCAGAGCCAACTCTGAAAAAAAATTCTGTGACTCAGACATTACTAGATTAGAAGAAAATGGCGAATTTGACAGATTGGGCGCGTTCAGCCAGAGCGCGCTGAGACATCATTGTTGTTTTGCTAAGCTGCAGCGACTGTGAGCAGCTGAACAATTTGTTTTCTAATTGACCGATATAAGCTGCTTTCTTTTGCTTAAAAGTTTGAATCTGGTTTGAAATAGTTTGAATCTGGATTCCGTAGTTGTTGCAACAGATTTGAATTATTGGTTGACAGTTCACCTGCAAATAACTACAATTCAGTCCAAACGAAACATAAAAATACTTTGATTTGTAGAGGAAACAGGATTGCCGTTCTGGGCTGAGATTTCAGGACAGTGGGGATTAATCCATTTGCAAAAGAAAGTATCGATTGTCTGCCTTTGCATCTAAACGCGTTTGGACCACGTTTTTGTGAGCGAAAGAAAGCACCTTTAGTGTCACAAACGTCAAAAGTGTCAAATCAATACAAATAAAATCGACAAAACTGTGTTGTCTTTAATAACTGTATTGTGACTGTATTCTTTCTGACATGACAGAGCAAACTATTAATCGCTTAGTATTGGCGATTGTGAAAGATGTAAGGGAAATTCATCCAGTACTACATAGATATATTTCCACATTTTCAACTGACTGTACCGGTGAGTGCTTAGGATATCTCTGTCTCGTTTTATCACATAAAACTGAACCAAGATGAAAGTACCTTCAGCACGTACTAATGCAACCAGTGAAAAACGTCATGAGATAATTATGTCAATCAAATCTAGGAAGTCTGGTAAAATTACAGGGGAAAACAAGTCTTGATGGTTTTTATTAAAATGTAAAGAAAAGACGATCGATTGTGCAAAAAAAATAATTAAATGCCACAGCAAAAAAAAAAATAACACAGCACAGTCACCTGTGTAACTTCGTAACGCGTTTCCACAAGGCCAATAAACAGGCCAGTAGCTAGAGTCCTGTGACTGGATGCCAGTGGATGCCAGTGACTGTCCAGTCCAATTGAAAAATGGGGTATTTCATTTAATAAAAGAAAGCTAACAGTAAGTTCCGGTATAAGCGGAAGTGCCCGAAAATTGGAATTATTATTTTTATAATAGATCCTTATCGCTAACTTATAACTGCAAAATATGAAATAGAAATTCAAAGGTAAATTCCGTAAACTCTGTAAACTTCTAACGAACGGGTTCCGTGAATCACCTGTATCGAACCAGAAAAATAACCGGAAATGGTTGATAATTTTACGAGTGTTTATAAATATAAGTATATAAACACGTTCGATGGTTGAAATTAAAAATAGAATATTGTTTTTTCTTTTCGAAAAACGGCAGGTATCGATTGTAATACATTGTAAAAAAATATAAACAATAACAATGCTTCAACGTAACAGATGAATGTTACAAAGGTCAGTTTTATAAAGAGTTATATAAGTGCCTTACAGTAAAGGTGCGTATTCACCAAAAAAGCAAACAGAAACAAACAACAGCCAGCGAGCACTTCATAATGTGTGAGTACCTGGCAGCGAGCGAACAAATATTTGTTTGCTCGTATTCAAAAAAGATAGAGCCGGTGCTGGCACGTCAAAGCAAAATCCTGTTCGTGCTTCTTTTAATGTGGACGGAGATTCTAATTCAGTGTTTCGTCTGGTTCGTAGGCAAGGCGAGCATTTACAAAACACACGAACAAGCGTCCTCGAGCAAGAGTGAATATTTGCTCTTCTTTGCACTTTTGATGAATTAACAAAAATAAACGAGAGACAAAAACGATCAATCAGAGAAGCTCTTGTTCAAACCTTGGCATCGTAATTCTCGCGTGCATTGCATGCGGAACCAAGGGCAACGCCCGAAATGTCCTAAGTCTGTCAATGACAGATGTTCTCATCCAAAACAGTTAATTTCCTGAATCTAGCTAAGACATACATTTTTAAAGAATTATATTTTTTACAAGTACAAAGTCTTTTGAATCTCGAACTGGACAGAAATATGATAGCAACACACTCAACGTTTCGCTATAGGATATAGATCTGTCAATTATATAAAAAAAAATAGTTTTAATTTAGTTCTAGTTACTTTTATTCCGGACAACTCGTTTTTCAGTTTAAAATCATGTTATCTTTTCGTTTCTCTTGACGACTTGTTTATTTACTTTTTTTCACTCTTGACAAAGCTATAAATCTATAGCGAAACGTTGAGTGTGTTCCTATCATATTACTGTCCGGTTCGAGATTAAAAAGACTTTGTACTTACAATTTTCATCAGACAAGAACCAACTTCAATTATATTTTTTACGATTAACCATGTTTCTGCTTCGTGAAAAATGAGGGATAATTTTCTTTTTTTTTGTCACAAGGTATTCTATATTAATGAATTCAATGTATCAACTATCCGACAGTAAGTCATATTTTTAATCATTTAAATATTATCAGTGTTAAACATATTTCTCTATGAGTATTTTTTAAAATAATTCTACCTTATTATTTCTTGTCGCAAATGTGCCTGTACCATCTTATTTGGCTTCTCATTATAAATAATAAGGCTGTTTAAAAATGTCGTAATAATCAACAAGAAAGTTTTAAGAAAATTAATTGGGAAATCTGCAATAGTATTTAGAGAGTCAACAACAACAGGTCGCTGATGTTATTTAAAAATACAATCAACTTGTGAAGGAAAATAACGCACAGAAAAGCTCGGTTGCAAACCCAAAATAGAAATACGAATCCTTCCGCGTTTAATAATAGAATTATAACTTGCCTTTCTTTTTTTTAATAGATAATCCGTATTTTGAAATTCTTAAACTTCCTTTCCTATTAAAAAATGTTGTTCCATTGTAACAAAATTAAAAAAATTGTTTAATTAAATAATTGCATGGTATTACTTTGTTGTGCACTTATAAAGAGAAAAAGTGATATACCCTAAAATATATAACAAAATAAATACTAAGCATTAAATTAACAACAAAAAAGAAGCAAATTAGGTTAAAAGATGTAAGTAGAACAGAAACAAACTACATGAGAAAACTAACAGTAAAAACATCAATAATTACTCACCTAATTCTCTTCTCCAGTATACTGTTGGTTACATGCCAAAGTAAAATAAAAAGAAATTAGTGAGAGGCAGTGAAAAATCATAAAATAAATGGAAGCCAAATTTTTCGTAACATTGCATGCACAGCTATGCAGCAATCGCTAAGCTAAAACAAAAATGATGGACTCACTGAGAGCTGAGCAAATTTTCAGCTTCTGCTGGTGTCATCGCATCTGCTTCTGGTAAGTGCTCTTTCGGTTCGGGCTCTCGCTCTCCATCACTTGCATCCACAAATTCAACGTCATTTAAATCTAAAATGTTCGCTTCTGATTTTGTTTCTGGAGAAAGGAGAGGCTTTTTCACATACTGAAAAGTATTGCAATGCATTTTATTACAAGACTTCTACCATAAATATATAATGATTCTTATTATTATTATTGATTTATTAGATTAGATTCATCATTTTAGAAATATAATATAAATAACGAGTGTTCACTTGAAAAGTTCATCAAGTTGGTTTTGACTTCTTGACGAACGAAGATTTAGCGTAACAGACATGACCTTCCTAAATATCCTAAACATCAAGTTTGATTGCCTGCACTGAAACAGAGTTCTCTTCTTTCAGATGTCTACCACGGTTATTGAAATTATTGAAAACACCTAATGTTACGAAAAATTCAAAGACTACTTGATGAATTTTTCAGTTGTACACTTGACATAATGTTCCATTTTTAAAATTATTTTTACTGCCTAAGGTCAGGAGGGTATGGCTTCTAAATAAAAATTCAACATTCTGAGAAGAATTGGTAACAGAAGGATCATATCTGAATAGGTTGCTTGTCTGATAGAAATAAACTGATTTATGATATGTCGTTTCAGTATCTAACTTAGTATTCTAATAAATAAAGTAATAACTATTGCCCTATCTAGAAAAAAAATTAAAATGGAATACTATTAGAAACATCTACAGAACAATAGATAAAATTCAATTAAAGAAAGAATGTGTTAAAAATGCAAGGTTTCACTACTTAATTCTGCAATTGGAATTGTTGTTTTATTAGCAATGCTTGAGTCTCCTAAAACAAAAAGGGAAAGTGAAGTTAGTAATCAATAAATTCTTTTACGATTGCAGACGTCTTCACACGAGAATTATTTTGTTAAAAACATTTCCGTAATAACAATGAAAAATAAAAGATATTTCACGTGCGTTATGATTTTAACGATGTTAAAAAAAATAAAGAACACGTGAGTTATCGTTGAATAAAATTTTCTGCAGTTACTGCTTAATGCAGAGTTAATTCCAGGGGAGTGATAAAAATTAATTCATCCGGCATGGCAATTTTTAATGCATCGACCAGACGGAAACATATTAAACGTCATTAAATGGACGTCCGTCGTCTCGCTTGCAGTTAGAGGTATTCAAGGATAAATTGTTGCATTATTCAACCGTTAAGTGAATTTCAATTTCAGTTTTTTCAATAGCTTTGCACGATAAATTTATGTAATAATTTCACGCCAGTGAACGAATCGTTTTTGTCTCATAAAGGCAGTATTCAATCAAGTCTGATTGTTCATAATAGTGTGGATTATCTACCACTAAATTATTTCTATTAATAAATCAAGCAGTACAAGAACAATAAACGTACCTCCCGAGTGCTGTTACTTGTAATAATATCTGGTCGATCATCTGCAATTTGTCGTTCGTGGTGCAAAAATTCGTTGCAAGTCTTCTCCACACTATCTTGGCTCTCCAGTTCCGTTAATACTATCTCGGTAGTCACATCCGTTTGTGTGTTATACATGACATCGGAATCGACAGACGCCTGTTGTAATACGGTGACTTGCGACACTTCCGAATCGGAAGAAGTATTTGACTTCTGCTTCGTTAGGTTGTTCGTCTTTTGTGGCACGGCGTACAGAGCTTCCATCGATTTCAAATTCATCGCCGACGATTCAAGTATCTTTGAATCGTCACATAAATTAGAGTCATACCTTACTACGACGGGGTCGGACAAATGCTGCTTCAACAACGATACCATCTTACTGTTATCAGTCTCACACGTCTTAAGTACATCAGGATCTGCTAATTGAGCCTCATCATCGGGACACGTATTCTCCTCGTTGTCAAGACACTCGTAGTCAGAATCCTCGTGCGGCTTAAGCTTGGCCTTAATTTCGGGGCAGGGCTCGTTGAAACCTCCTTCGTCCAACGTGGACGTGCTCACGAAGGATGGAGGTCTACTGCCCAGGCCGGCAGCTGGAATGTTGAGCGAAATACTGGAAATTTTCGTTCGTTTGGAAACTTCAATGACATCTTCAGTCTTTTCACTTTGTTTTGATGCATCCGTTTGATCTGGAAGACAAAAGAAACAAGAATACAATCAAAATTAAATTTAACCCATTTTTGTAGTTATTGTAAAAATTGTACAAGATGAGTATAAATAACCAATAAAATCTTACAATTCTCAAAATCATAAGTAAGTAGTTAATAAATCAAAATTACATGTAATTAATGACTGTGTCTACAAGAACATGTAAGGCCGGTGTTATGGAAACCAGTATAACACCGGCATAAAACTTCATGTAAACGGAACATAACAACCGTTGTTAGAATACTGGTTTAGTAACTCCACACACGCGAGGCAACAGGCGTGGCGTTAGTAACACCGGTTTTATAGTTCATGTAAACATTTTACGCCAGTAGTTAACGTTGCTGCCAACCTCATCTGTTTGAATGATTTTACCTTTGTTCGTTATGTGTGCTCGTTGTGGTTGTATACTTTTTGTTTTATTCATTGACAAATGATAATACAATCAGCTGTTCTAAGCAGATCTAATAACGTCCATCGAGTTACACGTGTAAACAAGGCTCGAAAACCGGCGCTGCTAACAACCGATGCTATTTACACCAGCCTGAAAAGTTCGTGTAAACACAATCAATATTTTACATTTAAAAGAGCTATCAAACTCGATCTTTGCCCATTATCTCACAGAGGAGACACTTCCCATCGGCTCGTTTGATCTTCGCAGAAAATCGTGTGAGCCCCAGAATTTCACGTATGTCGCAGTTACATTCACTTAACCTCTTATAACTGCTATAAACCTAACCAAGAAGAATTAATGTCAGACATGATTGCTATCTATGTGTATATATATAAAAATATATCTTTCTCGTTCAAGGTCAACTCTAAAAAACAATCTGTGGCTCACACAATAGCTTCTAACGGTAATTAAAAAAGGTCCACAACACAAAGACGTACAGCTTTGACCAATCAGATATCAGTGCATAGTTTCGTGGCAGTGCCGTAGTAAGAAAATCTTTCCTAGGGCTAAATATCTGAGAAGGGCGTCACACTAAACGCACCCGGATGGATATCAACGGTCGATCAAAATTGCATTATAAGATTGTGTAAAAAATGTTGGGAATCTCCAATTTCTAGCATCCTCTGCCATCTAGAGTACCGTCCCTTAGTCATGCTGTTACCCCAGCGCTTATTTAAAATTCAGTATAAGTAGTATGGCTTCAATAGTCGTAAGGAATCGTTGTTAATTCATGTCCATTTAGTTTTAGATTAATACCACAGTAATTAATAAATCTAATCAATTGTTAATTCTAAGTGTGTGTCAGTTACATATACACGTAGTTATCCACAACAAAAAATGTAAAGTTAAATGACGAACTGAGCGGAGATTCCTGATAAAGAATTTATGCCTAAAAATATTAAAACATTACATCTTTTACACAATTTTGTAATGAAATTTTTACTCACCGTTGATACTCGACCGGGTGCGCTTAATGTGATGCCCATTTAATAGGCACCCCCCCCCCCCCTCCCAACATTTCTGGATGCGAACGCGTGGAAGTCCGAATTAAAAAAAGTACATTTTCGATCGTTTAAATAATTCAGCGACCTTATACCACCATCTAGCATTGAAAAATCGGACGGATGCGATTTTCCACCTCCATTTGTCGAGACGTTTTACTTGATATGAGACGAAGCGTACAGACCAATTGAAAAAAGATGACGTCTTGGGCTCTTTAAATAATCCACCGGTTTTACAATCCTATCTTGGTTCAAAAAATCGAACCTGTACGATTTTCGACCGCCGCTCATCGACACCTTTCATCTGGTATGCAACAACGGAGGGTATATATTTGACACGATCAATTTCTATTATTGCACCGCCATCTTGGATCGAAACATCGAACCGACACGATTTTCGACTACCACTTGTCGAGAGTTGGAAAATATTTATTCAACAGAATCAACTCTAAAAGAAAATATAAAAATAAGGCAGATAAAACGCGACATCACGCACCAAAAATTGCCCCCTCCCTCGTTGATGCGTCCAGAGCCGTCACCACCTCCGTCCTGCCTTTACTGCGGCGCTCTTTGGCGAAGACGATTTTTGTCCGCACAATTTTTGTGCGCAAACATTTGATAATATAAGACTTAAGACCTTGTACTATAGGCAGTGGCGTAGCTAGATGGCCAAGGGCTATATTTCAAACATAACAGACCAATTTCTGTGGCGGACTTAAATTGTACACCGATCGCTAAACTGTTAGGACTGACTCTTGACAGTGATTTGTGCTGGGACATTCATCTGGACAATGTGTGTAAAAA
The DNA here is from genome assembly GCA_036172665.1 of Prosopocoilus inquinatus. Lineage (NCBI taxonomy): Eukaryota > Metazoa > Arthropoda > Insecta > Coleoptera > Lucanidae > Prosopocoilus > Prosopocoilus inquinatus. Next base: position 26,941,928 of record CM069876.1, on the reverse strand, counting down.
GACTGCCGTAGCTTTCCATGCCATCAATAGACATAAGTTTGATCTTCAGATGTACTGTTGCAAATATGTTATGCAATGGCCTACTTGCACATGAGCTATAATATGATGATTGGACGAACTTTTGTCTTACAAAAACGAATTATATTTGGGTTAAAAAATAGAGATTCACGTAAAAGTACATTTAGAATTAATCATATTTTGACTCTCCCTTGTATATAAGTATATAGTGAAATGCTGTTTATATGTAAAAAACAATATTAGTGACTTTGAACTAAATTCCGAGTATCATGAATATTCAACACGGGCCATATGTGATCTCAGAGTTACGTTACACAGAACTCGCTATGAAAAAACTCGACACTACGCTGGTATTCGGCTTTACGATAGGCTTCCAAAAACATAAAATCGCAGAAAAATATCTCTGCATTTAAAAATCTGTTAAAACAATTGCTAGTCAGTAAATCATACTATAGTGTAAAAGAATACTTAGAAATGTGCTGCAGTTCTAGTTTAGGTTTAGTTTTCTTTTGTGACATATATACAGGATGTCCCAGAGCTCCGTAAAAGTTCCATAACTTTCTTGCTATTCCAGGAATCGACTCAATTTTTTTTTTGTATACAGGGTGTCCAAGTATTATAAAAATACTAAAGTTATGATTTTTTAAATTGAAATACCCCATTTTGACTTCATTTTTGGATTCTTCACTAAATTCTGAGTTAAATTTATTTGAGTCATTTTTACGTATCAATCATACTTTTTGATGTGAGTCAATTTTTTCTTGAAAATTCCCGGATGCAAGATTCCATTCAAAAATTCGTAACTTCTAAACCATTAAAGATAACGCAACCGATTTTTTTTTTTTCAGTCAGTGCCAAGGCTGTGGCCAATCATTCGAGATCAAGTCAAGTCGTGAAAGGATGTTCCAAGGCTCACTACGATTTTTTGAAGATAAATAAATATAAATAACAAAAACTCCATTTTTTTCAAATAGAACACCCTGAATATTTTCACACCAATCCAAAGCGTTTTTGACAAGCTTTTCAATGATATACAGTTTGTAGGGTTCAGCACTGACATTCGACAAGTTATTGAGAAAATAGTAATTTTTAGATGTAAATATTTAATAAACAACTGAAAGTCTCTAGTAGTTTGGTACCAAAATGAAAAGCTATTACAATTTTCAACCAACGTCGCACCAGTTACGGATATACTGTGTCAAAAAATGCGAATTTCATTGGTTTAATATTTTATTCGTTCGTAAACATCTAGTGTTTATAAGATATGTTCAAATAAATTTGCTCTTATTGCAGTGCAAACATAAGCACAACGATATACAGCGTATAATCAAATAAGTTTCACATATTAAAACTGTAAGTTCTTTATCACTTAAGAAAGTGATTTCTGCAAATATGGATTTTATTGGTAAAAAATTAAAGAAATTAAAACCCCCCAGAGCCCGGAGACTTTTTGTTTGAAAACCTCTGACTGGTCGTGTATCAGTTTCTACAAGCAATCATAAAACGTAAAACAATAAAGCGTCATCGAACTGAAGGGCACTGGGTTAAAATCTTCGCTTATGTAATTCCATAACGGAATAGAATTATAAATATCCATCGCGTTGCTTATCAAATTAATCAATTTTCACGTAATTGTTAATAGTTCTCTGCTCACAAAACTGTAAAAATAAATAAAAATTAGAAATTCCATTTTCTAAAATTATTTTACTAATTCATACGTGTTCATCGTGTACTTTATTTGCTGGTCGTCAATAAACTGCATTGTTATTTCTTTATTGCGGAAAATGTTTAAGAATGTCTTTCCTTTCTGCATTTCGGAAAATTGTTATTGAATGCAGTCATCGCTTTTATTATTTTGTGGAACCAAAACAATAAAGCGTCATAGAACTCGAACTACAGAGGAACGTATTCGTTGGTGTAAATAATTAACAAAGCGACAATCAATCAAAGCGACTATTATTTTTTTTAATCATTTTAATACGCAAAATTAGCACTGTAAATCATGTGTACTATTGGTTTACACAGACCAGGATGTCAAGAACTAATTATTGTCGATTATCTAATGAAACAGATTTAATTCTGATCAGTGCAAGCAGATTTAAATTGTTCTCCTTTAATAATAATGCACACACGGGCCACGACTGAAAAGTTATGAATTTGAACTGTCGTCTTTAATGGGTCGGTGATTCCATTTTATTGTGTTCCCATAAAGCTTTTAAAATGCGATCAACCAATTGACCTTGAATTTTGTTGGAATTTTGTTTTATAACGTTGCTTTTGTGCACGGCCGATCAGAAGTTCTCAAACAAAAGAGTCAATACTCCTCCACTAGGTATTTTTTTTTTATTTTTGAGCTAGACTTTTAGTAGTTGCAGCATTAATTCTCTTACATGATGAGGAACTTGCGGTATTAATATGTGAAACTAATTTGATTACACCCGAGATTATAAAGTCTTCCAAACACCGTTTATTATTTCCATAGCAGTGTTAATCCAGTGTGGTCCAGGTTGAAGTAAACCTTTTCCTTAACAAAACTCAAAAAAAAGTTATTCAAAATTTAGATTTAGAGGAGACCAATAAAGGGTCGCCTCAATCCACTTTTCAGGAACAATTAGCAAATCGAAATATGTTAATTAATCCCATGCGAATGTGGGAAGAGTTTTAAATTTTCATTAAGGGCTCCTTTAAGCTTTAGCACACTGGACCACTTTGCCTTATGATGATGCTATGATAGCTACGCCGCTGGCTGGCAAGGGTCACAAAAATGTCAAATTGTAGCACTGCAGTATAGTAAAGAATTTCAGATTTTCCTCAGAACTTCCAGAGGCAGTACTATGTTGTTCTTTTATTCTGTTCTGTACTCTGTCTTTTGTTTTTCAAGTGAACGAGAAACCGTCAGTAGAAGACCAACCTTGCACGCGATTCCTTCAAAAATTACGCAACGGTCAAGGAAGTCTTTAGTTTTACGTCAAAATTCCAGGTGTTACGTAGGTCTTACAAGAAAATCTCAAAATATGAAAAAGTCTTCAGATATTCATCGGGAACATCAAAGTTTATAAAGTTCCTCTGGAGAAAAATGTAACATGGTATTATCAAATAAGATTACTTCATGGAAGAAATTAAATTGATCCCAGAAGCGGATGTTCAGTGGATTCACAAAATGAAAAAAATTGCGAGGAAAATTGAAAGGGGCTTAATCAACTGGTAGGGTCGTTTTAATTCAAAGAACACCAGAAAGTCATAGTTAATTACTTGTTACATCTTTTTAAATCGATTTTTCATAAGAAAAAATGTTAAAACCATTAAGTGTTTTAAAAAAAAAAAACTTGTAGAAAAACCTAGTTATTTACGTTCCCTCATTTGATTTTGTGATCATTTTAACCTGAAGAATAAATTTTTTTAATTTTAGAAGTATGAATTTATAAAATATTGTCACTGTTAGAATTTATTGTTTATTTATGATAAGCCAAACCGTTTGTAAAATGTTTTCCACGTCACAGACAACAGATTCATTTGATTAATACAATGTGTATTATACTTATGTCATATAAATTAATACTGTAATGGCCAGTTCCACCAAACCGAGCTTAAATTTAAGTATTGCTTAGAATTTGACATTAAAAATTACACAGCATTGTATACGTCATATTCTAAGTTGAGCTTAAAGTTAAGCTAGCCTTAAGTGTTTGGGTGCAACTGATCCTAAGTTCCATATTACATAAAAAAAAATTGATACTACAAATCAAGTTTGCTATACTTCGTAAAATTCACAGCGTTATTGCAGTTTAAATATTATTTGATCACCAAACAATAGAAAATTAATCTAAGAAAATCATCACCCTTTAAACTACCCTCTTCAGTACGCTACCAACTTAAAAGCACTTAAAAAGATCTAAAAAAAAAACCTAATCATCCTAATAAAATCATAAAAATGTCAAAACTAACAACAATCTAATCATCCTAAAAGATGTATATGTCTAAATGTAAGTAAATATTTATATTTTATTATTTTATTATATTTACTTACATTTAAACACATATATCTTTTAGGATGATTAGATTGTTGTTAGTTTTTACAATTTTATGATTTTATTAGGATGATTAGGTTGTTTTTAGATCTTTTTAAGTGCTTTTAAGTTGGTAGTGTACTGAAGATGGCAGCTTAGCTGCCGAAATACGTATCTACAGATATAAAATTATTGTGGGCGGAGATTAATTTCTATCATCACTCTTTAGATTAAATGATGCTATAAAATACGTTACGGCAAAAAAAATTACTAGTCGAATTACTAGGCAACAACTGTTATTTTGTAATATAACAAAATTTGCTTCTTTTGTCGCGTGTTATTTATGATTTTTAACCGTTTAATAACGCTCTGCATAAGACAAACTCAGCTGGAAATATTTTATTTTGTAAAAATAAAAGTTATTTTGTACTTGCATTGTATACGTAGGTATATTTAAACACATTAAACAAAACAATGAAAAAACCTGTAAACTTTTTATAAAAATTACAAATATGTAACATTGTATTAAGTTAACGCTTTAGGAAATAATTTGTTTTTTAAATTGCACAGTAAATAGTAGACTTTCATTAAAAATTAAGTGTGAGACGACAAAAACAAATGTCTTTAAGGGAAACAGCTGCCATCATTTAAGAGTTATTGAAGTTAAATGCATCCGGCTTAATTATACGCGAAAAGCATATTGTAACAACAAAATGTGATGATCATGTAGAAAACTTAATTATAATAACAAGATGTCGATCTACATATCAAAGGTATGGTTTCATAAACAAAAAAAAGAGAATTTATCGTCAGAAGTATCTCAAGTATTGAAAATAAATTAATTATCTATATCAGTATTGAAGAAATTGGCAATGAGAAACGGAGAAACGTCACTCACAAATTGCTTTAAAACGATTGAATTCAATAAATTCACTGTACGCTCATGAGTAGATATCGCAGACAAAGGGGGATTGGGTGAATCGATATAAACATAAATAATACATCACGAATCAATACAACTTTCACTATGAATTGATTAACCTGACACAATTATAACGTAACACAATAAAAGTATAGATCGAATTTATTACAATTAGCTGAAAAAACGATTTTATAATAATTATAAAGTTCAGTTCAAAAAATTTAATCTCAAGTTTCTATTAAAAGAAAAACATATAAGTTATTATTAATTCAACCACTGCTCTAGATATAGTAATTGAATTGGTTTTAATTCGATTGGGAATGATGGTGTTGTTATACTAGACGTGATAAATAAAAAATAATAACTTCATGAATCAATAAATAATGAGAGGCTATTTAACATCCTAAAGTGGCTTCATAAACATTAATTATTAATTTATTTCAAAACGGTAAATAATTCCATTGATATGTATTATGTAATGAATTATGTGAGCACAAGTTAAATGTTTCAACATACCTAATCAAAGATGATGACAAAATCGTTTAGCACGCAAAAGGTAATCTTGTCCAGTAACACATATAAACTTTTATCCAGTTTTCTAATTAAGTGTATGAATTGATAAAGATAAATATATATATCATTTAATGTCAAATTTAGACAGGCACTTAAAGGATTTCAATGTAACAGTGTATTACCGATAACTGTAAATGAAAGGTATGGTATGGTTAAGTTTTTAATTTTACAAATGTACCTCTTCGCAAACACTAATGTTTAAACTTAGACAGACGCAGTACAATTGTGACCAGTTTGAATACAGGGTGTAATAATGATTTTGCTGTAACCTACCTCTGAGAATAGCGGAAATAATTAATTACTTAATCGATATGAGCTACTTCAAATAGAAATAGTCGTCTTTACAGCTGCAACTTCTTTACAAAACACTCAGTATTTCTACATTTTATTTTTTCTTTACCTAATTATTTTTAAACTTTAGTTGTAAATTATTTTTTGTACTACTATACAAAGCAAAAACAAAAACAAAAAAGTCAGTTTTACTGTGAATTCATTTATAATAACAATTTTTAATATGTAATTATTTTAAATATCTTTTTAAACTTCATTGGAACACAATTTTTTTAATTGTCTCTAGAAATCTTAATTTAAGACAATTTAATACATTTTAGCACAAAGTCATTTGAGGAGCTTATTTTCAAAATGCAACACGTCCGAACATAGAAAATTTTAGTTATAGGTGTCGTTACGTAGTCTATAACCTCATCTACAAGTTGGTTATTATAAATTCATTGCAAACCACAATCAGTCCTATTATACAGGACCACTAATAATTCTTAAATTTTCAAACTACAATAAGTTCGGCTTATTTTTATTTTCTAACAGCAGTATGTATATTAAGCCAATCAAGCATGCCAATAGGTTTATAGTGTTAATTTGTTCTACTTATTTCATTGCTTCAACTGTCGGAAAACAAAGAAAGATGTCAATGCTTAACAAAAGGTACTGAACCGAAATATTTAACATTTTTATTGTAACATTCACTTTTGAGTGTTCTATAAGGTTTGTTTTAGTTACACTTAATAAATGTTATTTCAAATCACGACTTTTTTTCAAAATGGAAGACGTTCAAAAAAAATTATCATGTTTGTATAAAGTATCGATTAGATATTTATCAAGTTATGTATACAATGTCCACAAATCAAGACCTATTGAAGGAAACAAAATTGTTTGAAAATCTCAACTTTTTATTGAGAAACATGTTTCTACCATTTATCTCGAAAAACAATTTTCGGGCATGTTTCACTTGAAAAATAAGCTCCTCATTTGTATCCAAAGAAAACTTGAATTTTCGTTTAATCAATGTCATAATGTGGAATGTGGATAATATAACAATCATTTTAAAATTACTATTTGAATGTAATATTTTTTAATCCGCTTTATCAGTTGTTTATGAAATAAAAGCTGCGTTCTTTTTGATATAAGCACGAGTGAGACAGAGGTGCGAAAAGAGTAAAAATAGAGTGAATGGAATTGAATAAATCAAGGCGGCTCAAGATATAACAATTAATCTTGCGAAAATTTAAAAAAGCGTTCGATATATCGACGTTTCACTATACAACAGTTTAGGTCGTGACATTGCGCGGTCAATTTTTAACTTATAGTTAAAAAGAAATTAGTGGCAAGTCTATTTTGATTGCAGTGAATGTCTCGAACATCACCTGGATAGCTGTTTTGGCCCTATTTAGAACCTCCTCAGCAGAGAAGAAGTGTAACTCGAGAACTCCAAGGAAGTCTCAAAAAGCAACAGCAAAGTTGATAGAAGATATTGCATCTAGCAGGTTACCTCGTTCTCATTTAAACCGGCATTTTTTGGGTGTTTATATTTTGAGTCCACCCCACGCAGAAGTTCCTCATAGCGTCATACGAACTTATATCCGGCACAGCAAAATAACTGAAATCAAGTTTTGTGATTCATTTACGCTAAAAGCCTGATGAATATGTCCAGTGGATTTTGTCATGTAATGTGAATTAACTTAAACCTTCCCCTCTTGAGCGAACCACCTCCTAATACACAATTAAGTTTACCAGTCTTGGACAACAGTTTATGTTGCGACATCGCGAGAACAATTATTGATTATAACCTAAAGTTATGTGAGGAATGACAAATAGCAACCAATTTTTTGCATTAGACTTCTTAAGCTCCTCCTGTGCTGAGGCCTCAAGTTGGACCGAAATAGTAGTTAAAGAGATATCGGATGCCTGCAATCAAAATAGACCTGCAACTAATTTTTTTGCCAGTTTCTCTCAATAAATATAATGAACATAATGTTATTTTTTTTCTTTTCCAATATTTGCAGTTTTAATGTAATTTCAATATTTCGATGTTAGTAGCCTGGAAAATATGATTTTCACCGAAACCGGTCGTTAGAATAAATACTTTAACAAATTATGAAGTGCTTTTCATACGATTAAAATATTACCTAATTATGGGCTTCAATCAAAAATAACCTTTTTGTGTTTTATTATAATTTGTTACAAGTTTGTCTGTCGGAATAATTACTTAAAAAAATAAATACAAAATCCAAACTGAAATTAAAAATAAGACTTTTGTCAAATTATGATAATGATTATCATGATCATAACTAGTGAAATGTAATACTCTACGTCGAAAAGTATTAAATTAAAATATTTCAGAAAGAAATGTAAAATCTTATAAATTGCCCAAAAACATACAGAAATTAAACAAATTAAATTACCATAAAAAAGAACAACTTTATAAAAGATGGAAATATAATTCATCGATGATTGTTTTTCATTGAATGCTGTATGATAAAAAAAATTGGTAAACAAGTGGAAAGGCTCATAAATTGATTATAAAAATAAATTTAAAAAATTTACTTTTACATTATTTTTTTTTTCAGTTTTTAAAGTCGACTCAACAGGCTATTAAAATAAGTATCAAAAACATTATCTCTTAAAAAAAAATTAAAAAGGAAAACAGTTTCACATCTTTTACGCAAAAATTCGAGGCTAAATACATACGCATCTATTTCTCTTCGACTTTTTATAGGTAATTGACGAACTGACTCGATTCAAACTATGGAGGTGCGGCAGAAAATTTTACTAGAAAGAGAAGATTTTAGAATTTAAAAAAAGGTATATTTTAGGCTCGTATGATATGGAGATAATTTTTGTATAAAATTTGTTAAAAATTGAGGGAAAAGTGTCTAATCAACCAATAAACATTCACTGTATGTCTCTCTCACCTAGTATCAAATTTTACAAAAAAAATAACGTTTCATTCGGGCCATAGAGTAAACCCTGTCTCATTCTTTTAAATACAAAGCGATACAAAATTACGCCCAGACTTTCCAGTACATTGTTAGAGAATATCAGTAGAACGGGGAGAATGCTAAAAAAATGTAAATTGTATTTTAATTTTTCAATTTCTTTTTAGTTATAAACAATTTTCATATTTTATTTTTATTTCAGTTCATAATTTAATGAGTTTCTTCTTCAATTTTGTATGAAGCAAATAATAAATGCATTAAACTTTATGTAGAAATTCATAATTCAACCCTTACTGTAAATTCAATGTTAAATAGATAATAATAAATAAAAAAAAACTTTGACTTCTTATATTTTGTAAAATTTAGCTGTAAAATGTTTTCAGCACTATTCTAGTACTCTCGTAAGTGTTTTGAATAATGTACCGGAGAGTTCAGAAACCATTTTTGAATCAACCAGTACACACAAGTTTAAAAATTTTGGACGCCCAGTTTTTTATTTCCATCAGTTACATTAAAACCGAACAAGATTTTTTTAACGACAAAAATGTTGGTAAGAAAGATAGTGACAGTTTCCCTCGCCACACTTTTCGAAACATTTTCTTTAGTGATCATATATTTCACCCGCGGTATGAACATCACCAGCGTTAGACTGATTTGTTTGATTAAATCACCTAATAATACTACTAATATGTTAATACTATAAGGAACCACGCCGTTGAGATGCCTTGACGCCACCTGCTCGTCGGCCAGCTAGAAAACTTTTGAAGACAATTTTTTTTTTGCGAAGAGATGATTCCATAGTAATATCGGAATATATAAGCGACCCCCCTGGAAGAGGCGTGCATGAAGAGTCCTACACTTAACGCTAGATCCTTAATCGTAATATAGTAAATAAATTAAGATTAAGTGTTCGATTAAAATAAAATTAGACGAACCTTAAATTCGTAACAATACAAAAAGACTTCATGTTTCACTTTAAATAGAAATAAATAACAAGTTGTTAGTTCTGTTAAGTAAGTTGAGTGGGTAAAAATTGTGTCGAAATTCCTTACCATAAACATTAAGGTGAAATCGTTATGAATAAAAACAAGTGTGCAGAAAGAATCTGCACGCTAACCGTAAATGTACATACATAATAATCGATTGCAGCGTTACGGCATAATGTTACTGCCACGCACATTTCATTAGTTTAATTAATTTTGCTGCTGATTACATATTTATCATAACAAAAACGGTCCACGCCTAAGTATATTTCAAGTAATTTCATCATCCACAGTTACATTTTCACAAATACATATAAGCACTCATATGAATTATTAATATTGTTTCTCAAATACTTACTTCAGGAGACATAATAGTAAATAAAAACAACGAGAGATTCAGTAACACAGTTCGTAGTATACAGACTATATCGGTTACCTCTGAGTAAGGAATGTATGAAAGTGCAATAAGGAAAGCAGATAATTTTGTTAATTCTTTCATCGCGTCGACTCATTAAGCGTTAAAGACGAACAGGGCCAATTTAATTCCGAGCCCACACTCTTTTATGATAAGGAGACAGACGTACGCTCTCTTGCTCTCACACACTTACAGCTATAACCAGTAATATGTGACACAATCTGTATGTATAAAAACCATGTATCAAGTGAACTGTACATCAAACTTAATACCACACGGAAAAATTATTACGTATTAATATTTTTGTGGCAAACAAGAATGTCAAGGGAAAATTATATTTTTAGCCACAATATTCTAAAAGAAACTCCGCACGAACTGAAAAAACAATAAAAAAATTAATGAAAGAATAAATTAATTTGTTTACTTGATTTCAATAACATTTAAATAACACATAATAAAATGCTTTCCGGTATGATAGAATTTTTTATTTTGATCTTCTAAGAAACGTAGTGAACTATTAACATAAATTCAATAACGCAATTTACCAGGTTTTGTGTTTATTAAATTACAATTAAAGATAACTAATTTCCGCTCTTACCGGGGCTTCAGGTTTAAAGGCCTTCAAAATGAAATACCTTCTTCGAAATTACATTTTAAATAAAAATTTCTGACGTATCGAAAAATTTTTTCCAAGAAATATTGCTCAAAAATTAATCAATATAATCAAAACCCAGATTCCAACATCAACATTGTAAGAAAACCGGTAGTGAAACCAATATTTTTAACAATAGAAATAAATAAGTGAATACTCTTTTTAAGTTGAAGTCGACTCTTGTCCTATGAAAATTGGAAATAAATGATTTTTAAACTTTAACCGAACAGAATTATAAAAGGAAACTCAACGTTTCACCATCGATTGATAGCTTCGTCCTGAGACAAAATTATTGGTAAAGCACTCAACGTTTCATTATCGATTGATAGCTTAGTCAGAACGAAGCCATCAATCAATAGTGAAGCGTTCAGTGCATTTCCAATTATAATTCTGTGTCAGGAAGAAGCTATCAATCGATAGTGAAACATTGAGTGCTTTTCCTATTATAATTCGGTCCGATTAAAGTTTAAAAACCATTTATTTACTCTTTTTGAAATTTACGTTTCTTTTATATTTTTATTAGGTACTCAAAAATTTTGTAACTTTTTTTGGGAATGTCTAAAATGAAATCTTTTTTCTCTTGCAAATACATACTTATTTTAAGTTTAAACATAAGTGCAGTCGCAAGCATTAAATTTTGGTATTTACTGTCAATCAAAATTAAGACGTCAACTTGCTTACTTTTTATTTAAAAAATCTGCCAATCTTTGATAATTCAATGACGACCAAAATTTATTGCTTGCGACTGTGCAGTGAATATAAACATGTTTACTTATATCTGCTAATGTAACAAAGAAAATTAATTTATGTGCAACTATGTATGTATTTATCACGCCATGTTGCCAATTTGACTGTAAAATCTCGACAAAACGGTAGATTAATTCTGAAATTAAAAAAAAAATCATGCCATTGAAGGGATACATTTTTGTAAACAATTTATAACCGACTGTCATTTATACATATATTTTTTTATCTCTAAAAAAAGCACACTGAATATATTCACGATTCCAGATTGGATGTTGCAATGTAGTTTATTTTTGATAAAAAAAAATGAGGCTGCAATATAACGAAATATCCTTTCCCATTCTGATATAACGCAACTCGGAAATTTACATTGAAAACAAATGGCATGAATTTTGAAATTCCAGGCCAATAATAAATAACCAAACCGGAAAGGTACGACTTATTTGGTAAAAGAGGCGAAAACTAACACCTCACATTTCAACTAACCTGAGCAATCGATGCATAACAGTCTGAGTCTTAAGCACATGCTTCTAACTCTCACCATTAGTGAACGTTAATTTGAACGGTCCCGCATTAAAAACAATTCCGGAAATTATAAACAATAACACTGGTTCTTCAGGAGTATACACCTACAGATAGGTTTAGTTACAGATGTTAAGCCGCCGCACATGTATGTACAATTCGTCATAGTCTCCGGGCACTACATAACAACAGAAGAAGTAACTGTAACATTTACACACATTACAATCGATTAATTGAAGTTAATTTAAATTCAGAACATTTCGTCGACGCAAGTAATGAGAGGAAGCAAGACAGACTAAGAACAGCCTCACCCAAACACAGTAATCTATAAATAAATTCCAGCAGACCTACACAGTTGATTTTTGTTTGTGGCCAATATTATACTACTTTTTCAGCTACTAACGCTGCCAATTGCTCGTCACTAAAGGTTATTAAAAAGTGCTGAACTGATCACTTCAATGCGTACATGTGCAAGATAATAAAGTACAGCGAGTGAATACGTTGACACCGCCGAGTGTACAGTGGGCGATCTATTCAGTTGGAATGTTAAAGTGCTCAATTTTAAATTAAATTTATGGAGGCACATCAGGGTCGGCTTCAGAACTTGCGGCACCTTTGTTTAAATGCGTTCCTCTCATCCTATCCTGATTTCATACTAAAAAAATATATGTATATCTTTTATCAACCTTTAAAAGTTTGTTTATCATCAAGATATCAACGTAGACACACTATATGAACGCATGTACTATAAACAGATAGAAAAAAATGATATAATTGTGAAGAGAATAGGGAATAAGGAATGAAATTCTTGAAAATGGATTTACGTGAAGAACTTTCGTAGTAAATTCAAGATAACTAACTTCTTCACTGAGGTACTTCCTTGATCACCAAAACTTAAACTTCATACCACGTTTCAGATTTTGATTAAAATTGATGAAATAAATAGATCGTCGAGATACTAAAACGTTCTGTGCGGTAGATCTCTTCAAAATTACGGATTCCAAAGCTTAGCTACTTTTTGCACCGGATTCGGTTCGTTTTCCTGAATATTATTTTATGTAACAGTAGCCGAGTTCGTTGAATCAAAGACAGAATTGAATCAAAAAATATCAGAAAAATAGAACGTGTTCTATTTGCGTGGCATACCGGCAGACCAGTAATTTCTTGTTCCAAATATTTATTGCAGAAATTGAACCAAAAAAACTTGTACAAGAAATAGGTTAGTCTAAAACGGTCTTAAAGCAAGATTAATTTCGTAGTACGCGCGCCAAGATGTGAAAGACCAAACACTTCTTAAGCATACCATAGTGTTACCATACACTTGACATCAATAATTTCTGTTTTTTTTTTTATATATTTGCTCTATACGACCAAATAAAATTATTATTATGTTAATATATCCAGGATACCTTTTGGAATTCTTATGGTATCGTATCTATAACTATCGTATCATCTGATGATCAATCAATCAGCTTGCACGAGTGCATGCATCATTTCTTATCTACTTGCTAACAGATCGCATTTATTAATTTTAGATAATCTCCTGTCTATCGTATTACGTAGATTTTTTTAACCATCGCATTAAAGTATCTTTTTTTCTAATTTAAAATTTAAGATATTAAAGTACGTTTATAAAGGTGTCTCAAAAGATGTGGGGCAGATTGAAAGGGCAGCTGGGGGAGATCAAAGTAAAACTTTTTCAATTCGTTTTTGACCGAAACACTAAAACAAAAAAGATATAGCAGTTTAAATTTCTTATAAGCTTACGGTCACTTCTTGATTACTGCTAAAATTAATAAAGAAGAATTAGAGATAATGTAATAGTTTTAGGTCTCCAAGGAAATATATTTTTTATATGTCCAACAAAAAATTAGTAGTTTCAATCTAAAGACGATCGAAAAAGTGGAAATTCTTACATCATATTAATTTGTAAACTGCCAATAATCAACTTACAATGTTGATTACTAAAGTTTATTGTATTTGTGCAGCAAAAATAAATTTGTTTCTTTATTAAAACTTCGAATAAACGACGAAATAAACGTCTGCACTAGGAGAGAGCTTTTATGTCTTTATGGTTTAAACCGATGCAAAAATTCAGGTTCAATATTATCCTTACAAAAACATGTTTTTTGTATTGGAATGTAGACAATTAATAAAATAGTTCGATTGAGAGCTAGCGAAATTATTAAATTATCACTTATTTTGAACCCATAGATTATTGTGTGTACAGGCATTCTAATTTACTTAAATTATTTTAATTAATTTAATTATAATTTAAATTAATTAAATAAACTGCTGAAACAAGTCGTAAACCAAACAAAGGTTTCAAAACAAAGGGACTGCGCTCGCTTGTGATAGCTCAGTTTTTCATTTTTGGACAAAAAAATTCAGATTTGGAGAATTAATCTCTTATGTAACGAGGAACTTACAGTTTCATTTTCAGAGATTTTGAGACACCCTGTATATTACTGAAATTAACCATTTTATTCGAATTAATCATTTAATTCTAAACTATTTTAATTCAACATGTAAAGGAAGTACATTTAAGTAAAATTTTTACGTCAACTGTTTTCTTTTTATTTGTTAGTGACTTAACAATATGAGCAGTAATTTTTGAAAAATAACAAATACTAACTATAAAAAGTTTTACGTTGTTCGTTACTGACCTTTTACTAAATTCTTTTTACTAAACATTGTCCAACTAAATCCAAACAATTTGAACGAGAAAAAACTAGGAAAAACTAAAAACGATAACTTTTACTAAGTATTCAACAATTTGGTAGAAACCTAAAATACCCTACCAAAGTTCTAACGAGAATGCCAAATAGCCACTAATTCTTCTTATTATTATTATTAGGTACTATTATTATTATTATTATTTTTAAAACCTGTTCAATAAAATTAAAAATAATAGTGATTTGGTGAGAAGTTTTTGGCGGTCACTGTATAAATTATAATCACAGAGATGCATAGAAATGTCAAAGTCAATGTAAGGCCGCCGTAACCATGTCATGTGTTTTGTCATCCGTTTTTTGATTTGGTCCAATGATCTTTTTGAATTTTTAAGTAACCTTGCGGTTTCGTTTAACTAAGACTTTTATGGGTTGTAGTGTTAAAAAGTTTAATCAGAGGCTCTGATGAAGGTTCAGAAAAAAACAGAAACTTGTCAACTGAATGATTAAAATTATTTTCTCGTTGCCCTAAACCCGATCTAGTTACCTTTTTGAAAAGTTCGTACTCAGGACGCCATTTCATTAATCGCTTTAATATTACGTGTAATTTTATTGGACTTTTTTAAGTACCTATACACAAGGAGAAAATAAAAACCTAAATTAGGCACCTTTTTTCGACTTTTTCCAGAACCTAAAGGTCTGGTTTTTATTTATAACACAGCATCGGAACGTAAAGCGACATTTTCTGCCAATTTTCTACCTATAGTCTATTTTTTTGTGGATAAGCGAAAAAACGCGAAGTTGTAAATGAATGTGGCTCTCCTATTAGTCAGTTATTTGTGTTCTTGTCTTTATTTTATTAAAACAGCAACTAGTTAGTAACGATTGGGGTCAACTTTGAAATTTCTTGTCGTCTGCTAGTTATGTAACACGTTATAACATTCTGTAAATTTCCGCCTATAAAAAAAAAATAGAGTATAGGTAAGTTCACAGGACTTTGTTATTTAAAAACGAAAAGATTATGTTTTTTTAGTATTAAATTTGGCTTAGAAATTCAAAACAAATATTCCTTTTATTTTTTAGGTTCCACAGCTTGTTCAAAAACAAACAGTGATTCATTTATGTGGTTCAGTAGTACTATAATCTGGATTTGTTGTGGTTTTATCACTAACGAGTTTACGAATTCAAGTGCGAAGCAGGACAAAATTTTTTCATTACTTTCTTTAATGTGATCTTTTTCGAATTAAATAAACGTGTGAAAAAGGAAGGAGAAAACTTGTTTAAAAACTTATTTATTAAAAAAGAAGTAGTATTGAACAAAAGGTGGTTGACCGGATTCAATATCGTAACCTGAAAGTTACGTCATACAATTAAATACCACACTAACCACTTGACCACAAATAATTAATAGCTAAATTTAGAAATTGGGTATTAAAAAAATTTAAATACTATAATTTATAACGTATAATCTTTCCGACAGTAATCCATAAATACATATAAATTTATTCAGGCGAATAGAGAGATTTCTGTTTGAACATGTTAAATCTGCATCTCCCAGTTTCACAAAAATTATTTAACCACTGATTAATTTAACAGCATGATTAAAGAATGTGATTGGTTGGGTGAAAAAATATAATCGGTTGTTTCAAATCTATTGTTAACTTCGTCCAATGACGGTCCTTAATCACAAAATTAAATTAATCGCTGATTAACAATTTTTTTGTGAAACCTGCCGCATGTCTTTTAAACTAAAAATACATCGCCTACTTAATATAAAGTGAAGCATTATTTGCCTCATGAAACAAAAATCGAATAATCCCTTTGGGTAATACGTGATATGTTCATATAACATTTGTACCACTTCGAAATATCACCAGTGGGCGAAGCAAATTTATTGCTGATATCCACTGAGGATTCTGACGTGGAAGAAGTTGCTAGACGACTAAACTATAAAGTTCCGGCATCAAACTATGGTTGTAAAAGCAGATAATTTATTTCACCTTACAATTTCCTTGTTAGGAACATGGGAGAAGCTCAAGTCGATATTAAAAATCAACTAAGAAAATTGCTACATTTACAATTCCAACTTATCGATGTTTTAAGTTTCATTATGATTAAAAATTAAAAATATACTCATTTTTTGGTATAAAATAAAAAATGAACCAAGGAGAAATTATAAAATTCTACTAAATAAGCCACTCTGTGTTAAAAAAATGATATATTCGATCTATGTATTGAGTATATTTTAATATGCGTGGATTTGACTTATCTCCGAAAGTTTTGCCAGTATTTTGCTTCAAAGTTTTTGAAAAATGAGTTACGCTTGCTTGTAACGCAAACAAAAAAGCGCTTTAACCAATTTGGTTGATACTTGATATGAAGCTCCACAGATAAATCATACTGAAAAAAGTAATAGCTTTGTAGTAATTTGCAGCAGATTGCTTGGACGGAAAATATGATTAGCAAAAGTCTAAGATGACAGAACGAGAGGACGACTTTAATTCCATTACTTCTAGAAAAAGACGTTAGTTAGGAAACTTTTTGTATCCATGTAATTTTTAAGATCTCCAAAAGATTGTAATGTCTTTTCTAAAACAAGTAACAACTAGTATTATTTCGTGTCTTAATCTCGTCTTATGAATTTAAATGATAGAAAATAAAGAAAACTCACCAACAATACTGCCAGATTTTTCGTTACTTTCATCTTCTTGTTTTTCGTTTTCTGTTTTAACCCTACTCGGACTACTAGGTGGACTAAGAGACGACAAACTACCTGAAGTTGCAGACAAATTTTCTCGACTAGTTTCTTTCTCATCAAGTGTAGATTTACTCGCAGACTTTGGAGAAGTTACAGACGAATGCAGTAGGTTATCTTGACTAGCTGATCTCGATCTCGATTGTGCAGGAGAAAAACTACAGTCTAATTTATTGTCTACCGGACCCTCTACTTTGAGTTCTTTCTCCGGGCTTTCTGCTTTGTTACCTTTTGACGCCCTGTGAGGATTAGGCAACGTTGCCCCTACTGCACTGATCTGTTCCTCCTGTTTAACGGGACTGTTCAAAATTAAACTCGAAGATTTTTCCTTTCTCGTCGGACTTGGAATACTTTTAGTCGTTGCGTTTAACATTGAACTTGAGTAGTCTCTTTTTTGGGTTGTAGGTATAACGGAAGCGGGTCTTTCTCTTCTGACAACATTAGGCCGTCTTGTTACATCAGGTGGGGGTGGTGGTGAAGTAGGTGGACTCCGAATCCTGGTATTGAAAGACGCACTCCTCGACGCCACGGAAGACCCATTTTTGTTATCACAAGAATCTTTATTGCCGTTACTAACCGCTAATTTCACATCGCTTTTACTAGGATCACTGTTATACCGACTGCTTCGAGTTTTTGAAAAATGTGAAGTCCAATTCCTTTGCTTCTCAATTAACTCTTTACTGCTAAACTTTCGTTCGGGTTTTTCAGGCTTCTTCATCACACTAGGTTTAAGTTTTTCTTCTGATGAGGATTTAGGATCGTTCCCGTTGAGTTTTACCGCGTTTTCAATAGGTGCAACCCCCAAGTCGTGGTCAACTAATAAACTATTTACACTAAAACCATTCGCTTTATTACCTACATTAGAATTGGCATTTAACACTGGCACACTGTTGCTAAGTTTATCTAGATCATTTCTGTTAGGCGATGGAGACCTGGAGCCATCATGAGATTTGGTGTCTCTGGTTTCACTGTTCGCGGAACTACTTCGGGAACGCAAATCCAAGATGTTGGAAGCACTTTTAGTGGACTGCAAAGGAATTATGCGATCTCGACTGCGGTTTTCCTCCCCCAGCTTCTCAAATAACGCCCGGGCGTTGTTAAACCTTGTTACGTGTGATTCGGTACGCATTACTGTGACACTTGGGGACTCAACTTCCTCTTTCTCCGATGTAGGACTGCGAGTTTTATTCTTGAAAGGCGTTATAACTTCATCTTTTGTAGGCTTGCCTTGAAATATGTTCGCTATTTGAGATACTTTAGAACCAACCACTCGAGGTGCCTTCTTGTCCTCCATTCCGGGTATCTCTACTGGACACCTGAAAGAAAACTTCGTTTAATACTACTCATAAACAAACCTTTAAAATTCCCTGTCTACAAATATCATTAAACGAGAGTAAATTCATCGCTTATCAAGGAAACTGTTTTTAAGATAAGGGAGATAATACGTGATAAGGATTAATTAACTCCTTAATGCTTGCGGAATTTGCAATATTTAGAACACAATTTCAAGTACTCTATGAATACGGAATTACCTTCACAATATATTTTTTTCTATATTATTAATAACGTAACCTTCTAGTCCCGTTAAATCTGTATTATTCAACGCAAGTTTAAAATATTATTGTTAACAATAATAATGATGCTGGAAAAATGTGAATTAAAAACGAGTTCTACACAACTTTATTAAGAATAAAATTTTTTTCAAATACGTAGACTCTTAAATTCTATCGAATGTAACAAGTAAAAATTATTTTTAGTATTAACTTAAAATATAATTTTAATAACTTTTACAGGACGATGAAAATAGCTAAGTGTATATTATCATATATCGCATCGATAAGGATTTAAAGCAGACATGGTATATTATGTCACAAATATGACCTTATCGATAACTGTAATGATTTCGCACGATCCAAGTCCGCATTGATACAAGTTTGGCCAAAAATACTTTTCTGAATTAGAACAATAAAATCACTAAAAAAGAAAATAATTTCTGAGAGCTGCTGGAAAAAACAAACTGTCAATCAATGTTCTCAAATAATACTTATTAAGCAAATTACTAAAAAACTTTTTACACGCCGATTGAGAACAGGAATGACAAAACTAATATTAATAATAATAATTAATATCTAATAACTAAAAAATTTAAACGTATATATAGAAAAGAGGCAAATATTTGTTTGCTTTCCGTTTGAATCAAAGTATATTTTTTTGCTTCATAGAACGTGGATTTGACGATTTAATTAATATCAATCCTGTAGATACCCAAACGTCCTATAGAGCTCAAACTTTTGTGCAAACTTGTATTAATCTGAAAATAGAGACAGCAAACACGCAGTATTCCAAACAGAAATTATTTTTACTCAAACAGAATTAAATCGAAACCTCTGTTTCATTGTAACACTAGGTTCCAGTTACCACTTTATGTTATTTTCAAACAAACATTCTGAACGTTTATAGAATATTATTGACGTCCACAAATATGAATATATGAATATGAATCATTTCGGCGTAGTTGTTCTACTGCCACAACGAAAACGGAAGCGAAGTAATTCTCTCCAACTCAAACCCACAAAAATGATAACGAAATCTTAAACGATGAGTCATTTTTAATGATAACATTTTTGATATAAAAAGACCATGGCATATTTTATTACAATAGCTCTTCCCGAAATAATTTTATGTATTCTAAAAAAAAATTAACACCGTTTTGGAATAACAAATAAAAACATTCTTTGCATAACATACAAGTTAACAAAATAACAGCTTATAAAAACATTTAATACTATCTAAACACACTAAATTCACATTTCGTATACTTTTATTTTTTTCCAGTTGTATCAAATAATTAAGATTAATTTTTTAAGTCTCACTAAAATCCAGGGAGTTGGTATCTGGAGAGGCGGTATTACGTAAAAGAACATGACTTTCTTTCCGCCATACTGGTGTATACACTGTGTACATTCTGTCAAACTGACAATAAAACCAAATTCGGGTAGTTTTATATAGTTTTAAGACAAAAATGATTGTTGCAACAAAATAAAGGCAGACAATAAGCAAATGTGGGGAATATCATTTCATAAAAGAGTGACACAATAGACATAGACATGACCGTATTCGGGTAAAATTTTTATCCTTATTTTCGGAATACATATTTTTTTTAAATAATTTGTTTTTATTTAGTACATACTTTTCATCAAGTTTGTGAAATAATAATACAAGACATATCCACTGTTGAAAACAACATATTCGTGCTAACATAGGTTGTCCCGTTTTCCGTAATAGAAAATGGCCTTGTCCAACGCCCATTTCTTACAGGCCTCATTAGGTGGGAGAATACCCAGCCTTAACTTTAAGCCAAAACTTAGAACTCTTAACAAAAATTTATGGAATAATCGTTACTACGCATTTAAGCTTAAATTTAAACTGGCATTTTATAATAAGTCAGCCTTGTTAGACTATAACTTGCAGATGCTGTATGAGATGTAAGACAAAAAAAATACCGAATACAGTATACTTATGCTTGGTTATATGAACTAATTCAATTACCTTATTCAGATTGTTGTTCTTCAGCCCTTACCGAAGATATTTCTTACAATTTATCGATATTCTAATGTTATACTCATTACGCCATGTATAATATAGAAGTGTGCATGAGAGCAAGGAATAATATTATATTATAACTGGACACGCTCAAGATGACGATTATTTAGGGGGCGCTCCACTTCTTCGTTTAATTAACGCTTTACCTCAGGGTTCTTGGAGACGTGCAACAGGGTTATACCATTGGTTATACGCATCTACGACAATTTGGAATAAACGTTTGCATTTGACTACATTGTTCCAATGAACGCTTTTTTTTGTTTAGCGTAAAAATGAAAATTTTATTCTAATAAGACCAATTAGACAACATTTATTATTCACAACACTGGATCGTTCATATAAAAAAATATTCACATAACCGTAATTTGTAGAAATCAAATATTTTCGGTATCATTGTTGCACAACTATAAAATACTTGTCTTTCACCTAAACCATTTTTAGCAAATGAATAAGTGTGAATGGTCTCCGGCAGCTACCGTTATTAATAACAGTAAATTTAAACAAAACCTTTTTTTCAATAAACGGACTACGTTAATTAAAAGCAATAAAATGTTTGATCTCAATACTCAGACCAATCGTTTTATTTTGAAACACTTGCATATATTTTCCGGGAGAAAGAATATGATTAATAATTAAAAGATTCGTTCAATAAAATTGTCATGTCAGTAGATTTTTTTTCTTTTTAGTTATGAATAAACAGGGTTTCGTTTGTGGAACAGAATAAATTTTGTTCACCCATAAAAAATTACCGTTGCATTAACTCTGATAATAATATTAAAAAAAATATTGCATTTTGCTGTAATATTTCTTGAAGTCCTGTAACTACTCTACGAGAACCGACTTTTATGTTTTTCCTCTTAAAAACTACTTCTTCTAACAAATACCACAGTGTTTATCATGTTTACTTTTTTTCTTGGTGTAACAAACTTTGTATGTATGTCAATACTATCATGTCTCTGATTTATGAATGGATAGAAAAACATTTACACAGAAGCAGTGTTAAACCAAAAGTTGTTAGTATTAAATCATTTTAACCACTTGTACACATACAGAAATACACATTTCAAACATATGTACTGAAAACAAGGCCCCGTTATGCAATGCCGTGACAGACGAATGTATTATGGAAAAGACCAGTTTTCAATTGATCAATTAATGATGTTCTTCTAAGAGGCATGTTGAAGCTTCTCAGAATAATTTTATACTCAGTGGAGCGTAGCACCGAAACATTTAGCAACATTAATACTAATAATAAAACAACTTTAAAACCTTGAAAGTACATCGCCATCGCGCTTCGTATTAATAAGCGCCATTCATAAAACTTTGTTACGAGTATTTATTGCTCCATATCCTAGAATGTTTCTTCAACAGGAAATATGTATCATTAGATATAAATACGCCTTATAATTACAAGCTTGTGTAAACTAATAAGGATTCACATTTAAACAAAGTAATCTATTCGCTAGCTTTTCTACGTCTCGTTTTCGGAAGTCAGTTTCATGAAGAAGTTTAAGCGATTTTTAAGCAAGAAGATTGTTTTGAATTTATGTGGTACGTTTTCATGGATAAGTAAATTGTTATGTTTAAAACTTATTCAAAAATATCATTTCATTAATTTTTTCTTAGAATTAATTTAATATGCTAATACAGACAGAGTGTTAAAAAATATCTATAAATAAATATTGTGTGAGCATTTGAAAATCAAAGCAACGTGATCAGTTATTGAACAAATGTTAATTTCCATCATTGGCAACACCTGAATAATTTTTAATAAAAATTTCATAAGATGTATTAGTTCTTCCTTGTAAGATTGTTTATTGTATGTCCCGGGTCCATCCGTGCAAATAGACCCTATGATTGTTCACGAAACAGTCTAATCACTTAATGAAGATTCAACGTTTGTTACATCATCTGTATATCTAGTTTGAATGATGGACTCTGTATAGTAATTCCGCCTATAAATTACTACTACAGAAATTGGAACTTCTACTTTAGGAGCTAGAGAAAAACTTTAAACACGAGAAACAAAAGTGCACTGCAAAAAAATACAATTTTTGTTTCTTTTCTAAATGGAACTGTCTGTATATTATTATATAACTTAGTACTTATAATATTAAGGCGACCTGAATTTTTATTAATTACTAATTTATTGTGTAGGTTTTTTCTTTTGCCTAATTAAAACAGCCTTAGAACTTTGTAAGCATCTTTTCAGGTCGTCTTCATTTTTTGAACGTTAATGCTGGGCGATTCAAAATAAGTATCCGACCCGTTAACCTCAGGTAGTACACAAAACAACAAAAAGTCTCCACGCATAAAGGGTATAGTATGCGTGCCTGTGAAGCTGGCGTATCATTTCATGGAAACTCATAAGTTCTAGTGAGTTCTGGCTTTATTTTTAATAGTTCTATAGTTCCTGATAGATAAAATCGATAGTTCTGCTCATTAAAGCGAAAAAAAGCCAAAGTGTAAATTGAGACGCCAGGTTCACGCAGCGTCTCACTTTGTCCTACGCAAAATTAACGGCCACTTCTTATAGGAAATTAAAAGATCTATAGTTCTACATGAGTTCTCAAAAGAGTTCTAGAGATAAACATTGCTATTTCTTATTTAGAAAACTCTAATAACACAAAATGATTAGTTACGGAAATATATATGAGACGCTGTCGAATATTCGACCGATCTAAGAGCTCTACATTTTTTTCCTTGTAGTTCGCAACGTATCCAACGACTTTCTGCAGAGTTCCAGCCACAAGTCTCATTAGATTATTTTTTGCGCAATTTTAAATCCCGTGAAATTCGAGTTATACACGTTACAATTGAGACGCTGTCGAATATACGACAGTTCCGTGAGCTCTATAATTTTTTCCTTGTAGTTCAGAATGTTTCCAAAGACTTTCCGCAGAGTTCCAGCCATAAGACTCATTAGATAATTTTTTGAGCAATTTTAAATCCCGCGAAATTCGAGTTGTACAAGTTATAACTGAGACGCTGTCGAATATACGACAGATCAGTGAGTTTTATAATTTTTCTCTTATAGTTCGGAAACTATCCAATGACTTTCTGCAGAGTTCCGGTCATAAGCCTCATTAAATAATTTTTTGGGCAGTTTTAAACACCGCCAAATTCGAATTATACACATAATAAGTGAGACGCTGTCAAAAATACGACAGTTCTGTGAGCTTTATAATTTCTTCCATTACAATTCGAAACGTATCCAACGACTTTCTACAAAGTTCCAGCGATAGGACTCATTAGATTATTTTTTGAGCAATTTTAATTCTATATCAAATTTAAAAAGAATTCTGGCGGATTAAACATAAAAAAATTGCTTTTCAAATCTGGGGTATTAAGTTCACAAAACGGGATTTGAAAATTGGCTATAAAATTTTAACTGTTGGAAATAATTAATTTCACCATTAAGACTTTCTTTAGAACTATTGAGGTGTTATTCAGAACTTTAAACAGAATCTCGAAATTTTGAAATTACTATATCCTCCATATTTTAACAAAAGATCAAAACACGAAAAAAACATATTATTTCAGGGTTTAGAGACATAAAAGTAAAAAATAATTGTTAGTTTAAGTATCATACTACTCTTAAAAGAACCTCAAATTAATTTTTTTTTCATTTTATGCTTTGACAACAGTTCAGGTCGAGAAATGAAAAATCGCTGGAACTTTTTCACCTTTAATTTTAGCACTTCGGTCGTAAAGGATAATCGTGAGAACTCGTGGAGTGCTACCCAGAACTCCATGCAGAATCGGAAAATTCCCCAAAAAAGTCCATTTTGTACTTACAAAATTTCATAGCGAGACACGACTTATCAAAGTGCAAAATGGAAATTTTTCTCGAAAAAAATTTCGTTCTCCTTAGAGTTCTGAGTAGCACTCCACGAGTTCTCACGATTATCCTTAACGATCAAAAATCAGAAAGTTCAAGCGATTTTTCGTTTCTCGACCTGAAGCGTTGTCAAAGTATAAAATGAAAAAAATAATAATAATTTGAGGTTAAAAGTAGTATGATACTAAAAACTAACAATTATTTTTTATTTCTAAGTCTCTAAATTTCAAAATTTCGAGATTCTGTTTAGAGTTCTGAATAGCACCTCAATAGTTCCAAAGAAAATCTTAATTGTGAAATTAATTATTTCCAACTGTTAAAATTTTTTTAGACAATTTTCAAATCCCGTTTTGTGAACTTAGTACCCCAAATTTTAAGTCATATTTTTATATTTTATCCGCCAGAACTCTTTTTAATTTTAACATAGAACACCAGAACCCTTTAGGGTGCTATCAGAACTCCAATAAAAAAATCACTTTTTTGAAAAATGAGGTGCCAACTGTGTCTGTGAAGCTGGCGTATCATTTCATGGAATCTCATAAGTTCTAGTGAGTTCTGGCTTTATTTTTAATAGTTCTAGAGTTCCTAATAGATAAAATCGATAGTTCTGCTCATTAAAGCGAAAAAAAAACAAAGTGCAAACTGGGACGCCAGGTTCACGCAGCGTCTCACTTTGTCCTACGCAAAATTAACGGCCAATTCTTATAGGAAATTAACAGATCTGTAATTCTACATGAGTTCTAGAAAGAGTTCTAGAGAAAAACATTGCTATTTCTTATTAGAAAACTCTAATAACACAATATGATTAGTTACGCAGATACAGATGAGACGCTGTCGAATATTCGACAGTTCTGTGACTCTATAATTTTTTCCTTGTAGTTCGGAACATATCCAACGACATTCTGCAGAGTACCAGGCGCTGTCGGAAACTCTACCAAAAGTCGTTGGATACATTCTGAGCTACAAGGGAAACATTATAGAGCTCACAGAACTGTCGTGTTTCGACAGCGTCTCACTTATCAGGTACATCGAATTTCGTGGGGCTTAACATTGCTCAAAAAATAATCAAATGAGGCTTATGGCTGTTACTCTGCGGAACGTCACTGAATATGTTCCGAACTAGAAAGAAAAAGAAAACAGAACTGTTGTATATTCACCTGTGAAGTTTGCACCTCATTTTTCAAAAAAGTGATTTTTTTATTGGAGTTCTGATAGCACCCCAAAGAGTATAGTTCTATGTTAAAATTAAAAAGAGTTTTGGCGGATAAAATATAAAAAAATGGCCTCTCTGAAGTTGGCACCTCATTTTTCTAAAAAGTGATTTTTTATAGGAGTTCTGATAGCACCCCAAAGAGTTCTGGAGTTCTATGTCAAAATTAAAAAGAGTTCTAGCGGATTAAACATAAAAAAATGACTTTTAAAATTTGGGGTTCTAAGTTCACAAAACGGGATTTGAAAACTGGCTATAAAATGTTAATTGTTGGAAATAATTAATTTCATCATTAAGACTTTCTTTAGAACTATTGAGGTGCTATCCAGAACTCTAAAGAGAATCTCGAAATTTTGAAATTACTATAACCCCCTTATTCTACAAAAGATCAGAACACGAAGAAACATTTAATTTTTGGATATAGAGACCTATAAATGCATAAATGCATAGTTTAAGTACCATACTACTCTTAAAAGAAAAGAAACTCAAACAAATTTTTTTTTTCATTTTACGCTTTGACACTTCAATTCGAGAAACGAAAAATCGTTGGAATTTTATTACTTTTAATTTTAGCGCTTTTCTCGTTAAAGATAATCGTGAGAACTCGTGGGGTGCTACCCAAAACTCCAAGCAGAACGTAAAATTTTCCAGAAAAATTTCCATTTTGCACTTTGACAAAATTTCATATCGACACACGAAAAATCGCTGGAACTTTCTTACTCTTGATTTTAGCGCTTTGGTCGTTAAGGATAATCGTGAGAACTCGTGGGGTGCTACCCAGAACTCCAAGGAGAACGAAAAAGTTTTCCAGAAAAATTTCCATTTTGCACTTTGACAAAATTTCACATCGAGACACGAAAAATCGCTGGAACTTTTTTACTCCTGATTTTAGCGCTTTGGTCGTTAAGGATAATCGTGAGCACTCGTGGGGTGCTACCCAGAACTCTATGCAGAACGGAAAAATTTTCGAGAAAAATTTCCATTTTACACTTTGGCAAAATTCAGAGCGTAAAATGAAAAAAAAACTTAATTTGAGGTTCTTTTCTTTTAAAAGTAGTATGGTACTTAAACTAATAATTATTTTGCATTTATAGGTCTCTACATCCAAAAATAAAATGTTTCTTCGCTTTGTGATCTTTTATAGAGTAAGGGGGATATAGTAATTTCAAAATTTCGAGATTTTGTTTAGAGTTCTGGATATCACCTCAATAGTTCTAAAGAAAGTCTTAATAATGAAATTAATTATTTCCAACAATTAACATTTTATAGCCAATTTTCAAATCCCGTTTTGTGAACTTAACACCCCAAATTTTAAAAGTAATTTTTTTATGTTTAATCCGCTAGAACTTTTTAATTTTGACATAGAACTCCAGAACTCTTTGGGGTGCTATCAAAACTCCTATAAAAAATCACTTTTTAGAAAAATGAGGTGCCATCTTCACAGAGGCCCGGAACTCTGCAGAATGTCATTGGATAGTTTCCGAACTATAAGAGAAAAATTATAAAACTTACTGAACTGTCGTATATTCGACAGCGTCTCAGTTATAACTCGTATAACTCGAATTTCGCGGAATTTAAAATTGCTCAAAAAATTATCTAATGAGTCTTATGGCTGGAACTCTGCGGAAAGTCATTAAATATATTCCGAATTATAAGGAAAAAATTATAGAGCTCATAGAACTGTCGAGTATTCGACAGCGTCTCATATATATTCCCGTAACTAATCATTTTGTGTTATTAGAGTTTTCTAAATAAGAAATAGCAATGTTTATCTCTAGAACTCTTTTTAGAACTCATGTAGAACTATAGATCTTTTAATTTCCTATAAGAATTGGCCGTTAATTTTGCGTAGAGACAAAGTGAGACGCTGCGTGAACCTGGCGTCTCAGTTTGCACTTTGGCTTTTTTTCGCTTTAATGAGCAGAACTATCGATTTTACCTATCAGGACCTATAGAACTATTAAAAATAAAGCCAGAACTCACTAGAACTTATGAGTTTCCATGAAATGATACGCCAACTTCACAGGCACATAGTATGCACAGTTTCTAAGATAAAATGCATTGAAGATTCAGATATAACTTGGTTGATGGGCGCTGGTACAGCTGTATTGCGTCACAGAAGCAATGGCTTTCTGCGGAAAAAATGTGCAACACGCAATTCATTCTTCCGGACATCGAACTTGTGTATGCATTCATAAGAAATGAATCATATCCATTTTAGACTCAAAGGAGGTTGATTTTTGGAATGTATCTGATAAATTTATTTCTTGCAAATTCGTACTTGAATGACCATAGTAGAACGTCCCTAATGGGTCGGATACTTATTCTGAATCACGCTGTGTATTGATATTTTAAACTCAATTATATCACGAATTGCTTTTCCAAACATCCACATATTACATATGTTTGAGAACACCTCTTTCATCTTAGCAAGCAATGTAGTCTGTTCCATTAAAAGAAACACACACAAACTGTTTTATTTTCTACTTTATGCTGCGCTTTTATTTCATGTGATAACTCCAAAAGATAATCGATATAAAGCCCGATAACTTTTGTCTTTAAAGCTTTTTTCTAGTTGCTAAAATACAACCTTTAGTTAGGGTGCAAAATATTTAAAACAACCTATGCATTTGACATACCATTGTCATTAAATATATGAATTTGGAACTGACGGAAGAAAACATAACGATCCACGGTGTTATTGGCCATTTGCACGAAACACTTGTGAAATGTGAAATATGATATTTGTGATTACCAAGGCCAAGACGTAGTTGGGAAAATGCCCTCCATTATATGGTGCAGATAATGCTGTGTACTAGCAGGTGCGTATGCCACAGCGTACTCTACCCGACCGTTAAGGCTAGTTTACATTATCCGATTTTGCATTCGATTTTTGTATTTGATTTTTCTGTTCGATTTTATATTCGAGTTTGTCTCGAATGAACCTAGTTTCTCGAATGGGAAATCGAATAGTGTGAATGTAAAAATATCACGTTCGAGCTACTCGAAACTGAAAATGGAATGCAAAATCGAATAATGTAAACTAAGTAGTATAGCTAGCGGGATCCTGGGACAGTTTGACCTTGAAAAAAATTGAACTATCGTGCACAACTTGATGTAACAGCGGTTTTTACTTTCTGAAACAATTTTAATTAATTAACAAAAGATGCCCAGTGTTTTTCTGTAAGATATATATAGGATAAGTAAAAATGTATTTTTAACTTTCATTTAAAAAAATAAATAAATAAAAACTAAAAAGTCATATAATTTTTTTCTCCCGACCTTTCCTAATGCATAACTATTATTACATCGTTCAGTCATTACTTGGGGAATTATTATGCTGACAGTTACATTCTTTTCTAAAATACCACAATTACTAATTACAGCAACATTTCTTATGCAAAAAGTACAAAACGTTGCTATTATTATTATTATTATTTAAAAATTGCAAGCGAACCGCGTTTTACTTTTTTCTTCCGAAATTTAAAGAATTTTAATTTAGTTTCTAAATTATTGATATTTACGTATTATTTAATTGTACGTTTTGCAGTTTCATAAAAATACATAAATGACAATTACAAAGAGTACACATAAGTTCTTTGATGGGAAAGAAACGACCTTAAAAATATTTTCTTGTAATATTTACATAAATAAACGTAAGAAATTTCATAAAAAAATTTAAGCAAGCTTGCACTTTGACAGACAAGAAGAGAATAAGAATAAGTAGCCTGTTTAGAAACCGAAAATGAACTTCGTGTATGTGAACAGGTAATTAGTGGTGAAGCTGTTATGACGTGTTATGACATTGACAGGTTACATGTTCAAATCCGAAGCAAACAACCTTTTTTTAAACTTTTTAGCGTAAATTTTGCTAATTAATTTAAAAAACAAGACTGTTTGACTTTTCTTTGTGTTCGCGATCACGGTCCTTTTCACGTTTACGTTTTTTTTCGAAGGTTCAATTGTGGCTTTAGCCAATTATGTAAAGTAGAAAAAGATCGCGTAGTTTTGTATAAACTAATTTTTGATAAACAGTTAAGTAATCGTTAAGTAATTAATAATAACTTTTCCGTAGGTGTGGTTTATGTTGTTTAAACATGTTTGGTAAGTTAATATGGAGACAGATAATCTCAGAAATCTTAACATTTCCAAATATGTATGTACTTCTTTGCAGCAAACGAAATATGTATTTTTATTTATTATTATATGTATAATTATAGGCATTTATTTAAGAAATATTACTTAAATAAAACACTGTACCTTTGAAACAACTTAGGTAAAGCAATTTCGGCATGGTTCACCGATGCGTCATAATACCCTGTATAGGTACAATACGAACACAAGGTAGAAAGAATAATTACGGTGAATGTATTAAATATAGAAACTGTCCCTTAATAGCGTTCATCAAAATATAATCAAAGAAAGAACCTCATTAAACATTAAAGTTAATACTTTTTCTTGTCCTCTTTTATGTTCGTCGTTTCTAGAAGTATGCACCTGTATGGATAAAAATAGTTCTACTGAATTATTTTCTGGATAAAAACGTGGCAAAAATATTTTGTTACCTGTAATTTGTCAACATCAATCATACAATCATACATGTTTAAAAAAAACAATGCAAATAAATTTAATATTTCTAAATTAAGTCAACTTAAGAAACATCAAAGATATATTCAGAAGACTTTACTACCAAAATTGCAAAATTGAAGGTTTGTCACAAAGCAATCATTTTAACGAGTACCAAATACCTGATGAATGTTCACGTAAAATTTAATAAATAATTACTTTTGTAATAACTTTATTTGTGATTTTTAGAAACTATTCGATCTCATATATTCAAAGTTGAAATTTTTAAATAAAACAGTAACCAAAAAATCAAATGTTCCTTTTACTTAACGTAATTTGCAAGCAATATAAAACTTACGTGCAACTTTCTTACCGCAAACATACCTAATTCGATACATACATATTTAGGCCCGTATTCATAAACAAAACTTACGTTCGCTTATAATTCGCCATACTTCATAAACTGTACGTATTTCCCGTATTTTGGGCGAATAATCAGTGAAAGTTTACGAACATACGAACATTTTATGAACTACTTTTCCAAAATGCGGAAAATACGTGCAGTTTATGAATTATAGTGAATTTTATGTGAACGCACAGCTTGAGTTTAGTTTACGAATACGGACCTAAGTTTAGTAAACAAAGTCAACTTTGTCACAGAAATTTAAGATGGAAATAAAATTATTAATAATTAAGTATGTATTATAATGTTAAAATTAAAGTACAAGATCAATTCGTTCTCATGTCTAGCTATTCAAGCGTAGTAGCAGATATATCTGAAATGTGACATTTTTAAAGAACAATAAAGGGAACAAAAAATCAGAAATACAAATAATTTTCTTTAAATGTAACCTCAAGTCTTGGGGAGACATGTTTCACCTGAGAATTCCTATGAAACGTAAAAAAATCGTATGTTTATTTTTTATTTCTAAAATAAGCGTTGCCAAATTAATTTAGGCATTTTTCATGAATGAAAAAACCTTCAGTTTTCTGTTCCGTATTTATTTATGTGATATCTGTGTTTATTTTTATTTTATCTATCAATATTTGCCAAACTATGACGTTCTCATTCACGCAATAAAAGTATACATTCTAAAATTACTTTTATTACGTGCATACCACAGTTACACCTTGGTATGATTAATTTTGAACTGAATCTCAAAATAGTTAAAATCTTAGTTTTTTTATTATACCTAATATTTTTTAAGAAGTATACAGGGTGTATTTAAACTGCTTGGCCAAACTTTGTCATTTTCTCGTATCATTTTTTTGTTCCATCCATCACATATGTTTATTTGTATTTCTTATTTCTATAGAATTTAGATTAAAATAATGTGCGTCTGTCCACCAAGTACCTTCTCCTTCCTATTCCTATTCATAGTCCTAGCTAAAGTACTAAAAATCTTTAGCAATAAAACTGTTTTCAACCTTTTTCAACTAGGTATATTAGTGTCTACATTTACTTTTTGTCTGTAAACTAAATCTACATAAAAAATCAATAATATAAAAAAAGAAACTTAATTACAAATTGAAATACAATTAGAATATACAGTATACTTCTGAACTAAAGCGCATAAGTAACTGACGATATTCGATAAAACCATTGTGTTATTAACGATACTATTAAAACAAACAAAAATGTTTGAACAACGTATAATCTAATCGCCGCTTGGAGTACATAGTGCAAGTGAGCATTCCTACTTCTTTCGTACTAACGTTAAGCAAATTTATTTACCAACTTAACACCACAGTGACAGCAACATTTACACAATTTTAATGAGTAAGTTTCAAATATTAACACGAGTACAAGCTGTCAAATGTTTATGCATCATTATAGTATGAAATTCAACAGAAAAAATAATTATGAATTGGAAACACAAAGTGTTAATACAGATACTCAGAAACTGTTGCACATACATATTACGCTTACGACGCTCAATTAAAATGATACCGATATGATGATATTTCGTGATCCTTATAACAATTAAAAGTAGGTGCCTCCAAGGCATTATTTTAAACACTTGCCCTTGAACGTACAGCTCACATGCAAGAGTATCATTTTAAATGAGCGTCATAGTACGTAATTAACAGTTTTCCTCATTCACAAGACGTTCCTACCGGTATTGTTAATTATATGGGTAACACAAATATACTTGCGCACCACAAATCAACTTGTAAAGCAAAAAAAAAAAAAAATCATTACAGTTATACGGACGTGTTAATTATATTTCTTTTTTGTTTGCAGTTTGTTTAGTCATATTTTTTTTATCTCCGTGTCTTTATTATTTCGAAACAGGTTTCTTAAATTATTTTAAATCAGATGAAATATGTTATTTTGCATATTAATTCAATGCCAACCGCTTCGGTCTTGCAATTGACCACAAATAATCGAACCGGAAAATTTTTAATTTTTGGCAAGGCTAGCGAAAAACGAAATTAAGAAAGTGTTATTCTTAACAATAAATTTTTAACGATTTTTTTTGTGAATTTGTAAACTAACTTATTAATATGTACTGCACGAACGAAAGAAGCGACTGAATTAATTTTTACCTGAAAGCCTCAAACTCATTTTTTAATTCTAAAATAAGATTAATTCCATTCTTTTTATTTTGTTGTTATTACTTTTCTTATTCTAAAGGACATTTTGCATATATTGAATTAAATAGCTAAATTAATCATAAACAAAGTTAAAATGCAATATTATTTAAAGTAACAGATAATATTTACTCCATTGTAACAATTTTACATTAAATATTCTGTAAAATGGCACCATATGTTCGCTATTCAAATTTCAATACGGTATTAAATATAATAAAATAATAAGCAGTTATTATACAATTAAGAAGCAAATTCGCAGAACAGCTAAATTAGTTTCAATCAGTGAAATTTATTTCTTTATTTATACATCTGTTTTTAAAACCGTAACAAATTTACGCTTATATTGAAACTAATTACTACTTTCACTTTAATTAATAACGAAATAATGTATGCTGTTTTCAATTAAAATGCATGTGCAATAATGAACAGTAATTGGTTTTCCTTTTTGTTTATTTTTTTGTCCTGTACTTTCTAAACAACTGCATCTAATATTTTCAACATTCACTTTCAACAAATGGTGCGTGGATTATTTTTCACTGCAAATATTTGCACGAATTTATAAATTACTCTGCATACGTTAAGTTTTATATCGTTCTGTAATCGACGTTTCGCTGTTTGCTTTTCAACATTAAAAGTTGCAACAAAAATATTCAACAATTCAATTGTTGGAAAGTGATACACAACTGATAACTATTTGTAATTCAAATCAATATTAGAGTTTTCATAATTTTTTAGTTAATAAAAAAAAAACTGAGTAAATTAATTTTTAAAAATAAATACATACATAGAAGAGCTGTTGAAAGTTTTACTTGCTCTACTAAACATTTTCCAAATAAAAACATTTATAATATAAAAAAAAAATAAAATATTTCTCAAATAAAATCAGAATTATTTTTTTCTAGACATATCTTGAAGCGCCATAAAAAGCAAATTAATAAATTTTCGCGAAAACAGTTCATCGTATTAAAACTTATCAGGGAAATTTTGTTGTGCACTTTTACCTGCCTTAGGTGAAAAAATTTTCAAACATCAGTGGCGTGCCACTAAATACTAGTTAACCAACCTAAGTAATGTTACACCGGTCCATTTTATTTATTTACCTATCTATTTTTTCTGAGTTATTACATAAGAGATTTATGTGCATCAATTGTTCCTTGTAGGTGCTACAGTCTTCGATAGAATTACAAATAAATATTCTTTTCTCACACAGGGTTTTATTCACTTCCTGAAAAATTTCACTTTTTGCACATAGCAGCATAACCCACAGCAATATCTATTACTATGTACCAAGGTTCAATCAAGTAATTTTTACTATTCAGAAAATATATTAAAAAAATTCTTTCAAATTTTAACACCCTGTATCTGGAAAACAGAGCCGTAACGTATCAATCGGATATTGTAATCTAATAGGAACAATTCATTTTGACAGTGAGGTGAACAATTACAATTATGCTGCCGATATGCGCCGACGGAGATTGTGCGTTTACTTTGAGTGGCGAACCCAGTATAATGCGCTCGAGATTGATTGAGCGTCCTTGATAAAGCAATTACCCAAAGATTAACCGTTTTCCGTTTAGCGAATTTTCCTCGCTTTGAATGCCCAAGATGGGCCGAAAATGAACAGCGTTCGAATCTGATTTCTATATCTATATTTCACTTTTACGATTTATTGTTCACTTGGTTATTTGTTTTTACAACGCTAGTAATAATATTGTTTGGAAGAGAGATTTTTGTATATATTTGTACGAAGCGACACGTTCATTCATTTACAACTACGATGTTAAGTTCCAGAATCTTACCAAATTTTAATTTGGATACCAAATTAGATAGGTAGACATATACCGGGTGTTCCAGTATTACATAATAGTCATTGATTTTGTTTTATATATACAGCCTGTAATCAAATAAGTTTCACATATTAAAACTGTAAGTTCTTTATCACTTAAGAAAGTGATTTCTGCAAATATGAATTTTATTGGTAAAAAATTAAAGAAATTAAAACCCCCCCAGAGCCCGGAAACTTTTTGTTTGAAAACCTCTGACTGGCCGTGTATCAGTTTCTACAAGCGCATCATAAAACGTCGTAAAAACAATAAAGCGTCATCGAACTGAAGGACATTGGGTTAAAATCATCGCTTATGTAATTCCATAACGGAATAGAATTATAAATATCCATCGCGTTGCTTATTAAATTAATCAATTTTCTCAATTTTCACGTAATTGTTAATAGTTTTCTGCTCACAAAAATGTAAAAATAAAGAAAAATTAGAAATTCCATTTTCTAAAATTATTTCACTAATTCATACGTATTGTCGTGTGCTTTATTTGCTGGTCGTCAATAAACTGCATTGTTATTTCTTTATTGCGCAAAACGTTTAAGAATGTCTTCTTTCTGCATTTCGGAAAATCATTATTGAACGCAGTTATCGCTTTTATTATTTTGTGGAACCAAAACAATAAAGCGTCATAGAACTCGAACTACGAAGAAACGTATTCGTTGGTGGAAATAATTAACAAAGCGACAATCAATCAAAGCGACTAATTTTTTTTTAAATCATTTTAATAAGCGAAATTAGCATTGTAAATCATGTGTACTATTGGTTTACAAAGACCAGGATATCAAGATCTAATTATTGTCGATTATCTAATGAAACAGATTTAATTCTGATCAATGCAAGCAGATTTAAATTGTTCTTCTTTAATAATATTGCACACACGGGCTACGACCCAGAGGTTGTCGATTTGAACTGTCGTCTTTAATGGGTCGGTGATTCTATTTTATTGTGTTCCCATAAAGCTTTTAAAATGCGATCAAGCAATTGACCTTGAATTTTGCTGGAATTTTGTTTTATAACGTTGTTTTTGTGCCGAACCAAAGTTCTCAAACAAAAGCGTCAATACTCCTCCACTAGGTCATTTTTTTATTTTTGAGCTAGACTTTTGGTAGTTGCAGCATTAATTTTCTTACATGATGAGGAACTTACGGTATTAATATGTGAAACTAATTTGATTACACCCTGTATATAAACATCAACGCAGGATTAGTCTGCCTAAGTTTTGTACTAAATAATTCAAAAATGAAAAATTTAAAGAGGTGAGAAATTATTGCGTTAAGACACTGTACATAAAATTAAAATTAAAATAAAACAAAATTCGTTTTCTTTTTAAAATCAAATAGAATAACGTTTTTATACGTACTGATATTACTTTCACTCATTCTAGATAATAATAATTTCTCAATTGTCTGTATTATGTTCTCATATCGGCGGATACGGAAATAAAATTTCTTAATAATCAGCTAATAGCTGTCGCAACCATGGAATTTGTTATCACATATTACTAAATTTGCACGGTAAAATTTTTTATAAAACATATAGAAATTAAATCCTGATTCGAATCAGTTATTTCATAAAATTATAAACATTAGTTGTTTTATAATAAGGCTTTGAGTCTTCATTTCTAAAATGTTGGTATTTGTAATGTGTTTACCAATTAGTTTACTAATTATCTCTGGTTTTTTGTACCAGCATATTTGTAATCTATTCTTTTTTTTATTTTGGAATTTTAACGGGAAGGTTTTCTTTTTCACGTCAATATCATCTGAAACTTAAATTATTTTATTATTTATTTTTGTTTTATTTATTTATTTTGTTTTCAAAATGGGAGTATTACATTTTTAAACAGTTTCCAAATATCTAAACTTTGCATTTACA
This sequence comes from Prosopocoilus inquinatus, assembly GCA_036172665.1. Taxonomy (NCBI): domain Eukaryota; kingdom Metazoa; phylum Arthropoda; class Insecta; order Coleoptera; family Lucanidae; genus Prosopocoilus; species Prosopocoilus inquinatus. The sequence goes on along the minus strand of CM069876.1, from coordinate 26,904,901 downwards.
TACATGTATGTATATCTCTTTTTGGTGAAATTTTCAATCGAAATCGAAAAATATGTGACTTTTTTTAATCGTAGATCGTTCGTGATCTAATAATCATTCTGAACAACTTTTTCAAATAATACTTTCCCGTATCTTGAAAAGCAAAGATACTTTATTCTTCTGTCGACTTCAAACATTTGGGTTCCCTCGGTATTCGAATTTTGATACATGCATCTTGAGTTTGGGAAGATTCTGGAGCTTTCATAAACAATATTTTTTGCTGAGAAAGCAATAATAAAAAAGTTCCTCTGTGTCCCAACATTCTGCTAGTCTTCGTATACAGTGTGTCGTCCAGGATTCAGTAGGCTACCATGCGTAACTTTCTTATTAGTGAATATAGAGATTTGGTTAAATGGACAATGTTTTGCAGTTTTATGTACTGATTCAGATACCGTAGAGAAAATTTGAGAATTCCGAATAGTTCCGATATTATCGCAGAAAAACTGAAAATTTTCTTTAATGTGATAACTTGATAAATAAGGTAAAAGTTACTACATCTGATAAAATACAACTGAATGTTAAGTCAAAATAAAATTCAAGATGATGGCTTTCAAGATGTTGCCGTCATCTTAAATTTTATTTTGATTTAACTTACAGCTGTACTTTATCAAACCTAGTAACTTTTACCTTAAACTTTTCATATTTCTTATAATTACGAAGTTATTAGACAATAAAAAAAAATGGCGATTTTCAATTTTTTTGCGATAATATCGAAACTACTCGGAATTTTCTCTGCGGTATCTGAAACTGTACATAAAACTGCAAAACATTGCCGATCTCTATCTTCACTAATAAGAAAGTTACCCATGGTAACCTACTCAATCTCGGATGCCCTGTTATTAAAGCAGGAAAAATATTTTACATAGAGCCCGCCCTCTTCGAAATTTAAAATAATACTACGCGTATACAAAAAAAAAGACATCAGACAGTTTTCTACATCCATGATTCCCAACACGGCATAAAATTGCAGATATTTAGTTTTACTCCTCATAAACAACGAGATGAATTAAATTTCATATTCAAAAGCAGCGAAACATAACAGAACTGGTTACGATGATCGTAGATATGTAAACGCTTCCTTACGCTTGCGTTAACCGCTGCAGTCAGGTTTTCCTTAGTATAAAAATTTATTTAATTAGAACCAGTAAAATTACTCTTATTACTTACAAAGAGAGGACGAAAAAGGAAATTTATATGCAGGAAAAATAATTAAAATGAATACTATTTATGAGAAAACAAATGCCTACTTATATCTCGACACTTATTTATTTAGACCGCGCTCAAAGATCATTAATGTATACAGACTGTCTCTACAATAAACAAAACAACTTAAGACGTTGGGAACGAAAAAACGCCCTCAATTTAGACTTTTTTTTCATTTGGAACTGTTTAATAAAATATTTTGGTTTTATTTCAATAGCTCCTGACCTTGCTCCTGACTGTTTCGAATTATTAAAATCACGTTGACATTTGCTTGTCAAATTCGATCATTATTTCAAATCGCAAATGATTCCGAACTAGATGTGAATGTTTGTCTGGAGCTTTTGGTGTGACTATATAATCTTTTTTAATGTGATACTGTATTATACTACTAAAACAATTCCGAAATAATGTGTTATAATAATAAATGTTGAGACACACGATTTATTTTGTAAATTTCCAACATAAATATCTACTCCATACCACTGCAACGTTATATTTATGATTCGAAAAGACTTCTTACTAAATAAGTTATATCCAAAACGTAAGAAATTATGAACACTCTTTACAGTCAGATTCCTTTTTAGTTTTTCATTTTATCATTTGTCAAATTTTATTTATGTATCTTCTCATAATATCGCGACTTCATTTAATTCTGTACTCCACATGACCTATGACGTACCATCGTATTCATAAGAAACAACTTCAGCGAAGTGAAATAAACTTTCATTTTCAAAAATTTGCACAAAAACGGTGAAAAACGGACATAACAAAAGTTTCATTTTGAAACACGTTTCAATCAACAACTATTTTGAGTGTAACCGGTTTTCTTGATCGTGATTGTACCTAACCAATTACTTAACGATTGATTAAAATTCACAAAACACTCCATCGACGCGACGCATCAGTGAAGAAATAGTACATAGGTAGCTAAATTTAATGCTGCCACAGTAGTGTCAATCATGTGTATTGTTAGCTGTCTAACTATCCCTCAGAACTTGATCACGTGAGATGCAATTACCTATGGTAAACTTGGTAATCCTCTAATTGTGTTGAATATTAGATTCACATATACTATGGATCACTTCGATTTCCTCATTTACGCTAAAAACAGATTCGTTTCACGTTAAAATGAATTTAAAAGGGTAATTTATGATTGTTTCATTTCTACTATTCAGAGATTAAAATCAATAGGTTAGCTGTGTCAGGTGAATAATGCCTAAAAAAAGAAATACATACATATTTCATCTGCTTCATGAAATTCAAAGTTATATAATAAAAAATACGTGATGAGACAGGAAACTAAATCAACAAAGTTTATTACTCTTCCACCATAAAATGCAGTATGTTGTTTACTGTGTTGCCAAAGAACGTGATCACGTATTGTACATACATTTTTGATGTCTGTGTAGTTTACATAACCATTTTTGTGTTCAATTTGTACAGTATATTTATAAGTAAAATGCCATACACAACTTAATATGTATCAACCGTAGAGTTCTATTTATTTAATTTATGTTTTCAGCGAGAAGAATCAATTGTTTTAAGAGTAGTCTGGAGTATTTATAATAATATTAAATATTTTCATCAGTAATAGACTTTTCATTTTGTTATAACAAATACAAAAGAAAATTTGGAAAACAGAGGATCCATTTAATGCTAAAAGTTTTGGCCCAGTAGACATTTGTGAAATTTGTGTACCATCGAGTGCGAATAAAAATAAACTTGGGTATTTATTAATTATTTTAGTTTTGTAAAACTGGCTTCATTATACTTTTTGATAAATATTTGTGATAATCAATTAGTTCTTTATTGAAACATTGATAAGCCAATCAACAATAACGGTCGTTCACTGGTGCATTTGGATAAATACAGTTCAATTCATGAAATACATGCACGTCATTTACAATAACTCGTCTGTATCAAATAACTGCACTTCGTTAAACTACACTTAATATTTGAATTTAATTGAATGATTAATGACGTTTTTATAAAAATTCGTGTATTGTTGATTAACTGTTGTAGTCCAGTTATTTGATACAGACGAGTACTGTATATGAGGTGCATGTATTCTTTCATGAATTGAATGGCGGTATGAACTGATTCTCAAACTGAAGTTTCTAAATATCGCTCAAATTTATCAAATAGTCATTAAATGATCCATGAAGGTTTGATTTACATGTTGGACAAAAAAAATGACCCATTACATTGACATTTAAAGAACTTGAAGTTTTGGAGTTTAGGTACTGGGCCGAGAAATAAATTTTGATCAACATTAATATTGTCAATGACTTATACTTGTATTTTAATAAAAATAAGAAGATTGATGTCTTAATTTTAAATACTGGGAATAATCTCTTAAAAATGTAATTTATTTTCGACGTTTTTTTTTTTTAGACAAAATATTTATATGAACATTTTTAATTTCTGGAAATAAAACAGACGATTTGATTAACAGTGACGACCAAAATTTAATGCTCGGGACCGTACGTTAAATAACGAGCAATCAGGTAAACAAAGGCAGAATAAAAACAGGAAACAAAAGCAGCAATTCCTCGATCTGTTTGTGCAAAAAAGTTCAAAGTATAAACTACAAACAAATTAGGGCTTATAGTTAAACCAGAATCAAAAATTTACGAGGCATTTGTTATTTAAATTTTATTGTTTTATTACATATTTTTAAGAATGAAAATAGAGAAATAAATGCTTATGTACTATTCAATGGTTGACAGTAAATGACACTTTTGACATTTGAGGTTATGAATGAAATAACACTCCGCTGAATAACCAGCATTGTATTGATAAATATCATAAGTTTCATTACTTACTCTTAAACATTTACGAATGGATAATAAACATTTGTCATTTATGTCCGCGAACTATTAATTTTCATCATACAAGTCGTGGATACTCAAATATGTAATGGATTATGATAATCAAATATGTTATATCAAACAACACGTGCAGATACTTTCGGAAATATGTAGTTTACGTGAAATACTGTTATTGTTTAATTAATTAATTAATTAATATTCAGTTGCTTTAAGCAATTTTAAGTTTCGTAAGTAGGCTATTTAGAACACATTATTTACGTGATTGTAAATTCTTGGAACTTAGATAAGACACCTTATATTATCTGAACGAGTATTGATATCATTTCATAAATAACACATACTATCGATCTTTTCTAGGAAGTTTCTCTCTGTAAGTGCAAATTTGTGCCAGTTAGATGAAACTTTCGTTAGTGTTTAATATCGATAGTGATATACATACAGTGATATCGATAGCAGGTATTTAGAAGAGAATTTCTGATCGCGACTGCGAGGTTAAGAAACCAATTGAATACGATATTTAGTGTATTTACTTCATCAGTGCTAGTATTTCCTATCGATGACTCTACCGATACAAATAGTCGAGCATGTATTATCCGTTCAGGATCTTTTTGTATTCTATACTCTCTTTTTTTTAATTCGGCGGAATACTTTGAAACTTTGGCGCTAAAATCGAACTTCGTCATTGGTCAACCGAGCTTGTCATCGGTCAATTCCGACCAGCTACCAATGACAAAGCTCATTTTTAGCGCCAAAATTTCAAAGCACTCCTCCGTATAGTGATTCATGTTAGGGTGACATCGCTAAAAAATATGGACGTCATGAAATTGGGTAGAATTTCATTAATATTGCTTCAGAGGATCAATGCTCCCACGTATAAATGTGTTCGATTATTTAACTTTCTGTAACTTACCATTAACCCACGAATTCAATACATTTTACAAGAGGATGCTATTAAACTACTGTTAACGTCGACTGCCTTCATACTATAAAAAGATCAGATCGTTGGGCACTTAAACGAAATTGTATAGTGCGTTTCAATAAAATTGAAAGTCGTAAAATAATCGACATCCTATTATAGTCTTACAACTCTATTTGTATAGGTGCATAGTTTCCGATGTTTTATTTAGATATGTAAATGCTTTAGTTAATATTCGGTAGCAATATGACTCATTTTTAAAGCGTTTGAATACAAGAACACCGACTGTAAAATTGTTAAGATTATTATGGGGTTATGAATCGCAATATATTTGTAACCATAATAACACAGTTACGGGTTTTAATTAAATTAAAACGCACTATAAAAGTGTAATAAAACTCTGTTTGTATAGGTGTGCCTGCCTCATTGTAAAGAAAAATAATGCGACTCTTTCCTAGAATTTTTATGGCGGAAAAAATAATAAAAATTGTAGGAAAGATTAAGAAAGCATTGTTTTCCTTCGTTAAACGAAATTGTTTTCAGTTTTACGATTATTGAATAAAAGTAAATTTCTAAATTTCTATTTAAAACGAGTAAAACATTTTATACAAATCCTCATGTATAGGGGTTGTCTAAACTGATGCTTTTCATAAACACGTTTTTGATTGATTTTAACTTACATCTAAAATTGTTGGACAATTATTGTCTGCCTTTTCAATATAAGTAAATAAATAAATATCGTTTTCAATTCAGTACCCTAGAGCATTTTCAGGGTATTTCCATCCCCTTTTATTAAATACAAGACAATAAAATAGGACAGCATTTCTCAACCTGGGTTCTGTAGAACCCCAGGGTTCCACACACGGGGTTTGGGGTTCCCCCCTAAATAAAACTTACTCCAACCCCACAAAAAATGTGTCATGTGAACTTAAACAAAAAAATATTCGTAGTGCTCCCCCTAGTATTTTGAAAGCTATAAAAGCAATGGCGATATTTTGATGAAAAATTAGATATCTCATATTTTAGCGCTAAAGGGGTTCCTCAGAAAAAAAAATGCTGTAGGGTTCCTCGCTCTACAAAAGATTGAGAAACACTTAAATGGGATAATATTTAAATTGAAACGTAATATGTGTCTATGTTGGGTGTGCCTCATTTCGAAGAAAATAATGCTGAGCCTCTGAGTCTTTCCTAGAACTTTAATGATGAAAAGAACAATAATAATTGTTGATTTCAGTTTTATTATTATTGAGGGAAAAGCAAATTTCCAATACGAAACCTTCATTCAATATCTTTATTTATGCATAGAAGGTGTCCAAACGGTTGCTGTCTTTAGTTCACTACTCTAGAGCATTTTCAGGGCCCTAAAATATTAATAATATTGTAATACTCTGGTAGGATTTCCGATTCACTTGCACTAGTTGTACTTAGAATATTTGCATCTTATTTTAATGTAATGATATAATACGAAATGAAAATATTCTGAGTACAATAAGTAAAAATGAATCGAAAACTCTATGAAAGTGCTCCAGAGTCTAGAACTGTAAAGTCTAGAACTCTAGAGTAATGAATTACAGAAGGACCTCTATAATCCGAAACTCCAGTAATCCGAACAGCGGAGATTTGAAGCCATAATCCGAACAACGCCTCCTTAATCCGAACAGAAAAGTGATTCTTGTTGAAAATACCTTAGTTCCCAGCTTTCCAAGATACGCCCTGTTTATTTATACCATGCGATCAACGGAATTTATAATTAGAGCAGGCTGTGATATTTTTCGAAAAGTTGGCAACACAGCTTATAGTTTGAAATTAAAAATGTTGAGTGTCAGAATTGTGACACATTTATTTTTTTAAATGATTCATAATAAACGTATTTGTCTTGTGGACCCCCCCCCTCCCGTAATATTCTAAAAAAAGGTTTAAAACAGCATCCATACAAAATAAAATAACAAAATAAAGATTGTATTTGGCACGAGCATAGCCTCGAATATGACTACTGTCAACTTATTATTTATTTCTCAACTACACAGGATATAATAGCACCAATCACAGCTTCGTCTAATTATCAATTCCATTGGTCACCCGGTACTATTAGAATAGCGGGAGCACAAAGTAGCGGTCGTAAATTGGCGGTGAATGACGTCACAAACAAATTAAATGCTCAAATAAGAAAATTCGAAGGTACTCTTGTAATTATTTAAAATAGACGAACTTAATCCATTTAGAAATTAGGAACAGAGAGAGATGCGTCCAAACCTGAAGAGCTCCAGACACACTTTTTTGTAGTTTGATTTGCTTTATTAAAAAAAATTCGGTGAACACGAAGTATTTAAGCAACTGCACGGGATTTTAAAAATGTGCAACCAAATATCCATTTCATACACAAAAAATCTAATCACATTAAGCACATGTGGTTTGGTAGAAATGTCACCGTCACATTAGAAAACGTATTTTTGAAACGTTTGAATTCCTTTTTTTTTGGTCAAATCAAGTTAGACTATTAATATACTATAATAAACACAGATCGTTGGTTTTCTTTTTGTTTACTTTACGTTAATGTACGTCATTTTTTCAATGCTAGGGCCACTACGTTATGGTACCGCTGTCCTAGGAAGCCAAAGCTTTATTGATTGTGACAGTTCAGTTTGCATTGAAATTTATATTTTCTGTCTTTTGTTCCATAATCCGAATATTTCGAAAATCCGAATCAACCAGTGCAATTATTAGCTCCGATTAAAGAGATTGAACTGTATATCAGTGGCAGCTTTTCAGAGTAGGCAAGGTAGGCGTCGCCTACCCTAACATTTTATAAAGAATTAAGTATTATATTTAGTATTAATTACAAATAACCCATTGTTTATTTTTATGTTGATATTTTTGTCAAACAGGTAATAGTGGTCCATTTCTGAACGAATCCTAAGTTGCATTTCTGAACGATTCCTCCGTTGCATATCATGTGGTTGGTCGGTAGCGGTAGAATAGGCGAAATAATTTTTCGCCTTAAATCCTCATGAAAGTATCACGCGATTAATATGTTTATCTCTTTCTATCCCAGTGCTAGACTGACGTGTGGTAAAATGAATAAGTGCGATATTAGGCGACAGATCGTGTCGCCTCGGGCTATTCGGAAATATTCGTTCAAGAAACATTTGAGTTTGGCTATTCCATTATTTACGCTTGAATCAGTTTAAATATTGTGAGTATTATTATAATTTATTATTATCGTGATGGATCATGGATGTCCCGTATGAAATTATAGGTATGTGCTTTATTAGAAATGTCATTTTCACAGGAATATTTTTCTTCGACAAAATTAATATTTTAATGCCGATAAAAGAGTTCTATTACTTCATTGTTCGTTTAAAACTACTTGGTATGAAAATCATAAACGGTTGTGTATAAACAATTTTAAAAAGACACTTTTTTGTTGGCCGTGTTTTTTTAAAATTGTTTATCAAATGTCAGACAAAATGCTTGGATAAAAAATAGAATTCTCTTAACATGCTTAATAGACGTAAGAGTAACTTTGGCAACATAAGCGCTCTCATTTCGAGATGGAGATTAGAGTAAAAGGTTTATTTAGGACTAGCAATTTTGTTAAAAGAAATTAATTTATAAGACTTAAGTATGTACAGTTGCGAGCATTAAATTTTGGTCGTCAATGTAAAGTAAAAAAATTAAACGTCCTGTTTTGACAACCAATGACGACCAAAAATTATTGCTCGCGACTGTACCTTTAACTGTTGTGTCGCCTACCCTGGATCATTAGTCACGAGCCACCACTGCTGTATATAGACAAGATTCAAACACGCTTCAGACCTCCATAGTCCACATGACTTTTTAAGCTGCTTTTCCTGCTTCGGAAATTTGGAAAATTGGTTATTTGAGAATTGTTGTTACTCAGGGCTATTCTGTAACATTAGATGCTTTCTTTCGCTCATAAAATCGTGATCCAAACGTGTTTTGATTCAAAAAAAGACATTATTTTCTTTGAATCTCTCTATTTTTAAAACTTGTTTGGATTGAATTATGGTTATTTCTTACAAATGAACTGAAATTCAAGTCAGGTGTTTTGTTGCAACAACTACGAAATTAGGTCCAAACTATTTGAAACACGATTCAAACTTTTAAGCGAAAGAAAGCACCTATTAACATGCTCTTCAATAACTGAACAGAACTTGATACAATTTCATAACATTTCAAGTCGATTGCCGACCGCCAATTGAAGAAAAAAGCATTTTGAACTTGATATCACACTTGATACAAATTGCAAGTTATTGCAAAACAGAACACCGATTTTGCAAGGTCACTTGATGCATGGCAACAATTGGCACATATCAAGTCCATATCAATGTTACGGAATAGACCCCGTTGGTTTTTATCGTTCACTTGACGAAAGTTATTGGTTATCGTTGATCACGTGATTAATGAAAACAAATAGCAGCAATTCCCAAATACCAAATCTCCTAAGCAGGAAAATCAGCTTTATTTAATGTTTTGCGGATTCAGTTTGGAAAAAGATAAGAGCAGTTTAAAAAAAGATAAAAGAAGTTTAGAAAAAGATAAAAGAATAATATACCTAGGCGTATGTAAGTACTTACTTAATTTTTACTTTGATTTGGTTCAGGTAAAACCAGCACTTTGAAATTAATTCTTCCGAACAAAGTTACTGATACCGAGTGATAAGAAACGTAAAATGTAAAAGTAGTTAGTTAACTACCTACGTCCTGTTTTTAACTATGACGACCACATGAAATAAAAGTTCATTATCTGCACGAGCTATAAATTCCCTATAATTAGAATTATCATGATTATCACTGTTCAAACAATACCAAACTAATAAGCCAAATTTTAAGAACCTGTGGAAGTGATACAGTAGGTATTACACCTACAGCAGAAACTTACTGTATATTGTATTTACAAACAGACGTACGAATTTAAAACAGATTTTACCGGTAAAATAATACGAGAATGTCGGAAACGTTTGGATTAAAACGATTTTTTATTATCTGAACTCTGCTAGTTATTCTAAATTAAGAAGGAGCAAATATGAAGAGCAAAAATGCAATTACAGAAGCATATGTGAAAGGTGCATATAATCACTTTAGATTCGCAAAACATTCTGAAATACATGTGAACTGAAAGATACCGGATTGACCTCAGCATTGACATTTATGGAATACGGCCTTTGTCGACGCCCCCTCCAAAAAGAAATCGTATTGTTACCGGAACAGGATCGTTTCCCTATATAAATAACACAATGCCTAACAATTGTATAATTTTTTTTGCACACACTGTATGAACTTGTATGTACACATACACATCTAAACATATAAGTGCACGATATTACATGCCTGCAGGCAGTATTTTATTGAAAACGACATGTATGTAAGTCAGTTGAAACATAATTTACATACTTACGTGTTTATGCTCCTGAATGTCCGACTATCGTTACATCGTCTGCCACAGGGTGATTAAAAAATGTAAGTCGGGCTGTCATCAATAATACGCTCTTGGTGTTTTGGGGTGTTGCACAAACATACCACTTCATTTGTTATTAGCATTTAGCGCGGCACTCGACGCATCGATGAACACCTGCGGTCGTGTTTACACGACATTTCTGTCATTTCGGGAAAAAAATAGTGCACTGGAATTCTTCAGAGAAAAACATTTGTTTCTACAATTCACTCACAAGCGCTGCGTACTTGAGAGCAACAACCCGACACCGGAGTGGAGTGCACTTCAGCGCAGGACCTCCAGTCCGTGTATCTACTGATCAACACGACCAATAACAGCCGGCTTTATAAGCGGCAAATTTAAATCATGTTTTGCTTTAAATGCGAAGGCAATGAGTATTGCGAATCGAATAAATCAAGTAGCCTAAGTAATCAAATCAAAGTAATTATTTAAATGTTATTATCATGTAATTACTATCACATCATACTTTTACTAAATAGTAATCAATCATAAAGGTAATAAGGACATAATATACTGACTGAAAAAGGGATACGCCAAATTCGGTACAGACGATAAAACAAGATACGTTCATCGTTGATTAATCTTGCTTACCTTCTTGGGAAACGCGTCATTTCATAAAGTCGCCATTTTCAATCCAGTGTTAAAAATGTTCATGCATTTACGTTATATCGCAGTGGATAAGAAAATTTCACCACAGTTAATTTAAAGATGCAACTAACAATTACGAAAACAAAAAAAATTAGAGAGTAAATATGACAGGTTCGAGTGTGCAACAATTAGTGTTGTGAGTGGCTAAAATTACCACGTTACCTTACGGTAAATTTCCAATGTTACCGGTAAGGTAACATTCATTTGTTACCGTTTGTTACTCTGTCGTCAAGATAACGTAATTTCTGAGTTACACACTTGCAAAATTCAAGTAAACCAATGAAAAAAATAGTTAAGGAATATTAAGAACGTAAATACTAAAAAAAGGAAATAAATATTTCCTAACCTAAAATGACTTTCGTTAACATATGAATTTATCTACCGGAAATATATAATATTAAATATTGTCAACCTTATTTTTAACAAAAGCCAAAAATGTAATGCGTATTCGATGTCAAACTAATCAGAAAATTGAGTAAAAATCACATTTTTACTTAAAAGTGTAATTGGTAACTCCGACACGAGATGTCGCCACTTGAGCTGTAATTGGTAATATTACGGTAACATTACCGGTAAGGTAACATTAAAAATAAATTACCGGTAATTTAACAACAGTAATATTTAAGTCCCACGTAACCAGATTAATAACCTTGAAGAAAATTTTATTTTCCGCTGATTGACGACACTGTAAATTATTGTCTTGTTACTAAAGAAACGACTCATTGTATCTTGTACTTATTGTTTTTATAAATTACATACTGGGTGATCCATGTTAACTGTCCTGAGTTAGCAATACTTAATTTAAGGTGACATAACTGAAAAATTGCCTATCATGATCTATTCCATATCCGGTTTTAATATGTCAAAAGAAGGTTATGTTTTGGTTATGTCGTTGTTATAACAGTACACCATAGTCGAGTTTTCGCGGCAACAAAGTTAAAAAATTGTTATAACTTTGACAGCAAAAGTCGTTTTCGCGTTATAATTATAAGTTACTAAATTAAGTTATAACGTTAGTCGAGAGCACAGTTATAAACGTTATAATCTTTCGTTTTCGCGATACCTCAAAGTTGAAACTTTAGAAATGTCACTTTTGTTACTTTTTGTTATAACTTCCCGTTTTAACTGTAGGTGTTTTCTTTCGCTCACAAAATCGCGATCCAAACGTGTTTTGATTCAAAAACAGACATTCTTTTCTTTGAATCACTCTATTTTTTAAAACTTTTTTGGATTGAATTATGAATATTTACAAATGAACTGTCAATCAAAAATTCAAGTCAGGTGTTTTGTTGCAATAATTACGAAATTCAGGTCCAAACCACTCGAAACACGATTCAAACTTTTAAGCGAAAGAAAACTCCTTCTGTTCCGCGAAAACTCGACTCTTGAGTAAACACAAATGACGCACATCAGACAGTTCGGCGAAAATAATAAATTACTTAATCATGTTTGTGAACTATCAAGTATAAAAGGGTACTAATGTAGAGATCTTTTTGTTGCCAACCCCGGACGCTTGAGATTGACCACTTTGTAGAAATTTGGACGTATACATTATTTTTACTTTATTACCTAAGGATTGTCTATGACATTAGTGACTAGTAAAAATTTTGAATAAAATTCGTCGAAAACTCGAGTGATTATAAAACATAGGTTATGTTTCCAAATCAAATTACAAATCTATTCATCGATCATCACAAGTATAAATAAGGTTGACTGACTAGTTGATAGGTGTCGAAACAAATTTTTTTTTAAAAACGAATTAATTCGAATCCGCAAGCGCAGCCATTTCTAAATTCCATAAATGGCTGTTTTTAAAACAAAGTGGAAAAGTAAATAAAAAAAAATCATGGGGGCAAAAACATGCTGTCGATTAGTGCAATGGACTACAGAACTTAACTAGGGTTGTCATACGTCCGGATTTCCCCGGACATGTCCGGGTTTTACCGGAGTCCGGGGACGTCCGGGTGAGTTTTGATAACTGTCCGGATTTCCGCTAAGTCCCAAACCCAAAAACTGACTTGCAAGATAAAATCTACCTAGGCAATTAAAATTTACGCCAGGCGTGAAAACAAGCCATCACCTCTTTTAACTAACAAGAAGGACTATCAAAAGCGGGATGAAAAAGTTAGAGTTGCAATTCAAAAAAAACTGATGATGACGTCACAGCGGGAAAACAAAATGGCGATCAGGAAAAGATTTTTGCACTAAAATGTGTTTTTAAAACTAAAACTTTACCTGTTTCAGAATTTTACAAAAAACAAATGAAATAATCAAATTATTATTATTTTCAAAGGACGATAACTTAATCATTTCTTCATAATTCGAGAAGATTTACATTTAAGACACCATATTGTATACTTAACATTTTTCCATCGCTTTGATCTAATACAAAAGGTAGAAAGGTACCCCACATGCAAATGAAGATGATGAAAATATATCAGAGCTAAAATCTTTTATTCAATTATCTTCAAAGAGTTGGTATATAGGTAAATTAAAAAAAAAAAATTAATAATTCCAGTATAATGTTACAGCAGTGACACGCAAATAGATCTATTTTTAGTATGAGTCACCCCATCTTGCGTTACAGAATGTTATCGAATGATTCGTGTTTATTCTAGTAACTTCCAGATTGCAGAAATCTACTATAAAAGCCGTACCTGCCTGCCAGTGCAGCAGTTATAAGATAGCAGGCGAATTATCTATACTCCGAATAGTAGAAAGTACATTCTGTAGAAGTGTTATTTGATAGACTAATGTTGCAGCTCATTAGGTCATTACTATTGTGTTTTTAATTGTGTAAAGCGACAGTTTGTAATTAAAGTGTTCTCAAATTTAACGACTATAATTTGTGAACCCCAATTCGTAACAATAACTAAAATTAAGTATTTTTTTTTACTCATATGAGCCCACACCATTTGGATGCTGAATTTCTTCTTATCGTTAAAAGATCAGTATTAGTTATGACTTTCAAACAGGAAGTATAATTTCTTTTAGTTTGATGTTATATTTTGTAGAGAAAGTGATTTTTGTTTTCCCAAGATCATTCTATGGTACATCCTGAATTGTTTATATTTATTCATTCCTTTGGAAAAAAAAATATTATAGTAAATATTATAGTATTGCTAATTCATATTCTAAAAGCTTTTACTACAATAATTTAATTAAAAAATACTAAAAATAGTTTATTTTTTCAACAGAATCAATGAATAAACAATTTATAGTTTTGTCCAACACCTGTTTATTATGATGTCATAATAATGCCGATGTTGAATATATTATGAGGTTTATAAAACACTAGTGGAATTATGGACTCATAATTAAACTGTTATTCAAAATCGGCATTATTATAACGTCATCATAAACAGGTGTTGGATAAAACTATGTATTACACTCGTGCCTTATCAGCAAATAACTCACTCAAGAAAAATTAGCCCACTCAAGCAAGCTCTCGTGGCTAAACTTTCCTTTCATGGCTTATTTGCCTTATAAGACATATAATAAATAGCTATTATAGCAAATATTAATTCCGTTTTTATGTATCTTATTTACCTAACTAATATGCTATTAGTTATTACATGCTACACTTACTGTTCAAATAAAACGGTAAAGTACTATAAATTAAATAGAACCCATATTATTAAAAAACCATCTGTAAGATTAATTTTATTAAGATAATCTAACATAGGTAGTATAGTAATGTACAAATAAATTTTATAACTGAAACTTACATTACTCATACACATATCCTCGTTTCATTGTAAAACTTACAAAAAAAAAATATTGGCTATATTTATTGATACTCTTTTTTTTGATGTACATGTAAAACTAAATTAGCAATATTGAATATTATTATTTACACAATAATAGACAATATAAACATACATCTGAAATTCGGGCAATATATGTAAAACAATATAGAACAAAAACACCTCATTCATAAATTATACTTTATACTAATAAAACACATCACTATATTCCTTCCATCAAATGAAATGTTTTCGTCGACCAATCATGTCTAATACAGACACCAATTATAGCCTATCACGATAACGATGGCGACTTTCTCTATCTCTATCTCTAGAACGGTCACTGGTCCTCCATAAAAATTCATCTACTGAACGGTCATAAGACCGTTTATCAGAATATGAACTAATTCGTGATGATGAGTACTCTGGTAGAGGAAGTCCATCATAATATCTTGGTGGTGGCAAATTGTCATATGCACTATAGAGTCCAGGTGGTGGAGCATAAGGTAATGGTGGCAGTTGATGCTGCATAGTACGCATGTAATCAGCTACATAAGCTTCTGCAGCAGCTGCAGTATAAGGACGAGGTGAATCACGATCATAAAATAAAGAAAATCTGTCTCGTGGTCTTGGTGAAACTGATCTTCTGTATGCTGAACTTGATGATGTTAAACCTCTCGAAGTCAAAAAGAATTTTCTACGAGAATACGAAGCACCACGTCCACGAAATCCAAATGAAGAACGTGCAGCTATAGGCATTCGAGCTTTAGGATGCCTATGTCCATCTCGACTTCGTAAACCATTTTTCTTAGCCGCTTCCTTAGCAAGACGTAAAATTGGTGTTATATCAATACCATCATCTTCAGGGAACAAGCGGCACAATTCTTCAGCAACACGTGGTTCAATTTCTTGACCATCTCTGCCTATTTTCACCGGCTTACCTTCATTCCATGGATTGTATAGATGCATTGTACTACTGAAAGATAATTCCTTTCGACAAATCCAGTCCACTTTAAACACTCCACCAAGAGCCTTTGCAGATAGTCCAGGTGGTAACACCCAAGATATTGGTGGAACATCATGGCGAGATTCACCATGCAGTCTAGCAAACCCAGCAAATTTGCCGCTCTCTTTTACTGAATATATAAGTAAAACGTTTCTTGATTCTCTATAGGCTTGATTTAAATTAGCTTCGTTTTGTGGAAGCGTAGACCACACACCTTTAGCTTTCGATAATGTCACATTTTCAGCGTTGTTTGACTTGATAACAAAGAACCTTGCATCACGGAATAAATAATTTAGTTTCGTTAGGAAATCATACGACTTGCCTTTGGCGTCCTTTGAGCGAGGTCTTTTTGCAGCTGGAGACGGGCTTTTGTCTTTTGAGTGGCCCCTTTTATGTCTTGAATGGCGCCCCTTAGCCGCCGACGAAGCAGAACTAACCGAACTTATGCTAGGAGCGCTAGAGCTTTCAGAACTACTCGAGGACAGATCACTTTCGTAGTTAACTTCCTCCAGTTTTATATCGTCTCCCATGTCCAGGCTTAGGTTTAGATTTTCTGCATCTGCACTGCCATTCTGTTTTGCATTCACTGAGTCCATTATATGAACATTTGCATCCAAATTATTTTGTATTCGCTGTTTCCCACGCACAATTTCTCATTACTGATTTAATATCATTAATAAAATTATTTTATTTACAGTTTAAGTTCACAAAATGGAATTAACCAAACCAAAACACTAAACAATATGTTGGCGAACTTGCAAGACATTAAATTCCCTAGACATTCGAAGGCGCCAGATTTAAAACAGGATCTTCTGTTAGTGGAACTATTAGATATTTGAGATTTTAAATGGAAATTACAATTACTTTTCAAAGGCAATGCTTTGCAAAAAAATATAACTAATAAGGATATTGTTCTGACTTTTACATCAAGCAATGTACGGACGGTTTCTAAATAATACAACGCATTTGCACACTTTACCCTATTACTCTCTATCATTAAAGCGATAAGATAAAAGTAAAAAGTGACCGAGTTATCAAAAACATATTACTTTATACTGCAGAAATTATAAAATTTGAGCAAAAATGAATCCTTATACAATCCTTATACAGGATAATTCATAATAAGTAGCCGACCCGTTACGTAAATATGTACAGTCGCGATCAACCTAATCGAGACCGTTTTAAGCTAACTGTGCCCTTATGACACCGGTAGTAAAGATTACAGAACTGTCAATCGGTGTCGATTGGCTTGATCGCGACTGTACAAAGCTCATGCAAGTACGACTTTGTAAAAAAAATATTTTTCAGATGCATTTCGAAAATCTTTTGAATCCCAAATGGAAACCGTTTGAATAGCACTGACGACAGTTGGAATGTGATGCGTAATATGTTTTTAAAATGAATGCTTTAATTGCCACATGTCCTTAAAATTCAATACGAATCTATTTACTTTAAACCTGATTCAGTTAAACAAGTTAAAAAAGTTATATCGCATTTCTTTTAAACACTGTTGTATAACTGACCCTTACTACATATTTCCGTTTTAGAAATTGTTACTGTGTCAATAAAAAGTCAGTGTTATCTGTTATGTGTTGTAACTTACAGTTTTTATAACTGTTGCGAGAGATAACCTTTTTCTTGTTATTCGTGTAAAGCCGTTGTCACACGTGCGACATTTGGTCAATATCGATTATTTGCTCTTTGCTTAAAACTATTTGCCGTAAGTGAAGGCTGTGTGCCGAGATGCCGGGCAATGATTAGCGTTGTTTTGGATTTTTTTAAAATTTTTTCTTTTAATCTTATGTAAATTACTTACGTGTGCATTATCCAATCCTTCGTCAGAAAGCCGTAAACAAAAACGTTTCAGTTCAAGGTAAAAGCTTTGTTTTACTTCTTTTTCTCGAGAAATCATTACTGTTGTGACGCGATACAGATATTCCAGTGATCAACAATGAGTTTATATCTGAATCTTCAATTAATTTTATCTTGAAAACTGTGCATGTTCGACCTCCCCCCCCCTCACCATATCTAAAGATTTTTGCATTGTTTTCTTGAGCACTATCTGCAGTAAATGGTTGGGACACTTATTATGAATTATCCTGTATATGCAGCCGCATCGTAGTTATCTTAAGGTGCGTTCAACATTGTCATGAATAACTTATTAAGAGCGTACTCGTAATTTTCGAAAAGGAGAGCGTATATCAACCCAGTGATTTATGTTATCTTCGATCGAAAATGCCCACACAAAATGTATCCAGTTTTAAAAATGGATACCTATAGAGCTTAATTTCAAACTAGGAGTGATATTTGTCCTCTTGTTGTAGGTAGATTGACAAGTAAAACTTATTTTTCGCGATTAATACGAATAACAATAATAATATAATATATATTTTGTTTTCAGATTTACATTTGTAAATATCGACAATGGGCGCGTTCAGCGGATGCGTTGCTTACTCAGCAGTCGTTTGTGATTGGCTAGTAGATTCATGTGAGCCAAACACAATCGATTGCTGAGTAAGCAACTCAGCCGCTGAACGCGCCCAATGTCATGATAACTGTAAAATAGTAAACTGTAACTAAAACTTAAAATTAAGAAACTGTTCATACATACGTATACGGTCAGGTAGGATTTTTTGGCGAGTTCCCGGTTATAACTACTGCGGTAACAAACGGTAATAGCGGAAAAAGTAACCAAGTCGTTAACGCAAAAATTTATTGGTATCTACCGCTGGTTATAACCTTTTGCACATAACCTGAATGTATTATTTTTTCCATAATCCATAATTTTTTCAATAATCGAGGTTAGTATTGAAATGAATTTGATACAAATTACATTAAGTTATTAAAGAAAGATGCATTGGAAGTGTACTTAGTTAGCTTATGTGTGTTATTAAATAAAAAAAAATCTAAAAGAAAATGTAACATTACCCTATTTAATTTTGGCGTTTTCAAAGAAAATAAAAATGTAGAATATTTTAAAAGTAAATGTCGCTAAAAGGCATTAAAACTGCACTGAGGTTAAATTATTTTCCGTTAGAAAAAGACAGCATTAGTTACACAGCTTTCGACCAGAGTATCTAGCGGTTATAACCATGACGTCATTAATGACGTTTTTATAAATAACCGGAATTACGCGAAAATCCAGCGGTTCAATTACCATAAGTAACCGGTTACTCGCAAAAAAATCCTAATGGTTAGCAGTAGTGACATCACGGTTATGAGAATACGTCACGGTTAGTAAGATACGCCAAAATAAAACAGTTACGGTTACTGGCTTTGTGGAGGTTGCATTTTAAAAGTTAACAACAGTCCAACCACGAGTTTTGTATTTAACAGTTACAGAAAAAAGTTGTGATTGAATCAAGTTGATGTTAGCATGTGGAACCATATATTTGCGCAGAACTCACTGAATTATAGAGAGACAACAACATTACATAACTCTCTGACCGGGTTAGGAAAATAGTAACCGCAGTAACATACGACATACGTGACGTCATATCAACAGTTACCGGTAACTCACGAATATGCAGTGGTTACTTATTTCGCCTAACCACACGTAACCGGTTACTCAAGAAAAGTTGATATATATCAGAAATTAATGTGGCTTCAAATAAATTTGAATCGGTTCTAGCAATAGAGATTTGCTTGTAGGTTTAAAACTGTCTATAATTTTTAAATTTAAATTGAAGAAAGGTGTGAAATTGGATGTCAAACAGCAACAACATTTGTGAATTTTTGGCGGGCAAATTTAAATTACTTGTCCTAAATGAAAAATAACCCGTAATAAAATTCATAGAGGTTAAGTAACTGGAAGAGTAATGAGCGAGCACAAAACGAGCCGATTTTCGAACGCAAGCTACCTTCTCTTGTATGGAAAAATTCGAGAAAATCACGGAGTGGCTAACATCTAGCCAAAGTTTTGTGAAGGTTCCTATAATAAGGAAACATTGGAATGACGTTTATTTAACCTATAAAAAATAGGAAATTGAAATGTTTGATTCAGTTTTGTGACGCTTCCGTATTTTAGCATGATGTACAAACAATAATAAAACTAACAAAAAGCATTGATGGATGAAATTTAGATCGAATGTAACAAGTTATACTTAATATATTAATGACAGCTGTTTGTTTTCCATGTTTTCCTTATTGAAAGTGCCAACTATTGGTTGCTGATTTTCGCAAAAAAAGAGCACCAGAGAACAAAACATGTGTGTGATAAAGTACGCTACACTCTACACTCCGTTCTTTTTGCCATATTAAAGGCCCGCGGCCGGACTAGTTTTATAAAGCACGTTTTACGGCATGGCATTCTCCAGGGGTATATTTTGATGCAAAATTCCTAGACAATACGTAAGGTTAATATTACGACAAATTAAACGGAAATCAGAATCCGGGATGCCGGATGTGATAGAATTTTTCTGTCCTCCTGTTAGTGTTTCTTTCTTTCATTAAGTTTTAAATATTATGACGTTTTCAATCAATCGATCGACATTAACAGCGACAAAAAACCAACCCATCATGTTGGCTTTGATTATAACGGGCTTCCAACAAATATTGTAGTCCTGCAGCAGAAAGCAGCTTATGTTTATCATAAAGGTTATTCAATAAAAACATTTTAACTTTCAACTATTTCTACATTTATTTTTATAGAAAACACAATTATGTACACAATACTAAACAACATTTTTATATTCAATCTTCCCTTCAAAATATTCTTTCCTATGTATGAGAGGAATATGTCTATTTCTTAATAAGTAATTTTCATTTCCTAACGCTGTAAATTTACTTTCGCCGATTTTTCCCATCAGCTTCCTCAAGGCAACATTCCTACTCAAAAGCTTCTCATAAAATTCCTTTCCCCCTTCAATAAATATTGGGTCCTTCTTCTTTAAAAATTCATCGACCTTCTTTTCGAAGTAAATT
The DNA here is from genome assembly GCA_036172665.1 of Prosopocoilus inquinatus. NCBI lineage: Eukaryota > Metazoa > Arthropoda > Insecta > Coleoptera > Lucanidae > Prosopocoilus > Prosopocoilus inquinatus. The sequence continues at coordinate 26,884,114 of CM069876.1, read as the reverse complement.
TGCGAATAATCTTTCATAAACATATAGTTGCCGTACATAAATGCACCAACAAGGAAATACATACACATTCGTACACCACGTGGCTTAACATATAAATTATATCTCTTATTTAGACCTTGACTAAATCCGTATGTTCCAATTATGTATGATATGGGTAAAAGGCTGTGTAGAAGAAATTTTAGTGAATCGCCCATTTTAATTTCACGTGCCATACCGTAGAGTTGTGCTTTCTCAGATAAAACTAATGAATTAAGTAATTGCTGACCTTCATCCAATTCCCATGGTACTGTTTCATTATTAATCTACAAACAATGATACAATGAAGTAAAAAAGTTTTTTAGTTTCTATGAAGGATGATAAATTTGAAGATGTGACACTTTTTGATACGATTTTCAATTAATGAAAGCAATGATTGAGTATTTTTAAATCTACCTAACAGAAGCAACGTTGCTATATTATGGCAACATATAATATCATCTAAAGCATATGTGGTGTGGTTTGGCTGAACAAATATTATAATTAAAGTGACCATACGTTCAGATTTTGATGGGACAGTCCTAATTTCTAACAATTTCTTTCGCGTCCCGCGGAATTTTAAAAATGTCCCACTTTTTGGAGAGAATACTTTCATCAGTTTACAGCAAAACATTCAAATTTGAGTTATAGATTAAATTACAAAATATAAAAAAAGTTATTAACTGGTTAAGTAATTATCCGGCTAGTTACACCCGATAAATTAAGTTTGTTTATTCATTTATATGTTAAATTTTAGTTTTGGATAGTTAGGGTTAACAATTTAACAAAATTTATTGTAAATTTTGTTATTTCAGTAATGATACCAAGATGATATGATCTTTTAGTGAAGTTACATATGCTTTTGAATTTGAAATTTATTATTTCAATTTATTTTTCAATGTTTTAATGTTCAACAACTAATACATTGCTCTAATTTCCGTACAAAAATGTCGTCCCCGTCTCTTCGAAAAAGAAGTTTGTTTCTTAGCATTTCATTGATGAGTACTCTTTAAAAGCAAAGTTTTTTTTTTGTTGGGTTGTGCTGGGTTGTCTTACCTCGCCGAAATAAAAATCTGGCCACCTTAATTATAATAAAGTTGAACAAGATAATATTAGAAAAACACATAAGACAATAGATAGCATGTATAAAGATTTGTACTTCATTTTTATGTTAAATAATTAACTTACTTTTATAATACTTTTGTCAATGGAATTGACGTCTGTATAAAAGAAATTTTTTGGTAATCCAACTTTGCATCCAAATTTGCTATATCCTGTTCCCAAACTAAAGACTTCAAAGCCATATGCTGAAAATGGTTTATACAACTTCCTGTTATTTTCTCGTATCTGTAAAAAAAAAGAAACTAATATTTATACAGGGTGCTGCATTTTGAAATGCAAGGTAAGAAATCCCGTGTTAATTTAAAGGTGCTCGAATATTGGCTTCCATAATTATTTTACAGCAAATTCCATTTACGTTTTTTAAAGTTCTCTTCAAGTAACGAGATTGAATTTATACCAAACTATCGGCATGGCCTTGATCAGTTAATGTTAAAATAAATTACTAGAAAAGCATTTTCAATCAATCTTTTTCAAAAACGAACTAGATTTATTAATTATCTGTTCAGTTTCCATTATCACTGATCAAGGCTGTGCTAACAGTTTGTTATAAATTGAATTTAGTTACAGAATCTTTTTTTAAATATCTTAACACTCAGCGTGTGAAAAATTACCAAACTTTACAGACAGACAGTTTGCAACAGAAAAGGTTTCATAGAAAACTAAATCTAAAATCAAGATCTGGAAGAACGCATTGTTACCACAAGTTAACTAGAATAATAATTCAATCTACACAATAACTTCAAAGTAACTTTCTATTGGGGGTAACCATCTGAAGTGTTACTGCCAGAGGCATAATTATTATTATTAGTCATATTCATAATATATTAATTAATATTACTTAAGACTGTTAGAGGATGAAGATGTCTGGGTCCCTGTGATTCCGAGCACAGGGAATTTTATCTCATCGCTCCCATCCCTTCTCGATGTCATTGTCACTTATAAAATTATATTCCCAATCGTTTATTTCTAGCTATGGAGGCTACTACTTATAACACTAACAATATATTCTTTTTAAAAGGAGCATAACTATCAAAAATTAAATTAAACTATAAATTGGAGCATCTGAAGTCACCTTTGGTCACATAATAACACCTCCGTAATATTATATTGCAATGGTAGTATATGCCTAAACTATAGGAAATTTTGCTTTATTACAATACTATTCATCTCTACAAAAGACACTGCGAAAAGGGCCTGTAAAGAATCTACTTTGACATGGAATATTATTTTGGTAAAGGGTATTCACAGATTTTAAAACTATTGTCAGACCCATGATTTTACCTGCTGTTAAAAACAGTCACTTTCCATTTCATGACTGCCCCTGACCAGAATAATTTTTGATGTCTCAGTATATTTTTTACTTTTGTGTTCGTTACTTTATTGATATCTGAATTAGTGTTGCAATTCATGCCTCGTTATACTTATTTATATTTGTTGTTTAATGCATCTAATACGTACGCCTACTAAATCCAACGCTTTCTCAAATCGCTCTTTTAAATCCTCAGATGTTGGAACCGACACACCCGTCCTAAAATAGTATAAATAAGTATTTCTTAACCTACAAAATTACTCTATGTACTTGTATAATCGAACTATATCAACGTAAAAATCGATAAGTATTGTTTCTGGTACTGTCGTGGTAAGCAGAGAGCCAATTGCAACAGTCGTTGCACAACCAAATGAGAAACTTTTGCCGGCGTCCGTTAAAAGCCATGCCCCAAACTTTTTAAAACTCATTTTTAAGGTTATATCATTATATCAATTTAAACATAAAAACGAAACCTGTATCCACAGTATAGACATCAATTAGTAAGGATAGCTTCTGTCGGCACCTTTGAAGTCATACTACAATTTTCCGAACCTAAGTAGGCGGGCAGTCATTCTAATGCTACCAGATGTCGCTACGTGAAAAACTTATTTATTTCGTAAGATATACTCTTATTTTAAAAGCAAAAGCTTGTTTTATTAGAAAAATAACAAGTGAGCTCAAAATAGTCGAAATATGATGAAATTCGATAAGATAATCTAATGGTTACTTATCCACCAAAACAGCTGATCGGTAATTGACGGCCATATTGAATGTGTGCCGGAATTCTGGCGGAACGTCCGTTTTTTGGCCATGTTCAGGTGATCACTGAGCCTGAATGCAGACCCTGATGCAGACTCAGCATAATGAAAGTTAACAACTCGTGTTCTTAAAGGGTTAATGTGAGAATACTAGCTGCTAAAGCTTGACACTCCAAAAGCATGTCTGTTCAATAGCTATGTTGAATTAGTAACTCAGCTCCTGTGGTTACCTGAACGAGGCCATCAACCATTGACCGTTGCGCCACGCTCAGCCGCTTGATGAATGCCCGCTCACTTCGTACATGCGCTCTCAGAAACGGTAAGAGCGAAAAGCCCAAGCAGTCCCTACTGATTGATGTGTATACTGTGTTGTATCTGCAATTAGAATTGCCAACATTTAGATCCAGAAACTTTTAAAAAATTTTAAATGTTCATCTTGATTTGAAGCAAAAATTTAAAAGTTCATGTTGATTTGAAGCAAAGTCAATTCGGTCAGTTCGTCAATTGTTGTTGCAAACACAACAATCGACGCAAAGAACTAAATGAAGAATTTGTAATAACATTTAGGTAAAGCTCTCTCTTTCTGCGTTCATGTCTGTTATAATTACAGAATGGATCTTGGTACATGTACCGCTGATGTACCGGTAGAAGGGAGGAGTAGGAGCGGGCGGTCGCGCCTTCGCGTCCTACGTTGTAGAGTTGTGTCGTTCACGAACGAATCGTTCATATTATTAGTATGAACTAGTGTTGTGAGTCGGTAATACGGTAAATTTCCAATGTTAAAGTAACATTCATTTGTTACCGTTAGTTACCTTTTGTTACCTCTGTCGTCAAAATAACGTAATTTCGAGTTACACACGTGCAAAATTCAAGTAAATCAATGAAAGAAATGGTCAAGAAATATTTTTGATTATTTAGGAAAATCGCAAATACTAAAAAAAGGAAATAAATATTTTATAACTTAAAATGACTTTCGTTTACACATGATTTTTATATAGCGGATATACATAATATTAAATATTGTAAACCTTATTTTTAACAAAAGCCAAAAATGTAAAGCGTTAGGAGCAAATCCGCTTCAATTTGTCTATCCTGCTGCTGCAATATCAGGTCAAAAAGCAATCGTAGGATGACGCTGTTTTATCTGTTCGTTAATGTTAGTTTTGTTAAATTACCGGTAATTTAATTTTAATGTTACCTTACCGGTAATCTTACCGTAATATTACCAATTACAGCTCAAGTGGTGACATCTTCCGCCGGAGTTACCAATTACACTTTTAATTAAAATTATAAATATATAAATTAATTTGATGTCGAACACGCTTTATATTTTTGGCTTTTGTTAAAAATAAGGTTTACAATATTTAATATTATGTATTTCCATTAAATAAATTCATGTGTAAACGAAAGTTATTTTAAGTTATAAAATATTTATTTCTTTTTCTTAATATTTACACTTTTCCTAAATAATCAAAAATATTTCTTGACCATTTCTTTCATTGATTTACTTGAATTTTGCAAGTGTGTAACTCGAAATTACGTTATTTTGACGACAGGGGTAACAAACGGTAACAAATTGGTAACATTGGAAATTTGCCGTAAGGTAATGTGGTAATTTTTGCGACTCACAACACTAGTTCATACTAGTGTTGTTAAATTACCGGTAATTTTAATGTTACCGTAACATTACCGATTACAGCTCAGGTGGCGACATCTCGCGCAGGAGTTACCAATTGCGCTTTAACTAAAAAGGTGATATCACAACACTAGTTAATGTCAAAATAAAACAACAATGTACTTCAAATACAGGATAAATGAAAGATCAAATATTTTACACATATTTAACGGCTTTTTCCCTAAGTTGGCAACGCTGAACTATTGCGGTGTAAACTAGGCCTTTACTTACAATATTCACAAGAAAGGAATGCCGCAGTTTTTTACCCGCTAGTGTACTCTGCAGTGTGTGTACTAGTACGGTAATTAAAGCGCTAGATATTCTACTATATTTATACATTTTTGGTAGATGGCATTACTGATTGTGCGAATTGCAGGCGAATTGCCAACGTGAATTGCCAATGAAAAATATTTCTAGAAAATATTTTTAGTTGACAGTTGACGTGTATAGTGATTTACGTTCATGACTTCACGTTGTGATATAAAATGTGACGTATAAAAAAAACGTCAAGGTTTTCAAGTTTAGTCATTTTGTTCCCAATAACGATTTAAGAAAGATGTGGAGTGATAATTCGTGCCAGAATAAATTATATTGAAGGTTTAATGAAATTAACAATGAAGACCAAAATGTATATCGTCGGCATCTTAACATTTTTATTTGTTGTGGTAAATATTGTGTCATCACAAAGCAGTTTATCACCTTTACCCACATCTACCACTGGTAAGCCAACTGAAGAGCCAAAATCTACAACAAAACTCACTGAAGAATCAATTCCGCCAAATGGAGCATCTACTACGGTCAATGTAACTACATCAACGTTAAAACCAGAAGCGGACGTTTCTAGCACAACTGTGACACATGTGCTTAATGGAACTGCAGAAACGAAAACTGTTCCGAATGTAGTAAACAGCACCCCAAGCACTCCTTTAAACAGTACAAATTCGAGTAGCTCAACGACAGCTTCAGCAGATCCAGTTTTGCCTGATAAAGGTGCTGCAGAGGATGAACATAATAGTTCAATGGCAATCTTTTTTGTACTTTGTGTACTAGCTATTGGAATTTTATTAATTCATCTAATGCTACAAACAGGCTTCCAGTATGTACCAGAAAGTATAGTTATCGTTTTCTTAGGGGCTCTCATAGGACTGACCATGAATGCTCTGTCGAACAGAAACATAAGTAACTGGAGGAAAGAAGAAGCTTTTTCACCAACGGCATTTTTCTTGGTTTTATTACCTCCTATTATATTTGAATCTGGCTATAATTTACATAAAGGAAATTTTTTCCAAAACATCGGTTCCATATTAGTGTTTGCTATAATCGGTACTACTATATCTGCATTCATAATTGGTTTTGGAATTTATTTTCTTGGTTTAGCAGATGTTGTTTACAGATTAAGCTTTGTCGAATCATTTGCTTTTGGTTCTCTTATATCAGCAGTTGATCCAGTAGCTACAGTGGCAATATTTCATGCTCTTAATGTCGACCCCATTCTTAACATGTTGGTCTTTGGAGAAAGTATCTTGAATGATGCAATTGCAATTGTTTTAACAACAGCTGTACTGGAATCAAATAATCCTTTTGTGTCAACTGGAGAAGCTATTGTCATTGGTATCAATCGTTTTTGCCTCATGTTTTTTGCCTCTGCAGGAATTGGAGTAGTTTTTGCCTTAGTAAGTGCGCTCTTACTTAAACATGTGGATTTGCGCAAGAATCCGTCTTTAGAATTTGGAATGATGTTGGTATTTACATATGCTCCGTACGTATTGGCAGAGGGTATTCATCTATCTGGAATAATGGCAATTTTATTCTGTGGAATCGTCATGTCTCATTATACTCACTTTAACTTATCAACTGTAACTCAAATTACCATGCAACAAACATTACGCACCCTTTCGTTTATAGCCGAAACTTGCGTGTTTGCCTATCTCGGCTTGGCACTTTTCAGTTTCAAACACCGTGTCGAACCAGCTTTGATTGTCTGGAGTGTTGTCTTATGCTTACTTGGTCGTGCATGTAATATATTTCCATTAGCTTACCTCGTAAATAAATTCCGTGAGCACCAGATTACCAAGAAAATGATGTTCATCATGTGGTTCAGCGGCTTACGCGGAGCTATATCATACGCGCTCTCCCTGCACTTGAATTTTAGTGATGAAACTCGACATGTTATTATTACAACTACACTTATCATCGTGCTCGTTACGACATTATTTTTTGGAGGGTCCACAATGCCTTTGCTGAAATTTATGCAAGCAACAAAGAATCCGTCCCGTAAGCTGCGAAAGAGAAAGAAGGAAGTTACGCTTAGTAAAACGAGGGAATGGGGCCAAGCTCTTGATTCTGAGCACTTGTCCGAAACCACAGAAGGGGAGATGGAGGTGTCGTTTGCGTCTGCTCGAATTAAAGGATTCGTTAAATATGATCTGAAATATCTTATTCCGTTCTTTACAAGACGATTTACCCAACAGGTATTTAATTGTAAAATTTTTTGCTGCTTGTTTTTTATTCATTCATTTATTGCGTGATAAGTTAGATATCAAATATAAATTTAGGAAAATCCAGTGCACCAAAATAGTCCAGTGGTTTTTTTGATGATAATTTGATAATGTTGAATATTTTTAAAAAAGGGGAACATTTTATGATTTGTGATATGAAGAAGAAAACAATTTGATTGAACAAATACTGATAAAAAAGTACTTAATGTTTGTTGGCTTTATCAAAAGTTAAGTACCTTAATATACATTTGCTTGATATAAATCGTTCTTTTTCATATTGAAAATCCTTCAGTTTTTTTTCTTTTTTTAAGTTAAAACGTACAATAAATCAGGAAGTATTTTCGTCAGGGCTGTCACTTTATCTGAGGTGACTAGTATAAGTCCCGATTTTGGCGGGACAGAGTTTTGAAAAGTGCCGCTTTCTGAAAGTATGAACCTTTTGTAGATAAGACGTTCTAGAATAGATTATAAACCAGTTATTAACAAGGGTTCTTTTGGGTCGACTGTGAGTCTTAAAAGATCTGTTGTATTTTATTCTATTTAATTTTTTGTGTATTATAGAGAAACAGCGCTCTCTTTAAAAACCTTTTTACTCCCGTTAAAACTAATTAGTTGTTAAAAAATACTCCACTTTTAAGGTAATAGTTCAAGACAAAGCTGTTGAATATGTAGCCATGAAATATTAAAATAGTTTCTCTTTTGGCCAAGAGATGCCGCTCTCAATTATTTCTGTTTTTTTTTATCGCGCTTTGGATTCTGTTTTCAATTTAATTTTGAAAGAAAAGTTTTACTGAGAGTATCAAGATGAAATCGCGGTTTTGAAGTTCCATTAGAGTAACTTTTTTTTTGGAGAATATGAAGATAAGTGAACGAACAGATGGCGCTCTAAATAACTCACTAGAACGCCTTTCATTTTCAAGTTTCAATTACCTTTAAATACTGCAAAGGCAGAAGTAGAAGTTATTACTAACAGTGTCAACGTTAACGACTTTTGAAATTACAAAAATAGCTTTCAATTTTGGCCAAGAGACGGCGTTCCGCATGTACCCTTCATCTATCCCTTCACAACTTCACACTAAATTTTCAAGTGAAATAATTTTCAGACAACAGATGGACTCAAAATTAATATGTGAATCTCCTTATTTAATAAAATACAAGTCAAGTACAAATTTTCGACAATCAACGATGACCAAAATTTATTGCTCACGACTGTACCTGCATATATTTCACATATTTTTCTTGCAATAAAAAAATTATAAGCATAAAACCTTATTTTCGCTATTCGATTAAATTAGTTTTCACTTTGCGATAATAGATAGCACTTTAAACAGTTCAAAATGCCAAAGCCAGATGATATTTTAACTAATCTGGACTGGACAATTAAATTCATTATAAGCAAGTAGAATATTGATTTTTTTTATTACATAATTAATTTTTGTTTTTATTCTAACATGGTTATAGTAATAATTAAGTATAAGGAGGTAGGGAGGTCGACAAAAATTTTAAGTGGTCGCCGCTTCAAAAAAAAAAGCTGGGAATAGCTGATTTATATACAAAATTATTTTGTTGGTTGGGTTGAATTGGATTGTCCCGCCTTTTCCAAATTAAAATCTGGTCACTTTAACTTTATCACCACTTTTTATGCGTCTATACGCATATTCTTTATCCAGCAAGTAACTAGATTTTACAGATGTTAATAGGCTGAACAAAATTGTAATTAACTTCTTCAAGATCCATTTAAAGTTCAGTGCTTTTAAAGCAAAATATTTCAATATTTTCGTAGTTGCAATCATTAAAACTTTTAATCATTTAATTTGGACATTTCTTCGGTGCAGTTGCTTTCTCTTTGGTAAAATAAAAATGTCGAATATTCTTGATATTTGTTGTTCTAGGAATTGAAGGACTGCAAAAGCCAAATGAATGATCTAACAAATCAGTGGTACCAAGCAATTCGAATTTCACCAGTAGAATCTGATGAAGAGGCGGTTGTGACACCCAGGTCCAGCATTTCCAGCATTGTTCGCTGACTAAAGTCTACTGAACACCCAGAAACGTCACCTCTAATAGGAGTACACTGTAGAAGAAACGGTGATTAGTTGTAATTTAGTTTCATTTAACAAAATAACTACATTTTTACCAAAGCATACATAGTATGAAAGCACAAATATTTATTTATTTATTTCCGATAATAAATTAGAAGTATTACTTATTTAAAACTGTTCTACCAGGAATTTATTTTAACTTGTTTTGCTTATTAAAAAAATTGAAAATTATAACTACAAGACATGGGGTATTAATATTATTTTCAAAAATAATACGCCCTAATTTACTGTTAATGTATTTATTTGACGACCGGTTTCAATTGATTAAGCATCATCAGGTCGTTAATCAAATGAAACGGGTCGTTAAATAAATATATCCAGAGAAAATTGGGACGTATTATGTATTACATTTGTCGTATTGCCCAAATTTTTGGATATGACAAATCAAATAATACGTAATTTAGCCGCAATTTTTAGATCATTTTCATTACAAATAATAATGTTATACGATGAATTTAAAAAAATGACTTATCATTCAAAAATATCTATTTTGTAAACTGTGTATCTAACTGTTTGGTGTGTTACATATTTGTAATAATATGTCCTGGTTAGTATTTCAGTATAATTATTTACAAACTGCAAGTTAAAATAATTTATTTATTGTATTTATTTAAAGCCGTTCAGCAAAAGTTTATTTTTGTTTTAAATGCTAAATTTATTCTTCGTTAAATAATATCATATAGTAGTTAGTATGATAATATTGAAATGGACGTAAATCAGCTTTCCTTAATGTTGTGTATCCACATATCCAAACTGACTAATTCACGTTTCGATCTATATAAAAATATTAATCATCGAAACATTTTATAGCAAAACCTATCAAAGCTTGAACTTACAAAGCTGATTTATGAACCATTCTGGGGTTGTATAGGGCATAAGAATGTTTTTGGGTAAACTAAAACGTCAGATTTATTGGGACATAAACAAAGTATATTCTTTTATTTGCTGTTATTTAATTTATTTCTTTACGTCTCTGTTTGTCTCTTTCTGTAGTTGAACTTAGAGAACTTATTTGTAATCTATGTAGGGTTGTATTCGGGTGGTATTGGGTCGCTTTGCGTCAGTTAAAATGTCAGATTTTAGTTCAATTTAACTTCTAACAACTTATCAATCAGTATTTACTTAGACGTAGAGATGGGATTCTACCCGGTGGAATCACGGAATGAACCCGCAATGCACCCGGTCCATTGGATGCTTAGCCCGGTTGCCTACATTTACATAAGACATAAAAAATGCTTCAAAATGATACCAAATACAATATATTTTGTACGGACTATTGCTAGACAATTATTTTATAACGTTAATTTCAAAAACTTATTCATTTTGTTCAGATTTTTAAGCTACAAAGCTTACAAAGGTTAAACTTAAAAGTTTACTATTCAGCTATTCACCATACACTATGAAACATTAAATCTGTAAACCACCTGCAAACAATTAAATAACACCAAGAAAAGATTATTTCTCGTTCGATTTGCGCGGGAAATTTAAATTTTTGAATGCATCCGGTACATTCATGTATGCACCCATGCATGCGGGTGCTTTAAATGCACGGGGTTCATTCCCTGGCCCATCTCTACTTAGACGTTAAGTATTATGTCTGTCCAACTTTTATTGCTTTTATAGTGGAAAGCAATAAATGAATTTGTTTAAAATTGAAAAAAAAAAAAGAAAGAAAACAAATTAAAAAAAAAATTTAGACAACGAGCTACCTAGAAATGTAATTTATTACTATACGAAAATTAAACAAAAAATTGAAAGATTTCATATGAAATGTTGACTTATTAAACCATTTGATAATTACTATGAAAAAAGATATGATACACAAACGTTAACTCTCATAACATCTGGCATTTTAGCTTCGTCTTGGGGTCTCTTGCACAATAAATTTAACAACTAATGGTATTCGTAAATTCATAAGGTCATTGTATGAAAAATACTAATAATATTATTTGGTAATTTATGGTGCAAGTAATGGTATAAGTAGTCTGTCCAAGTTTTAGATCTAAATAAAAAACATATTCGAGATTGTTAGTCCTAGATGTTCTCCTTTGTGATGATTTAAAATTGTTAACACACACATTGATGTGATATATGATGTACATTTATTTTATTGTATATGCATATAGTTTTGTGATATTTGACTAAGTCAGTATTTGTCATAATTTGACTAATTCCAAATAAAAGATGCAAATTATAGATTTTTTTATGTTCACAAATCTCTTTAAAATCACTTAAATACCTAGGTGAGAAGATAATTTTATAATTGAGTGTGAATTTATGAGCAAACTGCGTCGTAAGTTGTACAAAACAAATATTTGCCAATAAGTTTATTGCAATTATCAGTTTAGTACATTTGTGCAGAGTTTTTTTAACTGCCATAATGATTCAACAAAATTTAAATGACTACATAAAATTTAGTACTTAAATGCCAAATTATGTACTTTAAAGCTTACTGCTAATCGTATTGGATTTCGTAAATATTTATCAGTGTTATTAATTAATAATTATAATAGAAAATTAAATTCGCCAGATTTACATTTCCATTACAAGAATAAATAATCGCTTTGTTTGTTTTTAAATGCTTTTATTAGTATAAATAGGGGCAGCGAAGTACACTGAAACCTCTCATTACGGACACCTCTCGTAATCGGACAATTTTAAGGCGACGGAATTTTTCTATAGGATCTTTCAATAAAATTCTCTCTATTAAGCGGACACTCTCATAAACGGACACGGACACTGCCTTTTTCCCCTTTTCTCGATTAAAATCTCCATCTTAAACGAACAGAAGTCGGTAGAATACCACTTGTGCGCCGCCGTTAAAAAGGGAATTCCCCTGCTTGATCACTTTGATCAGTCAGTTGGTCGATATCGGTTTGTAAGGTCTACTCCGGCACCAGTTTCTGACTATTTCGGAACGTCAAAAATAGTTGCCCATTGAAGTAATGACCGATTTTAACAGCACCATCAACAACTTTGACTTGCGCATGTTTTTGGCACACTCGAATTAGTCAGTAACTGTTGATGGAACAGATCTTTGGTAATGTTAACTAATTTTGTTAAAATGTTTTTTTTTTTTATATTTCAAGAGAAATTAGAAGTTATTACGGTTTATAATAAAGAAAAACTAAGTGTGCGGAAATTAGCAATACTGTTCAATATTGAAAAAAACAGATAAATTGAAGCAGTTTTCCTTAAAAAAAGGTAGATGCACAAAGTTACGAAATATTAAATGTCTTTCAAAAAAGCAAAAACACATCAAACCTTCATAGAAAAATACTTATCTTAATTTGTTTATAATATTAAATACTGCTGTACATACATTCTTACGCTTGTCTGACTGTTTAAGTTGGTCAAAACTGTTCGTGAATTTATTTTAATTTCGTATCTACAGTAATTTTTTTTTCTTTTACACAGTGAAAAATAAACGTAAAAAACACATTTATTTTATTAATAATAAACGGACAGAAAATTGGCGACAGCTGGTGTCCGCTTATCAGAGATTTCACTATAATTATTGACATTTTTCTGGAATTACTCCAATATTTATTTATTGTTTATCCAATTTTTTATTTAACCACCAAAATTGGAACTAAATATTTACTTTTTAGTATTGTGCGTCTCATTTCCATTAAACATTAAAAAGTTATTTGTATTATACCATTTACACTATTCCACTCATCGCCACCTCATCGCTACATAAATAACAGGTTATCATAAAGTCCCGTCCCCCTAGTAGGCGTCGGAGATGTAAACGTATGTCTCTTCTTAGAGCATTTTATTAATAAAAATGACATTTCGTTTAACCGGTGCATGTCAAAACACTATAAGAAAAGACTTGACTTGCGTTTACATATCTAAAACTTACTAGAGTAACGGGTCTTTATGATCATGTTACTTTTTTCCCAACAAATGAACAGTTACGTTTGTTATAAAGGTCAGTATACAGGGTGACTCATCATCACTAAGCGTGCCTACAGATTTTTTTCTTTCGCAGAGTTTTTATCTGATGGTAGCAGTAGAGAACAAATTAAAAAAAAAACTGTTGAGATTCGCTCAAGTATCTATTACTTAAGCCCGATTGATACATACAAGAAAACTTGTAAAGTTACTTTAAAAGTTTTCTTAAGAAGTCCGTGTACACTAGCAAGTTTCTATACTTCCAGTTTACTTCTAATAAAAGCGCTGAAAGTATGTTAAGGATTACCAACCATATTTCATGTATTTCTATAAAAGTCGAAACTTGTGAAACTTCGTAGTACTAGGTTGGTAAAAAGGATTTTAATGAACTGTGCAGGCGAGACTTGTAACTTGCAGATCTATTTGTAAAGAACATGCAACATGTGCCAGTTTTTCTTCTAAAGTTAAGACTTTTACAACCGTTTTCATAATCAGACTTTAAATTTAAAGTTACTTTAATTTAAAAAAATACATTTGTTTCCCTATTCTTAATGTTGGGAGTCGCTAAAATTATCACGTTACCTTACGGTAAATTTCCAATGTTATCGGTAAGGTAACATTCATTTGTTACCGTTTGTTACTCTGTCGTCAAGATAACGTAATTTCTGAGTTACACACTTGCAAAATTCAAGTAAACTAATGAATAAAATGGTCAAGGAATATTTCTGATTATTTAGGAAAAACATAAATACTAAAAAAATTAAATAAGTATTTCATAACCTAAGATGATTTTCGTTTACACATGAATTTATTTAGTGGAAATACATAATATTAAATATTGTAAACCTTATTTATAACATAAACCCACAATGTAATGCGTACTTGGTATCAAATTAATCAGAAAATTGAATAAAAATCACATTTTTAGTTAAAAGTGTAATTGGTTACGGCACGAGATGTCGCTACTTGAATTGTAATTGGTAATATTACGGTAACATTACCGGTAAGGTAACATTAAAAATAAATTATCGGTAATTTAACAACACAACCTATTCTTAAATTGACTTTAAATTAAAGCTTCCTTGAAGTCTAATTATGAAAACGGCCATTAAAGTCCGACTTTTAAATGGCACCGTGCTCTTTCTGGCGTATTTTAAATGTACGAGACAACAAACTTGTACAAGTTTTTCTTGTATGTGTTAATTGGGCTTTACTCCGGTGTGTCATTTCTGAACGCACTCCACCGCAGTTTCGCCAAACCGGCCCAGCAATCGGGAACTTCAAACTTGTTAAGAAAAACTTTTTCGAAAAGTATAAAATAAAAATTATTTTAATTAAACTCGAGTAATATTTAAGATAAGTTAGGTGCAAAATTGATAAATAAAACTCAAACGTCAAGTTGTCAGCAAAGTCTGTATTTTAGTTACGACATGAATGGACTCGTTTAACATTAAAAAAGTTTCCTTTTTTTGATACATAAATATATAAGATTAGTTAATTTTTAAGAAAAAATTTTTTCTAGAGCATTCTAAGTATTAAAAAAAAATTATATGGTTAGGTCAAATTCAAACGCAGTGCGGCCATGTTGTGACGTCATTCCATCTGTTCTGTTATACGTTAAATGCACGGAGTTAATGAATTGATATTTTACTACACGTTTACAACATTATACGGAATTGTTTTAATTTATCTACATGTTAAAAAACTAGGCATTTTTAAAAATAGAGAAATGTATAAACCAGATCGATGTTCGTTCGGTAATGCACGAACACTTACGAATATACTTTATTCGTTCCAGTGTTGACGTTGGTGGATGCATTTACTTATAGCGGTTTCCACTGGTCGCACTTTCTTGCACTCAGTGCGCATTGAGTATATCTCCATCTCGGTTCAGCTTTATTTAATAAAACGAGATAGAGATACACTCAGTGCACTCTGGTGCAGCTAGCGAAAAACGCTATTACAGATTTGTGTACGCGCCAATCTGAGCTTTTCAAACGGTTACTAAATTAAATTTAAATTCAAATATCTCTTAACAGAAATTTATTGCTGAAAAATTTTTTTTACAGAATTTAGTGTTTGATCTGAAATATTGTATTTTTAATGATTAAAATCATTTTTAAAATTTATTGAACGAGCCCATTATTTTTCCATAACCATCTGAGACCTAAAATTTAATGAATCATATGTTATACTGCATAAGCATGCAGAAATTAAGCTATTGTTTCGTATACAGGTTGTTAATAAAAAAGAAACCGTACACACTTTGGCAGACGATAGTAGATATCAAAACAAGAAAGAAATCTGATAATTAAAAATAGAATTTTTATTTTTCAATTAAAATTCGGGAACGATAAACTCAGTATTATACATGGGTTTTTATATCTACTGACACCTGTCAAAGTATGTACGGGTTTGCTATTAACTAGTGATGTTAAATTACCGGTAATTTATTTTTAATGTTACCTTACCGGTAATTGTTACCCTAATATCAATTACAGCTCAAGTGGCGACATGTCTCGCCGGAGTTACCACTTACACTTTAAAACTAAAAATGTGATTTTTATTCAATTTTCTGATTAATTTGATACCGAATACGCATTACATTTTTGGCTTTTGTTAAAAATAAGGTTTACAATATTTAATATTGTGTATTTCCACTAAATAAATTAATGTGTAAACGAAAGTTATTTTAGGTTATGAAATATTTATTTCCTTTTTTTAGTATTTACGTTTTTCCCAAATAATCAAAAATATTCCTTGGTCATTTCTTTCATTTGTTTACTTGAATTTTGCAAGTGTGTAACTCGAAATTACGTTATTTTGACGACAGCGGTAACAAATGAATGTTACCTTACCGGTAACATTGGAAATTTACCGTAATAGATAATAATTAATGAAAAAAAAAAGAAATTGAAGGTAGTTACTAAAAACAAAAGGTATAACCGCGGTCAGCTGAATTGATAAGTCAAAAAATACGGTCAGCCCAATGCATCTAATTCTCATTAATTAGCTAACTAACTATGGCTACGATACCGGTGCTTATCTTGACTAGAGACCAAGAGTCTGGCAGAATGGCGTGCATTTTTAATTGGGTCCGCCATATTTCAACAAAATGTACTTCAGCCAATCATCAGTACGAATGGACGTGCAGTTTGGCGCTAACACTATCAAATGATATTGAAAATAAGCAAGCATGGTTAGATAAACATTGTCAACTTTTCATTGAAGGAGCTTATTTTCAGAAATTTGATTATGAAAGAGCAAGCAAGGTTAGAAAGTACTGTCCTTTTTGACACTGACGGGACTGTTTTGCTGAAAAATGACCGATTCTGCCAGACTGTAATTAGAGGGTCTCTAATTTTGACAACTTAAATATCGAGACAAAACTTTCAAGCTTGGTTTCAAGATTACAGCAATTTGGATACTTTAGTTTTGAATTTGAGGAAGCCACTTGTAGTACGCTTTTCATTTTTTACAAAAATACCTTTTAACGCTCTTTGGAGTAGTACATATGACATTAATTCAGCCGTCCGTGGTACAACATTTGACGTTGCTTGATTTTCCAGAAGGAGTTATAACACGTCTCACGCCTTTCAAGTTACGCCACTGACGGTTGTTTTTTATGTTTACTTTTTAGCAAAGCACCTGCGTTTGTGAAACCCATGAATCAGCATGCATGTGTTTATAATCTGTAAATTCCCGTAATGCAGTTCGTATTACTACAAAGTGGTTGAATAAAACACATTTTTTTTCTGTTATTACTTCCGGAAGTTTCATGTCCAAGGTTAGTTGATTGATAAACGATAATGGAACTTTAATCACAATCACACAATATAATATTATCATTAAGACAAGTGTTTATTATTAAACGCGTGTGTATAAACCAAGTGATTTATATCAGAGAATGGAAGAACTAAGTGAAGACTTCATAAAATTTTGTTCGCAAATTCATGGTGTGAGCGATAATGCTGAAGAAACAGGTAAAGCTGCGAAAAGTACCGAAATTCGACATCTGTATTTACGGGAAAAACCGCCGCCAATTGATATTGATCCCGCTGCGAAAGTTACAGTTAAAGCTAAGGAAACAAGTAACTCCAAGGAAAAAAAGAAACCGAAGAAAACAAAGGAATCAAAAAAGGGAAAACAGAATCCTACTAAGAAAAACGTGCAAGAGCTGAAGAAAATACAAAGTGTTAATTCACCAAGTAGCAAAGATGGGGAATTACAAGAAAATGCGCAGTCTGATGAAGTTGACATTACATACATTAAACAACATGAATTGGGAGACTGTATGCAGGAATCTACAATAATGCAAAATTATGGCGATATAGATATTTCTCAAGAGGACTTTTTTAAAGATAATATCAAATTTATAAGAGATAGCGTTGAAAATAAAGTGGAAATTTCTGGAGCTTTCAGTGATCTAGATCTAGAGAGACAATTTTTACAACTTAGTTGCACTGGAAGCAAAATTGTTCAAAGTCATTTCAATCTTATGGAAGCCGATGAAAATGAGAACGTTGATGCTTTTAGTAATTTTACGGGACAAGCTAAAACTTATGCTACCGTATTAAAATCTAACCTACAGAAAGAAAAGTCAAAATCAACTGATGCCTTACTAAAACCCATTCCATTTAAAAAGATTGGAAAGTGAAAGAAGGAAAAAGTTGTGTATAAGTTTACAACATGTCATTTATAATGCATATTTTAAAATTTTAAGATTTTTTTTTGTATTTTATATCATGAGCCTTTAAATGTTAAGTGCCTTGTTGCTTGCCATAAGGTCGAATTTCTAGCTCAACGCTTTCACTTTCACAAAATATTTTGTATCAAGCAATATGCACTAATAAGTAAGTGATATTTCGTACTGCCTATTATATTTTGCTTTATAATTTAAGGTAGGAACAGGGTCGGAGGAAGGGTAGTCGTCGCCATTATGCAAAACAATAATTGACACCCCTCTTCAAAAAAGAAAGAAACAAACAAAGAAAGAAACAAATCCACATGAATTCATACATTTAAACAGTTGTCACAAAAAATAGTGCGCATCCTCTGTTCTTATAGAGTATGAAATCGATTACAGAAAAAATATTGTGAGTACTTCCAAAGTTGCCAGATTTTTTTTTTTTAATTTCCAATGTTACCGGTAAAGTAACATTCATTTGTTACAGTATGTTACCGTTTGTTACCTCAGTTATCACCATAACAAAATTTAGAGTTACACACTTGCAAAATGCAAGTAAATCAATGAAACAAATGGTCAAGGAATATTTTCAATTACTTAAAAAAACGCAAATACTAAAAAAACTAAATAAATATTTCATAACCTAAAATGATTTTCATTTACACGTGAATTTATTTAGTGAAAATACATAATATTACATATTGGAAACCTTATTATTAACTATTATTATTAGGTCAAAAAGCGATTGTAAGATGTCGCTATTTTATATGTTCTTATTATTAACAAAAGACAAAAATTTAATGTTTCCGATACCAAAGTAATCAGAAAATTGAGAAAATATATTTTTAGTTGTAATTGTTAAATTCGGCGCGAGATGTCGCCACTTGATCTCGAATTGGTAATATTACGGTAACATTACTGGTAAGTAAATAGCGGATTCTATGCTAAATGCATATTGCATGCATATTTTGCGTATTTGAGCATTTTGTTCAATTTTCGCATATTTCTTAAAAACGTGCATATATATGCATATTTGAAAGAATTTGTGTCGAAGTGAGTAAATTTTTTCCTGAATTCTTAATTCGTCAGAACATGTTGTTGCATTAATTAGGGTCTAGTTTGCACCCTTCTTGGGCTTAAGCAGGCAGAATTTTCCAAGTAGTGAATTAGGGATTTCCAAGTACTTTCTTAACGATGCGGTGGGGCGTTCATGTTTGCAATATTGTTTCATCACTTCTTCACGGATTATTAGTCGATTATTGCTGCGAACGTTTAGTTCTTCCGTAAAAGTATTTTTGTTTGTGAGAAGTGCAATATGCCGAAAGACAATTCGAGCCTGGTTAATTCCTGGATCAGAAGCTATCCCGAGCTTGCTTACACCAATGGAAGCGTATTCTGTAAAGCCTGTAATAAAATGGTAAGTTTTAAGTTTGTTTTCTTCCTCCTTAGGTAAATATTTGCTTGGTTCTTGAATATTGAAAGTTCAGACAGTTTAAAAAAATTCAAGTTCTTGTTGTAGATACCAACTCAACGAAAATTTTCGGTCACACAACATGTCGGGACAGAACTACACAAGTCAAAATGCAAGAAGATGAATGAATCGAAAACATTTCAATTACCCTTAGACAGTGGACCGTCGTTGATGACTTCATCTAATGAACAACAAGAATTTAATGCTGATTTATGCGAGGCGATGATTTGTGCAAACATACCTTTGAAAAAAACTGCAAAATTCTATTTTTGAAAGTTTTTTGGAAAAATATACCAAGAAAAATGTTCCCGATGAAAGTACGCTAAGAAAAAATTACGTGCCTCGCATCTACAACGATACTCTAAAAGAAGTCAAGAAAATCGTAGAAAATCAATATATTTATTTTATTGTGGATGAAACTACTGATTCTTGTGGGCGTTACATTGTAAATTTGTTAATAGGGTCTTTGCGGGAAGATAAACCTAGTGAATCTTATTTAATAGCCTGTACACAGTTAGACAAAACTAATCATTTAAGTATTTTGAGATCTGTTAATGAATGTTTTATGAAATTTTTCTGACCTAATGTAGTTCCTACTGAAAAAATTTTACTTATGGTATCAGATGCTGCCCCTTACATGGTTAAAGCCGGGCAGCAATTTAAAACAATTTATAAAAATTTAGTTCACGTGAGTTGTTTAGCTCATGGATGTAACAGAGTAGCTGAACATATTAGATGTGAATTTTCTGATGTAAATCTACTAATTAGTACCATTAAAAAAATATTTGTCAAAAGTCCCCTACGAGTTCAGTTGTACAGGGAAAAATTGCCGAATGTACCTTCACCTCCCGAACCAGTGTTGACTAGGTGGGGAACTTGGTTGGAAGCGGCAATGTTTTATGCTGAACATTTTGTAGCAATTAAGGAATTGGTTGTAGAGTTTAATGCCCAAGATAGTGCTGCTATTGCAAAGGCACAAAATATTGTAACAAAAACTTCATTGGCAAATCAACTGAACTTCATCAAAATGCATTACAGTTTTGTAATACAAACTATAAACAATTTAGAAAAACCGAAAATGTCTTTAATAGGATCCGTTAAAATTGTTAAAGAATTTAAAGAGAATATTTCAAAAGTTCCAGGTAAAATCGGCAGTTCAGTAAATAAAAAATGTTTATCCGTTTTAGATAAAAATAGCGGCTTCAAAACCCTTGAGGAAATTTACGAAATTTTGAATGGAAACTTTGAAAGTGACTTAAGTGTAGAATTTTCAGCTATGAGTCACTTTAAATATGCCCCAATTACCTCCGTGGATGTTGAAAGGAGTTTTTCAATTTATAAAAATATTTTGTCAGATAAAAGGCAAAATTTCCTGGTAGAGAACTTGGAAAAACACATTGTTGTAAATTATAATCGAAGATTTTTTTAGTCGTTATAATATTTACTTAATAATGTACATACATAATATACATACTTCCTTCATATAAGCGTTTACAAATAAATGTAAATAAATTGTATAAAATATAATGTTTTTTATTTGAATAAGAATGCCCATAAAACACAGTAGACCAGTTATTGCATTATTTGAAGTGTTCGGCCTATCTTGCACATATTTCGCCATTTTTAGTGCATATATATGTGCATATTTCATCATTTTTTAGTGCATATATATGCGCATATTTCATCAAAATTACTCGCATATAAATCCGCTCTCTACTGGTAAGGTAACATTCAAAATAAATTACCGGTAATTTAACAACATTACAGCCTACCAATTGGTACCGAAACTAACTCGTAACTTAAAAACAGATTTCGTGTGTGATTTCAGACAGATTTTAGGGCAGACAGTGTTGCAAACTGAGGCTTTTTTCGCCAAATGGATGATTACAATTACGACTGGTGACCAAAATGTACGAATTAATTTTTATTTGGCTCTGCAGTACGGAAAAATTAAGTTTGGCATTTAACGGGTTTTTCTAGTTTTTTATTTTTGCTTGGGTAAAGTATATCTAAGTTGGGTTATATAATTCTTATACTTTTAATTTTCCATGCAATTTTTAATTATTATTTGTGTTAAATGTAGTTAGGTTCAGATCAGTTGGATTAGATTGACCTTGACGTTAGTTACACATTTTAATCGATTTGTAATTTTTTTAAATATTTTAATTTTTCTTAGGAGTATGTTTTTAATTTTTTTTTCTTGTTAGGTTGATGTTAGTTGAGTTAGATTGATCTTGAGATTTATTGAGGTTACTTTAATCCATGTATAAATGTTAACATCTTTTTACTTTTAATTTTTTGTTAAGTGGGAATATTTTTTTTTAATTGTTTACCTGTCTAGAATGCAGTGAAGTGGGTGAGTTCTGTTGACTACGAGGTTTGTTGATATTCATTTTATCTCATGTATAAATTTTAATATTCCTGAATGTTGTGGAATGGAATTAGGTTGAATGCGGTTACATTGATTTGACATTGAAAACTTTTAAAGTCAATAAAAGGTAACAATGGTAACTTAAAAATATGCTAAGAATTACAGATTACTGTAAATCCAGTGCCATCACTGCCATTCCAGCGGCCTGGACGGAATTATAATTACGTTTAAAACTAGAGATGGGCCGGGGAATGAACCCGGTGCATTGAAAGCAACCATGTTAATTTATACTAGAATAAAGGGAGTTAATTAATTAAACCTAACCAACTCAACGTTCGCTTCGCTCGAAGACGCCACAACGAAGAGCGCGCAACACTTCGAAATTCTTAATTTTTAATGAAGTTGTATAAACAGCTTCGTATCAGTACGGCCTTTTAATTTCTTAGTTGATAGTTATTAATGTTTAGTTATTAGTTTTAGTGACTGTATAAACCACACTTAAGTTTTTGAAATTAACGTTACAAAATAATTGCCTAACGATAGTCCGTACAAAATATATTATATTTGGTGTCATTTTGTGGGTGCATTCTGTGAATCCCATTTCTATTTAAAACTGTGGCAACAGACATAACAGACTACCCCTGTGCATCTGTGTAGTAATTTGTGGTTCCGGTTTGCCAAAGAAGTGATGGAATTGAGAGTTGTGTTGCGCCATGGAAACGATCATGACTTGTCGGATTGCACTCGTCGATTGATTTGACTTGTCGAGTCCGCGAGTCCAAATCACACGTGGGAATTCGGATTTATTGACGTATACGTTGTTCACAAATTAAAAAAACCACCACCTGTTGCATTATGTTGGTCTAAAACACAAGTCCCCTATAGAACATTAACAAAATACTAAGTTGGCAAGGTATTTGAAGTTTCATGTCAAAGTAATTTGTCAAATCAACAAATTACTTAAGAAATATGATGTTATTTAATTGTTTGCAGGTGGTTTACAGGTTTGATGTTTCATAGTTTATGGTGGATAGCTGAATAGTAAACTTTTAAGTTTAACCGGAAGCTTTGTAGCTTAAAATATGAACAAAATGAATAAGTTTTTGAAATTAACGTTACAAAATAATTGTCTAGCGATAGTCCGTACAAAATATATTATATTTGGTGTCATTTTGAAGCATTTTTTATGTCTTATGTAAATGTTGGCAACCGGGCAATGCATTCAATGCACCGGGTGCATTGTGGGTACATTCCCTGATTCCACTGGTGCAAAAGAATGGACCGGGTGGAATCCCATCTCTAGTTTTAAGTGTTCGTATTGATATTCACTTATTACGATTTGACAACATATGAACATTAGTTGTCTTTTATTTGCACGTCAGATAAGTTCACTTTTACCCTGTATCACTTATTCAGAAATTTGTCTGTTTTTTTTTGGCTACATGATCTAACCCAAAGTGTTCCAAAACACTTCCAGCCTTGCTGATACTACACCTCGGAAATGCTGGATCAGTTTGGATTTGTTGGTTTACTTGTAGAGGGGATGTTATTTCAACTGTTTGTCAAATTAACTCATAACTTCATCAGAAGTTTAAAATGCAGCAATCGCATCTCGCATGTTTTATTTACTATTAAATCGGTCACTTAAGATCAGTTCACTTTGGGTTAAACTGAATTGACTTGAACTAATCTGCGTTGCAAATAAAAGACAACTATTGACGTTACACGGTCAGAATGTGCGTTTTGGCGGGAATTAATCAATTCAAATTTCTTTAATTTTTTACGGCTTTAATATTCATTTATGAAAAAAAAAAAGAAATATATCTAAATTATCGTATTTTTACCTACTTTCAAATAAAATCTTAAAAAAAAATGTTCATGTAATTATTATTATATAATTTATAATATAAATATAAAGTATTATAATTTCTTTCAAGCACTGGCGGCACTGGTTCAAGTTTAATTTATAAATACAATTGGCTACACTGCCTAGGTGGCGCTGATTATTGATTTCTTTTAGGGTAATTTTGCTTTAATTTCGAAGTGTTGCGCGCGCTGTTCGTTGTGGCGTCTTCGAGCAAAGTGAACGTTGAGTTGGTTAGGTTTAATTAATTAACTCCCTTTATTCTAGTATAAATTATTGTGAATTTCTTAACGGTTTAAAATGGCGTTTGCGACCACTATACCCGTCGTTTTAAATGAAAAGATACGAGAAGAAATACCAAATTGCAAGATATTAGTGGTGGGTGCCGGCGGCATAGGTTGTGAAATTTTGAAGAATCTTGCATTGTCAGGATTTAAAGATATAGAAATAGTAAGACAGACTAAATTTAAAGCTCCGTGCAGTTTGCTTGAAGTTAATGTTTCAGATTGATCTCGATACGATTGATGTCAGCAATCTCAATCGGCAGTTCTTATTCCGCAAGGAACATGTGGGAAAGTCGAAAGCGATGGTAGCTCGAGAAACAATTTTGAGTTACAATTCGAACATTAAAATTAAGGCATATCACGATAGTATTACAACGTATGCATACAGAAATTAATTCGGTAACTCTTTTGCTAAATTTCTCTTTTCAGCCAAGAATATGGAGTTAATTTTTTTAAGAGGTTTAGATTGGTTTTAAATGCGTTAGATAATCGTGCAGCTCGCAACCATGTGAATCGCATGTGTTTGGCAGCAGACGTTCCACTTATTGAAAGTGGAACTTCTGGATACTCGGGGCAAGTTGAGCTGATAAAGAAGGGTTTGACTAAGTGTTACGAATGTCAACCAAAACCACCACAAAAATCATTCCCGGGTTGTACAATTCGGAACACACCTTCTGAACCTGTCCATTGTATTGTATGGAGCAAACATTTATTTAAGTAAGTTTGCAATGTTTTCTTATAAAAGGTGGTTTCCACTGAAGCAGTATGTAGCCCACATGATGTTTAACACCTGTTGATGTTTTGTATGTTGTTATTGTGAAGAGCAGTGGTTACATTTTGTCCTAAAATCAACACAGAATGCTTTCTTACAATCGGAAGATAACATGGATAGTTAGACAAACACTGTTTAATTAATATAATATTGTGTTACTTGTTTTGAAGGACATTTATTTATAGTATTATCAGAATTACCAAATTAAATTGAACATGTTTATAGAAGTGATTGATTACAATTACACGCTTAATTTTATTTCGGTGTCTCTTCTTAAGATGTATGCATTTTTAACTTTGAAAATATCAATAGAATGAGGCACTAAGTTTATTTCTGAAATAAGAAAATAGCTTTCAATGAAAACGTTTGTTTAATATATTCTGTTCTTATTAATTCTGTTATTCTGTCATTGGCAAAAAGCTTTCTTTTTGTAGTCTTATTGATTTCTAACTGACTTTGATGTATGAGCCTATGGGTAATCTTTCTCTGTTGACCGTCTTCTTAGGCATTGAATGACATTGATGTATCTTTTATTGGCGACGTTTCTTTTTTTTTTCTTCAACAGACTTCTTCAAGCCTACTGCATTCAATGTTTTCTCTTTCTGCTGCTGTTTCAATTTTACAGAAAATTCATTCATTGATATGAAAGAGCAATTGTTATTTTAGCCAATTATTTGGTGAGGATGATCCTGATCAAGATGTTTCACCCGATACTGCTGATCCTGAAGCTGTAGGTGATGCAGGAAAAGCAGCAATGCAAAACACTGCCACAGAAACAGGTGCAGTTGAAAGAACTTCAACTCGTCAATGGGCCCAAAATATCGAATACGAACCATCAAAATTATTTAACAAGTTTTTTGAAGATGATATTAAATATTTGCTTACTATGGGTAACTTATTTTTCTGCGTTAAAATTTTTTCATATTGAAATTTGTTAACGTGGTTTTAGATAATTTATGGAAAACAAGAAAACCTCCAAAACCTTTGTCTTGGACTGAAGCAGCATCACATGAAGGTGATGCAGCACAAATTGAAGACGGCAATCCAAAAATGGAAGATATGCAGATTTGGAGCCTCAGTAAATGTGCTAAAATATTTGCATCGACCATTTCTGTATTAAAGGAAGAAGTCAGTAATAAAAGTTTCTTGATATGGGACAAAGATGATAAACCAGCTTTGGACTTTGTGACAGCTTGCTCCAATATACGATCTCATATATTTTCAATACAGCAGAAGTCACGTTTTGATATCAAATGTATGTTTATTTTTTTAAATAATTAAATAAGATTAAGTAACTTTGATGAATATCATCAATATTACAAAATGTACTTTTTTTTATAAAATTGTTTTTCCTATTTTAGCCATAGCTGGCAATATAGTTCCAGCAATAGCAACAACAAATGCAATAGTGGCAGGATTGGCAGTACTCCATGCTTTTAGAGTACTCGGAGAAGAATATGAAAAGTGTTACACCACCTATGTGCGACAAAAATCAACAGCAGCAAAAACTGTCCTCATGGCAGAGTCAGGATTAATGAAAGCCAATCCAAACTGCATTGTCTGTTCAGCAAAACCCAGTGTTAACGTATATCTGAACGTTGATGCCATGACAGTGAAAGAATTTGAATCCGAAGTGTTGAAGAAACAGCTTAACATGGTCGCACCTGACGTAATGTTGCACATGAAAAATGTTGTGGTAATATCATCTGAAGAAGGTGAAACAGAAGTGAGTATATAATAAATATATTTTGGTTGAAATCAATAAATAATATTTAATATTATTGCATGTTTAAAAATTGAGACCTGAAACCAACTTTGTTTCCATCAAAACTGATTTTAAAACTTGTGCTTTAATTTAAAGTTTGTGTTTGTTTTGTTCTAGATCAATAATGAAAAGAAACTGTCCGAAATGGGCATCATTGATGGAAGTATACTGAAAGTTGATGACTTTTTGCAGAATTATGAACTGTGTGTCTGCGTTAATAATTATGTTGCAAAAGATAAAAATGATGCTCCATATTACATAGAAAATTTCACAGAAGATCTTATGCCAGATAAAGTAACAAATGGTAAGTAACTTGTCTTACTGAATATAATAGGAAAATGTGTTTAAAATATGTTTTTGCTTATGCTAAATTGTTGCTGTTAAAAGCAGCATTTTCCCCATTTCCCCTTTTAATAGTAACTACATATGAGTAGTAGGTATAAACTTACATTATATATTTCCATTAAAACCTTTTAGAATTCGGTTTGCATAGAATATTTATTTTATCTGTTAAGTAAATAATTGCAATTTCTGTTGTAGGTCATGCATTACTTATTAAGTAATAGATGATAATTTTTTTATTGTAAAATATTTTTAAAATTGCTTTATATTTGGAACCATGGTCAAAATAAATGTCAATTATAGGCGAAGGAACTGAAGAAAACGGCTGTAAAAAAGCAGAAGAAAAAATGGTTACAAATGAGGATGATGAAGGTGATGTGCAAGTGGTGGAATCTTCTCATGACAATGATGATCCAGAAGAAGGATCGTCATCTAAGAAACGGAAAATGAATTCGGAAGAAGACGATGATGAAATAATTATGTTGGATGATCCTCTTGTTTAGTGTAATTTTCTTATGGTGTCTACTTGAATGTCTGATGGTTCACATTTGTTTATATTTATTATTTTTGTAATACTGATTAAAACGTGATTACTGAAGCATACTTTTTATTTATATTTAGGCAATTTTGATTGTGAAAAACCTAATAATAGTACTACAAAATTTCTTCTCATAAGAAATGAATCAAATTGTTGAACTGTATTTCTGAGCCGCCTTCATAAAATATACAAAGGTAACTCAAAGTTATTTTAAACCTTTTATAAATACCAAAGTAAACCTTATTCGTAGCGAGTAGATTGCGAAGTTAAGAAGAAAAATTATTCTCTCAAAAAAAAACTTCCTGAACCCTGAATGCAGCTCTGTAGACAGTGTTGCTAATGTTCTGCAACCAATTGTCCACAATTTTCCCTAAAAATGTTGCCCTTATCCGCTAGTTCCATCCAATGTAAAATTATTTTTTTTGTCAAAAAACAAAATATAGTTGCTCGAATAATGGTAAAAGTCGGTTCAAAAGTCGACCTAACTTCTACTTCTGAGTCGATTACTTATTATTACTGCCCGAGCAATAATTATTATGGTTTTTCACCAAAATTGCACGTTAACCATCCTAAAAGTATTTTTGGAAAGTATAAATAATTTAGACAATAATAATAATAATAATATATAATAATAATATTTTATTGAAACACTTAAAAGTAAAAAAATATTAAAAATTAGGAACTTATTAAAATGTAGTAAATGTATCTCAAAAACTATTTTTTTATCGCCACAAAATTGTGAACGAGTATAGATATACTATTTATTTATTAATCGATTTACCTGAATTTTGGAGGCAATAAATTAAACAGAAAATGGAATTTTTCGACATACTGCTAGTCGTCATAGGACTTCCGGTTTCGCCGAAAGTGATATCAACTTTAAATGGAACATCTATATATTTTTACATATTTAAAATTTACGGATCATTACCAGTTCGAATACGCATTTGATAATTTTGGTTTCCATGACAACGAAAAAAGAACTTACACCTGTATCTTCTTAATTAATAAAATTTATTTCACAAACTGCAAATTTATTATTGAAGTTTGTTCTTGTCCGATGAAAATAGTAAGTAGAAAGTTTTTTTAATCTCAAACCGGACAGAAAAATGAAGGGAAACACACTCAACGTTTCGCTATAGATTTATAGCTTCGTCAGGAGTGAAAAAAAAGTAAATAAACAAGTTGTCAAGAGAAACAAGTCGTCAAGAGAAACGAAAAGGTAACATGATTTTTAAACTAAACTACGAGTTGTTCGGAATAAAAGTAACTAGAACTAATTAAAGCTACTTTTTTTTTTTTTTTTTTTTTTAAATATGTATATAATTAAATAATTAATTGACAGATCTATATCTTGTTTAAAGAGTCCAGAAAACTACAAAATATGTCATTTAAATTTTCAAAGTCCGTACGTTTATTAATAGAATTTCCAGACATTTTAATTTTACACATTTCTATGAAACGTCTTTTAAAAATATTAGATTCACTGTACAAAATATCAGTATTATCAAAATCAAAATTATGATTATTTACTAATGAATGCTCTACAAGCATTGAATGATTTTGATTATTTTTTTGAATATGATATTTATGTTGGTCTAAACGTTTTTTTAAATTTTGGCTCGTTTCACCTATATAAACAGAATTACAATTTGAACATTTGATTTCATAAACCACGTTAGGTTGTTTTAATTTCGGTGTTTTGGTTTTTAAATTCGAAAAAATTAAATTTAAATTATTCACAGATTTACTGGCTAAAATTAAATTATGTTTTTTGAAAATGTGTTTAAATGTATTGTGTAATGGTTCAATATAAGGCAAAGATATGTATTTATGATTCGAAGTTTGTCTAATGTTTTTAGAGACATTTGAATTTTGTAAGTATTTAATACGATTTTTAATTACTGATTCAATAAGATTTATTGGATAAGAATTTTGAATAAGAGTTTTCTTTATTAAATTTAAGTTATCATAAATGTAAACTTTATCAGAAAGTAAAATAGCTCGATCAGTTAATGAAATAATAGTTGCAATTTTATAATTTTTAGGTGTGTACAAGTGAAAATTTATGTACCTACCTGACCAGGTAGGTTTATGAAACCAATTAGTAATTAATTTATCATTCTGTCTGATAATATTTACATCAAGAAAACTCAATGAATTATTATTTTCTTTTTCTACTGTAAATTGTAATCTATTATGAAAAGAATTAAATTTATTTAAAACAAAATCTACCTTATCAGAAGGCAAAATCAATAAAATGTCATCTACATAACGAAAATATAACGTTAAATCGAATGATAAAGAGTTAATAACAGATTTTTCTAGTTCTTGCATAACAATTTCAGCTAAAGCCGGAGATAAAGGAGAACCCATTGCTGTACCAAAAATCTGTTTATAAAATTTATCATTGAAAGCAAAATAAGATGTTTCAAAACATAAATCAACTATTTCTAAAAAGTTACCTTTGGAAATATCAGTAAAATCTTTAATCTCTAACCACCTATCATTTATACTTTTTAAAGCTAAATCTTTAGGAATGTTAGTAAATAAAGAAATAACATCTAAAGAAATTATAATGCAATTATTTGGTACAGTTATTTGTTTTAATTTTTCTACGAGTTCAAAAGAATTTTTTATAAAATATTCTGATTTACTAGTAACCTGAGTAATGATTTTTGAAATAAATTTAGATAAGAAATATGGAGAAGAACCAATAGTGGAAACTATAGGACGAAGAGGTGTATTAGGTTTATGAATTTTTGGAATGCAGTATAATTTAGGAAATATGGGATGTTGTACTTTAAGAGATTTAGCAACAATATTACTAATTTCAACAGATTTCTCTATCTTATTAATAATACTGAAAGTTTTACGTTGATAAGATTGTTATTGATTTTGCCTTCTGATAAGGTAGATTTTGTTTTAAATAAATTTAATTCTTTTCATAATAGATTACAATTTACAGTAGAAAAAGAAAATAATAATTCATTGAGTTTTCTTGATGTAAATATTATCAGACAGAATGATAAATTAATTACTAATTGGTTTCATAAACCTACCTGGTCAGGTAGGTACATAAATTTTCACTTGTACACACCTAAAAATTATAAAATTGCAACTATTATTTCATTAACTGATCGAGCTATTTTACTTTCTGATAAAGTTTACATTTATGATAACTTAAATTTAATAAAGAAAACTCTTATTCAAAATTCTTATCCAATAAATCTTATTGAATCAGTAATTAAAAATCGTATTAAATACTTACAAAATTCAAATGTCTCTAAAAACATTAGACAAACTTCGAATCATAAATACATATCTTTGCCTTATATTGAACCATTACACAATACATTTAAACACATTTTCAAAAAACATAATTTAATTTTAGCCAGTAAATCTGTGAATAATTTAAATTTAATTTTTTCGAATTTAAAAACCAAAACACCGAAATTAAAACAACCTAACGTGGTTTATGAAATCAAATGTTCAAATTGTAATTCTGTTTATATAGGTGAAACGAGCCAAAATTTAAAAAAACGTTTAGACCAACATAAATATCATATTCAAAAAAATAATCAAAATCATTCAATGCTTGTAGAGCATTCATTAGTAAATAATCATAATTTTGATTTTGATAATACTGATATTTTGTACAGTGAATCTAATATTTTTAAAAGACGTTTCATAGAAATGTGTAAAATTAAAATGTCTGGAAATTCTATTAATAAACGTACGGACTTTGAAAATTTAAATGACATATTTTGTAGTTTTCTGGACTCTTTAAACAAGATATAGATCTGTCAATTAATTATTTAATTATATACATATTTAAAAAAAAAAAAAAAAAAAAAAAAAAAAGTAGCTTTAATTAGTTCTAGTTACTTTTATTCCGAACAACTCGTAGTTTAGTTTAAAAATCATGTTACCTTTTCGTTTCTCTTGACGACTTGTTTCTCTTGACAACTTGTTTATTTACTTTTTTTTTCACTCCTGACGAAGCTATAAATCTATAGCGAAACGTTGAGTGTGTTTCCCTTCATTTTTCTGTCCGGTTTGAGATTAAAAAAACTTTCTACTTGCAAATTTATTATTAAATAAACTCTAAATTTATCAAAACCACAATTCACAAAATGTCTATGTTGACCTGTTTTCTCATTTTGTTTTAGTAATAGAAAGAGATGGAAAAGAGAGATCCTTTAACATAGTTAGTCAATCACATAACAAAATCTAGAAAATTAAACCAACATTACTCATCTTTGATTTATCTTTTTTTCTATCATTTCTAGGGCCCGCTAGAACCATGTTTTTACGGTTACTTCGGAATTATTTTAAAGAAAACAGTACGTTATTTGCGATTAAATAACTGAGATTAATTGAAAAGAGTGCATCCGCCGCGCGTTTATAAAGAGGTCGTAAATTTTTTTGTTGGCTGCTACTTTCCTTTGTGAAGTGGGAAATTATGAAACTGCCAAAGGCTAAATTACATCGAACTATACTATAAGAATTCCGCCCTTCCCCATGGAAGTTTTATTTTACGTACATTTCATCATAACAGGCCCAAAAAACTTTAATACAAGTCAAACTTTCATTCCTGCCAAGTCGGGAATACCCAACTGTTATTTCCCTTTATCGAGAAAGGAAAAAACGGCAAATTTCCCGGGACAGAAACCCTAAATGCACCATACTTATCGTTTTTATCGAATATCGTAAAGTAGACGATTTAATTTTTCCTTGCGGCTAAATTTTGTTAGTGTTGTGATTGTGATTTTTATTAATGTTGTTAGAATCTTGATTATCATGACGTTATAATGTAAACTTAGAACTACCATTTAAAGGAAACTATCTAGGATAAAAAGTGTCCCGTTTTTCATGCTCGCAACTGTATATACAGTGTGTTCCGGAGTGACTTCGTAATACGTATAACGGATCAAAAATTTCTGAAAGTCAGATTTCTTGGTTTGCAGTTCAGGTTCTTGGTGCGAAATGGATGTATGTCAAATTTCACGCTGAAATTATTCAATGTTGCGGAATTAATACAAAAAGAAATAAAATCTGTGCAAGTAAAGTTATCTCCCTTTTAAATTTAGGAGAAAATACTAAGATAAAATGTTTTCCACTTGAGATTGGGAGTTTTACCAAATACCTAGGATATTGGAATTTGGTAAAACTCCCAATCTCCAAATCCAATTACCAAATTCCTAGGATATTGGAATTGAGATTGGGAGTTTTACCAAATTCCAATATCCTAGGAATTTGGTAAAACTCCCAATCTCAAGAAAAGAAAAATAGAATGACGGAAAATTACTAATTGTAAATAATATTTCAGTAAAGTTGTCAAATGTTAACGCCATCTGCAGTGTCTTTCAAAAAGAGTGCTACAAATGGGATTTTTTTTATCGCCTTTTATAAAAAAATTATTGAGACAGAACGCTTCTGCATCTGACACAGACAAATAAAGACCGCTTAAGAGTAAAGTGCTCTTATTTTACAAGATGCGGGAAAATATCATAAGAATAAATTTTTTAGAATTAAAACTAATCGCTAGATATCAAATTATAGCCTTCTATTTCAAAAATGAAAAAATCACAATTTATTGTGAAGTATACACGCTTTATTAAGAAATACTGGTGGGGTTAAAGTGTCCCGTAACATAATATGAATAGGAAAATCAGAAATTCGATCTTATTTCTCAATTATTTCATTTATTTCTGAGTGATTATTTCAATGTATTCCGAAACTTTGTGCTTTTTTGTAGCATGATAGCAATTCATTGAGAAATAATCACTCAGAACCAAATGAAATAATTGAGAAATAAGAAGGAATCTCGTATTTTCCTACTTATATTATTTTGAGGGACACTAATCCCACCAGTATTTCCTAACGTAGTGTGTGTAAAGAGTGGTTCAAAATAAATTGTAATCGTTTTTTTATTTTTGACATAGAAGGCTATAATTTCATATCTGGCTATAACTTTTAATTCTGAACGATTTATTTTTATGATATTTTCCAGTATCTAGGTGAAATAAGAGCACTTTACTCTTAAGCGGTCTTTACTTCTCGGTGTCCACGCTGTATACCGTTCAAGATAAATTTAATCTGACATTTATTGACCAAAATGATTTTTCCAATAATATTCCACCCATATGAGC
The DNA here is from genome assembly GCA_036172665.1 of Prosopocoilus inquinatus. Lineage (NCBI taxonomy): Eukaryota > Metazoa > Arthropoda > Insecta > Coleoptera > Lucanidae > Prosopocoilus > Prosopocoilus inquinatus. The sequence continues at coordinate 26,850,486 of CM069876.1, read as the reverse complement.
ACGTGATGGCGATAACGTCTAACAACTGTACTGAAATATTTCACGCAATTATTTTTTTAAAGATGTTCGAATTTGATATATCTTCCTAAATTGGAATGGGAATCATTTTATCTTAGTATAGTTTTCTCCTAAATTCAAAAAAAAGACAAATTTGCTTACTCAAATTTTATTTCTTCTTGTATTAATTCCGTTACCATTCGACATCAAATTTGGCTCGTACCAAGCAGACCTGAACATCAGAATATTAAATCTGAATTCAAAAATTATTGGTCCAATATATGTATCCGGAAGTCAATCCGGGTATATACTGCATTAGGTTTTTATATTTTTACATTAATTATTTCATATAATCGTTGAAAATTTCGAATGATAAATAATGAGACCGATTTTCAACAAAATCAGGTAAATCTCAGTACATCTGGTAAATCTACTGAGATTTACCTGTTGAAAATTAAAAACATTTGAATTAATCTTAGAATTGTTATAAAAATAAAGCAAAGACTAAAGTTAAGTATTGACTGAACAAAATAGCCAGCTCGAAGTGCTTGAGATTGACATTATTTAATTGACAGTTTGTTAGCTTTTATCTATTATGTAGTCCTACCTATATTTTTTATTGTTGGAGCACATTATTATTGAGAAAATAGTTTTTAAACTTTAAACGCATACTGTAAATCGCATGGAACATTCAACGTTTTGCTAAAGCTTGATAGCTTCGAAGGTATCAAGTTGTGTTCCTTGCGATTTTACAATGTCCGTTTAAAGTTTGAAAACAATTTTTTCACGTATTTCATCGGACAAGAGTCGACTTCAATCACATCATTATTATTTATACTTTTTTTTTCTTTGAAATTTTGATTCTTTTTGACATTTCATTGAAATTTCAACGAAATTGCATTCTTTTCACTTAATGTGAAATTTCTTGGAAATTTCATTGCATTTTTTGTTTAAACGCTTTTTTCTTGGCTTACTAAATATTTAGAAAAAATGATTTCCTTATCTGTGGTTAAATGGATATATGTAGCTTTGTTATTTTTGATTTTACAGTTTACAGTTACAGTTTATAAGGAAAATGTTTTTGGTAACTTGCACGGCAGAACAAAATAATCTCCCTCAACTGTGAATATCAACGAACAAGGATTTTCTACATTTTCTTCAAAGTCTACATTGTCTACGTTGTTTCCATTGTCTACACATTATTTTCATATGAAAGAAAGACATTATTGAATTATTTATGAAATGTTCTGTTTTGAAAGATAATATTTTGGAGACATAATTAATTTGACATCCTAAACGCGATGCGATGTACCATAAAATAATAAGGAAAGTCCTAAAATTGTTCTTATTTAAACTACTTCGTAAAACTACAAATAAGTAAGCTATTCCAGCGGCTTCCCATGAACACCCTGTATATTCTTTTGTTAATAATTTTTACTAAGCTTTCTTGTCAAATTTTTTTATCTCCTTTCTTCATCCTACTTCATTTTTGCTTTGTTTATATACTTTTTTTTTCAAGAAGATCTTTTTACCGTCTTGGTTGAGGAATTTGGTTAGTTATTACTCTATTAGTGTGTCTTCGTTATTTCTTAGACAGAGGTCGACGGTGAATTAGTTGTACGGCGAGTTGGCGGGGGCGAATGGGCGACGGTGAGTCATCGACGACGAATCGTTATACTCCCCGTTTTGTTGGTTTCGTTTCTTCTTTGAATTCCTTTTCGTCTGGGGTTATGCTAAATATCCTTGGGTTACTTATTTCGAGTGTCTCAAAACGTACGGAGCAAATTAAAAGGGTAGCTAGAAGAGATCAAATTATAACTTTTTTAAAAACTTTTGTTGCAAATCGTTTTTGATTGCAGTAAGACCCCCGAGTGACTTACTATGTAACAAATCCACTTCAATTTGTCTATCCTTAGGCAAAGTTAGGTCAAAAGGCGATCGTAGGGTGTCTTGTTTTATCTATCTAAAACTTTTTTCTTAATAAATATTTGGTAGAAAATCAAAAAAATTGAACAGTGCTTTATACAGGGTGCGAAAATAGTACTGCACCAAATGAGATTATGCAGAAACGGTTTGACATTTAGATTTGACGTTTGGTTTCATTTGTTTTGTGCGACTGGTAGTTGTCAGAGGCAGCCATCTTGAATTTTTTTAAATGGCAACCTAGGTTTAGTTTGCCGTCATTTGGCAAGTAATTGATTTAGAAATATAATACGGTATATCATAAGTTTAGTTTTTGAAAATCTATTATAAAAATGTGATACTGACACAGTGACCGTATTCTCTGAAAAGAATTTCCTAAACTATAACAGCGATCGGCCATTTCAAGCGAAAAAACGGGGCAATTTGTGATAATTCTCAAATTACGAAGAAAATTAATAAAAACCAAGTTAACTTTGTAGAGGTAACATTTTCTGCACAAAGGGCAGTAAATAAATACAGCTTATTCAAAATTTAATTCAAAGGTAAAACTTCTTTGTTGTGTGTTATTTATTGATTATCAATTTTAGCAATTTCTAAAATCCTTTATCGCATTTCCAATTCCAATAAACAGCAAGTATGTGTACTACAAGCTTTTCATCATATTATCATAAGCTTGTTTTCTTCCCGTTAAAAATACTGAAATTTCCACGTTTCTTTCAAAAAAGATATTTTTTGTAACACTCGGTGTGCGCTTCCAACTCACCGCTCAGGAGCGAGGTATATTTCGCCCGATTTGCGCATTATGTGAAACAAATTGAATACATTATAAAATAAAATATATTTATTCTCCCTACTGAAAGTAATTAATTTTTTGAAAGAGAGAAAGGTAGAATCAGGCTTACTATTTTTTCTGCTTTTCCATATTTGTGTAATAAAAACACTCAAATTAATTTAACAAATGTATCCTTAGTATCCAGAGAGTATTCATTGAAACATATGACAGCCCTGATAAACTGACAGCCGTTAACTTTTGTCCACAGCTTTTGAATATAGAACGTTTGGGTACAAAACATGCTAATCGAGTGCGGTTCGCATGAAATAAGTAATTCGACCGAGCGCTTTTGGTATGTTCCGGAAAAGCTTTCTAATTTTTGAGGTGACAAACGTAAGCTTATTTATTATTAATAATATTATTATTAATAATATTATTATTAATAATTTTGACAACGGATATTACTTTTCGAAATCAAAATTTCAACAGAAATAGTTTATTAGTGACTTTCGTTATGAAAGCTTTTCTGCGTCACTGTTACATTGAGTTCAAAGTAAAAAACAATTATTTGCTTAAAATTACAGAAAAGTAAGTTAAGATACTAACGAAAGTATTTACTTAATTGAAATTCATAATTTCATTTTATTAATATGAAATATAAAAGCATTCAACACCCAACACTTTTAACACTGCCAGCGACACGTCTTTATACATATTAGATTAATACAGTTTTTTTTATCTAGTCTTAAACGAGATTTGCTTGCGTGGAAAACGATCTCTCGAGTCTGAGAACCTGAAATAACGTTGACATAATCGGATCTGAAGTAAGTTACTGCTCGCCAGGTCACGACTTGAGCTTGAAAAATATTTTTCTCTGCTGTATATGGAACGATTATGCTTATTGACGCTTTACCACTTTAATGAAATTACCGTTATTACTTTTAAAATCAGAAATATGACTGAAAAGAGAAACTAATTGAGATGACACTGCTATATGTACAGCTCGCTACAAAATCTCTTTGGAAATCTGGCATTTTTTAAGTAAGTAAGTATACAGGATGCGTTGGAAGGAATGCATCGAACATTAAATATGTGCCTAGTAAACAAATGAATACTTTCAAAATGCGTAGGGAACACCTAACAAACTTGATTTAATTTAATTTAAGATGTAGATAAAAATGTACAGTTGCGAAATCATAAAGCGAAACATTTAACTTTGGTTAGTTTAAATCAGGCCTGGGCATAAAATACGAGAAGAGCCACGTTGTAGTATCTCCCACTATTCGATACTCGTCAATGAAACGTCAATAAGAATGAGCCAGCCTGCCAGCCGATCGTGTACCAACAGAAGTTATAAAACGTGTGGCTCTCGTGAAATACAAACATGAACCAAAATTATGAATTTAAGTACCTGTGTTTTATAAACAGTACAGGTAATGCAGAATTTATTATTTGCGGTAAACTGTTTAGCGTAAAACGGTATAATATTGCTCGTCACTACAAGATTTTCCATAAAGAATATTATCTACATAAGTTTTGTATATCGTTGGTTGTTGAAATTGAAGCGACTGAGCGTCAAGTGGGAATATACCCCGACATATTCCCCTCGCATGATTAGGCCTGGTTTACATGTTACTGTGGTAACTCATCAACATTTGCATTTAAAAGTTATTTAAAATAACCAATGATTTCGTTAAGTCAAACAAAAAATTATCATACAAATATAACAGGAATAATTATTTTACTTATAATTACAGTCACACACATAAAGTTTTTAATAATATCTACTTATACAGCCATTCATGATTGAATTAATGTTTCTAATACATTCTAAGTCCTAATCTCATATTTGTTCTATAGGCTTTATTGATTCAATTGATTGATTCACTGGACGTTAATTTCTTCTTGCGTTTTCGCTAGAATGACGATATACTGGGTGATTCAAAATAAGTGTCCGACCTATCAACCACAGCTAGGGATACCGATACCCTATAAGTTTACTACCCGGGTACCCGTTATTGATACCCGGGTATCAATAACCCGTTACCCGATAAGTACCCGGGTGTCCTATAAGTACCCGATATCCGACAACTACTTAGCTATCCGATAAGTATCGACTAACAATTTAAAAAACCAGTATAGAATTATCTGAAGTAATTGATGCTCATTCGAGCAAAATGTTAATGTAGGTCACATCAGGCAAAATGAAATGAAGACTACTTGGTTGTTCGGCAATTTCGGAATATCGGGTAACGGGTATTTATCGGGTTTCGGGTAGTTATCGTGTAACGGGTATTCAAAAAGAGGAACCGGTTCCATTTTAATAAACGGGTACCCGGGTATCTAACCATCCCTAACGACAGCCAATACGCAGAAAAAGAAAACAAAAAGTCTATATGCATAGAGGATCTAATATCCATAGTTTTTGAGATAAAATGCATTGAAGATTCAGATATAAATCGGTTGATGGGCACTAGTACAGCTGTGTTGTGTCACAAGAGCAATGAACTCGCTTGGAATAGAAAGAAACACTAGCAATGTCCGGTCAAAAAGCGATCGTAATTTGTCGCTGTTTTATCTGTTCATAACTAGAGTTTACCTTGAAATGAAACTGTAAAACGCTTTCATTTATAAGTTTCTGCGAAAAAGAAAATCTTTAATACACAATTCATTGATTCGAATTTCGGACTTGTGTATGTATGAGAAAGAAATGAATCATGATTTCCAATTTGGATTTAAAGGAGGTTGATTTTTGAAATGCTTTTAAAATGGATTTACTTCTTGCAATTTCGCACTTGCATGACCTGAATACGTTCCTAGCGGGTCAGACACTTATTCTGAATCAGCCTGTAGTAAAGAATTTAAACTGACAACTTTTTTCTCATATCAGTAAATTAATTAGGTTAAAATAGGTCCGTTCATTAGTCTTGGTCGGATTTGTTTTAAAAGCTGTCGAATGAGTTTTCAATCACATTCGTTTATCTCCGAAGTTTTTTTTTTGGCGCGAGATAAACGAATACGACTGACAAATTACATTTGATAACTTTAGAGTAACTCTTAATAACTCAAGCAAGCACACCTTTAAAATGATACACCAAGAAAACTTGATTTGACTTGTTCCGCTTTATGATTCCGCAGCTGTACTGTTATGTTGTTCGTAACTCATTGTAATGTCGCAAAAATATGATAGATTATAAATTACGGAAGTTTGGTACCTGACTTGTGATTGTATTAAACACAAGAAAATTGACGACCTAATTTTGATTGCTGGAAATAATCCCTTAAAATTTAGTTTATCTTTGGCACTTTTTGGATATAAGATAGGATGTTTATCGGATTTTTTTAATTCTGGAAGCAAAACTGACATTTTGATTGACCAAAATTTAATGCTTGCCATTGTACAGGCTGAAATCAATGAATAATATAATTTGTTCACAAATTAAGAGACCACGATTGGTGTTGCCTTATGAAAAATACAACTGGCAACGCTGTCCTAGTTAGAAATTTGTTAAGAAAATGACAAATTTATGATATAAATGAGAAGGTTCTGAGTTCTGAATTTTTAATAAATATGATAGATTATTGGTTGATGAGTGTTTCTTTCATTTTAACATTGAAAATGTTTTTCTACTTGCAGGCATTGAAAAAGATTCTCAAAAGAGACGTAAATATGAATGATACAATAAGTATTAAAATTGATTTGACTAATACCTTAACATGACAACATGAAACTTCAAACATCTTACCTACATACGATGAGTTTCACCAAAGAATTGTTAATCAGCGATTAATTTAATTCTCTGATTAAGGAACGTCATTGGACGAAGTTAACAACAGATTTGAAACAACCATTTGTATTGTTTCACCCAACCAATCACAGGCTTTAATCACACTGTTAAATTAATCAGTGATTAAATAATTTTTGTGAAACTGGGGGTTGGTATTTTGATATTTTACACCCTTTTGTTATATGTTTTTTTTTGAATGCATCGTTGCAATCAGGACAAAAGGTACTACCAGTTTGCTAATTTAACCGTATCTGTAACTTTAATAATAAAAAATTTAGCAATAGTACCGAGTTAATTTCGAACAGTCTGTATATTCGAGAAAGTACTTACAAATCTATCATAGTGTTGACACAGACGCTTGGCAAACTGCCACTGCAAACATTAATTCGGATTTGAATAATATTCTGCAGATTTCTGCTGTACACTCTTTAAAAATTAATCCAAATAAATCTGCAGTTATACTCTTTGGAAAGAAAAAGGTTTGCTCAGATTTATCTCAACTTGTTGAAATTTCTATTAATAATGCCGACATACCTATTGTTACTAAAGCTAAAAGTCTAGGATTTTACTGTTACTTTTGATAATACATTTCGCTACAGACACCAAATAGCTAGTTTTTTGAGAAAAGGATATGTAAATTTAAAGAAAGTATATCCTTATAAGATTATATTCCTATTTCTTTAAAAAAAACGCCTATGTGACACACTTGTATTATCCCATTTTAATTATCGCGGTTCTTTGTGTCACACAGCTATTGACCTTTTTACTGCACATCGCATACAAAAAATACAAAATATGTGTTTACGTTACATTTATGGAATACAAATAAATCTCGCACAAACTGAAAGATCTTAAATGGCTTTCTATGGATAATCGTCGAGAAATGTAGACTTTATGCTTGTATCAAAAAATTATTTTTACAAACAGGCCCACATATCTCTTTAATAAAATTAAATTTAGGTCTCATAATTTAAAATAAAAAAGTGACGCCCAGATCATGCGGAACATCCTGTGGACACTAAGCTAATTTTAAAATGTTCTCCGCATGGTACGAAGTAACTTTCATTTGAATCTTTTTTGTAAAATGAGTCGCCTTAAGGATGGTCTGGCCCACCTAAAAAAAACTGTTTTTCCTTATTAAACTGAACTTTTTGTTAATGTGTAATGTATCAAAATACGCGCATTTTAAATCTCTACGGGGTTTAACTAATTTCATTAGCGAAAAAAATTATACCCCGCTGTAATTTTGAAAAACACAATTTTTTAATTTCTTTTTTCCTATTTTCGATGTGTAAATGAATAGCAAATTAAAAGAAATTTGTCACAGTAGTAAAGGATGTAATTGTAGAGGGGACCAAACTAATATTAATGCATATAAAATCTAAATTATTTAAATATCGTTGTTAATGTACATATATTTCGAAATTTAACAATTATTAGACCAAGAAAATATGCCCACTTAAACGACATAATGTACTTAAAATAGTGTACTAATAAGTGATATTGAAAGTCATTTCAATTTTGATTAATTTATATATTTACATTGCTCTAAATTGCCATTTAGTTCATGGGAGTCGCCGCTAGAGGCGCAAGATCGTTGCCAGATGCAAAATTTCCCTTTCCAGCGATAAACTATACTGTTTTCCATAAGTAAGAATTCTCCAGATCTAAATAAAAATTCTTAAACTTGGCAACGCAGGTGTGCTTCTGGTAATGTGCATATTAGGCGCAAATTTCAAAGTGAAGGCAGGGTTCGACTAGCGTTAAGTGGAACACTCTGTATATTCAAACCATTCGATCTTAGTTCAAAGATGTTTGCAATTTTGATCGTACTTAGTGTTTATTTTCCTCAAATACCTCTGGAGGCACCATATAATTATTTTCAAGCAATAAATTCTACCAATATTCTACAGTGAGTACAAAAGGAATATATCTGGTAGGTTGCGAGTTTTAAGAACTGCTGCCATCTACAGTAACATTTCACTTCTTCTAATGAATCTGTACATGATCATATTTTTACAGGTAAGCATATTCCAAAACCAACTAAATGAATTTTTTTAAGCTCACTGTGTATTACCTACACAATGATCAATGAATAACTTTGAAAAGCTTAATAGATTAATTATATCTGATTGATATACCTTAAAAATGAACTTCCGCGTTGAACATTAAACTGTCAAGTCGTAAATCTAGATTATTTATCTCCCTTGAGTTTATATTCAGTGGTCCGTGTTAACGCCGCTGTTTAACCCTGATCTTCCTGCGTTTTAATAAGCCATTTTAAGGCGGAAGGTAGCGTATTCAAAATTAGATAAATTTTAAAACACATACATTTGAGTTCCTTGTAGACAGATATATATTATCTGCTGGCAATAAATCATGGCTTTAAGTCCGTTTGGGACAGTAAATAGAACTTATCGCTGTTTCTAGCCTGCGTGCTGAAGATAACGAATATTTGTAATAGTTACACTGTATTATTTAAATATTGTTGAATAAGCGGGTTTAGCATGAAGATGATCTCTGATGGTATAAAGTTATTAAGTTAAGCAAATTTGTTTATTTAATGTTTTTTTTTTTCAAGTTTTAGATAAGAATGTTGTTACGGTAAACAGCAAAGTATAAAGAAATTGAAATAATTATTTTAGCTGTGGAATTTTTATGGGTTTCAAGAAAGGTAATAAGACTAATGCGTAAAACAATAAATGAGACACGTTAAAAGTAAAACGGCTACCTAAGCGTTGCACGTTCGAGAAAATACTGTAACGTGTAACTTAATTGGTAAATAAACGTAATATATTCAGCGTTTTACACTCATATATCCATATAAGTAACATTTACGTAAATGTCAGCACATATTTTAGAGTCTATTTCAAAAATTGTAATAAAATATGTGTGATATTTAAGATATTAAGCAACATAATCGCTTCATTTAGTACTTAAAACAACATAAATACTACAAAACGAACTTGGTATTAGCATACGAATTTATATTATTGTAGAATTTAAAAACCTATGCAGTATTTTTAGTTGATTTCAATTAATAGAAACAATTGGAAGTATGTTATTATCACGATAGAAGAGGATTTGGAATGCATCTACACAAAATAGTTTTAAACTCGTGGATTAAAAATACGTAGTTATATGAGCGAAGTCGTAACAGTTTTTGAGATTCATGATGCAGTTCTAAGTTCGATCGTAAGCATCGTAGAGTATTGACGAACTATATATTTAAACGACTCCGTAATACCATACGATGCATACGATGGTTCATTTCTTTATTCAGAACGATTCTTAATTGTTCTGAAAAAAAAAATAAAAATAGTCCTACGCACATGAATGAGTACGATAAAATCTCTTTTATTTTCTACTATTTTTGCGTGAGCACTTATTTTACGATGTATTTTTTTGAATTTAAATCCATTTTTCCATGCTTATAAATTTCGAATTATTATGAAACTGAAATGAAATAGGTACTTCGTATATATTTTTAATTAAAAGGAAATTTAAGTGGATATTAGTAATGCTTAAATTTGTAAGGTAAAAAAAGAAGATGAATTTCAAATAAGACAACGGGCACGAAAGGGAGCAAAAATAAGAAATGATAAAATGTCATAAACTCAAACTATTAAGAAGTATTCTTGAGTAGTCAAAGATAAAGTGGAAGAGTGTAAACGAAAAATACTAACAAAAATTTATGTAGAAATAAAGATGGAGAATGGCTGAAAAAGAGTACGAGAGTTCATAAACCATAATGGGATGAATAAGTCACATAGAAAGAGTGTAAACTGAAAGAGGTGCAAAGAAAATGTTATAATCAACTTCCGGGGTGATTCAGAATAAGTGCCTGACAGTGAGGAGCGTTATTACTAAGGTCATTCCCGCTTACATTTAAGAAACACTAAAGTTAATGTCAGCCTTTGCTTATTAAAATTTTATTCTTTCTGTGATTCTCCAAGATTGCTAAATTGACACCGAAACGAAAGTTACAGGAGGAGTTACTGTTTCTTTTTTTAATTGCAGTGTGCATTGCATGTATTTGGCTACAAATTGAAATTACACTTTCAACTATTTCTAAATACCGCAAGAACATTTTATAAGACGAAGAAAGCAATAAAATAATGAAGGCGCGTAAAGTTTGATTATCACAAATATTGAGTCAATAATTGAGAAAATTCTTCACCTCGATAATAATTCTGCAATGCAATGAATTCACTTTCTTGTATAGCAAAATAAAGTTATTAAACAGACCAAAATAGTTTATAAACAACACCAATATTAACAAAGTACTTTACAGGAAAATGGTTTGTTTACTAAGGTAACACAACTTGACAGCGTCGTAGTTCAAATTTGACATGTAGAGGAACATGATCTAGTGATTTTAACATGTTAGTAGAGCAGGGATTATAGGCAAGCCGAAATGAAGAAAATATGCACATGTAGGTACATGCAATCTTCTTGGTTAAAATATGCCTTAATGTATGCAGTTAACTTCATCAACATTTATGCCATTATTGCACGATGTAGCTCTTTTTTTAAATACAGTAAAGTTTTGGTTAACCGGATTAATTAATGCGGACCTAAATCCGTATAAGTGAAAATCCGTATAATCGAATTCATTTATTAGAGGTACTTAAAAAGCGTTGTCATACAAAAATAGCACTATTTTTAATTATACTTACTTATCCATAAAAGAACAGAAGGTGATGAACAGACAATAAAAAACATAAACATTATAAACAGATATAACATCGTAATCAGATCTATACTACTTAATTCTAGAAATATGTAATTTTTGTTTGCTTACACTTTTTTTTCACGATTGAAATTGCTACCTGTTTTTTTAAGCGCCTCTGTGCTACTATTTCAATAATTTGAGCATTATTTTCTTCTGCCCATTGTAGACATATATTTAAGCTGTTCACGGCATCTTCGTGTTTAACGAGGTTTTGGGGATCAGTGAAAGCAGCATGTTCCTCTTCTGAAGGCAGGTCTTCGTCTGCATTCAGATGATCATCGTCTCGATCTATCCACTCATTTTTTTCTAGTTCTGTAACATGATCATCATTTGGTATGAGATTGTTTAACATAGTTGCCATGTCTTCAGTTTCTTTTTGTCCTGATTCTAATGACGCTATGATCAACTTTTCTCTCAATAAACTTAATGGAAGAAGATCATCGGAGTCTTCCAGCTCAGGCTATAATGAACGAGGAAGAATGTTGTTTCAACACAAATTTTTTTCGGATATGTTATCTCAAGAATGATATAAAAGGAACACTGCATCCTTTAATGTGAAAGGTTTTAGGCATTTTGATGTCTTCTTCTTCAGATGTTAACAAATGTGTCAAGAGATCTTTGCGATATCTAAGTTTCGTTAACCGAATTGCATTTTAATTCATTGGCTGAATCAAAGGAGTGCAATTCGGTGGTAGGAAAACAGCAGAAATATTGCCGTCATCGCTTTTTAGCTCTACCTCCTTCGGGTGTGATGGAGCGTCGTTGTATATTATTAATAAAGTTTTAGATGGTAAATTATTGTTTATCGAACATGCTTTCACTTGTTTAGTAAATGATCAATGAAACTATTGAGAAAACAACGCCGATGTCATCCATGCATTGTTAGTTGCTGCATATTCAACTGGCAGTTACGTATTTTTGAATGATCGAGGAGTTTTTGATTTTCCAATAACTAACAATTGGAGTTTATGAGTTCCATCGGCATTTGTACAGGCAAGAAACGTTACTCTTTCTTTGCTTGTCTTTCTGCCAGGTGCCGTGTTCTCCTTGGAGTGTACTAATATTTTATCCGTCAGTAATTTCCAAAATAAATTTCCTTACGCAACTATAGGACTACACTGAGGAACCACAGTGGTGCAATACATAGTTCCAGGGGAAACCCCAAAAACGTATGTTCATATATAGGGGAACTACATTCTACATTTAGAATGCTGAATTGCATATGTTACACAGGATAACAGAAACACCAGCATTCCGGATAACAACATACATAATGCAAAAAATAATTGATCCGGATAACTGCTGAACCCGGAAAACTAAAGATCTGGATAATGAAAATTCTACTATATTTTGAAACTATCATTTTTTACAAAAACACAGGAATTCTAGAACTCTTTTATTTCAAAGTAAAGTTATACATCGTGAACCTACACATAGCTTCCTTAATACCTACATCCTATGGTTCAGCATAGTAACCATAACAGCGTAATGTTAAAAGCCCCTGCGTGCAATTTTATAGGACTCGGAACAGTATATTCTGTATCAAGGTTAGAATTAAAATTCATTACTAGTGGAAAATTCCAGAAAGAAAGAAGAAATATACTGTTTCTTAATTATTCCAATAAAGTAAAATTAGTAAGAAACTGTCACAGATTTATTTATCACACACAATGTAATATAATTGTTTCAATAAATAACTTGTTTTATTCAGATTTAATTGTTTTTGATTTATACTTTCTGGTCATGGAGAAAATAGTCTATTACTCGGTTTTCGATCTATTCATGGTTCTTCACGTTCGCTACGCTCGGATTCGGAATTTTCCACTAGTGTCGAATTTTAATTCTAACCTTGATACAGAATATACTGTTCCGAGTCCTATAAAATTGTATGTAGGGGCTTTTAACACTACGCTGTTATGGTATAAAAAAATACCCATCGGATCCATAAAAAAGTACTTTTACGGGTGTTTCTTGCATTATTTTAGTTTTGCATAACTGACTTCAACCGCGATATTAAAGTCAGAAGGCGAATTAATAGATACTCCATGTGACCTTCTTATAACAAGAATCTTATTATAAGAAATCCCACACATCACATAGTTACAATCACTTCTCCCTGATAAAACACTGTGGTAATACAAACGTTCAATTTTTGCTGTATTCATTTGCAAGTAATCTTAAAATGCAGTAATTTTACTAAATTACCATGAATTGATACACATACATTGACATTGTTTTTTCGAGTACTGTCTGTGGTTAATGGGTCAGACACTTATTTTGAATTACCCTGTATAAAACCAGACATTCATTAAATCGGGTGTTTGTGAAATAAGTGCAGAAATTTAAACCTGCATTACATCACTATAAATGGGAACGATTAAACCTACGTGTCCTTAATAAAGTTTTATACATTTCGAGAAAATCGCAGTTGAAAATCGGCCAAGAATCGTACGTCTATGTCTTTGAGGTTGGTCAAGAAACGGAAATTTTATTTAAGAAAAAGCAATTTTTAATTTTTGATTCATTCTAATTTTTGATATTATTTGCAGAATGATGCTCCTAAATTATTACAGAACCATCTATTACCTATACAAAAAATACCGAGTGTTTGTGAAACAAGTGCAGAAATTTAAACCTGTAATACATCACCATAAATGGGAACGATTTCGAGAAAATCGCAGTTGAAAATCGGGCAAGAAATAATAGTACTTTTAGGTCTTTGTAAAGAAAAGGAAATTTTATCGGAACAAGAAACAATCGTGCAATCGAGCAATGAGCTTTGCCGAAGTCGAGAGGCCAATAAAAGCGTTCTTTTTAACGTCGCAATAAGTCGTATTACAGCTAAGTGAAAAAATTTGCTTCAGTTTTTTAATTATGACATTATTTATTGCTTCGCTTTCTTTGGGATCAACAGTTTAGTCTGTGAAAGGTGACTGAACGAGAGAAAGCTAAATATTATTACTATCTACTTAGTATTTTTATTACTTATGCCGCATTTCATCAACGGCGAGAGAACAGCATTTCAGAAGAGTGTATTCATAATGCCGTCGACAGTCTTTGACTAATCCTGACATGCTCACGAACACAAGAATTATTTTTTCGCCGAGCTCATTTGTGTGTCGCTAATGATGGACGTCACTTCGCACAATTGTTTGTAACATTTCTAAATGTCTAATAGTGAACGTTTGTTTGAACGTGATCCTCCACACAGATGATATTCGGTGAGTCTGTCTTGCGTATTAGTCATTCCCGCGATGTTTTCTGTCTACGATCAGAGAACCAAGTTCCGTAAGTTTTTTTTTTGCTATTTCATGGGCGCCGAATAAGGGACGGATACAGAAATTTTCTTTCTGTTATACGATTTTTTTTTTTTGTATCTTTTTCGTGTTGCTTGTGATGTCGGCGTACTGTGGTTAAAAATTTTGCACTTATTTTGCAAACACCCTGTACAAAATACACATGCACAAAATATAAGGTACAGAATAAAAATAAAAATGAATCATTCTACGTATCTATAAACTATTTATTAAATCAAAATCGACTTGGATTCTCGTAGTAAGATTCTTTGAAAGGATAAGTGTCATAGACGTATATAATTAGCCGACTTAATATTTCAAGAAGAAACATATCGTTGTGACACTGACGCGCAGTCACTTTATAAATTATCTGTATCTTAGACATACGGACTACTCAAAATAATGTTGACAAAGAAGTGATTAATTTCATTGCCAGATTTATTATTAGAAAATTCATTCATTCATTTTGGTTTCAGAATAGAAGTTATGTACTTACATAATAATCTCCATTTCATAATATTAACAATACCTTAACTCCTTAAGATAAAATGTTTTACTTTTATTGCCACAAACAAGACAGTTGTCGTCACTGGTCATTAGCAGTAGTGCCCGAGCAAATTACTTACAAATTATTACCTTACCTGTATTTGTTCCATGATTATTACGTAC
Organism: Prosopocoilus inquinatus; assembly: GCA_036172665.1. Taxonomy (NCBI): domain Eukaryota; kingdom Metazoa; phylum Arthropoda; class Insecta; order Coleoptera; family Lucanidae; genus Prosopocoilus; species Prosopocoilus inquinatus. The sequence continues at coordinate 26,835,306 of CM069876.1, read as the reverse complement.
GCACATCACAACTAGTTTGTACTGATGTTTTTATCGTTATTAAATGTAAATTTATTGAATTTAATTAATCGAGGCCATAAAAACGAATTAATAAATAAATTAATAGCGAAGCGCGGTGTTCAAGGTGCGTGTTCCGTAAACATAAGCAAATCTTGCAGCTTAACACGTCTGCTTTTCTCATCATGTGGAAGACATATATTTTACGTAAATTTTTACTAAGATAAATAATACTTCAACACCACTATGAAGATATTTGTCACGTTAAGAAAACAAGAGCTGGTCCATATGAGAAGTTTAGTTCGTCATTAAAAAAAATAAGTTAACCACGAATTGCTTCCAAATGTTACAATCTTAAATTATGTGAATTATCATAGAGAAAATGTTAGAATTTCAAGATTTATAAGAAACACCAATGGAAAAAGATGTTTATTCTCTCTTAAAAATAAAAAGATTTCTATTTATAAAAGCTCAAAAAATTGTACGCAGGTCTGTGATTTTAATATCTGGAATAATTGCATCTAAGATCCATACGACACCATTATAACTTTTCAAACATTTCAAAAAATATACGCATACATATAGGAAATTCTGAGTTACAATTTTTTGATACTTCAACTTTTTGCAAACATCAAACAATAACTCTTCAAAAAAAAAAACTATGTATTCGTAATAACGGTGTCACCGCCATCTTTTCCTGCACCTCGGCCGTCCTGACATGATTCCGTCTCGGATTCATTTTCTTCAGAAAAATTTTCCATCCAAGGTATCATGTATTCAGCACATGTAGATGTTTCCATTGGTCCTTCATAATATCCCTCTCTACAGACATCATACCGTTCGTTGGATTTTACTTTTGTTATCTTACACGGACCCAAAAAATTTCGCTTAATTTTGAACTGAGTACCGAATTGCGTTCTTTTAATGGCTACTAAGTCACCAACTTTAGAAAGTTTTGCTTTTTTCTTCTCAAATCAGATTTTTTTATTTTCTTCCTGAATTTTCAGTACATTGAGAAAAATGCTGAGGGATATTTTCTTTTAAAAAACGACTCTGCAAAATTAAGAGCTTGGAATGGTTTTTCTTATGTATTACCACTGAGGAAAATCATTCCCATACTGTTAATTTTGCAGATCAGTACACTGAGTCGTTTTCTAACAAGAATCGGAATAAAGCGCTCGTACGCTTTTCTCAGTGTAGCTACTCTTTGCTTTGTTTTCTTAATTCGTCGCGCTTATCTTGAAACTGAACAATCATTTCTTCTTCAATTCTTTTGTAAAGTTCGAATTCTAGTTTTATATTTCGAGGATTATTTAAATTTAATTTAGTTAAAATTGGAATAATAATCCTGTGAATTCTTTCCACTTGACCTCTGAATTCGCCCTTGCCCTACGCTTCACCTTTTGCCTGAATTTGACTCCAATAGACAATGAAATCACCGTCTTCTTATTTAGGTACACCTTCTCTTTCATCCTCAACTTCACCTTCCGCTTCAGCTTCGGCTTCACCTTCTTCTTTAGCTTCAGTTTCATCTCTTTCATGTTCAGATTTAGTTTTACCTCTTTCATGTTCAGCTTCATTTTTAGTTTCACTATTCCTTCAACTTCAATTTCAACTTTTCCTTCACCTTAACCTTTCCCAACGTTTTCTTCAACTTTTCCTTCATATTTACCTTTTCGAACATCTTCGACTTTTACTCCTTCTTCCTTCCTGTCTCTTCCTTCAACTGTATTTTCTATTTGATCTTCGCTAGTAGACATAAGCGCTGATATAGTTGCTTCATCGGCTGCTATCCCTATTAATTCACCTTCAACATCTTTAGATTCTGCTTCTGCTTCTGTTGTATTGATATCTGTGCCGCACTGGGCGATTTCAGGTTGATCCAGTATTTGAGCTTCTTTTAACAATACAAACATCTTTTTCCGGTAAAACTTTACTTTCTTTTCAAATAGAAGGTACTTTACTCTTAACCAAATTTCACGTTGTCTCGATTCCTAACCACTCTGTATGTTATTTCGCAATTTTGGTAGCTGCTGAAAACTCGCTAGAAGAAGCAAAACTTTTTACGAAGAATGACTTTTCTTCCTAAAATACGAAACAAGGAAGTTTATAGGTACAGTTAGTTCCATCCGGGGACACACTGTTTAATATACATCACTTCATCTTAAATAACTGATCTACTTGTTATTTTTCTCATGACAAGTACGTATTTCTGAAAACTTTCTTCTTTCTGTATGTTCTGCATGCATCCTTGTTTATATTCCTGTTTCAAATTTATGAAAAGCTTCGCTATTCCTTTTAGACACTTTTAACATAAATTAACTTTTGTATGTCATTCCATTTTATTATATCTACAATTTTTTCAAAATTCTTTAAACATTTTTCAATTGGTAATCCATCTTTCCTGTCGTAGAATCTTCCTGGAATCTTCAACATCTCAGAAAGTTAAAACAAACTATTTTGACGCAACGGTATTGGTAGTATTTGCATTACCTAAATACGCACATCGTGTATTTGTAATAGTTTCTTTTTCCCGGTCGCTCTTTTCAATGTTTTCTTCGTTGTTTTGATTCAGTCTTGGGTTAACGAAATTTTCAAGAAATGAACATATTCTGTTGACTATTTCTTTATGACTACCTGAATAGTCCAAATCAAGCACGTGACAAGCAGCAACAAGATCGACAGTAGTCAATTTTTCCTTAATGTCATTCAATTTTAGTTGTTTAGAGTCTTCGTCAAAATTAAACCTTGAAACTGCCTCAGCTTACGTCTTACTTGAGATTGGCCTTCTGAACCAAATATAATAAATTATATACAGGGTGCTGCATTTTGAAATAGGAAATCCCGTGTTAATTTAAAGGTGCTCGAATATTGGCTTCCTTAATTATTTTACAGCAAAATTCCGTTTAAATTTCTTAAAGTACTCTTCAAGATGAATCTGTCTTTGAAGTTTGAGAATTTTTAATTTGCTCAGTTTCAAGGTATTAAAAAAAAAGATTCTGTAACTGAATTCAATTTATAACAAACTATCAGCATAGCTTTGAGCGCAATGAAAGTATAACAGGACAGATAATTAATAAATCTAGTCGTTTCTGAAAAAGATTGTTGGAAAAATTTTTCCAGTAATTTATTTTAACATTTATTGATCAAGGCCGTTCTGATGGTATAAATTGAATTTCGTAACTGATCTTTTTTAAATATCTCGAAACTAAGCGAATGAAAAATTCTCAAACTTCACAGACAAATTCATCTTGAAAAATACTTTAAAAAACCTAAATGAAACTTTACTGTTAATTCGATAGTTGATGGTTTCCACGGAGTGGATTCCACCGTTGATTCCACCGTTGATTTCCACGATTGCTCCAATAGAAAAGGTCCACGTTAGGAAGAGTAGGATGACTTTCGGAAATCGGATCATTTTGAATCTTTATAGAAGGAAAAAAAAAAACGATGAATAAATTATAAGTAAGGACTAAAGGATGTGGTAATTTCTTTACGTCAAGGACAGGTATATTAAATGTAAGCTGAGAAATGTTGAATTTTAAATAGCTTTTGCCGAGAATGGGTACGTGATATCCTCCGGCAGTGAAGAGAATTTTGGATGAAGAGGAACTGGGGTTGGTAATGTGACTTCATACGCCAAAGCAAGTAGGTCGTAGTACTAAGTTTTGATGTCCTCATCTACTTTTTGGTGACAACTTCTTAGTCTTGCTGCCAATCTTTTGATGGACTGCTCTCCATCGAATTCGGTCTTCAAATCTTCTGTTATCTGCTCCCAAGTTTTTCGGCTGTTTCGTTCGTCTTGGGCATATCAGAAAAACCAGACGTTTGCCGCACCTTCAAGGAATGTCGACAGGTAGTAGATCTTCAGAGTGTCGTCCCATCCGTTGGCGATGGCCGTCCTCTCGTACGATTTGATGAACTTGATGATGTTGGATGACGAGGGGTTGAAGATTTGTGGTGAAATGAACTTCGGAACTACCGGCGTTCTAATGGAGGTGAGAGCTTCTGATAGGGTGGTGTTTGCCATTCTTATTCGTTGCTCTTCAAATGGGGATGTTGATGCTGGGAGTCGATTTTCTTGTACTTGGATTCTCGGGACTGATTTCCCTGATTCAGCTGATGCAGATATCCGCTTCTGGCTCACTTGTTTGAAGGGTAATTCGCACAGGATCTGTCGTTGTACGGGAAGCTTGGGAAGTTGGTTGTTATCCTCTTGCTCGGAAGATGCTGCTCTGCTGCTGATGGTGTGCTGAGACGTGCCCAGGATTATCACGTCCTCGTACGTGTCGTCTGATGAATCCGTACTGCTGTGATGTTGAGGATTGATCGTCTCGGATGAGCTGTCGAGGATGCTGACTTCTGTGTTGTCTTCTTTGCAGACTTCCGTACTTCTATGGGGTGGTTGAAATGGTGAATCTTCCTCGCTAAGTCCTCCTGGTGACTGTATTGTTTTCGCTTGAGCCCTGGTCCAGTATGGTGCTGACATCCGGGAATTTTGGCACTTCCACCATGTCACGCGTCGGTCGTATCCAGCAGGTTACGAGCTGTCGGCGTCCAGACGCGGGGGTTGCGTAGCTTGGGGGTGAAAAGGGAGTAACAGGGAAACTGCAAACTAACTCATTAAAACAACACGGATTACCTTTATTGTTTAAAGGTCAGAAATACAGATAACTGTATCCCTCAACGACGATCAGATTAACTGATATCTTTTACAAATTAAGCACATCTTTTATATTGCCAATGTACGTGACGTCATGACCAAATTCCACAAAACTTTAATTGAACCCGTACTTTGCTCGGTTGCTGAAAAGGTGATGTCAGGATTGTCACGTTGTTTTCAATCGTCATTTCTATTAAATCGTGAATTAATTGATTGTGTGAAAACAATTACAATGCCCGAGTTATTTGCGGATTTGCAACTTTGCGGGTTCATGTTACAAGTTCATCGTTCATCGAGTCGTTGCACCAGCAAACCGATTATCAGCAAATAACTCGTATTGCATTGGAAAAAATACATTTTAAATTAATTAAATACGATTTTCAAATTTTCCGTAATCGTGACAATAAATTTGTATAGGTTTTATTTGTAAATTTGATTACGTTCGCTATTTTATGATATGAATTGATACAAACGATAACATAAGTTTAAATGATGGTGTATTGCAAAATCAGATAGCCTTTAAGTGATTTACTAGTAGAATTTTCTTGATCCTTCTTTTTCTCACAAAAACGTAGAAGAATGACAAAACTATTTATAATTTAAAATTTACCAGATAACCTTGAACCAAACTATATATATCAATCTTAAAAGTCCATTAAAGTACAATAATAAATTTAGAGAGTTCTTTTTTATATTTCCAATTAATTAAACTTCCTCCACTGAATAAAAATACTTAACAAAAAAAAGCACAGAAAACGTAATTTTTGGATTAATCTTATAAACATTATAAATTGAGTCTAGGTTAATTGAGGAAAGTTGCTGTTCCAAGCAACATTTTTATTGGTTACCTGCGATGACTTAACACTTTCTATTACAATCTGTTCGTAAACTTAACACTTCCAATTTCACGCTCGCTAATCGCTTCCGTTTAATTCCAAGTATGTTTTTATTCACAGCTCCGGCAAACTGTTTCATGTGCTACGAGCAAGAGCAAGGCCGGGGATCGATGGTAATGAAATTTAGAAACCATGGTGGTAATGTTGCGATACGAAATTAATGAGTTTTTGCTTTTATATTTTTGTCAAATCGAAACCATACTCTTTAACATAAAGTCGTTTCATAAGCGAGCATTAATAGTTATTTGTCTTCCTCTTCTGTTCGTAGTTACTTTTTAGTTTTTGTTAATTTATTTTTATAAACATGAGTTAGGCCTGTATGACACTGTGCAGGATTTGACATACAGAAAAATATCGAACTAACCAATTCACTTCAGACACCGGTCTCTCTCACTTAGAAACTTGAAATTTTTAAAATAAATACAAAGTTTTATTAAAATGTATCACGAGCGGAAGTATAGTGAAGTTAACATTATGTTCCTATGATACAGAAATTTACAATCAAAATTCTCAATTTACTAAAGAAACAAGACAAAATTATTCCATATTAGGATAACAGATCGAAAGAGTTTGGAATACATAAAATTTTTCTATGACATGCAAAGAATTTAATGACACATTCAATTGGAAGACTTAGCAAAAAAAAAACACAAAAGCTACTTCATTCTTTAGAAACAAAATAAAGGAGGTGCTATTTGGACAAGGTACAGTAGTATTTTAAAGTCTTGTTGATAGTTGCTAGGCTTTTATATTCTAAACGTAGAGAGCTTTAAAAATAGTTTGGTTGTCGTATTAAATAGACCTACTTTTTGAATAAATTTAAAAATAACTCGGTAAATATTAAAAATAAGTAAAATATTGTTACATGATTTTTATCATCTCTTCAAGGGCTAATCGAAACTGCAAAGAAATATGTAGCGTTCCATTAAAAAAATAATAAGTTAGGTTTGTAACTCATTAAATAAACAATCTGTATATTTGAAAATAATTTTAAAGTACGCGGAATAAAAACCAACAGAACTTTAGTTAAGACGTTTTCTTGATGAAATAAATTTTAAAAGGGGCATTTTCGCAAGTTTTAAAAGTTTGGGACACCTGTACAGTGTGGTCCATTTTTGATGACTATAACTTTCTAATTTTAAATTAAATTAAATTAATTTAATTTTAAATGGGAACCGCAGTTGGCACAAATGACACAAATAAATAGCTTGTTTAATGAGGTTTTTAAAAATATAAAGTTTGATAGAATTATTTTTACAAATAATAAAGATACTAATTATTTTTTATTTCTTGGTAGCTAACAAGTCACCTATGGCAACAAAAACAAAAAATTAGTTCAGTTTTTTCCACAAAAACAGAATTATTGTTAAGTAAAATAGCTAACTTAATTCAATAAATAAATAGCTTCATGCATCTATTAGACACTGACATAAAATCACAAGTATGTAAAAATGAATTAAATCCATTTAAACAGTTCTATAATTATTAAAATGAACAGCTAAGAGATTTTTATATTTTTTAAATTGTGTTAATTAGTGTTTCTTTAAGAAATTATTGAAGTGTCAGATATTTCTTAAGTTTAAAAATGCTTTCAAGAACTTTTGCATATTAATAAATTTAATTACTGGTAAAAGTGAAATAAACATACCTAAGAATTTTTGGTAATTCAAAATTTAAGGTTTAATAATTTCAAAGGAGCATATAACACATAATTCTTCAAAACTGCCTTGATAGATATTTATATTACTCGTAGTTTTATGAGTTCTCTAATAGCATTATGCATTTCCAGTTATTTATTTTTTTAAATTAACCAGTATTATTTATTCTAAGAATGGATTTTTGAGGAAAACAACTGAATTTTCTTTTGTTTCTAGTGTCATAGATAGCTTGATAGGCACTACAAAGTAATGAAAGTTAGTATCTCTGTTATTTAAAAAAATAATTATATCAAACTTTATATTTCTGAAAACCTCATTAAACAAGCTATTTATTTGTGTCATGGCCAACTGCGGTTTCCATTTAAAATTAGAAAGTTATAGTCTATTTCGCAGAATTGGTGCAGTTTCAAGAAAAGATAATAACGTTAGTAAAATCTACATTAATTTCTGAATAAAATGGTTTTTGAATTTTCAAAATATCTTGTTAAACAACTGAGATATTGTGAAAAATAAATTTTCGGAAAAATTCGTTTTCGACCGATATTTCCCGAACGAATCGAGATAGCTAACTTTTGTTTTCCCCACTGTGTTTTTCTCGAAAAAGTAGCGTTGGGTCGCGAAAACGATTTTCTTCTATTCCTATAAATAACTGAGAAACTCTGTAAAACCATCAAAAATGGTCCACTCTGTACATACAGGCTATTCGTGGGAAGTCGCTACAATAGCTAACTTTCTTACTTGTATTTCTACGAAGTACTTAAATTAGGAAAGTTTGACGTCCTTTCCTGCATGATTTTATGGTGCCTTCAGAAAAACAAACGACTATCACAGTTTTCGAGATTTTCAATTGATTTCAACTTTTTTAAATGGAATGTTAGATTTTTTATCATCGCATCGCGTTCAGGATGTCAAATTAATTCCCTTCTAGCAGCGAATATCAAGATTGAATTATTTATGAAATATTCTGTCTTGAAAGATAATATTTTGGAGACATAATTAATTTGACATCCTGAACGCGATGCGATAATAAAAACCTGTCATCTGTTTTTCCGAAGGCACCATAAAATCAATAAGGAAAAGTCCTAAAATTGTTCTTATTTAAATTACTTCGTAAAACTACAAATAAGTAAGTCAGCTACTCTAGCGGCTTCCCATGAACACTTAGGCTAACAATAAGCAAAAATTGTAAGTTGAAGATCTCTCAAAGGGGAACTAAAGAAAAAGTTTTTTAATCTTATATTGCATAAAAATTTTGTTTTCCTTTTCATCGGTGGGGAAAACGGAATTCATACCAAAATGACCACTTGGTCTAAAAGACCACAATTATTGGGTTGGGTAAACCGTCAACCCGACGGGAACATGTGATAAGTCACATGATAAGAAACATCACGTCGTAACTGGTTTTAATAAATTGTGCGTCGTAAGTCTTCTGGAAGGTAAATGCACGCCCTCTCGTAAGCAGTAGATTAGTTAATCTATTATAAAAATCAAGTATTCGAATTTGCTTTAATTTTAACCTTGAAAAGATTAAATTAAAAGCATGAAAATATGTTTGTTTTAATAAATAAATTCAGTACAGTCTACTTAAAGGCTTAAGAAAGTATTTTACAATTAGTGGTAATTTCTACACTTACAATGAAATTCTCAGTTTAAAATATTTAATTTCATTTGTTATTGCGCATTTTATCGTTTGGATTTCTCGTTCTGCCTATTTTATTGTTTCAAAAAGAAAACTTAGCGGAGCGAAGAAAATATATTTGATACTTCTGTGTTAATGAATGATACAGGGTGAGTTTTATTCTGTGGATCTCGTAAACTAGTACAGTCAAAAAGTTAATTAAACAAATACAGCCGTATTCATAGATCTATGTCTATACGAATACTAAACTCTGACTACTTAGTACGAGATTAACTTCTGACTAAATGCAGCCTTTCAGAAAGTGTACACCCAAGCGCATTACCGCAACAGACGAATATATTACTGTGATTAAATTTGTTTTCGAAGTTGATTACGCAATCTAATAAAAGAAATAGAAGTATTAATATTGGGACTACGCAAAAAATTGTTATTGATTAGCAAATGTGTGCAGTCACAGTACACGAGATACAGTTCCTTGTGAAATCAATTGCAGTGGTAGTGGAATTGGTTCAGCAATATTCTTATGTAACAATTATAGTGTCTCTTGAACTATAGTTTCTGAAAATCTATTATAAAAATGTGATACTGACACAAAGTGACCGTATTCTCTGAAAAGAATTTCCTAAACTATAACAGCGATCGGCCATTTCAAGCGAAAAAACGGGAGAATTTGTGATTTTCTTTGGATAAGTACTTTATTTTTAAGTATTCATAATATTTTATTGGATAATTTTTATCGATGTGAAAATACTATGTAAACTGAAGATACTTTTACCTGTGTTCAAATTTCAAGTACTCATAAGAGTTATTAATTAAAGACAATGATCAATCAACAATCCTGGAATGTCCTGTCCGTTTCGTAAATTATTCCCGGCCTTAGTTTGTACGAATAATGTTATAAACTAACCTATACAGTTTGTTTTTAAATCTCTGTCAGAATATTTAGCTAGGGGATCAAACATTCGCGATATACTTTTAATGAATCAATATTTTGACCAACAGCTCTAACACGTTAAACATCTTCTATATCTTCCAATAAATCATAAAAATCATCCTCCATAATTCATCAATCCATTAATAATAAAAAAATGAAAAGGTAACACAAATAAACTAAAATAATATAACACTGTCTACTTCATCGCCTCTTGATAAATTTATCAGCCAGATAATATCCCTGGAAACTATTATCTCGATACTGATTTCCTAAGATATTATATGGCAGATAAATTATTATTTATTATCAGGAGATAAAAAATTGGGGCTTAATCAGATATTACACTAAGGCTCTGCCGTGACTAAAATATAATCATTGACGAGTGATTAACGATAATACACTTTTAAACATGTTTATGAATAAGTCTTCAAACAACTACTGTTTTCTTCTTGGCTAACTAAATATTTAGAAAAAATGTTTTCCTTATCTGTGGTTAAATGGATATATGTAGCTTTGTTATTTTTGATTGTACAGTTTATAAGGAAAATGTTTTTGGTAACTTGCGCGGCAGAACAAAATAACCTCCCTCAACTGTGAATATTAACGAACAAGGATTTTCTACATTTTCTTCAAAGTCTACATTGTCTACGTTGTTTCCATTGTCTACACATTATTTTCATATGAAAAAAAGACATTATTGAATTATTTATGAAATGTTCTGTTTTGAAAGATAATATTTTGGAGACATAATTAATTTGACATTCTGAATGCGATGCGATGATAAAAGCCTGTCATCTGTTTTACCGAAGGCACCATAAAATCAATAAGGAAAGGTCCTAAAATTGTTCTTATTTAAACTACTTCGTAAAACTACAAATAAGTAAGTCAGCTATTCTAGCGGCTTTCCATGAACACCCTGTATATTCTTTTGTTAATAATTTTTACTAAGCTTTCTCGTCAATTTTCTTATCTCCTTTCTTCATCTTACTTAATTTTTGCTTTGTTTTCATACTTTTCTCTTCCAAGAAGATCTTTTTGCTTGTCTGAGCTTAGTTCAGCTGCAGGTCAACAAACCATTAATAAACATAACCTAACACAACAAAATAAAAAACTCTGTAGGAAAGCATGCAATGAGTTTGTCAACAATTTTCCAATACAATGTACAAGATACCAACTTGTAAAACTGTAATAACTTATTTAATCTCGTTGTCTTAACACTCTTAAAAGTTAGGTTATGTTCAGATCAACATCGGCATTACAGCGAGAGTAATTTACGACACACGTCTGATTTATTAGACAAAGTTAGTAAACGAGTCGGCTCCGCCTTCTGTGACGTTTACTTTCCTAGTCTATAGTGTATAATTTATCCCCACCAAACGTCAAACTATTTCATTTTTTCTTGTACTACCCAAAAACGGCTGTTCGTTTTGTTATGAACCGCTGATTATTGGAAGCAAAACTAGAAAACGTGGTTTTAATAAATTTAGAATTATTTTTAAACATTAAAGTTGCACATATAAAATAGTGACATCTTACTATCGCTTTTTAACAGTAGGATAGACAAATTGAAGCGGGATTTGCTCCTAATGAGTCCCCCATGCAAGGCGGCCATGCTTGCTGTCAAAGCATAATGAAAGATTTTAGAAAAATTTTGTGCAAATCGTTTTTGATTGCAGTGAGAACCTCGAGTAGCCTCTGGACAGCTGTTTCAGCCCTGCTTGGGGCTTCTTCAGCAGAAACGTAGCTCGACATTCCCACTGTAGACCAAAAACGACTTGCCCAATTTATTCGCAATTGCGATGTAAGAATGATGAACATATAAAATAGCGACATCTTACTATCGCTTTTTGACCTAACATTGCAGTAGGATAGACAAATTGAAGCGGGATTTGCTCCTAATGAGTCCCCCATGCAAGGCGGCAGCCATTTAGAACTTTTGTAAGCACCTTTCCAGGCCGTCTTGATTTTTTAAACGTCATTAGGCTGATATTTTAAACTTAATTATATCACGAACGACCCCTTCTAATAAATTAAAAATACGTGAAATTATTTTTTCCATCGTAGACAGCCATGATTTCATATTTAAGATCTCATAATAATTAAAATAAAGGTACTTTTCTCTTATACCGATTTCAAATATTTTGATTTCCTCGGTATATAACAGGAGGTATTCAAAGTTTGACACATGCATCTTAAGTTTTTAAAGATGCAGGAGATATTGTAAAGAATAATTTTTTTCTGAGAAATCAGTACTAAAGAATATTCCCATATGTAGCACACTTTCTGCCGGTCATTGTATATACAGGCTGTCCACCGAGTGCCGCGGTCTTCTCTATCGTCTAAAGTATACAAGATAGAAAAGAAATTCAGACGAGCTGAGGTGTAACTCAGTCAGCTCTATTTTCGAAAATAATTTTTGGCAATACAGGGTGTTCAGTAACTGAGAGCCATACCAAAGTTATATTTTTTTAAATGGAACACACAGTATATTTTTACATATTTCGAAAGTACACATAACGAGTAGGTAATAACAAAAAATTTCGAAAGTTTTATTTAAGAGTTTTTAAGATATTGATAATTGTGTGTAAAAAATTGCTCTACTTTGAGCTCTTATAGTTTGATTATTCATTTACATTTCATCGAGAATTTATGTAGATAGTCAATACAATATCTTATCTACAGAGATTTCACAACAGCTTCAATCTATTAGTTATTATTTCTACAGGGTGTTGAGTTTTGAAAAAGTTAATTTTTCTCAAAATTTTCATATATAACACCCAGTATATCTAAACTCTTGTCAAAGACTGCTTTAATGAGCTTTCATAAAACACCAAATGTTTTTGTCCAAACTGAACAAATCGTGAAACAGCAATTACTCATTTTTTTTAATTACAATATTGACGTTTTCTTAGTTTTTTCGACCGATACTTCTGTTTTATTATCTTGATAAATTAACAAATATTAGTTAATTTAATTAATAAATTAGAAAATAACAAAATAATGTACAAATTAAGAATAATAAGTATTAAATTAGAAAATAACAGAAAACAATGAACAAATAAAGAACGACAAGGAACCATTGGATCTAGAAAATTTATATTAAATATTCAAATTGTTTCTCAGCTTCTTGTAAATACTTCTTACTTCTTGTAATCTTGACGCCAAAAGACAGTTTTGGTTGCTTTTTCCTATTAGGTGTATCGCGTCACGTAACTTTTCATTATCAAAATTCATTTTGTTAATACAAAAAGAAGTACAAATTTGTAAAACTAGTGTCTCACTAATCTAAACAATTGTTCTGTCAATTCAAAATTCATGGCAACTGTTTTCCTATTTTCTATCAGACGGCAACGTAGTTTTAAATTTATTTTTTAAAATTATTTTAATAAAATTATTTAAATGTTTTCAAAGTAAAGAAAAATAGGAATTAGTTTAATAGGAATATGTTCAATTACTACAATAACACATATTCATTGATTTATCATCTAACTGATACAGAAAAACCGGACGAAAGGCTAAATAAAGTAAATATTCAAAGAAAAAAAAATATTTCATTGCTGTCTCTCGATTTCTTCACTTTAGACAAATACATTTGGCGCTTTATGAAATCTTATTAAAACAGTTTTCACAAGAGTTTAAACATACAGAGTGTTCCATTTGAAAATTTTGAGGAAAATTAGATTTTGCAATACTCAACACCCTGTACACATAATAACTAATAGATTGAATCTGTTGTGAAATTTCTGTAGATGAGATATTGCGTTGACTACAAAAATTCAAGACGAAATGTTAATAAGTAATCAAACTATAAGAGCTCAAAGTAGAGCAACTTTTTACACATATTCATTAATATCTTACAAACTCTTCCGAAATTTTTGGTTATTACCTACTCGTTATCCATACTTTCGAAATATATAAAATTATACTGGCTGATCCATTTAAAAAAATGTAATTTTGGTATGGCTCTCAGTTACTGAACACCGTGTATTGCCAAAAATAATTTTAGAAAATAGAGCTGACTGCGTTACACCTCAGCTCGTTTGAATTTCTTTTCCATCTTGTATACTTTAGACGGTAGAGAAGACCGCGGCACTCGGTGGACACCCTGTATAGGGCGTTCTATTTAAAAAAAAAACAAAAATTATTTTTTTCTCCAATTTGCGATGCGGTTCTGTTACTTCTGATAACTCGCAAAGATAATAGGCATAAAACCCTACAACTTTTGCATTTAAAGTTTTTCTCTAGCTTCTAAAAATGAACCCCCTAGATAGGGTGCAAAATGTAAAAAAAATCCTGTACATTAAAGAAAAAATTAAAAAACTATTAATATTGGGTTTTGGTTAAAAGTACATTAAGAAAAAAGCTTTATTTTGGTCTCTTATCAATCCTTTTCAATCTCTTCCGTACGTTTTGAGACACCCAATATACTTGATTGCTTTGAAGTTGCTAAATACTTGCATATTTTTAACAGTTTTCAAATTTTTAGTCAAGAGAATTTTTTTTTCATTCGTATGTCCATGTCATATTTTCATTTTTTGACTACTTTTAATTGACATTCATCTGCAAAGAGTTTCATCTCGCTTATCTCTGCATGTAAATATCTTCGTGCACGGATATTTAAGTATTTAAAAACTTACTTTTAGATTTATTCTTGTTTTGCTATTTAGTTTGCAATAAAAAAGCAGTTTCCATTTATTTTTATTTTACTAAATCAGAATCATAAAAAAAGCATAGGCGAATTAAATTCTGTAATAGTGCGTATAACTTTGATGTTATCGTCGACGTACTTTAAGTTTTATTCACGGAACATATGTTTTTTAACTCGTAGATTGTTTCAGAGATGCTGATAAAAGATAAAACTTTAGTTATTGAAGATTAGACCGATACACGTATTCTACGAGGAGAGCCTTTTGAAGTAGTGCACTATACCACTTAAAACTAACTCAGTTTCATGTGGACGAGTTCAGGTAGCTCACTGTATATAAATTTACTGTTTTGTAATTATGTGGTCTGTAATCTGTAGATTGCGGCGGCCTTCGTATTTGCATGGAAGTGTTTTTAAATCTCTAAAAATACGTTGCCGATTCACAAGTATCGGATAATTATCCCTATCCATTTCAGCTCACTTTAAGCTAATCGCAGACAACGTACTAATTCGCTATAATTGACTTAATCATCGAGACCAGAGACCGTCTTAGTGCTCTTATACCTAGTAGATCTTGTTGGTGGTATGTGCGCCCCTACTGGAGGGCGGTGCTATTCGACTCAACCAGACTGCGGATCGCCAGTCAAACTGCGTCCGCCGAGAAGAGTGCGTTTTCAGCTTCCATTTAGAGTTGCGCGGTCCGTAGCGTTCGGAAGTTTCGAATAAAATCTCGTGTTCGAATAATTCAAACACATATATCTACCAGCATCTCACGATCACAATCAGACAGAAATACGGGTTAGTGTAGATTTAATTTTTTCTTCCAACGTAATGTGCGGCGTTCGTTTTTAAAAAAAAGATGAATTCTTGCATACTGATTTTATTCTGCGGGGTTTCCGCTTTTGCCCTGTCGGAGAACTTTCTGAAAATGTTCGCGGGGCAACAAACCCCCTTGGATCCTTGTTATGATGACGATCGCCCGCGGAAGTGTGTTCCGGATTTTATTAATGCCGCTTTTGGAATACCCGTGAAAGCATCGTCCACTTGTGGTTTGTCGTCTCCCATGCATTATTGTGAGCCACCGGAACCGGGCGCCAATCCTCAATGCCATGTATGCGATGACCGTCAACCTCGTAATAGATTTCCCGCTTCTTACCTAACTGATCTCAACAACCCCAACAATGTCACTTGTTGGAGATCTGAACCTTTACCGGCGGCTACTTCTATTAACGCTCCACCTGATAACGTGACGCTTGTCTTAAGCATGGGAAAGAAGTATGAATTAACTTACGTGAGCTTACAATTCTGCCCACACACTCCAAAGCCGGATTCAATTGCAATTTACAAGAGTATGGATTATGGTAAAACATGGCAGCCTTTCCAGTTTTATTCGAGCCAATGTCGCAGGGTGTATGGTAGACCAAACAGGGCCACCATCACCAAAGCTAACGAACAGGAAGCACGATGTACAGACGCTCATAGATACACCGGCGGAGATAGCCTCGGTCACGTATCCAGAATAGCCTTTAGCATACTTGAAGCTCGCCCGAGCGCGGCTGATTTTGATAGTTCACCTGTGTTACAAGATTGGGTAACAGCAACTGACATTAAAGTGGTTTTTAATCGGTTACACATGCCAGTCGAAGATGTATCCGATAATCTCGATGTACTAGTTGAGGAACACAAATACAATAAACAGTTCGCCGAAGATAATCAGACCAAAGGTCCTTCCGTGCACCTAAACGAAATGCAAGTTATGGAACCAGAAGAACCTACGCCTGTCGATTTGGGTAACAATGGTATAAACGGATACCATCAAGTGACGCATCAGTATGCCGTAGCAGATTTCTCCGTCGGTGGGCGATGTAAATGCAATGGGCATGCTAGCCGTTGCGTTATGGGTCGCGATGGTCAATTGGCCTGTGAATGCAAACATAATACGGCTGGACGAGATTGTGAACGATGCAAGGCATTTCACTTCGATAGACCTTGGGGACGTGCAACCGCCCGAGATGCCAACGAATGCAAGGGTAAGCCTGTATAATGATTTACACAAATTAGAATTTTTTTTCCCATTTAAAAGGAATAAAAGCGCGAACATCGTTTTGCAATTAAAATAACAGGTCCCTAGTATGAGGTGCGAAAATTAAACAAACATTCCTTAAAAACTAATTAAGGAAGAAAAGCTCGATTACTACCACATACAGGCTGTTGCAAGTTCAATGCTCACCGTTGGAATCTCGCAAATAGCAAGAGATAGAAAGTCGATTAATTTTGGGGCAAAGTTCCGTATTTTGGTGCTAAACAATACGTAATGTATTTGGTTTATTAAATCCTCGTGGAGCCCAATATAATAGTAATTATAAACCAAGGGTGCGAAGATCAGCATTATACCCGAGACGCGCAGCGTCGGCGTCGAGGGAGTTAATGAAGTGAGACTACAAAATCTTCGGACCCCTGGTTTATATATTATTTTTTCCGCTACTAGCACATACAGTTAATATAATTGTTCTAACCGTTTTTATATTCACAACAGTTAAATGGAATTTAGTTAAAATTACTGTTTCAAAACAAATAGTCTGTGAAATCAAATAAATAGTAGCCAATTTGAATTGATATTTCTTGAATGAAAACATAATTTAACCTCCACATGTTCGTTTGACTGCAGCGCTGTACGCTTTCGATAGCCAGGCACATACAGGCTGTCCATTTTTGGAGCCCAAGCATGGGGATCTCACTTATCTTAGGAGATACGAGGTCGGTTAAATTAGGCCAAAGTTGCGTATTTTCATGCTAATTAATAATCTGAAAAGCAATTTAAATTATTCCTTTTCGTTTTGAAGATATTGAGAAAAAACTAAAATAATTCATTTTCGTTTTTATTTGTGAAATCGAAAACCGATAAAGGAAGACATTTGTAACTTACACATTATTAAGGCACTTTTTTACGTAGAATCTAAATCTGAAATTACATTGATCCGAGCTCTCAAAATTGCAGAGATACGACTGTCAACTTTTTTTTCTTATGGGCGCCATATTGGATTTTCATATTTCTAAATAAATATTTTTTCTCCGATTCTATCAATGTATCACACATTACGGTTGATTTGATTTTTTGACCAAAATTTCTATTTTTTTATTTTTACAAAGATTGCTATGGAAACCAACGGAAAACGCGGAAGAAATTCTGCACTAAAAATCACTTTTTCATCATTCAATTTTTATAATATTCTTATTGCAACACTTTAAGTACAAAACAATTCTTCGGGTTTAACAAGACAAACTGCAGTCAATTTTACATACCGCACCAAGTGGAGAATTCTGAAAGAAACATAAGAATCGTCATTGGAAAATCCATATCCATAACCCCACAAAAGTAGCTTAAACTTTGCAACTTTTTGTATTATAAAATTGTGTTTCATTGTACCTACCCATCGGAAAATAGTGTATGGGAGATAAATCTGGCCCTCTGCTGGCTAGCCGATGTCTCCGTTATTTCTTTTTAGAAAACATTTTAGTTAAACAATCAGCAACTCAGGTGTCATGATAGAGCAAGCCATCTTGTTGAAATCAACTGTTTATTAATGTATTTCATAAGAAACTTTTTTTATGAAAATTTAGGTATCCGTTTTTAGACAATGATGATTTTATGTTCGCAGTGTTGCTTGAACAGCTACTCATCATTGGTGACTTTGTATTTGGCTCGTCGGCATCGAACCATATCATAATTTGAAGGAAATTTGTATTTCCTTCTAACTGGCTTCTTATAAATGTACAAAATTTTATTCGTCATTCATTATCGCCGGGCAGAAGAAGTTCCATTTTTTTCTTCATTCTTCATACCACTTAATGTGGTAGCTTTGAAAGAATTTGGTTTGTTGAGCTAGAAGGATTATTTTTGAAAGCAGGAGTTGTTTAAAATTAAAATATTATAACTTTCGAGCTTTTAGAATTTCTTCCGCATTTTCAATTGATCTAGCTAGCGCCATGTAAGCGTCAACATCTTGATAGTTTCCACAGCGCTCTTTGTAAAAACTAAAAAATTGAAATTTCGGCCAAAAACTCGAATCAATCAAAATGTGTGATACATTGTTAGAATCGTAGAAAAAAATCTTCATTTACAAATACGAAAATCCAATATGGCGCCCGTAAGAAAAAAGAAGTTCACAGACGTATCTCTGTAATTTTGACTAATTATCTTTTTAGATCTTTTTAAGCGCTTTTAAGTTGGCAGCCTACTGAAGACGGCAGCTTAGGTGCCGAAATACGTATCTACGGATATAAAATTATTGTGGGCGGAGATTAATTTTCAATTATTTCTTGAACCACAGTGTCCTTTACTACTTTTATGACTCCTAGAATGTTTTAATAAGAAGAAAAGCCGCTTTACACCACCTCATTTGCCATTTAATTTTGAATTTGATTTCAAAAATATAAAATATTTTCTTCTTCACACTGTTTTAAGTTTCTGTTTGAGTTGTACACAGTGGTGTAACTAGAAGTCAGGTCGCCGGGTAGCAAAATTTTTATTAACGCTTTTTAACAGGTCAATTCACATTTTGAAAAAGAGACGCTTTTCATATGTGACAGAAGTGAAAAGGACTGTCAAAATGTTAAGTTAAGAAGGCACCTGGTAAACTGCGCTGGGCATTCGACTACTAAAACACAGATAATTTGACATATCATGTGCATTTATACATGTTTGCTATTTAAATCAGGTTGCTATTGAGGTTTTATTTCTGTCAAAACATAAAAAATCGAATTAAAATGTCAAATTCAACTCTTCTTGTTGTTCAAATTTTACATGGCAAAGTTAATATTCTCACTTTATGAGCATAATTTACATGAGTCACTTTGTCAAGATACAAAATAAATACGAATTATTAACGATAAAGTTTATGAATAGTTTAAACAGCGACATCCTACGATCGCTTCTTGACTAGACATTGCATTAGAATTGACAAATTGAAGTCAGTTTGATAATAAGTCATCCCGTGCAGCGGAACTATCGAGCTATGTTTCTGCTGATGAAGTCCCAAATAGGGCTAAAACAGCTGTACGTAGAGAGGCTGCTCGAGGGATTGCCTACAATCAAAAACGTTTTGCAACAATTTTTTTTTATTAAAATTTATAGATAAAATCGCGACATCTTACGATCGCTTTTTGACCTGACATTGCAGTAGGATAGACAAATTGAAGCGGGATTTGCTCCTAATAAGGAACAAATTCATCACTCTTACATCGCAATTGCGAATAAATTGGACAAGTCGTTTTTGTTTGCAGTGGGAATGTCGAGCTACGTCTCTGCTGAAGAAGCCCCAAGCAGGGCTGAAACAGCTGCACAGAGGCTGCTCGAGGTTTTCACTGCAATCAAAAACGATTTGTACAAAATTTTTTATTAAAATTTATATTAAACTTACTTGAAAAATATTAAAGCGAAAATTACGTGCCTGGATTTTATTTTTCGTTACTGTACCTTTGTTGAAACCAATTAAAAGAACTGTTGATACTATAAAACTAAAGAAAAAATTAGTTGCCCATAAAATTAACTAACCATTGCTATTGAGTGTATGTAATCAAAAATATTTCTTAAATTTGGCTTTTTTTGGTTGATCCAACACATTTTTTTTTCTTGAATCAACTAAAAAAGCCAAATTTAACAAATATTTTTTATTAAATGTAGTCAACAGCAATATTTTGGTTGGTCCAATGTATTTTGTTTTCTGAATGTACAATTTGACCGTGCATTAAACTTAATCCAATTAAAATGTCGTATTGCATTACAAAAATTATTTTAGATAAATTAATTAGAAATATCCAGCGCTCTAATTGAAATATAAAATGTCAAAGGACGTTTGTCAGTGACGCTGTCATAGACGGCTGACATTGTCAAGTTGTAAAACACTACGGTTGCTTCAATTTCGCAAAACGTGGTATGCTTACTGAAATTTTTGGTATAGTTTTGACCTTTAATTGAAATTCAAATTTTAGAACTACTGGTGACTTGGTTAGAAATTGTAATTCAGTAGCAGGCCATGATAGTGAAAATTAGATATAAGATCGATAAGGAAAATCGCTTATGGGAAAGTATGTTTGTGTTCAACAAAAATTTAGATTTCTTGATTTAAAGTGCTAGCGACCATGGCGTTTTGTTGCCGGGTTTCCTGGCAACCCCTGCAACCCCTATTGCTACGCCACTGGTTGCGCGGTTTTATTTTTCATGTGACTTTTACAGAATAGAACCGCATCCAATCTTGTTCTTCAATGTATATTTCTGAAGTCAAATTCAAAATCAAATAGAAAATCAGATAGAGTAAAGCGGTTTTTAGTATTGCATTTTTTTTCTTTGTTTTGTCTTTTCTTTGTTTTTATTCTTGATACGAGAATTTGGTGTTTCGTTTTCTTGCTTGTTGTTAATAGTAATATCAAATTTATTTTATTTTTTACTTGTTTGATATTGGTTACAAAACTTTCTTTCATTATAACTGTGTATAAATATTTATACAGGATTTTTCGGAAATGTGGTTGTAAACAGAACTTTGGCTTTTATACGGCTGAATCCTTTTTACTACACATATCAAAATTTAATGTGTACTTTGTTTCTGTTTTATACCGCGGTCTCGGTGACACTGGATTAAAAACGTAATATTTCTTAGAAAACCGCATCGTTATGGTTTTAACTATTAAATTTGAAACAAAATATTAATGTCACAACTAAGGGAGAAATGTCACGTTTATTAAAATATTGAAAATCTGGTAGAAATTCAAAATCAATAGCGTGTACCAATTTTTAGTAATTTAGGAAATTATTTTTCGTTTCAAAATGAACACCAAAAGACAAAGGAAATCTGCATCTTTTAGGCCCGGTTTCTCAGTCACAGTTTAACTTTAATCTTCAGTTTTTTTTTTACATACGAACAGATGGAAGTTAACTGAAGATTAATATTAAACTGCGACTGAGCAACCGGCCCCTGAGTCGAACCCCCAATTTGAGTTTCTCTTTTGTATTTTGCAGTTATAGGTTAGCGATAACGATCTATTAAAATATAATATTTTCAACTCTTAAACATTTCCGTTTATATCGGAAGTTGCTGTCAACTTTCTTATTTCAAATAGAACGCCCTTTTTTTACCACATGTGAATACCTTCTTAAATTCTATGTAGCATGTGGTAGATAGATTAACCTTTTTGGAGGTATTTCCATTTTTTTAAGTTCAGGTTCAGTACGTAACTTAATTATTTGGAGCAGCGGTCACGTGAAATTAATAAATTAAAGAAAAATTCGGTTAATTTAGTTAGTTTAGTTAATTTATTTCTGTATCTTGTTTTGCTAAGCGTATTTTCAATTTATTTTGCAATGATAGATTTTGTTGTGATCTCTTCAGGGATGAATAAAATAAAAAAGAAAACTGTCTTTTTTTTAATATTTCAAAAATTGCACTCATATTATTAAGATTACTGTTTAGTATCAAAATAAGCATCTTTGCCCAATTCAACTGACTTCATAATTCTGACGTTTTCAAGAGCCCAGTGGTGCGTATTAAATTTGTAACAGACTATACAGTGTGTTAAAAAATTCGTTTGCTAAATTGCTAAGTCAAGCAAAATGAGATTTAAACAAGCCCCTATGTGCAACCTAAAACAAGTAATTAATAATTACTTTTTAAGATCGTCAAAGTGACCTAGGCGACATGAATAAAATGACGTAAATTCTTTTACTTCAGTTATTAGCAATGTCTGGCAAATTTAATTCAGTTTTATTTGGCATGACATAGGTAGAAGGGTATCGTGACCAACGATTGCTACAAATCCCGTCGGGATCTAAGTGCACGACCCGTTGAGTGGAAGACAATAACGGGTTCTTGAATTATTTGTAAGAGACTCTGGTTATTACTTTACTTTAATGCTAAGATGCTTGGAAGAATTTTAATTGTGAATCATTATCCTAATCCTCCTATAAAATTCTTACTGTGCAACGAACACAAACACAAAGTTTCATATTTTTTTTTGTTGAAATAGCTACCTTTGAAGAATTTATGTCAGAGGAACTCTCAGTATTATAACGAGTGTTTGTTTCTAGCTGCGATATGTAACTGTTATGATATATATTTACTACTATACATATATAGGGGAAATATATTTTGCGCGGTTAAAATTCTAATGAAGCGGGCAATATAAGATATTAGACCGTAGCGTGTAAACAAACGCGAGGACGGCGGAGACAATTAACGCCGCTACAGCAATGTTACTCAGTATAACAAAAAACAGAGCAATATTGCCGCAATAAAAAATTACAGTTGTCCAATCAACTCTTCTTGTTTCGATGTGTAAAGATTTTTAGAGTAATTAGTTGACCTGTTGTACTTCGATCTCCGGAGTATATCGCCACATTGCATCATACAGTAAGAACGCCGTAAATTATTTTCACCGTCCCATTGCACGATGTGCCTGTTCAATGCATTTTTACGGCGCTACTGAAACGATGGCGTGTACTTATTCTAATCCTGTTCTTATTTATTACACTTCGACTATCAAAATGTTTATACATATAATCATTGCAGAAAAAAAGAAAGCAGTTTTCTACAGTTTTTAAGAAGAACGAGATTCAAATTTATTTACTATCTTCAGTGGCGGTTCGTTGGGATGGGGAGTAAAGACGTACAGTTCAGTTAAAGTAACTGTGCACGTTTTAATCCAACGGAATAGTTTAGCAGTGACTTAAACATTATGAATAGTTTATTGCGAGAGACTAAAGATTCGGTCCGGCGATTCTGATAATGTGTTATTGTGTTAGCTATAATAAAAGTATGCTCAAACTTCAAATGAACCATATGAAGTTAAATATCCAACGATATTTTAGGTAATAAAATACAGAAATTTTGCGTGTAAAAAATTATAATCATATTTTTACTATTTTATTCTTTATCTTGCCTTTATAATACCGGCTAAAAAATCTCTTAGGCTGAGTTGCTCACTGAAGGTTTAAACTACGTTTAACGTTAATTAAAGTTTTATTCTTTTTTTGGTTGTGCAGACAGTGATTAAGGAACGTAAAAAACGTAGATTATCTGTGAATTAAGATGTAAAACGTAGTTTAACAATGAATGAAAACTGTGGTTTAATACTTAACCAGCAGTTAATAAATTGCTGGTTTAATCGAACACTGAGCTTTAATGTTCTTTATTTATTTCGTTAGTTGGTAGCCAGATTAAACTGGATAGTTAGAATTATTACTTTACGGTTCAATTTGGCTTGTTTTAACTTTGATCTTCAGTTTTTGTTTTACATAGGAACATGCAGATGGAAGTTAACTGAAGATTAACGTTAAACTGTGACTGAGCAACCGGCCCTTAGTTATAATTATTACTTAGGGCCGGTTGCTCAGTCACAGTTTAACGTTAATCTTCAGTTAACTTCTATCTGTTCCTATGTTAAAAAAAAACAAAGATTAAAGTTAAACTGTGTCTGAGAAACCGGGTCTTAGTATTTTGACAGAATAATAGAAGTAGATGGTACAAAATGAACTTGCGCCTTTATAAGTCCAGTAATTGTCCTTGTCTTACGTTTTTAATATAACCTGTGGCTTAATTTATTTTATTCATAATCACAAATTTTCACGGATTTATAGAAAACATTGTTTGGTTGCAAGCATTTGACAAATATATTACTATCTCCGAGAAACATTGAGCAAACTTGGGTAAAAAGAGCAACATTACTTGCAAAGTTTCAGAAAATATTCTCAAGTGTAGGCTTAATGTTGTTATCAATCATTTGATTAAAAATAACGAGTGTTCAACAATTATTGTAGTCTGGTGGAATCAAACATTAATATTTATTTATAAACTTTTGTTCGTTCGTTCATTAATAGAATACGAGTATTACGCAATAAATTTGGAAAAATTAAGTTTTAGTAAACCAGTTTGGCTTATGTGAGTACGACTGAACGTAACGAACGAGTAAGCCATACGAGTTTAGGAAACATTTTTCTAATGAGTTTATGTACACTATTTTTCCACTTTTTATGCGAAACTTAATTTTATTAATATTTGTAGAAGAGATATAAATTACTGTCTCAATAGATGGTTATTGAAAATAAAAAAAATAGTGTGTAGGAGTAGTTTAGAACGTCGTTATACTGCAATGGTTGCGATGTCGTAAAGTCTCGCTTTATTAAATGATTTTGAATGTAGGTATCAATGTGCCTGAAGCGCAGAAAAAAATCGTACACCCAATTAATTAATTAAACAGAATCATTGAAACGGTTGTTTAGTACGCGTTTTCTGGAAAATAAATTGTATAAGATTTTCTAAAGAAAACAGAGTAAATAAAATTTCAGCAAGCGAAATTGTCTAAACGTTCGCTCAAGGCGAATTCATCTAATTAAATTTAAATTGTTTCTGCATAGCAAACTTTTTGAAATGTACTGGTTTTGAGTTAACAACGGAATTTTAACTTTTTTGAGATAATAGAAATGCAATCCTATATACTTTTCAATTAACATTTTAGATTTGGTAACGTAAGAGATTAAGCAAAAAATATTTACATTACCAAATGTCCTGTCAGAAATTTTCTTTTTATGTTTTGAAGTTTCAACAAATATTAATAATTAACATTTCACGATTAAGTATTTTTTTGATGAAGGTAAAAACACATAGAATGTGGTAAATTCTGGTTGATAACCGACAAAAATTGAAAATTCTTTCTTTTGACTTTTGCAAAATATCGCAAATTTTTTTCTTAGTAAAATCATGTCAACTGGTACTGCTTGTGTCGCGAATTAAAATGTTTGTTCTCATAATATCAAAAATGCTAAAATTTTATTTAAAAAAAATTACCTGCCTTTTTAAATTGTTTGGAATAAATATTTAAATCGTCGATAATTTAATCGTCGATTCCTCATTGTTAAGACAAGCGAAGTGGCAAAATTGTAGCCTCTGCCTCGAGATAAACTTCATCTCTTTCAACACTGGTATTTTACATAATTAAAAAAAAAAATTTCATTTACCCTCACACGGGATTCTTTTTGAACATCTCATTTCGAATTTTACGGAAAACAATTCGAAATTCCACAACATTCAATTAAGTAGTAAAACGCTGTAGAATTAACATTCTTTCTTGCCTGAATGGTTTTTTTCGCCTAAATTAGTAACGAACAGATTAAACAGCGACATCCTAAAATCGCTTTTTGACCTGACATTGGAATCAAAAACGATTTGCAACAACATTTTTTAAATTAGTAACGTCAACTGACAAGACCGTCTAATATGATTTTACTCTATATTTTTGCTTTGCTATATTTTATGAAAATTGAAATACAATTTTCTATTTTTCTCAGCTATCAACATGAACTCATCATTTTCAATAACCTTTTTGGGTGTTTTAGGATAAGTAAAAACTTTTATAAAAAAAGAACTTTTCTCTAAAACTCTAAAATAAAAAAGGTTTTTCTATTGTGAACCCAATCTGTGGACACAGCGTATGTGGGATGTAACTTGAAATAGTAAGTTTAATTAAACTAATTTGTAATGAAATCCACATATTCATTAAATCTTAAGGACACTTCTTGCGTCTTTAATGAATTGTGGGACTACGTAGGGTCCGGATGTTTTTACATATTATTCAGTGGTACAAAATGATCGTATTAGTCTCTGACAGACCTGCGTTAATAGCAGCAATCAATACACTTCAGATGTCAAAGTGAATAATTTATTAGATTTGTGTTTTTACGGAGTTTACGTATTAATAAAAAAATATATGCTTAGAACTGATTCTGAATGTTTTGAATTTTGACATTAAATAATTATTGTATTAATAGTCTCCCAGTCCTCATGATTATTTCTCTAGAAAATTGCTTATACCCATCTGTAATGATGATTACTGACTTTTTAGTAAGAATATTTCTAACGTAATTAAAAGTATGATTACAATAGACTTGGCTAATAATTTCGTTATTTTAAACAAATTTCTTGCTGCTTAATACTACATTTGAAATGTCTTAAGACATCTCTGTATTACTGTACACTTTCTAATAGTTTCTATTATTGAAAAATGTGTACTTTTTCAAAGTGGAATCTTGAATTAATGTTTAAAATATTAAGAGCTTCTATCAAATAGCCCAAACTTATTTTTCTGATGTAGGATACCTATATGTGGTTAAGATTTATGCTGCGACACTGAATGCAAAATGTATAGACTGTAAATAGCTTACGATGCTTACGATTTATAATTGCAGCATTATTTTAACTGGACATTCCACGCCGTATAATCTATATAATCTATATGTATGTATAGCTACAAGTTATTGATGCTAAAAATGCTAGAAAAAAGCTTAAAACCTTTATCCAGAATCCTTTCAACCAACAGCCAATCTGCAATGTTTTATTTGTGTCTGCAACTAACGCTAAAATATTTACTGCAACTTAGTATCATTAAAGGATTACGACGAAGTCAAAGATAAAATTGTATTGATTGACCAATGTATTTATTTTACATCATGCATTCTAGTGATTCAACTGTTTCTTGGGTTTCCTGGGCATGACCTTTCAATTTTTTTAATATAAAATTGATTTCAATTAAATTTGGGATGGTATATTTGAAAGGTTATTTGAAAACTTGTAATATACAGTGTCTCAACGGTGTGTCATCGGTTTACATCTCGGTAACTATTAAATATAGAAAAATAGATATATAGAAAATAAAATGAATATAGAAAAATAGTGTCAACACATTTTTTTTTAATTTTAAAGGTCTATAATTTTTTTTTTTCAGTTTCTATAGGAACAAGAAAATTTTCAATTTTTGATTCATTCTAATTTTTGATATTATTTACTGAACGATGCTCCTAAATTATTACAGAACCATCTATTACCTATTACAAAAAATACCGAGTGTTTGTGAAATAAGTGCGAAAATTTATACCTGTAATACATCACCATAAATGGGAACGATTTCGAGAAAATCGCAGTTGAAAATCGGGCAAGAAATAATCGTACTTTTATGTCTTTGTAAAGAAAGGGAAATTTTATCAGGAAACAATCGTGTAATCGAGCTGTGAACTTTGCTTTGCTTTGCCGCAGTCGACGGGCCAATAAAAGCGTTGTTTTTAACGTCGCAATAAGGCGTATTTCAGCTGAGCGAAAGAATTTGCTTCATTTTTTATGATTATGACACACAATTTATTTCTCCGTATTCTTTGGGATCAACAGTTCAGTTTGTGAAAGGTGATTGAACGAGTTAAAGCTAAATATGATTACTATCTACCTAGTATTATTACTTATTAAAATGCCGCAATTCACGAACGGCGAGAGAGCAGCATTTCAGAGGAGTGTATTCATAAAGCCGTCGGCAATATTTGCGCTAAATCTGACATTCACACGAACACAAGAATCACTTTTTTGCTGAGATCGTTTGTGTCGCTAATCTTGAACGCCACGCCGAACAATTGTTCTAAACATTTGTAAATGTCTAATAGGGAACGTTTGTCTGAATGTGATGCTCCACAAAGTTGATATTTTGTGAGTTTGTCCTTGTGTTTTAGTCATTTCCGGGATGTTTACTGTTCACGATTAGAGAGGCAAGTAGTTTTTTTTTGTCATTTCATTTTTTTTTGTATTTTTTTATGTTTGTGCTGTCGGCGTACTGTGGTTGAAAATATTGCACTTATTTTTCAAACACCATGTATAATAAACTATCAAGAAAAAAATATCTTGATTGTATCAGAAAATTTCTTTGCCTTTTATAATAAAAAGTTAAAAGAATGAGTGTGCGAATTAAATAAACTGTCTTTAATGAACATCTTGGATACATATTTAAATAATAAAACAATTTTAAACTTACAAATGAAGTGCAGTTTAAAATTTCATGCACCTATTTAATTACATGCGAATTTTTCCAGACCAAAATAATTTTAAAATCGTGCTCGAATAAAAGTGATAAGAACTCTGGCAAAAATCCAAATTCTTATGAACCGAAATATCGTTTTGCCCGCGTCTAGGAGCAAACGGATTCTCCGTTAAGGTCTACTTTGCTCTTTAACTAATACGCGCTCTGCACGGTTACGGTGTGTCATTTATCTTTGAAGTATACCATCATCTGGGCAATTTAATTCTGTTGCAATTAATAATTATCTCATTTTGTAAGCGTGGAAATATGGAATTTACGCACTGAAATTCCCGTAAATAGGACGCAATCCATTTATTATGTTGTTTTAAGAGTTGCGTGCAATAAAAAAAAATTACCGAGAAATTGTACTTAAAAATAGAGCTCTACGAAACTTGATTTATAAACAAACATGTAATTACATGCGAATATAAATGAGACCTTAAACTCAGGCAGATAGTGATGAACAAACCACAAATGCTCAAATGTTATTGAAGTAACATTGAACTTTATTTTGATTTTTTAAGTAATGGTTTATTTTAATTAAAAATTACAACGAAAACTTTTTATTTAACTTTTATATTGTTAATAATATGTAAGTCGATAGTATTTTTCTTCTCGTCGCAGGATCCGTCAGAGTTTTTATACTGGTCGTTGTTATAAAATGAGAACATGGTCAATATAACAGACAGAAAGTGGTGTAGGCATGAAGTAGGACATTGTACTTTCTAGCCTCTTGCGGACGAAATTTCTATTTTTCTCGCTAAAATAGTCCCATTTTCTTCTTGCCTTAGTTCATCAGTAATTAAATTATTTTTGGAAATTTCAGTCTTCAAATATTTGTGCTATTTGTTCTCTTAGAATTTCTATGACTTTTGTATCATTGGATAACCGGTATACGAGGTGTATGAGAAAAGTAACGAGAGCAAAGTTTTAATTTTTTTCAAACAACAATATTGTCCCCTTCACAGTAGTTCGGCTTGGTCGTTGTTCCCAGTCTTGGTAGCTGAAAGGCTTCAGCTGGTAGGACCTTTAAAAAGTCGGTCGTATTCTTTTGAATGTTCTCTAGGGTCCCAAAGTTACATTCTTTTAAGAGATTTTTCAAATTCGGGGAAAGAAAAAAGCCACGAGGACTCAGATCAGGTGAATAGGAGGACTGGGGAACAACAGGAATGTCTTTTGCGGCCGTGCCTTGCATAAACCTTTCGCATGTGCAAATCTTCGGTCAAAATTTGATGTACGGTGAAAATGTTTAAGTTTAACTGATCATACATCATCCTTATTGTTAAACGACGGTCTGATCTGACAAGAGCCCTCACACGATCGACGTTTTCGTCGGTTTTTGAAGTTGAAGGTCTCCCTGAGCGAGGTTCATCTTCAACGTGTTCTCGGCCTTCCAAAAATGATTTGTGTCAGCGATAAACTTGTGCTCTTGATAAGGAAAGCCTGTTTCAACTTTTCAAAAGTCACACTCGCAGATTCTCTAATTTTAACACAAAATTTGGTGGCATAACGTTGCTTTAAATTTCGCTGTTCCCTTTTCGTAACACACAACAAACACCTCTATCTAGATAAGTAGAACAACACAGCGTTACCTGATCTCTCGCAGTGTTGTCAGTCTCATTACTTTTCTCACACACCTCGTATATTATCATTTTGAAGTGTGTTTTAGTAGTTTTTGAAAACAAAATGTGTTGGTTAAAGGAAAATTGTTGTTGCGGTAATCAACGAACTTATTCTCTATGTATACTACTAATTCTACTAATTTTTTTTTAAAACAGTATTTGAAATTGCATGTTTGCCCAATATAATACAGTAATTAAAGTATTTGCTCAAATAAAATGCCCCTTTTTATAATAGGACTTTAAATTTAAAGTTACTTTAACTTAAAAAAATACATTTGTTTCCCTATTCTTGAAGTGATTTTAAATTAAAACTTCCTTAAAGTCTGATTAAGAAAACGGCCTAAAATCATTTACGATTCAACAAGTTAATTTAGCATGTCTCTGATAAATTTTTATTTATTTAAAATGAAAACATTTTGAAACTCTTGGGGCCCGGTTTCACCATCACAGCAGTTTAACTTTAAACTTCGTTTTATTCCCATGGTAACAATTGCAAGGATAATTGTTTCCGTAGGAATCCGGGCCTAAGACTGAGATGCTCCTTGAAGGTTTAAACTACGTTTAACGTGTAACTGGAGTTTTATTCTTTTTTTGGTTGTTCAGTCAATGATTAAACAGTAAAACGTAGTTTAATTGTGAATTAGGATGTACAAAGTAACTTAACTACGAAAGAAAACTGTGGTTTGATACTTAATACTTAAAACTTTAATTGGACACTAGCAACTAATGTTTAATTTTTGGACGATCAAGCGATAATGTAAAAGAATTTAATAAAAAAGTGATCATCGTACTGCTTCAAAGGATGAGATTTTATGTAGAGTCATCAGATCATATCACGACCTGCTAAACCTCGTGACCCCCCATAAACATAAAAGTAAGCTAAAGAACTAACAATAATCTAATTTATATTTTTTCAACATGATTATGATACAGTAACAAAAGATTTCTATGTACAAAAAGGTTTTATTTGTTGTGATCTACAATCTCAAGTTGAGAACTTCATGAATTGTACCGGCGAGATTTTTTTGATAAAATACAAAATTCAAAAACGATGCCAAATTCTTCATGCTTCGTTTTGGTTACTGTTGAATCTTCGACACCATTCAATTTTGAACTGTTCTCTCAGGAAAAAAGCTTGATTGAAGTTATCTTCTTATACTATTTGAAATTTCTGTTAGATTATAGTGTATTAATTAAGGGGCAGTGGCGGCTTTGGGGCCGGGCGAACCGGGCAACCGCGTCATTTACAATACGTGAATTTTTCAATTGTTTAACACACGACAGTTCAGTCAGAATTCAGATTATCGAAAATTTGTAAAAATTCTACAATCATATAAATGCGGAAATATTTGCATACCTTTGCATATTAGAAGCTTATTCAGTTAAAAAGAAAAAGAAAAGTTTTCTACTGTTTTTACTTAAAGTACGATTTAATTGATTTTTAATTTTGAACAATTTTTTATCCTTGTTTTTTTGGTGTTAAATGGAGTTAAGTTGAGATCAGTTGGATTGGATTTACTTTGAGATTTGTCTAACTTAACTTTAATCCATGTATAAATTTTAACATTTTTTAAACATCTTTAAAGTTTTTTTAAAGCAATTCTTTTACTTGCGTAGAATGGAGTGCAATAAGAGTTCAGTTGACCTTGAGACTTGTTGAGGTTCATTTTAATTTGTTTTAAGTTTTTTACTTGGGTTGAATGGACTTAGGTTGGGTTGATATCGAAAAACCTTCACACTTAATTTTTTACATTTTTTAAATGATTTTTTTTATTTCAATTTTTTTTTGCTTGGGTTGAATAGAATGGAATTCAATTGTTGGATCGAGTTTGATTTACCTGGACATTGGTCAAGCTCTGCCTTAATCGTTATTCACTCTTTTTTTTTTACTTTTAATTTCTTGCATTTTATTTTTCTTTCTTGCGTTTAAACACAGTTAGGTTAGTTCAATTGAGCTGGGTTGAACCTGACATTTATTGAACATCTTCATTTTTTTTACTTTATATCTTTTTAAATGAAATTAATCTCTGCCCACAATAATTTTATATCCGCAGATACGTATTTCGGCAGCCAAGCTGCCATCTTCAGTACGCTACCAACTTAAAAGCACTTAAAAAATCTAAAAACAACCTAATAATTTAGATTTTTTAAGTGCTTCTAAGTTGGTAGCGTACTGCAGATGCCAGCTTGGCTGCCGAAATACGTATCTACGGATATAAAATTATTGTGGGCGGAGATTAATTTCAATTACTTCTTAAACCACAGTCTCCTTTACTATTTTAGTTTATATCTTTTTCTTAATAATTTTTTTTAATGACTAGATAAAATAGCGAAACACTACGATCGTTTTTGACGTTACATTGTTGGATTGGATTGACATAAGGATTGACAAATTGAAGCGAGTTTGCTACATAATATTAATAAGTCACCCCGTGAAAGGCAGCCATGCTTGCAGTCAAAGCATAATGAAAAACGATTTGCAACTAATTTTTAAAGTGTTTTTACTTGAGTTGAATGGAGTTAGGTTGGATTCATTTGGTTTGGGTGGACATTGAATATTCTTAATTTTTTTTCCGGTTGTTGGATCAGGTTTGGTTAACCTTGAAATTGTTCGTGCTGCGCTATCTCAATTAACATGTTTTAAATTATTTTATCTAGTTTATTTTTTATTTAATCGATATTTTTCTACTTTTTATAATGCAAAGAATGCAAACAGTTTTTCTTAACCGAAAAAAAGGGGGGTGGGAGGATTTCTCAACCAACCTAACTTAAAAGGGCGGACTTGCCCGAAGCCTCGCAACTATTAATGCCGCCTCTGTTAAGAGGTATGAGTAAGAAAAATCAATGCCTGTATACTAATATACTGTACACTTATCTGCTTCTACATCAAAGTTAGTATAGGAGAAGTTGTTTCTTATGCTTGAATTTACATGCATAAAACCAAATGCCTAGTCGCGCTGTTGGGGGTGTCCGTGCGGTTTCTCGTGACGTCAGACTAGACTGTGGCGATTTTGATTGGTCGCAATCCACGGCGCATGCGTAATCGGTGTCGTTAGCACAACAACGCAACTTGATGATGATGATTTTAAATGGAGCTTCGCCTTGGACGAGTGACGTATACCTGAAACCCGTACGATAAATGTTGAAACTGTCCGATATTGCATGAGGCACCTTCCCATATAGCATATTAGCTTTGCATCTGCATTGCCTTTTTATCGTGAATTTTTAATATACGGTACTTTAATTATTTATTTCATTCAACATGTTCTTTTTCTTCCCTGATACTTTATCCTCAAATAGGTGTCAGATTCTAATGCCTGCTTCTGATAGTTTCACCCACTCTTTCTACATTAGTCGGCCTTTTGCTAATATGTTCATTTTTTGCTTTTTCTCCTGTTTCTTACTATCTCTATTATTCTGTCATCGTAACTCTTTTTTGATACATCCTTCCTTTTCTCTCTCACTGGACCATATCATTTCTTCCGTCAAGTTGTTGTGTTTCACTTTCGTGATATGTACAAACTAGTTACATCCTTTTCTTTTTTAATATATCCTTTTATTGATTAACTATATCCTACATTTTCGTCTCCTATCTCGACCCATTTAATTTTTTCTCCTATCCCTCGTAGGTATTTCAATTCTGGTTCTTGGGTCACTGCCATATGTACTGTACTTCCAAATTTATTTTTTTGTAGATCAGTCTTTCTTCTAATAAATAATAAATTAATAAATAATAAAATAATGTGATTATTGTCAATGTTTATCATCTCATCTTGAGACAGTATTCGTACATACCACCTCAGTTTATCTATGTTGACTAATTATTTGTTTTCATTCTTGTGTTTTTTTATTAGGTGTTTTATCATTATTTATTTCACCTGCGTTTAGCTCCATCTTCAAACGGTTTATCTCTTTCGACCATATCTTCACCATCCTTTCACCTTGTGATTAACACGTTGTCGTTTTGAAAGTTTTTATTCTTTTTCCAGTGTTTTTATTATTATTTTATTAATTATTAATCCATTGCTATACGATAAATTGTAGAGGACGGTTATGTTCGGTAACTTGCCTGATTATGAATTACTAGAAATATTGGAGGATATGCCAAAGGTTCCTAGAAATGAAGAACTATGTTATATTTAAGAAGTTTTGTTTTTAATTTCCAATATACACACATCGGAAAAGTCTAAGGATATTTTTTAAATTTCAGTATTTCGCTTAAAAAAATAAGTTTTTCAAAATATTTTAGTATATTAATGATTTTTCAGGTAGAAACAAAATAACGTAAACATTTTTCAAATAAAGGAAAAAAATGACCAAATAATAAACACAAATTTCAAAAAAAAACTTACACAGATAATTTTCATTAAAAACAAAGAAAAACAAATTTTAATAGGGAGTATGGCCTCCACGTTGGTTAATTACATCTCGACGCCAGTTGTTCATGAACAAAATAACATTGTCAGTACCATCTTCAGGTAAAAGTGCCCATTCTTCTGTCAGAGGCTCCCGGAATCTAAATCCGTTACCGATGTCGCCCATAGACAGAGAAATCCTTCTTTGAAGAATGTCTCGTAGATGCTCAATTGGATTTAGATCCGGGGATTGTGTTGGCCATGGAAATGATTCAACTTTTTCATTTTTTAACCAATTCGTCACAATTCCTGCGACATGTGGACCAGCATTGTCACCCATAAGATGAAAATTTTCACCAACAGTACCAGCAAATAGACGCACAATGGGCTGAAGAATATTATTCAAATACTGCTGAGCTCTCAGAAAACCGTTCGGGAAAACGAGCGTCGTTCTACCGCCAGTAAGTATTCCGGCCCAAACCAGTACCACCTCTGTAAGTGTGTATATCCTGAACGTGCCTCAAACGTTCCACATGTTCGGATCGTCTCCACACTCTTGTTCGACCACAATCTGGATGAAATCCAAATCTGGACTCATCAGTGAACAAGACTGTAGCCCAATCATTTTGATGCCATTTTTGAAAATCTTGACAGCAATTTAATCTTGCTCCGCGATTGTCTCTAGACAAGGGTGGACATCTGAGTGGTCGCCGAGAGCGGAGATTGTCTTCATGAAGACAAGTTCTTACAGTATCATGACTAATGGTTAAGTTGTGCATCCTCTGTAACTCCGTAACCAACTCAGGTCCTGTAATTGTGGGTTGCCTTGTAGCAGTTAGAACCAAAAATCTGTCCTGAGCTGCTATCGTAGAGCGTCCACGTCCTAGATGTTGTCCGGCTGGAGTGCCACTTTCCCTAAAACGTCACCATACTCGACTGATGACACTTTGGGAAACACCTATTCGTTCAACTACTTCAACTTTTCTCATTTCAGCTTGTAGAAGACCTACTGCTACTATTCATATCAGCTAATGATAAAATGTAAAACTTAAATACTCATATATTTATTAACAAAAACAATGGTTACTAAGCAATGCGTCACAGAAATCGAACAAATTAATGAAGCACAAAAGTTATTTTTTTTAATATTGTGTCTATCAATTTAAACAAGCTGTTATTTCTTACACATGCTTTCAAAAATGTTGGACTTGGAACATTTTAATACATAAATACATTAAATGTTCAATGTAAACCACACAACTTATTTTTATGTTTTTTTTTTTACAATTATCCCTAGACTTTTCCTCATAAGGTAGCCAACATCAGAGAGGGACTTAGTCTGTTCATAAGGCACTTATTTCAAATGTTCTGCCTTATCAACTCTAAGTTACAACTTTAAACTACTTTAAGCTCCATGTCCAGACATTTCAGTTTAATCGCAGGAATCTCAGATATTTTCGGTTTTCATCGTGTTTAACCTCATGTAATAGTAATGGATGGAGATACTGTCAGAGTAACTTTGAAGCAATGAATTATAAGAAAAAATTATAAGAAAAGGAAAAGTGAATATGTTTGAATATGTCTATTATATTGTTTATACAAATTGGAAATTACTTTGTGTGATCTAGGGTTTCATAAGAAAAACGATAAAGAAGGAAATGTATTTGGCATTTTTGATGTTGTAGTTCGTGAGAATTAAAATAACTGTTGGAAAGATCCGCTCGATCCGGATAATAAATATTTTTTGCAGGTGTTTCCACTTTAAATGGGTCATATTTCTGGAAAGAAAATGACCTGTTTGCTCTTGTACCTTATTTATCCTGTCACTTTTGTTCTGTAATTACGATTTTTCATAAAAATTCATGTATTTCTATTAAAACGTAGTACATGTTTTTGAAAACATTTAAATAACTTTCTGCGAATTGATGTGTCGCACTTTTAGTAACCAGTAATATGGCTTTAATAACAGCAATTTTTATTAAAGACGTAAAACAGGTAAAAAACTGGATCTGGTCAACAACAAATGCAGTTCACTTAATAACACTGTATCTTAATTTTTTTTTAAAGTAAATTACGAAGACATTGCATGATGTGATGAATATTAAGTATATAGACTTTCATTTCGTGCTTAATTTAAGAAACTCGGTTGACAATTAACAAAAAAAGTGCATTAAAAGGCAACAAGCAATTTGTTCCATAATTAAACTGTACGTATCACTGGTATCACAAATCACAAATGTGAATATAAACATGCAAAAATAAAGTACTGTGGAGGTAAGTACCAAACATCAACAATTAATAGTAGATTGTACTTCAAGGGAGGGAAACACATGATTATTTCAGAGGTGCAATTATAGCTAGAGAGCAGAGCACCGAAGGAAAATAATTGCATTGTTACCTGAGGAGTATACTATTTTATTCCCGACCAGAAACTTTAAACTTCTGACCAGTTTCTGACAATTCAATTAATTTCGGAAATTAGTCCTTGACAGTCAGTATTTGATACTTAATACTAATCAATTTAAGTATATTACGTAAAAGAATATAAAAAAAATTATTAATACAAAAATTGCGATGTTAGATTTACTGCCGTCAAAATTAAAAAAACTCTTTACGCAGGCGTAAGCGATAATATAATCAAGGCTCCCTTTATACTCGCTAGGGAGAAACATATTATTTCTGTCACGATTTTTACGTTGATTTTGAGATTTTTTTTACGGTCGTAGTAAATTATTTTATGCAGACTTGTAAGCAAAACTGTACTATTTGAATCATTACTTATTAATGATGCATGTCCTTCATATAAGCATACGTAGATAAACTGACCAACAAGAGGTCTTTGTTATTTATTCTTAAGCTTTTCAGTAGAAAATTAGATGCGCCGGAAATAATTTGAGATAATCTAGCGGCGAATCTCCTTGACATTCTTTAGTTTCTTTCATAATAATTGAGAGCATGAAAAATTAAATTAATTGTTTTAATGTGGGAGGCGGTAATGATTTCGTCGTTAACTTCTAGGAAATCGCGTGTTAGAAAATGATAACTTATACCCGAGAGTATACACGAAAGTTGCTCCATAAAAAGTTAGCTCTAGTCTACGTGTGTTGTTAAATCCACCTAAAAATATATACCATTGTCGCCAGATATAGTCTTATCGACATTATTGAAATTTTTAATAGTTTAATTTCGCTTATCAGTGTCAAGATAATCGTTGTTAAATTTTATGGCCTTATTTAATTAAAATTACAAATTAGAATGCAGAGTGTATTCTGTCTGGGAAAGAAAATTGTTTTGATAAGCCAAGAAAGGCTTGTTTATGAGGGGCAATGAATAACTTAATCTGAAATAGTATTCTAATTAATCGAAATAAAAAAAAATGATCAAATAAGAAGCTACTAACTGCCTTCTAGGTGGTTTATAATTTATTTTTTCGGATGCCATCATAAACTAACAAGTCGGTGTGCATGAATTTTATTTTTAGAAGTGAAAATAAAATATGTGTATGTACGCAGCTGCATAGTTTGTTGTTTTTTATGTAGCAAAATACAAACCAATGACAATTTTTTTTGTATAAAATTAGATGAAACAGCATTTTTTTTTAAAACAAAGTCTTTGATTGCTCGTAACGACTTCAATCAGAATAAATTATGCTTATTAACCAAGTTTTATATTGTCATCATAAGATTGTCATATTAGAAAATTGTTATTTTTATTTTGGAAATTGATGTTCCGAATGGTCTCAGGTTATGCAGTCGGAACATTTTACCTCCATAATTTTTTTTTGCCTGTTTATAATTTCACACAATCAGCTTTAGTTTGGCATACAAACGCATTGGTCAACTCTTTCGCAGGCCTTGAGAAAACATTCTATCGACTAAGTACGGAAAACACATACTAGAAACAAGATTAAGTAATAGACAATAGAATTAGTAGAGGAACAACGAAAATATTGCGGGGACAAATAATAAAGAATCGAAACAATTAATTAACCCCACTAGATACTACTTTCAGTTTAACGCCTGAACGGTCAAGTGGTAAGGGACCGGCTTTGGAATCGCATGGTCGTGGTTTCGAACCGCGCTCGGAATATTTCTCGGGGATGGTCGGTATCCATTTCAGGTACTCTTCAGTGTTGGGGATAAAATTCGACCTGTTTCTCCTACAACGGCGAGGAGGTTTGAAAGTAACAAAACTATGGAACACTGTACACACACAAAATACATTTCCGCTTCTGAGGTCTTAATAAGTTTATGAGTTAAGACTCCGTTGGGCAACCCCCACAAATGAAAAAAGAAAGTTGTAGTAGTAGACGAAGCCATAAAAGAAGCAGAGGCGAAGGTGAAAGCTCTAAAGGTGAAATTTGGGAAAACAATAAATATAACTGATGCTTGCTGATGATATGGCCACTGTTGCAAATTCTGAGAAGAACCTTCTACGTAAACTAGAAGCCGTGACAAAATGACAATACAGGGTGTTCTTTTACTGTGTGCAAATATTTAAACCTGCAATATATCAATATAAATGGCAACGATTGATCCCATATGTTCTTAACATAGATGGAATAGTTTTCGAGAAAAATTCAGTAGCAGATTTTCACTAAACCGTTTGAGTACTGCTGGCATAGCTAAAAGTGGAACGCGGCCGCCTCGTCAATTACGACCCGTAGCCGAAGTAGGCCAGGGTCAGTGCCTTACTGGATCTTGAGCAGAAACGACGTAAACAGCGCCGCTCTGATCATCTGGTCGGTCAAAACGTTTACAATTTAAATTAACTTCACTGCAAGTAATTACGAGTATTTAAGTATTTTAAATTAAAATCTAGTGCAATTCAAGAAGCTGCGGTTTGTAATTGCCGAACAAATTAAAAGCGATGTATCAACAAATTGTAATTTCTCATTCCATATTATTTTTAAAAGACATAAAAATTTTACATTTACTTTGTTTTCAAGAACCGTATGTAGTAATACTTTCATAGCTAACAGCGAGATTACAGCAAAAGTTTATTTACGTGAGAGGGTGAAGGAAGAACATTTTTAACGCGCTTGCCTAATTGGTGTATAAATTTTCATCGATAGTTGATATCGTAAAACAAATAAATGTAATATTACTTCGCTCAGTGATTTAAAATAGTTAAAATTTTAAGTAAATTAATTAATAAACGATATCAGTGATTATTATTACGAAACTCTGCGTTGAACATCGAGTGCGGTATCGGTGGGTGTGTTCATATCGAGAGGAAGGCGAAGTTGACCTTCCTATCTTTCTCGCACATTTCAGCGGTTCCGAACAAGTGGTCCATCCGACTTTTTTTTTGGCTATGATACGGTAGCCACCAAAAAATACCCGCAGAGGGTAGCATTTCGTGTACTTAATCTAAGGTTTTTTATTTGCACACAGTAAAAGAACACCCCCTGTATATGAAGACTGACATAACAGAATTGGAAATAATATTTTTTAAAACAAACAGAGACTACAACCTGTGCCTGCAGGGAAAACAAATATAATAGGTAAGAGGCTATAAAGAACTGGGATCAATAATCGAGAATAATGGGAAAATAGACAAAAAACTAAACGACGAAAACGTTTTCTCTTTTTTTGAGGAGGAAAGAAATACCGACAAATATAAAACAAAAGTAGTCAAAAAAGTAACACTAAATAACATGTACATAGTAATAAAACCAGGACCATGTCAGAGAAATAAAAATCACGAATTAAATATCATGGAAATGTTTGTAAGAAAAATAGAAAATAGAACAAAAAGTGATAGAATAAGGAACGTAACATTCTAGCAATATCTACAAATCTATGGATTGAATTAATAAATAAAAATATATATGTATATAGGAATAATTAAGTTTAATTTAGTTAAAGTTTGATCGTATGCTTCACTAAAAGTGTATGAAGCGTAACATTCCAGCAATATCTACAAATCTACAGATTGAATTCATAAATAAAATAATATATGTATAAAGGAACAGCTAAGTTTAGTTTAGTTAAAATTTCATAGTACGCTTCACTAAAAGTGTATGAAGCGGGAGTCCAAGGAAAAACCAGTAAGAGAAGGTCAAGAAAGGCTTAGTTTGAAGAAATTAAGGAGCAGACCTGGAAGCAATAAATAAGCCAAAGAAGAAAATGGAGGGAAAGATGTAAAATGGGAAGACAAACTACTTCTTTCGCTTGATACCTAACGGTATAGAGGAAAAGGATTGAGTGACAAAGTAAGGAAGCTTGGTCACTCATTTGTTCGTGTTACGTCTTCAACAAAAAAGTCATTGTAAGTTTCTGCTCTTGATTGTTCTATAAGTTTCCTTTGCTTGCTTGCTCGCCTTAGATTTTTGATGTTTTTTTTTCTGAGAGTTGCTATGTCAATTTTCTTCTACCCTTTACATCTGAATTATATTTATTTAGTGTAATAAAGACGCAGTGTTTCACCAATCAAAATTCCTAACATCAAATCTCTCTTATAATGTATTCTTTCCATTTCGAGAGAATGCAGTCAGTAGAAACAGTAACCAATCGATAGAGTCAGTTGGTAGTTGCCTTCTTCTAAACACATTTGATATTGTAAGTTGGAATATTTATCAGACAGTTTATTGAATGGAGAAGTTTTTCTTTTATAATAAAAGCTAAGTTTGGCAAAAATTATTTCGGTATGAAGTCGCTAAACACAGTAATTATTTGGGCTTGTTTACTTTTCAAGTACAAATTGGAAAACAGGGCTGTGGCCTCTTCTCATCTTGGCATTTAGAAAAAAACAGTTCAAGGGAACTCATACAGGGAATAGAGCTTTAGGAAGTGAGACTGTCGAAGATTCCTTTCCAAAACTTAGAACATTGAAGGCGAATTTCTTTCTAGCAAAATATACGCTTTGAACTACAATGGTCTCAAATATGTTGAACACAAGCTAGGATCTTGCCCAAATTTCAATGCGAGCGATGAAATTTCCCGCCAATTTGCAAAGGTTGGGCGAGTGGTA
Source organism: Prosopocoilus inquinatus (assembly GCA_036172665.1). Classification (NCBI taxonomy): domain Eukaryota; kingdom Metazoa; phylum Arthropoda; class Insecta; order Coleoptera; family Lucanidae; genus Prosopocoilus; species Prosopocoilus inquinatus. The sequence continues at coordinate 26,794,041 of CM069876.1, read as the reverse complement.
GAGAAAAATTACACAGTAAAAAATTTTTCCCGTGTAAACATGCTAGAGTTACTGGTAAATTATTTAGAATAAAAACTCTAGTGTGAACGTTCAGAAACTTTTTATACTATGAATAAAATTTACATGAAACAACTCACTCAGGCAGGCAAAATTCATGACTTTTTATTCTACATTTATCATTTATTTACTCGTTTGCTAAGTGTTCGGGGGTTCTGTTAGCACACACGTCTGTAATGCCTGCACGAAGTTCTTCGATTGTGTGACGCGTAGTTCTAAAAACTGTGTTTTTCATGTGCGGATAAATGAAGTAATCCATAATTGTGAGATCCGAAGACCTTCCAGGAAAATTCACAATCCGATTATCGAAAAACTGCTGCAGGAAAGTCATTGTTTGATGTGCTGTGTGGGCAGTAGCATTGTCTTGCTGAAAAAACCCTTCTGTAAGTTCATCATCATGTAGTTGATTAATGAAAGGTTCTAATAACTCATTTCGATATCTTTCAGCAGTTACTGAGACGTTAAAAAATATTGGTCCGAGGATACGCCTTCTTGACACGGCTAACCAAACACCAATTTTTAATGGATGCAATGGAGTTTCCACAAATTCATGGGGATTTTCTGCTGACCATATTCTCATATTCTGTTTATTTAAATACTGTGAGAAATGAAACCAGGCCTCATCGGAAAAGAAACACTTGTCAAGAATGTCGTCGTTGTTTAAGTTATCAAGAAACCACTGACGATATTCTGTTCTTCTGTGAAAATCTACTGGCCTGAGTTCGTGGACTGCTTGAATCTTATATGGATAAAGCTTTAAGTCTTTTTTAAAGTTTCGCAATAGATTTCTTGGGAGAGTGTTCCATTCGATCCCGAACATCTTCAATGCAGGCTGCAGTCCTTTTCTTAGCTGCTCCGCTCCCTGTTTTGCGACCAAGTCATCCTGCTTCACGAAATTTAAGAACACAAGCATGGATATGTTTAACTAGCTGCTGTAATTCTAACATTTTGAATTAATTGAAAATAAAAAGTGTCAATTTGACATTTGTTTAATTAAATAATTGAACAGCTATCAATGCTGCAAGTCTTAGGAGAAAGAAACAGTGAAATCATAGCCCACTTTGATGAGGAATTCAATTGAAGGCACGGTATATCGCGAAGCAGGTATTATTCCTGTTGTAACATGGCTAACGTGAGTTGCTTTCGATTGAAAATTTTATTCTACGAAACATATTAAAAGTTTTACTCTAGGTAGTTTTTAAATATTATACTACTCTCGTGTAACTGGAATTCTACAGTTTAATAATTTTGCAGTGTAAATATTTTACACTAAAACAATTGAACTTATGTGGCATAGGATTTAGTGTAAAATATTCACTCTAATTTATTACTACATAAATAGACGAATTGGTTCTATTTTCTCGAATTAATTGAGATATGTTGCAGCATGTTATGAAAAAGACTTTTATACTGCCATAAGAAGAGATCTTATTACTGCTTTTTGTTGATATCCAGACTTTGAATTTATAAAATGTAGATAAACAATGACTGCTAAAGTGTAATTGCCACGGTTACTATTGCTTTCAGTTTGACGCATTGCCCAAAAGCAAGCTTTGCTAGAGGAGATTGATAATTATATGATTTCAGAAACTATTTTTCTGGAATGTGAAACATTTATTAGTCACGCAGAGACTTTCTTTTCGGTACTATTAGAAACGTAGCAAAACGTTCAGAGTTCTCCATATTTGATAACTTCATTTAAATGTGACTTGTATTGGAAGATATACTGAGAAGAGGCTTCATTTAAATGGAAGTGTGCATGAATTCTTGTAGCAAAAACGGTATCCTCTCCTGATTCTACTTTTTTATTTCTTAAAAAAATTATTGTAAAAGTGGCCAAGAGAAATTGATAGAAAATATTTTTAAGTATCTGAGTTGGCCGCAAGGGGGCGCAATCAATACGCTCAACAATAAAAATTAATTTTACTATCAAAAATCAATTTTACTATCAAAAATCTCACAGTAAGGTGCAACTTTGCTAGCGCCATTAGAAAACTGAATTAATTCTGCACACCTTTCATTTTATACTTACTATCATATCACCGTTAATAGGGGATGGAAAAAACAGTTGAATTATTTACTTAAAAGAATATCATAACTTCTGTACTCTTTATCAGAAATTAACGAACTTCGGCTCGTTTGAAAGGGAATTTTATGCTGATTTAAAGCTTTTATTGAACGACTCAGGTTATTTTGTTATAAAGTAGTTAGAGGGTGCTATTTGCAAAAGTGATAGTTTTTCTCAGTTTCCCAAAAATGTTTAAATTGGTATTTCTTTTACAGTGATTACAAATAATTAAAATCAGGAGAACATTTTGATGAAAACCCGACATTGCTAACGTTTTTCGTTCTCGAGTTATTACCAAGTGAGTCTATTAACTGAAGATAAAAATGAATATAAAAGCTCAAACAAATGCTATCAAGTGACACTTTCATTTTGAGGTAAATAGAAAGACATTAATCTCTTTAAATGCACTAAGTTGTTGTTGAGAGCCTTATATTTAAATAAAAGAACAATACAGCAAACAAACACATAAATGAGAAAAACACAGGCACTAAATGAAAGTAATGAACAATAAAATGTTAAATGACGGAAAGCACTTTGAACATTTATGAAACACATTGTAATCAACAATGATTGAAGGTCTGCACCTAAAATGTTTTCAAAATATTATCCATCTTTCATTTCGAAATAGCTGTTTACTGTCCGTAAGGATATCAATAGTAATTTCTACACAACTCTAAGCGGACATTAAAAAAAGTATTGTATAACAGCACAGTGAAACTTTATTGGTTACACTGCATGATTATTGTTCATTGCTTTTAGTGTTTGAATTATTCTTGTTACTCTATTTATTGTTGTATTCTTGTGTTTAAATATTCTCTATTCCCAAAAATATTTAAATGCTTCTAAATAATGTCCTAACATTAATAAAAACTTTTATACGCATTATTTAACCTTAGAATTAAAAGTATTACTCGATAGCATTTGTTTGAACTTTCTCTTTCCGCTAATATCATCAATTCGTAGACGTATTTGATAATAATTCGAAAACGAAAAAAGATACTCATTTCCGGTTTCCACCACAATGTTCACCATTTTATAGGCTTTGCAACTGTTGCAAAAGAAACACTCCTTTCCATTTAATTTTTTTTGGAAAACTGTGAAAAACTATTACTTTCGTAAATAGCGCCCTCTAGCCACTTTATAACAAATTAGCCGTAGTAGTTGAATAGAAACTTTAAATCATCTTAAAATTCCCTTTCAAATGAGCCGAAGTTCGTTAACTTCTGACAAAAAGTACAGAATTTATGATATTTTTTAAAGTAAATAACAACTGTCTAAGTCTAAAATGAAACTTGTGCAGAATTAATTGAGCTTTCTACTGACGCTATCAAACCTGCAACTTATTTTGAGACTTTTGATAATAAAATTGATTTTTATTGATAGCTCTATTGATTGCGCCCCCTTGCGGTCAACTCAGATACTTAAAAATATTTTCTTTGAATTTCTCTTGGTCACATTAACTATAACTTTTTTTCTCCCGAAGCGGTAGGTATTACAGTTAACTATACACCGCCGGTCGCCGCCCATCTTGAGATACCCGCTATTAGTTTTCGTTCTATCTACTTTTCTTCTGACCCTATATTTTTTATATTTTGTGTTTCAATTTCTTTTTTCTTTTTGTTAAATTGTAGTTGCTTTTTTACTACAATTGAAGACAGTATTGCAAGTCATCGTTAGAGACAGATGGTAATTACTTGTACGATGTCTTTTGAGTTAAGATTGTAAATAAACATGTTCTGCTTTATTTTAGTGAATTCTGTAACAATCTTTAGGGAGTATACCACAATCAATACAGTTTTGACAAAGCATCGTAAAGCACATTTTATAATAAATCTTATAGAAGAGTACTTTTTATACTGTTGGTTAACGCCTACTTCGACAACGTAAATTCGGTCGTACCCCTTTTAATAAAAGGTAGAGTTATAAAGGCTGGGACGTTTCCACACATATAGTGCCTACGACATATCAAAAATCTCATTTTCTCAAATTGCTTTAATTATAGGGTTGTCCTCTCGGTAAGAGGGCTAAGCTTCGATATAATTTGCTATCTTTTGCGATCCTCTTAAGTGTTACAAATGATAATTTATTCATTTTCGAAATACTCTTGTTCTCTCTCGAATCCTCTCGTTATAAATGTAGAACCTCAGATGAAAAATTAATTAAATTCGAAATACAATGCGTACAACAAAATAAAAATGAGTCTCATATAATTAGCGCACTCTTTTTCAATAAATTCCTGAAATATGTTGAACAATGAACATTGTAAGACTTTGTCATTCATATGTGGTTATTGTAATCTTTCTTCGATTAGGAATTGTGCGCGTGTTAAACTGTAGACAGAATACTTTTAATGACAGTTGTGGTGTTACCATCTCACAAACAGTAAATATGCTGCAAATTTGCATATTCGACATTCGTAAAGATGTGTGACATTTTTAACAATGCTTCTAAACACTTATTGTTAGTATCACACGAGCGTGCATACATAGATGCTTAACACCATAGCACACTTCGGAAATTTATTCTCTATGAATAATGATAATAGCCAACTGACGCTTAACACCGTTTCACTTGTTTCAAACACAATACACATTAAATGGGGAATGAAATTGCATAATCGAAGACACTATTTTATCTATAAACTACTTACATGCTATTGCCTTTTTATACTATAATATCTTTATCAGTTGTAAAACTTCAGGTTTTATTTCAATGTGAAATTGCAACAAAACAGGGAAAATTATATTTTGGTGGAAATAAAAATAAGAAAAAGACCTAGTACAAGATATGTAAATGTAATATGCAAAACAAGGGACATTACAGATGGGCATGGACGTCATACACTACATGAATTTTGTAAAATTTGTAGTATTTAATTCTAATGGAATATATCCTATTTGTTTACACTGTTCAAATATTTGTATTTGTTCTTTAAATGTTTTAATTAGTATTATGTGCAATTTACACTGATGTATTTAGCCTAACATATATTAAATTAATAAACTATTTTATATTTTCTCATGCGACTCTCATAAAATCTGTTTTGAAATCGATTTCGTTTGTATGCTTTTGTGAATTCAAAAAGAAGGCCGCGGTGTCACTCTTTTTGAACCCCAAACTAGTATTAATAAAAGTCGGCAAACATTCGACTGGAGTCTGGTAATATGTTTACATCATTTATTATATTATTGTACTTAACTAATTAAGAATTTCGTGTAAAATAATTTAAATGGAAAGCCCTGTATATTTTGAAAGGAATTAAGAAATACATATATTTGAATTAATGAATCAGAAGGTAAATAAAGAATGTATAAAAGAAAGATTATAAATTAAATTACATCAGACAAAGAACACGGTGGAAATGGAAACGGTTGGATCGAGGAGAATTATTGCTCTGTTGAGTATTAACAACTGTTGACGTAGTCAGTTAGAAAAATGTTGGAGATTCAGCGAAAGAAACTTTAGATGGCTCTTCAATTATCAGATAAAGATGTTTACTTTTCACCTTAAGCAGAAAAAGAAAAGAAAACAAGACGATAGGAATTAAGAAATATGTTTGAACTAATCAGTCAGAAAGTAAATAATGAAGATATAAAATATGGGATTTACAGATTAGACCAGACAAACAAAAAAGAGGAAATGGAAACGGTTTGATTGAAAAAGAAAAAGTGCAGTTGATGTTAATCTAATGAACAAGGAAAAATAAAATAATAGGAGTAATATTTATTGTATCGAAGATCGAAGTGTACTAAATGAAGTTACAAAATAAATATGTTTCAAAATTAACTCTTTTTCTCTGTAAATGTGACTCGAATCGTGAGGTTGAAAACCTCGAGAAAACATTTAAAAAGATGAAAATTAAATCTGAGCGTAACATCAACAAGAAAATAACGAATTATGTCGATGTGACTAACAATAAATAACAAAGAATAGCATAAAGTTTTTATTTGGAAACAATGAAATGGAAAAGGAAAGAAGTGCAGAAATTCGGTAAAAATGTGATGTTATAACTAAACTGCGAATTATCGAGCATATTATCCTATATCGATTTTGGACAATTTTTAGTTAGCTCAGAAAGCTTGCTTAGCTTCGCTGTACTGTACGATTTCAGTACAGAAGTTCACGCACGAAATAACGTACTACAGCAATCAAATTTGAATTATAAATGACCTGGCCTAGGCGCATTTTAGGCGGAAGGTTTCGTTAAATATACGAGGAACTATTAATATGCTGAAGCGATCATAGTCGGAAAAAGTTCTAATCTTTAACGCGTCTGCCCTGTAACAGCAAAGCAATAAACCAGTCGAAGCCCGAGAAGTCTATGCGGGGCACGCAGTAACCACTACAGTTCTGGTCAACTGGATATAAAAACTTGTTTATATAATCGACTTATTCCAAAATGAACTCACATTATTTTTACAGTGCCGGCGCTATAATTGATTTGATTTAAATGTATTATGCCAGTCCTTTTAAAAGCCATATTAAAAAATTATAATGTTTTCATAATTATTAACTTGAAAGAAACTATAAAGGCAATTATGTTACAGACGTAATTTACATCAAACGTTTGCTTCAGATGCAAGGAGCGCGAGAATGAGAGTATCTCGTTCATATAAGCCGTTCAGCGGCGACGTTGAAATCTACGCCGCTGCTTTGTTTATCTTTATACTGGTTTCTACCAGATATCCTAGGAATGTCCGACCCTTATAAATGACAGAAGAGCCCGATGATCCTCACTTTAAGTATAACGATAAATGTAAGTAGAAAATTTAACTAATACAAGAAAAAAACAAAAGAAAAAGAAAGGAGTATAAGGTGATGACAAGAAAAGTGATGCCAACATAAATACAAAGCGAAGAAAGAAATACAGAACATTAGAAGTTTCAGGAAGTAAAATGCAAATAACTGAAAAAGAGGAAGTGAGAATGATGATACGATTTTAAATCGAGTTATAAAAATTAGGTTTTCTAAAAATATTACGCAATGAAAATCACTTTGGAAAAAAGAACAGTTTCGAGAAATAATTTCATAAACAGAATAAGCAGTTAAATTTCAAGGGAAATTTTTCCTTGGAATTTCTAGAACTTAAGCAAACCAAGTTATAGATAACTACTTCGGCAGTTGTAAATAACATTACGTTTCATTATGCACGCCCTCACATTTAGTGGTCAGGATCGTATTGAAACATTTCTTCGACTCACGCAATATGTTAGTTATGACTGTTTATGATACGAATATATTCATGTTTTGATTTCGTACAAAATAATTTGAAGATACCAACTAGTTTTAATCAAGTTAACAACATAAAACATGCTGGTTCTTTGACTTTAAAAATTCTATTTTTACATCTGGAATAACTTTAAGAAAAAAATCTGCCTGAACAGGTTATCAATAAATAAATCTTGTATACACATATTTACTGTTTCATTATAATACTTTGGTGATTTAAGATTAGATGACATTTTATTATAGTGCGAGCACATGTTTAGATAATTTTGTTTTAATAAATTGTACTAGCGGTTTCTCGTTATCAGTTACGATGTGTATTGTTTAAACTCAATCAACTTAATTAAATCCAGTTAAGTCGATGATGTGTACCTGCAGATATTTCATGTTGTCCTTATAAAATTCTTGAAATTTCTTAAATTCTAGCCTTATCTTTATATTGTTTTCTTTTAATATCTGGATTGATTACTGCGTAACGACGACCGAAAGCTATATAATCTGCACAATTAGAAATTATTACGTTAGGAAATTATCAAAAATAATAAAAAAATTGCACTATCTGTGTGTGAAGTTTGTTCTTGTCCGATGAAAATTGTAAGTACAAAGTTTTTTTAATCTCAAACCGGACAGAAAAATGAAGGGAACTCACTCAACGTTTCGCTATAGATTTATAGCTTCGTCAGGAGTGAAAAAAAAGGTAAATAAACAAGTTGTCAAGAGAGAAAAGTCGTCAAGAGAAACGAAAAGGTAACATGATTTTAAACTAAAATACAAGTTGTCCGGAATAAAGAGAAAAGTAACTAGAACTAAATTAAAACTAATTTTTTTTTTTAATTAATTGACAGATCTATATCCTGTTTAAAGAGTCTAAAAAACTACAACTTGTTTATTTACCTTTTTTTCACTCCTGACGAAGCTATAAATCTACAGCGAAACGTTGAGTGTGTTCCCTTCATTTTTCTGTCCGGTTTGAGATTAAAAAAACTTTGTACTTACGATTTTAATATCTAGAAAAATTTTGTGCAAATCGTTTTTGATTGCTGTGAAAACCTCGAGCCTCCTTAATTTTTTTTTAACAGTAGAAGTAACAAAACACACGTATCCCAGAGAGCGTTGGAGAATACGTTGTTATTCTGCTAATTTTCAAGCAAAATATTTTTAATAATTTAATACAAGGAAAGGCTACACTAACAGGATGAAACAGAAAATATGTCTTTTCTTGAAAGGAGCTATTGTTTTTTTGAACAATTATGTTTTGTAATTTTATACAGGAACCAATACCTAACTCATACCTAAGAACAAGTTAAAAATTATGTTTCAAAATATAATCAAAAAAACTGGGTGTCCGAAATTTCTTGAATACGATTAATTACACAATTATACTTTATAAATAATCAACAGTATTGTTAAATAATACTCCTATAGTAATAATATTAAATAGAAGAAGTAACTAAAACTAAAGTAACCAAAAAGACGAAATACATGGAGATTACAAAGAAGAGGGACAAAAGTTTAGAAATAATAAACAATTTAGGTAAAAAATACTCGCTGGAAAAAGTGGATAAATTTAAATGTCTGGGAGCAATAATAACAGAAAAGGAAGACAAGATAAGAAAGGATAGAGATACAAAGAAATAATAGCAAAAGGACAGAGAAGTTTGAGGGCAATGAATCCAATATTCAAATAAAAAAATATGTCAAGAAAAATTAAAGAAAGAATATCATCAACCGTCAGACCATCGGTGACATATGGATGCGAAACGTAGAAACTGAATGCAAGAGAAAAAGAGACATTAAAGATACGAGAAAGAAAAGCTTTGAGAAGAATATACGGAGGAAAGAAAGAAGAATGAATTAAAATTTCTATACACGAGACCCCTTATCAAGATCATAACAAGCGAACGATTAAGATGGTTGGGAAATGAGGCAAGGATGAAAGAAGACAGACCGGCGAATCAGGTCCTAATAAAGGGAGCAATTGGAAGAAAAGGCAAAGGCAGACCCCGAACTAAATGGATTCAGGCAGTAAAACAAGATCAAGAATTGATGGCAATCTGCACTGGGAAAAGCTAACAGGAGACAAAAAGAAGAGGATACAAGTATGTGACCAAGCCACGGGCATCTAGGGCCTCTTGAGCTATAAGGATGGAATTATTAGGTAATACATACGAAAATTAGCGATTGTTTTATATAGTTGTAAAGAGTCCAATACTTAAAAAATGTGTGTGAGTGATATTATTTATTAAGTAATTAATGTTGTTAATACCGAAATCTAAATTTCGATATTTCAAATTTGAACAAGAAAGTTCGGTATTCTGGTATTACCGAAATCCATGACATAGCTCCGACAGTTCAGTTAAAAAATTGATTACTATAAAAAATAAAAAAATATATCTCCGTTAATTTAAGCGTAAACTAAAGAAAAGCTTTATTTTTATTTCTGTTACATGTAAGTAGTGTTCGACCGAATATTCGGTTTCGGTCACAATTTTGTGATTCGGTCAAAGTTTCGGTTTTGGCCAAAAAAACAGCTGAATCTTCGGTTACTACCGAAACTACATTCATTTTCATTTTTCTGCTTTAATTGAATATTAAATCTCAAACTTGATTAATTTTTGGATATCAAATAATAATGATGCTCAGTTTTAACAGTGTAAATGTCAATTTTGACAGTGAATTAAAGCTGTATCAACTCATATTTAACCGCATCAAAATTCAAAAGCTGATTCAAAATTCCCCAGTTTGAGAAGGCAGACCGTAATATTAACGCAATATTTACCACAAAATTTTATTTTAATTATAAAGTGAATTTGCTTTGCACGACGTGAAATCTCTTAAATACTAAAGTTTTTGATTCTGACCTAAATTCAGTTTTAATAAGATACACATTTGAATTTTGTCTACGAGCTATAGCTGAAAAAAAATCTCTTTTGACATTTGTAAAATATGGTAGAGACGAAAATTTTAAATTGTTTTTGTTACTGTCTTACAATATAAGTTTGTTTGATTTCAGCTATTGATAAATAAAACTAACTTAAAATTGTTTTTGTTTCTCTCTTACAATATACATTTATTTAATTTCAGTAATTAATAAATAAAACTATTAATTTAGACTTTAGTAAAACTATCTCTAACTTCCTTCGAATAAGATTCGGTTTCGGTCGGAAACTACATGTAAGTTCTCTATACGGAGTACTCCTGTATTTTAGTAATTTATTAAGGACTTTTTTCATGAATGCAATTCATTCTTTAAATAACATTGTTTTCGAGCAAGAGATAAAAGGTCATCATTAATATTTCTTCTTTCATGTACGGTACAAATCATTCGTTCGAGATGGTAACATTAATTGGAACTGGAAGCAATAGAGATATGTAGAACTTATTTACGTACGCGAGATCAGAACTTGCGAAATTTGTTAATGTTTTTCTTTTTCATATGTCTTATAAGACATTTATTTGAGTTGGAGATGATAATATTAATTTCAACTGACAAGCTCAGGTTACAATAAATTGTTCAATTAAGTTAGTATTTCCGTACCAAAAAAAAACAAGAATTGACTGGAATTGTATCTTTCATGGTAAACTAGAGTAAAGAAAACAATTCCAACCATTAATACATAATTACGTATTAATACATGCACTAAGAGTCGGCTTTTTAGTTATGGATTAACTTTAAACTACGGTTTATTACCATGTCTACAATTACCAAGGAAATAATAAATCAGCCTTTAAAAAGAGTCGTTTCGTGAAGTGATGACAGTTATTTTTATCTTTAACGCATATCGTGCATCTTGTTCATTAAATCTCTATTGGACGCTCCCTGATCATCTTATTTATCATTGCATAAAATCATTTATAATATTTTTATTAAATTAACCCAACAAATACACTTATTTCCACGTATTACGTTTTATATAAGGGCACATTAACTTATTAACTAATGTATGACTATGTTAAAGGCGTTGTGCTTTTATACTCTTTGTATTATACTAGAATACAATCAGTATTTTCTTTCTTTTTCTACCTCAGCGTATTTTTAGTTTTTTTTGCCTTAAATGTGATCGTTTAAGTTTTCGTGCCTCAAGTTTTCAGCTGACAGTAAAGCACTGACATACGTACATCACTTCTTTCCACTTTTAGCTGCATCATATAGATATACATTTTTTTTTGTTTTTTACGCTGTTTATATGCATGCGGTTTTAATCAATTACTCAAGTTTCGTAGCATCCTGTATAGCTAATACATATTTAGTTTCGCAAATTGTTCTTTGTGTTTAGGTTACTCTTTTGATCAGAGGTGATGGTGTAAACTTTCTTTGAAAAATTTGATAAATTTTGTAGAAATCATAACTGTCAGCATTGCGTTTTGCTATAATTCGATCTCTACTCTTAGGAATTAGTAACACACACATATATTTTAAAATAAAATTTCCCAAGATGTTCGTTTACATAATATATTCCTGTTAGAGATGCCTTTAAGAAATGTGTGGGATAAAATAGTGCACCGAAAATATATGTTGATATTTAGGTGTGAAGTACAAATTTACTGACACCGCCTTAGGTGAGGACCCAGAAAGTATTTAAATGTTGATTACAGAAGTCACCATTTTATGAATATTTATCGGTGATTTAAGAACGCCAGCTTTGGTAATATTTGCTCAAAAATGGTGGTAGATTACTACCGCGCAGGATAAATAAAGAAGTTAAGAAAGACATTGTTTCTGAGAATAATGGGTGTGTACAGGCAAATAAATCGTAAAACAAAATGCATGTAACAAATGAATATTTAAGTGGTATAAACGCCACGCTGTGTGTAGTTTTGCAATTGCTGTTCATTTTCTTGTCAATATTGATGCAGATTTATAAACTCAGCTGTATTTACGGATAATAATTGTAATGAATTTCTACGGTTTCCGCCGCATTAATTTGAATAAAACTCGTAGTGCAAGTACCGTCTGCATTTACAGCTTTATTACTCAGATTTATTTCATGTTTTGTGTTTGATCTTTGCTTACTTGCCGGCGCGGTTAGTGGATTTAAAATAGAAAGTTATCGGAATTCGTAATTAGATTTTGCACTGAACGAACGCAATTCTGAAATCAGTCAGCGTATAATAAATTATTTTGTGTTGGACTTACAAAACGTTGGAAAACGCCCTTAAGTCATTTTACATCAAAAGAATTTTCTCAGGTCAATTTCTAATAAGTAAGCTCTGTAAGTTTGATTCAAAAGGAGCTTTGCAGTTGTGTCGGGACAGACGTGCTCCTGCACATTTATTCCTTCAATATCTTTGCGTATCTAAATCGAAATTTAAGTAGAATTTGAATGGTTGGGGTTTTATATTATACTTAGAGATTAACTCTTTGTATAGGAGCACACGTTTACATTACCCATAAATGTTTACACATTATTCTTATTATAATTTTGAACTGCGAATACATTTTATTGTGAAAATTTAAATTGAAGATATCCAAATACAGTTTTTACTATTAATTTTGTATTAAAATTTGAACTCCGACACCATGGTCAGTTATCATCCAACACGTCTAAAAATAGGCGTCCCTGTTTAAAAGTGTCAAATTTGGCCCACCTGTACATTCATGTAAATGATGCGTGTAAAAATTACACTCCTATTAATTATGTTAAAATTATTTAGCACTGCACGAGCGAGATATTTTTTATAATTATCTCTAGTAGTGTTTATTGGCTTCAAACTTTGCATCGCTCTGTATCAGACTTCACTTTTCTTGTAATGCAACGGAAACTGAGTCGCCATCTGCGCTTATGAAAAGTTATTGATGATGATAAAATCCACTCATAAATATGTAAGTAGATTCAAGACTATTGTATTGAAATCTTCGAGAATTTTCTTGTTTACATGCATGGTAATGCATGGCTTATGAACTATTGAGGTTTTCGTGATGTATTGCTACGAAATGATATTCCATCGGAAACAGGATTTGAGAAAAAAAAATGGACAGTAACGAATACGTCCTGTGTAGTATGAAACGGCAGGTTGGTAATATTCAAAAATTGAATTATCAATATGAAATGAAATATTTTCTCAATTGTTTTTAAAATATTTTTTTAGAAAGAGCGAAATTTGTTAGAAACAAAACATTATGTAATTTGTTTTATTTTATAGGTATTACTTATCCGTTGTTTTTACTTATTCGACTTTCTTGCATCCTAATAGATAGGACTTGGGAAACTTGTGGGATTGGACACCTAATTAATGCGCAAAAATTGTACAAAGTATGTAAACAGCAGTCAGTGGCGGATGTCGCCTTGTGCTCGCTAATCGAAATAATATACTCCCCCTATCCCAATTTAGTTGTCACATTTCACCTTTAAATTTTATCCCCATTTAGTTGTCACATTTCTAAAAATCGGCAATAAAAATATTTAAAATACAGAAACGCACATCAATAGGAATTGTAACTTTTTTAACACATTTTTATTCTGCTTGGTTGCATAATCGAGAAACTGGTACGCAAATTGTTTTAAGGCAACATGTTTTAACATTCCATTTTCATATTCAGACAGAAGTCACAGCGGGTGCGCTGGGATGACTTATTATGTAGCAAACTAGCTTCAATTTGTCTATCCTAATGCATTGTTAGATCAAAAAGCGATCGTAGGATGTCGTTGTTTAAATTATTGAAGTAATATATTTAGTAGTTGTATAGCCGAGTTGGTTGAGCGCTCTGACAAAGCGTTTGACACTGGGCCGGGCAGGTATTAGGCGAGATTTCGAATCTCTTCCGGGTGCATATGGATTCTATGTGAGAGATAGAGTACTTATGTGTCGGATGGTGTTTGGGATTCTTACCGGCTCCTTCAAATTGGGTTTTCTGCGTTTTCCCGGTTTGTAAGGCGAATGTCGAAGGAGAAATAACAACTGTAAGATGGTCGCAGCCGCAAACGGCAATATGAGTAACTAGCCACACGCCTCTCCGACAAGCTGAGAAAAGCTTGGGGCTAGAATGGTGTAAGAGAAAAAAAAAATTATACATATAAATGTCTGCACGAATTAATTATAACGATTAAGTAAGCGCCGCACCTGACTAGTGCCCGATTTCTTCACCTCTTTTTAAATTTATCTGCCAGGTAATATCCTCGGAAACTATTATCAACACAATGGTTTCCAAGGATAATACCTGGCAGATAAATTTATCTGGAGGTGAAGAAACCGAACATATGAGTTCGGACTTTGAATCCCACAAGCTTCTAGGGTTCCCAGATTTGATTGAAGTCTACCTTACTTGATAGGGTTCGGAAACAAACTATCGTTTTTGTTTGTAATTTCATATTTCATTGTTGGGTGACCTAATTTGATAGGAGTATTATTGTTTCACAGTAATTTCTCACCAACTAGATTAGAAAGAATAAAATATAGTACTGTTATTTTGTCTACGATACGGAGCTTGAGAAACTGACGAATTTGATTGATTGTTTCCTAATGCGCTGAGTTTCCACACCTCCGGCATACAACATCTGGTATCCGGGACCCTATTCGTGATTGGTTAATTTCTAATTTCAGAACGTTGAAACACTCAGAAATTTTAAATCAACCAAACCACGAATGGGATTCCGAATGTCGTATACCGTGTGTCGATGGTATGGAAACCCAGCATGACCTTATCAAGTAAGACAAACCTCAATCAAATGTAGGGACCTTAGGTCTTGCTAATATGCCGCATTTTGGGTTGGTTTCCTGCATGTAGTTTGATCATAAATTACTATACAGATGCGAAAGTTCCGGGCGGCATCTTTGATGTTGCGCGACAAGATTCCGTATCCTTCAGCCATTGTATAGGTAGTTAATAAATTGCGAAATATGAAAATTGCGGCGTATTGGAGTATTAATACATTAATGCACCTTTCATCAATATGCTACTTTAATACATGAATAAAGGTAGTAATGAAAATACCGTGAAATCATTTCGCACTCACACTATCAGAGTATCTGATTAATAAAATACTTAAACAATGGCGTCATGAGAAAAGGCGGGAATGCCAGCCATCGCATCTGTATTGTAATCTGTGGTTTGATAGAAATTACAATTTATCATGTTAAAATATGAAATTTCCTATTTACTAATAATGATTTATGATATGAGAGAAAGGTCGATGTTGGGGTTGAACATGGCGAAAGGTGGTGCACTTGTGCACCCCTTCACATAAAAATGGACTGTTCTCAAACGCTTTGTCACTAGTTGAAATTTGTAAGCAAAAAACTTTATTGCTCACATTTCGTTACATAAAAATGTGCTTCGTAACAAGATTAACAAACATCAACATTGATTGATACAGCCACAAATTACTACAATATTTTTATAAAGGCATCGAAAAATCGTTGCTTCACACACGTTTCTTCGCGTCGCACACCGGAAACGCCTCTTACCCCGCTCCACACATACGCATACTGAAACCAAACGAATGCCTACTTCCAAATGCGCGGGAAAAACAAGTTCAAATTGAAGCGTAATAACGCCACTGTACTCTAAAATTGTACAGTCGATAAAGGTAAGGTTAAAGAAAGTATTTAAGGAGGGCTATTGGGTCATATTTGGAGGGTAGACAACTGGAGATTGAGAGTGGCGTCAGGATCCCCGTGAAAAGCGAAGTACCACAAGACTCTGTGCTGGGCTTCGTACTTTGGAACATACTGCACGACGGAGTACGTCAGATTGACATGCCGCCTGGTATAGTAATCTTAGCCTTTACAGACGCAGAGGGTACGGCAAGGCAAGATGATGCTTTGAATGAAGCGCTACGCAGAGTCGACGAGTGGATGAGGAACAGCAAGCTCGAAATAACCCCTAAAAAGATGGAGGTGGTAATGCTCTCCGGCAAACAGAAGCACAAACCAATACATGTAGAAATCCAGAATAGGTTAAGATCAGCAAAAGGCAGCGGCAAATACCTAGGAGTCATCCTGGATAAGAACCTCTCATTCGGAGAACATGTGCGACACGTCACGGTAAAAATGAAAAAGGTAGTTGCTGCTCCAGACAAAATTCTTCTTATGGGGGGGCCAGCGAGGGTAGGAAACGCCTCATGCTCAAAGTGTCTGAGTCGGCAGCGCTATACGCGGCCCCAATATGGGCGAGTGTCTGCAAGATTACAACGTATAGGAAACTACTGACCGGCTGCCAAAGATGGCAATTAGAACTTGTCGCAGATACAGAACGATCTCCACAGAGGCCCTGTGCGTACTGGCCGGCCTGGTCCCTTTGGACCTCATGGTAGAAGAAAGGGAAAGAACTTTCGGCGCCACCCCGCAAGAGAAACAAACGCCGAGAGACTACACGATGTCCAGATGCCAGGATAGAGGGCTGAAGGAGAGAGAGCCTCCTGGACTAGGAGTCTGATCCCGACACTTTATGTTTCGATAGGAAGAAGACGTGGATAAATAACGTAACCATACCACACAAATCCTAAGTGGACACGGGTGTTTTGAAGCATATAAACATAAGTATAAGACAGTGGACAGCCCTAGTTGCAGATACTGTTATGCTGAAGAGGACAAAGCAGAGCATACTATCTTCGCGTGCCCGAAGTGGGCAATCCAAAGGTAAATGATTGAAGACAGAATCAAAGAACACATCGCTCCGGAGAACTTAATAGGATGCATACTACAGAGTGAAGAAAACTGGAAAGCATTTACAGCTGTTATAGAGACAGTCATATCTGCCAAAGAGGCCGATGAGAGGAGACTCACGATAAACCCATGAAGATTTGACCACAGGATACATATGACACAGCCACCAATTAATATATAATATAGTGTAAATTTTGGCACCCTGTGTATTATATATAGTATATTATGTTATGTCATGTTATGTTATGCTATGTTGTCTATGTTATACTAGGGAATGATGAGAATAGAGAAAGAAACAAGAGAAAGATAGAAACATTTTTAAGAACATTTTTGTGCTAGTAAGGCAGCGGCTGGAAAGATACCATTACTAAGACACTGTCTCCGTTGCGAAGGAATGGCACCCAGCGGTTCCGCAACAGAAGAAGAGGGGCAATGAGGAAAGGGGGTTTACCTAGAAGGGGTCTGGGTTGGTTTACGGCCTGGATGAATCCACATAGAAAAAAAAAGGTTAAAGAAAATTAAATTGAAAGCTTCGATTTTTATTTTAGAAACAGTAATCATGAAATTCTAACCATATATTCTGCTGTCCACATTGTTTAGTGATACCAACAAAAATTTACTAATTTTAATGTTACTCTAATATAGACCACTAGAGTGCGTAAACTTGGTGAACGGATTATAAATGTATATTTTTGTTGAATTTAATATCTTTTGAAATTGCTTGCATGTCGACTTTCTAATATAAATTTCAGCTTAAATATTTACGTTTCACCGTAAAAAGGCTCTCGTGTTTGTAATTCACGCTCTTTTGGGACGGAAGCCCAGCGTACAGCAGTTACACATGCAGATGCAGATATAACCAAACAGCGACCGGGCCAGAGAAAATCTCTCTGGGATTTATTTTCTTAAACTCTAAATTAAAATTCAAACCATTGGTGTTTAATACACGATTCGGTAAACTAAATAAATAGATGGGCGGACCGCGTACAAGTGCTAACAGTTTTAGTAAAATTAATTTAAACACACGATTTGTGTATAATTTTTCGTGGCAACGCAGACTATTTGGTTGATGACAGGTGGGATGATGAATGGAAAAAATGTAGGGGGTTAAGTAAACGCTGCAACACATAATTATAAAATCCTTTAACACGGTGCCACAGTTTGGCTTGTGTGCGTGGGAAACAACGAGTTCGGTGTCAAAAGGGCTACTACATCAAGTTTCTGTGTACAACAGAAGTGGGATGTCAGCTTGTCTGTATGTCTGCATAATTTCTTTTACTGTCTTAATTAAGAATTCTTTTTTCGCACGATCACTTAACGAAACTGCATTTGAATAGACGTTACTGTATTCAGGGGGATTTAGAAAAATCTTGAAACTGGGAAAAAGTAAGTAATTTACAATCGTGTGCATGTCTCATCCAATCGACATGTGCATGACTCATTTTAAACACTATTATTCAAATTATACCTAACAGGACTTCTTTCTAAAAGGTAAACTCATCTGCGTTAATACGTCATTTTTAATGTTTTCGAAAGCTCTTTGCGGGTAATTGACTGAAACTGAGATCACATAAGTTCAATGGAGACAAACAGTGCAGTTGGTTGAAGATTGAAATTTATAAAGAAGAACGTTATTCCTGCACAAAAGACTATAAAACGAATAGAGGCCTTTTCCATTATTTTTACGTGCACCAGTTTTTGTTAAGCTTTGGTTGGCGGTGACGATTAATAATATTAACTTACATAATTATTTGGTTTATATTATCGCTATTCAATGTTCTATGTAAATTGTATTACTTAGCTTATAGAGAATTGGAAAAAAAGTAACTGAACATCGTACTTAATGCACTAAAGAAGAAATATGATTAGCCACGCCCACGTGTGTTAGAGCCACTGGCCAATGTGTATGTGTTTTAATATTTACAATAATTAGTGTACGAATATTTTGATTTTATAAATAAATCGTAATAATTTGTTTGAAGGATGTACTTTTGTTTAGATTTTGATGTGATCTTGTTAGTCACACTACAACGATTGGATAAAATATACAGGGTTGAAACTAAGTAAAGGACCACTATGTGGTTTTCATAAACTATAAGAGATACAAAGACGTTTGTGAATTATAAGAGATACAAACTCGGTTAAATTACAGAAAACTTGCGCTATTTTGAGGACTAAGAAAATATGCAAACACTCTTTAGATATTCATACCACATGTTGCGAAAAAAAAGTCTAAATACGACTGTAATAATAATAATAATAATAATCTATATTTACAAAGTGCGTCACAGTTTGAAATTAAACATTTTAATATTTAATCATAATTTGTAGCCAGAACATTAAATGTATATGACACAAGATATTGATAAAATATGATATGATATAATATGATATGAATACTTATGCTTTTTTTAAAAAAGAAAATAGGTTATTAAGTTTTTTTGTCAAAAAGTAATTTTTTGTGTAAATACGTAAATACATACTATTATTGAATAAAACTTGTTAATTTAATAATAATAATTTTATTTCTGAATGTTTATAAGCATCCGCCTTCTAGATATATATTTTTGAAATTATTTTTTAGTAACTTGATATTTTGTTCTAAAACAAAAGTATATGGTCGTTTTCAGATTTTATTTTTGTATCATGTGCTATGAATATCCAAGATAGCTTCCATAAGATACAAGAAAGTTGACAGTCCCATCTGAGAAACTGTCAATGTTAACCTTTTTCGTCGGACTTTAGTTTGTTCATCGAATTTAACATAAAAATATCGAATTTTATGATTCTATTTTAATAAATAAAGACATAATTCGAGATTTTCGAAAATGACAATTTTTAGTTGTTTGAAGATATTTTAAAAACGAATGTAGTTAGAAAGATTTTTTTGCACATTTTTATACACCCCCAAAATAAAGCACTTTTTTTGTAATTTAACCGTCGTTGTATCTCTTGTACTTTACAACATCCCCTTTAGTGACCCTTTGATTAATCGTAACGCTGTATAATCAATATATGAGAAAAGATTGGGTAAAAGTAAAACTTAGAACAAATTCCATTAAAAAATGACATCAAAATAGATAAATTTTATAATCCGATAAGCGGCGCCATCTATTGGTCAACCGTCTTGTTCTCGAGTTGACGGAATGATTGCTTACTAGCGTTCTCGAAAAAGCACGCCGTCTGTCTGGAATGTTCTAGAGAGTTTTTGAGTCCGCTGGCGTTCGAAACATTTCCAGTTACAGCCATATTGAAGTGAAAGGAAGGACGGCGCCGGCGCGCGATTTGAAGCAGTTTTACATTTACTGACCGAAGTGTTTGTTCTTGAACGAAACGGACGGTGAAATATTGAAGTGTAATTTATTAAAATATGAACCTGAGACGTAGGAGAATGAATATACAGAAAAACTCTTCGCTCAAAGAAAGTGGGAGAAAGTGACACTGAAATAGAAATAATGAATATTATTGGAGATTTGACAGATAAAAGAGAATAATTATTGAATCGAAATAAAACAATTGGCCTAACAAAGTGACATTAACGAATGGACCAAACGAAGAGAAAGATATTGATAAAAGTCTAGCTAGCTAAGGGAAACAAAGTAGCAGTAATATAAACAAGTTTCTAAAAGTGTAAAAATATTTCAAGAAAAGGAACAATTCTAAGCCTCACTGTTGTATATGGTACTGAATCTTAGGTCGTATATGGTTCTAAAACGTATGTTATTTATAAGAAAGAAGAGGCGAAACTACTAAGATGGAAAAAATACTAAGAAGTCAAAACTTAAGCCCAAGTATGGAAAATAAATTCATCAAGAAATAATATGTAGAATTGTACAAGAAACCAAACATTAGACATATTATAAGAAAGCAAAGGGTTAAGGATTAAGTCACACAGCACGAATGTAAATAGACAGTCTAGTCAAAAAAGCACTGGGAGGAGAAGGAGCGAAGATAGAAGAGGGCGATCTAGGAAACGAAAAAGCTGGACATTTTAAGGTAGAACCTGCGGAAACTAACGGTGCAGAACTGGCAAAGACAGATTTATTTGCTATATACTCTTAATTAACTTCGATTTTTTTAGTTTCAAGAACTGGTATGTGCTTCCTCAAATGTTTAAGAATAATTCATATAATTTAACCGAATTCGTAGGATGGATGGCCACTTTAAAAAGTTACGACGTACTCCAACAATTTAAGCTACTTAATTCTAATTATGCGTAGCCTTTTTTTATATTTTACATTTTAAAAGTCACAATAATACAAATGTTTATTTTTGCTTAGAGAAATACGACATGAAAAATATCCAAAAAATGACCATCTACAGTTCAAAACAACTAACAGAGGAAGATGTTTACTTGGATATCTAACGAGATTATTGTCTTGTGGATACATAAAATGAAAGACAACTCCTTGGTTTAAGGCCTCCCATTTTGACTTTGATTGTAATGGATAGATTGTTGGAATTTGCTATTGGTAAATCATCTGTTCAACTCCCCTTTATCTGCAAATGCGTTGATGATTTAATCCCACTTCAATACCCGAAGAGTTGAAGAATAAACAATAAAGACACCCAAGTTTCGGGGGAGTTAGGATGACGTTCTTCTTTGACCCTAAGGGGTCACTGTTTGTTGACTTTCTAGAACATGACTCCAAAATCAATGCGAAGTGCAGATTTTCCAGAAAGCCCAGAGAACACTATCGTCCTTCTTTATGTCAACGACTTTTCCTGTCCGTTGAAGAATACGTTTCGGTGATCTGGAGGATACCAATTTCAATCGAATGAGGCCAGTCGAGTTGTGAATGTAGCAACCTACATGCTTCCCCCAAAAATACAATACCAGTGCAGATTTGCAGATTTTCCAGAAAGCCCATAGAACACTATCGCCCTCTCCTATGATAATGACTTCTCCCGTCCGTTGAAGAATACCTTTTGGTGATCCAATTTCAATCGTATGAGGGCAGTCGAGTTGTGAATGCAGCAACCTACATGCTTCCCCCCAAATTAAAATTGACCATCTCATTTCACAGTGTGAAAAAGTTTTCCAGTTTTGAAAATTGCTTGGTATAACAAATTTTCCGTCCGATTTGATTGCATTCTCAACTGGCGCGGCGCGGCGGTGCTATTTTGGAAAAGAGTTATACGGCCATCCTTCTTTTCTAATCCGTTTAGTACGAATCTCTTTCAGGAAATCCACCAAGAGAGTTTCAATTTTCTATGCCCAGTACGTGAATCATTAGGGTTACTACTTTTACGACGACGGTGGAAATTAGTTCAACACCACAACAAGAATGAGGAAGAAATTCATTGTTGACGAAAAATTTCAATGGCAAAAATACCTGCTATAGAGACAGCACACGTTTCTTGTTTGCTCCGTTTCTTCATTTCCGTGATTTTTCTATAAATTCCAAGAAGAATTATGGGCACTACCTCCTCATAACTATTTTTCTACATTTCAATTCTGGTTAAACTTCATTGAGAGATGGTGACGGTCAATGTGGTAGGAGAACCAATTGCTCGACCACTCATATCTTAGCCAACATAGCATCAGGTCTTTTGAGGGATGGTTTTTGGTACACCTGTCAAAAGATAACATTATAAAATCATCGCTGGTTGGGCAACTTAGATACCAAAATCTAGGAGATCAAGCTATAGGGACACAATTCTTTTGTGTTTCGTTTCTCCATTGCTACGAAGGAGTCTTAATTATTCCTAACTATATTTCGAATCTTGTTGAAGTTTTTGAAGGTTTTGGTAACACCTGTCAAAGCTTAATAGTATAAAAATCATTCGCCTATGGTCACATTACTATGAAGAGAATGGAAGAAAATATCTGCCAAGAAAGAGTGAAACTTCCAGCTTTTATAGTTCCTTGAAATTGTCATTTCTTTATATCAACCGTTTTAAAATATTTTATTATTAAATAGCCACTCCAGCGACAGTTTACATTAAATTATTTATATAAACTCTATAACTGTGTTCTCATCGAGTTCAATTTACATGAATATTACTTACACGATCAACATTGAATAGAATAAAGCGGGTCAGCATTTGATTGCCTTAGAACTCTTCGATACAAGATTGTTTACTTTAATCTACACTTCACTTAAGTCGATGTCAGTAAAAACACGGGTGTGGGTAGTTGTTTACTGGTTTGCAATAGTTTTCTTGGCCCAAATTTTATCAATTTAAGATTTCTCTTTCCAAGTAGGTACTCTTGCGTTTGTTACCGCCAATGCTGTAATTGAATACGCAATGAACGGACATAACTCTCATAATAATATAATACGGAATTAAACATATGGCATGTTTTTATTTTATTTTTAATAATAAGTAATAACCGAAGAAAAAAGAGTTAAAGTTGTTTCATTCGATGAATCGGATACTACGGTTAAAGCAACGCCGTTTTGGTAATAAATGCTTAAGGTTCGAAGCTCTTACATAAGCGACTCACTTATAAAGTAGTTAAGAACCAAACACTTGAAAGTAACGGATACTTAAAAGTACTGAACGGTAGTGTAATAAATATTTTTCAATTTATTTGTCGTTACAGTTTAATAGTTCTTTGTTAACATGTGTTTATATGTTCCATTCTTTCATATATATTTTCATATAAATTTGTTATCGTGTTAGCAGATTGTCGAGTTAAATTAAGAAATGCCAATTTTAGAAGTCAAAAGATAGTCTTTGTTCTTTTAGAGCAAACGAGAAAACAATACACATATGAATATTTCATTGTTTGTTTGTTGGTTTATGCTTTCGGCAAGTTTGGAATTCAGAAATTACTAGAGTGCGTTTATTAATACATACCTTGAAATATGTAATTTATGGCAACTATAAAAATGATTAATTATGCACTCATTACGTTGGAAAATGTAAAGGTTTGCTGTAAAAACTGGATATACGCAAGTGATATGGGCGATAAACAGTATTTATGTAGCTTACGAGGTTATGTGAATGTTATATAAACAAATATTTCATTTTTGACGGTAGTGGAACACTCGAGCTGATATTAATTATTTATTTATCTTGAAAAATATTTTAATATTAGTCCCATTTCAACATTGGCAAACGTAAATGCAAATGTTTGTGAGAAATTCACACTGGAAATTATGCAAATTGAATAGCAGCTTTTGACTTTGTGAAAAACTATTTTTGAAAAAATGAAAAAATATAAAGTTAAACTGTTACGAAAATATTTGAAAATTAATTTTTGCAGTTCGGAATTAACAAATCCCCTTCTATCCAGTGACATATTTATTCAATTAAGTCATTAACATCAAGCATCACTGAAACAAGTAGGTTTTTAGGAGTATTTATTTAGCTGCAATATGTATTTCGGATTCAATAGTTATGTTATGTGGTAATGAATTATACAGGGTGCTGCATTTTGAAAAGCAACATAGGAAATCCCATGTTAATTTAAAGGTGCTCGAATACTGGCTTCTCTGATTATTTTACAGCAAAATTCAATTTGGGTTTTTTAAAGTACTCTTTAACTTGAATCTGTTTGTGATGTTTGAAAATTTTTCATACGCTGAGTTTAAAAATATTTAAAAAAGATTCTGTATTATCAGCACAATCTTGATCAATGATAGTGAAAACTGAACAGATAATTCATAAATCTAGTTCGTTTTTGAGAAAGATTAACAGTAAAAGCGTTTCCAGTAATTTATTTTAGTCCTAACATTTACTGATCAAGGTCGTGCTGATTGTTTGGTATGAATTGAATTGCGTTACTGATCTTTTTCAAATATCTTGAAACTGAGCGAATGAAAAATTCTCAAACTTGACAGACAGATTCATCTTGAAGTGCACTTTAAAAAATCTAAATGGAATTTTGCTGTAAAATAATTAGGGAAGCCAATATTCGAGCATCTTTAAATTTACATGGGATTTCCTATGTTGCGTTTCAAAACGTAATACCCTGTATAGGAATGCGTTTCGCTTTTAGTTATTGTGACTTGATTTACTTTTATGATTAACGATTAACTCGTTACTACCTTTCAATTTCTAAGCAAGCAGTTATTTTTCTTCATGTTTCATCTGTATGAGGATAATGAAGACTGAAGAGATCTAATATGAAGGTACAAGGCATGGTGTAATTTATAATGATTTTAAAGCAAAGATCTAGCTTTCAGTTTGATATGTCAAATATGAGTGGAATAATGAAAATAATTAATCCTTTAAGGGATCAAACACTTAAGCCGAACTTAAATTTAAGATTTTGTATAATGTGATATTTGAGGCTTCGTAACTCAGATTCCAAGCGGAGCTTAAAGTTAAGCTCTTCTTAAGTGTTTGGAGCAACCGGCCTCAGCTTTGGAGGACCAAAACATATTCATAATAAATTTATTCTCCTTAAATTTTATAATGATAAGTATTCCTTTGTAGTAGTCACAATAAACAAATTAAATATTTAAACGCAGTGTCTCAACCATCTAAAATACAAAAATGAAACTAATAAGTAATGCGAATTAATGTTTTATTTGCTGAGAATTAAGACTGAGTCTTCTTCTTCCATTTAGGCATTTCTTTCGTACAGTCAAAATCAAGAAAGAGGTCTGTGCCCTTTGTAAGCAAAGCAAAAACCGACAAATATTTCAGTACTGCTTCCGTTTCTATGGTGAATAAGAAAAGGATAGAGTTACGCATTATTTGTCGGTTTTTGTTTCGTAATTAATGTTGCAGGCGTCATCTTTCGTGATTTTGACTATAGGTACTCACAGATTGTGCAAGAAAGGTACTGTCACAGCGCCATGTAATGAAAGTCTGGAAGGGTAAATGGCCAGTTTGGAACGGACGGAGCTACGGCCGTTTATCCCTCCAGACCTTCATTACATTGCGCTGTGACTCTACCTTTCTTGCACAGTCTGTGAATATCCCTCCTAGTCAGTTCGTCTTTGGGATAACATTGCAACTTTTATTTAGTTTTTCATGTTTTTCCAATTACATAGATAGGTCTGCCATACCTATTGTATGTAGTTATTTTCATTTTTCATTTCATGTGGGTTCTATTTCCTAATGACGTTACTTTTAGCTTTCTCTTAAGCAGTGGCGGGCGAACAGGGCAACAGTCCGGGACATTGTATTTTCTGGGGCTCCGCGTCATCCGCAGTATATCAATATCAATTTTTTACCTACTGCAACTCAGTCAGAATTACAATTATCGAATAACTGCTTAAATCATAAAAATACGAAATTATTTGGGGATTTGTACAAAATAAACATATTAGAGGCTCTATTCAGTCAACGAGAAAATAAAAATCTTAAAACATATATGTATACAAACAATACATGTAAACAAATAGACGTCCTTAAAATCTCCTTAACAAATCGTACTTTTACAGAAACAACATTTTCGAGCAGCTTTTATTCCTAGAATAACATCTGTTGTATGGAGATTAGATTTCATGGTATGCAATAATTTTTTGTCTCTCGTTAGAATTTAAGTTTGCTTGTAAATATTCATTTTTACCTAATTTCTTATTTGACTTCATTTAATTCAATTTTTAATAGAGCGTGGAAACTAAGCAGAGGATAAGTAGGATATTTTGAAGTCGATCGAATTCTTCAAAAGACGTTCGGACCCGTCGATTCCGTCTATTTTTTTGCCTCTCCCAGAAATTATTTTTATAATTTTAATACTACAAGGTGTCTGCAACAAGGTGAGCGAGTGTTAATTTTTTCTGAATGCCCCAATTAGGCATTTTTAATTAATTGTCTTGAAAATATCGAATTTATCGGCTACTTAGTTTCCACACTGTTTAATTAACTGATCGATCCTTGTGTCTCCTTTGATTCGATTTCAGTTAATTTATTTTTTTATTTTTTATTTTATCAGCTTATCTTTAATTTAATACGATTTTATTTTTTAATTATCAATTCATAATCTTTTGTTTTCGTTTTATTTACTCGATTTGAGTTTATTTTACATTTTAATCCGTTCTATCGATCGTCCTTTTTGTCTTCTCTTTCACGTAATTTGATTTTATATATCGATTATCAATTGATCGTTTTTTGTTTTTCTTTTGTTTACTCGCTTTGAATTTATTTTATATTTTGATTCCTTTCATCGATCGCCATTATTTTTTCTCTTTTATGCGATTTGATTTTATTTTTTAATTACCAATTGATCGTCTTTTGTTTTTTTTTCATTTACTCGATTTGAATTTATTTTTTACATCATGATTCCTTCGATCAATCGCCATTTTTATTCGATTTGATTGTACTTTTTAATTATATTTTTTCCTTAACATTTAACCATTAAATTTTTTGTGATCTTTATTTTCGTCTATCATCTCTTGTTTTTTTTTGTTTTTTCTTTCGTTTGAGTTTATTTCTTATTTTTTTTTTTTGGTTATCAATTGAATTGACTTTTGTTGTTTTTTTTCTATTTATTCAATTTGAGTTTCTTTCACTTTACATTTTAATCTTCAATATTAAATTAAATTTTGGTGGTCAATATTTTTAACGATTTGACTTATTCTTTGTTTTACACATTTTTATTTTCGTTTTATCCTTTTCAACCACGATCGTTTTTTGTTTTTGTTTTATTAGATTTGACGATATTTTAATTTTGACTATCAATTAAGTCTTTTTTTTCTTATTTCATCGTCACCTTTTTATTTCACAGTCATATTTTTATTTCACAGCTTTATTCCTTTGTTTCCATAGTCACATTTCTATTTCATACTTTCAAATAACGGCATGTTTTAAAATTTGAAACATGTCAAATAACAATAACACGAAATTATTTTACTTACTTTTTTCAATTTATTTAGTACTTTTGGCTTTTTATAATTCAAAAGAAAACAAACGTTTTCCCCTACCTCAAAGGCCCCGCAAAAATTTCTCGCACGCGACTGCGCAACTATTAAGGCCGCCTCTGCTCTTAAGAAAGAACTAGTGTTACTTGGAATTTTTCTTAAAAGTGTAAGTGAAAAAGCATTTCAAGATGGAACTTTTGCAAAAAATAACTAGTCTTTAATGTCATTTGTTTAAATATTGAAGTATTGAAGTATTGTAACAGTGATAATTTTTCTAAAAAGCTGAATAACGCGAAAACGGTTTACATTAGGATTTATCCTCCTTATTCTACAACTACTGTCTACATAGTTAATTAACGAAAATTGTTAAGTGATATTTTCTGACCAATCAATGCATCGAAGTGCGTTGTATCTAAGACCTGATTGGCCAAAATATGTCACTTAACGATTTTCGTTGTTTAACAATGTCATTATGAGTTGTAAAATAGAGGGGTATGTGTTGTAATTACACAAAGTTATATTACAATTCAGTCCGGCATACGAAAATGTAAGAATGTATAGGATGTTCCATTTAAAACAATGAAGTGACATAATGCCCAGGCCAAACAGAACAATCTGTATACACCAAATTAATTTTAGAATATGCTGCACATGATACGAAGTAACTTTCACTTGAAACTAAACTAAAGAGTTTTAGAGGAAACCACCTTAACTGAAACACCTGTATGTATGTACGTATGTGTACATTTCGTAAGACTGTTCGTTATTTGTTGAAATGCTGCTGAATATGAATTTGAATTATAGATTGAAGGAATTCACAGTGAAATGTGTTTATGTTATATTTTATTTTGCTCTAAGTTACTCAGATGTTTGTTGTTAAAAGAATAATTGTGGTTTCTTTTCGTATATTTTTGAATCATTATCGTCTGTGAAGTCGAATTCGCAGACGATTTATGAATTCATGAAATTTTATGTGAATGTCATGTTTGTTGGCCCATGGAATGAAATATTTCAGATATATAAATTTTTAATGGTTAGAAATTCGAATGTCGGTCTAAAAATATGCAATTGTATTATCTTCTCTCATTTTTGAAAATAACTTTATTTCATAAGATTAAGGAACTGACACATGCATTTCTGGCAGTAGATGTTTCATTTATTAATTACTTTTTACTTTGGTTTATTTTCTTCGTGTATGTATTTTCACAATTATTAAGACAGTTGTTTCCATGGGAATAAACTAACGTTTAAACTTTGTCTACGATTAAAATACCAACTCGTACCCCTTGTATAAAAATTAATTATAAAAAGAAACTGTGCTGGAACACATCAACAGACGAGATCGACTATATTTTTTGCATATCTGACTAATCCAGTTTTTCAAATAAATTTATTGTTGTATTAAGTGGATGAAATTGATAAATGTAGGTCGTCTGCTGCTCCCACTATTTATCGAGTGTTTGATGTTTCAGCAAAATTCAAAATAGCATATTTCAACGAGGTTATTATTTAGAATTTTTTCACAAATGTGATTGACAGTGTATTCTGACTTGTTAATAAATTCTCACGTTAAAAGATGTGCGTTTGTATAACCAATGTATTGGCATCAATGGATGACATGTATAGATTCACCACAGCAGTGAAAATAATTTGTGGGAATCAATGTCTCAGTTTCTAGAAAAATTCATAAAGTGATAACTTGTAAATTGCATATACTATTGTAGAACTTGTCATGCTGAATCATGGATTATAATAAGTACACCTATGAATACAATCTCTCTGTATGTTACGCTTCTACGAGATAGATTTTTCATTTAATAACAAGGTTTTTTGAAGACGTTATTCCTCCTATATTTTTATGTTTAACTTATTATGTGTCTACTTATTTGCTAAATACTCTTATATTTTATGTTATTCTAACATTTATTCAACAAAGTATGTGTGGTAATCAAAGCACTGCGTGGTAAGAATATTCTTGCGTGTTCTGTTTCATCTGCCTACCATCAATACTACCTATGTCGAAATAAAGTGCATAATCTTATATGCCGTGTAACAGTGCATATGATTCGACCTACTGTTAATTCCAGTGCGTAGGAATAATACACACGTATTTTTTATAGTTCTTTTACATTCACTCATTCACCCAACACTGGCCTGGATCTCCATAAATATTGCATTTTTGTTTCCCGGTTTTATTGCATCCGGTCATACAACTAATTGCACAAACGAGTACTGAAAGTGACTCTCCGAAAGAAAAGTAGTAAATAATTATATCCATTTTATAGCCACCGTAATATCTTTACGAGCGTAATACAAAACATTGCGCTATTCATCATGTGTCCCAATTTCTAATTAATCACAAAAACCATCAAAAGTAGCTCTCAATAAACAGTTAAAATACATATTCATTTCATTAAGTTTAACAGAAAATAGTTTAAAAACTATTTTCTCACAAATTTCATGGCACAATAGTCGACTTTAATTATTAATTTTATCATAACATCACAAAATTATTGTTTATTTTATTCATATTCAAATGTATACAACTACTTAATTTATTGGAGAGAAAGAAATGTAAATAATTTTTCATTAAAAAGAATCTACTTCGTAATATACAGAGTGAGCCTTTGAAAATCAAAACCACGTGACCTGTCTCTATAGGCAACACACTTTACACAATTGTCTAACCTGCAAGAAGTGTAAAAATTCAGAAGAAGAAGTATTTTATACTCCTACCAAATAATCTAACAAGTAAGAACTAACAGACGATAAATACACCTACTTCAGCTCAAAACAGTCGCTTTGAAATTTTCACTAGAAATTACTTAGTACTTAGTACGCTACTTGCTGTAGAAAATAATGTGTACTATAAATAAGTAACTGATCACGTGAAATTGATCTTCAGATGCTCACACGGTTGAAGCTGTTTAATTTAAAATTTGTGAAACAGCTGCTTATCTTTCTAAAGAAAACTTGAAGCTGTCGAAGTTATTGGTTTTCTGATTAATAAAAATGTATATTAATGCCCCTTCACTTTTATGAGGTTGTTAGAAAGGGAGCTGTAGCAATATTAAGTTAAGTTAGGTTAAGTTTTGTATTATTTCCGATTTAGATAAAACTTTGTTTTTTTTTTCATGTCATTTCAAGTCATAAAATTAGAAAAGGGGATGCCAGTATTAGCTTAGGACATTCAGTACGTATATTAATTAATAAGCAGAAAATATAAAAGTAGTGCATTGTTTTTCATTTCATTTATGGTTTAAAAAGGATCATGTGTATTCTTTTAGAAAGTAGTCACACTTTAAGTACGTAGTCTATGTCTGGCTCAGTTTTAGTCGAGTCCCTAATCGACGTGTATCTTGTACTCTTTCGGTAATAAATTGAAATGAGCCAAATATGTACTACCTACTGATAAGTCAGGAAATTCTGCCTTCAAGTATAGATTGGTTATCATAATAAGTTTTTTGCAGGTTTATAGAAATTGTATATTTGGCAAAATGTTAAAAAGCAAATCAGTTTCAAAACGGTTAGAATACTCATGGAGTGTCCTGTGACAACCATTTGCGTGATGTAAAGAAAATGACACAGCTTGAACAATATAAAATTGTTTTAAAAGATACCAAGAAAGTACCCAAACTTTTTGGTATCCTTATACAACATATTTTGAAATCGTCCACCTGTCCCGTCCCTGTATTCTGTAAAAGGAAATAATCTTCAGTAAGGCCTGCTTGATTTGATATGGAATTTTGCACAAATTGACGGAGAAATATCAACATCCATTGCAGCAGCCTGTCTTTCTCGTTACGTAGAAGATTTCATATACAAAATTTTGCATAGTGTCAAACGGGCCCTAAACTCCATGAGTTTCGTAAAAAAGGTCAGAAATGTAGTTGAACAATGAAAAAGCAGTTTTGGTGTTGTAATGTCTAAGGGAAAAGTGTCCTAAGAGTCAACTTATTTTTTTACCCTGAAAAATAAACGAAATACAGGGAGTTTAAAAATTGCTAGCACAAAAAAATTGGTAGTTTATGATGGTGTGAGTTGAAGTCTTCGGCACAAAGAAATTCTAATAAAAATTCAAGATAAAAATTATTAAAAATTTGGCCAAAATTGTTGGTGGCCACTGAGTTGAGGTAACAAGCTATTACAATAGTCAACTTCAACAAGTACAACTACAACTCGGTACATTATAATTACCGAAATGAATGCCGTTTACACAAATAATGAGTTGACGGACGTGGTGTTTCTTGAGATTCTTAGGAATTCCATACCATGCCACAGTCTTTTTTCTGTACTAGCAATTTCCAAACACCCTGTATATGTGTTTGACAAAAATTCGATAGGTAAATAAAAATTATTTGTTAAATCGGCTATAAAGAAAAGTAACAAATATTTATTTTTTATTAAATGTGTTGTAAAAAAAAAAGATTTTGAGATGTTCAAAAGTGGAACGACCTACTCTGTATTATATCATTATCATTCTATCAACATAATTTGCGTTAGGTTAAAAAAAATTGACAATTAAAGTTCATAATTTAAATCAAACTCAATGTAAATCAGAATAAATAATCAGAATAAATCAGAATACTTGGAAATTATTAGAGGATTTTCACTGGGTGTCGGTACCTTTGATGTTTGTGTTTTCACTTGAACCACTGCGCATTCTTCCACGAGTCGATTCTTAAATGGCGCGGACAATTTAAATTTAAATTTTTGCAGCACGCAACTTATTTCCTTTACGAGAAACATCAGAAGAAAACAATATTTAGAATTAAAAAATAAATAATTTAGAGTTAAAAAAAATATTTGTTTTTTTAACAGAAAAATAAGTGTTAATATAAAAAAATATTATTTATTTATGAAGGGGCCAAACTTAAACTGGCAACTCATACTCATAAGTAAGCGTAGGTTAATTGTGCATTAAAAAACTTTAAAATATGCATACAAATATGCACCAAAATCATGAAAAATATGCACTTAAATAAGCACTAAAAATTAACTTTTATAAAGTTAATTTTTAGTGCTTATTTAAGTGCATATTTTTCATGATTTTGGTGCATATTTGTATGCATATTTTAAAGTTTTTTAATGCACAATTAACTTTTATAAAGTTAATTTTTAGTGCTTATTTAAGTGCATATTTTTCATGATTTTGGTGCATATTTGTATGCATATTTTAAAGTTTTTTAATGCACAATTAACCTAGGCTTACTTATGAGTATGAGTTGCCAGTTTAAGTTTGGCCCCTTCATGAAAAACAGCATGTATTTTTAAGCAGTTGAACAAACTTCTGTCTCTTTCACATAGTCACAACCGAGTTAATTGATTTCCCTAACAACGGGTTTGATACTCGGCCGCCGGGTAATCACGGAGGTTTCTACATTTCCTTAGTTTTAAGGCAAAAAAACCAAAGTATCTAGAAAGTTCATTGCAGCCTCAGTTGGTCTCGACAAGTCTTTAATAAAAGCAAGGGATTTAGAAAGAGTTACCCAAGGGAAAAACTGCAGTATTTTAAAGAAAATGGAATTAATAAAATGTTTAGCTCAACGCGATCTTAGAAGATTCTGTGCTTATCTTTGGGTCTTTAAGTAATGAATTTTTATTTAAATAAAATAAGTAAAAGTAGCACTTATTTTGAAATTTTTCAAATTTGTTGCATGTGGAAAAAATTTCAATTCATGAACTGGGGTCTATTCACTGTGTCCACATTTCGATGCTCACCATTGGCATCTCTGTTATTAGAAGACATAGAGCAACGTTAAATGGGGAATATTTTGCAGAATTCAATGCTCGCAACAAATCTCATTTCAAATTCACCGTAACTTTTTTAACCTTGACCTCTTCTAATCTTTTATATTGTTCAGACATTTTTTTAAGACAAAGTTTTTGATGCAAACAGAAACCTCCGATTGTCATTTGTTTTCAAGTTATTAGGGCTAACTTTTGTTTTTCATATGGTACCTATATTAGGTTTTTGGTTAGTTAGATAGTCTTTAAAAAGAGCTTTTCAACGATGTATAACATACTCGAAAAATTTTTATTTAGGGGAGATATTAACAAAAACATAAATTAATCCCTTTTGAAATTAGTAGGCTGTGAAATTAAACACTCAATACTGTAAAATAACGAAACGATATTGACGTAACAGATATTTGGAACTATTAACAAACGAAAAAAACCAGCTTTGAGATAAATTATTAATCCTGACGACATGCCGCGAAACATCAGGTTCCAGCAGGATGGTTATCTGGCCCATAACACTCGTGACGTACATTTTTTGAGAGAAAACTTTAATTAGAGTGGTTTCAAATAATGGACCAGTACAATGGTTTGCAAGATCACCCGACCTTACCCCCCTTGACTGTCATTTATGGGGTACCACTAAAAACGAAGTATTTAATTTTGCACCGCCAGAAGCTCAGGGAATTTTAGAACAAAGAAAGCTGGATGTGCTAAGATTATTAAACGAAAATACACTTTGTGTCAAAAGTGTGTGGAACAGAATGGTTGTAATATTGAACAATTTCTTTAAGTCAACCTCATCTTTTAGTATGCTTTCTTTACTTTTTTTTCTTTTATGACTTTTATTATCATTCATATCGTTATTGTACACCATACTTAGTATATCTTCAAGCTTTTTCGTTGGTGTTTAATTCTATAGCCTACTCATTTCATAAAATTTTTCGGGTATGTTATACATCGTTGAAAAGCTTATACATCGTTGAAAAGCTCTTTTTAAAGACTATCTAACTAACCAAAAACCTAATATGGGTGCCATATGAAAAACAAAAGGTAGCCCTAATAACTTGAAAACATATGACAATCGGAGGTTTCTGTTTACATCAAAAACTTTGTCTTAAAAAAGTGTCTGAACAATGTAAAAGTTTAGAAGTCACATCAGGTGTTATCGAGTTATTGAGGAATTTTGAAATCGTCAAATTTTGGTTTTCTTAAATTATCTTAAAATTTAAAAAAGTTATGGTGAATTTGAAATGAGATTTGTTGCGAGCATTGAATTCTGCAAAACATTCCCCATTTAACCGTTGCTCTATGTCTTCTAATAACCGAGATGCCAATGGTGAGCATCGAAATGTGGACACAGTGTATAATGAGGAACCTTTTCTTCATAAAATAAAAGAAGTACTTCTTATTTCTGAACAGAAAATATGAAATATTTTAATTTTTTTCGTAGACACGTATTTTATATTTTTATTATCTTTGAATGAATTTGCGCTATTTCTGTTATAAAATGCACAGTAACAATTAAAATTTAATAAATTAAAACCGTTATGTGATAAAATTTAAAAAGCATTTAAAAGAGATATAAGAGTGTAATAAAATCAGCATCGAAATGTAATAATGTACATATCCAGTTTATTTTTATGTGGTTTAAGTTATGGATGTGTGGTCTGCTTATCTAATTTATTTTGTAATCATCGCCATTACTTTTAATGAAGAGGCATATATTAGTTGTGGAAAAACTACTTAAAGTAAAAGGGTGTTTAAAAATTATGCAATATTCGATTTGGTCTACTACATCACAATAATTTCTCTCATCTGTAGATGTAATTTCAGATTTTAATGTTGGACAGGATTGTCAAGGAAGATTACTGGCGCGCGTAGATGCTAATTAATTTATATCAATTCGTTTTACTTGATCAAACGATTATATTGCCCATGTTTCATTAAGCAGTTAAATTTGATGCAGTTTGCCTTGTGTACTCTAGCTATTTTTAGTCCAAACTGTCTTTATTTAAATTATTTGGCCGAAGCACTTTAACCAAAACAAAATTATTTAAGTTTATTTTGGCATCCAACAGCTAGCTAATTACTTAAACAGCGTGGAAGGATAAGATACTCCAGGTTTGAATATCTTCGTTTTTTGTATCATTTGTAAAAGATTGAAACAACAAATAAATTAGGCAATGCATGAGTATTCACAGGTGGTCCGCATCTTGCGCGCGAACAATAAACACGTCCCACTGTTAAATAAATTGTTAGCTTTAAAAAATGTGTGATTCGAAAGTATTGTTAATATTATCGCTGTTATTTTGTATGAAATAGTGCGGATTCGAGTTTATGATGGGACTTCAGATATTCTTGGAAAGAGAAAAAGATAAATTAATAAATCTTTGTTTGGAATGTTATAAGGAATTCATAAGTTCTTTAGATGTGACCCAGTTTACAAAATCTGCAAAATATTACCAGGACTATTAGATACGTATACAAGTATGAATTAACGCAAATAATTTATATTTGCATTTCCTTTCTTAACATAGTAAAAGTGATGTGAATTGCATATAGTAGGAAGTCGTGTAGAAAGCACGTAATATTACGTGAGTTGACGACAGTAGTTAGGCTAGATTTGTAGATTCTATAGCTACAAACCCCAGTAATATTGAACGGATGTTGTTTTGCATCATAAATCTAAGATACCTTCACAAAATACGTGTTATTATTGTGGTTCACAGGTATAACAGTCCACAGATCTAAGTTATGTGTTGGCAGCCTAAATATTCGCTCTTACAGAATTTTGTGAATATTCATTATTTAATACAACTGTAAATCTTAGTGAAAAATGCATTTTTATAATCGGTTCAATACGAAACGGGTTACGTAGATATACTTAATGTTCTGTGAGAGGTTATAGGTTCAAAGAAAGTCTGACGACATAAACAAGAAGTCTTATTATCGGAAGTGTTATGAAAGAGAAACTGTCAAGCTTGAAAACCTATGAGTGAGAAACTGCTGTATAAGGGATTTTATTTGTTAACGAATTGTGTCCATTTCTTGTTTTCATTTGGTTCTTCCTACGTGCAATCCATTTTTTTGTAGTGCTTCGCCAAAAAAGTTTTTTGTGTCCTACTTGATCTCTCACTTTTCCTTCTTCTCTCAATTCTGGCCTCTCACTCTTCCTTTTTTCTATCAATTTCGCCTCCCAAACTTCTTTGACTTGGTCGATTGTTCTCCATTCTTTGAAGAGGACTCCACTAACTCAATTACGTCTGTTCTATAGATTGTTGCTAATTCTTTTTGATTGGCGGTATATCTACCCCACCTTGTAAAAACTTAGATTTTTTCTACTAGTTGTAATTTGCTTTTTGCCTTTTAATTAATTTTCAAGTTTTACAACCAAATGTTAGAATTGTTTTTTTAATTCTTCGTTCTTATTGATAATGTTCTTACTTATTGTATAATAACTTTTTAAAGCGTTTTCAACTCTTCTGTTTACATCCCTTTGTTTTAGTCCTGTATTTTCCTTTTCCAAACCTATTTCTAAATACAGTGTAGGTGGTTATTTTACTCATTACTTACATCACATTCATAAATATAACTTGACTTTTATTTGTTTTAAGCAAACTTTTAATTGTTTCTATCCACCTTGCATAAATTTTGTGTTTTTACCCACCTCTCTCATACCTATAAACCAAGAAAATGTTTCTCTTATATCAACTTGTCTTTTGGATTGTCTTCTTTTCGTGCTTTCATAAGTCTACTTAGTAATTATATAGCTTTATAATTACAGCGTAACAGCTACTTGCTTGTTTTTCGGTGAATTTGCATGTTTTGTCCATAGTAGGGGCTATTCTGTATTGAGTACGTTAAATTTAAAGATGTGTTGCTGTGGTAACAACCATTCATAAATCTTTATGATTTCTAGATAAGCGACATATTACGATCGCTTTTTAACCTGACATTGCAGTTGGATAGACAAATTGAAGCGGATTTGCTCCTAATAAGTCCCCCATGCAAGGCGGCCATGCTTGCTGTCAAAGCATAATGAAAGTTTTAAAAAAATTACATCGCAATTGCGAATAAATTGAATAAGTCGTTTTTGTTTGCAGTGGGAATGTCGAGCTACGTCTCTGCTGACAAAGCCCCAAGCAGGGCTGAAACAGCTGTACAAAGGCTGCTCGAGATTTTCACTGCAATCAAAAACGATTTGCAACAAAATTCTTTATGATTTCATTCATTCATAAATCTTTATGATTGGTTGTTACCATAGCATACTCGATACAGAATAGCTCAATATTTAATACAATTTAATTTAGATTCTAGAGATCTCCAGTTACCGAAACCTTTACTCAATTTACTTAATGGAAAGCCCAGTTACACTCGCTTAATGAGATATCAAAAAAAAAGTATCAATCCAACTTATCCCGATTATGCAGAGGTTGTGTAGCCGAACTACCAAAATTTGTTATCAAGACAAGGTTATTAGGAGAAAGGTCAACGCTTTGTAAAGCAATTTATGTGTCGAAAAATTAACTTTTTCGGAAAGAGTACCTTATGGGATATGTTGAGCCGTAAGAAGCTGATATTATAAACTCTACTAATTGAAAGTCTTGAAATACCACGATGTTACATCGTCGTAAATACATCCTCGCTCGTAACATGTTCGATGTTAATTGCAGTATACTAAGGATAAAGAAAAGGATAGTCATACGTATCTACAAGAAGTCGATTATTTGGTTCTAAGGTGTTACAAGGTAGAGGATCGCAAAACTGTACTTTTATGAACACAGGTAAAAGCAATATTAGGTGTCGACCTTCTTCTCTTACCAAATACTACCTCCGATTTCTTGCTCCAATTTAATTCCTACGAACACATAAACAAACCTTAATTATTCTAAACAAAAGTCTTTAATTAGCAAGTAGAATTCCAGTTAAACTGGAGCAAGAAGCAGTGTATATAGTTCGAAGAAGAAAATTGGAAGACTTCATTGCTTTTCCGACCTGTTATTTTAGGATTCCGATCAGATATTTCAAGAAAGTATATAAGAAGGGAAGTAGGTTTGAGCAGTTGCAAGAATTTTGGACATTTGTAAGGATATTAGATTCAGATTGGAGTAACCAAATGACATTTTAAATTGCCTCAAGACATTTAATTTAATAGAAAGAGAAAGTACTGAAACAGAAAAGATACAGGAACCATTAAAAACAATAAAATTCTAGAGTCCAGGAGGGATAGACTTGAAATTCATTAGATATGGACCACTGAAACTATTTGAAATGCTCAGAAGGGTATCTTAATGGAGAAGAAAAAACAGAAGTGTGGAAAATGTCTTATAATTTATTTCCTTAAAAATATTTGAGATCTTATCATAAAAACTGACATTATTGTGAGAGTCACAAGAATTTTAAAGAATCGATCGAGGGCATTTCATATTAGAAACACACATAGCTCTAATAGATATAATTGACAAACTTACATTATTTCCCAATTAGGCAGTTGTGGAAGGAAATGAAAAATCGAGATCAGAACAACACTTATCGATGCCGCTAAAGGATAATGCTACGACCAAAACACCGCGGGAACAAAACAAAACTAATTCTTCTTTTTTAAACCACCAGAGGGTTATTATGTTCGTACCGACGAAAACGATTATTAAGAACAGGGCCATGTGATTTATGTACAAAAAAGTATTTTATTTTTCTTGAAAAAGACACACAAACACAGACTTGACTAAATCCTAAAGGAATGATGGGTGTTGAGTATCATGCTGGAAAAAGAAAGAATGTTGATGACGCTGTTCGAAAAATCAAAAGAATCTACTTTGGGATCCAGTTTCTTTATGAAGGAAACTGAGTTACTCTTGTACAACAGGGTGGCTGCGTTAACTTAGTTCTGAGATGTTTCTATATAGAGAAATGGAATATTGGTAACCCCAATTCCTAGTTCTAATTTAATTCTGCGGTTCATAAGAAGAAACTGGGGGTACAAATTGAAGAAGAGAAACCCAAAACTTTATGTTGCTTTTGTGATATAACTTACAGCAGACTTATAGAATGCTGAATGAATGAAGATTCCCAAGATGTCTTGAGGCAACTATGACCTACCATGCGGATTTTGTGTATGTAAAAAGATGTGCAGATTTAAATTTAACTAATTTGAACTGTGTAGATCGTCGAGGTTTTTCTGAATTCGTAATTATACTGAGTGTTTGCACCATTTTCTGTGATTCTATTCTTTGTCAACTTGTAAAGTGGCTGTCCGAAAACACGAAAGAAGCTCTTAGCTGCAATTCTCAAACTTGACTACCATAAACATTCACATGGTAATCTATCTTTGTCACTTTGTAACAAATTTATTAAATTAAATTTTTCACAAAAAATAACATGGTGTCGTACGGCTCTAATTCAAATATCAACTTGCGTTCTTCAAGTTTTATTCTGCTAAAGCTCCTTAAAAGGAGAAGTACTGTGGTTTACATTACATCTTTCCCAAAAGGATTTTCACCTTTTGACAGCAATCCCACCTTTAAAGCTTCCTCTGTTTAATAGAGTGGGTGTAAATATAAAAATTGCAAAAGTTGGCTAAGAGGTTGTTAAACAAACGTTTCTTGTTATAAGCGACTGAAAGCAATATGCAAGAACATAAACCCACGTCAAAAGTGCCTCCTGTCGATTAGGTTTCATTAGAAAGTGTGTATAAATGAGTACTTTGTTTTTAGTACGTAATTTTTAATAGCATACCTGCATTTTCTAAATCATGATGGATGAAATAAACTATCTATTATTCGTTCTAAAACTTAAAAATGAAATTTCCTGATCAGCGCAATTAATCTTGATTTCGATTAATAATGACTCATTGATTTATACATTTAAGATGAACAATCGCCATTACTTATTGAGAATGACAATCAATCATACAGGAAATAAGCCCCACTTTACATTCAATATCCATTTTAAATTTAGTTGCACTTAATTTATTTATTGCTGTGGAAGTTCGAAGACGACGCATGAAATAATAATAAAATAATTTCTAATTTGTTATAATAAATCGAATCGGCGATTGTTATTCTTAATTAATAACATTTTATTTTACTTCTGTGAGGCTAATTAATTGCTGGCGTTCAAAAGTTCCAATTAAGTTGGGTGAAATTAAATCATTTCGATTTAATTGACTTCAGCTATTAATTGTTAGAAAGGAGACCGTGAAATTGCTTGAACAATTCGTAATAATTTTTGCGTACTTTGTAATTGTAAAATAAAAATTATACAATTTGCTTAGAATCAATACACGTACGTATTCACATCGTAAGGCCGGGTGCACATTATCCGAATAGACAAAATATTAAATATTTTCGGAACGGTTAGATTTAGGCATAGATTATGGTATATCAAAAAATGTATAGAATTTTATGAGCAATCCAAATTTGACATCATATACAGTGTGTCCCAGATTGAGTAGGCTACCATGGGTAACTTTCTTATTAGCGAAGATAGAGATTTGGTTAAATGGGCAATATTTTGCAGTTTTATTTGCTAACTTAGATGCCGTCGAGAAAAGTTGAAAATTCTGAATACTTTCGATATTATCGCAGATTAACTGAAAATCGCTATTTTCTTTAATGTCTAATAACTTCGTAATTATAAGAAATATGAAAAAAGTTTGATATAAAAGTTACTAGGTTTGATAAAATATAGTAGAAAGGGTTTTCAAGACATTGATAGCAACTTTCTTATTTTATTCCATATTGGATTTTTAAACAATTAAATAGTATTTTCTTTTCTCGTTTCAACCATGTATAACAACCAATACTTAAATAAAAAAATATTAAAAAAAATCATATTTTTATTTTAAATCGAGCAAGCGAGAAAAAACAAAAATTGCTTTTACTTATAAAACAAAAATAAAACAAAAGGAAGTTATAAAAATAACTGCTCAGTGTCTCACCATTAACTCTGAAACACAATTGACACCCTTCTGCGACACTCCTGGTTGCACTTTGTAGGGTGTTTCGATTAATACTACGAAATGTATGCCCTCAAATAAACCATCATTTGAATCATTGTTTGAATAGTAACAATTACAAATACAGTTAACCAGTGGCCACCCCGATCCTGGAATTTTACACCTCTTGACTTGTATTTCTGGAACACAGTACAAAATAAGATTATGGGAGTACTTTAAATTATAACAACAAGCAGAATTACGTGAAGCAGTTTTACAGGCATTTCATAGTCTTAATTGAAATATCCTGCAAGGTGTGCCAGGAATGCCACAAAACGATGTCAATTGTATTTCAGAATTAATGGTGAAGTATTGTGAGCGCTTTCTTTTGTTTTATTTTTGTTTTACAAGTAAAAGCAACTTTTATTTTTTCTCGCTTGCTTGATTTAAAATAAAAATATATTTTTTTAATATAATTTTTATTTAAGTATGGGTTGTTACACGTGATTGAAACGAGAAAAGAAAATGCTATTTAATCGTACAAGAATCCAATATGGCGTCCATTTAAAATAAGAAAGTTCCTATCAATGTCTTGAAAACTGCCATCTTGAATTTTATTTTGACTTAATTTTCGACTGTATTATATCAAACCTAGTAACTTTTATATCAAACTTTTTTTCATATTTCTTATAATTACGAAGTCATTAGGCATTAAAGAAAATAGCAATTTTCAGTTTTTCTGCGATAATATCGGAACTATTCGGAATTTTCAAATTTTCTCGACGGCATCTAAATTAGCACATAAAACTGCAAAATATTGCCCATTTAACCAAACCACTATCTTCGCTAATAAGAAAGTTACCAATGGTAGCCTACTCAATCTGGGACACACTGTAAAGTGTGTGCCA
Organism: Prosopocoilus inquinatus; assembly: GCA_036172665.1. Classification (NCBI taxonomy): domain Eukaryota; kingdom Metazoa; phylum Arthropoda; class Insecta; order Coleoptera; family Lucanidae; genus Prosopocoilus; species Prosopocoilus inquinatus. The sequence goes on along the minus strand of CM069876.1, from coordinate 26,751,732 downwards.
TTTGAAATAAAAAAATTGCATCCAGTATCACTGTTCTGATTCATCAAGTATAGATGAAAATAATTTTATCTTACCGACGTCCAAAATTTAAAAGAAATGTCTTTAAACTTTCTTTGTAACTTCCACAGTTATCGAAATATACCCCGAAAACGCACTGTTGGGACATCCTCTGTAAGTTAATTCAAAAACTTTTATTGGATCATGGGCGGATGTATATTTCCAATTAAGAGCCAGAATACACGAGCGGGTTTTCTGCCGCGGATTATACCGTGCCTTCAATTGAATTCCTCATCAAAGTGGGCTATGATTTCACTGTTCCTTTCTCCTAAGATTTGCAGCATTGATAGCTGTTCAATTATTTAATTAAACAAATGTCAAATTGACACTTTTTATTTTCAATTAATTCAAAATGTTAGAATTACAGCAGCTAGTTAAACATATCCATGCTTGTGTTCTTAAATTTCGTGAAGCAGGATGACTTGGTCGCAAAACAGGGAGCGGAGCAGCTAAGAAAAGGACTGCAGCCTGCATTGAATATGTTCGGGATCGAATGGAACACTCTCCCAAGAAATCTATTGCGAAACTTTCACAAGAAGTTCAACTATCAGTGGGAACATATCACACTATTCTTAAAAAAGACTTAAAGCTTTATCCATATAAGATTCAAGCAGTCCACGAACTCAGGCCAGTAGATTTTCACAGAAGAACAGAATATTGTCAGTGGTTTCTTGATAACTTAAACAACGACGACATTCTTGACAAGTGTTTCTTTACCGATGAGGCCTGGTATCACAGGGTATTTAAATAATCAGAATATTAGAATATGGTCAGCAGAAAATCCCCATGAATTTGTGGAAATTCCATTACATCCATTAAAAATTGGTGTTTGGCTAGCAGTGTCAAGAAGGCGTATCATCGGATCAATATTTTTTAACGACTCAGTAACTGCTGAAAGATACCGAAATAAGTTATTAGAACCTTTCATTAATCAACTACATGATGATGAACTTACAGAAGGGTTTTTTTCAGCAAGACAATGCTACTGCCCACACAGCTCATCAAACAATGACTTTCCTGCAGCAGTTTTTCGATAATCGGATTGTGAATTTTCCTGCAAGGTCTTCGGATCTCACAATTATGGATTACTTCATTTATCCGCACATGAAAAACACAGTTTTTAGAACTATTCGTCACACAATTGAAGAACTTTGTGCGGGCATTACAGATGTGTGTGCTAACATAACCTCCGAACACTTAGCAAACGGGTTTGAAAACGTGAAACGCAGAGTACGCTTATGTATTCAAGCTGAAGGAGAGCACTTTGAGCATCTACTTTAAACTTTAATGTTGTGTATTTATTTGATGTTATGATCAGTACTGACAGTAAATGACAACTGTTTTCTCTAGAATTATGTCGCCAACTTCATAAAAAAATCACAGCTTACTTTAATGAGGAATTCAATTGAAGGCACGGTACATCTGAATGGAAATCCTGCATACAAACGAGTGGAACTAGATGAACGGAAAGCGACGTTTATTTGGTTAGTCTAGTTTCACTCGTTTATAACCATAGTTTCCATTCAGACGTGCAATCCGCGGTGTGTTTAGCGCGGTGGAAAACCCGCTCGTGTAGCTCGGCTCTTAGCCTTAAACTTACGATTCTTTGATTAAATTAGGTAATCAGCACGTCTTCAACTTGTTACGTGAGACTCGTGTAACTAATGACAAAATTATCGCTAGACCACTAAAATTAAAACTTCCTTGCGAAGAAAACAAGAAAAAAATCCAATTACATATTATTGCTAATTGAAAATACGTCAATAGCAATAATTTGTTACTTCTCCTGTATCGAAAGTATCTTACGTAAGTTAATTACCTGTTTTCATGAACAATTTGAATGCGACTCCGCCAACAATAAAATATCAACGCCACCATTCACTTGCTATTGTGATGTAGGGTAAACCGAAGAGAGAACTTGGAACTTACGGATGACCTACATAAGTGCTAATTTTATGTCCGTTACAACGTTTATATCAATCCAAGAACAATTCCGAAATACGTAAGCGAATTAAATGTCTTTTTTATTTTCCCGCATTCAATTTATTTTTATTACCGAAACGCCCGCAGCCACAAGACAACAATAAGAAGTATCGCAAACCAATTTTCTGTTTCGCAACCAGTTCTGTTTTTTCATGGCCGCCTCACATACCTCACAGACTGAGTGTCGCCACGTAGAGACTACATTTATTCTTGAAGATACTTAGTTCTTAGAATCGAGTTTGTTCTTCTCCAGTAAGACATTATACTTTTCTATTCGATTTCATCAACTAGCGTTCGTACACATCCTACAAATTGAAAAAATTACCTAAGCACTATACAGAGATATATGGAAACACCTTAATATTGTAAATGTAAAGTTTCAAGGTGTCTGTAAAACAGGAAACGATTTGTATATGCAGCGTGCGACAATAAAAATCTGTGTGGTGTGATGAATTATTATTAGATGCTGCATGCAAAACGATGATAATCTCAGAATGTATTACATGTAATACTTATTAACAAAGAAATTTCATGTCTTTCCGGTACTTTTAACCTAATTAATCTAGTGGTTATACCTTACAAAAAATACCATACGTTCAAAGGAATTTATAATTAGAGCAGGCTGTGATATTTTCCAAAAAGTTGGCAACACAGGCTTGCAGTTTGAAACTAAAAATTTGAAATGTCAGAATTGTGACATTTTTTTTTTTTTAATGATAGTAAATGGATTTCTCTTACCTAAGCTCCCCTAATATTCTATAAAAGGATTTAAACCAGCAATCATACAAAACAAAATAACAAAATAAAGATTGTACGAAGCACGAGAGTAACCTCAAATATGACAACTGTCAATTTTTTATTTTTCAGTGACATCAAATAAAATTGGTAAAATAATATAATCCGATACTGACGATAGTTTTAGTTTTCTTATTGTAAATACTTTATTATTTATTTATTAGCTTGCAGTTAATAAATGTTTTTATCCAAGGCAGCATCATTTTACTTATCTATGTGTTAATTTTTTGTAGGTATTTTTCACTTTAACCTTTAGTTTTTTTTTTTTACATGGGAACAGATGGAAGCTAACTGAAGATTAGCGTTAACTTTTTCGGGGTTAAGTATGAGATACAGTTTTTATTTATTTTCACCTTTTTAAAGGCATTTTTTATATGTTTTGTCAATAGTTTTTTCATCATCATTTACCTCTTACAAAAATTTCATCAATTCCGTTTGAAAGGACTCTAACACATTAAAAAATTGAAAGTTCTAAAAAGTCTCATTTTTACACTACTTGACCCTAATCATAATTTTGCAGTTTTTGAATTGTTCCAAATACTCGAATCAATCCAAGTAAATTAAAAGTTTTTAATTTTTAACCGGACAGAATATAAATGGAACGCATTCAACGTTTCACTATCGGTTGATAGCTTCGTCAGTCGATAGTGAAACGTTGAGTGCTTTTCCATTTATATTCTGTCCGGTTAACGATTAAAAACTTCGATAAATAGCTTCGTTAATCGATAGTGCAACGTTGAGTGCTTTTCCGTTTATATTCTGTCCGGTTAAAGATTGAAAACTTACAATTTTCATCGGGCAAGAGGTCACAGCTATGAAGTAAATTATGCTTCTTTTTTAATTTACATTTTATATTAGTTTCTTAATTGGATGAAAGTTATGTGATTTTATAATAGTAACAATTTAAAGAAATTTTGTAAATTTCGTTTATTTTTTAGGTTTGTCTTGTACTGCTCATGCGTCTTAGCCAAACATAATACTACAGTTTCGAACTAATTTAATTTAAAACTCTACAGGATGTTTTTGGAAGTGTGGCTGATATGATAACTGAACCGTGATATGTACTTAAGGTGAGGGTATACGATTGAATATAGTGGAACTTCTTTAATCCGAACACACTTTACTTGAAACATCTAGTAATCTGAAGTGACAGTAATAGTAATAGATAATCTGAACGCTACCTCGATAATCCGAATATTATTGGTAGAGACTAGTTTAGCATCTTTTCTCTTCGCCGCATTCTGCTCATTGTACGTGTGGTTATTTCCTCGGCGCGTTAAAACACATCAAAGTGAAAAGACAAAATTGAGATTTTGAAAAAAAAAATTGAAGTTACTCCGATATTGCTTTAGAATATGAAGTGGGCAAAGCAACAGTGTCTGATATTCTGAAAAAAATTAAATAAAAAATATTCTGAAATACGTAACAACGGACAAAGGCTTTAGAAATAAGAAAAACATTACAAATTAGTGAAAATCCTGGAGTAACAAAATTTTTATGTACATCGTTTTTGCAAATTTAACACCTCATCCAATAATTCGAACAATTGTTCGGATTAAAGAGGTAATTTGTTTTGCCTAAAACCAAGTGTATAATTTTTTGTGTTCTAATCCGTTCTCGACAGCACAAATTAATAAGTAAATTAAATCTATTCTTAGGAATTTCGGGTTCGTTTAAATTTATTTTAAAATAAAATACTCGATATACTTAATAAGTATTTTATTAATAACGTTATACTAATTTATTTACTGGGGAATATAAACTATTTTATTTTAAATATGTCGGGTTGGTTTACGAGATTTTTCGGTCGGGCGAATGTTCCAGGCCTCGCAGCGGCCGACTGTCTCTAGAAGTTTCTTCGCCGAGAAATTTCTGTCGCGTGATACAAACGGACATTCGCCGAAGCTTTGAGATTCTGTTGCGCGATAAAAAAAATGTTAAGAAAAAAGTCATAATAACTGAAGACCACAAAAAATAAAAAAAATATATTTTCACAGCAATGTCATGCAAAATGGTGTATGTACCTGTGGTTAAATAAAAAGTGTAATAAATGAATCATAGTTGGCGATATTTATATGCGCGCTTAAGATTCTTTATAACTTCTAAACATGTTTTTTTGGCACTTAGACCATAACTTAATAACAATAATTATAAAAACGATATTAATATTAACATATAAAATAGCGACATCTTACTATCGCTTTTTGACCTAACATTGCAGTAGGATAGACAAATTGAAGCGGGATTTGCTCCTAATGAGTCCCCCATGCAAGGCGGCCATGCTTGCTGTCAAAGCATAATGAAAGATTTTAGAAAAATTTTGTGCAAATCGTTTTTTTTTTTTTCTAAAATCTTTCATTATGCTTTGACAGCAAGCATGGCCGCCTTGCATGGGGGACTCATTAGGAGCAAATCCCGCTTCAATTTGTCTATCCTACTGCAATGTTAGGTCAAAAAGCGATAGTAAGATGTCGCTATTTTATATGTTCATCATTCTTACATCGCATTTGCGAATAAATTGGGCAAGTCGTTTTTGGTCTGCAGTGGGAATGTCGAGCTACGTTTCTGCTGAAGAAGCCCCAAGCAGGGCTGAAACAGCTGTCCAGAGGCTGCTCGAGGTTCTCACTGCAATCAAAAACGATTTGCACAAAATTTTTCTAAAATATTAATATTGCAAAATTCAAAGTTAGTAACGTGTATCAATTTTCAGTGGTTTATAAAACTTTTTTTTTATTACAAAATAAATACGAGAAAACGAAAAATAAATCTGTACCATTTTTCTTAGATTAGTTTCATATTATATGTATATGTTTTTTTCGGCTACACTATTTTCAAAAATACCCAGTTTAGGAACAAACCTATTATATTAAAATCCCTTCGGTTTTATATTTCTTGCATTTTCACATTAGGTATAATACTTCAATATGCAGTAACATGCATTTTATTAAGACGCAGTTTTTCGACTATCATAAGTAACGGTATAAACAATTTCATGGTAAAGTAGATGTTACTATATCTGCGGATTTTTTATGTATCTGAAAAATTGTATTCGTATAATAATATAAAAAAAAAACCATTTAAAATTTAATTAAATCAGATTTGCGCCAAAAGACTTACGGAATTGATCAAGTATGACGTAGATAATTTGTAAACAGTGAGGCAGACTTAGAGCATATTGAGGGTATATTTTTAACACTATTTTATATAATAATTGATATACAGTGACCGCCAAAAAGTTCGCACCACATGGGAAAAATTTTTATTATTGATTTTTAAAAAAAGCTTTGCGCCAATAATTAGTGCATGTTCGATAAACAAATATAAATAGGACAATGCTGGTGATCAACTTTTAGTGTTGCTAAGAATAGCACTTATTTAAGATATGAAAATAAAAAAATTGTTATAATTTGGAATGGCTGGACACATTAGACAAAATTTTAGTAGGATTCAATAGTTATTTACAAAATGTGTGTCTTGATTGCCAGACAAAATTTCCTTCGGGATAGTATTTTGAGAAAAGGAAGATTTTAGATATTCTCAGTTTTGTTCTAGATGTGAAGAAGTAAAAGGATATTTGGTACATACCTCTTACGATTCGGAACCCAAGATATATTATATATTAAATATTTTTTATGAACATGAAGATACCACTCGTAAGAGTTAAATGCCAAGTGACCATTGACTGCTTTATATCTTGAGCAAAACCGAGAATATCGAAAATTTTCCTTTTTTCGAAATACTAGACCGAAGGAAATCAAGACACACATTTTGTAAATAACTATTGAATCCTACTAAAATTTTGTCTAATATGTCCAGCAATTCCAATTACAACAATTTTTTAATTTTCATATCTTAAATAAGTGCTATTTTTAGCAACACTAAAAGTTGCTCACCATCATTGTCCTACTTATATTTGGTTATTGAACATGCATAAACTATTGGCGCAAAAAGTTTTTTAAAAAAGTGAATAATAAAAAATTTTCCCATATGGTACGAACTTTTTGACGGTTACTAAGTTTATTTTGTTGTATTTTGACATTATAATTTTTTCATTATGGAAACTTTTAGACCTGTGTCTTGTACAAGAAAAAGTTAGACAAGAAAATAATACCCTTTTCTAGTTCACAGACCGCTTTGTTTAATTTAACACTTTGTTTGCTGTGATGGATGAAGACTGTAATTTGAAAAATTGAAGAAAAATTCATCCTTTTAGATTAGTTATAATAAATTTATGTTGTATAGAAATGTAATAACAACTTATCTCTACATTCCTATAAAACAAATCCATTCTAATCTAACAGATATTAGATTTTCTTTCTTTTCAAATTACTGTCTACATCCATCAAAAATCAAAATGTTAAATTAAAGAACGCAGTCATAAACTTAAAATTTCCTTTTCAATAGAACCATCATTGGGTTGTACCAAATACTACATTCTAGAGGCACAACACAGTTTTTTTTATCTGTGGTGTTTGCTCAACGGGGTCCTGAATCACACACTTGTCAGGACCTCAGGAGCGGGAGTGTATTTTTGTGTGTGTAAAGGGTTCCATGGCTTTGTTACTACTTACTATTTTTACGAAGGGTTTAATTTTTACATTATTGTACTTAGTATACGAAACATAAATATAACAGATAAAATAGCGACATCTTACGATCGCTTTTTGACCTGACATTGCAGTAGACAAATTGAAGCGGGATTTGCTCCTAATAAGTCCCCCATGCAAGGCAGCCATGCTTGCTGTCAAAGCATAAATATAACCTTAAAGTTTAATCCTGAATTGTCACATAGATAAATTTTCACCAAAAGTAGAAAAATTTATGAAAATTAGAGAGAACCTCTTGTTTTTGATGGGTCTCTGAAGATTTTACGGTCAACCGACTTACTACATTTTATATTTATTATAGTAAATACACACATAACCTTAAAATTTTGGCCTTTCAAGTGGATCAACTAGCTATAAACTTGTGGCCATAAATAGTAATTCCATTACAATGACATTTAATGACTTTCATTTATATGTTGTGTGCTGCTCTTGAAGTTTTCAAGCTTATAATAATGGTCATGTATATTAGAAATTAGAAGCTATGGCAATAATTGGTGTTGGTCGACATTTTAACCGGAATGATCTGGTCATTGTATTTTTGTCACTCTTCTTCTCTGCCGCGGTTATGTATTGGAAAAATTCTAAGTTGCCATCTCCTGGGGAATTTCGCATTTGGAAGGGAAAATGATTAAGAAAAAATAAAAAGGAGAGAAAATCTAAATTTGAGAGAACTAAAGTAAAACTCAAACCAAGGTCTTTTGTTTCTTATTTTAATTACATTTTTTTTGTCGGAAACTAACTTTTTGTACCAAAATAAATAAAAGTGTGCCGTGATCAGGTTGCCAGTTCAAAACAATAACAACGTTTTTCTCCGCCAGCTTTTATTCGCATATTAAAATTTAATATACATAATTTCCTGTTAATTTTTAATTCTTACTCTAAAATGCACGGCATGTTAACGTTCGTGCTGTACAGGTTGTTAGGTAATTGACTGGACACTTTTACATAACATGTCGGGGACACTCCGTAGAGTAAAAAAGTCTTAGTAATCGGGGATGTTTTTGAGAATAAAATAGAAACAGAAAAAAATGTTTGTAAATTGCTGATTAACGTTTTCAAAGCCGCAAAAGTCATCTGTTGGGCAGAAGCCACATTCGGTTGACGGTTTTTTTTTGCTTATAACTTTCTATACAAATGACACAACCGATTTATTTTAGAGTGCGCAGGTCAGAATAAAATTTGAAGTTGTTACACTTGCAATTGTGTCTAATAAAATTTTATTATTTTACGATTGAATAAACCTCGAAAAACGTTGACATTGAAATAAGAGTTGCATTTTTATTTTATTTATTTACTTTACTTTAAAAGACGCTTGTATGGTAAATATGGTTGAGCGGCTCCAAAATGTTCACACTTTTTGAAATTTTTCAAAAATTTTAATTATTGAAAACACTTTACTATTAGTGACACAACAGCTTCAATAAATCCAATAATCCAATTCAATCCAGAAATACCAAAAAAACAACAGTTCAGTTGTGCGTAAATTTACACCATTGTTCATTAAAGAAAATCATTGAATATCAGAATACCTGATTTTGTTTCTGATGAAACTGTTGAATTTTGAATCGAAGATAGCGATAGTTATCAAACGGTGGTGAAACGTTGAGTATTCTTTCTAATTTAAAGAGCGTTCGGTTAAAGCTTTAAAAACTATTTAGTTACAAATTTAATTAATTTTGATTTCAAGCATCAAAAAAGCCTACTTTGAACGTTTAGTGTCTCAACGAAATAACACACGTTTGTGGTCGAAAATGAAAAAACTCCATATTATACGTAATAACAATTGAGAAATTCCAAATCAATTATTGAATGCTAATAAAATCAATAAACATTTCATAAATAGTGTACCCGAATCGACGAAAGATTTTTCACAAATCTTAAACGATTATAACAATTCTACCTATCAAAACCTTGATATTAATTTCGATTTTCTTTTAGTTGATCCAAATACTGTATTAAGACATATATTGAGTATTAAAAGTAAGGCCAAGGGATATGATGGAATTAATGCAGCAATGATAAAACTATGTCTTCCTCCCATCCTCCCTTTCATCACCCATTTTATCAACTCGTGTTTACATGAGCATACTTTACCGCAAGCATGGAAGACATCAACTGTTCTACCTCTTTCCAAAATCGAATCACCTTATTACTGCGACTTACGTCCCATAAGCATACTACCAACTTTAAGTAAAATTTTAGAGAAAATTATGTTTGAGCAAATTTATAATCACTTAGAAACATATAATCTATTACCCGACTGTCAGGCTGGCTTTAGGAAACACCACAGTTGCACCACAGCTCCTCTACGAATTTCAGACGACATTATGGAAGTCACAGACCGAAATAAACTTACCCTGTTAATTCTGTTAGATTATAGTAAAGCATTCGACACCCTTAATCACCAAATATTAACAGCTCTTCTCCATCACATCGGCTTCAGTAAAGACTCTTTGTCTCTCATGGAATCGTATCTAGCTGAACGGCACCAATATGTTCAGCTAGCCCAAGGCAACTCAGAATTGCTGCCTCTAAAAAGGGGAGTTCCCCAGGGTTCTATTTTAAGCCCGCTGCTCTTTAGCATTTATACTTTACTCCTCTCCCGTAGTATCAAATATTGCAATGTACAGATGTATGCAGACGACACTCAAATCTTTCAAGTTTGAAGAGGCTAACAATGCTATCCAAGAAATCAATGAAGACCTAAAAAAATTGCAACTTTTTCCACCGATCATTCTCTTATTATTAATCATAATAAATCTACTGCAGTTCTTTTCGGTAAGAAAAATGACGTCCAAAACTTACAGGATCACTTGCATATTCAACTAAACATCGTAAATATATCTTGTACTGGCCAAGTGAAGAACCTAGGGCTTTTGATGGATAACACCTTTCATTTTAGGGATTATATATCTAGGAAAATAGGCAACGCATACGGCAACATTAAATTACTATTCAATTTCAGATCAGAGCTCAACATCAAAACAAAAATATTATTATGCGAAAGTATGATTTTATCTTTATTTAATTTTGGTGCACCACTCTACGGCCCTTGTTTAGATTCATATGATTCAGCTTGAATCCAAAAGATTCAAAATTCCTATATAAGGGTCATCTACGGCCTGCAGATAGAGTGTGATAGAGTGTCTCAAAATTGGCAGATTTTGGCTGGCTAAACATGCAAAACAGAAGAACTCTCCAGACATTGACTCTGTTTCATCAAATAATATGCTCAAAAACTCCTTATCTGTACAACAGGATAAGTTTTCGGACAGATGTCCATAATATTAATATCAGAAATAAAAATCTTATCACCCCTCCGTCTCACAAAACAAGCTTTTTCGAACGCTCTTTCTCTTTCATCATTTACAAGTTATACAATAATCTGAACACTGATATTAAAAATACGAATCTCCCCTCTTTCAGGCGTGCAGTCCGCAAAAGTCTTTTTGAGCAGCAACAGTCAGCAATGTGAAATTTATCATTGCCATTACGTCAGTGTCTAAGTGACACTTAAGTTTTGAAGTAAATTCCAATTTATCCCAATTATTTCAGTAAACTAATGACAATTAACTAAAACGTCTATTCGATTACGATTGCAGAACATTAGAATAATAATAGTAGGTTAACGCTAGGTTAAGTATTAGTCTCTATCTAAGTAGTTTTTCTCCCCTTTGGTTTTAAGACTCTCGTGGAAGAACAGGGGTGACATTAATTAATTAATGTCACTAATCTGAAGAAACCCTTAGGATTTTTCTTTTTCTTTATGTAATTATGTCATTAGTTGTCTAAGGCCCGATCTTACCACCTCTTGATAAATTTAACCGTCGGTTATTATCCTTAGAAACCATTGTGCCGACAATTATTTCCTAGGATATTAACAGACGGTTAAATTTATCAGAAGATGGTAGGATCGGACCTAATTCGCTTAAACTGCAAAAAAGAAAAGAGAAAAATAAATACATTACATTACATTACATCTTTCTCTTTTTATCCGTTCCTGCTTGTCATACGGTTTTGGTGAGGGTGTTGCTTCTCATTCTATAGATAAACTTTATTACACTCCTGAATAATTGTCCCCATTTTTTATTTAATATTTTGTTACTTCTGTAGACTCCTTCAATACAGTGAAATACTTGCGTACTTTCATTTCAGCGGTTTGTATTTCAGATTCCAAACTCTCATTCATTATCCGATTCTCTTTTGTATAATAAAAGAAGAACGGAAATTGACTTATAGAACTTTCATATCTCTGCTAACTTCACTCTTCTTTATAAAAGTATATCTCAGAGCATTAAAAAACATTTACGCTCTGTTTATTCTGTTATTTATTAAAATAAATTTTTCTAATTACACATAGGTATACCATAAATGAAGTTTCGACTCTTGTCCGATGAAAATTGTAAGTAAAAAGTTTTTACTCTTTAACCTGACGAAGCTATCAATCGATAGCTGAGTGCTTTTCCAATTATAATTCTGTCCGGTTAAAGATTAAAAACATTTTACTTATACTTTACTCTACCGTCAATTAGGCTACATGAACATTTAAAATGTGTTTGCTTTATTTTCCGAATTAATTTATAAAAAGTGTTTACTTTTTTCATATTCATACGTTTTCAAATTTTTGCATGATACTTAGGATCTGCAGTGCCTTTTTTGCACGGTGTCTTCAATGTTTGAATAACCTTCTTTTCATGCTTTACTATATCATCCACCTTGAGTTATGAGATATTCTTCACTTCCATTTTCTCTCTGTGAGAGTTACCCCCAGTTTCACAAAAAATATTTAATTGTTAACTTCCTCCAAAAACGTTCACTTTGCTTAATCAGAGAATTAAATTAATCGCTGATTAACAATTTTTTTGTGAAACCCACTTTTAATCTTCTAAGGTATCCATGGAGATACTATCTTTCTGTGGACGTCAGAACACGTGTATTCTTGTTTTCTACAAAATTTACTGATTCTTGGTTGTTCTCTCTCATACAATTTTTTCATTTAAAACCGGCCGATGTAAGATTTTATTAATTTTACAATTATTAACTCAAAGCAAATGTATTTCCGAAATAATACGTGAAAAATTAATAATAACGTAAAGGATTAAAAATTTTACGAAATCAGTTAAAGAAATTAAATTTTTTCATTAGTTATGTTTTCCATGATATTTGCAGAGCTATATTTATATAGATTTTGATGTTTCTTTAAAAGTTGCTCTGAATCTGTGAAATAAATGATAACAACAGTTTTAGGCACTCATAAAACCGCCAATTTTTTGTCCGGAAATTGCTGAAGAGGCCCCAAATAGCTCCGAAATAGCTGTACAAGGGATGCTCAGGCGGTTAACTTCAGTTGAAACTGACTTGCAACTAATTCTCTGAAATAAATACACCTGTGTACTTATTATATACAATTTGAAACACGGCGCAGATTATTTACATTCTTCATGTTAATGCAGGGACCGTATTCTCGAATCGAGCGACAAGAGTCGTATGCGAAAATGACGTCAAAATGATGCAATTCTCGAACGATTTCTACTGTTTTGTATAAGAGTCTACGTCATTTTGACGTCATTTTCGCATGCGACTCTTGTCGCTCGACTTGAGAATAGGGCCCCAGAGCTTCAAAATAGACCAACAACTTTTTTATGCATGAAGATAGAGACAGCAATTAAAAACTTAATAGCTAGAACTCATTTTGCATAAATTATATCTAGTAATGAATTTAAAAAAGCGTAATTATAACAGTAACAGAAGCATTTAGAAAGAAAGAGGACAAATTGGTCGTAGTATTGATTGCATGATTTGCAGATGCTAACAATTATGGCGTCCTATAAATAAATGATTGGTATAATATTAGCTGAGCGAATTATTATTTATTAAGATACATACGTCGTATCACTTCTCTTATCTTAAAATCTCCATCTGTATGAGGAACTGGAAGTCTAATTAACATTAATTATAAATGGAAACAAATTATCTTATAAAATTTTTCTATTAAATATAAGTAATTTTAAGTTAAGCTGAAAAATTTATAAAATATTTTGACAAAATATTATGCTATTTAATTTGTCTCTTTTCCTTTTAAAATTTGTAAATTATATGTTGATTACATTATATTGATACCTTACATAACGTATTTGTAAGTACAGATATAAAATATATGTCTTAAAGTGAACGGTGAACACTGTCGACATATTTGTGTTGTTCTTCAATGGTATTTGTATAGCATTAATCGTAGATAGTACTCGAAAAAACAAAGTAAGTAAGTGTAGACATACGGGGGTCTAACTTTCAGATAAAATTGAATGAAAATTCATATTTAAACTTGTTGGTGGTCACGACAGCAATAGATTTTCGAGAGAAAAAAACACAAAACACTTAAAAAAAGGTTGATTTTCGAAATGCCTCTGATAGATTTATTTCTTGCAATTTCGCATTTGCGTGACCTTAGTAAATACGCCCCTACTGACCGGACAGTTATTGTCACCCTGTATACGTGTTTAATAATTCGCGTCAGTTTTAAGCTGAGATAACAGTTTTTTTCTCACTGTCACTCGAAGCATAAGGTATAATGAATGTTATTTTGTTATTTTTTTTAAAAAGATTAGGGGAAGAATTAAATACAGAGCATTTTAAGCAATTTCAACCGTAAGAACTCAGACCTGTTCTCTTATAGTGTGTGTTTTCTAAACAATTGTAGGTTTGCTTTATAAAATAATAATAATAATAAATTAAAATTTGTGCGTTCTTCCTTTCTTTACATCAGTGGTATTATGTTTCTTTGTTTTTTTTTAGTAAACGATAACAATTTCAAATTAACAATTTGTTATGGGTAAGTTATTCGCACAACTACGTAACGGTTTTCGTAGCACATGTTCAAGGAATGATTTGGTTTTTGCGAAAGCCTATTATTTCTTGCAATCCTAAAAAGTAATACTGCTAATTAACTTTTGTAAAATAGGAAGCTTGAAAACAGCCTGCAAAGAAACATATTTAAAAAGCTTGAACCGTATGGCAAGAGAAGCAACTGCGGTCAGGTACACGGCGCGTCTGTATTAAGAATGTCATAAAGAGCCAGGCCAGGACTGTTACATATAAATCATTTGACTTTCTACCTTCCAAACAAGTCAACAACCAGAATAGCTATATCTTTTTATTATAGAACAAGTTTGGTGATGTGCTTTTTACCGCAAGCTACTAACGCGATAATCCACCATACCTATATTAAACCCATATTGGTTCGGTGCGTAAACTTTAGTTTTAGTCTTCAATTACGTTATTAATTTCAGATTTCGTATAAGCCTGTTAATTAGACTGTAACTGTTGAAGTAGTTAAGTATACGATTACCAAGTTGGCAGTAAACAACGGTTTTCGACTCGTCGAGACGACGAGGAGGTTTTACAGGTAAGGTAATAGGGGAAGTTAGTCCGGAGTTGCGGAAGGTTGGTTATCCTGCTCATCTCTCTTGTTTGATGTTGTAATTAGCGCTGCAGTCTGAGTTCCACCCCCTTCGTGTTGCTCGCCCTCGCGTTAATTTTGATCAGACTTACCGTATTTGCACATGCATTGATTGGCGACTTTAACTACTTTACCTTAATTAAATTTTTATTTAGTTTTATGCTGTTTTACTCACTTCCTCAAACCTTCACAGCAATATTTAAAAAAACGCAAAACAAAAACAGATATACTAAATCTGTATTATCAGATCTGATACAATTAATCTGGACAACAATTTGATATTCATACATGCGAAGCAACAAGAAAAGTTAAGGAACCTGAAAGCAAAAAGGAGAACAATAAGAGAAATAAGTTCCATTAGAAAATACAACAGAAATAATAAATAACTTCCCTAAGGGCAAAATAGCGGATGCACACGGAATCTGACACAAAAACAATAAATAAAGTGACAAGTAAACTAAAGAAATAAAGCGAAAATACAATCTGAAAGTCATTGAGCAACTTCAAATAAAAAAAAAAGGAGAAGATGAGAAGAATATGAACAATGGCAACTGTAGAGGTGTGTAGATTTTATTTATTTTTTTCACTTCTAACGAAGCTATCAAGCGAAAGTGAAACGTTGAGCGTGCTTTCTGAATGTTAGCAATGTCTGGTTAATGTTTAGAAACAATTTTCTTATAATTTTCATCGGACAAGGGCCGAGCTCAATTGTAGACATATGTTTGCAAAAATCTTTGAAAAAATCTACACCCATTTTAATATTAATAGCAAAGTACAGACAAAAAGATAGTTTAGGATGGACATTTTTATAAATAACAGAAAGTAAAAAAGGATTAGTTTCTATTTGTCGACCAAGACACCTTTAGGAAATCAAATACTGGTGTTAGAAAGAATAGACTGGCAGAAGATTGATCAAAATTTGGAAGAATTTAATAAGAAGGGTAAGGAACATACTTAATAAAAGCAAGAATAAATTTGAATACGGATGCAAATCCATATCATGTTGACAAAACTAGAAGAATAGAGGAAGACGTGGAAGAGGAATGCAAGTTCTATACGTATAGCAAAGTAAATTGTTAAAAGATGTATCAAAGTTAATAATATAATTCAAAAATATACGCATAGAGTTGTCTCAGGGCATAATAAATGCAGATTTCATTTGTAAGAAGTGAGAACGAAGTATGTTGTTTAAATTTTGTCAGAAAGAAAGGATTGTTGGAAAGAGGGGTTCAAAAATGAAAGTATTACAAGAATCCGAAGAAAGAAGAAAGTGATGATGTTCTATGGTATAGAAGCATATTTACGTAAAAAGTCAAAGAAGAGGTTTAAAATAAGTAGTATAGTTTCAAGGGGATTAGAAGAAATTAAAGCCTTTCACTAAGAAAATGAGTAACATTTTCAAAAAGTCAGTAAGCAAGCAAGAAATTATTACAAATGTAAAGAAAGTAGAAGTAAAGACGATTGAAGTAGGCTGAAAGTATATCAAGAAAAGCATTAAAACTGATGCCGAATTAAGGTGGAGGAGAAGAAGATCAGAAGTGAGTTGATCGAAAAGAACAACAAAGAATGGTAAGAAATGGATCCGAAAAATAAAATATTTGATTTTTACTACAAAGAGCACAAAAATAAAACAAAAAATCTGAATAACCTTTACCATAATATCTTTTAATAAAAATATAAACAAAATAGATTAAATAATTACCTACATTTAAATTAAAAACTATTTAAATAATTGTACAGGGTGACTACACGAGAATTCCTACTAAAATTAAGTTCTAATAACACTTTTTCTAAACAATTTTTATTTAAAATGAGTAGTTTCCGAGATATTTGTTGTAATAAGTAGTACGTTCTGATACGTGCGTTTAAGAATATCCGAGGGTACAAAGAATAAAAAGTCGTCTCTTGGACAAAATTTTAGGATTTATTTGAACAAGGTTTTAAGTTTGTTAAAAAAAGAAAGGCAATTATTAGTAAAATTTAAAAAAATGCAGTTTCATAAGTGATTAGAAATGTTTTCGCATAAGATTTTTAAATGTGTGTTAGAAAAAGTAAACTATTTTGAATATCTTTAAGAACCTCTAATTTTTTAATACCTTCAATATTTATTTAATATTTTTTTCCCATTGAAGTGTGATCTAGGCCACTCTTAAAATAGTTTTTCATTGCCATCGAAATATATTAATTTTTGGCCATCACTGCTTAAATATCCCATAAGACTGCAAAATTTATTTTTCTAGGCTTTGTTTAAATAAAGCCATCAAATTTTATCGATCGGTAAATATCAACTTTACTCATTCTACAGCTTTGGAGATCTTTATTCTTAGAAAGTTAAACAATAACATTAAATGCGAATATCTCGATAATTTATTCTAATAATATAATAATAATTATGAATGTTGTGTGCAATTATGTGTCCCATTTGAAAAATACAATTTTAGTCTATATTTTAGTTACGCGATGTTCATTTGTATTTCTGTAAACATCAGCCAAAACTTTGAATTAATCTGTATAAGTTTTGTACTAAATATTTCTTTCTAAATTCAAAAATAAAAAGTTGAAGGGGGTGGGAATACTCGCATAGTCACCCTGTACAGTACAATTTTTAAAGAGTGAGGATATTTTGAATTTGGCGCCACTTGTTCTGATTCAAATGATCTTCAGTCATTAAAATGAAAAGTCTCACTGCGTTAGGGAGTATCTTTTTCATTGCTTCCACAACTCTAGAATCGATATTACACTTTAAAATACTCCTATCTCTTAACTAAAGACCGGTGCCTGGTTTCATAATCGAATTAAGGGAGACTTTAAAATAAAACTTATAATCCTGTGTGCAAATAACTATGTTTTCGCGTTTGTTTTGACACCCGACTGTGACTTTAACTTTAAAGTTTCCTTTAGTTCGATTGTGAAACCGGCCCTTAATGTTGACACATAGTTTAATAGGAAAATATTTTATTAATATTTGTGTTTGTAAGTACCTTGTTATCAGGAGAAATACAGTATTGTGCAAAATTTTGAATTTGAAAATTTATTTTTTATGTTATTGCCGACCAAAGACATATTTTTTTAGAGGAATGTTCTGTGCTACCTAACTGTTCAGGTATCTGCAAGTGAGACGTTTTGGCGTCGCCGGACAGCCTCAGTGGGATAGGGTGGGTTCGTACAAATTCTTCGCAAACAATAATGAGAAAGAGGAAAGGCGCCATTTAATTACTAAACATGGGAAACCGCGGGAAAACCAAGAAAACGCGATTCATCCAAAATATTTACAACAATACCGCTTTATATAAGACAAAAAAAAATAAAACACACAATTATTTTTAAATTCCCTGTTTAAATTAAATCTTAAGACGTAATTGATTTCTTAGCATTTTCTTAAACAATGTCATAAATGAAGAAGAAGGAGATGGAGAAGGAAGACAATACTTCATAATGTAAGTGATAAGAATAAAAGGAAGCTGCAAATTGCTGTGCTGTGCTGTGCAAATTGGCAACAACGACGTATGGTTCTATTACAAGTTTGAGGTGCTCTGTTAATAAGAGCACAGAATAACATGAGCTGTACTTTGATATAAAATGGAATGGAGTATCACATAGTTATACAAAGAATCATACAATTTCCGAGCACTGCATTATTATAGCTAACATGAAACTGAAAGTAATGGGAAATGTAAATATATACTCCTGAAGATAGGAGAAATTAGAATATAGAGTATAATTAAAATCAGACGACTAAACGAACAGCACTGGGAGAGAAATTAGCAGTAGACATGAACCGACAGCATAGCCAGGCATAAATGAAAGCAATATATGTAAGGACATATTGCTGAGAGCGCTTCGATTTGAAAAAAGACAAAGAGAAGAATTGGGTGGCTTGATGAGGGAAAACAAAATCAGAGTTGAGGATGAAAATAAATTTTTAGCAATAAATAATAAATGGAGAGCATTGAAGTTGAAATACTTCATTAGAATAGTTGTTTGAAGCTATTTATAATAATAGTTATTATTATTACAATCAATGTATGTATTTGTATTCGAAATAATTTTCGTCAGTATTTACCCCAGAGCTCACATGGTATTATACATAAATATAATGAATGTGTTAAATTATTAGGTAATAGTTTTTAGAAATTCTTCCATAAAGCAACAAGCACCATTATTCTCGAAACTTAGAGCGTCGTTTATTTTCCGTACGCAGTTATATTTAGATTTTTATAATTGAATCTAATTCTCGAAAATTAACAGTGTGCACATCTAATAGCTTAAATTAACACAATGTGAAACAGAACTGAAATAAAGCTGTGCGGTGATGCAATAACTGTACGGTGCTTTAATTATACAAACAAATCGACGGTCATGTGTGAATAAACGATCTAAATAATGGAATTACTTGCATATTTCGCTAATTACATGTGTGCGCTCGTTGCCAGCGAGTGTGAAATAATAAGCAAATGTAAAGCTGAAATCTGTTATGTCACGGAGAGTTCGATCGATTATTTGGTTTAATCTGAAGGAAAATAGAGAACTGCATTACTCTGCAGCGCAAATTGTTAATTGACGTTCATTTGACAGATATTAAACACCTGTTTGCTATTTACAAGAATTAATCTCCCAACATGTTATTAACCATAGTAGGAAAATACTATTAACAATTTGAAATTACGTGAGATTGATTAGAATTCTATTTGAATTGAAGTTCCAAAAAGTTATAATTGCATGTATAATCATTTTTTTAAATTTAATAATTACACGTCATACATTTGATGGCCAATGACCATTCGATGCAGAAGAAGAAAAACTATGTTTCAGATACTATGCATTGGACTAAGTCTGGCATAAAGAACTAGTAATGAAATTTTAAAAAAAGATGCCCTCTAATATGTGCTATTCTTATGGTCGTATGTGTCGATAACTTAAGCAAGTTTCAATTTTAGTATCGCCTATAATATGACGTTTGAAGTTTCACATTCTAAGTGACCGTTACAATTAAGCCGACTTTAGTTATTCGGTGCATACGGCCATTAGAATCGTATTTAACACAAGCACGTTTATCAGTCTAAGGAGAAAATAATATTCTGAACTGAAAACAATAAATTCAGGAGTACCACAAGGAACTTGCGTAATACCTGTTCTACTCACTGACATTCTAGAAATAACGTTGTAAATGCTCTTTGGTGTATACATTTGGTATAAATAGATTTGAACCAAGAATTTTGGGTAATTTTGGGTAAGCACAAGCAAAGAAAAGATTCAGTAAATCGTCAGATGTTATGAGGAGAACCTCCAGCACCATCCCAGCGTTTTGGACATAAAGATCTGGTCCGCTGGCGAAGGTAATTTTTTTGGCGTATATTAGATTGAAACTGATAGTTGACATCAATTAAATGTGCAAAAGCGTGACAGAGACCAGCCTGGACTAATCAGAGAATCCATACTTAAGGTTAAATAAAGTACCCTTGAAGTACTTGGAGGCAATCAAGATTCAGTACCCATTAAGATAGAGCCTTTTGGGCTTGTGTAAGAATGATGTTAACAGTGCAACGTAATTATAACAATTAGATGTGCAAAAGCATGATAGAAAATTAAGAAGGACTAATTCAGAAGCTCTCCTATTTTCGGATGATCAAGATTAAGTGCACCGGTTCTAGAGGACCGAACCTTTTGTGCGAATGTAGATAATAGATAATAGATAATAGTACAGTCAATGAACGGTGCAAGTAGTAATGGGACCGACCTTGCATCGCAAGGTCATAGGTCCTCGCTCGAGATATTTCTCGGGGCGGTCGATATCCACTACAGATACCCTTCAGTGTTGGAGATACGATTCGATACTGCTACCCTCTTCAACGGCGAGGAGGTTTAGAAGTAACAAAAATACACTGTCGCTCTCGAGGTCTCAACAAGGCGATGACTTAAGACCCGTCGGGTACCCACCAGATTAAAAAAAAAAATAGAGGATGAAGTACTTACGCCTTTTAGATAATCAAGATCTAGTACATCAAGATGAAACTTTTTGAACTTGTGTGAGAGTGGTGCAATGAGGGTGCACAAAAGCATAACAATAACTGGGATGGACCAGTCAAGAAATTCAGGCTTGAAGAAGAAGTGCTCCAGCTCTTAGACAATCAAGAACTAAGTACTATATCGGCTCAAGAGATTTGAATTTATGTAGCCATTACTGTTACATAAACCCAATTAATGAGTACAGAACAGTCACGTTATTTCAGTATGCACGAATCTAATAGAAACTAGGATTCAGTAACTTAAAAATGATTATAAACTTTAAGATTAGGTTGTAAAATAAATTAAAAAATTTAATAAAGAAATTCAGTAATGTCTTATAACACCATCTAACCCAGGGATTCCCAACGGGGTCTATGAAGACTTTGAAGGGGTCGACAAACCGATAGTAGTCTTTTACGGGGTCGAAGTTATGAATTCCTGTTTCTTATGGAGGATTATCTGAATAATTTATTTACAAATGTAGAAGATTTATAAATAATAAATAAATTTTAACTGAATATTGTACAGTGACGAACATAGAAAACTCTATACACTTAATTGGCATTTCTGAGTTTAAGCTATAATATCATAAATAGTTTAAAGAGCGACACCTACGATCGCTTTTTGACCTGACATTACATTAGAATTGACAAATTGAAGCCAGTTTGCTACATAATAAGTTTTAAAATTTTTTGTTGAAAATCATTTTTGATTGCAGTGAATTCCTTGAACAGCCTCTGTCCAGCAAGTACGGCCGCCTTGCATGGGATGACTTATTATGTAGCAAACTAGCTTCAATTTGTCAATCCCAATGTCAGGTCAAAAAGCTATCGTAGGATGTCGCTGTTTAAACTATTCATTACTATTGCGATTAAACTGGGTGGAATCATTTTGGTTTGCAGTGGAACTCTCGAGCTATGCTTCTGCTGGTGAAGCCCCAGATAGGGCTGAAACAGCTGCACAGAGGCTGCTCGAGGGATTCACTACAATCGAAAACGATTTGCTGCAATTTTTTTTATAATTTCATAATAATCAAACTCTAACAACTCCATTAAATACTCAGATAATAATTAAATTAAATACACTTGAATAAAAGAAGAAGAAAAGGCGATAAACTGATTATCAAAATAAAAATAAAATTCCGTCAAATCTAATAAACTAAAAAAACAAAAGACGATCGTCGGTGAAGGTAGGGCGAAAATAAAAATATGTAAAGTTAACAATGCGGTCAATGAGTCAAATCGGCATAAAAATTGATAAACAAAAATTTTATCTGTACATAATAAAGAATAAAAGAGTTAATTAAAAGATAAAACAAAGTCAAACAAAAAAATCGGCAGGATTAAAATAAATACAATAAACTGAAATCGAGTAAATGAAAAATAAAACAAGAGTTAAACAATTTTGATAATTTTGATAATTAAAAAATAATATCAAATAAAATCATAGAAAAAGAAAAAAGATAAAATTATGTAAAACTTTCAACAAATCAATTTGATTAAAAATTGACCAATTTTATTGTAAACAAAAGGAAAAAGATAATTAAAAACTAAAATAAAGTTAAATCTCATGAAAGAGAAAACAAAAATGGCGATTAATCGAGGGTATTAAAATGTAAAAAAAATTCAAATCGAGGAAATAAAAAAAATAAAACCAAAAGACGATCAATTGATAATTAAAAATAAAATGTCAAACATAATCAAACAAATGAAAACCAGAAACAAAAAATTGATAAATTGATCTTTAGTTAAAAATAAAAACAAATTAAATAAATTCGAATAAAAGAAAAACTAAATGTCGTTCA
This sequence comes from Prosopocoilus inquinatus, assembly GCA_036172665.1. Classification (NCBI taxonomy): domain Eukaryota; kingdom Metazoa; phylum Arthropoda; class Insecta; order Coleoptera; family Lucanidae; genus Prosopocoilus; species Prosopocoilus inquinatus. The sequence continues at coordinate 26,729,024 of CM069876.1, read as the reverse complement.
ATTCATTAGATGCAGTGTCTTTCAAAAAGTGTGTTACAAATGTTATTTTTTTTATTATCGATTTTCACATAAATTTATCGAGGCAGAACGCTTTTGCGTCCCTTAAAATTAAAATTAAGAGAAATTAACTCTGCTTAAGAGTAAAGTACACCTTATTTCATAAGACACAGGAAAATTGGAAAAGAATAAGTCGTAGAATTAAAAGTTCTAAAAAGTTCTACCTGGATATGACATTACAGCCTCCTTTGTCAAAAAAAAAAAAATACAATTCATTGTAAACCACTTATACACACTATATGAGGAAATGCAGGTGGAATTAAAGTGTCTGCCAAAATATTTCGTTTTTATTTTTAATTACTTGAAATAATCACTCAGAAATAAATGAAATAATTGAGAAACAAGAGCGAATTTCATATTTTCCTATTCATGTTATTTTGGCAGACACTTTAATCCCAACAGTATTTCCCAATGTATAGTGTATAAAGAATGGTTCACAATAATAAATTGTCTTTTTTTTCACTTTTGAGGTACTTTGAGACTTATCCTTAAGACATTTTCCTATATCTATAAAGTCAAATAGAATCAATATATCTACACATACAGTTTTAAGAATATTAATAAAATTTTGAAGAGGGTCGATGGATTTCCTTCTTTTTTGTAAGCGTAAGGAGTCGATACTCAAGGAACGTTGTAAACCCAACACGAAATGCTTTGAATAAAATAAGATATCATCCTAGGTTTGTTGCTATTAAATGATTTGCTGATCGGTGAAAACATTTGGAGGCTTTGCATTGTTACTTCACACATGTTGTAGGTAGGACTTAAGTATTCAGAACGAGTCCACCAGGGTATTTTTTTAAAACTGATTTCGTCGCTGAAAGATTTGAAAAGATCGTGCAATATCCTGCTGGAAGATGGGGGGAAAATGGTATTGGTACGATCATTTGTTATTTGTTAGTAACAAAACGGGTCGTACGACTCCTAGAAATGGAACTTGTCTGGAATGAAGGCCAAAGTAACTAAAGTCAACGCCTAAGAAACTCTAGCAAACATCTCGTGTTATGTTGGCTCATTGTTTACACCATTGAAGTGTATTTGCTTTACAATTGCGTTTATGGTAGACGTCAACGTAGTTGATAGGAGAGACGGTGACTATATCTCAGTCTATTCGAATAACTAGACACACTTGCCTCAGGTCTATTTTATTTAATCTACTCGAATTGTGTTGAAGAGAACAATTCATCCATCAGATTAGTTGCCAGAAGTACCAAATTATTAATTTTTTGGGATCATCGACTTCTAGGATGGGCAGGCAGGTGGCTGAGCGGTTAGCCTCGCACCTATGCCAAGCCGACTTATAAATTTGTGTCACCCGTTGGCCTATGTTCGAATCCCTCTAGGGCCATGGATGTTTGTGTTTTGTCCGGATTCTGACCCAGCTCAAAACACTTAGGATCAGTTGCACCGAACACTTAAGCCGAGCTTATCTTTAAGTACCGCTTAGATGTGAGTTATTTTACTGTTATCTAACTTCAAATATCACATATAAACAATACTTAAGTTAAGCTCGGCTTAAGTTTTTGGTGCAACATTTTTCCATCTCAGTTTAACTTTAAGCTCTCTTTATTCCCATGGTAACAATAATGAAAATAAAACGGAGTTTAAAGTTAAATCTCAATTGAAAAATTGGCCCCTAATTGTTTTATTATTTAGGTTATAGATTAAAAACTTACCTAAAGTATCGTCAAGTAACTTCCATCCAAATGACGCGTAATGTTAAGGAACAAGAAATCAGCTTGATGTATGTTCTATTCTCAGATAATACAAAACACTGACACGAATTTGCCTAATAAATTTTCTGTAACAATCGGTTGTACACATTTGTTATAAATTATTCATTGGTTCACTAACCTTAGAAAAATAGAAAAAATGAACATGTGCCGCTTATTAATAATAGTATCAGTCGTTTCAATTACCCAAAACATCCAATTATTGTTCACGAGCTCCCATTGGTTGATTTCTTACAATATGAAATTGCGTAGGTTGTACAAAAATGAGTTTTTAAAACAGAACACACGACGAAAGCCTCCGGTGCTTTGACAATCAGCTGACAGATATTTACTAATTTCACTATCTGTAAAAGGCGGAGCATTTCAAGGTCTGTTGGGACCAGTGAATCATTTATAACTATTCTGTATTATTTAATAAATTCTTTATAAAAACCAATTTTTTTTGCTAACAATGTGACTTTCAACTTCTTACAAGTGAAGTTTTATTAATTTGTGAAAAATTTAAGCGTGCTATTTTATTTCTTTTGGCTGGCGCATTTTTTCTTGTCTGAGAACGCTTATTTGTGTTCAAAGAAAAGCTATTCGAGCAGACGATTCAAATATTTTGCATATCTGCGAAATTAATCTTAATTTTACTTTCGCCCTTAATATGATTAACCGTGGCTATTAAAAAATATGTACAATATTAAAGAAGAACATTAATTCTGTAATCGTAAGCTCTGTCATTTTTAGCGAATGCCAAGTGTTAAAGCTGAATAAACGATACGCGTTCAAAAGACTACATTCGTTTAAAATTTTATTTAAAGGTAGAAAGGCATTGACCAGTACAAATCGAACCGATTAATCACTAAGTGTTTATTGCTTTATTTATATTCTTAAGGAACTCCAGCAAACACTAAAAATAGGTTTCACTCGTGGTAACTGTTAAATAAGGATATAATGCAGGCTGTCTGTGCTAATTTGGATCGCCATTTGTATGTGTTAAATAAATTATAAAATAGGCTTAACATAACGAACACTCTTGCCGATTAAGCGACTTGAAAAAATAAGTTTCTGAAATGGGAATACCGTATTTATCAGTTTGTACTTAATCATGAAATTTATATCGTTTTTTTATTTACACATCTACTGAGTTAGTTTGTTCAGGAGCAATATTTTGTTAAAGCCAATACCTTACATTTTCACAATTCATCGCCCGAGTAATTTATTTAGTTTGTTAGTTTACGGACCTTTCAAAGCCTGGTTTAAATAGTTAATGTATCTCCCATTTCATGAATATAACGAAAGATCATCCACACCTGCTATTTTTTTTAGTTTTAATTATTCCAGTTGGCCTGTTGATAACTGTAATTTATGTTACTTAAAAATTGATGCACTTTGTTACACTTATCGTGCTTCTTGTTGTTTCAACACGTTAAGTAAAAAAAATGAAATTTAAAATTAAATAGTCGCAACATAAAGTTATCTATGAATGATTTATTAGGTGATTTAATACATGATGATTTAGCTTAAAACCTGTTACTTTACTACCTGTTATTAATTATGCACGTAGAGGAGAATGTGTTGCAAACTGTCGCATAAAATCCGGGATGAATAAAAGCCCCAACATGACAAATTATGCACTTGTCAGGGATGTTTACATAAATGCAACATTTAATCAATAATTCGAAAACATGTCGAAGTTTTTTGATGGAAATATAAAAGGTCTCTTGTTATACCATGGCATTGCCCGCGGCGAATTTTCCTCATAATGGAGTTGAATTTCTGATGTGATTAATTATTAAAAAAATATATTTCTACCAAAGAAATTTGTAATGTGGATTTTTTAGTTTAACCCATTCCAGGATGACGTTTAATTTAAGTTAAAGTTTTGATTATTTTTCAGTTTAGAAAGAGTTCCGGGTTTTCGGTAAACGTCTGCAAGATGTTTTCACAAGTTACATTTATTTTCGAGCGTTGCCGCAGAGCTTTATGACCGCAGTAAAGAATTTTTTTATTGCCGACTTGATAACGGTGGAATTTTGTACTTCATATCCTTAGATAAAACGAGATTTATTTAGAAGATTTACTTTTATGCGTTCCGTAATCTGTCTCGGAAGAATGCGAGGAGAGTCTTATTATAATGCAGATGTGTTTCAAATCGTGGCCGGGCTTCGCTATTTTGCCGCGAGAAATGCGTCGACGGAAACCAATTAAGTTTATTAAAACGCGTACTGAATTACCGGCGACGAGTTATAATTTCTGAAAGCAAAGTGCAAGGGAAACTTTCTTTTCAAGAATTTTCGTCGCTTCTTCTTTTGAATGAAAATCTGCATTGGGACAGACGACTTTAAATCGATTCAATCCGACGCAAAAGTTGTCTAATAGCATCATTTTCAGGATTACACTTTTCGATATTTTTTTATTAATGCTGAAGAGTACATGTATGGAAAATAAGTTAAATAAAAACATATAGCTTAAACATAAAAAACAATTATGAGAGTTAAAAATGTTTTGTTAAAATCACGGTCAACAATATATTAGCTGACGCCACAAGAGTACTCGGCCGTGCATCAAAAGCGCGAGATCAATTGCAAGAGCGACAGCTGAAAGAGGCATTCAAATATCAATGCGCGAGAGAGGACGGTGTTTAATCCTTCAGCATGAGATAACATTAAAATATTTCTGGCAGTTGCGTGCCGTTCCGAGCACCCGCGCTACTACCTATTGATTCTTTATTGTGGTTAAAATCTAGCAAATCATATGTGACACTTCCAACTTAAGGTTGTGGCACACTACAGCGCGACGAAGCACGGCGACTTTTTCTTTAGCTGCACTTGGACACGTTGGGTAGCTTCGCATAAATGTGCGCTCTCTCATAAGAATACAACAAAAGAAATCTTCACCGCCACGCCATGTGTGCGGCAACCGTAAGCTCTTCCTCTCGATCGTCTTTAAAACGAAGACGATAAAACAATAGTTTACTGCAGTCTCTCCCTAAGGCATGAAAAAAGTTTTCGGTTATACCCTCGTTTGATATAAGTGCCAATTCGGGAAAGTTCGAGGTTTAAAAGCATCTTATCTTCGGTTCTGGTTTTATCATTCGTTCATACATACATTCGAGTCGCGTCAGAGGTAGCGTTTAACTACGTATAAAGCCAAAGCTTTACGTGTATTCGGATTATGCTGGTCTGAGATAATGAAAAATATGACTAAAAGACTCAGTAACGAATTTTTGTGCATGCAGTTATTTGTTAGTTGAAATCGGTCAAAAATCCGTCAAATTAATTGTGGCTGCGCTTCATATTCGTATAAAATCATCAAATTAACGGTCAAAACAAGTCAACAAGTTGTTGCCGCATATATCGGCTTTTCGTAGTCGACGATATCAGCCGATTTTATTATATCTAATATACCGGCTGTTTCAAATTGAGTGTGCACTGAAGGGATCTCCTAAACCGTAAGAGATATAAATTGGGTTAAATGAAAGAAAAGTTGTACGAATCAATGGTTAATTCGTATCCATTGAGAAAATGATTTCTTTTCTTATTTTTTCTTGAGATATTAATAAAATGTAAAAAAATCGATTTTCTTTTTCTCTCTGTATCTCTTTTATTACACATAATTTTGAAATTCTGATTTAACTTTCTACAGGCATTTTTTGATCCTGCTACGAATAGGAGTAACAGAATTGATTTCAAACGTTTCATCTTTCCGCAACCATTATCAGTTTTGATCTTTTAAATACAACTTATGTCTTTTTATTGTTCTATTCGATAGAATTTTTTCTCCTGATTGTAACGGTATATCACACTTAATAGTTGATATTAATCTGAAGCTTAAATAATACAGATTTTTATATGAACATTTTATTTAATACATAATTTCAAATTTTTAGTTCATTTTCTTAGCTATAGTGTAAATTATAATAAACTATTTAAAGTTTTTCTGTATCGTTATTTTAATAATGCACTGCACTTACGAAATGAATTTTTACCGACAAATATCTATTGCTTCTCATATAACTTGCTAGATTAGTATCTCAGCTTTGGTATAAAAATGAAAAAGCCTAGTTTTTAATTATGACTCGCACGGTTGGGTTAAAAGAAAAAGTGAATACTAATTATACTAAGTATTTAGATATTACTGAATAGTGCCTTCTACAAAGACATTGGCAGCTAAAAACGAATGTTTTTGTGATAAATTTGAAAGATACTTTCGTAACAATGTAATTTTTTTAATTTCTTTAGCACTCAGTGGCTCTCAACAGTATCTTTATTTTTTTTTAATATTAATATTTTTATCGGGACCACCATCCATAATTTAAACAGGATAAAGTAGGCTTTATATTTTGGATATTGACTAGCATTAAGATAAATAATAAGGAGGAACTAAGGAGGCGAATGTTAGGTTCTGACAGAAATGTTTCGCGAATTCTTGTTCGACACGCTAGACAACACACAGGATTAAGAACGAATGTGTGTCTTGAAAACAGTGGAGGACATTTCGAGGATTTACTTTAATTTATTTATATCACAAACTCATGTTCTCCTATAATTTTTATTCAACTTATTTATGTTGTTCTTGTAATGTAATATGTTTATACTGCTGTTTATTTGGTTTGTGTTAACCACCTAATATCATTTAGTCAATAGTTATTGATTTTTCCTCTTCCGACAACTGAATGTTAGTTGCTAATACTTAACAAATAATAAAAAAAATGGTTAGGAATAAATTTACTTATTAAGAAAAAGTATTATACTCACTAAAATCACAAGAAAAAATGCTATCGACTAGATAATAAAAAGATAAGAAAATGAACCAAAAATTTGAAATTATGTATTAAATAAAATTTTCATATAAAATCTGAATTATTTAAGCTTCAAATTAATGTCAACTATTGAGTGTGATATATCATTGCAATCAGGAGAAAAAATGCTATGGAATAGAACAATAAAAAGATATAAGTGGTTATTTAAAAAATCGAAACTAATGATGGTCGTGAAAAGATGAAACGTTTGACTTCAATGCTATTACTCCTATTCGAAACAGAATCAAAAACTGCCTGTAGAAAGTTAAATCAAAATTTCAAAATTATGTATAATAAAAGAGATACAAAGAGAAAAAGAAAATCGATTTTTTTACTTTTTTTATTAATATCTCAAGAAGAAATAATAAAAAGATCATTTTGTTAATGAACACGAGCTAGGCATTGATTCGTGCAACTTTTCTTCCATTTAACCATATTTGTATCTCTTATGGTTTAGGAGATCCCTTCAGTGCACACCCAATTTGAAACAGCCGGTATAATAATAATATTATATATAGGTACTTTTTTTCATAAAATTGGCCGATTCGATTTTTTGCTAAAGAGTTGTAGTGCCATTACCACATAATACAAAAAATATGTTATTGCTAAGAATGATTTTCATTTAAAGTGGGGCTGTAATAAATCTATGAACTTTTTGCGACCGATGATAGCCAATTTTTTCAATCCATTTATAGTTCATGATATCGTTCGATGACGATTAGACACGATGACGATTAGACGTTTATCTTGACCTATTTGATTTGTTGTTGAGGCATTATCATTGGTCCCAAAACAAGTCGGCGAGTTATTCTGGAGTGGTGTATTCCCATTTAAAGTAGGGATTTCGGTCGACTTTTACAGTCGATATCATGGCCGATATGTACAACGACGCTCACCATAAATGATACCATTTGACAGTTTCGTAGCCCTTATGCTGAATATCCTTAAGGCTATGGTTTGCATTCAGGAGTATAATTTAAGTTGAGCGTCGTGGTATATATAGTTCATGGTACCAAAATGTAAAGTACTCTTTTAATAATTTCTAGATTACTCATACGGTTCAATCATTATCGGAATCAGACGCTTTTTACTTATCCGATTTTAAAAGCCCTATTTTATAAAAGATTAACATTTGATACTGAGTTGATAGAAACACGAAACGATTCATCTTTTAGTCAATATAATGCATCACGAAGCTACAGAGGAGCGTTTCGACGACAAATAAACACTCATGCACATTACAAATTGACTTAAGAAGCTATATCATTTCTCGCTTGTTTTAATTGCAATTTTATTTAAACATTTAAGTACAGCGACGCGTATTCTCATCATCTCTTTTAATGGCTGTCCAACAATTATTGTAGTCATGGATGGCTAAGGAATTAAACATAAATGTCGATTCTTACTTCGCACGTTTAATTGACGTCTCAAATATTGACTGTCAAACAACAAATGAATTCGTGTTTCATTGCAACTTGAAACAATAATTGTTTAAAACTATTTGATTCCGCAGCCACCCAGGATTACAGTAATAGTTGGACACCTGTCATAATAGAAAAATACGATCACATATCTTGTTCTTAATCAAAAGATCACCTGTTGTATTGTGTTAGTATAGAATATAATGAAATCCTAATGTGAAAGTACTTGCCATATCAATTTTATTATTTATTACTTCCTATATTATTTACTTTTATTTTCATTCAAGTCTTTTCAATGCCTAGAATGCAGTGAAACTTTTTAAATATTAAAATGAAAGAAGCATTTCTCAATCATTAATCATAATTATTAAAACTTTAGAACTCATAACCTGTCATTTATTTCACACACTTGTTATTTTTGATACCAAATTTCTAGCTACGGCACTGTTGCCAATTGCAGTTTCCAATGCTTTGGTCTTTTATATTCGTGAAGAGACAATAGTTAGATTTTAAGCGTCTCTTTGGTACATACAATGTGGAAGTCTCAGATACCTGATCAGTGTTACGAGATTTAGCGATCAGTGTCAAAATCTTACTTTTGGGGGCAAGGTAGTAGTAAATCTGGCAACCTTGCATCAGATATTTGACAGCCGGATCGCGATGTATTGTGAATGTTTTTTTTGAACGTTGTTAAGGTGGGGGGGGGGGGGTAAAATGGTAAAATGTAATTTCTATTCGATTCTGATTTCTCATTCCCTCAGCTATACAAGAAAACTGACACCGTGGGTCTTTATTTATAGACTTATTTTAAAAAACAAAAACCAAATGAAAGGAGATTAAAAACAGTATAGAGTGTTAAAATGTATTGGAGACACTGGTTTGTAGTACAAAGAAATTGGATTTAACCTCCTAACCACTAAAAGTTTGTTTAAAAACTATATACGTATTTCGGCAGCTATGCTGCTATCTTCAGTAGATGCCTTCTACTACTACTCTACTTCTCTTGTGATCAAGAAGAAGGCATCTACTGAAAATGGCAGCATAGCTACCGAAATTACCGAAATACATATATAGTTTTTAAACAAACTTTTTTTGGTTAGGAGGTTAAATCTTCTTTGTACTGTAAAGTGTGGCCAATTAATTATTTTATTTTAGTTACCTTTATGGTCAAATGACTGTCAACTTTTATTTTTTAAATGACGCTGTATATGTTTTATTATTTTATCTGCTAGAGCTATTTTTTCTAAATTTAATGATGTGCAACTCTTTAAATTTTGACAAGCAAATATTGCAATTGCTATAGGAAAATTGAAAATCGAACTTTAAAAGAATGGTGTTAACTTAAAATGTCAAGTATGCATTGAAAAGCAACTACAACGTGTAAAATAGGTATTGCACGACAAGTGTTAATATAATTATATCTCGCAACATTTCCTAAATAAAAAATCTAGTGGTGTAAGATCGAGGGATAGTGCAGGCCAAAAGTTCCTAAGCATCTTGCCCCAAAAAGCCTGCCTTCGTTCAGGACCATTTCTTTCTAAAACATGTACTTTTTGAGATTTTTTTTAATTACCCTCATAGTCAAACGACTGTCAATTTATTTAATTTAACACTTTTAATACGCGTCTGTCATAATTCTTCATGTTTAATTTAATCATGGTTAAAAATTCAATTTGTGTTTGTAGAAAAAATCGTTTACTCTCTTTTAAAGTTTGATTTTCAATTTTTTTTTCTATAGCAACTTACATTTGCACATTTAAATTAAGTTCTTTCTTTAACGTTTTCTGCCAAATTTGCTGGTTAAAACTTAAAGTGTTGCACATTATTGAATTTAGAAAAAGTAGCTCTATCGGACACAATAATAAAAATATACAAAACCATTAAAAAATAAAAGTTGACGGTAGTTTGAGCATGAAGGTAACTTAAAAAAATTATTAATCGACACATTTTATAGTGTTTTTAGTCTCATTACATTTGCCTTTTTATTTTTTAAAATTAGTCTATAAATAAAGAAGTTCTGGCTTGGGGCGTTTTCTGAAGAACACCCGGTATATAAAATAGCAACCCAGACTCTAGGAGTTAAGAATAGATCACAGACGAAACATGGGAACTAAAATAACCACGAGAAAGCAAATGAAAATTAGAGTCAATATGGATACGAGATCAGAGGAAAGAACGCTAGTGTTAATTCAATTGTATCAAATAAGCCGTAGAATTAAACGCCCAGCGTGGAGAGACTCAGCAAGACTGGAAAGGAAAGTTAACACAATAAGCGCAAACAGCTACCCAGAGAGAGAATCTCGCAGAACTGTGCACAATAACAAAAAGACTAGGAAACAAAACTTTCAATTCTAACAAATCATTGAGAAAAAAAAAACATGGTACACTGGCAACAACTGATGAAGAACAAATTTTAACATGGGAAGACTCTATACTAAGCAGACCAGCAGAAGACGTACATATTAAAGGCCTACAACTACCGGTACTATAAATCGATACTAATCCACCGAGTATTTAGGAGATTAAAAACGTCATTAAGAAATGAAATGAAGCAGAACTGCTGAAGCTAGACATCTCTGAAATAGCTACCCTTTTTGAATCAACCATTCTGGAAATATGAATATCAGAGGAATTCCGTACTGCTTGGAAAGTAAGCCTAATTGTATCACTATCGAAGAAGGGAGATCTTACAAAATGTAGTAACTGCAGGGACACATTACGCTACTTAACATGACCAACAAGTGCATTGCTCATATTATAAATGACAGACTCTCTGAAGTGATCGAATCCAGATTAATAACAGAACAATATGGATTTAGTCCCAACAAATCGTGTATAGACCACATAAATAAACTGTGTATAATGATTAAACAGTCGGTGGATTCGGTTTCTTCTGTTTATGAACTTCAAACACGCGTTATACTATGCAGATCCCTAAGTAAATAACACTTTTACCAGCATTTTAAAATTATATAAAATTATGCATAGAGAAAGAACATCACCATGATAAGAGGAATCAAACAGGGATGCCTGCGCTCCACACTTTTGCTCAATATTAGATTTGGATATAAATTGGATCATGACCACCATCAACCTTGATCATCTTGGCATTACCTGGATTCTTCATAGCCAATTACACGATTTAAGCTATACAGGCATCAGATGTTTTATAGCGCACAGCCTCACGGACTTTCAAACAAAAGTTAACAAATTGTAGAATGTGCTACACTAGCAGGGCTGGACTAAATATAGAAAAAACCAAAATAATGAGAATTAATACCAGCAGTCGACAACCAATACAAATAGGTAGCAAGCCTGTTGAAGATGTGGTAAAATTTTCTTACCTAGGAGGCATAACCACAAATACTGGTAGCACCAAAGATGACAGAAATAACCGAATCAGTAAGCCCAGAGCTGCGTTTGCAATTATTTTAAGAGAGATATGCAGGAGTCCGTAAGTACTCCTATATGCTTGTGAAACAGGGAAGTAGTCTACCGTAACAGACAAGAAGATTCAAGTATTTGTTAACAAATGTCTACGAAAAATAATGAAGATCCGATGGACTGACTTTGTAACAAATAAAGAACTGTGGAGATTGCACAGGACGGAAAAAATAAAAACTGAAATAAAAACTCGCAAGTGGAAGTAGATTGGTTACTGCCCAAGACGGGAAAATTCAAACATTGCAAGAAAAGCACTCGATTTGAACCCCTAAGGACGCAGGAGAAGAGGTCGACTAAGAATAACCTGGAGTACGACGATACGACAAGAGGCGCAAACTGCAAGAAAAACGTGGAGGGAAATCAAACAAAATAAGTTGAAGGAAATATACTCGTACGAGGGGTTCGTCAACTAACTTGGTTCGCATATTAATGAAGGGCGGAAACGAAATCTGTGCAGGTGGTCATGAAGCTTGTTAATATGAACGAATATTCTATGGTTGCGAGTCGTTCTAGCAATAAATTATTGTTTGAGAGTTGTTTGAACTTAAGCGTTTCGAGATAAAATCAAAAAAGAATAAAATTGGAATTTGTAGTGTAATTTCGCTATTTTTTCTGGAAGGGAAGCGAAGGATATTCATTAGGGCATCATGCCTACATTGGGCGATTCATGCCCTTCTTATGAGACTGTACGACTTTGGGTAAGTGGATTCAAGCGTGGCAGAAAAAGCAATGAAGACTTCACTCTTGGAACCCCCGAAAACGTCTGTAACACCAAGAAATGTCGAGAAAATTCATGATATGGTTTTGGTCGACAGACGAGGAAAGGGCGCGATTTAGGAAAGGCTACAGACATCTCAATTGACAGGATAGCATTTCATTTTACGTAATGAATTTCACATGAAAAACTTTGCGCAACATGGGTGACGAGTTTGCTGACATCAGAGCAAAAATCAAGTCTTGTCCATTCTTTAAATTGCTTCCATAACGAGCCTATTCACCCAATCTGGCTTCCTCGGACTTTCATCATAACTCAAAACTTTTCTATCTGGACAAATAAACAGGTCACTCAGGGCCTGATCGAGTAATTTGAGGGCCTTGAAGTAAACCACTTCAGGGAAGAAATCGGAAACCTAGAGGCACATTGGACCTAGTGGATTATGTCAAAACTAAAGCTTAGAATGTTGTCTGTCATATCGAACTAAGTTATTTATCCAACCACCCTCGTATATATTATACAATTCACTTAAATGAAATGCAATTAAACCGTGCCAAATTCGATGTTACTTGTGTTATATAATAGTGCTAACTTTTGCTCCTGTTCCTGTTCCTGTAGCGTTCTTTTTTTAACTGCCCGCGACTATATGTATATTAGTGTCAAATGGTTTCAATTTGAAACGAAAGAAAATTATGATGATTTTTGATGGTTACTAACCGATTTCAAATTCTTACCACCGAGGTGTTAAATTTACCACTGCGCCGTCATTCCTCTAACATTCCTTTAGTCCATTAAATTTTGTATTGCACTCGTATTTACTTGAAACATTTTTAAAGGATATCTTGAGACGCGCTTGCATAAAGCTCGAACAACAGATGGAGTGTTTTATGTCAACGTGCGAAGCAATTTTACGATTTCATATGTTGACCCTTCTGTAGTACAATTCTGTTAAACTCATTTTGATATTGTCAACATTTGTTGCGTCAATAAACGAAATGAATATTTATTTTTACTGCAGTGAGCAAACTCGGAGGATAAATCGTATTTAATAAAACGGATTTTATTAAAATTGCATTCGAGGTTTTTTTTGAAGCGATGGGGATAGTTTTTTCATATCTGTGCATAATTACTTTTTAAATATTGTTTTGGTTTATTTATTTGACATTCCGTTTTCATATTAACTTTAGTAATAGTCTTGCTTTGAATCACACCATAGAAGATTTTCTTCAAACAAATAAAAATATGTAATCAATAAATCCTGTGCTGATTGTTTTCTAAACATCCATCCGTGTCCTTATTCCCACACGTAAAGGTATAAAAATTAATTTCACTTCACCTAAGAACCCATTCCAGATTGTCATAATAGCAATCAAGTTGCGGTAATAAATCGTCACATGTGTGAATGTATTTCTGCAATTAATCGCTGTAATTGCTTCTTTTCTTTTTCATTTTAATTAGTAAATCTTACAAATTAATTGCGACATGTCTCAGCGACACTCAACAACTACTTTATTACTGTAAATAGGATAGCTACAAATTGTCTTGACTTGTCACACTATTGGCTTCGTGCATGGAACTCTTAAGAATGTAGGTATAGGTAATACGTGTGCATGAATACATTAAATTCAGTCAATTTTTTAGTTGCACCAGCTGTCTCAAAACTAGTTTTTTTTTTTTTAATTTAGCTTGTTAAATTTAGTAAATATTTGTTTAAAGTTTATATTTATTCGATATTTTCTTCCTCTAAAATAAACAGAATTAATGAAAATGATTTTACATAATTTTTCGAAGACAATGCGTAAGAGTGAGTGCATTTATTTATTATTAGCTAAAATAATTTTATCTAACATTTATGTATGATTATGTTTTCCAAAAATTTGTTTCCGGTACTCTTACTTAATTTAAATTCTTTGTTTTGTTTCAGGTAAGGATTCACCTGTTTATGCATGACATGCGGTAAGTAATAATAAGAAACTAATTTCTTACATGAATATCTATTAAATAACTCCTGTGGTTATATCGTAAACAAAGTCTATTATCTTTTAGTTAGCTCGCAAGTTGAAATGCTTTTCCAATTACTCGATTCAATTTGTTTTGCGCCTTCCTAAAGGCTTTTTTAATTTTCTTAAGTTTAAATTTTTTGACAAACTTAATTGTGTTACGCCACTGATTATCCTACACAATTGTAGTTGAAGTATTTTATTTTAAATTGTTAAATTTAATTTTAAACGATTCATCTTTTTATTAAAACGAAAAAAATATTTAACACCTAAAATCAAGGCAATAAATGAACAGGATCGGGAATCTTTCTAATTAAAATGTTTTTATAATGCTTGCCCCAAATAAAAAAAAAATCGGGGGTTTCTCAGAGCTGCCATCCACTCTTTCTCCGGACCTGATTTTCATTAGACTCATTCCGTCTCCTTCCTCTAATTTTTACTTCAAAAAAGTTTCAGGAGGGGGGGGGATTACAATGATTGCCATCCCCTCATTTTCAGGGGCAGATGTTTTAATAGAATCATTCTGTCTTCTTCCTTGAAATCTTTATATCTCTTCGGTTTTCTCATCTTCTCATCATCGCCTTTTCTTTTGCAGTTCGTAGTTGCCAAATTAGACCTCAGTCTTCTTCAAAGTGGAACTCTCTATCGATTTTTACCTTTTCCCAGATAATACGTCTCCTGGATCTTCTTTTATACTCCTTCTTTAGATTTCCCGGGTCTTCTTACATTCTGGTTTTCTTCTTTTTTTACTACCTATCGTCTTCAGCGGATCCTGAAGGGCTTTAAATTCACTTTCACTATTTTGGAAGTCAGCCTTTTCCTTGCAGTCCCCTTATTCTTCTTGAAATTTCTGATTCTTCTTGAAATTTTAGTTTTATGACAAAGTCTATGACTTAGGACCCTGTTGGGCAAAACACCACAGATAAAAAAAATCTGACTGTATGACTCACATCCAATGTTTTACTTTAACGCTACAGAGAAACCGTACTTTCGCCTTTTTCGGTGGATTCTAGAATCTTCACAGAATTGTAGGTCTTATTCGTTCGATCTTCTCTTCAGTCTTTTGCCTTGCGATCTCAAGCTCAGCCATTTTCCTAGAATTATGTTTCCTTTGCCATCTTCTTCCAAATCACACGTTAAAATTATTGGGAGGGGGGGATCGATTATTCTTCCATTCGTCATTTTGTCATTTAAGTCTTCTTGGAATTTTATTTTCTTCCGTCTGAGCTGCCTGGTTCGCATATAACTTCCTTGTTATGGTGCTGTGTTCTCTGCCTTCTTCTGTAGATGTTCATTTACCGTTCTTTGGCATGTTCTTCAAAAGCAGGTTCCTTACGTTTTCTTTTACTGTACCTTCACATTTCCTCTTTGGCGCTTTCCGTTTTCATCATTTTTTTGATATTTAAAAGTTCAACGATTTGCCTGAGGGCTTCCATTTTCAACATTTCATCTGTTTTTAATACATCTCATCGTTGTTTCCTTCTCCGCAATCATACTTTCACCAGTCTCTTAGGGTTTAGCTTTCACGAGAGGTACAGGGATTCGAGCGATTTCTGCGAAGCTCCAAGGGAAAACATCGAAGCAAAAATCTAAGATCCAATGTCGATAATAAAAAGTAAGAAAGATTAAAAAGAAGACGTGCAAATAAAATAATTGAAACAATGTTGATTAATAATTCTTTTTGATATGTATTAACGATTTGCCTTAGGCTTCCATTTTCAACATTTTAACTCCTCTTTGTTCATAACACATCTTTTATTTGCTTCTTTCTCCGCAACCATACTTTCCCCAGTATCTTTGGGTTTGGTTTCTTCTATGATGGACTTGGACAAAAGTAGATAAACAATAAGGTTCTTTGCCTTCCGATTTTTTATTAAATAAACGCGATTATTAAAAATGCTCTCCAACAAGAGCGTCAAAAAAGAACATAGCAATGTGTGTGCTTTCACGAGACACAGGGATTCAAGCGAGATCTGCAAAGCTCCAAGGGAATACATCGAAGCAAAAATGTATTATCCAATGTCGGCAATATAAAGTAGGAAAAGATGAAAAAGAAGATGTGCAAATAAAATAATTGATTGAAACATCCATGAACAATTCAAGGATCCAGCACGACTTCCAAAACATAACTCATAGACAGCAACTTAATTTCACAACAATCGAACGCATTTGAACTTTCTTTTTATTCACGACCTACGCAGAGCAACGAGAAAACAACAACCCAGTCAAAGGACCAACATCAAGGTACGAGTTCTCGAGAGTATAAAACTACTTTTCCTTCTTGGCAGATCGGGTATCTTAGGTATTTTTTCTTCACTTATTGATGCCTGCTTTATTCCGATCTTTTTCTGCTTCCTCCATAGACGTCGTTTTAAGTTTGGTTCTTCTCCACTTTCCTTTTTTTTTGTTCTTGCTCTTCACAGGCGCCCAAACGACTATCTGTTGTTTAATTTTTGCTACTGTCTTCTTGTAGTTCCTTGTACTGTTCGTTGATTCATACTTCTTCTAAATTCATTCTCATATCTCTGATACTTAGTCCTGCTATATCATTCTCCGCTCAGCTATTCTTTACCTTTCCTTTTTGTCATGTTTAATGTTTCCCCTGAACTCGACATTACATGTCTTATAACAGTCTTATAGATATTAATCTTTGTTTTTTTTTGTTAGATTTTATTTTGTCATATTAGTGTGGACAAGCTGTTGCCCAGTTTTCTTATTTTTTCTACTTTTGGCCAAATTTCATTGTATGTATTTGTTTTGCTTCTTTTGAGTCGAATTCCTGCTTTCCTTCTTTTATTATTACAATATTTTAGCTAGTATTTTTTTTTCTTTTTGCAATAGTCACAATTTCATCCTCCTTTTAATCTCAGTGTTTTTTTATTTATTTTCCTCGTCGTGTGTTCAAATTTTAGGTTAAACAATGTTGCAGACATTGGTACCTAGAACCTTAGCTCTTTGTTTATCTTAAACTTCGTCGCTTCAATAGTTTGATTCACATTTTTCCAAATTTCTCTGTTATTAATTTTGCCGATATTCCCAGTTTCTTCATTGCCAATACGACCCTTTCTTTTAACGGAATCAAACAAATTTTTAAGATTTAGTATATAAATATCGTGATGATTCAATAACGCTTGACGAAAGCTACCTGCGTTAGAGCCTGGCGCTCCAGAGTTTAGAAAGTTCGAAGAGCATCCAACTGCTTCGACCGACAGAATTTTCTAGGCCAGGAAGCTTCGCGTGATTAGCCCGGGTTAAAAGAACGAGCGGCCGGTGGAAGCAAGCAGAACCCATTAGATTATAAACCTGAACGCTCGATTAACAAAATAAATTAGTGTTATTATTCCGCTTTAAATAAGTTAGTGTTTTATTGTTCTCCTTTAAAAAAAATTGTTGCAAATCATTTTTGATTGCAGTGAAGACCTCGAGCAGCCTCTGTACAGCTGTTTCAGCCCTATTTGGGGCTTCTTCAGCAGAGACGTAGCTCGAAATTTTCACTGCAAACCAAAAACGACTTGTCCAATTTATTCGCAAATGCGATGTAATAGTGGTGAACAGTTAAAACAGCGCCATCCTACGATCGCTTTTTGTCTTGACATTGCAGTAGGGTAACAAATTGAAGCGGGTTTGTTACATAATAAGCTACCCCATGCAAGGCGGCCATGTTTGCTGTTAAGTGTCAATGTCAGGTCAAAAAGGGATCGTAGGATGTCGCTGTTTTATCTGTTCTGCTTTAAGTAAATTAGTTTATTAAGTAAATCGTTTCTTTTTAATAAAAATTAATCCAACTCAAAATTCGTAACAATGTATTGTTGTAAGACTTCATGCCCGTATTTTATTAATTCATTATTTATTCCATCCTTCACAGGTGCTTTTCAGTTGTCTAAATCTCTTATAAATCGTTGCACATCTTTTACCTTTCTCCGTTATTGCCTTTTCATTTCGTTGATTGTAATTCTTTAAATCTTTAAAGTAATACATTCACACT
Organism: Prosopocoilus inquinatus; assembly: GCA_036172665.1. NCBI lineage: Eukaryota > Metazoa > Arthropoda > Insecta > Coleoptera > Lucanidae > Prosopocoilus > Prosopocoilus inquinatus. The sequence goes on along the minus strand of CM069876.1, from coordinate 26,710,880 downwards.
GTTGCTCGTTTTCGGTTAGTTGTCTACGTCAATTCATGGGTGAATTTATATTGCTTTGAAAGTCTAGATATACAAAAATATAAAAGTAATTTAATGAATTTTGAATCAGGACTCTTAATTTCGGGGTTACTGATTTCAAAGTAGACGTGGAATATTTTATTGCAGTTTTTAATTTAATTAATTGTAGCATACGCATCGTTCTTCCCTCAGACTCCAAAATCTCGTTGACTTTAAATAATAAATAATCGATAAACTAATAAAATAATTCTTCCCTTTTAATGAGATGAATTGGATCAAAAATTAAATTAAATCAAACTATTTTCTCTAACACTTATGTATAAATTAAAATCAGTTGTTAAATTATTATAATAGTGTTGTCTTAATTATATCATTAACAATTATATCGAGGATATGTTAAGAGTTAAGTCACACACCTTATCGCTGCAAAATATATATATTTTTTTGCATACTTGCATTAGTTAGTTAGCTTCGCTTAGATGTGCGCTTTCTCATAAGAATATAGCAAGAAAATCTTTTTCGCCGTGCTATGTGTGCGACATCCTTTAATATATATTCAATTTCGGGTCGCTGGAGCTAAATGGTAATAAAGTGTATCGCACGCAACCAGGACTCGACTTCGAATCTCGATAGAAGTAGAATTTTTTTGCTAGTTTAGTTAGTGTTCTCATTTAAGTTGATTTACTTCATACTCTAACACATCTTTTATAAAAGAAAAAAAGGCTTATAAAGCAATATTCTTGTGTCCAAAGCTATTATTTCAAACGGTACGACTTTCCTAAAGAAAATACCAATTAACTCTAAATAAGAATTATAGATTTTTTTAACTCGCGGTGGTGTTATATTTTTGATGCTAGAATAAATATGATATAACAATATCACAAAGTTGCTTAAGTTTGTATCTTCCAAGGATGTCAGATTTGTGATGAAATCAGAGTTGAGAGGGATTTTCAACGGAACCTAAGAGAACCGTTTTAGATCAAACTAAAAAGGAAATGCCATTATTTATTTATTTTATTTCACACAATTAAAAGTAAACAGTATTAAAGTTACGTTTAGGCGATTTTTAATGCAGTTTAGTGTGACGTTTCAGGGTGGTTTCCCAACTCACTTGTCGTCAAACCTAGTCAGTTGTACAAGGGAGGTTTAAACTGACGTCCAATTCAACCAGGTTTAAAGTGAACAAAATCAGATCAAATCAAATCAAATTTTATTTATGAATGCATTAATTGCCATATGTCCTTAAGATCCTATACGAATTTATGTACTTTGAACCTGGTTTAGTTAAACTTGAGTTTAAACCACCTTTGTACAACAGGCCGTTATTAATTTAAGTAACCTTGTTGCACAACAATTGTTGACCTAAAATTGTGTCCATGGCACAAAAAAATTGGTTGCTCTTTGCCAATCTGTAAATTACTGACAAATGTGTGCTCCATTTCGAGATAACTAAGTCGAGTCAGTTAGATTGCGGTAGAGTTCTGCTGGAGGGTCGCAAATAAGATTGAACCAGCTGTCCAGGAGTAGCTCGAGAAATCCAGTGCAATCAAAACTGACTTGCAACTACTGTATTGTATTTCGAAATTAATGTAATTAGCTTCGGATGCTTGACAAAAGATAATGCCAAACAGTTTTAAATTTTAATTGAAAATTTGTGACTGTTTTAAGACATAATTTCAATTTATTTTTGGATATAACTAATATGATGGATAACGCTTTTTACAAAAAAAATAATTACATTTTTCATTATTCGTCTTATTTACCTACAGAAAGTTAGCTTATAGTTCATTTAAAAAGTTATCATTCAAAAATTGGATTATACCAAGATATTTTATTTTTTGAGCATACTCGGTATTAAGATTTATATCTGCTCCATAATTTACAGAAGGATTAATTATTGATTTCTAAATGTCAAGATTACTGAGCATTGATGTTTTGTTTAAAAGATGAATCGGTTATTTTAGAAATGACACATGTGCAATGCTTTTCAAATGGCATAAGTGTCGTTTCTAAAATAACCGATTCAATTAAGAAACACAATATCTATCTTTTTATACATTATTTAACATGCTAAATTCTATAAATTGACACAAAACTCCATTAATAAAATGCTCTAATGTATGATGAAACACCGCTGTCTTCAAAAAAATGTCTTAAATGCATGGATGTTTCGTGCATGAAAAATTAATATTTAGTAAAACAATACGTAATACGTGTTTCTACGTAAAAAAATAAATGCGAGCATCATATTTAGGGCATGGAATACTGACAGTACTTTTTACAATACCGATATTTATATTTAAAATACCGGGATTCCGAGAGAAAAACGTTATTTTGAATTACAAATAGGGCTCGATTAACTTTAGATTAGTATTATTAATGTGTTCAGTTATGCCTGAAACAATACTGTTTAGTACTTCTGATTACAAAAGGAATGCGACATTGACTACATTGTTGGAAAAAAATCTGTATTAAAACGTTTACCTTGTATTTGAATTGAGAAAAGGAAGTGCACTTCATAATGCACAATGCAAAAGATTAGTAATGTTTTGTGAATTAGCAAAATGATTTATAACTTGCAGCCGTCTTACCTGTTACTCAGCCCGCAATAATGCGGAATAATTTTAAGATTTTCTTCATGAAATATCGTTCCCATCAGTCACGTTCACGTTTGAAATATTTCATCTTTGCTTTGCTCGGAGTCACCTTGTATTTTCCGCGTTTTCGTTTATTTACTGCATCGTACATTATGCAGGCAGGCGTTGCAATTAATAATCAACCGCCATACTTATCGGTAGTAGATAGGACTATAGAACGAAGTCATTAATAACTGTGGTTGTTGATTAAGTAAAAAATAATGCTCTTAGCGAATGCACGATACTGTTATTAGTTAATTAGTTAGTTAATGTCTACATTTCAGCTAAAACTTGTAGAAGTTGTGCACGCTGCGCAAGGAAGATATATCAATCATGGGTTGATTATCAAGCATCTGTTGAATTACCTAAATTAAAAATTGTTAAGTAACAAAACTAAGTTCGTATATTATAACATACGTGTACATTTAATAAAACCTTAAGTAGAAAGGTTTTTAATTACCTGCTTGTTAACTTTAAATAAAGAGCATATTTCGTAACAAGCATCGAAAGTGCTAAATATCACACGAATGTGATGGTTTACACACACATGAGTGTGCATGATATTAAGGTTTCGAATGAAATACGAATAATACAGCGTCATCGTTTAATAGCAAGACAGAAAGTACAGTGCGGTTTCTGTTTTAGATTCAATCTTAAAAATGGTATGAAACAACTGGACAAAATAATCTCTCCATGTGGTGGATTATAAAGACATGATGGAATATTATAGCTTAAGAAATGTTTGTTTATCCAACAGTGCAATTCACATGATAACTATAACTTCCTGTGATGCAGTTACATGTAATAATTACTTTTAATTAACTTCAAATTAATCTGAAACAAATAACAATAAAATTCTAAAGTCAATTCCAATTTCTTTGTCCGGTGAACTTATATTTCACTTGTGTTTCACGTTTATCTCCACGAAAGAACATAGTGCTTAGTAACTTTCTAATTGTAACTTCGAATGTGTAGTACCGTCACTTAAAATATGCAAATTGTTATGGGTGTATCAGTGACACATGTTTATTGAAACTTAGTTGCATAAATTATGCACTTGCGTTTGACGGCGTATGTCCATACTAGTTTTTTTTTCTTCTAGTTCTTCTGCACCCACTCCTAAACATCTATCAGCAAAAGCGTATCCAACGTTTTCATTGTTGCCTTTGAAATTTATTATTGGAGGCAGTGACAGGCCAAGTACTTGGGTGTTTCAGTCATGACACCGTGCGATACTTGAATTAATGTCGGAGGAAGATTTTTACGAAATTTTACAATACAACGAATGGCCTAGCTACTAGAAGGTCTACGGACACGCCACAGCGTGGTATACGCATCTAACACCATCCTGTGTGCCGTGAAACACATTGCTGTCCTATAAAAGAGTTAATGATACTCATAAATTAGGATCGTAGACATATTCAAAGACCGCCTTCGGTTAAAAATAAACAAATTATTACTACAAACTGGTTAATTATTTTTTAATAAAACCCGCGGGAATAAATTTCAACTATTTACTTACCTAATTAAAAATGTCCGATGCTACGGTACAGGCAATTTTGTAATTAAAAAATAATTTGAGTGAAAAACATTAATCTAGTTTGAAAGTTACTTTTATTAAGCGTTAATATATCAAACGTTGAATCAAAATTACATTATGATGAGAACAAGTAGCGCAGATAATTCGATTGATGTTTATGAAGTATGCATTACGTTTTGAGCCTTCACAAGAGGCTAAAGCATAGAAAGTGGTGTTGCACGCTTATATGGCTTTCTGTCTGTTGTACAGCTTATGTTCTCACTTTACAACAACGATCGGTATAACATTCTGAAAATTATATCAATAATTTTGCCTGACTTGGTCTGCATCACAACAAATACTGAAATGGTCTGGTAGGTATACCTATAATTATTCGTTTTCTGCACATCTTTTTCTTATAAGAGAGTTAGTAAGGGATTCTATACATAACGATCAGACCGCTGAACATTCTGTTAAGAATCGCAGATCTTATTATTTTGTAAAAAAAAACATGATTAATTGACATAATTTTTTCTTGATCGAAGTTCACTTTCTTTTTGGTGGCGTGAAATCTTCTGAACGCATTCACAAATGTTACCGAATTCATCTTAAGGCATAAATGATGTATACAGATGTAATTTTTTAGCCTTAGATTAAAATATCATTTGCGGAAAAATTTCTCACGTCACTGAAGGACCGTGGCATCGAGAATTGACTGCATAAAAGATTTATTTGAGTGACATAGAAGATAATGCAGAACCGATTGGAATTTTAATAGTAACTAATTAGTAACTTGGATTTACAGATTTGTGAATAACTGTTGCAGGGAATTATATTTACGAAAAGAAGAGAAGTGGAATTTGAGAAGACGATATTAAAATACCTTCAATAGGATTCGTTTAATAGTGCTTCTGACGAAAACATAAAACCAAAATTAAATATTTTAATTGATGAATGTGGTCTCCTAAGAATAAAAACAAAAATCTGTGACAGTGACGACGATTTCAACTTCAGACATGCCATAGTTCTACCTAAACATCAAAAGTTGTTAAGGGATTAATTATAAATGAACACAAAGAGTTGCCATGTGACTGTTCAAATTCTTCTAAATATTTCTAGGAAAACTAATGCATTTTTAGTGGAAGAAGGACTATGAGAGCTGTTGTCTCGGACTGTATTTTCTGTAAAAAGCAAATTACTAAGAAGATAGAAGTTGTACCTGCTGTATTGATTGCAGATCGAGTTAGAAATGCTCGCGTATTTGAAGTATGTGGATTTGATTTAGCAAAATCTCTTTTTGTAAAAAAGAAAATCAGAAGGGTTTCATTTTTGAAAAGATGTTGAGTAGTTATTACAAACACTCAAAGCGGGAGAATGTTAAGAATCGCAGATATTATTACCTTATAAAAAAAATCATTATTGATTGATATAATTTTTTTTATTGACTTGTCATATATTTTTTTGCATAAAATAAAAAAAAAAACTTATTGGTGAATTCATTCATTTTACTATAACTTGCTACCAGTTAACGCAACACATTCAGTGTGCTGACTATTATGTGTAGAACCCCCTTAACAACAGTAGTTTCATTTATTTTTTACAACGGAATGCTTTGTTATGTACTAGGAATATTATTTTTTATAACAGCGCATTGCTGTCATTAATATTGGTATGACTGGTTCCTAGCTGGATGCTTTTGATTGCGTTAGAAGATTTTGTTTCCTAGTTTATGCAGTTATTGTCCAATTTAAGCACTTATTAGCTGTTGAAATTTATTTTATACAAATTCTGCTAGAATCGTTTCAATTATCTACGTTTCACTGTAGGTGTACTAAAAGCTTTTTGAAGCAGATAATCCAATTTATGTAAGTAATTTATAAGTACAATTACAAGACAAGTAATTGTTTTAATAATTTTTACAAGTTTGTTTAGAATAATTTTATTAACATATAAATTTATATGTTCATCATTCTTACATCGCATTTGCGAATAAATTGGGCAAGTCGTTTTTGGTCTGCAGTGGGAATGTCGAGCTACGTTTCTGCTGAAGAAGCCCCAAGCAGGGCTGAAACAGCTGTCCAGAGGCTGCTCGAGGTTCTCACTGCAATCAAAAACGATTTGCACAAAATTTTTCTAAAATAATTTTATTGTTCACTGTTTCATTTATATGTATAATTGGACTTTATTACTGAGGAATTTCAGTGATTAAAGATCGGATTTCAATCGAACAGCTTTTCTTTCTGGAATAACAAAATATGCTTCATCCTCTGTTTTTGTATTTCTGCAGAAATTAATTGTTTAATTACTGCAGTATTAAGCCTAAAAGCTAAAAAGAAAAACAACTAAGGAGAAAAGCTCCAAAAGTTTACTTGAATACGCTCTCAAACTACAGCCAAAATATAATTTAACAGTTAACAGACTCTAGAGTAAGTAAACTTTAACAAAATATGAGACAACAACGTAAATATCCTCAAAAAAAATTCTCCTGACTACGCTAATAACCAAGCTAATTATCCGTCCCGCTGAATTCGTCGGTGAAAACTGATGTAGGTCCACCACTGGCTCGAAGCACGTTGGTGGGACGTCAACACGCGGCACTTTTCCAATGACGAGTAAAAAGCAGTTGGAAGCAGTGGCGGCTGGTGTTGTAAATTTAAGAAAGCTGCAGACTTGCGAGAGTTATACTGTCTTTCTTTTTTCGCATGTACTAAACAAAGCTAGCGCTAGAGTAACTATGTCGGCAGAACCGCCTGAATCGGCAAACGGGCCGCGCCTGGTTGGAAGTATCTGATCAATCCCTCCGGGGCGAATCGTCGATGAAATGGCCGTCCCAGCTCGGAAACGGGAACGGTTCAACCTTTTTTCCTCTGCTGCAACAATGCACGAGGAAGACCGCCCTACACCGAATCGGCCGGTAAAAATCTGTCCTGGACTGCTTGTTAGAAAGAAGAAAATGTGTTAAATTTGCGACCGCGAGTGGTAAACGCACATGGAAACAATCAGATAACAAAATAGCGCTTATCTTGCACAATGCAATACTGGAAGCACGTCCCTTAAAGTCGAAAAACGATCCCAAGACTAATGGGACACAACAACGAAGTGGCTAGAACCTAACAATTCACGGAAGGTTCACGGATCCATCATCAAACGATCCACAGTTATCATTTTGCACACAACGCATTTAAAAACGTGACCAACACCTAGCAGTTTACTTGCTTGCCGGCGAAGGAAATAAAGTAATTCACACATCGCAGTACCACTAGTCGTCGGGATAGGGGCTACTAACGACAACTAAAATTCTCTCACATGCATACATAAAGGGAAGCCTGACCAACCAGTCAATGCTAAAATCAGATGTCAGAACTTTCATATAACCGGTCTTCAACAAAAAAAAAACATCTGAAATTAGCTTTGGTAAAAGAAATTGTACTGCGTAGCTTCCATAATCGATTTCCTAACTGTGAAAAATCGATTAACCTTGAACTTGGATAAAATCCAACTTGTATCTGAAATATCTGCAAACAGAATTTCTTATTCGGTGGTGAAAATGGCCATTGTAGAAGACGTCTTGAAACTAATGTCTTCCATTTTAAAATAATTAATTAATTAAATAGACTGAATTGTAGGCTAAGCTAATTCGAGTTGTTTTTTTTCTTGCGGAAGGTCCTATATGTAAAGCCGCCTATAGACCTGCGAGCTGAGCTGCTCATGAGCCGCTCAGCTCCCAGATGTGGGTGAGGTTTTTTTAATAGCCGCGTACAAACTTGAGAGCTGAGTGGCTCATGAGCCGCTTATTACATTTGTTCCTGATACGAAAGAATTGTTAACGTGATTAAGATCACTAAATCACGCAAGCTGTGCTTACGAAGGTATGGCAACACAAAGTGATAGATTGAGAAAATGAGTTTAACGGTGGCAGATTAGTCATTGACGGTGGTAAATAGAAAAGATAAACTACGAAAATATAAGTAGAGGGAGGCAGTAAAATAAGTAGAATGCGGCATGTAATCCTACATGTAACAAATATTAACAAACGAAAAAGGGAGTTTAAATTAATTTGTTTTATATAAAAAACGAGTTTACAATTTATTATATAAGAACAGCATTGGAAAAACGAATTTTTGGTGACATTTTTGCTTTTCTAATTCCATACCTTAGTGACCCTAGCTTACGTGATTTAGGCCCGGTTTCACCATCACAGTTTAACTTTAAACTCAGTTTTATTCCTATGGAAACAATTATCCTTGCAATTGTTACCATGGGAATAAAGCGAAGTTTAAAGTTAAACTGTGATGGTGAAACCGGGCCTTAGGGGCAGTTTTTCAATCGTGGTTTAACTTTAAGCTCCGTTTTATTCCTATAGGAACAATTGTCCTCACAGTTGTTGCCATGGGAATAAAACGAAGCTTAAAGTTAAACTGTGATGGAAAAACTCGGCCTTAGTGACCTTAATCATAGTCGGTAGCGGTGAGGTTATAGATAATTAAATAAATATAGATAATTAAATAAATCATAAACATTTATGTGTGGGAGCTCCAGTCATTAAAGACGATAATCATAAAATTCTCTGCCATTTTACTGACGTCCATATTTTTTAGTGATACTCTGGTGATATCTACAAAAATATCACCTTAACTTGACCTACTAGCGTACTAGAGTACTACTACTAGAGTACAAAACGATTATGATCAGGTAATAAACTTTCCTAGTAGTAAAGTATAACTGATGGTCACTGCAAAAAAGTTGAAACTTCTAAAGCATAGAAATTCAAATAAAAGTCCCCTGGTAGTAAAGACCGGCAAACATAACTGACACTCACAGTAAATCAAACCTTAAAGGATTGCTCTAAGTTTTATTTGGTCTTCCGCAATAAAGATGTTCATAAAACACGGATGCAATTTTCCAACATACAGCTGGAACATCAATTACTCCGACTATTCCTTCTTTGATTTACACAAAAGTTTTCTATTGCGCAATGGCGCATGACGAGAGAATCGAATTATTCTTTGAGGAGAAACAAATGTTTGATTGAATTTCATTTAATTTCCATGAAGTTGCATATGTTTAAGAGGCACTCGAAGCTCTGTTCTATTTAAGCAATTTTACGAGTGTATATATTTATTTATCTTATATGTCCACGGATTGGTTTCAAAACAGGAAAAACTTTTATATTCTTGAGTTTTCGAAAAACCATTCTTTATAAAAGTTTTTGCTTGTAAAATCCCCACAAATTTCTTAAAATACGATAAATTCCGGTTGATAGCCAAAAAGTTGAAAAGATTCTTTTGACCTTTTTGATTTTATTCAGAATTTTTGGACATATTTAAAAAAAATCGAAATAATTTTTAATTTTTCTTAGCCATTACCCGGAATATATCGTTTCGAATAACATTTTTTGGGTTTTGGGATAACCGAATAACTTTCATAAGAATGTCATTTTTTAAAAAGACACAGTGTATTTGAATGGTGAAGTTAATTAACAATTATTATTCATACATATTTATCGATGAAAAGCAACGCATACAATAGAATTGCGTCTTGCTGCAATACAAGTTGCATCATATAAAGCGATCTTTATAGTTCATAATAAAAAAATAATAATTTGAGTGTTTTCCGTGTGACGTAATCAGTCAACTTTAATGTTTGTTAAAGCTAAAAGAACTATTCATATTAGTAAAATCAATTTCACTTTTTAAATATTGGCCGCTTATCTTATTAATTTATCAGTTGCTTCCGGCACCATGAGAAGTATCTAATATCAGTAGTGTAGATTGCTTGGAGATAGTATGCGTATTGATGCTTCACAATAATTATGCAAACGTTTACAAGTGCAGAGGAAAATAAAAGGAATCTTAATAGTAAAAAGATCGCATTCGGTGCCATTGTGGTTGCAATGATTAATGACTTCGTCTACTTCGATGTAGCAGTGTGAATTAAATGACTAGTAGAAATAAACAATTTGTCGGAAACCATTGATTCGTGGAATAAACATGATTAATAATTTGTAGAAATCTTTTGTTTAAATCGGTTGTTTAGTCTTTCTTTCAATATATTCGTAATAAATTTCTTTTTGTTACCACTTATAATAATTTAAATATATCTATCTTACACTTTATTAGGTATATTTTTAACTATGTATATACTTGTTTTATTGTTGAAGATTTATTCGAGTTGCTTTAATTTTATTTAAAATTTTATATTTTTTTAACTTTAGTTCTTGGTTATTACATTTTTGTGAGATTAATCATAATTTAGTTGGATAATATAGTTACTTACTAGAAGAAAATTAATGGAAGAAAAGCAAATGAACATACATATACACTGTGTCCACGGATCGACTTGACAAGAGGAAAAACTTCTTTAATATTAACTTTACGCAAAAAACTTATTCTTTACAAAACGTTCTGCTTATCAAGAAACTTCAGAAACAATGCTTATATTTAAATTTTGAATTACAGTCTGCCTAGAAAATCCAGATTGTCTTAATTTTGTGTTGTAGAAATGTAGATTTTAGGCAAAAATGTATGCTTTCTAAAATTTCACTGACTTACTTCAAAAATCGCACAACCGATATATATCTGTCGAAGAACATTCATCGTCTCTGAAAACTTCAAAAACCGTACTCAAGTTTGAATTATGAAATACAGATTGCCTCAAAGTTACATACATGTGTTTGAATAGTTTTCTATTACCTAATTTACTGCTAATAGTATTTTCTGCGACCCCTTCACATCCTATACAGATCCGCTTTCATGGATTTTTTTTAAAAGCAATCGGAATGGTTCGTCACGTGAACCATTCCGATTGCTTTTAAAAATTGTATCGGGAAACTTTTCATGAAAAAGATCAATCGCATATTCTTACGAGACAATTCCATAACACTTTATTAAATAAGCGCGCTCTTCTTCAGCCAACATTAAAACTTATCTAATAAAAATTTCAGCTGTTTGTTCTCTAAGAACATCAGATTTGGTATAAAATTGTCCAATGTAACCATTTTTCGAGCGTTTCATAATACCTAAATACGTTACTTTGATTACTGCAACTAAAAATTTAGAAATTTGGATTTTTTAGACGGACTGTAGTTCAAAATTTAAATTTAAGCATTTTTTCCGGAATTTCTTGAAAAGCAGAACTTTTTGTAAATAATAATTCTTTTGCGTAAAGTTGATAGTAAAAAAGTATTTCCTCTTGTCAAGTCTATCCGTGGACACATTGTATATTTAAGAAAAAAAGTAATAATGCAAGGTACAATAGGAAAACAAAAATTAGTAACAATAATTTTAATTCTTGAATAGAAGGAAAACGAAAAAGAAACAGAATTTGGAGTCAGTGAAAATTAATTAAAAATGAAAAAAGAAAAATATATTAATGAGACTAAAAGCTAGATGCTGGTTCTGTTTTATTTTGATTATTGCTGATTTTCTTTGAAAATTCCTGGAATTGATTGTAGATTTAATCCTTGAAGGTAGCTTGTTGAAGAAGTTTTGGGTGAATCATTGTATTTATATGTCTATAATTTTTTTTATTTTTGAGAGAAATTGATACTGTAAAGTGGCGTTTTTACGGTAATTAATAGCCGATGTATTGGCTGTAAATGTTGCCTCTAGTTGCGTAGCAAGAAACGGCAAAGTGATTTTCGAATATTTCTCGGTGTTTTTGAAGAAAAAAGCAAACATGAGTTTATATACTGGGTGATTCAAAATAAGTATCCGACTCGTTAAACACAGGCAATACACGAAAAAACTAAACAAAAAGTCTACGCATAAAAGGGTCTAGTATGCATAGTTTTGAAGATAAAATGCAATGAAGATTCAGATAGAAATTGGTTAATGGGCACTGGTTCAGCTGTATTGTGTCACAAGAGCAATGAACCTTCGCAGAGTAGAAGAAAACACTAGCCTTTACCTTGAAACAAAACTTTAAAACGTCTTTGTTTATGGCTTTGTGCGGAAAAAATTGTAATAGATATAAGAAATATGAATCATAATTTCCATTTTGGATTCAAAGAAGGTTGATTTTTGGAATGCCTCTGATAAATTTATTTCTTGCAAATTCGTACTGACCTATTGAAACTTCTAAAGAGTCGAACACTACTTCTGAAACAGCCTGTATATGGCTGGCACAGGGAGTTACTACATTTCGCGAGATTTCTCTTGGCAGGATTTTTGATAAGGCATATTACACATTACACGCACAGTTTTCTTTGGAGCGATGAACATTTTCTTGGAGTAATACCTCAAAATATAATACCATACGACATTATAGAGTTATCGAAAACAGAATAAATCATTCGTAACGTTTCAGGATGCGAAACAGATTTCAAGATTCGAAATGTAAAACAAGCTTTATTCAGTTTCTTTACCATTTCAGATGTGTGTTCTTGATAATTTAACTCTGCATCGAGAATTAATCCTAAGACTTTTGCAAATTTACTTTTAGTCACAATCTCATGTCCTAAATGCACTTGCTCAGGAGGAGTATGGCCGGGATGATTAGTTCTAAAGAGAACGCACGCAGTCTTCGTTTGGTTTAAGACAATACTGTTGTCCTTGAACCATTCCTCGATTCTTGGAATTAGTTGCCGTAGAAGTTTATTTAAGTCTCTGAAGTCGTGTGCCCACACTAGAAAATTTATATTATCAGCATAGTTTACTACTTTTAAATTTTCGTTAAAAATTGAGATGATTAAATCATTTATAAAGATAATTAAAAGGATTGGCCTGAGTATACCGCCTCCAGGTACTCCACTGATTATATTTGGTTCCTCTGAATAATATTTTCTATCTTCTACGGATAAATAGGTTCTCTTCTCTGGCCAGTTTGCCAGATAAGTCTGGAACCATTCCAAAATTTTTACTCAAAAGCCATAACGTTTCAATTTATCCAGAAGTAGAGAATGTAGACGCAGTTGAAAGCTTTAGACAGATCCAAGAATAGTCTACATGGTATGCTATCTTTTTCCAAAGCCAGTATTATTATCTCCACTAAGTCAAAAATGGCGGTATTGGTCGATCGTTCACTGGTGAATCCATGTCGGGAAGAATCCGTGGTATTACAATATTAAAGAAATTCTTTTATTCTCTTACACATTAAGGACTCAATTATTTTGGTGAACGTGCTAAGTAAGCTGTTGGGTCTATAATTTTCTATGTTACAACTGTCGCCTGTTCTGTATATAGGTACTACCTCCGCTTGAGTTGGTCAGGAAAAATACAATTTGAAAACGATGACTCTATTAAGTAAGATATCGGTTTTATTTATTATTATTAATTATGCTCTTGACAACTTAAAGTGGTATTTCGTCAGACTGAGTTGCTCCCCATCTCAAACTGCTGGCTTGAACATTTCCGGTTGTACTTTTCAACCCTAACATTAATGCAATTAAATTCAAATATTAAATTTTAATTGAAGTTTGTTCTTGTCCGATGAAAATAGTAAGTAGAAAGTTTTTTTAATCTCAAACCGGACAGAAAAATGAAGGGAAACACACTCAACGTTTCGCTATAGATTTATAGCTTCGTCAGGAGTGAAAAAAAGTAAATAAACAAGTTGTCAAGAGAAACAAGTCGTCAAGAGAAACGAAAAGGTAACATGATTTTTAAACTAAACTACGAGTTTTCTTGATGTAAATATTATCAGACAGAATGATAAATTAATTACTAATTGGTTTCATAAACCTACCTGGTCAGGTAGGTACATAAATTTTCACTCGTACACACCTAAAAATTATAAAATTGCAACTATTATTTCATTAACTGATCGAGCTATTTTACTTTCTGATAAAGTTTTCATTTATGATAACTTAAATTTAATAAAGAAAACTCTTATTCAAAATTCTTATCCAATAAATCTTATTGAATCAGTAATTAAAAATCGTATTAAATACTTACAAAATTCAAATGTCTCTAAAAACATTAGACAAACTTCGAATCATAAATACATATCCTTGCCTTATATTGAACCATTACACAATACATTTAAACACATTTTCAAAAAACATAATTTAATTTTAGCCAGTAAATCTGTGAATAATTTAAATTTAATTTTTTCGAATTTAAAAACCAAAATACCGAAATTAAAACAACCTAACGTGGTTTATGAAATCAAATGTTCAAATTGTAATTCTGTTTATATAGGTGAAACGAGCCAAAATTTAAAAAAACGTTTAGACCAACATAAATATCATATTCAAAAAAATAATCAAAATCATTCAATGCTTGTAGAGCATTCATTAGTAAATAATCATAATTTTGATTTTGATAATACTGATATTTTGTACAGTGAATCTAATATTTTTAAAAGACGTTTCATAGAAATGTGTAAAATTAAAATGTCTGGAAATTCTATTAATAAACGTACGGACTTTGAAAATTTAAATGACATATTTTGTAGTTTTCTGGACTCTTTAAACAAGATATAGATCTGTCAATTAATTAATTATATATATATTAAAAAAAAAAAAAAAAAAAAAAAAAAAAAAAAAGTAGCTTTAATTAGTTCTCGTTACTTTTATTCCGAACAACTCGTAGTTTAGTTTAAAAATCATGTTACCTTTTCGTTTCTCTTGACGACTTGTTTCTCTTGACAACTTGTTTATTTACTTTTTTTCACTCCTGACGAAGCTATAAATCTATAGCGAAACGTTGAGTGTGTTTCCCTTCATTTTTCTGTCCGGTTTGAGATTAAAAAAACTTTCTACTTATTAAATTTTAATTTAATTTTATTTCTCTTTCGTTTTCAGGATTCAAAAATTTCTGCTCTGACTTTTATTTTCCAATTTTTAAATGTTTTGAAGTCTTCATTGTTTATTTTTAAGGGATTTATTTTTTATTTGTATTGTAGATTAACAACGAATCTGTTTTAAAATATAATTGGAATAATCGTATTTTTGAATGTCATAAACTTAAAAAAAAATTATTGCAAATCGTTTTTGACTGCAATGAATCCCTCGAGCAGCCTCTGTGTGTAGCTGTTACAGTCCTACTTGGGCTTTATCGGCAGAAGCGTAGCTCGAGAGTTTAACTGCAAACCAAAACACTCAATAGTGTAACTATTCGCTATTTTAATATTTGAGAACTTCCACAAATACTTTTCTAATTTTATTATTATTCGAATTCTATTTTACAGAATATCAAACCAACAATTTTTTTAACAATAAAAATATTTTGTAATTATCAAAATTATTTATACGTAGATGATTCTAATTTTCCAGAGGATGTGATATTTTAACTTTTTTTTTTTAGAAATTTATTCAAAGGTGAACAAACTTGCCCTACAAATGAGAAAAGAAAGTGGTTTCGTTTATTTTAATGAATGTTATTTCGTTAAACCGCATTGTACGCTAATGTGCTAATAATCTTAATGCCACACTCATTGTTTTCGGAAAGTTAATTATGTGGTGTTTGAACAACTACAAACACAATACGTTTCGTTGCGTCGTTAATTGATAATACAAAAGGGCAACGTAATCAATTATAAACAAGAAAGAAAAACATCTTATCATCATTAAATCAATTCCGGTTAATACCACATGAATTTTATCTTTTCGATTGCAATGTCTGATAAATGCAATATTTGATTTACGGATACTAATTGCATTAAACATTTAACTCATAGTTAATTTAATTACTAACGGGCAAAGTTTAATTTATTAAGATAATTTTGGGCATTTCATACAGTAAGCGACAATCAAAAGCACGTAGGCTAACCATTACAGATGTAACGATGCATTAAACTCCATATCTATTTTTATTACATTAACCATCAACTGTGACAGTAAATAATGTAACGGTAATGTTACTTTTAATAACATTAATTACCGAAATGTGAAGAAATAGTGTGCGCAATCTTATTAGAAAAGTGCTTTCTAAACTCGTATGACTTTATAAGTTGCTGGCTTGGCTGGCTCGTTACTCACACAAGCTCATTTAGTAAAACTTTACTTTTCTAAACCTATTGCGTAATATACTGTTGTTTTCATTTGCTTTTCAAGAAGTTTCTGTGTAAAATAATAAATATTTAATTAAATTCGTGTTTTTTTGGATCATTTAAATTTCCTTCGTGTATTTATTAGTGAGCGTATTTTTAGTTTTAAATGAAATAATACCATTATTTCGATTATTTGCACATTGTACATTTGTATAACCGATTCTGACATAATAAAATCAGCAACGTAATCGATGGATTATCAAAAAAAACTGTTTTAAAAATTGTATCTAACAAATTAGAAAGAATTAAAAAAAAATCCTCTGAAACACAAGGCAAGTTTCTGTATAGTACAGTAATACTGTGCTATACATTTTTATGGTTTTTGAATTACGTAACTTCGACGTACTGTATTTTCGTGTGCATGAAAATTTATCAGTAGGTAATTGCAAATCGCTGATTGTTTTACGTAGTTTATTATATTATTGAAAAATGAGTTTTCTATGATCTCAGTTTATTTCAACAACCGGTATACCGGGTGTTAGTGAAATAAGTGGAGAAATTTTACCTGTAAGTGTAGAAATTTAAACCTGTAATACATACATATCCTTAACAAAAGTTTTACACATTTCGAGAAAATCGCAGTTGAAAATCTGGCAAGAAATAATCGTACGTCTATGTCTTTGAGGTAGGACAAGAAAAGGAAATTTTATTGGAACAGAATACAGAAGTGTAATCGAGGAGTGACCTTTGCCGAAATCGAGAGACCAATAAAAGCGTTGTTTTTAACGTCGCAATAAGTCACATTACAGCAGAGCAAAATAATTTGCTTAATTTTTTATGATTATGATACACAATCATGCTCCGTATTCTTTGGGATTGACAGTTTAGTTTGTGAAAAGTGATTGAACGACTTAAAGCTAAATATGATTACTAACTACATAGCATTATTACTTATTAAAATACCGCAATTCACGAAAGGCGAGAGAACAGCATTTCAGAGGAGCGTATTCATAACGCCATCGAAAGTATTTGCACTAATTTTGACATGCACACAAACACAAGAATCACTTTTTCGCCGAGCTCGTCTGTGTGTGTCGCTAATGATGGACGCCGCGTCGAACAATTGTTATAAACATTTCTAAATGTCTAATAGTGAACGTTTGTTTGAATGTGATCCTCCACACAGATGATGTTCGGTGAGTGTGTCGTATTAGTCGTTCCCGCGATGTTTACTGTCACGATCAGAGAAGCAAGTTCCGTAAGTTTTTTTTTGTTATTTTATGAGCGCCGAATAAGGGACAGATTTTTGTTACGCGAATTTTTTTAAAATTTTTTTCGTGATATTTAGGCTGTCGGCGACTGTGGTTAATTTTTTTTGACTTATTTGGTAAGCACCCTGTATTTTAATGAGGAAACATTAATTGTTGAATTGTTTAATTGCATATTCTTAACTTATTATTTATTCATCTGTTTTGCAACTTTAATTCAAATATTTTGTTGCATTCAGCGGAAAGAAACTCTTAGTTTGATCTATCTTTTTCTGGAAATAAAAAAAAAGTTTTCGTTATTCAAAAAAAAGTTCTGCGTATTATGTGCAAGGTGCCTTACAGTTCCTGCAGAGGATTATTTAAAATTAACAATTTATTGATAATATGTGCAATATATATTTACAAATGTGTGACATTTTTGAGAAAAAATGAACAATTATTCTCCGAATTCAGAAGTGACAATATAAATAAGTACAACATGAGACACGCCGATTTATACTTATACTCTAACGAAATATGAATATGGGCCACGCTATATGTGTATCAAACTGTACAACAAGTTACCAAAGAACAATAGAACTCTTGAAAGCTTAAAACATTTCAAGGCAGCTATCTTTACCCATTTAATAGACTGTGAACCTTATTCTCTACAGGATTATATACAATCATAATACTAAGTTTTTCTCTTTTGACGTATGTTAACTTTATCTTTTTCTCTATATTTCATTTTTTTTTCTTTCTTGCATATTATCTTTCCTTAGTATCACATATTTTTTGACTAATTTCAAACACTGTAACATTTTTTTGTCACAGTTTATGTTTTAAAATAAATTTGATTTGATTTGATATCTCTAATAACTTTGCGTGGGTGTTAATAAGTGATTATTTACAAAGAGAAAAATGTTGCTAAAATTGTAAATTAGGATCGTGTTGTTTAAGGAATTTAACGAGCACGTGTTACGGTGCTCCAGAACAAACTCGCGTTAAACTTGCTGTAAACGGTTCTTTAATGATTATTATTAGTAATGTTTGCGCAAAATTACCACTAGGAGGCTTAGCTACATAAATGCGCGAATAATGGAGCTTTGCTTATTATTCTAAAGCCATAAGAATCTGAAAATTATATTTAACGTTGTAAAATGTGTTAATCGTGGTATGTTGGATCGCTTCACCTTTCCTATTTTGAAATTTAAGTACAGTTTAAAATATTAAACAGAAAGTAATAAAGTGCACATGTATACTATCCTTGTTGAAAATTATTAGTAAGTTACAGGTACATTTTATTCAATTTGCACAAGGTGTCTCAAAAATGCTGACATTATTAGGGCTTATAGAGTATGAAATCAATTGCAGAAAAGTATTGTAAGTATACGACTTGCATAGTGTAAATATGCGACTTGCATAGTCGCCAGATACTTTTTTAAGTTTGAAATATACATTATTTTTCTAAAATTTGTGTTAAGATATCAATCTTAATCCATTTTTTTTTGCTTAACTTTAATCATTTTAGATTATTACCGTCGAGGTTTTTCAAAAAATATTGTAAATTATCTGCACACACTTCATACAATATTTTAGGATCGGATTGGTTAGTAGTAGTATGTGACGTATGCATGGACACTATTTTTGAGACATCCGCATATGCTTTTACTAGTAAGTTATAAGTTCCTGTTTTTCTTTTCTTTAAAGATGGTGCTATAATCAGTGTTGTTAAGTATCTAGATGCAAGTATCTAGATACAGTATCGAAACACTTTTTGAGTATCTAGATACATATCTCAGTTACTACTAACAAAATGTAACAGTATCTGCATCTACATACATACAGTGTATCTACTAAGATAAATTTTAGACACATTTTAAACTTCCTTAAAAACAGCAGAACTTTTCCCCTCTTGTTAATTATGTTTTCCAGTTTGTCAAATGACTATTCTATTTAAAATGCGATTTGATAGTTCAGAAACTTGAAAATTATTTTAAAAATTGGGAAACATAATTGACCAAAGGAGAAAATCAAAAGGAAAAGACTGTATTGTTGATTTTATCAACTTTTCTTGATTTGGGAACGCTCTCTTAGCTACAACAAGGTTGCAACTAAGGATCCTAGATTCATTTGACATTTAACTTGTCTGATACGGAAGTAGGGTCACTTCTGTTGATAACTTTATATTTTACGTTGACTTGTCTTGGTTTCATACAAAACCAGGTAATTACTTATCAGCTTATTGATCAACTTAATTACAAAGATAAATTTTCTATTTAAAAAGCTGAAAAAAATTGTGAAAATTATCACAGATTTTAGTGTGTACATTATTCACATATTCATACGAAAACTTCCTCAATTTTCACCAAAAAAAAAAACGATTTGGATCGCAAATAATACCGCACCTCCATTACTGCGTAGGTTATTGAATTTTACACTTGCAAGTATCTTAATAAACTGCAGATACTTTTTTTTGTATCTGTACCTGTATCTAGGTATTTTCCGGAAAAATTATGTGTAACTGCATCTAGATTTCATATTTGTGAAAGTATCTGCATCTGTATCTAGATACTATTAGAAATGTATCTTTAATAACACTGGCTATAATAAAGAAAAAAAAAGTTATAAGTAAATACGTGCCGTTTGCGCGACCAATTTTTAACCTAAATAAATACTTATAAATAAAGACGTACTTAAATATGTACTTCTTAATTCCCATAAGGTTGAAGGTCTTGAATTTTAAGCAATAATTTATAATTTATTCAGATTAATAGATAAATTTGTAGCCGAAGAATTTAATGAAATGTCAATGCAGCAAAACCGCGAGGAAATTATAGAATAGATGTTAGAGTAGATGTTAGCCAGATTTGGAGGGTTTGCTCTTCTATAATATTTAGTTCAACCCATGTAAACTCTATAGCACCTCAGCTCAGGTAACAACGAGAATGTTAGTGATGACTAATTACCGATTGAAAGCTCGTGATATTATTAATTCTATACTGAGATATCCGTTATTTGATCGTTAGGCATAATAAGCGAGGGCTGAGGTTAATAATAACAACCAGTAGTACAAAAGCAGTATCGATCCTTAGGAGCCACCGCAATAAAAGTAAAGAATTATCGGGTGTTCGGTTAAAGAGGCATTTCTAAAAACTTTTTTTTCAGTGCTAAGCTTTCAGCTTACCATACCTGTAAAAATATTTTTTTTGAGGTTAACAATAAGTCAAATGAAAGGACTTATTAACGGCATAGCTGGCAAGGAAAAAGTAACTATCGACTTACGTTCCGGTCTTATTAGACCTCATCAGGACAGTATAGCCAAGGTGTATGGTGTTGACCACTTGAAAATAAACAAGAACAAATGAAGCACAGACGAGGAGACCGAATGCACATTTGCTGCAACCACTAGAAGACCCTCATTAAGTCAAGTTGTGTCTTAGGAATTGGCTTGTAAATAATTTCGTAACAAGAGAAGTCCTCACATTACACAATAGTTATTTTAAACATGAAAAAGTTGCATTTAATTGTTACAATTAAAACAAATTGATGAAAATAAAATGGCAACACCAGGTTAAGTAGGTAAAAATTTCTTGAAGTGCAGGTGTGAATTATTTGTCATTAAATCGCGACAAATTTGAAATAGTGTTGTTCACATCCAAATTCGAAAAAAATCTGAATATCATATGTATAATACATTGAAATAGAATGTCTTTTTATATGGTATGTTTCTAGAGAGAGAAGTGAACGGTAATTGATTTTTTTATCTAAATTATTATTATTATTTTTTATTAAAATCTATACTCCGGAGGGATTTACAACAGAAAGGGGAATAAGACAAAAGTTGGAAGACCCATTTTATTCATAATATTTATGAATGAAACACTAAAAAAATGCTCACCAGAATGCTCAAATTATAAAAACTTGTGTACCGGGGAGTCATATTTCTGCATTTCTGTAATAACTTTCTTATCAACATAGATAAAGCAATAAAGTTTTGAGAAAAATTGTTTGACATGTCAAGGATTGTCAACTTGTCAAATTAGTTAACGTCGATCTTCAATTGTTGTTGAGTGGCCACGTTTCCTTGTTTAGTTTTAATTACATGGTATATTCCTAATAATAAATTTTGATAGAAAATGTCTTTCTCTTTCTGATAGTATAAAAATTTTACTATCGTAGATCAGAAACATTTTCAGAAAAACACCAAAATCTTTTCCTTCGCAGTAATACGGATATGGTGCGAAAACTTTACAAGTCTCGAGTGTTTATACAAATAATGGTCGTAAACAATAATCATGTAAGTACTAGAACTAAAACCTACTCAAAGACGTTGAAGATGGTCACATAGGGTGTTTTTAAATAACTGCAGTACCTGTATTTCGTAAATTTGTAAGTTAATGGTGAATTACTTGTTATCTTTTGAAAATTACCTTAATTTTAAAAAAGTTAATAAGCAAAACCACTTTCAGGAAATTCTGAGTTATCGTATGGGGTAACATCAAAAAAATCAGTTAAGTAAATGTTCAAATATATGACTTTCTACACTATTACATTTCCTTGCCCTTTCAATAAAATTGCAAAAATACTGACCTTTTGGGCCTCCCCAGTAATAAACGTCATATCGACTAATTTTTATAATTATAATTAATAATAATTAATATAATTACAGTTAATGATTACCAAATACGTACTTTTTAAGTGAAAACTGCAACTTTTAAATTACCTATTCTAAAGTCTCATACAAACTCTGTCATTTAAGGTAGTAGACAATGGAGGATTGTTTGTTTTATTAGTCATTGGCAACTAGATTTAGAAACATAACATATCTATTAAAATGCAGATTGTAAAACCCTTTAAAATTCTCCGCGTATCCCTTGAAAATGATATCCAAGGAATAAAGTCGCTTTCACACCATAATCTACAGCTTACTGCGATGAAAAAGTTTTTGGTCTTTGAGAGATTTTGTTATCTCAGGTGGTAAAACTTACACCATCAGAAAGAGAAAAAAAGTTGTATCAAAATCCATCATTAAAAATATACTATGCAATTAAAAAAAAAATGAAGGAGGCGTGGTCGCTTCGAAATAAAGATCGACGTTAACTGATTTAACAAAGTTATGGCCCTTGACATGCCAGATAATTTTTCCTAAAAATTTTTTGTTCTACCAGCATTGATAAGAAAGTTCTTACAGAAATGCAGAAATAGACTCGCCCGGTATATATCAGAAGGACCTTTTGCGAATGACATAGTCTTCATGTCCAAGGACGAGAGAGAATTACAGAGGAACTTAGAAGTTTGAAATAGAGAGCTGAAATGAAAATGAACATAGAGAAAATAAAAGTGATCGGAGAAGAGGCAGATAAACTAACGGACAGATAGATGGGTAAAAATATAGAGCAAATGAAAACTTTTAAATACCTAGGAGTTATGATATACGACACGGGAAAACAAGAAAAAGAAATTGTAAATAGAAATGAAAATATTTACTTTGAAATTGTTCTACACATTGAATAATAAGTTTACTAACAAAAAATAAATTTCAAGACAAAGTAAAATAAAAGTTTTTAAATGTGTATACAGACATTACTGGCTTTAGAATGTGAATCATGGTTTATCAATGGAAAACAGAAAAATAAAATACACGCTGTCGAAATTAAATATAAAATACAAACGATTGATATGAAATATTTAAGAAGAGTTAGAGGAGTCGCAAAGGCAAATAGAATAAGAAATGTCGATATAAGAAAAGAGTTACTGTTTGTATATCCAATCGGTACTTGAGTTTATTAAAGAAATACAGTTGGATTGGTGGGAACATTTATAACGGATGGAAGAAACAAGACCTGTTAAAGGAATTTGTCTAGGTAGAATACGGAAAAAATAAGAGAAGGGGAAGACCACAACTTACATGGGAGAAAGAAATAGGGAGACTACTTAAAAAAAAAAAAAAGGAGAAACTGGGAAGGAAGCAACAGAATTAGTAATGAACAGAAAAAAGTGAAAAAAATAATTAAGGGCGCGTTCTTGTTAGTTTCCGTTGACTCTTTAAATTTAGATTTCATTAACATAAAAAACAGCAGTATACGAAAGAAATACTCTAGCGTGAAGTTATAATTTAAAAAATATATATACTAATTGATGGAAAGAAGACAGCTAAATATTGTGTAACCTCGAAAAGGAGGTGCTATGAACATTTCTAGAAAGGATATATTTAACATTCTTGAAGCTCCTGCTTATCTGGTTATAGAGATTTTATTTTTGCGTTTCGTTTATTTTATTAAAGTGGCACCTATAAATAAAGCCGTTGCAATCAAAGTGCTAAATAAGTACGTCAAAGAAAACGTAAACTGTTTAGAAATCGGCTAAACAAACAGAGACGACGCCAAATGATATTTCATTTTATGTCTTGCGGTCTATTATAATACCATGAGGTATCAGAAAGAAGAAAGATATTTTTCAATTACATGTTTTAACTTTTGACACAAATAATTTAACGCAGCGCATTTCGTGTTAAATTTATTTGAGTTGTGATCAGAGATTGTTCCAGTTTAAAAAGTTAATTGCAATTTAAATTCGCAGATGTCCACACTATTTATAGAATACATTTTTTTTTTCAGTACATTCAAATTTATTTTTAACTGCACTCAATTTGTTGTCGGGATAATCTGTTGAAATATAAAGTGATTGGACATGTTTACCAGAAGAGAACATGCTGTGCAGCTTGCACATTGTCCATTCAGGAATTACACATTTCGATTTGTAGGCAGTCGACTGTGCGTATTTTCAAAGGAAACGGGACGAAATCCCCTAAATGTGAATGTATCGGGGGATGTCTTTGTAAATCAACTACTAAATGATCTACCAGGTGTCCGATATACGTAAACATCCACGGTACATACTTTGGTGAAGTGAGACAACACGAAAACTATCCCTATAAATAGCCCATTGATGCACAATAATTTGTTGCGAGACGTGCAGTTATTTTTAGAATATTGGTTTGTTTGTGAAGATGGAGTTTAATGAGATGTGTTGTGTACAACAAATTGAATTTAATGATGTAAATACTAAATAAAACATTCAAATTATGTGCTTTTAGTGTGCATCACGTTACATGTGTTTTCACTATATGGAACGCTTAAATTTGCTTTAAAAAGCGTCTCTGCACTTAACGTAATTAATTACAATCTATGTAAATGACGAGACTCACATTTTGATAATATTAATAATTAAATTACTAATAACATTGTACGTATAACTTTTAGCAAAAACATTATGTGATATTTTAGTTTTGTATATCTTATGCTAACTTTTTTATAATTTATAATCAATAATAAGAAAAGATACACCTACCTTTCATTGTTTACTTTCTTTGTTTACTAATTTTCCTTTATTTCAGTTTCATGTTTGGGTAAAATCCTTCTGCTGTTATTTTTAACCAAAACCACTTACTGTACCTAATAATACGGTATACGGAGAGAGTAAGTCGCTTTACCTTTTACCTTTTTTGTTTTATTTATGATAAAAAAAAAATTAATGTGCGTACTGTACGACTAAAATTTTTGCTATCTTTAGCTTTGCCAGAAATATTCTTTTATTTTAAACTTACAAGAGTTTAGTGTTTGGATAATATTCGGAGGATGGGGTGTCCACCTAGTCTCTCCATAATTTTAGAAAAGAATTTAAACGGAATTTTTAACCAAAACTACTTACGATTTTGTAACTATGTATACAACAGAACAAACCATTGACTTATGTTATTATTAACCAGAACTCCCAGAAGGAGCAGTAATTGTTGCTTTATAGGCAACTCTTTTACCTCTGCAAATGAAATCACAATCAAGTTCCTCTGTAGGGTAGTACTTTTTGGAATTGTTGAAATTTTATTGAGTTAGATATTGGAAAGTTTTGTTCAACTTGGACATAAAATGTGAGAATACTCCGTGCTGCCATAGGGGGCCGAAGTTCTTGAGTTACTGCTGCTGAAGCCACAACTAGGATCGAAACAGGTACATACATGATATTCGACGATTTTAGTTGTAGTGGAATACTATCGATTTGCAGCAAACTAACCATTAGAATAGTTCATTCTAAAGTGTCCTTTTTCTCATAGTTCCTATCCTAAACGGCAAATCTTGACGACCAAATTTAACACGGTTGCTGCTAACGAGGAGGTATGTGGTTTGACGGACATATCCCTAACAAGGTCTTCAACTGGCGAAATTGTTGGGGAGCCTAAGAAGTTGATCACGTACGGAAAACAAAAACAAATCCGGCAAATCATAGCGATGCTTTGAGGAAATTCGATTTGGTTTCCGCAGAAAATAAAAGCTTTCAGAGCAAATCATAAGTCCAAAAAGAACTCATTCTTAGACTTATCAACTCATGACTTGCAGATGGATTTGAGAAAAACTTAGATGAGCAGGATTTGTCTCAACGCGGAGATAAAAATAAAGAGCACAAAAAAGTTTCGAAGAAAAGCGACGTTAAAAAAAATCTAAGAGGCGGATGTTGATGTCTACAGTTTTTTTAGACGTGGTGATGTTTGATCAAACTACTGGGGTAGCTGCTGAAGATAAGTCAGAGAAATCTTGCGTTTTATCAAACCACTGGGGTAGCTGTTGAAGATGAGTCAGATAAATCTTGCGTGAGTGGGTGAGTGGATATGATTTGAAAAAGAAAGACTATTTTAAATCTGAGTCTGGGATGAAGGCACCTAGTTTTGATACCGCTGCTAGTGTTATCAGAGATGAGTTGCAAGAATGGAGATGATCTGAAGTTGAAGGAAGGTCGCCGTGTGATTAACACAGCGCATTTAGGAACTATATTGTTAGTGGTGGGGATTGAAGATGAATGCAGTGAAAGCTTTACCTTAAAAGAAACGAAGGTGATCAAAATCGTTAGTTTTGAATCCATTTAAAATTGATGCAAGCTTCGCATGTAACACTTACGCTTATTCTGGCTTTCGTGAAAAAATGGAAATTAAAAAGAGCAATCTTTGTACTCCGATCCTTCAATTCTGTTCGAGACAATTTGTTTTAGCAAGTAACTTTTTGAAACCAATTCGAGCGTCACTCAGAGTGAGAAAGACGCTAGGGGTTCCAATTTCTGAAGATAAAGCCAGCACTTCAGAAGAAGGGCACCGTTGAAAAGTCTGATCGTGTAAAAATTGATGCAGACTTTACATATAACACTTATCTGGTTTTCACGAGAATGTGGAATTTAAGAAGAGCAATCTTTGTTATTCGGTAGAATTTATCTTGATATCAGTACTTACTCAGATCCTTTAATTCTGTCCGAGCCAATTTGTTTTGGCGATGAAGTTTTTGAAACCAACGCTAACGTGATTCAGGGTAAGAAAGACGTCGATCGGGGGTCCCAATTTCAAAGGGTAAAGCAAGCACTCTAGAAGAATGAGACGAATTTTAGTTCTCCGTTTGGCATTCATAGCAATTAAATTAAATTATTATTGGCGATTGTGGAAGTTAATTTCTAATTAATTCTAGTAACAAATTCCCAAGATTACAGAAATTACAGAAATAAATGTAAAGCTAAAGGTCAAAAGTGGGCTTAACTTTCGAACTGGAGAAAAAGAATTCATTTCGAATTTTATTACAAATTTACATTACATTACATACATTACATTTTAATCTTTAATAAATTTGCCATTGGAAATGCTATTGAGAATTTTATTTTATTTAATAAAAAATATAAAATGTGCCATTTACTTTTATTAAATTTTGAAAATTACAAAGTCCAAATGGCGACCATTTTTTTCGATATACCCTCGAAGCTGATTTTTGAAGGTTTCCATTACTCGAGCAGTCATTCGAGGTGCTATTCCTGCAATTTCTTGACTGTCTTTAATTCGTCAATGGTTTGGGGATAGTGTTGAAAACCCTTGCTTTCAGGTAGCCCCAAAGAAAGAAATCGCGTGGGGTAAGATCGGAAAATGCCAGGCCATCCAATGTCTCAACGTAACGAGATTACGTGTCCTGGAAATATTTGAAGTAAAATATCCATTGATCTTGCCATATGAACCGTAGCTCCATCCTGTTTGATCCACACATCCGAATGTGCAAATTCTCTAAGTTTTGGTTCAAAAAGTTGCGTAACATTTCGATATACCGATCGGCTGTTACGGTAAGCGTTACGCCTTCCTCTTCAAAAAAATAAGGACGATAGTCGCTCATGATGTGTTAACAAATGAAATGGTAAGGTGTGTGCTACTCGGAAATATACTAAACCCCACCTTCAATGATTCGGACACAATGGCGGCGCAAAATGTGGAGATCATTTTGCCGAACCCTGTATATGCAACGAACTTCTCAGTTCCTCATTCTCTCACACTTTTTCTCTGTCTTTTATCTTGTATACAGTTCTTGGTTAGTGTCAACTGGTCAAGAAGTTGAATCATGAGAATGAGCTTATTGATTATTCTCCATTTCTATCTGTTTTTTGTTTTCTATCTATTATTTCCTATTTTGTTTCCTGTAATATTCCTGCTTCTTCTTCCTTTCTTCATTATTACTTTTTTCATTTCGACGTTTACCTAATCCATTCCAAAAGAGTCTTTCTACTGTACTTCAGTTTTCCACAGGTGATCCAGTCTCCTGTAAGTTGATTCTTGATATGCCTTCTTTGTTATTATTATTTGTTTTTATTTTCCCGGAAATTATCCCTCTTATTCTTTTTCCCTTAAGAATGCATGGCCACGTTTCACTTCCATCGCCTTGAATGATTTCCATGACTCTTTCTTTGCTGGTTAAAACAGTTTTTTTATTTGTTTTTACTTCACATTTATATCTGTAGCTTTTTGCTAGCTTTAGGTTTACTTTAATTTTTCTAGAAAAATTTTGTGCAAATCGTTTTTGATTGCAGTGAGAACCTCGAGCAGCCTCTGGACAGCTGTTTCAGCCCTGCTTGGGGCTTCTTCAGCTGAAACTTAGCTCGACATTCCCACTGCAGACCAAAAACGACTTGCCCAATTTATTCGCAAATGCGATGTAAGAATGATGAACATATAAAATAGCGACATCTTACTATCGCTTTTTGACCTAACATTGCAGTAGGATAGACAAATTGAAGCGGGATTTGCTCCTAATGAGTCCCTCATGCAAGGCAGCCATGCTTGCTGTTAAAGCATAATGAAAGATTTTAGAAAAATTTTGTGCAAATTGTTTTTGCTGTCCAGAGGCTGCTCGAGGTTCTCACTGCAATCAAAAACGATTTGCACAAAATTTTTCTAAAATCTTTCATTATGCTTTGACAGCAAGCATGGCCGCATTGCATGGGGGACTCATTAGGAGCAAATTCCGCTTCAATTTGTCTATCCTACTGCAATGTTAGGTCAAAAAGCGATAGTAAGATGTCGCTATTTTATATGTTTAATTTTTCTATCTTATAACTTGTTACGTCATCTATCATTCCAATTCAAATTAATTAATTAATGGAATTGTGCCAATTGTACTTAGGGCCAATATCTTTCTTGTGTGATCAGACAAGTCGGGACTGGCCTTTTTAACAAGGAATGCCTGGAACGCTCGCTATATCGCAGGTACCTTCGGGAAAGCTGGGAAACAATCTAGTGAGACCGCAAATGCTCAAGACAGGAACAGTATATGTATAGCGTATGAAAACATATAAAAGGGAATAGGCACGCTACCGAGTTAGTTCTTATTTAGAAGCGAAGAATACAAACATCACGGAGCTATAAACGGCGACATATTAGACGTACGATTTGTTAAAATAATGAGAGAGATTGTTTTTAATAAAGTATTTACGATTAGTCGACGAACTGATTGTGGATAGTTAAATTATTTTTATTTTCATAGACAATTATTTCTTTCTAATATTTTATTTATAATTATGCAAAAGACATTTTTTTTCGGTATTTGAATCTGCTCAAAAAGCTTTTAATACTTTGTATATAACAAAAGAAGACAAGACGCCTCAAGTTTTCGGGGTTCAGATGTTCGTATTATTTATTTTCTTGTCGGATTCGTTTATTGAAATACGTGCTGCATTAATCTGAACTTTGCACTGTCATAAATAATTCCGCTCTATAAATACCAAATTACGAAGGGCGTAAGAGATTTATTTTGATAGTACAAAAAACTAATCGTCTTGCTGTACTGTTAATGTAATAACTAACGCGAGCCGACTTTCTAAATTGGCGAAGAAAATTGTATTTCGTGTCAATTTATCTGGGGGTCTTCCGTAACATACAGCATGATGTGGAAGTGATAAAACAATTTGTACGCTTGCCGTCTAAAAACGGCCAAATAAAACGTTGAAGGATAAATTGATCTGATTTCGATCTTCGAGATGTAGAAATACTCGGAGGGAATACTCTGGGAAAGCTGCGATCCGAAAGAAATAATCAAACGAAACTTTATTTTTAAAGTTGTTTTATCTTGATTTAGTACGTAATTTCAAAAGAGACAGTGAAAATTATGTGCACTGTTGGCACGGATCTGGTTTGGAATTTATATATGTACGTCGAATGAAAATTAACTAAAAGGAGTTTGTAATGATGTATGCGTATGTATTTATACAAGTATATTCAGTATCGTTGTTGTACAAGTCTCGGTACTGATTTTGATTAATTTGTCTCAATTACCATACGGTGATTAATGATTCGCGTAAACCCATCTTACAGATTGGATTGCAGTAGATTAATTATTCCTCTAATTTGCACATTTCATTAAAACGATCCTGGTCTTTCTACTTGTTGGTTTTAATTACCGACACATATATAATGATACCATTTTTTTTAAATAATACTTATTAACAGTACATTACGTTATCAACAGAACAATGTCCTGTTTTCTTGAAGTAAAAACGCACTCTATTCTGAATGCCATTTTTTTTTCAACCAATAAAATCATCACCCTTCATTGGCCTAAATATTAGTCCTTTGTTCTTCTACTAATCGGTGACAACTGTCAGTGACAACATAGCATTTTCTCCAATAATACTTGCTAAGGTGTAAAAGGTAGTTTATATAAATTCAGTAAACTTTGGGATTCATAACATAACAAATATAAATAAATAAAAAGGTGGATCGTTGGAATTTTCTGTTTTGAAAAGTTTGAAACAATTGACAAAATATTTTCCGAAGGACCAAACTGTTTCTTACAAAAATACTTTCCAAAAAAAGAAAAATGAAGGGTCCACTCTTTTATTTATTGTTATATCTTTGAAGTTATTACGCTTTGCAAAACTGATGTACCCTCTGCATCTACTAATATTATGATACTCTTGTACAACATAGTTGTATATAGTTTAGATCAGTTTCGCTTTGTATACATGATCGTTAATTCGATAGCTCAAAGAAAATTGTATATTTCGTCAAAATATAACTTCTTAAAACTCAAAATTGATCTCGTAAATTTAATAAACAGAAAATGAAATTTCTTCCGGGGGTTTACATTTTTTTTTTCATGATGTTATTAAACTAAATTTGGAAGCATAAATTCGTATCAAACGTAATACTGTAAAAGTAGATGAAATTAATTTGCCTTCGCCACGTTGAAGCGGCACACGATATCTACTGTGTTACACGTGATCCCCCCTTGCACGTTCACGTGGAAATAACAATTTGCATAAGCATTTTAAGCAAATTTGTTTTAATTAGAATGCACCCTCAGAATGCTTCATAAATCGATGAGTTTAGCGTGAGCGGTGTAGGCATTAATTTAGCATCACCGCTGGTAATTTAGGTGTGTATGAAAGTTACACGTTTTTATGGTCACTCCTGTTATGGGGTTATTGTGAGAGAATGACCAAGTCGTTAATGTGATGATTAAGAAAGCTTGTATTGAGGTTTTACGCTTATTTGCCGTTGATAGCTATGCGTAAATTAATAATCTTTTGCAGTATTTTCCACAGGCACACATAAATACCTTACATGTATGATGTTAGTAGAAAGTAACCATTTTTAAACTAACTATAAGACACAAGAGAATGCAAATTTGTCTACATTTTAAAATATGCGCAAGCTTATCAATTCAAAGTACATTTTCTAAATACAAGAATTTATAACGATGTCATTGGCTAGAAGGAGAGTCATTATTTTATAAAACATTTTTAATAAATTTCAAACACTTAAAGCCTGTGTTTTTGAAAACTTAAAGCTCGTAAAATCGTATAAAACCTATACTTGATATTTTAGTAAGTCAGGCCAATAAACAGTGACTTGCCTCAAAGACTTTGGATGCCCTTGCAGGGTTTTGCGGTCTCGACCACGTTCTATCCATCGTTCAGTATCATTCGTCCTTCTTCTAGTAGAAATGTGAGCAATTATGCATAACTTCATTATTTCTTTACCTAATCTTTCTTTACCTAGGGTAATAAGCAGAAATGATTTTCGTCGTATCCTCCTGACATTAAAATACGGACATTTTTTACAATCCAACGTTTCAATTGATAATAGTTGCTGTATCGATTAAAATTACTATGCAGCTGTAAATGTGCAGAATTAAGGAAATTGGCTTGATTTGTATTTATTTTTCCAATTTTATACGGAGTAAATTGACATTTGTGTTCTCAATTAGTTTCCTTAATTTTCAAAACAACTTGAATTATAAGGTGCTCAAGAGAAATATAACGAGCACTGAAAATGTAAACCATATAATAGAGAAAATTACAATTCAAAGGAATAACAGAAAAAAGAACAGAAGAGTGTGTAAACCGAAAGGAATGAAGAGTAAAACACGAAGAGCATAGTCAGTACAAAGTAAAAAAGTCATTGGAATCAAAAATTAAGTGCTGCTAGTGATTGCAGCGCTGCCAACTTCAGTATACACACATTCATGCAAAGTTAATACACTTCACAAGAGTTTTTCTGGTAAGAACCAAGTTTCAAGTGAAAATATTTCGATTTATTTAACAAATAAAAAACAAATAAGAAAAATAGAGGGAAAATAATAACTCGAAAGGGCATTGGTATTAAGTAAGATATTTCCAGGCTCGTCGTATTTAGGAATGTGGATTTTCAGTGAAATGATTGAATTAATTTTTTAGATTCAAAAAGTTGTCAAGAGTAGGGAATGTTCCGTATTTTTTCTTTTCACATTCAACACTGATTCTGATTTAGTCAGTATAAGATTTTATTTACTACAATTTTTGGATGATAAAATTTTGGAATTCACTCTTATTCTGAACTTCTGAACTTACACGGAGGATTTTTGTTTACCGAAACTTGGGATGACTTCTGCGCGCTCACTAATAGGAAGATCATGGATAAGTATCCACCATATCGGGAAAAAACTTATCTTACCACTACACCTTACTACTTCTTTTTGCGTTGGCACCATTTCTGATCCAATTATTAAGCAATTCTGATCCAATTATTAATACAATTCAAATAAGTCTGTCGTATCCCCTGTTCATGTGTGGACGTGTCTAAAGCATCTGTCTATCTACCAGCACTTGTGTTTCTGAAAAAAATCTCTGTAGCAGGTTGTCACGTGCAAACAGTTTCCAAGCATAAATTGCAAATATTGTTCTCCAAGACAGAACTCTTCGAGTTCATCTCACTCCATTAGTTTCGAAAAATCTTCAAAACCACCTTTCACATTGATGTTATTTTTTGGGAATATCTAATCAGTAAAGCTTATTAACCCGATTTTCACCATTTCGGTTCAGTACCAGACTAAACAACCATTGGTCTCTTTGAAGTGGCAACAGCGAGAAGCGTATCAGTAACAGCAAAATGAGGAGTAACCCTGATGTTCCTCTGTACAAAGAACGGAACGTCAGTAGAATAATAGGAGTAATTTATTTACCGGAAGCCATGGAGAAGGCAGGCGATGGTCGTTGAAACTTTAAAGCCTGCCCATTTTTTATGTATCTGAACATTAATGCAGCGTTTCCCAAACTTTTAGGTTTCGCGACCCCCTTTTGAGCAGTTTTATGATTCACGTCCCCCTTTCCCGTCGAATCTCGAACACTGATGCTAAACGATTATTAAATGCTTTCATAGTATTTTTTTTTGTAATATTTTAGATGTTCTGACACGTTCTTTATCGAAACCTGAACATGAGAATATTTACATCGTATGTTCAAAGTAAAAAAAAAACTCACGGTGTATGTACAGTCGCGAATATTAAATTTTGGTCGTCACTGTCACAATTTATTGCTTGCAACTGTAACTACAGGCTGACTACGTGAGAATTCCCAACCCCTTCAACTTTTTTTATCAGAAAGAAACGTTATCAGAAAAAAACTTATACAGGCTGATTAGAAATTTTTACTGAAGATTACCGAATAACAAATGCACATGGAATAACCGAGACATAAACTGACATTTTGTTTTCTGAAATGGAACACCTGGTATATCTGTAAACATTTGGATCCCAAATTAAATTCTGATAATCTCTCTAAATAATTTTTAAATAAAACGAAAAGTTTTCGAGATATTAGTGTTTAATACTATAAGTTCTGACACACCCACCCCTTACAAGAAAATAAAAATTTCCGTAGATCCCATTCAGATTTCAATAATATTAAAAAAAAAACAGCAACTGTAGACTAATAATGTTTTATGCAGATAAAAAAAATTGTTAAATCGTGACAATCTATTATTCTGTTTGTCTTTATTTTATTTTTTAATAATAGGACCGTCCTTTTTCTTTTCTTGATTCGATTGCAGATTGATTCTATTTTAATCAAACTCAATTAAAAATTCGCCAATGCCAATGTCGATTTGATTTTATATTAATTTATACAATTTTTCATCTACGTCAACGATCATCTTTTTTTAATTCTTTATTCGAATTCAGTTCATTTAATTTTCAATATGATCAATTGATCGAGTTTTGTTTTGTTTTTTCAATATATATTATTGGTTTTGTTTTTATTTTTTAACTACCATTTACCATTATTTTTTCGCTGATTTGTTTTAGTTTTCGTTTATTGAGTGTGAATTTATTTTACACTTTAATCCCGTCGATTGATTGCCGTTTTATTTTCTCTTTTATTCGATTTGACTTTATTTTGTTTTTAAAATATTCACTGATCGCCCGGTTTTGTTAAAATTTACAAATTATTCTTTAGATCGTGACAAAATCAGTCAATTTTTAAGTCAATTTGACTTATTGCTGGTTTTATACCGGGTGTCCCGCGCCGTGTGCTCACCATTCTAGAATCTTTATTTATTAATCGATTAACCTGAATTTTGGAGACAGTAAACTAAACAAAAAACGGAATTTTTCGACATAC
Source organism: Prosopocoilus inquinatus (assembly GCA_036172665.1). Classification (NCBI taxonomy): domain Eukaryota; kingdom Metazoa; phylum Arthropoda; class Insecta; order Coleoptera; family Lucanidae; genus Prosopocoilus; species Prosopocoilus inquinatus. The sequence goes on along the minus strand of CM069876.1, from coordinate 26,676,303 downwards.
TGATAGTCATCATAGGACTTCCGGTTTCGCCGGAAGTGATATCAACTTTCTTATTTTAAATAGAACACCCTATATATTTTTACATATTTAAAATCTACGGAGCATTACGAGTCTGAGTACGTATCAATTGTTAATTTTGGTTTCCATGACAACGAAAAAAAAACTTTTTTATTTTTCAATCTAGAAAGCTATGAATCGCATTTTTTCGATCTAGTGCGATCAAGTTTTTCGAGAAAATCACTCCTTTGATGGTATTTTGATTTTTAACATTTTTACGGTATTTGAAATTTTCATTAGCTCTTAACTCATTTTTTTCGATAGAACCTCATATGTTTCTTAGCTTAGTTCAACTGAACATTTTTTTCTTAATACGCTGATACCAAATACGTCATATTTTCTTTGAAAGTCATTTGAAATAAAGGGAGTGTAAAATTTCAATAAGACATTTTTTTAAATTATTTTCAATTGAACGTCTTCTGTTTCTCTTTTTACACGATTTAAGATTATTTTATTTTACTTTTAATTCCGCCGATTGATTTATTTTATTTTTTAATTATTAAATTGAATAAAATTTTTGGTTCTAATGAAAGTCAGTTTATGTCGAATTGACTTAATGAGTTTCACACAGTTTTTATTTGCGTCCTGACTTGTTTGACGGTCGTCTTTTGTTTTTGTTTTATTCTATTTTATTCGTATTTTCGGAGAGTTTTGATTTTGATAATCAATTGGACGTCTTCTTTTTTTCTCTCTCTTATTCGAGCTAATTCAAATTCATTTAATATTATATGTATTTTTTTTGCTTTTTTTGTAAACTATTCAGCAATACTTTCAATAGAGAAGACTTAACGATTTCGATTCCCTGAAAGACCCCTAGCGAACCCCTAATAAAGGTTCATCGATCCCTTTCAAGTATTCATCGACCGCCAAGGGGTGGATACCGATCCCGTTGGAAACCCGCGGTATAAAATGTGAATAATCGTCTCTTAGACAAAATGTTAGGTTTTAATTAAAAAAAGTTTTAAAAAATAAGAAAGAGAGAGGCGATTACTTTTTCAGATTTCAAATAAGTACAAAAATACCAGGTGTTTCGTTTTAAAAATTAAAATTTCAGTTTATATCTTAGTTAAGCGATGTTCGGTTGTTTTTCTGTAAACATAAGCAAAAATTTCAATCAGTCTATATAAGTTTTATAACTTCTTTCTAAAATCAAAAATAAAGAAGTTAAAGGGGGGTGGGAATTCTCGCGTAATAATCCTGTATAAGCAATTTCTTGTAAAAAAATAAGATGATAAATTAGTTGCAATTTGCGTTCAACTTTTTTATATTTATTCTGCTGCGCCCCCTTTGAAGATTTATGCGCCCCCCCCCCAGGGGGGCGCGCCCCACAATTTGGGAAACGCTGCATTAATGCATTACAGCAAACTTAAGCAGTAACTGCGGTTGTGAAAAAATAAACTCTATCCACACGAACGCGCAATCTCCGTGCGTATAGGAACGGCGAATAACGTTCCGCGCATTCTCTTCCAAGAGGTTTAAAGAATTGCCTATTACCATTATATATTACGTCACTGCAACTTAAAATCAAAACATACACACGTTTCTGTTTTATAAGTTTTGCATTTAGTAACAATAAGTAATGAACAACATTAAGCAGGCATTGTTTCAGATGTATTTCAACAAAAATGCAATGCAATACGTGTTAGCAAGCTCAGTTACTAAATACTTGGGAAGAGATTCAAAATAAAAATAATCGATATAATTTAGTGTCTTTTAAATTCTCAACCTGAACCGGAAACAATATTTTATAGATATGTAGAACTCTTTCTATAATTATGCACATTTAAAACTTTCCAGTTCATAAAAATAAAAAAAGAATCCTTTTTTTACTTCAGATTCCTTGAAAGCAGTTATATTTTATTATAAATTGCAAAAGGAAATGTGAATGAGCAGTGAAATAAGCAAAACAGTTTTCATTATTAGACGATTTTACAGACAGTTATAAAAGAAACACATCTGGATAGTAGTCTTTACAGCGCATGTAATCTACTATTTATTCTATTTTGTTTGCTATTTTATACTGAATGTTAAGTGCGTTAATTGAATATGAGAATTTATTATTCACGTAAAACTTCGGACAAGTGTCTTAATTGCTTATCTATGCAAAGTAACCTTTTATCCGCAGGTAATTAATTGGGAGAATTTTGTAGATTCCCCTTCTTGAAAGGTCGTTAAAGACCTAAACGCCATTCAGTTTATCGGGTCGAATTTTTTTTTGTTCCAGTGATTACCATCTAATTGCAATGTAAATGAATGGCTTTATTTCGAGCTTATAAACGAGCAATCCGTCCGAGATTCGATATAAATGATTCGAATCCTAATCTTAACTGTATCTAATCGGACAGTCAGCAGTTCTCCGCTGTAGATCGGTTGCTTTAAACTCGGAGTTACGTGCTTCGCCTGCCAATCAAATGCACTTTGAGTGCGTTCTAGAGTTCAACACATTGATAAATGATTCTATGGTAGAACGAAATATGTACGCAACGTGCACCGGGAGGGAATTTAATCAATTCATGATTGAAAATAGAAATGATACGTGAACATCACTTTTTCAAATTTTTTTTCATTGGAACACACACGTTTTCCAAACAAAACGTTCCTTCTGTGAGTTTTTTTCACGAAACAGAAATTATATCACTTTGATCTAACAAACGAGACATAAATATACATTTATGATGCCACAATCAAAAGAAGAAATGTTCAACTCGTGCTTACGTTCAGATCACGATCTCGTTTTTATTTTATTTACAGTTTTGTAGTAGTCAAGTCAAATAGCGTTATGTTACAGTGAAAAATGTGTGTAACAGTATTAAGTAACATGCAGCAGAATTAAATTTATGTTATGTTTTGTATATTGTTTAAATATCTACTCAATTGTTACCTCAAAAGCGAACTCGCAGCAGAATATTTATTTCAATTATTTTTTTAAACAGTTCTTGTTTTTTTTTTGTAGGGCATGCAATTTTTTTGTGAAATTTGAAAGAGAATTTTTAATTACATATACATGGTGAAAACACCACACAGCACAGTGTTTCTATTAAATATTTTTGAATAATTTAAATAAATTGGATTTTACTCGTACATACAATCGCGGCTGACTCGGAAAATATGCGCATTTAACTTTTATTTTGCATTACACCTGCATGAAAGGCCATTTTTTATATAACATTTGAAAATAAAATGTTGGTATGTGTCAAGATATGACTATCAAACTGCCTTAATTTCGGAATTAAAGGCTAGCTACGCATACTCAGTAATAAACTTTAAATATCTCTCAATTACATCTCAATTATTGTGATATGTAACGGGTGTCCAGCAATTAATGTGCACAGATAAAAAAATTGCGTAGTTTAAAGAGTAAGTAGTTAAACGTTATTCCAAAAGAGTGAAAATTTCACCTTATGTAGTAAAAACTATTTTTTTATTTTGTCAAAGTAATAGTTTTTGATGTATATTTAACTACTTACATAGTAGTTATAAATTTTGAATATACGAAACACACACATTTGCGTGTTGAAATGTTTCTGAACAGGTGAGCATTTTTGGAGAAAAATATTATAACAACAAGAAAACAGTGTTAAGAATTTCTAAAAGCATTCTGTTATGCATTTATGTGTTAGAGTCTCACCTAAACATTAAAATATAACACTTATAGGTAGTTAACTTCGTGAATGGTTAAGTTGGTAAAGGTGCAATTTTACACCATTAAAGTGTAATATAATCACCGTTCAAGTGTAATTTTAACACAACTCAACTGCTTAAAAGCATAATTGTAACACCCGTAAAGTGTAATTTTAACACCACTAAAAGTGTAACTGTAACTTCTTGAAAGAACAATTTCAACACCTTTGTATGGTCAAACTAACACCTTAAAATTTAAACATCTTTGTGTTTAAGTACTTGTGCAAATGGACATGAGGGAACTACCGAAAAGAGTTAAAAGGGTGTTAAATCTAATACCGCATTTTTATCTGTGGTTCTGGGTGGCATGGAAGTAACATTTTTAATCGCAACAAAACATTAAATACGTAAACAAGAATTTATTTGTTGTTTCACAATCAATGCTTGAGACGTCAATTTAGCAATACCAAGTAAAAATGTACATTCAAGTTTGCTTTCACAGTCATTCAGGACCACAATAATTGTTGAACACTCGTTAGTTTCTTCTGACATCGTGTAATCACCTGATCAAATTGTAGGTAGGCAACTAACATTTGCGCCACACTAATTTAAATAATTGGCGAGACAAAATATAAAATGTTATTGAATGGTGGAAAATGCATCAAGTAAGTCACCGCTGAAGGACATTTTGACTATAATTTTGAAAGATTTTTGAAAAGGTGGTAGATGAAATTCATCGCTCAGGTCTAAAGTACAAAGTATGAAGTAAGGTAATCGCTTCTTCCGTTCTTTCGTTTTGAGAGGTTTCTTTTGGTTGGTTATTTTCCGCGAGGGCACATCATCACAGGCCAATATAACGCGATATTATTAAAAATGTTCGTGGAGCAAGAAAAGAAAAAAAATATGTTTACAAGAAAATGAATCTCATTAATTAGTAAAACGAGTCATGTGTAATGACGACTGGAGCACTAAGACCCAGTTTTTTCATCATAGTTTAACTTTAAGCTTCGCTTTATTCCCATGGTAACAATTGTAAGGACAATTGTTTTCATAGGAATAAAACGGAGCTTAAAATGAACCATGATTGAAAAATTGGCCCTTAGCGCGTTTGGGCCTTAAATGGATATCAGAATATGGGCCTGCACCAACCTATATCTACTGTAATACTGAAGCGAAGTCGGTCGAACCCTTGAAGACTGTGCTGTTGACAAGAGTTGCGTAACGTTGCCCACTCAGTGGAGGCGCCGTGGGATAACTCGAAAGACATTACAGGAAAGGGCATCACCCAGCGGTGGTTACGCAACTTACACGTGTTGAAAATACACTGCCGGGAAAGTGTATCTTGGTTCGTTTCCGAAAAGTCCAACACCCTCCGACTCGCTGCCTGGTGGTATACCTGCCAAACTTCCGTGTGTGAAGGAACTTGATCCCAAAAGGAAAACTATTTTTCCTGACACCCTTCCTCCCAAGGCAGGTAAATGACCCAACATCAGTGTTATTCCCCAAATAAACCCTGTTTCGGCCCAAAGTATACTCAATTGAGGCAAAAGTCGCACACAAATCGAAAATAAGAGTAAACTTTCTAACGGGTTAGTTTGCTGTGTATATAACTACAACAAGGCCCAATAGGTGTGCAAAGAATGCTTCTATGGGAGTACGTTATTCGTAAACTTTTTCTCAATTAAACATGAACCAAAAAGGCACAACCCAATCAAAAAAAGAAAAAGCGTGAAACGCGTAAACAAAGTTCGCAAAATACACTCCCAATTACAGTTAAAAAACAAAATTGCAAAAATCAGGGAGAAAAGCCAGTGCAGAACCGCCTCTCAAAGTTCATAGCGTGCGCCAAAATACCGGAAAACTTTCAGGAGAGCTTTCCACCCGTGCATTCAAAATAATTATTTCTTCGCAGCAAGACAACAGATCGTACTTAAAACCACCGGTCTAAAATAAATAGCAACACGGACCTAAGAGACGTTAGAATCTTTGACTTATGCCCGATTTCTTCACCTCTTGATAAATTTATTTGCCAGGTATCCTTGGACACCATTGTATCGATAATAGTTTCCGAGGATATTACCTGGCATATAAATTTATCAAGAGGTGAAGAAATCGGGCGTTAGATATTCAGATCCAGTACTGGTCTACACAAGTGTGAATAGGTAATATATTTATTTTAAATTATTCCGAGAAACCGCTAATTTAATCCACATACATGTGCCGGTACACCTGCGGTATATGCGAACATGCATTAATCAAACAACATTAATATTAATATACGTTACGATTTTTCGAAGTTCGAAGGGGATTTTCTCAATGGATTGCCAAACGCAACCAACTGTATTAGTGCCACCAATCGTTGGCATGTCGAATGTCGTTTACGTCAGTTGTTGCCAACAACCGAATGTCAATGACCTTTGCGAAAGACGTATTGATTTGAGCGATTACCTTATGTACCGAAATTTGTTGCGCACTTGATTCGCACATGTCCTCAGTAGGAAAAGATTCGCAGCAAAAACGGGGAAATGGTAAACAGAAAAGAAGTAGCGAAGAAAAGAAGTGGAGCCGGCAAAACAAGGGGATTCCTCTATTGAAACAAAGAAATCGAATATAAATATGGGTCGCTGTCATAGGGACACTATTTAACTTTCTATTTGAAGTAGAAACGGTTTTCCTGCTGGGTAAAATTTGCTTACAACAAATCAAATGGTACACAAGGCGCAAAGGATTCCAGTCCCACTGTACTTAAATCAGAATTTTGCTCAAACTAGCAACAATTCACGAGAAATGTTCATAACATCTGTATTTCGTGGTAGCAAAATGCAAAGTAACCCCTGCATTATAATCGAATTTGCCATCTAGCAACGGTGGTACTTCCTTGGCGACGTGGTAAGAAACTGTAGTATCGGTAATGTTCGGTAGTAGCAGAATACAACGTCGTGCAATCTCGACAATGCTTGGTAGTAGAAATTCCAATTAGAATGACGTTTTGGGCGATTGCCGGAAACGAACGCTCCAACGGCACAAAATGGCGACCGATCAGAATATAGTAATGGATCGCGTGATCCTCCAGAACTGATGAAAGCATCTGATACTCAAACGACGTTAGCTGCGGAGGCAATGTTACCACCTTACAATAGCAAATCCATACCACTCGTGGTTAATGAAGGTAACCAAAATTAACACGTAATAGTGTAGAGAGTTGTGTTTCAATAGCTGCCATCTATAACATTAATTTCAAAATTTTTGAATTTTCTGGATGTGGCCCCAAGCTATTATTTTTTTTACTACAAAAGCTGTAAGAACAATTTACGAGAACCTCATTTTTTTTTAAAATGAAGGTGTGAATGTCCTGTTGGCAGAGCAAGGGATTTTTTCCAAAGGTCGTCGGTATACCTTTCCGGGAGATTTCTTAAAAAGTAAAATTGTTTGAAACGTCCAACTTGTTTCTCTTCATATTAAGCTGGATTCATTGCTAGGCGATTTTTCATCGCCGCGTTACGGGATAGCTATTTGATTGGTTCGTTTAATTAAACAAATACTATATATATATTTAATTAGGCCAATAGAATCGTGTAGAATTTTAATGCTAACGTAAAACGCCTAACAATGAATTTGGCTTTAGAGACTATAATTCAAGGACTTTCCTCATATAGTGTTAAGAAGATAAGATTGTTATATTCGATCAAAATAAGTTCTATTAGTTCATTACTTTTGATGATGAAGTATTTCTGAAATGTAATTACAAGTAAATAGATAGTTATGTTGTTTTTATATAATAGTTAATAAATTGCATATATTTATTACCGCATACGTATGCAAATCGAATTAATGTATGCACGAAAAATAAATAAATAAAAATAACAGCAACCATACTTTTCTTCGACAAGTTTTTGTTTTATCCATCTTAACGCGTTAAAAACATAGTTACTGCGTTTACAACATGCACATAAATGACATTCTATGCGTAATTTAGTGTCTTCAAATGTACATTTCTATACTCGCGCACCTGTGTAATTTAAATTGCATTTGCATTTAGTACGGTTGCATTTATGTTCCGTGCATTTCACCGAGCCATTCGGGCGACTCTAAGTTTCCTATTCATTTTATTCTAAATGATTTTTAATTTTAACGAAGCTTTGCCCCTGCGTTATTAAAATAAAATGAGGACGAGCAACCGCTTTCACATTTGCACCTTTTGTGGTGTTGTCTGAGAGCTAAAATTAAAAAATAATTAAAAAATTTTAAACTTGTCTAATAATAAAATTAGTTTATTTTTAGATTAATATTAAGGCATCAACCTGGCAGGAAAGGAATGAAAGATAGAACAAGCAAAATAAACAAGGAAATCATATTGACTACAAGAAAGCCACAAAAACGAGATATCTCACTTTTCACCTCAATTTCCCAATCCCTTAGCAAGATAATTTAAGAATTAATTAACCAAATAAATCACCTAATAATGAGTTAATTTTTAGAGTAATGTTAATAAATATGTCAATACGGAACGAAAGGGTGATTTGTTTGTAATGTACGAAGGGGGTTGAAAAGATGGCAGAAGCAAAAGAAGTAAGGATATCTTTACATTTACCAAGACAAAATCGAAATATCCACACTTTTTACCCCAATCCTCCAATCCTTGTAGCAATTTTCTCGTTTGTATCCCGGTTTGAGCTAAACAATACTTTCCCCACGGCACTAGAATAGTGTTATAAGCATTTTACGAACTCATTAAGGAAAGAACCACTAACAGGAAGACAAAAAAATTCTCTCACATCCGGGAATCGAACCTGGGACACATCGGTTACATGCCGACCATTCTTCCAGCTGAGCTAACGTGATTCCGAAGTTCGGAGGTTTTAATTAGGTACAGGTGGTGAATGATGTGAGCTTTGCAAAAACCGGCAAGTAGAAAATTCACAAAGGACAGGATATTGTTAGCGAAATAATTCGCTAACAAAGGCGGAAAAGTGCTTCTGCGGGCAATCTTCTTGCCATTATCTATACCGACACGTTGAAGCGGGTTGAGTGTGTTGTATTTTTTCGTGTATTTGTACTGAATTTATTGCAAGATCCGATTAATACAGTTTATCTGGAATTAGTGTCCTGTAAAATTCTGAAGGCATTTTAACCAATAATCTGTTTAATTAAAACAGGTATGTTATATTTCAGTTATTAACAGCGTTATTGTTTGACGTCATTTCTTTCTCTCTTTCATCTAGAACCGTTTTTAATTGGAGTTTTTATTAAAGCTTTATTGGAGTCTTATCCTCCTTCGCGTTTAAATAATGCCGCCAAACGTTTATCAAATGCTTTCGTAGATTTTCTTAAATATTTGTCACTTCTCTCCCTCTCTCTCTCACACACACACCTTAGATCGTTTTTCGTCTGAGATAAAATTAAACTTTCTAAAATTAGTAGGTAAACCAACACTAACAGTTCAAATAAAAAAATCTGAATCTGAAACTTTCAAAATAAAGTAAGCATAAGACAGGAGAATATAAATATAATAACAACAAAACTTAAAAATGATAAATAAACAATTTTAAAACACAATCCGGGAAATTGACAAATTTGTATACTTTTTGTAAACCGTTGCTATTTGCTAACCTTTCTAAGCAACAATTTCCATCCTAACTTGCCCAAGGTGTAGACCGGAAGGTTGTTTCTCGAAATCTAAATATTTTTGGATCATACAATTTTCTATTTCTAAAATGAATATGTTGAAACTATTAATTTATTTATCACAATTTAAGGAATTACTTCGAGAAAGCCAAATTTTCAGTTCGTGAAAATCAATCTTGATTGAATTAAGAAAAAAATGCAGGAAATTCTGACGGGATTCAGGGAGGATTATTTAACTATTTCCTTTTTTGAACGCCCACGTGGTTTAGGATCCCTCCGCGGACCCATAATTTGAATGGCACGCGAAACCCTTTTTTAAGAGCTATTTCCCGTTTGATGTCGCGGCCGTCCAAATTTAGTTTATATACTTCATAACGCAGACAGTGAAAAGCCTTCCAACTCGGAATCGCTGGAAACCAAACGTGCTTTATCTTAACCTGCTTTACAGTAATTCAAGCCGCTTATATATTTGTTGTAGAATTTGTGGAAACAAACCTCATGGTTTATGACTAATTAATCACACGTTAGGTTTTGAGTTTCGCCATTTCACCAGATTGCGATTTTTTAATTCGTAAAAAATGCTTCAGATGTACAGACTTTTGGATTCTTATGCATCTTTAAATCCTAGATTCAAAATTGTGTCCTATAAATAGAAATTTATTTATATGCACAGATTCTGCCTTAAATCTCGATAAGCGAATTCTTTTTCCCTTGGGGATAGAATTAGAACATGTTGAAGGGTGATAAATAATGATACGCCAGACTAATTTCACTTCTCATCCAAAACACGAACTATAAAAGTTTTCCTTCAGTTAAATTTTTGTTACGGTGTGTAAAAGTTTCGGCACCTTCTGCGTAAGCTTTAAATAACTTTAAGAAAATCGATTCATATCAATGTTTGAAACATAATTTAGCATTACTTGTAGTTTTGTAATGAATGCATTGACTTATGTTAGTTAAAATGAATAAAACATGATGATGACTTGTTTTGCATAGTATCGAAATAACCTGTAAATTCTTTAGGAATTGTCATCGACTAAGAGCACCTCTATATTCTGTAAGCTTAAAAATAATATCTGCTGAAGGTGCGATTCTTATTGGTTGTTCTCACATCAGTGGACATGCAATATAAATTTAGCGATTATAAGAACGAGTTTCACATAAATCCTTCTTTTGCGCAGGTAAGAACATGATTAATTTTGCCTTGTTTAGTGTGCGGTTACCATTCGCGTACGCACCGGTTCTAAGAGCCGACAGGTGTTTAGGTCGTAATTGCGTAATCTGGCGCGAAAAAACAGAGTAAATCTGAACTAATTCTAAATATGAGCGCCGTCAAAATAACTTATGTAAACGACACTCGCCTTTAAGTCGGACAGATTAAAATACACCCGAACACTTCAACAGCTGCGAACGGAGAATTTTACCGGCTTTTATGGTAAAACTAACATTTGTTGATTTGCCCGCAGGTGACAGTTTTAATTTCCCGTAAATCAAGTCTATGGGCTTTCCTTAATGATTTATAGAGGCTGCAATGACCAAATTACAGTACTACTTATTGGTGATTGCTAAATGTTAAACATTGCTGAAAGAGATGAATTACGTTGATGTTCTAATACTGGTTACAATACTGATACAAAATAAAGATTATTTCACACTAATCTAATTTCTTGTGCAAGACTTGGTTCAATTTCTGAAATAAGAATTTAGAACGAATATCTTTTGAGAAATTTTGTTGCAAATCGATTTTGATTGCAGTGAAACCCTTGAGCAGCCTCTGTACAGCTATTTCAGCCCTATTTGAGGCTTCGGCAATCGTAGGATGTCGCTGTTTAAACTATTCATGAGAATTTTTTGATTCGCAAATACGGTTTGGAGATGATAGAACACGTTCTATTTTCCATACTTTTTACATATAACCGTGTGCTCTCGGAATTAAGTCCGCCCTATTCCTCTAATACTCACTCCAGGACCCTATTCCACAAAAAGTATGTAATTAGCGCTTGGATTTATTAGTGCATACTTTTTGTGAAATAGTGCGCGGAGCGGAAAGGCGGAAATACTTAAGGTAAAACGATAAAATGGATGCGTACATTTAACCAATGAGGAATCGCCCAATTTGAGGTAGCAGTGGGTTGTGACAAATTGTATATGTATATTAGGTTGGTACTTCGTTCTAGTTACATTTTGCCTTGTGACATCACTTCTTTCTTCCTTCCTTCTCTTCCGCCCTTGTTATTTGTATGATGGTGCTCTTTACCGCTTCTTGCGTGTTGGCCACTCAACAAGTTAAGTGCCGAGTTATTCACCGGTTCCGAGTGTTTATCGTGTTTGAGGAACCTGTTTGTTCCATTTTTGAATTGCTCGCCGATTGTATCGTTTCCGATTTTGGCATATTGCAATTTTGTAAGAGGTCACACGATCCTTTTTTTCCCGGAAGTCGAACTAGTTTTGGTGGTCATTTTAATTTTTTTCTGTTAATATATTTCATTGTTATTTCTTCTTTACGCTTCTTCTTTTGATAGTTTTTCTTCTCATTGATTGCGTTTTCCCGATCGCTGCCAGCCTTCAAAAATAACTTTGGTTTGATATTACGGTGAACCTCCCTGACGGCTTCACCACCAACTTCTCTGCTTGCTTCTCCTTGGAGAGTTTAATACGCTTCAGGAGTTCAGGAGATCAGAAATAGCCACTGGGCCGCTCTTGAACCGTCCGTCAAACCTACCTTATTTCCGGTTGCTTCTGTACTGTGGAAGGTAAGAACGGGACAACAAGGGAGGTGCGAGCGACCTATTTCCAGGATAATCTTGACATCGTCATCGAGCTTTGCTGAGAGATCACATCACGTTTAATCTATAATAACACTTTGTTGGGATTTGCCCCTTTTCCTCTCTTTGGATTTATTCCATTTTCCGTGTATTCCTTACTTCCATGTGTAATTCAGCAATGCGAATTGAGATACATTTTTAATTTTTATATAAAATTTTACTGTGTAAAGTTTCATGGAATCCCACTAGGCTATGATTATTTTGCTGTTTTTGCTATCTGCTAGTTCTGTTACGTAAAGTATTTCACGACCTTATGGTCTTCCGTCAACCTTAGCCACTTATTATTTTGTCATACACGGACTTTATAAACTAGTATTCTTATCTTATCAATAAGCAGTTTCTTTGCACTCGTATCCTTCTGTGCTTCAATCGCGATTTCTTCGAACATTTTTCTTCCGGTCCATCAAGGGACCACACAAGGCATATTTTTAGTTTCGAATCTTGCAGAGATTTCCTCGATTGCCACCCAACCCCTCTTCGCCTATGTCTCTGTTGCGAGCGAGCCGAAGCCAAGAGTCGTCCGTCCGATATTTTTTCATGATATCATTTTCTTCCGAGCATGGACTCTGCTGTCTTGCAAGATTTCAGAATCGGCAGGTGAGTATTTGTGGTGTAATAGGATCTCATTGGTTGCAGTCAGTTTCTATTGACACTTCATTGACTAGACTCGTCTCCACCAGGTAAATTTTCTGCGCAATGTTTCATCTTGTCCACATCCGATTGAAACTTGACAGGATAATTTGCTAGTGAATATATGTTCGCTGTTGGTTGACACTACCTGTAAGTTTGTACAAACAAATTATCAATTAATAATTCGATAACCTGATACGCAAATCGATAAAGTATATATATCCAAAGTGGCACCAGTCCGGTAATGTATTCGTCTAAAACTGGGGTTTCCTGAGAAAGTCGATCAAATAAGTCATACGATAAAGCCGTCAGTAAACGCCTGTCGTAAAAGCCCTTCATAAAACCGGTACAAAATCGGAGACTGAAACCTGGAACTAAAAGCCGGTTCTGAAAGGTCGTAGAAGCGTATAAGAAAGAAAGTCGCAACAATAATAACTTCAGCCAAAGAACATCAAACCCAAAACGTACCCGTCTAAGTACCTTTTAGGAACAGACTGACACAAACTGCAAGAGCTTCTTAATCTTCAAGGCACTAAATTAACAGCCGGCCACACCCGTGGATACAAGGAACTTCCTAGAAGCCTTGCTGCAAACAACACGAAGCTATGCCCTGTCCGCCCCAAATAAAAGCATCGACACGGGTCCAAGTCCTCTTAAAGCACCAATGTGCCCTGAAGAAGTCGAGACAACACTGAGCTGAACGAGCTCGCATTCAAGTTAATAAGGCCATCCTTGGCTTCGGCTCAAAATCGCTAAAGAAGTTGTTAGATTAATCAAAAACTTGGCTGACATAAGAGATTAATGCCCGGTTTCTGAAACGATAAATAACTTTAGGCAAACATAAATTTTTCTTGACAGATAACTTTATGAAAAGTATAAATTGTTTGCATTGCTACGTATATACTTTACCTACAGATGAAGTTTTGAGAAACGGTTTTTTGAAGTTATGGTGAGTTTATCTTGAGTTTATCTCTACGTAAAGTTATGTATCGTTTCCGAAACCGGGCATTAAACTGACATAAAGTAGAACATATTCCCGTAAAGATCAAATGTGTGTGAATTTTACAAATTCGACAAAACCACTGACAAGAAAAACGCCAAACAACACGAAAAACTTGATAAGAGAATAAGAAAAACGTGCTGAAAAAAGAGGAGAATATTCTCGAATATGAAACTTCGTTGAAAATCCTTCAAAGGCTTGGCAAGAGTGAAATTTTTAACGAAAAATTTTACAAATTTTTCTTGTTGCAAATCGTTCTTGACTGCAGTCGAGTCCCTCGAGCAGCCTCTCTACAGCTGTTTCAGCCATATTTGGGGCTTTATCAGCAGAAGCAATTAATTTTAAAACTTTTATTACGCTTTCGCCGCCTTACATGGGATGACTTATTATGTAACAACCTGGCTTCAATTTGTCTATCCTAATGCAATGTCAGGTGAAAAAGCGATCGCAGGATGTCGCTGTTTAAAGTATGAATTAAATGAACTATTGCAGTGGAGAAGTAACCACTACGAAAAATAATAAAAATTTAAACAAAATATTGAAAACTTTAATATAACAGTGATGCCAACTTGATAAAATGCCTCTAATGTTATGAAAACTTGCATGCGATACTTATAATCCTCTGCTAAAAGACTTTTGATAAATATGTGCAAGTATGAAAACACAATTTTATAATGTTCATTAAGTAGAAAATATTAATTCGATAAATAATTTATTTGAACGTTTTGTTCAATTTGTTTTCTTTTGTGTTTCATGCAGTCACACGAGTTTATGTTAAATTACGTTATAATTAAATCATTTCACTTTATGAGTTACACGCGTAACCAGTTTTTATTTGTATATTAATAGGATTAACGCCAATATTTAAAATAAGTAAGCACACGCCGCCACTGTGTAAATAAACGAACATTCTCTGTCTAATATAATTGAGTGTTTTTTGTGTGCTAATGTATTTACTACTTTGCCTACATGTGTTGAATAATTTATGACTCCAGAGGATATATTTATTATACAAAATCAATTTTGCATGCGCTTTCTAGGTATTACTAGTAGCCGTCTTAAAACATGTCAGTCATGCAACAGTATGCATTATAAATTAAGCGACCTTATGAAAGTTTATTTTCATTTCTTTCTGTTGTAAGGATTTTATTTATCGGGTATTTGTTGTTATCTCGTTTAATAATTTATATGTATGAGTACCTCAATCAAATACTTATAAGCTTATATATTGTATAATTAATTTTGCATTTTCTTTTATAAAATTGTATCATACTTCAAAGATATTTATTTAGCATGGAATTCAAAAAAGTGCATTGTCGTAGAATGTTCTTTAGAAATGCAAAGTGACTAAAAAATTAATTAAAGCAATTTCTTGCAATTTATATCCTTTTACTATTGCTTTGTTTACTTACATTAGTTGAAATTCCTTAGAATTACGGTCACGTTCGGTCGTTTCCCGGAATAGTATCTTCGTGCTCTTACCAATAGAACGTTTTGGCTGTTTGACTTCATGTGTCTATACATGAGTTAAATGTACTGCATAATATAAAACCGAATAATTATCATTGATGTAAGCGATTCAACAAGAATGCCAAATTAATTATTCTAATGCAAATTACTAATTCTCTTTTAAGATAAAAATAGCAAAGAGTTGTATTTTCTTACAATGTACCTAAGCAAATGTTAGTGACTTTTCGTGTGATATTCCGAAATACGCACGGATGCACATGGAAACTCCTAAATACAGATATAATAGATACTTTTATTTTTTGTAATAATTTTTATTCTTTACTTGTGTTAGATGAAGTTTAGTTGATGTCAGATAATCCATGTACGTATAAATAATATATAATTATTTTTACTTTAATTTTTTAAAAATATTTTTTTAAAAATTATTTACTTGAGTTGACCTTGAGATTTGTTGAGTTTCATCTTAATTTGTTTTAAATTTTTTACTTGGGTTAACATCGAAATATTTCTTTAATTTAATTTTTAACTTTAATTTTCGTATTGTAATTTTTTTCTTGCTTCAATTGAATAGAATGGAGTTCATAAAATAGAAAAGCGTTCATTAGTTGGGTCGAATGATCTTGGCATTGGACGAACTTCGTTTTAATCGTTTTTTTTTTATTTTTTTACTTTGAATACAGCTAGGCTGAGTTCAGTTGAATTGAATTGACTTTGAGATTTGTTGAGCTACAGTCTTACATTTGTTTTGGTTTTAATTTTTTAAATATTTATTTCTCTTAATTTTTTAATGGAGTTCAATGGCGTTAGGTTGGGTTCTGTTAGATTGAGTCATTTTTCATATTCATATTCATTCTATATTTTTGATTTGCAGTGGGAATGTCGAGCTACGTCTTTGCTGACGAAGCACCAAACAGGGTCGAAACAGCTGTACAGAGGCTGCTCGAGGTTTTCACTGCAATCAAAGACGATTTGCAACAAAATTTTTAAAACTTTCATTATGCTTTGACAGCAAGTATGGTCGCCTTGCATGGGGGACTGATTAAGTAGCAAATCCGCTTCAATTTGTTCAATCGTTCGAACTACGCTTTAATAATTTTTTAATTAACATATTTCTGTTGGCCCTGGTATAAAGAAGTAGAGACAAAGAATAATTTTTGTTAAAATATAATACGAAAATACAGAAACGTAAAATAAAGCCAATGAAGACATAGTAACAACGAAAAGTGAAGGCAAAACGGTAAAAGAAGTAAAATAATTTTTATATCTTTTACGGAGAAAGATTACCTAAGATCAATAACAAAATAACAAAATTGAACAATGTATAACAGAAAAGAATTTCAAATAAACGGAGAGAGCATAATCTTTCTTGAAATAAAAATAATGATGAGAAAAGGAAGAAATGGAAATAAATTGAAAGCTATGCACAAGTTACATGGTGTGACTATATAGGTGCTCTCCTTTTGCATCAAATCTTTCCTCAGATTAGATGAATTCACTTCTGTTAGCATGAACTAGTCAGTTTGAACTAATGGGAGTATTCTATTGGCAAAGTGGGAGGTTGAAATTTTAGTTCAAATTCACTTGTTCATGCTGACGGAAGTGACATAAGGTAAGATTTATGGAAGAAGGAACGCAGCTAATATCAAGATTGAAGTAGTAAAGAAAACTAGCACTACAAGGGTAGGCTTGGTTCAGGAAGAAATGGGAACGGACAATAATTATATAAATAAGAAGAAAGGAATATAAAAATAAAGATTCCGATCGAAGAACTAAGAAAAACAAATTAGCAACATTTTCATGCAAATAACATCTTGAAAAAAAAATTAAAGAAATAAATAATAGGACAGACAATATAAGGAAAACATGTCACTAATAGCGATTAGGTAGACGAATGGAAGATGAATGATGTTCAATAATATTAGAAAGGAAAGACAGAAGAATTAATAAAAATTGATGGTAAGTTCAAAAGCTTTTATTATTAATGTCAACATGTTTCGATCACATAAGTAATCTTCAATTTAGAAAAAGTAGCTAAAGATAAGTGATTGAATAATAATATAATAACCTTCTTTAGGCTAATACATAATATGTAAAATTATTTCGCCATTACAAAGTTACTGCATTCAAAAGCAATATTTAAATAAAATTAATGTACAGAGTGTGTCAATGCTGTCAATATGGAAGTTCTTTTTATTTCCGTTTTTTCGAAAAAAAATTCTTTCATAGAAAGGTTTCCTCGCTGAATCCACAAGCTGAATTATAATTTTTATTAGTTTAGAAAGTTCTAATCGTCTGTTATAAAGAAAAATTATTCATCGTAAAAGATTCCTAGATAAATAAAATTTATAATTGGTGTTTGGGTTGATTACAACTTATTGTTCGTTTCGATTTTTCCAACATGGTTTTGAAGCAAGCAAAACTTGAAATTGAAATTTGATTACTTGAAAATTTTCACGTACCAATATATTCTCAATTTTCTTGAATTAACCAACAAAACTTATAAGTGCTAATTAAATGTCAGTTTCCAACATCAAGTAAATCCTTTAATTAATACTAAGCGTAGATTTTAAAAGAAACGGTTTTATAAATATTGTTCTAAAAGTTTAAATAGCATTTGTAAAACGCAGGGGTACACAATCGCACATACTAATAATAATACTTTAAAACGTTTACTGGCAAGCCCTAAAGACAAAATTGAACCAAATCAGAAATCAGGAATCTATGAAATATCTTGTCAAGGGTGTACTAAAAAATATATTGGGCAAACAAAGAGAAATGTACTGACACGTTTTAAAGAACACTTAGCTCATTTAAAGTACAATAGAAAGTGTTGCCCAACATATTTTTGACACTGGTCATAAAATAGATTTAAACAATCTTAGGTTAGTAAAAGCAACAGAGAATTAAATGGGTTTAAAACCATTTTCTCTTAAAATAAGAGAGATTTAATGAACACCGATCGTGGCCCTTTGGCAGGTTCCGTGTTGCTTGACTTGGTTGACGCAATCCGGTGAGACGCTCGCTTTAGACAGCACGCTTCATTGGAGCGGAACGAATTAATATATAAGGTAGCGATAGGCATGACACAGTCACTTCTCTTGTGATCAAGAAGAAGGCATGTACTAAAGATGGCAGCATAGCTGCCGAAATACGTATTTAGTTTTTAAACAAACTTTTTGTGGTTAGGAGGTTAAATTCATATATACATGTATTTTGCAACATCACACTCGGTGAGTATTGAGTTTTAAGTAGGTTTCTTTTTTCTTGAATAATTTCTTAACGAAGTCGAAACTGAACTTCTATTCTATCACTCTTTCATTTGGATTTTGTTTAAGCGTCCTAAATCAACAACAAAATTAATATTTTTTACATACCCGGGAATTTGGGGAAAGTAAAAATATTATTTTCGTGAAATAATTAAATTAAGCGAAAGAAAACAAAGATACTTTTGGAGCAATTTAGCAGCTCAGGAAGAATAAAATTTGCTAGTTAGGTACTTTAAATTTAAGATGATACTTTACGGAGTAGTAAAAAGCAGTAGTTATGTTATTTATACGCGTCTGAAGTACTTTTTATGTATTATTGCATTTTGGCAAAATTTAGCTTCATAATTTACGAAGCTAAAGTAAAGGATGTACGAAGCTAAATTAAAGTATCTTACATTTAAATAGGGCACCATCAAGAGGCTATTTTAGTAGAAGAAAATAGAAAGAACGGTTTATGTAAAGAGCACCAAATTATTTGGAAAAACAAGAGCACTGTAATCAAATCCATCTTCGTATATAATTAATCGGTAGTAGAACATATAGATCATTTTTTTAATAAATGCCGATCGATTGTTTAATAAGTTTGTGAATTTTTATACGGCTATCATCTCCTTTGAACTTTCGTAAAATCGCCTTGCCGCTTGCAGTCGGAGGTCACGTTGTAGTCTTAAGGTTCAGAAAATATAATAAAGAAAAGAACTTCATTTATTTAAGCACATTTATTTATAACAAAACGTAGTATATCTCATTTGGAATAAAAATCTCTTTCTAAATAATTCAAGCTGCAACTGAATCTTATTTTAGCAGAAATTCTCGGTTTTAACATTCTGAGTTTATGAGTTGCTATGCAAGAAGAGGCTGAACAGCAACTAATTATTGTAAGTATTATATAAAGTTGACGTCTAAGTGTGCTGTAATTTTGATTGATGGTGCAATAAAATTAAAGATAAGCAGAAGCTCCTCCTCTCATAACTGCAAATAACTTCAGCATACGAAACAATATTGCTCACTTCTGTCGGATTAGTTTGGGGATGCAGTAGTAATCAAATAAGTATATGTCGATATCAACCCCTGCAATTAGTCAGAAGCATGTGTGTGCATGTATGTGTGTGTGTGTGTGTGTTCTACAGGATGAGCCGGGAAAAGAGGAGACGACAGTATGGGTCAATATAAAAAGGTCATTATTCATAGAGATCATGTGCTTTCTTGAAGTCAAAAATGGAAGTTGATTTGCTAGAAAATTTTTCTTGTATTTTTTCTGGCAGTGTGATAAGTTGAGGTGCCCTCTTGTTGAAATCAATATTGTTTGAATTGTAAAATAAGTACTTCAGTGCATCACCTGACGATGATTATTAAGTTGGATGAACTTCATTGTCCTTAAGTCCGCCTATGTGTACAGTTCAATCTGATAAACTGAACGCCATGATATGTTGATTAGTTGATCTGTGTTGGCTAATTCTTTTCTCACTATAAGCCGAACTCTCTATGGCTTGATTTTCCACTTTGAACATAACATTAAATTTTTCCTCCTTTGTTGGTCAACATTGCTTATTGCAGAATAATAAAGCAAAACCTCCAGAACTTGGTCTTTCATTTAAAAATTTTATTTTGCCAAGGTGAGTGCTTCTATAGTTTTACCAAAGAAAGTAAATGTAATGGTTTATACATTTGAGTAGATCCTGTAGCTTTTGAGCAGTTTTTTTTTTCTTTTCGTGACTTACCCTGCAAACTCGATGTTTTTCTCTTCTCACTTATTTAACGCTTATTACGCCTACTTTATCATTTTCGCTGAGATACTGATGGGTTGATAAGGTTGATGGAGTTGCGTTCTTTTCTTTGTTTCTTGTCCAAAATCTCTCTCTTTCATTCTGTATGATTTAGGTTTCCTTTCTTTCTAGTCTACCTTCGTATAATCTTTTTATAATTCTTTCTACTTTCATTCATTTCCTTCTTACTTGTACTTATTCTTTTCCTTGTCCAACGGGTCACTGTTTAATATTTTCATTTCTTCTTCCAATACACTTTTACATGCTATTTTCCTTAGATACCTTATTTTGTTTTTTTGTATTTAATCAGTTTTGAATGCCCTCTCTCCTACCCCCTAATTCAATCTATTGTCCAAAGTCATCATAATTTCTACGTATTTGAAATTTTTTAATTATATTTTATCTTAATTCTCTATTTTTGCATTATATTTTCTATTCTCATATTATTTATTGCCTCCTTGTTTGCTTTTTTTATCATTATTATCCAGTACAAGAAAGAACAAGAGAGGGTTCAAAATGCGTTCTTGTCTAAATTTCGAAATTGTTTCAAACTTCTCTTTTCCTGTTTTTAGTTCAGAATTGTTTTTTTCCCCCTTAGTATTTCTTCTGTTCTCTATTTTTTTTTCTAAATGAAATTAAATATTTTTGTCTATGCCTTCTAAGTTTTTGAAACTTACAATTTTAGTTTTAATTCTGGATAATAAGAAAAAATAATAATAATAATAAGAAAAAATGACAGATTTATTTATCGAATGGTTTCATTTATTATTACTTCGGGACGGAATTATAGGCAGGGTTGGAAAAACCTGTCTTTCTAAAGAACAAACCTTTTGTTTTAAACATGTTTAAAATTGACCCAAAATTAAACAGGTTTTTAACAAAAAGAAAACGCATTTTAAAACACTTTTAAATGTTTCAGATACTCTTACAGCTTACATAAAAATGTATTCTTATTACTACTTGATATTTGTGTAAAAAATACGAAGAATTTTTTCAAACTGGATCACTAATTAAAAGAAAGATGAAAAGTTTGTTGTAAGTTTATTGTTAGATTATGTACTTTTTTTTTAAAATAATGTATGTATTTTGATAATAATTTAAATCATTTAAGACAGAGTATGTTTTATTTAGGATTTACGGACGCGGGGTTTTAAATGATTTTTAAAAAAAGTATGAAGTATTTGGTATCAGCGTACTGAGAAAAATATTCTGTATTGAACTACACTAAAAAAAAACACATAAGTTACTACCCAATAAAAATTTCAAATGCTGTAAGCATATTAAAAATCAAATACAATCCGAGGTGATTTTTTTTTAAATTACTCGATCGCATTAGAACGAAAATACAGACTTGTGGCTTTCAAGACTGGAAAGACTCTATAAGTAATATGTAAAAATATATAGGGTGTTCCATTTAAAATGACAAAGTTATTTCACATCTTAACTCTTCTTTGAATTTTGCAATCGGATTTGACTATAACATGTACGTACAAAGTTTTTTTAATCTCGAACCGGACAGAAATATGATGGGAACACACTTAACGTTTCGTTATAGATTCAGGAGTAACGAAGCTATAAATCTAAAGCGAAACGTTGAGTGTTCCCATCATATTACTGTCCGGTTCGAGATTAAAAAAACTTTGTACTTACAATTTTCATCGGACAAGAACCAACTTCAATTATATCATGTACCTTCGCAATCATATTTGACTATATCATGTACACTGATGTCGAAAAGTTTTAAGACGAAAAGCATTAAATCTGTTGGAATTTGAGTCTTATTGAAACAGCCCATTTGAATTTAGAACCTTCTGCATTTGAGCCTCCCTGTTTCTCTCTCTCTTTCATGACGAGCGGTTGACCATGGTCATAAAAATCCATTCACGAGAGAAGGTAATCTGTTAAGCATTAAGTACGAAAATTCCAAGTAATGAGAACTGCATAATTTGTATTGTGTTATGATTTCTATCACAGTAAATATTAATAAAATTAAGTGAGGTGTACAGTTATATTTTTTGAAGTCATGTTTACCTTAAAAATGTTTTTACTTTAATGTTGATAAAAATAATCCTAACCGGGTTTTGTTATATTCTGATTTTTTATGGTTCAATCTAGATTTACATATTAAAATTGTTAACAAACATTGAAAGATATTAAACCGCCTTAAGTTTGGAAAGTATTTAAATTTAAATTTCAAGTGTGAGCAGTAAACTTGAATAACAAATAAACGAAGTGATCAGAAATAAGAAAATGCTTTTTGTGTTTTATGTGTTGCAATTTGAAATTTTCAAACAGGGAAAGAGATATCATTTGCGATATATTAACATTGGACCAACGATTTCTTTTATTATTACTGGAAACCGTAACCAATATTTATTTAATGTAGAATACCCACGTATTTTTATATTTTTCGTCAATTCAATATTTATTTGTTTAACTTGACTCCGTCCGTATCATAAAAGCAGGTCAGCCGGCTAAATGTTGTTAAGGTTCATAATTGCAAAGCACGGATATATGTACGGTCAGGGGTGTTGCCTTTCGTCTTAAAACTTTTCGACACCAGTGTACCTTTCAAATGGTTTCAAGGAAACAAGTCTGAAGGAATTAAATCGCGAACGCTTACGATGCGCATCGAAGAATCCTGTGTTTAAGAATGAAAATTCTTTACCTGCACATACTCATAGATTAACATTTCGAAAATTACTTTATGTGTAAACCTTCCTAAATCAACCTTTATAATAAATAATGGCAAACAAACTTATGAGCAAAGGTGTACATACAATTGGGCTCTTAGATTTCTTACATAGCATTCGAAAACCGTTCTGGAAACGAAGTAATGCACAGATTGTTAATCTATAGCTTAAACCTGACACTATATTGCAAATTTCTTGGCTATATTATTTGCACGCATGTGTCACGTGCAAATTAATTGCGCGCACAATTACACTTGACAATAGATGTTTATCGTCGTCGCCTCCCTTCATTGTAATTCTCTGCTGAACGCTAATGTATTCATGCGCGTTATAATTCATTGCGCCACGCAAGGAATTAGAATTTCTTCTGTGTGGAGTTTCTTAACGAGAATTCCATAAACGCGTGTGTTAAATTAATAATTTACATTTAAGCAGTATCGAACAGGTAAATTTATTGCCGTGTAAATTGCCTTGAAATTGATAGAATACTAAGCGTCTCCTCACAAAATTAACTTTTATGTAAGCACATACAGGCTTGTGTAATTTTGAAAATTGATTTACGAGTTTTCAAGAAAATTACAGTTCAAATTTGCAACACCAATAAAACGAAGAAATTATTTTATTTTAATTAGGATTACTTTAAGTCTTCATTTTCTTTTAATCACAACACTTCAAAAGATTTTATTCTTTGATCTCATCCTGAAGTCCTACTTATTTTTGGTCATTCCCATTAACTATAAAATTAAAACAATTTGAAAATAAACAGTTCATTTGACGTCACGTCATACAAGATTGCTTCTTTCTCCTCGGAAAATCAAAAATAGTCAGATCGAATTAGCACATACATGAATTTGTCAATGGAATCGTAAAAACATCCCGCAGGGTCACTGTGAAACAAACACGTTTTGTTGAAACAAGTCCGAAACTTAGCGATGAAATTATTTTGAGCGGCGGCGTTGCCTAAGTGCTTTTGGAAGCAATTTTTCTTCTTTGAAGTAAACACTAAGTCACGATCTTCCTCTGAATCCGTTATTATGCGTGTGGCTTTAAATTGTCTAAATATATTCGTTTATTGTAAACGTCCAATACTAATTTATAGGGGACGAGAATAACACACAAGGGTATTTTCATTCTAAAAATGTTATGGGCAAATATTGCTTCTGCTAGGATAGGAATTATCGGAACCATTCGAAGTTAATATAATCAGTGACCGGAAAAATATATTTTAGTGCCATGCTCCGCCTACTATCCATAAGCGGCCGGTAGTGTTAGGGTACGAACATGCCGAAGATGCCTCGCTGTTCACCTTCGATGTTTAGGTCGCACTCAATGCCGCGATATTACCTCGATGTAAAACAAACTTATAGTTTTAAATAGAACCTTGCGTGTCGAAGATTAATAGTAGAGCGCATCTTAGACATGCACGATTTCATTTAAATCTATGCGTTTGTTTTATATCGGGCTATCGAGCGCGACCTAAACATCGAGGGTAAACATTGAGGCATCTTCGACGTGTTCGTATCCTTATAGTCTTGCAGAGAACAGTACAAACGCACAGTCAACTTGCTATACAGATTACTTTTTACATAAAATAAAATTATTGTTGAATTCGTCCTCCAAAATAATGGGTCGACGAAGTATGCAACGGCCAAGAGAATGAATTTGCGGTCGATTTGCTTTTATTTTACATCTCAGTCAGCTGAAATATTAAACAAGGGCAGCGTATTAAAATTAGAAATAAGCTTCTTCAATAAAAATAACTGAAACCGGGCTCTGTTTACAATGATGTAAGTTTTCCAGAAATCTTTAAAATAGCCGGTGTATGATTTTCACAAGTTTGATTTTGAGCGCCTTCTAAGAGGTCTTCATTTAATTTTGTATCACACCTGACTTACGATATAACAAACCAGTTACCTAACAGCTGGCTAACATTGTTTGAAGCTACTGTAAAAAAATAGTTACTACATTTTAATAGTTGTGCAATTACGTATGTGTAATGTTATTTGTCAAAACATCAGGCCGAATTTGGTCACGTGGGATACAATCACTTATGAAAACCCTGTATAAACAGGCTCAATTATTGATCATTCTGCTATTAAAATAAGGTATTAAAGTGATTGTATCCATTCTGATTTTATGTTAATATTTTTTATATGCATTGTCACGAGCAAGTTAAAAATTTCAACGTTTCACTATCAGTTGACAGCTTTGAAGTTGTTTTCTCTTAATGAAGAAGCAGTCAAGTGATAGCAAATCTTTGAGATTGAGACAATCCGAAGCCCATTTAATTAATTACTTACAAAGCAATTAGAGAGTTGTAAGCCGGTGCATTTTTTGCAAGAAAAGCACACATTTGGAATTGTTTCACGGCGTGTTTACCCTATTTCTTCTCTTCTACTTGGTCGATGGAAGAATACGAATAGAAGAATATTTACTTTAGAATAGGATGTGGTATATTTTACCTACTTAGAACGAAATTTTTATATAAATTTTCATCAGACAGCAATTTTCAATGACGAGAAAAACGAAAATTTCAGGATGAAATCTTGAGTACGGAGAAGTCGCATTTAATCTTCATCTAAGCCCACACATTAATATTCATCGAAGTTTCTTCCTTCTTTCGTTCTTAAAAAAAAAACTTCTTCAAAGTTGCTGCTGCTGTCTCGGTGCGTAATTCTGTTCGCTGCTGCTGGAAGATGAGAAAAGAAAAAAAAATGATTGGATATTCTAAAATTCCTGAGCAAATATGGTAGATTAACGGCCATGGTGACCAAAAACATAGTGTTGATATGTGGTTAAAGAAGAAGAACAAGTTCATGTTAATTTCGCTTTTAAAACAGGACAAGACAGAGAGAAAATGCAGTAAATCCATTAGCGATCTTTTTGGTGCTATGCCAATATTCTAAAATTCCGAAGCAAACGTAGTGGATTAACAGCCATGGAGACCACAAACATTGTATTGATATTTTGATTAAAGAAGAAGAATGAGTACAAGTTAATTTCGCTTTAAAATCGGGGCAAGACAAAAAGAAAATACAGTCAGATACACTCGAATAAAACTTTCCAACCATAGTCTTTTTTGGTGGCAATTTTCGTAGCTGAGAAATTCATTTTCCATCTGATGTAGGAACAAAGCCGAAATTATATTCAAAACAGTTGAAAAGTTAAAGAATAAATTGATAATTCAAATCCAAGCACTGACAGAATTAACGGAAACTGAACGTTCAAAGGACGATGAGGATAAAGATGAGGCGAGTGGTAAAATTGAATGCTTTTTCGGGGTCGTTCTCCTTCTCTCCTTCTTCTGGCTTCCGCTTGTATCGAATAACATTTTCTTCTTGTGGATATTTGGCACTTTTTTGCAAAAGGACTTCGTCAGCTCCTGTAGTTACCGAAGTTCTTCCTTGTCTTCTTATCTTTTCCAATATTTTACAAGAAAGGACGAGACGTCGCCTGCAGAAAAGGAATTGATGACGTATTACTACTGGAAGCCAGAAGACGAGAACTGAAGACAGTTAAAATTCGTAGCAAAAAAAGAGTATAAACCAAATTAAACTCCATAAAATTGTAAGAAGAAGGTAATGAGGATTGTCATACGAAAAAGAGGTCCAGAAAGTAGTGGAAGGGCAAATCCAAATTTAAAGCCGACAACTTCTCGTCTCTACGTCTTCATTTTATTCCCTCTTTTCAGTCATTGCTTCGCGAGCTTTCGGACTTGTTTTCTCGTCGTATTAGCGTTTAGAGTAGCTCCAGTCGTAGATAATAGAAGAAAGGTATCCCCCTTGTTATCTTGAGGGTTAAGAAATCGTTTCATTCTTCTTTCGAACGCTCGTCAATGCCTCCATTTCTCATTTTGGATCAAAGTGGTGGTCCTACTATCAGCAATGATTTTCCTGTTGCGCGGCTCCTGATTGGCAATTGAGTGGTTGGTTTTGGTATTTGGTCTTCCCTTTTTTGAGATTTAATTACGTTCAATTATCACGTCGCAGGAACCGTCCCATTAACTTCTTCGTGAATTTTCTTTCCTCAGCTTTTGCTTACCTAAATAAGTGTTAATCCTGACTGATGAAAATGAAGAAGGAATAGTAATTGGCAAGACAGTGGATTCAGAGTGGTTTTAAAAATAAACAGACAATTTATTCTATTTTATTGAGATTCTGCTAAGAAGAAAGAATTGCAGTATTTCTTTCTTTCTTCTCTTAAATCCTTTTAGGTACAATATCTCCTTCCATCAACTTTCTCCATTCTTTCCGATCCTGGATTAATGCTTTCATTTCACTTACGCTTTTTTCTTTGCTGTTCAATTCTTTCATCCAAGTTCTTCTTGGCCTATTCCTTTTCCTTCTCTTTCCTCTGCTGTGTTTCATAACTTTCCTCACTATTCTTCTAGATATACGTTTACATCATTTAAGCTGACTGTTTTCGAACTAGTAATTGGTTCTTCTTTCGTCTCTTCTCTAATTTGCTCATGTTATTGTATTTTGTTTAATCTTGATTTTCCCAGTATTCTTCTCTGGCTGCATTGATTTGTGATTCTGATCTGTGATTCTTTGTAACACCTATGACTCACTGCACATGATAATCACTGCTATGTATTGGAAGAACACTAACTTTTCTGAAGGAACTTTTTATTACTTTCTCTTACAAGAGATTGTTTTTTATTTCAGACTCTTTTATTTGTCCCTGGAGACGCCTGGTCTACTTGATATTTTATCTCTTCAGTCTCTTACCAAACACAATAATTCTTTCTTTTCTTAAAACGGCACGTAATCACTTAAGTGCTCTGGTTTTCTACGAATTCTATTTAAGCGACGATAACTTTCCAAATTTCTTGCTTCATCCATCAGTTGATTCTGTCGATGTCTCTGACCTGTGATGAATTGTTTCCGAGCATGGAATATTTTGTGTTCTTTCATTTTCCAAGGATGTCCTTTATTGGTCTTGTAATTCAGCCATTAATATAGTTGTATTTTCATTGATTTGAGTTCCATTAACTGAAGGTTTTTGTGTCCAAACGTGATCTTTATGTATCTTCTTCATGTCTCCCTCTACACGGGATTCCCATTTTTTTTTCTTTTCCATAATTATGGTACAACACAGGAGATCATTCCTCTAAGACGCTTTCACATGATGTTTATTTAAATGCTCTCTTCCTTGATGTTAAATATGATTTTTGATGCAATCTATCCATTAAATTAGCAAGTTTTCTTTCAGAAAAGGAAATTTTCCATTCAATTTCCTTTTTTCTTCAAAACGGTATTGTTTATCGCATGATATACGTTTGAGGCCTGTCATGAGCAGTCTGTTGCAGTCCAAACAAATAATTATGTGATGCAGCGCTAAGCCATGAAGAATTAGAAAAGACGATAAGTACCTTTCATTTAATAATAAAATTTCATTGTCTCATAAATAACGAAAAAAGAAACAGAAAACTTAAATCCACATTACACTTTTAAGAAACTTTAAATATTTATGCAAGTGTAGGTGCGCAAAGACATTTACTGAAACATTTAAAGAAGCTGCGATGGTGTAGGACGATGTAAACGGAATAAATTTAAGTAAGCCTGTAGGATCATTTTGACAGTTAATGAACCGTCAATTCAATAGGCAATTTCTCTCTACACTGCACACGTACGGGAGGGTCCCTCAGCCGAGATATTAAATGCCCTGCATCGAATTACAAATATACGAAGACGATTTGATTCATGTTGCTGATAAATCAAACTGCCCTAGCATCCCTACATAGATCAATAGAAAGAAATGAAATTCGAAGAAAGATCATAATATGCACTTCAACCGTATAAAGTACAACATAAACTTAAACTATAACATAACATTAGGTTTTAAGGAACAAAAGCTTTCAAAATTATTTTAGTTCTTGGCTTCTTTGTAGGACAAAACTGTGAGTTTATAACAATTACTGCAGTAAAATTTGATTAAAGCTTAGCATATATTACACAAACTAGCAGTTTTATTTCAAATTATGGCAAAATGAGACTATAATCCACAGTGTGTGTGTAATAGTAATTGTGTGTTCTACAGCTCAGAATATTTTATGTGCACATTTATTCTGTACGAAGACTTAGTGATATAAATGTCCCTCGTTCTTTGTAATAATAACGACTTTATTACTTTGACTTAGCAAGAATATACGCTATGGCATGCGCTGGAGTCGCACTGCTTTGTTATTTATTAAAATTTTGTTTTTCTTACGGTACTACCTCCTCATTCATTACAATACACAAATGAAACATCTAGAAACTTCATTTTCGTTTCGGTGAAAAGCACAATGGATCTCGAGAAGTTACATATTCATTAATAATTAATGTTCAAATTACTCTCGTATAAATGAGCTTTGAAAAGAAATAGTTATAATTGGCCTTTCAAAATGTATGAGTGGAAAAGTTTCTGTCGGCAGAAATTATCCAAGCTTATTAAAATAGTATAATTGAAGACCTGACGAAAAAAAGTGAACGGATAGGCCGTCTAAGAAAACATTTACGTGTAATGTACAATGTTTCATTTCTTAAATGCAGCAGAAATCATTTGAAGGCCGCTTTGTGCAAAAGAAAACTCGCTGTGAGCAGAACAAACGCCGATTTTGACATGAGAGTTTCAATTTCCAAAACAAAGGCCGTTATTGCAAAGTAAAGGCCTCTGGGTGCAAAAAATTTTCTGGAATTTAGTAGGTCTACAATTGTTAGCGTTTATCAACTCTCATATTTGAAAAATTTGACGTATTTCGCTTATAATTCTATTGACAGTTCATATCCAAGTGAACTAGATTTGTTTGTACAGCATTTGAGAAAAAGTAATTTTATGTAAACATGGAAATCTCGAATGAAAATTTTCGTGCCATGATTTTTTACGATTTCAAATGTGGTCTAACGCCGAAACAATGCCTCAATCGGCTTCATTTGGCGTTTGGAGATGAAGCACCATCAAAGAGCAGTGTTTATAATTGATTTGCCGA
The DNA here is from genome assembly GCA_036172665.1 of Prosopocoilus inquinatus. Taxonomy (NCBI): domain Eukaryota; kingdom Metazoa; phylum Arthropoda; class Insecta; order Coleoptera; family Lucanidae; genus Prosopocoilus; species Prosopocoilus inquinatus. Next base: position 26,646,377 of record CM069876.1, on the reverse strand, counting down.
ATTCCAGTGTGAACGTACCTCTCTCAGTGACGAATTTCGTGAAGGTCGTCCATCAACATCTGTTGTTGCCACTAATGTAGATGCTGTGCGTGAAATGCTTTAGCGAGATCGACATATGACATACTGTGAGATTCAAGCATCCTTACGCATTGACATGAAAGCAATACACCAGATTTTGCATGATCATTTGAACGTACGAAAGCTTTGCAGTCGTTGAATCCCACACAATTTAACAGAAGCGCAAAAGCAGGGTCGTGTCAAATGGGTCGAAGAAATTCTCAAGAAATTCAATGGAGGTCGTTCAAATTTAGTTTATACCATCGCTACTGGTGACGAAACGTGGATCTATTCGTACGAGCCAGAAAGTAAACAACAATATACCGTTTGGGTATTTCAAAATGAACCAAAACCAACAAAAGTTGTCCGTTCACGCAGTGCTGCGAAGCAAATGATTGCTTGTTTCTTTGGTTTAACTGGACATGTAGCAACCGTGGCTTTAGAGGATCGAAAAACCGTGAATGCTGATTGGTATACTACAACTTGTTTGCCGGAAGTCATCGATAAAATAAGAAGAAACAATCGAAATCGACGAATTATTCTCCATCGTGACAACGCCAGCTCTCACTCAGCCCGACAAACACTTGATTTTTTGTCCAACAAAAATGTTGAATTAATAACTCATTGTCCGTATTCACCTGATTTATCACCTAATGATTTCTTTTTGTTCCCAAATATCAAAAATAAAATGCGTGGTGAGCGATTTTCGTCGGCTGAAGCAGCGGTTGTAACATTCCGGACACTGGTTTCTGAAGTACCATCTTTAGAGTGGAAAACGTGCTTTAGAAATTGGTTCGAGCGTATACAAAAATGTATTGACGCCAAAGGCGAATACTTCGAAAAACAATGATACCGTTCACCAAATTTCATTTGCGTTTTTTCATACCGTTTCCAGAAACTTTTCCAGCAGCCCACGTACACGTTTCCTGATTGTATCGTATTTTACATTAAAAGTTCAGCTAATATTATTTAATTCTCCTCTATTATAACTGCAATTATTTCACGTTTGCCTTAATTAATTTGTCGATTTCAGCTGTAATTTAATTTTTGTAGTAAACTACGTGAAGATAGAAATTGAATCAAAAACTTACTGGAAAGCAGATTCCAAACTTCTGCATCCCAAAAATATTCGAACCAAATAAAATAAGGTGGTCTGAAACGCTCCTTAAACTTATGCTAACCTCTAGGATAAGAATATTAATAGGAGATTTGAGTGATTAATTCACGAGGTAAAATAAACTATTTTTTGTTTAGTTCAGGGCTTTTACGGGATCAAGGCCCATTCTCAACTTAGTTTTGCCAACAAAACATACGAGTATAATTGCTTTTAAACTGGTTTTAATGGATTGAACGTTCCAGTGAAAAATACTAATATCATATTAAGCCATTTTGAAGTGCAACTGAAACATAGTTCTCTCGGATGATTATCAAATATCAGATGAAAGTATGGAACTAGAAGTCATTCTCATAAGCGGCGTGTACTTTGCGTTTGTTACTGAATATTCATCGCATTAGGCGTTTATGATAATTGGAGCGGTACATGGATCGGGGTAGAAAAGTAAGATAGAACGAATGAAAGTGACCATGAATATCCACGCAAATGTCCTAGGATTGATGATGATCCTATAACTTTCATCTCTTTGATCTTTTCACTTATGGCTCTGTGTTCCTACTACCCAAACTTTGTGCAACTCAATTTATGAACACATACTCTATGTTTTTCTAAGAGATTATCGTAGATTCTATATGAAACTCTCTAAATTATTATTTTTTTTTCGGGTGATTGGCCCATTATGTTGTCTTATCTTCCATTTTCAGAGGTCATAATTCGTAGTGCGTTCTGGTAACAATTTCCTTTCATCTTTTTCTGTCTTGTACTTTCTGCTTCCGATTTTTTACCTTCATTGTTTACAAATTCTCCATTTTTTTGGTCTATTCGACATATTTAAGTTTCCTTTAGTTATTTTCTTCATTTTGGTACTGTTCTATTGTTCGTTTTCTTATTTCTCATTATTTGTCTTGTCGTTTTATACATTCTAATTTGATTGCTTAATTTTCTTACCTTTAGTAGTACTTCAATTATTGACTTCCACTTTATCAAGATACGCACAATTATTTCTGCTTTGGTTTCAAGTTTAAACGCCCTAGCTGCTGCTGTATGGTATACGAGGATCGTTCAATAACTACGTGGCCTAATAAAGAAAACGTAAGTTTCTGGACTAAAAGAAAATTACTTTGAATATAGTCTCCTCCTCGCTTCACACACTTATTCTAACGTAACTCCAAACTGGTTGTTCCGACCGTCTAAATTATATTTAAAATACCTAGGCACCTTGAACGGGTAACCGGAGATATTAGATAAATAAATGTTGAATGTAAAAATGTACTGTCAGATGAAAATAAATATTATTACTGGAGTACGTTTTCATTAAAGAATCTTCACAATAAGTAACACTGGCATTGAAGGTAGATGAATCCAAGTCCGCAAAATAACTATATACTGCTGCGATTACCACGAAATTGGACAAAAATCTCTTACCACCTAGCCATTTCTTTAGATTTGGAAATAGATGATAATTGCTGGGAGCCAAATCTGGGGAATAGCGCGAATGAGGTACTAACTCGAATCTCAGTTCATGAACTTTGACTATTGCGATCGCAGACTTGTGGACAGGTGCATTGTCCTGATGGAAAAGCACTCTCTTCTTTGCCAAATGAGGCCGTTTGTCTTTGATTTTGTCGCTCAATTATTGCAACAAATTGGCATAATAGTCACCATTTATTGTTTTTCTCTTTTCTAAATAGTCAACGAAGATGATGATCCCAAAAAAAACCGTTGCCATAACCTTTCCTGCTGACAAAGCGGCTTTTACCTTCGTCGATGGTGGACGACCTTTGTGTGTCCATTGTTTGGACTATATTTTGGTTTCGGGAGTGTAAGGTTTCATCCACGGTTATCTCACGCACTTTTACTCGACAATCATCCAATACAATACGGTGGACTTTTTCAATAATATCCGAGACAGTAGCCGTTTTTGGACGTCCATTGCGTTGTTCATGTCTTGTGCTCATGTGACCACGCTTAAATTCGAAAACCCTGTTTTTAACCATGGAAGACGAAGAAGAGACTCTAATAATGTTAACGTCAGTGAAGAATGTCTTCTAAAATCAGCAACCTTCTGTTTTGTGGAAGAAATTCAAAAGCATTTAAAAGAATATACAGTGGTGAACATTTTTTTGACTTCTCAAGAGACTAAAATCCTGAAATCAAAATTACGCACTACAGGAATATGTGGCAACAAACTAAGTATATTTCTTTTTCATTTCTCAAAAAAATAATCTTCGTCACATTAGATGGAACCAAATAAAAACATTTTTCAAATTAGTTTTCGCTCAGGGATCAATCATCGGTCTGATATTGTTTATTTACATACCGTGTATCAGATGGACATATAATTTAGCCGAGGTTTGAAGGTAACTTTTAATTTGTCATTAGTGTGATACAATTGGGAAACTTGAAGCTATAATTCGGAGAGTGGTAATGAATGAATGAAGTAAAATTAAACTTCGAGAAAATAACTTATGTTCAGTTTGGCAACAGTAAATCTGGGGAATATCGCGAAAGTTTAAACTAATGTGCAATAATATGAAACTGGGTGCAGTTTGCACTTGATGACATCTTGTCTTGCTCCGAACAACTCCAGATGTCCATCAAGAAGTTAAATAGTACCTGTTACAGTATCTATTTTGAAATAAAATACGATCGCAGTCAAGAAGTAATCCAATGTGCATCTTATAAGACTAGAAGGGTTTGTATTTACTGTACAACTGTAGTTATTAAAGATGCCAATAAAAAATCTCAGGTTAAATAATGTGTATAATGCAGATAAAGGTGGTCCGCCACAGTTTTCAACTGAAAAGAGGTTTCTTCCAGCAATACTAACGCCTCGTCCTCAAACAATTGTTGGCAGAAACTCTTGCCATCTCTTTTGAATTGAAAATTTAACCATCTCTACCTTTCAACATTCCAGCCGTTTTCACAACAACTGTATCTTGAAAAGATGAAATGACGTAACATTACAGAAGAATCTTGTTTGAATAGTTAAGTTTTTGTAACTCCAGTTACCCCAAAAATGTCCGACGTTTACCATTTAAAGAATCTGGTTCTAATTGAGGTATCCATTTTTTTATTTTACCTTCAGAGAATGAATAGCTCGGAAGAATAGCAATTATAACAATTATAGCAATTATAACAATTAAAAAAAATAACACATTTCATTGTTTTTGTTTTACAGTGTATACAACAATAACAATATACAGTATACTGATTGAAGACTTTTACGTTAGCCAATACATATCTCTTGAAGAGCAACAGAGACATACGACTCGCAATATGTCACGCGCTTGCTCATTTACCGAAGCAAAATGCTACATTATAGAAAGAAAGAAACTGCTATTGGCTAAAGTGATAGTTTTCAGTCGGGTATAACACGTATTGTGCATTATTTTTAAGAAAAACTAACTTGAATGGTTGGATTCTTTCAGCGAATTCATTGCAAATCAATACTCCTGTTTTGAAGTGTTTCCTTCACTTAGTAACTGTAATGTAAATACACAATAATGAAATTCTGATATAATAACAAATTACAACATTTGCTTACACCAGTTTCATTGCAGTCCTTTGCCAAATACGGGTAATGCAATAAATTATGTGCCGGCTTGTAACAAACATGCGGCATTAAATTTTTAAGACGACAAGGCCATTACTGTTAACAATTTATCTCTAATCTTAAATCCAGCGCACTGGACAGAATTATTTATGCTAGCCTTACTTTCTTGGAACAGTTTTAAAAAATTTAGTTAAATGTTAATGTGTATTGATTTTCCGTGATGTAACATGGTAAATAAAATGATTAAGCATAGACGTCAAAACTACATTAAATTATAATGCGTAGTAGCTCACAGTGTCGTGAGATTTAGGGGAGAATTTTAGATATTGTGGCGGAGAGAGATTGATTTATTATTAGAAAACCGTCTCATCATATCCGATTTATAATCGAACGCGTCTTAGAAATGCAGAAATAATTAAGATTGATGTCCGCTTTAAGTGTCTCTGCATAAATGACATTTATTTCACATTAAGGTGGACTGAATAACAAATAATTTCACCTAACGTTTGCGTTAATATTTGACATTAAGAAATGGAGGAATTTCTTAAATGAGGGGCAATCATATTTACTGATACTTTCAATTTCCTTGATCGTTAAGGTTTCTGCGAGTATATTGTGATTATGTTACAGGGACGAAGATTGTTAGTCTGGGTAAACATGCATATATTCATAAAGATTTTAATTTATGTTTTTTTTCTTGTTGATGTATAGGTACTTTTGAAACTCGTCTCGGTCCTCAACACACATATATGCTAATTTCAACTTTTTTTTATTGTTGATACTATACTAGATTTATATGGAGATCAGTATACAATCTTTTGCTCGCATTTTTTTATTAACATGTATTTCAATATCTTTTAAATATCTGGTTAACAACGTAAAAAATATGAATTAAATTATTAATAAAACTCAATATGTATGCAATACATTTGGTTTCTTTTGAATATCATAAAAGCCAATTGACTGTTGATGAATATTTTAAATGTACGAGTTTCTTTAAAGGTCTTTTTACGCATGTATAAAACCGAAGTGTCTGAAATTTATGAAACTGAAGCTAGAATGAACAGAAAACTTTGAAACTCGCTAAACTAATCAAGCGTGAAATCTTACGACAGCATTCTTACGTAAAAAGAAAAAGACTACGAGGCAAGTACACATATTCTGATGGAAAACTCTTATACCTCACAAATCGTTAAATTAAATTTAAGAAGAAAGTAAATTATTTCACTCCCAAATTATATCATTAAAATATAAACGCAAGTTAATTTTATCAGCCATGTAGTTATAGCAATAAACTGGGAGTTACAGTTAACTTGTGTTTATAATACAGGGCGGCATTAAACTTTAACTCATTTAAATTCTTCCTTAATAGTAAGTACATTGGCACATCTTTTAATATCACTACTACTACATTAAATGATAATGCGTTTTCATTAAATTTAGAAGACGCTTCCAAGGTTTACAGCGACAATTTAACTCACAGATATTGCCGAGTCGGAATTCGACATAAAAACCTCCAATCTGGCACAAATATTTCTAATTTCCTTTTACGAATTCATGTCGTACCTTCGCTTTCCATTTTGTAATTTAACGTTTACATAATAATTTTGATGAGGCACGGTCGTATAAATCATGTAAATTCACGCGAACAAAAAAATTTGTCATCCATTCTGGGAATGTGTGAGTTTTACAGTATTAATAATAATAGATAAATATTAAATTTTAAAGATCCTTAACGAATTACAATTACAGATGTGCGTGACTGAATTTCAAAGTATCATTCGGTTCATTTGTTTAAAGCAAAATGGAATGGAAAGTTTAACGTTGTCAATGAATGAGCTTATTGTGACGATAATTTACAATTCGCGTCTGTAATTCACGACCCATTTAATTAAACTCGGAATTCAATATATCTTCGTTTATGAAGTTAATAACACGTAACTAAATACGCTTAATAAGAATTATTAAATCTAATTGTTCTGTCAGTAGCACTAAACTTCACAGTTTATACGCAAATAATGTCGAGTTTATTCATAGAATACTTTATTCCTGACTTTCATCTCAACAGATTTCTAAAGTTAGATGCACTATAATCTAACTTGAAAATCTGATAACTTTTTTTGGACATTAAACGTAACACAATCCGAGTTTTCAAATTTCAAAGTTTCAAAATAGAAATAACATTTACGTTTACTTCAATTTAAATCCAGCAGCTTATTTGTGAGGGTTTTTATTTCAGTCGTAATGTTTATTCGGTTATCATTTTTGCAGTACGAACAAGTTTCAAATTACCATCTATAAAGCGAATCTAGTCGTCGGAATGTAAATCATTCCATGTAACAGTAGTAAAATTGAGTGTGCATGCGAGTTCAAGTGCAGTCGATACATGCTTGAAAGTAAAATGTATTTAGTATACACAGTCGATGTTTAAAGTTCGTGCCAGAACAACTTCAAACCAGTAATCATTCGTTGCGTTTTATAGATGGGTAGGTGTGTGAGGATAAATAGTTTCAAATCTTTGAGATTGTTAGGAACTTGTATATTTTCGTAGTCGTAGGAAATTATAGTAAAGTCTAGTGATTTTTTAAGATGCGATGAAGTAATACTTATTACAAAAATCCGAACATCAACATATTTTGATGCAATTTAGTACACGTGTAACCATATACACAAAAAATCGACTTTAATAACTTTTCACAACTTCCTCGGATACATTTACTACAGCTTATGTAAATATGATACACGCATACTCTGACAATAGTAGCGTCTTCGATACTCTCAATCATAATACCTTATTAAATAAGTTAGTTACGTATGGCGTTCGTGGCTCTGTAATAGCAGTGGTTTCAATCCTAACTCTCAAATCAGACTCAAATTGTTTCTGCAAATAAGGTCCTTTCAACAGCGCTTAGGATTTAGTTTGAAATTCCACAAGGATCAGTCTTGGAGCCTCTTTTGTGTGCTATTCTTGGCTATGGTAAAAGCACTTCTTTTTAGAATGTCCTGATATGTCACTACTAACAATTCTGTAATTCTGTAAATAATCTTGCCAAATATGCTACTGATGGAGTTAACAACATGTGAACAAACTCATTGATTCTGAGTTCAAATAAAACACATTTTAAAGTTAGTAAATGAAGAAGATTAGGTAGTCTCCTTTTTTATAGAGGGTTGAAGGATCTTTTAAAGACAACCCCCTAGGCTAAGCGCAATGCCAGAGGTTGTGTTGGATTCCTAACAATGACTTTCACGGGCAGGATACCCGAACGTAATAAACCCCCTCTCCCCCTTTTCTGTTGTTCACTGGGCTCGTCTGCCAATCAAGCTGAATTCTTTTTAGGCCCACCCAGTCTTCTTCAATGGTATCACTATAAGGTATGTTCATTGCAGTAAAGTTAAAGTTACATAGATTTTCCAAACTGAACAATTTAGTCCTTCGTTGACTAGCTTCCTTAAGGTACGCTCAACTGGCACGCAAGTGCGCTTTACGGTAGCATTTAGCACGTGTTACCAGACGGTTCGGGGTGTACACCCATCATATTGTCCTTCTGGTAAAGTCAGACCTATTTGATCTCTGCTAGCTCTCGAGACTAGTGCCAGAAATGACATTGTGGTTGATCCGTCAGGACGGATTTCTACACCAACCCTAATTTTGTATACACGGTATAAATTACTACTCCCACGAGTTCAACCCGACTGACCGGAGGAGATCTTCCCCGAACTCACTAGGGGGCACAGGAAGGTTCAAAAAACCGGTCCCCGCAATACCAGTTTACATCACTAGTGGGATGTTCGAACTGACGCCTTCCAGATAAGGGTCTGTGCAAGCCAGGTCACTGGTCATTCAACTCGCATGGGCTCGTCACACTCGTAGGGCCCTTATCCAACATCACATCAGAAGAGGTTCCGGTGATGTTGTGGAATCCACCACATCGGTTATTAAGGATCCCATCCGTCAGGGATGAGCAAAAGTCGCAGTCGTGTTAGTTAGCTCTTTATTATCAATTCAACATGTTGCTGCTATCATATTATTTGTCGAAACGTGTACTAATTGAACGTCGCCATTTTAAACAGTATCGCGGATGAAATGGAAGCGCATATCTATTTGCTTGCTCCTATTGTGATGCACAGGATTGTCAGCTAGTTTTAGAGCTTTCATATTATCAAAAATTTTGTTGCAAATCGTTTTTGATTGCAGTGAAAATCTCGAGCAGCCTCTGTACAGCTGTTTCAGCCCTGTTTGGTGGTTCTTCAGCAGAGACATAGTTCGACATTCCCACTGCAAATAAAAAACGACTTGTCCAATTTATTCGCAATTGCGATGTAATAGTGATGAACAGATGAAACAGCGACGACATTCTACGATCGCTTTTTGACATTGCAGTGACGAAGCTCCAAACAGGGCTGAAAGAGCTATACAGAGGCTGCTCGAGGTTTTCACTGCAATCTAAAACGATTTGCAACAAAATTTTTAAAACTTTCATTATACTCTGACAGCAAGCATGGCCGCCTTGCATGGGGGATTTATTAGGTAGCAAATCCCCTTCAATTTGTCTATCCTTCTGCAATTATCAGGTCAAAAAGCGTTCGTAGGATGTCGCTGTTTCATCAGTTCTCAAATTATCGTTAAGTACGGTTATTTCTCCTAGTTCTTCAACACCTGCCTGCTCTAATAATCATCGCAGATACAGGACTTCATTTATACAATCATCCCCATAAATTCAGCTTCGGTGGAAGACAGAGCTACCCGCGTCTTTTGCTTTCTAGGTTCCCGTGAAATGGGATTCCCATTTAAAATGAATAGGTAACCGGAGTATGATCTCCTGTCGTTTGGACAATTTCCCCAATCCGGAGAACACGTTTCGCTGCTCTGCAATGAATGTCACCATAACAACTACTGCTTTGCGATATGGCTATATCTGGTCCGATGCTTATGGCTAGATAAGTCAAGGCACCAACTAGTTCTCGATACGGTCGTCCTTTTTCAAATTCAGTGGGGAGTCATTCTAACTTGGTGAGTTTAATATTATAGTCCATCGATGTGCTAATGGGTTGACATTCATTCATATTAAACCTTTTTAGCAAGTCATCGACGTATTCTTTTTGACTAATCGTAGTGGTGCCCTCTGTTCTTGAAAATTCCTCGTCAAACAACGTGTAGGCTCACCTAAATCCTTGAATTTTAAATGAGAAGGTAGATATTAAAAAACTTTGTCAATTTTCTTGATATCGTGACAAGCAATCAAGATGTCATCCACATAGATGGCTGTCAAAACAGAATCTTCGCCGGAGTTGAGTTGATACAGATGTATCAACTCCAATCTGTCTGGCACTGAAATCCTTTAATACTTTGTCAAACTTCTTGTACTAACTTCTTCCAAATTGTTTCAACCCGTATAAGGATTCTTTTAGCAAGAAAACCTTGTCACCAGAAGAAATCTCTTTCAAAATCTTCCTTGCTTTATTGCCCTTTTCCGTATTTGGATTGTTATTACATATCGTCATGCAGGCTTCTCTGAAATGTTGAGGAATTTCCATAAAAAAATCTCCTCTTCGAGGTCACCGTTGAGGTAAGCCGCTATCACGAATTCTTTCGTCATTTTCCTTGGTAAATAGTGAGAAAACCCCTCGACCACATTAATTCACTGAAAGCGAATACGTATTTCGGTAACGAAGTTACCATCTTCAGCGCTAAACTGATATTAAACTTTAAAACAACAAATAAACTAAACTAGACTAGCCGCACTCCCCCCCTCATTTTCTTTGTACCGTATTATGCATGCAAAGCAAACCGGGATTCTTCGAAAATCTAAAGGTCGAAGAGGCAAGAAGCGGTCGGCCCGGACTTCTCAAAATTCATTAATCTATTCCTATTTTTGTGAATCTCCAAGCTTTCGAAAGAATCTAGGTTTGTTTTGTTATTAATTTGTTTGATTAAATCTATTTTATTTACCGAATGATTGTTTTCAAGCATGTGTAAGGCAACACTGGATTTATCAAAGCGTTTGTATTTTAAATGAGCCAAGTGTTCTTTGAATCTAATTTTTAAGGATCTTTTTGTTTGCCCTACATAAATTTGATCACAATTTTTACAACTAATTTTATATATACCTGATTTATCCTCCGAATCTACTTTATCTTTTGGATTTCCCAGCAACGATTTTAAGCTGTTATTGCTGGTGTAAACTATTCTTAAACCTAATTTTTTAAAAATTGTATTCAACCCTTTAGTATATTGAGGATAAAACGGCATTTTTACAATTTTCTTATAATCTACCTCACCTATTTTGTCAGATTTTAGTGTGGTTATTTTATTAATCTCTAATTTTTGTTTTTGTTTTCTAATAATGTTATAGATTACATCGGGTTAAAGTTTAATATCAGTTTAGCGCTGAAGATGGTAACTTCGTTACCGAAATACGTATTCGCTTTCAGTGAATTAATGTGGTCGAGGGGTTTTCTCACTATTTATTTGGATTACAGCCACAGGTTTTGTGTTGCTTTGTGATTATTTTCCTTGGTGTTTAAATTTTGTTTGTCATGGCTGCAATGCTTAGCCAATTATCCTCACTCGAGACATGATGTTTTTCGAACATCATGTCGACTATACTGCCAAGTGTTAATAACATACGCTCAATTTTTGTTTCCGTCCTAATCCTCTCCTCTTTCCATGTTCTTCAACGATGTTGTTGTTAATATGGGCAATCTGCCAGCTAAACGTTTCCATTTTTGGCCTCGAAGGCTCTCTGCCTACGAAGCAGTTGAGTTAAGTGGTAAGTAATCTCCCTATATGGCCTGTTATACAATTTATTCTTTCTTTGAAATAAATCGTCTTCTCCAATCAGTTAAATATGAGCTTAGCGGTTTAGTATAGCTTGAGCCCTCACTTCTTCCTTGTCTACCCTCCCACTACCCAGAGTCCTCTCTCTTTCAAGCAGTGGTAGGTCTAATGGGGCTACTCTGGCTAGAACTTGGACCGCTTTCGTAGCTGTGGTAAACTGAAACGCTTTGGTAGCTCGTGAGCTGCTACTCATATTTGCTTAGCTTTACGGTTCGCGCTTACACCGATGCGGAAAATGAGATAATGGACTGGGTTAATGTGTGTTCTTTTCACTGTCCACATAAATCTTCGGTAAAGACCAGATTTTTAGGTCGTAAAAAGGTAGAAAAAAGGTACCTAATTTAGGTGACATAATTAGGATTTTATTTTCTCATGGCAGGTAAAATGCGTTCAATTAAATCCGTTATCGAGATGGCTTGGAACTTGCTTTTATTTTATACCGGCATGTCGTAGCTTAGTACGTATATTGAATAACTGCGAACTGTCAGCGGTGTTTACTGTCAAAGGTTTTGTTTACATTTTCGAAGTATTGTGTTCCGTTATTTGTGTTGTTGCTTTAATTCCTTTAAAAAAACAGTTCTTTTGGGAACTAAACTGCCGAGAAATGTTTACTACTGAACATAGAGTGTTTATGTTAGAATCGTATTTTCGAAATGGACGTAAAATTGACGGCAATTGGGTATATTCTAGACCAGATTGTTTAGAAGAGTTCAGAGCTAAATTTCCGGAGTTGATTATTGACTACAACCATTTTAATGCTACGCTGGATCGATGTGTTACGCTATTTCGTGAAACTGGAGGTGTCTTAAGAAAGGAAGGTTCTGGTCGTCCTCTTAAACGAAGTCAACAGGTTATCGATGATGGACGAGAAATCATGCAAAATAACCCAAAAACAACTGTTCGACAATTAGCGCAACAAATGGAAGTTTCAGTTGGAACATCTCATACGATATTAAGAAAGGATTTACATTTATATCCTTATCGACTAACAGCAGTTCACGAATTGAAAGACATTGATATACCGCAGAGGTTAGAATTTTGCCAATGGTTTATAAACACTTTAAATAATGATGACGATACCCTACGGATGACTTTCTTTACTGATGAATCGTGGTTCTACTTGTCTGGATATGTAAATTCGCAGAATATGAGATCTTGGAATTCAGATAATCCTCATATGTTTGTTGAACGTCCATTGCATCCTGAAAAAATTGGTGTATGGGCCGCTATAAGTGGCAGACGATTAATTGGACCAATTTTCTTTGAAGGTGTTTATAAATATATAAATCATAAAAATAATCTTTAAACTTATATTCGCATGTTAATTTTTAGGTACGCTTAATGCAACAAGATACCGAAATGAAATTTTAAATGAATTTTTGGAGAACGTTCACGATGATGAGTTAGAAGGTGGTTACTTTCAACAAGATGGTGCAACACCCCACTGTACAGCAGAAACATTGGCCATGCTTCATGAATTTTATGATGACCGAATTATAAGTCGCAACACTCCAACACCATTTCCTCCGAGGTCGTGCGATTTAACACCTTGTGATTATTTTTTATGGCCTTACCTTAAAAATTCAATATTTGCAACCCCTATGAACTATCTAGAAGAACTACAGCACCGAATAAGGCAAAAATTTGAAGAAATTAATCAAAATCCGAACTTGTTAGAAAATGTAGTCGTGAGTTCCCTTAAACGTAGAGTTTTAAAATGTTATGAAGTAGGTGGTGGGCATTTTAAGCACCTTTTGTAAAAAATAAATGTTTTCGTTAATTGCATTCTCTTATTCAATTTATAGAAAATCATAAATGGGTATAAAAAGTTGGGTTATGTTTATTATAATCATGTGGCTTAAGTTAACGCGACTTCGTAAAATTTGCATTTGACATAAGCCAAAAGAACTGTTTTTTTTAAAGGAATTAAAGCGACAAAACAAATAACGGAACACAATACCTCGAAAATGTAAACAAAACCTTTGACAGTAAACACCGCTAACAGTTCGCAGTTATTCAATATACGTACTAAGCTACGACGTGCCGGTATAAAATAAAAGCAAGTTCCAAGCCATCTCGATAACGGATTTAATTGAACGCATTTTACTTAAAAACGATCATAAAATTAAATAAAACATTAACATTAAAATCATCGTCCTGTATTTTTATTTTAAATCGTTGCATGTCATCAGTCGTTCAGCCGATGTGGTAACGGGGTAACGCATACATAGAGCACTCTCAGCATGTTTGAGCGTGGTAAGACAGTAGTTGGTACCGGCTGAACGTGCCCAATGACTTCCATCGAAACAGTTTTTGGTGTCCTGATGAGTTCATTGTAAACGCAAAGTAAGAAAAAATATTATTTAAATATAAAATTAATATGTTGATCAGCTCACTTACTGGCTTGCCATAAACTCTGATTTTAACTTTTGACCTATTTTTTAAAATTAGTTTGTCATTGCTGTGTTGACCCTGTATCGGTTCACCTGAGAGGTCTGCGTTCAGATCACCATAGCAACGAAATTTAAAACAAAATAGCGACATCCTACAATCGCTTTTTAACCTGACATTGCAGTAGGATAACAAATTGAAGCAGATTTGCTCCTAATAAGTCCCCCATGCAAGGCATCACTATTACATCGCAATTGCGAATAAATTGGTAAAGTCGTTTTTGGTCTGCAGTGGGAATGTCGAGCTACGTCTCTGCTGATAAAGCCCCAAACAGGGCTGAAACAGCTGTACAGAGGCTGCTCGAGGTTTTCAATGCAATCAAAAACGCTTTCCAACAATTTTTTTTTTAACTTTCATTCTGCTTTGACAGCAAGCATGGCCGCCTTGCATAGGGGACTTATTAGGAGCAAATCCGCTTCAATTTGTCTATCCTACTGCAATGTCAGGTCAAAAAGCGATCGTAGGATGTCGCTGTTTTATCTGTTCATCACTATTACATCGCAGTTGCGAATAAATTGGGCAAGTCGTTTTTGGTCTGCAGTGGGAATGCCGAGCTACGTCTCTGCTGACGAAGCCCCAAACAGGGCTGAAACAGCTGTACAGAGGCTGCTCAAGGTTCTCACTGCAATCAAAAACGATTTGCAACATTTTTTTTTTTATTTAAAACAAAAATTCCTTGAAATATTTTTTGTATCTTCAGTAGTTACTGAGATGTAACCCGAGAATGCATTGTTGGGACACCTTGTATAACTGAACAACTGGTTAACATTAACGTATCTGATCATATTACAACTTGTTACGTGAATGAGCTTATATAACTCAGATTAGTGAAGGGTTAATTCAATATTTGTTTTATTATTTAACTCAGCTAACCTGCTGAAGAGACAGACACGCTTTTAGGGCGCTAAGTTTAAAATGTCTATGTGATGGGTCAGCAATTCAGCTGCTTCTGTTATCTGAACTCGGCCATTGTGTCAGTTACAATCATGCTAATGACAATTTATTATTTATTTATTTTAGATGGCGAGAGCAAAAAGAACTCCGTTTAGATACAAATATTTCTATTTATGCGAAAAAATGTAATATTTGGGTGAAAAAAACGCAAATTAGGTAGAAACAGTTGCAGTAGTTGAAAAAAAAATTAAAAAAGGTAATTTAGGTGAAGTAAAGTTTAGCCAAATGGTTCCATTTCCAATGAAATGAAAAGACATGCAAAGAGATCTTTAAAACCCTTAAAACTGAAAGAAGGCATTTTACTCAAAGTTCGGTTCCTTACTCTTCGGCAACAACTGCCACGATCATACTGATACGATCTCCAAAATATAGGTATACCGAACAACATGATTATGTTGATTTGTTAGGTGCTACTTCATCGTATTCTCCACATGCCCAATGGGAGATAAGTCAAAGCAAATGTAGTTATCCGAAATAATTTGGAATTTTTAGAGATCCATTCTGCATCCGAATGGACTTGCTTATGACGCCGTTATATGATGTTTAAGAGTTAAGGGTGGAATCAGATAAAGTTTGAAGATTTGCTGGACAGTAATTGCTGGAAGAGTAACTGATAGTCTTAGTCTACCTTACTAAGTAACTACAACTGCAAACTTTGAAATGTGGTGTCTAAATCTTAAGTGATGATTTTGCTGCCCTGTTCTATAAGCAGTTCGGCGATTTTATTTTATAAATCAGTGTTTCTCAATCTTTCGCATAGCAAGGAACCTTGGAGCACTTATATTTGTTTCTGAGGAACCCCCTGAGCACTAAAATATGAGATATCTAATGTTTCAACCAAATATCGACATCATACTACCTTTATGTGACACATTTTTTGTGAGGTGATTTCCATGTTTATTTGCGGAGGAACCAAATCCCCTTTGTGGAACCCAGGTTGAGAAACGCTGTTACAGACCATGGAGATCGGCATCACAGAATAGGATGTACCAGAAGTCTCATTCTGATGGTTATTTTCTAAATGAGAACCCGTTCTCTCGGAAAGACTTAAACCAGGAAGAGATGGGCATGGGTAATCCTGTTAATCTTTTCCTAGCAGAAGTCTTTACATCACATGGATTATTAAATTTTTGAAACAAATAACTTTCACATAGTTTTGACACTTTTATCTTAGAAACGGAACAATACCTTGAGTTTTAATTTAAGAAACTTCAAACGAACATGATTTCGGTATTTACAAATACACAAACGTCACATATTACATCAATTGATTATAATCATCCATTTTAGTATAAGATTTAAGCTTTCATATAATGATTTTCTTCTTTCTTTTCAAGTTTCTAATATTTTGAAACAATTTACTATTATTGCAGCTTTAACAGTAGTTTAATTTGAAAGCTGCTAAGCCTCGGTAATTCAAGACTTGCATTTCCTATTGACTAATCAAATACTAAATTCGTCAATCAGTTCGTCAATTTGAAAGATTTGCAAAAATATGTATCGGCAAGAATGCTTCCAGAATTAAAATTTAATCACAGGAAAAAGTAGTTTGTAGTGTTTACATAACTGTAGTGTTAATAAATCAAGTAGAGAATATTGAAATCAAATAATACTAAATAAAGCATGTGATTTTATTAATGTTATTTTCCTATATATCTGGAAGGTAAAAAAGTATAGTTTTCAAGTAGTGGTTTATTTAAAAATGTACAAACAAGTAGGTAGCAAACAGATACCGATACGAATAAATTTTACAATAAATTAATTATCAGGAAAAATTTACCTTACAACATTCAAAGTAACTATTAGGAGAATGTTGCGTGTTAACATTAATGTGCCATTATTATTATTGTGACAAGGTCAACATCAAAAAATTTTATATTTTTAATTGGTAGACAGAAACTCATTTTGTCTTGCCCCTTTAAATACATATGCAAAAACGCCTTCTGGGAGGTGACCTCCTGTTGAGAATATAATATCCCATTACGAATCACATTAGTAATGATTGACAACATTCACGTTTATCTTTTTTATAAATTTAATTGCCGATGGAAATCTAAACTCTCAACTTTCAAGCACAATTTCTTCAATCTAAATTAACATTTATTAGATGAAGTAAGTAACTTTGAACAATATGTAATATTAAAGTGTATCATGTATCACATTATTATTATCAGCAATGACGATAAAATAGAATTAAGTCCATTCATTTTCATTTAATTAAGAATTATTAGCCGGTGCTGTTCTGTTGGAATTTTTATTGCCAAATACTAAAATAATTTACACAATTCATTGTTTTAAATTTGAGAAAGTGTATAAATTTATGAGAATAATGTAAACTCGTTTTTCCAAATGTTTATGAAATTAAAATATTTTCTGAGTGGGTCTCTCACGCCCAAATTTCGCCGTAAACAATTATAAGGTTTCAGCTTTATACTTTCACGTGTTTCAACGTTTTGTAAGTTAAATATTTCGAGTGAATATATGAATGCCTTTGAAACCAGTAATAAAATGAATTTATTTGTATGATGCAAGTAAAATCCTGACGTAAAATACAAAATGGTTTAGATTCTACATGAATGGGCAACTATGGAAATAGTCATTCTTCTGTTACTTTTGCTCCTATTATCACCTATAAATTATGAGCGTGAATTCTAAAGACTTGTTCCTGAGGTATAACTGTTTACGATCGAGAAGGTCAGCCAAAATCAATTGACAGATACAATGGACCGAATAAATCGAGTCTTTAGAATTTCTTCTTTCCGTAGCTGGTTCCTTTTTGTGTTGTTTTGTGGGCAGGTAAAAGGCCTAAGAAGGAATCCCAATACCACTATTAAATTAAAAGGGCACATTTTTTTACACCTACCAAGTGCTCCTATCAATACACACGATAAAGGTCATTTTACAATCTGACTGTAAATCTGTACGTAGGTGTGTCTGATCTGTATCTTAATGTTAGCAAACCAATCTGAACCTTATTTATTTCACTTTAGGGTACCAAATAATGGCGGTGATGGTGTATATGTCAGGGTGTAAGGCCCCAACGATTTAAATAACAAGGGTGGATGTTATACATCCCCTAGGTTAATTTACTTTGAGCAAGTTCGCTTCTTGCTGCAGCGGACTGCATTCCTATTATCCCCCCTGTATGTATCCATCAGCTGAAGTAATTTTATAAATGGTCCGATTAATTTGATACAGAAATAGTTTTGTTTGGAAGTGCGTGTAATGACTTTCTTACTTTCGCAATAAATTTTATTTCAGCAGATTTAAAGAATTTTTTCAACAAATTCTAGTAGGTGCCTTTGTTGAAATAAAATTTTATTTAACATTCTAGTTGTTAACTCGGGAAAAATACAATTCTTGAGACAAGGAAGAAAATAATCATGCCAAGTCACTCCAAACGAACAATAAAAACGAGGTAAATTAAGATTTTTTTTATAATGAAAAGAATGTAAATCAAAAATGAATAAAAACAAGCACAGAAAAGCGTAAAGTGTTTTAAATTGGCAATGAAAACGCTTGGTATTGTTTTAATAAAATGATTACATTCAATTCTTGCGCCGAAATTGTTACTACCCCGTCCTCAACAAAATAGTTGAATTATTTTGTTTAAAAATATATCAAATATTTTTAGCTAAGGTAAAAAATGTAAAAGTTATTTATTTTAATCGATAATAATTTATCCTTGTCTGCATTAGTTTGTCGTACATATATCTCTTCTCCAGCATTTCATGAATATTTTTAAGAGTAAAGGAAACGAATGCAGCTAAAGTTTAATTAAATAAATTATAACGAGCCAAAGGAAGAACACGCAAATGTGCTCCCCGTAAGTCATGAGTTTGTTAGATAAGAAATAGTTAACTGTTACGTATGTGTACACCGGCGATGTAAGTTAATATAAAAACGAAATTTATTAGACAGTCGGTTGTTCGTCGTAAAGTACCGTAAAGTAAGATAACATTACCGAGTTTAAAAATTCATGACATTGATGACAGGAAGTATCGACCTAAGACGAAGTCAGAAATAATATTTCAGTAATTCACATCCGATAGACAACAAACAACTTGGAACTCTTGGAGCTTAAATAGAAAGCATTCGAATTTCGTAGGTGTACTTTATGGCTTGTCCAATAAGCTACAGGCCGACAAATTACTTAAGTTCAAGTTCTACTAACCGTAAATGGAACTTTATTACGTGTATATCTAGTTTCAGATTTTCTTGTTATTGATGCAGCAAACAAGCGCGCACATTCGTAGCATGCGTATGCCTACATTATATTAAATATTTTCTATGTATTTGTATCCCATCCTATACAAATATTTGCAGTTTAAAATTTCTCCCAAGATTTATTCAAATTGAAAATTCTACCCGGGAACGGAGCTCATATCTTGGCTGTGTCAACACGCCTCATATTTGCTAAGAATCGGCCGTATTAAAATCTATTGACTTTTTTTCTGCAACTCGCAATTCCAGATGAAACTAATTCAAATGACGATTTCTATTTCGATTATTTCCAAAAACCGAAACACATACATACGTCAAAAAAAATAAACATTGTTTTCTTTCATCGATTTTTTTTAAGTAAAATTTGTCTATTTGCTTATGTCATTGTACAGGGTGCTGCATTGATAAACGCAACGTATTGAAATATTGGCTTCCCTAATTGAGAGGTAGAAGTAACAGAGTAGCTAAGTGCTAGAAATCTAAATTCGAGAAATTGACGAAAATGTCATCATTAAAAAAATAAACTATTATTATCAATTATTCTTTGCCTTATGTGGAAGTATGCTATTACATAAACAACGTAAACAAATTCAAAATGTAGTATAAACAAGAAAATTAAAGGAAACATGTCCGCTTTGTCAAGGGATTGACTTTACAGTTCTTCTGTCAAATAATTTCAGTCCACTTTTCTGTCTGCTCTGTCTGTGCATAAATTGTATTTGGTTTCTGAAAATATTTTGAAACTAGGCAAATGAAACATTCTCAAATTGCACAGACAGATTCACCTGCAAGAGCATTTAAAAAATCCTAAATGGAACTTTTCTGCGAAATAATTAGGAAGTGAATATTTGAACACCTTTAAATTAACATGGGGTTTCCTATGTTGCTTCATCAATGCAGCACCCTGTATACCAGCGCCTCCCATTCTTTCTTGAGCATCGACCCCTTACAAGAAAAAAAAATTCCATCGAGCCCCTTTCAAATTTTATTAATATTCTTAAAACAGTACGTGTACAATACTGTTTTTTTTTTACTTTATTTTTTTTTAACTAAAAACCGATCGAATTTTATCTTTACTTGATTCAATTCGTGATTATTTTATATTTGAATTGCATGAATTTAATTCCCTTCTGTTCAAGCTATCGGTTAAAAATTTATCATGGCTCTTAATTATATTTGGCCGAGTTGCTCATTGAAAGTTTAAACTATGTTTAATGTTAATCAGTATTTTATTCTTTTTTCAGACAGCGATTAAAATGTAACACGTAGTTTAACTATTAATTAAGACGTAAAACGTAGTTTAAGTATGAATTAAGATGTAAAATGTAGTTTAACTATAAGAAAAACATAGTTTGATACTTAACGAGCAGTTAATAATAAATTGTTTGTTTAATCGGACACTGAGCCACTCAGCCTCAGTGTTATAGAAATTTCATTTTATCTTCATCACCGATCGTCTTTTTTTTATTTCGTTATTTTGATTTCTTTAATTTAATTTTTAAAATAATCAATTAATTGACCTTTGTTTTATCTATTATTGGAATTAATGGATTTTGTTTTTATCTTTTAACTATCAATTTATCATCTTTTGTTTCTCTTTTTCATTTGTTTGATTATATTTGATATGATTTTTTATTTACTCGATTGAGTTTATCTTACACTTTAATTTCGTCGGTTGATCACCATTTTTGCTTTTTCCTTTATGCAATTTGCGTTTATTTTATTTTTTTAAATACATATGTGGTTTTATTTGATCTGATTCTTTTTTTTTAATTATCAATTGATGGGATGCCGGTTTTTTTTCATATACTCAATTTGTGTTTATTTTATTTTATGTTTTAATCCTATCGATTGCTCACCATTATTTTTTCTCTTTCATTCAACTTGGCTTTGATTTTATTTTTTAATTATTAACCAATTGTTTTTCTTCTTTAATATTTATAAATCAACTTTTTGATTGTCATTTTTATATCGATTTGATTTATTGTTAGTATTACTCATTTTTATTTTCGTCCTATCTTTATCGACGATCGTCTTTTGTTAGATTTGACGCTATTTTATTTTTAATTTGATAAATAATCAATTGATCGTCTGTTTTTCTTTTATTCGAGTTGACTTAATTTAATTTAATTGTTGTGTGTTCCATGGCAACTTAAGTGTAATTTCATGTGTGTTAATGTTTATTCCTTTTATTGAAGTTTTTAGATTTCATAAAAAGGTTAATTGAAGTTTGATTATGAGGTATTTTATTATAACCTCAACACAGAATTGCCAATTAAAGCCGAAGACTACCTACGAAAAGTAATGTCCCGTTATACAGGGTGTTGAAAAATTCGTTTGCCAAATTTCTAGGGTAAGTAAAGGAGGCCAAAATATGACTTTTTTATTATATAACTTACGGTCGGAAATTAATAATTACTTTTTAAGAAAATGTGAAGCGAAATTATTTGAGGCAAATTGAGACAAGAGCAAGGACCACGAACTAAAAACCCTAGCAATAGCCTGTCATAAATACAATATCGCCAACCCATTAAAAGTTTATCGGTAACTGGTAAGTAACGTGAAACATAACCTCAAGTAAACAACTTGTTGATTATTGGCTTTCACAGAATCCAAATACATAAAACGATGGGTTTCCCCAACTTTACACGAGTTATACAGACAGGTCAAAAATGACTTAGTATTGCAGAATACTAAAGAAATTATATTAACTAATTAATCAATTAAATAATTAAAAATTAAATATAACAAAGCTTTTATTGTACAGGGTGTCGTAAAAGTTCCCGGAATTGGTTTACAGACAATTTTTTTTATGTTTTTTGTTGATTTTAAATTCTAAAAACTGGTAATTGTGTTGAATTTTCCATCTTCTACTTTTTTAAATAAACTAATCAGGTGGGCCTCCACTAGACAAGAATCCGTAACTCCGATCCCTAGAGGTTCATCGACACCCAACCGACCCTTATAGGTTCGTCGACTCCTTTTAAGTCTTCATCGAGCCCGTTGGGAACCCCTACTGTATACTGTGTAATTTCACATTATGAGGTGCTAGGTTCAGCTAAAGATAAAGAGAAAATAAGAAATATAAAATAAGATGTTCGTAACTAAAAACACGAACAAAGAAAAACTTAAATAGCAATAAAGTTTAAAAATTATATTACATTACATACAGCCCATGAGGACATTGAAGCTTCCAGAAACCAAAGAAGTGGGAACAGAATGCTCTGGGGAGAAGGTGAAACACAGTGATGCCAACATACAGTTTAAAATATTTGTCAGTATTGACCGTCTGTTCGTTTAGGACAGGTGCCGGATAGAATTTATTGTGGAGACATTTCTAACTGTTCTGCAATGTCTAAGGCGTTTTGCCTTTCGGGAATTTATGTAAAATTTTGACATTAGGAATGGAATTGAAAGAGTGCGAATTTTCTATTAAATGGTTAGCGAAAGTAAAGTCATGTTTCCCTAGATAGAAAAGAACGTTCATCTACCCTAGTTTTGATATTTCTACCAATTTAACCAACGTAATTGGAGTGACAGGTGTCACATATCAACAAGTAAACCCCATTGAGCGACATAGAATTGATTGGATCTTTGTTGACACAAAACATAATTTGAAAATTATGTTGGATTTTAAACACTACTTTGAGGCCTATTGAAGACAAAACTTTTTTAATTTTAATGGAAATGTGACCCATAAACGGTTAATAGATCTTGATTCATCCAAAGTGGAGAAAAGTAATGTGTTGTTATACTTATGTTTGAATATATTGAAAATTATATTTAGAAGGAAATTGGTAATGTAGGCAATTTGAATTTTAATTAATTTAATGTAATTATTATCAATAAATTTTATTAGTGATTTTTATGGATAGTTTGATTTTACCATCCGTCAGTCAAAAATATCACTATTTTGGCAACTCATCTCTACATTGACTTTTTTTTAATTTTAAATATTTATGGCAGCGTTTCCCAAGCTTTTAGGTTTCGCGACCCCCTTTTGAGCTGTATTATGTTTCATGCCCCCCTCCTCCTCTCGATACTCAAACTTGAACACTGATGCTAAATGACTGTCAAATGTTTAATTTCTTAATATTTGAGACTCATCATTTCATTTCATAACTATCATAGATATGCGGTACATCGGGTACATGTACAACCGCGAGCATCAAATTTGGGTTTTCACTGTCAAACAAAACGTCAGTTTTAATTCCAGAAATTAGAATCTCCTTAGTTTTAATCAAGTACAAGTTCGCTGCCAATATATGATAATTTGATAAATTAGTTTAAATTTTCGTTCATTTGTTTTTGAATATATTCTGCTGCGCCCCCCTTGGAAGTCCCCGGGGGGCACGCCCCGCAGTTTGGGAAAACGCTGATTTATGGTATAGAACGTATTCAAAATACGAAGCAGGCGGTAAAAGTAGAAAAAATGAAAAGTGAAAAATACAAAATAAAAACACCATGTTTCTCAATCTAGCCACACCAAATTCATAGAATACACTAATATTTAATTCAAACTATCAGTCATTAAAAATTTCTATTATTCCGAATTCTTGTATACGTTGATGTTATTTTCTCGTGTAATTTAATTATTCATCATGAAAACGACATTTAATAATGACCGCTCATTTGTTAAACTTGTTTTATCTTTGAATTTAAGCACAAAAATAGAATAAACTATGCAGAGTGCCGTAGAACATGCGTTCCAGAGAAATTCACGCACTGCTGAATCGACGGGGTAAGCAGTAAAATATACAGTTGAAGAGAGTAAGACGTAAACGTAGGTGTAATTTACATCGCCTCAAGTTTAATGCGAAAACTACAAACACGGACTTAGTTGAAAAGGTGCTGATAAAATTTATGGAATACTTTCAAGTTAATAAAAGAAACAAACGGAGGAGAAATGATAAAACGTCACTTAATCGGAATTGATCAGACAAATAAAGTATCAACAACGTATTAAATAATGAAGTTCAATTTATTTTATCGCAAACGGAGAGGGTAATAACCTTTACGTTTAATTTGTTTTATTTGAGACGACACGTTTAAAATTTATGTAGATTTTATCGACGTCACTCATATATAACTTTCATTTTCTTTCGTCTGCTTTTGCCGGAGGATTTCACACACTCTCGACCTAGTGGATATACGGATTTTATTATAAATCTTTCTGTTTAAGAAATTTTAGGATATAGGAATATTTTTAAGCTTCATATTGAACCATCATTTTTGATTTTATTTTGAAAAAAAGTGTTAGTTTAATAATAAAATAATTTTGAAATTAAACGTCAAGCATCAACGATTCCTAGTAATGTAATAAAATAAGTATCTCAATTTCATACACTCTAAAACAGATTATTGCCGCCAAATATTATTACATGCAACAATTTATTAGTTGCCTGTAATAATATTTAGTTACGTGGTAATAATTTTCAATTTTAAACTTTGAACTTATGGAATTTTATTTCGTTAAAACAGGGATTCCCAACGGGTTCGATATCAACCCCTTGGGGATCGATGAATATTTGAGACGGATCGATGAACCTCTACGGTTCATTTAGGGGGTTAGAGTTCTGAATTCTTGTTTAGAGGAGGCCTATCTGAATAGTTTATATAAAAAAGTATTAGATATACGAATAATATTAAATAAATTTCAATTAAACATTGTATAGTGACGAACATAGATAATGATAATGATAATAATAATAATCAAACTTCAATAAACCTTTTTTATGAAATTTCATTTTTTGTATATAGGGTGATCAAAGTTATGCCGCACTATTGCTAACTTCGTTATTATCGAAGTTACAAAGTCGCTCAAATTTGGAAAAATGAATTGTTTTTATTCAGAATTAGAGTGATGATATCAGGAAAACAATTGCCACAATTTGGCTAAATTGCTATGGGGTTCTCGTAGCGATTTCGGCCCTAATTGAGGCCTCGTCAGAAGAAGAACATTTGGAGAATTCCACCGTATTCTGGCCGGTCCGGCTGACTTACGTATTTAATTGCAAAGTACAGCTTAAGCCGTCACATTGTGGGACCGGATTTTGACCTTCAACTGGACGATAATAACGTAACGACGATGCTATTGTGTACTATTGTGAATTATCACTACTATTCACCTTACGACGTGCTACTCACCTTAAGACGAATAACAAAAGTATTATTGCAATATTTGTAATTGGTATTTAATCAACAAAGGTTGTTTAAAATCCTGGTCAACTTGAAGCTGACTTAAAAATAATGCAATGATATGCTAATTGTGTCTGCATTATCATGTGACAAAACTAAGCTATAGTTTACAGTTAAGTGCTGTGAGTACGTAAGAAGGCCGCACAGATTACGGTGGAATTCTCGAACTGCTTTTTTGTTGATGAGGAGGCAATTAGGGCCGAAATCGCTACAACGCGACACTCTATTGCAATTTAGCCGATTTTTAGGAAACTTAATGATTTTTTTTGCAAATGATGACTACAAATACCGCAATAACTCCTTTATTATTCGTTTAAGTGTGAAACAGTAAAAAGTGATTTGTATTTAGAATCTCATTTTCCTTCATTTGCCAATAAAAAATATAGGCTATTTCATTAATGAAAACTTAACATAGGCAAGTATTTTGAGAATGCGATGCCTAATTGTTTTTTTTTATATCACCACTATAATTTACTTTCTGCTAATTTGAACGACTTCGTAGCTCCAATAATAACGAAGTTGTTCACCCTGCGTACAACTGTACTATAATAGATCTAATAACTTCAATAAAAGAAATAAATATTAACGTACATGCAATTGTCAACTCGATTGAAAGAAAAACAGTTGATCGATTCATTATAACGATGAAATCGACATGAACAAGCCAAAAACAAAAGCTAATTGTCCATGAAGATGGGTCAAAATTAAAAATTGTGTAAAATGCAAAAGTCAAATCGCCATGGAAACTAACGTATTTTATCACAATCAAAAATTGAATCCGTAAATTTTAAAGAAAAACGATTAATTAATAATTACAAAATAAAACAAAAAACAAGACGATTAATTGTTAGTTAAAACGTAAAAATAAAACAACTCAAATCAATTAAAAGAGAGAAAACAAGGTCGATCAGTTGATTACATGTTTTAAAAATTAAACAAAACAAAGTCAAATAAGGAATAAAAGAATGATAAAATATAGTGATAAATTTAGGAATTTTGTCATTTTATGGAAAAATAAATCGTAAAGGAAAAGGGAAATACAGTCCAATCAAATAAAAGAGAAAACAAAATAATGGCGATCAATTGACAGGATTAAAGTGTAAAGTAAACTCAAATGGAGTAAAGGAAAGTAAAGGCAATCGGTGACGAAGATAAGACTAAACTAAAAATTCTATAAAACTAATTGCAAGTAAAATCAAATCAAGGGCACTTAACGAATTTTTAACCGAAAGTTTGAACAAAAGAAAAAAAATTAATGACCTTTAAATTAACAATTTAAATAATAATAAATTATCTTTATTGCATTAGTAATGTTATTACAAGATAAATTTTAGCTAACTTAATTATCATATTATCCAATCACAGGGTCGGGTTCAGTATATAGGTTACCACATAGCCTGTTCTATCACCTAAACCATAATAATAATATACA
Organism: Prosopocoilus inquinatus; assembly: GCA_036172665.1. Classification (NCBI taxonomy): domain Eukaryota; kingdom Metazoa; phylum Arthropoda; class Insecta; order Coleoptera; family Lucanidae; genus Prosopocoilus; species Prosopocoilus inquinatus. Next base: position 26,619,550 of record CM069876.1, on the reverse strand, counting down.
ATGAAGTTAAATCAAATCAAGAAAAGAGAAAAGGCTATCGGTTTAAAATAAAAAAATGAAAAATGAAATAAAAAAAATGCCAAGTAGAATAACAAATTGTCATAATTAAGGGGTCGATGCCTGAAGACTTTCTTGGTTTAAAAGAATATTTATTAATTTTTCTTTTTCACATAGATTTTATACAGCGTGCCTCTACATCTATGGTTTTAATTCTCATCACAAATAGTAATCAAGAAAAGAAGAAAAGTTTTTTTGTATAACTGTCGATGATAAGTTGATAACCTGGACAAAAAATATTTTTCTTTTTCCTAGAAATCATTTGAGAGCTACTGAGATACGATTTAAATACTTAGGCTGAGCATCTAAGACATAAAGTAATAAATGCCCAGATCATGACCTACTGTAAAGGCGATCGTCGATTAAGGCAGGTCGTGTTTTCGGTAAAAATGTGAAAGCAGATAAATTTTAAAGTATTTCAAAGTTAAATATTCTGCAAGTAAATTAATACAAAGGAGGAAGCACTAACAGAAAGACAGAAAAATCCTTTTACTTTCGGGGATTGAACCCTAGCCTCTCGGTATCGCGCCGAACGTTCTAACCACTCAACCGTTCCCTTTATATTTAACATTCTGTAAATATTAAAAGTTTCAGTGCTAAAAATTTTGCTAATAGGGGCAGTTATGACGCCAGTTTTGATTTCTTCAATATTATCATACGTTTGTTTACATTACATTACGTAATTTGAATGTATCAGCTACAAACAAAATTAGATCATTCATCTTCAAATCATTTATGTACATTGAAAATTAAAAAAAAATAGAAAATTAAAAATACGATTGGGCCTCTAGAACTATTTTAGAACTAGTGTATGAAAGTATAGATTTTTCTACAGGATGAAAATAAACAAAAATATTAGTAATACGTTTTACTAGGGTTCAGCGTTTTCGAATAATGAGATAAACTTCAAAAGGATCATTTTTTTGTTTAGTTCAAAAATACTTTAGTTTAAGTAATTTATTGATTTGCATTACTTCAAAAACATCCTGACCAGTTTTAAAATGTCAATGAGATATTCACTTAATATGGATAATGTCCCTCCACACTGATACTCAACGGCAGACACACTGATACTCAACGACAGAAATGAATAATCAGGAATGCAAGTATTTAAATGCAAAATTGTTAGTACACCAATAAATATTCTACAAACGATGAGACTTGTGACAAATTCAAAAGAAAATTAAGCAGGCTCTCTTTGTATGTACGTATTTACATTGTTGTATTAATTTTATGTATACAAATATTTTGAACTGCCATTGAGTGTATAATATTAAATGAGGATTTTAAAGAGAGCCATTAATAACTCACCGAGTCAATGTGACGCTAATTAAGTTTGTCATATATTATTCATCTTCTTTCAGATACAATCTCCTTCAGAGGTGGCGATATAATGCGAGTCGACTTATCTTAATTTGTTGACAAACTGTCTGAGAACAGGTATTTCGATGTTAAAAGTCTATGCATTCACTGAAAAATGATTTATTGCAAATCTATGATCTAATGAATGGGAATATTGTTTTGTCCACCTACGTTGGGTATCATTAACTAAGTTTTCAGCCACGGATAAAAATTGTGAATAGCCTGTCCATTCTAGTGGGAAATAAAACAATGAAATCAGTTAAGATCTTGAATATGTAATGGATACATGTAAGGTAATATATCATTTTGAGGTAATTACGTCTTCTTCTGAAGGTAATTTATTGTGAATTGCAATGGTAATTGGTTTTGTTACATGGAACTCAATATTTTTTATTGTTTCACTGCGTCATTAAAACTGATTCTCAACGGTTGAGCCCACAAAATGTTTTAATGTAATATTTAAGAATTTGCTGACGAAACGAGCATTTGTACGCATTAATGTTCACTAACCTATACTTAAAATATATTTTTTTAAATTACAATTCTCATATAGTATCTCGAAATATAAATGTATAAAGTGATTTTAGAAGCTGTACCAATAGAATATCCTTACGTTTTTTTTAAGAAAAATAATTGTAATCAAATCATAAAGTACGAGATTCTTCGTTTTCATCATTCTCATAAAGCATCAGTTTAATTAACAAAAACTTGTAATTTGTAAATTTTAATAATTTAATTCTATATGTACTACTAATACTAATGTTTTACAACTGAATATAAACTTAACCAAATAAAATTTCTGCTGGTTCGCGTAGAACATTAGGTTTATTGAAAATGTTATTCCGTTTAACGAAATTTGAATTCTATTCAGGTGCAGGCACTGTTTACAATATAGATTTTCCTGTACTGAAAATAAAATTATAAAAGAAATGGAATTTCGTAGGCAGACCGCTTCAAATATAACTTAATTAGAATTCGATCACAAAAAAATCCACGCAAGTATTTTTTTAAATTTTATTAAATTGACTTTTTGATTTGTACGTTTAAAGTTAGTTGACCTCAAAAATATATATTTCGAGCAAACTCGGTGATACAAAATAATTTTCGGTGAAGGTATAGGCATAATGCAATGTCAGTGGCAGGATGGGATGTTTGTGCTGTAGGCCCGAGGCGAACATCTACAATACAGGCCGTAACGAGAGTTGGATTTACGCCGTTGGGTCTGCCAGCCCCATATGACATCTATCCCGTATTAATTTTACTACTTTGCCTCGGTATTAAACTTCGTGAATAAATCTGTTGCATTACTTATGGAAAGTTTCCAAGTTTTAATTCTTACACATTAATAATTAATGGCTACTGCTTCCTTTTAGATTAAAGTTAGGCAGTGAAGATTTCCATTTGCAAAAATCATTAACGAACGGCATCATTTTACAGAATACAGCTATTTTCTTTTTTATTATTTGAAGAAAGCACATACTTTACAGTGATGTTTGATTTCAGATGTCGGATTATTAATTTTATCACATCAATAAAGTTTGATTTAAGTTTGAAATTAATTGCACTGGTGAACACGTCAGTTTCGATTTCATTTACCATTGACCATAGCTGCAGATTTATCTGCAAAGTGATATAAGCAGACACGAGACTATTAGAAAGACATAATTCAAAAAAGAAGCGCAGTGAGTGACCAAAACAGTGATGTCTGAATGAAAGAGTAGATTGTAAATTCAGCACATCCCAGTATTATTAACGTATAAATATAAATAACGTTTTTTTTCGAATTTCTCCAATTTATGATTGTTTCGAAACCGTCAAAAATATCCATTTATCAAAGTTGTGTACTTGACAACGCTGTTAATACTGGTCATTACCATTGGGTTCATTACTTCCTTAATTCTGATCTGATGCATGACTTCAAACTACCTGGTCAAAATCTTTCTATAACAAATTCTCTTTTCAATTATTTTTCTCTAAATCTTTGATTTTTGGGTCTATGAAATCGAATTCCGTCTTCAGACGTATAGTTCAATTAGTGAAATAAGTTTAAAAAAGTCGGTAGCTTAAGCTATTAAGATGTAAACAGAATGTAGGAAAATTTAACTAAAAATTGCGCGAGGGCACGTTTTAAACGAATTAAAAAAGTTTAAATGAACAGTAAGTACATACAGCAAACAGTTAATAGTAGTCATTAATAAAGTATAGCTGAATATACGTTTATTTGGTCGTTATACATAATATACTAAAAGTCCCCCAACATCACGCCGCACAGTGGTCCAGAATGGATTTTAGCGCGACAAAATTATTTTTTTATATCTAAGTTTCCAAAATGATGAAAATAACAAAACAATAATTTTTTTACCACATTTTCTATAGAAATCTTATGATAGTATCACAATACAATTACTTCTGTAAGGGTTTTTACCCAACTTTAGAGCGATTATGATACCTTACAAGAAAATCTAAATTTCTCTGCAGGATGTTAATAAAAAACCTGTACAACAATTGGCAGGTGATAGTAGAGATGAAGACAAGAAAACAATTCTAATAAACCCATATTCAATACTCTATATAGGGTGTCTACGCTTGGTATTCACTTTTCTAAAAATTTTTTTTTAAGTAAAATTCTGGATCGATAAATTAAATAAAAAGTTGAATTTTCCGACGTAGCACAGGTCGCCGTACGACTTCCGGTTTCACTGGAAATGATATCAACTTTCTGATTTTAAATGTAACGGCCTGTATATTTTTACATATTTGAAATCTGCAGATCATTGTAAGTCCGAATATGTATCACATAGTAATTTTGGTTTTCATGACAACGAAAATTTTTGTTTGTTTTTTTTTTTTAATTTCCAAAACTATAAATCGTGTATTTTCGTTCTAATGCGAACAAATAAATCGAGGAAGCCACTCCTTTGATTGCATTTTGTTTTTTAACACTTTTACAGCACATGAAATTTTCATTAGGTGGTAAAATGTTCCATTTGAAAAAATAAGTTTCACCGAAAGTGGTAGAGTGGCTGGCGGTGCGTCGAAAAATTATGATATATTAAATTTATTTAATTTACCGATCCCGAATTTTACGTAAAAGTAAAAATCTAGAAAGTGAACATAACGTGGACACCTGTATTGAGTAATGAACATGGGGTTTATTAGAATTTTTTTCTTGTTTTGATATCTACTGTCACCTGCCAAACTTTGTCTAGGTTTTTTTTTTTTTATTAACACTCTGTAGAAAAATTTAGGTTTTCTTGTGAGGTAACATAATCGTCCTAAATTAGGTAAAAATACTCAGAAACCTGCACTGCTATTAAAAGGAAAAAGGTTCAAGAGTTTGTAAGAACACACTAAAATGGTAATAATAAGATTTTCATATTTGTCCTATTGCAGTCAATAGAAGTGATCTAATAGTTCGGAATCTTTTTATTTTTAAATTTTGTTTTCATTTTTACTTACATGTGGTATAGGTACTATGCCCGCCAAAAAAATCTGGGACATGCAGTATGTCCTACTGTAAATATAACGTGTTTTTACATTACCATAGAAACAAGCTCCAAATAACAAGCTAAATGGCTTAAAGCTACATTCAAAGTAATAAAATAAGTGAAAAATGCATGTAGAGAGTTGTTTCAGATTTTTTTGGTACATGATTTAAAATTAGTTACAATTGAATTGTTTCGTCTGACACAGCCAATAGTATATCCTGTACATAGTTTATTTCGATTCGCCTTTAAGAGTAAAAAATGTTTTGATGTTTTCTACACTAGATGTTTATCAAAATTTGATATATAAATCTTATATTGTATGAAACACCCTGTGCAATTGTAACTAATTTTTAAATCATGCATATACGCATATAACACGCAAGTAATAGCAAAAACAGATTTTTAAAAAATACGGAATATTGGCTCACACTGTATACGCACTAAAAAGTAATGAAATAAAAACTATTAATTTAGTTTATTAACATAAAATACGAGTTTTTTTGAAAAATCTTAAATTGATCTAGGAATTTGAATTATTTCACTAAAATCATATTTTCACATATTTTTGCTAATACCGCTTTCTTTTAAATTCTAATCCTTTTTAAGGAAATCTAAAAAAGTTTTAGTTTTTCTAGAGATTTCTAAGCAAATAGAATTCTATAAAATTTGTCTTTCCTCTTGTCAACTCAATCCATGGACACACTGCTTAAAAGACATTCTCATATTTACTCATATTCAGAGCCGAATCAAGAGCGAATTTTGAAGAAATCTTACAAAGTAGCAAAAAGTAGCACTTGGTTGAACAAAATTATTTTAAAAATAAACTACTAACTACAATTACATAACTCGCAAAAACATCTCATTTGATCTCTTTTTTACTTCTTGTCAATACCTGAAATGTTCATGCGTCATTTGACAGCGCTACAGAAGCGTCAATAAAAGAAAAGCTTGCGAAACAAATAAAATAAACATGGAAGAACATTAATAAAAATATTTTTTTTTATTTTGTCCCGGTAGAATTCCATTCTGGATCACTGTGCGCCGGCTTCACGCGCTATTCAAGGTCAAAGGTATATGCAGATATGTTTTTTTTTGCAAATGTCTCGCTTCCTATTAGTTTGACAATTTCGGTTATAAATTGATACATTAGACAATTTCCTACAAAAAAGTTCCTGTACATTTTTACGTAAAATCTTTGGTTTACTTTATATCACGATGGGAATTCTTCAAAACAATTAAACATATCAAATATCACCTACTTTTAACATGATATGCATTTACTTCAAAATTGCAAATAAACTGTTAAAACAACGACAAATTAAGTATTTTATTTGATAAAGTCCGCCGATCGGCGGCCTTATCAGTTTTTAGAGTAAAATTCCGCCGTTAAGTTTATTTTAATCCGCTGGACGGCAAATTTCAAATTGCAATGTACGGTTTCGCCGGCGGACGTTTAGCCTCAACGATTATTAAAATTAAAATTATTTCGTCGAAGAAAACAGCTTTGCTCTAATTTGAATATGCAAGTGCTAATTCTTTTCTAGTTTGTTTATGCAGTTATAAGGAAAATGGTTTTCTTATAACGACAATGAAGCCATCTATCTGTGCAGTTGTAACTGAACCAGGAAATTTGACTTCTTTCATCTGGAGAGCTGGGAAATGTTACTCTAGCTGCATTTTATACTTCGGTGAATATTTTTGAACGTCCAAATCCAAGTTACCATGATATTTGCTTTATTAATTTTGAAATTAAGTTGCGTAGCTAAATTAGGATACCGCTTCCAGTAAATATGAAGAGTACAAGTGAATAATAATAGTAGTAACAAGAATCAAAATCGTGCTTTTTAGGAACTGAAAAGAAGTAAAAGCGTGAAATACAAAATTTAAGTTAAAATGTCGCGCAAGTTAACCGTGATCGTTAATTTTTTTAAAAAAGATTACTAATTTTTTGATTGTGACTTTGTATTTTATTGTTCAATTTACAAACAGTGTTAATATGTGTAAAAATTTTCCGTCGTCAGATGTTGCTGTATTTATTTAACTTCAAACTTCTTGTCCTGAAGAAGGAAATACACATTTCCGAAAGCCATACGAATAATTTAGGGGTTTTATTAAACAAACGAAATTGTCTGAGCAAGCAAGATTACATCTAATTACTTTTTAATTTCTGTTACATTATAAGATGTAAATAACATAATATGCTTGTGAAACGTAGGTATTAAATAAAGTGGATGAAAAAATACTCCAGGAATGGAAAATACATATAAGAGCTGTTTATGGAAGAATACATAAAGTACGTACTTAATTGAAGGAGAAATGCAAACAAATGATTAGAGTGGTTAGGACATGTATATGAGTAGAGAAAGGAGTTCCAAAATGGCTCTGTTTAAAAGACCAATTACAGGAAGAAGAAAAGGCAGACCGAGGAAGTCACTTCAACAATGCAGTAGATTTTAAAAATTGTAAATATTAAAGATTGGGAGGGAAAGCTTTACGTAAGCAAGAATAATAATATAAAAAGTTAACTGTAATTGATAATAAGTATGTATATTCTAACCCTGTAAGGTCTTGGGTCTGTAGACCTTTGAAGTAAATGTGTTAATATTACTTCACAAGGAATTAATGGACTAGAGTTGTTTATCATTTTCTTAGCCTCATTTTTTGTTACTATTCCTTATAATTATAATTACAGAATGAGTTGCACCAGCTCTTTATAACTGAGAAACTTGGTTTCATGTGAAATTCCAGAAATTATGTTATTTCACAAGTCACACCAAAAGAACGAAAAAGTCAATAAAATTGAAATTAAATGTTTGATATTAATTACAATTAAAATTAAAGCTTATGTATAAATAAAAATTACAATATGTATAATAATATATAGGTAGATGTTAAATAAGAAACTGAAGATATTGTTGTGGTTCTTTTTCACTTTAGTTAATGTGGTTTCTTATGCGGTTTCTTTTTAAACGTATTCAGAGAATTCAAAACTGCATTTCATTTTAGGTTAAGAAAGAAAGAAGTACTTATACTTCGAAAGAGGCATGATAATTAAAGATGATAAATGTAAAAATAAACTGCATACAACTTTTTTTTATTTCTCATAATTATACCTACAGGAAAACTTGAATATTGGACGACTGCTTGCTATTCCCAACTTATTTCTTTACGGAAAAAGAGTCATGTAATGTAAGTAATTCCTGAGGGTTTTTAGAAGCTCATGTTTTGCTTATTATGTTTTGCCTAAACAGGTGGAAGCTTGTTTTGTTTCTGAAAAATATTTATCGGAGATTATCATTATTTAAAATAGTTTAAGAGTAACGATGCAACAAATTTTTTTTAACAATAACCTACGGTATTCTAAAATTTCGAAGATAGAGAGGTTCAATAGTCATTATTTTATGTGGAAACTATTTTAAATCAGTTTCAAGAATTGAATAGTTAGTATTTTTCAATAATAGAAGAACTTTAAAAGGATAAACGAATTGAACTTTCCAAGTTCCATATGACAAAAACTATTTGCTCCATTATTCTATCAGTAGATTTCTTCGAAGGTTGCTCCATTCTTGTCACAAAGTCCTGCACAATACAAGTAGATCGTTTTCTTTGATTACCATTACCATTTTCAAGTAAAAGCCCCGCCTTTCTTGAAATATCATAAGATGTTTTAAGTAGCAACAAATCAGGCAATTTTTCTTGAAAATCTGCACAGGCAATTCTTCTTGAAAATAATTCTCAAACAACATTTTCTGTTCCTAATTTTCTTGTCTCTCGATGTATTAAAAATATGTTTCGGTTAGACTGATTTATTATATACCATACGCCACTAACTATTGCGCAGTTGTCATAACTCATTCAAATTATAATTTAGCTTAGTTGATCTCAGGGAATTGCTCACCGAAAAGTATCGTTTTAAAGAAGAAGAAAGTGCCAATTTTTTTACATTTGTTGCATTAACAGTGATAATCAGTGTTCAATTGAAAAGTTCATCAGGCTAGTTAAATGTGAAATCAATGTAGGATCCTTACTTATAGTCTTGTAGCTACGAGAGCGTTTCCGTAATCAAAAAAATGCTGATAAAATAAGCAATACGGTCTTTTTCTTTTGGTTTTCCCCTTTTGGAAATTATGTTTCTCAATTTGTTAAATCATTTTCCAGTTTCTGAACTGCCAAGCCGCATGTGAAATAGAAAAATCATATAACAAACTCAAAAACATAAAATCAGTAATACAGTCTTTTTCTTTTGGTTTTCCTCTTTTGGAAAATATGCTTCCCAATTTATCAAATCCTTTTTCAGTTTCTGAACTATCAAGTCGCATGTCAGATAGAAAAATCATTTGACAAACTGAAAAACGAAAGGGGAAAACTAAAAGAAAAAAACTGTAAAATCGAAAATTGCAGTTACGCCAAAATGTGCTGTTTTTATAAAAGTTTCAAGTGTATCTAAAATATTTCTTAGTATTTCAAATGAAAAGATGTTTTTGTAATTCTATCTAGTACAGATATACTTCTTAGCAGTGTCTGAGATACGTATGTAGATACTCAAAAAGTAGTTAGACCCTGTATCTAGATACGTGGGCTGCTGGAAAAGTTTCTGGAAACGGTATGAAAAAACACATGAAATTTGGTAAACGGAATCATTGTTTTTCGAAGTATTCGTCTTTGACGTCAATACACTTTTGCATACGCTCGAACCAATTTCTAAAGCACGTTTTCCACTCTAAAGATGGTACCTCAGAAACCAGTGGCCGGAATGTTTCAACCGCTGCTTCAGCCTATAAAAATCGCTCACCGCGCATTTTATTTTTGATATTTGGGAACAAGAAGAAATCATTAGGTGATAAATCAGGTCAATATGGACAATGAGTCATTAATTCAACATTTTTGTTGGACAAAAAATCAACTGTCTGACGGGCTGAGTGAGAGCTGGCGTTGTCATGATGGAGAATAATTCTCGATTTGGATTTTCTTCTTATTTGATCGATGACTTCCGGCAAACAAATTGTAGTATACCAATCAGCATTCACGGTTCTTCGATCCTCTAAAGCCACGGTTGCTATGTGTCCAGCTAAACCAAAGAAACAAGCAATCATTTGCTTCGCAGCACTGCGTGAACGGACAACTTTTGTTGGTTTTGGTTCATTTTGAAATACCCAAACGGTAGATTGTTGTTTACTCTCTGGCTCCTACGAATAGATCCACGTTTCGTTACCAGTAACGATTTTATAAACTAAATTTGAACGACCGCCATTGAATTTCTTGAGCATTTCTTCGCACCATTTGACACGACCCTGCTTTTGCGCTTCTGTTAAATTGTGTGGTACCCAACGACTGCAAGGCTTTCGTACGTTCAAATAATCATGCAAAATTAGGTGTATTGCTTTCATATCAATGCGTAAGGATGCTTGAATCTCACGGTATGTCACATGTCGATCTCGCTCAAGCATTTCACGCACAGCATCTACATTAGATGCACCAACAGATGTTGATGGAAGACCTTCACGAAATTCGTCACTGAGAGAGATACGTCCACGCTGGAATTCGGCACGTCAATTATAAACACTGCTCTTTGATGGTGCTTCATCTCCAAAAGCCAAATGAAGCCATTCTCAAATGCTGTACAAACAAATCTACATAGTTCACTTGGATAGGAACTGTCAATAGAATTATAAGTAGAAAGTTTTTTTAATCTCAAACCGGACAGAAAAATGAAGGGAAACACACTCAACGTTTCGCTATAGATTTATAGCTTCGTCAGTACTCCTGACGAAGCTATGAAACGTGGAGTGTGTTTCCCTTCATTTTTCTGTCCGGTTTGAGATTAAAAAAACTTTCTACTTACTATTTTCATCGGACAAGAACAAACTTCAATAATAGAATTATAGGCGAAAAACATCAAACTTTTCAAATATGACAGTTGATAAACGCTAACAATTCTAGACCTACTGGATTCCAGAAAATTTCCCAGAAGCCCATGTACTTGCATCTAGATGCTTAACAACATTGCATGCAATGAAGAAAAATGAAGAAAATCTTGTGCAAAGTGAGAGAGGCTGACTACTACAGCGAATACTCATTGGTTCATTCGATACGTCTCTGTCACTTTGTGCTAGATTTTATGCAAAAGCTTGCATGATGTCTTACAGGCCTAAGAACGCATATAGCTTATCTGCAGTATTAATCTTCATGTTCAATTAATCTCCGTTAATAAAAAGTTGCCTAAACACCTTTCACGAAAGTGCTCCTTCATACTATATACTTTGATTACCTAATTAACTTTATTAATTAACGTACCAAAATATAATTATAGCGGCCGTTAATCTTTCAGCTGTATCAAAATGTGGAGGAGCATGTATTTAAATAAATTTATGATTGCGCTGAGTTTTTACGATATCAGATAGCATCTCCGATATTAAACTTCTTACTACAGAGTTAATTATGCTCGTAATTATTCTGCTATCAGCGCTGCGCTTAATTTGTTGAAATAAGTTAATAGCTTGGCGTGGTTTCTTCTTTGTCTCGCCGGGGATATTAAAGTGCGCAAAAATTAATTAACTTAACGTCAAATTGCTTCATAATTATCACTTAAGGTAAACTAACTCTTATGTCTTAATGTCTTTTATTGATAAATAATTAAGTGAAATTACATATATTTACGATTTACTGCAATTAATTTAATTATATTGCGATGTTCTAGTGAGACGTTTTGATGTTTAAGGTTTAAAAGGATAAACAGGTAGAGTAAAAAGTCTTCAAATCGTAAATACTAAGACAATTTGTGGTATTTTTATAGTTTTTTTCTTTTCCAAAGAAACAATACTTAATTTAATTAGGTACAGAATAATCGTATACAGGATGTTATTAGGGCAAGGGGAAGTCATACCCAATAAGAAAAAATACTGTTGTTACCAGACGATCTCGATTAATTCATGGACTAACCTGCTAAATTTGCTCTGACTTCGTAACTTTAACATATTGGACTTCCCTAGCTCTAGTCGAGATCGGGTGGGTCGTAATTTACTTCATGTTAAATGCCATTAGTTTTAGTGCCTAGTTGTTGTGTTTATGTTGCATCAATGACATTTAAACAATGTAAGATGTTAATCACAATACTACCATACGGCACAAACATTGAATGTTTTAAATCAGAGAACTTTTATTAGTGAAGACACGATTACTCTGAATTATTAAATTCTGCCTCTGGTTTCATACTGCGAATACAGTTTTTCTAATAGTGAATAGTTTCATACGCTATTGCCTTTTGCTAACTTTTTACATAGCAGATTTTGAAATATTCAAATGTATTTAATAACGAAATTCGTGATAATTCAGTTATGTCTTTAATTAGATCAATTTGCCCTAATTTCGCGTCGGTTGGTGAATTCAGTAATTCGATACATGCATGCTCCATAATCATTCATTTTGAGGGTCCAGGCGCCTAATCCAGAGAGGAATCAATTTTCAAATTTTTGTTTTTTAACTTAGAAAAGGTCAGCTATGAAATCCGTTTTAATTTTGTGACTGTAGTAAATAACATTTGGATAAAATAAAACCTGGTTTTTTTAATCAAGTTAAGTTAATTTTAACCTTCGGGTTCCCATCAAAAAAATGTTTTTATCATTATTTCGCTGTGGAAATAGTGTAATGTAACAGTAAAAGATATTTTAGTGTATCTTAATTTACGGAACAGTAATCGTAAGATAATTTTTATACTGTAACTCTAAGGCCGTCCCCTTTAAGAATGATGCAGTTGCTCTGTCATCTCGTACCTTAATCCGGTACTGAATGCAATTCATTCTTGGATTTTTCACTTACGAGTGGGCCTGGCTCGGGTAAATAATAGCCTGAATGATGAAGATCTTCATGTGTATGCATAGGATCATTAAGAATAAATTATTCTTGCGTATTCACATTCAGAAACATTTTCATATGCAAGAGTCATTTTATAATCGTGTGGATGATTGATTGAGTTATTCAATAGATTTATGCTTCAACTTCTTCTTTTTTAATTACATGAGGGTGGTTTTGGAATTTGTTAGTAAGTGTGTCTGTATCTTTTACATATTATTTTACAAGTACATAGCATATCGTTGAGTTTTTCTGTATTTTTTTAAGTGCTTACAAAAAATGTTTGAAAGTTGCTGGTCATAAGGTTCATCTTTTAAAAAGACCTTGATTTGCGTTTGCATTGTTGTTTTGTTTCAAATATGATATTTTGTTCTATTTCTCTTTCGGAGTTTTTAAGAAAATTCAACTTTTTGTGCAAAGAAACAATTTTCTATTCTCTTTCTTCTCTTTTAAAACGACCTTTTGTTTCCTCTCTTTTTCATATTTTTAAATAAAATTTCTTTTTGCAAATAATCATTTGTTTATGTTTCCTTTATTTTTTTTTGTTTCAAGCATATGACATATTTTTGATATGTAGTATCTTTGTTTTATATTTCTATTTGTTTTTGTTTTCAAAGGCTTTTTAAGAAAAAAAAAATTGTTGAATCTTTCTTTTTGTTTCTATTTCTTTGTTTTAAAAACGACCTGTTGTTCCACGTCTCTTTCTCACTGTTTATTAAGCAAAATTATTTTTTTTGTTGTGCTTTGTTTTTTTGTTTCTATTCTTATTTGTTATTTGATTTTTTTTAAATCTCATTCTAATATTTAAATTTCCTAAATGTCGTAATGTCTTTTCTCTTTTCACTTTTATTTTATTTTTTGTAATTAGAACACTATTTTGTTCCTAAAAAATATTCATTTTCGCCTCTTCCCCTCATATTTTATCCTAAAGTCATTCCTCTCTTCTTACGTTTTTTCTTGCTTTTGCTTTTTAAAATTTCCTAAATTATTTTATATACTTTTATTATTTTCCTATTTTGTGTCAAAAATTCATCGCCTCTTATTTTATTTATTTTATTTTATCTTACTCTTATTTCATTTACTCCTATTTCTGTTGAGTGCGTTGTTAAATTGTTTCGTTTACTTTTACTTCTTTAGTTCCAACATTTTTCAATTATTTTTTTTTTAATTAAGGTATCTTGTTTTATTTTTATTACTTTTTTTGTCATTTAAAGTTTCCTAAATTGTTCATCATTTTATTTTTCTATTCCAACAATTTCTGTTTTTCTTTTTTTTAAATAGTCGATCGTCGATCGTAGGTTATTATAACTATAGTTAGGTCAGAAATCTTGATCGACTCCCACCACTTCTATTCAGAGGCGCGATGCCGTGAACGTTGTCACTGCGTCATGTATCGTGTATTGCATTTATTTTTTTGTGCGATACTGGAGTCCGATGACTCTGTGAAGCGCGTTTCAAAATTTTCCGCCGAACTCTAATTATAACGTCTTTTTTCTTCTTAATTTAGTCTGCTTCTAATGAAATGTTTACTACCTTTTGTATTTATTCTGTTTAAGTTCACAGAATGGTTCATTTGTTTTTTAGCTTTGACTGAGATGCCAGTCCTCTTTTAAGCAAAAGTAGATAGCCTTTTGTCCTTTGTATTTATTTATTATTTATTATTATTATTGTGACTTTGGACATCTTTCTTTCATTTGCTTTCTTTTTTTTTCTTTCTCTCGATAATTATACTGTCTTTTAAAAATTATTTTTCTTTAACAAATGTTTGGCTTTTATCAGATGCTTTGAGTAAACGTCGATCGTCTTTTGTTTTTGTTTCTTACCATTTTTGTCACTTTCATAAGTGGTAATGTCAACATTTTAAACGAAGCTTACGTTCCAGACGTTTTCAGAATGCTACATTTCATGTAGGTTCAAGAAAATATCACTTAAGCTGCATTCACAACTTCGTAATTACTAATTTCAATTAGTTGATTTACATAACGCACAAATATGTTCAAAGTTATTCTATGTAAGCATACACAACTGAAAAATTAGTAATTAGCCTAGCAGCAAAAGTTTCAAACTTAATGCGTGAATTAGAATAAGCGCATGCGCAGACGCTGAATATTGAAGTTGAGAGGTTATGTATTTAATATGAGATACATATGTTTAAACAACATCTTATATATCATAACAAATTGTAAATATATGAGAAAATCTCATATATATCGTTGCAATTTATTATTATTATTTTCTAAAATCACACGTCATGTAATTAATATGATCGACATATCTAAATACAGTCCGTTTTAAACCTACTGACTATGCGCTACGCAGCAACTGAATGTTCCTGACTTAAGTCGTTTTGATAATGGTCACATTCAAACAGACCACTATTTGTAGTCAGAAATGCCGAAAAGCAACTAATTTGTTACCTAAAACGTTATGCCGCGACGAAGCAACCTAAACTGTGTCAACATGTACTACAACGCTCAACTTAAATGATACTCCTGCTTCCGAACCACACCCTTAAGAACATTGAGCGTAAGGGCTACGAAATTGTCAAATGGTATCGTTTATGATCAGCATCGTTGTACATTCGATTTCCAGGAAATTCGGATAGGTGTCAGTTTGATTGCAATGCAATTTTCGAGCTACCCCTTTGCTCAGGGGGACCCAAACAGGACAGCAACAGCTGTCCATGGGATTCTAGAGATCCACTACAATCGAAACTGGCTTGTAACTATTTTGTTTTTTATTCGTTGACAAAACAAAATGTTTTATTACTATCTCATATAATACTTTTCAGTCTCATACATTATTTTTGAGTCTCATATATATATATATATTACTTTTGCCTATCTCGTATACATATATTGAAAGATTTTAGATGGTAACCCTAGCTAAGCTTTCTGTTGTTCATGAAACTGCTATGGACTAAATGAAAGTGTTCTATCGGTTTGTTATTCGTAGGTGCATGTGTAGTAACCTGCATTTTATCAAGATGCTGTTTATACTGCAATTTAGGCGAGAAACTGTGCCTTGTTAACATGTATGTATGAGTCAACAAAAGAGGAGCAGTTTAAATAAGGGAAACTTAGCAGCATGATAGTTAAATGTTAACATTGACAGTAGGTAATGTAGTAAATACAAACAGTCATAATAGGACTTTCAGAACCGCTTTCATATGAAGCTATATAAGTGGATATATTTCTAAAACATTATTTACTCTGACAACATGTTAATTATAATTTAAATGAAAAGAAAAATGGCATACTTAATTATTGGTACAAAATCGAATGCTGTGATGTATGAGAAATGAGTTTTTAGCTGGCGTGCCTGTAAATGATTCAACTCTTATGGTAATTTTTCTTTTCACAGCATGCGAGTGTAATCAGCACGCGCGAAAGTGTCGATTCAACATGGAGCTCTACAAATTGTCTGGAAGAGTATCTGGTGGAGTATGCATAAACTGCCGACACAATACTGCCGGCAGACACTGCCACTATTGCGAAGAAGGATACTATCGGGATCCCACCAAGCAGATTACACATCGACGTGCCTGCAAGGGTAAGCAAACTATAATTTAACGGCGTCCGTTTCTTTTAGTGCTTTTTTACTTTGGCGGGCAATACTGTTTGCGACATGTATACCGCGAAATAAAATGAAATGCGGACTGAATCCTTGAACTTGTTTAAGATGTTGATTAAAGAGGAGTCTCTTTTGGATTCGTTCGCTAAGCAACGAGTACAAGTTCTAATTAGAAAACTAAAAATATTTTACGAGGTAGTAAACGTAACCTGAGATAGTTTACTGCCAAAAATTAATTCTATCAATTAATTTTCCGGTCCATTAAAACCGAATGATAATGGCCTCATTACGAGTTTAATAGGCCTTACTTTTGAACAGAGCGGCCTTTTAAGTGATTTTTCAGCAGTAAGATAGAGAATTACGAAATTGACTTTCAGGTTGTACGTCAGCAAATGATAGAACTTCTAAGTTAATTAAATGTGTGATTGAAAGCTTTTCGAATTTCCCGCTCAGTAATTATTATAAGTTGGTAATGAATATGTAAATATCTTTAAAAAATAATCAAAAAAATTTCTTTCAAATGCTCAAAATTTGCATCTCAATGCTGCCAGCCACTACGTAATTACGCTTCACGCACGACAGAAGTAGTTACCAACGTTAGATGAAAATGACTAATACGACTCGCGTAAGTTCAAACGCATTTCAATAGTTTATGAACGTTCTGTTAAATTTATACACAAAACAGCAAAATTGAAAAAAGTAATTTTCATTAAGAATATAATACCGGCTGTTTGGGAAATAAGTGCAGAAATTTAAACCTGTAATACGTCACTATAAATGGGATCGATTGAACTTACATGTATGTCCTTAACCCAAGTTTTACACATTTCGAGAAAATCTCAGTTGACAATCGTGCAAGAAATAATCGTACGTCTGTGTGTTTGAGGTAGGTCGAGAAAAGGAAAATTTATTATATTATTGGAACAGAAAACAGAAGTGCAATCGTGATTGCCGAAGTCGAGTGGCCAATAAAAGCGTTGTTTTTAACGTCGCAATAAGTCGTATTACAGCTGAGCGAAAGAGTTTGCTTCATTTTCTGTGATTATGACGCAAAAGTTATTGCTCCGCGTTCTTTGGGATTAACAGTTTACTTTGTGAAAAGTGATTGAATGAATTAAAGCTAAATATGATGACTATCTAGATATTATTATGTATTACTTATTAAAATGCCATAATTCTCGAACGGTGAGAGAACAGCATTTCAGAGGAGTGTATTCTTAATGCCGTCGACAGTATTTGCGTTAATTCTGACATGCACACGAACACAAGAATCACTTTTCCGCCGAGCTCGTTTGTGTCACTAATGATGGACGTCACGTCGAACAATTGTGATAAACATTTCCAAATGTCTAATAGTGAACATTTGATTGAATGTGATCCTCCAGACAGATGATATTCGGTGAGTGTGTCTTGCCTATTAGTCATTCCCGCGATGTTTACTGTCTACGATCAGAGAAGCAAGTTCCGTAAGTTTTTTTTTTGTTATTTCATGACCGCCGAATAAGGAACGGATAAAGGAGTTTTCTTTTTGTCATACGATTTCTTTTTCTATTTTTTTTTCGTGTTTGTGCTGTCGGCATATTGTGGTTAAAAATTTTGCACTTATTTTGTATAATAAAAATATACAGGGAGATTCAAGCAACTCATTCATTAAAAATGTACGGACTTCCTCTTTGGATTTTTATTTCATATTTTGCAGTTATAAGTTAGCGATAATGATCTATTAAAATATAGTATTTCCATTTTTCGGGCACTTTCGCTTGTACCGGAACTTGCTGTCAACTTTCTTGTTTTAAATGGAATACCCCATTTTTTATTGCATTTTCGAAATGCTCATGAAATTCTAAAAATATTTTGTGTACCATGTGATACAAAAAAATTAGCCGTTTTAGAGGTATTTCCATTTTTTTTTTAAATGTCAACATTGCAGTAACGTATTTATGATACTGCCATCTTTGTGTAACAAAAGCCACAATTTCAATTTTTGACCTGTAGTAGGCTATAATCATAGGCTTTAAGTTGATACCTAATTTTACACAAAATTATTTACGAGCTGGTTGAAAAGTAACTTCTTTTCAAACTGATTTCAACTGTCGAAAAGTCAAGTTTTTTAAATAGAACACCCGGTATATTTTTATACCATAAGAATCAGAATTAAATGTTCTTTCGAACTGTATTGGCATTCCCTATAACCATCTCTTACCTTTCTCTTCTTATTAATGATTTTCTCTTTGACATATCATTTTTTTCACTTTTTAGTAGTATTCCTAAATAGTTTACTATGAAAATTTTACAAAATGAGATTTTTTTAATTAATTTCTGACTGTAATTTCAATTTCATTTAAAAAACCGAAAAATAATATTTAAATACATATCTATCATCTGAATTTTTTATTTACATATGCCGTATGTATTAGAATTCTTGGTATGACTTTTTACACGTTTACAAAGAGAAATTTACACTTACAAAACAAAATTTTATGAAAACTAATAAATAAATCAAAAATATTGAAAATAATACACAAATTGTTGGTTATAATATTGGCTCTAAGTGGTTCTCTGCTATTATTTATTAGTAAGAATTTTCTGTTGTGTCTCAGTAATAACATATTTTCCTCGATATAACAATTTTTTAAAAAATTTTTGAATTGTCAGTTCTTTTTATCGTCAAAAACGTTTAATATGTCTGTGTTTGAATATTTATTTTTTGATTGAAGTTTGTTCTTGTCCGATGAAAATTGTAAGTACAAAGTTTTTTTAATCTCAAACCGGACAGAAAAATGAACAGAACACACTCAACGTTTTATAGCTTCGTCTGACGAAGCTATAAATCTATAGCGAAACGTTGAGTGTGTTCTCTTCATTTTTCTGTCCGGTTTGAGATTAAAAAAACTTTGTATTTATTTTTTGGCTCTTCGTAGCGATTAAATTGTGTTTTTTTAATTCCTACGAGACGGATGATTTCAAAAATTATAATTTCTCTAGTTTTCATAGCCCACTATTTAAAAACAATACCGAAAAATGGAAGAAAATTAGGTCATGACTTTTTGACAGTTGAAATTAGTTCGAATTGAAGCTACTTTTCAAACAGCCTGCAATCAAGTGCAAAACTGGACATGATCTGAAAGAATGTTACTGTGGCCTACTGCAGGTTGAAAATGGGCATCATGGTTTTTGTTATACAAAGGTGGCACTATCATAACTAAGGTTCTGCAAGTCTGAGTTATTTGTAAAAAATGATAATATCTCGGAAACGGTTAATTTTCGTTATGTCACATGTTGCAGAAAATATTTTTAGAATTCTATGAAGATTTCAAAAATTCATTAAAAAACTGGATGTTCCATTTAAAATAAGAAAGTTGGCAACAACTTTCGGTATAAGCGGAAGTGTCGGAAAATTGAAAATATTATTCTTTGATAGATCATCATCGTTAACTTATAACTGCAAAATATGAAACAGAAATTCAAAGGAGAAGTCCGTAAACTTAAAATGAAAGGGTTGCCTGAATCTCCCTGTATAAAGGAAACGTGGCTTTATTTATTTATTTATTTACGTCAGTAATCGTAATAAAATGTATGTTTTTACTTCATTTTCTAATTCTGCCAAGCAAAATAGGACCACTTGATCGTCCTCGTCTTATTTATCTTGTTTGTTAAAAAAAACATGTAACAAAATTTGTCAAATTGAAGGAAGAAAGAAGAAAACGCCCACGCTAACGGAGAATGTTTATATTACCCATTCGCCCGGGTCATTTAGAAGTCGTAATCAATTTAAATGTCCACGAGTTCTTCTTAAGTAGATAATTTTTAAACCATATATAAAACTCACTAATACACTTTAAATAAATTCAAAAAAGGTGATTGGGAAATTTTATTTTTATTAGTATGTTCTTTGTACTTACAGTCAAGTAAGAGTATCAACTTAGGAATCACCCTGTATTTTCTCCTATTTGTTTCCCTTGTCGATATTATTTCTAATTCACACGATCATGAATTACAACTTCTAAATGGGCAAAACAAAGGGCAAAGGTGCAGTTAAGGCACATTCCACATGATTATACAGAACTTTTTGGGTAGTTCTCGTTCGTGAGAAACAAATAAAGAAAGCTTTTTAAAAACGAGCTAAAAAGACTTACTTATTGACTTACTTGATGTTTCGCAAATATAATTAATTGCTTTAGCAAAAGTGAATAACGGAAATATAAACAATTTAGCCTACTATTTTTTTTTTTAATTAATTTTGAAGAGATTGTTGGTGGTTAAAAAAACAATTATCAGCAAAGTTATAACTTGTAAAAAAATATCATTACTGATGCGGCCAGGCTCGTCTCAACATATACTCCAGTATTTACTGCAAGAATCCTGGTAAAACCTAGAGAACGTTCTTAACCTAAATGTTTCGTAGCTCTTGTCACTTGTCAATTTGGGTACATCCCTGTAAGTTCGCTTATGAACAATTTTTTTTCCGGCTTCAAAGCATTACAGGACATGCACCCACGGCGTTGGGTTGCTCTCTAACCACTATAACTACGCCACTGTTCGAAGACTATTTTAGATTATATTAACAATTTGGGCATATCCCTATGTCTGTTAATTTTTTCTTCTTCTTTTATTGACTGTTGTAGTCAGTTAGGGTCATCAATATGAACGAGGAATAAGAATGGTTTCAATATGCGTACCGATACAAAATTCAATTTACATAATAAAATGAGAACCACCACCACTGCAAAACATTTAAATCTTAAGACCACCTCTTTTCTCAGTCACGATCTTAACCGAACCCATTTACATCCACCTAGTAGATGAATTCCTACTGTATACTGTGTTTCCAACAGTAAAACAGTGTAATAATAACGCTGCGAAATACAGCTACTATATCTTTTTAAATTTTAAAGGACGTAAGGTTCTGTAATCCCGTTATTATTATAGCAATTCGTTTTAAAGAATGAAGGATTTAAAGGGATAACATGGATATTAATTGAACACACAAATACGCACGTGCGATATTTTTAAAACGGAGGAAATAAATTGGTTTTCATGATTAAATACCCAATTACATATGTATGTACGCGTTTAAAATGTTAATTGAAAATGAAAATCGTTCTCGATATCCAAAACATTTTTGATAATGTTTAAAAATAGCATATTATGAAATACATTGGTTTTTAATATTTGTATTGTTGATGATTGCAAGTTAAATTTTACCAGTGTTATCCATATCGGGATTTTATTTATAAATTCCTAAAGGTCTTAAGTTTTTATTTTAAATTTCTTTTGGTGTTTCATAAACATTTCGAATTCTACTAACAGAAAATGAATACGTTTCTCGTCTAATACTACTGAGGGGGTCCTTAAAATAGATTAATCTTTTGGTTAGGCGTCCCGTATTAACTTTTTCACTATCTTAATAAGTATAATTTACGAGGCGCTGCGATAAATAAGGCTGGACTTTTAATTGTTACAGTAGGGAATTAGTAATTCATTTAAATGTCATTATTAACGTCAGTTTAAATTAATTTATATGTAAAAATAATCTCGAGAAATGCCCCCGATAAAAGTTATTCTAATTAAATTCTTCAGCTTGAATTCCTCCTCTAAAATACTACTTCAATTTAAAATTGTGATACAACTATAAATTGAAAATAACTTTACTATCTAAGTAAATACCTATATGAAGTGGATTCTAAGAGAGAAATTGCCATGGAAGTACAGTTCGAAATTTGTAGAATTTCAAAATCGCATTTCTTTACTTTAAATAAAAGCATCCAACAATATACTGAATTAAAATTTTAAATCTTACAAAATTTTATTTCATTTTAAAATACATATATTATGCAAAAATGTAAGCGTTATTTCATCGTTAAGTATTTATATTTGCTTTCTAACGACTTTCGCTTATTTTATTTTTCTCTCCATTTTGTTGTTTATCTTGGCACGCAATCCTGAAACTAAAATATGACATCATCTCACTCGATGTCTTTTTACGGAAAGAAACAACTTCCGAATCATTAGGGTTAATTTAAGACACGCAAATTATCCTTGCAGTTAAGACATCACGGCGATTTATTTTCCACAAAACGATAGTTACGGTTGCAAATTCTTTTCTAATTTGTTTCAAGGAATTTTAGGTTTAAAGATTGAAGAGATTTAGCGACTTTAGAAAAAGCTTTGGATGTAGAAAAAGTAATGTGCGATTCAATAAATACCAGATCTGAAAAAAAATTCGTGTCTTAGCTAAATACGTCAACTTGATAGTACCTAACTTTCCTTAACTCAAAAATTAAATACGAGTTTACCTAAACTAATTTTTCTTTTATACTTTTACAAAATAGTTTCTCAACCGAATAGAAAATTTTTATTACAAAACAATAACAGACCCAATGAAGCAGGTACAATACAGTACTATAAGTAGTAATTGTAAGGAATACGATGGACTCAATTAACACAAATAACAAATGATTAAGACATTAAGGATTAAATAATAAAAAATTAAGGCCCGATCCTTTAACTTCCTTATAAATTTATCTGCTTTGTAATATCCTTATAAACCATTGTAGATACAATTGTCTCCAGGAATTTTATGGGGTAGATAATAATAATAATGGTTTATTAGCCATTGTTATAGTATAAGTATAATTAATTAATTACAAAGTAATATAACATATGAACATAAAAGTGAAATTAAATTTCAAATTGATAACTCAAAATGGCTAAAAGGTTTTGGATGAGTAGTTCTGATCATACTGCTCTTCCTCCAAAACCTTTAAAATCAAATTTTAGACCCTGAGAAATGACAAATGGCATCTCACAATTAAAACAATTAAATTAAACTAAATTCAATTACAAGAAAAGAAAAAAAGATAACAGTATTTATTGTAACACAGTTGCAATTTGAAAATACTCCAACTCAGTTTGAATTTTGGAAGTTTGAAACAGAAGCAATTCAGTTAAACTAAACATTATATAAACGTTGATGGAACTGTCGCCTGAAAGAAGAAATCGAACATGATTTTAACGAGTTAGGAAACTTTTTGTAGAACCTAGCAATATTATAAGGAAATGATCTTTGAAAAATAAATGTACGGTGCGAAGGAGGGGTTAGCAACCCTTTATTACGAATATTAATGTTGTGTACATCAGTTCTATAAGTAAGTCTTTCGTAAAGATACTGTGGTGTATTATTATAGATAATTTTATAAAAAAAAATACTGCAGAATGAAGTTCATGTCTCTTAAGCATATTTCACCAGCGAGCCAAATCGAAAGTGTGTGAAATATGGTCCCTGCCCTTCAGTCTATAAATAAAACCGAGTTTTGTACTCGTTGAATCTTTCTGATATCAGTGGAATCCAGACAGGGGCCATAGATCATAGATCACATCACAAGGGAATCACAAAGCATTTTGCACAAATTTTCGTTTAAGAAATCTTTGCTGCTATATAATAATTTAAGTCTACCATACGCTTTTTGAAGTAATTTACTAAGAATCTTAAGTCCAAATCACTGTAAAGGCCAAGATTTCCAGCACAATCTACCAATTCCAGCGAAGAGTTATTTAATTGAATGTTAATGTGATTCACAGCAGTTAAACGAGATTTTTTCCTGCCAAAAACTAAGACAAATGATTTATCAGAATTAATTGTAAGACAATGTTCCGAAGCAACTATATGTATACAGTTTTTGTAAGTCCGAATTAACTTCTGCCACGCCATTAACAATGTTTGATTGGTCAAAGCAGTGATACAGTTGAGTGTCATCAGCATATAAGTGGCATTTGCAAAACTGAACAGTTTTGAAGATAAAACTCGTATAAATACAAAAAAGCAAAGGCCCAATAATACTGCCTTGTGCTACACCAGAGCGAATGGGTAACGCCTCTGAAACATTATTATCAAGGTTTGATTGGCAACATTTATCAAAATAGTCTCGGTGTTTAGCTTTCAAAGTAATTAGTGTTTGTTTGAAAAGTGGACTTCCTAAACAGATTGATGTACTTTTTGCACTGATCTAATTCAAAGTCTGCATCACAATTTTACCAAAGTCAACTCACAAAAGAAAAAGATGCGACGAAAAGAAAATGAGAATTGTCTAGGAACTGACGACCGAAAAGAAGGCCCAAGGAGATGGTTACACAAAAGAGAAGGGCTTAATCATTGTTAAGTTAATTAGGAATAGAAATGAATGAATTATGAAATTAGTGAACCAGCGAAAACGTTCCTCGATTCTGAAGGTGAAAACATGGACTAATTCAACAAGTCCTATGAATTTTTAAATTGAATAATCAAAATTTGCCCAGAAATGTAAAACCTGCACTCATATACTTATAAATAGATAAAATAGCGACATCTTACTATCGCTTTTTGACCTGACATTGCAGTAGGATAGACAAATTGAAGCGGGATTTGCTCCTAATAAGTCCCCCATGCAATTGCGATGTAAGAGTGATGAACAGATAAAATAGCGACATCTTACTATCGCTTTTTGACCTGACATTGCAGTAGGATAGACAAATTGAAGCGGGATTTGCTCCTAATAAGTCCCCCATGCAAGGCGGCCATGCTTACTGTAAAAGCATAACTTTCATTATGCTTTGACAGCAAGCATGGCCTTCCGCACCTTCCGCCAGTCAAGATTTTAAAATCGACTTTTCAGAACAATCTTACCGTCACGTTTAATTACTCGTATTTACGCGAGGGTGAAATTATGATAAGATTATGAAATCACAGTTACAGAGTTGTAGATTTGGAAAGAAGATTAACATAAAAAATCCCCTCAATTGGTGGAAAATTAAAACAAAGAAGACTACACTGCTTTCTAAATTATCAGTATCCGTCTCCATAGATTTTGACTTCAAAATTCTAGATTCGCACTCGTATTTGCGGATGTCTCAAAAACCGAATCTGTAACAATCCAGATTGTGTCAAATAAATGTTATCTGAGGATTTGTTTTCCTTGCTTATCGCCAATGCTAAATCTTCTTCTATGTCGTTTATGGAATGCGTTCTTCTTCTGAAACCGCTCTGACTTTTGTCTACTTTTCCTTCCTTCTCCTTTAATAATAATATTTTAAACTTTCTCCGGGGTTAAATTTGGTTTATTTTTATTAGCTCCAACCTTCTTGATTTTAATTTTTAGATAATCTTGGTTACTGTCTGAACGTTTGAATTTTAACCACGATATACAGAACACTGGTACGCGCACTTCCCTATCTTCCCCATATAAAACGAGGAAGTCAAAAGTAGTGCCTAGTTACGTGATTTAAATTTTACCGCTAGATGACACCAATGTATGAAGGACTGTCACTAAACGTCATTAATGTACTCCTGCAGGTTGTATTACGTGTTGCTGGCACGGTTGTAGGCGACGTATATTCAGTATTTACGTGTGTATTAATGGCAAACTTTGGTTAGTGTGTATGAGATAAAGAATAAATGGCGACTGTCAAATTTAGCAAGCAATCAAACAGATGTAGAAAGATATTTACTAATGTAATGAGCAAGTACGTTTTGCTGTGATTTTTACAAACCTTTCAGAGGCTATTGGTATTATTTGTTTCTTGTATCTGTTTGGTAGTGGTGGAAGAAAGGGCAGATGTAAGATTAGCTTTAGTAGGAGCATACATTTAGTTGAGGAATAGCATCATCTGTCAGTGTTCTTCGAATGATTTCATTTCCACTCACTTAACGATTTTTTACAATTTTTTCTTGAAAATGTATCAAGCACACAAAATGTTGCTTTAATATTGTGACACCTGCATTTTGATTCATTCTTGAAGCCTTTCCAAAATCTATAATTAACAATATTTCATAATTAATGGTATGAATCGTAAGTCTACATCTGTAACCCAAATTGGTTTGACAGCAGCTTATTCTGGTTAACTGAAAATTTAATGATGCTTTAAATATCTACTAATGTTTTTGATTCACTGGCATTGAATCAACACACAACTCAACATCTTGTGTTATTACAAGATGCAAACACTCTGACCGCAACCAGTGCAAATAAATCGAAGTTGCTATTTGCTTCACTGTTCTTTATCAATTTCTTCGAGATTAATAAATCATTTTATTTTCTGAAAGAGCCAGAGTGAAACGTAGATAAACTTTCATTACGTTGGTCATCATCATCAGTTTTTTCAAACTTGTGATGCAAATGAAGACAAGTGCTACTCTTACGGTAATCTTGGAATAAGGGATGTAATCAGATTAAACAAGACGTTTATTAAATTAGAAATAATATAAAGAAGGTTATGAGCCTCTCACATAACACTTGATATTTTCCGCTTCGATGGAATTAATTTGCAAGGTCATCAAACTTGAAGGAAACAAGCTGCAGTAATGTTTAGGTGTTTTAACTTTATGCACTTTTGGTGTCACTTGCATGCAGAACTGATGTTGCTAGATAGGTACTTTTGTGAGTTTATATCCACTCGTTATATTGAGTACATTTTAATCAGTACATCGGTCAGTTTAATGCCAGATGGATTGGTGGATATTCTAGGTTAGATAGCAATCTTAGGATGAATTCATGTTTATGTTAAAATCTCCTTGCTTCAATACAAATTAACTCTGAGAAGTCTTTCTATGTTGACTGCAATGTAACTAAATTAGGAAACGAATCAAATTATTCGCCAATACATACCCTCTTTAAATTAAAATTTCTACGCCTGACAACTTCGCTTTAAATTCATAGTTAAAATTTAAAATGCATTATTTAACCTCAAACCAGTTGTTGCGTACTGACCTCTGTTTATCTCTGCCCATGTGTTTTGTGTTTACCACAAGAGCTTCAGAAGAACCGGTTGCGGAATTTGATAAAAATGACAGTCCGCGATACGGTTCTGCCATCTAGCGAATTTTTACAAACTACTCAACTTGCTCAAAATTTTAAACTGAAAATGGCGGCGAGTGAGTGTACCAGTATTCTCTATATCGTGATTTTAACAAATAGAGGAGTCCTTTATAATAAGAATATATATGTGATGTGTCAGTTTGGAAGATTTATGCGGAAAAACGGTTAACCAGTCAAAGAAACTAAATTACTTTATACATAGAGAGCAATTCAGTTGACTAATCAACTGCCATGAGTCTTCCAAACAGACACATCATGTCTAAACCATTAATACAAAAGACTCTATTAACAACTAGAGACTTTTACGAATTGTCCAAACTCTTATTATAGGATCTCTACTAACAATTACTGTCTATTTCAAAATTAAAAAAACCTCCACCTGTTGAATTATGTTGCCAAAATGAAAATTTCCCCGGATATATTTTAATTGAATTTGGTTGGTATTTCATGTTGTCACTAATTTTTACGTGTCAGTCAAAATTTGAATTGTCATATTTTCAATTTGCAATTTTAACAATGCCGCGAAAACGCAAAAACCTTTTAAGTGCGTAGTTAAAGGAAGCTCTTGTTAAAGTTTATAGTGAAACTGAAAATTTCACGGAGCGGCAATTATAGAAAAAGTAACAGACCTTTTTTCGGTAATTTACTTCTTTTTCTGTTTTCATATTTAACGTTGAACGTTTGCCTCACTTTGTAATTGTTACTGTTATATTTGTTTGATGTTATCCAATGTTAAGCCCCGAATTTTATATATTTTTTCTTTACGGTAATGATTGTCTTTCTGGCAACTTATAATTGTCACCTTGAAACATGCTTGTAACGTAACCTTACATTGCTTCCTGATTACTTCTCAATTTTGTTAAGAATTATGATTCTACACACTTCGTTTAGAATGATTTTCAAATATTAGGGCATTTCTTTTAAAAATTCCAATTTGTCATTTGGGAAACGATATCACGGAATTCTTACATGAATCGAAAGATTGAAAAAATGTTGATGATAATGCCCTACAGGTCAAGTTAAAATTGTACTGTACGCGTCACGAAGTGCATTTTATTATTACCCGATTTAATGTTTTAATGTGAACAGTGCCGTTCTTTTCCATTACAAAACTTTCAGAACCCTTTTAGAATATACGATTAGCATCTCCGTACAAATTAACAATAATGAAATATAATCGCCGTTTTATTTCCATGTAGCTTTTATCAGATTAAGTTACCGGTAATTAAAACCTCGCCGTGAAATATTATTACGAAACGCACATAAATTCGTAATGGAAAACGTGTTTCTTTAATAAATGGCGCTGCGCTAAGTAATAAGTTGCGTGATTACGAAAAGAGTTTAGTTATAATTTAATAGAAGTGCCTCTCGCGACAATTTATTTCCGCTGTTAACGTCGTATGAAGTTTTAAAGGGCACAAATAATCCCTAATCCAGAAATGTGTACCGACCCCAACGGCTGCACTCTCGGAGACGAAATCGTTTTAAATAAACGCGTTGGGCTTAATATAATTGCACACTTTTTTTTCGAATGTTACCCCTGAATATATTTTATAAAGGAATTTGCATACTGCGCCCTCGTACGTATTATATGGACGATTTCGATTTACGAAATTAAATTTGAAAGGATTTAATTACATACGGCTTAACTTTCTAAATTTAATTAGTGAAATATTTTTCAGTGCAGTTAGTTACCTGAAATGTAAATATTTTGATATTTGCCAGTTTTAATTTGACTAAGTATTAAGTACGAATGAACTGCGTTGTTCATCAACAGTTTTCCCAAAACTAGTTCTAGTGAAGATGGGAGCTGGTTCTAAACGATGTTAACCAAGGGTGCCAGAGAATAAACCCAGCTGAAAGATTGTTTCCAAGGGAATATTCCCAAGGTCCCAACATCGCGCAAAGATATTCTTTAACTTCCAGAGATTTTGGCTCACTCGTACATTCAGCGTAGGAATTAGACAATAACACAACACTATTGTTGATAATATTTCTATTAGATGAATTCGCACAAATACGTAAAGCATCGGCAAATGCCAAATAGCACGAAACAAATGTAAAATTATGTTAATTAAATCTTAATTGGGGGCCATACTTAGATACGTTAATGCGATTAATCAGATCTGATCGTACAAGTGGACTTTTGTCTTAAAAGGGAAACGAAATTTATAAACTAAATATGAAATTAACTAACATTATACTACTATTAGTCATGCACCGTAACGTGCCGATATTGTCCACACGTAAATAAATAATGTAGTAAATCAAAAGTTATACTTCACAAATTAGGTTTAGCTGGCGTTCTGTCAATCAGGGTTACATTTCAGTGAACAGACGTCGGTCTGTGTCTGTGACACCGTCTCAGAAATTAGGTTGCCACAGGGCTTCGATAATAAATCGACAGGAATGACCAACCAGGCGATAAAATAAATAGTCCAGCTAGGAAGAAAATCCGGCCAAAAGAAAATCCAGCAATAAACATCCGGCAATAAAAGTCCAGCAAAAAGGAGAGACAGAGAAAAAATGGCGCCGTAAATAACTAGTTTTCCGTGCCTGCTTACTTAAACAGATAAGTTCGATTAAAATGATGTTCGCACTTTCTAGAATACGTCGAGTTGATCAAATTCCTCTAGTCAAACTGTAAAAATTGAATCTTACTCTCAATAATTCAGCACAAATTCACGGAACGGTATACACTTCATGTTACTCGTACGATGTCTGCAGCGGTAATAAAGAGAAAACATAGCCCCGTACAAGCGTGTTTCCGGGCCACATCTTATTACTTAGACGGGCTAAGATGGCCTAACCAATCGGAGAAAAGTGACGTAAGAATATTCAAAGTAAAGGGCGTATAAGAAGTTAGCTTTTCAAAATGGTAATCTGAAACCATTTCTGGTGGACTGCACGACTGCCACGTCTACATACTATTCTCCGACAGCGTCTACGAAGGCGTTGTTGCCAAAAGCAGTCCGATGAATTTAGACCGTAACAGTACTGAACAAACGTTCAAAATCGGCAATATTTGTTGCAGTAGAAAATATCGAAAATCTATGCTTCCTATAGGGTTTCGTCCGTCACCTAGCAACCGAAGAAGCGACGTCAAGGTGACAGACGTCAATCTGTCAATCGTCAAGTAACGTCAAACTGACAGAAAGAGCGACATTAAGGCGTTTCCATTAAAATCTCTGAAGAGTAGTTCTGATCACATCAGTTTAGATCATCTGAAGTGCTTGAAATTCGTAATTGAAAAGCAATTAATTTTACGATGATAACCGTCGGTCGATACAAACACGAAATCAGAACGCCCCTTAGGCCCAGTTTTACAATAACTTTAACGATTTAACTTTGAGCCGATGATTAAATCCTTCCCAACAATTGTTGAAATAATCGTTGCTAAAGGTTTAAGCCTCACTTCAAAGTTGAACTGCATTTGTAAAACTGGATCTTAGTTAATTAGCACGCATTCGATTTCCGATTGGCTAGCGAATAGTGCTGCGTATTTCAACTGGTCTCTATGGCAATTACCGGAGCAGCAGAATAGATACCGCCAGTCGTCGAATAAGGATTGGCTACGATCGCCGCTGATTCGAACGACAATCCACCTAATGATGCAGAATTGTCTATACCTCACCAGATCTGACCGATTCAAATCAGTTTTTTACCAACATTTACACTGACAAATCACTCAACAAGTCTCTAATATTGCAGTCAGGTTATTGTGTACATACATTCGCCACGCACTCTATTATTGTAGTCAGGCGCAAACACTTAGGCATTCAAAATAATTATTTGTTCCCACAAAAACAACAACACGTACTTAAAACATATATTCAAAGATTACTCAAAACTATGTACAACAATATTAATTACTATGGCTCGGAAGCCTGACTTGAGTGTGCCACAGGTACGCACGAGGCGTTAAAGCTTGCGACTTAAACTATCAAACGTTACGTATGTTATTACAAATTCAGTCCTCACTAATGTGAATCATATAATCTCTCAAACCAACGTAATTTAAGTTTACTTTATAACGGTAAATAAAATTATTGCCCACACAAATTCCGATAACTATAACGACTGCACACGTAAATTCCTACATCAGATGCAACATGCACTAACCTATTAACAATAATTAAAACAATACGTTTACACTGAATGTAGTCGTCAAACACCTTGTTGTCAAATTTGTCTGGCGTCGTAGCGGCTTTTCGTGGCGATGTGTTAAGCCAACGAAGCGACGCGACCTTCTGTGACTGACAGGGCCCGACGCAACCCGGCGTTAAGTCTCAGGCGACGATAAAACAGGTGGTCACCAAACCACAAACGGATGTTGGAATACAGAAGATTCAAACAGCAAGAATAAATGCAGAACTAAAAGCAGAACCAGAAAGTAGATTTCTCTGTAGGAACAAAGAAATCTAATATAAGCATGGGTCTTTGGAATGACGTCACCATAAATATCTGTCTTTTACTGGAGAAACGGAAAATTCGCTGGGAAAGAACGAATTCACAGGATATAATTGCATGGATGTAATTCTCTCTAAATAACAATTTCACTATAATCATAGACAATTCACGGAAGTACAACACACACGTCTGAACCTTCAGCTATGGCCGGAACAAGTTTTCAACACGACCAAAATGTCGACTAATCAGATTACAGGAAAAGATAATGTCACTTCCGGACCCAATAGAAACCGTGATTACAACGCGCCGAAAACGAACATGGCAATGTAGCCAATTGACTGTAATAGGTTACACATAAATATTAAAAGAACTAGAAGCTAACCTGTAACATATTGTAAATACGTTCTTTTATCATTATTAATGTTTGAATAAATTGTTTTTCAACATGTCCACATTCTTAAAGACAGTTAAAAATCGTTAATGCCTTTTGAGACCGATGCTTCGGTAAAATATAGCTGGAACTCAGAAAGTTTTTTTTTTGTGTCTGGCTCATTTTGCTTAGACATTTTGACGTTTTGCCTGCTTCACTTCCTCTGCCGCCTGGTTTAAAGGCTGTACATATAAATTGGTCGATATATCGGGTACGGAAAAAGGTATATCGGTTGATCAGCCAAATTACTACCATTTATCTCTAGTATTGAGATACAGACAGAATACAGAATATTTCGATTATACAGTTTATTGAAAATTTACCTAATAATTATTATTTTTCAAAAAACAGGAAATACATATATTCCAAGGTTTTTTATTGGTTTGGTAATTAATGAAAGCTTCGTGCACAGGTACATTTAATTTAATACCATGTTGGTGTGTAATATTTTATGAAACGGTCGGACCCGAGCAAAAATATAATACTCACGTGTAAACTGCAGCAAAATTAAATAATTGTGGCGTTCGCGAGTGGAAACGTAAAACTGCGAGCAGCAGGAATTAAACATCTTGCGCAGGATATAAATTAGCTGACCGGACAAATGGCGCTAAATGGCGTAAGATAAAGCGACTATTTGTGAGAGTCATTCACATGCTAAGTGTAAAACAACAAGATGCATAGCTAATTATAAATATACACGAAATAAATCGTGCGTTAGACTGTGAAATGCAAATTAAAAATAAAATTGGACACGGCGGTCTCTTGATTTATCTACGGTAGCACGTTGTTAACTAGAAGTTGCGGTTTAATTTACTGCTTTGCAAATACTTTATTTTTTATGCGTAAAACTATTGCATATTTAGCTCGTTTATTTTTTTAGGAATATCACAAGTTTCTATTATTACGAGTATAAAATATAATACTGCAATATCCAGAATGTAACATAAATTGGCATGAGTTGCGAAAAAATGTAAGTTTCGCTTCAAAATTCAGAGGACAACAGATTTTTAACTTTTTTTCTTCGCTGCTTAAGCAGACCACACACTAGACAACACGTTCGTCAACATATCCTCAGGACGCCACACATACAGCAACAAGCTCGGACTCGCAGAATACTTTTCTAGGGCATACAACTTACGAACATGTTGACCAACTTGTTCACACGCATGCGAACTTGTTGTTGCGAGCAAGTTGTCCAACATATTCTGTAATGTGTGCAGTACCGATTATCTGGAAATATCTGTTAACTTATTAAAACGTTTTAAGAATGTAATTTTAATCCCACTCACAAAATTAATAAATCAGTGTGTGACTTCAGAAGTTTTCCCACATGTTCTAAAATTCGCTAAAGTTATACCGATCCATAAAGGCGATTCGTTAAACGATCTAAATAATTGTAGACCTATATCGTTACTTTCAGCCATATCAGAAATTTTCGAATCTATTATGAAAAGTCAAATTGCACTATATAGAAACTAATAATATTTTGTATGAACATCAATATGGTTTTCAAAACAGTAAATCTACCAGAGACGCGGATTTAAATCTAATAGAAAATAATCCTAGATAGACAAGAAAATAGGTGATATGACCTTTTGTGATTTAACAAAAGCTTTTGATTGTGTGAATCACACTTTGTTATTAAAAAATATTTAAATTTCGGTGATTTAAGTTGCCAGTTAGTTAAATCTTAATATCAGTGACTTCAGTTGCCAGTTAATTAAATATTACCTTGATAAGAGCAAACAGTATACGCGTTTTGATAACGAGACATCTTCTATGGCCGAGACAAAACGTGGGGTTCTACAAGGCTCAATTGTGTGTCCTATTTTATTTCTCATTTATATAAACGATATTAAACAATTAATTACTTTGTCCAAACCCATTTTATACGCCGATCACACTACTCTGGTTTTGCGAGGTAATTATCCTAATGGCACAATGAATTTAATAAAAGATGCGTTAAACGAAGCTAACAACTGGTTCACTTCAAATAATTTATCATTAAATTATTCTAAAGGCCGTATCTCTTCAACTAAATTTTAGCTCCGTGTTAAATTTTAACGGGATGTTAAAATAAAATTGTATTCTTTAACGTCCACGGCTGTTAAATTTTTAACAAAAACCCTTTAGTTACTCCGATATCGGTTAAATTTTAACACCTAAAAGCACCTGTTAAAGTAATAATACATAATTATATTATTAATAATACATAAAATAATAGAGTTAAATATAATTGTCATTCATAAAATTTTCTATTTCAAAGGGCCACAGCACGGAGAATTGCAAGAAATCTTCTGGATAATAGTAATCCATTTGAATTAGTGAACGTAACATTTCCGAAGTTATTCAGATTGAACAAACATTGTGTTTTGGATTTGGTGCGATCATTGGAGCAGTTCATAGTAGAACCACAACAACTGATATTCCTCCTTATTTAAAAATTTTGTCTGCTTTTTACTTTTTCGGTCATCGCAGTTGATGTCGGATTTGGATACATGTTTGCATTAAGTCAGCTCTCAGTTAGCATCTGCAACATATCTTTATTTGTTTCAAGAAATGCAATAAGCACTTCATTTTATTTGTTTGTCATACGGGCTTTCCGTGGTGTGGTCATGACATGAGCAAGTACACTTGCAGCGAAATCTTTTAGAATGGATAAATTTCCCAGAGCAAATACGGTTTACAACGGTATGTTGATTACTATTATTAAATGGTAATGTCAGGTAAGGCTCAATTCTCACACGGCAGCGCGTCGCGCCGCGTCTGTTTGCTGCCCTGAAAATGGTTTCAAATGAAGCAGTTCTCACTCGACAGAATTTTATGTCAAAAAATTACATGTAAAAGCATAGGAACCAAAATGACGCGACGCGATGCGCTGCCGTGTGAGAATTGAGACTAAATCAAGTTTTTAATATCAAATTGTTCCAACAATTTCATTCTAAAAATCTAAGATTATAGCTGTATTAATATGCTGCTTAAAGTGACAATTACATATTATGAGCTTCAACAATTGGTTCTCATTATCATAATGGCAAATCAAAATTTCGCGAAAGAAAGGAACAATACACGCACATAAAATTTTCAAAAAACGGCTTACTGATTTAAAAAAAACGTTCTAAATGTTTCCACCGCAAGTGTACACTGAGAAGAAAAGCCGGCGAGCATATTACCTTGAGTTAAGTCTTCTATGGAGTGTTGCAGTTGAAATACAAATATCTAGATCCACGTCTTAGAGAGGCTTACAAAATTATTTACAAGTAAGTTTCTTAATTAAGCAGTACTAAGATATGAATAAGAACTTTTGACATAACAGTAAAAGAAAAATGGGATAAAACGGGCGAGAGAAGAGAAACTGGACTATTCAGCTTGCAATACATTGGGGTCATGAGTCCAGATTTGAAACATGTGGTAGAGACAGAAGGAGTCGGATTATTTGCAATTTGCAACACATGAGGTGTTCCATCCTGAACATCTTAAAAGAAAGATGAAATGTCCCCTGTATGTCATGATCTAAGGCAGCAACAATCGTCCATAGGTGTAGAAATTGTGGATAGGAACAAATATTTGAACAAAAGTCTCTTTTACCGGCCAAAGAAAAACGTTAAATTTGACATCGGACAAGATTTTGCCTTCCAGTAGAATGGCGCAGGATGCCGTACCTCGGAAAGGAGTTTTAAATGGAGAATATACCGCTTTTTGAGAAGAGTTTCTATAGTCCAGAATTGTTGCTATCGAAAATTAGTTGTCAGTAATAAAAAAGGTTCTTCGCAAACGTCCCATGGCAGCAATCAATCCCTGAACTGAAGCAAAGATTTCAAAAATTGTGGTTCCTTTACGCCAGAATTTTTTACAAAGACTTCCGTAAAACGAATGCCTTAGAGCTTCTAGAATTTTGGACGTCAGTCATAAAGAACAAAGGCGATGTTACCCACTTTCAAATTGTTTTTGTGTTGATTTTTTTTATTTAATTTTTTTTTTTTAGAAAAATTTTTGTGCAAATCGTTTTTGATTGCAGTGAGAACCTCGAGCAGCCTCTGGACAGCTGTTTCAGCCCTGCTTGGGGCTTCTTCAGCAGAAACGTAGCTCGACATTCCCACTGCAGACCAAAAACGACTTGCCCAATTTATTCGCAAATGCGATGTAAGAATGATGAACATATAAAATAGCGACATCTTACTATCGCTTTTTGACCTAACATTGCAGTAGGATAGACAAATTGAAGCGGGATTTGCTCCTAATGAGTCCCCCATGCAAGGCGGCCATGCTTGCTGTCAAAGCATAATGAAAGATTTTAGAAAAATTTTGTGCAAATCGTTTTTGATTGCAGTGAGAACCTCGAGCAGCCTCTGGACAGCTGTTTCAGCCCTGCTTGGGGCTTCTTCAGCAGAAACGTAGCTCGACATTCCCACTGCAGACCAAAAACGACTTGCCCAATTTATTCGCAAATGCGATGTAAGAATGATGAACATATAAAATAGCGACATCTTACTATCGCTTTTTGACCTAACATTGCAGTAGGATAGACAAATTGAAGCGGGATTTGCTCCTAATGAGTCCCCCATGCAAGGCGGCCATGCTTGCTGTCAAAGCATAATGAAAGATTTTAGAAAAATTTTGTGCAAATCGTTTTTGATTGCAGTGAGAACCTCGAGCAGCCTCTGGACAGCTGTTTCAGCCCTGCTTGGGGCTTCTTCAGCAGAAACGTAGCTCGACATTCCCACTGCAGACCAAAAACGACTTGCCCAATTTATTCGCAAATGCGATGTAAGAATGATGAACATATAAAATAGCGACATCTTACTATCGCTTTTTGACCTAACATTGCAGTAGGATAGACAAATTGAAGCGGGATTTGCTCCTAATGAGTCCCCCATGCAAGGCGGCCATGCACAAAATTTTTCTAAAATCTTTCATTATGCTTTGACAGCAAGCATGGCCGCCTTGCATGGGGGACTCATTAGGAGCAAATCCCGCTTCAATTTGTCTATCCTACTGCAATGTTAGGTCAAAAAGCGATAGTAAGATGTCGCTATTTTATATGTTCATCATTCTTACATCGCATTTGCGAATAAATTGGGCAAGTCGTTTTTGGTCTGCAGTGGGAATGTCGAGCTACGTTTCTGCTGAAGAAGCCCCAAGCAGGGCTGAAACAGCTGTCCAGAGGCTGCTCGAGGTTCTCACTGCAATCAAAAACGATTTGCACAAAATTTTTCTAAAATCTTTCATTATGCTTTGACAGCAAGCATGGCCGCCTTGCATGGGGGACTCATTAGGAGCAAATCCCGCTTCAATTTGTCTATCCTACTGCAATGTTAGGTCAAAAAGCGATAGTAAGATGTCGCTATTTTATATGTTAATTTTTTTTATTTATTATTGAAGCAAAATGTGAATACTGAACTAATACAAAAATGTAAGATATAAACAACAATCGCAATGTACGGTTCAGTTACAGAGAAGTCTGCACTGTTAACTAATTAACTAATTATAACGGTTTGTAGGTATTACGTGAACAGATAATGAGTAGCTTTTTGTGCCTTCGAATTACTTCTAAACGGAGTGCATTGGTATAGTTTTGAAAACTTGCAGAGAAATTCTGTCCTGTTAGAGGATTTACGCTGTTGCCAATTCATTTTTAGTGGTTCCATTTAAAATCACGAGAATTTAACAGGCCATTTATGATATGCGATACAGAATACCAGAGTTTCACAATTTAAGGGTTGGTTAAAAATAAATATTTTAACTGGCTTTTAAAATTTAGCGTAAAGATACAGAATAGGACCTTAAAACATTTAAAATGATTTTTACACATAAAACCATTTATGATCACGACTTGACAAACCCAGAGGTAGCGAAACTTTTAGAATTATAAGTATATGGATCCTCAATTGAACTGGAATAACCGCGTTGAACACGTGGTTAACAATATGTACAAATGTACATTTATAGAGAAATTTAAAGGGATTAATGGGTAAGAAAGTTTTGATTGCTGTATACGATTTATTAGTTTCATCACTTTAACGAGCTAAACTTAATTTTAACTCGTTTTTAAAGTGTCTTATGTTTCATATCCTTTTTGAATTACTGCTTTGTACGCATACGAGCAGTACGTTCTAAGACCCTTTAAAATTTTGTGTCTGGTATTAGAAGATCCTACAAAGGTATCCTCTTTAAGTCCTGAATCTCTCAAACTGGAACGTTTTTGTTTAAGATATTGAAATACATATTTTGCTTTATTCGTTGATTTGGCGAAGTTTTTTTTTTTTTATAGAAGCCTAATTTAACATGCAACATGTAAAAGAAAAACATCAGGTTCGAATAATGCTGGATGAAGTATATCCTTTTGGCCGGGAATATGCTGCTTTCTTATTGGGCATTGTTTAACAATATAACGAAAATGTCTTGCTCAGCACTTTTGCACTACGGTAAACAATACTCATCTATGATATAATAGAATTCGTTTAAAAAAATTAGTTTGATTTTGAATTTTATGACAGTTCCTAAGATAACTTATGGCGTTTTCCACTCAGTACACCCAGCATACATATGTCTATCTCGTTTTATTATACAAAGCTGAACCGAGATGGAAATATACTCAGGGCATACTAGTGCAGCCAGTAGACAATGCTATTATTAAAATATTTTATTCCATTAAAAATGAATGATTTATAGTAAAGACAATTATGTGGTTAATCAGCACGTAAATTAATTGGGTTTTGTGTTGTAGCTATGAGCTTCATTATTACATAATTATTCATAAAACATGCTTTTGTTTTAAAAATATGGAAAATAGTTACGTATAAGTGTAGATTGATTACGGTCATTATACCCAGATGTTTAAGAGCTTCCCTGCAGGTGTCTCTATTTTGTAAATTAGCAATAATTTGAATAACTCGTTTCTATAGCTTGACATTTTTTTGGAGATGATTAGATTGACCCCAGAAGATTAGCCATATCTTATTATAGATTCAAAACAACTGTGGCAAACCATTTTAACATGGACAATATCTGACATTTACATTACTTTTCTAATAGCGTAAGTTGACGTGAAGAGTTTAGGGGCAAGAGACTTTACGTGACTGTTCCATGACCACTGAGAATCAATTGTAACTTCCAGAATCTTGCATTCACTGGTATGTTTTAAATAGGTTGATTTAGATAGAAACACGGTTTCAATGCTGTATTTATTAAAAAAAATATTGTTACATTTGTTTTTTCCATGTTTAAGAGCCAGAAACCATTCATTATTTAAATGTAGTGTTTGATTTATTTGGTTTATTAAACGCTCTATATCTGTAGAGAACGCAGGTGTCATCAGCATAGATCGATATTTGTCCAGGAATACCATAAGGAACGCCATTAATAAAAATATTAAAACGTAATGGCCCTAGAATAGACCCTGGTGGAACACCATGACTAATAACTAAACGACAAGACTGACATTTATGATTTACTCCTATTTTATCAAAATGTGTAACATCAATGATCTGTTCTTGATCAGCTAGATATGAGCGTGGTAAATTTAACGAAACTCCTAGGATAGCATAAAATTGAAGTTTTCTACGCAATAAATTCTGGTCTACCAAATCAAAAGTTTTTGAAAGATTACAGCATACCGCTGTGGTTACAAAATGTTTGTTCAGGCTTTCGTAAATGTTCTTAAGTAGGGTATGAAGTACTGTAGGTTTGACCCGAAGCTGTGTTGAAATTCTATAAAGTAATAACGACTTTCGAAAAAATGTGCCAATACAATATGAATTGCTTTTTTGAAAATTTTATAGAAATAGAATTTAATATGAAGATTAATGGTATCGTAAGTTGATCCCTTTTTGGGGTGGATATTACTTTGCAATTTTTAGTCGTAATGGAGAAAACAGTTATTTTATTTATCTTTTTATTGTTTCTTGTAATAACCCTCACATATAGTTGCCCCTCATAGTGCTTAACATCGTCTTCGGTAACGTTTTGTATTGTTTTAATGTCTTAGTGAAAACGTTCACGATGTTCTTCAATTGCATTCCCAAGATTTTCATTTAAAAATCTAAATTTGAATGTAAAAAATGCACGGCATGCCGCGTCTTTATGACATTCTAGAAAATTTTCTAAATTTTATAATAAGAGTTCAGCTGTAGTAGTGTTTTCTATATACGGAATGACCAAAAAAATTCATTTTTTAAATGAAACATCCTATGTATTTTGATGTATTTCGATTATCTGAGTTATTTTGAATATATATACATAATATGTAATTAATTAATTAGTTTTTGTGATATCCGTAAAAGTTATAGGATTTTAATGTAATGCGAAACAAAAACAAATGAAAATACTGATAAATATCGTTTCTGTTTGATGTTTAATAGATATTTTTTAAATAAACATCAAGCAGATGGTTTTTAAAAATATTTTAAATTTTTTTTTGTTTGTTTCACATGATCATAAACTTCCTACTGATATCACAAGAACTAATGAACTAAACTATACATATTGTTTATACGTATACCGGGCGTCTCATGCCGTATATTCACTGTTACTGTTATTTGAGTACTTGATTCAAAAAACGAATTTAATATTAGGTGCTTTAGATAGAGTACAACCGGTTTCGGTTTTAATGAGATGCCACACCGATTTAGAGACATTTCTTAATTGTACAATAATTGAATTAGTATATGAAATCTTTTTGCTAGTTGGATGACATCTTTTAGAATATTAAAGTATTTATGATAATCTAAAATAGTAAAGGAGACTGTGGTTTAAGAGATAATTGAAATTAACCTCCGCCCACAATAATTTTTATATCCGTAAATACGTATTTCGGCAGCTAAGCTCCATCTTCAGTACGCTACCAACTTAAAAGCACTAAAAAATGTCTAAAACATTAACATTTTTATGATTTTGTCAGTGTGATTAGGTTGTTTTTAGACATTTTTTAGTGCTTTTAAGTTGGTAGCGTACTGAAGATGGTAGCTTAGCTGCCGAAATACGTATCTACGGATATAAAAATTATTGTGGGCGGAGGTTAATTTCAATTATTTATGATAATAATTTATGAGTGTATTGTTTGAATTGAATTTATGTAAGAGAAAATTGTACTTGGTTACATACGGTCTCCAGATCGGGATCCAATCTACAGGTTGAACTCTCATTAAATAATTCAAAGAATTCATTTCATTGAATAGGACACTTTATAACATAAAGCTAAAAAACTGACTTTTTCAATTCAGGAAATTTAAAGTAGGTTTCTTTGGCTAGAAAACTAAATCATTTCACTAAGGCATCTACAGTTCTTGTTCCACACTTGGATTTTGCAGAAATTATTAAACAATCAAACTGGCGTTCTGATGTCAGTTTACGTTGGACCTGGCTGAATGAATTTAACACGAATGTTCTTCGACTAATGTAATTCAACTCCATTAACTCAACAACTAAAAATGTCTAAAACATTAACATTTTTATGATTTTGTCAGTGTGATTAGGTTGTTTTTAGACATTTTTTAGTGCTTTTAAGTTGGTAGCGTACTGAAGATGGTAGCTTAGCTGCCGAAATACGTATCTACGGATATAAAAATTATTGTGGGCGGAGGTTAATTTCAATTATTTATGATAATAATTTATGAGTGTATTGTTTGGAATTAGTTTCAGAGTTAAGCAGAATTCCCTTTTAGTATTACATGATATTTTAATACCTTTTATCATCGAACATTTAGATTTTCTTTGCCTTATTTTCCTAATGGGGAATGCAGTATTATAGCCATTATTGAATAAATCATAACTTAACTGAACTTTATTTTATAATATTTTCAAAGAGACGTCTTTTGCGTATAGATTTTTAAACTAAAACTTCGTGGCGTAATTATTTAATAATTCTTTAACGGAAACTCGGACTTTCAAATAGTGATCTTGTTCATTTGTTGCCAAAGTACGTCCGGATGTACCAGATTATTTGATTATTGTGATTGTTTATGAGTTTTATGAGTTTCTCGCACCCTATTAGCAAAAATGAACTGTGCGAAATGCTTCGAACCAGAAGCAAGTCAGAAATGTGTAATAATAATAATACATTTGAAAAGTTGGCACGCAAAGCACTTCCTTTAGCACCGACTTTATTTTGACTTCAGTGCCAACTGCTTGCACATATAAATTTATTTTATTGCGCTCTGTTTGTTCATGTGTTTCGCAGTTTATGTGTACTAATTATTGTGTATTTTATTCCTTGCGGTAAACGACTTTACAAATCAGTGTCAAAAAAGAACAATTTAGATACGTCGTACGATATTTTATTTCTAACTTTATAATCGATTAAAACAAAAAAATTTAAACTCTAAAAAATTATTTTCTAAATTAACAGTCGAACAAATGTAATCATTTTAGTGAATGAATTCGTCCGACGTTGTTAAGCAAAAGCGCACATGTATACATATGCAATAATAGTTCGTATTTGACTTGGTGTAGTACAAGTTTATTAACTTTAGAGTAAACGCTAAAAGCTAACAGTAAAGCTAGGGCTACATGTGTGCCTAATGTGGCGCCTAACCTGATCTTTGATATTTAATTTGACATTAAGTATAAGTACAGCCGCAGATTAAGGCACTAATTTTGTAACGGCATTATGAATGACACTAGGCATTAGGCAATAGATTGGCTAGCGTCACACATAAGTATGACTACACTGCCATCAGACGTTAACGCAGATGTAGCCCTAGCATAACAAAATACAAAGTACAAAATAATCTAAATTAACAGTGAACGCGTGTCAATATTTGTTCGTTTCAGAATGGACTGCAGCACGTGCTATAAAATGTAATTTAAAGGAAAACACTTAATTATCACTTCTATTCTTGTTCGTAAAACGTCGATAACGCACTTTTCGTCAGGTCAACATTCGTGTTTATGTGGTGTAGCGTTTTATTACCGATTTTTTAAGCGTATGCGCCGCCCCTGTAATTTGACGGTCATTGTTTGAGTCTCGCAAGGGTAATTGCACGGTTTTACTTGTTAATCAGAACCCCTAGCTCTTTCAATAGTTGTTCGGTATTTACAATACAATACGAAAACCAAATAAAGAAATTCAATAAATTTAATTCGTAGTAACTAATTCAGAAGAATAGTTGTAATGATTTTATATTTGCCTTGCACTTGTAAATATTTACTTGTCAATTTGAAATTTATAAAGCAAGGGGGATTTCTAAGGAGTAAATTTATTGAGTAGTTAGATTTGATAGGGACTGCGAAAAAGTTGTGTTAGGCAATAACATAGAATACTTTAAATATAAATTTGATGGGAAACTTATGGGAGATCTTTTTAGAGATATGCTTTTGTTAATTTTTGACCTTCACAATTTTTCACTTAGCGTAGCGACCATTATTCTTAATAGCAATTTACCTCGTCTGATACATCATAAAACAGGATTTTTTTTGGAGGAAGAAATATGCCTTAAGTTACTATAATTAAAAAAAAAATTGTTACAAATCGGTTTTGATTGCAGTGAAGCCCTCGAGCAGTCTCTGCACAGCGACCGTCGCTGTTTCAACTATAATTTTTTACAAAATTTTGTTGCAAATTGTTTTTGATTGCAGTGAATCCCTCGAGCAGCCGTTAAACATCTGCAAAGCCCTATTTGGAGCTTCTTCAGCAGAAACGAAGCTCGAGATTTCCACTTCAAACCAAAAACGACTTGACCAATATATTCGCAATTGCGATGTAATATTAATCCATAGCTGAAACAGCGACATCCTACGATCGCTTTTTGACCTAACATTGCCATGTTAGCTTTTTATAATTTTTTAATATTACTTTTTTCGATGAAAATTAGTTGTTGAGTTAATGGAGTTGAATTACATTAGTCGAAGAACATTCGTGTTAAATTCATTCAGCCAGGTCCAACGTAAACTGACATCAGAACGCCAGTTTGATTGTTTAATAATTTCTGCAAAATCCAAGTGTGGAACAAGAACTGTAGATGCCTTAGTGAAATGATTTAGTTTTCTAGCCAAAGAAACCTACTTTAAATTTCCTGAATTGAAAAAGTCAGTTTTTTAGCTTTATGTTATAAAGTGTCCTATTCAATGAAATGAATTCTTTGAATTATTTAATGAGAGTTCAACCTGTAGATTGGATCCCGATCTGGAGACCGTATGTAACCAAGTACAATTTTCTCTTACATAAATTCATCTTTACATTATCTGCAATAAATGTTAAAAGTTTCTGAAATTGTTCTGTTGGCACGAGGAGCGTAGCGAAGCGAGCCCACTCATGCTACAATAAGCTTTCTTGTGAAATTTGTATAATAATATGCTATTAGAATGATATCACATACTACCTTTTTGTCTGTTTTAAGCCGTAACCTCCTTTTTTTTATTTTACAAGAAGTATTAGCGTCTGAAGCAAGGGATCAAACTGTTTTAAGTATTTACCTCTCAAAAAAAATATCGACCTTCTTCCTCCTTCAATTTAATTTCAATTGTTATTACTTGTAATATTTTAACTCCAAACCGATACGTATAGGAATAATGCTAAATTAAATAAATGAAGAAGGTTCTTTTGTTTACCACTTCTAGAATAATAATGGATAGAATAGAATAATAATGAAACTTGGCAAATTTGTTAAAAAATTTAAAAACATTCTACTTACAATTAGTTGTAAGGAATTGCAAACTATGGGCCACTTAATTAATTAATTTATACTATTTTCATTAAAATTTTTAGTTATTATAACTTTGTTCTTACTATTTTCAGTCTAGAATGATTAATTGCCTGTTTGAAGCGCCATCTATTATCCCAAAGTAAAAACTAATTTTTATCCATAATAGTTTTCGTCATTATATTCTCAGTGAAAACATTTTTTTATTTAAATAATTGTCCAAACGTAAAAACCATTTTAATTGAATTTCTCATGACAGCAT
This sequence comes from Prosopocoilus inquinatus, assembly GCA_036172665.1. Lineage (NCBI taxonomy): Eukaryota > Metazoa > Arthropoda > Insecta > Coleoptera > Lucanidae > Prosopocoilus > Prosopocoilus inquinatus. The sequence continues at coordinate 26,574,632 of CM069876.1, read as the reverse complement.
TTATCTTCACGCTGACATTTTCAACCAATCCCCTACCTTCTACGCCGTTTTTTTTTCAAGAGGGAACTGCTGTAACAACTCGCCTTCACGCTGACATTTTCAGCCAAACTTTGTTTTTTAAAAAAATTGTTGCAAATCGTTTTTGATTGCAGTGAAAACCTCGAGCAGCCTCTATACAGCTGTTTCAGCCCTATTTGGGGCTTCTTCAACCTTGCGTAAGGTGACTTATTATGTGGCACATTCGCTTCAATTTGCCAATTCTTATGCAAATAATAATAGTTCGTCGATCTCCAAATGACCCCTAGTGGTTCTTTAACTCGACTCCTACAGGGTCATCGACTCTTTTTAAGTCTTCGTAACATCCGTTAGGAACTTTGGTCTAAAGCTCGTGGCTTAAAATGATGAAATATCATACGCTTTGAAGCACCACTATCTTAACCGTACATCTTTGAAAAACATTTGCATGAAATCGTGACCAAAAATGTCCCCTAACATATATTTTCTACTTTCGTTGATCGAATTGTTTGATATTTTGATTTGATACTAATTTTGTTAATAGGATAAGTGTGTTTGACTCTCTTTCTTCTTGCAACAAACTCAACTTGTTCCACAATTCAACTGCTATGTTGCATATCGTCGACTTAACGTATAAAGGCGCGTTTCCACGAGGCCAGTAGCTGGACTCCAATGACTGGCTCTGTATGAACATCACTGGGTGCCAATGACGGTCCAGTCCAATTGAAAAATGCTCTCTCCAGGCCAGCTACTGGAGTCCAGTCATAGAACTCCAGCTACTGGCCTGTTTACTGATCTCATGGAAACGCGAAAGTATCACGAATGTGAGTCACATTCGTTAGTTATACGTGGTGCCGACGATATGATGAAATTTTTGAATGATGTTTTATCTTGAATTTCTACGTTTGCGTCGTCGAATTCTGTTTTGCTTCTCGAATCGCGTTAGTCACTTGAACTAAAACTGCAGAATCTAAATTATTTTTGTTATCTTTGTTACCTATGTAACAAATGTTCTTTGCATTTTCCGGTAGCATTAGCTGCTTTCCAATTGCTACTCGGAGCTCCTCCGAGCTGATCAAATATGTTCCAACTGCGAGGTGCGGAATGCACTTGAACTGATTCGTAACTGATCATTTTTACTTTCCCCGTCCCTTCCCGCACCTGTATCTATAGCCGCTTTCTAACTGCCAAAATGAGCTACTCAGAACTCCTCCGAACTGATCCAACATGTTCCAACTGCAGGGTGCGAAACGCAATTGAACTGATCTTTTTTTTAAAGATAAAACAGTGACATCTCCTACGATCGCTTTTTTTGACATTGCAGTAGGATTTTTTTTATTTTCTCCTGTCACCTCGCGCACCTGTTTCTATGACTACCCATACATCAACGCCTCCTGTATGACGTACGCAGCGTTCCCATTGAATCTCGGAAATGTAGTTCGGGATCAGATCAGTTTAGATCATCGCAGGTGCTTGAAATTCGGAACTGGAAAGCGGCTCATCACTTGTCACATGTCACGCTTATATGACTTAAGCAGCGTTCCCATTAAAATTTCGGAAGTGTAGTTAGGATCTGACCAGTTCAGATCATCTCAGATGCTTGAAAATCGTAATTGGAAAGCGGTTATTGACGTTGAAAACAGAATATTTTCTAAACGCTTGTCGTAGCTTAACTTCACTGCAAACAGTACTGTCATTACTGTAATGCCTCCTGTCAACTGTCGAGTAAGGTGTTTTCGTTTTAGTTACCTTATTTATTCGTTTCATACAAAATAATTGCCTTGCAGGACACACTTACGACGGTATTGACTTTATGTTGCATTACAAAATGATGTTTGGTGTTTACATTGAAGCAGAAAACATTTATGATTGAAAGTTAATTTTCGTAATGGGTCAAAAGTCATGGGAGTACCGAAACTGCTTGGAAAATGATTAGAGCTGGATTTGCATTGAGAGGTACAGATGTTTCATCAAACTAAAGGACTTTTCCGAAGAACAGTCAACTATGAAAACCAATGATGTAATAAGGTTAGATGGAGTCTAGCGTCATTTTGAATAGGACTGAGAGAGAGAAAGATAATATCAGCATTCCCTAAGAGTAACAAAGATCAGAAATGGCCGATACCACGTGGTTTGGGGCAAATGAAAGCTTAGTTCAGATGCATCCGGATTCGCAAAAAACTAGTCAATCAAAAACAAATTGCAATAAATATTTTGCATATTCGGAATGCATCTCAACTAAGCTTAATGCTGGACAATAAAATAGCGACATCTTACTATCGCTTTTTGACCTAACATTGCAGTAGGATAGACAAATTGAAGCGGGATTTGCTCCTAATAAGTCCCCCATGCAAGGCGGCCATGCTTGCTGTCAAAGCATAATGAAAGTTTTTGAAAAATTTTGTGCAAATCGTTTTTGAAGAAGCCCCAAGCAGGGCTGAAACAGCTGTCCAGAGGCTGCTCGAGGTTTTCACTGCAATCAAAAATGATTTGCATAAAATTTTTCAAAAAACTTTCATTATGCTTTGACAGCAAGCATGGCCGCCTTGTATGGGGGACTTATTAGGAGCAAATCCCGCTTCAATTTGTCTAGCCTACTGCAATGTTAGGTCAAAAAGCGATAGTAAGATGTCGCTATTTTATTGTTCATCATTCTTACATCGCAATTGCGAATAAATTGGGCAAGTCGTTTTTGGTCTGCAGTGGGAATATCGAGCTGCGTCTCTGCTGAAGAAGCCCCAAGCAGGGCTGAAACAGCTGTCCAGAGGCTGCTCGAGGTTTTCACTGCAATCAAAAACGATTTGCACAAAATTTTTCAATAAGCTTAATGCGTTTGCAAACACCGTTGCCATGGCGAGTAAGTAGTTGAATAACGAATTGTCAAAAATTAATGAACTTCGTAATTTATAGTTCATATTCCAATTTTAAATTAGACTATCGAATCTAAATTTACAATTTGTACATGCGTGTAACACGAAATATATTCAATATTTTAAGTAATTTTAAAATGCGTCTACCCTCTTTGTGGATGGATACATTTACATCTTTTTGTCGCATATTTAACAATCATCAGCGAAACAAGTAGGTATTCTACATTTTATTAATGCGATTTTATTATAATAAAAAGTATTTAAGAAACCTGCTTATCTTCTTAGAGTAATATAGTCACTTACATAAAACTTAAAATCTAATAAAATGACATTAAAAATCAATTTAAAACATCCCGTAAAAACTAGATGAGAAATCAATGGATGTTGAACTTTAATTTAATAATAAACAAAAACTTGATAAGTCACTTCAAATAACTTAAAATCGAGAAAACGACCCCACAAAATCCAATTTGAAAACTAACAGACTAAACGCACAGACAACGAATGTTTTCACGTTTACATTGTCAAACTAATTTTGACGTTTTGCCCCAACCCAGCTGATCGAGGCTAGTTTTCTTTCTCTCTAATGTTCGTCGCGATACCTCTCACTCTACATTCCATACACCCCATACCAGATCATCGATGAAAACATACAGCTAAGGTTATGAAAAGTGCAGTTATGCAGTTATCACAATCAGTTTGACTAGTTTGAGCTTTCTGTTGGAAAGTGTCACAAATTATTACATGAAGATGCAAAGCTCCATCTTTACCGCATGATATCGGTGCAAGAATTGCTGCCCGGTGATCTCATACAGGGACATTACAACACCTTATGTAAAAAATTATTTGTTTTGTGAGCGAGTTGTAATTTACATTCTTTGTGATACGATTTATACAAACAACAAAATATTTTTACACAAATGAACGCTTGTTACTTCTGTACCTAGAAAAACTATCAATATAAAAGATACAAGAACTTTGAGCCCATAACTTTTTGAGGTTTTCACTGATCGTTTTTCTTGTGTTCAAAAGAAACACACCAAGACAACAAACATTATATACACGTACTTTTGCTAAACCCTGTATATGTGTATCTTATTCCAAGTTTTGATACATGTGAGAGCGAACTAATGGTTTCACGTTCTTGAAAAACTGAAAAGCAGCTATTTATACAGAAATAACACGATGAAGACATTTATTTATTATTTATGATGCCAGTCGAACTTGCAATTAAGATCTAAAGAAGCTATTCCGCGCCGACATGTAAAGCCCTTATTCTTTTCCTACTTATTCCTTATTCCCTTTGCCAAATTTTGTATTTTATTCGCAATCGTAGAAGCTAGAGCGAAATTTATTTAAATTAAAAATAAAGTGCCGTTCTTTGTTACATTCAGATCGTTGGAAATTGAGAGTGTATTTTACCGTAAGCCTCGGGGAGTTCGGGAAATCTGAAGCTGAAACCTTTTATTTTTATTAAGAGATTACGATGTCGTCTCGAGACAAAGGTTCCATTTCTTTGCGTAGTTAATTTAATTGTTCCAGATATTCAAACGAAGCGAAGTGATCAATTGACTTGGATTAAGGTGTGTAACTTTCCTGAAATATATGGATAGCTTATTGAAAAGTAAATTAGTTTCGCAAATTAAATTGCTCCTCTGATTTATTTGTCTATTTTTGTTTCTGTCTTTCACAATTAAGTAGCTATTTTTCAGGAATACATTTCAATAAATTTAAATTCAATAATTTCGGAAGAACACACAGGATGTTGTCGCGTTTGAAACATTGTGCGCTTCTATTTGCTGTAACATTTTTAAAACAGATGCAATATAATTTACATACATTAAGATTAATATGTTTATGTAAACGTAACGCTTAATCATCAGAATGTTAAGATGTTATCTAATAAATGACACCGCATATGTATGTAGATAAGTCAAAGACTTCATATACTATTACTTCTTTTTGTTAATTAGTTTTTCCGACGAATGCTTTAGACGACGGGTAATTGAGACAGATGTTCAAGTAACACTCCATTCATTAATTCATACCTACTTTTACTACGCGAGTTAAACATTAACTAATTTATTCATGCTCTACCTTACAAGGATCATACGTATTTAGTTACGTTGCCTTTGTTTGTTCACGTACTGATGAAATTATATTTTATAATATTATAGTAAAAGGAAATGTTGAGATTCTCTTCATTTAGGAGAAAGGAAATAATTGGAAACATTGTACTGTAGCAAAACCTAAGTTGCTACCACGATATAAGACAGCCAGGTGTACCAATGAGCATGGTTATACGATGAGACTTGTACGCAAGAGTACAGGGTACCTAATAAGGTATAAAAGATAACCTCCAGAATAGTCAAAGAGGGCGCACTTGGAGCACGCTTCGAGCACTTGGATTTTTGTGTGTGCCGCAGGTACGAGATGTTATATCATACGTCGCAAACAATGTTTTTGAATCATCAACCGCAGATATTTTAGGACGGTCTGATATCTCTTGTACACTGAATCTTACGTTCGCCTTCCCATATCGAATGCGACGTCGGATCATCTTGCGTATCTTTCACCGTGACTGCCACGTATCAACTTCAAAGGAACTGAAATTTAAAGACCTTAAAACGACACAACGAAAAATTTCAGGTGGCCTCTCGCGTTTATAAACGTTTATAAATAAGATTACATTCCATAAGACTTTTTCGGTGAAATATTTAGACATATGCAACGTGCTACAATTTCGAGCTGCTGTTGCACGCAACAAAATTCGGTTTAACTTTGAAGCGTTTTCACTGATTTATTATCTGGCTAATCCGAGGTGAAAGAGCTTTTATTTCAACACGACAGCAAAGCTCCGTTTATATTACACCGAATTCTCGAGGCGCACGTTCGAAAAATACAATTTTACCGCAACGAAGAGGCTCAGACTTAATCTTCTGGCAATTTTCCGATGTGCACAGTATGTTATGAGTTTGTCTTGCGATTTTATTTGGGTTTCGCGAAAAAGAATGATGAGACTGTCTTTAATAGAATTGGAATATACAGAAAAATAAATGACAAATAATACTATTAGATCAACAAACATAAATCATACAGTGAACATACAACATACTGCATTAAAATGTTATCATATGTATTTTCTTTTCCATAATTTACCTATAAATTCTTTTATGTATCACCGTCTTGGAATTCCTTGTAGCTTTACATTTTGAAGATCTAATTTATTAATTTATTTCAGCCGAACAGTACCTAAGTTTAAACAATTTTCAAATTCCTACACGTCATTAATATTTCCCTAGTTTAAATTTAATGACTGGTTTACAGCAGCAAACATTTTAAGATATTGCAATTTCATCGCCTCTATGTAAACCTGATTTTGCGCTTAGAAGTTTAAATGTACAGAAACGTAATTGCAGGCGGCGACGACGAAATCGTAAAGTACGTGAAAACTTATCCAGACGACACAGAAAATAATTTACAGACGCTGACCCCATATTCTTGCGAACTGCTGCAGGGGATTTTTAACTCGTTTTATTTTGTCTATTTCACAGTTTCGTATCTAATCATAACGGCAATAACTTTATTAAAACATACATCACGACGCTGAACGTGAACGCTTTTCGTCTTTGATTTTTGAGAAACGATTTAATTAAAGTCGACAATGTGTTTAATATATCCGTTCGTAGTATAAGGAAAAGGATATTATCCAGAGTTAAAACAGATGCGGTAAATACACAATAAATGCACCACAAAATGTGTATTCTGGAACTTTGCCATAATCAACATTAAGTGGGTCATATCAAGTTGATACGGATAGCAGTCAGGCTAATGAAAGAAGGCGGAAATATAAATAGCAATTTGCCCAGATTTAGGTTGCCTTTGAAAATCGAATGCTTTCCGTTCCAGAAGTGATGCAATTTTATTTAGAAAATCTCGATAAATATTGAATATGCATTGACTTGAAAGCAAAAACAAGAATTCCTTCTAAGATATGTCTTAAATGAGTTAAATTTATTCATAATGGTCAAGTCATTCTGTGTACTGGACATCACAGTTTCTTCAAAATCATAATTTTATGAATTTTTCATAAAATCGTTTAGGTATACAAAACGATTGTGGGAAGTATTGAAATCTATACTCAAAATTATGGAGTATCAACAAACGGTATAAATTTAAGATACACCGTGGAAATAGACTATTGAAGAAGTGTAATTAGTATATTGGCAATTATAGAAGTAAAACCTAGAATAATTGGGGGCCCGTGCAATATATGGCGAAAGACAGATAACCGAGAAGGATATTTGGTTGATCACCTAAACATTAAATGAAAACAGGAACTCCTACACGCCCATGGAGAGAGTTTGGAGAGTAAAAAGGGGGAAATTAGGATGCGAAAAACGTTGAGAGGATTTGGAGAAACTATCCGAGAAAAGTTTAATGTGAGCCCTTTAGAAATATACCAAAAGTGCTTGCTTTCTGGAAAGAAATTAAAAGTTATTGGAGAAACTATCCGAAACTAGTTTAATATGAACGCTTTAGAAATATGAGTATATCACAAGTGGTTACTTTCTGGAAAGAAATTGGCTGAATTATAGAAATAGTTGTTCGTTTTTTAGATTAATTTAAATAAAGTACTATAGAACCTATTACACATGACAACCATAAAGATCGACCAGTGGGAGGTGTGCCTAACACTTGCTATCGACCTATGTATGTTATAATTATAGTTATAAAAGGGTGACTTATAAACAAAATTTTGTTGATTCGATCTTTCTTTTGTATACGTAAAGATTTTGTATACGTAAAGAATTCTTTTGAGATTATGTTAAAAATATCAGCCAGTACCTACGTGTGCATAATAAAAAAAAGATTCTTTGTGAGGGTAATTTATTTGCCTATACGTACTACACTTACAGTTCCTAGAATATATTACACCATAATAACTTAATAACAAACAAATGCTGAACATCTTTAGGTACACTAAACGCTACAATATTCTAAGCTCAGTCGTAAGCATAGTATGCAAATTGTAATTAGTAGTTGTAAATGTGGTTGTAGCAATGTTCCGTCTCTTTTCATTTGTGAAATGAATAAATTTTCGTCAGCTATTTGTAAATTTACCGGAGATTTTCATTTATGTTGCATCGTTTAATGCCTTTTGTTGTGCTGCAAAGGTTGGAAGTATCCAAATTCTTTTGAAAATTAACTTTCCTAATTTTAGTAAGAGAAATTAGCCAACTGATGTGATCTTTTAGTGAATTGATATTTTAGATACAGCTTGAATAAATCTTTGCTAAGAAAGACATATTTGGCAAGATTATATAAATTAATGGTGGGGACCGTTAATAGATCATTATTTTTATAAACAACTTTACAAATATTTCTCTACGGGAGATTCAGGCAACCCTTTCATTAAAAGTTTACGAACTTTTCCTTTAAATTTATATTTCATATTTTGCAGTTATAAGTTAACGATGATGATCTATCAAAATACAATATTTTCAATTTTCGGACACTTCCTCTTATACCGGAAGTTGCTGTCAACTTTCTTATTTTAAACATATAAAATAGCGACATCTTACTATTGCTTTTTGACCTAACATTGCAGTAGGATAGACAAATTGAAGCGGGATTTGCTCCTAATGAGCCTTGCATGGGGGACTCATTAGGAGCAAATCCCGCTTCAATTTGTCTATCCTACTGCAATGTTAGGTCAAAAAGCGATAGTAAGATGTCGCTATTTTATATGTTCATCATTCTTACATCGCATTTGCGAATAAATTTGGCAAGTCGTTTTTGGTCTGCAGTGGGAATGTCGAGCTACGTTTCTGCTGAAGAAGCCCCAAGCAGGGCTGAAACAGCTGTCCAGAGGCTGCTCGAGGTTCTCACTGCAATCAAAAACGATTTGCACAAAATTTTTCTAATTTCTTATTTTAAATGGAACACCCAATTTTTTAATGAATTTTTGAAATCTTCATAAAATTCTAAAATTATTTTGTGCAATATGTGATAAAAGAAAATTAACCGTTTCCGAGATATTTTCATTTTTTTAAAAATAACTCTGACTTGCAGAACCTTGGTTATGATACTGCCATCTTTGTGCAACAAAACCCATGATACCCATTTTTTTGGTCTGTAGTAGGCTACAGTAACATTCTTTCAGACCATGTCCAGTTTTGCACTTGATTGCTTACAGGCTGGTTGAAAAGTAACTTCTATTCGAACTAATTTCAACTGACGAAAAGTCATGTTTGTTTTTTAAATGGAATGCCTATTTTTATACCATGTGACTCAGGATTAAATGTTCTTTCGGCCTGTATTACCATTCTCTATACCTATCTGTTATAGTTCACTCGTTATGGATGATTTCTTTTTAATACCTAATTTTCTTCCATTTTTCGGTGTTGTTTTTAAATAGTGGGCTATGAAAACTAGAGAAATTATAATTTTTGATCTCATCCGTCTCGTAGAAATTAAAAAAACACAATTTAATCGCTACGAAGAACCAAAAAATGAATATTCAAACACAGACATATTAAATATTTTTGATGATAAAAAGATCGACAATTCAATAAGTTCATAAAAAATAATGGTTATATCAAGGAAAATATGTTATTACCGAGACACAATAGAAAGTTATTACTAATAAATAGAGAACAACTTAGAGCCAATATTAGAACCAACAATTAGTGTATTATTTTCAATACTTTTGATTTATTTATTGGTATTCATAAAATTTTGTTTTGTAAGTGTAAATTTTTCTTTGTAAATGTGTAAAAAGTCATACCAAGAATTCTAATACATACGGAATATGTAAATAAAAAATTCAGATGATAGATATGTACTTAAATATTATTTTTCGGTTTTTAAATTGAAATTGATATTACAGTTAGAAATTAATTTTAAAAATCTCATTTTATAAATTTTCATAGTACACTATTTAGGAATAGCACTAAAAAGTGAAAAAAATTGGTATGTCAAAGAGAAAATCATGAATAAAAAGAGAAAGGTAAGAGATGGCTATAGGGAATGCTAATACAGTTCAAAAGAACATTTAATTGTGATTCTTATGGTATAGAAATATACTGGGTGTTCTATTTAGAAAACATGACTTTTCGACAGTTCAAATCAGTTTGAATAGACGTAACCAGCCCGTAAATAATTTTGTGTAAAATTAGATATTACCTGAAAGCCTATGATTATAGCCTACTACAGGCCAAAAATTGAAATGATGGCTTTTGCTACACAAAGATGGCAGTATCATAAACAAGGTACAGCATCGTGGAACTTTTCTTAAAAAATGGAAATACCTCTAAAACGGCTAATTTTTCTTGTGTCACATGTTACTCAAAATATTTTTAGAATTTCATGAGCATTTCGAAAATGCAATAAAAAGTTGGGTATTCCATTTAAAATAAGGAAGCTGACAGCAAGTTCCGATACAAGCGGAAGTGACTTATAACCGCAAAATATGAAATAGAATATAGAATATGAAATAGAAATTCAAAGAGTAAGTCAGTAAACTTTTAATGAATGAGTTGCTTGAGTCTCCCTGTATATTGAATAATTTTGTTAGCAACGTTTTTTCAAATCTTAGAAAAATGACTCAAAATGGTAACAGGTCTATTATTCCTAACTTCAAGTTGATCACCTTTCTTGAACATAGGCAAGATTTTATTAATATTAAAAATTAAAGCTAAGGAAAATACCACTTTGGGTTCGTTTAGCATAGTACATACTCCGGATAGAATGCAAAATGTAACTTTATGATAACAGAAATAAAATAAAATTTCTATGCAATACGTTTCCGGAAAAAATCGAAATATATCCACCCTAAATATGTTTGGGAAAAAAGGTTCAAAATAAATAAATAAATTCTTGACAATGTCATCTGTCAATGTTCTTGGAAACCTATTGTAAAAGGTTATTTTGGTGATGAAATTATCCGGATTATCGTTAAAAGAGTATCCATCGTATCTATGAAAAGAAATTTTCCTGTATTTAAATATCTACAATGTTGACAACCGTGCGACTGTAACTGTATTCGTATTCTAGAATTGCAGGAAAAAATTTCTTTAAAAATAAAAATAAACATTCAAACAAAATAATTTAAAAAAATTCGAAATAAAATCCATAAATAAAGAAAAGAGAAAATGGTTTCTTGATGCATCACTTGTGATTATTTTCTTTCTGTGGGCCATTTCAAATCTGTTGTGAATAAATTTAAATTTTTATACAGTGAGATTTTTCAGTTCAGTTTAGTCACCGCTTAAAATTTTCTTTTTCTCCCAAAACTTTAAGCGATTATTTTAATACATTTTTCTCTAATAAAGATACAGCATTTATGAAGTGCTTTAATTCGATATATCACATTTATGGTAATCGCTTTGAAATTTCAAAGTCAAGATGACTGGTGTATGTAAAATGTCAATCAGAAATAATCAAGTGATTATCATGAAAGCTTTATTCCCCTCACTGCAAACGTCGATGGCCCTGTTCATCATCGCCCGCAGAGATTTTACGATGGCGCCATTTCATTATTTCAATCAATATACTTTTTTCAATTTCTTTTCAAGGCCCTATTGTTTTACAGTTGGAATGGTATCATTGCTCGGGTCACTATTAACCTTCGGTATACAGTATGTTCAAAGTAACATTCCCAGTATGAAATTCTCCATTGTTATAAGAGATTGAGATTTGGTTAAAAGGGTTGAATTGTAAACAAGTTTTCCCATATTTATCTACTTTATTATTGTAATTCCGAAGGTATTAGAACTTTTAAAAATGACAAGTGTAATAACGCAGTTAGGCAATCGGAATTCCTTCCATAAAAATGCTCTATTGTTGGGTCAAGTTTTCAAGACTCTTGTTTGGGAAGTATCGAAAAAAGAAGAAACTAAAGTTTTTTCGGATCTTTATTTTATATCTGTAACGTGGTGAATTTAGAGTATATTCAGAAAACTATTACTGATTTGATTTTGTGCGAATGGGCTTTGCATAAAAGTCAGCGCATTTCAACGAGTAAAGTACATAAGCTCACAATGCAGTAAATAATGCACAGTTGTTTATACAATAACAATCACAAGTCTAATTTTAGTGTGCGTATGCGGCCAGCAATTTAATTTGACCGCGATAATAAGTATCTTTAACCCGTATTAGCCCCGTCGTCGGTATTCTCCTTCCCACGTACGTTTAAGATTTACATAAATTGCATTCAACAACTAATATTTCGAATGGATAGCATCTTTTAACTATACCTGCCAAGAAATAAATTCTGGAGCGAAACGAATTTCCACCCACAGCGCCGGCGGAAAGTGAGTTTCTCGTTATACACATTTTGTATTTCACATAGCGTAAACAAAAAGTCACCGAACTAAGAAACGCTTTTAGAAAAAACTTGGAATTTAACGAAAGTTACCGATAAAATAGGACCGCTTGGTTTCTGTAGGTCTCGAGTTGTTAACGCAATTACAACATTGCATGTGTTATATATTTCTTCTTGAAAGCTCTTTTTTTTATTTTGATATATTTACAAAAATCTTTAGTTTATTAATATTTTAATGACAAAATAATTATTCTCATTAATCTAGTTGGTTGTCTATAATACTGACGTTTTTGTGAGGTATGGGATAAACACGGTGTTTTGAGGTTGCTGTGCATAGGCATGAACAACTGCTGTCTCGTAGTAATGGAAACACCAACACTGAGTCTAAGAACTATTTAATAACTCCAACAACTATTTACAAAACTCTTACAATTAAAAATAAATTTGAAGTATCACTTGAATTGAAAGAGGAGTCTCTGCGCTGATCTCATCTAATGGTTTAGATGAAAGATCAATCGGTACTGACTTTGGGGTGTCGTTTTCTCCTCGAAGAAAATTATTCTTCGCGCATTACGGGAAGGGTTGAACCAATCAGAAGGTCTTGCATTTCCTTCTGGTAAATTGTTATTGGTTGGCATTGAAATAGAACGTTACTAGGAAATCATAAATTGGGAAATTTTGTGTAGTTAGAAATCCAAAATCCAAAGGGTAAATTGCACATTAAACGGCACGTACTGCACCGCGGGTGTCAATCCTTAACGACTCTAAATGCCGTGTCACAAAGACCGGAAGATAAGTGGTAAAACCCGGCATTCAGGAGCTAAATTTCTAAGCGCATTTTCTAAGAACAATTTCGTGAATAATACATTAAAATTTAAATAATTGAATTTCAAACAAGTGTGGACTAAAATTATTTGAATTATTAAAGGTTATTGTATGACAAACTAAGATGCTAGGACTATAATATACAAGAAAATTTTAAATCGAATAAATTATTTACAACTATACATATTGAGAGCGAACACACGGGTTAGTGCATTTTTCTTTATATTCTTTACATTTTGTTGGCATTCGTTATAGAAACAAGCTTTAAGATACGGTTACTTTACCCCCTCACGTATTACACAGCCATCGCCAAAAAAATAAATAAATACATGTGACACTAAACCCCAAATTCCCACAATAGAGTGGCACCATCATGTCCTTACTTAATTAGTAAAATTAATTTGATCTCTTCACTTCACAGACTTTGTTTGACTTACGTATGTCATTTCAATGTAAATTTACATCCTGGTACAAGTACAAGGTTATTTAAAGCCATCCTTTATCTCAATGATGCAACTAGATGCAATTACAGTAGTTCAAGAAACTAACGTAAGCGCACACAATCTAAAAGTTCGGTGAAGCAACTTCTGTAGAGATTCTCGTTTATCGTGTGGGGTTCTGCTATTTGAAGCAGGGTCAAACCAGCTAGGCAATAAGGCGTAACCAAACATTGCAGCGAGCAGACGAGCCCCCTGAGGTCGCAGGGTGCTGAGTGGTCACTGATAGGGGTTGTTTGATGGCACTCTCCCCCGAGCTTCAGTACTGCTCGAGTAATAGCACAACACCCTGGAGACATGAAACGATCTAACAATATTGGCTACATTTATCTTTTGTAATTATGGTTAGTTATCAGCTTTGATAATAAAATCGCAAGTGCCCTAGTTTAGATTTTAAACTTTTGATAAATCACTGTTTTAGATTTTTTAAGTTTCAGTAAACATCAGCCTATTATTTATTAGTCTTTAAAATGCTTCTTTTCATGATGCACGGCAGTTGTATAAGACAAATGTACTAAGATAAAGTTTTTAATTTTATCAGAGGGCAGTTTTAAATAATTAGTCATCTCATCTTTAATCATGACTCACGACCTAAAAATTGCATCCAAATCCTTGCTTTAGTTATTATACTTATTACATTAATGCAGAGGGCGGAACTTCTCTCTTCGAAGTGCTCCAAGGAATACAATAAAACTGAAACACTTACTATGAATTGCTTTGAACTTGACAGGTCGTTTATTACTTACATTTTAATAATTACGTGAAAAATTCAAATATTTTTAGTGCAAAGATATTCAAATTTTGTAGATCAGAAACATTTTTATTTATAGCTTTTTGTGTTTAGCATCTTAGAAATTTATTAGAAGGAAATTACCGTATGGATTCTGCAATCAGTTGAAATTTTCCAGACGATAAATTGCTTTAAATTACCAACCGCACCTTTTCTTGCATTAGTATTAAATATGATACGATAATTAAATCTGACAGGGATATCCATTAAGAACTCTGAATGGTTTATAACTAAATCACCTGAACGTGAATTATGTGCCCTGTCTACCATAAATACATCTGCAATTATGTAAAATACAAAAAAATGAATGAATAAATTATTGGAACTTACTTCAATAGCCGGAAAGCAATCAGCAGATTCGTTTGTATTTTTTATAATAAAGACAGGTTTTTGTTAAATACTGCTGGTTTCATATTTGCATTAAACCTACCAGTGTGTATGTATTTCAAAATGTAGTCATTGTTCATTGTCCTCAAACTTGGTGTTGTTATGTTTGTCCGTGTGTACTACCACAGTTTATGATTGTCGTAAATTTAAGCCCGAATTTTATGAACTACTTACCAAATAAAGGTATTTTATTATTAGTCACAGCCATAGTTTAAACTCGGTTGCATTTGCATATCAGATTTACTGTTAAGACTTTATATAAATGTCATCTTCCTTTTGGAATTATTTAAAGCTGATTATTTCAGAATGTAAAGGAAAGTGTAGCACGCAGTATTAAGGAAAGAGTGAAAGATAGCATAATGTTTACATTTTGCATACTTAAACTTCTTTTTTAAATTCAACGAAGATATTACAGGTATTTTTGTTGTTATCGACATAAAAACTTATCTGAATAATAATGTTAATTTATGTCAATACACTCTTCTATTAATAATTATTTCTCTTGTACATATAAAAACATTAATAATTTCGTAAGATGCATTGGATGCACCCTCTCCAAAAGTAAATACAAATCCTACTTGAGAATAGTGGAACTAAAAGATTTTTGGTAGGTAGGTAAGATAATTAAGGGGCATCGCAAATTTTGGGCCTTTCTCTCTACGTTTGGTTTTTGTGAAATATTTTCGCTGATCCAAATTATTGGAGAAGTAATATCCCATGGCTTCAAAGACTTGATCTCTGTCGCACCTTCATCATCCTATTACCGAATGAGAATTAAAAAAACTCTGCACAAAGACACCTTGAAGATAAGAGAAACGAAGATTAGGCTGAGACGAGAAAGTTAGTCAGAACAACCCTTAGTAGACCTAAGTCCATAGACATTTTTTTTAATTTTGTTTTGTTAGGTTACATTTATTAATGGTTTGTTGACCTGCAGCTGAACTAAGCTCAGACAAGCATTTTATACATTTTTTAATAACAAATATATTAATTAATTACGTACAATAAGCGCAACTAAAATAATTTTATTGAAGCTTTTCATTCGTTTTAGTGATAAGCAAAAGTTTACACAACAGCTCTCTGTGAAGCGAATATTTTCTGTTTGTTTGGCATAACCTATGCATTTTTGCAGTCCAATAGACTCCGTTTCAAATTTCGCGCCAGCTTTAGAACCGCCCACTTTCCTAATCTATTGTTAATATAAATAATAATATTGTTGATTTCGTAAGCTGCATGGTCTCTTCAGGATTTTTCTTGGATTTACCCTCTCCAATATTAAATTCATCTTGAGAAGAGTGAAAATATAATCATTTTTGGAGGCTAGTTACAGGTCATTGAAGAGCTAATGTGGGTCTCAGATCTGACTTCATATGCAGAAGCTGCAAAACGGAAGAGGAATCACTTCTATCTAATATGTCTTTTTGGAAGAGTTTCACTGAACAAAATTAATAGAGAGAAATTTGAAGCTCGATCTCCACTACCCCTGCAAAAAACGACAAATTAAAACTCCAGACAAAGGTAACGGAAGAAAAAATAAGTTGAAACGAGAAACTCTATTTGAACAACCTATGGAAGACCTACTTGTTTGAATTGTTAATAGTAATAATAATAATATTTTAATTTCGTAAATGGACACTCCAGGATTTTCCTTGACATTGCAGTGTTAATTTGGATCTTGCATCTGATTTCATATGTGGAGGCTAGAAAACGAGGGAGTAATTTCCTCTACATCTGTTATTTCCTCCTCTGATGAAAATCTTCTTGCCAGCTATCCAAATTACCAAACGAGGAGCAGAATAAAACTTCAAGTCTATGTTTGCTTTTGATTTTCATCGGCTGTTCTGATAAGCTTTCCCCTTTCAAATTATTGTTCGTTTCTCTTACCTTCAAGATATCTTAATCTATTTTATAGATATATCAAGATATCTTGAGAGAGTACAACCAAAAGCAAACTGGGATCTTATCGAGATTAGCAGACAATTATCAAGAATGGAAATAATAACCAATCCAGGGGTCATTCCACTGAAAAAAAGAAGTCTTAAATCCTTTTGTCAACAATCATCAAGGGAACTGCCAACGAACGTAAAACAAATGAAGACACTGACATAATTTACCAACATTATTGTCTGCTAATGAAACCCAAAGTAAAATACAGAAATTAATAAAGATTGAGCAATAGTTGACACGCTAATAATTAAAAAAAAAATGGAGAATTCGATGAGGGATTCCCATAAATCCGTAAATAATAAAAAATAATAACAAAAAAAGAATTTTAATTTGGCATATTGGGCAGCAAATTGATTACCTTTGAAATAGTTTATAACTATTGGTGCTAATGAATTAATCAAAATCAATGTTACTAATTGACAAATCGCTTTTATGGTTGAATTTTTGGCAAGCTGATCTCAGGCCGACAATTTCATAGCGTTAGGGTTTATCTCCACTGTATTCTATCTTTGGCCGCCTCTTTCTGACTTTTTTTTCTCTACCAGGTCTTACATAACTGCGACTTTTCACATTCTTCTCGGAAGCCGTTTCTTTTCTTTGCCTTTTTTCTCTCTATCCACTTTCTTCTTGGACAGCCTTTCTTTTATTTCTTTCTGGTATCTTAAAGTCTTCGTTTTGACTGTCAGTTCTTTTCCGTTCTCTTCAGAATGCCCAATTACTTATTCATGGTTCACGAAATAACTATTCTTGGTTTGTCCTCTTTTCCCAGTCGTCTCACATTTTCTTCCGTCACATTAACATCTTTCTTTCCCATATTTGTAGTTGGGTTTCTTATTCATCGTACACTTCTCATTGTCGTAAAGAGCTGTCGGTCTTGTACAATCTCAATTTGAACGTCTTTTTCGATGTCCTTTCTTTCTTTGTCGTTTTCTCTCCTAGTTCTTGCATCTATTCACTTTATTTTGGGACGTCCTTTCTTTTATTATTTTCTTGAGTCTCACAGGCCTTCGTTTTGCTAGCTTTCCTTTTCCAGCCTCTCCAGATGACCCAACTACTTATTGGTGGTTTATTAGACAATTATTCTCAGTTTGTTCTCCTTTCCCCGCCTACTTCTATTTTCTTCCCTCCTAATATCTTTCTTCCTCATATTTCTAGTTGGTTTGATTTTCTTATTCATCGTCCACTTCTCATTTCCGTAAGGCGCAGTGGGTCTTGTATAATCTTAGCTTTGTATGTTGTATGATATGAAATAGTCTTTCGAAAAAAGGAATATAACAAATTTGAAGTCTGTACTCTTGTGGCATGTTCTTTCTTCTTGATTATTGCAAAATGCTAAAACTGCCTTGACGTATTAAGTAGTATAATACAACAAAATGCTACAATAAGGCAGCTAATTTTAAAGGGACTCTCCTATCCACGATGATGATGATAATTTGGTAATAAGAAAGGCATATTTTTCGAATTAAATGTTCCGATTGTTTTACGGTAATTAATTTAATTTTGCATTGGTCTTTTTGTTTAATACATAATTTTATTTGTTTGTGCAGGCTACGTGCTAGTTAACAACTACTATTTTTAGATCTACTTTAAAAATAAATGAATTTTAAAACATGCAAATAAGGAAAATCTGAGGAGTTCTAAATGTATTATTACCTGTGTAATAAATTGCTTAACATATCTCCTGACATTTCTTATGAAATGAGTTGGCGACAAATTGCTATACATATTTGCAACAAACGTCTACTTGCATACAATAAATAGACACCGCAAGAAGAATAGCAGGTGACACCGGTTAAATTATCTAACTATCTAAACTGCGACCTTTCTGTCAGACATCCAGTAGAATTTCCCTTTAATGCTTCCTTTAATGATGCAAATACAAATGCACTTGAAATGGCAGTTAACGTAGGTATTATTAATAGAGCACGAATTAATGCTTATCAATTATGTATTGTAATAACTAAAATGCAAATTATATTTACGATTTTGCAATAAATGGAAAAGCAGCTCAACATAGTCTACATAAATATAAATTGAATAATGAAAGTGATTTTTTTGTGTATACGTGGGCTGCTGGAAAAGTTTCTGGAAACGGTGTGTAAAAACGCATATGAAATTTGGTAAACAGTATCATTGTTTTTCGAAGTATTCTTCTTTGACGTCAATATACATTTGCATACGCTCGAACCAATTTCTAAAACACGTTTTCCACTCTAAAGATGGTACCTCAGAAACCAGTGTCCGGAATGTTTCAACCGCTGCTTCAGCCGACGAAAATCGCTCACCACGCATTTTATTTTTGATATTCGGGAACAAAAAGAAATCATTAGGTGATAAATCAGGTAAATATGGACAATGAGTCATTAATTCAACATTTTTATTGGACCAAAAATCAACTGTTTGACGGGCTGAGTGAGAGCTGGCGTTGTCATGATGGAGAATAATTCGTCGATTTCGTTTGTTTCGTCTTATTTGTTCGATGACTTCCGGCAAACAAATTGTAGTATACCAATCAGCATTCACGGTTTTTCGATCCTCTAAATCCACGGTTGCTACATGTCCAGTTAAACCAAAGAAACAAGCAATCATTTGCTTCGCAGCACTGCGTGAACGGACAACTTTTGTTGGTTTTGATTCATTTTGAGATACCCAAACGGTAGATTGTTTGCTTTCTGGCTCGTACGAATAGATCCAGGTTTCGTCACCAGTAACGATGTTATAAACTAAATTTAAACGACCTCCATTGAGTTTTCTTAAGCATTTCTTCGCACCATTTGACGCGACCCTGCTTTTGCGCTTCTGTTCAATTGTGTGGGATCCAACGACTGCAAAGCTTTCGTACGTTCAAATGATCATGCAAAATCTAGTGTATTGTTTTCATGTTAATGCGTAAGGATGCTTGAATCTCACGGTATGTCACATGTCGATCTCGCTCAAGCATTTCACGCACATCATCTACATTAGTGGCAACAACAGATATTGATGGACGACCTTCACGAAATTCGTCACAGAGTGAGGTACGTTCACGCTGGAATTCGGCAAACCAATTATAAACACTGCTCTTTGATGGTGCTTCATCTCCAAAAGCCAAACGAGGCCGATCGAAGCATTGTTTCGGCGTTAAACCACATTTGAAATCGTAAAAAATCACGGCATGAAAATTTTCACGCGAGATTTCCTTGTTTACACAAAATTACTTTTTCTCAAATGCTGTACAAACAAAACTAGTTCACTTGGATAGGAACTATCAATAAAATTATGGGCGAGAAACGTCATACTTTTCAAATATGACAGTTGATAAACGCTAACAATTCCAGACCTGCTAGATTCCAGAAAATTTTCCAGTAGCCCACGTATCTACAGAAAAGTAGGTACCCATACACACAATGGCGAACTTTTCTCCTACATTAATGTCAGGTACTTATCGGGAGACGTACAAGCCTCTTGATGTTGATTTATATATTTTTAGTTATCACGAATTTAGTATTTTAATATTTAGATATTCTGTATACAGCATTTCACCTCATATATTATTGTGGCGATTTAATTTATGATGCATATGAATTTTATGCTCTCTTATTTTTAAATGTATCTATTACACATAATTAATAATGTGCACTGCAAAATGTATAACATTTGCGTATATCATATTTTTTAAATTAGCAATATATAAAATAGCGGCTGATCATTTTTAATCAGATTGGCGATTTAAATAACTTTATTTGCGAAATAAAGAAATTATTGATATTTTCAAATCCCACAAAGTTAGCTGGTTATGCTCGTGAAGTAACCGTTTTTAAGTAAAGTAAATAAATATTTTTTTTGCATTCAAAAAATTATTTTAATTCTTTTCTGTTAGGACTATGGATTCAAGCCAGAACTCAAAATCGAATATTATTTTGCTTTATTAATTTTATTCTTTAATTATTAATAACATTAGCCGATTGATATAAAATAGTGTTTTGTTTTTTTTTTTTTTAAGCGAGAGAACTGTTTGGTAATGTTTGCGATAAGTTTAAACACTTTATTTTTTCTACAACTTCGCCTATGACATTATAACAAACTTAAAAATATAACACAAAAAATTATTTATTTCGAGTTAAAAATTACAAAATTATAGATTATATTTAAATTACTAGTGATTTAAATATTGATTAATTGTTACAATTGAGCAATTATTCAAAATTATGGGGAAATAAATCAGAAACCATGATAAAGCTACGAACAGGACAAACTGACGTGACTTAATAATGACATGATACAGCGACAGTATGCAATTAGACGAAGGTGAAAATTAGTAAGTAACTTTCGTCTCTAGTGACGAAAGTTAATATTGTATGAGATGTTTTCTCACTAATGCCGGAAATTCAGTGACGAAAAATACCTTCTTATAAAGGATCGCAGAAAAATGATTTTTTTTTAATGTCATGTATGTATACAGGCTGTTCATGGGAAGCCGCTACAATAGCTAACTTTCTTATTTGTATTTTTATGAAGTAACTTAAATTAGGAAAGTTTTAGGACCTTTTCTCTTCGGTTTTCTGGTACTTTCAAAAAAAAAAAAACAAATGACAATCAGGTTTTCGAGATTTTCAATTGTTTTCAACTTTTTTAAATGGAATGTTAGGTTTTTTATCATCGCATCGCGTTCACAATGTCAAATTAATTGTGTCTCTAAAATATCATCTCCCAAAGCCTACTATTTTAGAAGTGATTTAGTAACAAAATCTTGGTGTTCACGGGAAATGGCTACGATAGCTAACTTTTTTATTTGAAATTTTACGAAATAGCCTAAATTAGAAATGTTTCAGGACCTTCCCTGCTCGATTTTACGGTACCCTCGGAGAAACAAATGACTGTCAGATTTTCGAGATTTTCAGTTGTTTTCAACTTTTTTAAATGGAACATTATATTTTTTATTAGCGTATAGTGTTCAGGAAATCAGATTAAGTATTTCTCTAAAATATTCTCCTCCTAAGTCTACTATTTTATAAATTATTTAGTAAATAATGGTATTAGACATTTTAACATGTCGCGCTTTCAATATTTGGACCCAAGGATTTTTAGTTTGAACTAAATTTAAACAAATTTTGAATCATGACAGTTCACAAAGGTGTGACAGTTTGAACACACTTCCTTTATTCTCTTGTTTCAACGCGCACCATATTGTATTCGTGAATAAAAAGACTATCGTAACGACCGCGAATATCAAGAATTATTTATGAAATATTCTGTTTTGAGAGATATTATTTCACAGACATACTTAATTTGACATCCTGAATGCGATTTCATGATCAGAAAACGTAATATTCCATTTAAAAAAGTTGAAAACAATTGAAAATCTCAAAAACCTGACAGTCATTTGTTTTTCCAAAGGTACCATAAAATCGAGCAGGGAAGGTCCTGAAACTTTTCTAATTTAAGCTACTTCGTGAAACTTCAAATAAAAAAGTTAGCTATCGTAGCCATTTCCCGTGAACACCGAGATTTTATTACTAAATCATTTATAAAATAGTAGGCTTTGGGACATAATATTTTAGAGACATAATTAATTTGACGTCCAGAACGCGAATAAAAAACCTAACATTCTATTTAAAAAAGTTGAAAAGAATTGATAATCTCGAAAACCTGATTGTCATTTGTTTTTTCGAAAGTACCATAAGAACGAGGAGGAAAGGTCCTAAAACTTTTCTGATTTAAGTTACTTCGTAAAAATACAGTTAGCTATTGTAGCGGCTTCCCATAAACACCCTGTATTATACTATACTTCGCTGTATTTTGTCGGCTGTCTATCCCTTTTTGATTTAGGTCTTCCATTAAGACGTCATTCCAGTCTTTAGCCTCCATTTTCTGCGGTTTTTAATTTTCTCTTGTTCTTCAACCTTGCTAAATACACTTACCATTGCAATGTTTGTGCTTTAACTACGTTTCTCATTTTCTTTTCTTGTAGAGTTCTGCTTCTGAATTTCTTCTTCTTTTCCCTTTACTTTCTTGTCTCCTAAAATCCTTCATAATAATTTCCTTTTCTATGTTTCTATTTTATCTGCGTTTTTCTGCATAACCAAGATTTCAGTTGCGTATATCAATGTACATTTTAATTCAGGAAGGAATACATGCACGTCATATACGGAAATCGTGTATTTCAGTTAGTTGCACTACGTTGTTCAACATTGCGAATTTTTATGTTTCGGAAATGCATCATTAAATCAAGTTCAAATATGAAATTAATAATAGTGTTGATTAACATAGTGCAACTACCTGAAATAGACGAGTTCCGTATATGACGTGCATGTATTTTTTAGAGAGACATTTTTTGCTCTTAGGATGTTATTTAAACTTCCCGCGCTACATTTATTCCATTTATTTCCACCTCTTTATCGTATTTGTTCATCATTAGAACTCCTAGATATAGAAATTCATTGGTTTGCTCGAATTCCGCGACATTTTCTTATTTCTTTTCTACTTCTAAATTGCCGTTTTCTTTTTCTTCTGTTGGCATATACCACCTATTAAATCTCCGTCTTTATTCTTACACTATATTACGTTAATGAGAAAACTTTTTCTTATTTGCTTAACATCTCAGTAAAATTTAATATTACTCTTAATATTTTTTTTCTGTATTTTACTTCCACCTCGTGTACTTTTTTGCTTCTCTCTTCCTTGCTCTGCAGAGTAGTTTCTTAACTTTAACTTAATTTTTTCTGCTTGTTCCTGATATCGTTTCCTGTCTTGTTCCGTCCCAGGTTATAAAAAAGTTTGCCTCATTTTTTCTCTATTGTTAATTTCTATCCTGCAATTTTGATCAAACCATTCTTTTTTTGTATCTTAATGTTGCTTTATTGTTTTCGTTATCACTTTTTCAATAACATTCCACTTAGAATTAACGTCCTTTCCACTTGTTTATTACGTTCTGTTAAAGTGTTCTTCTGTCTTATCTTCGTAGTTTGGTCTCGTTTCATGGTCGTTAAAATCATTCAAATTATACCTTCGATTTATTTTACTCTGTTCAGGTCTTTTTTTTTTAACTCCAACTCCAACGAAAGAAATGGTCTGTGTTTATTTCCGCTCCTCTGTATGTTCTTATAATGTTTCTAATTCTCGCATATTTCCTCTATATTAACACATGATCAATTAGATTTGTTTGTAATCTTCCTAGGATAGTCCATGTTCCTTCTTTTAAAGATAAAGGCGCTAAAATGTCCTAAGACTAAAAAAAAAACCTGCGTGAAAAGATATTGTATAAATGCACTCAAAATTGTGGTATTTCTTTGGAAAATATAGTTTTAACGTTCAAAGGCACGACAAAAACAACTGGGTTTAAAAAGAAAAAGTATAGAAAGAAAAAGAATTAAAAAAAATAAGCGATGCTATCGGGTGCTTCGAACGAGCTATCCCCGCACTCAATTGTATCCTTGATGGTATCGAGGAAATAAAAATTAATTTACAGAGAAGCGCGCGGAAAATAAGGACTTAACAATATACAACGGTCACACCTGTAACGTTTAGCATGGTGGGGGCACAGTTTCCCGCCTTTTGCCCATCCCTGATCTAAGACTTTCTGTCGAAACTATTATCGCGTAATATACTAATTACTAATTACTAGGTACTTATTTTGGCTGTGTGAAAGTTGCCATTAAATGAAGAAAGCTATTGATTGATTGATATTAGGGCCGTTTTACACTACTCTATTTTTTGTGCAAGATTTGGTTCTATTTATACGATTATATGGGGTGATTCAAAATAAGAGTCCAATCCGTTAACCACAGTAGTACACGAAAAACAAAACAAAAAGTCTCTATGCATAAATGGTCTCGTACGCATAGTTCTTAAGATAAAAAGCATTGAAAATTCAGATATAAATTGGTTGATAGGCACCGGTACAGCTGTATTACGTCACAAGAGAAATGAACCCTCGCGAAGTAGAAGGAAATACCAGCGTTTACCTTGAAACAAAACTTTAAAACGTTTTTGTTTGTTGTTTTCTACGGAAAAAATGCATAACACGCAATTCGTTCTTTCTGACATCGAATTTGTGTATACATGCATACGAAATGAATCATAATTTCGATTTTGGACTCAAAGAAGGTTGATTTTTGGTACGTCTCTGATAAATTTATTTCCCGCAAATTCGTACTTGAATGACCCTAGTAAATATGCTAGTAGCGGGTCGGACACTTATTCTGAATCACTCTGTATTTTTATCAAAATTTAAATTGAATCGAAAACTATCTGCAAAATTAAAACGCCTAAAAATACGCAAATATTTTACTGTACTGCCACTCCACGTAATCTAAGGCAGATGGTTCAAGTGGAATTATTACAATTGAAAGCACGGTACCCAAATTTAGATCAATATCGGCAGAGATGTCGCGTAAATTAATATTAAGTATATTTATGTATTATGTGAGCGATTATGACAACCATTATTCACGAGGCTGAAGTTTCAAATCATCCCAGTGAATAATGACTATAATCGCGCACTACGCTACCATACTCTGCTTTTTGAACTTCTGTTATTAAATAATTTAGGAAAGAGATTGATAATTGATTTTATACTTTGTATTAACTTTAATGTCAATTTAGATCGCCACCGAAAGGGTGACTTCATGCGACATGAACGAAATCAACGACAATGATCATGAATTTCTAATTTTGTGATTGGTAGGGCTGGGTCGATGTATCTATACTGGGTGTCTCACAACGTACGGAGGAGATTAAAAAGGCAGCCGTAGGACATCAAAATATAGCTTTTTTCTTAATTCGCTTTTGATTGAAACCCAATAATAAGAAAGTTACAGCAGTTGAGCTTTCTTAATTTCTTCTTTAATTTACACCTATAGCTTCTTAATTAATCAAAATTATTTCACAAAATGCAACTTTATTATTAAATAAACTCTAAATTTATCAAAACCACCATTCATAAATTGTCTATGTTAATATGTTTCCTAGTTTTGTTTTTAATTAGTAGGCGGTGCATAACGAGATGAAACCCCGTTTTTGGGCATTAAGAGAAAAAATTAAATAGCCGTTACTGTAACGTGACTACATTTTTTAAAACAGTTGTTTATTGTAAAGCAGTGTTCACTTAACTCATAAATGCCTCAAATTTGAATTTAAAACGTAAAATGTTACTACAGGGAGTAACTTTTGCTTGCTCCCTTAGCTACCCTTTTAATCTCTTCCGTATGTTATGAGACACCCAGTATACTGATAGTATCGATATGCTTTCGATACATATTTTCAGTTGTATTGACTTATCGGATATAGATACATACCGAAATATCGGATATCGATATTTCGGATGTCAGATATCGATACAGACCGAAATATCGGATAACGATATTTCGGATGCAGATATCGATACGTATCGAAATATCGGGTATCGATATACCGAAACGTATGACGTAGAAGATCGGGTTTAACCTTCGAACACGCGGAATAATTAATATTTTTGTCAATGAATAGTTGAAGTTTGTTCTTGTCCGATAAAAATTGTAAGTTAATGAAATTGTGAAGAGAACACACTCAACGTTTCGCTATAGATATATAGCGAAACGTTGAGTGTGTTCTCTTCATTTTTCTGTCCGGTTTGAGATTAAAAAAACTTTGTACTTTCAATGAATAGTGTTTATAAAATAAATCATAATTTTTGTTTTAAATCCCTGTCCAATATTTCGAAACGTATGGATCTTATATTTCGAAACGTATCGATATATCCTTATATATCCATCCTCTGTTTCGATACATATCGGTAATCGATACTCGATATGCATCGATATTCGTTATATTGGTACATATTGGTAACCGTTACTCAATACGTATCAATATTCGATAAATCGATACGTATCGATAAAGAAGTCGTATCGAAACTCGAAACGCAATTTCCCATATCGCCCACTTCTAGTGATTGGTCGTGAATTATGATCGTTAATTATAATAAAAAAGAAAAAAGAAACTAATAATGGCAATGCAATTCAATAAGGGTAGAAAAAAATATTTTTATAATACAAAGGCATATTTTGGAAACAGTAGCTTATATCACAGGATTGCTTAATAAGAACCAGAAAACTAAATGAAGTGATGATACTATATTAAAATAAATAAATAGATTGCGTGATGGAGATCCATCATGTTCATTGGGGTTGTTGCCTTCCAGAATACATTCATAATACACGTCGCCGCCGTCTATTTCTGTCATATGAAAAGAATAAATGTAGCATGTAACTTTTTTCATTATTAATAGCCGTGGGTTTTAATAAGACAAACTTCAGAAAACTGTTATGTTGCTCATTCAGGTATTTTATTTTTATTTTACAATTAAACATTATAGGTACACTTTACAATATATTTCTAACAATAGAAAAATAATTTTCAGCCTTTCCCGTCCCAAACATCGTCAACTTTCAGTACGGTGCAATAAAAATAATGTACCAATTTCGTTAGACAATCCAAAGTTTAAAATTTGATAAAAATGACGAAACTAATCGAATATTACGACTTACGTTTACTGGGAGCTGGGTGAAATGCATGTTACAAATAAAATGTCAGTTACACAAAATCAAACACAGTACTGCTTGTAGAATATGAAATGTTTATTATGCAGGCTGGTATTTTAATCAAGTTTCTTATAAAATTATTAAATTGAACTACGAGCAAACTGTCAAAAAATGCAAGCTGTACAGACTTGCATACAAGTGTAACAGAGCGAGAAAATAAGTATTTCACACGTTCGAACACAGTGCAACCCTTTCACTCATATCATTTCAATTTTTACATGTCTGACAAGACTTGGAATGACTCGCGCATAGTTGTAAATTAATGTGATATGAAGTATTCACTGGTTCGAATGATTACATATTCTCTTTAGAAATAAAAAAGATGTCTTGGAAAACGTACATATTTTGATAACGTTTATCGCAAACTCTTAAAGATGTGTTAAACAGCTTTTATTTGTACACTTTGCTTTAAATAAATTAAAGCGAATGTACAGGTACATTAACGTATTAACACGCATGTTTTTTAGTTGCATTTAATAAATGCATCGTGACTCAGAAATGCCTCTTGATGTTTTCAGGGTGAATAGAAAATTAGGATCACCTATTAAAATTTTTTTTTTTTTTCGAAGAAATTAGAAAAATAAGATTGGTTACAGGATATTAACTTGTAATAGATGCATGGTAACTTTTAAATCTCAGTTTCTAAAAAAATAAGCAAATATGTAATAGATGCATGCTAACTTTTAAACCTCAATTTCTCAAAAATGGTTCGGTTTATGGAAACGCTACAAGAGAACCTTTCTTGTGCTAAATAGTCTAAAGAATATTTCCTATTCCTAATTTTTGGTAAAAACATTTAAAAAAAGAGAAGTAAGTAAATAGTTTTTTAATCTTGAACCGGAAAGAATTACCTATGATTGGAAATACACT
Source organism: Prosopocoilus inquinatus (assembly GCA_036172665.1). Classification (NCBI taxonomy): domain Eukaryota; kingdom Metazoa; phylum Arthropoda; class Insecta; order Coleoptera; family Lucanidae; genus Prosopocoilus; species Prosopocoilus inquinatus. The sequence goes on along the minus strand of CM069876.1, from coordinate 26,546,547 downwards.
CAACACGAATTATGATTGGAAATACAATCTATTACGAAACGTTGAGTGCATTTCTAATCATAATTCTGTCCAGTTCAAGATTAAAAAAAATTTTTTATTTATATTTCTCGTCGGACAAGAATCAACATCATTTAAAAAAGTGAAGGGTAAATACTAAAACTTACTTATTAGTATGATAACTTCAAGGGTCCAGACGATATTGTCAAAAAAAAAACACATCTTTCAGGGCTTAAACTCCTTTATTATTTATTTTTGGAAAAAACTTAGGAGTACGGTGTATCGTGCACTTTGTTATACACATTTTGTGTTCTCTGGTGCTCTTTATTTTTGCCATACAAAAAAGGGGAGTGCACAACCGAAAATCGGCTCGTTTTCTGCTCGCTTGTTACTCCTACAGTAGTTAACCTCCATGCTTTAGGTCATAGGTTCCCAAAGTGGGCGCTGAAGCGTGGTGGCGAAATTAATAATAAATATGTAAGAAATTTTGTCAGGTCAAAAAGCGATCGTAAGATGTCGTTGTTTTATCTGTTCAATAAATATTTACATTAAAATTAATAATTTTCACGATTTTGAAATCAAAAAGTAATTAAACATTTAAGTTCTGCATTTTTGATAATCGATTCCGCCTAGCAGAGGAGTCTTCCGGTTTGTCTGTCTGGGAGGGGGGGAAGGGCGTTAAACAATTTTTGTCTTTCAAAGCAGGGTTGGAAAAACACTGTTTTTTTAAAAGAACAAAATTTTTGTTTTTTTTTGTTTTAAACTTTTTTTTAAACATGTTTAAACAAAAAAAAACATCTGTTTAATACAACTTTTAAATGTTTAACAGTTTACGGCTTACATAAAAAGGTACATATTTTTATTATTATTTGATATTTGTGTAAAAAGAAGAATTTATTCAAATTCGATCTCTAATTAAAAGAAAGATGAAAAGTTTGCAATGTTAGATTATGTACTCTTTCAAAAATAATGTATGTACTTTGATAATAATTTAAACAATTTAAGGCAGAGTTTGTTTTATTTCGGAACTGCGGTCGCGGTGTTTTAAATGATTTTCAAAGAAAGTATGAAGTATTTGGTATCGACATATTGAGAAAAATACTCCCAACAGAAATTAAAATTAAATACAATCCGAAGAAGTAATTTTTTTTAATTACTTCATCGCATTAGAACTAAAATACATGACTCGTGGCTTTCAGGGCTGGAAAAGAAAAATTCCAAATATGTAAAAATATGTAGGGTGTTCCATTTAAAATAACAAAGTTGATATTACTTCCGACGAAACCGAAAGTCCGGTAGGTATATGTCTGAAAATTCAAATTAAATTTTTGTTTAATTTATCGTTTTCAAATTTTAAACAAACCTTAAAATTCTATAAGGGCGAATATATGGTCTTGAGACACACGGTAAAAGACAAATGAAACGATAACCTTATAAATAGTTTAAACAGCGACATCCTACGATCGCTTTTTGACCTAACATTGCATTAGGATTGACAAATTCAAGCCAGTTTGCTACATAATAACTCATCTCGTAGCCCATAGTATGAACAGGGAAGCGGAGGACCCAGTATGTATCAAAACTTAATGAGATAATAAAAAGCTTAATATTCAAAAGGTATTTTAAAGTTTTGCAATTAAGTATTATTCTAGTGATCAGTAATAATTAATGAATTGATTATAATCAATGTAATGCAATTCAAATTTAGTTCAAATCAGAGCTACAGTGCAGTCATCACGTCATCAGCTCAGCCACACATTGTCTGCAATTATTAAAACAATTGATATTGGAGTAAACTACAGTTTAAAGTTAATCTGTGAGTCAAATATCGACCCTAAACAATTAGCTTCTGGTTACACAGTATTACGTTGCAAAAATAAAACACTTATATCAAAAATGTTCTTGTTTAGCTTAAAACTAAAAAAGAGAATTTAAAACATTAATAAAAAAACATGTTCGGTTTCGGTTTCGGCCACAATTTCGTGGTTCGGTCAAAGTTTCGGAATTTGCTTTGCAGGACGTGAAATCTCTAAAATACCAAAGTTTTTTATTCTGACCTAAATTCAATTTTAATAAGTTACACATTTGAATTTTGTCTATGAGCTGTAGCTGAAAAAAAATTCTCTTTTGATTTTTGTAAAATATGGTAGAAACGAAAATTTTAAATTGTTTTTGTTTTTGTCTTACAATATAAGTTTGTTTGATTTCGTTTATTAATAAATAAAACTTTTGTCTTTGTTTTCTAGCGTCTAACAGATTCAGTATGGGTAAAAAATATCATGCGGCATTTTTATTTCATCTAAAAGCCTTGTAAGGTAAAATCATTTTTTCATTTTACGGAGGGTTCAGTTTCTAGGTACAGTCCACAACATTATTGCTTCTAATGTTACTACATCCTTGGATAGATTCTCTAAGTTTACAATAAATTTCATAAGTTCTACTGTACCTGAAGTAGCGATTTTCAAGATATGAGTAGATTAAACGGAAAATTGTCAAATCCCCAAAAATCATTACATCGTATTAATGTTATAAGCAGGGAAAAGAATTGAGCCCAGTTAGGAATTCCTAAATTCATTCTTAAGAAACAAAATTTTTAATATAAAAACAATATTTTCAACATATAAACAAAATTGTTAAAATAGTCAAAATTAAAATAAATAAGACCGGACACACAGAAAAGAAAAAAAAAGTTGGATATCGCCGTATCTTTGGTGAACCGTCTGTTTACAATTTTATTTTTTTCATTATTCCGTAAAGATCTTTTTGCTTGAAACATAAATATTCTTATTATTTCTGAACTCTTTTCTCATTTTCTTGTAACTTGAGTTTCTTTCATTTTCATGAAATACATCCATTCACAAAACTTTTGTGATGCTTCTGTTTTCAAACTGAAAATTTTGAGAAAAATTTTGTGCAAATCGTTTTTGATTGCAGTGAAAACCTCGAGCAGTAGGTCAAAAAGCGATAGTAAGACGTCGCTATTTTATCTGAAAATTTTGGGTATTTAATAAGAATGAAGAAAGGAGTGCCTATTATTACCTGCCGTTTTAACTGATTGTATTTAATGGTCAATGTGGTATTTTGCTTGTAACCTAAAGTGACATAAAAATTAAAAGTAATACAAGACCTGCTGGCTTTACATTAATCTGGAAAATTCAAAAGCTTGATGAACTTTTTTGTTGAACGCTTGATATATTAGTACTTATCAAATATACAGAAATTGCAGGAATTTTGTGAATAGTTTCACTATAAAATACAATTACAAGTTACTAAATTTAACATTTTGTAAATTTTCAGAAATATTGAAATCAGATTTACATTAACAAAATAAGTAAGTACAAAGTTTTTTTAATCTCAAACCGGACAGAAAAATGAAGGGAAACACACTCAACGTTTCGCTATAGATTTATAGGAGTTATATATATATATAGCGAAACGTTGAGTGTGTTTCCCTTCATTTTTCTGACCGGTTTGAGATTAAAAAAACTTTGTACTTACTATTTTCATCGGACAAGAACAAACTTCAATTAACAAAATAAGGTTTCAATAAAGTTAATTATTTATTTAAAAAAAGTATTCAAATTTTAATAAATATACTTAATGAAGTGATGAATTTTAAATTATTTAAATTTAATTTTGTTAGCGGTTCGGATCCGTGAGAAGGCTATATTCTTTGTATCATGAGTTTCATGTATTAAAGTGAAATATCTTTATCCAAAATTTGCTTTAATAACTTTTGAGATTTTTTGAATATTCAAGATTTAACTATTGTCCTGCCAAGTCAATATTCAACTCCCTGATTTAGCAGATTTTACTTATCGAATCAATGTGTGTCTGTTCTGCAAATCTTTGCAAAATTTAAAATTCCTTACGGGAGCGCTTAGATGGAAATTGCATGCAAATATCCCGGCACTGGTTGTAAGATTTATTTTTCTACATTTAAAAATTGTCAAATTCATTACATCTTATTAATATTATAAAATTTATTTTTCCTTAATTTCATTTTGAGATTAAATTTAAATATTTCAAATATGGCATTCCTTATTGCTAAACTCGATGGTTAAAGAGTTAACTTTGATTTATTTATTATTTAAATGCCTTAAAAAATACAAATATAATTATATGTCCCAGAAGAGTATCGTTTTGCAATAGCAAAAGATTTTATATTTATTCTTTCAGTTGACAAAAAAAAAACATTTACAAAATTCTAAGTTATTTAAATTATTGTATATTTTATACAGCCTGTTTGTTATCTGCTACGGCATATAAAATCAAAGTTGTTAGACATTTTATGTTCGATAATCAAAATCAAGGAAACAATTGGAACGTTTTCGATTATATACACATAACATTTATTTGAAATTTTTTCAATTACCACGTTATTTGCTGTGAAATAAAATCAAACAACTTCATACCTTACTTTTGTTTCCTAATAACTATGATATGACTTTTCTTTTATAAAAGCAAATCATTTGTCTTCACGGACACTTTTATAAATAAAGATTTTTTATATTAAAAATGTCAAATAAAAATTATTAAAGCAATAAAAATTAAGACAAATTAATCAATTAAATAATGAACTAATTTAGTAAGAAAAAATGAAACTAAGAGCCGTTTTACATTTATTAAAATTTGTTACAATTTCTTACGCAAGATGACAAAGAAGTATTGATTCAACCAATGAACGTTAACTATGGTAGCCTGTCTCTCTCACATTGTACAAGATTTTGTCAAAGTTTTATAGATGTAAAGCGGCTGTTAAAGACAAATGAAGACTCAGTTCAAGTTCAAATTAAACCAACCTGATTCAATTCACAAAAGAAAGAAGACGATGAATATGAGCAGACATTTTATTTATTCCTAATTTTTTTCAATTCCTTTTTCGAATGTTCTGTTCTTTAATGATGGTTTTGTCTCTGTGGAGGGCTTCAAGTGAAACATTGAATTGAATAATTTGCATCAATTACTTTACTTTTTCATTTCATTGCAATTCATATTTTCTCCAAAGCACGCAATTCGTGAATATTTAATTTATACAAGTATACCTATAATGGTAACGCCGTAAGTTATGTACAAGTACAGGAATTGTTTTGAGAGGCTTTATTCTAAAAAAAAAAGTTGCAAGTATATTGTGCAATTAAGTTTTTGTAGTCTCGCATTCAGTGAATTGCGACGGATGGAGAAATCCCGAGCCGTTAGTTCTGTAAAGTAACCGTATCCTTTTCTCATATATTCCCGGCAGAACTGTTCCAATAAAGATAAATAATTTGACGTTGAACTAATTTCTGTAGAAATTGATCGTAAATAACGAGTTGGCCATGAAAGTCATCGCCGAGTTGATTTATTCGAAACAAGCTGTGGCTCTAAGTGCGAACACCTACCGGTACAAATTACCGGCGAGAACAAGAAATGCCGTCGGAGATTGTCGTGAATTTCGTATGCATTGTGTTCATTAGCAATATATAAAATGACGAAATTTCAGCACTTTACCAATATCGATAAATTATGGTGGACGTAAATTACTGCACGAAAGAAAGAGAAAAACGATTTACCGACACGCGCGGGATGTGAAGCTTTACTTTTCATTAAGATAACATAATGGTTTACACATCATGAATGTAACTCATCCAGGAATAAGTTTGTTTGTAAATCGAAAAAAAAAAACTGTAGAATTGTCCGCACCTCACAAAGCATCAACTTTAATCAAACGGGCGGAAGAAATAAAAGAAATTACATGAGTGTGTCATTGCTGTGAAATTTGTTTACAGAGGAGGTTTTTTTTAAACATTACACTATCCTGTAATGAAGGCAAGGATTTATTTATTATTCGTCAGTTGCCTCACGATATAATAAACAGCACATTTATATCTCTGCACGATTTAATTGAAAGCAAAATTAAAATTACCTCTCCCAACAGTTTCTTCTGGGTGGATCAATTTTGATGTCTCTTAGGGGCATCTCGGTAACTATAAGAGATAGGAAAAACTGGTGGCCAAATCTAGATCTCTTTTTGGAGATAAAATCAATAGTGTAAATAAAAATTGGTTACATTCTTTTGTTTTCAAGATATAAGTAACAATTGGCATTTGCAACTTTTCGGTCAATCGCACATATCTCGCTTATTAATAAAGGTATTAAAAAACTGCTTCAACGTTATTACAACACTTTTTCGAAGACAATTCAGTGGTGTAGATGGTTTTTGAATGTTAAGTTTCGAGTTATGACGTAAGTTGTATATTTTAATGGAAATCATTGTACACCATTATTTAAATTCAATCATTAAATAAAGAATTTTCTTCTGCTTTCAAAAATATATACTGTAAGAGCCTAAAGAAGTTTCGGGTTTCGTAAAAGGGATGTGAGAGGTTTTGCGATTATGGCATAATCCTTTAAGAAATGTCTAAAATATCCTGCTAAACCAGGGAACTATATTATTTGGTGTACTATTTTTGGAGCTGGAAATAGTTTAACTGCAATAATCTTATTCTAGCCCGGTCGCAGAGTATTGTTTTGAATTTCAAATCCTAAGAATTCTATAGATGTCATAAGGAAAGAACATTTTGGAAGAGTTCAATGATAGCTCTTCTTCTCCCAGAATTTCCAATATTTTGCGTAAATTGTCTAAAGAAAACCGGCCACGCTACCGGAGTGTATCAACATATCGTCAAGGTAAACGGCAGCTAAATCATTAACCGGTTTATGTAGTTCGTTCATAAACCGTTGAAAAGTTCAAGGAGCATTAGTCAGTCCACATGGCAATTTATGAAACTCATACTGTCCTGTTGGTGTGGAAAAAAAAAAGGTAAAACGCTTTGCATTTTCAGAAAGGGAAATCTGATAATATCCAGATCATAGATCTAAACTGGTGAAAAAGTTCATCCACGTAGTACGTCTATTTGGTCATCTATCTTAGGTAAGAGGTAATTATCGTTTATTGTTAGGGAATTTAACTTTTATTCTCCGTTTTTTTCTTCCGCACCAAACTAACTGATGAAGATTAGTTAGAATCTGATTCTCTCTCAATATCATTTTCTAACAGTTCGGACACAATATTCCTTCACAGCTTCCTGCTCGGTTTTGGACATTCTGTAAGATCGGTATGTAAAGCGTTTATCTTTCTTTAAATTTATTTCCACTTCCGTTGGTTTTGCTCGAACCAATCAAATATTTCCTTCATTTCATCAATTTTGCGGAACCAAGTGGCTTAAGTATGTGACCTGTTTTCAGGGTCAAAATACGATACAGCGTCTCATTTTACTGAAGAACTAATGGACTTAGTAGTTGACTAATTTCGTAGGAAAGAGGTCATAGCGTCTATTAATCGTATTAAGGAATCCATTCTGATATCGTCTACTCGTCGTCGATGCAAATAGTGCTTATCCTTAATCAACGATGACGTTCCAGGTGCTGAACCAGAATCAGAATCACAGCTAGAGAAACTCAATGAACTACAAGCGCTTTGTCGCTTTGATCTCGGCCGTTGCTGAAACTTTTCATTATAACGCCCCGTACTTGTACTGTTAAACTGCAAACTGGATTTTTAATTCAGTAGACGAAATTCGTCACTTTAAATTTATTTGACTTAAGTCAATTAACTGCGCGGTATAATCCCACTTCCGAAAATCTGTAAGACTACGGTTCAAATCAAATGCGAAATTTGAATCAATATTTATTTCTTTTGTTTATTTGTCACAGAATAGCAATATTATATGACTAACTAGCTGGATTATGTAAATGAACCACTGAAGTATTTTTCCGAAATCAGAATTTCATAGACCGATTACTTTAATCATTATGTAATGTATTGGCCGGTTCAACCATTATACAACAACTTCACCTGCATCTAATATCGCTAATGAACACTGTTCTTTGTATAAATGTGCTCCTCTAGGTTAACCTTCGCTTTACACAGGAAACGCCATTTCGGTAATCAATGTAAGTCAATCACCTTTCAGCAGTAATTAAAGTCAGGCTTCCACGGTGGTAACTGTGAATCAACTAGTTTACGTTCAGAAACGCACAAACCTCCACGTTCTGCAGGGTCAACTTAGAAAATAACTATCATTAGCATTCCCCGGCTAGGATAACTTTTAGCCCGCTGTAGGTAGTGCAATGGAACCAAGGGAAAACGCACGAGGTTCCCTCCTCACAGTCTACTGGGGGAAAACGCACCCAGTAGGTTTCAGGAATCTAATCATAAACTTGTAAAACAAAGTAGCATTCCCCGGCTAGGATAACCATAGCCCGCTGTAGGTAGTGCAATAGAACAAGGGAAAACGCACGAGGTTCCCTCCTCACAGTCTACTGGGGGAAAACGCACCCAGTGGGTTTCAGGAATCTAATCATAAACTTGTAAAACAAACTAGCATTCCCCGGCTAGGATAACCATAGCCCGCTATAGGTAGTGCAATGGAACCAAGAAAAACGCACGAGGTTCCCTCCTCACAGTCTACTGGGGGAAAACGCACCCAGTAGGTTTCAGGAATGCCACGCAACGACCCGCCCGCATAACGTGGATTAGCAAACAATTAACTGGTATCAGTCAACGACTGCACCGACTTTTTAACCATCTGATTGATAAATTGTTACCAGCTGTTTATTCAGCGATATTAACAGTGTAAAATCGTTAGACTCTATGTAAATAATGAACCCCACACTAACCTGGATTCTAGTTTCTCGACCGGTGCACTTCACAAGCTCACACCACCGATGCTAACATTACACTGACTTACGATCCCTTACTTTTATTTTCCTTTATCTTGCCACTTACATAACTGACAATTTATAACGAGTTTTGGGCTAAATTTTCTTGAGCGGTGAATTATTTTAAGACAGGGACAATGTCGCTCTAATTGCACAACGGATGTACTGAAGTTATTTCTGATTAAATAATCCCAACACCCAAAATATTTAGTGTAAACAAAGGAAAATAAACTTTAACGGAGAGAAACTTTATGTAACTCCACAATACTTTGGTGGGTTTATTTCTTATAATTAATAGGATAAACTGCCACTTTTATTATTTTTGCACATTCACGATTTAGTAGACTGGGTTTCAATACATTGCCGACTATATTTTGCTTTTATTAAATATTGAACTCTCGTTCAAATATTTTGACAGTTTTGGCTGTATAAACAATTTCATATTTGCGATATTGTACAATATTTAGTTTTAAAATTTTGAGAAGTTTAGAATAGAACAATAGTATAGAACATTTTATAAGAAATGTTTTAATAAATAATATCGGGATCGATTTGGCAAGAGCTTTCTTGTTTCTATTAAATATGAATGCAGACGAATTTAGTTTAATTAGTGTTCACTTTTGTGTATGTTTTACAATTTGTTTCTGTCTTTTATATTTTTAATAAAATGTAATTCTGCAGCGCGAGAAATTTTGTTTATGTACTTAAAATCAAAGCAAGGACGAAATAGTACCGTCGTAGCAACGTCTGTAAGGGAGGTTTGCGGCACATGGTTCAATTTCGACCAGGGGCTCTATTCTCGAGTTCGCTCGAATAAAGTCGCATGCGAATGTTTTCGAAGGGTAGAATTTGCATGAAAAAGACGAAATCGTGAAAGTGGTATTCTTGAGCACCACTCGAATAAGCGAATCTAATTTTCGAGTGTGTACTGTGAGTCTCTCATTGTTTCATGCAATTGACTTCGTGTGGAACCAATGAGATTTAGTTAAAAGGTCGCAATAGATTTGGCACTTAAATTGTGCAACATATACAACACACAAGATTGTCTGAAAAGCAGGTACCCAGTAGATTTGTATTAAAAACTTGAGTATTTAGAGATTTCACAAGGTAAAAAATTTGAATATAAAAACATAAATGAATTAAAAAATAATCGTATTCCACTCTTTCAGAAAAAAGTTTTAACGTAACTTCTAAAAAACGTAGCTATTATTAAGTAGGTAGTCTATTCGTGGAGCTGCTACAGGTTGTTAAAATTAATACATTTTTTTTTAATTTTGTTTTCTTACTTTTCATAAGTACCAATGCAATTCAATAACATTACGTGCTAAATCTTTTGAAATGTCAAATAAATTAATAAACTGCATATCAGATAATTTTAATGCATTTTCTTGCTTCCTGATTTTTTTAGGGGGTTATTGCGCTGCAATTTATTTTCTTCAAGATTTGCGGCACCAGCTAGGAGGACAATTTCATCAAAATTCATCTTACATTGATATTTAACACACTTGTAATAAAATGTAAACAATAAATCAAAGGGAGATTGAGGAGGGAGGAAATTTGTTAACACGACCGTTGACCGGCGTTGACTAAATTGTCATGCGAATTTATGTTTACAAGCGATAACTTGCACTCGTATCAATACGAGTGACCATATTTCCGAGTGCGACTTTACAGAATAGCGTTTTCAGAGAAAGTGACGTCATATTCGCAAGTGGTTTTATTCGAGTGAACTCGAGAATAAGGCCCCAGGATGTTTCTATACTCGACCAGTCGATGCGCTTAAATTGAAATATTGAGGTTATTGTTGCTTACATTTCCTCAGACATTAGATATCGGAAATATCGTGAGTCGCACGGAAAATCTTGACTTTGTGTTATGTCACAAACCGCTGTAATTATGGAATAACTGATACACTGAGGAGGGTACTTCTTAATCCTTGCCTTAGTTATAATATTTCAGCACATCCTGGATGAACTTGTTCTAATTTAAAATTCTGTAAATTTTATGGCTGTAACAAGTTTCAATAATTGTTTAAAATATAGTCGGCACTGTATTGAAGCCCAGCTTACTAAGACTAGGCTACACAAGAATAGTAAAAGAGGCAGTTTATCATATATTTTTGAAAAGAGAAAAAAATCCATTAAAAAAATGAATATGTTATAACTCGAAAATTTAACTAAATATCAAAAAATAACTAAACCACTGAATTGCATTCGAAAAGATCCCCTAATAATGTTAAAGCAGTTTTTATTACCTTTAATAATAAACGAGATATGCCTGATTAACGAAAAGACGAAAATGAAATTTGCTTATAATTTAAATAAAATAAGAAAAGATAGCCAATTTCTGTTTACACAATTAATTTTATCTCTAAAAAAAAACAGATCAAGATTTGGCTACTAGTTTTTTTCTATCTCTTATAGTTAGAGAGATGCTCATCGAAATTAATCCACCCTGTACAGACACGTAATCGATGCCAGGGGAAATATTTTAAATCGTAAAGGAGCACCAGTATGTACATTTTTCCAATACAAACAAAAGTTACAGATTTCTATTCCGTGTTTAGCAATAAGATAATTATTAAAATACTACAGAATGAAGTGTCCTCTCTTTTTTGTCTGCACGATTAGCAGCAACTGTTTAAAGACTATAACCTCCCAGGCAAGAGTGTCTTCTTGTTAGCCTAACTCCTCTTGAGTATTTCAAGGTGATTGAAACTGTATCTATACAGAATGTTGGTAAATATCATTATTTTGACAACAGTTGACCTGTGTAATGCGATAATTTACTTGTATGAAAAATCTGAACAATTTGGGCAGAATTAAAAATTTCAAAAAAATTATTATTATTATTAAAAAAAAATAATAGCACTCGCCCAGATTTTTGCAAACGCCTGCAGTATTACGAATATTTCCCTAAAAAGGCAAGAAGTAAGCAAAAATTTTTGAGCGTTTTTTGAAAAAAATTATCGTTTTGATGATATTGAATTTATTAGTCCTCTTTATGTGAGACAAAAATATGGGTTAAATTTGGTAAAACTGTTATTCTATAAAAAATAAAGTATCTGTCATGATGTTTGATATTCGAAATATATGCAGAGAACTCAACAAATTATGTTTATTTATGCTCGCGAAGCAGTTATTTTAAGTGTTACTAAACTGCAAATATGTGTTTAGATTATAACACTTTGTCTGTCTGTAGTACTTATAATTGCAAAATATCTTCGAAATGAAAGTTCGTTTGTTTCTGATTATTAAACGATATGGAAAGTGTAGTTTACGTGTACAGGCTCTCTCAAAAATAACGCCCGTGCTTGTCGGTTTCGATTCTGTAAGTCGAAATACATCGAAATGAAAGAATGGAAAAGTTTCGACTTGCCTTTGTTGACGAGTTACTCAAGAAAAAAGAAAACAACTAAATTATATTTTTTAATAACAATAATAAAAATTTATCTATATTTCTTACAAGAGATTTTCCAAGAGTTTCCTCCTACTTCACTACAAATATTAACACAATGTAGCATGCAACTCAGATTATTTCCTCGTGTCTTTGTTGATTAATACTGCTATCCATAGCATGTAGCATCCTCGTAGGATTTTTCAATAGAGAGGTAAATTGAAAGAGGTGGAAATCTCACCAAATTTCTTTTTCCGGGTTTTTATTAAGGGAAATGTTTATTTTGAAGCCCTTGTGAAGGCCAAAGGTGTTGCAATTGCTGTTCAAGCAGCCTAAGTATTACAGGTTAATTCCCTGGTTCTGTTAATATTCATGTGTGGCATGGTATTTATCTTATTTTTCATCTGTAATCGGTTTGGTCCGGTATTTGGTCGTGTTGGATGCTGGTTCCGGCTTTTGTTTCGTACCATTCGGCATCTTGCGAGCATAAGGTACAAACGTGTGTATCGTAGTCCCGTGAATTGTCGCTAGTCATTGCGGAATTCTACCAATTACAGTATTTTAATTTCTGTGCCCAGTTAACGTTGAGTTGGTTTAAACAACTTTTTCCCAGCTGGTTTTCCCGTTTCTGCGATTAAATCAGTCAGTACTTATGCGACGCCATTTCTACGACCCACGCTTATATCAGATTTCTTTGGTCTTACAGAGAAATCCGCTTTTTCTTTTGGATTTTACTGTTAGTTCCATTTTCATTCTCGTTGTTCGAACCTGATACATTTTGCCAGCCCTTTTCTGGTTTCCTTGGTTAATAAACTATTCTTATTTTATTAACATATAAAATAGCGACATCTTACTATCGCTTTTTGACCTGACATTGCAGTAGGATAGACAAATTGAAGCGGGATTTGCTCCTAATAAGTCCCCCATGCAAGGCGGCCATGCTTGCTGTCAAAGCATAATGAAAGTTTTTAGAAAAATTTTTTGTGCAAATCGTTTTTGATTGCAGTGAGAACCTCGAGCAGCTTCTGGACAGCTGTTTCAGCCCTGCCTGGGGCTTCTTCAGCAGAGACGTAGCTCGACATTCCCACTGCAGACCAAAAACGACTTGCCCAATTTATTCGAGGTTCTCACTGCAATCAAAAACGATTTGCACAAAATTTTTCTAAAAACTTTCATTATGCTTTGACAGCAAGCATGGCCGCCTTGCATGGGGGACTTAATAGGAGCAAATCCCGCTTCAATTTGTCTATCCTACTGCAATGTCAGGTCAAAAAGCGATAGTAAGATGTCGCTATTTTATATGTTTATCATTCTTACATCGCAACTGCGAATAAATTGGGCAAGTCGTTTTTGGTCTGCAATGGGAATGTCGAGCTACGTCTCTGCTGAAGAAGCCCCAAGCAGGGCTGAAACAGCTGTCCAGAGGCTGCTCGAGGTTCTCACTGCAATCAAAAACGATTTGCACAAAAATTTTTCTTATTTTTATTATTCGTTATTAGGTTAATTGCATGTTACATTTAATGTAAGCATATCGGCACTTGCGTGGGCAATAGTTTTATTTAACGTTTTAAGGTGAAGTTAAATTACGGTTGGTTGAAAGATTATTGTTACCGTCTCACAGTTAGTGAAGCTTGAGATTGCACTAACATATATAATATTTAATAGTTTAAGTCTTAAGCTTTAACGCAACGTACGTACGTTTGGCACGTTCGAAACAGACTTCCGAGCCTTAGTTTGCATACCTAAGTTCGATCATTATTCGAATATATGTTTTAAAAACATTATTTTGAATGTCCAAGTGTTTGATTCTCCTGGAGCATTTCGCAATTTTAGCGTACGCTGCGATCCTTGAAGGCGGTTCACAACAGCATTATCAACCAGCTGGATCATCTCCTGACGCCTTTTGAACTTTGACCACCTGCCCCCCTTTCCCCTTCTGAGGAAGCTAGCGCGGGACAGCTGATTGTCTTCCTTAGCGCTAATTTGCTACCTAGTTTTGTAAATAGTCAGGAGGTAATGTAGTCATTTAAGTAGCATAAGGTGTGTACTTAATGAATGAAAACAAGTTAGAGAATAATTCATACACTTCCATCTTGCATTAGACAAATGTTTACTAAAGTCAGAGGAAACCTATTTGCCTATCTCCTGCAAAGTTCAGGTATGGTTATTACTTTGATAATTCATTTTGTTCTAAGTAGAAATTGATTGATTATTTCGATTTGTTTCTACTTCTAGAGTGGAACCTCAAAAGCACATACGTTACTTCTGAGACATCCTGTATGTGGTTATTCTAAAGTGTCCTGCTCAAAGTAGTTATAACTTCGGAAAATTTTCAGATTCTATAGAAATAAAAACATCAATTTGCTCCAAAAGAATTTATAAGATTGACAAGAAAGAATAAGAAAAAATAAATGTTATAACTACTGTATTGTTCCCGGGAATGTTTTTCAACAACGTCTTATATCAATAGTTTCAGTTCCTCACGAATAGTAGAGGTCTACTAAAATGGTATCTACGTGGAACCCAACAGTTAATATGTACTACAATGCTCAACTTAAATGATCTCCTGCTGAACCATACCATTAAGAACCATTAAGAACATAACATAACGTAAGAACTATGAAATTGTTAAATGGTATCATTTAAGTTGAGCGTCGAAGTATATTCGAAAGATGTACACATTTTTAAACTGGGAATTTACTTTAGAATAACTTTATATTACCTATAATTCTACATAAATAATACAAATTATTGTAAATTGTTTATTAATACCCCTTTATATTGGTTCATATCATATTACAGGTATAATAAGCAAAACATATAGAGATATAAAAAAATGTTAAAAAAAAACAGTTTTAATTGGACTTGAACCAACTATATACGAATGAAGACGGGCGCTGTTCAAAACAAGTAACTGCAAATAATTTGTAAGAAGTTAATTTAAACAGTTAAAACGTTAACAACGTGTAAGTAAAGCATCTCAGAGAATATACAACGCTGATGTAAATATTTTATGTCAAGCTCGATAAAAGCTGAACGAGTTTAAAAATTACAGGATGAATATAATCAAAGTCATGAAATCATCCAAGAGAATGTTGTGGTAGGTTTACAAAATAAGTATATTAGGTATCTGAACGCAGAAGTCGAATAAGATTACGCGAATTGTAAATATTTTGAATGTCACGTCATGTAAAACTAGGTAGGCATTTGCGATTCATTCATATCTTTCTGATACGGAACTTTATCATGTTATTGAGCTCCAAAAAAATGTAGATATACAACTTACGCAACATATAGAATCTTATACCGAAACAGTAAAAATTATTTTGGTCAAAGGCGGTCATGAAATAAACTCAAGAAGCTATTAACATCAAGGAAAATCAAGAAAGTAAAGAAATAATAGCACGTACAGTTTTTCAGAACTGCTTGAGAAATTTTGACAATCAAAACCTGATTAATTCAAAGCACAAACCTAAATAATTTTAAAATCTGTGACTACCCTTGACCAAAATAACTTTTGGTGTCAAACACAGGCAAATTTACAGGAAATCCTAGTCAAAATACGATTTAATAAAATTGAATATTTTTCGGAATGATTAGGTGTAGATGAATTATTTGTTATCTGTTTACAATAAACAACCCACCTCGTCACTTAAATCACGACTGATATGATACATTATTGCTTTAAAGTTTTAAGTTTGCGGTTTACGCAATTTATTTTGTTCTGCGAGATAACTTTTGTTAGGAGTATTATTTATTTTCGAATTTTTACGTTGGATTATCCGAGTAAAATGATATAGAGCCCACTGCTGGAAGTAAGTAGAATATTTTTGGGACACATAAGTGTCCCTATCCTCAGCGCAAAAATCTTTTAAAGCTGTTAAAATTAAGAACACCGAAAAAGGCACTTCAAAATATTATTTCTTTTAATTGAAGTTGATTCTTGTCCGATGAAAATTGTAAGTACAAAGTTTTTTATTCTCGAACCGGACAGAAATATGAACGGAAAACACTCAACGTTTCCCTATACTCCTGACGAGTCTATAGCGAAACGTTGAGTGTTTTTCCTTCATATTTCTGTCCGGTTCGAGATTAAAAAACTGTACTTATTATTTCTTTTGTGTGAAAATAAGCAAAAACTTATCGATCAAGCGAGATCAACCGGTAAATTTGCATTTGAAGAATGCCTTAGGCCCGGTTTTTCAATCACAGTTTAAATATAAGCTTCGTTTTATTCCCATGGTAACGATTGAAGGACAATTGCTTCCATAGGAATAAAACGGAGCTTAAAGTTAATCCCCAATTGAAAAACTGGCCCTTAGTTAATTATACCGTGACGTACACGGTGACCAGTACATATAAGAATTTTTTTTTGTATCAAAGTTATATCTCTTGTTATATAACGAGGAAATCAAAATATTTAAAATCGATGTACCTTTATTTTTCAAGATACGTGGAAACATTTGGTAAAGTCATTCATATTGCCATGTTTCATATATTTTTAGATTTTTCAAGTTTCATATATTTTTAGATTTTTCTCGTATCCCCGCGTAGATCGCAGAACTTTGGATGTGCAGAGTAACACGTTCCGTCAGGTATGATATGAATAAACTCCGAGATACGTTTTTACTCAAGTACCAACTAAATATTATCATCAATAAATTGATACCTTAAAAATGACCCTTTTTATGGCCAAAAAAATTCTATCATAGGCGGCCATGATTTCATGTTTGATACTTTATCAAATGACATTGTTGCGTATTTTAAAAAACAAAGGTACTTTACTCTTATGTCGAGCAGAAAAATTTTGATTTTCTCGGTATATAACAAGAGTATATCATTATATCGTATGTCCGTCTGACATTAGGACGTATGGATTTAACATAGGAAAACAGAAATTAATTTATATTATCTTTCATACGATTTTGAAGATTGCAATCGCAGACACTTTGGCATTTGAAGTATTTTGATATTAAATGTATGCTACTGTAAATTACTTAAAAATAATGAAAAATGAAAATAATTTAATTTTGCACGCTTAATAGTCTGATCAGAAACGAAAAATAAACCATATGTATTTGGCCAGGTAGTTAGCTGCAAAGTTGCTACGATTTTTGTCGTTTTTTTGTCATTGAGAGGTTACATGTTCAAATTCGAAGCAACCAATATTTTTTTAATTTTTTTAACGTGATATTTTTCTAATTAAATAAAGTATGTGAAAAAAAGAAACACTCTAAACTTGCTGATGCTATTAACATTTCTTTCTCGACTGGTTCATTTCCTTCCACCCTCACACATGCTAGAGTCTTACCCATCTATAAAAATAAATGTTCGAAATACCACATAAATAACTACCGTCCGATATCTCTATTACCTAAGTTTTCTAAAGTTTTTGAAACACTTTTCTATAATAGATTATACTCATACTTGAAGCAGCAAAGCATTCTATCAAAATGTCAGCATGGATTCATAAAAGGCAGATCAACAGAATCCGCTATCTTTGAATTTATATAACGACTTGCCTGGATAAGGGGGAAACACCCGTTGGATTGTATTTCGATTTATCTAAAGCCTTTGAAACTTTGGACCATGATATTCTTTTGTTCAAACTTGAATCTGTCGGCGTTAGAGGAGAAGCTCTAAATTGGATGCATTCTTACCTATCTGGACGTTCTCAACAAGTGTTCATCAGACATATGCAACTAGGTGTAATCTCCGAGATTTTGTCTGACCCAAAAATAATTAGTAAAGGAGTCCCACAGGGATCTATCCTTGGGCCACTGTTATTTCTGATCTATGTCGATGACTTAGAACAAATGATGCCTTCCGTATCATTGTGTCAATGTGCTGATGATACCTCATGTATCGTAACGAGTAACTCCGAGTCCTTATGTGCTGAACTTGCCTTCTCAGCCATTAACGTCATGTCCAACTGGTCTGAACTGAATTACCTTTTAATTAATTTTAATAAAACTGTAGCACTGCAATTTAAAAATGGTCCGCTGTCTTCTAATATCTTTATCAAAGTTAATGCCAAATCATTTCCAGTGTCCGACAGAGTAAAATTTTTGGGTTTATACATAGATGCTTCCCTTAAGTTTAATGTCCACATCGAGTCTGTTTGTTCGAGATTATCAAAATATTGCTATGTATTACGGAACCTTAGACATTGTGTTTCAATAGACGTTTTACTAATGTACTACAGTGCCTATATTCAGTCCACTCTCTTCTACGCTTTAATATTTTGGGAAGGCTCTCCTCATGTTCCCCAAACGTTTGTTATGCAAAAATTCATTATTAGAACAATGCTAAGTAGGAAGCCTTCTGAATCCTGCAAACCACTGTTTAAAGTACTCCGTCTTTTACCCTTACCTTGTCTTTACATCTACAACCTTGCGGTTTTCGCCAAAACAAATCTCAATTTATTTTCAAAAAATAAAGATCAATATAATCCCAACTTATCATTAAAAACTAGAAATTTTAATAATTTATCAATACCTACCATCATCAATACGATCCAAGGATAATTTGCCAGGATTTTAACGTGAATTTAAATTGTTTCTATTGGATATCATATCTCGATGAGATCATTGGCTAATATTAAAAAAAATAAAAAAAATAAACTTGTTCTGATGCATTTTTAAAAAATAATTCAATCTTAAAAAAATATGGAAAAAGTCATGGTCTGGGTTTGACACTGCAACCTAACAGCTACGTAATTCGATCAAATTCGACACTACCCACTTGACCACGAGAATCATTTACAACACATTGTAAAAGGCCAAGTGTTTTTTTTCTTAATTTACAAAAAAATAACGGCTAGAATCTAGCAAATTTGCGTACACTTGCCAAATTAAAAAAGAAAAACGAGAAAAACAATAACATACTTAATAATATAAAGCGAAAATCCATTAAACTGTAACAAATACTAATGAAAGAAAAATGCTGAAAAAAAAATTCGACGTTATAACAATACGAGGAGAAATTTAAAAGCTGACTATCTAACCATTCAGAGAAGAAAAAATCTCAAGAAAATAGTCTTTCTCGCAGAGATAATAAGTCGGAGGATACTATACGGAGGATGGTCCAGTTTAATAAAGTTGGAGACAACGATAAACTCCTTAACATTTCTTGCTTTATGCATCTTGCAACTGTCATGCAAAAAAAAGATCTCTTTGTAAAACTTAAGCTCTTTTTGTTTCTGCGAATTCTTTTTCTTTTGACATATTTGAGGCGTGGCTAGGAAATAACAGAATTGTTTTTTTGACGACTCCTCCTACCTTTTCTGTTGAATCCGTGATTAAATTTGGAAGAACTGGAATGATTCTCCGACGTTCATTGAAGTAGACCGTGTTGTTGTTCTCTGCCGAAATCGTGATGAAGCAACGGGTTAACGTGAAATTTTGTGTCATAAACTGAAACTGATAAATTAGTACAGGATGTGAAATCATTTGAAAATAATTCGATTCGTTTTGATTCTCCTTCTGTTCTAGGGCTAGCAGCTTCGGCAACTTTTCTCAAGTTGAACTTTTCAGGAAGAATTTGACGAACAGTCTCTTTGCCAATTTTGACCAACTCAACAACAGCTCGAACGCTCGAAAGCGAAAGCGATGATGGTTTCTAATAATTTCACCAATTTTCTCATTTGCGTCCTATTTTGGAACCATCAGGTGACCGGGGCGCTCCAGGTTTTCAACTTCTTGCTTCCTTCTTTAAACCTTGTAAACCACTCTAACACTTGACTGCGGAACACTGTTCACCATAAGCCTTCTGCAATTATTTGTAAGTTTCTGGGCGCTTTTGTTGAGTTTGCCACAGAACATCGCGTTAACATGTTGCTCCATTTTTATCACGATTCCACAGAGCAAAAACGACCTGCTTCAACGAACCTCTGAAACCGAACGGAATCATCCCAAATCTTGGAAATTTTATCACGGACTCAAGAGATAACAGTGTAATGACAAATCACACCACATCACAATCAAAATAAGAGAATTTAAAAAAAAATCAGGGTGGTTATGTTCTAGCCAGACCTCATATTCAATTAGAAGGATACTTTCACTGTTCCAAAAAATCGTAGCCATCAATTTTTCCACAATTTGAGTCCATTCCCTTCTCTAGATTCCACACATGTACAGACATAAAAATCTGGAGTTAATTTTAACACTTTTTGAATGCGAGGGAACACCTTTCTAATGTTCCCTAGCGTCCGTCTGTTTCTGGTGTTAAAAGAAACCGCATATTTAATCGGAAAAAAACGACAATAATACCCGAATAGAAGAGGATTAGCAACTTTTCAGATAAAACTTTATCCAAAACTTTAATCCCCATTAGAAAGTTAACAATTTCTCCCAAAAATTTTTGTGTGTACCCAAATTTCATCACCAGTGATAGTTTTTGAAAATAGATTTGGATTCGCCTTTAAAGAGACTAAATTTTGCTCTGATTTTTTTCTTGCGGTTCTGGTGTCAACAGCTTAAACACATAAAAAAAATTTTAGGATTAATTTTAATCTGCCTAATCGGTGTTAAATTTGAATAAAGTTTTACCTAAAAAGTTGTTAATTCTTATCTAATTTGGCGTTATTGTTGCCTTTTACCGACTAAATTGTGTCTAAAAATGGGTGTTTACTCCAACAAGGATAAGCTCTACTCTTACTATTACCTGGTGAACATCATAACTCCGTTTTTTTTTAACTTCACAAACGGATGGCCACGAACACCGAAAAAGGCATCCAAAAATGTTAAAGATATTTATCTGCATAAGGAATTCAGCGCACAGACACTTGCTAAGACCTAAATCTATCCATAAGTGTAAGATTGGGAAGCTTCAGATATTCTAACTTCTGAGAAAAAATTATGACACCTTTAGACAACAGTTCTTCATACTAAATCCTTTTTTAACAATTTTTGTTTAAGGGCCTCGCTCCTACTTGATCGTCCTGGATGGATTTTCTGTTCCAATTAAACTGTTTTGACAAAATTTATCGTGGAAATATGATGAGTAATCTTAGTTAGACACCATGTTCAAATACATTTTTAAAAAACAAAACACTTTCTCTGGTTACTACAGAAATATATTTACTGCTTGATGTTGTAGGTTATGACCAAGGAAAAGAATTCAGGCCACTTGTTCCGCGAACGGTACAAAAATTTAGTACTCGAACTGTATCTGCCTCGCCCATAACGTGCGAAGGCTCACATTGCACTCCTCCCCCTTCCACTGAATAACAATTCGATGCATCGCAAAGCACATTCGACGTAAAAAGCGTCCAATACTAAGTGGCCTGAATTCTTTTCCCTGATTATAACATACTGTTCTATTCAGGAAAGAATACACGCACGTCATATACGGACCTCGTCTATTTCAGGTGGTTCAACTGCGTTAATCCACACTATGCGGATTTTTATCTGTTGGAAATGCATCATTAAATCAGGTTCAAATACGAAATTAATAATAGTGTTGATTAACATAGTGCAACCACCTGAAATAGACGAGGTCCATATATGACGTGCATGTATTCTTTTCTTAAGTGAACTGTATATTTATACTTCCATGGCATATCTTTATCAAATATTTATTTCGACATATGGTATTTTCGTCGCCGTAATCATAGGATTTTTTTTCTATTTATACTTCTCCGTTCCAACTTTAAATCATTCATTTTCCATTTCTAAAAGTTTGGACAAAATGTTTACAGAGAAGCAAGAAGAAGAAGACGTAAGAAGTACCCTTTAAAAGAGGCACAATTTTGGTTAAATTTAATATAATAAAATCTTGTTTGCCTTCGACTTTATATCATTATTATTAGAATTCTTTGTAAACTCATGTTCCTCTACGTCCTTGTAAAATATATTTAAAACAAAATTCAAATCGGTGCTTATTTTTCGCTTTCCATCCTATACAATGCAAATGATGCGAGAAATTTAACGACGATTTTAAAGCACGTAAACCACGATAAAATTCAATGCGCCAGTATTATTTTCACAACGTACTCGTACATCACAGTGTTTAGAAATGCACAATGGAAACGAGATCGTGCAGTAATGGTGATTGTGGGTTTACATTAATAACGTTGGTAAACATTATATGCAAGCCTGACCTGCCACAATGCACTGGTATTTCAGTCACGATCTTATAAAAATGCAATAAAACACGTATGACATTGTTTACATGACATCTACAAAATGCAAACAAAACGCGAGTGCACGCTTATAGTGCGCGATAACTTGACAACCTCTGTCTGCTTTTGCAGAATTTGTGTGTGGTTGCTTGCTGCTCATATCTGTTATTATTGCTACATTTGTTAGGCAAATTGTAATGACCAAATTTATGCATACAGTGCTTTTATTTTATTCTACAACATATCCCTACGTTGCATTTTAGAATAATCATGTCAGATCATTGTAAATGTAGGCAACCAACATCACACTGGTGATTTTTTACTCCGCATTTATTCTCGATCTGTCATGCTGTCTGTTTCATGTGACACATGTTACCGTGAAGTCTGTGAGAAATTTGAGTTTTTCGTAGAAAGTTTCTGGTTGGTCAAGCTTATTGGCTCATGGGTATCATTCAGGAAATAATGTATCAAAAAAATTCATCAGAAAATGTGATGGAACACTATCTTGTTAATGCTAGTTATCATGTTGATACCGGGTGCTTTCAAATTTGCTATATTTGAAGAACTATTGAGTTACGGAGAAGATTTAAATAATAAAAAATTGACCTATCAGTGCGTTATTTATTATTCCTACCAGACGTTTACTTTTTATCATGAACTGAATGTTAGCGCAACTATTAAGTGTACGTATTTTTGTGCTCACTATTTGTTTAAAATTGTATTAAACCTGAAGTAATCTTAAACTTTCTTGGGAAAATTTTATTTCAAAGTATGAAATTTAGATCATTTGAATTAGCGGTATTAGTTGCCTATGGTTACCATGCTTTGACATGATTATTTTAAAAAGCAGTAGAAGGATATATTGTGTAATAAAATAATGTCACTGTATGTATTCAAAAGAATAAAAATATTTTGGAAACATCCAAGGCCCGATTTCTTCACCTACGGCTATATTTATCTGCACGGTAGTATCCTCGGAAACTATTATCGATACAATGGTTTCCAAGGATAATACCTGGCAGATAAATTTATCAGGAGATGAAGAAATCGGGCATAAAAAACATAAATACAAAGACAAACTGAAACATAATATGATATGAGGTGGTACTGCTACGAGGAGGAGAACTTAGAATTAAAAATCTAACAAAATGTAATATATTTAAAAGATAGGAGTATTATATTAGTTCATTTGAATAATTTGATTGGATATCATACCGCAACCATTGGCACAGGACAAAAATTGCAACAGTTTTGAAAAAAAGATCGAATTCATATTGGATATGCGCTGTGCGATTTCAATTACATCTATGAAGCATTCCCATGCAGTTTAGTTCTGCTGAATCAAATTGGAAGAACGAATTCGAGGCACGTCTGGGATGGGAGATTCAATTTACCGCAGGATATTTTGTAGCTGATTATTTATCATCTACCTCAACAATCCAATAAGATATGTCTGCTTACGCTCAGAACGACGTTATTTATATTAAACACACTCGTACATATATTATCTTGCTTTAGTTTCAGTCGTATACAATAATTTATGGCTTCATATTGTAAAAGAAATACGCAGAAAAACTAATTAATTTGAAAATATTAATAGTCCCCCTTATTTAACATTTTGCTTGAATTTTCAAAATGAATCACTTTGTTTTGCACTAAAGCAGATACGATCGCTGTACAGAATCAAATTTGTTGAAGTTTTTTTTTTAATATGTTCTAAGAAAAAAATTAAAAGTACTTATAAAATTATTTACATTACAAGCTTATTGTCAGTAAAATTTGTTAAAATTTGGAAAGGAAACACGCTCAAGCTGGTATTATATGAGATTTCAGTTTTAACAAATTAAATTAAAAATTAAAATATTTCAATAATCATTTGTTGTTTATCGTTAAACTAGAACAAGATTCCATGAGGTGTTTATTTAAGTGCCGAAGACGTCAGAATAGCTATTGAAATACGTATTAACATTAAAAATAATAATGTGGGTTGACACATTTTAATTTTTTAAGGAGTGTTAATGAAATTTCATTTTTAAATGTTGGCAGTAACAGCCTCATTTTGTTTGTTGACTTAGTAGGCGTCCTATATTCAACAAATGCAGATTATTGGATTTTTCAGCATTCTGTTCCCCTTCTGTCCTAAACAGAATTTAAAAATATTGGTTGACGATTAAATAATGATAGATAGACGCACAGATCTTTTAAAAACGTTAAAATAAAATAAAAAAACACTGTGTTCTTAAACCTAAACAATACATTTTCCAAATGCTAGTTAACAGCCTGTATTACGCATTGATTATGATGAACCCTTTTACGTCATATTCAGCTTAAGGAAGGAAATGAGATCCTGCTTTTAAAGCTTATTTGCCTTCAACCGATTTTACACAACACACAGTAAATTAGACATTGTGCAGATCCAACAAGTATATTTAGCAAAATGAAATAAAAATAAACATGGGATATACGCAACAACACTCGGGCATGCAACATATAGTATAATTCTTGAAAATTGTTTATCCTGTTGAAATAATTGACTGCACCAGTTACGTAAATCTGAAATTGAATTTCCTTACGTAAACTTCTCACGGATATCCATCCTGCAGGTTTACATTTAACAAAGTTAAAAGTTTCCTTTCTTACCAGATGCGTATGGTGGAGCTTATTTTAGTATAATTCTCGAAAGCACAGTGTATTATCGTACATGGGTAATACTAATAATAAACTATATAATACTTATTGATAGAGACGGGGGTTTAAAGAGAAGCTAGCAGCTTACATTATATCACATATGTGAAGTAAAAGTTCACTATAAGAAAATAAATAAAATTAACAAAACATTCAACACAGCGTTTTGAGGATCTAGAGATATTTCAAATTCCTTACGAAATGTACTTATTATTTACCATTAATGGATAATTCTATGGGCTGGTAATTTAGTCATGGATCAACTTTAAACTTTGGTTTATTCTGATAGAAACAGTTGTCTTAATAACTGTAGACGTAGGAATAAACCAAAGCTTTAACTATAATCGAAATACCTCTGCCCTAAATACTAAGTACATTTATGACCGTCCATTATAACCAATTGTAAAAATAAAATAAAGCGATTCAGAGTAACCCCTGATCTAGGTTTCCACTATTTCTTGAATAATATTCAATTTCAAAAATAACGTTCAACAATGCAGGTTTTACGGTTTAACTTGTTCTCTAAAATTGCAACTTACTCATCAAATAAAAATCTCAATATTTAATCTATACTAAGAGGTTCTTGCCACTTATTTTCTTATAAATGCAGTAATATTGATTTTTTCAGAATGTATAAAAGAAAGCTCAAAAGACTCAGACCTGTTGGGTCCCGATAATTTCTGATCTTTCACGTTGTTAATCCAGATCCCTAATTTATATATTAGGGTTAGCATTGTTCTCTTTCCTTCTTTTTTCTCTTGCTGTTATGCTCTTGCCATGCTATCTGTTTCACTATACGATCATCCTTCACCCTTCTCATAAGCGCAAGCAACTGTAACCTTCTCACATTAAAATTATTTTTAATGCTTTAATGGTCACTTTGAAATTTTGCGTAATCGCTCAACGTTTCGCTATCGGTTAATTGTTTCTGCAATGTTTTTCCTTGATATAAACCTCCTCACTTATTGTGACCTGTACAAATCGTACTCTTTCCACGAAGAGTATTCTTTTAGTTTTCTTCTCTCAGCTCAAGGTATTTTCGTCATATTATTACTAAGCACCTAAATTTACATGCATATAAGTACGCTTAGGATAATTAAGCATTAAAATATTCAAAAACATCAAAAATATGCACTAAAAATAAACTTTTATAGAATAAATAGTTTTGTGACGATGTATTTCGAATGTTCGGCCGATGCTCCAAATGCATCCGACGACGAAATTCTCTGGGCCAGAAGCTCCGTGAAATCAGTCCCGCATATAAAAACAGTCAACTTCTGAAATAAGTACAATCATCGACCGTTAGTACAGTTTATAACATTAATCGCTGGGCAGTTGTTAAGATAAATTAGTTTTTAATTTACGTTAGATTAAATAAATTAGTTTTAGTTTCATCGAGTGCTATTTTAAAACAAATTAAAACGAACCTTAAACATCTTAATTAATATATATTTATTTATCTGTTAAAACACAAAAAAAATTAATTCTAAATTATCTAGTCGTCATTACAGAAAGAAGTTATAATTCGGGAAACTCGTTGCGTGTTGGCGTAGGGCGTGGATATATTTAGGATTCCAAATTATATCGTTTTTTTCTGATGTTTCTCGTAGCGGAAATAGATTGCGTACTGCAAAAATTTAAATTTAAATTGTTCGCGCCATTTAAGAATCGACTCGTGAAAGAATGCGCAGTTCAGATTGAAGATACAAACATCAAAGATGCAGACAACCAAGGAAAAAACAGTATAGACTGTGCCCGGTAATCCACTTATTAATTCCAAGTACTCTGATTTTAGACTGATTATCCAGATTGTGTGCTATAAAATGCTGGCTTGCACTTGGCAAATTTGCAATTAAAACAAAAATTGCAGCAAATTATGCGTTAATGCCATAGAGAATCAAAACATGCATTTATTTATAAAAATGCATAATTATCCTAAACCTCATACCGGGTGTCCCGCGCCATGTGCTCACCCTTCTAGAATCTTTATTTATTAATCGATTAACCTGAATTTTGGAGACAATAAATTAAACAAAAAATGGAATTTTTCGACAAACAGCTAGTCGCCATAGGACTTCCGGTTTCGCCGGAAGTGATATCAACTTTCTTACTTTAAATGGAACGCCCTATATATTTTTAGATATTTGAAATTTACGGATCAATTGTTAATTTTGGTTTCCATGACAACGAAACATTTTTTTTTATTTTTCAATCTAGGAAGCCATGAATCGTATTTTTTCGACCTAATTCCAACTGTTTCGAAAAAAATCACTCAATTGATGGTATTTCGGTTTTTAACATTTTTACAATATTTGAAATTTTCATTAGGTCTTAACTCATTTTTTTCAACAGAACCTCATATGTTTCTTAGCTTAGTTAAACATAAAATTTCTTTCTGAGTACGTTGATACCAAATACATAATATTTTCTTAGAAAGTCATTTGAAGTAAAGGTAGTGTAAAATTTCAATAAGACATGCTCTATTTTAAATTAATTTTCAAAGAAAATATGACGTATTTGGTATCAGCGTACTCAGAAAAAAATGTTCCAATTACGAACTATGCTAAGAAACATGAGGTTCTATTGAAAAAAATGAGTTAAGACCTAAAGAAAATTTCAAATAATGTAAAAATGTTAAAAACCGAAATACTATCAATGGAGTGATTTTTTCGAAACAATTGTTGGAATTAGATCGAAAAAATACGATTCATAGCTTCCTAGATGGAAAAATAAAAATTTTTTTTTCGTTGTCATGGAAACCAAAATTAACAATTGATCCGTATGTTTAATGTATTGGAGACTGTGGCTTGTCTAACAATAAATTTCAAATATCTAAAAATATTCCATGTGTGTTACATTTAAAATAAGAAATTTGATATCACTTCTGGCGAAACCGGAAGTCCTATGACGACTAGCAGTATGTTGAAATTTTCCATTCGTTTAATTTATTGTCTCCAAAATTCAGGTTAATCGATTAATAAATAAAGATTTTAGAAGGGTGAAAACATGGCGTGGGACACCCGGTATAAGTATTGGCACCAAACTAGAGCTTCAATTTGGTATTTAAAGATTTGTGTCTTGATGATGTGGTGTGAGCTGATGCTTTTGAGCATTTATTAGCTTTAAAAATTCTCTGTCCACTTTTATCTCTTCTCTGGCTTTATTTGTGATTATTATCTGTTTTTTTGTGGTTTCTTGTGGTTAACGTGCAACCTCAAGTGGTCGATAAGTTGTTGGACGTGGAAAACCATAGTCCTTGAGTCGTCTCTCAGGTTCAGTTGTAATTCCTGTGAAGGCGGCGAAATCCAAAAAGATGGAGCTACCCACAGGCTTTTCTCGGGGATGACTACTTTTCTTGGAGAGGTGAGGGACATTACTCGAGATTACAGTCCTCACAGACACGTACTTGACTGGTTAACTGGATATATGAGATAACTGGTGTGTATGTGCAGTTGTGTGAGGGTTCGCCTGACTACACTAATAGAGCGCTGGGGGGCCAATATAAATTTCTTAGTAATTATTTATTTAACATGACAATATTGTTGCATTTTAGTGGCACCTGAAAAGCTGATTAATTGATTATTCTATACTCTTAAATTATTTTGTATGAAAAACGAAGTACAATCAAATTACTGTTTATGTTACAGATGTGATGTTATTTATATGAAATATTTTCAAATATTCGTGTTTTCAAAATATATTTATCAATATTAACATTAAGAAAAATTTTGTGCAAATCATTTTTTATTGCAGTGAGAACCTCTAGCAGCCTCTGGACAGCTGTTTCAGCCCTGTTTGAGGCTTTAGCGACATCTTACTATCGCTTTTTGACCTAACATTGCAGTAGGATAGACAAATTGAAGCGGGATTTGCATTTGCGAATAAATTGGGCAAGTCGTTTTTGGTCTGCAGTGGGAATGTCGAGCTACGTTTCTGCTGAAGAAGCCCCAAGCAGGGCTGAAACAGCTGTCCAGAGGCTGCTCGAGGTTCTCACTGCAATCAAAAACGATTTGCACAAAATTTTTCTAAAATCTTTCATTATGCTTTGACAGCAAGCATGGCCGCCTTGCATAGGGGACTCATTAGGAGCAAATCCCGCTTCAATTTGTCTATCCTACTGCAATATTAGGTCAAAAAGCGATAGTAAGATGTCGCTATTTTATATGTTCATTAACATTAAGGTCTTTAATAAGATCATTGAACGCTTGTAACCGTTGGTTTCTGATAATTACATATTTAATACGTTTGGCCATAATAATTCATAAATTTTTGCTAAAATTTAACAAATCTATTTATTTTTCTATTTTACTTCTTTCTAGAATGTTTACGTACGTTTTATTGTGTATTTTTAAATATTTATATTTCTCTAAGTACCACGGCTTCAATTATGTAGCTGTCTTTTACTTGTTTTCATTTTAAACAATCGTCCTTCGTTTAGCTTTATTAAGTACTGATGTGTTTAACTGTAGCGATTGTACTTTAACTTCATTTTTATTTGATTATCGTTTAATAGAAAAAAAAACGTCGTCTCCTGAACTGCTCAATTCGGAAAGTATCTTAATCAAAACATGAAATTGAGAAGCACATTTTTATTGAAAATATTCAACTTGATTTTGACTTCGTTGATTTATTTACTTATCCATTTATTAAGTATTTGTTGGAGAGATAAAATTAAATAATATCAGCAGAATAGTATACGTAATAGTACAAACTTTAGAGCGTGATTTGATGATGGATGGATTGTATTCTAACTTTTCTTTTTATTAAAAAAAAAAATAAACTTTAGAACCAATTAATTTCTAATGAATCTTTTATTATAAAAATCAACTAAAGGTTAGCTTCTTCAAATAATTATTATCTTACGAAACCAGACTAAATGCATAAACACAGTAAATGTCAGTAATTTGTTTTCCGACAGTTTCTGGAAAATTTACATCTGAAAAAATGTATACAATCGGCAAGCTCTTTGAAAATAATTAAAGAGAGAAGTAAAAATGTTTAAAATTGCGTGTCCTAGAAATTATTCTGTAAACGCTAAGTAAAGCTTGTGTATAAAAAGTAATTTAAAACCCGGATTTGTTTGGAAACGGTAAAATGTCAAAACTGCCTAAGTTTAAATTACTTAGAACGATGCTATATTTAGCATGACGTTTCTAAATCTATGAAATTAATTCCCTAGTAAACGTAAATGTTTGCGGTTAAATGAAATGTTACCGGATAGATTTGGGTGGAATATAATAAAAAGTAAGTGAAATTTGTATATTTTTCGTAAGACGAGGAAAATAAACTTTGGAGAAACATTGAAATAATTAGTTTCATTAAAAAAGAAGTAGACACAAATTGAAATATAAATTTATTCCTTTCTTTTTAATCAGGTGGCAATGGTTATATTACAATCCCTCGACAAGAAAATTTTATTTTTGAAAAAATGAGAGGTACTGAAAAGGATCATTATAAGCTGTAGCCTGGATATTTAATATAATTTTACTTCAGAAGATTTGTTAAGAGATGTAGGTTATACGTCTAATTAATTTAAAGTGTAGTATTGAAATTATTTGTAAACACACCTAAAATTAAATAAATTAATAACTTGTTTCTATCTTTTTAGGCTAAATTTTTTTTTTTTTAGAAAAAGCTTTTTGCACATGGAGTTACAAATCACTCTGATGTGAAGAACACTTTTAAAATATCGATTATAAAAGTAAACGTAATTAAAAAATATATATGTAAGTGCATATAAATCTGTTACATTTGAGTGAATAATTTTCCGCTTTCAAATAAATGTTTCTAACATGTGAAGTCAAAAAGCTGAAATTTTAAAATGATCATAGCGTTGTTAACATAACGCGCCATAAAAATATTTTTATATACTTGCCTGAAACGAAACATTGTTTCACTCGATCTAAATTGTGTAATAATTTTTTTTTTCTCCTGGTTTAAGAACCATAGCTCTATGCTAATAGATAAACTGTGTCAATTTACTTTTCTAAGAAAATGAAACTTTTTTTTTTAACTGAGCCAGATATAATGTTAACATAACATGACTTCATAATATTTCTTTACATTTTGTTATACTCGCACTTACTAGATTTCACACATTCATTGTCTTTGTTTTGCTTGGTACTGACAAATATTGTGGTTGCTTCTTGAAGAGAAACGTGATAAAATAAATAATCTGCAACAAATGAAAATAAGTCTTTGAAGTTTTGCAATATTCGAGTGAGTTCTTTCAATTTTTAATTTCCAATCATTTTGTTAAAGGTCTCTTCTATTTCTAATAAGTTCACATTTACTGTAAAAGCAGATAAAGAAACGTGTAAGCTTAAACATTTTGGTAACATGTTTTTTTAACATTAAACCTTCACGGTAATATTATACAGATTGTTTCACATATTATTGGTTATAGTAATAGCTGTGAGAGAGCACGTGTTTGTCTTCTTGTCGTAAGCGTAAGATTCTCTTCTTCTCTTTATTTCTCTTTTGTATATTCCATTACCAGAAATAACTGAAGCACCATCGTATGCAAAGAAAAGTAAACGATGTATGTCTGACTTTGATCTGCTAATGCTTTTTTAATCTGTTTTCGTCTAGTTTGAATCTGGATTCTGTAGTTGCTACGACATTCTCAATTAATGGAAGACTTGTAATTTGTAATTGAGTTTCGATTACACTAAAACAAGAAATAATGACATAAAAATGATGATGACAAAATTAAATGACAACATGAACAGTGGAATAGAAACAACCAAAAGAAAAATGTAAATTAAAATCCTGTAAATTCGTAATGCAATCTGCTCCAATTCTAATTGAATTTTTTTTTTACTCTAAATATTCACTGTTTTTGTACTATGTTGGCAAAATAAGTCTGGGACATGTAATATGTCCTATTGTAAATATAACGGAGTAAGAATTGTTACTGTAGTCTATTCGTTTGTTTATTTCTTACACATGGTGAAGACATAGTGAAGAGAAACTGGCAACGATTGTGTAGACCATAGGTTACCAAACTTTTAGCAAGTAAAAAATACATGATTGTATATACAGGGTGCTGCGTTTCGAAAAGCAACATAGAAAATCCCATGTTAATTTAAATGTGCTCAAATATTGGCTTCCTTAACTTTTTTACAGCAAATTTTTTTTTCAAATGTTCTTCGAGATGAATCTATCTGTGAAGTTTGAGAATTTTTCATTCACTCAGTTTCAAGATATTTAAAAAAGATCAGCAACGAAATTCAATTTATACTAAACAATCTTTTTCAAAAACAAACCAGATTTATTAATTATCTGTTCAGTTTTCACTATTATTAATCAAGGCTGTGCTGATAGTTTGGATAAATTGAATTTAGTTACAGAATCTTTTTTTTAATATCTTAAAACTCAGCGTAAGAAAAAATTTCATACTTCACAGTCACCTTCACCTTGAAGAGTACTTTAAAAAACTTTTCTTTTAATTACGAGGTCAATTTAGAAAGATGTTTACCCGATTATGAAAGAATGCTCGTAGAATTTGAACAATAATTTATTTGTCCAATACAAGGTGAGTTATTAGCTCACCGACAAGCTTGAAAACTCCTGGAATTTTTTAAACAATATGCTGCTACTCAAATTAGAAATCAATCAAACCTTTTCATTCGAATGAAAAACTCTTTAGCAGGAAGATGACATTTTCAGCATTTATTATAATTATGTATTGACATGATTTTGAATTTTGAACAATTTATGTAAATATTTAATTAAAATAACTAAAATGAAAACTTTGAAGTCTTCTCTTTCCTTAAATAAGAGAGACAAGAGTCGACTTCCAGCAAAATTTTACTCTGAATTGACTTTGTCCACGGATGATTTTAGGACCATTGCCTTCTTTAGATAAACATTTCACTCATTTTTAAGCAAACAATTGCTTATTAAATTATAACAAATAATTCGTACAGTCGCGATAAATTTTGATCGTCACTGATGTCTGACTTGTATTTTACTAAAAGTAAAGAGAATATCGTCTTAATTTTGAATATTGTGTGTAATTTCTTAAGGTCGCTTCACATTACGCAATTTACATTGCCGTCATTAAATAATTGCAGCGATTCGTATTACACACCTGTGCAGTATTCGTTTTTAGATCAGTTATGGCAGTTTTTCAATGAATTGCAGAAAATAGCTCTGAATCTAATTTTCTTGTATTGCAACGGTTATACTGGGGAATTTTTGAAATACCAACTTTATGAAATAAAGAAATAACATCTTGTGTTCAAGAGAAAATTACGCTTACATAGGTACAGTTGCGGCAGTTGAAAACTTGTACATTGACATCAGTATCAATGTCAAACATTGGGTTCTCGCACCTCTGGCATACGGCATCCGGCATTCGAAATCCTCTTCGTGATTTGTTGATTTAAAGTTTCCGAATGTTTCAACTTTCAGAAATTTTAAATCAACTAATTCCGAAGAGGATTCCTAATGCCAGATGCCGTATGCCGGAGGTGTAGAAACTCAGCATTAGAGTGATGTTTAGAAACTTCTGATTCGGGATCAGTTTACACCACCGAAACATTACATTTCTTAAAGTGTACTAGTTTTCAAAGACCACGTCTGTACCTATTGATTAACGTTTATTATTTTTCTGCAAAAAAAAATTTAATTCACTCAATATTAGTGTTTTTAAGTACGTTGTAAACCTGTTGCTTCATTCATCAGCAATCTTTATTGCCGTCTGTAACGTGTTCCGCAATAAACGTTGCTCAATTTTTTATTGCTGCGATTGTTTATTGCCAGTAATGAAAATTGCGAAGAGTAAAGCTTCCTTTAAAAATTTTAATTAATTTCGACACTGTTTTGGTAAACAATGGGATATTTATCTCAAAATTTTTAACTTCTACAATTGAAACTGACGTTTTGATTGCAAGTGATGAGCCAAATTTAATGCCTGTGACTGTACAACCGATGCAAAACTCTATTAGTGATCTTATAAATGTCAGCTATCTAACGGTTCAGTTAACGTCGTTTGTTTTACAGCTAGGTAGGTTTCTTTCTAAATGGTCCTCGTATTGTGACTTTAAATAGTATATTTATTTATTATCGACATACACGCTTATTACTGTAATAAGCTCTTTAGAATAGTAGTTCTTTTTTACACAATTATATTTTCATATCTAATTTACAAGTTAACGTTAAGTGAGTCTATTGGCATTTACGCAAATAAGAAAAGGTTAGATCTTGTATTCAATTAGTTTTCCTTTTGGTAAAGAAAATTAAATATGTTTAATATTATTTCTGAAAGTCTGAACACTTACTTCCTAGAATGTTCAGTTTCTCTGTTCGTTTTGCATTCGTTTTTATAACGCAAAGCGAACCAAGAAAAATATCTATTTTGTTCGGTCACGATTACATGATAAAAGTAAGACACAGCAAGCGATCCATGAAAATATGAAATTATTTTTGCCTAAAGCCACAATAACGTATTCGAGTTTCTTGATCCGCCGGTATAAATTTCTGCCGCATGCGAAGCTAGAATATTAGAATCTCGTATGCAGATTTACAGGCGTAGTAAAACTTAAATGTACCGAGAAGTACTTCTTCGTACCTACGTCGAAATCAGTTTGTTTACAGCCGTAAAATTAATTTTACGGGATGCTAATTATCTTAAAATACAGTGACCCTAGCGATTTTAAAGACCTAGTTATTTATTTATGCTTCGTGGCGGCGCGGCGGTCTCATTCTCATTTTATTATATCTTCGTACGTTTACGATTATTTATTTATTTGAATAACGCGGAGCGAATTTTAATTAACATTACATTGTACGATGACTTATTGCGGCGCGGTCGTTTGGAATATTTGTAAGAAACGATAACTGTACACGGCATTTTTCTCTGAATTGAAATTATTCTTTAAAAATACTAACTAACTAACTGTTCATCGTTTTTATATTAGCGTACAAACAAAATGTACAATCAAGTCCCTTACAAATGTTAAAATACGGCCTATTGCCTTCTGACCACTATACATAAAGTGCAGGTAAATAGGTAAACGCATAATAAAAATATGAAATGAAATTCAGCAGGTATTTGTTAAGACCTTTCAGATCGCGATTTAAAATTTTATTGGGGAGATATTACTAAAACCTTGACTGTACAAGATATGAAATAGTGAAGTATCTCACAAATTATTTGATATGGGAATATACAATTATTTTACATAAATCTTGACTGCCAAAAAAAGAAAAACAGAACTTGCTTTGTATGGATTGTTTTTACAGACGTATGTAAATTAGTTCGGAACTGTACTGCTCATGCGCTCTTGCTAATAGTACTGTGTATTTAGCAAAGTTGCAAGAGCAGTGTAGATCTGAACTAATTTAGAAATATGTTGGACCAAATCTATTAAAAATCATTCTTGGCAGAACATTTCTAAACATTTCTAAATGATTTTAATTAGTTGGGTTTATATAGGAGTACATACTTTTCTGTGCTAATAAATAGAGAAATTTGTTATAAATGCGAATTTATTGTTAATAATCAAGCTACTCTGAATGAAAATCGTGTAAATTTATGATAAATAAATAAATAAAATAAATGTCAAAAATTGGTAATTTTGTAATTTGTAAATCAAACCTTCATCTGTCTTTTTGATATCAGGGTCAAATTTAACAAATCCACAGCAGGATTTAGAGTGATTTGAGTGACGTTTGATGTTCCTGAATGTGTGGTTAATATCTCGAAAGTATCCTACCTGTAGAAAACTTGATAAACGTCCAAGAGTAGTCAGCCCTTTTTTTAGCACCAAACCACACATTTATTAGATAACTATATACAGTGGTTTTCTTTTGGTTTTCCTTTTTTGTCAATTGTATTTCACTATTTCTCAAAACTATTTCCTATCTCTACTAAACAGAATGCTGTGTTTGTCAATTTCCTTTTTTTTGCAGAAGCATTTCCTTATTTGTCAAATAAATTTCACATTATTATTAAATCATAATGAATGCTGAAAGAAGACAAAATACCAAAGTCTCTAACGAGGTACGTACTCTTATTTTATCAGACCAATAAATCATGGTGCTTCATCAGTCCAAACAGGACGGCAATTTAATATATGCCAGACACTGCACGATAAATTTACCGAGCGTATAAGATAACCAACACGGTTAAATACGAGAAGAGTTGGGCATCACCCCAAAAAAGAGGAGCAAGAAGAAATCTGCATTTTGACTGATGAGGGTTACACATTGACACTAAAACAAATAAAAACCAAATTGTTGGAGCAAAATCCATATACTAGGTGTATCAGAAATACGTGTGTTAATTTTCAACCATAGAGGAACTCGCCAAGCTGAAAAATATTATTTTATGGCATTTTGAAAATATCGTCAATTTTTTTACCCCTATTTTTGAGCAAACGAGTCGTTTGGTGTTTAAACTGAACCATCTTTCGAAAAACCATGGCAACCGTAACGGATATAATTACTATGTATAATGTTTTTAGAAAATTTTGTGCAAATCGTTTTTGATTGCAGTGAGAACCTCGAGCAGCCTCTGGACAGCTGTTTCAGCCCTGCTTGGGGCTTCTTCAGCAGAAACGTAGCTCGACATTCCCATTCCCACATTCTCATTAGGAGCAAATCCCGCTTCAATTTGTCTATCCTACTGCAATGTTATGTCGCTATTTTATATGTTCATATGTATAATGTGTCAAAATAATTGTCATTTTTATAAACGCACACAACTTTTCTAATCAAGAATTAAAAGATACTCTCATGGTATATCGTAGAGCTTATGGAAATGTTGAATGGAAGCACGAAGACTAAGGTTCGTTTTCTAGTCGTATTTTATCAAACAGGCATACATTTCAATTAACTGTCCAAATTCTCTAGGTTCATGGCTCATTTCAACTTCTAGCCCAAGAGCATGGCCGACCTCGTACTGAATGTTGAGGAAAACATTTTGGATGTTCTAACTGTTGCTGGTACACTTACCCGAAGACTTGCACTTCAGCAAAGTGTTTTCAATTTTCTTTCGCTGTGTTAACAATTCTTTATCTCCGAGAAGTTTTAAACGCAATTTCTGTTCAAATTTAGAGCATGTAACATTACAAAAATTGACATTTTTATGTGACTTTTTTCGTTTCTATGACAACAGAATTTTCCTGTCTTAACCAGAGGCGGGTATATGTATACGTTTAAATTTTTAAATCAGTTTAGAAAGCTTTAAATAAAAAAAGTATAGAAAAAATATTTCATTTAGCTAACTGCACTCCGTGTTAAAATTAACACACGTATTTCTGATACACCGAGTATAGTGCTAAGCTTAATGACCATTAACAGAGCGATAAAGGAATTTCACTATTCTGTAAAACGCGCTTTCTTTGTGTCAGAAAATTGTAACACTACAAATAATTACCATTCAAAGTAGATTCGCCTCTGCTGTTCAATATAAGAATAATGATTGTCCGAAAAAAATATTTTTTTAGATGAATTTGGAATTCATGTGAATTCTAGAAATTCGTATGGAAGATCACAGAAAAAAACAAGTCTCAACAAAGTGAAGACCCAATTAAGTTTTCTTTTTCTTTCCGTTATTGCCCTAATCTTTGCCTTTTTACGGATTATTTTTTTCATTGTTTTATCTCCTTACAAATTTCTAATTTCTTCTGTAATTCTGACTTACTTAATGTAATGATTACAACCCCGTCAGCGCAGGTAATTCTTTTTTTTTCATTTTTGTATTCTACTAATAAGCTCTTGGTTCTTTCACTGCATATTCTTATGATGTGACCCATGAACAAAAAAAAAATAGTGTCGGGCTCATTCCTCCTTTTGAATTATTCTGTTTAATCTTGCTGTTTACTTCTCTTTTTTTAATATATCGCATACTATTTTACATAACGCTAGTCGACATAGGATTTCCGGTTTCGCCGGAAGTGATATCAATTTTCTTATTTTAAATGGAATACCCTATATATTTTTACATATTTAAAATCTATGGATCATTACGAGTTCGAATACGTATCAAACGATAATTTTGGTTTCCATGACAACGAGAAAAAAACTTTTTTATTTTTCAATCTAGAAAGCTATGAATCGTAGTTTCTCGATCTAATGAGATCAAGTATTTCAAGAAAATCACTCCTTTGGGTATTTTGATTTTTAACATTTTTACAGTATTTGGAATTTTCATTAGGTCTCAACTCATTTTTTTCAATGGAACCTCATATGTTATATTTTTTTCTGAGTACGCTGATACCAAATTTGTCATATTTTCTTTGAAAATAATTTAAAATACAGCAGGTCTTATTGAAATTTTACACTCCCTTTATTTCAAATGATTTTCAAAGAAAATATGATGTATTAGGTATCAACGTACTCTAAAATTTCAAATGCTGTAAAAATGTTAAAAAGGAAATTACCATCAAAGGAGTGATTTTTTCGAAACACTTGATCGAATTAGATCTGAAAAATGCGATTCATAGCTAAATTGAAAAATAAAGTTTTATTTTTCGTTGTCATGGAAACCAAAATTATCAATTGATACGTACTCGAACTAGAAATAATCCGTAAATTTTAAATATGTAAAAATATATAGGGTGTTCCATTTAAAATAAGAAAGTTGATATCACTTCCGGCGAAACCGGAAGTCATATGGTGACTGGCAATATGTCGAAACCTTCCATTTTTTTATTAATTTATTGTCTCCAAAAATTCAGGTTAATCGATTAATAAATAAAGTTTCTAGAAGAGTGGGCACATAACGCGGGACACCCGGTATATTGTGATCTTGTTCGCTTCTGTTTTTTTCTAAAACCACTTTGGGATTCTGTCAGAGTTACTTCTATAATATTTTGAAGTTTCTTGTTTAGGATTTGTTCACACCGTTTCATTCCCGTGCTCAGTAATATTATACATCTATAATTATCACATTCTTTTTAATCTTTTTTTTCTTTTAATTGGCAAAATCATTCTTGTTTTCCATTTATTAGGTATATCTTCTTTAATCCAGGATTTATGCGTAATTTCTAGTAATACTTGTTTTCCTGTTTCTCCCATACATTTCGTCATTTTTATTGACACCATGTTTTAATTGTCCGTTTTGACATGTTCGACCTAATGGCATTACACAAGGTCTCATAGAAATCTTTATAAGTAATTTAATTTCGTTTGTACGATTTTATTTAGCTAAGAAACCCCCTTTTTCTCTTTAAGGTTACATACTTGAAAATCTCCTCCGAGGACGAAACAATAAAAGATTGTAGCAATACTTTGCTTATTTCAACTTTTCAAAATTTCATAATTTCGGTCGTTATTCTATCTTGAACAGATGATTCACCGTTTTTAAATTTTCGTAAAGCTTCTTTTAGTTCTTCCATTGTTATTCCCTCTTCGTTGCTTATTATCCCTTTTGTATGCAGTTATTTCCTTCTTTTCCCCTGCCAGCAACTTCTTGAAATATTCTCGCCATCTTTTTATTATTTCTTTTTCTTCTGTTAATATTTTTCCTTTTGACTCTTTTAGGTACACTTGATTAAAAAAAAATCTCGTTCATCTTCAAAATCAAGTAGCAGAGTTTTTACCTATTTTTAATTTTCTAAATGGGAATTTTGTGAATCTTGACGCATTTTCTAAAAATGTAGGTTATAAACTTAGACATGTCAATTTTGGAAATACACGAAAGTCAAGCAAGTTCCTTGTTGTAAGTTATTTAAACGTAAATCTATTATACAGTGTAAGAGGTGTGCAATCAGTATTATCAGCAGGCATAGATGCAATGAGATTTCGCCAATAATAATAATTTTCATCCTCACTTAATTCTACCCAGCTATCTTCAACAGCTGCCCATAATTAATTTTCATTTCATTTTTTTATTACCAATAAACTCCAAATGTTTTCTATTGGGTTTAAGTCAGGACTATACGCAAACCAAGGTAACAACTCGATGTTGTTGTACCCAAACCACTGTTTTATTGCCGGCAGTATGAACAAGCCAGTTATCTTATTGAAAGACAAAATTATTATTTGGATATATTAATTCCACTGTAAGAACCATAATGTTTTCCAAAATATTAAGATATGTTTGCGCATTCAAGCGATCCACACATATCCACGCCCAAACATTTCCGAAAATTCGTCCAGCCTTAACCTCAGGTAACACATATCGTATCGTGAATCAGGTGGTCGTGACACACGTATACAGCCGTCATGATCAGACTTGAAGATTTTTCATTAGAAAAATCTGTTCCAAAAATCAAGCGGTCGATAATTGTGGTTCAAGCAAAACAAAATGCGCGATGTTTTTCAATTAGTTTTTGGGCACTTTGGCGGAATTCTTTAAATCTGAATTTTTAATCCTCCGACTGGTCGTTGACCATGACACTGGAAAATTTGTCGTAAATACTTCTCTTGTTGTGTGGAATGGATTTTCTCTCAAGTGGATTTGAATTTTCGTCCCGAACCTGCTTTCCTAGTTAAGCTATCTTCTATCCACTTTTTATTTATTATCTGCCACTGCTCTTATTGACCATCCTTCCTCTAACTTAGAGAGAAATAAGTTTTTTCTTCCTCCGTCAATTTCGGCATTTTTAGTGTTTGGCACTGACAGATTATAAATTAAAGCCGACCCAATATAGAAAAAATTAGGTGTACGCGCTTTTTTTTTGCAAGCCACAGTACATTGTCTGGTTTTCCTTGGTTCATCATGCCGTTTTCTAATATTAGTTGTTTTATATGTTCGGCATAGGTTTTTGCTTCCTTCGACAATTATTTCCTTAAATCCATTCTACATCTATCATCTACCATCATCTACCATCTACATCAATATTTCCATTTCTAAGTTCATCTTTTCCTCAAAATCTATTGTGATTGTTTCATTCAGCACTTATATGACCTTATTGTTTTCTGTTCTATCTTCTTCTCTGCTATTTTGTTTATTCTATTTCTGAATTTCTCCTCTTTTTTTATTCTCATTAATACTAAATAATGATCACTGTGTATTTATAGCCCCCTTTTAACTTTTGTATCGACAATTCGTCATCTGTTTTCTTTTTTCCTGTTAGGATTATTGATTTTTCTGTCCTTCTCAGTTCCACTTTTGTGTATTTATGGATGTCTTTACGTTGGAAAAATGAGTTTGTGATTATTAGATTGTTCATTTGGCAATATTCCAGCATTCTTTTCCCATTACTATTTCTTGTTGATTCTCCGTATTGTCCCAGTATTGTTGAGTATGTATATATACTTTCTTCTTGCAAATTTTAGTTAGCTCTTCCCAAAAGATTTCTTGAGATCCATAAACACGTATTACTATGATTTTGCTATTTTCTGTAATTCTCAATTCTACTATTAATATTCTTTCAGACATTTATTTATTTTATTTGTGTGTTTGGTGTATTATTGATAGAAATTTGGGGTATGCTCCGCAGTGTTCCAAAATATTTTTTGTAAAGGTCTGAATCTCTTTTAAGTTTTAAATTCTGCAATAACACCTGCATTTGAACAATAGCTAGTCGAATCGCTTTTATAGATAATAGATACACGTGATTTATTACATAAAAAATCTAGATTGACAGCTCAGTAATGTATTTTTTTGCTATTCCACTTACATTTCTTTCCTATACATGGTATGACACATGTCTGTATTATTAACACATAGTGGAAGTGAATTTCTTATACAGAAAGGTCAATGTTTGTTTAGTAAAGCAATCCATTAGTTAGTTCTCTGTAGTCTTCTGAGTTAACACCTGGGCATAAGGACCTATAATCTTTCTACCGCGTGCCCTCACACGAATTCATTTCTCCATCCCAAACTAAATCGTTCTAAAGTCAAGTTCTCGCCAGCCAAGGCAAGCAAGCGAGCAAGATGATATTATAATAAGTGATGGATGAGTGACGAGTTTTCACAGGGACACGTTTTGTTTTCTTTTACAACATTTGTACACCGTCCGGCATAATGCGTTACTTCACAAAGTAGCTTCTTAAATGCAGTTACGAATAAGACCCACTGGATAAGGTTATTACGGAAGTTAGTTGGCTGACATCGTTTCAAACTTTGGATGAAATTTTCAACATAAAACGTGATATTACGTAGGAGAATCTAATTTTGGTTAAATCGACTTCGTTCATTGATTAAGTACTTATTTCTTTACTTCGGTCGTTTTTCAGTAATGAGGACCTCATTCTATGCATATTAATTAACTAAACTTTCCTGATTAATTTGTTATATCATACATTATTTTGTTTGAAAAACTGATATACAGAG
This sequence comes from Prosopocoilus inquinatus, assembly GCA_036172665.1. Classification (NCBI taxonomy): domain Eukaryota; kingdom Metazoa; phylum Arthropoda; class Insecta; order Coleoptera; family Lucanidae; genus Prosopocoilus; species Prosopocoilus inquinatus. The sequence continues at coordinate 26,504,407 of CM069876.1, read as the reverse complement.
TGCTTATTTTGAAGCGTAACCCCTGAAGTTTTGAGAGTAGATAACCCATAAATCAAAAATAACAAATAATTTTCTGTTTTCATAAAGCACTGAAGTAGAATGGGTTGTCTTTTTTCGTCGTCACCATTTAAAATCATGTATACAGTCATTTACTAGTAGAAAAAAAGTTAATGTCGTGGTTCTGAAAGAATTCAATCTTTTAAAATAATGAGAGAATGCCAGAATACACATTACGATTTATAGTAAGATATTTATAAAACTTTCTTTTTTTAATTTCAATTGCTTCAGTTTGAGTTTTAATTTAGTATTCTGGATGAATAAAAAATGAAATATGGCCGCAATATACAAATTCATAATTATTTTAATAAGCGGGAGCAACTCAAAAACCCCTCACATAATTGCGGCCTACTCGTATGTACATACATCCATACAAAGTACGGTATACAAGGGACTGATTTCAGCAAGATAACACCACACCAGAATACGTGCATAGCCTGAGGAGTACGTCTTACCGTTCATATTAACAATTTAACACCTACCTACTGCCTATCTGTGTAAACTATCTTACGTGTTGATGCTTGCAGGCCTTGAGCCACATTAATAAAACGAGATATTTATGATCAAAAATAATAAACAGGAAAAAATATAAATTTAACCTTTTTGTGTTTGTTATTATAAAAAGCTCGTTGATTACATCCTTTAAAGATCTGGCTTTAATGAGCGATGATTACACAGTTTGTTTATTTGAATAAAAATATTGAAGTGCGTGTGCATTCTTGGAATTCTGGAATAAATATTAAGAAACTGCAGTTAGCATACCCAAAAATAGGAAACTAGGCGAGGTTTTTTGGGAACCTCAACACTGTAAAAAACGTGTACCTAAAATTCATGATTATTATAAATTACATAATTGGTTTTAGGCACATAATTAACGTAAATTTATTACAGCCATCAATAACTTCCACAAACTAAACTAAAATGACCCTGCGATTGTTTGTAATTTAGGCACGAATTACAGATTTGAATCGCATAAAGTTTCGAATTTTACTTTGAGACAAGTTTTTAAATTTAAATATTTAACGAAATGTTCTCAAATTTATTTTATTTACCCGAAGCGTGGCAATAAGATGTTCGAAAAATGTTCGTCTGTTTTCTGTAGCGGAAAACCAATGTTGAAACGTAATATAATCTAATCTGTTACGTAATTAACGTGATAATTTTATGCAATTTTAGTCTACATCGCTTTTTATGTATTTACTTTAAGCGTTAGGTAATTACAAATTACAGTATCAAATAATTACAAGTCTTATTTATGTACACTGTGTCCGTTTTTATGTGTTTGGTGTCAGAACATGTATCAAGTTTCATAGGTAATAAAAGAATTTATAACTACCAGTATTTTAATGAAATTTTTACTGGTAAGAATTTAACGTCGTATGTTAATCATTATTATATTGCTTGACGTTTAACATCATTAGATTTATTTTATTTGAATTAATTAGAAAGTGCACCATAAAATGGAATCATTTACTGTGTGTCTTACTTCTGTGAAGAATTATATTAAAATCAGATTTCACTGTGTTAATAGAACTTTAATTTATTAACAGTTTATTCTTCAAAGCATACGTGAAGCAATTAGGCAATTTTCAATGACCGAAGATTTTTATTGATTAAAAAATCACGCTATCAGTAGGTACTTATTTTACAATTGGCCACTCAACAATTTCAAAACAGCTTTAAGTCAATTAAAAGAAGTAAGTAATTGTTTCACAAAACAAACAGTCTAATGACTAGAGCCAGGAACTAGAACTGATGTTGTTCAAATCATTGTGGAAAACGAAATGGAAAAGGATTTTGCCGCACTCTATAATTTAATTACATACTGATGTATTACTCGTATGCCACCCTCATTGCAGAAAAACTGCGTCCACATTTCCAAAAATCTCGCAAATGTTTAGGCAGGAGTTCGCTTCAAACAAAAGCCATACATAGCAGTAGCCATGAGAGCGAAATTCCAACTCTGAGATGCTGCGAAGATAATGAATGTAACAAAAGACAACTACCTATATTTTAATTGCTTTTATCTTATTTCTTTATTATTCTACTATGGTTAGTCAATTATTCAGTGTGAATAATTTACTTATTTTAATTAAGATCGATTATGTTGGAGCTCAAATTTCTGATAAAATGTAGTCAAAATTTAAAACCAAAAAGTAATTTATTAGCTCTAACTCCATTAATTGGTTCTGAAAGTTTATTAAGAGTTAGTGATTGATTTTATCAGGAAACCACTATTTAACAAAATTAATTATTATTATACGGAAACAAGACCATATTAATAAGTGATATTAACTACGTCAATATTGAGAGACGTTCCACAAGACTTTTCAAATGTAAACCTAAATCTTTTGGTCAATTAATTAAGAACGTGTTACAATTAATAATCCATTTTATATCACGGTAATTGATTATGCAAGATGTATCGTCTTAGTAGAACTTAATTTGAAACATCTCTAGCGGCTTTAAGAAGGTTTGGTTCGAGGGAAACTTTTATATTTTGACGATGCAGCAAATTTCATTGGAACAGTTAAGAAAATTACATAATTTTTTCTGAAACTCTAAAATTTGAATTATAAATTACTGTACAAATCAAAACATATTTAATCTTAACAAAGATAGAAGCAACCTTAAGGTCCAGACGTTCATATCTATAGTGACCATACGTCCCGTTTTCAACGGGATAGTACTATTTTTGAAGGCCATAATAGCAATTGGCTCTTATCCGATGAAACTTGTAAGTTTTTAATCTATAACCAGACAGAATATAAATGAAAAAGCACTCAACGTTTCGCTATTGGTTGATAGCTTCGTCCGGTTATAGATTAAAAACTTACTTTTTTGAAGACGTTGTCCCGTTGTCCCTGAGAGATCATTCGGGACGCAGAAATGTTCCGTTTTGAAAATTTTCGCCGTAAATGTCCCATTATAAAGAGCTTTGTCATAATTAGTTTCATCCAGTGATGACAAACCTATTTTTTAAACAGTACATCTACAGATTTTTTGAAATTCATGCCAGATTTCAGTTTAAGCTTCAAATCTACTGTTTCTTTAACACAAAACGCTTTTGAGCTCCAATTATTATTATCCGTGACATTTGGGCTTCATAAATTGAAACATAATTGTAAAATTAAGTAGAATTTAATAAAAATCTGGAGTTAATTCTAACACTTTTTCAACCCCTTTTCCATGTTCCCATCCGTTTCTGGTGTTAAGATATGTACCCTTTAGCAGTAGAGCTGATCCCCGTTGGAGCAAAACTTTACTTTTACACGCAAGTTAGTCGAGGAAAGATAACAATAACCCCAAATTAAATAAGCATGAGCAAATTTTCAGGTAAAACTTTATCCATATTTAACACCGATTAGGAAGATACCAATTTATCCCCAAATTTTATGTGTGTAGCTCACCGGAAATCAATGTTTTCACAAATCATTCTCAATTTGCAATTTGTAATTTGCATTGCGATTAAAAGTTTATGATAAAAACTATTTTTGTTCATACTGATTACAGGGTTACAGTTCGAAAAACTTTTTAACGTTTATTCTTTGATAAATCTGCATAATCGCCCTTATGTTGTATCCATTTACGTTAAACATAACGTGACGTTATCGACAAGTTTACGTTCAAATTCCTATTTCAAAAAAAAAAAAAAGATAATAACGTTATGTTTAACGAACAGATAAAATAGCGACATATTACTATCGCTTTTTGACCTGACATTGCAGTAGGATAGACAAATTGAAGCGGGATTTGCTCCTAATAAGTCCCTCATGCAAGGCGGCCATGCTTGCTGTCAAGGCTTAATGAAAGCTTTTAGAAAAATTTTTGTGCAAATCGTTCTTGATTGCAGTGAAAACCTCGAGCAGCCTCTGTACAGCTGTTTCAGCCCTGCTTGGGGCTTCTTCAGCAGAGACGTAGCTCGACATTCCCACTGCAAACAAAAACGACTTGTCCAAGTTATTCGTATTTGCGATGTAAGAGTGATGAACAGATAAAATAGCGACATCTTACTATTGCTTTTTGACCTGACATTGCAGTAGGATAGACAAATTGAAGCGGGATTTGCTCTTTCCTCCCCGCAAAAGTAACTCATGACGTCACATGAAACTTCTATCAGTCACAATGAAGTAAATAGAGTGAGTTTTAATCTGTTTCCTAAATCTGATCTAATTCACTAAAAATGGAATCAATTCTGTAGTCCTATTGATCAAATAACGCAAAAATCTCGTTAGTATGCCCAATGGAATTTATCACGTGACGTGACGTGACGTAACGAGATACACCCTCTGTCTCCTCTGCTGATCAAGGCAACCTTCTAATACACAGTCCAACTCTATCAACCTTGGCTTTCTCTAGAATCCTACTTTCTCTGCTGAGTATAATGACTATACTTTGTGTTGTTATGTATATTATGTATCAAATTTTGTTTATTTTTTAAAGTTGTCCCGTTGTTTAATGAAAAATAAATAGTAACTTTATTCAGACCCCCTGTCATTCAACGTTGGCAGGTTGTATTCCAGAAATCTAATTATTTGATACACCAACAAACAGAATGCCACGTTTTCAATTACGACAACAATTGGTACAAAGTTTATGGAAGAGGTGGTTACGGTGTCTTCAGTGAGAAAGAAAGAAATGGAAGAGCAAAAATTCAGTTCGTAGGACGAAACAAATTAAGTGCATTTTGTTTTGATTTGTCGTAGTGAAATGTATTTGCTTGATGAAAACTGCTGGTGGATACTGAACTGCTCTCTCTTGATGCCTTGGCTTTTTTTAATTATGCTATTATGGAAATAATTAGAAAAATTGTGTTAACAATATTGAAGGCCAAAAAATCACGATAAGAACAAGAGGAGAACTAGTGGCTACATTCGCTGTAAGACTCATATTAATAACAAACCAAAGAGAAGTAACAACTGCATTAAACGATTACAGATACTCGGAAAGAAAAAGTTAATACAACTAGATGAAACAGATGTTCGGAAAGAAAAAGTTAATACAACTGGATGAAATGGTTACAGATATTCGGAAAGAAAAAGATAATATAACTAAAGAAAAGTAAAGAATAGAAAAATAGCAATATTAGAAAAAAGTAGAGCAATTAAATGAAATAGTGTTTGTGAAAATTGCAACATTATGCAGAACCAAAAGATTTGTCAACTCTCAACTTAAAAGTTTTAGGATGTGGACGTATAAATATAGAATATAAATGTTTGGCTTGTAAGGTATGCTGCAAGCATTAGGTAGCAAACATAAACATAAGATCATTAAATACCATTATTATTTCATACCATGTCTGGTAAACGACATGGAATATCACAACTGTAACTAGACTTTCATTGTGAGAGGATTATATCGTGAAATTAATAGGTATGCTGGAATATTCCTTGAACCTAATTGGCATACCATTTTTTTATTTAATTTGTTGTTCAATGATGGTTACGTTTGGGTAACGAAAGCACAGTTGTGAAAGTGTTTAGAAGCACTTCTGCTAAGGATCGATCCTACACCCCCAGCTACATCTGAAAAAAGTAAATCCTTTCTATAGATGCGGTGTTCCAGCAATATAATGCTCAACGGACGTAGCCTGGATATAAACTTTTCCAAAGAACAAGAGAAATGGCTCCTTCCATGGCCCGCATGATAGTTCAGTGATTCCCTGGACAATCGTCACTACCACCAACAGAATATAATCTAGAATGGTCGGAATAGGAGAAGGGCCTAAGGGTGGTGCTGCACTCTAGAACATAAGGTAGAAAAAAATTGAAAATCTATCTTCCAGAAGCAAATCCAAAAGGTAAATTTAATGATACACTGAAGAGAGTATACCTATTTCGTTATTTCATCACGAAATGGTTTTACGAGGTATTAATTAACAAAGAAAAGAAATGCTCTAGAAGAAAAATATTTACAGCAATTTATGCCGAGTAAAAGCCAATGAAAACGATTGTAGAACGAGACTGAATTATTAATTATCAAAGAATAGTACAGAAGGGAGGGTTTTAGAAACATAGAAGCGTAAGGAACAGGATGGCAACGAAATAGTGAAAAGTATTCAGTGGGAAGAAGAATAAAGGAACAACACAGATAGATGAATTGATGAAAGAGAAGAAGGTTGAGAAAATAGAAATTAAATAATGAAAAATAAAAGGGAAAAGGTAAACATTGGAAAGTAGTAATGGAAAAAATTTAAATATTTACTAGTTCTGGGTAGGTTAATACACTCGTGGACAGATAACATTCGTGGCCATGATAGAAGTATATCAGTTTTCTTACTTAATTATTTTAATAATACCCATAATTCCAAGCACACCAGTATGAGTCACAAAATGTAATAATTCTTCTTCTAGTTTTATTGATGCAATAACAGCCCACGTATCAACAAAATGTATGTAGTCGCTAATATCACTTACGTTGTCATTCCAGCTTTTTTATACGTTCAGATTTTTAAATCCCTTTTAAAGATATGTCTTCATTTATTTGGCTTTGAATCGTAAACGAGACTTATAGAAAGGCGAATATTGGTGCACAGACTGTTTAAAAAGTATAAAATATCAGGGCTTGAGCATTAACTATTCTTTTTTATTGCCTTGGAATAATATATAAATACTCTTAAAATGTCATAAAAATAAAGTCATCACTGGCAATAAATGTGTATCATAAACATTAAGTTTTATACACATTTTTATCCTGTGCAGTATCGAGTTTCCTTGGCGTTCGACTTTATCTACGGATTAGTTTTTGAAAGATATCAATTTTATAATAAAGTATTATGTTTTGTTTCTTCCTCTATTCTTTGCTTAAAAACCACCATTGCACAAAGTAAGCTCTTTTTGTACTCATTTTTTTCTTTTTGGAATTTTCCACAATAATTGATATTGGCATATCGAATTTTTAAAATATTTTTTACGCTTTTGACGCTAGTGGAAGAAAATCTTTTTTGCGAGAGTTTCAGATAGTTTTGCATTCTAATACAAATACCTACTTCGTTACATTTGTTTGTTATAACCGTTCATAAGCTTCAAAAAGGTAATATAAGACCGTATGACACCATGCAAGATTTGATATAAAATTGTAAAAAGATCTTGTGCAAAGTGAGAGACAGGAACCACAGAGAATGTTCATTAGTTGAATCGATAGAAATTATAATAAATCTTGCAACGTGTCACACGGACCTAACAAAAATAAATTCATTCAAAATTCAAAACTTGCTTTGCAAACTATGTACAAGTTTCTTTGTTGCAACCATTAATTTTAATTTTAACATCTCGATTCTACATATGAGCTTATCGAAAACAGCTTTTTACAAATCATTACTGTAAGTGTTACTGTAATATGCAAGTGAATTGCAAAATTGCTATATCAATATAAATCAAAGTTATCTTCATCACCCACAACAACTTATGCATTACACCGCAAATACTTCTGTCACGACGTCGGTATTAAGGCACTGAAGAAAAAATGGGACTTCAAGCTGAGCTATATGCGCAAGATCGTTTTCTCATTTCCTTCTAGACTAGACCAGTGAGTTTTTATGTTTGAAAATAAGTAGGATATTTGTCAAATTCACAACGGGTGGCTATAAAACCGCTTTTTAAAACCGGTACTGTACGGATGCTACAGAATTAGCTACTTTTTCTTGTTCGGATGGTTTTACGTTTAACTGTGATTATGAATTTTTATTAGAAACATAACAATAACTTACGGCCCGTGATAAATATACAAATATCATTAAAGTAACAAAGCGCAGTAATACGTAAGTATTAACGTACGAAAGAATTTACGTAATTCTAAAACAGGTTGATTATTTATTAATTTAATTTCAACAGTAATAAAATAATCTATGTATTATGTCTCTACTGAAGAATAGTGTTCCACAAAAAATAAACAAATTAATAATAATAGATAACGTTTGATTGTACCTGTTTTGCAACTGTAATTAAGTGAATGCATAAGAATGTATTACGAAATACGTATCTACGGATATAAATATTATTGTGGGCGGAGGTTAATTTCAATTGTCATAAGAATGTGTAGCAAATTGAATCGTAGTAATTAAAAGAAACAGGAATAAGAAAATAATGTGTCCTTTATTTGTAAAAGCCACTTACTGGTACTGTTTATGGTTAATACACCTTGACTTATTTAATTTTAACATAAGAAACTTTAGTTAGTTACATTATAAACAAATTCATTTTTTAATAATCAAGTTTCATAATCAGTCTCCTTAATAAAATCTAATTTAACTAACCGGAATATCCCAATTAAACAAGCCAATACAAATTTAACTTAATTAGAAACTTAAATTTTGTCAATACACCTTAATCTTTCGGCTTTAGATCACAATTCATTCTTCTTTAGAAAAACTTGCAAATACAACTCAAACTATGCAGGTGGTAATTTGATGGAAATTTTTCTTTTATCGCTTTTTTCGTTTTGTAAAAATCTAGCTCCTTGTAATAGGCCACTTTCTTCCTCACCCCACTCCAAGCCTATGGGAATTAGAATTCGACGAAATTTTTACACCGTTTTAGTTCGACGCCTCCGTTGTACGAAGCGATTTTTCGCTAGATACCACCCCGCACAATTTTGCAAGTTATAGGGAGATGCCTAGACATTGCAGACAGAGTTGTCAGTTTGGGCGACTTGTCGCCAATTGGGGTACCCTTAACGTCTGTTTTGAGACAAAAAATATATATTGGCGACGGGCGACATTTAGGGCTACAATAAGAAATAATTTAGGCGATTTGGGTTACATAAGATTTGCTAAAATAAGTCAAAAATTCAGAAAGATGCTCAGGGTAATCAAATTCACAGGGTTATTTTTATTTAAATGTTGGTGAGAAACTTAACAACTCGCCGTGCAGGGTGCCGATGGCAATTCTGATTGTCAATTTAGAGTACGTCAGTTGTTAAGACGTTCAAAAACGTTTATGTATTTCCTCTATCGTTACTAACGTATAAACTCTAGAGATAATATTCAGATGTATCTACCTATATTAAAAAATAGAAGTAAAAGACGGAGTTCAATCAGATTGAAAATCATTTGACTACTCTTCCAGTCAGTTTAGGAAAAAGGGTAAAATATAAAGAACAAACAAAAATCGAATGTCCCGTAGCTTTTCCGTAGAATACTGGTGTTAAACGTAGACCAGTAAAAAATTTAAAAATCTGTTATGTAACTGTATACTCACTGTAAGGGTAAGGCCCGGTTTTTCAATCTATTGGTAAAGTGACTGTTAGTGTTATTCTATTATTAGCACAGAAAATGAGTTTATCAAAGTATTGGTAGTCTTCTACAGCCAGTAAATTTGCTTGATAGCGGTAAACATGTACAGAGGATACATAAATGTGTAGGAGCAACTGTACGACTCTACTTCTTTGGTATTTGATTTATAATTGAAAATGGAGATTTTGTTTAACAAACAAGCACGTTACCAAAGACGTTAAATTTATTCCAGTGGTAAGTAATCATCACTTTACCAATTAATTGAAAAACCGGGCCTAAGGATCGTATAAAGTAGGCGATATGGGCGATATCGGTTAATCTATATGGCGACTTGTACTGTAAAAATACTGGCAACCCTGATTGCAGAGGGACCTTTCATCTCCTCTGCCTCGTCGACCCTGTCGGGGATCGTAACAACGTCATCTGCAGGAAGTCGGTATAGTTTTCATATATTATTTTTGCCTTCTAATCTCAGTGCGGAGTGTAAACGTGAGCGACGTTTTACGGCTGCGTAGATATCTTAACTCTTGGCCGATCCAACCCCCGATCTAGTCGGTGCGTTGTCAGATTTACCATTTTTTTGTCGAACTCCTTCCGAGTATGTTCTGTGTTTTTTGTCCTCCTGGCAGTATTGGAATCAAGTTCCTTGCAACATATTTAATTTGTACTTTTTTCAGATACATTTTTGAATTTTGTTGTTATGCTTATAGATAGTTGTGTGTCGCTTTTTGAAATTTTTCTTATTTAATTATCGGTAAAACATTTTGTCAAGGCGAGCGTTGGATTCCAAGTTCGCAACGAATCTGTTTCATGTTACACAATTCTACGTAGTTCAAGTTTTCTTCTCTGCAAGTATCTCTAGGCTCACTCCTGCAGGTTAATTCCCAAAGCAAGACGGTGTCCGTCGCCATGTGGACCTTTCTCTTTTTGTTTCCAACTGGTTCCTGTGCAGAAACTATTCTCCCCACGATCATTTCCACTAACTCCGGAAATTTGTCGTTGCATCCTTGCTGTAATAGACCGAGCAATATGTGGGCTGCTGGAAAATTTTCTGGAATCTAGTAGGTCTAGAATTGTTAGCGTTTATCAACTGTCATATTTGAAAAATTTGACCTTTTTCGCCTATAATTTTATTGACAGTTCCTATCCAAGTGAACTAGTTTTGTTTGTACAGCATTTGAGAAAAAGTGATTTTGTGTAAACATGGAAATCTCGCGTGAAAATTTTCGTGCCATAACTTCATTTGGCTTTTCGAGATGAAGCACCATCAAAAAACAGTGTTTATAATTGGTTTGTCGAACTCCAGCGTAGACGTACCTCTCTCAGTGACGAATTTCGTGAAGGTCGTCCATCAACATCTGTTGTTGCCACTAATGTAGATGCTGTGTGTGAAATGTTTGAGCGAGATCGACAAGTGACATAGCGTGAGATTCAAGTATCCTTACCCATTGACATGAAAGCAATACACCATATTTTGCATGATCATTTGAACGTACGAAAGCTTTGCAGTCGTTGGATCCCACACAATTTAACAGAAGCGCAAAAGCAGGGTCGTGTCAAATGGTGCGAAGAAATGCTCAAGAAATTCAATGGAGGTCCTTCAGATTTAGTTTATAACATCGTTACTGGTGACGAAACGTGGATCTATTCGTACGAGCCAGAAAGTAAACAACAATCTACCATTTGGGTATTTCAGAATGAACCAAAACCAGCAAAAGTTGTCCGTTCACGCAGTGCTGCGAAGCAAATGATTGCTTCTTTCTTTGGGTTAAGTGGACATGTAGCAACCGTGGCTTTAGAGGATCGAAAAACCGTGAATGCTGATTGGTATACTACAATTTGTTTGCCGGAAGTCATCGATCAAATAAGAAGAAACAATCGAAATAGACGAATTATTCTCCTTCATGACAACGCCAGCTCTCACTCAGCCCGTCAAACAGTTGATTTTTTGTCCCACAAAAATGTTGAATTAATGACTCATTGTCCATATTCATCGGATTTATCACCTAATGATTTCTTTTTGTTCCCAAATATCAAAAATAAAATGCGTGATGAGCGATTTGCGTCGGCTGAAGCAGCGGCTGAAACATTTCGGACACTGGTTTCTGAGGGTACCATCTTTAGAGTGGAAAACGTGTTTTAGAAATTGGTTCGAGCGTATGCAAAAGTGTATTGACTTCAAAGGGGACTGTTTAATTGTAGCGTTATTTAGGTCTAATAGGTCTAATTAGGTCTAATTATATGTTGCGACCAAATTACTAAGTTCACCATTCACGATTTTTACACCGTATAGATATAATTTAATTAATTTATCGGTGAGAGTTATTCTGAAACAAAGACATTTATTTTACACAATTTATTAAACTACGTACACACTTAATAACAATTACTAATAATAAATTATATAGAAATATCTTTGTCGGCAACCGGCGCGTGGTTGTGCAGTCCGCGGCAGAAATTTAGGGACACTGGTGGTTCTGAATTAAGTGATTATTTTATATTATTTCCGATGGGGCAAATATGAGATACCTTTCTTAGAAGGTTTGACTTTGAAATTACTGTTCGTTCTAGCTCTACGTTTACTTGAAATGTTACGTGATTCATGATTTTAGGTATACAAATTTAAATTAAAAACTTCTGAGTATTAAACGGAGGTAAAATGAAACGGATTTTTTCACTGACTGACGAAATGAACTGGGTTTCGAATGAAAAAAATAAACTAGATTTGGACGACCGCGACATCTAACGTGAAGAGTACAACGAGTAGACAATTCAAAACTATATGAAATACGTGAGCATGGATGGTCACCTGGAGACAATGATAAGAAAATGCAAAAAATTGGTTTTCGTAATGCAATCAAAAACGATTTGCAACCATTTTCTTTGAAATTTTTGTTTCCAAAAACTGAATTATTACGTGAAAAGAACGAGTTCTAATTTCGGGAAGTCCTGAATTAAAATTGATTACTTAGGAAGCTTAAGGTTAGTCGAACCCTGGCCGCACTTTGAAATTTGCGCCTAATATGCAAACTCCCAGAAGTACACCCGGGTTGCCAAGTTTAGGAATTTTTGTTTAAATCTGGGAAATTCTTACTTACAGAAAGCAGTATAATTTATCGCTGGAAAGGGGCATTTTGCATCTGGAAGGATCTGTGAACTAAATTGCGATTTAGAGCAATATAAATACATAAATTAATCAAAATTGGAATGACTTTTAATATCACTTATTAGTACACTGTTTTAAGTACATTATGTCGTTTAAGTGGGCGTATTTTCTTGGTCTAATAATTGTTAAATTTCGAAATATACGAGTATTAACATTAACTACGATATTTAAATAATTTATATTTTATATGCATTAATATTAGTTTAGCCCCCTCTAGAATTACATCATTTACTAGTGTGATAATTTTTTTAATTTGCTGTTAATGTAGACATCGAAAATAGGAAAAGAGAAATTAAAAAATGGTGTTTTTCAAAATTACAGCATGGTATAATTTTTTTCGCTAATGAAATTGGTTAAGCCTCCTAGAGATTTAAAAGTACGTATTTTGACATATTACTCATTAACAAAAAGTTCAGTTTAATAAGGAAAAACAGTTTTTTTTTAGGTGGGTCAGACTAGCTTTAAAAAGAATTTGTAAAGGCGTGCGTACCTATCTACACCTATTTTTTTTTCGTCAAAATGATTATTATTACTTTGTTTTATCATATTTTTTGTTTGTTCTTTTAAAACTGTCTTGATATTTTCGTTTCGTTTAAAGTTCCCGATTTTATTTATTTATCTATTTATAAACCTCTTCAGTAAGAAACGAAGCCATAAAATTTTCTATCAAATAGAAAAGAGAAAGAGGATTTTAAAAGACGAGAGACGATATGTTTGGCTTCTACTAGAAAATATCTGAGCAAAATGGAGGTTTTCCTGGAAAGTGTAGAAGATTGAATATGAAACAAAATCTTATTTCACAATTTTGTATATTTCCAAAAAGCTACGGCGTTTCTTAAAAAAAAGCTCATTTCGATAGAAATATGAGGAGACAATCGCGGAGTAATTGACGAAAACTATTTTTAAAATATACTTTCATGTGTAAGTACATCTTTAGTTAAAAATTAATGTTTTCTATGAAAATAAAGGAAATTGCTGAAAATTAAATTACTGCTTGCAAGCAATTACATTAACGTGGTGTTGTTCGTTTGTTTAAATATCTCCCGCAATACCTCTCCACGAAAGTTGTTTTCGCGGAACTCTATGTTAATGGCTCACGCAAATGTTAGTAATTTTACAAATCTAGTCCCAAGCACAAAGTAAACTGCGCGTTATATTCCCACAAGGACCCTCAGGGGTAAAAATAAACTAAAATAATTCAATTTGCCTTCTTAAAATACTGTGCAGTTATGTAGGTGTTTTTATATTAACAACGAGAACTTAATTAATTTAACGCAATTATAGTTATAAATAATATTAACTGTATCGGCCTTTTTTTATTTTCATGGTTTTATTCTTTTTGCTCATTCCTCCATAATTGGAGCACACTCTGCACATTTATCCCTGTCATCTTCAACATACCGGTAAGTTGAGAACACTGGCGTGATCGTGAAATGATAATGCGATAACGTGCTCCACATATTCAGAACTTACAGCAATAAAGTTGCGTAAATGCGAAATTATGGTGTGGATTATAACAAGAACGCGGTCGGCAGTACAAAAGATCTGTTGTTCTAAAACGTATGATACGTAAACGTGCATATTTGATTCGTTATCAAAGACCTGCAGACCTTAAGAACTGCGCTGATCAAGATAAGACTCAAATTCTTTTGTGACTAAAATATGTGCATGGTACTGTAAGGTTTTCTGCAACAGCTAAAAATATTCTTTCATTTTTCTTTGAGAAAGAAATCAATTATTTTTTTTCTCTTAATACAACTAACCCCTATTTCCTTAAACAACATTCCCAATTCAAATAAGCTTGTAAACAAGCAGCATTTAAGCTAGACCTTGAAATGAATTTAATCATAAATATTAAGAAAAGACATTTCACAATTCCGAAAGTTCTTCTGCATATTTCAAGTTGTCAGTGTTAAACCAATCAATCCCTCCGCCCTCAAAGAAATGATAAAAATTACAGATGTGTCTTAAGTCACGTAAATTTTTTTTCAGATGGAATGATTGAAAAGTTTTCACGTCAATGTAACAGATGAAACTATTTTAGATGTCATAGTTCGAAAGAATTTCCAATACAAAATCTAATTACAACGAACCTGCAAGCTAGTACCACTATACAGGGTATCCCAAGTTGCGTGAAAATTAGTGTACTACCCTAGAAGGAAGAGAGATCTTTCACGCTAAAAAATTTTCACTTTTATATAGCTTCCGGTTATGCCGGAAGTCGCCGTTAACTTTTTTATTTTAAATGGAATGCTATAGTTATAGTTATGTTACAAATTCCGATTCTAAGTAAAAAATTGTTAAGGCTTCCCTACACTTAAATGTAATGGTTTTTAAGACATCTCCAAATTTCTTTAAAAAATTACGGAGACTTCGCAGTAGACCATACATCCAATTTCAATAGTTTTGTTTTCGGTTTCCATGGAGTTAAACATGTTTATAATTCGTCATTCTAAAGTGTTCTAATGCCCGGTTGCACCAATATTTGAAGTAAAACTTAAGTTTAAGTTATGTTTAGAACATGACATTTATGCGTGGTGAGTATAATGTCAATCTCATTCTGACTGACACTTAAACTTCATTAGAGTATCATATTAGAATGTGTCTGACATTTTGTTGAACTTACATAAAATGACATGTTCTAAACACGACTTAACTTTAAGCACTGCTTAAAACATTGGTGCAACCGCCTATAAGACATCTACAATATATCTCTTTTGACTCATTGTGATTTGTGATTGTGAGAATTCGATACTTGAACAGTATTTTATTAATATACATCATTAATTTCAAACGA
Source organism: Prosopocoilus inquinatus (assembly GCA_036172665.1). Classification (NCBI taxonomy): domain Eukaryota; kingdom Metazoa; phylum Arthropoda; class Insecta; order Coleoptera; family Lucanidae; genus Prosopocoilus; species Prosopocoilus inquinatus. The sequence continues at coordinate 26,489,155 of CM069876.1, read as the reverse complement.
TTTACAAAAAAATTTATATATATCGTCTATTTTCTTCGAATCTTGTGAAATTATTAAAATGTGATCCACGATAATGTGATCCACGATAATGATTAAATCTGCACATATTCTCTTAACGTAATCAGAAATATCTCCACGTGTACGAACAGCTGCGAATCTCTGTAATTTTTTATTTAAGCGTTTAATCTGATACTTTATATTCAGATAATAAATCGGTCAACTTTCCTTTCGCTTTGGCTACTATATTGTCATTCGTTTTTGAAATATCTTGAAAAAACTGAAAATTCTCATTTTCGAAAATCTCGAATATCTTCTTTATTTCTTAAGATAGAATTATAAAATTTGGTGTTTTTATATTAAATTCGATCAACAACCCAATGCAATTCGAAGAAATATTAGGTTTGACAGTTTCGTAGATACGACTATCAACTGTTTCTTTTCTTATGGACGCTACCTTAGTTATTCATAGCATGTGATGCAGAAATAATTTTTGAATACGACCATATGAACATTTATGCTTTTGTTTTGAAACAAAGTATTAAGGTTACTAAGAGTTTTTGTCAAAAAATAATTTTTTTATGTAAAAATGTAAATAAGTACCACAATTGAGTAAGATTAATTCTTTTAATAATAATTTTAGTTCTGAATGTTTACACGCATCCGCCTACTAGTGATATTTTTTTCAAAAACTTTTGTAGTATATTGATATTTTGTTTTGAAAGAAAAGCATAAGTATGTCGTACGATTGTATTCAGATTTTGTTTTTGTATCACGTGGTATGAATACTCAAGGTAGCGTCCGTAAAAAAAAGACAGTTGACAATTGTACCTGCGAAAATGTGAATCTTAACCTATTTCTTCGGACGCTATTAGGTTGCTCGTCGAATTTAACATAAAAATGTGGAATTTCACGATTCTATTTTAATAAATAAGGAAGATATTCGAGATTTTCGAAAATTAGAATATCGAAGATCTTTCAGAAACGAATGGAGGTAGAAAAGATTTTTTGAGTATTTTGATTGGATGCAAAATTGCGCAACTTTTTTGCAATTTAATCATCTTTGTATCTTTTATAGTTTACGAGATCCCCATGGTGACCCTTTAATTAGTTGTAACCCCGTATTGGAGGGAGCACATCTCTTGCGAACTCTAAATTTCAATGCCTCTTCTGTGATTTGAGATCTCCACAAAAATCTTTTCATCGATGAATCCATTTAGGTCACATCGAATTATCGTCTGTTCAATCCATAGCGCGCTGCAAAAGCAACACCAAATCATATTGAACTGAACCTAACTACGAGCGCATAGGTTTCGCCATAATCCGTCCCAGGGTGTTGAGAAAATCCCTTGGCAACGTTTCTCGCTTTTCTCTTAAATATTCGGCCATCCGTGTTTGTTCCACAGAACTATTCTACTTCCGATGATTAGTTGATCTCGTGGGCGTTCTACCATTTCCCAATTGTCTTTTTCAAAATTGAAACTAATTCACTTGCCATCGCCTACCTCCACTTGTATGTGTCAGGACTATGTAAGGCAGATTCAATTGATATTTCTGCTAAGTACCCAAAATCGACCTGTTCCATTCTCGATCATTGGGTATACTTTTCTTGGTCTTCCTGGCCCACCTTGAGAAACTTTACGAGGTCTTCCTGGTCTTCCAGACGAAATCTGACCTTCAGTGACTAGCGGTTGCCTTTGAAAGTCTGCAACATTATCCGCAATGTTTTCAAGAATTTCATATTTCTCTTCATCTTCTCCGAGCGTTTTAGGTGACATCAACCACACGTCAAAATACTCTTCAGTAGACTCTGACTCTTCGAGCTTTTGATCTATATTTAAACATGATTCTTCTTCATGATAGAAGTCTTCTTGATTACGATCCGTGTTACTGAGAAACTCTTTTAAGGCCTTGATTTCTCTTGAGATTTCCAGTTTACGTTCTTCGGATCTCCATATACGATGTCATTTGGTCTTTTCCGCATAACCTTTTTTTTCTTGCCCTAGAACCAAATTTCCCAGAAGGCGTTTTAAACAATAAACTGTGGGACCTAAATTTTTTAAATTACTGATCTTAGGAAGATTTTCTAACCACACGTTGAACGGCGTTCGTCCATCTAATTTATTACTTGAACAGCGATTTCTTATACAGTTCGCTGTGGATACGGCCTCTGCCCAAAATGAAGAACTGAGTTTTGATTGAATCAGCAAGCAACTTGCGGTCCCTACCAACGTACGATTTTCTCTTTCTGCGACGCCGTTCTGTTCAGGGTTGTTGAGTACAGCCAAGCGCCGTTGAATCCCGGAATTCTGAAACAGGAAATTGAATTGATGTTTTATATACCCTGTTTTATTTTCTCCTTGCACAAATTTAATTTTTCTGTTATACAGCTTTTCAATCAATTTCTTGAATCCGAGGAATTCCTCGCAAACTTCGTTTCTATGACGAATAAATCTTACCTTGCACCATCGTGTGGCATCATCAATGAACGTTACAAAATAACGAGCATTCCTATTTGAAAGGGTTTTCATGGGCCGACACACATTCGTGTATCAGTGCGCCTAGTTTGGTTATTCACTCAGATCTCTTCGGAAAAGCTTTGTACTGTACGCAAACTTCACAATCGACATCTGCATCAATGCCTTCGATCTGAAAACCTGTTATTGCCCCTTTTTTTGGTGCTTCACGTAGATCTGTTACGTCTAAGTGCTCTAGTCTCCGGTGCCATTCCTTTAAGGATCATTTCTCACTCGAACATCCTCCTGAGCTGCTTTTTCATGTTCTGGTGACTCCGACTCATTAACGTAAGAGAGTCCATTAACTCGATTCGATCGCAATATCGCTCTTCCATTGGAGTCTATAACTTGTGCCGATTCTTTTTCGAACACTACACGAAAACATTCATCTACGATTTTTCTGACTGACAAAAGATTTGTATGTAGATCGGGCACAAACAACTAGAGATGTGCGATACTGCGAAAAGTACCGGTTCAGCGTATCATATCGTATACTTTCAGAAATACCGGTCCTGTATAAAATCGAATGCTTAAGTACCGATATTTAAAGTACCGGTACACTTCCGATCCGGATTTTTGAAAAAGTAAAGCATAACGAGCAAAAATGTATATTGTGCGACACATTAAATTAATGCATAAAATTTAAAAACAAAAAAAATTTCTTGTACAAACTCGTAAACATAATTACGATCTATTCAATACATATAAAAATTTCCAAATATGTTTTCCTTTTCTGGAAGATCAATCAATTCCATTCTTGAATTTCAAGTGAATTTAAAAATAATAATTTCGACACGTGCTTTCGGGTGAGGCCATTTCGATTGCATTTTCGCAATGCCCACTTCACACAGGCCAGGTTCATTTGGTGGGAGACTTGAAAATTAATGTATTTGAATTGGGGTACAGCAAAGAAATTCAACACTTTAAGTTATCTTTTCGTCCTTATTAGTAAGCAGAGCACATACGCAATAATCGATACGATATTCGAGTAAATCTGCATCGAATCGAATCGTATCGTCTGGTGTAAAACCAGTACAAAATATCGAGTATCGAAGCAAAAGTACCGGTACACGGAAATATGGTACTGTATCGCGCATCCCTACAAACAACGTATCCTTTAAGTCTATGTTTTGTCTCGTCCATTGAAGATGGATGAAATGCCAAAATAATGTCGGACATTGCCATATCAACGCGATCCTCCTATCTTGCTTCTGGTTTTACGTACGTCCCATTAACATAGCGCCATCATTTTTGATCAGTAACGCTTTTTATACATGGATTTTCCATCTATAAACATTGTTCTTATATAGATAACATTTCAACGCGCACTGTACCAATTGAAGTCATTTTCTCGCGTTTCCTTCTCTGTCAAACGTATAGATTTTTTTTACTTGTCAAAATTTCGGACACTTCTTTCGTGTGTAATCTAACGTTTTTTTTAACTCTGAGCCCATAAGCTTTTGTTATAAGGTCAATAGATCGATCAGGAAGCACATACTTGCTCAGAACCTCTTTAGCGGAGCACAAAATTACATTAAACGTTACAATATTTGCCAGTAATATTATAGGAGTATGAAACTATTTCCTGTTTACTTAATTTAGCTTATCATCACCAATAAACAATCATCGGTAGAAAAAGTTTTGATTTTCATTTTCTGGTCTGTAGCAAACACATTAGGTCATTGCTTTTCAAAGATTATACAAGGACTTGGAATAAATTAAGCCTAAAAAACGGCAAGGGTCAACGAAAAAAACTGATCGTTTTCCATCATTTTCCTTCCAATGAAAAAATATCTAATAAATATACTTCCGATAGTTACGTTAAACCTGCTGATGAATATGTATACGAAGGACCTCGAAGAAGAAAAGAATAGGATAGTGTAGCGGAATAATATTATCTTGGATGATCTAAGTTAAGTTTCTTTAAATTTTTATTACTTGCATTAACATTTTTTTTTTGATATTTTGAAAAATATGAATAATTTGCGACAAGATTAAAATTTAAAATTAAAATTAAAATATTACTCTCTACTGTGTGTTGCAGACGCATTGCAAGACATACATTTTTTCAGTGAATAGTTTCAATAAATTCAGTTGAATAAAACAGAAAAATTATTCATAGGACTACAAAAAATTTAGTTATCGATATGTAATAAATAATGTATAATTAAAAGAAAATTGCTGGAAGGTGTTGAATAATAATCATGTAGAGCACATGAAATAATTACTATATAAATTAGAAATAGATAACTTGATTGTCAGTTTCATATTATATATTTTCAAACACATTTCGCCAAAGTAATTTAAAAGTAGAAACTTAAAGCTAAATGTAAATCAGGCTAATTTAATATAAATTATGTATAAGCCGGGCGATCAATCAGGGATATTGTGCTGGTATATAAAGTAGCTATCTCCACATGCATTATTCATAATATAAAATTGGTTTTATGTTTTAAGAAGTGAGCTAACAGCTATATCTTCCTTTCGGATCGCGTTGTGAAATATACTCGGACACGCTGATTTAACAATAATGGTATTTTTATGAGCAAATTTCTAGCTTCAAGCCATCATTTAATAAGTCCATAACGGATTGAACCTTTTTTTCACATTTTCAAGCGTTATGGTATTTTATGTGAAACTCACGTCACGCCCCATGCGTTCAGTGTTCAGTTTTATAAAAGCCTCACCTTCATACAAAGAGAATAAAATATATTCTACTTAACGCTATAGAAAGTGAATGATTACTAGGCCGCGGATTTAAATATATTTTCATAAGTACAGTTGATTGCAGAAAAATCGAGAACACCGAAAAAATTAAAAGTGAATTGAATTCTAAGGGTTATATTTGACAAATAAAATATATGATATTAAACGTCACACCGTCATTAACGAATTAATCTAGAAAAATTAAGTATACTCGATTTTTTTTTAATTTTTAAAATTAACTGTACATACGTGAACCTGCCATGAGTGTTGAACAACACGTTCATATTTACTTATGAGAAAGCAGCCGTTTCACATACTTCCAAAAATACATTAAAATCCGCTGCCTAATGATCACTTACGTAAATAAAAAAAATGCAATTTATCCTTATTAACATCGCCCCTAAGTACGTATTCGTAATATCTGAGTGTATTATTTATTGCTACATGTAGGTATATACGATCTGCGATGATTCAATAGCATTGTCACGTTATCTTGCGATTTTAGCGTACGTCCTTCTCTTAAGTTCAGCCTTTGTTCTGTAGTAATTACTTATTCAATAAAACTTTTACGAAAGCTGTATCTAATCTGATATAACTTTTTCAGGTCGTAAAATGTACGAGAAAGCGTGTACACCCACCGAGGAGTATTCTTTGAAAGTTATCTCCTCCTAAATTTTATCTTAATTGCTCCATTAATTAATGACTTCTAAATTAGATCATTTCATTAGCTACATACAACAGAAGATATATTTTAATTGCATGTGACGTCTGAGAAAATTTTGTTTGCTCTGTATGTATTATATTACTACGTGAATTGTGCTTTTATTGTCCATAAATATGTTATTCGTGTCCTTAGGCATAATGAGATTGGTTCTTTGTTTTTGTTTATTATTAAGCTTTATGTTTCTCAATCATTATTTGAATATTACAGAATATTATATCAAAAATGAGAATTTGGTTAAGGACCAGGGTCTATACTACCTTATTTTTGTACAAGATTTAGTTCAACTTCTTAAAGAGTTTAATTTACACAGCATCAAAATTTAAATAGAATCTAGAATTATCTAGAATAATTCAAAGTTATCGGGTGTTCGGCCAAAATTAGCAAATTTTAAAACCTGTTTTCAGTGCTAAGCTTTCGCTAAACTTTATTAGCTTCATCAGAGCGTTCTGTAACAGTGAATAATTAAAACAGAAAAAAAAATTAATGTTATGTTTGTAACTTACGAAATAGTTTTTTTAACAGTGTTAAATTAACACATAATAAAAGTTGCATAACAACAGTAGTCTCACATCACAGGAATAGTTGTTTGATAATCAAAGAAGTTGTTTAAAATTGACTAAAAAAGTTAAAACGTTTTAAAATTGAAAACAGAAAATGACGACGCCAAATAAAGCAGTGAAACTTTCATAATGCGCATGTGTGAATTAATTCGAGCTCGGCAAATTTGAATTGCTATCATCAAAGGGAGGATCTAAGAAAGTGAACTGCTTGAAACCAGTTTGAGACAGCGGCAGTCCGACTCGACGCGGGGGTCTAAATCAAAGCGTTAAATGTTCCGCCCGCTTATACGTGATTTTTAATCAATCAGTCTAATATCGCCACGGTAACAATGCGAATATAATTCCGGAAGCTAATAACAGCTCTTTCTTGAATTTAGAAACAACAATTTAGTTGATTTGAATTAAATAGAAACACGACACGTCTCTGCAGCACACTTTCTCGTGCGCATCGTGTCCGAGCATCAACCGCGACATTATTGTGAATCATGCCGTCCTAACGAATGCTTATTACTTTGGCTTACCGATTGTTCACTATCAGCTAGACGCACTGCGCCGGCAAATATGAGACGTGTACACAATCTATTTATAACATCGCACCGCTTCATCGCAATAGTAAAGTTTTACACTTTTTTCTGTCCGCCATGTGGTTATCATTCATGTCTGAATTCGAGAAGTGTATCAAAAATTCATAAGAAGAATTCAAATTCTGAATATCAGACCTGAAATTCATTTAATTAAAATGTCTTTTTATATGATATGTTTCTAGAAACAGACTTGAACGATAATTAGCTTCCTTATCTAAAATTTTGACAAAGTTTTTTTAATCTCAAACCGGACAGAAAAATGAAGGGAAACACACTCAACGTTTCGCTATAGAAAAAAGTAAATAAACAAGTTGTCAAGAGAAACAAGTCGTCAAGAGAAACGAAAAGGTAACATGATTTTTAAACTAAACTACGGGTTATTCGGAATAAAAGTAACGAGAACTAATTAAAGCTACTTTTTTTTTTTTTTTTTTTTTTTTAAATATATATATATAATTAATTAATTGACAGATCTATATCTTGTTTAAAGAGTCCAGAAAACTACAAAATATGTCATTTAAATTTTCAAAGTCCGTACGTTTATTAATAGAATTTCGAGACATTTTAATTTTACACATTTCTATGAAACGTCTTTTAAAAATATTAGATTCACTGTACAAAATGTCAGTATTATCAAAATCAAAATTATGATTATTAACTAATGAATGCTCTACAAGCATTGAATGATTTTGATTATTTTTTTGAATATGATATTTATGTTGGTCTAAACGTTTTTTTAAATTTTGGCTCGTTTCACCTATATAAACAGAATTACAATTTGAACATTTGATTTCATAAACCACGTTAGGTTGTTTTAATTTTGGTATTTTGGTTTTTAAATTTGAAAAAATTAAATTTAAATTATTCACAGATTTACTGGCTAAAATTAAATTATGTTTTTTGAAAATGTATTTAAATGTATTGTGTAATGGTTCAATATAAGGCAAAGATATGTATTTATGATTCGAAGTTTGTCTAATGTTTTTAGAGACATTTGAATTTTGTAAGTATTTAATACGATTTTTAATTACTGATTCAATAAGATTTTTTGGGTAAGAATTTTGAATAAGAGTTTTCTTTATTAAATTTAAGTTATCATAAATGAAAACTTTATCAGAAAGTAAAATAGGTACATAAATTTTCACTCGTACACACCTAAAAATTATAAAATTGCAACTATTATTTCATTAACTGATCGAGCTATTTTACTTTCTGATAAAGTTTTCATTTATGATAACTTAAATTTAATAAAGAAAACTCTTATTCAAAATTCTTACCCAATAAATCTTATTGAATCAGTAATTAAAAATCGTATTAAATACTTACAAAATTCAAATGTCTCTAAAAACATTAGACAAACTTCGAATCATAAATACATATCTTTGCCTTATATTGAACCATTACACAATACATTTAAACACATTTTCAAAAAACATAATTTAATTTTAGCCAGTAAATCTGTGAATAATTTAAATTTAATTTTTTCAAATTTAAAAACCAAAATACCAAAATTAAAACAACCTGACGTGGTTTATGAAATCAAATGTTCAAATTGTAATTCTGTTTATATAGGTGAAACGAGCCAAAATTTAAAAAAACGTTTAGACCAACATAAATATCATATTCAAAAAAATAATCAAAATCATTCAATGCTTGTAGAGCATTCATTAGTAAATAATCATAATTTTGATTTTGATAATACTGACATTTTGTACAGTGAATCTAATATTTTTAAAAGACGTTTCATAGAAATGTGTAAAATTAAAATGTCTGGAAATTCTATTAATAAACGTACGGACTTTGAAAATTTAAATGACATATTTTGTAGTTTTCTGGACTCTTTAAACAAGATATAGATCTGTCAATTAATTAATTATATATATATATTTAAAAAAAAAAAAAAGTAGCTTTAATTAGTTCTCGTTACTTTTATTCCGAACAACCCGTAGTTTAGTTTAAAAATCATGTTACCTTTTCGTTTCTCTTGATGACTTGTTTCTCTTGACAACTTGTTTATTTACTTTTTTCACTCCTGACGAAGCTATAGATCTATAGCGAAACGTTGAGTGTGTTTCCCTTCATTTTTCTGTCCGGTTTGAGATTAAAAAAACTTTGTACTTACTATTTTCATCGGACAAGAACAAACTTCAATTAAAATTTTGACATTGTTGAAATCAATCTTATGTGCCTTAATTTGTGTGTTGAGTGTTTGAGTGTTAAGCCAAAACATTAATATTCGAAACTTTGTTCAAAAAATGTTTACAATCAGATTTATGTTTGGGAATTCTAATTTTTAATCATGTTGAAGTGTGACCAATGTAAACTTGATTGCAGTCAGAATAGGGTATATAATAGACTACGTTAGATAATAAGTTGATGGGGGTTTTGTCTTTGAGATTACTAAAAAGCAAATTAATGGGTAAAACATTAAATTTAGCTATATTTATATTGTAATTGTTGATGCAGTTAATGATCTAGGGAGTAAAATGTGGAATGTGGGGTAATCTTTTGTAAATTGTTTCAGAAGCAAATTAAAATTTGCTAATTTTGACCGAATACCGGATAACTTTGAATTATTATCTCGAATTATCGGGATAAATAGAAACTGTTCTATTTCGAAATTGTCTGCATCCCTAAATTGTTATTATAAAAATTGAACCAAATTTTGTACAAGAAATACGATCGAATCTAATTAATGTACCTGATTAAGGATTTATATTGTAATTGAGAAAAATCATATTGGATTTTTACGGATTTCGAGTTCAATTCTACATACAAGCGAAATATTGTTAATATCGGTCATCTTAATTCATTTGCGGCCTGTTTAATCAGAGTTCATAAAAATCCGTGCTTTTGTATGTTTCGCTAACTAAACTACGCAAGTCGGAGCAGAGGAGATCAAAATATAAAGCGGTTTCATCCCTGTTCTATATAATAAGACACACTTCATATCGAGGTAAAGTGTCCCAAGAGGCAGTATATAAAACCCCATCCTCCAGTATAATTCCACGCGCCGTTATCTGCGATGTGACATAATATTTCAAAATACAAAAAGCGCAGACAATACTTGTACAGTCTTCTTTTGTCAAGGTTTTCTGGGAGCGTGGATTTTTGAAATTCATTACTGTTATATTTCTTTGTTCTTTCCTTTTTTATTCGACTGAATCATTTCAGTATATTATTTAGTAAGATGTCTTTTTTCATAACTGCTTCACACACATATGAATGTAGGAACATTAACAAAATAAACTTGTTTCATTCATGTTAAAAATCAAATCAAGCCGTACACAATAGTAAAAAAAATGTACTCAAGTAGCAATCTCAGTTTGTATCACTTGATCACGGTACAGGAATGACAGGTAATCAATCGACACATTCGGAACGTGCGACTGTAAGAAGAACTTTAATGTGCGTTAGATGCTATCTCATGCAGAAGGATTAAACACCGTTCTCTCTCGCGTATTAATATTTTGCCTCCCTGAATTCAGCTGTCGCTCTCACACGGTGATCTTAAATACTAAGACGCAGTCAAGTGCTCTGGTTACATCATTTATATCATGTTATATTGAGCGCGTTCAGGGACGTTCAGCGGCTTAGTTGCTTACTCAGCAATCGTGTGTGATTGGCCAACCACAAACGACTGCTGAGTAAGCAAAGCAGCGCTGAGCGTCTGCTGAACGCAGCCATTGTCCTCCGTGCACTGGATGAAATAAGCGACATCAAATTAATCAGGCTCATCTCTTTCTTTAATGACTTGAATTAAGATTGCGGTTGCACATTTTTGTTTACGGATACTGAATTTTACTATAAAAATGTAACAAGATATTAATTATCAAATCAAAATCAAATTCTAGGCGAAAAGAAAGCTTCATCAATAGTTGACGTCATTAAAAAAAACATCTATAATTACCTGCAAATACGGCGGCTAACAGTCTTGGTGAAAATTTTGCCCGACAAATAAGAAATGTCTTGCAATTGTTGTCAGCCATGCAGACCCACATATAGCCAACACTTACATGAAAAATCAGCTCCTGTCATTTCAAAAATGGTCACATGATAACAAACTAATGATAAATCTTGACAAAACTAAATTGATGCGGATCAGATCACCACAAACAACCAAATACAAAAATGAGATACTGATATTCCATTGTAACAAGTGCTTGTACCGAGGTGTTGACTGTAAATGCACAACAATAATAGAAACAGTAACAAATTATGCATACCTAGGAGTTGTAGTTGATGAGCATTTCCTCTTGGAAAGAAAACACATCCATGATAGCGGAAAAATTAACAATAATTCCTTCACGTTTTTACCACTAAAAAACATACTTAGCAACGTACACGCTCTGCAATCTGTACCATTCGTTCTTGGAATCGTTTACTGCGTTATGGTGTTACTTGCTGGGGCTGGGCCTCTGATGTGCATTTGACCAAGCTGCAAAAGATTCACACCAGAATCATACGTTATCTGTCCACAACAGCCGAATCAGAAAAAAGGTTATACTTCATCAATAGTGGAATCTTACCTTTAAAACAACTCCGCTTTTTTATGTTTGTTTGAAAAAACTATTTTTCCACAAAGCATAAAACGTTAGTCGAACACCCATTTTACACCAGACAAATGTACGTAATCTTGTCGTGCCCCAAATCTACAATAAATACATGTATACGACCGTATGCTGTATCCATTTACGTTAAACGTGCTGTTATATTTTTTTGAAATAGGAATTTGAACGTAAACTCGTCGATAACGTCATGTTATGTTTAACGTAAATGGATACAGCATAGGGGTGATGGAGATAGAACGTTAGCGTTTTAATTCCGAAAACTTTTAATAACTTACCTGTGGATACGTGGGCTGCTGGAAAAGTTTCTGGAAACGGTATGAAAAAACGCATATGAAATTTGGTAAACGGTATCATTGTTTTTCGAAATGTTCGCCTTTGACGTCAATACACTTTTGCATACGCTCGAACCAATTTATAAAGCACGTTTTCCGCTCTAAAGATGGTACCCCAGAAACCAGTCTCCGGAATGTTTCAACCGCCGCTTCAGCCTACGAAAATCGCTCACCATGCATTTTATTTTTGATATTTGGGAACAAAAAGAAATCATTAGGTGATAAATCAGGTGAATATAATGAGTCATTAATTCAACATTTTTGTTTGACAAAAAATCAACTGTTTGACGGGCTGAGTGAGAGCTGGCGTTGTCATGTTGGAGAATAATTCGTCGATTTCGATTGTTTCTTCTTATTTGATCGATGACTTCCGGCAATCAAATTGTAGTACACCAATCAGCATTCACGGTTTCTCGATCCTCTAAAGCCGCGGTTGCTACATATCCAGTAAAATCAAAGAAACAAGCAATCATTTGCTTCGCAGCACTGCGTGAACGGACAACTTTTGTTGGTTTTGGTTCATTTTGAAATACCCAAACGGTATATTGTTGTTTACTTTCTGGCTCGTACGAATAGATCCACGTTTCGTCACCAGTAGCGATGGTATAAACTAAATTTGAACGACCTCCATTGAATTTCTTGAGCATTTCTTTGCACCATTTGACACGACCCTGCTTTTGCGCTTCTGTTAAATTGTGTGGGATCCAACGACTGCGAAACTTTCCTACGTTCAAATGATCTTGCAAAATCTGGTGTATTGCTTTCATGTCAATGCGTAAGGATGCTTGAATCTCACGGTATGTCACATGTCGATCTCGCTCAAGCATTGCACGCACAGCATCTACATTAGTGCCAACAACAGATGTTGATGGACGACCTTCACGAAATTCGTCACTGAGAGAGGTACGTCCACGCTGGAATTCGGCAAACTAATTATGAACACTGCTCTTTGATGGTGCTTCATCTCCAAAAGTCAAATAAAGCCGATCGAGGCATTATTTCGGCGTTAGACCACATTTGAAATCGTAAAAAATTATGGCACGAAAAGTTTCACACGAGATTTCCATGTTTACACAAAATTCCTTTTTCTCAAATGCTATACAAACAAGACTAGTTCACTTGGATAGGAATTGTCAATAGAATTATAGGCGAAAACGTCAAATTTTTCAAATATGACAGTTGATAAACGCTAACAATTCTAAACCTACTAGATTCAGGAAAATTTTCCAGCAGCCCACGTATTATGATGTCAACAAAATATTTTCACAGGTAATGCTACCGGATTTTGAAATGAACGCTTGTTACTTCTGTACCTAGAAAAACTATCACTATAAAAGATACAAGAACTCTGGGCCTTCACTTTTTGAGGATTTCACTGCACGTTTTTCTTGTGTTCAAAAGAAGCACACCAGGACAGCAAACATTATATACGCATACTTTTGCGAAACCCTGTGTACGTGTACCTTACTCCAAGTTTTGATACATGTGAGAGCGAACTAATGATTTCACGTTCTTGAAAAACTGAAAAACGTCATTTTTTTTCAAATATGACAGTTGATAAACGCTAACAATCCTAGACCTACTAGATTCCAGAAAATTCTCTAGCAGCCCACGTATGTTGAACTAAAAATATATGGTGCAGTGAAATCTAAATAGCGGGAGTGGTTGTTCAGTTGCTTAGTGGTCAATCTTATCTGAGACAACAAGCGTATAACAAACTCTATTTCCAGTTGATGGTACTGGAAAGTGTTGCTAACCAACCGATGTTTCTGATAAAATACGTTTTTGGCATTTCTTCATTTATGGATATCATTTATTTTTTTTTTCTATTAATTATCTCTTTAGGTTTTGTTGCTCTTTCAGTTTATTAGTTTCTAGCTCTTAGTTTAACTTTTAGGTACTGCTGTAACTTTTGTTAATCTTGCTTACTACTGCTGTTAGCCGCTGATAAGTCTCCTTGACTTATGCCCAATTTCTTCACCTCGTGATAAATTTATCTGCCAGGTATTATCCTTGGAAACTATTATCGAGACAATAGTTTTCAAGGATAGTACCTGACAGATAAATCTATCAAGAGGTGAAGAAATCGGGTAGTAGTGGCAGTGTACCTAATATATACTACACAGTTAGCCTTGTTTGTTAAACTCTTAATCATTTCTTTTCTCTCGGTCATAAAGTTTTCCTTTTTTCTTGCGTTTGGTTAGTTTTAACTTTAAGATTTAATTTCTTACTTATTTAATAATTTGGCTTCAGCTTGCTTTGCTTTCAAGGTCTAACGTTAGTCTTTTGTTGTTAAAGAAATTTCTTTTCTTGTTTTGCCTAGTTTTAGTATATTGTTTAGGTTCTTTTTAGCTTTAGCTTGTTATAGCTATGCTATGAAAGGTTTTCCTTTTGCTTTTCTTTGTAGTGCACGATGTATACTTTTGTTAAAATAATAATACAAAAAAATGCCCGGCCATTTTATAATAATTGTAATAATCGGTTAGTATTAGGTAGAAAATGCAAGAGATATTTCTTGTTGTGTGTAATTAAGAAAATTAAAAAATAATAAAAACAATAAAAAGACTCTTTGAAGTTTTACCTTTACTTCCTGTATCTCGGAACATAAGTGTTTCCGGACACATAAAAGAATCGATGTACAACTGATATCCATGAATAAATGTCTATTGCCTGTTACACCTTGAAGTTACGGATCGTACTTAGGAAACACGCTGTATATTAAACCAAATTGATGTGACTATAAAAACAATTATTCTTTTAGCTTTTATATTGAGTGAAAAAAAAAACAAACGCAAAAATTCATTATTCGAATATGTAATAATTATTTTGTGTTTTAGTTGTGAAGCGCCTTTACATCTGACAAGGCATCAACCGCTTCATGCCCGACCTTTTATAAAAAATAATAATGAATGGTGCTCGCTGAGGAATGCGGTGATATTATCGTAGATTTAGATAAAATTTAGTTCAAGTCAAACCTCAAAGCTCGCCTTATCTTACGGTGAACTTTAATATGCATGTTTCGTCTCGGGAAGTCACACTATAAATCTGAAGCGCGTTCCGTTACTTTTAATTTCAAATTAACGACGTCAAAATATTTCATACCCTAGCGTAACACGAACTGAAGTTAATGAAAACAGAATTTAATCATCGAAAATCAATCTAATTTAATTAACTCAAATAATAAAATATTATTTATCGTGGACATAAACATCTCGTAACACTTCTTCTTCTGATTTCCACTCATTTTAATTAACTAGAAATTTTCGGAAGAAATTGCGTTTTGCATTTTTGTATTGCATTTCGTATATAAATACCTGTGCAATATAAATGTAAATGTTGAGAACTCATTGGTGAGAACAAGCTTGATCACATGCAAATAGCGTCATTAACCTTTGTAGACCGGAATTGTACATGTATATGTTTAATTGTGTACGTATATGATTGGAAATCTCTGCATTTTACAATTTTATCACTTATGGTGATTGTTTTAAAAAAAAAAATTTTTTCTTTAAATGAGACTGCGTTGAATCGAAATGAAAGATAAAAAAAAAACGAAGAATTAATTAATATATTCACTTCAATATACTTCCGACTTTTTAAAACCATACGTGATGCCAATCGATTAAATATCGACATTGGAATTAAAACGTTAAATTTCATAAACGAAAGCAGAAGATTGATGATCGAAGCTATTAACGGTTACATTCAATTTTACTTTTGCATTTTAAGATTATTTAAGTATCGTTCTTGACTTTCTTATTTACGGAGTGCCTTATACTTTGCATTAAATGATAATGCCCTGTTATTAACATACATTAACGAAACTCGTTAATATAAGTCTGAACATCAAACTTTCTCTCGATACATCGGTATCTTCCTTGTGTACGCCTAAGTATTGCGAAGTTTTAATTGCTTCAGTTAATGTAAGGTCTCTTAAGATAATAAGATGCCGCTGTAACTTCATTAAAGTTTGGAAAATTGTCAACCGTTCCTGAACGCGCTGAAATATATCAAGTCGTCCCTGTAATTGAAATATTTTTCGCTAAAGGGCGTTTTAAACGTTTTACTATTTTTGGACAGAATTCAATTCCCATTCTTAAACAATTTAATCTGTACATTAAAATTTAATTTAGATCAATAGCTAAAAAGAACGTATTCTAAATGTTTCCAAACTATTCTGAATTTTGTACAGGGTTGACAGTATAAAATAGAGTAAAATCTTCACTGATTTTCTTTTTCTTTTCAGCATGCAATTGTCATCCAATTGGGTCGTCTGGTAAAACATGCAATCAAGTTACCGGACAGTGCCCATGCAAAGACGGAGTTGTAGGAACGACATGCAATCGATGCGACCGCGGATATCAGCAAAGTCGTTCGCAGATAGCACCGTGTATACGTGAGTAATTATTATTGTCTTTTTGTGAAACGCATTAGCACATAATAAGTACACATATGGAATGTTGAATGCTTCAAGAAGAAAAATTGTGATTTGATACGTACACGTTAATTCACTTAATGCTAATGGACCTTAACTACAGTAGTTAGATAAGTCATTAAAAAAATCGTTTTGGATTTTAAAATACTAAAGTAGGTTGCTTCAGACACTAAGTAATTAATTAGATTTTCCTGTGTAGGAATATACAGTATGTGTTTTCGATTAGTTACAGGCCCATCGCACAAATTTAAAGTTAACAGTAAAAATGGTTGTAGATTCAACAGTAGTAAAAGCATAAATGATTTTAATAATCAAATCGTACCTATTTACAAATTAAATAATTTAAACGATTTTTAACAGATTCTTATTCAAAGATGTAATGTACAGGGTATTGACAAGGACAATGCACCAAACCAAGGGGATACTTTTCTAACATTATTTGGAACAAAATATCTACATGACATTGAAAATGCAACACACAGTAAACATCAATATGTTGTAATAATTTTTTATTAGTAAATTGGGAATGCGTTGTGTAATAAATGATCAAAATTTGAAAACGATTAAAAAAGAAATCAAGTGGCAATGAAAAATTTATTGAAAACAACATAACTTTTTGTTTCGCCTGTGTTTATGTCACATTGTTGTGTAAAATTAATTTTAGCATTGTGGTTGCCATATAAACAGCATTTTCTAATGCCTGGAGTACCTAGACGCAATTTCCGCCAATGAAGCTAATTTTAAAGAGGAAGGTATGGGTAAAGCAAGAATGGGTCTTCGGAAAATTACTAATAGGGTTGGCAGAAAAGCTAAATACTACCGTATTTAGAATACCTGGACTGTACAGCGCAGACATCTACGCCGCAGATGTGCCTCTGTTCGTAGAACTACACAGAGAAAAATGAATAGTGAAAAGTAACACAAATTGTACCCTGAATGAAGACAGTAACAAATTGTAGGAAATACTCGCGCAATTGTGGAACAAGACGCTATTCTTATAGTAATATTTACTACAATTGTGCTAATATTTGCTACAATTTGTTCCTGTCTTCATTCTGACTACAATTTGTGTTACTTTTTGCTATTCATTTTTCTCTATGTAATGACCTTGATGAACGGCGCTTAATGAATGGTTGGCAACTATAGTACAATAGTTCTCAATTAGGTCAGTTTATCGCTGAATAAGGACTTGTGGTCTGCAATCCTATCGATCACGCTTCATTTTGAAATTTTCCCAAAGACACAGGGAGGCGAGATTCCAATGGTGTCAGGAATCGTGGAATGGAATCTGATTGTTTTCAAAGAAGAATGGTTTGGGGTCCCAGAAGCGAGTCCCAGAAGCGAGTCTCCTCGAGTCTTCTTGCAGGGAAACTTAAATGCCGACGGGTATATTTATAGTGTCTTGGAATCCATTACTTTGGAATTTCTTCAAGAACTAAAAAACCCTGTTCTCCAGCAGGATAATGCTAGGCCCCTTACTGCAGCTGTCACAACGAGGTTCCTTCGTGAAGCTGATGTCACTATTCTTCAATGGCCAGCTTAGTTACCTGACCTTTCGCCCATCGAACATGTATTGGATGTGGTCGGCAGACGGTTAAGGCGATTACCTGCGACCCCGATGGATCTACGCCTTAGAAATGAAATTCAAATTGCTTGGGACACCATCCCGCAGGAACATATCGACCACCTCATTAAAAGTATGCACCGTAGAATAAGCGAATGCATAAACTTAAAAGGTGCTCCAACTCATTATTGAATTTGAAGGCAAACGACTTCTCCAAACTACATCAAATTTTTATCATTTAGTAATCCATGGGCATTTTTTTGTGACACAACGGTTTGAACACGCTTGGTTCGTTGGTTTGAATCATTTCAAACTCCAACGTCACTGTTTCGTATAACACGAAAATGCAAGAGTTTAAAACATAAACTTTGGTATCTTTCGGTTTGGCGGCAATCGGTAACCATTTGAAAGTTTACCTGCGTTCGGAAATGCTATTTGATTTGTTTAACCAATCAAATGTACACAAATGTATATTGTCTATATGTCTACTCCGATGGCGAGAAAGAAACCCGATTACGTTTACGCATTTTGCGTCTTATTTCAGAAAGATACACACAATGCACATATTTCAATAATTCATTCTCGTATATACTTACTGTGAATGTATTTTAAGATTTATCGTGCTGCTCATATGCACTTTGTATTAATTTAGCTGTCTAGACGTTCTCTATGACAAATTCGTTTGAAACCGAGCTCCCAGCGCAGTTCAAACCAGCTTCAAATATTTTGAACCGTATGTGACGTCACCGTTGTAACACTAAAATGTATTGGTTTGAAATGTGTCAAACCAACGTGTCACAAAAAAACGCGCCTCATATGTATCCAATGTATTAACAAAAATATATTACTGTACCTTCACGTTTACTGAGTGTTGCACTTTCAATGTCATGCAGTATTTCTTCATACAATATTGCATTCGAAATAGGCCTTTTCATACAAGTTTGACAGATTTGAAACCATCAGAACTAGTTACCCACCGAAATAATAATTGATTTTAACACGCTATAAAGCGTACAACTTAGATAAATGCATGCTTCTGACGGTTTCAAACTAATCAGAGGCTGCTGTTCGAAAAGGCCTAGTAAATTTGTTTGTATGGTTTCGATGTTTTTAGAAATGCTGTAGCAATTTAAATTTCTGCCAGCATGAAACAAGCAGCTGCAAGGAAGCAATAAAAAATACTTGTTATATCATCTCATGTAATATTTTATGAGGCAAAAAACAATACACCGATTTTTTTGACGAAGGTTAAGACAGATTGAGGATTTCCTTCCACCTTATTTAATGTGCTTTTAAAAGATATGTACCTATATGATTGTCCTTTCCATTCGGTTTTCTCAAAACTTCTTCGTTAAAAAAAATATAGGAAACTTTTATTTCTTTTGAGCCATCTTTATTGAAACAGCCCGCATATAGGAAACTGGGTGGGTGGGCTAAGCTGTCGTTAGTAAAAATTACTCAGTTAAATAAAAGTTTAACAAATAGAAAGTATTTTAACTAATTGTAATAATAATCGAAATTGTTTTGTAGTAGTTTGATAATTAAAATCACTTAAATGACTCTTCATTTTGAGAATAAGTGTATAGAGTGATCTAGTATAAGTTCTGGGAGAAATTTTCGCAAGTAATAACTATAAACTATTTTTTTTATATTATCGTGTGTCCAATTCGTTTTTGTTTCAATGTTACAAGCATTTGCAACTCGGCTTGAAGCTCAGATATAAAACATTTAGACATATACTTTAAAAAATGTTCGAAATAACAATTTACTTGAATGGAAACCTCATACCAACAAGCTAAACGGAAGCAACATTTCTCTGACAAAAATTTTATTGTGTGAATTTACCATAGATAATACACTTGTCATTGCTATTAAACATTGTATAAAATATAAAAATTCAGTGTGAATTCATAGTTTTGTTAGGTTATATTCATTAATGCTATAGTAAGCATTACTGGTTAAATGTGATTTAATTTTTCTTTTCATTTGATATACACCACACAAAATTTTGCAATAGTTTTAAGTTTTAACGTTATACACCGTGTACCAATTCAAGAAGTGTCGAGGACAGAATTGATTACATTTTCTTCATCTTGTGCATTTACTTAAGGATTTAGTACGAATTGATGTACTGAACTGTGTGGGCAGGTTGGTGTATGTGCGAATATCCGCTTTTCGCCTAGCATTCCCATTAGCAAAAGTCAGTCATAACAAAAAATTATTTCTGCAACCTCTTTAAGTCCTCCATCCACTGGACCTGACCGTAACTGAACCGTCGCTGTCATCATTGCCGCTAGTATCCCATTGCAACGGTGTACGCACGTGATACATCATCTTAATAATATCGTGACGTGGTAGGAGCGGAGCGGTTTGTTACTTACAACATATTTCTATCAGAATATCTTCCGGTTTGATGGATTTCATACGTGCTAGTTCTGACGGATTTCATACGTGATAATGCACGCTAAATCAATGGAAAGAATGTTTTGTTGCTTGTGTCAACACGGTTACGGTCTTATCACGGTCAAGTCAAGTAGGGGGGGAGATCTTAAATTTAAATAAAAGCATTTTCTATTCACAGTTTCAGCAATTGTGTCCAATTATTAAGTCACACGAACAACTGATATATTATCAAATCACCTGCCACTGTTATTTATCGTTGTTATCGCTACCTTTGATTAAAATATAAAAATCAAAATGCTTGAAACTCTTAAGCTGCATTCACAACCTCCTAATTAGTAATTTCAATTAGTTGATTTATATAACGCACAAATTTTGTTCAAAGTGATTCAACGTAAGCATTCACAAATGAGTAATTAGTAATTAAGCGTAGCATCAAAAGTTTGCAAACTTCAAACTTAATACGTAAATTAGAGCAAACGCATTCGCAGAGGCTGAATTTTGTAAGTTGAAAAGTATCATTTGTACAGTTTAGGTTTAATTCTAATAGCATGGTTAATGAAATCAAACTACGTAATTGCCAAATTCCACATGCATTTTTACACTAGATACTCAGACAGCGCCGTTTTAATTTTAATTCTACTTAACGTTGTGAATGCTGGGGTTTCACTGCAAGTATAAATATAATTTTACATCTTAATTTAGGTATAAAATACTAGGTTGTGAATGCAGCTTTAACAATAAAATAAAAGATTAATAATTAACTTGGCTAGCATTTACCAATGTTGGTTACAATCTTATAATATGTTGGTATTTGGAGGCTCTAATTCAAAGATCAGGACCTTCGTTGTTTATATATTTTAGGATTAAAATATAGAATATTATTTTAATAATAAATGAAATTGTCGTCCTGTTTATTAAATTTTGAAAAACGTAGTAATTGATCAGGTTTTTAGAACAAAAAAAAACCTAAAAACCCGATCAAATACCACGTTTTTCAAATATTATTTTAATACATTTAAAATTTTACAGAAAATCATAAAGTGATTCAGTATTTTTTCGGACGTTAAGTGCGATGTATCAGTACATTTATAGTTTCTTCGATTGACTGCGCTAGAGTACTCTCAGAGTATTCCTATCTCTTTTTAACCTCACTAATAACAAGGGATGGAGATACTCTCAGAGTGCTTTGGAGCTCAGAGTGCTTTGAACTGAAAACGCTATTAGAGTCTTTCGACTATTTAAATAGTTACCTCGTACGTGCTTGTGATTTTTCTGTAGATTTTGTATGAGATAGTTTTTAGTGTCATATTCCGCTGCATTTGTGCAAATCAATTGCACTTTCCGCGGAAATGTGGGTTAAGATTATGTAAAATCACCGGACGGCGGAATGTCCCAATGCAACGCACAACCGCCGGCGTACGTTTAGCCACACCGATTCTATTTGTTAGGAATTTCTTTATTATAGAAAGTTTTTAATCCAAGAAGAAAGATTTTTTAATTGTAAATATTTATAGAATATCCAACGTCATTACAAGCTGAAATGTACACTAACAAAAACGCAAAAAATCGAATTTTATTTATTCAATTACAATTACCTATAACCGATATTTTTAATGATACAAATTTTAAAAATTTCTACGTTTTCAAGTTTAAGGGCTATGACTAAAGCATCTTATACTATTGGAAACCTTAGTTCTATTTATTTTTTCTTTTTTTAGAAAAATAGTAACTTTTGTTTGTTTGTTTTGAAAAGAATTCAGGCCACTTAGTGTTGGACGCTTTTTACGCCGAATGTATTCCTGCCACCTTTTCGCGGCTCCAATGCATCGAGTGGGAGGGGAAGGAGCGCAATGCGAGCGCAGAAATTACTGCGGACGAAGCTGATACAGTCCGAGTAATAAATTTTCGTGTCGTTCGCGGAACAAGTGGCCTGAATTCTTTTCCCTGACCATCACACTTATATGACACTCAAAAAACTTAAATGTAAGAAGAAAAAGGAAGTAAAGCGTATAAAGAAAAAGAAAATTAAGTTAATTAACTGAGGCAGCATTAAAAGCATAAAAGCAATGACTCCTTTTGTAGAAAATACGATGATGAAAATTCCCTAACTCGACGCCATTGCTAAAAATATACGAAAAAAGTTTATTTTCAGCTTCATGTTGCTAAATTTTGTTTGAACCGTTGTAATATAATAAATCTCATCGGTAGTTTCCACCACATAAAATGGCGAAATTAACTCGCATTGTTTTTATTTGAAAATACTTTATGCTTGCATACCGTATAATGGAAATAATGGAATAAATTATTATAAATTATTAAACCAAGGCATTCTCTACATTATGTTTTTTAACGTTTGCTGTAATTTATATCTTAAAATTGAAATATATTACCATCCGCATTCATTACATAAATTATACTAAGCAGCCAGGAATGTAAAGTGCTTTAGTGTTTTATTTTTTGTTTATTTCATCTCCGGAAAGCGCTTCGACAATTTGCAACTTCCTTTCTGTAAAGGAGTGGAAAGATTTTCCTATTAATCTTTCATTGTTTGAATGAAACGGAAATTAATTATGTTTCTGGCGTATTACACGTGTTTAACTATTTTTCTTTATAAAATATGGCATTTAGCAATGCTTAATTCGAGAGAAACAATCACAGGCAATTTATTAGCACTTCTTTATTCATTACATAACGCCTCTGATTAAAACATTAAAAATATTAAGACTAAATAAGGATGTATTTAATAAGGAAATTGTTACGTTGTCATATAATTTTCGCTACATTAAAGTTTTTTTTAATAAAAAAATATAGAATGGAATGTTGCGAAATATACTTGCTGAAAATGTAAACGAGACTTTGACGTACCTATTTTTGTTATCACTTACTTTATTCACGAATATTTAAACTTTTAAATTAAAATAATTAATGTTTATTTCAGGCCGTTTCATTTAATTCATCGTTTTTTATGCTTCCTTTTAATATTTGCTTCTTTCATATTTCCTTTTATACGTTCTAGTTCCATCGTATGTCCTTGGTTTTTCTCTTATGTTACTTCTAATTGTACTTCATATGTTTGGTTTTTATCATCAAATTTTGTCGTACGATTTTGAGTAACTTTATTATTTTCATGATCACCGATTCTTTAATTTTCTAATAATTTTTTGCTGTTATTTGCTTAGTTGGGAATTTCCGTATTTTGATATCATATACAGCGTGTCCCAGAGCTCCGTAAAAATTCCATAACTTTCTTGCTATTCCAGGTATCGATTCAAACTTTTTTTGTATAATAGAAGCGCTTCCATTGCATATTTTAAAATTATTTTCGTTTATATACAGGGTGTTCAAGTATTATAAAAATATTAAAGTTACGTTTTTTTAAATTGAAACACCCCATTTTGACTTCATTTTTGGATTCTACACTAAATTTTGCGTTAAATTTGTTTGAGTCATTTTTACGTATCAATCATACTTTTTGATTTGAGTCAATTTTTTCTTGAAAATTCCGGGATGCAAGGTTCCATTCAAAAATTCGTAACTTTTAAACCACTAAAGATAACGCAACCGATTTCTTTTCAGTCAATGCCAAGGCTCTGGTCAATCATTCGAGATCAAGCCAAGTCGTGAAGGGATGTTGCAAGGCTTACTACGATTTTTTGAATATAATAATTATAAATAATAAAAACTCTATTTTTTCAAATAGAACACCCTGAATATTTTCACACCAATCCAAAGCGTTTTTGACAAGCTTTTCAATGATATACAGTTTGTAGGGTTCAGCACTGACATTCGACAAGTTATTGAGAAAATAGTAATTTTTAGATGTAAATATTTAATAAACAACTGAAAGTTTCTAGTAGATTGGTGCCAAAATGAATTTTTTTATTCATATTTTAAAACAATGTCGCATTAGTTATGGATATATTGTGTCAAAAAGTGCGAATTTCATTGATTTAATATTTTATTCGCTGTGCATGATCGATCATTAGGACTGCGGTTTAATTTCAAATTTATCCTCCCAGTCCCCGTGAATTAGAAGATTTATTGATGATTCATGAAAATTCTAATTTGAGTATTCAGAAAATCTCACGAGAAACTGATTTGTATGTCACTTTCAAATTTTAACTTGAGTACTTGTGAAATCTCAAAAGAAACTGACTTGTATATCAGTTTCTCCCGAGTACTCAAGTTATAATTTTCATGAATCATCAAGAGAACTTCTATTTCACGAGAACTGGGAGGATAAATTTGAAATTAAAGCCGCAGTCCTACTGATCGATCATGCACAGCGAATAAAATATTAAATCAATGAAATTCGCACTTTTTGACACAATATATCCGTAACTAATGCGACATTGTTTTAAAATATGAATCGCTTTTCATTTTGGTACCAAACTAATAGAAACTTTCAGTTGTTTATTAAATATTTACATCTAAAAATTACTATTTTCTCAATAACTCGTCGAATATCAGAATTGGACCCTACAAACTTATATCGTTGAAAAGCTTATCAAAAATGCTATGGAATGGTGTGAAAATATACAGGGTGTTCTATTTGAAAAAATGGAGTTTTTGTTATTTATAATTATTCACCTTCAAAAATCGTAGTAAGCCAAGTCGTGAAGACGATTGACTGAAAAAATCGGTTGCGTTATCTTTAGTGGTTTAGAAGTTGTGAATTTTTGAATGGAACCTTGCATCCGGGAATTTTCAAGAAAAAATTGACTCAAATCAAAAAGTATGATTGATACGTAAAAATGACTCAAATAAACTTAACGCAGAATTTAGTGTAGAATCCAAGAATGAAGTCAAAATGGGGTATTTCAATTTTAAAAAATGAACTTTAATATTTTTATAATACTTGGACACCCTGTATACAAACGAAAATCATTTTAAAATGTGCAATGGCAGCGCTTCTATTATAAAAAAAAAGTTGGGTCAATACCTGGAATAGCAAGAAAGTTATGGAACTTTTACGGAGCTCTGGGGAACCCTGTCTGTCTAAATACAACTAAAAAGGAAGTAGTAATTTAATCACCTATGCCTTAAAGTTGAGAGGATTCTCATAACATCTTTTATATCAGTTTAAGTATCATTTCTTGCAAGTGCATCTCTTCTACAAATTTTAGCATATCATCTCATACTTGAGAACACTATAAAAGACAGTTAATGCCTTTGCAAGCAGTACATTTTCAATGTAATTTGTGTTTTAGTATTTCAGCGTACGTTATTACCGTTTGCTTTAATTGCAATTTAACGCTAATGGTGACAGTTTCTCGACGAAAAGACGTGTTCACTCCTCCTAGTGTAAGTGTAGAAATGGTGCTCTTAGTGTTTCAGTGCGTAGGCGCAATCGATGAATATTTTTCGCTTGAAAGATTAAACAAATATTTGTTTAAAACATTGGCTAACATTAATTCCCGTACGTGTCCTAATATTAATAATATAATAATTTTTGTCTTTTAGGAATCCCCGAAGTTTTTCCTGTTGGAATACAACAACACGACGGCCACGACAGATACGATTCCGATACAAGTCCGGCGGGAGGTAAGTAAGTGCCAATTATATGAATGTTTATTTTCTTTTATTAATTAGGAAATTTTCATTGTAGAATGGTGAGTCTGGCTTTAACTTTATTATTTTATCGCAATACCGAGAGCTAAGGGTTCTACTCCTTTATGTGACCGAATTTTTTTGTTTGTTAGTATTTACTTATATTATTCCTTTTTTTTAATTTCAAGGGTGAATACGTTATGGAGGGTCCAGACTAAGCGATCATCGTTTAAATAATAGACGAAAATGTTGATGACGTGGCAAATTTGTCTAAATATTGCCAGTAGTTCGAAAACATCTAAGTCACCAGTTGCTTAAGTACTCGCTTAGTTTGTAGCAACTTTATATTTACATGTAAAGTAGGGCTCTACATTTAGAGCGAACCTGTCATTCAACAATGTTTACTTAATGTGGTACCACCATTACATTCCAAGACTTGTAATGGCGGCTACAGACTAGACAAACATTATCGAGCAAATAATTTAACAATACGGGAGTTTATCCCCTGCATACGTGTTGTTCAATAATTGCGAACTATTGCAAGATGTTCTCACTTACTTCAAAGAAAATATTGCTCAACAGTGTCGCTAGTGTGTGTGTGTTTGTTAAATAAACCCTACTTCAACTGCAAATAAAAAATTGCTACATACTAAGCGCGATCATATGAGGAACTGGCAATTTGAATGTTTCCGATTCATTGGTAAATACTTACAGTTCATCTTTCTATTATATGTCAATCGATCGATTGGTCATTTTAACAACTGTTATGTAGTCCTGTCCTTTTAACTTTCGTCAAACATCATTGCCGCTTGCAGTCGGAGATCACGTTGTGTTCTTATTTCAGATTTACTTTCAATAAGTTCGCTGAACTGTTGTTCAACAACATTTACTGAATATCTACTCACCTTAAAAGATCGCCTTGAATATACCATTCATATTCAGACATTATATTCCTAATGAAACTAAATGGTAGAGTTTAAACAGATCGTTTAATAGAAAAGGAAGTTATTTTTCACTGTATTTTCAACAAGGTTTAGTAAAAAAGTTAAATACATAAGAAGAAAAATAAAACTGAAAGTAAAAGAGTAAAATTAATAAAATAAAAATTAATTGTCTGTTTTTCTCCTCTTGTAAAAAAATAATAAGCATTTTAATGATCCATAAAAAAGAATCAAATACTTGGCCAGTATATAAATGAAGACGAATAACGAAGAAAAATTGTATATATTTTATAGGACCCATTATATTTCAATAAAATTTTTATTTTTATTTTTTGTTTGTTTATTTTTGTTTTTTCTGTAGAGTTTGTCCACCAAATCAAAGAAGCGTTTATGCAGAGTATTTATTACTGACTTGTTTTTTAAGAGGTCATTAGCAGAGGATGGAACTTTGCGACCTTTTTCTAATCGTCAATGGATGTGTGCATGTGTATACATACAGACCTGCAAGCCGAGTGGCTCATGAGCCGCTCAGCTCGCAGGTCTGTACCTGGCTTAATATACATATGGCTGCGTTGGTCGATTAGAAAAATGTCGCAAAATTCCGCTCCTTAGTCATTAGGCATCTTAGAATATGGCGATTAACACAAAAATTTAATAAAAATAAACTCTATAATAATTTGTTTTTGATTTTATTTTAAACTGTTATCCCCATAAAGTAACAACATGTGAATGTTGTTGTTAGTTTGAGGCGTTATTGCAAAACACTAAGCGCTTTTTATTCATAAATTTATTTAAAACTAAAGCCAATATCCCACTGTAATACTAAGTAAATTGTAACACACTACCAATGACAATACATTTTTATAATAATTTGATAAACATATAAATATTCCCCTGTCAGAGAACCATATTTTTTTTAAATTTTGATGGAAATCTTGATCAAAATATTGACGGTGAGATATCGGATTAATACTATACTGATAAATAGTGAGAAAACCCCTCGACCACATTAATTCACTGAAAGCGAATACGTATTTCGGTAACGAAGTTACCATCTTCAGCGCTAAACTGATATTTATCAGTAATATCAGTTTAGCGCTGAAGATGGTAACTTCGTTACCGAAATACGTATTCGCTTTCAGTGAATTAATGTGGTCGAGGGGTTTTCTCACTATTTATTTGGATTACAGCCACAGGTTTTGTGTTGCTTTGTGATTACTATACTGATGATAATTGATGAAATTAATGCACTTCTCAAAGGTTAACTAATGCCCCTAAGTCTGCTTAACAGAAACTAGTCGGTCACTCGGATTTATGCATAGTTAAAAATGATTAATATCTCCCTTATTATAAGACTTTTGTTAAGCTGTCTTTGTGTTAATCACCTTCTCTCTCTTGAGGCGCCCCTTAAAAATAAAAACATAGACTGTAAATACTCTGTATTTTTATACAACAATGATTGAAAGTTCCGCTCTAGAATAATTTT
Source organism: Prosopocoilus inquinatus (assembly GCA_036172665.1). Lineage (NCBI taxonomy): Eukaryota > Metazoa > Arthropoda > Insecta > Coleoptera > Lucanidae > Prosopocoilus > Prosopocoilus inquinatus. The sequence goes on along the minus strand of CM069876.1, from coordinate 26,460,786 downwards.
TTACTAGCCGCATAGCATTGTCCAGAAATTATTGTTGGTACATATTCTTATATGTTGCAGAATGAATTGATGACAATTTTCAGGATAGTTATATTTCAGTTGCAAACCTTCTATCATTGTTGATAACAGCGTAGTTGTTTATTCTTTTTCTTGCTGTTCCGCTCTTCATCGTTGTCATTGAGCTACAGCCTTGGCTTTCTTCATTTCCCTTAATTCAATAAATTTAAATGAGAGGCTGTTAGTGCTGGCATAAGTTAGACCCAGATCTTTAAAATCCATTTCACTTTGTAACCGCATGATGAACTTCTGATTGGAAAACAATATTTCAACTTCAATTTCAAGTAGGCTGTACTGACAACATAGAACAAGCAAAATCAGCAAACCAAAAATATAAAACATAAGATTTTTGTTAGTATGAGTAGAACACTTTGAAAGCAAATCGCTTGGTCTTTCCTTCATCTGAATTCACCCTTCCAATTAAGGACGAATGAAAACGAATGAGAAATCTTAAATTATTAACATTTCTTATTGAAGAATGTATCAAGTAAAATCATGAAGTATTGTTATTAAACAATACTTCATGATTTTACTTGATACATTCTGTAATCAACAACGATTGAAGGTTATTGCGTCTAAAGTATATATAAATTATGTAAGTAAATTATAAATTAGTGACACCAGGTGTTTACCTATTATTATTAGGATAATAACTTCCGCACAGAGCCGCATGTTAATTTAATTGACAAAATTGGTTTACTTAATGTATTTTATTACCATTTATATCAGCTATAATCTGAATACTTCAGGCGCAAACTTTCAGCCATTTTTAATGACAGTATGTGTAAGTGATTGCCCACTTAACTTAACTTAAGGCCGAATTACACCTGCCGATTGCTGGGCCGAGTCACTGGCTTTGTTACTCGGCCTAGAAACTGTTGCTCGAGCAGGTGAATACACGGTATTGATCACATTAGCCTAACACTCGGACAATTATACTCTCTCGGCACAGCACTTGGCAAGTGTAATGCGGCCTTTAGTCCTCAAAGACGTGTAACTACAGAACGAAAAGAAAGAAAATCCTAAATTAGGAAAAATAAAATTTATATGTATAGTATTCACTAACCTAAAGACCACTATCTTGTTGCATATGAAACATTAGTTGTATTTTATTTGCACGTCAGATCAGTTCACTTTTATCCTGGATCACTTATTTAAAAATTTGTCTGTTTTATTTGGCTATATGATCTAACCCAAAGTGATCCAAAACACTTCCCGCCTTGCTGAACTACACCTCGGAAATTCTAGATCAGTTTGGATCAGTTGGTTCACTTGTAGAGGGGATGTTATTTCAACTGTTTGTCAATTACATTACCTGTCCAAATAACCTTTTGTTTTTGCTTAACTCCCTGTAAAGTGATGCAAAAATAATATCTTCATCTGAAGATTAAAATGCAGCAATCGCATCTCGCATGTTTTATTTACTATTAAATCGATCACTTAAGATCAGTTCACTTTGGGTTAAACTGAACTGATCTGAACTAATCTGCGTTACAAATAAAAGACAACTATTATCAAATTACTAAAGTTAGCAAGATATTTGAAGTTTCAAGTCAAAGTATTAATATTATGACGTTATATTATTTGTATTTAGATTAATTTTAAACTACTTGACGTAGAAGTTACAATCTTATAAGAAGTTTAACAATGATTCTACCACTTTAGGTTTTACGCACTAATTCCTGTAGCTTACTATGGCAATTGACGATCCGCAATTATTTCCTTACGGACAGCCGAAGTTGAAAAAACCTTAAAAGCATTGTCTTCTAAATGGACACCTGGCTACGATGCGATTCCCGGTTCCATTCTGGCTGACGTCAGTCACATAATAGCCCCTAAACTTGCTGATGCTATTAACATTTCTTTCCCGACTGGTTTATTTCGTTCCCCCTCAAACATGCTAAAATCTTACCCATCTATAAAAATAAAGGTTCGAAATACGACATAAATAACTAGCCTCCGATATCTCTATTACCTATGTTTTCTAAAGTTTTTGAAACACTTTTTTCTATAATAGATTATACTCATACTACTTGAAGAAGCACATCATTCTATCCAAATGTCAGCATGGATTCATAAAAGGCAGATCAACAGAATCCGCTATCTTTGAATGATTAAATTATATAACGACTTGCCTGGATAAGGGTGAAACACCCGTTGGATTATATTTCGATTTATACAAAGCCTTTGAAACTTTGAACCATGATATTCTTTTATTCAAACTTGAATCTGTCGGTGATAGAGGAGAAGCTCTAAATTGGATACATTCTTACCTATCTGGACGTTCTCAACAAGTGTTCATCAGACATATGCAACAAGGTGTAATCTCCGAGATTTTGTTTGACCCAAAAATAATTAGTAAAGGAGTCCCACAGGGATCTTTCCTTGGGTCACTGTTATTTTTGATCTATCTCAATGACTAAGAACAAATAATGCCTTCCGTATCATTGTGCCAATATGCTGATGGTACCTCATGTAACGAGTAACTCCGAGTCTTTATGTGCTGAACTTGCCTTCTCAGCCATTAACGTCATGTCCAATTGGTCTGAACTGAATCATCTTTTAATTAATTTTAATAAAACTGTAGCACTACAATTTAAAAATGGTCCACTGTCTTCTAATATCTTAATCAAAGTTAATGCCAAATCATTTCCAGTGACCGACAGCGTAAAATTTTTGGGTTTATACATAGATGCTTCCCTTAAGTTTAATATCCACATCGAGCCTGTTTGTTCGAGATTATCAAAATATTGCTATGTATTACGGAACCTCAGACATTGTGTTTCAATCGACGTTTTATTGATGTACTACAGTACCTACGTTCAGTCCACTCTCTCCTACGCTTTAATATTTTGGGGAGGCTCTCCTTATGTTCCGCAAGCGTTTGTTATGCAAAAATTCATTATTAGAACAACGCTAAGTAGGAAGCGTTCTGAAACTTGCAAACCACTGTTTAAATCACTCCGTCTTTTACCCTTACCTTGTTTTTACATCTATCACCTTGTGGTTTCTGCCAAAACGAATCTCAATTTATTTTCAAAAAATAAAGATCAATATAATCCCAACTTATTATTAAAAACTAGAAATTTTAATAATTTATCAATCCCCAGGTATAACACCAGCCTTTATGGACGAAGGGTATATTACCGAGCATTAAAAACTTACAACCGCCTGCCATCATCAATACGATCTAAGGATAATTTACCAGGATTTAAACGTGAACTTAAATTGTTTCTCTTGGATAACTGTTTTTACGATTTCAAAGATTCTATTTAACTTACAAGACCAAATGACGATGCCCATATCTTGATGAGATCATAGGCTAATAATCTAAAAAAAAAAAATATAGCGACGCTAGTCGGCCCGACCAAGCATTTTACTAGGAGGTTATCACTGATTGCTGAGTGTTGGGCAATACGTATCGATATTTTTTAGTATCGATACTTTAGGTTCCGATATTCGATATTTTGTAATCGATACTTCGCTTTCCGATATACCGGTGGATCGATCCAACTAAATGAGGTATGAAATATACTGTATCGAATAACAAATTACTGTTTAACTAGGGTAAAATATGCAATGATTGTGGAACCGCTATAAGAAGTCTGAAAAATAAACCGAAATATAATAAAACATACACAGTGTGAAAAAAGTAAGGAATAAATTGAATAAAATGTAAAATTGATAAAAATCCAAAAGAGGTCAAGTATGTTTCTACTCTGTGAAGTAACTTTATTTTGGCAAACGTTTGATACTCGATCAAACTTTGATATTCATTGGATTTCAACTTCAAATTTTTTATGCAAGGGGAAACGTTTTCACATGACAATTTTTACAGACCCATGACGTACTTATAATATCAACAAAAGTACAGTTCTCGTTTAAAAAAAGTGTCCTTGACGTCATAACTTTTACATATATCGCTCTGTATATTAAATTCATTGTTAAAAAGTGTATAATTTAAATCAAAAGTTGATTTTTTGTGGATTCTTGTAAAAACTCAATAGTTCATTTTTTATCGAATTATTCCTTACCTTTTGTCGATACGGAACTTTATTTATACCATACTTTATAACACTGCCATTTGCAGTTCAATGCAGTCAAGAATGAGGTATGTAATTAAAGTAACAGATTCCGAAACAGTTACAATTCTATTATGGATTATGGATTTAAAATTGTATCGATATTTGCTCAATATTACAGATATCAATTCATTATAAAGTATCGATACTATGGTAGATTTAAGAACGATACGTATCGATACTATCCATAATGTCGATACTAACCCTGATGCAGAATTCTAATAAGTTCACAGAGCTTTAAAAGTCATCTGAGAAATGTTTGATAATGCACACATTCGACTTGAGTAAAATTGATTTCTAATTCATCGACTTAAATCGACCCGTGAAAGTGGATCTTAAACAATATTCTCTCAAGTAACTACTTGGTGGAGCCAAAGTTAAATTCCGAACTAATTGTTTACATTATCAAGTTTTTTTGAAAGATGGACAGTCATCCGCATCTAAAATATACCTCCTGCAAGCAAACTTCGCCTTAAGACGGTGATGCTGGAAGGCTCACAGAAATGTCATATTGCAGCACTTAAGGTGCGCACGACTATACCTAATTGATTTAGAAAAGTTAGCAACGCTTCCACTTCTCCAACTCGAATTTAGCATGTACGTTTCATGTAACAAGAAGTTGTTCTCACGAACGTTATTTTATTGTTTATTTTACTACTGATGTCCGGACAGAATTAACTACTTATTTAACCGTTGGTATTTACTGTGTCTTAGAAAGCTTATGGACGAAAAAGATAAAAAAAAAGTGAAAGCTAAATAGAAGCCTCATATTCGGTGGCCATGCGTTTGCTGAGCTTATCTTGAAACATCTACGGTTTACATAACTTAATATTGTAGATGATGCTCGGGTGAGAAACTGCTGCAGTAATTGCACCTGGGAACCGTTGTTATAGCACAGTCATCGACACAAAATTATTGATTAGACTAACTTTATTAGGACGTGCATCTATGCGTAAAACGTCAAGTTGCTGTAAAAAGAAAAAAAACATTTTAAACCGACTGACTCGTTTATCAATATGGCCTCATGAATTAAGTGTGTTGTGAAAAGTATCCTATTTCCAACAATTTATTATTATCATTATTATTATTTAATTGTTTGTTTTTCAATTGTTTTCCGACAACATGAAACATTTGTTTTGTGAACAACGAGAATTAAAAGCATATTTTTCTAATTTTTAAAATTTAAATCGTAGAAAAAATTATAGTGTGCAACAGTTGCGTGAAACCTTTTTTACTCTCAAGTAGTTGTAGGCGAGAGTCGTAAACGCCACACTTCTTGAACTTGTTACACAAATTACATGGGCTGCTGGAAAATTTCTTGAAATCTAGTAGTCAACTGTCATATTTGAAAAATTTGACGTGTTTCGCCTCTAATTCTATTGACAGGTCCTATCCAAGTGAACTAGTTTTGTTTGTACAGCATTTGAGAAAAAGTAATTTTGTGTAAACATGGAAATCTCGCGTGAAAATTTTCGTGCCATGATTTTTTACGATTTCAAATGTGGTCTAACGCCGAAACAATGCCTCGATCGGCTTCATTTGGCTATTGGAGATGAAGCACCATCAAAGAGCAGTGTTTATAATTGGTTTGCCGAATTCCAGCGTGGACGTACCTCTCTGAGTGACGAATTTCGTGAAGGTCGTCCATCAACATCTATTGTTGCCGCTAATGTAGATGATGTGCGTGAAATGCTTGAGGGAGATCGACATGTGACATACCGTGAGATTCAAGCATCATTACGCATTGACATTAAAGCAATACGTCAGATTTTGCATGATCATTTGAACGTACGAGAGCTTTGCAGTCGTTGGATCCCACACAATTTAACAGAAGCGCAAAAGCAGGGTCGTGCTCAAGAAATGCTCAAGAAATTCAATGGAGGTCGTTCAAATTTAGTTTATAACATCGTTCCTGGTGACGAAACGTGGATCTATTCGTACGAGACAGAAACTAAACAACAATCTACCATTTGGGTATTTCAAAATGAACCAAAACCAACAAAAGTTATCCGTTCACGCAGTGCTGCGAAGCAAATTATTGCTTGTTTCTTTGGTTTAACTGGATATGTAGCAACCGCGGTTTTAGAGGATCGAGAAACCGTGAATGCTGATTGGTGTACTACAATTTGTTTGCCGGAAGTCATCGATCAAATAAGAAGAAACAATCGAAATCGACGAATTATTCTCCATCATGACAACGCCAGCTCTCACTCAGCCCGTCAAACAGTTGATTTTTTGTCCCACAAAAATGTTGAATTAATGACTCATTGTCCATATTCACCTGATTTATCACCTAATGATTTCTTTTTGTTTCCAAATATCAAAAATAAAATGCGTGGTCAGCAATTTTCGTCGGCTGAAGCAGCGGTTGAAACATTCCGGACACTGGTTTCTGAGGTACCATCTACAGAGTGGAGAACGTGCTTTAGAAATTGGTTCGAATGTATGAAAAGTGTATTGACGCTAAAGCGAATACTTCGAAAAACAATGATACCGTTTACCAAGTTTCATATGCGTTTTTTCATACCGTTTCCAGAAACTTTTCCAGCAGCCCACGTACTATTCTTTTTTAATATATGGACAAAATGCAATATTTTTCTGTAACTGAGACATCTCATTGTAAAATTTATGACAAACTTCTTCTCGAACTTTCTTCCAAAACGAATCGATATTATTTAAATCAGGAAATATTGAATTTTCAAGTTTACTCGAAATTGCGCGTAAACAATCTAAATTGATTCAATTATAAGTTTCAAAGTTCCAAGTGTTTTATGCAAGGCCCGAACTTTTTGTTTGCTTCCCGTCTGCTTGTTTCGCCCGATCAAATAAAACTAATTTGTGCACAAGATGTTTGCGAGAAACGAAAGTATAATTACCATAACCCTAAGTTTTTAACGGAATTTATTTACGAGGCTATATATTCTAAAACACAACAAAAATATGTATTATATATAAATAATTAAAAGTGTGCATTAAAATATTACGTTTAAGTTACAACATCTTGAATTTAAATTAAATTTAAAAGATTGTGTTGAAATCGCCACGTTTGTTTAAACAAAGGCCCTATCATCAAATAAAGTAATGAAATATTTAAGAAATAGTTGGCATTTTAAAAGTTTTTAAGCCTGTACGCCACTGTTTTTCTGACATGAAGCGTTCTAAATTGTCCTTAACAAAATAAAATGCGAAGATAAGTGAGTCTGTAAAGGTAATAATAATTAATTTAAAATGTGAGGATTGCTACACTTTTAGTATACACATATGTATAGTCTAAATTAAAGGTAATGTCTCCCCAATAAAATATAAATTCACAATCATATGCTTTCTGAACGTCATAACAAGCAAGAGGCCAAGCAAACATCGACAAGAATTTCATTTTTAAAACGGTCAAAAATTATTAGGCTGCCATTTAACTTTTTATTGAGCAGACACTACTTTGAGGAGACATTACTATTAATTCTTATTGCACTGCTTAAGATTATGGTGATCCGAGTTATATACTTTTTGGCACTTAAAACATTGTTATTATCTGTTAGAACTCCTACTCTGAGAATGATACGGTAAAGACTATTTGTATTCGTCGTTTTAGTTGTAAAATAATTCAAAGCAGCTATAAAATCAACATGGCATCTGAGATAGCCAATGTAAGACAACAACGAACATCGACATTTATGAGTTTCTGAGTTATTGAGTCTATAGTTTTCAAAATTTATTCCCTTCTTGTTTGTGTAATAGTGCATGAGGTAGAGACTATTTGAATAAATCAAAGTTGGATGTGTTGTATCGCTTTCTGCAATGCACAAAATGAAGTATTATAATACCCAGACATATTTTAAATAAATTTCAAAAAAATATATTCTGGAATTGCACCCACCACTGTTCACTTTAATAATTACTTTGATCAAATTGTGTTTTTATTGGTATTCTAATTTTAATAACAGGAATTCATGACTGAGTATACATCATTACTTCGAAATTTTACACAACACTTAACAATTATTTTCAAAAGCTGCGCGGGCCAAATTTTATGTTTAAATTCAAGCCATTCATTTTAGTTGTCCGCGAAACTGCGAAGTCAATTAAAATCTCCCCCTTACTTAAAAACGCAACGGTGCGAATAATCCACTTACAAGACGCACGAACTTCCTCCGGCAGCTCATACGCATTTCCTTTCTTCGAGATGAAAGTGTTAAGTGTTATGTGCTCGAATCCGTCGTTAATTTTTACTCATTTAAGCACAAATTTACATTTACATTTCGCCAAGAGTTTGCTTGAACCCAAAGAAGGAAGTGTAGGTCTTGCGAAAGACAGTGTTGTCGCTTCTTGCAATAAATCAAAATGCATTTTTGTTGCGAATGTTGTAAATACCGCAGGCAATTCTGTTTATGGACACAGTGTTTTACGCACAAGTGAGTTTGAGTTTCAGTATAAATAGAAAAACATCGTCTCAGTAAAATGAGATTTAACTGAATATGTCCTTTTGCGGGATCGACGCTTATGTACACTACCGTCGAGAAATTTATATTTATAAATCTTTTACACCTGACCAACCATTCAAACAAGGCACGTAATTATGCCAGCATATGTCGGCAGCACCATTTGAATTCCACACCTCATTATTAAAATGAATTACGCGTATAAGATATATATAATATCTAATCAGCTAAACATGATAAACTGACATTGACAAGTTACACTGCAAATCCATCGAGTGATTAAACGTTTCATGAAAGAACATATCCACTTGCAGTGGCACACCTGGTATATTGAAATATAAAGTTTTAGTATTTTTACATCAAGAAACTTAGAATCCGTGAAACACAGCATATAATAATATACGGTAATTTATTTTGTTTAATAATCTGTAGTGATCACTTGTGCATATTGAATAAAATTAATTTTAATGTTTGTTAATTTAACTATAAAAAAGATAATTGAATTTTTCCTGTTCATAAATCGGTTCATTTGGCAGATGATCTAATTAAGTAAATACCACAGTACCAATTATTTTATTAAAATATGTAAACTGAACATCCGGATTTTTACAATTTATTGATAAAAATGCATAAATATTTAGTTAAAGAATATTATTATCGGTATTTTGTCGCAATTTTCCCGCTACAAAAGTACAACAGAAGTCGTTTACTTTCTCCTCATATTTAATAACTATCAACCTATAATCTTAAACAAGGTTCGTAAAGCATGAAATACCTATTTTTAATATGGGGTAAATCCTATTGTTTCATGTGAATATTGCGTATGCCTAAATTCCCCGACACAAGCGGTTAACCTATTTTTTAGCTTAATTTTTTTTAATGATTGTAAAACAAATACCAGGTGTTCCGCGACGTGATGTCACCACTTCACTCACATGAATGTCAATTCAAACTGAGTAAAAAACTCTAATAAAGTTTTGTTTTAAAGTAAACCGTTACAGAATTACTGAGTGTTTAATGTTCAATTTTTTAATTGGAGTTTGTTCTTGTCCGATGAAAATTGTAAGTACAAAGTTTTTTTTTTTAATTTCGAACCGGACAGAAATATGAAGGGAAAATACTCAACGTTTCGCTATAAATTTATAGCGAAACGTTGAGTATTTTCCCTTCATATTTTTGTCTGGTTGAAAAAACTGAAACTAAAAATAACGTGTTTTTTGTTTCTTTTTGTCGAAATATTGTTTTATAATGTGTTTCTTTTTTTTTAATTTGACGTCCAGAGTGCTGTTTTTGCATATTTCAGATTTAAGCGTACCAGTCACAGCCTTCTGGACGTCAAATAAAAAGAAAATACGTCATAGAACAATATTTCAACAAAAAGAAGAAAAGAAAGAGACCAAAGAGACAAAATCAAAACATGAAGCGAGAAACAAAAAACAAAAGATGATCGACAATTTTCTGACGGAATATGAAAAAAAGAAAAAGACAAACAAACAAACAAAATCGAAACATGAAGCAAATGGCGAACAGAGAACAAAAGAAAATCGACGATTTTTCGGCAGAACGTGAAAATAATTTAAAAAAAAAAACAGCAACATGTACGAAAAGAAGAAACTGTGCGGAGGATAACGCCTTGCAATATGATAATTAGATCAAAGCAGAAAACGAAAACAAATAATAAAAATAAACACAAAAAATAAAGCTAAAAATGTAAAACAAAAAGGGATGTTTGCTTCTCGCAACTTCCTACTCGTATAATAAACAAAATGACTTTTCGTAACATCTAAGTACAAGGGTGGTTTATTCATCAGAACGTACATACAATAGAAGTATAACAAATTAAAATAGAAAAGTAATAAACGTTTTCACCGTGTATTATTGGCAGAGAGAGGATTTTTTGCGGAATTGGAACGGCAAGTTTAATGTTTAATGCATGGACGTGCTCTTGTGGAAGCCGACCGGTGGGTGCATAGATTAATTAAGTGTATCAATGCAATGTCCCTATTAAGGTCACAAAATCCCCGTATACATTTTTATGTTGACGCTTTCTGCAATCCCGTAAAAATTCCTCTCTCTGGTTATAAGTAGATATTAATTCCAGTCAAATTAGAGCCAATTAGCCAGAGCCAGAGCCAGAAAGCGTATTCCAGAAGTAACATTCCAAATTAAAGAAACCAACAAAAATATGAATATGTGTACAGGGTGGATTAATTTCGATGTCTCTTATGGATATCTCCATAACTGTAAGAAATAGAAAACAACTAGTGGCCAAGCTCGATTTCTTTTTTGGAGATTACCTTAATAGTGTAAACAAAAATTGGCTATCTTCTTTTGTTTTCAAGTTATAGGCAAAAATTGTCATTTTCGTTTTCGCTTCGAAACTGCTTGAACATTATTATTATTATTATTTTTGGAATACAATTCAATGGTGTAGTTGACTTTTTAATATTTACTTAAATTTTCGAGATATAACATAAAGTTATGTTTTTTTAAATGGCTTCATTAAATAGAGATTTTTTTTTTCTGTTTTCAAAAGTGTATACTTTGTTGGGATTATTTCTTATAATTTATAGGAAAAACTGCATTTTTTGTTATTATCCTTCCGTACCCTAGACTCAGTAGGCTGGCTTCAATACAGTGCCGACATTTTTTTTTGTTTTTATTAAATATTAACGAACTTTCAAACCTTCAGACAGTTTTGCCCGCGTAAAGAATTTCATATTCACTTTATTTTACAAGATTTCGTTTGAAAAATGTAGCACCCATCGCCATCGATATGGCAAAAGCTTTTGTTTTTATTAAATATGAATGTACGCAAATCTAGTTTGGTACATGTCCAATTTTGTTTATATTTTACTATTTGTGTGTTTGTTTTTGTTTTTTATGTTTTTAATAAAATATAACTCAAGAGAAACAAAAAAAGGAAACCTTAATTTGGTTATTGTTACCTTTATGTTTATCCGGACAACAGTCAGTTTAGTTTAAAATCATGTTAACTTTTCGTTTCTCTTGATAACTTGTTTATTTACATTTCTTCACTCCTGACGAAGCTATAAAGCGATAGCGAAACGTAGAGTGTTCTTGTGATTTCACTGAGACCCTTTTAAAGTTTAAAAACTATTTTCTCACATATTTCATCGGACAAAAGTCGCCTTCAATTATAATTTTTTTAAACAGATAAAACAGCGACATCCTACGATCGCTTTTTGACCAGACATTGCAATCAAAAACTATTTGCAACAAAATTTTTTATAAATTTTTTATTGAAGTCGTTTCTTGTCCGATGGAAATTGTATAAAAATTGTTTTCAACCTTTAAACGGACTTTAAACCGACAGTGAAACGTTGAGTGATCGTGTAATGTTGACTATTTAAAGATTGAAACAATTTTTCTATAAGTTTTTGATCATTACACGTTTTAATAATACATAGTTTAAAACATTCACTTCAATTAATCCACCCTGTACAGTGACCGCCAAAAAATTCGCACCATATGGGAAAAATTTTTATTATTGATTTCTTTAAAAAAAAACTTTTAGCACCAATAGTTTGTCCATGTTCGATAACCAAATATAAGTAGGACAGTGCTGTTGAACAACTTTTAGTGTTGCTAAAAATAGCACTTATTAAAGATATGAAAATTAAAAAATTGTTGTAGTTTGGAATTGCTGTTTGCTATTTACAAAATGTGGATGTTGATCGCCAGACAAAATTTCTTTCAGTCTAGCATTTCGAAAAAAGGAAGATTTTCGATATTCTCAGTTTTGCTTAAGATGTGAAGCAGTCAATAGTCATTAGGCATTTAATTTAATAGACTAAAGTTTCCTCTTGGGTTCCGAATAGTTGCATGCATAAGAAAATTTTAAACAATTCTTCAAATTTTTGGAGCAAGGCCTTTTTTTACATACGATTTCGTGTTAATGTTTCTTATTTCTTCATAATACGTTTTTCATAATCCCAATTTAGTCTAAGCAGACCGAAAGTTGCAAGAATTGCATCTACTTTTCGGTTTGGGCCGTTTAATATCCGTACTTATAAAATCTATATCTTTCGTGGTAGCCATGAAATCGTATTTACTGTTTGTACCGATATCGATTTTATAAGTACGTATTTAAACGAGTTCAAATCAAAAAGTAGATGCAATTTTTGAAATTTTCGGTTTGCTTAGGCTAAGTTAGGATTAGAAGATTTCTGTAATCAAGAAATAAAAAGTAATAATACAAAATTTTATGTAAAAAAAGACTTGCACCAGAAACGTGAAAAATAGTTTCAAATTTTCTTGTGCACGCAACAGTTAAAAACCCCAGAGCAAATTTGATTATTTTAAATACTGCTTATGGATATAAAGGAATAAGCTAACCACCCGTAAGAATTAAATGCCAAATGACCATTAACTGCTTCACATCTTGAACAAAACTGAGAATATCGAAAATCTTCCTTTTTTTCGGAATATTAGACCGAAGAAAATTTTGTCTGGCAATCAACACCCAAATTATAACAATCTTTTAATTTTCGCATCTTAAATAAGTGCTATTTTTAGCAACACTAAAAGTTTCTCACCAGCATTGTCCTACTCATATTTGGTTGTCGAACATGCACAAGCTATTGGTACAAAAAGTTTTAAAAAAAATCAATAATAAAAAATTTTCCCATATAGTGCGAACTTTTTGGCGGTCACTGTATTACTCGAACTAAAGCAATTTATAGGAGGAAAAATGAGGGGAGATAAAATTAAGGATCACAACGCAGTTACTTTTATCGAACGTGTTTATACAGTTTATACAGGAAAAAAATGGATGGCTATGCAAGTGAAATGGAATAAATAGATAAATATTGATTAAACTAACTGCAACGAACAAAACATGACATGTAGAAATTAGAAAAAATCCAGTACAAATAATAATAAAATTAGAGCATGGATGTAAATAAATATGTATATGTAAAGATTATAAAGAATCCAAATGAAAATAAAACTAGAGAATAATTAAAAAATCGGCAACCTTATTAAAAAATACAGGAGAGATAAAGTGGGTGAAAGCAATTGAAAATTTTACCTCATATTAACTTGTGTCCTGCTAAAAATTTTAAGCAAATTTAGTCTGTTATAATCAAATACACAATTTGTTACAAAATATATATAACCAGAATAAAAGCTACGCCATTAATTTAATTATTTTAATATTATTTAATATCAACTTTTATTCAATAAAAATTTCAGCTTTTAATATTAAAATGATTAAATTAATGATGCACCTGTTATTCTAGGAATATGTAATTCGTAATAAATTATGTAATTCATTATTAGAAATAAAAATTTGCTTAAAATTTTAAAGAGAACATAAGTTAACATGAGACAAACTTTTGAACACTTAAAACCCTATGGCTACATTAAAAAAAAAACACTCCAGAGTATTTCTTTAATCACATTGATTCAAGTGGCCACCCTGTGAGATTATTCAACTCAATCTCCTTTCATTTCATATTCGTGTTTTAGCTAATTTTGTGACCTATTTCTTCAATTATTTTCCTGTACAGTACAGTTAGTATTCAAGATTAAATAGTTTTAAATCATAAAAACTTTATACTTTAGATCGTGCTGCTTTTTTGCTATGTACATCTCGATAAAACAATTTTAGTTTATTTTCCATATCATGATAAAGTAGATTTTCGTAAAATAAGAACACGAAATCTAAAATTTTCGAGCCAGTCATGCACGAAAATACAAACAGTATGTTGAAAGAAAATCTTTTCACGTTACAAAAACATAAAGCTATATGAGGCGGAATCTGAAGTTGTTTCCGGGCCGTATAGCTTTACGGACCACCAAAGAGTGTTGTGAAATTCGAAAGTAAAATTGTTCACTACACTAATTAAATAAAACACTCAAAATAAAGTGAATTGTCGAAAGCGGCAGCTTTATTATTCCATGAAGCTTTAATTCTTGAATCGCCTTTTTTAAACATCCGAATTTAAATAAAACATTTCTAGGGAATTATTTGATTAAGCAATTGATGCATTTCGTTGTCAATCTCATGCTTCAGGAATCTCCTCAGCGTTAATAATTAAGGATATTGGGGTCGAACCGTTACGGTGCATCTTTTGTATTGATAGGGGTGGTTACCCTTTGTTTTAGCTGCTTGGGGAGACTGTAAACGACGAAGTCATTTATAATGTTACTTTAATGCAGAACATTTTTAGATATTGAAAGCTTAGGAACGCATTTTTCTTTCCAGGAAAACAAATTTCACTTGCATATGCAAACACATACATATAAAAATTGCTTAGTAAGAAAATTAATCTTGCAAATTTAGGAAAATTATTTCTATAAGAAGATGGATATTTTTCATGTCTTTTAAGTAGTAATTTGCTTTCAAATAGCCTGGTCTGACTTAAATTGCAGTTGTTATAATAGAACTTGCAAAAGATACTTTGCAATCTTATCACTGGTTAAATTGCTCAGAGATGTCTTTGTTTTTGTAATCTATTGCAATTCTATACAGAAAAAATTATCATTTCAAAATAGAAAAAAAATTTCAAGTTATTTCGATGACAGTACGAGCCATAGAAAGCTTTTTGCTAAGTGAATTTCTCGATTTTTTTTTTATATAATTTTACGAAATTAATTTTTTAATGATTAAGATATTAACATCGAAATAATTTTGACTTTTTTTAGTTTCCTGTCCTAACAGTGTGACCATTGGCCGACTTCACAATGGAATATACGTTTTTTAATGTCAATGAATATTTCAGACGTCATGTAGTCAAAAAATATAAATTCATTAGTGATTTCTGAAAATTTTTTTTTTGTAAAGAATACATTTTTTACCTAAAGTCAATAAAAAAACGTTTCTTTCATGTCTGCAACATGAAATTAAGATATTTGAATTTTTTAAACAGGCTTTCGGGTCTATTCTGTATCAAAACCGTTAAATTTAAAGGGGTGTTAAATTTTGTTGCTACGGTAACAGCCAAGAGAACTATTTTAAATTTTAAGGGACCTCTAAATTTTAACAGCCTGTTAAAAAGTTACAGAATACGCCCCTTTATAGTTCAAATACGAATGAAGTTGAACATTGTCTCTAAAGTTTCTTCAGAAGTAAATATTTTTGCAAAGTGTAAACGGTGGGCACGTTGTATAATTTTACCTTTACAAGCTAATTTAATTTTATGAATTTATTCCTGTTTTTATTGTTTTCATTTAATTTGCTTTTTCTGGAATTCTACTATTTTACGGGCTAGCTAAACTAAGGAAGAAAAAAAAAGTAGATACCAGATGTCCAATCTTAAAGACGACCATCAGCAATTAAATAAGTTTATTCAATTCTGAGACTCTTTGGCATTATTTCTATAATGAACAATTAAGTAAACGGTTATTAACTTTTTTTATTAAAAACAACTCAGAAAAAAGAGTAGGAAGAGAAAAGTTAAACATATTTATTATATGCAACGACTCGACAAGGACCAAATTTCATTTCAGGGGAAAAATGATACTGAAAGGAATTCTGAACTTTTCTGAAAGTTTAAACCAGAATCTACAAATAAGGGAATTCAACTTTGGTAAAAAAAAGTGTAAAAGAAAAACAGGAAAGTGTTAATGTATTTTGTGTAACATTATTATAACATTTCCAGGGATTCTAAGTTTAGAAATTTTATCTCTTTCTCGCTCGCGTCATAGAATCTAGTGAAAGAAACTTGTCTCGATGAATGAAATTGATAATCTAGAACAACGATGCTCTCCGGCGCTTCGGAAGAGCTACCCTCGTTCTCAATTGTTTCGGGGAAACAACAATTCACTCACAGAGAAGCACGCGGCAAATAAATACTTAATAAATACAACGGTCGGAGTGGTAACGTATATTAGGACTGTGTCTGTGTCATCCAGTCCGCCATATTACCCAATTTCTACGCTTTTATGCTTCTCAAACATGTTACCAATTTTAAAAACTTCGAGATAATTTGGATCGAAGAGCCAATTTTTAGCCAAGCCACAGCCACTCAATGTCCACATTTTTACAAACCAGGGGCCCTATTCTCAAGTCGAGCGACAAGAGTCGCATGCGAAAATGACGTCAAAATGACGTAGACTCTTATACAAAACTATACAAATCGTTCGAGAATTGCATCATTTTGACGTCATTTTCGCATACGACTCTTGTCGCTCGATTCGAGAATACGGTCCCAGAGTTGCCAGATTGGGCGAAATTGCAACGTTTGGGCTACATTTCAGACATATTTGGCGTTTAAAAATCTTATTTGGCGGCTGGCGCCTGATTTAGGCTACTTTTCTTGTTGTCTTCACATAATAAAACTCAACAAAATTTTACACTTAAAATACCCCTAATTTTGAAACGCCGCCGATTGATGCAAAGAAAAAATATACAATGCGATCAATAATGGCTATCCATGCCGGCTATTTTAATTAATAGGTAGGTATTATATGACGAGAATACCGATCTCGTTTTCTTTTGTTTCATGTTCATTTCTTGTTTTTTTCTTTTGTTTTTTGTTTTAAGAAATTGATATTTTGCATTTTATTCCCGTTCCGTTTGTTTTATTTTGTCCTCTTGTTTCCTGCCAGCTACTTGAATTGCAAGGTTTTCGGCCGGGAAATCACCGTTTTTTATTTATTTATTTTTTATCTATCCAATTTTTTTCCTATGTTTTTCTTTTTAATCGAATTGGTTTTCGCGTTTTCTTTACTCAGTTTTACAATTATCTTTCGTTTTCCTATGAGTTTGTTTTTATTTTTTTATCCATCTTAGTATAGTGACCTTTTTAAAAATTTATTTTGTGCTTTCGTATTTGTTTTTTGTTTATTTTTATCTAATTGATTGTCGCATTTTATTAATTGACGCCTTTTTACTGTCTTATTTTCTACTATAGCGCGTTCCACTCTTAAAATGCTATAGAAACCTTGCACAGAATTCGGTGAGATAAAGACAGCTTTATTGAGAAACCATGAAAGATAGCAAGGGACGCATGTAGCCGTACTTCATACTAAGTCTGGAGATTCATTTGTTTTTTGTTCATCTAACGTCGATCTTCCTTTTTTTCCTGTTCTTTATGCTTTCGTACTATATAACATGTGTTCATCTGAATTTGTGGTCTAGTGACAGCTGGAACTGTTAAACTCATATCCTGAAATTAAATCATACCGTTTACCTTTTATAACAGTTATTTTTATTTACAAAATACCATTATTTTAACCCCATTGCGAAAATAACATTTTTAGAAATATAGGATCGTTATAAGCACGATTTTACGGAATTCTTCTAGATTAGAAACAAACGCGTTTGACACACGCCGGTAAACAGACTGACATGAAAGTGTAACACATTATATTTCTGTTTTTTTTTCTTATCTAATTGATTTTTCGCAATTTATTGACGCTTTTTAGTAGTTAATCGTTTTTCATTTTTGTTTTTCTTGTGTTCTTTGGTTTACGTTCTGTATTTTGTCCTTAATTTCTCTTTTTGTTTCTGTTTGAAATCGCATTATTAATTTTTTTAGTTTGCTTTTATTTTCTTCAAAATTTTCGGTACGTCCGAAAAACTGTTTTTTTCGTTCAGCTTGGTGTGAAACTTGTTTTGTTTTTTTTATGTTCACTTCTTGCCTTATATTTTATTGATCTTTCTTTAGTTTCTCTTTTATCTCTGATTTTTTTGCAGGTTTCATTTGATTTCATTTTTATTTGTTCTGATTTTTGATATACCAAATTTGTGATTTTTCATTTGTTATTCTTTGTCTATCTATTCTTCGTATATCATTATTCTTAATCGTCCTTAAGCAATACGTTTTTAGAAAAGGAAGAAATACAGGAAACTGTAATTGGAGGAGATTTGTAACTTATTAAGGCTGTTAAAATTGGGAGGTGGTTTAAAATTAAAAATACAATGTTATGATTGTTATCAAAGTAACAAAATTTAATTGCCCTGTAAAATCAATGCATAGGGGCGTATTCTGTAACTTATTAACGGGCTGTTAAAATTTAGAGGACCTTTAAAATTCAAAATACAATTCTATGATTGGTTGTTGCATCAGCAACAAAATTTAACAGCCCTTTAAATTTAACGCTTTTGATACAGAATAGGCCCCATTATCTGCTTATTATTTTGTAACGTGTGAAATAGACTTTAGAAAAAATGGACGCTTTTTGACTACATTTTGTCGGGAAGTTGGTGAGATTGCTTGTAAAAAATCTGGCAACCCTGTACAAACCTTAAACAATCTGCTAAAGAGGAGGCCAGGCGTCCTGAAAATCTTGCTGTTGATTATTGTGTTCCATAAACGTCAGAATTCCACCTTTAAAATCCAAAATATCATAACATTTCAAATAATTTTTTAACCTCCGTCTCTTCTTCAGTTTCAACCCAAGAAGTCATATGGGTAGCATAACATTTTTTTCTACGTTCAAGCAATTTCATATTGTACCTTAATTATAACGTATTCTCCTCAATATTATGATTATGACCTATTCCAATCAGTATATTTTACTTCGTTATTCCCCAAACTCTCCTAGAAGTTAAGACATGTAGTCATAAGGCAATTTGCATTTGAATTGATGAGCAAGATATTTTCAGATCATCTACTTTACAGAGCTCTTTTTTTTTCTTTTGTTCCGCGATTTCTCCATCCCAAAACTTATAACGATCAGCGACAAAATGTACCAAGTTATATTCCTGCTGGAATTTTCAACTGGTGTGAATCCCTTCATCACCAGCGAGCTGTTTTCTTTCAGCAACTTTAAATCATTCGTCCGTCTAAAATAATTGTCACATTGGGTTTAATGAAGATAGCTAGTCAGAATCTCTCCGCAGAACAGATGGTGCAAAACCAAATACTTTCGAATAAACTACTGTTTAATAAACTTATTTCACTGCTGAAGAATCTGTTAATATCCTTTTGTAAGACATGTCCTCGAAATTCTTATTATTATTATGTCTTGGTCATCATTCAAAATTCAGAATTCAAAAATTCAGAAAAGGTCTAGAATTTATAAATAAAAACTCATACAAAATAATAAAGAGGCACATTTTCTGAAACGGGAACGCGAATACTTTTTTCAGAGCATTTGATTTCGTGTAGGTTAAAGGTTATGAACAAATCAAAAGCTATTGTTGTTTGATGTTATTGTTGCGCCATTTAGCCGTTTTGAATATATGGATAAAAAAAAACTGGGACAACTTGTATATCTCGTCTATACAAATGCCTAAATACAGCATATAATTAGAATTAATGATGTGCAGATACGAAAAGTACAAACCTTTTATCAATTTAAGATCGTATTGCGGTATTTTAAATTACACGTTACTATTGCTTTAGGAGAGTAAAGTCGACCGGTAAAAAACACCGCATTTAAAAACACATAAAAAGTTTAACATTAATGCAGCTGTCAAAATCGTTTCCTATCAAGGATACAAATTGCTAAGTAACAGCGTATAAGTCGTTCGTATACCATATTTGTAGCGTCCGTAATCAGATGACTTTTTACGTCGATATGTCTATAACTTATATGGATTTATCTATACGCCTGCCGCAGGAAGATTATAATACGAGAATTTTTTAGATGTTCACAGCACATTGTAAGTAAATTAGGCGACTGATGTTATTTTAAACGTTTTGACCTCTTACTTCGAATACTATAATAATTCTCAGAGAAGAAATAATAAATACCATCAGGTGAAAATAAAAGTAAACGACTTATAAGGGAATTTGGCGTTATTTTAGTTTTATAGAAGAAGTTTCACTATATTTATTTGACAAACGAATAACTATAGCCTGTTATTCAACATTAGTAAGCCAAAGGCAGACATACAATAGCAATTAAAATCGTTTACTTTTCTATGCACTCATTAGTACATGAATTTATCTGTAATTTTTATACTAAAATATCTTGTTCTTAATACAATCTACTTCTCTTTTAATCATGGAACTTCTCCATTGCCTGAAAAAAAAATTGGCCTAAAACACCTTTTGATGATGTCATTTCTTGTAGATAAACACTATTTGTAGCATCTGGCACTGGTTTACGATGAATTCCTTTTCTCATTACACTTAGTTATTGTACTCATTAATTTTTCAAAAATTAGCCGCACAACTAACGCAAAATAAATGAAATATGTCACACAATTTGATACAATTCATTCATTCAAAAACAATTATAAAGCACTCGTTAAAGGTACAATACTTTTCAATTAAATTTTCTCGAAATTTCTAAATTAAAATCAAAAAGTCAGTAAAAGAACCGTTTTCCTGAAATCTATTCACGAAGCTTTTGATCTTCCAGGTCGATTATAAAACAAGAAAACCAAGGACTTTCGTACTGCGAAAAATAAATTTATTTATTAAGTGGAAAAATTTGTTTAAGAAAGTGTTTGAAGTTTTAAGGAGATTCATGAAGTATTGACCGATGAATGTCAGAGCACATGCTGTGTTCTAAAAGTTTTCGCATAAAGCATCATGTGATTGATGGTTTTATAATTACACTTACGTAAAAGCGCGCTAAAATACAAAGTAGAAGTTTTTTGGTGTAATCAAGTTGAAGTATTGCTAGTCATTGACAGATTATTGTCTAAACAAATCTACAAACTCGAGTATACAATCGAGCCGCCACTGTGCTGTGGATTGAAATGATATCTCGAAAACAGCTTTATTTTTTCAAGTAGAAAATCAATATAAAGCGACGAATAAGCGCAGGGTAACTTAAATAAATAATTCAAGAATAATAATTATAATCGAACTATTTCAGAATGTATAAGATAGTTGCGGGTAACTTAGCCATGATTTGCTACCATATGTTCAAATAAATTTTTGATAAAGGTAGGCCATGGAAGTATAAAAGTATGTCGTAACTCATAACATCAAGAAGTTATCAACTCGTAAACGGTCACGTAAATAAACAAATTGCTGTAGTAATATAAGACAAACGTTTCATCTTCCATGGCCTAACTTGTAAAAATGTATTTGGACATATGGTATTTAAGTAATTTATTATCTTACGGTATGTGTATAATTGGCCATCACCTATAAACCTACACCAAAGTCCATACAGGGTGCTGCATTTTCAAACCTAACATAGGAAATCCCATGTTAAATTGATAGTACTGGAATATTGGCTTCCCTAATTATTTTACAGCAAAATTCCATTTAGGTTTTTTAAAGTACTCTTCAACATGAATCTGCTGTGAAGTTGAAATTTTTTGACTCGCTCAGTTTCAAGATATTTAAAAAATATTCTGTAACTAAATTCAACTTATACCAAACTATCAGCAGAGCCATGATCAGTGATAGTGAAAAGTGGACAGATAATTAATAAATCTAGTTGTTTTTGAAAAAGATTGAAAGAAAAAGCTTTTCCGGTAATTTATTTTAACATTTTCTAAACAAGACCGTGCTGATAATTTGGTATAAATTAAATTTCGTTACTGATCTTTTTTAAGTATCTCGAAACTGTGCGAATAAAAAATTCTCAAACTTTACAGACAGCTTCATCTTGGAGAGTGCTTTAAAAAAAAACTAAATATACTTTTTCTGTAAAATAATTAGGGAAGCCAACATTCCAGCACCTTTAAATTAACGCGGCATTTCCTATGTTGCGTTTCAAAATGCAGCACCCTGTATAAAATTTAGAGTTTATTAAATCTAGTGCTGACGAGAGTACTTGGGGAGATAAAATTTGAAATTTTTTGTAGGTTTCAATAGAAACAGTTAATATATTCTGGAATTATTACGCAGGATTACCGTTTATTTGAACTCACCTTATTTTAATTTGTTCTAATAAGTTTTTGAGACGAATATTAAAAAGAAAGTTAAACGTTCAATTATAAAAAAAATATGTAAATCCGGATGCATAAACGTTAATATAATTAAAAACATAATGGGGGATTTAAGTGAAGTAGGAAAAGCAGAAAATACTTTTAGAGTTTTATCATGAACTTTTTCTTGTTTCTCTTTTCTAATTCAAATATCTAAAACAAAAAATTAATTAACACGAAACTAAAATTATGGAAATTTCATAATGATACTGAAGACGAACTAATATTGATTAATATGATGATTATTATTATTATTTTGCATCTTTATTGGCCACCGTTAATATCATTAATAAATTTTTTCTATATTTCAGATCAGTGCGGAAAATGCAAGGCAGCTACAAGAAGACTAAACCTAAAGAAATATTGCAAAAGAGATTACGGTAAGTCAAACACATATCTAAACGCATTTCCATTTATTATGTAAGAATTACGCAGTTGCAGTTGCAAGCAAAAGTAATAAATTTTACGTTAAAAAAGACATTTGCGAAAACCGGATATCGATTTAGAAGCTTTACAGAAACCGATACTTACTTGTAAGTATCTACGCTTTTTATATTTTACAATGCAAATTACTCTTATTTCTACATTGCTATTACGAAAAGAGCGTACAGAAATATAATGAAATAAGTAACATCAATATTATTTATAAAAATATGTAAATTTATTGAGTGCTCGCGCAGTTATTTAAAATAAGAATTACTTGATTATTGAAATCACATGACACAATAAATCATTATAAATAATTGATTCAGCATTAACATTTGATAATCCTTACATGATTGGACGGGTTGCAATCACAATATACATTAGTGCAATTGGAACTTGCTGGAAATACAAGAATTCATCTTTCCTAGAATCTAGAATTATGTTGAAAATAAAAACGGATGTAAGTAGTAGTTAATAATGAATAGTTCGAGGTGTCTTTTTATACCACTTTACAAGATTAAATTAAAGATAACATTTCAAATTGTCATTAGCAGATTTCTGAAAATAAAGAAGAGAAGTTGAAACTGTGTAACTTGTTTTTACCTTAACTGATTGCTTTTTTATATTTGTTTACTGATTGGTCGGGTCGTTTTGGTTTTGTCTCGTAGTAAACACAAAAGATAGGACAAAAATTTACTTTAATTAAAAAGAATGTGCTACGTACCTGTACAGGTGACGCAGGTGATCGCCGTGACGAAAGTTTCGGCGTCGCCGGCCAGCCCCAGTGGGATAGGGTGGGTAAAACGAAACAAGAATCTACTAGCTCTGATCAAACAAAAAAAAGAGAAAAAAATAAAAATAAAACAAAATAAAGGCGCCACTTAATTTCTTTTAGGCTGAAAGGAACCGCGGGGAAAAATTAAGAAAAACCACGTCTCACCCAAGATATGTTTTCAATACAGTTTTATTGACACGAAACAATATTAACATTAAACTGAGTCAAAAAAAAATCGATAAACAAACCAAAATATCTAAACTCTAAACAAAAAAAAGCCGCAACCGCGCTTAAAATGTAAACACCAATCTCTTTAAAGTAAATTAACCGGAACGGTGCGCAAAAAGAAGAGATAGCAGACAGCAACTTTTTCATGTATCACAACGCAGTGTGAAGCTATATGCCGTTTTCCGGTAGCGTAAAATAAAATAATAAACAGGCCAACCTTTTCCCTGTATTTGTCGCTCGTCGGTCGGAGTGTTGATCAGCTCCAAGTGTCCGCCGGGACTCACGAGACCGTGCCGAAGCGGGGAATGGCCAACAGAGTAAGACGCTCTTGCCGAAAGCGGGACCGAGGTGAGGAAACCCCTTAACTAAAGCCTGTTAGGAAGAAAGATACGCGATAGAAAGTGTCGAAGCGATACAGAACAACCAACGACTCACCTGTTCGCAGAACTGCTTGGAAGGGAACAGGCGTGGACAATACGAATGTATTATAACTTTTCACGTGTAACGAGATATAGCCAGCTAAGAAAAGCTGTACTTGTTTTCGTCCACCATCAATTTTTGGGCGAAAACGTACACAAAGGAAAGCACAACGACACGAAACGGGTTGTTACACCGAGAAGAGCAAGAATCATTCTGTTCTGACAAAATCGCTTCGCACCGGCGAACGGAAAGAGATGGGGTTAAAACAAGAAGAGATAGTGTGTCTCCGCCAACCGTGACAGAATCTTACGTCAACGAGGACCAATGGGCTTAAAGAGCAGGGTTCAATTTCTGTGTAGCTAACGTGGGAACGGAATCGCTGATTTCACAATATGGTACAATAATGAGTAAATCAAAAAGGCTAAATAAAAATCTATGCGACCGGAGAATTTAACTTTCGCAACCCAAACTTTTCCTTATCCTAACTTTTACAGGAAAATGAATAACATGGGGAAATACTTTGAAAGCAAATCGACGGAGCGCAAAGAATTTGCCGGGCGGTCTGTGAAAATAATTTCACGGGGAACAATATACAGGGTGATTCGGGGTCGGACAGAAATTGAACGGTAACAAATGAAAGAAAATAGGAGCCAAAGTGAAGAGGATGAAGTGCACAAATTGACTTTCGCAGAATTATGTTGAAAGTAAAAAGTTGTAAGTGCTTTTATACCACCTCACAAGATTAGATTAATTATAAAAATCAAAATTATGCCTCAGGATTACTGGAAATTATGCCTCAGGATAACTGGAAATTGAAATTGGCTAAGTTGTTTTAGCTCATGTGGATGTTTCTGCTATGTTTTTACCGAAAAGCAACAAACTATATTTTGTTGTTACTAGTCAGGGTCATTTTGTTTTTGTCTCCTAGCAAAAATTTATCAAAGATCTACTAAAAAGAAAGAAAATACAGAAGCCAAAATGAAGAGCTCAACAATACACAGAATATTCCAAGAAAAATCAAGGTATTTTTGGAATTATCATAGGCAACTACGGAAACATTTATCAAATATATGAATGATTACGATAGTGTTGATTAAATATTAATTCAACACTACGGAAAACATTAACAAAATAAAGGCAAATCTTTCATGCCAAACGCTCTAGCCACTGAATTATCACCATAGAGAGGATTTTTTTTCAGGATTGCAACGGCAACGTTCAATATATGGACACGCAGTACTAGAAGCCGACCGGTTCGTAGATTAATTTAGCCTTAATCCTTAGGCTCAATTCTCACACGACAGCACGTCGCGTCGCATTTTGGTTCCTATGCTTTTACATGTAATTTTTTGACATAGAATGCTGCCGAGTGAGAATTGCTCCATTTGAAACCATGACAACTTCTCGGTGCAGCAAAATGACACGACGCGACGCGACGCGCTGCCCTGTGAGAATTGAGCCTTACTAGGGATGTATATGTTTCTAAGTTTACTCAATAAACATAAATATTCATATACATTTATACGTTAACTCTTTCTGTCTTTGCAATGCTGTAAAAATTCCTCTTTTTCGTTATCACTCCACTGATATTCGAGCAACGGAGCAACGTTAGTCTAATCTCAGTAGTTAGAGCGGTTTAGCATGAAACCAAGCAATTCAGGATCGAGTTCTGATTATGGCAGATTTTGTCATACTTGATTTCGCCAGCGTTTCCCATTAAAGTATGAAAATCTCAATCTGAGAAGTATTGGAAGATGTGCAATTCAGTGTTGTCATATTTGAGGCATTGCAATAACATGATAGGATTAAGTCATTTATTATTATTAAGTATTATTATTTCGTGAAGTGAAAGATAAAATATCCTCCAGTGATTGATCGCATAAACAAAACAAGAAAAGCGTCTACGAAACTAAATATCTGACAGTAAACGACGCGCCGCACACAGGCGGAATTTCGAGAAATCTTGGTCAAAACTTACTAATTGTGTAAAACGATTGAAAACACATCAGGACATAAAAAGGAACCTTATTATTGAGATTTCAGATTTAATTAATAATTAACTTTTAACAAGTTTACATATTTATTACACAGGGTGGATAGAAAGTCTGTGGTATCTTAACAAATTTCTAAAACATTTTCTTTCTGTAAAAACGTTCGGACACGTCCATTTTGAGTATGTATCTACCATATTTTCGAATGGTTCATTTATTTGTACAGTGGCGTATCGATTGAGTGGAAATATAATTGTAATCTTGTAATTGAAACATATAATTTTTTGTTACGCTCCAAAAGAAGATACTGTTCTACATGTATTTGCATAAAAGTGTTATAGAGTCACATAAGCGCTTTCTTATGTAAATGCTGCTTAAATAGGAGAAAAAGATTGTCTAAACGAAACCAAACAGATGTTTAGGAAGTTTACAGAAAAAAATATTGAAAACGTATCCATAAACCACATCTATCTAGCGAAATAATAACAGGTATAATATCGAAAAGTTATATTATGACCTTTTTTCCGTAAAATATCCTGTACTGGCTGTCTCAGAAATGGTGTTCATCGTCTGTAATCTGACATTATTAGTGCCTTTAAAGTATCACATCGTTTTCTGAAAAGTATTACAAGAAGAGTTACAGGTATCTTTTATGCTAGAAAATATCCATTATTTTTCCAAAATTAGTGCTAAACAATATAACTTCATACGCTCGTAACTTGAAAAGTAACCGTAATAGGAAAAGTTTGTTTGCGATTTTAGAGTCGGATTGTATATGGTATGGATGGACAATATTTTAGAGACAACCTGTATTTTTGATGTAGGTGGATAAAGAATTCAATGAACTATCGGATTTAAGAAAAAATTGGGGGCTGTTATTTAAAAAGAATTCGATGACATCATTACTTGAAAAACAAATGACTGTCAAAAATTGATTTTTACAAAGAGATGTGCACCTAGTTTTTAAAAACAAAATTTACCTAACTGAGCGTTTTTCTTGAATTGTCAAGAAAAATAAATTACGAATTTATTTTGAGCTCATTTATAATTTACAGACTAATACAGTTTTACTATTAAAGCCTCACCCTGTACATTAGCACGTATTAATGAATTACACGACAAAATCAACTTTTGCGTTTTTCGTAAGAACAGTGGTATTCAGAAAATAGGAATAAATGCTTCGGTTTATTTAAACATACATTTTGTTCCGTTGTAACTGGTTCATGATGTTCATGTAATCAAAAGCAACCATGCCATTGGTTAGAATGGGATGTCGACATTTAGGAAAAAAATAGCGGGAATTGGTTTAAGTGACTTTAATTTGTGGGGTTTTGGCCAAGATTTTATGAAATTCCGCCTGTGTGCGACGCGACGCACAGTGGGTAAAAACGGCTAGTTTGCGGAAAAAAATCTATAACTTTGCAGTTAGATGACATAACTAAATGAAATTTTGAACTGTGATCAATTTTGTGATAATGGTTTAGTATGACTGGAAGTGTAAGTTAGGTGTCATAATTACGGAAATTAGCGATAAGTAAAGCTTGGTCATTCCTAGGATATCTGGTAAAAACCTGTATAAAGATAAATAAAGCAGCGGCGTAGATTTCAACGTCGCCGCTTAACGTTTTATGTGCCAGAGGCACTCTCACCCTCGCGCTCATTGCATCAGAAGCAACCGTACAGGATTTGTTTGTTTACATTACGAATGGTACCTACACACTTTATTAAAGCATATCAAAAAATGTTAAACATCAACATTTTAGGAATTTATCTGAACCGCCAGAATTTTATAAAAACGAAAACAAATGACAATCGGAAATGTAGCAAATGAGTTCCGACTTTGTTATTTTTAATGAATAATAATGAAGTATATTTTCTCGAATTAAAAAAGATATTTTTCTCCCGATTTCAAAAATATATAGTTTGCCTACATTTGGTTTCATATTTTTTAATTTATTTTTGGGAGATATAGTAGGCGTTGGATTTATAAGAATTTTATTTTATGTGACAAAAGTTAATTTTAATTAAAAAACTATTAATCTGGGACATTTCATAATACAAAATGTTAACAGCTAAGACAAATTACTGATGTAATGATGTAAATTAATAAAAATATACCAAAATATAATAATTTCAAAGTTAATTATTGCAAAAAATTTGAAACCAAACATAGGCAAACTATATATTTTTGTTCCATTTAAAATGACAAAGTCGGCACTCATTTGTTACAAACACTTCGAAAAATGACTTTTTTCCTCTCATTTCCCACTGTGCGACGTTGCGATAATACAGCTTTAGAATTATAATGCGGGGTTTGTAGGTGTGCATAAATAGTTAAACCTATTGTTGCCTAATTTAATACTTTTACTGTATTTCTTTCTTTAGCCGCCAATAATTGTCATTTTTTGTTAATACTTATAATTTTATACATCCTCCACAGTTAAGGCTTCAACACATTTGAGGTTTGCTTTCGCAGTCGATTGCGGTCCACAGTTGACGCGATCTTTCATAACTTGTACTCCCCTTGTAATATGTATCTGTAGTTTGTGTACACTACATGTCCTGAAATGACAGAAGTGTATGAGATCATTGCAAATGGCCTAAGCTCAGATCACGACCATCTGCGACCGCGAATCTCAAATGTGTTTCCGCCTTTAAAAACACTCAAACTGTAGGAATATATATTTTTTTAATCTGTATATTGTATCAATGCGTTTTGTTTTATTTCGCGCGTAAATCTGAAATATATACGGACAGAAAATACGAAAACACGCTAATTAAGACCTTGAAAATAAAATTCTACTTTGCCGTCTCTCTTTTCTTTCTCGTAAATTGTAAGTCTGTTATCAACTTATATTTAAATGGCTAACTGAAGAAAAAGTTTTTATTTCTTATTGATATAGAATTTATTTTTAAATTTTTGGAAGAAATTACGAAATGATATTTTCCAGATTTTGTCTTTTGTGTACAGAAAAAAAAAAAAAAAACTTTATTGTTGGCACAGCATTATGTAGAAATTATTTTTGATATGTTTTCAGACAATAAGGAGCTGTTGCGGAATCCAGGAGATAATTCTGTAAATATTTCAGATGCAAACCTTTCACTCCTGACGAAGTTATCAAACGATAGTGAAACGTTGAGAGTATTCATTCCATTTTTAACAGTGTCCTTTTAAAGTTTAAAAACTATTTTCTTTCAGTCAATAGGAATTCTGTACAAAAATTATAATTCGAAATTAGAAAATAAATTGCAGGTTGCAATAATAAAATGTAAAACGTAAACAAAACAACTTACAGTTATTATTCAACGTAAAAACAAAATATGTCATACTGCTAGGATTGCCAGGTTACAAAGTGTCCCGATTTTGCGTCTTAAAATTTTAAGCTCTGAGTTTGTTTTATTTTGATTTGTTTGAAACAGGAAATGCTGAGACAATTGGTTACAACTATGGAGTTCTGTATTCGTATTGCGTAGATTTTCTAATAAACATACGGAGTATAAGATCAGCTGTGCTAACACAAGTATGGCTATTTACACTTACACACAGTGAACACAATTGAAAATAGAATAGTATCACAAGAATATACAGGGTGTGTCATTAGTATTGATTTCTTCAACAGCATCTTAACTGTTAATTATAAAAGAAAACATCTTATACAAAAGGTATTTGTCTATAATTAACTCTATATCAGAAAATTATTTTCACATATACAGCATGTTACATAAGTGAATTATCTACCAAACTTATACTTTTTTAAATTAAATATACCAATTTTGACAGATCTCTTACAAACTTACAACTGTAGCCCAAAATCGAAATCTACAGCTCTTCTATTGAATTAAAGAGCTAAAATGTAGAAGTATTTTGTTCATAATCAGCGGCGAATATTTACCTAACTAATTATAAATATCGTGTGGAATATTCCCTATGAGTAAAAGTAACATTTTTGATGTATGTTTGCATAGAAACAATTTAAACAATTAAATAGCTATAGTATAATCCAACTTCTGATAACCACATTTCAAGAAAATAAAGAAAAAAGAAATTACATTTATTAAATTACATTTATTAAATTGCATTTATTAAATTTCACTGAAGTATTGACATTTATAAGTAACCCGAGAACATAAGTTCACTACAAGGAATTCTTATAACTGAAATTTATTAATTGCTAAAATTCAAACAAGAAACTTCGAAATATAATTTTTACCTAATGAAAATTTTATTCCGTTAATCCTTCAATTTGTTTTCAACATTTAATCGATATCTTAGGAACTACTGAATGTTGGCTAATGATTTTTAGCTGATTTTTTGGAAATACATGATGTTGAAAATAAATTAAGGATTAATAAAGGATAATAAAGGAAAATTTCTTGTTTTCGTAAAATGCATGGACGAAGGAATCAGATTTTAAAAAAATGTTTGATACATACACGTATTTTTATAATATTCGAATAAACTTTACTTTTAATTCTTGCAATAAGATAATTTTCATGTTAAAATATCCTCACAAATTAGTTTGAAATTATTCATAACTGTAATAGAAGACTCCATTGTTAGGATTTTTTTTATCTGTGATGTTTGCCCAATGTGGTCCTAAGTCATAGACTTGTCAAGACCTCAGGAGCGGGAGTGTATTTTTGATGTGTGTAAAGTCTTCAATGGCTTTCTTCCTTCCAAACCTCCTCGCCGTTGAAGGGGAAGCAGTGTCAAATTTTCTGCCCAACACTGAAGGGTACCTGAAGTGAGTAACGACCCCCGAGAAAATCTCGAGCGGGTACGAACCCACGACCTCACGATTGCAAGGCCTGTCTCTTACCACTGGACCTTTCAGTCGTTCAAGAGGATTAATAGTCAAAATTATTTAGATTTTTTTTCAGTTGATTGAGTAAGGTAACATTCATAGAATCGTAAATGTAAATATTTAGTTTTTAATTAATCTTTTTGTTCCTTAAAAAAATAATGCATTTTCGATTTTTGTCCACAGCTCGACGTCCTGTGTGACAGATTGAAAATCAAGCATCAATTAAAAAATTTAAAAAATACAAAATAGGGCCGTTGAAACGTTAGATAAACTAAAATTGCACAAGTGCAACATCACATTTCTTCTATCAAAATTAAGTTCGGGGTTTGATTTCATTTGCTTCTGAGTAATTGGTAATAATTGCTACCAAAAAGAAAAAAACACAAACTTCGGACCGCATTGAAATAATTATTAAAGAAATAAATGAAATAATTGAGAATCAAGAAAAAATTTCTGTTTTTATATCCATATTATTTTGACACTTAAAGCCGGACAGCCACTACGAGCGAAGCTAAGCTTAACGAAACTAAGTTTTGCTCCAATGTAATCTAATGGAAACGTACATTAGCCCAACTTCGCTTCGCTTAGCTTTAGTTGCCGCGTTTACGTAAGATTACATAGGAACTAAATCTATTTTAAAAACACCATTTGTAGCACACTTTTCGAAAGACACCATATATGGATACTAAAAAAAAAATGCTGAAACAATAGGCAATAAAAAGAACAGAATCTAATGGCACAAAATCTTAAATACTAATTTACTGTAAAGATTAATTTAGTAATAAATCATTACATTCAGCTTCCTTATTAAACCAGTCTCCATTATACATATTATTTGCATAATATACCTTCTGTGATCTGATGTGAAGATTAATTTTTTATGCACTTTTTTTCAAACATATCGTACTGAAAAGCCAAGGCTTTTATTTATTGCCGATATTAGTCCTCTGACTTGCAACAAAAAATATGTAACCATATTTGAAATATGCTTTCAGCGACTTGATAGACCGGTCCAAAAAAACTTCTTTTGCAAAGACCATTTCTATATCAAGTAGCAGCACATTCTAATTTCTATTTTATTTCAATGCCCGTCACTTTAAATATACGATGGTGAAATGAAACGCGTTGACAGAGACGTGAATTCATTTTTGTAAATGTTGATTTATTAAAAAAAAAATACATGCGCATATATTTCGGTGCGAACGGTTCAGATAATTTTATAAAAACGAACTCCATCATCATTTATCTTTCAGTTAAAATTAGCGTTCATGTTTGATATTTAACTTAAACAAACGAGGAGATTTTAGTTTTTAGTAAACCAGATCTGCTTGCGTTTCAATTTAATAAATTGTTAAAAGTCGATATACTGATTACACTGTTACTTGAATATGTGTTGCGTGTGTACAAAATTCATAAAAAAACTTTTGTTTGTTTAAGTGTAGGTACCTACTTAAAAAGTATTAATAAACTGTACATCTTTCATTAATAAGCTTTAGTATTTCTTGGTTAAGTACATGTTTAAATAATTCAAGAGCACTCTCGAAGTATTTCCATATCCTTTATTATAGGCAGAGGTTTTGAAGATAATTGAAAGTCGTAATCTAATCGACGTCATATTATGAGCAATGTTCACTGCGTTATTAAAGGATGTCGATTATTTTACGACTTTCAGTTATCTTGAACGGCTCTAAAACTGATGAAAATATTCAGTTCCTTTCATTGTAAAATTGTAATTGTAAATATCGGTAAGTATATAATCAAAATTAAGAAATATAAAACATTGGTTAAAGAAAAACCTTTTATACTAACACACACACACACACACACACACACACACACACAATACATAAATGAGTTACTATTACTCCACTTGCAACAATTACACTTTCCAGCAAGAATCCAAGGAAAATATTACATGCTGGTGTGTTCCGCTGTAATTACATTTGCCCAGATAATCTGAAACTATTCTCGTAAATTTTAAATCCTGCAAACAGTTATTGTAATGTCGTAGCGTGGAATGCTATGCTTTTAATGACATACACAAACGTAAGCAATTTTGCGAATCTAGGCACCGAGCACAAAACAAACCGCGAATTACTGCGCAAGAGGACCCTCGGGATGGAATCAAATAAGCCGAAATATTTCCATTCCCTTTCTTAAAACCGTGGAAGGATTTCACTGTGAATGTTAATTAAATTTAGTTTAATTATTTTA
The DNA here is from genome assembly GCA_036172665.1 of Prosopocoilus inquinatus. Lineage (NCBI taxonomy): Eukaryota > Metazoa > Arthropoda > Insecta > Coleoptera > Lucanidae > Prosopocoilus > Prosopocoilus inquinatus. The sequence continues at coordinate 26,427,539 of CM069876.1, read as the reverse complement.
AATTGTGAATATCTGAAACAAATTATCATTAAATAAGTGAATGTTTGAATGATTTCTTTGTATTTATTTATATTATTATAAAATTTGATATACAGTCTGACCATTTTTCGAGTGCCGCTATGGGGGTCTCGCTTATCTTAAGAGATACTAAGTTGGTTAAATTGGGATAAAGTTGCGCATTTTCGTGCTGAATAATAATCTGAAAAGAAATTTGAAATATCTTCAATAGTTTTGAAAATATCCCAAGAAAACAAAATTTCTGATTTTCGTTTTTAATTTTTTCACGATAAAATAATCGTACTAGGCATTTCTAACCAAGATACTGCGTGGTATGATTAAAAAGACTATTTACTTTTACTTCAAGTACGAGCCTTTGCTTCAAAGTATTTTGTGGAGTATAATCTTTTACATGAAGTAAATCCTTCAATAGGAAACTTTTACTTAGGTTAGAAGTATAAACTACAGTAAGTGCTAGGACGTGTTTAACCTCAATCGATTCAATTGTTATTCTATTACTTTTTCGTAATATGGTACCAATAATCATGGAGCAATACCATATACTTCATTCCCTAACAAGTACGCGTCATTATTATTTCCAGGAAAAAATGTGTGAACGGTTGAATATTCTCCCCTGTGAATTTGAAATTTTGTCTTTTCCTCATTCTGAAGAAAACACACCCAAACATTTTTCGTCAATACAATTTTTTGTGAAACATCTTTAATTATTTTGAAACGGTTGTTTGATATACACCCACTCCTACACCAACACCTTATTGAACCCAGGATCACCTAGAGATCTTAAATATCTCTCTATTTTTGCAACATTTGACAAAGCGGCTGCTCGTTTGAATATGATTTCCTAAGAACTTGTCTGCTATCCATTCAACATTTTCTGCATTACAGCTAAGAGTAGAATGTTATCTAAAATAATTGACTTGCCTAAATATTTTTCTATGCAGTACCTCCCAGTTCCTTCCATGTTCACATATTTCCCTCCTTTTGCTGCCATAATTGACAGAAACACCTATTTCTCACACTTTTTCAATCGAAGTAACATTTGTGAAGTTGCTCTATGGGTTGCTTCTTAAAAACTACACCAAACACTCCAAGGTGGAGGAAATACTAGAAAATACTAGACAGCACTAGCAATTACTATAGCATTGACTTGTATATACCGAAGTAAATAAAGCAAACTATGAAGTAATTGCTCCTAGTACTTACTTTAGTCTTACTTAAAGAATAATGTGGAGTAAAAGCTGTAATTTTTAGTATTTACTTGTAGTAAAAGCTCTACAATGGAGCATTTACTTGGAGTAAAAGCAAATACTCCTTTTAATCATACTACCCATTATTGAGACACTTTTTTACGGAGAATTCGAATAAGGCATTCCCTTTTCAATAATTTTCAAGATGATGGAGAAACACCTGATAACTTCAATTCTCCTTCTCGATTCTAGTTAATGTTAAACGCGGTTTAAACCAACAGTGAGCAACTCAGCCTAAGAGTCAAATAAGGGGTTTGTTGATGGTAGTTGAATATCCTGGCCTTTCGGAAGCATAACGCTAATGAAATTTCTAGTTAGAGGAGAGAGGCTGGCGATGAAAGCTTTTTTCTTCTAAAGAGTCGATATTAAAAAAGGTTCAGAATCCCTGGTCTAGACTGTTTGGATACCGTTTACCGAGAAATATATTCAGGACTATCAGATTTAAGAAAAAAGGAATATTATATCTTGGCGTACAGGCTATAACTCACATACCTGTTCTGAAAATATTCTAGTCGATAAAATTCGAAATTTAAATTCAAACTGAAGTCAAAAAGTTTGACAAGTGCATTCTCGATGTTAAATAAACCTCAAGAAAACAAAAAACAACAAGAAATCGAATTGGAAAATTTCCTTTATAATTTCATTTGTCGAGTTGCAAAAGGTCAAGACATAAAAAAAGACAGATTGAGTAATAATTGAATATGACAAAAATTGATATAAAAAGTAACCGGAATCGAATTTACTCATCTTATCCCACAGAAGTTAGGTGCGGACTTTAATTTCAGATTAAGAATTTAAAGGTATTAAAATTTATTCACGTTTCCAATAATAATAAGTTCAGTTCGTATGTATGTTTGCACGCTGTCGACGTATACATATAAACAATTAACAGTACAGGACGTATTGCACCACATATTTATCTTGCATACACATTTTAAGCTATATTTCACAAACTAATTACAGCCGATTTACAAAAAAAATAGTTGCATGCTGGAATTTTAATGCATTTACAGCCGTGTGTAAGTTTTAATTGGTTTATTATTTTTTTTTCTGAAGAGGTAAGTGTTCTAAAAAGATATTTACCTGCATAATCATGCACGAAACTGTAGGAAGCATTTAAGGGCGTTTCCTTCTTACACGCCCATGTTTATGACCATATTGATACTGACGATAATTTAGTACACAGATAATCTATGAGGATAGTGGCTCACATTAAGACAATCGTGTGTGTTTAAATAAAAATACGCCAACATCAATTATGTATTTAACTAGAGAATTGATGGGGCAACGTTTGAGATTACATACATTACATAGACAATACATAATTACCTATTACAAACATAGAGTAGATTAAAATGCTTTATAAAAGAAAAATGTTGACGATATAATACCGCAAGTTAAATTTGTTTCAATAGCGGTTCGTAGATAGTTGGAAACGGTCAAATTCAGCGAAGTCAACTTCGACAGCTCCAGTAAATGTATAGCCTGACTTTCAACAGTTCTGAACTAATCAGGAACGGTTGCTATAACAAACCTGTAACTTCAGGTCACAAATACAAAATTTCGTTTTATAAATTTGGTGAAATATGAATAAGAGTAGAAGAAACTAAAAACTGTCATAACAAAGAACATTATTAAAAAAAATATTCAACGAAGATTTTGAAATAAAACAACGACTTATCACCTTTTATTATTGTGAAAATATTGTATTAGTACTGTTTTTAATTAAAGTAAACATGACAACATTTTAAGCTCCTTTACTAACCATTTTTTGAGAATTTCTTACACTTTTGCTATTTTTTTTTTTTAATTTTTGTTGCAAATCGTTTTTGATTGCAGTGGATCCCTCGAGCTTTCTCTGTATACTGTTTCAGCTCTATTTAGGGCGTCTTCAGCAGAAGCGTAGCTCGAAATTTCCACTACAAACCAAAACGACTTGTGAGAGGATATTCGCACATGCGATGTAAAAGTAATGAAAAGTTTAAATAACGACATCCTGCAATGGGTGATTTATTATGTAACAAACTGGTTTCAATTTGTCAATCCTAATCGAATGCGGTCTATTTTGTAACATTGATAATAATAACTTGATACATAACAATTACTGCTATGAATCAAGTGACCTTACAAAATCAGTATTCTGTAAATAGTTTCATAACAACTTGCAATCCATATCACGTGTGATATTGGTATGCATCTTGCTTTTCATTATTTTTATAAGCGACAAATTTTATTTTAAAGTAGGACACTACAAGATGAAAAATTGTTTTCTGTTTTACAGCAATAATGGCCAGAATATTAAGCCGGGTGGAAGAGCCGGAAGACGAGCACACCAAAGGATGGACGAAGTTTATGATGAGCGTCGAGTCAATATACAAAAAATCCAGAGAATCAAAAATAAAAAGAGGCACCATGGTCCTAGTGATTCCAACTACCGATTTAGCCTGTAAATGCCCCAAAATAAAAACACACAAGTAAGTTTTTATTTTTTAGGTTTAATATTTTAAAATGCAAAGAGCCAAATCTCCCTAAGTTACCCAGCTGGCACAGTGTAGTCGAAATTACGTCATTTTTAAGTTATTTTACATCATTGATGTCATTTGTCCCGAACGTATTAATAACGTCGTAAAAGTGACGTCATTAGCACGTCAATCGAAAGTGATAAAATGTTACTCTGTTTATTTTTGAAAATTATTAGTTTAAAAACTTTTTTGGGACTAAACAAAAAGTGTAAATAAATACTTTGAATATTTCTGAAGTCAATTATGCCAAAATTAATATTAGAATTGTTAAATTAAGGGAAATAATAACATGTATATAGTTGTGAATACAAGATGGCGAAATTTTACCGTTTGGTAACTAATGCAGCATGAAAAATACTTAAGCCATACCGATAATTTTGAAACGAATAACGAAGTCACGACGAGATCATCTCAAAGTAATTCTCAACGACCTAGTAAGTTATTATAAAGAAATAACTTTTGTGAAAATGTTATTTCACTTTTTTATTCACTTGACGCTCAAGTTTTGTAAAAAATTTGAATGTCTTGGACTCACGATTTATTAAACACTTTGGTTGCTTGTTATGTTTGCATAAAGCAACGTTGGAACAAGAAATACCCCTACATAAATTTGGCCGCAACGTGGGAGCGAAACACGTTACTTCGTCGTCATTATCACGTCATTATGTCGTAACAATTGGCATCAAAGGTACGTTATCTATGTCCATGACGTGATATGGCTTGACTTAAGACGTCACGTCGCTCAGACGTCTTTTGGGTGTTAGGAAGACGTTATATTAATGAGAAAAATGACGGCATTACAACGCCCTTTTCACACCACTCTGCTAGCTGGGTATTGCGCCAATTGATAATCTTGCGACGTATTTACCATCGTCATAAAAATTTACTTAAGGACTTTTTCTGTTGAGAGAAATAAGAATTACATACTACATTGGAGCTCGTCAATAAGGACCGGACTGATAGGTCGTAAAAATGTTGAAAAGAGCACCTAATTTAGGTGACTTCATTAAGAACTTAGGTCTTTATTTTCTTATGTAGGTTCTTAAAAAGGTCCATTAAAATTAAATAAATAAATACTTTCGAAGCAGGCCTGTCCATCATCAGTGCAGCTACAAACTTAATAATGTTAAACTAGTGAACATCTCTAAAGTTATAACATTCCAAATGTTTGACAAAAGTTGACAATCTAAAAATGTTTTTTTTGAACTCATTAATTGTTTAATGTTTAAAAAAATATTTTTGGATTGTCAACTTTTATTGTTAAATATTAGAAATGGCAAAACTGAAGACTGGACTAATTCAGTTGACTTAATTATGAAATTAGGTTTTTATTTTCTCATTGTAAGTACTTAAAAAAGTTCAATAAAATTAAATAAAATATTAAAATTAATAGCATCATCCCGAATTTTGTATAAAATTAAATTGCGCAAATTATTTTGACCGGGTGTAACGCCTAAAGAAAGCACTCTTAACATTTTGAGTGTGGTAAGTGTCTACCACGAAACCGTCTTTAATATCACAGTAAATTCATTGTAAACGAAAAGTAGCACAAAAATGTTATTTACACAAAAAAAAATTAATGTTTTGATCATTGACTTGCCACAAACTCTGCAGAACTACCTACAATTCTTTCACAGATTTTAACTTTTGACTTATTTTTTTATTACTCATACGATTATGTCAGTCACATTCAGGGTAATGATAATTCATGTTCCGAGGTGTCGGCTTCTTTACATACAAAAATTTGTATTTTTCCAAAGAAACCCAAGCAGCAAGGTGTCGTCTTTTTCACGTCAAAAATTGGTCATCGTTTACGTCGAATCACCAATGTCAATGACGTATTAAAGACGTAAAAATGACGGGCAAATGTCACAGCCCGACGACGTCATTTTTGTACGTCAAATAGTCGTGTATTTTTGACGTCATTTTTAATTGTATTATCTTTGATGCATAAGAACCAAGAAACTAAATCATATTTTAATTTTTATTCAAATATCAGTACATATGTATACACATATCTACGAACAATAAATAATATTTTAAATAAATTCATACATATTTTTTAAAATTCCAAATAATTCCACATAAAAAGCTATTACTATACAGTTTGATTCTACTCTATAATGAAATAAAACAATTGAAGTAAGTGCCCAATTCCTATCACAAGGACCGTTAAAATATTAATATAACAGGTCATGAAATATGAGTTACTAATACCCACCTTCTTTATACAGTTTGCTAATAACTAAAACAAAGCCAGTACACGTACAAGTAGAATATACTTTAGTTAGCTAATACATAATAAATTGACGTTTAAAAACAAATCGCACTAAACTTAAGCACCACAGACACTATGATTACGATACGCAAGAACAATGTCCCAATGTCGAGTGTCGGCGCATGCGTCGCATACCCCGTATTACAAGTCTAGTAAATTTCTTATGTATTAAAATGGTATTAATTAATAAATTCAATCATGTTTAGAATTTATACTTTCCTACAAAATCTAATATCTTGTCAAATCTATAACTAAATTTATTATCAAAACGAAACTTTTAAAATTAGTGTCAAATTTATGTTATCAAAGTGATGTTCTTATTCACGTGATTTATAAACGTCAAATTTTAAACAAAATTTTTACTAAAAAATGACGTTTAAAACTGGTCATTCGACGTCCTTGGCCAATTTTGACCAAATAATGACGTGATAAAAACGACTGGTTGCTGCTTGGGAAGGGTATTGTTTAGGTGAAAAAAAGACAAGTTAGGTAAAAAAAAGTTGCAATAGGTGAAAAAAATTGGAAAGAAAGATAATTTGGGTGAAATAACATTTGGTCAAATGATTCTATTTCTGCTGAAACGAAAAGTTATGAGCAATTCCACGGTAATGTCAACCTGAGTGATCATTTTTTTATTTTTATCGTCCATGTAAGTGACAGAAATATATTTGTGTATCTCATTTTAGAAAATTATTTATCACTTAAAAACTTACAATCTCTCTCTACAAAGATTTATCTTAATTTTCTGTTTTGAAACATTTAGAAAACAACGTTACTTTGTATTAAATTGGCGTCACTCGACAAATCAGGCTGGAATTTAATGACGCTTGCAGTCTACAACGACAGCACGTTCCCCTCTGTAAAAGTATTTCGGCCCTAATTGGAGCCTCATCAGCAGAAATGAACCTCGAGAACTCCACCGCATCGTAAAATTCATTGTAATATCTGAGGTAACATCTGGTGCAAGTAAAAGTAAACGCCTCTTAAGGGAATTTTGCTTAATTTTATCATAGTTTTATAAAACAAATCTCACTACATATTTTGATAATTATTTGTGACGTAGCCCATTATCCAGCATTACTAAATCAAAGCCGGACACAGAATTGCGGTTAAAGTCGTTTACGTTTCTGTGCACCCGATCGATGGTACCGCTGTAATCATAAAATCTGAGTATAGCGAAATGAAGATTTTGACAATGTTTGTCACCTATTTGCCAAAAAATTCTCATCTAATCTCAGGTACTAACAGATAATTCAGTTATAATACTTGTTAATACTTGCTCGAATGCTGATTCCATCTTGCATTCTCGTTTGAATTATTGCCTTCTGAATTGCATTGAACTAGACCATTTTTATTTGGTTTGCCAAAATTATGTTAAAGTTCAAAATTTTACTTTAAAGCACACTTCAACCAATTATTTTGAGTATAGTTGGCTTTTATGGTTATGATGTCAATAAAAATAGAATTCAGAAGTAATCCAGAGCAATTCTTGCAAAATGCTTCATTTTCTGTGAAAGATTTTGGCTAAAAGCGAATAGATGATTAACTAATTATTATTAATTGATTCTAATTTATCATTTTGCAAGAAATTTTCGTATTATAATATGTTTTACTTGTTTTATTTCGCAATGTCGCATAAGTGACAAATCAGTGTCGTGTAAGTGACGTGAAATTTTTCGATTTATTTTATTACTAAGAATTTATTTATGTATTCCAAATCTGTAAATCATCAACCTAGTATTTTTTACTCCGTACAATATCAATAGTTTTTTAAACAATTACATAATTTCAGAGAAAATTACAGTTTTTAAAAACGTGCTTTAACTTAGATTGCACACCGGTCGCGTAAATGACGGTGAATTTCATAAAGTAAACGTTACTTTAAACGTTTCTTTAGCGTGTTCAAACACAGCCATTCGTAATAGAGTTAATATATATTAAATAGGATAAAACTCAAAAAGCACACTACGAATGTCGTGTAAGTGACATTGTGGAAGTGGAATTGCCCTCAATTGTCCCCAACAGGACAGAGTTTATAAATAAATTTTATTTCCAATATTGTAATTTTTATTTACTGCCAACAGGAAGAAAAGAGAAGGTTAGGTCTAATTTTGTACAAAATTCTCTCAAATTCATTTAATGTATTCTGAAAATAAACTGATTAATATGAATAACATTTGACGAATTCTCAAACTAAATTGGTAAACCTGAATTACATATGATATAATCTGAAACTAAATTGATAAATCTGAATTATATGTGATACATTCTGAAATAAAATTAACAAATCTGAATAGCAATTAACGAAATCTTATTTACAGTTAGAAAAGGTGTAGTGTTGTTTTTTTTTTGTTTCAGTTTTTATAATATCTACACCCTTTTAAAATGTAGTTCAGAAAGTAAGAGATTAATTTCAGAAAGTGTCAATTGTATTTCAGAAATGTATAATGTGTTTCAGACTGTATTGCTTCTACGTAATTCAGAAAAGAAAAATAAATTTCTGAAAAGGTCAAATGTATTTCAAAGAATATCCATTTGTATTTCACGTGACGTTCTCTAAAATACAGTTTACCTAATCTGAACTGCACTGAAATACAGTTTACCTAATCTGAACTACTTTGTGAAATACAATTCACTAATCTGAAATACAACTGAAATTATCTGAAACACAATTGGAAAAAGTGTAGTTTCCGTCTTATTGTAATATATGCAAAACATAAAATGACATCACTGAATCTGTATCTAAATTTACGGACCACTTTCACTAAACACCCTATACGGTGGTGTCGAAAAGTTTTAAGACGAAATGAAATACCCCTGGCCGTACGAATATCCGTACTTTGCAATTATGAACCTTAACATTTAGCCGCTGACCTGCTTGTATGGTATGGCCGGCGGCAAGCCTAATAAATAAATATTGATTACGGTTTCCAGTAATAATAACATGTATCGTTGGTCTTATGACAATATACACACAATGGAATGATTATCTCTTTGGGTAGTATGTGTTCTGCGTTCCATTTCACAACGAAATTAAACAAAACTTTCTGACATAAGAAATTGTTCAGTACTAAAAGATAATTAGTTCGCAGCTTCTTATACACAGAGAAAAATCAATAATAAAAAGTAACACAAATTGTAGTCAGAATAAAGACAGAAACAAATTGTAACAAATATTAACACAATTGTAGTAAATATTAGCACAATTGTAGTAATTAGTCCGACAATTGTGCGAATATTTGCTACAACTTGTTTCCGTCTTCATTCTAACTACAATTTGAGTTACTTTTTACTAATGATTTTTCTCTGTGTACCTACACACTAAATTGGGATAATACACGGTATTACCGAAATTTTCCAGAATACCAATATTTTACAAATGTAATAGGATGCAGAGGTATAAAATCATTCCTGCGCAAGATACTTAAACAGGATTAAATATTAGGGACAATATCCTACTTAGTATTAATTTTCATTTTCTTATTAGATGCTTAAATTCCTCAATTTGTATTTAAATTCCCGGTTTCATGAACAGAAATTTGCATCACTTTTAAGAATATTCTTTATCATACGTTTTCATGAATTAATTAATATAACAGTAAGGTCCGATTTCATAATAGGACTTTAATTTTAAAGTTATTTTAACCTAAAAAAAATACATTCTTAAATTGACTTAACGCTTCCTTAAAGACTGATTATGAAAACTGCTATAAGTCCAATTAAAAATTAAGGTGTCATTAAAAATACTTTGTTACTCATTCGATTTATACAGAAAAAATAGGTTAATAAAATAATCTTGGTTTATTTAACTCGTTTTGTTTAACTCTGTATAATAGTTTGATTTAAATTAGCGTTGGAAATTTTTAATTGCAACACATGAAACATAAAAAGTATTTTCCTTTTCTGATCACTTCGTTTATTTATTATTCAACAACAATAACACGTTCAAACTTAAACTTAAATTTAAATACATTCCGAACTTATGGCAGTTTAAAACATTTTGATTTAATATCTTTCAATTTTGTTAACAATTTAAATATGAAAATCTAAATTGAATCATAAAAAAAGAATATAACAAAACCCGGGTAGGTATTATTTTTATTAACATTAAACTAAAACAATTAACAAACTAAACATGACTTCACAAAATATAACTATATACCTGAATTAATTTTATTAATAATTACTGTCATAATACATTACAAATTACGCAGTTCTCATTACCTGGAATTTCCTTGTTCAATGCTTAACAGATTACCTGCTCTCGTGAATGAATTTTATGACCCTGCTCATCCCCTGGTCAAGAGAGGGAGAGAGAAACGGGGAGGCTCGAATGCAGAAGGTTCTAAAATCAGACGGGCTATTTCAATAAGGCTCAAATTCCAACAGATTTACTGCTTTTCGTCTTAAAACTTTTCGACAGTAGTGTACAATAAAATAATTCCAGTACGTGAATATTTTCAGTGTACCGGGTGTCCCGCGCTATGTGCTCACTCTTCTAGAATCTTTATTTATTAATCAATTAACGTGAATTTTGTAGACAATACATTAAACAAAAACTGGAATTTCCAGTCGTAATTCATACCAAATAGATCATATTTTCTTTGAAAGTCATTTGAAATAAAGGGAGTGTAAAATTTCAATAATACATGTAATACATGCTCTGTTGAACTAAGCTAAGAAAGATATGAGGTTCTATCGAAAAAAATGGGTTAAGACCTAATGAAGATTTCAAATACTGTAAAAATGTTAAAAATTAAAATACTAGAAACACTTGATTGCATTACATCAAAAAAATGCGATTCATAGCTTTCTAGATTGAAAAATAAAAAAGTTTTCTTTTCGTTGTCATGGAAACCAAAATTAACAATTGATACGTATTCGGATTTATAATGATCCGTAAATTTCAAATATGTAAAAATATGTAGGGTATTCCATTTAAAATAAGAAAGTTGATATCACTTCCGGCGAAACAGGAAGTCCTATGACTAGCGGTTTGTCAAAAAATTCCAGTTTTTGTTTAATTTATTGTCTCCAAAATTCAAGTTAATCGATTAATAAATAAAGATTCTAGAAGGGTGAGCATATGGCGCGGGACAATCTGTATACTCTACAGGGAGATTCAGGCAACCCTTTCATTAAAAGTTTACGGACTTCTCCTTTGAATTTCTGTTTCATATCTTTCAGTTATAAGTTAACGATGTGGATCTATCAAAATATAATATTTTCAAATTTCGGACACTTCCGCTTATACCGGAAATTGCTGTCAACTTTCTTATTTTAAATGGAATACCCAAATTTTTAATGCTTTTTTGAAATCCTCATAAAATTCTAAAAATATTTTGTGCAACATGTGATACAAGAAAAATTAACCGTTTCCGAAATATTTTCATTCTTTAAAAATACCTCAGACTTGCAGAACCTTGGTTATGATACTGCCATCGTTGTGCATCAAAAACCATGATGCCCATTTTTGGCCTGTGGTAGGCTACAATAACATTCTTTCAGATCATGTCCAGTTTTGCACTTGATTACTTACAGGTGGTTGAAAAGTAACTTCTATTCGAACTAATTTCAACTGTCGAAAAGTCGTGTTTTTTAAATGGAACGCCTAGTATATTTTTATACCATGTGACTCAGGATTAAATGTTCTTTCGTTCTGTATTAGCATTCCCTAAACCTATCTCTTAAAGTTCACTCGTTATCGATGATTTCTTTTTAGCACGTAATTTTTTTTCACTTTTCGGTATTATTTTTAAATAGTGGGCTATGAAAAAAAAAATCTATTACAAAAAAAAACAATTTAATCGCTACGACGAACCAAAAAATGAAGAATCAAACACAGACATGTTAAATGTATTTGATGATAAAAAAATCGGCAATTCAAGAAGTTAATAAAAAAGTTGTTGTATCAAGGAAAATGCTTTATTACTTAGATACAGTAGAAAGTTATTACTAATACATAATAGCCGAAGACAACTTAGAGCCAATATTATAACCAAAAATTTGTGTATTATTTTTAATATTTCTGATTTATTTATTAGTTTTCATAAAATTTTGTATTGTAAGTGTAAATTTCTCCTTGTAAATGTGTAAATAGTCATACCAAGAATTCTAATACATGCGGCATATGTAAACAAAAAGATCAGATGATAGATATGTATTTAAATATTATTTGTCGGTTTTTAAAATGAAATTGAAATTACAGTCAGAAATTAATTTAGAAAACCACAGTTTGTTAAATTTTCATAGCACACTATTTAAGAATAATATTGAAAAGTGAAAAAATTGATGTGTCAAACAGAAAATCATCAATAGAAAGAGAAAGGTAAGAGATGGGTATAGGGAATGCTAATACAGTTCGAAAGAACATTTAATTCTGATACTTATGGTATAAAAAATACTGGGTGTTCTATTTAAAAAACATGACTTTTCGATAGTTGAAATCAGTTCGAATAGAAGTTACTTTTCAACCAGCCCGTAAACGATTTTGTGTAAAATTAGGTATGACCTGAAAGTTTATGAACATAGCCTACTACAGGCCAAAAATTGAAATTATGACTTTTGGTACACCAAGATGAAGATCATAACCAAGGTACTGCAACTTTGAACTTTTTTTAAAAAATGGAAATATCTCTAAAAATGCAATAAAAAATTGGGTATTCCATTTAAAATAAGAAAGTTGACAGCAACTTCCGGTAGTGCCCGAAAGTTGGAAATATTATATTTTAATAGATCATTATCGCTAACTTAAAACCGCAAAATACGAAATAGAAATTCAAAGAGAAAGTCCGTAAACTTTTAATGAAAGTGTTGCCTAAATCTCCCTGTATATCAGGTGTCCGGATTTCGTAAGAAAAACATGGTAATTTTTGTATTTGAAGAAATAGAGAGATGGTTATATTAGTAAAAAAGTGCAGGTTCGAGAGCTCATTGATAATCAATTTTAAATTTTATTTGTAATGGTGGCCAACTATATTTCGATGGCATAAAAAATTTTAGAGCTGTACAACATAAAGTTCTGTTATTTAAAGTATTATAAAAATAAAATGGAAATTGTAATGACTTGTTCTTTACTTGCAACTTTTTTTTCCAGGTCATATTTGTTGCTAGGACGTGAAAGGGACGATTCTCCGGCTGGAATTGTTTCAGGAATCGTAGGAGTAACACAGCGCTCAATCGCAATAGAATGGAAAGATGAATGGGACCAACGCATGCGTAGGTTTCGACGTCGGGCTCGTAAATGCCCATGAATAAAGTCCTAAAATTTATCGCAAATTACGTGAAACTAACCTGTAGAGCGCATCTCTTGCTTCGCTGTATTTATACTAAATTAAATTACAATATAAGGACTGTGTCACTGTGATTTATTTACCCCTTACAGTATTTTTGCGTCATAGTTTCCTCATGAAGTAGCCTAACGAAACGCCTTAGTGAAGTGATTTATTTAAAAAAAAAGAGAGAACGAAAGGAATAAGTTCGTTGAAAACCGTTAAACTAAGGAGTTTTTTATGTTACTTAATGAATAGTTAATTTGCTCGAAAATTATTTATTAAATTCTACTTACTAATAATTCTTCATGCAATGTACCAAATGCATTTATAATAGTTGTACGAACCGTTTTTCAATTGAATAAGTTTAATGATTTGTACAGATTAGCAAAAATATCTCGATGTTTATATATAAGTTATTTATTTTTATTTAATAAGTTTGAATGAATGCATGAGTTGACGTAAATAGTAAAGCATGTTCTCTTCATTTGCTGGAAGTCATTATAGATAATGATTTACGCCATTAACGTATTAAATTGCCTACAAATAAGTTGTTTTTAAAATGTGAATTTGATTTTTAAGCAAATGAAGATGGGAGTAAGTAAGTTCGTGTGTATGAAATAACTAATATTAATAAATTGTACAGTATTATAAATTTAATTAATATAAATATTCCATAATAATAATAATATTTAGCCTTGTATGTTTATGTAATGTTATAACTAGTTCCTAGTTTCCTAGAAGCCATAACTAAATTAAATGTTTTCAAGAAATTAATAACAGTAGAATCATAGATTATATGATAGTATTCGGTGTTGCCAACATATCAGTATATAAACTTCTTTGCTTCGAAAAAAAATACACACTTGTTTCTGTAAAATAAATTGTGATAGAAAATTAATTACCAGAATATTTTTCTTTAGCGTAGGAACATTTACAGTGTCGTTGCTCAGTAAGGTAAATTCGACAAAATTTATTCCAAAGTTATTTAATCCTTGCATGATGTGTATAAGTTGTATTAATACACAAATAATAAAGTTCCACTAGCCAAGTGGAAAATAGTCACCTATTATTAATATTAATAAATTATTTGTAAATTTTTGTGTACCTAATATAACAACTGTAATAAATGTATTATGTATGAATTATACAAAACGAGTTTCATTCATTTTCTTTGTTTTTTTTTGCGAACGATATACCGGGTGTCCCGCGACGTAATGGCACTCCTTCACCCACGTGATAATCAATTCAAACTAAGTAAAAAACTCTAATAAAGTTTTGTTCTAAAGTAAACCGTTTCAGAAATACTTACCTACTTAATGTTCCTTTTTTATTTTAACATTTCTACATTCACTTAATAATCAATTCAAATTTTAAAAAAATAATAATAAAGCTAGAATACGACGTGTTTTGTAATTTTCGTTAGGTGAAAACACACTAAGACTGCTGATGACTAAATTTTTTGGATTCTCACAAAAATTTGAAAAATTATGAAAAAATTTTTAATATAAAAGTTGTTTGGTTTATTGCCACGTCAGTTTGTTTTTATCTCATTCTGTTTTGTTGCTACGGCAACCAACTTTGTTTCTTTAAATGGAACCTGTAATTATTTTTAGCGATTTTGAAACAAGCATAATTTTCCCCATTCAGTGACACAATTTTGTCATTATGAGCAAAACATAAAATAAAATTAACAAGCAGATATTGATGTAGTAATAAAATACAATTATCATTTTTGGTCAAGCATGCTATGGAAATTTGACAATTCAAGTTATACATGACAAACAAGATTTAGGTATAATTTTTAGTTGTGTTATTTCCACAGAATTTTTGCAAGTTTTATTTACTTTTTTTCACTCCTGACCAAGCTATAAATCTATAGCGAAACGTTGAGTGTGTTCCCATCATATTTCTGTCCGGTTTAAGATTAAAAAAACTTTGTACTTACAATATTCATCGGACAAGAACCAACTTCAATTACAGAATTTTTGGTTAAAACTGATGATTGAATCGTGTTAAATATTTTTCTCGCTGATCTGTTTTTCTAATTATTATTTTCTTCAACAAAATTATATTACTGAATCGAGAAATATAAGCTCATTTGAAATTAAAAAATATAAATTAGTATAGGTACCATTTAAAAAATCAATGTTGGTTGCCATAGCAACAAGACCAAGGCGAACACGGAGGAACTAAGTATGTCAAAGCAAGCATAAGAATACATCAAAAAACTTTTGTATTAAACAGTTTTTCATAACTTTTCAAATAAAGAAATTACGGTCATTATCCGATACTTTTATTCCACCCTGTACATATATATATATATATCAGGTGATTCAAAATAAATAAAATGCATTGAAGATTCAGATATAAATTCGTTGATGGGTACTAGTATAGCTGTATTGCGTCATAATAGCAATGAACCCCCACGGAATACAAAATGAAACTTTAAAACGCAATAATACGCAATTTATTCTTTCGAATTTCGGATTTGTCTTTATATGTAAAAAATGAATCATTATTTCCATTTTGAATTCAGAATTCAAAGGAGGTTGATTTTTGAAATATCTCTGATAGATTTTTTCTTGCAATTTCGCACTTGCATGACCTTACTGAATACGCTCCTAACAGGTCTAACACTTATTCTGAATCACCCTGTATACTCTATACGCTAAGTGACAAAAAGTCCGGGAAGGAATTTAACATATCGCAAGTATTTACACAAATTTGGTAAGTCAGACTTTTTCAGTGTTATAATTTGTTATGTTTTTGTGTAAACTTAACAAGAAAGATTTGAAATTCTGAATCACCCTGTATACTCTATACGCTAAGTGACAAAAAGTCCGGGAAGGAATTTAACACATCGCAAGTATTTACACAAATTTGGTAAGTAAGACTTTTCAGTGTTATAATTTGTTATGTTTTTGTGAAAACTTAACAAGAAAGATTTGAAAAGTCCAAATGAATAAACTCAATATCACAGCAACTCTTCCTTCTGTTTAAACTTCATCTGGAAAATATTTTTATTTTTTTAATCCATTTAATCCATTTGATTTATTTTGTCCTTTCCTGTCAGTTTTTCGGCTAGAGAATCTCCGTTTTTTTCGAGTACTTTTTTTTGAGTTTGTCTATCCATTTTTTTCAAATTTTTTTCTTTTTAATCGAATCGTTTTTCGCACTTTACTGGCTCCTTGTACAGTTCTCTTTTGTTTTTTATGAACAAACTTTCATTGATTTTCATTTTTTTATCTAACTTAGTATAATGGCATTTCTGTCCTTTTTTTAATTCATTTTATGCTTTCGTATTTCTCTTTCATTGGGAGCTTAAGGCGCGTCCTCAGGCGGTCAGGGGTTTGACTTTATATTGTGCGAAATTTTATAGCGAATGTACTGCTGCCTAGTAAGCTCTAATGCACAAAGCGGCCAACGCGGACACATTCGCGTGTCATCGCAATTTTACGCAGTAGAAAATCTGCTCAGATTGCAGTGGAGACCTCAAGCGTCCTCTGTATAGGGCTATTTCGATTCTAATTGGGGTCTACTTACCCGATTTTAAACTGGTAAGCCTCGGTTTAAAATCGAGCAAGTCGTTAGGATTGTGGTGGAATTTCTCGAGCTACTCTTCTGCTGATGAGGCCCCAATTAGGGCCGAAATAGCGCTATACAGATGACCCCATTGCTATCTGAGCAAACTTGCTTCAGCGTAAAGTTCTCTTTCATTTATTTTTATCAAATTAATTTTTTCACATTTTTTTGACTGATACTTTTGTCTTTCGTTTGTTTCTGCTAGTTTCTTATTTATTTTTCAACTGGAGATTCATTTGGTTTTGATGTTTTTTCGTACTACGTATTTCTTTTCTGTTTTTCTTATCGAATTCATTTCTCGTTATTTATTGACATTTTTTGTATTTGTTTTGTAACCTTTTGCTTTACGCACTGCATTTTGTCTTTCATTTATTTTCTTATCGTATTAAGAATTGTCTTTTTTTAGTATGTTTTTCTTATCTACGAAGTTTAACGAGTCGTCCGGAAAATTGTTTTTTCGTTCGGCTTGATTTTGACAAACTTCTGTTTTTTTCCTTGTTCGTTTCATGTATTTTATTTTGTTGCTATATCTTTCATTTCTGTTCTGTTTTTAATTTTTTTGCAGGTTTCATTTGGTTTTTATTTTTCCTGATTTTTGATTTCTCAAATCGGAAGTTTCTTTTATAACTTATTCTTCCTATATCTTTTTTCTTTCCTTGTAATTTCTTTTGTTCATTTAGAAGAAAATTGGCACCTTTGGACTGTAATATATCAACAAATTGGTGACATTGTTTGCAAAAAATCTAACAACCCTAATAGTAGTTCCGTTAAAGGGCTAGATCGTGTCTTCAAATTCCATATTAGAAAAAAAAATTCAAGAGATGTGTCATCAAATATTTCGTATCTTGACCTAACCTAAAAACCATAATGTGATTAACATAACATAAGGTCACTAAATCAACACACTTCCCTGTGTGTGTGTGTGTGTGTCGATTTAGAACCTTAGATTAATAAGATTAGCAAATAAAACAACGACATCCTACGATCGCTTTTTGACCTGACATTGCGGTACGATAGACCACGACCTACTAGATTTCATAAGACAGACTCTCTTAACCAGCTTGCGCAATTTGTTTATTTAGTGCGAATTTTCTCCGTTTTTGACGCTAGTTACCCAAATTGAAGTTTATTGACACTTAAACGTCATAAACGTCAAATGATGCGTATTTATGACAGTGCGATAGTGCTAATTAATTAAAACCACTTTATTATAATTAGGAAATGAGTTTTGAATGAGATTAGAACAAACAACGTGCGGTTTGAATATACCACACTTGTTTTGTCAAACAGGGAGTAATTTTTTGAAGAATTGCTGAGTTACGTTACATTACAGAGTTCCTCTTTGTGCCGCAACAAACAAAGAAGAAAGAAGATTAAAAAAGCAATTGGAGTAAGGAAAGTTAAGAAAACGATTTTTTATTTTGTACCTACCGTGTAAAATTTCAAATTACTTTCTCCGGTAATTAAGATTCGGCTGTAATTAAATCATTTGTAGAATTAGTACTGTCTACCGATACCGTCAGAAAACTGTATCTCCAACCTGAGCAAAGAAACACTTTACTGAAATAAACGCGAAACTGTCAAAAACCGCGGAACTGACATCAGTCAAAAATGACGTCGCGGATATACGTCCGTTTCCGGTTTCTTGGGTAAGTGGCGCCAACGGAGAAACACTTGAACTAGTAAATTGCCCAGGCCGTATAGAGACGTAGTCTCGTGTAATCTAGTAGGTCGTGGGATAGACAAATTGAAGAGGGTTTGTTACATAATAAGTCCCCCATGCAAGGCGGTCATGCTTGCTGTCAAAACATAGTGAAAGTTTTAAAAATTTTGTTGCAAATCGTTTTTGCAAGGGGGACTTATAACATATGCAAACCCGCTTCAATTTGTCTATCCTACTGCAATGTCAGGTCAATTACGTTGAGCGCGCACTCCACTTAAGTGACGGGTCTGAATTTGGCCCTAAATGATTTTTAGCAATTGAATGCACCACTAAATCAAATGAAATCCACGTTTCCGGTTGTTTACCGACTTTTATGAATACATACTACGCCCTCAACAAAAAAGAAAGAGACTGCGACGTCTACTCAAGGGAAATTTACGAGATTTATTGCCGAGTTATCGTTTTTTTCTGCAGAGTTTACAAAATTCCATGTCCATGCTCGTCTAGAATGTTCCTAGCTTTGCTAATAAGGGTCTATGCTACACTAGATTAATATTATAAACCAAAAATCAAATTTTATTAATAGTAGGTATAATATATTTCACTAAAAAAAACTAAGGATTCATTCATTGATTCTTTCAAGTACACACGTCACTATTTTTACTGTAAAAAAATTAAATGTAAGAAAACAATTCACACCATTTTCTATTTTGTCGGTAGCCTTCGAGTATGAACTCATTTGTGAGAAGTCACCTTGAAAACTCACCACAAAAATTACGAGAAATATCAGGTCAAGATAAAACTATACTTTTGAACAACGGACTTTTTTCTAAAGGAATTAAATTGAGCAAATGTATCATTTACTAAACTTATGAGATCATTTAAAAGTAAAACACAGAGTGTCCTGGAATTTCTTTTTTAGATTTGGATTTTACCGGACATTTGTCAGGTTTTTAAATTAATCAAGACATAAACTTTATCAAACATCAAAGTTTTATTAGATATAAAAAAATAATAATAAATGTTTGAAGTATTTTCTCCTTTCCCAAGTTCGAATCTAATGCAAGGCATTCATCTTTGTACTGCTTTTGAACGATTTCGTTATTTTTTAATTACATTAATGAAAATAATTCAAAATTCACTACTGTTTTATTCAATGAAAGGAAATTTTAATTCTACAGGATGTTTTCGAATAAGATGGCAATGATTATACCACGTATAGGCCATATCAAAATATTACAATTTAACCTAATTTATCTATGTAAAAAAGCTTTTTGTTTCTGAGGTATAGTCTCCTAAAGAGGCAATTTTAAAACACAAGGGAGGATATCTCATACGGAAAATTGCAGTGGCGTAGATTTTAGTAAATAATTTTTCTGTCATTAAAGAAAACCGAAACAAAAATTGAAAAGTTCGAATAAAATTGTACCAGAACTGAACTGTTTCATCTTCATCAGATTAACTGTTTCAAGATAATTAGGACAAAAGATTACATTGCTGCAAACTCTAAACTTCATAAAGCTCTAACATGCCTTAAAACATTAGCTGAAGTTTTATCTCCACATTTTACATGTAAATGTACAATACATAGTTGCATAGTTTTGTTTTTCTCAAAATATACTTTTCAATATGCTTTTTATAGATTATACATCAGAAACGAAAAAGTTTTGTATTTACAGTGTCTTTCAAAAAATGTGCTACAAATAGAACTTTTTTTATTATCGATTTTTATATAAATTTATTGAGGCAGAACGCTTCTGCATCTCTTAAGATCAAGTTGGGAAATGTAAGATGAAATTTATCTTAAACGATGTAAAGCATGGACGCTTAAAAATGAAGACCGCTCTTATTTAAAAGATACAGCAAAATATCATAAGAATAAGTCGCTCAGAATTAAAAGTTATAGCCAGATATTAGATTAAAGCCTCCTATCTCACAAATAAAAAACGATTACAATTTATTGTGAAACACTCTTTATACACCCTACGTTAGGAGGGTGGAATACTGGTGGAATTAGTGTCTCCCAAGATAATATGAGTAGGAAAATATGACATTCGCTGTTATTTCTCAATTACTTTATTTGGTTCTGAGTGATTATTTCAATGAATTGCCATCATGCTACAAAAAAGCACAAAGTTTCGGAACACATTGAAATAGTCACTCAGAAATAAATTAATTTATTGAAATTGAGAAATAAGAACGAATTTAGGATTTTCTACTCATATTATGTTAGGGGATACTTTAACCTTACCAGTATTTCCTCATGAAGCGTGTATACAGAGTAGTTCAGAATAAATTGTGATTTTTGTCATTTCTGGTAAGAGGACTTTACTCTTAAGCGGCCTTTATTTCTCAGTGTCCACGCTGTATGTGTCCACACCGTGCAAGATGAATTTCATCTGACATTTCTCAATTTGATTTTAAGGGATGCAGAGGCGTTCTGCCTCAATAAATTTTTATAAAAAACGATAATAGAAAAAAATCTCATTTATAGCACTTTTTAGCCGTTTGTACGAGGTATAATTATAGCCATCATATTCGATAACAGCCTGTATAAATAGGTAATATAAAAAACATGAAGATTTAATATAAATATCATTTGAAACGTTTAATTCATTTATATATTCATAGTGTAAATAAAATTAGCTTAACATTGAAAAAATTTGATACAAATTAGTCATATAAAGCGTAAGCGTGTGAAAAGAAATGAAAAAAAAAATTATGTTTCTTAATTTATTCTTCTTCGGCCTCCAAATTAATATGACTACCGAACTTGCCATATAAATGTGCTTTCAAATCTGCCATGGCATCCCTTACTTTGCCTGCTTCTGCTTTTAGATCACTAATTTCATTTTCAGTGTTTTTCTTTGCATCTTCCAGACATTTCTGAAAATTGACAGCACTCAGTACACAATACATAATAAAACATCTACTTAACTTACTTGAGTTGTCTCTGTATTTTGGTAAATAAAAACTTCCCCAACTAAATACGGAATTTTTTCATCTTCATCAAAGAGTGCAATTTCATCACAAGCATCCTCAAGGTTCTTTAAATCATTCTAAAAATTAATGTCATTAATAAGTAATGGAATCTACATAAATATACACTACTGACCACCACAGTGTTCAAATAATAAGAATAGTAATTACGAAGAACACGATAAAGTTAACGATATTATTTAAGAACCAAATGACAATATAAAATTACAAGACGGACAAAGCATAATAATTAAATAATATTCCTGCTGTTACATTTATTATTATTATTATTGTATCTGATCAGAACCAATGGTGGTGGTTAAATAAGATGGTTTTTGTACCAGTACCTCATGAACTAAGTGCGACAAGAAATTTGTTCTGTATGCAAGTATGCAATTGTAACAATTATTAGTAGATACTTACTTCTTTAGTTTTTATTTCTTCTCGTAAGTCTTCCACCTTGGCATTTAGCCTGGCAAACTTATTAATTTTCTGCTGGTCTTCATATGTAATGTGAACATCTGAATCCTGGGATTTAAAATTGAACAGACTCTTGTCACGTAGAAATTACGAGATACTTACTGGTTGAAACGTTCCTTTTCCTGATGCCATATTTAAGAATCTGGAATTATATTTTTCACGATCACTTGTTCTGACGTTTAGCCTAATAAGGTTATGTCAAATGCGTGCAGATGTAGTGATGCCAATGTAAGCATAATAAAGGACTAAGTCACAGACAAATGGAAATTTCTTCTCTTTCTTGCTCGCGTCATATTATTTCTATATTTCAAATATGTATCGGCGACATGTTAAATTATTTTGAAGCAATTTATATTGGCAAGCAAAAGTTCTAGGGAGTTTTTGGTTGCCAACATACTTCAAAATAATTTCCCAAGATGCCGTTACTATTTGAAATAAAACGTAGATGCTATAGTTTTTGTATATCCATCGTACAGATTTTCTTTTACTCTTACCTAACTTACCTTGCATCGTATCACTCTACTTAAAAGCTACAGCTTAATGTGGAATATTTCTATTTACTCACTTTTTTCCACCCTTAAACTATTAGCAACTACCCTCATGGTTGGTAGCACTACAAAAGGATGTAAATTAAATTTTTAAATGCGAAAATTCATAGTGCTATTGAGAAATATTTGAATTTACGATTTAAAAATTTAAGAATTTAAATTAGAGAAAAATTTAAGGCAGCGTTTCTCAAACTGTGGGGCGCGTAAGTCATCCAAGGGGGGCGCAGCAGAATAAAACTAAAAACAAATAAACGCACACTATAATTAATTTATCATATTATTTTGTGCAAGGTTTGCATATACATTAACTGCCATAAGTTGGCAACTTGTAATTTTGATTAAAACTAAGGATATTCTAATTTCTGAAATTAAAACTGTCTGTTTATTTGACAGTGACAACCAAAATTTAATGCACACGACTGTACATATACTGTACATCTATAACAGCTATAAAATGTATTTATGAGTCTTATTATATTTAAAAAATTAAGCATTTAACAATTATTTAGCATCAGTGCTAAAAAGTTCGAATATCGACGGCGGTGGGGGGGAAGGTGGCGTGATCCGTAACACAGCTCAAAAGGGGGTCGCGAAACCTAAAAGTTTGGGAAACGCTGATTTAAGGGAAAGAGTTAAATGGTGCTATTCAGGAAACAAATTTAAGTAACTTTCACTATTTAATACTTTAAGAGCCGTTTTCATAATCAAACTTTAAATTTAAAGTTACTGTAACTTAAAAAAATACATTTGCTTCCCTATTCTTAATGTGACTTTAAATTACAGCTTCCTTAAAGTCTGATCATGAAAACTGCCATCAGACTTTAAATTTAAAGTTACTTTAACCTAAAAAAATACACTTGTTTCCCGATGCTTAAAGTGTCTTTAAATTAAAGCTTCCTTAAAGTCTGATTATGACCGTAAACCTAAAAAAGCCCGTAAACCTGAAAGCATTAAAGCGAAAATGCGATTCTGGACGATTCGTTGATTTGAAATTTTAAAATATTTGGTTGCAAATCGTTTTTGATTGCATTGAGTCCCTCGAGTAGCGTCTAGTACAGCTGTTTCGGCCCTGTTTGGGACTTCATCAGCAAAAGCATAGCTCAAGAATTCTACTGCAAATGAAAAACGACTTGACCAAGAAGCGATGGTAGGATGTCGCTATTTAAGCTATTCATTAAACATTAAAGTTTAAAATATTAAGTGCCGGTTTCATAACCGAACTAAAGGAAACTTTAAAATAAAAATCACACTCAGATGTTAAAACAAATGCGAAAACGTAGCTGTTTACACATAGGAATGTTACTTCTATTTTAAAATCTCCTCTAGGGCCGTTTTCATAATCAGACTTTAAATTTAAAGTTACTTTAACCTAAAAAGATACATTTGTTTCCCTATACTTAAAGTGATTTTAAATAAAAGCTTCCTTAAAGTCTGATTAATGAAAACGGCCGTTAGTTCGATCATGAACCTAAAGAGTTAAAGTTACGTAAATTTGTTTCCTGATTGATTGCGTTTCGGTTTTAATATTTTTATAGCATATAAAATTTTTATTAAGTCGCAAGATGTTCCATTTGAAAAAATAACTGACGACCTAATGAAATTTCATATGCTATAAAAATGTTAAAAACCAAAATGCAATCAAAAGAGTGGCTTTCTCGAATTCTCTTGATCACATTAGAACGAAAATACACCAGTTATAGCATTGAAAATTAAAAAAAAAAAAACAAAAAAAAAATTGTTGTCATGGCAACCAAAATTACCAAGTGATAGACATTCGGACTCATAATGATCCGTAGATCCCAAATATGTAAAAATATACAGACCATTCCATTTAAAATAAGAACGTTGATGTCACTTCCCGTGAAACCGGAAATCGTACGGTGGCCAGTGCTACGTTGGAAAATTCAGCTTTTTATTTAATTTATGGAAATTTTATGTAAAAAATAAAAATTGTAAGAGTGATCACATAACACAACTGGACAACCTATATTGAGTATTGGACATGGTTTATTAGAATTTTTTTCTTGTTTTGATTTCTACTATCACCTGTCAAACATTGTACAGGTTTTTTTATTAACAAGCTGTATACCTAGCAAGTAGGTAATTAAAAATTTGAATAATTTGAGAGGATTATGCCATTGTAATTGCAACTTCGTAGCTTAATGCTGTTAAGTTTTGACCTTAAATTAGGCGACGTGTAGTTTCATTATTAAAGTCCAAATAGTTTAGACAATACGCAGATAAATCCCCCGCCAAAAAGATATACCATGTGCATTCATGCTCACTGAAAACAATCTCGAAAAGTTTAAGTAGCGACATCCTGTGATTCCTTTTTGACCTAACATTGCATTTGTATATCCTCGGAAAAGTCGTTTTGGTTTGCAGTGAAACTCTCGAGCTATGCTTCTGCTGTCGAGGCCCCAAATAAAGCTGAAACAGTTGTATGGAGGATGCTCAAGGGTTCCATTGCAATCAAAAATGATTTGCAATAAAATTTTAATTTTTAACTTCAACGTTTCACTATCGATTGATAGCTATCAAACGCACTGTATTCAAATTGAAAAATGCACTTAACGTTTCATGATCAAGTGATAGCTAACAATCAAGCAGTCAACGTTTCAATATCGATTGATAGCTATCATTATCGATATTATCAATCGAGTAGTTGATTGATAGCTATGAATCGATAGTGAACAATGAAAACAATGAGTAAAAAAATGAAATCTAAACAACCAACTGCACTCAACCTAATTCCATTCAACCCAAGTTAAAAATTTAAACAGTTAACAATATTTAGAAAAATTAAAATAGAAAAAAATGTTACATGGATTAAAATGAATTTCAATAAATCCGAAGGTCAACTGAATCACCATTCTATACAAGCAAAAAGTTTAGATAATACTTAAAAAAATAGTTTTTTTCATTTTTTGTAAAAAATTAAAAAAATAAAGTTAAGCTCAACGCATGTTAAGATCAATCCAACCCAACTGACGTCAACCTCTTTCACTATCATCTAAGTAACTAACATCTAATACAAGTAAAAGAGTAAAAATTACAAGAAACATTAAGATAAAAAAAATTAAAATCAATCATCCAATTGATCTCAACCTAACTCTATTTAGTACAAATAAAAATTGCAAAAAATATACTCCAAAAATTGTTAAAAATTAAAATCAAGTTCAAAATGAAGCTTAGCCAACGTCAACGTCAACCTGGTTGACGCAAAAATTCTTCTAAAATCACATACGAAGTTTTTCTAAGATGATTATTTTTTAAGTTACGAGTGAATTTCAGTAGCACTAATTTAAACTGATTCAAAGTTAAGCAAAAATTTCTCAAAATTAACTTTTTAACATAAATTCTGGAAAAATAATGGACATATTAAAATTTAAAAAAAATTGACTACTATGGAATTGTAATACTTTTTCCGCAACCGATTTTATACTCGATAAAAACTAATAATATCAGCTTATAAAGAACGCACACTATTTTTTAAGACAACTGTATAAATTCACGTGAATTTGTTCCCTTTTTTGGAAAAGAATGCTAGTTACTCTTTTGCCGACTACCCTTCCTCCTGCCCTGCCTTCCGCATTGTTAATTTTGAATGAAGTAAGACAAGAAACGTAGTCAAAACCAAATAAAAGTAAATCAAAAAATTGAATTCTTGAGATTTAATTACACGAGTACAGTTACGGCCTTTGAAAGCTGATGTTTTGGCAATGTAAACTAATTCTAGTTTCTAGACCATCAGTCAAAGAACAATACTGGGTTTCCACATCTCTGGCATACGGCATTCGGAATCCTATTCGGGATTGGTTGACTTCCGAACGTTGAAACATTCCGGAATTTTAAATCAACCAATCACGAACAGAATTCCGAATGCCGGATGTCGTGTATCGAAGATGTGGAAACCCGGCATAATTCCAGGCATGGATTTGTCAGATTTGACACTGTCGTCAAATTAGTAGATGAAGGTTTGATTTATACATTACAAAATTTTTGAATTTTTGACATTAATGTCAATTCTCGGTGTATCAGTTTTCAAGGACCATAATTGTACCATCGCAATCATAGAGAACGCCTATGATTTGTTCACAAATTAAAAAGCCACTGCCGGTGTTGCTTTATGAAAAAAAAAACTGGCAACGGTGCCCCAGTTAGAAATTTGATAAAAAAATGACAAATGTTTGAAATAAACGAGAAGATCATGAGTTCCGAATTTTTAATAAATGTGATAGATTAATGGTTGATGAGTTTTCTTTCATTTTAACACTGAAAATATTTTTCTACTTGCAAGCACTAAAAAGGCTTCTCAAAATTGACGTAGTATTTTGATAATATTTTACAGGAGACTTACGTTTTCTACCAATACAATGCAACAGGCGGTGGTTTTTCGATTTGTGATTCAAATTTAATGGGAGAGACATTACTAAAATATTGTGTAGTGTGTCCACAGGCTGATGCACCAAAAATTTTAGATTTCAGACGTCAATGTTTGCAGTTTAGGTCTGCTTGGCGCCAGATTTGACGTCGAAGTCTTCAAGGTCGCAAAATTAACACAAGAAAAAATCAAATCTTTGCAGGCAAATTGGTCTTGATCTCCTTTTGAACTTAGAAAAAGAATTTAGTGAGAAGAAATTATTCTCTTTTGAAATTCGAGAGATATATAAATTTCAACATCCTAGAAATAAAAAGTAAATTATTACTAACATATAGTACAGTTAAGACTTACTGTTAACGCCATCAGGTCTTTTTTGATCAATAAATAGACAGATGGAGTTAATATTTTATAACTTTACTGAATTATTTAATTAGCAGTAGGAATTTTCAATGTTTCTCTCTAGTATGTTGAAATTTGTTCCTTCCGTTTTGAAGTGGAAAATTTCAACTATTCAATTAACTATTCTAAGCATAAAAGTTAGTTTTATTGTTTCTATTACAAAAGTGAACACGGATGGCATAAACTAAAGAGATTAATTGAAATGTCTACGAATTAATTAGTATTGCCCCGAGTAAATTTTGTAACACGTTTTTAATCAAACCAGCCATTGTGCTATTGTTTGAGTTATTATGATGTTCAGTTAATTTTCCAATGCGCGAAGCAATGCAACCAAACGAAGAGAAAGTTGAACGCGGTCATAGTTTCTTGCAAGAGCGCTTCAATTTCATTCACTTACTGCTTCGTAAAAAATAATTCCCATGTACTTAAAATCTAATTTATTCCATCTTACCAATTTAAAGCAGAAATACTTATCCAAAGAAATTTATAATTTTCAGATCCGTTTGCGATTGCTTTTTTCATGATCTCTCAGAGCAGTTACAAAGAACTTTTATAATTGTGTTCTTATTATTTCGAAATAATGTCATTTCATTTAGCCTAACCACAAGAATAAGTTTTGTAATAGTTTTCAATAGTACACAATGACTTATTTTTAATAACAACTGTTATACATACCGCAAGATAAGAGTGTATTTCTATTCGTAATTAGGGGTGACTTAGTTGAAAATGATGTCATATTAAAAATATACTTTGGTACACCATGAGGAAATTTACTAAAGACTAAAAACGATAGAAGCAAAATTTTCCAGGTTTATCAAAAGCATTTTAAGAAAAACAGAAAAAGGTACGAGATAAAAAGAAAATGTGCACATCATAAGATAAAAGAGAAAAAAATATAAAGGAAATTAATTAAAGAAAAACAAAATATGATGCAGCAGTGGCTGTTCCTAGAGGAATGTAGAAGTGTTCTCAGTGTTGTTAAGTATCTAGATGCAAGTATCTAGATACAGTATCTAAATACTTTTTGAGTATGTAGATACATATCTCAGATACTACTAAAAATATAGCTGTACCTGCATTTAGGTACAATTACAGTGTATCTATTCATTTGAGATACTAAGATACATTTTAGATACATTTTGAACTTCCATAAAAACAGCAGACCTTGGCGGAAACGCAACCTCCGATTTTACAGTATCTTTCTTTTGATTTTCCCCTCTTGTTAATTATGTTTTCCAGTTTGTCAAATGACTGTTCTATTTAAAATGCGATTTAATAGTTCAGAAACTTGAAAATTATTTTAAAAATTGGGAAAGATAATTGACAAAAGTAGAATATCAAAAGGAAAAGACTGTATTGTTGATTTTATCAACTTTTCTTGATTATGGGAACGCTTTCTTAGCTACAACAAAGTTGCAACTAAGGATCCTAGATTCATTTGACATTTAACTTGTCTGATACGGAGGTAGAGTCATTTCTGTTGATAACTTTATATTTTACGTTACTTGACTTGGTTTCATACAAAACCAGGTAATTACTTATCAGCTTATTGATTACAAAGATAAATTTTCTATTTAGAAAGACATACGGCTGAAAAAAAATGTGAAAATTAGCACAGATTTTAGTGTGTACATTATTCACATATTCATACGAAAACTTCGTCAATTTTCATAAAAAAAGTCGATTTGGATCGCAAATAATACCGTACCTCCACTAGTGCATAGGTTATTGAATTTTACACTTGCAAGTATCTTGATAAACTACAGATCCTTTTTTTTGTACCTGGTATCTGCATCTAGATACATATTTGTGAAAGTATCTGTATCTAGATACTATTAGAAATGTATCTTTAACAACACTGAGTGTTCTGCAATATGCAAGTCAAGAATTTTTGTATACAATTGGGTCTATTCTGTAGCACTGATATGGGCTTGATACGTAACAATTACTACTATGAATCAAGCGACCCTGCAAAATCAGTATTCTGTAAACAGTTTCGTAACAACTTGCAATCCGTATCAAGTGTGACATCGAGTTAATATGCAACTCTCTTCGATTGGCGGTCGGCAATCGACTTGAATTCCTATGAAATCGTGTCAAGTTCTCTTCAATTATTGAAAACCATATCAATTGATATGCATTTCAATGTTACAGAATAGCCATGAATATCAGTAAAGTACAAGTTTAGCCTATTTTTTATACATATAATAAGTCTATGCTTCGATATTTCCTGGTCGCAAATTTATCCATGACAATCTCATTAAAATTCTTCAACTTCAGAAATAAATTTCTTTTCAATAGAAATCATTGATAAAGCTGTCAAGCAATCTTCTGACATTGTATTGCGGAGAAATAATGAATAATTTAATGTCGAGAAACAGCGCTCTGCTTCGGCTGTCGTCACTGGAGTTGTTACAACAATTTGTAGTATTTTTCTTTTATCTCCCTCGTTGCTTCATCTAAATTATTTTTTATCAAAAATTTCAGAAGAGGTAACGCACCCTTTATTTCTCTGCAGTCGTTTCTTGAAAAAATAACAGACAGCTCTTGCCACAATACTGTCCAAATTGGTCGGGAAAGAAAAGGGATACAGCCACTAAATGATCCCTGAAAATAGATCTATCTTTGACAGAGTTCGTGAAAATATCACACATTTCTAATATTTGAAGCTTCGTTAGTAATGTCAACTGTAGACGACACTCTGTTCGAAATTATTAAAGGCATATTTCACCTGTGTTGGATCGGTATTTCTTCTTTGTAATTGAAATTTTCGACAATTTCATCCAAACACTCAATAAGATCTGTCTCTGTTTTCAAATACGAAATTACGTATGTTAAAATTCGAACGAGTAATGGTACCAAGAGGAATTTTTCTTTTCACAATTTTGTTTAATACTTCTAGACGTTGAGGAGAATTGCTGAAAAATCCAAGGATATCTTGCAAATTTCCAAAAAAGACTTTAACGTTTGCCAAAACAGCTTTGGTCATAATCTAACTTGGTGGGCGTAACAGTGTCCGAAATGGCCAAACTGACATTGTTTTTTAATTTTTACCTGAACTCCTGCATGTTGTCCACTCATAATCGTTGATCCATTGTAACTCTGTGCAATTAGTTTATTAGGAGAATGTTTTATTAAAGGATGTCCAAAGATGTTTAATTGGTTTTCCATCATCTCTCGTATATTTCAAAATTGCTGTCAGTTGAGTTTTTCCAGACACGTCCGTCGTGTCATCAGCCATAACGGCTAAAACTTATGCCTTTTCAATTTCTTTCATTATTTCTTCATGGCGAGCCTTCAGTATGCAATCCAAGAGTTCATTTCGATTTTTTTTAGAAGTTCCTTTAAATCAGATGCATTTTTCAGGCGCTCATGTAAAGTTGAATCCAGTTCAGAAGAAAAATTTATCAAACCACGAAATATTCCCGGATTTTGCGAGGTCCTGACCTCGGAGTGCAAATTCAAATGCTCCGCAGAATTTAATAGGAGTACAATTTATAATTTTTCATAAGACGTGCCTATTTTTCGTCACGTTCTCGTTATGTTATTGTACATTTTTCTAGTAAACTTAATTTAATTCAGATCTAATATCAACTGTCCCAAATAAAGCCAATTCCATGGTATTATGAAGATGAGTTCTAGAATTTTCATGATTTTTTTAATTCTTCACGTAAATACTCTAAGTTAGTCACCCCAAATCCGTCCATGCTTTATCGCCGCATGGAAAACAAAATAAAGCGTCTTTTTTATTACAGCCTCAAATTCACTTATTTCTGTTATAAATTTCTTTTGTAAATTGACATTTATACGGTTTGCCGCAGCTCCAAGTTTGTCTTAAATTTGTGTAATTAGTGGAGGTTTAGTGGAAACAGCGGGGGTGTTCGAAGCAGTGCAAAGATCTACTTCAAGTGGCCCAGATAAATACTGTACTTGTGCCTATGAGAAGCTCACGCAGAAAATAAAATGCATTGGATCAACCAAACCGTTGCTATTGACTGTATTTAATCAAATTTTTTTATTAAATTGGGCTTTTTTGGTTGATCCATGAAAAAAAATGCATTGGATCAATCAAAAAGACCAAATTTAACAAAAAAATTTATTTCATTAAATATAGTCAATGGTTTGGTTGATTCAATGTATTTTGTTTTCTGAGAGTATAGCAAATAGTAGTGGTGAACTCCACTGGTACGCTGTGAAGTCAGTGTGCTAAAAATAGCTGCTCATGTAACGCGTGTCTTACTTTAAAATTTCGATTTTTTATAACATCATTTTGGTAGTTCTGTAGTACTGCAGCTCTTATGCAGAGCAGCCCTTGTGATGCAGTAAACAAACGAAGACACACTCAGAAAACAAAATGCATTGGATCGACCAAACTATTGCTATTGACTGTATTTAATCAAAAATGTTTGTTAAATTTGGCTTTTTTGGTTGACCCAAGAAAAACAGTCACATACAGTCAATAACAATGGTTTGGTTGTTTCAATGCATTTTGTTTTCTAAGTGGAGGAATTAAGCAAATTGATTTTTAAGAAACGGTGTTAAGTAAACTGAGGAATAATGTCAAAATAAATTTTTGTGACAATCACAGGTACATTTCTGCTCGTGAAATGTATCACGCGTGGGCGTTTCGAAGAAGATTTATTTTAACCACTATCTAATTCACTGCTTCTAACCAGACACCACTTAGGAGGCCTTCAGTAAGTATTAAAGTCAATAGCGATTTCATTTTAACGCCTTCCTATGTATTTATTTTAAATAAACTCTAGAAATAAGACGCAAATCGTCTTTTGCATCATCGTTTTCTATGATAACATTGAACTGTCGTTGAATTTCTCGTTATTTTAAGTATATAGCTTTATCGAGTTCCTTGAAAATAATTTCTAAGTGAACAAACGTTACCTCGGACAAGAAAGAAACTTTTAAGCAGCTTAAGCTTTTAATTCAAGACCTTGAATTCTTAGTAGATACAACGAACAAAGGCAGAAAAAAAGAAGAATAATCAGAAGCAATTTCAGAAGATATAAAACAACGAACTGCATTTCCTTCAATACAGTTGGACCTCGTTTTCTATTGCTTACAATCTCATATTTATTGATATGAGGACAAATCATTATTATGATTGAAGAAGTGGAAAGGTATCTTTTTTCTTGCTGCATAACAACTGCATTCCGTAACTCTGAATTTGTTAACAAGAATTTTGTTAGTTTGTTAGATGTGTGGTTTGGTAAATAGAGTGGAAGGACCATTAAGCTCTGTGTCTACGCCATTTGGTTATTATCTTTAGTGATTTTCTTGCCCAAAGATGAAACTGAACCTTAAAAAACTGTAAATAGGGAGAACGAAGCATTATTACGATTGAAAAAGTGGAAAGGTATCTTCTTTCTTTCTATATAACAACTGCATTCTGGAACTCTGGATGTATCTACAAGAATTTTGTTAGATGTGAGATTTGGTAAATAGGGCGGATGAACCATTCATCTCTGTGTCTAGACCATCTAGTTATTATCTTTTTGATTTTCTTGCCCAAAGATGGAACTGAAAATACTGAACGGCCAGAATAATTTCAGAAACTTTTCACTAACACGTGATATTAAACATTTAGCTAGAAAGTCAAATTGTTTATTGGATTTTACATAGTACACGCTTGAAAGGAACACAAAGCTAACACAATTACTACGCTCCTAATTCAATTAACACTTGATAACTGATACTAAAGCAATTTACGATTTCACAAAAACAAAATTAAAAATATCTGTTTATAACCTTGTAGTGATTCCGCAATAAGTTGATATTTTCGCAGTAGATAATTATTACAATACGTCGATTTACTTAGTACCGTTGCGTTCATAGGTAAACTGCAAGTTCACAAATTTGCAGTATTATGTAAGGTGCTCGCGAATGACACATGCACAGAAACGTTGAAGGCTTAAATAAATCACGAAACACCTGACCGAACACGGTTTACCTAGAGCGGCTTTAATATTATCGTTCCAAGGTGAACGATGCACACCTCTATGTAATTCCGGAAAAGAATAATTTTAAATTCATATTAAGCGCAATTAAATTTACAAATATACAGTAACCGGCAGAAAATTTGACACACATGAGTTTTTTTTAACACAGTTTCGTGAGAAAAAAATATTTTTTATGAAAGTTGCTGTAACTTCCTAAACTCAAAATGCATCAAGATATTTCGACGTAAGAATAAAATACCTTTATTTCATCGTAAGCGGCCACAATTTCGTATCAGAGATCTCATAATAATTTTGAAGAACTTTTTCAAATAGTGTTATTGCGTATCGTTAAAAATAACGGTACTTTACTCTTATGCCGATTTCAAATATTTTGATTTCCTCAGTACATGACGAAAGGTATTCAAATTTTGATACGTGCATCTTAGGTGTGGGAAGTTGCAGGAGTTTTCGTAAGGGATAATTTTTTCTGAGAAATCAATAATAAAGAAACTAACGTAATGTGTCAAACTTTCTGCCGGTCACTGTATATGATTGAAAAATAAAAGAAATTATCATATTGATTATAAAAGTACATGAATATAGCTCATTATTAATAAACAAATAATTAGTGCTATTAACTTATTAGGTATGTTGCAAGAAGCTCAACAAAGTTTTTTTCATTTTAGAAAATAGAACATTTTATTTTTGTTTATTATTATTTTTTCTTCTTCTTGTTTCTTTCAACATTACATAGATTGCTATCTCTTGTTGAAAGAAAACTTTCGCGTTGTATTTTTTTCTGCTTCTGTTATAATCCAAAAACCGCAGTTTATATATTTTTAGATCATCATTTATAAAAAGAATGTAAAAAATGTTACTGTGTTTAACAACAAGTGAATATTTGTACATCTAATTACATACCTAATAAATAACTACTACTGACGTTATAACTACAGAAGTAAATGAATCACAGTTCATTGTCATTAAAAGAAAAATATGTTTTTAACGTACGGATTATTTTCTAGCATCTGCGGAATCTGCCGTTTACTTCTTAAAGACTTCATTCTCCTTGGCATCAAATACGTAATTACATCTTTGTATTATTGACTCGCGCAATACTAAATACTATGCCAGTGCTGAGTACCGTAAACGGGGTCATCAGTTTTTCAAGAAGTTGCTGGTTTTCAATACTTTATTGTAATAACTGTAAGGCAGCGTAAATTTTATTGCTGAGATCTGAAGCGATGCCCATATGTGAACGAAAATCTGAGGCAACAGGAATTATTTACCAGAACAGTTTAAATCAATGTGAATAGCAAATGTTCTTGGAAATATTAAATAATTTTCGTAGCACAAAAAATTATTGGAGTCGTGCAAGTTATTTATTGGTTGATTTGTTTTCTTATAAATGTGCTCTCGGGTATCGAGTAATTCGTTTCTACAATGATATCAGAAATGATTTCAACCCACGTGCTTTTTTCTTCTCAGAAACGGCAATACTGATAAAGACAGGGTTGATGTTTCAAGTTGGCGTATACTTGTTATTGACTTTTGTTCTGTTGTGCTTCGTGCGTGCACGACGAAATCACGTGGGTTGAAATCATTTATTCTTGAATTAAATGAAAGATAAGGTTGGTTAAGAGATAGATCTGGAGATCTTGGTCGCCATAACAAGAGATTGATTTGAGCGCAATCAAAGTTGTTCAGTGTTACTCTTGGTGCTTGTTGGCAAATTTACCTATCTTGTTGAAAATATTAATTTGGGAGCTTCCTAAAGCAAGACACGACACGGGACGTCATGTCGTCTTTAATAAAGACTAGGCATGTTCATATTGAATTGATCAATATCCTCATAGGATCTTGCCAAGTAGGTACAGGAGACATGCAATGTTCATAAGAGATGAATACGATAATGTTCGTTAGGAGATAGATCTGGGGAGCTTGATGGCCATAGCAAGAAATTGATTTCAGTATGACCAAAGTAGTCCAATGTTACTCTCGACGCATGTTACCGTTTGTTGAATATTTTAATCAGGCAACATTCTAAAAGAAGACACGACAAGTGATGTACAGCTGGGCGATCATGTTATCATTAATGAATGCGATAAATATTCTTTTGCCATAAGCAATAACTCCCCACATCAGAATTCCAACATGCCCTTTGAAAAATCGGGATTCGTTGCTAAATATTGTATTGAGTATTTCATTCCTCATTATTTAATCGTTCTCTGCCCCAGTGAAGTTGATTACGACGTTTTTGTCCAGTAGAGGATGAGATATGATTAATATTTAACATAATAAGGTAAAAGAAAAAAGGAAAATTTCCATAAATGAAATTGATCATAGTTAAAGACACCCTATATGGCCTATGCCATTCATTGAAATGAAGCTCGAAGCTCCTTTAATTCGTTTACCGCGGTGAATTACTTCTCATTGCATTGGGTACTCCTCCAATGAAGTTGATTACGATGCTTTTATCCAGTGGAGGATAAGATAAGATTAATATTTAACATAATAACGTAAAAGAAAAAAGGAAGATTTCCATCATTAAAATGGCTGGTACATTTTTTCTCTAGCAAGTGCGCGTCATAACGCTTTTTAGAAGGAGGCAACGTTATCGAAAAATCAAAAATTATATATCGTTGCCGTCAGTCCCAAACCCCGTATGTACACCGACGCTCACCATAACTGATACAATTTGACAGTTTCTTACGCTGAGTGTTGTTAAGGGTGTGGTTCGCATGCAGGAGTATCATTTAAGTTGAGCGTCATAGTACATTTTTATCGCTTTCCATTTTTTTTCTCTTCCTCCCATTCCTCACATCACTTTGCATCTGTAAACGAAACCTCGTAATGACATGTATTAAAACTATAGTTTTTTTCCACAAATTGGAACGAAAACAACTCTTTTGGCACATAGGGTAAACAGAAAGGATTCTTTCTCGTTTCCTGAAAAATCTCCAAACATGGATATACGAGGTTTGGGACTGATGTCAATATTACACCATATCTTGGTCACGAACTATAGATGTATTTAACAGATGTTTTTAACAGACTTTTCGGTTCACCTGCACCAGTTGCACTCAGCATTTGCATCTTGTTGTAGCCTCATTTAATAACACGAGATGAAGATACGCTGAATACAATCGGCGCATATGAAAACGCTATATAAGTCATACTCATAACTGTGTATTATGTATTTCTTAAAAATGTTGTTTTTCTAACCAGTGGATTAAAACTATAGAGAATCTAAATTATTTCTTCGTACCCCACTCCACAAATGAGAACAGCAATCTGAATTGGATTTTGTTTCCTTGAAAAATAAACAAACATTCTTCTCTTAATTTTTAATTTTGTTATTTATTTAAGATAAACATTTTGTATATACTTCATTTATGAGAGATATGCTGTAGTGACTAGGAAGCTATTATTAATAGCCGCACAGTTTTATTGTCTTTTTTAAATAAGATAACATTAACTTATTGTTCCAGGTCCTATTTTTTAACTTCCTTCTCCAAAGATTTTATCGGGAAAATAAATTTAAGAGAAGGAAAAAACAGGCCTTCAATACAGGGTAATTTATTAGCTTACGAACAAGCTTTGCCACGTGAAAGCTGAAGCAGTTTTACAGGAATTTGAATTTTGAGTAATTTATGTAAATATTTAAGTGATTTTGAAATATTAAAATAATAAGAATCAAAACTTTTTCCTTAAATAAATAAAATCAAAATGTATTTTCTTTTTCTTAAAATTACATGAGCTTTCATATGGCAAAGTTTGCTTTGAGCAAATCACCCTGTATAATAATATAAAGTTGTGGAAAATAAAAACTATGTTTAAAAATATTATTATTATATTACGTGTATGACCGTAACCGAAATAATGTTCGATGTTGTTATTCATAACATGAATTTCTTTTTCTATAAATATTTATGTGTCCAATTTTTAATAATTATAGCTGATAGAAAAATATTTCTTAGTAATCAAACAGAAAATTCTGCGAAATTTTATTATGTAATATACACAAAATATTCAAAAATGTTATGTAATGCTTTCTAAAAACTCCACAAGTGTCAATGATGAATAAAAATATGCAATTAAATATGAAGTTTTATTTTGGTATCGAATTTCACTGAGTTCAAAAGGAGATATAAATATTTACCAAAACTCAAAAAATGCTGTCTTGGAATTAATTTCGACCCGAAGAAGGCCAACCAAATACGATTCAACTTCTTTTGTTCCATTTCAAATTAAAAAATGTCAAACAAATTAAGTGTAAAAACAACTAAAAAAAATTTATATTTAAAATGTTTGACTCCATTGAAATTATGTCCGACTCAATTTGACCAAACCCAACAGAAAATAAATAGGATAAAAAACAAATTATAACTAAGAAAAATAAACTCGATTACAATTAAACGTTACAATTTTGTTACATTTGCATTATCAAGTTTGTCATCGCATAATATTCAATAGAACATAACAAGAAAACTAATAGAAAGAGGTATAAGGAATGCTACTACTAATTGATATAGAGTTTGATCCAAAAATATGCAGGAGATTCCATTTACGAATACTGAGTTTTGGCCAGTTAAATATAACAAGGTTCGATACCATATTTTGACCATCCTGTGAATTATTCGGCTTACCGGAAGTGATATAAAAGTGAAAATATTTCAGTCTGAAAAATCATTTCCTCCAAGGGCAATGTACAGGTAATTATGCGAGAATTTCCACTCCCTTTAACTTTTTTTATTTTTAATTTCAGGAAAAAGAGTTTAATACAAAATGAATAGGTACTAATCCAAAATTTCTCTGTATGCTAACAGAAGAACAATGGTCGGATAAACGAGATATAAACTAAATTAATTTTTTTTTTAATGGAACACCCTGTATATTATAACAATTTTCGGTTCTAAATTAAATTCTACTGAGACTACGTATATAAGAAAGTAATAATGAAAAAGGTCTCTATAAAATAATTCCTATTTAATTTATTTTACTTTTGAAT
The DNA here is from genome assembly GCA_036172665.1 of Prosopocoilus inquinatus. Taxonomy (NCBI): domain Eukaryota; kingdom Metazoa; phylum Arthropoda; class Insecta; order Coleoptera; family Lucanidae; genus Prosopocoilus; species Prosopocoilus inquinatus. Next base: position 26,389,200 of record CM069876.1, on the reverse strand, counting down.
TTTAGAAATAGAAAACATGAATGTGATTCAAAACGTAAGATTTACACTTTTCGTAAAAAAATTGAGGACGCTTTGCATGGTTTTACGTTATATTTTTTAAAGTTTAAAATTTTTCCGAAATATTTTTCGTTTCTAGTTAATTTTTAAAAGAACATCTAAATCGATTTAATATGTTAATGCTAAAATTTTTTATTTAATGTTATTTTATTAAGCCTAAACTTCGTTTATTTTTTTAGGTATCTGACGCTCAATTGTTTTTTGTGAATATCTGTAATAATACTGAAATAAATTTTACAACTTCTTTTATCTTTCTTTCTTTCTAAAATCAATTTTAAAAAAATTAAGGAATTATTTTATTACACATCTAGTCCCATTAGAATTTAATTTAGAATCGAAAAACGAAATAATATACAAGCTGTTCCATTCAAAAAAAAAACTTAAGTTTAGTTTATAACTCGTTTATCCGACCAATAAATTGTTTTTCTGTGAGCACACAAAGAAACTTTGATATAGTCCCTTTAAGTTTTGTATTAAGCATTTTCTTCCTAAAATCAAAGATAAAAGAGTTAAAAGTAGGAGCAGGAATTCTCGCGAAGTCATCCTGTATTAACTTTAAGAATGTTTGTGTGTTCCTTTCCCCGAAAACCTTTAATAGGCCAACCAACTTGGGATACCATGTATACAAGGATATTCGTGGTGAGTGGCCTATTAGAATATATTGGAAATTACTCCTTACAGGTCGCTGAAAATTTGAATGTATCCATAATCGATGACTATCCATTCAAATATTATAAAATCAGTCGAGACGTCCTTCCTGTGCTATCTGAAGTCGATACTAACTTTTCTATTTTAAGTAGAACATCCCACATATTATTCAATTTTTTCTAAAAATTTCGGCGATTAAAAAAAATATTTATATTAAAAAAAATTTATACCAAACTCTTTCGTTCGGTTTCGATTTATGCGCACCGTGTTCATAATTAGAAATCGAAGATTGTTTAAAATTCCCGGTCATTTGGTTACCTTAAAGATTTGTCATCTTTACTATGAGAAACTCAGAAAATACAATTAAAATTAAAAACTTAAAATTCAATTTTTATGGATAATTAACTGAAGCTGCGAGTTTCAGTGGATAGTTTTTAATAAATTATTTTATCAGTCTCTTGTCCTTTATAAATTTTCCGACGTACCACCTATAATCAGCAGCCAACGTTCAAAAAGAAGCTATGGAGTGGAAGATTAAAAAGTTAATTATGCCCGATAATTTTTTATTGACAGATATCTTTATAAAAAGTATAAACTATTTAGGTTCCTACGTATCTACAGATAAAATTTTGATAAACTGTTTGTAGAAGTTATGGTGAGTATATCTCTACATAAAGTAATGAATCGTTTCAGAAACCGAGCACTAGTAATTTATGAATGTTCTGTACGTATATTTTTATTTGAATATATTATTGAATTTAATAACAATCTAGAATACTAACTACATTAATAATTAAAAAAGGCAATTTGAAAATATTCTTTTCTTTTGATGAAAAAGGTTTAGACAGCATCTTCATTCAACAATCATATTTTTTGCTTTTATCAAAGCACTGCATGATCACAGAGGAGAAAAATATAGTTTATTCTAGTAAATTAAATGATTTCTTATTAAAACGTCCAATAATTCAGAAAAGGCTTCAAATAGCACTCAAATGTACTCCCCTTTGAATTAACGTATTTGTGAAATTTACTTAAAATCCCCTTAAATTAGTTATGTGTACTTATGTTATGGTTTGTTTAGTTTTAGCTTGAATTCTTATATCGAGCTGCCGATACAATTGGAATCGCATACCAGTATACAATCTTTTGCGCAAAGATGCGGCAATTGAGTGTTGAATTTTCCATTAGAATTTAACCCTGCAGATTTTACAAAATTTCTGTATTCTAGGACGCCCATGCCCGTCTCACACCTGGAATGTCACTAGTTTTGATAAACGGTAACTACTTTTAATTATTGTTACAGTAATAAGCATAAGTAAATATTTATAATGAACAGATAAAATAGCGACATCTTACTATCGCTTTTTGACCTGACATTGCAGTAGGATAGACAAATTGAAGCGGGATTTGCTCCTAATAAGTCCCCCATGCAAGGCGGCCATGCTTGCTGTCAAAGCATAATGAAAGTTTTTAGAAAAATTTTGTGCAAATCGTTTTTGATTGCAGTGAAAACCTCGAGCAGCCTCTGGACAGCTGTTTCAGCCCTGCTTGGGGCTTCTTCAGCAGAGACGTAGCTCGACATTCCCACTGCAGACCAAAAACGACTTGCCCAATTTATTCGCAATTGCGATGTAAGAATGATGAACAGATAAAATAGCGACATCTTACTATCGCTTTTTGACCCGCTTCAATTTGTCTATCCTACTGCAATGTCAGGTCAAAAAACGATAGTAAGATGTCGCTATTTTATCTGTTCATCATTCTTACATCGCAATTGCGAATAAATTGGGCAAGTCGTTTTTGGTCTGCAGTGGGAATGTCGAGCTACGTCTCTGCTGAAGAAGCCCCAAGCAGGGCTGAAACAGCTGTCCAGAGGCTGCTCGAGGTTTTCACTGCAATCAAAAACGATTTGCACAAAATTTTTCTAAAAACTTTCATTATGCTTTGACAGCAAGCATGGCCGCCTTGCATGGGGGACTTATTAGGAGCAAATCCCGCTTCAATTTGTCTATCCTACTGCAATGTCAGGTCAAAAAGCGATAGTAAGATGTCGCTATTTTATCTGTTCATCATTCTTACATCGCAATTGCGAATAAATTGGGCAAGTCGTTTTTGGTCTGCAGTGGGAATGTCGAGCTACGTCTCTGCTGAAGAAGCCCCAAGCAGGGCTGAAACAGCTGTCCAGAGGCTGCTCGAGGTTTTCACTGCAATCAAAAACGATTTGCACAAAATTTTTCTAAAAATAAATATTTATACATGAATATTTTACGTATAACATTACGTCAGTTACAATGCACCACAGTATACATATGCATTCTGTAAGAACCAGTACATTTTCTTATGGGAAATAACTTGTTAATTAAGTTTATTAAAACGTTATATAATCCGTATACGGCTGGCATTATAATTTTTTATATCAAGCGTTTCACATCAGTGCATCTCAAGCACGTTAAACTGTATTCTCATATCTTAGCCAAGGTTTCGTCGATAATTTCGCCTCACCTGCACTTCTAAATTGTAGTTACCTTGGAAGATTTTTTTCATAAATTGATTTTACTACATTTATAAAATACAATCAGAACGCTTAGAAAGTACAGATTAAAGCAATCACCTCTGTATGTTTATAACCGATTACGATAAAGAATGTGACTTAAAGGGCATGCCATTTTTCTTGAATTCTAAAACTGACAACTTTTATGTCAATTTTTCACAGTGCTTAATCATTTAGTTTCTTAATAATACGAACGAACGTTTTAAACAAATTTGGAATATTATATTCCGAATAATATTTACAGGGTTACCGTATACAACTGCAGTATATCTAAATTTAAAAAAAAAATACCATGAGCGGGTTTATAGAAGAAACTTTTTAAAGATACAGTTCAATCAACAGTAAAAAAAAAATCAAATTGGAAAATTATTTAAGTGAGACCAAAATAAACCAGTTACGATTTTGGTCCGCCAAGTATCAACACTTTTTCATCTTTCATATTAGTTAACACATCCAAAATTGATCTTGAATAGAAAATTTTTAAACCTCACAAACAATACGAAATGAATCGCACGATAAAGTGATTTTATGTGGCGGGTACATACTTAAAATGTTTATTATCAGGCACTCAAAGAAGTATTTATATTCTTTTTAACACTAATAAAATACGTATCTCGATTAACGTTTGCAAAATATTACCATAAAATTTCTGAAGTTTTAAGAGTGAGTCTTAAACGATATTAAGGAAACTGCACCTTTCAAATAACAATAGTTAACTTCCTGAAAGGAAGTTTATCTTATCATGGAAGAAAGGAGCGTCGGGTACAAAATTTAAATCAATTCTAAAACAATTGAGTATTTGAATAATTTGTTATAAAATCTGGTACATACAAAGTAGGAAACTAAAGTAAGTCTATACTACCTTGAATGTTCATTGGTTAATTCGACATTTCTCTGTCACTTTGTGCAATACTGTATGCTATCATATGGCTCATACGATATTTACAGGTATTAGATTTTCTAGGACCAGAACGACATAAATTATTTCTAAGTTTAATTTTTTTTATTTTTCATTACATCATTTCATTGTTTAAGAATTTCTTAAATCTAAAGCAATTCTTTCAACTACCTAAATAAAAAATTTCCAAATATACTACTTCACGTCATAAAATAATAAGCAAGCATAATAGGACAAAATTTTCTGGAACTGGGATTCACAGGGATCCGAGCAACGCTTTACAGAGGCCCGGGTATTATACAGGGTTTAGAGATGTGTAGTTCGCGAACGAACTAGTTCAATCGAACTAGTCGTCCGGGTGAACTAGAAGATTAGTTCGGCAGTTTTGAACGAACTAGTTCAATCGAACTAACTGGAACCGTTAGTTCGAGTGGTGGGTTGGTCGGCAATGAACTGAATGATTTAAAATTGCTGACGGTCTATCGCAAGAGATGCAAGTGACGGAATTCGATGGTAATTTCAGTTGCTTTCGTTCGCGCCTTTGCAATCCGATTTTACATCGATAATGTTTCTTATTTGATTTTCTACTCTTAAATGAGCGAAGCGTGATTGAAATTTTATATTAGTAAAAATGTTAATAAACGATCCTGAAAAATCGAGTACATATTTTGATCTGCTAGTTTATATTTCCTACGAACTACCTATTAAAACAAGAATTGTATTGAATATGTTGACTGAATATGTTTACGATTACATTTAAAATTAATGACCATATTTTGCACTTACTTATAGATTTTTATAAATAAAATAACTTTAACAACTTATTTGAAAAAGGGAAAAAAGAACTCGTCGAAAGCATAATGGAATGCAATCTTCTTTATTAATTTAAGAATAACAGAAAACTTAAAAGTCAATAAACTGAAAATACAAAATATTCCAACAAAATACAATTTTCTGTTTAAGCATAAAAGAAAAATGGAAAAACACCAAATCGAAAATATAAAATTTGTAACAAAATATAATATTCTATATAAAAATAAAAAAGATAGTGATCATATAAATCAGAGGATTTATAAATTTTTGTTCAGAAACAAAATTTGCTCTACTTTTGAACTTTTAAGTCTTGATCTTTTTTCAGTTAATACCTGTCCTGCTTTGGAGAATATTCGCTCACAGGGAACTGAAGTCGCAGAAATACAAAGTCTTTGATGTGAAAAATCATATAGTCTAGGATAAATGAATTTTCGTTGTTTCCACCATTTTAATGGATCTTCATTTCTGGATATAGGCGGTTCTGCAAGATACCTGTCTAGTTCAATGATTCCCTCTGCCGTCAGATCTTTTTCCGTAATTTGCTGTTGGATCATTTCATCAAAATTTGCCCATATTTTAGAATTTGTTGATGAAGTATTGTTGACACTGCTTTGAGCTGAAGTAATTCCCTGTCTTTCTGTTGTCTCTCCTATAATTACGGCAATTTTTTTTTACGTTTGTAACCGCATCTTGAAATTTTCGTTCTTCTTTAAATCCATATTTTTTGTAACGAGGATCTAAAATAGTTGACTCGTCGGAACTTAAATATCGATTTATGTGCTCGTATATGGCACGAACGAAAATTAATATCTTGGAACAAGACACCGTTTTTTCTGAACTAACTTCTTCTGTTATTTCTTTGAATATTTCTAAAATATCAATAAGTTCCTCTACTGTTTCCCATTCTTCTCCAGTTAAATTCTCAAAAGTTTTATTTACTAGTGCCAGCGTCGAAATAATAGCTTCTTTAAGTTTAATTATCCGCTGTAGCATAACCAACGTGGAGTTCCACCGCGTTATTACGTCTTGCTTCAATTTTAAATCTGGTAAACCCATTTGTTTTTGCACTTGTTGAAGTTTTGCCTGAGCGGTAGAACTTCTTTTAAAATAGGCAACGATTTGCTTTACTTTATTTAAAATACTTTCTACTTTTTCAAACCATTTTGAACTAGTAAATTTATACTATGCGCAAAACATGTTCTGGATTTCCAACCACCTTTTCGAATAGCGGCAACAATATTAGCTGCATTATCACTAACAACGCAGACAATTTTGTTCCCCAATCCCCAACCTTCAAATTTTACAGTTAAAGTTCGGGCCAAATTTTCTGCCGTGTGGTGCTCTGTATAAGAGAAACAGTCTAGTAAATTTGTTTTAAGAACCAAGTCATCGTTGTTCTTGGTTTGCCATAAATAATGAGCAGTTATTGCAACAAAGCTTTCTCCATTTATGGAAGTCCATGAATCCGTGGTAATACAAACATACTTTACTTCATTCAGTTCTCTCTGAATCAAATCTTGGACTTTATCATATGTCTGCAACAACAAGCTTTCTGAAAGAGTTTTTCGGCTAGGTAATTTGTAGCCTGGACATAACATTTCACAAAATTCTTTAAATTCAGAATCTTCTACGATACTAAAAGAATAGTATCCTTTGACTATCATTTTTAATAACTGGGCATCATATTCTTTTGCTTTAAAATGGAAATTGGTTTTTTAACTTTAACGAAATCTTTTATGTCACTTTGCAATGTTTTTTTAGAAGTTTGTTTATGAACAGAAGAAGATGTAATTGTGCGGAGTTCATCACTGTTCCTTATTTCACGAATTCCAGACAAATCTTCATTATCCAAGGAAGTACTAGAAGATTCTTTCTGAGCATTGCCTCTAGAAACATCGGTAGAACTTAGATCGTCTGTTGTTGTATTAGAAGCTGAGATAGTTCCGACAGTTCTCTTCAACGGAATAGTGTGATGTTTTGTTTTTATGTGGCGATTTAAGTTTCCTACTGATCCACACGCCACGGAAAGAACTTGCTTGCAATAAACATATTTCGCTTTTTTTGAATCTATTTCTTCAAAATGCGACCATACGTCGCTTCTTTTTCTCGAAATCATTTTTCCATTCAGAGATAGTAGTATTATTTATATATTAAATAATTATATGAATTAAAAACATAATATTTATAAAACAACAATAACTAATAAATCGAATCTGAACTCAAAACGAAAGGTTTCTTTTCCTTTTGCGTTCGGTAGCGCACTGTTTTATATTTACAAAATGAATGAAGAATCTGCGCTTAGTCTTCTGTCGCCGAAATCGCCCTTAATGACGGGATATTAAGCAACTAGCAAATCATAGTTTTTATTACAGACTTGTAAAATTTATTAGACTTTCGCCCGTTCCTAGAAAATACCGACCTACCCACTTCCACTCTCTCTTACCCTAGAATATAAGTGCGAAGTTTTGTAAATATTTTGTTTACTAATATGTACATATGTATAGGTTATAATACACAGTTTTGTGAAAAGGGTGTTTTCGTCTTTGCGTTTTGTTAGACTTTTCTCGTCGCGCGGCGCATAATATAAACAGTTCTTAAAACGGTCTGCTAATAACAGAAAGTTATCATCCATTAGTTCGTGCAATATTATTTCATATATTAAAAAACATATTTAATTGCAACTAAATATAAGAAGTGAAAAATATTGTCCTGGAATTTATATTTTAAAAATCAACATTTAAAACCAGCGAAACAACTCCTAGATTGTTCGTGTAACATGCTTGCGCGATGCGGGAGTCGAGAGACTAGGGGAGGCATGGATTAAGATCCGCAGTGAACTAGATGAACTAAACGAACTAGTCATTTGAACGACTCACTTAAGTGAAGGAGATCGACTGAACTAGTTCGTCATAACGAACTACAATTCCCATCTCTAACAGGGTTAGTTAAAGGTATGCAAACGGCCATTTATTGCCGTTAATATTCATTTTAGTAAATTATGTGCTTTATGAAAGTTTTTTTGGGAAATTTTTATCTAGAGTTGGAATGTACTTGAATTTTTTTTCTTCAATTGTTCTTGAGTTACGCCTATCTATGTAATTTTTTTAAATGAAAACTTCTTAATTTTAATTTACCATTCGATAGAGTATTTTGTTCTCTTTACAAAAGCAGTCTTGTTTTTTTCCAGAATTGAGGGGTTTCTGAGAAAAAAATTTAAGTATTCATTTCTGGTAGTGCATGCTTATTAGCGCCATACAATACCCAGCAGTAAATTGCACAATTAAATTTGACGTAAACATAACTACTGATAAAGTTACTCGCTTGAATTTGTTTATCGCTTACTTAGATGTACTACCTGACCTGGAGCTAAAAAGCATGCACGGTGGGAAATGAATACTTGAACTGTTGTTTTTTTTGGAAACCCCTGAATTCGGAGAAAAAAAAAACAAGAATACTGTTGGAAAGAGAAAAAAATACTCTACCGAATGGCAGAGTAAAATTAACACGTTTCTAAAAAAAATACAAAGATAGGTGCAACTCAAAAACAATTGAAGAAAAAAATTATTCAAGTACTCTCAACTGTAGACAGAAATTTCCCAAAAAAGTTTCATACAGGACATAATTTCCTAAAATGAATATTAGCGGCAACAAATGGCCGTCTCTTTTAACTAATCCCGTATAATTTAGGTCCATAATAATATTTTTCTCGAGCCCGGTACTCATTTACTCCAACGTATCTATTAGAGGTTTTTAATCATAACGTCTTGAAAGCCTTTGATATTGCTAATTGTATTCTCACGATACGATTTTTTTTATAAAAAAACAATTTAGAAATTTTGGAAATAATTAACACACTTAAACTTTATGCATAATCAGTTACGAAATTCTAGAACTCAGTGAAAAACGACGCGCGGATTATGAAATTCGAACGCGAGCATCGCAAGTATTCCGCAAACTCAAAGTTACTTCGCGACCTAGTTAAACAAGCAAATTTTTGTAAAAAAAAAACCGTACAAATAGTCCAAGCCGAATTTGGAGCTTCGGTAGTTATTACGAACCCTTGAAAAGGCCCTCGACATCTTCCACTCCTGATGATGGAAAGAGGAAGGACGAAAGGGTACTTCGGACTAGAACCCCGAACCCCAGACATTAATTTAAATCAAATCTAAATAAAGAGGTATATTTTTGTTTTTTTGATTGTTTAAAAGCTCTACTTACGCCCTTATAACCTGGAAACTTCAGTGTTACATGGGTGTTTATAAAATAAGTATACAGGGTGTTTGCAAAATATGTTCAAAAATATTAACGACATTATCGTGAGAATACAAAGAATACGGAAAAATTAAAAAAAATCTTTCCTAAATAATTATTTTGTCTGCCTATTATGCAGCGGCAAGAAAAATGTACGGGTTTCCCGGCTTCGGGTGGTAACCCCGCTCGTTACTGTCACTCACAGATGTTCACCACAGTAATTTAAAAATATTATAATTTTTTTCGATTGTTCTGCATTTTTAATAACAACCACTAATCACTAATTAAGAGAAATGATAACTACAGTAATAATAATGCAGGAACTGTTTGGTTCAAGCCAATGTTATTATACTTAACCTGTTTCCATTAATTACGAAACTGCACCAAACCGAATATCGCAACCACTGTTCCAATACTAAACTATTGTTACCAAGTGGGAGTAATACAAAATAATAAATTATGAGCACTATACAGGGTGAATCAGAATAAGTGTCTCCCGTTAGGAACGTATTCACTAAGGCGATGCTAGTGCAAAATTGCAAGAAATAAATCTATCAGAGGCATTTTAAAAATCAACTTCCTTTGAATTGTAATTGAAAATTATGATTCATTTCTTACGTATACACACACAAATTCGAATGAATGAATTGCGTATTATACACTTTTCTCAGTAGAAAACCATAAATAGAAACATTTTATAGTTTCATTTCAAGGTAAGCGCTATTTCGTTCTATTCCACGCGAGTTCAATGTTTTTGCGACGCAATACAGCTACACTGGTGCCCATCAATCAATTTATATCTGAATCTTCAATGCATTTTATCTAAAAAAATATAGATAAATAGACTTTTTGTTTCCTTTTTCTGTGTACTACCTTTAGTTGACGGGTCGGACACTTATTTTGAATGTATAAAAAATCAAATGATTTTATTAGTTATCTTATGACTTCGGCAGAGGTCAATGCTCGACTGACTGAACGCTGCTTTTTTTGTTGCAGCCAGATTTGCAATTTTTGAATTCAGTCAGTCAGCGTCGCGTTATAATAAATACTTCATTTGTTTTGACTTACACGAAAATTCATAGGCGCACTATTAATTATTGCCGAATTTATATACCGGGTGGAAAGTTTCAAACCCGAACATAGCAAACTTGTATTGAAAACTATGTTTCTGTGAATTTCTGTTCGCCGTTTGAAGATACAAAAATGGCAATGGTATTAAAGAAAAGAGAAAATTATGGACAATATTATGGTGTTAAAATTATTCCTAAATATTAATACTTTCGGAATATAAATAAAATTTTCAAATTTTAAACGAAAAATTTAGTCGCCTATGTCGGTTTGAAACTTTCAGTTGTTTCATTATTCAACAAGTATTATGAATTATTGCACAGAGCAAATAAAATAATAGGTAGGTACTCTTGTCGTTTAAGTTACAATTCTTTCTTTATTAGAATGATAATTGTATTCTACGTCATTGCATTCAAAAATACTGTTGTTTCTGATACTATCAATAAACTTGAAATGATGCCATGGGCAATCAATACCGACACCTGTTGGTACTACATCAGTTTTAAATTCAATTGTACTAAGAATTAAATAAGTTTCACACTGTTCAAGAATAAGTAACACACAACTGTAAAGAATATTAAAAAAAAACGTCAATTCCACAAATCCAGTCGCCATCAACATTGTATTGAAATTAACAAGAATAATAGAAAAGTATTTTGTGAAGCAATGCAGGAGCAAAGAAATAAATCCTAACAGTTTTTTATCGTCAGTATGCTACACAGATGAATGGAATTTTATTTTGAATAAAAAGCATATTGTACAAAATTCTGGTTATTGAATCGCAAACTTCAAATCTGACATACTAAGGCGACTATTTTTCATTTGAACTTTAAAAATTTAATTTCTATTTCAAAAGTATTAACACAATTGGAATAATTTTAACACGATAACATTGGCCTTAATTTTATCTTTCATTTAATACCATTACCATTTTTGTATCTTTAAATGGCGAGCAGTAATCTACAGAAACGTAGTTCTCGATGGAACTTTGCTATGTTCGAGTTTGAAACTTTCCACCCGGTATATAGTCTTTCTCAGCTAAAACTTCGAACTGCATCCGAAAAATTGAACTGGAACTGATTATTAGAAACTGAAATTTGCTCATTTTTTTAGTAGAACAAAAAATAACATCAGGCAATATTTTTACCATGTAAAACCTATGGCCACAGTTAAAAAAAAACAACATGTATAGCCTAATCACTCATTGGAATGGTAGTCGTTTCTTCCGAAGCTCCTTTAATTCGTTTATCGCGGTGAATTACTCCTCACTGCATTGGGTACTCCTCTCCTACTAATTGAGTGTTTTAGCTTTGTGAATTTCTTTCCTCCATTCTTTCCTATAGGACAGCTTCCTACCCCAATTCTTAATTCCTACAGTTCTAATTAGTTTCCATTTGCTAACTTTTTTATCAGTGCTTTGGAGTCCTTTCTATGAATGTGACCAAACCACCTTAGTCTTTGCAGTTTCAACGTTTCTTCCATTTCCATTATCTCCCATATCTTATGATTCATAAGCTTTCTGATCTCTCCGTTATCCGTTTTATTTTCGCTGCCACGATTCTCATTATTTTCCTTTCAAAAGTCCCAGTCCTTCCTCGTCCTTGCTCACTAAACACACTACGTGCGTTTTATTGTATCCCACCCGATTGTGGAAGTGGAATTAACATAGCAATAAATGGTCAGTAGAATTTCAGTTTTCTACGGATTATATTAGATAACCTATAAGGCAGATATACGTATTCTCCATATTCTCCAGTATTAGTACTATTTTTAAAACTTTATGTAATATGTGAAACTTGAAAGTTCCAAACAAAACTTGCTTCTTAAAGTGCGGTGTATAAGTGGTTACATTCTGAAATTAGCTCTAAATTAGTAGATATAATAAATTGACAGTTCAGAAACTCAACATTACTCTAGAATTATAATATAGTATACACTGTTCTGCAACTGTCCTGGACAAAGGACACGTCCTGTATTTACATGAACTAGTACGACATAAGTAGTGTGCCCGTGTATGATCGAACACATTCAAAGTAGAAAAAGATGTAAATCAATAAAACCAAATTTCCAGACGCTCTCAAAAACCAATAATCTTCACGTTTTTTTCTCAATTCGCCACTTTTGTAATCTGTGGCACTTAAATTGAAACATTCAGTATGTATTTAGATTTTTGTGCGTCAAACCTTGTTCCGTGTTGTAAATTTTAGACATTATAAAAAGATCTTAGTCCTTTTTTTTGGACATTTGATTCGTGTACGGACAGAGAAGAACATTTCATCTTGGATAACAGATAATAGATAAAATCTTGAAAAAATCTACATAATAGATAAAACCTAACCTTCGTATACATACAGTGCTTTTTTTAACTGTGGCTATAGGGATTTACGTGCTAAAATTTTTGTCTCGTGTTAACTTATATTCTGTTCAACATTTTAAGCTAATTTCAGTTTCTAATAATCAATTACATAATTTATTTCAATTTACACCTTGCCAGAATAATAGATGCATCTTTAAATTAATTATTTTAATATTGAAAGAGGAAATTTTTAATGAATCGAGTATGTCAATGTTAAAGAGAAATTAGTCACTGCCGTTTAGGCACGGTCTTTTCATCTCAACTTTAATTTTCAACTTTAACCGTTGATTAATTCCTATAGAAACAATTGTCTCGACAATTGTTACTATGGGAATAAATCAACGATTAAAGTTACTTGGAGATGAAAAGACTTTAAATATTTTGATATGTAAAGTTGAAATTATTACCAACCAAATATGAATCGAGTAGGTCACATTAAAAAATTAATTCGTCAGACAGACATTTTAAGGCCCGGTCTTTTCATCTCCGAGTAACTTTAATCGTTGATTTATTCCCATAGTTACTATTGTAGAGACAATTGTTTCTATAGGAATTAATCAACGGTTAAAGTTACTCAGAGATGAAAAGACCGAGCCTTAAAATGTGTGTCTGACGAGTTAATTTTTGAATGTGACCTACTCAATTCATATTTGCTGAAAATTTTGAGCAGAACATAAGTTAACATGAGGCAAAATTTTTAGCACGTAAATTCCTATGACCACAGTTAAAAAACACTGTATATCTAGATGAAAATATAACAAAACAAATGTATCATGCAGATTTATACTCACTTTTCTTTGGATAGTCACCAGTCATAAAGTTGACATCGAAATGTTGTCCAAGAAAATCATTTCAAATTTGCTGAATAAATTAATATAAAGAATTTATAAAATATGTACATAAAAAATTAAATGTTACCTACTTATTAATAAAACAAAACTAAAAACTTGTTATGTAGAGGTTTATTACAATTATATGTTTTCAGTATCTGTTATTCAGATAAATATTTTAGACAAATAAAATAATTTAGATACATTGTACAAATGAAAAATTGTTACCTATGCAATGCATACATGGATAGGGTTCACAATAAGATAACTTTTTCTTTTTACGTATTCGAAAATAATTCTTTTTACGTATTCGAAAATAAGTCATTATAAAAGTTTTTGCTTGTCCTAAAATATACAAAAGTGTCTTAGAACATCCGCACACTGGTTTTTTTGTAAACGTCTCTACTGGGATTTTATAGCCAACAATTCGAACTTCCCCAGCATTCAATTAAGTAATTACGGTCTTCAATTAACATTCTTGTTTGAATATTTTTTTCACACAAATAAGTAACAATATCGGAAACACATACATATTTTATGAAAATCAAAATAGAATTTTCAATTTGTCTCAGCTATTAATGGGAACTTTTCGTTTCCGAAAATATTCTTGGAGGTTTTAGGACAAACAGAAACTTTTACAAAAGAATAACATTTCCTCGATAACTCAAAAATAAACATTTTTTTCTATTGGAAATCCAATCCGTGGACACAGTAGCGTATAAAAATTCAGATAAATTATCTAGATAATCCCAAGACTAGACATGTGGGCTGCCGGAAAATTTTCTGGAATCTAATAGGTCTAGAATTGTTAGCGTTTATCAACTATCATATTTGAAAAAGTTGACGTTTTTCGCCTATAATTCTATTGACAGTTCCTATCCAAGTGAACTAGTTTTGTTTGTACAGCATTTGAGAAAAAGTAATTTTGTGTAAACATGGAAATCTCGCGTCAAAATTTTCGTGCCATGATTTTTACGATTTCAAATGTGGTCTAACGCCGAAACAATGCCTCGATCGGCTTCACTTGGCTTATGGAGATGAAGCACCATCAAAGAGCAGTGTTTATAATTGGTTAGCCGAATTCCAGCGTGGACGTACCTCTCTCAGTGACGAATTTCGTGAAGGTCTTCCATCAACATCTGTTGTTGCCACTAATGCAGATGCTGTGCGTGAAATGCTTGAGCGAGATCGACATGTGAGATTTAAGCATCCTTACGCATTGACATGAAAGCAATAGACCAGATTTTGCATGATCATTTGAACGTACGAAAGCTTTGCAGTCGTTGGATCCCACACAATTGAACAGAAGCGCAAAAGCAGGGTCGTGTCAAATGGTGCGAAGAAATGCTCAAGAAATTCAATGGAGGTCGCTCAAATTTAGTTTATAACATCGTTACTGGTGACGAAACGTGGATCTATTCGTACCAGCCTGAAAGTAAACAACAATCTACTGTTTGGGTATTTCAAAATGAACCAAAACCAACAAAAGTTGTCCGTTCACGCAGTGCTGCGAAGCAAATGATAGCTTGTTTCTTTGGTTTAACTGGACATGTAGCAACCGTGGCTTTAGAGGATCGAAAAACCGTGAATGCTGATTGGTATACTACAATTTGTTTGCCGGAAGTCATCGATCAAATAAAAAGAAACAATCGAAATCGACGAATTATTCTCCATCATGACAACGCCAGCTCTCACTCAGCCCGTCAAACAGTTGATTTTTTGTCCAACAAAAATGTTGAATTAATGACTCATTGTACATATTCACCTGATTTATCACCTAATGATTTCTTTTTGTTCCCAAATATCAAAAATAAAATTCGTGGTGAGCGATTTTCGTCGGCTGAAGCAGCGGTTGAAACATTCCGGACACTGGTTTGTGAGGTACCATCTTTAGAGTGGAAAACGTGCTTTAGAAATTGGTTCGAGCGTATGCAAAAGTGTATTGACGTCAAAGGCGAACACTTCGAAAAACAATGATACCGTTTACCAAATTTCATATGCGTTTTTTCATACCGTTTCCAGAAACTTTTCCAGCAGCCCACGTACAAGATAGTTTCTCTGGAAATATGAACATAACATGGGTTCTCAATTGTTCATGTTAAGAGTAAACGTCAAGTAACATTAAGGAAGTTGTATCTTTCTAGCGACAAAAACTACAATTCCCACAAGGGAAATCGTGTGCCTACATTTGCCTTACTCAAAGAGAAGGGGCACCTAAGCAGCTACAAGGCTGCAGCTTCGATAGTCCTGCTGTCAGTCGGTCATAGCGGCTGGTGAAAACAATACAAATAATTACAGTTTACGTCGATAAATATTTAAAATCTGCAGCGTTTGGAAACATCTAGACGCACATTTAAATTTTCTCGTGTACTTCATTTCAATAGTCCTGGAGAACTACGTGAACGCGGGTATGGAGAAGGAAGCGGCACAACCGGACTCCCTGGCAGCCGTTACCATCAAACCGGATTATGCTCCATCTGAGGCCTTTTCATCAGAGCCGCCACCGGTAAGTGTTATATAAGAAGTCATTTTCAGGCTTGCGAGAATTTAATTGGATCAAGATTTCTTTTAAAATAAATCGCGCGCTGTTCTCATTGTAATTTCAGGGGTTATTTTGTCATAGGCTAACAAATTTGTTATTCTCGTTAGAGTTAGGCATGTTGGTTAGTTCAGAAGCAAAATCGAAAGTAAAATTTCAATAAGCGGTTTGCAAATTAAAAAGGAATTATGGAGAAAATCGAAATACGACAAGGGAAAGTCAACTTTCACTTTCTTTTTCGAACTTAAAAGTAATTAGAAATAGAAGAACCATGTCTGGTAAACGCAAAGTTTCTTTTTCCAATGAAATACACTCAGGTCTTACTTACCTAACGGATAAGTTTAAATTATTTTTTTACGTTATGAATGTTAGGAATTCAATTTAATAAACCGTAAAAGTTTCAATAATACTTTCACCATTTGTAATTCGCGTATGTTTTTGACTTCAACATAAATTCATTTATTAATTTATTTACTGTAATAATAATTTTAGTATTGCGCTTTCACTTTAAAAATAGATTGTAGAGTAACTACTATACTTAATGCATATGCAAAATAATACATGATACCAATGTCTATTGTCGCCTTCTTTAAAATAAAACTTCTTCGAGTTTCTTCCGTGCTATCAAATTTTATTTTGCTTAAAATTTTGTAATTCTTAGCGCCAGTATTTTTATCTCTCATTAACTGTAATCGTTGATTTATTCTCATAGTTATAATTATAGTAACAATTGTTTCTATGGGAATTAATCAACGGTTGATGATTAAAATTTTTGCCAGTGTCAATAAAGATTAAATTTTCTTTAGCATTCAAATATGATTCTAAAATTGATTATTTAGTTTAGGTTTATACTTCTTTCTCATTTCGAATATTATTCTATTGAAGGAAAAAAACGTTTTCGATTCTATTCTAACTATTGTAGGAAAAAACGTTACTTGATACGATCAAATAGAAACTTTGAATTCTTCTTCGAGTTTCTTCTTTTGTTTCTTAATTAACTGTAATTAAAACCGTTATATTTCTCAAACTTTAAATTAATTAGAATGAGCACGAACTGTCGTGATGGAGGAGATATGGATACTAGCGCAGGCAGGTAACTTTCTAATCATTATTTGAGCAAATGAAACGCACCAACTAAAAAAGGCAATAACATAGTAGGTTGCTATTCGAAAAATCCTGCTTTGTGAAACCAAAATTACACTTGTCGATGGAATTTAAAAGTTGGTAATACATTTTAACAATTCTGTACCTGCATTACGTAAAGTAAAAAACTAATTTTAAGCTAAATCAACGTAACAAGATACGGATTAACCCCTCAAAATAATTAATTGTTAACTAATTAACATATTTAAAGACAGAAGAAGATTGAAAATTATCGCCTTGTTATAAATCAGTTTGATATTTTTTATTTAGCTGAGTCGAACAATTATAACAATAATCACAATTGCTCTGAACAAAAGATAATTTAAAAGTGGAACACTGTACCTACAAGTAATTTTGTAAAATAAAAAAAAAATAATTAATTTACTTCATCCGTTTTGTATAAATTCTTTGTTTGGAAACAAGTTTCTCTAAATTAATTCCTTATTTGACTTTTGAACAAAAATTTATTTGAATTAATTAGAAAGAAGACAATGTGATTTATTTACGTATTGTTAGTTAAAATGGATGAAAGTGTTCGGAATAAAATAATTGGAAATAATTTCCATTCACAAGGTGTATCGTTGTGGTTTCAGACAGTCGCGTACTGAATTTTAAAATTTTGTTTGTGGGAAAATTTCGATCTTTGCGATTGATTTTGAACTTACAGCGAAGTCGCTTATATTTATTTTTAGGAAAAGAATCGGAAACATTAGGAAATAGAACTTCCTAAAAATAACAGAAGAATTTTTTTAATGAATTGTAAAAGTAATTACAATCTGAAAGTTCAGATTAAAAATTAAATATTTTTGTTTCAGTAGTAAGTTATGAATAGATTGATGTTAAACAAAGCCTACAATATGCATTTCAGATAGAAATAATAAAATGTGAAACGTTCAAGGTTACACTTGACGATGTTGTTAAACAAATAACATTTGATAAGCAATATGGCCAAGTAAATAAATAGTTTATGCGGTTCTGTATAGTGTATCTTTATTTATGGAAAAAGCCATTTAAGGTATATCACTTGTTATTTTATAATTTATAAAATTTCTGAGTATATCCGAACGTTTATTGAAATAAATTTTAAGTGAGATTTTATTTTATTCACGACCACCAATAGAAAGCATTTTCAATGACTCTAAAATCATAACAAAAATAATATGTTTCTTCCTAACTAGTAAAAGTGCTGACATACTTCCAAGGGGTTTTAATTACATTAATATTTATGCGTAGAAATTAAATAAAATTTAAATTATTTCACTCGCTGCGTTCAATAATTTTATGGTGCTTCCATTTTTCTCTATTTTTCCTTTCAAATAATAAACTTAAATTCGTTTTAAACGAAATCAACTCAAATTGATTGATTTGTTAAAAGTAGCATTCGAATTTATCATACTTTTTTATTCCTAAATATTGTGGATTCTTACATGATTCTTCTATTTCTGATTGAATACAATAATATATCAATGGTCTCGAATCAACACTACATAAGTCTAATACAGATCATATTATACTTATGTTTTATTAATTTGAGACCATTAATATAAACCTTAGGTATAGACATAATCATATTCTCTCTCGAAAAATAATCTACTATTTCTTGATTGTGGTATCATTGTTAAAAGTCAGCTTTGTAAAATGAGTGTATTCTCCAATGTATAGATTACATTTATTTTGTCAAGTTTTCGTTTAAATTATTCTTTCTGCCCTTTTTGTATTTTGTCAAAAATCGCATAATTCTCAACGTTTTGCCTCTTCAGAAGTCACCTGTGAACGGAAAAATAAAACATGCACTATTTATTCGTAACTTACGTAAAACCATGACGCAACTTAAAACAAACATAGGAATACAATACAAACGCGTGTATCTAAACACAGAATGCTGAATCCGTTTAAAATTTAATAACACATGAAACAAGGACTCTTGTTCCGGTCGTGGCTATACATGTAATTATAGTTAACGTTAATCACGAATGTAAATAATTAGCTTGGTAACTCAGTTCTTCCTCTTGAACACACTCATTACGGATTTGCTGCTACCACATCAGCGAACCTTAAAACATAGTTTTCTACTTAATTAAAGTGATACGTCTCCATTTTTCAAATGACAGACTTTCCAACGTTTGTGCGATTGTGTGTCGTTGAGACCTCACATAAAACTGATATCTCCCCGAACGGTAATAACGGCGATGGCAAATAATACTCGTTATGGTTGTATGTACACGCTTAAAGATTTAACATTTTGCATCGTTCGCCTTCCTTTCACTCGTTTTCAACATTTGAAGATGCACAACCAAGAGTCCATGGACTCTTCAAATTTTGTAAGAGGCCGCACGGTTCATTTCGCAATTCTTTTGTTGTTATGTTTCTAGTTTTACCTTTCGAAAAGCTGTGGCATTTCAATGAATAATAATCATTTTAAATTACTACAATTAAGTGATTGTTAAACGTATAGGCACGTTTAAATTGATTTATTGCATATATATATATATTTTTTTTTTCGTAAAACTAGGACACGATTACTATAAATATTACGGCAAGTAATTATAACAGTGAGAAGCAAAAGTTCCATCCATCAAAATGAGCTATTATTTCCAACATTTATATGTCATAACTATGACCACTCGATCAATAATTGTCAAAGTTGCAAATCAATAAAATGATTTTTTGGATCAAAGGGGACGCTAAAACGTGACTAAACACGACTTCAGGTGCAGAGAGAAACCTACCCTGATTCTGTTTTCGTAATAAAATTCCATTAAAAAAATTGGACATTGTAGCATATCCTGTGACACAATCTCATTGGTTTGATTCAAAAAGTATATAAAACGGATCTGAAATTTTTAATTTTAAAAACTGGGAAGTGTCGTATGACGTTGTGTACACGTAACTAAATAACATGTGTCCCAAAAGTCTTATAATCTACACGCCTATGGCTAATAAACTGTAAAATGCTAACCCAAAACTGATATTCAGATTATTAATATCAAAATTCGAGGTACGGTTTAACGTTTACTGGTCAAAGGTGTCTAGATTATAAGATTTTAGGAGCACAGGTTAGATGTTTGTTTTATTTGAAAAACATTTGCAATTTCCTGATGACGTGTTTTCTGTTTATATATTGCTCATCTCTAAACCATTTAATTTATGTAAATTACCGTTTTTAATGATCCCTCAATGTCATAACATTTACTACACCTGGAAATGGAATACAACTGACATCTTAGCAAAACAATATTTAAAGAAAAATATACGAAGTTCTTTTATATTAAAAGTAAGTATGTACAATCGTACGCAGCTTAAGTGATGCAATTTGACATTTCTGTGTGCCTTGTGGCACGAGTTCTTGAGGATGAGGTTTGCGTGTGGGAAGTGCGTAATGAGTGTACGAAGGACTTGTCCTAAAATGGTTGCATGGTCAAAGTCAGTAAATATATTGAAATCATAAAGATGCCAAGAGTTTCTGTAAATGTTGGTCCAAATATGTTGAGTTAGTTGAATTGCCTACTCGCATGATTGTCATTATTCAAATCCGATGTTCTTTTCAGTACGGTCAAAATCACAAATTGCAATCTGTCTTAATTGGGAAATGTTTTCACGTGACACTCCTCCTGTTAAAAGCACTTTTACTAGCTTGCTCCTCAATCTCTGCAATATTGGTTCTTGGAAATTTTCTTCTATTGATTATGGAGTTCAAAGAAATGTGAGAATTAAATATGAACGAATTTTAACTTGAAGGCCGTTGTCCATCGTTGGATTCTGGCTTTCGGTTGGAATTCTTCTACTGCCGACGTTTCGTTCTTTATTGCTCAAGAAGGCATACTTCTTCAGGGCTGCTACTGCTGGTGCTCTTGGCAAGACCATCGCCGGCAGCACCAGCAGCCCTGAGGAAATTCTTCTGCAGTGAATAACAAAACATCGGCAATAGAAGAAATCTGAGACACGCGGTTTAACCGGAAGCCAAGAATTCACCATCCGACAACGAATATACAAAGAGTAGACCATCTAACAACGATTTTTTTTTCCATTTATTTCCATACAAAAAAATAACAATTTAATCCTTATCCTAAAAAGAGGTAATTATTGATGAAATATACAACTGTATTCGTATAAATTATATCGAGTTCAGTTCCTTTTTGAAATTGACTGTTTGGTTCGTATCCTTTTTGTTCATGTTTAGAATTCGCGATTGTAAGTTTCCACAATAATCGTTCCAGGCTACACTTTCATTAAAAATCGAAGTCATTAACAACTTCCCATTTGAAGTTTATTGTTTGTGTAAATAACTTTACCTACTTTTATAATTATTCTTACATTTTCTACTCTTTTTGTACCCTTTATGCCCATCACGTTTTCTTTCCATTTTTCATTAAAATTTTCGTCAGTTTTGATTATTTCATTCTGCCTCCATATATACCTGGGGATGGGACGTTTCGCCCTCGCCAATTCGTCGTAGAACCAATTCGCCGTCGACCCAATTGGCCGTCCGCCCAATTTGCTGTCGTATGTTGCTGCTTTATTTAACTTGATGAGCTTTAAAATACTTTCTGACTATTTTAGATAATAACCAAGTTACGAATTGAATAAAAATAAGTATAATTTCAGTACGTTTCAATTAAATTAAAATAGACTTCACTATTATTTTTCTATTTCAAACTAAAATAAATTCCTAGTTACGTACTACCATCATAAGACAAAAAATTACGAACAAGTTGGTGCTGTTGGTGCACATAATTATAATTATAATTTTTTTTAATGGAATTCCCATTTTTTTTTTAATTTACAATTTTAAATGATGAGCTTTCATGACTCACGCTCTCGAAAACAGTCGACTTTTGATGTGTAGTAATTTTGATTTATATGAAAATCAATATGATTCTGAGCAGGATCTGAAAATATTAAAAAAAATTGGAGAGGTTTTGCGAACACCCTGCGGAATAAGAAATACTTCTGGAAAAGCAAAACTTTTTATTTGTCTCTTTATCTATGTATCACATTTAATTAATGAGAAATTATTTTATGTTCCATTAAATATGCTAGCTTTTTATTTTATTTAAGTATAATTATCGTATATTATTGGTTGGACATATAGCTGGACTTAAAACTTTAATCGCTGACGGCGAATTTACTAACGGCGAGTTTTCGGACGGCGAATTGTACCTATGGCGAATTGGCGACGATAAATTGGCGGCGGCTAATCGACAACGGCGAATTGTCCTAAACCCTAAATACCGTACTTTTATAGGATGCTGCAAATCGTGTGAGCCACAGAATTTTTTTCTTAATTGGCTGTGAAATAAATCATGTGTGTTGCAGTTATATTCACTTAATCTCTTAAATCTGTTGTCAACCTAACCAAGAAAAATTTATATCTACTAATATCTAATATCTTAATATGAGACTTGACTACAATGTATTTCTCTTTCGTTCAAGGCCAACTCAAAAAGAATTCTGTGGTTCACACAATTACATTCACTTATGAGAGTTGATCGCCACACCACACCTATGTACAGATTGTTTATTTGTACTATTTCTTCATTTTATTATAATCTGGTACGTACATGTTAAAAGCTTTCATTTTCGAAGCAGTTAATTAAAATCAATGGAAATTTTATCAGTCACACAAGCAGATTATTCAAGAAAACAAAATTTACGGGATTCATCACTTAAAGTAAGCACAAAGGACGACACGGCAGGGCAGTTTAAGTTGTGTACCTCCCTATAATGGTAAATTTTGTGTATTAAATTGCAAACCTTGTAAAGAGAAAGTCGTAATAGACCTACATTGAAACTCCATGTTGCGAATTGATGGTTTCGTAAACGATCGTGTGTGCTTACTTGCAGTGGCGCATCCGGTATAACTGTTGATGCAGAAAGTAAAAAAGAACAAAGTTCATATAAAATGGCAGGTTCTCTTTGTGACTTACTTCTCGCTTATTATTGATAAAACGGGTCTTCAACGAAAACATACCACATGTTAACCTTGGAATAGTTGCAACGATTATCACAAAAAAACTATCAAAATGTAAAATTCAGGTTATACAAAGGAATTATATTATTCACACAATTTGAAGATACTGCTTTCAAAGGGTCTTTTTGCATTAGCTAACGAATGTAAACAACATTCATTCATTTCCCACTTACACTTCATTATCGTTAGAATAAAATTAGAAAAACATTTTGGGCTTAAGTAATCGAATATTTTTCAATTTTTGACCTACAGATAAGACCAGTTCCCTTTTAAGAGAGGTAGAATTTTTCGATTCGTATCGTAGGCGTTCGTGATCTATCGAATGCTGGAAGACGTACTGTCAATTTTTGGAATTTCGCGACAGACCGGCGTCAAGTGCATGCAGTTTATCTTCCTTCAGTTCATGGAGTACTAATTGATACTTAATTATGCAAGCTAGTATTTTTTACGAAGCTAACTTGAGGCACTTTTTCTTGTTGAAAACCCTTTATGATCGACATGAAAACTGCAAAAAAAAACTGATCTTTGGAAATAGTTTACTGTTAATATAATTCGAAAGGCCGTAGAACCCAAAGATAATGTAAAACAATTGAAGAGCATAATCAGAAATTCGAAGCAAAATTCCAGAAGTAAAAACCTGCAGATAAACTTATTATTTGTTTCCAGGCAAATGCAATATATCTACAACTCATGTTTCCTTTAATTTCATATGTTTATAAATTAACAAAAGTATTTGTAAATGACTAAAGAATTACTTACCTTTTATGCAGGTAACTGCTGTTACAAATAGGAAGTTTCAGCTTTTAGTTTTATTATTACACTAATGTTAGCATTACGTCGAATTTTCCTTCTTTTATGGTGGTATTTTGTGTCTGTCTATAATTAAGTTTTAAACTTGTTGACTTGATCTTGTAGTGATTGATAATAAATAAATAAATAAAACCTTTCAACTTAAATATTTCTGAACACAATTATTAATGTGGATATTTTTTTATTCCTTTTAATTTTATATAATTTATTTATTTTCCATGGTCATCGACTAACTGTTGTCGCTTGAAAACCCAAAAAAATGTAAATAAAGGAACAATGAAAATAAATGCCGTAGACATTTTATCTTAAACTATCGACTTAATGCTCACGGCCTGTTATTTAGTTCCATTCCAATAAATGCATCTGATCACCAACTATACCAATCTAGAATAAAATAACGCCACAAAATAACTGTAAAAGTTATGTTGCAATGATACATCCATACATCAAACGAAATTTGAAACCGGTAGCAGTTAGAGATAACAGTTGTTAAGTTTAATACGTACAGCGATACATCATGGGCATGAAGATTAATAATAAAGTATTAAATTACATTCAAACAAGCATTCCTTTCTGAAGGTAATAACATGCCGCATTATTCATAAACTTTTCCGTTTTTATTAATGAAACTGATCTGTGTCGATATAATTCGATTCGATCCTATAAAACACAACGCTAAAATGACCCAATTGATATCACATGAGTTAAATTTAAGACACGTGAATTTGTTTTATACGCTGCTGCAGGATTCATCAATTATTACAATGTTCCATTAATTTTTTATTATACAATTATACAGACTGATTCAGAATAAGTATCCGACTCGTTAGGAGCGTATTCAGTAAAGGTATGCAAGTGCGAAACTGCAATCATTGGATATCATCATTGCAAATTGCATTCATTGCAATTGAAATAAATCTATCAGAGGCATTTCAAAAACCAATCTCCTTCAATCCAAAATGGCAATTATGACTCATTTCTTACGTATACATTCACAAGTCCGAAATTCGAATGAATGAATTGCGCGTTATACATATTTTTCCGCAGAAAGCCGTAAATAAAAACGTTTTAGAATTTCATTTCAAGGTACACGCTAGTGTTTCGTTCTATCCCACGCGAGTACATTGCTCTTTTGACGCAAGACAGCCAACAATCAACCAATTTATATGTGAATCTTCAATGCAAATTATCTCAAAAACTATGGATATTAGAATTTTTGTTTTCTTTTTCTGTGTACTACTTGTGGTTAACAGGTCGTACACTTATTTTGAATCATCCAGTATACAGGATTGGACAATAAAATCCGCACACGTCTCTTGGATAATGTAAACCTGAGTTTATAATATTTCTGATATTTGGTAGATGCACTTAATTTCAAGAAAAATTGAGTACAGTTATAGTTTAATTTATTCGTGTCACTGTGACTTTTGATGTCAAAGTGAGAGCTACTTTTGATTTTTGATATTAATATGGCAAATATTTTCATTGCCAAATATACCTAACCTTTTGGAAAAATAAGACTTCAGCATTCGAAAAAAATAGGTTTACGTCGTCAAAAAACTTTCGCACTCTTGATACCATCGGTGTACTCGATGTTTCCACAAAATATCACGAAGTTTATTATAAGAATACCTCATTTAAGTTTTGCTTAAAAAATAAGAGTATCAACTTTGCCGGATAAGGTTTGGACAGAAAAAGAGTTGCTGAGATTCAATTTGTAAAATTTGACATTTCAAATTTTCTTTTTACATTTTGACAGAAATTGATTTCCTAATATAGAAATTTGTATAAATACGAATGATATATCGAATTCTTTCCCGGATTTTAAACTACGCTACCATACATTCAGAGAATGTATATAACTTTCAAAATGAAAATATCTTCTTTGAATTCAAACAAATTAGGATTCAAATTTAATGCTTTGGTTGAACACTCATAAGAAACGTGAATTAAATTGAAATGTGACGGTATGCATATTATCGTTTACGGAATGAAAACATTCACAATTTCCGATTTCACCGGAAGTGAAACTTACTACCTAATGTCATTACCTAATATTACGTTTTCAGGCATGCAATTAAGCGTTTCAATTAGTTTTGAGGAAATAATTTTTTTTTTTTTTTGAAAAGTCTTATGGTTTTAGTACCCGAGCAGAATAATTGTATAAAAGATAAAGAACTAGTTTCACCGGAAACCGCAATACATTAATAACTACGCATTTACATTTTATCGAATCGAATAAGAAATTTAAAGATTTATAGGATTTCCCATAGAACTAGTTTTCCGATTTTCCCATCCCATAATAATCCAACACTAATCGACAGTTCGGAATGCCAAATAGTTGGAAATGAATCCAGTAATCACAAGTAAGTAAGCCACCATATCATTAATGAGTTGAAGTATTTTTGGATAAACCAAATTAAAGTGGAGCATAAGACTACTACAATAGCAAGTAAAACTCGACGAAATCTTGTTGGCAGGTATAAAAACAATGGCTCGTGAAGTAATGGAGTGCAACAATCATGGTAAACTGTTGGCTTTAAGTACGTGTTAACGAACTCCGCGCAAACTTTCTATTCTGCGATAAAACCAGAGAAGGATTGTCCGTGACCCGCTAATATATTGCTAGCTGTACCAGCCTGTGTCTTCCGCAATATTTATTATGAACGTTTAAGTTTTATGGCTGCAAGCCGTTAATATACTTACTTCCATTCTTCACGAAAATGTTGCGTTATGTAAGCAGGAACGCCTAGAATAACGTTCTGAAACTGTTCGCTCGCATACAATGATGTTGCTTATTCGTACGAAAAATCTGGAACATGTTAATTACGAAGAACGTGTAGGAAACAGGTTTTATTTTGCAACACATTATACCATACAGTACCTCACTGTTGTACGTACCCATCTGCAAATGAGACTGTGACTCGCTTGTATCAATATTCCATGAGTTCTTCACGTGAAACACGAGTTATTTTAAACAATGCCTATGTTGTGTAGAGCAAAAGTAGGATTACAATAATCAATGAAGACAGGTCACTATTTCCTTTCCATTTCTACATTTTTTACTTAAATATTACTACCTAAATTTGAAAATAAACCAATTTTTACACCTGCAATTTTTCAAAATTAATGCCTCCTTTCAGACCAGGGAACATGTATTATCCTTATGCCCATCAAATGATTACTACAGGGTATTAATCTATATGGCAGAAACTTAGTTTGTTGCAAAAGTTCAATATGCAAGTATAGTATATGTTTACAAATTTGTATGTGAAGTATTGTTTAATTTTAATCTTGAAAACTTGTTATTTCGAAGTTCAAAGCATTGGAAAATCTTAAGTGACAATCGTGTATATGAAGTACCTAGATGGTCTTGATTTCTTGTGTTATGTGTAAGTATGCCATATTTACTGTACATTAAACAAGGGAGAGCAAACATTCAAGATAACGTCTGTGGTTTTGGTTTAATAAAATAGTCTCTGCAACCATTTCAGTTCTGTCTAGGATCAACACCATTCCCAAATATTTTATACTCTGCTTTTCATAAGGCTTCTCAAAGAGGAACATCTTGTAATAGTTTACTATATATAACTAGTCGGCCAAGTCGTTGCTTCCGTATTTATTAGTGTATATAGATTTTAGTTTCTCCTTCATAAGTGTCGAATTTTCTACAACAAAAAATACCACCTAACAGTATCTGAGAACCAAGAGGAATCAATGAAATATATACCTAATAAACAATAAGAGCCTTAATATTGACACCGGTTGTAATATAGGGATCATTATGATTGACAAGATGCCAACCGTTTAACTTGCGTGCGGTTTTGCAAATAGGGTGATATGAGACATTTCGATGTTTATTAAACAAAGAAATAACATAACAGCGTTTAAGCAATCAGAATTAGCTTTTTTAACTTTAATTAATAAACATATTTCAATGTTTTGATACTATATTCACTTCCCAACATATACAGGTGTCCCAGCAGTGCGTTCTCGGGCTATATCTTGATAACTACTGCAGATATAAAAAAAGTTTTAAGACATTTTTATTTTAAAATTTAAAGGTCTACGATATAAAATTATTTTCACCTATACAGGGTGAATCAAAACAGCGGTACTGAATGCAATTTTTTTATTTCAAACGTCACAGCCTGTATATGATATCAAATTTGAATTCCCCATAAAATTCTACACATTTTCTATGCACCATAATCTATGTCTAATTCTAACCGTTCTGAAGATATTTAACATTTTATGTAAAATTACAGTTAGCCATTATTTTATTTATTCATATTTTATTTATTTTTAACTTTAGAGAAAAGATTTTCGACACAGATGTAGTTGGTACTTTAGCTTATTCTAAGCCATTATTAAATGTATTTTTATAGTTACAGAGTGATCATGGTACTAAGCAAAATATTGGAAATTTCAAAATGACGTAAGTCAAATTTCTTCAATAGCATGCCCTATATTTTTATATCCTAAATTATTCGTCTAATACAGTACTTTCGTTTTTGTCATGCATGTTCTATACCTATCTGCAATATTTTTTTGAGAGCCTTATATCCATTTGAGTTATTTCTTTTAAAACGTATAATTGTATAAGGTGGCTGTGGAAAACAGGTAAAATAATTATTAATGTCAGCTGGTTCATTTGTTTTCCATGGCCACCTTAGACTATTACTAGTTTTAAAACAAATAATTCATACAGGTCTAGGGTTCTAAAAAAATATAGCAGATAGGTCTTATACCTATCCCAATATAGCAGATAGGTCTTATACCTATCTGCTATATTTTTTTAAAACCCTAGACCTGTATGAATTATTTGTTTTAAAACTAGTAACCGTCTAAGGTGGCCATGGAAAACAAACGAACCAGCTGACAATAATAATTAGTTTGCCTGTTTTCCACAGCCACCTTATACAATTTTACGTTTTAAAAGAAATAACTCAAATGGATATAAGGCTCTCAAAAAAAAAATATTACAGATAGGTATAAAACATGCATGACAAAAACGAAAGTACTGTATTAGACGAACAATTTAGAATATAAAAATATAAGGCACGCTATTTAAGAAATTTGACTTATGTCATTTTGAAATTTCCAATATTTTGTTTAGTACCATGATCACCTTGTAACTATAAAAATACTTCTAATTGTGATTTAGAATAAGTTAAAATATCAACTACATCTGTACCGAAAATATTTTCTCTAAAGTTAAAAATAAACAAAATATGAATAAATAAAATAATGGCTGCAATCGACAGCTTTTAGATAAAATATTAAATGTCTTCAAAACGGTTAGATTTAGACATAGATTATGGTACATAAAAAATGTGTAGAATTTTATGTGCAATCCAAATTTGACATCGTATATAGGGTGTGTCATTTGAAATAAAAAAGTTGCATTCAGTACCGTTGTTTTGATTCACCCTATACAGGTGAATATAATTTTATGTTGTAGACCTCTAATTTTTAAAACAACAATTTCCTGAAACTCTTTTTGTATCTGCACTAGTTATCGAGATATAGCCCGAGCACGGTTGGGACACCCTGTATATTAAGTAAGCAATGATAATCGTATTAGTTAAATTTATGAATTTACAACTTTTTCGATTTTTTTATCCGAGATTAAATTGTTCGTAATTGAATTGAAAATCCTAACTTTCTTCGTTACTTTTGTTTTAATGTTTCTTTAATCATTAATTTGTAATTGTATCGAGCTTATTGTTGATATAGATTGTGATTTAGTTTATTGAAAAGATAAATTTAATGACCTACAGAAAAGTACAAAAATCTGAATAATATGTTATTTTCAATTATTATTCTATTTCACAGCAGCCTACATAGTAACGCTTTATAAATTTAGTCTGTTCAAATTGCCCATCACTTTCAACACTTATAATACTAAATGACAAAATTTTGGATTATGAAGATTGAAGTAAATAACTGAAGCAAAATGTCCATCCCATTCAGTCTTCTATTGACATTGTAAATGTTTAACGCGCGGTCAAAGTTTGACCTAACATGAACTGGTATCGGAATGACCTGTAGGAACCAACGACATGCAGGGTGTTTCAAAACAGATCAAAAAAATGAAATCTCATGTACAGTTGCGGCACTTGAAAACTGGTACTAAAAAAAGTTCGTAATTTTGTAATGTGTAAATCACCTTCATCTCTTATCATCAGTCTCAAATTTGACATCCATAGTAGGGTCAGAGTGCTTTGAGGAACGTTTAGAAACTTTAAATTTAAGATTAGTAGGCACAGTTGAAATACTGTACTTGTCAAAGTGTACCAGTTTTCAAAAGCCGTAACTGTACATAATCTAATTTCAAGTTAAAATGAAAGAATTAAAACATAAAATTTTGATTAGTTTAGGAGTTACGTGAACTTAGTTCAGTTAGATAGCCAAAAAAAGTATTTAATAAGCCTTAGAATGAAAACATTAAACAAAAACATAAAAATATAACACAAACTAAATAAAATTATAAAAATTGTTCAATGTGCCCGCCTTGATGATACATACAGCGTTCACATCGGATTATTAAAGAGTGATAGTAGACTTGCTGGAAAATCTGTCTGTTCTGGATATCTCGAACAGCATTAAAAATTTTAAAAAAGACATTACTTTGATTTGTCGGTAATTTTTTTCCAAGGCTAACCTTATTAGAACTAAATAAATTATATCAATTTCTATTTTCAAACTCAGGTAATTTTCTTTTTATTCTTTTATTTTAACTTAAAATACGATTCTATACATGAAAATTCACTTTTTTTCACCTGTTATGAATTACCCTATATAATAGATTCGGTATTGAATGCAGTTGGCCGGTGTTTTGAAGGCAACGACGATATAGGCGAGCAGCGAAATTTGAAAAATTAGAAATACAAAAAATTAGTTGCAACATAAACTGTTGTCAATATGCGTACTCGGTTCCGAGATAACTAGGACATATCAGTTAGATTAGAGTTCTCGCGCTGCTCTTCTGCTGAGGAAGGCCGAAGTAGCTATCCAGGAGACGACCGAGATATCTACTGCAATCAAAACTAACTTAGAACTAATTTTTTATACTGATATAAAAAGAAGTAACTATTACATCAAAGGAAAGATGAAAATTTTCTAAAAGACGACCTCAAACAAAACGAGCACAATAAAGGAAAGCACTTCACCAAACTGTGCGAGAAAATGATTATTTAAAGCAAATAATCGTTAAAAGAGTATTTTTGAATTTGAAGAGAAATAACCACTTCTACAAAAAAATATGGATCTTTCCTGAATCTTGCATTGAGGTAGTAAAATATTGTTTTGATTAGATAATGCTTGACACAAAACTTGGTTGGCAACAACAGTCAGTGCAGGGGAGAATCAACAAAGGGAGAAAGAGAAACCAATAGATGGTTCCTAGTAGAGAATAAAAGAAAATGAAAGAAAATCTGTTTCTCATTAGAGATACATAAAACAAATGTATAAAATTGTGATTTGTAATTCAGATAAATTACTTATTAAAAATAGTTAATAAAACTATGAGGACGTAATAATTTAGAAAGCTTGCAACAAATTTTTCTCTGTAGAAAATATAAGTAATAGATACTTACGTGTCAATCTTTGTAAATAAATCTTTACGGGCGAGCTGGAGTTCCCAGTGAGCCTAGTAAAGATTATTTGCAAAGCGTGTCGCGTAGAAACTTTTATTTTCACCTTCACCTGGCGATTTTCAATTAATTTACTTAATTTTTTTAATGGAAACGATTTTTTTATCGAAGGCGTTACTTCTAGCTAGACATGTCTAGTCATGGAGATGTAAACAGACAATCTGCTCCCTACAAGCCTGTAAAATTTTACAGGTCGTTTATACAAGCCCGTAAAAGTTTTACAGGCCTGTTTCAGTAATTTACCGTTCACTTGGTTACCATGAACAACAAAGTTGACCTGTAAAATGTCATTTACTAACAAGGTGGAAATAAATAAAATTAAAAAATAAGCACGTTTAAAGGTTGATTGTTTATAAAAAAAAACAAACTTAGTAATTACTTTGTTAATATCACATTTATTTTACACACAGTGACTGCAGTTTCAACATTACAATGTCATGTTCAAACTGATCTTGTTTGAAAATGACATTTTAATATTGAAACTGCAGTCACTGCGTGTAAAACAAACGTGATATTAACAAAGTAATCACTAAGTTTGTTTTTTATAATAATGAAGTATCACAAAGCAACGGCGGACAGTGTTAATTAGTTGATTTTTTAAATGAATTAGATAGATATTTGTTTAAAAAATGTGGTTGGCAATACGATTAAAATGCTTTTAATTTAAAATAAAACTATATTAACAGAGGACATACATTTCAAAAAAAAAGAAACATTATCTTTTCAGTATATTTGCAAACAAAATATATTTGAAATTATTTACAAATGAAATTTCACATACGTGCATGGTTAATAGAATTAGAATGGAAAACTTGTAATTCAATACCGTTCGTCAAGAGCGATCATTTTTACACAATAATCATGTCGCATATCCAAGCACACATACGACGTTATAAGGAAGTAATAACTCAACTCGCCTTGTCAATAATAACTTTCATTAATATTGTTTATTACAAATATTAAAAAATCATTATTGCTTTATTAGTTTCTTAAGACTGGTCACGAAATGAAAATTTCTTTTTTAATTTATTTAAAATGTATACTTATAGGTAATTGAAGAATTATTGTTCTAATATAATTTGCTATACGTACACCACTGTAATTTAAAATGTTACAAATATAATTATTCCATTTCATAATGCAATAACAGATAAGTGCGTAAGATCAGTTCATTAAAGTGTTAAGTAAATATTTATTATGATTTAATAATGCAAATGACGGACATATTACATGTTTAATACAGAAAATATGCATTGCGAAACTTTATTTTTTTAAATTTTATTTACTAGTACAGCTTCAGGGCATATTGAACCTGAAATTAGATACGTACAGTTAGTGTTTTTCAACATAATTGAAAATCGGCTTAATGTGGTCATAAAAGAGACTGCGTTCGGCCGTTCAGTAACCCCTAATAACTTTAATGAGTTTAAAATCGAAATTAATTTAAAATGTAATACTAAAAGAAAAGCAGTTTAACGTTTGTTGCATAATCTTAAGGTCCGCATGACACGTAAAATTTCTTCTGTCAAATTTGCGAAAAACTGACAGAGACATGTCGAATTAACTCACAAATTTACCAATAAACATTCCCTATGGTAACCTGTCTCTGTCACTTTGTAAAAAAATTTAGCAATTTTTTACAAAAATTATTGTCGTGTCACATGTTCTAGGAAGAAATGTGCCACTTAAAGTTCCTGGCTAACTATAATTTTTTATTCAATCGAATTCTATTTTAAAATTTGACATTTCAAGGTCAACATTTATGAAACGTCAATAGATATTGAAAATAATATTTAATTAATGCGTTTTCGTAAAAAAATGATGCTATTAATTAAGGCTAATTTATCTTCTAAAAGAATCGCTTTCCTATTTTGTAAATTGATACAATTTATATTGCAGAAATTCATTTATCGTCATTGTTAATATTTATGTCTTGAAATTTCGCAAAAGAACTTAACATTCGTCATTTGACTAATATTTGGAAACTTTTCTGTGAATTTTGTATTTGTCACATGCAAATAACCTTTCTCACCTAACGTGTTCGAAAAATATTGGTTCAAATATTATTTTTGCACATCAGATGAATCACTGTAAACAATTTCGGTAAACCTGAGTATGTTGTAAAAACGATATAACGTCCCTCTACGGTAACTGAAGTTATTAAATGATCCAATTTAGTCAAGTTCGAAAAAGAATGACATTAAAAAAAATCTTTTAATTAGATTCAGAGTTTTGCTAAGGCATGATTTTTATATGCTCGATGCTCACTTTATTTATCCTGTACAATATTTTTGTTTGGACATGTCATTTCATTTATCACTAAATATAGGAGAAATATATTTTGCGCGGTTCAAATTCTATTGAAGCAGACAATATAAAATATTAGACCGTAGCGTGTAAACAAACGCGAGGGCTGCGGAGACAATTAACGCCGCTACAGCAATGGTGTTACTCCGGATAACAAAAAACAGAGCGATATTGCCGCAATAAAAAATTACAGTTGTGTAATCAACTCTTCTTGTTTAAATGTGTAAAGATTTTCAGAGTAATTAGTTGACCAGTTGTACCTCGACCGGCGGACTTTATTGCGACATTGCGTCATATAGTAAGAACGCCGTAAATTATTTTCACCGTCCCATTACACAATGTGCCTCTTCGATACATTTTTACGGCGCTACTGAAACGATGGCGTGTACTCATTCAAATCCTATGCTTATTTATGACATTTGTGTAAAATATAAAGTACAATACAATACACATTCACAAATTGATACAATACAATGTATAAATAAAAGTTTAGGTTAAATGTGCTGTGCACGGAAAATATTAGGAGCATAAAATTTCAAGATGTACAAGCATATCACTTAAGACGACAGCGACGAATAATTAAAAAGTGTCACATAAAAATTCCTCTGTTGAGCATTTGTTAAGCAGTAAGTTATTAATTATACTTTTGAAATTGACAAAATCTAGGGATTTAATTTTTTAATTTCAATTGGGAATACATTGTAGAAAATTAGCTTTTTAAGGGTGATTCTTAATTGTATCACTTGATATAAAAATCTGTTGTCGTAATATATATTTTTTTAATTTAATAATTTTTGAGTTATAATTACATTGTATTACATTAAATGTACAGGGTCCAGCAGGTATTAACGGTTTTGCATGATGGTAACCTTAGTAATTGAAATACCGAGATTGCATATTTGGAGCCGAGTGGGAAAAATCATTCTTTCTGCAAAAAAGAACCGGTCGCTCTAATTCCTGCAATATACAATATTGCATTTAAAAAAATGCCACAAAAAAATTACAGCAAGACAAATCCGATGGCCTTGGCGATTATTTAACATTACCGTTTTGAATCGTCCAGGAAAAATTCACCTTAAAATCCTTAGGATACGAACATGTTTCGCTGTTCACTCTGGATATTTAGGTCGCGGTCGACACCACGATATCACCTTGATGTAAAACAAACGTATATATTTAAATAGAACCGTACCGAAATAAGTCGAAGATGATTAGCCATCTTCGGCCTACACGCTTCTGTTCAATACTGTACCTTTGTTTTACATCGAGGTATCGAGTTCGTATAAGGATGCAATTTCGAGTTGTATAACTTATCGCTCCTCCATCATGTTGAAACTATAACTCGTTATTGATTTATGTCCCTTCTAGATCATTCTCGTCGAATAATCTTTTCGAAATTAGCGTTGATTCTCAATTATGGACTGCGGGTGAAAAAATGTCAAAACTCCAAAAGCTGTTCTTGCACGAGCCAGAAATTCATGACTTTGAAAACTGCCTAGTGTAAGGAACTTAAACACTAGATTCTCACCATGCTATGTCATAAACCTCAGCACAGCTCTCACAGTGTGTCAGTATCTTTTGCCAGACCCTGTATTTATGTATATTTGCAAACATTTTTCTTGTGCTGCGAATTGTAGTTACAAAATAATATATATGAAAAGTTTTACCTAAAGACATTTAAGGAACGCCTGTATAAGGTTATTCAAAAGAAAGTTACATGATAAAACTGGTCTAACTTTTTACTGAATCGAAGAGTAAGTAAAAGAAAAAACACTTTTGTATTCGTAAAGCAATGGAATTTATCGGTTTTATTGAATTTAGTTTGCTGTTAAATATGTTTTGGCACTTTTTTCTTGGACTCGAAAAGTATTTATAAGTTCTAAATTTTGGTATACCTTTTATCAAACTTTTTGCAAATTTTAAATAGGCATTATCATACGCAGATCCTATTTCTTTTATTAGGATGAAGTCATCCTTCGAAACAAGCGTAGGCGTATTTTATTTGTTACGTGAGATTTTTCCATTGCGAAAACTTGACTATTTCAGGAGTTTTCATAGCCATAAAATTTCCGTTTCGCCTTTTCTGTTTTTTTTATCAGATCAGTTCATGCGAACTTCAACTTTTTGTGGGCTAATGTCTCGATGAATGATCTAATTGGCCATATCTTTGGCCTTTAACGTGATTGGCTACTGCTCACGTCAGATCACGTTACTCGTTGATCTCTGTTGACGTCACAAACCCTCCTTTTCAAATATTTGGGGGTATGTTTGATTTCCTTCGGCCGAATTTTTCGTTTATTGATGTTTATTTGTTTAAGGCGCCTCACGCTATTAATTTAATGTTTTACTTGAACTCTTCACGTCACTAATTTTGATTTGCTTAACGAACTACCATACAACTTCTTGACGGATCTGCCAATAGAATAATTTCGAAATTCTTTTCATGTTTGTATAATGACAAATTTAATGCACACAGAGAAAAATAATTCTTTATAGTTAATAAATTTGCTCTAATTTAAAGAAGTTATATCTTTCAATAGAGGCAAAGATATATTTCTTTCGGGATATTAAAATTATTTTCATGTGAATAATTACTCCTTGTAACACAAATACGGTATACTTGAATGAAAAAACATTTTTTCCACTGAAATACAAATTTATTTCACTGAACAAAAAATATCAACGATACAAATTTCTTCAATGCAGTAGAGTTAAGTATCCTCATTTTGAGTTTCATTTTGAATATACCGAAATTTAAGTAATATTGCTTAGTAATAATTAAGCCCGGCCCGTACTGATACATTTTTAGTGGCGTTAAGTCTTGCACATACGGTCAACTTGGGTACATGCAATTATTAGTTGAATATTGGTTTTATTGTTATTGAATTTTGTATTGCGATCTTGGTCGCTGACTTACTATACCATTGTTGCATAATTCGAGTCATTTCCTTTTTCCGTATCTTATTCTTCTCTTCGTCCCTGGTCAAAATTAGGTGGCGCTCAATTTTGACGCGTTTACTAAAACCCATAACCGTCACGACCAGAGCTGTTGGCGGTACTGTATGTAAATTTTCTGAGCACTAATCTTGCTTCTGCTGAGATAGGTAGCAAAACGTAATGCAGGAATCGAATTCTGACTTGTAAACTCAAAACTAATTATTTTAAGAAAACTACAAATTGGACGTGATTTTGAAAAAGCCAATAATAGAGAAATTTGAGAAATTATAAAATGCAACTTTCTTATGAATAACCCTATACATCATT
Source organism: Prosopocoilus inquinatus (assembly GCA_036172665.1). Classification (NCBI taxonomy): domain Eukaryota; kingdom Metazoa; phylum Arthropoda; class Insecta; order Coleoptera; family Lucanidae; genus Prosopocoilus; species Prosopocoilus inquinatus. The sequence continues at coordinate 26,352,036 of CM069876.1, read as the reverse complement.
ACATAAATTGTTAAATATTTAAACGTGTACTACATTAAACACTGTAGCTAAAATTCAAACTGCTTTAATCATTAAAAAAACACACTGTATATATCCAATTGTTCAAGTCTCGTAATTTGCTTGAAGAAGTCGTAGGCAGCCCTTGAATTAGTACTTGCAAATTGACATCAATAGAAAATGCTGGCTTGCGGTTTTTCTTGTTTTATCCAATAGTTTAATGCTGAATATTGAATAAATAAATTATTAATTACACTTATTCTCACTAATTGTAAGTTAAACATGTTAATCACATTTGTGACCCCCATTTATAAAATCAACGTAATGCAATTACAATAATAAATAATAACTCTGATATGAACCACAGAAAGTTGTAGATATACAATTAAACGTTGCCGATTACTCTCATTTATATCATTTCAGATGATGTTTACATTCCGACGTATTTTTCCATTAAGGCTTGGTATAAATGCACATTTACGATTGCAAGTGCTCTTTAACGGATAACAAAATATTTTGTCGTTTCCAAATTCTGATAAACTTTTATTTTATAATCTTAATAAGATAAACATCATTGTTGTCCTCTTTGTTGCAAATTCTTGAAAGCTAGTTTGCATAAAAGAGTTAAGCCAAGTTAAATTTAAGCCAAAATTAGAACATACCTACTGCACTTTCAGTTTAGTTTTGAATAAAACGTTTTGTGCTTCCCAGCCTTTTGCCCGATTTCTTCGCCTCTTGATAAATTTATGTGCCAGGTAGTATCCTCAGAGACTATTATCGATACAATCGTTTCCAAGGATAATACCTGGCAGATAAATTTATCAGGAGGTGAAGAAATCGGGTATTAATGTAATGTCAATCTCCAACATTATTAGGTCTGTAAACCTGTAGTATCATAATGAAACAAGAGAATCATATTATTCATGTCTTATTATCAAAAATGGATGCCAAATGCAATTTTCTGAACTAGTTTAGCGGGATTCAATTTAAACAAAGTAGGGTTAAAAATGTACCACTTCACTGCAGCAATGCTTATCAAAGGAAATCATCTAGGTCGCCGAAGTACTTTCTTATTTCGATTTAATAGACTTTAGGTATTAGAACTAGGTTAATTTATGCAGTTTCATTTTACAAACTAATGCATTCGTTTAAGAAAATAAGTAGATTGTCAAGAGAGACTTTCGCACATCTCATGCACCGTACTTAACGGACGAACAAAGAGAAATTGCTTCTAATTTTATTTGGTTAACGATACACGCAAACATAAGTGTGAGACTATTATAAGATAATCACTATATTTTCTTTTCGAGCAAGGTATTCTTTTTTAATTCGAAATTGTAACAATGGATGACTCGAAGCGTTTCTAATTTGCATATTTTCTAAGTTACAAGTTGATTTAATTTAATCATATTTTTAACAACTTTTGAGAAAGTTCAAATTTTAATTTACTTCTAAAATTGAAAAGTCATATCTCAAGTTTGAAAAAAATCTATGTTTGATCCATATTTTTTTATAAATAAATAAAATATACTTCTATGTTTTTGTTTTAATCCTAAAAATGGGAGAACTCCTGAAATGAAGGGAGTTTGTAAAACATGTATTTTGAAGTAAATGTTTCGTGAGGTTTTATAAATTTCAAAACAAATAATTTTCGGAAGATTGACCATAATCCTCGTTCACTCCAATTGAAGAAAATAACAAAAATAATATTATTCTAAAAGAATCGAAAACTAATTGCAAAATAAAATACTTGGGTGCTTGTAATCTGTTCTTAAATGGAAATCAATTCGGTGAAGCAAAAACTAAAAAATGTCTTAACACATATCGAATGTATCGAATATATATTTATTTGTTTTATATAGTCGCAGTGTCGAATTGTATCCCCAATACTGAAGGGTACCTGATATGAGTAACAACCACCCCCGAGAAATATCTCGAGCGGTGTGCGAACCTACGACCTTACGATTGTAAGGCCGGTCCCTTACCACTTGAACCGTTGAGGCGTTAATTGATATATTACATGCAGTACTCTTTATTGTACAGATTTTAAAAATCAGCTTTCCACAAATAAATTTTACAACCATTATTTACGTGAAGTTGCGAGTGAAAGTTGCAGCGGCACACTTGGGAAATAATGGCGTACCATATATCACCGATCGTACACATCCTTTCCATTAACAACACCGTAAACCGTAACAAATATAAATAAATCAATCAGTCACATGTCTTGGATTTCTATCAGTGTTAAAAAACAAAATTTAGGAAGTTAACTTTTTACTAAATATTTCATAACTAATAACCGCCGACTTAACAACTTTTATATAAAAGTAAAACCAATCAAAAACTAAGGAAATTGTTTCCGCATTGTTATTTTTTTTTTTTGGATATTTTATTGCCACTTCCTAAACAGTGGCAGCCGGCGTAATGGAAAAAAGGCGGTAAGTCAAAGCCACGTTGGTTAACATAATTTCACCGTGTATTATTTTTAAAAAGAATAAATGTCTGCGGGGTGAAAGCTTTCACGTAAAATATAATCGTTATTAGAAATGCGGGCAAATAATTTTACAGGAAAGTAAGTATATAATCGCTTGTTTATCTTTGTGAAAATTGTTTCGCTCAATGCAAGGTAATCATTGGATAATTGCAGACATTTCTCTAATGCAAAAAAATCACTCTGAAAAGAATGATTTGTTTTTGTAGTTTCACTGTTTATAGTAGTTGAAGCGGTAATAATTGCAGAATATTTTCTTGCTGCATACAAACCACCTATTTCACTCAAACTTGAAAAATTACGAAGGCTCTCTTATGAAATTAAAAAAAAAAAACTTAAAATGAATATCTGGCCGTATACTCTAAACACAAAGTTCACATAAACTCAAAGGATTTAAGACAAGCAAGCAAAATATGGGCTTATGTTTTCAAACATACGGTATATTGATTACTCGATTTAAAATTATTCCTGTTGAAAAAAAGAAACTTTTTATTTGGTGACTATAAAATGTAGCAATTACGATTGTAGAAATGTTTTCAGTACTTTCCGTACAGTTTTATTTTGTTGAATTTGTTTTTATTGCATTGTCAATAAATTTCTTTACCTTTTGTAAGGAAATTTAAAAACTGTCACATAATTGTCGAGATCGGTCGTGTGTAAACTCATAATTTAAATTACAGTTACAAATAATAAGTTATTAACTTTCAAGTCAATATTAATTATTATTAATTAATTATTATTTTATAACTTTTATTTTTTGTTGTTTTTAGTTTGTTTTGTTGATTTGAAATTCTCCGTAAATGGTTAAAATTTATTTTCGAACGAAGAACATACACTTATTTCTACAGGAAATTTATGTTTATCTAGTATTTTGGTTTTGATTACATATTATTACATTACACATACATACTAAAAAAAACATTAAAAACTAATCATTAAAAGATATGATTTTCTTGTTGCTAAAAACCAGTTCCATTACAATGAAAATAACATATCCCTAAATTGTATCGTTATATATTACAGAGTGTGTCCCCCGAATTGACTTCGCAACTAATGGACTAAAAAAAATTGAATTCAGATTCCATATTTTGCAGTTCAGGTCTCCTTGGCGTGAAAGTTATCTGTGTCTAAATTAGCGACGAAAGTCTTCAAAGTGGCAGAGTTAACACAAGAAGTAATCTTCCTTTTGAATTCAGGAGAAAATTTTACCAAAATAAAATGATTTCTATTTGAAATTAGGGATATTCCAAATTCCAACATTTTAGAAAAAAAATTAAATTACAGAAAATTACGATTTATAAATAATAGCTCAGCAAATTACAGAATGTTAACGCCATCTTTATACTTATTGCTCCAAAAACAAACAAAAAATGACTGTTCAAATAATACTCCAGCCATATTAGCACCTGACAGTGTTAACGTTTACAATTGTAATAAAATATCAATTTTCACCAATTCAGAATTTTTCTAGGATGTTGGAATTTGGTATATCTTCTTAATTTCAAATGATCATTTTTCCTTACTAAAGTTCTTCTTTCCTAAATTCAAAAGGAAGACCACTTTGCCTACACAAATTAGGCACAAATTCATTTTGTACGATGCAGGCCTGGGCCCTATTTCACCAACAATTTTGCACATTTTGCATTTTGCACTTTGGAGTTTACAGTTGCTGCAAAACGCAAAGTGTTTTTGTTTCACTAACTAAATACAATTACTATACAAATATACTTTGCATTTCATCACGTTTGCAAAGTAAACCAACTTAACCTGAAACAATCGCGCATGTTTAGAAAGAAATTGGACTTTTTCTAGAGAGTTTGGAATTTGAAAATAACGTTCATTAGTAAGTGTAATGGATTTTATCGACGAGCAATAATTTTTCTTAGTTAACCCAAATAGGCACAGTCGTCAGCAATAATTTTTTGTCGTCATTGTCAACAAAATCAAAACGTCTGTTTTAATTCCAGAAACTAAAAATTTCTTTGACCAAAAAGGTGCCCAAAGTACCCAAAGTAAATTAATTAAACTTCTAAGGAGGTATTCTCAATATAGAAATTTGAGAAATCAATCACGTATTTTTAGTAAAATACAAGTCAACTATATCTTTGAGAATCAAACGTGACTAAAATTTATTGCTCGCGACTGTACACCATGAAATTCGATTAAACATCGGCAAAATACACGTTCTACACAATTATAGATAAAAAAAAAGATGATGCAAAAGAAACTGGCAGGTACAGCGGGGGAGATAAATAAAATATGACGAAATAGATGAGGCATTTTTGATACACTTGACATTTTTTATACTCTTGACAATACCACGCATTTTTGCAATTCCGTGATACTGGTCTCCATCTCATCACTGGAGTGTACAAATCTTTTTATTAAATTATTCAAATTTAAGAACAAACTTCAACTAAGAAAGTGCAGCAGTGACACGAACACAGGAGAAACATGAGATTTTTGATTGGGAAGGACATAACCGTACAGAGGTTTATCAATTTATCACACCTGGTGATCGTTTTAAAATGTAGCAACAAAAGAAAACATTATGTAAAAAAATTAACAAAAAAAAGTTTATCCAGATAAACACCTGTAGAATCTATCCTTTTGTGAAACAATTAATCAATTAAAATCTGTGATCAATTAAATCAATAAATCAGGGCGCAATATTAACGTCGAAGTTATAAAAAAAAACTTTTGTGTGTAGAACATCTGATATATAAACTACTTAGTTCTAAAGTTTGCTTCATCTTACGTTTCAAGATAGATGAAAAAAATTGAAACATGATTTTGAGTTGTGCTATGATTAAAAAGCACCAAAATTCATGGATAATTCTCTTCAAAAAATCTAAGACACTGTTAAGACAATATTATAAACTAATTTTTAATACTTCCGTCTGACAGATAAGGATCACAGTTTCAATATTCTCTTGAAAATTTTTCAAAATTTTTGATTTTTACCTACCAAATCCCTATTATGATACTCTATTTTGTGTTTTTGTAACTAAATCAATTCAGAAGCTAAATCATAGTTTTCATGATCATGATTTTTTAATTTTATTTGATCGCAAGCTATTACCACTATTTAATTATAGCTTTATGCATCCGACTAAAACATCAAATTTTCGAATAATTTCTTTAAACCTTTTTGTATTCTGAGTTTCATTTTTATTAACATCAGGGTATGTTGAATTTAAATTGTTACTTCAAACTGAACTGCATCGGAGTCTAATTTACGTTTTGGAACTAATGTCTTTTTGATGTTACCGCTGTAAACTCTGCAACCTCCACTACATCAATTTTTAGTTTATTTTCAACAAATTATACCGGGTTTATATAAATTGGGAACGCGTGGTGATAAAAAATCTTAATAAAAGAATGCAGTATAATTTGTACATTCACTTTTTTCATGTTATCTTAATGCCGCAAACTTGTTTTTAACATTTCTTCATCAACTTATTTTTATGTAAAACGTATACGGAAATAGTGTTAAGCAAATAATAAGTGAGACCTTTAGAACACGACTAACAAATTTTGATATACTTATACGAAGTACGATGTGCAAAATCGACTTAGTTTCACTGTTAAATTTTTTGTTACCTTTGCTTTTCTGATCAATATATTATGCATAATAACATCACATCGAAAACATTTTCAATTTACCACCATTTAGTTCTGTGATTTGCAAAACGCGAGGAATTAATAAGAGATAATAAACATAAATTCCTCATTATAAAATATCTAGACAACTTTCTACATTTCACTGGCTAATAACGAATTTTAATTAATTTGACATTTCACTAGCAAAAAATGACGATGATCTTTTGTGAAAGATCAAAACATCTCGTACACGGATTTTTAATAATGAATCATTTCGATGACGTATATTGTTAAGTGAACTAAAAGCCATAATATTCCTTGTGTATACTAAGAGAAAAAGTAAATGAAATGTACATACTCGTAAACCCTAGTTAAAGCTACAACTAAGAAACGGATATTTGAACAACAGAACGTCTTAAATGAGTACAGTCGCGATCAAACGAATCGAGACCGGTTGACAGTTCTGTGACCCTTATTGCCAGCGTTAACGCAGTTTGCTTGTTGTAGTCTCATTAGGATAATCCCGACTTCATGATATACAATCGTTAAGTCGAAAATTCCAGATATGGAATGCAAACTGAAATATAATCAATATATCACTTCAGTATATTCAGCGTATCACTTCTGACATAGAGTTTTTGGATGACCTGTTTTTAGCATTTAAAATGTCATATTTTAAATATTTAGAACATAAGATGATGTAGAATTTGACATTCTCGCCGCAGTAATAAATTTAATATTCACAATAAAAGTCTGTACTTTCTCTCATCCATCCGCTTTTGTTTATTGTTCGTGTCTTAATGGCAAGAGCAAGTTTAAAATGCATCTGTTGGAAATTTAGAAATCCGTTCGTGGCACACAAAAAATGCTCGCGGTGAAAGGCAAAAGATGTTCGTTCAGATCCGTGCGCTTCCTTTTATTCAGCAGATTATATGTAAGTTTGTTTTATGGAAACCACGTATGCAGTTTACCTTCGAACCAGTCACCATCACACGACATGAATCTAATAGAAAAGGATGGAGCAGTTCGTTAGTTTATGGTAATTATTTTTTTATGGCTTAGATGACGCAACCCTTATTTCAAACGAGCTAAATTTTAATTGGAGAGTATTTATAACTAACAACATTACCAAGACAGGTAAAACGATTATTATGTACAATTAGACCGAGGTCTTCTGCATACATATAATCCCGTTGAATAAATTACTTTAAAAATTCTTGGTTCTAATTTATTTTTTTAGATCTTTATAGAAATTGCGGACGTAAATCCACTGAATAGTTGTGACAACTACGGTCAAGAAATTTACTAAACTACGTTTCATATTTCATAATTTTTTTTCTGTGGGACCTTGGTAAAACAAGTTCTTGAAATAGTTACACGGAATTGACAAACATATAAAAAAACTTCCAGCTTGTGAGTGAACTGAATCACGAGTTGTGTTGAGAAATTAAACTAAACGTATAATCAATTCTGTATTAATTTAATTAGTTTGAGGTCAATATAAATCACAACATGATTGCTGAAATGGTATAACAAAATATAATTAAAACCAAAACATATTTAAAAATAAGTTTCTGCCTAAAGGTCTTTTAGCTACCCTATTTCTTGTACAAATTGGTTCAATTTCTATAAAATGAACTTAAGCCTGTTGACACCATGAAAGGTTTGATATAAAATTGTATAAAATCTTGTACAAAGTGAGATAGGCGGATACACCTTGCACAAGAAAATGTAACAGATCTCGCAAGTTATTACAGGTTTAAGAACAAGAAGTTTTTGGGCTGAGGATATAGCTTGGAGATGGAACACGTTCTATTTTTTTCATGTGGTTTTGAATCAACCTAATTTAGGAATGCGGAGTACGATCCCGACTGATCAATTAAAAAATCAATTCTATAACTGGACTGCAGTCAAAAAAGATTGATAGTAACACTCTTTTAAAATTCAACCGGGCTTTCGGAAAATTCCTTGATAAAGGAAATAAATTTTCCGAAAGCTCGGTTGAACTTTAAAAGAGTATTACTATTAACCTTTTTTGACTGCAGACCAGTTATAGAATTGATTCCCTAATTTAGGATATAATTTATTGTATAATTTCAGTTGTTCAAGAAACAGAGTAGTATAAAACAGTCTTAAAAGGTTTGATGATTTTACCTGCAGTTATAAACTACTATAAAACTCAAAACAGACAAATTAGTTTAAAAAGTATCATCGTATACATGTTTTACAATTATATTACTTTTAAGGCCCGATTGTACTGTTTCAGTGTAACTTTGAGTCAAAGTTTGAATTCGTGATACAATTACACTGGCCCTTAAGATCGATTTTTCAATATCAGTTTAAACTCCAGTCCAAGTGAAGTCAGCTCGTCCCTTGATTTCAATAGTTCTTTTTTAAACGAATTAGTTGCTTCATCTTTAATTGAAACTCTTTCACTTTCATCTTTTACTATACATTCTGAACTTAAACCAAACCAATACATGAGAAACCGAATCTTAGTATTTACTAACTGAATTCATCTAAGAAAAGATAATGAAATAAACAGTGACTTATGGAAGACTTTTCTATGCAACTGATAGTATAAATAAGTTCTGGAAGAAAAACGCTTATATCTAAAAAAATATTAACTACAGAAAAAAGTTAACTGATGGTTTTAAGTTGTACGATTGGATATTATAAAACCTAAGCATATATTTTCTTTAAAAAAAAATAATAGCTAGAAGGACTCGTACATTTACATTGAAAAACTTTGTTTACATGAACTTCTGAGTTTGAACATACATACCTATGTGAAAAATTCATCTCAAAAACTATTAATTATTGGACATCGATTTATTAGAAATTTTTGCACTAAACTGTGTAAAGATTTTTATTAACACCCTGTATATCTTCATTCGTATAATACACACCGATTTTATTTTCTTTTAATCATAAATAAAACATATATATATATATACACTTTCTTGTCCGTTGAAAATTATTAATGTAATTTCTTATCTTATAAGAAGACATCTGTAAATTACATTTAATTTCTTATTTTTTTTTTTCTTTGCTTAAATTACATATTAGAGTTTGAGCGATATCAAGAAACATTTCTAACGTTCCATTTAGACTTCACCAAGTTTGTAAAGTTCAGTTCCCCAACCATCATCATTAATCCTCGGCATCCTTTCACTTGTTAGGAATAACTGTTCAGATGATATAATTAAAAATTCATCGTAAAGCGACTTGAAACAGTTCATTAATTTAAAATAAATCGTTGCAGTCTATAATCCTGCCATTACCAATTACCGCTTTTAATACTGTTTTAGTTCGTTTCGAATCAATTTAGCCGTAAAAGTGAAGCAACGTTTCCAATTGGTCAAAACTACATGCTTCCATGTACGGTAATTCAATTTATTACTGCAGTTTAGCTTGGAACATTTCAGTAGGTAATTCAGTTCTACCTGTCTAATTTCTTTAATTTATTTTTCCTTTTACGTTCCTTAAGTAGCAGATCTAATTTATTCTTGGCTTTCATACAATGAGATATCCTTTCACGTAGTTTACTTAAAAATTAGGAACGTGCAATATTAATAAATTTACTTTCGAGAGTTAAATGTTAAATGTCGATCTGAAATATCTTTCATCTTTTTAATAAAATAAAAGGAATTTTATATCACAATAATGTGCTCCAGATATTCGTGAAAAGCTTTTTTACATGGAGTAAGAAAGTGAATTGGTTTGTTAATTTTCTTCATTTTTGAAGAGAAACATGTACAGTCATCCGCTAAACTAAAATTCTCGCAAACCTCATCCTTAAGATATTGTATTACATAGGTTCATAAATCGTAGCGCTTAAGATGGACATCACTGTACATATTAATGGTATGATGTTGGAATCATTTCCTCATGAGTTCATTAATTTTAAATTATAAGAAGACCAACCAAAGTACTTATTTGCTTAATTTTCTTTAGCTTTACCAATACCCTCTGTGATCAGTATTCTTTCATATCACTAAACACAGTCATTAGTCGCGTTCATTTTACAAATACACTAAGCTTAGACTAGATGAGATAAGTGGCTCAGCTCACAAAAAGTAAATGAAAATTTGTCTAAATGGAACGACTGAAAAGGGGAAAACTGAGGAAGATTTTACGTCAAAATTTGAAACACGACACCTGTAAATAAAACGTTAAAAGACATTTAAGGATTTGGTTTAAGTTGAAGGCTTCCGCGACCGTCGTCCATGATTGAATTTTTGCCTTCCGGTTGGAACCGCGTGTCTCGGATTTCTTCTACTGTCGACGTTTCGTTCTCCATTCCAGAAGGGCTTACTCAGGGCTGCTACTGCTGCTGCTGGTGGTCTTGCCGCTGCTTCTTGTAAGTCGTTGAGACTCTCAAGCACCACCACAACCACCAGCAGCAGCCCTGAGGAAGTTCTTCTGCAATGGAGAACGAAACGTTGGCGGTAGAAGAAATCCGAGACACGCGGTTCCAACCGGAAGCCAAGAATTCAGATATTTATGGATGTTTGAAATGGGTTTCTTTCAATTAAATGAAATATCTTTTAGTCACTTCTTCAAGAAAAAACCTTTTAGTATCAAATATTGTGTTAAGTAACATATGAATAATTTCCCCCACTGTTGAGGAACGAACACTCTTTGCTGATGAAGGGTTAGCGGTTCCTTCAAATCGGTGAGGGGGAATACAACTTCTTCACTTGTTCTTCCTCACTTCGAAGTAAAAGGAACGCGTAATGGAAGGGAACTGAGGTGAGATTATCTGAGAATTGGTGCAAAAGGAACGCGATTATCATTACTAAATATGAACTTTTAAATTTCTTGTGACATTTCACGTTATGACTTCTGTCAAATTACGTGCAGGTAACTCAACGAAACTAAAACATGGCCTACTATAATACAAAAAAGATCGTGAACAGATAATATGTCCTCTGTAACTTATTTATTTGAGAACGCATAATTTATCACCGTCGCCGGCGATTTTGAACTTTCGTCTTTAAATAGAAAACAAATGTTAAATATTTAAAAGATTTGTAACTAAGGAAGCATTGGAGTGTTTTGAAATATTCGATGACTCAATTCGGCATCATCCATAAGGTGTGCTAACTGCAGTAAGAAAAAAAAATTGCAAAGCTAATTAATCCAATTCCGATTGGTTTTTCCAAAATATTGGTTGTTAATTTATGGAAGTAGTCACATGACCTGATTAGAATGCCTGAATGTTTACATATGGTGACAATCATATGTGGTTAAATGATTAATTCATGTGCAGTATGATAACGGTTGCCAACTGAATTATACTAATATTCGAAACTTTCATTGCAGGCAAATTATATTTGGTTTTACCAGAAGTAAATCCCAGATTACATAATCCAATAATAATAATTGCGCTAAATATGCAAAATATATTTGAACAAGCAAATGTACTTAAAGTAATTATTGCAGTTACAAAGAGGCTCATTATTTTATTATTTCTACACTAATTGTATTAATGATTGTCTTATTCCTCAAATGAAATACATCTTTCTTCTTCTTTTTTCACCTGTTTATCATTATTATTCTCATTATTGTTCTGATTTTGTACTTTTACTGCACGATGACCTTCATTAGAGCAAAAGACACAGAATTGAATCGTAAAAGCAAGAGATTTCCGTTTTGAAGATTTTTAAATCTACTGGTATTCCCGATAACCAGTGGCGAATTAAGCACTTGAGAAGCCCCAGACACGATTCAATTTTGAGGCGCCCCTTTAAATATTTTAGGTATCACTGCAGAGTGCAACGTTTTTATTAATGGAACTCGCTCTAGAGTTAAGGTTAAGGTTGCCAACTTCCAAGTTTCATAAATCGGGACGTTACTTTTGGAAAATTGGAGCATGTACAAAATCTCGATACCTTTTAAAATTTCATTAAAAAAATGAGAGAAAAAAGTTGGCTTTGTAATGCAATACCATACTCACCAACCAATTAAAATTGAATACTGTAAGCGCCGACTGTACTCATAAAGTTTCTGAGTATTCGAATAATAAATTTAATATTTTTTATTGCTTCAAACAGGTAACATTATCGTTAACTGGTCATTTACAAACATCACTTCACTTCTCCGTAGTAATCAATCAAGTAACAGATAACGCGCCATTAGTATGGCACTTATACTGTGGCTGAAGTACGTTTTAAGGTTCGAACGTCGTGGCCGAGGTACATTGCCAGATACGATTAAAAAAAGCTGTCAATCACACAGCGAAACGTCGGCTTACTACTCAATTTAATATACTTACTAATAAATTTAATATTTTCTTATCGCTTCAAATTGCCAAATTGTTGTATAATCAATTATAATTCCAAACGCAACGTTGCCTTTCATTGCTTTAATTTCTAGATTCGGGACGATTTTACGGAGATTTTTTTTTACTTGTTACATTTACTAATAAATTCACAAAAAAAATATATAACAACTAAAAAATAATTCAGGTGCAGGACGAAGGCTTTGAAATCGGGACATATTGCAAAATGCGAGGACGGTTGGCAATCCCAACCAAGAAACATTGAATACTCTTTCCAATTTTAATAGTGTCCGTTTAAAGTTTAAAAAATATTTTTTACAATTTTTATCGGACAAGAGTCGACTTCAATTATCTACTTATGTTCGAAAAATAAGATTTGAGGCCCCCTTGATTTAAGGGGCGCCAGGCGCGCGCCTCATGCGCCTGTGCGAACATCAGCCACTGCCGATAACATAATCCAATCGTGAAATTTTATTATTTCGGAACCAATGAAAAAGCCAAAAAGTTTCAAAAAAAGTTAAATAGAATTCTGTAGACCTCATTTTTAAGAGAGACTCGATTCGTCTGCTTTTACTAACAAAGCAAACACTGATGGCCTCGATAATAATGCGAAAAAAACATAATGAATATTTAAAGTTTACACTGTGTTCGAAAAATCATAATTATGAGAGGAGGATATGGAGGATATTTTCATATTTCAATTTCCATTTTCAAACAATTTTTGTAAAAAATCTGGTAGCTTTTCAAAACACGCCTTTATCCAAAGAGATGTTTTTTTTTTAATTTTTTGTTTACAGTAAGGCCCGTATGACACGGTGATATTTCTGGTACCATCAAATTTGCGAAAAACTAACAGAGAAGCGTCGAATTAACCAATGGTAACCTGTCTCTGTCACTTTGTAACAAATTTTTGCAATTTTTTTTACAATAATTATCGTATCGTATGGCTCTGATAAACAAATGGTTACGGTAGCATTGATTAGCGCTGCACAAGCAAATACGAACTGATAGTCTTATTTTACTGACTAAAAATGAAATCTGAAATATATTTTATAACGAATTAAAAAAAATACATATACTAAAAATTCTAGCGTTTAAGCTCCTATGAGAGACCAGGATCAGTAAACTCTATTAATGCAGTTTTCTGGCTATTGCTCAGTTAAAAATTAGAATACTAATAGAAGTTCAGAGAAAGAAAATACAGTTTTAGATTTAAATTTAATGTGTCAAATAATCTCTGAAACATATTAGGTATAGGTAATAAAAAGGTTAAGATAGCAAAACAGAAAAACTAAAAATATCTACTTAAGAAATTAATATTGATTCTCTTGTTATAAATGAATTTATTTAAATCCTAAATTGATTTATTTCGTAACATGAGTCAACTACATATATTACATAACTAAAACGATAAATTAAAAAGTATTAATGGATTCCCAGCCTCAAAATCTTGTTACCAACCAAAACAATCCCGGAATTCTGTGAGTGGTCCGACACCTCTCCTTCCATTTATAAACAATTTGCGTATTATGACATAATCAGGATTTCACTGTGTTATTTCATTATTTCCGCTTTGAATTATTTATAATGTTCCATTCGCAACACATACATAAATAATTTAGTGACATATGAACTATAAGTCTAATAAAATGTTCAATTCGGCATTTCCTAACGAACATAATGAAAATGGGATTTTAGGGGAACTTAAATTAAAAAAGTGTTAATGAAATGATTTTTGACCTTATGTGTTTCAAGAAGTCACACGTTCTACACTGTTTGTTTAATTCGTTAGTTACTTGCTAATTTTTTGATCAAATGAGTGTCTAACTCGCGCAGTTATCGTTCTAGAAGGACGCCATATTTAAGACTTTGTATAATTTAAGAAAAAAAGTGCTAATAATTAATTCTTTTCAGGCCTACCAGCGACCAAAGAGCGCCTCCGTCCAAGTGGCGAAGATAATATCATTTACTGTTATAGCCGTTTCCGTGTTGTTGGGCTGCTTTCTTTTAGCTTCGGCTTACATCACCGCTAATGCCTCCTGCAAACAACTTGAACAAGAGCTGCAATTTCTCTCTGAAACTGCGGATCGTTTACAACCATTACAACCTGAAGCACTTATCCAGGTATGTCTGCCATACATTATTACCCTCTGCGTGATTAGAACCTTTCGCAAGGAATAAACGTTTCACTTAAAGCATCATTATTATTGTAATTATTATGTTGGTACGAAAGCACCTAACTTCCACTTTTCTTTTTTTTTATTTATGGATGGATAGATAAATGCAAATAAATTTAATAACGTATTGGAGTTCACACTGATAGGACTGGAGACTTTAATGATCGATCACGTAACAACAACGTACTTTTATGGATTTAAAGTTCGTAAAGTCAAAATCACGAAAAATTAGCCCTGCGTCATTAATTACAAAGCAAAAACCGACAAATAATGCGTAACTGTATCACCATGGAAACGGAAACAGTACTGAAATATTGGTCGATTCTTACTTCGGTTACTAATGACGGTCGTAGTGTCAGAAATTAATAATTACTTTTTACGTGGGCTGCTGGAAAATTTTCTGAAATCTAGTAGGTCTAGAATTGTTAGCGTTTATCAACTGTCATATTTGAAAAATTTTACGTTTTTCGCCTATAATTCTATTGACAGTTCCTATCCAAGTGAACCAGTTTTGTTTGTACAGCATTTGAGAAAAAGTAATTTTGTGTAAACATGGAAATCTCGCGTGAAAATTTTCGTGCCATGATTTTTTACGATTTCAAATGTGGTCTAATGCCGAAACAATGCCTCCGATCGGCTTCATTAGGCTTTAGGAGATGAAGCACCATCAAAGAGCAGTGTTTATAATTGGTTTGCCAAATTTTGCAGTCATTGGATCCTACACAATTTAACAGAAGCGCAAAAGCAGGGTCGTGTCAAATAGTGTGAAGAAATGCTCAAGAAATTCAATGGAGGTCGTTCAAATTTAGTTTATAACATCATTATTGGTGACGAAACGTGGATCTATTCGTACGAGCCAGAAAGTAAACAACAATCTACCGTTTGGGTATTTCAAAATGAACCAAAACCAACAAAAGTTGTCCGTTTACGCAGTGCTGCGAAGCAAATGATTGCTTGTTTCTTTGGTTTAACTGGACATGTAGCAACCGTGGCTTTAGAGGATCGAGAAACCGTGAATGCTGATTGGTATACTACAATTTGTTTGCCGGAAGTCATCGATCAAATAAGAAGAAACAATCGAAATTGACGAATTATTCTCCATCATGACAACGCCAGCTCTCACTCAGCCTGTCAAACAGTTGATTTTTTGTGCAACAAAAATGTTGAATTAATTAATTAATTAATTCACCTGATTTATCACCTAATGATTTCTTTTTGTTCCCAAATATCAAAAATAAAATGCGTGGTGAGCGATTTTCGTCGGCTGAAGCAGAGATTGAAACATTCCGGACACTGGTTTCTGAGGTACCGTCTTTAGAATGGAAAACGTGCTTTAGAAATTGGTTCGAGCGTACGCAAAAGTGTATTGACGTCAAAGGCGAATACTTCGAAAATTTTTTCATACCTTTTCCAAAAACTTTTCCAGCAGCCCACGTAAGACTGTAAAAATGACTTAACTTGACAGAATACTGAAGAAATTATTAACGTACCAAAACAAGGTAATTAAATGAATAAAATTTTTATAATACATGGTTTTGTAAAAGTTTTCGGGATTTCTTTACACATCATTTTTTGATGTTTTTTGAGGATCTTAAATCCAAAAGACTGGTAATTGTATTGAATTTTCCGTCAAATATTAATCTAGAATATGTTTGTTTAATTCTTTGTTTATTTTGAGCTAAGAGAACTGTGAATCATCAAAATGAACGTGTCACAACAAGATAGAAATGGAAATGATCGACATTGTTCGGGGCCAATTGAAGGACTTACTATCAAAAACAAAGTAGACAAAACAGTCTCCTGCAATTATTCTTTCTCAAAATGGTATCGATTAAGAATGACTGTACAGATAACATTTAAAAAAATTCAAAGATTTCAGATTTAACAACCTTAAGGCTTCGGTAAAATTTATTAATACCATTTCGAGAAAGAATAATCACAGGAAACTGTTTTTTGTCTACTATTTTTTGGTTTCACCTTCTTAGTGAAAGACATTTTACAGGTTAATTTTGTTGTTTATGGTAACCAAGTAAACGATAAATTACAGGAACAGACCTGTAGTATTTTACGGACTGGTATGAAAGACGTGTGAAATTTTACAGGCTTGTAGAAAAGTAGATTATCTGTTTATATCACCATGACTAGAAATAACGTCTTCAATATAAAGAAACCGTTTTCATAAAAAAATTAAAGTAAATTAATTAAAAATCGCCATGTGAAGGTGAAAATATAAGTTTGTACGCGGTACACTTTGAAATTAATTTTACCGGGCTCACTGGATTATAGGACCCACAGCACATCGTTTCTGCAATGTTAAGTAGCTTTTACAGATCGTGGTCCGCGATTCAAACAGTCTCCCTGAATCACTGTTTCACAGTGTCATAGGCAACAGATTTCTTAAAACCCGTCATCCGAACAATGTCGATCATCTTCATTACTATTATGTCTAGTTGTAATTCGTTTATTTTGATGATTCTCTTAACTCAAAATAAACAAGGAATAGAACAAACACATTCTGGATTAAAATTTGACGAAAAATTTAATTAACATAAAAAAATTGTCTGTAAACATATTGTAGGAACTTTTACGATACCCTGTACAATAAAAATTTTATTCATTTAATTATCTCGTTATGCTACGTTAATAATTTCTTCAGTATTCTGCAATATTAAGTCATTTTTACAGTCTTAAAAAGTAATTATTAATTTCCGACCCTATGTTGTGTAATAAAAAAAGTCTTATTTTGGCCTCCTATACATGCTCTAGAAATTTGGGAAACGAATTTTTTAACACCCTGTATAGAACTTTCAACTGCAATA
The DNA here is from genome assembly GCA_036172665.1 of Prosopocoilus inquinatus. NCBI lineage: Eukaryota > Metazoa > Arthropoda > Insecta > Coleoptera > Lucanidae > Prosopocoilus > Prosopocoilus inquinatus. The sequence goes on along the minus strand of CM069876.1, from coordinate 26,334,663 downwards.
CCTACCAATAAACAATCACATAAATGCGTATTGATACAATTTACCAAAACATAAATTGTAAAAGTATAATAATTTTGTTGTCTATACTCCAGCAAAATGAGCAAAATATTCCTGTGCATTTGAATTATTGTGAATACTTTTGGTGATGTAACACATGCATAAACTCCAGAATAGTACATTTTTATTTGAAACGGAAGTGTCAATCTACAGACTTGGATGCCCATAGCATTTCAGTGAAAATAATATATAAAATATTCATCGTGCTGTGAAAGTATCATTCAGTTAGTTGCCTATTTTTGACTTAGGACGGGAAGAGATATGACTTCAATGATTCCTTGTAAACAAATTTTAATAGTACAGTTTGTAATGCATTTTGTATTTAAAACTCTTATGCCCGATTTATTCACCTCCTGATAAATCTATCTGCCAGGTATTATCCTTGGAAACCATTGTATCGATAATAGTTTCCGAGGATACTACCTGGCAGATAAATTTACCCGTAGATGAAGAAATCGCGCCTTAATCGTAGTCATCAGTCTTGGGATTCTTCTTTTCATGTTCCCTAAAAGTTTCTTCTTCTGAGAGGCAAATTGATTATTGATGAGCTTCTCTTCAGTATTACCAATTAAAACTTTTGAAAATCATGATCCTCAGGATCAGAGCTTAAATACTCATCGTCATTCTCAATCCTTCAACTTGCATTTCCGAGAATGTGTAAAATTCTTGATACTTTTTCAATTCATTTGATCATTTTATATATGACAAAGACAGTGAGAGAGAGAGAGAGGAGTCATCGTGTGAAAAGATGGCTTCACGCTCAACTTCTACTAAAGAAAAAAAAAAAGACAAAATTGACAGGTCCGAGAGATTTCTGAAAAATTGGATCGTCTTGAAAATAAGGAATTCATTCGCTAGTTTATGACAACCTTATAAAATTTAAAAAAAAAGAACTTAAACTAAATATTTAAAATTCTTATTCGGAAATATGTTCACAAACATCCTATAAATATTTAATCTCTGGCTGCGTATGATTAGAAAATTTGTTAGAAAGTTTAACGTTAGCAAAAGTATGAAGGTCTCATTGTAAATTGAAGTCGACTTTTCTCCCATGAAAGCTCTATATTATTTAAATACTAACTTGTGATGCTTTCAACAGCACTATCAACTATGTAATTCCATTCCAGTGATCACTTTTTATAAAACTTTATTGCAAATCGTTTTTTTGCTGCTGTTTCAACCCTATTTGGGGCTTCATCAGCAGAAGCGTTGAACGAGAGTTCCACAACTTTTTTTTTAACTCGTTATGCTTGGCCGCCTTGTATGACTTATTACATAGCAAACTGGATTTAATTTGTCAATCCCAATGCAATTTCAGGTCAAAAAGCGATCGTAGAATGTCGCTATTTAAGCCATTCATTTTATAAAACGCTTGGTATTCCTCTAGACACCCTATAACAATCTGAAACTATATAAAAATTAGTTTTAAAAGAAACAGAACTGGTTTAATATTTTATTTCAAATAAATTTAAATATTTTAGTAATTTTTGTTGCGATCTTGAGACCTCTACAGGATTATAAATAAATTTGATTATCAAGTTTATTGACCATCTTGTCACTCCTATTTTCTTTTTTTATTTATATTTTCTAGCTTAAAACGAGTAATTAATTAATTTGATGAATTGGAACAAGAGCCATTGTAAATTTCGACACGTACATGCATGAAATTAAAACCATAAAGGAACGAATGCAATAAATTGCTTGCAACTGGAATGTGCTGTGACTTCTTCATGACTGTATTGGTGAAAGCGAGAGGTCTTTACTCTTAAGAAGCAGGTCATCTCTGAGGATAACTTACTGGTACATACATACATAGTTGCATGTAGTGAACATCTGCAGCAAGGTGGAACGATTTCTAATGTTTGTCTTCTGTTCTACAACACAAAAGCTCTGCAAGAAATTAAGACATTTTAAAGCAAATGGCTTTATTAGGCAACGCAATTCTTACTTTAAAACAGCATACAATCTTGCAAATGAAGTCGTAGTTTTTTAATACATTTAATAAATAGTCATTAAGGTAAAGTGAAAGAAAATTAAAGCTTTGCAAACAATCAAACTTTCTAGTCGATGTTAGAAAGCGTTTTCCAAAGAAATTTGGGTAATTGACCTACTTCTGAAAATTCGATGAAATTGAAAAAAAATTTGTAGGTTTTGTTTTAGCGTAGCAATAAAAACAGAGTTTAACTAAAAAGAAACTGAAAATAAGAATAATTTGAAACTTGAATTAAATTAAATTTCAATCGAAAATTTTAAATAAAAATGAAAATATTAAAAAAAGTTAGAACATTAGTTAAGTGAGTCTTTCCTGAATCTACTAAAACAAGTAAAAGAATGATAATCACATTTGTACAATTTACAACAAAAATTATGCATTTACCAACATATTTATACTTATAATTTTCTAGGATGAACAACATGCTAATAAAGTGCAAGCTGAAACCATTCAACCTGAAGTACAGTCAACGCCTGTGAAAGTTCAGGAGATTACCGAGAACAACGTTCCTCAGGATTCCTCAGACAATTCGGACGACAGCGTCGATAATTCATCAGACGATTCTTCCGATGATGAGGAGAAAACGATTCACATTAAAATGCCTTTGGAACTAGATTTTGACGACTTGGCTGGCGCCCTAATGGAGAAAAATCAACGATCCAGAATGAACTGCATCGTAGAAAAGAAACGTGCCGAACAAGTCGTAGATCACCAACCTAAAACGATTCAGTTACCATTCGGGCTGAATTTGACTACTGACCCCAGGTATGAACACGTCAGTGGAGAAAGGATGGCTATTTTCTGCGAGAGTGGCAACGAACAAAGGTAAGGACTTGGTTAATTTAAATTCGTCATTGTCTTTGTTTAATAAATTAATACTTACAGGCAACAAGAACCAGAGGAGCAAGAAGATACGATTATGATTCAACCCGTTATGATTCCTATTCCTCCACAAAATTTCCACACGCACATGGCGATGCAGGCACAAAGTCAGCAAATGCCAAACAGAATTCCACAATCAGCAATGCCTGTACCCCAACCAATGGAAACCCTTCGTCCACCAATGCCTGCACCTGAACAACAAACACCGCCAGGTTTCCCCCCACACCAAATCCTACAACACATTGCTCAGCAAATAATCGCTCAGAAATTGCAAATGGAAGCGGAAAGGAACCACGAAGAACAACAAAGCAATGACATCAGCGAGCCTGAGCAGCAGCAGGTCAATCAGCAATACAGCCCACACGGTTTCATGATGGCTCACAGAATTCCAATCGCCGAAGATGTTTTAACACAGATTAACAGACTGCCAAATCGTGATATGTTTATAGCCGTTTCGCAACAAGATCCAATGGGACATCCACGTGAAATTCAAATACCTCAGAGAGAAAATACGCAAAGTGAAGAGACGCAAGATTACTCCAGAGAACTTCCGGTGAATTTGCCAGTACGAGTTATGCAAATACATCCAGAAATACAAGCTCCCGGAGCTATTGAAATGAGACCACAAAGTAAGTAGGTACTTTAACTAAATGCATTAAAAAACAATTTTATCTCTGATTCCAGCTGCGTCTGAACAAGATTCTATGGATTCTGAAGTGCATATAATGCAGCAACAAAGAGATACAGAACAAGACGTTACTGACAGACAGATTTACTCCAGAGACCTTCCTACTAATATGCCTATTCGCATAATGCAACTCCAGCAAGACACACAAGCCGCTGCTTCAGAAGAAATGAGACCACACTGTAAGTATAAATAAATCAGGCGCGATTCATATTCCTAATTAAAGAGGAGCGACCAACATAGTTAACGCTAGTTATACTTAATATATATTAAGAAAAAACGGTCATAGTATACTCCGCGCCAATCAAATGGGATGCAATTTTCAATTACCAAGGAAAATGTAATAACAACATACAGATAAATATTTTTTATTAGTGTAGGAAAATTACACAAGTAAATAATAAATCTCTTTACTTTAATAATAAAAAATTGCAGCATACTTAGACATTCAATTTTAATCGACCAGGTTTATGATGGAAAGATTTTTTCCTTCACTGTACTTCCTTGATTCGTGAATGTTTCAGAAAACGAAATAGTTCTAAGACGAAACCTTGACAGATAAAATTTTAAATTGTAAAAGCAATCATTAAACTTTTAAAGAACATTGAAGTTTTGACGTCATAGCAATATATAACCATCATAAAATAAAACATTTTTCCGAGTGGAAAAATACATTTACAATTAAAAGAAAATAAATATAGGAATTTATATACCATCAAACTATTACACAGACAGGTATTTAAATTTAAAAAAAACTGTAAAAGTAAAAGTATGAAGTATGTTATGGACGACTTACACCGAGTAAATGTATGTATGTGGAAAGAAGCCATCGGTAATTCATTTAACAATGTAGTTATATCTCTTTTTATTTGATAGACCAATTGACTACAATGAATTAAAAAAAAAAAAAAATTCTAGGCCTTCCGCGTTTATGCAATACTGGGTGTTTCAAAATAAATGTCCGATCCGTCAACCTCAAGTAGTACAGAGAAAAAAATAAAATGTCTATGTGCGTAGGGGGTCTAATATCCATTGTTTTTGAGAAATAAATTGGTTGATGGGCACTGGTACAGCTGTATTGCGGCACAGGAGCAGTGAACTCGCGTGGAACAGAACGAAACACTAGTGTTTACCTTGAAATGAAACTGTAAAACGTTTTTATTTATGGCTTTCTGCGGAAAAAATGTGTAACAAGAAATCCGTTTATTCGAATTTCGGACTTGTGTGTGTATATGTAAGAAATGTATCACGATTTTCATTTTGGATTCAAAGGAGGTTGGTTTTTGAAATGTCTGTGATAGATTTATTTCTTGCAATTTCGCACTTGCATGAGCTTAGTGAATACGCTCCTAACGACTCGGATACTTATTCTATATCAATCTGTATACTACTTTGTTTTTGCTTAAAATTATTGAAATCCAGATACCCAGATAATGCTTGTTTGTAGTGTTTGTAAAAGAAGACGAAATACTCCTAAAATATAAATAATTGTGTACGTATAAATGATCACTTAAAATTAAACACTTACATGTAGAAATTTGCCTGCCTGCCCCATTAAATGTTAATTAAAAATTTGATTAGAATAGAACTTGTCATAGATATTATTATATTTTTGTTTCAGATCTCCATCCACGTTCTGTGCGTTCCGTCGACAACATTCTACCTAAGAGCGTCACTTCCAAGCGCGTAAAACGATGCTCTTGTGATTGTGCATGTTAAATAAGTAGTGTGAGAGTATTGCTTAAAGTATGTAAAAAAAAATATGTCTATAAGATATGATGTTTAACATTTTCCAGTGCTTGATATATCTAACACTCTGAATCTGTCTTCTAATACCGTAACCGTAACGTATACTTAGTTGATTTATGTAAATAGAATTTATTTTAATAAAAAGTTTTGTTGGGTTACTTTGTGATAGATTTGTTTAGCCGATGATTTTGTAAAAAAAAATCTGTAATATAGACAAAATTTATTTTTTTCTAGTGCGTATTATTTTCTTTACATTCGAAGTCGAAAAAGAAACGAGCGATGATCGCAATGAATTAAATCAGTGACCTGCATATCATCTTATCACCAAATATTATGCTCAAATAATTTCCAAATTGTTCGAACATTTGGACTCTTTTTAATTCCTCTTTAAAAGTATCCCTAAATAATTTTACTCCTTAAAAAGTCTGACTCCTCAGACATCTCCAAATATTTATAAATGATATGATATGATAAAATCAATGAGTTTGCAACGCTCATGAGTAGGTGTAGGAATATTAAAAAATATTTTTTTATAAGAATAAAAGCCGCTTTACACCATCTGATTAGCCGTTTAATTGTGAATCAGACTTCAGAAATATAAAATATATTCTTCTTCACACAGAGTTTCTATTTGAGTTGCGCGCAGTGGTGTAACTAGAAGTCAGGCCGCCGGGGGTAGTAAAATTTTTACTAGCACCTTTTGACAAGTAAATTCACATTTTGCAAAAGAGACACTGATCATGTGTGACAGAAGTGATAAGGACTGTCCAAATTTTAAGTAAAGAAAAATTCGGACAATTTGACATGTCAAATGCATTTATACAAGTTTGGTATTTAAATTAGGTGGTTATTGAGGTTTTGTTTCTGTCAAAACATAAAAAAAATCGAGTTGAAATTTTAAATTTAATAAATCAAAATATTATAGCGACTCTTCTTACTGTACAAACTTCATATGGCACAGACAATACTCTTACTTTCTGAGCATAATTTAGATGAATAATTTTGTCAAAATATAAAATAAATTACGAATTATGAACAGTAATATTTATGAACATATAAAATAGCGACATCTTACTATCGCTTTTTGACCTAACATTGCAGTAGGATAGACAAATTGAAGCGGGATTTGCTCCTAATGAGTCCCCCATGCAAGGCGGCCATGCTTTGACAGCAAGCATGGCCGCCTTGCATGGAGGACTCATTAGGAGCAAATCCCGCTTCAATTTGTCTATCCTACTGCATGTTAGGTCAAAAAGCGATAGTAAGATGTCGCTATTTTATATGTTCATCATTCTTACATCGCAATTGCGAATAAATTGGGCAAGTCGTTTTTGGTCTGCAGTGGGAATATCGAGCTACGTTTCTGCTGAAGAAGCCCCAAGCAGGGCTGAAACAGCTGTCCAGAGGCTGCTCGAGGTTCTCACTGCAATCAAAAACGATTTGAACAAAATTTTTCTAAAGTAATATTTATATTAAACTCATTTAAAAAAATATTAAAGCGAGGTTTACAGTCTGAAAATAACGTGCCCGGATTTTATTGTTCGCTACTGTAGCTTTGTCGAAACCAGTTAAAATAACTGTTAATACTACAAAACGATAAAAAATTAGCGCCAATAAAATAAAGAGCATTTTTTTTTATTTGGCGATTTGCAGTACCGTATCCAGATGTATTTCGTCCATTTATTTATTTGGCAGATATTTGACGTAACGTCAGGAGCGACAAGATTGTAGGTTATGTGAAAACGATTTGAATGTGTGGTTGCGTTAAGTGATTCTGACCAAAGTGACCAAAAGACTACTAACCGGTCACTTAACGGTCACAGTAATGGCTAGGCAGGCACTGTGATTATAAATTATGGCAGAAAAGGGCGGGAATGGAACAGGTTTTGAAAGAGTCTCTAAAGTTTCGAAATTAGTGTAATACGTCACGGGTTTACTTCATTTAAATCTTTGGAAAACAAAAAAATAACATGTATATCTAACTCTTACCTACAATCCTTAATTCACATCACTTTGCTATTCTGATCTGTCAAATTGGTCCAACAAACCACTTAACGTTTCAGAACACGCTGGTCACATTTTAAATCGCGACCAATTTTTCCAATCAGCTGATTGATCACGTGGTACAGTCTGATCGTTGACTTAACAATTTTGCTTAAAATAACCGTTCACTTAACGCAACCTATATTAAACTATATATTAAACTAAATTCAGTTAATAGTTATTTGTATCATTAGGTCATTTTGCAAGTGCGAGCTAAGTTTTGCGAGGAGAGCACTTGCAAAACATTTTCTCGTCGTGTGAAAGACACTATTTTTTGGTCCGACCTATTTTAAATTATCTCAAAAAAAAATTAAATAGTTTACGCTAGGGAAGTATATCTTCAGGTTGGCAACACACTGTCTAACACCGGATTTCGAATTGAAGTAAGAAATAAAGAAATTTCACTTTGCGAAACAACAAAACAAGCTGCAACGTACTATAACATAAGTTTTCAGCTAAATTTAACTCCAAATTAAAAAAAAAATTATTCAATACATCAAACCTCTTATTAGGTATATTCGTTTTAGATGACTTAGGTTGCCGCAAGTCACCTGCGTCAACGAAATGTGTATTCGTTTTAGATTTTCGGCATACGGTATTTGACATTGGCATATTCGTTTTAGTTGCCACTGCGGCAGTGCTGGTGTTGACGCAATGTGCACCTACTCCGGAGTAGGGTTTAGTTGCGTCAACACCAAAGTATTGTTTACTTAACCTTAATTTAATTATTTTTCAGTAAGGTCGGTGTTCATCACACAGAAAAATCTTTGTTTGAATACAGTCGTTGCATTTATTTATTTGAATGATGCACACTTTACATTAATTCAAACAGTTTCTTGTTGATTCAAAAATTTTTTTACTTGAATAAAATACATAATGGGTTTTCTTTTAAATAAATGAATGCATTGAACATATCCAAACGAAAATTATGTTGATTTACCATTTTTCTTTTCTCTAGGTACCAATTTGCCCATCACAAACTATTCGTTTTAGATCAATTTCTGATGCAACCATAACTTGACCTAGATGGGCATCGGCTACTTGACGATGACGCTATTGTGGCAAACCCAGCATTTCTAAAACGAATACACCTATTATTTAAGAAATGTCACCCACAGATGTCAATATTGCCAACATTTGGTAAATTTTTTGATGGCCTACGCCTTCAATAGGGCTGTTTCCGAACGGTTTTGACGAATGCAGTACCAACATTTTTGGCCGGAGAACCAAAAAATATTTTGTTCTACCGTAAAAATAATTTTAGATAAATTAGTCGGAAATATCCAGCGCTCTAAATGACTATTTGAAATGTCAAATGACATGTCAATGATGCTCTCACTGTCAAGCTGTATTCTAGTTCCTTCAATTTCGCTATTTGTAACACTGCAACCAAATGCATTTTATTTATTTATTTATTTGACAGATGATTGACGATATGTGAGGAGCGACAAGATTGTAGGTTATGTGAATACAATTTGAATGTGCATTAAACTAAAATGCAATTAAAATATTAGCCGCTTTCCAGTTACAAACTTCAAGCACCTGAAGTTATCTGTACTGAGATGATCTAAACTGATCTGATCCGAACTGCACTTTTGAGATTTTAATGAGAACGCTGCATAAGACATATAGGCGTGATATGTGCGTAGTCATAGATACAGTGCGTAAGGGGACGGGGAAAAGTAAAAAAGATCAGTTAAAGTGCGTTCCGCACCCTGCAATTGAAACATTTCCAATCACTTCGGAGGATCTCCGAGTAGCACATTTTGGCAATTGGAAAGCGGCCTTGTGTTGTACCACGAAAATTATTTTATATAAATTAATTGGCCAATGACGCTGTCTCACGGCGGCCGTCATTAACAAGTTGTAAAACACTCTGGTTCCTTCAATTTCGCAAAACGTGATATTATGCTCATTGAAATTTTCGGTACAGTTTTGACATTTAATTGACATTCAAATTTTAAAATCACTGGCAACTTGGTTAAAAGTTGTAATTCAGCAGCAGGCCATGTTAGTGGAAATTAGATATAAAATCGATAAGGGAAAGTACGTTGTTTTCAACAAATATTTAAATTTGTTGATTTCAAAGTGCTAGCGCCGATGGCATCTTGGTGCCGGGTTGCCTCGCAGACCCTCTTGATACGCCACTGGTTACGTGGTTTGATTTTTCACGTGACTTTCATAGAATAGTCAAATTCAAAATCAAATAGAAAATCAGATTTTTAAATTTTTAACGGAATATCAGGTTTTTATTATCGTAACCGATTCAGGATGTTCTAAAAAGTTATTTTCTAACTATCGATACGTTTTACCGGGAACACACTACAAACTTGTTTTTTTTGTTTTTATCAGAAGTAGCTGCTACTAGCTGCGGCCTATGTATAACATACACCCTGTGTATTAAATTAAATGAAATGTATTAAACAGCTTTATTTGTAATTCTAATTCCAAAATGCAAAGGACTAACATTCATGCTGATATAGCGTACTAAAGAAGGAAATAAATGACTCACCCCTCTGCTAACTAAACCGCTTATGGACGTGGAACTGTAACAATATGCATATTTAATAAATTAAATCGAGAGAGAAAAACTATGATTTCACTCACCCTACCGTTTTACGGAGCGTGCAGTTCTAGTGCCGAAAATCCCCCAATCAGCAACCACAATACACACATACACACTAAAACGGAAGAAAAAGCAATCAGAAAAATTGTAAAGTATCGATAAATTGACAGCTTAAAAAGATTAATTTGAGACACTAAGTAGATACATTAATAACAATTTTCTATAAATCAATCGTGAAAAGACGGATAATTTAATTTTTCGGGTTAAGTAAAACAAGAGACACAACATGAAAAAAAAGTCGATTGGGTTTCAGGTTAATTATGCTCTTAATTATGCTGTATGCAAGTAATGCTAAGCAATACTGTATGATCAAGACATTACACTTGAGTAACTCTTAAAAAATAAATGCCATTTTTTCTCAGAAACAAAGGTCTTTTGGATATAATTTGTTAATGATAGTTCTATTATTTTAAGAAGTTCTTAAGTTTTGAAAATTAAACCTGAATCAAGCTCTAATAATAACTGTTATTATAATGGTGTTGTAAATCAGAAAATTTTCACTTTTTGAAAGTAAGATATAGTTAGGTTAACATCACTGAATATTAACAATGCGAGTGAGTTCTGTTCGTTTCGAAAATACTAGCTTAGCTTGAATTTCAATTTAAATATTTGGCAAGGATATATCGCAGGTGAAAAAATAAAATTTTGGTAACTTTTCCACTATCACACTGAATTCTGGGGCACTTCACAATCGCGTACTTACGTTACAATATTTTTTGCCTTAGATGGAAATAAAAATATCTGAGTGCAGCCCGAGCTTAATTTCATTGAAGAAAAAATACTTCACTTACCTAATTTAAAATTCAATCTTTTTTCCCAGGAAGACAGTCGTGTTTCGGTGCAAAGAAATAAATAAATTGTAAACAGCGTCAATAACAAATGTAGAAAATATTCAAGTAAATCTAATGTTTACCATTTTTATTGTCTCTTCAAGGGCTAAACCAGACTATATTAAAATATAGAGAGTGTCCTAATAGTACGTTCTCGGGCTCTCGATAACTACGGCATATATAAAAAGTTTCAAGACATTTTTGTTTTAAAATTTAGGGGTCCACAACATAAAATAGTAAACCAGTATAGGGGTGAAACAAGACAGTGATACTGTACAGAATGCAACTTTTATTATTTCAAATAGCACACCCTATACTGGGTGATTCAAAATCAGTGTCCGACCCGTTAATCACAGGTAGTACACGAAAAAAAAACAAAAGTCTCTATGCATAAAGGGTCTAGTATGCATAGAATTTAAGATAAAATACATTGAAAGTCCAGCTGTATTGTGACACAAGAGCAATGATCCCTCGCGGAATAGAAGGAAACACTAGCATTTACCTTGAAACAAAACTCTAAAACGTTTTTGTTTATGGTTTCTTTGCTAAAAAATTGTATAACACGCAATTCATTCTTTCGGATATCGAACTTGTGTACGCACACATAAGAAATGAATCAGAATTTCCAATTTGGTCTCAAAGGAGGTTGATTTTGGGAATTTCTCTGATAAATTATATCTTGCAAATTCGTACTTGAATGGTCCTAGTAAATATGCTCCTAACGGGTCGTACACTTATTCTGAATCATAAAAAATAAAATTCTATACTGTTTTGTGTACCATAATCTATGCCTAAATCTAACCGTTCTGGAGATATTTAACATTTAATCTAAAAACTGTCTTTTACAGCCATTATTTTATTTATTAATATTTAATTTAATTTTAATTTTAGAACAAAGATTTTTGGTGCAGGCCCTGTTGATACTGTTAAATATATTTTTATTGTTACAGGTTGTTCATGGTAATATCAGAACTTTCAAAATAACAAATTAATTTTTTTCAGTAGCATGCCATATAATTTTGTATCCTAAATTGTTCGTTTAATAAAAACTTTCGTTTTTGTGATGCATGTGCTATATCTATCTGCAATATTTTTAGAGCCCTTATAAAATTATTCATTTTGAAAGAAATAACTTCAATAGGTATAAGGCTCTCAAAAAATACTGCAGATAGGTACAAGACATGCATCACAAAAGTGAAAGTAGCACTAGCATTAAAGGAACAATTTGGGATCGAGAAATATAGGGCATGCTATTTAAGAAAATTGATTTTGTTTATTACCATGATTATCCTGTTTCGATAAAATTACTTTTAAAATGGATTATACCAACTACACCAGTACCAAAATTTTTTTTCTTATAGTTTAAGATAAATAAAGTGGTTAGATTTAGGTATAAATTATGATATACAAAAATATGTAGTATTTTATGGGCAATCCAAATTTGAAATTGTTGATAAAAAAAAAACCTGTAAAACGTTTGACAGGTGATAGTGGAGATCAAAACAAGAAAAAAATTCTAATAAACCCATATCCAATAGTCAATACATGTGTCCATGTTATGCGTTCACTCTTCTAGAATTTCTATTTTTTTACATAAAATTCGGGATCGAGAAATTAAATAAAAAGCTGAATTTTCCGACGTAGCACTAGCCACCGTACAACTTCCGCTGTCACCGGAACTGACGTCAAGTCTCTCATTTTAAATGGAACGGCCTGCATCTTACGACTGATGTCTATTTGAAAAAAATAAGTTACTACCGAATGAAAATTTCATATGCTGCAAAAATGTTAAAAACCGTAATGCAAAGGAGTAGGTTTCTCGAATTACTTCATCGCATTAGAACGAAAATACACGATTTAGAGCTTTGAAAATTAAAAAAAAACAAAAAGAAATTCGTTGCTGTGGAAACCAAAATTACCATGTGATACATATTCGGACAGCTCCATTTTAAATAAGGAAGTTGATGTCATTTCCAGCTTTTTATTCAATTTATCGATACCGAATTTTATGTAAAGAATAAAAATTCTAGAAGAGTGAACACGTAGCGTGGACACCTGTATTAAGTATTGGACATGGATTTATTAATTTTTTTCTTGTTTTGATCTCGACTATCACCTGCCAAACGTTGTATAGGTTTTTTATTAACACCCTGTATACGGTATAAAAAAGTTGTATCCAGGATCATTCGCTTTGATTCAGCCTATATAATACTAATAATAATAAGGCTTTATTTCTGTTGGCGGAGTTCAGCAAAATGCTGCTCGTCCACTCAACCCAAGGTTAGTATATGGGAAGTTGCCTCGTGCAATATCGGATGGATTCGATATTTCTCGTATGGGTCTCAAGTCTACGTCACTCGTCCAAGCTAAAGCGCCATTTAAAACCATCAGAATGTTTGCGTTGTTATAGTAACGGCGCCGACTGTGCATGCGCCGTGGATCGCGACTAATCAAAATCGCCACAGTCTAGTCTGACGTCACGAGAGACCGCACGGACACCCCCACCAGCGCGACCAGGCATTTATGAACTTAAATCCAAATATATGAGATAACTTCTCATATAATAACTTTGCACTCAACCCATATCCAAATAATAACATACATGTAAGATAATAATAATAATAGAAGAAAATAATTTTATGCTACATACCTCTAAAATTTAGAACAAAAATTTCTTTAATTTTTTTTGCCTATAACTTTCGTAATAGCCCGAGAACACACTGTTAGGATACCTGTATAGTTTTTCACTTAAAAAATAATAAGTTAGGTTTGTAACTTATTAAATGAAGAATCTGTATATTTGAAGATAATTTTAAATTACGCGGAAAGAAAACCTACACAACTTTTATTAAGACATTTTCTCAATAAAATGAATTTAAAGGGGCATTTTCGCATTTTTAAAGAAGTTTAGGGCACCTGCATAATCGATTACATATTCCAGGACAAAATAAATTTGGAAATCGCAATTTTTTCATGCAATGTAATTCGCAGAAACGCAAAAAAATTAACGGAGTTCAAAATTCACTTACCTTTACACAATGCCTACTAATGCAGTTATTACAATCACTCACACTGTTTTAGTTTACAATTAAGCTAATTTATTATAGATAAATAGGTAATAAAATTTACTAAAATTTATACATTCGAGTACGATCACATCTATTCGATTAGCGAATTGTAGATGCACTAAAAGCGCAGGCATCTCCGAACAAAGCAAAAACGCCTAAGCGGCGCGTACTCTTTTTGTTGCAGTTTCTTTCAGTTCCGTGAATCACACTACCGAAAACATGACTTTAATTTTCTAACGTTTTTAATTTCGCCAGAAGATATACCGACAAGATATTTTTTTTGTATACACCGTGTTTCGCTTTTCATCTACACAACCCTGTACTTTTTTTTATTTATTAACGGATTAATTTCAAATTTTCGCCACTTGTACTTCCTTCTAGAACCGACATTTTCTGATTTTAAAATCTTTTGTATTACAAACCATGGCCTATTGCGATCAAAAACAAATTGCAAAAAAATGAAGAAAACAGTAGGCATTTTTTAGTGACGAAAAGTTATTAAGAAAAGTTGTTTAGAATTAGGAAATAACCGCAATTCCCAGATGTGGGCGAAAAATTTTGATTTTTAATTCTGTTGATTAACGGCAAATTTAGTCAGCTGAAATACACAGAACTAAAAGAAATCATCATGTAAATGTTCAATCACGCCTCCATCACGTGGTATCGATTTTTCCATACGTTTCCTATGATTTTGCTTTCCTTGGAACCACATACAAAAAAAAATTGTTACTGCAAATGCGTTATTTCACCTTTTTTTTTTTTTGAATAATTAAAAATTAAAATTTTTCGCCCAAATTTGGGATTTGGTGTTATTTGTTAATTCTAAACAATTTTTATTGATTAAACAAGGCCTAATATATTTTCTTCATTTTTTGTAATTTGTTTTTGATCGCAGTAGGCCATCGTTTGTAATACAAAAGGTTTTAAAACCAGAAAATATTAGTTTTCAAAGGCCTTACACTTGGCGGAAATTTAAAATCGATCCGTTAATAAATTAGAAAAATACACAGGTGTGTAGATGAGAAATGAAACACAGTGTCATTTCCTATAAACAGCGTAAAATTAAAATAACTACCTCTCTTCTAAATCTAATATTCAGTGATTATATCCAGGAGTAAATAACTTCTGTCTTAAGTGATGTGCAAACTGGAGCGGAAACGGCGCGGTAAAGCCATACGAAGAGCATATAAATCCGCTACCGCGCGCGTTTCCGCTCTGGTTTGCGCCTCGCTTTAAAGATGGATGCGACCGGAGTGTAACAATACAATATACAAGGTACAGACCGCTACTTTAGGGACGTATTCTACAATGCGGACGATAGCTGCAATGGACACGTAAACAGTCCCATATACTGTTTCGAACAAACATTCCCAAGGGTGCAATTACTAATTTCATAGGCCTTAGAATTATACTGTGTTAATACTATGAAATGCCTGCACCACTGTTTCACGTAATTCTTCGTTGTTGTTGTATTTAAAACTACTCCCATATTTTTTAGTTTTTACTATGCCCATAAATAAATCATCCTTTGAATCATTATTTTAATAGTAAGGTAATAGCTAAAAACACATTTCACCAGTGGACACACCGTTCGGCAAATTTTACGTCCCTTGACTTTTATTTCCGAGACACAGTAAAAAAATATAAACTAATGAACTACAAATTACAACAACTAAAATAGCAAAGGAGACTGTGGTTTAAGAAATAATTGAAATTAACCTCCGCCCACAATAATTTTTATATCCGTAGGTACGTATTTCGGCAGCTAAACTGCCATCTTCAGTACGCTACCAACTTAAAAGCACTAAAAAATGTCTAAAAACAACCTAATCACACTGATAAAATCATAAAAATGTTAAACCTAACAACAATCTAATCATACTAAAAGATATATATGTATAAATGTAAGTAAATATTTCTATTGAAAGTTTGATTTCCGTAATAAGTGAGGAAAAATCTCATAACGTCTCTAGAGACGAAAATAAATCCTACTACGCCTAGCCTAGTCCGATCTTTATCGTGATTGATTCAGAAAGTGCTTTAGATATTCCACCAGAAATAGTGTCGGGTCGTAGAAAAAGTATAGCGTTTTGTTTAACTCATCGAAATCATTTTCTTAAGCTCGCGAACATTACTAAACGAGGCGCTCACTCAAAAAATCACGATTTTATCGTATTCTGCGCATTAGTTATCTACGAGTATTTCAAAAGATCTTGTGCTTAAATCAAAGTTGAAAAAATAAACTGATGCCAATCCCGTTGAATCACTAAACGTTAAATATTTTTTCATTTCTTTATATAATTTTCTCGATGTTACCAATAGTGATTCAATAAATTTATTATTATTGTTACGTTTCTAGGATTTAAATTAATTTATCTAATTGAATAAAACACTCGGTAACAAACTTAACCGTAATTTAATAATCTAATATATTTACAATTTATTTTATACACTAAACTTCGACGATCGCTAATTAGAACTCGACTGACTCCTGAGTCCACCCCGGCCGATTTTATATTCTACGCTCCCTTCTCGTTTGTTCCGTGCTGGAAAAGTAGAATTTGTTCGGTAAGACAGCACGGCGATCGACTCCTTGACGCCTTCAGTGTGACGTAGTGAGCTAAGTGGCGCGCCACATTATTATTATAAACAGAAGACCTCTTGGAACATACAAGATGAGAATACCATGAGGATGCTCTGCAGCAAAGATTTAAAAAGTTACTTTAAATTTTTAATCTAAACTTATTCATTCATGTGGATCTATCACATAACTTCCTAATTTAAAAAATTAACAAATATACAGTGACCAGCAGAAAGTTGGTTACATATGGGAAAATTCTTTATTATTGATTTCTCAGAAAGAAATATTCTTTTTGAAAGCTCCTGCACCTTTCAAAACTTAAAATGCATGTATCAAAATTTGAATACCTCCTGTCATATACCGAGGAAATCAAAATATTTGAAATCGATATAAGAGTAAACTACCCTTATTTTCCGCGCTACGCGAAAATTTTATTTGTAAAAGTCACTCAGAATTATTATGAGATCTCAAAATCATGGCTGTCTATGATGAAAAAAAGAATTTCAGGTATTTTTTAGTTTTTTTCATACCAACGTGTGTCGCAGAATTTTGAATATGTAGAGCTGGACGTTTCTTCAAGTGTGACATGAACATACTCTAAGATTTGCTTTTGCTTAACTATCAACTAGAAATTATGATTAATAACATTGATACCCTCAAAATTACAATTTTTTGTAGCCAAGTTTTTTTTTCCATCCGAGGTAGCTATGATTTCATATTTGTGATTTCATAATAATTCTGAGTAACTTTTCCAAATAAAATTTCCGCGTACCGTGAAAAATAGAGGTACTTTACTCTTTTGTCGATTTCAAATATTTTGATATCCTTGGTATATGATAAGAGATTTTCAAATTTTGATACGTGAATCTCGAGTTTGGGCAAATGCAGGAGCATTCATAAACTATATTTTTTTCTGAGAAATCAATAATAAAGAATTTTCCCATATATAGCCAACTTTCCGCCGCTCACTATTTAAGCGTTGCCGAGAAAAAATATTGATACTATTATAAACGGTTGGTTGGAAAAAAGTATAGTCCTTAGAACTTCTTAAATTTTATTTACTTCTATTATCACATAGTGTAAACATTAAAAAAAAAAAATTGGATTCGCCTTAGAATTAAAAAAAACTTAACATTTTCGTCCAAAAAATACAACGAAATGTTCCATTTTCGGAAAAAAATCTGGAAAATTAATTTAAAAATCAGCGAGAAATTAATTTTGAGCAACTGAAATATTTTACTTACCCATAAATTCACTAAATTTTTTTTCTAATTTAAAATTCATTCATTCGTCTTAACAAACACGTTGTTCAAAACCAACAACATTTTATTCCAATATTTATTAATTTTGCTGTTATACTCGGCCCCTTTGGTCAATTGAAACGTGTAATACTGTAGACCTGCTTGTAAAGCATCTTTGCACTTACTTATAGCTTCGGCTTGCCTGTAAAAAATCATTTTATATGTGGGTACTTTTCTATGAAAATATATACTTACTTCCTGTCACAAATAAATTTGATTGTGGTTCCAGCTAAAGTTAATTTGACTTGGTCCTCCGAAGTCAGTTGTTCATGGGCATCCGTCACCTGTGAGGACCGTTTTTAAACCCATTAAAATAATTGAGGCACATGGGAAAGGATAACAGATGACATAAAAATAGAGGAAATGGTAAGGATTACGGAGGAAAGGGAAAAATGTTTTTATATTAGATTTGAATGGAAGAAGTGTGAGAGATTGAAGTGATAAGGGTGAGAATAGAGAAGAATTACTTAGACGTGGGTTGGATCTGAAGGATCATGTAACAGACTTACCTCCGTTATTTCAAGTTTGCCATTTCTGAACAACAAAACTGCTAAGGGAGAGATGAGACTCGTCTCTCTAATTGAAGTGGTCCTTCGGACAATGGATCTGGTTTCGTTTATGTAAAGCAGAAAATTCGTGGGGAATTTTGATCGCTTATAATTTACACTGGCCGATGCAATCGTTGCTTTATGATTATGCCTGTAATTAGTTTTATGTAGTGCAAGCAGTCAAGAATTTTAGTGTGCTCTTCATTGGTCATCAATATGCATGCACCCAAGATACCATTGTAAAAGAGCCAATACAACTGATAATTTTTTGTGCATAAACGAAACAAACTTGCAGTTCTGACTTAGGTAGAATATAAGAATACCATTATAAATTATATGACCAATAAAACACACCGAGTATTTTATAAGTTTCAAGCAATTTGAAATGTTCTGCACCAATTCAAATAGTGCAAATATTTAAGTTTTTACTTTGAGTGAATAAGAGCAGAAATGAATTAAAATTAATTAGACGTCTCATTCCCTGTAACACAAATTTTTTTTTTAATTATAATAAATTATTGCTAACATCACCTGTTTGTTAAAACAAAACACACCAATTCACAGTCAAGCCGACAGTAATTGTAATTATTTTATCTTATTTCTTATTAATAAAGTACCAACAGTATAAAAAATACGTAAATTTTATTTCTTGAATACTTTATTTATTGCTCACTTGATCATTTATTATTCGAAGCTTCTTACTATCGAAAAAGGAAAAATAAACTAAACTGTCTTCGTCTTTCGATAAAAAAATAAAAATAAAACAAAAATTGTTAGGTATAACAAATATTTATTTACACGATGCTCGAGAGAGAGAGAGAAGAAATAAAAGCAACAAAAAAACAATGGCCGCTCATCGGGGTGAGCGATGCTCACCCAGTTCTATTGAAGTTGCGCATATTCCGATTTCCCGTCGGGACTGGCCCGAAAAACAAATTTATTTGGAAAACGCACCCACTTTCCCCTTGCAGTTGCTATGGGTTCGTCGATTGTTTTTTGGTGAAAGGCGTTGGAAAGCTGATCAAAATCCCAATAAGTCCCGAGTTGATTGAATTCAAAGATTACAAGCGCTATCCCGAGAGGAGGGAGAGACGTTCAGTTAATTGAGCAAATAAAAAACGCGTCGTCTTTGACTCTTGATTGTAATTCAAGAACGCGTTCGTCGATTGTTTTTCGATAAAAGGCGTTGGAAAGCTGAGAAAAAGCTCTACGAATTCCAAGCTTAAACTGAATGCAAAAGTTAGAAGCGCGACCGCGAGGGGAGGGAGAGACGTTCAGGTAATTGAGCAAATAAAAAACGCGTCACTTTTGAATTTTGATTGTAACTCGAGAAAACGCGTTCGTCGATTGTTTTTTGGCAAAAGAGGTTGGAAAGCTGAGAAGAAGCTCAATAAATGTCACGCTTAAATTTAATTCAAAAATTACAAGCCCTTAGGTCCAGTTTTACAAATGGGGCTCAACTTTGAGCTGAGGCTTAAACCCTTAGCAACGATTATTTCAACAATTATTGTGAAGGATTTAAGCTTCGGCTCAAAGTTAAACCGTTATTGTAAAACTGGGCCTAAAAGACATATTTATTTGGAAAATGTATCCACTTTCCTTTTTGGGTATGTTGCCTATCCGCAGTAAATCATCACGACCCGCCACTGCAACAGACAAGCTTCGTAAAGAAAAAAAAAGAACTGAAAACAAAAAACAATCTATATGGCAAGAAAATTAGGCCGTTTTTTAACAAAAGAAAAGAAGAAAAAGAAGCAAACTTTCTTACAATTGAAAAATAAAATTAGTAAAAGTTGAATATCTTATTTTTTGACAAGGAAAAAGAAAAAAGTTTATTGATGCTACAGTCGAGAGAAAAAACCAAAACAGGAGACGATCGACCGCATACACCCTAAAAATAGCAAGTAATAATCAGAAATAGAAAAAGAAAACGAAAACAAAGAAGCACGATCGATTTTGCAAGGAATTTTAGTCGTCTTGTTCAACAACAGTAGTAAAATATTATTACGAATTTAGAATTCGATTAATTTTTATTTCAAAACAAAACAATACTAATACTTAATAAACAAATATATTTAAAGCGGCAGAATAAAACACTTAAAACTAACTTATTTCAATAGCTTAGAGTTCACGTTTACGATCTGTCGTGTTGTGTCTCTTCCTCCACCGGCCGGTCGTTTTATATCCGCAGCCTATCACGAAAAAATTATTCGTCGAGAAAATTCTGACAGTCAAAGCGAATGGTCGCCCCTCGAACATTCCAGGCTAACGCCCCGGCTCTGATTAGCACGAAAACGGATTGAAAAGACCGACTTCGCAAGAAATTTAAGAAGACGCAAACATGCATGCATTCTGTTTTACTTGACCGAAAAAGAAATGAAGAACTTATGAGCGATTCGCAGGTAAACGAAAAACGATTGACTTTGCAGGAAATTGAAAAAAAATATAAACAAACGACAGCCAACATTTTGACAGGTTTTGTTTGCATATTTTTTTAACAAAAACATGTTGCTTCATTGGAAACAAAAGAAACAACTGACGCTCAATACGAACGAAAAAGGAAAACATTCGATTTTGGAAGAAAAGAATAAGAAGAAACAAAGGAGGATTAACGCTATAATTCTACTTTATTTTGCAGAAAATGATTTCTTTAACTTAACGATACTCGACTTTCTTCATTTTTTTTTGTTATTCTGTTTGCGAATGGAGTAGAAATAAAATCAACAAATGCCCATCCTGTGTTAATTTTATCAAAAGAAAGTCGTCGCAATCTTCTTCATTTGACGACAAGGTGTTGCTCTTCGTTTTTCTTTTCTTTTTCTCTCATTCCAAGCAACCTTTTTACCTTGGTTCCTTAATGACTGCTTTATGAAACTCATTTGGAGTTCATGAAGTACCATTACAAAATTTTATGTTGATAGATCAGCGATAACATATTCTATGGTGTTATTGGGCGCCAATATTGTAGCCCTATTAAGCCCCAAATTGGGCGGCATTTTTTTTTGTTTAATTATTTTAAAAAAATATATAGGTATTTTTTAACTTTGTTAATGAATAACAAAAACTTACCGTGTTAAAAGCACACTAGTTTTACGCAGCCTTCCTTTGACTATATCCCAGTTACGATGCTGCAGCACTGTACCAACTCCGGATAACAAAACACCTTTCACTAACTCGTCGTTATCAGAAAGATCATCAGATATGGGCAGCACACTCTGTAACCCCTTGCTGAGGTACTCGAAGTGAATTTCTCGCAATTCTAAAACTAACACATTCAGACAAAATTCTCACAACACAATAACCCCGAACTTACTCTTCAAGGTTGCCAGTTTATAGTCAAGTAAATTATTGGCCGTCACAAATTCCCTGGCCGAGTACACGTCTTTGCATTCCGTGTATTCCAGCCACTTTTCAAATATTCTCATCAAAGACAAGTGATCGCTGTCTTCAGAAAATTCAGTTTTCGATTGCCTTACGTGTTCTTTTTCCGTCAATGCGCTTGAAAATATTTCTTGTTCGGATGAAAATAGGGTGACTATGTCTACGATGGGAGTCACGCATCTGAATACAACGGCATTCACCATAGCCTTAGAGAGTTTGGGCTCGAGTTGGAAATTTGAAAGGACACGGCCCAACGGTGTGAGATTCTCACTCTCATCCAACAATTCCAAATCTTTGAGTTCCTCGACGGCCTGTTTCACAGCGTGTACTTCCGGTGGGGACGGTAACTGGCTCAGAAATTCAACGGCATCCATATTGTTGCTGTATACTTTACTATCCAATACGATCTTTGTGAGGGAAGTACGTAAAATTTCTGGCATGGAGAAAGGCTCAAACGACTCTGATTTATCCTCTGGATATAAATGGAAGCTCTCGCCTGGTTGGACTCTTCCGGCTCGCCCTTTACGCTGTGTCATACTCGACTGCGATATCCAATGATTATCAATGCATGTTATTCCTAAAAAGTAAGGACTACATTTATAAATTTAAATCAAAAAATTAATTGAGCACGTATTTACCTTTCTCGATGTCTAACCTATTTTCTTTGTGGATGCCCGTGTCAATTACATAAACGACATCATCAATGGTGATGGATGTCTCAGCAATGTTCGTGGCCAAAACGACTTTCCTTACACCAGGCGGTGGCCTTGAAAACACCAAACGTTGCTCTGAATCTTGAAGCTTCGAATGTAAACACAGAACCATCATGTCGGAGGAGGAATTCGGAAGCTTCTTCTTCAGTTTAATTATGTCCTCCCACCCCGGCAGGAAACACAAAATTGCCCCCTCCGGTTTCTTTGCATGAATGAACTGAATGAGTTTCACAACGTCTTCGTAAACAACCACCGGCGTGTCGCTCTCACACATTTTTAAAGTCTTCGAAAAATCGAGTATTTTTGAGTTATTTATGAAGTGGGGCTTCACGGGGTGTGAGAAACCGCCGATGTAATGCATGGGCACATCTCCGAAGTACTGTTGGAACACGCTGGTGTCGATTGTCGCGCTCATTATCACCAGTTTTAAATTCTGATTTAATTTCATGGTGTGCTTTAACAAGTTCATTAGAAGATCGGTGTTGACGTCGCGCTCGTGTGCTTCATCCAGGAGTATGTGAGTGCAATCCGATAGGCTTGGGTCTGATTGTATATGTCTTAGGAGGATTCCGGTGGTACAGTAGAGAATGCGCCCTGTTTGGTTGCTGAATTTCGATTTCAAACGGACTTGGTAGCCGACGATGTCTCCAACCTATCAAGCGAAAAATAAAATTAGTTTATTATTTTTATAACAGAGTGGTTAGGGTCCAAGTGGATCTCCTAATACCCAACGCCCCACGTTGGGCGCCAATTTATGTTGTGTTGTTGTCATGTGGCTCGATTAGCCATCACTTGAACGCTAAATTATTATTGTTCAGCTAGCTCAGTCCTTTTAGTTAGAAGCTAAATTTCCTTATGTATTATGATGTAGGTCGGCCCTTTAGTTACCGTCATATTATTTCTGTTTTTCAGTCGTTTAAATAGTAGCCAAATTATATTTATGTGATGGGCGTCAGTTTAAGTAATCTAGCTAGCCCAGCCGGTAGATCTTGCAGCTCTTTTAACTTCAATCTCTGGGTCTTTGGGTTTAAGTCTCATGTTAGACGCTAAATCGGCATTTGTTGCGAAGAATTACAAGGAACTTTGTTGCTCCTCTTCTAACTTCGTTTCTTTTCTTCTTTGCAGTTTTTTTTGCTACCGACATCTCAATTTTTTTACCAAAATGTGAAAATTCAAATCTTAAAAAAAAATAGCTGTGAACCATAGAATGGGGTAGGCGGCCATCAACTATATTATTATTCTTCTTCTTCTCCTTCTCTTTTGGACGATACATTGCATGGCACAAATACCTGAATACATTTGTTCTCTAAATTCTTAAGATCGTTTAAATTTAGATTTCGATTTACACCAGAAATAAATTTGAATGCCAAAGAGAATTTGCAAAAATTTTTTACAAAGTGACAGAGACAGGTTACCGTAGTGAATGTTTATTGTTCCATTCGACGCTTCTCTATCAGTTTTTCGCAATTTTTTATTTTTATACTAGAAATATCACCGTGTTGTACGAGCTTACACAAAGTTATAACTAATTGAAGACCCACCATGGGAACCCTGTGAACTATAAGAGATACAAAAACGATTAAATTTGTCCTATTTTGGGGTCTATAAAAATGTGCAAAAGGACCCCTTCTACTGTTGCCGCCAAAAAGTAGAGACTTTTTTGACGTAAATTTAATAATGCTAACAATTTTGCAGGGTGGCTGTAATTAGAACACTTACAGATGACAGACAATAGTTAATAAAGTACAGACATTATTTCAGTTTATTATTTATTTTACTATGGTTAAATTTACGTCAACGAAAGTGTCCACGTTTTTTTGGCGGCGACAGTATCTTGATTATTTTTTGAAATATCTTCAAAAAACTGAAAATTCTCAATTCCGAAAATCTTGTTTATTATTATTATTATTATTAAATTCAATGGAAAAAATATTACCGTCAGAAGATATAGGTTAGGTTTGACAGCTTCGCAGATACGACTGTCAACTGTTTTTTCTCTTATAGGCGCTACCTTAGGTATTCGTACCACCTATTACAAAATGAAATTTGAATACGGCAATGTGCCACACTTTTGCTTTTGTTTTAAAACGAAATTATTAAGTTACTAAAAATAGTTTTAGAAAATAACATTTTTATGTAAATGCGTAAATACTATAATTTATAACATTTGTTAATTTAATAATAATTTTAGTTCTTAATATTTGTAAGCAACCGCCTACTATTAAATATATTTGAAAATATTTTTTACTAACTTAATATTTAACGGAACATTTAACGCTTCGAGTTAGACCCCCGCGTCGAGTCGGACTGCCGCTGTTTCAAACTGGTTTCAAGCAGTTCACTTTCTTAGGTCCTCCCTTTGTTAATGAGTGTTAGAGGACACTAATCGACACACTCCACGGCTTGTTTTACTGGAACACATTTTTAGGCGAATTGGACTGACCGTATATGACATATCAATTCAGCTGGCTTTGATCCAAGATAGTGTCCACAAG
Source organism: Prosopocoilus inquinatus (assembly GCA_036172665.1). Classification (NCBI taxonomy): domain Eukaryota; kingdom Metazoa; phylum Arthropoda; class Insecta; order Coleoptera; family Lucanidae; genus Prosopocoilus; species Prosopocoilus inquinatus. Next base: position 26,309,711 of record CM069876.1, on the reverse strand, counting down.
AAAAAAAAATTGACAGTCGTATCTGCGAAACTGTCACTCCTAACCTATTGCCACCGACGATATTAGATTATCCATCGAATTTAATATCAAAATAATCCAATTTTATAAATCTATGTTAGTAAATAAACAAGACATTCAAGATTTCCAAAATTGTGAATTTTCAGGTTTTTGAAGATATTTCAGAAACTAATGATTCTTTTACATATTTTTATGGATCCCAAAAAAGCAACTATTTTGTAATTTAACCGTCTTTGTATCTCTTATAGTTTACGAGATCCCCATGGTGGACATTTAATAAGTTGTAACCCCATATAGTAACCTTGTATGGAGAGCTATATTTTCTTATATTTAATTCAATGGACTTTCTAATGCTAGACTATTGATTTGGATAAATTTTGATAGATGGCATGACTTTAGTTTGTTACTTTTTTACAAACGGTTTTATTAATATTTTATTTATTAATAGCAATTATTTAGTTCAATTAACCCCGGCCCCCTCCTCTCCAACATAAATAGTACCTCACATCAGAGTTTTTAAATTTTTGAGTAAATTACATTTTTAGTTTTAATGGGGTGTATTCTGTAACATTGATATGGACTTGAAACGTAACAATTATTGATATGGGACGTGACCTTGCAAAGTCACTTGCTACGCATATCAATTAATTGAAGAGGCCGTGCTGTCTAGCAAATTGAAACGCTGTCACAAAAATAATCACTGTTTTTACGTATGCAGAAATATAATTTTCCGGTCATCAATGTAAATGCATTTTAAAACCATCTGCCAAGAAATGTAGCGCTCGGCGGTACATACCTAAGCATGCAGGATTAAAAAATAAAAATTTGTACATAATTAGTCGTCGGGTTGTCATCAAGTAAAAGGTTAGAAGAAGCGTGATTTTGGCATGGATTTGGAAGGTCAAATTGTTACTCGTTTTTCTATTTCTCGCTACAAGTACAAATAAATCACGATAACCTTAAAATTGCCAACGCACGCGCAATCTATAAGTTGTGCATCTCTTCAATTCGCGTTCAAGTTCTCTTCAATTATTGAAGACCTTGAAGAGCATAGCAATTGATATGCATATCAATGTTACAGAATAAGCCCGGATATTTTACATGGATTGGGTAGAGTTAAATTAAGTTGGAATGAATTCAATTTGTATTGAGTTTCAATTTTTAAGTTCTAATTGTTTAATTTCTTTGTTTTGTCTAATGTTTATTTTCAAATTAGGAAGTCTTCTACTGCAATTAATTTAATTAATTGAGGCAGACTTTTTCTAATTTCTTCTTCATTTAATTAATTTATTTAATTGATAATTTAATTAATTAACTTTACTGATAATCTAATTTAATTATTATTTAATTAACTGCAATGGGATACTTTTCTTTATAATTATTGATTTCATTTTTTTTTTGTTTTAAGTCTAAGTTTGCATTTTTTGTTTTGGAGTTTCCCGAATCTTATTTTTCTTGCTTGGATGATTAGCAAGGAGTGGAGAATTTATATTTTCCAATTTTATCAGTTAACGAACTGCAATCTATTGAGTTGGTCAGCGGCGCGTCGTAATAATTAGTCATTAGCACGAATAAAAAGCTTGAAGAACCGCATATTCGGTTCTCACACTGCGCGCAATTCGGTGTGCCTCTGCCAGATAACCTTGGAAAATATAAATTATCCGCTCTCTGATGATGAGTTAGGTTGGGTTGGACTTAATGCGGAATTAGTTTTGATTTTTTGAGTTTTTGAGCGTTGATCTGGGTTTTTCAATTTCTAAATATTACAAATTTATTAGTTTTTTTTTTTAATTTTTTTTTAATTTTAAACTACTCATTCTAATTTTTTGAGTACATATTATTGTCTTGCTTGGATGTCGAATTCGGATGAATTGAATTGAATTAATTCCACTTAAGTTTTGAATATTTTTAATTGTAAGTTTCGAATTTCAATTTTAGTTTATTTTTAATTTTTTAATGCTTTATTTTTTTTAATTTTCGTAAGTTAGATTGAGTTAGGTTGAATTGGCCTTCCTTAACTTAATTTCAATTGTTTTACATAATCACTTAGATTTTTGAATTTTTAAGTATCGGATGTTGAGTTTTTTTTTAGGTACTGTTCCTATACCTAAAAAAAAACTATACGATACTTAAAAATTCAAAAATCTAAGTGTTTATATAAAACACAATTGAAACTAAGTTAAGGAAGGCCAATTATAATTATTATTATTAAAAATGTGTTTGAATTAGAATTTAATAATACGGCTTTCTTTTCTTTCCTGACTTACATCTTCTTCTCGTTCATAAGAAACCCTCTCAGCTAACGAAATTGCTGCAATTCTACGTGGTTGAGTTACAACAATCCGGCAAGGTTCATCCTCATTGTTTTTTGCCCAACCTTCAAGCACATACTGAGGTATTCTTGTACTTTTTCCACAGCCAGGTTCACCCTTGATGAGAAGTATCCTATTGTTGTCGATAGTATCGATTATTTCTTGCCTGTAACAAATAACTGAACTAAAACTGTTTTTTGTCCATCGATTCTTTAAAAGATATTTAAATTTGTGAAAACTGCCAACTTACAGCAAAAAATTTACTACAACACACATTAATAAACACATCATGTTGCAGTAGTAACAACACTGCCTCAAACAGCTTTTCAATAATAACATTTAGGCTGAGTTGCACCAACCTTGATTAACGTTAACACAGATTAACTAATCTGAGTTAGCAATTTTTCAGTTGCACCGACCTTAATTTGCCCTAATCTATGATTAACAAACTTGAGTTAGTTGATTCGGCAAGTAACGACCTGCAATTTCAGCCTCAATTAACGTTAACACAGATTAACTAATCTGAATTAGAGACTTTCGAGTTGCACCGACCGTAGTTTGTCCTAATCTTAATTAGTAAATCTGAATTAGTTAATTCGTGATTATTGTTCGATTAGCGTGTCTAACACGAGTTAAAAGGATTTATTATAAATTTCTGAAGCATACAAGAGCGTTAATCACGAATTCTTCTGAACGATTACGACCGAAAATGTATTAAAAATGAATAATAAATTATTATTATATTGGAACAAGCAGTGGTGGTTTGTTTAGCACGAAGAAATTAGTAGTTGAACTAACATAATTTGAAAACAATACAAATTTCTCTTTAAAAATTAAAAAATTACGTAAATTCATAAAATATACAGGGTGTTATAAAAAACCTGGACAAAGTTTGGCAGACGATAGTGTAGTTCAAAACAAGAAAAAAATTCTAATAATCTCATATCCAGTACACAATACAGTGTCCATGCTATTTGTTCACTCTTCTAGAATTTTAATTTTTTACGTAAAATTTGGAACAAATAAATTAAATAAAAATTTTCTGACGTAGCACTGGCCACCGTACGACTTCCGGTTTCACCGAAAATTAAATCAACTTTCTTATTCTAATTGGAACGGCTTTTACATTTTTACATATTTAGAATATACAGGTCATTGTGAGTCCGAATAGGTGTGACTTGGCAATTTTTGTTTCCACGACAACGAAATTATTTTGTTTTTTTTTTTCAAAGTTGTAAATCATGTATTTTCGTTCTAATGCGATCAAGTAATTCGAGAAAGCCATTCCATTGAGGAGGCGGCTGGCTAATTACTAATATTGCCCGTGGCGACTGCGACCGACTTACAGATGTTTATAACTCTTTCGGCATTCAATTTAAACCCGGAAAACGCAAAAAATCCAATTCCAAGGAGCCGGTCAGAATCCGTACACTCACCGACACATAAAAATTATTTTTCTCACATAGAATCCACACATACCAGGAAACGATTCAAACCGACGCCTAATAGTTTGGTCAAGCATTCAAAAACCAACAAAAATAAATGCTGAGAAGTATATTAACAGAATTTGAGAAAAATAAAAGACTTTAGAAACAAACAGTTTTATCAAAAGCAAACAACCAGTTTAGGATACGTCAAGATATTTTCAGCTTGTTCCTAAAGTCTTTTATTTGTCACATCATTTAATTAATTACCAAAGAGCAAGAACTTTATGAAATTATATTCAACTAAAAACTTATTTCATTCTTTATCTTAACTAAAAGTGAAACTAAATCATTATGAAAACTGGAGGGCATATCACAATACTATGGCTAGCTTAAATCATATAGTTCATTGTCATTTATAGTTTCTGTGGCTAGAGATGCTTCTCCTCACCCTTATCAAAAATTGTGGAGACGCCATTTAAACGTTAGTACAAATTAGGCAAGTTTTACCCTATAATTTTCACGATAGTTTTTAACGGTCAATAAAGTACTTACTTCAGCTACAAAATGATGTTTTAATTAAGCCAGAACAAATATTTTTTTTAATTCTAAACATTGACGGTATATTTTTATATTTATTTAAGTTTACATTAGTTAATTACATTAATACTAATAATAAAGAATATTATAATTCATCGAATAAGAGTTAACTGCTATTATGAATTTAATTTAAATTAACGAAGTTGGTTTAACGTCCCCTTTTTAAAAGAAAAGCCGCAAGTGAGTTGTATATAAATTGACTATCGGATAAAACGGACTGGATAATGACAAACCATAACAGTAACGTCATACTTACTCGTGACACGTCATCTCTACTAATGACGTTCCACCTTAATCGGAAATCAACCAATTCAAGTTAAATATACGTCGGTGCAACAGCTTTTGTTTTAACATGAATTATATTTTAATCACGGATTAACTAACACAAATTAATGCATAAATTTCAGCTGTCAGTCATCATATGTCAGTCAGCAACTCAACCAAAAGCGTTTATTAACGTATTGGGATGTACTGGAACATACAAATTATCTCTTTCTTCAAAAAAATTTCAAAAAAAAGGACTAAACCGTTATTGATTTACACTGATGTAGATTTTAAGATGCGTTAAAGATTTTCAAAAGAAGTGGTGCAAGAAACGAAAGAGAGGAATCCTACCGTGCTTATATTTTTTTCTTAGGGACCCCCTTAGCACTAAAATATGAAATAATGTTTCATCAAAATATCGACATTATGCTACTTTTACATGACAAATTTTTTTGTGGTGTGATTTCCGTTTTTATTTGCGAAGGAACTCAAACACCCCTTTGCTGAACTTAGGTCGAGAAACACTGCATTAGAGCTTACAACAAATAGAAATTTTCCAATATCAGCAATTACTCAGTTACTGATTACTTTGCTATTTTTTGCTACTGAAAGTTTTCAGCAAGTTTTAGCAGATCATATTAATATCTTCAGGACAGATTAACAGACACATGCGAAGGTTGCGGACCTTCAGCTCAGTAGAATATTTCCACAAAGCAAATTGATGCAAATTCTAGAGAATTTATATATATGGCCCAGGCATCAATGAAAATTAACAAAATTATTGATGTATTTCATCAAGTATGACGATTTCCCAGAGTGATTGGCGCCATCGTTTATACGCATGTGAAAATAATATCCGTAACATTACATCTGCGTTCTCTCTTTTCCATTTTCAAACGCACACAAAATAAAAACTGACCCAAGTGACACATTTAAGTACAAACTTGATATAAACGAACTGGATAAATGGCCAATCGTAATGCTAAACGTCATAGTTTCAATATCGTGTTAGTGACGTTGCAAATCAACTAATTCAAGTTAAAAATATGTCGGTGCAACAGTGTTTGTTTTAACATGAATTAAATTTTAATCACAGATTAACTAACATGGATTAAGGCATTTAATTTCAGATGTCGGTGCAACTCAGCCTTAGTATTTGATTTTCTGTTTTGGGAAACATTTTTTGTAGTTCACAGTGAAAGTTGAAATTGGTCAGGACATAATAAACGAAAATGTTCATCATAATAGAAAACCAAGTACAAACATAACATTTCACCAACTTAAAATAAGAAACTCATAAAGAAGGAACTTGTACAATTTGACCATCCCTTCAAATAAATATGCCTGTTTTCAAAAAAATAATAATAAGTACAACTTACTTATAACTAGAAATGGGTAACTCCTTTTTTTCTTTAGCCAAATACATGTCGAGCCCTATATATCTCTGCCTGTGCTTCCTTTTCGTTTCTTTGGGCCACAAATTTTCCAATTCTTCCTCGTCTGTACCATCACCCTTCGTCACAGCATCCTCGTTTAAGCTAGCCGTCAAATACTTCAACAACTTATTCTCATACAGCTCAGAGATCAAGTTGAGATTATCCTCAACATCCTGACTCAAAGTCAAAACAGATGATTTCTGCTTCAGTTCCTTTATCGCTTTGTTTTGAAATAGTAAAGGTTGACCAGATTTGTTAATTTTTTTTTGGGCTTTGAGCCAATGAAGGCAAGCAATGGCACATTTGTGAGACGCTTGACGCTTCGTAACGTCGCTCTTGGTAAACTTAACATCTTCCGGCCATTTTAACTGGTATGTACAAGCCCAAGCTTTTGCACGCGAGTTGTACTCATAATGAGGGGTTAATTTCAGGTCGTTCTTTTTTAGCTCTTGTGCCAAGAGGTCGAAGCAATTATGCAGAACGTTCTTTGGGTGTGGGAATAAATTTCGGATTTCGTTGATTTCCCTCGAGCCAGCTATGTCTGGTTCCAGTTCACTCTTTGGTATAGGCGGCTAATGGAAAACGATATAATACATCAGTAAGAGATGGAATTAATTTAACAAACTAACTCACGACTGGTTCCAGTTCACTCTTTGGTGTAGGGGGCTAACAGAAAACAATATATTACTTCAGTAAGAGATGGAATTAATTTATCAAACTAACTCACGACGTCATTGTCCTTCAGTTTTCTTCTGCTGCTAATTCTATTTCTCCTTTGGGAAGAAGTCGATATGGTCCTAATATGGATTTCGTTAACACATTCTGGTCGGTTAAGTAGCAACGATATTTCTATAATCCCATTCTTTTTACAGATGTTAGGCTCTAAGTGCTTTAAAATGATCTTCTTCCATACCTGCCCTCTTTCCATGTCTTTATTAATCGGTGTTATACAATCGGTGTTGAATTTTTTTCTGTGAAAGTTGATCTTTCGTGAAACGAACGCATAGCGCAAGGTTTCACGATTGAACAGATTATACGCAAAACGAATCATTTTTTTTTCAGTTAAGCAAAAAGGATCACATGAAAAAGTGAGGTTAGATCGGACGACGGACAAATACCGCCAACTGTCAAATATGAAGACCAATGAATTGCTAAGAATAGAAATAGTATGCAATGTTAAAACATAGAAGTCAGTATAACCTGTAGATTTGTTTACATTTCCCACAGTGCCATCGGCGTACCATCACAGCGCTCGTCACAAAAGGGCATCACTTCTTTGTCTGTGAGTCGCGACTCCCACAATCTTATGAAAAAATCTGTAGAAAATATCCAAACACAAAGTTCACACTGTATAATACACAGTAAGGACACTTTATCTTTCGCATGCGCTTCATCTTGTTTACATTTTAACCAACATTAACTTGAGTAACGAGAGATTGGTTATTCTAATAAATGATACCACAAATAACATGGGAATTAATCGGAAGACACGTTATCACATTAATTTCCAGCCAAAACTATTTATTAATAAACAAAATAAAATATTATTTTATTAAGTCATCTCAGCTGATTGCGACTGCATCCACGACATGCCTCAGAAGCTGCGTCTAATGTAAACAAACCTGCGGTAATGCGGCATTCCGTGAGTTCAATACTATACTGTAGATTAATACTAATTCATTGATGAAGACTAATTTCGAAGCAGCGACGACCATTTTGGCTCCAAGTTTAAGCTCTGTCAGCGTTCGTTTATTCAACTCCGTTCGCTCCGTTTACTCCTTTCGTACTTTTGTCTCAATTTTTTCTTGTATCAAGAGTGAGACAAAAGTGTGAATGGAATAAACGGAGGGAACGGAGTTGAATAAACGAAATTCAAATTTTTGAATGCTCCCGGTGTATTTATGTGCTGCGCTCGGCTTACATGTACAGTTGCGGAAACATAAAACGGGACAAGTCTTAAAACGAAATTTCCGATTTTTTTGATAGTGTGAAGTTTCCTTGGTGACGGTAGTGACTTTTCTAATCAATTTATTACCAAAAATTTTGTGCAAATCGTTTCTGATTGCAGCGAGAACCTCGAGCAGCCTCTGGACAACTGTTTCAGCCCTGCTTGGGGCTTCTTCAGCAGAGACGTAGCTCGACATTCCCGCTGCAAACAAAAACGACTTACCCAATTTATTCGCATTTGCGATGTAAGAGTGATGAACAGATAAAATAGCGACATCTTACTATCGCTTTTTGACCTGACATTGCAGTAGGGTAGACAAATTGAAGCGGGATTTGCTCTTAATAAGTTCCCCATGCAAGGCGGCCATGCTTGCTGTCAAAGCATAATGAAAATTTTAGAAAAATTTTGTGCAAATCGTTTTTGATTGCAGCGAGAACCTCGAGCAGCCTCTACCCTACTGCAATGTCAGGTCAAAAAGCGATAGTAAGATGTCGCTATTTTATCTGTTCATCACTCTTACATCGCAAATGCGAATAAATTGGGCAAGTCGTTTTTGTTTGCAGCGGGAATGTCGAGCTACGTCTCTGCTGAAGAAGCCCCAAGCAGGGCTGAAACAGCTGTCCAGAGGCTGCTCGAGGTTCTCGCTGCAATCAAAAACGATTTGCACAAAATTTTTCTAAAATTTTCATTATGCTTTGACAGCAAGCATGGCCGCCTTGCATGGGGAACTTATTAGGAGCAAATCCCGCTTCAATTTGTCTACCCTACTGCAATGTCAGGTCAAAAAGCGATAGTAAGATGTCGCTATTTTATCTGTTCATCACTCTTACATCGCAAATGCGAATAAATTGGGCAAGTCGTTTTTGTTTGCAGCGGGAATGTCGAGCTACGTCTCTGCTGAAGAAGCCCCAAGCAGGGCTGAAACAGCTGTCCAGAGGCTGCTCGAGGTTCTCGCTGCAATCAAAAACGATTTGCACAAAATTTTTCTAAAATTTTCATTATGCTTTGACAGCAAGCATGGCCGCCTTGCATGGGGAACTTATTAGGAGCAAATCCCGCTTCAATTTGTCTACCCTACTGCAATGTCAGGTCAAAAAGCGATAGTAAGATGTCGCTATTTTATCTGTTCATCACTCTTACATCGCAAATGCGAATAAATTGGGCAAGTCGTTTTTGTTTGCAGCGGGAATGTCGAGCTACGTCTCTGCTGAAGAAGCCTCAAGCAGGGCTGAAACAGCTGTCCAGAGGCTGCTCGAGGTTCTCGCTGCAATCAAAAACGATTTGACAGCAAGCATGGCCGCCTTGCATGGGGAACTTATTAGGAGCAAATCCCGGTTCAATTTGTCTACCCTACTGCAATGTCAGGTCAAAAAGCGATAGTAAGATGTCGCTATTTTATCTGTTCAATTTATTACCGTCAGTGAACGTCAGAAATAACTTGTCAAATTGAATTCTTAAGAATGTATCGTCTTTCTAAGGGAAATATAAGTGAAAATTTTCGACCAGTGAATCAAATGGAATCAGTGAAGCCTTTGGAAGAACTATGTGACATTTTGGATATGCATATTAGAAATCTTAATTCAATCAATGTCTGGACATTTGCATTCAATAATTCAGTCGAAAGGTTGCATGGCCAAATATTAAGAGCAGTTATTTTGTTTCATTTTATTTCGCATGGCAATAATTGTAAGTAAAATAAAAACTAACTATTACACTAGTATGTTTTATTTGTATGAGGTATTTGTTCATTATAATTTTTAATTATAAACGGAATGATTAATCATTTTACTTAATGTTAAGGTTGATAAATTACCATAGTTACCGAAATTTAGAAGTAAGGTTTAAACTAACGAAAGTTTACTGTCGGCTTTCTGTTTCCCCAACTGTACAATTGTGGCCTTTGAAGACTGGTACACTGAAAATTGATATCAATGTCAAAAATTCGTAATTTTGTAGTGCCTAAATCAAGCCTTCATCTATCATTTTGATGTAGTGCATTCACAGCAGCATTTAGAGTGATTTTAGTGAAGTTATTTGCGTTTTCCGCTGGTCGCACTTTCTTGCACTCAGTGCGCACTGATGTGTCTCCATCTCGGTTCAGCTTTATGTAATAAAACTAGAAAGAGATACACTCAGTGCACACTGGTGCAGCCAGCGAAAAACGCTATTAAAAACTTCAGATTTAGGATCAGTTTACGCCGCCGAAACGTTATATTTGTCAAAATGTACCAGTTTTCAAAGGCCGCGACTGTACTATTCAGTTAACACTTTTCACTCTAGCTGCATTTTAAAGTGTGTTCCGTAAATCAACTATTTTAACCAGAAGTTCGGTTACGCGTTCCGTAAATAAGACGACGCTGAAATTTGTCAACTTATGGAATGCGGTTTCCTGAAAACGGTATGTTCTGGTCATAACCAAGTTAACCGCAAAACAAACATGAGGCGTTTATGATAATTGGAGCGGTACATGGAACGGGGTAGAAAAGTAAGATAGAACGAATGCGTTTAATGCAAGTAAGAGAGAGAGAATAGATTAATCGGTATACTGGGTGTCTCATAAGGGCAGCTAGAGGAGATCAAATTAAAATTAAAATTTTTGTCAATAAAGTTTTATAAATATAAATAACTAAAAAGTGACAAAAACTTAAAGTGAAATTACTTAAGAAACCAAAAGTTACTATCTGGAGTATTATTTTACCTTTTATATTAAAATTTGGGATATTTAAGAGTTAATCGAACACTGCTTTACATGAAACAACCATCTAAAACAATGTAGTCACATAAAAGTTGCGGCTATTTCATTTTTTCTTTCAATGCCCAAAAACGGATTTTCGTATTGCTGTGAACCGCCTACTAATTAAAACTAATATCTGTTTATTATTTATTTACCACCAAAGTATGCCTTGAAAATTTAGGGAAAAAGTGGTACTTATGCAAGTAACTAAACTTTGACAATGAAAGTCATTTTAATTTTGAGTTTAAGGTTACTACGAATGAAGCAACGTTGCAATATTTTCTTTTCGTCACAAGGTGTATGTTTCATTTCTCAAATTATATTGCCTAATTAGTGGTTGGAAATCTTTTCCAAACATGTAATTTAAAAAATTATCCGTAGCAGTACGTTTGCCAGAAGAAGAACTTTCCAATTCGTCTCATCTTTTCGTCTCTATACACTTTTGTGACATCTACAATAAATATTTTAAATGAAAAGTACGCTTACAAATTTAAAATGTACTCATTGCAAAAATTTCCTCTAATCTTTCAATAATTTCTATTTTCCCCAAATCTGGCCTGTTCGTTTGGTACTTTACAAATACCTTTTGTATAGCAATTTTCATATCGCGTCTTACAATTTTCACCAGTTTGACATAAAATAATTAATTATTTACATAATAAACTGTAGAATTAACACGTTAACATTATAGGTACTAGATAAAAACGGATATTTCTTAAAATTGAGAGTTGACAACATTGGTTGATCTATCTGATTTGAAGTGTCACATTTTGGCATATGTTATAATGACATGAAATTAATTTGTCTAATTTTACTTTAATAGCCAACCTTATAAAATAAAATCAGGACCTACTTGATGGTAAATAAATAATAAACAGATATTAGGAAATAGATTCACATAGACATTTTATGAATAGTGGTTTCGATAAATTTTGAGTTTATTTAACAATAGAGTTGCAGTTTGTGAAATAATTTTGTTTAATTGAGAAGCTATAGGTGTAAATTAAGAAGAAATCAAGAAAGTTAAACTGTTGTAAGTTTTTTATTATTGGGTTTTGATCAAAAGCGAATTAAGAAAAAAGCTTTATTTTGATCTCCTCCGTAGGTTATGAGACACCCAGTATACCGCTCCAATTATCGTAAACGCCTATGGTAAGTTACGGTTAAAGTCGAAAACGCGCCATTTACAAAAGCAATGCAAAAAAATTGACAATTTGAAGGTGATTCTATTTTCTTTAATAGACGAAACCTGATTTAAAAGTATAATCAAACTTTGTTTTGATGTAAATCAGTAGTTTTATTAAACATATTACATTAGGCATTGATACCACCTTAAAAAATTCTTTAAAATAAACATAAAATTGAAATGTTAGTTAAGTCAGGTGAAAGGTGATAAATATAGCGTTTCATAAATAACCAGACTTTTACAGTAACCGAACCGTTGGTTATCAATAGGTGATTTACGGCACACACTGTTAGTCGTTCGGGTAGTCACTTGGAGTAAAACGTTTTAACTCGAAAACGTTCAGGTATTGGGGAGTGGAGTAAAAGGGTTTAATCTAGAGATGGGATTCCACCCGGTGCAATCGTTTGCACCGGTGGAATCACGGAATGCATCCACAATGCACCCGGTGCACTGGGTGCATTGCCTGGTTGCCTACATTTACATAAGACATAAAAATGTTTCAAAATGACACCAAATATAATATATTTTGTACGGACTATCGCTAGGCAATTATTTTGTAGCGTTAATTTCAAAAACTTACTCGTATTGTTCAGATTTTAAGCCACAAAGCTTTCGCTTAAACTTAAAAGTTTACTATTCAGCTATTCACCACAAACTATGAAACATTAAACCTGTAAATCACCTGCAAACAATTAAATAATATCAAGAAATGGTTATTTCTTGTTCGATTTGCGCGGGAAGTTTAAATTTTTGAATGCACCCGGTACATTCATGTATGCACCCGGGTGAATGCATCCATATGGGTGCTTTCAATGCACCAGGTTCATTCCCTGGCCCATCTCTAGTTTCACCCCATATGCACCACCTATTTTTTCGGAACGAACGGAGTTTTTCATTTTTTAGGTTATATTAAATCCGTAGAACGTTAAGTAACGTTAAAACATAACCTTACAAATCTAGAGGAAACTCCGTGCGCGTTCGGTACACTTTTAGCACTGGTATCACGTGACAAGAACTCTAATGCTTGGTTTATACAGTCACTAACAACTAAAACTTAAAATTAAGTTTTAACTAATGCAAAAGTTTTCATTTATACAAGTTAAAGTTACGCATGCTCGTTGCATACATCGTTGTGAAAATTCGCCACTTCCCAGCAGTAATACCAATTTGAGAAGAAAAAATAAAATAAACGGCCTGTAAACAACGCAAGAAACAACGTTACTGACATAACCTCAATTTAGCGGGCGTTGTTATGGTCAAGTACGTTACGATCCTCGGCGTGTTTTGTTTCAAATATTTCACTTTCTAATAAATAATAAGCAATCAGCTGTTTACTTGTTCTTGGAAATGTGTAGTGGTTAACCTGACACGTTCACTGCAGAGCAGACGCATTGACGATTTTAACTAACTATTATTACTAAGAAATGAAATAAACGAATTCTTAATTTTTAGTACGGCCTTTTAATTTCTTGGTTGATAGTTATCAATGTTTAGTTATTAGTGACTCTATAAACCTTACTTAACGCCCCTCTCTCCACTCTTTCCAACTCGAACGCAGCAATGTATGCACTGGTGAAAGCACCCATATGGGTGCTTTCGTTGCACCGGGTTCACTTTCTGGCCCATCTCTAGTTTTTAGGACTTACTATGATTCGTCTTCGTTGATCACTTGATCACTTTTTCTACTGGCGCGGAAAGCATCAGAAGGCCTTAGCAAAATCTCGAAAAAGGATATTCAAGTGGTTTCAACTTTTCTTGAGCAATTTTAAGACGCATGCGCGTTTCTTATTATTAATTCAATCAGTTTCTGTCGTTTTTAAGGTTTATTTGTTTATAGTATTGCCTTCATATTTCTTAATAACTTACGTCAAACATTACCACATACTGCATATCTATCCCTCTTTAATTGCTAACGTCCCAAAGTAGAAAAAAACAGCTTTAAGGCGGATATCACAGTCCTATGGACTATGTTCATATCAAAGCAAAGAACAATTAAAACAGACTACAACCAAAAGCAACAAGAAGCGATGTCGTAACTTTCGTACATACCGTCGGCGTCGTACCGAAGAAATAAAACCACAGAAAACAGAGTAATGGCAACACAAGGGACACTACAAATCGCAAGCTACTAACGCCACCCAGACGAAAACAACAAGGATCAAACCGAATTCTAACAAAAATGTTTTCATTCGCACTACGCACAATAGTTCTAAACCTATAGTCTATCTATACAATCATTTCACTTAATGTTGGTACCTTTGATCTCTTATACGAAAAATATCCACTACACATCCAGCCGCGAATAAATTTTATATTTGCGTCAATCCTGTAACCTGCAAGGTTGCAGTCCGTCCTCTTTTTCGATAGCCCTCGTGCCTCTGTTCTCTGTGATTTTTTTCCGAATAACGTCGTTCACTCTGCAAAAAAAAACTACTATTCTATTCAATATATATAGGAGTAAAACAATCGAAATAAGTGCAAGATAGAATTAATAAAAAGCAAATTAATACTAATTTACTTTGACATGTGTTAATAATGGAAACTGAAGTTTAGGTATTACAAAGTTTCCTAGACTTTTTTTGTGTGTAGTTACATATAGTGCGAGCAAAATGACAGATATGACGTGCTGCGTGTGCAGATGCAGCCTGTGAATCAGCTTAGTTAACTGGGGCCGTATTCTCGAATCGAGCGACAAGAGTCGCATGCGAAAATGACGTAGACTCTTCCACAAAACTACATAGATCGATCGAGAATTGCGTCATTTTGACGTCATTTTCGCATGCGACTCTTGTCACTCGTTTTGAGAATAAGGCCCCTGGTCCTACAATTAACAAAACTGCAACTTCACACCTATCAATCATTTTTGCTCGCAATGTATTTTAACAATGCGAAGTACAGAGTAAACCAATTTTGATGGTTTTACGGGGTTTCTCAGTTATTTATAGGAATAAAAGAAAACCACTTTCGCGACACAAAGCTACTTTTCCGAGAAAAATTCAATGAAGAAAATAAAAGTTAGCTATCTCGATTCGTTCGAGAAACATCGCCTGAAAACGATTTTTTCCGAAAAAATATGTTTTAAAATACCTCAGCTATTTGATGTGACATTTTAGAAATCCCAAAAACTATTTTATTCAGAAATTAACGGAGATTTCACTGATGTCTTATTATTATCTTTCATTTTCATTAAAAAAATGCATCAGTTTTCCGAAACAGACTATCAACGGGCCGATAAAAGTTAGAGGTCCTTTAAAATTTAAAATACAGTTCAATGATTGGTTGTTACCGTAGCAACAAAATTTAACAGCCCTTTAAATTTAACGTAATGACTCATATCCAAAGAAAGAAGAAGGGTGTAGTAGGGACGTGCAGTAAAACGATTGAAGAAGTTTCATGTAGGAAATTTCGAAACTGCCAAAACAGTGGAAATTTCTAGGTTTTTGGAAATTAAAACCGCAAAGTACATTTGTGTGCAATAAAATTAAGTAAGTACAAGTCTTATGACTGTTTTTAAAATTTTTTGAGTTTTGTAAGTCATAGTTCATAAATTGTGCCGAACATTCAAGATGGCAGCCTGCACATCCTATAAATAAGGTTCTAAATCGACACACTTCGTATTCAGGTAGCGACATTAGTGATTTTTTCTATCTATCCTTGTCACACAATAATCTTGTCTAGGGATAAAAAACACAGTCGAAAGCTTGTTAATCGAAGTGACGTTTCACAAATGGCATTTTACTATGGCTGCGGAGAATAACATAACCTAATCCATTTTTGACTAGACAGTCCGCCGTAAACTACTACCATCGTAGTAAATAGAATTCCCTAAAAGTGTTGATTTTCTTGTTGCTCTTGCGACATTTGTATTTGTTATCTTTGTTACACAAGAATCTCGGAATGGGAATGTATTGGCGTTACCTGAACACGTACTGTAGCTTGCAAAAAAATCGCGCACACCTGCGTTTCGTTGTATTAAGTTGGTCTTGAGATTTAATTTGTCAGTGTCAAACAATTAAAATTCAGACTGACAGAAAACGAGTAAGTTAGAAGACGAATAGTGATTCTTAAGTTAGAAGACGAATAGTGATTCTCACTAGTAGCGAGTGATTATAGCTTAAATAATAATACTATGATGCACAAATAATATGTGGGAAGAAGAAAAATTTGCAAATAGAAAAGATGGTTGGAGATAGATTAAATATTAAATATCGATTCACGATTCGGATAATGCCTTTCTGAATTAAGAGGAAATCCAATATAAACCGCAAGTGTTAAAAAAATTATATTAATAGCAGAACATAAGCAATCGACAATTCTATTTCGATTAAATTACATTTATAGGCTGACGAATATTTGGAATGGCGTAATATTTATTGAACAAATCATACTGTCCGACTCATACCAGGTAAAATAGTAATCATTTAAATCTTAGTTTTTAACCTATATGTTTGGAAACCTGACAAAATTCTCAAAATACCCATTTACAAAGTAAAAAATAAATCATAATAATGATTTAGTGACCTTACCTATTAATGATTTGATTTATTATTACTAATTACTCTTCCTAGTCTACTTCATATTCTAATGGATAAGATGGTCGAGTAGACGGATCTTTTCATCAGTCGATGTTAAGCGTTCCCAAAGTTGAATTCCGAGATATGGAAACTAGGAGTTCACTAGATCCTACTTTTCTTTTAAAATTCACTTATTTACAAAGACATTTTGACGTACGCAATGCAACAAATATTTCAATTGTGCTAAATTTATTTTGCTGCTAAGGTAATTTATTTATGTCTACTTCACACTATGAAATAATAACTACTTAATTTTTTGCGCAGGACTTTACACTCACGGTATTGCTTGACAGCTTCGAAGCTATCAAATTGAGTGTTCCCTGCCATTTTATAATGTCCGTTTAAAGTTTAAAAACTATTTTCTCACATATGTATTGTCACGATTACAGAAAATTTGAAAATCGTATTTAATTAATTTAAAATGTATTTTTTTTCAAAGCAATACGAGTTATTTGCTGATAAGCGGTTAGCTGGTGCAACGGCTCAGGCGATAAACTTGTAGCGTGAATCCGCAAAGTTGCAAATACGCAAATAACTAGGGCATTGTATGAGTGTTTAAATACAATCAATTAATTCACGATTTAATAGAAGTGACGATTGGAAACAACGTGAAAATCCTGACATCACTTTTTTAGCAACCAAGCAAAGTACGGGTTCAATTAAAGTTTTGCGGAATTTGGTCATGACGTCACATACATTGGCAGTATAAAAGATGGGCATAATTTGTAAAAGATATCAGTTAATCTGATCGTCGTCGTGGGATACAGTTATCTGTATTTCTGACCTTTAAACAATAAAGGTAATCCTTGTTGTTTTAATGAGTTAGTTTGCAGTTCCCCTGTTACTCCCTTTTCACCCCCAAGCTACGCAAACCCCGCGTCTGGACGCCGACAGCTCGTAACCTACTGGAGACGACTGACGCGTAACAGTATTTCATCGGACAAGAGTCGACTTCAATCCCATTATTTTTTTTTTGAAATTTTGATTTTTTTTACATTCATTGAAATTTCTTGGAAATTTAATTGTAATATCTGTTAAAACATTTGCATTTAAAAATTTTGAAATTTCCACGTTTGTTTCAAAAAAGGTATTTTTTTTGAAATTTCCACATCCCTAGAGTGTAAATTTAAAAATTTTATTGCGAGCCTGTTTTCTATATTTTGCGTAAGATAAAAATCTTACCCGAATACGGTCACGTCACTTATGAAATGATATTCTCAATAATTTTTTATCTTCTCCCATACTCTTGTAGTAATCACGAAAAGCACAAGAAACCATGAATTATGTCACCACTCAGGTGATACTGTGCAATAAAGACGCACAGCAAGAAGATAATAACGCCGAGGAATCTTCCAATGCAGCGCAGTCCGTAGAATCTAGCGATTCTACCATAGGATTTTTAAAATTTTAGATAAAGGGAGGCTTTGAAAGGCTAAACGTATCGCGTAAATTGACTCATATATAAATTTTTATTGTCAGTGTCGGTTCTGTCATTGAGATTGTTGAAAATTATTCATTTCTAGCCAATATGAAAATGATTTAACGTTCTATGTTAAAATATCAGGAATAAGAAAGCAATTTTAGTAAAAAGAAAAGAAACTGCAATAGATGTTGAAAATGGGAACCATTCTTTCGCAAACACAAAGCAACCCGATTTTTTATATTGCCAAAAACCTTTTGCAATATTTCCGGTGTAATTTTAGTGTATTCTTTTGTAATCCTGTCTTCTAGTTCATTGACATTACGAATAGGATTCTTGAAAATTGTATTATTTAAATGGAGAAAAACAACATAATCCAATGGAGTCAATTCCGGGGACCTCGAGGGATATTCTGGATTGCAGTGTAAACTGGATTGCAGAGTTATCATAAAACTGACGTAAATAATTGATATTGACAGTAGTATGGGCGTTAGCTCCATCTTGTTGGAGCATTTACGTAAATCTTCGTAAAGCCGGACTAGAAATGTGTCTAAAATCTGCTCCTGGTATCGTTGAGTAGTGACAGTGTCACAAAAAGTCGTCTTCGAGAGATGGATGTCAGGGGGTCTATGTTTCGAATGGCATCATAGAAATTATCGTCTGCAAAAACCTCATTTGAATATTTTTGGCAAAACTCTTCTAGACATTGTCTTGCATCCATTCGCCATTTTGATTAACAACACCACCAAACACCACTGCGGAAATATGATTCTTTCATGAATCCCTTCTGAAGTTTTGTAAATACCATTTTGCTAAGCTAAGACATGAACATTGTTTTTCACAGCCTCCTTTTATCGTCGTAAGGTATAAGCGGATACTACATATCTATCCGTTGTAGCGAATAGTTGCTTTTGTTTTGTAAGGACTGAATCGGAAAGCTTTTGAACAAATATAAACTAAAAAAAAATTAAGTCAGTAATAAATTATAATAAATCTCTTATATATTTTTTTTATCGAGTGACATAAAATATCCGTTGTAACTTTTGTTTTGAAGATTTACATCTGCCATAGAGAAATGGCGTCTAAACGAGAAATTGTCGTTTGCAAGTGTTACAAGAAGTGTTAAAGCGAGTCGGTTTACTGCAAGAAATGTTATCAAGAAGTTTGTGGGAAATCAAAGAATAAGTGATTTACCAAGAAATGGCCGGCCTGCAGGTCCCAAAGATAAAAATTTAGAAAGAAAATTATTACATGCACTGAAACGCAAACCAAATATTTCTCAGAGAGATTTAGCCAAAAAATATAATACCAGTGCTTCAATGGTACTGTGGCTTGCAAAAAAAAAAAACACGTACATCTGTTTCTCGTTGTATAAACTTAGTCTGGAGATTTAATTTGTCAGTGTCAAACAATTAAAATTCAGACTGACAGAACACGAGTAACTTAAAAGACGAATAGTGATTCACAACAATAGGGAATGATTATAGCTTAAATAAAAATACTATGATGCAATAATATGTGGGAAGAGGAAAAATTTGCAAGTAGAAGAGATGGTTGGAGATAGATGTCCAAAAATGTAGATTTACGATTCGGATAATGCCCTTCTGAATTGTAAACCGCAAGGGATTCCATGTTTTAATAAACTTTCCTATACTCTTGTCACCAACACGCCGAAAATTAAAAATTGAGATTTGAAAAATCTTGACAAGTGTTAAAAAAATTATATGAATAGGACGGCAATGGACAATTATATTTCGATTAAATTACATTACATTTATGGGCCGTTAAATGTTTGGAATGTTATATTTATTGAATAGCTACTGTTTGACTCATACCAGGTAAAATAGTAATAATTTCAACGGCCGTTCCTAACCTGTGTGTTTCGAAGCATGACAAAATTCTCAAAATACCCATTTACAAAGCAAAAAATAGGTAAAAGCTTGGGTAATTGATTTTGAAAGTGTATGCGATTTTATTGCAAGCAAGTGTACAACGAATGAAACAAAGAAACGGTTTTCATACGTATAAAAAAAAAAGTACCAAAAAAATCCAAGCAACAATTTAACGCAGCCATATTTATCTCGATCAAGACGTCTCTACAAACTCCTTTGTAATCTTGGTGACAGATGTGCTTTAATGGACGACGAAACTTATGTTAAAAAAGACTTTTCGACACTTCCTGGGAAAAGTTTCTATACCGTACAAAATAAGGATGATATTAGTGATCAAGAAAAGTGTATTGCTGTCGAAAAATTTGGTGACAAATTTTTGGTTTGGCAGGCAATCTGTACCTGTGGTCAACGAATCCGGGCGTACTTTACAAATGGAACAAGAGTGAATATAATCTAATGTATTACTTCCAATCCGGTAAATCTGCCGGGACGGCGAACGGCGAAAATTCTTGTCGTGGACAAGCCGCCTAACGCTCGTTTCACACAACGATTTTGAACGTACGTTAACAAAATGTACGATAATTTATCGTAGCGTACTTATTTTCACATACAACGATTTACTGACGTTTTTTGAGCGCACTACGCATCTTGATGTAATTGAAATCATAGCGTGCTGAAATGAATCGTAGAAAAGTTATTGCGCTATGGTTAATTTATCGTCGTAGAAAAATGCAGAAACGTAATCGACTGCTATGGGTACATCCGATCAATCAAAGGAGAGAGGAAGCTGGTATCTTCTACACGCTGTTTGCAGAGCTGAGGAATGATGGAAATAATTTTTTTAATTATTTTCGAATGTCAGTTACTTCCTTCGATGAATTACATGAAAGGCTTAAGCACGTTCTTCAAAGACAAAATACAAAAATGAGAAATTGCATTCAACCTGTGGAAATGTTGGCTGTGACGTTAAGGTAAGTTAATAAATATAATAAATTTATGTATGAATGTATTTCTTATTATGTATACTAGTTAATTTTGTGCATGCAAATTCTTAATGTAAACAAGAACAATTGACTATTAAACAAAATCCACACTGTCAACTGCTGACGATGTTGAGAAAAATGGAGTCGAAGTGCTCCTATCATAGTCCTCTAGGGATGCGGGTCCAGAAGACAGATTGAAATTTTGATAGTACAGGGCCGTTGAACTTGATGGGAATGAATAGGGCAAAGATATGTTGTTAGGGAGCTGCTGCGGTTGATACGAGCAGCTAACTTGCGAGGACAATTTTGGAGAAGGGCGACATGAAACCATCTTCTTTTTTTGATTAATTTTCGAAATAACTTGTAGAACACCCATTTGGAATTCTAGCATTTCACTTTCGTCATATTTATCCAAGTAGGGCAACAAGCTGTGGAAGAAAGATAATTTGCTGTTCGGTTTTTCCGCTTCCAATGCTTTCAGAATTTTTAATTCAACCTCGTCAGGTTTGCGGTGTTTTCTGGCTCTGTGAGGGAGTGCTTCTATTGCTGTTTGGTTAACTGCCGCTGTAGGTTTATCAAGTGTATCAACGGGCTCCGTCTCTTCAACACTCTCTTCGTCTGCATCATCATCCAAGCTGTTAGTTGTTGCTCTATCTTCATACAACTTATTTAAAAATTGGAGCTGATCGTTAAAGACATATTTCTTGGGTTTTTTTTGCTCCGGATCCACTTGTCTTGCTTTCTTTTATTTTTATTGGACTTACAGAATGCGCCCCGAAGATTTGTCCATCTCTTTACGACGTCATTGCCTGAAAATCAGCAAATAAATAAATTCATTAGATTTGTTAGTTTTCATTCCTTTTCATCCTGCTGTACGTGTACCAAATTCTGTAAATCATGATTAATTAAATGATTCAGTTATGATAACATCATTTTCTTCAGATACCTGGCAAGTGGTTGTATGGTTACCGACCTCCACTACACTTATCGAATTGGAATATCTACGGCAAGTAAGATAGTTCAAGATGTAACCACAGCAATCTGGACAGTCATGCGAGTGGATTGTATACCTACACCCACAAAAGAGTTATGGGAATCCATCGCTTCCGATTTTGAAGCAAATGCAAATTTCCCCCATTGCATAGGGGCAGTCGACAGAAAACATATACGTCTTATTTGCCCATTTTCAAGTGGATCAATGTATTTCAACTATAAAGATTATTACTCTGTGGTCTTAATGGCAGTGGCAGATTCCAGATACCGATTTGTTTTTGTCGACATTGGAAGCTACGGTAAAGATTGCGATGCTTCGATATTCAAAAAATCCAGTCTATCCAGATCAATAGAAATAAACCCTCAACAACTACCGGAAGACAAATGTCTATCAGGTACGCAGAGTCCAAAACTTCCATACTTCGTGGGAGATGTAGCATTTGGATTACATCAACATTTGTTACGACCTTTTGAGGGAACTCAGTTAACAATTGAAAAGAGAATATTCAACTATCGGTTGTGTAGAGCTCAGCGGTACGTCGAATGCGCTTTTGGCATCCTCAGTAATAAATGGTGAGTGCTGCATCGACCTATTAATGTACAACCAAATTTTGCTGTCGATATTGTGAAGGCTTGCATTGTATTACATAATTTTGTGCGTGACAGAGATGGATTTTTGATTGAGGATACTACAATAATTACCGGTTTGGAAGATGTACCACAAGAGAATGTACTACGAGGGGGTCTAACAGCAAATAATATTAGAAACATACTTTGTACCTATTTTGTATCATGTGCCGGAAGCGTACCCTGGCAAATGTCAAAGATTTAATTAGGTAATAATTTTTAAAACTAATTTTTTCTAATTTAATTTAAAATTTATGTCATGAAATTTTATTTAATACCTACAAGTAAAATGTTAAGTAAGGGAAAACGTTTAAGTTATATATATTATACTCGCAGTTCAAAGTATGTATTGTATTTTAGACAGTTAATAATGAAAAACTGATTCTTACCAAATTTATTTTTTTGTTGTATCTTCAACCTGCTCAAAATCTGGCTTCAATTCCACGCATATCTCACGCCAAGCATTTCTCGTTGCGATTCTATCCTTAAAAACATCCAGGGTTTTATCCCACAACACTAGTCTAGCTTCAATTAAGGAAATTAGAACTTCAGCATCAATATTTGCAGCCACTTTAACTAAACATTTTACCACGCTGGATGCTAACGTACGACTAAAATTCGTTGCGTATGAAAAGCTGCATTTGGACACGTCGGCCACTGTTTTCTTAGAACGGCACGGCAGCTGAACGGCACGACCACGGTATCGTACCGTTACCGTTTTGTGTGAAAAGTCTCATGCACCTCTTCACTTCACTATCGGAATGTGGACGTACATTTTGTTAACGTACGTCCAAAATCGTTGTGTGTGGAACGAGCGTAACGGTTGTCGCTTTTGACGTCTCCCTAAATTCAATCTCATTGGTTGCATGCGTTGGATGGAATGTAGAGTGAGAGGTATCGCGACGAACATTAGAGAGAAAGAAAACTAACCTCGATCAGCTGGGTTGGGGAAATACGTCAAAATTAGTTTGACAATGTCAAAACGTGAAAACATTCGTTGTCTGTACGTTTAGTCTGTTAGTTTTCAAATTGAATTTTGTGGGGTCGTTTCCTAGATTTTAAGTTATTTGAAGTGACTTATCAAGTTTTTGTTTATTATTTAATTAAAGTTCAACATCCATTGATTTCGCTTCTAGTTTTCACGGGATGTTTTAAATTGATTTTGAATGTCATTTTATTAGATTTTAAGTGTTAGTAAGTAACTATTTTACTCTAAAAAGATAAGCAGGTTTCTTAAATATTTTTTATTATAATATTTCAATATTCGCATTAATAAAATGTAGAATACATTTGCATGATGATTGCATAAATATGCGACAAAAAGATGTAAATGTATCCATCCGCAAAGAGGGCAGACGCATTTTAAAATTACTTAAATTATTGAATATATTTCGTATTACACGCATGTGTAAATTGTAAAATTAGATTCGATAGTCTAATTTAAAATTGGAATATGAACTATAAATTACGAAGTTCATTAATTTTTGACAATTCCCTATTCAACCACTTACTCGCTATGGCAACGGTGTTTGCAAACGCATTAAGCTGAGTTGAGATGCATTCCGAATATGCAAAATATTAATTGCAATTGGTTTTTGATTGGCTAGCTTTTTGCGTATCCGGATGCATCTGAACTAAGCTTTCATCTGCCCCAAACCACGTGGTATCGGCCATTTCTGATCTTTGTTACTCTTAGAGAATGCTCATATTATCTTTCTCTCTCTAATGTTAAAGCCGATGCAGTCCTATTCAAAATGACACTAGACTCCATCTAACCTTTTTACATCATGACTTTCGTCACCTAGAAACAATTCAAAAAACATCAATTATTTTCGGATTTTGAAGTTGTCAAAAACATAAATTACTTGTGAAAACTTGGTGAAAACTCAGATGGGTGATCCTGAAAATGGCAAAAAGATATTCCAACGTTCCTGCTCACAGTGTCACACAGTAGAGGCTGATGGAAAACACAAAGTCGGCCCCAATTTGCACGGTTTAATTGGAAGACATTCCGGTACTAAAGAAGGTTTTGCTTATACGGATGCAAATAAAGCCAAGGGCGTGGTATGGAACGCCGAGTCTCTAGACGTATACTTGACGGATCCGAAAAAGTTCATTCCAGGAACGAAGATGATTTTTGCTGGACTTAAAAAACCGCAAGAAAGAGCTGATTTAATTGCTTACCTGCAACAAGCTACAAAATAATTAGGCTTTGTAATTTGTAAGTTACTGCCTTACACATCTAATAAAAAAGAAATACATCAATTCACTCGCTTTATGATTTCATTCTTTGAGAATATCTATCTCTCACAAAAAATATGTAGCAAGCAACAGTTAATTATTAAAGTCAACACAAGTGACTAATTTAAAATCGATTTGCTATTAATTTCATTTGAATTCAATAGTCTATCATAAATTCCTTATCCTGGTTGGTATTAAAAAAATATCATGTAATAGCAACAGACCTGATAGAAAGTCTGAGTAATCATTTTTTACGCACCTAAATCTCGTTTTACTTTCATAAAAATGATCTCGTCCTTTCTAAAATCGCGATTGATGTTACGAAATATGTATTTCTGCGAAGAATTTGGATGAAGCAATACATAAGTATTTAATGGTGCCATCATTAATTTCGCATAGTGAATGGATCATAATCTGAAATTCACAGACTGTATTTTTTAATTGTGTTAGTACAGTGTAACCGTTTCTGGCCTCGAAGTTAGTAGAGAATGGCAAAAATATTAAACTTGTACCGATATAAGATGGTAGCATAAATGCTTTATCAACGGACCGATGCTTCCAATGGGCCGTTGCTGCTTCTAGAACAGTGTAGCCATTAAAAATAAAATTTGTATTAATAATAAAACACTTTTTATCAGGGATGTTTGATTTTAATTTTGTAATTTTGCCACAATTTTAATAAGATATGTTGATGAACCACTTTTTAGCTCTACAGTTATTTCGTTACCATTCTTAACCAAATCAAAGAGCTAGGTTTTGTTTTTATTTTATTGTTTTTTGTTAGGTGCGCTATTTTTTCTAAATTTGTACTTCAAAATACTTCAGATTATGATACAATGGTCAGGAGCGCATTTAGGCATGGTGTTTAACCCAGGGCCTCGTTCAATAAAAGGGCTCCCTTCGTTATTAAAAATAAGATATATTATATGATTTATTTATAATGTGAAGATCTAATGCGTGACAAATTAGCAGTACATGCGTCAGAGCCGGCACGACATAATCTCGGAGCTTTTCGTCTATGGGGCCTATTCTGTATAAAAACCGTTAAATTTAAAGGACTGTTAAATTTTGTTGCTACGGTAACAACCAATCATACAACTGTATTTTAAATTTTAAAGGACCTCTAAATTTTAACAGCCCGTTAAAAAGTTACAGAATACGCCCCTATGTCTGTTATTTTATTTATAATGTGACAATCTAATGCGTGACGAATTAGTCGTACATGCGACAGAGCCGGTGCGATATAATCTTGAAGCTCCTGGGAATAAAAGCCGCTTTACAATATCTGATTTGAATTTGATTTATATATAAAATATTTTCTTCTTCATACTGTTCGAGTTTCTATTTGAGTTGAGCGGTTTAAGTTTTCATTTGACTTTTACAGTATCTTACTTCACTTTTAATGTATATTTCTGAAGTCAAATTCAAAATGAAGTAGAAAATCAGACGCAGATCAGTGCAAAGAATTTGTTATTTCGTTTTCTTGTTTGTTATTAAAAGTAATACCTAATACATTTTATTTTTTCCTTGTTTGATATCTGAGTACGCTTTATCTAATTAAGATTCTTTACTAAATTAGAAATCAGGTCGAAGTATGATTAATTTGAAAATACAAATTCAACAACATGCAGCTTATACATACATTTTGAAACGCAATATAGGAAATCCCATGTTAATTTAAAGGTGCTCGAATATTGGCTTCCCCAATTATTTTACCGCAAAATTCTATTCATGTTTTTAAAGTACTCTTCAAGATGAAGCTGTCTGTAAAGTTTGAGAATTTTTCATTCGCTCAGTTTCAAGATATTAAAAAAAAAATCTGTAACTAAATTGAATTTATACCAAACTATTGGCACAGCCATGATCAATGATAGTGAAAACTGGACAGATAATTAATAAATCTAGTTGTTTTTGAAAAAGATTTATATAAAAAGCTTTTCCAGTAATTTATTTTAACATTTACTAATCAAGGCCGTGCTGATAGTTCGGCATAAATTGAATTTAGTTACAGAATCTTTTTTAAATATCTTAAAAGTGAGCGAACCAAAAATTCTCAAACTTCACAGACAGATTCACCTTAAAGAGTACTTTAAAAAACCTAAATAGTACTTTGCTGTAAAATAATTAGGGAAGCCAATATTCGAACACCTTTAAATTAACATGGGATTTCTTATGTTGCGTTTCAAAATGCAGCACCCTGTGTAACGAAAGCATTGCAATGAAATAAGAAATGAGATCATACTAGGGTCTCATGTTAAAAAAAGAACAAGCTTCTGCTTTGCAGAACGTGAATCAACGGTAACTCATTGAAAAGTTCCATGCGTTACATTAATGCCGATCCTTCGAAATTCATGGAATAGCTTTAACTCCCCACGTCACCAGATCATAATAAACAAGACCAGAGAAAAAAGTTCGAAGGAATTGCGAGTATGACTTAGTCTATGTAACACACGTCTTAAAATTTCCGCGCCATAAAGTCTTAGGAATTCAAAATATTTATTTTATCAGTTAATTTTCCTGATTTAATTTAAAATAAAGTGTACCTGAGAAGCACCCACGACCGCCGAGGGTGATTTTGAATAAAGTATCGTTGTTAATAAAAATTTCTAGAAGTAAACTGATTTATGTAGTTCTTTCCTTCTCTCTTTCATATTGTATTGTTCATTTTATGCTAATTGTTAAAACTTGATTAATTAAATTTAATTCGCATATTCTTTGTTATTGTATAAATATTTCCCTTATAGTTGAATATATTTTGTTAATTAAAGATTCGAATTTTTATTTGAATTACTACACTAATCGGTACAAAATGCCATTCAGTATTATTTTTTAAAATAAATAACCTGGAGACATATTTTTATCTATTTTTTTTTCTGTTCATCGTTGAATTAGGACATTTTCGCTAATTGTAAGAACCACGGTAGTCGTAGTAACTGAATTCTTTTGTTTAAATAAATTATTGAAAATATCTGCGCCATTGTCAGTTTTGTGTTGCAGTTGATTTTATGTTTTCCAAACGTTTTTCTGATACTTAATTAGCCATTTCGTTGATAATTTAGTGATTTCTTTAATTTTTGTTATTATTAAGTTATTTTCATGGCTATTAATGCAGTGGATGCAGCAAGAGTAATTGCTTTGATTCAGGATGGCCGGTCTCAACGTTATCCCGCACAGGTTCTTGGAACTTCACAGCCATGCGTCTCAAGAACGTGGAGGCGCTTTGAGGAAACTGGAACTTACAATGGGCATCCAGGAACAGGTCGTCAAAGATGTATAAACGCTTACCTTAACGATTTTCTTACCTTGACGATTCTTCGCAACAGAAACTTGACTGCTGTTCAAATAAGAAATCGCCTTGCAGAGATACCAAATGTGCATGTAAGTGACAGAACGATCAAGAGGCGCTTTAATGATGCTAATTTAATGGCAAGAAGACCTACACATGATCCAGAACTTAACAGACATCATAGAGTAACCAGACTTGTATTTGCTCATGAACATGTAAATTGGAATATGGAGCAGTGGAGTCAGGTACTCTTTACTGATGAATCCCGTTTTTGTCTACGAGGTCCCGATGGTCGTGGAAGAGTGTGGAAAAGGGCTGGTGAACGGTATTTTCAGTGTAATATCGTTCCTAGTAGACCCTCGTTCAATGGCGGTTCAATTATGGTGGGGAGAGGTATTTCTACAAACGCGCGTACAGACCTTGTTATAATGAATGGGGGAGTTATTAACGCCCATAGGTACATTGAAAATGTTCTTCAAGATCATGTAATACCTTTTTCCCCTTTTATTGGCGATAATTTTGTGTTCATGCACGATAATGCATGGCCACATGTCGCTAGAGTTGTTAATGAATTTCTTGACACTGTTGGTATTAATCGCATACAGTGGCCCCCGAGAAGTCCCGACATGAATCCCGTCGAACATGTTTGGGATATGTTAGGAAGGAACATTAGAGCTCCTGTCCCCGCACCAGCAACCCTAGAAGAACTGTCAATTGTGCTTCGGCAAGAATGGGACCAACTTGACAATTTAGCGATTAAGCACTTGGTGCATTCGATGCCACGACGTATGCAGGCTGTAATAAGGGCTCGCGGAGGTAATACCCGATGTTAGTTAATTTAAAAGATTAAAATTTTATTTTTTCCTTTAAGTTAGTTTAAAAATTATAATCGCAGTGAATTATACAAATTTCAAAGTGAGTCGCTTTTGTGCCGGTGAGTGTATAACGGAGGACTATTAAGTACCTAAGCTGAGAAAGAGGTAGTGAAGTGGACCAACTTCGACAATCCCAAAATAAAAGTAGACGCTAGTTGAGCAATTCGTAGAAAACGATATGGAAATCGATTTTTCGCTTTCCATGCTAAAACCAGGTTACTGTTAACAAAGAAATCGAAATTCAACATTGTACGGATTGTCAAAGGAATTGGAGACAAGAAGGGGTTGAAAGGTTTTCAAAATTTAATGTATATTTTATTTCTGTATTATACCGTGGTCTCGGCTAGCTTGGTGAATAACAAAATTTCTTTAAATAATTATTATTAATAAATGAAAATTAAGAACATAATGTCACTTTTGTCAAAACATTGAAAAACCAGTAGAAATTCATAATCAGTAGCGTGTACCAATTTTTAGTAATTTAGGAAACTATACAAAAAAAGAAAAACTAATCTGCAACTTTTAGATTTGCATCATATTGTATCCGTTTTCATTTTCAGCCACACTTCCAAAAACAGCCTGTATATTATAGTACATCAAATAAAATAAAAAAGTTCTTCAATGTCTTGTAGCTTTAATTTCTCATAAAACAGACTAAAAATCAGTTTCGACAAACTGGCGAATGAGAGTAGTCACAAACCCACTTAGGTTAATTTGTACTTATTGGATAGGCCCCCAAGCAGTAATAGCACAGGGCCCCCAAAGTTAACGGTCCGTCCCGACAGTGATACAATACAATATTACTAATATTACCAACCCTACAATTATAATTGCATTACTACGATTATAGGAGTATTACTTATCAGATGATCAGGTAAACAAGCAATCAGAAATAAAAGAAATATGAAACATATTTTTGATGATCGATAACCACGATTGGGAAGGAAAAAGTTAAAAACATTTCTAAAGAAATCATTCATTTAATTACTGAAAAATTTTAAATGGTAATAGTAAATAATTAAAAACAAAAACAAATGGAAAACTTTTTTGACAATAGAAATCATTTTTGACAATCGAAAACTCCAATTTTAATAAAAAAATTCCTGACGAAAGTAAGAGAAACAAGTAATACAAGAAATCAAAACTGGAAACCTATTGTTGATTTAAAAATTGTTTAACAAATAATACAATTTAGTAATTCCATAATCAGAAAAAATCAAAGACAGGCAATAAAAAAAAACAAAATTTTTCTCGAAAAGGAGGAGTACAGAAAACGTTTTATTATTTAATTTCGGAAAATATGGATGATACAACGAAAACCGAAAAACATTTTCGTCTTTCGAAAAAATGTGATACAAAATAAGTAAAAAAAGGTTAAATCCGATGTCCTTAAAAGTTATTGTTCAGGCAGAGGTGTCCCGAGCTAGCACTTCTGTAACGTGGGAACCCAAATCTTAACAATATTGTTACCGTGCAAATTTCCCCGGTTGTTTTGAGCCACCCTGTATGTTGTGTTGCGAGCTAAAAATAGATGTGTTTTTAGGCGAACAGTGGGCGTGTCGGCAAACTCCACTTCCGTCGCATTTGCGGTTTCTTTTCATCGCCCACGCAGCCCTCTTTGATAACGCCGCTCGTTTCGAGCCGCGCTTAATTACACATACTCCGCACTTGTTTTACGACCTCGTGTTCTTTGAGAGAATACGTTTGTTTATTTTACTCAAGGAAAAGTCTTGGATTGTTTTCGATTCGATTTATAGGCTTTCACGCGGCGTCGGCTTGACGCGGTTTTCTTCTTTGTTCTTTTTTTTTTTGCGTAGTTAGTTATAATTTCGATTTCATTCTATGTCGCAATATCTACCGCCGTGTGAAACGAACTATGGCATTCGATTTGATTGGTTGAGGTTTAGTCAGACATTCATTGGATGATTCTGGAATGTTCTCCCCCCGTTCCCCCCCCGTTTTAACTCGTTACCACGAGCCAAATTCTGGATTCATTTCAAAATTGATTCCCGCAGTGATCGCAAGTATTTTGTGTGAGTGATTTTCACTTGGTGTTGTGCGTGAATTCGTCCTCTGCGTGGACAAATTCCCCTTCGGCTTTGACCGGATTCTGTGCGATCGTTGCAGCAATAAACGCTTGTTTGGCGTTTTTCTCAGAAAGCCTGCTTGTTAGGGCAGGTGAGTTAATAAGTGTGGGAATGTGTTTGATTCGTGTGTAACGGGGGCATATTTGTTTCTTTCTTCAGGCTTTTTTCCTTCCCCCTTTTATATTGCGTTTGGGAGTTCGGAATTTCTGCGAGAAGTGTAGAAAATTACCTTCCGCCGTCGGACTCGACCTGAGACTCGACGTTTTGCCCTCTCCGTGGCTGTCGTGTTGCGGCCCGATGAAAAATTGGTGCCCGCCTGACTGATCAACGGACAAGGTTGGATCTTTAACGTTGTTTTTGATTGATTATTATTGCGAATCACGAACGCTCGTTTTACCTCGAACGTTACTTGACGAGTAGAGGACCCCTTACGAGGGATTTGAATTAATCATTTGCTTTTGCTGTTTAATAAGCAAGTTTTCTTTTTGCGTAACCATTTAATCTGTAATTTATTGTTTTGTTTGTGGCCTGTACGCGCCGCTTTAAAGTACATTGTAATTTTATTGCGTCACATTTATCATTTATTTCTTGTGATGTACTTTATGTTTTAGTCTGTAAGCGGAGTACTTTTATGTTTGTATTCTGTTCTCATTTGGGTGATAAATAAAGCAATTTGTTTAACAAGGACGTACCGCGTTTTTTTTAATTTCCCGCGGAAAGAAAATTAAATTGAGTGGCGCCTTTTTATTAGTTTTGTTGGTTTGAGATTACTCCCACACCCGTCACGACTGTTTGCTGCCGGATGCGTCGAAACTAACGTCACGATGCAACATCTGCCTATCTTACGGAAAAGGTAAGGTAGCAAGATTTGGCGCCCAACGTGGGGCCTCAATTTGTTTTGCGTTTTGTTTTCCGAAAAATTACGTCCAAGTTAGACAGAATTGTTTGTTTTATTGCGGAATTTTGCGCCTTGACATGGATTTTAAATTGTTACCCGATCGCCTTAATGCGGAAGAAATTAACTATGAACTCTTAGCGAGAGGTGTACAATGTGATGGTAATGTTGCGCAAAAACGAGCGTACCTCAGACGACAATTGCGTTTGGAAAAAGATTTGCGCTTACCCTTACCCAAATATGACGTATTATTTGACGAAGACGTGACTGCCCTTCAGGAAAAGATTAGCGAAATTCGCTGTTTAATTGAGTCTGTCCCTGGCTCGACCGCTGTTTGCATTGTAGACAAAATTTCAGCCAAATTGGCTCACGCCATCGGACGCGCACAGCGTTCTCAGCCTTTGACAAACGACGAAGTACAACAACGTAAGTGTATTTTACAGACGTTAAATGAACTCGCGTTTGACTTTGAACAGACGACGTTAAGTTTCAGTCCTAAAGAAACTGAAGTTGTTAGGGCTCATGCGTCTCCCTTACTTGATTTAACGGCTATTGCGGATCATTTTCGAAATGATCAATCATCCATGATTTGTGTCAGTCCGAATGTTGTTGCAACTCCTAGTGCGACTTCGTCGCCAAAAATTACGACGTCCCCGACTAAAGCTGTTCTTCTTGAGTCCAAGGTTGCGACACACCCTGTAACCGCGATCGAAATTAAATCGGTTCCTGTTTCCAAATGGGGTTTAACTTATAATGGGAATAATAAGATTCTCTCCCATAGCGCCTTTTTGGAACGCGTTAGCGAACTCCAAATTTCGAGAAACGTTTCGGAAGCAACTCTGTTCGCTTCAGCGTCCGATTTATTTCGCGATAAAGCTTTAATCTGGTTTCGGGCAAATCGGAAATTTTGCAATAATTGGTCCGAACTCGTGCAAGGTCTTCGTGACGAGTTCCAACCCCATAATTATGACGACAAGTTATTTGAAGAAATAAAGAAACGCACCCAGGGTCCCGATGAATCAATGGGAATTTATATTTCTGTCATGCTCAATTTATTCGATCGTTTGAGCATCCCTGTCGCGGAAAACGTTCGCATAAAAATTCTTCTGAATAACATTGCTCCTTTTTATCAGCGTCAGTTAGGACTAGTCGAGGTTACTTCTGTCACCCAGTTATTGAAGATAGGTAGACAATTAGAGGTTCGTAAGTCCGCCGTAGAGGCATACATGCCTCCACCTCGTAAGAACAATACTCTAGAGCCTGACCTAGCCTATGTACAAGCCTGCGCACCAACCGTAAGTGAGTGTAAGGTAGATCCTCCTAAACCTACCAAAACGTTTAAGTGCTGGAATTGTCAAAAGACAGGCCACCTATCCCGTGATTGCTCTGAACCCTTACGTAGGCATTGTTATCAATGTGGACGTCCCAATGTCACCACTAAGACGTGCCCTTTGTGCTCGAAGAGTCCAAAAAACTCCCGAACAACGCGTTAGATGACCGGCTAGTGCGTTGCTTTAAAGTAACAAATCCGATCGAATCTCTGACTGTACAACCTGTTTTAGACTTTGTCCTGGCTCATGCAAAAGATGACGAACGCCCTTATCTGTCTGTATCCATCTTAGGCATCCCATTTCTTGGTCTCCTTGATTCAGGTGCGTCTCGCACAATTGTTGGTAGTTCAGGATGGGAAATCCTCCAGACTTTAAACTTACCTTTTACGAAACATGTGACGTCATGCACTGTTGCGAATGGACAACCCTGTAGTAGTCCTGGTAATGTTACCACCCCTATCCAACTTCGTGACCGTGTCAAAGTGGTCGACGTTCTTGTCGTTCCTGAGTTGCCGCATTCCTTAATTCTCGGCGCAGATTTTTGGAAGTTGATGGGCATCGTCCCTGACTTGCGCTCCGGTGAGTGGAGTTTTGGAAAGGAATTCATTGACTCAGTCGAACATGTCACATCTTGGGGTCATCTGACACATGATCAACAGACCCAACTTAATGAACGGACCGAACAGCTGTTTGATGATTCCAGAAACCGTGAACTAGGATGTACCCAATTGGTCGAACACGTCATCCGTACTGATAGCCCACCAATCAAACAACGATATTACCCGATTTTGCCAGCAAGACAAGCCATCGTCGATACAGAACTTGACGACATGATTAAGCGTGGAATTGTTGAGCAATCTAAGAGTGCTTGGTCATCGCCCATTCTTCTTGTACCCAAAAAGGATGGTTCTTTCCGCTTTTGTGTGGACTATCGGAAGCTCAACCAAGTTACGACCAAGGATGCTTATCCTCTACCTTATGTCTCGAACACCCTTGACAAACTCAAAGATGCTAAGTATCTATCTTCCTTAGATATCAAGTCAGCATACTGGCAAATTCCGGTTGCCGAAGAATCTCGCCAATACACCGCTTTTACCGTACCTAACCGCGGTCTGTATCAATTTCGCAGAATGCCTTTTGGTCTTCATAATTCTCCTGCGACTTGGCAAAGATTTATCGACTGTGTAATCGGTGCTGATCTTGAACCACATGTGTTCGTCTATTTAGACGACATCATTATTGTGACTCAAACCTTCGACAAACATCTCGAAGTACTCTCCGAAGTCCATAAACGCCTGACCGAGGCCGGACTAACCTTGAACGAAGAAAAATGCCATTTTTGTCTTACCGAACTCAAGTACCTAGGGTATGTAGTGGATCGTCATGGTCTTCATGTTGACCCTGAAAAGGTACAGGCAATTCTTAAGATGCCTAAGCCAACTACGGTTAAGGAAGTTCGCCGTTTGATAGGAACTGCTTCTTGGTATCGGAGGTTTATCCCTGGATTTTCCACTATTATCGCCCCTTTGACAAACCTGCTTAAGAAAAATTCTAAGCATAGGTGGGATGAGACTTGTGATGAAGCTTGGGAAAAAATTCGTGAGCACTTAGTTTCTGCTCCAGTTCTCTCATGTCCCGACTTCACCAAAGAATTTACGATTCAAACGGACGCATCCGATTATGGTCTTGGTGCTGTTCTTACCCAAGAACAAGACGAAGGTGAGAAAGTCATCTGCTATTTAAGCCGCTCGTTGACTCGAACCGAGCGTAACTTTTCAACAACCGAAAAGGAACTCCTTGCGATGTTGTGGGCCATAGAAAAACTTCGGCCTTATGTAGAAGGTTCGCACTTTAAGGTCATCACAGACCATCACTCTCTCCTTTGGCTTAATAAGTTGCAGAATCCTTCCGGTCGATTGTGTCGTTGGGCTGTGCGCCTACAACAATATAACTTTAGCGTCATCCATCGCAAAGGAAAAGATCACGTTGTTCCTGATATGCTTTCTCGAACCGTCCCTGTTATCGACTCCATCGATTTTGACAACGTTCAGGACAGTTGTTACTTGAATTTCCTTAAGAAAATTCGTTTGACTCCGGAAAGGTTTCCTAGTTTCCGTGTCGAGGGAAATGTCATTTATAAACTGGTCCGAAACACATATTATCGTTTGGCTGAGGATGAACCTCATTGGAAGACTGTTGTCCCAAAGGATTCTCGGTCAAAAATACTTCAAGAAAGTCATGACTCTCCAACCAGTGGTCATCTAGGAATTTATAAGACATATAATAGAATCGCTCAAAATTACTATTGGCCTAAGATGCATGCTGATGTGGCAAAGTATGTCCACCGTTGCCAGACGTGTATCCGTACCAAACCTGAACAAAGGGCTCCAGCTGGTATGATGGGAGGTCACTCCAAGATTACTCGTCCTTGGGAGGTCATTAGTATCGATCTTGTTGGACCACTCCCTAGATCTTCTCGTGGTTACCAATATATCCTAGTGGCTACTGACTGTTTTAGTAAATTCACCCTGTGTTTTCCTCTTCGTAAAGCTACCGCCCCAAAGATTGTGCAGCACATTGAGGAAAATATTTTCTTAGTTTTTGGTGTACCTCGCACCATTATTTCCGATAATAGAGTCCAATTTAAGTCTAAAGAGTATCAAAAACTTCTGACGTCATACCATGTACGCCCTGCGTACACTTCGTATTATCATCCTAAGGCGAACCCTGTCGAACGCGTTAACCGCGTTATTAAGTCTATGTTGACTGCTTATGTGGCGGAAGACCACCGCAAATGGGATCTATTCTTGCCCAAGGTCGCTTGTGCTCTTCGAACCGCTCGTCATGAAGTTACTGGTGTGACTCCATACTTCCTCAATTTTGGTCGTGAGATGTGCCTAAAAGGTAGTCTAACCCCTGATAGTACCCCTGATAAAAATGTGTCTTTGGAAGTTGTCCCTCAGGAGCCTAAGGATCTACAATCTCGTACCGGTAAGTTTGCCGTGCTATATAAGGACGTACAAGGAAGGCTGCAAAAGGCTTACGAGAAGGCTAAAGGCCGTTATGATCTCCGTAGGCGTAAGGTTGAGTATCACCCTGAACAACGGGTTTGGCGTAAAAATTTTGTATTGTCGGATGCTTCTAAGCATTTCGCGGCCAAGTTGGCCGATAAGTTTGTTGGGCCTTTCCTCATTAATCGTCGTGTGTCGTCAGACACGTTGAACTTAAGGATTTTGATGACAATATACTTCCTGGCACCTGGAATAGTGAACATCTTAAACCAGATCCCCCTGATGAATAGGTTCACCCTATTCGTTCTTTCGGCCTGCGGGATGGGTCCCTTAGAATTCTCCCGACGTATCTTCTGCGTGGAGTAAAAGGCTCCTAAAAGATTCAGTCCCAATTCCTCTAACACCTTTGGAATTGAACGTCTTCGGATGTTCACGTGTGATGAAGGTACTTTTCGGACAGTCTAGTCGTTTGCGGGAAGTCGCCTTGCAGTTCGCGGAAGTTGTGGGAATGACAAGAGAGTCGGATCTCGTGAAGACTCTTCTTGCCCTCTCTTTTCGTGAACTTCGCTATGAGTGACGTCTGGCAGGCCTCGCGATTGTGACGTGAGATGCCTCTATCCACATGCAGATTGCTTTCCTTTCTTCTTGTTTCACCCTTTCTTCTACTCTAACTCTTCCCCTTTCGGATTGATCAGCTCGGCCCTGCCGACTCTGGGATATCTCTTAGCACTCGCCAGAGCGTGTGGGAGTTCCAAGCGTGCTGGATCCCGTGAAGGTATCGCTTGCCCTCTCTCTCTGACGTACCGCTATCGGATGTTCCTCAGAGGAATCGGAGCTGTAGTATGGTGTGTTCCGATTGGAGGACTTTTACTTTCCTGTTGTCTGTCTTCCTCAACTTCTCTCTTTCTTTCCCCTTCCCCCCTGTAACCTCTACCTTTTTTTTTGGGGGTCCTCTTGAGACTTTGTCATCTCAAATTTTTTTTTATTACCCGGATTCGACTTTCTTCAGTTTACCTTTTTTTCCTAAAGTAGGAAAACTCCCGGTTGTGACTGTTTTTCGCCTGACGAGAGCTTATCTCGTTGTGAGGAGTTTTATTTTGTTTTCGTGTCGTTTTGGTGGGACG
The DNA here is from genome assembly GCA_036172665.1 of Prosopocoilus inquinatus. Classification (NCBI taxonomy): domain Eukaryota; kingdom Metazoa; phylum Arthropoda; class Insecta; order Coleoptera; family Lucanidae; genus Prosopocoilus; species Prosopocoilus inquinatus. The sequence continues at coordinate 26,272,450 of CM069876.1, read as the reverse complement.
GCGATATTCCCTACTTTGATCCCTGCTTAGGCTTGCGTTGGTCCACAGACGGATTATGACCTGTTTGCGGTCTTGGAGTGTGAGGATCGTGGTGTGGAGTTCGTCGTTGTGGGTCTTCTTAGAAGACAAATTTTGTGACGGAGCTGACAACTCTTCGTGACTAGGGGATCCCCAGGATTAGAGTCTTTTAACCTTAGTAAGATTTTCTTCCCCGTATTTTAGTTTTGCCCTGGGAGTAGGATTTGACTTCAGGTACCGTAGTGTGCCTTATTGCTTCGCGGTTCGACCTTACCAGTCGACCACGAATTTCACTTGCTTTATAGCAAAATTTCGCGTTGATCTCCGGATCATTTAATTTTTTTTTCCTTTCCCTTTTGTCTTCTTCTTCTCGTTTCGAAAAAGACTTCCGATGGACCGAGATCGTTTGGATTTTCATCTTGTTGTTATTATTTGCTCTTTCCATTCATTTTGTCCCGTATATTTCATTGTAGTTTGCCATTTCCATAGTTTTTTTACCCCGGTTTTGTTTTAGTTTAGTTTCGAAGTTTGTCCCAGGCTTGGTTGTTACAGTCTTAGGACTCTGCCACCTCTCAATGTCGGTGACACGCGCGCGGTTGGTTGTGGTTTGGGCCAAGTCCTGGACAGACGGGTTTCTTTTTTTTGTTTTACATTGTTGTGGATCCAAGTAAATTTCTCGGTGATGTTAGTCTTTTCCAGGATGTCCCAGCATCCTTAGAATACTGTCAAATTTTACGTTGCCTGGGAAACTCTTTTGGTATTTGAGGACTTTGTAACATTTCAACGAACATTGCTTGGGTAGTGGCATGGCCGCGCGGTGTATCGATCGGTAGTGGTATAGTTAACTTCCTCTTCTTGTGTTTGCCAGGTGGCGTGGTGTTTCCTGGTCAGACGATGTTGATGCTTGTCAACATGCGGACCCCACCTGACTCTTTGTTTCCCTTTTTCTCTTCTCGCGTACCAGTCCGGTTTATGCTCCGTGTGGGCGTGTTGCTACTTGGGTAACGTTTGGTTTGAATTTTTCCCGTGGTCTTTGACCAATGTCCGTTTTGTGTAAAGTTTTGTCCGCAGTCTTAGACTATGAGTTTCCGTCCGCGTTCCCGTATCGTTGCCCTTCCCCATACATGCCCGGATTATTCTGAGTGTCTCTCTATAGTTTCGTCTAGAAATTTTCCTTAGGTAAAATTTCCATCGAAGTAAGGGTGGGATTGTTACCGTGCAAATTTCCCCGGTTGTTTTGAGCCACCCTGTATGTTGTGTTGCGAGCTAAAAATAGATGTGTTTTTAGGCGAACAGTGGGCGTGTCGGCAAACTCCACTTCCGTCGCATTTGCGGTTTCTTTTCATCGCCCACGCAGCCCTCTTTGATAACGCCGCTCGTTTCGAGCCGCGCTTAATTACACATACTCCGCACTTGTTTTACGACCTCGTGTTCTTTGAGAGAATACGTTTGTTTATTTTACTCAAGGAAAAGTCTTGGATTGTTTTCGATTCGTTTTATAGGTTTCACGCGGCGTCGGCTTGACGCGGTTTTCTTCTTTGTTCTTTTTTTTTGCGTAGTTAGTTATAATTTCGATTTCATTCTATGTCGCAATATCTACCGCCGTGTGAAACGAACTATGGCATTCGATTTGATTGGTTGAGGTTTAGTCAGACATTCATTGGATGATTCTGGAATGTTCTCCCCCCGTTCCCCCCCCGTTTTAACTCGTTACCACGAGCCAAATTCTGGATTCATTTCAAAATTGATTCCCGCAGTGATCGCAAGTATTTTGTGTGAATGATTTTCACTTGGTGTTGTGCGTGAATTCGTCCTCTGCGTGGACAAATTCCCCTTCGGCTTTGACCGGATTCTGTGCGATCGTTGCAGCAATAAACGCTTGTTTGGCGTTTTTCTCAGAAAGCCTGCTTGTTAGGGCAGGTGAGTTAATAAGTGTGGGAATGTGTTTGATTCGTGTGTAACGGGGGCATATTTGTTTCTTTCTTCAGGCTTTTTTCCTTCCCCCTTTTATATTGCGTTTGGGAGTTCGGAATTTCTGCGAGAAGTGTAGAAAATTACCTTCCGCCGTCGGACTCGACCTGAGACTCGACGTTTTGCCCTCTCCGTGGCTGTCGTGTTGCGGCCCGATGAAAAATTGGTGCCCGCCTGACTGATCAACGGACAAGGTTGGATCTTTAACGTTGTTTTTGATTGATTATTATTGCGAATCACGAACGCTCGTTTTACCTCGAACGTTACTTGACGAGTAGAGGACCCCTTACGAGGGATTTGAATTAATCATTTGCTTTTGCTGTTTAATAAGCAAGTTTTCTTTTTGCGTAACCATTTAATCTGTAATTTATTGTTTTGTTTGTGGCCTGTACGCGCCGCTTTAAAGTACATTGTAATTTTATTGCGTCACATTTATCATTTATTTCTTGTGATGTACTTTATGTTTTAGTCTGTAAGCGGAGTACTTTTATGTTTGTATTCTGTTCTCATTTGGGTGATAAATAAAGCAATTTGTTTAACAAGGACGTACCGCGTTTTTTTTAATTTCCCGCGGAAAGAAAATTAAATTGAGTGGCGCCTTTTTATTAGTTTTGTTGGTTTGAGATTACTCCCACACCCGTCACGACTGTTTGCTGCCGGATGCGTCGAAACTAACGTCACGATGCAACATCTGCCTATCTTACGGAAAAGGTAAGGTAGCAATATACTTTGTTGTTCTTTTACTGTGTGCAAATAAAAAAAAACCTCAGCATAAGTACATGAAATGCTACTTGCTGTGCGTATTTTCCGATGGTTACCGTACTGTAGCCAAAATATTTTGGAGGTTCCACTTGTTTGGAACCGTTGATATGTGCGAGAGAGAAATACTTCGCAACGCCTTCCTACACACCGACTCGCGCTGAGTTCCGCAGTCAAACCCATTTCGTAGCGTTTCGTAATAATAATCACCGATATCGTTTATTAATTATTTTATTTAAAATTTTAATTCACTGAGGCAAGTAATACGTTTTACGATATCAACTATCGACGAATAAGTTTAAAATCTATACACCAATTCGGCAAGCGTGTTAAAAATGTTCTTCCTTCACCCTTTTACGTAAATAAACTTCTACTGAAATCTCGCTGTTAGCTGTGAAAGTATTACTACTTATGGTTCATGGAAAAAAAGTAAATTTTTATAAGTCTATTAAAAATAATATGGATTAAGAAATTACAATTTGTTTGTACCTCGCTTTTAATTTGTTAATTACTTGCAGTGAAGTTAATTTAAATTGTAAACGTTTTGACCGATCAGCTGATCGAGCGGCTGATTTACGTCGTTCCTACTTAAGAGCAAGTAACGTACTGATCCTAGCCTACTTCGGCTGGGAGTCATAATTGCAGAGGCGGCCGCGTTCCACTTTTAACTATGCTAGCAGTTCTCAAACGGTTTTGTGAAAATCTGTCACTGCATTTTTCACGAAAACTATTAAATTTGTGTTAAGAACATATGAGTTCAATCATTGCCATTTATGGTGATATATTAAAGGTTTAAATATTTGCACACAGTAAGAGAACAGCCTGTAGATTATTCTCCTTCCTAAATGGATTTTAACAATTTTAATTGGAGTAAGTCATGATTTTACAAAGGTTGTTAGTAATTCTGAATGTCTGATTGTCAGATAATTAACTTTATTATTTTTATAATTGCTATTCAATGGTGCCAACCAAAATGAAAATATTCCAATTTTAAAAATGTAAACTAACTTTAAAGACAGATGGTTCAATGCTATGCCTTAGCATAGAAAATTCTGTGAAATCTAAACTATTTACCTCGACAAACGCCAAAAAAAGGACTTTTCCTTGCGTTTTCCCGTACTTTTCGACTGTTTTAGAAAAGAGGAACAATACCAATAACAATTAATATACCGTTTATAAAAATTAAAGTTATAATCAACCTCCGGAAAAATATATTTTAATGCAACGTGCCGCATTCGCCTCGTAGAGTAGACAAGTAAAAATGCACAATCATATTGTTACACAAGTTACTTTTCGTAACAAATAAAATTAAGGCGAAGAGAGGGAATTAAATGTTTCAGCTTTTAACACAGACACTTGAAGCTGTCCCAATTTATGCGAGGCAAGAGTATTCGGATTAATAAATAATAAGCGACTCTCCACTTCTTAAAACAAAAAATATGCCAAACCAAGCCTTGATTATAATAAATATCTACAAACAAAAACAGGCCGCAGGATGATTTCTTATAAAGGGCGCACAAAATTGTACTGAAAATTATTAAAAAGATATGTGATGTATAATTACACCTGATATTAAATAAGTAAAAAATTCTAGAATGAATTTGGTCATCTCAAAAGAACCAGGAAGAATAGTAGAAATAAAAGACAGTTGATATTTAAAATAAAAAAAACTGAAGTAGGTTAAAAAGAATAAAAGAAATTTCGCACATGTAATTTTGTAAATCAGTTTTATTTTTTTTAAGTGTCTTATACACTTGAGATGTCTTCGCTAATGACTCCGTTAAGTAATAAAAATACCTTTAAAGGAGCGTTTCGTCTTTTATTAATTAATTACATGTTGCTTCTTCTTTAATTCGAACTTTCCATTTAGCGCTTTTACATTTATTAATGAAACCAATTGTGATCCGTTCGATAGCTCACATTTTATTTCACTTCACAAAACTAACAAAACATTTAAAAATGTGTTTAACATCCCATATTAAAGTATTTTATTTAATTAACTTTAAAGGCTAATTTTACATTCAATATAATTTATCCGCTAAAATAGTATCATTTGAATAGTACTATATTTGTAACCTCATTATGAGCAACTATTTGACCTTTAAAAAAAAGTGTACCATCAGAACTCAAGGTTATATTTACTAGAGTTCAGGAGTCAAAAATTAAATATACAAATTAATTTCTTCATCGTACACTGATATTCACAAAATTCAATTCAAAATTCATTCACAACAAACATTTCTTTTCTTGTAAATGTAGATGTCGAAAATAATTACACTGTGGAAACTCATGTGGGTAAACACAAAGTTAAAATATTTTATTATTATAGAAAACGTTTTTAGTTATTTATCAAGCAGAGATAAGAGTAGCTAGTAAAAAAAGGCTGAAGAAATTTATACAAGAGTTCTTTTAAGTGAGTCTCATTACTAAATAATACACGAGAAAAAAGAAACGAATTTCAACAACAATCTGTCGCTTAAGGAAGTCATTATTTAGCCGAGTCGTAAATATCTGGTAATTTAGTGCACTTAAAAGATCGTAAATTGACAGTTGCAAATATAGTTAATTGTACACAGCTATATTAATTAATTTTTAATTATCAAAGACGAATCACATTTACCTGTATTTCAGCTGCAATAATTAGAATGTTTAAATTTATAATGTCGTATTTAGAAAAAAGAAAGTAAGAAACTTTTCAGTGTCTAGAAGAAAACAAAAAGAGGAACATATTTATATAAAAAAAAATCTTGACTTTTTTAAAAAGCGAAAAAAGTATAACAGAAATGATTAGTTTAATTTACTCAACATCAATTTCAAATGTACAGTTGCGAGTAATAAATTTTGGTTGTCATTAGATTGTCGAAGGTTTGCATAGAACTTGTATTTTATTAAACCTAATGAAATTCAGATATTCAGATGGGAGGAGTTAAATGAGGAAAATGAAAAACTAATAAAATCTAAAATAAAAACTGAACAAATGGTGACGAATCTGGCAGCGAAAAAGGAGAAGCAATGGAAAAACAAAAAAGAGTATTTAAGATAAGTATATGGAACATTAAAACTATGCTGAAAGCAGAGAAAATGACAGAAATTGCAAATGAATTGATAAAATACAAAATAAATATTGCAGCCTTACAAAAACTAAGATATGGACAAGCAGATAAAAACAATATCTGCTATTGTACTCTGGCGAAAAACATCAAGGAAGAAACAAAGTGGGATTCATAATAATCGAAAAAATGAAAAGCAATATCATAGAATTTAAACCAATAGACGGAAGATTAGCTTACTAAGACTAAAAGCAAAGCATATCTATGTATAATGAACAAATACACACCAACAGAAACGACAAAAGACGAAGCAAAGCATCAACTAGTATGAAGAATTAGAAAGCTTTTATAACCAAATACACAAGGAAGATACCAAGACTTTTTAAAATCAGTCGCATGGAAATAAACAATACATTAAACAACAAATGACAATGGCCAGAGACTGTGTAACCTAGCATCAAAAACAGTGATGGTGATAGCGAGTACAAAATCTAAACATAAAAAAGAGCACAAAATAACATGGATGGCGCCAGATCAAAAATACGGTAATCAAATTGACCATATTTTAATAAACAAAAAGAAAGAAGCAACAGACAACGATAACATAATGTAAGATCCTATAGAGGTGCAAATTCTGACTCAGACCGTTTCATGGTTACAGCAATAGTGAAACCATGCCATTAACGAAATTTATAATTAGAGCAGGCTTTGATAATTTCTAAAAAGTTGGCAACACAGACTTGCAGTTTGACATTACATCCATACAAAATAAAGTAGCAAAATAAAGATTATATAAAGCTTAGAGTATAACCTCGAAAAAGACAACTGTCAACTTATTATTTATTTCTCATTGCATCCAACCACACAGCATAAAATAGCAACAATCACAGCCTCCTCTAATTATGAATTCCGTTGATCACCCGGTAGCATTAGCAGCAGTTGAGAAACAAGAAAAAAGGAAGAAAAAGAATATAGAGCAACTAAATAATCTAGAACGAAGAAAAACCACCAAAATAATATAGAAATGCAGAATGAAGAAGAATAACTGAGAAAGCAAGCATAAATCAAAAGTGGGAAAACCTAAAAATAGTTTTGAATCAGGCAGCAAAAATGTAAGAAAATATGCACATCAGCATAATGGATGGTGGAATGATGAATGCAGTGAACATAATATAGAAAAGAAAACAATAATTAAGAAAAAAATGGTTGCAAACCAATAAACCAGAAGCTAAAAGTAAATATGATGAGAAAAGAAAAGAATGTAATAAATTAATAAAGAACACAAAGCAAAACAGGATAAACAGTAAATTGGAAGGAATAGGAAAAGAGAATAGAAATCATAACTCAAAAAATTACGTGAAGCAATGGTGCAGGCATTTCGTAGTATTAATCGAAACCAAATGTGTCACAAATTAGGATCAATTGTCTTTAAGAATTAATATCCAGGTATTCTGAGCATTCATTATAACTGTCTTTTGTTTTATTTTTATTTTTTAAGTAAAAGCAACTTTTATTTTTCTTTGCTTGCTTGATTTAAAATTAAAATATGATCTTTTAATTTTTTTTGTTTGAGGCATGGTTTTTTTTAGACACGGTTGAAACGAGAAAAGAAAATGCTATTTAATCGTATAAAAATCCAATATGGCGTCCATTTAAAATGAGAAAGTTGCTATCAATGTCTTAAAAGCCACCATCTTTAATTTTATTTTGACTTAACTTTCAGCTGTATTTTTTCAAGACTTTTAAGTCAAACTTCGAGAATATCAAACTTTCTTTTTCATATTTCTTATAATTACGTTTATTACGTTATATTAAGTTATTAGACATTAAAGAAAACAGCGATTTTCAATTTTCTTGCGATAAAATCGAAACTATTCAGAATTTTCAAATTTTCTCTACGTCATCTAAATAAGCGCATAAAGCTGCAGAACTTTCCCCTTTAATCAAATCTCTAACTTTCTTATCAGTAGAATAGAGCGAAACTGTAAAAAAAAATTGTTTGGCATGTCAAGGACTATATCTTTGTTAAATCAGTTAACGTCGACCTTCAATTGTTTTCGATTGGCCATGCCTCATAGTATATTTCTAATAATGAATTTTGATAGAAATTTTTTTCTTTTTCTGATAGTGTAACAGATTTGCCACCTTAGGTAACAAAAATTCTCCGAAAAAGACCAAAAATTTTTCCATCCAGTTATAGTCCTTAACATGTCAAACAATTTTTCTTAAAAGTTTCTTGCCCTATCTCTATTGATAAGGAAGTTATTGCAGAAATGGAGATATATGACTCACACGGTATATAAGGAGATTCGTGACTTAATCCTGAATACTAGGAGTCTGTTAAACAGTTTTATTTTCGACCCTCACTTTCTTAGTAAAGCACAACAAATTTATATGAAAATTTCTAATTTGTGAAATTAAAACTGACGTTCTGAAATTTAATGCTCGCAACTGTGCACCGAATATGCCATCGCAAGTAGGTTCACGAAGAAGTCGAATCGCATAATGGAATTTCAATGTAGGTTAATTATTAGGAGTATTATTATTTTTATTAATGATCAGTGTTTTACAATTAAAATGTGCCTTTGATGATAACTGATGTGGATTCTGTGCCTACTTGGAGTGATGCACTGGGTATATTCTGTAAATTGATATGACTTTACATTTTTCATTTTTTCTAAAATAACCATAAGAATTTTATCTTAAAACCAGAAGAAAATAAATTAATTACCGCTGCCGTTCTTTATTTTCTGTAATATTAAAGGTAAAAACATTTAAGAGCTTAAGATGTGAAGCACATACGCTGTTTAGGAAAGAAGTCATGAAAACATTCAGTGCTCTTACCGATGTTCTTAATAATGATGTTTGATGTTGCTAAATGAATTTTAATAAGTTTTCGATGGAACACGGCGCATAAAGTGATGGGTAAATAACGTACCTTACTAATGTTTACAGATTTTTACCAAAAACTGGCTATTACGTGGGCTGCTGGAAAATTTTCTGGAATCTAGTAGGTCTAGAATTCTTAGCGTTTATCAACTGTCTTATTTGAAAAATTTGACGTTTTTCGCCTATAACTCTATTGACACTTCCTATCCAAGTGAACTAGTTTTGTTTGTACAGCATTTGAGAAAATGTAATTTTGTTTAAACATGGAAATCTCGCGTAGAAATTTTCGTGCCATGATTTTCTACGATTTCAAATGTGGTCTAACGCCGAAACAATGCCTCGATCGGCTTCATTTGGCTTTTGGAGATGAAGCACCATCAAAGAGCAGTGTTTATAATTGATTTGCCGAATTCCAGCGTGGACGTACCTCACTCTGTGACGAATTTCGTGAAGGTCGTCCACCAACATCTGTTGTTGCCACTAATGTAGATGCTGTGCGTAAAATGTTTGAGCGAGAGCTACATGTGACATACCGTGAGATTCAAGCATCCTTACGCATTGACATGAAAGCAATACACCAGACTTTGCATGATCATTTGAATGTACGAAAGCTCTGCAGTCGTTGGATGCCACACAATTTCACAGAAGCGCTAAAGCAGGGTCGTGTCAAATGGTGCGAAGAAATGCTCAAGAAATTCAATGGAGGTCGTTCAAATTTAGTTTATAACATAGTTACTGGTGACGAAATATGGATCTATTCGTACGAGCTAGAAAGTAAACAACAATCTACCGTTTGGGTATTTCAAAATGAACCAAAACCAACAAAAGTTGTCCGTTCACGCAGTGCTGCGAAGCAAATGATTGCTTGTTTCTTTGGTTTAACTGAACATGTAGCAACCGTGGCTTTAGAGGATCGAAAAATCGTGAATGCTGATTGGTATACTACAATTTGTTTGCCGGAAGTCATCGATCAAATAAGAAGAAACAATCGAAATCGACGAATTATTCTCCATCATGACAACGCCAGCTCTCACTCAGCCCGTCAAACAGTTGATTTTTTGTCCAACAAAAATGTTGAATTAATGACTATATTTTATAATTATTTTTTTTGTTCCAAAATATCAAAAATAAAATGCGCGGTGAAATATTTTCGTCGGCTGAAGCAGCGGTTGAAACATTCCGGACACTGGTTTCTGAGGTACCATCTTTAGAGTGGAAAACGTGCTTTAGAAATTGGTTCGAGCGTATGCAAAAGTGTATTGACGTCAAAGGCGAATACTTCAAAAAACAGTGATACCGTTTACCAAATTTCATATGCGTTTTTTCATATCGTTTCCAGAAACTTTTCCAGCAGCTCACGTATTATCGAACCATAGGTATGTTTTTTCTTTATTACGTTCACAGGATATCAATGACACAATGTCGTGGTGCACCTTTCTCGAAATAGATCATGTAAAGCCATTAGAATCAAAACCTGCTAAATACAAAATTTTTAATTTTCACTTTTTTGCACAATTTTAAAGTTCAAGTACCCATCTATCTGTAGGCTTGAGGGTTGGGCTGAAAACCTGCTACATCCGCTTCAAAATCACTTCGGAATCACTTCCTAACAAAATGGTTCAACTTTTAGTGCAATGAATGAATATAATAATCCTTTCAGTGAAATTAAGAAGCCTTACTCGAAAAATGCGCCTAAAAGTATTTGAAAATGAGGAATTTGAATGATATTTCGTGGACTTAGAATCAAAATCTGCTAAATCCCAACTAAAATTGCAAATTTCTGAAGATGTAAGGGGCATACAGAAATGACCTCTACACTAAAATAGTGTGCCATTTTAAGATATTTATTGATGCCACATTGATTGAGAAATATGGAATACTCTCTTGAGAGTATATATTTTTCAAGTTTGTTGGGTCTCCTGAAATATTTTGAAAATAGTTTTAGCAAGTTTTGATTCTAATGGACTCATATACAGTATTACACTTTAAGAATTTCTGTAATTCTGCAACTACGCAAAACAGGAAGATTCTCAAAGGTGTTTATTATGTATCAAATATCGTAGTGTGGTGTGGTGTGGATACCCTGTTCCCCTTCACCCAATTTGATCGATCCATGACGAAAGTATTTACTTTTTTGTTTCTTACTATTTCTTACATAACGACATTTACTTTATGAACATTGTTTTCTGCTTTCTTATGTACGTCTGTGTTATGTAGTGAGGATAAGCAGTTGAATGCTTTTTGCAACCATTTGTATACAGTTGTTTTTCCTTAAGTATAAAATGAAATGCAAATGAGGAACGAATTTCTACTTTTTTTCTGACTGCGATTAAACGTTAATGAACGTTTCGAATGAATATCATATGCATTATCAAAAAGAAAAGTGCTTTCTACCGCAGTGAACTCACTCCCATCCCATACACGCTCGGGTCGATGGACGTATGTATTTATCACAGATTAGATAGATGCAATAAGTGCACTCTTGTAATGTAATCAAATCGGAATGTACTCTCTTAAGACGAAAGAAAAAAAATTAAATCGTCAACTGAAAAACGCCGTGTAACACATTTTATAAACATTTTATACCAAGATCGAGGAGCGGAAAGAATTAACGGCGGTGGATGGAGAGTAGGCCAAGCACGGAAATGACAACAAACGTGGTTTAACTGGGAGATGTGACTAAAAGTCGGCCTAGTCTGTTCGTCAGTTCTTCGTATGTGCTTGATAAAGTGGCATGACTGCCTGTCTATACCTTTACCGCGAACGCTCAACACTGCACGTGAATGAAACTCATAACAATTAGCGAGTAATTGGGTACGTTTCGGTACATGTGCATTTGGCACTTTAATAAAATTGAGGAGAAATGAAATTTATCATGGACGTATTTTCCAAAAATAGGAGAATTTCGTTTCCAAAAAGGTAATGTTTGATTTATTTTATTTTATTTTTTAATTTGGAAATAGTCCTGGTACATCAGATTTTTTAATAACTCTTTCCAAAGTGATAATGTCATGATACTGGGTTGGTATTTTGATCTCTTTTTATTAAACTAGAGCCATTTGGCATCGTCCTTTAGAGAAAACTCTCAAAATTATATGACAATAGTTTATTAAAAAAATTATTTAAATTTTACACAATCGAAGAGAATTAAACCAATTTGAACTCTGAGAATCAAAACGTTAGTTTTTTTCTTATTTTGATAAAATTAATAATTAAAATTGGGCTTCAAAGAGTTAATATTAGAGGTGTAATTAAAGAATTAAACACAAGCAATTTAAATTAGGAAAGCATTTCGGCAGTATCACGGCAATTGTATAGAATTCAGACAATTCAACAATATTACATTAAATAATTAAGAACTGTGTGCTCGAAACAAAACAAATGTTAAATAAAATTTTTGTATAGAGTGTATGTGCAATCATAGCCAGGACATGTGATATTTTGTAAATAATATTATATTCTGTTAAAAAATTGTGTTATTTATTAATAATTTATATTTTTTAATATTCTACGTTAGGTATTTCAAAACAATAATAAACACACTGTAAGTTATTTATATTAGGAAGTATTAACAGAGTTAAATCATTAAAGTGTAATTTTGTTTCTACATATTGCATAAAGTTTTAGGTGGAATTATTTTTTAAGTTACATATTTATTTAACAATGCGGAAATATCATGATTATCATGAATAAATTTTTTTTAAAATACTAAAATGTTAACATAAAAATAAATAATTGTAAAACTTTATTCCATGTACGGAGGATGGTTTTTTAACTCGATTTAACAAGTTTTAAAATAAAATAAAATGCACGCTAGTATATCATATATCCAATTTTTCCTTTGAAAGATACCTACTTATTTGTTTGCATATCAAGAAGAATAGTTTTATGTTTTAGAAAAATTAAAACACGCAAAAAAAATTCACTTCAAGAAAATTGATAAAGAATTAACAATACAAATTCCCTTCTTTGAAAAAAGTTGCTTTTCTTTCATAGTAAATATTAAAAAAGACGTAGAAAATCAAACCGTTCTCAAAAAAAATATTGATTTATTCTTAAATGATTAAAGAGATATAAATATTTCCCACCTGACTCTGTGGAGGATCAAATGTTACGTCTTTCTACCGAGTGTCCACTTTTACTACGCATCATAGGGATTTCAATGTAGTTTTTTTATTGTAAATTCCGGCTTCCTCTTTAATGTTTTGGTTAAAATAGCAGCGTACTGAATGCGGGCTTGTATTTTATATCAAATAGTAGCACTACTTGTTTGTTTTGAATCGTGTAACCTTATTTAAAATAAAAAATTTACCAAAATTTGAATTAGCTGAAAGACAGAATGGTGAGAAAATGTGCATCGAACGCTTGTAGAAACTTCTATGGTAGGTTGGAATATTATTTGTCCGAGCATTTAGTATTGTACGTATTAATTTATAATTAAATATTTCCGAGTATGAATTATGTTTGATGCTTCTACTTTACTAAAAAATTTGCCTGTTGAATCAAAACTGGGGAAGTAAAAAGTATCTAATTGAATTGAACTGAATTTGAAAACATATTAAAAGCAGCCTTAAATGCATAGCACAAGGTTATACCGGGTGTCCCACACCATGTGTTTACCCTTCTAGACCTTTTATTTATTAATCGATTTACATCAATTTTGGAAACAATAAACAAAAAATGGATTTTTTCGCTATACTGCTAGCCGTCATAATACTTCCGGTTTCACAGGAAGTGATATCAACTTTCTTATTTTAAATAGAATAACCTATATATTTTTAGATATTTTAAATCTACGGATCATTACGAGTCCGAATACGTATCAATTGGTAATTTTGGTTTCCATGACAACGAAAAAAACTTTTATTTTTCAATCTAGAAAGGTATGAACCGCACTTTTTCGATCTAATGAGATCAAGTGTTTCAAAAAAAATCACTCCCTTGATTTTATTTTCATTTTTAACATTTTTACAGCATTTGAAATTTTCATTAGGTCGTAACTCATTTTTTAAATAAAATTAAGGTGTTTCTTAGCTTAATTCAACAGAACGTTTTTTTTTTCTAAGCACGCTGATACCGAATACGTTATATTTTCTTTGAAAGTAATAATTAGAAAAATTTTGTGCAAATCGTTTTTGACTGCAGTGAAAACCTCGAGCAGCCTCTGGACAGCTGTTTCAGCCCTGCTTGCTTTCATTATGCTTTGACAGTAAGCATGGCCGCCTTGCATGGGGGACTTAGTCGGAGCAAATCCCGCTTCAATTTGTCTATCCTACTGCAATGTCAGGTCAAAAAGCAATAGTAAGATGTCGCTATTTTATCTGTTCATCACTCTTACATCGCAATTGCGAATAAATTGGGCAAGTCGTTTTTGGTCTGCAGTGGGAATGTCGAGCTAAAAGTTTTCATTATGCTTTGATAGCAAGCGTGGCCGCCTTGCATGGGGGACTTATTAGGAGCAAATCCCGCTTCAATTTGTCTATCCTACTGCAATGTCAGGTCAAAAAGCGATAGTAAGATGTCGCTATTTTATCTGTTCATCGAAAGTAATAATGTAAAATAGATCATGTTTTATTGAAGTTTTACACTCCCTTTATTTCAAATGACTTTCAAAGAAAATGTGACGTATTTGGTATCAGCGTACTCAAAAAAATGTTCTATTGAACTAAGCTAAGAAACACATGAGGTTCTATTAAAAAAATGAGTTACGCCCTAATGAAAATTTCATAAAATCGCAACACTTGTCCTTATTACACTGAAAAAATGCGATTCACAGCAGTAACAAAGTTTTTTTTTTTCGTTGTCATGGAAACCAAAATTACCAATTGATACGAATTCGGGATCGTAATGATCCATAGATTTCAAATATATAAAAACATAAAGAATGTTTCATTTAACATAAGAAAGTTGATATCACTTCCGGTGAAACCGGAAGTCCGATGACGGCTAGCAGTATGTCGAAAAATTCCATTTTTTGTTTAAATAATACTTAGTAATTCACCCGGTATATTTGAGGCTAATATTTATCTCTTAAGATTTAAAAGTATCGAAATTTGAAGTAACAATTCAGTTCTTTTTTATAATTATTGTACCAAGTGATTTTTAAAAAGGTCACATAGCAATACCATGCGTTTCATTCACACCTATTATTAATTACATATAATTACAGGACGTAATAAAAGCCGGGGAAAATTCATACAACTCGTTTATTCTCTCGTTTATTCTGAAATAAAAATTTTTAAAACCTGTGTGAACAAAGCGAAAGTAACATATTGTCAAAAGCTTTTGATAGCATTAATCCCCACCTGTTACTATCAATTTTTTTTTATTATGGCATAAGAAAACGGATTAAAAAATATTTACCCAATAGAAGTCAAAAAATTGAAATATACAGCATGTCTCTAGATCTATTCTTTAATTGAAACCACAAATAGTGGTCAAGAAAAGAAGCAAAATTTGTTATACCGCTATTGGTCAGATAGCAATAATAACACAGATAAAAATTATTTTACTTTTTCCTATAAATTGTTTGAGGGTCGCTGAATGCAGCTTAAATGTTCCGGCGGAGCTTGGTTTTCAACTATTCTCCGACGTTCGAGGCCATAAAAAGTCATAAAAACGCAGACCATGACCTAATGCACAGATATTGTGCTTAAGGCAGGTCAAGTATCGTGTTTTCTTGTTAATTTTAAAATCAGATAAATTTTGTAACTAGGTAAGTTCCTAATAGTTTAAAATATTCTGTGCGTGTTGCATTAATTGACGATTAGTTTTGTGCTAATCCGTATTTCAACAGTTAAATTTAAAAAATTCAATCTAAAGGCGATCGAAAAAGTGAAAATTCTTACATCATATTGATTTGTAAATTGCCAATAATCAACTTAAAATGTTGATTATTAAGTTTATTGTATTTGTACAGCAAAAATAAATTTGTTTCTTTATTAAAACTTCGAATAAACGACGAAATAAACGCCTGCACTAGGCGAGAGCTTCTTTGCCTTTATGGTTTAAGCCGACGCAGAAATTCAGGATCAGTATTATCCTTATAAAAACATATGTTTTGTGTTGGAATGTAAACAATTAATAAAATAGTTCAATTGTGAGCTAGCGAAGTTATTTAATCACTTATTTTGAACCCATAGATTATTATGTGTTAAATTAAATAATTTCTCGCATTTTTAACGCAGTTACAAAACTAGCGTACGAAGATGTTTAATTACTTCAGTAAAACAATTTAACATAACTGTTAATGTCTGTTACAAAGAGGTGCGTAAACAAACGTTCTTACTTATCGCATGTTGAAAATACAAATAAACATGCCGATGTCCGCAAGTCGGATTCATATTCGTATACAATAAGACCTTGACCGAGTTCTTCTAAACGTAAATACAAAGTTTTATTGCGGTTTATTACTTTTATTAGAATAAATTGTTGAAACAAGTCATAAACCAAGCAGAGGTTTCAAAACAAAGGGACTGCGCTCCCTTGTGATAGGTCAGTTTTTCATTTTTGGGCAAAAAATTTCAGATATGGAGAATTAATTTCTTATGTAACGAGGAACTTACAGTTTCATTTAGTGATGCGAGCTCTGCACTTTTAAATATTCTGCAGATACGAGATACTGAATCCTTCAAGTTTCTTCATATTTTGGGGCCAATTTTGTTCCATACTTTCATAAGAGAAATAGATAAAATTATGTTAAAAAATGTTCATTTTACCTTTATCCGAATATCGCTCAATTAATGTACAGCTTTTTACCGGAGAAAATAAATAAAGCTTTGACATAAATAGTGATTTAAAAATATTGCAGAATGGATGGCAAAAATGGATTTAAAATTAAACGCAGCAAAATCTGTTGCGATCAAATTAGACATAAGAAGCCTTCTTAAGAAATTGACTACCTATAATCAAGAATTAGTACTAAAATGTAACAATAGTAATCAATTAATTAAAATAAAATTAAACAATTTGGAATTATTAAATTATTAATGAATGAAAATTTAACATACGACGAAATTATACAGAGCTGCCTACTCCAGTCTTAATAGTAACAGTGGTATCTGTACGGTCTGTTTGATTTTAGCTGGCACAACAGGTATCTTGACTATTGTTAGAAATACGACAAAATGTAATAAAAGTGATAATTACTCACGAGGTATCAATTTTAAGACCATAAAATATGGTACGGTTGGAAAGTTGATAGAAAGGGTTATCCACATATGCTATAATGTAAGGGGTTTCCCATTTGAAAAATGTTGAATTTTACAAAATGCAAACTGTATCGTAGTATTGTTGATTATCGCTAGATTTTAAAATATTTTGAATATTATAAAAATAGAGGTTTAGAAATATTTTGGTCTAAGGTTGATTGTCGTGTTATTAAAATTGACAATTGGCAGCTGATCAAATATGGTTTATTTTTTGCATAAAATTAAAAATAACTCGTTAAATACTAAAAAAATAAGTGAATATAATGGCATATAATATTTATCTTCTCTTCAAGGGCTAACCGAAACTGCCGTAAAATGTAAAGTATGCCATTTAAAAAATAAGTTAGGTTTATTAAATTATTAAATTTACTTTTTCTATGTACACCTATACAACTTTTCTTAAGACATTATTTTGATAAAATGAATTTAAACGGCCATGTTCGTACTTTTTCAGAAGTTTGGGACATCCTGTATAATGTTAATTATGCATAAATATAATATATTATAGGAGTACTATCTGTTGCTCAATATGCGTTAGAAATTGTAGTAAGAATTTATAAATTTTAACTGAAGCCATAAAGTTTTAATGGCATAATATAAAGAAGTGAGCTAATAGCCATCGCATATCGTGTATATCGTATTTATTATGAAAATCTGGCCATAAGTCAATTTTTAAAAGTAGCATTTATACAAAATATTTTTGTTTCTTACGGGAGCCAAATATATGACAAATGTTAGACAATACCTGTAGATACAATACTTGCGAGTAATTTATACATTGTGTTTTCAATTTTTGATTGTGAATGGTGTCGAATTATCAACTATGAAACATTAAAAAATAGGTATGTATTTTAAAATTAATATGCTTTTGAAAGCATTATTTTGTAGCAAATTATAAAGAAAATGTTTCTTCGTTATTAAATAAATATATCGCAGGTCTTATTGTTTCGTTATGGATGTAATTGGATAAAGTTTCCTACATGATTACAACATATAAAGATTCTACTTTACTATACGAAACAGAAACTTTGCGGATAGCAGTTTTATAAGCTTTATAAAATTAACGGTCTAAATAGGCTTATGCCTGATCATTCCACTTCCTTATAAATATAGTGGCCAAATAACATCCTTGGAAAAGGTCGATACAATACAATTGTCTCCAAGGATATTATCTGGCAAATAAATTTATAAGGAGGTGGAAAGTTTGAGCATTAGAATAATTTTAAATATTATATGGTGAGGTTTACAAATCGATACTGAAAAATTGATGTCAAATTACTTTGTATGGATGATGTTCTGTGATTACAGGACGCTCTGCATAAAATTTTAATCCACAGACCTGTCGTTGTTAAACGCGTCTTATTGCCGTTAATTATTTCAATTATCTGAAGAATCAGCAGAATCACGAAACAAGCATTTTCGTTCATACCGATTCAAGTTTTCTAGAAAGTTTTGTGAATGTACAGTTGATAAATACAGATAAATAGACACTAATAATATAAAAAAGTATATAAATATTGTGTCTTGGCATTATCTTCTGAATCCTTTAACTTATCAAGCTAGTCATTTAAATACAGATATAAGGCACCTAACTACGCATTAACAATATATTTGTTATATCCTCCAGCCATTTTAAGGGGTAGTTTTCAGTATTTTACCACAAACTTTTTATTTTTTACATATTTCAACGAAATTTTTTGAAGATAATATTCTCTGCATTATTTGGCACAAAAAAGGTCCTCTTATTGCATTTCCATAAACTCAACTGTTTTGGAGTAAATGAAGTTTAAAAGTTAGTGTGCATCAATTACGTAATGTTAATACCCTAAAATTTACCAGTTTCTAATTTTTGAATATGAAAAAAATATATGAAAAGGTATCCTTGTCAAAATATCGGGAGACATTTCTAAATTACGGTGTATATAGGGAATATTAGATCATGCCGCGACGAATCTTCGATAGATGAATAGAAAACTAAGCATCACTAGAAGAATGTAATAATAATAATAATTAATCACTGCAATCTTTATTTATTTTTGCTTTCTAGAGTTCTAATAGAATTTTGTTCAAATTGTGCAATAATATGTATTATTTATTTCCAAATAACGCCTTAAGGGTCCAAGTGATAAGGGACCGGTCTTGCAATCGCATGGTCGTCGGTATCCACTTTAGATACCCTTCAGTGTTGGAGATAAAATTCCTCACTGCTTCCCCTACAACGACGAGGAGGTTTGGGAGCAACAAAGTCATAGAACACTTTACACATATAAAATACTCCCGCTCCTGAGGTCTTGACAAGACTTAAGCAACCACAACAGAAAAAAAGGCCATTTTAATCGCAATGCATGAACTAATTCTTCTTTGAAACATATAAATTGCCATTAAGTCTGATTTAGAGACCATTTAAATCAAAAAAATAATTTTGGCCGAATTTTCATGATAAATACTCCTATGTGCATCGGCCAGAATTTAGAAACCTTCAAACCTTCACGTAAGGGCAAAACAAGGTGTGACAAAATGACTGGTTATTGGACCTAGAAAAATCTAAAAAACTTATAATGAACTTATATCGAACTTTAATATAAGTGCTCATGCTTTTACTTTCAACTAGCACAATTATATTGATTAAATAATAGTACTAATAATAATATGAACTTTAATTTAATTTAAATTTTTTATTCCTTTCTTACCAACACGGAATTTCTCCACTCTTGCGTACACAGAATAAATACTTCTTATGTCATACGTGTATTTATAGTGTAAGACACGCAACAGTTTCATTCATGTATTTTAGTAAGACTTTCAATTAATAAGCAAATTATTCAGTAACATTATTAGACACGTGAACTAAAATTTTCTGGGTACCTTTCATATTAAAGTTTAGTCATTTACGTACGTGGTCGAATTAATAATTTTAAATGCAAACACCCACTTTTTATTACGAATTCCGAAAGGGCATATGTTTTGTACGTAGGTATACAGTACTTTTATTTTATTCAGCAACATATCCCTATGTTGCATTTTAAAATAATCATGTCAAAGCATTGAAAATCTAGGCAAACAACATAACACTTCTGGTTGTTCACTTAACGTTTATTCTATTCTGTTATGTTGAGTGTTTCATGTGATACCTTGTAGTCTGTGAGAAATTAAGTACTCGTAATTTTTAAACATTAAAATGTCTTAATAAGTAAAAAAACATTGTATTAAAAAAAATATCGTACGACTATAATGTGATGGAGCATTATTTTGTTGATATCAGGCATCGTGTTGATAGTTGATACTAAGGGTTTTAAAATTTGGGTATTTGAGGAACTATTGAGTTACGGAGAAGATATAAACAATAAAAAATTAACCAATCAGCGTATTATTTAATATTATTCCTAATCAGAAGTTTACTTTTACAGTTTAATAAATGTGCGTTTCTTTGTGCTCAGTATCTGCTTAAAAAGGTTTAAACATGAATTAATCTTAAAATTGTATCGAAAGTTTTATTTTTTAAGCGTGCTAGACTTATAAAATTATTTGAATTAGCGGTACTAGTTGCCGATGGTTACCATACTTTGATATGATTATTTTAAAAAGCAACATAGGGATACGGTCCAAATAAAATAATATCACTGTATGTATCTACATGAAAATTATGTACGACCGCGTAAGAATGTTTTGAAATAAATAAATAAACATAATTGGTCTGTGAATAATTAAAATCCTTAAATTATTTAAGTTAAGTTAAAACAATGAAGTCCTCGTATACTTACTCTAGAGAAAAAGGGAAATGTAGATTTTACAGCATCACGAATAAGCTGACTGGTGAATGTGTAAACGGTTTAAATAAACAGAACAACTATGATTTACAGTTTCATCTTGAAACATACATAGTTTTATGCAAATGTACTGGTTTACAAACACACCTCTCCTAATTCTGACCTACCTCAAAATCGTAGCCACCGACAGGTTATTTATAGAGTTTTGCTAATATTTCCGGAACATTACCTGAATTCTCTTAACAGTTTCATTCAAACATACTTACATATTAGAGTATTAAGAGTGACAGGAAAAGAAAGTTTGCAATTATTTTCTTAATTGTGAATATTTCCTGAAAATGTGCATATTTTGTTAGGTGCTCCTCTAGCCTTTAGGCTTACATTTTCACAAAATTTAATGTTTAATTAGTACCTACTATTAAAATAAGAACTACTTTGTTACTATTATACTGGGTGTCTCATAACTTATGGAGGAGATTAAAAGAGTAGCCAGAGTAGATCAAATTAAAGCTTTTTTCTTAATAAATTTTTGGTAAAAAAGTTACTTCCTGTAGTAATATTTTACGTTTTAAATTCAAATTTGAAGCATTTATGAGTTAACTAAACACTGCTTTACAATAAACAATTATTTTGAAAAATGTGGTTACGTTAAATAATAATAATAATAATAATAATTTTATTAACCATAGCCACAGTACAAGCGGGTGGAATCGTCAGTACAAAATATAATATACAACAATGCTTTGTTAATATTAATTTACAGCATAATTGTCATAATTGTCTGAAATAAATTCTTGTATAGTATAATAGCACTTCCCTAACAAGAAATTGTTTTACAACACTCTTAAATGATTTCATGGGTAAATTACTTGTTTTAGGGGACAACTTATTAAATAATTAAATAGTATGATGATTATCTACACGTAATAAATATCCATGTCTCGTGTCTTAATTATGCGCCTGTCCAACTTCATCTAAAGTGGTTATTCTGTGTCTAACGTAACATAGACTTTTATATATATAAATACAAGCTAATGGCAGTATGCCACACTTTAAAAAGGTTGGTTTACAACTATTATATCTATTAATATTAAAAATAAGCCTTATTATGCGCTTTTGTAGAATGCAAAACTCTAGTAACGTTTGTGGCATTAGCCCATAAGGTTACACAGTAACCCAGATGCGAATAAACAAGTGAATAATAGACCGACATCAGTGCCTCTACAGTCATACACTGCTTTAACTTAAGAATTGCAAAATAAGAGCTACTCAATTTACGACAAACAGAGTCAATATTTTTTTCCCAGGTAAGCTTATCACGTAAAACTAGTCCTAAGAACTTTACAGTGTCTGTTACTTGAAAATCTCGGAAGATAATATTTTGAGGTAAAACTCGGATTTTATGAAAGTGTATACATTCTGTTTTCACATTATTTAAAATTAATTTGTGTTTACAACACCAATGTGCCATATCAGACGCAATTGTATTCACAGATTCGAGGAGTTCCTCAGGTGTTCTGGCTGATATGAGGACCGAAACATCATCAGCATACATGCATATTTTCCCTTTTTTCACAAGATGTGGCAAGTCATTAATAAACAACAAAAAAAGAGCGGTCCTAGAATGGACCCCTGAGGAACTCCAGTGTTTACATTGTATTCATCGGATACCGTTTAGCCTAATTTTACAATTAACTTTCTCTCCTTGAGATAGGACATTAAAAAACTTAACAGATTTCCCCTTATTCCAAGTACACATAGTTTACTCTCTAGAAACACGGGGTCTATAGAGTCAAAAGCACGCGTTAAGTCGAAGAACAAACCGCAAACATACAGTCCACGGTCAAGATCTTTGTACACTAGATTCAAACATTCAGTGACGACCGTATCCGTCGATCTTCCTTTGCGAAACCCGTGTTGCACATTTGACAACAAGTTATATTTTCCACAAAGGAGTTTATTTTGAAGCACAAAACTTTTTCAATGATTTTAGACACGACACATAACACTGATATAGGTCTGTAGTTCTCATATTTTTGCGGATCACTTTTTTTATAAACTGGAGTTACGTAAGCAGTCTTGTAAATCGTTGGGAAGCATCCATTTTCGATAGTTTTATTAGTTAATTGGACAATGGGAGTTGCAATGAACTCACTCAAAAATTTTATTATCTGAACGCAAATGTCATCTGTACCGCTTTATTGTTTCTTAACTCATGGAGTTAGGAGAGTGTCTTGCGTATGTTGTGCATGATTCCCATTCCCTGTTGGCAAAATGATCATCTACAGTCCTCGATGCAATCGTTGCAAAATAGTTCCCAAAGGTGTTTACAATTTCAATTTTATCAGTAACTAGATTTTCATTCATATTCAGTATGATTTTCTCATTATTCTTTTCGCGTCTTCCTAGTACGCGGTTGACCATATTCCACGTTGTTTTTGTTTTGTTGTTAGAAATAGATATTTGATAGCTGTTATATGATATTTTGGCTTCCTTCAACTTCTTATTGTAGTAAAGTTACGGCTATTTCATTTTTTCTTTTAATGCCCAAGAACGGATTTTCATGTCGTTGTGCACCGCCTCCTAATTAAAAACAAAACTAGAAAACTGATTAACATAGATATTTTATGAATAGTAGTTTTGATAAATTTAGAGTTTATTTAACAATAAAATTGCATTTTGTGAAATAACTCTTATTAATTAAGAAGCTAAGTGTAAATTAAAGAAGAAATTAAGAAAGTTAAACTGCTGTAACTTTCTTATTATTGGGTTTTGGTCAAAAGCGAATTAAGAAAAAAGCTTTATTTTGATGTCATACAGTTGCCCTTTCAATCTCCTCCGTACGTTATGAGTAAAGTCCGGATTTATATGTGCTAAAAAAGTGGAAAATAAGTTTTTTTTTATGCGATTAAAATGGATCAAAATATGGATATTATATGCGATAAAAATTTTATTTTACTTATACATACTTTAGAATAATAAAAACATAAATTGTTTCATATAAGTAATTTTAACACTTAACACTTAAGTAGTAGGATTACAAAATATAATCAACAGTTGATTTAAATTATTTGGGGTAAAATTTTGTCGTCTGTCTGTCAAAATATTTTTATAAGAGGAAAACGAACGCTCGACATCGCATGAAGTAATGGGCGCAAATTTCATGGATGCTACATCTTTGGGGTCCATGTCCAAATCTTCTTCACTTTGACCTTTTAAAACTAAACAGATTTTCCTCATTTTATTGTAGTCAGGATTACGTAATAGAACCTTGTGTAATTTTGCCATTAACTTCTCTCCTATCTCCCCTGGAATTGATTTTACACTTTCAATTGCATCATCGACCACTTCAAAAGAATCTAATAGAGCCGTCTGGGATGATTCCAACTTTTTAACGGTGGATATTAAAACCGAAAAATGAGTTTTAATGAATGCTAATTGATTCCCGATGTTTGTGTTCGACATGCATTCCTTACAAATTCTTAAAGCCGCTGAATTGGAATCATCCAGTTCTAAGAAAATTTCCTTTAATTGTTTAAAGTTATCTGCGTAAAAATTTGCTGCTTCAAGCCACGTACCCCATCTCGTAATTATTGGTTCTGGTGGTAATGGCAGGTCAGCAGCTAATTCTTTATAGTGTTGTATACGCAGTGGGGCTTTAAGAAACGCCTTTTTTCCGTTATTGATCAACTTATTTACTGTTGGGTATTCTAGTCGCACCAATTCAGCGAGCCTATTCATTGCGTGAGCCATACAAGTGAAGTGCATCAGATTTGGGTAAAACACCTGTAAAGCCTGTCCTGCTTTTATCATGTAGGCTGCTGCATCAGACACCATTAGTAATATATTTTCCGATTTAACTTGATTAGGTGCATATAAAAGTGTCAAGCTGTCGTTAATAAAACGTGCGATCGTTGAATGATTTGTTTTTTCCAAAACTGCACTATTTACCAAATAAGATATTGGTGCAACTGTGTTGCTTAATACTCCTGCTAACATATTTGCTACATAACGACCGCAGGCATCTGTCGTTTCATCAACTACTATATAAATATTGTTGTCGCTAAACTTCTCTCTTATTTTCTTCATCCGTTGCTGGTAGCATATACTTAGATAGTTTTTCCGCAAAGTCGATTCATTTGGAATATGACGATTGCAATATTTTTCCAAAAAAGTTCGAAAACTTGCTTGTTCAAGTTTATGCCAAGGAATGTTTGACTCTGCCGTAGTACTGCACAAGTCTAAAAAGAATTCATTTCCTGTGTCACTGCCCTGTGAGTTACTGGCTGTTGAAGAAATAAAAGACTGCTTAAAGTTAGACACACATCTTTTCTCCGACTCCTTATGGAGGTTTGTAGCCAAATATTGATCAATCTGGTACTTTTGGTCTGACGACACCTTAAAATATTGTCAAAATGAAAATGTGATTTTTAAGAGAATTTGTAAGGCATCTACCTGTTTTGAGCATGCGTTGCAAAAAATAACTTTTCCATCTGTAGTTAGATGTTTAGATGCTTTAATCCATTTTTTCAATAGCTCGGATCGAGAGGATGCTACTTTCGGCATTTTGAAAAGATAAGCACTGAATTTATTTCGTCTTTAAATTAAATAAGAAAATAACAACTAATTCGCGTTGATAAATACACTAGTCACTAGTCACACACATTCACGGAGTTCTTATCTCAAACTGAAATGCAAAACATAAGTGCAAAATGCAAGTGCAAGTCGCTACAGATTCCCAGAAAATCACATTCCGGGAAATCGTAAAATAAAGTGGCCAGACGTTGAGAAGAATAAATTACTTCTTGGAAAAGCTGCAGACTTGAATATTGACCGTATATGGAATTATAATGTTATTTATATCAATATATGGATAAATAAATAAATATGCGCTAAAAGTCTAAAATATTAAGTTATATGCGAAATAAAACTACCATTTTTGGGCTTCTCTAATCGACAAACATATAAATACAAAACGCCAAGTTTAGGTATGTTAGCGTAAAAAACTTGTAAAAACTTATAAATCCGGTCTCTAGTTATGAGACACCCAGTATAATGAAATGAAGAAGTGAATTATCATTTATCTCTGATAATCATTTACATTGTACGCGGCCTTTTTGCTATTGAATTCATTAATGAGGGAAGATCACTACAAAAAACGTAAGTATTTTTTCCTAATTTGTTGAGTTCGTCAGCAATTAATAACGCAATTATTATTTTTTTAATTTAATTGTGTAGGTAATAAAACTGATATTCAAATGAATTGTCTCATGTTTGCTTATTTTTAATTAGCACACGATCTTTCCGATTCAATGCTAATGAACTCTTCCATCTAGAGATATTTAAAGCTTTTTTTCCATTGATTGTGTGAAACATAAAACGCTCCTCATGTAAATTTATGGTAATTTTTTCAGGTTACTATTTGGTGTATACGGGGTCACGCTCGTAATGTGGGACGACCATTTTCGGTATCCGTTTTTTTTTTTTTTTTGTAAAATTCCTCATTCCCAATTTAACCACCATTCAGGATTTGTTAAAAATCTTTAGTCTTAATAGCTAATTGTAAGACGTAGTAATTTGTTAGTTCATTGTTCGTTTTAGTTTAGCTTCTCTTTTATCGTTCATTTTATATGCGGATATGAAAACGGGTCATTTCTTTCTTAAATTCATCTCACGCTCGGGTTTTACGAGCTATAGTTACTTCCTTTAAACGAATTGCTTCACTTTTATTGTACTTTAATTTCAGATATTATTTTGAATTGTATTTCTTCTTGTACTGAAAAAAAAATATAATAATAAAACATCGCGTGGAAAGAGATACAAAAGTATAACTGAAGACTCCTTGCAGGTCTAATTTAACAGATTAATTTGCAATTTCTTATTTTAATTTTGAAAAATCAGATTCACACACCTTTGAAGAAGGCGAAGATTTCAAATTTTTTTGTTTAAAAACTATTTCATGATAACTTCAAGATTACAAACTGTCATTAAACAGTGTCATTAACGGGTATAACTGAATTTCCTTAAATTTTAAATATTGTCTCCTGAAACACTCTGCAGTATTTTTTTAATATACAAGATGTATAGTTGCGGAAATAGAAAGCGGGACAAGTCTTATAACGAAATTTCGGATTATTTTGATAGTGTGAAGTTTCCTTGGTGACTGTGGTGGCCCTTCTAATTAATTTACTAATGTCAGAAATAACTTCTCAAATTGAGTTCTTAAGAATGTATCTTCATTCTAGCGAAACTGTAAGAGAAAATTTTCGACTAGTGAATCAAATGGAATTAGTGAAGCCTGTATGTGACAATTTGGATGTAGAATATATTAGAAATCTTAAATTAATCATACGTCCGGACATTTGCATTCAATAATTCAATGTAAAGGCTACATAACCAAGTATTAAGGACCGTTATTTTGTTTAATTTTATTTAGTGTGGCAATAATTGTAAATAAAATAATTATTACATTAAGATGATGTATTTGTATGAAGTATTTGTTCGTTATAATTTTTAATTATAAACGGAATGATTAATCATTTTACCTAATGTGAAGATTGATAAATTACCATAGTTACCGAAATTTAGAGGTAAGGTAAGGTTTAAACTAACGAAAGTTTACTGTCCCGCTTTCTGTTTCTCCAACTGTAACTTCTAATAATTGCAAATTAATGAAGGAGTGATTTTTATTTTTTTATTTTTATTTCCCTTTTTTTTAATTTTTGCTTAGGTTGAATGGAACTCGCTTAGGTATATTGACGTTGCGATTGGTTGAGTTCCATTTTAATTGATTTTTAATTTTGTACAATTTTTATACTTTTAATTTTCCTTGCAATTTTTAATTTAAATGTGTGTTGGAATGGAGTTAGGTTGAGATCAGTCGGGTTGGATTGAGTTTGACGTTAGTTGTATTTCATTTTAATTGATGTTTAACTTTATAAAAATATTTACTTTTAACTTTTCTTGCAATTTTTTCTTAATCTTTTACTTATGTTTACTTGTGTTAGAATAAGTTGATTGGATTGATAGTGAGATTTGTTGAGCTTACCTTTAAATCCATTAACAAATTTTAACTTTTTCTCGCTTTTATTTTTATGATTTTTTCAGTTTTTTTACTTGTGTAGAATGGAGTTCAATATGATATTAAGCTGATTGAATTTAGTTGATCTCGAGATTTGTTGATTCTGATTTTGTACAAACTTTAATAACTTTTTTTAATTTTCATTTTTTAAATATTTGTTTTATATTTTTAATTTGGGTTGAATGGAGTTAGTTTTGAGTGCAGTTAGGTTAGGATGTCGTTTAAAATCTTTTTTTATTTAATTTATTTATTGTTTTTTAGTCGAACTTCGCTGTAATCGTTTTTTAATTTTTTGCATCATTAATTTTTTGCATCATTAATCTTTTGCTTTAATTCAATACAGTTAAGTTGAGTATAGTTGAGTTGGATTGACCTTGAGCTTCATTTTAACTTTTTTTTAATTTAATTTTTTTGATATTTTAATTTTAACATTCGTTTTTAAACTTTTTACTCGGGTTGAAAGGATTTAGGTTGGATTCAATTGAATTCGGCGGACATTAATTTTTTGTTCTTATTTTTTGTCTACTTAAAATTTCTATATTGTTTTTCTTTTGCTTGAGTTGAGTTTAGTCGATCAATTATTTTGTGATACATATTATTTTGCGATATTTGTTATTTTTTACATATTCCTATAAATCAAAATATTTACCTTCCTCAATTTATTAAACATGATATGCAAAAGGTTAATCACTTATAACAGTTGCGGTCGCGACATCAAGTGCCAATTTTTGACTTGAAATATTTTTTCCTTGTTTGTTCCAGTCTTTTAAACCCGATTTGAAACTAAACCTAAAAGTAATTTTTTTTATTAAAGTTAAATATCTGAAAATCAGTTATTTTCATAAAGAAGGCCTATTACATTTATTTGGAATGAATAATTAATAAAGAGATTAACAGCGACTTCCGGTAAAATCGGAAGCTTCTTTGATTTTTAATTGTTTAGAAATTTAGAAACAGCAAAAACGACTTAAACTTTTTAGCGGAAAATATTTACTAAAAGTGCTCATACTTTATCTAGACAGCGTTTTCCATGAAACAGTGTGTACGGACGCGATCAAGCTAATCGGGACCGATTGACAGTTTTGTAAGCTTTACCACCAACATCAAAAAGGGTGCAATTAGCTTAGAATGGTCTCGATTAGGATGATGGCGACTGTATATTAATTTACTTTTAAGACCAACCTACTAGAAAAGTTCATAACTTATAACTAGTTTTTGTTATTTCTATTATTACTGTTGCTGTTTGTTATTTAAGGCGAAGTGAAAAGATAAATTTCAAAACAAATTTAACCAACACAAAAAGTAATATGAAATATTGTTTCTGGTCCAGAATCTACAAAAAGAAGAAAGAAACATATTTCCCTGCAGAGTTTGCACATGGCCTAGATTCAAGAGCCCAGCAAGGATAATATGCACCGTGTGCATTGATTAAGTAAATAACGTTATATCCGCTGCCATTTCCTACGTGTTTCACGGTTCACTTCCTCTGAACTTGATTCAAGTGTATGATGCGCTTGCATATGCATGTTTATGCAATACAACTGTACACTATGTATAATTATTTGCAGAAAAAAAGTTCTTCACATAGTACATCATCACATCTAAACGTCCCTCTTTAGAAGCAATTGTTTACATTTTTATGACGAATGAGCGAAATTAGATATTTGCTTGACATTAAAAACGTAAATAACATTTGATCGTATCTGATACAGGGTTAAATGTCATTTGATATTATTAAGAAATGTTAATAAAATATAAACAATTATGAGATAAGTGCTTTATCTGAATAATTAAAATATGTATACCTACATACATACTATATGTTTAATTTTAAGTTGAAAACGTACATATATTGTTCCTTTCATTTTGTAACGTATCCGTCCTATTTCTATTATTTTCATTTTATGCATTAAACATCATACTTTCTTAACATTTTTCTCACATTCATTGGGTGTCTCTGAAGAATATAATGCCGTATAGGTCTGCAAATGTTACAGCACCCTGTATTGTGAGAATGAGAGAGCAAGTCTTTTTGATGAAATAGTTTCTACTTTTTACATTTTTGTAGTATAAAATTAAAAAACAAATTATGTGATATTTCGTGTAATAAACAATGTATTTATTTGTATTATACACCAAAATTAATTTGTTCCGCCAATGTGCACCCCGGCGGAACGAAATGTCCCTACGTCGTTGTTAATTAGTCATCCTACATAATAGAGTGCGATTTTTTTTTAACATGGACCAGAATTTCAAGTCAAATTAAAACAGAATTTCAAGTTAAATGTTAAATTAAAACACATATTTAATGTCGAATCCCTGTTGGCATGCATGCTGAAGTAATGAAGTTAAATATAGTTACAAAAATCGAAAAAAAAAACTTCATCCAATAACTTTTTTTCGAGAAACCTAAATGTTCTATAAATTTATTTACTCAAATGCACTTGCATTTAAATTAAAAGGCAAAGCTCACGTATTTTTGTATAAAGCACCCTTTAGAAATTACTATGTCTTCTTAAAGTTCCAGTGTTTCCTTCGCCTGTAAATAATAATTGAATGAAACATTTATAGCTTCTTTTCATTGACTGGTTTTAACTAATCAATAATTTCTTAAACGAATCTGTTCTTTTTTTTTATTTAATTAACCAGTACTTTTACTTTAAGAACAATTAGAACTATGCTTTAATAAATTAAGAACAAAAGAAAAGAATCACTGTTACAGCAGTTTTGTTTGAACGTACGCTGATGGCCTCGTTTTATACACGATTGAGATTTATTTCTTAAGTAGATTTTAATTTAATATATAATATATCGGGAAAAATAGGTCTTGTTCTATCCCCAAACCGTATCTGCAGTCCAAAAATTTCTTATTTCAATTTTGTAATGTAGAAATTGATTCGAATTTTTACTACGAAAAATAGAGGACAGAATAAACTGAAGTCTGTATTGAATTTCAGCAATCCGTTTTTTTTAATAAATAAAGTTCAAGTCAACGTTAAACGCCTCTCATGGTAGAACATATAATTCTATCACTTCAAAAAAAGCACAAATTTATTTTGACTACGAAATTTAAATTACACAGTGTGTCCACGGATTGGGTTCACAATAGGAAAAACTTTTTTGTTTTTGAATTTTCGAGAAAGTCATTTTTCATAGAAGTTTTTGTTTGTCCTAAAACCCCAAAAAATTCATAGAATGTGGTAAATTCTTGTTGATAACAGAGAAAAATTGAAAATTCTCTTTTGACTTTTGTAAAATATCGCAAATTCTAAAGTTTTTCTTAGTAAAATCACGTCAACTGCTTGTGTCATGAATTAAAATGTTTGTTCTCATAATATCAAAAATGCTAAAATTTTAATTAAAAAAAAATCTGCCTTTTTAAATTGTTTGGAATAACTCAATCCATGGACACAGTGCATAAACAGCCCGATTCAAACTTAAACCAGCTAGATAAATCTGGAATAATTTATCAAATACAAGCAATTAGCGTAGCTTCGTGAACGGCGGAGATATTTTACATGCAGCTGCGAAATTTAACAATTAACCGAATTACGACAGACTTTTAAACTTTCTTCGCGACCGGTACAGTTATGAACATCCGAAACGGTACATACTTCTCTTATTCGTAACTGCAGGCGAGCAGTACGGAACTCGTTCATAAATTTTGAAGTTGTCCACTGCATAATGATAACTTTCTTTGTAAATTCAGCTGGCAGATCCAATAAAGGTCATCCAAGTAGGCCGTCAGCAGCACTTTTTAAATTTTATGCACATACTTATTGAATTGAAACGGAAAGTAAAGTAAATTTTTAAATATAAAAGTTGGGACAATAGGTAAGCAAATACGAGTAGTTCCTTGGCATTATTCTAATTAATCATTTAAGAAATAAAAGAACAATTGTTGTTTTTCGCAATTTTATCTCATTAGTAGCAACATCTTCACCAATTAATATTATTATCCCCATATTAGACATTTGGATATTGGCTTATACAATGATTTGCTACTCTCACCGGTTGTTTTTTTTTTTTGAACAGAAACACTATCTGAATAAAAATGTCTGCGACAGAATGCACCATTGTACCATGCGGATTAAAAGCAAAAACTGCAAGAAATAGAAGAATATATCTTATATTTTTTAAATATCCAGTCAGCGTTTGTCGTTTTATTACCAATGAAATGATTTTATAGTAACATTCACTGAAAAGTTACTTGCATTTATTGTAGTTAAGAGCTGAAGATCTCTTCTCTTTTGGGGGACACTATCTTATGGGGTTAGTCAACTCCAAGGTTATTTCTAAGTCTACGTCAACGCCTTAATGATTCTTACAAATAGTGCCATTCTTGTTATAAGGAATCATGATACTAGATATTTCAATAAACACAAAAGAAATCAATTTTAGAAGGATCATGATGAATAAATTAGCTGTGGACACACCATTAAAGATTCTAATCCACACACATACACATGCCTGATGAAGAGGAATGAAAAGTATTTTATCGGTTATATCTTGGAATTTTATTTTATTTTGGTCGTACACTTTAAGAGAATCAAACTCGTCTGCACATCTTACGCCATACATCATCAATAAAAATCCCAACCTTTTCTTAAAATACCCACGGTATTATGAGCCTAACTGCTATGGTGCCAGAATAATCGTATGAAATTGTTAGGGGATTCCATTTGTCTTCAAACTCCTTGCCACAAAAACCATATTTATAATAAACTATGTACTTCAGTCACCTCAACCCTCCCCCTACACTTCGTCAACCTTATTTATAAGAACCATGTCTCCAAACTCCTTGCCACAAAAACCATATTTATATTAAACTATGTACTTCAGTCACCTCAACTTCGTCAACCTTATTTCTAAGAACCATGTCGAAACCATTCTAAATATCGAATAGAAAAAATTCACATTGCTACATCTGGTGCTCGTCTCCAAAAGGTCGAAATATTTAACTTTTTCATTGAAACTGTGATTATCTTGTATATCGATTTTCAAAGTCATAAGGCCAAATGATATTGTAAATATAGGGCGCTTCTGGTGAGAGAAAAAAGGGTTGTCTCATTTGTAGTTAAAATAGTTTGTTCAAAGAAAATTTAAGAGAATCCTAATTCAAATTGTTCATATGCTTCAATTATTTCTCACTATTTGAATTACTTTCAAGAAATTTAAATATTTTCAATAATACGATGAGTAATCAAGGTTATGCCGATTATTTTTGCGCCGTTGACATGACATGAGTTGCATCACTGCAAAAATGATCTGCACAACATTGACTACGAATCGTATTCGGAAGACTATTTAATGAACCAAATCCTTCAATCCCGTTTTATGCAAATTAAATAAACATTTTTATTTGTTTAAAATTATGACTTAAAGTACTAGTAGTAGTATTTTTCCCAGCTCTACATGCGTATCGAAATCCTTAGAACTGTAGCTTCGGAAAAAACTATAAGAAAATGTGTAGGAAGAGATTACTATTATATACTATTACTTACTGCAATAAATTATTTTATGCTAATCGGTTCAAAAATACCAGAATATTTAATGAAACTGCGTTGGGGCTAAGAAACAAATATCAAGACTTAAGTTACCTCAGAATACAAAACTGAATATTTATTCCAAAAAGTATAATTCTGAGAATACCTATACTGTGATATCACCTAAATTAGAGCTAAGCACGAAAGCACGAAAAGAGTGAGCAGGTTGTATCCCCACCGTTGGATGGGCATCAACGGAAAGTGCGAACTGATTAAAAACAATGAACTCATAGGAGTTGTCATGTCACTTAGGTTGTTAATATTAAGCCACAGTTAAATTGCGGAGAAGGGGAATATACCCCGTCATGTCCCTAACATGTCCAACCTTGACCTAAATTAAAGAGTGTGGTTGATTCACTCAAAATGTCCATTTTCAACTTTACTCCGCGGTGAGGAACAAATCTTAACCACCTCCTAGTTTTTTACTGGAGATATAAATTTCATGACGGAAAATATTTGTCCGAGAGTCGAGAATGAAAACATTACAGAAATTTAACAGTACACCAAGTCAAACGACACTGACACGTCAATCAAACAAGCTCAAACGAACGTTGATCTACTCTTATTTTTTTTTAGACACATTGTATTGATAATAATATGCATAGTGTAATAAACTGATAGATTAGTATAGAGGTCAATGTCATAAAAGAAATATATCAAAAAATTTCTTGAAAATAATATGTCTGTAATAAATTAATTATAGTGTGAGTGCCGTAATAAAACAGTTCTAAACTGGTTACATGCAGTATACAATGTAGCTTTGTCACGAAAAAACATGTAGCTTCTGTTAAAGTTATAATTTCAATCACAACAGTTAGAAATTATTACTGCTACGCACATCATCATCGTCACTGATACTAGTCTACAAAAGGTATTAATGGATGTGAACAGAAATCAGAAATGACAGGACAGTCATACACTTTAAAATTTGAATTAAAATGGCAGAGCTTTAAATGAATTTTATATTTCGAAACAAAGATTAAACTAAATTTTGACGTATTCTTTTTTTTAAATTTATTATTTCATCTTATAATTTGTTTTGTTCTTATAAGTGATGTCTGCAATTGAGATTGCGCTTAATTAAATTATTAACCCGATTTTCAAACCAATATTGCCCCTAAAGGGAACCCTACATATAGAAGCCAGAATACTGGGACGTTGGGCTCCGCTTTGCACTGTTTTAAAGTCCAACAGTGCCTATGTAAAATTGCCACAAGTAAAATATCTTTTTAAATATTTAATGATTAAAATTAATTAATATCAAATGTCATTGTTTTAGAAAATGTTGAATGTCATAAAACACTAGAATGTTATAGTTAGCGATTTAGTTCTGGTGAAAATTTATACTAATTGATGCCTTTCACAGAAAGCCGTCAATATCACATGAAAACTTAAGAAGGGTACTGTCACTGTTAATGATTATTTAAATTTTTTCCGTTTTAAAATTTATAGTCAACCAATTAAATTGCCAATAAACATTAATTACTAGAACGCTTGAATGGTACGTCCATGAACGTAATCATTAATTGTAAATGAACGTATTAATGGACGAGCGTGCCATTTTAACTCGAAAATTTCAATTTTATAAATTTTATTTAATTTTCTGTTATTATCACATAAAGAGCAAGTAGTAATGCTGTAAAGTGTTATAAAAATGAAAATTTGTTTGTGTAAGAAAAGGGGTTTCTCATTTCTTTTTTAAATTATAGTACATAAGTCGAATAAACCTGTTGATGATAATAAACAAAAATTTGATCAATGTATAAGATGTTCATAATAAGTCATTAGTAAACGTCAATTTATATTTCACGTATTTTTTAATGACATTACAACACTGACAATTGACAATTCTTGGTAGGGTCAAGTGGTGTAAAAACGAGACACGCAAAATTCAGGTGAAAAATGAGACATCAAATTAAATTGGTAAAATAATATAATCCGATACTGCCCATAGTTTTCTTATTATAAATACTTTATTATTTATTTATTAACTTGCAGTTAATAAATGTTTCTATCCAAGACTGCATCATTTTACTTATCTATGTGTTAATTTGTTGTAGGTATTTTTCTATTAAATAATTTTTTATAAATTTTCCTAGAGATCGTCCATGACTGTTAGGCCGGGTTTCTCAGTCACAGTTTCATTTTAATCTTCCGTCTTTTTTTGCATAGGAACAGATGGAAGCTAACTAAAGATTAACGTTAAACAGTGATTGAGCAAGCGGCCCTTAATACATGCATTTTATGATATTTAACCTGGCATGTCTCATTTTTACACTTTCGGGGTTAAATATGAGACACAGTTTTTATTTATTTTCACCTTTTTAAAGGTATTTTTTGTATGTTTTTAAGTTGTCAATCATTTACCTCACAAAAATTTCATCAATTCCGTTGAAGGACTCTAACACATTAAAAAATTGAAAGTTTTAAAAAGTGTCTCATTTTTACCACTTGACCCTATATGTAGTTTTTTCTGCTATATTTTTTTTGTACTCACTGTGATTAACGAGTCGGACACTTAGTTTTAATTACCCTGTATAACATTCTGTTTTTTTTTTAATATTATATTGACAGAAGTATTTATAGAATTTGAATAAAATTCTAATTGGTGACCTAGTAGTTAAATCGTTCTTTTCAAATTTTTATTAATATGTTTATAAAACTGCCGACTAAAATTTTCGTGTATTCGGTCTACTACCCTCCTTGCCTTAATTGAATCTTAATTTTATAACATAATTTGACCAACATAGTTTTAATTTGAATATTATATTAAATATAACGAGCAATTGACTTAATTTATAGGACGCATTCGAGTCTTGGCAAATTTAAATAACCTACAATCTGCATTTTTTGCATCATGAATGTTAATCCGACGTTAATGAAAGAATTCGCCGATACACCTAAACGGGTAAAGAAGAATGAAGTGGCATGATTTACATTTTACTTTTCCAACGGCACGGCAATTCATTGCAATTTCTTTATTCATTCTGACCTACTTCAGTAACCAGTTAAGTTACAGTTTCTTTTTATTTTGCATATTCTTGCAATGTTTTGTCGCGGATTTGTTTTATACTCATAACGCTTTTTAGGAAGGAAGTTACAGTAAGTTCTATATTTTTTCTTTACCGTACTGAATCAGCATTACGTCTACTGGAAACAGGTTCTGTTTTCTTATGTGACTGTAAATAGTACTTATTAAGTAACGTATACGCACTTACGTCTTACATGGTACATCGACATGTAAAAATATTAAAAATTTTGTGCCAAAAAATTGAAAAAATAAGCAATGTACTGGGTCTTGCACAAATTAAGGAACATGTTCCAGTGGTCATTCTATCTAAAAGAAAAGTTATCACCAGGGAAAAGAACTCGGGCCACTTGTTCCATGAACATTACGAAAATTTAGTAGTAGTAGTAGCCCCGCCCACAATAATCTTTTCGAAATGAGGACGCTTGCATTGCACTCCTTCCCCTCCCCTTCAGTAAATATAACAATATTATTCAGCTTCAGTTTCATCATTGTTTCTTGAAGCAACGCTTAAGTGCTCTGTTATTATATCAAGAATTTTTGCAACTTGTTCTTCTGTCAGTCTTTCTTCAGTTTCATCCACAATCTACAAATAAAATTTGAATAAATTACGACTAAGAAAAATTATTGAAAAAAATAACAATTTGATAAAAAGTAATTTCGGCGTAAAAAGTATCTGACACTAAGGGGCCTGAATTTTTTTCCTTGGTTGTAATACATACGGGGTCAAGTCTCTATGATCACTAGATCCATAACTGTAAATTATCTCGATGTAGTCTTCTTTTGAAAACGCAGCAGACATGATGATATTAATAGTATTGTCATGTCGAATATTATTTACAGTGCTTCCCATTTGGCACTTAAGGTTTCTTTATACCAAAGAAATTAACGTATGAGCAGTATACAGAGTGCTGCATTTTGAAACGCAACATAGCAAATCCCATATTAATTTAAAAGTGCTCGAATAATTACTTCCCTAATTATTTGATAGCAAAATTCCATTTAGGTTTTTTAAAGTACTCTTCAAAATGAATTTGTCTCTGAAGTTTGAGAATTTTTCATACGCTGAGTTTTAAGATATTAATTTAAAAAAAAACGATTCTTTAACTAAATTCAATTTATACCAAACTATCAGCACAACTTTGATCAATGATAGTGAAAACTGAACAGTAATTAATAAATCTAGTTTTTTTTTGAGAAAGATTGAAAGAAAAAACATTTAGTGATCAAGCCCTGCTGATAGTTTTAATTGAATTGAATTTCGTTACTGATCTTTTTTAAATATCTTGTAACTGAGCAAATGAAAAATTTTCAAACTTCACAAACAGATTAATCTTAAAGAGTGCTTTAAAAAAACCTAAATGAAATTTTGCTGTAAAATGATTAGGGAAGTCAATATTCGAGCACCTTTAAATTAACATGGGATTTCCTATGTTGCATTTCAAAACGCAGCACTCTGTATACAGAGTCTTTCGAGAAGAAGTTTTTAGGGAAGAAAATGCAGGACAATTTAAGTTTTTAGTGAGACCCTGTATATGAGTAAATTCCTAGTATTATTTAGCTCACTTTATTACTATTTTTATTAATACAATAAAATTTAAATTTAAATCAAGAACTTCATTTATTTTTTAATTGAAAAAGGAAATCTGAGCACTCAGCAGCTCAGGATTAAATTGAGTAATTTCTAAATTTCATTTTAAAATGTGTTATTTCCTTCTTTGAAGCACACTTTTTCTCATTAACTTCAGTATTTACCTACCTTAATAGTAAACTAATTAACAGATGGAGATAATTTATCGAGTGTAATCAGGAAAGTGAATTCTCTTTATGAACAGCGAGTGAATGTGGGTAGATTTAAATAACTTCAATATATCGTGGGAAAGAAAATCAGAGAGTTTAGGAATGTAGATTAAAAGTAAATTGCTTCTCTAATTTTGCAATGGAATCTGT
Organism: Prosopocoilus inquinatus; assembly: GCA_036172665.1. Taxonomy (NCBI): domain Eukaryota; kingdom Metazoa; phylum Arthropoda; class Insecta; order Coleoptera; family Lucanidae; genus Prosopocoilus; species Prosopocoilus inquinatus. The sequence continues at coordinate 26,234,181 of CM069876.1, read as the reverse complement.
GTGTACAATCCTGTATTTTAACTTAATAAAATTTATATGAAAATGTCAACCTATCATAACGTTATCAGTATAATGCTATCAATATAATATTTATATCCAATATTATCGAACCTATCACGACGGGATTTAAGTATAATGTGTTCTTTCGAATGTAAGTACACAGATATTAAAGAGAAAATACCTCTAAGCGACGAACAATGAGGTCGATTTTAAATATATTTATATTCTCTAACGGTTTAATAAACCTTCTGCTTTATTTATCTCGTTGTAAATTAAATTTTGACGTAAAAAAAGAATTAAATTTTAAATTGGACGACAAATAGTTTTCAGATTAAAAAGTAGACGGCCTTTGAATTAAGAAAAACTGCATTAGAATCAGTCATAATTTTTATAATATGGTATTTACAATTAAAATTATACTAATTACATTGCTTCAGTCTTGAATCCTATGTTTATGAAAATAATATTATCACTAGAGATCGTAATTACATATTTTGATGCCATCGATAAGAGAATGAATTGTTGTTTATTTGAGGAAAAGGTACATTCATTTTTCAATTCTAAAGTAATCTGTGGACCGGCATGACTTTCAAATTGGTTTTATATTGTGTGTCATGACAATTCACAATTTATTAGGGTAGAGTGCGCTGCTCGCAAAATGACGTCGAAATACGTGATTCCGATCTCTATCACTTGTCACAGTTGTAGAGATATATCAGGTGAATTTAATAGTAATGCCACTTTCTTACAGAGTTATTGTATACCTGTATTTAAGAGGATGCAAATTGCTAAACTTGTCCTGTACAATTGTTTATAGTTTCTCAGAATCAATCAATTAATCATTTATTATCACCACATTATGTATATCAGATTACATTTGCGGTCGGTCGGGTACATATTTTGTGTTTAATAATTTGGCATAATTAGCAACGTACTGCGACGCTCAACTTAAATGATAATCTTGTATGCGAACCACACCCTTAAGAACATTGAGCGTAAGGGTTACGAAACTGTCAAATCGTATTATTTGTGGTGAACGTCATTGTACGTTACACTACATCGCAGTCGAATTTAATAAAAATAAACATTTAAAAAAAATACAAAAATATAAAATACAAACTATCACAGACATTATAATGGCGAGCAATTTTTCATAGATCAATTTTCCAAAAATCTTAGCTAAATTAATACATCATGTACGTTAACTAAATATCCTTGAATGGAATAGAAGCATCTGTTTGCCATAAAACTGCATATTTTAGTTTTGAAGGATTTATAGTCATAGTCTAAGATTTTAATGTTATTATTTAACACATTATACAAATTTAATTGTAAGGAATTTCATCGGCTAGTTAAACGTATGTTTTTTAATATTAAGTGATCATGTCTGGTGTCATGTGTATGTACATCAGAATGCTTACGTTGATTTTTTGCTATTTTGTTTATTTCTAGTGGATAGATATATATACAGGGTTACAACTAATTAAAGGGCCGCTATGGGGATCTTGTAAACTATAAGAGATACAAATATGATTAAATTACAGAAAAGTTTCACTATCTTGAGGTCTAAAAAATATGCAAAGAGAATCATTTCTATTTTCATTCGTTTTTGAAATATTTGAAATATTTCTTAAGATAGAATCGTAAAATTCCGTGTTTTTATATTATATTCGATGGACAACGTAATGCAGTTCGAACAAATAGGTTAAGTTTGACAGTTTTGTAGATACGACTGTCAACTGTTTCTTTTCTTATGGACGCTACCTTAGATATTCATAGTACGTGATGCAGAAATAATTTTTGAATGCAACCGTATGAACATTTATGCTTTTGCTTTAAAACAAAATATTAGGTTAATAAGAATTCTTGTTAAAAAGTAATTTTTTGATTTAAATACGTACCGTAATTGAATAAGATTTATTAATTTAATAATAATTTTAGTTCTGAATGTTTACACACATCCGCCCACTACATATTTTTTTTTAATCTGTTGTATCATGATATTTTGTTTTAAAACAAAAGCATAGGTGTGTCGTATGGTTGTACACAGATTTGGTTTTTGTATCACGTGGTATGAATTCCCTAAATAGCGTCCATAAGAAAAAAGACAGTTGACAGTCGTATCTGCGAAAATGTCAATCCTAACCTATTTCTTCGAACTGTATTAGATTGCTCATCGAATTTAACATAAAAATATTGAATTTCGTGATTCTATTTTGATAAATAAGGAAGATATTCGAGATTTTAGAAAATTAAAATTTTCAGTTTTTTTAAGATATTTCAGAAACGAATGAAGGTAGAAAAGATTTTTTTGAATATTTTGATAGGCTCGACAATAGCGCAACTTTTTTGTAGTTTAACTGCCTTTGTATCTTTTATAGTTTACGAGGTTCCCATGGTGGCCCTTTAATTAGTTGTTACTCTGTAGAGTGACGGTAACGGTAAAATTTCCGAGGTTTTAAAAAAAACAGTTGACAGTGTTCATTATATTTTGCATGTAATTACTCTGATTTTGTAACCTAAAAACTTTTGTAGCCTGCATGGAATTTCCCCATAATATCACCTCGTAGGAAATTAAACGGTGAAATAGTGAAAAATAAGTAAATCTAAGCAGTTTCGGGGTCAGCCATAGTCGTAGTTTTCTTAGAAGAAAAATTTTTGAAGAATTTCGAACATAACTTTTCAATATGCGTTTTCCAGTTTAAAGATTCATCTAAATGGAACCCTAATAACTTGGCCGATTCTGATGTGTTGAGAGCTCTATTTGTTGAAAAGCGTATTTTTTGTGTTTAGGAACTTTGAGGAACTCCGTGTTAGACAGTTTTTGCCATTGCACCTGGAGAAAAATCAGAAAAATAGGACATTGCAAAAAGGAATGCAAATAGCCTTATAACCACATGTGGACAGAGAAAAGTGTAAAACTTTACTATTGCAACGAAGCGGTGCGATGTTATAAATAGATTGTGTACACGACTCAACATATTTGCAGGCGCAGCGCGGCTAGCTGATAGTGAACAATCGGTAAGCCAAAGTAATAATGCATTCGTCAGGACGGCATGATTCATAATAATGTCGCGGTTGACTGCGATGCTTGGACACGATGCGCACAAGAGAGTGTGCTGCAGAGACGTGTCGTGTTTCTATTTAATTCAAATCAACTAAATTGTTGTTTCTAAATTCAAGAAAGAGGTGTTATGAGCTTCTGGAATTATATTCACGTTGTTACCGTGGCTATATTAGACTGATTGATTAAAAATCACGTATAAGCGGGCGGAACATTTAACGCTTCGATTTAGAACCCCGCGTCGAGTCGGACTGCCGCTGTCTCAAACTGGTTTCAAGCAGTTCACTTTCTTAGGTCCTCCATTTGCTTATAACTTACACAGAACATTACGTATTGAAAAAGTTACTGGGCTATGCCTTTGTTTTCATAGTAGTTGTTCAAATTGCAATTATTTTCTTCAGCATGCAACTCTTGTTTCTGTTCGAGCTACTATTCAGTGTTACCACTGTGACCAACCTTTCTTAAAATTATAACACATGTGACGTAACTACCTTGTGGGCCCAGTTAATCAAGTTTACCTTACAGTTATGCATAATACGGTTATAACTACTAATAAAATATTTAAATTAATTATGTAATTGGAGGAACAACTTTATTTTGTTTGTTTATACTTTTGTAGTATTTACTAAGTGTTCCAAGAAAACAAATCACAGGCTTATCATTCTAAGGGCCGGTTTCATAATCGAACTAAAGGAGACTTTAAAATTAAAGTCACACTCAGATCTCAAAACAAATGCGAAAACAAAAGTTTTTTACACATAGGAATGTGACTTTTATTTTAAAGTTCGATTAAGATTTTTCTTGTATTTAAAGAAGTTTCCCATATCAGTCTTTGTGTTAAACTGTATCTCCTCATTTTGCACCTTACTGTTAATGTCATCATGTAGGTATAAATTAAGAAAAAAAATTACAGCTTCACACTTTATGATCTGTAAGAGTAATGGGTGCACACGCTACTACTAGAGAACAACATAATCTAGATAGTCAGGTTAACGGCATTGCGTCCGAGACCTTCAGAATTTTCTAGTGACCGAGGTGAACGTCTGTGGCATCTACCATCACCTTTCACATCCGTACACTACAAGACATGCGTTTAAAAGAAAGCTACTTTTCAAAGAAGGCGACGCGGGAGTGCCAGCTCGCCTTTGATTTTGTATGTACAATAAATTTTATACGTCAAGCACCTATCTATTGAAGACATTCAAATGAAATCTAGCGATTCATCTTTAATTGAATTACTTTCTTGTCCCGTACGCGATCGTAAATTACGAGCCTTAATTGCCTTTGTTAAATTGTTGTTTCACCATATAAAATAACTGACTTTGAAATTGAAATGTACATAAGTATACTAATTAATGGTACCTATTCCGAAGAACACTAAATTATATGTATTCGATTAAATTAAACAAAAGTCGGACTAATTACTTCACCAAAATACGTACAGTGTGATCAATCGTATTGTATAGTACAACGTTGTTGCTCCTGCTGGGTATGAATTCGCCTTTAATTTCCTCGGTAACGCGCTGTTTTTGTTACATTTTAAATTAACTACCGAGGTATACATATGTCAGCAGAAGTCTCAACTTCGCCACAAAGAAGACCAATAGTTAAGACAGAGAAGAGTTAAAGTTATAGTTATCGTAATACCGTTCTTTTTCTATTAGGTTTTGTTAACCTGCGCTAGTGTACACTAAAGTATTTATGTCTTGTTCTCAGCTCATACATTAATACCAGATGAAAATACTTTGAGGATTACAAACAGATCTATTAGACCTCCGTATGCAAGCAACAAAGCTGTTTTATGAAAGTTAAAAGGAGATAACTATACAATAGTCCTTAAGCTTTTTAATGGCACTATCGGTATATAAAATAGGAAAATCTAATTTGGTTAAAAGAGCTTTGCTTAAAATGAATAAGATTTCGAGGATATCAAGACATTCAATTAGATTTCAATTTTCATCATATTGTTACGTTTCTAGGGTTTGAGTTTATTTATTTAAACGAATAAAACACTCGATAAAAACTTAACCGTAATTTAATAAAGCTTAAAAACTAATTTATTTGTAATAATTTATTTTCACACTAAAATCTAACTTCGACGTTCGCTGTTCGAATTCGACTGACTGGTGAGTCAACCCGGGGCGATTTTATATCATTCGCCGCCGTCTGGAACTCTCTATGCGGGAAGATTCCAGTCTGTTCGATGTGACCCCGGTGTAGGCCCCGGTGGCGTGATGGCCGATGACGCACAACAGCGAACCGACCTCCTGACGCCCTCAGCGTGACGCAGCACTGAGCGGCTCGCCACACTGCCCCCTTCTTAAAAACGTTTCGTCTCGAAATGTTCCTGGTGATAGTCTTGAAGGAGGATGTCGGAATCTACAAGCTGGCCCATTCTTGCAATTTCCCGTCTGGAAGAAGTAGCAGTCTACGGTTTTGCTGTTGCTGACTGTTGCCTGTGGGTGATGGCTGCAGACTAGGACTTCAATTCCCGTTCTGTGAAAGATGACTTCCAGCATGCTTCGTATTACTCTCCAGTCTAGTCCGTCCAATCCGCAGCCCAATTTGGGGATGGCCAACTTCATCTGATGGTTCTCTATTAGCTGTCTCCTCAGGCTATATAGGGCTCTCCACATACTTTGATAGTCAGGTTTACCGCTTGATGTCTTCTTAGTGACTAAATAATGCACGTGGCGCCTCCGATCTGCCGTCGAATCAATGATCTGCAATCTCTTGCCTACCATGGGATGCTGTCTTCGTAGCTCCTCGATTTGGCCAAATTTCTTCCTAAACACCTGAGCGATTCCTTTGGACATTTTCAGGTCTTCTGCTACGCAGTGGGCCAGACTGTACTCCAGTGGCACTTTAAAGAGATCTTGTTGCTTCTCCGTGGTCACTCCAAACCGTGCCTTGCTTCCTTCGGCGTGATGAGACATGAAGGTTTCGAAGTTCACTTCGGAAACTTGCGCCCTTTGTACTGTCCCTTCATCTGCTTCTCCATGGTAAGGGGCTATCCGGTTGAAGTGGATTACTTTGGGTTTGCCATGGGGGACCTTCCTGATGCGGTAAACGACGTCGTTGATCCGTTTCATCACTTTATAAGGACCTTCCCAAGAGGTCTGTAATTTTGGGGAGAGGCCTCGACGTCTTTGGGGGTTATAAAGCCAGACCAGTGCTCCAGGTTGGTATCCCCCGTGTTGAGCGTTGATGTCATAGTGCTCCTTCATCCGATCGCTGGCCGTCTGTATATTGTGACGCACTTGGTTGTGGATATCATCCATTTTCCTGCGTAATTTGCTCACGTAATCTTCGTCGGCAGAGACTTCGCCAGGCTTCACACCAAACTTCAGGTCGCAGGGCAGTCTCGGCTCTCGCCCGAATACCACTTTCGCGGGAGTCTCCCCTGTTGTCTCATGAACAGATGAGCGGTATGCCATTAGAAACAGGGGGATGTACGTGTCCCAGTCCCTCTGATGATCGGAAACGACCTTGGACAAATGTCGGTTGATGGTTCTATTGAACCTTTCCACCATTCCGTCCGACTGTGGGTGGAGTGCAGTTGTTCTAGTTTTTCGTACGCCGAGCAGAGTACACACGTTCTTGAACAAGGCCGATTCAAAGTTCCTTCCTTGGTCTGAATGCAGTTCCATAGGTGCACCATACCGACTGATCCATTCCCTGACAAGGACTTCCGCAATAGTGACTGCCTCTTGGTTAGGTAGGGCGTAAGCTTCAACCCACTTGCTAAAGTAGTCCATTACCACGACGATGTACTTGTTTCCACCATTCGTTTCTGGAAACGGGCCGGCTACATCGATGGCAACTCTCTCAAAAGGACTTCCAACGTTGTACTGTCTCATGGGAGCCTTACCCCGCCTGTGGGGACCGTTACTGGCTGCGCAGACTGTACACTTTCTGCACCAATCCTTCACGTCTTCCTTGCAGTTCACCCAGTAAAATCTTTCGCGCACCTTCTCCATAGTCTTCTTAACTCCCAGATGCCCTCCGGAAGTTCCATCGTGAAGTTCCCTCAGAACTTCTGGCACCCTATTCTTGGGGATCAGTAACTGTGTCTTCTGTTCCATGCCTTCCTGATTCTCTATGCTTCGTCTCAGAAGACCACGATCCAACACTATGGAGTCCCACTGCGCCCAGTATGATTTTACGGACGGTGCACATGGTGCTACCTCTTCCCAGGTAGGCCTTGCGTCCCTGCTTTTCCATTCTAGCACTAATTTCAAATCCGGGTCGTTCTCCTGGTCTCTTCGCAGTTCTTCGCCTTGCCATTTGTCATCAACAATGGCTGTCCTCGCAGTCGTGGCTACTTTCTCGTCCAAACGGCTACAGTGCTTACAGTCTTCGGCACAGGGTCTTCTCGACAGAGCATCGGCATTTCGATGGCTAGTTCCTGCCCGATGCTGAATTTCAAAATCGTACTCCTGAAGTCGTTCGATCCATCGTGCAACTTGCCCTTCTGGGTTCTTGAAACGGAGAAGCCATTTTAGAGCGGCGTGGTCGGTCCTCAGCAGGAAGCGTCTACCATACAAGTACTTGTAGAAGTGTTCTATCGTTTTTACGACGGCTAGCAATTCCCTTCTTGTGACGCAATAGTTTCGTTCCGGCTTTGATAGGACTTTACTGAAGTAGCCGATCACCTTCTCTTGCCCCTCTTGTATCTGGGAGAGTACGCCACCAATCCCAACGTTGCTAGCATCTGTGTCCACGACGAACTTGCCTTCCGGGAGAGGATAACTCAGAATAGGAGCACTAACCAAGTACTGCTTTAGTTGTTCAAAGCCAATTTGACACTGTTGGTCCCATTCAAATGGACGACCTTCTTCAGTGAGTTTTGTTAACGGCTTAGCAATGTCTGCAAATCCAGGAACGTAGCGCCGATAGTAAGTGCACAGGCCAAGGAAACTCCTTATTTGGTGTTTATTTCTGGGAGTTGGCCAGTCTCTCACCACCTGAATCTTCACAGGGTCCACGGCGATTCCATTTCCATTAACAATGTGCCCCAGGTAATTCACTTCCTTCTGGAACAGGTGACACTTCTTGAGGCTAAGCTTTAGGCCGGCTCCGCGAAGCCGCTGGAACACTCCTTCCAGGTTCCTTAGGTGGTCGTCGAACGTCTTTCCCACGACAATTATGTCATCAAGGTACACCATGCACGTTGTCCAGGACAGACCTTTCAGAACCGTCTCCATTAACCTCTCGAATGTCGCTGGGGCATTACATAATCCGAATGGCATCACTGTGAACTGCCACAGACCCATACCAATGGAAAACGCCGTCTTTTCTCGATCTTCGGGCGCCAGCTCCACTTGCCAATATCCACTCTTTAAGTCCAAAGTTGAGAAGATCTTTGAGCCGGCTAGGGTGTCCAGGGTATCATCAATCCGTGGCAGGGGATAGCTGTCCTTCTTGGTGACATTGTTGAGTAACCGGTAGTCTACACAGAATCTGGTGGACCCATCCTTCTTCTTCACAAGCACTACTGGTGACGCCCACGGGCTGCTTGATGATTCTATCACATTATCCTTTTCCATCTCGCGAATAATGCGTTCCGCTTCCTCACGCTTTGCCAACGGTAATCGCCTTGGAGCTTGACGGATAGGTCTTTCTTCTCCAGTCTCTATTTTGTGTTTCACGACATCAGTTCTTCCCTTGGATCCATCTTCTACCTCGAATACATCTTGATAACGGCCGATCAGATTCTTTGCTTTTGTCTTCTGGTCTGGAGTCAATTCCTGGGCTGTTGACATAACCATTTCCCATAATTTCTTTGGGACTTTCGCTCCTGGCACGTTTGTTTCAAGTTGCCGGGAGATGGAGGACACCATGGTGCAGCTTCCCAAGATTGTTCCTTTCTTGATATTGACAGAGAAACAATTGACGTTCATCAGGCGGACAGGTACTTCCTTCTTCGCCGTCAACAACATTTTCCCAACGAGGACTCCTCTTCCAATCCTTTGATCATCAGTATTAGGTTCAACCATAATGACTTGCCCATCTTGAAAAACACCGTCCAGTTTTGCGTCGACGATAACCTCAGTCCTGCTGGGTAATACAACGTCTTCAGCGAGGACTACTCGAGCGGCCACGTCCCCTCGTTGATGTAGAACCAACTCCTCATTATTGACCGCCATCACGCCACGCTTCAAGTCCAATTGGAACCCGTGGGCACACATGACGTCCATGCCCAAAATTGCCTCGTCCTCTATATCTGCCACCAGTGCACGGTGTTTTATTAGAGTTGAACCAATGGTGATGATAACCTCTACTTCACCGTGGACAGTTGCTGATGTTCCAGTTGCAGTTTTCAGTCTCCACTTGGTCGGCTCGGTGCGTCCAGATGACTTAATGACGTCGGGTCTTAGGATGGTCTTCGTCGCACCCGTATCCAACAACATGGTGTGAGGAATGTCATCAATGGTAACATCCACGAAGATACTGCTGGTAACTGCCGTAGGGATATTACTTGGTTGGCTTTCGTCTTTGGGGGCCTTTGAATACGGGTCGACGTTTGCCCCTCTGCACCGACCCGGCTTAGTTTAACTGTGGCTTCCTTGGATCCTGTTTGGGCTTTGGACATCGCCTGCGAACATGTCCTTCGTCCTGGCCTTTCCAGCGGCTTCTTCTTCTTGAGAACCTGTTCCACAATGCGGCGAACATCCTCGGCGGTGGCATATTCCTTGGATTGCCCCTTATTAGTAGATCCCACCTTGGCGTTGGCGGACTCTTCCTCTTCTTCCTCTTGGAAGTCCATAGCCGCTCGAATCTTGACATGCCCTCTTGAAACTCGTCTCGCCGCTTCAAATTCCAAGGCATAAGCCAATGCGTTCTTGGACGTCTTTGGATGGGTCATTCTCAATGCCTGCTGGTTGTCTGGGTCACGGATTCCATCTATGAAGGTCTGCACCGTCAAACATTTGAGGAATTCAACAGGAGCTGTGGGATATGCCAACTGGGCCAGCCGCGCTACGTCCGCTTCGAATTCCTGAAGACTTTCTCCGGATTTCTGACAGCGATTCCTCAACTGCGCATGGTATACCTCGGTCAAATGGGCCTGTCCGTAACGCATTTCCATCCTATTCACAAGCTTGTCGAAGTCTTCTTGTTCCTCTTGCGGCATCGTCTGTAGCACATCGATAGCGTCCCCTCTCAAGGCCACAATTAACGAAGTGGCTTTTTCGCTGGCCGTCCATCTGTTCGCCTTTGCTGCTGCTTCGAACTGTTTGAAGTAGTTGGGCCAAGAAGACTTTCCATCGAACGTTGGTGGTTTTACTTTCAATTTCGAATTTTCTGTTGGTCCTTCCACAATTCGGGTTTCATTATTTTCTGGTGTTTCTACTGGTGGCTTATCCCCGAACACTCGCAACCCCGCCATGATTTGTTCCAGATTTTTGATTTTGTTATCCTGCTGGAATATTATTTCTTCCACATTTTCTTGCAGGTTTCTTGTTTCTTCCGATATTTTTACCACTAGTTTATCTTCGAGTCCCTTCGTCTGTTCTAGAAATTCACCCTTCAGATTTCCGGACTGTTCTAGAAGTTTCTCGTCGAAATTTCTGGATTGTTCTAGAAATTTCTCGTCTAAGTCTCTAGATTGTTCCAACAATTTATTCTGTAATTTATCGAAATTTCCAGATTGTTCTAGAAGCTTCTCCTCTAAATTTCTGGATTGTTCTCGAAGTTCGTCCTTGAACTTTCCAGATTGTTCTCGAAGTTCTTCCTTGAAATTTCCAGATTGTTCTAGAAGCTTTTTCTCTAAATTTCCAGACTGTTCTTGAAACTTCTCGTCCAAATTTCTGGATTGTTCTCGAAATTCATCCTTCAAGATTTTATTAAAATCGACGGGACCACACGAAATTTCGAAAAGGAACGTCTCTGGATCTTCACCAGCTGTCAACAAATCGGATCGGAGACGCTGTTGAAGTGCGCCTTTCAAACCACAGGTTTCTAACTCTCGTTCTTCCAATTCGGTTTTTAATTCGGCCACTTTTAGGTCTTTCAACAACACTTTTCTCGTAGCCATTGTTTTTTTCCGATACTGTACTTATTTAATAATCTGATTAAATTTAATTTACTTTAAATTGTTTATTTATTTGCACAAACCCGCACACCGACACCACTGTTACGTTTCTAGGGTTTGAGTTTATTTATTTAAACGAATAAAACACTCGATAAAAACTTAACCGTAATTTAATAAAGCTTAAAAACTAATTTATTTGTAATAATTTATTTTCACACTAAAATCTAACTTCGACGTTCGCTGTTCGAATTCGACTGACTGGTGAGTCAACCCGGGGCGATTTTATATCATTCGCCGCCGTCTGGAACTCTCTATGCGGGAAGATTCCAGTCTGTTCGATGTGACCCCGGTGTAGGCCCCGGTGGCGTGATGGCCGATGACGCACAACAGCGAACCGACCTCCTGACGCCCTCAGCGTGACGCAGCACTGAGCGGCTCGCCACAATATGTTCGATGTAATGGATCGACGCCATATTAGGAGAGAAAAGACAACCCCTTATTCTTATTCCCACTACCAAGCATACATCTTCGGGTGCCTATACAAGTAAACTCAATTTAAAGCGAGTCGTACACCATCGATTGATTGGTTACGCTCCTTTTGCAAAGGAACTGAAGTCAGACGAAGTGAGGTTCGCTCAGCTCGCATATAAGTGACTGAAAATATGTCTAAATGGAACAACTGAAAAGAGAAAAACTGAGGTAGTTCTTACGTCAAGATATGCCATAAATTTTAAAGTCATAACTACATTATCAGTAACTTAAAGGTTTGCATTATTCTGAATGAAAAAAAATTTAGCGATTACTTCAAAAAAAGTTCTTCACTGCCGGCATTTGTAAACGTATGATTAGTTCTCACTGTTGAAGGGCGAATACATAATATATATATATATATATATATATATATATATATATATATATAGATGCAAGGGTTGTGAGAGAAAGCAACTTCCGCTCACGTCACTTCAAGCAAAAGGAATGTGTTATTTAAGTGAGGAAGGGGAAGTGAGGTAAGATTATCTTAGAATCGACGAAAAAGGAACGCGACAGTAGTCATACTGCTGCTAAAAATTCGACTAAACAAAAGAGAACTGTATCAAACTACATAAAAAGATGAAGAATGGAATCAACGAAAGCAAACAAAAAAAGAAGCATTCTCAGGAAGACCGTGAAACTACAACAAAAACAACAAAAGAAACACTGACGATCCTTTAGTGACGGTTTGAAAAAAAACTAACAGGAAGATATCTCAAAAATAGGTATATAAATCAATAATTAATTCGGCAAGATACAAAGGAGAAATGAAACGCACGAAAATACGAGGTGAACGCAAAACAAAAGACGATTGGCAAGAAACAACTGCTCAAATAATTAATTCGACAAAATAAAACAAAGGAGAACTCAACAAACTATATGAAAGGAACGGATGAGGAATGAGGTAAATTAGAACAAAAGAAAAAAACAAAGTTTTGAGACAAAATATAATATAATAATAATATAGTAATATAATGAAATCATGAAACTAACGGTAAAAGAAGAAAGGCTGTAAAAAATGCAAAAGAAGTAGAAATAAAATAATTGGAAAATTAAAAACTCAAATGGAAAACAACGAAATGCGAGGAAAAAGATAAACGAAAAGAAACAAAGGAAAACTGACTAAATGTAAGTGAAATATGAAAACGTAATTCCACAAAAAGAAATAAAATAAAACCGAACTACCCCAGAAAAGAAATGTTTTAAGAGGTCTAGGAACTAACAGAAAAAAAATCAAAAACGAAATACGAAGAAAAGAAGGAGGAGTGAAAAACAAAGGAGGGCTAACGATTCCCTTGCGGCTAATTCAAAACGAACAAAAAATTTACAAGAAAGTCGCTAAAACACGAAGAAATAGTTGTGTAAAAAAATCAGTGACAGAAAACTGAAACAAACATCGACAGTTTTCCAGCAAAAGAAATAAAAAAAGCCATACATATCGTAAAGTAATACGGAAAATAAATTGGAAAACAGAAATGAAATAAAAGTAAAAAACAAACAGTGCAAGAAATAAAACGGACTACGTTTTTTCAGCGTAAGATCTTTGAGATTCCAGATTTTTCAAAAAACGAAAGAAGATGTAAAAATTAATTCAAATTTAAAGAAGAAAAAACGAGAGAAACAAATAAATCATTAAATACGAGATAAAACGTAAACTAAACAATAAATAAAACGAGAAACATGAAGCCAACAAACTAAAATATAAAGAAAATAATAAAAGAAAGAGTTAGAAACTATAGAGGCAATTGAATAAAACAATAGAATATATCATTCTTTGAAATGTTTTGACGATATTCTCGATATTCTTTTGTTTTCTTTTATTCTACGTGCCTCAATCTTGGTTACTTTCATTCCATATTAATTTATTTTCTATTGAAAAACTTCATTTATACATACCTTTTTTTATCCACCAATCTTCAGGTTTTCGAACAATTTATTGTCGGAGAACGTTTAATCTTAATTTATTTTTTGTGCTTTATTCCTTAATTTCTTGAAAGCATTTATCATTTTTGCTTGTTTTTTATTTGCTTATAAGAATTGATGTATTTCTAGTAATTATTATTTTTTATTTATAATTCCCTTTTTCTGTTTCTCTATTTTGTATTATTATCTTTTGTGTGATCGACTATCTGCTTTTGTTTAATTCATTTATTCTATACTTTCTCGTATTAGATTTTTGTTTTTCAAGCCACTCTCCACAGGACAAATATCTAATGATCTGTTTTTGTTTATTTACTTACTTTATCCTTCTTTATTCGTATTTTGGGCAAATCTCAAAAACCATACTTTATTTTTCTGCATTCCAATCGTCTTTATTGTCGCTTGGTCGTCATCTAGTGTTGCCAGGAAGTTGTAAAAATTTCGATAGGTCTCCCTCCAATCTAAGTTGTGTTACGTTAATCGTTATTTGTCGCGAATCTAATTTCAACCGCTCGGATGCCTGCTGTTATCATCTCTCAATATCACGATTAACTTTTCTAAAATCGAGTCGTCACGCGGAGTAATCTTTTTTTTTTATTATTACAAAAACGTGTTATTTATTTTGCATTACAGTTATTCGAAGTTTAATTAAATTACTAACCGAATTTATAAGATCAATGTATTGTTAAACAAAGTTTTGTTGCCTCATGGAAGTTTGGTAACTACTTTTTTTGTACAGGTAATTTAGGGCTGTCATCGCCAGTATGTATGTACAGAGTGTACCAAACTTCTTGAAAAGTGCAAAAATGCCCGTTTAAATTCGTTTTATCAAGAAAATGTCTTAACAAAAGTTGAGGAGATTTTGATTCCACGTAATTTAAATTTTTTTCAAATATACAGGTTATTCATTTAAGAAATTATAAACCTAACTTATTTTTTAAATTGAACAGTATATATTTTATTACAGTTTCGGTTAGCCCTTGAACAGGTGATAACATTATATTTAAGGTTAATTACTGTATCATTAAAGCTGACAATTTGGCATCAAATCAAATATGATCCATTATTTGCATAAAATTAAAAATAACTCAAGCATAATGTTATATGATTTTTATCGCATCTAGAGGCACTAACCGAAATTGTAATAAAATACATAGTGTTTCATTTAAAAAATAATAAGTTAGGTTTGTAACTTATTAAATGAAAAACCTGTATATTTGAAAATATTTAATTTTAAATTACCATGAATGGAAACCCACACAACTTTTGTTAAGACATTTGCTTGATAAAATGATTTAAATGGGGCGTTTTCCCACTTTTGTAGAGGTTTGGTACAGTCTGTTCAGAATAAAAATATAAATGGAATAAATTCACAGAAATTTCGAAAAATTTTATGCTCTGACCGTATGTCGTACTTCTGTTTCCGCCAATCTAATTTATGTATTACTCTTTCTAATTCATAGTGCGCAAGAGTTCTTAAGTGAAAGTAAAAGAAGTTACCATATTAATACATTTGCGATCCGAAGCTGTGTTCGAATAAACAAAATATGCGTAACAAATTATGTACACATTTGCTTAGAGCTTAGATGATGCATTCGTTTGGCTACACACGTAGTACATATATTCATATATAGATACAAATGGTTTGTAGAGAGAATATTTCCTGATCTATGTATCTACATATAATTCTTTGTATTATTTCATCTACAATTTATATATGTACATAATAGGGATTATTCTTGTTTTAGAAAAGTAAAAGGTTTCGAATTCGGAACAAAGCGGGGATTTCAAAGATGTTATGAGTGTATGGTATAATTGAAACACTGTACGTGCTTATCGCAGACACACTTACAGTTAGTATTTCCTCTATAACACATATTATAACTCTCAAGTCCGGCTAATAACAGGAAAACTAGTTTTCTACACAGACGGGTCGTCATTCTTCATATGGGTACCCTCATGCTATTGCCCTGCCTATTAAATCTACTGTTACGTTCTCCGAAGAAGTTTTTGTGCGTACATCAAAGTATTACGAAGAGAAACTGTGTCTGGTCGGTTTAGTGACTTCCGATCAAAGATTAACGAATCATTCAAAGGAGTGGGCCTCTCACGTGAATTTTCTCATTATACAGGGTGTAATCAAATTAGTTTCACATATTAATACCCTAAGTTCCTCATCATGTAAGAGAATTAATGCTGCAACTACCAAGAGTCTAGCTCAAAAATAAAAAAAAATACCTAGTGGAGGAGTATTGATTCTTTTGTTTGAGAACTTTTGGTCGGCCGTGCATAAAAACAACGTTATAAAACAAAATTCCAGCAAAATTCAAGGTCAATTGCGTGATCGTATTTTAAAAGCTTTATGGGAACAAAATAAAATAGAATCACCGACCCATTAAAGACGACAGTTCAAATTGACAACCTCTGGGTCGTAGACCGTGTGTGCAATATTATTAAAGGAGATCAATTTAAATCTGCTTGCATTGATCAAAATTAAATCTGTTTCATTAGATAATCGACAATAATTAGATCTTGATATCCTGGTCTTTGTAAACCAATAGTACACATGATTTACAGTGTTAATTTCGCTTATTAAATTGATTTAAAAAAATATTAGTCGCTTTGATTGATTGTCGCTTTGTTAATTATTTCCACCAACGAATACGTTTCTTCGTAGTTCGAGTTCGATGACGCTTTATTGTTTTGGTTCCACAAAATAATAAAAGGGATGACTGCGTTCAATAATGATTTTCCGAAATGCAGAAAGAAAAGACATTCTTAAACGTTTTGCGCAATAAAGAGATAACAATGCAGTTTATTGACGACCAGCGAATAAAGTACAAGATGAATACGTATGAATTAGTAAAATAATTTTAGAAAATGGAATTTCTAATTTTTATTTATTTTTACAGTTTTGTGAGCAGAAAAGTATTAACAATTACGTGTAAATTGAGAAAATTGATTAATTTAATAAGCAACGCGATGGATATTTATAATTCTATTCCGTTATGGAATTACATAAGTGATGATTTTAACCCAGTGCCCTTCAGTTCGATGACGCTTTATTGTTTTACGATGTTTTATGATGCGCTTGTAGAAACTGATACACGGCTAGTCAGAGGTTTTCAAACAAAAAGTTTCCGGGCTCTGGGGGGGTTTTAATTTCTTTAATTTTTCAGCAATAAAATTCATATTTGCAGAAATCACTTTCTTAAGTGATAAAGAACTTACAGTTTTAATATGTGAAACTTATTTGATTACAGGCTGTATATATTTTTTGTGCATATCTAATTTGATGCATTTTTGAAACAAGATATTATAGTAAGAAATGGAACAGTATTACAATACCCACTGCACGGTACACTAAGTATTCAGTGGTCATTAATTTATATTTATATATTTATATTTATAATCTTTTTTTAAAATGTAGCTAACTAATTTATTGCATGTTTATGTTTATTTTGACAATATCGAGCTTTATTTTTCACACCTTGTCAAATTTGCACGTGCTCAATTTTTTGAATGCTCAAAAACTTCACAAGCAGAGAGGGCTATGTGGAAAACGAGGCTACATTTTTTTGTACAGTTTTCAATGTACATAGATTCACGTGTTGCATATTTTGTTCATTCTTGCCATGACTTAGAAATTTTCAGGTGGTCCTTCTGTTGTAATTATGTTTTTATATTTGTACTATAATTAAAATTCACATTGAAGTCGCTCGGAGTTTATTATTTTTGCATTTGTACTTTCTTTATTTTCTCTCAGATTGTCGTATCAAAAACAAACTAATGACTGCGTTTATGTATAATCTGCACTTAATTTTTACTTTATAACACTCAGAAAATTTTATGTACACTATTATTGCATTAGTTAAAGACAACAAATACTATCAACTGCTTAATTCTTCTGATTATATAATCAAAATATGTTACATTTGCGTTATACACAGTGTTTGGAAATTGTTAGTACAGAGAAAAATTGGTAGTGAGTTGAAGTCATCGGCAAAAAAAACCTAATAAAAATTTGGATAAAATTGTTGTTGCGCCATTAAGTTAAGGTAACAAACTGTCACAACAGGGTACATTATTATTACCGAAATGATTGCCACTTACACAAATAATGAGTTGGCTGACATGGTGTTATTTAATGGAAAAAAATAAAAAAATAATAAAAGATTTAAAAAAATGGGTTTCTTGTATTTCTTAGGACGCCAGATGCTACAGGTTTTTTGTACTAGCAATTTCCAAACACCCTGTGTAGGTATGTGTTACAGCCAACTTTATTATGTCAAAATTTAATTCCTATAAAAGAATATGCAAAAACTGAAAGAACTGAAAGAGTGTCTGCACCCACCTCAAGCAACATTTGTGTATACACTCCCTAGCATTCTACAGGTTTTGCATATGATCCATAATACTTTCAACTTTCGTTTTTGTTACGTAATTTATAATAAAATTGAAAACGAAGACACATGCTTGTAAACATAATTTATTAATTACCATGTACGTGTGAACATTATGTAAAACTACATAGTTTACTCGTCAACTAAAAAAAATCAGTTCAGTTAGATAATAAGTTTCTTTTCTTTTCCAATCATAATTTCGTTTATAATTAAAACACGCGGCAGAAGAAGACAAACTTAAAGTGAAAATGTATCGAATAACTTCTCAGATTTTAATAATCGGTTAATTAATTAGTGAGAAACTAAGAAGTTTAAATAAAACATTACACTTTCATCGTAAAATTATAAATATTCAATTTTTTATTAATTTTAAAATATGAATGGAATTAAATTTTGTTTTTTGACATTTTTAAAATATTTTAAATTATTTTCGTCTCTATCTCACATCTTATCTCGTATCTATTTCAAAACTACAAAAAATGCAAATCTACATTTAGGTGCAGGTTTACATTACATCTGCCTAAACTTGAGACCCCAAATAGGGTATGTATGTATTACAAGTATAACGCTGCATTAATAGAAAATGTTACGGAGCAAGTATAAATTATTTTATTAAAAAATATCAAAAACTTTTTTAAATTTAATTAGGTACAGGGTGACTATGCGAGAATTCCTACCCCTTTTAACTCTTTTATTTTTGATTTCAGGAAAAAATGTTTAATACAAAACTTAAAGGGACTAATTCAAAGTTTCTCTGTGTGCTCACAGAAAAACAATTGATGGTCAGAAAAGCAACTGAAGGTCAGATAAACGAGATACAAACTAAACTTAAGTTTTTTTTTTAATGGAGTAGCCTGTATATTATTACTATTTTCGATTTTCGATTCTAAATTAAATTCTACTGGAACTACGTATATAATAAAACTAATAATGTAGAAGGTGTCTATAAAATAATTCCTATTTAATTTATTTTAGAAATAGAAAACTTGAATAATGATTCATTGATACTAAGAGATGTGACTCAAAACATGTTAAAAAGATTTACACTTTTCGTAAAAAAAATTGAGGACGCTTTGAATGTGTTTTACGTTAAATTTTCAGTGATATTTGAAAGTTTAATTTTTGCGAAATATTTTTTGTTTCTAGTTTAAATTAATTTTTAGGAAATGTCTAAATCGATTTAATATGTTAATGGTAAAATTTTATTTAATGTTATTTTATGTAAAATCAAACCTTCGTCTATTTTTTGGGTATCCGACGCTCAATTGTTTTTTGTGAATATCTGTAGCAGTACTGAAATTAATTCTACAACTTCTTTTAGCTTTTTTCTTTCTAAAATCAAAAATTAAAAAAAAATAACCAGGAATTATTTTATAGACACCTTCTACATTCTTAGTTTTATTATACATTAGAATTTAATTTAGAATCGAAAAATGTAATAAAATACGGGGTGTTCCATTAAAAAAAAAACTTAAGTTGAGTTTATATCTCGTTTATCCGACCATCAATTGTTTTTCTGTGGGCACACAGTGAAACTTCGCAAAACTTAAAGGGACTAAAGTTTTGTATTAAGCATTTTTTTCTAAAATCAAAAATAAGAGAGTTAAAGGGGGTAGGAATTCTCGCGTAGTCACCCCATACTAATCACTTCAAAGCAAAAAAAAAGAAAACGTTTTACAAGTTAGAAAACTTCTAAAATTGTCCACAAAAATGCAGATTTATTAAATTGAAATTATTTCCGAATTTTACATATGTGATTAATTAAAAAATATTTATGTAAAAAATTCTGAGATCTTACGCAATTTACAATAAAATCATGTGTAGGCACCCGAGTTACAGTTCATAAGATTCGTTTAAATAACTTTCCATTAAAGTGAAAATGCAAAGTTCAATCTGCAACTCGTGATTATATGGGAAAGGTGTAGCACTTTTGATCTGTCATTAATTACGACGACTCTTACTTTCACTGCAAAAAAAAAATGAGAAAACAACTTTAATCACGCATAGTTTTTACTATGCAATTAATTGCATAATCTCGTGTTGAAGCCACAAACTAAGTCAAGGTAATGCAAATAAAGTACATCAAATGCATAGTTTATTAAATACATACATAAATTACGAAGTGATAATTAAGTCGTGGTATTACAGCTTCCCTTTTTTATTTTTTGTTGTGTATAAAACAGGAAAACCTGGTAATTTGGAATCTAAGAAAAACTAGGTACCGATTCAAAATGCACGCTAGGTAGGTATACTGGATTGCTACAATTAAGCATCCAGTTAGAAAGTCTTTCTCATCTAGATGTACACCTGTAATTATTACATAAATATTCTTCTATCCAGTACTCCAGCTTTCTCGAGAAGAGGAACGGAGAAAGGCGCAAAAGACACAGATTCGAGAGCATTATTTTAATAACATCTATAATAAACAGTTACTTATAGCAGATGCCAGATATGAATAGATTTATTACGGAAAGAAATATCTATCAACGTTCGTTAATGTAAAAACTAGAAATCGTGAGGATTTATTAAACTCCAAAACGAATTATTACGTTATTTAAATACTAAATTTGAAAATAATGTTTTGGACACCCTTCTATTCCCTGTACAGTTGACGTTTCTGTAGTTATATACAGGGTGTAATCAAATTAGTTTCACATATTAATACCGCAAGTTCGTCATCATGTAAGAGAATTAATGCTGCAACTACCAAGAGTCTAGCTCAAAAATAAAAAAAATACCTAGTGGAGGAGTATTGATTCTTTTGTTCGAGAACTTCTGGTCGGCCGTGCACAAAAAAAACGTTATAAAACAAAATTCCTGCAAAATTCAAGGTCAATTGCTTGATCGCATTTTAAAAGCTTTATGGGAACACAATAAAATAGAATCACCAGCCCATTAAAGACGAGAGTTTAAATTCACACCCTCTCGGTCGTAGCCCGTGTGTGCATTATGGTTAAAGGAGAACAATTTAAATCTGCTTGCATTGATCAGAATTAAATCTGTTTCATTAGATAATCTACCATAATTAGATCTTGACATCCTGGTCTTTGTAAACCAATAGTACACATGATTTACATTGCTAATTTCGCGTATTAAAATGATGTAAAAAAATTATTAGTCGCTTTGATTGATTGTCGCTTTGTTAATTATTTCCACCAACGAATACGTTTCTTCGTAGTTCGAGTTCTATGACGCTTTATTGTTTTGGTTCCACAAAATAATAAAAGCGATGACTGCATTCAATAATGATTTTCCGAAATGCAGAAAGAAAAGACATTCTTAAACATTTTGCGCAATAAAGAAATAATGCAGTTTATTGATGACCAATTTCTAATCTTTATTTTTACAAGTACAAAGTTTTTTTAATCTCAAACAGTTTTGTGAGCAGAAAACTATTACGTGAAAAATTGAGAAAATTGATTAATTTAATAAGCAACGCGATGGATATTTATAATTCTATTCCGTTATGGAATTACATAAGCGAAGATTTTAACCCAGTGCCCTTCAGGTCGATGACGCTTCATTGTTTTACGACGTTTTATGATGCGCTTGTAGGAACTGATACACGGCCAGTCAGAGGTTTTCAAACAAAAAGTCTCCGGGCTCTGGGGGGGGGGTTAATTTCTTTAATTTTTCACCAATAAAATTCATATTTGCAGAAATCACTTTCTTAAGTGATAAAGAACTTATAGTTTTAATATGTGAAACTTATTTGATTACACGCTGTATACATTGATTACAGTGACGTACAGTGATCTAGAATGAATATATAGCGCGAAATAATTCGATAAATTAAGTCTTCATATATCATGTAAATGAAAATAATTCTGTTAATAAACATCACAAAGAATATGAAAAAAATATAGGTTTGCTTAAATATTGTTTTAATTCTGAATAAGCGATTGTCAATTAATTTATTAAATCGTAATTCGTGTTGTCATCAATGATAATCATATACTGAATATGTAACACATTTGTTACTATTCTGTCTTTAATGTAAATATTTTTTGGCTTGCCAAATTACTTGCGTATCAAACAAAAATAATTTCAGAAATTAAGTAGACCCACAAAAAAGGCAGATATTTGCAGATGTAGAAATGTACTTTTTTAAGATCAATGTATATTCAAAATTCATTATTAAAAAAAAACAAAGAGCAACTTTCTTATCTTCAATTTTTTTTTTGAGGTGCACTACAACTGCTAAGCACACGGGCTTGCTATGAAAAAAAAAATATTGGAAGAGATCTGAACTCTTTTCTTAACTGAAACAAATATATTATTAAATGAAATAAAAATCTTAACTTACAGTTCCTTATTACATGCCTCGGAACCCCCCGCTCTGCATGTAAAACTAGAGTTTCCCCTATTAAATTATTTTAATTCTCTGATTTTGAAAATTAAATAGACTCACAAAAAGGTCGGTCTCTGCAGATTTTGAAATGTCCTTTTTTATGTTTAATGCATATTAAGGCTTGTATAAACATTCATGAAAATATTATTTGTTCAGAATACGAATAGTTGAATACACTCGTGTTACTGCTCGTGTTTCGTATTCTTTTTTTTGGGTGGGGGGTAGAAACAATACCTAATCTGTATGTATTTATACTATTTACTGTAGCAATTACCTGTCAGCACCTGGACAACATCAGATAAACACAGAAATAATATGTTATGGCGAAAGCAGTGGTTTTAAAATGTGTGACTGCTAAAAAAAAGAAGTTGAGAAACACTGTTATAGAATATAAAATTATTCGTTTGTTATCACTGTATGCTTTACATTTCTTGAAAATTTGTTTCATTACGAAAAAGAACTATTTAAGTAGAATTCATAATTATTTCGCTCTAAAACTGCAATCCGGACCACAGTGTGACGATAAGATTGATAACGTTCTGCCATATTGGTGCGTCACTTCTGTCAAATTGACAGTGCCATTTATCATATTCGATCCTGCAGTAAAACCAAATTGGGGTAGTTTTGTTTTTTTTTTTTGTTTTAAGACAAAAATAGGGCGTCTTGTCCTGAAAACTATCATTCCAGAAACTTATCCAAACAAACAATTTCATTTTTAGTAAGTTGTTACCGTCTACGTACTTTATAACGTAACAAAATAAATTACGATCAAAGCAAAGCATTTTTTTTTTAATAATACACTCCTGGACAAAACTAAGGCACAACTTTATTATACCGGGTGTTTAGAAAAAACGTTTGGATACTGTAACCATGAATAGTACTGGCCAAGAGAAACAAAAAAGTCTTAGTAAGTATAGGTCCGCAAATAATTTTTTTCAAGGACAGAGTTGATTTTCGATTGAAGTTAAAAAATTGTATTATTATAAAGAACACAAAAATAATTAAAGAAAATGTTCTACATGTCCACCTCCCGCTTGCACACAGGCTTCACATCTTCGACGAAAAGAAGCTCTTATTCTTTCGAATAGTCCTTGATTTTCTTGAATGGTTTGTCAGTTATGTTCTATTCGCTGCTGCGGCTCATTTACGTTATTAACGGGTCTTGAACACACCAGAGATTTTAAATATCCCCAAATGCAAAAATCAAGTGAATAATCACACGTTTATTGTTTGTTTCTTTATAATAATACAATTTTTTAACTTCAATGGAAAATCAACTCTACCCTTGAAAAAAAATATTTGTGGATCTATACTTACTTAGACTTTTTATTGCTCTTGATGAGTACTATTCATGGTTATAATATCCGAACGTTTCTTTAAACACCTTGTATAAGCATACTGAATTTCAGCATAGAAATTAAAATCAAACCTAAACAACGCTAGAACTCATAAATTAGATTAGTGTTACAGCATGATGTCAATTCCAAACCTGTTTGACTTCGAATCTTTGTTTTTTGACTTTTTTCTTGCTTCAAAACGCTGAAATTGCAAGAACGAAAAAATTCGTAAAAACTGAAATTTTAATGAATAGATAAAAAAGCGAATCTTACGATCGCTTTTTGACCTGACATTGCAGTAGGTTAGACAAATTGAAGCGGATTTGCTCCTAATAAGTCCCCTACACAAGACGGCCATGCTTGCTATCAAAGCATGACAGTTTTAAAAAATGTTGTCTCTGCTGGATGAAGCCCCAAGCAGGGCTGAAACAGCTGTACAGAGGCTGCTCGAGGTTTTCATTGCAATCAAAAACGATTAGCAACAAATTTTTATTTTAAATTTTAGTATTCAACACGATGTTAATACCGCGTATACCCTAATTACTGCCTTCATACGCCGTGCTATGCTTGAGATTACATTTCCACTGAAACCCTGAGGAACATTTTCCGATTCTTCAAGCGCTGCATTTAGCAGTTGGTCAGGAGTGATAGATGCAGGTGTACGACTTCAGACAGTACGACTTCTTTTTAGGGCGTCTCATAAATGTTCAATGGGATTTAAATTCGGACTGTTTGCTGGCCACTCCAACAACGGATATTAACAGCATTCAAGTATTAAAGAACCTTTATAGCTACGTCGGGTCGAGCATTCTCTTGTATAAACCGGAAATCCGGTCCAATAAAGGGAGCAAATGGCATTACATTATCAATTACAATGTGATCCAGATAATAATTTGCATTCATAGACCTCACAGTATAGGTACTAACCCTAGGGGACCGTTGAAGCAAATCCCTCCCCAGAATATTACCGACCCACCACCAAAAGGAACTTTTTGGGAGACATTGCAACTAGAAAATCTTTCTCCATGTCTTCATCAGACACTCTGGTTTCATCGGTGAATAAAACCTTCTTCCAATCGTCAATAGTCCAATATTGGTCATTTCGGACAAATTGCAGTATTCAAACTTTGTGTTCCGAAGTTAGGAATTGTTTTTTTGCCGGCCTTCTGCTAGTCAATCCAGCTCCATTTAAATGTCTTCTGAAAGTTCAAGACGATGCTAGAACATTGCGAACAGTTCTAATCTCTTTTTGTAGCTCAGTGTTGGTGCTTTTCCTGTTTCTCAGAGCGCAATTCCCATTAAGTCGAAGATCCCTTGGAATTGTACACCCTTTTCGACCTTGTCCTCGTCCGTACCATGCGAATAACTCTGGAATGATGTCTTCCTAACCGATTAGCAATCTGATGCATTGAATATCCCTCACCCAAAAGAATTGCCCAGGGGCGGAACTTTAACTTTGAGGGCCCTGGGCTAAGACTACGGACATCACTTCACTTCTCTGAAAATAGTAACAGATAATGTCATTAGTATGACGAGGGTTGTAAAATGTTTGCGGGCAATGTCGCCAACTTGTTGACAAAATGTAGCTAAAAAGCGCCAATTTTTTTTCTAAAGTTAAAGAAAAAATAGAAAAATCTCCGATTGGGATATCAAAATTCAGAACCAATAACAAAAGGGCAATTGCAACCTGCAAGAAAATCCGTAACAAATGATAAACAAAAGCAACAAAAACAAAATACAAGGCATGAAGTGAACAAAAGAAAAAAACAAAAGAAGATCGACGACGCCGACTTAAACAAAAAATAATTTTTCAGACGGATCAAAAGTCCATTGAAAATTAAAGCACACTGTAAAAAAGTCAATACGATAAAAATTTCTTTTTAAAGAAACAGCAGATAACTGTAAAAAAGCGTCAATCAACAAAACGTGAAAAATCAATTTGAAAAAAAGACAAAGTATCGTAAAACTAAAACAAACAAAAAAAAATAAAAACAAGAAAAGTTTTTGGAA
This sequence comes from Prosopocoilus inquinatus, assembly GCA_036172665.1. Taxonomy (NCBI): domain Eukaryota; kingdom Metazoa; phylum Arthropoda; class Insecta; order Coleoptera; family Lucanidae; genus Prosopocoilus; species Prosopocoilus inquinatus. The sequence goes on along the minus strand of CM069876.1, from coordinate 26,208,530 downwards.
TTAAAAACGAATTTGTAAGAAGCAAGAGAGAAAAAGAGAAACGTAAAAAGGAAAAGGTAAAAAGAAAAAGGCAAAAAAAACAGGATGAACGGACATACAAAAAAAATAAATAAAAAACGGTGATTCTCCGGCCGAAAAGTAAAAAAACTGACAAGAAAAAACGACAAAATGAAACAAGCGAACCGTAAATAAAATGAAAAATGTCAATTCCTGAAATTCCAGAAAAGAAAGGAAAAACATGAAATGAACAAGAAACAAAGGAAGATTATAGTATATTATACTTAAAGTCTATAAATTAAAGTAGCGGCATGGATATAGGACAATCATTATTGATCGCATTGTATATTTCTTCTTTGTCGTTACGTAAAGACAATAAAAGCATCAACAAATAACAACAAAATCAGGCGCTAAGTAAGATTTTTAAACGCCAAATGTGTCAAAAATGTAGCCCAAATATCGGAATTTTGCTCAATCTGGCTACCTTAAGCATGGCGCTTATGCTGTGGCTGAGGTATGTTTCAAGATTCGCACAACGAGGCTGAGGTACCTGTCAAAATGTGCATCTTTAGAGATAATCAAGCTTGGGGTGTTTCGGGTAGGACTGCCAATTACTAAGTTTCGTAAATCGGGACAAAGTCGAAACTTTTTTTAAACGTTATTAATAAATACAAAGTTTTTTAATCTTGAATCGGACAGAATTATCATGGGAACACACTCAACGTTTCGCTATAGATTTATGGCTTTGTCCGGTTAAAGATTAAAAAACTTTGTACTTACAATTTTCATCGGACAAGAATCATAAAAATAATTTAGATTTCAATTTTTTGATTTGACGGGGCCCTGGGCAGCAGCCCATAAAGTCCATGCCTAAATCCGCCTCTGGAGTTACCGCTTGTACCGCTTTACGCTTACCGTACTGATACATTTCTTGCTCGATTCATTTTGTACTCTAGGATATTCGTAAATTATGGATTGATAACAAAAATAATGATAACTAAAGTTAACTTACCGTAAAAAGAAGAAGACTTCGAATCGAATTACGTAAAATGAAAATTGCAAATTCTAAATACAATAAACCGTGACAAACCTATGAAAACCATGATGAAAACGACAGCAGGGGTCCACAGTTTACTTGTAAGACTTAGTTCTCAAAAATATTGATAATCCACGAATTATTTAAAAAATGAGTTTATATTAAAAATAGAATTACAAGACATAGTTGACGTTGACTTTGACTTTGCGATGACCAAATTAAGTTGAGTGTTAAGTTAATTAAGTACATGAGATATTTATACAGGGTGCTGCATTGCTGAACGTAACATAGGAAATCCTACGGTAATTTATATTAAAATAAATAAAAAATTTCAAACTCCACAGACCGATTCGTCTTAGAAAGCACTTTAAAAATTCTAAATGGAATTTTATTGTAAAACAATATTTGAACACTCTGTGTATACCATAATGTAAAAAAAAATTGGCGGATACTAAGGAAGTCTAAAAGATTGCTACTTTCCACGATCTTTTAGATAACATCTCGCTAACTAACACACCTCTGTTGTATGTCCAATATAAATTACCTACCTCTTGAAACGAACTTTCATCAAAATTAATATTCTCTGCACTTAAAGAGTTAACAGCCATTTCACAAAGCTATAGAATTAAAAACATTTTATCTGCAATATAATAAAATTTATCACACTCAACCTGCTGATTTAAAATCGCTTTCAATTCCGGCTCTCAAGAAACGCCTACGACATAAAGACCTACATTATTATAATCTTCTATATGATTAAATATTAGCGTCAATGAATACCGTTTTGTAAAGACTTGGTTAACTTATTATTTGCAACACTTGATTGAAAAATTAAATTAACTGTTTTTTTATATTCAAAGTGAACTTATACTTGATGTTATTTATTTTTTTGTTAAGGTGGGACAGGCGGTATACCTTTATTTATTTGGCATAACTTTTGTAGATTGGACAAAACAAGAATTTTGTATTACGTTACTTTACTAAGTACAGATAATTACTATGACAGATTGCAGTATCTCTTTATTACCTAATTATTTTTTTAATAATAACTGAAATAATTTTTAAATTCCCATCATAATTGATGTACAGCGTGTGCAAAATAACATTCCTAGCATTTGGATCTCCGTTATTATAAGATATACAGATTCGGTTAAAATGGTTGAATTATAGAGGATTAGTAGGGTAACTAAACTAACCCATAAAATTTAAAAAATTTCCCATACTTTCGAAATTATACAAAAAAAAATTAAATTTGACAAATTTAATCTCTTGCCATAACTTTTTTATTTGAATAGATAGAAAAATATAGAGATTATTTAAACGACCTCTCAATTGAAATTTAACGGTACTTTTAGAATTTTTCCAGCTCATACCGTTTCTGAATAACCAACCAACTTCTCTTTTTCTTATGCGTCGTAAAGTAGACAATGACATATTTAAACTCGCATTTTCTTCTACTTTTCATTGATATAGGATTTGCAATTATTATTTCTAGAAAAAGTATTAAAAAAACGCAAAAACAAAATTTTGCTAAATCTTGGCAATAGGCTACAAACAAAATGAAGGAGAAACGATGATAAAGTGAACGACAAACAAAAGATAATCAACGAATCTCTGGTAAAAAACAACTAACGAAAAATTAAGAAAGACTCTAAGAAGAAGAAATACAGTATAAAAATACAACGACATACGAAAGAAAGTTGATGAAAAATACAAACGAAGTCCGGCGAAATGTTTGAAAATTATAAAAAATACCAAAAAAAAAACTGAAACTAAAAATAATGTGAATAGAATAACTTATTTTTTTAATTTTAATATGACGTCCAGAGTGCTGTCTGTGTTATTTCAGTTTTATGCGTGCCAGTCGCAGCTCTCTGAACGTCAAATCAAAAAAAAAACACGTTATAAAGCAATATTTCGACAAAAAGAAGCAAAAGAGAACAAACAGGCAAAATCAAAACATAAAGTGAGCATAATGGTGAACAAGAAAAGCAAAAGATGATGGATCATTTTCTGGTGGAATGTAAAAAATAAAACAAAAGAGGATAAACCAACAAAATCGAAACATCAGGCGTATTTTGGTGAACAAAAAACAAAATAAAATCGACGATTTTATTTTGAATTGAACGTCTTTTATTCTCTTTTATTCTTGGTTTCAAATTTACTTAAACTTATTTATAAATCTTTTGATTTGTCTTGTTTAACGATCGTCTTTTGTTTTTGTTTTATTCGATTTCGTTCGTATTTTAGGAGTGTTTTCATTCTGATAATAATCAATTGAACATCATTTTTCTATTTTATTCGAGCAGATTAAAATCTATTTAATATCATTTGTTAATCTTTTACTTTTTTATAAACTATTGAGCTAGGTCTCCATTAAACAGGACTTAAACAACTCCGACTCCCTGAAAGACCCCTGGCAAACCCCCAGAAGGTTCATCGACCCATTTCAAGTCTTAACAACCAATCATAAAGCTTTATGATTGGTTGTTACCATAGCAACAGTCCGTTAAATTTAACGTACTCGATACAGAATAGCCCCTAATGTCTTCTTTATGTCTTCTTTATTTATTAATTTACGATAAAATGGCAAAGAACTATTTTTAATTAAGAATTTAATTCTCTCTATCGATTGGTAAAATAATATACAGGATGTTCTACGTCTTCTCGTCCTTATAATATAGTAAACGCTGGGCGGCTGTTTTTCAGACTTCATCGATGCAATAATCGTAAAAGATAAAGAAAGTTAGCAATAATACCGAATACTTAAATTTGATAGTAAAAATGAAAATCATCGTATAAAAAGGAGCGCTGATAATTGTTTAACCCGGGGCACCGAAAACACTAGATCCGGCCCTGTTGGTACCCAATACTCAGAAACGGTATGAGCTGGAATCTCTAATAGCACCATCAAATTCCAATTGAGAGCTCGTTTAAACAATATAAAAAAAAACAATTTTTTTTAGTGTAATTCTGAAAGTATGGAAAATGTTTGAAATTTTATGGGTTAGTTTAGTTACCCTTTTTGTTGTCTATAATTCCGAATCTGTACCTCTTATAACAACACAGATCATCACGCAGGGGATGTTATCTTGGACACACTGTATAAAGTGTCGCTGCGCCTTGTACTTTATTCTATTTATGTAATTGTTGTTAATCATACACTTGATACGTATACATACAGGGTGTAACAAAAGTATAAGTCTCTACCTCGGGAATGCATTCTACTCATCGAAATAAAGAAAACATGCCACCTAAAATGAGTCCTTTCAAAGTTTTAATCAAGTTCGTGTTGAAATACTTCTTTTTTATAAAATTAAAAATTTTATTATATTTAATAAGTTAAAGTAAATGTTCAAAGTAACCACTCTTCATCATTATACACTTCCATGTATGCCATCCTAGCGATCTTATTCTTTCACAGCGATATCTGCATATAAAAGTTTCGGTGCATGATTTTCCTCATAATTAGACTTTTTATAAATACAGGGTCTAAGAAAAATGTAGGCCGTTACTTCAGAAAAGCTTTCTACTCATAAAATGAAGAAGAAAAAAATAATTTTATCTTTAGGGATATTAACACAAATTCTACACTCTCAGCCGTATTTAGGATATCAATCATTATACGTAACAACCGGGATGTTTTTCTTCTTCATTTTGATAAGTAGAACTCATCCCTGAAGTAACAGCCCATATTTTTCTTACGCCCTTTATAGATAAAAAGACTAGTATGACGAAAATCCATGTACTGAAACTTTTATGTGCAGGGAGCGTTGAAATATCACATAAATTTCTTTTGGCTTAAATGAACTTTAAAGAAAATTCATCAATTTTCAAACATTAATTTCTCTGTCTTAACATCAACAATAAACCAGACACTGCGACTAATTGTGAAATACTCATATGTTTATATTTTGTAAATCTCTTTATGTTTGTATCTTGCATGTATCTTGTTATTTCACTGGAAAATAAAGTCGTTTATTATTATTATTATTATTATTGTTATACGATGACATTGATGACCCGGGAAATGCAGTTTTTTTACTGAAACTTTCTATATTTTTTGTCTTGCGGATGTCAATTTAATTTACAACGTAAATCACGGAAAGCATTTCCATTCATTAGTACTATAACTTCCATCACATAACTTTTACCATTCACTACATGCATCTTCGATTACTCTTGCACAATGAAAACGCTCTGATTGCATTCAATTGTCTTTCGTTTCAGGACGAGCGAGCTGGTGGCATTGATTGCAATATCCACCACATTTTTCCTGTTCTTGCACACGAGAGATTTGAACACGAGACTGAGGGAAATGGAGATAAAACTACAACCAGAAGATTTGGTGTCGGCGAATCAAATTATGACAGGTAGGTATGCGGTAATTTTGCTTCTTCAAGTTTACAGGAAGTCTGTTAGGGAAGAAAAAGATGTCACAGATTGTAACTGCATTAAAGAGTATTTTGTGCACTTGGGTATTAGCAGCGTGTATAAATAAGCGTAACTTTATAATGAAATATTTTGTTCTTGTTTACCAAACCGCAACGTTGCGCGGTTACTGTTACAGAACGAAAGGCAAAACGTTCAAAAATGGATTAATAAACACTTATTCATAACTTTCAATGTATTACAAAACAATAAACCATTTTATATTTTTTGAATATTGAAAATTTATTGACTCTGTTTAATAAATATACAGATTTGAAAAATGGATGTGATTTTTCTTCTACCACATAAACATTATCAAATTCTGAATGCGAAAACATCTTCAGATTGGTCATTGATTAGATTGAGATTGAAATATATGTGTTTTTAAGAAAATTGTATAAAAACTAAATAAGGCACTTCTGCAAATTTGACTTTAAATAAAAATTTTCTTTGCTTTGTAATCGTATATGAAGAAAATCAGTCTGTATATATTTTTCTAGGTGACAGTGCTCCGGCAACAACATCTGGAATCAGAGCGATGATGAAACTTCTTCAGAGTACTGGAAAGGTACGTAGACTTAATTTAATTTTAATTTAGTTTAGAAGTACCTTATTTAACTTAGAACAATAATTAATCCGATTACGATCTGTCCTGGTTTATATAAACAACTTAAAAAAATTATATACTTCAGTGATATCACAAACTGTGTATATAAACTAGTTCGTGCAATACAAATATTACCAAAAGATAACAAAATCAATACAACGCCACCGTTGCAACTACTGCAGATTTAAGTATTTAAATACTTTAATATTTAAGGTAATAATATTTAATTGACCGACAAACTTTTATGTATTCAGACAAATTATTTGTAGATATTATGAAAATAAGTGGTCCGCGATTGGAACCTGAGGAACACCACAATTAATTTCGTATTTGCCAGATATTGAACCGTCAAACACTTTCTTTTAAGCTATTTTAATGTTAGATGCATTTGAAATCCAGATAGAAACTTACCCGTATCAGTTAAAATAGATTTATGCTGAATCACTCGATCAAAGGTAAAAAAAAATAATTAGTAAGAAATTTGATACCGATAGCATAATTGGACTTCCTTCAGTATGGTCATCGTGACGGTTTAAAAGTTACGATTAACTTTCTAAGTCATAACTTCCACATTTATGCAATATTTTTCTATTAAATAAACACTGTTATAATCATTTTCATCAAGAAGTACTTACTCGCAACATAAATTGTAATCAATGAATATTACTGTCAGTGTTTACATGGAGCTTTTAACTATTGATAATAAATTTCTCCGCTAAGTCTTCCGACGATAACTACCATCTGCAATTATTACATTAATTTAATGCAGAAGAGAAATCCTACACTTACAGTTATTTGGAGAATGAGATACTCAAACTAGATGCACTGTTGAAGTTAAACGTACTTTTTGAATTTCTGTTTTAATCGTGGTTGTAAAGCGCATGTTTTATTTAATTGAAGGTCGTCATGAATTTTAAAATATACAAGTGGCATAAATTAAATTTAAAACTCAATAGTTAACATTATTGTTAACACATTTAACAACTTATTTACTACCTTAGCAAGACAGATTGTCAATTATATTACAGAAAGTCGAACCATCGAGCAATAGTATTATATTTGAATATATATAAGAAAAATAAATCTAGAAATTAAAAAAATTTACTCTTATAATTGTTTCTTTGTAAATTCATCGAATAGGTAATATGAATTTTAGTGCATTTCAGAAGAAAGTTGTGAAAAATTTAGGTAGACGTCTCTGAAATTTTGGTAGACCACTAAAATGGTTGAAATAAATAATTAAAAAAAGTTAACAGAAATAACGATTGCAATAAAAAAATACGTTGATATTAAATAAACATGACAAAAAGAAACAATATACAATTAGAAGTAATATGAATACTTGGGTAAATATGCAGTACAATCAAAAACATTCTGCTTGAAGTTGACCGTGAAAAAAGTGAAGATATTTTGTTTTAACTCCTAATGCAGCAATGGCGGTCTGTGATTACTGTCATTTAGACATTAGACATTTTAGCAAACATTACTGTTTTTTAAGTCAGGTCTTGATTTATTAAATAAGAATGAATACGAGCCATATTCTCATATCATGATTAAAGTCGTCTTTAACTAAAGTCGTGATTAAAATAATTTTATGCAGGGGCGGATTTAGGCTTTGTCTTTATGAGCTGCAGTCCAGGGTCCCGTTCATTCAAAAGGCCCCTTCGCGCTCAAAGAATAGAAATCTAAATTATCTTAGTAATATTTCACAAAGACGCGATTCTTTTTTTCAAGGACATCGTCCTGAAACTTAGAAGTTATCAACCCTACCAGAAGTATCTCAAGCCTAAACACGCGAATCTTGAAATGTACCTCGGCCACGACATTCGAATCTTGAAAGGCACCTCAGCTGCAGCATTAAACACCATACTAATGGAGTTATCCGTCAATATTTTCAAAGAAATAACATAATGTGATGCCTGCAGGCAATCAGTGAATGCCAGCGTTGCTTTTAGAGTTGTAGTTAATTATACAAAAATTTGACAGTTTGTTGAAGCGATAAGAAAATATAAAATTTATTGTTCGAATACTCATGGACTCTATGAGTACAGTCTACAGTCGGCCCTTACAGTATTCATCAGTTTTAGCAGTTAGGGAGTACGCTATTGCAAATCTGACGTAAAAAACTGTTTTAATAAAGTTTCAAATGTTTTGAACAAGTCGCGATTTTTGAAAGACAACGTCCCAATGTACGAAACTTAGAAGTTAACAATCCTACTCAGAATACCGTAACCCTGATTTTGCCCAAACACGCGCATCTTGAAATGTACCTCGACCACGGCATACAAATCTTGAAAGGTACCTCAGTCACAGCACAAACCAACTACTGGCGTTACATGTTACAATTTTTAAAGAAGAGAATGCGACCAGCTAATGGCAACGTTGCCTTTTGAATGGCACCCACTAGTCAGATATACAAAGAGCTTGGGTTGCTTGGGTAAGCCTCCTGTCTGTGTTAGCTCAGGGCCCACAAAGTTAAAGGTCCGGCTCTGGTTTATGCCAACTTCACGAGTCCAATAATGACGAATGAACAAAAGACTATACATTCTTGTTCACTTTCATTACAACTTTAGTTAAAAAAAAACTTTAACCATGAGATGATGCCTATGCGTTTAAAAAAAATCATGTCTATGCACAACAAATTCTCGAAAATTACAGTCAAGGAAAAAAGATTTTATTATTTTTGTTTGTTATTTATTTTCTGTACTTACATTTTACACACAATTTAAATATTCAATTTTGATTGAACTCAATAGATCGCATTGGTAAGTTGAGTTCAAAATCGGTAATCTACCGAAAAATCGGTATAATTAGCAACATAGACTCAGACACGTTATAAAAATGCACTAAAATTTCATCAGATCCAGTAATTTTTGAAAAATATATTTTATTTTTTGTTATATGAATTTTTAATTTTCAGAGAAGATTATTTACTTTGTTTTCCATTTAAATAAATGTTGTTAGACTTTGAAAAACAGGTTTTTTTAAATATATTTCTAGCTTTTAAAGTACTTTATTTTTGTTACTTTGTTGGTAAAAATTTTAAATTTGACTTTGTGTTTAATTTTTGAAAAAACAGAGGGTGGTTTATTAGCTCACCGTATGAAAACCCAAATAATTTTAAGAAAGAAATCATTTGTTTAATTTTTTTAAACAAAATGCTGTTCTAAAGTCAGAAATCAATCAAATGAAGTACCTGGAAAACAAAACAGAGGAATGAAACAAAAAAAAAGGAACATAATGAACAAAAGGATATCGACAATTTGGGAATTAACCCTAATATTTTTTATTTTTTAAAAATTTTCCTTGGTTTTAACGTTCTTTTTTTTCGATGGGGGTTGACCTTGAAGCGGTTAGGTCCTAATTTTCGTTGATTTTTTAAAAATGTGCGGGTTTCATTTTTTCTTGTTTGGGTTGACTTTGAGATTGGTTGGACCTAAGTTTGATTGATTTTAATACTCGTCAAAAATAATAGAAACTACAGAGACTGATAAAAAAGTTGAAACATGTAGAACATAACATCACTGTATTTATGAATGTTATGTATACATTGTATTTGTGTACATTTTCAATACTGTATACTGGAAAGTTGTAAAAGAACAAATAAATGAGTCTGAATCTCTGTATTCGAGTGAAAAACTCTAGTTCGTCGTTGTAAAGCATGCACTGAAGCGAGAGGAAGACATGATTTTGAATTTTGAGGAATTTATATTTTTAAGTGATTTTGAAACGTTAAAATAATTAGAATCGAAACTTTAAAGTCTTCTATTTCCTTAAATAAATAAAATCGGACCGACGATTTTTTTCTTAAAATTATGAGCTTTTATATGGCAAGCTTGTCAGTGAGCTAATAAATCACCTTGTATAAGTCGATCTTGGATAAATCAATTATTTTTTGCTCGATTTTTACTCGAATCGATATGTAACATACACGATCTGAATCGATTCAAAGACCGATGATTTTGACAAAAAAATCGGCATCCCTAATTCAGAAATGTCTCGAATGTCTGAATATCAAAAAATAAGGTATATGTTTTTATATGAATAAATTTATTTCGAAAAGTGAAAAATAAGAAATTGATAGATTTTAGGGTATTAACATTACGTAATAAGTGCATACGAACTTTTAAACCTCAATTACTCCAAAACGGTTGAGTTTATCAAAATACAATAAGAGAACCTTTCTTGTACCAAATAAGCTAAAGAATACTTCTTTCACAAATATTTGACAGAATATTTAAACAATAAAAAGTTAGGGATAAAAGACTGAAAGCTACCTCTACAAAACTACCCTTTAAAAAGGACAGAGGATCTGACAAATATGTGGTTAATGCCCAGTTAGGTGCACTATATATGTGTTTAAAATATTAGTTTGATAAGTTAAATGATCCAGAAGATATTGCCAAAAATAAAATTTTTCACCCCTATTTCAGGGGTTATAACACCCTTATTATTCAGTTTTGGAAAAAAATATTACATAAAAAGGTGTCCTTATTTTTTGATGTTCTATACACCCTGAAAATATCGAGAAACATTTCTGAATCACGGTGTATAAAAAAAATTACAAACGTTTACTGCTATAAAATTAATACATGGTATAATGGTAAAAAGAACTAATAATAAAATTATAGTGTAATTACATGATAAAAAGAGCAAATGTAATTACTTAAACAATTTCAGTTTTTATTTTCATTCGCTTTTTCATATGTAATTAAAATCTGCAATTACTTGCATCAAGTAATATAAAAATTAGCTGTTTGTAAATGCTGCGAAGTGTTAAGTAATTGAAAGGGACAAGGTCTGAACGTATAATATGCTTTTTGCATTGAGTAATCAGAAATTTTATTTCATATACAAAAGAATTTATACTCCGTTCACATCATTCACGATTGCAGACATGTAATTTTTTGTTTTTATCTCAAATTCTGTCATATGACTTTTTTAATATTCACTTTTTCAGTTGAGTCATTAATTTAGTTAATTTGCTCCCAATTCAAAACACAGAAGGTAATTTCTGCCGACGAGAAACCGTAGATACATCAAAAGATATTTTCATGAATATAAAATTTGATTGTCATCATAACCTAAAATTAATTCAATATCACAAATCACAATACTCCCAACTAAAATTGTTATGTCTTAGACTATAGATGTCCAAATTACGGCCCGCGAAGGTTTTTAAAAGATTTTTAGATTTTTTCACGCGTACGCGTTTAATTTTCAAAAATGAATATCGAAAATTTAAAAAAATTCAAAAAGCATATTTCATATAAAAAACAATTTGTGTCAAATATGTATCATAAAAACCTTTCTTGAAAAAGGGGTTTTAAAATTATAAAAATGAAAAAATAAATCTATAAAATTTTGAATTCAAAGAAAATTCAAAATCCATTGCAACGTTGCCGACGTTTCAAGTCAGTTTCAAATCGAAATTATTGATCTTCAAGCCAACAATCAAATCAAGGATAAATATAAGGAAGGAAACTTGGTGTGATTTTTAGAAATTTTTGGATATAAGAGCTTCCAAACTTAAAGAAATTTGCTTGTAAATTTATTTCTATGTTTGGAACTACTTATAATATGCGCGAACAAACTCAAAGTGCAGGGCAAATTTATCGGATGATCATTGGCAATTATTGCTTACAATTGGTGTTTCATCCTTTTAATCCCAACTTTAAAGAAATTCTTCAGCAAGAAATACAATCCCATTACAAATTTCTAATTATATACAGCGTGTCTCTAAACCTATGTCTTTAATTGAAACCACAAATAGTGGTCAAGAAAAGAAGCAAAATTTGTTATACAACTATTGGTCAGATAGCAATAATAATAAAAATTATTTTACTTTTCATAAAAATTGTTTGAGGGTCGCTGAGTGCAGCTTAAATGTTGCGGAGGAACTTAGTTTTCAACTATTCTCCGACGTAAAAAGTCATAAAAACGCAGACCTAATGCACAGATATAGGTACTTAAGACAGGTCAAGTATAGTGTTGTTTGTTAATTTTAAAATCAGATAAATTTTGTAACTAGGTAAGTTCTTAATAATTTACAATATTCTACTTTAACAGCTAAATTTAAAAAATTCAATCCAAAGGCGATCCAAAAAGAGGAAATTCTTACATCATATTAATTTGTAAAATGCCAATAATCAACTTACAATATTGATTACTAAAGTTTGTTGTATTTGTTTGTTTCTTTATTAAAACTTGGAATAAACGAAGAAATAAACGTCTGCACTAGGCGAGAGCTTTTATGTCTTTATGGTTTAAGCCGGTGCAGAAATTCAGGTTCAATATTATCCTTATAAAAACATGTGTTTTGTGTTGAAATGTAAACAATTAATAAAATAGTTCGATTGAGATCTAGCGAAGTTATTCAATTACTTATTTTGAACCCATAGATTATTGTTTGAACAGGCAATCTAATTTATTTAAATTTTTTATCGTATCATACTCCATCCAATTCTTGCTTTCCGTTTTTACAATAGGAATAGTTTCTGCTCTTGCATTACTTATTCTTCAGTTATTAGTGCGATAATTAAATTAAAGAATAATTTCACGCATTTTCAACGCAGTTACAAAAGTAGCGTACGAAGATGTTTAATTACTTCAGCAAAAATCTAATTATGTACTCGTTTTCAACATATTATTATGTACTCGTTTTTAACATATTTTTTATTGTCTATTACAAAGAGGTGCGTAAACAAACGTTCTTACTTATCGCATGTTGAAAATAAACAATACCGATGTCCGCAAGTCCGATTCATATTCGTATACACCTTGACTGAGTTCTTCTAAACGTAAATAAAAATTTGTATTGCTTTTATCGGAATAAATTGCTGAAACAAGTCGTAAACCAAGCAGAGGTTTCAAAACAAAGGGTCGTTTGTGATAGGTCACTTGTTTTTATTTTTGGGCAAAAAATTTCAGATTTGGAAAATTAATCTCTTATGTAACAGGGAACTTACTGTTTCGTTTAAAGACAGAGGTTTTGAGACACCCTGTATAATTCAGCCTTGTTTGTTTAGTATTGGTGTAACTGTAAGTAACTGTAAAAAATAAAATTCAATACTGTGTTAGTCGTAATAAGATTTTTTAATTTACATATTCACGTGGCCCGTCGCAAATGGATTTAAATTCCAATCTATCCCTCGCGACGGCAAAAAGTTTGGACACACCTGTCCTAGACAGTCCGAATTTGAAACAAACGCGAACGGAGTGTATGTAATGATCAAAAATGGAAAGAGGATATTAAATTTTACTGATTGAAATAATTTCATTTTAGTTTTATAACTAAGGGATTACAAGACAGAAAAATAAATAATTGAACACACAAAAATAAGAAATAATTTAGTGTTTTGCTAAAAGTAATTTGACACGGTTTGGCGTCTCCATGTACTTTTAATGAAGTGTAAATAATTTACACTTTTTGTAATTATTGTAATTTTACATTGCATGTCGTCACAATCTTTCGAGCATATTAGAACATAAAACATACCTCATGATTTAATCAAATTAAATAAACTTATATAACTGCGAGCGCGATTTTAATTAATAGACATACGTTTTCAAACGATTTGTTTACCTCACGGCATCACCAGAGAGTTTTATTTTGTTTTGTCAAATTTTGAAACAAAACCATTCTTCTTGTTAAGGGAAAGAAGAATTATTTGAATTCATCAACTGCTTTTTGACTCCTTACTTACTACTACTTGACTTACTACTTTATTCTTTTCAGAAAAATTTTGTGCAAATCGTTTTTGATTGCAGTGAAATCCTCAAAAAGCGATCGTAAGATGTCGCAATTTTATCTGTTCATCACTCTTACATCGCAATTACGAATAAATTGGACAAGTCGTTTTTGTTTGCAGTGGGAATGTCGAGCTACGTCTCTGCTGAAGAAGCCCCAGGCAGGGCTGAAACAGCTGTACAGAGGCTGCTCTCGAGGTTTTCACTGCAATCAGAAACGATTTGCACAAAATTTTTCTAAAAACCTTCATTATGCTTTGACAGCAAGCATGGCCGCCTTGCATGGGGGACTTATTAGGAGCAAATCCCGCTTCAATTTGTCTATCCTACTGCAATGTCAGGTCAAAAAGCGATCGTAAAATGTTGCTATTTTATCTGTTCTTTATTCTTTTCCTTTTTTCATGCAGCGATGTCTTCCAAAAAATATTAGTTAAACCTTCTTGTTTGCCGTTCTTACAGTAAAAATAAACAAATCGTAATTGAACTGGAAGAAGAAAAAAAAATAACCGGTAGTTTATAAAATATAACAAAAATTTTATGATTTCTTATTGAGAACCACTCACACAGTACAATTGTGTTTTCTGCGTTTTGTACAAACGACAAATACACTATCTATATATTTAACTTCAATGAATACAATTATTGGACTTTCAGATACCTAAAGAACGTATTGTTTAAAGTATACAACCAACTATTAAACTCTGTGACTGAGTTTGTTGTTTCACATCGTAACAGCTTAAGGTTCATAATTATTTAAATTGTTGTTAAACGTGTTATGCACACAATGACATCAGTTTTCATTCTTGTAAACCCATCGTCTCTTAGGAGTAATTTTAAAAAGCGACACGAGTTCGTTTTAGTTTAAGGATAAATACGTTTACTACAGTGACAGGAATGATGAGTTATTTAAAAATTCAAAGCCTGAAGGAGTAACTGTAATTAACAATCACTATTTGACGAGCTACTTTCATGGTAAAATTCATTAAAATCAGGAGAAGTATGTCTTCGGAAATGAGAAGTGAACATTCTATTAATTATAAAATATACACTCATAATAATTTTCTGTTTTTTCAGAAATTCCAGCAACAGCAATTGTACAATCTCCTGCGGCGTTTTTAATGTGTTAGTAGGTCTTATTTACATTCACATAATAGCGATAAATTTTTGGTGAATGCAAATCAAATTTAAATCACGTGATTAGAATGCAGTTCGAATATGACGAACGATTTTATAGCACATACGCATCGAATGCGAAATTGAAAAGGTATATTTGCGGAGATTTCTTTTAGCAAGTTCGGTCCTGCGCCTGGGGCTTTGTGGCACAAAAAAATGCGAAAACCCGAACATGCACTTTGCTAGAACATTATTAAATTATAACCCACTATCATAAATTATTTTTTTGTTAAATAAATGTACAGTTTGATGTTGAAATTAGACATCCTTTTCTAGGTTCATTTTCGTCGCCTTACCTACTTATGCTTAAATTAAAAATTAATTAATTAACCACGTTTTTGTCTTGCAATTAGCGAACCCCCAAATAATACATTCCAAGTCCACAACACATATAATTAAATGCCTGTCGTAAAACGCGATGTAACATTAAGATGTTTACCGTTGTGCTAAAATTTGTAATTATTTTACACATCAGCGCTATAATTTCACGTGCATGAATTTCACGCTCTGTTTCCTCCTTAGGTCCTAAGAAGTCCTACTTTGTTTCGTTAATAAATTTATGAATTTTCAGATGACGTCCCTGCAACCTTATCAGTTGAACAACACGAGGCATGCGAAACAGGATATATTATTTTTCAATCGCGTACCAAAAGTAGGTTCGCAGACTTTTATGGAATTACTCAGGCTACTTAGTATAAGGAACGACTTCGACTTTCATCAAGATCGAGTACAAAGAGTTGAAACTATTAGGTTAGCACCTGAAGATCAGGCTGCACTTGCGGCGATGGTATCCAGCTATGAACCTCCGGGAGTTTACATTAAACATGTTTGTTTCACGAATTTTTCAGAGTAAGTAACAAACGTTTCATGTAACTATATTTTCTTATTTTTTATATCCTTGGAATACTTAGACAAGCTTAATAATTTAAAGAAGAATAGTAGAATGAAATAAAGGCAAATAAAATTTGAATGCGTGCAATTGTAAATATACAAATCGTTTCACAAAACAAGTTATTCTTAGTCTTCCTTAGAGCCGTATGACACAATGTGTACCTTTTGTGAAAAAATTACAAAAATTTGCTAGAGAATGAGAAATAGGTATCATAATGAATGTTTATTGGTTAATTCGATACTTCTCTTTCAGTTTTTTGCAAATTTACGGGCCTTAGAATAAAGTTTGAACAAATGTTTACAAGTATTAATACAGGTTGTTTCAAAAAGAAAAAAATAGGTAACACGGTGAGATACAGATACTGAGCGACATAAAAGGTTACAGAACGGTACCTCTTACTGCTTGTATTCACTATCAACTGAATGATACAGAGTAATTAAAATAGAATTTCGTAAATCTTGCGGTAATAATTATTGTTTTTCTATCATTCTGGTACACTTTTCATAAAAGAATCTATAACGTTAACGAAAAATTCGTAATGCACATCAAATACGTGGGCTGCTGGAAAGTTTCTGGAAACGGTATGAAAAAACGCAAATGAAATTTGGTAAACGGTATCATTGTTTTTCGAAGTATTCGCCTTTGACGTCAATACACTTTTGCATACGCTCGAACCAATTTCTAAAGCACGTTTTCCACTCTAAAGATGGTACCATAGAAATCAGTGTCCGGAATGTTTCAACCACTGCTTCAGTCGACGAAAATCGCTCACCACGCATTTTATTTTTGATATTTGGGAACAAGAAGTAGTGGCAACAACAGATGTTGATGGACGGCCTTCACGAAATTCGTCACTGCGAAAGGTACGTCCACGCTGAAATTCGGCAAACCAATTATGAACACTGCTCTTTGATAGTGCTTCATCTCCAAAAGCCAAATGAACCCGATCGAGGCATTGTTTCGGCGTTAGACCACATTTGAAATCGTAAAAAATCATGGCACGAAAATGTACACGCGAGATTTCCATGTTTACACAAAATTACTTTTTCTCAAACGCTGTACAAACAAAACTAGTTCACTTGGATAGGAATTGTCAATAGAATTATAGGCGAAAAACGTCAAATTTTTCAAATATGACAGTTGACAAACGCTTACAATTCTAGACCTACCAGATTCCAGAAGATTTTCCAGCAGCCCACGTACATTTTGCAAATAATCTTCACATGTGAACAGAAAATTTCGGACACCACTGTCGTTCCACCAACGTAATAATGTGAACCAGACTTTTGGAGCAATTAACTTCACTTTTGCTTCAGTCAAATTCAGATTAAACATTATTAAAATATGATATATCCGAAAATTTATGCCTAGGAGCCGTTTTACATCTATTTATTAAAATTTATTACAATTTCTTGCGTGAACGTTTACTATGGCAAACTGTCTCTCTCACTTTGTACAAGATTTTATACAAATTTTGATAGATGTAAAATAATTGTAACTTCAATACTTAATTTTCAAACATCAGTCGTAATGACAACAAAGTTAGTTTTATATCAAGAAAGGTTGCTCATTTTTAGGTCAGTCAGATGATAGTGGTGTTCGAAAAAATTAACTTTAATACCGACATTTTTTCAAACAGTAAAGTAATGATAATTATAATAGAGAGATACAGGCACTTGAGAGTAATCATAATTAATAAAAGAATATATTAATAAATTAATCCAAAAAAAGAATGGAGTCCAAATAAATCTTTGGAGTAACGAAAACGGCGTCTAATTTAATAGATAAAACTTGAATGGGTGTAGGATTCATGTGGTTTTCTTAAAATTTGAAATTCAAATTCGCACCAATATTTTAACGCGGAACCCAAACCTGTTTAATAAACATTTGTATTAATCTTGAACCGGACAGAAATATGATGGGAACACACTCAACGTTTCGCTATAGATTTATACGAAGCTATAAATCTATAGCGAAAAGTTGAGTGTCTTCCCATCATATTTCTGTCCGGTTCAAGATTAAAAAACCTTGTACTTACAATTTTCATCGGACAAGAATTAACTTCAATTAATGATATTTGCAGCAATATTAATGCTCACCAAATCTTTAAATAAAAAAATTTCCTATTTGTTTATTGTCTCCTACAGCAATTACGTTGTTACACTTTAAATTAATCCTTCTTTTTTGTTGCGCTTCAGATTTGGAATTCCAGAGCCGATTTACGTTAATATAGTCCGAGATCCCATTGAAAGAGTGATTTCTTGGTACTATTACGTAAGAGCTCCTTGGTACTACGTGGAACGCAAAATTGCTTTTCCAGATATTCCGCTTCCTGATCCAAAATGGCTAAAGAAGGTAAGTGAAGTAAGGTTTTATTGTAGGGTTACCTACTCCATTACATAATTTGCTCTTTTCCGCTTTTCTCTTCATCCGACTTCCTTTTCTCCATCAGAACCACTTCCTCAATTTCCTTCTTCATCTTTGCCTCTCTCCTTTTCTTCTTGTAAATGAATCTCCTCCACGTTATTTCATTTACAGACATGGCACACGTCATTTTTTGCTAGGTGACCTCGCTACTGTAATCTTCTTTATTTCATATTGCATCTATTTTAAACTTTTGGTAGTTTTTGTTATTGTTAATTTCTCTTATTCTTTTTTCTTCCAACGTTTTGCTTTTCTATAAAATTTCCTTAGTCCAATATTTTACTTTTGCAGATCCGTAGATCTTATTGCAATGCAGTTCAGCAACTAAATTCTTCGACTGTTTTTTGGTCTCCTATTCGTATCAAATTTGCTTTCCTTCTGATTTAGTTCCACTTCTAATTTCATCTCTTTCATTTGACATCTCCTCTAATGATGTTCTCTAACTTTTTCTTACCTAATTTTATAACATAGCATTGTACATCAATTGCCGACCTTTCTTTTTTCGGTTACGTTATTTTACGCATTGCTTTAAATAGTCTCGGTCACCAAAACTAAGATTCTTTGTTCCCAGGTCACCAAAACTAGGGTTCCTCCCTTACAAAATTTCCACTTTTTTGATTTCCATCTTCTTCTTGGTCTCATCTTTTCTTATAACGAAATTCCTTCCGTGTTATTTCCTTTATAGTCGTGACACGCGTCATTCTTACAAGGTGCCATCGACAGGTCTGAGTGTATAATCATTTTCAAATATGATTAAATTTTAAATTTTAAAATTAAAATATATTCTTCTTTAGGATTTCGATAACTGCGTACTCTCCGGAGACAGAGAGTGTCGCTACATTAAAGGAGAAACGAGAGAAGGTATCGGTGATCACAGAAGACAATCAATGTTTTTTTGTGGACATCACGAAGCCTGCACTCCATTCAACACGGAAGGCGCCCTTCAGAGAGCCAAATTAGCCGTCGACAAACATTACGCTGTCGTGGGTGTACTGGAAGACCTCAACACCACCCTCACCGTTTTGGAACATTACATACCGAGGTTTTTTACAGGGGCTACTGATGTATATTACAGTAAGTTAAAACTAAATGAATTCCAATTCAATTCAGTTGGTACTTTGTGAAAAGTAATGGGGAAATTAGACCTTATGCTAGGTCTTCATTTAATGCTGCATCACACGTGACTTACGATGGACCAAACCAATTGCCTAACGCTTAGCTAAAATTTACAAAACCCATAATCAACGCTACTGTAAAAAATTTGATATTAAGTTTAATTAAATAATAGGAGTAATACATTTGGTGATGCCATCATGTTAGTTTTAATATTAGGCCAAACCTCGTCACATAGGATACAATCATTTATGAAGAAGATATACGTATCTACAATAAATTATTATTTTGGGCCACTTCTTTAGATTGGCCTTTATAATGCAGAATCACGCTCCTCTTAGTTGATCCACTTTCTAAATATTTTAAAGAGCACATGTTTAACAAATCATCGTATGGTTACGTTCAGAATACGTAATACTATTTCACATTCTCCAGTTACATTAAGTGACAAGATCTTTTCATAACAAGTGACCGCGTAATTTCTCCAATAAGCAAGTTCTCAGTCTGGCGCTCCAGGAACTACATACTTAATGTCAGTGATCGAAGTCGAGTCATTCATTCTTGTTATAACACCAAACTTTTAGTTCTTTCTTTTATTAAAAAAAAATCTAACTAAATACTTAAGTTCCAAATTGTATTAATTTATTTTGGTGGTGTAAGTACATTTTTAAAAACTTTAGAATTTTGATGAATGAAAAAAGGTGCACCGCGTCTGGCTTAAAAAAAGAGAACAATTTAAGTTGATTTTGCAACAAGAAATACTTATAAATTGAGCATGTGCGGTACCATAAAAAAGTATCTACTTCAACTAAAAGTAATTGAAGATTCTATAATAGTTATTTTTTTCTGTTCCAGATGACATTAAAAAATATAACACAATAAACAGAAACCTTTTTAAACCACCGGTAAGTGAAGAAGTGAAAAATATTGTGAGAAGAAACTTCACAAAAGAAATCGAGTTCTACGAGTTTTGTAAACAGAGACTTCATAAACAGTATTCTGCCTTGAGACTACCTGACAAACGTTAAACGCTACCTACACAATTGTGATGCGCACAGTCTATTGATCGAGTGTCGCGATTTTTTTGCCGGAGATACAGATGTCCTAAAAGTAATCCTAAAAATAATTTTAATAAGTACTAAATATGACAGTGTAGAAAAATATAATACTTAGTGGACGTCTGTGTATTCATTATAATCCCTTTTATCTGTGCGTTGACTAAAATGTGATTTTAATATTTAAGTAAAAAGACTAAACTATGTATTATTATTATTAAGTACTGTACATGTATGTGTATCATACATAACTTGTTGATGTAACTTTATTTATATCTTTAAGCAAATATATGTATTTTTACAGTATAACATCGGTTCGTAAATAACTTTTCACCTGTCAAGAATTTATTTTCCAATAATTTAAGTAGTATTTCTCAAAGTTAATTTAGTTTATCCACAGACAACAGCTGTCTGTGGTTTAGCTTTCAGCCATGACCATGTATATTAAAAACACTCTGTATACCGATTCCACCACACGAAGTAGGCACACCCGAGCGCTCACGCTCTTACTGCGCGAGAGTAAGTATGATGTGATGTATGCCGATTTAAATTCTGTGCCTACTTGGAGTAGTTTCATCTGTATATTCCAAATTCCAACACATGTAAAAGAAACGTTCAATTAAAATCTAACACGAAAATATAATTTGTAAAATAATGAAATCTGAATCAGACGGCAAGAAACTTCACAAGAACACGTAGGTATTAAAAAAATGGAACAAATTATAATTATATGCGATGGTTATAAATAAAGTAATGGGACGCTATTTATTCGAGGAGAGCCAATTTGTAACAATTCTAGAATATGTAATTCTAATGTTACAGACCTATACTTCTGTAATAATTTTGAATTTAGTTTGTTGAAAATCTGTAATGATAACTTTCACGTAATTTGCTTTATTGCTCGTTACTTGCCTCATGTTTACAGACTCGTACTATCAAATATACAGGGTGCTGCATCGATCGATTGATTACAACACAACAAGCAACAGGAAATCCTGTGTCAATTTAAATGTGTTCAAATATTGACTTCTCTAATTGTTTGACAATAGAAAAGCTTTTGTCATCAATCATCACCACATGGCGGACAAAAAAAAGTGTAAAACTTTACTATTGCAACGAGGCGGTGCTATGTTATAAATAGTTTGTGTATACGCTTCAACATATTTGCCGGCGCAGCGCGTCTAGCTGAACAATCGGTAAGCCAAAGTAATAATGCATTCTTTAGGACGGCATCATTCACAATAATGTCGCGGTTGACTGCGATGCTCGGACACGATGCGCACGACAGAGTGTGCTGCAGAGACGTGTCGTGTTTCTATTTAATTCAAATCAACTAAATTGTTGTTTCTAAATTCAAGAAAGAGCTGTTATTAGCTTCTGGAATTATATTCGCGTGGTAAGCGGGCGGAACATTTAACGCTTCGATTTAGACCCCCGCGTCGAGTCAGACTGCCGCTGTCTCAAACTGGTTTCAAGCAGATCACTTTCTTAGGTCCTCCCTTTGGTCATCACCATTCACTTTCGTTTTCACAATCATTGATCAAGGCCGTGGTGAGAGTGTTTTGAACTGAATTTAGCTACCTACTGAATCTTTTTTGAATAACTCGAAACTGAGCAAATGAAAAATTTTCGAACTGCACCGACAGGTTCATCTCGAAGAGTATTTTAAAAAATCTAGATGAAATTTTGCTGGAAAATAATTAGGGAAACCAATATTAAGATGGAATTTCCTAAATTAACATGGAATTTCCTATCAACGCAGCACCCTGTATGCCTATCCAAAATTTGGAAACGACTCAAAAAACTTCTAGAAGAAAGTATTTCTAAGTATAACATTAGTGAATTTCTAGTTACGAAAATGAAAAGTTTTCGGAATATCATATACTTGTGTGCTCAAAATCATCATACTCGTAACTTATTGATCTATCAAACCTAGGGGCTTAGATGTGATCAAAGTGAACATCGAAAATTTTATATTAACGTTCAGAAGAAATGAAATTTCAGGGCCAAAACCTGCTATCTTGCTCTTTAGCATAAATTTTATCACCTTTAGTCTTGTATCATACACCTTTCCAACTGTAATAAGAATATCGATCGATAAATCTCAATATATGAAATACCAATTATTTAATTCGGGTAAAAACTCGAAACACGAAATATTTTCCCACTTTTGAAATATAACTAAGTATTTGGTAATAATTAATGTCATATTTTCGCTATTATGTTAAGTTGATAGCTGATATTTCGGTACGTATCGATACATACAGGGTGGACCAATAGTGCATATTCTGTGGATAGCACCTATATTAATGCAGATTTTCAGTTCCGTTGCCTACCAAACTAATGCTTAACTCCTAAAATTTTAATTTTAATTTTATCAACACTATCTGATTATTTTAAATAAGACAACACCCAACAACAACAATAAAAAGAAACAGATAAAACAGCGACATCCTACGATCGCTTCTTGACCTGACGTTGCAGTAGGATAGACAAAGTGAAGCGAATTTGCTCCTAATAAGTCCCCCATGCAAGGCGGCCATGTTTGCCGTCAAAGCATTATTAAAGTTTTAAAAACTTTTGTTGCAAATCGTTTTTGATTGCAGTGAAAACCTCGAGCAGCCTCTGTACAGCTATTTTTTCAGCCCTGTTTTTGGTCTGCAGTGGGAATGTCGAGCTACGTCTCTGCTGATGAAGACCCAAACAGTGCTGAAACAGCTGTACAGAGGCTGCTCGAGGTTTTCACTGCAATCAAAAACGATTTACAACAAAAAATTTTTAATAACAATAAAGATATCAATAAAAATAACAATAATAATACAAATAACTATAACATGTGATTGAAATGTGAATCAATCTCCTTGTCATAGAAAGCAATTATGTGAAGAGGTCCATGGTTATCATTTTGAAAATTTTCTGTATTGTTATTATTGTTATTATGATTATAATTCAACAGAAATTTTCATTGCTATTGTTATTGTCGTTTGTTGCGTTCCTTAATCTTACTTAAAATAATCAAGAAAAATAAAATTAAAAAATAAATAAATATGCATTTCGTTTGTGATGTCATAAATCAAATGAGTGTCATTTTTAAAAGACTAGAAACTAGAAACAGTCTCAATACAGATTTTTTTTATTAAAATCAACTAAATTATAGACAAAATATTCCATTGGAAGATGGAATAAATGCTGATTTATGAATCTACGATTTTGACATCATACTGTATGTAGACTTGTTCTGTTAACACCTACTGAACCCTACATCATATTTAATCAAAGACGTATTAAATTCAGTTATAAAATATAGGGTATTCCATTTAAACTAACCGAGTAAAATAAACATCGAAGTTATGAATCACCCTGTGTAAAATAATAGGACTATGTTCGAGATGGAAATTGTTTTGTCTTCCTAGAGGTTATGGAACGTTACTGTAAAATTTAAATGCCGAATTTTAATAAACATCTAATTTGTAAAACATCAAATAATAGCATTTTTTTACATTGAAATGTCAATATCTCAAAAACTATTAGGTTTAGGTACATAATATCCTTATAATAAATGTATCTGCTCTTAAAGACGAATCGAAATAAACTATAATATACAGTACGTTCCATTAAAAAAACACATCTATGGGCTAGTACAGCCACACAAAACACTCTATATAATTGTAACTAATTTTAAATCAAGCATCTACACCATAGGTAAGTAATAGCGAAAACAGATTTTAAAAATCTGCATTAATATAGGCGCTATTCACCGAATACACACTATTGGCCCACCCTGTATAAATTATTCGACATCAATCGATTAGTATTTCGATATACCGACAAAGCACTATTTCTATTAAACATAGGAGGATTCTTCGATACACATTGTAAGTATTCGTGATTTGTTGAAGCTAAAAGGCTTCCCCAACCCTACCTATCAATTATCGGCATCGAAATTTTTACACTTTGACAAGCATATGCAAAACAAGTGGACGTGAACTGGTAACAATCTTTCTTTATTTTTACCGTGCCGTTTCCTGTGGGTAAATTTTTTAGGATACTCAGTTATGACAGGGCCAAATCTGTATATTAGATATCTAAGTACAGTCTGCGTAACTAATAATGTCGTAGGGAAAATAGTTTACGAGGACAAGTCTATCTTCTTTTAAGTTTACGCACCAGGGTCGGACCGCAATAAATGTAACATCTGCACTATTTAAATTTTCTGACATGCAAATACAATAATCGGAAAAGAGTTTCGGTGTTGTTATTAAGCTGGGATCACTCATGCGGCATTCGCTTCAATCTTTCGGCTTCTCTAACTTAGATTAAATAACGCAAAGGTATAACTAGAATTTATTGTTTTCATCTATTATAGTTCTTTAAACGGTTTAGGTCGCGACGTCCTGCATATTGCATTTCAATCTCAGTTTTAAATAATTATTTCAATACATAATTTAATTAATTAATTAATTTAACAATTAATTCAGCGCTAAAGTACTGCAACAAAAGTTTTATAAATGTTTCGTTAATGAATTCGAAAACTGGAAGTTACAGTATTATTTTCATTTTTCTGGATACTTTCTAAATTTGATTTTCTTGGATCCCAAATTCAGGGAATTTTATTTATTTAGGCTGGCAACCAATGGGCATATGCGTATATATTGTTACATCCGGCACGCAACCAGATCTATTTTTAGCAACAGTACGCCACCTTGCGTCACAGAACATGACCGGAAACTACTCGATAATTCTAGCATGTTCGGGCAATAGAGGGCTCTGTTATATAAGCCGACGATCCGCCAGAAGTAGTTAGTTAAGATAGCCAGCGAAGGGTTCGTACCTCGAATAAATAGAAAGTACATTTTGTGAAAGTGTTATTTGATAGAGAAGCTCATTACTACTCTGTTAATTGTGTAAATCGACAACTTATAATTAAAGTGTTCTGAAATTTAACGACTATAATTTGTGAACCCCCAAATTCGTAACAATATATTCCAAATTTGCAATACAAGGGTAAACAAACTCTTTAGTAAATTGTTAGTAATAGAAAAGAATTGTTTGATATTGGAAAAGAAATGGGGAGAGCATTAGGTCAAAGAGATTCGTCTGTTGCCACAAGGGCATACATTTGTGTTCAAGTAGCATCCGGAACATCAATACGTATTTTATCAACCATGTGATTGTAAGATGTTAAAGTATAACCATATTACCTCAACTAAGTAAAAGTATTGATACCTTTCATTAGAAGAATAAATTATTTTCGGGCGCAAAGGAATATTTCGTGCTTTGAAGTTGATATTGTATATTTTGAGATTAAATATAACGGAGGTTAGTGTCCTTCACGACCCTATCAATAATTATTATTGAGGTTCGTGGTAATCAACCCCTTCGATTCACTATTTCTTAAAGGAAATATACTGTAATACTAATTTTTGCGTTTTTACTTTCCCTACGGCATTATTATTTACCTGATAGTACATATGGAAATTCCATAGTCACTTTTCTGTCTTGTTTCGAATTCTTTCCTGAACTTTACAAATATTTCTGGGGCAGACGAGTAGCACAGCGGTTAGCCTACCCGACTAATAAAGTCGAGCCACTGTCGGCGTGGATTCGAATCCCACAAGGGCCGTGGATGTTTGTGTTATCCGCTGACCCAGATTAGCAAACCAAGTAAATTGTCTGGAATATTGATCCATAATAAGAAAGAAAAAAAAAAAGAAAGACAAATATTCTTAACCGAGCGGCAGAACGGAGTAACAACTTCAATAATCACTTACGAAAATATATCGTACTTCCAGAAACAAGATGTAAGATGTAACTGCGCCACTACTGAAGAAAATACTGATAGATTTTAGCCATTAAGAACTTAATTTCGTATGTACGGCAGAATAAATACAGACCTGTACAAACATACACACTATAAAACCGACATGAAAGATCGGTCAAGTCGTTTGCTTTTGCCCTCAGGTGTATAATTAACTGGAACACGCTTAAAATAAAAATTTTATTGGCTCTTAAATACAAATATTTTTAAAATATATCCATCTTCGCATGCCTCATTCAGGTACAGTAAAAACAACCGCTCCTCATTATAATTTTTACGACAAATATTGCGGGCTTATATGAAATTTAAATATTAAGATATTAGAGCTTTACTTTCATATCACACAATATTACATAAATTTTTATAAATTGACACCATACTAAATACGAGTAAAGTCCTCAACAAATAGATGAAACACTGTGTACCATTGAAGTAAATTACAACGCAAGCACACATTTTATTTATATTTTATGATACTTCTAGAGCATGAGCATAAAAAAGGGAAATAACAGTAATAAACGACATTGATGATGATTGGAAAGTATTCAGAAAAATGTAAACTAAACATTAAACAAATGATTTCTAAATCTAAACAAAATTACAAACTTTCCGTTTGTTTACATATTTACGTATTTTTTTTTTTTTCATTTAACTTTAATAATTATCATACCTGAATTACAATAACAATGACATAGACTATACATAATACAAGCAGTTTATTTTTATCTTACACTAAGTACACAATGTTTCATTTAAATTATTGAATTTGTTTTTAGGAATTTGCGTTTCATACACAGTATTTATTTGATTCTATAAATATATAAAAATGTAAAGTTTCCCTGTCGAATGTGGCAGTTTACATCTTTGCATATAGTGCCAATTTATTTATATTTATGTACGCCGTTAACTTTAGGACTTAGCTCCTTCTTCCTTAATGCTAGTTAACACCATATACTAGTTATGACCAGATACCTACAATAATTTAATTAATTTAAAAAAAAGAAAACTCAGCCGGGGTATTGCTATAATTATAATAAAAACAAAATCAGGCACGGAGTTTATTTAAACACATTTTCTTTTGTATATACTTAATAATATATACAAAAATATCAAAAATAACACTTAAATCTAGTATTGTCAAAATATATATTATTCATTGATTTTATTATTGTGCATTTGCTTGAATAAATTTAAAGTCTCTTTTGCAATTACAACAATTTTTAATAAATTAAGTCTCTTGTGACTCTACTTAAATAAATTTATATTTATAAACACATACAAAATTGCATTTAGCAGTAATTGTCTCTTTTGGATGAAGTGTGCACCTGCCATACATAAAATATAACTGAACACCCGTACACTGCGTGATGTGTTCTGCTTACATACAAAATTAGTTCAGCAGGATTAACTTTCGCAAAAAGAACGTTACATCGTAATAGCGAACGACGTACAATACGAAAATAACTCACCAACAGCCTAATCTAAAGATCTTTTCATCACTTTACTTACAATTAATTATACGATCCAAAATATACCGAATTATATATTTATAATTTATGTATATAATTGAAAAAATGAGTTATTTGAAGATTTGTATCTCCGGGATTTATACACCTATATGAAAATGTTAAACAAAACTCGAACGTATATTTTCGCCTAATTCCTTGTGTTATGGCTTGTAATTAATAGATTTACATTCGTTATTTTGCTGCATATTTACATATCACCAACTTTTTATGTATTTCAAATGACACACCCTGTGTGTGACATCGCTTCTAAAATTTTACACATTTTCTGTATACTTAATTCTAACCGTTCTTGAGATATTTAAAATTTTACCTGAAAACTACCATTTCTTTAACCCTAAAAAATGATACAGATTTAGTTGATACTTAAGCATATTATAAACCATTGTTAATTGCGTTCATTTTCGTTGGCATCATTAATTCATTCATTTGTTCATTCATTCTGCTTAGATAAAAATAATTTTATAGCACTTTCGACTGACTGCACTAGTGTGTACTGAGTGCATTTCCATCTCGATTCAGCTTTATATAATACCACGAAATAGAGATATCCTGAGTGCACACCGATGCAACCAGTCGAAAACGCTATTAGCTTAAAAATTAAAAAAAAAAACTAGATCTTTCTCGGTATGTTCAGTAGTTACCAAAATATTACTCGAGAATAAAGATTTGGGTCATCTGTATTTCAATTTTATGTCTAGGCCCATTCTTATAAACATAAAATTTAAAGTAAGTTACTTTAAGACATTTAAAAACTTTATTTGATTTCTTATTCTTAAATGAAAGGGATCTTTAGTTCTTTTATGACAAACTAAATTAAATTCGGAGTCGCAATAAGAGTCGATTCGCAGTCGAAGTCGAAAGTTTTATAGAACGACCTTCATTGCGTTCTTTCGGTTTTAGAAATTTATTTATTTGCTTATATTCACGCCAAATTTGTTTAACTCCACCGCAGAAATTGAAAAGCCCTAAATGAAATCATTCCTCTACAGTTTTATTTCAGCATATTTCATATTCTTGAAATTTGCTTTGCTATAACTGTTTCTATTTTAAGATTAAAATTTATTTCATACGAACGCACATTCCACTGAAAAATAACGTCTGAAATCTTGTTTGTTTTTTTTTTTTTAAATAATATCCTAATCAAATTTTATAGCAAAATAACACTTATTATAAATCTCATCGATCACTTTTATTTTATTTTTATTCTCACCATTTTTAAATAAACATTCTCAGTTGTCCTTTCCTGTTTTTTGCTGTTCGATTATAATAATCTTACTTCTTTCAAAACTTCCTCTTTTTTTTCCAATTTTTCACTTCTTTCTTTGCTTATGTTTACGTTTATTTACTTATTTATTCATTCATCCTCATTGATATTTAAAAAGATTTATTATTTTCTCTTTTTCACTGACATTCTCATATTTTCCTTTTGTTTTATAGAGTTTTATGCATTATTAAATCTATAAATCATTTCATTTTTTGTCGAAGTTCTTCTATTTCATTTATTTATTATCATAATCTTAATTCCTCCTTTTCCAGAACTTTGTAATTTTTTCTACATTAATCAGTTGTTGAGTCACTTCTTTTCTTGCTTGCGTCTAAGTTTATTTAAATAAAAATACACTGAGACTATTTTCAAGTTCTTGCTTTACTTGTATTCGTTGTGTTTATTGTTTTAAGTTTTGTAAATTTCACAAAATTTTCAGGTTTTCTTTTTGTTATTGTTCTGGACATTACAGAAATTCCTGCAATTCAAGTTTTGTTTATTTATCAAGCTTTTTCTACCTCGTTCTGTGTTCTTGTTTTTACCAAGTATGCTGAGCACCACTCTTAGTTTTCATAGCGCCTATTGACGAATAGCTATACCTGCTTGAAATCTGCGAATATAGGGTTCAATCAAGGGTACATAAGGCTCACTTTCGCACCGAAATCCAGCGCCACCCTGCGTATCATGCTTATAAACAAAATATCCGTATTCTGCGTCTTTATGGTCAAAGGGTTCAGTCCTAAATTAGGTTTGCAAATAAAGAGGAGTTATACACGATTCATTGGAGATAAATTTCATAGTATGCGTTGAAATATTCCACCTTTTTTAAATCATAAAATCAGTAAATTTCCCTCAGCTGATTGTTAATTTGTGAGAAATCAAGTTGCTGTTCGTGACGTGTACATAATAGCATGCGTTTAGGTTATTGCGATGGCTGAGACTTTTATTAATAAGCGGCAAACTGTTTTTATTTTCAAAGATCACTGCACCAAAGAACCATTGAGTAACATTTTCTAAACTCAACACTTCAATTATCATATGAACTCAACATTCCATGCGGTGTTTGGGCGCTCTTATCAGAGCCTTTATAACTGAGCAATTCTCATGTATTCTTCTGCATTGTGCACAACTCTCTTTTTTTATTTCTTCAAACATTTCCTTCCATCTTTTTGTATACAGTTTTGTCTTTCCCCTGTCGAATTCTAATCGTTGCTAAATCCTCTTCCACTTCATCAGTCCGTCTAACTCGAGGTCTTCCCTGCCATCTGCCTCTTGCTCTAAGTACGTGACCAAAACACCTGCTCTTTTTTCGCAGCTCTACAGTGTAGATATTTTCCACACATTTTACTGGGACCAGGATGATTCTCAAAAGTTTTCGTTCAAATTCCAAAATTCATTCTGTTCCTTTTTGTTGAAGTTATGGCTTAAACGATTTTTACGTCACAATAGATTTAATTACATTTTGCAGACTTTTTCGATTGATAACTTCGTCAGGAAATCGATAGTGAAACGTTGAGTGTCTTTCCATTTATAATTTTGTCCGGTTTAAGATTAAAAACTTTTTACTTGCAATTTTCATCGGACAAGAATCAACTTCATTTGTAGACTTTTTGCTTTGTTCGTTTCGTTAGAATCCTATTTTGAAAATTGCTTTTGCAAAAATGCCTTAATTGTCTATTTGTATTTTTTTTTACTTCTCCTGCTGTATTTTTTTTTAATTCAAAGTTTCCGATTCTAATTCTTCCTTGTGTACTATCTCTCCTTCCACATTTCATTGTTTTGTCTTACTAGTGTTTATATTTAACTTTATTTCTTTGCATTTCTCCTCTGGCGTAACTCTTATTACGGGTAATAGTCAAGTTTATTTCTTACTGCTCTAGCTTATACTTCACGTTACGTTATTTTAAATCTTATTCAACGATGTTCAATCGACCTCGTATGATCCCTGTTTGGCCTCGATTTGTCGGTGGATTTTCGAGGTCTTTCCAGTGCGGTGAGAAAACTGCTTTAAATCAGTCGGTACATCGACTTAGCAGAACATTATGGATGGGTTGCACTAACGCAACATCCCTGTTAACTAAGATTAAACACACAGCATTCTAAACTTTAATTCGAGATTAACTTTAATGGTGTCGACGCAACTGGGGTGATTCTAATTAAAAAAATTCTAATTTTGCAAACTTAGGTTCGGTCTTTTATTTTCCAAGTAAATTTACCAGCCTTATGATAAATGTCCTTGGAAACCACTGTTAAGAAGTTTATGGAGCAAATAAATTTAAAAGGAGGTAAGAAGACCGGGCCTTAATAGAGTAGTTAAGAAACCTGTACTTAAATCGTAGTATGATTTTCCAGTGTCAGTGCGAATTTCTTCAAAAAACCAAAAATATGTATTATATTTCTTTAAACGTAGATACCATCTAGGTAAGGTAGCCATTTTTGAAACCAGTTTCCTCGTATGATGCCTAAGTACCACAATAATAGTACATGACTTTTATGTTCAGTATAACAACAAATCTAAAACAGAATACCGGAGAAAATAGGAAGTCTGTACCTCGTTAAGAGGGACGTTTGGTTACTTTAAATTCCAGAAAAAAAACTATTGTCTCGTTTTTCAAATTCACCACTGTACTCTTTTTATTTCAATATTTCTAGTTCAGTTTGTCTAATATGCGTACGCGATATCACTTACATTCAGAACGGGTTGCTACCTAAGATATAATTAATTTAATTATACTTACATATACCATCAGTTTGATCTAAGGAATTTAACATTATAATATCATTATTTCATTGTTCGACAATGACGATGTTAAAAACTTTTAAATGGCGTATTTTTAATACTCGCCCTTCGAGGGCGAAAACCATAATTACTTACACACGAAAAAAATTACAAAACTTGAAAACAATGGACCGTAAAAATTTCTCTACACAAAAAAGTAATTTTAAAACAATGAGCGAGTCTGAATTCATCGAACATAATGAGAATGTATTATTATTGATTAAAAACAAGGGTGACAAGTTCCATTTTGTTTGTAGGGACAAAAAATTTAACGTTTAAAATCTCATATCATCCAGTAATGTACAGTCGCGCTCAACTAAATCGATAGCCCGGTACGTTAATTGTATTCTTGTATTCTTGTTATTCTTGTATTACTTGCTCCACAGAGAGACGCAGAATTATAGAGAAATACTTATCAATTCATGGACGCAAATGTACAATTTGAATGACATCAAATCTGTAAAGCACTGAAATTATTGTACGTACCTTGGCCATTGTGATTTCTTTTTCCTAAAGATATATAAATGTAATAGTAATTGTATAGATAGGTATATAATAAAAATTTTATACTGCTTAACAACATTAGACTTTACATATCACTTTTAATACAAATACAGTCTCTACGTCGACATCGTCTAACATAAAAATACTAAGTAAAATATATTGCCTTCTGAATATACAAAAAAACAATCGAAAATATTACAATTACAAGTACGGTGAGTATGTCCGGATTTTTCTGACTTAGCTGGTGCTTTCTAGTTTCCCCTAGCTTTGTGGTGACATATTCCTGGACTGCGGTGTGTCTGAAATTCGAGTTCCTTGCAGTTGCGTCCACGCTATACATACAAGTTGGTTAGAAGCAGGCTCAGATAAAGGTCGGCAGTATGCACAACCGCAGCCGAGCTTTTGAAGTGACGTCAATAAATTCGTGACCCTGAAATTATATTATTTTGGTTTGGAAGATGAGAAATATTTTTTCATGCAAATAAAAATTACAGGATGAATGAAGACAGCATTGAGGCTGCATCTCTGAACTGCAGAAAAAAAAATTGATCATGAGGATGATTGAATAACGAATGCCCATGCACTAGACCGTACGAACAGGAAACAAGTTTGAGCTTCTGCTTGTTCACCATTCGAAGTTTTATTATTATGTATTATGCATTGTTAATAGTTTCCTAATATTATACCTATATCTAAAAAAATTATTTTAAAAGTTTAACAGGCTTGCATTCAAATTAAATTCAAAAACAAAATTATCAGAATTAGAGTAGTAATTATCGAGAACGGTCGTTGATGTTGAAAGCGAAATATAAAAATAAATTCAATCGTTTATATTCGAGCTGCCAATATTCATATTTTATTGGAAAATGAAAGGTTAAATTTAGATCTTTGAAAAGCCCACGTATACATATGTACATACATAATTATGTACGAATCCCACCCGAGTTTCGTATTTACATGTAGGAGAGCTTTCATATTTAAGTTTGAACCGAGTTTTTCCTTTTCCATTTATTGATTTCTGAATAACTTTGAATTTATTTGAATTATGAATTAAAACATGATCACATCATCATGCATCGGAAGGTAACTGTCTGAAAAATTCTTTTGATGTATCATATCTCTGCATACGCTCATAAAACATAAGATTATGAACAAAGTTATTTCATGTTAAATCTCTACTCTTCGAAGTGTATACTACTAAAAATTCCTAAAAATTAAATTAGGACAATTTTTGTGGAATGTTGACTACTTCGAGAGTATTAGAGCACAGAGCAAATCGAGTTGAAGGTTTGTTGGTTTTTCCAATTGCCACAAATCATGCTCTTATTACTGCTAATAAACTATAATTGTATAAATTGAATTCAGAAACAACTTACAATGTATCTATAACTTCTCATTCATCGATTAAATCCTTTCCCACGGACTACTATCAAAACTTTATTAGGAAATGCGATGAAATACATTCAAATAAAAAGGAAAAAACAAAATTAAAAAATCTCACCACCCTCGAAAATCTACTTACAAATTGTGAAAGTAATTTCAATTATTTTTGCTAGTACACATACAACTAATTATTTTTCGAAAAGTAAAAGTACCATTACTTTTATTTTTTTTTAATAAAATAAATAATAAAAGTAGTCATGCTAGCAAAGCAGTTGCCCATCGAAGTAATAACCCGACTTTGAGTGCGTCATCAAGTGTACAACTTTAATGAACGCATGCTTTTCACGGCCTCAAACTAGTCAAAAACTGCTGTTGGAACAGACTTTTAAAGAAACGATCAAATGGAAATTGACTTCAAAAATGGAAGTCTTAAGGAGAATAACACTTGGAAATTGATTAGTAGAGAAGAAGTAAACGTTACAACATACTTATAAGAAAATATAGAAAACGGGACTTGGCACATGCACTGGTGGAAGGAGCGAATAGGAGCGGGCGGTCGTGCCTTTACGTCCTACGTTGATTTCAATGTAGTAGGTATGTGATTCAAATCAACGCAGGACGCGAAAACTCGACCGCCCGCTCCTACCCTTCCCTTCCACCGGCACATGTACCAAGTCCCGTTCTGTACTTATACAAGTTTACAAGTTGTAAGGCGCTCAATGTAGAAGACGACAATGGCACGCCTTTTTCGAGAATTTCAAAGCAAGGAATGGATTTCGAAAATATTTGAATTGTCGTCGGGAAGCAAAAATAACTGTCATGAAATTTGACGGTGAAAGATTTGGAAAATAATTCAAAAAATTGCAAACTAAAGAAAATATTGCATTCCTTCCGCCAAGCACCACTATGCTAGAACATAATTCTTTCAGAACTCCTAATAAAGAAATGGTTGCACAAAATTGCACCAAAATCAAAACCTTCTCCTCGTAAACTATGCAGATGATGGCATATTGGAAGCAAAATAAAAATAGGTATACCAATTGTATAGCTAAAGTCCGAAAAAGAAGTTAAAAAAATCCAAAATCAGAAAGGAAATTAAAAGTGACTGTTAGCAAAAAGTGTACACAAATTTCAAATATTACATGAAGTTTTATGTATTGAATTGTAAGTAACTAAAATTATAAATATACTACCTTACAAAAAATTGTGTCTGTGTTTTACAAAATACAAAAATTAATTAAAAACATTAACAGCTCTGCACCTGAAATTGAAGCACCGCCCAGCTAGCAGAGTGACGTCGGAATTACCGCATTTTTAGGTCATTTTACGTCATTGACGTCATTTGTCCCGAAAGTGACATCAATATTACCCAGTAAGTTTATTATAAAGAAATAACTTTTTATAACTTTTGTAAAAAAGTCATTTCACATTTTTATTCACTTAACGTTCCATTCTTTTGTGAAAAATTCTTTCCACTCAGATTTAATGCTTTCATTGTTACACATTTACCTTTTTACAATATAAATTATGTTGACGAAATTAATAAAATACTATATAAATTTTGACTCTCAACACTGAACAAAAGAACATCATTGTATAAAGAAGGCGCAGCAACGTTGGAATAAGAAATACCGTTACGTAGATTTGGCTGCAACGTGAAGGCAAAACAAGACACTTGTTGACTTTGTTGTCATTATCACGTCATTATGTCGTTTGTTTACGTCACAATTGAACTGAACAAAAGAACATCATTGCATAAAGAAGGCGCAGCAACGTTGGAACAAGAAGTACCCCTAGGTAAATTTGGCTGCAACGTGAAGGCAAAACAAGACACTTGTTGTTGACTTTGTCGTCATTATCACGTCATTATGTCGTTTGTTTACGTCACAATTGACGTCTAAGGTACGTTACCTATATGACCTCATATATCTTGACTTATAAAGTGATTGAGACGTTATTCAGACGTTTTTTGGAAGTTAGAATGACGGCATATTAGTAACAAAGATGACGTCATCATAACGCCCTTTTCATGTTACTCTGTTAGCTGAGCATGTTTATTTTTTATACGATATGTACAAAGTATGGCACAGTATTTCGTATAATGGTTGAGACAAAGGAGCAAATATTTTGGTTAGAAAGACTGTAACGGAAAATGTT
The DNA here is from genome assembly GCA_036172665.1 of Prosopocoilus inquinatus. Taxonomy (NCBI): domain Eukaryota; kingdom Metazoa; phylum Arthropoda; class Insecta; order Coleoptera; family Lucanidae; genus Prosopocoilus; species Prosopocoilus inquinatus. The sequence goes on along the minus strand of CM069876.1, from coordinate 26,172,619 downwards.
ACATTTAATAAATTGCGCAGCTTCTTCCACTTCATTGAAACGGCAGTGATTTTGAGTTATCTTTTCGACATAGAAATGTGAAAATGTTACAATATACAATCATTAACAGGTTTGTTCCAGTCTGACAGAACCGTAAAAAAGAGTTGGCCACTGAGGTATTGAGTTGAGCGATTTTAACAACACCATCAAGGGTACAATTTTGATGAGTACGTGTTTATCATGGTTTCAAATTAGTCGAAAACTACTGATGTGATGGAACAAGTCCAACATGTTTAATACCATGAATTTCCTTCTCCCTTTACCTTTCCCGTTATGACCTTCGGTTTACAATTTGGTTTCTAATCGATTTGAATGACACATTTTTAAGCAAAAGCTTTTGCGTTTCTACAACTCCTTTCTCTTTAAAACAAAAAATAAGTAATAAACTGTATGTACTTCTTCAAAATAACAAATACAAACAAGAACGTTAAAAATCATACAGTCGACTTTTAATTCATTCTTCTTAAGCAGAAGCCTGAAATTTAAAGCAATTGCACCTTAAAGTTGTTATTAGTCAGCATCTAGTTATTCTTTCATCCCCATAACATAATAAGGAAAAAAAATGATGACTTTTGTAACAAAATTGACGTCCTTAAAGCAAAAATCTGTGGTTGAAGCATGCTTTTTCACACGTGCAATAACAAATATAAATTTTATGTGTATGATACGTTGAATATCCCCAAACAAAAATTAACACATATAGAACAGAACACCCCGTTTAATATTTGTTTGCGTTTTGTTTTGATACCTGCAATTTACGGCAAAAATAGATTATTATTCTGAAATTTCAACTACGTCGCAATTCTATAAATTTCATTAAAGAAGCTTTGAAATATTTAATAATAAACCATACCATATCTGGCGTTACTCGTGCGTAATTAATTAATAATAATAAGAAAAAAATATTACTTATTCGCTTAGCAAAGCTAAAAAAATGCTAAACTTACCCATTTTTAACCGATATGTGAATTACTAGAACACAAAAAATGTATAAGTAAAAGATACAGTAAGATATTTTGCTTAAAACTAAGTTACATTTTATCAAACTTCCTAATGCATCAAAAACTAATCATAGTAATACAGTATAACCCCTTTAATCCGAATTAATAATTGCACTGGTGATCCGGATTATCGAAATGTTGGAATTATGGAATAAAAGACAAAAGATATAAGTTGCTTTACTTTACTTAACTCACATTCGGTAAAGCTTTAGCTTCCTATGATAGTGGTATCGTAATGTACCAGTCATCATACATATATGACAGTGAATGACGTTACATAGCGTTGAAATATGGCGACATATAGCATTGACAAGTAAACAAAAAGAAAACCAACGAACTGTATTTATTTTACATGTTTCTTAATAATCTGACTTGTTTCTACATTACTAACACATTTAAAAATGAAAGATTCCCTAAAAAATCCAAATGTTTCAAAAAAATTCTTCTACATTTTCTTACGTGACGGTTACGTTTCTAGACATAATATGTGCTTAACGTCATGAGCACGTTTTTAGTGATGTTATTCGCCGCTACTTTGTTCTACCGCTACCCTACGAACCCGGGGCTTAGAGGTTAAATATACTAATGAACACTGAACAGTGAATAAGCAGAACATTTCTTGGAAAAAATGAATTAAAGGGATCTCTGGCGGGAATGACTTCGCTGTTCGGATTAACGAGATTATATCCGTTATGCGGATTGTGGCTTCGAATTTCCGGTGTTTGGATTAGGGCATGTTCAGATTGTAGAAGTCCTACTGTACTTAATCATTTTATATGTTGATCCTTCCAGTATTGTTATTAATTGTATTTAAACAGGAAGCTTCCATTTATAGAGCGTACTTACAATTTTAATCAGCCCTTAGATGAGCACCTTAATCAGATGCGCATTACAAATTAAGTACATCTGTAGAAACATAGTAGATTTCGAAAATAAATATAACTTGACTACTATCAAATCCCATTTGTTGAAAATATAAATATTAACTAAAACAACATCGAAATTTCGAAAATATTTGATTATCAAACGATAGCATTGGACGAACACAAAGATTGTAGATCACAGACCTACAATTGTTGGCGCGATTTGCACCAATTATTATTTGTGATCGCATGCATTATTTATTAATTTTGAAGTAAATTAATCATTACTACAAAAAAGTACCTATTTCCGCCTTTTTCTTTTATTTTTATGTTATAACTATGTATCATACTGTTTCTTGAGTAAAACTGGCTATCTCTTCCTTTTAGCTACAGATACACTTTTTGACAAGAACAAATAAAGTCTTATATTACATTTAGGTATGAAATGCTGCAGTGTTGAAATCTTTTTTATAAGCGATGGTACTCATAACTTCGAAATGAAAGGAGCGCTTAACGCGTTCCACCCATCTAAGAAAGAATTGAATGGGCTTGCGCAAATCCGTAACTTACCCTATCTCTGAAGTGGAGAAGGCGTGGGAAAACTCAAAAGGTGTTATGGTTAAGGGCGCCGCCCAGCAATGTTTATGCAATCCAGAAGAATCGGAGATACACAGTCAGGAAAGTATATCCTTGTTCGTCCCCGAAAGATACAACTCCCCGGGACACGCTTCTTCGTTGGCATACCCCCAAATGGCGATCGTTAAAGAATGCAAAAGAAAAGGAGAACCCAAAAAGAATGCACTTTCCTTTATTTGAAACCCCTCCCAAAAGATATACATCCCAAGCAGAGTAGTTATTCAACATATAAATCCTAGTTCGGTCAAAAAATAATTCGTTTATTAAAGCACATACCTTAGCAAAATTCAGTAACAGAACATTAGGGGGGTACGTGGGGTTAACAATACTATTAGAATAATTCCAACTGACGAGGCCTAAACTGAGGGCAAAAAGCGCTTCGACGTCAGTACTCTCGTATCTGCTTAAAAATACCAACATCAAATATATAAATATATGAAAAAAAAAAACCTTTTTGGTCTTACGGACAGAAATTGGTATTATGTTCGTCAAAACTGTCCGCAAATAGACCTATTGAAGGCCTAGGCCGTCTAAATATTTACAAAATGTTGGCAATATTGATATCTGTGGGTGACATTTTTTAAATAACAAGGGATTTGATGTACTGAATAATTTTTTTTAGTTTGGAGTTAAGTTTAGCTGAAAACTTATGTATATAATATGTTGCAGCTTGTTTTATCGAACGTGAGTACGACTCGTAAAGTGAAATTTCTTTATTTTTTAGGTTAGATCGAAGATGTGTTACTTTAATTCGAAATCCGGTATTAGATATTGTGCTGCCAACCTGAATACATACTTCCCTAGTGCAATCTATTTAATTTAATGATATTAATGATATGAAATGATATATTAATGATACAAATAACTATTATTGGTGAAGCACATAGGCCGAAAACTATGTAAATTTTCTATCGCACTTAGAAGGAACCAAAAATTACAACAGTAAACATATGACGTAAACAACAAAAAATACCACCCCTGGCCATGTTGCCCAGCAAATAGCACGTCTCTCTCAGCTGATTTCGTTGCCGAAATCTCCCGTACCCCATCTCAATTCCACGCCACTGACGACACGCACGCCCGAGAGCAATGACGTTACGCAAAATTACGCAGACGAGAAAAAAAATTAGAAGAATTCTCACTCAAAATTACCTCCAGGGCAAGATCTCAGCACAAAGGAAGGGAAGAACGGAACGCTCCCGAAGCACAGACGTAGCTCACGAGGTTAAACAGAGGCAAACACCCGGCGCCAAACTGCCGGTGATTAAACTGCCCCTTACCAGTTGCTATAAGGGATATAACGAACGCGAAGAATAAACGCACGTGGAAAACAGCCAAGTATGAAAATGGAAGAACAAGATGGCGCTTACCTTGCTCGGAGAAGCAAGTCCGAAAAGAATGTAACTTTCACGTCCACAAAACCTATAGAAGAAATGGTCCCACCAACAGCGGGGAAATTACTAACGGAGAGAGTGTATCCGCACAAGACGGTAGGGTAACCAAATCCAACGAAAACTTCGCTTTCACGCATCCAACTCAACCCAAACAAATTTTATAATTTACGCTTTTCCACGATTTATACAAGATGGGATGCGTTCATTTTGCATTTCGATTAATGGACTTATACACATTTTTTTTCTTAATAATTCCATTGAGAGTTGATACCTTATTTCGTTATTTCTAGATCTATTAAATAATTTTAAAACACAAATTGTGTTGATGAAATTAGTTTTAAGTAATCGCTTTGCCATTTCTAAATTAAACACGATAATATTTTTTTCCTTCTCAAAGTTATGGTTATATAATTACAAGGTATTCGCAATGTAAAATTCACAAAGCCTTTTGAGGTAATTAGTAAATACGTAATACTGGCGTTTTTCGGCAACTATGAGTAAAATAGTTAAAATATAAATAATTTATACAAAAATGTCGCAACGCTCGAGTATCGCCAGATCAAACCGTAATTTGATGAAGGTACAAAAACGCTTCTCAATTGTGTAAAAGAACGAAAATAATGTACACTACCGATCGTAAATATTTCCCCTTCTTCTTTATAGTTTCATGTATCAACTTGTGTTGGTTCTTTATCCCTTTTTTTTCAAAAACTAGAATTATTAGTTATTTTTTACAAGAGATTGCATATACATAAAGTCACGAGCAATAAATATTTGTCGTTAGCACTGAACTTGTATTTTGTTAAAACTGAGGAGATTCGTGTCTTAATTTTGAATGCTAGGAATGGTCTCTTAAATATTTAATTTATATTGACACTTTCGTGATAAAACACAAATAAAAATTTCTAATTTGTGGAATTAAAAATGACGTTTTGTTTGACAGTGATTACCAAAATTTAATATTTCCGACTGTACATATACCCTGAGTTTCTTTTTTAATATTCCCATATTCAATTATAGAAAAAAAAAACTTGTGAATGCATTTCAGGATAAACAAAACAAGCTTCAGTAAAACAAATGTGCAGTTATGTCAGTTATGAAATGTAAGGATGTCTCAAATGTTTAAAAAAATACTATGAAAGCATTTGATAATCGTTCATAAGCATCAGTGTTCAAGATCGAGATTCGATGGTGAAGTGAGGGGGGAGGGGGCGTGAAACATAACACGGCTCAAAAGAGGGTCGTGAAACATAAAAGTTTGGAAAACGCTGGCTTAGCGGATTCGCATTAACTAACCCAAAATAGGGGAGTGTCAGCGCTCATCTGTTTTCGTTTTGACCTTCTTTAGACCAATATAACACCTTGCTTTCATGGAAACTCCAAGTTACAAGTCTTCGCAGACAAGGTATTTCGTTGTAATTTTTAAGAAATTGTAACAAGTTCTCCATAACTATATTTTTTTCTTTCGATTTTTCCCTTTTGTTAATTATGTTTCCGAATTTTTAAAATCATTTTCCAATTTCGATCGAAAATGTCAAGCCGTGTGTCAAATAAGAAAGTCATTTGACGAATTAGGAAACATAATGGTCAACAGGAGACGTGGGAAAATCAGAGGAAAAAGACTGTGCAGTTTTAATTGTACCTTCAATTAAATTTGAATTTAATAAAATAAGAATAGGTTTGCCTTTGGTTGTTGAATGAGATACAATACCAATGAAATCGGTACAACATCCGTTATCATGTTTTATTATAAAAAGGAAAGCTGAAAAGATAGAACCAGATCTGATGAAATCTTTAATTACGAAAAAGAATGGGAGAAAAAAGGAGAAGAGCGGTTTCAGAAACTTGTTCCATTTGCAACGTGAACGTAGATGTAGATGTAGTCAGAAAATACTTGACAGTTTTGTAGTTTTAAGTTTCTCCTATTTATCAGCATTAATCTTATCGGTCTCTCAGTAATTCGTAGTGCTTATATCAACGGTTTTTGCTACTTTCAAAACATTTTTGGAAAATAGAAGCCAAAATACAGAACAAGCTTCTTACGTAATTTACAGCCAAGTGCAGATTGGAGACCAAAAATGTCTAGAAATTTAAAAACATAAAATAATTTTTTTTTTAATAAAATGAAAAAATCAATTGAACAACGTTTCATAAAGACAATTTATAATAAGTTTAGATAATTTTAATAACATTGCCAGAAACATTGATAAATATTTATAATCGGTAGTGTATAGCCCATTTCAATAATTAAAAACTCAGTCAAACGTCGCGATGTTTCATTCGGCTTGTAGTTTTAAAGTACGAGACCGTAAAAATAAAGATTACTCCCACGTTCTCTGTCACCGCAATATACAGGGTGTTCTTTTACTGTGTGCAAATTCTTAAACCTGTAATATATCACCATAAATGGCAACTTTAGAAAAATTTTGTGCAAATCGTTTTTGATTGCAGTGAGAACCTCGAGCAGCCTCTGGACAGCTGTTTCAGCCCTGCTTGGGGCTTCTTCAGCAGAAACGTAGCTCGACATTCCCACTGCAGACCAAAAACGACTTGCCCAATTTATTCGCAAATGCGATGTAAGAATGATGAACATATAAAATAGCGACATCTTACTATCGCTTTTTGACCTAACATTGCAGTAGGATAGACAAATTGAAGCGGGATTTGCTCCTAATGAGTCCCCCATGCAAGGCGGCCATGCTTGCTGTCAAAGCATAATGAAAGATTTTAGAAAAATTTTGTGCAAATCGTTTTTGATTGCTGAAGAAGCCCCAAGCAGGGCTGAAACAGCTGTCCAGAGGCTGCTCGAGGTTCTCACTGCAATCAAAAACGATTTGCACAAAATTTTTCTAAAATCTTTCATTATGCTTTGACAGCAAGCATGGCCGCCTTGCATGGGGGACTCATTAGGAGCAAATCCCGCTTCAATTTGTCTATCCTACTGCAATGTTAGGTCAAAAAGCGATAGTAAGATGTCGCTATTTTATATGTTCATAAATGGCAACGATCGAACTCATATGTTCTCAACACAAATTTAATAGTTTTCGAGAAAAATGCAGTGGCAGATTTTCACTAAACCGTTTGAGAACTGCTGGCATAGCTAAAAGTGGAACGTGGCCGCCGCTTCAATTAAGACCCGTAGCCGAAGTAGGCCAGGTTCAGTGCGTTACTTACTTTTGAGCACGATGGACGTAACCCAGACGTTCCGATCACAGCTGATCGATCAACACGTTTACAATTTAAATTAACTTCACTGGAAGTAATTACTAGTTTAAGTATTTTTAAATTAAAATCTAGTGCAATTCAAGAAGCTGCGGTTCATAATTGCCGAACAAATTAAAAGCGAGGTACAAATAAATTGTAATTTGTCATTCCATATTATTTTTAATAGACTTATAAAAATTTACTTTTTTTTCCATGGACCGTAAGTAGTAACACTTTCATAGCTAGCAGAGAGATTACAGTAAAAGTTTATTTACGTAAAAGGGCGAAGGAAGAACATTTTTAACGCGCTTGCCTAATTGCTGCATAAATTTTAAACTTATTCGTCGATAGTTGATATCGTAAAACCTATTACTTCGCTCAGTGAATTAAAATTTTAAATAAAATAATTAACAAAACGATATCGGTGATCATTATTAGGAAACGCTACGAAATGGGTTTTACTGCGGAACTCAGCGCGGGTCTGTGTGTTGGGCGTTGCGACCTTGCAAGCATTTCTCTCTCGCACATATCAATAGTTCCAAACAAGTGGAACCTCCAAAAATTTTTGGCTATAGTACGGTAATCAATGAAAAGTACGCATAGTAAGTAGCATTTCATGTACTTATACGGAGTTTTTTTTTTATTTGCACACAGTTAAAGAACGCCCTGTATTATAATATCGTCCCGTCTCAAATTTACCATACCAGCAGAAACATCTGGCCCAGCTTTTGAAATCCAACTAAATCTAAAATGCTAATAAGCCAAAAGTAAACCTCTTTTCTCAATGCTCCAAGATACTTACTAGTAAAAAGTGGCACCCCAATGTTCGTCTGCACCAGTAATCGGAGTGTACGGCGTCTGGCTTGTGGAAGGTAAACACTGGAAAGCATAATTGGCTCCGTTATTGCTGTCCCAATACTGACATCCTTTGCACTGGAATCGTACTGCAAACTCCAATCTCTGACCAACTGACACAGCATTAGCGTACAGCAAGAAACTGAATTTATCCGAAAAGCCATCGCAAGAATTCTGAACATATACCGCCTGCAAATCCGAATAACTCTTCCACGAGTCAATCGAGTATCTGATATGTACGGACTTGTGAAAATCCAAGTTTCTCACTCGAACCGTCCCCTTAACGGACAAAGCAACAGGGTCGTCTGTGATCGCATTTTCTAAGCACACTTGATTCTCTCGGACTCTATCTAAGAAGTTAATTTGGCCTCCGGGTTGTTGAAAAAGCGGCACTAACATTTTGTCCGGTTTATGACCGGCATTTCTAAATTTGGCGTCTGTCGAGCTCAAAGAACTATCGGATAAGGAGGAACCTAAATCAGCATTTAGAAGATCACTATAAGCAGAATTCGGTATTTTCGGAATTTCGTCCAAGAACGTTCTCACATCGGCCAAGTCAAGCCCTAATACGTCGGCAAATCGAACGATTTTTTTTCGACCGGGGGTTCCCGGTGGTGTTTTCCCCGTTTTCAAAGACGAGCATCTCCTAACTCGCGGCGTTGGCTCTTCCTGATCTTCGACTTCATCATTATTTGGCTGAATGCTCACTTCTACCTTATTGACTGAAGCATTTTCTGATTCTTTGGAGTTATCGAAATCTACCGTTAAATTGTTTTCTATCCTCAACCTACTACAATATGATTCTTCTTCTTTGCTGAGTAATTCGGAATCCGTTTGCGTCGTCTCATTTATACTTTCAATTCCATTAATTAATTGAGTTCCTTGATGAGGAGGTGTCTCGTCAGTAATTTCGTCACTAACATCAGAGTATCCATTCAATATATTATCTTTATTTGAGTCTAATTCGGATTTATTTAACCTAAGGCTTTCGGAACTTCGTTGATTTACATCTTTATTTACATCGGATTTTGAGTCAGTTTCGGTTGGCTGTTCAATGGAAGTATGATCGTCTTCTAACGAATTTCTAGAAACTAAATTTACGTCAGCGTCGGTTTCAGATTTGTTCTCATCTTCACTCTCAGAGATTTTGCTCGGAACATCTTTGGCAATTTCGGGTACTGGATCATCGTGAGCTAAACTACTAAATTCTACCGGGCAATCCCAAAGATCGAGGGTGGAATCTTCTTCACTAACTGTTAGACTTAAAGCAGATTCCTCTGAATAGTGGTTGAATCCGTTGCAGTCTTCTGCCAATCCGTTCACGAGACGCGGGGTTGCTTTTGAGTCAATGTCTGAATCAGGGTCGAAATATTGTCCTTCACTGGAGTCACTGTCGGGGGATATCGGGCGACAATTTGAGTTTAAGGATATCGCGGTAATCTTTGGTTTGGTGTGATAGCAGTCTTCTGAGGGTTCCACGTGTAAATTATCTTTGTTGTAAGTTACGAAGTTGACCAGTTCGGTTTCCGGTATTTCTTCTTCGGGGCTTCCGGGCGAGTCTAGTATGGAAAAATCGAAACACAAATCAGAGTCTGAAGAATGGCGCGGTTGGGAAATCGCAATCGGATTCTCGTTGGTTGCCAACCAGCTGCTTTCGTTCGTAGGACTTCCATCTTGAGAACCAAGGGATCTTAAGCGCGAATGCAGACGGCGAGCAAATGCTTCGGCCCGACCACGACAGGACATCGGCAATATAGATGAAAAACTGCACTTGTCAGAATCTGTTGTCATTGGACGGCAGGAAGCTCTGCAAAGAAAAATTCGACTATAGGTCAATATTTACTAAACCACATTTAAATTGAAGTACACAGGTTTTGTTTCATTATTTTTAATCATTCGTAATCATACAGATCGCATTTTGAATCTAAGAAACATTATTAAGTGGTCTTTTTTAACTTTATAGGAACATCAGGTTTTAGGGGATGTAATTGCGGAAGTGCCCGAATAAAGTTGGTTTTATTGGAATTCACAACCTCTAAGAATTTTTACATATTGTTTCAGCAGAGACGCGCAAATAGATCTAATTTTAGTATGAGTCACCCCATCTTACGTCACAGAATGTTATCGCAATTTCTCATTGGTTCACGATGACGGTAGTAACTTCCAGAATACAAGAATCTATTACAAAAGCTGTACCGGCCCGCCAGTGGAGCAGTTATAATTTAGCAAGCGAAATGTTCATACCTCAAATAGTAGAAAGTGCATGCTGTAAAAGTGTTATTTGATAGACAAGTGTTGCAGCTCATTACTATTGTGTTTTTAATTGTGTAAAGCGACAATTTGTAATTAAAGTATTCTGAAATTAACGACTATAATTTGTGAACCCCCAAATTCGTAACAATGTTTTAACCCTCGCCGCCCGTCTGGGGTCTTTTTTGACACCACGTAAACTAGAATCTATTTTTTTATGTTTATTCCGGGTGTATTGTCACCCCTAGATATGCTTCTATCTAACTTCATAGAACACCGTCACAATTGTTTTTTTTTTTTTTGTTTTTGTTGTAGTAAAACATATTTATGCCACAAAATATGCGTTTGGGGTTAATTTTGACCCCAGGTGGGTAATACGTAATAAATTCTTAGCTACGTTTTTATGAAGTTTGGAATGATGTTTAGCGTAAATTTGCAGTTTTTCATGTTTTTACAAGTTGGGGTTTGTTAGTTGGTTGTTGAAATTTATTCTTTTGTAATTGGAAATAAGATTCGGTATAAACTTATAGTTACTCCTGTTTCTGCAAGTTGTGATTTGTTCGTTGTGACTGTTCATTGTGTGTCGCTGTATGTTTCGTAATTTTGTGTAATATTATGCACAAACATGTAATAATTCATGTTTCTGCAAGTTATAACATGAAACATGCCAATAGTCAATACTTATAAATGTAGCTCCATGGGAAGCGTTCTCATTCAAAGTTTTACTGAGTGATAAGTGATATGAAAATTTATTATGGCGAATTATAATATAAACTTTGCAAGAGGCTACAGTGAAGAACAAGGTTAGATGGATGTATACAATTCTGATTTTGAGATCATAGATAACGAGAGCGATGGTAGTGATGCAGACGAAGATTTCACTGAACTGCAGGTAGTCGAAGCAAATGCAGCAAATCTAGGCAGCTCAGATACTGATAATGAAGACGGGAATGAAGAAGTTTGGATTAGCAAGGATGGAATAATACAGTGGAGTAGTATGGAGCCAGGACGTAAAAAGACACAGTCAAGGAATATTATAAAACAAATTCCTGGTATATCAAAACATTTAAATTTGTCCACCCGCACAGACTGCTTTTGTGCATTTATGACGAACGAAATCATAGACAAAATATGCTTGCACACCAATGAAAGGGCAAATGAACAAAAGGAAAAGAAGTCAAGCCTAAAAAATTGGAAGGAATTACAACGTAGTGAGTTTTTGGCATTTTTGGGTCTAAGCTTGCTTTATGGTATTCAGAAGGGTCACGGGAAAGATCTAAAAGAATTTTGGTCAGAAAAGTACTGTTATCCAATTTTTAGAGCTACAATGTCCAGACATCGTTTCACGAGCATACTTAGCTGTCTACGATTTGATGACAGAGGTACACGACAAGTTAGAAAAGAAGCAACTAAGAACAAGATTGAACCTATAGCTGAAATAACTAATATGTTCGTTAGTCAATGCAAGAATGCTTATATACCAGGTCCAAATATTACTGTGGACGAACACCTGTGTACTTTTAGAGGAAGATGTGGTTTCAAGGTTTATATTCCTTCAAAGCCAGGAAAATATGGTATAAAAATATGGATGGCTGTAGACTGTGACTCTCGATACATTACAAACCTGCAAATATATTCTGGCAAAATAGGAAACATAAAGGAACAGGAACAAGGAAAGCGGGTGGTGTTAGATTTGGTAACGCACCTAAACGGCTCTGGTCGCAATATTACTACTGATAACTTCTTTACTAGCTACAGTCTTGGGCAGGAATTATTGAAACAAAAATTAACTCTTGTCGGAACTATCCGTAAAAACCGTAAAGAGCTTCCTTCCTGTATGCTGCCGTCAAAATTTCGTGAAGAGAAATCATCTATTTTTGCTTATGCCAACAATACATTATTAGTTTCTTACGTTCCTAAAAAAGGAAAGGCTGTAGTTTTGTTGTCTACTCAACATAATAGATTTGACGTATCCGACGAAGAGCACAGAAAACCGGAAGTAATACTAAATTATAATTCCACTAAATTCGGTGTTGATACTACAGATCAAATGGCTAGGACCTATTCAACAAAAAGATCGACAAGAAGATGGCCACTTGCAGTATTTTTTGATCTTGTGGATTTTGCTGGAATTAATGCTTAGTATTATTTTCTGAGCTTGACAATACATACAAAAATAAAACTGGAAGACCCCGCTTCTTACTAGAACTAGGCGAGGAATTAGTAAAACAAGAAATAGAAAATAGAATTCAATATCCCCAATCCAAGACAAGGAAAATTCATAAGGCCATTGAAAATGCAGGGTTTGGAAACTTACTTCAACAATACAAACACCCGGACCTACCACAAAATAAACGAGGAAGATGCAGCATTTGTCCACGGCAAGCAGACAGAAAAACAAATATTTTATGTGATATGTGCAGTAAATTCGTTTGTAAGGAGCACCTTGAAATGCGCACATTATGTTTTACATGTTCTAGTTTAACGTTAGATGACAGTGGCTCAGACTAATATATTTACTACAGCAAAGTATTCACCTCAAATAAATTTGCTTTAAAATTCATTTTGTTTATATAGTTTAGCTTGTATATATAGTTTATATACATTTAGTTTATTAAAGTTTATTAATAACTATCACATACAGATTAATCAATATATATCTTTAAACATTAACATGAAAAATACTTTTTTTATAGCAAACCAACGCAATTTTAGGTTTGGGGTCAAAAGTGACCCCAGACGGGCAGTATGTAATTTTAAGGTAGACGGGCGGTGAGGGTTAAATAAGTTGGCATTCGTTTTAAAGATAAGTAGCCAAAGAAGTACAATTTTCTATGACTGGATGAGACAGAAATTCGCCGCATCCTAAAAATTTCCAAAAATTTGAAAAATCAGTTTCGTATATTCATTAGCGATTCTAATATCATAATTGCTTGCTGTAGTTAAAGAAAACAATATTGAAAAAACCAAACCTCTAAAAGCGAGAAGTACCGTCAACATTGACAACCACAAGAATAAACGCAGTTGCCAACTTTTTTTAATAAAAAAAAGCACCAAATCTAGCTAAATTCAAAACACATAACAGTATTTTTAACTCACCCATTACTGTTTATAATAATAATAATAGATTCTTAAATAATTATAATGGGATACTTGACGCTATCTATGTATGCGAAATCAATCAATTTTCTTTCGAGTCACTTAACTGCGTGATTTCAGTTGAGTAAATGATGAAAATCACTCGTTCTATGCGTGTACAAACTAATTTAAAATGCCAAACTCCCAAATAAATTAAAACAAAATTTTATTAGCAGATAAGTCACAGATTCATTATTAGTGAACAGACATCAAAACACATTTAATTATTGTATTGACTTGCTTTGCCTTCGGTTTTGCTGAATGTGGAATTTAATTTTGATTTGTTTAGAGACAGCTTTCCGTTTTTCAGACGCCTAGAATGAATGATACCCAAATTAAAAGCTAACAAAACAAGTCAAGTTTTAATCAAGGAGGTAATTAATTATCCAGCAAAACGGAAATTACCAACGTAAAATGTCTGATAAATTTTATAGGATTTTAGATGTCAGCTTGTTGTTTACGTAACACAAAGATTCCACTTTTTTAATTACTTAACAAGTTGTAATAATACTTTAACCTTCACTTCAACATGGATGTGAAACTCTTTACAACTCCTTTTAGATACATAGTTTTCTCATTTAAAAATGGTTTTTATGGTAAGGCAATAGTAATTATTGTAATTACTAGTAAGCTTACCTGTGCACTGAAGTCCTTGTTATAAACCTTTTTATTACCGTCAAGACACATAGAGACACGTGATGATTGTAAATGTTGTTAACTACGACAAATACTCGTAGACCATAAAAATTAATTTTAAAATGGGAATACTATACACAAAAGCTTTGAAATAGATCATTTTTTGATACAGTAGAAACCGATTTTTAAAATTGGTCGGTTCGGTTGACACTTAAAAACTAATTTTATTTATTTAAAATGGGAATACTATACACAAAATTTAGCTTTTAAATAGGAGATCATTTTGCGATACAGCAGAAACCAATTTTTAAAATTGGTCGGTCCGGTTGACACGAAATGACCCCGCTTGTTAACAAGTTCGATGAATTGAAGAAACAAGCTCAAATGACTCACTTAATAATAATTCGCACAATCAATAATTATTTTAAACAATTCTAAATTACATACACTGCAAGGAACTTATTTTATAATAAATAGATATCCTCAACAAATTAATATAATCGGGCATTGCACTTTGCACTAACTAATTTATAACTAATTAACAATGAATGGCTAATTTATGTAAAATGTCAGCAAAAGATTAATGGAGTAGTACTGTATTAAATGAAGAAAAACAACCACATTGAAACTCTCTTTCAACAAAGTAGGTTTAAATAACAAGCGTTATTTTTAAATTATCTATAATTTTTAAGTCGCCTTAATAACGCAAAGAGCTTTATTGCATTTTTCACGTCTGGATCGAAAATTATTGTTTGCGATCATGCTTTGCGTGAACTAAGTGACCGTGAAAACAGCAAAATCAAAATAAGTCTAACCACACGTTAGGTAACTATCTACTGCGGTTTCACCTGCACCGTATTTCCTGTCATAAGCAAAAAACAATTCATTAATGAAACTAAAATCAATTTGCATTTTAATCATTTACCGATTTATTATTTGAAACAAGATTAGCACAACTGTGTTGATCGGCACACTCAAAAACTCAAAATTTTATACAACACCTCAGGACTTAAGGGGGCCACACATTTCGTTCAATTCGCGCGAATGAGTCCACATGGACCTGTCCGAACGTGATAAAAATCCAGAGTGTGGAGAAGAAAACGGTACGGTGCAAAATCTGTTTTGTACAATTCTGGTTTGCGCGATTTGGTTTGTGCAGTCCAGTTCGCATGAATTGAACGAGGTGTTTGGTGTGCTTTACTTAAAATTCTATAAAATTCTAAGGGGACCACACACTTCGTTCAATTCGCGCAATTAGTCCGCACGGACCTGTCTAAATATGCTACAAATTCAGTGCGTGGAGAAGAAAATGGTTTGGTGCAAAATCTGTTTTGTATAATTTTGGTTCACGCGATTTGGTTTGTGCACTTCAATTCGTGCGAATTGAACTAAGTGTGTGGCCCGCTTAACACAAGAACAAAATAAAATAATTTGGGTGTTTATTTTTCAATGTTTTTAATTGCAAGAAAAATCTAATTTATTATTTTTTGTTTGTGAGTTTGTAACATTTTATCGTAAAATGTGAATTAATAATCTGTATTTTTATACAAACAAAAAACAAAAAAGTTTGTTTAACCTCTTTTTCAAAAATATTCGAACATGTAATCCATTCAAGAATAACGAGCTTTATGACAGAATGTCAAATATTTAACCACGCTCGGCATGGTTTCTTGAAAAACAAAAACACCGAAACATCAATCCTTGAATTTACAAATGAAGTGTTGAATTATTGAGAACAAAATGATATCGCTTGCGGCTTCTTTCTTGATTTATCTAAGGCATTTGACACGGTAGATCATGACATTATATTACGAAAACTAGAAAATTATGGAATAAGAGTTGTAGTTCTACAGTGGATGAAATATTATCTCTCTAACTGTGTTCAGAAAGTAATAATACAAAATAAGAATGGAATGGATGAATCGTCACTGACTACAATTGAAATTGGAGTGCCGCAAGGTAGTATTTTGGGGCCACTTTTGTTTGTGATATATTTAAATGACCTACCAACTGCGTTCAAAATGGAAGGATGTACGATTTTCAATTACGTAGATGATACCAGCGTACTTATAAGAGGAGAAAATTTTATGGAAATACTACATAGAAGATCAAAATTTATTGAATACTCTGAGCAATGGCATCATTCTAATAACCTCATAATTAACAGCACAAAAACAACTTGTACACTTTTCCAAATCCAAAATTATGATGACACACCCATTGACATATTTGTAAATAATTACAAATTAAAAATTTCTAAGAGTCCCAATTATCTTGGTTTGCATATTCAAGGAAATTTGACGTGAACAACTCATATATAAAATTTACGTAACAAGCTTGCTTCAGTGTGCTTTGCCATTCGGACACTCAGCCAATATACGGAATTCACAGTGCTCAGGACGGTTTACTTTGCTAATTTCCTTTCTTTGTGTCACTATGGAATAATATTTTGGGGCGTAAGTTCTGAAGTCAATAAAATGTTTGTACTGCAAAAAAAGTTATTAGAATAATGTACAAGATAAGTGGTTCGTGCCGAGGTGTAAATAGAAATAATAAACTATTAACTATCTCTGGATTATACATATATAACTGTTTAATTTTCTTAAGGAAAAATAGGCATTATTTTCAAATGCAAGAAAATGGTAAAAACAGCATCTATTCCACCCGCCAAAAGGATACTTATAATTATCCAATTCATAGACTGATGAAATCCGAACATGGCGCCCTTTATATGAGCATGAAAATGTATAATAATTTACCTCCACATTTTAGATTAATAGAAAACCATAGTCAATTTAAAAAAGCTGTTTATAACTTTCTGATAGAACTAGAACCTTACTCTGTAACGGACTACTGCAGAACTTAGTTTTTTTTATTATGTTTTCTGTTAGCACTTTGATTTTCTTTTTTGTTTTGATGAGTATCAAGGTTTTTTGTTTTCCAAGTTAATTTCAATTTTCTTCTAAGAAGCTCCAAGCAGGGCTGAAACAGCTGTCCAGAGCCTGCTCGAGGTTTTCACTGCAATCAAGAACGATTTGCACAAAATTTTTCTAAAAACTTTTATTATGCTTTGACAGCAAGCATGGCCGCCTTGCATGGGGGACTTATTAGGAGCAAATCCCGCTTCAATTTGTCTATCCTACTGCAATGTCAGGTCAAAAAGCGATAGTAAGATGGCGCTATTTTATCTGTTCATCATTCTTACATCGCAATTGCGACTAAATTGGGCAAGTCGTTTTTTGTCTGCAGTGGGAATGTCGAGCTACGTCTCTGCTGAAGAAGCCCCAAGCAGGGCTGAAACAGCTGTCCAGAGGCTGCTCGAGGTTTTCACTGCAATCAAGAACGATTTGCACAAAATTTTTCTAAAAACTTTCATTATGCTTTGACAGCAAGCATGGCCGCCTTGCATGGGGGACTTATTAGGAGCAAATCCAGCTTCAATTTGTCTATCCTACTGCAATGTCAGGTCAAAAAGCGACAGTAAGATGTCGCTATTTTATCTGCTGTAATTTTAGTAAAATATTGTATTTAGTCACTGTAGACTGTTAAGTACGCTTAATTTTACCTGAGTACATTGATTCTGGAAGAAGTGCATTTATATATTCTGAATTATCACAATTTTTCATTTTTGAGATATTCTTTTTTTCAAATTTTCAACCAAATTTTAAATGATTGGTTGGATTGACCGTGTTGTTTTTGATTTTGATTGATGCATGAATTAACTGCAGTAAAATATTTTCATAAAAATCAATAATAATTTTTTTTTTCATTTTGTTACGAACTGTATGAAAGGCACTGTATGTATAAAAAATACTAATGCCTTGATGAAAATAATAAGCAGAATTTATATTTGTATTATGGAAAACTGTCTCACAATTTTAGAATAATACGCTATTATAATTATTGTAGTAAATATTCCTAAGTATTCCTCAGTGAATATCAAAATTAATTTGTAGTGGATCATCAGAAGAAAAAAGGATCTCCTATAACAATCGAAAATATTTCTTATTTCCAAAAATGTCTCTTTATTATTCATCTTAAAATTTTATTTAGACACCGACCGCGTGCCAAATAAAATTGTCCCGGTGGGCTAACTTGGACACACATACCGTAGGTTCGTAATCTCTGTACTGCAACATATAAATAATGCAACACTGACACGTTACGTAATAAAATATAAAGTTTTCTCTCGCAGTAATTTTTGCAGAAATTATTGTGATGTTTTTAAATTCAGATTTATTTCCAACTCTGAAAAATTTTGGAGTAAAGACGTAAAGCTTATTTCACTGGACAGTCAGTAGCAATAATTGTACAACCTGGAGGCGTCATCACTCACAGATGTGCAGTAAAAACTAACACAATTGTAGCAAAATAGCAGGCAGAGACTAAGTGTAGCAAATGTTCTAACAATTGTAGCAGATTCTACAATAAGAATAGCGTCTTGCACGAATATTTCCTAAAATTTATATCTGTTTCCTTTTTTTCTACAACTTTTTCTTGTACTGGTTGGAAGTGTTTTATTCAAGTTCTTTGATTAGGACAGGACGAACGTAGGATATAAATCATTTAGTTATTTGCATCGTTGGCTACTGCCAGGACTAGAGGAAAATTTTGGAAGTCATATCAGGTCAATGCGATAGCTTAGTATCCCTGTCCCTAAATTACGTGTTTTTTTAATTTATTTATTAATTTTTCTTGTTTCGTGTGTACACGATAAGAGATAAGAGAGGATAATTATAAATCATTTATTTATTTTCTTTTATTTTATAAAAATTGTTGATTTTCTTTTAGAGCAAACAAAAGCATGCATAGAGAAAATATATTTTTTTTTAATTTTATTTATCAATGTGTTATGGCATTGTAAAGAAAAGAAAAAAAGCACATTTAAATATTCCAAAGTCTACTCGACGGTCCATTAATTATAAAAAAAAGAACCTGAAGTTGCGGATAATAATTCAAGAACGGAAAGTGAAAAACAATCTAAAAGCATATTTAAATTCTGGTTGAAACTTTGCCTTAAGGAAGGTACAAGTAATAATTTAAAAACTATAACATAATATTTTTTATAACGTCACGTTCGAAAATTAGTTTTACTCTCTGCATTTTACACAAAATTCAAAATGCGTATTTTAGGCAAAAATTGTTTGATTGCATTTCACAGGTGCGGTTATTGATGCGGGTTTGGCGTGATTTGACCGAGGCGACGTTTGCTTGCATTGCAGATCGTCTTTTAAGCCAAGGAACGTACGCAAACGAACGCATACTAATGGGAATTCCATAGAGGAATTCATGTTTTTTAACCTTAATTGCGCTGTATCGGCGTCTTTTCCCGAGAGAAAACGTACTTTATGGCATACGGCACGGGTGGTATAGGGGAAAACTTTATAAATTAGGGGGCAATTGGGATCATTATTATTATGATTGTTAGTTTGTGACTTAGTGGTAACGTTCTGTAATATAATTTGTTAAAATCATTTGTTCGCCAATGTCCTGCGCTACAAGCGGGAGCTCTATAAATGGGAAAACGGAACATAATTGCGTTTCTCTTATAACTACGTTAACTATATTCCTTTTACCCCGCAACATGACTCCAGCATGCCAAAATCTTATCATCTCGAAACAACTCGCCCGGTATCGTGCAATCTGCCCCTAATCGATCCTGACCAGGAGCTCGTGTCAATAAGCCTCGATTCACACGTGCGGTTTATGGCCGTGCGATTAAGTGCGAACGTGTGCATTAGTCAGTAAGATATAAAGTACTGTGCACCGTAAATGTCCCAAAATTAACTGCAATTGCGGCGCTGTGCCGGTGCGGTACAGTAATGGCAGAAACACGGACGTGTATATTGAGCCTAAGCCTCGATTCACACGTGCGGTTTTTGGCCGTGCAGCGGCCGTGCAGTTAAATGCGAACGTGTGCATTAGTCAATAAGATACAAAGTACTGTGCATCATAAATATCATAAAATTAACTGCAATTGCGGCGCCGCACAGTGGGAAAAAACCGTAATTTTGGTGGCCAAAAATCTATAACTTTTATGCGGATAGCGATCAACAGGTGTTTTCTTTCTCGTTATATATACCAACAGTCAGAGAAGAAAATTATTAAATATTATTGTGGCGCGCCACCCGGCTTAGCTCAAGGCGTCAAGAAGTCGGTTAGTTATGCGTCATTGGCTGCCACGCCACCGGGGTCTACATCGAACAGACTAGACTTTTCCGGCGACGGAACAAACTCGAATCTTCCAGCGTAGAGAATTCCAGACGGCAGCAAATGATATAAAATCGCCCGCCGTTGACTCACCAGGCAGTCGAATTCGAACAGCGATCGTCGAAGTTAGATTTTAGTGTGAAAATAAATTGTTACAAATAAATTAGTTTTTAAGCTTTATTAAATTACGGTTAAGTTTTTATCGAGTGTTTTATTCGTTTAAATAAATAAACTCAAACCCTAGAAACGTAACAGTGGTGTCGGTGTGCGGGTTTGTGCAAATAAATAAACAATTTAAAGTAAATTAAATTTAATCAGATTATTAAAACAGTACAGTATCGGAAAAAAAACAATGGCTACGAGAAAAGTGTTGTTGAAAGACTTAAAAGTGGCCGAATTAAAAACCGAATTGGAAGAACGAGAGTTAGAAACCTGTGGTTTGAAAGGCGCTCTTCAACAGCGTCTCCGATGCGATTTGTTGACAGCTGGTGAAGATCCAGAAACGTTCCTTTTCGAAATTTCGTGTGGTCCCGCCGATTTTAATAAAATCTTGAAGGATGAATTTCGAGAACAATCCAGAAATTTCAAGGACGAACTTCAAGAACAATCCAGAAATTTGGACGCGAAGTTTCTAGAACAGTCTGGAAATTTAGAGAAGCTTCGAGAACAATCCAGAAATTTCAAGGACAAACTTCAAGAACAATCCAGAAATTTGGACGCGAAGTTTCTAGAACAATCTGGAAATTTAGAGAAAAAACTTCTAGAACAATCTGGAAATTTCAAGAACGAACTTCGAGAACAATCTGGAAATTTCAAGGACGAACTTCGAGAACAATCCAGAAATTTAAAGGAGAAGCTTCTAGAACAATCTGGAAATTTCAAGGACGAACTTCGAGAACAATCCAGAAATCTAGAGGAGAAGCTTCTAGAACAATCTGGAAATTTCAAGGACGAACTTCGAGAACAATCCAGAAATTTTGACGAGAAGTTTCAAGAACAGTCTGGAAATTTAGAGAAGCTTCGAGAACAATCCAGAAATTTAGAGGAGAAACTTCTAGAACAATCTGGAAATTTCCAGGACGAGCTTCGAGAACAATCTAGAAATTTAGAGGAGAAGCTTCTAGAACAATCCGGAAATTTGAAGGGTGAATTTCTAGAACAGACGAAAGGACTCGAAGATAAACTGGTGGTAAAAATATCGGAAGAAACAAGGAACCTGCAAGAAAATGTGGAGGAAATAATATTCCAGCAGGATAACAAAATCAAAAATCTGGAACAAATCATGGCGGGGTTGCGAATGTTCGGGGATCAGACACCAGTACAAACACTAGAAAATAATGAAACCCGAATTGTGGAAGGACCAGCAGAAAATTCGAAATTGAAAATAAAACCACCAACGTTCGATGGAAAGTCTTCTTGGCCCAACTACTTCAAACAGTTCGAAGCAGCAGCAAAGGCGAACAGATGGACGGCCAGCGAAAAAGCCACTTCGTTAATTGTGGTCTTGAGAGGGGACGCTATCGATGTGCTACAGACGATGCCGCCAGAGGAACAAGAAGACTTCGACAAGCAGGTGAATAGGATGGAAATGCGTTACGGACAGGCCCATCTGACCGAGGTATACCATGCGCAGTTGAGGAATCGCTGTCAGAAATCCGGAGAAAGTCTTCAGGAATTCGAAGCGGACGTAGCGCGTCTGGCCCAGTTGGCATATCCCACAGCTCCTGTTGAATTCCTCAAATGTTTGACGGTGCAGACCTTCATAGATGGAATCCGTGACCCAGACAACCAGCAGGCATTGAGAATGACCCATCCGAAGACGTCCAAGAACGCATTGGCTTATGCCTTGGAATTTAAAGCGGCGAGACGAGTTTCAAGAGGGCATGTCAAGGTGCGAGCGGCTACGGACTTCCAAGAGGAAGAAGAGGAAGAATCCGCTAACTCCAAGGTGGGATCTGCTATAAAGGAGCGACCCAGGGAATATGCCACCGCCGAGGATGTTCGCCGCATTGTGGAACAGGTCCTCAAGCAGAAGAAGCCGCTGGTGTGTTGGAATTGCCAGGAGGAAGGACATGTTCGTAGGCGATGTCCAAAGCCCAGACAGGATCCAAGAAAGCCACAGTTAAACTAAGCCGGGTCGGTGCAGAGGGGCAAACGTCGACCCGTATTCAAAGGCCCCCAAAGTCGAAAGCCAACCAAGTAATATTCCTACGGCAGTTAACCAGCAGTGTCTTCGTGGATGTTACCATTGATGACATTCCTCACACCATGTTGTTGGATACGGGTGCGACGAAGACCATCCTAAGACCCGACGTAATTAAGTCATCTGGACGCACCGAGCCGACCAAGTGGAGACTGAAAATTGCAACTGGAACATCAGCAACTGTCCACGGTGAAGTAGAGGTTATCATCACCATTGGTTCAACTCCAATAAAACACCGTGCACTGGTGGCAGATATAGAGGACGAGGCAATTTTGGGCATGGACGTCATGTATGCCCACGGGTTCCAATTGGACTTAAAGCGTGGCGTGATGGCGTTCAATAATGAGGAGTTGGTTCTACATCAACGAGGGGACGTGGCCGCTCGAGTAGTCCTCGCTGAAGACGTTGTATTACCCAGCAGGACTGAGGTTATCGTCGACGCAAAACTGGACGGTGTTTTTCAAGATGGGCAAGTCATTATGGTTGAACCAAATACTGATGATCAAAGGATTGGAAGAGGAGTCTTCGTGGGGAAAATGTTGTTGACGGCGAAGAAGGAAGTACCTGTCCGCCTGATGAACGTCAATTGTTTCTCCGTCAATATCAAGAAAGGAACAATCTTAGGAAGCTGCACCATGGTGTCCTCCGTCTCCCGGCAACTTGAAACAAACGTGCCAGAAGCGAAAGTCCCAAAGAAATTATGGGAAATGGTTATGTCAACAGCCCAGGAATTGACTCCGGACCAGAAGACAAAAGCAAAGAATCTGATCGGCCGCTATCAAGATGTATTTGAGGTAGAAAATGGATCCAAGGGAAGAACTGATGTCGTGAAACACAAAATAGAGACTGGAGAAGAAAGACCTATCCGTCAAGCTCCAAGCCGATTACCGTTGGCGAAGCGTGAGGAAGCGGAACGCATTATTCGCGAGATGGAAAAGGATAATGTAATAGAACCATCAAGCAGCCCGTGGGCGTCACCAGTAGTGCTTGTGAAGAAGAAGGATGGGTCCACCAGGTTCTGTGTAGACTACCGGTTACTAAATAATGTCACCAAGAAGGACAGCTATCCCCTGCCACGGATTGATGATACCCTGGACACCCTGGCCGGCTCAAAGATCTTCTCAACTGTGGCAGTTCACAGTGATGCCAATCGGATTATGTAATGCCCCAGCGACATTCGAGAGGTTAATGGAGACGGTTCTGAAAGGTCTGTCCTGGACAACGTGCATGGTGTACCTTGACGACATAATTGTCGTGGGAAAGACGTTCGACGACCACCTAAGGAACCTGGAAGGAGTGTTCCAGCGGCTTCGCGGAGCTGGACTAAAGCTTAGCCTCAAGAAGTGTCACCTGTTCCAGAAGGAAGTGAATTACCTGGGGCACATTGTTAATGGAAATGGAATCGCCGTGGACCCTGTAAAGATTCAGGTGGTGAAAGACTGGCCAACTCCCAGAAATAAACACCAAATAAGGAGTTTCCTTGGCCTGTGCACTTACTATCGGCGCTACGTTCCTGGATTTGCAGACATTGCTAAGCCGTTGACAAAACTCACTGAAGAAGGTCGTCCATTTGAATGGGACCAACAGTGTCAAATTGGCTTTGAACAACTAAAGCAGTACTTGATTAGTGCTCCTATTCTGAGTTATCCTCTCCTGGAAGGCAAGTTCGTCGTGGACACAGATGCTAGCAACGTTGGGATTGATGGCGTACTCTCCCAGATACAAGAGGGGCAAGAGAAGGTGATCGGCTACTTCAGTAAAGTCCTATCAAAGCCGGAACGAAACTATTGCATCACAAGAAGGAAATTGCTAGCCGTCGTAAAAACGATAGAACACTTCTACAAGTACTTGTATGGTAGACGCTTCCTGCTGAGGACCGACCACGCCGCTCTAAAATGGCTTCTCCGTTTTAAGAACCCAGAAGGGCAAATTGCACGATGGATCGAACGACTTCAGGAGTACGACTTTGAAATTCAGCATCGGGCAGGAACTAGCCATCGAAATGCCGATGCTTTGTCGAGAAGACCCTGTGCCGAAGACTGTAAGCACTGTAGTCGTTTGGACGAGAAAGTAGCCACGACTGCGAGGACAGCCATAGTTGACGACAAATGGCAAGACGAAGAACTGCGAAGAGACCAGAAGAACGACCCGGATTTGAAATTAGTGCTAGAGTGGAAAAGCAGGGACGCGAGGCCTACCTGGGAAGAGGTAGCACCATGTGCACCGTGGGTAAAATCATACTGGACGCAGTGGGACTCCATAGTGTTGGATCGTGGTCTTCTGAGACGAAGCATGGAGAATCCAGAAGGCATGGAACAGAAGACACAGTTACTAATCCCCAAGAATAGGGTGCCAGAAGTTCTGAGGGAACTTCACGATGGAACTTCGGGAGGGCATCTGGGAGTTAAGAAGACTATGGAGAAGGTGCGCGAAAGATTTTACTGGGTGAACTGCAAGGAAGACGTGAAGGATTGGTACAGAAAGTGTGCAGTCTGCGCAGCCAGTAACGGCCCCCACAGGCGGGGTAAGGCCCCCATGAGACAGTACAACGTTGGAAGTCCTTTTGAGAGAGTTGCCATCGATGTAGCCGGCCCGTTTCCAGAAACGAATGGTGGAAACAAGTACATCGTCGTGGTAATGGACTACTTTAGTAAGTGGGTTGAAGCTTACGCCTTACCTAACCAAGAGGCAGTCACTATTGCGGAAGTCCTTGTCAGGGAATGGATCAGTCGGTATGGTGCACCTATGGAACTGCATTCAGACCAAGGAAGGAACTTTGAATCAGCCTTGTTCAAGAACGTGTGTACTCTGCTCGGCGTACGAAAAACTAGAACAACTGCACTCCACCCACAGTCGGACGGAATGGTGGAAAGGTTCAATAGAACCATCAACCGACATTTGTCCAAGGTCGTTTCCAATCATCAGAGGGACTGGGACACGTACATCCCCCTGTTTCTAATGGCATACCGCTCATCCGTTCATGAGACAACACGGGAGACTCCCGCGAAAGTGGTATTCGGGCGAGAGCCGAGACTGCCCTGCGACCTGAAGTTTGGTGTGAAGCCTGGCGAAGTCTCTGCCGACGAAGATTACGTGAGCAAATTACGCAGGAAAATGGATGACATCCACAACCAAGTGCGTCACAATATACAGACGGCCAGCGATCGGATGAAGGAGCACTATGACATCAACGCTCAACACGGGAGATACCAACCTGGAGCACTGGTCTGGCTTTATAACCCCCAAAGACGTCGAGGCCTCTCCCCAAAACTGCAGACCTCTTGGGAAGGTCCTTACAAAGTGATGAAACGGATCAACGACGTCGTTTACCGCATCAAGAAGGTCCCCCATGGCAAACCCAAAGTAATCCACTTCAACCGGATAGCCCCTTACCATGGAGAAGCAGATGAAGGGACAGTACAAAGGGCGCAAGTTTCCGAAGTGAACTTCGAAACCTTCATGTCTCATCACGCCGAAGGAAGCAAGGCACGATTTGGAGTGACCACGGAGAAGCAACAATATCTCTTTAAAGTGCCACTGGAGTACAGTCTGGCCCACTGCGTAGCAGAAGACCTGAAAATGTCCAAAGGAATCGCTCAGGTGTTTAGGAAGAAATTTGGCCAAATCGAGGAGCTACGAAGACAGCATCCCATGGTAGGCAAGAGCTTGCAGATCATTGATTCGACGACAGATCGGAGGCGCCACGTGCATTATTTAGTCACTAAGAAGACATCAAGCGGTAAACCTGACTATCAAAGTATGTGGAGAGCCCTATATAGCCTCAGGAGACAGCTAATAGAGAACCATCAGATGAAGTTAGCCATCCCCAAATTGGGCTGCGGATTGGACGGACTAGACTGGAGAGTAATTCGAAGCATGCTGGAAGTCATCTTCAACAGAACGGGAATTGAAGTCCTAGTCTGCAGCCACCACCCACAGGCAACAGTCACCAACAGCAAAACCGTAGACTGCTACTTCTTCCAGACGGGAAGTTGCAAGAATGGGCCAGCATGTAGATTCCGACACCTTCCTTCAAGACTATCACCAGGAACATTTCGAGACGAAACGTTTTTAAGAAGGGGGCAGTGTGGCGCGCCACCCGGCTTAGCTCAAGGCGTCAAGAAGTCGGTTAGTTATGCGTCATTGGCTGCCACGCCACCGGGGTCTACATCGAACAGACTAGACTTTTCCGGCGACGGAACAAACTCGAATCTTCCAGCGTAGAGAATTCCAGACGGCAGCAAATGATATAAAATCGCCCGCCGTTGACTCACCAGGCAGTCGAATTCGAACAGCGATCGTCGAAGTTAGATTTTAGTGTGAAAATAAATTGTTACAAATAAATTAGTTTTTAAGCTTTATTAAATTACGGTTAAGTTTTTATCGAGTGTTTTATTCGTTTAAATAAATAAACTCAAACCCTAGAAACGTAACATTATGTTACTAGTAACCCCTCCGTTCGCAAAAAAAATTAGGACTTTTAAGAATTTGCTATTTCGCACCGTTTTCACATGTACACAATTATATTTTTATGCATGAATTTAAGACAAAAATTAAATATGCGATAATTGTTATTTGTAAACGTCAATAGTGCTGATTTTTTAGAAAAGATAAAAAAGTAAAAAAAATAAAAAGTAAAATTTTCACTTAATATCAAAATAACTTTCTAATTTAATCCTTGGAAATCATATGAGCCACATCTTCAACTGTTTCGAAAGGATCACGTCTTCTTTAATTTTTTCAAACATCAGAATGTATTTTTATAACGGACTTTAACAGTTGGCATCTGTATTTAATATTGTGGAAAGCTTATCTCCAGTGTGGTCAAATTTTTAGAGAAATGCGAGAAAATCTTACGAAAAAAGTAATGATATGAAAACATTTTA
The DNA here is from genome assembly GCA_036172665.1 of Prosopocoilus inquinatus. Classification (NCBI taxonomy): domain Eukaryota; kingdom Metazoa; phylum Arthropoda; class Insecta; order Coleoptera; family Lucanidae; genus Prosopocoilus; species Prosopocoilus inquinatus. Next base: position 26,145,304 of record CM069876.1, on the reverse strand, counting down.
TATGATATTATGATTTACCGTACCGCAATATATTTTGTATATTTCTCGAAATTATAAGGGGTTTTACAAAATTTTACAAAATTATATTACAAATGTCTATTAAAATCCTCCATAAAAAATACACCAAGCTGTTTAAAGAAATTGAAGAAGGTGTGCCGCTTCGAAACAATTGAATATGAATATGGTCATTAAAATTCTCCAGGTTTTAAGATTCAATTCAACTTCTCTTAAGAAAGTTTTACTCAGTTCCTCAAAATAAGAAAATTAATTTGAAAATACACAACCACGACACACCCTGTATACGAATTTTGGAAAACAATGTTACACAATCCACGATTTTATATAAATTTATAAAGTTTCTGTCCATTTTAGTAGTTATTAATGTAGAAATACATTTAAAAAACAAAAACTTATTAGTAAAAATAAAACATTCGTCAATCGCCTATTCTTAATAAGAAGAGGTGCTTTCTTCTTTAAAGTTTTATTACTTCTTGAAACGGCTTTAGACGGTTATGATTTTTTGTATACTAAAGAGTAAATACTAAGCAATAATATTATGATAATATTGAAATCGTGAAATGTAGTGGTTTTAGTTTATGACTTGATAAGTCTTAAGAAATCTGTGTTAATTATACGTATATTTAAATTACTATATCTTTGTTACGTATGAACAAATATTATTTATTTTAGGTTTATTTTATTTGTAATCCCTTATAGGTTCTAGAAACATACATACACAGCTGTATATTAAGCAAAGGTGCTTACAATACGGAAAGGAGAAATAGTATAAAATATTACTTTGTCAGATTGTTAACACTTGTTAAAGTTTGACATCGCGTAAGTTGAAAATAGAAGCACCTAGAAGAGTCTTCTTTTGAATTTATAACCTCTAAACCTTCATCTTTAGTAGAGGCAGAAAAAATATTTATAAAGAAAAATCGATTTTTGGCCGGCAAAACCGTAAGTTCTTCCCACTGTGCGCCGGTGCGGTACCGCAGCGGCAAAAAAACGCGTGTGTATCGAGCCTAAAATATACAGGATGGAACGGGCACAGGTTCACGAACTAGGGGCCACACAGAAAACATAAAACATTGTTTTTGAAATCATTGCCACTTGTGTTTACCGCTGCAGGTACAAAATCTTGGTAAAAATAAACACTAATTACAACTTAGTCACAGAAATTTCTAATATGTCCAGGTGTTCCAAATCTTTAACACAGTGCGGTAATATCCTTCTATACAAAAAAAAACACAACTCTGGCATCTGGAAGTCTTAAGAAATCCAGAAACCAATTTTTTTCCATAAAATTACACCATATTCGTCAACGCATTTTTTGTGTAAGCGACATTCACTTTGGTAATAATAATGTACCGAGTTGTGACTGTCGTGGTAGCTTTTTTATAAATTTCTTTCTAGTGCGTTCTGAAATGAGTGACACCATGCGACAGAAACTTTTTCAAAACTTCAGCAGGTTTATGGAAACGATGTTTTGGCAGGTGGTTTAAGGTATTTTCAGAACCCTGCCAGAATCCGAGATCTTATCTGTTCTGTTCGTCGTTAAACAGTCTGAATGGTCGGGAAATAGTTGAATTACGACATGAGCTATGAGGTTTTCATCAATCTCGATACACACAACAATGCGGCTTGTCATACTGTAATTTCAGTTAATGGCAAGTAAAAATGTCCCTGTGACTCCGCAACCCCTTTGTTTTTCCAACTTGAGTCCTTGTGACTTTTTTCTCTTTCCAAGGTTGAAAAAAAAACATCAATGGACACCATTTTGGAACACTAGTAAACATTAAAACAGCCATAACCAACCACCCGAAGACAATTTTTGTAGCCGCTTGAAAGTATGGAACTTTAAAGTATGACAAAATCGTCTCAATCGTTGCGTGGCTTCTCAAGGCAATTACTTTGAAGAAAACTTTGTAGAACTAAATAAAAAATTTATGTCAATTTCATTATTTATTTACACTGTTTTATGCAAAAAATTGATCTTATCATGATATAACGTTCATTTTCAATTCAAAATTAACCAAGTTTTTTTACACTGTCGATTATAATACGTTTGGATACGAGTTTTCCAATATTACCTCATTTTATAGGATCAAGACTCATCACTTTCCATTTATTATCATTTCTTGATAGTAAACTCACAAAAAAGAAGCTACAAAATATTTTCATTCGTTTCAGGAATATTTTAGATTCAGTCACTTGCTTATAACTAACGCCACTATAAAACGTTCCACTCTTAATTGACAGTAAAAGTTTTATGAAACACAAATTAGAATTAATAGCACTCGAACAAGAATTTCCTTTAATATAAAACGTGTAATCAATAAAATTTTGTACTTACAAAATACAAAAGCAAAATATTCTTTTAACAACTGGATTCGTTAAAAGAGGATAGCGTTTCTGGAGATGAGAATCGGAAAAGACAGATATAGTCTATACCTATAACACAGTGACTGTATTAATCAAGAACTGTTTTTGCTTATTTTTATTTTTAATGCAAACGTGCCTATCTTACGTTTCCTGTACTAAAAGAACACTTAAACAATTGTAAGTGTTTCTTTTGGCTTCTTTTATCAACTTCCATTGCGCAAAAATATGATTTTGCCTTTCAATAGCGACAAGGTTCCGTTCAACACAAAAATATACACAGGAAGGTAATCAGTAATAAACGATTAGTGTATACAATTAAAATTGTTAGTTTTAATATTATCTCTAATAAATATTATCTTTGCGTAGATACGTAGACAGATAGTAAATTTATTTGAAATAAACTTCAATGTCCAAGATTCAACAATCAGATTAAATGAACATCTTACAAACTAAAGTACACATAACAATAATTATAATACATTGCGTTTGGTTTCACAATAACCAAAAACGAAAAACGCATAATGAAAGTCATTATTAAATTATTTTGCTGAAATTAATTTTGGTTTCTAAGGGTATTTCCTGCATTTTATCAAAATATCAATCACTAACTTTTCGACTGTAACGCAAAAATAAAAATAAGATGAATAGATTACGTTCGACGCGAGGTATTTACTTCTTGTTAACCGTACTCGATTAGCACTTTTTGTAACCTAATGTCCCATTGCCAAACAGCTTTCAGAAAAAGTTTGCCAGTGCTGTCACATGTTGCAATCAAAATCTCTAGATTACCGTTTTTAAAATTAATTTTAGTGGCATTGTAGTATTCGTTCCTTCGAAACTCTAAATATACGAGTATATCAATAAGTTTAATAATTTGCAGTTGCTCAGCAAAAGCTAATTACTTAGCAGGTATATTACATTTATTTAACGAGATACACTTTTATGAATTAAATTATTTGCGAAATAACAAAAATGAATAATGCGTTCCAGTACGTTTCATGAATGCAATAAATGTGAGAGCAATATATTTGAAGTAAACCCGTAAAGTGGATATAGCCACAAAAAAAAAAACTTTATTACGTCGAAAGTACAAAAAAAAGCAACTCGTATTTCACAATAAGCCAAAGAACTTGCAGCAAAGAAAGACGTTTATGACCAATAAAATGCCCGAATTTTATTTCAGCTTTCAACTGTGCAAAGCTAAGATGTTTCTCTCAGTAAGTGTGGAAAACACAGAAAAAGTGCTGGCTGAAGCATTTTTAAGAAATCGATTTAAAAATTGTGTGAGCATTTTCAAATTGTTTGCACGTTGTCTATTGACAAAATCAAGTAACAGGCAATCCAGCCAGGGTCAAAATTCGATTTAATTTTCTCAATAATACGACTAATAATAAATTGGTAATAAAAATGATTGAGAATAAGATGTTTATTTTTAAAACGAAATTAGTTTCTCGGAAAAATCAATTCCGTTCCAGGGTCGGTTTTATTAAGGATTATGAGGTAATCAGTTATGCAAAACATGTCTTAATTAATTCGTTTCTGCGAAGCTTAATTTTTTAATCATAAAAAACGAGCGTCTACGGCAGACACAAGTCAAATCAAAATTCGAAAGAATTTTCAAATGAAAATTCCGAAAATCTGGAAATAAATAACGGCGATAGAAATTAAAGCTTGATTCTCACTATCCTGCAAGCAGCCTGCAATGCACGGGCAAGGAACGGGCTCTGCACGTGCTCGGCAAATATTGTAACCTATGAATTCAATGCTTTTTCCTTTTTTTCAAAATCAACTTACGGCGTATCACTAAATTCCGAAAAAAGAATCCATCAAACAGTATAAAAAATACATGCGTATTTTAAGAAAAAAGTTGAAAAAATACATGCATGTCCAGTGGAAGAAAGAAAAAAGAAACTTTTACCACCGATTTTTAGTATTTATGGAGTAATTTTATATATATTTACTTATGCAAATCTGACTGCAAGTAAAAAGAGTTATGCCTTGCGGCGTTTTTTATCTTTCACCCCGTATATGATTACTAATTTTAATTTCCATTATTTTTGAAGTTAACTAAGTTCAACTGTCTGAAATTATAATAGCAACCCGGGAAAAGCATTGAATTCATAGGTTACAATATTTGCCGAGCACGTGCAGAGCCCGTTCCTTGCCCGTGCATTGCAGGCTGCTTGCAGGATAGTGAGAATTAAGCTTTAAATTCTATCGCCGTTATTTATTTCCAGATTTTCGGAATTTTTATTTGAAAATTTGACAGTTGTCAAAGAATAATCTAACGAGTTTGCTTTGTTGTATAACTTTATTTCGTAAATTACTTTTCTGTTTCGCTGAGAAGAGGCGATGATTAATCAACAGTTTTTAGACTTTAGCCCTTAGCAGATCATCTTTCTTTATTTAACTTGTGAAACTTTTTAGTCGGAAGTTGTTACGTCATTCAAGAACTGCTTCAAAATCTTACAAAAAAAACTCAAAGTCTACTTAATGAACTTCCCGAGTAAACACCAGTTTAAACCAACTGACGTTTAACGGCTGACAGTTGTCAAACAGTTTTCCATGATATTATTAGCGATTTTGTTTGTTTACTGCGCACTCCGATCAACATCTCGTATTAATCAATGAAGTTAAAACTGGGTGCAAACTCACCAAGTGGTACACATTAGTGCGTCGAACCAAAGTGCTAAACGTTAAATGACGTTTCGCGCTAACTAATTTTTGACCTACTTCACAAAGTTATGGAAAACTCAATTCTTTATATTCTTTTGTCCCGGATAAAAAATCGTAATCCCGTTTTCTTGGCAATTTTGTCATTTCTCCCTTTACGTGCAAAAAAAATCTGGCAATCCTAACTGTAACTCCAATATTCTGTGACTCCTGTTGGCGATATTTATGTTCTGTTATTTCTCATATTCTCATCTGCGTCAAGACAAATGTATTTGACGAGGTTTCATTAATATAATTTTTATACCTGCACTTAGAGCTTAGTTTTTTTTTTTTAATTTGACGGAATTTCAAGTTCTATCTGATAGATTAATTTGTAGTTGACAACAGCGGCTGTAACTCACACTCCAGAACTGCCATTACATAGGATTAATGAATGTGGGCCACTTACCCATTTAACAGTATTTAAAAATTTTCAAGAAAATTTAGTAAGATTTTAATGAAAATTGAGCTTAGGAAATGGGAAAAACTATTTTGTGCCCGGGCAAACAGCCTTAACTTCGAAAAATGTGTTTGGGAAACTTAGATACATTTTCGCTACACATGGAATTCCAGCTAATATAATTTCAGACAGTGGAACTTAGTTAACTTCGAAAATAATGGAAATTAAAATTATTAACCATATGCGGGGTGAAAGATAAAAAACGCCGCAAGGCGTAACTCTGTTACTTGTAGTCAGATTTGCATAAGTAAATAATTATATAAAATTATTCCATAAATACTACAAATTCCTGGTAAAAGAGGCATTTTCTTCCACTGGACATGCATGTATTTTTTCAACTTTTTTCTTCCATTGGATACGCATGTATTTTTTATACTGTTTGATGGATTCTTTTTTCGGAATTCAATGATACGCCGTAAGTTGATTTTGAATACCAATTAAGTTGTAGCAAGAAAAGTAAGATATGCACGGAGATCAATTTGAAAAATATTTGTAAAATTCTCTTTTTTTATTTAGTTAATTCTCTTTTGCTTGTTTGTAAGAGAATTTCGATTATTGCCAATATTTTTGAAGGCACACCAGCGATTTTTAAGGATAGTTCAACCGAATATTAAATCTTTTTCTTCATTTGTTTTGGTGACTATTGAACCAAAATCAACTAAAGAAATATTCCTGAATTCACAAAGCAAAAAAAAAGCAATTTTTACCAATTTGTATTTAAAGTATATAAGAGACGACCTTATATAATTTTTTGTTGATTAAAATCGGACTATAAATAATAAAGTTAGGTCTTGAGGCGTTTTTATCTCGCACCCAGTATATTATCATCAATAAGGAACAATACAATTACCGACTTAATTGAAAGATATAGAAAAAAAATATTTTTACTTTCCTCTTCCTTCGGTTTCTTCCAATTTACTTTATGGAATCTATCCAAAAATTGAAATATTTTCATTCACAAAACGTACGAACACAATCAAATAACATAACGCAAGCTCCTTGCATGTTATTTTGTTTATTCTCCGTGACTAATCGTCAAATATCACATCCAAAATAGATCCAAGTTCATGTTGCGCCACCTTTAAGCATTTAAATTACGATAGTTTCTCAGTCAACCTTGTTCTTTTTAGTCAGGGTTGAACTAAAGTATTTTTGTGTTCCTGTAAGTGTTTTTGATTTTCTCAGTGTGGGCAACAATATTGTTTAATTTTTATGTTAGCTTTAAGAATTTACCAATTCGAGGATAATCAAAGAATTTATTTTAGTAATTATTTTATTTTCGTCTTGTTGGAAGTTAGAAGCAGAAATGAAAATTTCTGTTAAAAAAAAGACTTATTTTGGTGTTTTAATGGATTACGTAATGAAACTCAAGTGAATCATTTGGGCTTCATAAAGTGGAAAATTAAAGCACTCTAAAGTGACATTTATTTAAATTATTTTCCATCAATGTCACCAACTACCTTCAACAAAACAAAACTTTCCTATATTAAATTATAAAACAACACGGATTCTTAAGCTTTTTATAATTTCTAAGAACCAAAACAGGAAAAAAATAATATAAAGTACTCGTTTCGTAAGACATTTTGGCACACTTGTCAATTTAGAAAACTCGTCTTCGACTCGTTTTCTAAAACTAAACTATAAAAAAATAGAAGGCTTCTTGAATATTATAAATAGATCCAATTCCTTCATTTACATCTTATTCTTTTCCCAAAAAAACGTGATGTTATTGTAACGACCAAAGTGAAAGAGGAGATGACGAAAAGTTAACCCAAAAGTTTTTCATTCTAGCGAGAGGTTAGACAGTCATACTCGAGTAATTTATTTTGTGTAGTTCAATTTGACAGTTTTTTTAATATAACTGAATCGTGCAATAAAATATTAGATATTTCTTAGCTCCTCCTAGTCCTTAGTCCTGTACAGAATTTAAACTTTAATTTAACTTACCTCGCTTAGTTCGAACGATGCATATCATGACGAATTTTATGCCAAAAATGCGAATATGTTTTCTTTTAAGGCTTTAACCAGACATTGCCCTGTTCACAGTCAAACTTGTCGCGCTAATCATTAACGAATATATAACTAAGGACTTTCACATTGAACGCTCGAGATTATTGCGTTGTTTACATGAACATGCGATCGATGCACTTCACGGTAGCGGAAAACAGAATTTGTAAAATTTCGAAAAACATTATTTGCTTTACTTAAAAGAAGCTAGCTTTACGAGCACGTCAAATCCTGACGTTAAATGAAAAAAAAAACTTCCTCGTAAAATCGAAGCTACAAGCAATACACTGGGATAAATAAGTCGGGTTAAAAATAAAATAGCATGCATCCAGATCGTGGTTTATTATGTACGGTGTATAAATAAAACACATAAATTATACTTTATTGTAAGAAGAATCCTAGGCCAATATTCTTTGATGTAGGTTATTTTCTAATAAATAATGTTTTAAAATTTTTGAATGTTGATGAACTGCGAAAAGGTGCTAGGAAGAGAATAAATACAACGTCGGAAAAAAAAACAGGACCGATTTACTTTGACTGATCATAACTATAAAATTTATCCACTGATTACAAAATTAAGTTAAAAATATTTTCGAATTTGTAAATACTTAGAGGATGTTAAGTTCACAAAATCACTTAAAGAACTTATTATTAGTTACTTAATTCAGTTTTTCCACTTCATGGACTTTTGCCATTGTTTGCCACACTTTCACAGTCTCGCTTTCATTCCACTTCATCTCTACATTTCGAAAATATCCGAAATCAGCTGTAAGCTATAACTAGAAGATGGAATTTTCGAGTCCTGATCGATTAATCAACGAAGCCAGGCATTGTGTACGTACTATGAGCACTCCCATAACATATCGATTAGAAAAAGGTCCCGAAATTCCTTCCTCTGACCACAACAGAAGCAAAAAAAAACTTACTTAGAGTGCAAGCTCCTCCTCACTCCCTCAACTTTTTCCGGCCAAAAATTCTCCTAATAATTGCAGTCGTAGAAAATATTTAAACAATGAGTGCTCCCGAACTGATTCCGGATTTTCAAATTTAGGGACGCCACTATTTAGGAGTATACGGATAGAAACTTTCACTTTAGCCAACAGCAATAACTGCCAATGCCACTCGCATATCTGCAGTAAAATCAATCAATCGGTAAATTGTTCCCGTGTATAAAAAAAATCGAACTGTAATTTCTATAAAATGATTGTCAAAGTTTATTAATTCCTCTAGCTACAACAGAAGCAAGTAAAACTTACTTAGAGGAGTGCAAGCTCCTCCTTACTCCCCCAACTTTCCCCGGCCAAAAATTCTCCTAATAATTGCAGTCCTAGATAATATTTAAACAATGAATGCTCCCGATGTGATCCCGGAGTTTCAAATTTAGGGACGCCACTATTTATGAGTATACCGATAGAAGACTTTTACTTTAGCCAATAGCAATAACTACCAATACCACTCGCACACCTGCAGTAAAATCAAGTTTCCGTGTACGAAAAAATTGAACTGTGATTTCTATAAAATGATTGTCAAAAGTCAAAAGTCGATGTAGGAAGCCATAATCATAGTATCTACAAGATAATCTAAATTTCAAACAAATGTTGTCTGCTCCTATTTAAAATACAAAGCAGACAACAGCTTCCGATATGATAAGAGAGCGATTTCCAAACAGGGAGTGCAAGTGTAATTTTCAGAAAATGACATATACAGGGTATCCCATAACGCTTGTAAAAGACTAAAATTGCAGCTAGAGGAGATCAATGTAAAGCTTTCTTTCTAAAGCCGGCAATACATGTTCCAATAATTTCACGTAAAAATTCATGTAAACATGTGTGTATAAATTCATTAATTGTAATTCGCAATACACGTTTCAATTATATTAATAAAAAGATGTTCTGCTATATAGTAATTTAGAATGTTAATGTTGGTGAAAATGGTAACTCATTAATGCTTCTAACTTCAAGTTATTTTCTTTGAGCAGCTGGGAATGTTGAATTATGTTATCAAGGATATCATCCAAACGGAGAGTACAAGGTCATCACTGATTAAACTGTCTTGAAGCTAAAATTATTTATAAACATATACCCACATAACCTATTTGAAGTCATTCTTCATTCATCTGAGCCAACAGCCAACAGCAACAATCAAAGTCACTAGAATTTACTAAAATTTCAGGTCGAAAACCTTGAGAAATAGAACTTGCTCTTTGTTGTCAATTTTACATGAATAAAATCACGTAATTCTTTTTGCTCGCTATACACGTTGAAAAATAGGTTTTGTCATAAATTACATGTAAATTTCATGCAATTTATGATCGTCTATTGCGGGCTTAATAAACTTTCGATGAAAACTCAATAACTAAAATATTAGGTATGTTCTCCACGATATTCGCAGTTATTAGCAATTAATAATAATTTGAAACTGCAATTTGTTAATTTTAATTTTATTCTTCCTGTAATACTTATTATTATTATTACATAATCTTTCAAAAGGAATCAAATTAGATATACTGGAAAATTTAGAAATATTTTTAAGTTGTCATTTATTTTCCAAAACAATTCTTAATAAACAAACATCTTTTCCTACTGATTAATTGGTATTGCATCTAATTCCTCAACATATATCAAATATTTTATTGAATGTACAGTCTGTACCAGTTAAATAACAAATCTCAACTTTTCAAATTTCTTTTTTCTTTATCTTGAAGATTATACTACATTTCTACTGACGATGCACTTTTGCGAAACCGGTCTAGAAAGAAAATTAAAAATTAACAAATTGCAGTTGAAGACTTTTCAAATTACTATTAAGTTACAGTAAGTTAAATTTTGAATTATTTATCAAGCAACTGTTATCAACTATTAACTAACTACGTTTTCAATTGAACTTGGCGGCATCTAAGAGTTAGTTGAACAATATTTACATTAAAAAATAATAACAAATTAGTTATTTCAAAGTTACTGCTACATTTTTTCTTTTAATACAGATACAAGAAATGCTGGCTCAGAGCCATTTACTAATTAAAACGAAACGAGAAAACAAGTTGACGTAAAAATTTATATAAACGTCAATTTTTCTAAGTGTTGAAGTTGTAAAGATGGTGATTAAATCGCATAAAATGGTGAGTCAGTTTTTCTAAGTGTTGAAGTTGTAAAGATGGTGATTAAATCGCATAAAATGGTGATTACATTAACGATGAATACGTGGGCACGATTCTTTTCTATGGAGTTGCTAAGAACAAAATACTAGACATATCAGACAGATGCATTTCATCAACAAACTTCATCCGAAAACACTTTCCTTCCGAATGATTCAATGAGCAAGAAAGACTGGAAAATTACAATTACAATCTACGAAAGGTCATTATAATCAATTTATAAGAACTTTAAACTTGGACTCCTGTAACTTTCTTATTATTACGTGCTGAGTTTTGGAACACCCTGTATGTTAATATATTGTATCTTTAATCTTTGACGTGTGTAAAGTGCATTGTAATTAATACCAATAAACTATTACTATTATTATTATTGGGTCAAAAACGAATTAAGAAAAAAACTTTAATTTTATCTCCCCTCACTGGTCGTCTACGTTATGAGTAGACTGCGGAAGTTAAGGCAATAAAAAAAGTCTCGTATATGTGCAAAATAGGCACAAGTAAAGTATAAATAGGCTCGAAAATATTTATACCTGTTGTCCAAATCAAGTTAATTATTATTTTTATTATTAATTCTTAATAGCCTTCGAATAGTTGACTCAGAAAGAACTGATTGTCAAATATTTTTCTATAAATAATTAAAAAAATTGGTTTTCCAAATTTTCTCCAAGGCGTATTTGTTACTGGAAATACTTTACGCAAGACTACATAAAACTGATCTAGTTTTTTAGATAAAGCTCCTGCAAGTGGGAAAATTTACAAATCGGGGGTGAAAGAGAATTTTTTTTATATTAAATCACTAAATTAAAACCAAACAAAACCTATGAAGTTCGGCTTATATATCAATGAAAACTTTTATAGAAACAAAGGTACCGATGTCCGATAGTTGTTTCATCATTTTGAATAAAAAAGCCGCAATTCTTGCTTTCAAGGAGTATCCACAAGATTCTAAAAAATTGCTGCAGTTATCATTTTTTATGAATAATAACGATAGTATTAATTTTAATTTATGCAAATTTAAAATTTATTCTGAAAATTTTTAAGAAAAAGATACATTATAGGCACTTTTGTCAGAAATAGGCATTTATCCACCAATAAGCAAAAATACGCATTATAAAACTTTACCATTTGAACAGTAACTACATGAAACGTATTTATAACCAGGTCCTATCAAACTAGTGTTTAACAAATAAAAAAGGCAAATGCCTAAATTTCCGCAGTCTGGCTATGAGACATCCAGTATAAAATAAACGTAGTAACATAAAGTCTGAAAACCACTGCAATGACAATACCCACTTCTTTGCTAAGATTTTATTTCAGAATGTTTTGTCCCAAAAAAAACAATGGTGTTCAATTGTCACTGCAAATTATGAAAAAATTCTACTGATAATGAAATACGTACATTCAGTATGTTCCAACCATATCGCTGGATCTCGATTTTATAACGATAAGATCGAAATTTCATTTGTTTAATTTAAACTGAAACCGGAAATGAAGAAATTCCATTGATTTAAATTAAGCTTAAAACATAAATTAAAAAATTAAAGTAATTTTAAAGTAATAAGAGAGAAGCATTGCTGAGGTACTTTCGGAGACATACCGATGGTTTCCTGCAACATGAAAAATAGGCGAACACGATAGAAACAGATAATTTGAAAGTATAAGGAAATAAGACCAGGTCCTATCAAAGCGTTCACTTGTTCGGTAAGCTAACTTCCTATTTCATCGTAAATAAAATTTGAAGGAAACGTAATAAATTAAAAAAAAACTTTCTTTCTGTCTTCTTCTCATATGTGTTAATTTCTTGTTTTAATAAGGCAGTTATTTTTCTTTGGTAATAAAAATTTGAAAGTACTTAATAAGTATTTACTTTGGTAAGTTTGATTTGTCGTAGGTCACGTGGGATTCAGGATTAAATGAAGATCCGATATAATATGAAAACCAGTTTGAAATATGCACAATAATAAATAATAAAAAAAAATATGAAAAGTAAGAGAAATAAAAAAGTAACCAAAATAAATTGTAATTTAAAGAAATTTTTTATAAATATTAACAAAACCAGTGAGTGATACTTTAAAATACGCACACATTATTAATGTATGTACCTTCATATTACAATAAAAATTGAAATATTCGACAAGAAACTGCGATAAAGAGAAATATACCCATCTAATTAGAATAGTATCAAACAGGACAATATACGGAAAAAGTGATGTAAGAAATATAAAAAAAAAAACAAGAATAAGATTTAAAAATACAACTGAATTTAAACTTAATAAAAAAACAACAAGTAAATAATAAAAGTAACTTAAATAAGATTGAAAAAAGTAAAATAAAACACGAGAAAAAAGTAAAATACATTAAAGAAATAATTTAACAGAAAGAAATCATTTTAATAAACAAAACGGCAATGAATCCAAAGAATAATTTCTCAAGATATTAACACTGAACTACATAATACATAAATTATACAAACATACTACCAAAGAAACATTAAATTTGAAGCCAAACAAAAATTAAACTTATATTTAAATAATTAAGCAAATGATATAGCTGTGTAAATACAAGGTCTAATAAATTATTGCATACAAGGATCTACATAATGTAAAATTATATAAGAAAAAATAATATTGCAAGGTGTTATAAATAAAAAAAATTCGATTCTAATTTGTTAAGGTCGGATATTACTGTGTAAGTTTTGAAGTAAGCATTTCTTAATAAAATCGAACTTTATGACAAGCCAGCAGGAACTTTTAAAATTATAAAACATTCTATAAAGAATATTTTCATACAGGCGTTGGCAAGGTAGGGGAGTATGATGGGGTATATCCCCTTTCTGCGCAATATTGGTTGCGCGCTAATCACAACAACCAGTGCGATACGAACATTTTTGGTGAGAAAGATCACATGATCCATGAGATTGTTAATGGATTCATTTAGACCGTCAAAGAGAAGGGATACTACGAGCTGGCTCCTTTTGGATTTATATGCCTACATTCGTTTTAATACAAAATAATAGTAAATCACATGATAAAAAGTAGAACTTCTTCTCAGATTTGTGTTGAGATTATAAACAACACATTTATTCTAATTAAATCTAAAATTGAGTTATTATTTATTTAACATCTTATTGAGTTGAATTTTAATTAATTTTAAAAAAATTAAAAAAATATTATTAATGAATCACTGTTTTTTTTTATTCGTGGCTTCGGTGTTTACCACAGAGGTGAGAAAGTCTTTTCCACCTCTCTGGTTTTTACCGCTCTTACGTGTTAAAACCACTCTGAAATTTTAAGAGCCGAAGGAGAAGTACTTTATTGATAAGTTAATGATTCCATTATACATTATACACAACTCTTTTAGCCCACCAACACCACTGAATTTTGTGTTTTTTAGTTTGTTTATTATTTACAAAACCTGATTGGCTCTGTGAGTCGGAAAAACTTTGAATTTTGTAATGCATTCCTACTGTTAATATAAATTATTATTATTTTATCCTACCTCAATTCTTAATCTAATGCACACATTCAATTTTATATGGAACCCAATAACGAACAATGAACATTGTTTTAATGAAACCTACCTGTACAAAATTAAAGCCAAATCCATTATGAGAAACTTGAATGAGATTCCGACAAAGAAAATTTAAAAACAAATACGAAATATTCCGGTTTTGCTGGTTACAGTGCAACAAATTCTTTCTGATATTCTTCTCACATGCGTAGCCTAATTTATTTAAATTTCGAGTATCATCAACACAAAACGACGCGACGGACGTGTAAAGCTTAAACGCAATTAGAATAACCTTGAACAAATATATACACATAAATCTTTCTTTTTTCTTGTACTGTTTTCGAAATTCTTGAAAAATTTATTAATTCAAGTTAGCATACACATAAAAATATTTGGGATTAGTTGTAATCTGCTTAATCGGTGTTAAATATGGATAAAGTTTTGCCTGAAAAGTTGTTAATTCTTATCTAATTTGGCATTATTGTTGTTTTTTCCCGACTAAATTGTGTTTAAAAGTGAGTGTTTACTCCAAAAAAGATAAGCTCAACTCCTACTTTTACATGGTAAACATCCTAACTCCGTTTCTTTTTTAATTCCACAATCGGATAGACGCATGGGAACATCAAAAAAGTGTTAGAAATAGTGCAAAAATGTTAGAAATTAACTCCACATTTTTATCTGTGCATTTGTGTACTTATAATTTTCCTTTATTTTTATTAAAAATAACACTTAAGTATAATGAGCAAGAAAGACAGCAAATTTAAGTAACAAATATGGTCTTAGATGCAGAAGAATCGAATCCGTCAGTACAGTCGCCTGCAGTGTTGCCAGACTTGATGAAATTTAATCAAATCTGGCGATTTTAAGACCCATTCCATGGTGATGTAAAAGTTTTCACAAAAACCTGCAAATCTGGTTATATTTAACTTCAATGAATTTTTCATATTAATCATAAAAAATTAATTTAATTTAATTTTTAAGTATAATTTATTTAAAAAAAATTTGGTTGCAAATCGTTTTTGATTGGAGTGAAAACCTCGAGCAGCCTCTATACAGCTGTTTCAGCCCTGTTTGGGGCTTCATCAGCAGAGACGTAGCTCGACATTCTCACTGCAAACCAAAAACGACTTGTCCAATATATTCGCAATTGCGATGTTTGTTTATAATTTATTTATTAAAATGGTTTCGTATTTATTTTTCATAAATGGACTTTAACTTAAAATTCGGTAATACCTAATCAATAGTGGGGGAAATTAACTCATATATTTCTTAACAAAAAGATTTAATGCTGAAAGGTTCTTTCTTGAAGAAGTTGCTAAAAGCTGTTTTATTTTATTGTTAATAAAAAATAAATAAATAAAAGTTTAGAATTGGAAAGAACGCTCCACATTTCACTATCGTTTGATAGCTTCGTCAGGAGTGAAAAAATTAATAAACACGTTTGCAAAAGAAACAAGTTGTCCAGAGAAAAATAAGGGTAAAATTTTTATCGGACAAGAGTCGACTTCCATTAGTATTATTTATTCGTTTTTATCTATAAAATTTTGACGTATCTTGACCTAAGAGCTTCCTCGGTTTTTTTTTCTCCTTATAGGGTTGCGTTCAGATTTATAAGGTAGAATGCAACCTGGGCGTATGATTGTATCTTTCTCACTCACGATTACTGACATATCTTGCGTCTCGTTCATCCGTTCAAAGCGGTACTTGAGTAGGACGTGAAAGTTCGCTTATTGCCATAGCAGTGATGTAAATACAAGACCTCCTTTAACGGATGGACGAGACGAAAGATATGTCAATCATCGTCAGTGAGAAAGAGACAATTACACGCTCAGGTTGCATTCTACCTTATAAATCTGAACGCAACCCAGTTCTTCCATTTAGACAAATTTTCATTCATTTTCTACTCTTAGAAAACAAAATGCATTGGATCAACCAAACCATTGTTTTTGACTGTGTTTAATCAAAAATATTTGTTAAATTTGACTTTTTTGGTTGATCCAATAATTTTTTTTCCCGAATCAACCAAAAAAGGCAAATTCAATACCTACATATTTTTGATTAAATACAGCTAATAGCAATAGTTTGGTTGATCAGAAGCATTTTGTTTTGTGAGTGTATGTGAACTGACCCATACACCTTTACTGGTTTAAGTTAAATTCTTTTGTAAAATGAATGTTACTATTAATTCCATGTCAACAGATGATCTTTTCACATCTCACTTTTAAGTGAGGTAAAGAAAATGTGTTTATTGTTAGGGAAACCTAGCTTGGTGTACTTTTCATGTGTCTTAGGGCCAGCTTGGTCATAGAACTATTGAGTGTTCAATTGAAAAGTTCATCAAGAAGTTTTAGAATTTTTCGTAACCGTTGCAAAGCAAGTTTTGAATTAGTTTTGTGTGAAATGTCACTTTGGGTAATGCCACATTAGGTTATACGCAAAACATTATAAACGTGTGACAACTGTCATCCATCAAAAGTCAATCTTGACGTTTAAGAATGCATTCCATTTTCGCTCTCCCTCTTTCATCAAAAAATTAAAACCAAATTGATGAACTTTTCAATAGAGTACATATCACTGAACTCAGAAACAAATATATTGTCAAGCAATTCGAAAAGATATACATACATATCCACTTGAAAAAAAGTTGATTATCGTTTGACGTCACAGTTGACAATAAAACAAATTGAAATCTTATCAGTTTGTAGTATTTATGAAGTTATATGACATTTCGCTTGTTCAAATCGGACTATAAATTAATGTTATCCTTTGAAGCAGTATTTTTTTTTTATCTCATAACCGATATTATAACTAAAAGCTTTTAATTTCAGTACTGATTTATAGAAATAGAAAAAAAAGTAGAGTTGATGGATCTTTGCAGTTACATCACACAGAACAAACGTGGGTATGTAGATACTAACTCAAAACAACAAACTTTCAATTTCTGCCATTGTTTTAACATATACATTAGATAAGGATAAAAGAATGAGTTGATTCGTTGCTCGAATCAGGAAAGTGTGATGTAACTGCGAAAGTCCACCGGTTCTACATTTCGTTGCTTTATTTTTTGATATTGTGTTATCTGTTATTACCGTTACTGTTTATTTTTTCTGTGTTGATATTTTGTGTAATAAAGGTTCCTCTGATTTTTCTCTAAACCAATATTTCTTTTTCAATGCCAACATTGGTTGTATGGTCAAATACCAAGCGGACCGAACCAAGTCGATTATGGGCCGGTGTTTCAGTTGTGGATTAACTTTAAGCTTTTGTTTATTTCCACATCAATTGATTAATTAAATTTCTAATTAATTAATTATTATTCTTATTTCCACGTTTGCAATGATTAAGACAACTGTTTCTACGGGAATAAACCAAAGCTTAAAGTAAATCTAAAATAGGTCCTTTGAAACCAATTAGTTGCTTCTAAATATCGTATCAAATAAAATTTATCCATTTTAATTTGGAACATTTGATGGGTGAGAAAAGTTAGTAAAAATTTTTGAAAACTTGCGATGTTTGTTTAGAATTAAAGAATTTCCTTGTTTCTTATGTTTTAAGTTTACTTATTTCAAACAAGAATGTACTTATCTAATATATTTGCAAGACCCGCAATTATTTTTAGTACATCGAAATCACTAACAACAAAACAAATTCATGATACATGACAGTCTAATTTTCAAATTGCACAAGTTCCTATGGATTAAATTAGTATGTTCCGTAACAGCAATGTTTTATGTTAAAATAAATTCGGTACAATTGACTTCAAGTCAGTAAATAAGGTGATGAATTCGCTTTTTTTACTTTACGTTTTTAAAACTACATACCACGTGTTGATTCGTTTTTCAGACACTTTCTTACCTTATCAATCAATCAAAGAAAACTGTTAAAATAGGTAAAGGTGAAGGTAAAAATAAATGTAGCATTAGATGTCTTTTGTAAAACAAATTACACAATGCAATAAAGTTTTTGTTTATGGAATTATTTTTTTCTAAAACATAGTAGGAGGCAGTAAAAAAATAAAAAAATGTCTTTTGTTTGGCTCTATTGTCAAAAGTTCATCCGTGACTTCGATTTTTAAATGTCTTCAGTTTATTGTTAAAAATGAGTGAAAAACGTAGTGTAAGTTTTTAAATAACAGTTTTTGAAGTCTGAAAGAGTGAATATATGGCGTGATATCCGTAAAAAGAAATTATAGACATTTTATGAAACAAAAATTAAATTTAAAATATTTTTAAAAACCGAATCTGCTTGATGTTTACTTAAAAAATCTACTAAACATCAAGAAAAAACGACATTTAACGATATTTAACAGTATTTTGATTTATTTTTGTTTCGCATTAACTTAAAATTCTTACAATTTTTTTACGGATATCACAAAAACTAATGAACTAATTACATTTTAAGTATATTTTTTCAGAATAACTCAGAGAATAGAAATACGTTAAAATACATATAGGGTGTTTCATTAAAAAAAAAATTCGCTCACCTGTATACAGAAAACGCTATTGCTGAACTGTTAACATGAATAAAATCTACATAAAAATCCATGCAAGACCATCTTTTTAATTTCTTGTATTCGCTAAAAATTAAAATAATATAGGGGAGGGGGTTCTCATTATTAAAATTAACCTTGTACATGAATTCTTGGGTAACGAAAAGGCAGTTACGTAGAAATTGTAAGTACAAAGTTTTTTTTTAATCTTGAACCGGACAAAAATGTGATAGGAACACACTCAACGTTTCGCTATAGATTTATAGCTTTGTCAGGAGTGAAAAAGTAAATAAACAATTTGTCAAGAGAAACAAGTCGTAAAGAGAAACGGAAAAAGGTAACATGATTCTCTTGACAACTTGTTTATTTACTTTTTTCACTCCTGACGAAGCTATAAATCTATAGCGAAACGTTGAGTGTGTTCCCATCACATTTCTGTCCGGTTTAAGATTAAAAAAACTTTGTACTTACAATTTTCATCGGACAAGAATCAACTTCATTTGTAGAAATTGTAGAAATTTTTTTACAATGTCATGAAGATGTGGGATGCCACGTCATTAATTTTTACATTCGAATTTAGATTTTTTAAAGAAAATCTTTGGAATGCAATTGAAGAACATCGTGAACGTTTTCAGTAAAACATTAAAACAATCGAAAAAAGTTACAGGGGGAGGGGGAGGACGATCTGATGCAGCTGTGAGGGGCGACTATTTATGTGTGGGGATTATTAAGAGAAACAAATGCTATTCATAAATATTAATAGGCATTTTTAGTTACGCCCCCTTAAGAAAGTTACGTTAAAAATGTGTTTTTTTAGTTCTTAACGAAATGCTACCGTAAATGTTTATCACCAATAAAATCTCCAATAAAAATCTCAAAATGTATTTAATCTTCCTTTCACTGAATATTCCTGAAATTGAAAAACATATAGGTACATTTATAAAAACAAGGATTTATCTTATTTTTCAACGGTTTGCACATGATCAAATACAAGACTCACGATAAACAAACAAAAAAATGTTTGTTGTGTTGTGCTTTGCAGTTTTACACAAAATTATACAGAGAGCTTTCAAATATTTAATTGTACATGTTATTTCCCTGTCTAAAAAATATTCAACACAGTGTATACATATAAAAAAGAAATAATAAAGTTTTTTTTTATATATAAAATAAAAATGACTTCAGATTCCTATTAAACTTAAACCTTAACAAAAAATTTCGTATCTGTACACATTTAATATTTTTTTAAACCTGATCAAAACTGCTTGAGTTTTATGACACATAGAAGCTCTTGAAAATTATTTAAGTTTATCGCAATAAAAAATGTTATGCCAAGGAAAAGTCTCTTATCATATTCGCCCAGTTCAATGTTCCCAAAAGGGTAGTAAACTTTATCGTTCGAAAAGTTATCACACGCATTTTTCTCTACTCCATTTTTCCTATTTTCGCAGCATAAAATGAATATTCCAATAAAATTTGGTTATGGCCATTTTAATAATAGCAATCCAAAAAATTAAAATTTCATTTACTTACCGGTATCAAGCGCATTGCAAGATCGACGCACAATTGTAAAAATCACAGTAAACATTGCGATTTTTACACTTCGAACTTGTTCTCGAGTCTTCGTTGGACTGATTTGTAAGTCAAATGTTCAGTTTGATAATAGTGTTATCGGCAAAATTCCTATAAAAATATTATACGACTTATTTATTATTAACCGCATATGTTATCTGTGCATTGTGAATGCAACAGATCCAGTACTTAAGCCATGTACGCACCTTCGCATACCACATATCTTGACATCTTAAAAATAATCTCTAAAACACCAATTTAAAAATGAAGAAGTACAAGGAACAAATATTTCTGAACCAACTTCAAGCAATATTTTCAGTGCGAGTACTTACATACTTATATAAATCCATCAATTTCGCACCACAGCGGTACTCAAACTTTAAGGGTCGTCTTATTCGAAGCAATTTAAATACTTCTGAAAACAATTTTGTAAATTCTTTTACTCTCTGCTGACTATTCATTTATCTAATGGAGTTTTGTGCCACATCGTGAATCAACCTGTATTACACGAAAGTTCAAAGTTCAACGAATTAGGCGGAAATCGATTGATCCCACTGAGATATTGGGACCAGCTTATTAAATGCTTGCGCACAAAATTCAAGGAAACTTATTTATTTTTACCTGTATTTGACGTAACACGCACAGAATGGTCAATTGACTTACGTTAAAACACCTTCCGGTAACATACCCGTTTTATCACACTATGTACGAGTATATTACTTAAAACTTAGGACATTATAAATAGCTTCGTCAAGGAAAAATCAATCAAGAATGACGTCAGATATCTATGTAAAATAGTAGTCTTGGATTATTATTTCAATAAGACCTAGACGCATAAAATTGTCCGAGAGCATCTTTTTTTATTTAACAATGCGAGGGTGCATCTTTTGTTTACAATTACAAAAAAAAACAATAGAGACAGGGTTAACAAGCTCCAAGTTAGATATTTTATAAATTTGAAATATACCACCTCACCCTATACAAACGCATATCAAACTTTTGTGATTAACTTTGCTTTTACCTGGAAAAGCTTTTAGAGTAAAGAAATTCTAAGATTAACGAAGGAACAACTTCAGCAATTTAAAACGAAAAACTTCGTTAAAATGGAATTACCGTCTTCTAGATTTTTAATACAAATATGTATATCAGGTGGTCAATCGAAAAGTTCATCAAAAGTAAACTTTGAGGTTTTTGGAAGATTTTGAAGCAGCTCTTGAATGAAATAAGTTTCGACTAAGAAGCCAACATTAAACAAAGAAAGATAATCCGCTAAGGCCCGAAAGCAGTTGATTAAACAATGAGAACCTCTCCTCAATGAAACAGAAAATTAAATTACGTCATACAACAAAGCAAACTCGTTTGACCATCCTTTGACAACTGCATTCGTCAAATGTCAATCAGCTTAAGAAGTCATACCTTTTTCGACCGATTTTCTTCTTCAATTGAATTAAACATAAAAAATATCATCTAGATACCTCCTTTGGTTATCCTTTTCTCATTCCATCGTATGTACGAGAAGACTCATAGAATTTGCACAATATTTTTTTTCAACTTATCTTCCTTCAATACAAACGTTTCTTCAGCTGAGCCATTCGATCACAGAAATATTTTTTTGGAAGATCTGAGAAACACTTCTCAACAATACACACTCATCTGATTCAAATTTTTTTCATCTAAGATACTTTTTTTAATATTTTTAAATAAAAAGAAGTTGCTAGGTGGTAAATTAGGACTATATGGGGGAAGATGAAATTCAGTAAATTCACAGTCTTTTATCAGTTAACTTTCTTTGTAAACCTTGGATTTTCTTGCAATAATTTTGACGCTTTTCTTTCAGCACCAAGTTTTGAATGTCTTGTCATATACATTTGCATCTTCTTCACATATACTCTATCCCAAAAAATGGTTGCCATAGCCTTTGCTGAGATGATAGGATTTTGGGCCTTTAAAAATCCATTGCTTGGATGCTCTTTTGGTAGGCGTGTCCCAATGATACAACCACGAAAATGTTATCAGCTTATAAAGTCTGAAAATTTCCTAATTTTCCTGCAATTTTTGTTGCTGTTCAGATGTAAGAAATCTGGGAGTCCTCTTGTTTCAGCCAAAGCAAAAATTGAGGTCTTCAATTTCAGATCTGAAAGCAGTTAAGTATTATTCCATCTTCATTCCTCAGTTGAGGTCTCAATCAGTCGACCGGATTTCTGATCATCCTGTCTAAAATTTTCTTTCTCGCCGAAATTGTTTGCTTCAAAGTGAAGTGTGACCATAAACTGCCCCTATTCGTTCGTGGATGGTATTAGGACTTTCTTTGATTAAAAAAAATGATCTCACTTCAGTGCTCTAGTTTTATATTACTAATTTTATAGTAATACTTTACTAAATTGTAACAAATAATAGTACAATTGCACAAAACTTTATATGTGGCTTTACAAGCGTCATAGTTATGAGATAATAACAAATTATCAAGTTATTAAGTCTGACATTTGTTTCCAGCTAAGTTGATTCCTTTTTAAATGTTCCTTGTATATATTCGCGTGCTTCCGTGTATTTTATTATGTAGGTAATGTGGGACTTTTTTTGGAATATTCAATTATGAGAAAACTGACTGGCCTTTAATCTCTTTTATTCTTTCTAATACCATCCTTCAGCTACACCTTCATTTTCAAAGACTTGTGGCGAAGTTGTTTGTTTTCGCATATTTTCCCACTTCACACCGCAACTTGCTAAAAATTTATTATTATCAATTTTAATCTTCTTTAAATCGGTATTTTATAATTCAACTGATTAAATCTACAAAAATTAAACAATTGTATTGGGATAAAAAAAAAAAACAGGAAAATTCTATCAAAAACGAAGTCAAGAATGAATACCCGTTTAAAAACTCAAAATAACTTGTGTATTCTATACAGGGTGATTCGCAAAAAAAAGTTAAGTACCGAAAAGATTATTAAATATTTTTCTTTTGAAATTTACTTAGGCTATTTTCAGCTAAGATGTTTAAAAGCTAATAAACCATACCAAGGGGAGGCAGACTTTTTTTCGACAAGAGCGCTAGTAACCTAAGTTTTTAAGAACCACATCTCAAAGGTCTTATGTCAATTATTATGTGTACACTTACAAATACAAGATTTAAGAAGTCGCAATAACAGTTAACAAGAACCACATGCGCGTCATACGCCACAATTTTTGATACTACTCGTATACTACAGTAATTATACCCATTAACTACTACAACGCATTTACGGAGAATTCAAAGAGATAAGGATAGCGTTATTGAAAAACCATGGAAGATAAAACAGAACGCGTATACCCATACTGCTACTATAATAGCTTCATTATTTTTAGAGAAAAGCGTTTCAAGCCGGGGTATCAAGAGGCTCTACAAGAAACAAGATGGTATCTTTTAATCTGAACTGTAAACTCACAAAACAAAAGCTGCAGATTATTCTGCAACTTAGCGTAAGACGCTATACATAGACAGTTTAGTTTTCTGAATTCTATCAATATTTTCTAAAAGGTTATTTGTCGTGATGTTTGCTATTCAGAAACTGTGCTCCAAAGGAGCCGCTTAAGAGATACTTTTTTGAGTAGTTGGCAAAACTTCAAGTAAGAACTAAATTAAGTATAAACATCTTAGGATTTTTGTAGCAAAAAGTTTTTTGATATGTGAAAAATATGTGCCGCTACAATTTTTGGGTTCTTTATTTTGAACATGCCCGCGGTTTCGTCGTCATGTTCGTCACTTAAAGACCAATGGTCACGATGTAAAGTGACTTTACACTGTGACCAAATTTTCAACCGTCTTCGTAAAGTGACTTTACACCGTGACCATAGGTCTTCTACCACGTACATCAGAGTACTTTCTGGGCAAAGTATTTAATACTTAAAAATGTCATAACGACGAAACCGCGGTCGTGTTAAAAATAAAGAACTCCAAAAATCGTAGTGAGATATTATAAGTTTTGTAGCAACTTAAAAAAAAAAGAAGTTCCCAAGCAACACGCTTTGGTTTAATTTTCGTGTACTCAAAAATATTTTGGTTTTGGTTGGACATTTTTACATTTATTAAACGGTTACGGTCAACGTACATGTTTTAAGCCGTCTAATAAACGTATACGTTATACCACTTTGATACAGAAACATCATATTTAATATATGGAACATGTTTTTTCAACATCTATCTCGCGGACATTTTATCCTTTATTAAACGTATATGTGTGTTGCTTGGGTTAGTTTATATTATACGAGTAGTTTATACTGACAATGCTTAAATGCAGGAAGTGGGCTCATTAACTGGCTTAGGACTTTTCAGACGTTATCAAGGCCACGCATGCAATGCACACTATTCACTATTCACATGTTGCGAAAATATATTCATTAGTCCTTGCACACCTTAAGTCTGCTCATTACTCTTGCGCCAGTGGAGTGGAAGTAGACGATGAGGAGCACCACCTAAGCGAATTTTCCAAAGAATAGACTTTTTCATGACACCTCATCATACTACTTCCACTCAATATACCATCTTATCTCATTCGTGGAGTAGGTACACATCATTGTATATATATTTTTTTAATTACCAAAAACTAAACAGTCCTTTGTATTTCTCCTTTACCTTTTTTTCTAAAAAGCAAATATTATACATACGGTGTATGTTTACAATTTGGTTTACTTATTTCATTTGAAGAGTTTGCTCAAGAAAGGAGCCAAAACCTTAAAGCTGAGTTATTGTGCGATTAAGGCCCGATCTTACCACCTCTTGATAAATTTAACCCTTGGTTAATATCCTGAGAAACCATTGTCAGCACAATGATTGCCAAGGATATTAACCGACGGTTAAATTTATCAGGAGGTGGTAAGATCGGGCCTAAACCAGCAAATTATTAACTGTAGGTTAAGTATCAAACCACAGTCTTGTTTTTGTTTTTCTCCAGTCGTTTTTAATCCACCGATTTATTGACTAAAATGTAACTGTATCTTGGCAGTTCTAAAGTGCTTCATATACATACATATCTGTATGTAATTTGGTTAGGTGAATTTTAACTTTCTTATTTGTGGTAATTGTTATCAAGTATATCAGAAGAAGAAAAACTTATTCTAGTGTGTTTAATGGTCCTTGTTTCGTCGAAATTAAGTTTGATTGGTAAATGTCACTGAGAGGACGAACATTACCCTGGGATAGTATTCGTCCTCACAGTGACATTTAGCAATCACACTGAAAAACTTATTAGACAAATTTTGTGCAAATCGTTTTTGATTGCAGTGAAAACCTCGAGCAGCCTCTGTACAGCTGTTTCAGCCCTGCTTGGGACTTCTTCAGCAGAGACGTAGCTCGACATTCCCACTGCAAACAAAAACGACTTGTCCAATTTATTCGCAAATGCAATGTCAGGTCAAAAAGCGATCGTAAGATGTCGCTATTTTATCTGAAAAACTTATTGTTTACGATTCTTTTGAAAACTTAAATGTTTTAAGTCTATTACAAATATGAAAAATAACATACTTCTGTCTTCAGTTCAGCAAATAATTTATTAATTACTTACATTCATGAAAGTTTCGGAAAATATATTTCTGAGTTTTTAAAAGTCAATAATGTAATCAAACAATTCAGTCTACTAATTTTGAACATCCTAACGACAGCTTGTGTGTAAACAAAATTTATCAATAATAATAAAACTAACTCGGGAGAATAAATAGAAATTTTTAGAAATTTTTCGGTTTTAGTTCAAATTCTCTTTGCGAATAAATTACTTAAATTACTACTTCCATTATTCCACTTAAAAAAGTCAAAAATATATTTCACGAAACGTTAATGAACGTAAATAAATATTTATCATACAGGGTGTTCTTTTACTGTGTGAAAAATATTTAATCCTGTAATACATCACCATAAATGGCAACGATTAAACTTATGTACCCTTAACATAAAGTTAATAGTTTTCGAGAAAAATGCATTGGAAGATTTTCACCAAACCGTTTGAGAACTGCTCGCATAGCTAACGGCTGGATGGTACGCCGCCTTGCCTTTGTTTGAAATTTTCGGCGCCGCGGTTCGCCGCGCTATGTGTGCGATAACCCTAAAAGCGTGACTCTTTTTATGATCGGCGCTATGTGTGTGGGCACACTCACTGACTACATAGGAAGGCGTCAATGACCTTGCTAAATGTTTCTCTCTCGCACATCTCAGCACTTTCAAACAAGTAGAACCTCCGAATCTTTTTGGCTATGATACGGAAGCCCCCCGAAAAACGCGCAGAAGGTAGCATTTCACGTACTTATACTGAGGTTTTTTTTATTTGCACACAGTAAAAGAACACCCTGTACACTTAAGTCTCTCTTGTATATTCTCACGAATAAGAAAGTATAGTACAGAATGGGGCCTATTCTGTATTAAAAGCGTTAATTTTAAAGGCCTATTAAATGTTGTAACCAAGCATAAAACTGTATTTTAAAATTTATAGCACCTCTACGTTTTAACAGTCCGTTACACAATCTCCTCCTGTACATATTATATCCTCCTGTACGTATTAGAAATACTTACCAAACAACCGAAACTTGTAACATCCTTTCACGTTTTAAATCAACTTCCAGATTATTTTTACATTAATTATAGTTTAAACCACCGAATATCACTGTTTTACAAATGTCATAGTTAAACTACGTTTTACATATTAATCACTGCCTAAACAATAAAAAAAAACTCTAGTTAACGTTAAACGTACTTTAAACCTTCAGGGAGCAACTCAGCTTAAGTATCTTGCCCCTACTACAAATACCCAATTATCTTAATGTTTCTAGCGTTTTCGGTTCACTTGCACCGCAACTCCCAGTATCTTTATCCCGTTTATTACATGAGGTAAAAAAAGACGCAAATACTCTGACTACTGCAAGCACTGCAAGCGAGTTGAAAGCGCTATCAGTTATGTGGAAAAAAAAACTAATATTTATTGAAACAACTCCAAGTTTTATGAATCGCTCTGTATAATACTTTGTTCTAAAATAATTAATAATAATTTGTTTTAAAATAATTAATAATAATAATTAAAAAAAAAGGAAGTGAAAATATGTTTTCGATAAAATAATACCTTTTTAAAGATGACTACAGTATTGAGAAATTCAGTAAACATAGACTCTATCTCATTTTTGGTATTTGCACTTACAAAGATTAAAAAAAAGTGAAACAATTCGGAGCCATGACAGCACAGCACACTATCTACTAGATGTTTTATGTAAATCAATTTTGGAAATGATAAAAGTACTTTCATCCTTTCAACTGATTAAATGGAAACGTAATGATAAGAAGCCAATTTTTTACACAATATGTATTGATTTTAGATAGAAAACACGTGCTCGATTCATTTACTTAATTCCACATATTCTCAATGTATCCAAGTTGACCAAATTTAGAAACTCAACTAAACTGGAATAATTCGATTGCGATATACGGTATAAGCATATTTTATTTACAAAATCTGCACAGACCAGAATGTAACTAAGCGTATTTAATAGCAAGAAAAGTAAAACAAAAGCTTACATGATTTTTGAAACACAAGTGTTATTAATATTCTTATGTGTGGCATCTGCAAAAGAAAGAGCATCTGAATATTTAGTTTTAAATTTAAATTTAAATAATTTAGCAATTTAATAATCACATTATAAATATTTGCATGTTATTACGTTGATTTGAATTAGCTCATTTAAGAGACCGCAATTTCTGAATTAATAAAGCCAAGAAACGTTCAGTAGGTATATTTAAATTAATGATAAAATAAATTATCATAAAACAATATTTAGCATAGTTGGTAAAAGTCTCTACCTAATCCGATGTTAGATTGCATTTCAATATAATTGAAAATCGTTAAATAATAATTAATGGACGACCTGTTATGGTCATACATAAAACTAATTGCGATCGGTAATCTCTAATAATCTCAACAACCATACAATCTGAAATATAATTTAAATGCTTCATGCCGTATTAACTCCGGTATATAGAATAATTTCCCATATTCTTTTTAGATATACAAACAGAATATTTAATGCGTGTGGACTAAGTACTTTCGGGAGCATATAATTTTCAAAGCTTTCATAATACGAGAACGCCGATTGTAAAGCTGCTTATTATGGGTTATGAATTACAATCTTGAAAGTTAAAATTATGATTATAATAACACATTTAAGACTTTTATGTTATTATAACCATAATAACATGTTTACGACTTTCATTTAAATTGAAACATACTATACCTCCCAGTTGATTTAGGGTAGGTTACGAAAATGATTGTATTATTCATGCCCTTGTAAAAATTTGATCCCCTCTTAATTAATTTTATGCAAGATAGATAATTAACTCGGAATGAAATAACAATGCGCTGAATGAACATCCTGCTACTGTAATAAAAACGATATGCAGTGAACTTATTTACAAAATAAAAATTGTTTTCAAATAATCGTAATCGTCTATTGATTACTGAATACTGTATAACCTTTGAGTTATTTTTAATGCGAAAACGATTATTTTTCATACAAGTCGAACGCGCAAACTTTCTGTCCTGCGTTAATCAAGTGGCAACAGAAAAAATATAGCAATCATTTAAAAGTCATTTAAAATCCGCTCAAAGGTTATTTATTTAAAATTTAAAATATAAAAATCACAAAATATTTGATTACACTTTAACAATATATTGGAAAACTTATTTCAGCAAAAATAAAAATTATACAGTGTCCTCAAATTGTTTGGAGTAATATAGTAGAATTTTAAGAGCAAATTTGACAATAAAAGAAGTCTCTGCATTTCGTAAGGAAGATATGGCGAACAAAGATAATCAAGATAATCATAAATTTTATTACCTACAAATTACGACTGTTTTCGGCATAAAAATAAGTTGTTACTTTCAATTTTTGGGTACCACCTAAAAAATGTGTTTTGTTATCATGTTTACTTATTTGATAAGTATTTAGTAATTTTTAGCACCTTGAATCCGGGATATACTGATAATTTGCCTGTAATTTATTCCAAGTTGAAGGTTTGCAGAAAGTATTTACGCCGGCAGAATACCTGTTATGCAAACTAAGTAGTTCGTTTAATTTTTACGTTAACATTGTATCGTCCGGAATTTCTCACGGTCGTGCATTAAACTGCACTAGAAGTATATTTTCGAAATCTATATTTTCTTCCGAGTAACGAATTAAATTATTTTCTCTGGGATATCTTTATTATTGTTATTTCATTATTACATACTGTGTCGGAATTAAAGTTAAACGGTCTCGATTGAACGGGTCGAAGACGAAATAAAAATGTGCTTTTGTATTCTTAAAGATATTCACAGCAGAACCTCTTTCTCTTTCTTTTTACAATCTTATATTACCGAAATAATTTCTTTAAGAAATTTGAAGATATCTCAATAACCGTTACAATTAAGTATCGGGACATCTTAACAATGTTTACTTAGAATAATGTGTAGATTCGGAATTTGCAATAAAAAATATAGCATTCCATTTAAAATAAGAAACTTAATGGCGTCCTCCGGCATAACCGGAAGTGATACAAAAGTGAAAATATTTTAGTCTGAAAGATTACTTGCTCCTATGGCAGTGTATTATTTAATTTTCAGAATACTTGCATGTTCTTTTCCCCGAAAACTTTTAATAGACCACTCAACTTGGGATACCCAGTATAGGTACGTATAGACTGAGACCTAGTGGACTTTTTTGACAAAGTGTTTTATACCAGCTGAAATTTCTTGAGAAGATACTTAATTCATGTCTAAAGAAGAAATCGATGTTCTGACAGAGCAATTCCTGCCGTAAAAATTATTTTACTAAAAAAAAACTAAAAATTATTTTGAAACTAAAAATTATTTTGAAATCTCTCTGTCTTGCACAAACGCATCTGTACAATCTCCTCTCCGTTGAACTCACGTGAAATGTTCTTGAACACTTTCACAATGATAGTGCTACCCAAATCACTTTACTTTTCAAAAATTATCACTCTTATGGCATCATGAATGTCCTGTGTAAATGATAGGCGGCATAAAACATTTTGAATTTAACCGAAATAGTTCAACTTTGCAATCGTCTAGCAGCTAGTTAAACCCAACCAAGAGGTCTGTAATTTTTTCTTATCACTCAAAAAAGTATCAAATTTAATACGTTAAAGACTGAGAAGGTATACTTCACTTTAACTTAACTATTTTTTTTTTTTGAAATTTCAAAAAAAGAATTTGAACTTAACGCCCAGAGTTTCCACGCCAGATCATCGATTTCTTTTACAGCCATGTATCAAGTATCTTCATAATAAATATAAAACACACAGAAAGTCTACTAGCTCTCCGTCTAGTACTTAAAATACAATCAAAGTAACCTTCTAAGCGTTCGTTAGCTTTTATCCGAGAAAGAACTTTCTATTAGTCAGAAGTTTTACTGGTTTACGGTTGTCGTGAATCATCCTGTATAAATTTTTACCTATAAACAGCTTTTTGTTCTTTTATTTGGGACATTTAATTGAAAAACTGATTAAGAATTTAATAAAGCTTATCTTAACAATATGGATTTTGAACAACAGCAAACAAACATTAACACACACAAATTATAGTTTTACCTATGAATAATAATAAATATTATAATTACAGATTACAAAATTGTCATGTATTTTTTAATTTCTTAAAATATATAGATTAATTAAATTAAACTTAGCTCGTAATGGTTTCATAAAGAGTAACAAATAAATACTATTTAAGAATTTTCCAGCGATATTAAGCGAAACCATTTTACTATTTCTTTTTTAAATCCAACAAATGTCATTCGTTTATGACTTCGGCTTGAAAGATTCAATCAAAAACTTGCACAGAGCGAGACAAAGGCAAGTTTCTCTACAAAATTTACGCAGAACAGAAAAAGTAGGGAAAGACGCTTGTATCATCGAAACAGGAAATATGAACGATAAAAAAAATGAAAAATAAAAGAAAACTGAAAACAGATCAACGAAGAATATAAATATAAACACAGACCTTAGAAGCATCCAAAAAATGATAGCAGATATAATGAAAGAAGAGAAGAAGAAAGGTTAACCAGATTACAAGGAGTTAATAAAAAATAGGAGAGTAAGACATTTGGAATACAACAACAAATACTTCGATAAAAATTTAAAAACAGTAGAAATAAACAATAATGGTGGCAAGGGCAATATAAAAGAACACGTGAAAAAGTGAAAAATGAAAATGGAAAGCAGGGCATCAGCAACTCAAAGGAAAAATATACCAAAAACAAAAAATCTAGAACACGAAATGTACGAAGTACATGGGCGAAGGAGAAAGAAATAGTGCAAAAAATGATAAGACATAATGCAGAAATACTAGGAGACGCAACATTGGAACAGAAGTTTTTTCGGGAAATTACTGAAAAAGATAGGCAAAGGAGAAGAATCAGTAATTATCATGGGAGCCCTAAATGGAAGAGTAGGAAATCAATAATACGGAATAGAAGAAATCATAGGAAGAAAGAGAAGCAGCGAAAATAACAACGGCCTAAGAATTATCGAATTATTTATAGAAACAACTTAATAACTGCAAACAGTTCCAAACACTAAGTTTAAACACAAACAAATACACAAATTTGCAAGAGAAGTAAGAAGGCTAAATTAGAAATATTTGATCGATTACTTCCTGGTAAGCAAACACAAAGAGAGATTGATTAAAGATGTCAAAGTGGCAACAGAAGTAGGAATTGGGAGTGGTCACTATTTGATATATATGAACCTAAAAACCCAAAAAGCAAATATAATAGATAAAAGAAAGAATAAAACAAAACAAAAAGTAAGAAGTTATAAACTAAAAGGTACTACACCTTGGGAAAAATACCAAGATACATTAAAATTTAAATTTCAACGACAGGAGAGAGTGAAAAACAGAACTAAGACAAAAATACGCAATGACAGCAGCCATATAAAGTTGTGAAATAACAAGAATAACAAATACACAAAAAAACTGACAAGGTCGACAAAAAACAGAGAGGAAAATCAGAGATAAGAAAGAATAATGGAAAACCTACGCAAACACAAGGAAGAGGGAAGACTACTACGAAAGATACTAAGAAAAAGAAAAACCAAAACTGCTTTACTGTAGAAAACGGAAACAGTTTAGGATGAGAAATATACAAAGCAAAGCCAAGGAAAGAGAAGAAGGTGTAATGGAGAGACGGAGACAATACTTTACGGAATTGACAAACACAAATTCAAACGACGTACAAGAGGAAGAAGCTACAAACACGAAAGATCAACACCAACGACAAATCCCAGAAATGAAATCGTTAGCAACGTTAAAGCTAGGAAAAGCGGCATGAATAGGTGAGAAATATTCAAGTATATGGATGATACAGCAAAAGAAGTTTTTAGAAACATAGAAAATTTTAAAAACAAAGAACATACCAGAGTAATGGAACAGTTTCAAACTGGGAGACGCGGATTGTTGGAGTGGGAGGCGCGAAAAGTGTAACAGAAATGAAATTTTCTTAATAAAACGTGTATTAATAAAAAAAATATGTACGCATAAAGTAGAAGGAAGGCGACAACATTAGATTTTTTTAAGAGGGCTATACTAACTTAAAGTTTAGAAACAACTGCAATAAAGGAAACCTCAGACAAGGGACCCTAATTAGCAAAGCTGGAAAAATGCTCACCAGAATAGTAGAAAGAAAAATAAAGGAAGATTTCGATACGAAACTAGAGAATTTTCAACTTTTCCATTTTTCAGTTCTAGCAAGGAATGTACAGGACCTGATACTTATAATAGGACAGGCAATAGATAAAGTATATATATTACATATCGATTTCGTAAACCTACAAAAAAAACCTTTAAAATTAATCAATCTGTTCAAAAAAAAAAGACAGGAATTAATGGCTTTTAATCTTTACCTCGTCATCTTCTTTCTATTGCATTGCAATTCGTCGAAACGAGATTTTTTTCAAAATGTATAAAAATAGTTTACATTAGTGTTGATAAAGACGATAGACGGATCTCACCGCTGCCACCATATGTTATAATAAAGTATCTTATCTCTTAGAAAGAGAAAATAATTATATCGTAAGCATTATGACATAACTTTTTATTTTCAACCAATTACTTACACACGCTCTTCGTTGCTCTTTTTAAATCACACTCGCCCAAGGTTTAAGTCATCAAGTCATATTTAAATGTCGGTACTTAAAAAAAATTAGTATGAGTAATAAATTTTTTATCTTATATTTTGCACTTCTGACTTACTTCATTTTTTATATTGTCTGTTCTTCCATTATATTGAATACGATTTTTAGTTCCCTTATAAAGAGAGTAGGTAAAAGCAAAAATATTTGTTCATAAAACTAATAAAGCCTAAAAAAAAGAAAACTGTACATCGATTTCTCAACAAGATTTTTTTTTTAATGTAGATTGTGGCAAAGTAGATGTTTAATTACAACTTATTATTAATGTTAACTAACTCCACTAGTACATGTATACAGAGTTCTTTTTTATTTTTAGCTTCTTTAATCATTCATTCTCGAACGTGGATGTGTCTAAGCATAAATTACGTGACGCATGCGATTTCATCTGCCCTAATGATTGTATTTGTGTCAACTATTAAAAAATAAATAACAGAAACAGTTAACACAGTAAAACTAAATAATGATAATAACAGGAGAACACATCAATTTATTTTTAATTAGACGATTAAATTTTGTACCAGATGCGCGGTAAACAATTTCATCACTTACTTTGCAATCGATAAATGCTCGGAGAATATTTGGTAAAACAGAAAAAAAATGTTGGGCTTTGTAAACACATATTTTGAATACGAACATCTAAAGAATGTCCTAAATTCGTAAAATTTTAATCCTTTTAAATATTTAAAATCCTTATTGTAAGTGGAATTCGTAGCATCCCTTACTTTAAGTTATGAGAGCGAACATAACACCATCAAATAAGTATATCTCACTTACACATGCAATGTGCACATTTGCCATGAATGGAATTTAAAATGAAATTTGTGTATAATCGATGTTAAGTAGTCATTTCATTTCATTTACAGCAAAACAATGTAGGAGTATCATACAAATCAACTTACAACAAGCTGGTGATGCGGCGGCCATTAATAATGACTCCAATTACTAGCAATAATAATTGCAGTTGCGGTGTTAATCTTCCAATTATTTTATCAAACTGAGAAGTTTTATGCTCATAATCATTGATAATTGATCATCGCAATTTATTTTCAATTCTACATGTCATGGCAAGAAAATAAATAAGTGTTCTGAAACCTTGGCTGCATATTTCATAAGTTGCCTTTGCACTGGATGTAAATTTTGCTTAACCAATTATTTATTATACCATGTAATCAACGGGATTTATAATTAGAGCAGACTATGTTTTTTTTTTCAAAAAGTTGTTAGAAATAAAAAAATTTAATTGTCATAATTGTGTCATTTATTTTTTTAAATGACTGATAATAAAAGGATTTGTCTTGCGGGACCCCTCCTCCCAATATTCTAAAAAAGGATTTAAACCAGCATCCATACAAAATTAAGATTTGAGATAACCTCAAATATAACAACTGTCAACTTATTATTTATTTCTCATTGCATCCAACAACACAACATAAAATAGCACCAATCACAGCGTCCCCTAATTATGAATTCCATTGATCATCCGGCACCTACCTCAATCGATAAAAAATTTTGATACAATTTACAACATAGTTTGAGTAATTGGCGTCCGGTTTCGTCACATTGACATCTTCAAGGCAATAAAAAACAGTAACGACTTAAAACGCAGTAGCAAGAGCAATAGAGTGACGCCATTTTGTAAATAATACAAATTATTCAAAGTACATTGTGGCAAAACACATCGTTTTGTTACTAAATTATTGTTACAAATATCATGGAGTCTTTATCAATTAAAAAGTTAAAACTTCTCAAATATTTTATCATTTGTATTTTACATTGACAAAAAAATATTTTGGTCAAGGGTAGTCATAGATTTTAACATAATTATTTAGGTTCTTGCATTGTATCAATCATTTTTTGATTGTCAAAATTTGTCAAGCAGTTCTAATAAAGTGTACTTGCTGTTATTTCGTCTCTGTGAAGTTGGCACCCCATTTTTCAAAAAAGTGATTTTTTATAGGAGTTCTGATAGCACCCCAAAGAGTTCTGGAGTTCTATGTCAAAATTAAAAAGAGTTCTAGCGGATTAAACATAAAAAAATGACTTTTAAAATTTGGGGTGCTAAGTTCACAAAACGGAATTTGAAAATTGGCTATAAAATGTTAATTGTTGGAAATAATTAATTTCACCATTAAGACTTTCTCTAGAACTATTGAGGTGCTATCCAGAACTCTAAACGGAATCTCGAAATTTTGAAATTACTATGTCTCCCTTATTCTACAAGAGATCAGAACACGAAAAAACATTTTATTTTTGGGTGCAGAGACCTATAAATGCTAAATAATTATTAGTTTAAGTACCATACTACTCTTAAAAGAAAAGAAATTCAAATTAATTTTTTTTTTCACTTTACACTTTGACAACACTTCAATTCGAGAAACGAAAAATCGTTGGAACTTTTTTACTTTTGATTTTAGCGCTTTGGTCGTTAAGGATAATCGTGAGCACTCGTGGGGTGCTACCCAGAACTCCATGCAGAACGGAAAAATTTTCGAGAAAAATTTCCATTTTGCACTTTGACAAAATTTCATATCGAGACACGAAAAATCGCTGGAACTTTTTTACTTTTGATTTTAGCGCTTTGGTCTTTAAGGATATTCGTGAGCACTCGTGGGGTGCTACCCAGAACTCCAAGCAGAACGAAAAAAAATTCCAGAAAAATTTCCATTTTGCACTTTGACAAAATTTCATATCGAGACAAGAAAAATCGCTGGAACTTTTTTACTTTTGATTTTAGCGCTTTGGTCTTTAAGGATAATCGTGAGCACTCGTGGGGTGCTAACCAGAACTCCATGCAGAACGGAAAAATTTTTGAGAAAAATTTCCATTTTGCACTTTGACAAAATTTCTTATCGAGACACGAAAAATCGCTGGAACTTTTTTACTTTTGATTTTAGCGCTTTGGTCTTTGAGGATAATCGTGAGCACTCGTGGGGTGCTACCCAGAACTCCATGCAGAACGGAAAAATTTTTGAGAAAAATTTCCATTTTGCACTTTGAAACAATTTCTTATCGAGACACGAAAAATCGCTGGAACTTTTTTACTTTTGATTTTAGCGCTTTGGTCGTTAAGGATAATCGTGAGCACTTGTGGGGTGCTACCCAGAACTCCAAGCAGAACGGAAAAATTTTCGAGAAAGATTTCCATTTTGCACTTCGACAAAATTTCTTATCGAGACACGAAAAATCGCTGGAACTTTTTTACTTTTGATTTTAGCGCTTTGGTCTTTAAGGATAATCGTGAGCACTCGTGGGGTGCTAACCAGAACTCCATGCAGAACGGAAAAATTTTTGAGAAAAATTTCCATTTTGCACTTTGACAAAATTTCATATCGAAACATGAAAAATCGCTGGAACTTTTTTACTTTTGATTTTAGCGCTTAGGTGATGAAGGTAATCGTGAGAACTCTTCGAGATTCTCAAAACACATCTGTCTTACATTGTCATCAATAATTCTAATCAAAATACGAAAAATCGCTAGAGCTGGTTGATTTTAGTGTTTCGGTCCTGAAAGTTTATCGTTAGAACTTGTGAAGTGTTATCGAAAACTCTCAATAGAGAACCGAAATTCCTAAAAGTCGGTTATATTTTGTGGTATTACGTTTGTCCTTTTCTTTAAAGTATTCGCATACAAGGAAGTCAAGGTTTAAATCAGCTCTTAAGGATAGGTAAGAGAAAGGTCCAATACAGATTATGGAAAGTGAAATTTTACATTACATTTTACCAAGGAGAGTATTGTCCTCTTTTTAATACCGGCGAGAATTATCATGAAGTGTTTTTTTTTTTAATTTGTAAGTGTCTCGATATGAAATTTTGTCAAAGTGCAAAATGGAAATTTTTCTGGAAAATTTTTCCGTTCTGCTTGGAGTTTTGGGTAGCACCCCACGAGTGCTCACGATTATTCTTAACGACCAAAGCGCTAAAATCAAAAGTAAAAAAGTTCCAGCGATTTTTCTTGTCTCGATATGAAATTTTGTCAAAGTGCAAAATGGAAATTTTTCTGGAATTTTTTTTCGTTCTGCTTGGAGTTCTGGGTAGCACCCCACGAGTGCTCACGAATATCCTTAAAGACCAAAGCGCTAAAATCAAAAGTAAAAAAGTTCCAGCGATTTTTCGTGTCTCGATATGAAATTTTGTCAAAGTGCAAAATGGAAATTTTTCTCGAAAATTTTTCCGTTCTGCATGGAGTTCTGGGTAGCACCCCACGAGTGCTCACGATTATCCTTAACGACCAAAGCGCTAAAATCAAAAGTAAAAAAGTTCCAACGATTTTTCGTTTCTCGAATTGAAGTGTTGTCAAAGTGTAAAGTGAAAAAAAAAATAATTTGAATTTCTTTTCTTTTAAGAGTAGTATGGTACTTAAACTAATAATTATTTAGCATTTATAGGTCTCTGCACCCAAAAATAAAATGTTTCTTCGTGTTCTGATCTCTTGTAGAATAAGGGAGACATAGTAATTTCAAAATTTCGAGATTCCGTTTAGAGTTCTGGATAGCACCTCAATAGTTCTAGAGAAAGTCTTAATGGTGAAATTAATTATTTCCAACAATTAACATTTTATAGCCAATTTTCAAATTCCGTTTTGTGAACTTAGCACCCCAAATTTTAAAAGTCATTTTTTTATGTTTAATCCGCTAGAACTCTTTTTAATTTTGACATAGAACTCCAGAACTCTTTGGGGTACTATCAGAACTCCTATAAAAAATCACTTTTTTGAAAAATGAGGTGCCAACTTTACAGAGGTTGTTATTTCTTTAGTTTCTCGATTTTACTTGCTGTTAATAACTTCTTGAGTGACATTATTTGTCCTTTCAATTGACTTTGAAAGTGAATGGAAATTTGAGATGGTTCCTAAGATCTGACAGTTAACAGCTCCTATTTTTTCAAGTGGAGTTATCTGAAAGAAGAATTTTATGTAAATAAGCTCCAAGAAATACGAAAGCTGAAGCACTAACGAAAATTGTCAGGAATAAACCATTCTGGATGCAAAAAACAATCTGAAATAATTACATGAAGTAGCTCTAATTTATTTCAAATATTATTTCAATCTCTAGATGAAAATTTACTTTACAATACTTGTGTTTTTAGTTAAAAAAGTCTTTTGCGCAACTGATTTATGAAATGAATAAACAAAAAATAAGAGAAAAGACTAAATTACAAAAGTACCTCAGAAATTTGCAGGAAATTTACAAAGCAGGAATATTTTGAAAAGAACTATTCAAATAAAATCAAATTAACTTTGAGTTACTTCCGGTTAAACCGGAAGTGACTTCTAACTTGCTCATTTTAAACGGAATGCTACATTTTTCATTACATTTTAGAATTCTATAAGGATAAGCAGAAAACAATACATTTCCCTGTCTCTAAATTGCACTGTTTCTGAGATATTTCGAATTTTATTTGAAATCTCACTTCTCCAGTTTTCAAAAATCACACCACAGCTATTCCTGGAGTAATTTTAAACAACAAAAGATGTTTTAGCTGAAGCTCCAAAGTCGTTGAATATTCCATAAGCGCCGTATATTAACCTTTAAGGTGTCTAAAATGTATTACTCCATCTGGAGATTTTCAGACACCGAAAAGTACTTTTCTTTCAAATAGGGCGACCAATATTTTAATGCGTCACCAAAGCCTTGAAGATAGCACTGTTATTTGGCTTATTGTTATGCATAGGTTTCTAAAATCAAAGCGAAAAATATATATTTTTTTTAAATAAGCAACTTCAGGTACAACCAGAAGTCAATTTTATTTTATTTGAATAGTTGATTTCGAAGTATTCCTACCTTGTAAATTTCCAGTGCCTGCCCAAATTCTTTCCCTGAGAACTTTTAATGAACAGTTTACGTGAACAATAATGACATTATACACTTGCAATTGTTTTCTCTTTGTGCGATAGTTTTTTTTTTTCTCAACGTTCTCAACGATCCGAGTTTTTGTTTCCTTCTGTTGCTGCCTAACGATAAGTGACTAACTTTGTTCAACAATTTATGTTCTGCTAGAGTTATAGGGCTGGTATTGTCTAAACTTGCAGAATTAGAATGAACTGGGATAGTAGGTCTTGTTGAGTTAACACAAAGCCTACCACCCCAGTTCATTCGAATTCTGGAAGTTTTGTGATCTTATTGGGTTAACACAAAGCCTACCATTCCAGTTCAATCGAATTCAGCAAGTTTAGAGAATTTAACCCTTTAACTCCAGCAGAACATAAATGATTGAACAAAGTTAGTCACTTATCTTAGTCAGCAACAGAAGGAAACTCGGATTGTTGAGAAAAAAACTATCGCGGTAAGAGAAAATGTATATTACATTCAAAATTTAAAATATTTGCTTATTATCTACTTACATTGTTTTTATTACATTCTTTTATTCTTTCTGAATCTGAATTTGAATAAACAAAACTATCAATCAGCTCTTGATGAAACTTCAGCTTAAAATAAAAAGAAAAACACTAAGTTTAAGTTAAGTTAATAAAAACAAAGTTAAGTGAAACAAATGTCAAATATTTTTTTTATTTCAATCTGAACTTTCTGAATCTATATTAAGACTGCTTTCGAGTCAGTGTAATATTTTTACAAAACATAAATCTGTTTCTCGTGATGAATAAAAAATCATCAAATATTAAAGAGGGGGTCTCCCCTCATTCTTAAGGCCTCGACCCTAAATAATCTAGTAAAATTCCCATGAAAAAAATGTTTGCCGTTACAAGCTGAGCAGCATGTTGCGTGTTTGCACTATTATTACATTTACTAAAATTGAGTTAAATAAATGAATGCAGACCACTTGAAGTAGTAATGGCGTTTTACTGTAAGTTTTTGGAATCTGAGTGTTCAATGAATAGAAGTAGAGTTAGTCCACATCCTGACGAAATAGAATATTTCCATAGTAAAATAACTACCAGCGATCAATTAATCAGCAGACATTATTCCTCTGTTTTCAACCTGCTGGAGTCGCTCTATGAGATATTAAATCTAATAAAATGAGTTATTTTGTGCTTCAAATAAGAAGTCTGAGATTTAAAAGTTTCTGTTCTGCCACATTACCTACAGTTTAAAAGTAGGTCATGCCCTCCTTTAGTCTGGCAATCGATAAACCCTACGCTCTAATGTAAAATCTGTTTGAATTACGCAATAGCAAATCCAGTTTTTAGTACATAATTCAGTCAAGAAGACCAATTAAAAACAACATCTTTCCAAAATTTATTTAACCATTATGTAAAAGAAGTTATTATAAAATAGGTAATTGTAAACCATCTCCTTTTTAAAAACTTAAACTCAAGAAGCAGTCAAACGTAAAACGAGACGTTTATAACCGTTTTACAAAGTGTCCAATCAATTATAATACACTGCTCAAAAAAGAAAAGTAGTCATTATTTTTTGTTGCCATATTTTCACTAAGGCTTAAAATTTGTAAGTAAAACTTGACATATCTGCAAAACATTTTCTTGTTTCGTACACCCTTAACTTGTATAAAAATTAATTTGCACTTAATCAAGTTAATATTTAAAAATGTTCAGCCATGCCAAATACAAGCCAGAACGCAAAAAGACTACTTTTATTTTTTGAGTAGTGTACGTAATTATTTTATAATAATTTTCGACGTATGAAAACGTTCTAGGAAATGTTAATTAATTCTCAGTCTGTAACTACTCATAGAATCTTTCTTATCAACCAATAATTTAAGTGACCGCAAGCGAAAACCGAGATTTTTTTAACTTTGATTCGATATACTTATCATACATTAAAAATTCATATTATTTAGAGACCCCTTACTTTTTAGCGGATTTTATGAAGAATTCCAGAAATTCTTTGTCTAGGTGGGGTATGGACACGTAAAGGCATGTCTTAGTTTAAAGTCTATTAACGTAAAACTTATTTTGAACTATTGTGTAAACTCATCTTCTAAATCGAAGAATCCGGATAAGTATTAGGTTTCTTATATTTTAAAACTTTTTCCTTTATTTATATCGTTTATATGTGTTTTACACTTCCTGGTATTATACTAAAGTAATGTTAATCAATTTCCTCCTTTAGTTTCATATACTCTGCAAATATCTAATAACGTATTAATTAAACAGATTCATTTTTTTTGTTAGAAAGATTTTAAGCATCAAACGCGCACAAAATAGTGAATTATAAATCAATTTTCTCAGAGCCTTCAACAGTGTGGCCAAATGACTCTTAAGGCCGTTTTACATTACACAATTTATTGTTCAAGAAATTGTACAATTTTTGAAACAATCTAAATTGTGTAGCATCTTGAGCAGTCCCGAGGTTGCTTGTTTGATACTTGCACACAAGAAATTGTGAGTGATTCTGCGCAGTTGATTGTAATTTTACAGATGTTAGGTTATAATCACACGTTATGTCTTCTATTAAAGTGAATGTAAACGCCACGATTACCATTATTGCTTGTGTGTCAGTTAAAATGTTACTGCAAGGACGACTGAACAGTAGAAAGAAGCAAATGTTATGTAAATATTTCATGTGCGCATAGCACATGTTCGGAAGAAATTGTGTAGAAAATAGAACAGACAAACACAATTTTAAAAGCAAGCAATATTGCACGCAATTTGCTCTTTGACACTATACAATTTAGATTGTTTCGAAAATTGAACAACTTCTTGTACAATAAATTGTGTAATGTAAAACGGCCTTTAAAGAGAACAAGTCCTTTTTGACATGGATCCTTTTTCTTCTTTTCTCCTCAGTTAATGTTCTCTTTTCATCAAAAATACGTCTATTCAACCGGATTGTTTATTTTTTATTCGTTTTGCCTATTCCTGGTCGTTTAGAATTAAAATTTTGATAAATGCGTTTCGTCTTTCCTCGTCTTTTTGGTAATACATATATAATTTGCAAGAATTTTTGTTCACGTTTTAGTATGGCGTTACTATACTATACATTTGTTCATTGTTATCCTAGAGAGTTGAATGCATAATTTGAAAAGTTTTCCATAGAAGCACAGACATATAGCAGACTTTTAAGTTCCAAAGATTAAGTATTACCACAGGTATTACACAGTGTCAAATGTTTGGATTAGTTGTGTAGTTTCAAGTGTTGTAACAAACAATAGGTGCTCTCCCTACTACACTTAAAAATTTGATGCTCTCTCCAGGAATAAGGGAAAATGTTTTAAATCTCGTTTTAAAATTCCTATAAAAATATTGGAGAAATTAAAAGGGTCTAGATCTGCGATGTTTAACTTGCGACTAGGTGTCATCCATTTTACTCTTAGTTTTCCTAAGTTTATTATTCTTTATAATGCCCGATATTAGTTTTGGTTCAATCCATATCATACAAATAATTCTGTGACTTGGTTTTGGTTGTTTATTTATGAATCAATATTAAACGGTATATTAGCAAAATAATAGGAGTAGATCAATTCGAGTACCTTATTTTGAGAAATAATGTAGAAATTTGTTATGCTAATGTATTATAATTGTTTGACAATTCTGCTGATCTGTTAGTAATAATATGTTGATCTAGTTTTGTAGGCTGAAAGCTTATTTGGGTTTGGTGCAACCTATATTATCATACGGTATAATTTTCTAGAGAACAAGTAGATACAGTAATGAAGCTTTTGTTAAACAGAAGAAAATTATCCGCATTATAGCTGAGGTACATCCTCTTACACACTGTAAGGATCTATTCAAACAACATAAAATTATGACTACAGTCTTTGTACATTTATCAGTTAGTTATCTTCACTTTCAATAACAAAACTATAAAGCAAAGGGATATACAGAGAAGACATAAGACCGAACTTTCAGCGTCTGATTGTCGGCCAAAATTACCCTGATTACATTGGTGTTAAATGCTTCAATGCTTTA
This sequence comes from Prosopocoilus inquinatus, assembly GCA_036172665.1. Taxonomy (NCBI): domain Eukaryota; kingdom Metazoa; phylum Arthropoda; class Insecta; order Coleoptera; family Lucanidae; genus Prosopocoilus; species Prosopocoilus inquinatus. Next base: position 26,101,994 of record CM069876.1, on the reverse strand, counting down.
CTCGCTGATATAAAAAACGAAATAAACTTCAAAATATTCAGAAATAAGTGCAGACATCATGTTATTGACAATCCTTGGTACACAATAGACGAATACCTAATAGGACCTGTTGACACTTCTAAACGACAAATATTGTGATCTTGCACGGTGGTGACGGAGTTTGTGAGTTAGTACTAAACTCTAAGATGTTCAAATAATGTAAACTTTTAAACATTCGTGGATTATTGTGTCGACAATTAAATAACTGGAAATGAGTGATTGAATGCTGGTCGGAAGACAAATTTAGGACACGAAATCTCGCAGATTGTTAACATAACTCAATTTGTCTGTTTTCGACTTTTTGTGTCAACAATTAAACTACTCACAATGAGTGTTGATTAGATGACCGATTCAAGACAAACCGTAAAGAAAAAATTCACGCTGACTGTTAACATAACTATTTTTGTAAATTGACATGTCTTTATATGATTGTTTATCATATAGACAAATATATATAATTATAGGCTCTTTGGTTAGTTGAGGAATAAAAATTTAAATATAGCTTATTCAGATGCAGATCTATGCACATTTGCATAGATCAAAAATTTATTTACAGCTCAATTAAAATTTTTTTTTCACGTAAAGTTAACAATACTAACGTTTTCGCTGGGTGATTGCAATTTGTAATTAATGAACTGTCACTTACGGATGCCTAACAAAATTAATTTTTTAAGCATAAATCCATTCTCTATTTCGCAATTTTATACAAAAATTAACATCGTATCATACGGGTCTTAATAATAATAATAAAAGAATAATCGTTGATACCGATCATAACATTACAGAAGTTAATGTGTAATTTGGTCCCACATAAAATAGTTACAATGTAACAGAGACTTATCCGAAAATAAGAAAAAATTAAAAGAAATGAACGGGAGAGAACTTGAAAGTACATATACTTTAAAATGAACTCAATTATTCAAGAATATCTTAAGAAAATTGTTGATGATACAGTGGCCAATATAAAGAAATTTTGTTCAAATAATGGATTCCTTATACTTACCGTGCTGAGCAATGATTTGTACAATTTTAGTTTAATTTTATTTCTTCGCAAATTTTCGTCGGACAAGAGTTTAAATGAATATCAGGGAAAATGAGTTTTGCGTCACTAATGCCCGGTTGCAGCAATGTTTTAAGTAAAACTTAAGTTTAAGTCATGTTTAGAACATGACATTTATGCATGGTGAAAATAATGTCAATCACATTCTGACTGACACTTAAGCTTCATTTAAGTTTCATATTAGAATGTGTCTGACATTTTGTTGAACTTACATAAAATGTCATGTTCTAAACACGACTTAAATTTAAGCTCTGCTTAAAACATTGGTGCAACCGGCCATAAGGGCCGGTTTCACCAAACTCAGTTAAATTTCTCCTAAAATAGGATTAACAAAACGCGATTAAAACTTAATCTTACATTTTAAACGAGTCTAATGTGTACATGTTTTACCAATAATATTTGTTGTTGGGTTAATCGAGATTAGTTAAGCGAATTTTACTTTCACGATCTCGCCGAAAACGCACGAAAGCAATCGAAATGTGTATAGTATACCTCTGTGGTATACCTATTGTCAAAGGATTGTCAGTGGAAAAGGCGCCTTTTATTTTTCTACAGATAATTTTGTAATGAAGGCATATTTGTTGTTGAAATGCAAAAGAAAAAAGGAAAAGAAGTCCTAATTTGATTGCAGGAGAGTTCTGCACGATTTTAGTAGATTTAATTACAGACCATTTTAACGTAATTGAAAATAAGCGGACAGTTACTGTAACCCAGCTGCAAAAAGCAGAGGAACGGGAAGAAATTGGCCGCAGCTTCAACGCGATAAGCAGTAGTTACCACAGAAATCCGGAAACTTTAAAAGCAGCATGGGATCATTTGAAAAAATATACAAGAAAAGTATTTGCCGATGAGCGCATTGAAGAATGTCTTCGATAGCGACTCGATTATGAGTAAGTGTAGATTGTCATCACAAATATTTCATTAATTTCAATATTATTGCTGCAACAAATTTTTTTTGAAATGTGAAACTTTTAATTTTTGTCTCGAAATTTATTTCTTATACCGCGAATTTTGTTATTATATGAACGCAAAGATAACCAAAATGTGATACATATTTTTTTTTTCTTTAGGATACTTTTCCAAACGCGGATTGGTCTCATTATACACCTCAAATGCTAAGAGCACCAATTTCCTCTGCTCTGCGTATACAGTGACCAGTGCAGACATTAATCAGATCCTTGACCAAACTAGTTCTAATTGCATAGAGTTTGTAAAAGAACCCACCTGTTAGAGGGAAACTCCAACTGCCCCTCAATTTGTTCAAGGATGACCAGAGCAGACTGTTTGGAAAGCCTGAATCTTCTTCATCGCTATCAGCATCAAAGACCAGATCATACACCTCTTGAGCCATTTTTTATATTTTCGAAATGAAAATTTGACGTTACTAATCGCGATTAAGAAGGTAACTTGTCAAAAATGGACGTTTAACGATAAACTCGATTAATCAAAATTAAACGCGATTTAATATTTGGTGAAACGCGTCAAACGATTAACTTAGATTAACTGCACTCCTAAATGAGTTTAAAGTACTAAACTAGATTGGTGAAACCGGCCCTAAGGCCGGTATTCATAAACAAAACTTATGCTATGCGTCCGCTTAAAATTCGCTATATTTCATAAACTGAGCATATTTCCCGCATTTTTGGCGCATAATCAGTGAGAGTTGATGAAAATTTTGTGAATTATTTTCTCACAATGTGAGAAATGCGTACCGTTTATGAATTATAGCGAATTGTAAACGTACGCATAGCGTAAGTTTGGTTTATGAATACGGGTGTAATACATCTATAACCGACAATTAAAATGTGACTCTATCCTTTTCTTATTCACCATGGAAGCGGAAATAACACTGAAACTTTGTCGGTTATAACGTCGGTGATTAATTATGGAAGACTAGATATGTGTGTAAAATGGCTTTGTTACTTCCAAACATACTCGCCGTTGAAGGGGACACAGTGTCCAATTTTCTCCCCAGCACTGAAGGGTACCGGAAGTAAGTAACGACCACCACTAAGAAATATCTCAAACGCACGATCTTACGATTGCAAGGCCGATCCCGTGGACCACTTGGACCGTTCAGGTATTATTTTGATAATGATTTAAAGTATTTTATTCGTTTTCATAAGGCCCGTATGACACAGTGATATTTTTAGTATCAAATTTGCGAAAAACTGAATAAAGAAGTGTTGAATTAACCAATGAACATTCACTATGGTAACCTGTCTCTGTCACTTTGTAACAAATTTTTGCAAATTTTTTGTAAAAGTTGTCATCGTCTCTGCCAAAAAGCAGTAGATACTTTAACTTTGGGTTGAAATTTTAACTTTGTGCACCAATTGTCACACCAATATGATTTATTAGTTTTTCAAATCATCCTTTGTCTTATTTATTCGGTTTATACAACATAACCGCAGAAATTACTCGATTTTTTATGCAGAATATTTAAATTAAGTTGAGTAAAATTTCTAGAAATGTTAAACTTTTTGAAGGCCATTAACGTCAGACTTAATTAGTTTTAATTAAGAGCCATGCCAATATTAATAAAAAAATTCGTAAACAAACATAGTGGCTAGCTCCTAATCGACAAAAATAAAAATTCCATTTGATTTATTAGGGGTTTTTCACTAAAGCCTCGAAAATTATCTGAGTTATAATTTAATTCGACACCTGTGGATTTTTCTTATAATTATAATGCAATGTCGATTTTACAACATTTAATTTAGTTTAACGCGGCGTTAAATCAGAGATGAAGGTGCCTCTAAGGCAAACAAGCAAGTTTAAATTTTTGGCGATTGAATGACGTCTGTTTTTAATACGCTATCAATAAACCGAAATAAAAAGGAACGTCTTCTAAAACAGTTAGGCGCGCCAGATGTTTCTCTAAATAAAAATATTGCTAAAAATGTTCCAAACAGTTGCCACGCTAAATATAATTTGAAAATTCGCACGCACACAACAGTTTAAAACGAAAATCTAATATTTGAGAAAGAAAAAGCAGCCGCTTAAAATGCCGGTAAACATGCGAAGCATGTTTGCAACCGTAGTAAACACAACGGAGATTTAAATAATACGCGCGTTAAAATAAACTTGCATGTAAATAATGTCGGTCTCGATTAATAATGAAAAAAAAAACTTGCGTCTCTTCTAATATGCACAAATTAGCCAAGATAAAACTAAAGATTACGAAATCGTAAGCGATAGAAGCTATACAAAATAAAACAGTTTTATCACTATATTTAGACATGTTATCAAGGAACAAGTAACAACAAGCGACCTAGGTTAACGTGCGTCTAGTCAAGCAACACATACATTTCGGTTAAATGCAGAACCGACCTGTTTGAACGGCTTGTCAACGGTGCGTCGAGACGCCGCAGCAGATAAGACGCACAAGCGTCCGAGCCGGTCGGACAAAATCACCACACTCACATCACAAGGGCGAAACAAGGTCGCGCATCCGACCAAGGCGCCGCCAAAGGCTGTCATAGACCCCACTCCAAACACCATCCCCACGCAACGCAATGCATATCTATTTTAATTATACTTTGCTCGCAATATACTTTTGCGATGCGAGATGTATTGCACGGAGACGCTCGTCAGACATCACATGATTCTATTATATAGTTGGCAATACAGGATCACGAGTTTGAATATTATCCTGCAACACCCGAAGAGCGCAGACGCCAACGCGCGACGCCGCCACGGAACTTGCATGATCCTTTGATTCATAAAAATAAACCACCCCATCTCTTAGTTACCAACTTCTTAAATTAAAGTGAACTAAAAAAATGGTTGCGAATCATTAAAAGAAATCTTTTGTAAAAAACAGCTCTTGTAGGGTTCCATCAATCGCCTAGAATCGAAAGAGCGACGTCAAGGTGACAGATGTAAAGTAATGTCAAACTGACAGAAGAGGCAACATGAAAAAACAGCGGAGGACCGTTAACTTCGGGGGCCCTAGACTACTGCTGTTTAGGGGACTACCTAACAATAAACATAAATTAACCCAAATTTGGAATTTGGGTTTATGCCGACTCATTCATCAATTTGTCGAAACTGATTTTCACATGAGAAATTATAACCAAAACACATGGAAATATTTTTTACTCCTATTTTATTTGATGCACTAGAATATACATACAGTGAGAGTCTTGTAACGCTGCACATAGACGAAAATTACGTGATCAGATAATACATTTCTGAATCATATAAAATTGCACATAGGGGTTTTAACATTACGTTGCTGTAGTTACTACTTAATTCTTAATGCTGAGTCATTTACAAATTGCACATAGGAAGTATTAAGGAAGGGAATAATTGATCTATCTGGAAAAATGGCGGCAAATAACGCAAAGACCTCTATCAATGAAGCTCCATTAGACAATAATGTGTGTACTACATTTCCACTTTTTCGGCGGTTGTATACATTTTACAATAAATCGAAAGAACAATTTAATTCAAGTTGACAATTCAAAATCAGTAGTGTCATTACTAACAACGCACGGTAACCATGGCGAATAAAATAAATTTGGAAATAATGTAATAAAGCTTCCGTTGATAATAATTACTATGTGCAGTCTTATAAGATTCTCAGTGTATATACTATACAGGGTAGGGCAAAAGTATGGAACCGGCTTGATATTCCGAAAACAGTTGGACGTATCTATTTGAAATTTGGTGTGTGATTGAAAGTCAATAGGACCTACATTACCAGTTTGTTTCAATTGTTTATCTGCTCTTGTTTCTGAGATCCAATGCCTACTTGATTTTTCTTAAACGACAACCTGCTGATTTTCTTCCTCTATTTAATAGTTCGTTTAATTCTCTAGACAACAACATAAAAATAATTATCAATTACATAAGAAAATTTTCGAGAAAAAAAACGTTTGAATGAAAAAGTTAGAAAAAATGGTTTACACTGATATTTAGTATTTATTTTCATGTTTTTAAGGCAATTTTTATTAAAATTTTCTTTAGTTCTATCTTGAAAACAGACCATAATCTTGTGGTTTTACAGTTTTTTTGTTAAAACTAGATTTTTTCTCGAATATCAAATAATAAACCATTTTTCATAACTTTTTTATTCAAACGTTTTTTCTTCGAAAATTTTCTTATGTAATTGATAATTGTTTTTATGTGGTCGTTTAGAGAATTAAACAAACTATTAAATAAAAGAAAAAAATCAACAGGTTGTCATTTAAAAAAAATCAAGTAGGCGTTGGATCTCAGAGACAAGAGCCGATAGACAATTGAAATGAATTGATGATGTAGGTCTTATTGACTCTGAATCACACACCAAATTTTAAAGAGATACGTCACACATTTCTCGAAATATTAAGCCGGTTCCATACTTTTGTCCTTCCCTGTATTTCTTTTCATGTTTTTAAAGCAACTTTCATTGAAGTTTGCTTTAATTCTATCTTAATAACAACCCATAATCTTGTGGTCTTCTAGTTTTTTTATTAAAACTAATATTTTATCATAATAATAATATCAAACAATAAACCATTTTTCTTAACTTTTTCAACAAACGTTATTTTCTATAAAATTTTGTTATGTAATAGATAAATATTTTTATCTATTACATAACATTTATCATTTAGGGAATTAAACGAGCTATTACATACAGGAAAAAAAATCAGTAGGTTGTCATTTAAAGAAAATCAAGTAGGCGTTGGATCTCAGAAACAAGAGCAGATAAACAATTCAAACAAATTGGTAATATAGGTTTTATTGACTCTAAATCACATACCAAATTTCAAGTAGATGCGTCAAACAGTTTTCGAAATATTAAGCCGGTTCCATACTTTTGCCCTTCTCTGTATATATATAGTTTCAAATTGGGTGTGCACTGAAGGAAGGATAATGATTTTAAATTTAATGTTTTATTTAATTTTCTCGTATTATTTATTTATTATTATTATATATTATTTATTTATTTTATCTTATTAATCTCTTTTATTGTACATAATTTTGAAATTCTGATTTAACTTTCTACAGGCACTTTTTGATTCTGCTTCGAATAGGGGTAATAGAATTGAAGTCAAACGTTTCGTCTTTCCACGACCATCATCAGTTTCGATTTTTTAAATACAACTTACGTCTTTTTATTGTTCTGTTCGATAGCATTTCTTCTCCTTATTGTAATGATATATCACACTTAACAGTTGATATTAATTTAAAGCTTAAATAATTCAGATTTTATATGAAAATTTTATTTACTACATAATTTAAAATTTTTATTATTCTAGTCGATAGCATTTTTTATGGTGACTTCAGTGAGTATAATACTTTTTTTTCAAGTAAAGTTATAATATGACAAAAAAAAACTGATACAGTTTCGTCATGTTTTTCTTAATAAGTAAATTTATTCCTAACCACTTTTTTTTATTTGTTAAGTATTAGCAACTAACATTCAGTTGTCGGAAGAGGAAAAATCAATAAATATTGACTAAATGACATTAGGTGGTTAACACAAACCAAATAAACAGCAGTATAAACCTAAAATAAACCTATATTAAATTACAAGAACAAAATAAATAAGTTGAATAAAAATTATAGAAGAAGAACACGACTTTGTGAAATAAATAAAGTGAAATAAATAGAATAAAGTAAATCCTCGAAATGTCCTTCACTGTTTTCAAGATACACATTCGTTCTTAATCCTTTGTGTGCATGGAATCTAATATTCGCCTTCTTAGTTCCTCCTTACTATTTATTTTAATGCTAGTCACTGTTTCAATGTCCAAAATATAAAGCCTACTTTATCCTGTTTAAATTATGGATGGTGGTTCCGATATAACGTGCCAAACTTCAACTGGTCAAAACGAGTGACAATATTTAGTACCATTTTTGGACTTAACCATATTTAAAAAAAATTAAAGGTAGTGAAGTGTTGAGAGCCACTGAATGCTAAAGATATTTAAAAAATTACATTGTTATAGAAAGTATCTTTCAAATTTATCACAAAAATACTCGTTTTTAGCGGCCAATGTCTTTGTAGAAGGCACTATTCAGTAATATCTAAATATTTTTGGTATAATTAGTATTCACTTTTTCTTTTAACCCAACAGTGCGAGTCAAAATTGAAAACTAAGCTCTTTCATTCCTATACAAAAGCTGAGATACTACTCTAGCAAGTTACATTAGAACCACTAGATACTTGTCGGTAAAAATTCATTTTTGTAAGTGCAGTGCATTATTAAAATAATGATACAGAAAAACTTTAAATTGTTTATTATAATTTACACTATAGCTAAAATAACGAACAAAAACTTTGAAATTATGTATTAAATAAAATTTTCATATAAAAATCTGTATTATTTAAGATTCAGATTAATATCAACTATTAAGTGTTACATTCAGGAGAAAAAATTCTATCGAATAGAATAATAAAAAGAAATAAGTTGTATTTAAAAAATCGAAATTGATGATGGTCGCGGAAAGACGAAACGTTTGACTTCAATTCTGTTACTTCTATTCGAAGCAGAATCAAAAAGTACCTGTAGAAAGTTAAATCAGAATTTCAAAATAATGTATAATAAAAGAGATACAGTGAGAAAAAGAAAATTGATTTTCTTACATTTTTATTAATATTTCAAGAAGATAAAAGAAAAAAATCATTCTCTCAATGGATACGAATTAGGCATTGATTCGTGCAACTTTTCTTCCATTTAACCGAATTTGTATCTCTTACGGTTTAGGAGATCCCTTCAGTGCACACTCATTTTGAAATAGCCGGTGTAGGCTGTTTGGCTGTGCATGGCTGAAAATGAAGAGGGTACAAATCTAATAGATGGAAACAGGGCCGTAGCCAGAGGGACGCCAAGGGAGGCTGAGCCTCTCCTGGAAAGCTTTATGCCTACCGTACGACGCGACGCACAGTGGGCGAAATCAAGAAATTAGCTGGACAAAAATGTAAAATGGCCCTTTATCTCAACATTTTTCTTTGAGTTTATATTCATGAAAATCAATGGACAGTATGTTCAGTTATCTAACTTACTCAAAGTATGCCATGAAAACAACGTAGTTCATCTGTTAAAGCGGTAAAGGCCGAACGGAGGAATTTAAACAGCTCGTCAATATACGTAGTTAAAACTTCTCCTTTTTCACTTAATAAGTAATTTTAACACAGGAAAAGTACATGTGCTTTATAATTATGATTTTGGGTTCACATTTTCCATTATAAATATGTTGACGCATTTGAATTTTTACCGGCTAAACCAGCTTAGTGCATTAGCGGACTGATGGATGTCGCTTGTATATGAGATCCATGGACAGGTAGGACATGCGCATTTTTACGGACAGTAGCGATGACATGCTTTGTAACAAATCAATACAGTCCACTTCATGTCGATTACACGTGTTCAATAATACAGTGTGGTTTTATTACAAAATAACATCATCCCATTACTGAGCATCAACAATCAAATAGTTAATATTTGATTCAGACTGTTATAAAATGTGTTTTTGTCGGAGTTTGAATGAATCACCAGAACTTTTGCATGTTTGAAAGTGTCTTTAAAAAAATGGTAAAAAATTGTATTCCTTAAGCTTTTTCCACTTATTCAAAAAGTAATAGAGTTTTGATTTTTTGCAGAATTGGAGTCAAACGTTTGCCTTTTCGTGCCATTTTTTAAATTATAGCCATCTAGATTTGACAATATTTTTTCTGATTTCAAACAGAATAATATACTTCTGTTTGCATTTCTTTGTTTTTTTGTGTCATTTTAAAATTATATCCGTCTAGATTTCACAATATTTTTTATGATTTGAAATAGAACAGTACATTACTGTCAGAAACAAGAAAATATGGTGCGAAATCTAGACGGCATTATTTTCAAAAAAATGCAAAAGGGCAAATGTTTCAGCAAAAAATCGAAACCTAATTACTTCCTGAATAAGTGGAAAAAGTTTCAAGAATACCATTTTTTACCATTTCTTTAGAAACACTTTCAAACATTAAAAGTTCTGATGATTCGTTCAAAGTCCGACAAAAAGATAATTTTATAACAGTCTAAATAAAACTGTTTATAACGAAAAATGTTATCCCAAAAACATAATTTTATAGCACACGTACTTTTCCTGTGTTAAAATTACTTATTAAGTGAGAAAGGAGAAGTTTTAGCTACGTATATTGACGCGCTGTTTAAATTCTCGCGGGTATTACCGCTTTAACAGATGAACTACGTTGATTTCATGGCGTACTTTGAGTGAGTTATATAACAACATACTGTCCTTTGATGTTCATCAATATAAATAAAAAGAAAATGTTGACATAGAGGGCCATTTTACATTTTTGTCCAGCTAATTCCGCCATAGACCTTCCGATTTCGCCGGAAATGATATTGTGGCGAGCCAACCTGACTTAGCGCAAGGCGTCAAGAAGTCGGTCCGCTGTTATGTGTCATCGGCCGTCACGCGGTCGGGGCCTACATCGAACAAACTAGAATCTTCCAGCGTAGAGACTTCCAGACGCCAGCAAATGATATAAAATCGCCCGGAGTTGACTCACCAGGCAGTCGAATTCTAACAGCGAACGTCGAAGTTAGATTTTAGTGTGTAAATAAATCGTTACAAATAAATTAGTTTTTAAGCTTTATTAAATTACGGCTAAGTTTTTATTGAGTGTTTTATTCGTTTAAATAAATAAACTTTAAACCCTAGAAACGTAACAGTGGTGTCGGTGTGCGGGTTTGTGCAAATAAATAAACAATTTAAAGTAAATTAAATTTAATCAGATTATTAAATAAGTACAGTATAGGAAAAAAAATAATGGCTACGAGAAAAGTGTTGTTGAAAGACTTAAAAGTGGCCGAATTAAAAACCGAATTGGAAGAGCGAGAGTTAGAAACCTGTGGTTTGAAAGGCGCACTTCAACAGCGTCTCCGATCCGATTTGTTGACAGCTGGTGAAGATCCAGAGACGTTCCTTTTCGAAATTTCGTGTGGTCCCGCCGATTTTAATAAAATCTTGAAGGATGAATTTCGAGAACAATCCAGAAATTTCAAGGACGAACTTCAAGAACAATCCAGAAATTTGAACGCGAAGTTTCTAGAACAATCTGGAAATTTAGAGAAAAAACTTCTAGAACAATCTGGAAATTTCAAAGACGAGCTTCGAGAACAATCTGTAAACTTCAAAAACGAGTTGCGAACTAAATTAATGGAACAATCCAGAAATTTAGAGGAGAAGCTTCTAGAACAAGCTGGAAATTTCGACAAATTACAGAATAAATTGTTGGAACAATCTAGAGACTTAGACGAGAAATTTCGAGAGCAATCCAGAAATTTCGACGAGAAATTTCTAGAACAAACAAAAGGACTTGAAGATCAACTAGTGGTAAAAATATCGGAAGAAACAAGGAACTTGCAAGAAAATGTGGAAGAAATAATATTCCAGCAGGATAATAAAATCAAAAATCTGGAACAAATCATGGCGGGGTTGCGAGTGTTCGGGGATCAGCCACCAGTAGAAACACTAGAAAATAATGAAACCCGAATTGTGGAAGGACCAACAGAAAATTCGAAATTGAAAGTAAAACCACCAACATTCGATGGAAAGTCTTCTTGGCCCAACTACTTCAAACAGTTCGAAGCAGCAGCAAAGGCGAACAGATGGACGGCCAGCGAAAAAGCCACTTCGTTAATTGTGGCCTTGAGAGGGGACGCTATCGATGTGCTACAGACGATGCCGCAAGAGGAACAAGAAGACTTCGACAAGCTTGTGAATAGGACGGAAATGCGTTACGGACAGGCCCATCTGATCGAGGTATACCATGCGCAGTTGAGGAATCGCTGTCAGAAATCCGGAGAAAGTCTTCAGGAATTCGAAGCGGACGTAGCGCGGCTGGCCCAGTTGGCATATCCCACAGCTCCTGTTGAATTCCTCAAATGTTTGACGGTGCAGACCTTCATAGATGGAATCCGTGACCCAGACAACCAGCAGGCATTGAGAATGACCCATCCGAAGACGTCCAAGAACGCATTGGCTTATGCCTTGGAATTTGAAGCGGCGAGACGAGTTTCAAGAGGGCATGTCAAGGTGCGAGCGGCTATGGACTTCCAAGAGGAGGAAGAAGAAGGGTCCGCCAACGCCAAGGTGGGATCTGCTAATAAGGGGCAATCCAAGGAATATGCCACCGCCGAGGATGTTCGCCGCATTGTGGAACAGGTCCTCAAGCAGAAGAAGCCGCTGGTGTGTTGGAATTGCCAGGAGGAAGGACATGTTCGTAGGCGATGTCCAAAACCCAGACAGGATCCAAGGAAGCCACACTTAAACTAATCCGGGTCGGTGCAGAGGGGCAAACGTCGACCCGTATTCAAAGGCCCCCAAAGACGAAAGCCAAACAAGTAATATCCCTACGGCAGTTAACCGGCAGTATCTTCGTGGATGTTACCATTGATGACATTCCTCACACCATGTTATTGGATACGGGTGCGACGAAGACCATCCTAAGACCCGACGTCATTAAGTCATCTGGACGCACCGAGCCGACCAAGTGGAAACTGAAAACTGCAACTGGAACATCAGCAACTGTTCACGGTGAAGTAAAGGTTATCATCACCATTGGTTCAACTCCAATAAAACACCGTGCACTGGTGGCAGATATAGAGGACGAGGCAATTTTGGGCATGGACGTCATGTGTGCCCACGGGTTCCAATTGGACTTAAAGCGTGGCGTGATGGCGGTCAATAATGAGGAGTTGGTTCTACATCAACGAGGGGACGTGGCCGCTCGAGTAGTCCTCGCTGAAGACGTTGTATTACCCAGCAGGACTGAGGTTATCGTCGACGCAAAACTGGACGGTGTTTTTCAAGATGGGCAAGTCATTATGGTTGAACCTAATACTGATGATCAAAGGATTGGAAGAGGAGTCCTCGTTGGGAAAATGTTGTTGACGGCGAAGAAGGAAGTACTTGTCCGCCTGATGAACGTCAATTGTTTCTCTGTCAATATCAAGAAAGGAACAATCTTGGGAAGCTGCACCATGGTGTCCTCCATCTCCCGGCAACTTGAAACAAACGTGCCAGAAGCGAAAGTCCCAAAGAAATTATGGGAAATGGTTATGTCAACAGCCCAGGAATTGACTCCAGACCAGAAGACAAAAGCAAAGAATCTGATCGGCCGCTATCAAGATGTATTTGAGGTAGAAAATGGATCCAAGGGAAGAACTGATGCCGCGAAACACAAAATAGAGACTGGAGAAGAAAGACCTATCCGTCAAGCTCCATGGCGATTACCATTGGCGAAGCGTGAGGAAGCGGAACGCATTATTCGCGAGATGGAAAAGGATAATGTAATAGAACCATCAAGCAGCCCGTGGGCGTCACCAGTAGTGCTTGTGAAGAAGAAGGATGGGTCCACCAGGTTCTGTGTAGACTACCGGTTACTCAATAATGTCACCAAGAAGGACAGCTATCCCTTGCCCCGGATTGATGATACCCTGGACACCCTGGCCGGCTCAAAGATCTTCTCAACTTTGGACTTAAAGAGTGGATATTGGCAAGTGGAGCTGGCGCCCGAAGATCGAGAAAAGACGGCGTTTTCCATTGGTATGGGTCTGTGGCAGTTCACAGTGATGCCATTCGGGTTATGTAATGCCCCAGTGACATTCGAGAGGTTAATGGAGACGGTTCTGAAAGGTCTGTCCTGGACAACGTGCATGATGTACCTTGACGACATAATTGTCGTGGGAAAGACGTTCGACGACCACCTAAGGAACCTGGAAGGAGTGTTCCAGCGGCTTCGCGGAGCTGGACTAAAGCTTAGCCTCAAGAAGTGTCACCTGTTCCAGAAGGAAGTGAATTACCTGGGGCACATTGTTAATGGAAACGGAATCGCCGTGGACCCTGTGAAGATTCAGGTGGTGAAAGACTGGCCAACTCCCAGAAATAAACACCAAATAAGGAGTTTCCTTGGCCTGTGCACTTACTATCGGCGCTACGTTCCTGGATTTGCAGACATTGCTAAGCCGTTGACAAAACTCACTGAAGAAGGTCGTCCATTTGAATGGGACCAACAGTGTCAAATTGGCTTTGAACAACTAAAGCAGTACTTGATTAGTGCCCCTATTCTGAGTTATCCTCTCCCGGAAGGCAAGTTCGTCGTGGACACAGATGCTAGCAACGTTGGGATTGGTGGCGTACTCTCCCAGATACAAGAGGGGCAAGAGAAGGTGATCGGCTACTTCAGTAAAGTCCTATCAAAGCCGGAACGAAACTATTGCGTCACAAGAAGGGAATTGCTAGCCGTCGTAAAAACGATAAAACACTTCTACAAGTACTTGTATGGTAGACGCTTCCTGCTGAGGACCGACCACGCCGCTCTAAAATGGCTTCTCCGTTTCAAGAACCCAGAAGGGCAAGTTGCACGATGGATCGAACGACTTCAGGAGTACGATTTTGAAATTCAGCATCGGGCAGGAACTAGCCATCGAAATGCCGATGCTCTGTCGAGAAGACCCTGTGCCGAAGACTGTAAGCACTGTAGTCGTTTGGACGAGAAAGTAGCCACGACTGCGAGGACAGCCATTGTTGATGACAAATGGCAAGGCGAAGAACTGCGAAGAGACCAGGAGAACGACCCGGATTTGAAATTAGTGCTAGAATGGAAAAGCAGGGACGCGAGGCCTACCTGGGAAGAGGTAGCACCATGTGCACCGTCCGTAAAATCATACTGGGCGCAGTGGGACTCCATAGTGTTGGATCGTGGTCTTCTGAGACGAAGCATAGAGAATCAGGAAGGCATGGAACAGAAGACACAGTTACTAATCCCCAAGAATAGGGTGCCAGAAGTTCTGAGGGAACTTCACGATGGAACTTCGAGAGGGCACCTGGGAGTTAAGAAGACTATGGAGAAGGTGCGCGAAAGATTTTACTGGGTGAACTGCAAGGAAGACGTGAAGGATTGGTGCAGAAAGTGTGCAATCTGCGCAGCCAGTAACGGCCCCCACAGGCGGGGTAAGGCCCCCATGAGACAGTACAACGTTGGAAGTCCTTTTGAGAGAGTTGCCATCGATGTAGCCGGCCCGTTTCCAGAAACGAATGGTGGAAACAAGTACATCGTCGTGGTAATGGACTACTTTAGCAAGTGGGTTGAAGCTTACGCCCTACCTAACCAAGAGGCAGTCACTATTGCGGAAGTCCTTGTCAGGGAATGGATCAGTCGGTATGGTGCACCTATGGAACTGCATTCAGACCAAGGAAGGAACTTTGAATCGGCCTTGTTCAAGAACGTGTGTACTCTGCTCGGCGTACGAAAAACTAGAACAACTGCACTCCACCCACAGTCGGACGGAATGGTGGAAAGGTTCAATAGAACCATCAACCGACATTTGTCCAAGGTCGTTTCCAATCATCAGAGGGACTGGGACACGTACATCCCCCTGTTTCTAATGGCATACCGCTCATCTGTTCATGAGACAACAGGGGAGACTCCCGCGAAAGTGGTATTCGGGCGAGAGCCGAGACTGCCCTGCGACCTGAAGTTTGGTGTGAAGCCTGGCGAAGCCTCTGCCGACGAAGATAACGTGAGCAAATTACGCAGGAAAATGGATGATATCCACAACCAAGTGCGTCACAATATACAGACGGCCAGCGATCGGATGAAGGAGCACTATGACATCGACGCTCAACACGGGGGATACCAACCTGGAGCACTGGTCTGGCTTTATAACCCCCAAAGACGTCGAGGCCTCTCCCCAAAATTGCAGACCTCTTAGGAAGGTCCTTACAAAGTGATGAAATGGATCAACGACGTCGTTTACCGCATCAAGAAGGTCCCCCATGGAAAACCCAAAGTAATCCACTTCAACCGGATAGCCCCTTACCATGGAGAAGCAGATGAAGGGACAGTACAAAGGGCGCAAGTTTCCGAAGTGAACTTCGAAACCTTCATGTCTCATCACGCCGAAGGAAGCAAGGCACGGTTTGGAGAGACCACGGAGAAGCAACAAGATCTCTTTAAAGTGCCACTGGAGTACAGTCTGGCCCACTGCGTAGCAGAAGACCTGAAAATGTCCAAAGGAATCGCTCAGGTGTTTAGGAAGAAATTTGGCCAAATCGAGGAGCTACGAAGACAGCATCCCATGGTAGGCAAGAGCTTGCAGATCATTGATTCGACGGCAGATCGGAGGCGCCACGTGCATTATTTAGTCACTAAGAAGACATCAAGCGGTAAACCTGACTATGTGACTATGTGGAGAGCCCTATATAGCCTGAGGAGACAGCTAATAGAGAACCATCAGATGAAGTTAGCCATCCCCAAATTGGGCTGCGGATTGGACGGACTAGACTGGAGAGTAATTCGAAGCATGCTGGAAGTCATCTTCCACAGAACGGGAATTGAAGTCCTAGTCTGCAGCCACCACCCACAGGCAACAGTCAGCAACAGCAAAACCGTAGACTGTTACTTCTTCCAGGCGGGAAGTTGCAAGAATGGGCCAGCATGTAGATTCCGACACCCTCCTTCAAGACTATCACCAGGAACATTTCGAGACGAAACGTTTCTAAGGAGGGGGCAGTGTGGCGAGCCAACCTGACTTAGCGCAAGGCGTCAAGAAGTCGGTCTGCTGTTATGTGTCATCGGCCGTCACGCGGTCGGGGCCTACATCGAACAAACTAGAATCTTCCAGCGTAGAGACTTCCAGACGCCAGCAAATGATATAAAATCGCCCGGAGTTGACTCACCAGGCAGTCGAATTCTAACAGCGAACGTCGAAGTTAGATTTTAGTGTGTAAATAAATCGTTACAAATAAATTAGTTTTTAAGCTTTATTAAATTACGGCTAAGTTTTTATTGAGTGTTTTATTCGTTTAAATAAATAAACTTTAAACCCTAGAAACGTAACAATATCATTTTCCTTATTTTAAATGGAACACCTTATACACTTTTAAATATTTGAAATCTACGTATCATTACGAGTCCGAATACGTATTCGTTTCTATTCACCGAATCAAGTGCCTTCTTGAAATCTACAAAGAGCACGTACAGGGTGGATTAATTTCGATGTCTCTTATGGGCATCTCCGTAACTATAAGTGACAGAAAAAAACTAGTGGCCGAGTCTCGATCTCTTCTTTTGTTATCTTCTTTTGTTTTCAAGTTATGGTCAAAAATTGACATTTTCGACTTTTCGTTTTTCGGTCATATCTCGTTTATTTTTAGAGATATTAGAAAACTGTTTGATCATTATTAGGACACTTTTTGGAATACAATTCAGTGGTGTAGTTACTTTTTTAATATTTACTTAAATTTTCAAGTTATAACATAAAATTATATTTTTTAAATAGAAATCATAGTAGGCAATGCCCTCATTAAATATAGATTTTTTTCTGTTTTCAAAAATATATACTTTGTTGGGTTCATTTCTTATAATTAATAGGAAAAATGCGATTTTTGTTATTAGCCTTGTGTACCCTAGTCTCAGTAGGCTGGCTTCAGTGCAGTGCCAATTTTTTTTTTTCATTTTTATTAAATTTTAACGAACTTTCAAACCTTTAGGCAGTTTTGGCCGCGTAAAGAATTTCATATTCACTTTATTTTACAAAATTCCGTTTGAGAATTGTAGCACCCATCGGAACCGATCTGGCAAAAGCTTTTTTGTTTTTATTAAATATGAATGCACGCAAATTTAGTTGTTGGGTTTATTTCTTATAATTAATAGGAAAAACTGTCATTTTTATTATTATCCTTGCGTTAATATCCTAGTCTCAGTGGGCTGGGTTCAATACGGAGCAGACTTTTTATTTTATTAAATTTTAACGAGCTTTCAAATATTTTCAAAGTTTTAGCTGCGTAAATAAATTCGTGTTCGCGTTAATTTACATATTTCCGTTTTATCGTTTTCAGCGACCGTTCTGCTAAGAGTTTCTGTCTAACTTTCTATTGAAAATGATCATTCAATTTATAGAAAAATTGTTTTCAATCTTTAAACAGACAAAATTGCACGAATACTCAACGTTTCACTTTCGGTTTATAGCTTCGTTAGAAAGAAACGTTGAACGTTCCTGTAATTTTCACAATATCTTTTTAAAATTGAAAACAATTTTTATACAATTTCCATCCATCATAATTGAAGTCGACTCTTGTTCGATGAAATATGTGAGAGAAAATAGTTTTTAAACTTTAAAAGCTACAATTGAAGTTTGCTCTTGTCCGATGAAAATAGTAAGTAGAAAGTTTTTTTAATCTCAAACCGGACAGAAAAATGAAGGGAAACACACTCACGACGAAGCTATAAATCTATAGCGAAACGTTGAGTGTGTTTCCCTTCATTTTTCTGTCCGGTTTGAGATTAAAAAAACTTTCTACTTTTTAAAAGCTACATTTCTCAAACGGAATTTTGTAAAATAAAGTGAATATGAAATTCTTTACGCGGCCAAAACTGCCTAAAGGTTTGAAAGTTCGTTAAAATTTAATAAAAACAAGAAAAATGTTGGCACTGCATTGAAGCCAGCCTACTGAGACTAAAGTACGCAAGGATAATAACAAAAATCGCATTTTTCCTATTAATTATAAGAAATGAACCCAACAAAGTATATATTTTTGAAAACAGAAAAAAATCTATATTTAATGAGGGCATTGCCTACTATGATTTCTATTTAACAAAATATAACTTTATGTTATAACTTGAAAATTTAAGTAAATCTTAAAAAAGCAACTACACCACTAAATTGTATTCTAAAAAGTGTCCTAATAATGATTAAACAGTTCTTTAATATCTGTATAAATAAATGAGATATGACCGAAAAACGAAAAGTCGAAAATGTCAATTTTTGACAATAACTTGAAAACAAAAGAAGATAGATATTTCTTATAGTTAAGGAGATGCCCATAAGAGATATCGAAATTAATCCACCCTGTACACTAGTATTTCATATTCGTAGCAGTTACATACCTTCCTTTTCGGTTATTATTTCAATTTTCCTTTTAATTCATGTTTCTTTTATGTGTGACATCCAGTAACGCAATGGCTCTGTAATTAGAGCAATCCGATATATTGCCTTTTTTTTATTTTAGTATTACGTTACTCCAGGTTTGCGATATTACTTCCTGTGTTCAGATACATTTTACATTTTATTATTTCCTATATTTTTTTTTCTGTCATGCGCCCTCCGTATTTGATATTTTCGGAAATTATTTTTGTCCAGGACTTTTGTTGTCTTTTAGTGTGTTTACGTACACTTGCGGCAGAAACATTTAGAACGATTTCTTAAATCAGTAGGCCGGGGCACATATAAAACTTATGATATGATATGATTTAAAAAATCGTTCTAAATATTTCCGCCGTAAATGTACATATTTCCTCTTTGTGAGTTCTTCCACATCTTCCTATGAGTTAGCTATTAAATCCAAATAGGAGACATTTACACTGTCTTCTGCTTCTTCGTTTAATAACTGCGCGAAATTTTCTCTCTTGACACAGTAGACTCCAAAAACCTGCTTTTGGAATATTTGGTGAATTCGCATGTTTTGGAACCAAACGATGTTTTTCTCTTTTAACCAATACAAAGTTTTATTTATTATAAATTATCAAACTAAGGACCTTTGTATGGATATTCACGGTCACTTCCTCTTCAGAATGCAACGCGCAAGCTTGCCGCCAGTTCATGAGCGCAGGGCTGTTAATGTGACGAATATGCGGTAACAAACACGACAAACAAAATTTTCGGCTCAAATTTTTCTTTGGCAGCGAATGTTATCTGCAAAGAGAAATATTTTTCGTCGTCAAGAATTATTTTTCAGAGCCTTAGATTCCTTAGATTAGAGTTATTTCTTTTAAAACGAATAATTGTTTAAGGTGGCTGTGCAAGACAGGCATGGCCTCCTTAGATTACCCGTTTTAAAAGAAATAATTCAAATAGGTCTAATGCTCTCAAAAGATATTGCAGACAAGTGCAGGAAATGCGGAAGTAAGTCATAAGTTCTGATATTTTGCGTATTAACGTAATCACCCTCTAACGCGAAAAATACATTTAATAATGGCTCATGAGTATCAACCTTTGTCTTAAAGTCGTATAACATGATGTTAATTTTTGTGAAAAATTTGCATAAATTTGTTACAAATGATAGATATAGGTTACCACGGTCCAAATTTATTGGTTTATTGGTTTCTGTCTGTTTTTCACAAATTTTATAAGGAAATATCACCGTATCACACGAGTCTTAGAGTTTAAAATAAAGAAAATATGCAAAAAAATGTGCATAGTTTTATGTGCAATCCATATTTGACGCCATATACATACATCTCATCTTAAATAAAAAAGTTGCATTCAGCACCACTGCTATAATTCATCCTTTATGGTAGAAAATAATTTTATGTTTAAACCTTTAAAATTTTAAACAAAAATATGTCGAAACTTTTTGCACTTTTAGTAGTTATCGAGACAATGCCCGAGAACACACTAAAAAAGTTAGAATACCTCTATTATCAACATTCTTAATGACAATGACATTTGCTGTGACATGTGAATAAATATCGAAAAAGTAACATGTTAATAATTTTTGTTAATAACAATTGCTGTTAAGATTTATTATTTCTTTTCATTAACATGTTGATTACATTTTATTTGTTATCAGTATTGGAGAATCTATAACATGAAGTAGAAAAAAAAATGGGTTTTGTAATTATTAAATTCTTCTTACCTTGGTTAAATTAGCCACTCATTTTTAATTTAATAGAACATACCGTCCGTACAGTATTTATAAAAATATAATTTCTTAATACATAATTTTGTTCTGCAGTTGGTAATGCAAGGACTGCGAACATTATCCTGCGACGCCGCGCAGACGTTTCAGGCGTCGCTTTTGATGCGCAAGCAAGGATATGCAAGCACAATGGTTCCCTGAATCATAACCCGTTAACCTGAACCTTTTTATGTAAAGTCCTAAAATAATGTGAAGTAAAAAAGATCCTTCATGTGAAAGAATGAAAGTAGCAGTGATAATAAAAATGTTGCTCGCGAGAAGATTGCCTGGAATCATTTACTGTCATCGGTATACAGTTTACACGGGAGTAATTCTACTAGTGACATTCACTTACTTGCTATTCAGATGGAATTTAATTTGTTCAAATGTGCAAGCTTGGCATCATGTCAAGAAAATGGTAAGTTACTGCATTTATTGCGAACTTAAATGAACAGAAGTGAAACGTAAAATGTGTGTATGTACACAATTATGAAAAAAAAACACATATTCACGTTTTGCAACGAAATATTAAGTTAACTTTAAAAGAATTTTGATATAGAGTGTTTCACTTTCATTAAGACACTTAAATAACTTGTTTATTAATAACGCAATTAGAGTAAAACTTTTACCAGTGATAAAGGCCGTAAAGATTAATCTTCTTTCTAGTAGGAATTTTTCAGCGATACTTAGTATTTTGAGTATTTTCGTGGTTAGCAGCAACTTTTTTAAATATTTTTTTGCTTTATATTCATCGCAACTTTGACTTTACTCGAAACACTACTTTTTTTATTTTATGTAATTAGATTTAGATTCCAACAAAATCATTTCTATAAAAAGATCTTAAAGGCCTCTATCACTTAGTGCTGTAAAAGTAACGAAAAAATTTGTATTCGCATGTATTCGTTACTTTAGATTTCGGTACCCTTTACAAAGTATTCGTTACTCGTTACTTTCGTTACTACAGTATAATTAATCAATCAGATAACATGCGTGAATATAATTTTCAACTTAAAATCGTAAAACCTAATAAGATTACTGTTATTATAATTTAGTTTATTAAAAAATACTCTAATACAATTACTAGTTACTAAAAATGCATACATAAGCCGTGGATGGCGCGTACAAGCAATGTACAAATATAAACAGTTGATGAACAAACTATTAAAAACGTAAACAACTTATAACTGGAATGACTAAATTACCAACCGATCGGGAGCTGCACTCTTTCATGTCGAAACGTGAGCGAAACCGTACGCTATGGTAATACGAGTAACGAAATATTTTGAAAAGTAACGAATCGGTACTTCGAGTCTCATGTTATACCCGTCAGTCAATAACGAATACATACAGTTTGCAACAGCACTACTATCACTACTAAAAGTTTGATCCTAATTACATTATTAATAAACAAGTTATTTATGTGTCTCCATGTAAAGTGAAACACACTGTATAAATGAGTTTATCTAAAATGACGTTATTTTATCACCTGGATCGGCAATTTTGAAACTGTGATTTGCCAACATAAATTTTAAGTAATTTAAAGAAACTTAAATTAACCGTACTCTGCAGTAAACTTAGTCCTGGAAAGAATACATTCTATATCTGGCGATTTCTTGAATATTCAAAAGTTTGAAATCGTCGAATTAAATTTTTTTTACGTAATCAAAAATTTCTTAAATTTTTTGTATGTAATTAATTCATTGAAGGTCACTGAAAACAGCCATCAGCGTATTTGGTGAGGTATAATACAAAATTTAATAGTTTGTAAATCTTACTTTAATTACCTAAGTAGATCGACCTAACAAATTGTAAGTTTACAAAATTGAATTAATGCGCAATTAAATAGTTTCAAGTAAATAATTAATTCGACCTACCGCATCATCATATTGTCGACCTTTGCTTGGCGTTCAGTAACTAAACAAATTTAATTTATTTACAAAACCAGACAGCAAACACCACTTCACATTTTATTTATTTTATCTTTTTTTTTAATAATCATAAACGTATTCTATTTTTGATTAGCATGTTAAAGGTATTATAATTTCCAAAAGTGATTACAAAATTATTAAACTTAATATTTATTATATTATATTATTTCCAAAAGTGATTACAAAATTATTAAACTTAATATTTTTTAATGAATTTTATAAAGAAAGAAATTTCGTTCATTTGTATTCCCAATGTAATCGTTGATCTGTTTACATAGGTGAATCAGTATATGTTCCCATTTTTCAAGGATTATGATGAAATTTGAAATAAAATTTTTAACTCTAAAGTATACTCCTTCTTTACTGTGTCTTGGTGTAAAACAAGCGCCTTGTCTTTCAGTAAGAGAATCTTAGATTATTTGAGTTTGAATTTCTCATTTTCTCGTTTTCCTGCATTTCCTGCAATGCACTCAAGACCAATTATTTTAAATTATTTTTAAAAAATAAAACCGTCATTAATTAGATACTGCTTCTTAATTTTCTTTTTCTGCATCTAAAAGTCACGCTAAGCGCTATATATACTCTTTTTTAATTACAGTTTTTGGCTGGTTTCCAATTACGTCCATCAAAGTTGTGACCTATGAGAAATGTACATATGATTGGAAGTAAAAATTTATATTTGCATTTCTCGATGTAAACACGTAGTGTAATTTTCCAAACTTCAAACCTTCTTTTTCTATAAAATTAAATGCTACAAATAATATAAAATAACAATATACTGAGTACCATTTTTGGTACATTCGGATTTAAATCTAGATTTACATGAATTTCGAACGGAAAACCACAAAAATAACACTTTCTCAGCCGCAGAATATACAGACTGAGTCAGGGGCAACTAGGCAGACGGTGCGGTCTTTGTATGCGTTCGTAACACATGCGAGGAGTCCCAATGCCTCCTTGCCTAGCTGTCTGAATAAATCTGTATACCATTGGTATAACAGTCATTGCTAGAACAAACCGAATTGAAAGAATTAATTTTTCAGTTTTCCTCCATAAAAATACACACACATTTTTAAAGAGCAATCTAAAAAAGTTATTTACTATAAATATGTTGCTTATAAGGCACTTTTTTTTGGAGTTTTCCTTTGTTATTTAAAACAAAATTTGTTTCGTTTATGTTTACTAAGAAAATAAGTACACAGTATATTTTTTCTACAAAAGAAATTCTTTACAACAAGCCAAATATGCAATATTTTATGTGTTACTAATGTTGTAAATTTCCAAGTGTTTTGAACTCGATAATCTAATTAAATAATGTGAGTAGACCAATTCTTCCTGATTAATATACTCCTTGAAAACATACTACAACAAACAAATATGTAGGAAAATTTTAAATGAATGACTTTACGCTAACACCAAGTATCCAGATAAAAAAATCAAACAAAATTTGAAAAGAAAACAAAATAGGTATATTTCATGGCCGTACTAACAAAGATAGTAATGATGAATGGAGACCGTAGAAATTCTTTCAAGCTCTGAAACTGTGTACATAAATAACACCCTGTCTTCAGTTATAATGTGTATATTGAGATATAAAATGTATAAATACTGTGGCGAGCCGCTCAGTGCTGCGTCACGCTGAGGGCGTCTGGAGGTCGGTTCGCTGTTGTGCGTCATCGGCCATCACGCCACCGGGGCCTACACCGGGGTCACATCGAACAGACTGGAATCTTCCCGCATAGAGAGTTCCAGACGGCGGCGAATGATATAAAATCGCCCCGGGTTGACTCACCAGGCAGTCGAATTCTAACAGCGAACGTCGAAGTTAGATTTTAGTGTGAAAATAAATTGTAACAAATAAATTAGTTTTTAAGCTTTATTAAATTACGGTTAAGTTTTTATCGAGTGTTTTATTCGTTTAAATAAATAAACATAAACCCTGAAACGTAACAGTGGTGTCGGTGTGCGGGTTTGTGCAAATAAATAAACAATTTAAAGTAAATTAAATTTAATCAGATTATTAAATAAGTACAGTATCGGAAAAAAAAAAACAATGGCTACGAGAAAAGTGTTGTTGAAAGACTTAAAAGTGGCCGAATTAAAAACCGAATTGGAAGAACGAGAGTTAGAAACCTGTGGTTTGAAAGGCGCACTTCAACAGCGTCTCCGATCCGATTTGTTGACAGCTGGCGAAGATCCAGAGACCTTCCTTTTCGAAATTTCGTGTGGTCCCGCCGATTTTAATAAAATCCTGAAAGATGAACTTCGAGAACAATCCAGAAATTTAGAGCAAAAGCTTCTAGAACAATCTGGAAATTTCAAGGACGAACTTCGAGAACAATCCAGAAATTTGGACGAGAAGTTTCAAGAACAGTCTGGAAATTTAGAGAAGAAACTTCTAGAACAATCTGGAAATTTCAAGGACGAACTTCGAGAACAATCTGTAAACTTCAAAGACGAGTTGCGAACTAAATTAATGGAACAATCCAGAAATTTAGAGGAGAAGCTTCTAGAACAAGCTGGAAATTTCGACAAATTACAGAATAAATTGTTGGAACAATCTAGAGACTTAGACGAGAAATTTCGAGAGCAATCCAGAAATTTCGACGAGAAATTTCTAGAACAAACAAAAGGACTTGAAGATCAACTAGTGGTAAAAATATCGGAAGAAACAAGGAACTTGCAAGAAAATGTGGAAGAAATAATATTCCAGCAGGATAATAAAATCAAAAATCTGGAACAAATCATGGCGGGGTTGCGAGTGTTCGGGGATCAGCCACCAGTAGAAGTACTAGAAAATAATGAAACCCGAATTGTGGAAGGACCAGCAGAAAATTCGAAATTAAAAATAAAACCACCAACGTTCGATGGAAAGTCTTCTTGGCCCAACTACTTCAAACAGTTCGAAGCAGCAGCAAAGGCAAACAGATGGACGGCCAGCGAAAAAGCCACTTCGTTAATTGTGGCCTTGAGAGGGGACGCTATCGATGTGCTACAGACGATGCCGCCAGAGGAACAAGAAGACTTCGACAAGCTGGTGAATAGGATGGAAATGCGTTACGGACAGGCCCATCTGACCGAGGTATACCATGCGCAGTTGAGGAATCGCTGTCAGAAATCCGGAGAAAGTCTTCAGAAATTCGAAGCAGACGTTGCGCGTCTGGCCCAGTTGGCATATCCCACAGCTCCTGTTGAATTCCTCAGATGTTTGACGGTGCAGACCTTCATAGATGGAATCCGTGACCCAGACAACCAGCAGGCATTGAGAATGACCCATCCGAAGACATCCAAGAACGCATTGGCTTATGCCTTGGAATTTGAAGCGGCGAGACGAGTTTCAAGAGGGCATGTCAAGGTTTGAGCGGCTATGGACTTCCAAGAGGAAGAAGAGGAAGAGTCCACCAACGCCAAGGTGGGATCTGCTAATAAGGGGCAATCCAAGGAATATGCCACCGCCGAGGATGTTCGCCGCATTGTGGAACAGGTTCTCAAGAAGAAGAAGCCGCTGAAAAGGCCAGGACGAAGGACATGTTCGCAGGCAATGTCCAAAGCCCAGACAGGATCCAAGGAAGCCACAGTTAAACTAAGCCGGGTCGGTGCAGAGGGGCAAACGTCGACCCGTATTCAAAGGCCCCCAAAGACGAAAGCCAACCAAGTAATATTCCTACGGCAGTTAACCAGCAGTGTCTTCGTGGATGTTACCATTGATGACATTCCTCACACCATGTTGTTGGATACGGGTGCGACGAAGACCATCCTAAGACCCGACGTCATTAAGTCATCTGGACGCACCGAGCCGACCAAGTGGAAACTGAAAACTGCAACTGGAACATCAGCAACTGTCCACGGTGAAGTAGAGGTTATCATCACCATTGGTTCAACTCCAATAAAACACCGTGCACTGGTGGCAGATATAGAGGACGAGGCAATTTTGGGCATGGACGTCATGTGTGCCCACGGGTTCCAATTGGACTTAAAGCGTGGCGTGATGGCGGTCAATAATGAGGAGTTGGTTCCACATCAACGAGGGGACGTGGCCGCTCGAGTAGTCCTCGCTGAAGACGTTGTATTGCCCAGCAGGACTGAGGTTATCGTCGACGCAAAACTGGACGGTGTTTTTCAAGATGGTCAAGTCATTATGGTTGAACCTAATACTGATGATCAAAGGATTGGAAGAGGAGTCCTCGTTGGGAAAATGTTGTTGACGGCGAAGAAGGAAGTACCTGTCCGCCTGATGAACGTCAATTGTTTCTCTGTCAATATCAAGAAAGGAACAATCTTGGGAAGCTGCACCATGGTGTCCTCCATCTCCCGGCAACTTGAAACAAACGTGCCAGAAGCGAAAGTCCCAAAGAAATTATGGGAAATGGTTATGTCAACAGCCCAGGAATTGACTCCAGACCAGAAGACAAAAGCAAAGAATCTGATCGGCCGCTATCAAGATGTATTTGAGGTAGAAAATGGATCCAAGGGAAGAACTGATGTCGTGAAACACAAAATAGAGACTGGAGAAGAAAGACCTATCCGTCAAGCTCCAAGGCGATTACCGTTGGCGAAGCGTGAGGAAGCGGAACGCATTATTCGCGAGATGGAAAAGGATAATGTGATAGAACCATCAAGCAGCCCGTGGGCGTCACCAGTAGTGCTTGTGAAGAAGAAGGATGGGTCCACCAGATTCTGTGTAGACTACCGGTTACTCAACAATGTCACCAAGAAGGACAGCTATCCCCTGCCACGGATTGATGATACCCTGGACACCCTGGCCGGCTCAAAGATCTTCTCAACTTTGGACTTAAAGAGTGGATATTGGCAAGTGGAGCTGGCGCCCGAAGATCGAGAAAAGACGGCGTTTTCCATTGGTATGGGTCTGTGGCAGTTCACAGTGATGCCATTCGGATTATGTAATGCCCCAGCGACATTCGAGAGGTTAATGGAGACGGTTCTGAAAGGTCTGTCCTGGACAACGTGCATGGTGTACCTTGACGACATAATTGTCGTGGGAAAGACGTTCGACGACCACCTAAGGAACCTGGAAGGAGTGTTCCAGCGGCTTCGCGGAGCTGGACTGAAGCTTAGCCTCAAGAAGTGTCACCTGTTCCAGAAGGAAGTGAATTACCTGGGGCACATTGTTAATGGAAATGGAATCGCCGTGGACCCTGTGAAGATTCAGGTGGTGAAAGACTGGCCAACTCCCAGAAATAAACACCAAATAAGGAGTTTCCTTGGCCTGTGCACTTACTATCGGCGCTACGTTCCTGGATTTGCAGACATTGCTAAGCCGTTAACAAAACTCACTGAAGAAGGTCGTCCATTTGAATGGGACCAACAGTGTCAAATTGGCTTTGAACAACTAAAGCAGTACTTGGTTAGTGCTCCTATTCTGAGTTATCCTCTCCCGGAAGGCAAGTTCGTCGTGGACACAGATGCTAGCAACGTTGGGATTGGTGGCGTACTCTCCCAGATACAAGAGGGGCAAGAGAAGGTGATCGGCTACTTCAGTAAAGTCCTATCAAAACCGGAACGAAACTATTGCGTCACAAGAAGGGAATTGCTAGCCGTCGTAAAAACGATAGAACACTTCTACAAGTACTTGTATGGTAGACGCTTCCTGCTGAGGACCGACCACGCCGCTCTAAAATGGCTTCTCCGTTTCAAGAACCCAGAAGGGCAAGTTGCACGATGGATCGAACGACTTCAGGAGTACGATTTTGAAATTCAGCATCGGGCAGGAACTAGCCATCGAAATGCCGATGCTTTGTCGAGAAGACCCTGTGCCGAAGACTGTAAGCACTGTAGTCGTTTGGACGAGAAAGTAGCCACGACTGCGAGGACAGCCATTGTTGACGAAAAATGGCAAGCCGAAGAACTGCGAAGAGACCAGGAGAACGACCCGGGTTTGAAATTAGTGCTAGAGTGGAGAAGCAGGGACGCGAGGCCTATCTGGGAAGAGGTAGCACCATGTGCACCGTCCGTAAAATCATACTGGGCGCAGTGGGACTCCATAGTGTTGGATCGTGGTCTTCTGAGACGAAGCATGGAGAATCCAGAAGGCATGGAACAGAAGACACAGTTACTAATCCCCAAGAATAGGGTGCCAGAAGTTCTGAGGGAACTTCACGATGGAACTTCGGGAGGGCACCTGGGAGTTAAGAAGACTATGGAGAAGGTGCGCGAAAGATTTTACTGGGTGAACTGCAAGGAAGACGTGAAGGATTGGTGCAGAAAGTGTGCAATCTGCGCAGCCAGTAACGGCCCCCACAGGCGGGGTAAGGCCCCCATGAGACAGTACAACGTTGGAAGTCCTTTTGAGAGAGTTGCCATCGATGTAGCCGGCCCGTTTCCAGAAACGAATGGTGGAAACAAGTACATCGTCGTGGTAATGGACTAATTTAGCAAGTGGGTTGAAGCTTACGCCCTACCTAACCAAGAGGCAGTCACTATTGCGGAAGTCCTTGTCAGGGAATGGATCAGTCGGTATGGTGCACCTATGGAACTGCATTCAGACCAAGGAAGGAACTTTGAATCGGCCTTGTTCAAGAACGTGTGTACTCTGCTCGGCGTACGAAAAACTAGAACAACTGCACTCCACCCACAGTCGGACGGAATGGTGGAAAGGTTCAATAGAACCATCAACCGACATTTGTCCAAGGTCGTTTCCAATCATCAGAGGGACTGGGACACGTACATCCCCCTGTTTCTAATGGCATACCGCTCATCTGTTCATGAGACAACAGGGGAGACTCTCGCGAAAGTGGTATTCGGGCGAGAGCCGAGACTGCCCTGCGACCTGAAGTTTGGTGTGAAGCCTGGCGAAGCCTCTGCCGACGAAGATTACGTGAGCAAATTACGCAGGAAAATGGATGATATCCACAACCAAGTGCGTCACAATATACAGACGGCCAGCGATCGGATGAAGGAGCACTATGACATCGACGCTCAACACGGGGGATACCAACCTGGAGCACTGGTCTGGCTTTATAACCCCCAAAGACGTCGAGGCCTCTCCCCAAAATTGCAGACCTCTTGGGAAGGTCCTTACAAAGTGATGAAACGGATCAACGACGTCGTTTACCGCATCAAGAAGGTCCCCCATGGAAAACCCAAAGTAATCCACTTCAACCGGATAGCCCCTTACCATGGAGAAGCAGATGAAGGGACAGTACAAAGGGCGCAAGTTTCCGAAGTGAACTTCGAAACCTTCATGTCTCATCACGCCGAAGGAAGCAAGGCACGGTTTGGAGAGACCACGGAGAAGCAACAAGATCTCTTTAAAGTGCCACTGGAGTACAGTCTGGCCCACTGCGTAGCAGAAGACCTGAAAATGTCCAAAGGAATCGCTCAGGTGTTTAGGAAGAAATTTGGCCAAATCGAGGAGCTACGAAGACAGCATCCCATGGTAGGCAAGAGCTTGCAGATCATTGATTCGACGGCAGATCGGAGGCGCCACGTGCATTATTTAGTCACTAAGAAGACATCAAGCGGTAAACCTGACTATGTGACTATGTGGAGAGCCCTATATAGCCTGAGGAGACAGCTAATAGAGAACCATCAGATGAAGTTGGCCATCCCCAAATTGGGCTGCGGATTGGACGGACTAGACTGGAGAGTAATACGAAGCATGCTGGAAGTCATCTTCCACAGAACGGGAATTGAAGTCCTAGTCTGCAGCCACCACCCACAGGCAACAGTCAGCAACAGCAAAACCGTAGACTGCTACTTCTTCCAGACGGGAAATTGCAAGAATGGGCCAGCTTGTAGATTCCGACATCCTCCTTCAAGAGTATCACCAGGAACATTTCGAGACGAAACGTTTTTAAGAAGGGGGCAGTGTGGCGAGCCGCTCAGTGCTGCGTCACGCTGAGGGCGTCAGGAGGTCGGTTCGCTGTTGTGCGTCATCGGCCATCACGCCACCGGGGCCTACACCGGGGTCACATCGAACAGACTGGAATCTTCCCGCATAGAGAGTTCCAGACGGCGGCGAATGATATAAAATCGCCCCGGGTTGACTCACCAGGCAGTCGAATTCTAACAGCGAACGTCGAAGTTAGATTTTAGTGTGAAAATAAATTGTAACAAATAAATTAGTTTTTAAGCTTTATTAAATTACGGTTAAGTTTTTATCGAGTGTTTTATTCGTTTAAATAAATAAACATAAACCCTGAAACGTAACAATACCTTTTGGATATTGAAGTGACGAGACAACAATACCTTTTAAACCTTTTCCAATTTCCTATTCGTCGTTTCTGGGTTCTATTTTGAATTCTTCCAAAAGATTCCTTAGTTCGGTTCTATTATCTTGTATTGTTTTTTTTGTCTGATCTGTTATTTCTCTGTTATTATTTAGTTCTTTATTACCTTCTTCTACTTAAAAAACAGAATTGATAAGAAAGTCAATGAAAAAAGCTTATTAAACATTGCTGAGGTCAACCAAAAAACAATAATCAAGACAGAGGAAAGATTGAACAAAGCAGATCAAGAAGTTAACCACCTTAACCGGTAATTAAAAGAAGTGAGTTCAAGCCTAAAACAAATAAAATCCACTCTGCATATCTTATATCTTATATATATGTTAATCCGTAGGCTTCCGCGGGTGTTGAATGCTGTAGTATTCTTCCGGGTAGTCCTCCGCGTTGAGTTCTCTAAAGAACTATTTGTCTTCTGACAACGTTTCGGCAAGCTCTCACTTGCCATCTTCAGGTCTTCGCTGCTGCTGGCCTGCTTCTGCTCCTCGTCGTTACTCGAGTCACAGTGGCTTCTGGTCGCGCTGGTGGTGGTTTAAGTACCGTGTTGCGGTCACGCGTCGTTACGCTTGGTGGTTTTTCCGCTTGACTTCAGCGGAAAAACCACCAAGCGTAACGACGCGTGACCGCAACACGGTACTTAAACCACCACCAGCGCGACCAGAAGCCACTGTGACTCGAGTAACGACGAGGAGCAGAAGCAGGCAAGCAGCAGCGAAGACCTGAAGATGGCAAGTGAGACCTTGCCGAAACGTTGTCAGAAGACAAATAGTTCTTTAGAGAACTCAACGCGGAGGACTACCCGGAAGAATACTACAGCATATATATATATATGTATATATATATGTTTTTGCCTTACAAAAAACGTTCCACGCTGTAACTCCATTATTAATAATTCGATTTTAGTAATTCAAAAACTATGTAAGACTAGTTTACAAATACTATAAAATAGTAGTAACATTTCATTTATTTTTTTAATTTGAAATTTGTCTGATGCGTCTTTAGTAAGACACCCTGTAGATGAATACAAAGCTTAAATTTGGTAAATTAAAAAATTTTCTTCTTTTAAGTCTAGACTGCAAATAATCTGAAATTTTTGATGATTTTTAACGAGTTCTACTGAAAGTGTGGGTGCCCAAATACTTATGAGCGTATGTAAAAAGGTTTTTTAAACGTTTAGAATCCTCTTTTGGTGACCCCTCATCTTCTAATTAAGTTAGTAACGTCAAATCGAATTGGACTATTATGAAATATACAGGCTGTGTCTAAATTCCGTGGACATGGCTTAACCATAGATTCCTGGGCTCAAAGTAAAACGATTTAACCAAACATATCTACAGGGTCTCCCAAGTTGAGTGGCCTATTAAAAGTTCTCGGGGATAGGAACATACAAACTTTCTGAAACTTAACATGCTGCCCTAGAAGGAAGCGATCTTTCAGAATAAAAAATTTCACTTTTATATCACATCCGGTTGTACCTGAAAATTCTGATTCTACATGTTCCAAGCAAAAGTTCATAAGGCCTCCCTGTACTTAAATGTAACAATTTTTGAGATATCTTCGAATTTCTGAAAAAAATTATTTCGTTGGCCTTTCATTTAAGAGAATGTATTTACGACACTTTCAAATTTCTAGATTCAAGCTGCCTGTCGTTTGAAAGAATAATGTTCAGCCTTTCAAATCATGTCCTAGTTATTATTGAAAAATTCACAGGGTGGTCAAAGTATGGTGTCGAACCTTGCTGTGTTCAACTGTCCAAAACTCAATTTTCTTAAATGGAACACCCCGTATATTTTTCCATCATGCGATGTAGAGTCAAATTCTACGTCGATTAGTAATAGCATTCCCTATACCCATTTCCATTAGTTTTTTTGTTATCAATTATTGTTTCATATAGTGCCATATTTTGGTAAAATTATGGTAATTTTTTGCAGTAAGTGTCGACAAAACAAAAATATTTATTGAGTTACAAGCTATTTTAACCGATATGTACAAATGAAACAGAAAGAAATAAACAAAATTTTAAAAAAACAAATAAAAATGACCCTTAATGTTTAATCTTCAAGGACTAAGACACGATTGTATTTTTTGTGCAAGTTTTTACAACGTGAGAGAAATAAGTTACCATTATAAATATTTATTAGTTGACTCTTGTCTCAGTTATTTGCAGATTTTATACAGTATTTACGACCATATCGGGACTCGAGAATAATAAATAAAACTGTTTAATTATTTTTACCACTTTACCAATTGTAAGTTTTGCTTTTGCTTTTTTAAAACAAAAATGTTAGCCTGACAATGAAAACTGTTTTTAAAAAAAAGGTCTACTTATTTTTTTAAGACCCTTATTTATGAAAATGGTAAGTATTACGATTAGTATTTACCTACAGCTTTATTCCAAGATGTACGGTGAAATATTGTTATATCGTCTATTTCAAGTGGTTGCACTACGTTAATCAACATTATGCGAATTGTTAGGTATCGGAAATGCATCATTAAATCAAGTTCAAATACGAAATTAATAATAGTGGTTTATTAAAGTAGTGTAACCACCTGAAATAGACGAGTTCCGTATATGGCATGCACGTATTATTTCCTGAATTGAATTGTAGAAGACGTTTTCATACGACCGCGTATATTGCATATTACATCAACATTTGGACATGAGAAAGCTTACTGTTAGCTGAGTGCCGCGTATTTTGACAATCGACCAAGAGCGAGTTCAAAGGACCATTTCTCATTAATATTTAAATATGTTCAAACTTAATGCAAAAGATTTTTGCGACGTTTTATAACTGTCGATCAAACATGGATACATCACAGCAATGGATGGCACGAGGAGAACCAACTCCAGAGAAGGCCAAGACGATTCCGTTTGTTGGAAAAGTCATGACTATCGTCTTTGAAATTTCCAAAGAATCGTTTTTGTCTATTGTTTGCATCACAAGAGGTCAATAACAGGCGAGTATAATTTGTCATTATTAAATAGATTGCACGAAGAAATAAAAGGTGTAAAAACGGCTATTTGGCAAAGAAAAAGGTCTTCTACCACTAGGATACTGCCCTGTTCAACAAGTTGACAATTGTAATAGTAAAACTCCACAAATTTCGATTAAAATTCATTGAACATGTATCGAACTCGCCAAACTTGCCTACGTTGGATTTCTTCTTGCTTCCGAACCTCAATTAATAGTTTACTGAAAAGAAATTCTCAACAAATATTGGTCATCATTAATAGATATTTCGAAATTTTAGATAGTACGTATTTTTTAAATAGTTGAAAGATCTTGCACGTATTTTTCGAATCTTTGAAAGATCTTTCAAAGCATGGGACTAAATGCGTAGAGCAATGATGTACATACTTAACTTTAATTTTTATTAATGTTTTCTGTCGTATTTGCTGGTTAAAACTTAAAGTGTTGCACATTATTGAATTTAGAAGAAATAGCTCTACCAGATACAATAATAAAAAATATACAGAGCCATTTAAAAAACAGAAGTTGACAGTCGTTTGACCAGGAAGGTAACTAAAAAATAATAATTAATTGACCACATTTTAGAGTATTTTTAGTCTCATTTCATTTGCCTATTTGCCTTTTCAACGTTAGTCTATAAATAAAGGAGTTATGGCTCGGGATGTTTTCTGTAGGATACCGAGTATATA
Organism: Prosopocoilus inquinatus; assembly: GCA_036172665.1. NCBI lineage: Eukaryota > Metazoa > Arthropoda > Insecta > Coleoptera > Lucanidae > Prosopocoilus > Prosopocoilus inquinatus. The sequence continues at coordinate 26,067,377 of CM069876.1, read as the reverse complement.
ATTTTCCCCAATTCTCGTCCCGTTCTAAAAACTTTCCGTTCTATCCTTGTATATCACACACACGTGATTAAACATTTTCTAATGGGAATAGGGCCGCCCACTAGGGGAGTGCTCCAGGTGCACAGCATCCACACAGAGAAAAATCAATGGTAAAAAGTAACACAAATTGTAGTCAGAATGAAGACAGAAACAAATTGCAGCAAATATTAGCAGAATTGTAGTAAATAGTCCGACAATTATGCGAATATTTGCTACAATTTGTTTCCGTCTTCATTCTGACTGCAATTTGTGTTACTTTTTATTACTGATTTTTCTCTGTGCAGGTCCCGTACTATACAGGGGCCCCCGACGAAAGATTAAAAATGTGCTCGATTTTTTCAAAAATTGAATTGATTTTTGTAATTTTTGTTCGATTTTTTATACCGGCTGTTTCAAATTGGGTGTGCACCGAAGGAATCTCCTAAACCGTAAGAGATACAAGTATGGTTAAATGGAAGAAAAGATGCACGAATCAATGTCTAACTCGTATTCATTAACAGAATGATTTTTTATTATTTCTTCTTGAGATATCAATAAAAATATAAAATTCGATTTTCTTTTTCTCTCTGTATCTCTTTTATTATACATAATTTTGAAATTCTGATTTAACTTTCTACGGGCACTTTTTGATTCTGCTTCGAATATAAGCAATAGAATTGAAGTCAAACGTTTCGACTTTCCACGATCATCATCAGTTTCAATTTTTTAAGTACAACTTATGTCTTTTTATTGTTTTCCTCGATGGCATATTTTCTCCTATTTGTAATGATACATCACACTTAATAGTTGACATTAATTTGAAGCTTAAATAATTCAGATTTTATATGAAAATTTTATTTAATACATAATTTCAAATGTTTGGTTCGTTTTCTTACCTTTTTATTATTCTAGTTGATAGTATTTTTTCTGGTGATTTCAGTGAGTACAATACTTTTACCTTTTTTCAAGTAAAGTCAGAATATGACAAAAAAACTGACACAGTTTCGTCCTGTTTTTTTAATAAGTAAATTTATTCCTACCCACTTTTTTTATTTGTTAAGTATTAGCAACTAACATTCAGTTGTAGGAAGAGGGAAAATCAATAAATATTGACTAAATGATATTAGGTGGTTAACACAAACCAAATAAACAGCAGTGTAAACATATTAAATTACAAGAACAAAATAAATAAGTTGAATAAAAATTATAGAAGAACATGAGTTTGTGAAATAAATAAATTAAAGTAATCCTCGAAATGTCCTCCACTGTTTTCAAAACACACATTAATACTTAATCCTATGTGTTGTTTAGCGTGTCGAAGATGATTTAGCGAAATATTTTTGTAAGAATTTAATATTCGCCTTCTCAGTTTCTCCTTATTATTTATCTTAATGCTGGTTACTGTTTCGATGCCCAAAATACCTACTTTATCCTGTTTAGATTATTGATGGTGGTCCCGATATAACTTGCCAACTTCAACGGATCAAAATGAATGGCAATATTTAGTGCCATTTTTGGACTTAACCATATTTAAAAAAATTTAAAGGTCACTGAGTGCTAAAGAAATTAAAAAAAAATTATATTGTTGTAGAAAGTATCTTCCAAATTTATCACAAAAATATTTGTTTTTAGCTGCCAATGTCTTTGTAGAAGGCACTATTCAGTAATATCTAAATGTTTTTAGTATAATTAGTATTCACTTTTTCTTTTAACTCAACAGTGCGAGTCAAAATTAAAAACTAGGCTTTCTCATTCCTATACCAAAGCTGAGATACTAATCAAGCAAGTTATATTAAAACCAATAGATATTTGTTGGTAAAAATTAATTTTCGCAAGTGCAATGCATTTTTAAAATAACGATACAGAAAAACTTTAAATAGTTTATTATAATTTACACTATAGCTAAGAAAATGAACTAGAAATTTGAAATTAGGTATTCAATAAAATTTTCATATAAGAATCTGAATTATTTAAGCTTCAGATTAATATCACTTATTAAGTGCGATGTACCGTTACAATCAGGAGAAAAAATTCTATCGAATAGAACGATAAAATGAAAAGACATAAGTTGTATTTAAAAATTCGAAACTGATGATAATTGCGGAAAGACGAAACGTTTGACTTCAATTCTGTTACTTCTATTCGAAGCAGAATCAAAAAGTACCTGTAGAAAGTTAAATCAGAATTTCAAAATTATGTATAATAAAAGAGCTACAGAGAGAAAAAGAAATACGAATTGGGCATTGATTCGTGCAACTTTTCTTCCATTTAACCGAATTTGTATCTCTTACGGTTTAGCAGATCCCTTCAGTGCACACTCAATTTGAAACAGCCGGTATAATTACACATTTGTATTAAATCTCAATATTGATATTATTAATTAACAAAATATTATTAAAACACATAAGTTATTTATTTACAGTTAGGTACACGTCACTCAGAGACTGATGATATTACATTTTTGGCAAATGAAAAAAATTCAGTAATGCACTCAAATATTAATCAAAAACCATTTAATAAACCTTAAATATTTGCTAAATTTTTTTCTTTCTGTAGAAACTTGGCAGAAACGCCTGGACATGCCGATTACTAGCTACATTAAAATTGTCATACTTTGGAGAGGTTCATTTATTTATACACTGGCGTACCGTTGGGGTTATTTTTTAATGGAAACCCCCGTTTTTTATTACAAATTCGAAAAAGTCACTTTTTACGTGCGTCTGCATAAAAAAAATTTAGAGTTATATAAAAAAAAACTTTTTTGAAACAATCGCGCTTTAAAAATGAAAATGATATTTGCCTAATACTTTAATAAATGAATCAATTTTAAATTGAACAAAATATATTTTTTTCCGTTCACTATTAAACAGTGATCTAACCGTGAAACGAATGCATTCTGGTATTTTTAATTATTTTTAGGCCAAAGTTTTGTTAGAAAAAATGCACCTGCACAGTTTTTATCTTTAATAAATGTTTCTTTTAAGAAGCAGTTAAGTTTTTCTCACTTCTCCTGATCAGGAGAGTAGATATAATAATCTGCTTTCAGTATTTTTCATTTGTTTAGTTTCGTTTACATACAGTTTTCTTTTCTTTTGTAATTTAAGCGTTTATTAAAAAAAATATTATGTAATACTTTATTTTTTTTTAAGTACAAAGTTTTTTTAATCTCGAACCGGACAGAAATATGAAGGGAACACATTCAACGTTTCGCTATACAGGTGTCCACCGAGTGCCGCGGTCTTTTCTACCGTCTAAAGTATACAAGATAGAAAAGAAATTCAAACGAGCTGAGGTGTAACTCAGTCAGCTCTATTTTCTAAAATTATTTTTGGCTATACAGGGTGTTGAGTAATTGAGACCCATACCAAAGTTATATTTTTTTTAAATGGAACACCCATTATATTTTTATATATTTCGAAAGTAAGCATAACGAGTAGGAAATAACCAAAAATTTCGGAAGATTTATTTAAGAGTTTTTAAAAAATTAATGATAGTATATAAAAAATTGCTGTACTTTGAACTCTTATAGTTTGATTATTTATTTACATTTCATTGCGAATTTTTACAGGTAGTCAATACAATATCTCATCGACAGAAATTTCACAACTCTGTTGGTTGTTATGTGTGCAGGGTGTTGTTTTGAAAAAGTTAATTTTTCTCAAAATTTTCAAATGGAACACCCTGTATGTCTAAACTCTGCCTTAATGAGCTTTCATAAAACGCCAAATGTTTTTGTCTAAACTGAAGAAATCGCGGGACAGCAATGAAATATTTTCTTTTCTTTCAATATTAACGTTATTTAACCTTTCCGTCCGGTTTTTCTGTTTCAGTTGGGTGATAAATCAATGAATATGTTTTATTTTGTGTTCAAAGTAACTGAACACGTTCCTATTAAACTAATTCCTATTTTCCTTTACTTTGAAAATATTTAAATAACTTTATTAAAATAATTTAAAAAAATAAAATTTAAAATTACGTTGCCCTTTGCTAGAAAATAGGAAAACAGTTGCCATGAATTTTTAATTGACAGAACAATTGTTTAGATTAGTAACACACTATTTTTACAAATTTGTACTTCTTTTTGTGTTAACAAAATGGATTTTAATAATGAGAAGTTACGTGGCGTGACACATCTAATAGGAGAAAGCAACCACAACTGTTTTTTGGCGTCAAGATTACGAGAAGTAAGAAGTATTTACAAGAAGCTGAAAAACAATTTGAATATTTAATATAATTTTTTTAGATCCATTGGTTCCTTGTCATTCTTAATTTGTTCATTGTTTTTTGTTATTTTCTAATTTAATACTTACTATACTTAATTCGTACATTATTTTGTTATTTTCTAATTTATTAATTACATTAACTATTTGTTAATTTATCAACAAAATAAAACAGAAGGACTGGTCGAAAAGGCTAAAAACGTCAATATTGCAATTAAAAAAAATGAGTAATTGCTGTTTCGCGATTTGTTCAGTTTGGACAAAAACATTCGGCCTTTTATGAAAGCTCATTAAGACAGTGTTTCACAAGAGTTTAGATATACTGGGTGTTCCATTTGAAAATTTTGAGAAAAATTAACTTTTTCAAAACTCAACACCCTGTACACATAATAACTAACAGATTGAATCTGTTGTGAAATTTCTGTAGATGAGATATTGTGTTGACTACCTACAAAAATTCGCGATGAAATGTAAATAAATAATCTAACTATAAGAGCTCAAATTAGAGCAATTTTTTATACACTATCATTAATATCTAAAAAACTCTTAACCAAAAAGTTCTATTTATCCTCCTACTCGTTATGAGTACTTTCGAAATATGTAAGAATATTCTGGGTGTTCCATTTAAAAAAATATAAGTTTGGTATGGCTCTGTTACTGAACATCCTGTATAGCCAAAACTAATTTTAAAAAATAGAGCTGACTGAGTTACACTTCAACTTGTTTGAATTTCTTTTCTATCTTGTACACTTTAGGCGGTAGAGAAGACCGCGGCACTCGGTGGACATCCTGTAGATTTATAGCTGACGAAGCTATAAATCTATAGCGAAACGTTGAGTGAGTTCCCTTCATAGTTCTGTCCGGGTCGAGATTAAAAAAACTTTGTACTTACAATTTTCATCGGACAAGAACCAACTTCAATTTATTTATTTTATAGATGTACGGGAGCATTAAATTTTGGTCGTCACTTTCAATAAAGTTCAAGTCAAGTACTGATCTTTGACAGGCAATGACGACCAAAATTTATTGCACGCGACTGTACGCAAAAAATATGTCCTTTTAGAATTCGTAATCCATAAAAAATAAGGGTTGCCATTAAAAAAAAATAATTAAAATTATTTTTCTACCCCAATGGTACGCCACTCTAAAGCAGAGCAGATATAAGATAACAATAAATAACTGACCTGTCCGAGCGTTTTTGCAAGAAGAAAATATTTCAGGAAATATTTAAGGTGTTACAGTCTAAGGCAATGTCCAGACCGTAACAATGTGCTTAAAGAAGGGGCCTGCAGAATTTTCATAAACAAGGACAGAAGCCGTATGCACCAGGAGGGGAGTCGAACCCACGCTTAGGATTGCCAAGCCGAGCATCAAACCTCTTGCGAGCAGGCTCAACCAACTCAGCCAAGCAACTATTTACCTATTTGAGCACTATTTTTATACTATTGGTTCCTTCGTTTTTGACGGTATACCTTAAGCGAGGCCGTTTATTTGAACCCACGGCATAAATATTCAAAAGGACCTTTATTCTCGAAATAAGAAGAGTCGTATACTACCATCGTGATATAAGGGCTTAGGTTAATGAAATTTTATCACATTAGCATTTTGAATTAAAATAACTGGTAGAATAATCTCCATCTTTGCACGTTCACTAGACTTCACGCCACTAAACTCTTCTTATAAACAATCAATTAAGTGTCATGGAAAATCAGTTCCAGTCACAGATAGTGTAAAATTTTTGGGTTTACACATTGATGCCGCACTAAAGTTTAACATTCATATTGAATCTGTGTGCTCAAAATTGTCTCGATTCTGCTACGTTTTAAGGAATCTTAGGAATTGTATTTCTGTGGATATATTAAAAATATATTATACGTCTTTTATTCAATCTACACTATCTTATGGTTTAATTTTTTGGGGAGGGTCATCTAACTCTCGGCAAGTTTTCATCTTACAAAAATCAATTTTAAGAACAATATTATGCAAAAAGCCCACTGTTTCGTGTAAACCCCTATTTAAATTACTTGAAATCTTACCATTACCTTGTCTCTATATTTACAATCTTGCTGTTTTTGTTAAAACTAACTTAAACTTATTCCCGAAAAATAAAGACAAATATGGATCCGATTTGTTTCCAAAAACTAGGTATTGTAATAATACTAATAATAATCCCTAAACATAGCACTGCTCTTTTTGAACGCGGTGTCTATTATAAGTAGAGACCGGATTTATAAGTTTTTACAAGTTTTTTACTCTAACATACCTAAACTTGGCGTTTTGTATTTATATGTTTGTCGATTAGAGAAGCCCAAAAATGGTAGTTTTATTTCGCATATAACTTAATATTTTAGACTTTTAGCGCATATTTATTTATTTATCCATATATTGATATAAATAACATTATAATTCCATATACGGTCAATATTCAAGTCTGCAGCTTTTCCAAGAAGTAATTTATTCTCCTCAACGTCTGGCCACTTTATTTTACGATTTCCCGGAATGTGATTTTCTGGGAATCTGTAACGACTTGCACTTGCATTTTGCACTTATGTTTTGCATTTCAGTTTGAGATAAGAACTCCGTGAATGTGTGTGACTAGTGACTAGTGTATTTATCAACGCGAATTAGTTGTTATTTTCTTATTTAATTTAAAGACGAAATAAATTCAGTGCTTATCTTTTCAAAATGCCGAAAGTAGCATCCTCTCGATCCGAGCTATTGAAAAAATGGATGAAAGCATCTAAACATCTAACTACAGATGGAAAAGTTATTTTTTGCAATGCATGCTCAAAACAGGTAGATACCTTACAAATTCTCTTAAAAATCACATTTTTATTTTGACAATATTTTAAGGTGTCGTCAGACCAAAAGTACCAGATTGATCAACATTTGGCTACAAACCTCCATAAGGAGTCGGAGAAAAGATGTGTGTCTAACTTTAAGCAGTCTTTTATTTCTTCAACAGCCAGTAACTCACAGGGCAGTGACACAGGAAATGAATTCTTTTTAGACTTGTGCAGTGCTATGGCAGAGTCAAACATTCCTTGGCATAAACTTGAACAAGCAAGTTTTCCAACTTTTTTGGAAAAATATTGCAATCGTCATATTCCAAATGAATCGACTTTGCGGAAAAACTATCTAAGTATATGCTACCAGCAACGGATGAAGAAAATAAGAGAGAGGCTTAGCGACAACAATATTTATATAGTAGTTGATGAAACGACAGATGCCTGCGGTCGTTATGTAGCAAATATGTTAGCAGGAGTATTAAGCAACACAGTTGCACCAATATCTTATTTGGTAAATAGTGCAGTTTTGGAAAAAACAAATCATTCAACGATCGCACGTTTTATTAACGACAGCTTGACACTTTTATATGCACCTAATCAAGTTAAATCGGAAAATATATTACTAATGGTGTCTGATGCAGCAGCCTACATGATAAAAGCAGGACAGGCTTTACAGGTGTTTTACCCAAATCTGATGCACTTCACTTGTATGGCTCACACAATGAATAGGCTCGCTGAATTGGTGCGACCAGAATACCCAACAGTAAATAAGTTGATCAATAACGGAAAAAAGGCGTTTCTTAAAGCCCCACTGCGTATACAACACTATAAAGAATTAGCTGCTGACCTGCCATTACCACCAGAACCAATAATTACGAGATGGGGTACGTGGCTTGAAGCAGCAAATTTTTACGCAGATAACTTTAAACAATTAAAGGAAATTTTCTTAGAATTGGATGATTCCAATTCAGCGGCTTTAAGAATTTGTAAGGAATGCATGTCGAACACAAACATCGGGAATCAATTAGCATTCATTAAAACTCATTTTTCGGTTTTAATATTCACCATTAAAAAGTTGGAATCATCCCAGACGGCTCTATTAGATTCGTTTGAAGTGGTCGATGATGCAATTGAAAGTGTAAAATCAATTCCAGGGGAGATAGGAGAGAAGTTAATGGCAAAATTAGACAAAGTTCTATTACGTAATCCTGACTACAATAAAATGAGGAAAATCTGTTTAGTTTTAAAAGGTCAAAGTGAAGAGGATTTGGACATGGACCCCAAAGATGTAGCATCCATGAAATTTGCGCCCATTACTTCATGCGATGTCGAGCGTTCGTTTTCCTCTTATAAAAATATTTTGACAGACATACGACAAAATTTTACCCCAAATAATTTAAATCAACTGTTGATTATATTTTGTAATCCTACTATTTAAGTGTTAAGTGTTAAAATTACTTATATGAAACAATTTATGTTTTTATTATTCTAAAGTATGTATAAGTAAAATAAAATTTTTATCGCATATAATATCCATATTTTGATCCATTTTAATCGCATAAAAAAAACTTATTTTCCACTTTTTTAGCACATATAAATCCGGACTTTAATTATAAGGCACTAAAAGTGTTTAATCAGTTGCCTGCTCCATTAAGATTGTTGGAATCTACAATTAAGTTTAAAAGAGAGTTAAGAATGTTTTTATTGAGTCACTGCTTTTACGACTTTAAGGAGTTTGTGTAACCATTTGACAAGTTTTATCCTTTGTCTTTTCTTGACGAGGCCTCTATCTCTTTGAGATCCATGGCAGATATATATATATATATATATGTATAATAATAATAATAATAATCTATGTAGTCAACTCGATCACAAAATTTTAAAAAAATTGTCACAAATACGAATGTCCGTTCGTACATTTTATTATTATAAATTTTATGCATTTATTAATTTACTTTATTTTTATTTCAGTGCAACTTATTTACTAATGACCTCGCCATCGGTTCCTTATGCGTACCACTTTGCATGAGCAGCGACATCAAGATTCACACCTGCCATTCGTTTCAATCTACGAAAGATGCCGTCTTCAGTGCAGAATGGCACGACACGCGTTTAGTTTTTAAGTCAGCCTTCACCAAAGTGCAATCCTTACACTGGTACGACAACGGCAACATCAAGTACCCTAGCGAAAAAGACTTTTTAACAACAGTAAAAGCCATAGCCAAGAACAAAATCAACGTAACGTTAACACACGACGTTGCTTTAAAACTGAGTAGACTGAAACCAACTTACGAGGAAACCAATAAGAGGAAAAGGCGCCGGGAAATGGATAACTTGTGGGTACTTCTTCAAGATAACGAGTATCTCCTTTCTGCTCTATACACAGAAAGGGATGTGTTTCCGCAGTTGTTGGGAACATGCGGGCCTTACTTCGCAGTTGAATATCTGGAACCTGTAGAAACCATATCATCACTTTTAACGATCAATGATGACAAGGAGGAATGGGGACGAAGGCTGAAAATTTCTTTGTTAATTATCGAATTAATAGACGAATTAGAAACTGCTTTCCGCGAGCCATATCACTTATGCGATATAAAACTCCGCCATTTTGGACTGACGAAAGGGGGTAACAAAGTTAAGTTTCTGGATTTAATCGGGGTATACCCGAAATCGGCGATCAGCAATATAATAAAAGAGAGTAGCTTTTGTTCTAGTGATGAAGATTGCGAATTTTTTGATTGCCGGGGTCGCTGCGATACCAAGAGGAAAACCTGTGTTGATTCGGTCACCAACAATAACTTGCAAGTAATTTGCGAGAAGATATTTCTTGGTTGGAGGATGTCCAACACCGTCTTAATTCCGGGCCTGCTGATGTCGCAACATACACCGTCTGAATTAGCTTCAATTCTTAGGCAATGTGCAAATCCTGATAGTGAGACGGGAAAACCACGATCGGCAGCAAGCGAAGACATCAAGAAGAGATTATACAACATTTTAATTGAAATAGAGCAGTCAGTAAATGGAGATTTTTATCTAAAATAATGCAGAAAATAATAGTCTTCAAATATTGAGTGATCGGCAAAAGCAGAGATGCAAAATGGAAACCGAACAGTTCCAATGCCTACTCAAAAAAGGTCAGCGTTTGGAATGGGGAGTAAGTCAATCTCGGAGACCGATATCGCAGGCCGAAATTGAGCGTTTCCCCACTCCAACTGTAGTCTGTCTTTAGTAGGCTCTGGCATGTTGGTTTCGATTATGCTTCACATTCCTATGCAAAAATATGGAAACACATAAATATTTGTACACTCAAAACGCCATAATTTGGAGTAAATGCGTAACATTAGATCAATGATTAGATATCTACGATTTTCAATTCAGCAATTCAGGTTATTCTATAAAATCAAAAGTTTATGTGCTCTACTTGCTATAACTTTAACATTCAAAAATGAAAAAGAAACAATGTAATATAATACAGAAAAATAAAAATGATTTTCGTTATTAGTTAATAAGCAAGGATTTAATATAAAATTTTATTTTGAAAAAATTAAAGGCGCCGCAGTTTTAATTTTACAACTAAAAAAAAAAGAATACTTATGCGGAAGTTCAAGAATGATTTTTTCTTTTTTCTTTTCAAAATAATCTCGCCCGACTCCACTGTTTCTCTACATTTCGAAAAATTAGTTAAATGTTGACGGTTCGCTATGTGTTTGAAACCTTCTTCAGGGTAAATTATAATTTCTTTTTAATTTAAAATAGACGTGCAAATCAAACTGGTTGTCCGTCAATTAAATAAATAATAAGGTGCACATTTCTAATGACTTTCTCCTCAAGAAAATCAGATAAAATAATCTCTTGATGTTAAAAAAAAATCTACGGTCAGTGCCTTTAAACTCTATACAGGGTGTCGCTAAATTCTATGGACATGGCTTAACTACAAATTCCTAAGCTCAAAATGAGACGATTTAACAACCAAACTTATTTGTATCCAAAACTGCTTCGTTAAGCCGGTATTCTTCTTCAAAGTTTTTGAAGCGAAAGTTAACGCCTGAATCGATTTGTTTTAAAAATAAAACTATAAAAAGAATTTATTGAATGCGTAGTTATTCGAAAGTTTGAATTAATTTTTTCCCCTACCAAAGTGTACTCCAGTAAACTTCCATAATATTTGTTCTGATGCTTCTGAAAGATTTCTTTTCTTAACTTTATTTTTGGAAGATTTATAAACAAGGCTTCCTGCGGTTTGGTAAAGGACAAGGAATTTTTCTGCCTGTGTTTAATCCGTATTTTCTCCTTTGATTTATACTTAATAATAATAATAGATATATTTATAATAATTATTATAAATAATAATTATTTTCAATATAATATTTTTGCTTTTGTTACGAAAGTATTCTTTAATTTTATCATTTCAATTTTCTGAGGAAGAAACATTTGGAATTTCTTTGGTTTGTCACATTTCTCAACGATAGGAGGACCTGTCTTGTTGCTGATGAAAGCGGTGTTTTCATTACAAGAGGAGAAGGATCCTAAAAAGAAAATACTCATGAGGAAATAAAATAATTTTAAATTCTTTTTATAGTTTCATTTTTAAACCAAAACATATGACATATTATTAAAAGAATTCAAACTGTTTCTTCCTCAGAAAAACGACATGATAAAATTAAAGAATACTTTCGTAACAAATTATTATAAAGAAATATATCTATTAGGAGTATTAGTATTATTATTATTAAAAACAAACCAAAGGAGAAAATACCAAACCCCAGGAAACCTTATGTAAACTCTCCAGAAATTAAGTTGGAAAATCTTTCAGCAGCATCAGAACGAATATTCTATGAAAGAAGTCTACCAAAAGCATGAAGAATGTAAGTACATGAAACTTTACTGGGACAAAATTAATTGAAACTCCTGGGAAACTTCGATTTCAAGCAAACGCATGGAGATCGTCCTCTAAAACGGTAATCTTGAGGAAGATTCTACAACAATGTCTAATGTTAAAGGATACTCCAATGAAGAAATAAATTTGTTTAACTGAGTTTTGTTATATAAATAAAAAGGATAGTCACTTTTATCATATTTTCATATTCACAGAGGTGCAAATACTTACAGATAATTAAAAAAAAAAAATAGGATCATTTAGCATGAATAGTTTGTAACAACGACACACAATGACAAATCAATCCACTAATTTAAGTCGTAATTAAAAATACGTCGTGACAAGAATACTTGGTGATTTAAACATATGAATAATTCTTAGTGAAACTAATAAAGTGACTAAAAAAAAATTATAGTAAATCCTATAATTAACAATTAATTTCGGCATATCTTAAAGAAATATGAATCTTAAAGCAAGAGTAAACAATCAAATAATTTTAGTTCAACTGGTTATACTTGCTTAAAACTAATTATCTTCTTAATATTGTTTGTTATGAATTGTCCTTTTCTTTTGCTAATGTCTCAAGTTTATTAATAACCAAATTGAGATCCGCATTTTTTGAAATCTTAACAAAAGTAGAATGTCGAATTTCATGAAAAACCAACCAAGTAGGCACTTCTTTAGAAATGATCCTTAAATGATTTTCTAAATCAGCCTTCGTCATGTAGGTTCTAAAACTATTGCTAAGCTTATCAACAACCGCATCTATGTGTAATACACTTCTTTTCTCGGCTACAAACAAATTTCTCGTGAGCCTCGCTATTTCTGGAAGACGTGAGTATAATTGAACTTCTTTTTCTTTAACTGCAGATCGAGTCATGGACTCTAAAGCTTTGGCTGCCTGCCTCTCACGTACTTTTTCTAGAAGTGCTTTCGGAATTCCTTTCAAGGCAGAGGTAACTTCAGGTGGGGGTTTTTGTTCAGCGGCTTCTAAATTATTTTTTCTTGCTTGATGGAGACGTTCTAAAGCCTGCTCCATGCGAGTGTTACAATTAAACATGATTCTGGCCTTTTCTAAAACCTCCTTTCCAGTTGTAAATCTTTCCTCTGTGGGTGGTTGAGGTAATTCAGCACATTCAATGTCGGGCACTTTCTCAATATCAAACTCAGGATGCCATCTTTTCACTTCAGTCACAGAAATATGCAGTGAAGGATCCAGGGTTAGAAGAAACTCATTGTGGTAAAATTTAACTTTCTCAATCAAAATATTAAAAAACTTTCGTCTTCTTGTTAGTAGGATGTCTCCTGTCATAGTTTCGCTTTCGATATTAGGGGTTACCACCATTTCCCACTGTTCGTGTCGCCCTCCATGTATCTTCAGTTTTGCTTGATGAAAACTGAACAAATCTGGGCACAAATTCTTGATTTGTGACAAGTGCTTCTCGTATATGTTTCGTTTGAGCATTTCCTCAACTGCCGGTTTTAGTTTTCTGAACGTTATGATCTCTTGTCGGTTGTACATAATTTGACTGACTGTGTCAATACTTCTTAAAATTTCAGCTAAACGTCTGTACTTAAACGGCAGTGTCAGAGTACTTTTTTCTATAGGCTCAAGATGCTGAACTTTCTTCGGACTTTCAAATAAAGTTTGCTTGGTTTTCGTTGGGCTCAGCAAGTTCAAAAGATTTTTTCGAACTGACAAATCCTTTTTTGGGCTTAGGTATGATTTTTCAGGTGAACATATTTTGTTGGGACTGCAAAAAAAGTAATAGATTATCATTGTTACTATTATTATTATTATACAATGTACGATAATGATTAAACCCTGGCATTTGATAGCAATATCACTGCTGTAAGTTCAGTGAGACATGTTTATTGCTTACACATTAGTAAACGAAAAGTATAGTAGTCAAATTTCCTGTTAAACAGTAAATAAAAAGGTTGTAATAAGTAATTAATAAATTTATTGCTAACAATATTATACCTTGTTACTTCCAGTTCAATAGTTTTAAAGGTCTTCAAACTTGGAGAGGTCGCAATCTTCTCAGTTCTTTTCTCAGCTTCCTCCAATCGTTTCTGAGACTCTTTGAATCTTGTCATGGATGCCTTCAATTCAGCCAGACGTGAACTTCTCATTAAAGACTTTTTCAAATCCATCAAAGATGGTTCATTACCGGTTAAAACAACCTTATCCATGGCATTAACTCTTTTTGTAGGACTAGACGGTGGAGTTTGGTGAGTCTTTTCCAGGTCAGAAACGTCCGTTTGGTGTGTTGAAACACTTTCTTTCTTCGACATGTTGCACAAAACCTCTTCAATATTCCTCTGATTGGGAATATCTTTGATGGTCTTTGTTCTAGCCTTTGGCTTTATTGCAGTAGTTTTCTTTGCCATTGTTATAATTTTATTTTGGCTGACGGTAACTATTTTGGGAGAATCATTTATGACGGACACGTTTTGCTTTTCAGGCTTTAATTCGCACTTTTTTGCGTTGTTGAGTGAATTTATTTTACTTAACCTCAACAAACTATCACTTTCGTCAACTAATAACACTTTTCGGGCACTTGCAATTTTTAAATCTTCCACTGCCGCACGTTTTCTGTTGTTAAAGTAACTGGCGACTGATGGTTGCGACATTTTTTAATGTTTAAATGTAAATTAAAGGGATTGCAAACAACACAAACAAACCGTTAAATTCCCTCCAATTCCAAATGATTAAACTGAAGTTAGCTTAAGCAAGCATGTGGGACGCCAACTTAACGAAATGTTTGACCTAATTGTCATACGTAACAAACCAGGAAACCAACTCATTGCCTGAAGGCTTATCACTGAAACTTTAATTATTAATTATGGTTTCGGAAATTTTTGTTGCATTTGATTTAAATTTTGAGACTGATATTTATTAATTTTTAGAAGATTTATTTTAAACGTTACTGTTGGCTACGGGTGCGTTCAGCGCAATAGTAGCGCTACCATGACCCCGAAGCAACGATTAGTAAAATTATGAATATACGGATTGAATTATGCCACAGGAGTTTGCATAAGAACAAAAACAATTGAAAGTTTCAATGACGTCTAATTAATTTTTCTTATTAGACTAAAATTTTCAATTTTTAGTGAAACAATAGAATATATGTTTATTCCAAACTTTTTGGATGTGAACAATCATCTTGCGTTGCCTACTTTCGCATGTCGAGAAACACTGAGATAAAGCGAGCGGTTTTGCATTAATACTTGCTAGGCCGGCTAGACTTAGTAGTGTCGTTAAATTACCGGTAATTTATTTTTAATGTTATACGTTGTTCACAAATTAAAAAACCACCACCTGTTGCATTATGTTGGTACAAAACATAAGTCCCCTGTAGAACATTATCAAAATACTAAGTTGGCAAGGTATTTGAAGTTACATGTCAAAGTAATTTGTCAATTCAATTTTACCATTAGATTATTTACATTTATATTCATTTTAACGAGCCATTTCAATTAATTACAGTTTATCTGTTATAAAATTGTTTACGAACGATAAGGTAAAAACCATGAATTTATCATAATTATTAAATTCAGAACCAGGGATTTGTTCCGAAAGTATAACCTTACCGTTTATTTCAAACACTTTCCAATTTTGTTACCAAATATTTAGCTAGGACACTGTTGCCGGTTGTATTTTTCACAAGGCAACGCCGCCAGTGGTCTTTTAATTATTGAACAAATTATACCTTACCGGTAATGTTACCGTAATATTACTAATTACAGCTGAAATGGCGACATCTCGTGCCGGAGTTACCAATTACACTTTTAACTAAAATTATGATTTTTACTCAATTTTCTGATTAATTTGATACCGAATATGCATTATATTGCTGGCTTTTGCTATAAATATGGTTTACAATATTTAATATTATGTATTTCTAAATTCATGTGTAAACGAAGATCATTTTAGGCTACAAAATATTTATTTAATTTTTTTAGTTTATCTGTTTTCCTGAATAATCAGAAATATTCCTTGACCATTTCTCTCATTGGTTTAGTTGAATTTTGCAAGTGTGTAACTCGAAATTAGTTATCTTGACGATAGAAGTAACAAACGGTAACAAATTTATGTTACCTTACCGTTAACATTGGAAATTTACCGTAAGGTAACGTGGTAATTTTAGCGACTCCCAACACTAAGGCCTAGTTAGGCGTTTTGCGTCGGCGTTAAAATTCTACAGTTTTTATTGGCCGAATTGAAAAGTATCTAATTCAACGAACCAATGAAATATCTATCACGGAACACGACGATGAAAAATTGCCGATCATATCTAGCTCCGCGCTAACGTGGACGATAAAAGCTACCTTTCTTGCTTGAAAGTTTTGGTATTTGGGGATTACTGCTGTTAGTTTTCATTGAACACGTGATCAACTACATATAAGCAATAACTTTTGTCAAATGACCGAAGACAGCCAACGACAGCAATCTCCAAATACTCAATAGACTAGGAAAGTAAACGTCATAGAAGCCGGAGCTGAGTCGCTTACTATCTTTGTCTAATAAATCAGACGTGTGTCGTAAATTACTCTCGCTGTAATGCCGAAGATGACCTGAACATGACCTAACATTTAAGAATGTTAAGACAACGAGATTAAACAAGTTATTACAATTTTATAAGTTGTTATCTTGTACATTGTATTGGAAAATTGCTGACAAACTCATTGCATGCTTTCCCAGAGACATTTTTTTTATTTTGTTGTGTTAGGTTATGTTTATTAATGGTTCGTTGACCTGCAGCTGAACTAAGCTCAGACAAGCATTTTATACATTTTTTTAATAACAAATAATTTAACTAATTACGTACAATAAGCACAACTAAAATAATTTTATTGAAGCTTTTCAACCGAAGTTTTAGTGACAAACAAAAGTTTACATAACAGCTCTCTGTGAAGCGAGTATTTTCAGTTTGTTTGGTGTAACCCATGCATTTTTACAGTCCAATAGACTTCGTTTCAAATTTCGCGCCAGCTTTAGGAACGCCCAGTTTCCTAATCTATTCTCCAAATCCCCAAAGCAGAAAAAGTAGAGACGGGCCAGGGAATGAACCCGGTGCATTGAAAGCACCCACACCAGGGTGTGCATTCAAAAATTTAAATTTCCCTCTCAAATCAAACGAGAAATAATCTTTTCTTGATGTTATTTAATTGTTTGTAGGTGGTTTACAGGTTTAATGTTTCATAGTGTCTGGTGAATAGCGGAATAGTAAACTTTTAAGTTTAACCGGAAGCTTTGTAGCTTAAAATCTGAACAAAATGAGTAAGTTTTTGAAATTAACGTTACAAAATAATTGTCTAGTGATATTCCGTACAAAATATCGGGTATTTGGTGTCATTTTGAAGCATTTTTTGTCTTATGTAAATATAGGCAAACGGGCAAAGCATCCAATGCACCGGGTGCATTGTGGGTGCATTCCGTGATGCAATCGTTTGCACCGGGTGGAATCCCTCTCAAAGAAAAAGCAACTTTCCGCTCCACGCGAATTCCGGTCGCGTATGCCGCGGACTGTTAAACAGTGTCGCCAACCAACACGTTCAAAAATTTCCTTTTCGGCACACAGCTAGTGCGTTCGGCAATGTGATCTTTTTTATCAATCACCTCTGAATTGTTCGGTTTCTTCACTCTTACATACAGTGAAACTCAGTCGTTCTCCCTGACACTTTTGATCAGAGTAAATTGAGCGCGCTGCCGAACTCAGCTAGAAATTCCTTAGAATTCCCTAAATTAATCTGGCAAATTTAAACACCAGGTTTAGAATAAACAAATATTTATTAGCATACCTACTTACCTACACAGCCAAATTTGTAAAAAAACTTCTGCAATTAACTGTTAAAATAAGCAAAACAAAGATATTAAAACAACCTGGGCAGGCGAGTGGCGCAGCGGTAGCCTAGCCGACTTATAAAGTTGAGCCACTTGTCGGCGTGGGTTCGAATCCCACCAGGGTCATGGTGTTTGTGTTGTCCGGATTATGACCCAGCTTGTTAAACAAAGCAAATTGTCTGGAATGGTAAAGGGCGCCAGAATGTGCAGATTGCTGCGCAAAGCAAAGAAAGAAAAGAAAAAACAACCTAACCTCTTGCACTTTGTAGGAATCAGAAACAGTAGTGCCAACTCCCATCAAATTTCGAAGTTCGTACCAATAAAAATAAGAAAAGAAACTGAAATCAAAAAATTATTATTGAATAGAAAAAGGCACGACCTACTAGATTTCACAAGACAGACTCTCTTATCCGGCCTGCTCAATTTGTTTATTTAGTGCGAGTTTTCTTCGCTTTGGCGCTAGTTCCCAAATTGAAGTTTTCTGACACTTAAACATCACAAACGTCAAATAATGCATATTTATGACAGGGCGAATTCATTAAAACCACTTTGTTATAATTAGTAAATGATTTTTATTGAAAAGAATAACGTAATGGAGCATGAAATTACATTATAAAATTTCGCAAGCCAGGATCAGAATAAAAAAAAAACGTATGGTTTAAATATAACATACTTGGTTCGCGTATTAGCGATATTTGTCAAACAGGCAGGTAATATTTTTTAAAGAATTACTAATTTACATTACATTATAGAGTTCCTCTTTGTGCCGCAACAAACAGAGAAGAAAGAAGACTAAAAAAGCAATTAGGGTAAGGAAAGTTAAGAAAACGATTTTTCCCCTTAAATTAAGATTCAACCGTAATTCAATCATTTGTAGAATTTTTACTGTCTACCGATACCGCCAGAAAACTATACCTGAGCCAACCTGAGCAAAGAAACACAACTTTACTGAGCGTTTACGCGAAACTGCCAAAAAGCGCGAAAGCTGACATAAGTTAAAAATGACGTCGAGGATATACATCTGTTTCCGGTTTTTTGGGTAAGTGGCGCCAACGGAGAAATACTTGAACCAGTAAATTGCTCAGGCCGTATAGAGACGTCGTCTCGCGAAATTTAGTAGGTCGTGGAAAATGGTAATAGGAATAGCGCTTCGGTTAGATTTTTCAAAGTATTTCGAATGAAACGCGATCGTTACTTGTTCATGATTTATTGTTTTTAAAAATATTTGTTGCAAATCGTTTTTTATTGTAGTGCCCGAGCTGCCTCTATACAGCTGTTTCAGCCCTATTTGGGGCTTCTTCAGCAGAAATGTAGCTCTAGTTTAGAATTCTACTTCAAACCAAAAACGACTTGACAAATTTATTCGCAATTGCGATGTAATAGTGAAGAATAGATGAAACAGCGACACCCTACGATCGCTTTTGACCTAACATTGCATAAGGATTGACAAATTTAAGTCAAAAAGCGATCCTAGTGTGTCGCTATTTTGTCTGTTCATCACTATTACATCGCAATTGCGAAAAATCGGTTAAGTCGTTTTTGGTCTGCAGTGGGAATGTCGAGCTACGTTTCTGCTGAAGAAGTCCCAAGTAGGCCTGAAACAGCTGTACAGACGCTACTCGAGGATTTCACTGCAATCGAAAACGATTTTGCAACAAATTTTTTTGAAACTTTCATTATGCTTTAACAGCGAGCATGGCCGCCTTGCATAGGGTGACTTATTACGTAGCAAACCCACTTCAATTTATCAATCCTTATGCAATGTTAGGTCAAAAGCGATCGTAGGGTGTCGCTGTTTTATCTATTGTTTTTAAATTTGAAATTCATTTTGAAACATTTCCGTTCCTTTTTGATTTTTCCATGCAATCTTCAAATATTTTCTTCTAATGTATGATCGTCATTCGTTTTTCTTACTTTAATCAGGATTTTTTTCATTTCTAGTAGGTTTATCGATTGTCAAAAAACGTTTTTCATTTTTTTAATTGCTTCAATTTTTTCAGAGATTAAATAATTATTATAATTTCTTTGGAATTTTAATTTTTCCACTTCGATCGTGTTTCTGGGTCTTTAAGAATGTTCTTGTTTAATTTTTCTAGTTTACCATTTTTCTGTCTTAAGACGTTTTCAACTGATTACTCGGATGAGCTCTCGGAGTATCTCCATCTTGTTTTACAACAAAGATAAATATTAGCCGTTCACCCGATTTCCTCGTCAGAGTAGGCAAGGACGGGTGACATTTTTGTTGCTATCACTACGAAATATAAACGTCAGATGAAACGGTTATTTTTATTTTCAATTTAAAATTTTGTGATTTAAGTACACTATTACCACCTCGACTGCAGTAGTAGGAACATTATTTATGACAGAAACAAAAAAAACACGTTTGGATAACGATTTTGTGAGTGAAAGAAAGCACCAAATATAGTGAAAATATTGGTGTAGAGTTGTCATATTTTTCATGTCAAATTCTGACATATCTCAAAATTAATGTCGGCAACCTAACGAAACGAAAACACGGCCTTCTCTAACGAGAAAAAAGAGTGAATGCATAATTTGGTTTTTAATACATACATATCATACCTTTTGCGTTTTTAATTTTAGTTGGTTTCTAAGTTCACAAATTATAAAAAAAATATAGAAGAAATCACTGGATAATAATCTTCGTTATCATTACTGTCACCGTCAAAAAAAGTGGACACTATTCTTGACATAAATTTGGCGCTGTGATTATAATTGTCATTTACATATGACAAACCAATTTAATCTTTTAAATGATTTCTATTTTTGCTTTTTTTATATGGTTAATATGAGCCAACTTTTTCAAAGTAAATAATGAATAATGACTGACATTTATTAATTATTTGTCTGTCATCCGTAAGTGTCAATTCATAATTAAAGCTACCCAGCAAATGTTTACAGTGGGTTTCACAAAAAAATTGTTAATCAGCGATTAATTTACCAATTAAGGATATTGGAAAATAGAATTGAAACAACCAATTATATTGTTTCACCCGACCAATGAACCAATCACAGGTTTTAATTACGCTGTTAAATTAATCAGTGACATAGATAGCTGCGAAGGCTCCGGGCGGTACCTTTGATGTTGCGCGGCAAAATTCCGTAACCTTCAGCCATTGTTTAGGTATTTGATAAAGTGCGAAGTTGGAAAACTGCAGCGTATTGTTACTTTAATACATTAATATTTGACTAACAGCGCACTGTATTTCGTAACCTCATACTTACTGATTAATATATCACCAAAACAATGGCGGCATTAGAAATGGCGGGAATGCCAGCCTTCGCATCTGTGTCAGTGATTAAATAATTTTGTGGAACTGTGGGTACGCTTTATTAAATTTACGTCAAAAAAGATGACTGCTTTTTTTCGGCCGCGACAGTACATCAAAATAAAAACCAATAATCAAATACAAAGCTTAGCAATGTAAAATATTTTTATTAAATTTTTAAACAGATACAAATATTTGGTATTAAAATGATTAGAATAAATAGAGCAATACGAAAATCACATTAACAAAAAAACACATATTTTTCCGTTTTTGACATTTTTTTGTCCGATTAAAAAACTTGTCAGTAAAAACAAATTGATCACTGATTATATTTCCTCAATGTTTCAATTAGGGCAGTAATGTTAATTTAATGAATTGCATCGATTGTGTTCGACTTTTAGAAATTTGAAATATTTGAAACCAGGATTTGAAACTTTCCAAGCTGTGGCCGAACAAAGGAACAAACTATAGAAATTGTATGCATTGTATTGTGTTGGCGACAATGTCACTCTGTGACGTTCACTGAACGCTCAAGTTGAATTGAACGCAATCTTTTATATTGCTTACTGCTGAACATGTTCCTAAATTCAGAGTAAATAATTATTGCCGAGGTCAGTAGTAGTGAAGTGCGGAACTGGTGGAATTGTATTGTGTGTGTGTCGTAAATTTTGATTTTGTGTGTCGAATCGGCGGCCATAATCAAACAAAAGTGTATCCAATGAAATGAAAGATACTTGACATTCTGTTTCGTGTTTCTAAACGCATAAAAAGCATCCGAAATGAGCTCCAAATTAGACGTAAATAGGAGGGTTTTAGCGATTCAAGCTAAAAAGAAGAGGCACAAGCCAGGCAAAAAGAAAGGGAAAAACGATGAGTTAAATGGACAGGGGGGAGGAAACCGCAATAACTCTCGTCTCGAGCCTTCTCATAGCTCCAGCAATGAAACTATTGCCGATCCGGACGAGCCGTACACCAGTGAAGAAGAAGAGCAAGAAGACAGCAGCGATTACCGAAAAGGAGGTTATCATCCTGTCAAGATAGGCGATCTGTTTTTAGGCCGCTATCATGTAACAAGAAAACTAGGATGGGGCCACTTTTCGACTGTTTGGCTTTGTTGGGATTTGGAAGAGAAACGGTTTGTGGCACTTAAAATCGTCAAGTCAGCTCAGCATTTTAAAGAAACTGCCCTCGATGAAATTAGAATTTTAAAATCTGTACGAGATTCAGATCCATCCGATCCAAAACGTAATAAAACTGTACAACTGTTAAACGACTTTAAAATAAGTGGCGTCAACGGTGTGCATGTTTGCATGGTATTCGAAGTTTTAGGTCATAATCTACTAAAACTGATAATCAAGTCAAACTATCGTGGCATTCCACGGAGCAATGTACGTACGATTATACGCCAGGTACTAGAGGGGCTCGACTATTTACACTCGAAATGTCGTATAATACACACTGACATTAAACCTGAAAATGTTCTAATTTGTGTAAGTGAAGAATACATTCGTCGTTTGGCTTGCGAAGCTTCTGAAATGCACCAGCTTGGAATGAAGTTGCCCATTTCTCTCGTTAGTACAGCTCCAATACAAGAAATTCAAGGTTCTACGAAAATGAGCAAGAATAAGAAGAAGAAACTGAAGAAGAAAGCAAAACGACAAAATGAACTTTTAAAACGACAAATGGAACAAATAATCGAGCTCGAAGAACAGAAACGTGTCAAAGAAAATGGGGATGTTAACGGGGATGCAAAAGCAGAATTTAATGGCACTAGCCCAAGCCCTGATAGCACGCCAGATGGAACAGAAGATAAACTTCCAAATGGTTGTGTTGATGAGTTAGCCGGAGGAGAAGTAAGAGCCTCAACTGCAGTCGAAGGTTCTGGAGAAGCAGTATCTCATATGTCTGAAGATGATAGTCCATCCATAACTTCAAAAAGTGAAAGTAAGATAGAAGTTGACCCTGCATTTGTTGAATGTGAATTTGAAGTAAAAATAGCTGACTTGGGTAATGCCTGTTGGGTGGACAAACATTTTACAGAAGACATTCAAACTCGTCAGTATCGTTCGTTAGAAGTATTATTAGGCGCAGGATATGGAACCTCCGCTGATATATGGAGTACAGCGTGTATGGCGTTTGAACTTGCAACAGGCGATTACCTATTTGAACCCCATTCGGGTGAAGACTACAGCAGAGATGAGGATCACCTTGCCCACATCATCGAGCTGTTAGGAGAGATTCCTCGTAGAATTACTGCGCAAGGCAAAAACTCTAAGCTGTTCTTCAATAAGAAATCTGAACTGCGTCATATCACAGGTCTGAAACCATGGGGTCTCGAAGATGTCCTCACCGAAAAGTATGAATGGAGTCGTAAAGATGCTGAAGAATTTGCCGCCTTTCTTAAACCCATGCTTGATTTTGATCCAGATAGACGTGCTACGGCTGCAATGTGTCTCCAACATCCCTGGCTCAACTGAGCTCTCTGTATACTCATTAGATGACTTTAAAATCTATTGTTTCATGGACTTTTGCATATTTATTTTTTATTAAATCACATCATACAAGCTGTCAGTTGTAAATTTTTTTTTATTCAGTCTGTATTAATCTGGTTCTACAGGGCCTTTTGTTATTTCATTTGTATATAGAGTAATATAGAAAATTTGTGATGTATGTGTTTACATAGACAATATTAACGAGTTCCTTGGCCGATCAGGTTTATTGGATTGAGATTGACCCTTCTTTTTTTATTCAAATGTCTTCACAGATGGATGTAATTAATTTAATATGTTAACGACGCCAAGGAATGACTGTAGATGAATCTATACCAACATATAGTAGTGAACTGTCGTAGCATTTAATCAGCTCATCAGTTCCGACTAGTTAAAAGCACCAATATTTGTATTACTTATACCATTAACTGGAAATTATACATTGTACATTGATTCTAAATGCTAAGTATATTATAAAATGCATCTTTGTTTTATTATAAATAGCACAGTCACTATCCCTTTTATCGAAGCTTGTTGAAAATAAGTTGACCTTTGCATACCCAGATAAAGCAGAAGTGTAAGTGGCTGTATAGTAAAAAATGCCCGACATTAACATCTGTGTACTTGGAGCTGGAATTGTAGGTTTAACTACAGGCTTAGAACTACAGAAACAATTGAAAGGTGCAGATGTAACTATAGTAGCTGACAAATTCTACCAAGACACTACAAGTTTTGTAGCAGCCGGACTTTTTAGACCAAGCACCAATTTTAAAGGCCCTACTGAGGAAATAACAAGGTAACCTTTTTAACCTCACTTTTAATTTGCTGATATAGTTTTTCTGTGTAGCAAATGGATAAATGATGCTTATAATTATTGGGATGATATTAGAGTAACATCAGAATCAGCAGAGGCTGGAGTAACACAATTATCAGGTTACATATTCTCTAGCGTGGACAAACACATCGTACAAGTAAGTATCTTGTAGTACGTAATTCTTATAGATTTAAAGGTGTATTGTTATTATGTCTGAATTTAAAACAAGTTGCACCTAGAATTTGATAAAACTACCTACTTGCAAGGTTAATTTTTACGTTATTTTTTTTTCTAAACCCCGTAAGCTAATTCACAATACTGTTAATGAGTAAACCTTTACACTATGCTCATCAAATGCATCAAAAATAAACAAATTTGAAATTCGTCATCTACCTAAAGACAATTAAATTTTTTTCCGAAAGTGTTAAATTTTCTGATTAATAAATTTTTATAATTTAATAAAAGATAAATTTCTTCAATCTCAAATAATGAAGATGTGCACAGTCAAGTAAAGAGATTAAGATTAAGATGTAAAAGGGTTAGCTAATAAATAAATACAAATATGTACCTAATTTCTACTGTTTTCTATTATTTTTCCACTAAATTAGTACACTATTATTATCAACATAATAATTTGATGGTATTTTTAGTTTGTAATTGTTTCAGTAATTTATACTGGGAAAATACTTTGGCAACTAACCATTATAAAATATTTGAGGAGATTGTATGAGAGAAGAAATCGGTCTTGTAATGAACAATAAAAAAATAAATAATAAATTAGGTACTTTAGAATTTTACTTAAAAATGATTATTGTAATAAAGTAATTTTATTTAAAAAACGATTATTGGCAACTAATAAGATGCATTTCTAATATCACTTATCCCCATATATCAGTATCAAGAACAAGAAGAAGAAACTTCTGTATTTTTACCGTTAGGGTGATCATGGTACTAAGCAAAATATCAGAAATTTCAATATGACATAAGTCAATTTTCTTAAATAACATGCCCTAAAAAAAAACCTGTACTTGTCCAATAGCGCTAAAGCTAATCATTTTCGAGATTAACTATCTGCTATTTTAGCTTTGAATGCAACGTGATTTTCAGGACAATGTTTGTTTTAGTTTATCTTGCCCAAGAAATAATCGATGTCTATCGGTTATAAAAATAGCCAATAAAAAAGAGATAAAACTGAATATTACGTTTACGGTGTAATATTTAATTTAGTTTAGAAACACTGATTAATCCAAATAATAAAAGGAAAAGAAATACGGGATTTTCATCAATTGTTGATAAAAATTGAAAAGAAAACGCGTGGAAAAAAAATGCGGAATTTAAAAAATAGTTAAAAGTAGTAAAAAGTGTTTACAGAAAAGTGAAATTTTTATTTAATGTAATAAAACCTATTCTTTTATTTCTACAAAATTACTTTTTTTTATGTATATTTAACAATCTGTACAGGTTGTACCATATTTGACACTTTTAAAGAGAAATACTTACTTTTAGATGAGTTTAACAAAAACTGATGTCGGTATCTGGAGCTTGATTTTTATGACAAGTTTAATGGTAAAAATCGCATTTCGATATCTTGAACATCTATGGAGGGTAATTCAAAATTCTGCGATTTCTAAATACGTTCATAACTTCTTTGTTTATGAAAATTTTTGATTTCTATTAAAGCTTCTATAAGGCACTTTTTAACGTAGAATCCACTATTGTTTGTTACATTTTTTTCTAGAAATATAAAACACTTGGTATATTAATCAAAAAGTTTGCGAGATATACAGGCTATCCATTTTTCGAGCCCAAGCATGGGGATCTCACTTATCTTAAGAGATACGAGGTCAGTTAAAATAGGCCAAAGTTGCTTATTTTCTTGCTAATTAATAATCTGAAAAGCAATTTAAATTATTCCTTTTCGTTTTGGAGATATTGAGAAAAAACTAAAATTTTTCATTTTATTACATATTGCTAGAATCGGAGAAAAAATCTTTATTTAGAAATACGAAAATCCAATGTGACGCCCATAAGAAAAAAAAGGTTGACAGTCGTATCTCTACAATTTTGACAGTTCGGGTAAATGTAATGACAGATTTAGATTCTCCGTAAAAAAGTGCCTTAATAATGTGTAAGTTATAAATGTCTAGCTTTATCGGTTTTCGATTTAAAAAATAAAAACGAAAATGAAAAATTTTAGTTTTTTCTCAATACCTTGAAAACGAAAAGGAATAATTTAAATTGCTTTTCAAATTATTAATTAGCATCAAAATTCGCAACTTTGGCCTAATTTAACCGACCTCGTATCTCTTAAGATAAGTGAGATCCCCATGCTTGGGCTCGAAAAATGGACAGCCTGTATATCTCGCAAACTTTTTGATTAATATACCAAGTGTTTTATATTTCTAGAAAAAAATGTAACAAACAATAGTGGATTCTACGTTAAAAAGTCCCTTATAGAAGCTTTAATAGAAATCAAAAATTTTCATTAACAAAGAAGTTATGAACGTATTTAGAAATCGATAAGTGAGATCCCGTGCTTGGGCTCGAAAAATGGACAGCCTGTACAGTTTTAAATAATTTCTACGATATTCAAGTAGGCTATGGCTGACAATTTTTAAACAATTTGAATGTTACGCAAACAATTTGCTAAAACTAGTTTTTTTAACACACATTTTTCTGAAGTATTGAATATTTTCAAAGTTTAAAAAAGTATCCACGAAAGCTGCTTTCTTTTGCTTAAAAGTTTGAATCTGGCTTCGAATAGTTTGAATCTGGATTCCGTAGTTGCTGCAATAAAACACTTCAGATTTGAATTATTGATTAACAGTTCGTCTGTAAATCACTGCAATTCAATCCAAACGAAATATAAAAACAATATGATTCGAAAGAGAAAGGGGATTACACTAGCCTGCGAAGGTTTTACGAGTGACATAACACTAGGTGTATGTAGTAGATTTGGTGTTCCTGAGTTCGAGAAAAATATAATACTTTTTCCATCACGCACCACTTTTCTTTTAAATAATAATATTTCAAAGTAGATTTTTCAATCATAATTTTCGAGAAGCCAACTGTTACTCACTTGTTTTTTCATATTTCCACTTGTCATTATTGACAGATTTGTGCTTAGGATTGCTTAAGTGTTTATACGTTTCATGCTATACGAAATATTAGTTTGTACTATACCGTGTGTTCCTGTTTAAGCAAGTATTGAGAAAAAAATGAATGATAAGGTAAATATTACTAAAAGACGTTGTCTAAATTATTCTAACAGTTTTGCTACATTTGTGGTTGAACCCAAAAAAAAAACACGAAAATAGATTTGCTATATCCGAAGTTCGTCATAACCGATAAATAAAAACGTACGTATTTAGTAGGGTTATAACTAGGGGTGCGAAAATTTATCGATATTATCAATAATATCGATATTTATCGAATAACGATATTTCCAGAAAAATTTTGTGCAAATCGTTTTTGATTGCAGTGAAAACCTGGAGCAGCCTTTGTACAGCTGTTTCAGCCCTGCTTGGGGCTTCTTCAGCAGAGACGTAGCTCGACATTCCCACTGCAAACCATAACGACTTGTCCAAAAAGCGATCGTAAGATGTCGCCATTTTATCTGTTCAACGATATTTCCATTTAAGATATCGATATATCGATATTATTGTTGGTATCGCCGTATCGATATTATCGATAACGTAATTTTCCTGAAAATATTAATAAGCAATCACATTTTATTACCTATTTCAGTTTTTACTAAAACTGTTATTGCTAATATAATATATGTAGCGTGATCGAAAATAAACACTTTGTACAATCTAAGTATATTCAACATAACATTGCTTTCAACAATAGGAATAATCATAACAATACATGCCAACCCCCAACTCGCTTAACTGCCGACCTTCCTTACGGATCGCGACGACTACTAGCCCGCCTGCGCGATATCAGCTGTTCTTCCCCGCATCTTCGCTCTGCTTTCTCCACACCCCAGAACATATTTTCAAAAGATGCTACATATATAATATAATTACTAATTTTTGGAAAGTTTATTTTCCAAGATCAAAACCATTTAAAGAAAGTAAATTACTAATTATATCGGTACCGGGTCGCGTCGATATTTAGTCTCTGGCGTTCAAATTAATTCGTCCAATTCGCACTAAACCTACTGGAATATGAATTTTATTAAAATTCAATTTCATATATGGCAAATGATCACGACTCACGGTCACGATATAAAGAAAATTTTAAAATATTTCAATTAATTTTTAGTCTAGTCAAAGTTTACAAATATCAAAATGAAACTAGAGTTTTTTTTTTAACTTTCGTGGATTCGACACTTATTCGTGTGCCCCGTTTTTCACACATTTTGGCACGAAGATTATTCTTTTTTGCTAACAATATCTTGCTTTTAATTTTTATTGTTATGATTGGGGAAAACAATGAATTCTGATTCTGATGGATACGCGATTTCATGATTTCAAGAAAAGTTATGAAATAATATTTCTGAAAAACGTAAAAAAATAATTAGAAAAGTTTAAAATTTTAAAAACACATTGCTAGCAAAACTACCTCGTACCAAAATGTGTGAAAATGCACTTGTCCGACTTGATATTTTTTAGTTATCGATATCCGATATCGAAAACAGGATATCGCGCACCCCTACTTATAACCGAGAATTCTCTACAAACGGATTCACTGTACAGGGCTTTTGCTAGATAAACTACAATCGAACCTCCATAACTCAAATTTCAAGGGACCGGAAAATTATGAGTTATAGAGATTTCCCGCCACTAAATTTCGACTTACAGAAAACGTCGTGGAGGTTCAAGTTAAAGAGGTACAACTGTATATATTTTTGGAAATAAAAAGAGGAACTATTGTTAATCCGAGAAAACTTACTGAATATTTAATCTAAAATATCAAAGAAAATAGTTTTTAAAACTTTTAACTGGACAGTTTTAAAATTGGACAAAAATCGACTTTAATTTAATTAGAATAACAAAGTCGATTCTCATTTCTAATCATCACTTGTTTTTTTTTTTTTTTAGTAAATTCTGGCGGTTCAGGTAAATTCTTAAAACGTTTGCAATTAACAAGCACACAAGTACCGTACAAAATGTAAACAAAAAAAAGTTTTATTTTTTTTTTTTTTTTGAATCCTGACGTGATAGAAAAAAACTAATAACAGTTTCCTTTTTATAATGTTAAAATCTTTGAAAAGCACATAGTCTTATCTCATCCGCAAAAAAAATATTTCTCCGCATTTTGCAAAAGAACGTCCATCTTTGAATTTAAACGCGTTTGGATCACTTTTTGTGACTTTTTCTCCAATTGATTTCATACTCTATACAGACTAACAACGTCAGCTTGTAAATGATGGACTACACTTTTGGGATACCCTGTAGTTTTAAATGTGATTTCATAAATTTCTTGTTTTCTATACTTAAGTATATTTTTAAAAATAATGTGTATTTCACATTAACATATTTCAAATTGTCTTTTTCTAGTAAATTGTGACAGTTCTGTTTTTA
This sequence comes from Prosopocoilus inquinatus, assembly GCA_036172665.1. Taxonomy (NCBI): domain Eukaryota; kingdom Metazoa; phylum Arthropoda; class Insecta; order Coleoptera; family Lucanidae; genus Prosopocoilus; species Prosopocoilus inquinatus. Next base: position 26,037,502 of record CM069876.1, on the reverse strand, counting down.
ATATTTCAATGCTGATTGAACCATCTGGAACACTTTATACCTATGTGTACAATGATATTTATCTGTTAATATTTCACATTCGATTTGTTTATTTGTTTTGTACTCTAAAAGTAATAATACTTATTTTAGTATGAAATCCATTTTATGGCATTTTATTTATTTATTTTTAATTTTTAGTAACACTAAGTAAAGGTTTATTTGTTTTACTATAAAATATATCTGATTGTGTGTCCTTATATTTTATAAACAAAAAGGAGTTGTTGATAGAAGTTAATAATAAATTGGAAACCTGATGGTAGGAGATTCATTCATTCTGTAAAAATAAAAGTATACACAGAAAGCTCTTTGTTTGAACACAGTCGATGCATTTATTTATTTGAATTACATTATTTCAAGCAGTTTTTTTGTTGATTCAAACATTTTTTACTTGAATAGAATACGTAGTGGTTTTTCTTTTAAATAAATGAATGCATTGAACGTATCCAAACAAAAATTATTAGGAGTATAACATTTTTCTTTTCTCTGTGTACAAGCTCAAACGTGATGATATGTGAGTGGTAGTAATTGAATTAATGGTCAAAATTTAAGCAAGATGAAGTCATCGCATATATTGTTACAAATTTTGTTTTGAAATTATTTGCCCAGTAATTTCAGTTATTTATCTTTACATATACATACTTTTAGAAAACATGTTCATAACCGCCAGGCAGTACATAAAAAGCTGACATAATCGAATTAATTTAAAACAGATCATATTTTTAAATTTCTAAAGATACATTTCCTTGGACTCTAAAAATAAACCGCGATTGAAGCTGAGAATCTTTAATTGAACTTTTACATAATTTCAAGAAGCAAAAAGTTAAAACCGGGTTAAATTCTTCTTTTTCTAGAATCTCTACTTGGAAAAGTTGGTTCCTCTCTACAGATCTGTTACAGACGAAGAATTGCAATTATGTCAAGGACGCTGGAGGTATGGATCATTCTTTACGACTGTTTTAACAGACTGCAATTATTTCATCCCTTGGGCGACACGTAAATTCAAGTCATCTGGAGGAAATATAATCACGCAGAAAATTGAATCGCTTTCTGATGTCATTGGTAAATACGATGTTACAGTGAATTGCACTGGTTTAGGAGCGAAAGTTCTATGCAATGATAACAGACTTGTTCCAATCAGAGGACAAGTACTAAAAGTAAAAGAATTACCATCTACAAGAATATTTTTCTCAATATAAAATTTTAGGTTGAGGCTCCTTGGTTAAAAACATTTTTCTACGGAGATTTTGACACGTATATAATTCCAGGGTTTGATTCTGTAACTTTAGGAGGGTGTCGACAGTATGAATCGTATGATCTAAATGTGAGTAAATATGATGGGCTTGCAATAAAAGAAAGATGTGAATCACTGCTTCCAAGTTTAAAAGGCGCAAAAATACTTTCACAAAGAGTTGGATTGAGACCTCATCGTGACACAGTTCGAGTAGAAAAAGAGATCAAGTATGTTAATGGTAATCCTGCTAAAATCGTCCACAATTACGGCCATGGTGGGTACGGAGTAACAACAGCTCCAGGCACTGCAATCCATGCTGTCAAACTAGTGAAAGAATATGTAACGGGGAACAGCAAGCTTTAAATTTACAAGTTTTGATTTGCTTTTAATTATTATTTGAGATGTGCTAAAATGTTAGCCAAATTGCTTTACGTTTGTTTTGCGATTTTTCAGGTGTGCTTTCTAATTTTACATAGTTATTTTATATATTTTTGTAATAATTACAAAAACAAATGTGCACTCTGTGGTTAGTAGCAATTATTAAAATTAACTATCAAAACGAAATTAGTTTTGAATGATTGAGTTTTATTTTTTCGTGCTTAGATATACAGGAAAGAACTTATATAAAATCAATAAATGAGTTTGCAAACTTAACATGTCTTATTCAATTACAGTGTTGTTAAAATATACTTGGTGGTAACACAATATAAACTGTATAAATCAATTACAAAAAAAAGACTTTTTAAAACAAAAAGAAAATCTAACAATCCTTAAGTATCATCTGGTTCACAACCACTCAATACAGAAAGTACCATTTGCATATTATAAAGAATTACAGTTATTTAAGGCACTATAAATAATGTAAAATACTAGCATTAGATACTGTAAAAATATCAAAAATTTTAGCTTACACTAAGCACACTATTTACAGTGATATTATTTCTTTTTAAATATGCCCTGCAGATTGGGCAATGTGGTTGACTTATTAACAACAGGAGTGTTGAATATTTTGCTAACTCTCTGTCTAACTTCTTCTACACTTTGACTGCTTATTCTACTGCTTTTCTCGCTAGTGTTTGAAGACGAAACGTCCAGTTTAGTTTCGACGGATTTGATCATTGATGAAATATTGTCATGATGAGAGGCAAGTGAAGGATTCTCCCTTGCAATTACTTCCAAATGCCTGCAGTTTTATTTTGTATAAAAAAAAAAAAAAACAATTCTTTGTGCTTTTAGATTTACCTCAATCCTGGAAGCAGTAGATACATTGTTGTATGAGTGTCTAACGTAGAACAATACAAAATCTTAGCAAATGTTTCGATTAGCGCAGCTGCCATATCAATTTTTCTTGTATGATTTGACATTTGATAAGTATAATTCGTTAAACCAATCAGTTTTGGGAAGATAACTAGAACAACATAAATTCAGTTGCTAATGCTTAAGCTTCTTATTAAGATGAGTCCCTTTTTTACTTATTTTAATAAAAATAAAGCTTACTGACCTTCAAGTCTAAACGATTGTTTACAAGAAATAGCAATATTTCCCATTGTAACGATTAACTGCCTCAATAAAGAATGATTTTCCAAAGTGTTTGAATCTGCAAGAAATGTCTCCAACTGCATGTATGCTTTGTCGTGAATTTCTATAATTGCACAATCAGTGATTAAAGAACCTAAAGCTGGAATAGTAGCCGTACGTACTAACCTAAAACAAATTATTAGTTTATATTTAAAAATTTATATTTGAAAACCTAAATCGTTCTACTCACATATCACAATCATTAGCCAAAGTTACTATTGCAGGTGTAACTTTGGTTATCAAAAGATTTTCATTGCACATTCCTACAATGGAAGAGAGCAATCCTGCCGAAGCCGCACGCACCAAAGGCCTCTGATGCACAATTCCATCCCAGAGACTAGTAATCACCGCTTCCTGACAGCCACGCAAACAAAGTCCTTTAACTGTAATCTCTAAACAATCCAGTGGGGTACCACACAAAGGCAGGGCATACAAAAATCGTTTGAAAACGCTTGCAACTTCTTCCCCATTATCACAATAGCTCAATACAGACACTAAATAAATCGGAATGATATTCAGACTGGGGCCATACTGATTAAAACTGGAGAGTATCTGCTCTAAATTATCCACATGACTACGAAAGATTGGACGTATTTTGTGCAATGTGAAGTGTTTACCAAAAGCTGTGCACATGTGAGAAAACAAATTCACAAACGCCTCAATCAACAGATGCTGTGATAATTCAGTGAGGTTTAAACTATTCAACAAATCTGGTATTCTGCAAAGAAAATACTGTAACACTAACAAATTAAATATCTGCAGATAATACATACACATTATCCAAAAGCCATTCCATTTCGTACCAAGTAACTCTTGCGTTCTCTTTTATTAATTTATCAAACTCATACAGAATCATTCCCACACTAACTTCTTTTGCGCAGAAAATGTTGGGATTTGTTAAATTTGTGCAGAGGCTTAGTAAGTCAGGTCCTGTAATGTAGAAAATACAAAGCATCTGCTTCTTTAACAGCCTTACTTTACTATTTCATTAATCACTTACGTAAATCAATTGCCATTTCTTTTTCAATTCTACCAATTACCTCCTCCTTATTTGTTACATACATTAAAATGAAAGGCAGAAGACAATCTAAAATGTTAACCACTTTTAAGGCCAGCTCTGGATACAACTGTGTTTTTGTAGGAGACTCATTTTTTGTGGTCTTTAAACAATCGTTTAATTTATGCAATAGGTTTTTAATTAAACCCGAACTAAAAGTGTCTGTAACAAACAGATTATTTGCGTTGAATGAAAGTAACCTGATAATCATATTAGGTACCTATTTCTAGGGCCCATTTTGCTAAAACAGGGAAAAAAACTCGAGTGCTGCTGTTGACTACAATAGGACTAGAATCTTTTAATACTTTAAACGAAAGTTCCTCACACTGATTATACTTATTGATATCATCACATAAAGCCATCACGAGAGCAACTGCCCTGACAACCGAGTCCCTAACAAGGTCTTCTCTGTCTTCCAGCATTTGTTGCAGCATTGATAATATTAACGAATTTCTAATTGGTTCCTGAAAACATAAAAGCATTTGGCTTCTAGTACATATAAAAGTAATATGTGTTAACTTACTGATACATAAGGTATCAATGCAATACAAGATTCAGCAACCAACAAACGACGTTCCATATACTTATGAGCTAGTTGTTCCCAACACTGTGGAAGAACTTCGTTTTCCACCAAACATTCTTTTGAATATTTCGCAATTCCAATAATTCCTATCAAATGAATTAAACTTATTTGTTAAAAAAAAAAATGTGATATTGCATTGAACCTGTTAAAATTGCTATTCTCTCAGATTCAGTTGGCTTCTTCTTCAAATTAAACAGCTGTTGAAGCAATTTGTCTCTTGTCTTGCTGTCTTTACTTAAAAGTACTGCGCTTATTAACAACGGTATTACTTCTTCCCTCTTATTCAGTATTATATTTGGAATGATGCGTAAAAGAGAATCAGATAAAATGCATACCAATCTTTCATTTGTCACTTCATTATTAAGAATGTTTTCGAGTACTTCATTTTCTACTTTCAAGGGAATATTCACTGAGCAAAGCTTAAAGAGTTCCGTCTTGTAATTTTCGGGTAGGTTTCTAAAAGTATTATAATAGTTTTGAGTTTTAGAAATTGAAAACGAATCTTTACTTACTTAGTTTTATGATCACATTCAAAGACATTTACAAATCTTAAAGAATTCGACACTCTACTACTAGTGCACACATTGTCCGAGCAGTTCTGAGTATTAACTGTAACATCACTCCAGTCTGTTTCGTTAAGACTGTTACTTGAAATATTATCATCTAAGGCTATAATACTATCTTCATTTCTACTGACTAAATTATTCTTATCTATGATTTCAAAATGTTCTGGTGAGTTGCTCCCTATAGTAGAATTTTTACTGCTACCGCTGATATTTTTGTTTAGTCCCGAGACATTTTCACTTCCCATGAAGTTCTTCTGATTACATAGCAAAACGTCGTTCTGTTTCTTAAGATCAACATTTTCATTTTGTATTAATATTAATTCGGATTCCAGTGAATGTATTTTTGAATTACATTCTTGCATCTCTAGATTCTAAAAAAATATTGAATTTTACCCATTGTTAATTATTTACAAAATACGTCAGGTTTTCATTCAAATACAAATCTAAATAGTAAACACTTACAAGAAGCTCGAATTGCTTCTCCAGATTTTCATCTTTCAACACAAAGTCTGTTTGAGATTCTACAGTGACTAAATTATGTCCAGTCTGCTTTAAACCTTCCCGATAAAGAGTCAGTAATTCAGCTGGTTTGGAAATATTTAAACCTACATCATCCCAGTCTTCAAAATCCTGAAAAACGACCATCGTATTCAGCTATTTCAAAACCTAATTGTGTATTAATTTTAACTATTTACTTTCTGAGACTTCAAATCTAGGCAAAGCTTTTGTACTTCACAGAGAAAAAGCGTTAACTGCAATTTATCACCTTTTATTGTTTACGTTTTTTTCCCTCTAAACATTAAAAAAGATTTTGAGTATATCTTTATACATCAGCAAGTTATTCTTTTCAATTCTCAAGAACAATGATTAGTGCTATACTTATTTAATAACTTCTTATATTTATATTTATGTAATACTTCAACTCAAAAATATTCCTACCTGATTTTCATTCTCATCTGCAAAAGTAATTGAAGTCAACTTGTAACCATGTATCAAGAGATATTCGTTTATTAAAAAATTTAATGCTCTTTGTTCATGGGGTTTTATGCTGTCTGTTGGTAACTGTCGGATGGAACTTTTATTAGGTGTATTATTCTCTGATTCTATAATTATAACAATTATCAGTCTAAATAAACATAATTGTACTGTGAACAGAAAAATGCCTGTGCTATCATTTAATCCGTGATTAATGATCAAATTAAAACAATAAGGATAACTGATGTTATTACCTGTCGCGACAGTTAAGTTATTTCTTAAAGCACTTATAGTTTCTTTTGCCTTTCGCAATTGAAACTCTAACACTGCAACTCTTTCATCGGTGCTTTGCTCTCCGTCTTCTGAATATCTTGTTAAATCTAAACTATCTAGAGTTGCTTGACTGCCAGATCTCGCTGAAATAGAGAAAATACTCTTAGTATGAGATTTCTCAAAAACCAGCGTACTTACACATTCCAGTTGGATTCTCATGAGTGTGTGCTTCAAAATTCCCCGGATTCGAAAAGAAATCTTTTAACAATCTCAGTTCTTTTCCAGACTCGACGAGCTCGGTGTGCAGTTCCAAAGCAGTAAGCAATAATCTATCTCTTAGTAATTTTGTTGCAATGTCTTGATAGGTTAAGGGCATGTTTGATACATGACTTGTATTGTCGCCTCTATGAATGTCAGACATTTTAATAAAACCAGCGCTAGCGAAATATTACGAAAACTAAACATTAAATTAACAAAGTACTTAAAACTGGTGTATACAAACACTGCTGATAAAATTGACACATGACAGCTGTTCTTAACACAGCAGGGTTGCCAGATCTTTTACAGGTAATGTCGCCAATAGTTGTCTTTTATTTGCAACGCAGGTTAGTTCAGGTCAGTTCAGTTTAACCCAAAGTGAACTGATCTTAAGTGATCGATTTAATAGTAAATAAAACATGCGAGATGTGATTGCTGTATTTTAATCTTCAGATGAAGATATTATTTTTGCATCACTTTACAGTGAGTTAAGCAAAAACAAAAGTTTATTTAGACGAGTAATGTAATTTGACAAACTGTTGAAATAACATCCCCTCTACTAGTGAACCATACTGATCCAAACTGATCTAGAATTTTCGAGGTGTGGTAACAGCAAGGCGGGAAGTGTTTTAGATCACTTTGGGTTAGATCATGTAGCCAAATAAAACACAAATTTTTGAATAAGTGATCCAGGGTAAAAGTGAACTGATAAGACGTGCAAATAAAAGACAACTAATGTGTTGATAAAAAGTAGCCAAAAGCGCCAAGTCCACACTCAGGTAGCAACATTAGTGATTTTTTCTATCTATCCTTGTCGCACAATAAACTCATTGAGGGATAAAAAACACAATTGAAAGTTTGTTATCCAAAGTGACGTTTCATAAATGGCAATTTACTGTGACTGACAGGCCGCGTTAAGTGAACGGTCAAATTGCACAAAAGCGTTAAGTCAGCGGTCCGTTCACTTATCGCAGCCATAACCTAATATTATTATATGTTTGACTACTACCATCATAGTAAACAGAATTCCCTAAAACTATTCCTTTCCTTGTTGCTCTTGTGACATTTGTATTTACTATCTTTGTTACTCAATAAACTCATGATGGGAATGGGATGGCGTTACCCGCGTTACCTGAACACGTGAGTGTGTTGATTGAGCACCTTAATTAATTTGTGTTTAACATATGTTAAAAGCAGTGTCAAATTAATAAAGCATTTGATTTTTATGTGCAAACAGTTATTTTGAAGAAAACACAAAAATGAAGTTAATAAATCATAATTCGGCTTCTTCGCACAGCCTAAATTTTTCGTTTCACAATTCTTACAATTTAGAATTTCAAAAATCAGAACAAATAAAACAAAACAAAAGAAACCTGCAAAAAAATTGTGAAAGAAAAGAGAAATGAGAGGAACAGCATCAAAGTACAATGCATAAAGTGAATACAACACTAAGCTGAGCGAAAAACAATCTTTCGGACGAATCAAAAAATTCGTAGAAAATAAAGGTAAAGTGCCGAATAAAAAGAAAAAGACAAGAACGATGAAATACAGTGCCCAAAACGAAGATAACAATAGATTAGAAAAGTGGGCGGTCCTAAAGCTGGCGCGAAATTTGAAACGGAGTCTATTGGACTGTAAAAATGCATGGGTTACGCTAAACAAACTGAAATTACTCGCTTCGCAGAGAGCTGTTGTGTAAACTTTTTCTTATCACTAAAACTCAGAATGAAAAGCTTCAATAAAATTATTTTAGTTGTACATACTTATTGTACGTAATTAGTTAATTTATTTTTTATAGAAAAATGTATAAAATGCTTGTCTGAGCTTAGTTCAGCTGCAGGTCCACAAATCATTGGGCGCGTTCAGCGGATACGTTGCTTACTCAGCAGTCGTTTGTTATTGGCTATTACCTTCATGTGAGCCAATCACAATCGATTGCTAAGTAAGCAACTCAGCCGCTGAACGCGCCCATTAATAAACATAACCTAACAAAACAAAATAAAATAAATGTCTGTGGGAAAGCATGCAATGAGTTTGTCAAGAATTTTCCAATACAATGTACAAGATACCAACTTATAAAATTCTAATATCTTGTTTAATCTCTTAAATGTTAGGTTATGTTCAGGTCAACTCCGGTGCTACAGTGACAGTAATTTATGACACACGTCTTATTAGACAAAGAGAGTACACGACTCAGCTCTGCCTTCTGTGACGTTTACTTTTCTAGTCCATTGAGATAGACACAAAACAAATGAAAAACGATGAACTAGGTACAAAAAAACGTCAATAAGTTGTCAAAAATCAATTCGATAAGAAGAAGAATTAAAATAAAATATTGACATCCTGCCCCACTGACCCTCTCTTGCGTAGTGTCAAATGGGCCTAAGATAAAAAAAACAAATAAATCCAGACGAAAAAAACTAGTAGAAAACAAGTGGCAACAGTAAAAAAGCGTCAGTCAACAAAATATGTAAATCAGTTTGATAAAAATAAATAAAAGAGAAATGCGAAAGCATAAAATGAATTTTAAAAAAAACATACAGGAAGAACAAAAAATAAAAATCGATGAAAATTATTGCAAATAACAGCAAAACCGAACTCTGACCAGGAGTCAATATATTGTGGAAACCAATTCGGCTAAAAAAAAAGAAAAATTCAAAAAGAACTGAAGAAGGATGGATAGACAAAAAATGAAAAAAAGGCGATTTTCCTGCCGAAGACTAATGTAACTGAAGAAATTGGCAGGAAACAAAAGGACAAAATAAATCAATTCCTTAAAACAAAAAAAAAAAAACAATAGAGAAAAGAAAACATTTGAAATAAATAAAAAACAAAAGAAAACGATACTCGAAGAATTCTCATCCTGTAAAACAGATAAATTAAAGTAGCGACATGAACGGTCATTACTGATCACATTGTATATTTTTTTTAATCGAGCGGTTTTAAATTTTTGGTCGACAGTGTATTTTATTTCAAGAATTATATTAGATGTGGAATTCTGTTGATTGTCGTTATGTGAAGACAACAAAAGTGGTCCAAATTAGGTGCCAAGCGCCAAATAAGATTTTTAAACGCCTAAAATGTAGCCCAAATGACGAAATTTCGCCCAATCTGGTAACCCTGTAAGAAAGCGCCAACTTTCCGCCAATGTTAAAATTAAAGCTCGTATTTAAGAAAAAAGGAATCCATAATAACGAAAATGGCTTCAAAGTTTATATTACCTAAAAAAATAGGTTTTTTTTTTAAATTATGTCAACTTTTATTATCGACCATATCTATTCGGCAAAAAAGAAACGATGCTAACTTTTCACTTTTACTAAGTTATCAACACTGGGAAGCAGACTTACCATTTAATCAAAAATGGATTGCCAGAATTTTTAAAAAACGACTGTTAAATGGGCTGAAATTTATCTTTTTTACTTCACCTTGTCCCTCACACTTTATACACCAACCAAGTTAACCTGCCAAGTTAACGTTTACAGATAAAATACAGTCATATTAAAAATTCTTAATTACAGTACGCCATAATTTTACAAAGGGCACCTGTTTTAACAGCGTCTTCGATTCATTTAAGCTGCTTTTTCTGCTTTGGAGAATTGGGGATTAGGAAATTAACAGAAGCTGCTGATTGAGCTAGTGAGAAATGTGTATGTGTCTTAAAACTGCCAAAGAGAACTTTAAAACACTTGAACAATTTTTGGAAATTTTGCCCAATGTCTCCCCTACGCGATAGACAAACGAAAACCAATGAAGATAATCTTTAAATCTCCAAGGCAGAAAAAGCAGCTTTACAGATTGCATCTTCTTTTAATCTCATGTAACAAATATTTATAAAAAATGCACAATTATAAAAATATTGAATTCATTCTAGACTTTTGTAATGCATTGTAATAAGTTTCTCTTGAAGTATTTACTGAAACTTTGTGGGGTCAGTACGTGACACAAAGGTTAAGAAAATTCCTGAAAGGGAAAATAAACAAAAGAATAACAATTTCATTACTTTATTAATGAGAATATTTAGAACTTGTCTTAAAAAAATCGTACTACCTAAGAGGAATGTCCACAATTTACGAAAAAAAAATACTGTTTGCATTAAATCAAATAAATTACACATCATTCATCCGTTTGTTTCTCTCAATAGTTCTAACTTCTTTTTCAATTTCGAAACGTCTAAGATCTGCCCTTTGAAGGAAGTCTTGTCTCTCTAAGTACCTGGAAAATTGAAATAACGATAATAAATCAAATTAATCTTTAACAGGCATTAATACACACCCATCTTTGCCTTTATTAAAATTTCGTAACTCTTCTTCGATGTTCTCTTCCTTTTTAAATTTGTCCCAATCTAATTTGGACTTTTCTAAAGTACTGATTTTTTGCTTTTTTCCTAAATGATTTAAAACTGAAGCTATACCACCTAACCCACCCCTTCCTCGACCTCTTTTCGGAGGAACTGAACCAGAAGCCTTACTAAATAATCTAGCTTCTGCCGAATCAGTTTGTACCTGTTTTTCTACTTTTACTTCTTCTCCTGCAAACTCAAAGATTTGAGTTACCGTAATCTTCTCTGGTGGTTTCGAAGATGATTTGTTTTGCATCGGGCTTTCCTTTGGTTCTTTATTCTCTACTGTTTCACTTCTACTAGTTTTTGATTTAAATCCTGTCTCTTTTTTAAAACTTGCCCATAAGTCATCCGCTTGTTTCTTCTTTTCTTCTGCTGTCAGTTCTGTTTTCTCACTTGTTTCTTCAGTTTTATCTGTAATAAAATTTTATGACTGAAGATGTTGTAAATGAATAAGATTCAAGACAAACTTTTCCCTCACTTCAATTTAAGATTCCTTTAAAGCTGCTTTCTATTTTAATTACATATAATGACGTATAGAGTACAGTACTGTATTGACTTGTATGTGATAAAAATGAAGTTCAACTGACAATTGCACGGCATAAAACCAATCAAACCCACATCCTGCACAACTTATACAAAGCTTTTTTTTTGTAAATTGTAGGGAAAATCCCATTTCCAGACTTTCTCAGAACTTTTGAAAACCTGTATTTTTGAAATCAGGAAAAATAATCTTACCAAATAATATACAGGGTGTTCCAGTTAAAAATAAACAAATTGTATTTTTTTCTCCACTTTGTGAGGTGCATTTACTTTTTATGATAATTCAAGATAACATGTTACCAAAAAAATGTAAACTTTTTTGTTTAAGGCTTTTCTCTAGTGCCTAAAATGAAGCTTCTAGATAGAGATATGTATAAGAAAAATTCTGTAAAAAAACATACCGATCTTAAAACTGTTTTGTATACAGGGTGCTGCGTTTTGAAACGCAACATAGGATCCCGTGTTAATTTAAAGGTGCTCAAATATTGGCTTCCCTAATTATTTTACAGCAAAATTCCATTTAGGTTTTTTAAAGTGCTTATCAAGATGAATCTGCCTGTGGAGTTGGAGAATTTTTCATTTTCGGTTTCGAGATATTTAAAAAAGATCAGTAACGAAATTCAATTTATACCAAACTATCAACACGGCCTTCATCAGTAAATGTTAAAATAAATTACTGGAAAAGTTTCTTCTATCAATCTTTTTCAAAAACGACTATACAGAGAACGGCAAAAGTATGGAACCGGCTTAATATTTCAAAAACTGTTTGACGTATCTATTTGAAATTTGGTGTGTGATTTACAGTCAGTGAGACCTATATAAATAATTTGTTTCAGTTATTTATCTGCTCTTGTTTCTGAGATACAACTACTTGATTTTTTTTAAATGAGAACCTGCTGATTTCTTTCCTGTATTTAATAGCTAGTTCAATTCTCTAAATGACCACATAAAAATATTAATCTATTCCATAAGAAGTTAGAAAAAATGGTTTATTGATTGATATTCAACAAAAATACTAGTTTTAACAAAAAAAAAAAACTAGAAGGCCATAAGATTATGGGCTGTATTTAAGATAGAAGTAAAGAAAATTTTAATCAAAGTTGCTTTCAAAACATGAAAACAAATACGGAAAAAGGCAAAATTATGAAACCAGTTTAATATTTTGTTTAATTGTTTGACGTATCTATTTGAAATTTGACGTGTGATTTAGAGCCAATAAGACTTACAGTACCAATTTGTTTCAATTGTAATAATAAATTTAGTACAGATAAATGCTAGAAGCCTAAGAAATAAAAAACTTAATCTTGAAGCAATGCTACATAATCTCAAGAACTCGTATTTTGTAAGTGTGTGTGAACATTGGTTAAGAGATGACGAATGGGAAAACTTTAAAATTGAAGGTTACAATGCAGTAAACTATTATTCAAGAAAAGCAGGCATCGGAGGAGGTACAGTAATATTTTCTCGGATAGATCTTAGCGCGAACCCTATCATTAGTCAAGTGCAATGTGAGGACCAAAACTTCGAGTACACTTGCATTAGTTTTAAGCTTGGTAATGTAAATTGTATTCTCTTGTCTCTTTATAGGTCTCCCACAGGAGATCTTCAAATTTTCGGTGATAGATTAGATCAATTGCTAAATATTCTTTATGACAGTAAGAAGACTATTTTTGTATGCGGCGATTTTAACATAAACTTTTTAAGCAACTCAAGGGAGCGATCAGATTTAATGGGCATCATGAAATCGTTTAGCCTAAGTCAATTAAATCATAGTCCTACCAGAAATGAAACTACGTTACTAGATAATGTGTTTACAAATTACGAGCGATGTCAATCAAAGGTAATTTTTACGGAATTTTCAGATCATCATTCGGTTCTTATTAATATCCCGGTTGTTAGTAGATGTACGAAAGAAGTTGAAAAAGTTATTGTTAAAAGATCTTTCTCAAAGCATAATTGTGCTTCATTTTATAATGCGCTACTTTTAGAGGACTGGTCTACGGTGTTTAATGCTAAGTGTGTTAACTCTAAGTACAACGTTTTTATATCTATTTTTAAGTATTATATGGACGGTGCTTTTCCAAAACATACTAGATCGGTAAGGAGTGGTAATTTTAAAAGGAAGTAGGTAAATAGTGAACTGACTCAACTTTCTAATCAGCTAAAAGATCTTAATTGGCTATACAAAAAAACTAATGATGAAATGTTATTAACCAAATATAAAGATCTTAAAAAAATATATAACAAAGAATTGCAAGACGCCAAAAAGAAGGCAACTTCTGAGGAGTTAATAAAATCTAGAAATTTCGGTAAAGCTTGCTGGAAGGTCATTAATGCAAATCTCAGAATTAACCGGGTTAAATCCCCTAACCTAAATAATAATGTAGATAAGCCAAATTACAAACTTATTGTAAATAAGTTTATGACTACTTCTCAAGGAGCGTCGGGGTTACCAATATTAGTTCAAAGGATGCAAGTGTACTTCCCTTCTTGGTAAACTTTTCTATGTTTTTATCTCCGGTTACCACAGAGGAAGTGGTAATTGTATTACAACAAATTTCTGTCAAAAACTCGGAAGGTCCAGATGGAGTACCCTGTTTTCTGGTAGATCCTGTTGCAAAGCTGCTTGCCTCTCCCTTAGTCGATATAATTAATTGTTCTTTCAAAACAGGTACGTATCCCGATGAACTGAAAACTGCTAAGATAATACCTGTGTACAAGAAGGGGGATGCATCAAACATTGAAAATTATAGAGCCGTCGCTAATTTATCGGTTTTTGCTAAGGTAATCGATAAGCTTATGTACATTCGAATAAAAGGCTTTTTAGAAGAACATAATCTACTAGCGGAAAGTCACCATGGCTTCCGGGAAGGAAGAAACACCACCAGTGCTCTTTTTACAGTCATAGATCATATTATTAATAGTCTGGACAATAAATGCCCTACGGTAGGCATATTTTACGATCTCACGAGAGCCTTCGATGTGTTGGATCACAAGCTGCTACAATGGAAACTAAGTCATCACGGTATAAATGGTCCGGTAGTAAATTGGTTCATCTCCTACCTTCATGATCGTAGGCAATTTGTCGAAGTGAAACAGGATACAGAAAGAGTAAAGGATGCGGTCTATAGATTGAACTCTATCAGTACTAATTCTGGTGTGCCACAGGGTGGAATCCTCTCGCCACTTCTGTTTCTGTTATACAGTAATGATATGTTAAAACAACACCAATTATACGGTGAAGGACTCATAAAATTATGTCAATACGCGGATGATACGACGATTATTAGCACGAAAAATCGATCGGATTTAACAAAAAAGTGTAATGAAATGGCTAAAATAATGAATAACTGGTGTGCAACTAATAATTTACTGCTTAACCCTAACAAGTCGGCAATGGTTCAGTTTTCAATTAAAAATTCTGTTTCCTTGCACGAAAGTATGCTAGTAAAATGCGGCCATAAATCCATACCTGTGCAACAATCCATCAAATTTTTGGGTATTTGGGTTGATTGTAACTTAAGCTGGGAGTCCCACATTGACAGTGTAGCGAGTAAATTGAGCAGTTCATGTTTTGCCCTCCTTAACCTGAGAAAAGTGGTGTTTGTTAATGTTCTTTTATTGTACTATAACGCGCATGTCCGCTCTCATCTGGAGTATGGCATAATCATATGGGGTAATTCCAGTCATGTAAATAAACTATTCCTATTACAGAAAAAAATAATAAGACTAATTGCTAATGCAACTTGGAGAGAACATTGTGGACCTCTTTTCTTACAATTCAATGTAATGACAATCTTCTCGCTTTATTTATACAACTTATCATTATTTATCTATGACAACTTAGAAAGATTTCCGGCGAATAAGGAAATAAATGTATCTTACAGCACTCGAAACAGTGACAATTTGTGCGTACCTGTTCATCGAACATCCTTTTTGGCAAGGGGCACTGGCTATATGGGAATTCAAATTTTTAACAAATTACCGCTAAAAATCCGATCTAATTTAAATAGAAATTCATTCAAGCGAAATATTAGACATCTATTTCTCAGTACTCCTTACTACTCTCTCGAAGAATTCCTAAATGGCTAGAATCCTCTAGGTACATCACCGCTAAAGTAGTCCAGTTAGTACTAAAATTGGCTATGAGGATGTTAGTTGTAGTTTCTGGTTATTGTGTTGTTTAAACGTATCGTTGACATGTGTTTTTGTACGCCCACATCGGCTTCTTTTTCCATTTTGACGAAGCAATATTCTGTAGGAATCCAATTGCAAATAAACATTATTATTATTATTATTATTATTATTATTTATCTGTTCTTGTTTTTGAGATCCAAACCCAACTTGATTTTTTTTAAATTACAACCTGCTGATTTTTTTTCCTTTATTTAATGGCTTGTTCGATTCTCTAAACAACCTCATAAAAATATTTGTCTATTACATCAGAAAATTATCGAGAAAACAGCATTTGAATGAAAAAGTTAGAAGAAATGGTTTATTGGTTGATATGCGACAAAAATACTAGTTTTAACAAAAAACTAAAAGGCCACAAGATTATGGGCTGTTAATAAAGGCTGCCTTAAAAGCATAAAAACAAATACCGAATATCAACGTAAACCATTTTTTCTAATGTTTTCATTGAAACGTTATTTTTTCCAATATTTTCTTATGTAATACTTATTAACTCTAAATCACATACCAAATTTCAAAAAGATACGTCAAACAGTTTTCGAACTATTAAGCCGGTTCCATATTTTTGCCCTTCTCTGTTTTTATTAATTATCTGTCTAGTTTTCCTATCATTGATCAAGGTTGTGCTGATAATTTGGTTTAAATTGAATTTTGTTACAGAGTCTTTTTTTAAATATCTTAAAACTCAACGTTCTCAAACTTCACAAACAGATTCATGTACTTCAAAGTACTTTGAAAACCTAAATGGAATTTTCTGGTAAAATAATATTAAGAAAGCCAATACTAAACAAGTAGCAAATGGTACAGTCGCAATCAAGCTAATTGAGTCCGATTGTCAGTTCTATAACCCTTATTACCACGTCAGTAAGGGCGCAGTTTGCTTACGGCGGTCTCGATTAGGATGATCGCAACTGCACCATCATTTATTTAAAAAAAATACTAAACATACTGGTTGAATTACATAATGAATATTTCATCAAACAATAACAATACATAAAGAATAAATTATTAACAGTTTAAGTAAAATGCACCTACTTGTTTGAAATGTTGTTAAAAATTTCAAATTAATAAACATGAGCTGCACTCAGTGCAACAAAATGCTGTTTGAACCGGCTTTAAGTACAGCTCTCAAAATTTCTCATAACCAGCATTGTAACAAAAATCTGGCAAAACAAAAAACCAAGCTAAACAAATTACTCAAAATTAAAAATTTTTCTCAACTTAAGCACTTTTCTATTTTACATACATAACTAATTCACATAAAATTATCGGCAGTCTTTAACTAGATTTTAAGAAACCCTTTTCTTTATTGACACTAAGCATTGATGCTGTCCTTACTTTTATTTTTATGTTTTGAACCTAATTAATATATTGCTTGTGAGAGCATTTTTAAATATTTTATTTAATTTAACAAATTACAAAATTAAAATGTTTTGTGCCCTATTTATAAAGATGTAATTTGTAATTACTTGAAAAATGTAAGAAATCAATAACACTAAATATTTACCATCATCCACAGGGTCACGTTTAACTTTCTTTCTGATTTTTGAGTTCTTCTTTCGCCGTTTCTTTCTTCCAGAGTTGTTCACATCATCTTGATCAGATAATGGATCTTCAGGATCTCCTTCAGAATCTACTTCTGAAACTACTTCTGCTTGACCGTTTCCCGGAATATAATCTTCATCACTACTATCACTATCCTCTGGGAAATCAGTATTGTTCATTTCGGCGGTTGTAATGGAGCACCTGAAAAAAAAGCTTTATTCAGTCCGAATCTTAAAATACATAAATCATAATTACTTACTTTTGAAAATAATTAGTATCTTCTAAAAATGTTACTTCATTACAGTCGACATTCCTTTAAAAAGACATTTTCAAGGGTGCCCAACTTCGAAGATCGAAATTCCCTTTTAGTTACGCCATTAAATACCCTTTAGCAGCTAACTTCAATATAAACAGTAGAACTGTCATAAATAATGTCAGAATAATAAATACTATCAAGAATCAGTCGCAAATAAAATGTAAGACTTTACAGATTTAAGTATAAAGGTTAGTTGAGTATTTTTTAGCCTTTGTACTAAGTATCTTTAATGTAACTTATCTTTTAATATGTGTGATAACAATTTTGATTGTTATAATATTTAAGGTGTACTTAATATTGTTTAGGGGACCGATCCCGAGCTTACAATGAGGAATTTAAGTTATAAAAGTAATTGTGGAACATGAGCTGAAGGCCCACAGCAGAGGCGATCATGTCCAAGAACGGAGAAATGGACTCCCTTAGAACAGTGTTCTGGTTGCAACAGACGGAACCACTGAACACATTCGCTAAGATGTGGTATCACGTCTTTCTGTGGGCCTTGTTTTCATCAATGTTTGTGCATACTGTGAGTAGAGTTTAAATCTTTTACATTTCCAATTGGGCAACAGCAACATTGGTTCTTTGGATACTTTACATTTAATTTGTGATGAAGAAGTGAGGCCTTAAAGTTTTAAAAGTTATTGTATTGTTTACAATTGTGTGAATTTTGGAAAAGTTATCACATTTTTAATATAAAGAAAATTCTTGGAGTTTCTAAGATAGGCAATTTTGTAAACTACCGTGTTTAATGGGTTGCCTATACCAAAACTTTGTCTAATTTATTTTTTAAACGAACTGGCATGTTATTAAAATTAATTGCTTATAATTTTTAAAAGTGATTCAACAATTCTCTCCACGCACAGAAAAGCACTACTTTACGAACATATAAAACAGTGCTTTGCTTGATTCACATATATCATTGTTGACTCAAGCATATTTTATTTAACTGAAATAAATACTTTCCTGCGTGTGCATAAGAAAATCATGATATAATGCTTGACTCAAGCATATGTATTTATTTAACTGAAATAAATAGTTACTTTTCTGTGTATAATACATCTATTATTTGTGTTTTAAAAACAAGGAAAAACTAGTTTAAATTTATAAAAATTAGGAAACTTTTAAGATCGCAGTCAATAATGAAAGTTTTAATGAAAAGTCGGGGAATGTTTTAATAAAAATAGAGTGGTAGTGGGAATCCTGGTACTTGTGGGAGAAAGCAATAAAAATAGTTTCTAAATACTCTAGGAGTAAACTGTTTGTCTACTCAGACTGTCAACTTATTAAAATTGTTAACTGCAATCAAAATTCTTCATTATGTTCTCAACTGTCTTTGCAAGCCATTAAAACTATAAGAAAAAATATTGAACTTACCTCAAATATATGCTTAAGAACAAATAACTTATAAAGATGGTAAGACAGTTATTTTGGACAAATGGTTAAAATCCTTAATCATTTTAATTCTTATAAAATAAATAATAAAGAAAAATTAAAGAATTAAATTGTAGTGATTTAAAATAATGATAGATCAAAATTAACGAGTTATAAAATTTAAGAATTTTTGCATTTTTTAAATTAATACTGAACTCTATGATGCAATGTCAGTTATTCTTTTGTTTTTATTCTTAATGAGAATCTGAAATAATTTTTTCTGTTTCAGGTGGCTGGATTGATAGCTTTCTTAACATTGCGAAAACACAAATTTGGCAAGTTTTTCCCGATTCTGATACTGTTTATGGGGGTGGTTACGCCAGTTATGTCTGGGATTATCAGTAGTGCAGCAATTGCCTGTGTATATCGATACTCAAGTTTACCAATGCAACCACTTTATGCGCTTTTCTGGGGAGTTGGACAAACTGTAGTATCTGCTTGTGTTGGATTTACTCGTATACTTGCCACTCTTTAATGACACTAAAGTGACTGTAAAATAACTAAATGAATGATTTTCCAATAATTTGAACTAAATGTGATGGTGCTACATGCATAAAGGTTTATAGTACAGATATTTTGTATTATTTATGTTATTACGATTATTATTTTTTTTTGTTTTTATTCGGTTATGTTTATTGGAATGAATTGTAAAAAGTACACTTTCTGTAGGTTAGGAATATTTTGTATATATTGCACTGTACAAATAGTACATGAATAATAAATTAGCGCCTACAACTCGATCGATACATGTATATTTCGACTTATAATAATCACAAATGTACCTAATGGAATCACAGATGCTTAAATGCAAAATGCAGCATCCATTGTCATGTTTTGTACTAATAGTATTTAATTATTCCAGCTAACAATAAATAAATTGAAAATTAAAACAAAAATTCTATTTTATATAAAAGTATTTTTGTAATTTCTTAGATACAACTTTCTTTCTTTTTAATCTTTATCGTAAATCTAACTCGGCCAAATTGTAATTTTGTAGAGCAGTATCACTTAATATTATTATCTCTTCAAGGCTACATTTCAAAACACATTAAGTAGTGCACTTAATTTTTCTTTAGTTTTGTAACAGACAAGTCAAGTGTGAAAAGAATCCTTTTCAATTGAGGTTTTTCAAAGTTTATAATTATTCGCGGAATTTAAAGATACCAAAAAACAGCACCGTAACTAGGGCCTGGCAAGAGGGGCCTGCGCCAGGGGCGCAGATCCGAAAGAGCGCAATGATCAGTAAGGAATTTTTAATATTGATTTATTAATAAATAATAAAAATGTAACACAGGAAAAGAGAGCGCTAACATAAGTGAATGTAATCACTGGGCGCGCTTCGAAAAAACTAATTTTAATTTTTGTACGCAACTTACTAAAAGAAATTTCTAGAAAATTTAAAAAGTTAAATTGTTTTTGGATTATTAATTAATATAAAAATACGGCACTTTTCTTTTTAATTTAACCAACCTCGTACCTCTTAAAATAAGTGAAATCCCCAGGCTTAAACTCGAAAAATAGGCACCTAGTGTGTATACTGGGTGTTCATGGGAAGCCTCTACAATAGCTAAGTCTCTTATTTGTGTTTTTACGAAGTAACTTAAATTAGAAAAGTTTTAGGACTTCTCCTCCTCGTTTTTATGGTACTTTCGGAAAAACAAATGACAATCAGGTTTTCGAGATTTTCAATTGTTTTCAACTTTTTTAAATGGAATGTTAGGTTTTTTATCATGAAATCGCATTCAGGATGTCAAATTAAGTATGTCTGTAAAATAATATCTCTCAAAACAGAAATATTTCATAAATAATTCAGTCTTGATATTCGCGGGAAGAAGCGTATCGTTACGATAGCCTTTTTACTCACGAATACAATATGGTACGCGTTGAAACAAGAGAATAAAGGAAGTGTGTTCAAACTGTCAGACCATTGTGAACTGTCATGATTCAAAATTTGTTTAAATTTAGTTCAAACTAAAAATCCTTGGGTCCAAATATTGAAAGCGCGACATGTTAAAATGTCTAATACTATTATTTACCAAATAATTTATAAAATAGTAGACTGAGGAGGGGAATATTTTAGAGAAACACACAATATAATGTTCCATTTAAAAAAGTTGAAAACAACTGAAAATCTCGAAAATCTGAGAGTCATTTGTTTCTCCGAGGGTACCATAAAATCGAGCAGGGAAGGTCCTGAAACTTTCCTGATTTAAGCTACTTCGTAAAATTTCAAATAAAGAAGTTAGCTGTTGTAGCCATTTCCCGTGAACACCAAGATTTTGTTACTAAATCATTTCTAAAATAGTAGGCTTTGGGAGATATTTTAGAGACATAATTAATTTGACATCCTGAACGCGAGGCGATGATAAAAAACCCAAGATTCCATTAAAAAAAGTTGAAAACAATTGAAAATCTCGAAAACCTGATTGTCATTTATTTTTTTGAAAGTACCATAAAACCGAAGAGGAAAGGTTCTAAAACTTTCCTAATTTAAGTTACTTCATAAAAATACAAATAAAAAAGTTAGCTGTTATAGCGGCTTCCCATGAACAGCCTGTATGTATAATAATTTACATTGTGTGATATAAGAGGAAAAACTTTTTTTATAACAGACTTCTCAGAAAATTTTATTCTTTATAAAAATTTTTGTCGTATTTGAAAATCTTCATCCTCATCTTACTTTTCCTGCATGTAGTCATTTAACACTTATATTCACAAATTTCCACACAAGATAGAGATTTGGTTAAATGGGAAATGTTTTGTAGTTTTATGTGCTGATTCAGATGCCGTGGAGAAAATTTGAAAGTCCCAAATAGTTCCGATATTATCGCAGAAAAACTGAAAATCGCTATTTTCTTTAATGTCTAATAATTAGAGAACAGGACTTGGTACATGTACCGGAGGAAGGGAGGAGTAGGAGCGCCTTTGCATCCTGCATTGATTTGGATCACAGTCTTACTACATCCAAATCACGAAGGCGCGACCGCCGGCTCCTATTTCTCCCTTCCACCAATACATGTACCAAATCCCGTTATCTAGTAATAACTTCGGAATTATAAGAAATATGAAAAAAAAGCAGATATAAAAGTTACTAGGTTTAATAAAATACAGTTGTATGTTAAATCAAAATAAAATTCAAGATGGCGGCTTTCAAGGTATTGATAGCAACTTTCTTATTTTAAATGAAGGCGTATTGGATTTCTATAAGATTAAATAGCATTTTCTTTTCTCGTTTCAACCGTGTATCACAATCCATAGCTAAATAAAAAGATATACAAAAAATCATATTTTTATTTTAAAGCAAGTAAGCGAGGATAAAAAGACAAAACAAAAGAAAGTTACAGAGAATGCTCAAAGTGCTTGGCCATTAATTTTTAAACACAGTTTCTAACACCTTTTTGTGACACTTCTGGCTACACTTTGCAAGAATATCAGCTTTTTATCACTGCATCGCGTTCAGGGGCCTATTGCGTATTAAACATAACACAAACAGTAGCACTTGTGAAATATTATGAATTAACGTAAGACGAAAAAAACATTTATGATTTCACAAAAGTTTTTTTATTCACTAAATGTACTTTTCGTATGCTAAGCATACTTCGTCAATAGTATACAAATTATTTTGTCTTACAGGCTAGTTTATATAGGATTTCAAAATCTAAAACTGTTATTCTAAGAATATTTTCTGTAAATTTGAGTAGGTATTAGGAAGACGGACCACCATTCATAGCCAATTTATTTTTGAATTACTTCGAGCAACACATCAAAAATAACGCACCAAATTTTCCTAATTTCTGGGCCAGAGACGTTGATAACATCTTAGCTGTTATACCGGAACAATTTAACACAGAAACTTTTTTAGATTTCATAAACAACCAATATCCCTCTGTAAAGTTCACACACGAAACCGAAACAAATAGAAAATTAAACTTCTTGGACTTAGAAATTTCTATTAATAATAAAAAATTCGAGTACAATATACACCCACACCGACAACTACATCCCAAATGACTCATACACTTACTATAAATACAAAGAAACAGCTTTTTATTTTCTCATCAATAGACTCCTCACAATCCCACTTTCCACAGAAAATTTCACAAAAGAATTAAATTACATAGTTAATGTTGCAATAATTAATGGGTATAACAAGGAAATGGTATTAAAAATAAAAAAGAAATTAGAAAACAAAAAGTGTCAACTAGCTGCTACCACTTTAACGCCAATCAGAAACCAAGCCAACAGTAAATATTGCAAAATCACTTATAACAGAATCTGGCAAAATAAAATCAAGAATTTGTTTAAAAGATACAATTTAATTCCAACCTTTTCCAACAATCATAAGTTAAAAACAATAGTAAATAGTAAAACAAGTCAAGAACCGAACATAAAACAATCCGGAATATACCAAATCAAATGCGATACTTGTCCAAAATCGTACATATATCAAACAAAAAGAAATATTGGAAACAGATATTGCCCTACATCACAACGAGACAGGACACAAGTTTTTAATAAAAAATGTTAAACTCTTAAAAGAATGCCGAAGCAATAATTTAGATATGCTCGAAGCCTTATACATGAAGAAACATAAGCAACACCTTTTAAATTTAGATTTATCACCTTTAAATAATACTTTTTTAAAATTTATACATCCTATAAATAATCTTTAATATTGTTGTGTTTTCATTCCTAGTAATTTCTACTCCGTTATGTATTAATCCGTTTCTCTCTCTCCCGCTTTTCTAGGTAAGATTCATTCTGGTGGTCCGTCTTCCTAGTACCTACTCAAATTTACAGAAAATATTCTTAGAATAACAGTTTTAGATTTTGAAATCCTATACAAACTAGCCCGTAAGACAAAATAATTAGTGTACTACTGACGATGTATGCTTAGCATACGAAATGTACATTTAGTGAATAAAAAAACTTTCGTGAAATCAAGGGTGTTTTCTTCGTGTTACGTTAATAAAACATAAGTTAATAATATGAGTATTGTAACTCATAAGTTAGATAACATAACTATAAACTTACCAGTTACAATACTAATATTATTAGCTTGTAATTTTTTATGCAATACGCTCCAGAATGTCTAATTAAGTTCGTCTCTAAAAATATATTTTCAAGCTATCCATACGGTTTTCGCGAACATTCTGTATACATGTTTAAATGATTTTTTTCATTTGCTTTAACATTTTAAATAAAATTAAATATTTAATTTTCAGTTTCATAATTTTAATAACTTAACTATAACATAAAAGTAGCTGATGTTTGAATATATGTAACTTTTTTCTTTCATTCGGCGACTTCAGAGATGTATGCTACAGATCAAAATAAAGAAAAAAATAACATGTATGCAGGGTGTTCTATAGCTACAACATAACTTTTTCGATGCATATTGAATTAAATAGACATCTTCGATGTTGCGATGTTAAAAAGCTGATATTCCGTTAAAAAAATTTTAAACAATTGAAAATCTCGGAAACCAAACAGTCATTTGTTTTTGTTCGGTTCGTATCTTTGTAAATAAAAAAGTATTTTTTACGCTTGTATTTTTGTAATAGTTATTTTAGATTGTTTAAGTGTGATATGTTTGATAAAATTCTTGAGGGCGCAGAATCAGAAACCCTAGCCACGACACTAACCAAATACAATGAGTTTATCGTTTGGAATCACGAGTATAAACTACAAAAATAAATAAATTCTAAAACTATATAAAAATATAGTTTTCACAGAAACATTGGCTCAAACTGTATTCAAATTTCAGTGACTAGGGCCTGTTTCTTAATCGGGGTTTAACTTTAAGTTCTGTTTTATTCCTAATAAAACGAAGCTTAATGTTAAATTATGATGAAAAAACCGGGCCTTTAGTGGATTAGAAGATATTAATTTCTATGTACTGTTACGAATTTAGGGTTTCCTACTTTTATTTTAAAATAAAAACTCAATATACTTAATAAATTACAGAAATTACAAATTCAAGCATCCACAACATTAACTTTGTTGTTTTCTAGTGAATGTTTTTTTTTTATTTGGTACAAAAATAATTAATAAATGCACCTGCAATTTGTCAGCGCGGGGCTCCGAGCCTGGGGCCTTGGCCCCGGGCCCAGTAAACTTATTCGTAAAGACGGTACTGTAATTGATTACGTGATTAGTAATCACTTTTACCAACAACTATTCAAAATGATCCGGGGATTTTTACCATACCCTTTCTTTAACTTCCTTAAATCTTCAGTTACCTGACAAGTTCCTTTTTACAACCTCGTTCCTTTTACAGTCGACTACCTGCTGGTCTAAACTAAGGCTGGGTACTTCACCATAAACTGTAAAAAGGAAATAGTTATTAGGTATTTATAGAAATATGTTAAATACCGTTCCCAGAAACCTTTATGGCAGGTAGGGACCTTGTCTGATTGTAAACGGCAAATTAACCATTTTGTCACAGTTTTTTAGCTTATACACAAATATTTCTCAATACGAATTTTGTATTGCTGTTTTTGTTATTTGTTACGAAGTTTTAAAAATCATAGTTAAGCTCATCAACTAGAGGTTTGCTTACTTAATCAAAACGATGAGAACCTGAGTACCTATTATTATTATTTTTTTAATTTGGAAGCCCATGTATATTTCAAAAACGTAATAAAAGTAGTCTTAATTAACCCAAGGTCTACGTATTATGTCCTTGGTTTCTGATATATTCCACAGAGAAGCAGGAGTCTTCATTATAATTATAAATTAATAAAAAATACATTAAAGTGATAATATAGGCACATATTCGAAATTTTCAAAAGTACTTTATAGGCTATAAAATAAGTAAACCATAAAAGGGCGTTGAAAGGCAATTCTAAAAAATAAAACAAGCAAAAGACGATATGTTTTACAAAGAACCTGATCATCAAATGAAGAAAATAGTTTTTATAAATAGTCTTACGAAAAACGCACCTCGCTATAACTCTATTATTAATAATCTGATTTTAGTAATTCAAAAGCTACATAAGACTAGTTTACAAATACTACAAAATAGTAGTAACATTTCAACTTTTTTTTAATATGAAATTCTTCCGAAGCGTGGTGTGTTTTTCGTATGACACTCGCTAGATGAATCCAAAGCGTAAATTTGGTAAATTAAATGACTTTCTTCTTTTAAGTCCAGACTGCAAATACTCTCAAATTTTTTATGGATTTTTAATGAGTTCTATTAAAATTGTGGATATCCAAATACTTATGAGCGTTAGTGTATTTAGTTATTTTTAGTATTTACCGAGTGATTTTTAACTTTATGCAAAAAATATATCATCATCGTCATATTTGATCGGCTGCAAAATTGTCAATTTTAATGATACGACAATCAACCTTAGACCAAAATATTTCTAAACATTTACTATATTCAACATTTCTAAAAATCTAGCGAGTACAACAATATTACGATTCAGTTCGTGTTTTTAACAATAGTCATTTTTTTCAACTGGAACACCCCATATATTATAGCATATGTGGATAGCCCTTTCTACGAACTTTTCAATCATATAATATTTTACTGTGTTTCTTCAAGAATACGATGCATTTTTGTGATTATACAAAAAATTTGGATATTTAGATAGCAGTGTTAGTAGGTTTTCAAAAACAAAAATTAAAAAACACGTCATATTCTTGAAAAACGATTTGCTTTATTAGTTTTTTCTTTTATTTGAATCGATTATTAGGTGAATTTAAAAAAATAAAATAAAAACTTGATCATTTAACACCTCGGTAGTATTTCTGTAACGGTTTTTTTTGCTTTAGAAGAAAAATTTATTAGAGATTTTTACTTGGTTTGAAATGTTAATCACGTTGGTGAACTGATGACATTATGTCGCGGCTGGGACGCAAGGTATAATCTTTTTTTAACACTTGACGAGACTCTTCCAAGCTGAATTTGTAATTTTCGACGTGTTGGTGACAACAGAACTGGAAAATTTGTTAAAATAAGGAATCCCTTGTCGTTTAAAATGGATTTACTCTTAAATAATTCAGAAGCGCATTATCCCAATCATTATCCGAATCGTAACATTCAACCATCTTTTCTATTTGCAATTTTTTCCTCTTTCCACATATTCTCCGTATATCATGGTATTTTTATTTAAGCCGTAATCATTCGCTACTACTGTGAATCTATTTACCTCAAATTTATTCTTACTCTTTTTCTGTTAGTCTTTCGTTGTATTAAGTTGGTCTTGAGATTTAATTTATCAGTGTCAAACAATTAAAATTCAGACTGACAGAAAACGAGGAACTTCGAAGACGAATAGTGATTCACAGAAGTAGCGAATGATTATGGCTTAAATAAAAATATTATATACACACAAAATATGTGGGAAGAGGAAAAATTTGAAAATAGAAAAGATGGTTGGAGATAGATGTCCAAAAATGAATTAAGAAAAAATCCATTATAAACCGCAAAAAGGATTCCATGTTCTAATAAATTTTCCTATACTCTTATCACCAACACGTCGAAAATTACAAATAGAGCTTTAAAGAATCTTGTCAAGTGTTAAAAAAATTATACGAATAGGACAGCAATCGAAAATTGTATTTCGATTAAATTGCATTACATCTATGGGCCGTTAGATATTTGGAATGTCGTGATATTTATTGAATAGCTACTGTCTGACTCATATCAGGTAAAATAGTAATAATTTCAACGGCCGTTCCTAACCTGTATGTTTCGAAACATTCTCAAAATACCCATTTACAAAGCAAAAAATAGGTAAAAACTCGGCTACTTGATTTTGAAGGTGTACGCGATTTTATTGCAAGCAAGTGTACTTAAAATTAAAAACGAGAAAAATTAGAAACTATTCGTAGAAATGCAAGTGCCCTGCATTCCTCAACCTTCTAGGAAACAAGGAAACTAGATGATCTTACTCGCCACCACGGTAAAGAATCAATAGGTAGTAGTAGTACCGCGTGCACTGCCGGAAATATTTTAATATTATCTCATGCTGAAGGATTAAACACCGTTCTCTCTCGCGCATTGATTTTTAAACCCCTCTTTCAGTTATCTCTCTCGCAATTGATTCGCCCTTTCATGCTCATATCGACACACGACCGAGTGCTCTTGTGGCGTTACCTAATATATCGTTCACCGTGCTCGCCACTTTCGTGTTGCCTGTGTTCCATGACTGAGACCGTCAACATAGTCCCGGACCTTCCGCTTCGACCAGCCCTCTAAACTTCTTTAAAATTCACCAATGCCACACAAATAACCAGTTCGCCCTAATTTCTCATTTTATTAATTTTCTGCCTGAGCTAAAATTATTTTACATACACAGATTGTTTCGTAAAGTAGTGATAGCATGCAACGGATTTTTTTTTGGAATATAGAATATCCTGTATATTTCTTACAGAAAAACGTAACGCTTGATTCTCTACACAGGCGTTTGCGTAATATTTACATTTATTTAACCAATTAAGAGTAATATTAATATTTTGTTGAAACTGTCCGCTTTTCTACTTCTTCTTTAATATTTGTTGTGAACGTATTTTTTGATGTCCATAATGAAGCAGTGTTAGTCAAAAAACTCGTAGTGGGCAACATCGCTCTAGAATTAGAAAGCATTATTATCTTTTTAAAGGAAAAATAGGTTACATAAACTATAATTTCGGAAAGTTAAGACCAGCGAAGCAGTTTTTAACGACCATGAAATTAATGAAAATAATTTTTGCATACTTCTAATTTTTATTTTAGAAAATTTGTAATTTTTATCAAATATTTGATTTAATAATTATTTATTTGCATTATACAACATGTGTCCCAAATGTGTTGTAATCTAGGAGCCTATGAACGATAAACCGTACCTCGAATATTAAAATTTTAATACTAAAATATGAATACATATTTAATTACTAAATATTCGAATTATCCAAATGGTTTTAACATTTTACTAATTAATGACATCGACAATTTCTACTGCAAGGCGATAAAAACGACCAGTGAGAAGTTAGCAACAACGCTCCAGCAACAAAACTATAAAATTACAATTAGCTGTAAAAAAACACCCTAATTGTCACACAATGATAACTTAATACCTTCATGAAGGTCATTAACTGCAGTTTGTATCACAACTGACAAAGAAAAAACGAAACCTAATTTAATTATAATATTTAAATTATCAGTACATAATTATAAGGAAAACTCATTAGAGGAAATATTTACATTCGAAATTTTCACGCAAATTGAAACCAATTGACCAAATTTATCCGAAAATACCACCAATAGGTTTTGGCCCATCGATTTGATAGTGTTTGCGTTGGTTGCTTGACACTTCACCGTCCACGGGTTGTAAGGCCGTATAGACACCTTTATTTAAACGTTGGTGAAAAAGTTAATTTGAAAAGTAGGTGTGAATAAATAAAAGTCGTTATTTTTTAACTTAATTTAATCACTTAAACCTAATATCCCGTACACTATTTTAAGTAAGTCGCGTTATGTTGTGTTACCGATTAACTGACTGTTCAGTGCTTATTAACCCCGTGTTGAGGAATTTAAAAACCTTTTATACCAGAATAATTCTGGGGTGGTAAAACGTGATTTGTCGTTGCTTACGTAAGTAAGATAGGCGATTGGTTGCCTCCGGGGACTTCTAGAATAGTCTAACATTACGTTTAAATGAATTTTCATAAGAAACCCTTAATGGTGGTCTGCAATTTCTGTGAATTTAAATTACTCAACAGAGCGCTCGGGTGTTTTTAAGAAGGACCGCGCCCTGACAAAACATAATAAAACCATTATGTGAAACATGCCCCGTAGTGGATAAAGATTTTACCTACTAAATACGCTTAGATAAGCAGGTTACAAGAATCTGAGTCATTGAACAAAATTTACAAGAAATTCTACGTGTTTCAGATGACTATGAATAACAAAATTTACGAGAATATCCGGGCAATTAAACATATAAAAAAAAATAAACGCTAAAAAATTATAAACTTAAAAAGAAATAAAAATTATTTGTTTCGTAGCGAAACATATCGCCCGCCTTGAAAGGTCGCCTTTCAATAAGGATAACCTTATTAATTGTTTACATCGTCTATGGGTAAAACAAATAGTTTGGATACAGGTCTCTTTAATACACCGCCCTTTACACTAACACTTGCAGCCCTGATGATGCCGTCGTTCCCTGGATGGACCTGCTGCACCCGTCCGACAAGCCAGTGCGATGCCGGTATGTTGTCTTCTTTAACGATGACCAGCTGTCCTGTTGCTATCGGTGACCCTCGTTTGGCTGCCCATTTTACACGCCGTTGGAGATGGCTGAGATACTCGTTCATCCATCGTTTCCAGAAATGTTGCCTTAACTGCTCAATATGCTGCCAGCATGACAATCGATTAGTAGGAAGGTGTAATAAACTCGGTGCGGGCACTGATGTAAGGGTGTCTCCAATTATAAAATGGCTGGGTGTTAGGAACTGGAGGTCATTGGGATCATCAGAGAGAGGAGTGAGGGGTCGTGAATTGAGAATTGCTTCAATTTGTGGTAAAAGCGTATTAAATGTTTCCATGGTTAAACTGGCATTTCCAGCAATTCGTTTGAGATGATGTTTCAATGACTTGACGGCAGATTCCCAAAGACCTCCAAAATGTGGAGCTCTTGGGGGGATGAAGTGCCATGTGATGCCATCGTCTGCGAGAAACTGAAGAATTTGTTTCTTGCTAGATTCGGTGTTTATCAGCTGGTGCATTTCTTGTAATTCACGATTTGCTCCAACAAAGTTAGTGGCATTGTCTGAATATATGTTGGCTATCTTTCCTCGTCGTGCCATAAACCGTTTTAACGTGTTGAGAAATGCTTCAGTTGACAACTCACTAACTGACTCAATATGCACAGCTTTAGTAACGAAACAGACGAAAATCGCTACGTACATCTTGAGGGTTTTGCTATTCCTTCGCTTGTGTTCCCGGATTGCAAATGGACCACAAAAATCAACCCCACAATTGAGAAATGGCCGCGCAGGTTGCAAACGTTTTAGCGGAAGATCTGCCATTAGATATTCGTTTCCAATAGGTTTCGCTTTGAAACACACTACGCATTTTTGGATTGTGTGACGAACTGATCCGCGTAAAGATAATGGCCAGTATTCCTTGCGCAGTGAAGCTATAGTACCTTGAGTTCCAGCATGCAGTTGCTTGTGATGATGGTACCTTATGACAAGTTTGGTGAAGGCGTGTTTTGCTGGTAAGAGGATTGGATGTTGATGAGAATACGAAATTTCAGCATTTCGGAGTCTGCCACCGACTCTAATGATTCCTTTATCATCAAGAAATGGATTTAGAGAAAGGATATGGCTTTTCGTATCGACTGATGCATCTGCTTGCAGTTGCTTTAATTCAGACTTGAAGTGTTGTTCTTGGACTAGTCTGACTAATTGATCGCGAGCTTCCCTGATTTCAGTCGAATTTAGGATCCCAGTACGAATTTCTCCCTCATTAATACCTGCCTTAAGGAGACAGTTCTTTATGAACCGTAAGCAATAAGCCGTGATTCTTAAGAGTTTGGATAAAGAAGAAAATTTGGTGAATATTGGATTTTCTTCAGAGTCAGTGTTGACATGCGTGGATA
Organism: Prosopocoilus inquinatus; assembly: GCA_036172665.1. Lineage (NCBI taxonomy): Eukaryota > Metazoa > Arthropoda > Insecta > Coleoptera > Lucanidae > Prosopocoilus > Prosopocoilus inquinatus. The sequence goes on along the minus strand of CM069876.1, from coordinate 26,005,978 downwards.
TGATTTGTTTCTCCTCAAATATTATTTGATCTTCTGGAATTACGTATGGCTTTACATATAAACAAGTAGTTGACAACCAGTCGGGACCTTGCCACCACAGTTCAGAATTGATGAGATCAGTTGGTGACATTCCTCGCGATATGATATCGGCTGGGTTGTTATCTGAGGACACATGATGCCATGCATCAGGATTCGTGAGTTCACGAATTTCACTAATTCTGTTGGCAACAAAAGTTTTCCACTGCTTATTTGTTGCTTTAATCCAAGATAACACAATTGTGGAATCAGTCCAGTAGTAAACATCATCGAATACTACGTTGATTGTTTCGAGAATTTTGTCTATTAATTGTGACAACAAAAGAGCGCCACAGAGCTCGAGTCTTGGAAGAGATAGCGCCTTTATAGGTGAAACCCTCGATTTAGCACATAACAAGGTAACGGATATGTTTCCTGAAGAATCTGAAACCTTGATGTATGCACAGGCTCCATAGGCAGATTCGCTGGAGTCGCAAAACCCATGCAACTGCAACTTGGAGAATTTGTGAAAAGGAATGACATTTCTTGGAATGTGTAAGGTAGAAATTATTTTTATTTGTTCTTGATATGATTGAAAATGTGCTTGAATATCCATGGGTACAGATTCATCCCACGCTACCTTCAATTGCCATAATTTTTGTAATAAAATTTTGCCAGATATTATGATCGGTCCCAGTAAACCTAATGGATCAAATAGGCTTGAGACAAATGATAAAATTGTTCGTTTAGTTATTTTTTGCGAAATGGTTTCGGCTGGTACTTGATAAGTAAGGATATCGTTCTTGGAGTTCCACCAAAGTCCTAAAGTTTTGACAGATTCTTCATCTCTTGATTGTAGTGGTATATCAGCAGCAGTTGAATCCAAGTTAGCTAATATTTGAGGACAGTTTGATGACCATTTTCGTAATTCGAATCCTCCTCTTTGGAGTAATTCGGTTGTTTCCTTTATAATTAATCTCGCTTCTTTGATTGTTGCTGCTCCTGACAGGAGGTCGTCCACATAAAAATCCCTAAGTGTCACCTTTGCTCCTGTAGGAAAATTTTGGTTTTCTTCTTCGGCTAATTTTCGCAAACACCGAATTGCTAAATATGAAGCTGACGCAGTACCATATGTGACAGTCGACAGTTCAAAAGTGTTTACAGCTTGGTTCGTATCTGATCGCCAAAGAATCCTTTGAAAGCGAGTATCTGATTCATCCACCAAAATTTGTCGATACATCTTTGCTATATCGGCTGTGAGAACAATTGGATGCGTTCGAAATCGAATGATGATGGAAAATATATCTTGTTGCGTCGTTGGACCGACCATTAGTTGGTCATTTAACGATATACCTGTGGAAGTTTTTGCAGATCCATCGAAAACGACTCGTAATTTAGTGGTCAAACTTGTTGGGTTTATAACAGCGTGATGTGGTAGATAATAACCAGATGACATATTACACTTAATATTTGATTGATCGATTTGTTTCATGTGCCCTAAAGCTGAATATTCACTCATGAAATTGCAATATTGGCTTCTGAGTTCTTGATTCTTAATTAATTTCTTTTCCAAATTATAAAATCGTTTTAGAGCTAAGCTGTAAGATTCGCCCAGAGCTTCAGGATCGTTCAAATGGTAGTTTTACCACAAAACGACCGCTGTCATTCCGTTTGACAGTGCTTAAAAAATGTTCTTCGCACAGCTGTTCTTCCACACTGTAATTATTTTTCTTAATGGTGCATTCTTCAATTGTCCAAAATTTTGTTAAATTTATATTCAATTGTTCTAGTGAGAGGTTGCAAATAATAGATCTGCTTGCATTATTTTTATGCGTAGATGCCCCTGCGACAATCCATCCAAAGTGGGTTTTTTGAAGGTACGGATGCTTCTCACTTGGTTTTATTTGACCGATACATAATACATTCCAGAAGATTTCTGCCCCGATGAGCATGTCCACGGGAGAGGAAATATTGAATTCTGGATCGGCAAGTCTGATGTTCTTGGGAATATCGAAATCGGAAATATTTATGGTTGCAAGCGGAAGATTTTCAGTGATTTTATCTACTACCAGGCATTTAATTGTAGTTTGGAAAGCATTATATTTTGATTTGATTCGGATGTTAGCGATAGTTTTGACCTGAGTTGATGACTGATTGATCCCAACAACTGGAATTTGAAATGGAGATTGAGAAATTCCTAAGCGGTTGATAAATGTTTTTGAAATGAAATTAGATTGGGACCCGGAATCAAGTAGTGCACGACAGGTTTGAACTTTGCCCTTCACATCCAAGACGTTGATTTTTACAGTAGATAAAAAAACTTGCGACGTTTCGTGCCTTTGAGCGGAGTGGTTGTTGATTGTTGCCACTTCCAATGGCGACGACTGTACTTCCGTATTTCGGTTGTAAATATGTAACAAAGTATTATGCATTTTATTGCATTTTCTACAGGAGCTGCTTCTGCACTGTTGTGTCGAATGATTCACCTTTAAACAATTCATGCATAATTGTTTTGCCTTTGCTTCTTTAACACGCTGTTCTGGTGTCATTTTAAGAAATGATTCGCATTGATAAATCATGTGATTTTTCGAACAAATTTTACACGCGGCTGCGACCGAAACGTGTGATGTTTGTTTGGGTTTATGATTGACGATTATTTGCGACGACGGTTGTTGTGTGTGTGTCCTTCTTTGAACTGCTTCTAACGTTTGGCATTTCTTATTAAGAAATTCTGTTAACTCTTGCAGCGAAGGTAAGGTTGTAGCAGATGATAAACTTGCCTCCCAGTCCTTAAGTGTAATGGGATCTATTTTTGTAGTGATAATATAAATCAATAAATCATCCCAAGATTCGATGGGACGATCGAGAGATTTTAAAGCACGCGTGTGTTTGAGAATCCCGTCTTGAATCTGTCGTAGAACAGTGTGATTTTCTTTTGTTACCGACGGTAAATCAAAAATTGCTTTAATATGTTTTTGTACAATGATTCGTTTGTTGTCAAATCTTGACTTCAGCATATCCCATGCGATGTGATAATTTTCGTTAGAAATTGAAAGAGAATGTAATAACTCTAACGCGTCTCCCTTCAGCGCAGACTTTAAATAATGAAATTTCTGCACGTTTGGAATAGAACTATCGCAATGAATCAGAGAAGAAAATGTATCATGAAACGGAGTCCATTCTTCATAGAGTCCGGAGAAATTTGGCAAAGCGATTCTAGGAAGTCGAACGTTATTTGTTGCATGTGTATCAGCTGCTTGTGATGTTACGGGTTGAACTGCCTGTGAGCGAGATTCATATTCGTAAATCATTTGTTTTGCTTGACTTACTAATTCATAATAAGTGGTCTCGAATTCATCCCGTTTATTGTGTTGATATTCTAAATCTCCTAGGCATTCGATCTCCGTTTGAAGATCATTGAATTGTTCTAAAAAGCCGTCTAGTTTCGTTAAACGCTCTTTGAGTTCAAATACGTTACTCTTCTGATTTAATGATTTTAAAAAGGTGGCAAACTTAGTTAATGTTGTTTTTAAATATGTTATTTTAGATTTTAAGGTTTTTAACTTGATGTCTGGCATGTTTGCGTTGAGGTGTAGGATATGCAAGAATAATAGAAAAGTAATAATTGGAGACTTACCCCTTCGTTCTTGAGTACGTGGATTTTATGGATATTGTTGATAGAGTTGTCGCGGATTTATCCGTGCTCAAAGGACCATATGTTTGCGTTGGTTGCTTGACACTTCACCGTCCACGGGTTGTAAGGCCGTATAGACACCTTTATTTAAACGTTGGTGAAAAAGTTAATTTGAAAAATAGGTGTGAATAAATAAAAGTCGTTATTTTTTAACTTAATTTAATCACTTAAACCTAATATCCCGTACACTATTTTAAGTAAGTCGCGTTATGTTGTGTTACCGATTAACTGACTGTTCAGTGCTTATTAACCCCGTGTTGAGGAATTTAAAAACCTTTTATACCAGAATAATTCTGGGGTGGTAAAACGTGATTTGTCGTTGCTTACGTAAGTAAGATAGGCGATTGGTTGCCTCCGGGGACTTCTAGAATAGTCTAACATTACGTTTAAATGAATTTTCATAAGAAACCCTTAATGGTGGTCTGCAATTTCTGTGAATTTAAATTACTCAACAGAGGGCTCGGGTGTTTTTAAGAAGGACCGCGCCCTGACAAAACATAATAAAAACATTATGTGAAACATGCCCCGTAGTGGATAAAGATTTTACCTACTAAATACGCTTAGATAAGCAGGTTACAAGAATCTGAGTCATTGAACAAAATTTACAAGAAATTCTACGTGTTGCAGATGACTATGAATAACAAAATTTACGAGAATATGCGGGCAATTAAACATATAAAAAAAAATAAACGCTAAAAAATTATAAACTTAAAAAGAAATAAAAATTATTTGTTTCGTAGCCAAACAGATAGAGTACTGATTAAGTGAAAATGGGCAACTTCCGGCAATTAAAATTCAACAGATACAAACGCACATAACTCTTTGTACAAACGTTGTACAAATGAAATATTCACAAAAAATGAAAGAGTATGTTCAAATCTATTGATTTATGCTATTTATGAGTTTTGGCCCATCGATTTGATTGACTAATTATCGAGTACAATTAGGCGTTCTGGCGACAGGACGTATTTAATGCAGCGTCAACTATAAACGCCCATTACTTGTTGTACAGATGTTGTACAAACGAAATTTTCACAAAATATGAAAGAGCATGTTTAAATCTACCGATTTATGCTATATGTGAGTTTTGGCCGATCGATTTGATTGACTAATTATCGAATGTTGTTAGGCGTTCTGGCGGCTGTACGTTTTTAAGGCAGCGTTAATTATAAACGCACATAAATTGTTGTGCAGATGTTGCATAAGGGAAATTTGTGAAAAATATGAAAGTATCAAAGAGGAACCTTTTGTTTAACAAATAAGTTGGATATTGGACCAAAGAAGTATTTCGTGGTCTAGACTTTAGACCACGAAATGGTGAACCTATGGCACGCATGTCAGAGGTGGCACGTACGATATTTTTACTGGCACGAGAACGTTTTATAAGCTTATGTTTTAGAGAACAATTTGTTACTTTTTAAACTCGTGTCAATAAAAACTTGAAATAAGGAATATTTTATTAATTATTTTCTCCTATATAGAGAAAACCGCTTGGCAGGTCAACAAATGGACAAATATGATGAAGGTAACTAAAAACAAAAATACTTATTTGATCACATTTAGTTATGACTTGGAGCATTTTCTGTAGGACAGCCTGTATAACCATGAGAATGAGAAAAAATTAAACTGTCAGAAAAACATAGTCCTATAGTAGGTCAAAAAATACCCACTTTATCTGTAATAAACCTGGCACCTTAAATAAATATACTTTTTTCTGTGATACTCACATGGATTCTGTAGTTATTAACTAATTTCAATGCATATCTAACAATAATTGAAGAGAAATTAATTTACACGTAACCACAGCAACCAAGCAATCATCCAGTGACACTTAAATATGCCATAAAAATCAGTTGAAAAGAATGCGGCTTCTATGAAACAAATGTTACAATGGTTAGAATTAGGGACCCGTTTACTTAGATGGAACCGGTTCCTCTTTTTGAATACCCGTTACCCGATAACTACCCGATACCCGATAATTACCCGTTACCCGATATTCTGAAATTGCCGAACAACCAAGTAGTCTTCATTTCATTTTGCCTAATGTGACCTACATTAACATTTTGCTCGAATGAGCATTAATTATTTCAGATAATTCTATACTGGTTTTTTAAATTGTTAGTTGATACTCATCGGATAGCCAAGTAGTTGTCGGATATCGGGTACTTATCGGATACCCGGGTACTTATCGAGTAACGGGTACTTATCGGGTAACGGGTAACTACCCGGGTATCAATAACGAGTACCCGGGTAGTAAACTTGTCGGGTATCGGTATCCCTAGTTAGAATAGATGAATGTGTAAAAAAGTGATTATTTAAAAAAATAGTATTTTCATTTCAGAAACATTCAAAAAATTTAATTTTGTTGCTCAGTGATAATTGGCGCTGCGTTAAATAAATACTGCCACCAGAACGCCAAATTGCACTCCATAATTAGTCAATCAAATCGATCGCTCAAAACTTACAAATGGCATAAATCGATAGATTTAAACATGCTCTTTCATATTTTCTGAAAATTTCGTTTGTGCAACATATGTACAAGTTATGTGCGTTTATAATTGACGCTGCATTAAATACGTACTGCCGCAAGTACGCAAGTAATTGTATTCGATAATTAGCCAATCAAATCGATGGGCCAGAACTCACAAATAACATAAATCGATAAATTTGAACATACTCTTTCATTTTTTGTGAAAATTTCATTTGTGCAACGTCTGTACAAAGAGTTATGTGCGTTTGTATCTGTTGAATTTTAATTGCCGGAAGTTGCCCATTTTCACTTAATCAGTACTCTATCAAATCGGTGGGCCAAAACTTATTGGTGGTATTTTTAGATAAATTTGGTCAGTTGGTTTCAATTTGCGTGAAAATTTCGAATGTAAATATTTCCTCTAATGATAACTATAACTGATCATTTAAATATATTATAATTAAATTAGGTTTTGTTTTATTTTCAGTTGTGATACACCAGGGCAAACTGCTGTTAATGACCTTCATGAAGGTATTAAGTTATCATTCGGGAGAAAAAAAAATTATAGTCAAGGTGACCAAGAGAAATTCAAAGAAAATATTTTTAAGTATCTGTATTAATTCTGCACAACTTTGATTTTAGACTTATTATCGTATCACCGTTAATAAGAATGGAGAAAACAGTTGAATTACTTACTTTAAAAAATATCATAACTTCTGTTTCTTATCAGAAATTAACGAACTTCGGCTCATTTGAAAGGGAATTTTAAGCTTATTTAAATTTTTTATTCAACAACACCGGCTGCTTTGTTATACAGTAGTTAGAAGGCGCTATTTGCAAAAGTAATAGTTTTTCTCAGTTTCCCCAAAAAGATTAAATTGAAAAGCGTACATCTTTTACAGTGATTACAACGCATCCAATCAGGAGAACATTTTGGTAAAAACCCGAAATTGATAACTTTTTTTGCTTTCGAGTTATTATCGAATGAACAGGTCACCGCCCATCTTGGGACACCCGGTATCATTATAAGATTTATAGAAAAAAAAATAAAAGTTAAATGGCTAATTATTTGTCACATACTGGCGTTCTTTCTTCTGTGGCGTCAACGATATTTTTTTTGAAGTTTGTTCTTGTCCGATGAAAATAGTAAGTAGAAAGTTTTTTTAATCTCAAACCGGACAGAAAAATGAAGGGAAACACACTCAACGTTTCGCTATAGATTTATAGCTCCTGACGAAGCTATAAATCTATAGCGAAACGTTGAGTGTGTTTCCCTTCATTTTTCTGTCCGGTTTGAAATTAAAAAAACTTTCTACTTGATATTTTTTTTAATTGCAACCTGCCATAGCCCGAGATTGTGACGTCACACAAAGCGAAAACGCCAATTAGTGGCAAATAATTCGCCATTTAACTTTTATTGTAACCCTAAGTACTTGCGGTTTTATAATTTCAATGACAATTTATTAGTTTTTTTCTATTTTTATAATCTTATGTATTTTTTAATATTGTTATAGCACATTATTATTATTTATACTTATTTTCTTTCTTTGAAGTTTTGTTTTTTTTTTTGACATTTCATTGAAATTTCATTCTCTTTACTTAATGTGAAATTTCTTGGAAATTTCCTTGCATTTTCTATTGAAACGTTTCACTTTAAAAATAATTAAATTTCCACGTTTCGTTAAAAAAAAATATATTATTAGCGCTTAATTTGAATTTGAAAGTGGCGCGCTCAGGAAGCAACGTTGCTGCTGCCTGTCGGTATCGAAGGCGAGGGAGCGAAGGACACACACACAGTCACTCTCGCTGGCACGATCGTCGGCCTGGGAATTACAGCCGCTTCTTTGTTGTTAATTTTGTATTAATAAACTGTTCCGTTTGTGTTTATTTCGGCGCAAGTTTTTCTTAAGCTAAAAATATATATTTTTTTAAATTTCCACATTCTTAATTAGAGTTACTTTCTATAAAAATAAACAGATAAAATAGCGACATCTTACTATCGCTTTTTGACCTGACATTGCAGTAGGATAGACAAATTGAAACGGGATTTGCTCCTAATAAGTCCCTCATGCAAGGCGGCCAAGCTTGCTGTCAAAGCATAATGAAAATTTTTAGAAAATTTTTTGTGCAAATCGTTTTTGTTTGCAGTGGAAATATCGAGCTACGTCTCTGCTGAAGAAGCCCCAAGCAGGGCTGAAACAGCTGTCTAGAGGCTGCTCGAGGTTTTCACTGCAATCAAAAACGATTTGCACAAAATTTTTTATAAAAATAAAGTTCTATTCTCTAAAATTATTGATAAATAGGAAAGTAAGTATCTGGCATAGACTTTACATACATAGACATAAATTGTATTACAACAATTTATAACGTTTCGTCTCAAATGTTTCTAATCTACGTAATACCAGAAATTGTAAAAAATAAATTTTCTCAATAATGTTTTGATTTTTTTTGTGGCAATATAATAATTTGTCTGTAACTAAAGAATGTTGGCTTATCATTAAAATTTCATGGGCATTCATTTTCTTTATGAATCATCCCTATCTCGGAAAAAACATAAACACAACATAACGTAAATACAAACCTATCGTGCACAAACTTAAACGTTTCGCTCGCATAACTCAGAACTCAGTATCACACAACCAGCCGAACGATGAGCAACTCAACACAAAAGCACAGAAATTTCGTTTCCGAGCCGATCGGCAGTAAACTTGTTACAAATTTGCCCGGGGTGGGTCAAGTTTATGGTGAACGATTGGCGGGACGAGGCTACGAAAGGGTAAAGAATATTGTCATTTAATTTGTCAAAAAATTATAATTTTTTTTCTTTTTCAGGCTTCAAGTGTAATGGGACAGTATTTAGTCATGGGAGGAAATAAAGGAGCTTTCCAATCTTGGATGAGCGATACTGCCCGTATGAAGCCAAACAATTCTTCAGCATGTTATAATAGCTTGAAAGAGTGGTCAGATAACAACTTGTAATGTTTGGGTATGTACTATGAGTTTTTTTTTAACTCTAAACATACAACGAAAATATCTAATGTTCAGTTTTAGAAAAAAAATGGGTCAATGCATTGCATTTTAATCAAGAAATATTAACATTTATTTTTTAAATTAAAACATTATAACTATTCTTAAATGTTCTCCTTATTTATATTATTATTATTATTTTTATTATTATTATTATTATTTTAATTTGAGACGTAATTCATGTCATTTCATAACTGACAGTAACAGCACATTTGTTTTATTGAAACTGATTTGAAAATATGTTATTACTGAGACACAATAGAAAGTTATTACTAATAAATAATAGCAGAGAACCACTTAGAGCCAATATTATAACCAACAATTTGTGTATTATTTTCAATATTTATATTCTGCAATGCATTGACACGTTTTCTTTTTTAAACTGAATATGGGAATCACATTGTATGTATGTTCAGAAAAACTCATGGTATATTATTTTTTTTGTTGTTGGGCTTATTTGAAACTTTAAAAACTTCGTGTGACTAGTTTATTTTGTGACGAGGGCCATAAATAATCATTTTTTCCGTGTTATCTACACCAAATAAATATTTTTGATGTATTCAATATATGTTAAATAAAGTATTTTTCAAAATGTTTATGCAATCTGTTTGATTTTAGTTGTTACAACTGATATCTCGTCTATTGTTAGAGGTATGACAAAATGTTATAGAAGAGAATTTATTCTACATTTAATTTTCTATTATCCGTCAAAAAAAAAAAATAATTGAACATGAAATGTGATAGACGTAGCAAATACATTCAAAATTTTAAATAGAACGTACCCTATTTTATTACGTATTCTAAAACTGTAAAAAATTATCTTTACATCGATATGTCCCATGCCGTAGTTACCTAATCAATTAAAAACCTAAATCGATAAATGGATAGCGCTTATCTAAAAGGTACCAACCGCCAAAGAGCGTTTTTTGAGATAAAGATACCGAACGCCCCATATAATAAAATATTAGTTAGACTATAAAAATCTCCAAACGCCAAACTACTCGTGGCTGACCTCTTTTGGAAGGGGTGACAAGTCGTTTGAAACAAATTAGAGGTTATTTTGTTAATAGTGTGTTGTATTACTTCTGTTGAAGTTATATAATGAAGTTTACTAGCTTTTTGTTTACTTTTTTTAAGTAGTTACTTTATTAAACTAAAAATATAAATAAACTGTTTTTCAATGTAATTAGTTGCTTATTGACACCGAAAATGTATGAAAATAAATTTTTCTTACCTTAAAAAATAATAAATTCTATACTTAACGGAAAATTTTGTATGATAACAGAATTCTATGACGCTAGGTATTTTATTTAAAAAGATTCAAACGTCATAATCATCGTGTAAAAAGATCCATGTTTGTACAAAACTGTAAATTTATCGGAAAGGAACCAAACGCCATTTTTGCAAGAAAAAACAGAGCAAAAAGAAATAATATCTGTAAATCCCATCGTAGTACTTTAAATAAATATATTTTTTCTTTCGAAGTGTTCAAATGAAGTTAATATATCCACAAATAAATTCTATAGATAAACAAAAGAAAGAAAAAACAAAAAAGAAGATAATAAATTGATAGTTAAAAAGAAAAACAAAAAACGAAATCGATTAAACGAAAAAAACAAAAGTGGAATAATATAATTAACAAATGTGGAATAAAAAAAATAAATGATTTATGATTTCAGAAGCAACTACTATTACAACGTATAATAGAGAAAAAAGAACTTAATCTAAAGTAGGTACTACGACGCTCAACTTAAATGATACTCCTGCATGCGAACCGCACTCTTGAGAACATTCAGCATAAGGGCTAAGAAACTGAAAAGTGGTATCATTTGTGGCGAGCGTCATTGTACGTGTTCGAAAATATGACGATAAAGTTGCAGTACTAACAATAAATCAAATTGATTTAAAAATTAACGAATTTTTTCATATTAAAGAAAAAGAACGATAAATTAAAAATAAAATAAAATAAAGTCAAACTGAATAAATGAGAAAACAAAAGTAGCGATCAATCGACGGGAATCAAGTGTAAAGCAAACAAAAGACGATCAATTGGTAATTAAAAATACAATCATGTCAAATAAAATCAAACAAAAGAAAAGAATATGACAATTAAACAATAAAAACAAAATGAACTCGATTAAAAGAAATAGCAAAGGTCGATCAATTGATTATATCAAAGGATTATGTATAAATTAGTTTATTAGCCTTATTGTTGGTTTAATAAGGCTCGATTTTATAATCGAATTTAGGAGACTTTAAAATAAGTCACAGTTACATGTCCAAAAAGATGCGAGAACGTAGTTATTTATACATCAAAATGTTATGTTGTTGCTATGTTGTAGTCTCCTAAAGCAATGCCTAAATTCGAAATCGGGCCTAAATCAAAATTATTTAAAAATTAACGAATTTTATCATATTAAAGAAAAAGAACGATTAATTAATAATTAAATAAAATAAAGTCAAATTCAATAAAAGAGAAAACAAAAATGGAGATCAACCGATGGGATTAAAGCGTAAAGCAAACAAAAGACGATTAACTGATAAGTAATTAAAAAATAAAGTCAAGTCAAATTAAATCAAACAAAAGAAAAAAGTATGACTGTTAAATAGTAAAACTAAAAACAAAATAAAGGAACTCAATTAAAACAAAAAAAAACAAAAAAGTAGATAATGACACTGGCCGACAAAATAAAATTGGAAAAATGTATGCTTGGTGAAATGCGTTGGTACTTATGTAATTTTATCTGGAGTTTACGATGGTGACCTTGAAAGTGACATAAGACGTCCAATTGTTGAGATACAGTGACCGGCAGAAAGTTGGCTACATACGGGAAAAAACTTTATTCTTGATTTCTCATAAAAATTTATTCTTTATGAAAGTTCCTGCATCTTTCCAAACTTAAGATGCATGTATCAAAATTTGAATACCTCCTGTTATATACTGAGGAAATAAAAATATTTGAAATCGACATAAGAGTAAAGTACCTTTATTTTCCACGCTACGTGGAAATTTTATTCGAAAAAGTTATTCATAATTATTATAAGATCTCAAATATGAAATAATGACTGTCTACGATGAAAAAGAATATCACGTATTTTTCATTTTTTGCGTACCAACGTGTCGTAGAATTTTGAATGTGTAGAGCTAAACGTTTCTTCAAGTTTGACATGGACATACTCTGAGATTTGTCTTGTGCTCAACTATCAACTAGAAATTATCATTAATAACATTGATACCCTAAAAATCACAATTTTTTTATAACCAATTTTTTCCATCGTAGGTAATGATGATTTCATATTTGAAATCTCATAATAGTTCTGAGTAACTTTTCTAAATCTAAAAATAAAGGTACTTTACCCTTATGACGATTTCAAAAATTTTGATTTCCTTGGTATATGATAAGAGATTTTCAAATTTTGATACATGCATCTTAAGTTTGGGACGATGCAGGAGCTTTCATAAACAATAAAGTTTTCTGAGAAATCAATAATAAAGAATTTTCCCATGTGTTGCCAACTTTCTGCCGGTCACCGTATAAAAACAGTCACGATACGTATATTTTTGCATATAAAACAAATTATAAGTATAACAAATGAGCACAAAAACTTGTTGCTTGAATTTGTACGAATGCTCAGTGCGACAACCATGTTGACCAAACCACGGACAAAAGATGTAAGGTGTAATTATTTGTACACACATTTGACAACAATATTAATTAGTGTCGTGTGCGTTCCAACAGTGTTGTTCCTTTACACGTAAATAATGTCGTTGTTTCATATAAAGATAATGTGTAGACAATGGAAACAACGTAGATAATGTAGACTTTGAAGAAAATGTAGAAAATCCTTGTTCGTTGATATTCACAGTTGAGGGAGGTTATTTTGTTCTACCGTGCAAGTTACCAAAAATATTTTCCTTATAAACTACTTTAAATGAATTAACAACGTTATAATATGCTGCGTCCAATTAGATACAAAAACGAAACACTAAGAACTTTAATAATTAGACGTTAATAAAAAAAGAAATTAGTTTTAATTTAGTTGTTACTTTTACTTTTATTCCGGACAATTTGTATTGATGTTACCTTTTTGTTTCTCTTGACGACTTGTTTCTCTTGACAACTTGTTTATTTACTTTTTTCATTCTTGATGAAGCTATCAATCGATAGCGAAACGTTGAGTCCTTTTCCATTTATATTCTGTCCGATTATAAATTAAAAACTAGTAATTGACAATATTTTTTTTCTAAGTTACAATTAAGAGTCAAAGATAAGAGTCTGCATAAAAAGATCTATTTTAGACGATCTCTAATGAGGAACATAATTATTAATAAATTTTGTTTGAAAACTTTTTCTGTAAAATCAAAAATAACAAAGCTACATATATCCATTTAACCACAGATAAGGAAATCATTTTTTCTAAATATTTAATTAGCCAAGAAAAAAAAGAAATACCTAAATAAAATTATAAGTGGTACTCTAAAATCCACCCGACATACTTGGCTGCATGTTTTAGCAAATATTGCACCTCATAGTTTATGAAGAAAGAAAGCTATGAAACGTGACTGGGATTTGTATCAAATGTTGTCTGGTCAATTTCCTAGCAACAGAGACCTAAAAAATATTCCTCCTGATAAGCTAAACTCGCGTAAGCCACTATGAAAGGAGGAATTTTTACATCGATCTTTTTCTGTTTCTGAAGCGTGGAAAGTTCATTGGCTACAAAATCAAGTTTTCAATCAAAACTTAATTGTGGATCCAACTCAGACGGGAAAAATTTGGAGTAAATTAAATCGTATTCGAACAGGACATGGCCGATGCAATGATACGCTTTACAGGTGGAATATTATCGAAAGTCCAATTTGCGAGTGTGGAAAGTATCGCGAAACGATTCCTCATGTCGTGGAAGATTGCGACATAACTAAATTTCAATATGGTTTTATAGAGTTACATCAAGTCATTCCTGAAGCCTGACAGTGGTTGCTGGACATCAAGAGTTTATAAACTTAAATTTACTTATTGTTTTATAATTTCGCCTATTTATTTAATTATTGTATACTACTGTTTTTATTTCACACGAATATATATAGGTACCGTATGTCCGTCTGACATTATGACCTAGTGATTAACATGGAGGAACAGAAATAGTTTTATACCATCTGCCTGAATAATGCTGCAATTCTGCGCACTATCGTAACCATCGTAACATATATACATTGTATGTATTTAAATGGCTCTCTAAGGCCCAGTTTTACAATGATGGTTTAACTTTGAGCCGAAGCTTAAATCCTTGACAACTATTATTGAAATAATCGTAGCTAAGGGTTTAAATCTCAGCTCAAAGTTGAGCCGCATTTGTAAAACTGGACCTAACACCTTACAGGCTTACGATCGGGCTCATAATTGCAGTATAAATTTATATGAGTACATAGGATATAGTCAGAAAGACCATAAAATTTAAAACATTTTAATACCAAATTTGCTGGATTTTAGCCGTTAATTTTTTGTAAATTAAGAAAAAAGCAATAATTTTTTTTTTATTTGGCCTTAACAATGTGTTTTAATCAAAGTTGTAAGTGATTCTCATGGTCAAGTGGGTAGTGCTGAGTTTGATCGAATTACATAACTGTCAGGTTGCGATGTCAAACCCAGACCACGACATTTTTTCATAATTTTTTTAAAGCTTGAAGTTCTTTTTAAAAATGCATCAGAACAAGTTTCTTCTTTTTTTTTTCACATACTTTATTTAATTAGAAAAATATTACGTTAAAAATATTTTTTTAAATATTTTCTGCTTCGGATTTGGACGTGCTACCTCTCGACAAAAAACGACAAAATTCGTTGCAACTTCGCCGCTAACTGCCTGGCCACACACGCACGTAGTATATTTTTCGTTTCTGATCAGACTGTTAAGCGTGCAAAATAAAAATTATTTCCTTTTCTCATTATTTTTAAGTAATTAACAGTTATAGTATCATACATTTAATATCAAAATATTTCAAATGTCCAAGTCTTTCTGACTGCAACCTTCATATTCATACGAATTTATTGAGGAAGATAATATAAATTAATTTCAGTTTTCTCATGTCCTATGTCCTAAATGGCAGACGGACATACGGTATATCACCACTAACATTATTGTAAACACTCCCCATATACTATTGTTTCTGGTTACTACCATTTTAACATTACGTTAACGTTACCATTAACGATAAAATAGATAAAGATAAAATAGCGACATCTTACGATCGCTTTTTGACCACATCATTAACGTTAACACTATTGTAAAAGGGCAGTAACTCGCCTACTCTGATGAGAAAACCGGATGAACGGCAAGTATGCCTGAAGGAAAAAGAAGTTGTCGGCGGTTTGGTTACTTTTTGGAATCGTAAGATGGCAAAGTCGTGATTTCGAATTGGCTCTTCGGGTACTTCCACAATTAGACTTAACACCGCCTAACATCCCTTAACAAAAAAAATAATTAATACAGTTCAATACTTACAACTGAAATCATTTGCAGAGCATTCACGCAAAATTGGATAAGTCCAAAATTACGAGTTAGACATGGAATCAGGGGTTTGTTATTGAGCTGCATTTTCTGTCTGGTAGGGCCTGATTAATTATCTTCTGACATATCAAGATATACTTCACGAGAATTGAATGAATTAGGCCTCACCAGAAGTGTAAGTAAATAAACTCTTGATTCCAAGTCTAACTCAAAGTTTGTCGTTTTTATCTTATCAAGTTTTGCGTGAATACTCTTCATTTGAAAGACCGCTGTGAGCAAAACAAAGGCCAATTTTGACATGCCAATTTCAATCTCCAAAACAAAGGCCAGTATTGCAAAATAAAGGCCGCTGTGTGCAAATGAAAGATATTATTAAGGCAATACACATTATCTGTAACTAATCAATTTATCTGTAACTTTTTTTATAAACAATGGTTAAGTAAAATAAATACATTTTCTTGGTAATACTTTGATTTTTATTGTGGCAATACAGTTTATCTGTAACTAAACAGTGGTTTTTATCATTTGAATTTCAATAGTATGTATTTAGTTTATAAATCATCCCTATCGTCGGTAGATATCTAAACACAATAAACGTTTCGCATAAACTCAAAAACACAACAGCCAGACAAAAATGAGCAGACCAACAAAGAAGCACACAAATTTCGTTTCCGAGCCGATTGGCAATAAACCTGTTACAAATTTGCCTGGGGTGGGCCAAGTTTATGGTGAACGTTTGGTGGCACAAGGCTACTCAACGGTAAAGGACACTGTCATTTGGTTTGTCCAAAACACAAGTTTTTTCTTTATTTTAGGCTTTAAGTGTACTGGGAGAGTTTTTAGACAGAGAAGATAAATCAGATTTCCAATCTTGGCTGAGCGATGTTGCCCGTATGAAATCTAACTATTCTTCAGCGTGTTATAATAGCTTGAAAGAGTGGTCAAATAACCACATGTGAAATATTAAAGTATAGGTACTATGAGTTCTTTTTAACTCTACAATGTTTATGTTTAATTTTAGAAAAAGCGGGTCAATGCATTGCAGACTGCCTTTGATGAAATAAGATGAGTTTCAATCAAGGAGTATTAACATTTAGGAATATTTTTTTAAAGTAAAACATAACCGTTCTAAATATCCTCCTTCACGTTTTAATTAATGATAATGGGCCGTACTCTCATCTCATGATTAGAGTTGTCTCTAACTAAAGCCGTGATTAAAATAAACATAAACGATGTAGCTTTTTGCGAATTTAATGAGTAAGAGAGTGAGAGAAAATTTAATCACGGCGTTGCTAAATTAAAGACGAGGTGAGAATGCGGGCCGATGATATCTGTTTTATTGAAGCTTATTTGCATATCGTCGACTTCATATAAAAAGTGCGTAACTCCAAAATTACATTTACAGGAAACCTAAAAAACTGATTTAAAGCAAGAATGCTTACTCAAAGTAGAATTTATTAAGTATGATTTTAGTTACCGCAGTGGAGGTCTTTTGAATAATCATATTTGAGCAAACATTCTTTGTTTTGCTTTAAATCATTTTCTTACATCTTTATGGACTTAAACAAAATTATTTTTTGCTATTTTTTACTGTTTTTACTATATGTATTTAATTTTTTTGTGAAAGTTTACTTTTTATGATGTACAAACAGCTATTATCAACAATGTACTACAAAAAGCGTCACTTTTAATTAATTTCTAATTACTTCAAACCAACCGGCTAAAACTCAGAGGGTGGTTTAAACGATAGATTTCGACCCGTACTTTAATATTCTGCAAACAGAATTTTTATGCAAGTGCGGAATGGAAAGTTATGAACATTTAAAGTTGGTTTGTGCGTCACTTTTAATTAATTTCTAATTACTTCAAATCAACCGGCTAAAACTCAGAGGGTAGTTTAAACGATAGATTTCGATACGTGCTTTCATTATCTGCAAACAGAATTTTTATGCAAGTGCGCAATGGAAAGTTATGAACATTTGAAGTTGGTCTGTGCGTCACTTTTAATTCATTTCTAATTACTTCAAACCAACCGGCTAAAACTCAGAGGGTGGTTTAAACGATAGATTTCGATCCGTACTTTAATATTCTGCAAACAGAATTTTTATGCAAGTTATCTGAGAAAAGTTATGAACATTTGAAATTGGTACCGTTTCATTGCTCCGAGCGCCACTTTTAATTAATTTCTAATTACTTCAAATCAACCGGCTAAAACTTTCTGAAGGCACTATTAAACAGATATGTATGTTTACTTTATGACTACGTGAAAATTTTCAGTGAAAGCAATTGTTTTGGTGCGATATATGAATAATGACTTATGCTGGTTTAAATAGTCATAGTTAACTTAATATCAAATATTTTTTCAGTTTCTTCATATGAGGGGAATCTACACATTATACTCTTTGTAATAGATTGAATATTATTGATCTGTGATCGTTATTTTAGCGGTGGCAGCGTTTTGAAATTTCATAATTTTATTGCTGGAATTTTATTGCTAACTTCTCATCGGTGATAATTTGACATTAGTGTTAGGCATCGGCGTAAGATGTAAGTTTAATTTTTATGAGTCCGCATTTCAAATGACTTTTGATGTGATTGAAATACATTTCAAACACCATACGTGTGTAGAGTTAAAGAAAATTTAAAATATAGGATTTCAGAAACGAAAAATGAAATTCCAAGAGTTTTCGATGGCGCTAAATCAAAATCAGATAACGCCGTTACTGTACTTTCGCAGTTATTATAGAATAAATTGATAAAATATAGTACTGTCAGTGGTGGCTTTAGGGGCAGGCGAATCGGGTAACCGCCCGAGGTCCCGTGTTTTCAGGGGCCCGGAACATCTACAATATGTGCATTTTTCAATTTTTTAACCCACGAATAGTCAATCATAGAAGAAAAAAAGAAAAAATGAAATTCATTACGCGAAAAAACAAAAGTTTTATTAAGATTAATTGATTATATAAAAAATTGAATAAAATAAAGTCAAATAAGGAATAAAATAATAAATGATGTTTATTTTAGATTAACGAATTTTGTACTATTAAAGAAAAAAAACTATAAATAAAAAATAAAAAAAGTCAAATTGAATAAAAGAGAAAATAAAAGTAACGATCAATCGACGGGATTAAAGTGTAAAGCAATCACAAGACGATCAAATGATAATCGAAAACAAAATCATGTCAAATAAAATCAAACAAAAGAAAAATATGACAGTTAAAGAATAAAAACAAAACAAAGGAACTCGATTAAAAGAAGAAACAAAGGTCGATCAATTGATTATATCAAACGATTATTCAAAACGAAAACGATTAGTGACTAGTTAATAAACAACAAAAAACGATCGATAATGAAAATAAAACTAAAATAAAAATCTTGAACATTAACGAATCTTTAACCGAAAGTTTGGATAAAATCAAATCGAATTAGGAAAAGAGAAGAAACGATCGGTTTACTGTCGCTGACGCCGCCAAAAAAATGGACACTTTTTGACGTAGCACTAGGTACAACGACGCTCATCATAAATGTTACCATTTGACAGTTTCGTAGCCCTTACGCTGAATTTTCAGGGTGTGGTTCGCATACAGGAGTATCGTTTAAATTGACCGTCGTAATACGTTTTATTTGTAATTAAACGCTGCGCTGGTTGCTTGTTATTTAAATTTCAACAGCACGCATTTTCTGTATGAATCATCCCTATCGTTGGTAGAAACATAAACATAGCAAACGTTTCGCTCGCAAAACTCACAATCAGTAACACACAGCCAGCCGAACGATGAGCAGCACAACACAGAAGCACAGAAATTTTGTTTCCGAGCCGATCGGCAGCAAACTTGTTACAAATTTGCCCGGGGTGGGTCAAGTTTATGGTGAACGATTGGCGGCACGAGGCTACGAAAGGGTAAAGAAGTCTGTCAT
This sequence comes from Prosopocoilus inquinatus, assembly GCA_036172665.1. NCBI lineage: Eukaryota > Metazoa > Arthropoda > Insecta > Coleoptera > Lucanidae > Prosopocoilus > Prosopocoilus inquinatus. The sequence continues at coordinate 25,986,347 of CM069876.1, read as the reverse complement.
TTAATTTGTCAAATAAATATAATTTTTTCTTTGTTTCAGGCTTCAAGCGTACTGGGACAGTATTTAGTCATGGGAGGAGATAAACGAGCTTTCCAATCTTGGATGAGCGAAACTGCCCATGTGAAACCAAAGGATTCTTTAGCATGTTACAATAGCTTGAAAGAGTGGTCGGATAACAACATGTAAAGTACAAATTATAATATTTAGACAGGAAAGTAATTGCTGGCGCCTACGAGACGGGTAGTTCGTTTTCATTGACCTTGGTGACTTAACTTACATAACGCTGCACTATTCAGAATTAAGAAGTAAAAGAAATAATCATAGATATACAACATGCTTAATCAATTCTTTTATGTTGCAGCGGCTTTTCTTTATAAATTAAATAATTTCATTTTTATTTTTGGTCCTTTTTGAACCGCTATCTATTTCGCGATTTTCACGCGAAAGTGGCGCTTAAGTAATATCCTGTCTAAATCTTTTAATGTAAGCACAAAAACCCAAAACGTAAAATGTAAAACCGGGTACAGACCTGCGAGCCGAGCGGCTCATGAGCCGCTCAACTCGCAGATGTGGACGAGGTTTTTTTTTAATAATCGCGTACAAACTTGCGAGCTGAGCGGCTCATGAGCCGCTCAGCTCGTAGGTGTGTACCCGGCTTAATAGGAGTAATTATGTTATTGTACATTTCATATGATGCCTCTACTATAAAAGAAGATAGTTATTTACATCAATTTGTGGAATGAAGTCAATTATAGCCAGCAAAATAATGATAAATAATTATTTGGGCATCTAGGAATATGCATCGTATGCATATTATTTGAAATTCTAAAAACACTTCGTATGACTATCTTATTTCGTGAGGGCGGCCATAATTAGCAATTTTTTCATATTATTTACACTAAATAATTAAATATTTTTATTGTACTGAATAAATCTTAAATAAAGTATTTTTCAAAGTGTTTGTATTGTCAATATTTTAGGAACAACAGATTCAAAATTAATACAATCGATGAAAGAAAAGACAAACAGACAGACAGACGTTTTATCAATTTTTTAGATCGCCCAACGTATGTATGTACAGTCGAGATCAAGCTAATGGACTTCAACTGACAGTTTTGTAACCCCTACTACGAGCGTCACCAAGGGCGCAGTTAGCTTACATCGGTCTCGATTAGGATGATAGCGACTGTAGATACGTTGGGCGATCTAAAATAATTGATGATATATATCAATATAAATAAGTATTAGGTTTCAGTTCCATTGAAACTTGTTTCAACATGATATGCGATAAAATGATAAAAATTCTTTAATTGCAAGATTTTGTTGAATAAACGATAATCATATCACTGTTTATGTAGACAATGTTGTTATCTAAATTAAATTTTAAGCGTGTATTTTCATATTAACCGATTTAAAACGATTTTTATTCTTTATAAGTTCGCTGATTCGAAAAAGCAGTTGAATCGATTCACCGATTTGAAAAAATTGAATCGATTCAAGAAAAAATTAATCGAATTGATTAATTACTTCTTGAATCGCGCAGGCCTAGTCAGCGTATCCGATTCAATAATTTTGGAGGCTTTGGAATGTTGGCTAATAAAGTTAGGTTAGGTCGATTACGATTTTTCTCAGGCTCGTTTTCTGCTCGCTATTTACTCCTCCAGTCCTCCATGTCGGGTTTTTATGTTGTTACTGCTCAGAAAAATTACGCAAAACTATAACACGAATCATTTTTGATAGTTTCTCAAAGTTTAAGTTTTAACTTGAGTAAACTGTTATAAAAGCAATCAATTTTTTATGAAAATATTTGGTTCATACACAAAGCCACAGCCAGACTAAGAATTTCAGAATTCAGGGGAGGCTTATTATAGTACAAGGCAGGTTCTATAAATTTTTAAAATATTTTCATGTCAAGTTGGGCCATCGTAGGGCAGGAGCCCGTTCAGGAACTTTACCCCAGACTGAGAGTAAGGTGAGAGGCGGTTAAGGATAGGAAACTCGACGTTTCTGACCGGTATGACAAAGAGCAGAAGTACAAATGTCAAATAGAAATCAACAAAAACAAGATAAGAGTAACATTTAAAAGGAAGTGAGAAAGATGCAAAGCAATGCCTTTTCTTGTAGTACCACTTTTTACCTGTTTTATTATGGAATCATATTTTATTTTTATTGGTACTTAATGTAATTGTTGTTATTAATAGCAAGCTCGTTTATATCGTGTTTAATATTTTTCCATTGTTATTTATCGCAGGCTGAGAACAATCATTTACTTAAAACGTTTCATATTTATATCAATGCCGGCTTTTCAGGGTATGCGTCACCTACTCTAACATTTTATAAAGAATTAAGTATTATATTTAATATTAATTACAAATAACCCATTGTTTATTTTTATGTTGATATTTTTGTCAAACAGGTAATAGCGGTCCACTTTTGGACGAATCCTAAGTTGCATTTCTGAACGGTTCCTTCGTTGCATATGATGTGGTTGGTCGGTAGCGGTAAAAAATAAGCGAAATAAAATTTTTCGCCTTAAATCCTCATGAAAGTATCACGCGATTAATATGTTTATCTCTTTCTATCCCAGTGCCAGACTGACTTATAGTAAAAAGAATAAGTACGATGTTAGGCGACAGATCGTGTCGCCTCGGGCTATTCGGAAATATTCGTTCAAGAAACGTTTCAGTTTGGTTATTCCCATAATTTACGTTTGAATTAGCTTAAATATTGTGAGTATTATTATAATTTATTATTATTGTTATGGAGCATGGATGTCCCGTATGAAATTATAGGTACTTTTTTGAAATGTCCTTTTCACAGAAATATTTTTTTTCGGGTAGACAAAATTAATATTTTAATGCGGATAAAAGAGTTCAATTATTTCCTCGTTTGTTTAAGACTACTTAGTATGAAAATCATAAATGGTTGTGTGGAAACAATTTTAAAAAGGCACTTTTTTGACATAAATAATAGGTACATTACGTACATACGTTTTAGATGACTTAGGTTGCCGTAAGTCACCTGCGTCAACGAAATGTGTATTCGTTTTAGATTTTCTCCATGCGGTATTTGACATTGGCATATTCGTTTTAATTGCCACTGCGGCAGTTGTTGACGCAATGTGCACCTACTCCAGAGTAGGGTTTAGTTGCGTCAACACCAAAGTATTGTTTACTTAACCTTAATTTAATTATTTTTCAGGAAGGTCGGTGTTCATCACACAGAAAAATCTTTGTTTGAATACAGTCGATCCATTTATTTATTTGAATGATGCACACTTTACATTAATTCAGACAGTTTCTTGTTGATTCAAACATTTTTTTTTACTTGAATAGAATACATAATGGCTTTTCTTTTAAATAAATGAATGCATTGAACGTACCCAAACGAAAATTATGTTGATTTAACACTTTTCTTTTCTCTGGGTACAACTTGCCCATCACAAACTATTCGTTTTAGATCAATTTCTGATGCAACCATAACTTGACCTAGATGGGCATCAGCTACTTGACGATGACGCTATTGTGGCAAACCCAGTATTTCTAAAACGAATATACCTATTATTCTTTTATCAAATGTCAGACAAATTGCTTGGATAACGATGAAGTTAACAAAAAAATAGAATTCTCTTAACATACTTAATAGACGTAAGAGTAACTTTGGCAAAACAAGCGCTCTCATTTCGAGATGGAGATGAAAGTAAAAGATTTATTTGTGCTAGCAATTTTATTAAAAGAAATTAATTTATAAAACTTAAGTATGTACAGTCGCGAGCATTAAATTTTGGTCGTCAATGTCAATCAAAACGTTAATTTCTGCAAAGTAAAAAAAGTAGACGTCCAGTTTTGACAACCAATAACGACCAAAAATTATTGCTCGCGACTGGTCCTTTAACTATTTCCTTTTCACTCTGTCGCCTACCCTGGATCATTAGCCACGAGCCGCCACTGATTTATATCATATGCAGATACATTTCCAGTTTTATTTAATATAAAATAATGCAACTGCGCATGTCGGGTAACTTTTCTCGCACTATCGTAGTGAGTTGAAAAAGATCACTCTTAGGTAATATCTGAGATGGAATTTGCAATCGTGCAATCGTTTGCACCGGTAGAATCACGGAACGCACCCGGTGCATTGGGCGTATTGCCCGGTTGCCTACATTTACATGACATAACAAATGCTTCAAAATGACACCAAACATAATATATTTTGTACGGACTATTGCTAGACAATTAATTTGTAATGTTAATTTTAAAAACTTACTCATTTTGTTCAGATTTTAAGCTATAAAGCTTTCGCTTAACCTTAAAAGTTTAATATTTAGCTATTCACCACACACTATAAAACATTAAACTTGTAAACCACCTGCAAACAATTAAATAATATCAAGATAAAATTATTTCCCATTCGATTTGCGCGGGAAATTTAAATTTTTTAATGCACCCGGTACATTCATGTATGCACCCATGTAGGTGCTTTCAATGCACCGGATTGATTCCCTGGCCCATCTCTAGTAATATCAGCAATATCCAAATGAATTTTTGAACGAGTTCCCTGGGTAACATTTTATAGTTTATGAACGTCGTTTACTTGAGTAATAAAGGTGACGTTTCTGAACTCACTCCAGGCTTAAAACTTTCTAGAGGAGACCCAGCCTCCCATGTCTCATATCTAACAAATAACACTCTGGGAGGATAATGTCTGCTTTAAATGCACGCAGCGCATGCACGATATAATTTAATTCCATATTTAAAAGTAATTAGTTTATTTCATAAGTTTTTTTCACTGTAGCATCAGAAAACAATGGACGAATATAAGGTCAATTTGCGCCCGCGCGGCCAGGCTTATAAATTTGGCTACACAAACTGCAAGATGACCTGCTTATTCTATTAAATGTATTTTGTTTGATTTTTGTTTTAAAATTATGTTTATTTTTCTATGACCAAAGGCTTCAAGAGCTTTTTTGTTGTGATTTTCTTATTTATAACATTTTCATTGAATATTTTAAAAATTAATTCAGTTGAAAGCAAAAAATAATAAACAAAAAAAGTTTTCTGTAATTTTTTTTCTCAAATTGGTATTGTTTAAATACGACTTGTTGATTTGAAAGCTTCCAAAATATTGAAATGTCATCTATCGTATTTAAGCAATGTCCAATTACAGGAAACTGTTTTTGTCCTCATTTTTTTATGTCGCCCATGGTACAGCTGGTACAGTTATGTTCTTTGAAAACTGGTACCCTTTAACAATAAGGTTTTTTCGCGACTGACCGGTTATGAGTAGCATGGTTAGCAGTAGTGACGTCACGGTTATGAGAATACGTCATGGTTAGTAAGATTCCCCAAAATAAAACAGTTACGGTTACTGACTTTGAAGAGGTTGTATTTTAAAATTTGACAACAGTCCAACCATGAATTCTGTATTTAACAGTTACAGAAAAAAGTTCTGATTGGATCAAGTTGATGTTAGCTTACGGAACCACATATCTCCGCAGAATTCACTGAATAAGAGAGAGACAACAACGTTACACAACACACAACTCTCTGATCGAGTTAGGAAAATAGTAACTGCAGTAACATACGTGACGTCATATCAACAGTTACCGGTAACTTTTAACGAAAATGCAGTGGTTACTTATTTCGCCTAACCACACGTAACCGGTTAGTCGCGAAAAATTGGTAAACGTTTTGGTGGTGTAAACTGATCCTAAACCAAAAGTTTCTAAACGTCTAAATTACGCTGAATCTGCTACGGATTTGTCAAATTTGACACTGTCATCAAAACGATACATTTTGAATTTTTGACATTTACGTCGATTTTCACTGTACCAGTTTTCAAGGGCCGCAACTGTTATCATGAGCGACATAAAAAATGCTTTAATGTACGTGGGTTTTTCAGAAAACTGTTGCTATAGTAACGTTAATATAACAAGCTAATTGTTTAACTATGATCATATTGCTATCATTTACGCTAATAAAAAAATATAAAATCACTGCTAAAACTTGTCTCAATCTATTATATCGTCAGTGGTACACCTATCAGAAATGTTTGAAATGTGACTTATGACTCATAGAATAAGTTTTTACTTTTCAGCGCTAGTGAATATTTTTAGAAATCAATAAAATATGCATATCTGTATATTTGTTTGTTAACAGAAATATTAATTTTGACTGTAGGCTTCAAGTACGCTTTAAAAAACAGGCGGCTATGGCGTGTTAGCGCTGTGCGCCGTTGCTTTGCAATCTCTGCAAACCCTGTAGCTACGCCACTGAAGTTACATCAGGTTGGTACTTTAATAAAAGAACTCTACAGTTGGCGACGTATATCTGCAATTTGAAAATTCATGTTTAGGTTAGGTTGGGGATGTTATGAATGAAGTTTATTTTCTAGATATTATTAACACCAAGTATATATATTTTTTAACTACAAAACCTACACATTCCATGGACCTCGTTTGCTTAACTACAAAACCCGGACAGGTTAATGGTAAGTTTATTTATGAAAGTTAGTTGTATGATCCGATGACCAATTTTGAATTATGTATTTGTTGTTGCTTTTGATTTAGATCAAAATTTAAACGTAGGTCAAGGTGACAACATTTTCATGAAACTAGTTCCCTAATGTATTAACATAAATACTATTACAATCATGTAACATATTTTTCAAGTTCAAAACAGTTTTATGGTAGTTTTCTCATAATTAAAAAGGCAAATCTAAAGCAGAACATCTGAGAAAATACAGTCTGACACGTACACTCAACCTATCAATATCATTTAATAATCTTTGAAACCATCAAATACTATTTTTGATAGTTTCGAAACTATAAAATAACAATGAAACGTTGAGTGTTCTTTCCAGTGTTCATTTAAAGATTAAAAACTACTTTAATAATAATAATACCTTTATTTCCTCTGCTACAATGGGATTATAGATATATCTACTTAATGGAGTACAAAAGTATAGAGAAAATGGGCAAACCTCAGGTGTACATGTAGAAACAACATGTACTCTGTTTTGCTAAGTAGTAAGTTAAACAATGAGATAATAATATATGAGAAAGTGAAGCGGACAACAGTATAAACCAACCATAATGCTTGGTTTATACAGTCACTAAAGCTAAAACTACAAATTAACTAAAACTAAAACTAAAATTATGCAAAAGTTTCTGTTTATACAAGCAAAAATTCCGCTTTACTTTTAGTTTTAGTTAATTTTTAGTTTTGGTGACTGTGTAAACCAAGCATAAGAATTGAAATAAATGAATTCTTAATTTTTAGTGTAGTTGTATAAACCGCTTCGTATCAGTACGGCCTTTTAATTTCTTCGTTGATAGTTATTAATGTTTAGGTATTAGTTTTAGTGACTCTTTAAACCACACTTTAATAAAAAATGACACTACTTTAACATTATTTTACTAAAGGATTATAAATTAAGGTGCATACATTGCCCTGCAAACAACATAGCTCTGAATTTTTTCTTGAATGATTGAATATTTAATCTGTAAGTCCGAAATGAAATAGCATTTGAAATATTAGGGGCTTTATATGTAAATGAGCATTTAAAATTTGATGTTTTATGTATTGGAAGGGCAAGTCTTCCTCTTAAATGTATTTTCATATTATGGACATCTGCATGTTATTTAATTATATAAATATTGAGGAGCTTTTAATATTCTAACCTTATGATACAAGCAAGAAGCTCATAGCCGGCGTCTGTTGTGCATATTTAACCAATTTACTTCAACGAGCTTATGAGAAATTCTCTGTCTGCGTCGAACACCACTTATTAACCAAAGACAACAATTTTGCAAAACTTGAATTTTTCAACGTGTCTCTTGATCAATGCAGGATCAATATATTGTACTACCATAATCAAGGCGGGATGGAACTAATGATTCACACAATAAAATTTTTGTTCTTTTGTTTAAATAATATTTACCTTTGTAGATCATTTTTAAGTTAGAATAAGCTGTACGAAAACAGTATGAAATGTGGTTTTTGAATCGAAGATCCGTGTCTAAATAGCCTAAATTCCTCGCACATTCTGTATTATTAACTAATACTCCATTTACATACAGCCTGTCCATTTTTCGAGCCCAAGCATGGGGATTTCGCTTATCTTCAGGCTTACTATAATTATAAAGCTCTAAACCGGGACAGGAGTGAGAATCGAGATAGGGCGAAGAGAAGAACAGGCTACTACCAAAAAATGTTTAATTATTTAAAAAAAAGCAGATGGATAAGGTTCCCAAAGTACCGAAAGTCCGCCGAAGCAGAAAATTACAGCTATTTTTTGTACAAGTGTCTTGTAAGGCAAATAAATCACGAGAGGAACGTTTAGTGACTTATTTACTATTAAGCCACGAGTGTAATACATAGTTTTATCCAACACTTGTTTATTATGAAGTCATAATAATGCTGATTTTGAATATATTATGAGGTCTATAAAACTCTAGTGGAATTATGAACCCATAATAAAATTCGCCCTTGCGCGTCCCTATCGTTTTAAGTTTATATGATTGTTAACCGGGACAAAATACCAAACCCGTCGGGACCAATGCCCGATACCGGGACAATCCCGGTTAAACCGGGACGTATGGTAAGCCTACTTTTTTAAGAGATATGAGGTCGATTAAATTAGACCAAAGTTGCGTATTTTCATGCTAATTAATAATCTGAAAAGCGACTTAAATTATCGCTTTTCGTTTTGAATATGTCAAGAAAAAACGAAAATTTTTCATTTTCGTTTTTATTTTTTAAATCGAAATCCTAGCTGTCAAAATTGTAGAGATAAGACTGTCAACCTTTTTTCTTATGGACTCCATATTGGATTTCCGATGCCGACAACTCGAATACAAAGACACCAATGATGAGTAGTTCTTCAATCAAACAGCAAGTATAAAAATCCTCATCGACAGAAAATTGATAGCTAGAGCCATATAAGAGTCATGTCAAAATCTTGATTGTTTCCACAGGCTTTTCGTAAAAATTAAAAATTAGGAATTTTGGTCAAAAAGTCGAATCAACCATCATGTGTGATACAGCGTTAGAATCGGAGAGAAAATCTTTATTTAGAAATGTGGAAATCCAATATGGCGTCCACAAAAAAAAGGTTGATAGTCGTATCTCTACAATTTTGACAGTTTGGACAAATGTAATGACACATTTAGATTCTCCGGAAGAAAGTACCTTAATAATGTGTAAGTTATAAATATCTAGCTTTATCGGTCTTCGATTTAAAAAATAAAAACGAAAATGAAAAATTTTCATTTTTTCTCAATATCTTCAAAACGAAAAGTAATAATTTAAGTCCCTTTTTAGATTATTAATTAACATGAAAATATGCAACTTTGGTCTAATTTAATCAACCTCGTAACTCTTAAGATAAGTGATATCCCCATGCTTGGGCTCGAAAAATGGACAGCCTGTATATTTTGACTTTAGATGAAATCGCAATTCGAGGTTTCTTGGGACCAAAAATTAATACTGGATTTTTAAGGTGCATTAACTTGCAAACAATGACTTGTTGTAAACTGTACTAACGTATTAATATCGTCATTAATCTTAGCCAATTCCTTTTCCACATTCTCAGCCAGAAAAGTGTGATACAATTGCATGTCGTCCGCGTAAAAGTGAACAGTACATGTTTTAACCACAGATACAAATTCGGCAGTATACAGTGTATAGAGTATGGGGCCAAGTATGGACCCCTGGGATATTCCGGAAGATAGCTCAAGAGGAGGGGATGTATTATTCTATTGTTCTCAATAATATTTCCATTCATTTTATTGTTCTGGCAAGCAAGTTTTAGTTTTCTTATTAATTTTAGTTTAAATTTGATTGGAGCTAGTCAAAGTTAATATATGAGAAGTTATCTCATAAGCTTGGATTTACATGCATAAAGCCCAATACCGGGTCGCGCTGGTGGGGGTGTCCGTGCGGTCTCTCGTGACGTCAGACTAGACTATTTCGATTTTGTTTGGTCGCGATCCACGGTGCATGCACAGTCGGTGCCGTTGCCATAACAACGCAACTATTCTGATGATTTTAAATGAAGCTTTAGCTTGGACGAGCGACGTAGTCCTAAGGCCCGTACGAAAAATTTCGAATCCGCCCGATATTGCATGAGGCAACTTCCCATATACTAACTTTGGGAGCTAGTAGCGGAGCGAGGGAGGGGTTTGGGGTTTAGACCCCCTCCCCCAGAAGAGTTACTTCATATATATTTTTATGCAATCGAATTGAAGTTTGATCATTTTTATTTTTTTTGCATAATTTATTTGTGGAAAACATTCCACATATTCTTCACATAAGAATAGAAAACTTCCGCAATTATATGATTTGATTATAATAGTTTAAATATCACATCAAAAAATTCAAACATAAAAAAATCGGCTGTTTGCCTACCTTAAAACTAAATAGAAATCTAATTTTGTGTACTGAGAGAATTGTTTAAATATGTTATACATTACAAGTAGATATATTACTTTTTAGGTTATTCATTTCCTTTTGGTTAAATGGTGAAATTTAAATAAAATAATATTGTTTTGCAGTCCACCTATTTAAAAGTCTTAATAAAATGAGCCGGAGTACGCACCCTAGACTTTGAAAAATATAAGATCTGTTCGTTTGTCGCATGTTTGCTGCACTAGTTTGCACTCAAAGTATTTTCATCCTGTATTAATGTATGAGGTTAGAGTAAGACACAAATAGTCCGAGTGTACACTATTGCAACAAACGTGTGACAAACGAACAGACCTATAGCTACAGTAGAACCAAATGCTTTTACCTCCACCAATACGTTAATTAATATCTAATTAAACTGTTAATTTGTAAACTGGCGTAAAAATTACTATTTTTTTATTGGAATTTATTATTATTTAGCGGTGATTTTTCTTGGAAGTTGTCATATGGGCGCCCATTTTGGAAATACCCAACCTAACCCAACCCAAAACGTCCTCCAGAAGAAATTTCTGGCTGCGCCACTGGTTGGAGCAAAGTATTCACGAAACCATTACACTCGTGCACAGAAAATTATAAATAATGGTTGAAGGCTCACTGATGAAGAATAGTTGATGTGTAAAACGAGACCATTTACATTAGGTTTTTTTTTTGCTTAAAAGTTTGAATCGTGTTTCGAATAGTTTGGACCTGAATTTTGTAGTTGATGCAACATAACACCTGACTTGAATTTTTGATTGACAGTTTATTTAAAATAACCATAATTCAATCCAAACAAGTTTTAAAAATAGAGAGATTCAAGGCAAAGAATGTCTGTTTTTGAATCAAAACACGTTTGGATCACGATTTTGTGAGCGAAAGAAAACAACTCTAATATGCAGTTTGAAATTTTCTCCCCGCAAAAGTAACTCGTGACGTCACACGAAACTTCTATCTGTCACAGTGAAGCAACAAGAAGTAAGGATCACGATTTTGTAAGCGAAAGAAAGCATCCATTGTTACATATTGGTTTAAAATTTAATTACTTATGGAACTTCAATCATATGATACTGTTAAACTGTTTTTAAGACTCAATTTCATTGATGTGTATGATATTAGCAAGTAAAATGTTTATAATCTTAAACCGGACAGAATTATGAGTGGAAAAGCACTGGCGAAGCTATCAATCGATAGTGAGTGCTTTTCCAATCATATCATCTGTCCGGTTGAAGATTATAAATTTTTTACTTACAATTTTCATCGGACAAAAGTCAACTTCATTTATAATATTAGTAATAGGAGTAATAATTACGTTGGGAATTAAACTATTTTCAAAAATATCGGGCTAGCTCAGTATAAAAAGTCTTTTAGTGACTGCTAAGCCGATATTTTTGAAAATAGTAGGATTAATAGTAGCAGTAGCTGCTGCTACCCCAATTTCGTCTTCATTCTTCAAGACTTGGAGGTGTTTAAGCTTTTAATTTTTGTCCTAATTTGTTATTACTTTTAGTAAATTTTTAGGTTTTATATTTGTTATAAGTAGACCCAGTGTTTTCAATTGAGTGCTCTAGAGCACTTTCAGAGAATTCTCATCTTTTAATTTCACGTTATAACAAAGGATGAAATGAAATAATTTGAAAAAGCCGTTAGATTCATCTCACCTTAAGATACCAAAAATCTATCTTTATTTCTTTAAAGATTTTATTTCAAAATGACAAGTTTTATTACAGGGTTTCTTAATAATTTAAACAATAAGTAATAATCACAGTATTAACAATAATGATAATCTTTACTGTAAAAGGTATGATTAGATACCCTTAAGTGCAATTAAGTTCAATTGAGTATTTCATTGCAAAATTCGACGATAAGTAAATTGTGACAATTAACGTTAGTCTTTGGAAGATAAAAATATCATTTTTATAGTCTTTGGATTGACCTTTACTTACAATAAATTTCCACAAAATTTTCGTAATTGAAGAAAGTTCAATACGAAAATTAAATTTAAATGCACTGATTTAAAGATGTACCACAAATCCAAATAAGATAAACTCTGCAAAAATAACAGAACATAATACAGTATTGGCATAATTCGTCTAAAACATACAAACATACAATTTATTAGGGTCCGGCTGTAACACTATGAATGATTAAAATTTGAAAAGCAGATTTTGGCATCTTTGCAAAAAGTGAGAGTCTTAAAAAAAAGTTACCAAAGCCAAACTCGTTTTTTTGTTTTTGTTTTGGAGTTATGACGTTTCGCACCAACTCGAAAACTTATCTAAGATTTAACACAGACATTTTTAGATAGAGCGGGGCCTTTGTCTAATGAAATTTAATTAAATAGTTAGAAATTTGGCACTTGTATTGATAAGATAAAATCTATTGCTATTTAAAACGAAAAACATTTGCTTAATGGAATTGAAAAACATTCCTAGATAATTTAGATGTGTAAAACAGTTCGAGGAAGACCGTTTCAATTTCTACACATATTATTACAGGAGCGAAAAGATTGGGAGAACAAGACACTTATTGCATTCCGAACAAAACAAACCACGAACTACTTGCACATTCAAAAGAAAACAGGATTACAACCAAAAGAAAATGCACGTCGGATTTAACTTCAAATTCTTTCATGTCAAAGAATGGCTCTCTTAGAAATTCCAAACTGATGTTAAATAAAAGATGCAAATCGAACGTAAACATATTAAACAAAGAAAATGTTTTAAATGAAATCGATCCAAATGTTGAGTACGATGCATTTAAAAGCCATATAGATAACGTTGTAAATAGTGGAAGTGAGAAAGATTGCAGAAGTAGCACACAAAAAAATTGTAGCCCTAACGTAAAGAAGTCACAAAAGACAAGAGCAGATGAAAGTTGGAGTGAAATTTGTTCTGGCACCTTTTCAAACATAGGGGAATTAAGTCCGAATGTATTTTATTCGAGAGATAGAAGCGGCATAACTGCATCGCAAAGAAATTCTAATAATGCTAAAGCTTTAAGTGTGGTTGAAGATTCAGTAATCCAAAAGGAATTTGAAGAGGCATTTATAGGGCTTGACTCCACGGATTGCGAGGAAAATAAAGCAATAAACCATCGTTTTTTATCAAACACTTCGGACAATTCTGCTTTTACTTATAGCACCATGAGTAAAAGTAAAATCCTGGAGGGAAATTCCTTTATGGAAGCGGCGAAGAACTGGATTTCAGTTTCAAGTGAAAGCGACCTGCAAGATGAAGAAGACAAAGAAAACTTACATGTGGAGAAAACTCAACCCCTTGAAAAACAATTGGAGGATAACACTTTCTGCAAGGAAATAGAAGTGATTTTTCAATCATCTCAATACAGAAAGGATGTGCAGTTACTTTTTGATACAATTGAAAATTCTGTTTGCGCATTAGGATCCCATCAAAATTTAACTCTGTCTGATAATCAGAATAGTAAAGGTGATTTGATGGGTTCTAATTTTAAGGTCTCGCAATTTTTAACCGATAAGTTACTCGAAGGTAAATTAGAGAGGCACGATGCAATCGATGATGTAGATTGGAACGATGATTCTTTTATAAAAAATGCCTTGCAAAATGCAACATCTCATTCGATCTTAAATACATCATCCGAAGTAGAAGAAAATTTCACGAGTATTATAAAAAAGGCCTTGCTGCAAAACGCTCAAAAGGTTGCCATGGTGCAGAGCCTTACTAACGCAACCGTCCTTTGCACACAAACTGTTTTCGTTGAATTAGGCAGTTTTTATGGTTTGCCTGAGAAAGTTAAGGGCTTGATGAAGGCGTATCGTGGAATAGAAAGTTTATATGGTAAAGAGACTCGTAGCTGTGTATAAATTCCATCATAGTTCAAGCGAATGTGATTTTCAGATTGGCAGAATGAATGTTTAACTCTACCCGCAATCCAGTTACGCAAGAACTTAGTTTATGCATTACCTACGAGCGGGGGCAAAACTTTGGTCGCAGAGATCTTAATACTTAGGGAAATTATGTGTAGAAAAAAGAATGCTCTGTTTGTGCTACCTTTTGTAGCCATTGTACAAGAGAAAGTAAGATATTGTTGTTTTACATTTTTATTATTTGCTGATATAAACAATAACCTTATTACATAATCAACAAATTTTTAGGTCTGGGGTTTATCTCCATTTGCTGTCGCTTTAGATTTTCTAGTCGAAGAATACGCTGCCGGTAAAGGGAGCTATCCACCAAGAAAACGCAGACGAAAGAACTCAGTTTACGTGGCCACCATAGAAAAAGCTTTAGGTCTTGTAAACAGTCTTATCGATACTGGAAGGCTGGATGAGTTAGGTTTGGTCGTCATAGATGAACTTCACTTAATTGGTGATCAAAGCAGAGGGCCAACGTTGGAAGCTCTTCTGACGAAACTGAGATTCATCAAAGGTAAATGTTATATTAAAACTGAATGTAAAGCTTACATTTAACTTTTAGGGGAAATCCAGATTGTTGGAATGAGTGCTACAATCGGCAACCTTCAAGAAATCTGTCAGTTTTTGGACGCCGACATTTTCACTCAAGACTTTAGGCCAGTTGAACTCGTCGAATATGTCAAGTGCGAAAACGAGCTCGTTAAAATTAATTGGAATGCTAAAGATGAAAGTGAGCTTTACACTTTTGTTAAGAACGTCGACTATGGAGTACGTGTATTAAAGATTTAATTAATCAGCTTCAACCATATTCAGTTTCTTACTTTTAGAATTTATAATTTGTATCAAAAAAATTCTATTTATCTTCCAGTATTCAAAATCTTTCATTACACTGGATCCAGATATGCTTGGAGGTTTAGTCATGGAGGTCGTGCCAAAAGACTCGTGCTTAATTTTCTGCTCAACAAAAAAGAACTGTGAAAACGTCGCCTATCTTCTCTCCAAAGTTATGTTTCCGTATGTATGCCTAAAAATGAAAAACTTAATTTTGTTGAAAGCATCATTTCCAGTACGCTAAGAGAACATAGAAAAGAAGAAAAAGAAACTTTAAAAAAATCATTGAGAGACGAAAGCGGTTCCCTGTGCAATGTATTGAACACTTCGATAACATTCGGTGTTGCTTACCATCATTCAGGTTAACATTTATTTGATTATTATATTTAACAAATCTGAATGGGTTCTTTTCTCTCAGGTTTAACCTCCGATGAAAGGCGTTTAATAGAAGACGGTTTTAAAGCTGGCGTGTTATGTGTTATATGTTGTACTTCTACTTTGGCTGCAGGAGTAAATCTTCCAGCTAAAAGAGTTAGTAGTTTTTTTTTTATATTCGTATAAAATTTTCGTGTTATTTTTTTTTATGCAACAGGTGATTTTAAGACAACCATACATTGGACGAGAATTCATAAATTTGTCAAAATATAAGCAGATGGTTGGTAGAGCAGGACGTGCAGGATTTGGAGAGTACGGTGAAAGTATATTGATTACCACAAGATCAGACTTACCAAAACTTACAGACTTATTGTTATCACCTATGGATCAAGCTCTTTCAAGTATGCATGAAGAAAATGGTAAAGGCTTGATGTGAGTAAAATATTTATTATTGTGCAGATTGTATAAGTACAAGGGCGTTTGGTCAAAAGGGCGCCAAATTGTGTGTAATTATTTAAGTAGACATAACTAACAATCAATTGCTAATGCGATTAAAACACATCAGAAATAATTATTTAGAAGCACCTAGTTTGTAAACTTTATTTCAGCAGAATTAGTATTTTTCAAGTACTATAAGTAAATAGGCATATTCACAAAAAAGGGCGCCAAAATGTTGTTTTTTTGCCCCGGACCTGCTGTTTAGACTCGTACAGGAATGCAAATCTGTTTTTAGGCATTTATTACTCAGTTGTATAAGCTTGGGAATTGCAAACACGAGATTGAAGTTGCAAAAAATCGCCAATCAAACTTTGTTAGGAGTACAAGAGGAAAGACTACAAGTCAACGTCAAGAAACTAACAGACAAAGCTATTACACAACTATTCAAGTTGGGTGCTCTTGAAGTAGACAAACTCATCGAGAGCAATTCGGAAAGCTTCATCCAGAATGGAAATATGTCATCGGTAAATAAACAGCTCTTCTATCCATATAACATAAATAAATAAATTGTCTTTTAAGATTTGTTTAAACAAAACTGCTAATGCAGACAGTAGCTCTTCTTTGAACAACTCGAAAGTTAAGTTGCATGTAAATATTAGTAACCAAACAGTACTTGTAATTAGTAAATTAGGTTGTGCAGCAATAAAAGGTGAGTTACATGTTTTTGTATGTAACGAAACAGACTTATAGAATGTTGTTGTAGGCGGACTGGATCTTTCCAGCGCTCATGTTCTGTATGAGGACCTTTTGCAAGCTCAAGCAAGTTTAGTTTTATTGAACTGCTTGCATTTGTTGTACTTAATTACCCCATACAGTGTGTCAGACCAAGTAACCCCATCAAAATCGCATTATTATGGATTGGTGAGTTACATATTTTATGTATGACATAATTTCTTACTAATTTGAGCATTCTCAGTTTATGCAACTACAACCAAAAGAACTACAAACAGCGCGAATCCTTGGTTTGACAGAGTCATGTGCAGTGAAGATGTTAAACAATCAAGCAATACCAGTTAGTATTTTGTTTTTCACTTTCTGCACCAGTTCAAATATTTTTATTTTGTTTCAGAAATCATCAGATAGAGTCCTCAATAGATTTTACGTGACTTTAATGTTGTATGACTTATGGAACGAAATGCCTGTGTACCAGGTGTCTGAGAAATATCAAGTATCTCGTGGCATTGTCCAAAACCTCATGACAGTGGCGGCGACTTTTGCTTCCAATGTAGTGAATTTTTGCAATGAACTGGAGGAATTTTGGGCGTTTGCGCATTTGTTAAAAGGAATGACTGAAAGACTGCAGCATTGCTGTGTGAGAGAACTCAAACAGCTAATGGAGTTACCTTCTGTTAAGCAAAACCGGGCAAAGCAACTTTATAATGCTGGTTATAAAACACTAGCTAGTGTGGCAAGAGCTGATCCAAATGATCTTGTCCAAAATGTGGATCATATGTCACGAAAGTTAGCAAATGAACTTATAGCATCAGCTAAGGTAATTGTAATTTCAGCAGTTTTTAGTTTTTGTTTTGGGGAAAGTGCTTTACAAATTTTGTTAATTCCTTTTTTTTTTTCTTGTAGTTGTTGCTGTTAGAAAAGGTGGAGAACTTACGAGAAGAAGCAGAAGATGTATTAGACGGAATAGATCAACCGAACCTAGTGAATCGAACCAATTTTGTTTAAAACTTTTGGATGTTTTAATTAAAATATGATTTCGACCAGTTGCCGAAGTCAAGTCTGTGTTAAATCAACTGATGGTTTGCTTGTGGAAACCAGCTTCAGTCTTTTTCTTACATTTTACACTACTTTGTTTATATTGTTGTTATTATATTTTGATAAAGTTTTTTTTTTCTATAACAAGTTTCAATAAAAATGTTTGAAAGTTTCTGGTCATTTCTTTCCAGGGATGTACACGCATGCTCAAAAAGGTTAGAGTTAAGGTTTCGGTTTTAATTTTAAGCTGATTTCGGTTACGGTTTCAGTTAGGGTTTTCTGTTGATTCGGGTTAGGATTTTTTAGGTTTTCAAGGGGCTCTTTAAAAAAAGGAAGAGAAGTAAATACATTATAACATTATAAAATTCTGACATTATTTTAATAAATATTAATATTTTTTGCGCTCGAAATTGTCTGAAAAAGCATTCAAATTAAATCTGCCTTTATAAATTAATCAATGAACATTTAAACATATCATTATTTCTAAACTTTACATTTTTCGTTCTTCAAACTTAAATCTTCATCCGCGCCATCTACAACGGACACAAAAATGAACACATAAAAGAGCGACATCCTACGATAGCTTTTTTTGCGAATTTTGGTCAAGTCGTTTTTGGTTTGCAATGGAAATTTCAAGCTACGTTTCTGCTGAAGAAGCCCCAAATAGGGCTGAAATAGCTTTACAGAGGCTGTTTGAGGTTTTCACTGTAATCAAAAACGATTTGCAACAATTTTTTTTACAAAAATGAACATTATAGAAACTTATTCAATAAAAAAATGAAATCTCTAAAATATAGTTTCTCTTAAATTTGTTAAGGGAATATTAACAAATCGTACTTATACAATACATCAGATCTCCTCTTATTCAAGAATAACATCTATTGTATGAAGACTAGATATTTTATTGCCTGCAATATTTTTTTTTGCCTTTTGCTTATAAACAGTAATTGGCACCCTTTTTCCTTAAATTGCGTGTGTGATTGTGATTTCAGAATCAGACAGTTTTGCCAACCGTGGCGATTTATCACCAAATGGACGATAAACGGTAGTAACCGCTTGGCTTACATTTTTTTCTAAAGCAGCAACTAGTGACCAAAATAGGGCAATTAATTTTTACGGAAAAATTAAGTTTATGGCATTTAACCGATTTTTCTAGCTTATTTTAATTTTTGCTTGCGCTGAACAAAGCTAGGTTGAGTTATATTGAGGTTAATTGGTTGAACTTCATTTAAATTGATTTTGAATTTTTCTTTAATCTCTTTACTATTAGTCTTTCTAGTAATTTTTAATCTTTTATTTTGTGTTAGATGGACTTTGGTTGATGTCATTTGGGTTGGATTGGATTGACCTTGAGATTTAGTTAACTTAATTTTAATCCATGTATAAATTTTAACATTTTTTAAAACTTTTTTCAAGTGTTTTTAAATTTCTTTTACTTGTGTAGAATGGAGTGCAGTGATATAATAAGTTGGGAGAGTTCACTTGACCTGGAGATTTGCTGAGGTTAACTTTTAATTTGCATTAAATTTTTTACTTTGGAATTAGGTTGGGTTGCCGTCGAAATTTCTTTTCAATTAATTGTCAGTATTGATTTTTTTCTATTTTTTGATTTTAAATTTTTTTGCTTGGATCGAATAGAATGGAGTTCAATCGTTGGATCGAGTTTGTTGACATTGACAATGATCGAATCTCAGTTTGATCGTTTTTTTTAAATTTTTTACTTTTAATTATTTGCATTTTAATTTTTTTGCTTCAATTGAATACAGTTTGGTCATTGAGTTGAATTCAGCTCAGGTGATTTGAGTTGTCCTTGGGATTCGTTAAACTTCATTTTCACTTTTTTTTTACTTTTAATATTTTTTTTCCATAAATTTTTAGAAAAATTTTGTGCAAATCGTTGTTGATTGCAGTGAGAACCTCGAGCAGCCTCTGGACAGCTGTTTCAGCCCTGCTTGGGGCTTCTTCAGCAGAGACGTAGCTCGACATTCCCACTGCAGACCAAAAACGACTTGCCCAATTTATTCGCAATTGCGATGTAAGAATGATGAACAGATAAAATAGCGACATCTTACTATCGCTTTTTGACCTGACATTGCAGTAGGATAGACAAATTGAAGCGGGATTTGCTCCTAATAAGTCGCCCATGTAAGGCGGCCATGCTTGCTGTCAAAGCATAATGAAAGATTTTAGAAAAATTTTTGGTCTGCAGTGGGAATGTCGAGCTACGTCTCTGTTGAAGAAGCCCCAAGCAGCGCTGAAACAGCTGTCCAGAGGCTGCTCGAGGTTCTCACTGCAATCAAAAACGATTTGCACAAAATTTTTCTAAAATCTTTCATTATGCTTTGACAGCAAGCATGGCCGCCTTGCATGGGGGACTCATTAGGAGCAAATCCCGCTTCAATTTGTCTATCCTACTGCAATGTCAGGTCAAAAAGCGATAGTAAGATGTCGCTATTTTATCTGTTCATAAATTTTTACTTGATGGACTTAGGTCGGGTTCAGTTGAATTGGGTGGACATTGAATCCCCCCAGGGAGCACAGCTAGTGAACGGGTGTGGCGCACCCGGGGTACCCGAGCTGAGTTGCCGCTATTCTTCTACTAGTCTTATGGCGGAACTCCTTACTGTATATCTATCCTATCAGGGAACTCTCTTGTTCCCGCCTCTTGATATCTTCTGATCCCGATGCTATTAGGTATCGAGGGCTAGGGATCATTCCATCTTCAGCTATTCCTTACCCAAGGAATCACACCTGGTGAGCGGGAGTGGCGCCCCGGGGTTCCCAGCTGGGTACGTGCCATTCTTCAACTAGTCTAAAAAGGCACGCACTCCTTGCTTTCACACTTTTCTATCAGAGACGCCCTGGTCTCGACCCTTACTACTTCCGGTCCCGACGCTATTAGGTATCGAGGGCTAGGGACCATTTCCCGCTTTCAGCTGTTTCTTCTTTTCTTCGGATCCATGACGACGACCGTTTGGCATTGTGTTTAAGATGAATAGGGCTGGCGCCGCGGGGCGAAACTCACCAATTTGGGGAGCGTAGCTTCCGTCGGGCCCCCGGCCGTGGCAGGCGCTTGTGAGGTGCCCACCTTGTCGGAGGGGTGGGAGCCCGGAAACCTTTTGGGAGTAAGGGCCTGGAGCCCGTGGGGATGTTTTTTCCCCCAACGGGGCATAAAGTAGTGCAGGGAGTGAACTCCCTGGAACGGGCGGAGATCCCGTCCGTTCGGGTATACCCCACTATGATTAGCCTTCACAAGTTAGGGAGCAAAGGACTTTTGGATGTTGAATTATGATGATGGGGACCCATTCCCTAAAATGGGAAACGAGGCCAAGGCACTAGGGGCAAAACAAGGTGCAGATACAGCACCGGAAAAGAAACCCATGAAATTGGGCAAGATGAAGCAGGGTGCGAGCGGGACACCACACAGTGGAACCCCATCGCCGAAGACCGAAACGAAAGGAGTAGGACACAGTGGAGGGGCGACAGCGCGAAGCTTGACCCCACCTTCAAGGACAGAGACCTCGACGGGGAAAAGGAGCCTAGGGGGTACGCCCCGGTTCGGATTTACCCAGAGAGCTGAACCTAAAAAGACGGAAAACGAGGAAATGGCGAGGGAAGAACAGGGCCCTTCTATTTCCAGGCTAGTCGTTAAGGAGACCAAAAAGCACGAGGAGAATTTGGAAGCAAGCAGGGCAAGGAAGCTGTCCATTGGAGAGCAACACCTGCTAGGAAAAAAAGTCATCAAAACCTGCGTCATGCAAAGAAGCATCTCTGTTGGAGGCGAAATCCCCAAAAAGAGAAGAGTTGAAGACACCTCAGACGATGACGTTATCGATCTGTCGAAAGAGACGAGTGTAACACAGGACAAGCCTTATAAAAGGAGAAAAAACAGCATTGTGTACACAATAATAGAGGCACATGAGCAACTCAGACAAGCTGAAAAGGTCATCGAGGAAAACCCCAACACGAAGAGAGAACTGAAGGAGTTGGTCTTGAGACTCAAAAGAGACATGGATCTCGTAAACAGAGAGTCGGTCAAGGAGTGGCTACGGACCAACCGTTGGGAAGAAGATGCTAAACTCTTCCATGATACCGAGTGCCAAACACTAACGAAGAGCACAAGGGAGGCAGCAACCCAAACTGAAGCCTGGTACAAGGCAAGTGCCAGGGTAGATCTGGCAAAGATTAAGGACCTACAGGATTGGAACAAAATTGCTGAAGAGAGGTGGCCGGAAGAAACTTTGAAAGTAACCAAGATAGAAGGCGGAAACCCTCTGCAGAAGCATCCGGAGGCTGTACAGGTCATCGTAACCGACGCAGCAGACCCTGAGATACAGAAGGACATACAGCAAAGATGCTATAGGGAGAGATTCCCAGAATTGGCAAGGGCGAGGGGAGGTTTCGAGGTCCTTGAACAGGTCACGAAAATCAGGAACCCAAATGGAATGGGGCGGGTCGACAGAAAGGCCATTAAGATTACTCTTAATGGTTCTGAAGACGACCTTTACGATAAATTGAAAATGTTGAAGGATGAAACCGAGGAGGATAGCCACATCGCTTTGTTCCACTACAAAGGGATGGACGAAGGCAAGTTCAGAAAGCTACTTGAATGGGTTTTCTACAACGAGGACAAGAAGCTGACGATCCACAAAACCGAGAAAGCCGGGGAAGATAAGGGCATTAGAAAACCTGACAGGAAGACCTGTGCCCTTGTAGTGAACAACACCAACGGCGAAACCTACAAAGACACGCTTAGCAAAATAAAGAAGGCGATTGAAGGGAATACGGCGGCAAGCGCTGTTAAGGGTCTTAGGAGTACCAAAGAGGGCAAAGTCCTAATAACCGTGGAAAAAGACCTGAAAGCCCTAGACGACCTGAAGGAAAAGATAACCGAAAACATTGACCCCCGCTCGGTTAGGAAAATTGGTAGCAAAACCTCGACGGAGATCATCCACATTAGGGGAATGGATGCTTTGGCTACCAAAAGTGACCTCGAGGAAGCGCTGCACCGGGCCTTAGGAAAGGGCGAGTGCGATATGAAAGTTGGGAAACTGAGACCGAACCTTGGAAGTACACAAGCAGCGACGGTAGTCTTAGACCAAAAAGACGCAAGGACCTTAGCAGACAGGGGAGAAGTCCAGATTGGGCTGGTACCATGTAGGGTGGAGCTCAGGACTGCGGTCCCCAGATGTCTGAAATGTTGGTCATATCAGCATTCGGCGGAAGAATGCAAAGGCCCTGACAGAACGGAATGCTGCCATAGATGCGGCCAAAAAGGGCATCTTGCAAAGAAATGTACAAACGATCCGGCCTGCCCCCTATGTGACGCAACAGGTCATACGGCTGGAGCAGGCAAGTGCCCCGCCTTCCAAACGGCTCTAAAGGAGGCAAGGAGGAGGCAAAGAAATACAAGAACAAGGGTGGCCAGAGAAATCCCTATGGTGGTAAACGAACCAAAGACCAAGAAGCTTAAGAGCCAGGAGAGAAAAGAACAAGACGAACAAGTAGAAACGGGGACCGCAAAAAGTGAGGGGGACACCCAGAAGACAAACGCCGACACGTCCACTGGTGAAGAAAGTGGAAAGGAGGAACCTGGCAAGGTACAAAATGGAGAACCGAAGGCGACAACCAGCACGGAGGGACCGGCCCTAAGGCTAAGGGGCGGTAACCAAAGTCCAGGAAAGCTTAAGAGCCAGGAGAGAAAAGAACGAGATGAACAAGCAGAAACGGAGACCGCAAAAAATGAGGACAGTCAGAAGACAAACGTCGACAGGCCCACTGGTGAAGAAAGAAGAAAGAAGAAGAAAGAAGAGGAAGAAAATGGAAAGGAGGAACATGGCAAGACACAAAATGGAGAACAACAGGCGACAACCTGCACGGAAGGACCGGCCCTAAGGCTCAGGGGCGGTAACCAAAGTCCAGGAAACAGCCTAAAACACAGGAGAAAGAGGAAACCTAAAAAACTCTTCAAAAATGGCGGGTATTAGAACGCAAAAAACCGGAATAAACACCAGAATAATGCAACTAAACACAGACCGGCACCGAGAAGCCATTGACCTCCTGATACAACTAAAATATGAACTGAACGTGGATCTGGTTGTAGGCCAAGAGCCTAGCCGTAGAGCCGTAACAAACATGAACCTGAACTGTGATACGAACTGTGATACCTTTGTCCTATTGGACAAAGGCTTTATTAATATCTGTGATAGGGGGGAGGGGTACATGATTTTAGATTTATAGCATTGTTTCGTCTTTAACTGTTACACGTCCCCAAACAAACCGATTGCAGAATTTAAAAGTTTCCTCGAAACGTTAGAAAACAAGATGCTAGCTGCAAAGAGAGAATGCATTCTGACTGGCGATTTTAACGCCAGAATGCTGGGAGCTGGAGATAGTGTCACGAACCAGAGGGGGAAAATTCTTGAGGAATGGCTGGGAACAAATGATCTGGTGGTCCTAAACCAAGGAACCACCCCTACTTTTCAGAGCATGCGCGGCAGCTCGCATATCGACCTTACCATCGCGACTCAGGGCATCGCTGGAAAGATAAAAAATTGGAGGGTAATGGAGGATCTGGAGAGTCTGAGTGACCACAAAATTATCACCTTTGACATACAGCAATTGTATGGCGCGAAGACGGAGGTAAACAAGAGGAAGGGAAGCAAAGGATGGCGAGTTACACCGCACCACCTGGAAGCGCTGGTCAGGGACTACAAGACGAGAGCTAACTGTCAAGAAGTCCTGGGACCGGATAAAATTGTCAAAGTCCTCACGGGATTATGCAACCGACACCTTGTCAGAAAGTCTGACAACCGCCGGAAAAAACCGGCCTACTGGTGGACTGAGCAAATCGCGGAATTAAGGAAAAAAGCAGTTGCCAGTAGAAGGAAAGCGACCCGCCTCCAGAGATCAGCAGACGCAAACCTGCGCCTTGATATTTGGAGGGAGTACAGACAAGACAAACTGAACCTGAAGAAAGAAATACGCAAAAGCAAGAGCAAATGCTGGGATGAACTGAGAGAGGAGTTACAAAACAACGTGTGGGGCATGGCACATAAATTGGTCATGAAAAAATTGAACCTGAAGCCAACAGATGAATACAGAGAAACTGGAAAGAGAAATACGGAAGCTTTTCCCAGAACAAAGAGAGAAAAGCTGGACCATGGGTCGAAGGAAACCACAGGAGAATGAGGGGGCTCCCTTCTCGGAGGTCGAGCTCCTACAAGCGGTGAGGCGTATAAAGACCGCTAGGGCTCCGGGTCCTGACGGCGTTCCAGCTGAGGTGGTCAAAGCCACGGCTGCTGCAGTGCCGCGGTTGTATCTGGACATGTTTAATAAAACATGGAAGGAGGGGTGTTTCCCGACCATATGGAAAGAGGCAAGGCTAGTGATGATCGAAAAACCAAAGAAAACAGATGCGGAAGAAACTACCTACAGACCGCTGTGTCTCTTGGACGTAACGGGCAAGGTTCTAGAAACCATGATTAAAAACAGGCTTACTGAGGAACTGGAGCAAAACAGCACACTACAGGAGTGCCAACATGGCTTCAGGGCTGGAAGATCCACCATGACAGCCCTGAGACAGGTACAGAGCATTGTCCAGCAAATCAATGAGAGGGCAGACAAAAACAGACACTACAGCGTGCTGGTAACCCTAGACATACAAAATGCCTTCAACACGGCGTCCTGGAGGGGTATCATGGCTGCACTACATAAGTACAATGTCAGCTATGACATTAGAAAGATGATACACTCATATCTGACCGGAAGAAAAATAGTGACGCACGAAGGAAAGAGGGTTACTTTGACATGTGGGGTGCCTCAGGGGTCTGTACTAGGGCCTACCCTTTGGAACGTCCTGTACAATGAGATACTTGAAACAGAACTTGGGACGGGATCCACTCTGATCGCTTACGCTGACGACCTAGCGATAGTGGTTAGTGGAAGGACCGAAACCATATTGGAGGAGAGACTGGCCATCGCAGTAGAGAGGGTCAGTGATAGACTCAAGAAGATGAAGCTAAACCTAGCTTACCATAAGACCGAGGTGATGATCTTGACGGGGAAGAGAAGCCTAAGACATATCTCAGTCAGAGTTGGCGACGTCAATGTAGAATCCAAAAGCTCCCTAAAATACCTGGGAGTTACGATGGACAGAGACATGAGAATGACCACACACGTCAAAAATATGGCGGAAAAGGCTACGAAAACGCATACGGCATTAGCCAGAATCATGCCGAAATAAAATAAATACTTGCAACTGTCGTTTCCTCCGTTGTTCTGTACGCGGCCCCGATATGGGCTCGGGCGCTGAAATACAAATATTACGAGGCCATGATCGAGAGAATAAACAGACTCGCGGCAATTAGGGTAGTTTCTGCCTATAGGACTATCTCCACCGAGGCGGTCCTAGTAATTGCCGGCATCCCACCCATGGCACTACAGGCGGAAGAGCGAGCCAAAATCTACGCCGGCGGCCATAGCTGCAAGGAGCAAGCAAGGAAAGAACTGTACGAGAAATGGCAGCAGAGGTGGGATACATACGAAGGATGGGCCAAGGTCTTCATAACAGACGTAGAAGGATGGTGTAGTAGGAAGGTAGGAGAAGTCGACTACTACACTACACAGGCCATTTCGGGTCATGGCTGTTTTGGCTCCTACCTACTGGAGTACAAAAAAAGAGAGACTGCAAGGTGCAAATATTGCGATGAAGCAGATGACACGCCGGACCACACGATTTTCAAGTGTCCAAGATGGCATGAGACACGCACGAGAGCAGAAATGGAAATCGGCGAGGCGATAGCTGCAGACACCGTTGCCCAGCAAATGCAAAGGGGTGGGACCACATTAAGCAGCATCCTAGAGATGCTCAGAGGCATAATGAGCATAAAATGCAAGGAGGAAACTGAGGAAGGATGACACATAAATAAGCTAACGACGGAGGGAAAGAGAAGAGGGACGGAGGAGCTGAAGAGGACGAAAAGGAAGAGAATGGAAATGAGCAGAGGAGAAAACGAAAAGACCAAGAAGAGGAACGAAGAGAACTGAACGGAAAGAAAGCGCAGAAGAAACAAAGAAGAGGAAGAAGCAAGAAGACAAGGACGGAAGAAGAGGAAGGAAGAAGAGCGAGAGCGATGAAGACGGAGAAGGAGCAAGGAGAGGCCTGAAGAGTAGCGGAAGCAAGAAGAGCCGACGGACAGATTTGATGTCCGCAGGGGTAGAGGATGAAATGCCGAGAGGCGGTACCCTCTACCCTGGGTGAACTAAAGAGGAAAGGGGTTTAGTTGGTAGGCGCCTGGCACGAGCCGGGTGAATCCAACAAGTCCGGCGCGTAGATTTGGCGCCGGATGTCTTTCGAAGATTCCCCGACCTCTATAAAAAAAAAAAAAAAAAAAAGGTGGACATTGAATATTAAATTTTTTTTTCAGTTATTGGATCGAGTTTGGTTAATCTTGAAATTATTGGAGTTTCGTTTTAATCGTTTTTAATCGGCGCCCTCATGCCTTACTTACCTTGCTCAGGCCCTGGTAATGAGGGAAATGGATATTTTGTCTTTCATTCGATAATCCTAACGTTTCGCAAATAACGGATCAATCTATTCGGATTAAAGAGGTCCTGCTGTATTTTAGAAATTGAAACGTTATGGATGTATTGCAAAAAAATTATTTTATCTTTTTTATTATTTTTTAATTTATTTAGTAGGAGTATTTTTCTGCTTTTTATAATACAAAGAATATAAACAGGAGCGGGGGATTTGTCAACCAACCCAATCCAAAGGGGTGGTCTCGCCCCCGGGGCCCCGCAACTATTAAGGCCGCCTCTGATGTTAGTATGTATAAAGAAACGATATCGAAATTAATCGAAAAATTAATAAAGGTTAATTTCAATTAAGGTTACTTAAGGCATATTAATTTCGGTTTGGGTTACGATTAAGGTTCGAGAAAATTTTCGGTTTTTAATGGGTTTTGGGTTTTTTACGGTTACGGTGTATACCTCTGTAGTGTCCGACCAAATATTCGGTTTCGGTTTCGGTCGGTTTCGGCCACATTTACGTGATTCGGCCAAAGTTTCGGTTTCGGTCAAAAAACAGCCGAACCTTCCGTTACAACCGAAACTGTATTCGGCGCGCCTTAACAGTCATTTTAGGGTGGAAAATAATCTGCCGTTGCAAACTGAATGACTACACAATCCCTGAGTATAGTATTATACTCAGGGATTGTGTAGGGTTTCCCACTTAAGACGGATTCTTTCATACCTCTCTAGTTATTAAGTTTACGAAAAAATGTTTCAAATTAAACTTTCACAGGATCATGTAGAGCATATTTTGAAATTAGTTTGACGTGTACAGAGTGTTCCATTTAGTCTGGGCGTTAGGTCACTTCGTTATTTTAAATGGAACTCCCTAAATATTTTTACATTTTCGGATTCTGGACTAAATTTTGATTTGACTTTGTGTACCATACATAGGATCTAATCTAAACAGTTTTCGCGTTATTCAACTTTTTTAAAAAATTATCGCTCTTGCAGTATCTCAAACAAATACAAATATCTTCCGAACAAATGACGTTAGCGGCTTGTGGTTTTTTGCAAAAGTTTCGTGCTGAAATGCTTTTTCAGTTACACTTAAAACAAAAAATTCTTGAGAATATTCAGACTATGATAACTATTTTTTTTTTAATGGAATTTCATATAACTTTTATCATTTTAGATGTTTATGTTAGTTTGCTATGGTTACACAGCAAACAAATTGTTTGTTTATTTTTCCCCAAGATTACTAATGTCCACCAGTTTTACAATTGCAGCTCAATTTTGAGCTGAGGTTTAAACCCTTAGCAACGATTATTTCAACAATTGTCCTGAAGGATTTAAGCTTCGGCTCAAAGTTAAACTGTCATTGTAAAACTGGGCCTAAGTATCATGCAACATTCAAAATGTTCAAATTAATCTTTAAGAAGGTCTCTTGCTTAAGAAAACACGATTTTACTCTTGCCATGGATATCCAAACTAATAAACCCTAAGAATATCTTCTACTGTTGTGGATAGATACACGTGGAGACAACAAAAAGTATTTCAGCAGTTGAAACATTTTTTTAACAAATAAGTGGATTCATGGAAGAAAACCAGTCAGCTGAGCTGCTCAGTATCTTCATTTAGTCGCATTTTAGGGTTTCATAAAACAGCGAATTCGTTTAAAAATGTGCCAACTGCTTGAGCACGTCTTGCTGTGTCCACATGCATCTATTCACAGCAATAGAAGTTTCTTCTTAGGGTTTATTAACTTGGATATCCATGGCAAGAGTAAAATCCGTACCTATCATGTTTTCTTACGCAAGATACCTTCTTAAAGATTAATTTGAACATTTTTGAATGTCTCGTGACACTTAATAGTCCTAGGGAAAATAAACTCAAACCGGACAGAAAAATGAAGGGAACACACTCAACGTTTCGCGAAACGTTGAGTGTGTTCCCTTCATTTTTCTGTCCGGTTTGAGATTAAAAAAACTTTGTACTTACTATTTTCATCGGACAAGAACAAACTTCATTTATGAAAAAATAAACAAACAATTTGTTTGCTGTGTAACCATAGCAACTAACATAAAGGTCTCATATAAAATAGCGACATCTTACTATCGCTTTTTGACCTA
Source organism: Prosopocoilus inquinatus (assembly GCA_036172665.1). NCBI lineage: Eukaryota > Metazoa > Arthropoda > Insecta > Coleoptera > Lucanidae > Prosopocoilus > Prosopocoilus inquinatus. The sequence goes on along the minus strand of CM069876.1, from coordinate 25,956,954 downwards.
ACATTGCAGTAGGATAGACAAATTGAAGCGGGATTTACTCCTAATGAGTCCCCCATGCAAGGCGGCCATGCTTGCTGTCAAAGCGTAATGAAAGATTTTAGAAAAATTTTGTGCAAATCGTTTTTGATTGCAGTGAGAACCTCGAGCAGCCTCTGGACAGCTGTTTCAGCCCTGCTTGGGGCTTCTTCAGCAGAAACGTAGCTCGACATTCCCACTGCAGACCAAAAACGACTTGCCCAATTTATTCGCAAATGCGATGTAAGAATGATGAACATATAAAATAGCGACATCTTACTATCGCTTTTTGACCTAACATTGCAGTAGGATAGACAAATTGAAGCGGGATTTGCTCCTAATGAGTCCCCCATGCAAGGCGGCCATGCCATTGCGAATAAATTGGGCAAGTCGTTTTTGATCTGCAGTGGGAATGTCGAGCTACGTTTCTGCTGAAGAAGCCCCAAGCAGGGCTGAAACAGCTGTCCAGAGGCTGCTCGAGGTTCTCACTGCAATCAAAAACGATTTGCACAAAATTTTTCTAAAATAAAGGTCTCAGTATTTCGTGTATTTTTAAAAATCGTAAAAAGAATTTAATACTGAAAGAACTATTAACGACAGATATCGACAACCCTATATCATTTAATTAAAATTAATGTTGATTTAATTTGATTACAAAAATTTAATGAATCATTTTACATTTTAAATTGCTATTAATATAGAAACATTAAACTGGAAAGTTATTGTTGCTTTTGAAACAAAAACCGGAATCATTGAGCAATTTAAAGTTTTTTTCATTGTTGTCAATTCATACCAAATTAACGACCACCAAAGCGTTAATGTTATCTTCTTAAATAGTTACACAGACTTCATCTCGTAGGAAAAATACTTCACGCACTTGTTGATCTGGATTCTTTGTGTTAATTATTACAAATAAGTGGGCAGATCAATCTTGAAATGAGTGAATCATAAATGTTTCTTGATATTTTGTTGAAACTGTAAGTACTTTTAACCGAATTATTATTTAATAACGAGCTTTTTTTTGAAATGTGAAAACTGTTTATCCTTTATCCTGAGGCCTTTGTAAGGTGTAGAAAAGTAGATAGTAATGAAGACAAGTCCACGTATTATCTTATCTAAGGTGTTAAATAAACGCAAAGCATTTTTGAAATTCGTGATAACAAAATCTTGAAAACTCAAAGATGGTTGGTGATTTTAAAGAAAGGCTCCGTAATACGGGCCATGGTTGTTGGCTGCCTTAGTTATTTGATACAATGTTTAACGACTTGTCTGATGTAATTAGTTTCACGAATTTCACAAAGTTGCTTACTTTCGACCTACTCATATAGGGTGATTCAAAATAAGTGTGCGTCCAGTTACAGACGTATTTACTAAGGTCATGCGTGTGCGACATATAAGAAATAAACTATCAGAGGCAATTAAAAAAGCAGTATTTTGTGAGTAGCCGACTTGCACCATTTCCTATTATTTGTGTTGCGGAAAAAATGTGATATTAATAGGATTCTTATAAATCTCTGAAATTCTCTAAAATTTTCATGTGGCCGTAATAAATGAAAATTAAAGGGCCGCAGTAGCATCAGCCTTCTGAACATTCTTCATAAATTAAGAAGAACTTAGTCAACTGTCTTGTCAAAGTAAAAAGTAGTAGTTTCACAATGTGCACTGAGTGTATCTTCATCTCATTTTATTCCATGAGGCTAAAACGAGTTGAAGGTTCGCTCATTGCGTATAGTGCACCCCAATCGAAAACGCTACCTATCACAATGATATTGTTCAATCCGAATTTTCCACTACTTGATAAATGTATTTACCTTATCTTACCATGGAAACCATTATTGATACAGTTGCTCCCCGGGGTATAGATAAATGTATAAGGAGGTGGGAAGATGAAGCCTTAAAATTTTATTTTTTTTTCAAGTTTAATTTCTTCTGAGTAGAAGTAAATTTACTTTTAATTTTTTATTTATTTTCATTTTATTTTCTTGTTTTTTTGGCATAAGTTGATCTTACTTGGTCTTATTGATTGTTTGCTTGTGCTGGGTTTACTTCGAGGTAGGTTAGACTGAATTTTAATTGCTTTTATTTTTAAGTAAGTTAATCTTTTTGTCTTGCGTTTTTTTTTTAGTTTTTGAGTTTTGGATATTAATTCTTTACTTTTAACTTTTTGACTTTTAATTTCATTTAATTTAAATTTTCTTCAATCTTCAATTTTTGCTTGATTTGATTGCGTTTAATTTTTTTGGCGTTTTGAAGTTTTAGGACATTTTTAATAAGGTTAATTTTTTAATCTTTTTTTTTTATCTGTGATGCTTGCCCAACGGGGTCCTAGGTCTTAGACTTATCAAGACCTCAGGAGCGGGAGAGTATTTTTATGTGTGTAAAGTGTTCCTGTAGATTTGATTTCCTTTACATTTAGGAGAAGCAGTGTCGAATTTTCTCTCCAACACTGAAATGTACGTGAAGTGAGTACCGACCACCCCCGAGAAATATTTCAAGCGCGGTGCGAACCCACGATCATACGATTACAAGACCGGTCCCTTACCACTTGAACTGTTCAGGCGTTAAAAAAGCGTTCAAGCTTAAAAAAAATTGTCTTGGATTGAGTCGAGTTAGGTTGATTAGAGTTGATCTTACTTCGGGGGACTTGGAAATTGTTTTGATTTTATTTGTGTTTGAGTTAAGCACTTAATTTAATTCACGCTATATATAAAATATATAACAAAAAGTGTAAAATGATTTATTGACTGTATCTATGTATCATAATCAAGAAAAGGAATAAATCAGAAAGAAAATATTTCCATTTAAGCAGTTGTTATAAGCATCTCTCCCTGCACGCATCATAATGTTACGACTTCGAGGTTCACAAAAAATAACTCTAATTTGTTTAATTAAATTCAAACTAAACGAACAGTAATCTACAACACTTATTTTATTAAATAACATTACTATATTTCACCGTCCGCTGGTGATTAGTCTAAGTTGCTCGCACTTAGTCGTTCGCCAAATTAGAACTGTTCAAATAGCGCGCCCATTTCCTCTTATATACCTAATTCATCCGGCCATAGAAATGAATGGAAGCGTTCCGCACATTTCGCGTACTTGCTGGAACATTCCATAACGTACAGGTGCCTTCTGAAAACACTTTAATCGTGATAATACGTGTACATTAGCCGGCCGTAATCGTAAATATTAGTCGGCCGATCAGTAGGTGGCGCCACTAAGAAAAAAAAGAAATAAAAATAAATAGCTCTTTGAATCGTACATCAATAAATAATTCTTTGGACAATCGTTTCCAGCTGCTCTTGACAAAAGCGTCAACCGAAACAGTGCTATTGTTCATTAGTGTCCATTAAATTATTATTATTATATTATTTTTATTAACAGATAAAACAGCTACGTCTCTGTTGATGAAGCCCCAAACAGCTGCACAGAGGCTGCTCGAGGTTTTCACTGCAATCAAAAACGATTTGCAACAAAATTTTTTATTATTTTTTATTGTATTTTATTTTAAGTATCTCTCATACTTTTTTTCCTCTAATTTAATTCTCTTGGTCTTTTGCAATATTATGTCAATCTTTCGTTTATTCGCCTATTTTATATTAATTCATTATGTTTTTTCTTCTCTCTTTCATAACTCTCATTTTTTTATTTCTTTTTGAACTGTATTTTACAATTAACGCCAGAATTTCTTTCTTTAATTAACCGTTTTAATAGATTCTCTCTATTCACGTTAATTGATTGATAAAATGAATGATTAAATAATTAAAAAATCGAAATTAAAATCAAGTTTAATTTTGGATATGTAGGAAACCCATTTAGCACGGCTAGTTAGTTGGACGACAGCACTCAGTATATTATTGTAAATTAACGTAATAGCAAGACTTACGACGTAGATTGTTTTATCAAGGTATTATTTTTGAGAATATGTTTAAATAAATTTATACAAAGACTAGAACAATATAAAGAGAATTGCCAAACGTTGTAAGTAATCGAAAAAATGCAAGATGTTAGTAGGTCATTACGTCACTGATAATTGTCCCTGAACTTTGTGACATGATTTTATGTTAAATGATAAAAACGGGAATTAAACTAGATAACGGTGTAGAATTATAGGTCATATGACAGTTTAGAGAGTATTAGACAAAAGTTACAATCACATTAAATGAATGAATGAAGATCACTCAGCTTATTTTAGGTAGTAGTACGGAGCGGATATCTTTAGGTTTTACTTAGGGTTATCCAAATAATATCCACTGTATTAAAATTATTTTTTCCAAATCTTGTACATTTATTTTATATTTACTTATTCACTCTCGTCCTACATCTTGTTAATAACTTATTAGGACTTATTTCTGGTATCAAAAACCTAAAACTTTCTGATATCAAAAACCTAAAACTGACCGCAGTTTGGTAATAGGATTAACGTACGTAATTCCTTTGTTTTTGTTTTTTTTTTTGAAATTGATACTCGTTAATACATATTCTGAATTTTTTATTAATTATAGAAAAGTTTTTATACCAGATAATTTATTGTTTACAATTATTATACTAGTTTTTATTAACGAATAGATCATTTACCAAAGGTATTTAATATTTTTCATGAGTCAAATTTTAAAAAAGCTTGAAAATTAATAATGAAAATAGAAAAAAATCTTGAAATCTTAGTAATGATTAATGATATTTTTTTACAGTTGCTGATTTTGTCAATAATGTTTTTGCTAGTTGTTTGCTTTACATTGTTAACGATTATCGAATCTGGCAACACTAAAGAAGACTCTTTGGTATCACTTCATATTGTAAGTATTCTTTTTTGTTTCTTTTTTCATAAGCTAAGTTCAAATTTAAAGTTATTTAGACACGGAGAGAGGAGTCCAAGGACGACTTACAAAAATGATCCGCACAAAAACTACTCCTGGCCAGGAGGATGGGATCAGTTAACGAATGTAAGTAGCTTGTATATACAGGGAGATTCAAGCAACTCATTCATTAAAAGTTTACGGACTTCTTCTTTGAATTTCTATTTCATATTCTGCGGTTATAAGTTAGCGTAAAATATAATATTTCTAATTTTCGGGCACTTCCGCTTGTACCGGAACTTACTGTCAACTTTCTTATTTTAAATAGAATACCCCATTTTTTATTGCATTTTCGAAATGCCCATGAAATTTTAAAAATATTTTGTGTAACATGTGATACAAGAAAAAATAGCCGTTTTGGAGGTATTTCCATTTTTTAAAAAAAGTTCAACTTTGCAGCACCTTGTTTATGACCCTGCCATCTTTGTTTAACAAAAGCCACAATTTCAATTTTTGGCCTGTAGTAGGCTATAATCAAAGGCTTTTAGGTGATACCTAATTTTACACAAAATTATTTACTGGCTGGTTGAAAAGTAACTTCTACTCAAATTGATTTCAACTGTTGAAAAGTCATGTTTTTTAAATAGAACACCCAGTATATTTTTATACCATAAGAATCACAATTAAATGTTCTTTCGAACTGTATTAGCATTCCCTATAACCATCTCTTACCATTCTCTTTTTATTCATGATTTTCTCTTTGACATATCAATTTTTTCACTTTTTAGTATTATTCCTAAATAGTGTATTATGAAAATTTAACAAAATGAGATTTTTTAAATTAATTTCTGACTGTAATTTAAATTTCATTTTAAAAACAGAAAAATAATATTTAAATACATATCTATCATCTGATTTTTTTATTTACATATGCCGTATGTATTACACTTACAAAACAAAATTTTATGAAAACTAATAAATAAATCAAAAATATTGAATATAATATACAAATTGTTGGTTATAATATTGGCTCTAAGTGGTGCTCTGCTATTATTTATTAGTAATAAATTTCCATTGTGTCTCAGTAACATATTTAACATATTTTCCTCGATATAACAATTTTTTTTTTATTAACTTCTTCAATTGTCGATTTTTTATCATCAAATACCTTTAATATGTTTGTGTTTGATTATCCATTTTTTGGTTCTTCGTAGCGATTAAATTGTTTTTTTTTTAATTCCTGCGAGACGGATGATTTCAAAAATTATAATTTCTCTAGTTTTCATAGCCCACTAAGCATAGAATGTTACGTAGCATTTCTGAAACGTTTTCAACACAACAATACAGCAATATTTTGAACAAAATGTTGATAGAATATTACAAATGGTATGTGGAATGTTATGAAACACCAATGTAATGTTACTACATAACAGAATAATAACATTTATTGAAAATATCGAAATAACTTTACAGCACTGCATGAAACATTACATAATATTGTTGAAACATGATACTTTTATGATAAGTAAAGTTTTATTTAAATATTATAACAACCCAAATTCAACGATATTTCTCAATTATTTAATGCGCCTGTGCGTAATAATATGGCGTCGCAACTTTTGCTACTCTTCACTAGTTTCAACAATTTACTAGACTTAAGGTATTTTCCGATTGCTACTGATAGTGCTGATTGTCGTTGCTGTTCTTAATTTGGGGACATGAAACATCATCTATTTAATGAACAGGTAAACAGTTTATGGACTAATTTAATACTTCTACTTTACGTATAAAACTGAATGCGACACCTTAAGTATACTATACATATGTATATAATATATTTTATACATATATTTGGAAAATATCTTGTATTAACATATGCGCAATGTCGCAGATTGAATTTGTACTACCTCCTACCTCTTTCAAATGTTTATTATTAAAAACGTAAAATGAAAAAGAGTAGGAACGTTAAATCATAGTTTACTAAAGAAAAATAAAATATCTGACAATCAAAAAAATGCAGGTTGTTTGAAAATTGCTAGTACAAAAAAAAACTGTGGCATCTGGAAGTCCTAAGAAATCCAAAAAATTTTTATTCATGTAAGCGGCATTCATTTCAGTAATAACAATGTAGCAAGCTGTGACCGCTGTGACTATTGTGACAGCTTAACTCAGTGGCGTAACAAATTTTTAGTAATTTTTATTTCGAAAACTAAAGGACTTTTATTGGAATTTTTTTTGCCGATCATCAACTCACCATCCCCAATAACCAATTTAATCAATTTAAACATCAGGTATATCTCGACTTCTTACACGTGACAAAAACTGATAGTGTTTTCTATTAACGTTCACTACATGCACTGTGAGTGTATCTCCTAATTTCATTAGCGAAAAACATCTCACTCCGGTGTAATTTTGAAAAACATCATTTTTTAATCTCTTTTTCTATTTTAGATGTCTAAATGAACAGTAAATTAAAAGAAATTTCTCACAGTAGTAAAGGATGTACTTCTAGAGGGGGTCAAACTAATATTAATGCATATAAAATATAAATTATTTAAATCGTTGTTAATGTTAATACTCTTATATTTCGAAATTTAACAATTATTAGACCAAGAAAATACGCCCACTTAAATGACATAATGTACTTAAAATAGTGTACTAATAAGCGGTATTAAAAATCATTTCAATTTTGATTAATTTATATATTTACATTGCTCTAAATTGTCGTTTAGTTCATGAGAGTCGCCGCTAAAAGCGCAAGATCGTTGTCAGATGCAAAATTTCCCTTTCCAGCGATAAATTAAACTGCTTTCCATAAGTAAGAATTCCCAGATCTAAACAAAAATTTCTAAGCTTGGCAACGCGGGTGTACTTCTGGTAGTGTGCATATTAGGCGCAAATTTCAAGGTGGAGTGGGTTCGACCAGCCTTAAGTTATTTTCGAACTGAAAAAAGATTAAGAAATGATCACTGATAATTATCGGCAACTGTCCTTTCACTCTTGTATTGTAAGTGTCGCCAACTTTATAAGAAAATCACGGCCGACTTTAATCCGGTATTTATTTGAAGGCACGGTATAATTATGGGAGTATGTCCAATAAGTACGCTTTTGTTTTAAAATGATATTTAGTCTCGCGTTTATGTCTGAAAATAACTTTATTACTTTAACCACGTAAAGTCAATAAAAGCTATTAATAAATTTAATCTCTCTTGTGTTTTTGGTAAATAATGAGAAATAATTGTTATATGTAAAATTTTGCGTTCAGAGAACATTCGGCAATGAAAAAAAAATAACGCTGGCAAAATTAAATTAATAATTTAAAAAATAATTTTTAAACGAAAAATAAAACATATAAAATAGCGACATCTTACTATCGCTTTTTGACCTAACATTGCAGTAGGATAGACAAATTGAAGCGGGATTTGCTCCTAATGAGTTCCCCATGCAAGGCGGCCATGCTTGCTGTCAAAGCATAATGAAAGATTTTAGAAAAATTTTGTGCAAATCGTTTTTGATTGCAGTGAGAACCTCGAGCAGCCTCTGGACAGCTGTTTCAGCCCTGCTTGGGGCTTCTTCAGCAGAAACGTAGCTCGACATTCCCACTGCAGACCAAAAACGACTTGCCCAATTGATTCGCAAATGCGATGTAAGAATGATGAACATATAAAATAGCGACATCTTACTATCGCTTTTTGACCTATCATTGCAGTAGGATAGACAAATTGAAGCGGGATTTGCTCCTAATGAGTCCCCCATGCAAGGCGGCCATGCTTGCTGTCAAAGCATAATGAAAGATTTTAGAAAAATTTTGTGCAAATCGTTTTTGAGCTACGTTTCTGCCGAAGAAGCCCCAAGCAGGGCTGAAACAGCTGTCCAGAGGCTGCTCGAGGTTCTCACTGCAATCAAAAACGATTTGCACAAAATTTTTCTAAAACCTTCTTCAGCAGAAACGTAGCTCGACATTCCCACTGCAGACCAAAAACGACTTGCCCAATTTATTCGCAAATGCGATGTAAGAATGATGAATGCAGTGGGAATGTCGAGCTACGTTTCTGCTGAAGAAGCCCCAAGCAGGGCTGAAACAGCTGTCCAGAGGCTGCTCGAGGTTCTCACTGCAATCAAAAACGATTTGCACAAAATTTTTCTAAAATCTTTCATTATGCTTTGACAGCAAGCATGGCCGCCTTGCATGGGGGACTCATTAGGAGCAAATCCCGCTTCAATTTGTCTATCCTACTGCAATGTTAGGTCAAAAAGCGATAGTAAGATGTCGCTATTTTATATGTTCATCATTCTTACATCGCATTTGCGAATAAATTGGGCAAGTCGTTTTTGGTCTGCAGTGGGAATGTCGAGCTACGTTTCTGCTGAAGAAGCCCCAAGCAGGGCTGAAACAGCTGTCCAGAGGCTGCTCGAGGTTCTCACTGCAATCAAAAACGATTTGCACAAAATTTTTCTAAAATCTTTCATTATGCTTTAACAGCAAGCATGGCCGCCTTGCATGGGGGACTCATTAGGAGCAAATCCCGCTTCAGTTTGTCTATCCTACTGCAATGTTAGGTCAATAAGCGGTAGTAAGATGTCGCTATTTTATATGTTCATCATTCTTACATCGCATTTGCGAATAAATTGGGCAAGTCGTTTTTGGTCTGCAGTGGGAATGTCGAGCTACGTTTCTGCTGAAGAAGCCCCAAGCAGGGCTGAAACAGCTGTCCAGAGGCTGCTCGAGGTTCTCACTGCAATCAAAAACGATTTGCACAAAATTTTTCTAAAATCTTTCATTATGCTTTAACAGCAAGCATGGCCGCCTTGCATGGGGGACTCATTAGGAGCAAATCCCGCTTCAGTTTGTCTATCCTACTGCAATGTTAGGTCAATAAGCGATAGTAAGATGTCGCTATTTTATATGTTCATCATTCTTACATCGCATTTGCGAATAAATTGGGCAAGTCGTTTTTGGTCTGCAGTGGGAATGTCGAGCTACGTTTCTGCTGAAGAAGCCCCAAGCAGGGCTGAAACAGCTGTCCAGAGGCTGCTCGAGGTTCTCACTGCAATCAAAAACGATTTGCACAAAATTTTTCTAAAATCTTTCATTATGCTTTAACAGCAAGCATGGCCGCCTTGCATGGGGGACTCATTAGGAGCAAATCCCGCTTCAGTTTGTCTATCCTACTGCAATGTTAGGTCAATAAGCGATAGTAAGATGTCGCTATTTTATATGTTCATCATTCTTACATCGCATTTGCGAATAAATTGGGCAAGTCGTTTTTGGTCTGCAGTGGGAATGTCGAGCTACGTTTCTGCTGAAGAAGCCCCAAGCAGGGCTGAAACAGCTGTCCAGAGGCTGCTCGAGGTTCTCACTGCAATCAAAAACGATTTGCACAAAATTTTTCTAAAATCTTTCATTATGCTTTAACAGCAAGCATGGCCGCCTTGCATGGGGGACTCATTAGGAGCAAATCCCGCTTCAGTTTGTCTATCCTACTGCAATGTTAGGTCAATAAGCGATAGTAAGATGTCGCTATTTTATATGTTCATCATTCTTACATCGCATTTGCGAATAAATTGGGCAAGTCGTTTTTGGTCTGCAGTGGGAATGTCGAGCTACGTTTCTGCTGAAGAAGCCCCAAGCAGGGTTGAAACAGCTGTCCAGAGGCTACTCGAGGTTTTCACTGCAATCAAAAATTGCACAAAATTTTTCTATAAGAGATAGGTATAGGGAATGCTAATACTGGACGAAAGAACATTTAATCTTGAGTCACATGGTATGAAAATATACTAGGCGTTCCATTTAAAAAACAAGACTTTTCGACAGTTGAAATTAGTTCGAATAGAAGTTACTTTTCAACCAGCCTGTAAGCAATCAAGTGCAAAACTGGACATGATCTGAAAGAATGTTACTGTAGCGTACCACAGGCCAAAAATGGGCATCATGGGTTTTGTTGCACAAAGATGGCAGTATCATAACCAAAGTTCTGCAGGTCTGAGTTATTTTTAAAAAATGAAAATATCTCGGTAACCGTTAATTTTCGTTGTGTCACATGTTGCACAAAATATTTTTAGAATTTTATGAAGATTTCAAAAATTCATAAAAAAATAGGGTGTTCCATTTAAAATAAGAACTTCCGGTATAAGCGGAAGTGTTCGAAAATTGAAAATATTAAACTTTGATAGATCATCATCCGTAACTTATAACTGCAAAATATGAAACAGAAATTCAAAGGAGAAGTCCGTAAACTTTTAATGAAAGTGTTGCCTGAATCTCCCTGCACAGTCGCGATCAAACGAATCAAGACCGATGATTAACAGTTCTGTAACCGTTACTACCAGCACCAATAAGACGCGGTTAGCAGCAATGTCGTTTAGGATGACCGCCACTGTACATAATACATACTTGTATAGTTATGATTAAAGTTTAGTTTATTCTTTGTTGATTCAGAAAGGCAAATTGGAAATGTATGATTTAGGATTTTACTTTCGTAAGAGATATGACTCTTTCTTGACACGTTATTACTTTCCTGAAGATGTGTACGTGCAAAGCAGCTATGCAGACAGATGTCACATGAGTGCCCAGTTATTATTGGCCGCGTTATATCCACCAGAGGATGGACAAATTTGGAATGAGGGTTTTTTATGGCAACCGATTCCTGTTCATAGTGTACCAAGATTGGAGGATAATGTATAGTTATAGTTACCGTCAGACAAAAAAAAATGTCGACCCCTTAGTTGAAAACGAATTAAAATTGCTTGTAACTTTGCAACTTGCATCAACTTTTTCCAAAGTTAACACAAATTGCCCTCGTATTACCGACAGGAAAAAGTCTTTTTGGAAGATACTTTATTTGCAGAGTTAAAAGTCATACATTTTAACTTAATTTTGAAATTACTTCATATTTAATAACACGTATTAAGACCCTCTTAATTTTGATCTTGAAATGTTTCACTGAAACTGAGGGGTCAAGATTTTTTTAATTTGACGATAATCATTCGTTCAATTATGTTGATAATGATATTATAGAAAATTGCCGTTAAAAGACCATGCTCCAGTTACGAGAAAGAATTTGATAAGGCACTTGAAGAGGATACAGAACGCTTTCAGAAAGAACGCCAGGAATTGTATGATTATTTAAGTCTTCACACCGGCGATGCTATACAGAGCTTACGAAAATTAGAATCATTGTACAACACCTTAGAAATTGAGAAGATTAATAATTTAACTCTACCTGATTGGACCTTTCAAGTATTCCCTGACAAAATGAAGGATTTAGCTGCGCTCAGCCTGGCGATTTTTTCCAAAACTGATTTTATGAAGCGAATGCATGGAGGTAAGGTTTATCGCTGAATCGCCTTTTTAAGATATGAAATTACTAATAGCGTTTTCGATTGGTGTGCACTATATGCACTGAGTGTATCTTCATCTCATGTCATTCCATGAGGTTAAAAAGAGATGTGCACATGGTGCACCCCAATCGAAAACGCTATTAGTAATTTCATACCTTAAAAAGGTGGAACGTTTCAACGTCTACTATGTCCAATAAATCATTTATAACTCTGTATTAATATTGCTTTCATTGTTGTCATTGCGTTTTCGAAGTACCATGAGTATCTTTCACTTTTGAGTTTTTATTACTTTCCTCATAGCGTTTACATGTGTACAGGTGTACTGCTCACGGAAATAGTAAAAAATATGATTTTAAAACAAGAGAAAAAGCTAAAGCCTGACAGAAAAGTTTTTCTATATTCTGGTCATGACCTGACTGTGGTTAGCCTGATGCGAGTGTTGGGCTATGATGAACTTTTAAAGCCTGAATTTGGAGCCAGTGTTATTTTTGAACACCATAACATCGATGGTGTTGATACAGTTAAAGTATGATTTAAAAAATAACCATTTTTGTTGACAAATAACAAGGGAAATTTTTTTTTAAGGTATTGTATCTGAACAATCCGTATGCTGAGGTGAAGCAGAAAGTTGTCACTAATTGCAGTGATCCTTGTGTACTTGCAGAGTTTCAGAAGGTGTTCAGTAAATATATAATTGATGACTGGAAGAAAGAATGTCAAATAAATGAAATTAATCGACAATAAATTTGATTAAGCGATTTAAACGTAAGTTAATTTCAAAGAATACCTTCGAACATTTTTACAAATAAATAAGTTCATTCCATAATTATAACTGCTTTAATTTCTGTAGTAACTTCATCATCGTATTCATAAAGATTTAATTGTATTAATAATAGAGTATTAAAATATAATCATTGTTATAATAAATAGATATGATTTAATTCTCCCCGTCATTTTCCCCTATACGTTACACATTATAAGGGGTGATTTTTAAATTTTTTTATCGGAATAAGTTATGACTTTTATAAACGAACAGTTAAAGTAAATTTTTAATGATTTTATCTGACAATCTGATGATTTAAATCAAAATTTCAGTTGTCTTATCAAAATTGCGAACGACCTTTATCAAAATCATGGCTTACTCTGATTAAAAATTTTTAAAATGATCCGTTATTTCCTTATTTCTATTTAATTTTACATGTAAATTCAAATTAAATTCTATCAGTTCTGCAAGAAGTGGAAAGCAGGACTATTTGACCATCTTGTAAACTTCTTTGTGGGTTTGGTAACTGAAGGTGAAAAATCACTAATACACAAAAAATTATAAGAAGAATGAATATTGCGAGGAAAGAATTTTTCGGTGGAAGGCAAATAATGATAGATAAACGAGGAAGATAAGTAAAAACCGGTTTAAATTTATTTCTGTTATGAAAAAAAACTGAACCAGGTTATTGGTATGAATGAATATAATGCTGTGCTCTCGAATGTTTGCAACTTTGAAAGTCTATTGCTCTCATTTTCGAAGAAAAAAGTAGATTTACAATGTTTTTCTTAGGAATATGTTTGTAGAGGAATTTGTATAATCAATATCAATCCTTATTTACAAATTACGCATTAGACATTACGAACAAGAAAGATTATGCAATTCTAGTGTGTATCTGAGTGCATGGTTACATAAAAACTGTAATTGAAATCAACTCTTGTCCGATGAAATTTGTGAGAAAATAGTTTTTAAACTGTAAACGAACTCTGTAAAAACCGAAGGAACACTCGACGTTTCACTACCGCTTTATATCTTTGTCAGGAGTGAAACGTTGAGTGTTCGTTCCGTTTTTGCAATGTCGTTTTAAAAACTATTTTCTTATAAAAACTGTAGGTATTTAAATTCAAAAGAAATGAACTAAATTTTTGAAATTTAGGCACGTCAGCTTTCGGCCAATTTTTAACCTAAAATTGTGTCGGCAATCAATTTGTTCACGAAAGCGCCCCTGCATTTGAACTAATTTTTTGTATTAATAATGTTATTGCGACCAGCTTAAAAACTGCACAAATTTCAACGTTTATTTTCCTCACTTCTGAAAAAGTAATATAACCAAATAACGAAACGTTGAGATTTGTGTGATTTTTAAGCTGTTTGTGATAAGAATATGATGAAATTGTTATCAAATTTTTATAGAAGTCCGTAATAAGAATACACCGAAGTTATTGGACCTTTAGGTCGTGAAATAATTGAAAAAAGGTACCTAATTTAGGTTTTTATTCTCTTTGTAGGTACTTAAAAAGGTCTCATAAAATTAAATATAATATTAAAATTAAATAATAGTTTGGGCATGTCATCTTGCGGTAGCTACACAGAACATGCTCAGAAGATCTGAAAGATGAAATGTATACTGACTCGCAACTAGTGTTGTGAGTAGCTAAAATTACCACGGTAACTTACGGTAAATTTCCAATGTTACCGGTAAGGTAACAATCATTTGTTACCGTTTGTTACCTCTTTCGTCAAGATAATGTAATTTCGAATTACACACTTGCAAAATTTAAGTAATTGCGCAAATTATTGACCGTTTTTCATGGTATATTAAATCGTTCTAAACGCAAGGTGGAAAAAAGTATTATTTAAGATTTAGACAAGAAATTTTATATTTTGATCAGCTGACTTCAACAAACTCTGCAAAACAATAATATCCTTTAAAACTTGAAACACATTTGTCAGTTATTTGATTCAGCTACTATGAACGCCTTTTTTTCATATATTTTTAACTTCCGGTATATTATTATTAGTATGTTATTATCCTGTTTAACTCTTGAGAGAGCCACATTCAGAAACCAAAGCAGCTAAGTTGGTGACTCAGCTTTACCATTTAGAGGACGCACTTTTGGCGTACTAACACTAACACCATTCGTTGAACGTCAACAAACTGGTTTAGGAACTCAAGTGCTGAGGTTTTCTGAACGCGGTTATTGCACCAATATAATTTCCGTAATAAAAATGTATGTTCGGAGATATCAATAGTGTCCGACCGAAACCGATTTTCTCGCCGGAACCGAAACCGAAACCGAATTTCGGCCAATGTCTCAGTTTCGGCCGAAACAGAAACCGAAACCGAATCTTATTCGCAAGAAATTAGAGATAGTTTTACTAAAGTCTAAATTAATAGTTTTATTTATTAATAACTGAAATTGAGTAAATTCATATTGTAAGACAAAAACAAAAGCAATTTTAAGTTGGTTTTATTTATTAATAACTGAAATCAAACAAACATATTGTAAGACCAAAACAGAAACAATTTAAAATTTTCGTCTCTATCATATTTTACAAAAGTTAAAAGAGATTTTTTTTCAGCTCATAGACAAAATTCAATACTAAAATTGAATTTAGGTCAGAATCGAAAACTTTGGTATTTTAGAGATTTCACGTCCTGTAAAGCAAATTCACTTTGATTTTGATTAATTTGAAATTTTGTGGTAAAGATTGCGTTAATATTACGGTCGGCATTTTCAAACTGGGGAATTTTGAATCAGCTTTTGAATTGGGTTCGGACACATTTTAAATATGCTGTCAAATATGAGTTAACACAGCTTTAATTCACTGTCAAAATTGACATTTACACTATTAAAACTGAGTATTTTTATTTGATATCCAAAAATTAATCAAGTTTGAGATTAATAAGCAATTAAAGCAGAAAAGAGAAAATAAACGTAGTTTCGGTTGTAGCCGAAGGTTCGGCCGGTTTTTGGCCGAAACCGAAACTTTGACCGAACCACGAAATTATGGCCGAAACCGAAACCGAAACCGAATATTCGGTCGGACACTAATCGATAGTACTGTCCGACCGAATATTCGGTTTCGGTTTCGGTCAAAGTTTCGGTTTCGGTCGAAAAATAGCCGAACCTTCGGCTACAACCGAAACTATATGTATTTTCTTCTCTCTACTTTAAATGCATATTAATCTTAAACTTGATTAATTTTTGGATATCAAATAATAATGATGCTCAGTTTTAACAGTGTAAATGTCAATTTTGACTGTGAGTTAACTGAATATTTGAGCGCATATTTGAAATGTGACCGATCCCAATTCAAAAGCTGTTTCAAAATTCCTCAATTTGCGAAGGCAGACCGTATTATTAACGCAATCTTTGCCACAAAATTTCAAATTATACAGTGAATTTGTTTTGCACGTGAAATCTCTAAAATATCAAAGTTTTTGATTCTAAACTAAATTCCATTTTAATAAGATACACATTTGAATTTTGAGCTATAGCTGAAAAAAAATTCTCTTTTGACTTTTGTAAAATATGGTAGAGTCGAAAATTTAAATTGTTTTTGTTTTTGTCTTACAATATAAATTTGTTTGTTTTCAGTTATTAATAATTAAAACTAACTTAAAATTGTTTTTGTTTCTGTCTTACTATATAAATTTATTTAATTTCGGTTATTAATAACTAAAACTATTAATTTAGACTTTAGTAAAATTATCTCTAGCTTTCTGCCGGCATCAATGAATACGAAATACGAAATATCTATTTCAAATGTTTTTAATAAATTAATTAATGATTACTAATTACGCCAGAAAACTGGTTTTGAACCAAAATATTGTAATCGGATTGGCGCCAAATTTACGAAATTCACCCGCGCAACCGAGAAATTCCCGCCGGTCCCATCCGCCCCTGAGCATGACTGAAATCAATGCTGTATATGAGTGGTTTCGAAACTTTATGTTACTACCCCTCCCTTAAAAAAATATTCTTCTCGCCTCCACAGCTTCCTTTATTTCATACAATAATACAGAAGCTTATTTAAAAGAGAACATGATTTTGTTATTAATTTATGTTTTGTTATGAATAGAGAACGGATTCTCGTACATGTGACAGGTGGGAAGGAGCCGTCGGGGTTGATGATCATGCGCTTTGGTGTTTTGCCTTGATGTCAATGCTCAGTCTTCAATTAATCGTAGTTAGTGATGGACGATGTCGTGATATCAGTATCATTATGAAATCACAGTTTTGATATCTGATATCAAAAAGTAACAGTACGACCGAAATCTTAGTTTACACTTGGATGGAGTATCGCGTTCGTACATCCATAAAGTCTACTTTCCCTTAACGCCATAAGAAATGTACGCGCAGCAAGCGACTTCCTGCCTTATTGGCATTTACACCGCCACAAATAGCCAAGCGCCTTCTTGAAAAACATATTTCTGTGGCCTTTCGTTAAACATTTAGGTAAAGCAAAAATGTATTTCAGCAACGTCCACTGTATATAGGCCTGATTCATTCATTAGGTGGGAAAACACCCCGACTTGAGACCTTGAGATAACGCCGTCCACTTAAATGTAAATGTATTGTGTACTGCCGAGACCGAGTTGAGTGCACATACCCAGTCATTTTACTGCAAAATTTTATATTCTTGTAAATATTTAAAACTTAACTCCAACATTTTACAATAATTAGAGACGGGCCGGATGCAGAGTTGGAAAAAAGCTGTTTTTTTTAAAGAACAAAACTTCTGTTTTTTTAGTTTTTTTTTTGTTTAAAATTGACCCTAAATTAAACATGTTTTAAACAAATAAAAGCAGCTGTTTAAAACAACTTTTAAATGTTTAAATTGCCCTTACAACTTACATAAAAAGATATATATTATTATGATTATTTGATATTTGTGTAAAAAGAAGAATTTATTAAAATTCGATCTCTAATTAAAAGAAAGATAAAAAGTTTGTAATGTTAGATTATGTACCCTTTTAAAAATAATGTATGTACTTTGATAATAATTTAAATCATTTAAGGCAGAACTTGATTTTTTTAGGATCTACGGTCGCGGTGTTTTAAATGATTTTCAAAGAAAGTATGAAGTATTTGGTATCAACATACCGAGAAAAACATTCCCAATGAAAACTAAAATCAAATACAATCCAAAGAAATATTTTTTTCAAATTACTTGATCGCATTAGAACTAAATACATGACTCGTGGCTTTCAACACTAGAAAACAAAAATTTCAAATATGTAAAAACATGTAGGATGTTCCATTTAAAATAACAAAGTTGACATTACTTCCGGCGAAACCAAAAGTCCAGTAGGTATATGTCTGAAATTTCAAATTAAATTTTTGTTTAATTCATCGTTTTCAAATTTTAAACAAACCTTAAAATTCTAGAAGGGCGAATAAACGGCCTTAGGACACACTGTAGAAATTCAATGAAGACAAATGAAACGATAACGTTATAAATAGTTTAAACAGCGACATCCTACGATCACTTTTTGACCTAACATTGCATTATCATTGACAAATTCAAGCCAGTTTGCTACATAATAACTCATCCCGTAGCCCATAGTAAGAACAGGGAAGCGGAAGACCCAGTAAGTTTCAAAACTTAATGTAATAATAGAAGGTTAAATATTGAAAAGGTGTTTTAAAATTTTACAATATAAGTATTATTCTAGTGATCAGTAATAATTAATGAATTGATTATAATCAATCTAATGCAATTTAAACTTAGTTCAAATGAGAGCTACACGTCATCAGCTCAGCCACGTATTGTCTACAACTATTAAAACAATTGATATGATAACAAACTAAAGTTTAAAGTTAATCTGTCAGTGAAATACAGACCCTAAACAATTAACTTCTGGTTAGACAGTATTACGTTTCAAGAATAAAACACGTATCAAAAGTGGTCTTTTTTAGCTTAAAACTAAAAAAAAAAATAATTTAAAACATTAACAAAAAAACATGTTTAAAACTTAAAAATAAAGCACTTATATCAAGAATTCTTTTTTAGCTTAAAATTACAAAAAATGAATTTAAAACATTATCAAAAAAAAACATGTTTAAAACATTTTGTTTAAAACAGATGGTATGTTTTTAATTCGGTGTTTTAAACATGTTTTAAACTGTATGTTTTAAACAGTTTGCTTTAAACTTGCCAACCCTGGCCGGATGTTGGCCGGAGCGATTACTTTGTCACTGTAAATCACGAAGTAACATCAGTGACAGTAAGAGAAAAGTTTCTTGACTCAGCGTGTCTATTACGAATTGTTTGGGTTTTTTTTATTCAGGATGATCTACTTATCGATTTACGACAATGAAGACCCGTCAAAAAAATCTTAAAACTTAATGCCGCTGCAATAAAGAATTACAAATTTATAACTCGCCAATTTCTTTTCAGAAAATTTTCGTTTCCTCAGGTTACTTACATAAATTTTTATAGATGTCAGAAACTGACATGAAAAATATTATGACAATTCCCCACCAGTAATCAGACTATACTGGCAAATACGAAGAAGCATCCATCTGCGACCGACTCTGGCATGAATAATGTACCTGAAAATTGGTTTTTTAAATTGAACACCCTGTATATTGTATTGTATCGAATTTGTATTATTTTTTGCTAACTAAAACAGCCATTTAAAACTTTTCTAAGCACTTTTCCTGGCAGTCATTGTGCTGATATTTTAAACGTAATTATATCTCCTCGAAATATCAACATATATATTTTTGAAATCATTAAAATATGATCTTTCATCTTAGCAAACAGCATACAGGCAGTTCCATTTAAAAAAAGAAAAAATGGTATTTTTTTCTGCAATTCGTGGTTCGCTTTTGTTTCTCGTGATAACTCTAAAATGTAATAGGCATAAAACCCTAGAAGTTTTGTATTTAATGTTTTTAAAACTAAAATAGTAAAGGAGACTGGTTTAAGAGATAATTGAAATTAAGCTCCGCTCACAATAATTTTTATATCCGTAGATACGTATTTCGGCAGCTAAGCTGCCATCTTTAGTACGCTACCAACTTAAAAACACTAAAAAAGGATCTAAAAAAAATCTAATCACACTGATAAAATCATAAAAATGTTAATCTTTACTACGCTAGCTACCAGCTTAAAAGCACTAAAAAGATCTAAAAGCAACCTAATCATCGGGTCTTTCGACATATTTTTTATACTATATAATAAGTATATTAATAAACTTATTTATTCGTTAAAATAAGAAGATTTTTCGGGTCTTTCGACAAATTAATTTATATTTACTTACTTTTAGACATATATATTGTGGCGCGCCACCCGGCTTAGCACAAGGCGTCAAGAAGTCGGTTCGTTATGCGTCATTGGCTGCCACGCCACCGGGGTCTACATCGAACAGCCTAGACTTTTCCGGCGATGGAACAAACTCGAATCTTCCAGCGTAGAGAATTCCAGACGGCAGCAAATGATATAAAATCGCCCGGAGTTGACTCACCAGTCAGTCGAATTCGAACAGCGATCGTCGAAGTTAGATTTTAGTGTGAAAATAAATTGTTACAAATAAATTAGTTTTTAAGCTTTATTAAATTACGGTTAAGTTTTTATCGAGTGTTTTATTCGTTTAAATAAATAAATTTAAACCCTAGAAACGTAACAGTGGTGTCGGTGTGCGGGTTTGTGCAAATAAATAAACAATTTAAAGTAAATTAAATTTAATCAGATTATTAAATAAGTACAGTATCGGAAAAAAACAATGGCTACGAGAAAAGTGTTGTTGAAAGACTTAAAAGTGGCCGAATTAAAAACCGAATTGGAAGAACGAGAGTTAGAAACCTGTGGTTTGAAATGCGCACTTCAACAGCGTCTCCGATGCGATTTGTTGACAGCTGGTGAAGATCCAGAGACGTTCCTTTTCGAAATTTCGTGTGGTCCCGTCGATTTTAATAAAATCTTGAAGGATGAATTTCGAGAACAATCCAGAAATTTCAAGGACGAACTTCAAGAACAATCCAGAAATTTGGACGCGAAGCTTCTAGAACAATCTGGAAATTTCAAGGAAGAACTTCGAGAACAATCTGGAAATTTCAAGGACGAACTTCGAGAACAATCCAGAAATTTGGACGAGAAGTTTCTAGAACAATCTGGAAAATTCAAGGACGAACTTCGAGAACAATCCAGAAATTTGGACGAGAAGTTTCAAGAACAGTCTGGAAATTTAGAGAAGCTTCGATAACAATCCAGAAATTTAGAGGAGAAACTTCTAGAACAATCTGGAAATTTCAACAAATTACAAAATAAATTGTTGGAACAATCTAGAGACTTAGACGAGAAATTTCTAGAGCAATCCAGAAATTTCGACGAGAAACTTCTAGAACAGTCCGGAAATTTGAAGGGTGAATTTCTAGAACAGACGAAAGGACTCGAAGATAAACTAGTGGTAAAAATATCGGAAGAAACAAGAAACCTGCAAGAAAATGTGGAAGAAATAATATTCCAGCAGGATAACAAAATCAAAAATCTGGAACAAATCATGGCGGGGTTGCGAGTGTTCGGGGATCAGCCACCAGTAGAAACACTAGAAAATAATGAAACCCGAATTGTGGAAGGACCAACAGAAAATTCGAAATTGAAAATAAAACCACCAACGTTCGATGGAAAGTCTTCTTGGCCCAACTACTTCAAACAGTTCGAAGCAGCTGCAAAGGCGAACAGATGGACGGCCAGCGAAAAAGCCACTTCGTTAATTGTGGCCTCGAGAGGGGACGCTATCGATGTGCTACAGACGATGCCGCAAGAGGAACAAGAAGACTTCGACAAGCTTGTGAATAGGATGGAAATGCGTTACGGACAGGCCCATCTGACCGAGGTATACCATGCCCAGTTGAGGAATCGCTGTCAGAAATCCGGAGAAAGTCTTCAGGAATTCGAAGCAGACGTTGCGCGTCTGGCCCAGTTGGCATATCCCACAGCTCCTGTTGAATTCCTCAAATGTTTGACGGTGCAGACCTTCATAGATGGAATCCGTGACCCAGACAACCAGCAGGCATTGAGAATGACCCATCCGAAGACATCCAAGAACGCATTGGCTTATGCCTTGGAATTTGAAGCGGCGAGACGAGTTTCAAGAGGGCATGTCAAGGTGCGAGCGGCTATGGACTTCCAAGAGGAAGAAGAGGAAGAGTCCGCCAACGCCAAGGTGGGATCTGCTAATAAGGGGCAATCCAAGGAATATGCCACCACCGAGGATGTTCGCCGCATTGTGGAACAGGTCCTCAAGCAGAAGAAGCCGCTGATGTGTTGGAATTGCCAGGAGGAAGGACATGTTCGTAGACGATGTCCAAAACCCAGACAGGATCCAAGGAAGCCACAGTTAAACTAAGCCGGGTCGGTGCAGAGGGGCAAACGTCGACCCGTATTCAAAGGCCCCCAAAGACGAAAGGCAACCAAGTAATATCCCTACGGCAGTTAACCAGCAGTTTCTTCGTGGATGTTACCATTGATGACATTCCTCACTCCATGTTATTGGATACGGGTGCGACGAAGACCATCCTAAGACCCGACGTCATTAAGTCATCTGGACGCACCGAGCCGACCAAGTGGAAACTGAAAACTGCAACTGGAACATCAGCAACTGTCCACGGTGAAGTAGAGGTTATCATCACCATTGGTTCAACTCCAATAAAACACCGTGCACTGGTGGCAGATATAGAGGACGAGGCAATTTTGGGCATGGACGTCATGTGTGCCCACGGTTTCCAATTGGACTTAAAGCGTGGCGTGATGGCGGTCAATAATGAGGAGTTGGTTCTACATCAACGAGGGGACGTGGCCGCTCGAGTAGTCCTCGCTGAAGACGTTGTATTACCCAGCAGGACTGAGGTTATCGTCGACGCAAAACTGGACGGTGTTTTTCAAGATGGGCAAGTCATTATGGTTGAACCTAATACTGATGATCAAAGGATTGGAAGAGGAGTCCTCGTTGGGAAAATGTTGTTGACGGCGAAGAAGGAAGTACCTGTCCGCCTGATGAACGTCAATTGTTTCTCTGTCAATATCAAGAAAGGAACAATCTTGGGAAGCTGCACCATGGTGTCCTCCATCTCCCGGCAACTTGAAACAAACGTGCCAGAAGCGAAAGTCCCAAAGAAATTATGGGAAATGGTTATGTCAACAGCCCAGGAATTGACTCCAGACCAGAAGACAAAAGCAAAGAATCTGATCGGCCGCTATCAAGATGTATTTGAGGTAGAAAATGGATCCAATGGAAGAACTGATGTCGTGAAACACAAAATAGAGACTGGAGAAGAAAGACCTATCCGTCAAGCTCCAAGGCGATTACCGTTGGCGAAGCGTGAGGAAGCGGAACGCATTATTCGCGAGATGGAAAAGGATAATGTAATAGAACCATCAAGCAGCCCGTGGGCGTCACCAGTAGTGCTTGTGAAGAAGAAGGATGGGTCCACCAGGTTCTGTGTAGACTACCGGTTACTCAATAATGTCACCAAGAAGGACAGCTATCCCCTGCCACGGATTGATGATACCCTGGACACCCTGGCCGGCTCAAAGATCTTCTCAACTTTGGACTTAAAGAGTGGATATTGGCAAGTGGAGCTGGCGCCCGAAGATCGAGAAAAGACGGCGTTTTCCATTGGTATGGGTCTGTGGCAGTTCACAGTGATGCCATTCGGATTATGTAATGCCCCAGCGGCATTCGAGAGGTTAATGGAGACGGTTCTGAAAGGTCTGTCCTGGACAACGTGCATGGTGTACCTTGACGACATAATTGTCGTGGGAAAGACGTTCGACGACCACCTGAGGAACCTGGAAGGAGTGTTCCAGCGGCTTCGCGGAGCTGGACTAAAGCTTAGCCTCAAGAAGTGTCACCTGTTCCAGAAGGAAGTGAATTACCTGGGGCACATTGTTAATGGAAATGGAATCGCCGTGGACCCTGTGAAGATTCAGGTGGTGAAAGACTGGCCAACTCCCAGAAATAAACACCAAATAAGGAGTTTCCTTGGCCTGTGCACTTACTATCGGCGCTACGTTCCTGGATTTGCAGACTAGTGATGGAACGGATCTACTGCTCGCGGGACCGAACGAACACCGAGATACCGTCGCCGAACCGAACAGGTCCGGCCGAATCTACTGCCACATATTTACAACATAGCTGATAAACGAAATTATTACCATAAGCTGCAATTGAGCGCGTGGCTCAGATGTAACGTTCATGTTTCGTAATGCGAATGTTCGTGGTTCAATTCTTAGACAGTTAGAAATTTTTCTTATGTTTATAATTTTATGCAAAATTATTTTTACTTTATTTACCGCTTCTTGAGTATAGATCTTAAAACAAATACGACGATTAATTACATAATTGATATTTGGCAAGTAAAATCTGTAGAATTTTAATACCAATGAACGTGGCTTTATACACATGTCAGCAATTTTATTTATTTTTTTAATTTTCTGCAAACCCTGAAACTGACTGAATCTGATATAAAAATTAATATAAAACATGTCAAGAAATAAAAAAAATATGTAGAAAAATTTTTGGTACAGCGTTGATTTGAAAAAAAAGTAGGTATGTTCTTCTGAGTTATAGGAAAACAATGAGGGATTTTAAATATTATGGCATTTTATGTTTTGAAGATGAAATATGGCAAACATTTACGCTGCGGTCTATACGACTATAACTTAATTCTTAAAATTATTATTAGTAAGATTTGTGTCTCAATTACTTAAATAAATGAAATAGAAAAATTTTGGAAATTTTAGCTTCATTTATACAGGGAGAGCCAACAGGCGTGGGAGGAAGATTGTGGCGTTACTGCTGAACATTTTTGAAATCTGTATGCGCGCTAACATACATATCGGTTAGATGTACAATCTAAAATTATTTAGGCATATACAGGCTGTCTCGTAAGAGCTAGACGACCCTAACATATATTATTCTAAATGGAACAGCCTGTACAGGGTGTCCGCCGAGTGCCGCGGTCTTCTCTACCGTCTAAACCGTACAAGATAGAAAGGTGTAAATCAGTCAGCTTTATTTTATAAAATTATTTTTGGCTAAACAGGGTGTTCAGTAACTGAGAGCCATACCAAAGTTATATTTTTTTAAATGGAACACCCAGTGTATTTTTACGTATTTCGAAAGTACGCATAACGAATAGGTAATAACCAAAGATTTCGGAAGTTTTTTTTCGGATTTCGGAGTTTGTAAAATTGCACTATTTTGAGCTCTTATAGTTTGACTATTTATTTACATTTCGTTCTGAATTTTTGCAGGTAGTCAATACAATATCTCGTCTACAGAAATTTCATAATAGCTTCAATCTATTAATTATTACGTACAGGGCGTTAAGTTTTGAAAAAAATAATTTTTCTCAAAATTTTCAAATGGAACACCCGGTATATCTAAATTCTCATGAAACACTGCTTTAATGAAGTTTCATAAAACGCCAAATGTTTTTGTCTAAACTGAAAAAATCGAGAGACAACAATGAACTATTTATTTTTCTTTCAATATTAACGTTATTTAGCCTTTCCGTCCGGTTTTTCAGTTTCAGTTAGATGATAACTGAACGGATATGTTTTATTTTCTCAGTTTCTCAGTTACTGAACACCCTGTATAGCCAAAAATAATTTTATAAAATAGAGCTGACTGATTTATACCTTAGTTCGTTTGAATTGAATTTCTATGTTGTATACTTTACACAGTAGAGAAGACCGCGGCACTCGGCGGACACCTGTATATTATTGCACTATTGCTCATTATGAGTGGATGAAAATAACATAGGGTTGTACTGATCTAAAGTTTATGGTTTTTGAGTTATTGACAATTTACCAGAAAAAATGGCAAACTTTGTTACTGTAAATTAGTTTTTTTTAAACATGTTGCTTTAAAGTTTTATAGATACATTATTTAACTATTGGAGAACAGAAATGTGTAATCAATTCGAAATTCCTTTGTATACCTTATATAGGGTGATGAACAACGTAAATGACCGTTTTTCGTACATTTGTCTAAATGTGGAGATACGATAGTTTACTTCTGTACTACTGATATAGGGTGTTCCATTTCATCCACTTCAAAAATATATGTTAGGGTCGTCCCACTCTTATGGAACACTCTGTATATGTCTAAAGAATTTTAGATTGTGCATCTAACCGATGCGTTTCAAAAAATTCAACACAGGACTGTAACCATCTCTTATGTCTTGTTTGAAAACAATTTTTGTCCCTATTTACATTTGCAACGTAGTTCAATGTTTCTTAAAAAAAACAATAATATTTCATAAATGTTTTCACATTTTTTTTTAGCAAACACAGTTTTTTTAATTAATTACAACAATCGTTCCTCGGCAAATGTGTTAAATTTTAATAATTCCTCCAACAATTTTAAACGGGTAAAACTTATCCCACAAAGAGATATCAAAAAATTTGAAACTTGTATATGGGGGCTGTTCTGCATCAAAAGCGTTAAATTTAATGGGGTGTTAAATTTTGTTGTTACTGTGACAATCAATCACAGAACGACATTTTAAATTTTAGAGGAAAAATGTATTTAACTTAAATTTTGGGGTAAATATAAAAATTTACCTTTAGTAATATCAGCCATTACGAATTGATAAAAACCAAATCATGAAATATATTGCAAACACTATTCGATAGCCTGTATAAAAAATGGAGTGAATTCTTCTGACGAGAAGCGCGACGTGCATACACAAATTTTAACTTATTGTGCGTCCATGAAATTCTCGCTACGATCGTCATCCGGACATCGAAAGATGAACAAAGGTCCGGCCGGTACACCGAACTGTTCGGCCGAAACCGGACTGTTCGTTCGTAGGCCGAATTGGCCGGATTCAGTACCGCGGCAGGATGTTCGTTCCATCTCTATTGCAGACATTGCTAAGCCGTTGACAAAACTCACTGAAGAAGGTCGTCCATTTGAATGGGACCAACAGTGTCAAATTGGCTTTGAACAACTAAAGCAGTACTTGATTAGTGCTCCTATTCTGAGTTATCCTCTCCCGGAAGGCAAGTTCGTCGTGGACACAGATGCTAGCAACGTTGGGATTGGTGGCGTACTCTCCCAGATACAAGAGGGGCAAGAGAAGGTGATCGGCTACTTCAGTAAAGTCCTATCAAAGCCGGAACGAAACTATTGCGTCACAAGAAGGGAATTGCTAGCCGTCGTAAAAACGATAGAACACTTCTACAAGTACTTGTATGGTAGACGCTTCCTGCTGAGGACCGACCACGCCGCTCTAAAATGGCTTCTCCGTTTCAAGAACCCAGAAGGGCAAGTTGCACGATGGATCGAACGACTTCAGGAGTACGATTTTGAAATTCAGCATCGGGCAGGAACTAGCCATCGAAATGCCGATGCTTTGTCGAGAAGACCCTGTGCCGAAGACTGTAAGCACTGTAGTCGTTTGGACGAGAAAGTAGCCACGACTGCGAGGACAGCCATAGTTGACGACAAATGGCAAGACGAAGAACTGCGAAGAGACCAGAAGAACGACCCGGATTTGAAATTAGTGCTAGAGTGGAAAAGCAGGGACGCGAGGCCTACCTGGGAAGAGGTAGTACCATGTGCACCGTCCGTAAAATCATACTGGACGCAGTGGGACTCCATAGTGTTGGATCGTGGTCTTCTGAGACGAAGCATGGAGAATCCAGAAGGCATGGAACAGAAGACACAGTTACTAATCCCCAAGAATAGGGTGCCAGAAGTTCTGAGGGAACTTCACGATGGAACTTCGGGAGGGCATCTGGGAGTTAAGAAGACTATGGAGAAGGTACGCGAAAGATTTTACTGGGTGAACTGCAAGGAAGACGTGAAGGATTGGTGCAGAAAGTGTGCAGTCTGCGCAGCCAGTAACGGCCCCCACAGGCGGGGTAAGGCCCCCATGAGACAGTACAACGTTGGAAGTCCTTTTGAGAGAGTTGCCATCGATGTAGCCGGTCCGTTTCCAGAAACGAATGGTGGAAACAAGTACATCGTCGTGGTAATGGACTACTTTAGTAAGTGGGTTGAAGCTTACGCCTTACCTAACCAAGAGGCAGTCACTATTGCGGAAGTCCTTGTCAGGGAATGGATCAGTCGGTATGGTGCACCTATGGAACTGCATTCAGACCAAGGAAGGAACTTTGAATCAGCCTTGTTCAAGAACGTGTGTACTCTGCTCGGCGTACGAAAAACTAGAACAACTGCACTCCACCCACAGTCGAACGGAATGGTGGAAAGGTTCAATAGAACCATCAACCGACATTTGTCCAAGGTCGTTTCCAATCATCAGAGGGACTGGGACACGTACATCCCCCTGTTTCTAATGGCATACCGCTCATCTGTTCATGAGACAACAGGGGAGACTCCCGCGAAAGTGGTATTCGGGCGAGAGCCGAGACTGCCCTGCGACCTGAAGTTTGCCGACGAAGATTACGTGAGCAAATTACGCAGGAAAATGGATGATATCCACAACCAAGTGCGTCACAATATACAGACGGCCAGCGATCGGATGAAGGAGCACTATGACATCAACGCTCAACACGGGGGATACCAACCTGGAGCACTGGTCTGGCTTTATAACCCCCAAAGACGTCGAGGCCTCTCCCCAAAATTGCAGACCTCTTGGGAAGGTCCTTACAATGTGATGAAACGGATCAACGACGTCGTTTACCGCATCAAGAAGGTCCCCCATGGCAAACCCAAAGTAATCCACTTCAACCGGATAGCCCCTTACCATGGAGAAGCAGATGAAGGGACAGTACAAAGGGCGCAAGTTTCCGAAGTGAACTTCGAAACCTTCATGTCTCATCACGCCGAAGGAAGCAAGGCACGGTTTGGAGTGACCACGGAGAAGCAACAAGATCTCTTTAAAGTGCCACTGGAGTACAGTCTGGCCCACTGCGTAGCAGAAGACCTGAAAATGTCCAAAGGAATCGCTCAGGTGTTTAGGAAGAAATTTGGCCAAATCGAGGAGCTACGAAGACAGCATCCCATGGTAGGCAAGAGCTTGCAGATCATTGATTCGACGGCAGATCGGAGGCGCCACGTGCATTATTTAGTCACTAAGAAGACATCAAGCGGTAAACCTGACTATCAAAGTATGTGGAGAGCCCTATATAGCCTGAGGAGGCAGCTAATAGAGAACCATCAGATGAAGTTAGCCATCCCCAAATTGGGCTGCGGATTGGACGGACTAGACTGGAGAGTAATTCGAAGCATGCTGGAAGTCATCTTCCACAGAACGGGAATTGAAGTCCTAGTCTGCAGCCACCACCCACAAGCAACAGTCAGCAACAGCAAAACCGTAGACTGCTACTTCTTCCAGACGGGAAGTTGCAAGAATGGGCCAGCATGTAGATTCCGACACCCTCCTTCAAGACTATCACCAGGAACATTTCGAGACGAAACGTTTTTAAGAAGGGGGCAGTGTGGCGCGCCACCCGGCTTAGCTCAAGGCGTCAAGAAGTCGGTTCGTTATGCGTCATTGGCTGCCACGCCACCGGGGTCTACATCGAACAGCCTAGACTTTTCCGGCGATGGTACAAACTCGAATCTTCCAGCGTAGAGAATTCCAGACGGCAGCAAATGATATAAAATCGCCCGGAGTTGACTCACCAGTCAGTCGAATTCGAACAGCGATCGTCGAAGTTAGATTTTAGTGTGAAAATAAATTGTTACAAATAAATTAGTTTTTAAGCTTTATTAAATTACGGTTAAGTTTTTATCGAGTGTTTTATTCGTTTAAATAAATAAATTTAAACACTAGAAACGTAACAATATATATATAGGATGATTATATTGTTGTTAGTTTTAACATTTTTATGGTTTTATTAAGATGATTAGGTTGTTTTTAGATCTTATTAGTTCTTTTAAGTTGGTAGCGTACTGAAGATGGCAACTTAGCTGCCGAAATACGTATACGGATATAAAAACTATTGTGGGCGGAGCTTATTTTCAATTATTTAATGTTTTTTTCTAGCTCCTAAAATAAGCCCTTTAGATAGGGTGCAAAATATAAAAAAGACCCTGACATAAAGTTCTAAATAAAATATGTACAATTTTATTTAGAACTTTATGTCAGATTAGTTTTATATACTATCAGCTATTCTTCCATTTCGCAAAATGTGACATGGTCAGTGAAAATTTGATACAGTTTTGATATTTAGTTCAAATTCAAGTTTTAGAACCACTGGCGAATTATAGCGTTTTCCGCTGGCTGTACCAGTGTGCACTGAGTGTATCTTTATCTCGTTTTATTACATAAAGCTGAACCGAGATGGAGATACACTCAGTGCGCACTGGTACAGCCAGCGGAAAACGCTATCAGTTAGAAGTCGTAATTAATTTAGCACGTCGCACAGTGGTCGAAACGCCTAATCCAGCTGTGCAAAATTCAATGCATAAAAGTTTTTTTGATTTTAACAATTTGAAAAATAGTTTTTAAATAAAATTTACCCATTTTCACTATCAGATTCGGTTTTCCTCGTCCCAGATGGACTCAAAGAAAACAATTCTAGTTATTTGAGTAACTAAGGACAGGGCTTTTAAATGCAGATGTAAAAAGCAATAAACGAAATTCCGAGCCTAAAAATTTGTTATTTTTAAGATTTTGTTACAGTTTCTGTTTTCCAAAGCTTTCCTCTACAGGTAATATGAACATTGAAGATATGATGTTAAATTTGAATTTTTCTTTTAAATCAACTGGCACGCTGTTGAAGTCTATTACATAGTAACCACTCATATCCATTTT
Organism: Prosopocoilus inquinatus; assembly: GCA_036172665.1. Lineage (NCBI taxonomy): Eukaryota > Metazoa > Arthropoda > Insecta > Coleoptera > Lucanidae > Prosopocoilus > Prosopocoilus inquinatus. The sequence goes on along the minus strand of CM069876.1, from coordinate 25,926,286 downwards.
CGACATTTTCGAGTTTACAAAATCATGAATGACGTCACAGTTCCAGATTATTAACATAGTCCAAGATTATGACGTCACAATTGAAGATTTTGATCGTCACAAGAAAAATGAAAAACGCCAATTTGTGGCAAATAAGTAGCCATTTAACTTTTATTTAAAACATTTTTTGTAAAACGTATATTAGCGACTCTATAATCGCATCAATTTTCCTTACTTTTTATTCACACTGTATATTTGTTTGCAATCTCTTGCACATACTTTCTTATTAATTAAATACAAATATTTGTTGTGGTTGTATATAAATACATTTCAACTCGAATATCAGCGGATATGAGTGATTACTATATAATGAACTTCAACAGCGTGTTAGTTGACATAAAAGATTCATTCAAATTTAAAATAATGGCTATTCAATGTTCATATTACTTGTAGAAGAATTATCCACAGTTCTGGAAAACACAAGTCCCAATAGAATCTTAAAAACAACGCGCAAACTTCCAGGCTTAAGAAAGAACGAACATGAGCGTTTCGTTTACTGTTTTGTGTATTTGGGTTTGAAAGTCCCGCTATAAAGTTACTTAAATAACTACAAATTTTATGATGTCTTAGTAACTACCAAAGTATATTGCATAAAAAAAAAAAACTTTTTTAAATCGGTACTGTTTACTTTTATATTTTTGCACAGCTAGATTAAGCATTTCGACCACTGTGCGTCGTGATCATAAAAATTACTTATAAGGTCGATAATTATTATGATTATTGTTATTAATATAAGAAAAATCAGTTATGGGAAAGTATGGCAACGAACATTTAATTTCTTTATTTCAAGTGGCAGGCGCCTATCAAGCCCCAACGCCGGGCATTGCTCTGCAACCCATGGGAATAGCCAGGTATGGGCAAGCCTAGGCATTTGTCAGGGGTTGATTTTCTAAATGAAAAAAAAAATTAACAATAGAGATAACTCACTTTTCAAATATTTAAAAAATTAGTTATACTTTTCTTAAACCAATACATTTATACCTACCATTAAACATCTAATAATTACTGATTAGCATTAATAATTTTTAAAATATGTCCAGGTTTAGAAAAAAGTCTTGTTACGCCCATGCTGCAACCCCTATTGCTATGCCACTGTTTGTTTTAAACCTCTCTCAAATATTTCGATACATATTGAAATTATATTTCGAAACATGTCGAACGATACCTATCGGTAGCCGATACTGGTTGCGTATCGATACGGATCCCAAGCAGCAAGGTGTCGTCTTTTTCACGTCAAGAATTGGTCATCGTTTACGTCGAATGACCAATGTCAATAATGTATTAAAGACGTAAAAATGACGGGCAACGTCATTTTTGTACGTCAAATAGTTGTGTATTTTTGACGTCATTTTTAATTGTATTATCTATGACGCATAAGTAACCAAGAAACTAAATCATATTTTAATTTTTATTCAAATATCTGTACATATGTATACATATACCTACGAACAATAAATAAATAATATTTTAAATAAATTATATATTTATTAAAATTCCAAATAAAAATAACAAAAATTTTTATGTTATTTTTAAGCTGTTTAGTATTAGCTTAAGCTATTACTAAACAGTTTGATTCTACTCTATAGTGAAATAAAACAATTGAATTAAGTGTCAAAGTCCTTTCACAAAGACCGTTAAAATATGAATATAACAGGTTATGAAATATAGGTTACCAATACCCACCTTCTTTACACAGTTTGCTAATAACTAAAACAATAAATACCTAAAGCCAGTAGACATACAAGTAGAATATACTTTAGTTAGCTAATACATAATAAATTAACGCTTAAAAATGAATCGCACTAAACTTAAGCACCACGGGCACTACGATTATGATACGCAAAAACAGTGCCCCAATGTCGAGTGTCGGCGCATGCGTCGCATACCCCGTAATACGTGGAAGTATAGTAAATTTCTTATGTATTAAAATGGTATTAATTAATAAATTCAATCATGTTTATAATTTATACTTTCCTAAAAAATCTAATATCTTGTCAAATTTATAACTAAATTTATTATCGAAACGAAACTTTTAAAATTAGTGTCAAATTTATGTTATTAATGTGACGTTCTATTCACGTGATTTATAAACGTCAAATTTTAAACAAAATTTTTACGAAAAAATGACGTTTAAAACTGGTCATTCGACGTCATTGACCAATTTTGACCAAATAATGACGTGATAAAAACGACTGCTTGCTGCTTGGGATCGCAATAGAAATCATATCGAAATTCGATAAACAATTTTCCGCATCGCTCACCTCTAATTATTTTCGACATCTCAGGTAGTAGTCTACAAGATCTATAATACACGTGATATATTTAGTGCGGAAATTGAGAGTTATATTTATTCATAAATACTGAATATCTGTTGCCATGTTATTTATAGCCGAGCATGCAAACGGACAGTGACCGCGCCGGCTCTAAATCAGACGACCGTGTAAATCAGTCTGGATTAAGATCGTATAATAAAAATTGTGTCTGAAAATACGACCGGGAGTAATTCAGGTTTATTCAAATTTATGTGCGTATGCATTTTCTGTTGCAATGCGTATTCTAAAAGCATTCGGAAATTTTTCGGCTCCGTGTCGAACAGGATCTCTGATGCTGTATGGATCGCAGAAGAGTAGGGGCGTGTTACAATCAGCCATTCAATTAGAGCGGCAATGACACGATATTCGTATGGGAAACGTTTCGTCAGTATAGCACTGAGCCTTTAGAGTCTTCGCCGGAGCGTGCCGATTCATATACGAATGAGTCACGAATTCATTCGTTTCTTTAGTCACTGTATGGTGATCGTAAGTGTTGGACGTGATACTGTTCGGTGTTGTGGTGTTTAGTATTTTTTTTGGTTTATTCAAAAGTATAATCGAAATTTGAAAGTCAGAAGTTGGAATATGCCCCAACCAACTGAAAACCCTGCTTTGACACCGACGTCACAGGTAGGCGCAGCACACATCTTCATTTATTAACACCATTCATGGAATTTCGTCGCTCTTACATAATACCTAAATACTATTAGCGATTGAGATGTTATTTATTTATTTATCGGTATCTCAGTGGCCAATAATTTACTACAAGATTTCGTCGTGCGCGGTGATTTACGGCCTCGTCGTCGGCGGCTGTAATTTCCTGGTGTTGAAATAGCGCTGAAATTTATTGAACACATGCTTTTAAAACCACTTAGCCTCCGTCGGATTTTTTTTTCTTAATAGTCTGCAAAATTATAGTGACGGCTCATTGATTTTTCTCTCTGCTCGCCGCAAGTTCTCGCCGGAGCCCACAACCAAGTGGACGAAAGGTTAATTTAGCCCAATAAGATCAAGTGAGAAGGTAGAGAAAATTCTGATTTAATCAAATTCAACGCACGTTTGTTTCTCATTGACGTTGATAGGATGGTCAAGATAGCCCGATTTGTCATGTATTACATTCCCTGAATTTTTTCCTGTACTGTGAGATAGAAAACACGTACAAAGACAAAGATATACCCATTAAAATAAAGAACATACAATTACAAAAGACAAGTAGCAAGAAATAATCGGATCCAAAAATAACATGATGGCACTATTTAAATACAGACTGAACCTTAAATATTTTTGACGCTTCAGTTAGTCTTATGCTACATGTGGTAGAGATACCAAAATTGTTAACGCGAATTTCCCGAGGCGCACAGTTTCCTGTTTCCTCATAGGAAGCAATTTAAAAATATGACTCTTTGTACATCAGAAAAATTTGCATTAATAATTCAGCACAAAGAGAATGAATTAAATGTAAATTAAGTACTCGTATTGTCAGTCAAAATTCTGAAATTTACTATCTGTATCTTGGTTCTCTATAAGAGATGTTTATGTTAATTTCCGCATCTTTTTTAATCGAGTATATGAAATACGTACTCGCTTAAAAAAAGATGTAGATTGGTTCTTGCATCTAAAGGCCTGGTTTCATAATCAGGTTAAAGGTAACTGAAAATTAAAAATGATTTCAAATAGAAGAATTGAGTTTCAAAATTGTACTTTACTTTAAAATGCTGGCTAAAGTCTCTATTAAATTAAAGTGCCACTAATGGAACTTTAAATACACTAGGACCTGTTTAATCCGAACTAATAATTGTACTGGTTGATTCGGATTATCGAAGAAATGACAGAAAATATCTATTGTTATAATTATTCTACGAAGATTAACTTGAAAGTTTCCGGAGCCGTCGTTCATGGTTGAATTCTTGGCTTCCGGTTGGAATCGCGTGTCTCAAATTTTTTCTACTGCCGACCTTTCGTTCTTCATTGCAGAAGAACTTCCTCAGAGCTGCAGTTGCTGGTGGTGCAGCTGCTGCTGCTGGTGGTCTTGCTGCTGTTTCTTGATAGTCCTGGAGACTGATCACCACCAGTTGCAGCAGCTCTGAGGAAGATCTTCTGCAACGGAGAACGAAACGTCTGCACTAGAAGAAATTCGAGACACGCGATTGTAACCGAAAGCCGAGAATTATCCTACGAATTTCATTATTCCCACAATAAAGTTCTTTTTTTTTTCAAATCAAAAATTAACTGTAGAAACCCACCTCATTCTTTCGTTTATCGAGTAATTGACGTATTTCTTTTTACAAGTAGTCTCCATTCTAAGTTGCGACGCAAACTGAACTCGTCAACTGACTGAACGGTCAACATGCCAATGAACAATGAACAGCAAAGCTACTTTTCCTACTACTGACGATTTGGAGAATTGGGTATTTGTAGATTCTTCATTGGTTTTTGTCGATCACGTGATCACTTCCCCTACTGGCGTGGAAGGTATTAGCAAAATATTCAAGAAGTATGCTCAACTATTTTTAACTTTTCTCGAACAATGCGCGTTTCTTATTAGCTCAATCTGTCGTTTCTGTTCCTGTAGTTATTTCAAAAGTTTATATTCTTAACAATTTACGTCAAACATACATACTTCATATTCCCTCTTTACTCTCTAATTCTCCAAATATCCCGAGCAGGAAAAGCAGCTTTAACAGAATAGTTTATAGTTCTTCTTTATATGGTGGAAATCACTTCGCTGTTCGGATTAAAAAGGAATTGTTCGGATTATAGTTTCGAGTTTCCGCTGTTCGGGTTACTGGACGTTCGACTTAGGGCATGTTCGGATTAAAGAGGTTATACTTACTGTAATTAAACCTCATGTACATAATATGGACTGTTTTGAAACGTAGAGTTCATCGTCTGAACATGAAGATGTGAGACATGAAAAACAGTATAAAAGAGAAAACGATTTTGAAATCTACGATGAGATAGTTTTTTTGATCGGTTTCGATTGACAAAGAATGTTATGCCCGTGTTATTAGAGAATATTAAACTTCTACTTAGACTAAGACAGGTAATGAAGATAAAAGTTATTTTTTTATTATTTATTATTTATTTGCTTAGTTCATTTAATAGACTTGTTTTCACATCACTTTCTTTCAACGAACTTTCAAATGTCATACTCCAACTTACATAATATATCAGGTGTCAGTATTAAAAATACTAGATAAACCCATCTTAAGTGTTTTCTTAAAATTCGCTGTTAAAAGTATGAAGTTCTCGTGCAAGAAAACTAGGATTTTTTTGGAGTCTTTTTCCCACAGAGAGAAAGTTATACCTAAAACTTTAAGGAACACTCTGTACAGCTGTTTTCAAAATTTCCCAAACTAAGTTATACTTGTGTATAAGCAAGACTCGAATAAGCAAGTTATGTATGTATCATGTATATATATCATTATGTATCATTTATAAATAGCGTGTACAGGGTGGACTAAATTTGACACTTAAAACAAAACCTCTTGTTAGAAGAGTTAGACAAAATTAGACTTCTGCTTCTAGGGGTCTTCTCATTTTTTAATATAGAATTAATGATGAAAACCGCACTTCGATATCTTGTACCGTTTAGGAATTCAGGATGTTTTTTCAAAATCTATAATGTTTTCGTTTATGAAAGTTTCTAATTTCTGTACACATCTTTTCATGCAAAAATTAATTGCTCTAATGGTCTCTTCCGTAATCGAACTAAAGGAGACTTTAATTTTAAAGCCTCGTTTATTCGATTTTGAAACCGACTCTTAATTACCTTCTTATAATTGCAGTCGATTCTTCTCCAATGAATTATGTCCGGTTAAAGTCTAAAAACCATTTATTTACCTATTTACATAATGCTCATTTTGTGAGATACATACAGGGTGATTCGGGACGAAAAGGTAATATTTGAAAAACGTGTTAAGGAATACTATAAGATAATACGTTTGCAACTTCGCAAAATTAGTTCCAAACAATAAATAGACAATAATAAAAATACAATCGTTTTTGACAATTTTCAAATCTGTTTTACCGTTTACTTAGCAAGAGGAAATTTTAAAACTTAAAACAGTTAAGACGAAATAAATGTTTCTGCTTGAAATTTTTTAAAGCAAACATACACTGTCATATACAAGGTGTTTGGAAATTACGGAAAACACTGTGGATTTTGGAAATTCTAAGAAAAAGAAATCCAAGAGTCCCATTTTTTTCCATAAGATAACACCATATCCGTCAATTCATTGTTTGTGTAAGCATGGCGGCATTCACTTGGGTAATAATAATGTACCGAGTTGTGACAGCTTGTTACCTTAACTCAGTGGCGCACCAACGATTTTGTCAAATTTTTAGTAATTTTTATCTCGGATTTTTATTAGATTTTTTTTGCCGCTAACTTCAACCCATTATCACCAACTACCAATTTTTTCTTGTACTACCAATTTCCAAGCATCCTGTATATGGAGGACACTGGGATTCTGTGAATAGAATAGTAGGCATTTTTATAAGAAAATTTAGACATTGGTTACAATTAAAACGTTTCCAATTAATTTAACATTAAAACAATTATGTCATAATATTTGAAGTGAAAGCGTTTACTTAATTTTATTCATCTACTCTAACCTCTCTCAAGTGTTTGCGCTTCGGAGGTCAGTTTTTGATTAACTCTTCTAAAAACAAGTTTTTTCTATTAATAGTTTTCCTACTAATAATCAAATTTGGCCCACCCAGTACTTACATTTAATATTGTACGGCTTGCAACAGGCTTATCATGAGAGGAAAATAACATACATTGATAAGGAAATAAAACGAAAAATGTATGACAAAGGCAGTGACATATTTATAAATAAATACGGGAAAGGTAGATAAAGAATTTAAATCGAAGAAGCGAGACATTATGTCCAAAGCAGTGAAGCGATTCAAAATGTAAAAAATAATACTCTAATTTACAGTACAAATGTTGTGTGTTCAAGAGTGATTAAGGGGTTTACGATTTTTATTGGTACTGTTTATACTCATTCACTGCACACTGACGTGCAGACGGGTTTGTTTGTACATATATGATAATTAAGTTAATTGAACTTGTTGTTTTGGCAACGCAGTTCATTTATAGTTGTCATATGACAAACGTACAATCCTCCAACATGCGAGTCAGCTACGTAGCTCATCCATCTGAACGCGGCCAATGAATCTGGTTCTGTACTACTATTGGTTACCAAGCATGAAACGTCACAGCGCGGAAATTTAAACTTTTCTTAATCGTTATTTATAAATTTTGTCGAGAAAATTATACTTTTCGAGAAATGATATCTCCACTAGTTCTAATTCGTCATAATTGTAGAACAATTTTAAAATAGATCTTATAACTTGTGGAAGTTGTTTATTATAAATAATCTGTAACTGCGTTCAAAAATCTAATGTACTTTTTTATGATGAAGATGACCATTGCATTAATTTTTATGCATATCTTTTATTAATTACGTTTGAAGAGAGAGCATCGTTGCATCCGCTAGCTACTAATTAATGTAAATAAGTTATGAAACTTTACGAATCATATCCCCGATTTTGCTTGTCTTGCTAAACCATTGCCAAACTTGTTTAAAATTCGAGTAACTGAAAACATTTGAGTAAGTAACCGAATTTTTCAATTGAAGGAAAACAGTTGACTTAGGTACTTTGTGAATTCAATTCTCAATTCTCTCTTATAGGAAGGGAGTCTACGTTTGGCTCGCTTCGATTTACTGTCAATACGCATGCTTCAAAATAATATATGGTTTATATTTTTATACACACCGTGTTGATAATGGGACTCAAGTAAATGTTACATCCGTCACGTGCAAACAGATCTATTTTTAGCATCAGTACGCCACCTTGCGTCACAGAACATGACCGGAAACTACTCGATCATTCTAGCATGTTCGGGCAATAGAGGGCTCTGCTATATAAGCCGTACGATCCGTCAGAAGTAGTTAGTTATTAAGATAGCCAGCGAAGGGTTCGTACCTTGAATAAATAGAAAGTACATTTTGTAAAAGTGTTATTTGATAAAGAAGCTCATTACTACTGTGTTAATTGTGTAAATCGACAGCTTATAATTAAAACGTCCTGAAATTTAACGACTATAATTTGTGAACCCCCAAATTCGTAACATAAAACAGAGCTGAAAATAAATTTCTTGCTTATTAGTGAATTACCTAAGTCAGTATCTGTCTGAAATGCAATTCTTAAAGTTTGATTGTGTTGTAATGTTTTTCTAATATTGTATAAATATTGCGAAACGGGACAAGTATAGTTCGATGTAAAACATGCATTTAATACTCATCAATATTCCGTTCGTGAGTCACTATTGTTTAAATATTTTGCAATCGCGTCCTTTAATTAAAAGCTATTACAGTTAATTGTCAAGAAGTCCATTTAGCTTTTTACATCTGATTTTGAAAATAATGAAGTACCATGGTGGAATTTACAGAAAATTTCCCGAAGCAAAGCGTTAAGTATTAGTATTAATTACTTTCTTGATTGGAAATTTTTTATTAAATAAGTTTAAGGTCAAAGGATTATTCATGATAATCTAATCCTCAGCTTTGATTCATTGGTAGGATTTGCAATTTGTACCGTCGGTAACGACTTGCAAGTCCTTTTTCCTGAATGACCCCCTTAGTTTAGAAATTACTTAATGACTTAATTTGGTTTGTAATTAGTTTTTCTACCTGTTGACAATAATTTCATAAATATTTGTATCTTTGTTACTTTTATGACCAACCAATAAACAGATTTGGAATCTTAACCTATGTACTTAGGTATATTTTATAGGCTTCTTTTCGGCGAATTTTTATTAAAACAATAAGTTTAAGTTACTTCTAAAATTTATGTCGTCTCATAAATTAACATTTGTTTGAAATTTCCAATTTCATCAACCGCCTTCAACAAAACAAAACCAAACAAAATTTTCCTATGTTACATTACAAAGTAACACAAATTCTTAAGTTTTTTTTTTCATGTCTAAGAACCAACATAGAAAAAAATTGCATAAAATACGCGTATTATATGACATTTCGACGCACTGTCCATTTAGAAAACTCGCCTTCGACTCGTTTTATAAAACTGGACGCGTACATTAAAATCAGGTCTTATGAAACTTATTTTTTAATATACTGTTTTATCGATATTATAACACACTCGAGGATTTCAATTTTGCTTGCTTCTTGTTGATCGTTCCAATTCAGATTTTTAAATTTTTGTGTTGATCTTGAATATTTAAACCGTTAAATATTAAAAATAGAGAGCTTTTTGTCTTCTTTGATGTGGTGATGTTAAAGAAATTAAAATCAAGAAAAATAACGACATGTGAAAAAGCCAATTTCTTCGATTCTTCACCTCCTAATTTAATCTAAAAAAGAATCCAAACCAAACATTAAAACATTAAATGATTTTAAGCGACGAGCAAGAATGAAAGCCCCATGTTCTTATAAGATCGAATGGGACTTGGATAAGATTTTTTGGCTTAATAAAAACAAATGTTCAATAAGACCTACTACTACTTTATTTTTCTTTTGACCTCAGAGAAGTCATTTAAAATAACTATATTCAAGAAAATCGTGCGTGACTTTGGAGTTCAGACACACATTAATAAGGATGATAGAAGATCTAAAACAAGTTGACTTGTGGTAACCACTCCATGTAACAATATTAAAGCAATCCAGTCACGTGAAATGATCACTTCTTATCGGACTAAAATATCCGTCTCAAACACATTCAGGAAAAGAGAAACGAATAGATGGAAAACAACTTCAGAATATGTTACAAGCTGATGACAAGGTTTCAAAGGAGAAGAACGAAAAACATCACAAGAAGACAAACTTTTGGTATGATGAACAGAAACGGTACTTATTACAAACATGTGGTTGGTTGGTTAAGTTGAGCATTACAGAAATTCGAATGCGGATTTTTATTTGATTAAAAAGGAACTTATAAGAGGAAAATAGTTTTCCTTTACAAAATCATGACTTTTTGTCTAATTTACTATTCTTATTTTGCAATGGTAATTGAAATGACCTTACTAGTATAACGTAGATAAATTAGTCCTTTTCTTTACAACTTTTGTAGGTATTTTTATGTTGCTAATCGTAATTATCCACGTGTGTGGTGACTCTTCTGTTAAACAAGTTTTGAAACTCATTCTTTTTATGGTTATACCTCGTGAATGAAAAAGTCAGAAATATAGAATTTGTTTTGTCTTGTGAAAAGCAGTAATATTAAAGGCATAGTCGAAACTAATGACTGTAGAGTCCACAAATCACTTTGATGATTAGTGACTAATCCTTGTGCACTGAACGTTGTTGGTGGTGTAAAGTAATTGCCTTTTAAGTCGAAATAACTTTCAGAGAGACGGCTACCAGACGGCTATGTGCGAATATCCTCACAGGCTAAACCGAGACCTCGTTTCTCTGGAGTACAAGTTGAAAGTTGAATTACTGGTCTGTAACGTTATTGCAGCCGACTTGTACCTTAAATTTAAATTTATTTTAATTGGATTACACATTATTTTAATCGTGCATGTTGTGTCTGCAGGCTTGAAGATTAATGCAAGAATTTTCGTCGTTTTTTCGTTTCTCGGTGGCGTATTTCTCGGTACGTTTTTGTTCTTCATTTTTCATCTTTATTGCCGCCGAAATATTCGGTAATCTCATGTGAACTTAAGTCGACAAGAATTAATTGGCAAAGAACCATGAAATATATAATCTGGACAGGAACGGTCAAAATTTTCAGGTTTCTCTTTTTTGTTTCTGCTTTTAGTGGAACGACTTAAGGACCAATTAAAAATCAAATTTATTGGAAGTTCGGGACAAAATAAAGATTTGATATTTACATTTTCAAATTTCAACATACAAACTCGGAAGTAAAACTTCCTGTGAAAATAGGAAGAGACCAGCCAAGTCATGTCCAAATACAAACTGCGAAAATGGTAGAAAGGACAACGAATCTACACTTAAAAGATTCTAATAGACTAACAAGATCTGAAGGCCAAGATTCTGTGTGGTTAATCATAATTTCGCTTATTCCTGCAGATGTAAAAAAAAAAAAAAACTAAAAGTGATCTCTAGATTATAATATATCGAAATTTTTTGTGCTGATAAGATAGATCGCTGATTATTTGAAGATAATCAAAGGTGGAATTTGCGACTTATGTTACACTGCATTTATTACAAAAAAATACATATTAAATAAATTTAGTTATTATTTATTTAGTATGTAAAAAAAAAACAAAATTGCCATCAATTAAAAAAAATATCAAACGATCGTTACAATTTTTTTTATTATTGCATAAAAATACAAAGCAACCTATAAATACCCACTCGGTAATTCGAAGGAAGAAGAATAAGTGGGAGAAATCAACGCAACACAAAAAGAATTGAAAGTTAAAGTTTCGCATAAATAACAATAACAAGCAAGAAAATAATACCTTCAATTTGAAATCAAGATCACAAGGGCAGATCGTACTTCTGTTTTTGGTAATCATTAGAAAATAGTCGGATTGATTGATTTTTTTCATCTTCATTTTCAATTCTGCAATTGTCCCATGTCAAATTATTGTACTGATCTTGATTATTCTCTACTATCACCGTTACCTTCTTAACAAACACATGTTGCTAACAATTTGAATTGTAATCAGGCAAACTTCCTGAGTCTAGGTTTATCATATATTATCTAAATTATACCCTTATAAGACTGTACATACATTCCTTAATAATTTTTCGAGAGCAGTTTTTAAATAACTCAGTAGTGAATATTAATATATAGATATTAACCCAGTTTGCAATTTTAGGTATTATCTCATCATCAGGGAACGAAATTATATACTTTGTTCGATTAAATACTAACGAGGCGGCAAATGTATAACGCTGTAGCGACGTATGAATGCATACGCGCTCTTTGCCGCCTCGTTCGAAATAAACCGAACAAAACGTATAATTTCGTCCTTTACTCATTATACAATTTTTATTATGTATTACAAGAAAGTGAAAGCAAGAGGAAGAGGGAAGTAGAATTCGAGAAGGCATCCAAAAAGGTGAATGAAAATTGCAACAAATTGATTTGCAAAATATACATATACAATATATTAGAAGATACACTTTCTCTTTTCAAAACTGGAGTTTTTCCAGTAAGGCCCATGTGACACGATGATAATTTTTTTTTAAACAGAGAGAAGTGTCAAATCAACCAATTAACTTTCACTGTGATAGCCTGCCTCTGTCATTTCGTAACGAACTTTTACACAAAAGTCATACGGACCCCAAAATAAAAAATAAATGATGACGAACAAGAGAGAAATGTTTCATAAAGATTGTTAATGTTCGAAAGTAATGTCTTTTTTAATTAGATAAAAGGGTATTTTTGTATAGTTTGTATATTCTTCCAATTCTTCTATATTTAAGAATGTCAATTGTTGAAATATATTTACATAATATACACCATAATGATGACAATGCTCGACTTGATTCCAGGACAATAATCGACCAGGATTATGATACACTAAAGAACTTGCATCAATCCTACGGAATGAAATAAAAAATCAGGAAAAAAAGGCCAAGTATCAAGGAATAAGTAAACAAATAAACGTAATTAATTTTAAGAGTAAGTAGAGTAAATGTTTGAATTTGAAAATAAATTAAAAAGTAACGAGGCTTAACAACTTTGAAGTGAAGAAGTGTTTGCATTTTCGTTGTTTTTAAATCAATTTGCATTGGCAGGCTTTTAGTCGAGCAAATTTAGTAAGGGCTCAGAAGTTAGGAATTGTTAGAAGAACAGATGAAATGATGCTAGGAAATACACAACAAAAAATAATGAATGAATCAAAAGAAAACTTGATTAACAGAATTTGCCGTAACAAGAGGATTCTTAGTGGTATTATTCAGAGTAGTTTTGAAACAGTAATAAAAATAAAACGAAAACAGTTGAGTCAAATCTATATTAAAAGAAAAAGAAAGAAATTACATAGGAAATCCTTCTCTACTCGCAAAGTTAAATAAATAACTTATTTATTTGTATTTTGTTTTGACGAACATATCTACTAATGAACAAATAATTAAAGAAGAAACGGGGATCTTCATCTCAACAGTGAAATAAATAGTATCAAATTGATAGCAAGAAAATAAAAAAAAGAAGCAGAAACTTTAGGATTGGACAGAAATTTTAAAAGAAATAACAAAATAGCTGGTACTAAAGGACACAAACTTATCGAAGAAGAAGTTTTCTAACAACAAAAAAATAAATTTCGGAGAACCAAAAGAATACGCATTATTGCTGACAAACTTATCTTGAATAGTAAAAATGTGGAATATTATGAGTTATTTTGGCTTATAGATCACAAAAAGATTTGTGCAGTTAATTTTTAATGCAGTCAATTCCAAAGTTAATTCATCTCAGTACTAGAGCTGTAAAAATGATAAACGTCAGCTCAAAAATACTTTTTCTTAGTCTGTAATTGATCAACAACAAAGTTCATTTCTAAACAGAGCAGTTTCTGGAGAACCTTTGACATAAACAGCTGAAACTTTTTCGGAAGGATTACCCAGTTTCTTTGGGTCAGTTTTATCTTTAGATAATTCCAAGAAAAACGTACTAAATGTGAAACCATTAATAAATTCCTTGGCAGCCACTACACCGTTTCCATTATCTTTCTTGTAAGAAAACTTACTTACCAACGCTACATGTTACTCTGTTGTCTTCCTATTTAACTTTGGAAGTTTCAATGGAAACAGCAATATTTTTATAATCTTGGGTCACCAATGGTTTTTTTCTAGAGACCCTCTAGTGAGAGTCTGGCAGTCAGCCATCTTTCAGCAAAAAAAAATCCCGTTAGTGTCAAAATTGACAATACAATTTATAACCTTGTTTGCTCTTTCAAAATCAAATATAGGTTGAGTTAAGTCAGCGGTCAAATTGCACGAAATCGTTAAGTCAACGGTCAGGCCAAACCATCTGATCTATCAATGCTTCGAGAAATTGATCACGTGCTTTAGTCTGATCAGTTTGACCGTTCACTTACCGCAACCTTTAGCAAAAAAGTCCCGTCAGCGTCAAGTCGATAATATTACTTAGCCTTGTTTGCTTATTTTCAATGTCAAATTCAAGTGTTGGCGCCAAAATGCACTTCCATTCTTTCTTATGATTGGCTGAAGTACATTTTGCTGAAATATGGGAAGACCAATTAAAAATGCACAAATTTCTGCCAGACTCCTAATAGAGGGTCTCCAATTTTTTCCATCTACTATTTTAATCACGACTGTCTGTTTTGAAATAGAGAGTATTTATGTTCTACGTACTGTTTTAGAGCGTAAATAACATAAGAGTTGTATAAATAACACAATGCATACAGTTGCCTGCAGAAAGGAGACAAGTCAAGGGGGTCTATTCTGTAACATTGATATGGACTTGATATTGCTATTTGAAACATAGCAACCTTGCAAAATCGGTATTCTGTAAATAGTTTCCTAACAACTTACTATCCGTTTGGAGTGTGATATCGAGTTAATATGCATCTCTCTTCAATTTGCGGTAGGCAATCGACGTGAATTGTTATGAAATCGTAACAAATTCTCTTCAATTATTGAAGACCATATCAATTGATATGCATTTCAATGTTACAGAAAAGAGCCTTGAATGACTTCATGGTGAAGAACTGAACCATTTCAAACGTGTTTAAGATCTTGCGACTTGTATCCTTTATGCACCCGCTGATGAATAATGGCATAAAATATATGTTTCCAAGCAAATCTCAAAATGACCGAAAAATTGACTTGTATCTTTTCTGCAATCAGCAATTCAATTATTGTTAAACACATTTAGAACTGACGTCTAAAATTAAGATAACAGTACAGAACCACATAGACTGTGTAACAAAACACATAATTATGATAAAAAGATAAAGCAGAGTTAAGAGAGGTGTGCATCGTATAAACAGGCTGAAGATCACAAACCGAAAGAAAGAAGAAAAAAAAAACGAGAAGCAAAGAACAATAATGATGAGTAATATAAAAACTCGATTAGTTTGAGACCTCAATGTTTTCTAATTGTTTTATTATTGGGTATTATATTTGATCTTATTATTATACTTGAGCAATAATTATAGTCATTGTGAGATACGTCCTTTATAGGTATTAAGATAAGATTTTCAATTTGCATATTTAATATTGACATCTATTATTGTGGTTGAATTGTATGTTTACTTGTAAAGTTTCCTATGATTTTGAAATAGGGTTTCGTTAAGCAAAATAATTCGATTACCATGTCTCACTTTTTGAGTTACAAGTTAACTTTAACTCGGTTATTCCTACATCAACAGTTGACAGTTGTCATGGCAATAAACTGAAGGTTCATATCTCTATAGATTTGTTTTGAATTTGAAACCGTTCTGAACCAGGTTTATGCTTGGGGAGTTAGAGAATGCTTTTGCTTTCGACTATTTTTAAGATATTTTATAATCTGCTGGTGTGATGCAAGTCTTTACGGACGATGTGGAGAAATGTTTTTGATCTGGTTCTTTGTAGTTGTTTAGATAAGTGACCTCTCATTTCAAGTGGAATGTGTTATATATATGTTAAGTTTAACGCCCCTTGCAAAATTCTACATACTTATAAAACAGATAAGGCACATACGACGAAAATATTAACCCGTTACAGATTAGATAAGACATTTTAACGGAACGTGATATTTTGCAGGTAGAGTTGCATTACTGCGTAAAGCTTTTTTACCTACAGGTAGTTTGCAGTAAAGTAGATTTACAGGTTTATGCTATATTGACACACAGGGCCCCCGCGAGGCCAAAAGCCGCCCGTGTGCCAATCCATATTTTGGCGCCCTCTGACAGATGAGTTGGGGCAAACAAAAACGGTCAATTATCAAAATTATTAAAAATCAAAAGAAAAGAAAAATAAAAAAAATTTTAAACATTTTCCTTCACATTTTTTAAACATTCTCCTTCACTTTTTCTAAACATTCTCCTTCACTTTTTCTAAACATTCTCCTTCACTTTTTTTAAACATTCTGCTTCGCCTTTTTTAAGCATTCCCCTTCACTTTTATTTAAACATTTTCCTTCCCTTTTTCAAGTTCCTAGCTGCCGCAAGCCCCCAAAAACGAAGGTAAGCGCTTTCTTCTCATCTGTTTCCCATTATTTTTCTTTTTTTGGGCGAAAAAAATGACAAAATATGTCCAGTGACCAAGAAGCTAATTGCCGCCCCTTGAACATGCCGCCCGCGTGCACTGCACGCTTTACACACATGGTTATGGGGGCCCTATTGACACACAAAAAAAAGTAAACTCATCGTACTTTTTCTTATTACAGCTTTTCCTTTTATTTTCTCCTCTTATTAACTAAATTTCTCAATTTGTCTCCAACACAATTGGCAAAGGGGGAAAACCATAAAAAAATATTGTATTAATTTACGGTGTAGTAATAGTAATCGAACAAAATTTAGATAGAATTCTCAGGATGGATTGGCATAAAAAATATAAGCCAGGATTAAAATAAATGTAAGTGTAAGTGATAATATGACACACAATATGCTATACTTATTGTGTTTGTCACAATCTAATTTAGGTTCAAACTTAATCCTGGCTTAAATCTTTTATGCAACTTAGAAATCATTATAATTGGCATTGCATATAAAGTTACAATCGAAAGCAAAATGTTGTAAACAATTACAGTTTCCTGCCAATTTTCTTGCTTCAAAACGTTACTGTTTAAATACAATTTTATAGAAACATTTTGAAAGTTTTCAGATTTAACAACCTAAAACGTTTGTAAAATGTGCAAAGTCGCATTTAAAAAGTACCATTTTGGGGAAGGAGAAATTACAGGAAACTGTAATTGTCGACTATTTTTTTTATTCATCTTCTTTATCTGTTTTTTTTTTTGTTTTTGTTTCTGAATTATGTATTTGATATAAATTTATCGATATTGAAAATTATCTAAGGTACAAAATTGACTCTTGGTAAAATACAGACACCTTCTGTGTTTGTTTTTTAATTCCATGAATGCCTACCTTGAGCAAAGTTCATTTACCTAGGAGTCTGCGTAATATCTTACCATTTCCGAGAAGTTTATTGCTTTTTGTAATTTATATTATTATATGCACCTGCAACTGTGTAAATCGCTACGGTGAGCATTTCTAGTGCGGAACTATGCCTGGAATTTTTATAACCATCCGTTGATTGTAACGATTGGCTAAAAATATCTGCGATGAATTTCCGTAATTAGGAAGGCAAGACATTTTTAACGTTCACAACTGACGGTATGTCGATGTTTTCAAATCCAACAACGTCCATTTTTTATCAAAGCTTGTAAATTTTATTTGCAACACATCAATTTGCGGATGGTTGGTACGCGTATAAAAGAAGTTTCTTTTGCGACATTTGTCCATTAATTCGAAACGAATTTGTCGTACTCATGTTTTTTTTTTCCAGTAAGAAGTAAATTGCTGATTTTCTTTTAGTGTTTTCTGAGAAACGTTTCCAGTTAAATCATTCAAAATGCCTTCACTGATTACATACAAATTTAAACAAATGTGTGTTGCAACAACATTGAAGACATTAAACTGAAGTTTAATCAATATAAGAAAATTAAAGACCGAGACTAATAGAGGATGTTAATCACATAAAGATATGTATATTGGCAACTGAAAGGACTTTTGGAAGTCAACGTTTATAATAAATATACAGGATGACTGTTAAGTCGACGTATTCCATTGAAGTATTTCTAAGGAAAACACAAAAATTAAAATATTTCAGAAACTATTTTGTATAACGTATATTATGGTCAAATCAGTTGGGGGCCCAGAATAAAAGAGGTATAAGTGCATTTTGGAACAAATCTGTTTTATGTGCATTTTTGACTACCTGACTTAATATCTGTTTGGTATAAAAGAGATTGAAGCAATTTCCGGCTTTTAGTGCGAGCTATTAGCGATTAGAAATACTATTTCTTCGCGACTTCCTATTATTCACTTACCTTTAGACGCAAATATTTCGATGTACACAGAAAAAAAATGAGTAGTAAAAAGTAACACAATTGTAGTAAAAATGGAGACAGACACAAATTATAGCAAATATTAGAAGAATTGTAATAAATTTTACGATAAGAATAGAGTCCTGCCTCACAATTGTATGAACAATTCCTACAATCCTACGAATATCTCCTACAATTTGTTTCTGTCTCCATTTTTACTACAACTTTTTTTCTGTGTATGAATAATTCCACTTGTTTTATACCCCTTTTACCCTATGCCCCTCAATTGCAAATGAGCTTTACTAACACGCCCTCAAAGGAATACATCCACTTACCAGACATTCTGTACCATAGAAAGAAAATGGAATTTTCTAAGCATATTAAAATAATTAGAGACCAGATGTTTGTTTGCTAATAAAATAAAATAAAATACCGGCGAAGAAAAGTTAAGAAAATGAATGATGCCATCGAAAACAGTAAAGAGGTTTGCATGAACTAAAAAGGTTTCGGATTTGTTTTGTGTCACTCGATTTCATTAATTGTGACTAGAGTTTCTCTATTAATAGAGTACCGCCAAGGTAGCCATTTTGGCTCCAAACGAAAGGAGGGCAATTTGAAATTACTTAAAAACATTGGTCCATATTCTCATCTCATGATTAAGGTCGTCTCTAAATAAAGCCGTGATTAAAATAAACATAAACAATATAGCTTTATGTGACATTTCGTGAGTAAGAGAGTGAGAGAGAATTTAATCACGGGGTTGCTAAATTAAAGACGAGGTGAGAATACGAGCCACTGTCGTTTGAACACAAACCGTGACTATTTTCTTAATGAGTGAGAAGATAGCATACTGACAAGTGTATTATTTAATTTTAAAAATTCTCTTATTCAATAAAATAATACGTATTATGCAGACTTAGGATGTTTCGGACGCTGGAATGATTATGTTTAGACAGGCGAGGAATAATGAATAATAGTGCTTTGTCCGAAATGTCGTAAGTCATACCTCTACTATACAGTGTTAACGCTTCAGTATTGCCGATTTAGTGATTTTTGTCACTAGTTTTGGTTACTTTCTGTTGAAATTTCGGTCAACTCTTATTGGTGTGTTGAGCTGTTGAAGATTTAGTAATTTTATATGACAAAACTAGTAATTCCATGAAAATAATTCTAATTAAAGCAAGTAAGCTTCAATAGTCCGTATAGAATAAATAACGATTTTAGTCGATTCTATCATTTTGAGAATACGGGTCAATGTCTTTGAAAATTTGCAGAAAACGAAAAACAAATGCAAGGCGATCGGATTCCTATGCCTTTTTTTCATAATTCTTAAATCATTTCAAGGAACAAAAGGTAGTCAAGGATTTTGATAAGTATAGCAAAGAAACGTTTTTACTTTTGCGTCGGAAAATAACCCTGCGTTTAATTCATGGGCGGTGTTGTCGATTTTAGCTGCGTTCGTTTATTCAACTCTGTTCGCTCTATTTACTCTTTTCAAACTTTTGAAAAAGAGAGAGTAAAAGAAGTGAACGGAGTTGAATAAACGAACGCAGCTTTTGTTTACTGCGTGGTTATTTTACGTTGTTTGACGAATCAGCTGATTGGTCGAGATGGTCGGGATTTGAAATCCGACCATAAACAACAGACGTTGTTAAACTTTGGTTCTTCGTTCGTCAACTAAACACAGGTTTAATTAAGAGCGATAACAAAAGACGTATAAATTTCAAGTTTTTGCTTTATAAAAGAAATAATAAAACACAGTCAACTGTGAAATAGTAGTAAATGTAGAATAATCGCGTTTTTTTTTTCACGAAAGACATCAAAAATTAACAAATAAAATACGATCGATAATAAAATAGAAAACCTTCGATTATTATCTCGAGGAAGTCAACGTTCGATTGGAATTCGAACGTCTTTTGTCATTGCTTAATTTATTGTCTGGTGCAAAAGTAAACACAGTTCTTTTTTTAATGTAAATCATTGACTACTTTTTCTGCTTCTTGTACTTGTTAAATAATTGATCGTCTTTTGCCAATTTATGCTTAAGCCAGTGTTGCCAGTTCTAAAACTTTTACATAGAACATTCAATATATTCAAAAAAAGTTAAGACAACAAGACAACAAAAATTTTAGGAATTATTTTATTTTTAGTGACTTTTTAGTGATTATTTAAACTAAAAGGGTCAGACATTAGACTTTGCTTAATAATAATAATAATGGCTCTTTATATCTTCAGGTAATTAAGAGTGTTTTATTTTTCTCTTGTCTGTCATGGAGAAAGAAAGAATTACGAAAATGTCAGTTTAATTTAGCAATGCAAATTCTAAATCTCATATGTTAAATATTTCTTACTCGGCTTAACTTGGCTGTTACAGTTGCGCCTTCTAGATTCCGGAATAGCGACTTAATTAATTACGAAGCTATTGTGATCGACTAGAAAGGTCATCTTTTGACAAGTAACGGAAACTTTTTCTTATAGTTTACATACTTATATCCCCATATTTCTACTTCGACTCTATTTTCTACGTGAATTCCTTACATTTCCTTGAATGTATTTCATAAAACTGATGATTACTGATTATGAATATTGAATAAAATAAATATTGTTTCTTGACCGAGCTTCCTTCGGCATCATCCTGACAAAGCTCAATTTATTTTTGGATATGAACAAGATTATATCTATTTAAGGCAGATCTACTTGCTCTGCATAATAAGTTACTATAAATATTGGCGAAGCGATTGATAAGAAGCGCTTTCTTTTGAGGAATAAAGAACATTTTTCTCTTATAATTTTATATGCAATAAATCAATCTGATCTAAAATTCTAAGAATTCCTCTGTGATTTTTTTTTGCATATATTTCATAAGATTTATTGTTAAAATTGCGCAAAGTATTAAACTACTTTTTCATCGCCGTCTCTTGACCAATACTAAAATATTTCTTCAGTAAAATTCTATCAAAACTTTTCTTACTTATATTTTATATGTCTACAATAAATCAGTCTGATTTAAAAGTATTTTTTTGTTTTCTAATTTGCCTCGAATTACCTTGTGAATCATTCATATTTATCTAAAATTATTTAATAAGATAGACGATAACTGAGCAAGATCATAATTACTAGATACATGTACATTTTCTGAGCAATAGCTTAATATAAATTTACATGGGCAGGTACTTAGAAGCATCATCTTTTGACGAGTTAGGAAAACATTTTTATTACAGTTTTCGAAACAATTAGATTTTCAATCCAAGTATGTAATAATTTTTTTTATTCATTCGTTATTTAAAGCTTTTACATTTTTGTTCTGTAAAGATGGTGCAAGATACATACTAAGTAAACGTCTTTCTTGATGAAAACCAAAATGTTTTTTATTACAAAGAAGAATATAACGATTTAAAATATCACCACCTTTCCTGAACAATAACTTAATATAAATTAAAGAAGTTTTTTCTTGATGATGCATTTACTTCGAATCTGGACTTTGTGGAGCCAGCTGAAACTGTATTGTCACTTAAGTCACTTCGAGTAAGAAAATGAAAAGAAAAGAAGAGGGGGGAAGATCTATGAAACGTGATTGAATGAGGCTAAAAACGTGGTTGCAAAAAGATAAGATAAGCAGAAAAACATTTTTTTTTCATTGGATTTAGTTAAATGCACAGTTAATTTTTATTCAGTCTTGACGCAACGTCAAAGATCTGTCAAATAAATAAATCAACAAAATACATCTGGCTGCAGTGTTGCAAATAGCCAAATAAAAATGTTCTTGATTGCATTGCCAAACTCAGTCTTGATCATTTTATAGTGGATATCATTGAATCGTAATTTTATTGGCTGTAGTACAGTTGGCAACACTCGGCAAAGGTACAGTACTAAACACTAGTTAACAGCACTCACAAGTTAAAAGCACTTCATGCAATCTTTGTTTGGTATAAACCGGATGTTCGATTCGACAAATCTCGAGTGACAACAGCCCTTATAACTTCTGTCACTTACGAATGGTATCTCTTTTTCTATACGTGAATTCGACTTTTAGTTACACCACTGGAAGACAAAGGAAGATTTAGAAAGAAAACTATACAAAGAAAAATTATTTAAAAGAAAGTGAATTTGAGATAGTAGTCTAATTGCCATCCTCCCACTGCAAACTAATGAAATGAGCTGTAAAAATTAAGCAACATCATTCTAACATGTGGAATGATCTTAGGGGAAAATATTTATGAAGATGAGTCACAGAGTTACTCATGACGTGAATTACCCTACTACTTTGGAACTGAAGCAAATCTTTCATGAATGATAACACCTCAATGCCCCCAACCATCTTGGCAAATTTGATGCGCCCTGTATCATAGAAGAAAGTGATGTCGCTATTTCAGTATTGTCACCAAATTTCACTGAAATATCTCAAGGAAAAATAATTCCTCGCTAATTACAACTTATTTTTTCAATCATCCACAGAAAAATGTATTAAAAAACAAGATTTGTGTTAAGTAAAAGTAATTGTAATTTTTAAAAATACCTGAAATTAACCTGGTATGTATATGCATTTGAAATTATCAGAATACATAATTGGCAAACAATAATTAAAATGCTTTTAATCTTTGCGTTGTTTAAATTTAACATCTCCATCTTCAATATTTTTAAAGGTTTTTATCATTCGTTCTAATACCATCTGATTTATTATTATTACATTCTATTGGTTATTTTGTTAAATAAAAAATACTCCTATATTTTACTCGTTTGCCTTACAAAAATAATTTAACGAATTAGAATTTATTTGCTTGCATATTTTCTTTCATCTTTGAACACATTCAGATTTTCAATATTTAAATATGATCATATTAGTATCTATTTTAAAAGCAAGTGAATTATCTTGCAAAGCTCGTATAAAAAATGCTTCTTGAATGCCTAATTAATTGACAATTGGAAGGTCTTGTGAGTACAACTTTTTTACACAGTACAAAGTAACTCGACGCATGTCCTCGTAACGTCACATATAACTAAGTCTAAATATATCTGCCATGTGCGAATGTCTACTGTAATTTGCTGAAATGTTTGAAGCAATTTCTATTAAGCTAATTCAAGAACGAACAGAAATAAACTTTAATGACCAATAGCACGTAGTTACATCTTTTTTTGAAACTTATTTACAACTTCAGAGAGATCATTCTCAAGATTATATTCTTAAAACATTTTTATTAAAACTTATTTATATTAGAAGTAACAGAGTTATTGAAAATACTACATTGAGATTATATTAAAATAAAATAAGTAAAAAGTTAATGATCTTAAACCGGACAGTATCACTATCGATTGCTAGTGTCAGTTATTAATAGGATCTAAACACTGTGATAGGCAAACAGTCGTCTGTTAACAGAAATTGCAATAATAATTTACTTATGATGACAAATTTATAAATAAATAATAAACACTCCGTGACATCACGTGAAAGTAGACGGAAATGCGTTATTGATAAAGTTTCATCAATTCCACCTTTCTAAGAAATTTATTCGTTAGTCACTTCTCCAACATTACCAACCTTGTTTACATTATTTATTTTCGCATGTATATCAAGTTATAAATAAATTATGAGAAGGAACGTTTGGTTTATAATAAGCACATTCGAAAAATTTAATATAATTATACTGAGGTAATACTTTCTAGCATTTGAGCGAAGGTTATCGGCGAGTTTTCCTTTAATTAAATTATAATTATGTAAATATAGAATTTGTTGTTTTAAAATGGAATTCAAAAAAGTAAATGGGAATTATTTAATTTTCTTAACGAGAGTGTATGACATGCTAACAATTTAATGATAATAATTATGAAATTGTACTTGGATGAGGTTTAGCGCTAATTTCTTTTTTCAAATTCTTGAGATGCAAACATAATAATTGTTGGTTTAGAATATCTATTTATAAAACTAAAAAAAAATACCAACAGCATATAATTATTAAATCAAAATGTTTGCAATTTTATTATATAACAACCCTTTTTTAACTAAATACGCTATTGATTATCAAACTTAATAAAGTTGTATTTCTGCTAGGTTATTCCTTGATTGAAAGATGAAATAGTCTAAACGTGACTTTGAAAGAGAAACCAAATGTGTATGTGTACTATGTTTTAACCCCAAATGTTCTAAATATTTATTTAAAAATAAATACAATAGTCATGTTGAGTGGACCACTTGCATTTTTTTTTGGAATCAAATTTGTTGTAGCCCTGTTAGCTCCTGCTAGATTAATCTTTGACTGAAAAGAATTTTCCTCTCTAGCGTAGCGATTGTAATTTTTGATGTTGAGCCACCAGAAAAAGTACGGAATGTTATAAGTCCTGATAATTCTGAAAAGCAAAAGTCAGTGGACAAAGCGTAACTGTCGAGAAAGGAAGAAGAAAAGTTGAAAAACATACTCAGACTGTTCTTCCACGGAAAACAAAAATCCTTTCAAGTTGTGATTGGGATAAATGTTAAGAACGGCAAATTATCATGGAAAAATATTAGTGAGGCCCAAATGAAAAATTATAAGTCCGTTCATGCAACTTTCAGTATTTCTAAAGTATTATAGAAATTAAGATGATCAAAAAATTGATGGAGTCGGCAAAGAAAAAGGCCTGACCGGTACGAGAAAGTTGACGGAAAATTGCTGACTGGTCAAACAGTAATTGGTGATGGTGATCGTCACCAAGAATGGGGAATAATCGCCGAAAACAGTTATTAACCGTTGCACAATTAAATTATTTTGAACAAAAAACTGAGATTAATGGTTGGACCAAATACACGGATATGTATCATCATTTCATTCATAATTAGTAAGAACTCAAAGTTCCTAAATCAGTCCAGCTTTCCTACAAATGCTTAGTGAGACGCAGTGGCGTAACTATAGGGATTGCAGGAGTTGCAAAGCAACTCCTGCAATTTTTTTCTATTGATCTTATACTTAATTCACATAATGGTGGGTCTGCTAAATAAATTACGATTTCCAACTGGGCTCGGGTAGAGAAACATTAGAAGTATACTCCACCTAAAACTATTCAACGGGCGCTCCCTTTGTCAAAAATTTTGACAGCTCTTTCACTTTTTAAGTTACAGGATGGCCCGAGCTCAAGTTTAAGTAATCTTGCTTTATTTAGTTGACAAAAAAATAAAATACTTCGCAGCGTAGCCATGTTTCACGTCACTTGTTCCGTCCTCTAATTCGTTTGTATTTATGTATAAATAAAAAAAAAGAATTGAATTCTGACAGTTACGGTTTTGCAAAGAGCACCAAAACTCAACAAAAAATACAAAATAGAGGACATTCGTAGCGTCACATTAAAATTATTTTTAAGTATCAATTTTGAATGAACGACATGTACAGCGCCATCTGTTAATCCGAGCCGTAAGTTTGTAATTTGCCAGGAAGAGATTCCAAAACAACTCAAAACTTTTAGGAACGTTCAAAAACCTAAATAGAATTTTATACTTAAATAGTTCAAAAAAAAGAATTTACAAGCATTTTTAGAGCCATCTGTTACCCTGAACCGTACTCTTTTTTTATCGCAAAACAACTGAAAAACCTAAGAAGACCGTTCAAGAACAATGTTCTAAAAGCAAGTTTGAATAAAAAAGAATACATTTTTTTACCGCGGGTCATGACTTTGTTCTTTTTATTCGTGGGGAAGTAATTTCAAGGGAACTGAAAAACGCTCGACAAATTCAAGAAATGATATTACAAAATACAATTTCAAATAAATGAAGTTGAACAGAAATGGTTAGAAAAAAAAGAAGTTTCGAACGTTAGCAACGCCATCTGTTAAGCGGCAGCCGCAATTATTTTTGTTCTTTTTAAATTCCGGAAGACGGTTTCAAAACTGAAACTAAAAATAAACTTCGTATTTTAGAAAAAATTTAAACGTGCTCCGCTTAGCTCTAGGTTTTTCTAACCTAAAATGTTGACAACTCTTGTTTGTCGTGAAATAGAAAGTAAGCGGCTAAACAAATGACCTTTTAAATGTTTTTAAATTTTGTTCTTGGACTTTTAATAAAATAATTAAATTATTTTTTTTTTTTTGCTACCTATTAAAACTAAACTAAATATTGTAAAAATTTAAGGCGCTGGTAAAAGTTTTGCAATCCTGCGACTTGACTTCTAGTTACGCCTCTGATGAGACAACTAACTTTGATCACACCAATAGAATAAGAGTGTCAAGAAAATAGTACTTTCTTCATCATATGTACTTCCTATTACACAATAAATAGGTAAACCCATTCTGAAAAGGACTAACTAAGTTTCAAAAAGATTGAAAATTCCCATTTTAAATTATCAGCCAAAAGTATGTTCCTTTGTTGACATTTCGAAATCTTATAGTTTCTGAATTTTCCATTTAACATTCATAAAAATTACTTTTTCAGTAACTTTGATATTAAAAAATGTTATAAAACAAATTATTCTTTTTAAACATTTAATTGGAATGCAAAGTAAACACCTAAATTGTCATAAACTACAGAACGATCATGTGTGAAAGATGAACTCTTTTATTCAGTTGTTAAAGTTTAACTTATTTATTCTGGATTTTTTCTATTAACGTTGTTTTTAAGAAATCTCTCTTTTTCAATATGTATTTTTGCTCTGATCTTTCTTGGTTCTTCTGTGATTTAATTATTTTTTTTTCTTTAGTCTTTACCTTTTTTCTATGGTTTGTTAATGATCTTGTTCAAAGATACTGAATCTCCTTCTCTTATTTATCTCCCAGTTTCATTTCCTTTTGTGTAGCCCTTCCATCTCATATGTATCGAAAAAAAACCTTGCAGAGTTTTTACTTTTGCTTTTGTGGGTCTTCTTTTTCACATCCTTTTAAGTCTGTCTTGATGCAACTTTGTCTTTTGTCAGTTAATAATTAATGATATTAATTTTATTTTTCTTCCTTCCTTCTTCGACTGTGAAAGAAAATTTTCTTTAAGAAACATAGTAAAACAGTTCCACTACTTGGTTGATAGCATTTGGCGTTTGAAGAACATTGAAAATTGCACACAAGTAATCTAAATGAGTTCGATTCTGAACATTTCTCTTTATCCTTGCACTGATTGTGAATTGTGAAAACAAAATCGAACCCAATTTAAATTTTTGTATTTTTTATATTTTTCTGTATGCAGTGAGTTGAAACAAGAAGAATTGTTAAAACAAGGACCACAATTTTTAATTCGAAACACGTAAAATAATTATTGCTTTTATTATACATTTCCGTACAGAAGGATTAATGATGGACAGAGGAACGTTTGCACATATAAATGTGTGGTTATTTTCCGCATTACTGACTGTAAAATAACAATACTAAGTTCCGTTAATTCCGTTTTTATGCACGTACAGAAAACAGTTATGTAATCTATGCAAAAGGAAATTTATAGGATAGATTGAAATTATACTTTATTAATAATTGACGTCAGATTTCAAATTGATTACTTCGCTTTAAATTAATACTCTAGAACTTACACTCATTCAATCAATCGTAGTTAATGACCTTACATTCAAAACCTTGAACCTGTTACTATTTGTTCAAAAATATTCTAGAAGTCATTAAACTATCTACGTACATTTTTTACTTGCTTCGTGTATGTTGTTTAACTCAAAAACACGTTTTATTACTATTTGGTACCTTAAGAATAAGGTACATACAAGGAAACACATGGGTATACTTATTTGAATTGCGTTATTAAAAGTAATTAAACAACTTATCAGAAAAGAATTGCTTGTTTATAAAGATAATTTCGTGGTTTGTGTGAGCAATTTGCTTGAAATATTATTTATCATTTTCTGACGAACATGTGCTTTGTTGTGGTCGGTGCGGTTTACTCGTGGACCGATTCTCATAATTTTTCTAAATTAAGGAATCGTGTCTAAAATTAGGGCTGATAATTAATTATTAATAGTCCAAACATCCTGGGTTAGTTGAAACAAGAAAGGAATGGATTAACTATGTACATAATTTACGGCATCTGAATATCCTCTGAAATTAGTAGTATAACATGTCAAAAAAAAGTGTTGGTAAATAGATAACCGTGAGAATTTGTCTACCTCGCCCCCTTGTAGCCCTACTAAAACTACGAAAACATTTCTGCCTGGAAAATATCCTGAAATGTTTTGGTATCATCTCCAAGTTGTTTTTGTTTTTTGATGTATCTTCTGGATGTCAAGTTCTATGTAACTCAAAGTAATTGGAAGTGTCATTGGATACTATTTCAACTAATAAGTAGCAAAAATTTATGTCTTTGTTGAAAGTTATGAAGATAAATGAAAATATGCAAAGATTTTGTCAATGTGTAGCGTTTCCTTATTCAAATGTTAAAATGTTAAATTACTGTATCCAATCACATGATGAGAGGTGATAATCGTGAAGTCTTTAGGTGAATTGAAGGTGAAGTCTGCTTTACGTCTTTACAGTTCAGTTTATCTGGTATTTGACAAAGCCTTCTTTGATTAAAAAAGCGATAGATTATCTTACAATTTTACGAAAGCATTTCATTATTATACACTTCACTTATAAAGAAAACAAATTATAATTATATGAACGTAGGGGCGTTTGTTAAATTCAGGTCTGAAATGTCAGTAAGATATTTGCGGCAATTATTTAATTTCAGCTGACAAAAGTGTTTATAAAAACTTTAATTTGTATTTCACAAGTTACGATTATTTTTCCTCGAGCGGTTTAGTGGTTCATTTCAACACTTTTCTGTAACAAAACTCTCTCTTTCACATTTCGAAATAAAGTAAATGTACGATAATTAGTGTGTATTACAAACCACTTGCAAATTTTTATTTGTTTGTTTTTTTTTTAATATACAACTTTTCTTCAAATTTGCCAAAAATTTATCAATAAGGCATTCCTTATTTTAACAGAAATTTTTATTCACGTCATTTTATTTCCTAATAAGAACACGATTCTTTGATGAAGAATACAATAACGCAAGTCAACCTGAAGGAAAGCCTCGGGTTTTGTTAATTCATGTTGACTTGCAAAATATTTATCAACATATTTTTATTGTCCCCTGGCAAGCTAGCAATAAACCTTGAACTAGCCGATCAATAAGTACAGTTCAGTGTTTTTAAACATGTATCTAACTAAACAGTTAGCGCACATAAAATGTTGATACTGCGACTAGTAATTATTTATAAATACACATAATTGCACTCGATACGAAAACCTGTCGAGGTAGCCGCACTCTATAAATAGAACCTGAATTCAACAAGGCCCACATTCTACTTCATGCTGCTACTGTGAACTAATAAATATAAAATGTACCTTGACCTGTCCACTGCCTCTTCCTTGTTTTTAAAACACTTCGTTTTTTTTTAGTTTTATGTTTTTTTTTGTGACTTGCTGAAAATAAAACATTTTGTGAGTGCTTCGAAACAGATGCTTAGGATGTTTTGTACAGAAAATTAAGTAGCAAATCATATGCATATGGTAGAAGTTGTACTTACTATTCTGTCCACATTGCCACTTTATTGATGTATATACGGCTTAACATTCCATGGTCTTTTTGTCTCACCGACCGCCGATTTTGTTAGAAATAAAGCAGCAGAGCAGACATCCGATACTTTTTTCATGATGTCAACCACTTGATGAAGACATGCTGAAATGGACACGCTACTTAAGGCAAAAGACGCAAATGCTGTTCCAGAAGGAAGGCTGGCAGTTTGTAATTTGAAAACGTTTTTATGACACCGACCGCGTATGCCGCCAAAGGGTGTGTTATTTTTAACCTAATGGTTTGTGTATGTTATGCCCTTATACGGAGTGACGTTTCACGAGAAATGGTAAAAAAAGTAGCAAGTTGCTTTACATGTATGTACTTATTTGTCTGTCATGTATGCAGGGAAAGGTTATCACGAGTAATAAAGAACAGTTTTAGATGGTTACACATACATATACTATTCTTATAACTGAAAATAGTAAAAGCACATACTTCCATTTACGCAGAACTATAACAACTTCTGACAGATTAGATCATTAGAATTTTCTTAGATTGAATTTGTTTGCAAACAATTAGATGTAATGTCCTGAGAAACTGAAAGATAAACATAATATAATGCCGTGTGGTTAAACAACACATTAGAATTAGCAATATGTAAACTAAATGTATATTAGGTTACTTGACTACTTAATCTTGTGACCAATAACTGAAAAGTACTCTTACTTTTGTACGAACGAAAACCTATTAGAGCAAACCGTCAAATTTCTCTCAGTAAACCCTTTCCATTTCCATTCTTACTTCTTAACTTTAATCAAAATGAGATTACTTGTGGACTACACGATAAACTAGTTTTTTTTTTATTATGGTTAAAATCGCGATCACTTACAGTATAATATAGGCAAAGGAAAAAGATAACTAGGACTTCCCAAAGCTGAGAACTTCTACGAATGATACTCCACTTGATCTCACAAAGGCTTTCGATAGGATTAAAACATGATGTATTAAATATCCTATTAGAATTCAAACGACCTTCACAAATGATAAACGAGTATAAATAGCGAATATATAATCCACATTATAAGAGGCAACAAATTAACTCACTCCATCGATTAACATCAGGAATAGCACAGGCGATAAGGAAGTTCACAAAGCCCTGTACTTTTTAATCTGATAATGAATAAATTAACAACAATGAAAATAATCTAAAGAGACTGCAATGCCATTTTAATCAAACAGATAAATCCTGCATTAGGTAGATAGGAGTCAAAAAATTAATTTAATGGTAATGACAGGGAACCAACATGTGACAATTGGAAAGAGAAAGGAAACAGAGTGAAAATAATAAAAAACGGGAAACTGAAAGCAGAAAATAAGTAAGTGAAAGTAAAACCAGGATATGGATACATATAAAAAGATGATAAAACTTGAACTATGCAGACGAAACTAAAACAGAAGCAAAAATAACAACACCAAAAATCAAAGATCAATGGAACTACTAAAATCAATTCATGAAAACCATTTAAAATCCGGCTAAGAATCTATGATATTAAGAAAATATGCAAAATACAGGGAATTTATGCATGATCTTTATGGGCTGCAGAACAGAGCCCCGTGCTATCAAAGGGCCCCCTTCCCGGCCAAGAATAAAATAAAAATAAAAAGTTGAATAAAAAT
The DNA here is from genome assembly GCA_036172665.1 of Prosopocoilus inquinatus. Lineage (NCBI taxonomy): Eukaryota > Metazoa > Arthropoda > Insecta > Coleoptera > Lucanidae > Prosopocoilus > Prosopocoilus inquinatus. The sequence goes on along the minus strand of CM069876.1, from coordinate 25,894,807 downwards.
TTAAAAAAAGTGATTTTTCAATGACAGTGAATTACATAAAATAAAAGAATCCCTCAATGTCGGTTGTTTATAAATTTTCCTATTTCAAAAAGAGTAAAAAAACAGTTTTTCGACAACGCGGCAAATGAGTCGCCACAATTAACTGAAACTTAGATTAATTAGGAAGGCCTCCAACCAGTGTTAGTCCTTGGACCCCGGTATTGACGGTCCATCCCTAGAAAAATAGAAGATATGACAGAAATGGAGGAAGCATCAAGTGAAACGAACCATTAATACAGAAGCATAAAAATATGCAAAAACCCGTAGGGTAATAAACCTCTTCATTAACCATCAAAAAGTTTGATTGACACACAACGGATTTATTTTTTTCCGAAAAAATATAACAATTAGATTTCTAAGTCCTAAGTTTAAGGTACAACGTAAATTTCAAATATTTATTAAAAGATGCACACAACGAATACAATAATTGTTTTTAAATATTTATGCGTATATTAAAGGGGAGATAGAAATAAAATCTTCCTCTGAATGCAAGAAAAAGGAAGAAACAGTGCAGAAGCTCTGTTATCTTCTGAATGCTTAGCAATTAAAAAAGTAAGTAAAAAAATGTACTTCGAATAACTCCCCCCTATTGACTGCTTTCCTACAAACAACGAATATAATAATTGTTCTCAAATATTTACATATTATAGGGGGATAGAAATAAAATCTCCTTCTGTATCAAAAAAATCCAAAAAAAAACTTCTGACCAAAACAAAGCCATCTATCTAATAAGTAACAATCCCGTATTTTTTTTTCAGCCAAACGAGCTATCTCTGGAAGACAATCTTCCTGTTTATAGTCTGGTTTGAGGTATAGCCAAAAATTGCGTTTCCAGAATTTTCTTACTCAACGCCAGAATAGTTTTTTTACGTATTTAAGGATTGTCAAAGTGTGCTTCTTTGTTCGCCTTATAGAATATTTTTACGAATGAGATACAGTTTTTCTTAGTTGAGGGGTTAAAGAAAATAATGGATAATTAATAAAAAAACGGAAATTAAAAAAAAAAAAATAAGCAAGGTGGGTCATTCGTGTCGATTTCTTCAATAGGCGTCTCTTATAACTGTATTGATGTACATAATCATGTTCAGTCCAAATTTACTGTTTTGAGAAAACAAAAAAAAAATTTCTCTACATTTTTATTTTAAGTAATTATTGGCTTCAGAAGGCTTCAGATGTCGTTATCTGACAGAATTTTAAGCCAATAATTCACTTGAAATTAAAATGTAGAGTTTTTTGTCGTTTTCTCAAAACAGTAAATTTGAACTGAACATGATTATGCACTCAACAATTCAATTGTAAAAGAAAATATCTGCTGTAATGAGTTCTATATTAGCAAATTATTTTTATTGCACATGTCGATAGATTTCTTAAAGTCAAACACTTCTTCTTCAACAAGTATCGCCCTAAATCGAAGTATTCACAATCTGTAGGTATTCAATCGGATTAAATCATAATCACCGGAAAAAATTTAATGCATATTTAAATTTAAATTTATTAGTATTAAAAGTATAAGTTTGGTAGGTAACTCACTTATGCAACAGGCTGTATATGTGAAAATAATTTGCAGATAGAGAACTCGTTATAGACGATAACTTTTGTAGAAAATTTTCTTTTATAATTAATAGTTAAGGCGCTATTGTAGAAATCGATGCCATGAACCCACTCTGTATATTAAAAAAAAATTAATCGAATAATAACAGAACAATTTCTTAACAGAACTAAAATAAATAGTGAAACAACGAATTTAACACAAAACACAAAATGTTGGGACAATAACCAAGTGTAAATAAAATTTCGACAATTACACTACAATTTTGAATCGAGAACACGATAATTAATACACACGTTAAGAGTGAAGAAAAATGTACATTCAGTGCACGCGATAGTTAATTCTAAATTTTGGTTCAGAACTTACCCGAAGAAGTTCTCTTCGCGTAATTCAAATTTTTGAAAACACAATTTGACATTAAAGAAAATGTATTTCGATATAATATAATTATCACCGTCACTTCGAGAAAGTAACTTTCTTTTCGCGAAAATCAAACTTAAGAATAATTAATTAAATAATATTTTCGCAGTCCCATTTCTATACAAATATTAAGTAAAAGAGAGTTAAGCTGTGCCCCTATCTCACTGTCAGTCATAATAATCGTTATTCGTTAATATTGATTTTGACAGTCTTCTTCCTTGTTTAGTGCACACGAATAACTCTTGAAATATTTCAGTCGTACGTCCAATTACCTTTAATTTTTTTTTTTTAGAAATTGTGTTGAACCTATATATATATATTCATCAAACGAAAGATGTACAATAAAATATTGAATTTTGATATTAATTTTGGAATATAATTTTGAAGTTTCTCTGAAAATTATTATTTCATTCTGATTCAAAAACAAAATACCAGTGAGCAACAATATTGTATTAAAATTAGAAAGTAATTGCATTTATTACGCTTAATATCCGATAACCTTAAACTTAAAATCACGTAATAAAATTCAGTAAAACGGTTTACATGGTGGGACTAAAGTAGAGATATCGCACTGGCGATATAAACTTACAATTTAATGTATATGCTTTACATCAAGTAAAGCTTAGGAAAGAATATAGCCAGACGAAACTTAATTTTATGGAGCACCTAACGACAACATAAAAATAATACCGTTTCGTTTAAAAAGCAAAAGTTATTGCCTTTCGGCTGTTATGAAAATTGAGATAGTTTTAGGAGAATTATGTTTAATGAAAAGCGGATTTTGGTACTACAGTAAATATATACCTTCTTCAACTTAGTTTTAACAGTACCAAAAGTCTGCTTCCTAACGACGATACACATAATTAATATAAAAGTTACATCTGCATTTTCTGAAAATCACAACTAAAGCCTAATATGCTAAAAAAGAAACTGTTGGACTTAGGTTGCCAGATTTTTGGCAGGGAATGTCACCAACCTGTTAACAAAATAGTCCTGTTTTTTTTCAACTGACCGACAAGCTCTAAGCTGATCCGATCAGCACCAATAACTTAAATAAAATACCGTTTTTTTAAAAGCAACGTAATTCGCAATTGAATCTGACGGATCAGATTAGTTAAAGTGCAGTTCAGATAAGCTGCATTTTCAAAAGAACACGACTAATGTAGCCAAAAGGCGCCAATGTTTTTTAGTCAGATACAAAAAAAGCAAAAAATCGAGGATTTGGGATATCAAAAATCAGAACAGACAGAACAAATAAAAAGAAAACAAAGAGAACTCAAAGCAACAAAATACAAGACATGAAGTGAACAAAAAAAACAATGGAAGATCGATAAGCACCAAGCTGAACGAAAAACAATAATATTCCGGACGAATCAAAAAATTCCTAGAAAATTAAAGTAAACCGTAAAATCAATAATACGATAAAAAAGAAATGAAATACAGAGCGCAGAACAAAAAAGAATCACAACTCCAACTGAGACACAAAACAAATGAAAAAAATGAACTACAAACAAGCGTCAATAAAATGCGAAAAATCAGTTCTATAAGAAACATAAAAGAAAAATTCATCGTACGAGAGCACAAGGAAAAACCAAATGAATTTCCAGGCCAAAAATTAAAAGAAAAGATCTAGAAGAAAACAAAAGATAACTGTAGAAATGCGTCAATCAATAAAATATGAATTTGACAAAAATAAACGAAAGAGTGATACGTCAGCATAAAATTAAATTAAAGAACAAATAAAACAGAAATCCCGGGATGAACGAAAAAAAAATGAAAATTGAATTTTTGAACTTTTTCTTAATACAAACAAACTCGTAGGAAACAAAAGGGAAGCGTAAAAAGGAGTCATTACAATGCGAAAACAAATTTGACTAAAAGAAGAAGAAAGCAATAAATATGAAAAAGAAAATAAAAGAGTGGTTGTACAAAAAATAAATAAAATAAAAAGGGCGATTCTCCGACTGAAAACTGTCAAGTCAAGAAACTAGCAGGAATCAGAATGGAGAAAATAAAACAAACGAACTGTGAATGAAATGCGAAACATCAATTCCATAAAATAAAAGCAAAAAAGAAAAATGTATGAAATAAACAAAAAGCAAAAGAAAACGATGATCGAAGACGTCATTAACGCCTATAATTTAAAGTAGCGACTTAGACAGTCATTACTGATCGCATTGTATATTTTTTTCTTTGTTGTTATGTGAAGACAGCAAGAGAAGCCCAAATCAGGCGACAGACGTCGAATAAGATTTTTAAACGCCAAATATGTCTAAAATGTAGCGTTTGTTTTAACAGTTAACTGCAAAAAAAATTCCATAAATTTATGTTAAAATATTTTTTAGTGTTTTACTGTACTCATGTTTATCACTTTAACCTTCTATTTAAATTTCCTTAATTAAATTAGGAAATTCTAGGGAAATACTGTACGCTGAAAAATGAATTTTTGGTCTAATTGATTGGCAACACTGATATCAATTTTCAGGTTGACATTTTGGCTGCGGTTAGTGAACGGTCGAAGTAAGGCACTCGATCTCTGTCTAAAGACACAGGTACTGCCATCGTATGTTTTTGACACGCGATAGTGGGTATTTGACCTTGAACAAATCAGTTGTCAAAAATGACAAACTGGAATATTTTATGTAAATCAAGATGGAAAATAACGCAGAATAGTTTCAATTTCCATTTTATTGAGACAAAGTATAAAGCAACTACGAGGCGATATGACATAATAAATGGGAAACTTCTGCCTAAAAAGTATCTTTTTTGTCAGGTATTACCTACGGTTTTTTGGACTGGGTCCTAAAGCTCATTTTCATCCTGAATGTTTTTGGAATTCGCTAAATCCTATTATTTTCCAAGTCCCATTATCCAGAACCTAATCGCTTACCCTTGGAACATGATGAAAAATTACAGTCAGTCAACAATTTCAAAGTGAACAGCTAAATTACTGAAACTTCTGTTTCTATGGTCAACTGTTTAGAGATTTCTGCTTTGAAATAGTTTCGGGATTTAAGTAAACTTAATATTTTACATGAAAAGCTTCTAATATACTCACGTTTGCTTTTTGGTTACTTTTTCGGTTTATTGTGTCATATTCGCACCGTTAACTTCTAGATTTATTGTACACTTATTCCTTGTTCATTATAAACTTATTCTTGTCGTTAATAAAATAGAAATTAAACTTATTTTCGTTATATTTGCGTTCTGATTTACATAAAATATTCGGTTTGTCATTTTTGACAACCCACTTGTTCATATGATGGCAGTACCTGTGTCCTTAGACAGAGATCGAGTGCCTTAGGTCGAAGTGGTCAGACCAAATCAAGTGATCATTTTTCTCAATTGGTGATTGGTCAGAGGGTTTAGTCAGACCGCTGACTTGACGATTTTGTGCAATTTGACCGTTCACTTAACGCGGGCTTGAACTTACCACCACGGCATATTTAACCTTGCTTTCGAGTTAGATGTTAACAATGAATCGGGAAATTGCTAGCGGAATTCTTTAAAACAACTTTGACTCCACGACAAAAATTTTCTGTTTTTAGAAAAAACGCCGTTTTATTCGAAGAATAACAACTTTTATATCAAAAGTCAAAAAAATGACAGATATCAGATGTTTCAAAAATTGTGTTGCGTTCACAAAAAACGCACGTCACCGCCAATTTCGACGCCAAATTTAAAATTTAAAAAGACACGCGTTACGAAATACGTTTAAATGGAACAAGGGAAGAGATAAACCACTTACTAAAAAGCAAAAAAGAACTGTTGTTCTTCTTATATACATACACTAAAAGTAGTAATTAAGTTAAATTGAAGCGGTAAAAGAATAAAACAAAAATAAAACACTTTACACACTTTCTCATATCTTGTTGTGTTACTAAAGCAACTTGATTTATAGTTTCATACGATTATTTAATGAAAGAAATAAATAAATTAAAAAAAAAAACTTAATCTTACGTTCTCACAATAACGCCCGCAATTGTGCTGAAGCAAGTCCGTAATTAAATGCAAGTTAAAAAAACAAATGGAAAGTTCTCTTTATGCATTATGCAATGCCTCACTCTGTTCAATTTACAGACGGATAAAGCAACGTGATTTATAGTTTTGATAGATACTAGCACATAATCTAGCTAATTCAAGGAGCCCCAATCTTTTTGTACAATGCCTATGATGGTGAAAATACGTTACATAAATCCTTAGTGTAATTAACCTTTGAATGACGTATATACGCAGAAGAAATTAATATTTCGTAATCTGCAATTTAAGCCTTAACAACTTCATTTCCTCGCTTATTTAGTTTAATTGCTTCATCATGTGATAATGACAATCCTCTTATGATAAATCTTTGTTGTCTACCTAAAGTATTATTACATACCAAATTTCTTGCAGTAAATATCTTCATCCAATTAAAATATCAAAAGGGTAATTTAATTTAAGTTCTTAATACCGTAATACGTATTTCTTTTTTAACGGACTTAATTAATATATAAAGAGAAAGAGTAATTGAAATTTAGAACAATGAATCAGCCACAACCCCGAGTGGGTAGCTGTTCCATTCATCAACGAATAACTGACATCTGCAGTCGTTGCATTCGATCTCAATCCAACCAACCCCTTGGGTATTGGTGAATTATGAATTGACGTCTGCAGCAGGGACTGAAATTGAATTACTCGCGATGGAAAATATAGAACCTAATTCATCTGTTTAAACATATTTATATTTATGATTTATTATTGGCATACCACTACCAGTATGAGAAGTTAACGTAGCCAAAGGGTAATGGTTTGAGTCATTGTTTTTTTTTTACTTCATTATATTTTATCTATTCTTATCTCTGTGGAACTTCCTATCTACTGTTCAAAGCAGATAACCACATGACGCACGTGAAAATTGTCAGTATCGTGTAACCAGGTAAAACATTGTGCTTCACATAGTTATTGGTGATAGAAAAAAAAAACTCTGCCGATGCCTGTGCAAAATGTAATGCGTCTAATTGTATAATCATTTTTAAGAATATTTACTTAGTAACTCTCAACTAACTTACATACATGTCCTTGTATTACTTCTGTATTTGATTGATTATTTATGATATTATTGGTAATTGGATTGAAGTACGTGACAACTCAATGCTGGCATATGACATTTTATTTCTCTTTTTTTCCAGAATTGTTTGGCCAGAGCATTGTATGACAACATTGCCGAAGCTCCGGATGAATTGGCTTTTAGAAAAGGGGAGATATTAGTCGTTCTTGAACAAAATACCAATAATATTGAGGGATGGTGGCTTTGTTCCTTACGAGGACGTCAGGTAATTATTACTCCTATTATTAATTACAAAGGAATAAAAGATTCACAATGTTGATATACAGACATATTTATTTAAAGCGTAGTTTACGAGGAAATAAATTTACATAAAGGAATCTTAAAAAATCAGTAAAGTTCTTGATTAGTTATCCATTTTAATTTGCCTTTTTAAATTGCGTACAGTGGAATTTTCTCCTTCTGTTTTATTTATTTTTTCTTCTCCCGCAAAAGAACTTTAAAAAATACATACACTGGGTGATTCAAAATAAGTGTTCGACCGTCAACCACAGATAGTACACGGAAAACAAGAAAACAAAGTGTCTATAAGCACAGGAGGTCTGATATTCATAGTTCTTGCGATAAAATGCATTGAAGATTCAGATATAAATTGGTTGATGGGCACTAGTACAGCTGTATTGCGTTACAAGAACAAAGAAGTCGCATGGAATAAAACGAAACACTAACGTTTACCTTAAAATGAAATTCTAAAACGTTTTTAGTTTTGATAGATTTATTTATTACAATTTCGCACTTGCATGACCTTAGTGAATACGCTCCTAACAGTTCGGACACTTATTCTGAATCACTCTGTATTTAGAATTCGAACAAATACGCTTGTAGTTATTCTTCCTGCAATTTTTAATTTTAATTTTATTGCATGACAGTAATAAAATTCAATGATTACTGATTACGATAGCTTTCACTGGTACTTAGATAGGAAATTTTCCATGGAATTTTTATAAAAAAAAATTGTTGATAATGTAGATTATTATATTCAAAATACTACTACATTCACTATGACTGCGCGCACTTATACATACAACTTAAGCATAACTGAAAATGAATTACTGTTGAGAAAACAGTCTCGTAGCACCAGTAAAGAAAAGTGGACTCAAAAATTTAAGATAACACGAATTTGCTTAATTTTTTATATAGTCACGGACAATTGATTTTCAATATGTTTCAAAAATTTAAGTCTTGTCTTCTTATGGGATATTTTACACTTTGAACAATTTAACAAATACAGAGTCCACATAACACAATCCAAGTCATTAGTCGCTGCATCGTGAGTTTTTGACTTACGACCACGGTCTGGGAAACTCCGGACATTCCTAGAAAGTATTCGATTTTTTTGCAAAGATGACAAAAAAAGAGTGAGACTTCGGCCTCTGGTCAATGGAAATTTACGAGATTGATTGCTGAGCGAATGTTTTTTTTTTGCTGCCATAAAAACATAAAAATGCAATCGACTTTTATTTATTAAATTTTACGCTAAAATCGTCAGTTAATTGCACACATACTAATTAAAAATTTAAAAAGCAAATACATATATTTGTTTACAGTTTAAACAAATAGGAATATTTAAGTAAAATTTAACACTACAGATTTGACAAATTTCATATATTTATTGTGGGACGCCCATGCCCGTCTGGAATATCACTTGCTTTGCTTATGACAATCTCGGTCATTTCACAACATAACACTTGTGTGAAAGAATGACACGCTGATTACTGATTGCTCGTGAGAGTGATGCTTTCAAAATTTTTTATATAACTGAAAACGTCGCAATTTTGCTTTAACTTCCTGTTAAAAAAACCTTAGATTATACTAAAAAACGCACTTCTTTCAAGGCACTAAAAATGAAAACGTGAAAAATCAATATAAAGGAGGATTTAAAATACAGAAAGAAACTCAAAAATGTTTTCGATTTATAGTTTACACTTGAAAATATCGTTAAGACGACGAAACCGGTCGTGATTGAAGAAAATAAAAAGAATTGTAGAAAGATTCAGCTTTTAAATTATATTATAAATAAAACCTACAAACAGAAATGCAAGAATACAATAATATTCCATATTTTGTAATCAATACTTCGCCTTCCGGTATATCAGTGGATCGATCCAATTAAATGAGGCATCGAATATACTGTACCGAATAATAAATTAGAGTACTATTTAAATAGGGGAAAATATCCAATGATGGAATGTGTTGTGAGCTGTAAGAAATACGAAAAATAGATCAAAATTTAGTAAAATATTCGAAGTATGGAAAAAAGGAATAAATTTGATAAAATACAGAGTTTGTTTTGACAAAAATCCAAAACAGGTCAAGTAAGTTTCTATCCTGTGAGTAATGTTATTTAGGCAATCATTTGACAGTCGATGAAGCTTTGGATGAAATAAGTTTTTTTTGTTTATTGTAAACTTTTTAGTTTTATTTATGGTTGGCAACCATTTCTGTTAAAAATGAAAAAAATATTTGATTTCAATATAAATTTTCTTATGCAAGAGGAAAATTTTGCAATTATGACAGATACATACCCTACCGCAACAGTAGCAACAAAAAATACGGCGTTTGCATTTAAAAGAAGCGCCCTTGACGTCATAACTTTTACGTGTATCGCTCTGTATATTACAGTTTAATATCAAAAGGTGTACAATTTAAAAAAAAAAGTTGATTTGTTTTTTAATTTTTGTCAATAGTTTATTTTTAATGAAATTTATTCCTTACTTTTTTTCGACATTGTATAATATTGCCCTCTCCGGTTCAGTGCAATCAAGAATGAAATGTGTAATTAAAATAACAGATTCCGAAACAGTTACCACTGGATTACTAAGGGTTATAAATAAAAGAAAATTATATCGATATTTGTTCGATATTAGAATATCGTTATTTTATGAAGTATCAATTCTATGAATCGAAACATTTAAGAACGATACGTATCGATCCATCACTAACCCAAGACTAGTTTGAACTTGCAAATAACCGAATTTTATCTACTCGCAATTTGATATGTGAACAAATGCTTGAATAACTTTCATTTTTGCTTCAATTTTCATTTTATAGTTCCCAGATTAAATGATTTTAATAAGTGTAAGCAATATTCTCAAAAAAATAACATTATTATTAACATAACAATAACAACATAATACATTAAATAATAGATATTTCTCCAGAATATTTAGAAGTATCTAAGTTTGAAATCTCTATTTTTTTTGTCTTAGAAATTTATTTTCCATATTATTTTTCAAAAAAATGTGCAACAAACGGAAGTTCGTTTAAAGTTTTTTTTTTGTTTCAAATTTGAAAAAATAATATTATTTATGACAAAATTATACATAAAAATTTCTATAATTTAGAAGCTACATCATTTAAAATATCATTTACTTCAATATGATAAAATTTTTCAATGTATGAATGCGTGCAACAACAAAACACAAGTTTTCGAATCGTCCTAAAATAATTAAATGGAATCAAACAAAATAATTGAGAAACAACAATACGTTTTAGTCTTTTCCAATTCACTGTTACCTCGGCGAATACTTTAACTGCACCGGTATTTGTTACTGTAGTGTGTAGAAAGAGCGATTCAGGGTAATTTTATTATTTTTCAAATAGGAGATAGAGGGCTATAATTTTGTATTTGACTGTAGTTTTTAGTTCCTAACAACGTTCTTTTATGACATTTTTCTGTAGCTATAGCCGTCTTCATTTCTCGGTGTCCACGCTGTATACAATAAAAGATAAATTTCACTTGACGTTTTCCAATGTGGTTTGAATGAATGCAGAAGCGTTCTGCATCAATAAAATTTAATAGTAACTATAATAAAGAAAAAGAAACAAAATCTCATTTGTTGTACATTTTTTGAAAGACACTGTATAACGAAGAATTTTTTTGCAGCAAACTTCTTGTTGCGTTCGTTAGTACGTCACGGACTTGTGGCTAGGTTCATAAATATTAGTTAATTAAAAAAAGAATATTTTATAATTATCTTATCATATTGGTGGGCGTCGTAGTATAAATATGTGAATAGAAACTAAGCAGGCTCAGAAATCTTATTTAATTAATTAGTAAATAAGATTTAAAATTACATAAATCCTCTATCTCACACCAAGAAAATTTAAGACAAAATCTAAGAATTAATTAATCTAAGAATGTAATAATGTCGTAATCATAAATTGACGAATTAGGAAGGAATAAGTATAGAAACAGTTTTATAGTTAAATTAGAGACCATGTCAAGAAACTTCATTTTAACTTTTTGTTCAAAGTTGGGTTTGAATCGGAATATTTTGCTTTGTCCCAGTTTTTTCGTCGTGATAGCAGTGGCGGCTCAACGGGGTGGGCAAGGTGGGCAGTGCCCACCCGTCCTTTGAATTGCACGTTCCGGTACCTCGTCCGAACAACATATTTGTTTAGAAAATGCTTTCCCTTCTGCAGTTGTTGTTGTTGTTGTTATTGTGGGCAGTGCCCACCCTGTGCTTTGAAGTTGCACGTTCCGGTTCCTCGTCCGAACAACAAATTTGTTTGGAAAATGCACCCACTTTTACAGTTGTTGTAGATTCGTCGATTGTTTTTTGGTGAAAGGCGTTGGGAAACTGAAAAAAAGCTCTTTAAATCCACCACTTAAAGTAAATTCGAAAATTACAAGCGCAATCGCGAGGGGAGGGAGAAACGTTCATTTAATTGAGCAAATAAAAAACGCGTCGCTTTTGAATTTTGATTGTAACCTAAGAATGCGTTCGTCGATTGTTTTTTGGTAAAATGCCTTGGAAAGCTGAGAAAAAGCTCTGTGAGTTCCCTACTTAAATTGAATTCAAAAATTGCAAGCGCGATCGCGAGGGGAGTGAGAGACGTTCAGTTAATTGAGCGAATAAGAAACGCGTTGCTTTTTAATCTTGTTTATAACTCAAGAACGCGTTCGCCGATTGTTTTTTTGGTAAAAGACATTGGAAAGTCGAGAAAAAGTTCTGTAAATTCCACGCTTAAATTTAATTCAAAAATTACAAGCGTAATCCCGAAAGGAGGGAAAGACGTTCACAGTTAATTGAGCAAATAAAAAACTCGGCGCTTTGAAATTTGATTGTAACTCAAGAACGCGTTCGTCGATTGTTTTTTTGGTAAAATGCTTTGGAAAGTTGAGAAAAAGCTCAGTAAATCTCACGCTTAAATTTAGTTCAAAAACTACAAGCCCGAAGAACAAATTTATTTGCCCGTAGTAAATCATCACGAGCCGCCACTGCTTGATGGAATGGACGGTCCTTGAAAACATATACGTATACACTTTGACAAACAATGTTTTCGTGCTACAAACTGATCCTCAAACTGATGTTTGGTTTTTTTTATGAACCTACTGCATACATTTGTAGAAAGAAATCAATATTTTTTTACAGGGAATTTGCCCAGGGAACAGATTGCGACTTATTCCTGGAGTTTACGAAGATACAGGGCAAAGCAGGGAACCCTCTCCTCAGTTACCTGAAATATCTGACATCAGTACATTGCAACGACAAGGCAAACGACGAAGTTGGCATGTTCAACCAAATAAGGTAATAAAAATGTATATTTATTTTGTTCAAAAAGTAAAGTAAAAAAGTTATCCTCTGATAAGGTACGGTTAGTCATGAAGTCATGATGTACCACCACGAGTATCAAGGTGTCTCATGTTTATTATCATGTTTATGACTTTGGAATTTAAGTAAAATATATGAATAAGTGTTAGTAAGTTGGACTTTCCAAGATGATTTTAACTCATTCAATTAAATTTGGTACTCCGTTTTTGCTTGTATTTAATTCAACAAACATTATTTAGGTTTTTCACATATTCATAGAATAAAAAGAGTAATCTCCTATATAAAAAAAAAATTAAATCCCGAGATTTTCGTGTGTGGAAAATCTGTGATTACGATTCACATTCGTGATTCACGTACCATATCAACCCGCTTTAACTCTGGAACCCTTTCACTAAAACCTGAAATCTAAAGTTGCCAATAGTGAGCATCGAAATGTGGACATAGTGTATAGCAAATTTTTATGTATTGTTATTTCGCACTATATTTTCTGCTTTCCGTGGCCTCCCTTTATCTAAAATTTAAAAAATCGCACGGTACAACCTTTTCTCCATTATTTTTTCCAATTGCCCCATATATGCATTCACAAAAAAACTTTTGGCATTTTTGCAACATGTTCAATAACTTCTTTAAGTGCTTCACCAGATGCACGGTACAAGATTAACAGGAAATCAAACGGCAAATTCAGAACGTGCACGTAACTGTAAGGATTACTTTAATGTGCGATAGATCTTAACTCATGCTGAAGGATTAAACACCGTTTTCTCTCTGGCGAATTAATGTTTTACCGCCCTGCATTTAGCTATCGCTCTCTCACATTGATCTTACGCTTTGCTGCACATACATATCAACACACAGCCGAGTGCTCTGGTTACATCACCTATCATATTGTCCAACGAGACCAGATGTAAATGCCAATGGTGAGCATCGAAATGTGGACAAAGTGTATAATTTTCAATAACTTTTTTTAGTTCTTAATGTAGGTCTCTTTTTGTTTCCACAATGTCTGCCTCTTGGACTAAATTTATTGTATTTTTCTTTTCATAGTCAACCTTTATCAAAAATTTTCAAAATCATACTATCATATACGTATTACATAGAAAAATGAAGGTTTGTTAATATGGTACGTTGTTTTTTCATGCCTAGGTAGTTAACATAAAAGATTCTCTCTTATATAAACGATTTCTCAGTTAGTTTTTACTTCCTTGATCAAATAGTTTGTAGTTTACTCATCTAGGAAATCCTTACCTACATTATTATAGGTAGTATTTAAGTCGTTTATCTGAAAGGTTATGGTTACGGAGAACATTAAAGTTTCGCAAAAAGCTCTGCACAACATATAGCTTGATAATTTAGATAATTGTAATATTTTGCATGTCGCATAACTATGTGGAATATGTATTTTAATATTACGAATTCATACCGCGTATTACGATATACGTGCAGGGCTGACCTTTGCAACTTTCCTTATGTGGATAGAAACTAACATTGTGCTGCGAGAATGCAGTTTCATATTATGCTGGACGGAAATTCTTAATATTACAATTATATAATCACATCCTTTCTTAATGCGGAACGTTAATCGAAAGAATATTACAATTACATAGGTACTCGCACCCTTTCTTAATGCGGAAACAACGCGCACTCGCAGTTATTTAAATTATCCCGTCGTATCTTTTAATCCTTTTTACCTTTCAGAACAACGTCAATGTCCATCATAATATAAAACATGATGTAACCGTTTTTATCTTTCAGTACTCGGTATCATGAATGTCGATCACATGTAAAAGCATATTTGAGTTTGTCAATTCAGACGATATCAAATTATCACAGAGCCTCCGACTTGGCGACTTGTTTAAATACAAAATAAAAAAATTGCCAATGACACTTGATATTAACATCAATAATAAGTTATCAATCATAATGAAGTTCAGACACATATTAGTAAACAGCGGCGAGCTTAGGTTATCCACGCCAGCCTGACAATTAATAATAATTTTCTACCTATACTCTATTTTCCATCGATAGACGGAAATATACAGATTCTTATAATGTGTTACACAACTAGCAGACTACAAAAAAATCAAAGTTGACCCCAATCGTTACTAATTAGTTGCTGTTTTAGTAAAATAAAGAAAAGAACAAAAATAACTGACTAATAAGAGAGCCACATTGATTTACAAGTTCGCGTTTTCCGCCTATCGAAAAAAATTAGGCTTCAGTTGGCTGTATTTTATCGTTGCAGAAAATTGTAGCTTCATACTAATAGTGATTTTTCTTATTGATTTTATATTTAATTCGCATAATTGTGGCCTGTTACATGAATTGCGATAGCCGGCCTGAGCAGAGAAACAGTTGAAGTGGTTCCATCTAAAATTTTTACAGTTCTTTCAATTCTTAAGAGACAGGTTGAGCCAATACCAAAATTGAGAAGTCTTGGCTTACAGCGTTTTCCGCTAGTTGCACTTTCTCTTCTCGCTCTCAGTGCAGGAGTTATATTCCACTAGTATTTTACATACAGTATTTTTTAAGCGTTTTGTCTTCCGTTAGCGCACGAGCACTCATAAATGTCGCACTGAGTGCATAAAAAGTGGCCCTTGCCATAAACCTCTGTGCACTAAATATAGCTGCCAATTTTATACGATGTTATTATGTTTTTGTAGTACAAAGTTTTTTTTTTAATCTTGAACCGGACGAAGCTATAAATCTATAGCGAAACGTTGAGTGTCTTCCCATTACATTTCTGTCCGATTCAAGATTAAAAAAACTTTGTGCTTACAATTTTCATCGGACAAGAATCAATCTTATATACAGGTGTCCCAGAGCTCCGTAAAAGTTCCATAACTTTCTTGCTATTCCAGGTATCGACTCAAATTCTTCTTGTATAATAGAAGCGTTTTCATTGCACATTTTAAAATTATTTTCGTTTGTATACAGGCTGTCCAAGTATTATAAAAATATTAAAGTTACGTTTTTTTTACTATTTTCTCAATAACTCGTCGAATATCAGAGTTGGACCCTACAAACTGTATATCATTGAAAAGCTTATCAAAAACACTATGGAATGGTGTGAAAATATAGAGGGTGTTCTATTTGAAAAAATGGAGTTTTTGTTATTTATAATTATCCATCTTCAAAAAATCGTAGTAAGCTTTGGAACATTCCTTCACGACTTGGTTTGATCTCAAATGATTGGCCACAGCCTTGGCATTGACTGAAAAAAATCGGTTGCGTTATTTTTAGTGGTTTAGAAGTTACGAATTTTTGAATGGAACCTTGCATCCGGAAATTTTCAAGAAAAAATTGACACATCAAAAAGTATGATTGATACGTAAAAATGACTCAAATAAATTTAACGCAAAATTTAGTGTAGAATCCAAAAATGAAGTCAAAATGGGGTGTTTCAATTTAAAAAGAAACATAACTTTAATATTTTTATAATACTTGGACACCTGTATACAAACGAAAATAATTTTAAAATGTGCAACGAAAACGCTTCTATTATACAAAAAAAAAAATTGAGTCAATACCTGGAATAGCAAGAAAGTTATGGAGTTACGGAGCTCTGGGACACCTGTATATACACATAAAATTTAAAATCACGTTTGTTTCCTTTTGAGGTTAGATTATTATTAAAGTCGAACATCAAAAGAAACTGTGCGCTCTTAGTGCATTTCAGTGGAAAACGCTATTAGTTGGAATAGAAAACAAAGTACATCATTAAAAATATGCACAGTACAGCATAATTCACGTTATCTGTTCGTTCCTCAAATTCTATATCTGACATACCTGTCATGAACGAAATTTTTCCAAGTATATTAGAAAATAACCCGACTTTAAGTTTTCTATAATTTATAATGTAAAGTATCAGAAAATTTGGCCGCGAGATTCATTTTTTGATGTATTCATTTTTTTTTCTTCTAAATAATCCTCAATCGTGAATCAAATAATTAAAACATGGACCAACTTTGAAATTTTTTAATTGACTTTAATTTGGCTTCACTAAAAATATACAGGGTGTACATATCAAGTGTTCGTTCTTCAGATTCCTTTGGATTTTTAAAATGAAAACGTCGAAGAAATGCAAAGAAGATAGTACTGAAAGTGAATGCAACTTTTGAAAACGCATCAAAATTTAAACCTACTTTAATTTTTGTACGTATGATTTCTAATAAAGTAACAAAAACTTCTTGTTGTGTTACGTTATTAATTTGTTTCATGATATCTAGCTAAAGAAATAGACTTTAATAAGATTATTAATGTATTGTGTAGGGCAAATTTTTAAAAATATAACGTCAAGTTTTTTTTTATACCGAATGTTCCGGGAACAAAGGCCAATACTTCATGGAGGTGTAGAGCGGGTAGATTGAGACAAGAACTTTATACAATTTCTATTTTTACTTTTTTTTATTTTTTTTAATTGCGACATCATGGGTTCCAATCACCTCTCGGGGTGGTCATTACACATTTCCACAATAAGATTTAATACCGCCTAACATCACTAAACAAAATAATAATTATTATACTTGAAGTCAATTCTTGTCCGATGAAAATTGTAAGTAAATGGTTTTTAAACTCTAACCGGACAGAATTATAATTGGAAAATCACTCAACGCTTCACTTTTTTTCACTGCTGATGAAGCTTTCAACCGATAGTGAAACGTTGAGTGCGTTTCCAATTATAGTTATGTCTGGTTTGAGTTTAAAAATCATTTAATAATAATAATTATAGTGTTGAATACGCAATGAACATTTATTTCAGAATCAGTTAATAAAAGACTAGGACATTAACTTTTTGATTTATAGGAACCCCTCTAAATAACCACGAAATTTTGACCTTTTCTCTAGGAACACCCGGTATACCGTGTGTCCCGCGCCATGTGCTCACCCTTCTAGAATCTTTATTTGTTAATCGATTAACCTGAGTTTTGGAGACAATAAATTAAACAAAAAATAGAATTTTTCGACATACTGATAGTCGTCGTAGGACTTCCGGTTTCGCCGGAAGTTATATCAACTTTCTTATTTAAAATGGAACACCCTATATATTTTTACATACTATATACAGGTATATACAGTGTTTTTTTTTTGTGACCTTAGGAATTTACGTGCTATTTTTTTGTAAACGTCTGTTATGTTCTTTTTAGCCCTTTACTGGAAACAGTTAAATTAATTTTTCCGTTTCTCTTTTTGTATATTAATGTTTATATGAATTTTTTATTAAAAATAGCACCATATCAAAACTTCCACCTTAAACAGTCTGCATTATATTTTTTTTGAGCACATAAATAATAATAAGAGGCGTTAGACAAAAATGTTGCAACTCAACGACTTGATTTCTAGTTACGCCAATTACTGCGCCAGTGGCACTTTTTTACGAACATTTATTAAATCTGGAGTAGGCATCGCGTCGAGAAGAAAATATTACATTCTTTAATTTTATATGACGCTGCGTTAACTTGACCGCATCGCAGTGATCACATTTCCGAAAACACTCCAATTGCTGAACAATTCTTGCGATACTTACGATGCGTGTGATCCGAGCCTTTGAATGTATACACGTACCTTTAGGATACGAACATGCCGAAGATGCCTCGCTGTTCATCCTCGATGTTTAGGTCGCGCTCGATACCGCGATATCATCTCGATGTAAAACAAATGAATAGTATATTAGATTTATTAGATTCTTTATTTTGAAGAAATAAAAAAAAAGAAAATTTATGTACAGTGAAACCTCTCACTGTGAACATCACTTTAATAAACTCTTCCCTAATGTGAACATTTTATATTGTCCCTTACATTTTTATATTTTTGTGTGAAACTCTTATGGACACCTCTACAAGTAAACAGTTCACCGTGGTCTGTAGGGAAGTTTTACTGTGCCTATTTTAATATAATTTTATTAAATTCAATTTTATTCTGATTAACTAAAATTTGTATTTTTTGTTTGGGTCAAATTGCTTCAATGTATACTTTAAACTTTTCCAGTTTAAGTTCATAAAAAAAATCAATCTATTTCGGGGTCTTTTTCTCGTGCCTGCAGTGTTTACAACAAAATAATCCGTAACTTTATCTGGGCGTTATTTCGTTTACCACCAATCGATATAACAGGAACGTAAAGCGTTTCCATAACAACGGCTCGTCTGTATCCCAGGGCAAAGATCTTTTCATTCTCGAAATTATTAATTTCGTCGGTAAATGGCTTGTAAATTCGACATGGGGTAACGTTATACGACTTCAGCAGCATAAAATGGAATCGACTTGTTTCCCCGAAGGGCAATTTGATGCTCTGAATGTAATTAAAACTTGAATTCCGAATTTATGGTGTTATGCAAATCGCGGACGTGAAACTTGAGATTCTGTTTAGTGTTGTTTGTGAAACAGAAACGGTAGCATAATGTTTTGTTTTATTAAGGTGCAAAGTACGAGTTACTTCCGGTTTTTTCGGAAGCGACATCAGTATACGTGCAGTTACATTTTTATTTAGTTGGTAACAAACAGATGGTTTATTCAAAAATATTTATTTAAAATTACTAAGTACTAGAAATGGAATTTGTTCAAAAATTGGTATTTTTCAACAAAATTTTACCTATTTCTCGTTTCATCTTTTCTTAGAAAATTTTGAATAACTTGGTATATTAATATATATTCATATATATAAATTGAACATTTGCTTTCGGTTAATAAATAAAATTAATAGGATGTTTAGATACCCGAACGAATGAAATAATAAATAAGTAATTTAATTATTTAAATGAGACGAGAACGTATCATCGTAATTATTGTGATTTCTAGTTAACTGGTTGTGCAATAGTCGCAATCGTTCATCTACTTCAATTCAAGCGAGTAGTATTTATGCAACAGTGGTTTCAATGTGTATAATTTTAGAATGAAAAAATTCTCAGCGATTGTTTCATTGGTTTATTTATTCACGGCTCATATCACTGAATCAAAATATAACTGAGGCGCCGGACAAATAAGAAAAAGAATGAATCAATGCCGTCGCACTCTATTTGGCTACTGGAATATGTTGATGGCATTGGTTTTTATAATGATCGCTTTCTGCTTAGTTGTTTATTTATAAAAGCTTGTTTTGCGCTCTCGATTCAAATTGTGATTGATAAACAACGTTAGGCCATTAGACGGAATTAAAAAAAGAGGTGAAAAATAACACAAAAAATCACACATTGAAAATGTAATTATAAACTTAAAATACTAGTAAGAATTACTTAATTCAGCGGTTCCTAAACTTTTTTGCAACAGAGTACCTTATTATTTACAAAGTATTTACAAGATAGTTACAATGATTTGTTATTATTTTCGTAAATAAAAGAGCCATTTGTTTGTATAAAATTTAAAAAAAAAGTTTGTGTAATTAACGGAACGTTGCCGTCATTCACAGTTTGAGAAACGCTGAAATAGCAACGTTAAACCGCGTTCAAAATAAGATAATCATGTTGAGTCATCCTCATCACAACATAGGCGCCCGGTTATGTGAACATTGCAAACTAATACTTACAAACCAAGGTGTTCATAAAAACGTGTTCATTTATTATTAAGGCGGCGTTCGCACGAGCGTTTTCTAAAACATTCAAACGCTCGCTTTTTCTAACCCCCTGAATAGAATATATCACATTTAATAGTTACGTTTATACTGGAAAAAGCGCTTTAGTATAAACGCATATATTTAAAACGATAAGTTCTATTCAGGGCGTTAGAAAAAGCGAGCGTTTGAATAGTTTAGAAAACGCTCGTGCGAACGTCGCCTAAAGCCAAATTTATTGCTAGGCGTTTTGCGTTAGCGTAAAAATTCTACACGATTCTATTGGCCCAATTTAAAATATATTGTTTAATTAAACTAACCAATCAAGTATCTATCCCGTAACGCGGCGATGAATAAACGCCTAGCAATGAATCCAGCTTAATTCATTCACTATTTGTTATCGCAAGGGGTTGTGATTTTAAGTTAGTAGGTTGGCTATCATCTTAAGGGCCAGTTTTTTCACTGGGGGTTTAATTTGATTAATTTCTGTAGAAACAATTATTGTCCTTACGAACGGGAATCAAGCGAAGTTTAGAGTTAAACTATGATAAAAATTTAAATTGATTTATGGATGTCAAAACCCATATGCAGTCAAAAGCAAAAAATAATAGACAGTTACAGTTTCCTGTTATTTTTCTTTCTTCAAAATGGCACTGTTTAAACACGATTTCACAGGTGACATTTAATTTTTTTTAAAAGCTTTCAGATTTGACGTGCTCAAAATTTTTGTAAAACCTGTGACTCGCATTTAAGCAGTACCGTTTTGGAGAAAGAAAAATTACAGGGAACTGTAATTGTGTACTAGTTTTTCTTTTCGGCACACACACCGTACACCGACACCGCGCTGTGTTCCGCATTCAAATCCATTTCGTAGCATTTCGTAATGATATCACCGATGTCGTTTATTAATTATTTTATTTAAAATTTTAATTCACTGAGCGAAGTAATACATTTTATGATATCAATTATTGAGGAATAAGTTTAAAATTTATGCACCAATTAGGCAAGCGCGTTAAAAATGTTCTTCCTTCACCCTTTTACGTAAATAAACTTTTACTGTAATCTTACTGTTAGCTCTGAAAGTATTACTACTTACGGTTCATGGAAAAAAAGGAAATTCTAAGAAAGTCTATTAAAAATAATATGGAATGAGAAATTACAATTTGTTTGTACCTCGCTTTTAATTTATTCGGCAATTACGAACCGCAGCTTCTTGAATTGCACTAGATTTTAATTTAAAAATACTTGAACTTGTAATTACTTGCAGTGAAGTTAATCTAAATTGTAAACGTTTTGAGATCAGCTGTGATCGAAGCGGCGCTGATACGTAATTCCTCCTTGAGATCCAGGAAGGCACTGACCGTGGCCTACTTCGACTGCGGGTCGTAACTGAAGAGGCGCCCACGTTCCACTTTTAGCTATGCCAGCAGTTCTCAAACGGTTTAGTAAAATTCTGCCATTGCATTTTTCTCGAAAACTATTAAATTTGTGTTAAGAACATATGAGTTCAATCGTTGCCATGTATGGTGACATATTACAGGTTTAAATATTTGCACACAGTAAAAGAACATCCTGTATAAACAAGCTCTAATAATAACTGTTGTTATAATGTTTTGTAAAACTTTTTGAAACTAAAATATAATTAGGTTAACATCACTGTATATTAACAATGCGAGTAAGTTGCTATTCGTTTCGAAAAGAACACTAGTTTAGCAAGTTTTTCAATTTAAATGTTTGGCACGGATATATCACAAGTGAAAAAATAAAATTTTCGTACCATTTTCACTATCACGGTGAATTCTAGGAACACTTCACGATCGTGTATATTATAATAAACAAACTATCGCAATAATATTGTAAATTCGTTAATAAGAAAAGCTTGCCATTCTCTGGCGATATCCGATAAGTTACTAAGGACAAGGGCCAATTAAAAAAAAACGATAGCTGTTCAGCTTGTTTTTTGCGCGTTTGCACTTGCACGCCGCGCCGCGGCGGAAGATCGAGAATTTAAATTATTTCAATAACACGAACTAAGCGAACTTATAATACAATATTTTTTTTTTGTTTTATATGGAAATAAAAACATCTGAGTGTCGCCCGAGTTTAATTTCATTTGGAAAAAAAATGCTTTAATTACTTAATTTAAAATGCAATCGTTTTCCCAAGGAAGGCAGTCGTGTATCGGTGCAAAGAAATAAATATTTGTAAATGTCAACGACAAATGGCCCTGCTTAAGTTTGGAATTTATTTTTGTTATAGAAAATAGTTAAGGCAATTGATCTAGCTATTTACCTCTCTTTTCTTGATTGTTAATAATAAGTAAGTAAATTTCTAAATTTGACTTATGTTTTAATATTGGAAAAATTCAGATTACCTTTATCTGCTACCGAAAAGCATTTGAAGTTATTTTCCGAGGTTTTCTTTATACAGTAACCGCCAAAAGGTTCGCACCACATGGGAAAATTTGATATTTTTAGAAAAGCTCTTGTGCCAATAATTTGTGCATGGTTCGATAACCAAATACCGGATGTCCAGCGCCATGTGCTCACCCTTCTAGAATCTTTATTTATTAATCGATTAACCTGAATTTTAGAGACGATAAACTAAACAAAAAATGGAATTTTTCGACATACTGCTAGTCGTCATAGGACCGGTTTCGCCTGAAATTATATCAACTTTCTTATTTTAAATGGAACGTCCTATATATTTTTACATATTTAAAATCTACTAAAAATCAACTAAACGCCTATGACTGCTAAACCATACCTCGAATACTAATATTAATCACTTGAGTATCTACATATTGATTGTTTAAATCTTCAAATGAAGTCCTGAACGGCACAAACAGTAAGTAAATCGGCCTTCCAATTGCAAGGTCGCGGATACGAACTGCTCTTGAGATATTTCTCGGGGATGGTTGGTATTCTCTTCAGGTATCCTTCAGTGTTGGAGACTCGATACTGCTTCCCCTTCAACGGTGAGGAGTTTGGAAGTAATAAAGTCATGGAACACTTTACGTATACAAAAATAATTTTTTTCTCCTCTCTGAGGTCTCGACAAATCGACGACTTGAAATCCCATTTGGCACCCACCACAGGAAAAAAAGTAAGAAACAAAATACCTAGAAATCTTTGCCAATATTCGACATTTGGTTTACCGATCATAGAGGTTTAGACTATATTATGTACGTGGGCTGCTGGAAATTTTTCTAGTAGGTCTAGAATTGTTAGCGTTTATCAACTGTCATATTTGAAAAATTTGACGTTTTACTCCTATATTTCTATTGACAGTTCCTATCCAAGTGAACTAGTTTTGTTTGTACAGTATTTGAGAAAAAGTAATTTTGTGTAAACATAGAAATCTCGCGTGAAAATTTTCGTGCCATGATTTTTTACGATTTCAAATGTGGTCTAACGCCGAAACAATGCCTCGATCGGCTTCATTTGGCTTTCGAAGATGAAGCAACATCAAAGAGCAGTGTTTATAATTGGTTTGCCGAATTCCAGCGTGGACGTGCCTTTCTCAGTGACGAATTTCGTGAAGGTCGTCCATCAACATCTGTTGTTGCCACTAATGTAGGTGCTGTGCGTGAAATGCTTGAGCAAGATCGACATGTGACATACCGTGAGATTCAAGCATCCTTACGCATTGACATGAAAGCAATACACCAGATTTTGCATGATCATTTGAATGTACGAAAGCTTTGCAGTCGTTGGATCTCACACAATTTAACAGAAGCGCAAAAGCAGGGTCCTCTCAAATGGTGCGAAGAAATGCTCAAGAAATTCAATGGAGGTCGTTCAAATTTAGTTTATAACATCGTTGCTGATGACGAAACGTGGACCTATTCGTACGAACCAGAAAGTAATCTACCGTTTGGGTTTTTCAAAGTGAACCAAAACCAACAAAAGTTGTCCGTTCACGCAGTGCTGCGAAGCAAATGATTGCTTGTTTCTTTGGTTTAACTGGACATGTAGCAACCGTGGCTTTAGAGGATCGAAAAACCGTGAATGCTGATTGGTATAATACAATTTATTTGCCGGAAGTCATCGATCAAACAAGAAGAAACAATCGAAATCGACGAATTATTCTCCATCATCACAACGCCATCTCTCACTCAGCCCGTCAAACAGTTGATTTTTTGTCCAACAGAAATGTTGAATTATTGATTCATTGTCAATATTCACCTGATTTATCACCTAATGATTTTTTTTTGCTCCCAAATATCAAAAATAAAGTGCGTGGTGAGCGATTTTCGTCGACTGAAGCAGCGGTTGAAACATTCCGGACACTGGTTTCTGAGGTACCATCTTTAGAGTGGAAAACGTGCTTTAGAAATTGGTTCGAGCGTATGCAGAAGTGTATTGACGTCAAAGGCGAATACTTCGGAAAACAATGATACCGTTTACCAAATTTCATAAGAGTTTTTTCATACCGTTTCCAGAAACTTTTCCAGCAGCTCACGTATAAGAGTTTTGGGACACGCGTTATAAAAAGTGACTCATAATAAAGGGGGATTTTTAGCTTTCAAAATTCTGAACAACATTTTTTATGTGATTTTACCGCAGCTTTTAATATAAGAGCACTTTGCTTTTAAATCGTTTTCACTTCTCAGTACTCACATTGTATATCCATGTATCCTTTCTCTGATTAAAGGAATACATAAGCGTTCGGCATCAATAAAATTTAATAATAAATAAGAATCCCATTTGTTTTGCATACTTTTTGAGACACTGTGTATTTGAAAAAAGAAAACTAAAACCAGTAGAACTACCCTACTACTTTCAAACAATGAGTAAATCATATTTTTAAAATATTTTATTTTTAACATTGAGGATCAAATACCGATTAAAAAAATAATTAAAAAATCAATCAATTCAATAGGTAGTTAGGAACAAATTTACTAATTAATTGTTCAGAATCTAATCCATAAATCCAATTAAATTGTATATGTAATTAATTAGTTATACTAAAATATATATCATTACCGTAAATCCAATGAATTATTTACCAATTGTCTGAAGTCTAATCCATAAATTCAGTTAATTATATGTATTATTAATTGAATAACTCATTATCGTAAATCCATTGAATTATTTGATTAAATAATTTGAATGCAATCGATTAAGACCTGGTTTCGTACCATGCACCAACCATAAGAAATCTAATTAATAAAAACAATAAAATTATTACAATTTATTTTTATTTACCATAATTTTATTTGTACAATTTTTTGTTTCAGGTTCTTACTCCAAGAAAATATAACGATGTTTACTTGTATGACATGCCACCGTCACGATGTTCACCAGTTCCAATTCCAGGAATGAGTCCTAGCGTGAGTCCTCGCGAACAAAACAACGACTGCTACGATGTTCCCCCAAGGGCTGTTCCAGTGGGTTTCGAAACAAATCGCAGCTGCGCTCGTTACTCCCCTGCACCCTCATGCGTTTCCCCAGTCAGCAGGGATTCGGTGGATAGCTACGACGTACCAAGACCACTACTTCATCAACAAAATCAACTTACTCCTTCCAGTTCTGCAAGTTCTTTAACGGCGGATTCCTTCAGTTCTTCCAATAGAAGCAGCGTGGTTAACATGCCTGATTATGATATACCGAGACCGTTGAATCGTGGCCCACAATTACTTCTGCAACCACCACAGTTGTATGATATTCCTCCATCGCAACAGCAATTACGAGAACTTCCTTTAGAGCTGAATTCTGCTTTGGAAACTTTAGAGAAACTGCAGAATGAAACCACCAGTGCTATTTCAAGGCTTTTAAGTTTCGTTGTACCCAACTGGAGGACTCATGAGAAAGTCGAGGCGAACATAATGGAGATAAGATTGGCCATAGAAAGACTGAGGACTTCGCTTCACGACCTAGCCGAATTTTGCGAAGGCGCTTTGGGGAATGCATCAAAAGCATCTGACAAGAATTTAGCAAGCAAGTTGCTTCCTCTAGTGCACGCATTGAGGACTTCAGATTGTCTAGTCCATGAAGCTACGGATAAACTACAACAGCAAGATTGGTCAGTCAGTTTACTGAGCAGACAAGAAAACGATAAAAACTGCAAACCAGATGAATTAGAGCAGTTAGTGGCATGTTCGAGGGCACTGACGGAAGATGTAAGACAAGCAACATCGTTCATTCAAGGCAACAGCACGTTGTTATTTAAAAGAGATGCATCACCTCAATCTAATAACAACAGTGAATGGTTGGAAGACTATGATTATGTAAACCTTGAATCTAAAGAGACTGTTGCGAAGAAGCACGCAGAAATACGCGATTCACTTCCACAAGAGCTTAGAAAGGGCTATGACACACTCGTTAAGAACGTCAACGATATAGCTCTCGACAATGAAAAATCTGTTTTAAATCACGACGAAAAACAGATACTAACATTCTTTGCTGCACAAGCCGTTACACATCACAATAACTTAACACAAGCGATCGATACATTTTTGCAAACGGTAGAGCATAACCAACCACCGAAAGTGTTTCTGGCACATGGTAAGTTTGTTGTCTTAAGTGCCCACAAATTAGTTCACATTGGGGATACGGTGCACAGGAATATCTCACGACCAGATCTGAAAACGCACGCGCTGAATTGCGCTAATGCTTTGTTTGAGGCACTTGCAACCAGTGTGAGCAAAACTAAACAAGCCGCTCAGCAATTTCCAAGCGTGACCGCAGTACAAGAAATGGTAGACTCTGTCGTTGATATATCACATTTGGCACGTGACCTGAAGATGTGTTTAGTGCAGGCAGCTCAACCGTAGTCCCAGAAAAATTGAGCATTCGGTACTAATTA
The DNA here is from genome assembly GCA_036172665.1 of Prosopocoilus inquinatus. NCBI lineage: Eukaryota > Metazoa > Arthropoda > Insecta > Coleoptera > Lucanidae > Prosopocoilus > Prosopocoilus inquinatus. Next base: position 25,867,787 of record CM069876.1, on the reverse strand, counting down.
TGTGAAGACTGACGTGATGGTGTGTAATGTCAGGTAACATGCTGAAACACACGAGTTTTAATTACATGTACTTGATGTATTTATAATACAAGACATCTTGAAAAGATTTTAAGGAAATTTTTTATTATATCGCAGGCCTAAATATAATATTCGCGTTTTAAAAGTCAATTTTTTTCCATTTTTGAAAATTAAAGGTTTAGAATAAATTAAGTACAGTAAAACCTCAATCATCTGTATCTACTTATTGGATGGATGTGATATGATGAAATTAGGACTTTTGTTCCAACAGACTTGAATTGATATGTTTAAATTGTCAATGTTGCACTGTACTTTTAAATATTTTCAGTAAAGACAAACACAAGTGAATCGATGAGTGCATAATGGTGTTCGGTCCAAATTTACTGTGTTGAGAAAACTACAAATAACTTTCTCCAGATTTTTATTTTAAGTAATTATTGGCTTGAGGAGGCTTCAGATATCCTTATCTGAAAGAATTTTAAGCCAATAATTCACTTAAAATAAAAATCTAGAAAGTTATTTGTTGTTTTTTCAACACAGTATATTTGGACTGAACACGATTATACACTCATCGATTCAAGTGTTTTATACACTTTCTTTTCAAGGTGTCCTTTTTTATCTGACTTTCTTTTAATGAAACTGTGATATTTTTTTATTTCTACTGAACTTCCAGTAGTATTGTCACACATTAGTTGCAAAATGAAACGATCACTGCTGAAGAAAATATTCGTTTCTTTATAATATATCGTAAAATGTAAAGAAACAGTTTGAACCAAAATAAATAAGAACGATGAACACAATTTAGAAGTTCTTGCTTTTAAAATCTTGTGGCGCCTACTTTCATTCATTTGCACAAAATAAAGCTCACGTGAATAATTCATTACTGCTATTTTAAGAGTCATGCGTGATTGGAGAGTCAAAATTGGAAATGTACGTCATGCCATATATTTTGTGTGTAGAGTAGGATATTACTTATAATAAATGTTTTTGTAATAATGTACTACACTTCAAAAATTTGTATCGAAAAACTGTACAGTATTAAACTTTTTAAACTTGGCTTATCTCTTCACTTGTATTTCCCTTGCTTCGACATTGATGTGAATTCAGTATTTTTAAGGGCCACCTGAAATACTGTGTACTGTGACGCTCATTAAAAATAATACTCCTACCGCACACTCTTGAGTAATAAAGCAATGAAAACAGTACGCCGCCATCCTCTCTCAATTGCTATAAATTACGAAATTTCGGAGTGGTATCATTTTAATTGAGCATGATGGGACAGTAAAGAAAACATTACTGTAAAATTTTTAGGTAGAAACTGCCAAGTCAGTGCAATTTTTAATTAATTTAATAAATTTTTTTAGAAAGAATTTTGAAATAAAAATATAAGACCAAAGCCCTTAAATAATACAACCATTGTAACATTGAATAGAAATTTTTTGCGTGTAACGTTTTACTGAATAATATAGTGCGATGTTAAATCAGTACATATTTTAATCTATTGTATCGAGTAGCTCCATATATGTAATATGTAATTACTGAATAAATACATTGTTGTGATACTTTAACTATATTGTATTTTAAGAGCATTTCGTCACTTGTTTTGTATATAAATAAACAATAAAAAAAACACTAGTTTAATGAGACAGCTTCAGTGTACAATTATAAAAAAAATTGCTGTAGAAACTCTTTTATAATTTAAATCTCAAACTAGTTGTAAGTTAATTTGATGCATGGTGTTCACAAAATATGTAAGTCGTTCTGCGTGTACAAATACCTACTATAATAGTTTCTTTTTTACAAGATCTTACCAGGTGAGGTACTTCAAACAAACAATTTTGAAACAACTGTTCTTTTCTTTATGGTGTTTTAACGGAAAGAACTGACCAAATGATAAAATCAGATATTTTATAACAATAGATCGAAATGTATTTTTTTAAATTTTTTTATTAATTACTTTTTTTCTTCCAGCGCAATAATGATTCCAAATACATATTTGAAAAGTACCTGTACCTTTTCATTTAGTCTCAGAAAAATGTCTTGTGTTCTATCTATACCTATATAACTTGTGTAGTAATATTTTGAATTGTACAGACTTTCTTAGAACTGATTGACTGTTTAATTTGTAATTTTTTTCACACAATAAATTTTTGTTAAATAGTGTTGTATCATTCAGGACTTAACCATAAAACACAATTTCAATCACTGCCCAACAAAAAAGATACAGAGGAATTAGTACTTTTTCTATGAAAATGATAAAAAGAAAACTGTTTTAATCTATGACTGGGCATCGTCAAAATGGCAAAAAGTGATTAACGTTTAAGTGATAGTCGAAGTCGACTTCAATGAAAATAATCAATTTATTTTCATATTGGCGAATCTAGCCAAGGTTGATAAAACTGATATTGCATATAGTAGGTTGCCTCGTTCCCATTTAATATGCAGTTTGAAATTTCCTCCCCGAAAAAGTAACTCGTGACGTCACGCGAAACTTCTATCCGTCACAGTGAAGTAAAAGGGTAAGTTTTAATCTTTTTCCTAAAGCTTCATCTAATTCACTAAAATGGAATCAATTCTATGGACCTATTTATCAAATAACGCAAAAATCTCGTTAATACACCCAGTGGAATTTATCACGTGACGTGACGTAACGAGATACGCACCCTCTGTCCCCTGCGTTGATCAAGGCAACCTAATACGCAGTCCAGCTCTATCAACCTTGAATCTAGCTAAGCAACGCGACCTCTAGCGGAAATATTTGAATTATATAATAGTAACGCAGAAAGCGAGGAATTCTTATGTTGCTGTGAATTGCAAGGTTTTTGTTCGGTAATTTATATTCGCAATAATACAAAATTAATTTTTAAGAATATTTGTAACAAAAATATAATTATTAACATTGACGGAATCATCACAGAATCTCTCAAAATAAGAACTTAAACTTTCCTGCTACAAATAACATTATATACAACATTTTGAACATAAAATTTTAGAACATATAAAATAGCGACATCTTACTATCGCTTTTTGACCTAACATTGCAGTAAAATTTTAGCGACAATAATCTTTAAAAGCATTTGAACTGACCTTGAAAACACTAATCCAAATTGGAAAAACATAATGGAAAATATAAGCACAAACTCACAGTTTACCAGGTCCTAGTGTTGTTAAATTACCGTATGTTTTTAATGTTACCTTACCGGTAATATTACCGTAATATTACGAATCACAACTCAAGTGGCGACATCATTCACTAAATTTTCTGATTAATTTGATACCGAATACGCATTACATTGTTGGTTTTTGTTATAAATAAGGTTTACAATATTTAATATTATGTATTTGAACTAAATAAATTCATGTGTAAACGAAAGTCATTTTAGCTTATGAAATATTTATTTCATTTTTTTAGTATTTATGTTTTTCCTAAATATTCAGAAATATTCCTTGACCATTGCATTCATTGGTTTACTTGAATTTTGCAAGTGTGTAACTCAAAATTACGTTATCTCGACGACACAGGTAACGTACGGCAACAAATGAATGTTACCTTACTGGTAACATTAGAAATTTACCGTAAGGTAACGTGGTAATTTTAGCGACTCACTTTTAATTAAAAATGTGATTTTTACTCAATATTCTGATTAATTTGATACCGAATTATATGGCAGATGCAGTGAAATAATTGAAGAAATTTCAACGAGGAAATTTTTTGAAATATTTCAAAACTACCAAGAGTGGAAATTTCCAGGTTTTTGAAATTTCAGTGAAATTTCGTTAATTGTCGGAAATTTCTTTTTCGTTTGGAAATTTCATTGAAATAGACTGAGAAAATGGGCGGTCTTAAAGGTGGCGCGAAATCTGAAACGGAGTCTATTGGACTCCAAAAATGCATGGGTTAGGTTAAATAAACTGAAAATACTCACTCTATTCAGAGTTCTTGTGAAAACTTTTGCTTATTACTGAAAGTTATGGTGAAAAGCTTCAATAAAATGATTTCAGTTGGACTTATTTTACGTATTTATTTACATATTATATATATTTATTTATTTGTTTATTTTATAAATTTATTTATTATTGAAAATTTGTACAAAATGTATGTCTGGGCTAAGTACAGTCGCATGTCAACAACGTTAACAAACATAACCTGTGAGAATAAAATAAAAATTGTCGGGTGAAAATGTCTGTGAGAGAGTACGTTATGAATTTGTCAAGTATTTTTCAACGAAAAATACAACATAATAACTTATAGAAAGTGTAAGTTCTCGTTGTCTTAATATTTTTCTACGTTAGGTTATGTTTACGTTAACCCTGGACCGAGTCAAGTGAACGGTCAAATTGCACAAAATCGTCAAGTCAACGGTTCGACTAAACTCTCTGACCAATCACCAATTGAGAAAAATGATCACGTGGTTTGGTTTGACCACTTCGACCGTTCATTTACCGCAGCCCTGGCGTTACAGCAGGAATAATTTACGGCATGTGTACGACTTATTAGAGAAAGATACTAAACGACTCAGCTCCGCCTTCTATGACGTTTACTTTCCTAGTCTATTTCTAAATATCCATCGTTACGTCTCGGAAACAGAATACTTTTGATACTTGTTAAACTTTTTGCAGTTAACAAATCGCGATAGAATTTGTAGAATGCACCGTATTTGACGTATGCAATGATGAAGACTACCGACCCCATTGATTTATCGTAAAATAGACAATTTAATTTCATTCTTTCTACTTAATGTGAAATTTTTGGAAGTTTCATTGGATTTTCTATTGAAACGTTTCTTTTCATTTGCTGTTCATTTAGACATCGAACATAGGAAAAAAGTAATTAAAAAATGGTGTTTTCAAAATTACAGGGGGGTATAACTTTTTTTTAATGAAATTAATTAAGCTCCCTAGAAATTTAAAGGACGCGTATTTTGACATATTACACACCAACAAAAAGTTCGGTTTAATACCGAAAAAAAAGGTCCTTAAGATGCCCTCAGACGTATCTTGCGCCAATTTAAAAAGGCACAGTTTTGATACTATGATGAACTCTTTAAAGTTGTGCAACTTTCAAAATTATGTCGTATGTCGCCACTGTTCAATAACAATAATTTTATTAGAACTTTTTCCAATATCATGGGTGTCTTTGTCATACATAAAATAAAATGTATACGGGGAGATTCAAGCAACTCATTCATTAAAAGTTTACGGACTTCCTCTTTGAATTTCGATTTCATATTTTGCGGTTATAAGTTAGCGATAATGATCTATTAAAATATAATATTTCCAATTTACGGACACTTCCGCTTATACCGGAAGTTGCTGTCAACTTTCTTATTTTAAATGGAATACCGCATTTTTTATTGCATTTTCGAAATGCTCATGAAATTCTAAAAATATTTTGTGTAACATGTGATACAAGAAAATTAGCCGTTTTAGATTTCCACTTTTTAAAAAATGTTCAACGTTGCAGTATCTTGTTTATAATGCCATCTTTGTGTAACAAAAGCCATAATTTCAATTTTAGGCTATAGTCATAGGCTTTCAGGTGGTACCTAATTTTACACAAAATTATCTACAGGCTGGTTGAAAAGTAACTTCTATTCAAACTGAATTCAACTGTCGAAAAGTCATGTTTTTTTAAATAGAACACCCAATATATTTTTATACCATAAGAATCACATTTAAATGTTCTTTCGAACTGTATTAGCATTCCCTATACCAATCTCTTACCTTTCTCTTTTTATTCATGATTTTCCCTTTGACATATCAATTTTTTCATTTTTTAGTGTTATTCCTAAATAGTGTACTATGAAAATTTTACAAAATGAGATTTTTTAATATAATTTCTGACTGTAATATAAATCTCATTTTAAAAACCGAAAAATAATATTTAAATATGTATCTATCATCTGATTTTTTTATTCACTTATGCCGTATGTATTAGAATTCTTGGTATAACTTTTTACACATTTACAAAGAAAAAATTACACTTACAAAACAAAAATTTATGAAAACTAATAAATAAATCAAAAATATTGGAAATAATACACAAATTGTTGGTTATAATATTGGCTGTAAGTGGTTCTCAGCTATTATTTATTAGTAATAACTTTCTGTTGTGTCTCAGTAATAACATATATTCCTCGATATAACAATTTTTTTTATTAACTTCTTTGATTTTTTTATCATCAAAAATATTTAATATGTCTGTGTTTGAATATTTATTTTTTGGTTCTTAGTAGCGCTTAAATTTTTTTTAATTCCTAGGAGACGGATGATTTCAAAAACTATAATTTGTCTAGTTTTCATAGCGCACTATTTAAAAACAACACCGAAAAATGGAAAAAAATAGGTATTAAAAAGGAATTATCGATAACGAGTGAACTATAAGAGATAGGTATAGGGAATGCCAATACAGGACGAAAAAACATTTAATCCTGAGTCACATGGTATAAAATTATACTAGGCGTCCCATTTAAAAAACATGACTTTTCGACAGTTGAAATTAGTTCGAATAGAATATACTTTTCAACCAGCCTGTAAGCAATCAAGTGCAAAACTAGACATGATCTGAAAGAATATTACTGTAGCCTACTACAGGCCAAAAATGGTCATCATGGGTTTTGTTGCACAAAGATGGCAGTATCATAACCAAAGTTCTGCAGGTCTGAGTTATTTTTAAAAAATGAAAATATCTCCGAAACGGTTAACTTTCGTTGTGTCACATGTTGCACAAAATATTTTTAGAATTTTATGAAGATTTCAAAAATTCATTAAAAAATAGGGTATTCCATTTAAAATAAGAAAGTTGACAGCAACTTCCGGTATAAGCGGAAGTGTCCGTAAATTGAAAATATTATATTTTGATAGATCATCATTATATATGATCTCTATCTCTATAACTGCAAAACTGCAAAATATGAAACAGAAATTCAAAGGAGAAGTCCGTAAACTTTTAATGAAAGAGTTGCCTGAATCTCCCTGTATATGTTAAAAATATCACAATTTATAGCATTACTATGTCGTTATTACATGTAGGTGTATACAACAAAATGTAAAACAAACAAAAACGTACCAAAATGTAATATACGAACATATACAATTTTGAAATATTATCAGCAGAATTCCTTTATGTTATAAAAGCAACTATTTATTAGGAATTCCTTTAATTTAGATTTAAATAAGGCCGGTGTTCTCGATTCTACTTGCGTACATTTTGAGAATATCCACAAAAAATTGGCAAAGTTTAATATTTTCTGACTTGGTGGGAAACAAAGTGGAGACATTTTGGCTTCTGTGCAACTTTACCTAATATTAAAATTGTCGTGTTTTGTAGCTACAATAATTTTCGCCATAAATGTGTAGTCTAAGCGCAACTTTTAATACTTATGAATTCAGAAAAAAATAATTTGTAACAACAGCTGCTTTATTTATAAAAGATAGCGATGAGTACAAGGATGCTATTAACACTTAACTGTTTGGTTAATAACATCCTAATACATTCTAATTCCACATAATTTTTATTGAAATATTCTCGGGCCTCTATAAATTTTCCCTGATTTTTCGTTAAGAGACTTATGATGACAGCGATTACAACTTTCCTAATTTTTACGTTTAAACAATTTTTTCTTTATTTCAGAACAGAAATAAGGCATATGTACAAAAATTGTAAATTTATAATTTTTTTAACGTGTCTATTCGTTTGAAGAACAATAAATGAAATATTTCACAAAACAATAAGCCTTAGTATATACGACTCAATTAACAGTGTTGTTTGTTTGATTGTCTACATTGCAGACCTTTTTTAAAGAAACATAAACGTATCACTATCGCTTAGCAGCTTCGTCAGGAGCGAAAAAAATAAATAAACAAGTTGTTGACGCAGCTATCAGGCAATAGTGAAACGTTGAGTGTTCTTCTCAATTTTAGTAGTGTCCAGTTAGATTAAAAATTTTTTTTTACACATTTCAACGGACAAGAGGCGACTTCAATCATTTTTTTTTGTTGTTGAAAGCGTGAATACTTTCACAATTCCCTTAAATTAAGTAATTCTACTTTTTATATTAAATTTTCCAATTTTTCCAGTTTTAGTATTTTCACAGATAAGCAATTCCCTGCTTTTCCTTGACATTGTGAACCCTTTCTCGATTATTATAGGGATCCTGTAATAGTCATTACTATCTTTTGTGAATTAACAACTTGGCATTCAACATACTTATTTTGTGCTCTTTCATTCTTCGCGAAAAACGGCCATCTACACCTGTTTATTATGAACTCACAATAATGCCGTTTTCGGTAAAACACTAATGGAATTACGAACCCATATTTAAACTGTTACTGAAAATTGACAGTATTATGACTTCATAATAAACAGATGTTCGATAAAACTATGTATTACACTCGTGCCTTAACAGTAAATAGATCACTCAAGAAAAATTAGTCATAAACATTCCTTTCATGACTTATTTTGCTTTATAAGACAGTTGTATAATAAATAGCTATTACTTCAGACTTACAGATAGCAAGGCTTCACTTTTTTTTGTATGTATTTATCTACTCCCACCCTATAATGAACAAATGATTTAATAAGTTATTGTGTGTGAAGAAATACATTAAATAAATCGTGCGTAGAAAGCCAATGTAAATCAAATGAGACTCTCATTATTAAATGATTTCTGTTGACAACAAACACAACAAAATTAGGTGTAGATAAAATATTGTATGGCACACGTGTGTGAAAGGCTTTTATATACTCCTTGCGATTAAAGCACATACCTTAGGCTCGTGCTTTAAACTTCGCAATTCGTGCATAAACGTCTTTCTACACACACTTGTAATGACTATTTATGTATTTACCTCTATTTCTATCTTACATTATCTACCCAACAATAATGTGAGAGAATAAAAATAAATATGTATTTTACCTATATTGAATTCTTTTTATTTATTTATAATTATACATAATTTGAAGTTACCATCCAAAGATGTCTTAATCTTCTTGATGGATCTTTCCTTGATCCTTAACTCGCCTTGAGAACTCGGACAAATCTCTTTTCATTGAATAAGCATCTTCACCGTCTGCATAATATTTGGGCTCTATTTCCACAGTCTCGAATTTGAGAGAATTTTTGTACAAATTTAAAGCTGCTCGATTACTTTTTCTCACATGCAACGACACATACTTCGCATCGAAACATTCTACCATTGCTTCTGAAGCTTGATCCATCAATTTCTGTGCTAAACCTAACCTGCGGTGTGACCGTTTCACTGCTAACGAGGTAATGTGGCCATGCTTCAAGTCTTCGTTGTCTTCTTCCATTTTAGCCAGAACGTATCCTACGATGTTTCCCTTCTCATCTTCAGCTACATAACTTAATTGCGGCCAACTTAAGCCATGATAGAAATAATATTTCATTTGATAATTTTCAGGCAGGCACAGCAAATTGCAATGCTGCATGTTCATGAGATCTTCAGGTTTTGCACAGCGAATATTCATGTTTTATTTTAGTGGTTTTCTGAGAGCGAGGTTTAATCACGTCTTGGTTTCTTCACTCGACTGCGACCGTTTCTTAAGTCTGTTACTGAAGAACTTTCGCTCATGCCCCCCAGAAGCTCACGAATGAAACGAAAACGTGACAAGAATAATTTCCAGACGACGTACCAGCCTGTAAGAACACAAATTAAAAATTACCATACCTGCAAAGAAAAAAAAAATGCGTTTTCTAACCAGCTGCTATTAATGCTATTACTAAAAGGAATGATGAGATAACGGAGAAAATTGCCAATAGTATATCTTTCATGATATCACGTATTGAATATGTATAAAAACACTTAATTTACAAACAATAATTATCACAAAGAGAACGCCATTTTGCAACTTTAGCGGCAAGTTATGACAGATTATTTAGTTAACGAACTTTGTATATTACTGAAATGATTATCTTTGAAATTTTTATCGCATACTTACAATGTCATTCAATAATTATTAGCCTGTTTATTAGACAAAGTAATGTCAAAATCTTGCCGAATCGAAACGTGTATACTAATATAGGGATTTTAGTTTTCCAAGTGCTGCATCGCTGAATCTTGAAAACGCGCATTCTTTTAAAATTTGTGCTTAGTTTTAAGCCGATATCGCACTGTCAATATTTTGATCAAAATTTCCATCAAAATAATACATAATATTATTTAAATATCTAAAGCCCGCAATAGACGATCATAAATTGGATGAAATTTACCTGTAATTTATGACAAAACCTATTTTTCAATGAATTTATACATGTAAAATTGAAAACAAAGAGCAAGTTCTATTTCTCAAGGTTTTTGACGTGAAATTTTAGTAAATTCTAGTGACTTTGATTGTTGCTGTTGGCTATTGGCTCAGATGAATGAAGAACGACTTCAGCTAGTTTATGCGGGTGTATGTTTATAAATAATTTTAGCTTCAAGACAGTTTAATCAGTGATGGTCATGTGCTCTCCGTTTGGAAGATACCCTTGATAACATAATCCAACATTCTCAGCTGCCCAAAGAAAATAACTTGAAGTTAGAAGTAATAATGAGTTACCATGTTCACCAACATTAACTTTCTAAATTACTATTTAGTGCAACATCTTTTTATTAATATAATTGAAACGAGTATTGCGAATTACAATTCATGAATTTATACACACATGTTTACATGAATTTTTATGTGAAATTATTGGAACATGTATTGCCGGCTTAAGTAAAATAATGTGTGAGCAACAGAATTTTTTTTCAGAGTTGGCTGTAAGAAAAATCACGTATGTCGTAGTTACACTGAAACTTCAAATTTTAAATTTGTTTCACTTGAACTCTCTTTTAATGGTACTTCTTACATCATAAACCCATTCACCGTTAATTTTTCTTCCATTTCTTAGATAAATTTCAACCAAGTGTCGTTTTTGAAGCGCATGAAACACAAAAGTCATTATTTATTTATAAATTTGCCATAATAAAGAATAGCAATGACAGTCCTGACACTGACAGTTCTTTTACAACTGCTGTCTGCTGTCAGCCTAACAATGGGCGCGTTCAGCGGACGCTCAGCGGCTGAGTTGCTTACTTAGCAGTCGTTTGTGGTTGGCTATTAGCTTAATGTGAGCCAATCACAAACGATTGCTGAGTAAGTAACACAGCCGCTGTACGTCTCTGAACGCGCCCAATGTAAAATTAATATCAGACATGACTGCTATGTGCATTTCTCTCATTCATAGCCAACTGTGAAAAAAATTCTGTGGCTCGCACATTACTATCAATGATATCAACACATCTTTATAAACACACAAATGTTTCCACTGTCATAAAATATATTAAAATTTGATGGAAATTTTGATCAAAATATTGATAGTGCGATATTAGCTTAAGTCATCATTAATTGTCAAAGTTTGGTATACCGAGTGTCCACTTTGTTTACGCACCACCGGTATTTCAATGCATTTTATCATAAAATTTATTCACTGCAAAAATTTCCTTTAATTTTTCAGTAATTTACATTTTCCCCAAATCTGGTCTGTCCGTTTGGTACCTTACAAATGCTTTTTGTATAGCAATTTTCATCTCGCGTCTTCAAATTTTCACCATTTTAGCATAAAATAATTAATTATTTACATAACAAATTGACTTGTAGACTTCTTAAAGTTGAGAGTTGACAATACCGGTTGATATATCTGATTTGGAGTGTCACATTTTGGGATATGTTATAATGACATGAAATTAATTTGTCTAATTTTACTTTAATAGCCAACCTAATAAAATAAAATCACGAGCACTTGATGGTAAATAAATAAAGAAAATATTAATTACGGAATGATATTCTAAAACTTGTTACCGAATGAAAATACATAAGAAGGAAGTGTTTTAGAATAAATATTCCATCTCAAGAGTGAGAATTTTTAAATTCCATTATTAAAAATTATTTCGGAATTATTATATTCACTAATGATCGTGGAGAAAATATTTGTATAAACATACTTGCAATAATTGCAATAATTATGGAAAAGCATTCGAAATCTTTTATATCACTTAAACACAAAATATTTTCATTAAATTTAATTTTAATGTGATTAACTGATTAGTAAAAATAAAAATAACTCTCAAACAAAACACTGAGCCAGTGCATGTCATTTAATAACGAAATAACGATTTCTCTCGCTTTGGACGACCATAATTGCACCGACGCCAATGCATACCTAGCTTTTGTTCGTATTTCTTTAAATTCTTTGTCCCTTGTATAAATGAATGATACTGTACCTAATGCGTTATAAGCAAAGGGAGGATCTAAGAAAGTGAACTGCTTGAAATTAGTTTGAGACAGCGACAGTCCGATTCGACGCGGAGGTCTAAATCGAAGCGTTAAATGTTCTGCCCGCTTATATTAATAATTTGAATTAAGTAGAAATACGACACGTCTCTGCAGCATATTCTCTCGTGCGCATCGTCTCCGAGCATCGCAGTGCATTATTACTTTAGCTTACCGATTGTTCACTATCAGCTAGACGCGCTGCGCCGGCAAATATATTGAGGCGTGTACACAATCTATTTATAACATCGCACCGCTTCGTTGCAATAGTAAAGTTTTACACTTTTTTCTATCCGCCATGTGGTTATAAGTATTGTATTACATGAAGGTACAGTGAAGTCTCTCATTATGGACACTTCTGATAAACGGACACCTCTCGTAACCGGACAATTTTGTGGAACTGTTCTATAGAATCTTTTAATAAAATTCTCTCTAATTAGCGGACACCTCTTACAAGCGGACAGATAATTGGCGACGGTTCGTGTCCGCTTATCAGAGATTTCACTGTATTAAAAATATGGATTTACAGAAATATTTAGAATTATTTAATTTTTAAATTCCTAAGAGCGTTCGGTTATTTTCATATGTGAGAAGCAATTTTCTATAGCATTTTCAAAAAAAAAATAAATTCCAGAAGTAGTAGTTGACTATAAACAATTTGTTAATATTCAATGCTTGTTCAATATTTAAAGAAACTGATTCTATAAGTAGAGAAAACGGAAGCGGTCACCCTAAAAAGAGAACATATTGAAAATGTTAAAATAATTACGACGCCGCGTTAAACATGACAGAATTATTTTGTCTCACGAAAAAATGTATTGACGATTCTTTAATAATAATTGATAATTCAGTTATAAACAACTTAAGCATTGAGATCTTCAGATATGTAATTATAACTGCGTCAGTGCATCAAATCTATTTTCACATTTATGTATTTATTTACAAATACCATCGAGATATACCTACTCCCGCCATACCATATAACAAAAACTGACATTGTTTTCCTTGAATCTCTCTATTTTTAAAACTTGTTTGGATTGAATTATGATTATTTACAAATGTACTGTCAATCAAAAATTCAAGTCAGGTGTTTTTTGATGGAAATTTGCGGGATGTGACGAATAACTTGTTAAGAGTTATTTGTAAATGGATTTTTATTTTTATAGAACTTGACAGAACTTCTTTTTACATGAAAAACAATTATTGTTACTGTACTAAAAAACAACATATCCAAGCATGACTTGATGTGTATAATTCCAACATTTTGTTGCAACAACTACGAAATTCAGGGCCAAACTATTCGAAACATGATTCAAACTTTTAAGTGAAAGAAAGCACCTCAAATCTCGCATGTTTTATTTACTATTAAATCGGTTACTTAAGATCAATTCACTTTGGGTTAAACTGAACTGACCTGAACTAATCTGCGTTGCAAATAAAAGACAACTATTGTATTTTGTATTGGCCAAAGTGTACCGTGTACCAGTTTTCAAAGGCCCCAACTGTACTGCTGTAAATTTGACGAAGTGTTTTTTACATTACTATAGAAACGAGCTCCAAATAACAAGAGGGGCAGTATAAAGCTGCATTCAAACTAGTGTTGTTAAATTACCGGTAATTTATTTTTAATGTTACCTTACCGGTAATGTTACAGTAACATTACCAATTACAGCTCAGGTGGCGACATCTCGCACCGTGGTTACTAATTACACTTTTAACTCAATTTTCTGATTAATTTGGTATCGAATACGCATTACATTTTTGGCTTTTGTTAAAAATAAGGTTTACAATATTTAATATTTTGTATTTTATAATGTCAAAGCGAAAATCATTTTAGGTTATGAAGTATTTATTATCTTTTTTTTTATTATATAATTTTTTTTCTAAATAATTAAAAATATTCCTTGTTCATTTGTTTCAGTGCTTTACTTGCATTTTGCAGGTTTGCAAGTTGCGATTACATTATGTTGACAACCGAGGGAGCATACGGTAATAAACGGTAACAAATGAATGTTACCTTACCGGTAACATTGGAAATTCACCGTAAGGTAACGTGGTTTTTTTAGCTACTCACAACACTAATTCAAACTAATAAAATAACTCAAAAATACGTTTATAGCTCAAAACAAGAAAAATTAGGTTTCCACCCTAGTGTAATTGAATGTTGAAATTTTGGCAACACTGTTCTGCGGTATGCAGCGTGAATTTTTGGTGAATGATTTTAAGTTGGCAATGTAATTTGTCCGATGAATGAAAGATTCGTAAACAACTCATAAATAAAATATCAGTGTTGTACATTTTGGTTTTTGTACAAAAACTAATATGAACAGTATATTGCAAGATCCAGAAGTGATGGGTATAAACAGTGACAAGAATGAAATGTTTCACTCTGCTCACTCACATTTAGTACTACATGATGCTTCTGATGTTACCAAACGAAGGAGGTCTGAAAACAATATGATTCCTGTTTCTTATTATTCGTAACTATAATATTTGCAGTTCAAATCGTTCCATAAAAAGGAAAAAGTTTGATGATGAGCTGGTCGAATACAGCTTGGGACTACCAGGAGTGTCCAACATTAAGGTAGGAAAAAGTAGGAAGAATATGCACGCAAATACACGGTAGGCTCCATTTAGTTGAGTCTTGATCCTGCAGTTTGAAAGGAAATGATAAAGAAAGTAGTAGCTCAAACTACAAACTAAGTGTATTCATTTCAAAGTTACGTTACACTAAGTGTTTACATATATATGGAATTGATTCAGTTGTGATCATACTTCATATTTACATGTGTATAGGGTGTTGTTAATCATCGATGAAACTAAAAGTAATTTACGGCTAATTGAAGTCGACTCTTGTCCAATAAAATTGTAAGTAAATTGAAAAATGCTATTCTGAAATATGTGCTGTACGACGGTCCCCTACAGCGCCTCTTTTACATCGTAGCTAACTTCATGCATCAATGAATTTGAAAACTTCATGGTCGGTAGTGTTGGTTTGGTGTATACAGGGAGATTCAGGCAACACTTTCATTAAAAGTTTACGGACTTCTTCTTTGAATTTCTGTTTCATATTTTGCAGTTATAAGTTAACGATGATGATCTATCAAAATATAATATTTTCAATTTACGGACACTTCCGCTTATACCGGAAGTTGCTGTCAACTTTCTTATTTTAAATGGAACACCCAATTTTTTAATGAATTTTTGAAATCTTCATAAAATTCTAAAAATATTTTGTGCAACATGTGATACAAAGAAAATTAACCGTTTCCGAGATATTTTCATTTTTTAAAAATGACTCAGACTTGCAGAACCTTGGTTGTGAGACTGCCGTCTTGGTGCAACAAAAACCATGATACCCATTTTTGACCTACAGTAACCTACAGTAACATTCTTTCAGATCATGTCCAGTTTGGCACTTGATTGCTTACAGGCTGGTTGAAAAGTAACTTCTATTTGAACTAATTTCAACTGTCGAAGTCATGTTTTTTAAATGGATCGCCTAGTATATTTTTATACTATGTGACTCAGGATTAAATGTTCTTTCGTCCTGTATTAGCATTCCCTATACCTATCTCTTATAAGTACAAAGTTTTTTAAATCTCAAACTGGACAGAATTATGAAGGGAAAACTCCCCTGACGAAGCTATAAATCTATAGCGAAACGTTGAGTGTTTTCCCTTCATAAAAAGAAACTTTGTACTTTTACAATTTTCATCGGACAAGAACAAACTTCAACTATCTCTTATAGTTCACTCGCTATCGATAATTTCTTTTTAAAACCTAATTTTTTTCCATTTTTCGGTGTTATTTTTTAATAGTTGGCTACGAAAACTAGAGAAATTATAATTTTTTAAATCATCCGTCTCGTAGGAATTAAAAAAACACAACTTAATCACTACGAAGAACCAAAAAATAAATATTCAAACACAGACATATTAAATGTTTTTGATCATAAAAAAACCGACAATTCAAGTAGTTAATAAAAAAAAATTGTTATATCGAATTGTTATATGTTATTACTGAGACACAATAGAAAGTTATTACTAATAAATAATAGCAGAGAAACACTTAGAGCCAATATTATAACCAACAATTTGTGTATTATTTTCAATATTTTTGATTTATTTATTAGTTTTCATAAAATCTTGTTTTGTAAGGGTAAATTTCTCTTTATAAATGTGTAAAAAGTCATACCAAGAATTCTAATACATACGGCATACGTAAATAAAAAATTCAGATGATAAATATGTATTTAAATATATTATTTTTCGGTTTTTAAAATGAAATTGATATTAGTCAGAAATTAATTATAAAGAATCTCATTTTGTAAAATTTTCATAGTACACTATTTAGGAATAACACTAAAAAGTGAAAAAATTGATATGTCAAAGAGAAAATCATAAATGAAAAGAGAAAGGTAAGAGATGGGTATAGGGAATGCTAATACTGTTCGAAAGAGCATTTAATTGTGATTCTTATGGTATAAAAATATACTGGGTGTTCTATTTAAAAAACATGACTTTTCAACAGTTGAAATCAGTCTGAATAGAAATTACTTTTCAACCAGCCCGTAAATAATTTGTGTAAAATTAGGTATCACCTGAAAGCCTATGATTATAGCCTACTACATGCCAAAAATTGAAATTATGGCTTTTGTTACACAAAGATGGCAGTATCATAAACAATGTACTGCAGCGATGAACTTTTTTTAAAAAAATGGAAGTACCTCTAAAACGGCTAATTTTTCTTGTATCACATGTTACACAAAATATTTTTAGAATTTCATGAGCATTTCGAAAATGCAATAAAAAATGGGATATTCCATTTAAAATAAGAAAGTTGACAGCAAGTTCCGGTACAAGCGGAAGTGCCCGAAAGTTGGAAATATTATATTTTAATAGATCATTATCGCTAACTTGCAACCGCAAAATATGAAATAGATATTCAAAGAGGAAGTCCGTAAACTTTTAATGAATGAGTTGCTTGAATCTCCCTGTATTTTGTAAATGAATGGTTTTGAACGATAAGTGTATGTTTTTATTTTATAAATATTTGAAGAAAATATAACACATTCTGACAAGGTTTTTTATTATTCATTAATATTATTACTATTTATTATTTTCAATTTTTCTTGATTTGTTTATTGATAAATAATTCGGAAACTCCTATCAGTATTAATGGTATTATATTTGCTTTAAATATTTATTAAAAAAACCTTATTCAATGTTAATAGATTCTATAAATTTATTCTAATTAAAACCGTACTCATGGCCTCTTATTTATTTAATTATTAATTAATTGTTGTTTGATTAATTATTATTTATGCTGCAATTCTGAGCCCGATCATAAGTCTGTAAGGTGTTACAGAGCCATTTAAATACACAGACAGTAAATATGTTACGATGGTTACGATAGTGCTCAGAATTACAGCATTAATTACTATTAATATTGATAAAAAAAACTTCAAGTTTTTGAAAAAAAAGTCATTCTTTATAAAAGTTTTTGCTTGTCTTAAAATCCCCAAAAATGTTATCGGAAACGACAAATTCTTTTCGATAGATGTGAACAATTTAAAATACTGTTTCGATTTTTATAAAATATGGTGATGTTTCCGCTCAGAATAGCATTCTTCTTACTTACTGTAATTTACTTACAACTCTTACATCGCCGGCATCGCTTACATTACGTTTCAGAATAAGGGTATTAAACTCTAACCAAACAGAATTATAAATTGGAAAAGTACTCAATATTTCGCTAGTGATTGATAGCTTCGTCACTTTTTTCACTCCTGACGAAGCTATCAATCGATAGTGAAACGTTCCCCATCACAATGTGAACTGCCCCTTCTGCCCCGTTTTTCTATCTCAGTTCAACTTTAATCTTCAGTTTTTGTCTCCATATATTTTTATGGGGATAAGCTGAAGATTCAAGTCTAACTAAGTTGGAGAAAGCAGACCTCAATTTCAACAACCACATTGTTTCTTAAACAGCTCATTGGTACTGTACTTTTTTATTGATCCCTGGTGGGGTTATTATTTGCTCACTCTTTTCATTGTCTCAGTGGGGTTATTATTTGCTCACTCTTTTCATTGTCTCAGACCCGGACCTTCTTTAGAGCATTTTGATCTTTATCTCTTGTTACTATATTAGCTTAATGAAAATGGGAATACTCTGAGAATGCTCTAGTTAGAGCAGTCAATTGACTTACCATCAAGCCTTTATTTATAAAAACTGAAAATGATAGTAGATTGGTGATTTGTAGTAATCTGGTAGGAGAGGAAGTAGCCAATGTAGTGTCATCCGAAAGGGATACAGCAAATGCTTCCTTAAATTGACTGATTACCGGGTCATTTTTGAAATTATTAATTGGAATTAGCCAGGACTTTATTCTTGTTGGCAATCAAGTTTTAAGAATGATTTGGCACAATCGGGGCCGGAGGAAGGGTAGTTGGCGCCCTTACGTAAACTAGTAATTGGCGCTCCTCTTCTAAAAAAAAGAATTCACGTGGATTTATATAATTGTCTCAAAAAAATAATGTGCATCCCTTATAAGCCCACATTATTAGTTCTTATAGAATACAGAGTACGAAATCGATTGCAAAAAAGTATTGTAATTCCTTAGTTGTCAGATATTTTTAAATATAAATCTATCCATTACTTTTCTAGAATTTATGTTAAAAAGTTAATTTTAACAAATTTTTGCTTAATTTTGAATAAATTTGATTAATTGCTACCGAAATTAACTCGTAATTTAAAAATTAACCGTCAAAAAAATTTCGCATGTGATTTTAGAGTCGGACAGTGTAGACAACCCGTGGTGATTTATCGCCAAATGGCTTAAGGTTCTAAATCAACACACTTCGTGTTCAGGTAGCGACATTAGTGATTTTTTCTTTGTTGTCGCAAAATAAACACATCTGGGGATAAAAAACAGTCGAAAGTTTGTTATTCCAAATAACAATTTACTATTGCTGACATAACCTAATGTATTTTTGAGTATTCATATCCACTTCCCAATTTTCTCTCGATATTTATTTGACTTAGTCAAACAAATATCGAGAGAAAATTGGGAAGTATTATTCTTAACTCCGTTAATATACAGGGAAGGGCAAAAGTATGGAACCGGCTTAATATTTCGAAAACTGACGCGTCTACTTGAAATTTGGTATGTGATTTAGATTCAATAACCAATTACCAATTTGTTTCAATTGTTTATCTGCTCTTGTTTCTGAGATCCAACGCCTACTTGATTTTCTTTAAATGACAACCTGCGGTTTTTTCCTGTATGTAATAGCTCGTTTAATTCTCTAAATAACTACATAAAAATATTTATCTATTACATAACAACATTTTAGAGAAAATAATGTTTGTTGAAAAAGTTAAGAAAAATGGTTTATTGTTTGATAATCGACAAAAATATTAGTTTTAATAAAAAAAACTAGAAGGTCACAAGATTGTTCTTAAGATAGAACTAAAGCAAACTTCACTAAAAGTTGCTTTAGAAACATGAAAACAAATACGGGGAAGGACAAAAGTATGATGGAACCGGCTTAATATTTCGAAAACTGTTTGGCGTATCTATTTAAAATTTGGTGCGTGATTCAGAGTCAATAAGGCCTACATCATCAATTTATTTCAATTGTCTATCGGTTCTTGTTTCTGAGATCCAACGCCTACTTGATTTTTTTTTTTAAATGACAACCTGCTGATTTTTTTCCCTTATTTAATAGTTCGTTTAATTCTCTAAACGACGACATAAAAATAATTATCAATTACATAAGAAAAGTTTCGAGAAAAAAAACGTTTGAGTGAAAAAGTTACTAAAAATGGTTTATTTGATATTCGACGACATAAAAATTCTAGATTTTAACAAAAAACTGTAAAACCACAAGATTATGGGCTGTTTTTAAGATAGAACTAAAGAAAATTTTTATAAAAATTGCCTTAAAAACATGAAAACAAATACTAAATATCAGCGTAAACCATTTTTTCTAACTTTTCCATTCAAACACTACTTTCTCGAAAATTTTCTTATGCAATAGATAAATATTTTTATGTGGTCGTTTGAAGAATTAAACGAACTATTAAATAGAGGAGAAAAATCAGTAGGTTGTCATTTAAAAAAAATCAAGTAGGCGTTGGATCTCAGAAACAAGAGCAGATAAACATTTGAAATTGGTAATGTAGGTCCTATTGACTCTGAAACACATACCAAATTTCAAATAGATACGTCAAACAGTTTTCGGAATATTAAGCCGGTTCCATACTTTTGCCCTACCCTGTATATTTTTGACTAGACATTCGGCCGTAAACTTATGGCGTTGCATAATTGGAGGGATACATGGATCGGGGTAGAAAAGTAATATAGAACGAATGCGTTTAATGCAAGTAAGAGATACCGCCCCAATTATCGTAAACGCCTACTACTGCTACTACTATCGAATTCCGAAATTCCCTAAAACTGTCACTTTCCTTGTTACTCTTGTGACATTTGTGTTTGTCTTAGTGTGCACTGAGTGTATTTCAGTTCAGCTTTATGTAATCAAATGAGATGGAGCCAGCGCAAAACTCTAATAGTTTGGCTCATTTTTTTTATGCAATGACTGAGATTTTTTATATTTGTCTTAAAAGAAGTTAGAGGTGTTAGATGAAGTTAGGTCCATGTCAGTTGGGTTAGATTGATCTTGAGACTTGTTGATTTTTTTTAATAATTTAATTTTTTTAATAATTTAATTTTTTTAAATACTTGTTTTACATTTCTTAACTTGGGTTGCATGGAGTTAGGTTGAGTGAAGTTAGATTGGGTCAATATTGAAAATCTTTCTCCATTTAATTTTTCCCACTTTAATTTTATGATTTTTTATTTTCTTGCTTTGTTTGATTATAATCGGGTTCAGTTGTTGGGTCGAGTTTGGTTGACATTTACATTGGTCGAACTTCGCTGTAATCGTTTTTCATTTTTACTTGAACACAGTTGAGTTGGGATTTATTGGGCTTAATTTTAACGTTTTTATTTCTAATTTTTTTAATATTTCTTTTTCTTAGTTTTTTACTTGAAACGAATGGAGTTAGATTGGGTTCTGTTGGATTGGGTGGACATTAAACTTTTTGTCACATAAAAAATTTTTTTGTTTTTTTTTTCAATTTTTTGTTTTGGCTAAGTAGTTCTGGTTGTTGAATCGAGTTTGGTTGACCTTGAGATTGTTCGAGCTGCGTCTTGTTTTATAATTAACTTATTTTGACGCCCCTTTTTCATCGGCGCCCTCAAGCCTTACTTACCGCCTTCCGCCGGCCCTGTGCACAATACTGTATTAGTATAGCAGGTAGCAGCTTTTATCATAAATTTTTATAAAATAATTTTCTTTATGTCCTGTGTGGCTGCTTGCTAAATTTTATTAATAAAAGGAAGCACATTGTGTAAAAAAATAGACTTAATATTTATTCTGTGTGATTGCGTCTTGCAGAAAGTGTTAATTACGACTCTACACGATATTCAGTTACATGCAAATTAATGAAAAGACAATTGTGCAAATGGAATTGAGAAAATGTTCACAATGTTAGGGAAAAAAAAAGAAAAATGGAAAATTCTTTTAAGTATTAAAAAAAACAGCATAATAGAATTGCATAATCTAAGTGAATTGTGAAAAAGTTTATCACGTTTTTAACAAGTGAAATTTGCTATTAGGGTTTTCAAAATAGGCAACCATACAAGCGGCCTTGTTCAATAGATTGCCAATCCATAGACTTTGTTTTTTGAAACATCTAATTTTTTTAACGAATATGCATGTTATTAAAATGAATAGCTTTATAATTTTTAAAGATAAATTAGCAATTTTCTCTACAGTACATGTGACAATAAATAAATAAATAAATAAAATTAAGAAAAAAATATTTAAACGTGTAAAAATTGGGAAAATTGCATAATTGCAATAAGTTTTTTGATTAAAAGTTAGAAAAACCAGCAAATGTTTCAATGAAAATAAAATGGGACATACAGGTTGTGTCATATTGTTGGTTACAGCAGTAGGAGTGAGAGGGCACGCGTCTCTTTTCTTATCATATAAACATGTGTGCACGGAATTAAATATGCCCTGTTTCGATAACGCTTGTTCAGTCGACTGTCTTTAACGTTCAGTGCAATGAGCATTTGCTTCCTGTTGATGGGGAAAAATATTTTCTTTCCGTATGTATGTACATAACCAGAGGTAACTGACACAATCTGTGTGAGGTTTTCTCATTTTTCATTTTGGACCTTTTTATGTAGTAAAACGTCTAAATTATTAATCCAATAATAAAAAATGGAAACTCAGTATCATTAACCTGAAGGCCTTGATTAAGGAGATCAATAAACTTTGAATCATATTAGTATGTGATATGAATAATTTATTTTAGACTGGAAGAGCTCGTACACAATCAGCACATTCGGAATTCACAGTTTCAAGTCCAACTCCCACTTCCATAACTCCGATTAATACACCTCAAGCGGAAATTAGAAAAAAGACGGTTTCGAAATCTGTGTCCGGAGGATCTAGACGCAACAAGAAAGGTCGACAACAAAATCAAATTGCTACAAAAGACCTGGGCCGCTGGAAACCCACGGATGACTTGGCACTTATAATCGGGGTACAGCAAACAAATGATTTACGCACAGTTCACTTAGGAACAAAATTTTCTTGTCGCTTTACTGTACAAGAGCTACAACAACGATGGTATGCCCTGTTGTATGACCAGGCAGTTTCTAGAGTGGCTGTTGCAGCCATGCGTAATTTACATCCCGACATGGTTGCTGCTGTACAAGATAGAGCTCTTTGGAGTACTCAGGAAGAACAGTTGCTCAGTACAATTAAATCAGTGAGTTACAGTAACAGGTTTAATCTCTTAGGTAATTTTTTTTTAATCATTGCAGCAATCAAATCCTGACATTAATGTGTTTGCCGATATACTAACATCACACCCTGACGTATTTTACTCGGGAAGGACAGCTGTTGCTTTACAAAGACATTGGAATACATTGCGTTTATATCATTTGCTTCCCGATCAAATGTTAGTACCTTTACCCACCGCAGCCCGACCTGTATTAGCATTTAGTGATGCTGAGGACCTAATACAAGATTCTGAATTAAGTGAACCACCAGATGAGCTTTTAGACAGAGAGTTAAAGTTACAGCAAAGACGCAACGTGCGAGAAATTCGTCAACTAGAAAATGAAATCGGTCGATGGAATGTGCTGGTTGATAGTGTTACGGGTGTGTGCCCCGGGGAATTAGACAGCCAGACATTAGCAGTATTACGTGGTAGAATGGTGCGTTACTTAATGCGAAGTCGTGAAATTACTATTGGCCGATCAGCGAAAGGACACAATGTCGACATAGATTTATCATTGGAAGGACCAGCTCACAAAGTATCCAGAAGGCAAGCAACTTTGAGGTGAGTTACTAAAATACCCCATTAATTATTATTTTTTATATAAAACAATTTAGGTTTTCGTATTGCAGATTGCGTAATACCGGCGAATTTTATTTGTCCTCCGAAGGAAAACGTCCAATATTCGTGGACGGTCGTCCTATAACTACTGGCAATAAAGTGCGACTCTACGATAATTCCGTCGTTGAAATTGCATGTCTTCGTTTTATATTTTCTGTGAATCAAGATTTAATTAGGGTAATTCATAATGAATCAGTGAGATTTAATTTACCTCCTTAATATGTTGGGTGATTTTTAAAATTGTTTATCAACTTTTGCATGCCTTAGCTTAACTAGGCGTAAAATAAATCGTGGAAGTTTTTTTTGAGTTTTTTCACAGTTAAGCTGAGACATGTAGTCAAAATTTGATGGAAAAAGTTGCTAAAAGAAATTGGAAAAGTCAAACTGTAAACCCAGTTTTAATAAGGGTATTATTGGCAAAAATTATTTTTGCTTAGCTAATTTACTTTTTTGTGATGAAAGAAATTCTACGGATTTATTTTGTACCAGCTGTAATATAGCAATACCATTTCTTATTATTTGTACTCATTAGTAATTCATTATTTAATTTAAATTTAATGACCATTTCAAGACTTTAATATTAAAAAAATACTGTTAGTAGAACATTGGTGTATTTTAAACAGTTTTCTAAAATATTTCGGTAATTTTATTTGAAGATAAAGTAAATTTAACTTATTTAAAAAAAGTAAACGCTGGAAGTGCTTTTTAAATTTGTTGATGATTCTGTTGCTTTCATTTTCCAAATGTTGAATACAATAATTAATAAAGAGCGGACAGTGTTAGATTATACTTAGGCTATCCAAACAATAACCATTGATTTCAAATTAACTTTACGAAATCTTAGGGCCAGTTGTATAAAGGCGGTTTAAACACAACTTTAACTGAACCACGTTCAAAGTAAACAAATTTGCATAGAATCTTAAGGACGTATGGAAATAATAATCTAATTTGATGCGATTTTGTTTACTTTAAACCGGGTTCAATTAAACTTTGTACAACTGGACCTTAAACATTTATTTTATATTTAAATACTTATCCACACTCATTTAACGTCTTACAAATTTCTTTTTCAAGGCAAACTGCCACTTCTGATTATCAAAAACCAAAAACTGGCCACTCTTTAATAAATAATAATGTTGTCGTAGTTTAAATTTCTTAGTTTTGTTTTAAAAATAGTAATAAATTAGAAAGTAATCTTAAAAATTAAACGTTTGAGAAAAAGCCGAAATGTAAGCAGTTGAATTTCAGTTAAAATATAAAATATTCTCTTGTCTATGAAAGTTGCTGTACAGGGTGTTAATGAAATATCTGCACAAACTTTAAGGAATTAATGCTTGATTGATTTTAAGACAAAAAATTCATATTAGCACAGGTCCGCAATGGCTGTTTTTACAGGGTGTTATGGCAGGGAGCCATTTATAAAGTTTTGTGAAAAATATATTTTTTTTAATAATTAATAACGGCAATTTCAGCAAATTTAAACTAAAATGTTTCCTAAAATTTGTAGCAACAATTGCTAGAAACTAAACAGTAACATTTTATTTTGAGGCACACAAATATTTAATTAACACTCCTTATACTGAAATTATTGGCGTGAACATATTAAAACAGAATTTTCGTCGTTTTTAATGATTCAAACGTTACTAGCTTAATTTATTGAACATAATATTCACAAGTGTTTAATACATATTGATAATTCATCCTGTTTACCTTTAGTTTAAAGTTTCACGTTTTAATAAAGCAGTAGTTTCAATTTTCCATTTTTTCATTTCCTAATAGTCTTGAAAATCTTTTTATTTGTACATCAAGTTGTCTGAAAATAGAATCAAGGAAATTAAATATTTTTGAAAGAATACCATTTATTAGAAAGTGATTTCTATTCATTTTTTATTTTTATAAATATGTAGAAATAAACAATAAAGAGTACACTTAAAAAACAATAAGAGAACTTAAAACTAAACAAAATGAAACTGTTTAAAACTAAACAAAATATATCAACAATAACTAATATATTTTGCAAATGTTTGGAATCAGGTAAGCATTATGTAGTTGAACCATTTCAATGATACATATTGAAGACATACTGAAATTTTACACAGTTCAATTTCAAGATCATTTTTAACAGTAACAACTTAAATATTTAATGATTCACTTTAATAATACGACAAAGTCAAATGAATACTATATTTTTATACAAAAAAAGCAATGAAAGAGCAGCTTTAATACAACAAAAAAAAGTGAGCAAGTAAGATGTAAGCTATGTTGCAAATACCTACATTTTTATTGTCTTGTTTCTGTAGTACATTTAAAAAAAAACACTAACTAATAAACTGAGTGCTAATTTTTTTTCAAAATAAGTGAGTTTAACTGTCAAATTGTGCACTTTGTTCATATTCACGCTTCATCTTACAAGTTCGAAAGTCTTATTACAAAAAAAAAAAAATTAAATGCAAGGTTAACAATAATCATTTTACATTCAGTGCAAATAAGAATTTAATATTTGTATTTGAAATTCATTTGCAGCAGGTATTTCACGTTGACTTGTGCGACATCATAAACAATATACTCATTGTATAATAAAGAGCTATTTACATCTGAAAGTGACACTGGTTTACCTGCAGGAACTTCAATGTTGTTGCCTATGGTTTTGACATACGACGGATCAGGATGTGTTTGGCCCACACCCTTGCAACTGTGTTTTCCTTTCGGCAGTTTCTCAATGTAATCGGCTCCTGTTCTTTCATACATCTGAAAACAACGTGTACGTTTATCATTAAATTTACCAATCAATTAAAGTTGTTACTTACGTTTCCTAAAGCTACTTCACATAATAACATAAGTCCGACGGAGTCTACGGAATTAGTGCAACAATAATTTGCCGACTTAGACACCATATCGGCAAAGTAAATGCCTTTTCCGAACATGTAACCGGTAACTGGTGCTTCTGGAGGTGCAATGCGTAAACCCTGAGATATAATTCCAGCGAAATTGGTTTTGCGAGAGCCGTGCCAAAGTAGCTTGCGGTTGTGTAGTTTACGGAATGGTTTGTAGCGTTTGTCTTCACCATGTCGGGTGAGTTTGAAAATTTGTTGTATTTCAAGCTTATAGTGTGAGTGAGTTGTTGCGTGAGTATTTTTCACATACTCATGAATTATTGTAAATTCTTCAGCTGAGGAATCTAGTACTTCTATATCAGCTTTAAGCTGCTGATAATATGCATCAATGCTGCCACCTGTTGAGCCACTTGTTTTCATTAAACTGTATGCGATTTCCATTTCCATTAGATTATCTAACATATCAATTTTTTGCTGAAAATTTAAAATTATACAGAGGTGTGTAAGTTTATAACAAAGGGGTGTTTGAGGTTTGATCAATCCCTTAAAGGCTCTTCAGAAACTTGTACAAGAAATAATGCAATGAAGTTTCTATTCAGTTGTTAATTCTGATTGAAAATTTAAATC
Organism: Prosopocoilus inquinatus; assembly: GCA_036172665.1. NCBI lineage: Eukaryota > Metazoa > Arthropoda > Insecta > Coleoptera > Lucanidae > Prosopocoilus > Prosopocoilus inquinatus. Next base: position 25,840,505 of record CM069876.1, on the reverse strand, counting down.
TGAATTAATGTAATTAAAATTAGTTTTGCATTATATCTGGTCTTAGGCTTCACTTTTAAGAACACTAGCAGCCTTAATATGTAAAGACATTAGAATTTACTTTTATGTTATTTTTACCTTAACAACTTCAGGGTCATTAATAACTGGAGGATTATCTATTCCGAAGGAGTGTGGGACCAAAGTGTAAAATCGATTAGAGGCATCTATGAATCGTGCTTGCTCGCCATTATTATTAATTAAATCTTGTAATTCAGTCAACACAGTGTATGCACTCTGTAACTGTTTTTTGCTTAGCTTTCCTAAAAAAAACAATATACATTTTTATGTTTTGCAAACATTTTCCACAATAAAACTGTAAACATTATTTTTATAACATCTTTTTGATTGAAATACTGCAGTACTGATTTTTATAGTTCTTCCAATTACATACTGTCAGAAGCTCTCTGGCCCAAAATTCTAAAAACTTTTTTGCATAAACACATAAAACTAGATTTTCAACACATAAAAACTAGATTTTACATACAAAATAAACAAGCACACACAGTTCTTGTTGTTAGAAAACGGCTTCTTTATATAAAAGCCATACTAGTTTGATATCAAAATAATTATTTTTGATAGTCACAGGTAACACTCGGTGTATTCTCATCTCATTTTAACCTTTCATCTATAATATTTCTGAAAATTATCAGGAAAGGATTCATGTTACAATAAAACTTTAATTACCTTTTTAATTAACATTTTAACAACTTTGTAAGCCCTTACAGGATTCCCTCTTTATTTTCATTGAAATATTCCGACTTTCAATCAAGAAATTTACACTATTAACTGCGATCGTGCCATTTTTTTAAACACTTTTTAAGACAATTCTAATTTTTACAGACTTAAGCATTTTTTCCCTGAATTGAGACAAATAATAGTCATTTATTTATTTTTTTAATACATGTATTATGGAGAAAATTGTTGGATTTAAAATTATAAGCAATTAATTTTGATAACATATGCTTGTTAAAAAATTATTATATCTTTCAAAAGGCAAGAAGTCTTAATATAGGCAACCCGATGTACATCGCCGCTTGTATGGTTACCTATATTTAAAACCCCAATTCTCTTGTTAAAAATTTGCACTTTTTCACATTTCATTTAGATTACGTGATTCTCCTAATTTTTGTAATATTTAAAATAATTAAAAAAAAAAGTTATCAGTTTTTTAACTAATTTAACTGACTTCTGCAATAAAATCAGCAAATTCCCTAATTTTTCCCTTACATTGTGAACTTTTTCTCAAATCCCCCATCTTTCCCCGGTTAGTGGAAACCCTGTTTTATAAGTATGACAAAGTACATCTAAAAATATTTACCTAAAGGCATCTTTTCAGTATCAATTTCAAATTCCATCATAAGTTTCTGCATAGATTTGACATCAAATATCATTTTAATCAAGTTCTGTACAGGAGCATCTAAATTCGAAGGTATTTCATCTTTAATTTCCATGGCAGAATCCTCTCCTCCGTAATCCACGTCAATAGGATACATGCGGCCAGGTATTTTGACAAAGTTGTCTCTGTTGTCCCAATCGTTGCCAGTCTTTTCTTCGTACAATTCATAAAATTTTTTTCTTGCATCATATAGAGTCTTACAGTCTTCTAATTTATTTCCACCGATGGTAGTTCCAATTCGGCCCCAGGACCGAAATAGCCAGTATTTGTCTGCAACATCTGATTTGAGAATTTGCATTTTGTAAAAGCTATTTTTCTGTTTCTGTATGTCCGTCAGGCCAAGGATTACTGTGTATTTAGCTCCGTTATGTTCTAGCACATGAGCAATATTTTCTAGGCCTGATTCTGGATCAATGGCAGATCCATCTTTTAATTTTACTTTCAGTGTACTTGGAACAGAACGCGTGTACATACTTTTCGATTTGGATTTATTAATAGTACTGGTAGAAGGTTCTGCTGGGAGGCGATTATTTGGCTAGAAACATTATTGGCGATTATTTGACAGGAAATGTAGATAGATAATACAAATAAATCAGGCATGTCTTTACTGAAAAAGAAACTTAGCGGATTGAAAGGCTTTATACCTTCATTTATTAAATAGAAGTCCGTAGTTTTTTGCATTTAAAAATTTGCCTTATACAAGAAATACTTACATCAGACCCCCAATTACAGATGCTTTTCTTTACAACCAACTCCGGAATACGTCCAACATATTTTTTAGCTTCATCAACGAAATCCTCAGGTACAACATGAATGTCTTCTGCTTGTACATCAGACATACGAGCTCCCATTTTTTCCACTTCTTCCGGTGTAGAGATTACAGCCATTACGGTACCCTTGATTTTAGTTACAACTTTGCCTCCCAAACGAACAATCTCCTTTTTAAGAGCTTCCTTTCCGCGTGGTGGATTGCCCAAAATTACTATTTCCATGTTGTACAAAGCGGGCGCTTCTCGTTCTACCTTTGGTCTAAAGAAAAAAATAATAATGAGGCTATGTTTAAAGTTTCAAGGAATTGTGGACGCACTTTCCATCAGTTTCATCGCTTTCTTTCTTAACAGCCAGACTTTTAGTAGGAATGACTTCTTTAAACTCTCTCACACGGGGTACGTATTTATATTTTTTTAAGAACGAGTGCTCTGCAGCTAATTCTTTGGGAACAATAAAAGCTCGACGTGCTGGTTCTTTGACTACCGTGTTGCATTTGCTCCATTCTGTAAGATCCCCATGACACACGTATCCTTCTTTTTTGAACACATACTGTCCACCTTTACATACTTTGCAGGGTTCTAATGCTCCAAATGTCATTATATCACTAATTCTGTCTAACATCTGAAATAAAATTGATGACATTTAAGAGCAGTCAATGCAGAATTTTAAGCCTGTAATACATGACCATAACGGGTAATGATTGAACTTATATGTCCTTAACAAAAGTTTTACACATTTCGAGAAAATCGCAGTTGAAAATCGGGCAAGAAATAATCGTAAGTCTATGTCTTTGAGGTAGGTCGAGAAAAGGAAATTTTATTGGAACAAGAAACAGAAGTGCAATCGAGCAATGACCTTCGCCGAAGTCGGGGGGCCAATAAAAGCGTTGTTTTTAACGTATTACAGCTGAGCGAAAAAATTTGCTTCATTTTTTATGAGTATGATACACAATTTATTGCTCCGTGTGCTTTGGGATCAACAGTTTAGTTTGTGAAAAGTGATTGAACGAATTAAAACTAAATATGAATACTATCTACGTAATATTATTACTTATAAAAAAATAGTATTATTAGTTATAAAAATGCCGCAATAGGGTACATGAACATTTTTGTTTAAGATTTTATTTGAAAGCAAAGCCGTAAAAAATTAAAGAAATTTGAATTGATTAAATTCTCGCCAAAACGCACATTCTGACCGTGTGACGTCAATGTTCATATGTTGTCAAATCATAATAAGTGAATATCAATACGAACACTTAAAAACTTATTACAATAAATAGTAAAACTTATTATCAGTATTGTGCTGTGCTATATTGTAAAAATACCTGTGCAAGAACTCCGAATAAATTATTTATAAGCGTTTCACAAAATTTAGTGTTACCAACTTTATTTCTCAATGGCGAAAAGTTTCCGTTTCCACCACAAATTTCTCACCAACAAAGTAAAAAATATAATAATTTCTTTAAGATATTCACTTCATAATTGTTGCTTAAATTAAAACTATATTTTTCAGCACATATTAAGTGCAAACATTCAAAGTATTTGACAAGGGTCTGCATACAACATAAACGTCAAGGACAATGTATGAACACTGACGTTACAACGAATGGGAAGCCTTTCGAAATCACGTGATTTATATTTGAACATTTTCAATTTTATTTGTTAATTTAAGAGAATAATAAATAGAAACAGTGTACAAATTTGGTGTTTTCGCGTGTATTATTGAATATAGTCTCGATTGGAGAGCTTTAATTAATAATTTTATATTATTGTTATGTACCCTATTCACGAACAGCGAGAGAGCAGCATTTCAGAGGAGTGTATTCATAATGCCGTCAACAGCATTCACGCTAATCTTGACGCGCACACGAACACAAGAATCACTTTTTCGCCGAGCTCGTTTGTGTATCGCTAATGAAGGGCGCCAAGTCGAACAATTGTCATAAACATTTCTAAATGTCTAATAGCGAACATTTGTTTGAAGGTGATCCTCCACATAGATGATATTCGGTGAGTGTGTGTCTTGCATATTAGTCATTTCGGCGATGTTTACTGTCTACGATCAGAGAAGCAAGTTCCATAAGTTTTTTTTGTGTTATTTCATGAGCGCCGAATAAGGGACGGATAAAGGAATTTTCTTTTTTTCTATTTTTTCTAGTATTGTTTGTGGTGTCGGCGTACTGTGGTTAAAAAATTTGGACTTATTTTTGCAAATCCCTATATTAAAATGGCATTAATATTTGTAGCAACTTGCATAAAAGTGGATAATATCACAAAGTAACTATCTAATAGTTAAAATATTTATTAGAAATAACATAATATGCTACAGTTTTTATTAATTTTGGTGTTTCTAACTTTGGGAAATGCATTTCTTCTTGTTGTAAAATGCAAATAAAATAATTTTTAATAATCTAATAGATTAAGAAAAACTTAAAAAATAAATACATCATACTTAAAACATATTTTCAATAACACTTAAATAACTTTATTTTCATTTTTGCTTTTCTTATTAACAAGACTTCGTTTATTTTATCCATTAATCCATTAACTAACTAGTGATAAATTAAATAGCCGTGGTTTGTACTTTAGCAAGAATTCAATTTGTTATTACAATGTAATAAAATTTTAAATATATTACCCTTTCTTCGCCTTCTGGAATTTGTTGGTGATTTGTGTCTAAAATCAACTGCAATTCCTTCTTTGTAAGATTCTGTTTCAGAAAATCTCTATTTTTGAATATCATTTTGTTTTGAGTGCGTAATTTCTTTTCCAATGTATCATCAGACTTCTGTGCATCAACTTCATCTTCAGTCTTCACTTTCTTAGCTGGAACATCTTCCTCTTTAAAAGCACTGCAAACAAAAGGAAAATACACATCAGAGTAATTCACAAAGGAGGAACAGAGACTTACGTTAGCTGCTTTTTAATTTCTTTTTGATCGTCTTTATTCATGGACGCAAAACCTGGTAACTTGTCACCACTTGCGAAATAGCCCAATTCAGATCGTAATTTTGCAAAGCACCCTAAGTGATGCCACATATCTTGTCCTCCATATTTTCTTCCTACTTCCGTGTCAAAATCTTTCTTAGAGATTCGTATCTGAAAGTTAAAAGAATCTCAGAATGTATACTTTTGCCATTGTGTATTTTAACTGTCATTATTTATATCTACTGTACTAATCAGTAGGTATATTTATTTTTAATTTATTCTTTCCTGCACTTGTAGTCATCATTAGTGTACGCTCTTTTTGCGAAAAATATTGCTTTAGTGTAGCGTGAAATTTCTGTGAACTGTTCCAGTGTGAAGGAATATGAATCAGATCGCGATATTTACCAGGGAATTTAAATCACACTTAAGCATCTTTCATGAAACAGTGTCCTAGTGTCCACCAGTATAAGATACTGTGTAATGTCTACTGTATTTCATTACATCTGTCATCATTGTACTAAGATGCTCAACAAAAAGCAAACTGCACCCTTATGAACATTGGGCGGAGCCAACTCGGACATTAAAATTGTTGCTCGAATCAGGTCCGCTGTAATTTTATTGCTTCGGTTAAAGCTTGGGACGGCAATAATATGATTAGACTACCTGCGTAAGCGTAATTCTTTTGAATACGACGGGAATACTTAATGAGATTTGGACAACGGTTTGCGATTTCTGGAGGAAATCCGTGTTTAGTAAAAATAATATTTTTCTTGAAGATAATAACATCTTATTGAACAATTTGTTTGATTCTTCAAACAGAAAGGTCTAAATCTTAATTTTCAGTCAATTTGAAATATTTTTAATAAATATTTTATTTTAAAGAAATATTGGTTACTCATGGGAGGCTTAAGCTTCTTTGCAATCGTAAAACGAATTCGTCGAATTCATTTCGTGTTGGAAAATAAATTTGTTGAGAACACAACAGGTATAGCAATGTGCGAGAGCATATGAAAACCTAGCGCACGTATGAGTGAGACGGACAGAGAACCAAACGCTCCGAGCGGATTAACTAAATCGACTTAAATATTCATTCTGTTCTAATTTGTAGGAAAAAAAAATCTTTCCTTGCACTCTAAAAACAGATAATTGGCACGTAACAAAATATTATTACAGGCAACTAAAAATTTCATGCATGCTTTTAGAGTGTGGATATGTATTGACTGCCAATTACCTGATTTACTATTTAATTGATCTAATTTTTTAAATTTTTAACAGCGAATTATATAAATTTCTTACTGCAAAATGTACAATAATTTGTAACGTTAGGGATCAAGAAAAACGTGTTACCGAGAAAAACGAAACAATTTATCAAGGGCAATTTAATAAAAAAAAATGTATATTTTTTTGTAAATAGATTCTGTAACTGGGCTGCAGTCCAATTACAGAATCTGTTCCTTAACTGATCAGTCGTAATCAAACTTCGTATTTTTTTGTATCGACTTTTTTTTGTTTAGACATTCATTGCAATAAATTCAACTCAATTTTTTATAAAACACGAAAATCACGCAATTGTTTACCGTTTCGTTATCAATCGCTTCACTAGAGTGAAAAAAATTAACAAGTTGATAACTTTATTAATTTTTTACTGTTGACAAAACTATTAATCTATGCGGCAGTAAAAGTTGAACGAGTGTACAACTTTCAAAATGTTATAAAATTAAAAAGAATTTGTTGTACAAATTCATTAGACAAGAATCTACTACAATAATTACATGTGGGACATGTTTCTTCATCAGCAAATCATTGAATCATTTTCAATATGATATATGATTTGATCATAACAAAATGTCATCTTAATTATTCAAAGTTCTTTTGTTATAAGTATAAAGCATTTCATTTTTCAGACAAACAAGAACTTGTTTGCTCATTTCAGAGATCTGGTATAATATTCTCTATACATATTTTTTTCCAATTTTTATGCAATTTTATATATTAATTTTCAAAATGTATATGCTTTTTTAAGCGCTAATTTTGTTATTTTTTTATTCTTAAAAATGACAAATTCATGATTCAAAGAAAATCGGATGTGAACGCTAATTTTACTGCCACTAAAAATGTGTAAGCAAATCCACCAATTTCGTTTCCGCATGAAATACGCTTTCAGTTTATTAAACTCAAAATACACAAGTTGCAAAATATTGATACAGTAAAGCACAAAACAAAATACCTATGGAAAGCGCAGCGTTAAAAAGTTCAGTTACTAGTTAACATTCTAACAGTAATGAGTATTCTTAAATAATCTGTGCATAATATTTCTTATTTTTCGGCGAAGATAAACATGATCGCATCCGGATGGCAGGTACCAGGTCTGACCGTAATCGACCACTTCTCACACCAATTTCAGGCCTTCGTGTCTATATATTGCCGTAAGGGTCAGCAAATTGCCGAGTCGTATCGTTTTTGGTGAGCACCATAGTACATTGTGTTATGTAATACATGTAGATTATGATATCAATCAACTAAATATTTTATTGATAACAATGAAGATCAGTGCAGCGTGATCAACAGTAAAAAATTTACCTAAACAAGTTATGAATATATGGCATACCTAGAAAAAATGTTTACATTTACATGTTCCTTCATGTAATTTGAAGAGCAATTGAATTAAGATAAAAGTAAATTTAAAAAAAAAGTGGCTTGGTTCCACTAACAGTAATAAAACTTAGTGCAAAATTTGACTTAAAAACAAGTTCTGACGAGTAATAAAAAAAGATAACAAGCAATAACACATTTTTAATGTTAATATTATGTATCTAGATTAGATGATTTGAGTCATTTTTGGTAAAAGAAAAAATTACATATTGTCCTGATGCCAATATGTCCCTCAAAAGCTGCTTTCTTGTGTGGTGTTTTGTAACCTCAAAATTTACTGTATTCATAAATAAATCAAGAAAAATGCATATACCTCTTCCTTCATTATTTTTTGTTCACAGCCTCTGCATGTTGCTCTACTCGATTTTGAATATTCAATCTTGAAATCCTTCAATGCCTGGGTATTTTCTGCATTTCGTTTTCTCCCCTTTGTAGGAACAACTACTGATGAACCAGAACCTGCAATGATAATAATTTAATATCTCGTCTAATAAATTCAGTATGTTCCTCCTCTCTAATGCCTACCTATTTTATCTTTAATTTTTTGTTGGTCTTCCCATCTTAAGGATTCAAAGTGTTCAATGTCATCAGTAGATTTTGGCCTCTGTTTACTAAAGAAGCAAGTAAAATGATACCAGTTGGGGGTTTTCCCATCAAACATCGCAGATTGTACCATTACAGCTAAACGCAGCGTGTCTTTGCCAATTGGTGATTTGCATCCCTTACAAGATGCACGATTGCTTTTCGCATATTCTGCTTTAAAAGGCAAATCCATTATTTCCGGTTTACTGTCTTCCTTTGCTTATTCAACACACGTTTCGAGAATTAAATCGCAAAATCGAATCAAGTTTACGATATTTTTAACAAACGTAAAACGTACACCTGCAAATAGCTAAAACACACCATACACTTCTTTTAAAGTCTGATTTGAAATGATGATGATTGTTGTAATAATACAACAAATAAGGCTTACCTTTGAAGCGCAAATCAGTACGAAACACTACACTTGTTTAATTTCTGTGATCAGGAACGAACTTGTTTGTGCATTTTATAGCAAACCACTCATGCAAGCCAAATGGCGGGAATAATTGACGTAACCGGCAACCAGGGTTGCCATTGCTATGCCATTGCTTTCTTTCGCTCACAAAATCGTGAACCAAACATGTTTTGATTCAAAAACAGACATTCTTTTATTTGAGTTTCTCTATTTTTAAAACTTGTTCGGATTGAATTATGGTTATTTACAAATGAACTGTCAATCAAATATTCAAGTCAGGTGTTTTGTTGCAATAACTACGAAATTCAGGTTCAAACTATTCGAAACACGATTCAAACTTTTAAGCGAAAGAAAGCACCTTTTATCCGTCGACTGGGTTGCGTTCAAAAACTGTACCGAGAAAGCACTTCAGGCATTTAAAACGTGAAGCAAAATATACAAAGTTACTTACATGAGAGAGAAAGAATATTACCCAGAGCACGCTCTTTTCAGTTCCTGAACGAGCTCCTGTTTAAAACGTTTTTTAATACTGATTGTTGATTATAATTTTAGTGGAGTTACCTACATAAAGGTTGCATTAAGTGAACGGCAATTCTGACCATCTGACGATCATAAATTGCATGAAATTTACATGTAATTTATGACAAAACCTATTTTTCAACGTGTATAGTGAGCAAAAAGAATTACATGAATTTATACATGTAAAATTGACAACAAAGAGCAAGTTCTATTTCTCAAGGTTTTTGACGTGAAATTTTAGTAAATTCTAGTGACTTTGATTGTTGCTGTTGGCTGTTGACTCAGATGAATCAGGGTTGTCAGTATGGGCGATTTGTCGCCAATTGGACTACCTTTAACGTCTGTTTTGCGACAAAAAATATATATTGGCGATAGGCGACATTTTGGGCTACAATAAGAAATAATTTAGGCGATTTGGGCTACATAAACATTGCTAAAATAAGTCAAGAATTCAAAAAGATGCTCAGGGTAATCAAATTCACAGGGTTATTTTTATTTTAATGTTGATGAGAAACTTAATAAGTCGCCGTGCAGGGTGCCGATGGCAATTCTGATTGTCAATTCAGAGTATGTGAGTTGTTAAAAAGTTCAAAATCGTTTATATACCTCTATCGTTACTAAGGTATAAACTCTAGAGATAAAATTCAGATGTATCTACCTATATTAAAAATAGAAGTAAAAGACGGAGTTCAATCAGATTGAAAATCAATTGACTGCTCTTCCACTCAGTTTAGGAAAAAGGCTAAAATAACGAACAAACAAAAATCGAAAATTCCGTAGCTTTTCCGTAGAATACTAGTGTCACAGACAACAACTAAAGCAGACCTGTCAGCCCTGTAGAAATTTTGCACCAGATTTATGTATTAAAATTTTACCGCGAGATGGCATACACTTAGTTGGTTGTACTTCGGAAATTAATTTTGAGCCTAGTGCAACCGAGAACTAAGACCGGAGGACTTAAAAATATCTTCCTCCCCTTCTGCGCGGATGTTTTAAAATTGAGATAATCTATGATTGAGATTGAGAATATGCCCACTAGAGTCTAGCCACTATCAGACCCGAAGGCGCCACGAAAATTGCCGAGCGAAAGATGATGGTATTTTCATACATATTGAATTATGTAAATATTTTCCCCAGTGATTCAAAAGTACATTGCCAAATTTTATGGCAAGCGTTAATAAACATTTTAAAACATTACATTTGATATAAAAAAAGAACAAGGCTAAAGAACATAAGATTCTGTCTTAAGATGAGGCAAAATATTTCCCACATAAAATAAATTTAAAGTCGACATTTCGAAATTTTCTGACACTTAAACGTCGCAAACGTCAAATGCACATTTATGACAGTGCAACGGTGCGAATTAATTAAAACTACTTTGTTATAATTATTAAATTATTTTTATTGAAAGGAATAACGTAATGGAGCACGAAATTACATTATAAAGCTTCGCAAGCCAGGATCAGAATAAATTTGTCAAACAGGGCAAGTAATTTTTACGTTACATTATAGAGTTCCTCTTTGTGCCACAACAACCAAAGAAAGAAGACTAAAGAAGTTTGAGTAAGGAAAGTTAAGAAAACGATTTTTTTATTTTGTACCTACCATGTAAAATTTCAAACTACTTTACCCTTAAATTAAGATTTGGCCGTAATTAAATCATTTGTAGAATTAGTAGTGTCTACCAATACCGCCAGAAAACTATACCTGAGCCAACCTGAGCAAAGAAACACAACTTTACTGAGCATATACGCGAAACTGTCAAAGAAGCCGACATCTGTCAAAAATGACGTCACTGATATACATCCGTTTCCAGTTTTTGGCGAAGTGGCGTCAACGCAGAAACACTTGAACTAACAAATTGCCCAGGCCGTATAGGGACGTCGTCTCGTGAAATCTAGTAGGTCGTGAATAAAACAATCATATGTCGTTTATGTCCAATGATGTAATAAGGTTAGATGGAGTCTAGCGTCATTTTGAATAAGTTTTAACATTACAGAGAGAAAGATAATATGAGCATTCCCTAAGAGTAACAAAGATCAGAAATGGCAGATACCTCGTGGTTTGGGGCAAATGAAAGCTTAGTTCAGATGCATCCGGATACGCAAAAAACTAGCCAATCAAAAATAAATCGCAATAAATATTTTGCATATTCGGAATCACAGGGGTTTATATCTGTTGCCACAGTTTTAAACGCAATTATAATTCCCCCCAGGTCGCTGGGATGGCAGTGATGGCACTGTATTTACAGTAAGCTGTAATCCTTAGCATATTTTTAAATTATCATGGTTATCTTTTATTGATTTTGAAAAGTTTGGAATCGGTTGTCAGAAGCCAAAGTATTAATTCGATTTCTTATTTAATTGAACGTTTAAATTTCGTTTGCGGCCATCCCAGGCGAACGAACAGGACAATTTGTGATAAAAATAAGGTAAGAGAGAATGCTTAGCGAAGAGTGCACTTTTTCGGCTATCATGGCCGCGCGGCCTTATTAAGCGCCGGAGCGAAAAACGATCCGAGCAAACGTGGTCGTAATTTATAGAAAGAAAATCACAAATTGTCCGTTTATTCTTCTGGAATAGCCCAGGGGAATAGCCCTAAAGTTTTTGGGTTGCAGTGAGAATGTTGAGCTACGTCTCTGCTGATGAAGCCCCAAACAGGGCTGAAACAGATGTACAGAGGCTGCTGGAGGTTTTCACTGCAATCAAAAACGATTTGCAACAATTTTTTTTAAAACTTTCATTATGCTTTGACAGCAAGCATGGCCGCCTTGCATGGAGGACTTATTAGGAGCAAATCCGCTTTAGTTTGTCTATCCTACTGCAATATCAGGTAAAAAAATGTAGGATGTCGCTGTTTTATCTGTTCAATACTTAAACCGTTAACGCAGAAATATTTTTAAATTACGCGCCTTTTTTATTTTAATTCCCCCCAGGCCGCGCGAGGCGCGCATTTTGTTGCTCCACATATACAACCTTAGCTTTGATACCTAATATATCTTTTATCTATGATTCGGAATGCATCTGAACTAAGCTTAATGCGTTTGCAAACACCGTTCCATGGCGAATAAGCGGTAGCGAATTGTCAAAATGAAGGCTGCGGTAAGTGAACGGTCGAAGTGGTCAGATCAAATCACGTGATCACTTTTTTCAATTGTTGATTGGTCAGAGGGTTTAGTCGGACCGTTGAATTGACCATTTTGTGCAATTTGACCACTCATTTAACTCGGCCTTAATTAACTTCTTAATTTATAGTTCATATTCCAATTTTAAATTAGACTATCTATTTTTACAATTTGCACATGCGTGTAACACGAAATATATTCAATATTTTAAGTAATTTTAAAATGCGTCTACCCTCTCTGTAGATGGATATATTTACATCTTCTTGTCGCATATTTATGCAATCATCAGCGAAACAAGTAGGTTTTCTGCATTTTATTAACGCGATTATTGAAATAATATAATAAAAAATAATTAAGAAACCTGCTTATCTTTTTAGAGTAAAATATTCACTCACATAAAACTAAAAATCTAATAAAATGACATTCAAAATCAATTTAAAACATCCCGTAAAAACTAGAAGCTAAATCAATGGATGTTAAATAATAAACAAAAACTTGATAAGTCACTTTATATAACTTAAAATCGAGAAAACGACCCCACAAAATCCAAAAAACTGGCTAACTAAACGCGCAGACAACGAATGTTTTCACGTTTTGCCCCGACTCAGCTGATCGAGGCTAGTTTTCTCTCTCTCTGATGTTCGTCGCGATACCTCTCACTCTACATCCCATCCACCCCATACCAGGTCATTGTTTATGTCACACCTCTCACATGTAGATTATGTAGACGTATATTTTTAAGTTCTAACTTCTATGTAATTGCAACTCAATTTAAATTTCCTTCAGCGTATGCATTAAATATGTTTATACAAAATTTGCTAAAATTATTTACAATCTTATGATTCTCGTTCTCATGTTGCGAATGTCGAGATGTGTGAAGTGTAATGTTTACAAATACTACAAAAATACAGTGATCGTGCCTATTCGGAACAAGTCGTCATTGCTTGGCGGAAATTGAACTGTAATGGTGGGTTGTGTAGACCAGAAGAATAAAAGACCTGTTGACTACTTCACAGACTTACTGTATCTACAACTGACGACAGTGACACCTAGTTTAGTTGTAGACAATTTTCGATTTAATGGGGTGCATAAAAGTGCATATAGGTGGTACGTCTGCTTTAGTTGTTGTCTGTGCTAGTGTCAAACAGTAGACCAGTAAAAAATTTAAAAATCGGTAGATTACCGAAAAATTGGTGGTGTAACCTGTATACCAGCTGTATACTCATTGTAAGGGTAAGGATCGTTGTAAAGTAGGCGATTTGGGCGACATCTGTTAATCTATATGGCGACTTGTACTATGAAAATACTGGCAACTCTGAGATGAATTAATAACGACTTCAGCTAGTTTATGTGAGTATATGTTTATAAATAATTTTTGCTTCAAGACAGTTTAATCATTGATAACCAGCTATTCAAAGAAAATAACTTAAAATTAGAAGCATTAATAAGTTACCATTTTCACCAACATTAACATTCTAAATTACTATTTAGCGGAACATCTTTTTATTAATAAAATTGAAACGTGTATTGCGAATTACAATTCATGAATTTATACACACATGTTTATATGAAATTTTATGTGAAATTATTGGATCATGTATTGCCCGCTTTATCGCTAGGTAGGCACTGTGATTATAAATTATGACAGAAGAGGGCGGGAATGGAACAGGTTTTGAAAGAGTCTCTTAAAGTTACGAAATTAGTGAAATACGCCATGGGTTTCCTTCGTTTAAATCTTTGGATAATAAAAAAAGTAATATATCTAACTCTTACCTACAATCCTTGTTTCACATCACCTGTATTTGCTAGTCTGATCTGTCAAACTGGTCTGACTAATCACTTAACGTTTCAGACCACGCTGGTCACATTTTAAATCGCGACCAATTTTTCCATTCAGTTGATTGATCACGTGGTACAGTCTGACCGTTGACTTAACGAGTTTGCTTAAAATAAACGTTCACTTAACGCAACCAAAGTTTCTTTGTTAAAATTTATTTTCTTTTGTTTATAGGTGTTGGGATTGTTCAATAAAAAATAACTGTTCAGTACATTCGTTGTGTAATTAGTGTGACATGTCCCTGATTTAGAATTATTCATCCCTCAAGAAAATTTAGTCCATGCTTGTTAAAACTGTCAGTTATGTACTTACCTAAGTGGCAAGAAAAAGGAAAATATTGTAATATTAGTATCGTAGGTGAGGGATATGTAAGTTCCTTAAATGACATCGGTCATGACTTCAGCATCGAGGAAAATAGCCCGTCCAATCTCCTAGATGCCGATTACACATCGTAACATCCCCGGTATAGCGCAGATCTGCATCGTTCGATTGCCCGGTTTAATAAGGACGCGCGTTATTGAGTATTCTCAGGTATACGAAATTCGAATAGGGAAAAAATACTAAAATTTCTCAGCCATTAATCGTTATTAAAATTAATTATTAAATAACGTTCCAAATTTTCGTTCGTTAGTTCGTTTCGATTTGCCGTGAGAATGTCTTGTCTTTTAAAGCGAGAAAATGATCTCTCAACATAACAGGTTGTGAGAGACGCTTTCTCTAGGTAAATTTTGAACTCTTCAATATTTACGGAGAGACTGAGCAATAAAATAAATGTCGAATCGTCAAAATCAAAATTAATGAGACGCAGAATTCGATCGTAGAATCCCCGTGCCTATCGGAAATGCAGCGAGAAATCGAGCCCCACCGCGCGCGGAATACAACGCCTCTGAGTTTGGACCCTCAGATTCGAGGCCTTAGTCATGACAGTGGTCACAATAAAAATGAACGATACATGACAATCATTTTAATAAATTACCGCTATTTTAATAAATGATCGTCATTTTAATAAATGACGGTCACAGATATGTGCAAATAGGCGTATGTGCGTGTACTGCTGTTAGAAAAATACATACTTCACGTAAATTAAACATATAAGATCCTTCCGTGCTTATGGCTATATCCTCACAAAAAAACCAGAACAAGTTAAGGGGGAGCGCGACTTATACCAGAGTATTGCGAATTCAATAGTGCGTAGAAATTAAATATTTTTGTGAAAAATGCGCCTATTCTTTTGAAATTTGACATACGCATTGCTGAATCTTTTATTTATGGCGCTAAAGACTTAGAATCGACAATTTACTTTATATTTTTGAATAAATAATATTTATATTGAACACTATATTTGATATTGTAAATATTCAATGTTATTTTAAAAAATATGAAAAAACCTTTCTTTACAGTCACGTAATTTATGTCATAGTTTAATATAGTAAAGTCAGAAAAGTAAAAAAATTGTTAGAAAATCAGTTATTTAAAAAGTAAAATTTTAAATTCCATTCTTCTCGAACAGATGGCGCAGTACGTTTAGCATGGGGATCTTGGAAACTAGCAGAGTTAGAGAGACGGTTAAATGGGGAAAGATTTGTAGTTTTAGGTAGTCAGTTTAATGTATTTTTTGTTTCTTATTTAAAGTTCATGGCTCTCTAGATATTTCGAAAAAAACTGATTTTTTATAATTTTGTTAAATGCAAATAGCTCGGTTACTCTTGATTTTAGAAAAAAGTTGTAAAGGCAAAAGTTGTACTGAATTATGTTCTTAATTAACTAGTGGAACTAAATTTTCCATATAAAGTTCTATTTTCAAGTTAACAAAGTTCGGCTTTTTTTAATAGAAGAAACCCTAGTAGGCCATGAGTGCAAAAACGGCATTTTTTTACCTTTCCAGCGATGTATCATTCGATATGTTTATTTAAAAAAATAACGGGTATTATAGTTATAGTATACAGTTTTTCATTGAAATTGTTAATATGGTTGGCCATGGAAACAAATGTTTATTTGTATAGGTAAAACAGTGACACCCTGCGATCGCTTTTTGACCTGTCCTTGCAGTAGGATAGACAAATTGAAGCGGTTTTGCTACATAATAAGTCACCCTATGCAAGGCGGCCACGCTTGCCGTCAAAGCATAATGAAGGTTTTAAAAAAAATTGTTGCAAATCGTTTTTGATTGCAGTGAATCCCTCGAGCAGCCTCGATAACCAAATATAATGTTACGTTTCTAGGGTTTAAATTTATTTATTTAAACGAATAAAACACTCGATAAAAACTTAACCGTAATTTAATAAAGCTTAAAAACTAATTTATTTGTAACAATTTATTTACACACTAAAAGTCTAACTTCGACGATCGCTGTTAGAATTCGACTGACTCCTGAGTCCATCCCGGGCGATTTTATATCCTTTGCTGCCCTCTCGAATTTGCTAACGCTGGAAGATTCGAGTTTGTTCCATCGCCGGAAAAGTTTAGTCTGTTCGATGTAGACCCCGGTGGCGTGGCAGCCAATGACGCATAACGAACCGACTTCTTGACGCCTTGAGCTAAGCCGGGTGGCGCGCCACACTGCCCCCATCTTAAAAACGTTTCGCCTCGAAATGTTCCTGGTGATAGTCTTGAAGGAGGGTGTCGGAATCTACATGCTGGCCCATTTTTGCAACTTCCCGTCTGGAAGAAGTAGCAGTCTACGGTTTTGCTGTTGCTGACTGTTGCTTGTGGGTGGTGGCTGCAGACTAGGACTTCAATTCCCGTTCTGTGGAAGATGACTTCCAGCATGCTTCGAATTACTCTCCAGTCCAGTCCGTCCAATCCGCAGCCCAATTTGGGGATGGCTAACTTCATCTGATGGTTCTCTATTAGCTGTCTCCTCAGGCTATATAGGGCTCTCCACATACTTTGATAGTCAGGTTTACCGCTTGATGTCTTCTTAGTGACTAAATAATGCACGTGGCGCCTCCGATCTGCCGTCGAATCAATGATCTGCAAGCTCTTGCCTACCATGGGATGCTGTCTTCGTAGGTCCTCGATTTGGCCAAATTTCTTCCTAAACACCTGAGCGATTCCTTTGGACATTTTCAGGTCTTCTGTTACGCAGTGGGCCAGACTGTACTCCAGTGGCACTTTAAAGAGATCTTGTTGCTTCTCCGTGGTCACTCCAAACCGTGCCTTGCTTCCTTCGGCGTGATGAGACATGAAGGTTTCGAAGTTCAGTTCGGAAACTTGCGCCCTTTGTACTGTCCCTTCATCTGCTTCTCCATGGTAAGGGGCTATCCGGTTGAAGTGGATTACTTTGGGTTTGCCATGGGGGACCTTCTTGATGCGGTAAACGACGTCGTTGATCCGTTTCATCACTTTGTAAGGACCTTTCCAAGAGGTCTGCAATTTTGGGGAGAGGCCTCGACGTCTTTGGGGGTTATAAAGCCAGACCAGTGCTCCAGGTTGGTATCCCCCGTGTTGAGCGTTGATGTCATAGTGCTCCTTCATCCGATCGCTGGCCGTCTGTATATTGTGACGCACTTGGTTGTGGATATCATCCATTTTCCTGCGTAATTTGCTCACGTAATCTTCGTCGGCAGAGACTTCGCCAGGCTTCACACCAAACTTCAGGTCGCAGGGCAGTCTCGGCTCGCGCCCGAATACCACTTTCGCGGGAGTCTCCCCTGTTGTCTCATGAACAGATGAGCGGTATGCCATTAGAAACAGGGGGATGTACGTGTCCCAGTCCCTCTGATGATCGGAAACGACCTTGGACAAATGTCGGTTGATGGTTCTATTGAACCTTTCCACCATTCTGTCCGACTGTGGGTGGAGTGCAGTTGTTCTAGTTTTTCGTACGCCGAGCAGAGTACACACGTTCTTGAACAAGGCCGATCCAAAGTTCCTTCCTTGGTCTGAATGCAGTTCCATTGGTGCACCATACCGACTGATCCATTCCCTGACAAGGATTTCCGCAATAGTGACTGCCTCTTGGTTAGGTAGGGCGTAAGCTTCAACCCACTTGCTAAAGTAGTCCATTACCACGACGATGTACTTGTTTCCACCATTCGTTTCTGAAAACGGGCCGGCTACATCGATGGCAACTCTCTCAAAAGGACTTCCAACGTTGTACTGTCTCATGGGGGCCTTGCTCCGCCTGTGGGGACCGTTACTGGCTGCGCAGACTGCACACTTTCTGCACCAATCCTTCACGTCTTCCTTGCAGTTCACCCAGTAAAATCTTTCGCGCACCTTCTCCATAGTCTTCTTAACTCCCAGATGCCCTTCCGAAGTTCCATCGTGAAGTTCCCTCAGATCTTCTGGCACCCTATTCTTGGGGATTAGTAACTGTGTCTTCTGTTCCATGCCTTCCTGATTCTCTATGCTTCGTCTCAGAAGACCACGATCCAACACGAGTCACACTGCGCCCAGTATGATTTTACGGACGGTGCACATGGTGCTACCTCTTCCCAGGTAGGCCTCGCGTCCCTGCTTTTCCATTCTAGCACTAATTTCAAATCCGGGTCGTTCTCCTGGTCTCTTCGCAGTTCTTCGCCTTGCCATTTGTCGTCAACAATGGCTGTCCTCGCAGTCGTGGCTACTTTCTCGTCCAAACGACTACAGTGCTTAGAGTCTTCGCCACAGGGTCTTCTCGACAAAGCATCGGCATTTCGATGGCTAGTTCCTGCCCGATGCTGAATTTCAAAATCGTACTCCTGAAGTCGTTCGATCCATCGTGCAACTTGCCCTTCTGGGTTCTTGAAACGGAGAAGCCATTTTAGAGCGGCATGGTCGGTCTTCAGGAGGAAGCGTCTACCATACAAGTACTTGTAGAAATGTTCTATCGTTTTTACGACGGCTAGCAATTCCCTTCTTGTGACGCAATAGTTTCGTTCCGGCTTTGATAGGACTTTACTGAAGTAGCCGATCACCTTCTCTTACCCCTCTTGTATCTGGGAGAGTACGCCACCAATCCCAACGTTGCTAGCATCTGTGTCCACGACGAATTTGCCTTCCGGGAGAGGATAACTCAGAATAGGAGCACTAATCAAGTACTGCTTTAGTTGTTCTAAGCCAATTTGACACTGTTGGTCCCATTCAAATGGACGACCTTCTTCAGTGAGTTTTGTCAACGGCTTAGCAATGTCTGCAAATCCAGGAACGTAGCGCCGATAGTAAGTGCACAGGCCAAGGAAACTCCTTATTTGGTGTTTATTTCTGGGAGTTGGCCAGTCTTTCACCACCTGAATCTTCACAGGGTCCACGGCGATTCCATTTCCATTAACAATGTCCCCCAGGTAATTCACTTCCTTCTGGAACAGGTGACACTTCTTGAGGCTAAGCTTTAGTCCAGCTCCGCGAAGCCGCTGGAACACTCCTTCCAGGTTCCTCAGGTGGTCGTCGAACGTCTTTCCCACGACAATTATGTCGTCAAGGTACACCATGCACGTTGTCCAGGACAGACCTTTTAGAACCGTCTCCATTAACCTCTCGAATGTCGCTGGGGCATTACATAACCCGAATGGCATCACTGTGAACTGCCACAGACCCATACCAATGGAAAACGCCGTCTTTTCTCGATCTTCAGGCGCCAGCTCCACTTGCCAATATCCACTCTTTAAGTCCAAAGTTGAGAAGATCTTTGAGCCGGCCAGGGTGTCCAGAGTATCATCAATCCGTGGCAGGGGATAGCTGTCCTTCTTGGTGACATTGTTGAGTAACCGGTAGTCTACACAGAACCTGGTGGACCCATCCTTCTTCTTCACAAGCACTACTGGTGACGCCCACGGACTGCTTGATGGTTCTATTACATTATCCTTTTCCATCTCACGAATAATGCGTTCCGCTTCCTCACGCTTCGCCAACGGTAATCGCCTTGGAGCTTGACGGATAGGTCTTTCTTCTCCAGTCTCTATTTTGTGTTTCACGACATCAGTTCTTCCCTTGGATCCATTTTCTACCTCAAATACATCTTGATAGCGGCCGATCAGATTCTTTGCTTTTGTCTTCTGGTCTGGAGTCAATTCCTGGGCTGTTGACATAACCATTTCCCATAATTTCTTTGGGACTTTCGCTTCTGGCACGTTTGTTTCAAGTTGCCGGGAGATGGAGGACACCATGGTGCAGCTTCCCAAGATTGTTCCTTTCTTGATATTGACAGAGAAACAATTGACGTTCATCAGGCGGACAGGTACTTCCTTCTTCGCCGTCAACAACATTTTCCCAACGAGGACTCCTCTTCCAATTCTTTGATCATCAGTATTAGGTTCAACCATAATGACTTGCCCATCTTGAAAAACACCGTCCAGTTTTGCGTCGACGATAACCTCAGTCCTGCTGGGTAATACAACGTCTTCAGCGAGGACTACTAGAGCGGCCACGTCCCCTCGTTGATGTAGAACCAACTCCTCATTATTGACCGCCATCACGCCACGCTTTAAGTCCAATTGGAACCCGTGGGCACACATGACGTCCATGCCCAAAATTGCCTCGTCCTCTATATCTGCCACCAGTGCACGGTGTTTTATTGGAGTTGAACCAATGGTGATGATAACCTCTACTTCACCGTGGACAGTTGCTGATGTTCCAGTTGCAGTTTTCAGTTTCCACTTGGTCGGCTCGGTGCGTCCAGATGACTTAATGACGTCGGGTCTTAGGATGGTCTTCGTCGCACCCGTATCGAACAACATGGTGTGAGGAATGTCATCAATGGTGACATCCACGAAAACACTGCTGGTTAACTGCCGTAGGGATATTACTTGTTTGGCTTTCGTCTTTGGGGGCCTTTGAATACGGGTCGACGTTTGCCCCTCTGCACCGACCCGGTTTAGTTTAACTGTGGCTTCCTTGGATCCTGTCTGGGCTTTGGACATCGCCTGCGAACATGTCCTTCCTCCTGGCAATTCCAACACACCAGCGGCTTCTTCTGCTTGAAGACCTGTTCCACAATGCGGCGAACATCCTCGGCGGTGGTGTACTCCCTGGGTCGCTCCTTTATAGCAGATCCCACCTTGGCGTTAGCGGATTCTTCCTCTTCTTCCTCTTGGAAGTCCATAGCCGCTCGCACCTTGACATGCCCTCTTGAGACTCGTCTCGCCGCTTCAAATTCCAAGGCATAAGCCAATGCGTTCTTGGACGTCTTCGGATGGGTCATTCTCAATGCCTGCTGGTTGTCTGGGTCACGGATTCCATCTATGAAGGTCTGCACCGTCAAACATTTGAGGAATTCAACAGGAGCTGTGGGATATGCCAACTGGGCCAGACGCGCTACGTCTGCTTCGAATTCCTGAAGACTTTCTCCACATTTCTGACAGCGATTCCTCAACTGCGCATGGTATACCTCGGTCAGATGGGCCTGTCCGTAACGCATTTCCATCCTATTCACCAGCTTGTCGAAGTCTTCTTGTTCCTCTGGCGGCATCGTCTGCAGCACATCGATAGCGTCCCCTCTCAAGGCCACAATTAACGAAGTGGCTTTTTCGCGGGCCGTCCATCTGTTTGCCTTTGCTGCTGCTTCGAACTGTTTGAAGTAGTTGGGCCAAGAAGACTTTCCATCGAATGTTGGTGGTTTTATTTTCAATTTCGAATTTTCTGCTTGTCCTCCCACAATTCGGGTTTCATTATTTTCTAGTATTTCTACTGGTGGCTGATCCCCTAACACTCGCAACCCCGCCATGATTTGTTCCAGATTTTTGATTTTGTTATCTTGCTGGAATATTATTTCTTCCACATTTTCTTGCAGGTTTCTTGTTTCTTCCGATATTTTGACCACTAGTTTATCTTCGAGTCCTTTCGTCTGTTCTAGAAATTCACCCTTCAAATTTCCGGACTGTTCTAGAAGTTTCTCGTCGAAATTTCTGGATTGCTCTAGAAATTTCTCGTCTAAGTCTCTAGATTGTTCCAACAATTTATTCTGTAATTTGTCGAAATTTCCAGATTGTTCTAGAAGCTTCTCCTCTAAATTTCTGGATTGTTCTAGAAGTTTCTTTTCTAAATTTCCAGACTGTTCTTGAAACTTCTCGTCCAAATTTCTGGATTGTTCGAAGTTCGTCCTTGAAATTTCTGGATTGTTCTCGAAGTTCATCTTTCAGGATTTTATTAAAATCGACGGCACCACACGAAATTTCGAAAAGGAACGTCTCTGGATCTTCACCAGCTGTCAACAAATCGCATCGGAGACGCTGTTGAAGTGCGCCTTTCAAACCACAGGTTTCTAACTCTCGTTCTTCCAATTCGGTTTTTAATTCGTCCACTTTTAAGTCTTTCAACAACACTTTTCTCGTAGCCATTGTTTTTTTCCGATACTGTACTTATTTAATAATCTGATTAAATTTAATTTACTTTAAATTGTTTATTTATTTGCACAAACCCGCACACCGACACCACTGTTACGTTTATAGGGTTTAAATTTATTTATTTAAACGAATAAATCACTCGATAAAAACTTAACCGTAATTTAATAAAGCTTAAAAACTAATTTATTTGTAACAATTTATTTACACACTAAAAGTCTAACTTCGACGATCGCTGTTAGAATTCGACTGACTCCTGAGTCCATCCCGGGCGATTTTATATCCTTTGCTGCCCTCTCGAATTTGCTAACGCTGGAAGATTCGAGTTTGTTCCATCGCCGGAAAAGTTTAGTCTGTTCGATGTAGACCCCGGTGGCGTGGCAGCCAATGACGCATAACGAACCGACTTCTTGACGCCTTGAGCTAAGCCGGGTGGCGCGCCACAATAAGTAGAACAGACCCATAAGCAACCTTTAAGCTGTGTTCGTAGAGTCTCCTTGGGTGACACCACTACTCCCCTATTCGTTCATAAATCGAGGAAAATGAGGTGAGCGACTTTACGAACGTGCCAGAGAATTATCCAGGAGTTACTTTTGTTCCCGCACTCAGCAGTGGGAACATGGGGAAGACTGACGAAAGCTGTCAGAATCCTCGTAACCTATTGTATAGTGTAGCTGTAAGGAGGTAAATATGTTTGAAAACGTGAAAAAGTGTTAACAATGGAATACAACTGCATGTACGCATGAAGTAATGAGAGACGCGAATGGAAATATAAAATCTAGAAGAACGGATTAACATCTTGCCGTCACTATAACTTTTTTAGTATTATTTTTTGTCGTATTTCTTTTTATGAAAATATTGTTCATTATTTTGAACAAGGTACAACTATTTGTATTAAAATGTGTAATCGAAGTATTCGGTGACAGCAACAAACTAACAAGTAGAGGTTAGCTTCTTATTTGTTTCCCTCTATGCGTTCGTTCAAATTTTAGAAAAAGAAACGAACTGTTTACTTTACCCTAACTTTTCACCCAATTTGTCGAACGCGCTCTTAGTGTGGCTAAAATAGTATGTTTCTAAAATGTGACACTTAAAAAATTGTCATAATTTAGAATTATTAGAAAAATTAGACAAAATTTGAAGAGGTTCCGATAAGTGTTCATTGATATTCGGACAAAATTTTCTGTGGCGCAATATTTCGAAAAGAGATTTTTGATTTTTTAAGATGTGAAGCACAAAATAGGCATTTGATACTTAGCTCTTACATGTGGTTAAATAATTCATTTACTGTCGCCGCCAAAACACTTTTCTTAACGAAAATTTAACGATACAAAGGCCGAGTTAAGTGAGCAGTCAAATTACACAGAATCGTCAAGTCAGTGGTCCGACTAAACCCTTTGACCAATCAGCAATTAGCAAAAGTGATCACGTGATTTGGTTTGACTCTTCGACCGTTAACTTACCGCAGTCTAAAACTTTTGCTGAGTAGCTGTAATATGAACTGTCATCTACTACTGACACAAATTTGCTCTATTCGTGATTAGTCGATTTAAAACTTCAATGTTCAGAAATTTTAAATCAACCAAATATAAACAAGAATTCGTTAGCTGGGTAGCGGTGCCGCGGTTCGCCACGTGTCGCAACAGTGTGCGTACTCTCATAACAATACAGCAAAAGAAATATTCTTCGCCGCGCTATATGTACGACAACCTTTATACCTACAGGTTTTAGTAAAAACCGAATCGAAAGAAAAGAGTTTTTACGCTAAGTAGAAGGCAATCAAAATTTGACAATCTCAAACTATCCCAAACAAAAAATGTCGGGCCAATCAAATCTAACCGTCGACAAGGCCAATTCATCTGCCCGTCTGGATGCGCAGTCTTTACCCCCATTTGAGAGCTTGCCTTTTGTATATTCTGTGGTATAAGATTGTCAACATTATATTTAAATTACTTGTTATTTATTGTTTAAATTAATATAGGTGTGAGTTACGTATGTGTTATTATACGTCCATACGTTTAATTCCAAAGTCGTTTGCCATTTAGGTATTTATCTTGGAATTAAAAAAAATTTCTGGGTCTACGAAGGAAGCGGCCTTAAGTGAAACACCCTGTATAAAGTCAGGTTTATTTATTTTCTAAGCACAAAATATATTTTTTTCTTTAATGTAATCTATCGTATAAGAAATTCTAAAAATTAAAAAATAAAATTATGTATTCCAAATCACACAAACATTAAGGTATAAGCATTAATAAGTAAAATAAGCAAAGCCAAAACAAAGCGAGAATTGTGTAGTGGGCTACTTTGAAAATTAAAGATTTTCGTCGCGCTTTTGGAACCGTATCCAAGGGGTCTTTTAACAAGTACACTCGGAATCCTTCCACATAGGTTTTGCAGTAAGAGTACCAGACGAGCTTACTGATGTCAAAATTGAAGAGCTCCTTGTCCTTTGGACTTAGTCTCTTCCACAATTCTTGAGTGCTGTTGTTTTTGAACTGCCATTCTCTCATGCAAAAATAGCTGACTACCGCAACAAAATGATCAATTTTCACATGAGCTTCCTTCAACCTACGCTTTCATTCATAAATTTGTAAATCAATGAAAATTTACTGTACTTACAAGGGTTTCTTGTGGATGCAGATAAGGACAAAATCTACTATGTAAGCTGGCAAAGTGTGATACAGAAATTTCAGCAACAAGTATGAATGCTTATCTTTTACCATCGTAAGTGCTGTGAACCACATTGCTATGGATATTGGTGAATTGGCGTCGTGTTCATGACTAAGTTCCATAAGCTTTCCTGTGCGATGAAATGAAGTTTCTTTAAATATGAAATTCTGTTAGTTTTTACTTACCCCAAGTCAGACAATTTTGGGGCCCATTAACGTAATTGTATATTGGAATTTCTTTAGCAGGTGCGTGAGTCTTATCAACTTCGTCGGGACCATTAAACCTACAGAAAATTTAAATTCATATTTTTTTTTTAAATCCAGTAGGTACGCAATTGAGGTATTGTATATGACTGATGAGTTTAATATTAATTCTAAAATGTTTGGCTTGCGCACATATGGGACACCATTTAGTGACATAGAAAATATTTTTTGTAACTACTGAAATGTTCAAACTGAAATGAATAAAAATTCATATTGTTTGGTTGAGTACAAGATGTTCATAAAAGAACAGAAAGAAGAAAACGGTTCAACATTTCAAAATGATTTGTGCCACGAGAATAGGTTTGAAAGATGAAGTACTGAGGCTTAACGTGCTTTGTTATACATAATTGTATTCCATGTTGTTATTCGTCAGCGTTTGCAAATTCAAACACGTTCGTAAGCCTTTTTTTTTCCTCATTTAAAATATAAATAAATATAATGATTCAGTGAAAGTATACAAAATTTTCACCTATAATAGTCATTTACGTGTCAAGCTTTGTAAATTAATCTTTACGGGCGAACTGGAAGTTTGTAATCCAGTTGATCGTAGTAAAGATTAATTGCAAAGCGTGTTGCGTACAAACTTTTATTTTTACCTTCACATGGTTATTTTTAACTAATTTACTTTAATTTTTTTATGAAAACGTTTTTTTTTATCGAAAGCATGATGTACACAATCTGTTTTTTTACAAGCCTGTAATATTTTACGGGCTGGTATAAAAGACCTGTAAAATTTCCGTAATTTATCGTTAACATAAACAACAAAATTAAACCGCAAAGTGTCACTTACTGAGAAAGTGGAAATAAAAACATTTTTTGCTCAAGTCGCCAGTTTTTAATTGTTTTTATTAATAAATATTTTCACTATTTATTTTTTAAATTTGATGTGATTGTTTTTCTCTTACTTTTAATTGAAACGCCATGCAATAGCTAAAATAGCGTAATCAACGGGCATAGTGTCCGTTCGATTTATTTATTAATTTTTATAAGTGAGTATCTTTCTCTTACCTTTGACTGGAACTCCATGCAGCAGCTAAAGTAGCATTAACCACGTAATCAACGGGCACTATATCAACCAATTTTCTTTCGTCACCGCGTATAATTCTCAACAGTCCCAAACCTGAGCCTAGGTAGGCACCAGTTATACCAGAAATGTTGTCCACCCACCCTGGGAGAGGTTCATGGGCGGCTGCAGTTACTGTAATTACAGTTGGTTGTCATTTTAGTTGCCTTACTTAATATACGAGGGTCTATCAAATTTAAACGGGAATTTATTTTATCAAAATTTGTTCAAGTTATTATCAGCTAATGGCGAATGAATCATTTGTGACGATCCAAACAAAGGATTGGAGATTGTTCAAGTGGTACTTATTTAGAACTTTTCCTTCAATTTGTCAGGAGTTACAGTAAAGTTTGAGTTGTCCAAAAAATGGACGCTTGAATCATTTGGCTATAACTTTTGCTACGATAAGCACTCTTATTATTTATTCTATACCTCATAACGGTATCGTTAAGTAACGAGCCCGTCAAGTCACATATTTTGGCCAATCAGGACGTACTCTGCAGAAATGCGTTGTGTAAGTAGTATTCACTCAAAATACGTCACTTAAGTATGGTTGTACACGTCGTTATGAGTTACAGAACAAGAATATTAATTCTGAATACTTTCCTTCCTTTTCTTATTAGATACTTCGTGAATTACTGTGCTGAGGCTCGATTTCTTCACCTCCTGATAAATTTATCTGCCAGGTATTAACCTTGGAAATTATTGTATCGATAATAGTTACCAAGAATATTATCTGGCAGATAAATTTATCAGGAAATGAAAATATCGGGTCTTAGGCAAATGAGCAAGAAATCCCATTTATATTTGACTGACTTTCGTAATTGGTAACACTTACTTATTGATGGCCTTATGATGGCCACTGGCAAGTTTTCCGCTTGAGTTTTTACAATTTCTTCGGCCACAGCTTTAGTAAACGAATACGTGTTGGGCCACTTGTCCAAGAGTCTATAATTGTTGATGAAAATCGATATATCAGTAAAATAAAAAGAAAGCCGATTTTGGAAGGACGTTTAACTTGGAATTTTCGGTCCGAGTGTTGAAATAATTATTATTAGAAACCACGGGATGTAATGCGTTCTTTAATATTCTTTTGAAGTTGTTTTTGAAAACAGATGAATACATTTATATGCATAAAACAGGAGTAAATAAAAGTTATCATAATATTATTAGCATTAGCTTTGTTTATTTGTTTTACTCCAACAACGGTGTAATAATTATACTTTCTGTAGTTCAAGATAACACACCAGGAACATTAACATACAATACGCAAATTTGACCAAGAAAGGTAGTAAAGCCATGCTAATAACGAGACGCCAGACAAAAATAAGAATTAATCTAAATTTCAATAAGTGGCAATAACCTTCTGTGCATCAAAATTACAATTACGGAAAGACAAAGGGCACCTGATATCTAAAGTCAAAAATTGATACCCGAAATTGAATAACTATCTTTGGAAGTTCAGTGTTGTTCCCGGTAAATTGTAAGCAAATTTGAAATGTAGTGCTTTTCTCCTAATTTCGAAAGTCGATCTAGGAAAATATTCGATTTAACGCACCCTGTATACCGGGTGTCCCGCGCCATGTGCTCACCCTTCTAGAATCTTTATTTATTAATCGATTAACCTGAATTTTGGAGACAATAAATTAAATGAAAATTGAAATTCTTCGACATACTGCTAATCGTCATAGGACGGTTTCGCCGGAAGTGATATCAACTTTCTTATTTTAAATAGAATAGCCTATATATTTTTACATATTTAAAATCTACGGGTCATTACGAGTCCGAATACGTATCAATTGATAATTTTGGTTTCCATGACAACGAAAAAAAAAAAACTTTTTTATTTTTCAATCTAGAAAGCTATGAATCGCATTTTTTCGATCTAATGCGATCAAGTGTTTCGAGAAAATCACTCCTTTGATTGTATTTTGCTTTTTCACATTTTTACAGCATTTGAAATTTTCATTAGATCGTAACTCATTTTTTTAAATAGAAACTTATATGTTTCTTACCTTAGTTCAACAGAACATTTCTTTCTGAGTACGTTGATACCAAATACATTATATTTTCTTTGAAAGTCATTTAAAATAAAGGTAGTGTAAAATTTCAATAAGACATGCTCTATTTTAAATTACTCAGAAAAAGGAATGTTCTAAGCTAAAAAAACATGTGAGGTTCTATCGAAAAAGATAAGTTAAGACCTAATGAAGATTTCAGATACTGTAAAAATGTTAAAAATCTAAATACCATCAAAGGAGTGATTTTCTCGAAACACTTGATCGCATTAGATCGAAAAAATGCGATTCATAGCTTTCTAGATTGAAAAAAAAGTTTTTTTTTCGTTGTCATGGAAACCAAAATTAAAAATTGATACGTATTCGAACTCATAATGATCCGTAAATTTGACATATGTAGAAATAAATAGGTGTTCCATTTAAATTCCATTTAAAGTTGATATCACTTCCGACGAAACCGGAAGTCCTATGACGACTGGCAGTATGTCGAAAAAATCCATTTTTTGTTTAATTTATTGTCTCCAAAATTCAGGTTAATCGATTAATAAATAAAGATTCTAGAAGGGTGAGCAGCACATGGCGCGGGACCCCCGGTACACGAATGTAATGGTACAAGAACAACAAAATTTAATTAACAAAATCTCTCTTTCAATTTCCCTGTCGCACATTGTAAATAATTATTATTGACTTACACTGGAGTTATGACTTCTAACAATTTGTCTTCCTGCAAATCTACTAAACCAATTAATTTCTCCCCTGCGATCGGTGGTTCGTAAAAGACCTCATCGATATCGCTCCTGGGGCAGTTCGAGTAAGCAGTGGAAACAAACACAAAAGACTGCAAATATCTATTACAAAAGGATCATATCATGGCATTTCCATGTCTTACCGTCAAACGTTGCATCCCCTTCGCCATCTTCAGTAAGTCCCTTGTTGCCCTGACGTTAGTGTAGGTCGCTTTTCTTAAGCTCGCGTCGAAATGTACGGTCGCAGCACAATGCAAGACGCAGTTTACTTCTTCTTTTAGAACACCCTCGTCTTCTGTACTTAAACCTAGGTTAGGCAAGAAGCAATCTCCGATGCAAATCGATAGCTTATCCAAGAAATCGTTAGTCTGTGATTTCAACTTTTCGAAAGCCTAGAAATTATGGCAAGGATTACACGGAAAAGATACCAGTTGTTTCGTTGAAGCTTGAAGAAAGGTGGGGGGCTAAATTGAAATGATTGATTTAAAAAGTACTTAAAACATTTCTTATTCTTTTATTTCAAAATCATTTTTGTGTGTTATACTATAACGGGGAAATAAATGAGAGGGTATACTTTTCAACTTAGTAGGTAACGAAAAAATCTAGAAGGACCATTTTTTTTACAAGAGTTGCAAATGTTTGTAAAAAATAGAATGAGAAGTGAACTATTCTTTTGGTTTTCGGTTGTACTGTGTCACAATTTGTTTTTCTTCTTACAGTATGACTTCCTCAGGGATGCTGTTATTGTTGATATTCCTTTTATCATTATTTATGCTGCAGTGGAAACTGATTATGATGAGTTTGACTTGGCCTTATTTATAGAAATAGGTGAGGGTAACGCGGAGAGATGTGACTATTAACCAATGAGATAACTACGGGTCGGAGCCATATATATTGCTAGGTTCAAATTTTAATGAAGCGGGCAATAAAAGATAATAGAACCCAGCATGAATGCAAGCGCGAGAACCATGGAGACAATTAACGCCGCTATAGCAACGTTGTTATTCAGTATAACAGAAAACAGAGCACTATTACCACAATATAAAATTACAGTTATGCAATCAACTCTTCTTGTTTCAATATGCAAAGATTTTCACAGTAATCAGTTGACCAGTTGTACCTCGACCTCCGGAATATATCGCCACGTAATGTCATATACTAAGAACGCCGTAAATTATTCTAACAATCCCATACACGATGTGCCTGTTCGGTGCATTTTTACGGCGCTACTGAAACGATGGCATGAACATATAAAAGTCCTACCCTTAGAGATAACTGTAAATGTTATGAAAATGAAGGCCGGAGTCTACTTCGAAGTGGTTGATTGTCAAATCTTTCTGCAAGAAGTGACAAAACATCGGCAAAAAGTAAAATTGTGAGGTGATATAATCAAAAGCTAGATGAATAACATCCACAGAAGCATAGGCGTAGCCAAGGTAGAGCAAATGGAGCAGTTGTCCACCTCTAGCTCACGGAGCAACAAGAAACTACTTTAATTCTCTATCTGTAAATACTTTATCAGACCAGAAAAAGTTGGACTATTGACTAGAAGACAGAAGAAAATCCGAAACAAATGGATACAATCCAAAAAAAGATGACAAAAATGAGGTGATGGTGAAAAAGAGACGGAAAGAAAAGACAAAACAAGATAAAAAAAATTCAAAAGAAAAGATAAACGGTTGTAATTTTTTTTAAAAAGGTGGAAGCAAGTAAAGATCAAGGAGGAAATCCAAAAGCAAATACAATAGAAAAGCTCTTTTAATAGTTGTGAAAGAGGTTTAAACAAGATACAAATGATGTGTTATCTTCTTCAAGAAACGAAATGCTGGAAATTCTTCCGTCTGGATTCAAATTGGCTATCTCTTTCCTAGAGTGAAACAAGTTTTTAAATTAGTTGAGCTATTTTTATTTAATTTTTAATTATTTTTTATTTCGATTTTTAATAATTTCTTACATTCTTACATTTGGTTAATTTTTTTGTAAAAATCATTCTTCGGTTGGGTTCACTTTAGTTGCGTTAACCTCCATCTTTTTTCACATTTTATTTTTTGGATCTTTTTTTATTTTGAAACATATCATGTACAGGTTTCTTGAACTTCCTTAAAATTTTTAATATTGTTGTTTCAATTTTTAATCAATTCTAACTTTAAAATTCCTTTGTTGGGTTGGTTTCACTTAGGTTCAGTTTAGTTAGATTGATTTGACCTTGAAACGTTTCACATTTTGTGTTTAAAGGAAGTTGGAAGGTTGGGTTGGGTTCGCTTAGCTTCAGTTTAGTTAGGTTGGGTAGGTTTAATTTCGGTTGACCTTAAAATATTTTTTTAAACTAAAATAGTAAAGGAGACTGTGGTTTAAGAGATAATTGAAATTAATCTCCGCGCACAATAATTTTTATATCCGTAGATACGTATTTCGGCAGCTAAGCTGCCATCTTCAGTACGCTACCAACTTAAAAGCACTAAAAAATTTCTAAAAACAACCTAATCACACTGACAAAATCATAAAAATAATGTTAGGTTTAACATTTTCATGATTTTGTCAGTGTGATTAGGTTGTTTTTAGACATTTTTTAGTGCTTTTAAGCTGGTAGCGTACTGAAGATGGCAGCTTGGCTGCCGAAATACGTATCTACGGATATAAAAATTATTGTGGGCGTGGAATTTAATCACGGCGTTGCTAAATTACAGACGAGGTGAGAATATGGGCCGTTGTATTTAAATTTTCTGATTTTAATTATTATTATTATTTTTTAAGTTTTAAGATTTCTTGTTTCAATCTCCTCTCTTCTTTTTTATGTATTGTAAAATTCTTTTCTTGGATTGGCTTCACTTAAGTTCAATTCAGTCGGTTTGGGATCACCGTGATATTTTTTTAATTTTAAAATGTGTTTAAATTTTTAACGATTTTTACTTTATTCATTTTTTAAATATTTAATTTTTAACATTTTTTCTTTCAATCTTCTACATTTTTTTTTCAAATTTCCTCAAGATGTTTTAATTTTTATCACTTTTTATTTATTTGATCTAATTTTGCCCTCCCTTAAACAAAATCCCGGCTACGCCCGTGCATAGAAGTATGTATTTAACTCCATCCAGGATGGTGATATGAGATTCTTTAAATAACTAAGGCGGGTTAAAGAAACAAAGAAAGAATAAGTGATAAAGATAAAGCCGCTAAAAGAGGAGATTTTTAAGAGAACCTGGCTGCAAAATAACAAAGAAGGTGCGTAAGGCTCAAAGAAAAGAAATAGAGGACAGCTTAGATGTACTTAAGAGACAGAACCGTTCGGAGAAAAGTGCCACTTTCAGCAATTGAAATAAAATAATGGGTAAGGATGTTTTTTGCAATTAAAAAACATGCTCGCCCTTGAAATCGCCTTACCCCAACAATTAACAACTAATTAAATAAGTATGAACTGACCAGCACATTGAGTGTTTGTTTGAGGCGTTCATAAGGATCCAGTCCTTTCTTCTCCCTGACAAGCAAGTAGATTCTTCTGACGCCAGGACATGTTCTCAGCAATTTTTCTATAATAAGTTTCCCCAAGAATCCAGTACCACCAGTAAGAAAAATAGTCTTTCCATTGAAATATTCTTGAATTTTGCTGTTCTCTTCTTTCAGAATGAGCGTGTTCTGGGACATTTTCAGTCGAATGTCTCTAGTGCTAATGATTGTTCTTGTACAATGCAATGTTGTTAAATGATAACACAGCTCCAGCGAATTTAAATAGAATAGTCTTATTTACATACGTTTCACGTGGTTCTTATTCTCAAATTGCAAGGTAATGAGAAGGATTAATTAAGGAGAAAACAGAAAATATTTTATATTCAAATGTTTTTGTGTAACACACACTTTTGATAACGCTAATCATTACCTGTGATCAGTTATCATTCAGGTTCTTTCAAAAAAATAATTCTTTTTATTCGGAGAAAAATGATAAACTTTTTATTTTTATGACACATTAATTGACAACAACAAACTTTTTTTTCTAAGTTAACTATTAGAATAATTATACATATTCGTGTCTTAACAAATGTCATTTTCTTTACACGATTTATCCCGGTTTCTAGAAACTTTTATCATTAGATAAATAATTAAAAATTCCTGTCTCTAATATGCGTTTACTCTGCGAATTCGAGTTGATGCTCAAGGATACGGTTTGTGTAAAAGTGTGAAAGAGAGCGAATGCGTTTCAGTGCTTATAAGAGCGAGAGAAAAAAACAATTCGAGTGCTCCGAACGTCAACTTACTGGAAACTACTCGGAAAGTCGATCTTATATTTTATTTGAAATTTTAATTAAGTTTGATTGCTACGGGTGGAATTTAATCTGATTTATTTTAATATAAATTTTCCCAGTAGATAATGAATTGGAAATTTTGTAGTCATAACAATAATAATTAAAAATAAAACGTTTTTAAACATTAAGCGGAGAGTATTCGAATTTAGAAACTGCATTTAATCTTTCACTATCAATCAATAGTGAAACGTAGAGTACCTTTTCCAATTTGAATACTCTCCGTTTAAAGTTTAAAAACCTTTTATTTACAGTTTTCATCAGACGAAAGTCGACTTCAATTAATAATAATTATTAAGATCGCAGTACCTGCAGAAACCGTGCGACTATGTTCCCTCTTTCCCTACCGTG
Organism: Prosopocoilus inquinatus; assembly: GCA_036172665.1. Taxonomy (NCBI): domain Eukaryota; kingdom Metazoa; phylum Arthropoda; class Insecta; order Coleoptera; family Lucanidae; genus Prosopocoilus; species Prosopocoilus inquinatus. Next base: position 25,806,576 of record CM069876.1, on the reverse strand, counting down.
CCAAATTAATTAAATTATTTAGTTTTTAGTTTTTTTAATGTAAACATTCAGGCATCACGGCTTGAGCAAATGCAAAATTAAATAGTTATCTACTTAACCATTCAACCATGCGGTTGTTTTTGCCACAGCACTTTAACCCCTTAGAAAACTCATTCAGGGCAACATGAGTGAGTGTGTGTGTGAGTTTGTACACGCGATGGAAAGCAGCTTCGATCCCCAGAGTCTTATCGAAAACTTCCAGGGCATCCCAGAGCCTCTGTTACTACGTTTCGTCTGATAAGGTATTGTAATTGTTACTTTGTATATAATGTAATATTTTCTTTTCAAAGCAAAAGTCTGGCTTTCAAAATTGTTTTTAACTCATTTAAAGCATGCTACATGCTTCAATAGAAAATTGCAGATTAGTGTTGGGATTTTTCTTATTTATTCTACTTTTTCCAAAGAAAGCAAAATCTAAATAAAGGCCCCGAATAATGAGCTCCAAAATCTAAAATATAGCAACCGTTTAAGCTAAAAATATATGGAGTATGAAGCACTGAGCGTGCCAGAACGCCGAGCGTGCTGTACTCCCATTGGTTTGTGCTCGTTACGTTAGATTAGTTCTATGATTATTATGACTATATCCGTATTACATGTTTGTAGTCTGAGGAAATAAATTGATTGATTGATTGAGAGAGTGACAACTAGTCAGCGGAAGTTTCGTTCCCGGTCATGCGCAATGGTGTTAGGTGCGATCCAAGTAGTGATTGCTTAATCCAAAAGGAACGTTTGCTGCACTATTTGAATTAGCCAATCACTATTTATATCGCAGCTAACGCCAACGCCCATCGTCTGTCCGCGAACGTTACCTAACATTAGATGGTATCGCTTTGGTTAGTTTTAAAAAATTTGTTGGAGATTGATAAATGATCACGGCCGATTCAAGCGTGTTAGCCATGAAAACATAAGTGTGCTATAAACAGTTGTTGAAACAAATTGTACTTGAAGTGTTTGTATTTTTCCTGCATTGAATATATTATTGACAGTATATCAGAAGTTTCCTTGCTGGACTCATCAAAATTTGTTTGCAGTTTTGTGTTTTGAATGTAATGCGATCGTCACTTATTTACGAATTATTGTTTTAAAGTTTGAAGTTCGTTCCACAGATTCGTTCTCAAACATTTCCTTCCCTTCATTTGAATGTTTTCTTGCGATCGTCATTTGTTTCCATCTTCGAATATTTCTGTCACTTTCTGATTTTTTTTTGGTGTTTTTGTCGTTATCCGTTATTGTTGAAAAGAAAACGTCGTCCTTTTGAATTAATAATTTGTTTTTTTTTGTTTATCTCCTAAAATTATTTTGTTTCCTGTCGTATTTCTTTGTGGTTTTCCGCGGTGAAATTTACGATCGTCATTTGTTTTTTCCTTTTCTAAATTAATTAGTCAAGTTTCTTTGCACTTCTTTTTCCTCCGCGAATAATTAGTCGTAATTTGTTTTTCCTGCTTTTTTCAAAAATTTTCATTTCGTTAGTAGCTATAACAGTAGAAGTTTTTATGATGAAGTTCGATTGTGTTGTTAAATTACTGGTAATTTATAATACTACGCTTATCATACGTCCCGGTTTCAGGCATTGGTCCGAACGTCCTGGCCGGTTTGGTATTTTGTCCCGGTTAACGATTGTATAAACTTAAAATGATACGCCCGGTACGTCGCACGGCACGACAGGAACGCGTCATTTAATTCAGATTTGAAATGGAAAGTTGTTTAATTTAAAATATAAATGATACAAAAAATAATTAAAATAATTTAATTTTCTGCCTCAGCGGACTTTCGGTACTTTGGGTACCTTATCTATTCTTTTTCTATTCTGTTTCTTTTTAATAATCTATAACATTTTTTGGTAATGGCCTACCCGGCTAGCAGAGTGACGTGAAAAGGGTGTTACATAGCCGTCATCTTTGTCATCCAAAAGACGTCTGGGCGAAGTCTTAATTAATTTATAAGTCGAGCCATTTCACGTCATGTAGATAACGTACCTTTGACGTTAATTGTGACGTATAATGCCGTGATAATGACGACGAAGTAACGTGTTTCGCCCCCACGTTTCAGCCACATTTATGTAGGGGTATTTCTTGTTCACAATTAATTTAATTTAACAATTTCAATATTAATTTTGGTATAATTGGCTTCAGAAATATTCAAAATATTTATTTACACTTTTTGTTTAGTCCCAAAAATGTTTTAAAACTAATAATTTTCAGAAACAAACATAGTAACATTTTATCACTTTCTACTGACGTGTTAATGACGTCACTATTATGACGTTATTAATACCTGTCATATGACTCGTCGTATTGACGTTACTTTTGGGATAAATGACGTCAATGATGTAATACAACCTAAAAATGACGTAATTCCGACGTCATCCTGCTATCTGGGTAATGTGTTTATCTTCGCCCTATCCTGTTTCCCACTCCTGTCCCGGTTTAAAGCTTCATGATTATGGTAAGCCTAACCAATACCAGTTACTTTACCGGTAATATTATCATAACCATACCGCAACAATACCATTTACGGCTCAAGTAGCGACATCTCTGCCAGTAATTAATTAGTTTTTACTGAAAATGTGATATTTACTCAATTTTCTCATTAATTTGATGTCGGATACATCTTACATTTTTGGCTTTTGTTAGAAAATAAGTTTTCCAATATTTAAAATTATATATTTCCACTAAATAACTTCATGTCGAAACGAAAATTATTTTAGGTTATGAATGGTTATGAAGTATTTATTTCCTTTTGTTAGTTTTGCACCGGTGGAATCACGGAGTGCACCCACAATGCACCCGGTGCATTGCCCAGGTGCCTACATTTACCTAGGAAATAAAAAAATTTTCAAAATGACACCAAATATAATAGGTGAATTCTCGTCATACTTGACTCTGTAATCAGTATTAACCCAGTATGTTAACCCCCACCATTTGACAGTTATAACTTTTGCAGTGATGGCGAAAATGCTGCCGGTACGAAACGGTAATAACTGAGGTGTAATTCTAAAAGAAGATGATTTTAGAAAATTAATACCAATAATTTAGGAATTATTTTTATAAATGATTTCAAATAAGTTCAAATTTACATTTTTATTACTTTATTTTATACAGTAGGGATTGATAGTTCCGTTTTTCAGTTACCAGTATTCGTTGCCGACCTCGCGACCTAGGTAACAAATTTCTGTTACCGAGTAACAGCAGTGACGTATTCGATGACATCAAAAAGCATTACTCTGGCATGGGCAAAATGACAAAAGTAAACGGTTTCAGTTACCGGTTATAACAAGTAGCTGGCGAAAATTCTCCTAATATATCTTGTACCGATTATCGCTAGATAATTATTTTATAACGTTAATTTCAAAAACTTACTCGTTTTGCTCAAATTTTAGGCTATAAAGCTTTCGCTTAAACTTAAAGGTTTACTATTCAGTTATTCATCACACACTATGAAACATTAAACCCTGTAAACCATCTGAAAACAATTAAATCATATCCAGAAAAGGATATTTCTCGTTCGATTTGCGCGGGAAATTTTTGAATGCACCCGGTACATTCTTATATGCACCCTGGTGAATGCACCCATATGGGTGCTTTCAATGCACCGGGTTCATTCCCCGGCCCATCTCTAGTATTTACGTAACAAATAAATGTTATCTTACCGGTAACATTGGTAATTTCCCATAAGGTAACGTACTAATTATCGACTTACACTAAAGTTCGTATTAGTCTTGAATGTTCCTTATTATTTCTTTTAATTTTATGTCTACAATTAGACATTTATTTATTTTTCTAATTTAGTCAAGAATTTTCTCATTTGTAGTGGGTTTCTCGATTATCTAAATAGTTTTTCCTTCTTTTTTTAATTGCTTTTTGTAATTTTCAGAAATCAGATAGTGATTATAATTTCTTTGAAAATTTTAATTATTCCACTTTGGTTGCGTTTCTGGGTCTTTAAAAATGTTCTAGTGTTTTTAGGTTTTTTTCTTTTGTTTCTGATTGTTTACACTTTTCTGTCATTCTCGCAAAATTTGCTTAGTTAAACGAATCAATCAAATAGATATCCCGTAACGCGGCGATGAAAAATCGCCTAGCAATGAATCCAGCTTTACACATTAATGAGTTTTTACAATTTTTTCTTTTGTGTGAAATTATCGCTAGACTTATCAACTTTCTCCCAACTATGTTGGCGTCACTGGCGCCTTGTGTCTTTTAAGTTGTCTAAACTTTTGAAAAATTTGACAGGTGTTCAAGCAACGGAATAGGGAGGTAAAATGCCTTCGAAAGTAAAGGATTCTCGTCGAAAGGTAAGGTTTTAATGCATTTCTTATTACATATTTATTACGGTTACTTTAGGCAAATAGCTTTTTACTAGGCAAATGTTGTTTGCCAGAGCAAATAGCTTTCCAAGGCTCGTTTTTATTTCAACGCTTTTTTGCATTAACTATGGCAAACAGTATTCTATATCAGTTCAGTTCAATGAAAATATTTAAGTTCAAATACGTCCATGTTATCATTGAAGACATGATGTCAGATTTTTGTGAATTATCTACAATGTATCATCGTAATCATAAAAACCGACTACAGCGAAGTAAAATAGCCCATAGCCACATCCATTTTCAAAAATTTTAGTTGTATAACATTGATCTTGACAGCAATTGCCACTTATTTACCCTGTGTGCAACTGTACGGGTACTAGCAGCTAATTTAGTTTTATACTTGCAATTGCTTAAATACTGATTCTGTCTGCAATCGCTTTTGAATTGTCAGCTTCTGAGCTGCATTTTTATTAGGCTTATTACTAACAAAAGCTAATTTTGAAGCACGTTTCAGTCAACAACTGTTTTAAGTTTAGTCGGTTTTTCAGATTATGATTTTAAGTAAGTATAAATATTCAGTTTTACTGGTTATTTATTCTTATAAATATTTGTAAGTCCATCTGCCAATAAAAGTCATGTGAATTCTAAAAAACAGTAAAATAGAGTATTTTCAAAAAACTAAAAAGCAGGTGCAAGTATACAGCACGTTAACAAAGAAATTCAATTTTGAAACTTGATGTATTTATTTTGTTCAATGTAAAATGCTCAACGAGAATAAGTTAATATTATTGTTTTGAATCTATTTAGGTGGCTTGTGATTTTTTCTTATATTTGCCTATATCACATGTTCAGTTCAAATTGACTCTTCCAATTTTGCTGTTGTAGATTCCAGCAAACCCTTTGCTGTTTGAAGAAAATAGAAGGAAAACATTCCAGACATGGGTATTCAGTGATGACAAAAAGTGTAATCCAGCAAAAGTAAGTTTTTCCTTGAATTATACAGTATTAAATCCCCCTGAAATTATTTGATCCTGAAGAAATGAAGTAATATTTATAATAATAAACATTCAGCTGAATTTTCTACAAAATACAATATTTTTCAATTACGTAATTGTTCAATGTCGGATAAATTGTTAACGACTTTATACAGTAAATATCAATATTATGAGGTAAGGAGGGAGTGGTAGGTTTCTTTCATTTAGATTCAGATCAAGGTTAAGCTGCTGACCATTCTATTATTTTCTGTAAGTTTGAAATCCTTCCGTAAGGATGATGAAAAGAAATAAATCATTAGTTTCTTCAAATTAATCTTTTTCTAGAATTGTATATTTCTGAATAGTTACATAAATAAAATGTAAATATGAGTTACATTTACAATAAGAATTTGGGTGGTTTAAAATGCTTGAGTTCAAATTTCACATGCGTGAGGCATTCACTGAGGGTTACTTTTCTGTTTAAAGTACTTTTACATACAACATTCAAATTGAAATTTTTTTCCTTGGAAGAGGATTTCTTTGTGTTAATGCTATAATAGTTTTATTTGATTTTCAGTTAGCAGAAGCAGGATTTTATTTCAAAGAGAGTCCCGATGTTGTCCAGTGTTTCCTTTGCGACAAAACATTGGACGGATGGGAAGAAAACGATGATCCTTGGTCTGAGCACCTAAGTCACGCGTCTCATTGCGCATTTGCAAAGCTTCAGAAAGCTGAAAAGTCCTTGACAGTGTATCAGCTTTTTGAAATTCAAGTAGAATTATTTACTAAAACTGTCGAAGAGGAAATATCTCAAAGGGAGGCAGAATATGTATCAAGAAGCAGAGAATTTAGGAAATCACTGATGCAAGTTAAAAAAAGAAAAAATTGACTATTTTATTATTTTTGTTTTTATATATTTAGAATGTTGTAAAAAATATCTTACACAGGCTATCCTTTAAAGCCAGGTGGCCACTGGGAGTGAAGCTATGCCAAGTAGAGCGAAGCAAAGTTTTTTGGAAATTAGTTCCTATGTAACCTTATGTATTCGAGGCAATTAAAAGCTATGCGAAGTGAAGTTTGGCTAACGAACGTTGGAGCAAGTCTTAGTTTTGCTTGGCTTAGCTTCCTTCGCAGTGGCCGCCCAGCTTAAATGTCTAAAGTTTCAGACAAGTTTTCCTCTAAAGGTACTTCACACTTTTAACGCCGATTTTGTTACAATGTTACCTTGTCTCAGACTTTTAAGTTGTTCAAATGACGAAATTAAGTGCAATGGGAAGTTTACACTATTAGCAATGTTGGTATCTCAACCAAGTGCAGAAAGACTATCTGAAGCTTTCAAGGCTTTTAGGGGATTACAAGGATTAAGTAATATTCAGATTGTTTGTGTCTAAACGTTTACTTTAATTTTCAATATGTATATACAGTATTTTTTATATTCACTTTAGGAAATAAAATATTGATTTATCATCTACTCTGTTTCTGTTTTACTTTACACCCACTAAATAAGTTATAAGAAAAATAATACGTTACAAAAAATCAAACTTCTCATACCAATATCCAATTCCGCTAGTAAGAAGTTTCCAATTATTAGTTTATTAATTCTGGATGCTACTAAAACTTATGAGGTTCCTTGTGTTACCGAAGATATTGTTGGTCTACATGAGAAGGTGGCCAAGTGCTAAATTTTTACATTTTTTAGTTTTGAATGCCCATGTACCTTACATTCAATCTTTTTTAATTTAAAATACATATTCTAGAAAACTCCATTGTTCATAAAATTCAATATAAATTAATCTGACGTAAAATAATTGATTTTATAATCAAGCAAATATTAAAATTCTAACTCAAAGCTACTATCTGTGGACTTGGTCACCTTCTCTTGTACACCGACGATAAGATTTGTGTAGGTTTAAATAGAATTAATATAATTAATATGATACCTGAATACATTTGTTTATTGATTTTATTGAAATTTATATATTGCTTAATTTTAGGAAATGGTTTTGGATTTGGGACGTATTTGTTTCATGGAAAGAGATTACTTACTGTCTTACTGAACGGTTTCTTACAAAGCTTAGTGGAAGTGATAATCGTGCATTCTTTTTCACATTATCTTATCAATGAAAGATAATTATAAGATTGATTTTTAGATTTTAAAAAAATATATGACATTTCGTCGTTAAAATACAAATAGAGGCCTTTCTTGTTGTGCAAAATGAATTTAATAACTCTTTTGTTCGTTGTTTGCGTGACAACGTGTTCAGCTAATGGTGAGGACAATTTACACATACATAGCAAGTCAGTTTACTATATAAAGCGAAAATTCCTGTTTCTATAATTAGTTTAATTGTCTGTAGGAATATGATGGGGCAAATAAACTTAAAATAGGTACAAAATGTCGGGTCTAAATTGTTTTACCAAAAACCTCTTAAAGAGTACATAAAAATTCTAGAATTAATGTGAATGTAATTTCAGCTTTAAGATGTTACACTTGCACTACCACAGAAGAAGATGCAGATCAAAGCTGCATAGACAATCCTGATGCTGTAACAGCCGGCTCTGCTATCACAAATTGCAACAAAAAATACTGTACGTCAATGAGAGTAGAGTATTTGGTAAGCAAAATGTTTTATCGCAGCATGTTTTAAAATGTCTTGTTTGCTTTATGTGAATATACAGGATCCAAAAAATGTTGTACAATCCATGTATCGCAGTTGTGAAGAAAATCCCACACACATGAACGAAGTTCTGGAAGACGGCACATTTCGTATTTATTTCAGAGCTTGTCAAGAAGACCTTTGCAATGATGGTTCTGGAAAGGATACAAATTCGGGAGGTATTAACAGAGATATCGGAGAACCCATGGTTATAACAGTGCCTGGAATAGGGGCAAGTTCTACTGTTATGATGTCTACATTTCTTATCTTACTTTCTCAAACTTTCCTGCTATTACATGTATTATTGAAATAATAAAATTGTATTCGCTAGACTGACAGAAAATATGTGACTTAGTTCCAGTTTTACAAATGGGGCTCAAGTTTGAGCTAAGGGTTTAAGCCTCAGCTCAAAGTTGAACTCCATTTGTAAAACTGGACCTTAATGAACAGGCTTGCTTAAAATATTTATTGTAACTTTTTTGTATTGTAATTGTAATATATATTTTTTGCGTTAGTTTAAAAAGCCCATTTCTGTTTCTTTTGTATTTTTTGATAAAGTTTCCATTAGGACGGTGTTCAGCCTTCCAGCAATCTCAACTCCCAATTTTAAACTTTCTGCTAGTGTTGAGGGATGTAAAGAACCTCCACCTGTTTGCAACACTGCAGTGAATTTATCACTGGACACTGCAACAACTACTGCACCCTGAGAACATTGTTCTTCTGCACTGGTAGGATCAATCACACATTGATTTCCTATTTTGCAAAGGGTAACCTAGAAGAAAACATTTAGAACTCAGTAAAAATTATAATATATCAAAGCATAACTGAGTGAAAATTATACAGGCAGTTAATGAAAAGAGAATGTTTGGAAATTTGCTTAACTGTATCTAAATACCTACTAATACAACATGGAAAGATACTAAAGGTTAAATTTGATTACCATTTTCTCTGTTATTAATATCCAACTATATTCGTACATTAATATAAATTTATGTAATTCAAACTTAAATGAAACTTGGTGTCTTTACCATTAATGGCGCTCCTGAAATATCTAACCGCTCGCAGTCATACAATTCTTCAGAAAAATCCACATTTACTGTATTACCATCAAGAGTTGCAGATCTTACATGTGGTACTCTAGTGTCCCAGAGAGCTGCCTTGACAGCTATCGAGATGGCATCATATAAGTTTCCTCCGCACTCTAGCAGCTGAAATTTAATTATTTCTACAATAAATTAGGTGTAACATCAAATCAATTAATGTTGTTACTTATCTTACTTTAATAAGTTCTGTGAACGTAAATCCAAATAAAAATTACATCAAAACATAAGTCCGTTTATTTTTGACTCAAAACTTTTCCTTCTGCAGCTGTATTGAACACTTTAAATTTAAGAAAAATGTCAAAATAAGCTGAATGAAAAAAATTGAAAATCAATAGAAAACAATAAATTAAAAAATAATGATATTTGGAATATGTACAGTGAACAGTAGCCGTGACTCATTTTTGCAAGACAATTTAATAACTCCATTTCTATTGGATTTGAAAACGTGAATTCAAAGGCAAATTAATTTATGTTTAATCTTGTCATAATACTTTTTCTTTAATGAGGCAATGAAATAATTTTAAAGAAGTGTAAATATCTGTAACCAATAGCCTTCACACAGTCCTTCAATCTCAGTGGACACTTATCAGTAGTATTCAACATATACGGAAAGGCCTAGCCAAAGAACTGTCTCAGATTGTTAATGTCAATACTTAGATGTCTCTTGTGCGGGGTATCTTCCCCAATTTCTGACGGAATGAAGCTGGCGGTTGCTGGAAGGCCAATTAGCATGAGAAATATCTGAAATGGTTCCCGGCTTGATTTTACCACACATTTGCCTCCTTTGCGGTAGATGCAAAAAATATTTGTTGCTTTTTGTAATGGATACTTTCACAGTGCAAACCAATTATACATACTTATTTTAGACCCCACGTTGGGCGCCAATCTTTATAATATTGTGCTCTGATGAAGACTCAATAAACTACTTTTCGTCCACGTTTGGCACCAAATTTATATTCTATTTTAGCACACATCTTGAGAGACCAAATTTATAGAAGCCCTACGTTGGGCCCAGTAATTTAAGTAGTGTACATTATATGGAGAAGACACTGAGTTACTTTCCTATTTTTTTCTCTGATTCTGTATCTTTTTTCCTTAAAGTAAATTTTATTCGCAGTCACGAATCTTTGTGTCTCTTAGGCCAGAATCTTTCTGTTTCTTTCGTTCTACTGAATCTTAGTGGATCAGCTTCAAATCGATTCGTCTTGATTTCGATTATTTTAGTATTTTACGTGTTTTGTGTTAACAGTTAATGTTTATTTATTTCAACGTTTGCCATAATCTCAGTTGCGCTCGCACGGTACCTCTTTAAATTTGAAAGAAAAGAACATTGATATATTATTGTGGTAGCAACTATCTTTCGCAAATTTGCTATCGTTTATAATTTGCGATTAAGAACTTAGAATTTAAAGTTTACGTACGTGGACATTACTTTTAACAAATATGTCAGCTTTTACAGTACGATAATCGAATGTACTGTCGTTTTATGTTCATTTGATAAAAGTAAATGAAATGTAATGCCGTTTTAATTCGATTGGTTAGTATCGAGCCGTTAATGTCGGAAGTACTTGCAGAATTCTTTTCATTCTGTTTCGTTCATTAACTTCTCAAGCCACTTCAATTCTTTACCTTCCACGTGAATGATGGGATTGATTTCTTATGGAACTGTTGGAGGTATTTGCAAACTTCTTTCCATTCTGCTAACTTCGTCGGGAGTCACTCTATCTTCCACGTGAATCTCCGTACTTTCTTTGCTTTTTCAATAAGATATAAAGGCCTGAGTGCAATAACCAGTAAGTCCACTTAAACAAAATGTCCAGGAAAAGCAAAAAACTAATCACAAGCTAAGTGTGATTTTCATGATTTTTGTTAATGATCTGTGTTGATGCAGTCGGATGTTTACTGACGATCTGAACCTCATAATCAAAACATGCAAAAGATACTGAAAAAGCAACGGACTTTCCCAGTCATTACCCAATTTTGAATATTATCAATATTCAAACTTGCGTATTATCATTTAAACTTAGTTCTTGCAGAAGGTGATGCAAAATTTTATGCTGAGCAAGGAGTTATTGGTATAACTCAAAAATGGCCAAAATTGGACTTGTCCTGTTATTGCATGTACAACTGTGGTATGCAGAAGTTTTGTTTTTACTGATATTCCTTTCTGGTTAATGGTTTTGCTTATGCAGTTCACCTCTATGTTGAACAATTATTACTCTTTAATGGCTTCGGAATCGACAATTATCAAGAAAATGAAATTTTTAACCTTTTTCGCCCTGGTAACATCACAGCCATATGCTGCTTGTCAAAATTAAAATAATACGAAATTAAACAAATCAAAAAGTAATGACTTAATTTAACATTTTTCATGCGGTTTCTAAATGAAAACCAAAAAAAGACTAAAAATAATTCTGTATTTATACTGTCTTACCAAAATGTCTACATAAAGTTTCCAACATTTTCTGCCTTTCAAAATGCATAGTTTCGAAGAATCAAAGGCATTACTGGATCTGTATGCTGCAGATAAACTGTTGGCAATTTCGGTGGCTAAATTTTCTCCACCACGACCTTCGAAGTCTGGAGTTGCATTTGCTGAACTGAAAATTTAGATTTTCAATTAAATTGTGATTATAAGTAGTTTTACATGAAAAATTAAATCAGATTTAGTAAGAACTGCTGCTACTGCTTCAATTTTATGACACTATCTAAAACTAAAAGTGTGGTGGAAGACATAAAAGCAATTGTTTGTGTAATGTTATTGAAATTGAAGGGTCTAAGGCAAAAACTACCCTGTGGTGCAGCTATTATGGGGCAGTTCGGTGCGAAGCACCCGGGCCCCCTAGTGTTTAGGTTCCCCCGAATTATCCATTTCCACGAAATAATGTATATTTTTTTTCATTTTAGCAATATATGACATAAATATAAATAAGCCTTCAAAGAATTTTTGCATTTTCAAATACAAAGTAAAATTGAATTAGCCCCCTAATTAAGCGCAATCAACTAAGCAAAGTTAATCATCTACTGCTCAGCCAGTCAGGAGAAAAATATTGATTTTATGGCCTGCTTTAACTAAGAATTTAATTGAAGACATATTATTTAAACGATTGATTTGCAGTTCAATTAACAATCAATATTCTATGATCATATTGTATGCTTTAGTGAGAGCTCCCATGAAATACATCACTGAAATTACCGAAGTTACTTTTTGTAGAAACAATTTGAAGCACCATTTAATGGCATTTGATAAAATTTACATGCTCCAGAATCGAAAAAACGAAACCCGTACTTTTTTGTTCGTCTTTTTTAAGTTATTTTGACAAATACAGATTATTCAAGTTTATGAAAAATTGATTTGATGATGATAATTTTTATTAATCCCGCAGAAGATATACATATAAAGATAAAGCATAAGAATTTGTTACAATTAAGATTAAGATTAGGGATTTATTACGCCAAGAGCAGTAGAGTTTTTTAATTGCAGTGAATCCCTCGAGAAGCCTCTGTTCAGCTGCTTCATCCCTGTTTGGGGCTTTATCAGCAGAAGCGTAGCTCAAGAGTTCCACTACAAACCAAAATGATTCGACCAAATTTAATCGCATTAACTCCATATTTTTATCCGTGTAGGGAAGATTTTGAAGATTGTTTTACTAGCTTTTTTATTTTCAATTTCACAATTTTTGAACACACAGTATATTTGTATAAAATTTAACATAGTACGAAAAGCTACCTACCAGTCGATAAAAAATTCCAGTTTCCCTTCACTTGGACGGTCTATACAGGGTACATCAACTTCTATTTTAACAGAAACTAATACGTCAGTGTTTGCTAACCGTAATCTTGCAGACCCGAATGCGTGTGCAATTATACTTGTTTCTAACTCCATGGGCCTGTAATCCTCTCTTCCTCGACCATCAATTCTAAAATTTTCCTGAAAAAATTTTTATACATACTTAAGTCTTTTCGCAGTAGAGCATTGTTACTTCAACGCCGTGTAAAATAAAGGTTTTTTCAGCTTCACACAGTGTCATTGTTAAAATTAAATTGTTTACGTTATTTTACAAGATACTTTCAAATGTTAGTAAGTAAGGTTATGTCTTGATTTTACATAACCTAGAAATAAAAAGTAGAGGGAACATGGTCGCCAACATTAGATATTACATGTTATTTCTTATTTCCTTTATTTTTTCTACATATCTTCAACGGTTATATTCAGCAAACATAAATGGTTGCCGGTATTTCGAGAGCTATGCGCAACATATTGCAAACTGCAAAGATCGTCATGTTTTGTGTTTGGAGCCAGTCTTTGTTTGGACCATGGTATTCCGGTGTAAATACACTTAATGTTGGTACTCACTGTTGGCAGCATAGTTATATTTTTTGAATTTGAAACTAATTTACTGAATTAAATTTATTATTGTATTGTATATTGAATTTAATCTTTTTATTTTCAATATAATTTATTTTTTTAGTATTAATTAAATCGTAATTATGTCACCTTCAATTATTATTGAAGAGTTCTGTAACGAACCCCTGATTTCGTTGCTATAGCAACGACTGTCCATACGTTATAAACATTTAAATTACTCTAATAAATCAAATGCTCCTGTATTTGATTATCTTTATATGTCAGACAGGGTTTTACTTATTTTACAGAAACTATTATTACGATGACGGACGATCCGGCGTTAGAAGGCGCAGTGGAGGAACTGAAGCTGCAAGCCATCATAGGATTTGACGGTAATTGCTGCACCTGTTTTGGCTCTGAAGGATAATCATGTGTTTCTGATCAGGTAATATACCCAGAGGTTTTCATGTCCATCCAGATGGGGTCCATGTTGTCTATCCATTGGGAAATAAGGTGACAGTCGTGGATTGGTTTACCAAAAAACAACAATTCTTATCAGGTCATACCAATACCATTTCATCCATTAGCCTTTCTTCAAGCGGGAAATATATAGCTTCAGGACAAATTAATCATATTGGATTTAAGGTATGTTTTTTTTTCTAAAAATTAACTAAATCAGTAATAGCAATGGTATTAGTATTTACTTTGTATGTAATTTAACTTTTTAAAGGTCATTATGCAAAATAGTAAAACATTTGTATTTGCAATTTTGGCGACATTGTTTTCTTGTCGCTCTTTATTTTGGCCAGGGACGCATTAAGATACGAGAGCGAGCGAAAGGGCACGTGATGAACAATTTTGATTTTATTGGGACGACAAAGTTTATGAAGTTAATTAAAATATTTTCTTTATGTTCCTGCGTATTATATTACTTGGGTTCCTCTCAAATTCGGTGGCAATATAGTTCAGAAAGTTCCTTTCAAATGCTAAAAATCCTAAAAAATTTGCAGAGAATTTTGCTAATAATAAAGCTGCAATTATAAAAAGAAATTCTAATTTAAAAGCAACGGAGTGTTCTCTTGTATCATGATTAAGATTTTGATTAATAAAAAAGAAGCAATATAGCTTTGTACCAATGTCATGAGTAAAGCCGGTCTCAGACGACTTGGCTAATATACCAATATTGGTATACTTGCCAAATGTACCAGCTCATAAAGGCCTTTTTACGCAAAGGCAGTCAGACGACGTGTACAATTTTTATTAAAATACGCCAGCGAATTTATACAATGTTGGCGGAATAGATAGAAGATTGCTCACCATCATAGATAGCGGTCATTTTGAAAATGTTGTCGCTTGTGTAGCTTTTTCGGTTTTTATATTTCGAATGTTCGGTGCACCATATTACACTTTACCTTTTCTATCAATACAGAATGAATATAGTTGCAAAGCAATACACAATTGTATTAACAACTCGTGTGAGCGTAATCACAAGTATGAACTTGTCAAGTGATCCCTTTGACTTGTGCCATTTTTACCGACAGACGATGAGAAATTGACCAGTACTGACCAGTGACAAATAATTGCATAAGTAAACCACTCACACGGCATGGCAAGTATACGCCATTAACAAATATTGGCCAAGTACACTAGTCGTCTGAGTCCGGCTTAAGAGCATGAATGACCGTTGGTGTAAGAAGTAATCATGGAATCAGGGCCGGATCTAGGGATTTCGATGCCTCGGGTTAAACAATTTTTTTAATACGATGATATAATGTATGCTATCAAACTATTATTACTAACTTTGTTTATGCAAGCGACATCTTCGGTTAAATTAGCAAACAAGTAGAAGTAGTATTTTTCACGATGATTGCAATTGTTTACGAGATAAGGATGAAAAGAAATGGAACAGCCTGTATATTATTTTACCAATCGGTAGACAATAAAATTCTTAATTAAAAAATAGTCCTTTGTCATTTTATCGTAAATTAATAAAGCAGTACAATAAAAATTGGATTAAATCTCCTAACCACAAAATGTTTTTTTTGTAGTATATACGTATTTTGGCAGCTAAGCTGTCAACTTCAGTAGTTGACTTCTTTGTTTCTTAATCACGAGAGAACTCGTCAATGGCTTTGTGAAAACAATAAAAGAAATTTATTTTTGGTTATCAAAATTGCAGAAAAAATAAAACTCCTAAAGAAAATAAGAGAAACAAATGATGACTACCGCGATAAAAAATTGAAACACATTTGTGGTTATGTAAAGTTACCAAAATAAGGCTTATAAGAATTCGAAAAAGGCAGGTTTACTTCTTCAAAAAATTGTAAAATTTTGCAATGAACTGTACTACATCAAGTGAACAATATAAAAATGAATTTAAGTTTTACGCACTCACACTGCACATGAATGCAAGAAAAAATACGTGACAGTTTTTTTTGATCGATTTTCTTTTGTTACTTTTGTTCGAATAAATTATGGAATTTTCATAGATTCTTTTTCTCATTGCTCGCTTTATTTTTGTGTTTCTTTTTTTTCTGTTGTCGAATTATTATCTTGCAAGACGTTACGCTCCATAAAGTTTCTCCTTTCGTATATATTGCAGTTTTTTAAAATTTATTTTCACATTCCGCCGAAAAATTGTCGATTTTCCTTTGTTCACTGTATGCTTCATGTTTCTATTTTGCTTGTTTGTCCTCTTTTGTTTTTTTTTTACATTCCGCCGGAAAATTGTCCGCCACATTTCGTTTCTTATTCACTGTGTTAGCTTCATGTTTTGATTTTGTCTCTTTGTTCCCTTTTGTTACTTTTTGTCTAAATACATATTGTTTTATAAGGTGTTTTTCTTTTTATAATATGACTTCCAGAGGGCTGTGACTGGCACGCTTAAATCTGCAATATACACAGACAGCACTCTGGACGTCAAATAAAAATAACAAACGCAAGTTATTCCATTGACGTCATTTTTAGTTTCAGTTTTTTTCTTGGCATTTTTTTAAATAACTTTCAAGCAGTTCACTGGTCTTCTTTTGTATTTTTTGATCATCTTTCTTTCCTATGCCGTATTTGTTCTTGCAGTCATTCTTAATTTTTCTGTAATTCTTTTCTATTAGTTTTTTTTTGGCCGGAGATTCATTGATCTTTTGTTTGGCGTTTGCCTTACCATCGTTTTTCCTTTATCTTTTTTGTTTATTCGGTTTTGCTTCTTTTTCTTTTATCGAGTTTATGTTTCATGTCCCATTGATGCTACTTTACTTTCAATTTAATTTCTTGTTCGTTTTCCTGTCATTTTTTTAACGCCCCACGTAATCGTTATTTTTTAATTTCTTCGTTCATCTTTCTCGTTGTAATTTTTATTCCTTCATTCGTTTTTCCTGCAAGTTTTTTTTCGCTTTTCGTTAGTGTTTCGTTCCACTTCGCTGGTTTTCTTTTGTATTTTTTGATCATCTTTTTTTCATATGCCGTTGTATATTTTTTTGCTGTATTTGTTCTTGAATCGCTGATTATTAATTGTTTGTCGTTTACCTTACCATCGTTTTTCCTTCATTTTGTTTGTTTATTCGTTTTTTTTTTCTCTTTTGTCGAGTTTATGTTTCTTCCCTTTCATAACACTACTTGCAATTTAATTTCTTGTTCGTTTGCCTGTCAATTTTTTTGATAACTTTTAAACAGCGCCTCACGTAATCGTTATTTTTTGTTTCTTCATCCATATTTCTCACTGTAATTTTTGTTCATTCATTTGCTCTTTCTACAAGTTTTCTTCGCTTTTCGTTGGTGTTTTTATTTTATTTTTTTATAGAATCGTTGATCTTATTTTGTTTGTCGTTCCTGTGTTTAGTTTATTCCCATTTTGTTTTTTCGACGTATTCCATTGACGCTATCTATATAGCTATCTGTACAGGGTTTATTTTAATATTTTGCACCCTATCTAGAGGCATTATTTTAGGAACTAGAGAAAAACTTTAAATGCCAAAACTGTAAGGTTTTATGCCTTTTAGCTATTAGCTCTTAGAGTTATCAGAAGAAACAAAAAAGCGTATCGCAAATTGGAGAAAAAGTAAATAAATATCAGTATGTGAAGCAAGGTGCACAAGAGCAACTCGCTACAGACGAACGCGAACGTGTTCTTACGAAGTTTGAAAATTTAAATATACATACAAATTTACTGTTTTATTAGAGCTAGAAATAATATAGACTTATAATTTCTGAATTATTATTCATAAAAAATGTCCTAGTGCGGTGCCCCTCAGAATTTGTGCCCGGGCACTTGACCGTCTCGCCCGTTCCCTTATTCGGCCCTGTCTGGCACTCTCATACATTAAATTGATATATGAATATATCGTTTTTTATTCATTTTAATCACAATTTCAGTTAAATGACAAATGGGGCAAATTCTGTAACTTTTTAATAGGCTGTTAAAATTTAGAGGTGCTTAAATTTTATTATTATGATTGATTGTTACCGCAGCACCAATATTTAAGAACCCTTTAAATTTAACGATTTTGTTATGTTAAATTTGACGGACTGTTGTTATGGTAACAACCAATCAAAAAGCTTTATGGAAAAATTTTGTGCAAGTCGTTTTTGATTGCAGTGAAAACCTCGAGCAGCCTCTGGACAGCTGTTTCAGCCCTGCTTGGGGCTTCTTCAGCAGAGACGTAGCTCGACATTTCCACTGCAAACAAAAACGACTTGTCCAATTTATTCGCAATTGCGATGTAAGAGTGATGAACAGATAAAATAGCGACATCTTACTATCGCTTTTTGACCTGACATTGCAGTAGGATAGACAAATTGAAGCGGGATTTGCTCCTAATAAGTCCCCCATGCAAGGCGGCCATGCTTGCTGTCAAAGCATAATGAAAATTTTTAGAAAAATTTTTTGCATAACAACCAATCATAATTTTGTGATTGATTATTACCATAGCAACAGGCCTTTAAATTTAATATACTCTATACAGAATAGGCCCTATTATGGGTAAACTCATTCGACAATGATTTTTAATCAGTCAAGAAGCTTTATAATTGGTTGTTACCATAGCAACAGTCCGTTAAATTTAAATTTAATTAGGAGCAAATCCCGCTTCAATTTGTCTACCCTACTGCAATGTCAGGTCAAAAAGCGATAGTAAGATGTCGCTATTTTATCTGTTAAATTTAACGTAATGTTGCATAACAACCAATCATAAATTTATGTGATTGATTGTTACCATAGCAGCAGGCCTTTAAATTTAATATACTCTTTTAGAAAAATTTTGTGCAAATCGTTTTTGATTGCAGTGAAAACCTCGAGCAGCCTCTGTACAGCTGTTTTAGCCCTGCAAGGGGCTTCTTCAGCAGGGCTGAAACAGCTGTACAGAGGCTGCTCGAGGTTTTCACTGCAACCAAAAACGATTTGCACAAAATTTTTCTAAAATCTTTCATTATGCTTTGACAGCAAGCATGGGCACCTTGCATGGGGGACTTATTAGGAGCAAATTCCGCTTCAATTTGTCTATCCAACTGCAATGTCAGGTCAGAAAGCGATAGTAAGATGTCGCTATTTTATCTGTTCATTAATATACTCTATACAGAATAGGCCCTATTATGGGTACTCTTTCGACAATGATTTCTAAGGATAATAATACAAATTTTTAGGCGAAAGTAATTTTATGGGATTTTAAGACTTGTTCCCTAATAGCAATGCACGAATTACATAAAGTAAGAATCGAAGCCGTAGCATTTTCTTTAAACGACAAATATTTAATTTCATTGGGAGGCCGAGATTGTGGTTCAGTAATAGTTTGGGATATAGAAACGAAGCAGCCCTTGTGTGGAAATGCTGCAAGTAGAGGAGTGCAAGGGAACGCTATAGTCCTTTGCACGACAAACAGGCGCGAGGCTTGCTTTCTAACCGGGGGCGATGGAACACTCATGATCTGGAAGATTGATAGAGCTGGTCGAAACGTTCGTGGCATTGACGTTTCTCTTTCGAAGCTGAAACGAATAGTACTATGTTTGGCACTTAATAAACGCGACGAAATTTGTTACTGCGGAACAACCACTGGAGATGTTCTGAAGATACGTTTGAATTTTCATCACGATGTCGATGTGTTGGATCCAGTGAAGAGACCAGTGATGCTAGGATGTTTCGCTAAAATTAGTCACGTTAATTTACCCCGAGGTGTCGTTGATTTATACAGTCGAGGTAAAATTATTAAAATTTTGATTGCAGTGGATTTCCAGAGCATCAGCCCTATTTGGGGCGTCTTCAGCAAAGGTGTAGCTCGAGAACTCCACTGCAATCTAACTGACCTGTCCCAGTTATCTCGGAATATTTCATGACTTGTAGGTGTCCGTGCTATATTGTTGTTGGCAAGTGGAGATCTAATTGTTGGTGCAGGGGATGGTACCATCGATTTAGTTAAAGAAAAACCTATCAACATAGCACCGCCATCTACTCCAGCTTATAAATTGCCATCAATTCCAGAGTTATTAGTTGTAAGGAGAATTATAATCAACGTTTCATTTATTTTTCAAATGTTTCCTTTCAGCTAAAATCGACGAAAGTTAAAGGTGGTGTTACATCGCTAGTTTTTTTCGATGCAGAGACGCTCTTGGCTGGTACTGAAATGTGCGAATTGTATTCGATTAATATAGACACATTTGACACACAACTTTTAATTACTTGTCATACATCAACTATTTACGATGTGGCATTTCCCTAGTAAGTATTCTTCTTAGGGTGAAAGCATATTTCCTGGAGGGTGAAAAATTCAAAATAATTACACAGCCAATTAAATTTACTTTAAATCTTTAAGTATGTGCCCAGGCAATTTGTGGAAGACTCCTCATTTGAAATTTATTTTGTTTCAGTAATTTTTGTGACGTATTTGCAACTGCTGGCAAAGATGATGTTCGTGTGTGGAGCATCGGCACATTACAGGAATTGTTAAGAATATGCGTGCCTAACTTTATTTGCTCCAGTGTGGTTTTTGCTTACGATGGAAAATCCATTTTGACCGGATGGAACGATGGAGTGATAAGATCATTTACTCCTTTAACTGGACGTTTAATCTTCGCAATATTCAATGCACATAATAAAGGTGTTTCCGCTTTGGCAGTTACTCATCACGGTAAAGTTTTAATAAGTGGTGGTTGCGAAGGGCGCGTTCGCCTATGGGAAATAACTCCTATTAAACAAGAATTAATGTGCACGCTTAAGGAACATAAAGGACCCGTTTCTGCAATCCATATTAACGCAACTGACGACGAAGCTGCTAGTGCTAGCACGGATGGAACTTGCATTATCTGGGATATTATTAGACAAGTCAGGAAGCAGATATTATTTGCAACCACCCTTTTCATGTGCGTGCGTTATTATCCGACGGGAGTGCAAATTTTGACTTCCGGTTCCGATCGGAAAGTCTGTTACTGGGAAGTTCTGGACGGAACTTTAGTAAGAGAACTAGAAGGTTCTCCATCCGGTGCAATAAACTGCTTAGACATTTCAAGACAGGGCACTTTATTTAGTACAGGTGGTAACGATCAAATAGTAAAATTGTGGAAATACCAAGAAGGTACTGGCAACACAACAATCAAGACAAATACGTAATGATGAGCATATTTTTTTAGGCATTACCACGCATATTGGGGTGGGTCATTCAGCGGTGATTACATCACTTTGTTTCAGTCCAGATTGCAAACGTATAATCTCAACTAGTTCCTCGGGTAGCATCTTTTTGTGGGAAGTCCCACCGGAATTAGTTGAAAAAGACGTTAAGAAGGAAGAGGCTACCGAAACCGAAAAAGAAGAAATTCAGGAAGAGAAGGATACAGAAGAAGACATACGTGATGCCGAATCAGTTCGAAGCGAACCAGAAATCCAGAAAAAAACATGTCCCTGTTTAGACAAACCCAAAAAGAAAATCTTCGTTGTGAGGAAAAATCGTGTTAAATAGCTTAAAAAACGTCCAATTTTATTATTTATTTTTATCACATTTTTTACTGGTTTCACAAGTCAGAACCATAAAATAAAAATATTAATGGAAGAAAGTTTATGATTTTTTTCAAATTATTATAAGATAGATATTTTAAAAATCAGTTAGCAAAAACTAATGTCCGGCAAAGAATGTGAGGATGAGGAGAGTTAATTAATATTCTCGGAGTGCATCTAATACTGAAACACACTTCTTCCTAAATGAAAATCATAGACGAATAATAATATTTAAACCGTTACATTAGACAAAACGTCTTCTGTATTAATATCAGTAATACCAATATGCTGAAGAATAATTAATTGAAGTAACTTTCCTATCCTTCTTTAACAACCTTTATTAACGCATGTTCGATGTGTGGATTAACTCTCTGTTTCGATAATAAATAATATTTTTTTTTATTTTATCATGTGCGAAAAGTTTGGTAAGTATTTTCATGTTAAAAATAAATCATTAATGCCCGGCTGCACCAATATGTTAAGCAGAACTTAATTTAAGTCGTGGTTATAATATGAAATTTATGTGTAGTAATACAATGTTAGTCACAATCTAATTGATACTGAAACGTCATTTAAGTATCGATTAGAATCTAACTGACATTTTGTTAAACTACGTAAACTGTCGTATTCTCAAGATGACTTAAATTTAAACTTTGCTTAAAATATTGGTGCAACTGTCCATAAATAATTTGAACTAGAATGCCTAGATCAGGGATTGATATTGACCATTGAGGGTGGATGAAGACTTGTAAGGGGTCGATGAATTTATAGGGGTCGGTTGTGCGTCTTTTACATGGTTGGAGTTATTAATTCTTTCCTAGTGGAGACCTATCTGAATAGTTTATTAAAAAAGTGGAAAATTTTTAATTGGAAGTCAGTGGCGATATTATAGGGGTTGCAAAACTGTCCAGATTCAAGGAATTAAAATTTTTGTTAGCAAACAAAACATTCTTCCATAACTGTTTTTTTCTATCGATCTTATATTTAATTCACATAATTATTGTGGCCTGTTAAATGTATTGCGATTTGTAACCGGCCTGAGTAAAGAAACATTCGAAGCAGACTATCTAATAGTGTTTTCCACTGGTCGCACTTTCTTGCACTTAGTGCACACTGAGTGTATCTCCATCTCGGTTCAGCTTTATGTAATAAAATGAGATAGAGATACACTCAGATGCACACAACGCTATAAAAACTATTATCGGGCTTCACAAAAAATTTTGACAGTTCTGTCAAGTTACAGAATGAGCCGTCAAGTTTAAGTAATCTTGCTTTATTTAGTTGGCAAAGAAAATAAAGTATTGTAATTCAATAAAAATACAGAGCATAGCCATGATTTATGTCACATGTTCGTCCTTCAGATGCGTCAAAAAAAAATTGAATTCTGACGTGGATACAATTTATTTAATTGATTATTTTTTTTCCAAATGATCTTCAATACTGAATCGCATTACAAATTATAAAACAAAGAATAAATGTAGCGCCACATGACCAACTTTGAAACATTTTAATTGGTGCTATAGTCGTTCTGCAGCTTCTAAAGTAAAAATTTTTGATAGCAAGCGAATATACAGATAGTTGCAGATTTACTTAATCTCAAAAAAAATCAAAATTGTAGAAAAGTAATGCTTTTTGGGCTGGCTGTATATGACATATCAATTCAGCTGGCAACCTGAGAACGTTCCAGAACAATGTTCTGAAAACAACTTTGAATAAAAAAACATTTATGGCGTAATCTGTTAGGATGAGTTGTAACTTTGTACTAATGATTTGTTGTAAAAACAACAGTTTCAAATAAAGTTCAACAAAAATGATTAGAAAGCAATTTCAAACATGTTCTCTATAAATTCTAGAAGATAGTTTCAAAACAAGTATTTTAGAAACAATAGCATACTTTGCTGAGTACTACTTTTCGGAAGCTTTTCTAATCTAAAATTTTGAGAACAACTTCATTAAAGCTTAAAGCTTATTACAACTGTACTTTAACAGAATCTGAAACTTTTATTGAAATTATTACATGATTACATCTGATGTAATCATATAAAAACTTCAATAAAAGTTTTAATAAATAAACATAAATACAAAGCAATTAACGATTACATAATAATTAAATTAAATGAAGTGAATAATTGGAAAAGGGCAATTGATTGTCAAAATGAAAATAAAATACAATCAAATCCAATAAAACAAAAATAAAAGACGACTGTCGACGAAGTCAGCAAAGCATTTAAATAAGTTGTTGTCGATTACATACTAATTAAATAAAATGAAGTCACTTGGAAAAGAATCAATTGATTGTCAAAATAAAAATCAAATCGAATAAAAAAAACAAAAGACGATCGTCGACGAAGCTAAATCGATATAAAAACAGACGAATACAAATATTTAAAAAAGAACACGGTCAGTTAATAATTTAGAAATCAAAATCAAATACTAGAGAAAACAATCAAAAAACAAAAGACGATCAATTGAAGACTGAAAAATAAAAACATGTCAAATAAAATCAAATAAAAGAAAAGAAAAAAACAAAAGCTGATAAATTAATAATTAAAAAATAAAAGCAAATGAAACGAAGTCAGAAACGTCAATCAATTAGTATCAATTTATTATATTAAGACCGGAATTAAATGAGGCTAAATATGGAATAAATAAAAACAAAACACGATCGATGAAGGTAAGGCATAAATACATAAAACTTCTATAAAATTAACCAAGTTAAATCGAATCACAAGCATTGACGAATTTTTAACCGAAAGTTTCAACGAAAGAAAAAAACAAAAAGAATCAAATTGATAACGCAAATGTAAAATAAAGTCAATTCAAATCAAAAGAAAAAAAAAGAAAGAGGTAATCCAAATATAAAATAGAGTCAAATCGAATGAATGATTTATTTTATTTTTGTCATCATTTTCAATAAGGCAAATATTTTTTGGGGTCACCTATACATTCATAAGAAATTAAAAATAACCGTATACGTGACGTTATTTAATGGGCAAAGACTGAAACCTGTTTTGTATTTACAAATATTTAAAAGTGCGCGCTTGCTTATACACGATTTATTTATTTATTAAAATACTTAACGGTATAAATGGTGGCCTTATTCTTATTAGCTGCCGCTAAAGTTTTGCGAGTTGTCTAGTATACAGCGCAAATGACTAATTTTTATTCTGTCGATGATATAATATACCATATATGACTTATGTGAGGTGTGTGGTGTCGTGTGCACTGACCCCTCACTCTTCCTACGTACAGTCTCAATCGGAATAAAGTGAGATTGTATACCATACGTAGACCTGCAGTGAGTAAGAAGAATCACGATGCCGAACTGTCCCAAGTGCGAAAAACCGGTATATTTTGGTAAGCGGCTTTCGTATTGAACAGACGGAATTTTTGAGAAATTTTAGTTTTTTTTTTATTATCAACATACGCGGCTCTCAGTTTAAGATAACATTATTGCGCCCTGGTGGCCTATTTACATTTGTTGTTATTCTTTGTAGGACTCGGTTTCTAAAAAGTAAGAGCAAGTTCGCAAATTAGCACTTGAGGGTGTTATGTTTTTGCTACGGACGTTTATTTCGACAGGAAAATTAAATTTTTAATTTTATGTCATTGCGTTAGAAAATTTTTAAGAATCTTTTATAATTTGTATATTTCGTGAAATTTCTAATTAGCTGTTTATGTTATGTGATATAATCAAAAATACTTTTGGGTTTGGGAATAAAAAAGAGATTTTTTGACACTCTTATAAATTTGTTGCAATATTTTATATTTTCTTGACTGCATTAATGTATATCTTCCATATTAAACATATTATTAATAGTATATATCTTCCATCTCATACGTATTATTTATTATATGATGCAAGTGCTCTGAGTGCAACAAGTGTGCAACGCTGTTAATTTTATGTAGATAAAATACTCGATTTTAAGATAATTTAGTTACGCCTCAACTTAACTTTAAAGAACTGATAAAAAAAAGGTTACCTTTCGGCACTTTCTTTTATTCAAAGTTTTTACTAAGCTAATACCATTTTCGATCATCCAATTGCACTTTTAACATCATGATATACTACGAAATAAAGGTACTCTGAATTCAACGAGAGCAAGTGAATTGAAAATGGGTATCGCCTTTTCAAAGTGAGTATGTATTGAAAATTTTTGACAATTTCTTGAAAATTTGCTTTATTTTAAACAATTATCAATTACGAAGAATGAAATCAGTGGTCGGGGTGCAAGCTGTCCACAATTCTTCAAAAATTTAAACCCAAAAACGTTTAGATGAGGCAGTCTTGCGCTAGTATGTATACTGTTTTTTTTCAAATAAAATAAAAAAAGGACTTTGGATTTGCATCTACTCGACTTTTGCATATTAAACGTGCATGCACAAACTCTTGGGCAAGTCATGTCCAACTTTGTGTAGATACGAACAGTGTTGCCAACTTAGGGAAAAAGTCGTTAATCTAGGGATAATTTCAAACAAAAAATATAGGGATTTTTTTCAACTTCTTGGGAATATAAGACAATTGCTACATTTTGCGAGAATAAAGACGGTAAACAACAGAAAAAAAGAACATTTTAGAAAACTTAGAAACACGATCGAAATGGAAAAATTAAAATTTCTAAAGAAATTATAATAATAATTATCTTGTAATTATAAACATTTTTGACAACAGAGAAACCCACTACAAAAAAAAATCCTGACATAAAGTAAGAAAAACAAATAGAAGAAAAGAACTCAAAAAACGAATTATAGATTTAAAATTTAAAAAATAATAATAAAGAACATTCAGGGCTATTGGTTATTGATATATTAAAATCGAACTTCACAATAATCAACAAAGAAAAGAAATTGATGATATTTATGTACAAAATGAAAATTTCTGAAGAAAGCAAGAAAAACAAGGTAGAACTAATTATTCGCGGAACAAAAATAAATGCAAAAATTTGTTGTTTCCTTAATTTCAGAACAAAAAAATCAGAAAGTGACAGAAATATTTGAAGATGGAAACAAATAACAATAATTCATAAACAAGTGACGATTGCGAAGTTGTTCGAAAAACGTACTGCAAAAAAATTTTCTTATTAAGGGCCATCTCTGGATAATACGATTTTACGATATGTTAAAATCGACTTTTTGTTAAAAAAAGGTACGAACTTCGAAATTGATGAGTTGGCAATGCTGCTTCTGATTGCTGCAAAGTGCAAGGTTAGGTTGTTTTAATATTTTTATTTCGTATGTTTTTACAGATGATTGCAGAAAAAACAAACAAATTTACCCGTGTAGGGGGCCTATTCTGTATCAAAAGCGTTAAATTTAAAGGGCTATTAAATTTTGTTGCTACAGTAACAACCAATCATAGAACTTATATTAGATATTTTAAATTTTAAAGGACCTCTAAATTTTAACGCCCGTTAAAAAGTTACAGAATACGCCCCTAGGTATGCTAATAAATAGAAGTAATTTTTATTGTTTTTTTTTGTAATGCCAAAAAAGGAATTTTTGTTCGAGTTGGTTGGCAATATTGGATCAGAATGACAGCCAACTGCTTTGAACTTTTTTTTAAATAAACCAGTAATATAATATGTTTTTTTATTTTTGATTCTATGTATTAATTAGTACTGGAAATAAAACGTTTCTTTCAACGCTCTATTAAAAAATCTGAATCCCCGTTCTGCCTGAACTTTTTATGACAGCTAAAATGTTCAAGCTCAAATCTCCTTCAAGCCCTGCAACACCACACCAAGGGATTTTATTTATCTTTTTACATGCGAAGCAATTTTTTACTTTTGTGACAATTGCTGTAGTTTTATGACAGTGTTGCCAATTCGTAAAAATTTTCATTATTCTTGAAAGGAAAAAAGGGAAATTTTGCATAGGTTTGTGGAATCTAATAAAATAATAATAATAATGATTATATTCTTATCAAGGCGTTAGATTCTATGTGAAACTTTTTTGACTTAAATAAACTCCGTCTTAATCACATTGTCATCGATAAAACAGACCGAATCCGAAGAAGACTGTGCCTTTATACAGACTTATTTATATTGGAGTTCAGTGTTCTGGTGCTTACAAATAAATTAAAATTATTTTTATTAAATTAAAAAAAAAATATTATTAAAGGTACGATAGCGGACAAAAAAAACCGGGCACTTTATTTCGA
The DNA here is from genome assembly GCA_036172665.1 of Prosopocoilus inquinatus. Lineage (NCBI taxonomy): Eukaryota > Metazoa > Arthropoda > Insecta > Coleoptera > Lucanidae > Prosopocoilus > Prosopocoilus inquinatus. The sequence continues at coordinate 25,779,017 of CM069876.1, read as the reverse complement.
TAATGTAAATCTGACTTTAATATTTCTGATGTTTGGTACAGTCGCGAGCATTAAATTTTGGTCGTCACTGTTAACCAAAACGTCAGTTTTACTACTAGGAATTAAACATTTTCAGATAAATTAGTCGTGTTTTACCAAAAACTCGTCGAAAGTAAATTAAATTTTAAGTAAATTATTCCCAATATTCAAAATTACGACATCAATCACTTTACTTTCTATTAAATAAGTCATAAAATCTAAAGTCTCTAATCACTCTAAATCCTGCTATAGATTTGTCAAATTTGACACTGGCATCAAGGTGATATATGTAGATTTGATTTACACATTATAAAATTAGGAATTTTTAACAGTGATCAATTCTCGGTGTACCAGTTTTCAGTGGCCGCACTGTACAAATCTTTGACATTCAAATTTATTGTTCGCGACTGTACATATGTAAAATGTCATTGCACTGTGTAATTGTGACTTTTAATAGGTATAAAGTTTGCTAATAATAGTTCGAGCTTACGTTTTATTTTGTCAAGATACCTCTTTTAAGTTCCGCTTAAAAATAACTTTGTTGAATAAGATTTTACGGAAAGAATTCAAAATATAAAATCTCTAGTTAATTTGACAGTTCGCTCGTCAAAGTTGTCGTCAACCAAGAATAAGAAAGTTAAATGTGCCAAGCTCTTTTTATTAAGTAAACAAATTATTTCTTTCTTCGATTGTTTACCAAAAACAGAAGTTACTTTTCTAACAAATCAGCCAAACTTGGAAGCTTCACTTCTTGCAACTTTTCCTCCATTATTACCCATATGGACCCGTTTGTTGCTTCTTCGATAATTCGTAATATACTTTTGCCCACCACTTCCGGTCTACAAAAAAAGTAACGTTAGGGTTTTCCCGCTAATACCTACTTTTAAATAAATGCAACAAGTGAAGATTAAATAAGCAAAACCTTTGAGACAGTGAAGAATAAGGAATGAAATAACGGTATGAAAGTCTTTTATGAAAGCCCAAACAAGAAGAAGAAAAAGCTGCCTTCCAAAACTGTCCAATCGAAAAAGAATAAAACTCTCTGAAACTGAATATTCCTTAAGAACATAGCTTCATTTTAGCGGAAGGATAGTTTTGGAAGACAGTGTCCGTTAAAAGAAAGAATAATCACAACGGAGAGTGTCGGGAATGGTAAACTGACTTACTCTTGAAATATGAAATTCGCATACGCAAATGAGTACAGTTCTTTATATCTGGGTCCAACAAATATAGATTCAAGGTCGTTGAAAATCGGGGTCTGGGTGGCACCCGGACAAATCGCTAAAACACGAACTCTAGTGCGTTCGTAATGGTTCTTCGTGCCCAAAGACTTGCTTAAGCCAATCACACCATATTTTGTGGCTGAGTAGACTGGTATCGATTCCATGCCTTCTAGGCCACTTAAGGACGATATGTTGACGATGACGCCTTCATCTCCGCTTTTGTGCGCGGGAATGTACTTATCGATAGCAAGGAAATTTGCGTACATTGTTCCAGTCTGAAATGAAAAATGAATAAATACTGAGGAAAAGAAAGTTGTACAAATGGTGGTCTTTTAACTCTGTCTCTTAAGACGCGTTTCCACAAGGCCAGTAAACAGGAGAATAGCTGGAGTCCTGTGATTCCACTCCAGTGACTGGCTCCGTGCTACTGGCCTTGTGGAAATGCGCCCTTAGAAAATACCAAGTTGACTGCGATTTCTTTTTCTAAATTGTTATCCACGCAAGTCCCTGCTGAGTTAACTAGAATGTCGATGTTTCCAAAAACCTCGACGGTTTTCTTAAAGGCCTCTGAAATTAATCTTTGAGTAATTTTGTTGAGTTTAATAAATTTTTTGTACCTTCGATTTGTTCACGTCGGCTAACGTCGGTCCTAACAAAAACCACACGATTACCTCCAAATTCATCCTCAAGTTCTTGCACTATTCTCTCACTGTTGCCGTACAAGTCGGCGATTGTTATTCCCTAAAAATATACTTAAACTTCAGTGCACCTCATCTAAAGATAACACAAACATAGTCGAAGAGAAATAACAAAATCTTTGTTTCATCATCCTGGGTTTAATAAATTGAAAACTAAGGCATTATGTACATCATGATCCTACGAAACAGTATTAACGGTGAAAATGACTTACTTTTATCCCGTTTTTCAAGAATTCTTTCGCGGTAGATAATCCAATACCAGATGCTCCACCAGTTATAAGGCCAATCTTGCCATTAATGAAAGACATGTCGTGTGGAGTAGCTTGCAAATTATACTGTAAATAAATTCAAAGTTGAATTTATTTAAAATATATCTCATAATCTATATTTTTTATATAAAACTATGCATCAGACCTTGACCCATGAAATTAGCAGTATCTTTAATTTATCTGTTAAATGTCAGATACATTAATTTCAAATTCACAAGCATGTAAATACGTATATTTATTTAACTTCTAAATTTGGAATTTGCCTGCGCTGTACCACTTCAATGAAATAAGTAAAATTTATTTAATTTTCTTAACACATACATATTTTTAACTCGCCTTTAACAGAAAATAGAATTTATATATAATGAATGACACAATTTAAGGAAGCTTTAATTTAAAATCACTGTAAGAATAGGAAAACAAATGTATTTTTTTAGGTTAAAGTAACTTTAAATTTAAAGTCCTATTATGAACCTAGCCCTCTTTTGTAAAAATTAAAAAAAGGAAATGTACGAGTTAAAACCTAAAATATACGTCGGTTTTTAGTTTTATCCAAAAGATCAGATTTTATATTTTTTTTTATAAAATTTAAAAATTGACAAAGGTGATGGATAAAATAACAAAATTAAATTGAAGATAAAAAGTAAAGCTGCTTGAACAAATAACTTATACAGAAGAATAAATAAATTGAAAACGAATTCTCACGAAAGAACGAATCCTAAAACTATAATTAATTTCATGTGCACTATGGCTTAAGTGGCCGCGTTATAATTATGGTCTTTTAATTTTATTTATTTTTACACAAATTGAGATATTTTTAATTTAGGATACATGTCGTGGCAGATTTGCTTTTGTCTTATCAAAATTTATTCGTTTTTGAAATTAAATTGCACACCATGCAACATATGTGAAGCATACTCCAGAAAGATAGCTCCAAAGATATCTCGTCTCTTTCAAGTTCTTAAAATTGGAAGATCTCAAAAACAGAGTAATTAAATAATTTTTGTTAGTTATTGATAAATGTGTGCAAGAATACATTCGTAGTAATTTATTTTCTATTTTTTTTTCTTTTTGGGAAAGAATACTTCAAAAATGATTGCTGATTAAAACAATAAAACAAAAAAATATTTTTTATGAAGTTTTGATGGTCTTTCAATTTACACATGTTTTGGGCATGATTCCTACCATAAAAAATTTGATACAAAATACAAAGTGAGAGAGAAAGTATCACTTTGTGCAAGATTTCATTTCAAATCTCGCGGGCGGGCCTTAGAGGAAAAACTACATACTTTCGTTAGAATTACTGCACTACTAACATTAAAATTAAATCAGTAGGTAATTCAAATCATTTATAGCATATTCCAATTTCAAAAACTTGAGCAGGACGTATGTAGAGGGATGATTTTTCGAGATTTTTTGATCGAAACCTAATGTAATTTTTAAGCGAGGAAGATTCCCTTATAAGTACTTTGGTCACCAACTTAACACTTAACGTATCAAATTTTCAAATGGACGACTTCAGTCATAGATCTTTAATTTAATTGAGGTGAGAAGTACAAAAATGATGCTAATGTATTAATTTAACCACTTAATTTTTAATTTAAGAAAATAGCAAAGAATCTAAGATTGTATGAACTAATCGAATAACATTAGAAAATGTATTTAGTCCAAGCAATTATGAATTCTTTACAGTCTTTTAGATTAAAAAATAAAAAATATTTAAGAATTCAAGAACTATGTATTTAGTTAGTATTCGGATGAAGGATATTTCATGTAAAAAATTCATAAATACTCATTTTTTTAACATTTTTCATTTAGGTCGAGTTCTAAAGCAAAACAAAAATAAATTAAGCTTTTTATTTTAGAAAATTTCTGAACAAAAATTTAGCGGAAGTTTCCAGATTTATGAAACAATATTTGAACCATTCATCAGCACAGTACTGAATTTAAAATTCCAAGGAAGTTAATAATCCTTGAATGAGATAAAACCCAAGAATATTTGATTATCGAGAATTAAAAGAAAGGAGTTTAAGATAAAATTGATAATATGAACACTCATTGAGAGTAATTAAGGTTTAAATTAAAAAAAGAATAGGAATGTACCAGCAGGTTTAAACGAATTTCAATTTTAAAAATTGTAAGGTATATCCAATTTCTTGATAGGTTTTCAGTTGTTAACAGTGAAGGCAGAAAATACCCTAATTTAATTTTAATTTTTAGATTTTTAAAGGATATTTTGATTCCTTTTGATTTTGTTGTGAGGCATTGTGTACTTTGATTGTTTTACATCTTTATTTTAATCGTAGTAGTTGGCTTAATTAAAATAGTTGAATAGTTATTTGGAATGGAGGCCTTCAAAGTCAGAAGTCAGAACTTCTATTAAATTGTGAAAGTCAACTAAAATGAACGGATGTTGGTTTAGTAATATCAAATGTTTGTATTTCTCAAGTACACTCTTTACCTCGGAAATATTACGAAAGTAAAAATTTGTTATAAAGTAAAAATTTGTTATTTAAACTTTAACCTTTTGAAAAAATAATGTATTGGATAAATTACTATTAAATGTGATCAATCTTTTTTGCAATAATTCATTCAGAAGTTTAAAAAATCTGCTCATAATTAATTGGCAGATCAAGAAGCGACATTTCTCTTATCGTTTTGTGCTCAATGTTTTGATGAAAGTTAGGAACTAAAAAAGTTATAATTAGTTGTGTGGCGTTATTGTTATCATCTCCACTACATTTTGTTATCAAACATACTCAGCATTACGCAAAAAGGATTTCCGAGAAAGAGAGGGTTAAACAGTGCTTCATAAAAGCTGTGGCATAGCCTAAAGGGAATAAATTGATGTAAATACGAAGAACCGAAATGGAAAATTATATAAGACGTCATTTAAAATATCCTCATTTTTTAGAATAGTTAATAAATTTAAACTGAAATTGCTTGAATAAAAATGGAGAAACAGATATGTGAATTTTATAAAGACTAATAATTCTATTTTCCAGTCATAGGTATAAGAATAGTGTGACACATAAATTATACAAAATGTGTCATCAAACTTACCTGTTGCAGATGAACTTGAACTTGGTTCGTTAAAATTCTTTAAACATGACGTAATAATGTGGGTGATGGTGACTCTCGCAGCCTTGTAAACCATTGACTGAATAATTATAAAATTAAAAATGCTTTCAAAGGAAAGTTAACACCTACAATATATTTTCTACTTTAAGCCGATCGATCGATTGATAATTTTAAGAAATTTTATGTAGCCATCTTCCTTTAACTTTCGTGACACAGCTTTGGCGCTTTCAGTCGGAGGTCAGGTTGCATTCTTAACTCAGACTGATCCGATCGGCATAATATAATTAAAAAATATCTGTACGTACAGTTGAAAGCAAAGAGTAGTAGACAAAAACGGTTTCCTGTAATAATTGTACTTTCTCAAAATGGTAATGTTTAAATACGACTTTACATATTGTACAAAAGCTTAAAGCTTGTTAAATTTAAAAGATTTCAAAAGTTTAAATATCACCTGAGAAATATTCACAATGCTAATTAAAAAAAATCAGTATGAATTTATGATTATTCAATGAATTAAATTAAAATATAATAAGCTTAATTAACAACATATAAAAAATATACAAGAAATGTTTACAAGCTATACATTTCTAAATCTTAACTTGTAAAGTAATAAAACAAAAAGTAAAATAAGGTACTTGATATCTAAATTACATCACATTGAGACGAAATCAATCTTTATATCAATCGATTACATTTTATCAAAATTTTAGGCGTAATGATAAAAATGTGTTGTTATTTGATACGTTTTGAGGTTCTTAACTCCTATTAATTTAAACTTCATTAAACAAATTAAAAAAAAAAAACAATGAATACAAAATGTAGAATTGGTACAACTCAATTCAGTTCAATTCTCTATTTCTCTTATTGGCACGTAGTATAAGATTCATCACTATAGTTATTATAAATAAAAAAGTAGGTTGTACAGTTACGGCGCTTGAAAACTGGTGTACTGAGAATTGACATCAAAAAATTAATAAATTTTGTAATGTGTAAATCAAACCTTCATCTACCATTTTGATGTCGGTATCAAATTTGAATTGAAATTGATGCTGGGTTTCCACACATCCGGCGCACGGCGTTCGGTATTGGAATTCCTATCCGTGATTGGTTAATTTAAAATTTCTGAAAGTTTCAACGTTCAAAAATTTTAAATGAACCAATCACGAATAGAATTTTGAATGCCGGAGGTGTGAAAACCCAACATTAGAGAGATTTAAGTCACGTTTAGAAATTGCCGAAACATTGTATTTGTCAAAGTGTACAAGTTTTCAAAGGCCTCAACTGTACATAATATGTACAGTCACAGCGCAATGTCAGGAGGGGCCACTAAACGCCGCGCCGTAGCTCCATCTGTCCGAAATTGACCGTTTATCCGTCCTTACTTTCATTACTTTGCGCTGTGTCAGTATATACATGTACAAAATAAAAGAAGAATAATAAGAATTATACTCTTTCGTTCATTTTATACAAAGTAAAAGTTAATAACATTTTGCGACACATTCCGACCTATATGGAACAGACGTAAGGTTCTTAAAATGTGCAATCGTTAAAAAGGACTATAACAAATACCGGGCGATCGAAATTGATTGTCCTGATCCTACACTACTTTCCGCGAGTTTCGCATCAATATTTACGTTTACCAGACGAAGATTGGCACGGAAAGCAGGGGAGTGCAGGGAACATTCGCAAAACTTACATCCAAATCGAACTTAATTAATAAAAACATTCGGTATGCGTAAATTTTGATACGAAGCTCACGGAAAGTAGTATAGGATCAAGACAATCAAGTTCGATCGCCCGGTACTTTGTACGTACATACGTACACAGCATATCAACTAAAATTGATACTCAGTATTTCAATTCGAGGAAGATACTGAAAACCAGCGTTGCAAGGTGTAAAATATTCTTTTCCTCAAATAAACCTTAAAATCCTGCCAACTGAGAAGATAAAATCCCCACTAGTTGTAGCTACGAGATTTTAGAATTTATATTCTTAATGACAACTCACCGCATGACAAATTCACACAAAATTATAAAAATCAAATTTAATTTTTCAATATATTTTTTTTGTACAATGTTGAAAAGACCACTGATAAATAATTCGCACTTCTTTATTATAAAAGAGAGGCAGATTATGTTACACATTCTCCTATATTATTCTATCGCACGATATGTAATAGGAGTATAATTTTTTACAACAGTGCTGCCAACTGTCTGATAAATTAGAGATAAATGAATGAGTATGTAGTTCGCATGCAGGAGTATCATTTAAGTTGAACGTCCTAGTACGTACATTGTTGGCTCCGCAAAGACTATCTATTAGTTATAGTAGGTAAATAAAAACAGAGTAACAGAAATCTATGACAATGTGCAACGTTATAGAATCACTATTTCACTTTCACACCTTTCAATCAATCTATTCTACGTTTATTCACAATTAGCGCTATTGATATATTGCTGAAAAGGCCAGCAATGTATGTTATTAACATGAAAAAGAAGATTACCGAAGATCTAGCTGAAAATATTAGTTTATTTTTTTGGCTTTGATGTTTCATGAATCAGGTTGCTTGCTTTGTTAAAAAAGAACTTTTATAGTAGGGATGTTTTAGGGAGTACTACTTATAACTAATACAAAAAGAAAATATACTTCAAAATTTTTAACGTTGAGAAATCTTCTTTCAATTTTCTTCTCTTGCTTCTCTTCGTGCTTATTACATTTTAAAGAAAATATTTATCTTATTTTGAGTATGTGTCACCATTTTCTTAAACTGAAAACTAGGACACAGGATACCTCACATTAAAAAAGTAAAAGTCAAAATTGAGACATAGATGGATAAAGGTTAAAGATTTGTGTAAAGATAAATTCATTAAAAAATTAATTGGAGCTAGGTACGAAGGAATTCTAGTTTTGGTGTAATTCCTAATTCTTTACACTCTAACATGACAAGAGGAAGAAAAATTGAAATATTATTATATTATTACGCATGGACTCTGTGACGCATGCGTATAAAGATTAATAACAGCTTGGTTTATACTGTATTTTAAATGAAATTATATACGAATATAATTCAATAAAGTATAAAATTTAACGGAACTAATTCTACAAATACTAAAATTGTGCAATAATAGTAAGTGAAGGTGTCAATATTCTTATCACAAATTTAATTCCAGCAACTCAAATGACGCGCAAAAGCATTCCCTATCAATTAAAGGCATTTTATCGATGGGTATAATAATAATAAAGTTTGTTTGTCAGAATAATGACGATTACGAATAAAAATAAAGAAAAAAAAATAAAAATGTATTGCTGTAGACTATGAAAATTGTAAATAAATAGTTTTTAAATTTTAACCGCACAGTATTAAAATTAGAAAGAGCACTCAACGTTTACTATCGATTGATAGCTTTATCAAGAGTCACTCTTATAAAAAAATATATAGAAAATACAATAAAAATATAATATGATGCTCCTGTAATAATATAGAATAATGCAATAAAAATAAGTGAATAAGTGAAGTGAGGGAAAGAATTAATCTCATCCTGAATTACAATCAATCAGTTTAGAAGTCCATCTGACCTTCTTTTGATAGAATAAAATTTATCCGTCTAGTGTAAGTGAAGTTTTTAGTTTCTTCAGACCCTTTTCATTCTGTTGAGTTGCTGAAGAAGTTGCTGCACCGTCTGTATCCAAGCAGCAAGCAGGCGTTTTTATCACGTCATTATTTGGTCAAAATTGGTCAAGGACGTCGAATGACCGGTTTTAAATATCATTTTTTCGTAAAAATTTTGTTTAAAATTTGACGTTTATAAATCACGTGAATAGAACGTCACTAATAACATAAATTTGACACTAATTTTAAAAGTTTCGTTTCGATAATAAATTTAGTTATAGATTTGACAAGATATTAGATTTTGTAGGAAAGTATAAATTATAAACATGATTGAATTTAGTAATACCATTTTAATAAGATAAGACATAAGAAATTTACTAGACTTCTATTACGAGGTATGCAACGCATGCGCCGACACTCGATATTGGGACATTGTTCTTGTGTATCGTAGTCGTAGTGCCCGTGGTTCTTAAGTTTAGTGGATTTGTTTTTGAGCGTTAATTTATTATGTATTAGCTAACTAAAGTATATTCTACTTGTATGTACAGACATTTGAATAAAAATTAAAATATGATTTAGTTTCTTGGTTACTTATGCGTCATAGATAATACAATTAAAAATGACGTCAGAAATACACAACTATTTGACGTACAAAAACGACGTCGCCGGCCTGTGACATTTGCCCGTCATTTTTACGTCTTTAATACGTCACTGACATTGGTCACTCGACGTAAACGATGACCAATTTTTGACGTGAGAAAGACGACACCTTGCTGCTTGGGTAGTACCAGTCAAAACAACATTTTGAGATTTGAACCTATCGCAAGTACTACATGTATGAATGAATGAAAAATTAAAGTTTTTATTGAAATTCGATTTAAACGTTTCGTAGCACTTAAGGCCCAGTTTTACAATGACAGTTTAATTTTGAGCCGGAGCTTAAATCCTTCACAACAATTGTTGAAATAATCGTTGCTAAGGGTTTAAATCTCACCTCAAAGTTGAGCTGCAGTTGTAAAACTATACTGATAAAAATGGTAGTAAAATTACAACATTTTTACAATAAAATTTAATAATATTTAATGAAAAATATTAATATTCCACAGAATTCTATGTATCATTACTTAATTTTAGTAAAATAACATTAAATTTTAGTGTAAAAATGATGTAATTTTACTACCATTTTTATCAGGGTAGACCTTAGTTATCAGGATGTTTGTCATTGTATACTAGTGGCAGAAACATTTAGAACGACTTTTTTAAATCAGTAGGCCGGCCATACCATACATAAAACTTACAAAAACCGGCCTACTAATTTAAAAAGTCGTTCTAAATGAAGTGGCAAATGTACTGTTCTTTTTGTGGGAAATCCTGTCAATATATTCTCATTGAGCTTTCAACCAACGGTTTTGTTTATGATTAGTACTACTAACAGGCAACAGAATGCGGTAGAGATCTCAAAATTGACCAAAGTTGATCGTATTTCTCCTGAACCCTTGAAGTTATCTGCACATACATACATGATAAGAGGGTTTATGAGTGCTTTGAGTCAGTGTATTTTGTAATTTTGTGTAAATTTCTAAAGCCCGCAATATAACGATCATAAATTGTATGAAATTTACATGTAATTTATGGCAAAACATGTAAAATTGAAAACAAAGAGCAAGTTCTATTTCTCAAGGTTTTTGACGTGAAATTTTAGTAAATTCTAGTGACTTTGATTGTTGCTGTTGGCTGTTGGCTCAGATGAATGAAGAACGACTTCAGCTAATTTATGTGGGTATATGTTTATAAATAATTTTACCTTCAAGACAGTTTAATCAGTGATGGTCATGTGCTCTCCGTTTGGAAGATACCCTTGATAACATAATCCAACATTCTCAGCTGCCCAAAGAAAATAACTTGAAGTTAGAAGCATTCATGAGTTACCATTTTCACCAACATTAACATTCTAAATTACTATTTAGCAGAACATCTTTTTATTAATATAATTGAAACGTGTATTGCAAATTACAATTCATGAATATATACACACATGTGTACATGAATTTTTACGTGAAATGATTGGAACATGTATTGCCGGCTTAAGACGTATTTTACGTGCACATGAACTGAATTGTTTAAAAACAACATTCCCATTCCAAAAAGTTCACTTATAATTTTTATTTTATATTGTAAATTATACTTATTATTGTTTTAAATTTTGAAGGACCTGGAAAATATTAGTTGCCCCAGGCCTCGCATTTTCTCTGAAAGGCTCTGCGTATACTGGGTGTCTCATAACCTACAGAGGAGATTACGAGGGTAGCTAGGGGAGATCTAATTAAAGCTTTTTTCTCAATAAATTTTTGGTAAAAAAGAGTTTAAAGTGAAATTAATTAACAAGCAAAAGTTACTCCCTGTAGTAATATTTAACGTTTTATTTAACATTTATGAGTTAATTGAACACTGCTTTACAATAAACAACTATTTAAAAAAATGCAGTCACGTTAAAGTTCCGGCTAATTCATCTTTTATTTTAATGCCCAAAAACGGGTTTTTATGTCGTTGTGCACCGCCGACTAATTAAAAACAAAACTAGGAAACAGAGAAACATAGACATTTTGTGTATGGTGGTTTTGATAAATTTTGAGTTTATTTAACAATAAAGTTGCCTTTTATGAAATAATTTTTATTAATTAAGAAGTTATAGGTATAAATTAGAGAGAAAAAAATTGAGAAAGTTAAACTGCTGTAACTTTCTTTTTATTATTGGGTTTTGGCAAAAGCGAATCAAGAAAAAAAGCTTTATTTTGGTGTCCTACAACCAGCCCTTTCAATATCCTCCGTACGTTGTGAGACACCCAGTATACCGTCTGTTACAGTAAAATTTGAAGAACGGCAGAGATAGAACAGGCTATATTATATTACAACATAAAAGATATAAAATGAAATCATTTGTTCGATGACCAGGTCATGCTCAATTCGTTTTGTATTTTAGATGGAACGTTCACATAAAAATCAAAGATTCAAGACAGGAGTTAAATATACCTACCTTTACAATAGCAAAGAAATTTAATTACATTTTATCATGTCTTTAAATCTGTTTCACAACAATCGTTATTCTAGTTTGATTGAATCGGTGGTTTTTGTGTATTTCATATATCTGGACGTGGATCATATGGTGAAAATGTAAATATCTAATAAAATCTGATTAATAAAAAACAAAAACTGATTTCGCGGACGTGAGCATTTGATCTCTTATTCCTCAACTTTATACTTTGTTCGCAAACTTAAAAAGGATGACAATTTTGCACGTTTGCAAGCGGAACAGACTCTCCTGAGAGTACACGTAAAATGAAAGTCCTGCCATTAGCTAATTACCTTCTAATTACTTAGGTGACGATTGTCTGCATATGTTCAATGTCTCCGTGTAACGTGCAACATCACGACATAACAGAGCTTTCACACGTGCACACATTCGTGCTCATCAAATCATTGCGAATTTTACTCTACTTTTACAGAAGAAAGTTGAAACAAACGGGGATTATGAAACGGCTTTCTCTAATGCGTTTGGTGCAGTTTTTTTTTTTTTAAAGTGGTCACACCGCACTGTATAAAGTAAATTAAAACAAAAATGTAACGAATAGAATATTTTCACACAATCTTATCATAAGTTTGTCGAGCACCTGTCTGTAGGTAATGGCAATAACGTTTAATGTAAATCTGTACTTTGGTTTGCTTAATTGAGATTACAAATAACACTCGAGTTAAAAAGATTGAAATATTTTAACGAAATTTATTTCACGAAGCAAAATTGTCTGATATGAGCATAATTGCGTTTGAAAGAAGACAACAAGAATTTACAAAAAGGAAAAAAATAGTAGTATATGCTAATATGTACAGTCGCGAACATTAAATTTTGAACGTCACTGTCAATCAAAACGTCACGTTTTAATTCCAGAAATTAGAAATTTTCATTCAAATTTTGCTTATTTTACCAAGAAAGTGTCGAAAATAATTTAAAAGACTTTTCCAAGCATTCAAAATTAATAGACAAATCTTATTTTTAATAAAATACAAGCTCGGTGCAAACGTTTGACAATTAAGGACGACCAAAATTTATTGCTCCCGACCATACCAAATAAAGTCAGTCATTCTTGATTTAAATAGTAAATTTCATACATGTGTGCATTTATTATGGTAAGTATGAGATCATTAACGTTTATAGCAATAACTATAATAACAATAACTGCACAAATAAATGACGTAACCGTTTATGAAAAGTGCTTCTGATACGCTTGCCTGAAATCATTTTCAACATTCCGTTTTTAATGAAAACGATCAAGCATAAAAATTCTAGTTTTACGTTATCGGTTGTTTTATTATTGAAAAGGAGGATGCGGACGTGTATACAAAGTTCGAGAGCACGTATGTATGTAGCGATATCCGTATAGCGAAACTCCCAGTATAAAAATAATAATAATAAAAGTGTTCCTTTGACTTTTGCAAACGAGATAGACACATATACGTTAAGAATTGTTAATGGTTGTAAATGAAGAGCGAAAACATGAACGCGAAAAGATCTAGTTATTAAATATTGTAGTAACTAGGGATGCTAACGCCTGATTCAATAAATTTCAGGTCACAAGTGAATGTGAGAAAAAAAACTCATGTCTTAACTTAGACCGCACACATTTGATTTACGTCGTTACTTTCATAAATGCACATTATGCGTTCGAAAAATGCGAACTTAAAACTTGTGAAACCCAGTTTGTAAAAAGTATAAAATAAAAATTAGTTTTTATTTAACTATAAAACTGATAAATAAAACAAATGTCAAGATGACACCAAAATCTGTATTTAGCAATTTAATCTAAGTTATGAAATTATATTCCGTAACCGCTTCAAACCTGAAATTTATTGAATCATACATTATATACCTACTTACAACGCTGCACATTGATCACCTGACAAAAATAACTAAGAACTAAGCAATTTGAACTTCTAAGAAAAGTATAATGCATGATGAACAGATTAAACAGCTGTACAGAGGCTGCTCGACGGATTCACTGCAATCTAAAACGATTTGCAATAAAATTTTTGTATAATGCATAGTTTACCAATGATGGAACATTTTTAAATTCATGCGTTTTTTGCTTTGTTTGAAATGACAAGATCATTATGTACCGTGAAAGCTACAAAAGTGCATCTTGTATCAGAGAATTTGATTGCTTCTTTATCGTACGATTTTTTATCACGTTGATATGAAAAATTCAAAGATTTTAATACCTTAAGCTCGTAATGCTTGTGACATTTTATATTTATACAAGACAATCCCGTTTTACACAACCCTATTTTTTGTACAAGATTTGCTTTACGAAATTTAATTAATTTAATTTCTATTCAATTAATTTTTTTTTGGCAATTTACCATGATAATTGCGCCGTTCAAATTGTTCAAGGAATTGAACCAAATCTTGTAAAAAAAAACTATTAAGTATTTAGTATTAAGTGAGGGTCTCCATGCTATTTCAGAGTTGGAAACAAGGAAAATCAAATGCTTGATCAACCTCTGCATAAGTGTATATTAAAACACAATCGCGGTTTCGTCTATGAAATAAGCAATCATGTAAGCACCGGCCTATTTCAACTGATACCTAACAATAATTGAAGATAATTGATTGATACACAACCATAGCAACCACAGCAATCAACCAATGACACTTCAATGTGCCGCAACAATCAATTGAAGAGAATACATAACAACTGATATGAAATGCTTACAGAATAGACCTAATTTGGCAAGTGGTACGCCATATTTTACCCGAACATGTACACTTAAAAATGTATATTTCACAGACGAAACTGCAACCATGTTTTACTACACACTTATGCAGAGGTTGACCAGGTGTTTGATTTTCTTTAAAAATGGAATAGTCTAAGATGGCTTTAAGGGGAAGTGTGGACATTAAAGAGATTTAACTTGCAATTACTTTTAACTTAATACACATATTAGAAGTTTATATAATATCCAGTCTCTTTGGAAGATGAATCAGTTTACCTTTTAACTTATTTTGAACACGTTCCTCATTTTTTTTTAATATTCGTTTCGCAAGTAGACTAAAAATATAGCTAATGTAATAACTCCAGGAAAGAAACTAGAAAACAAATAAAAATGAAGAAACGACATCTGAAGAAGAAGATAGACATTTTTCTGGAAGAGAGTAAGGTTGGTTATCAAATCGTCAAGAAAAAGGAAGTAAAAGAACAAAAGAATACGAAGGCTGTTTAATAATTCACGTAAATTTCTACGAGATGGTGCCACTCTCTGCTTGACCACGTCACAGCTGGCAAGTGTCATTCTTCAAGCAAAATTATGCTGAATTTGAAATAAAAGCCACGCATTGTTTTTGTTTTCTGCAGACATTTAAAATGTGCACTGCAGCTACTAACAAGAAAAAATGGAAACAGGCGGTCGTAAAACATGTTCATGGCGATTCTGCACCGTCGCTGAAGACAATTTATTTTTGAATAAATTAATTTAAACGTGGTCGAGTGAGCACCGAAGATGAAGCACGCTCTGAACTCCCAGAAAGTCACTGAGACCGATATTATTGAAAAAATCCAAAACATTGTTATGAAAGACCGTCGGATAAAAGTGCGCGATATGCTGAGGCTGTAGGCTTCTCGTCTGAACGGGTGCATATTAACCTACACGAAAAATTGCACATGAAAAAACTTTGGGCCTGATGGGTTCCACGGTTGTTGACCATTGCGACCAAAAACACACACGAAAGGAAATTTCATCCCAGAGTTTGGCAATGTTTAACCGCAATCCGAAAGAATTCTTGCGGCCATTCGTTACCGCAGATGAAACATGGGTACATCAATAGGCTCTTGAGAAAGCAGCCGTCAAAGCAGCGGACAGCGAGTGGTGAAAGAACACGGAAGAAGGCCAAACAGTTTTGTCAGCTGGGAATGTGATGGCCACTGTTTTTTTAGGATTCATAAGGAATCATCCTGGTTGAATACATGGAAAGGGAAATACAATAATAGGAGTCTAATATGCAACTTTGTTGGGTCGTTTGAAAGAACAGCTGGAACAAAAATGTCTAAGATTGCCACGCAAAAAAGTGCTGTTATACCAAGACAGTGCGCCATCGCATAAGCCAACAATTGCAATAGAAAAACTGTATCATTTAGGCTTTGAATTAAATCTTTACTCTATGCTCCGGACTTAGCCCTGAGTGACCTTTCCCTCTTCCTAAACCAGAAAATTTAGCTTAGTGGGAAGAAATTGATGTCTAATGAAGTTGTTATCAGCGCCGTATTTGCAGAATTAAAAAAAAGTTACTTTTCTGACGGATTGAAAAAATTACAATCTCGTACGTTGAACTAAGTGTGTAGCTCTGATGGAGACTACGTTGAAAAGTAAAATTGATTTTTTTTAGAAGAATTTTTAATTTGCTTTTTTACCTTAATTATCAAACGACCCTCGTATAATAAAGAAAATCAATTCAATTTTAAGAAGCCGGCAAAAAACCCTCCAACAAGAAGGATGAAATACAAAATTAAAAGTTGATAAAAAAGCAAACGAAAACACCGTATATTATAACATTTTGTAAAGGAAATAAAAGCATTTACGAGGGCAAAAGTTGAACAAAAAAAGGAATACTAGTGGATTGTAAGAAATCAAATCGCTAATTAAAACAAAAAACAAAAAAGTGCCAAATCGAATGAACGCTCTGCTACTAAACAAAGACTGAAATTGAATAATAACTGATAGACTGCGAAGCTCACAAAAAATGAATGAATTTTCTTATTTCAATAAAATATAAGTCAAGTACAAATCTTTCACAATCAATGACGACCAAAATTTATTGCTCGCGACCACAGTAAAGAATTCATAGGTAGCAGCGCGGGCTTTCGGAACGTGCACGTAACAGTCAGAAGTATTATAATGTTATCTCATGCTGATGCATTAAACACAGTTCTCTGTCGCGCATTGATATTTGAACCCCTCTTTCAGCTGTCGCTCTCGTAATTGATCTCGCGCTTTCATGCATATATCGACACACAGATGACTGCTCTTGTGACCTCACCTAATATATCATTTCCCGTGCTCGTGACTGTACAGCGTGAAGGTCTTTTTTATTTTATTTTATCTGCTTTATACTGTTTTCTATTGGTTGAGTTAAAATGCCAATGCGGTGATAAGATATTTTGCATTCAATTAGGAAAACTTGCAACAAAAGTCAGAAGGCGGATTGTGGAGATTACTTCCTAGGTATTTCATGTTTCACATACAATGTTTAACCATGGTGGTGAAGACTGCTGAAATGTATCTGATGTTTCTGTAGTTTCAGCTGTAGAAGAAAACGTCACCATTATTATTCGTACAGATTTTTGGTAATTAACGAATGAAAAATAAAACTGTAATCATTAACGAAAGAGAATAAATTATGAAGTAGAGCAGTAAGCAAATGACCCAACCTGTCGAAAAGTCCTTGTTTTTAATTAATAATATTTTACAGAAATAAAAACCCAAAAATATTTTTCCATATTTAAGTATTTTCGAAATCGTTTCGTGTAATTGTCGAATTTAGTTTTTCTATAATCTCACACTCCTATTTTTTTTTTTTTTGTATATTCCAGCTGAACGAAAAACTTCCTTGGGGAAGGATTGGCATGCAGCCTGTCTTCGATGTGAAAAGTGCAATAAAACATTGACACCGGGATCCCATGCTGAACATGAAGGAAAACCATACTGCAATCATCCGTGTTATAATGCCATGTTCGGACCTTCAGGTATTATTTTTTAGTTAATGTATCTTTGGAAAATTGAATATAATTAGAAAGATTACTCATTAACAGAAGGTAGTAAATACCTAAATATGTGTTATATCTTTTATCTGATTAATCAAAAGGTGAAACAATTTTAATAATTAAATTAAATAAAAAGCCTGAACGGTCCAAGTGGTAAGGAACCGGCCTTGCAATCGTAAGGTCGTGGGTTCGCACTGCGTTCGAGATATTTCTCGGAGGTGGTGGGTACTCACTTCAGGTATCATTCAGTGTTGGAGAGAAAATTCGACCATGCTTTCCCTTCAACGGCAAGGAGGTTTACAAGTAATAACAAAGCCGTGGAACACTTTACACACACGAAAATACACTCCCGCTTGTGAGGTCCTGACATGACTTAGGTCCACGTTGGACAATCACCACAGATAAAAACAATATTATAAAGTATATAATTATTTTTGCATAGATCAATAGAAAATCAGTTCAATGTCGACGTTTCATTATGTCTTTGACAGCTCCTTCAGGATAAATAATAATTATTTCAAAAGTTGTTAAACACAGATGAAGATAATACTAAATACTTGCTATTTATCCTGTAAATATTTATTATTATATTATAAATAATAAAAATTAAAAAAAATGTTCAGTAATAATTACTTCTATAATTTAAACAGACTGAAAAATAAGAACTGTGGTTGAATGCATGAAAAAATAATACGTAATAATAAGTATAAAAAGTAGTAAGGAGTTTCACTAATTATGTACTTTTATTTGTTTTAGGTTACGGCAGGGGCGGCGCGGAAAGTTATCAATATAAGAAGTAATTAATATACCCAAAAGTATTATTTTAAGAAGAATGACATTTATGCTTTTAAATCTAACAAACATTCCGTATTTAATAAAAAAATATTAAGTTACTGTAAACTATTTTATTTTCAAATAAAAACCTAAATGGTAAAAGAAAAAAGTCTTTTATTTTGCTGTTCGCTGAGTTAATATTTTTCTTTCTTTTAATAGTGATATATTTGTGATGACTTTCTGTGCAGTTTTGGTTTATAAAATAAATTGATTGATTTTCGAAATGTCGGTACATTTTGTAAGAATAGTTACTATGTACACCTATTTTTATGCAAAAAACAAATTGTAAAAACCACAGAAATGTACTCAAAACTTCATTATCATCTTATTAAATACGATAAGTATAATAATAATATAATAAATTTCAAATGAGTCAAATTTGAAAATAATTATCTAACCCATCAATCTTTACTATTATTTTAATCTAAAGATCAAAATGGAACATTCCAGTTCTTTTCGCATATTTACGTATTAAGTGCCGGGATGTCATACTTATAAATAAGTTAAAACAAGTTCTGTTTCAAAACCATTGTGTACTTACATATAATTGAAGAGATAGTCATCAACGATTAAGATAATCATCTTAAAGTATATAAATAGAGATAAAAATATAAATCCAACATCCAACGATCTAGTAATTACAGACAGGCAAGTAAATACAGCAGAAATGGTTGCCACAATCGAAAACTTAATAAAAGCAATTGGAAAAGTACGCAATAACTCAACAGAAGATATGATATTAAAAAAGGAAAATTGGACAAAATTACGTGGGAATCATTTTAAGAATTTTATCCAAAACCTGTTTATTATGAAGTCATAATAATGCCGATTTTGAATATACTATGAGGTCTATAAAACACTGGTGGAATTATGAACCCGTAATTAAACTGTTATTCAAAATCGGCATTATTATGACTTCATAATAAACAGGTGTTGGATGGAACTAGGTATTACACTTGTGCCTTAACAGCAAATAAGTCAGTCAAGAAAAATTTGCCCACTCGAGCTTATTTGCCTTGTAAGACACTTGTATAATAATAGCTATTTTATACGAGGTCCAAGTCCTCTTGTCTTAAATCCTTTAATTTTTATGTGAACTTTGTGTCTGGAATCTTCAGCGAAGTACACGTGACAAAGTGACCGGGCAAACGAATTGTTTAATTATATGTTTGAACGCCAGAAACTTATAAATATAGATGGGGTTCGAAAAATAATTATCAACTAATACACTGCGACCAACAATGACTGAATGCACTGCATTCCCATATTTTTTATTGTCCACATGACATTTCGTAGAAATTATTATTGATATCCTCTTAGGTGGTAAACAGTTGTTGTTGTTGCAGAATGAAAGATTCATAATATTTCGGAAATATTTCAGATGCTAATTTTTAATCATTGTTAATCAGAGTGTATTTCCTATCTATTCAAGTTGTCAATATTCCACATGATTCACCAACTTCACTCCTTACTTCATGTGAATTACCTATTTTACTTCCCATTCTTGAATTCTTGAATGCAGTGAAATGTAGCAAATTCATCCAAAATGCATTTGCATCATTAAAAATGACATATTTTCGAGTCTCTCTTATTATGCCTTTTTCTTTATTAATAACAAATCTAATACGTAAAGTTCTTTAGTAATCTAGCTCTAGAATATTCTGAATAGTCGTGAGAGAAATAGCTTATGTACTATGCTACTTTATCGATTCATTTTTACACAAAATAATTATGCAACCATAAGTAGAGCCAGTTGAAAAGAAGTAAACACGACCACTGTCGAATATCGAAGCTTCCATTGCGATCGAAACTCACTTGCAACTAAATTGCATAGGTAATTAATAAGAACATATAAAATAGCGACATCTTACTATCGCTTTTTGACCTAACATTGCAGTAGGATAGACAAATTGAAGCGGGATTTGCTCCTAATGAGTCCCCCATGCAAGGCGGCCATGCCCAAGCAGGGCTGAAACAGCTGTCCAGAGGCTGCTCGAGGTTCTCACTGCAATCAAAAACGATTTGCACAAAATTTTTGTAATTAATAAGGTTGTACAGTCGCGATCATCTTAATCGAGACCGCCGTAAGCAATCGGTTTCGACTCGTTTGATCGTGACTATACACTGTGTCTATATTTCGACGCTCACCATTGGCATCTCGGTTATTAGAAGACATAGAGCAACGGTTAAATAGGGAATGTTTCAAATCTCATTTCAAATTCACCATAACACTTTTAAATTTTAAGATAATTTAAGAAAACCAAAATTTGACAATTTCAATATTCCTCAATAACTCGATAACACCTGATGTGACCTCTTCTAACCTTTTACTTTGTTCAAACACAAATATTTAATATTGTCGACTAAATCTAGGCAAACCTTAATGTTCTGCTGCACAACATAAAGGGTGACTACTACAGTAAAAGTTGCCCTAACTTTGAACAGCGTTACAATTTTATTCTAAACTTCTACTGCATTTTTTTTAGTTTGGAAGATTGAAAACATAAGAAATATTATTATTCTTGAAGTATAAATTTTTTGGTACTGGAAATTTCACATTCTCAACAACTGTGAACTTTATTAAATGCTCTAGGCTCTGAATTTTAAGCAAATCAATAAACTTATCAGATGTAAATATGTACAACGATGCTCACCATAAATGATACCATTTGACAGTTTCGAAGCCCTTACGCTGAATATTCTTAAGGGTGTGGTTCGCATACAGGAGTATCATTTCCCCATTTTCCAGCGTTTCCCAAACTTTTAGGTTTCGCGATCCCCTTTTGAGATGTGTTTAGGTTCACGTTCCCCCCCCTTTAACGATTGTAAAATGATTATTTTTTAAATATTTGAGACTCCTCATTACATTTCATAACTGTAGTCAATATACGGTCACGAGCATTAAATTAAATTTTGGTTGTCATTGTCAAACAAAACGTCAGTTTTAATATTAGTAATTAGAATCTCCTTAGTTTCAATCAAATATCGGTGCCAACCTATGACAATTAATATATATGAAACCTCTTGCACAAAGTAATACGATAAATTAGTTGCAATTTGCGGTCATTTGTTGCTAGATTTATTCTGCTGCGCCCTCCTTACAAAATTTACGCGCGCCCTACTGTTTGGGAAACGCTGATTTAAGGTGAGCGTCGTAGTACATACCACAATGTTACCAAAATGACGTTTGATTTTCTCCTCCGGGAATTCCTCCTGGTATTTGTTGAACAGATGTCTCAAATTAGCTTATACAAAATTGTCAAAAATCTAACAAAACATCCTGAATAAGCAAGCGGCAGGAGACGCACTATAAAAGTAAAGAAGAAATATGACTGGTCATGCCTACTTGTGTTGAAGTCTGGCCAGTGGATGCCGCCAGGCACGAATGTTTACCGTACATACAAATCCAAGAAGCGAGTCAACTCGAATACTTTTATAAAATAATCGAATCTCGACTTGAGTTAAATGGACTCGAGTCCAGATTAAAAAAATGTGTCAAAGATTATTAAATTTATTTGAAAATTAGAATACGCCGCAGAGATATGCTGTGCTGTCCATAGAAAATTTGACATTATAAACACCAGAAAAATTTAATATTTGAATAACTAGTTAATCATTGTTGAAGGGCATTCCCGCAAAACTTGATAAGTCAAAAAATAAAGAAATTCGAGTTAGACATGGAATTCAGGGTTTATTAGTGAGTTGCATTAGGGCTTATTCGGTATAGAGTACATTAAATTTAACGACCAACCAACAACCAATCATGAAGCTTTATGATTGCTTGTCACCATGGCAACAGGCCGCTAAATTTAATGTACTCGATACAGAATAGCCCCTATTGGGGCGTATTCTGTAACTTATTAACGGGCTGTTAAAATTTAGAGGTCCTTTAAAATTTAAAGTACAGTTCTATGATTGGTTGTTACCATAGCAAAAATTTAACAGCCTTTCAAATTTAAAGGTGTTGATACATAATAGGGCCCATTGTCTGATAAGGCCTGATTAATTAGTTCCCGATACATTATAATATATTACACGAGAAATGAATGAGTAGGGATTCATCAGACGATAACAAATCGTTAATTCCATGTCTGAATCGAATTTCGTTATTTTGGACTTATCAAGTTTTGCGTAAATGTTCTTCAGTTGGTGACACCGGAGCCAGAAAATGACGACATGAATGCTGTTATTTTCTTGCCCTTTTCTTCTCCCTGCGCTAACACAAATTTATTATTTACTTTACCATATTTCTTAGCGTTTTGCTGAACCTTGTAAAGAAGCTAAAGTTCTATCTCGTCTAAAATATAGGACGTTCTTTACAAGATTGGAGATCAATTAATATTCTTCAATTCCTCTATAAGGGTCTGAAGAAAATGTTAGACTCCCAGACTTCGTAAGCAATTTGTGCAGTTTTAATTTGCTTTTAAGTACACTATCAGGTTTTGGACCAGGATACTGTTGCCTTACGGTATTGTCTGCTGTTATACCGTCTTCAGGTGCCTGTCATGCTTGTCTTCGTCCAACTTGTCCTGCTTGTTCGTCTGGAGTTTTCTAAAGCATTTGATCTGATTAATCACGAAACTAGCTCTCATTAGCTATTTTGCATTACGTGAATTCCAATGAAAACACTGCAAAAATTTTTCAGAAATCAATCTTCACTGTAGCATCAGAAGATCATGCTGGACGACAATTGTTTTTTGTTTATGCAACTGAAGTTGGAAATGTTGTAGGAGAGTGTTATCGGTCTTTTGATATATCAAATTTTTTCAACCTATCTATTTGAAACTATATATTTTTTTAAATTACTCGAATGTTGTGCAGTTACGTGGGCTGCTGGAAATTTTTTTGGAATCTAGTAGGTCTAGAATTGTTACGTTTATCAACTGTCATATTTGAAGAAATTGACGTTTTTCGCCTATAATTCTATTGATAGTTCCTATCCAAGTGAACTAGTTTTGTTTGTACAGCATTTGAGAAAAAGTAATTTTGTGTAAACATGGAAATTTCACGTGAAAATTTTCGTGCCATGATTTTTTACGATTTCAAATGTGGTCTAACGCCGAAACAATGCCTCGATCGGCTTCATTTGGCTTTTGGAGATGAAGCACCATCAAAGAGCAGTGTTTATAATTGGTTTGCCGAATTCCAGCGCGGACGTACCTCTCTCAGTGACGAATTTCGTGAAAGTCGCCCATCAACATCCTTACGTATTGACATGAAAGCAATACACCAGATCTTGCATGATCATTTGAACGTACGAAGTCTTTGCAGTCGTTGAACCCCACACAATTTAACAGAAGAAGAAATGCTCAAGAAATTCAATGGAGGTCGTTCAAATTTAATTTATAACATCGTTACTGATGACGAAACGTGGATCTATTCGTAGGAGCCAGAAAGTAAACAACAATCTACCGTTTGGGTATTTCAAAATGAACCAAAACCAACAAAAGTTGTCCGTTCACGCAATGCTGCGAAGCAAATGATTGCTTGTTTCTTTGGTTTAACTGGACATGTAGCAACCGTAGCTTTAGAGGATCGAGAAACCGTGAATGCTGATTGGTATACTACAATTTGTTTGCCGGAAGTCATCGATCAAATAAGAAGAAACAATCAAAATCGACGAATTATTCTCCATCAGGACAACGCCAGCTCTCACTCAACCCGTCAAACAGTTGTCCAACAAAAATGTTGAATTAATGACACATTGTCCATATTCACCTGATTTATTACCTAATGATTTCTTTTTGTTCCCAAATATCAAAAATAAAATGCGTGGTGAGCGATTTTCGTCGACTGAAGCAGCGGTTGAAACATTCCGGACACTGGTTTGTGAGATACCATCTTTAGAGTGGAAAACGTGCTTTAGAAATTGGTTCGAGCATATGCAAAAGTGTATTGACGTCACTGGCGAATACTTCGAAAAACAATGATACCGTTTACCAAATTTCATATGCGTTTTTTCATACCGTTTTCAGAAACTTTTCCAGCAGCCCACGTATACTGTTTTTACCTATATTTAACTTGCAACAAGCAATTGTAAACATAAATTTAGATTTACACCATTCATAAATGTGATACAAATTATTGTTTATGCTAGAAGACAGTGATGCCGATTGTATCTAAAAGTAGGGGGGAGGCAAGGATATGACATAAAACTGAACTGAAAATATGAATAAATAACATGGCAAAAAAATACTCTGACGAGAAATCGTTATGCATTAAACAAAAATTAAGTGTGTATTCCAGTTACTTAGTTGCCCCTACCGCCCTGGTAACTGAGATTACTCAAATTAATAATAATAAATTGTACCAAGAAACTTTCACCTCTCTCGAACGTCTCGGATGGAAGATAATTGAAGAACTCACCCGAATCGCCGCCACTGCTAGAAGACATAAGCAGACTTTAAAGGCTTCCCCACACCGACGCGAAATTTTCCCGACGAAAATTTTCCGCTGCGAAAAATTCGGTGGCGGTACGGCAGCAAAACTCGATACTCACACCAAAGCGAAAGTATCGCAGCGGTTAAGATCTTATAATTGTTTGTACGTGCTCATGCTTTATGATACAAATTTTTCTCGGTAAATATTTATTATGAAATTTGTTTTTTTTCAATTATATTAAATATATCTAAAAATATACTTATAAAGCAAACTTATCATTTTTTTAACTCTAACCCTTCCTACTCCGAAACTTAGTCCTTTTCCTCACATTTTTGTATTCTTCATGACTTAAATAGTAAATGATTCCTTTTTTCGAAATACTAGACCGAAGAAAATTTTGTCTGGTAATCCACACACACATTTAGTAAGTAACTATTGAATCCTACTAAAATTTTGTCTAATAAGTATGTCAAGCAATTCCAAGTTACAACAATTTTTTAATTTTCGTATCTTAAATAAGTGCTATTTTTAGCAACACTAAAAGTTGCTCACCAGTATTGTCCTACTTATACTTGGTTATCGAACATGCACAAACTACTGGCAAAAAAGTTTTAAAAAAAATCAATAATAAAAAATTTTCCCATATGGTGCGAATTTTTTGGCGGTCACTGGCCCGATATTTTTCAAAATAGGTATAAAATATATATTTATTTTGTTACAAAACGTCGACATAAATCTCAATTTTCTCAGTGTCCACAACAAAATACATACAGCCGAAGCTCTATTACTCGAACTGCCAAGGGACCTCAGATTAAATTCGAGTTATTGAATATGCGAGTTAAAGGACATGAGTACGTACCATACATGTACATGCATTTTATGTATTTATTTACATATTTTATTAAAAGGTAAAAAAACATGTAAACAACAGTATATAGATATCAAAATTTAATATAATAAACGTGGATAGTGTATTTTCTGGTATTTTGTATTTCTCAGCAATATTTTTCATTTTGATACCATTTTCGTCTTTTTTTTAATTTCAAGGTTTTGTTGGCCTGTAAGACTTTTAAGTTGATGGAAATTTATATGTATTTAAAGAAAATACGACCAGATTAATTGAAACAATAAATGCAACTGAAATACATAGTATTATTGTCTCAGATCCGAAGAAGGGGATTCCCAGAAGCACCATCGCTGGAAACGTAAATATATGATAAAAAGGTGGGGATTTGTCATAAAAGTTCTACTTATAGAACTTTTTGAGTCCTTTATTCGTCAAGTTTATTTCGAATTATAGAAAATTTCGAGATATAGAAATTCGAAATAAAGACCGAAAAAATCAATACGAAACGCTAGGCAACTGCAGGGGAAAGCAACACAGCAAGGGACTTCGAATTATAGAAACAATTATAGGACTTCGAGTTATGGAGCTTTGATTGTATATATTTTATAGTATGAAATCAAATTTATTAAACACAATTCCCAGAATTTTGGAAAAATGTGGAAGTATCTTTCGTCGTCGGCTTAACAGTTGAATTTTCAGATTGGAGTTCAATAAAATGCTGACTTTGAATTTTTTTATACGCCTTTAATCTATTTAATTACCAAAGGGAGGATCTAAGAAAGTGAACTGCTTGAAACCAGTTTGAGACATCGGCAGTCCGACTCGACGCGGGGATCTAAATCGTAGCGCTAAATGTTCCGCCCGCTTATGCGTGCTTTTAATCAATCTGTCTAATATCGTCACGGTAAAAACGCGAATATAATTCCAGAAGCTAATAACAGCTCTTTCCTGAATTTAGAAACAACAATTTAGTTGATTTGAATTAAATAAAAACACGACACGTCTCTGCAGCACACTCTCTCGTGCGCATCGTGTCCGAGCATCGCAGTCAACCGCGACATTATTGTCAATCATGCCGTCCTAACCAATGCATTATTACTTTGGATTACCGGTTGTTCACTATCAGCTAGACGCGCTGCGCCGGCAAGTATGAGGCGTATACACAATCTGTTTATAACATCGCACCGCCTCGTTGCAATAGTAAAGTTTTACACTTTATTCTGTCCGCCATGTGTGAAGTACTGATGCCGAGGGTGTTCTTTTTTCTGTTTGGAATAGATTTTGAATGTGTATTTTACGTTTTAAAACATGTTTAAATAAATTTCATTTTCAGGTTTCACATACGTATAAAATAACGTATGCAGACCGTACCTTGAGTAAAGCGAATCTTTAATTGCAATTAATTAGTCGATTTCGTTCGTGAATGTGTTGGGCTTTAACATCTGGGGAGGTCCACTAAATTATGCGAAACACGTAAACGTTTAAAATGTCACGTGTGGGACCGACAAAGAGGTCCGTCTACTAGATGCAAAAAAGTTTAACGACATGAACTGTTTTATTGCCGGTTAAATCTGTTGCTTTATTTATACTCCTCTTTAAGAAAAAAAGCCCCACCGACGTATTTGGAGTAAATAATTATTTTGTTATTATGAAGTTAATTAAATGCAACATGTTAACGCTAACTGAAACGTAGAAATATTTTATCAGCACACCTTTGCTTCTTCGATAATTATTTTCTTACCGAGTTATTACTCTCGGACGAAACACGGTCGAACTAATGATTTTGCGAATATGTGCGTGTAACTTATTATTCCGACATTTTTTTTTCTGGCTATTAACATGTTATAATTGAGCAATTAAATTCGAGATAATTATAGGATTACTGTAGCTATTTTGTACAGATGTTTCCGGTTTTACATATTGCGTCTACATGCTCAGGTTGTACACGGTCTGATTGTCAAATGCTGGAACAAGTTTTTGAAATCATCAATTTCTATGTTTTGAAAGAAATTTAATAAACTGTATTACGCCAAAAACAGGTAAAATAAAAAATACTCCTATTGATCAATAACAATTTTTGTATAATAGGAATGAAACAAAAAATTCCGGGAAAGAGTAGTCACTTATACTTCTAAACGAGATGAAGCAAGGTCTAACTTTTTGTTTTTATTTTTTCTACAATATTTCATTGTGCTAGATAAAAGCAATGTAAGATTACTGATTAGGCAACTTATGAAACACCGATGTATAGAAGAAACTCGCGATATCGCATCTAAAAAAAAAAAAAACGAAACACAATTACAAGTTCGTTAACTTGTATTCTGATTACCTTCATATACTTCGTACAGGATTAGGCAGGTTTAGGTATACTGACGTTAACATATGAAAAGTAAAGTTGCGCCATAATGAACGGCGAATGCTTCTTAATATATTTATTTTATTTTAGTAAATTTCTTTTATGCATTTCCTTCACACATACAGAATTATATCCTGTGAAATTAAAAAAAAATATATGTTAATTAAAATTAAATAATTAATAAATATACCTGCTTTATATAAAAATACCTAGCGTATTTAAATAAAAAAAAATGTATTTGGTGGATGTTCTGTCATTAACGACATAATTAAACAACGAGCATTCAGTTATATTCAAGAGAGGAATTGATACCTACCAAACGAAACAACACGAAACTTGCATTTGCATTTGCATTTTTTTTGGAAAGGTCACCTTTTATCGAAGACGAAATGTCAACGGAAGTTAAAATATAATGTTATGTCTTTGTTCCTTGGGAAAAATAATGGGCAAAATGATGAGATTGCTTCACAAAATTATATGTGTATCTTGTAAATGATATTGCAGATATTGTGACAAATTTGCTGTTTGCACATGTATAGTCGCCATCATTCTAATCGAGACTACTGAAAGCTAATTGCGCCCTTAGTGGCCCTTAGAATTATATGTACAACTGTCAATCGGTCTCGATTAGCTTGATCGCAATTGTACATAATTGATTGAAAATACTTGTACAACATCAATACTTTTTTCTGGTGTCGTTTTATATGATAATGATAAGGCTTTAAATTAAACTATCAAGCACCGTGCTAATTTCTAGTTTAATGTTACAAATCTGTACGTAAGGTTGCCTAAAGTAGTGGCCTGAAGAATCGATCGGAGTGGCGTCTGCAGTTGCAGGCGGCAAATCAGGTAGCAGTTTTTTTTTTTAAATAACATGAACCAATCAGGCAGCAGTTTTCAAAATAAGAAATAAAAAACAAATTACTTCATGAAGCGTTAATTAATAAAAATGATTATCGAAGACTAAATGAAACAAAAGAGTTGTAATTGAAGTTTGTTCTTGTCCGATGAAAATTGTAAGTACAAAGTTTTTTAAATCTCAAACCGGACAGAATTATGAAGGGAAAACACTCAATGTTTCGCTATAGATTTTACTCCTGACGAAGCTATAAATCTATAGCGAAACGTTGAGTGTTTTCCCTTCATAATTCTGTCCGGTTCGAGATTTAAAAAACTTTGTACTTAAAAGAGTTGTAGTCATCCGGAGAACAGCTTGCAGTATTTTGCTTTTCGCCCTTTTTTTTAACATAGTGAAGTATCTCATTACGGACACCTCTGATAAACGGACACCTCTCGTAACCGGACAATTTTGTGGAACTTTTCTATAAAATCTTTTAATAAAATTCTCTCTAATAAGCGGACACCTCTTACAAGCGGACAAATAAGTGGCAACGGTTCCGCTTATCAGAGATTTCACTGTATTTCAGTGTTGTTTTATTCAACTTTCTTCTATTTTTATGCAGTTATTCTTTCTGATAGATTTCTTTTATTTTCTATTCATCCTCCGTCGGACGAAACACCGATCCCTTATCTAATTTATTGTAATTTATTGTAATTTATTGTAACACTTAAATGTTTCACCGTACTTCAGGCCGAGATGCTCACACTAACGCTCCCTGAATGTAACTGTTTTCAAAATGCGCGCCGTCATCCTTTTAGTACCCAAAACCGCCGTTGCTAGAAACGCCTGGAACCCCATGGAAGTAACACGAACTTTCTCGGACAATCCAGAAAGACGGCGTGCTTTCTCTAGAACACATAACTAGTGTCCGACCGAAACCGATTTTCTCGTCGAAACCAAAACCGATTTTTTCGTCGAAACCGAAACCGAATTTCGGCTAATGTCTCAGTTTCGGCCGAAACCGAAACCGAAACCGAATCTTATTCGAAGGAAGTTAGAGATAATTTTACTAAAGTCCAAATTAATAGTTTTATTTATTAATAACTGAATAAATTAAATAAATTTATATTTTAAGACAGAAACAAAAACAATTTTATGTTAGTTTTTCTTTATTAATAACTGAAGTTACAGTTGAAAGCAAAGAAAGTAGACAAATTACAGTTTTCTGTAATCATTCTTTCTGAAAATGGTAGCGACAAAAGACAAAAACAAAAGCAATTTAAAATTTTCGCCTGTATCATATTTTACAAAAGTCAAAAGAGATTTTTTTTCAGCTATAGTTCATAGACAAAATTCAAATGTGTATCTTATTAAAATTAAATTTAGGTCAGGATCAAAAACTTTGATATTTTAGAGATTTCACGTCGTGCAAAGCGAATTCACTTTATAATTTGAAATTTTGTGGTAAAGATTGCGTTAATATTACGGTCTGCTTTCTCAAACTGGGGAATTTTGAATCAGCTTATGAATTGGGATCGGTCACATTTAAAATATGCGGTCAAATATGAGTTAATGCAGCTTTAATTCTCCGTCAAAATTGACATTTACACTGTTAAAACCGAGCATCATTATTATTTGACATCCAAAAATAAATCAAGTTTGAAATTAATATGCATTTAAAGCAGAACAAAGAAAATAAATGTAGTTTCGGTTGTAGCCGAAAGTTCGGCTGTTTTGGCCGAAACCGAAACTTCGGCCGAACCACGAAATTGAAGCCGAAACCGGCCGAAACCGAAACCGAAACCGAAACCAAATATTCGGTCGGACACTACACGTAACTACGCGTTTCCATCAACCTGCGAACAGTCGGTTGGCCAATAGACGGTGCGACTCGTCGTAACAATATTTCATAACTAATTTATTTTTTCACTTACAATCATTTCATTCTCAATCATTCTCTCTCAATAAATAATCCCTCGAATAATTAATACATGTATAAAAGTTACTCGTTTACAATAATTACACATACGTACAGAATTTAAATTCTAAATTGTAAATTACTTATGTACATGTACACTACTGTCTAAAACTTTTAAGACGAAAAGCAGTAAATCTGTTGGAATTTGAGCCTTATTGAAATAGCCCGTCTGAATTTAGAACCTTCTGCATTCGAGCCTCCCCGTTTCTCTCTCAATCTCTTGACCAGGGGATGAGCAGGGTCATAAAATTCATTCACGAGAGCAAGTAATCTGTGAAGCATTGAATAAGGAAATTCCAGGTAATGAGAACTGCGTAATTTGTAATGTATTATGACAGTAATTATTAATAAAATTAATTCGGTATATAGTTATATTTTGTTGTCATGTTTAGTTTGTTAATTGTTTTTAGTTTAATGTTAATAAAAATAATACCTACCCGGGTTTTGTTATATTCTGTTTTTTTTATGATTCAATTTAGATTTTCATATTTAAATTGTTAACAAAATTGAAATATATTAAATCAAATTGTTTTAAACTGCCATAAATTCGGAATGTATTTAAATTTAAATTTAAGTTTGAACGTGTTATTGTTGTTGAATAATAAATAAACTATTATACAGAGTCAAACAAAACGAGTTAAATAAACCAAAATTATTTTATTATCCTATTTTTTCTGTATAAATCGAATGAATAACAAAGTATTTTTAATGACACATTAATTTTTAATTGGAGTTATGGCCGTTTTCATAATCAGACTTTAAGGAAGCGTTAAGTCAATTTAAGAATGGCGAAAAAAGTCCTATTATGAAATCGGACCTTACTGTTATATTAATTAATTCATGAAAACGTATGATAAAGATTATTCTTAAAAGTGATGCAAATTTCTGTTCATGAAACCGGGAATTTAAATACAAATTGAGAAATTTAAGCATCTAATAAGAAAATGAAAATTAATACTAAGTAGGATATTGTCCCTAATATTTAATCCTTTTTAATTATCTTCTGCAGAAAGGATTTTATACCTCTACATCCTATTACATTTGTAAAATGTTGGTATTCTGGAAAATTTCCGGTAATACCGTGTATTATCCCAATTTAGTGTGTGGGTACAGAAAAATCAGTAGTAAAAAGTAACACAAATTGTAGTTAGAATGAAGACGGAAACAAATTGTAGCAAATATTCGCACAATTGTCGGACTATTTACTACAATTATGTTAATGTTTACTACAATTGTATTAATATTTAATACAATTTGTTTCTGTCTTTATTCTGACTACAATTTGTGTTACTTTTTACTATTGATTTTTCTCTCTGTATAAGAAGCTGCGAATTAATTATCTTTTAGTATTGAACAATTTCTTGTGTCGGAAGTTTCGTTTAATTGCGCTGTGAAATGGAACGCAGAACACATACTACGGAAAGAGATAATCATTCCATTGTATCATCATAGGGCCAACGATACCTGTTATTATTACTGGAAACCGTAACCAATATTTATTTATTAGGCTTGCCGCCGGCCGTACCATAAAAGCAGGTCAGCCGGCTAAATGTTGTTAAGGTTCATAATTGCAAAGCACGGATATTCGTACGGCCAGGGGTATTTCATTTCGTCTTAAAACTTT
The DNA here is from genome assembly GCA_036172665.1 of Prosopocoilus inquinatus. Lineage (NCBI taxonomy): Eukaryota > Metazoa > Arthropoda > Insecta > Coleoptera > Lucanidae > Prosopocoilus > Prosopocoilus inquinatus. The sequence continues at coordinate 25,746,449 of CM069876.1, read as the reverse complement.
TCGACACCACCGTGCTGTTCACGAAAAACTGCTTCGATAGTCTGACTTTCATCGCGCAACGTGTTTTTCAATTTTTCCAATGTATTTTTCAATTTCTTGTGTTGATTGAATTTGTATAAAGCCGCTTTTTAAACTTTTATATCTTATTCACAACTAGCATTGCCAGATTTTTTTGCAAGTAAGGGACAAATTACAAAATTATTTAAAAAATGGGATTTCGGTTTTTTTTTTTATCCGAGACAAAAGGAAAATCATGAAAATTGAACTTTTCACAATATTGTGAAGCAGGTCATACACTACACCTTTTCAATTTCAAATTGGGACTAAACAGTTTCAAATTGGGATTAAACAATTTCAAATTGAAACTAAACAATTTCGAATTGGGTCTAAACAATATCAGATTGAGACTAAACAAATTCAAATAGGAAATAAACAATTTCAAATTGGGAATAAACAAATTCAAATTGCTCCGTGCCACTTTTCAATTGAGGATGTTGTGCGAGAGGGCAAATTTGTCAAAAATCATTTGCTGAGATTTTACTCATACAGTCCAATGTTGAATCCAATTGAATTCGCGTAGTCCTGTCTAAATGCTGATGTTAAAGAGACTTAGCAATCCAAATGCCACAAATTTTAGTAGGCGAAGCCAATCATTGCGCAGATGGAATATCGTTTAGAAAATTAGAAAATATAATGGGAAAAAATAAATATTACTAATAAAATTACCGTACCTAACTGTACATATGTATAAGATTTGTTGCAAACATCCAAAAATTCATACCTGATGCGTTAAATATGGTTAATGTAAAATTTTGATATAGGCATATAATTATTAGTTAGATAGTTACATTTCCTTTTGTTATTATTACCTACCAGCTTCAATCTTTTCTGAATTAAAAAATGTTTTCCAATTTGAATTTGCTTAAACCCAATTTGAATTCATTTATTCCCAATTTGAATTTGTTTAGTTCCAATTTGAATTCGTTTATTCTCAATTCGAAATTGTTTAGTCCCAATTTGAATTTGTTTATTCCCAATTTGAATTTGTTTAGTCTCAATTTGAATTTGAAAAGGTATAGTTAGTTAGTTAGTTTTAACTTCACTAATTAATTCGAGAGAATGACAGAGTGGCTGAATCTAGCGAAAGTTTTGTGAAGGTCCTTATAATAAGGAAAACATTGGAATGATATTTGGTTAACCTATAAAATCATTAAACTGAAATGTTAGTTTGTAAGTTTTGTGAAGTGTCCGTACTTTTAGCGTAATGTCCACATAATAACAAAACTAACTAAAAGATTGGAACAAGTTGTACTGAATAAAATTAAAGGCAGCTCTTTGTTTTCCTTATTAAAAGCGCCATCTGCTGGTCGCTAATTTTCGCGAATACGAGATGAAGATGACCTAATAATATCATTTAAATCTGTGTGGCAACTGTGTAGATTTAGATATCAATTTTTAATCGTATAGCTCCGTAGGACGAAATACGGGACAAGCTCTGTCCCGACGGACATTTGTATTTGAGTAAAATACGTAACGTCCCGATAAAAAGACGATGTCTGGCAACACTATAATTTCGAATATAGATGATCCTATCATTTTCAAAACAAAATCGGGATATTGGGTCTTTATAATTGATTGTATCCCACATGCCTAATTGTTAGCAAATAACGATAAAAACGGTCGGCACAATTGCGGCAGCAGTCATTTTAGTTATTAATTAACTTTGACATTTACGCACGCGGGCCCCTAATTTAGTCTTGCAACTGTATCCAAAAATTTATGTAATTAAATCTGGTTAACAAGTATAAGAATAAAGAGTTAAATTTAAATTTAAAAAAATACACTTTGCAAAATTTAACAAAAATAAAAATACGCCATTGAGTATTGTCAGTTTGGCCAACTATTAGGTAGTTGCGTACGTACGTCCATAGATCATAGGGGATAAAAAAATTAAACGAAGACCCCATATGTTATTTGCAACGGTAAGATGCGGTTGTCCATTCTTACAAAAACAAATTGTCTTGAATCCCTTGTATCCTCTTGTAATTTATGGCCACGGATTCCCTAAATTGTGGGTTTATGTTCAACGTATCCATTGCACTCGGATTGTTACGCCACTGTCTAAATTCCTTGGTTGAGTTTTGTGAACAGAATATACCTTCTAACAATTTCAACCAAAAACGACTTTTGTTAAACATTAGAAAGCAGCAAATTGTACTGTTTTGTACAAACATTTTTGCAAAACTATAAAATTGACACATCATTATAAGATTATTAATATTTCGTCAACACCGTTTTTTGCAAACTTCTTTTGTTTTATCTTTCTAATAGAATTTCTTTCGCGAAGTTGTTTTTTTGAGTCGGTCTTTCTACTTGCTTCCTTTTCTAAGTTACATCGATTTGACCATTTGTAAGTCATTTGCATAGTGAATGTTTATTTTTAAATGCACATTAAGCTTCTGATTCATGTGGCCATATCTTAGCTCGTATTAAGAGCTTCCATCTTTGATCAATGCTTTACTTTGTCTATTCTTTGTGTTTCGATAAAATACTCTCTTTATTTAGTCCTGGTAGATGTTTGCCAATGTCCTACTGTCTTTTGTTATCGCACATTTGAGATAAGTGTAGAAATATTACTTATACCTGTATAAACGATGTATAAACATTGTTACTATTTCTTTTTTGTAGTTATTATGTACTTCAGGGGTTTTCTCTTCACTCATATCGATTTCTTTGGTTAGTTGCTTAGATCAGCTCTTAGATTGTAACTTCCGAATTCAATATGTATGTGTACGCATGTTATGCTCAATGTATACAGATCCCACCACATTAAGTAGGAACACTCGAGTGCTTACTGACAGTCTTGCAGGTGTGAGCGAAAGTACATACATGAGATGCTGATGTACAGTGATTTAAATTTTGTGTCTACTTGGAATGGTTTTATCTATATACAGGGTGCTGCAATTTGAAACGCAACATAGGAAATTCCATGTTAATTTAGAGGTACTCGAATATTGGCTTCCCTAATTATTTTACAACAAACTTCCGTTTAGGTTTTTTAAAGTACTCTTCAAGATGAATCTGTCTGTGAAGTTTGAGAATTTTTCATACACTGAGTTTTAATTTTGAATTAAAAATTGAATTATCGTGTGATATATGTGATTAAACTTCAAATCGTTCTGCTCTTCTCGAATTCTATTACTTTTGTATCCCTCTGTACAAAATTAATTTTATTATTTTAATTCATTCATTTAATTTTTTCCTGTTGATTCTGCAAGGGGGATATAGGGACAGGGTCCTTCAACAATGTCTAGGTTCCAAGTAATCTCCTACATTCAGCAACCAAACTAACACGTAACGCAATATTTAAAATAGAATACCACAACTACCATAACAGGGTAACAGGGGCGTAATAGAATATAATTGATTAAAAACTGTAAAAAATACTGTTTAAGGTAACGTTCGGGATTGTATTGTACATGAATTAAAACAAACGCTTCCTGGGAATTAATTGAAATTAACCTCCGCCCACAATAATTTTTATATCTGTAGATAAAATCATAAAAATATTAAAGCTAACAACAATCTAATCATCCTAAAAGATATATATGTCTAAATGTAAGTAAATATAAATTAATATGTAAAAATTTTGTGTTAATGTATAAATCGGGAAAAGAAATATGTGAACACCCAAAATTAACTGTCAGAAAACCTTACAAACAAGAGCTAACCAAACAACAGTTAATTTTGGGTGTTCACAATTTTTTTTCCCCGATTTATACATTAACACATAAATTTACATTTTTACATATTAATTTATATTTACTTACATTTAGACATATATATCTTTTAGGATGATTAGATTGTTGTTAGCTTTAATATTTTTATGATTTTATCAGTGTGATTAGGTGGTTTTAAATCTTTCTTAGTGCTTTTAAGTTGGTAGCGTACTGAAGATGGCAGCTTAGCTGCCGAAATACGTATCTACGGATATAAAAATTATTGTGGGCGGAGGTTAATTTCAATTATCTCTTAAACCACAGTCTCCTTTACTATTTTAGTCCTAGGAATTAAGTAAATTAACAGTGATTAAGTGACACGCGAACCACGCACGCTGTTACCTACTTTTTCTGACAGGAAGGTACCTTACATTTAGTTTTTTGATATGTTTAATATCTTGTATATTTATCACCAATAAAACAAATCAAATCAAATCTTACAATCATTGATATTACCAAACTGTGCGAGATAACATTTAGTAGGAAAGTACGTAGTTCATTCAGTCACGTGGTATTTGAATATTGAACCTATGTATACCTATAAGTTTTATTTTAATTACAATTTAAAAAAATTTAAATTAATCAATAGATTTACGCCAGTGTGAGATGGTTATACTTTATTTAATTTGCGAAAACTGAGAGAGAAGTGCCGAATTAACCAATGAACAATCACTTTGGTCATCTTGTAACGATTTTTTTCAAATTTACAGAAATTATCTTCGTGTCATGTAGCTCTAAGAACGAATTGAAAATTTTCTCTAAAATCATGATACATTCCTGCTTTAGAAATATAATGCGACGTTTTATGCTTATACCTTATTCAAACAAAGCAGTAAAAATTACAGTAAAGTTTTACAATTAACTACTAAGTCACGCTGTACATTCTTGATGTTTAACTTTTTCCTTTCTTGTCAGTTATATAATGATTTAACCTTGAGATTACAAAGTTTTTCTCTATTTATCAAGTACTATGATTTTTCCTTTCCGATTATGATTTACTTAATGATGGAAGAAAATTAAACCTTGCAACAGTTAATTTCTCTGTTGATATGTAAAATCAGTATTTCTCAGAAAAGCAATTTCCTGTAGAAAAAAAAGGTAATTTATGTTATTGTTTCAATGCTAAAGCACATGTATGTGTAGTATTAAATTACTACTATTAATCATTATTAGTTGTTTCTCATTAAAGCGCAATTAATATTATAATTGAGTGGCCGACAGTTTCATGTATTATTGTTTACGGGGTTATAAAAAATGCATTCTTCAAAAGGCGTTTCTAAAGAGATAGAAAACATACGCTTGACTGGTTTTCTGAAGATAAAAAAAAAAACAAAGAAAAAAATAGGAGAATGTTATTTCATTATAGTATATTCTCTCAAATAATATGGTTTGATACACTTTACGCATAAAATTATTATTTTTATGTACGTACTATTAGTATTATAAATTACACAAACTTTCAGAATGACGACGCTACGAAACAAAAACCATAGTAAACAATTTAATTAATTTTGCACGAACGTTAGTTGTAATGAGCATATTAAACACTAACTAACGAAACACAATACAGTTTCGCCATTAAGATAAGGATCTTGGAGTTATGAACTGACGGCCAATTAAAGTCATTAAAGAATGAGCTTAGTTTGCAAATCAGCAGCCCGTCAGTTAAGCTTTTTTTAAATCGATTTTTTCATCATGCTCTTCTACGAAATAAAATCATAGTGTATATATACAGGCTGTCCACGCAACGGAGGTTAGTTTCGTGTTCATGTTGTTTATTTCATAAGCGCATTGCATTTTTATGTTGCTACACATGTACAAAATTAATGCAGAGTATGTACAAAATTTTAATTGCCTTTTTCTTTATTCAGGAATTAATTACTTGTTTTATATGAAACTGTTATGTTTACTTATAAACATTAACCAAAATAGAAATCAGACATTAGAACATATTAGCAGCTGTTTAAACATTTTTAAGCATTTAGTATAAGATTCGTTTTATTTCACATAACTAGGTTTCATTTCAACTTGAAAATGTACCTGCACAATTTACGCGCTTTCTTCTTAAATCCTTTGAATTTAATATGAAGCGAACGAACAGCTTCTGTTCGTATCTTTTATTTGTTAATACTTACAACCATTTCTGTCTTTCATTTAATCTTTTTTCAAGTTTCGTTGAAACAGGCGACATTTAACTTGGAAAAATATTGTTGTGAATCTGTTTTTCCAAACAAACTAAAATATTTAATGCAGCCATGAATTAATTTCATAAATGGTTAAAATACAACTGTTTCTTTTTTTTGTATAAGAGGAATGTAAACTCATATTTACAATAAATTTTTTATTATAAGTATAAACATTTTATATGATGTCTTTTTGGTAGGTTTGTTTGTCAGTTTAATTTAATTCCATATGTGCTGCCAAAGTATAAATCATGATTTACTTGCCTATTGTTAAAATTCTTGTAAAAAGTTATCACGCATTATTCAACGTCTTTATATTCAAAGTGTGCGCGGAACGTAAATGATGATTTCATGGATGTATATTTTTTTGTTTAAATAAAGTATAGAAAATCGTTGCTAAGTATTTTAGGTATATAAAATTTTTAACTTAGTACATTGTTAGAATCATCCAAACCTTAAAATAATTTTTGAATTGCAAATTAAATAATTAATTAAACATTACAGAATACAGAATAGCTTTCCAAAAGTTCTTATATAACACGAACATTTTTAAGATACAGAGTTCTGATTAAGGCCACCTAGCCTGAAATTCATGTAACTCTTTCCTAACACTTTCCTTTTACCAGCCAGACAATTTCAGTTATATTTAATCATAATTTTGTAATAATAAATAGTTGAAACAGCAACATTCTAAGATCGCTTTTTGACTTTGACATTGCATTAGGATTGACAAATTGAAGCGAGTTTGCTACATAATAAGTCAAAAACGATGAATTGATTAAATAGTTATATCTAATCAAGAAAACTCAAAAAATTATTAGATTTTTGCGAATTCTGTATACTGGGTGCATCAGAAATACGTGTGTTAATTTTAACACGGAGTGTAGTTAGCTAAATGAATTATTTTTTTATATTTGCCTTTTTTTATTTAAAGCTTTCTAAATTGATTTAAAATTGAAACGTATTACATATTAAAATATATACCCGCCTCTGGTTAAGACCAGAAAATTCTGTTGTCATAGAAACGAAAAAAGTCACATTAAAAAAGTCAATTGTAATGTCACATTTACTAATTTTGAACAGAAATTGGGTTTATAACTTGTTGAAGACAAATAATTGTTCATTATTATAGGTTTCCATAATCCTTAAACACAGCAAAAGAAAACTATAATTGCACATAACTATTGCATTTTTAAAATTTGCCAAGCTGTCAAATGCCTTGCTGAAGTGCATGGGTTCGGCTAATTGTACCAGCAACAGTTACAGCATCCCAAATGTTTTCTTCAACACTCAGGACGAGGTCGGCCACGGTTTTTGGCTAGAAGTTGAAATGAGACATGAACTCGATCCGTGGACACGGTGTAAATTGGATTCTATACATATACTGGGCGTATCAGAAATACGTGTTAATTTTAAACCACAGAAGAACTCGCCGAGCTGAACAATTTTATTTTATGGCATTTTGAAAATATCGTCAATTTCTTCGTAATTTTTTTACCTCTATTTTTGAACAAACGAGTCGATTGGTGTTTGAACTGAACCATCTTTCGAAAACCATGGCAATTACAGCGAATACAATTATTATGTATAATATGTCAAAACAGTTGTCATTAAAAAAAAAAACTTTTAATTTTTCACTTTTCGAAAAAAAATCATTCTTTTAAAAAAAAGTCTGCTTGTCATAAAAGTTCCAAAAACGCTATAGAAAATATTAAATATCCATTAATAACAATAACAAAACAAAATCATGTTTACACTTTCACAAAATAGGACAATGTTCAAAAATTCCATTAGTAAATTCAGGTAAACTATTTAAGTCAAGTAACATCAATTACTGTAAATTAATTAATGGGGGTAGTAGTTACGTAGAATAAAATCATTTAACTTAAATAATAGGTTTTAATTTTTTTCATTTTTAAAATTTTAAGTACCTGCGAAAATTTTAATAAAACAAGGATATTGTGAATGAAAACGTGATATGGTATCAAATCCATAATACCTAATTCCTAGTTGACATGATTTTTAAGAGAATTTTGATTTTGTCACATTTTGTTAAAGTTAAAAGATAAATTTCCTAACTTTTTCAGTTATTAATAGGAATTTATTATTTTCTGTAATATTTATTACGTTTTAGGACAATCAACAATTTTTTTATGATTTTTTCGAAAAATGAAAAATAGTTTTTTTTTAGAGTGAATCAGATCCGTGTAAAGCAGTATTATATTGAAGCATCAATACATCATACATGTGTAGGTAAATGTTGGAAAGGTTGCAAGAGTACCCGTAAATAGCTTTAGGTCGGTCGGATTAATATAGTCCGCCGGTAAAGTAGTGGACAGGGGCTGTAAAGACATGGTCCACGAGTGTACCTATAATTTGTTTTAAACGCAAATTTGGAAAGTTAAAATACACTCAAGAATTCAAGTCAGATATATAAAGTACATAATTACTTAAAGTGCATTTATTATTATTTTTATTTATTGTTGGATTTTCAATGTCTTTATTATGTTTTTACTAATGAAATTCAGTATTTAAGGCTAGTGCTGCACGCGTAGATATGCTCATCTGTATGCTCGATGCCATTGTTTCAAACTTAAAATAAGAAAAAGACGAGTGCGTGCATTGTTCTAAGTGAATTTGTCGTGAGCATCTTAAATACTAGAACCGGAAATTTCTAAGAGTCTAGTAGCATTTTTTATTTCAAGGTACATTTTAGTTGCGGACGACTATACCTAACGTAAACATCAGAGGAGAATATTCAATTGAAATACAACAAATTCCACCGATGCTGCTTGGTTAGTGATTCATAAACGACATAAACAAACGACTTAAAAATCTGCTTCTGTCCTGAGTATTTACCTTTCAAATTGAGAACATAAAATTTCTATTTAAATATAAGTATTTAAAGGAAAGCAGAAAATCATAACAATAATTTTCGCATGTGTACCATCGTTTAAAAGTAAAATAAAAAAGTAAAATGTTTAAAAATATATGTTCATTTGCGGAATATATTCAGTATGTCATATGGCGTAGGAATAAGTTGTATAATACAGGGTGGGTTATAACTACAGATAAATAATCACACCAGGCAATTCTTTGAGTTACCTGGATACATACTTATACAACCGAAATTTAATGTGGCGGTTAATTTATATGGTAACGTGTTTTCAGTAAAAAAAAATTTGTCGTAGTATGGCATGAAACGTCAAAGATAGAAATAGAGATTATCTTAGCTTGTAATACGTTTGAAAGATACAATTTTAAGTATCTAATTCAGAGTGGCTTTTCGAAAGTAAGAGTTTGTAAAAATTTGATGGAAAGATAACGTAACGAGTACTTGTATATGTATGCAGAAATTGAAGTATGTGCCTGTCTTTCTTGAGTGTGTCAAGACTGAGATTAGAAGCGATATGCTAAACTAGGCCTAAGAAACGTCAGCAAAATTTAAGAGCACTCTACTTATGTCATATTTTTTGTTTACCATTAAGGCTCAATATTTTGAAACGAGTTTGAGACTTCTCGTTTCGCTTTTACTTCCGGCGATGGTAAAATTCATCGTTCATTCTGCAATTGTTGACTTTCTCACGGTTTTTGGTTTTTGTACTGGGATTTCTAGAATTTTTCGGAAATCAGCCATTAAGTAGGTAGAGCTACGCGAAATTATATAATGAATTTTGATACAGTCTCTGTACTGACATATCGATACGATCGAAACATCGGCGTATTGATACATACTGAATAAATTCGAATGTTGATAGGATTCAAATATCGTATACTTATACATATGAACATGCATCGAAATATCGTATACTAGACGTAATGTGGTTTAGAATAGAATGTATGTAATATAAGTAACAGTTTTGTAAGAGGATATATCGAAAGATGCACTTATTTTGTAATTGATAACGACATGGTTAAATAACGAAAATTGTGAGGTATTTTAACTTTTAACCAATCAGGACATACATACAACGCATTTTGTATTGATTGGTTAGAATATATCACTTAACGATTTTCGTTACATAACGATGTCGTTAGTAGTTTAGGAGATTAGAATGTTTTGGGAGTTAAGAATGTTTTGATAGTGCGCATTGCATCCACAGCCTTGGCAACGACCGCAGAATCCTAACTCTGTGTATAACTTAGCAGAAGCAATTCTATTTATTATCGATTATGTTTTGATATACACATACAGTGAGGTAAAAGTAAGGTACAAATTATTTTGTGAAGGTTCATTGTATAGTGTGAGAGAAATGTCTGGAGTATCAAATTATTTCTTTTTTGTAAAAAAGTCTGGACAATTTTTATTATAAATTTTAATTTTTATTTTTTTATTTAACCAACTCCGATGTTTTGTTACAATGAAAAGGGCATGTTTTATGGATATTTACAGAAATATATTTTTTATAACAGGGGCTAGTAAAATGAACGTTAATTATATTGTTTCATTTAAAATTACCCCAATGGTGCGCCACTGTGTGTAAATCATTAACTCTGAAATATTTTATTTTCTTTATTTTATTAAAATAAGTACTACTTAGTCACGTTTGAGGTCAACTTTAAAATTTTTTACCGTCTGTTAGTTATGTAATAAATTATACCAAAAAATAGGTCTAGATTCTTAGTGTAAAATCTGATGATCAGGTTGAAATTCCGAATCAATCTGTAACATAGGTAAGAACTTTTTCTGAGGGCCACTTCTTCAGTATTGATTTAAACTTAATTTAAAAGTTCAAAATTTAAATAGAGTTCAGAGCAGAAGACGTCTTCCAATTAAAGATCATAACAAGATCGTTAGAGGTGAAACTGAGATCTGGAGACAGAGTTTACCTGAATTGGAGTTATTCAGAAACTGACCCTATAATACTTTTCTGGTAAAAATTTTAGAGAAAATAATTAAAATATATCTATTTAATATTCTATCTTAGTTTCCTTGTACTCTGTGTTGGAATTAACAATAGACATGATAAGAATTCAAAAGTATTATACATATTCAAATAAAATGAAATTTATCGGCTACAGGCTAATCTTTCCACATCCAAAAAAAATTTAATCAGAAAGACCACTTTCTCTCAGGGCAGTGTATTAATTTTTGATTTCTTTGTCGAAACAGAACTTTTAACAGGATACCCTGTGTATATTGTTACTTTGTTTAATAAATTATTATTGAAATATTTTATAATTTTATTAAGGTTAATATAATAAAATGACTAAGCAAATCTAAACATAACATGTACCTATTTTTGGACATTTTTAACGATGTATATATATTTTAGGTGTCCTCTCTAAGAACATTTTTGTTTTCGTTTAATATAATTAGACATTAAAAACCATAAGCATTTTCTGATGAAGGCTAAAAATATGAAAAATTTTGATTATACATCATACTATGTCATCTTATTTGAATAAAAATGTCTTCATATCATATCAAGACGTGTTATTTCAGAATTTAGCAAATTCAATACGGAGCTTGATTGTAACAATTCGGTGCTTAAAAAAGGTTCAGAGAATATATAAATTCAATTATGTCTTATGTATTTATGGATGAAATAGATACTACTATAGAGTTTGTGCAAACACATCGTTACGTTATAAATAAGGCCTCGAATCTGAGGGTCCAAACTCAGAGGCGTTGTATTCCGCGGGCGGCGAGGCTCGGAGATTCTACGATCGAATTCTGCGTCTCATTAATTTTGATTTTGACGATTCGACATTTATTTGATTGCTCAGTCTCTCCGTAAATATTGAAGAGTTCAAAATTTACCTAGAGAAAGCGTCTCTCACAACCTGTTATGTTGAGAGATCATTTTCTCGCTTTAAAAGACAAGACATTCTCACGGCAAATCGAAACGAACGAACGAACGAAAATTTGGAACGTTATTTAATAATTAATTTTAATAACGATTAACAGCTGAGAAATTTTAGTATTATCTTCCCTATTCGAATTTCGAATACCACAGAATACTCAACAACGCGCGTCTTTGTTAAACCGGGCAATTGAACGATTCAGATCTGCGCTACATCGGGGGGTGTTACCATGCGTAATCAACATCTGGGAGACTGGACGGGCTATTTTCCTCGATGATGTAGTTATAAATGCAACCGTTATAAAATATTATGATTAAAATATGATGATTCAATTACTCTTATAAGTTAACAGAAGAAACATCGTGTTCAAAACTGTTTAAATGTATGCATATATTTTAAAATTTCTTGTCTTTTCCTTCCTTCCTTATAACGACGCATTCATAATGTAACCGTGCTTTTGCGCAAACTCTCTCGCAACAATTTAAATTTAAAAGGCACAAGCTTCTTCTTTGAAAAATTCAGCTTAGGACTACATTCAGTTACTTGAGGGGGCCCCTGACTACTGGGCCCAAGGTATTTACAATTGTCAGCCACTAGTTACAATAATTTCGGGTTAAAGTGTTCAATAGTTTTTCCTTACTGGATTCCAATGTTGTTAAAGGCACATTTGTAATATCATCTAGACACAGATACAGATACTTTCAGAAATATGCGTCTAGATGCAGATACAGATACTTTTTTCGGAAAATATCTAGATACAGTTACAGATACAAAAAAAATATCTACAGTTTATCAAGATACTTGCAAGTGTAAAATACAATAACCTATGCAGTAGGATGGAGGTACGGTATTATTTGCAATCCAAATTGAGTTGTTTTTTTTTGGAAAATTGACAGGGATTTCGTATGAATATCTGAATAACATACACTCTAAAACCTGTGATAATTTTCACATTGGACCACACATCAGATCAACACAAAAAAATAAAATTATAACCAGAAATGACTCCGCTTCCCCATTAGATAAGTTAAATGTCAAATGAATGTAGGATCCTTAGTTGTAGTTTGAGAGCGTTCTCATAATCAAGAAATACTGATCCAATCATCAATACAGCCCTTTTCTTTTGATTTTATCCTTTTGTCAAACACGTTTCCCAATTTGTCGAAACCTTTTCAAGTATCTGAACGATCAAGTTGTATTTCAAATAGAAAAATCATTTGACAAATTAAAAAACACAATTGACTAAAGGAGGAAATCAAGAGAATGAGGCCGTAAAATCGAAAGTTGCATTTCCGCCAAAGTGTGCTGTTTTTATGGAAGTTTAAAATATATCTTAGTATTTCAAGTGGACAGATACTTTTGTAATTGTGTCTAGATGCAGATACAGATACATTTTTTGTAGTATCTGAGATACGTGTCTAGATACTTAAAAAAATATTTAGATACTCTACCTAGATACTTGCATCTAGATACTTAACAACACTACAGGATTCTGAGCCTGAGCAACTAGGTACCTAAACTATAAATTATAATTCGAATAGGTTTCCTTTTTAATATGATTTACGATTATAATTATAAAATAAAAGATGCAAATGTGGTAGATTCGACCCAAAATAATGACTGGCGGGGATGTAGTGCAGGTATGAGCCATCTTTTTTGAATGAATTGTTTACGTAAATTGAAGGCATTTCACGTACCTACGCACATTTTTCGTACACATGTGGATTTATTCTTTGTAATTTTGTTATTAAAAAACGAGTGGCTACTATACTTGTTGTAATAGAAGTTTTAATTGGAAATCAGTATTGAGAAGATGAAGTAATGGCTTGAAGATTTGTTTGGAAGTAAAATTTCTTGACTTGTTTACACTGCAGTGAAATATTGTAGCGGTGTAACGTGGACGTGATTTGGATAGCGTGAAGCTGGCTGCTCGATCGTGAGTCGAGATGACTTAACAAGATACGGCGGGTGGAATTCCTTAATATCGGTCTTTGTCCAGCAATACTGGTGCTGGGTCGTTCCATCTCAACCTCATTATCTCACCTCGTCTGCCCATTCAGCTTGGGAACAACTGCCAAACCAGCCCGGCCCGGACACGCACAATCTCAAATATTTACATACCTACACAACTGCTACCTTCTATTTGTTCATATGTAATGATTACATTAGATATCTACACGATATTCAGATTAGTAAACACAAGAGTACGCCAGTTACGAGATTTCGAACGTATTGAGATGTAGGTTCAAATTTAAAAGGCGATTGGCACAAAGTTACTTCACCGAAAATATTTGCCTGACCTGTAGATGGGATTCTTTGTCTGGATGATTTGTTTAGGAAGGCACCCCGTGCAAACATATAATAGTGTGTAAATGGGGGTGGACCTTCTTAGAAATTTCTACCCCTGGTTGCCGTAAATCTTTAAAACTTTCGACTTTTCTAACCACACGCAGGCGAGACTTTTTCAGTATAATAAACAAGCGTATTTGTAGTTTCTTTGTATACCTTCACTTAAAGAAAAATACGTTACTTAAAACAAAACACTTCCACCAATAAGCAACTAGTTTAAATGAAATTTAAATTTACTTATTATTGGATAACAAATAAATGATTGCCAAGAGTTAATTAAATCCATTAAAAATACAAAATTAATGTAAATTACTAAGAAATTTTTTTAACTTTCAAATTGAGTGTGCATAACCATATTTGTAGAGGAAAGCAAATATTCCTTTGTTTGTTGGAAATCGAATTTCTTTGTAGTAGTTTTCGATAATTGACAATATTTTACGTCCTAGTCCTATTCTTTTATTTGCTTATTTCGAGATGAATTGGCAACAGTTTCAATGTTATTTAAATACAAAAAAAGAATAATTTATAAATAAGAATAAGTAATTAGTCAATCGGATATACAGTAAAATTAATAAATAGTTCGACGTTTCGCTGTACATTTGATGTTTCCTCAGGATAAAAAATAAATTATACATAGTGTTATAATTTTCAAGAGATAAAAAATTGTTTCAATTATTTATAAATAGCCCGAGATGAATATTTTAACTTTCAAATTATTATAATTACATACATTAAAATAATTTTAACTTCTTTTTTGATTCAGACTTCATATCATCCTTGTATCAGGCTCGAGCTTAATATAAAATCAAATCAGTAGTCGTTTACAATCTGTATACATTTTTATTTGTAATTACTAATTAAATATTGTTACATAAATGAAGAACATAAAACTACTACTTTTAATAAATAAAAGCGTGACAAAATAAGTGAAACATACCCAAGTTTCCGATAAAAAACTTCTTGGACCGTTAAAAATAATAAAAAATTATATATTTTATAGAATGGCCTAAGAAACTGTTGAAGTGTTTATTTATGATAATGACTGGTGTATAAATAGTCGCATTGTTAAAACAAATTTCTCTGATTAAAAGGTTGCATATCTATCATTCAAAATGGTCATTTATGAGATTATTTAATGAGATACTAAAAATTAAACTACGGTATATGATTACCAAGGTAACAACGGAAAATTATTTTTAATAATACCGGGTGGTCCATAAAGTTACTGCAGACCAAAGTTATATTGTTTTAAATGGAACACTCTGCGTACGGTACACTTTTTGAAATGTCTTGATCGTACCCTTTCTAAAAATATGAAGTTTTAATATTTTACATTGGGTGGTTAACAAGTTATGACCACTTTTGTGTTAAAAATTGGCATAAATTTAACAGTTTTCTTGCATATCGCTCATAACTTATTAACCATCCGATAAAAAATGATAAAACTTTATAATTTTAAAAACGACGGGATAAGGACATTTCAAAATGTATAGAAATCACATACAGGTATTCAATTCAAAAAATTTAACTTTGGCCCACAGAAACCCTATGGAACACCCTGTGTTCATAAAAATAATTTTCATTTGTGGACATTTACTCTAGTAATCATATGCAGCAGATTAATATTTAGAATCTTCTTAAATAATTTCATAAATTCAGAAATTCAACTTTGCCGAACCCTTATCAATTTCGTAGACGTTTTTCAGTTTGTAAAATACCATTTTGACTTATTAATTAATTTGTATTTGCAAAACGCTAGCTTGGGTTATTAAGTAACATATCCATCATAAATAAATAAATAATGGTCTTACTGTTTTTAATATATATATTATTATTAAAAACGTTTGCTGCAAATCATTTTTGATTGCAGTGAATCCTTCGAGCAATCTCTGTGCAGCTGTTTCCGCCCTATTTCGGGCTTCATCAGCAGAAGCGTAGCTTGAGAGTTCCACTGCAAACCAAAATGATTCGACCGAGGATAATCACATGTCCGCTTTGCATGGGATGACTTATTATGTAGGATACTGGATTCAATTTGTCAATCCTAATGTAATGTTAGGTCAAAAAGCTATCGTAGGATGTCGCTATTTAAACTGTTCTATATTATTATTAATATTATGTTGCAGCAAAAAAGAAATGATGATTGCTAAGAAATAATTTTCTATGGGTTAATATTTTTTTAAATCATTTATAAGTAAATAAAGAAAATAGAATGTAAAATAAATCTTCTCTATATAGAAATGTTCTCCATATGGTGAAGATTTTGCTTATTTTATTTTCCAATTTTGTTAAATTTGCATTAGGAGCTCAATCATCTGATTTACTTCGATATTTTAAGCAAAGTAGGGATTTCAATTGCTTTAATTTGCTTCACAGTTTGAAAATTTTCTTGTGGGTTTAATTTCTGAAACTTTCTGTGTTCCCTTTATGACCTTTTAGCGATTCTGTGAATTCTTTAAGTTTTTAAATCTTCAAATGTATTTTCTGTTTGTTGAAGTATTATACAGTCATATATTTTTAGCAATATTTACATTACGGCGCTGCACAATTCTTGCTTGTGTATTAAACTGTCCTACGAATCGGGGTGAAATTGTTTACAATAACTTTACGTATCACTCACCGTAGTGGTATTGAAACCTTATGTTTCAAATATTCAAATATTTCAAATATACCCTTGTTTTCAGTACTGTAAAAATTTTAATGAAACATATGCATACCTAAGTACCTGTGAATCTGTTAAATTTGTTAACTGATGTACACTAATGTCGAAAAGTTTTAAGACGAAAAGCAGCACTCCTGGCCGTATAAATATCCGTGTATTGCAATTATGAACCTTAAGAACATTTAGCCAGCTAACCTGCTTTTATGGCACGGCCGGCGGCAAGCCCAAATAAATAAACATTGGTTAAGGTTTCCAGTAATAATAAATGGCATCGCTGGTCCTATTTTAATATATCGCAAATGATATCTCTTTCCCTGTTTTACATTGGAAATTTTAAATTGCAACAGATAAAACACAAAAAGTATTTCCTTGTTTCTGATCACTTCGTTTATTTGTTATTCAACAACAATAACAAGTTTACTGCTGAAACTTGAAATTTAAATTTAAACGCATTCCAAACTGAGGGCGATTTAAAACATTTTGATTTAATGTTTGTTAACAATTCTAATATGTAAATCTAAATTGAATCATAAAAAATACAGAATTTAACAAAACCCCGGTAGATATTACTTTATTAACAATAAAATCACAAAATATAACTGTATACGTCACTTACTTTTATTAATATTTAACATATAAAATAGCGACATCTTACTATCGCGTTTTGACCTAACATTGCAGTAAGATAGACAAATTGAAGCGGGATTTGCTACGTTTCTGCTGAAGAAGCCCCAAGCAGTTTCGTTGTCATGGAAACCAAAATTATCAATTGATATGTATTCAGACTCGCAATGATCCGTAGATTTTAAACATATAGAAATATATAGGATGTTCTATTTAAAATAAGAAAGTTGATATCACTTCCGGCGAAATCGGAAGTCCTATGTCAACTAGCAGTAAGTCGAAAAATTCCAATTTTTGCTTAATTTATTGTCTCCAAAATTCAGGTTAATCGATTAATAAATAAATATTCTAGAAGGGTGAGCACATGGCGCGGGACACCCGGTATAAATAAATTTTGTAATAGCGCTATAACTTGAAAACAATAATAGAAAAATGACATAACAACGTTTGACTTTATTTTTAAATTATTTTTACCTGAACAATACATTCCTGAAGTTTGATTCTTTTCTACTCACTAACTCTGTATATGCGCATATTTTACCATTTTTGGTTGCATATAAATCCACAAAAAATTGAATAACAGTTCTTGCGATATGGCATCGTTTTTTCATAAACATTAAATCGTTTGGGGTCTCTGTATGCTAAGGCTCAGTTTCTACTGTCGTCTGAAAATTAGACCGTCGTTCTATTTATCGAAGTAGTTGGCAACACGTTGCATGACACTTGTGTTGGGTAATATACTTCCCACTTTCAAAAGAAAGATGCAACAAAGAACTTACATTTATTAAAGATATAGCAACCACAATGATTATTCCGTGGATGTGATAGAAGAAAACTTTAAGGAAAATTGTAAATAAAGCCAACTTTAAAAAACTTACTACTTTGTTACAGATAGAATCAAACACATCCAAATACATTAAAATTCCGTTTGACAAATATTGTTTCAAAGATTTAAATAGCATTTTTAAAATATAGGGGTACACAATTGTACATACTAATAATAATAATACTGTGGCGCGCCACTCAGCACTACGTCACACTGAAGGCGTCAAGAAGTCGGTTTGTTATCATGCGTCATCGGCCGCTACGCCACCATCGAACAAACTCGACTTTTCCAGCGTTGGAATAAACGAGAAGGCAGCGAAGAATATAAAATCGGCCGGGGTGGACTCAGCAGTCAGTCGAATTCTAAATAGCGATCGTCGAAGTTAGATTTAGTGTGTAAATAAATTGTTACAAATAAATTAGATTGTAAACATTATTAAATTACGGTTAAGTTGTTACCGAGAGTTTTATTCAATTAAATTATTAAATAAATAAATTAATTTAAACCCTAGAAACGTAACAATACTTTAAAACATTTACTAACAAATCCCAAAGACAAAATTGAACCAAATCAGAAATCGAGAATGTATGAAATATGTTGCGCTAAGAAATATATTGGGTAAACAAAAAGAAATATACTAACACGTTTTAAAGAGCACTTAGCTCATTTAAAGCACAATAGAATTGAAAATGCCAATGTTGCCTAACATATGTATTTTTGACACCGGTCATGAAATAGATTTAAAAATCTTAGGTTAATAAAAGCAACGTCAAGCAACAGTGAATGAGGTCCAGTTTTACAAATGCGGCTCAACTTTGAGCTGAGGCTTAAACCCTTACCAACGATTATTTCAACAATTGTTGTGAAGGATTTAAGCTTCGGCTCAAAGTTAAACCGTCATTGTAAAACTGGGCCTTAGACGGAAACATTTTCATACACAAAAATAAGGGAGATTTGATGAACACCGATCATGGGCCTTTGGCAGGTTTCGTGTTGCTTGACTTGGTTGACGCAACCAGGCGCTCGCTTCTTTGGAGTGTACGCTTCATTGAAGCGGAACGCGTATACTATATAAGGTAGCGATAGGCACGACACGGTCACTTCTCTTATAATTAAGAAGTCATCTACTGAAGATGGCAGTATAGCTGCCGAAATACGTATATAGTTTTAAAAAACTTTTTGTGGTTAGGAGGTTCAATCCAATTTCATTACACTTTTTGAAGATTTTGCTAATGTCCCCCAGACTAGTGGAAGTGATCACGCGATCGACGAAAACTAGTGACAGTAATCCTCAAATACCCAATTCTCCAAATTTCCAAAGCAGGAAAAATAGCTTTACTGTTCATTGTTCATTAGTAAAGCTCGGCCTTCTGTAGGGATATCTGGTAAAAACCAGTATAAAGATAAACAAAGCAGCAGCACAGACTTCAACGCTCTCGCTTACGCACGACGCACTCTTGCCCTCGCGCTCATCGCATCAGAAGCGAGCGTCTGATGTAAAGCATTTGTGCAATAGATTTGCCTTTATAGTTTTTTTCAAATTAATAATTATGAAAACGTTACAATTCTTTAATGTAATTTTTAAAAAGATTGGCATAACACGAGTACATCTAATCAATTAATTAATTTTAATTTGTATCAATTCTACCGCCGTCAGTGCAAAACCAACGTGTGTGCATTCGGTTACATAAATAACTTTTCATATCCAGTCGACCAGAACTGTGTGGTTTACTGGGTATCGCATAAACTTTTCGGCCTTCGACCGGTTTATTGTAGGAGTAATAGTTTTAGTGCTATGGATAACGGTTATTATCGATAGTGTTATCGGTAAGACTATCGATAGGACTGTCGGTAGCATGAAATCATATCATGAAATTGCATGGGTGATGTTACTGAAAAACTTTGTTGAAGCTAACAATGATAAAAGTGTTTACTGTCAGACATACAGTAATGTCAATTTAATCACATTTGTCAGTACACTTATTTTTATATTAAGCACGCGAACTTGTTATTTCTTGTTGTTTGTTTGTAAGAATATCACTTTTTCTAGGAGCATAGCGTGCTTTAAAGTGGTTATCATTTTAAAGTGCGACTATGAAAGCAATTTATAATAATTTAGAAAACTCAATAGACAAATTGACATTTGGTGCTGATAGTAACAACCTTTTATCTATGTTAGTTCCAGTTAACTCTTTCAATAAAATTAGTCATGCGATTTCATATAATTCAATTCATTAGAATAGTTCTCTCGATAGCTCGATAGTTCTACCGATAGTACTAGTAACTAATTTCAAGTCCTATGTGTTAGTGCTACAAGTGTAATTCTAGAAATTTTACAGTGAATTCCAAACTTCAGAGTCCAAAGTGACTCATTGTAACTTAACTTTAAGTGTGATATTATTACAATGACGTATGTATATTGCAATTGCGATGCTCACATGAAAAAACTTTTATTATTTTATTATTATTATTACTATGGATAGTGGGAACTATCGGTAGAACTATCGATAGTACCTAAGGGTCGGACATTCCTAGGATATCTGGTAACAACCAGTATAAAGATAAGCAAAGCAGCGACGTAGATTTCAACGTCGCCGCTGAAAGGCTTTTACCCCCGCACTCTCACCCTCACGCTCATTGCATCAGAAGCAACCGTCTGATGCAAATTACGTGTGTTACAGAATTGCCTTTATAGTTTCTTTCAAATTAATAATTATGAAAACATTATAATTCTTTAACGTAAGTTTTAAAAAGACTGGCGTAATACACGTCATTCATATCAATTATAGTTACTGCAAATGAATGCGAGTTTATTTCGGAATGAATCGGTTATGTAAACAAGTTTTTATATCCAGTCGACCATAACTGTAGTGGTTACTGCGTGCCGCATAGATTTCTGGGGCTTCGACTGGTTTATTGTTTTGTTTTTACAGGGCAGACGCGTTAAAGATCAGCATTTTTTCCGACTATGATCGCTTCAGAATATTAGTAGTTCCTCGTATATTTAACGAAACCTTTCGCCTAAAATGCACCTAGGCCTGATATTGATATTAGTAGTTCCTCGTTATTGCGTTATTAAATTATGTAGATTAATTCTTGCTGTACAATTTAGCTTGACAAATTTTTATTGACGAAATCTCGGTTATTCCTTCAAATCTTCATCTGCGATTTTTCCCCGCTTGGTCAGCCGTCTCTCTTTATTATTTTTTGCAACGCCAATATTTTCGTATGAACTAATCGAAATTACGTTAAAAATTTCTTAAAAAAATTTTGTGCAAATCATTTTTGATTGCAGTGAAAACCTCGAGCAGCCCCTGTACAACTGTTTCAGCCCTGCTTGGGGCTTCTTCAGCAGAGACGTGGCTCGACATTCCCACTGCAAACAAAACCGACTTGTCCAATTTATTCGCAATTGCGATGTAAGAGTGATGAACAGATAAAATAGCGACATCTTACTATCGCTTTTTGACCTGACATTGCAGTGGCATAGACAAATTGAAGCAGTGGGAATGTCGAGCTACGTCTCTGCTGAAGAAGCCCCAAACAGGGCTGAAACAGCTGTACAGAGGCTGCTCGAGGTTTTCACTGCAATCAAAAACGATTTGCACAATTTTTTTTTTAAACTTTCATTATGCTTTGACAGCAAGCATGGCCGCCTTGCATGGGGGACTTATTAGGAGCAAATCCCGCTTCAATTTGTCTATCCTACTACAATGTCAGGTCAAAAAGCGATCGTAAGATGTCGCTATTTTATCTGTTCGTTAAAAATTTCATAATCAAGGGTTGATCTAAATAAATTATTAACTCCCTGTATCCTATTTAACGAGACTTTCCGCCTAAACATAGCCTAAGCCTGTTCATTAGCACGTTGATCGATCAGTTGACGAGTTTGCATTGCATTGCATGGCAGTTCAGAATGGAGATTACTTTTAAAAATAAACACGTTACTCTATCGACAAATGAAAAGATTAAGGCGGGTTTCTGCAGTTAGTTTCTGATTTGAGGATAAAGATTTGTTTTATCGTGAGAATGTTGAAATTCGTGGATAATTTCGAAAATTCATATTTTCTGTCTTTTGTTCGATAATACGAACATTTCGAAACTCCGGATTAACCAGTGCAATTATTAGTTCGGATTAAAGAGGTCCTACTTTAGTATGCGACAATTTTACCGCCCCAAGAGTCGATATAGTGAGAACTGGGTCTTACTGGTACTTCTCGTGGAGTGCTATTAATTTTACTATAATAAATCATTGATGATGGATATGTCTACTAAAATTTTGTTGATAAAGAGAGATGTATGTACCTACTTGTGTAAATGAAAGTGTACGTGGGCTGCTGGAAAATTTTCTGGAATCTAGTAGGTCTAAAATTGTTAGCGTTTATCAACTGTCTTATTTGAAAAATTTGACGTTTTTCGCCTATAATTCTATCGACAGTTCCTATCCAAGTGAATTATTTTTGTTTGTGCAGCATTTGCGAAAAAATATTTTTGTGTAAACATGGAAATCTCGTGTGAAAATTCTCGTGCCATGATTTTTTACGATTTCAAATGTTGTCTAACGCCGAAACAATGCCTCGATCGGCTTCATTTGGGTTTTGGAGATGAAGCACCAACAAAGAGCAGTGTTTATAATTGGTTTGCCGAATTCCAGCGTGGACGTACCTCTCTAAGTGACGAATTTCCTGAAGGTCGTCCATCAACATCTGTTGTTGCCACTAATGTAGATGCTGTGCGTGAAATGCTTGAGCGAGATCTACATGTGACATACCGTGACATCAAGCATCCTTACGCATCGACATGAAAGCAATACACCAGATTTTGCATGATCATTTGAACGTACGAAAGCTTTGCAGTCGTTGGATCCCATACAATTTAACTGAAGCGCAAAAGCCGGGTCGTGTCAAATGGTGCAAGAAATGCTCAAGAAATTCAATGGAGGTCGTTCAAATTTAGTTTATAACATCGTTACTGGTGACGAAACGTGGATCTATTCGTACTAGCCAGAAAGTAAACAACAATCTACCGTTTGGGTATTTCAAAATGAACCAAAACCAACAAAAGTTGTCCGTTCACGCAGTGCTGCGAAGCAAATGATTGCTTGTTTCTTTGGTTTAACTGGACATGTAGCAACCGTGGCTTTAGAGGATCGAAAAATCATGAATGCTGATTGGTATATTACAATTTGCTTGTTAGAAGTCATCGATCAAATAAGAAGAAACAATTAAAATCGACGAATTATTTTTCATCATTACACGCCAACTCTCACTCAGCCCGTCAAACAGTTGATTTTTGTCCAAAAAGATAGTTGAATTAATGACTCATTGTCCATATTCACCTGATTTATCACCTAATGATTTCTTTTTGTTCCCATATATCAAAAATAAAGTGCGTCGTGAGCGATTTTCGTCGGCTGAAGCAGCGGTTGAAACATTCCGGACACTGGTTTCTGAGGTACCATCTTTAGAATGGAAAACGTGCTTTAGAAATTGGTTCGAGCGTATGCAAAAGTGTATTGACGTCAAAGGCGAATACTTCGAAAAACAATGATACTGTTTATGTTTGATTGTACTTTTCTTTCTTGTTGATTGTCATGCGTTGGGGTGTTTTTGTAAATTATCAATTTGTTTTAATGATTAAACACGTGCACGCTTTTTACTGCCTTTTATTGTTCGCCATCTTGCTGGCCACCCCCATGAAGTTTTTTTGTCAACGCTACTTAAAGCATTGCTACCAACTTAAACATCTGTACAGTTCTACATTCTAAATAAATCTCAAACATACCCCCCACCGTTGAAAGTGAAACTTTCAACTAAAATACAATACAAGGTAAATATAACAAGGTAAGTATGCAGTTCATAAATTCAAACAATAACAATCTTTAGTTTCAGGTCTCTGCACTGGAAGAGGACAAATCTTGGCCACAGCTCGTTTCAGAGTACCCTAGGAGGTCCTTAAAGAAACGACTCGAACAATGCCGTCCTTTCCGGGATGCACTGCAATAACGCGACCCATTTTCCAGCACAGGGGCGGTAAATTTTCTTCTTTGATTAACACAAGTGAATCTACTTCTATGTTTTTTACAGGTAAATTCCACTTGTTCCGCTGCTGAACTTCGGCTATGAATTCCTTAGACCAGCGGGTCCAAAAGTGCTGTTGGAGCTTCTGAAGTCGTTGGTATAACGATAGCCTGTTGTCAGGAATTTCTTGCACATCAGGGTCAGCCAACGAAGTTAGTGGTCTCCCAATGAGAAAGTGAGCCGGTGTTAAGGGATTCAAGTCGTTTGGATCGGATGAAAGAGGACAAAGAGGGCGAGAATTCAACACTGCTTCAATTTGAGTAAGTAATGTTAGAAAGTCTTCGAAACAGAGACTCGCATTGCCCGCAACGCGTCTTAAATGCTGCTTGACGGATTTAACACCGGCCTCCCAAATCCCGCCAAAATGGGGAGAATGTGGCGGTATGAACTTCCACGTTACGCCTTCATTAGTAAAGCTTTCTTGTAAATCATTTTTATTTTTTGTCAAAAATGTACGTACTTCCATCAGCTGATTATTGGCTCCGACAAAATTAGTCCCATTATCGGAAAAAATCTGATGCGGTTTACCACGTCTAGCTATAAATCTCCTAAAAGAAGCGATGAAGGCTTCTGTAGTTAGATCTGTAACGGCCTCAAGGTGCATTGCCTTTGTTGTGAAGCAAACATACAGACATAAATAACATTTAAAAGTTTTAGCTCCGCGGCCACGCTTTGTTTTTAGAAAAAAAGGACCTGCATAGTCGACACCCGCGTAATGAAATGGGAATGAAATCTTTAAACGTTGCTCAGGCAAGTCGCCCATAAATGGCAAACATTGCTTAGGCTTTGCCTTAAAACAAGCTATACATTCGTGGACCACTCTTTTTGCTGTGTTTCTGCCTAAAATAGGCCAAAATTTTTCACGTATGGACGCGAGTAATTGTTGGGGTCCAGCGTGCAGTAATCTTTTGTGCTCAGAGATAAACAATAGCTTTGTAAAATGGTGGTTAGTCGGCAACAACATAGGATGTATTTTGTCTGTGGTGAAATTTGAAAGTTTTAACCTCCCACCAACTCTCAAAATGCCTTCTTTGTCTAGAAATGGGCTTAATTTAAGGAGCTTGCTGCCTTTCTCAACATGATTATATTTGCTGATTTGAGAAATATCGTTTTGAAAAGATGATCGCTGTACTTGCTTAACCAGCACCACGACAGCTTCATCTAATTCGTTCTTAGACAGAGCACCGCTTTTACGAAGATTTAACGGTTTTCTTATGTTATGGATAAATCTCAAGCAAATTACTGCAACCCTAGCTAACCTACAGAAGCTGGAAAATCTTTCAATTTCAATGAAATCTGGAAAAGAGGTAACTAAGAGAACTTTCTTTTGTACTTTCATTTCCGGTAAAACCTCATTCGGGATATTCACGCAAGACTTAGGCCAATTTGATGTATCCTCTTGTAACCAATGAGGACCTTTCCACCAAAAATCTGAATCTATTAGGAAATGAGAGCTCACTCCCCTTGACACCAGATCTGCGGGATTTTCCTTTGATGGAACATAATGCCATTCGTCCGACTTGGTTAAACTCTGGATTTCGAAAATTCGATTACCCACAAAGTTTTTTAAAACATTTGGAGAACAATTTATCCAACTTAGTACTGCAGTAGAGTCACACCAATAGTAACAAGAGTGAGGTTTCACATTCAAAGATTTAAGTGCCGTGTTGCTTAGTCGAGCCAAAGTTAAAGCCCCACACAGTTCCAAACGGGGTATAGTCACCGGCTTTAAGGGAGACACCTTGAACTTGGCGCATAACAGACTGGTCTGAATCTTACCCTTATCATCAATGCATCTGAGATAAATACAAGCTCCGTACGCATCATTTGATGCATCAGAAAAACCATGCAGCTCTATTATAACTGCATTTTCACATTTAACAAGTCTAGGGGTTCGAAGCTTATTTAAATCAAGGATTTGTGTTTTGAATTGCAACCATTTGTTGTGAAGACAAGAAGAAATAGATTCGTCCCAAGATACATGTTCCGCCCATAACCTTTTAATTATAATTTTTGCTACAATTATACAAGGTGCAAGCAGCCCCAGTGGGTCATATATTTGCGCAATGCTTGATAAAATTGCACGTTTAGTAACCTGCTTAGGAAACTTGTCAACATTGATGTTGTAGAGCAATGAATCGTCTGTGCATGACCAAAGTAAACCTAGCGTGCGGGTATTTTCGTTAGGACCTATGGTTAGTACAGAAGAGTTTGTTTCAGGATCGGAAAAATCTTCAATGATTTTTGAATTGTTAGAGATCCACTTCCTTAACTCAAAGCGACCTTTTCTTAAAATATGTGATATATGTGAACAAATGGTTCGTGCTTCCTCAACCGAATTGAAACCTGTTAGCAAATCATCCACGTAGAAATCTTTCAGTATGATTTGGGAAGCGGCAGGGAAGTCGTCGAGGCTTTCGTATGCCAACTGATGTAGACAACGTATGGCCAGATATGCTGCCGCAGCAGTGCCATATGTCACAGTATTAAGCTCATATTTGGATATAGTTTGCGATGGATCGTCACGCCAAAGAATACGCTGTAATGATCTTTGACTAGAATCAACAATAACCTGGCGATACATTTTCGCTATGTCTGCGGACACAACATAACTATGCTCCCTAAATCGAAGAATGATGGACTGCAAATCGCTCTGAATATTTGGACCTACCATTTGGATGTCATTAACTGAAATCCCCGTAGTTGTAGGACAGGATCCATCAAAGACGACTCGCAACTTTGTTGTTAAACTCTCCTCCTTTATGACGCCATGGTGAGGCAAATAATAAGAAGAATTTTCATTTTCATCTGTTACCTTTGTCATGTGCCCCAAAGCTTTGTATTCATTCATGAAACTGTGATAACGCTCTTTGAGGACTGTATTTCCCTGCAATTTGCGCTCAAGTGAATAAAACCGCTTCGATGCCGTTTGCATAGAATCGCCTAATTTATCAGAGGACTCCTTTAAAGGAATTTTCACGATGAACCTGCCGTCCTCATCACGTTTCATATTTTGAATGAAATGCGTCTCACAAGCTGACTCCTCTGCAGACAGAATTTTTTCACCTGGAATTTCCTCTAATTCCCAAAACATTTTTAGCTGATCCTGAATAAGATCATTTGAATTTGTCACAAAATTACAATGGCTACGCTTGATCTGTTGCTCATGGAAAGAACCGGAAATGATCCACCCGAATTTTGTTTTTTGCAATGTAGGAAGCCCAGTGCCTAATTTTATCTGACCGATACAAATTAAGTCCCAGAAACATTCCGCTCCAAGCAGTAAATGTATTTTTGAAGGCTTATAAAAATTGGGGTCTGCTAATTTTATATTCCTTGGTATGTTTAGATGCTGGAATGGAATAAAATTCGCAGGAACGTGTTCTGCTATTCTGGGAATCACATAACAGGATGTTGTAGTGCTGAAGTGATTGATACGCGATTTTACCTGAATATTACATTTTGCCTTTATCTGTGATTGAATTTGGTTTATACCAACGATGGAGATGTTTGTGTTAATTGTATCAAGGCCCAATTTGGTACACAAATCAGCTGTTACAAAACTAGATTGTGATCCAGAATCCAGGATAGCGCGACACTCATGAGCAATTCCATTTTTATCCAAAATTTCAACACACACCGTAGATAGTAACACCTGAGGATTGCCCGAAATAGTCGACATGGTAACTGTGGGCTGCGATTGCTCAGCTGTTTGAGTTTCAAAATGCAACAACGTATTGTGCCTAGCTTGACACTTTTTGCAATTTTTTGATTTGCAATTTTTGGAAAAATGCCCAAAGCGAAGACAATTTAAACAAAGTCCCTTTGCCTTTGCCCCTTTGATTCGCTCATTGATAGATAGTTTCATAAATGAATCACATGCAGAAATCCAATGATCGCCTCCGCAAAATGCGCAAGTATTATTTGTAACCACAAATGATTTGGAGGTCTTTTGGGAATGCTTTGGCGCCGAAAGAGGCTGCAAAGATAAAAAACGCGAATTTGCCTTAGAATTTTCGATTGTTTCCAATAATTGAGCACGGTCACTGAGGAAATTTTCAAAATGCGTGAAAGTAATTTCTTCATTTATGTTCGACGCGCTTTTTTCCCACTCGTTTACTGTTGTGCTGTCTAGTTTTTTCGAGATGATATAAATTAACAAATCGTCCCATTTGTCAACAGGTAAACCTAACGATTCTAAAAACCTTAAGTGCTTTAAAACCTCGTCTACAAGTTGCCTCAAACCCGCTGATGATTCTTTATGGATGGGAGGAATTTCAGCGAATGCTTGTATATGATTGTGTTTGAGAATGCGTTTGTTATTATATCGTTTGCATAGCAAATCCCATGCCACCTGATAATTACTGCTTGTTGTTTCTAAAGCCGCTATTATTTTAGACGCATCGCCTTGTAGCGTCGCCTTTAAATAATGAAACTTTTGGACATCGTTTATTTTGCTATTGTTGTGAATCAAAGATTCAAACGTATCGTGAAATTCCAACCACTCGCTGAATTTTCCATTAAATCTTGGTAGATTTATGGTCGGTAATTTTATGTTACATGAATTTTCCGCGGAACGCGTAGAACTCCCGGAATGATTCGAACTTACGTTCACGTCGTTACAGTCCGCCTGACTTATTAACACCTTTGCTGAGCTTAACAATTTAAAATACTCATTTTCAAAACTCTCCCGTTCAAGAAATTCGCTTTCTAAATTTCCCGCGATGTTCTCGATTTCAGTTTGAATTTCCTCAAAATTGACAATGAGGCCCTCGAAATTAGCTGTTCTGTTTTGCAATTCGCATATTTGCGCTTTACTTAGGGTGCCAGTGTTAAATTCGTCAGTTAACTTCGTTACGAATTTGCTAAAAAATGTTACACGCGCTTTTAACGAGCCGCGTTTTTTGTGCAACTGCGTATTTTCTACCGACATTTTTCGATCAAAACTTGAGCAATGTTAAATTATCTACGTACACTTGTTTTGTTTGTTTCAGCTTTCAGTTTCACGATTGACTCGAGCCCGCAGCTGCTACTTCTGGTACTCGTTTCCGATGTTACAATGGCCGTCCCAACGTCACGTTGACACTTACGATGTGGAATGTCTTTCCTTGATAATCTTGCCAATCACGACTCGAAGGACAATGTTTATGTTTGATTGTACTTTTCTTTCTTGTTGATTGTCATGCGTTGGGGTGTTTTTGTAAATTATCAATTTGTTTTAATGATTAAACACGTGCACGCTTTTTACTGCCTTTTATTGTTCGCCATCTTGCTGGCCACCCCCATGAAGTTTTTTTGTCAACGCTACTTAAAGCATTGCTACCAACTTAAACATCTGTACAGTTCTACATTCTAAATAAATCTCAAACAGATACCGTTTACCAAATTTCATATGGGTTTTTTCATACCATTTCCAGAAACTTTTCCAGCAGCCCACGTAGTAATTGAAGTTATAAAATTAATAAAAACCATTTACTAATTTGCTTGTTGCTTGACGTAGGTAACAACTGTGTTTACTTTTTATAAGACGGTGTTTTGTTTCGGCAATTTTTTTGTTGTCGAGAGGCGAAGTACGTAAAGTTTGGTGACTGAGTAGGTAGGTGCTTGAATTTTAGAAGAGATTCCAATCGAAAGAATCTTTAACTTTGTTCGTTCGGAATGGTAGAAGAGTAAATTTCGGTGTTAAAATCGTGCTAAGTGAAAAGTGATTTGCAGCTGCGGGTTTCTGTTTCTGGTAAAAAGTACGTACATCATTACAAACAACAGTCCATAAATTAGTGGAATAAATGTCTGGCAGGGAAATTAATCAGGAAACAAATGATGTAGCGGGAGAAGACAACAGAGAGATGCGGGCGGCAGCTCGGGCGGCCTCGTGCGCAGTCGTGCTGGCTGCCATTACTGCGAGCCGCCTCGGAGGATCAAAGCGGCCGGTGATTGGTCGGGCCGACAACAGAGCATCACGCAGCGTTTGAGCGCCGCAGCCCGCAGTGGAGTTTGTATGTTGTCGGCGATCTTTAGCTAGTCTGCGCGTTGCACCTGTGCCATCCCCAGCTAGCACGTGCCGCGATATGCCGTGATGGATGCTTTCTTCTTGGTGGTGTCGTGTTGTGCGCGAGTGATGACTGGCAGCTGAGCTGGTGCCATGTAGCGAGCTGTGATGCCGCGTCGCGAGTGAACCATGCCACACGTCTCGTCCAGTGGCGGCGATGATCTCGGCAGCACCGATGAGGTTAAGGTGTTCAAGGACGAGGGCGACGGAGAGGACGAGAAGAGGTCCTCGGAGAACCTCACTGAGGAAAAAAGCAGTCTTATCGACCTCACCGAATCAGAGGTACTATCTCCGATCATCAATAACAGCTGACACCGTGACCAATTTTGAACGACGACTTTACAAATACAATTATCTCATACCTTGTCTTATAGCTATCACAGTTTCTTATAAATTCGTTTGCACAATCTCATCCAGTTCATTATTGTGCATTATCATTTGTTTTCATATTAAACATGCGATGTTCACTGAAAGTCAAACGCAGAAAGCAATTGTTGAGCTATGTATATTTGTCCATCCGCGGTTCTTGGAAACATAACTACTTTAACCCAAACAGTTTGCGATAATGTCGACTTCAAATTTGTTATAGGTATGCCTTCTTTACCGCACTGGAGTTTAGCCTTATTACATTTGAACATTATAGGCAGGCTCGAAATATAACAAAAAACAGGATGATAATTTCGTTGTTTACTTATAGCTCAACCCTACAATAAAATTTCAGAGTTTAGACGTTGTCTTATTTACAACATTGAAGTTACAGTGGTCCATTCGCCCGTAAATAAAACATTCTGTCTATGAATGTCGCCGGTGGTTTCAAACTTAACAACTTCAAAGGGCAACTTTCTTATTCTGATTCTTTTTTTTTTCTAAACTTACACCAAAGCAAATTTTGGTGTTGTTTATCGTATTATCACATCGAATAATAATTTTATCGACAGTTTTTTCTTTAACTATAAATTAAGTAATGTTATAGTTGAAGACTGATATTCCAGTCCTTTTTAATGTTGCGGCGCGCGGCGCTCTGACCAACTTGATTAATTGAGTTTCTGAACATTTAGTTAGAATTTCGCCGCTGCTTGGTTATACTTACCGGGTACAAAATTGTTTTTCGAGACATAGGGATTTTACATGTAAAAATAAAGTAACTCTCCCTAATAGTTTTACGAAAAAATAGTTAAAACAAAAGTTATGCAGAATCAAAATTAAAAACCGATTCTCTACCAAATTTATTTTCTTCTTACTTCTGGTATTGAAATAGATGACAAAAATAGGATTTAAACAAATAAAAACAAGTAGCAGTAGCCATGGAACTCGACTTTTACAATTAATGTGTCACATAATACTTCAATATTAATTTTTTTTATTATTTTTAATTAATGTTATAGCGCTTTCGATTGAATGTACTTTCTGCACTGAGTGTATTTTCATCTTGTATTAATTTCATGGAATAAAATGAGATGAAGATACACTGAGTGTACATAATGCACCCAATCGAAAGCGCTATTAGTTTCCTTTAAAGCGGAGTTCATACTGATGCAATTTCTTGCAGTGATTCCTTAGTGAGCGATGAATTGCACACAATTTTGTGTTCACACTGTACAATAGTGTAGGTGTGCAATTTCACACATGCGATAAATTGTATATGTTTAGGACATTTATGCCCGGTTTCTGAAACGATACATAACTTTACGTAGAAACAAACTCAAGATAAACTCACCATAACTTCTAAAAACCGTTTCTGAAAACTTTATCTGTAGGTAAAGTGTATACGTAGCAATGTAAGCAATTTATACTTTTCATAAAGTTTTCTGTCAAGAAAAATTTATGTTTACCTAACGTTATTTATCGTTTCAGAAACCGGGCAACAGTGCAAGTTAAACATGCAATTCTAGTAACTTTACTCGTACCAATTTTTAAAAAATAATTGTTTTGTTACTCTGGTAAATGCTGTAGAATTTGTTATTGATGAGAGGTTAGATTTTCAGTATTAATTTACAAAAGTTTAAATATAAAAATAAATTCCACGGAAAAATTTTGCTGAAACAAAGATGCCGCACTAGATTTAATCGATTTGTATCATAATTATCCAATGTATTGTCAATTGTATTGTTCCATTGTTATCATTGTAAACATAAGAGTTGGTAGTAACCATAATTTTCTAAAGAGATTTTACCGTTACGTTAAAATTATTGCCAATAGCGGGAATGCTATGGTTATTTATAAAAATGGCATGCGATTCTTCAGAATTGCAAGCAAGAAATTGCATCAGTGTGAACCTTGCATAACGCAGGGTACATGAAGTCATACCTATTAGGGCGGACTTACTTGGAGAAAACGTCCAAACAACTTCTGTATTTTATTCAAAACGACGATTCGAAAAATTATAGAAAAATTTGGAAAATGTTTTAACAGAGGATGTAAGTTGAGAAAACTGGAAGTGCAAGAGGAAACACACATAAAACAAACGCTGATATTTTATTCTTAAGCGTCCTATCGGTTTTGGTTGATTTAAAATTTTTCAATGTTTCAACTTCAAGAAAGTTTAAATCAACCAATCAGGAAAAGGATTTCGAATGTCGGTTGCCGTACGCCGGAGGTGTGAAACCACAGCATAGAATTCAAACTTCATATCTAGTAGGAGTAGTATTTTATTATTGTTTTTTTGACTTTTCTTTCAGTACCAGATGATGTTAGAAGAAAATAAACAAAAGAATCAACATTTAGTTTTAATTCTACATAACTTTCGTTTCAACATTTTTGCCATAAAATTTTTAGGAAAGGGAATAATCGACAGTCCTTATTTTGACATGTAAAGTCCTATGTCTCAGAGTAAAATTCTACACCCGATTTTTATCATCTACTGTTTTAAGTAATTTAATTATTTTCACTGTCTCCGGAAACTTGGAAGTGCTCTACACCGGGTTTCCAGATTCAAATCAATCTTATTCTTAATTAATAACAATAATATTTTACTTAGGTACTACTGTATTTATTAAATATTAAAATGTATTGGAGACTGTGGTTTGTAGTACAAAGAAATTGGATTTAACCTTCTAACCACAAAAAGTTTGTTTAAAAACTATATACGTATTTCGGCAGCTATGCTACCATCTTCAGTAGATGCCTTCTTCTTGATCACAAGAGAAGTGCTTCATTTCTCTTGTGTTCAAGAAATCAAATTCTTTGTACTATTGTATTTGAATTATTTTTAAACTTACATCTTAAAAAAAGGGTAGTTCATTTTATCTGGTTAATCCTTTTGCATGCCGCAAAGTAGTTGGCGCCGGGCTAAGCGCGCCACTATCTAAACCAGGGCTTTCCAAACAATTTCTTGTGTTGCAAAGTTTTATCAGTTAAAATACATTCGTAACTACATGTAGATACTTGTAATTATTTTGAAAAAAGAAAAAATGTGGTACTCAAGTGTTTATTTATACAAAACAAAACCTTTTTGTTGTTATATACCGATCAATCGATTGATAATTTTAAGACCTTTTATGTAGTTTTATCTTTATATCTTTCCTGTATTGCATTTGTATTATTTATCAATTTAATTTATATCTTAAAATGGGGTGGTTCATTTTGTCTGGTTAATCTTTTGCATGCCGCAAAGTAGTTGGCACCGCGTCGGGCTAAACGCGTCAGTGATTTCCAAACATTTTTTTATGTTGCAAAGTTTTAACAATTAAAATACATTCATAGATACAAGTTAGTACTTGTGATCATTTAAAAAAAAGAAAAAATGTATTCAAGAGTTTATTTATACAAAACAAATATATTTTTTTTATATGCCGATCGATTGATTAATAATCTTAAGCACTTTTACATAGGTTTATCCTTATATCTTTTGTGTATTGTATTCGTCTTAGTTATAAACTTACATTTATACCTTAGAATGGGGTGGTCCATTTTATCTGGATAATCCTTTGCATGCCGCAAAGTAGTTGGCGCCGGGCTAAACCCGCCACTATCCAAACCAGTGCTTTCCAAACATTTTTTTATATCGCAGTTTCATGAGTTAAAATACATTCATAAATACATATTGTTTATTTATATAAAACAAAACATTTTTGTTGTTATATGCCGATCGATCGATTCATAATTTTAAGAACTTTTATGTAGTTTTGTCCTTATATCTTTCATCGATGGTATTTGTATTATTTCTAAACTTGAATGTGAGAGTTATTTTTTATTTTATGAAATGTTAAATTTTCTCGGGGCGAAAAACAACTTTGTCAAATTTGTAATGGAATAAAAAACATCAAATCGGAGTAAAATGCAAATTGCTTACAATTTAGTAAATTTGCACCGAATTTGCGATCGTTAGTTGCCACTTCAGTTACTTTTGTTCTCCCTGTATGAATTTGTAAATTTGTTCTTCCAAATTTAAAAGTGATAAAAAATGCTACATATAAGCTTTTTTGTGTTTTTAAACTTTATTATAATGCATCTAGGGTCCGTGTACACTCTGTGTCAAAAAAGAAAATTGGAAATATACGCGCTGGTAAAATCTCCGCGAGTGTCTACGTTCTACAATCTAACCAGCGCAAGTTTATATCTCATATCTTTTATTACCGCCGATAACTTTTTACAAGTGTCTTTTAAACATACAGCATGTATAAATTTTCGTTTAACAAACAAAAGTACCAATTGTATAATCGCAAAATAGAGAATTTACGTAGGTTATGAAGAATATTTTAATATACTTATACTTCCAAGAACGAAAACATCTTTTTGCATTTCTTACTCCCACCAAGGAATATGAAATTTAGATCGTAGATGTTTCAGATACGTTTTTCTTTGCATGTTCAAGTTTTCTTTCCTTTTTAACAATGCTCCTAATTTCCACAACTAACGGTATTATCATTAAAAAATCAAACGGAACGGAGTAAATTGTAAAAATTTGGCTTTGAACAATCACCTGTGAATCCATTCCAGTATCTCATAGAAAGGGTCAATTCAAAGAGAAATGTCAACATTTTGTGTTCTGTTGAATATGTGAGAAACTTCCAGATTTAACAAACACTCTGTGTGTTATTATATATTCTTGGATTATATGTTTTTACCTCAAATTTTTCAACGTGGATTACCAAACCAAACCGTGAGTTACGACCATAGCGATAATTCTTTGAAAATTATATACCATTGATTTTAAAGATATTTGTAAAAATGGCCATAGAGGTTTATAAAAAGGTAACGGCGGGCTAGAAATGACCGTATTATACACAAGTCGTGGGGGCCTCAATGCACGCCAGATCAACGCCTACATTTCCAAGATTTTGAAACAGATTATATGTGTTCTAAGATATACCGTTTGTTTCACCAAAACCTGGACAAAGAAACTGAAGATACTAAA
The DNA here is from genome assembly GCA_036172665.1 of Prosopocoilus inquinatus. NCBI lineage: Eukaryota > Metazoa > Arthropoda > Insecta > Coleoptera > Lucanidae > Prosopocoilus > Prosopocoilus inquinatus. Next base: position 25,710,733 of record CM069876.1, on the reverse strand, counting down.
TAAAATTAAAGAATAGGATAAATACGTGGAATAATAGCATGTACATGCTATTATTACGTAGCGGCGGGATAGAAATGATCATATTATACGCATGTCGTGCGAGCGGTGATACACGCTAGATCAACGCCTACGTATATTTACTTTAATATATACCGTTCGTTTCAACTGAACCTGGAAAAAGAAAAGAGATGCTAAATGAAACCAACGAATAAAATAAATATGCAGAATAATAGCATGTACTTTTCCAACTAAATATGAAACATGCGGTATATGGTTTAAACTAAAGACGTTAACATAAAAAGGGTTTCTTTTCATAGGTTTGATACTGAACATTTCAGTTTGTTCAGTTGATGTTATACAGCTCAGAAGTAAAATACTTTTTTTTATACAGTTATTAGTCTTATTAGTGTTAGTAACACTTTGTTCAGCAACACTTTTTAATTGAAAATGTGCAATATAGTTACGTGAGACAAATATAAATTCAAATATCATAGTTTTAAAGATATATGTTATAGAGGTTATGTGTATACGCTTCGTTCATACATGTTCACGGCTTCACTTGTTTGAAATTTCATTTAACGGAACAATTTATTTTTGATGTTGTCAACGATCATTTATGTACTATGCAAAATACATCTGACTTAGGCATTGAAAGTGATTGTAAATATCCCATTCTGTTTTAGGAAAAGACCGGAGGAACTTACTCAACAAGTAAACATGCATCTAGACCAGACCATAGTCCAGTTTTCGGTAAGTTGGTAAAGTTTAAGAATAAAATGGTGCTAAAAGTTATTCAATAAATTAGTTACAATTCCGATTACTATCGATGATAATATACCAGAAGATACATTCCAATCTCAAATGTTAACAGTTTTATACATTCACTTCCTCCTGCATTATTAATCCTGCTCTCTTTACGTCGTATTTTAACGTAATGTATTCTGTGTATTAGTTAACCGCATTACGTTGTTATTACGTTAACAACTTGTTTGTAAGACTACGCCACTTCGGAAGAGTGGTATTCAACTTTGATGTAGTAAATATTAGTATATACTGCGGCACACATTCATATACACTGCATACATTGCAAAAGCAATTTTTTCGTCCATTCAATTTTATTTATTATATTCCTTGTTTTAAAGTTTAACACGTTAAAGGCTAATATAAGTACATTAAAGAGATTAGATTTCCTTGAGACATCAATTAAGATCGTTAACGTACTTTTTTTGGGGTGAGTTTTTTATTATTTTTATAAAATTTTGTAGCAAATTGGTTTTGATTGCAGTGAAAAAAAGCGATCATAGGGTGTCGCTGTTTTATCTATATAAATATATTATATATAATGTCTTAATAAAGTTTTTATCGTTATTGAATTATGATTGTCTGAGAATTTTAAAAACGTCTTCTGATGATCGAAGATTTTGACGTTTATTTATATATTTTGTGCCTCACATATAACTAAGTGCATCACAGTTTTCGGAATTGGTACATTAATGTCACATAACTAAACTGAGGATTCGGGCTCCTCCGTTAGTTATGGTTCAAATTCGGTTGGTGTAGTACCATTCAGTATCGCCGTGCATTTAGCTCGTGTGTAGAAGTTAAGCAAACTTTCTGAGTTAACTGATAATTATTCAAAAGCGATAGAGGAGCCCGATAATCCACTGATGGAGTTCCGATGTCTATTTCGTCGTATTGCCGATCAGATATTGTAATATAATACGTACAATTCCTTTTAATAGTGATATACACAATTCAAATTATCCTGCCGATGTGGTGGGTTGAGTACCAAATTTGAATGGCGGACCCTGTATATTTTTTGTTGCTTTTTATGATTTCTTATCTCGTCTCCAGTTAGAAAATTTTGCATTGTTTTACAACACACGAACATTTTACATACTTTAACTGTGGCACTTATTTTACTTGGCAAGAATTAGAATCAAGGAGAGTGTTTTTTTCGTGGAGTTTCTGAATTCTGAAATCATTCTGTTTTTCATATGCATAATCTTTATGTAAATCCGTAATGTATTAATACGAAGATTTAACGTGCCCTCCGACGCCGTTTATGAAATTGGAACATGAACTTCGACCAGTTACAGTTGTATTATTATGAGTTTAGTTTATTTAAAGGCTCGCGCTAGTGATGAAGAAGAAGTTTCTCTAACTTAATTTTCTCCCATTTTTAATAATGTACAGCCGTGGACAGTTAAAAGAGTATGCTCGGAAGTTTGCGTAGCATTAACAGCATAAAGTCGATTTTTTTATTGTTTTTCGTTTCATTTTAACTATTCACGACAAGATATATCACGTTTCTGTCATTTTTATTTTTGCGATACAAGACCAGTTAAGGATGATAGAATAATTAATGACAACTTAAATTTTTTTATAAGTATACAGATTGTGTCACATTTGATTGATTGTTTTAAGAAAAATTGTCTGGCATGTCAAGGACTATAACTAATTAAATCAGTTAATGTTGATCTTCAATTGTTTTCGACTGGTCACGCCTTATTCATTATTTTTTTAATTATACAGTATATTTGTAATAATGGATTTTGATTAAAATTTTTTTTCCCTTTCTGATGGTCTAAGAATTTTGCCATCTTAGAAATAAAAGCTATGAGTAAAAAACCAAAAATGTTGCACCAAAATCCATTATCACAAAATACATATCCTAAGTAATTAAAGAAAATAAGGGGACGTGGCCGCTCGAAAAAAATTGCAGATCGACATTAACAAATTTAACACAGTTATAGTCCAATTTTTCTTTTTTTGCCCTATCTGTATTAATAAAAAAGTTTTTACAGAAATACAGAAATATACCTCACCTGGTATGTATTTTTCTCAAACACATATTACTCATTTTAACCTTGTAATAATTTATTCTTTTGGGTCTTTAATTTCCTTCTTCCTTTCCAATTTTCTAACTTTTTTTTGAATAATTGTCTCTTTATCCTCTTGATCTAATGATAATGCCTTCCCTTCTTGTTCCTGAATATAGGATTGTACTGATAATTCGTCTACTTTCTTTTCATTGGGATTTTCCATGAACAAATGATTTGTACCTTCCATTTTTATGTGATTCTCTCAATTTTCTTCTTTTACTTCGGCTGGTATCCTTACCATTTTTCATCTGCATTATCTACTACGATACTCAACTTAAATTATACCATTTGACAGTTTCGTAGCCCTTACGCTGAAGGTTCTTAAGGGTGTGGTTTGCATGCTGGAGTATAATTTAAGTTGAGCGTCGTAGTACCTACACCTTTTTGCCTTCAGCTTAGAAAATCCTTTGCTGCCTTTGTCGTCCAGTTTCCTTTGCCTTTTTTTCCGTCCCTGAGTTTTTCTTTTGCATTTGAGTGTTGCTTGCAATACAAAAAAATAAAATTTAACAGACTTAAATGTAAACGCTTTTATTTTGAAAGTACCAGGTTATTCTTAAAATTTTTAATTGGAGTAAATCACGATTTTTTATTTTAGGTGGCAACATTGAAAGCATGACACTTAATTGCAGTTAGGTCCTGTTCACCATAAATAAACTTTAACTGTTAGTTTATTGTCGCACGCAAGTAATTATAAAAATAATTGTTGCTATGGGAATAAATTGACAATAAAAATGAATGATCCGAGACTTTTTTAATTTAATTCCAATTATGTGACAATCTGATGACCAAGGCACGGATTCATATATTTTTTTATATTAAAGAAGCGGAACGTCGCTTGTTTCTAATCCCAATATTCTTGCACTAGAATAAATTGGAATTGCTTCATCAGACTGTGGTAACAAACTAGAAGACCAGTCGACCGCATATTTTCTCTCTTGGTCGTGGATTAGCATAGCGTTGAATATTTCTTCGGTCCGCTTGCTTGCTTGCAGGACGAATTCAACGATCTTTTTTATGCAAATTAAACTATAGACGTTCGCGTTGATTTTATTTGATATAAAATGCAGTCTATGTTTTCTAAATGCTCTCTGCTGGGCAATAACCAGACGTAGGCGTATTTTAGGCAGAAGGTTTCGTTAAATGTACGTGGAACTACTAATATGCTGAAGCGACCGTAGTCGGAAAAAGTTCGAATCTTTAACGCGTTTGTTCCCTAAAAACAAAACAATAAACTAGTCAAAGCCCGAGAAATCTATGCGGCATGCAATAACCACTAAAATTCTGGTCGACTGGGATAGAAACTTGTTTATATATCTAACCGAATCGTTCCCAAACGAATACGCATTATTTTTGCAGTGACGGCACTGTAATTGATATTAATTCGGAAGAAAATATAAAGGCAATTCTATTACACACGTAATTTACATGAAACGGTTGCTTCTGATGCAATGAGCGCGAGGGTAAGTGTCCCTCGGGCATATAAACTGTTCGGCGGCGAAATTGATATCTACGCCGCTGTTTTGTTTATCTTTATACTGGTTTTTCCCAGATATCCTAGGAATGCCCGAGCTTTAGCAATAACACTACGAGTCGCATATGGAAAGTAGGCAGAGCGTGGCGTTTAAATAAAATCGTCCGCGGATTGCTGATAGTGATAACCAGGGAAAAGAAATCGGCCCACTCGTTCCGCAAACAGTATGAAAATTTAGTATTCGGACTGAATTAGTCGCACGTACAATAATCCCCTCCCACTTAATTAAAAATTAATGCATCGGAGCCACGTAAGGAATGAATAGTACATTTGGCGTAAAAGCGTCCAACCCTAAGTGGGCCAAATTCTTATCCCTGGTGATAACTTATATAAAAATGTCAGTTGTCTTTTAAGAATTGCCATCAACCTTTGTAAAATCATGGCATACTCCACTTGAAAGTTTTAAAACCGACCCATTATTTATTTTCTTAAAGCAACCTTGAATTACAGCTAAGCTTTTAATTGTTTTCATAATGTGTATATCACAGTACTTGGTTGCATGTTACATATTGATAATTTAATTTTGTGATAAGTATAATAAAGTACTTTTGCATAATTACAGCTTTTTCCAAGGAACAATAAAACGTAACACATGATAATTGACTCAGTAGATGCAAATGCAGTTTATTGACAGATTTTATTAACACATTTCTTTAAATTAAAAATCACAAGACTTTCGTAAATTAATTTTTCGCAGCAGCTGTGAAATATGCGTTGTTTAAACTTTAAATTTGTAATAATTGTTGATGTTAATAACACAATCTTATATATTGTAAATTGAAAATTAAAGGTGACCCACAGGTCACGGCCTTTTGTTTTGCACGAGATTACTACAGAGAATTGTAGTAAATTATTTTAGGAAACCGCTAAGTCGCATATTTCTTCAAAATAAACCTTCTCGCTTAGGAGCGGCGTCATGCGTCGCGACGTTGCTTATGTATTTTTTTTAATCAACGTCGTGCTTTTTATACATCGCTAAAAAGGTTATCGTCTGCTGCGGGCTTTTCAAACAGAATGAAATAACCGAAATCTTTAAATCGGTTCTTATGATCTTTAAAATGTGCCGGAGGAGGACGTAAAACTAAGAAAACGATATAATTAAAACTTCAGCTTTACCTTAATTTACACTTGCTGCCTTATAAATTTGTAAAAGTTATCAAAGAATCTCTTGCATTAACATTCTTAAATACGTTTGATAATGTGAGGTGTGAATGTGATTAAAATTAAATTACTTTTTTCCTATCTCTTTCCTTTCTTGATTAAACTATACCTTTTCACTTCTACACTTTCCGAATTCGTAGAATGTTTTACAATAATTTTTATTTTGTATTTCCTACGGTTGGTCCTCGGCTTTTGTTTTGAAATAATTTACACGTCCTCATTTTATCACGACACGATCCTTTTTTTTCCTCTTGTTGATTTCCGTTTTATTAATATATTACCTAGCTTCAAAAAATAATAACAGTAATTCTGCTTGCTTACATAAATTTTAGTCTGCGAAATAAAAGTTTGTTATAAAGAAAATAAATCGAGTTAGTATTATTGTTTAAAGTAGTTATGGTATTGACTGGATCCGATTGGGAATCCGGGACACTTGCGCCGTGCACATTTGCGCCACCAATACATTCGCGCCCTTCTAAGAAAAGGTGTTCAATAACCGCACAGGTAAATATTTGAAGTTTGAAAATTTACCGGTAAACTTCTTATTAGGTGAACAAATTTATCTGAAAACTTATTTCTTGCTGATCAAAAATAATCATATGTGTAATACTGTGAGTTCACTTATAATACTTGTTTTTATTACTACGTGTCTTTGTTTTTTAATATATTAGGAGTAGTATTTTAAACTCAATTATATTAGAATTATTATTATTAGATCAAATAATATACAAGCCGTTAGAAAACACAAATTGTGTTTTGTTTTCCTCTTTGTGGTGCGCTTTCGATTTTGGTGATAACTTTGAAAATTAATAAGCATAAAACCCTACAACTTTTTAAAGTTTCTTCTCTAGCTCCTGAAATAAGTTTTTAGAGAGGGTGCTATATTTGCACCCTCAAGCCTTGTACAGTGTGTATCAATTTTGTTGTCTCATGGGCTTTTCTATAAGTATAAGAATAAGAAAGGTCTTGATCTCTATTTTTAGAGACAAAGTCAACGGTGCAAACAGAAATTGATATTTTCTTTCAAGTTTCGTCAATCACGTTTATTTTTCAAGATATCAAAAACAGCTTTAACATTATTAGGGCACTTTTTCGAATAAAATTCAAGTATAGTTGGTTTTTTGGTCTCTAGTTACATTTTCGTGTTAAAACAAAATTATGTTTCTTTTTTAAATATGTTTATAACATAGTAGCCAGCTTCATTATTAAATATTTTTCTTTCCGCTTTCAAAAATATGTATATACTTTCTTGACTCTTAAATTAATAGAATTTAGAATTTTTTATTCTTTCCTATCCTAACCTTAGTAGGCTTACTTTTATTAAATATTAACCAGCTCTCTTGTTCATACGTTTTGATAGATCTAGTAAGCGCTTCTTTTTTTTTTATTAAATGCATGCAAATTTAGTTTAATAGATGTTCAGTTTTAGGTTTTACAATTTGAGTATTTTTTTGTGATAAGAAATTCATTTTCGAAACAATGTCAGATAGTCGCTCTTGCCAGATTGGTGGCTCTCAAATTTTCATAACCGAAATTTGTAAAATAACATGAGTATGAAATTATTTACACAGCCAAAAGTGTCAAAACATTTTAATAATAGTTGATTAACATTTAATAAAACAAAAAAAAAGTCGGCACTGTATTAAAAAAGGCAGCCTACTAAGATTAGCAAAGAAAAAAAAAGAAAAGCGGTGTATCCTATTAATTCAAGAAATTAATCCAAAATAGTTATTTTTATACACCGTGATTCAGAAATATCTTCCGATATTTTGAGGGTGAATAGAACATCAAAAAATAAGGTCACCTTTTTATATAATTTTGAATTGTATTCAAAAAGTGTCCTAATAATGCAAAAGAGTTTTTTTAGTTACACAGATGCCTGTAAGAGATAGAAATTGATATACCTGTACATACAATTAAATTTGGATTAAGCTTGAGAGTGTAAATTTGTTTGAAATTTTGATAAAAACTACCATAATGTCAGTTTCACTTAATATTGCACTACTTAGTATCAGTGGTGAACAATAAAACATTAACATGGTTTTATTTTTCAAAAAACAATTATTTCCATATTTATTAGGTTTACAGTTTGAAGGCATTGCTATTATTTAAAATATTTTTTCAAAAGTATACCTTCCGAACTTTCAATAACTTCCGTAACTCATCCGTCTTCTTATTAATAAATAGCACGTTAAATAAAATTCACTAAAACACAACAAAAAACTACTAATTTAGACATGCAACATACTAATTCAGAAGAACATTTGTATGCACGTGCAAAGTGGTGGAAATAATTTTATTTAAAGTTTGCAGAAATCATAATTTACCAAAATGGTCAAAAATTTCGAAGAATGTATTAATGCAAGGGCAGCGGCGCAAATGTAAAATTGCTGATGACATTACCTGTCCGTTCCCCGTAAATTTAACCCGAGCGGCCCAAATGTATCGGTGGCGCAAATGTCCCGACACCCCGATTTGAGGACCTTATCTGAAGATAAAATTAAATAATGATAAGAATTTACGGCCTTTTTCTTATAGTTTTCTCCTGTTGTCAATATAATTGTTTTACCGAATTTGTAAATGATTTTCCAGTTTCGTAAATTTCAATCCATATGTCAGTGTCAAATAGGAAAATCAATTGACAAATTCGGAAACATGATTGACAAAAGGGTCAAACCAAAAGAAGACTGTAATGGCCGTTTCCAAAAGTAAACAGAATGGGAATGTAAATTACTATACCGTCGCGACAAAATTAATTTTTTAAGTATAAATCTATTTTCAATTTTTTGCTTCACTTGTAGGGCTAATAAGTGCCGATATTTTTTGAAATTAAATAATGATTGACTTTCGTTAATTCCAAGTCTATCATCCGTAAGTATCAGTTCATAATTACAATCACCCAGCAAAATTCTTAGCGTTATTAAATTTACTTAAAAAAGTGTATTTTTTGCCAGAATTGTAAATACATTATAATTTTTCGTTATTATAAATTTCCTTTTCTAAGTTGATTTTGACTGCAATGGATTCTTCTAATATCTTTCGTGTACAGTTGATTTAGTTTTCGAATCTATTTTGGACCTTGTCTGCAGAGAACTAGCTTGAAAACTCCACTGTAATCTTACCAGTCCGTCATAGTTGTATCTAAATCGAGTACACATATTGACAACAGGTAAGAAAATAACTTTACCACTTTGCGACATTGTCATAATAATTAATTAAAGCTTTTTAAAGTTATGATAATAGTTCTCATTCAAATGTCATTCCATAGATTAGTCGCTATGTACATGGAAAGTAACATTAAGGCCAATTTGTTTTATGTAATCTATTTTTCTAATTCTAAATTTGTAGTTAAACTTTAGATATTTAAAGACCTTCCTGTCTTCCCGTTAGTATTTCTTTCTTTGTCTTAATTTATTTAATTCAGCACTAACATATCCTTCCCTTTAAATTTCTTATTTTATTTTAAGTTAAAATACAAGTTAAAAATAATAAATAAATTTTGCTCCGTTTCCAATCTATAACTACAAAAAGTTAGATATAATCGGATACAATATAATAAAAAAACATTAAACAAAACCATAGAAACATACATAAAATATTATAACAATGCTAATATTTTCATAATTGAAGTTTGTTCTTGTCCGATGAAAATAGTAAGTACAAAGTTTTTTTAATCTCAAACCGGACAGAAAAATGAAGGGAAACACACTCAACGTTTCGCTATAGATTCGTTAGTCTGACGAAGCTATAAATCTATAGCGAAACGTTGAGTGTGTTTCCCTTCATTTTTCTGTCCGGTTTGAGATTAAAAAAACTTTGTACTTGCTAATATTTTCTTTTGCTGGTAATTTTTTTCGACTAACGAACCTTATTTGAACTAAATAATGTTTTAATTTTCGAGTTTCTCACTCAAATAACTTGGAAACAGTAAAATTGGAATTTTCTATTCTTCCAATTAACTTAAAATAACATTCTATATAAAGCTTTATATTGCTTTAAATTACTATCCCTCTTGCTTCAACAAGTACATTGCTTTATCCCATTTCGTTTCTTTTTCGTTCCAACCAAGGCTAGATTTACGGAAAATAGCAATTTATTATTTAAAAATAGTTTTCGTTATTATTAAAGTCTAGATGCTCTATTAAAAATTTTCCCATGTACTGGATATTTCGTATTCATGTAGCAACCCAAATTACATTATTTTTATTCTCCTTTTTAGTAATATATCCTACGTATACGTAATTTATATTCCCTTTTCGTTTTACTTTTGGACACAGATACGAATTAAGCTACTATTATTAATGAGTTTAAATAAATATATTTGATATACTGGTACTAAATTCATAATTATTTCAAGTTTTCTTGTATACGAGGTTTGTTCGATAAGTAATTCAATAATACCATTAGCGGAAATAGGATATAGATGCGTGTGCATACGTATGTAGTTTATAAGATTATGTTAGGTTTGGATCTGATGTGTGACAGATCGTACGTTAGACATGAATTCTATGTCTGACTTAAACCGTTTACACTAAAATGAATAATATTTAAAAATAAAATGTAGAATGTCTTTGCTTAAGGTAGTTAAAAATATTCAAATTTTTAAATGGAATTACTACAGAAATTTTGCATAAGCAATAATTTTTTATTGCTGCTTTTAAAAGTAAAATAAAATGAAATTCCCTTAATGCGTTTTTACACCTACGATGTTGTATTTGTTAAATATCACCACCAAAAAGAACTTTTAGCAGCTTGAACTGCAACTAACAAATGCTTTGTTTGATATTCCGGACCATCACACTTGGTCGTGACGGCAACGCTGTCATCTTTCGACCCATAAGGTTTGCATTGCCCTTTACCGTCCGTGCTTCTATCTAAATTTCTCGTCCAATGTCGAAGTTCAGTTGGTTCAGAAGTAACAATGAGGGAGCGAAAAATGAATGGGCACATTTCGAAAAATATGTAAAATTTTAATTGTTGAAAAAACATAACACGCCATAACCTCTTGTGAACAGGTGCTTTCTTTCGCTCAAAAGTTTGAATCGTGTTTCGAATGGTTTGGACCTAAATTTCGTAGTTGTTGCAACAAAACACCTGACTTGAATTTTTTATTGACAGTTCATTTGTAAATAACCATAATTCAATACAAACAAGTTTTAAAAATAGAGAGATTCAAAGAAAAGAATGTCTGTTTTTGAATCAAAACACTTTTGGATTACGATTTTGTGAGCGAAAGAAAGCACAAAATGTGGTTACTTCCTTTTTGATAATCTTGACAGTCTTGAAATTCTTGACACTCTTGATAGTTTTGACATTTATCTGTCATAAGGGAGGCGTCTTCAACGTAGTTGGTTTTTGGCAAGGTTTTTGGTTGCTCACTTCTTTTCTATAGACAGTCTGCAGCCTTGTGTCCTGGTTTCTTACAGAAATTACACTTCTACCTAACTTGTTGATTAACGACCTTTTCTTTTGTGCTGTCAGTTATCTTGCAATTTTCAGATTTTAAGTTCGTGTAACGTGAGTTCGTAAATAATACAGCGTGCCCACCTTCGTATGGTTCTTCCTTCTGTGATTCGCTGGCCTCAATGATTTTGGTCTTCAATAACTCGATGTCGGAGAGAGCATCTCGAGATTCGATTGCTCATTTGAATATTTCAAAACTACTTGGCAAATTTTGAAGGAGCGTGACAGCAAAGAGTTTGTCATTAATTTCAATTTCCACTGCAGCCAATTTATCTACGATTTCAAAGAATTCCCTCGGGACATTTTCCCTTGCAAGAGTTGCTTTAATAAACTGGCCATACGTACTGGACCTTTCGAAGCGTATATGTATTCTATCTTGTCCCAAACATTTCTTGATGTTTCACAACCTCGAACGTGATGGGCTGATAGATAAGAGAATATCCGATCTAGCTTTGAGGTCCTGTTTCCTCCATTCGTTGAATTGCGGCACCTTGTGAACTAGTTGGTGCATCTGGCAATTTCGGGTTTTCAATGTCACTCGAGACATATCCCCATACGTCATTTTTGATGAGCAGTGCTTGTGCATGGATTTTCCTTGTATCATAATTATCCTTCTATAGCAGTTCTAATCGGGTATTTGCTGAAAATGCCATGGTTTGGTTTTCTGGAGTCTTTGGCACTTGCTTTTCACTGCAACAGTGTTCACAATATTTTTCACTCCGCGAAAAGTCTTTTACGTTACACAAATTGGTTCACCGGCAAATTTGAGCCCATAACCTCTTGTAAATGTGGTGGTGAAGCAAATAATAAACTTACAATCCAATCAGAATTATATTGAAAAGTTATATTACACAGACAAATTGTCGTTGTCTTTTTAAATAACAACGATAACAACCAAACAACTATTTCATTAGTATCAAATCTAACTATCTTGGATATTTACATAATGGAAATTGTACTATGTTCAACAGTATTTCGGTCCGAAATGTACTCGAGGTGAATGGAGATTGATCCACTGTCCTATAATTCTGTATCATCTAGATGGTAATAGATTAATTGTACTAATTAAATGTTCGTCGTGCCATTATGTGAAAAATTGTACTACTACTGCTTTTTTTCGAGATTTAATATGAGCCTGTTAAGCCTGTCTGTCATGGTGGTTTAATGTTACTAATTTTTGTATAAAATTTATTAAAAACTGAGACAGAAATATTATACATAAAAACAATGCAAGGGAAATTGTTAATAAAGACGTTTAAAAGCAGTGGTCCTAGAATTGACACCTGCGGTATACCAAATTTAGCGGTGAAGCGGGATGATTGAAAACTAGAACGTATACGTCGAACTTCGATAACTCAAACTATTGTCACAAAGAAGTCCGAATTATCAAGACTTTGGTTGTCAAATAAGTAAATAATAATAATAATAATAATTCTTTCTGGACTGCAACTTCAACCAATATGATTCGAGTTATCGAAATTTGTTTGTATTTAAGTTTTAAATTAAAATAGGAATTTTTTGAAAAACAACTTTTTGGTTAATTAAGTTTGACCGCAATAGGAACATCTTAATTTACTGAGAAGCGGCAATTTTGATTATTTAATTGTAAACGGTCTTTGAATGACAATTTTACGCGTTAATGTGTCCATAAAACTCCTAGAGTACCTTGTTTGCATCAACAATAAAGCTACATCCGTCGAAGTTAACTGCTAGAAAGTGTCACGAATGTTTTTTTTTATCACATCTAATAATTTAATTTAACGGATTGTCTTGAATGTTGTGCTCCATTTAAGTTCTGAGTAAAGGTTTTATCAAGATCAGGTTCGCAAATGTGTTTGTTATTATCGCTGTCGATGACTGAGGCCGACGTTTGCGCAGGTGTCAATGACAATGAACTTGGAATGAACTTGGCTAAAAACATTTACCTTTTATATTAGTTAAGTTATTAAATAATTTTTTTTCTGGGCAGCATTTACATTTAAATTTTAAATTACCGTTGAAATTTGAAGGAGTGGAAGCATTATGTAGAAAAAGATTACCTACAATGTTTTGGTTCTGTAATCAATACCTCGGCGTCGATACGTTAATAGGATGATTTCGTTTTGGATTCTTTTTGAAATATTTTTGTTACATCAATCAAGAGTTGATGCATTACTTTAATGCGGAAGTGGATTTATTTTAAGAAACGTAAATGATTTTTTTGTATCCCCAATTCCTTTGGATTTAAAGCGTCATACACAACGCGAAAAGTATAACAGAAATTTTCACAATATAAATAAACTTTTGTATTATTTTATGAAACAAAGGAGGAGAGGCAGGCGCCAAGATTAAATTCCTTTTAAAGGGAGGCGCAGTAACAGAGAGTTTGGAAACCACTGATATAGTATAGTTACGACATTTAGATCAACACGAGTCGAATTTGAATAAATGCAACATTTTTATTCTACTGATTACTTACCCGAACCAATACGTCGCATCTAAGTGCGTCAAAAGTTTAAAAATAGATGTATGATGATGAGTGCTGTTTATATCGTCCAGAATCTCTTATTTGGTAGTTAACTGTAGATAAAGCATTTCAACAAAGTAGAAACGAGTACGTAATAGAATTCCAGTTTTTATTTAAAGTGTGGAAAATTACATGGAACTTCTTGAGTTAATCGAACGTGCATCTTTAAAATTTGGAATGCTCTGCTTAATTAAAAATTAATGACTCATCACTTCAACAGTGGATGCCCAAGAAAAAAATTGCCAAAAAAGGCTGTGCTTAAATTAATTCTATAAATATGTAATGAAGTGGCAAATAAACTCCTTTTTTTATTAATTCTTGTGTAGGTTATTAAAAAGGAATTTATTTAATTAAATGAAATGGCTATTACAATTTTCACCCAAAAAAACTTGCTTTATTCAAAATTTCTTCTGCATATCTTATTTTGTAATATAGTTCATGTTTCTTTTTTAATGTTTTAATTTCTTTTTATTTATGATGAGTGAGTGGATTTTCCAAATTTTTTTTCAAAATAAATTTTACTAAGAAATAATTCATAGTAACTCTCATACGTTTGTGTGGTAGGTAGGTGCGTTTAACTGCATGTATTATTCATGTGCCATATAAGGAAAGTATTCCAACTGAATTTAGAGTTTGTGTAGTGAAGCGTCATGCTTTTGACATATTAATAGTTGGTGACTGTGCTGTTGTATAAATCCTAGCAGTGTTGCATTTATATCACGCAGAGGTTTTTGCCATTTAATCGCAATCAACTTTTTCAAGAAAAATAGGAAAGCGAATCAGATAAGAATTTTCCCTGACGCAGTTAAGTACAGTTATTAAAACGTCCGTCGCTGTCGGATTATAAATTTTTCTTTCGTGCATACCATAAATATCGAACTTATTTAGTTTTTAAATTCAAATTTCAGAAATATGTATTTTCTTTCGCGCAGACCATATATCGAACTTGTTTAGCTTTTAAATTCAATTTTCAGAAATATTTATCATTTAAATTTTATTTATGTTACAAATATATGCTTTTACGTTAATTAAAAATGGATATTTAAAATTAAAAAAATTGCTGAACTACGAAGACTTAATGCTCGCTCCCTTTTTAATTCAAATTTCATCCCAACATCGCAGCTTCTAAAGTCTCGTAAATATAACATATATGTATTTTTTTTTGCAAAACTATTACAGTTTCGTGTAATTAAGAGGTCGCGAAAACATGTCACTTACTCTACATTCAGTGACTTTGCGATTTACAAAAGGTACTGCATCATATCATGTAAGCTCGTGCAAGGTTATTTTGCAAATTTTAGTATTACAGTTAATAATACCACCAATTGATCGTTGCCATTTAATTTTCGTTTTTTGAATTATTTCTGGAAACTGGTAATATTATGTCACATTAGTTTGTGAAGCCAAAATCTTCTACATAAATTCTCTTGTAAATTGACCAAGTTCATGACCAATGTTTTTGTTGAGTAATTCATACAAAATGTTCTTTTCGTTCTTTCCCTAGGCCACAGCAGATGAGGTTTTGTTGTGGGTGTAAGTTGTTTTCTGGTCGGTGTCTTTACTACTTATACATTTCAGTTCCCTTTCGTTTTTAAATTGTCCGCGTTTTTTGCCTTCTTGTAGTTGGTACTTCATTTTCGAAAACTGTAATTCTGAGCACTCCGAAAAGTTCAGGAATTCTAAGTGAAAATTAAAAATAGTTCTGACAATTAAATATAAAAAATTTGGAGCGCTATACCTAAATTCAGAAAAGGGGATTTGACTATAACGTTTTAATTAACTGTTGCAAATAATTAGTTTCTTCAACCATTGGAAATAATTAGTTTCATCGGTAGGACTGTCTTTCGAACTTTTTTGACTTGGTACCCAGAACTCTCAACAAAGTCCCGAATCTTTGAGAAACGTCATAAAAGTCAAAATTTTTAATTTTATCGCTTCTCTTGTTTCCAAAAATATTACGAAGAAACTGCAGTTAAGTATCGCTTTTATCATTTTAGAAGTAAAGACTAGAAAACACAATTCATCAACTGCCATTGACCTTTCGTTCCTAGTATCATAGTAGATAAGCAGGGAAAAGAATTCGGGCTACTCGTTCCGCGGACTAATACTCGGACTGTATTAGCCCCCCCATCATAATCCAAAATGAGAACTCTCGCATTTCATTCCTTCTCCTACTACTCAATAAGAATTCGATACATCGGAACCGCGGATAGGTGGCGGGAGCAAATAGTACATTCGGCGTAAAAAGCGTCCAACACTAAGTGGACTGAATTATTCTTTTCACTGTAGATAAGGTAACTTCTTATGTATGTACGTGCATGCGGAAATTAATGTTGCACGACATACCTACTTTCCAGATCAACAAAGGACATTAATAAAATTTAGAGAGAAAACACAAATTTTTAATTAGAAAGAAAAACCCATTCAATAACAAACCAAATAACAATTACTTAAAAGAAAATACGCAATATTTATAATACAGGGTGTAACTGAACTGGTGTCTGTACAGGGTCTAACTTGTAAATGTAGAAAAAAAATCTCATTTCTATAATTGAGATAGACCTCTAGGGCTTTATTCAATTATGCTCCTTCAATAAAAGTTTTCTTGTGGTGAAGTGTTTCTTCTACTTGCACAGTCCATAGGTTTCTCGCATTTTAATCAGTCTCCGCTTTCTTGATTTACTAATAGGTGGCCAAATAAATCCAGGGCAAGTAGGTTTAACTTCGAGTTACTCTCTTAATTATGTTGTACGTAAGTACAGATTTATTGTGGAAATACAGGTATTCATGTATATCTAATAAATATTTTACGAGAAAAACTTACATATTTACTCCAATGTATTTCTTCCTTTGTCTCGAGAATTATGCAACACCGCAACACCTATGTTATTCAAATCGGTTTCTGATAGGTTTATTGCATTTGTCAATTTAGAACGATACTACTAATTACATATTTACACTTATCTACTGGGTTGTTGATTTTCGATACCGTCATTATTTCCGTATTTTGATCATTAAATAGTGGAAATTGCAATACCAAGAGGAGTAGAAAGAAGTAACAAGTGATTCAATTTCAAAGAAAAAGATTATTAATTTTGATTAATCACATATGGATTTGTCTCTGTTATTTATACCCTCTTCTATTCGTCGTAACATCGATTCCAAGAGGTTGTTAACGTTTTTCTGAGGTATTGCCTCTCGGGCAATCTGCAATTCGTTTCAAAGACCTAATATTTGTCGAGGATTTGCCAAATTCCGTAATTTTCTCCTCATCATATCCCAGACGTATTTCATCGACGAAAGGTCGAGAGATTTAGACAACCAAATTAATATGGGTCTGCTCAAAGAAGTTCACTGTAGTCCTTGCGAAGTGTGGACGGGCGTTATCTTGTTCAAACAGTGGATTTTCTTACTGCTTAAGGCAAACAAAAACATGGGATTCTACCTCTTCATTACTGCAACGTTGAGTCCTGACAAATACCAAAGAAGACCTGCTTCTATACGCAGGAGCAATCCATACCATGATACCCATAGTTGGGTGCACTTGCTTCTAAACGGATTCCGCCATTTACCAAGTCTTCTTCGGATTTTCTGTCTGTCGTCACACATTCCTAAACAGAATCGAGATTCATTTCTGAACACTCCCTGTTTCTGTTCGATGTTTCAGTAGTCTTTCCCTGCACCGGCCAAACGTAGCTGACGATGCTAAGCAGTCAAAGGTAAGATAAGAAGTGGCTGATAAGAAAGCAAACCAATAGCTAACGTAGGACTATCGTTGACTAACGTAACTATCGATCTTGTTAGATCATCTGCTTTTTTACCAAACGACTTTCCTCACCAAACCAAAGACCAGAAATTGACTTCGTGGTATAGAATTGGTCTCTTAAAACCATAATTCTGAGGCGGTAGTCTTGCATTTCATTTACTCGTCTTTGGTTCTCGGTTCTTCTTCTATAACGTTCTTTGTCTTCTCCAGCCGATGCCCGGTAACATCTCGTAACGGGTGGATTGTCTTCGGTTCAGACTACTCTCCCGTAATTCAATAATGCGACCTTTCTCAAATTCGCAGTTTTACCGGTAAATGATACATTATTTTATTGTCAAATTCTTCACACGTAACAAGAACAGAAATAATCGAAAACTAGAAAAACAAAAACACTAGGGAGTACAACTATTAATTTATATGGGGAAACTGCCAATTTACCATTACTACTTGATTTATCGGAGTCATAATTTTAATCGACTGGTACTTTACGATAGTCAAACGGTTCTGCAAAATTTCATGAAAAAATTTGGACCCCACCTTGCTGTTGCGATTTACTGTGTGCAAATAAAAAAACCTCAGTATAAGCATGCGAAATGCTACCTTCTGCGGGTATTTTTTGGTGGATGCCGTATCATAGCCAAAAAAAAATCGGATGGACCACTTGTTTGGAACTGTGCGAGAAAGATAGGAAGGTCACCTTTGCCTTCCTCCGATACCGCACTCGATGTTCAACGCAGAGTCTCGTAATAATAATCACTGACATCGTTTATTAAATATTTTATTTAAAATTTTAATTCACTGAGCGAATTAATACGTTTTACGATATCAACTATCGACGAATAAATCCGAAAATTTATGCACCAATTAGGCAAGCGCGTTAAAAATGTTCTTCCTTTACCCTTTTACGTAAATAAACTTTTGCGCTGGAATCTCGCTGCTAGCTATGAAAGTATTACTACCTACGGTCCTTGGAAACAAAGTAAATGTAAAATTTAAAAGTCTTTTAAAAATAATATGGAATGAGAAATTCCAATTTGTCTGTACCTCGCTTTTAATTCGTTCGGCAATTACGAACCGCAGCTTCTTGAATTGCACTAGATTTTAATTTGATACTTAAACTTGTAACTACTTTTAGTGAAGCTAATTTAAATTGTAAACGTTTTGACGGACCAGCTGATCGGAGCGGCGCTGAGTTACGTCGTTCTTGCTCGATATTGAGTAAGGCACTGACCCTGGCCTACTTCGGCTGCGGGTCGTAATTGAAGAGGCGCCCGCGTTTCACTTTTAGCTATGCCGGCAGTTCTCAAACGGTTTAGTGAAAATCTGCCACTGCATTTTTCTCGAAAACTATTACATTTATAGAAAAATTTTGTGCAAATCGCTCTTGATTGCAGCGAGAACCTCGAGCAGCCTCTGGACAGCTGTTTCAGCCCTGCTTGGGGCTTCTTCAGCAGAGACGTAGCTCGACATTCCCGCTGCAAACAAAAACGACTTGCCCAATTTATTCGCATTTGCGATGTAAGACTGATGAACAGATAAAATAGCGACATCTTACTATCGCTTTTTGACCTGACATTGCAGTAGGGTAGACAAATTGAAGCGGGATTTGCTCCTAATAAGTTCCCCATGCAAGGCGGCCATGCTTGCTGTCAAAGCATAATGAAAATTTTAGAAAAATTTTGTGCAAATCGCTCTTGATTGCAGCGAGAACCTCGAGCAGCCTCTGGACAGCTGTTTCAGCCCTGCTTGGGGCTTCTTCAGCAGAGACGTAGCTCGACATTCCCGCTGCAAACAAAAACGACTTGCCCAATTTATTCGCATTTGCGATGTAAGACTGATGAACAGCCTTGCATGGGGAACTTATTAGGAGCAAATCCCGCTTCAATTTGTCTACCCTACTGCAATGTCAGGTCAAAAAGCGATAGTAAGATGTCGCTATTTTATCTGTTTATTACATTTATGTTAAGAACATACGTTGCCATTCATGGTGATATATATATATACTTGTTCAGTTTCTCGAAGATGATAAACAATAAAGGACCTCAATTCAGTAACTGTTTTCTTTGAGAAATTATGTACTTGGATAGCTGTTGACCACCTTCTCAGCATTTTTTTTTGTATTCTCCAACTTTCACTAAAACCCCATCTAAAATGCGTTTTATACCCCCGTATATTTCTTGTCCTATTTCATACAACCTTCCATTTTTCACTTTTAGTTTTTGGAATATTCTAATGGTTCATTATAAGAAGTGTTCAAAAAGTTTTCCCATCTAGTGTGTTGCTTTAATTTTTTGGCATACGATTCATTACGTATTTGAAAATTACAACAGCACACTAGATGGGAAAACTTTTTGTACATTTGTTAATTATTGCTAATGCTATTTTTCTCGTTCAATTTCACATCGTATTTTCTTTCGCTTATATTTCCCCTTGAAGGTTTTATTTCCAGTGCAATTTTTGACAAAGCAGCTCAAGATTCCTTAACTTAGTCCTCTCAAATTTTCTGCTTAGCCACTGTTGCTGGATGTTTAATTTTTTCCTCTTCTCCACGTACGCATTATAAACTCTGATTTCTTTAGAATTAAGATATCTTCTCCTCTTCTTTTTTTTTGTCTACTAATTTCTTAATTTGATGCATGTTATTAGGCGGTTAACGTTTAAAAAGACATAGTTTAAAATCAAAGCCAAAGAAGTTAATACCGTACCAACATATCCTTAAATGCTTTGAAACCATGAACATAATTTTTGGATCTTAGAAGGAAGAGTTCCGCTTAACGAATAGAAAATCGAGAAAGTGAATTTGTTGTTTCAAATAAAAAACAAATTACAGCATTAGGTTCTTGTTTGTTTTCAAAAGAAATATTGAGGTGGTTTCGTTGAATTCGTTGTGATGTTTATTATTACTGGAATGCGTCATGTGAATATGGAGATTAGATTAACCTGTAAATCAATCAATTTTCGAAAACGGATATTTATAATTTATTCCCTTGAAAAATCACTTGGCTTACTTATATTTAGCATTTGCAAATTGATATGTCTTAATCAGTTCTTCTAAGTTTTATTTATTTATGTAATCTCTTTTCATAGTTTATCACTATTACTAAGGAAATTGTAATATAAAACCAAAGTTTTTTTTGCGAATTATGTAAATTCTCCTACTTTGTAAATTACGTTTTAGGTACACCTGGTATGTACGCTTATTGCAGGTAGGCGTCTTTCGTGTCAATGCTTGCGTTCCTTCTGACAATATTACAGGTTGAAGCAGCAGGTAGGATATTACCTGACAATAGCATATTTCATCCCCATTGTTAACTGCACTCCCCTTCAGTTATTTTTTTCCTTCTATTGATGCTAGTACTCAGTTTAACTTGTACTATAATATACACTTTCGAAAATTTTATTATTTGTTATTCAAAGCAGCAGTCTGAAATATACTGAAGAGGGTCAATGCGAAGTGATTTTTTGTTAGATATCTTCAATGTTTGATTCTAACTTTTAAAGTTAATGAAAGATTAAGAGTGTTCATTTAAAAATATAAATTCAAAATTACATGAATAACGTGATTAAAATCTTGAAATCATAAACAACGAGGACGTAAAAGGCTAAATGACATTTTTGTAATTGGAATCGACAGTTTAATGCGTTTATGAACGACCACACTTTGGCTTATCATTTCTTGCTTTTGTCTGTAATCACTGTAAGATGATTTGTCACATATGAAATTGAATTCCTTCCTTTTTGTCTAATATGTCCCAAATATGTGTGTTGTCAGAATTTTTGTGGTGATCTATGCTTTTGTTCAAGACCAAGTGAACATTATACATAAATTAGACAGTGCGATAATTAACCGGTCATCTAGTTAAAACTTTTAATACCCATTTTCTAAATTAGTTTTGATAGGGTATCACAGAAAAGAAACGTTAAAAAAGCAATAAATTCTTTTGTTTTCTTTCAATAATTTCCCAGACTGTCATTCCCCCGTCGTTTGTCTCATTCTAGTACGTTTCTAAAATATACTTTGCTTCACGGTTTTTTTTTGCCGATTCAATTCAAAGCAAAACATGTATATTATTAAAGCTTGAATGGATTTTACTTTTGATTATGCGGATTTATTTATTTCCGCAGTAGAACCAAGATAAATTGGCAACACAATGGTCAGCTCTGGACATAATTACTTCTTTCGTAATTGGTTTCACTGCAAATTTATTTTGCAGTGTTTCTGATCAAAGTCGCAATTATATGTGGAATAATATTTGCTGTGGATTGTATTAAAAAAATTACCAACTTTAAATCCATTGAAAAGGAATGCAGCTATAGCTGAGATAGCTGAGATATAAATCTTATCACCAGCACTGTTCTCGTTATATAACACAAGTGCAATAGCACTTAATTAGAAATAAATAACATTTTGAATAGTTGAAATCAAAAAGATTTCTATATCTCGACTTACATGACGAAAATACACAAAAAAATATATTTTGGTTTTGTTGTATCAATAGAATGATTTATTTTTTATTGCATTATGTAAAATGATACAAGAAAAAAGTGTAAGGATTAGAAAATAAAACGTACAATATTTTTCAAAAATTCCGTTATGAACATAAAAAATATATAAATATTTTCTACAAAAACTCGACTTGTCGTCAGTAATTATTATTAATGAATTTCCGTTTGCTTTAGAAATTCAAGGAAAATTTAAAAATGAAATAAATTAATGAAAAAGTTACGTCGTAACAATCTTTTCCGGACCCCTTATATTAATGCGTAATAATAACAACAAAGAACTTTTCTCTACGTGAACAGTTATGTCAAGATTAAGTAATAAACAACGTTTAACAAAGCGTCAGTTATTTAGTTTTAATATTACTTGTCCGGATAATAATTATGATCCATATGTTACACAATTTACGAGAAACTATGTACCTACTTCACTTGTGGTGTTATTTTCATTGTAGATAGGAACACATTTTTTCCCTGATGGGAGTATCGGAGGGTGATAACGTCATTTGATGTCGTCCAATGAACCGACTTATCAGAGTTTAAGGCAATGAATCTTAATTTATGCTTTGCAGACTGTAATAAAATATAATTAATAATTTTTAGTATGTAAAACATTTTTTGATTAAACATTCGCTACGCGAATAGGTTCTTTTTTCTGATGTCTTACACGTTTGGGTACATACATTATTACAATTTGACCTCTTGATACATGTCATTCTTGGTTTTAATAAGACCATAAAGCAATCCTAGTAATGGATGTTGTTTTCGTATGTTGTTATTACAGAACGACTTTAATGAACGTAATAAACATTGTGATTTATTGAGGTAAAGGAAAGCGATGGTAAAATGTTAGTTTTACCTCTCAATATGTATATTCGTAGGAAAGTATTTAACGTCAGGTTAAATTACAAGAGTGAATATCGAAATGAAGCTATTTGTAGATGTATGATTTTTTTGCCCTAAACATTAAAATTTGAACGAATGAATATATTGTAAAGTAGCTTTTCTTTATTCACTGTGATACGAAACTATTCTGGTTTCAAACATTTTTTTTAATATGTCCCATTTACGTAGATACGTTTGTGTGAAGAATTTTAAAAACCTTTATAGATTTCCTTAACTTTACTAAGATGTAGACACTGATTCTTGAAATAAACGGCTATTTTGTTATTTAAATTATTAACTAAGTTATTTAATAATAATTTAATTTAGCAACTTTCTGGAGGAAATGAATTTAGTTTTACCTCATACCGATGTTACATACACTTACATTTACGTTGCTGCAAGCAGGAAAGGAAAATTTCCTTTTAACAATACCAGCTGCTGCAAGCAGTAAAGGAAAATTTCCTTTTAACAATACCAGGTATCTTTTAAGCACTGTACTTCAGAAGACTGCTTAGTGCTTTCTTTCTAAAAATACCTTGGAGAATATCTTCATAGTAAGCGTCATGGAGAAATTCTGCATCGATAATTTCATTTCACTATCATATGACGAGGTTTAGTTGTACAATTCCAAACATATAAGGCGCAGTCAAGGGCAGAAAAATAAAACATATCGTACTAGACCTTATGATTAGACCATCTTTCTTTGATGTTTACTGCAAGAAATCCCTTTCATTATTATATTTGTCGTCTAAGTTGTTTTATTATCGATTTGTGTTATCCAAGGTATACAATACCAAAAGGAAACAGTTTGTTAATATTTGATCTGTGCAATGAAAGCTTCAAACATTATTCATTCTAATCCGCACTTAATTTAATCAACTATGGTGAAACCGAGCATTAGTGATTTTTCTTTTTCTTTTCTTTCTGTTACGAGTTACGACACATTCATTTCCAGTTGGCGAATGCGAATTAGTATGTACCTAAATGTAAATGATGTATTTCTATATTATTAACAAAAAGTGCAAGGCAAATGTGCTGTGTAATTGCATTTTTTGGTCGTGTTTCACATTTATATTTTGACATCTTTAATTGTGTGAGTAGTTAAATCACCTGCCGCGTGACTTGTTTTTGTGGGATAAAACAAGCTTTCGTATCATACTGTCTATCATACAGTTTTCTATTATATCGGAGTATTTATATCGTGTGAATTTTAGTTTTACAATTCAATTACCTGTCGTGATAATTATACACCTACAATTCTTTATGAGGTAGTTACTTACCATGGACATCCATGCATCATAATTTTATTGCTATATGAACTATATGAACATGTTGGCCTAGATAATTGCTTGTTTACTTCTTGTTAATTATTTTTTCACGAATTTGGATATTGGTCATATTATACTTGAACCGGACCTACACATTTCAACAAACTGTGTTTTGAAGCAATTTTTAATGCGAGTTTCCAGACATTATGTCATGGACACAGTAACTTGTAGTCCAGTGTAAAAACTAACATAGTCTAGAGTGAAAATTCTTGACATACCCGCATGAAAACTCACAAAAATTCCCTTTGGACTGCAAATAACACCGATAAGTGTGTTATTATTTTTAGCAGTGTAGTACAAGCAGCGTCGACGTTTACCAACAAGTTATCAAATTTGTTCAGGCTACTACACTTAGGTTACGACTCAAAATTGTATGGTGTAAAAGGAAAGCTGTTATTGTAAAATGGAAATATCAGACTTACAGCTTCAGCAGTTTTTTTGCTTTTTTTGACATTACGCCAGAAGTTATCAAATTTAGTTCCACATGCAACCTTCAAGCTATGTCTTAATCTATAATTCCAAATATGGTTTGAATTCGTGACCACACAGAAGATTTACAATAATTTTAGTCCTACGTCTAACCTTGAAGCTACAATTTGATGACCTGTAATCCTATACAGTATAATAAAATGGGTTCGTAATTTTCATGAAAATAGCACATCCTATGGTCAGTATTTGAAGGTCAATGCACTTGTACCTGACTAGACGGCATTTATAGAAAAATTTATTTGAATCTTTGATTTATAGTCGGTTTTGTCCTTAGATATACCTGGTATGTTTACCAAATTTATGATCCACTGAAAACGAGCTCTTTCGAATTTCGGTATTCGGCAGATACAGGTATATAAAACTAGAATAGAAACGATTGATATTCTTTTAAAACCATTTCCTGATAGTAGACAAAATGGGTTAGCTAGAGTGTGGTAAAGGAGATACTGTCACTAACCGTTGGTGAGCTATTTATTCAATGGACATACATACATGTGTTTGATATGTTCAGTATAAATAACAGGTGTTTTATTTAATTGTTCTTAAATCTGATTTCCATTACAAAAGTGTGGAATGGATTTAACATTGAACAAAATAACTATCGAATATAATTTTGCTGAAGTGACTGAATGCAGTGATTATTATTAATATTAGCAACTTCAATATTAAAATGAAGTGTGACCTTTGACAAAATGACATCACATTTGCATATAAACAATGATTAAATAATTTCTTTAGCAGTACCTATCGTCAATCTGAAAGTATCAACAATGAGGAGCGAATTTTGCTTAAACATATTTTCTTTTATACTCAGTGTTTGTGTGTATCCCAATCGGTAATATTAAAACGATAATAGATACCTATGATACGCTTATCTGATAAGATGAGATTCGTTCTGTTTTATCAGCTTGCGGTTACAATATTATCGATAGGAAAGTATAAACAAATCACTTTGAAATCAAAATATTTTATCAATGAAATATATTTTTGTAATGTCCATATAATCTAATAATTCGTTAATTGTACTCAATGTTTTTGTAAAAAAATAAAATTCATAAGAGAATTGCGGTACGTGATATGGAAAATTTTAATTGCAGTGCTTCTAAAGTAATACTAATATAAATTCTCATTTTTGACCTGTTAATAATAACAAGTAACAACCTTGTGGTTGTTATTTTTCGAGGTTGCTTAGATACTTGTATTTTCCATGTAATTAGTTTTGAAGTCATACATTTTGGAATCGGAATAAACTGCTTTGAAGATTTTTGAAATATGACAGCGGTTCTCAAAGTATTTTGTCTTTAAAAAAGTAACTTTAACAAGACGTTCAAGGAAGCGTCATCATTTTGGAATATCTAGAAATATTTATTTACAGTAAATTTAGAATGATGTAGATTTTGTGAATAATTTTAGGGTGAGTTTTCCTAAAACAAAAAGTTTCACAGGGTCTATTTATAAAATAGATAAAATTTCCTTAAGGAAAGAGTTGGTGTTAATATTTGCATACGTCACCTGTACCTGAGGCCCTCACAGCAAATTGGCAGTTATTTTGGCTGCTGTAATTGCGTACCATTTTCGTTGCCTGCATTATTTACTAGTGTTATTAAGTAGGAAGCGTAACATTAAGAAACCTGTTTAACTCAGCATCTTTAAGATATAATCAGGCAAATTTATTTTTAATTCGATACTGTTTAACGTCAAATTATGGCGCTGACGAAACGCCGTCCGTGCTATAGAAACGCTAATGAGGTAGAGACAACACATCTATTCTCAATTATCAATAGTAAAATAAGATAGCGGTTGGTATAATAATATAATACTCCTTGAAGTGTTGAACTAGACCGCTGTTCCTTCTACCGTGGAGGCCCAAGAAACGCGGTTGAAGGTCGGCACGGGCCGGATACACTGGGTCACTCCGCTTTCTTCATGCCCCTTCGCTGATACTCACACATATTAGCTAGTTTTATCATGCATTTTATGGAAAGTAAGTACTCAACTGTTGACATTTGACTTTGACAATGCGAGAAATTTCATCAAAAAATAACTTTGCACTCAGCTTCATAATTTATCGAATTATGAAGTAACGTCCGTATTCTGAAAAATAATCAAAATTGAATGAAATCTTATAAAGTAAAGTAAAGTAATGTATATTAGTTCCGCAGTAAATCAAGTTTAAGAACCACTGGTCTTGTGCATAGTATAATATTCTCTATAAGGTCACAGGACGTACGATTATATCCATTGTGTGAAATGATATTCACGATATTTGTTTTTATTGTCTATCCCTTCCTCTTGTAACAATCACGAATACCACCAGACACCCGTATTAAATTAATTTGATAGAAGTGAATCCACAAAATGGAGCACCAGAAGTCACATGTAGGCTTCTTTCTTGGTGGTTGTTGGTTACTCTTTTCGCACTCGCTTCTATTTGAATACTTTGACCACCTTTTAAAAACTTTCGGTCCCACAGGTTGAGAAACGGTGTATTTGTGTAGAAGATAAGAACTATAAATTATAAGTAAAATACATTGCGGGCAGTTATTTTTTTAAAACGCTTTTAAAAGACTACTTGAATATGTATACAATATGTCTTGCAATTCGCTTCCGTTACCTTCAAAGTGGATGTCACAATGGCTTGTCAATGTAATGGAGGCGCTAAGTAAAAGCGTTATTATAATTAAAATTTTTTATGCAGCTACATTGCCGTGCATATTAATGAATAGACACATTCTGCGTTTGTTGCTAATGAAACGAAGGACAATATCTTATGTTAATAAACCGTTAGTCATTAATTACTTATGATTTACAGATTGTGGCGTTGTTGTAAGGTTGAACCTGCATTAGAAATAAACTTCACACGCTACATTTAATTGTTAGTTTGTCTTTGATATGAGAATGTTGATAGATTATATATCGGGGGGTTAGTATTAGGTTAGTATTAAATAGTCAAACCTGAACACCTGTATAGATATGATGATTTTTTCTTTGCATTTTTACGTCCCCTGAAGACCTCCGAAGAAATTAAAAAAAATGTTCAAGTTTGAATCTAAAGGGAATTATAACGAAATGTTTTTTGTGTTGAATTCAAATATTGGTTCTCAATTTCAGACATATTCTAAAGTGGCGTTTATCAATTTGAGCAATGTAATTATGATACATGTCTTGGAACATTTAAATTAATTATATGTTGCTTTAACCTGGCATTTTGGAGACCTTAACATCTTAAGGCGAGTATACATTGAGCGACCGAATAGTGAATGAATACGTACTGTTCTTTATTTACGATATGGAATACCACATATACTTTGTGCATTTCTAAAACGAAACTCATATGAGATACAAAAATAAGCAGGAAAGCAGTGTTGCCACTTGTGTGCTACCAATTTGGTAATAACGAAATATATGAGCTGAGTTATAAAACATCATTAACTTTTGCAGTAAATTGGGATCATTCGGATTAATTAACGCAAATTCTCATTTAGATAACTGAATTAATTAATGAAAAACACTTGAAAACACTTAAAAAGATGCATGTTTTACTACACAATATTTAAAAATAATTAGCCTGATATGAACAGACGTTAAAAATATAAATCATATGTTACTGTTTTTTATATATTTTAGATATTTACAACATAACAACTTTTTTTATATATTTTAGATATTTACAACATAACAACATAAAATAGTTTAAGTTCTGCCTACAGTCGTTCGCAAACTTACATCATAATTTTACCTTCATAGTGGTCCATATCACTTCAGTTTACTTTCATATAAAACAGTTTCTTCGTTGAACCATTTTCTTCTCTTTGATATATCGCTTTTGTAGCGAACCGAATAATTCATTTATTTGTCATTAATGACCATCATCATCATCATGCATTGAACGTATTCGTCTTCACTTTTTGGCGTTCGTATTTGATTCGGTACTCATTCACTTAATGTATACACGGCTTAAAATGACATACGAAACAAACTACAAATTTTCCATATGTGAAAAGGTTAACCATTAACCATATATGTATAATAACAGTTTTTTTTTATCGGATATAATTTTAATATGTAGCCACTAGTGCCACATTAAGGTTTATACAATAATAACCGATGATCATGTCATACAATTTAAACAATAACAAAACTTATTTTTTTAAGTTAAGATAATCACTTCGTTTTACGTAATACGAAAAAGTTCTTCAAAGTATACGTTCTTTTTGTTCTAGGCAAAGTGGAACCCGGCCCTCACACCTCATCCTTCAATATGGGATACCTCGTATCCCCCTACACTTACGCCAACGGAGCGGCTGGACCCATACCTGTCTCGATGGTAAGTATTTTGCGGTTTATTTTATAGCCACGAGTAAAATACCTCTCCTTTGCTGTTGATTAGTAGACACTTCCGCTGCTATTATTTTAGCTTGGCCAGTCAGATCTTGTTAGTAAATCCTCACCTTTGTTCGAAAATTTTACTGCGTGTATAGAAGCTTTGGGAATAAAGTGAGCGGATATTAGAAGTTCGAGAAGAATTTGAGAATTATATTACTTCTCGTGAAGATTTAATTAGATTTTGGTTAAAACATAAGGATGAGCGAGGCGCACTTGGTTGTAGGTCAAAGGTTTAAGTTCAACAACCGCCTGGTAGAATCAACACATCACTCAATTAATGTATGTGCATCTCATAAAAACGTATATCAATCCGTTTGTTGTCAGATCTGTACTGTGCGTTTCTTGAAAATTGCGTTACCAGTTTGGTAGGCTCGTAGAGTTTCGTTACTTTATAACATAATGATACATTAAATATGAGGCGCATTCTTATCGAAGAATTGCAAGATGATGCATGTTTTCATTCTCTTGATAATTTCTGTGCGCGATTGCTCATTCAGAACCTGCCTTAACGAGGCGACATCGCCATCTATAATTGCGTTCCGTGAGATTTCCTGAGCTCTTTGCCAGTGCACTCTTGCAAAGAGTGATGAAAATCGTGCGCTAATGCATCACCACTCTGTGGTAATCAGACAGTAAGAAGCACGATATAAAGTTATCATTAAAAATTTTGTAATCTGTTCGATGAAGTACAATTTTATTTGCTTGAGACTATTAGGTAGAATATTTGTAGTGTAGTTAAGAATCATTTGAAGTACGTAGCTGTGCATTAAAGTGCGTATAAAATAATACGTTAAAGAATACCCAGTATTGGATGACGTGGGGGGGGGGGATTATTCCAATACGTCTTTGCAATTTCCAAAGATGCGCGTTCAGTGTAACGCACAGGGCAACTATACTGGAAAATTTCTATCCGCAAACTTACATAGATGTACTAATTAACTTTCTTACAGTACCGCTGACGTTAAATATTTTCGATCCGACTTGTACTTGAATGTCATCTACAGAAGAAAAAAACCAAACCAATGATGTCCCAATAAAAACTATATTAACAATCATGTAAACAGTTTTCCTTGCTTCATCATGTAAAGATTTTCAGAGTTGTTAGTTGACCACTTGTACAGTATTCCATTTCGAAATCGGTTTTTATACCTACTTTTACAGTTGGAACGGGCCACAAGAGGGTCGGGGACCATAGAGAAAAATTCAACCTTCCGAGAATTGGTCCCAGATTCGTACCGCGGAGACCTAGCAATAGCTACTGCCATAAAAACCAATTTCGAAATGGAATACTATACTGCGAGCTAGAGAATATAATACAATACAGCATGTGACTGTTCGGCGCATTTTTGCTGCAACGCTTTTATTGCGATGTCAATAATGGGTGATTCAAAATAAGTGTCCGACCCGTTAACCATAGGTAGTACGAAAAGAAAACAACAAGTCTGTATAAATGAAGGGTCTAGCATGCACAGTTTTTAAGATAAAATCCATTGAAGATTCATATATAAATTGATTAATGGGCTCTGATACGGCTGTATTGCGTCACAAGAGCAATGAACCTTCGCAGAGTATAAAGAAACACTATCGTTTACCTTGAAACAAAACTCTACGTTTTTGTTTACGGCTTTCTGTGGAAAAAATATATAACACGCAATTCAGTCTTTCGGATATCGAATTTGTGTATGCATAGCTACATAAGAAATGAATCGTAATATCCATTTTGGACTCAAAAGAGGTTGATTTTTGGAATGTCTCTGATAAATTTAGTTCTTGCAAACTCATACTTGAATGACCTGCTCCTAGCAGGTCGGACACTTATTCTAAATCGCCCTGTATATGTAATTACTTACTTACTGCATGTATTCATTATCCTCCATGGTTTGTTTTTCTGTTTTTGTTTGTTTCAACGCATACGATAAATTAACTAAAATTTAAAAAATTAAATTAAAGAAATTTTTCTAACTTAGTTTTATTAAATAAGATTGGAAGATTAATGGAAAAAGAGTTACATTTCTAGTGCATATTTAAAGTTTTTTTTTTTTTGTAAAGGAATATAAAATGCGAATAAATTTGCTGTTTTTTGTGCGATATTTGCATAGCTTCCTAAAGATACATTTAATAAATCAAGGATTATCCATGATATTAGTAAATTTTTATTCAATAAATAATTTAACTTTTATCGTGAATGTTTGGTTTGTGTGAAACTGGTATTAGTTTTGCACGCTCGTCTCTTTTAGAACAAGTCTACTTTTACTCTTCGGTGCGTTAAGTTCAGAATGTTGACTTAAAAAATTAAAACAAAGAAACAAAGCCGATAGTATGAATAGATTCATTCACATGTGTCGAAACGGGAAAATAGAACTTTATGTATTTAAAACCGGAATTGTAAATGGACCTTAATATTCTAAAGAAGAACATTTCCTCAGTAGTGTATCCATTATTTTAACATTATTTGGTATTTGATTAGCGAAAGATTCTAATCGTACTAGCATATTAATTTTTTACTTGGAAATCAAAACTCACAACTTTTTCCAAATTTAATACATTCATCCAAGGTCCTTTGTTATTCTATCTGGATTTCGCAAAATTAATCAAGAAGTAGTAGTTAGCTGAGTGAATAGAAAGTTTTTAATTTTGCAATTGGTTATACCTAAATTAGACGACTATGTCTTTGGTCGCAAATCAACAACTATTCATAATGCTTTTGCTTTTGTAGCTCGCTGATATCTTTGCAATTTTTTTTTTAAATTTTGATATGAAATGCTAGTATTTTAAGTCTTGTAACTAACAGTACAATCCTCCCGAAACCAGGTTTTTCCAACTTGTTAAAGATGAAATTATTGAAAAAAGAAAAAGTAATATCCTTTGATTACTCCCTTTTTAAGATGAAATTTTAAAGTCTTGAAAAACTGTGTTATAAGTACAGAACGGATCTTGGAACATGTACCGATGGAACGGAGGAGTAGGAACGGGCGGTCACGCCTTCGCGAAGGTGCGACCGCCCGCTCCTGTTTCTCCCTTCCACCGATACATGTACCAAGATCCGTTCTGTAGTTATTAGAAAGCACAAAGTTTTGGAACACATTGAAATAATCACTCCGAACTAAATGCAGTAGTTGAAAAATAAGAACGAATTTTGTGTTTTCCCATTCATACTATTTTGGCAGACTCTTGATTATCACCAGTATATCCTAACATAGTATGTCTACAGAGTGATTTACAATAAATTATGATTTTCTCTTATTTTTGAGGTGGGCTGTAATTTTAGACTTAGTTATACCTTTCAATTCTGGACGACTTATTCTTATGACATTTACCTGTACCTTATAAAATAAGAGAACTTTACTGTTAAGTAGTTGTCATATCTCGATGTCCACACTGTATACCAGGAATGACCAACTTTTGTATGCACAGGATCGCTTTTTTTAATTAAAATTTCGACATTTTAAAAATTTGTGTTTATGAGTCACGACTAGGTAGTTTGAGTTTGGAGTTGAAATTAAAATTAAAATCAAAATCAAAATCAAAATCCTGTCCGCCGTAATCGACCAAAAACTACTTCGCGATCTACCGCTTGGTCGCGATCGGCTTATTGGCCATTCTTGTTGTATCCATTGAAGATAAATTTCATCTGACATTTCCCAATTTGACTTTAAGGGATGCAGAAGCGTTCTACTTCGATAAATTTTTATAAAAACAGATAAATAAAAAAATCCCATTTGTAACATATTTTTTAAAGCCATATGTAGATTGTTTATCAAACATTATATTACACTGATGACCAAAACTTTTAAGACTACTTTAATGAAGTTTAAACTCACCATCTGTAATTACGCATTGATCGATTAGCGTACAACGAAATTTGAGAATTTTTTTTAATTTTTAGAACGTCATAAAATACATAATTATTAATTTATTGATTACCCATTTTAAGCAATTGTATTAGATATTTTTTTGTTACGTTGAAATTTTGTTTTGATGAATTTAATAGGTCTTTTTATGATCGTATTTGCGTATCTTCATTTTTATATTATTTGCTGTCATTAGCCTAATCAGTTTGCTCGTTTCTACATGAATAATCTACTTCAAAAGCTCAAGCATGCTGCGAAATGGCATAGTGCCAACAACCCCTGAAATTCCTTCTAGTTTCAATAGTAATCGACAATCGCTTACTACGGGTGAGAAATGCATTCAGGAAGATAAACTACGTGGTCATATAACGGTCACAAAATCTTTATTGATGCTGCTAGGAAAAAAAAAAGATTTTAGTTCGTCTGTAAATATGCAAATTGTAGGTAGGAAGTGAGTCTGTACCTAAGTTAATTCAAATTTAGAGTGTTTGAATCTAAAAGAAAACGTGTTAAACATGGTGGTTGCATTAGTATAACGAATATATGTATAACGAACTTCTATAATAGTTCTTAATTTTTTTGGGGCCTTTAACTTTTAGTCCACATTTTAAGTAAGGCAAAAGATTTTATGAAAAAGAAGTATATTTTGGAAGATTGCTTCAACTTATCGAGGGTTTAGGTGTTGATACTTAACACCTGATCATTTCTTAAACCATTACGTTAAAGACTAGAGAGTAGATTTTAACCGTGCCTTATTTTATCGTATGTTTCAAACGAATTTTGCTGTAGTCATCGATTTTTAATGTGTGTTGAATTCAAAAATTGCTTATCTACTAATGATAAGCCATATTTCCACTCACCTCTGTGGTTCCACTGACCCCTCTTTAAATGATAAACCGACCGGGAGTGAATTGACTTCTTATATAAATGGTCGCAATAACAAATACATCTTTATGCGTAATAAATGAATGTTACGATGTAATTAAAATCATCTTTATCTGTGAATGGACTCTTGGAGTCGAGAAGATTCCCCAGACTTGTTGAAGGTAATTAGTAACGTCCGAAATAGTTATATTGATTTTTCGACGTACTAATCACGAGCGAAATGATTATAATTTTCACAGGTCGGTCAGGTAGATGTGGTTCCCATATTCATCTGCTCGCACATGCACTCGTCGACACGGCCTTCTCGCCCGAAATTAATTTACACAACCAGTTCTGTTCCAAGCAGGGCACTCTTTGTTTTAGTTTAGGTTGGGCCGTGTTTTGTTCTCCGGTTTAAAACAGCTCTTGTTTATTATTTCTCTGCTGGACCAAGCAGAGTATCCCCGTGAACGTATATTTATATTGCAGTCAGTAACATACTTGGCGGATAAACGAAGTGCCTCGTCTCGTTTGCTCACTTTAGAATGTATATTACCCTCCTTGTTGCCTGTTAGCGAGTTGCCATGTGCACGTCTGTCCCGCCTCTACTAAGCGGCTTAAAAACATAGGCCGACATAACTTATCAGAATTGGTTTCCTCTACTGTGCATGTCGGTTGCGGTAGCGTGTCGTTAGTTGCACTATCAGTTATACATTTTTCTAAGTGCATACACACCTAGATTCATCTACTTAGAAAACTGTTCATTTACATTAATAATAACGTATGCAAAAGACTCCAACTTACTTTCTACTCGTACGAAAGAAAACAGCTGTAACTTTACTAATTATTTGACTGTTCACTTTTTCTTTAATAAAATTTCACACATAAATGACCAGTTTGTACTTGAAATTAAACAGTAGTTTTCTTCTTCATCGTAATTACCTTTTGCCTTCTTATACATACAGGAATTCCTTCGAAAGGGATTTTCGTTTAGAAATCTAACATATTTCGTTCACGATCATTTGACTCTCAGAGCCATTGAGGATGACATTTTTGTTGGTATAATGAAAAATATGGACGTCAGAAAATTATGTTAGAATTTCATGACTATTGTTTCTGAAGATCGGGACACCCAGTAGTAAATGAATGAATCTTCTAATTTCCTTTTAGCTTACTGTAACCGACCATGATAAGTATTCTTTCAAATCAAACCTGGGCATAAAATACGAGAAGAGCCAGCTTGTAGTATCCCCCACCCATCGACGGTAACAATGAATCCATTAACAACAAGTGTGATCACATAGAAGTTACAAAAAAGGTCCCTGTGTGATTGGTTGCTGAGATAACCGCGCAACTGATATCGCGAAGAAAGGGTATATACCCCGTCATGTTCCCCTACCATGCTAAGGTCTGTTCCAAATCATTAACGCAATCATTATTATAAAATAGGAATAGCTTCATAATTTTTGACAATGTCACTTTTTCACATGCACGTAACCTAACGAAAAAAAAAGAAAATCAAAACACAGTCTACTAGAAAGTCAAAAGATCGTGAATGTGTTATATCAAGTCCAGCATGTTCTGTGTATTGAAAATAAAAACAAAATAATAACTGACTTAAGAGACTTAAGAGTCAAACAAAATCAATCCCCTTTCTAGTGAGAAGTTTAGGACTTATAGGAAAATGGATGTGGATGCAAAACTGAATTTGCTAACAAAAAATTTGAAAAATAAGAGAGCATTGCTCTAGGAGCTTTCCAAGGGTTGACTTGGCAAGCAGTTATTACAATTGTTTGAATCCTAAAAGTTGTATTTCTTTCTTTCAATAAAAGTGAACTATTTGTTATTGCAATAAGATTTTGAGATCTTTTCCGTACGTTTCTTATCTATCTTAAAATTAAGTCAGCCATTTCAGAAACAACACGTGTAACACTTTTGCCGGATTCTTATAAAGTTCTTTTAAACTCACTTTTTAGTACAGTTTAATCTATTAATACAGAAAGACTTTTAAAATGTAGATGTAGTTCAGAAATGATTCAAGTCTAAAATGAAATTAATTTCTTTTTAAAGCGGCCCGAAATTATATTCTTTCATTGGATTTCCAGAGTCCACAAAAGAAAATTGACTAATAAATACAAATAATTACATACTTGTATAAGTTTCTTAAAAATCCTGTATTTTTGAGCTAGGAGATTTGAACTCTTTCGACGATATGTTGTTTCTGTAATGTAGTGAATTCTTGACTTTTTTATTTAGGCTGTGATCAATTAAATTGACTACTTGACTATAAAATGCATACCATCAGCATCCTGATTGTTGCCTTGGGCAAATGTTTCCGCATCGCCAGGACTGATTATCTATCGCTCGTCAGCCCCATCTGACTAACTGGTCCATGGACGTTAAGTAATTGGAGGAGCAGTGCTGCCAACTCATTAGTCCTGCAATTTCCTTATGAAGCATTCCATTCATTTATTATGTTAAATCTTACTTTGTCAAATCATGTTTTTGTTAACGCCGAAATTCTGAATAAGACACAATCGTTTATGCAAATAGTTATTCTTTATTTGAAAAAACGTGAACTTCTAAACCTGACTGACAGTGACAATTTAAAATAATTTGAATAATTTGGTCGATAGCCAGAATTACAGAATGGTAATCAAATCTCCATGATTTTCAGTTAACTTTAGCGAAAAATATAAGAAAACGCTTATTTTCTTTAAACAATAAATGTGTAATAAATAGAAGAACTAATTAGCTCTTCTGCAGTTCTTTGGTGAACAAAAAGACAATTTGGTGCTTTAAAATTTTAGTAGATGTTAGGTACTTTTATATCATCGCGTATCGCGTAAAAGTAATCCCAAGTTACCAAAAATGCTTTATAAACACTTTAAGAATTTAATAAAGCATAAAAGTGCTTTGTAAATATTTATAAAAGTTTAATAAACCATTTGTGATTGCTTGGAATGTCTTAAATACACTGGACTGAGTTATTAAAGATACCTTTCGTAGAAAAAAACACCTTTCTCCCAATGAGGGAAAAACACCTGCGTGAGTGGACTGCACTGTTGAGGAGTAATGAGCGAGCTAAAAACGAGCCGATTTTCGGACATGCACTACCTTCTCTTGTATGGCAAAAATAAAGATCATCAGAGAACACAACATATACTTACAGGACACAGTGCACGGTACTCCATACTCCGTTCGTTTTGCTATACTAAAATTCCGCGGCTGGACCGGTTTACAATAATACACGTTATACGGCACAGCGTCCTCCATACATTAAACCTCGATGAACTGGTTAATGACCAAAATGAATATAATATATCCTAATCACTCACAAACTAATTTACTCAAAACTAGACCAGGTTTAAGCCGGGGCTCGACCGAGAGCAGAACGAGAGAGGAAGTGAAAACAGTAAAGGTCAAATAATTAATAGAGGTTAGGATGGACAAAGGGGGATGCACGACACACATGTGAAAGAGAAGACTAGCGAAAACTTCTTGCAAGTTGTAATCATAGAGTATTTGCTAGAATCTTTTTATACCACACTTCCGCTTAGCATTTTCGTGGTGGAGCTGATTCCTAGGGCGAATTAAACGGAGTCCGTGATGACTCAGCTCCACTTGTGATTGAGTCTCAACTTCATGAAGGTCAAGGCTGACTTGGATAAATTTTACTTATGTACTTTTTAGAGTAGCCAAGTTATTACAAATTAATCGATAATATTAAAAAAAAGATGAAAACATAAATAGATACATATAATCTTTACTAAACAATATAAAATATTTCTAAAAATTAAAATCATCAATTATGTTGTTAAAATACTTAATTCTTATTGTTGGTTTATAATTTTTAGATTAAAAAAGAGTTGTTACTGATTTAAAACTTTTTAATTTTTTTCTGAAAAAATTAAAAACGTAAGGTATTGTTTCTGATTCAATTTGTGTAACGAATTTGTAAAATTCCATGGACAACTTTTATACGATGTTTGTCCTTCTGATGGTTCATAAAACAGCTGACTTCACAATATAATTCGAAAAATTTTAAAATTTGCAACTTCTGATGTAAAAATATATGTATACAGTGTTTTCCAAAAGTAGTGGATAAATTTTATAAAATGGTTAAGAAAAATATTTCATATAAATGCTCAGACAGGTCGATTTTTATTTTTAAGTCAACATTTCAGGTTGTAATTTTCAACCCCCCAGCCCTCATCCCCTAGGCGATAACAACGCCAACTTTAAAAATTCAAATAGCAAGGTACTCCTTGTGATACCTGGCTTAATAGCATTTTTAAAGATAAACACAACAAACAACTTTTTCCAAATCGATTGATAAATAACTGCGATATAAAATAATGAAATGAAAGGGCGAATTTTCGAGCAGGCATTGTTACGGTTCTAGCAATAAGTGATAAAAACAATTGCAAGTTTTTAAATATCAAATAGAATTTATTGACATTACATAGTACAGTGTTTGTTACTTGTTTTAACGATTAGATACCAGAAGTGAATCCGTTCTTTTTTATTTATTTATTTTTATTTATGAACTGATTTTGAAAAAGTTTTGTTTATTGTATTCAGCATAAAAAATGCTATTAATAGAGGCATCACAAGGGGTACTTTGCTATTTGAATTTTTAAAGTTAAGGTTGTTATCGTTTAGGGGATGAGGGGTGGGGCGTTGAAAATTATATTCTCAAATGATGGTTTAAAAATAAAGATTGACCTGTCTGAGCATTTTTACAAAACATTTTTCCTAACCATTTTATAGAATTTATCCGTTACTTTCGGAAAACATTGTAGGTAAAACGTAATGCCTTTTCATTTCTTTAAATTATATATCCAATTAGATTTTTTATATTCTATTTTATTGCTAATTCTAATTGAGAATATAACTGCCTTACGATGAGGTTACCACTCACGGAAATCATGTATTCCAGAAATATAAATAAGTAATAATTTTGCAACCAACAGTTCTTATTATAATATTAAAAGGTTAAAATTTATCTTATAAATAAACTTAAATCTTTCTTGTGAAAATAAAAGTTCTGTTACCTTCTGATGTTAAGTTCATATACATAATTTTTAGGTGTCATGTTTTTCGTTTGCTAAACTCTAGGTATTCCCAGCAGTTTTCTTATCCTTTATTTTTTTTCCACTTTCAAAATTTGGTATTGACTTTAAAGTTATATGTTTAATACGAAATTCATTTCACGTGTATTGCTAAGTAAGTAAGTTACTAACAAATATTTATTATTAATAAGTATAATTCACTAAGAGTTTACATTCAGTTCCCAAAGAAATATCCGAAACTTATGGAATTCAGATTTTATAATGAAGTACAACTAATTTTTTTCAATTCATTTTTTTGTCAGTTCACAGAAGAATAATAACTTTATCTAAAATAATTTAACTTTTAGCATTCTGTTTTAATTAATTAATTTCTCTTGAACTTTTCCCCAATGTTTATCTTAATTATTTTTTGTTAAATCATAATAAATCTTCTTCTTTATCAAGTCACGATTGTCTTTAAATTAATTGTATGTACTTCTTATTCAGCGAAATACTTTTTTTGTTCTCTGAAGTATTTTATGTTATGAATAAATTATGAATAAAATCCAAAATAATTTTGCAAAAACTCCCTTTTGAAATGAGGTATCAAACATTGTTAAAGGAATTGACCAATTGAAATCATTAGAATCAAAACTTGCTAATACCAAAATTTTTAATTTTCACTTTTTTGCACAATTTCAAAGTTCAAGTAGCTCTCTATCTCTAGGCATGAGGATTGGGTTGAAAACCTGCTAAATCCGCTTCAAAATCGCTTGGGAAAGTTGACCTTACAATCAAAACCTGCTGTATCCATATGAAATCTGTTATCTATTCCTATCAAAATTGTTCAATTTCTAGTGCAATTAATAAATATAATAATCCTTTCAAACCTTAAACTCAAAAAATGCGCTTAAAAGTAGCTGAAAATGTGGAATTTGAGTGCTATTTCCTTGCCTTTGATAAACCTGCTAAATCCAAACTAAAATTGCAAATTTCTGAAGATGTAAGGGGGATATGAAATGACCTCTACACGAAAATAGTGTGTCCATTTTAGGACATTTATTGATGCTACTTTTGATCAGAAATATCAGATACTCTCTAGGGAAAAATTTTGAAAATTGAATTTAGCAAGTTTAGATTCTAATGGACTAATGCTAATAGCATTACGTAGAACACAATTTTTTAATTGAAGATGAACTAAATTAAAA
The DNA here is from genome assembly GCA_036172665.1 of Prosopocoilus inquinatus. Classification (NCBI taxonomy): domain Eukaryota; kingdom Metazoa; phylum Arthropoda; class Insecta; order Coleoptera; family Lucanidae; genus Prosopocoilus; species Prosopocoilus inquinatus. The sequence continues at coordinate 25,670,856 of CM069876.1, read as the reverse complement.
TTTTAATGAAATTGTGTTTTGCTCTTGAAGTCGTTTCAACACTTTCCAAACAAAACTTGCTAACTCTTTATTTATGAATAACATTCTCATCGTGGAGGAATCATAATACAGGGTTTCATTCAGAAACTAGATAAAAACATGAGCGGGGAAGTTTGAAATGGTCTGGTATATTCAATCACATCTCCTCACTCATGCTTTATAATACTTTTGCAAAAGTCATATTTTATCCTCATTCGTGCAATAATTACAGAGTTACCTCTTCATAATTGGTGGAAGGAAACGTGTTTGTTTGATGCAAAAAACATAATTTTGAGATAAAGAGCAAATAAAAGACCAAGGGTGCAAAATTGATCAATTAGAACAGTTTCGTCAGTTTTGTTTCTTTATATTGACGACTTTTTCAATTTCTAATTCTTCTTTCATGGCCAATAAATTGAATTTTTATAATTTGAATCTGTGTTAGCAATGTTTTTTTAAAAAAAATATGCAGGAACTAGTTTGAGTAAAAACTTATTTTTGCAAACAGCATAATGGTATAATAATGATAAATAATTGAACAGAGAAATTATGAGGAATTAGGTTTTGACGTTGTAAGTACTTAATAGAAACTGCTGTATATTTGAACTTACTGTATTTAGAGAGTAGGCATGTTTAATTGTTGTGATAATAGGAACTAGCGATGCCTAAACACTTACTTCTAATTATCTATTACCAAAATTTATGTGTCTGTAAACCACCAAAATTGCGTATCCTTCTTCTGATTCTCTGTTTCTTATAATTCGAGGTACCAATTATAGGCGATAAAAGTTTATATCCTGTATATATTTATGTGTACAAATAAATGGAGTCAGCAATTGCATTGATATATAAGTAAGTATGGTCTGTGTAACAATCACGTTTTGAGGCAGTAGACCAGTGGATTTGCGAGAAAGTAATTCGGAGAAGGCGGCAAAATTCATCTTGGATTACTAGAGCAGTCTACCGGTAAGTATAGGATCTGTGATGATGATGGATGCTCGGGCCGAAGAAACTTCACCTTCGATTTGAAGCTGGACTGGTTCTTTTTCCAATTTAGTTCAATGACATCCAACACGAATTGTTCGGAAATGATTTTCAACGTTTATATTGAAACGAAAAGTGTAAATGTACCGGAACTAAATTTCATGCTGTTCAATTAACAAAAGCTGTTTAAAATCTAATTAAAATTCTTAACCTTAAATTTTAAACATCGCCTTCGACGAAATGCATGAAATTGCAGGAAACTTCTTGTTTCTTTTGCTTTAAGACTCAAGTCGTGTAGAAATAATACTAATTGTGAATAGTATTAAATATTAAAAAGAATTTTTTGACGTGCCGCTTAATTAGTTTTAAACGCCTTTTAAAATTATTTACAGGAAACGACTTTATCATTTATCGTACATGCGTTACTAGCTTTTTTTGCATTCTGTAATTGAGTCACGCTTACTTCTTTGCCTCTAGCTAGAGCGTTTGATTAATTGAAAGCTTTCTCAACTAATTTAAACAAAATTATTGATTGAAATTAATTAGTAGAAAATTGTGCAATTTGTCTTACACTTGAATATACAGTGCTTTAATTTTATTCTGCAACATATCCTTATGTTGCATTTTAGAATAATCATATCAAAGCCTTGTAAATCTGTAATCAACATAACACTCGTGGTTGTTTACTCCGCGTTTATTCTCGATCTGTCATGTTGACTGTTTCATGTAACACATTAATGAAGACTGTGAGAAATTAGTAAATTAGTAATTAAAAAAAAATAAATTGACTTAGTAAGTTTGTTCGTAGAGAGTTTCTGGCTGTGGCTGGTCAAGCTTATTGGCTCGTGGGTATCGTTCAGGAAATATTGTATTAAGAAAATTCATCGTAAAATGGATGGAGCACCATCTTGTTAATGCCAGTCATCATGTTGATACCAGGGGCTTTCAAATTCATGCGGTTTGGCATGCTGCAGATTAACTTTTCAATAAATTCCCGAGGAATATTCTCCCATTCTTCAATTACTGCAGCTACCAGTTCATTTTGGTTAAGAAGTGTTGGTATACGGGTTCGAAATTTTCTTTTAAGAGCATCCCACAGATGTTCTGTGAGATTTAGATCTGGACTGTTGGGTGGCCATTCCATTAACGGAATGTTAACAGCATCCAAGTAGTCAACCTGTCTAGCCAAGTGGGGACGAGCACTATTTTGCATAATTAAAGAAATCGGCCTTACAAAAGGAGTAAATGGCATTACGTTTTCAAGTATGTTATGTTCCAGATAATAATCCGCATTCATAGACTTCAGGAGTAGAGGGACCACTCTGTGCGGCACCCCAAAACCCTTAACCCTTGCAAGCTGCAAATCTCTCTCCCGTTCTTCTTCAGACACGTTCACATCCATCAGGAGATTTTAAAGCTAACCCTTGTTTCATCAGAAAATAAAATCTTTCCAATCATCAGTTGTCCGGTTTTAATGATTTCTAGCAAAACGCAATCGTTGAACTTTATGATCTCTGGTGATTAGTGTTTTTTTGTTAATGGTTTGCTGACTAATCTCGCTTCATTTAAAGGTTTTCTGACTGTTCGACCTAATATTCCTCGATTGTGAACATTTTGAAGCTCATTTTTTTAACATAGTGCCGGTAATTCTCCTATTTCGAAGAGCGGTTTGCCTAAGAAAACGCTCATCCCATGGTTTTCGACCTTGTCTTGGTTTTCGAAGGTGTGTCTTTTTTATAACCTGACATTATTATTCGTTGGAGAGTGTCGTTTTCAACGTGGTCGCAACCTCCAGGGAGATCGCTATTAGATATACTGAGGAGTCGCAAAGAGTAAAACACTAATGTACTGAAAAACCTTTTGTTAAAATCGTAAGTAAATGTAGATAAAACATAAATTAGGGGCTCGTGAGGTTCTTTAATTGATTTTTAGATTTATTATGAAGTTGTGAGGTTTAAAAATTTGAGAACCGATCAAACAACGTTGCAGATGGAGTATAAAATGGATTGCAGAAAAAGTATTCCATAAGTAATTTAAGTGTTAGATTGTGTGAATCTTCGCAATAAGAATACAGAATGATGAATTTTCTGTTGTAAGAGTCCATGCGTTATAATATTAATATAACCAAGTGACTTGAATGAGACTGCTAGATTGTTATGAAATATTTAAAGCACTTTGCATGGCCCTGGATGGAATCTACTTGCAAATAAATTTTTAATGTAAAAATTAGTTCCGTACATTTGTACCGTTGTGCACTGTTAATAAAAATCGAAACATACTTTTGCTTCCCTAAATAAATCCGTAATGATGTACAATTCAATACCGTTTATCCGATTTTGTTTGTAAAGAGAATTTTTAATAAACCGCCTCCGCCACAAAGGAATTACGTTACGTTAATCTCTCCTACGTCAATTACTTTTAAATTGTATCGTAATTGAAGTTATGTCTGCTTAATAAAGTTTCTGTGTGTATTCTCAAACTTTTGGTAAGTTGATCCTGCGCGCTATCTTTAGCTTGTGTGTGTTGACACCAAGGCATCCGGTGCCAGGCTGTGTTTACAAAATCTGAGATGTTCCACGATTAGAGCCTGTTATTCGGAATAATTCAGTTTTGTAACCAATATCCTATCCTTTTCGGAAGTCATTATGCTTGCTTGCTTTGTAGAAAGCTGCACGCTTCGGTAAATATTCCTAATATGAAACGGACATGAGATTTTAACCTTATTTCAAATTCCAAATTTTCTGCTCCTGTTGTTAAGGTAAGTTCATTTATAATTAAATTCATTTAAACTAAAATAAAGAAAACATAATTTTTGAAAAATCAATATCAACATCAAACATTATAAGTTATTCCGATAATTTTGTTGATCAACAATGTATATTCGAACCGCTCTCTGTAGTTTAGTTTTGTATTGTCCGCCTCTAATATGATAATGAACATAACTAATTCCTGTGACGTCGCGTCGTTTCAGAGATGGTATATTTTCTACATTTTTTTTCTATTTTGCTTCTTATAGTCGTATGACACGATGTTAAATTTGATAACAATCTTGGTACAGTGTGCAAAAGATAGGTTACCATAGTGAATGTTTATTGGCTGATTCGACACTTCTCTCTCAGCTTTTTTATATAAAAATTATCATCTTGTAATACGGGCCTTGAATGTAAGAAATAGAAAGAATTTTATTTATACGTAACTAACATAATAATTATTCGGGGTTGCGTTCAGAAATGTCACCCTGGCCAGTACAACGAAGACCATCTTCTTATAAGCTCGGAACAAAAAAAACTTCATTCCCCAGTGCGATAGATGATATTTCTGAACGTGCCTTCGCCAGCAGGAAGCGATAAACATAACCTTACTTTCAAAGGTCAATTGTAATTAACGGCTATTGATTCTTCAACTACTTCTTAAGACTCTTATACCTCCAACGGGTTTCGAAAATTAATTATTAAGGTTATTTTCATATTTTAGAACTTTATTTTAAATACTCTCAAAGACTATGAAAAGAAAATTTTATTTGCAGGTAGAGAAGCCAAGAAGAATTTTCTTAACTTTTTTCTCCATATTTATTTAATCTGTTTAAATTGTGTAATACTGACTATTTGGACAAAATGAAAAAAAAAAAATTGTTTGTTTCTTGAAAGTTTGTGAAAAAAAAATATTGTTTTGCCTCAAGCAGATTTTTAATGAAGAGAAACATTATCATTTTTTTTAGTTTGAAATGAAGAGCATATTTTGGTTTCATTATAGTAATTGAAGAAGAAGTTTAATTGACTCTTTAAGTTTTTGCTTACACATCAATTTTTAAAAATATATCGTGACTAAAATTTGGAAACAAGTTGGGCAACTTGGCGATAAATAATTTCATGCGATTTTATTGATTTAGTATGTATGTATAAAAACACGACCAGCTGCATCTTGGCAGAAAGAAATTACGTGACATTCACTTTAGCTTCTACTGTATTTAGTGATCTGAAGAAATTTATTAAAATCGAAAGAAACTCTAACAGAAATAAGTGTAAAATAAAACAAGAAAAATGAGATTATTTTATTTACACTTCATTATCATTTGGTAATACTGGGTGATTCAAAATAAGTGTCCCACCCGTCAACCACATATAGGGCATGGATACCGGTTTTCGGTAATACCGAAAAAACGGAATACGGGACACTTTTATACCGTTTAGTAAAACCGGTAATAAGTCTTGAAATGCCGAAATGTTGATATCAGTATTATCTCACTTAACGCCAACAAATTTATCCTAATTTATAACTTTAACTTTTAGTTTTCATTATTCTTTGTTGATTATTTTCAGGAATTTACTTATGTGTTTGTTTTTTATAATTATTTATTTTTTTATAATGATTATACTGCTCAATAAATGAACCAAGTCACTCAAAAAAGTTAGATTAAATGAGAAAAAAAATAATATAACAATTCGTTTGAAATGTTTTAATGGTCCGCTTGATTTTGTTATTATTATTTTTTCTCACTCTCACACTTATATTTTTATAATTAGTATGTATTAACTGCATGATTTATATTTATATTAAATGTGTTCCATTGTTGGTTAAGTGGCAAAATAGGTTGGCTGTACTTCGCCAACAAAATAAAGAGGTTTATTTCTTTCTAAAAGCATTTCTTGAGCCACTGCTTCTGTTTTTGTACTACGTAATCAAATTTATTTCAATGCCAAAAAATACCGAAATCTCGGAATCTCGGTATTTTAAATATACCTAAATATCAAATGAATACCGGTATTGTAAAAATGCGCCGGTATTCCATGCCCTAACCACAGATAGTATACAGAAAAAGAAAACAAAAAGTCTTATATGCATAAGGGGTCTAATATCCATAGTTTTTGAGATAAATTGCATTGAAGATTCAGATATAAATTGGTTGATGGACACTAGTACACAAAACATTTTTATTTATGACTTTCTGCGAAAAAAAGTGTATAATACCCAACTCATTCATTCGAATTTCTCACTTGTGCATATACAGTATTTCCCGACAGTAACGAATAAATTCTATAAAATGGTTAAGAAAAATGTTTCGCAAAAATACTCAGACAGATCGTTTTTTATTTTTAAATCATCATTTGAAGATGTAATTTTCAACCCCCCATCTCTCATCCCCTAAGTGATAACAACCCCAACTTTAAACATTCAAATAGCAAAGTACTCCTAGTGATACCTCATTTAACAGCATTTTTATGCTGAATACAATAAATAAAACTTTCAAAATCAGTTCTAAATAAAAATAAATAAATAAATAAATAACGGCTTCACTTTTGATATCTAATCGTTGAAACAAGTAACAAACACTGTACCATGTAATATCAATAAATTCTATTTGATATTTAACAACTTGCAATTGTTTTATCGCTTATTGCTAGAACCGTAACAATGCCTGCTCGAAAATTCGCCCTTTCATTTCATTATTTTTCTGAATATCGCAATTATTTATCAATCGAGTTGGAAAAGTTGTGTTTGTTGTGTTTATCTTAAAAAATGCTATTAAGCCAGGTATCACAAGGAATACTTTGCTATTTGAATTTTTAAAATTCGGGTTGTTTGCTGTTTAAGGGGATTAAGGGATGGAAGGTTGATGTCAAATGATAATTTAAAAATAAAAATCGACTTGTCTAAGCATTTTTATGAAATATTTTTCTTAACCATTTTATAGAATTAATCAGTTACTTTTGGAAGACAGTGTATACGTAAGAAATGAATCATGATTTCCATTTTGGATTCGAAGGAGGTTAATTTTTGAAATGCCTCTGATAGATTTATTTCTTGCAATTTCGCACTTGCATGACCTTAGTGAATTCGCTCCTAACGGGTCGGACACTTATTCTGAATCACTCTGTAAATTAGTCTTTCCATTTCTAAAATGAAAATTATTTATCTGCTCTACTTAACTGATACTTTTCAGAGATTTTCAGTATATCGAAGAAAACAACATGCAAAAAATGCAACAAATTCTTTAGATATAGATAATATTTGAATTATACTTTAATATGTACACTGCCTTCCAAAACTATGCTTCTGAAAAGCAATAAAACTGCGCGAAATTAAACCTTATTGAAACATTTTTAACACCAGCTTAATTTTGGCGAAAGGATAGTTTTGGCTGGCAGTGGCGATCAAGGTGATCGAATTCTCTCGATTAGGGTGATCGCGACTATACAAAAAGGTATAGTATTTGAATTTTATTTAATTTGATTGAAGGACACTGACTTCTTTGACGCTTTTTTTCAAGCTTGTTTATATCACATCATACGAAATACCAACGGAATTCTCAAATATTATTTTGGAACGCATGGAGTATATCAAGTAATCAAGTTAATTAAACCAAGAAATTGAAAATAATGCTTTAACTGCATTCAGGAAATTCAATGTAAATCTTTGATATTCTGAATCTAATTATTAAGACAGATTTTTGATTCCAAGCCTTTCTGAATTTAACCTTAAATTACTACAATTATTGTTTTTACGAACTGGGCTGCAGAATTCTGAATTCCACATTCGCCTACTTGCAACAATAATTTTATTTGAAATGTATAACTTTTGATAATAATTGTATTATTTATGCGAGAAATAAGAAGGCCGCATTTGCCGGTTTGATCAATGGTTAATCTCGTACAGGATGTAAGATAACGTAGAATGAATATTAAACGGTTAAGTAAATTGCAAATAATTATGATTAATAACGTGTCGGGAATGCATTCTTTATAGTTAAAGACGACAGTATTAAGTTTTCAATACTTTTAGATAATATGCTTATTACATTTTATCGGGAATGAAATATCCCATTTAAATTCATTATTTTTTACGATTTTAAATGTCTTTAGTGATGATATGAAATTTTCAGTATAGTAACATGCATTTCATCAAAACGCGTTTAGAGCAAAATGGGGGGGGGGACTATTTTAAGTTAATTTTAAATTATTTTTCTATATTTCAAGTTCAATTTCTTTGCTATAGTAATTTTTATTTCCATAACCTATAACCTTCTCGCTGTAGCTTATATGTCAAATACCTACAAATTAAATAAACCTATGAAATAAAAACGTTATTATGCCCTATTTCTTCACCTCCTGATAAATTTATCTGCCAGATATTATCCTTGGAAACCATTGTATCGATAATAGTTTCCCAGGATACTACCTGGCAGTTAAGTTTATCCGTAGGTGAAGAAATTGGGCCTTAATTGGATTGTCAATTCAAACTTAATCGCTAATGTGGTATCAACTTTTAACTCACAGTTTGTTAGAAAATAATTTTCTCTTAATTTCTGAATTGGAAAAATGTAAGTATAGTAGCTTGCATTTTACCAAGGCGCTGTTCATCCTGCAATTTAGGCCGGATTTCTTCACCTACGGATAAATTTATCTGCCAGGTAGTATCCTCGGAAACTATTATCGATACAATGGTTTCCAAGGATAATACCCGTGAGATAAATTTATCAGAAGGTGAAGAAATCGAACATTAGTCAAGAAACTGCAACTGAATTTTCCTTTTCAGAAATGTGCCAAATGACATTTGTCAAAAATGCTGTCACTGAAATTACTCTAGGCTATACCATTTATAAATTCAGTAAATCTTCTTTGTTTATAATATCTTTTTTATATCTTTTTGTTTATAATATCTTTTTTATATCTTTTTGTTTATAATATCTTAATTAGATATTCTCGATGGCAATAAATAATGACTTCTATCATGCCATTATAGTAATTATCTCAGCAGTGTGCAGATGACTATGCGAGATTTATCACCTCCTTTAACTTTTTTATTTCTGAATTTAGAAAGAAATGTTTATTACAAAACTTATTCGCACTAATTCAAAATTTTTGCTGACGTTTACAGAAAAACAAATTGTAAACAGAGAAACACATCTCGTAACTGAGATATTGACTGAAATTGTATTTCTTTTAATGGGACACACGGTATATTTGTCTATATTTGGAGTCTAAATTAATATTAACTAAATAGTGTATGCAGAGCGAATCTTCCAACTGAGTAGATACAAGTGATTTCGGGCGAAACCGTATTTGTCTGGAAAGAGTGGTGTCAGTTATTAAGCGAACGTGCGTTCCGTTCCCCTACTGGTGCCCCAGTCGGACAAGTACGAAGATATACACCGAAAACTAAGTTTTCTGATTGTCTGTATATAAAATGAATAGTTGCCGAAATATTCCTATTCTATACCTGCAGATAATTTTGACGGCTTCATTTTAACTAAAATAAATGTTTAGAAAAATAAATTTTCCAAAAAGTCTTATGGAATTATTTAATTAATTATTTCTAGACCGGCCTGGATCTCATTTATAATCGAAAAAATATTAAATAAAGATTGAGAGTATACTTTCACATTTTGAAATATTTATATTGATTTTATGAAACAACTGCATTTTTTACCTTAAACAATAATCACCTTTTCTTTCTTTAAAACTGTAAAGTTTAGAAAAGTAAAATTTGTTAAAAAGAGGAAAGGATTATTTAGGTTCTTTCTTTTGCATTTTTTACCTTAAACAATAATCACCTTTCTTTCTTTAAAACTGTAAAGTTAAAAAAAATAAAATTTGTTAAAAAGAGGAAAGGATTATTTAAGTTCTTTCTTTTGAATAACTTTGTATAAGAAACGATTTTTCACACTTTAATTAATATTTTCGGGCGTCTGTATTAATTAAATTGAAACAAATATCTGGAACAACTTATTTTACACATAAATTATTTAGAGAAAGTGTTATCGGAATTGAACTTGGGGTCCAAATATCTACAAATGTATTACGTTTTCCCTTTGAAAAAGCAAAATATCAGTTTATATCTCGGTTGTGCGATATACATTTATTTTCTTTAAACTTTAGCAAACATTCTGAATTGGTTTGTATATGTTCTGTATTAAAAACATGTAAAGGCTGTTTTTCATTATACTAATTTATGTTACGAGAAAATAGCAGGAAAGAGTATTAGCAAAGAAATTTTATGAAACGGACACAAATATGTTTGTTTCTGTGCGATTTTATGGTACCACATTTTGTTTTACTCCTTTACACTATCCTAAAACTTGATATACCTTTTCTGGTATCATTCTATATGATATTGTATGTAATTCTGGTATCATTTTATAAGATAATGTAAAATAGCCTTAAGTTCAAAAATAAAAAATGTTAAAGGGGGTGGGAATTCTCGTATAGTCACACTGTATATATAGGAGAGTCTGCTTTTCACTAACGTTCAGTATTGTCAACCGTAAATTATTAGGAAAAGAAAAATTTCCATTGTATATCAACACACAGTTGCAGTCTGCTTTACTTTTTATCAAAGTTTAAAATGAGACTTAAAATGAAAGTCCTTTTAGAGTAAAAATTGTATGTGACGATCAAATTGGATAACTATTGTAAGATTTCAATACTTTATGGATTCTTCCTTATATCTTCTTTCATCAGACATCAATTTTAAGGGTGCATTGCTGATAGTGACTGAAAATTGAAAATTTCTTTGTGAATGACGACAAAGTGGATTCTTCAGTATATCTTTTTTTCATCAGACATCAATTTCAAGGGTGCAATGGCGATAGTTAATGAAAATTTCTGTGTGGATGATGACAAAGTAAGTTGACTGAAAGCATTTTCAAAGTCATCGAAAGTAATAGAGTGTGCATCAAAGAATATTCGAGTCTTTAATTTGTTTTCCTTCAGAATTTTCTGACAAATATTATTGCAAAGCAGCAGCAGAAGTTTTTGACTCAACCAGACAGAATGTCGCAATGCTTAAAATAATTATACGATTTGTCATTGCCAGGTGCACACATTTGAGGTTTTCTCTGAAATATTTGGCACTCTACTTATGACTCAGGTCATTATTATATGTATTCATAGTGTTTTTGTCTCCAGCAGCAACAATCTGGGATTTAACCGCAACTACAGAAAACACAGTTTTTTTGTTTTATTTCCTAGTATTTCATCAAAATCTAATTTGTTACCTCCTCATATTATAAGATTTGTATTCTAAAATATAAATACTTTTCATCCTAAAAGATTCTATTATTTTTATTATAAATAGCCACCGTGTGTTTATGTCTGAAAATTAGCGAAAGGTTTTGAAGTGCTAATGTTACTTCGCATCAACTCATTTTTTTTTAATTTTAGAAGAAAGACTATTTGAATTTTATTTTTCTGGCCTAATCACAGACCGTTCGCACGAGAAATTAAACAGCAATTAGAAATGAAAGACGCAGTGCGGGCGTACCGACGCTACAAATAGATTCCTGCCGCTTATAAAAATAGAAACAGTATACCATGTGCCGACCTGACTACTGGTGTAGAATAAAAAGTCCGCCAGTGTGAATGAATGAAATTGAAATTAGTTTTTGGCATGCCGTTCGTCTTTCTTAGGTTGTAGTTTTTGGAATTTCGTCTATGTTGTGACATCCGTCCCCGGTAATCGCAGATCAAGTTGCACATGTGTACGTATTCATTCAATGAGGTGCTTTTGTTCAGCGATTATTTAAAGGAAATCACGACTAAAGCAAATAATAGAGGTTGTAAGTGGTTCCTTTAAGTTTAAGGTATTCGGTCCCCTTATTCATGGCCAGCCTGGTTTTCAGTATCTTCACAAAAAGCGATTGAGATCATTTTAGGGTAAACAAAAATACCTGCGCAACTAATCTTCAGCATTTTAAAATTAGTTTTGGAATCCAATCAGTTACATTGAAGCAGCGATGTACTTAATTCAAGAAAACATCGATTTGTTGGCAAGTTTAATGAATTTATCATTAATTGTGTAAGCGGCACTTCCAATTAAGCTTGGCTTAAATGTTTGGTGTAATTGGCCTTTAGGTACTCTAGTCAGTGGTTAATTCTAATCATGGTTTATGCTCGCATAAACAACCAACAGTTAATCAGCGACCAAAGTATACCCAAGGAAAAATGTATAGTAAAAGGTTACTCAAATTGTACTATAACAAATGGTAGCCAGAGTTAATACAATTGTAGTAAATTTACTACATGACTGTCGTCATTTTGACTGCAATTTTCCTCTGTGTACCGTCTTATAAATGATGAACACATGGCGGACAGAAAAAAGTGTAACACTTTACTATTGTAACGAAGCGGTGCGATGTTATAGATTGTGTAAACTCCTCAACATATTTGCCGGCGCAGCGCGTCTAGCTGATAGTGAACAATCGGTAAGCCAAAGAAATAATGCATTCGTTAGGATGGCATGATTCACGATAATGTCGCGGTTGACTGCGATGCTCGGACACGATGCGTACGAGAGAGTGTGCTGCAGAGACGTGTCGTGTTTCTATTCAATTCAAATCAACTAAATTGTTGTTTCTAAATTCAAGAGCTGTTATCAGCTTCTGGAATTATATTCGCGTGGTTACCGTGACGATATTAGACTGATTGATTAAAAATCACGTATAAGCGAGCGGAACATTTAACGCTTTGATTTAGACCCCCACGTCGAGTAGGAACTGCCGCTGTCTCAAAGTGGTTTCAAGCAGTTCACTTGCTTAGATCCTCCGTTTGATGATGAATTTCAGAACTTATGTATCCATGACCCGAATAAATTAGAAAACAACAACTAAATAATAGTAACTGAAAACTGATGATGGGTTTCAGAAAAAAAATGCTAATCAGCGATTAGTTTAATTCTCTGATTTAGGAACTGGGGATGAATTTACTTATAAATGGTGTTTCAAAAACTGGTATGCTTGGGAATATTTTTCTTCTCAGGACCTTCTCTCGAAATTTTTATGTTACAATTTTACTGTTTCGGCTATAGATCATTCCTTCTAAATTTTGTTCATTCTGTCCTGTGTTAGCCAATTGTCCTACTTATCTGTCCCGTATTAGGTTTTATTTCGCGGTAAAGTCTAGTTTAGATTAAATTCAAATAGTTAAATAATTACAAGGAGATTAGCTACAGTTGCTTCACCAAATAGTTTTCACTAAATAGTCCTTGAATTTTTATAACATTGTGGAGCAAGTTTTGAGTTAGATCAATGCGTAATGTCACTTTGGAACTACTTGACAACTGTCAAACGTCAAATGGTGTAAGAAGTTCCTTTTCAGGTCTGTTTCCGTTCGTCAAAAAATAAACCAACTTTTCAATTGAACACTTGCTGCAAGATTTTTTTTTTCTGAGACAAAATGTTTGGTCAGCTGTTGCCCGTGTACAAATCGAATTTGTTCCATATTTTTGTTACTTTTGGTCATTATTGCTTTTGCTTCGCACCATGCCCTTTGCAGAATTTTGCATTTTATTAGATTCCGTGTGTTTAGTGATTTTCCCAGGGTCTGAAGAAGGTTAATTGACGCCCTCGTGTAAAATAGTAATTGGCGCCCCGATTCCAAAAAAAGGAAACAAATTCACGTAAATTTATACAGGTGTCTCAAAAAGAAGCGTGTATCTTTTATAAGTTCACATTATTAGTTCTCATAGAGCAGGGGTTCCCAATTGGTTCGATGAAACGTTGAAAGGGATCGATGAATTTGTAGAAGTCGTTTAGGGATCTTCTGGAGATCGATAAACACTTAGTGGTTCCGTTATTTAAAGTGGACCAGTTTTATTAAACTGAATCATTTACTATTTATTACTAATAATAATAATTATTTTTAATAATATAGAAGACTATAAAATAAACATATCAAATGCACAGATTTGACAATAATATGAATTTTGAATCAAATCATTTTGATGAATATAAATTTGGATATTTCAAGTAACTTAAAAATAATTTTTTTAATATAGTTCTTCATATAATTCCTCCTCCAGTTAAATATTTAAGATTCGATTTCATAAACGAACTAAAGGAGACTTTAAAATAAAAGTCACAGTCACATGTCCAAAAATATGCAACAACATAGTTATTTATAAATCAGAATGTGATTTTTATTTTAAAGTCTGTTTTAGTTCGATTATGAAATCGGCCCTAATAAAGACAAATCACAATTTAAAAGTAATCGTTTATTTTAATATACAATGTGTCACATTCTTCATAAATAAGAAAATTAAAATTGTAGAAACATTATCATTTTATTTGACGTGTAACCCCTGATTTTAACATATTTTTCAGCTCTGCGCAAAAATTTTCCATTATTTTACGCAAGAAAAATAAAATATCTTGATTTTGTTTGGAACATTAATAATTTTCGAACAAGTAAAAGGATAATAAAGAGTAAGTAACAAAAAATGTATATTTAATTTAATTTTGCGTCGTCTTGGCGCCTTTCTTGCATCGGCGTTCTCATGACTTGCTTACCACCTTCCGCCGACTCTGAAACTTTTATAAATGGGCTCATTAACTTGGTCGCCTGTTTTCTATGATTCCTGTTATGGTATTTATTTCCCGTCCTTTTCTGATTTGTGTATTTCTTAACTGATTTTTTGGGTATTTCCTTTAACAACTAATGTTCGCAGATATTTCATTTCCATTGCACCCATTCTTATTTAGTTTTATTTTTTTGTATTATCTTTCTTTTGCCGATAATAAAATATCTTGTTGGTTTTTTAATTCTATCATTCACATCTGTATTATTTTTCTTGTTCGTTTATTGTGTAAGGTTTTGTTTTGGTTCTTTAACTGTTGTCATTACTGTTTTATCTGTGTTGATTATCATTTCGTTGTTTGAGTATTTTTCCACATATTTCGCGCATTCGGTTATTTTCTGTTGATGTGTCTTTTTTCACGGAAACGGAATGTGGAACGGTATTATTCAAAAAAATTGAATGAAAAGTTCCTTTACGATTTTCCGGTTATGTTGCTGTTTTTCTAGTTGCGATTTATATTTATTTCTAGATGGCCGATACTTGTAATAATGAATATATGATATGGTAATTAATGACATTAAAACGGATACTAATCGAAAATTCGCAAAGAAACTTTTTATTGCCCGACGACATCCTAATTTCCATATTTGCGAATATCGGAACACCCTATGTAATTACTGTTATACAATAACAAAAACAAGACTAGTTAATGGCAAATAAAAATTTTATTTTCAGTTCAACATGAAGAGTTTCTCTGTTTCATATTCGATCTACAAATAATTATTATTATCACGAGCTTCTACAAAAATAAATTATGTAAGAGAAATATTGTCAATAATAATTAATGAACAAAATATATATTTTTTAACTATGCAAGATTTTTATTCTAATTTTTAAATAAAAGTAGACAAAAATAACATTTTAGAATAATCACAAAAATGAAAATTCCAGAAATAGGCAAGAATTGCACTAAAATATTTTTCATATGTTTGATTTGAGGTTAACATATTTTTGATTTTGAGTTGACGTCAGTTATTTATTTAAGAAGGGCTTAGGCAAATCGAGTGCAATTGAGCAAAACGAAATATCATTTTAGGTATAGTTTATTGCACGCAGTTTCTGTTATAATATATAATAATAATTTTCAACAGTTTTGAACATAGATAATAATTAATAACATGTTTGAGAAGAATTTGTTATTGATGCTTAAATTACTTTGCCAAAGCAGTTTACTCAGAAAGCAGTGTTTCGCAGTAATTGAATGTGAAAGACATTAATCAGAGAGTCCGAAAGGTAATTGTAATTGAGGCTAAAATGTTACTTTATGCAAATACAGGAAGTGAAGTGATTTATAACTGTAGTTATTTGACCTTGTGGAGAAATGAGGTCTTGTGTTTACCAGGTGTCTATCTTTTTCCCACAAGTATTCTTTCCATCAAACAAGGCAAATAATTGTCAAAAAAGGATGAAATTTTACTGTAATACAACACTATGGAATTTAATTTTTTTCGCCATCACAAATCGACCAAAAAATTTTCTATTTTGGATATCTTATGTATACCATTGCATATTTTTTTTTTGTAAAATATGCTTTATTTATCAAAGATTCTACAGAAGGATAGGCTGTACTAGCGCATATTTTGTGAGAAGAGTGTAGTGTAATCGCTAGTGTATACCAGTGCAGAATAACAAATCAAAATTAAAAAAAGAAAGAAAAACTAACTATTGAGATTCAATTACTAAAAATATGCGTTGGTTATTAGCTCGATATTACTGAGTAATAATTGTTATTAAATTATTAATTCAACTAATTTAAATTCTCAATGGCATGCTAATAAGCTGCAAAAAGATTTGTTTATTGATAGTAATCAATTTTTTTTTGTTACTTCTTTCAGACCATGACTCACCATTGCGCTTGGTAAAGTAAATATTACAAGCTTTGCGCGTATGTACACGGACATGCAAATCATTGCCGACATTAAATTTGTCACCTTTTCTACACAAACCAAGAAACAATAGATTAAGCTGTTATTAGAATGCGCGCCGTGTTCGCTTGATGAAGGTGATTTAGGCTCCGAACACGTTCGGGTCACAATAGTGTGGGGTTAGTTACTTCCGGTCAATCTTATACACACAATAAGCAGCACAACCTTGTGTTTCTAATCGTTATCAGGTATTTGTTGAATTTCAAACGAGTTTTAATGCCTCGCGTGTTATTTTGATACATATGTTGTCCCATTCTTTGTAATCGGTAGTAATAATTCAAAATTTGACGTGTTCTTAGTGAAAGTCTTTCGTTTAATACGAACCAACAATGGGGGTTTGTTGTTAGGGTCTCGATTATGAAGTGAAGTGTAATAAATAATACAAATTGGACTGTATGTATAAGCAGATTTTTGTGATATTTGAATTTTTGGGTCATAATATACACGAAACTGTTTACTACTTCCCTTTTCAAATAAGATATTACCTCCTTTCTTACAAAATACTTCCTTATTTGTATTTGAAAACTAGTGACTATATTCGTAAATCTTGCATCACTTACAGAAGCAAATTAAAATTATTTCATTTTATCTAATTACTTTCATTTAAAAATTGTTATTATAAGCGAAAGATAGTCTGGTAACCAAACACTAAGAAATACTATAAAAATAATTTTAACAAATTGCTCTAATGTATTGTCTAAGCTGGATCTCATTCCGGCACTAAAAACGAAACGAAAAACCATTTATCTTATTGGTAAACTACAAATGTAATGTAAATGGATTGCTTTTAAGGTTGATTTTCCCTTGGCTACAAGAGCTACTAACGGCTACTTCTTAGAACCGGACATAGGAAACTTTTCATGGACACCTTGTATAGTTTGTTTATTCAATGCCCCGTGGGGCTAAATGTTAATCTGTTCCAAATGCAGCTATTGACTCGAAACTATCAGGATTAGTTGCCCATGTACAGGGTGATTCAGTTTGGTATTCGCGACCCCATATCTTCTTTATTTTAATAAAAATGTGTATTAAACCCTAAATTTTTTTAAATGCCTTGTAAAACTACATTAGATGCGTTACATAAATCAAGATTCCCATAAGGTATATCAAAATTGCGACCGTCAACTCTATATTTTTTCTGAGGGATTCTTGTAAATCCTTAAATCGTTATTTTTGAACATTTTAAAGTTTAAAATGCATGTTGCCATTTGTTACTTTATTATTAAATCAAAATTTGTTATTTAACAGTACATACAAGTGAAAGTTTACAAATATACAATGTTTTTTGAAAAAACTTTCCATGCAATTTAAATGTAGTATCATTTTAAAAGGGTGTCTTAGTACTCTGCCCTGTTAATCTATAAAAGTCGTGTCTACATTTCGCATATTTGCGGCATCATAACGCCTACATGTTTGGCTTATGACGTTTACATGATACATACTCCGCCTTATTAGATTCTGCTTTACAACCTTTTAGCAATTGTTAAATTCAAATATTAATAAAATATTCAAATTTGATGGCGAGTTTGACTAAATGAGAAACGTCTCAAAGCAATGATTTCGTCAGTTACGATTTCTATGCTTAACAGGGCAGAATTTGTCATAGCATTTCGAAAATAATTTGTCTTGTGCAATATTAGGATAACTTGTTAAGAAAGTTTCGGAGATAAAGCACTAAATACTCATTTTTGTAGACTAACATTATTTTATTGCATTTATTCTTTTCTAATTCTTAAAATGGTGTCTGCTATATTATTAGTCTGCCATTTGTCAATTATCTTGTATACAGGGATATTCCCGGTGAGTGGCTTATTAGATTATATTGGAAACTTACAAGTCCTTCAAAATTTGTACATTATATTAATCGTTAATGAACTATTCAAGTAATATAAAATCATTCAATGGCGTATTTCTGGTTCTACCGGACCTAACTTTCTTACTTTAATTGGAACATCCCATATAGCATTACATACTTGGATTTTTTATATTCACATGCATCCAGGTTGAAATGTATTATTTTGATAATATTCATTTTTTTCTAGAGAAAATGACAATTATGACATATATTGAAATATTTAATAAACAACAAAAAAAAGGAAGAGAATTGTATGTTTCCCTGCATCAACACAGAGAGGAAGTAACAATTTTATGATAAAAGACACCGAAAACGAAGAGAACGAAAGAAGTAGATAGTTTTCAGCAGTGAATAACTTGACTTTTTTAAATGCAACAACTGACTTTTATCTATGGTATCTGATGCAAAATGTAGTTTTCTTCCGATTTTGTGGAAACAATGTTATGATTTCTTTAATGGTTTTCAAAATGTTATTATAACTTCAGTGGATTTTTTATTTACAGCGTAAATCAAAAAGATAAAATATACCGACTGCGGTAAATAACAGAGAAAATCTGGAACGAAGCATTTATAAGAAATAAATTATCCATAAATATCTTGAAAAGCATTAAAGATAACGATAACATTGTTTATACACGCTGTTAAAAATAACTCTGCACTATTGCTAACTTTTTTATTATTCAAGTTACAGATACGATTAAGTTAGCAAACTAGTAGTATTTTTTGCCTTGATTGCAACGATGCATTTAAAAAAAACAATCGAACGTTGTGCTTACGAAATAAAGGAAAAAGAAAGCTTTTTTAAAAGAAACGCGCTGTATACGGGTAATTCACGGAACCCGTTCCTTAAAAGTTTACGGACTTTTCCTTTGAATTTCTATTTCATATTTTACAATTATAAGTTAGCGTTAATGATCTATTAATATATAATATTTACAACTTTCAGGCACTTCCGCTTATACCGGAAGTTGCTGTCAACTTTCTTAATTTAAGTGGAATACCCCATTTTTTTGCAATTTTGAATTCCTGAAATTCTAAAATTATCTTATTCAATATATGATACAAGAAAAATCAGCCATTTCAGAGATACATATTTCCATTTTTTTATTTTTTTTCAAACTTGCAATACTTTGCTTATGACACTGCCATCTTCGTGCAATAAAAGCCATGAGAATTGTCTACAGACTGGTTAAAAAGTAACTTCTATTCAAACTGATTTCAACCGTCGAAAAGTCAAGTTTTTTAAATAGAACATCCTGTATATTTTTATACCACGTGACTGAGGATTAATTGTTGTTTCGTCCTGTGTTAGCATTCCCTAAACCTATCTCATATGTCTCACTCGCTATTGATGATTTTTATTTTAGGACGTCAATTTTTTCAATTTTTTAATATTATTTTTAAATAGTTTTAATGTTTGAGATTTCATAATAATTCTGAGTAACTTTTCCAAATAAAATTTCCGCGTAGCGTGAAAAATAAAGGTACTTTTCTCTTATATCGATTTCAAATATTTTGATTTCCTCGGTATATAACAGGAGGTATTCAAACTTTGACACAGGCATCTTGAGTTTGGTAAGATGCAGGAGCTTTCATAGAGAATAAATTTTTCTGAGAAATCAATAATAAAGAATTTTCCCATATGTAGCCAACTTTCTGCCGGTCACTGTATATATAAAATTATCCCATGTTTGTGATCAAACAGAGAATAGTAAAATTCTCTAGCCTTTTTCATTTTTTAACGCATTCCAATTTGTTTTGATCAATGATTTGCCAAATTTTTTTGAAATAATTGAACATCGCCAAAACAATGCATTTTAGACTTATTGTGTTTGAACACAAAAGGTATAGGATTGGAAGACTACTCCAAAAATAAAATAATATATGGGGTTTTCTATTTAAAATAAGAAAGTTTGTTTCGACTTCCAATAGAATGGGAAGTAGTACACCATGACTAATTTTGTTTTATTTGAACAGATCGTCATCAATTATTACCATGTACAAATTTTCAGTATACTTATTATGAATAGCCCTGTATATTACTAAAAGTGAGTAAGCTTGTTATTTAGCGATTTTTTTTGCAGAACATCATTGTCATTTCTCCATCCAGTGCGTTTCCAGTTAGCATTAAAGTAATGGGAACGAAACATTTATTTATATCCACATTTTGGTATTAATTAGGTATAAATAATTATAATGTGATCAATAAAAAAAGGAATGTTATTTGTGCTAAGTATTGGTATTTGTAATTTTTGTCAAGTAAATGGTTAGAGAAAGTTTATTTACGGGAGTAGCGCGAATGTGATTACGGCCATAAACAAGAAAATGAAGTATTACAAAACAGCTGTGAACAAAATTTGCATATTAAATTGCAAAACCAGTAGCCATTTCGCCCGTCGGATTTTCGCGTTACCATTAATCGGCCGTAATGAGCATTCTTATTTTACAAACCACATGTGCGTTCATGTTCCATCATTTTGGAATAGCTGGTGCCATTAAAAGTTTGTGCAACCCTTCCGATGACGATTTTCTTCTTATTACATTGAACGCACTTGTATTGTTACAGGTCGAAAAATTCGAGAACCGGTTTTCTCTCGACAGATTATTTAGGCAGCAACGTTGTTGTTAGCTGCTCATGATTATAGCAGTTTTTACACGTTTATGTGGTTTGCTTGTTGAATTTTATGGTTCGATATAAATTAATATTCACCTGGTCTTCATATAAATAATAAGACGCTGCGAGTGTCACCTTTTTTACTTTAATAACCAAATTAAAACTGTAAAAGACAAATACGTTTCAGATTCTTGTTCTGCACAGTCACCGTTCCTACGTTTTATTGTTCGAATATTTTGTAGCAAAATTTTGTAGCAATTAGAACATGGTGTGTATCTTTGGCAGTTTAAATTTTGTGAAAACTAATCTGTTATACAGTCAACTTGATATTGAGTAATATTAGGTTTGTTTCTAATTCCTTCAGAGTCATAAATCAGTTCGAAACTGTACCGATCTTGTGCTCTCTCCAATAGTGCTACCGGTATATTTAACAAGGGTGCATGGTACAGACTACAGTATCAAACTAATTTCGGACAGTGCAAGAACAAACTAATATTTTGTAATGAGCTGAGTTGACGAGAGAGATGAGAATTTACCGCTTCTGGATATCTGAACGAGTGGAGATTACAATATTTTCAAGAATATAATCGATATCAGTACTTAAGTGCTTCATTTACTTGGCACAGCAGTAATTCAAATTACTTCCAGTGATGAAATTCGAACCACGCTCATACTTTTATATACGAATCAATTTAAAACACGGCTTCTGTTATCTCAAAGAATGGAAAAATAGAAATGTAAATTAGCTCCCACTTGAATCAGTTATAAACGGGTTATTGCGTACACTGTATGGCATAATGTTTCATTATTGTTAAGTTTTTAACGTTGACTTATCTTTTTGCTGGATTTAAAAATAGTTATTTTTGATATATTTTTTAAATGAATTAAATAAAACTTTTGTATAAGAAGTTTAAACTAATCAAATGCTTGCATATTTTATTGTTCTTGCAACGAATAGATGGGTCTCTTTTATACTGACGTTGACTTAGAATGTACTACTATTAGGGCTAGCGTAAAATAGATGGGCAGCTTGAAATGCTTCAATTAACTCTGCGTAATTGGAAGAAGGTTGATCGTTCGTGCAAGGATTTGAAAGGGTTCTAATGGCATCGACGTACACTGTATTGAGTACATGAATTCGTTGGAGTCGGTTTAAAACAGGGAAAATTGGCATTAAATATTTTCCACAGAAGGAAAATGATACCTCTCTATTGCTTAGATACGAATTTCGACACAAAATAATATATTTAAATTATGCCATAAATTTACAAATATATTTGGAAATACATACACATTTGTTAAATGTCTGACTTGATATCTTGTAATTACTGCGACATGGAACACACTAGGAAAATAAAGAAAGATATTCGTGGAAACTTTAATTGTAACTACATGTATTGAAAATGATATTTGTTGTACGATTGAACTGCTTTTTTGACACAATATTTAATGGCGGTATCGAGTGATCACACTCCGGAGCACTCTGAGAGTATCTCCATCCTTTGGTTTTACATGAGGTTAAAATAAGAGGGAGATACTCTGAGAGCATACTCGAGTAATCAGTCGAAAACGCTATTAGTTTGATAATGGTTATTTATTGTATATTATTAAAGACAAATGAGGAGGAAGACTTGCATCTACAAAGGTTGGCAGTCCATGCAGCATATTACAAGGTGATTTCGGTTTGCCACGCTCGGTTAATCCTCATAATTCGAACTTATCAGACTACTGTAATTCAGAGGGCTTGCTTCTGCAATAAATTAACCTTAAGAGAATGCGACTGCGTAAATTAATTGGTAATAGCAAACGAATTACTCTCGGCGCATTGTTTAAATTTAATCGAATAGCCTTTATTAACACTCTCGGTAACCAAGAAAATAAGTTAATTACAATCGCCGCGAAACATATACATGTAAATTACATAATAAACTGCCAGCGCACATTAAAGGAACCTTGTTATCCATGGAATGGCGAACTGCGAATTGTGCGCAAAACTAATGAATGCAATTTAAATCTGTTTAATAAGATTTTTGTATGCGATTAATGTGGATATTGGTTTTTTCGTCAATTTGGTTCAACTTTTTTGGTTATACATAATGGCTAATACAACAACTGGTAAATAGAATTTACACAAACACATCATTACGTTATAAATGAAATCGTTATAAAATAGAAAATGCAATTACTGATTGTATACCTACATGACCGTATTCAAAAATTGTCTGAATTTATACACAATATATTTTTTAAATTTTATGCTTTTCCCTTTTATTTTGAAATACTAACTACCTTTTCTAATTTATAACGATGCGTTTATAACGTAACGATGCGTTTGCGCAAACTCTATGCATAATTCTATTCGCAGCAAGTTAGAAATACACAGTACTCTCCAACTTAACCATTCTTTCTATGGAGTCTCATGGCTTTCCCATTAAAAGTGTTGATTTATAGCGAATCAAGTATTCATTTAGAAGAAAAAGTCTTTCAATTTGTTATTTATTTATTGCACATTTTATAGTTTAATTAGTGTCGGGATAGTTGCATCTCTGCACCATTGTGTCTTGGATTCGATACATTTGCGAAACTAAATTTAACTTTGAATAGATTTTGTTAAGTAAAGTAATATTGATGGTCCGAGATAATTTTACAGAATCAAAACGCCAAGGTGTACTAATTAGTACATACTTGTTAAAAGACAAACGTTTTCCAAATTGTTTACTATGGAATTTGAGATAGCGACGTTCCTTCTAAAAATACTTTTTGTATTTTTCAAGAAAGAATTTCCCAAGAAAAGATTGTTCTTATTTTTTTGCAAAAGTTATTCTGTATCTAGAAAATTCTGAGAAAAAAATGTGTTTCGAAAGAGAAGCACTTTATATACAAGGTCCAGACAACAGCGTTTCTTTTTCGAAAACATTTCTTTATTATGTTTTCATTAAAAGAAATGAACGTAATTTCTTAAATAAATATCTGGGTATAAATTACGAAAAATAAAATGATACCTAAACGGTACGTCGGGGTATCTTCGTTTATACAGGAAGGATTCATAATATATGTCCGATCCGTTAGAGGCGTTTTACTAAAGTCATGTAAGTCCCATATTGCAAGAAAAAAATTTATCGGGAACATTTCGAAAATCAATGTCTCTTGTGCCCCAAATGAAAACCGTTTGAGTAGCACCAATGACTATTGGAATGTGATGCATAATGTGTTTTTAAAATCGGGTTAACTAACTGTTTATGTACTAAAAACGGTGTCACTGTGTCAACAAAAAGTTAATATTATGTGATATATTTAATTTAAATTTAACTTATTATTTAATTTATTAAAACTGCGGTTACTTCTGGATGCACGTTTTGACTCGCGCACATGAAGCGCAAGGTTTTTCTTCTTTGTACGAGCAAGTCAGCCTGCATGTATGCTATCTCCCAAGAGCGTACAAAAGTTCTGTGTGAATGTCAGCCTAATGATTCACGAAAGCTGGACAGTGATTTGCACTGTTTTGATTGCCTTTGCACCAACACTAAATGGCCGCCGTTGGCATTAAAATCACATCATTCATTTCTCCCTAGGACAAATAATCTTGAAATGCACAAAATTTCTTTGAATTGATATGCACATTGACACAAAAACGATACCTACTTACATCATAAACAAATCAAGTTTATTGTTCGCATTATACAATCTTTCCTCAGGGAGTCGTAAACAAATCTTTTTACGGTTTCAGTGCAAGGTTAAATGATGTTTTGTGTCTATTTCCTCGAAAGTCTATTGCCGTTGTGACGCATTCAACTATTTCAGTGACCACCAACAAGTTTACGTGTGAATTTTTAACCATTTTATCTCATACATAAACTACGTAAGTTAGACCCCCCCTTTGTCTGCAGTTATTTGTTTTATTCTTTCAAGGATCAACTGTGATTAACGGGTCGGACATTTACAGTGAAACATTCTGTAGTTGTAAGTATACAATCGAAGACTTTTACTTTAATCAATAGACATTGCGTCTTTCTTTATCTAAATACATTTATTTATATTTATATTTTATAGTCCTGAAATTTGTTTCTTACCAAAAGCAGATACCACACCGTGACATTTTAGGTCATTGTTATCGAACTCTTTCTGGAATCTACGAATAACTTTTCCTATCGAATTATTTTTTATATACGTTTCTATACAATGAACACGTACCCGTTCAGACCTACGAACTGTTCTTCTTAACGTCCAGGATCCTTCAAATTTTGTACAGAACCACATTTAAGTTTTACAATTTTAAATTGGGGGTGTAACCGACTCATACGATATTCAGTTATCCTTACAAGGAATTTATTTAAATACCTAAATCAGTGAATGATTTTGAAGAACCCTGTATAAACAAAATTTTAAAAAAATCAAGGTAATTTTTAAAAATTAGAATTTCAGACTGTCTATATATACATTTTAGAATAGTTATTTAGCTATATTCAAACTTCAGTTCGAAAAAGGAAATTATAAAATAATTTTATTTCTACCAACCCCCTACTCATCCATTTTTTTAGTTTGTACATGCATAAAAATTACAAAATATACAGCCTGTCCAGATTTTTGAATGTATGGGAAATACCTAAAAATGTAACACTGGTGGAATGCTCATTTAGTAGATTATACAAACTACTTATATAGGGTGAGCCAATAGTTCGTATTCGTCTTTATAAATGCAGATTTTTCAAATCTCTTTTCGCTATTACTTACGCCTGGTATAGGTGCACGATGTAAATTTACACAGGGCGTTTGGTGTGGTTGTGACAAACCGAAGTTGTGTTTTTTAAATGGAATGTACTGAATATTATGGTTTATTTTGATTCGCGATTAAAAGTAGATAAATTTGTTACAATAGTTTTTGTGATATTGATATTTATTTGTAAAATGACTTTAACATTTTGGTATTTTATAGAATAAAAGTTTACTAAATAGCCAGAACATATTAAAATCTACATTAATAAAAACATTATCTACCGAATACTTTATGTACTCATATATATTACTTTAACATAAAGCTCTCTAAGAACCCGTATCAGTGTGAGATGTCGATGATGAGATATTATTAATTTTTCTGTAAAATTTGCTACAAATTGTCAGTGAATTGGTTAGACACTTCGCTGTCAGTTTTTCACAAATTTTATACAAGAAATAACACCGTGTTATACGAGTCTAAAAAGCAATTTTCATAAAATTTTAAGAGAATTTACGTGCGCTAAAATGAAACAAATGGGTTGTAGGTTTTTGTAAGTTTAATTCATACATGAGAATGTCTTTAAATGTGTCGTAATTTATTTCATAGTTGTAACTATCAACACTAATTAGGGCAAAAGTTAGTGCTCTAATTACCCAAGTAGTTTCAATTGTTGCATGACAGTAACGATGAAAAATGCAAAGTATTATGGCTTTTCCAGTGTTGTGATAATTTTATGGTTATAGCATCATGAACTTAATATCTGGTTAATAAAACAGTGTTCATTAGCATATGTATTTAATAATTGAGGAGCGTTCGTGCAAATTCAGACATGTCCATTTTTGTGGAAAATTTTGTTTTATGTGGTTTTGGAATGCTTTCGATCGTTTCTATCGATACTTATATTCAGAATCACGCAAAACGATACTTATCTACTTATCCTGAAGCGTATACTTCGCTAATTCAGACAAAACCCATCTGAGAAAAATCATTCGACCACCTTTTTCTCAAAACTATTTTATGTGGACATGTCTGAATTTGCATGAACGCTCCTCAATTAATGGCTTGCGTTTTTGCACGAAACAGCGTTTGTAAAATATATTTTCTTATGTGATTGCGCCTAAGTTTTCGTGGTTAGCAACATAAATAAAGGTGATTTATAAACGGATTAGTTATGTCTACCAAGGAATGTCATAATACGAGTTGTGTCTAGGATACACATTTTACAGTAGTGCGGTCTAAGCGGTTTTTAGAGTTGGCAGAAATATTGTTTTGAAACATATTAGGTACCAGTAGGGAATTGAATTTCGGGGTTTTTAATTATGCGAAATATAAAACGTTACGCTGGCCGTATTTTGACACAAGCTGACCGACCTATCATTTGGTAATTTTAGCCGAATTAGATATACTCCAAGTTAGACGGAAATTTTTAAAATGTTCACATCTTGGATTTAATAATATAATTTTTATAATGACATTTATTAGAGTTTGAGAAAATTTATTACTTTGTTTGATTTGGAAAGAATTTTTCATCCCTAAACATTCTGTCATCCCTAGTAGAGTCTCAAATTTTACACACTGTCACTTGAGTAAATTTATTAATTTACAGAATAACATCATTTTTTTAAGAATAAAAATTGACACACACAAGCAAAGTGTTTAAATAATTTCATTCCATGTAAATAGTTACGAAAGAAGAAACTGTAATGGAAGGATAAAAAGCTACATTAATAAAAATCACTAAATAATTCCCTTTACGTCGTTATGTGACCTAAATACGACTTCCCTTGAGGATTTCCTGGCAGTGCTAACTTTATTTATTACCCATCAGAAGAGATCAAAATTCGGTCTGCACATTTTTAGTTTGGCACAAAATTAAGTTAATAATGAACGGGCGACAATCATACTGTTGCTTTTATTATTTTTTTTATTATATGTATCCTGATTATAGAAAAATTTATGTTATTTGAATAAAATTAATTTGATTCTTCAACTTTTCAAATTAGCATTATTTAATAAACAATGGTTAATCAATAATTATCTTTCTTTATCATCTGTGAAATAATTTTTAATTGTGGTTTACTTCAAAATTAAGATTATTAAATGATTTTCTAACTGTCTGCTAACAAGATTCGAAATGGTTTTACGAATATTCTTGTAAACCAAAATCTATTTACAATTCGCTTTCGAATGTTAACGACAAGCATAAATTTACTTTTATTGCTGCTTTGTGAGCTGAGTGTTGTAAATTTGACCTTGAAGCAGAGGGTTCTTTACCTGCCTACAAATTCTCTTCTTCGTTTTATCATTTTACAGTTTTGACAGGTTTCATTCGGAGGGTGGATAATGTGAATAGACCTCTGTATAATTTCCAATAATAAACATATACCTATGGTGTTCGGAAATATAAAGTAATCTGTTTCCTTAATCCGTCTGCCTCTCAATATTAGATTTTAAGTTGAAATTTGAGTATATTTTTTTGGAATTTTTTCGTTGTAAAATTGAATGGTTTATGATTTATATTTTTTTGTAGTTTAGTTACCAATTACTGATACTGATGCAATTACAGTTCAATTTTACAGCTAATATTTGAACCATTAAGAAGGTAACAAACTATCACATTGTGAAACTAAGAAAAAATAAATCGATCTTCTAATGGTTTTTCTATACAGATTTTTATGTAGCCGTCGTTTCCTTTTAATTTCTTATTTCCGTGAGCATTAAAATATAAACAATAGACATTATCTGCACTTAATGAGATACTTTACGGTTTCACGCCTGCAGTTTATGCGCAATCTTTAATATTACCATTATTAACTAACTGAGTGACTGAGGTGACGTATAGTGTGACGACGTAACCATGGTAAATTTTAATTTGCTACGGATTTTTACAAGCATTGTACGATTAGGTATGGTGGAATGTTTTTATGTCGAGCTGGAGTTAAAAAAATTAAGATGTGATTTTAAAGGCTAGGAAGTATCTAACACGAAACTATTTCTACGTTATTTTATGTTTCGCGTGATCTTTGACTTACTTACACCTGTCTGAATTTGATAACTTAGTCAAAGGCTGTAATTAAAATCGAATTCATTAGTTACATTAAGGGCCGAATTCAAGAACGTTTAGTACACTTTAATCAACCGTTAAAATAAATATTGCTATACCTTCAACATGAGTAACCATACTAACGTTTAATTTTAACAATGATTAACGTTTTTGAATTCGATCAAGACTGTTTTATACTAGATACAGTCGCGAGCACGTAAAATGGAACACTATTTTTTCCTAGATAGTATGCAGATCTAAACGACAGTTATGAGTTTAGGTTATAATTCATAAATACAACTTCAATAAACATTTTTTAAAACACTTCAGAACGAACACGCAGCTGCTTTCAATAGACTTCATAAAAATTAAAAGTAAAAAATACGTCTTTCAGAAAATGTGCTACAAATGGGAATTTTTTTTTATCGATTTTTATAAAAAATTATTGAGGCAGCACACTTCTGCATCCCTTAAAATCAAATTGAGAATTGTCAGGTGAAATTTATCCTGAACGGTATACAGCGTGGACACCCAGAAATGAAGGCCGCTTAAGCGTAAAGTGCTCTTATTTCAGATACAGGGAAATGTCAGAATTAAAAGTTATAACCAGACATGATGTTACAGTCTCCTATCTCAGAAATAAATAAAACGATTGTTTCAATAACTGCTATCATGCTACAAAAAAGCACAAAGTTTCGGAACGTATTGAAATAATGACTCAGAAATAAATGAAATAATTAAGAAATAAGAATTAATTTCAGATTTTCCTACTCAAATTATGTTAGCGGATACTATAACCCCGCCAATATTTCCTTATGAAGCGTGTACTTATACAGAGCAGTTCAAAATAAATTATGATTTTTCCATTTTTAATTCTGAACAATTTATTCTTATGAAATTTCCTTGTATCTGAAATAGGAGTACTTTAATCTTAAGCAGCCTTCATTTCTGGGTGTCTACCCTGTATATCGTTCAGGATAAATTTCACCTGACATTTCTCAATTTGAGTTTAAGGGATGCAGAGGCGTTCTGCCTCAATATTTTTTTTTTATAAAAATCGATAATAAAAAAAATTCACATTTGTAGGACACTTTTTGAAAGACACTGTACATATAATGCAGATACAATTGCACTTAAGTTGTCATCGATCTTATAATGACATTTCAACGGTGGCTACAGTTTTCTGTAATAAAAAAATATTACCACATAGCTAGGTTTTGGTTATTTTAACATAAGATGTCTCGTTTTCTGTACTCGCAACTGTGTAGGTGGACTAAATTTCACACTTCTAAAGGGAAACACCTATTTTAAGGTGAATTAGACAAAAACTGACCTCAGTGTCTGAAGCTCGATTTTTATGACGAAGTTTTATGATGAAGTTCGATGGTAAAATCATTTCGATAACATGAACCATTTAGGAGCTACGGGGTGTTTTTTAAAATTCTGCCATTTCTAGAAACCTTTATAACTTTCTTGTTTATGAAAATTTTTGCTATTGAACTTCTTATACCGGCAATAGACAATCATAAATTTCATGCAATTCATGTTAAATTTTAACAAGTATTGCGATGAAGGACTTCTATGAGTTTTCATATCTAAGATTTGAAATTTTTAGAACATCTATTTCGTTGCAATACACATTTAAATTTACGTTTTGTTAAAAATTTGACGTGAATTACATGAAATTTATGATCGTCTATTGCGGGCTTTAAAAATTGAGCTCCAGACATCGAGGTCAATTTTTGTTTAGCTCATCTGTGAATGGGTGTTTCCTTTTAAAGCGTTAAATTTGGCCCATCCTGTACGTACCATGTATCTTGCAAACAATTTTGCAACTAAATTTCTACAAGAAGAGATTGAATACATTCTATTTTTTTTTCCAAATAGTTTGAAGTTTAATAATCGATTCCAACAAATCTTGCACAAAAAATGAGGTAGTTAAAAATGGTCTTTAGATGCTTTTTCTATTGGAGAATGATAATGTGAACAAATGTGTTTATGTTTTACAGTTCAACATATTGTTATATGCTATCCGATATTATACAAGTAGATACGATTATTTTTAAATAATTGCCTTCTTTAGACAATGACAGATAAAACGTTTTCCTACGCAATCCTTAAGTCGTGTACAGAATTGCAAGCTCAGCGGGTCATGAGCAAATTTGCACGCGGCTATTAAAAAAAAAAAAATTCGTCCATATCTGAGAGCTGAGCGGCTTATGAGACGCTCTGAGCCGCTCAGCTCGCAGGTCTGTACGCGTCTTTAAAAGCGTCCGTATCATTAGTTCCTAATTTGGATTTTGATGTGACCAGCAACTTAAACTTCAGAGGTAAACAGAAAACTTTATTCTTGGATTACAATTCACATTTCTTGCTGACATATACATCATCTTAATTCTTCTCCGGTTGTTTAATTATGTCCTTGAAGTAGAGTTCAGCTTTTCAAGATTTTCATTTCGTATTTTTTGTTCGAATAATAACAAATCACTACTTTAAAAAGAACGATAGACAATCTCGCGGATCTACTTTAATTTTCCACTTCTTTTTAGCGTTTTGGTTTGTTGCAAAAGCGTTCGAAATTCCTTATACGTATAATGTTACTTTATACGTATAATGTCAATGAGTTAACCAAAATATTTACTTTCAAAAAGACCCCAGACAATGCAGATCTGCTAGTTTCGTTCTTTCTTGCTAAGCTTTTGAACTAATTTCACTCATCCTTGCTTATGTTTTGTATTTAATTCAGTTTTGTGCTTTGGATTGTGTGCTTGATATCAAAGTTTATCAATTTTCACTGTTAAGAAAAGAAGAATAATTTTTTCGCCACTTTGAATTTTCTTTAGTATGCCAATCAACCATCGTCTGTTGGAGTTTTTATTTGCTTCTGATAATCAGATTTGCTGTTAAAGAATTCGAAATTCGGCCACTTACTGTACCATTTATTTTCAGTGTTCTTTACTCAACTTTCGAAATTGTTTCGCTCGTCATTGTTTGTATTTTTTCAACATTTATGATTATTTAGATACACTACATAGATGATTATGCTTCAGTATGTTATTACCAGGGAAAAGAATTTGGCTCACGTAGTGTTAAACATTTTTTTAAACCGAATGTACTACTTACTACTTACTCCTTCCGATGCATTTAACTTACTATATGAGTGGGTGGGGAAAGGAATGCGAGCGTTCGCACTTCGCAAAAGTTACTCCGGACGGAGACTAATACAGTCCGAATACTGAATTTTCGTACAGGTCGCGGAACAAGTGGGCTGATTTCTTATCCCTGGTTATAACACCTCTCAAAAAAAAAAATAAATAAGTTTGAAAATGTGTCTTAAGTCACTTTATGTACTATGCACTTTCGTTTCGTATTTACCATTCTATTTGCGAATAAGACCTTGTCACTGTATCTGTATGTTTTAAATGACGAAATTATTAATTATACTTATCTGTAGCGCGGTCTATTCTTAATGCAGTACAATCCTTGCGGAGAATTCGGTGAAATAAAGATAGCTTTATTGAAAAACCATGAAATATAGAAAGGGACGTGTACTTCATGCTAAGGTTGGAAAGCACTACAGAGGATTTGTTGAAATTATACAACCAATTTTCAAACAGTTTTGAATTCTTCAATTTTTTGTATATATGTTGAGTAAGACCTCACTTCACCCTGCACATCTTGGGATAGCAAGGACATTCAGATACTGTGAATAGTTTACAATATTCCTTCATATTTCCCTAGGAGTTAATAAAAACTAAAAAATAATACGGACATACATCTCTATGCGCACAGTTCATTGTGACAAGTGTATACAACGGAGAAGTTTTTTAGTCATTTCGTTTGTAGATAAATAAAACATGTATTAAGTAGCTTGAGCAGTGGCGCTGTTTTATAGACAGCCTGTATATGTATACATAATGTGTCCTACGGATACAATTAAATTAACTTGTGCTTGCCACAGATGCTTGCTGTCAAATAGTGTATTATTATAATTATTTAAGAAAAGAACTCATTATTATTAATTAATTGCGAATCGGACGCTGTCACTGGCTAATTTAATAAGATGGTATATGCCAATTAATGTATTTAAAATATCACCATTTAAATTACGAGAAGTTGAATGTCTGCGTGAAATAACCGCAAAAAATCATTTTGCATACAGGCATAAAAAGAGTTGGTAATATATACATGTATTACTTTCTTTTTCATCCAGTATTTATTTTCAAATTTTAATGTCGTCTTTTAAAAGATATCTAATACAACGTGAAAAAATAAAAAAAGTAAAAAGATATCGCTCTTATACAGTGTGTATGTAAAAATGTTACTAATGTCTTCAAGCTCGCAAATTCGTAAAAATTAAAATAAGGGAGCGGTTTGTTGCCAATTTAATTTGTGTTTGAAAAAGAAATAATAGAATTCGGTTTTTAAGTTTTGACAGTTTTAAAATTAGTAAAAATATTGTAGGGTTTTCAAAATTATAACATGATGTACGTTAGCTAACATAAAACGAAGTTAGTTGTTGAAAGGTAAATTGTTAAAAGAAAGGTGGTACGAATTTGCATTAACGCATTTGCAATTTCAGAGTTATCCATTATGTAAAATTTAATTAATATTAAAAAAAATATATTGTTATCTAATCTATTACAGTAATTAATGCGTGTGAAAAAACCTGCGAGCTTTTTATTAAATTAATTTTTTATGATAAAATGTTCATCATTTTGAAAGTGCACCATAATTAACTAATTAATTATGAATTAATAATAGCGACATTAAATGGTTTATTCAGTGAGTTGGTTTCTGGGGAGTCACTATTACATACAAGAAAACGACATCTGTTCCGCCATACTGTTAGGCACACTACATACCTTCTGTCAAATTTGAAATTTATCATTTCCATTCCTGCAATAAAACAAAATTCAAATGGTTTTGTTTAGTTTTAAAATAAAAATATGGAGGTTTGCACTATTCGTGATAATAATCATAATCAATATAAGCAATTATCGAGAATATCATTTTATAAGTAAGTGACATAAAGGACATCCGTAGTCGGGTATCTTTAATTTCGAAATAAATACCTAACTTGTTTAAATAAACACTAATTGTAATACGATCATTTGTCTACATCTAGTTCGTATTTTTCATCAAGTTTCTAAACTAATAGCGCAATGCAATGCAAACGTAATTAAGATGAATGTCATTGGGCTTAAATTCTTGAATACCTATCCAATTGAAAACGCCACATTGGTGCTAGCAAAAGTAGTTCTGTTTTCCATTAGAGATGTTGCCATTGTGTCGTCTCTGTAGACATCTGTTGGTTTATTCTGGCTACAAATTATTCAAATTAGGTATCATTAAGATATGGTAGTTGACAATAAAATCCGGGAAAGAATGTGATATGCTACGCATGTCGAGGCATATTTCGTAAAACAGACAAGAAGTTGGTAATTTATACATGTATTACTT
The DNA here is from genome assembly GCA_036172665.1 of Prosopocoilus inquinatus. Classification (NCBI taxonomy): domain Eukaryota; kingdom Metazoa; phylum Arthropoda; class Insecta; order Coleoptera; family Lucanidae; genus Prosopocoilus; species Prosopocoilus inquinatus. Next base: position 25,636,890 of record CM069876.1, on the reverse strand, counting down.
TTTTTCATAAAACATCCAGTATTTCATTTCAAATTTTCATGTCGTATTTTAAGAAAACATCTAATATTTTAAAAGATGTTATGTTGCTGACAAAGTGTAAAAAAGTGAAATGTGAAACTGATTTCGTACATTTCGTACTTAACAAAACTTACTGTTAAAAAATGGCATGTCCCTATTTTATTATGCGTTACAGTACAACTATATAATTTCGAGAATTTCTAAAATGTGTGATTTTCAAATTAATTTCAACGCTAGGCACTTTACTTGTTCATCTTCTGGGTGGCGGACCTATGCATCTTCTATTTATAACTTCAAAGTTGGCCATAAACCATTTATATAAATAATTGCGAGTGGTGTGCTTTGACCGATCGTTGCTAATTACGTGTGAATTACGACTTACCCGCGACTTGCGGCTTAATGTTGCAAAATGTGCGCTTAGCGACTCAACCCTTGTCTAATCCGGCGTGAATACAGCCAGTTAACTGACACAATGCACCACTTACTAAACGATTTAATAAATATAACCTGACACCCTAATCATGTGCGGACGTTCAATGTAACGCTAAATTCTGTATACACACATAGAGTGTTCGAATACTAAACAGTTCGACTGGGTAGAAAATATGGTCTGATAATATTATGGCTGGGGGCATTTATAATCTGTAAAATGTGGCAGACCATTCATTGTATGAGGATTACAATACAATTGTATTATATGCAAAAAAATTGAGCGGTCTTCGTTTAAGACTAGGTATATTTTTTATTCAATTGCTGTTTTCTTTTATAAACTAGCTTTCAGGCACTTAAATTAATACGAAAGTCGATAAGAATAATACTAAGTTTCTCGAATAATGTCAACACAGGCAAACGAACTTTTATGAATTTAAGTTAAAAATGAAGCTGTAATGAACTTTGGGTAAGATCTTTTGCCCCTAAGGCTCGGACTTTAACTACCTTGTAACTTTATCTGCTTTGTAAGATCCTTAGAAATCATTATCTATACAATTGTCTCCTAAGATTCTATGGGGCAGGCAAATTTAAAAGGAGATAAAAAGACCGCACCTAATTTCTGGTACCTTATTCATATCGAGGGCTAAATGTTATTAAGTTAACCTAAACCGTTTCCCTCGAACTAAACAAAATCCTGTCACCATGGCATCAAACAATAACTTATTAGAAATGTCACTGTGAACTTCAAGAAATAGAAGCATTGCTACGTAAAAAAGTTCAAAGGAAGCATGTTGATCGGAATTATGAAAAAAATAGTGTATCGCGTCATCACTGCCTGTTTCGAACGGTTTAAAAAGAAGGCGCAAGAGTGGTTTAATTTGTGCTCGTTTTGAAGAGATGCAGATTTTCTTTATATAAAGTCTCAGCTTAGAGTTAATAACAACTTCGACTTCAGCTTCTGATCGACTTTCTACTCTTTAAAATTTTAAAAATTTTGTTGCAAATCGTTTTTGAATGTAATGGATCCTTCGAGCATCCTCTGTACGGCTGTTTCAGCACTAATTGCAGCTTCATCAGCAGAAGCGTAGTTTGCGAGTTCCACTGCAAACCAAAACGACTTGCCCAAGGATATTCGCAAATGCGATATAATGGTAATGAATAGTTTAAAAAGCGATACCCTACGATCGCTTCTTGACCTGACATTGCATTACGCTTGACAAATTGTAGCCAGTTTGCTACATAATAAATGCATCATGCCTTACAAGGCGGTTATGCTTGCTCTCAAGACATAATGAAATTTTTTTTAAATTTTGTTGCAAATCACTTTTGATTGCAGTGGATCCCTCGAGCATCGTCTGTAGGGCTGTTTCAGCCCTACTTGGGGCTTCATCAGCAGAAGTGTAGCTTGAAAGTGCAAACCTAAAAAAGAAGCAATCGTGGGGTGTCGCTATTTAAGCGTATTAATTATACAATTATTATATTATACCTAGAGTCTGTAAGCATTTTTATTATAGAGCTTGTAAACGTATGCATTGTAGTAGGATTCCACTACTGACGTTTTAAATTTGTTTAAAAATTTAGCATGATCGCCTCTGTATTCTTCAAAACTTTCATAAAATCATGGAGGTCAGATTCGAGCTAAAAGAAGGCTCGTGTATATAAGCTTCTGTATCGTGTAACCTATAATCACCTTCATTTTCTTTTATATTCCTAGCCATCTTTAGGTTTTTCGGTTGTTTTTTTAAATTTATTTTAATATAAGGAGATTTCTGCATCAGATTTGTCATTTATTCTTCAAAATTTTGAAATGGTCAGGTAGGTGGGATCTGAGTTGTGAAGCGTTCTGAAAGTCCATGCTCGTAAGTATGTTCATTCTTCTCGTAGTTCCTGTATCTTCTTTGTAGAATTTGTAAACATGCTCATCATCAAGGTTGTAAGTAGGCATGCGTATTGTAAAGTTATCTTTAATCTTCATTGTAGGGTTTATAAACGTCTTCATTAGAGAGGGGTCCAGTATTATCATTTTCAGCTTTTTCAATTATTTTAAGTTGTTGAATTTCTTTTAAGTTTTGACATTTAAAAACACTTTTTATTTCGTATTTTAAATTATTGAATTACAAATGATAATCCTTGGAAACAAAAGATTACCATAATGTTAGTGAATATATCATGTTTCTTAGTGTGAAGTATTGCAGTATGCATCTCTTTCTATTTTTCATGGTTTTTCAATAAAGCTATCTTTATTTCTCCGAATTTTCCGTAAGGCCTGTATTCGAGCCAATATAAGAACCGAAATACAGATTATGTTTCCAAATATGTATATTTATTCACCGGCAATCACATGCACAAAGTTTGAGTAGTTGACGTGTTTCGGAACTTATCCCATATACAGAACTAAAAAGTTAAAAATATTTTATGAAATGATAGCTAAAAGGTGATTACAAAATGTAATTAAGTCGAATCCGCAAGCGCAACCATTTCTAAAGTAAAGTCGGCGACTAACAGAACGACAACTTAAAGTAAGGCTTAATGCCAACCTAAGTTAATTGAAAAAGTAAAAGTTTTTCAAAACATTTCTACGCAGATAAAAATTGTATGTAATGTAATATAAGTAATGTGATGTAGTTTTATTGTTACAATTAACGCAAAAGTGTTTTACAACAGTCCAGAAACATTAGGAAGCAACTCATTATGTGATTCAGTAGTTAGTTATTACCAATCTTATGATAGTTGTATGGATATTCACGGTCACTTTGTCTCCTGAATACAACGCGCACGCTCGCCGCTAGTTCATGAGCGCGATGAATACGCGGTTACAAACGCGAAGTATGCGACTGGAATACCGCCTACCTAATGTGCCACTTATGAGAATGACATTGAGTTCCATACTTTTATCCGATACTTGGTTATTACAGTAGTTAAGGAGTAAGTAGTTTAAAGTGTCTATGGAAGAGGACACTTTCATCTACTGTAATAAAATCTATTCTTTTATTTCTGCAAAATAACTTTTAAATGAAGAAAGATTTCACTTTTACGTCGTTAACATTAAATTAATATTATCTGCTTGTTAAAATGGTTCCGTAACGGTAGACATGTAACAGATTTTAGTTTCTGAATAGTTCTTGCTCGTGAGAGTTGCAGAGGATATGAAACAAATAAAAAAGCTTTTTAAAGACCAGCTAAAAGAGTGATTTATTGACTTATCTGATGTTTCGCAAATATAATTATTTGCTTTATCAAAAGTGAATAACGGAAATACAAACAATTTAGATTTTAGTAATAGTAAATACATATTATTTCAATAACAAAACTCTGTTAAAAAAGTGTTTTCTTTAATGTTACTTCAAGTCTGCTAAAAGGTGATTGGAACTGACAATTCTACTTTATATTATATATGACATTCGGACTTCATTTGTCACAACAGCTTAATTAATAAGACGTTTGATTAGTGTTCGAGAGGACTCGAGTCTCGATTGCGGTGATATTTTTCTGAAAAAATATTTTATATCTATATTTTGGAGTTACTTTTATTGCTTGAAATTTTAACATCACCGTGTGTAACTACTTTTACTTAATACGTTTTTTGTACTTTTGGATAAGTTCGTTTCTGAATCTTTATAATTAAGTTGATCTTCAGCTTTGAATTTGGTTATATTATTTACTCATATTTGCTTTGCTTTTTTACATTATAAATGACAATACTTCAATATAGAACTTTTACTTTTTCAGTTAATTTATGTTGGCGTTGCGCCATTGTCATTGTATTATTCAACGATTTTAGACTGTGCTTGCGGATTCGGCGGATTGTTAAAAAAAAAGAGGTTGAGGTAAACCTTCTTGTTTGAAAATCAGCAGTCATTAAAATTTTTAATTATTACAATTCACTAGAAATAAGTAATCAATCACTGAACTGCACATTTAGATGTACGATAGCGGACAATAAAATTCGGTTCCGTTGCTCTTTAATGATGAAGATTTTGTTAAGTATTAAATGTTTATGAAATCTGACATTTTGCTTTCTTAGGGTTTGTAACAAACTTACTTTATCAAATTGTCTCAAAATAATAAGCATGATATGTCCTATGCTTGTCCTGATTTTATTGTCGGCTACCATACGTGTGAAAATGTTTTTTTTTTTTTTTTGCCTAGGAATTGAATCGCAGATGTATTTTGTAATGGTTATTCAAGCCACAAGTGATGTGAGTGCATCTTCTCTTTTAGAAGTTACATGCTTATAAAAACTAGTTTCTCGGCGGTAGACGTTTAATAAAAAAAGATTTCTCAATTGCTGCAGTGTAGATTATCATCCAATGACAAGAAATTGTTGGAGGTTTAAGTAAATAACTGATCGTAGTTATCAATGGACTTTTATAACGTTAGTATGTGTTTCGGGACGGGGTAGAGAGAGTAAAAGGCCATGAGACGGTGCGTGTTGGCATCTATTAAGTATTCGATATGAAACGGCTGCGAGTCCGAGGTATTCGTTAATGTTATAAAAACCGCATGATTCTTGATACATGAGCACTGCCCGCCAATTAATTAATGCAGTACTAATGGTTTTTTGATGCCTTTTTAACTTCAATTTAGATACTTTATTTTCAGTAAAAAGAGAACACTGTAGAATCCGTACTTTGTATAATGTGAAGACAGCCATTCTATCGGCTGCATCGTGAATAGTATGACATCCTCATACTAATTACTAAAGCATGCAGGTATCCGTACTAATGAGTATGTGGTCGTGTGAGTTATCGCTGCGTTTTGCTTACATTGTTTTCAATCATGGTAGGACCTATTCATTGTTGAAGTTTGATAAGGCAGCAAGCGTAGTAAATGTTTTATTGCCTGTAGTACTAACAACTAAATGTGTTCATTCTGGGAATGTAGTATTTAGTGACAGACTAAATTCAAATACAGTTTCACTTACTGTTGGTTATTTGTCTTTATAATTTCAACTGAATTTTAAAGTTACCTCCTCAAAAATAATGGTATTTCTTAAGATTGGGTGCTCTGTTTTTAAAAAGGAAATCACGAACAATTGTTCAAAGTTCAATTCTTATTAATTTCTGATTAATTCCCGCAAAAAAATTGGTCAACATCCACAACGGATATACATTTAAGTAAGGAATAGAAAATGGAATTGTGTTTTTTTAGTAAATCTGAATGAGAATTATTCGTAAAGCGTTCATCAGTGAACGACTTCATATACTCCTCTCCGTTTTCAATTCTATGCAATCTAGCAGGTGTTACGTTAAAGCGAATGTTCCATTGGAAACAGGGGATGGAACTCTGTATTTAATTTGTCACTAAACCTCATCTTTAGATTAAAGTTAGCGGTAAGTGGCGATTGATATTAGTTGCAGAATTTCATCCTAGATTCTTTATTTGTTCGTAATATATTTACTTTACCTCATTAAATAAATATTTTAGACGATCATCGTGATCTAAAACTAAAATAGTAAAGGAGACTGTGGTTTAAGAGATAATTGAAATTAACCTCCGCCCACAATAATTTTTTTTGTGACTAGATAAATCTAAAGACAAAAATCCATAAAATTAGTGACTTAAAGCTTAATTTTAAGATTAAAATAAATATTCGCTGTTTCTATGAGGAAGATAGTCCTCCGAGTCAAAACAATTTCAGAGTACCAAAATGGACAGAAAGTAATTCCAAAACCTAAAATTAAGAAAACTAGTATTTTTAAAAAGAGAGAACAAGTTATCCTAGAATTGCTAACAAGAATGAGAGTACGTAGCACCTATTGTACATTACGCCATTTATAAAGCGTTGTTAATCCATCACAGTGTCCAAACTGTAGTAACTATATTAGATTACAACATTCCATCGAATATATATACGAATATTAAAAATATTTTATGAAGCTTGTTTAGCTAAGAAGTACACAGGTATTAAGGAAGTCTTGTAATTTGTTAGAAATAGCGAGTTTATAAAATTTAAATTAAAAAAGCCCTAAACATAAAACTATACGAACGTCAGTTATCTACCTTGTAAACTGCCTGTTTATGTGTGCCTCAGTGGTTTACTATCCAATCTCATTCACCTACGATTTATGCAACGAACTGCTGGGAAACGTATTGAAATCAATTTATTGGTGTTGGACAAATTTGTCAAATTTTGTACTGAAACTTGTCAAAGACAGATGTACTGTTACAATTTAATCAAACCACACCAACTTCATGAAGACTATTTCTATCTTCTATCAAACATTAGTGATTACTGATTTCATTTTAGAAAAACTGGTTCATTTATCCTCTCACATTAACCTACCTATAAAATCGGGACCCGTTGATCTCTTATTCCCGGTTTCACCGACTGTGAATAATTAGTTATTCAAACATTAAATTTATTTATCAGTTAGAATGTGCCAGAAGGTTATTCTGTTCAAAGACTATAAACGTCAGATAAATTTATTCGTAAAATAACTAGTCATAGTTGGTGAACTTGGGCATTAGTAGTGCTACAGTACTAGTTTATTTTATAGGAGTAACATATTTATCCAGTTGCTCCGACATCGATAAAAGTTAATCATGAATTAAAACAAGGAAAATCTTGTGTTCAAACTAGGATTAGTTTCAACACAAGATTTTCCTTGCTTTAATGCTTTCAACCTGTATTACAATGCATTTTCTAGGATGGATAATATTTTATTGCAAAAAACTCGAGAATGTTTTATCCATATCTACTAAGTAATTTACAATATATTTATAGCTTTGCAGAGATTTCGGACTTTGTAAACCAAATTAACAAGATCGCCAAAAGTACAGCAAACGTACTCTGACTTCATGTCGGAGTATTTATGGCAAGTGTCTAAGGTGGAAAAAGCACACCAAATAAGCAAAGAAGTCCAGTAATACCTTCAGAGGAAAATAATTCTGACCAATTATTCCGCGAATAATATGAAAACCTAGTATTCGGACTGTATTAGCCTGACTATAATTATCTTTGCGAAATGAGAATGCTCGCATTGCACTCCCTCTCTTCCTACTCAGTAACAATTCGATGCATCGGAGCCCCGGAAAGGTGACAGAATCAAGTAGTATATTCGGCGAAAGAACCATCCAATACTAAGTGGCCTGAATTCTTTTCCCTGTTGATTATCTAATCTATTAATCAGTGCTCTCAAGGTTCTTTTGTACAATGGATAAATAAACAAATAAAAATCGGGTTAGGTAGGCTATGACCGAGAATTTATTCGCTGTATGCTTGTCGCTTTTGAGTTCAACTGCGAAGCTGTCAAATGTACCGTCAAAATTTGCTGTTGAATAGTCACGTTTTCCTTTACTTTTTCTTAATTATTTTTTTATAAATGACAACATGTTAATTTTCAGGAGCCTATTTTAAAGTTATGTTTACATTTAGCTTGACATTGAAATAACATTTAACGAATTACCATGTGGGGGTTTATGTCTTTGCTAAAAGTTCGAACTTATTTAAGACGTACAGACCTTGTTTGCGAATTTTTCCACAGCCTGCTTGACCACTTTTTTATTTAGACGCTCGTTATGTATACCACAGTTTCAAACTTTTCTTGAAACATTAGATAAAGTAGGTTCTGAAGCAAAGGCAAAAATCGTAATCTCAGAAGGAGTTCCTCGTGGAAGTGTCTTGGGACCAATATTTTGCCTCAAGAGGAGAGATAACTGTAGTTGGATTTGTGATGATTTAACAAAAATATAACACACAAGGACAACTGCACTTAACAATGTAAAGATAGAGATGATACAATACCTCCTATTTCACATTTTTTTTTAGCAAAATCCAGATGATACCAATTTGAAGGGCTTAGTAAAAAGTCAATTTAACTAACACTTCACTTACTGTCTTAATGTCTTAAATATTTGAATTAGTGAGATTCAAATTTACTAAAATTAAGATTTACTTGTATGAATTGTTTTGCGACGCTTGTTCACTTGCATGTATTGTACTTTATGTACCTTCTTAATTGTATGATATTTCAACTCACACTTTCTTTGAGATTTAAATTTACTTGTACATCTTTGTAACTCCTTTGTTGACTTGTCTCTGCAATTACTTGTTTATTCAGTAGACCAATAAACACTATTACTATTACTTTTAATAAATCTTACTAATAGTTGTAAAACAAAGTTCATAACATAATATAAAATGATCGTGAAACGTACAGTTTTTTTGTCTCTCCTGTAAAATCTAATTCCATGTAGATTGAAGATAATATTATCACATTATCGAGGATATATTATGAAACTAAATAAATTTTACAAAAAATAATTATTATCAATAGCAGAAAGTTTAAATTTAAAAGTAATCTTGGAAAAGGTAAACATTAAGACAGTAAAGAAAACTATATTAAATAATTGCGTTGGTTGAACAAGGTAGAAATTATCAGGTATTTAATAAATCTTCCTCTCTTAAGTAAATACTAAGATCCGTGTAACTGAGTCGAATCCAGCAGCAAATATAATGCTCTTTTTCCAGATAAAATATTAAGGACCATATCAAGTGACAAAGTCGTTTTCAGAATTCAGAAGGCTCTACCACAAAGTACAACATCTGCATGTTATTAAGATAAGAGTAAATTTAGCGTTAGAACAACTGTGACGGATGACACTTTTGTCCCATGAAGGTTCATTGATCTGACCCTTCTCTGTCGCTTTTGTTACAAATTTTATACTAAAGTTGTGTCATACGGGCTTTAGTAGTTCATAAAATTTCAAACACCAGTATGTTGACAGTTACTTACAGCTAAGATAGGATTTCTGAGAATGATTTTTAATTATATCACTTGATATTTGGTGTTTCGGAGTTTTTCTAGGATATAGTGTCTATCACAGATGAGATTAAAAAATGTCTTCACATATGGGAGAGAAGGCGAGAGGCTTTCAATTCCAAAAATATGGAATTATTCAACTCTTAGATAATGAAGGTGTGGTAAGTTTGAGTATACAAGACTTTAGAGTTAGTGACGTGTTAGTGAAAACCAGAGTATGTTATTACATCAATGTCCAAGGAACACTATTAGTTATTATCAGAGAAACTATATTTTATGCGTATGTCTGGAAAACTAATTTAGCGTACGGCTGTATATTCGCTGCTCTTCGTTTGAACTCAGGGCAAAGTTCTAAGGCTTAAAGTCCTTTGTTATTATAAAAGCTGCTTTCTTTCGCTTTTAAGAATCGTTGGATTGAATCACAGTTATTTACAGATGAACTGTCAGTTAATAATTCAAATTTGAGCATCCAGATTTAAATTACTCGATTCATGATTTAAACTTTTAAGCGAAAAAAGTAGCTAATATGAAGAAACGTAAAGGAAGGATGTTACTCAAAGATCTTGAATTTAATGATGTTGACAGATATTATTAAAAGTAATGAAAAAATTGAAAAGAAATGCGTTTAAGGAAAAAAATATCTTCAGGAGGGTCAATTTTGTAAACCAAATCAATCCAATCGAGAAAATGATTAGGAAGTCGAAGAAAATGAATCAATTTTATTTATTTATTAAAAACCATTAAAAGTGCGCAGTTTTAAACTTGTTACTTGCGTACTTCTACGATAAGACAATAAATGAAATTTGTATAAAACAGAGCATTTATTTTCTCATTCAGTGAAACGTGTATGTGTTAATGTAGAGCCGCAGATGTTCTTAATTGTTACAGGACGAATAAAAGCAAAAGGCAGAGCCTCAAAACATTATCTAAAATAAATTGTCACTCTGGCAAATAATTTTTAAACTCTTGACACGTAGCCAAAGTAATGATACCAATTAAATAACTATAATACGAGGTCTGGTAGGAATAATCTAATAGGACAAATTTCATGGATCGTTTATTCGCGGAGACATTAAGAAACAACAAATAACTTTTACGGCTTGGTGAACTTAACGGTGGGTCTTCAATAACCGGCCAGATTTTACACTTGGAATTTGCACGAGTGAGACAGCTGGTCGGGGCGCATTTGGCGAAGAGACTGTTCTGATACGTGTAATTTTATTGTCTGGAGATGTTCTTGTATGTACAGTGTGGAAATGTGGCCGCAGTCGAGTTATCGAAGTCTCAGGCGTCAGTGCGAGTACGACCACATATCACCTGTCATATTAAACTGAAATTAGAACGGACCGAATAAGATTGTTATTATTAACAGGTGTTCCAGCAAAATAGCATAAAATTAATGCAAGCATGCTTAACGTGATCGTGGAGAGTGCTAATTTAATTCAACGTTTTTTTTTCAAGCTAATTGCCGCCATACAAGGTCACCGCTTGTAAATTTGACGTTTTCTGTAAATTGTGCAGCGAGTAATTGTGTAACTCCTACGCGATAATTCTAGTTGATGAATGGCCTCGTTCATTATGGAGTTCATCCGTTTTCTCGGACTTCGCTATTTATAAAAGAGAGTCAAATATTTAGTGTAAACAAAACTCGAAATATTGTGAAACTTCGTACTCTGTTTAAACAACTTTTACAAATTTTATATCATCAGTACAATTGCATAGATTATACAAGGAGATTCAGGCAACCCTTTCATTAAAAGTTTACGGACTTCTTCTTTGAATTTCTGTTTCATATTTTGCAGTTATAAGTTAACGATATGGATCTATCAAAATGTAATATTTTCAAATTTCGGACACTTCCGCTTATATCGGAAGTTGCTGTCAACTTTCTTATTTTAAATGGAATACCCCATTTTTTAATGCTTTTTTGAAATCTTCATAACATTCTAAAAATATTTTGTGCAACATATGATACAAGAGAAATTAACCGTTTCCGAGATGTTTTCATTCTTTAAAAATAACTCAGACTTGCAGAATCTTGGTTATGATACTGCCATCTTTGTGCATCAAAAACCATGATGCCCATTTTTGGCCTTAGTAGGCTACAGTAAGATTATTTCAGATCATATCCAGTTTTGCACTTGATTGTTTACAGGCTGGTTGAAAAGTAACTTCTATTCGAACTAATTTCAACTGTCGAGAACTCATGTTTTTTAAATGGAACGCCTAGTATATTTTTATACCATGTGACTCAGGATTAAATGTTCTAGCATTCCTTATACCTATCTCTTATAGTTCACTCGTTATCGATGGTTTTTTTTTAGCACATAATTTTTTTCCAATTTTCGGTATTATTTTTAAATAGTGGGCTATGAAAACTAGAGGAATTATAATTTTTGAAATGATCCGTTTAGTAGGAATAAAAAAAATATTTTAATCGCTACGAAGAACCAAAAAATGAATAATCAAACACAGACATATTAAATGTATTTGATGATAAAAAAAATCGACAATTCAAGAAGTTAATAAAAAAAGTTGTTATATCAAAGAAAATGCGTTATTACTTAGATACAGTAGAAAGTTATTACTAATAAATAATAGACGAGGACAACTTAGAACCAATATTATAACCAACAATTTGTGTATTATTTTTAATATTCCTGATTTATTTATTAGTTTTCATAAAATTTTGTATTGTAAGTGTAAATGTCTTCTTGTAAATGTGTAAATAGTCATACCAAGAATTCTAATACATGCGGCATATGTAAACAAAAAGTTCAGATGATAGATGTGTATTTAAAAATTATTTGTCGATTTTTAAAATGAAATTGAGACTATAGTCAGAATTAATTTAAAAAACCTCAGTTTGTTTAATTTTCATAGCACACCATTCAGGAATAATACTGAAAAGTGAAAAAAATGATGTGTCAAAGAGAAAATCATGAATAGAAAGAAAAAGGTAAGAGATGGGTATAGGGAATGCTAATACAGTTCGAAAGAACATTTAATTCTGATTCTTATGGTATAAAAAATACTGGGTGTTCTATTTAAAAAACATGACTTTTCGACAGTTGAAATCAGTTCGAATAGAAGTTACTTTTCAACCAGCCCGCAAAGGATTTTGTGTATAAGGTATGACCTCAAAGCTTATGAGCATAGCCTACTACAGGCTAAGAATTGAAATTAAGGCTTTTGTTACATAAAGATGGCAGCATCATAAACAAGGTACTGCAACTTTGAACTTTTTTTAAAAAATGGAAATATCTCTAAAACGGCTAATTTTTCTTGTATCACAAGTTACACAAAATCTTTTTAGAATTTCATGAAGATTTCAGAAATGCTATAAAAAATGGGGTATTCCATTTAAAGTAAGAAAGTTGACAGCAACTTCCGGTACAAGCGGAAGTGTCCGAGAATTGGAAATATTATATTTTAATAGATCGTTATCGCTAACTTATAACCGCAAAATATGATATAGAAATTCAAAGAGGTCCGTAAACTTTTAATGAATGGGTTGCCTGAATCTTCTCTCTGTATAGCTCTTAAACATTATTTGAGGCACATAGAATTAAAACCTATACCTATAAATCATTCATACAGGCTCAAAAAAATCACCACTCCCTAAAAATTATACGAGGAGTGTAGATGTAAATCAATTATTTTTAATCTCTAAATTGATTTCTAAATTGATTCAGTTCAGGTCCACAATTGTAAAACCAACACTGTTCGCTGATATTGTTAGCACCACATTGAATTTTATTAACATTTCTGCAAATATTTGCGCTCTAATAATAGTGCTCCATCCGCTGGCGGTAAACTTGAAAAAGAAATACTGCTATACAAGTGAGAACAAGTGTGTATGTGTGGAGCCGGTATAATAAAATGTCTAAAACCACAATTTTGTCATAGTTTGTAATATATTGAATAAATGTAAAACATATTATATTTAGCATTAGTAAATATTAAAATGCACGTTTCATTAATTATTTTAAGTTACTGTTACAATACTGAATATTTACATCAGAAAAATGTTTTCATCGTTTAATAAATTAAATAAATGATTATTCCTAAAGCTCATTTTTATAGCAAAAGTAGAGTTTCACAAATTTGCAGTAAAAGTTCTGATAATAATAATAATTTGTAATAATTTTTTCCCTTTCAATTTTTCTTATTATACAGTGTCTTTCAAAAAGTGTGCTACAAATGAAACTCTTTTTAATTATCCATTTTTATATAAATTTATTGAAGTAGAACGTTGCTGCATCTCTTAAGATCAAGTTGGGGAATGTCAGATGAACTTTATCTTAAGCGATATACAGCGTGGTCGCTTAGAAATGAATCCGCTTAAGAACAAACTGCTCTTATTTAACCAGATACAGGAAAATATTATAAGAATAAGTCGTTCAGAATTAAGAGTTATAGCTAGATGAAATTACGGCCTCTTATCTCAAAAATAAAAAACGATTACAATCTATTGTGAACCACTTTTTATACACACTATATTAGGAAATACTGATGGGATTAATAAAATAATATAAAATAAAATAACATAATAAAAAATAATATGAGTAGGAAATCACGAGATTCGTTCTTATTTTTCAATTACTTCATTTGGTTCTGAGTGATTATTTAAAAAGCACAAAATTTCTGAACTGATTGAAATTATCACTCGGAAATAAATGAAATAATTGAGAAATAAAAACGAATTTCGGATTTTCCTATTCGTATTATGTTAAGGGACATTTTAATCCCACCAGTATTTCCTAATGAAACGTGTATACACAGTAGTTATACTGGCTATAAATTTTAATTTTGAATAATTTATACTTATGACATTTCCCTGTATATTGTGAAATAAGAACACTTTACTATTAAGCGGCATTCATTTCTCGGTGTCCACGCTGTATGCTGCTCGAGATAAATTCAGGTTTTTCCTGAATACATTTTTATAAAAATCGATAATAAAAAGAAATCCCATTTGTAGCACACTTTTTGAGAGATGCTGTTATGGGAGTAGAGTATTTCTTGCATAACTGTAAAAGGAAATGTAATAAACGGCACAATTTTCTTTTAGAAATGCCCAGTATCTAACAAGTACAAATACACTGAAAGAACGGAAAAAAATACGGACTGCAGCTAGCAAAGAACTTAATACAAAGTATTTCCAGTAAATTTTACAGTTTTTCTAAATTTTTCTCTTCCAAAATTATCTCATTTTATGGTAATTTCAAATCATAATCAATATTATTGGAATATTTACATTTAGTAGTTTCCAAATATGTAATAAATTGCATCAGTAACTAATAATTCTCTTCAGGTTCGTGAAAGAAAGCCATGTTACATGTTTTCTGTTCATCCAACTTTTTTCAATACACTCACCTCAATGCCATTTGCATGTTGTGGAATGCTAATTATTTATTATTAACGCTATAAACACAGAAATTAACGAGATGAATATTTTAGATGCTGTAAGTAAAAGTCTTACAAAATTTAGTAGTCTGTGTATTTTCAATTTAAAGCTTTATACCCTTAACAATAAACGTTATTATTCGTTTAAGCAATAGCTTAGCGTAAATTGGCAAAATAATCTAAAGCTGGCTTGTCTAAGTGGTTGGTTCCAAGCAAAAATGATTCAGTGAAAAAATGTGAAGTTATTATTTATTCCTGCAATGAAGTGCTCCTTATCCATTGGAATGTATCACATGTAGCCGTAATGAATTTTTCTCAAAAATTTTTAATGCTTATTTTATTTATAAAGCATATTTTCTTAACTTTTAGACAAAGAATTTAATCGGGCCTTGCAATTTGAAATTATGGTTGCCCTTTTACCGTGACGTCACTGTTGGAAATATTTTTTTGCCAAAGGCCTGGAACATTTAGATGGTAATGTCAATATTTTCTAGTACAACTTATACGAAAACTTATCAAAATTTGTAAACAATAGAGAAACTATTTTTTTACCACAACTTTTTGCTAATTTATATTAACGAATTATTTTTTGTAATTGTACTTAGTACAAAACAATTTTCTTATCACAACTTTTTAGTAATTTATATTAACGAATTATTTACTAATATTACTAGTTTTAAAATTAATAACTCGTAGTTAATAAACAATCGCTTTCCAATCGCGGTTGACCAAAATAATTTTTGTTGTCTCGGTAGATTCAAAGCAAATCAGGGCCCAGAAGAGTTAACCTGATATTAACTCTCTGTTTACAGTGAATTTACATTTGCCGGTGTATTGTATATTGGGAAATGTCCAAAATTAAACCAAGTTTGTTTGAAAAAGCAAATATTTTGCCAGCACATGATATGGTGCGACGGTAACCGCTCCTGCCAAGAAATACAATGTGTCTAAATCAACAATTGAACAATTAAAAATAAAATATCTAAAATGTATGTACATTTTGAGTACATGTGTTGGAATGAAGTACATCAGTTTTTGTGTATTCACAGAATCAAAACTTTGCTGCATAAACAGTTTCCGAAACAGATTATATCCGTTAACTTGTTTCTAATAAAATTCAAGGTTTCATTTTTTTAGTAGATATATCTAGAAATCATAAGTATAAAATATTTCTAGAAAAAACAATCTTATTTTTTTGTTTATTAATTTGTCATTATTATTTATTAGTGTGAGATAAAAAATTGAAAAGTTTCACGGAAAACTATCCGAAAGGATATTAGTTTAATAAAATCAAAGGACACTTCAGTGAAATACATTATGCTAAATTTGTTTTCTTGTTTTCTCAATGTACTTAGTTTATCCAACTTCTCCCAAAATATATAATTTTACTCGAAATTTGGAACGAAGTATAAATCCCTTTCACTTGAAATTGCCATAGTATACTGCCTCCAAGGGCTTAGAGTTATTTTGTATACAATGTGCAGAATGTGTGAAGTTGATTGTTTAAGTTGTATAAAGTGGTTGGCTAAATACATATTTATAATCTGCTTTGCAGCTGCAGATAAAATAATGTGCAGATTATACAATATACTCTTAATTATATGGTGTAAAATCTGCTAACCAGTTTAATTTTATAAATCCTTATTTGGATTTTAACACTTGCCGGTTTTTAAATGCACAACAGCCGAATTACCTTCCCGGTGCATTTCCTGTTTAGATATTCGAACATTTTATATCTCATAATATTAACATTAAATATTTTTATTATATAAGTGTGAAAGAGTATTAAAAACTCCGATATAAATCACGATTTTATTAGACAGGTGTGAGCTATGATTTGATAAAACTGGTAGCGAGCAGCGACCAGAAACCATGTAACAACCACAATTTATACGTTGTGGACGGTGGGTTTGAGCACGGACACGGGTAGTGGATTCAGCCCAGACACCTTGTTAGTATATCAAAACTACTGTCCGCGTTGTTGAATCTCTCTGCAGGAGGCAGAAATTCGTGCAGCCATCGTTCATTTACTTTAACTGTCAGCGCACAGCTATGTTAACATTTATTTACCAACAGGTATAAGTATAGTATCTAATAAAACTCCTCTTCTTAGTTTGTAAATTGTATGTATTGGTACAATTTTAATACATATATGGTGGGTTCCAAAAAAAATTGTTAATCAGCGATTAATTTAATTCTCTGATTAAGGCGAAGTTAACAATGGATTTGAAACAGCCAATTATATTGTTTCACCTAACCAATCACAGGCTTTAATCACGCTGTTAAATTAATCAGTGATTAAGTAGTTTTTGTGAAACTGGGGGTGCAAAGAAAAGTAATTGATTCTTTCGGTGTTGTATGTTTGACTTTCATTTGCCAATGCTTCGTAACGGACTAAGGTTACTTGATTATCACAAATATTTGTCAAAACATTTATGAAAGCTGGTTTTACAAAAGTAAAGTAACGCAGAATATCATTAGTAATCTTTTACTTTTATTTGCACCCGATAGTACAGATTCAGAAATAAAATATGTAGTGTAACATCGATTACAGTATCATGTTCGAATCCTATTAGAAAATCGACTAACAGAAGTGGTGAATTCAAAATAGAAATGAAGTTTTGCGTTTATTATAGTGTTTGTATTTATTTTAACTTCAAATGACAAAAAATATCCAAAAGTTGTATCTGAATTGACTCATGTGCACAAGTTGATTAGTTCGTGCAAATTCGTTTAGTAATTGAGTCAATTAATCAAATATTTATGACAGTATCATTTTTCTTTTGTTGTTCCAAATATATTTTGACCTTTTTTTTACTGAAGAAATATTATTGGTAATTCGGAGATTGTAAAAGAAAATTAAAAATATGATATCGGCATTTACTTAAAAAACTTGAGGTAAAACGAAAAAAAGGAAAGTACAATCGCGAGCATTAAATTTTGGACCTCGTTGATTGTCAAAGTGATGTATTTTATTAAAAATATTAAATTCATTCCATAATTTCGGAGAAAGGGTCACAAAAATAAAAATTCAATATATTTTTGATATTTTTGTTGTAAGAGGTAAAGTGAAACTAAAACTGAAAATGTAATGCTCGCGGCTATACATACATATTCCGAGAAAGAAGGTACTATACTGTAAAATGAAACGAAGAGACAAAATTCCACTGAATATAAAAGTTAACAATTTTTAACAACTTTTTTAATATTCCTGTATTTTTATTAAAATTCATACTGTGGTGTTCAACCTTGTAATACATTCCAGACATTTTACCTCTTAAGAATATTTTTGAACTATTGCTTCTCATCCTGTTTCAAATCTAATGCATACTTTATCCTGGAAAGTTGTGATAATTTTTCCCTCCGTAATAAACCATCTAATTTGCATAACATTGAAAACAAGCCAAGAAACAAGTTACTTTTTTTTTTAGTAGTAAACGGTCATGTTTTCCTGTACTGTAAGAAATGTGACTGCATATATCACTTCTGGGGAGGCAAAGTATTCCTTTATTTTTCGTAAGTGTTGTTTTAAAGAGGGAAGTTACAATTCTTTAGTGTGTGTGGTATGTGAATTCATTTTGCTAATCTATGAATCGAAACTAAAGCAAAATAACCGTTTCTTGTGCTGCTGCCATTCTGGAATGTCGTGCCAGTCTATTTGTCACTCCTTGTTGACAAATTGTGCACTTACACGTATTGGATGCTAGTATTGCTAGTACAAGTTGCACATGTACAAATGACCGATAGATGCCATCTTGGCTATTGTACTGAGATATATACCGACATCACCGGCGTTGGAGACGATACATCAGTACATTACATTGAATAGGAATCGTTTAATCTGACATGTGATCCGTAGGAATTCTAATTCGAGTTCCGTTCTTGGTTGCCAGGCGGTGTTAATTGGGTAGGTAATTAATATTGCATTAATATAATTAGGCATGGCTTGTGTTTGTATTTATGCATAGTGAGTACTCAATGAATTCATTAATTTGTTGTCATTGGTTCAAGTTCATACGTATTGTTTGTTGTTGATATCCATAACAGTTCGTGTAGTTATTCGTTTTCTGTAATGTCCTTGCGGAATATCATTCATGGTTAATGGATGTATTTCAATCTTTTGTTTGTTTTGTCTTACTTACTTTTCTTTTGTGTATGTGTAAGCGGATAAGTAAGAAGCTAACATAGGAGAAAATTTCCTATGACGAACTGCAACTATCTACTATCTGTAACATATAAGTACTACGACGCTCAACTTAAATGATACTCCTGCATGTGAACCACATTCTTAAGAACATTTAGCGTAAGGGCTACGAAAGTGTTAAATGGTATCATTTATTGTGAGCATCGTTGTACATACAACGTATAACATTTACTGCATCATTAACACCACATACTACGTATTATCTATTAAGTATAACATGCTCTGTATTGGGAATATGCATTATCTTTCTTAGCATTGTGACAATGAGAAACATTATTTGCAGTCATATTATCATCGCTGTAACTTCTCTCATGTTTTATTATTTTTCTAGGATAACTTAAAAAAGTTTGAATTACACCATTACAAAACAAAGTCTAAAGAAGAAACCTAAAATAATATAATGCAGAGACATTTATGACGAGGATGTGTAAAGTATCTGATCCCATCTCTGCGCTTGGCATCTAATTATACTTATTTATACGGGCAGTTTAATCTACTCTGTTGAAATTTTAAGATATCCGCTTTTAAAAATGCGAAGATAAATTCGCACCGGATATCCGCATACAATTTTGTCACGGTATTAGTCCCCATGTAGCAAGTTCTTTCTGTGAAATCAACGGTTTGCAGTTTATGAATTAATATTCTAAGAACGAATTCAGGAAGATTTTATGCTAGCCTGCGAGAAGGAAATAAATAAATAAAAAGTTTATGATCGCTTTAGCTACGATTATACTTTATTACTCGATAAGTTAAATTTAATTAAAGGTGAACTTTATATGAGTTATAGAAAACAAAAGTAAATAAAGTAAGCATTGTATATTCCAACAAAAAAAGTTATGGGAAAACTTGAAACTGAGAACGCAATGAGTTACTTAAAGTTAAATACAAATGCGATTTTTTTCTCACATTTGATGAAAAAAAAAAAATGTCAATATGTTTTCAATGTCTTTCAAACTACGAGCTCTTCTAAATACCACTTACAGTCTGAGCATTCCATTGCTTAAAAATAGATATGTTACATATTTACTTAATTTCAAAAGTACCAACTGATACTAATATTTTAAATGTATGATGTATGAATTGACCTGAGCGGGCGAGTGGCTCAGCGGTTGGCCTATCCGAATTTGTAAGTTGTGCCACTTGTCAGCGTGGATTCGAATCCCACTAGGGCCGTGGATGTTTGTGTTGTCTATGCTTAGACCCAGCTTTATTTACTTCTAAATTGCCTGGAATGCCAAAGGCAAAAATGAGCGGGGACAGCGCAAAGCTAAGCTACCTACGCAAGACAAGAAAAGACTTTCCTCCGAAAGTTTTTCGTAATGTACCAGAGTTGTCTTTTATTGTATACACATTATTTGTAAAATTCTTGTTTGTGCTCACAAAATAGTAATTTTGTAAGTTTTAAGGTTGCCCATACATTATTGGAATGAGGTATTCTATGTCTGTGCATATGAAAGTGAGTTATTTTTCCTTCACTCCTGGGACTCCACACTCCAACGTAATGGGAATAATAATAAATAATAATCAGACCTAAGCGCATTTTAGGCGGAAGTTTTCGTTAAATATACGAGGAATATGCTGAAGCGATCATAGTCGGAAAAAGTTCGAATCTTTAATACGTCTGCCCTGTAAAAACAAAACAACAAACCAGTCGAAGCCCGAGAAGTCTATGTGACACGCAGTAATCACTACAGTTCTGGTCGACTGGATATAAAAATTTGTTTACATAACTGAATCATTTCCAAATGGGCTCGCATTCTTTTTGCAGTGGTGGCGCTATAATTGATATGAAATGAATGTATTATGCCAATCTTTTTAAAAGTTACATTAAAGAATCATAATGTTTTCATAATTATTATTTTGAGAGAAACTATAAAGGCAATTCTGTTGCACACGTAATTTACATCAAACGATCGCTTCTGTTGCAATGAGCGCGAGGGTGAGAGTGCCTCGAGCATATAAACCGTTCAACTGCGACTTTAAAATCTACGCCGCTGCTTTGTTTATCTTTATACTGGTTTTTACCAGATATCCTAGGAATATCCGACCCTTAATAATAATGATCAGATCTTCACTTACAGTATGAGAAATACCAATCTTATGTAATTTTTGATGCTTTTCTGACTATTTTGTTGGAACTATTACTCTCACATTTGAAGAAAGCTGTGATGGTCTGTGTAAATAAAATCTAAGTCGACGTGTTCGAAGATTCGAAGTCATTATCAGTCGAAACTGTTGGGAAATCCATAAAACATATATGCCTGCGTTAAACCAGAGCAGAGTCGTTAAACTAACGCGACGTCTTGAAGTGGCAGTGGTAGTAATCCGCTGAATCATTGATCACCCGATCGGGATGTGTAAGTGCATTAAGGGTGCTGGTAAATATTTGAGTACGATTTAAGCCACCTTCTGGCTTTTTACGCATCTAATATACATGATTCGCTTTTAACACCTGTACTTTCAGACATTTAAACGTGTCGCAGCTAAAATTCAAAGCCGCACTTAGAAAATTCTCCGATATTGGAATAATTTATTTAGGATTGTACTTGGAGGAGCTTAAATATGCATTTAGCTTTAAATTGTGTTTCTGGATAGGAAATTTACAAACTTCTCCAAAATAATTACATTTTGTCTGTTTCTACTAGCATTTGTTTCAAGAAAAAAAATCATAAGGTAAGCTATGTGTATAATAATTTAAGTAATTAGCCGCTTCCCAATCACAAATTTCAAGCACCTGAGATGATCTAAACTGATCTGATCCGAACTACACTTCCAAGATTTCAATGAGAACGCTGCGTAAGTCATTTAGGTGTTGATAAATGGGTAGTCACAGAAACAGGAGCGTGATTCAAGTGCGTTCCGCACCCTGTAATTGTAACTTGATGGATCAGTTCGGAGGAGCTCTGAGTAGCTCATTGTGGCAATTGGAAAGCGGCTATTATCTCAAAGTCGAGTGGAAAGAATTGCATTTATTTTCATTAATTATTGACATCTACATGTAACTGTTTTTCTGTGATAAGCCTACCACTTACATTACATTACAGCGGAAACTATTTGGAGAATTTTTAAAACCAAATACTTGAGAAGCAGCAATGTGAAAATTTAAATAAGTTTAACATGACTTTTCAACTACAAAATTGGCAAACTCCAGGCCCAATGAATTTTTGAAGCTCTAAGAATTGTCCAGATGGAAACGTCGATTTGAACATTATCGTATGGCCTCTGTTTTACATGAAAATTCAGAAGAAGAACAAGTTTCCACGTTGGTATATTGTACGGGTGAACCAGCAGATGTGATTGTCTTCGAATTTATCTTCAAGCGAAAAAAAGCAGTGCTTTTCTGTTATAGACAGGTGCTTTCTTTTGCTTAAAAGTTTGAATCGTGTTTCGATTAGTTTGAACCTGAATTTCGTAGGTGTTGCAACAAAACACTCGACTTGAATTATTGATTGACAGTTCATTTGTAAATAACTATAATTCAATCCCAACAAATTTTAAAAATAGAAAGATTCAAAGAAAAGATTTTGAATCAAAACACGTTTGGATCACGATTTTGTGAGCGAGAGAAACCACCTATAGTATTTGAGAGTCACTCCCAAGGGTCTTTCTCAAGAGAAATATCCTATACGAACGAACAATGTTCAATCGTCGCTGTCAAAAAGAAAATGACAAGAATTTATCACGTCGGTCCATTCTCTTGCACAGTACTAATATAGTATGGAATGCTGAGGAATGAACTAATTCGAAATTGAATCGTGGCGGAGCTCCGAGATCAGAAGCGGTGCAATTGACGTCAGATTTGACATTAGAAAAAGCATCTTTAACAGCGAGACAATCGGAGCAAGTCTGTTCCAAAAACAGATGTCTGAAACTCTTCAAATTGTAAATAGAAATGCTGAAATCGATCGCATTACTGCTCAAAAGTAAAAGTTTAACGAGGTTCAACAATATAAAAATCGAACAAATACTCGTGGAGGTAATATGGATTAGACAGTCAAATGTTGTACTCGATTGCCTTTTTTGACTGACGGGACTTTTTTTGTTGAAATTTGACTTTAAAAGAAAACTCAAAGTCAGTAGACATTTATCATAAAGAATTTAGAAAACTCATTAGTGAGTTTGCGGTAGTGTGTTTTCCATTATAAAAATTTTCCTTATAAACTGTATCGTTGTTGTTATGGAAAATTATTCCGTATAACTAATTTCCGAACGCTATTTTTTAAAATAAGGGAGCCAATCAGGAAATAATCCTTACGGATTTTGTAGGCGTGCACAGCCGATTTTAGTCGGCGTAGTTACCGAACATTTTTAGGTTATAGCAAAGAAGCATGTAAAATTTTATAAAAGCTAATAAATTTATTAACGTTGTGAATAAATAAAATATTATCGATAATAATATTATTGTAAAAGATGCAAAATTATTCAGATTTTCAGTACTAACCAACTCACAAGATCAAATTAGACGAGCTATCTGTCCATCTGTCATGCTGACAATTCTTGCTCCAACGGTCACTTCCTAACCAAGAGACGCTTATAACGCAATTTATTTTTGACGATAACCGCAAACGAACTTTTCATAATATTGCATTACATTATATTATAAGCAAAAATGGCCGTATAACGTAACGGAAAAGAGTTGTCGCAAACTCATTATTGCTTGACCTGGGAGAATTTGGGTATTGTGAAGCGAGTTGGTGCCGTGATAAGCAAAATGACTTTCGACCCAGTAAAGCAATATTCCAAAGTGTTTGAATGATTAGGGAAAGTCCAAATCCCATATAAGATTCCTTTATGTGATAGAGTAGTTCCACATGCTTTAACAACTCCTGAGAGAATTCTGATCTCTATGATGAAAGAAATAAAAAAGAATTTAGACAATGGGGTCTTGATGGAAGTGATAGAAGCAATTGAAGAACTAACGAATTGGTGTTCAGGTTTGGTTTCGTTTCTAGTATACGGAGAAACCATCGAAGAGCATGACCGTCCTGTGCACGAAGTTCTTTAGCGTTTACAAACAACAGGTGTAACGTTAAATAAAGCGAAGTGTGTCTTTGGAGTTAAGAAGAGAACTTTTCTTGGTCATGTAATTGATGAAACTATAATACATATAGATGACAAGAGAACTGAAGCAATTGAAATATTTCAATTCCAAAATAAACACAATGTCGGCCAAATCATCTTAGCGTCATCACGGGTTGAATTTTGGGTTTGGGTAATGGAAATTAGCCTCTGCAAGAACGAACACCCATTTAGCAACATAATCCTGCATGTCAGATGGCTGTGAATGAATAATAAAATCTTTCCTCAGAATAAACCACGTTTGACCTAAAAAGTCGAACTTCTGGAAACGACAAGAACGTTAAAGTCAAGTACCTCAGCCATACTTTGGCTGACAGTAGCAATATCTTTGGCCGGCTGTCTAGAAAATTTTTGATAAAATTTGGCAATAAATAAGTATATTGACAGGTTAAAAATGTCTTTTGGTTTTTCACCAAGACGCAGCTTTAAGAAGGCCCTAACCTGCATTGAAAATCCTTTATTGCATTCAAATTTTAAATAGACTATTCGTATATTTTGTCTCTGTATTTCTCTCTGTAATACGGAAAAAATAACAGATAAAATAGCGACATCTTACTATCGCTTTTTGACCTGACATTGCAGTAGGATAGACAATTTGAAGCGGGATTTTCTCCTAATAAGTCCCCCATGCAAGGCGGCCTGCTTGCTGTCAAAGCATAATGAAAGTTTTTAGAAAAATTTTGTGCAAATCGTTCTTGATTGCAGTGAAAACCTCGAGCAGCCTCTGGACAGCTGTTTTGGTCTGCAGTGGGAATGTCGAGCTACGTCTCTGCTGAAGAAGCCCCAAGCAGGGCTGAAATAGCTGTCCAGAGGCTGCTCGAGGTTTTGTTTGAATATTCTCCGTTCAAAAGTGCCCGTTAATTTATTATTAAAAAAAGTGTTCTCCTGGATTACCAACGATTCTATCAGGAAAGCAGTAGGTCTGTTGGGCTATCTTTTCTGTTGTGGACAACCTTTAAGTACAGGGCGATAAAGATTTCAAGGCTTTGTAACATCAGCGCAGAATGTTGTAGTAAAAGCGAATGGTAGAATAACATTGCCTAATATCGACGTTGACTGTTTAGAAGAAGTAGCTCTTTAGAAGAGGGGGATAAAAATATTTTTTTCATTTCTTTATATAATTTTCTCCATGTAACCAATAGTGATTCAATAAAATTATTATTAATATTATTATATAACTATCAGGTCCAATTTTGATGATTTTCTGAGAAAGGTGAAAACAGCTAAGACCTGATAATGGATTTTTTTTATAGGCAGCAGGGCTCTAGAACTTAAATTAAGGAATTTTCTCGCAAAACGGAAAAGCAGCATGACTAATTAAAATTGACGAGGTTCTTTAGGATGAGGCATGTTGGTACATAGTTGCGGATAAAAATCTGGATGAAAACGTTACATATCAGAAAAAAATCTTGATCTTTCATCTTAGCAAACAATATACAGGCTGTTCCATTAAAAAAAGTATATTTTTTTCCCACTTTGTAGACCATTTTTGTTTCTTGTGATAACTCCTAAAGGTAATAGCCGTAAAGCTCGACAATTTTTGCATTTCAAGTTTTTCCCTAACTCCTAAAATAAAGTCTCTACGCGGAGTGTAAGATATAAAAAAAAAATCCTGTATATACTTGTTATTTAAATAGCCGAATTTCACTAAAGTAATTTCAAGAAGCTCAAGTATTTCATTTACGAGTCACACGTACCTACATTTATTTATTCGAATTTCATGATTCATTTACGGAAAAATGCGGTGTAAGTATGAAACGTGGAAATAAATTTGTTATTGCCTGTTTTTTACTGTCGATTCTAAGTAATAAGATGTAAAAATTAAAGTACCGAATATTAAAATTTTTTATACACCTTAAATAATGATATTAAAAATAATATTAGTAATGTTTTGAAATGATTCCGGACGTTTATTTTTACAAATTTTAAAATATTTAATATGGTTATTAATTATTGTTTCAATAAAATTTATGGGATAATCAAATTGTGTTTATATAAAAGTATGTATTTATCTTGTAAAAGTATGAATATTTTTACGAACATATTTATTTATGTGTTTCTAGGGAGCACTTTTATTTATGGAGAGTTTTTTTTTTTTAATTTGCTTCAGCTTCAATCAGTAATTTTTAAAAATAATTATGCGCGAATGGTTATCGAATCACTTCAATTTTTATTCTTATTGTAATTAGTTAAAATTGACCGTAGCTCTATTCCTTATGCCTGTTAACTACGGTGGTTTAGGTGTGTATAATGTTCCATTTAAAGCCGATGATCGTGTAGGTTATCATTATCTCGGTCATATGTCATTATTTTAATAATCAGGTCTGTAAACCCTTCCCTTCCAGCTTGTTAACCCGTCCGGACATAAATTAAAGAAATGCCCTGCACTTGAATAATTTAAACTTGTCCTCTGCATTAATTGCCGGCTGCGTCACTTAATAATGGAACAAACGTCGCATAAGTACCGCTATTATTTTCTAATGTATAATTATATTAATTACTTCGCTCTGATCAAATATTGATCCCAATTAAATTTTTATAATAAATTTATTTCTGGTGTTATTTATTCACATTAGATTTACGCCATGGGGAGTACATACGTTATTAATAGTCGTAGTTTCGAAATGAATGCCGATCACCATGGTGTAATGTGCGAATGATTGGTGATTATATACCTTGTTGTTCTTGACGCCTTTTATTCCTGTTGTTTCGAAGACGACAGAGATAGCTACTGACTTGATTATTATTAACCATATAGATGGTGTCGTAAGTAGCTACTGGATTCATCTGCGTGGGAGGCTTGGTAAGCGAGATTTACTGCTGCAATTGTTGGTGATTTATACCTGCTGCACTGTGTGCACAGAACTGTAACAGTTATAATATGACCAGAAATGCCTTACGGGGTAAAACTTTAGAATTTGAAATGCTTCCGAGTGTATTCTTAACAGCTACTCAACTTACCCCAGAAGTTCGCAACTGAGTTAGTTTAAATACAAAATGAAAAATTACTGTAAATGTGCAGGTGTTTGTTGTCCTAAACGGAATAAAAGATTGGTATGGATGAATTTGGTTTCAAGTTAGTTCAAGTTAAGTAACCAACTTAAACAATCTTCTTTGTACTTTCGTGAAACAGCTTTGTTGTTTGCCAGACGGAAGTCACGTTGTATTCTTATCTCGGACTGATCTGATCGGCACAGTAAAAAGTGACCTGTTACAAATTTGCATGAGTGTCAGTTATCACCATAGTATCTCACAAATAATTCAAGAACGTGTTACTCTCTCCCACTCAATGCGATTTTAAGGTTACTCACTGTCAAAATTTAGTTTCAAACACGCATACGACATGCTCACTAGACTTTCACGGCGTACTGCGACAACAAATAAATAAAGAATGGCTTATATGTACGCATCTTTCTTTCAATATAGACTTATCATTTTGGGTAAAAGATTTCATGCAACACTTTTTCAAGTATTTTGATTCGTTTTTGGTTGTCCGAAAATACAAAATCAAATTTGACTCTTATATCAATCGTCGAAAATAATAGGAGCATTAACTTAAGATATCAAGAGGGTTCTCTTCATATTCAAGCATAGGTTGGACTACTTTAGTCTTTTTATAGCTGCCGAAACGTAAAATGTTCTGAAAGACCTAACCTAACAATATAATATTTGATTTGCCATCAAAGCCGTCCGAGCCAGAATTAGTAGGAGGCAGAAAATTATGGCCCGTGAGATGATCATGACGCAGAAATCAATGAGTCGGATTATCAAAAAGGATTTGGGTCTTGGAGCATTCAAACGCCATACTGGACATTTGCTGATTGCAACCCTTAAAAAAAGTAGCATCGAAAAATCGAACTACTGGCAAGGTACGCAAATGACAGTTACAAGAAAATTCTATTTACCGACGAAGAAATATTCATCGTGCAGGAAAGATTTAATAAACAAAATACACGGTCATCTAAAGAAGCCTCCGAATTGGTCTCACGAGTAGTGACCATTCGGCGTCAGTTATGGTATGGAGGGGTATCTCCTATGATGGCGTCACACACATTATTTCGAGAAAGGCGTTGAAACATCGGCCATAAATCTACCAAGAGTCCGTTCTGGAAGACATCGTGAAATTTCTATATCCTATATCCTCTTCCAAAATATCCCGTGGACTTTCCAGCAAGGTTTTGCGCCAGCACATAAGGCCAAAACCACACAGACTTGGCTCCAAAACAATTTACCCGGTTTTATAAGCACATAAGGTTGGCCTTCTGGCAGTCCGGATTTAAATCCTTTGGACTATAAATTATGGTCGGTTTTGGAGGACACGGTATGCCATGAAAGGTACCCCAATATTGAATCTTTGAAGCAAGCTTTGATTCAATCTGTTGCTAATTTTCCAATTCACTCACGAGGTACGTGTTGCGATTGAAACGTAGCCGGCGTGACTTAAGGCCTATATTAAAGCCAAAGGGGGCCATTTCGAATCAGGGCAAAATTTCATAGAACATGTATTAGTAAATAAACCAATAATATTTACTCCAAAAATAGTTTTTGATTTTAATATTATCGCATAAAATGTTTGTAACAGTATTTATGTCCCTACTAGCTAATAGCTACGAATATCAGGGGCTCAAGAAATCGTAATTATTAATTAAACCTTACATATGAGGTTACGCCAATTTGAACGAAATTCAGGATTCTATCAAAGGAAGTCGTCCTGCAAAATCTGGAATAAAATAGGTAGACAAAGTCTGAGTTCCAGATTTTTTTAAGGTCTTTGATTTCAAGGATTTGAATCATTCATTGAAGATTCCAGATTTGGCACCTGACATTTTTTTTTAGTAAATTGCAAGAAAGAGTGCGAGGAATTGAAATGGGGAGTGGACAAGTCTTTCACAGACTGAAAAGAGATTTTTTTTAAATGTCTTATATTCATCACCATCCAATTGTAAGAAGTCGTTTCACCTCCTTCGCTGTTTATAAAATTCCTCTCGAATAAATTTATTTGGATTACTGATTTCATCTCATAACAAAACTCAACAAACAATGTTTTTTTTTTAATCTTTCAGTTATTTTATCAATTGGTTGTAGATCTCTACTTCAAAGCATTTTTTTTTGAAATAGTAACAATGCCTTAAATTATTCTGCTTGAGTTTCCAAAGTGTTTTTTTTTTATATATACGCAATAGTCTTAGCGGTTTCTTGCAGATTTTTCTCACGTATGGAGGGGTATGAAATATAAATAAGATGCAGAAACGTTGAAGTTTATTCGGATCTAACTTTGGTTAACAATCTAATCTTACTGATAAGTATAATATAAACATTATTTCAGAAGATGTAGATGTTATATTTAGAGATAAAGGAGATAAGATATGCTTGCGGGGCGTGCTGTACACAAATAAAAATTTATAAATACGTATATAAATATAATTTTAACAACGACGGTAAACTGCTAATTTCTTGACTCTGCCAAGAAAACCTTTTTAATAAAATAACCGTGTCGATAGAATTATTAAATCTTTTCAGAATTGTTCTGCAATGAATTTTTTTATTAATTTTTGACAAATTTTTCAAATTCTTTTAGTTCCGAATATTCTTATAGAAAGGAAGTATTTTGTTGTTTTAGTTTCTTTGACTGAAGAAAATAAAGTTTGTACATATATAATACATGTCATTTCTTTGGTCACTTTTCTATTTTTTGAATCTGGACTTCTTAAGTGTCAAGACTGTTTTAGATTGTTTATAAATAGAATAGAATTAGATATTGACGTTAATAAAATTTGCTCCTCTCTAATTATCTTAACTAAGAAAGTTAATATTCAAATTACTTCATTTTTTGTAATTTGCAGAAACATTACAACGCATCTAACGATCAAGAAATCCTGTTCCATGCGGGACTTGAACTTTTTCAAATACTTTTTTCCCTATAATATAGAAGTATAATAAAAGTTATTAAAATTTAATGATAGGCCGTCTATTACATGAATATTCTAGCAAGTGTTTAATGAGTATGTTATATGTAATTGAAGAGGGCCGGCGTTGCATTCCCCGAGCAGCCGCGTCACCGTCGTCGCTAATCTGCAGGTCTCGCAGTAGAAGGAACGACGTTGCTGCAGATCAAAGAGAATTTGCAATGCTCTAACAGCCCCTCTCCCTTGGGGATCAAATGTAGCACACATGTATATCGAGGATGTATCTTTAACGCATATTAAAAGTGATCAATAGTCGGTCAATCCGCAGCAGTGGAAGGATGCATATGCAAAAAATAAAAGCAAAAATGGGATGACATGTTTCTTTCTTTCTCGTTGAAATATTACACTAAGATTCTTAAGTAGTATTTCTTTATTTGTACACACGGCTCAATGGTAATTGCCCATGGCAATTACATGCTTCAATTAATGACTCATGCTTGTCCAGTTATATCATTTAATATTTAATGTATTAATTTACTCATTCATTCAGTAATAATAAGAGAAAAATTGCGCTACCATTATCTTTTATAGTGGTAACTTTCAAGTAGTACATCCAGAAGCCAAAAAAAAAAATACTACAATGAGAGCTCCTTTCTTTTTGATTTAGAATGAAAGAGAAATTCTTCCTGACTTTGTTTCTTTTCTATTTCTTGTATCTAAACAGATTTAAGTATTTAAAATTAAAATGTCTACAAAACTTTCTGGTGTATCATCCGTACCATACAAGTAACAGATAATCCAGGAAATGACAAACTAGGAGATGGCTTTTTCAATATACAGAAAAAATATTTTTGTTAAACGTTTTCGTAAGCTAATTATACAGATCGTGTCACGTGTCAACTGTATATTAATTAAAATAGGAGTATAATGTAAAATTGGTTCTATTTCAAGGTATGGCCTCTCTTAAACGATTTTTAGCATTGATTGTCTTTGAAAATAATAAAACATTTAGGAAAATCGAATTTAATACAACTTAAATAAGATTGTAGTTATAGTATCATATGTAAATGGTCAAGTGCAATAAAACGGTTTACGCTATTGTTACAACAAAAGAACATACAGTATTGCCTTTGTCATTAA
Organism: Prosopocoilus inquinatus; assembly: GCA_036172665.1. Classification (NCBI taxonomy): domain Eukaryota; kingdom Metazoa; phylum Arthropoda; class Insecta; order Coleoptera; family Lucanidae; genus Prosopocoilus; species Prosopocoilus inquinatus. Next base: position 25,605,937 of record CM069876.1, on the reverse strand, counting down.
CTTGCAACAGTAACAGGGATTGCTACGTACCCCAAATCACTTTACAGACTGTATGTTATTAGGATTCGTTTACTTGATAAGTTAAAATGTTGCACCAAATGGAATTTCGCAGAAACGGTTTGACATTTAAGCCCGATTTATAGATTGACACCCGTACGCCTAACGCAACGTTTACGCTACCGCCAAAACATTAGCCTTCGCTAATAGACACTTTGGACAAAGTTGTTTATCCGTATCCGTACGATGTATACGTATTGTGATAGTTTAGCTCCTCCCACTTTTCGTACATTTCTACGGATGCGTCAATCTTGACATATAAACCGACGTAAAAACCCTAATGATACGTTTAGTTTATCACGGCTTGACGTATTGTAATAACTTGGATTTTGCTTATGTTTTACAAACGTTTTCGCTAGGAACATGTGAGAAACTAGGGCAAAACTTAAACTTTGTCATTTTTATACTCATATGTTTTTAACACTCATACGAACCTGTTAATGTCCAACTTAAAACACTAACCAAAATCCATTGCCCTAACTAAAAACTCAAAGTCGTAAACGTATACGTATAAATTTACGTATACGTGAAACGAATACGTCTACGCAATGTTTATCGAAAGTGTCTAATAAGTTGAGCAATTTAAAAATTGACGCTGTTCGCTTAGGTAACCGCGGAATGGTAACCGTCCGCAAAAAATTGGTCATGATTTATGTTTTGCGCTTGCGTTAGCGTCAGATGTCATTTTGAGAATGAAATTTTCAGAAATTGTATTAAAATTTACGGTAAGTGGTAAAATCATTATTGTTTTGTAAGTATTTCAAAGATTTTTATTGTAAACGACGATCATTTTTAATGTCGATATGCATTGGATTTTGATATTTGCGAACGTTTGCGACGCTGATCTATAAAATACAAATTACAATAGTGTTTCCGTCAATGATTACTTTTGTGCAAACGGGCGCGTCGTACGAACGGGCGTCAATCTCTAAAACGGGCTTTAGATATGACGCTTGGTGGGGTTAAATTATACATAAATACCCATATTTTGATGTGGGTTTCATTTGTTTTGTGCGACTGGTGTTTTGTCAGAGCAATCATCTTAAATTTTTTTAATGGCAACCTAGGTTTAGTTTGGTGATTAATAGGTAATTGTTTCAGAAATACAATATGGTACATCATTGTTTATTCTAGAATAACGAAGAAAATTTAAAAAAAGGACAAATTAACTTTGTTGCTGCGACTTAAATTAAACACAACTTATTTAAAATTTAATTCAACAGTAATATATCTGTGTTGTCTATTGATTGTTATCAATTTTAGCAATTTTTAAAACTCTATCGTCAAATCTCAAATCGTGTCTGTATAATCCCATTTGATGCAATACTATTTACGCACCCCGTAGGTATTTACTAGGAATGCAAGATGTAAAGTTCTAGATATCGATATTTTGATTATTTCGAAATATTGATGTTTATCGGTAATATGAAGAGCAAAATAAAAAAGTTCCATTTCATGTCATTCATATCATAAAAAAAATAAATAAATGAAACATGTTAACAATTTCCAGAAACAATAAAATTGTGTATGTTTAGGTGGAAGGACTTTATCTTGAGTTAGTATTATTTAACGAGAACGATTTTATCGATATTTAAATATTTGTCGATAACATCCATGCTACTGTTACGTTGTATCGATAACAAAAAATATAAATGTTCTTATTATATACATATTTCCAACGGTCCTAATATTTACCAGATAATTTGTGCAGTCATTAAAAAAAAAATTATTCGTAATTTGCTGGAAAATCTAGTAACTTGTGCTCCTGTTTCATACTTGCACTACATCTCGGTAAAATTTTTAGGTTGTTTTTGGATTATTTGTTTTATTATAATGAGCTTGGGAGCTTGTGGGACCTAATTACTGCACAAACACTGTACAAAGTACGCAAACAACCCTGTGGCGAATGTCAATTTGTACTTGCTAATTCAAATAATGTAAATATGTACAGGTATAAGGCTTGGTCGGATGTGATCGAATTGAAATCGGACCTAATAATCTAATGCTCCCATCTGACTAGGCGTTCGGACATTGTATCCCACACGCTTCCCGCGCCGTGGCTGTAATACGCTATGAATATATACCTACTTTCCACATTAAATATTGGATTGAACCTCCTAACCACAAAATGCTTTTTTTTCAATACTATTCGTATATGTATTTCTGCAGCTATGAAAACATTTTAAGTTAGGAGATTCAATCCAATCGTTATTTTACTGCAAACCACAGTCTCAAATACATTTGTATACTTTCCATATTATTAGGTACAAACTTCTTTTAGTACATATTCATTTATTTTTTTGAACATTGATACCCGCTATGAATTTGGAATAAATCAGAAAAGTTAAGAAACTTTTTGACGTCAAGGGTTTAAGGTCGTTTATTCATATTAAGTAGAAAGCACCCGAACAAAAGTAATGATTTAGAAGGGTAATGGTCAGATAAAGAGGAAAAGGGATTCTTTTGGATGTATTCTGGGAAGAACATTAAGACAGATTAGAAAGTGCAAGACTCCTCAAAAATTTCTACAAGTTGTTTATAACTAAATACGTACGGCTTAGAATTGAAGATGATTCAGAAACAAGAACCAGTTCTATTTTTGTTCTGTTTTTACACGTTTATTTATTACATACAAATCTGATAACCCTAGTTAATAAATTAGCTTATTTTTGATTTTAGCAACAACTTCTGATTACGTGTGTTCTATTTCGAAAGGATTTAATAGAAGACAATGTTTGTATGAAAATGAGGTAACAGCTCGTTATAATTACAGTTAAACATTCGTAATCTTCCAAACAATTTTTGACAAATCTGATATAATAAATTGAACGTCGTTAGCTTTTATTGGGGCGTTAATAGAAATGTCGAATTTTCTAAAACACGTACAAATTGCGTTCGGAAAGATCAAAGGGGAAAGCATTAGATTTGATAAGACATCAATTAAGGTGAATGTCGAGTGTTGGCTAACACATGTAACTGGAAAGACAAACTGATAATTATCTGATTAGCAAGAATCAAAAGCGCCGACAACGAGGATTAATTCGCCTGGTAAATACCTGCATTGTATTGTTGTTTGCTCGTGATTACACGCCTCACGTGCTTCCATACTTAATAAATAATAATGATGCACGACGGAAACACGCGATTTCGGCTCGAGACCGAACCTTTCGGATATTAAGCAGGTTAAACGACTGCCGGTGTACGTTGATCTATCTGTTGAATCACTTTAGTAATCAAGTGCATCGGCACATATTTTATGACGTCGGGAACACGCGCATGTTTCTCTTCGTCCACACTCTGTCATTTGCAGGGACATCTTTAATTTCGTTCTCATTTTCTACTTGTCAACTCGGATTATTATTTAGCCTTCTTTGCTTGCCTTACTTATTTATTATGTCCTACCGTATAATTTTAAATCATGTATACTTTATTCCAGTCTTTGCTGCGATTGGGACTTCATGTTGAAATTTACCACGATTTCTAATAAAGCAGAAGGTCTCTTTATTCATAGTTTTATTTTGTTTCAATCGATTTTTGCTATTGATAAATAAAATAAACAATACTAAAATCAGTTACAAATAAAAAAATGAAGGAACTTAACTAATTTGTAAATTTTATATCATATTTTCACTTTCATTTCATTATATTCCGGCAGTCTGCAATTAATGCAGTTTACTGACACGTGTTAGTCGGTCAAGTGATCGTAGAATTGTTTATATGCGTATCCGCTACGAAAGTGCATAAAACATAGACACTTTGGTTATAATTACCATTGGGCAATTTTTGCAAATTTTCTTGCTAAAATCAAAATGAAGACACATTTGCAAAGAAGTTGCAGAAAGTGCGGCTTTGTATGTCTTTAATTGGTTACGGTATTGAATTATTATTATTTATAACTAATTATACCGGGTGGAATATGAAAAGCCTTTAATAAATGATGCGTCGAACAATATTACTTAAAAAAACACAAATTGAATCTATTTAACATTTTTTTCTGAGTTCCGTTTTTGACAGAAACTTTTGTTTTTCAAATTGCACTAGTATTTCTTTTTTACTCATTTTTGTACACTGTGAACGTTTAGTGTGGAACAATCCATATAAATAAGTGCCAGATCATCTGTAGCTAAAATCCTCGAATAGGTAAACCTATTTTCATTAGCGCGAATATTTTTTTAAAGTCATCTTTCTTTCCACCCCCATCCCTTTCCGCAATGACGTCATCGACATTTTTTTTTAAGAGCACGCCCCCAGTTTTCTACCAGATTTGGATAGAATTGAGAATTCTGATTTCATTAAGAGGAATCCTTGCGAAGGTACCCCTCTCGGGTTGGTATTTTACTTGCTTGTTAATCCCCAACACTACGACATTTAAGGGGAAATGTTTCGAATTTTATTATTGGTTGGCCTTGGCTGTAGGTGCGCTCCAAACATTTCATTGGTTACCCTTTAGCATGTTGTTACATTGTCTTTCGGCGTCGTCGGCTTCTAACGAAATTTAAATTTTTGAAGCAGAAATAAGCTCCACATACAAATAATCTTCGGCAGTATCAGCCTGTTTACAATATTTTTACAATCACAAATATCTACTGTAAATAATGTGGGGGCAGCAGGCTGGCCGTTCGATGAAATCCGAATCGCTCATGACGATTCGAGAGGCCACTGAGGCGCGTTCAGAAACTGCATTGCGATTGCACCTTGGGCGTTTAAAATGGAAAGCAAAACACGCAAAACAATTTACATGAAAGAGAAAGTATATTACCCAGAGCGCGCTCTTTCTTATTCCTGAACGGGCACACGATAATTCACGATCCTTGGGAGGGAATTTTAAAATAATAATGATGAAGACAACTCCTTTAAGATGGAGATGAACAGTTTTAATAAATTAATATAGTCAAACTTTATTATAGAATTTAATTAAATTTTTATTTTTATATACGTCATTTATGTGTGAATTAGAATAAAGAATGTTTAATATATTTTGTAGGAAAATGTTCACGAATTCCAACTCTAAAGTACAGTATCCGAAAAAAGGAATGTATAAAATGCTTACAGCAAGCCAAGACAAGCATTGCGAGCAGATAATCCTGCTTGCGAAATCTGCCTGAGATAAATTCGAAACGTGCGACTGCTAAATTCTATATATATGATTATAAAACAAAGTGATATTTGTTTGGTAAAGTCATACATTTTTTGCTATGCAATACATGAACAATAAAAGTAAATTTTTATTTTTTTTATAAAATTATAAAAATTCTCATATGGTAATTAATTATTAATTAAAAAAATTATTTCAATATTTGAGAATTAGATTTCTGCAAAGATTTATTTCGGCCTTTAACTTGTGTTGAAGCAGTAATATTCATTTAATATTTTATTGTTATTCGTTTTATTTTTAAATTGTAAAGGTTCAGTGTTCATTTCAAATATAAACTCTTTTGGATTGTGTCATAGTTCGTTTTATGAATTTTATGTTGCCAGGACCAAATGAAATATCGAGTTAAATTATTTTAAATTAAATAGAATAAGTTGATGTGGCATCATCGATAATTTTTAAAATCAATAATACAATTTATCTCTGGAATCCTGTACTGTAGCTGCTTCTGATTATGGCCATCATGCGTATTTATATTTTTATCTTGGAATTAAAAACGAAAAATGTGATTCGATAAAATTGTTACAATACAACGCTTTGTTTTATAATTATATTTATGGAAGCTGGCAGTCTAACGTTTCGAATATCTCTCAGACACATTTCGCAAGCGGGATTACCTGCTCGCAATGGTTGGCCGCCTCTCTGTAATGTGGGTCTCGACAGCTTAGCCCAAACATTTGCATTTTATGGGGAAGACATTCCTTTTTTCGGGCACCGTACAGGGTGAGAGAATTCCTACCTCCTTTTACTTTGATTTTAGAAAGAAAAAAAGATAAAAGAAGTCGTACAATTTATTTCAGTACTGCTATGGATATTCACAAAAAACAATTGAGTGTCGGACACCCAAAAAAATAAACGAAGTTTTGATTTTAAATAAAATAACATTGAATAAAATTTTACCATTAACATATTAAATCGATTTAGATATTTTCTAAAAATTAACGTTTAAGCTAGAAACAACAAATAATTCAGAAAAATTGAACTTTAAAAAATAAATGAAAATTTAACGTAAAACATATTTAAAGCGTTCTCAATTTTTTTTACGCAAAATGTAAAAGTTTTTAAGATATTTTGAATCATATCTCTTGTATAAATGGGAGTTTTTTACATCTAAAATTCAAAAATAAAATTAATTAAATAGGAATTATTTTATAGACACCTTCTTAGTTTTATTATATACGTAGTCCCAGTAGAACTTAATTTAAAATCGAAAATCTTAATAATATATAGGGTGTTCCATTAAAAAAAAAAAAACTTAGTTCATATCTCGTTTATCCGACCACAAATTGTTTTTCTGTGAGCACACAGAGAAACTATGAATTAGTCCCTACAAGTTTTGTATTAAACATTTTTTCTTGAAATCAAAAATAAAGTAGTTAAGGGGGGTAGGAATTCTCTCGTAATCACCCTGTACATGCGATCAACTCCTTTATTCTAAAGAACTACGGTTGAATTCTTGGCTTCCGGTTAGAACCACATGTCTCGGATTTCTTCTAGAAGAACTATATTAATTAGCACTTGACTATTCTATTGACTCTAATTATTGTTAATTTTGGAATCTCGATTTCAACGCAAAAATATCTTTATAGAAGTAATGTCCAATTACTAACAATATTGAACTTGAATTTTTTTTCCGAAAATATATTCAATTGTTAGTATTATTTATTGTCCTCATTAACAACGCATATTTTTAATTTAATATTTTTTTCTAAGTTTTAATTAGTAATTTTTGTAGAAACATAATTAGTGTTACAGCTTATTTACATGAAGACATATTCATTCATAACAAAAACTTTTACATAATTAAATTTTATTAACACATTAATAAAACTCAACTTAGAAAAAATTAGTAACGGAGTTCGAAATTTATTGACAAACATTTAAATATTTTGTAATTAATTTAAAAATATTTTCTTCTATTATTATATTCTCGTTATTGTCATTGTTGCAAACATTTCTAACATTCATACTTCCGACAAACATTTCAATTTTATAGTATGTACAAATGTAATTTCAATTTTTCGTTTCTTTTGCCTATATCTATGTTAAAATTACAATTCAAGTAAATAAATGATTCAAAATGCTTTCGAAGTATTTTTCAAACATCGACAATATTCGGTCACTCCCGGCTCGGATCCGACCTGCCACCAGCCTGTCACAAGCTAATTTTTGTTTCCAGCCGCAATATTCTCTTAAACAATTTTTAGAGGAACAGAAAGAGAAGATATGTTTGCTTCCTCTTTCGTTACCTCCCCCACAATTGATAGTGGGAGAAATCCGTCCACGCCTCATGAAAATAATTCATGAAAAACATGCAAAACGCGCGAATTCATAACTACATTATATATACATATTTTTTAAAGCTGTTTTCGCGGTTTTGTTAACAAAACTTCAATCTACAAAGTGACCAACGCGTTTTCGAAAATATGAACTGGAAGTATATTTAATTTTACTGTAAAGTTCAACTACGATTTTTAAATGTTAATTATTTTTTTTTCTAATTAACAACTAATCGTAGCGAAATTTCCATTGGTCATTTTGTAGTTCTAGTCCTTAAATATGTGGTGTAAAAAAATGAAATAAATTGATTAAGAACTAATGCCTCTACGACTTCGCGCGTTTTAATGGTTTTCGTATATGGCATTATTCGGTGGGATTCCTCTTAATATGCATAATTTGACGTTCGCACTAACGGTACCCGAGATATTAAGTACGAAAAAAAAACAAAAAACGGAAAATTTTCTACGGTTTATTTGAGACAAATGACCAACTGATGCACGAACTGGCAATAATCATTTGTTTCAACACCTTAGTTGAAATAAATGATAAAAAGTTTCATCAAGTAAATTTGACAGTTCTTGATAATTGTTCTTCCATGCAACCTCCATTTTTTATGTGTATCTTTCGTAATTAAAAAATACTTAAAAAATACTCTTTTTAACGATGTCAAAGCCAACTATGAATTCCATTTAAGAAAAACAAAGGTTGGGTTAATATCTTGACTATTATGAACTATGAAAATTGTGTACCGATATTTTCAGTGTGAATAGAAACCATAAGATCCCCTTTTATACAGGGTCCGGCAATCAGTATCGGTGTTTTAAAGTTTAGAAATATGCAACTTATTATTTTAATTATTTTTTTTTAAATAAGTTGATATGTTGACAAATTGGTTATCAAACAATTATCTCACACATATTTTGAATAATGTACCAAATGTTTTAAATTTCTGCAAAGGTAATGTTGAATGTAATGTTTTAAATTCCTGGAAAGGTAACGTTACCCTCTTTTCAAAATTGTAAAAATGTTTAGGATGTTCCTTATAAAAAATTAGGAGTTTAGCTTATGTCTCAAAAAATGTGCGTTATAGAAAAATGTAAGAAATAATACATCAAAAAATGCCTTGAGGATTTTTCTCAAAAATCGAAAATTTTCATAAACTAAAAAAGTTGTAAAGGTACTTTTTTAGAAACCGCAGAATTTTGAAAAACGCTCTCCAGCTCCAACACGGTTCAAGATATCAAAATGCAGTTTTTACCTTTATTTTGTAATAAAAATCGAGCTCTTGACACTGAGATCAGCTTTTGTTTCATGTAAAATAAGTGTTTCCCTTTAAATGTTAAAAAATGTACAGCTTGCAAAGTTTAAAAGACAAAACCTATTAAGTTTTAAAGCGGTTTTCATCAAGTTTCTTTTAGTCAGAAGCCACCGGAGCATTGTGAATTCGAGTAAAATCATAATTGCATCTGGAGAGCCCCGAAACAGAAATTTTTGGCTTATTCGTAATTCAATTCTCTTATAGTACTGATTTTGCTGGAGCAATAGAACTAAGGGTTACGCCCCCCTCCAAATGTCAGTTCCGTTGCCTGTGAAACTAATGTTTAACTCCTAAAATTTTAATTTTAATTTTATCGACACTATCTGATTATTTTAATAATCTCCTCGTCATAGAAAACGATGTGAAGAGCACCACGGTTACATTTTGAAAATTTTCTGTGTTGTTATTAATTTTAAATCAGTTGTATTATTATTGTTGTAGTTATAATTTTACAGTTAATTTCATTGGTATTGTTATTGTCCTTCGTTGCATTCCTTAGCGTTACTTAATGTTACTTAAAATAATCAGACAATGTTGTTAAAATAAAACTTAAGTATGCATATCGTCTGTGATGTCATAAATCAAATGAGTGTTATTTCTAACTGACTAGAAACAGACTCAATACAGATTTTCTAAATAAAATCAACGAAATTATAAACAAAATATTCCGGAAGATGGAATAATACTGTTTTATGAATTTACAAATTTGACATCTTACTGTGTGTAGGCATGCTGTGTAACACATACTGAACCTTATATCATTGTAAAGCTTAATCAAAGACCTATTAAATTCAGTCATAAAATATAGGATGTTCCATTTAAACTAACCGAGTAAAATAAACATCGAAGTTATGGATCACCCTGTGTAAAATAATAGGAATATGTTCGAGATGGAAATTGTTTTTCTGTTTTAGAGAGGTTATGTAACGTTACTGTAAAATTTAAATGCCGAATTTTAATAAACATCTAATCTGTTAAACATCAAATAATAGCATTTTTTTACATTGAAATGTCAATATATCAAAAACTATTAGGTTTAGGTACATAATATCCTTATAATAAATTTATCTACTCTTAAAGACAAATCGAAATAAACCATAATATACAGTCAGTATGTTTCATTAAAAAAAAACATAACGTTGGTTTGGCACAGCCCCACGGAATATGTATAATTGTAACTAATTTTAAATCATGCATCTGTACCGTAGGTAAGTAATAGCGAAAACAAATTTAAAAAATCTACATTAATATAGGCGCTATGTACCGAATACGCACTATTGGCCCAGCCTGTACTTTGCTCCAAAAAAAAAAAAATTGTCAGCACGCTGATTCACTGTAAAGGGCAAACAAAATTGATAATTTAGCTCTGCAAAAAGAGAATCCTGAGAATATTCGTGCAATGTTAGTTAATTATATAGTTGTATGAAACTTATGCTGAATTTTAATAATAATTGTTTAGGGCTTAGAGTGTTTTGTAGTCTATTTACTACTCTCGTCATTATACTTGCAACATATTAATCTCGTAGGCCTAGCAAGGTGCGGCCATTCTTCGCAAATTCATCCTACTTCTTAGTTTTATTCTGCAGAGACTGTCGAAATAGCCTTAACAGGTGTAAATAACGTCTCTGCAGTGATTTTTTTCCTTTCTTTGAAGAAGAAAAATTAAAAATAATTACTGCAATAATTATAGAGTGCTAGAACTGCATTTTATTGGTTTCACATTCGTGATTTCTTATTAAATGCCCATGTCCAAGTTGTTATTTTTAAAATATTTGAATAAGGACATAATTAATTTTGTGGAGCATGAATGCGAATTGTGACTTGAAGGTCAATACTGAGTCATTCACTCACGAACAAGATTATACTCAGTCGTCTACGCTAGTGGTTTCTCAACCTTTTTTTTATAGTTTTAAACGTAAAGGGGAACCTACACATTGTGAACAGAACGTTCGATTTCGGCGGTCGGGTACCTCTCTTCATTGTGATTAGAAGGACGCCCCTTGAAAATATTGAATTTGAAAAATAAATATGCAAATATCTTTTTGCATTTACTTGTTTCGAATTAACTTAGAAGTGAAATGTAGGTATACATATATTCTTTTTGTTGAACTTTACGAGAAAAAGTCTGAATTATTCTAAATAAGAAACTGTTTTGTGAATTAAGACTGAAACCAAAGACGACTTAAGAAAAATGAAAGCTTCCAAGAAGCTTTTAAGTGATGCCTGTGTATCTCTTAAGTTTAAGAACTGAGTATGAATTAGTCTAGTCTAGTGACTATGCTTTAATCTTGTGATTTTCAGCTTTATTAAAACTTGGTTCCGAAACTTTACTAAGCTAGGAATTCCGCTTTACTACGAGATTGTCATCGGTTGTTATAAGTGCTGTCCAAATTAGAAAATCTTTTGTATTTTCTAAGTAATCTTTTCTGTAATCGATTTCCTTAATGGAAATATCCACTATTATTAATTAGATTAATATGTAATCTATTGAACGAGAGGTAATTCATCTTTTCCGTCAAGTTCATTAGTGCGTGTTGTTGGTTTTTAAAGATTTTATCGTCTCATGTCCCAAATACCTCCAAAAGTGGATTTTTAAACTACTTGATTTCCCAGAAATCTGTGTAATCTCGCATTAGGTTATAAACGCTTTAAACTTTCTGAAATAGTACTCTATAAATATTTTTTTAAATTTGTTTACGTAAACAAGTCTTTTTAAAGGGTGTAGTCACAAATACATTGTTACAAAGACGTTATAATGAGGTGCCAAGTGTATTTAGTTTTTGATTTTAAAAATAAATAATCAATGCTTTCAAATAAATGATGAAATTTATACTTGGTGTTACAGACCATCCGTTCCAACAGTTTTCTCGACAATATGAAGTAGTGGGAAGAAAAAAATAGTAACGAAACAGTATATCGCATATTTGATGGCTATGAAATTTTAAATGGTAGCATGCACAGGATTAAAAAAAAGACAAATTTTATTTAAACAATTTTCTTACCCAGTGCCTGAGAAGAAATAAAATGTACCAAAAACATTTTACATTCATTGTATAATGTTTTACTCTGAAACAAAGACTAGTTGGTAACTTTGAAATTTTTTATTTTATATTAATTGTGTATCAAATTATGTCAATTTCTATAATTCTGTCTGTCAAGAAAAATTAGAGTATAATTATATGAAACTTTATATTTTTAAGAAACTCATTAAATAGATATTTTATGGTGTCGTTCTATTTAAAACTGTGGTTCTATTTAAAATTATAACTATCCTACTGCAATGTCAGGTCAAAAAGCGATCGCAAGATGTCGCTATTTTATCTGTTTAAAATTATAACGTTACAAACTGGGTTCGGATATTCAGTTTCTTGCATTCTATTTACTCCTTCCGCACTTTTGTCTCACTTTTACTGTATAAAAAGAGAGACAAACGTGCAAAAGGAGTAATTAGAGTACAGTGTGGTCCATATTTTCAATGGAGAAAACAAAAGGTAGCTATCTCGATTAGGTATATCGGCCGAAAACGAGTTTTCCGAAACGAATTTTCCGAAAAATTATTTTTCACAATATCTCAGCTCTTTGACAAGGTATTTTGAAAATTCAAAAATTATTTTATTCAGAAATTAACGTACAGTTCCTACTAAATATAATAACGGCAGTGAAATCTACTTTAATTTCAGAATAAGATAATTTTTGAATATCTCAAAATGTCTTGTCAAACAGAGATATTGTGAAAGATAAATAAATTTGAGACGAATTTTTCTTAAAAACTCGTTTTCGGCCGATACTTCCCGAAATAAACGTGATAGCTAACTTTTGTTTTCTCCACTGATTTTCCTCGAAAAAATAGCATTCGCTCGCGAAAACGGTTTTCTTCTATTCCTATACATAGCTGAGAAACTCTGTGAAACCATCAAAATTGGTTCACTCTGTACACTGAACTGAATATCCGAAGGCACTTGTAGTCTGTTTCGCAAATCTGTTGTGTTTTTTAAATTTTTGACTAAAACAGAATTTGAATTTTCATTATCTCATCAAACAGCTGAGATATTGTGAAAATACTTTTTCGCGAAAATTCGTTTCCAGGCGATATATCCAGAACGGATTGAGACAGCTAACTTTTGTTTTCACCATTGAGTTTGGCTCGAAAAGTAACATCGACTTGCGAAAACGGTTTTCTTCTATTCCCGCCGTAAATAATTAAGAAATTCTGTGAAACCATCAAGAATGTTTCACTCTCTAGATTGACAAGTTTAAAGGCTACTTTACATTATTCGATTTTTGTATTTGATTTTTCTGTTCGATTATATTCGAGTTTGTTTCGAATGAAACTAGCTTCTCGAATGGAAAATCAAATAGTGTAAGGCGGCTTGTCCACTACAAGAATTTTCACCATCCGTCGTCCCGGTAGATTTACCGGATTGGTAGTAATACATTAGATTATATTCTGGTTTGTCCACGAGCCGGCACGGTAAATTTTCAGAACACGTAGACAAGAGTGAATATAATCTAATGTATTACCACTAATCCGGTAAATTTGTCGGACGGTGAAAATTCTTGTCGTGGACAAGCCGCCTAAAGGCAAAATATCACGTTTGAGCTACTCTAAACTGAAAATCGAATGCAAAATCGGATAATGTAAACTAGCCGTTAGGTCTTTTTATCCTAGAAATTGGTCCATTTTTATAAATGTCCTGACATCTTAATTTAATACAATTATAAATTATTAAGGCTTATTATGGTAAAACTTGAATGTCTGTTAATAACACGTTGTTGGTAAATAACAGACAAAACAGTGAATTGTCAATTATGGTGAAACATTAGTTATCTGACCTTGAAAACAACATCGATAATTTTCAAATTATTGAAAAATATTCAAGTTGGTGTTTTGAATGTTGGTTACTTCAAGAAATCGTTTACATACTCTGATACAATTAATAATTAATTTAATTACTAATTAGGGCGTTTAGAGATGAAGAAGAACGGTAAAACGGTTTCCAATATCTGAAAATTTCTAAGGTTGTTTATATTTATCAAGATGAGCACCGTAATTGGACAAATTATTTGTTATTAAAATTTAACCGAGATCCAATCTTGAAAATTTGAGACCCGATTCTCCACGACTTCATCATGAAAACATGTACGTTTACAAATTTTTAATTTTCCCAATTAGGCAATGAATGTAATTATGGCATTTCTAGTTCAGTGTCATCTATTCCATCCAGTCACAATAGAGTGAAATGTCAAATATAAAATGTATTAAATAAAGTGACGGGTGTTTTGAACATTTATGAAGATTTTCGAAAATTTTCGAGATTTACAAAGTCAAGCCTAATTGAACATTATAACGATTCAAGCCAACCAAAAAAAATACTTTCGATTAAGAAAACTGACGGTCCTGTTTTCAGGTGTTTTAATTTTCCTTTTACTATTCAAGATAACAAAAATTCGTTCAAGTAAAATTTCCTATTCAATGATACCCAACTCGACATATATCTACTGTTATTTAAAACTTCAAGCACCCATTTTCCAATGACCTTGAAAGATGATTATGTCGACGTCAAATGCGCCGTTTAAACTATTGTTATTTGTCTTGTTTTCGCAACTTTGCATTATATCTTTTCGAAAGAAAGAGACCAGACGAATGGTGTGAAACACCCGGTATGTTATTAGCCTATACAGGTTTTAAAAAGAAAGAATCGTTTCAGAAAGGTGAAACGTAAATAACTGCGTTTATAATAAAAACAATGAAAAACTGCTGTTTCAGAGTTCGCACTCCTTCAAGTATAAAGTAATTTATTACGGAGACTGGCGATTATACTATAAAACTATGCATTTAATTCCCATAGAGTGAAGGAGAAATTCCAGTAGGCGTTGAGTTCGCGTTAATCTCGATAGGCGGCGGCATCATGAACCGGCAGTGGTATGATTTATGCGACCACCTGATAATGCTCATGAAAGGCTAACGTATCTAAAAACAAACAATAACTGCAAGGTTAAAGATATTGATATAAGACCACAGGAACAACGAAATGTGCTTAATTTTAGTACAGCACGGAGTTTTATTTTAATTTATGTTTCATTAAGGAGGCAAGGAGGTTATTTACAAAATTTAAGTTGGATTTTTTAAGTTCGAAACTTATTTTAAATAGTTTTGCTTTTCTGCTTGGGAATGTCATTCCAAATTGTCATCATTTAATTAAATATTGATTAATACATTTTTCTTTCACTGTGGTATATCAATCTTAAATAAACATTAAATTTCTATGACGTATGTAGATATTATGCTATGAAATTCAGTTTGATAAACATGCTTTACTACTAAAAAAATACGTGTAAATATGAACCCTATAAAGGGGGTAAGACGTAAATCGAAAAGTTTACGGCAGTCGGAATATTTCGTGTGTTTTTTTTCTTGCATTACCTTTCTATTCGAGCCTTTTACGTTTAAAAGTACACAATCAGCGTCTAAATGATCTGCGGTTTGCACGCCACGACGACACGACAACCTACCCTATCTTTATTACAATCTGTTATCGTAAATTTACCACCTATCGTGACATATCCTTAAAAAAACGGGTCCGGATATGAAACGAAATACCATGCCAGACTATTTAGCCCACATTTAAAGTCTTTATTTTCGAAGGCACTACTAATTCTTTTTATTTTTGTTACAGGTAAGTCTTCTGCCCTTGCATTTCGTAAGTATTAATAAAAAATTACGTGAGGATTTTCAACGTCTTACTAGAAAGTAAGAAATTCTTAATAAACCTTGTCGAAATAAAATATTGATACAGAACTGAAGGGTGTAGCTTAAGAAAGTACATACAACATCTTGTTTAGTCAAAACTGTTTTCTATTAATAGGGTCAGTCCACAAAGTTTCATCCAAATCTGAATTTTCGACTTCTCGGTATTCCCTTGTTAATCAAGAGATGATGAATTTTGTTATATATAGTTATGCTAACATTTATTGTCAGTAAATAACAAATGATTGGAGTTTGAAAGAAAAAAGAAAGAATTTTTCTTGGAGTTTTAAATTTCATATGTTGATAACTCCTAGATCAGATAGATTTAAAGATACAGATGGCCATTACAAGAACGAATTCGATTCTTTAGAGAAAAATATAAAAGCCCCCACCACATGCAAAATAATTTTTTTTATCTGGATTAGGGATGGAGACGGGCAAAGATGTTAACTACCCCTACGTTAAATATAGCAAAGAGTGCGGCAGCTGTGACGCCTCTCCATTTAATATTATCCAAGTTTCATAAAACAACGAATGGTAATTGTCTTTTCGAGATCTGTTGTCTATCTTTGATCTAGAAGATGGAAGTACATGAGGTTTTATTACTTCTTAAATTGAACGATCGCATTGCTTCTGATAAGCCTGCTCATCAAAAATTCAGCAGACACATCAACGGAATCTTAGGATCATGTTTCTCTCCGGTCCGTGACCCGCAGGTCAAAGAGTGGGTCTCTAAATAATTTAAAATGACTATCGTAGACATTTATAGTCTAGGAGAATTTTTGTTTTCTGGAAATTATTTCATTACGGATCTTTTTTAACTTCAATAATAAGACGTAATTTTTTGCGACCATATATATATATATAATTTTCGAAGGTTCCTACCACAATTTTTGCTGATGCCTTCCATGTTAGAGGGATCAACAAATACGGAACTTTGTACTATACAATGTGTGTTCAGATTTACTTGATCTATTGCAGAAAAGTTTCACTTGCTTCAAAGTAGATGTATCGGAAAAATAAACACGAAGAATAAATTATAAGCAAACCAAACAACAATTATTAATTTTAATTGCGTAGGTATTTTTACCATTAATAAATTATTTCTAAGAAAAAGTCAAAACTATTCTACGGTAATCAAACTATGTAGTAAAACTTATAAATGCAACATGTGCTTTAGAAGCAATATTTTTCTTAAAGTAGTTTTTTTTTTTGTTAACGAAGAAAATAAACATCCATATGTTATGTAAAAATATTTCACATAGTGAAATGATGAACATAAAGCCTTATATACACCTGCGAGCAGCTTGCAGTTGTGGACAAGATTTTTTAATAGCCGCGTACAAATCTGCGTACAGACTTGCGAGCTGAGCGGCTCATGAGCTCGCAGGTGTGTACGAGTCTTTATAACGGTTTGACATATGATAGAGAGTTCAACTAATCATAAGAACACATTTATTAATTCAAGCTCCATTATTTTGCGTAACAGGTTTCCCAAATGCTGCCAACTTGAAATTTTTAATTCGACATTGTAACATTCGAAAGGTATTTGGTTCAAAAATACGGAAAAGTGGACCATGGATGAGGTAATTTATTCTAAAGTAATTAAGAAATAGTAAAAAGCAAACATGAAAATAATGAACTACAAAGAAAAATGATTTATTCGTGTTATTTCTAGTGCGGGCAAAAACCGGAAAAAATTGAAACCGAATAATCGGTTTCTTGAAAAACCGGTTTTGGATAAAACCGGTTATCCAAATAATGATTAAAATTGACTATTCGAATATCCAAAAACCGATTATTCGGATATTCAAATATCCAAAAACCGATTATGGATATTCGAAAAACTGACTATTCGAGTATCCAAAAACCGATTATTGGGATATTTGAAAAACTGTCTACTTGAAAGTCGACTATTCGGATATTCGCGAAATCTGTAATCAAAAAAGCAGCTTTTGGATTATCCGAAAATCGATTAATTACGTATTAACAAAAAATGATTCATAAAAAACAAACTCGAATGAATTTTAACTCTAATGTACCTGGTTTTTAATCAGATGAAGATGTTTTCAAACATTTCAATTTTCTGCTTCTCTTGTTCATGTTAAAGTATTAACCACATTTCTAATTTATAAGGACTCACACATTTAAAACGTGACACAAACTCACTAATAATGGTTTTCGTTTTTTTTTTTTTTGTTAAATAGTAGATAAATGTCAATTATTCTTGTTCTATCTAACGAACAATATTCAACACATTGTAAAAGTAATGCAAATATTTTGTGCTGTAAAAATTCATTACAGTGCCGAACATCTGTACCATAATAAACTTTTATTGAATTCTCCGAAAGACGGTCGGGTACGGCCGAAAACAAAAACTAAAATTACTTTAATTCTTCTTCTTCGACTTTTAATATGTGGATTAGAAGTACGGTGGTGTCGAAAAGTTTTAAGACCAAATGAAATACCTCTGGCCGTACGAATATCCGTGCTTTGCAATAATGAACCTTAACAACATTTAGCTGGCTGACCTGCTTTTATGGTACGGTCGGCGGCAAGCCTAATAAATAAATATTGGTTACGGTTTCCAGTAATAACAGGTATCGTTGGTCCTATGACAATATGCATACAATAGAATGATTATCTCTTTCGGTAATATGTGTTCTGCGTTCCTTTTCACAACGAAATTAAACGAAACTTTCCGACACAAGAAATTGTTCAATACTAAAAGATAATTAGTTCGCAGCTTCTTATACACAGAGAAAAATCAATAGTAAAAAGTAACACAAATTGTAATCAGAATGAAGACAGAAACAAATTGTAGCAAATATTAACACAATTGTAGTAAATATTAATACAATTGTAGTAAATAGTCCGACAATTGTGCGAATATTTGCTACAATTTGTTTCCGTCTTCATTCTAACTACAATTTGTGTTACTTTTTACTAATGATTTTTCTCTGTGTACCTACACACTAAATTGGGATAATATACGGTATTACCGGAAATATTCCAGAATACCAACATTTTACAAATGTAATAGGATGTAGAGGTATAAAATCCTTCCTGCGCAAGATATTTAAACAGGATTAAATATTAGGGACAATATCCTACTTAGTATTAATTTTCATTTTCTTATTAGATGTTTAAATTCCTCAATTTGTATTATCATCATCATACGTTTTCATGAATTAATTAATATAACAGTAAGGTCCGATTTCATAATAGGACTTTAATTTTAAACTTATTTTAACCTAAGAAAATACATTTGTTTCCCCATTCTTAAATTGACTTAACGCTTCCTTAAAGTCTGATTATGAAAACGGCCATAAGTTCAATTAAAAATTAATGTGTCATTAAAATACTTTGTTACTCATTCGATTTATACAGAAAAAATAGTCTTAAAAGTTTTCGACAGTAGTGTACTACTTGACCAGTTACATTTTTTTTTACGTAGTGAACATAACAGATAAAATATACCTTCATTTTCTTAATACATCTACTCATTTTCAATTTTATTTGAGTTTTAAATTTGCTGCCTCAAATTCCTATGATTATCTTTAAATGGGTGAAAGAAATAAATACATTATTGTATATACATTTATTTGAATTTCAAGTAGTTGGGATATTTGAATATTTTTCATCATACGAATAACCGGTCATTTGAGTATCCGATTATCCAAAAACTGATATTATTCGAATATCCGGTTATGCAAGTAATTGGATATTTGAATATCCGATTATCCAAATAATTATATATTTGAATATCCGATTATCCAAATAATTGGATATTCGAATAACCGATTATTCGGATAACCGGTTATCCGGATAACCGGTTTTCGGTTTTGTTTAAAACCTCGGATAATCCAAAACCGATTAACCGGTTATCCAAAAAACCGATTTGGTTGCCAGCACTAGTTATTTCTCAATTCCTCTTACACTGTAAACAATTACATTTTTCTTTCTAAATTATTCGCATTAAAGAAATTTTTGTATCCACCGTAATTTTAGTTAGCATTTAAAACACATTTGACCTGGACTAATTATAGAAGATGTTTTTGTTCTATTCTATTTTTTCATTATTTTAGAATGTCCAATTCTGAAAAAAAAAAAATCCATGCGTTGCAGAACGTGCAATGAAACGGATGTATTCAAACTGTCAATTATGAAATCAAATCTAAGAAGTATTGTAAAAGTAGCTTAAGGCGCGCCATCAAGCGGAGAGGGGTTTAACTTTAAACTGTGCGAAATTTTAGTAAATAACAGCCATACTGCTGTTTCATAAGCTATCACGCACAAAGCGGCCAACGTGAACACAAGACTACAAGCCCTAAATACTGAAAACGTAATTGACACTAATTGTTCAGCATTATTGTTTAGAACATGAAGGAGAACAATATTTACATGGTATGTTAAAATAAAAGAAAATCTCACAAGTACCAGAATTAAAAAAATAATTATTAATTATACTTGGTAATAGTTAGCCAGCCTGATTGTAAAGAGTATCCGCTCTTCTACTGTTATCTCTTCTTTTTGTTAACTAATCACAACTCTTGACTAATCTCAAATTTTAATTCCCATTTTTGACAGTATTTTATCAAGAAAAATGTTAACAATTAGTCATTTTCTGAATCAAGAACAAACTTTTCTCAGACGGAACTCAAATCAAAATAGTTCGGTAATCATTAATTTCATATATTTTTTGCTTTAGGCATAACAACACAAAAGAGATACGTGTAAGCAGGGTTGGAAAAAAACTGTTTTTTTTTAAAAGAACAAAACTGTTTTTATTTTTGTTTTAAAGTTTTTTTTTTGTTTAAAACATGTTTAAAATTGACCCTAAATTAAACATGTTTTAAACAAAAAAAAACAACTTTTAAATGTTTAAATTGCCCTTACAGCTTACATAAAATGATATATATTATTATTTGATATTTGTGTAAAAAGAAGAATTTATTAAAATTCGATCTCTAATTAAAAGAAAGATGAAAAGTTTGTAATGTTAGATTATGTACCCTTTTAAAAATAATGTATGTACTTTGATAATAATTTAAATCATTTAAGGCAGAACTTGATTTATTTAGGATCTACGGTCGCGGTGTTTTAAATGATTTTCAAAGAATGTGTGAAGTATTTGATATCAACATACCGAGAAAAACATTCCCAATAAAAACTAAAATCAAATACAATCCAAAGAAATATTTTTTTTCAAATTACTTGATCGCATTAGAACTAAAATACATGGCTCGTGGCTTTCAATACTGGAACACAAAAATTTCAAATATGTAAAAACATGTAGGATGTTCCATTTAAAATAACAAAGTTGATATTACTTCCGGCGCAACCAAAAGTCCAGTAGGTATATGTCTGAAATTTCAAATTAAATTTTTGTTTAATTCATCGTTTTCAAACTTTAAACAATCCTTAAAATTCTAGAAGGGCGAATATACGGCCTTGGGACACACGGTAGAAATTAAATTCAATGAAGACAAATGAAACGATAACGTTATAAATAGTTTAAACAGCGACATCCTACGATCACTTTTTGACCTAACATTGCATTATCATTGACAAAAATTTTACAATGTAAGTATTGTTCTAGTGATCAGTAATAATTAATAAATTGATTATAATCAATCTAATGCAATTTAAACTTAGTTCAGATCAGAGCTACAGTGTAGTCATCACGTCATCAGCTCAGCCACGCATTGTCTACAATTATTAAAACAATTAATATGAGAACAAAGTAAAGTTTAAAGTTAATTTGTCAGTGAAATACAGACCCTAAACAATTAACTTCTGATTACACAGTATTACGTTGCAAGAATAAAACACATATATCAAAAGTGGTCTTTTTTAGCTTAAAACTAAACAACTTAACAAAAAAACATGTTTAAAACTTAAAAATAAAGCACTTATATCAAAAGAGTTCTTTTGTGCAGTAAGTTATGCCAGAAATTAAACTGAACTAAAAACTTTCTCTTTTAAATGGAACATGTTCTGTCTCCAAACCTGTATCTGCTAATTTGTTGTAGGAATTAAACAAAATCTTGTACAGGGTCTCTCAAACTTCTGGAAAAGTGCGAAAAAGCCTCTTTATATCTATACATTTTATGAACAAATTTTTTTAACAAAAGTTTTGTAAGTTTTCATTCATCGTAATTTAAAATTATTTTCAAATATACAGGTTGTTGATTTAATAAGTTGCAAACCTAACTTATTATTTTTTAAACGAAACCTTATGTATTTCGTCACAGTCTCTGTTAGCCCTTGAAGAGATGATAAAAACCTGTACAGTTGAAAATAAATTTAAATTACGCGGAATGAAAACCTAAACATTTATTTGATAAAATGTATAAAGAGACATTTTCGCACTTTTTCGGAAGTTTGAAACACTCTGTATAAGAATTGGTGTACTATAAAGCGGCATTTACTTAATGTGAAACCCTGAAGAAAATGTCATTTTTAGACTAAGCTTTAAAAAACCATTGATTTGTCTTCTTAAACAAAGGCAATGCATATTTGCATAACTGCAATAAATGTGCTGCTACTACTATTTCGTGCTTACGGGAAAGTAAATTATCTAAATATCGCTATTCAAATATTTGTGGTAAAAACAGGAAGATTAATACGTTGATCTAATGCTTATACTCAGAAACGACAAAAGACAAAGGGAAGTGTACTACGAAAGGGTCATATTTGACGGCTCTGGTGAAATAGAGCGCCAGGTACGACTTCTTTGTTACGGTTTAACGCCAGCATTGCGCGAATTCAGATTTAAAAGCTATTGATAATTTTGATTAATGGTAATTTGGCGGAGAAACAAAGGCTTTGTAGGGGGCAATTTATTCAGAGTGTTAAGGTGGATGTTTTATTTATTTATTTATGAAATTAAGGCAGACCGGTAGCTGTCTTTGTTAGACTGTTTCCCATACATGATCGCGCATTACACATACAAATGGCCTTGTTTACCACGGCTCTTAATAATGCATTGGTCCCGTGTTTAAGGAGCTGCGGTATTGAATATTGCATGTCCGTCGCTGTGCTTACCCCGCATTTTATTCCGTTCAGAAAACTATTTTCGATGGTCCGTCATGTGTTAACTTGATTGTTTGCTATAAATAATTCACGTATCTGTTTTTCTATGCATGCGAAAGCAATGCAGTCAACGAATTTTTCAACTAATATGTAACAATTTATGGTTAGAGTCATTTCACCGGAGACGAGTATCATTCGATGTAATGTGACAGTTCAGTCAAAAAAACAGACGCAAGAAAAATCAATTGGAATATTTTCCTCGCTGACTTTAAACTTGTAATTAAAACTTCAATCCATCTTTCCGCTGGTTGCTTCTGAAAAGAAAGCGTTTATACATATTTGATTTTGCTAAAACACTGAAGTTCAATATCCATTTTAATAAGTACTATTATAAATATATTGTACACCAGATGGTTCCAACATAATGTGCCACCTATACCCTGTTTCTGAAACGATACATAACTTTATGTAGAGATAAACTCAAGTTAAACTCACCATAACTTATAAAAGCAGTTTCTCAAAACTTTATCCGTGGATAAAGCGTATACGTAGCAATCTTTACATAAAGTTATCTATCGTTTCAGAAACCGGGCATGAAATTGGTAACTCAGCTTGAGTATTCGAACGAAAAAGTCTAGTGGTGCTTTTGATTTGAAGTCAGTTTGAAAGAAAAAGAAAATTTTGTCTTTCTTTTTATTTTTTTAAAAAAGATTACATTCATGCTCCGAAACACGAATCAACCCTTGTAATGTGAACTGTGTAGTAGGGAGTCCAAATCGTACTTGCATATTCATTTTGTGATCTAACGTATGCATTAAACTTTTTTCGCATCAATACCTAAGAAATGTTTGGTTATCCAAAGAATAAATCCAAACATAGTGTTAGCTTTTTTAACAATATTATTTACATGATAGGTAAAAGATAGGTGGCTGTCAAACGTGATCCCTAGGTTCCCTAATAGCAGTTACACATTCCCAAGGGTTATTGTTTACAGTCTATAGTGTTGCTATAACAAATCTATTAAGAGTGTAGTGAATATAAGAACATTAGTCAATATTTAACAAAAGCTTACTTTGTAAGCACCAATCATTTAAAATATTATTAAAATTGTGTTGAAGAAAGCTACAGTCCAATGAAGAAGAAAAGCAGTTAAATGTTTTTAAGTAGTCGAAGTATGACGCAATTCAAACAGAAAGGTAAATCATTTATAAAAACCAAAAACAAAGTGGCTCCAAGACGTGAGCCTTGAGGACCGCCTGATGTGACCAATGCTTCATCGGAATAATAGCCAGTAATTACTAGTTTTTGGATTCTATTGTTAAGATAAGATTTGATCCAAGTCAAAAAAAATCCCAGAAACTTAACGATCAGTATATTGTGATTAACTTTGTCGAAAGCTTTCTAGAAATCTGTGTCAAGTGCGTCTATGCTGTAGACTTGTTTGGGTTCTTTTATAAACAAAGGTCTTATTCTATCGGAGCCATATGATTTAAAGTATCAATTTTACAAAGTAAAAACAATATTCTGTGTCACAAGTACGTTTGAGAGAGCAGAAGATATAGAACATTTGGAATCAGGAGCCAAATTTGATAAACTTGTAGAATTTGATTCAGAGGGCTCATAGATTGAGGCAAAATATTGTCTAAGAGCTTCACACACGAAATTAGGCGAAGAGGCATAGAAATCCTCAAAATGCAGATTGGTCGCTTGCACAGATTTCATGTAAGCAATTTTTTTAGACAGTCTGTCTTTATTGCTCACGTTGTATAATTCCCTGAACATTTTAAAATCACATTTTTAAGATCTCTTTAGAAATTTATCCATACTGATGAAACCTCTCAGTTTAAAGTTAATCGCAAACATCCTTTGCGTGTACGTTTCAAGAGTCATATTGAAATTTAGAAAAATAAAGTGGTGTGTAAAGCCTGTGAAACAAAATTCCAAAAAATTTGCATAGTGCAGGGTAATTAATTGCCAGCGTTTTTTAAGGTCCTATTATGAAATATACAGGAAATGTACAGGATAATCAAGAAAGATTTGAGGTTCCACTTCTACGAGAAACCAAAAGAATATCCAGAATCAGATTTTAAACAGTAAACACAAAATAACTTTTTGGCCAAGTAGTTTCGCATTTTTGGAATGTCCATAAAGTAGTTGCTGAATGGCCATAACACAGGTTTAAAATTTCTATCACAAGTGCTAATGTAAGCCTAATAGTTTAAACAATGAATCATAAGCTTCGGAAAATTTACTATGATATTTAACCGTTAGGACAGTTGGAAAAAACTATTATCAATATAATCATCTACTTGTACTGGCGGCCAAGAATTAGACAGCAATATTACATTTCATAGGGTAGACATTACTTTAGCCTATCGCTGTACTTCGAGTCCATAATAAATTATGACACCTGCTTTTGGAAATTTATACTTTCGTTGATGATTGAATAGATTTGTTGAATGAGTGGAATGACTTAATTAGAATGAAAAAAAACGCATAAACATTTTATTCACTGCTTTTCTGAATCCTGATTAAAACATAAACTTTGTACTTTATATTACGTCATATTTTTTAAAAAGGTTAAACTGCAGGATCCCAACGATATATAATTTTAAAATATCTTCCTTTCTTTTTATTCCCAAAATATTGAGTGAAACCGGATAAGTTATCACTGAGAGCATGTTGTGTTATTTATGGTATCAAAAGAGATAGAAATTCGTCAAATGGAAAAAATGCGTATCAATGAATGCCATAATTCGTATTTAAACGGCAAAATCAATTTTCTCTTGCTTATTTTAGTAATAATATCAGATATGGAAACATTGCATTTGCGTTCCTTTGAATTGTACTATTTAATTGAATAGGCTATATTTTGCTAAGAACAGTTAGTAGTTTTAAAAGGTTGGAAGATAATGATTTAATCAAAACTAATGAAAAAGGTTTAACATTTATATTCCGCACACCGTGCGTTTATTTTTATTGGCACGGAAAATAGGGGGGAGATATTCTTCAATTTCCTTTGATCTGATAAGTTTAGAGGAAAGCAATACACCTCTACTTATTATGCAATATAAAAACACAAAGACAAATTTATTTTGCTGTAAAAACTGGCAACGAAAACATCGCATAAAGAAAAAAACGTTTTATTTCGAAGAAATTAATAGGACCAACGTTTTCTTTTTAATAGAAATGATTTGGTCCGTTTCTGCTACATTTCTTGTTTCTTGGTTCAGTTCATCGGTTTCTCTTCAATTTAATCGTTTTGTTTAAGATTTCGATTGTACAATAACAAATTAATATATACAATTATTTCTTGTCTCAAAATAGACATTCTTTCCATAAACTAAATTTGCTAGTGTTTTATTTTGAATATAAAAAAAATTCTTTTTTACCCGATTTAAGAAAATATCAAAAAATTAATCTGCAATAAAAATTAATTGTCGTTAAACAAGAATTTTTTTTGCATAGATTGTGCTTCGGATTTGCATATGTAAATTTCGGCATCAACTAACAGTGAGCGAATTGCTAATTACATGTTAATGAGTAAGTATGTGCAAGCGAAATTGTTTTTGTTAATATGATTAATGCATGACTGAATGTAACATCTTAATTAGGTCATAAGTGGATAGCAACTGCGTTGTATTTCCGCTTCCTAATCGTAAAGGCGTTTTATTGAAGGCACGAGACCAGTATTATATATATTAGAGAAAGAGGGAATGAAACTCGTGTGTCGGAGCAACATCAAAGAAGCCGCCGTGTAGTGACAGCCTTAATATGTATTCATTGGGCCTTTATGACAGCCCACTGATTATGTAACCCAAGTAGGTGCTGATGGACTTTGTCTTTGTTGCCTCTTCCGATGTTTACATTTTACTCTGCTTTAGTTTCTTTAATTTACGGCCCGAGGGCTCTTAATTGAATTCGTTAAGAATTGTAAATTACATACTCTCTCTCACCGGTTCTTATAATGGCTCAACCGCACTTTGTTATCCGCTGTAAATTTGCTGGCTGGGTTTAATATATGGCATGTTCACTTTCAAACAATAGCTTCCTTCACGTGCGTTTTAATTTTAACAAGTTTGCTATTGTTATGTTTATAATGTATTTGTTGTTGTAATTTACGAACATTTACTTTTGTCATTTTAGATTGGGTGGTACAATTTGCTTAAAACCTTCAACAACTAACCTTGACTTTCTTCATCACCTTTTAATTTCGGAAAATTATATAGTATTTTCAAGTATGATATGCGTCTTATTTATTTTTGTTATTAGTTTTGCTTTAAAATACAGTATAACTTCTTTAATCCGAACTAATAATTGCATTGGTTGATCCGGATTATCAAAATGTTCGGATTATCGAACAAAAGACAGAAAATATAAATTGCTTTGCAAACTTAACTCACAGTCAAGAAAGCCTTGGCTTCCTATGATAGTGGTACCGTAATGCAGCGGCCATTGTACATATGACAAGTGAGTAATGTCATGTAGCACTGAAAAATGGCCTAATGTAGCATTGAAAAAAAGACGTACATTGTCAAATAAGCAAAAATAATTAACGAGTTGTATTCATTTTGCATGTTTCATAATAATCAAACTTAATTCGACATTACTAATACATTTGGAAATAAGATTCACCAAGAAAAGATCCAAACGTTTAAAAAAATACTTTTACGTTTTCTTCCGTAAAGGTGATGTTTCTAGACATACGTGCTTAACGTCATTACGATGTTTTTTTTTGTGACATCATTCAGCGCCAATTTACAGCCCCTACTTTGTGCTACCGCTACCTGGGCTCCCTAGATTTGATTGACATTTATCACGTCGGAGACGCTTCGGAAACACAACGTCAGGTTCGCCATTTTTCGAGCTCCATATCTTTTACGAAATAGCAAAACTATGTTTTATTCTTTTTAATCTAGTAACTTAGTGAGAAATTACTGTGGTCAATCATATCAAATTAAGTGAGCCAACAATAGAATCTGAAATTAACTAACTGACTGATTATCATCGAAAATGTTTCCGACATGTGAAATGTCAATGAAATCTAGGGACCCTACCGCTATCCTACGAACGCGAGGCCTAGAGATTCTGGGGCGGATTCAGGCATGGTCTTTATGAGCTGCACCCCAGGGCCCCATTCAGTCGAAAGGTTCCCTTCGCGGTTAAAAAAAATTAAAACATTGTAACTTGAAATTAAAAAAAAAATGTACATTATGCAAACTTGTTTCCTACTTTACTAGTTTACTTCAAATCGTTGGTTTGCAAGACTGTTGGATTTGAACACAATATTAAATGTCATTAACAGTAAATAAAGTAAGTAAACGTACGGCTCTGACTTCTATTGCTTTTATTGCTCCCTCTGTCGGTGTTCGGTAAAATCAAAATATATTTTGCTATTTGAATATTAACGGTTAGTTCAGACACAGCATACAGTTTTCATGTGGCTTGTCGATGTTTTCCCGAAGTCTACATACTTTTAATTTTTTCTTTCGTTACCAATCACGAGCTATGAGACGAAGCGATCCTTCTCTAGAACTTCTGTAGAATAAAAATGACGAATGAAAGATTAAACTGTTTATCACTTCTTTCTATAATCTGTGATTTAACCAAACCATCACAATGTGATAATAAAAAAAAGAATGTGCAGCGAAAAAATGTAGGAAAGTTACTCTTTAATTGTCTTTAATATGTTATATGACTCCTGGAATGGTTTATTTATTTAATTTATATATCATTTGATTTTGAATGTTCGGATTACAGAGGTCCTACTGTACACGTTTTGGCTACTCTTCAATTAGTTACAAAAACTGGACTCTTACTGATTTCGTGATTCGTGGATTGTTTTCTTTTCGACCTCGGTTCGTGTAGTGAATAAAACTCATTCATTGGTTTTTAAAACTGTGGTTCGAGTAAAGATAATAGCTATTTATTATACAAGTAACTTATTTGCTGTTAAGGCACGAGTGTAATATATAGTTTTATCCAACACCTGTTTATTATGAACTCATAATAATGCCGATTTTGAATAACAGTTTAATTATGGGTTCATAATTCCACTAGTGTTTTATAGACGTTATAACATATTTAAGATTATTATGCACATTATTATGACTTCATAATAAACAGGTGTTGGATAAAATAATTCAACTTGCTTACAATTGCAGCGGGTATATTGGTTTTTAAAAGAACCGCGACCATGCCAGATCAGTTTTCAGCAACTTTTTGTCCTGTCGTTTCGTAATTACCGGTTAATTGACTTTTTTGGGCAATACAAATCAATGGCCCAATTGTTTTCTAAATATGTATTAACAAATATAAATAGGTTTTAATCTCTCCTCTGTAATATGAACTGACACGAAATCATCTGTTTTTTTCTATTTTAGATTATTACAGTTTGTTTACAGCCTTCATTCAGCAAGTAATCTTGACTTTAATTTTTTTAATTGCCTTTTCTACCCGACGCATATCAATAGATAAGATATAATTCTTTTAGCAAATTTTAACGAGTATAAACAAGTTGTATAAAAAGAGGGTATAAGGAAAAGCAGAAATTAAAAAAATATATTTTTTTATTAATTAAAAATCATAAATCAAGTCTTATCAACTCTTGTATATAAAAAATAAACAAAAAAAAAATGGAAGCTTTTGCAGTTAGAGGTATCACACATTATAAAGATTCTTCAAGCGTCTTTGATTTCTCATTACATTAGTATACTAATAAAGAAGACATAACACAGTATATTCGCATTTATAAGGTGGGTACTCTTCAGATGTCTATTTTTTATGCATAGACATGACATATGAATAGTTTTTACATCAATCTACTAGTTTAGATCTATTTTAATTAAAACATAAAGTAATAAACAAATTAACTCGCAATTTCTGTCATTATATTTCAATTAGCCGCAAGGGCACTATATACGTGCTTAGATATTCGATACGTTGTTTGAAAACATATTAAATCTTCGATGCGTTGTTTGAAAACATACATATTGGTTGTAAGAGCAGTATCACTTTTCTAAAAATAAACATTGTCAAGTGATTTATTTGAAATGACTATTACTCAATAGTGCGGTTTTTCTATTTCAATTCCTAATGAAAAAACCACAAAAAGAAATGTTTACAAGAATTTATTACTGGACGTTTTAGTCAGTTAGTAATGCCGATCTTCTAGATCTGTAATTTAACATTATTTGTTTCTTTAGTTTTGTTCGATCCTTCCGCGAATACATACTGACAGTACATCTACGTTTTGTCCCAACCTCATGTACTAAAAACGGATGAAGATACTCTCAAAGTGGTCTAGAACAGTTTGTCGAAAAGCTGTTAGGCTTGTTTCATTAGCAGTTTGTACCCATCAAAAACAGTTGCATACTAGCCTGCATTTTATGAAGTTGCACTTTACAATGCAATTTGAACGAGAAACTGCGATTTAATAAAATGCAGGCTAGTATACAGCATGAGGAAAGACATATGATGAATTTTTGTAGCTAGTTGTTATAACAAATGTACTTTACACGTATGGAACAGAACATACTCTGGAGAGTACTTTACTTCTTTGGGGTAAAAAGAACCGAGCTGTTAACTTCAATATCTGTAGTATATCATTGTTTATTAAAACGAGTTGTCTACTGCCTGTAGTAAATATAGAGTGATTCTCCAGAGTGCTCTGTACCAGTTCATTCCAGATAATAAAATTTATTGCATTATTACGCATTTTATTACGTTTGCCCCATTTAAAATACCTAACCTGCGAGTCTCATTTCCGATACACAGAATATAACAAATATGCATAATGTATAGTCATATGTAAATTAAGTGCTACAATTTGATGTCACTGTGAGTCTTGTAGTACCAGGTCTTAAGGGTGAGGTTTGTGCGCAGAAGTTGCGTTTTAGTTGCGGATGGCATAGATGGATGGCAAGAAAACTCAAAATTTGTCTTTTAAATAGTTGGGCGTTTGTAATCATTACTCTTAATCATTTCCGGTCAAATGAATCGTCAAACATAGCAACAGACGTTCAAATACTGCTGGGTATGCGTTTGTAATTAATTTTATCGCTCAAATCAGAATCGTTAAATAATCTTACCTTATTTGATTCACTGAATATTTTAATACGAAATACTTCATGAATGTATTTCGTTTTGCTTCGCAGGTTGAACGGCTTCGTGATTAATCACTTGTTCGAACAAGTCGTCAAACATCCAAGCACGTGTGCAGTTCCCTTTTAAACAAAAATGTTAAGACGTTAATAATAACAGAAACCTGTACGTAATTTTCCTTGGAAACGATACATTTTCATAATTATTTTGCGGTGGTACAATTAATGAAAACGAAACACGTTTGTGCGATTACATTCAGAAGTCAAACGCTTTTAAACTCCCGTGTTATTGCTTTCTTGTTTATTGGATTTCCTGATAGTTTATAACCGCCTACAGTGCAGCAAATGGAAAGTTAACGGACGCAATTGATTTAAAAACAGGCGCGTCGTTAAACGCGATTACAAATTTTGTGCCGTTCTGTTTCAAGAAAAAAATATTAAATTAAAAATTGGGCTGAAACGATTTTTATTTCAGTTTTTATCACTACAGGCAAGCGTCGCTGATTCGTTTCTTAAAGCTGAAATTCACTTCATTTTACCTACCACACATGAACCAAGAATAACAACATGCATGCAAGATGACTCGCACATAAACATTAGTTAACAATGTAACGCTGTCGGGGCGTTTACTCATTATAATTATTAATAACGAGACTGCTAATTATCATTATTACTTTTGTACTTAAGGCATAAATGAATAGCAATTGTTTTCTAAATTCCTGGAAAATAATTTTAAAAACAGCGGCAAGTGTGAAAAATCATTCACTTAAATTGTTCGTGTTATTGTAATTAACGTTTTACAGTCTGACGAGCATAAATGAAATACAATGGAGTTCAAATATCCAGGCAATTAAATAGTGTAATCGCTAATTAATAGTCTTTATGTCCAGTATTTCCTGTTATAATTCTAGTTCCTAGAATTATCTGTGTTTGCACGTCACTGTCATATAAAAATAGAGCTTTTCAAACGGCTGCGTAGAAATTTGAGGCAAGCTTTTATTAGAAAGTATAGCAACTAGGTGAATAAAAAAAAGTACAAATCAGTGTCAGTAAAATAAATAATTCTGAAACTCTAGAAGAATATAAATAAGACTCTGAAGTTTTAAGTAACAATAGCAAGTAGACAAAAATTTTTCGGTTTAACAAACAAAATTCGACAAACTAATTGATTATGATATGAAAGATATAGCAAACAATAAGCGCGAGGTGCTTTTTCGACTTTTTATTTACAACTGCCATAAGCGATTAATGTGATTAAAAACATAGTAAATACTACATTGTTCCAATAAATTTACGCACCATGCAATA
Source organism: Prosopocoilus inquinatus (assembly GCA_036172665.1). NCBI lineage: Eukaryota > Metazoa > Arthropoda > Insecta > Coleoptera > Lucanidae > Prosopocoilus > Prosopocoilus inquinatus. The sequence goes on along the minus strand of CM069876.1, from coordinate 25,573,934 downwards.
AAATAAAAAAAAATCGATTTTTTATTTATCGTAACTGACATTCCTGGCATTTCCAATATTTATTTACATTTGATTATCACTCAAGGGTGATTCCATAAAATCAAAACATATGCAGGTTCATTAACCGTACAATCAATTTAAATTTTAATGAACAGATAAAACAGCCACATCCTACGATCGCTTTTTGACCTGACATTGCGGTAAAATTTTTAATGTTTAAATTTAGATTTTATTCTTAAAGTGACTTTATTGTTTTTTGTTTTTGTGTTTTTTCGTCATTATGTCACACGAATATCGACATTGACCAAAGAAGAATGCACCCAAATAGCAGTATTGCTAGAATAAGACTGAAACTATTGTTGAGTAGGAGGAAGATTCGGTGTGTGGAGACTGGTAATTATTCTCGAAGACCTAGGTAAGGCAGACATAGTGCAACAACTCATGTTGAGACCATTTTTTAACACTTTTTGCTTTAGAATAAAGATTTGTTACAAGCAAAAGTTTCCAATTTGAACTAAAGAAAGTGCATGGGGTTCCAATTAGCATCGAAACTGTTTGTTCACTTCTTGGGAAAGCTAATTTGACATGTCATGTCTCTATCCAAGATCCAGCCTTGGCTACAGAACATCGCAGAGATAACTTGGAATTTGTTAGATTTCATGTGATTTCGTTGCAAGACGATTGGAGTCGAGTTTTCTTTAGAGGCGATTTAAATTTTGTTTTCATAAGTGTGGTAGACGCGTTCGTGTATACCAGCGACCAAATATATGCTCACTATAATATTTGAGTACCTCATTTGGCAGAAGCTTTATATGGCGTGAGTAGGAGTATCTTTGACAGCACACACCGACGTAGTGATGTTAAATAGTGGAAAACTGAATGCATTTTGGTATACAACGGACATACTACAAGATCATGTCGTGTCATTTCTCTCTATCGGACGCATTTTTTTTATTAAAGCAAGATAAAGTTCGATCCCAACGTGTTCGGAAAGTTCAAAATTGCTTAGAGCAGATTGAAATCGATGCCATGGTTTATCTAGAAAGAAGTTCAGACTTCAGTACCATTGAGCATATTTGGGACACACTTAGTAGACGTCTGAAAGCACTCAGAGATTATCCGACTCATGTTAATAATTTGGAAAAGATGAGTCGTTGGCTTGTGGAAACATGGAAGGAATTGGAACAAAATGATATAACCTCGCTTATTTTATGTGTGAATCGTCGATAACAATCTGTTATTCCAAATAGAGGTGGAAATACTCGATATGGATGTCATTTATTAAAAAATGTTGTTTTTAAAATTTTTCGATTTTGATTTTATTTGTTTTCATTGTTTATTTTTTACTTGTAAATGATTAAACAATTTTTTAACAACCGTTTCAAATTTTAAATAAAGAAAACGAAAAATCTTATTTTACTGCACGGTGCATTAATTTCTTGCAGCAGTGTATTTGGAATTTGTATATTACTGCATGGTGCGTTAATTTCTTGGAGCAGTGTATTTGGATTTGTATATTTGCCCTAAATACTTAGATTAGCATTTCTTGATTTGTTAAACAATTTAAAAAAAATTGATTGCGAAAGTTAATGTCAATTTATCACATATTTTTAAGAGTTATTTCTGTTATAGATCTATTTATGTTATATGTATTTAAAGAGACACAGTAAAATATTTTGCGCATGAAACTTATGAAACTGTTCCAAATTTTTTTCGTGTTATGCTACTGGGTTCATTTGATCTTAAGCATTAAGTTATCAATTTTTTAAATGATTTGTGCTCTTTGTATAAATACTTTGCTTCACTTTCTAGACGTTTGAAAAGGTGCTAATTTTTTTTTTTTTTTGAAAGACTGTCGGAAGCAAAAAAGTAGGCAAATTACAGTTTCCTGTAATTATTCTTTCTGAAAATGGTAGTGACTAAAGATGACTGCACAGATAACATTTAAAAAATTTAAAAGCTTTTAAAATTACCAAGTTTAGAACTTTGGTAAAATCTGTGAATTCGTCTTTAATCTATGGCATTTTGAAAAAGAATAATTACAGGAAACTGTAGTTTGTCTACTTTTTTTTGCTTTTAACTGTACTTCCAAGGAAATTTAACTTTCTTTTCAAGAACTTTGAAACAGACCTTACTTCAAGAATCATAAGGTTTATCTAATAGTAAGTAAATCAAATAGTGAACTCTTTTTAATATAATAAAACAATAATAAAATAAGTAATTACAAAATAAACATAAACAAATTGAAAAATTGCATTCTGACATAAATTAATAAGGGTTTCAGAAAAAAAAGATTCTGTACTTACAATTCTCTTAGAAACTAGATTCAACGCCATCATTTCCATTGACATGTCGATAGTAAAAATATCAGAAATTATGAAAAATATTACACAAATATTGCTTCATATCGTCTTTAATTGCAGTGAAAACCTCGAACAGCCTATGTACAGCCCTGTTTGGGGCTTCGTCAGCAGAGACGTAGCTCGACATTCCCAAGTCGTTTTTGATTTGCAGTGGGAATGTCGAGCTACGTCTCTGCTAACGAAGCCCCAAACAGGGCTGAAACAGCTGTACAGAGGCTGCTCGAGGTTTTCACTGCAATTAAAAACGATGTGCAACAATTTTTTTAAAACTTTTATTATGGTTTGACAGCAAGCATGGCCGTCTTGCATGAGGGACTTATTAGATAGCAAATCCTCTTCAATTTGTGTACCGTGGAGTTACAGTTTCTCGACTATGGAGCCAGGCAGATAAAAGTGTGTTAAAATAAGTTACAATTCCTTTTGATGTGCGTTTTTTGTGTTTTAAATATTTTTATTCCCAATTTTTAGAAATGTGACCATTAAATTGGGACAAAATTTAAAGGTCAAATGTGACAACTAAATTGGGATAGAGGGAGTCTTAGTTTTTGACATTTTATCGTAGGTATTAAATTTCATTTTTATAAATCTGCATTTCTGCAACATTGACATGTGTAAAGTTAAATAAAAGGTGAAAGACGAGGTTTTGGAAATGAAAAATATTTGTCACAGAATATATACACAATAAAAAAAATTTCAAAACAGAAATTGACCAACATGACCCGACCAGCTGCTTCATGGCGCAAAATAAAAATCAGATAACGCTTTTAAGTTACTGAATTAGACAGAATAAGGTACAGTGTTGCTGTTACATAACACGAGCTGAAAAAAATTGTGAACCTAACACGTTATTTCCAAACCCTAACAAGTTAGGTAAATACCAATGAAAGCTAGGGACCTAGATACGATGGCCTCTAATCTTTCCGCATTGCATCACGAATTATTATTGCCTTAATAATTGCATAAATTATTGTTCCTCTTCATTTGCTTTACGCAGACTTATTAAAATTTTCAATTACCTTAATCCCTTTAGGTGAAGAGAATGACCTTCAGGTCCCAAAGAAAGGAAAAAGTCACCGTCAGTTTTCGGTCCTTCCTAAATCTGGTTTGGATTTCGTTAGTTTTCCAGTGTTGTAATCAAATGATTTCCAAGAGATCTTCAACTGATTCAAAGAGATATGGAGTATTTCATATCCCAACATATCTTAAGCGCGTTGGTATTCATGGTGCTTTATATCGAGTGATCAACTGAATTTTACCTTTAATTGAGATTTTAAATTGTTTCACGTTCTATACAAGATTTGGTTCTATTATTATTATTTGTTTCAAATACGGCGGAAATTGAACCAAATATTGTAGAAGAAATGGGTAACTTAAAATGATTTTCAAAATTTTTTTTAACTTTTAATTGCATTACCCAAAGAAGACATTATTTGTTGTTTCATATTTCGGTTTCGGAACTTATTGGTCATCTCTTCCCTGTGTCCCTCTGCTTTGCATTTTTAATTTATCTAATAAGGATTTGTGTGAGAGGACTATTGTTGATTTGCATTGCAAATCTTAAAAAGTGTAGCATTTTGGCTAGGAAAGAGAGATCGTTAGGTAATAAATATTTTTTGTTCAGCCACATGAGGGCTATAAACTATTCCCTAGCCGGGTCCTTCCACGAAATATGTCACTGAGATATACCCAAGAATTCCGAGGAGTGGCTAATTGTCAGTCACTTGCTACCAACCTGCTTTACAGACGCCTTTTCTGTCTTGCACATGTAGGGTGCATATGCAGATGCTGCGATTTTTGCGGGCATGACAATTTCAAAAAAAAATCAGGGCGCTCACAATCGGCGGTATAGTTTATATTTACTGTTGCTGTTAGAGCATCAGTGTTTGTTTGCAGTAATTGTATATTTTTAATTCAGTTCCGAACAAGAGTTTTAGATGTGTTTAGTTAAAGCAGGAATGTTTATTTTGTAAGAGCGCAGGTAGAAAATCCTTGTTTGCGGGGACTATAGAATTTGTAAATGTATTTTGTAAATAACGGAATGGTGCTCGAACACACGTGTTTTCTCTGCTGTTGCTCTTCATTATCTAATGAAAATTCCAGAATCTGTTAACTGTCATACCAACCATACAAAAATTAGTATGGTCATAATGTTTTAACTTGTGAAAAAAATATACATTTATATTCTACGATAAATACACGCATGAATAGGTGTTTTAATTGAAAGATGGACGAATGATTAAATTTATTTAATTAAAAGTTTATTCAATATTTATTTAAAATAATGTATCATTATTTAGTTGAATAATTTCATATCGAACATGATACGCGCGACGCCCCAAAGCGTTACCGAAAGTTTTTGCGAACTATATTCGAAACTAAATATTTTTTTAAATGATTTGAGAAGCACAGTAGTGTAAATTTTAAGCAAAAAACAAAATAATTTTAATAAACACAGACAAAACTATGATAAAGTCATAAATGAAAAAAAGATATTTATAGACTTGTTTGGACAAATATCATTTTGTACATGAAGTAGAATCGTTTTTGTCAATAGAAGTAGGTAAAATTGCAGTTTGTGACGACAAGTATAATGAAAATTTGATTAAATAAAAAAATTATAATAAAATAACTACTAAGTATGTAAACTCTCATTATGATACAAGGTTATGAGGCTCCTCTGTTTGTCAAAAATATCTATGAGGTAAAAGTCAACGGTAACTTGTGTTATCATCATAAAGAAAATCGATTTTGCTTGTAGAATTATACCGAGTAATTTTTTTATCAACTCTTGCCCTGAAATTTGACCCGTATGTCTTAGCTTTACTGTAATATAATCTCAGTACACTTAAAGGTTTATTTTTCAGATCAGCCAAGACATGCCGCCGAAATCTTGTGGTAAGACTTGATAAAAACTCTAAAAAGAATCACCCAGTATATAGGGTGACTAAAAAGTAAGGAACACCCAACAGTCCTTAATTCTTCAATAATATTATTATTACTATTTTTTTTAACAATTTAATGACGACTCAGCACTTTAACTGTCTATCCATTCTTTTATTTCTCTCTGTCGTGTTAGTGGAGTTCGGATTTTAGAGATGCTTTATTAGGGCTAAAGAAAATTGGTAACTATTGTTCTAGAGGTCTAGACTATAGCGTTGCCTTAGGGAAATGAAAAAAAAATCCAATAAAGGTTTTATAAAATTTGTAAAATCACTAAACCAAGCATTTTAAAATTCGTTTCAGCATTTCCTAAAAATTAATCTTTGTTTCTTTTATGACTTTTCAAAAATATTTATAATGACGATACAAGTTATGAACATTAAGTCCTTAATTTCTTATATAAATCTGTAAAACACGTAACATAAAACTAAACTAGAATTTTATAACCTCATTAAACAAAATGCTGAAACTGATTTTTGAACAAAAGAAAAGAAATACAACTGATTATACTGCTATTAAAATTTCTGAATTGATCGACTGCTATTTTTATTACTTCTTTAAAATTAATAATAGGTATACTTGCGGCGGAAACATTTAGAACGACTTTTTAAATCAGTCGGCCGGTTTTCGTAAACTTTATGTGCGTTAGGCCTACTGATTTAAAAAAAATGTTCAAAATGTTTCCGCTGCAAGTGAACATTAGTTTATTTACACCAGAAAAAAATATACCGTGTTTTTTTAACTGGCCAAAGGAATTTACATGCTAAAAATTTTGCCTCATGTTAACTTATGTTCTGCTCAAAACTTAAAGAATATTTTTGTTTGTAATAATCAATTACATAATTCATTACAAGATAAATATTACCAGAATAAGAGGCGCGTGACTAATTTAATTATTTTAATATGCAAATTTGAAATTATTAACGACCAAATATAAAAAATATGAATCAAAAATTAATTCGTCGGAGAGACATTTAGACGGCAGCGACTAATTTAATTTTTGATTTTGATATTGACCTGCTCGATTAATTAAAAATTTAAGTAAATTTAATATCCTTGGAAACCATCGTACCGTCAATGGTGTCCTAGGATATTAACCGTCGGTTAAATTTATTAGGAGGTGGTAATATCGGGCCTTAAAGATGCATCTGTTATTCTGGAAATGTGTAATTTGTAATAAATTATGTAATTAATTACTAGAAACTGAAATTAGCTTAAAATTTTGAGCAGAACATAAGTTAACATGAGACAAAATTCTTAGCACGTAAATCCGTACGGCCACAGTTAAGAAAATCACTGTATAAAAAGAGCATTCTGTTCTCTAAAATTTGAAATTCCCTTGTATTTTTTTGTGTTATACGCTTTCTTTTTTTAAACAGTGTTTTTCTTTAACTGTGACCATAGGGTTTTACTTGGTAAAAATTTTGTCTTACGTTAACCTATGTTCTGCTTAATATTTTAAGCAACTTTCAGGTTATAAAAATCAATTGCATAATTTATTACGACTTACATATTCCCAGAACAACAGTTGCATCATTAATTTAATTATTTTAATATTAAATTTTGATTTTTTTAATGAACAAATATCGATCTAATAGGTTAACATTAGAAAGAAATTATTTACTGTCGTCTAAAATGTCTGATTGTGAGTGTTAATTTTTGACCTTGATCTACTCGATTCGTATTTGCTCGTTAATAATTTCAACTTGTAATTTATAAAAATAATTAAATTACTGAATTATATTATTACATTCTGTGAAAAATTGTGTAATGGATTATTAGAGACTAAAATTTGCTTAAATTTTTTAGCAGAACAAAATGTTTAGCATGTAAATCCGTATGGCTGCAGTTAAAAAGAGCACTGTATAAAATGTAATTATAAAATTGTTACAAAAGGGAAGTGCTATAGTTTAAATTATATTAATCTCGTTCCAAGCCTGATCATTTTTTGCCAAATTTTTGAAAGTTGGAAAATTCTGTTAGAAAGTAAAAAAGATAATGTTTTAACTGAAATAAGCTTGAGTGATTCTCCAGACGTTTATCTGAATTTTTAAAATATCTGGTCTGAGCAGGCCCTGGCCCTGTAGATGTGTAATTTGTTAATCTTGTCCTTGGTTATACTTCCAACCTTTATCTAGGGCTGGACGTTACCTCTCAGTCAAAACATTGCTAGGCAGCGCGATAAAGCTCCGATAAGAAGATTTACTGTAGAATCTTCGGGATGGAGCAGTTCTAGCTCAATTTGGTGACTCGTTTACCTACTAATGTGGAGTGACATCTGCAGCGTTGCCGGCTTCAGGCCACCCACATTATTTCCTTCAACCACTTTAGTGACCTGGCTCCCACTGTGCCTCGTCCTTGCTCACAGAAACGATTATGTTTGCCGTTTTCTATTTCTACTCTTCAGATAAACTTTAACAAATACTTTAACTTAATGAAATTAATACACGGTAGGTATTTACGCACTTCGAAACTTTCATACATGTTACCATCCTATCATTAACATTGGCTCTTGCATCTTTATTATTACGTACCATTTTCGTATGTAAAATCTATTAAGATACTCCTATTATTTTTTTATAGGAGTTGAAAATTATGTGTAAGGTAACTTGGTACATTACTAAAGTTTGTAATGGAAATGTACCATAATAGATTTTATCATTAGAAATATTTTTTTTTATTATTTGCACAAATTTTATACGTTTGCATTTTTTCCTTCTTGTAAACATGTTTAAATCTATGAAGAAGATAAAAGTTGGATTGGAAGCATACCAGGAAGAGTGATGATCTGTTGAAACCTACTTGACCAAATAATTACTCTTGTAGACTTGGGCGTTAGTTTTTTTTTTCTGAACAACTTATCCTTTTTTTTAATTTTTTAAGATGAAAAGAATTTTTAATTTTTCTGGACTAAGTGAATTACTATGTTATGATGGTTACTATATTCTTCAAAATATTGCAATATTTATTTATTATTTAGTTACTATTGTTTACGTTACATATTTCGTTGAATAATTATTATTCTTATTTAATTAGAAACTTAGTGTTGTAATAGTGATCAAGAAAAGAAGTTAATTTCAGACGAACCGCACGGTCTCTCACGAAGGTTGCAGCCATAAAAGCATTTGTGGCACGCGGTTTTAATTAGCTTGCAAACTTTCAACCATTCAAACAATAGTGTTGTTATTTCGACGTGAATTAATTAAGGGGATTCTAAGTTTCTCGTCATTTTAAAGTTTAAGAAGCAATTTCGCGTCTCGAACGTCCACACTTCTTTATTGTCCCCGTTCTAATTCAATTCTAATTTCCGATTTAAGATATCAGCTCAATGAAAAACAATCAGAACAATAAAATTAATTTAATTGTAACTCAAGCTCATTTTATCCTGGAGAGCTGTCAGACACACAGCGAAACGTCGAGTTTCAACTTAATTCCCTATGTTAGTACAAAAACTATTTTGTTACTAGTTTAATAGTTCTGTAAACTGACAAGTTTCATTGCATCCACTTACTTTGAACGAAAGGATATTCAGTATGATTAATTTTTACACCACAGTGCTTTTACTTTGTAGCACATCTACTATTGAAACTGTCGAGGCTTTGTATTGGTAAGTTGATAAAACGAACAAACTACGTAGACTGGATTAGTAAAAAATATTTATTTATTATTGTTTATATTGTAAAGTTATGATTTATTTTCGTATTGGAATTTATAATGTTTATAGTATTTCTCTACAATTTCTTCCATAATATACAGGATATGGCAAAGTTACGAGGAACTATTAAATTAGCGCATCTATTCTGATTTGCACGTTATAAAATTTATTAAGGCAAGGACTTTCATTTTCGTAGAAAAAAACAACAAAACGTAGGCGGAATTTATGACTTCTCCCCGGACATATCATGTTTGCGGCATTGGAGACATAAATCAGCGGTTTCCAAATATTTTTTTTCGTTTCCACATTGTGTTTGATTCGCAGTTATAAAAGCGATCGTCTTTTACTTTACGATTTGATTCGATCGCACGGTATTTTTCTTTCCCGCATTCTTTCTTCCACTTGTTTTGTTCACGCGTCATTTATTAAAAGTGATCATCGATCGTCTTTCATTTTCTGTTCTAGTTTTTTTCTCGAAAACCTGGCACCCTGGATTTTCAAGACTTTAGCGTGCAAAGTGCCCCCAATATATCGTGTAAAGGTCAATTACCTAACACCCTGTATACCTTGCAAGACACACACATGACATTTATTATAATCTCCAAACTTCAAGAAGAGTACACGCACATCTTTAAATGTTACTGTATGGCTTGGTTTGGGTAATAGGACAGCTTTTTTTTCTGTTCGCAATTAGTTACTTTTATTAATGAGAACCTCCCTTTAATATTTTAATTATTAATGAATACAAGAAACTAAAAAAATGACCTTACTTGAATTTTTGTATCACTTTCGGTTTTGCCGGAAGCGATATCAACTTTCTTATTTTAATTTAATTTAATTTAAATGGAACACGATATATATTTTTACATTTTTGAAACCTATAGATCATTACGAGTCTGAATACGTATCACTTGGTAATTCTAGTTTCCATGACAACGAAAAAAAAAAACTTCTGTTTTTCAATCTAGAAAGCTATAAATCGTATATTTTCGGTCTAAGACAATCCAGTAATTCCAATAAATCTCTTCTTTGATTGTGCTTTGACTTTTAATATTTTTATAATATCTGAAATTTCCATTAGTTAGTAACTAATTTTTTTTTTTTAATATAACCTTATGTATTTCTTAGCTTATGGTGGGTTTATATAGTCACTAACAACTAAAAATTAATAATTAGTGGCTCTATAAATCAGGCTTAGAAGTTGAAATTAGCCAACTTCTTACGTTGGGTTTATAGAGTAACAACTAACACTAACAACTAACGCGAATAAACAAAACATTAAAGTTAAACTATGACTGAGAAAGCGGTCCTAAAAGATTAATTCTTACGTGTTAGTTGTTAGTTTAGTTACTGTATAAACCCACCATTAATTCAAAAGAACGTTTTTTTCTGAGTACGCTGACACGTCATATTTTTTTTTGAAAGTCATTCAAAATGAAGCGAGTATAAAAAACATGCTCTGTTCTAAATTACTTTCAAAGGAATTATGAAGTATTCGGTATTTCCTGTATAAATAAATTCGGTTTTGTGAACATCCTTCCGAATACTGAAAGATAATGTAAAAAGAAAGCAGCTCTACTAACTTGTAATATTTTCTTTTTTTTTGTATGAAAAAGTGAGTCCAACCGATTATTTTCCTTCCATCGGTTTCAAAACGATGTTTCCAAGGACTTCTCAAACTTTGTTCTACTTTTCATAGATCCATTAATAAATAGCTGATTCGTCTTAATTTTGTTTTTCTGTAAAATTATATTTAATTTAACGTTGGTCCTAATTCCTTGTAGTGGTAATGAAAGTTACTAAAAGGTACAGACAATTTTTTAAGACGACTATTTTTTGGTAAGAGAGAATATTGAGCGCTTTCGTACATATTATAGTGGTTATGTAGTTGCATTATTGTGTGTAAACTTGTTTGCCTTAAGCGTATAGTGTGAAAAAGACCTTAGGTTACGCGACAATAATAAAGTACGTGATAAGTTTACGAGTTTCGCTACCTTAGAGAAATTTCTGATTATTACGCTTGCAAATAAGCACAGCAGACTACTGATAATTTTACTCAGAAATTTAATTACTTGAATGTTGTCTTGTACCTGACAGAACTCGATTTCGTAGGAAGTTCACAACAGTAAATCAGCGCAATATATTAGATGTCAATCTAAAATAATAATATTATACACAGAAAAATCTGGAGTTAATTCTAACACTTTTTGGACGTCAGGGAACAATTTTTCGGTGTTCTCTGGCATCCACCTTTTTGTAGAGTTAAAAATACGGAGTTACGATGTTTCCATGTAAAAGTAGGAGTAGAGCTTATCTTTGTTAGAGTAAACACTAATTTTTAGACACAATTTAGGCGGAAAAAAACAACAATAACGATAAATTAGATAAGAATTGTAGCGTTTTTTTTTTTTACAAAACAGCCTTTGTCAAAAATTTGACAAAGTTGAAAAAAAAACGTCCATGAAGTGCCGCTAATCTAATTATATCCAGACATACTAAAATATTCCGCAAAATCAAACATTCTAAATTAGAGATACTTCAGTATATCCGGTCTTTGTTTTCACCAGGATTTTCACCAACAATAACCCTTGTCAGCGACGAAGATTGTTTTTGATGTAAATTTAAAAACAGTATTTCTTTATGTTTGTCATTTTTAGGAACTTTAACTGCATAAATTTATTTTTTTCTGTAAAATGTATTGTTTTTCTTGCAAAAACAACCCTTGTCAAACAAACTTCTTATTTTTTCACAAAATTGATAAACTTTATTAAAATTCACATTACAACCCATATTCATATTTTTCCTCATTATTTGAATCCACTAAACATACAAAATCCAGAAAGGCCTATTACATAATCATTCGATTCTTCGATTTTCCCAAAACAAAGCTTTTTGACGTAGACGGTTTTTGTAAAAAACGCTTCAACTGACAACTTTCCAGGTAAAACTTTATTCATATTTAACACCGAGTAGGCAGATTACAATGAATGCCAAAAATTTTTGTGTGTATGATGAGTGGATATAACTGCGTTTATGAGCGTGGTACAGCTGGCATATGTTTAGGTATATGTATACACTTTTAATTCAGTGTAAACGTACGTCGAATTTTCTATAATGAGTCCAAAACATTAGATATATACTGGGTAGTCCCGGTATAACGTGCCAAACTCCACCTGGTAATTCGTTTCGTTCAAACAAGTGAAAAAAATTAATTTTGGATACAGCTTTGTTAAAAAAAGGAAAACTAAAGATAGTAAAAAATTGACAGTCGCTGAATGTTTTTACAGAAGGTACTATTCAGTGATATCTAAACATTTATAGCATATTTAGATAGTTGGTTAGTTTGCCTTTAAACTAAGAGTGTAAGCTAAAAGTTGTACTAGACTTTTTTTATTCCTTCATTCAAGCTGAGTTACCAGTTTAAGTTTGGTACATTATATTGGGACCCCCGGTATATAGAACTCGAAAATATGTAGATTATTTGAGAGGACAAAAGTTAGCAGAAAAATTGAAGATTAATAATATAAAAAAAAGGAAACCCAGAAAAGTGAGGGAAAAGAAGGAACAATTCGATGGACGGAAAAAAGGAATCGTAAAGAACAAGCATCGGTGAGGTGAAAGCTAATTAAGAATGCTTGAAATTAGTCAATTTAAACAAAAATTATTTAATTATTGATTAACGACTCCCAGCTTAACTCTATTATATCGGAAATCGACTAATTATAACTCCATTTATTTTCATACTAGTTTGAAATTTCAAGAAATCATTAATATTTTTACTCCAAGGTAGATAAATTTTGTTGAAAGAGCAGAAAAGACAAATAGATTGTAACTATTTATTATAAAATATAAATATCAAATAGTAAACATGAATATTTTCAAGAATTTGCCCAAATGTAATTATTCCAATTGAAAGTATTACAATTTCTGCGTAATTTTAAGATCTATGGAAAGAAGAATCTTAAGAAAAGAAATTTCATGTATTTCGCAAATCCCATTTTCTTCGATAATAAAATTTTTCAATTTATAAAAAATTGATCTCATTGTTAATACTTGTTAATTCTCTTAGTATCGCGAAAACAGAATTCTGCACTAATTCTACATTGTTTAAATTATAACAGAGTTGTATGTGAGTCATACAATTTTAAATATTCAACTTTAAGGGCGGAGTTTAAATTGATTGAAACTTACAGGAAAGACAACCAACGCTGTTCCTTCTTTGTTGTAAGAATTTCGTTGCGATAGGTTTCTTGTGTACACGTAATTTTGCATATAACGGAGTTTACTAATATGGCGCGAGTTCACTTACCAGCTGTCTGCTCCCATATATGTTTATTTGAACTAAAGTGAAACTTTTGATAAGTATTTATCTTATCGTCGAGATAACATTAATAAACTATTTCGCGTCCTTATTTATGCACATTCATGGGATTAAATCTTACGCAAGAATTAAAAATGTTGATATTTTGGTTACTGAGCGCGCAAACTCAGAAATTTATTTAGGTACTCGCATTTTTTCTTTAAATTTTGTGTTTTGAGGTTTCATCACTTTGCATTATAGTGAAGAAGAATTGTGAAAAACTGTTCCTAGAAAAAAAATCTTATTATTAAAGTAGACTGGAGACAACTATTAATTATAAAAATGTAAAGTGATGAATTAATTTAGAAAAGATGAAAATTTTTAAATAATTTTAACATTTTAACGAATCCCTTCGTTCTCAGTAGCCATCCATTGCGGCTGTCGTATTATGGTAACAGAGCAGAATTAATTCCAAGCGCATGCGCCTCTATGATGCGAAGACAGACTTGTGCTACTCTGTCACATTTATTTATGTGACACAACGTGTATATTCCTTAACATTCGCGGATGGATTAAGATCTATCGTATGCATTTTTTTAAATTTCATCTTATAATAATAATGTATAATTTCATCCAATTCCAAACACTAGAATCTAAATTTTTAATTCCAACAATACATTGGCTTTTATTAATTAATGGTTTAATAAGACATTACTACGACTCTGAAGATTGGCAGATACATAAATGTTTCTTTTTTAATATACTTACATGCAGTGGCGTGTGTTATCTTGGCTATTGCAAATTACAGCGTTAATCCGGCGTAACGCCTAGGTTGCGACTTTATTCATATCTACTATGAGTAACTATACGTGTAAAAAGTAGAGTACGTTATTTCCTAACGACGAATGAACCAAAATTGTCGGCTGTGTTTTTTCGAATTATCCACAATTATGTAAATGTGTCGTGTTTATCGTCGATTACGATGATTAAAATCTCTATAACGGCGTAACCTTGCGAGCAATAACGTATGCCGCATGACGAAAGTGCGTGACAAAATTTGATCGAGTTTTTCAGCACTCGCACTGAAAACTAACATAAACTGGTTGGATAACGTGCACCAACAAAATCGCTTCCACGCTATAGTAGGATTTCTTTTTGAAGGGGAAGTCTTGTGGCTTCTGGATAATCGCCTAACTCCTATTCCGTCGTTTGTACCTAGGTGCATCTTGTTTTCTTTGTGTAATTTGATGCTACTTTACTCTAAACATCGTACTTAGATATTTTCCTTGTGGGCATTTCAGTTTAAGTCACAAGTGGTGAAACTATTTGCTTAATAACACTGGGTGCCATCGTAATTGAATGAGAGGGTTTTCTTATTTGTTGGTCAATAGATGTTAACTGTGGATGAGAAGAGGTGTAATGGACCATTCTGATTTGTACGCTATCGCATCATGTGCGCCGATGCGTCCACACACGGTCAATCGCATTCTTAACAGTTCAACCGCAAATGTCTGGAGGAATCCGATTGCAAATATTTGATTTGGGGGAAAAACCCGCACCGGAAGTAATACTCTAAAACACGTGTTATTTTTCTTAATTCACGTTTGCTTAACGTTTGCTCGTTTGCGATGTTTGTGTGGGCTCTCTATTGTTTAATCTTGTGCCGTGTCTTGCTACTGATGTATATGAGACCCCGCGGTAACAAGGTGTGATATGTGGGCAGAAGTAAGGTTTGGCCTCTAAGAAAAGACGCGTAAATCACTGTGAAATAACAGTGTTTTTAAACATCTACACTTATTCATTCGGACTTCTTGTGAAATTTGTCCTTTATTTACAAAGAAAGAAGATATAAATAAAATCAATTACTTTCATTCAGTTATATTTTTTAATTGAGACTCGTTCTCTTTTATTCGCTAAAGTAACACAGTATGATTCACAATAAGTGCCCGACACGTTAGGAGCGTATTAAGTAAGGTCTTTCAAGTATAAATTTGCAAGAGACATTCCAAAAAATCAACCTCCTTTGAGTCCAAAATGGAAATTATGATTCATTTCTTATGTATGCGTACACAATTCGATGTCCGAAAGAATGAATTGCGTGTTATACATTTTTTTCTGTACAAAGCCACAAACAAAAACGTTTTAGACTTTTGTTTTAAGGTAAACGATAGTGTTTCCTTCTACTCCGCGAAGGTTCATTGCTCTTGTGATGCAACACAGTTGTACCAGTGCCCATTAAGTAATTTTCATCTGAATTTTCAATGCATTTTAATCTTAAAAACTTTGCATGCGTACTAGACTCTTTATGCATAGTAGGACACTTATTTTGAATCAGTATATGCAAGCAAATGATGTAATATAATTTGTTTTATTTGGAGAAATTGTCAAATGATCATAAATGCTGTGAAAATGAATCGGCGTTATTTTATATTGCTTTATTGGTTTAACTAAACATCTGCTTTATTTGCTTGACTAAATCACTGTGAAGAAATTCAAAGAAAATTTCACTTTTGGATCCAAAAATATCAGGCGACTTGGGCAAATGTGAACATTTAAGTTAAAAATGCTGATATTTGTTAATGATCTATAAATAAAGACGGATCAGAGGTTCTTAACATAGATACATGTACTTTGTAATACCAGACAGTCTTATAATTTACGAACAAAAACTATTCTGGATTCAAAGAGCATTTGTAAAATTCTTTAATTTTTATTACTCTCACTTCATAACCATGGCGGTAGCTACTATCATGGCCCTTATAGTAAATGGGAATATTCGTAAGGGTGCGGTGGCGTTTTTATTAAGCATGATAGTGCAAGAGTTGTAGAATCAACCGACTTCAAGATGCCACAGGCGCTTACCCTGTCGTGCTTCGAAGTCAAAAAGTTGTTTTCTGTTAACAAGTAAATATGCTTTCCTATAATTCACTTTTTTTATCAGTCTATGTCTAATTCACATAAAAGTCTGTTACAAGAATTTTCTAATTCTCAATTTCTAAGCTGAGAAACAGTTCAAGCTTACTCCACTCGGCACTAGTTATCCAGCGCTTTCTTAACCCAAAATTTTAACAGCTCCTGTCCATTTTTAAGAAACAGAATAAACTACCCTGTTTCCTAAAGTTAAAAAATTGCTGCAAGAGTACATTATGTACTTAGCACAGAAAGTAAAGTAATTAAAGAATAGTATACAGTATACAAATTCGACTCTCACCAAGGGGATCTCACTTATTCGAAGAGATAGAGGGCAGATTTAAATTTGGCAAAGTTGCTAAATTTTTAATAATCCGAAAAGAAAAGTATTCTACCTTAACTCTTATTCGAAATAATTGTAAAAAAAGAAAAAATGTCATTTTGTTATTTTGCCTCTGTCTTCCTTAGTTGAAGAGATATCAAAAAAATAAAAATACTTTCTTAAAACACTTTTCAATTCTCTACACAGTGGCAAACACTATTTCTCTATAACAGGTTACATCAAATTGGTACCATCATCAATGTCATTTTTTCATATGGCGTCCATATTGAAATTTAGTTGGAAAAGAATCTACTCTTCATGCTGATTACGGCAATATAGCACAGTTATTAAAATTCTCTAAAATAAGGTCAGAAATAAAATTTATTTTTGCGAGACAAGAGAATTGGCAATTATTAAAAGATGGTTTTGAATTCGAATCAAAAACAATGCAATTTATTGGAAGATATTGAATTAAAATGCTCAATATGATGTAAAAAAAAATTACAACGTACGAAAAATACCTTTAAATTAAATGAAAGGTGTCTTTGATTAACCCTAGATTACTAAATTTTGCAGAAACAATGTTAAGATAAGAAAAATAAAATATGTTACATATGTTTCATTCGTACAACAGAAACACCAAAACAGCAAGTGAACTATACTTTCAAGCCAACAAAAAACAGCTTAGAACAATATTTGCACAATTAGTGCAAAATATCGAAGAGCAGGATCATGCAGTGTAATACGTACTCTTTACAGTAACAATACAATTGAAGACAATAATAAATAAATAAACATATAAATAAAGATATTCAATATGGTATTTACATCAAGTGTTCCAATAAATTTCCATTTTGATTTATATATAGCTGTACTTGTTTGCTTAAACTTAATACAGTTCTTCGAATATTCCTTCTAGGAATAGTTTCGAAGGCGTTAGAAATAAAATTTTTAACTTTGTCCATATTTGCTGGAGTGTTTTTATAAACTTTGTTCTTAATTGTTCCATATAAATAATAATCTAGGGAATTCAAATCTGGTGATCTAACGGGCCATTCCACTGCATCACATTTTCCTATCCAGTTTTGAGGAAATACATATTTCTTTAAGTAATTTGTACTATTTAAAGACGTATGTGGAGGTGCCCCTTCTTGCTGCCACCATAAATTCAGTAAAATATTCAAAGACGTTTCATCTAAATCATTAGACACATATTCACGAAGAATTTGAAGATACGCAACTGAATTTAACCTTTCTTCAAACATAAATTGTTGTTGTCTCTCTGGGTAGGTTTGAAAATACAATTCACTTGCTGTTTTCTGTTACATGAATAAAACATACCTAACATATCACGATTTTCTTCATTGCTGAACATTATGCTATTGTTGCTATTGTTGTGTGCTAATTTAGAAACAAGCATCTATTAATTTGACAGCTTATGCTTATTCGAGTCAAAAGAATCGAATCTTCCATTAACTGCCAATTTCCTTGTCTCGCAAAAATAAATTTTAATTCTGACCTTATTTTAAAGAATTTTAATAACATGAGCTATATTGCTGTAATCGGCATGAAGAGTAGATTCTTTGCCGACTAAATTTCAATATGGCAATGATAAGAATAAATGAACTTGATGATGGTAAAAATTTGTCGAAACCTGTTGTAGAGAAATAGTGTTTACCCACTGTGTAGAGAATTGAATAGTTTGTATCTGAAACATTTCCGAAATATTATCAGTTTTTAATTCCCCACAGTAATTTACTATCTTTAAGAATATCAAAAATAGTTTCACTTGTTAAATAATATCTACAGAATTCCATGTGTACAAAATAAATTGTAACCCGGCACATTCAGTATAATTCACAGTGTATCTCTGTTAAGTGCCAAACGAAAAATCTGTAAATGAAGAAATTTAACGTCAAGATTCTTTTTATATTTACAAACCATAAAAAATGGCCCCTAAACTCTCCAGTACTGTATTGTACTAAACACTTAAAGAGATTACCAGAAATTTTTTATTTCAAAATTTTACAAAATATAAGAAATCAAAGTTTTATTTCTTAGTGGCTTAGAATATGTACAAAAAACCTTAAATTTTCTTCAGTTTCTCCTTTTTGTATTTAATACAGGATGCTGGAGGAGTAAGCTACACTTTCGTAACAATTGAGAATTAGGCACGAGTTCATATGAATTTTTTTACAGCACATTTTGCAACCCGGCCTGTTGCTTGAATTTTAGTTATGCCACTGCTTCATAAACTAGATTTTCGTTTTGTTTTGTTTTACCTTTTAGTGTCCGCTGGATAGTCACTCGAAGCATTAGACCTACTAAGTTTTTCACTCCACTCTTTCTATTCAAACTTAATTTCTCATCATTTGCTGCTTCCTTCAAACTTGACCTTTTTTTTGTTCAACTAGTTTCATCTTATACTATTGGAGGAATCAATAATTAATATTCACAGTACTTTACCTAAATCCTTTACTTGTTCGTAATGTTTGTCTTAAACTTAACTGTGAAAACAGAGGAGTACAAACATGAAATAGAGATAAGAACAAAGAAATGCAAGTGCGAAATAAAGATAAAAAATAACTATGAAATGAAAATGGCTAATGTAACATGACGTCCTGTTCTCTAACACTAGACTTTGAGCCTAATATTGAGGTATTTCAAAACTTAATATTTGAAACATGTTTTCAAAGTCTGTTTTAGATTATCACATGAAATAATACTAGAGAAAGGTATACCAAGTTTTAGAATAGTGTTAAACAGTAAAAAGAATTATGGTACCATAAATTCGTACAGAAACACATTTATTTGTGTCCGTTTCATAACATTTCTTTGCTAATATTTTTTGGTATTATTTTTTTCTAACATAACTTAGTACAATGTAAAACGGGCTTTAAGCGTTTTTTTATTCGTGAGTGTTGACAACACTCGCTGCACTCATGCGATTACACTCGCAAAAAAAGATATGCTTTAAAAGCTCGTTGCATAAAATACTACGTATATTGACCCATAGACAAAAACAACTTAGTCGCCTATTAAATAAATTAAAAAAAAACTAATTAAATTTAATGTTAGTGAAGTACAAAATGACAACTACGCATTTTATATAAAAATTATTTAGAAGTCGTATTATCAGAATTTAATTTGAGATCCAAATATGTACAAATATACCAGGTGTTCCGCTTAAAAAAATGTCTATTTATATTCCGATTATGCGATGTGCATTTGTTTTTCTCATCAGCAAAAACTTTTAAAGTAATCTATATAATTGGATATTAAACATTGCTTTCTCAAGTTCAAAAGTAAGAAAAAAATAAAGGGGAGGGAATTCTCTTGTAGTCGGCCTGTATACACATATTTACACCAATGAACAGAAGAGCCCTGTAATAAAACAGAACGTAAATTTTTATTAATTGCAACAGAATTTTTTTTTGTAATCGGTGTGACATGTAATAATTGCTTTTCTCGCAGGAAGTTAAATTTTTAGCTTAATTTAGTAAAGAAAGGAGTAAAAGAAAATCATACATGGTATTTATTAAAACATTACTTTTATTTATTAATAATATAATTAAAGACCGACTGCATTTGCATTATATGCCGAACAATTCATGCGGTTTATAACTACCTAAAAGCACAACAATTAAGGTACTTGTACAGGGCTATTGAAAATGTTTTTAAAATAGAAAATGCAGTGCGGTAAAACCAAGCGTGGTATATTTTTAATAATTGAATAGAACAATAGGCTCATAATTTTGTTAAATTGGAATCGAAATTAGTTTTTCTGTTTGCTTTGCTTTACTTTAATTACGGAATTAAAATAATTGCTGTGTAAAACTGTTTTGTAACCAGCATCAAATCCGGGAGTTTTTTTTTAAATATGATCATTATTTTTAAGAAGAAAAATTAAAAGAGTCAATCTTGGCAGAGGTAACTTCGAACGTTTGCCGATTTCTTCTAGCTAGAATTATAATTAATTGAATATATCTACTTTAGTTAATAAGAATTCGTAATTGTTTTATTGTTAAGAGAAAATTCCGTTGCTTCAGGTGTTGGTTAATAGGATGCCATTTTAGTCACGACATCACGGTTACGTTCACATGATATAAAAACCTAATTAATCAATCATATGGTCAATTTCAAGAATTTGTGGAATTTATGCTGAAACTAGATTAGCTGTACATTTATTTCATTTAATACAATGTATGTAGTAATGGTATGTAAGTGTTGTAACCACACGTGTGCAAAAAAGTTTCACGCACGTGTTGCATACAACGATTTTTTGCGATTCCACTTTTAGAAAAAACTTTTGACAGTCACAAAGCCAGACATTTCGTGATTCAAACGAAAAACAACCGCAGCAAGATGTTCACCCGTGCCGAAAAGAGTTCCTAGCTCTTGACATAAGTGTAAAATAAATTGCATTTGAAATGCATCTCTATTAAAAGTAAGACTTCACGTACTACGGATCAATATTGAAATTACTACTTCACGCATGGGAGTAGAAGAAAGGACTTTTAATTTCTCAACTGAAGGAAAAAACTTTGGAACGTCATAATTAAATGCAATGATAAGTTAACACGTTCAGTAACTGTGGTCAACTGTATTATTTATTATTAACCGACACAAAAGTTCTCGGCAATAAAAGTACTAACTTAGTTGTTGATCCCTCTCATTCATAAGTAATGGGCTCGAAATATCGTCGGAAAGGCTCATTAAATGTTTTTTATCGACGCCAATGTCCAATTATAAATTTCCACGGCGGATTACTCTCGCATGATTAAACAAACACAACGACATGTAAAATCACGGCGGGCGGAACAAGATGGCGGCCCATCCGGCGCGGTAATGAAGCGGGGGAGGGGGCTCTTTGCCGGTTCAACGGGCAGAAATTGATAGGATAAATTCCGGCTCTGAATTGGTCCCGACCAAGCGTGAACCGTCTGGGGCGAATACGAACGCTGCTGGAAGGAACATATTTCTGCATTTATTTTACATTTATAAGAAAATTATTATGTATTTTCCCTAAGAGGAAGGAAGTAAAACAGATTCCTCGATGTTAACATTGTGGAGTTGAAACCAGTTAACATTCATTGCCAAATTTTCAAAATTTTCTTTTATATTAAAACAGAACTGGGCTAAAAACAATTGCTTAAAAATCATCAATTGGAAGAATTTCTGTGTGTGTGAACATTTGATGCTTGTAACCAACTAAAAAGGTTAACACCATAACAGATAAGGTGGATGCATTTAAATATTACTGAAAGCACAGTTTGAGGGATTTAATAAATCAATAATTTAGAGTTAATTGAAGTAAATAATCATTACTCTGTATTACAAATATAATTATAAACTAGTCGTTTACATTTTGCAGACACGTTTGTTTTTGTTATATGCAGTTAGGTTCAGTGGCGTAACAATAGGGGTTGCAAAGCAAACTGCCGCTGAGGTACCATAGGCGTTAGCACAGGTCTAAGAAATTAAATTTTTGTCAGCAAGTAAAATACTCTTGCATAACTGATTTTAGTTTTATATTTAATTCACATAATTGTGGCCTATTAAATAATTACAATTTCTAACCGGCCTGCATGGAGAAACAATAGAAGCGTATTTTACCTAATGTGGGCGTTTCTTCACCTAAGCTATTGACAGCTCTTTCATTTTTTAAGTAAGAAGTTGAGTCAAGGCCTAGATTAAGAAGTCTTGCCTTAGGTGACATAGAATAAAGTATTTGTATAAAGTATTATGTGCACAGAACATCATGATTCACGAAACTTTACATTCCTCAGATTCGTTTGAATTTATAAATCGATGTCGAAGAAAATTCCAAGAATAATATGCTGACTTGAATGAAAATTTTCAAAGTACAATTAATTTCGAAAAGAATCGGGTACAGTTAATTTTCTTTAGATTAATTCGTTTCTGTCAATGTGACAGGTATTTTTATTGTCAAATATAACCTGTTCAAAAAAAGACAGACTTCCATCAAAAAAATTGTAAGATTTCGGATTTTTCGTTGTACTCGATTTTTCTGCAAAAGTACATCAAAATATAATCTTACTTTAACTTTTCCACAACTTTTAATAAAGTAGCAAAAAATCTAGCTGCGATATTCATTTGTTTTGTGATATATTCATAGGAAAAAATATGTCTGATTAATTTTCCTTAAATAATTCTCAATGGTGAATCAAAAGCAACAAAAAAATTGACTACGTTACGTTATTCATTTGTTTATGATATTTAGCTAAAAAAAAATAGACCAATAAGATTTTTCACGTCTATGCAGCTGTTAAAAGCAAATAAAAAAAAATAAAAATATAACGTCAAGTTCTTTTGCTGTTACAGTTAACAAATTATTTTTTTCTGTTTTCATTTTTGTGTGTAAATATTTATATGATTTCTTTACGCAAATTAACCAATACCATCATACCAAAACTTTCTCGTGAAATATGCTGCATCATTCGTTTTTTGAATACACTTATAATAATAAGAGGCGTTACACAAATAATTTGCTACCCGGTGAATTGGCTTCCAGCTACGCCACTTATTTATCATCATGATTATGATGATTAAGTACATTTTAAAGAGCAATAAACAGAAAATCCCGTATTTTTTTATAGTTTGTACAGATACCTTTCAGAATGAGAGGAAAGCTCAGATTTCTTTTCATTCTCTTTAGCTTTTTCTCTTATGGCGTTGTGTTTTTCAATTTTAAAATTTATGATTTGGAGACTGGTACACACATTTTTTTATTTGTGTTCCCACTTTCTCATGTTTTGTTTTTTATACAGAGTGGCCTATTTAGAAAGGAAAATACCTTTGCAAAATAGTATTTATTATCTACGTAAAGGGCGTTTTACAAAACACAATTTTCATCCAAAGTTTACATTTTCTGATTACAACAAATCGAATCGGTTCTTTCGATGCATTGCTTGGTTTTTTCTGTTTTATTTTAATTTTTTTTTATAAATCCCTACATTGGCTGCAATAGGAGCATCTAGTAGCTTTTGCCTTCAATTATTCATTTTTCACTAATGCCGGTAAAACAGTGTACATCTTTCAATATGAACTAACCCGCCATGATTTCATAATTGAGATCTAATAATAATTCCGAGTAACTTTTCCAAATACAATTTCCGCGTAGCGTGGAAAATGAAGGTAATCTTATATCGATTTCAAATATTTTGATTTCCTCGGTATGTGACACGAGGTATTCAAACTTTGACACATGCATCTTAAGTTTGGTAAGATGCAGAAGCTTTCATAAATAATACATTTTTCTGAGAAATCAATAATAAAGAATTTTCCCATATGTAGCCAACTTTCTGCCGGTCACTGTATATGTTTGGAGGTTATATTTTAGAGTGGGACACCTTTTCTTGGTACTTACGAAATTATATCATATTTTCATTAAAAAAAAACTTATGATTTTTTTACAGTGGAACAAGAGTTACAGAATGTGTACTATTAATTCTCATTTTTTTAAATTCTTTCAATACAGACCTTTAATATTTAGTATACAAGGAATGAAAATTTTCTTTGCTTAATGCATCCATGAATATTTATTTTCAAGTAAATTGGTAAATTTTTTGTCATTTTATCTTATCTCTTAATATCAAAATTGTTTTTTTCTCGTCTTAACATCATTTCAACAAATGAGATCAAACTAAAATAAGATATCATTTACTTTTAGTGCATTTTGATATACAGGGTGCGTAAAAACTATTACACCGAAAGGGATTATGTAAAACGGTTTGACATTTAGATTTGACGTTTGGTGAGATTAAGTTGTGCATAAATACCCATATTTTGATATGAGTTTCATTTGTTTTATTTGACTAGTGTTTGTCAGAGGTCAGAGGCAGTCATCTTGAATTTTTCTAAATGGCAACCAAGGTTTAGCTTGGTGTCACTTGGGCAGGTAATTGATTTAGAAATATAATACGGTATATCATAAGCTTGTTTATTCTAAAATAACGAAGAAAATTAAAAAAAAAACAAATTAACTTTGTAGGGTGAACATTTTTGGACCAAGGGCTCTAAATAAATAAAACTTACTCAAAATTTAATTCAAGAGTAACATTTCTGTGTTATCTATTGATTGTTATCAATTTTAACAATTTCTCATACTCTTTTTCGCTTTTCCAATTCAAACTGATAGCAAATACTACAACACGATATTGTCATAAACTTCTTTTTCTCATGTAGAGTCACATGTAAATACGGTTTGGCAGGTAATTGCCAGACAGTATAAACACACTTGTTTCAACAGAAACCAAACCGTATTTTACGTGTAATTTCTACATAATATCATTTGGTGCAACACTTTTTACGCACCCTATATAGAGGTTGTACTATAACTACTGGTAAATGTTCACAACACGTGATTTTCTGAATTACCTGTATGATATACATAAATATTTTACGCTCTCGCAACATCCTCTCGAAATGCAAATAATTTGCTGTAATAATATATATATATATAACACGTGATTTTCTGAATTACCTGTATGATATACATAAATATTTTACGCTCTCGCAACATCCTCTCGAAATGCAAATAATTTGCTGTAATAATATATATATATATATATATATATATATATAATAAAGCACTATGCATTTATTTAACTAATTGATTGCATGTTTTATATTATTTTGATGATCATACAGTATTTTTTGCACCTTATTAAATTAACGCCAAAATTAAATTAACCTAACTTTATAACTACAGAGTTAAAAGCAAAGTGATATTATGATTTTCTAATAATTTTGAACCTACATATAATTGCACGGTGTGAATATTTGCAAGTTTACTAGTTTGATATCACGCGATGTGTTCTGAAAACTAGAATACAATTTGTATTTAATATTTAAATAATTTTGAATCTGTGTTAATACGTTTTATATCAACAGACAGGAATGATCGTTTTTATGCTTTGAGCACTAAAGAGAAGTGCCTGTAGAAAAGGTGTATTCCCACAGAATCATGGTAGTATACACCAGAACACTATTATAAATATGAGTTGTTCTTTTTACATATTCAACACCTTTTTAGTTAGCTTCGTTGAGAGGTGACAAATTTCAAGTTCGTCTCATTTGTAGCTTGACGTTAGCAGTTAGCGTCAGTCACTGTAATGTAGTCACGCAACCTAATCCTCCATCACTCTTCTTTGGTGCATGTTTACAACGTGTCTGGCTTTCTGGAGTTTAATCCGAAAGGTACGTTCACTCAGAATTTATATTTTTAGATATTATTTTGCTCCCTTTAGTGTACTTTACTTCACATGGCGACGTACTCTAAACGTATACATAAGTATTAGCATTTTATTTGTAAATTTATTCTCGATAGGTCGCGATCGCTTTCAGGATTTCATTCTGGAGTGCATTATTGTGCTGAAATAGTGTGTGTAGATCGTAGCGGACCATCAGTATTTCATTACTTCGACGATAGCTATGCGCTTCTACGCTGGCCACTTATTGCATGCAAATTCCTCGAACGGAGTCGAGAGCCCTCGCCGGACGTCCTCGCCAATAAAAGAAAACTAAACAAGATCCCTGAAGAATTCCCTTCGTTTTAATGGCATGACGATGCTTATAGCTCGACTACTACAGTATAAAATTTTCTTTTTTTCTGACATTTTATAATCGAGGACATATACGTTTGCAAATATCCTTTATAAAATAATAATAAATTTTAACACAAACCTTATATTAACTAACTATTACATATCATGTTTAAATATCAACTTTAAAAAATAAGGAAGTGACAGAAAGGAATCAAACATAAAACAAAATATACAATTTGTTTGTACAAAGAAATACGAATTCTAAATTAATTCGGTTTTATTATAATTAACTTTCGTCCATTATTTTCAGTTTTTCCTCTTTTTTGTATTGTTTTGCCAATATATTTCAGTCTTCTCCTGGTCTTCCTCTGTTTTTCTGCGCTACATCCTTGCTTCATTCCGCTGGATAATGTTCATGTCTCCTAGACATAAGTGAGTAGACTGTCAATTTCGTTTTTCTTTTTTTGTTAATAATCTTATTTCTGATGAAGTACTTTTTGTCTTGTTTATTTATTGTTTCTTATTTCTATTTGTTCGCTTCAATTATTACCTCCAAATTTTGGGTAACGGTTCCCTCGTTTTTGATTTCCTCCATTAATATGTATTCTAATTTTTGTTACTGGCATTGCTTTTGTTTTATGCATTCTAAAATATCTATGTTTTGTGTTTCTTAACTTTAAATAATAAATAAAATCATCCTTTCGTATTTTAAAAAGGAATGGTCTCAATACACCTTGTCTTAATCGATTCTGATTCCATTGATTTTATATTATTGCACATTGGGTATTTTCAGTTACTTCTACTTTTGTTACGCGCTTAATGGTTCCATCAATTTTCTATTTATTGAAGGCCATACTTTTTGTGAATTTCCTTGGTTAAGTTGTTCTGGTTTGCAGTGGAATTTCCGAGGTATGTTTCTGCTGATGAAGCTAATAAGGTTGAAGCAGCTGGACATAGGCTGCTCTAGGGATTCACTGCAATCAAAAACAATTCACAACACTTATTTCTATCTATTGTTATCAAATCTAAAAAATCTCGAATTTTGTTCTTGCCTTCGTATTACTATTTAATGTTTTATCAATATTTTTTTTGCCTTTTGAATTTTTTTCTCTTTTCATTGTCAGCGGGTTTCTCGGTTTTAAATCTTTCTTATTGCAACTATTACTTCATCGTCCTTTGTGATAATTTCATCATTTAGTTCTTCCTTTATTTTCTTCGTAGTAGAAATTGCAAATGAGACAGAGTTCATTTGCAATTTCTGTTCTTGTGCATATTAGTTGTTGATATGTCTCAAATTTTTTACAGATTTCGTCTAATATTGCCCCATTTTTATATTGAATCTTATATCTCTAGTTTTCTTATCATTTCTTCTTTACTATTACTTTCCATTTGTACGTCAGTTGTTCAGTTGTCTTTTGATTTTTTTGATATGTTCATTCTTCACTTTTTACACTTGCTATACTTTCTCGACTTTTATTACTTTAATATTTGCTCCATTTTCCTTTTTGACTTTTAACTCTTTATTTCTTGGTCCCACCACACCGCTTGTTTTTTTACTTTGATATTTCCTGTTTATTTATTTCATACTTATTTAACGATTTCTTTTATTATCTCTGTTAGTATTTGCTATTTTTGTACTACATCTAGTTTTTCGAAAATGTTTTCTCTCAGTTTTTCCTTATTTATGTTTGTTTCCTTTTTTATTTATTACGTTTTAGCAATTAAGTTTATGGCTTCGGCTTACTCTGTACGCAATTTTCTTTTGTATTCTTTAATGTAGTTTTTTTCCTTTTAATTGTTTTTTTTTGCTTTTACCTGCCCATTTGGATTTTCTCGTTGTTTAACGTCCTTTGCCAATTCTCTGTTCTTTCTTTCTACTCATTTCAATTTGACATTTAATATAAAAACCTTTACCTTTTAGATTGGGAGTTCAAATTTGATTGGGAAGGCATTACTTTTGTTGGTTAGTGTACGCATTATCTCGAAATTATAATTATAAATTCAAAGTGTATATTTCCCTTTTTCCGTATTATTTATTTTTTCTGTTAATTTTTCTGATAATATAGGAAAAATATTTATCTTCAATAATTAATTTTTTATCATTTTCTTTCTTATTTTTTCAAACTCTACAAATTTACATTCAGTTTGATTTCTTTTAATGTCGTTAGATTTATTCAGCCGTAAAATTTCTGAATTCTATTATTACTATAAATATTGCTATACTTCTTTTTTCAAGAGTCTGTAGTACAGATTAATATTATAAGAGACACACGATCGAGATACCTAATTTTCAAGCAAGTTGCATTTTCGTAAAGTGTTGTCAATAATTCAGAAACATCGAAGTACATCGTGGGAAAACTGTATCAAATGAAAATGCGAAATATTTTGACACTAAAATATTATTGAATTCGTAACACTATTACAAAAAATTCCAATATCAATCCACTGTCTCAGTATCGAGAAGTTACCAATGTCTTTTACAAAACGGCCAAAGGTTAAAAAAAATCAGATCCCCTTAATATCAAAGCCGCCGATAGACGGTTTCGTATCGGCTATAGTATTAATAATATGTCGTTAGAAATGAGTTAAATTTTAATATGTAATTGAATAATCATGTCATGAAGATTACTTTAAATTTTTTGTAAAATGTGCTCTTTGATTTACTATAATAATTATGGGAGTTGAAATTACAAGCTATTACAGACGAGTTTACATATAACGGTAAAAGCGTAATAGGAAAATTGGGTAAATATAGTTATTATCCGTAATTGCACTATTGCATATTATTTTCACTCTGTTTCCTTGCACGTTCTTTAAATGACCACGTTATTTTTTATTCAAAGAATTCTGAGTGTGCCTGTTTTTGCAATTATTTGCGAATTCCTTTTTCAATACATAATTCAACTTCCAAAGCCATCCATTTCGATTTCTCTGGACTTGGACCCTGGAGTATCAAGCAACGTAGCCTTAAGTAATTTTATTTGTTTGCTCTTTTGCAGTGTATGTATAGGTTGAGTGAAAATCCCTACGTTATACACCATGTTCACTTCCAAGCTTGCATGTGGCTCATATTTGTGACTCCAAAACGAAAAAAGCTAATTTAAGTTAATTCCACATCTCAGGTTGGTTAGCCCTAGTATGCCGATTTCGTAAAAGTTCATAATTATAATCATGTTAAATATTATTGAAAAAAAAATAATTAGCTGTTTTATAATTTTTATTATAACTACATTATTTTATTAAATGTTTTGAATTCTGATTAAATTTCCAGGCTGTACAGTAGCGGATGATAAAATCCGGGCACGTCACTTTTTGATAAGTTTGTGTTTGTCTTTAATGTTTATTAAATTTGCCATTTCGTATTCCTTTACGGTTGGTATGCTTGCAGTCCTAACCCCCTCAAACAAACTTACTGTACTAAATTATCCAAAAGTATGCATGATATGTCACAAGCTTGCTCGGAGTTTATTATCCACTACTGTACATTATTTATGACTTCTTCGGCTGTGTAATTTTACTAGCCAATAATATTTGTAAAGTTTTTGTTCTTGGCTATAATAAGACGATAGTCACCTCAAAAGACTTGCACGAGGTTGTTTTTCGTATGAAAAGAGCCTTTTAATTTTACAAACAAACACAATCATATTAAAAAATATGCACTGAAAATTATTCATCCTCGAGCTTTATTGTAAGCCTTAAATTTCTGCGTAGGAGCAGTACTTAATTGTTGACATCACAGAAAGGGAAAATGCAAAGCTTAGAATATTAACTCTTAAACGCCTGAACGGTCCAGTGGTAAAGGACCAGCCTTGCAATCGTAAGGTTGTGGGTTCGCACCCGCTCGAGATATTTCTCGGGGGTAGTTACTCACTTCAGGTACCCTTCAGTGTTGGGGAGAAGATTCAACTCTGCTTCCTTTTCAACGGCAAGGAGGTTTGGAAGTAACAAAGCCATGGAATCTTTGCACACACAAAAATACACTCCCACTCCTGAGGTCCTAACAAGTCTATGACTTAGAACCCCGTTGGAGAAATACCACAGATAAAAAATAATAATACTAATACAGATAATAATTCAGTTACAAATCATTTTCTCTAACAGTTTTTACATTATTATGAAATATAAACTCGTTTGAGGGAAAAAAGACGTCAAAACTAAACTGTCAGGTGTAAATCTAGTATCGTTAATTACCTTCATTTTTTACAATATATAAAATATAGAATTGAAATTAAATTTATAGAATTCCCAAAAATCAAATAAGCTATAGTCAGATTTATCAGATTTTTAGCATTTGTAGCCCTTTCCTCATGTCTCCAGTGGTCACAAGAATAACAAAAACAATAGCGTCCACTTCGGAAACCTATTCTTTATACCAGGAAAAAAAAATAGTTACCAGTAGAATAACTTCATATCTTCTTGTCGGGCATGTTAGAACATGTTAGAATATAATAGATATAGAACACATGTGATAGATACATGCTGTTGTAGGTACTAGGCTTATAACCGTCATTTTCTTTTTACAATTTATTTATGCCAAAGAATTACATTGTCGACTAATTTTTTCGCTCGAAACCCTACAAGTAACTTTTGTTTTAAATTTTCTGTAGAAAATTTTTCACTTTCTTAAAACCCCAATCAACGTTAGCAGAAAACAAATAGGATCATTAGAGAAGGTAATGGGTGAGATTAATGAAACGAGGTAAATGCTTTCACTTCAAAGTTTTTAAAGAAAATTATCGAATACGCAAAGAAAATTTGAATTCAAATAATTGTGCACGTAGTTTAGTTCATTTTATTCATTTAACGTATTGTGGCGTTGTATCGACACCCCCCCCCCTCCAAGGAAAACAGTTCATCGATCCGTTTCAAGTTATCATCGATTCGATATCGACACCGACTCCTGTTTTATGCGCAAAACCAACCATGCATGCCTAACTTTACTTCCTTGGTGAAGGATTAAAATGTGCATAAGATATGAGATATGTTCTTGCGTTTCCAATTTCCAAGGAACGAACATTAATTTATTTTTATAAAAAGAACGTTTGACGATATCGAACTGAAAATATTCATCGTCGAAAGTTTGCGATAAATCTGCAGATGTATTGAATACAGAGTGTCTCAACAGTATGTTCTAGGGCAGAATATTTTATCTCTTATATGAATACGTTATATGTAGAACTCGGCATTTGCGCCAGACAAGAGGTGTGTTCGTTTTACTGTCGACTCAGATCAGTAAATATCAAAAGTGAGATAAGATTTCCTGAGTTAAAACGTTCCTAAAAAAGAACAAATTAATTCCACTGACATCGTTCAAATGCCAAACGAGACATTCGGCCATTACGTGCACATACATTCTAACCTAGACCTCTATTTAATTGATGCCGAGGAAGCTCACAAAATCTCATCAACGAGCATGTAAAAAAAAACATACAATTTCCAAGGTTACTGAGTGCCGTCGAGTTACTCTGAGTTTTGCGGTAAAAAGAACACACCTAAGGTTTCAAGATAAACCGAAAACAAACGGGGTTTTCTTTAATTGGTATATGAAACATTTGAATTTCAATCGCAAATTAAGAAGCAACTACGCAATTTTTCAACTTAAAACCCAGTTTAAATTGTAAGCATTTATGATAAGAAGCATATAAAAGTAAAAAGTCAATTTTAACATTTTTTGCAAATACAGTTTTGCATTTAATGTACTCATATAATCTGCCTCTATAAGTTGAAGTATCAACTGCATCTGTACTAAAAAAAAATGGAGTAAATCAATAAAATAAGACTAAGTAATGCGTGCAAACCAATAAAATATTAAATATCTTAAGAACGGTTAGATTTAGGAGTACAGTTCAAATCATCAAAGAAAACATGCACGTCATATTCAAAACTCGTCTGTACGAAATAACTGCATTTCGTTAATCAACACTTAATATTTGAATTTAATTTAATGACACGCTTCCGGTATATAAAAAAACCTTATAATGTTGATTAACTAGTCCAGTTATTTGAAACACACGAGTATTGCATATAACGAGTATGTATTCTTTCATGAATTGAACTACATAATAGTATACAAAAAACGTGTATAATATATGGACGATCCAAATTTCACATCATAGATAAGGTGTGCAGTTTGAAATAAAAAGAAGTTCCATCCAACACCACTGTTTTGATTCATTTTGCATGGATAAAAGTACTTTTAGATTGTAAATTAAAAAAGAAAAAAATTGTTATGTTGAAACTTTTTAATATCTAGTTATAAAAGAGCAAATATTTGAAGTTTCATGTAAGGTCTTGCCAAGTATATGTCATTTTAAGAAGCCTATCCTGTGCAGACAGATATTTTAAAAGAAAAATGTACTCATCAACCATTAATCTGGATTAATAAGACTTGTTCGAGTTTTCACACCCACAGTCCAAAATCGTCAGTAGCAAAAAAGCGTTGTGGCTTTTGTAAGGTGCATCTTCCTGACAGTACTAGGATTGTCCTTGGCAAGAACCCGAATAAACCTATAATATTAGAACTCACCCCTCTGTCATTTATTTATTTCGTACATTTGTCATTTTTATCGTCAAATTTCTAATTAGGATACTGTCGCCAGTTTTATGTTTCTTAAGGCAATAATGGTTGTGGTTATATAAAATATATGAAAGTTAAGTCATTAGCTATTTAGGGAGTTAAAATGTAAAATGCATTTTGATGATTTGAAACTTGGAAAAAAGTGCGATTGCCAAAATTGCTTTTATTAAAATTAGGTGAAAATTTTGTAATTTTTTTGTTGGAAGTTCACTTGATGTAGTATCGCTGTGGCACGACCCTGCCAACTTAAATTTGAATCCAATGAGAATTCCTGGAGCTCTTGATCTTTTAGCTGGTCTCGTTTACATCGCTGATTGTGCTGTAGTCCTCGACCGTCGCTGCGCTGCCATTGGGCCAGAAAATACTGGAATAATGTTTGCTTGCCTGCGTCCAACGCTTGAAGGAACGCGCGAGGGTTTCATTTATAACTGCTTTTCTTTTCGCCATTCATCAACTGCTGAATGCTTTCATTGTGTGTTTGTGTAAAATGCATATGAATTTAATACCATCTTCATGTCGGGTCTTTCTCGCTGCCTTAATAAGAGACGGTGAAACAATAACCGGAGAGTAGTGTTTTACTGATGTGTGCGGGTGCATATATTTTGTATGAGGGTTCACGTCGCGACAAACCCCATTTGGCGGGGTTACAAGTCAAGATGGCGTGTGTTTAGTTATGTTAACTAGCTCCCTCTCTGTCAATATTTTTCTCCATATGGATGAATATACTTACGCATGCATTCTACCGAACGTAAAATGTAAATGTGGGTATGTGGAACCTTCCTCCGAACTAAAAGTACACACTAATAGAATTGTTAACATAAGGAAATATTCAAACACGTTTAAAACGTTTTCTATTGCAGTGATTTTAAAATATTTGAACTGGGATTGGGATTTATTTCAAATTTAAATGGAGAACACGAGCATTGAAAAGATGTATATTTAAAAAAACATCATCAAGCAATCCATTTTTCTAAACTTTTGATAACATGTGTTTCCTAGAAATACTCGTATGTACGTGTAACTTTAACAATATGGATTTGAAATAAAGCAATTCTTCTTCGTTCATTATAATGCAGTTTATTATTAATAATAAGAAAACTAATAGAAATAGGTATATACTGCTGTGTCTCATGATGCAAAAATATACATGGTATTCCATTTACGAAATCTGAGTTTTGGGCAGTTAATATTTAGAACATTCTGTGAATTTTTCAGTGATAATTAGGATAAGATTTGAAAGGCTGAAAATCATTCCTTCAAACGATAGGCCACTGGAATCTTGAAATTTGAAAGTATCGAAATACATGTTCTTAAACGAAAGGTTACCGAAATAGTTTTTTTTTCAGAAATTCGAAGATATGTCATTTATGTGTGGAAAGCCTTAACAATCTTTACTTAGAATGTGTAAAATCGGAATTTGCAACAAAAAAAGTACAGCACTACATTCAAAATAAGAAAGTTAATTGCGACTTCCAGCATAACGAAAGTGATATAAATGTGAAAATATTTTAGTCTGAAAAATCGCTTCCTCCTAAGGTGGTGTATTAATTTTCAGAATTTAATGTTCCTTTCCCGGAAAACTTTTAATACGCCACTCAACTTGGGTTATAAAACAATTCGTCAACTAAAAATTTTTGGAAACACTGTCTTCAAACATTGAAAATTTCTTTTGCTACTTCATTAATTACTTCATATAAAAACCGTACATAAATTTTAAAACCGTTGTATTTTTTGTACCAGAAGTTTGGGGCAGGAGAAGTGACATTTGGAAGTGCTTTGTAACATGGGCATGTAAGTCATTATTACTGGCGATACGGCGTGTTTATCTTATCTGGTCCATCTGAAATGCGCACCCTTTTATTCCCATAATGTTACAAAGGGCATGCACTGTGTTTAGAGAGCATAATTACGGATAATCCCGGTACGCCGAATGCACCGACATATGGGATGTCACATAGAGATTTTTTTTTTAATTCATTGAATGCCAGGGGCTTCACCCACGGTTCCTGTACCTAAGCTAGCGCAAATAAGCCCTCATTGTCTGTATTGTCTCTTCATTGATGCCAGTTTCAAACTTAAATTGATAGAAAAATCTGGCAAATAATATTGCCTAATTTTTTTAACGCATGTTACTATTAGATACTCATAAATTTAAATTAGATTTTTGCGAACAGGCAAACGGAAAAAGAAATTAAACATCGAAAACAAAGTTGGTATCGCTGGGTTGTTAAACGAATTTTGAAGTTCTAATTTGCTAAGTAACTTAACTTTTTCTCACAGTAAGTTATAACAAAAATTAGAATGAATCAAAAATTGTTTGCAAAAATAGAATGTGTTCTATACGTTTATTTGCACAATGTCACATTCTAAATTTACAACAGAACAAATTTGTACGTAAGTGCCAAATGGGTTCACTAGCCTTCAAAAGAATTTTGTACAAAAGTCACTTTAATGTTAAATATTTCGTGAATGTATATCTCTTTGTACAAAAAAAAATTAGAAAAGCTTATAGAAGATCGTTGTAAGTATTCCTTCCATTTTCAAAAACTTGGGGTTAATTTTAAATAACTTTAAACTGACCGTCGATGAGATAGAACGCAAAAGACTCATTGGCTCAATTAAATTGGTTAAATAAAAATCTAATGCAGTTAGTCTCTGATATGAAAGTATTGTTCAATTAAATATGCCCAGTGCAAATGGTTTACGTGTAAGTATTTATCAAGCTTTTTAAATTGAGTCCATATTATGCGGAGTATTTATTTTCTATTTATTTACGAAGTTTCGCTTGATCGATTGGTTTAATAAATAAAACATACAAGATTCACAGGATTTCCTTATCAATAAAAGGCAATATCGCGTTAACTTTGATTGATTGATTGCCTCTATCATGAAACTGTCTCTGTCACGCACTTCAGATAACGAAACATCGCCAAATTCAATAAAAAAAATCTCCCGTATCTTGATGGTCTCGCCTAATACGTTTGCTTCTAAAATGTATATTATTATTTTGTCTCGTTATTGGAGTTTGTAAATGCGCTGAAATGGGATGGCGGGTCACGTGGACAGCGCCTCGAGCTACGTGGACTTCAAAGAGATCTGCATCTGACGCTCTGTATAAACAGGGAGCCCCGTCACGTCTACCTGATCCCTCTAATTTACTACTAAGCCGTTATAAATGTTGGATTAAACGCAAAGTTTTTACTTCCTGTGACGCATAATCAATTTTCTGAATTTTACTTTGTCGTGTAAGATTCAGCAAAAATTTAAGAATGCAGTAAAGTATAAAACATCCCAACTCACTAAACAGGATAATGTTCATTTGCTAGTTAACAAAATCGTCTTTTTCCTTTTCCTCGTTGTCAGTATTTTTTTTGATACTCTTTTGGTGCTCTTCGTGTGCTGCCGTGTTGATTAATTAGTATCGTATCTAATTTGGCTTTGAAGAGGAGATGGAATGGTGGCTGTCAGACAAATTTACAAAGTCCCCGGTTCGCGTTAACGATACATAACGAAATGTATAAATAAAAGTGCGGCAGAGCTTCAAAGCGGACAGATAGAGACGTGTAATTGGTCTAGTTTAGCGACATGCAAATCAAAGGAGCGCGCGCGTGACAAAACATATCGCCTTACCCAGTCGCTGCGATTACAGTTACGTAAGGATATTAATTATCCGGTCTTATTTATAATTCATCTGCAAGGATAATGAGTAACCTATTTCTTCCACATGATTAGTTTTTCCTATATGGTGCGAACGCGCTGTATTCATGCTTATGATGTGAAATATTGCGTCATGTTACTTTTTTCTAAGTGAAAGTTCATGTTCCGCAACTTTCAGCAATTTTAACTTGCATATACCAGGACCGCCTTTTAAGTTGTTACAAACGACCACTAGACGATGCTGCCAAGTTTTGTCATTACTATTTTAGTAAAAGCTTAACTTAACAACAATGCCTTGAATCGCTTCGTTCACCTTTTGGCAATGAAGCACCATCAGAAAAGACTGTTTACAGCTGTCTGAGATAGAGGTAGAGTATTTCAAATACTGTTATCGAATTGTATCTTACGAACTAGAAAGGGATCGCCTTGTTTAAATCGCATAGCCTCGCTACCCGCCCTTTGTAGGTATTTCCATCTTTGTCTGATATACATGAATCCAATAAATACTACTTTAAAGCAAAATAAGAACAACCTACACACAATGCACCATAAGAACACACGAAACAGAAAAAGAAGGAAATCCCTACCACGTTTGTCTCTCATGGCTACGGCGCCGGCAATGCAAATTATATGAGCCTTACCCTTCCAGTTGATAACATACAGTTCAATGAACACTCTAATACATTCGATTTTACATGAACATTTAGGTGTAAGAAAGATCCGTTTCCGATGGACTCCACATACATTAATTGAAGCACAAAAGAGGCTCGTGTCAATTGGTGTAAGGAAATGCTCAAACTATTCAACTGAGGAACTTCAAAAACCGTGTACAACATTATAACAGGGATATATTCGTATGAACCGGAAACCAAGCAACAATCAGCTGTTTGGGTATTCTAAAGGCGAACAGTATCGAACCAAATCAGCTTGTTTCTTTGGCTGTAATCATTGTTTTGCAGGGTCGAAGAACGATTAACGCCGAATGGCATACAACAATTTGTTTGCTGGAAGTCATTCCAACTCAAAATTTTGGCATCATTCTTCATCATGACAATGCCAGGGCTCATGCAGATACAGCAAACTTCAGACAATTGATTATTTGAAGGAGAAAATATCAAATTAATGTCTTATTGTCCGTATTTACGTGATTTATCGCCTAACGATTTTTTATTCCCGAATATCAAACTAAAAATTTGTGCTCACCTCAAGAAGGTGCTATTGAAGCCTTCAAATACCTTGTTTTGGAGATACCGTCTTCACAGCGGACAAGAGTTCGAACGCATGCAAAAGTGCCCACAATAATTTTTATATCCGTATATATACGGATATAAAAATTATTGTGGGCAGACGTAAATCGTAAATTATCCAAAATAGTAAAGGAGACTGTGGTTTAAGAGATAATTGAAATTAACCTCCGCCCACAATAATTTTTATATCCGTATATATACGGATATAAAAACAGACAATAATTTCAATTATCTCTTAAACCACAGTCTCCTTTACTATTTTGGATAATTTACGATTTACGTCCGTATATATACGGATATAAAAATTATTGTGGGCCGAGGTTAATTTCAATTATCTCTTAAACCACAGTCTCCTTTACTATTTTGGATAATTTACGATTTACGTCCGTATATATACGGATATAAAAATTATTGTGGGCGGAGGTTAATTTCAATTATAGGTTAAATTATATTGATTTTTATGAACAATAGAGTTTCTAGAATATGTATTTTAAATTAAAAAATATTGAATCTAAGGTACATGGGCATTAAAAACTGAAAAATGTTAAATTTTGGACTTGGCCACCTTCTCTTGTAGACCGACGATATATACCGATTGCGCCACATTAAATAGGCACACCCAAGCACTCACGAGGCAGTCTTGCAGCATGAGCGTAGGGTACGTACATGCCGAAGATGCCTCACAGTTCACCCTCGATATTTAGGTCGCGCTCGATAGCTCGATATAAAACAAACGCATAGATTTAAATGAAATCGTGCATGTGGAAGATGCGTACTACTATTCATCTATGCGAAATGTGCGATTCTATTTAAAACTGTACATTCGTTTTACATCGAGGTGATATCGCGGTAACGACCGCGACCTAAAGATCGAGGGTGAACAGTGAGGTATATTTTTCATGTTCGTACCCTAAGTGCGATGTCGATTTAAATTCTCTGTTTACTTGGAGTGGCTTCATCTGTATATAAACCTCAAATGCGAATATTTTGAAAATCAGTAAAATGATTTATACCAAAAAATTCTTTTACTTTCCTTGTTATCGTAAAAACTTAAAAAGGCGGCCCCCGTATAAACAAAAGTAAAAGGTGTTATTCTTTGGAGGTAATAGCAGAGATCTAAACAAGCGAAAAATCCGGGTCTAATACTCACTGGTGTAATTAACAAAAGTTCACGTACAGAATCAACATCGCATTTAACGTTTAACGCACTTAAAGTTGCCACAGAAAATGTTCTAGCAGTTCTTGTTCTCGTAACCAATAACTTTGATGTATATAATCTGAACTTATTAGGTATTTTCACCTTACCATAACAGAAGAACATTTGTTTTATGATATTTTGTTTTCATCACATATTCACTAAAATTTTAACAATAAATCGAAATTCAAAGTTCCATATCTCGAAAACTACTGGGTATTGAACTTGGGTTAATTAGTAGAGATCAAAACAAGACAAAATTCTATCAGCTGCCGAAGTGCCCAAGGTGTCGTTTTATTAACCTCCTGTATATGTAGTAATTTATTCCCCGTTTTCTTATTTTTGTTGTTTACAAAAGTCACAAGCCAAACTGTTGAATCCGTTATATGGAAAAGAGCACGACTAACAGAGACAAAATCGTATGCTACTAGAAACAATAAATAAATAAAAATTCGTACGAATATAAAAAAAAACTTAATCAATCAATTACCTGTTGTGCAAGAGTTTACATATTGGGCATCAGGACGTCGATTCTTCTTCTTGCTTTTCCCCCAATTGCTTACTGTAACTAATAGCAGGTATTAATGGAATCCAACAAGTAAACGTCAGAAAACTGGACGGTAGCAGTCCGGCCTATCTTTGATTAGAATGGAGAGATAAGCCTAGCGTCTACTTGTGGGGTCCTCTTTAGGAGGCTTGAAATCATTCGCCATTTTTCCGCTAACTTCATTCTCGAACGTAGAGTTAGCGACAAATAGCGAATGAAGTTAGTTACAGAGTTCCACCCCTAATGTTATAAATCAATTTATATTCACGAGTACGGCTCTAAAGCCTACTAAATAATTATTTCAGTTTGTTTTTCGACCGTGTCACCTAAAAAACACTCGCTTAAGACAGTACAAATATTTCGAACAATAGCTTACAACACCTATGGTGCGATTGTGGTCAAATTTAAGCTCTGTAAGTAAAAATGATACACTCGTTTAATTCATCTACGTTCGTTCTATTTAATAATTTCGCGCTTTAGTCTCATTTTTACTTGCACCGAAAGTGAAACAAAAGTGGAAAAAGAGCAAATAGAGTAAGGGGTGTTGAAAAAACGAGTGTTAAAATTACATTTACAGAGCTTAAATATTTAACTAACATGACCACAATCGCACCATTATTTCGATAAATAACACTTAAATATTTGACCGTTTATTTCGCTCAAGTT
The DNA here is from genome assembly GCA_036172665.1 of Prosopocoilus inquinatus. Taxonomy (NCBI): domain Eukaryota; kingdom Metazoa; phylum Arthropoda; class Insecta; order Coleoptera; family Lucanidae; genus Prosopocoilus; species Prosopocoilus inquinatus. The sequence continues at coordinate 25,533,986 of CM069876.1, read as the reverse complement.
GTTCGCATTTCGCTAGCTAAATGTAAACTGTTTAAATTGCGCGCCATCCTCTTTTAAGTATCTAATACAGCCGTTACTAGAAACGTCTGGAACACCATGGAAGTAACACGAACTCTCCGGAACATTCCAGATAGATGGTGTGCCTTATCCAGAACGCGTAACTACGCGTTTACATCAAGACTCGAACACATAAATTATACTCCTATTTATTTGCATTCAATTCCTAGGTAAAACTTAAAGTACTCAAAAATAATATTAAAGCTCATCAAGTTAAATAAAGTAGTAACAGGCGACGGCGAATTGATTCTATATCGAATTATCGCCGGCGAACGAATCCTCTCGTTTCCATGTTTTCACGACCGATCACTCCGCCCGAATAAATAAATTTGGGACAATTAACATACATTATTTTATGATAATCAATTTCAAACATTGGAATTAATAAAACAGGTTTTGCGATATAAATTAATAAAACGCGTTACTTTTTTGTACGAGATAAAATAAAGTAACGCGTTTTATTAATTCCAATATGCTTCTAATTCTAGGATATACACGTATGAAAACAGATAAACCTGTTCTGGAATTAATATGCGCACATATAAAAAGTTTTTTTTGCGGCATTTTGACCCTATACAAATATACCTAAGGGATAATATAACACTTGTAAATCCATATAATAAGCGAAGCATTAAACGTATTAATAGCAACCACTTGTGCATATGACTTCGGCTAACCAAACATCCCCAGCATAAATACATATTTCGTAGTAGAACTGCGATTTTTTCAGCTTATTCGCAACTTGAATTAGATTCGTTGTACACCAGGTCCACTGGACACCAGTTATGATATAATAATTCATAAGTACACACTCACATGTTACATGTGACCTACCCCATCTATTAGGCACCCCTCGAGGACAGATAACATACGGGTACGCGCCCCTCACTACTCCGAAATCAATTTGAGCAATTGGTAAGGGGTGATCGAGATAGTAAATTACATAGGTTTGCATAAAGGGTCTTTACGTGATTAAAAACTCGTGTGCTGATACGATTTTTGCAGACAGATGTACGTTATATTTTAATGTTGATTAATAAAAAATTTAACCAAAAATATTCGCGTATTGAACGTCTCGTACCAGTTGTTCAAATAACCTTTGAATGAATTTTTCATAGCATTGTGAAGCACATCTTCAATCAAAATGAAACGTCACGTTAGGTTTTAAGCAAGATACTACAACTGTTTGACAACTAGCAATCCTTGAACGTCAATTGGTTTAAGAAGTCATTCCTTTTTTCCCTCTATATGTTCTTGTATTGAAAATCAAAGAAAACTGAAGCATTGTTCAATTTCAACAATAATTTTTAGTACATAATTTAATCATTAAATGACTTTCTGGATATAAAATCAATTAGTAGCTTTTTTTTTTTAAGTGACTTACTATTACTATTAGCTTTTTGAGTCAAACTCTATGAACAGTCTATTTGCAGTTTATTATTACTTTATTTAATTTCGTTGCTGATACATTCAGAGTTCATTGAAATTTTTGACACAATGATGGATAAGCTTATAATAAAGAAATCAGCAGACAAATATCTACTCTTTATCGCTATTATTAAACGCTGCAGACAATGATTAATAATACAAGTGCCAGTTAATACTTTTGCGGTACAGAACAACTGGCAACGTATTTAAAACGGATTACTTTATTTTGATGGGTATTAATAATAAAGAAGACTGAGTAAATAAATTAAAAATGCAGTTTGTTGGTAATTATTTTATATTTGCATTTACTATTATAATTTTTTTTTCAATGCATATAAATTATATTAATCAAGCAATTAAAATAATTGTAACAATTGTTCATTTATAAACAAGTTTTATTAATTTCAATTTCATGTTTATATTAAATATTTATTCTATTTTCATTGTTATAATTACTTCAGATTCCTTAAGGAAGATTAGCAGCTGAGGTCTAAATATTGAACTTTATGCTTTTTACAACAATTATTTTTTGTCAAAGTTAAAAGCAAAAGTTATCGTATTATTAATTGAATCATTAATCATTAATAAATCAATGTCATAATCAATAATTTTACAACAAAGTTCAAAACAACATTTACGCATAAGTGATCCAAGGATTATAAATAGATTTCGTTTTTGTTTATAAATGTTTGAAAATATTTGCACTTTGAAAAAAATTATCACTTATTTACGCCTTGTTTTTTAGATGTTTTATTTTTCGACATGTTTTTTATTTAAAGATTCCATGTAGTTGCTAAATATCGACTATTAATTACATAATTTAAAAAATGGGGGATTGCAAAGACTATAAATTTAAATTCTTTATACCAGCAGCTACGTTATGATCCATGAGCCCCCCCTGCCCCTTTACCATCGAATCTAGAACTTGAACACCGATGCCAAACGATTATCAAATGTTTTCATAATATTTTTTAAATATTTGAGACTCATCCTTACATTTCATAATTGACAGTACATTTGTTTTATTGAAGCTTGTTTGCTTATCCGGAACTCGCAAGTTCGCAAGTATTAAATTTTGGTCGTCACTGTCGTTAAAAACGTCAGTTTTAATTCCCTAAATTAGGAATTTTCATTTGAGTTTTACCCTGAAAGTGTCAAATTAAATTATATATTTAAGAGACTGTTTATTCCTAGCATTCAAAATTACGACCTCCTTAGTTTTAATAAAATACAAGTTCGGTGCCAATCTTTTACAATTAATAACAACAAAAATTTATTGCTTGCGACTGTATATGTAAAAAGTAACGTGACTAATTAATTGCAATTTGCCTTCAATTTGGGAAACGCTGAACTTTATACTTTATACTCTTTTCATTACGATGGTTTAGATACATACTTGCCTCAAATGAAATGAAAGGACTCAGGACAACTCAAAATAATCTTAAAGATTCTTTTCATGTAAGTTGTTGAATCAGTACTATCAAAATAATAAATCCAAAGGATCACTCAGAATTTAAAAAAAAAAAATATTTTTTTTTTGTTGGCTGTTGGCAACATATTTACAATTTTAACATGTTCTTCTTATGATCGTTGTTCGATGAAGACCTGGTTTTTGATGACTTCGAACAATATTTTGGTTTTGTGGATAATGGTTTGTACATGCATACATACATTTATTGTATTATAGAAGATAAGAAAGATATCGTTTTGGTTTGGGTTAACGACTGGTGCTGGCAACGTTTTCTGAACAATGTCTAAAGAATGAGTTAACAGAAAAGTATTCTGGGAAGTTTATGTTTATCAAATAAGATATGAGTACAAATTTGATTACGTTGATGGACCTTTTAAAACTTAAAAAGAAATTATTCATCGTTCGTAGTAGTAAACCCAATCTCGTTTAAAAAGGAAAACAAGGTCGCAGTTTAATTGGAGATATCTCTGTGAAGCAAAAATCTGGTACGATACGAAATGATAAATACTCGCACATAGAGAAACGCGTATAGGGTTTCGTTGTCTGTCTTTAACATGAGTTGTGATTCATGTGAATTCGGCTTCTTTGAAAGAAAGTTTCTTATCTACGACAAGAAATGTGCGAGTTTCCTTTCGGCTTCAGTAATTTCATTAACTTCGAACGCCTGAGTCAGTCCAAGATACGATTTCCAAGGATCTTAGAGGTATTGAGTATTATTTCTGTAAAGTCTGATTTTGTTTCCTTTCAACAAGGTCATAATTATCTGACCTTCTTCTTTGGTTACTGTATGAGAATTACCATTGGGGCAGTAATTATGACAGGAATCCTTTCTAAATTGCAAGAGTAAACTACGTTTTTAAATTCTGATTGGTTTTAATTTTTAATCCAGTATCTTATATGCGAGGCACGATTTGGCACGGTCAAATACTGAACTACAAACTATAAATATTTTGGAATCATTTCTGTTTCTGTAATATACTTATATTATTTGTAGTTCAATATTTGATTGCGATAATTTTGTGTTCTCCATATAAGGTACTGGATGAAAATCATTCATAATTTGAAGACATGGTTTGTTTTTGCAATTTACTTTAATATTTGTTAACCCTTATCAAGGAAGTTCAAATAATTTGCACTAAATATTATGATTAAGAGCTGACTATTCAGAATTTAATTATGTATCCGTAATCATCTTTTGGCAGGAAATGCTGAGATATCTAATGAAACTTAAAATTAGTAATAATCATGTGTTGAACTCTTTAAAGCAAGTTATTCGAATGTGGGTTTTGGTAATTATAGGTCCGAACGGAAACCGAAGCTTGCGGCTATCTTTCTTAGAACAAAGATCCCTGGTAAGCTGGCTGAATTCTAAAATTCATGAGTGAAATATATTATTTTTAGGCAGTCGAATTAAATTTAAAAAAATAAGGTTGGAAAATATGAAGTATTTACTCTGATTCAGAGCAGTAAAATCGGTTTAATTTGACTATGTAATTTGCTAGGTCATGCACGGGTGCGTGAAGACTGTGGGCGGGGTGGACTAATGCGCTAATTACCTTAACCACACCTCACCACCTCACGCGATCGCTACATTGCAATGTCTGAGTGAACCCCTGGTTGCCAACAGGTAGTGTAATTATAAAGTTTTAATGCTTCTGAATCGCCAAACCGCTCGTACCGGTAATATGAAAATCTCTTCTGACAACAACGGCCGCTGACTGAAGCGCCCTCCCGAAGCTATGCGGTTTAAAATTTTCCTAATATTAGAAGATTGAGTCTAATACTTGGGCGGTTCGTTATGTAATTATCTGGTTGACAGGTCTTTCAAAAGCTTGTTCCTGAAATAGACTTTCACAAATAAGAGAAGAGAACTTATAGAGAGAAACATACAGGTATTTTCATGTGTATCAAAATGTTTAATTAAAAGTTGGCTGATTGTGTTTAATGCTTGTATGATATAACTTAAAGAAGATGCTAAAATTATGCAAACTTCGCGAATATTGCGGTCATAAGTCTTAGTATGTAGTCTTTTTATAAGATGATCTTAAGTATACCAAAATTGGAAACAACTTGTACGGTACAACCTCTTTAATCCGAACCAATAATTGCACTGGTGGATTCGGATTATCGAACAAAAGACAAAAAATATAAATTTCAATGCAAACTAACCTCACAATCAATAAAGCTTTGGCTTCCTAGGACAGCGGTACGGTAATGTAGCGGCCGTCATATGACCGCGAATGATTTCATGTAGCGTTGAGAAATGGCTTCACGTAGCATTGAAAAAATGACGCACATTGACGTAACTAATAAAAAAAGAAAACAAAACCAATGATCGGTATTTATTTTACATATTCCATAATAGTGCAGCTTGATTTAACATGATTAGTATATTTGTGAAAATGAAGATTCACCAAAAAATGATTTCAAGCGTTTACTATATACGTTTTTTTACGTGATATTTCTAACAAATCACATGTGCTTAATGTGATTGTATTTTTTATGTAAAAAATGCTGCACATTGTTGGAATCCCGTGCAGCTGCTTACTTGTTGTACAACGAATTTTTTTTAATAAAGTAGTTCAAACTACAAAAAATGTGTTCGTCTGGAGCATGTAAAGCTTGGACGCACTTCTCTCCCTCTCTCTCTCTCTCTTCCTAATTTCCAAATTGATTATTTTAAATAATTACAAGAGTTCCTTCGAATTTTCTTATTTGAACATTTAATATTTTTTGACGTCATTAACTACCAATTTACGGCCGCTACATTTGTGCTACCGCTATCATACGAATCCGAAGTTAGCGGTCATAATTCTTCTTTCTTTATCTTAGAAACCTTGAAACTAAGGGGTTTTTAGCAGGAATCAGTTCGATGTTCGGATTAAGGAGGCGTTAATGGCTGGAATCTCCACTGTTTATCTAAACAGCGGAGATTCGAGCCATAAAACCTCTTGTAATCTGCTAGGCATTAGGGCATGTTCGGATTATAGGGGTCCTACTGCATTTTGATAATTGAAAGATGACTATTTTGTAACAACAGTTTCTTTTAAATTAAAAAATACACCTATCGAAACACTATATGTAATAAAGTAATGAAAAGCAAATCAGTCTTGACTATCCTTTTTTCTCGTTCAACTGTACATTTCGATTTATCCATCAATTCGTCGTAACTCGTCTGACCACATATCATACACACTTTTCCATTTATCTTCGGTATCCTGTATCTATGTATCTTCATCCATCTCTTTGTCTGTTCATCTATCTCCTTTATCTATATCTCTTATGTTCCATTTATGACTAGTCTATCCATCTATTTCTTGTAACCATCCATCTCGTCTATCCATTTATCACGCTTCCCGTCTATCTGGCTTTTTCATGTAAAAAATACAAAAATTTTGTTTTGAACTGAAGAAATTAAAACTATACGAGTGTTCTTTTTTATTTTCAATTATAATTGGTTACAAGCTTTGGCAGGAATAAAGAATACAGCTGCACTTTGTAGTATAAATACTACTTTACTTCATTCGGAATCGATCTACCTTATACTTTTCGATACGATTCTTTCGGTTATTTGGTTTATTTTATTGATGCATCTTTGAAATATTACAGAAAAAGCAGTTGCTTCTGGAAACAATTTTCTCTGTATTTTCTATCTAACCCAATTCCCAGTTAAAAATAAAAGAAATGAAGTTGTACTTTGCGATTTAATTCCCAGAATTTTGTGCATCTCTTTCTGCTTGACACAATCTGTAATGTCTTTTCCAACTTTTCCTTTTTCTTATTACTTCTTTCATCTTCCCTTGTCAAATTGCTCTTGATTTCTTTTTCACATGTCTCACTTCATATGCTCTTTTTGCTTTTCTCCTTGTATCCCATTTACATAGAGAAACTAGCCCAGTTGCTCCTTCTCTAGAATTAAGAAAATGTACAGAGTGGACCATTCTTGATGGTTTTACAGGGTTTCTGAGTTATTTATAGGAATAGAAGAAAATCGTTTTCGCAACCCAATGCTACTTTTTCGAGAAAAACACAGTGTGCAAAACAAAAGTTAGCTATCTCGATTCATTCGGGAAATATAGAAAACGTATTTTTCCGAAAAATTCTTTTTCATAATATCTCAGTTGTTTGACAAGATATTTTGAAAATTTAAAAACTATTTTATTTAGAAATGAATGTAGATTTTACTAACGTTATTATCTTTTGTTGAAACTGCACCAATTCTGAGAAACAGACTATAACTTTCTAATTTTAAATGGAAACCACAGTCGGCTATAACACAAATAAATAGCTTGTTTAATGAGGTTTTCAAAAAAATAAAGTTTGATATAATTATTTTTTTAAATAACAAAGACACTAACTTTCATTACTTTGCAGTACCTATCAAGCTATCTATGACATTAGAAACAAAAGAAAATTCAGTTGTTTTCCTCAAAAATCCATTCTTAGAATAAATAATACAGGCAATCAAATAAATAAATAAATAACTGGAAATGCATAATGCTATTAGAGAACTCATAAAACTAGGAGTAATATAAATATGAATTAATTATCAATGCAGTTTTGAAGAATTATATGTTATATGCTCTTTTGAAATTATTTTTGAATTACCAAAAATTCTTAGATGTGTTTATTTCACTTTTACCCGAGATAAAATGTATTAATATACAAAAGTTCTTGAAAGCATTTTTAAACTTAAGAAATATCTGACCCTTCAATAATTTCTCAAAGAAACATACTAATTAATACAATTTAAAATATATAAAAATCTCTTAGCTCATTTTAATAATTACAGAACTGTTTAAATGGATTTAATTCATTTTTACATACTTGTGGTTTTATGTCAGTATCTAATAGATACATGAAGCTATTTATTTACTGAATTAAGTTAACTGTTTTACTTAATAATAATAATTCACTTTTTGTGGAAAAAGCTGAACTATTTTTTTGTTTTTGTTGCCATGGGTGACTTGTTAGCTACCGAAATACAAAAAAATAATTAGTATCTTTATTATTTGTAAAAAAAAATTGTATATTTTTGAAAACCTCATTAAACAAGCTATTTATTTGTGTCATAGCCAACTGCGATTCCCATTTAAAATTAGAAAGTTATAGCCTGTTTCGCAGAACTGATGCAATTTCTACAGAAGGTAATAACGTCAGTGAAATCTACGTTAATTGCTGAATAAAATGGTTTTTGAATTTTCAAAATATCTTGTCAAACAACTGAGATATTGTGAAAAATAATTATTCGGAAAAATTCGTTTTTGACCGATATTTCCCGAACGAATCGAGATAGCTAACTTTTGTTTTTCCCACTGTGTTTTTCTCGAAAAAGTAGCATTGGGTCGCAAAAACGATTTTCTTCTATTCCTATAAATAACTGAGAAATCCTGTAAAACCACCAAAAATGAACCACACTGTACAGAAGCCACTAGAAAATAATTTGATGGAACTAAACATATACAATCGTAACAGTAAGAAGAGAGAAGGCATGTAATATGATGGAACTGTACTAACGCGGTCAAAATGAGAAGAGGAAATGCTGAAAAATTGGAGTAAGATCAAGAGCGAAGGATGAGAAATCGGAAAAAGGTCAAGAGAAAAAGAATTTTAAAAAATTAAGTACTTGATAGTGTCCCTATCATAAAACGGGGTATTACATGAAGAAATAGAATAAAGAATAGCAACATTAGCAAGATTATACATATAGTAACATAAAAAAGAATCTAGAGGAGAATTCCTGGACTATCACAACAAACAAAAGTAAAACTTCGCAGCAGAAATAAAATACTTGAAAGAAATTGAGGAAATACCATCAATAAGGCTGAATTGAAGAATGCTTTTAGAGACACTAGAATTTTAGAAAGACTAGAATGTTAATGTAAACACATGAGATTTATTTATTATCTTTTCGCTTTTCTGTAAACTACAATTTCAATAAAAATTCTAATAGTTTCAATGTTATCTTTAATTTCATTCAGTATATTTCAATGAATTTTTCAATAATTTAATGATTTTTCATTTGATTTTTTCGACACTATTGTTGCGTCTTCGGAGTTCGCAAGTAATAATCATCGATTGACTTCAAAAATTTTAATTAAACACTCGCTTAACACAAGACGAATAATAATCTACAACACCTGCTTCAATAAATAACACTATTTCGTTGTTACTTAGCTTATGTTGGCCGTACTTACCGCTGACTAAATTTAAACTGTTCAAATCGCGCGCCAATCTCTGCTTATATAGCTAATTCGTCCGTTATTAGAAATGCACGGAACTAAAGGAACTCTTCGTATACTCTCTGGAACATTATGTACAAATGGCGTGCCTTTTCCAAAACATTATAACAACCGTGGAGATTTCCGTCTACCAGTGAGGAAAGACTCGGTTGACCAATAGATGGCGCCACTCGCCTGAATGGAACTTACCGGCGTCTCAACTTACAGCTGTGCCAATACTACTTATAATTAGACAAGATCTGCAATCTTTTCCTCTAATTCTTTTTTAAAAATCATAGGTTATTTAGTTCGTTTTATATTTAATCGCAAAACTACTTCAAAAACTCTGGAACTATTATAGCTCTCTTATTAGTTTCTTCAATTTTTTTCCTCTTTAAAGTAAACAAAGTTAGCGAATAAGATTTTATTATTTTCCAGCGCTTATAATTTTTTATCTTCTGTCTAAGTTTAATTCTTTTAAAATTTTGGTGCTGATTTTAAATATAATTTAATATCAAACAATTCTAAATGATGTGAAAATATTTAAGTCGACGAAATAAGTCTAGTATTTTTAGATAGTGCGTTATTTTTATGCTTTATTATAGCTTTGATTTATTGTTTAATACCGACCACAAATGCCTGGCGTCTGCAGAAGAAATGGTCGTTTATATATAACCGTAAAAGTTCGGATTCTTGCTTATAATAACCAGTTTAAATAGTTAAACGTCCCCGCAAAATTATGTTGGATATTATTCGATTAATTCGCAAAGACAGTCTAGCACGTTTAGAATTGCATGTGGGAATGCAGATGTTAAAATAGAATCTGAATAGCTCGCATTCCTCAAATATCGTCGTCATTACAATGATTTATTGTCGAAACCAGTTAATTAAATCATTCAAAGCATGTAGGGATTGAACATTCTACCCCGGAATTATAATATGTTTAGTTATTTAATAGAAGTGGATTTTACTAAAAAGCGAACCTGTCGTTCATTGATGGGCAGAGGTATTTATAAAGTCAATGCTTATAATGTGGCAGCAGGAACTCATGCGTTCCAGAAGTATAAATAAATATATTAAAGTATGTAAAAAATTCCTAGAATGCAACTAAAATCGAATTGGTATGTTCTTTCTTTTTTCTACTTTTCATTAAGAAATAAAGTATGTCCAAAGAGATACAAACTTTTTAAATGGTCTTTAGTATTATTTTTTAATTATTATGCTTGAAGACTATGAAACTTTTATTAAAGACACTTCCACCTGTTGTAAAGTTTATTTCTTCTTAATGATCATCCTTGTTTCCTACGATAAAATAGGGTTTACATGCACGTATGTGGGAAAATGGTATTCTTCGTATCCCACGTTTTGCAAGGAAAATTAAATTAAATTTCCAAAGGTAAGAAACATTCCATCAAATTCTTATGTGCAATGGAAAACAATATTCGTTTACGCCCGGTTAGAAACTTTAATAAATTTAGATTAGGATCTCTAAATGTAATTGACATTTAACTTGTTTAAGAACTTGTTTAAGAGCATTCGGAAACAAACTTTTATTTTTGTTAGTAATTTCAGATTTTATGGTTGACTAACATAATTTGATTTTATCATTCACTGTCATTTCTCACTAAGTTACTAGTTCAGAAAGAATAAAGTATATTTTTTTTTCTATTTCATAAAGTCGGTCGCAGAACATATAGCAACAGACCAAGAACACAACCTTGAGGTTCATCGACGGTTGTATCTTTTGATTTGGGTGCATGAGTTCCATTTTCATTTTGTAATATTAGTTCTTGCGACCTATTATAAAGGTAATAACCAAACCACTTTAGACCAGTTCCGCACTTCTGCAATTTCGACAGCAAAATAGAATCGCATACTCTGTCGAAGGTCTTTCTAAGATCTAAAAATACCCCATAAGCTTACCCCCATTATTCAACATTATGTTTTGCTGCTTCGGTAGCTTTCCTTTCAAGAAACCATGCTGACTTCTGGAATTCCTGAAATTTACAATTTGTAATGAAGCCTTATATTACTGAAGCAGATGGCTATAAAGAAAACTCTGGAAGCGATGGTTATTTTCAACAGAAAGATAGGACCCGTAAATATCTTCATCACCACCTAGTAATGTACGAAATATATGTTTTGACCAAAACTTAACATAGATACAGCAATTTATAGTTTTTGTGAGCTGACTGACATGTGCAGAATTACCTACTCAATTTAAAAGAAATAAATTCTTAGGAAATTCCAAGAATACTGGAAGGTCGTGGTCAAAAAAATAAAGAAAACTAGTTTATGGTATTTACCAGTACTGTAATTGAACCACAAGTTTGTGACTTTACGGGTCAAAAGTCTTAGGCTAAGCTGCACCAACGTTGTTAAGTTAAATTCCTCGGCAGCGTTTTGATTGCACAGTAATTGGGAAAGCAAGACAAACTCATTTTCAAACGTCCAGGTCTTCTAGTTACATCCTTTTTTGGTATTAGCGTAATAATTGACGCATTACATTGCATTATATTAATTTCATTTGAAAGTTGATCAAACTTTAATGATTGTTGTTGGTTTCGGGAAATGAGGTCTTTCAAAATTTTGGATTTTTCTGACCAAATTCTGTGGAAAGAGTAAGACCTTAGATACTTAGCGGATGTGAATGAATAATATAGAAAAGACCGGAATAAGAACAAAGGAAAGTTGTTGTGTACAATGAGAGATAAGGGAAGATTTAATGAGTAGAAAATAAAAGAAGAGACAAAAACATGTTAATGATTTGGTAGCAGCAGTACCACAAATACTGCAAACCTTTGTTGTTTTGTCAAATTTGTTTTCACGTCATCGTTTTTGAGTAGTCCGAAAATGGAGAAATCGTTTGATGTCGGTAACAAATTCCTCTGTTCACTATTCGATCAAGAAAGAAATCTTCGAAAAAATTTAAATTTTTGTGCACAGTATTACTGGAAGTAACCGCCATGAAATTCTTTCGAAAATACTTCTTAGATGAAGTGCTGTTCTTGACTATTGAATGTTTCGAAGAATATTGGTTCAATTATCTCTTAACGTGATATAATTAACCGTTCTCCGATTTTAATTGGACGTAAAGGTTCTTCAATACGATCGTTAGGATTGGTAACTACCACGTTCTTTAATTTTACTTATTCATATAACCGCTTATCCCGCCTTCAAAGATCGAAAATTTCGTTGTCATTAATGCCCGGTTTCTGACACGATAAATAATTATAGGTAAACGTATTTTTTTCTTGACAGATAACTTTATGAAAAGTATAAATTGTTTGCATTGCCGCGTATACACTTTACCTACAGATGAAGTTTTGAGAAACGGTTTTTAAAAGTTATAGTGAGTTTATCTCTACATAAAGTTGTGTATCGTTTCAGAAACCGGGCAGTAATCGTTCCGAAAAAAAAAAATGAAATATTGCACCCGACTACTATGATCTCTTAGAAGCAACTGATGAACAATAGACACTTTGCAGTGGTGCACTAGGGTGCATATTGAAAAAAAAATGCAAAATCTTTTTAATGTATTAAAAGGCGCATCTGTTTGACCTGATAATCCACGAACAGTCAAAATCTCGAAAAATATCTGCGTCTTTAGTAAGTGTTAATAGTTAATATTTCAGTATTGCTTTCGTTTCCATGGTTTCATCTTTCGTGATTTTGAACTTACTGGTGATGTGCATGCTGTTCAACATTTTGGCCGATTTTCAATCTTCCTGAAGATTTGCCTTTTCATGCGCTTCCTGTGACATGAAATCTTTCTACAACTTGATGAATATGCTGTAGTAACACAGTATCTTCAACGACTTTGTTTGGGAAATTCCGAAGGAAACTGTTGTTACATTAGTCAGCTATTCATTAGAATATTGCCACCATCAACCTTTTAAAAACTTCCCTAGTCAAAAAAAGTCTGAGTAAGAAAAACAGCACATGATCATCAAGGGTAAGCATATTCCAAAGACAACTAGTGTATTTCTTTTATGGTCATTGTGTATTTGCAACGCTCTAGAATGAAGTATACCTTCTTGATAGAATCATTGACATATATCTATAAATTTTAAAAATGATGTCGCTGTTTTATCTAATCATCTATAAAATGTACAATTGCATGTGGAGAAAAGGGGAGTTGTATGAATCAAGACAATGCTACTCAAATGAAATACTATTTCATGTATATTTTGACTCTTGGTAAACTGTTAAAATAAATACAAGCCTGAGATTGTTCTGATAAGAACTGTTTTTTTTTATAGAATTCGAATTGAATATATTCCAGAACCATAAATTTCAACACAACTGCAAAGTCAACTTAATTTATTCTGTCATTTTTTTCAATCTGTCAGACGACACAGTCACCACATACTTAAAACTTTTTGTTTCTGTTGGTATCTATCTAATACCTAAAAACGTGTTTCTTTATTCCAACGGTGTTCAGAAAAGGCCACGAAAAATACGTTTCTGATTATTTTCTTTCGTTGACACATTATTGTTCGAGAGAAAAATATCCGTCTACCGATGTTATCTTAAATTTTATAGACTTTATATAAAATGCCCGTTCCTCTAAATATACTAAATTCGAATAAATAAAACTGGGAAGCAGTGAATCTGTTGTCAGGAATTTAGAAATCGATTTTGAGTAATTTGATGCTCCTGATTATGAATATACTGCCACTTTTTCTCATTTGGCTCCAGTTTTTTTTTAATATATGCATGCGTATGCCTTAAGTATTTCTACAAAATAACTGAGAAAAAGTGATAAAAATTAAACATAATAATTTATAGGATTAACTACAATTAATTATTCTTGTGAAATGCTGTACATAGATACAGGCGGTTATATTATATTAAAAGTATGAAAAATTATGAAAACATTTTTTTATAGGATTTTCTTCTAAATTCTTGTTGTCAACAATCCCTCTATAAACTCCAACAGTACTCGGTCATCATGTGACGATCCCATTTTCCTTGATATCTTTCTTCCATTATCCGGATATCCTGGTGAGACCGTTCACCCGTTCACTATAATCTCCTAGATGGATGGGAATTTATGTAAATGACTGCAAAAACTCCATCTTAATACTCATATTATTAGCCCCTAATTTTTCAAAACATTTTAACATATTTTGTACTAGTTCCTGAGTTGTCAGCCTTGTGATTACTTAAAAAGTTTTGTGTAACAGTTATATAACTGAGTCATGCATTATATTCGACTTCAGTCATAAAGGTAAATATGTGATCCCTCGCTAGTTTATAAATTTGCGGGTCGTCAAATATTCCTAGTTATAACTTTCTCATAACAAGTGCTGGAAATATTTGGCAAATATACTTGAAACAATCACCTGCCTTGTCCAAGGCCTTAACAAACTGTTTATTAAAGCAAGTTTGATACAGAGAGGCGGTAGTAAGACTTTTTCCCTTTTTTACTAATGGTTCATAAATGACGTTGGATTGTTTTACTGTTATATTTTCTTTTAGAGGCCATATAGTTTGTTGCCAGTGCTTTTCCTTTTCACGTCTATCCCATAAGCAGATGTAGCAAGGATGTCAAACTCTTCTTGAAATTGTGTTGTAATACACATTTCAAACTTTTTTTAGAACTACTCAGAAAAAGCTTCCACTCTTCTGATACATATTCTAGTGTGCCCATCATCAGGAGAAGTGCAGAAATATTGTTATAATATACAAGATCTTATCTTGGCTAAATAAGGGCACTATTGCATGCTCTCTATCTCGATACGATGTTATATTAACATCCGGGTCAAGACAGCGTTTTTCCTGAAGTCTGGATGTTAAAAGCTTTCTTCGAGAAACTCAAATCACGAATTAAATCGTTTAGTTCACCTTGAGGACATTTTTGAGAAGCGTAGCAACTATCTTCAAACTCATTTTTATTTGTGTTGTGACTTGCACTTGACGGACTTAACATTTCCGCATTACTTCACCAATCTTCGTAGCGTGGTATCGATTGCTTTACAGATTCCCTATTTGGATAGTCCCATTTTCGTTTCTTAAAGCGATTCATACCCTTTATACATATTTACGACGCAAAAATAGCAATCATGATGGTAATCTTTTGGCTCATTCCACTCCACAGGTATGCCAAAATTTACAATTACCTTTCGTCCAAGTGCGAATGGTTCTACACAGGTTTTGCAAACTTGATAAGGTACCCATACCTTGTTTTGTTGACATAGTTGGCCGTGCATAATATGCCTAATACGGCTATTTCACGAAGTCAGTTATGTTTTTTTCTTTCTGTTGCAACACTGTATTTACTACAAATGTAACAAAATACATCAGGACTATTAACACAATGTCTCCGCGAAGAATTCATTTTTATGGTGACGGGTTTGTTTAAATCACTCAGAAGAAGCCAACAGTGAGATAGAACTCTAATAAATGAAGCGAAAGCTTTCATTGATTAAAACAGGGCACTTGAAGAAACAGCAAAAGGAGATCATTATTTCAGAAGTAAATTGTTTTTATTACTAACGTAAATTAAATCAAGAATATGGTTTAATTTCATGAATTTCGATTATTTTGAAAATTGGAGCCAGGTTCAGCTAAAGCAAAAATTTAGTATAAAATCAGAAGCGTCAAAGTGATACCATCCTTAAATCATCGGAACTCACTTCAGAACATATTTTTTTTGTTCCGCAGTATAATTTGATAATTTTGTTTTTGTTAGTAGTGCGAGCATACATACATTTTTTTATCATAATCACTCCGAGTTCAATAACATATTCAATAGGAGTGATTAACTTTTCCATTTAGATAATTAACCGTATTACAGGTGACACAACAGTTGGCACTAACTATTGAATTAAAAGATATAGAAAAATCTATGTATCTGACAGCTTATTTCACATAAGCTCATGTATTTTTTCATCAGCTTCGTTAAAGCTGCGTATCATAGATTTATTTATTCTCTGAGTTATTTCGTTGTTATTTATATTCTGCCATGCGCATTTAAATGTAATGGTGAATATAATTTAAAATAAAAGTATAGAAATGTAAAGGAAGAATTATTTTTGTTTCACAAAATGAAGTTTACGCGTTGGTTGAATTTAATATTTCCAGTCGAGGCGAGTAACTCCGGGTGTTGTTCAGTAAAATATAAATATAGAACGTAATGAATTCGGTTAGGTTAAATCGTTAGCGCGCGAGAAATACTCGAGTCGAAGGCCCGTTCTTTTAAATATAACTGAGCACGCAGCCCTCACAATGCGGCCCTAATTAGAGCTGCAATGACGCCTTTGTTCTAATTCATGCTCCGATTTTTGTTTTGTTCTCGACTCGAAATTAGTGAGTGAACGCGTCGGTTATCATTTTGTGCAGCGCTGAATGTGCTCTTTTTAATTAGGAAACAACATCTGTGCCCTGTTACTGTCACAAGAAATAAATAGAAGATATGAAAACTGCATTTTTATGCAACGTACTCCTTCACTGATCATAAAAAGGCGGCTTCCGGTATTCAGAAAATATTACGTTGCTCGGGCTCCTTCTATTCAGTCTTGTTTCTTTTTGATTTATTTAATATTTCGTTTTTAAACCAATGTTGATATAACTTGGGGAATTAAACCTATTACTTAATAGTATCACCAACATCAAGAACTATTCTTCACATTGTCCTCATTAAGTAGTTGCTTTCCAGGTTATCAATTATTGGTTTCCCTCACTTCCCTACTCATACAACACGAGTTCTTAAATCCTTGTCACTACTTTTCTACACAACGTCTCTTTTACCACCAGTTGATAAACATGGTGCAGCTTTTTAAAATCCTAATATTCCTCAATTTTCATCGAATATTATCACTTATCACTAATCTAAACCGAGACAAAGCAGATGATTTTTCCTTACTTAAGTTAGCAAAGAAGTTATTGTTGGCTTTAAAACTCGAACAAGTTATGCTTTCAGTTTGCTTTAGATTGATGTTTTTCGAATCCCTGAATTTGTATGCTTGTTATAGTGTTGGAATCAATTTTGAAAACTCAAACACAAATTCCACCAACTTACGGCTGGTAGTTACAGGAGAATAAATGTTAATGATTAAGAAGTGCTTATTCATTGATCACTCTCTAAGTTTAAGTTAATCGGTAGAAATTTTTCTTCTATTGATGGGAGAGGGAGTCCCTGACTTTAGAAACTATTTCTGCAGATTAGACATTCTGAAAGTTTGGATCGCAACCGCCAAATGAATTTTAGGAGAACTAAATTTTCTTCTGTTTTTAATTTACTTTGTATAGCAACTATACATACTGCAGAATATACCAAACGATAAGTTTCAAGTTAGCCCGTAAAAGTTGTTTTTTAAAGAGTAACAAAGAGTAAGCGAGTCCCAGAAGTAAAAAAAAAAAACATTAATAATAACGTGAATAGAAGACAAAAAATTACGTGTTACAGATGTGCGAATAGTATTCAGAGTATTGTATTCAATTAATTATATTTTTAAAAGCAGCAAAATAAATAATTGTTGTTCGAATAGAATTTTTATTGTGATGCCATTTAAAATTTTTAGCGGTTTTAACCAAGAAAAGGGCACACTTTTCCATGAAAAGTTAATCTGGAAAAGTGTTTCATATGTAACGAGTGTTCAATTAAAATAACGTTTATTATTATTATTATTTATATTAGGTATAAACAGGTATTAGAAAAAAATGCAGGTGCAACTTTCAAGTTTTGTTGGTTAGGTTAACCGTCAACTTGTTAATAGTAGAGTGCACGGAGCCCCGAAAGTCGCTTAAAAAACAATTCTGTGGACCTCTCAAAACTAAAAGCTGAGACCTGTGGCAAATGAAAGCTTATGCCCTTTATATCATCCAGTAAAATTCGTCCAATGATCGTCCTGTGCAAAAGGGCACTATTCAAAATTTTCGAGTTACTTATAATAATGGATAGGTTAGGAATAATACAAATTTTTGATATTTTTTCCTTGCTAGATTTTGTAGCCGTTTGTCTGTAAAAAAATGAAAACCGTTTTTGAAAAGTATTGCTCTTATGGCGCTACGCACACTTTAAACGCCGATATCTCCGTTCGAAGCTGCTGAAAAATTCATTCAATTTTATGACTTTGGCCACATATCAACGATTATCTCGAAAATGGTAAGTCTGATCAAAAAATGGAATTTTAAAAAAGTATAGGTATATAGTTTGTGATTAAGATGGTCTTATTTTTATAATTTTACATCCAATAATAAACGACAAAAG
The DNA here is from genome assembly GCA_036172665.1 of Prosopocoilus inquinatus. Lineage (NCBI taxonomy): Eukaryota > Metazoa > Arthropoda > Insecta > Coleoptera > Lucanidae > Prosopocoilus > Prosopocoilus inquinatus. Next base: position 25,515,592 of record CM069876.1, on the reverse strand, counting down.
TTATTAAATGTAAAGCGGTGCATAAGTCTGACGCGTGACCTTGCGGAGGCCGCCGCATCACCCTCTCTCACCCTACAGCTCCTCTAGCCCTACCAATAACGGCGCAAATTTTGAAAATCTAAAGTGATAAATAAAATATCGTATCTACATCACGAGTGCTATGAAATGTCAAATTTGAATTGAAATGAAGCTCCCTTGTAGGTATAAATCAAAACACAAAATATTATTTTTTATTAAAATCGAGTACTTACTTCGAAATATTATACTTATAATTAAAAGAATTGTTAGTAGTGATTTAAAAAATATGAAACATTATTCACTATCCGACTGTAAAATACTCTCTGGTTCAAAGACGGAGGTAGAAACCTTCGTAGAAGTCTAAACTGTATTGTATCAAAAGTGTTTTGAAATGACATTTGCCGTTAGTTAACGAAAAAGGTTTGTAGGTTTTTATGCAGGGTTGTGTTTTGTATTGTAGTGTTAAGTTGGTTTTGAACTACATAATAAATTGTGATTTCTTCCGAAACATGGACGAAAGTGAATATCATATGCAATATAGAAGTAGTATCATTATAATATAATTATTCAAATAACTGTGTAATCAATCGCAAATTTTGAGACAAAACGATCTTTTAGGTAGTACGAGTACGAGTTCAGATAGTGAATTAGAATCAGCCATCAAAATCGGAAAAAAAAAGTTGAAAAGGTGTTTAATCTGTCAAAGTTCCCTAGGTACTTTATTGCATGCTACAGAAAAAAGTTTAAAAACACTCAATCTCTCACTCGTTGTTAGAGAAAGTGTAGCAGGGGTTGTTAACTTAGACCTAAAAGAATCAATAAAAAAAGTTTGCGAAGGCGACAAAACTTTACTCTGGTGGCACAAGAACTGTTACTCCAGTTTCACAAGTAAAAAGAATATTTCTGTTTTGAAAAGGACCGAGGCAAAAATGTCTTCAGAAGAAATCTCAGAAAAAGAAGTAACTTCTCAGTTATTAACACCATCCACTTTCAAGAGATTCTTTGACGTATCCAAATGTATTTTTTGTCAGAAAAGATCAGATGAAGGTGTCACAGGTTCTCACAGCTAATATGGAAGCAAAAATCAAACGTATATGTAGGGAAAATGAAGTACTTGCAAAACGTTTAGGGCACAATGATCTTATTGCTATGGAAGCTAAATATCACCTTCCATGTTTAATGACTTCTTGGTTAAATGTAACAAAATCGAAATCAGCAATTTCATCATCTACATCGTCAGGTAAATCCAGTGTTGAAGAAGATTCACCGGAAACTAAACTGTACAAAGAATTGGAAAAAGGCCTTAATAAAGAACAAGGATACTCAGTGAGCTCAATTTACAACAGATATATTTATTTAGGAGGAGAATTATCTAAGCGTCAAGTAGTGAAAAAATTGAAGAAACATTTTGGAAATGCAATAAACATAATTCAATCGCGAAAAGCCAATAGATCACAGGTCATAATATCATCTCGAGTATCTAAGGATGAAGCCCTTCATAACTTCATTGAAAGTACACCTGATGGCTCAGAACCATTAATTCAAGGGCATTCCGAATATTCAGTTCTTCATAAAATTGTGAGCCATATAAGAAAAGAAATAGATAATATTCCTACTCGATCAGACTTAAAAACGTTGAATATTTGCGATTTTAAAAAATACATTCCCGAAAGCTTAATTTGGATAGTTAACCTTTTAGTGTCTCACGAAGACTCGTCCACTCAAGCAAATGACAGTACAATTTTATCCCTATGCCAAGATATTATTTTCACATATTCCAAAAATAAATTACTAACGCCAAAACACGTAGGTCTAGGTATTATGGTCCACCAACAGACAAGATCGAAAAAGATTATTGAGATTCTACATCAGTGCGGTCATTCTATATCGTACAGAGACGTTTTAACTATACGCAATACCATCGCTCAAGAAGAAATTACTAAATTTGTGAAAAATGATTCCACTTTTATTCCAACACAACTTGTCCCTAAAAGGATAATCCAGTTTGCTGCTGATAACATTGACATTCTGGAAGAAACTTTGGACAAGTCTCCTACTTTTCATGCTACCCAAATGGTAGCATTTCAAGAAGGACCCGCAAATTCTGAAATACATTCCGAAAGTCATACACTACTTCCATACAAAGTTAAACTAGAAATACCTAATAATTTTCATCATTTAAGACATATAAATATGAATACGTCGACTAAACCTGAACCAATTGTTAGAAACAAAAACTTCCTTTTTCTCCTAGAAAAAGATAAGAAATTTATCCGAAATCACAATATGGCTTGGGCTTTATGTAGAACACTTAATAAATCGTTCAATGAGTTAATTGTACCGCAATTGTCAGGTTTTCATAAGCTTTTATTCAATCCGGATTCGAACGTAACATCATATGGATACCTTCCCCTTTTACCATATGTTGCGTCGGATTACGATACCATATGGACTGTATTGAAAAGATGTAGCAAAATAGCTCATTCCTTGAATGTTGATCATGTAATTGTCACTTTTGACCAAGCGTTATATTGCAAAGCCAAAGAAATACAATGGCTGAAAAAAGAAGAAACATGTTTCATAATCAGAATGGGAGGATTTCATATTATGCTTAACTTTTTAAAGGTGATTGGTCAATTTATGGAGAACTCTGGTTTAAAAGACGTATGGTTAGAGAGTCAATTATATGGTGAAGCCACGGTTTTGGGAATTTTTGGTGGTAAGAAATGGAACAAAGGCATTCGGGCTCATAAGCTCACATACGAAAGTTTGTTAAGAATTCTCTTAACATTTTTCGAGAAGTGGTTGAAAAACTCTAAAAGCGATGCCATTCATACAATGAATTTAGCGAAATTAATCTGCATGGAGCTTTGTAATAGTATTGAAGAGAAGAAAAACTTCCATAATGAATTCACTTTAATAACTTCTTCAATTGAAAATTGTACTTCTTCTTTGAATGAATTCATTGATGGACAATCCCCTACTTTTAAGTACTGGATTATATACTTAGAATTAGTAGAAATATTACTGGAATTTTTATACAGTGAAAGATCAGGAAATTGGGATCTTCATTTAAAGAGTCTCAGGAGAATGTTGCCTTGGTTTTTTGCTTTTGATCACAACAATTATGCAAGATGGGCATCAATTTATTTACTAGATATGTTGAATCTGCCATATGATGCGCCTGCAGTTCATGAAGAATTTTCAAGTGGAAATTTTGTAATAAGACGTTTACCGGGAGCTTTCAATACGATCTCAGTAGATCAGGCCTTAGAACATGTAAATAAAAGTTCAAAAAATGCTGGTGGAATTGTGGGACTGACTAAAAACAGCACAAGACTTGACGAATGGTTTTTAAGTTTTAATGAAATCGGTTTAATGGTAGACAGCTTTATTAATTCAGTCAACGATCAAAAGCAGAGCTTAAGTCAGAATGTTGAAACTGGTCCACAAAGAATGTTGGTCGACGAAAAATCGGTCTTAGCTTTACAGGATCAATTCAATTTATTCCAGGTGTTTTCTCACATTGAAGATAATTTGTTATGCATATCTACAAACACTATTTTCAGGAAAACAATGGAACGATCACTTCTGAATGCATGCGAAATTGGAGAAGAAGCATTGACAAATTTTATCAACATTATCGATACCGAGAACTTTTATAAACCACTGAAGAAGAAAAATTTGAACAAATTACAATTAGAAAGCCCAAAACCTGCAAGCAAACACAAAGGCAAAACTCGCATGCAAGGTCAAGAAATTGTACAGCGTCTACTTGCGGCAAAAGAGATGGGAAGAGATATAGATTATCAGGAAATTTTTAAACATGAACTAACAACATATCCCTTGGCACTTGTAGCAAATGATATGTTAGCTATCCCGTCCAATAAAAGTGCTCTGGGGGAAATCATTGAAAGTTACAGTACAGAGCAGAAGAGCAGTACTCTTAAAAGGGATAATGATGACAAAATTTGTCACATAATTGACGGCATGTCTATGGTTCAGAAATTAGGTAAACCATTAAATGCTAAAACGTTTGGTGATTATTCCAAAATTTTCTCAAAAATAATCTTCAAAAATGAACACAAATCGCAACGCATAGACCTAGTATTAGATCATTATAAAGAATTCTCCATAAAAAATGCAACTAGAATAAAGAGAGGTGGTAACGATTCAATAAGTAAAATCATCAATACCGGAAATGTTCCATTGCCTCATCAGTGGAATCTGTTTATTCATTCAACGTTTAATAAAATCCAGTTGACCAATTTTCTGTCCAATGAGACATTACAATATTCAGAGAAAGAAAAAGTAGAGTTTGTAACAAGTGGTGGATTTTCTGATGTTTATCAATATGGAAGTAATTTTTTCCTGGAAGATGACCTGTTGATTTCAAATCATGAGGAAGCAGATACAAGAATTTTACTTCACATTCTATCAGCGAAAAAGGCTGGCTATAACAAATGCATTATTGAGTGCAATGATACTGATGTTTTAGTACTTCTCGTATATTTTAGGGAACATTTAATTCCTGAGATGTGGATGAAGGCTGGCAAAAAAGGAAGCGTTCGGTTTATTCCTATAAATAAAATTAATTTTGACCAACAAAGCCTGATTAAGAACCTACCAGCTTTTCACGCGCTGACTGGGTGTGATACAACGAGTCAATTTGCTGGTTTGGGGAAAAAAACTTGTTGGAAAACATACGTAACTTTTCATGAGCTTTTGAATAATTTTGGGGACACATGGAACCGAACAGCATTCACAAATGCACATAATTTTGTCCTGAAACTTTATACATCGAACGAAGATATATATTCAATCAATCATTTGCGAGGTTTACTAGCTGCATCTAAAACTCTAGACAAACTCCCCCCAACAGAAGACAGCCTTTATCAACATTGCCTTCGTGCCCACTATCAAACTTACATTTGGTTAAATTCCCTACAACCAATCCAGGATTTACCAGATTACAATGAATATGGATGGAAGTTAAGCGACAATCAAATTATTGCAGTATTTCAAACACTTCCATGTTTTCCCAAAGTGACATCATTTTTAACAACGTGTAAATGTAAGAAAGGTATGCATATATGTTAATAATAATGTTAAAATGCTTTTCTCCTCATAACTGTGTTAATGTTGCAGATTGTATAGCAAAATGGTGTAGTTGTAAAAAAAAACAAACTTACTTGCATAGGATCTTGCAGCTGCATGGGACAAAAATCTTGCCAAAATACAGCTACAGTTTCGACTTCTAGGAAGATTTCTACCTCCGTCTTTGAAGCAGAGAGTATTTTACAATCGGATAGTGAATAATGTTCCATATTTCTTAAATTACCTACTAACTATTTTTTCAATTATATAATATTTCGAAGTATTCGATTTCAATAAAAAATAATATTTTGTGTTTTGATTTATACCGACAAGGGAGCTTCATTTCAATTCAAATTTGACATTTCATAGCACTCGTGATGTAGATACGATATTTTATTTATCACTTTAGATTTTCAAAATTTGCGCCGTTATTGGTAGGGCTAGAGGAGCTGTAGGGTGAGAGAGGGTGATGCGGCGGCCTCCGCAAGGTCACGCGTCAGACTTATGCACCGCTTTACATTTAATAACTTTTGTCGTTTATTATTGGATGTAAAATTATAAAAATAAGACCATCTTAATCACAAACTATATACCTATACTTTTTTAAAATTCCATTTTTTGATCAGACTTACCATTTTCGAGATAATCGTTGATATGTGGTCAAAGTCATAAAATTGAATGAATTTTTCAGCAGCTTCGAACGGAGATATCGGCGTTTAAAGTGTGCGTAGCGCCATAAGAGCAATGCTTTTCAAAAACGATTTTCATTTTTTACAGACAAACGGCTACAAAATCTAGCATGGAAAAAGTATCAAAAATTCGTATTATTCCTAACCTATCGATTATTATAAGTAACTCGAAAATTTTGAATAGTGCCCTTTTGCACAGGACGATCTTTGGACGAATTTTACTGGATGATATGAAAGGCACAAGCTTTCATTTGCCACATGTCTCAGCTTTTAGTTTTCTGGGGCCCACAGGTTGACACCTTTCACCTCATCGTGCACGCTACTATAACTGTTAATCACGTCATGCGACAATAAAAACCTGCTGCAACCTACTGGACCGTTTTTTGATTGAACACTCGTTATTTTAAGTAAAGAAATCTAAGATAAACAAAATAGAAGTTACTTAGGAATCGCCGAGTTATTATTTTGCCTTGTTTATATTTTTATAATTTTGTAATCAGACAGACAACACTACATTTCGCCGAGTTCATGTGAATGTAAATTTACATATTCGAAAAATACATTAACATACTTGTGTGAAATTTGCAACAAAAAAAAATAAAAATCATAGAAGCAGTAAATATTCACTGTTTTATTTTTCATATGCAAAATTATACCGAATTCTGCATAAAATTCATTATTGTTTGAAGGTGATTTGAAATGCTCATGTGTAAACGCTTTTCGTATTTATCCAACTTTTGCACAGACCCGGACTTGTCAATTTGTCTGGATTTTCATTTTTCAAAGTTAAATGTTCACACTTACAGATGTACCCAAAAAGGTATTGACATCACATAAACATGCTAAGGTCATGAAGTACATTTAGTTTCCGGGAAAACGGCAAAGTCATCGTCATCTAAAATACGTAAAATACGGAATCCTCTTTTGGTGACCCCTCATTTTCTAAATATGCTAGTAACGTCAAATCCAAGTGTGTCCAATGTGTCATTTTTCAACGTTACATGACGTTACTTGCCATCATATAACAGCCGCTATATTACGGTACCGTTATCCTAGGAAACCGAAGTTTTAGTGCTGTATGAAACTGCAACAAAAAATCAGCACACTACTATAGCTCAAACGTGTCTCACTGGCACTGGTTATCCCATAAAATAAAATCGAAATGCAATGAATATTATTCAAAGAGCGCGTATTATTGTATACTAAGATAATGGAGTATCCATCAGACAATTTCTGAAAGTCAAGAAACGGTGGAAAATCTACGAAAGACTGTAAAAAGAGAAGTCTGTGGATAGACCAAAAGTTTCCATTGAAGAACAGGATAACACTGTTATACAACTTCTGAAACAAAATCAGTTTCATTTTATCAGGTATGCCGTACAAGAAACTAACATTCCTGATTCAAGAGTTACCACATGTCCTCGACTTAAAAATTCCTACACGAATAATTACTTCGCGCTAAAAAATATAGATTAACTGAAGAACATAAGCAAGGAAGGATAATATTCGCTTTAAATAATATGTTGCGTGAAAATTGGAATGAAATTAGTTTTTTATGTAACAATTTTTTGAATTTCATGAATGCACATACAAGTTTACACAGTACAACACTTTTTTGAACACGACTGTACATTTCCAACGTGCATCTATGCAGTACTTAAGTCTGGTGTAATCGTGCGGTCAAATAAAGAGAGACTCCCCATCTATGAGTACTCTACTCTTGTCTCTTTCAACTACTGGTGCACACGTCTTCTTCGTTACTCTTTATAAAACCACCGTGGACTAACTTGAAACTCCTCAAACAGTATACATTGGTTTCGTCAAACACTCCTCAAGCAGATTTCATTAATTGTGATTTGAAATCCAAATATTACTTATATTATGTACTTGAATAGTTTGAAACTTACTTCCATGTAGCTAAAGGAATACGATTAAAATTATTTGATGGATGTTCACATTGGAATTTTTAGTCTGTGGCATATGTGTATATGTAAATTAACAGTTTTTTTTTTAATAGATCAAAGTGTACACACAAAAATATACCGCGTAAAGAATACTTTTGCACAAAAAAGTAAATTTATTGTTTCGTCCTGTTAGTAATCAAAAAATAAAATCAAAGTAAACAAACTATTCTTATTTATTAAAAGCGTAATATAATAAGATATTTTACGATACGATACGTTATCTTGTTCTCAGTAGTGTTTGTTTCAATAAACGCAAATTTGAATCTAAATAAAGTTAAACAATTAAAAAAAAAAAAATGGAAATTTTAGGTTACATTTTTTGTAAAACATATTGCTAGGCCGTAGGTTATTACATATTGCTTGTACTTTACTGTATTTGATTGTAACGTGTTGCAGAAAAAAGATTAATACTTTTTAAATTATTGCAATTTTCGGATTTTGAATCATTGATTTTTCGAACTTCCAGCAGAATTTTAAATAACTAAACTAATTGCAGTATTTTTTTTTTTGCAAAAATTGAAAAAAGTCCAGATGTCTATAACACTTTTTAATTTCTAAAGTGTATATATGTTAAGGCCTAATTTCTTGTATTAGATTTGGTCCGATTTCTCGGGTGCAGAATCACGATGTAAATTTTCTCAAAAAACAAATACATAATTCCATTTTCAAGCAATACCTTCAGCCTAAATTTTATTGTAATTGATAAATTAAATCTTGTGTAAGAAATATGGTAATCTCCTAAAACGGCTTTTACATGAAGTTTGGTTTGTGAAAAATATTAACGCTCACTGGAAGGTTATAAATAGTCAAGTAAAACGCGGATTATGCGGAGATTGCTTAAATTACGGCGGTGAAGATTAAAACATAAATTTGTAACCAGAGAATTAAGAGATCAAGAGGGCCAGATATCACAACTTTGTGCTGATTTAACCATCTTCTACTACAACTACATTTTTTCTTTATAAGTTGCGTTTGATAATGCAAAATTATTATTTTTTATCAATAGTTTAAACAGCGACGTCCTACGATTGCTTTTTGACCTAACATTGCATTAGAATTGACAAAAACGATTGGCAACAATTTTTTTAATTTTTTTGTCCACACTGAGCAATAGATAAGCTTTAATTTGCAACTGCATTCAAATTAATATTAAATCTTCACAAGTGATGTTAATCACAATTGCAAACTTAATGGTACAATTATGTTTGTTTTAACAGGAAGCTGTTAAAATTAACGCAATCAAATCTTCACCGTATTCATCAATGCCTTAATAACTTGTTCAATACTATTATTTGGACAGTTCGTAGAATAAGTACTTAATTGTTGTTGTTGTTAACTGTAAATAGAAACAGTTTTTATACAGCGTGTTTTAAGTACTGGCTTCCATATTTTGGGAGGTAATAATGTGAACCGTTTTGAGTAAAGAAAGTATAAGTCTCAAATTCTCAAACAAAATAACCAAAAGATGGAAGGACTATTTCGAAGATTTATTAAGTAAAATTACAGGAAGAAACTGAAAAAATCGATAAAATAGAAGAACACGATGATTAAAAAGGACTAGGCGAAGAAGACGAGCAAGCAGAAATAACAAGAGACGAAATAGTCAAAGCAGTAAATTAAAGTCAAAACAGGGAAAGCGCCTGGTGTAGATGGGATAAAGGCGAAAATGATTAAATACATGGGAAACGAAGGGATAACCTATTTCACAAAATGTAGAACTTAACACGAACAAAGCAAACAATACCTCACGAATGGAACATAGCAATAATAACTCAAGTACACAAAAAAGGGAATTTCAATGATTGCACCTATTAGAGGGGTATATTGCTATTTTGCACTACTTAGAAAGTATACGAAAGAATAAAGAAAAAAAATTGAGAAAACATTAAGCAGCCTTCTTACAGATAGATCAATAATAATAATCGTAATAAGACAAATTATAGAAAAGATAACATCGACGGTTACTAAAATGTTAGTGACAACAATAGATTTCGAAAAATGACAGTTTAAAAAGAGGAAATTCGGAAAATTTTAAAAGAAAAAAACGTCGATTTAATCGAAAGTACAGGTTTTTTTTTATATTTTGCACCCTGTCCAGAGGGTTTATTTTAGGAGCTACAGAAACAAAAACGTATCGAAAATAGGAGAAAAAAAGACAATTTTTGTTTTTGTAATACAACACCCTGTATATTGTTTGCTAGGATGAATGATCATATTTTCCTGATTTCAAAAATATATATATAACACGTTGACATTTGGAGGGGTCTTTCGTGATATAATTAAGTTTAAAATCTCAGCATAATGATGTTTAAAAAATCAAGACGGCCTGGAAAGTTGTTTACGAAACTTCTAAATATTTTAGTTAGCAAAAAACCGAAATCTGAATGTACGATTAATTAATAATAAAATACAAAATTTCAGGCCACCTTAATTAAACATAAACTTATTGATTCTCTAACTTTAAACATTTCACAAATGGCTCTGTCAAATGTCAATAGATTATATATTTTTGAAGTCAGAAAAATTATGATCTTTCACCTTAGCAAACAATATACAATATCTATTAAAAAAAAAACAAAATTTATATATTTTTCTTCAATTCGCGATGCGCTTTTGTTTCTTATGATAACTTCAAAAGATAATAGGTATCAAACCCTACAACTCTTACATTTAATGTTTTCCTTTAGCTCCTAAAATGAACCCTCTGGATATAGTGCAAAATATAAAAAAAAACCTATACATACAGAAAAACGAAAAATGTAGTGCAAGTGGGAGGAAAGACAACAGAAAGCTTTACAACAACCAGAGGAGTTAGACAGGGAGAAGTACTTAGCCCTCTACTGTTTATAATTGTTATGGACCAAATATCAAAGCAAGTAAATGAAACGTCTAAAGAAACTCACAAAGGATACAAAAAACTTATAAACGAGCAGATGATATTTACTAATATTTGCCAACAATAAAAAAAAATTATAGAGTAAAATTGAAAAATGGAATAGGAAAATAGAGAAATATGGACAAATATGAACATGGAGAAGACCGAAATAATGGAAATAACAAATCAGACCGAAGACATACAAAAATACAGTAAAATCAGTAAAAAGTGTAAAAAAGATGAAATATTTCGGAACAACTACCGAAACAGATGGAAAATTGGAAGAAGAAGCAACCAGCAGAATAAATAAAATGATTGCATTGTACAGATCACAGACTATTCTTCAACAAAACGGAAATAACTACGATAACAAGAGCAAAAAACTACGAGTCGGTGTTAGTGCCTGTGCTTATGTATGTAACTGAATCTTGGATTCTAACCGACAGACTAAAACAGAAAATGGCGTGCGAGATGAAAGTGTTACGGAAAATTGCAGAAGTGACCAGAATGGATAAAGTAAAAAAGCGAAACAATAAGAAATGATCTGATAAAGTAAAAAAGCGAAACAATAAGAAATGATCTAAATGTAATAAGTGTAGTACAAAAAGTTGAACAACAAAAACTAAGGTGGTTCGGTCACATGATAAGAATGAAGGAAGATAGGGCAGTGAAAGTGATATGGGAAGCAGAAGCCGGGATGAAGAGGAAGGCCAAGGAGAAGATGGAATGAGGAAGTTGCTGATATATTAAAAAAGAGAGGATCAACCTTTACACCGATGGTAGAAGAGGTTGTAGATAAAAAGAAGACAACATGAAGGAGTTAATAATTCTTAGAATTGAAATAGTGTTACATGTAAAATATTTTCTTATTATTATTTGATTTACGGCTAGTTCTACTTAATCTAAATATATCAATATTACACGTCTATAATAAAATTTTAATGTTGTGTATGGTGGTTACACATTTAAATGTTGAAGTTAAAGAAGTCTGTTATCTGGGACAACTTTCTTGTTTCTTTCAAACCGGACTGTATGGTTTCATTTGTTAATCATTTCTAAATATTTTTTTATATTAACTGCCGCTATTAACTAGAACAATAACTAATACTTTCGATTTGGGGGTGAAATTTATTTTGCACAAAAACTTTAGGTGGTAGTTTATAAAGCAAGCTGCACTGTGGGAAGTTGTTAACACGTATTGTAAATAAAAAGAAAATTTTGTTGTGTATGTTAATTAAATTCGAATGTGCTGTTGTGTTTATCATAGCGTTATTAACTGGATTTTGCATTATAATTTCGAAAGAAAAAAATTACTGCACAGTATTTCTAGATGGTGGTGTAGTATCGATGAATTCTAGAAAGTATCTAATAACAAGATTCCCACTTTGAAGTTATTTTAATCAGTTGGGGTAATTACAATACACTCCAGTGGTTCGGACTCCGGAACCGGGGAGGCAGAGCGGTAGCGCGATGCCCTTCCGGTCGCCGGAGTTGATGAAATTCCGCGCGATCGCCCCGCCCGAATAGTTACGACTTTCAGGAATTCAAATACTAGCCCGATATTACACATTGCAGGAATTGTTGTTTGCTTATCCTGTATTACATTGCGTCGTCCTCAGATATTCGGAATGAATTATGTTAATAAGAGGGCTTAATGCATTTATAATTTCAAGCTTTATGGATTTTATTAATAATTTGTTTTTGAAGAAAAACCTCTCATCTGTTGTGCACTTGGCCCATTTGAAACGCCAGCGCGAACGGCAGAAACATCTTCGTGAACTAATAAAATTTCCACAGATGCGTCGTCGGCGGATTGTGTTATGTTATTTATAAAGCCTTTGAGCAAAGCCGCCTGAAGCGACGCCAGCGCCGCGGCGAAGAGTAGGCTAACTCGAGCCTCCCACTCACCTGTCATAAACACCCATTCACAAGAATCTCTGCATAACTACACTCAGCATTTCAAGATATACTGTATCATACGAATTTAAACCGATTTATATAAATTTAAACAAAGCACAAAAATTGTTTGGCGACAAAATTCCCAACTTTTAAAGCGAATTTTCTTATACGATGTTTGTTTAGTTTTGAATTTGTAAATATTAGGAGTGTGAAATTGGATGGCATAGTATACTAAAATATACCATTACGTCAGAGTGGAATGCCTAAATGAGCATTGAGATGTTATAATGGCGCCCACCCCCAGGCCGATCTGATTTGGAGGGCGGCATCCTTTGATCTCGCCGCCCTCACCATTCCTCGTCCGCTCCCATTCGCATCTTCTATTTTGCAAGTGACTCATCAATTTGGTTCAATTGCATACGTTGCAATTTTCCAATTAATGAACTTTAAAATTTTACATCAACCTACTAAATTGCTAATACTCCGCATTCAAAGCTGACCATAATTTTTATAACCAAATCCCAGAGCACTGAATCTAATTCAGTTCAATAGTTTCTGATGGAAATTATAATGACGTTAGAACCAGGACACTAAAAATGACCCCAATTCCAAGAATTCATTTCGATTGTGTACACAACTGTCTCAAAGATTACAATTTAAATTTCTTGAAAATCGGAGTTTTACAAGTCCTGGAAAGCAATAAACCAAAATTATAAACCCAAATGCTATAAACACACAAACGATTCTTAAAACAAGTACAGTCGGAATTAAAATTAATGTCTCCCTAATAAAAAGTTACATTGCCTAATCACATATCGCTATTTAACGAGTAGGCGGAGAAGTGGATAGACATGCACTGAATTCTTGTCCATGCCCGGCCGCCTGTTTTTATGGTGTTGAGAACACCATGCACTTACATTTGATTGCGGAAACATAACTTTTAATTCTGATTATACGTATATTTAATGTTAAATTTACAGTTTACGCCGTCTTAATTCGATTTCCAAGACTCACTAACACTGACCAACCAATACTTAACCGTATTTACTTATAATTATGATAAATGTATGATGGGCAGCCACCACAGATAAAAAAAAAGTAATTATGATTTAGATCACTTTTGAAGATGTCGAAATTAATTTTAACTGGTTGAAATGTAGTGCAGTGAATTTCAACTAATCACAACACGCTCGAAACTATTTCGAAATGAGAAATATGAGTTTGAAAAAAATAAAATAAAACATTAAGTAAAATAAAGGAAAATAAAATGCACCGTTAATAAGTTCCGTGTTAATTTGGTTTAGTTTTTGGAAGAATAATACAAAAAGTAAGAATTCATCGAAAAATGAATCACAGACAATTGTTCACCCTACCGAGAAACAATAATAAGAAACTATTATAAAAATTGCCTGGAAACTGCACTCAATATTTTTATCAAATTTCCATCAAAATAGTACATATTTCTTAAATACCTAAGTAAATTATAACACAGTATCATTATCAATGCATTTTTATAAGAATTTGGTAAAAACATAAATGTTTCCATTGTCATGAAATCATGTCTATCAAAATTTGATGGAAATTTTGATCAAAATATTGATATCGGCTTAAGATACCACATATCCAAATAATTTTTTGATACAAGAATTATTGTACACGTCTGGCGTGCACATAAATGGTTAATTAAGTAAGTAAATTGTTATAGTAATCTGAGACAAACGTTTTGTCATACTCGGCCTAGTTTTATCAAAAATTTATTTGGACATATGGTACGTTCGTAGTAGACTTCTAGAGTATCAATTAGAAGTTATCTAGAAGAGTTTCTAATGCTATTTAGAGCAATATTGTTGTCAATTTTTCTCATATAAAAAGAAAATCTTAACCACTTAAGTTATTTGAAAGATTAAAGGACGTGTTATGTAGTTATGTAGTTTGTTTTGCTGCAACTCTTAATTTCTATTGTACATATTTTAACAATAATTATTAATTAAATATTCAATAAAATAACTTTGTATTCAGAAATTGCTACCATTCGTTGCAATGATGTACACAGAAGTTTCTGAAATGTTACACTGCGAGCAAGGATAAAATTTTCTATGCAATTTTCATTGCTTTCTATTTTACAGGCGCAAGACGTCCACAGGAAAGATTTCAAGGAAAAAATTAAATGAAGCAAAATGTTTTCTTGACCAGTATCGAATACGTTAAATTAAAAATACATAAATTAAATTAAAAATCCTTCAATCTAGGTTCAAAATTGATTTTGAAGTACATAACGTATTCGGACTAGTCTTTTTCCGGTCCTCGACGAGAGGAGAGGAAAATGTTGACGGTACGACTTATGAAAAAAATAAAGGAGATTTATTCCAGGAGATTCATTCGCTTTTTTCCGAACTCAAATCTCGACCAAATCTAGTCAAACGTCTTTGCATCACCCATAGGTGTTTGTCGGCTGGACCAGCGCTCCTGGTTTCGGTCTCCTCTAGTTCTCTTTCTTTTGGTCCTTCTGAGGGAGTGGTTTCTTCCAAATCGTCTTGCGTTCGTGGATTTTGCAATGACACTTCGCTATATACGGATTTTTCATTATCGTTATCCAGTCTCTATTACTGCTAGGTCTTGGTTCTCTTCTTGATGGAGAAAGTTATTTTGAAATACATATCGTTTCCGAACTGGTCTTTTCTGGTCCTCGGAAACAAATCAATTACACCGCTTAGAGCGGTGAACGTCAAAGGAAAAAAGGATATGGATGGATATTGCTTTACCAACATTTAAAAAAAGGGAAAATTTTTGAAAGTTGAAGACCGCCGTTTCTTGAGAACAAAAATAAATAGTAGATGTTGTAGTAAAAATATTAAATACCAAATAATTATTAGAATTTTACACAAATTTTAGACACCTGACCAAGTCTAAGTAAATAAAATTTTGTTTGATAATAAAATTTCCATCAATGTAATGTAGCTTTCGAATGTTTCATTTAGAATAACGTGCCTGGCTACATCGGGAGACAATGATGTACTTGACGAATCCTAATTTCACAGTTCATCTGATCGCCTCGCAGGCCTCATCAAGCCGTCAAATTTACATTTTAAACAGGAACGAGACTTCTTTTTGGCCCCGCGTTCTCGTTAAATGCAAATAGCCGGCGTAATGAAACCTGGAAAATGTAAGAGATGAAACCATTCCCGGCGACGTAGATGAACAAAGCAAGCAGATCAATGGGCCTTAAAAATGCATCCGTCTTTAAAGAATATCCGCCACAAGAAGAATTACAAATGACATTCATCATCCCCGAATTCGCGTGAACCTCAAATAACTTCCTTTTAATTAAAGTAGATTTATTACTATTTCATTTGTTGTTATATTTATGCGTTCTTAAATTTACGATTTAACTGTAGTTGTTACAGTTTGAAAATTTGCCGAATTTAACAATTTTTTTTTTCTGAAATCATTATGGTTTGTACAGGGCGTCTCAACATTGGCGTCCTTTTATTATAAGCTGACATTTTTCGTCATTATGGAATCGATTGCAGAAAAATTGTTATAAATATTAAGTGGTTAGTAAGTGGTCTCTCCTTGTTCATCACATAAGATCATTAGGCTCTTTGACACGTTTTTCCTGCGTTTCACATTCTACTTTTTGCAGAAATTCACTGTAATGCCTTAAACTCTTTTTGGTTAACAAAGAAAGAAATCCCGTATTCTCGTCCAGTATTGACTATTGAAAAATTTCCCTCTACAACTTCTTGATGAGGAGACTATTGCTCATTGTGAAAACCACCTCAAAATACATACTTTGCGCATACATTTTTGAAGACCTCGTTATGAAAAGATTCTTTTTCGGAAAAGACACACATTGCCTTTTTATTCTGTCCGCCGCTTGTTTTCTCGGGGTACGATCTCGATTTTTAATTAAATTTTATTATAACATGCTGTTCATAAAGATGCGTCATCCGCAGCAGCCGTATCAGAGCATCGAGGGTAAAATTAAAAGAACAACTTGAACGGTTGCTGCACAAATCGGTTTAAGGTTTTGCTTTGAGCGTTATGCATAGATTTCGATTTTTACCATAATTTAAAGGAAATATTGACGTGTGTTTTGAATATTAAAGGCTCCTAGTATTAAAAGTGACGTAACAATAATTCTACTATGTCTCTGTGAATACATTAATGAATTATTTAACTTCACCAGGCCCTGATAATAAGTATGTAATTTCTTTAATAACAGATGTGACGCAAAATGAATGCTAAAAGCTGTATTGTGCAACCATCCTTCCACTAATTTGCCCGTACATACATACATTGATCCTCTTACACAGATGACCCTCCCATTAAAATGCTTTGTCAAAAATGTCCTTGTACAATGCTTTCACTCGCTGTTCAGCTTATATTTTATTCAACTTTTACTTACTCGCCTTAACAAAACATTACATACTAAATCACAATGGCAGAGGCAGTACTTTGAAAAATTAAGTAATTATTTTTTAAAAGTTGGTCATTTGTGGGTAATTAATTGAACCAGAAGTAATCAATCAAGCCAAATAGTTAGAAACTGTTTAAATAAATTTACAATTTGCAGACTGTATTGGTAAAGAAAGTGAAACATGCTAAGTATTATTATCGGAGTAGTATTTAATCTATCGTACTTCTTGTTGCGAATTCGAGCGCCGAAGGAGTGAACTAAATGCGTTACATTCTGGAAGATTTTCTTACAATTTCAGTATCATTTGATGCTCGATCGAAGGTTCTGGAAAAGTTATAAAAAAAACTTAACGGCCGAGTTGACCTAATATTTTGTTTATTTATTTTAAATGATAGAAGATTGCTTAACTGGAAGCAAAGTCAATAGTAGATTAATGATTTGTCAAAAAAATTCAAATATTTTGGCTTGTGTACAACTTAAAATACAATAGTAGGCAAAAACAGTTTCCTCCAAAATGGTATTGATTAAAGTCGAATTCGTAAATTTTGCCAAAGTCTGAAGCTTACTAAATTTGAAAGCTTTCAATTTTCTTAAATATTATCTGTGAATCTGTCTTTAATCGATAGCATTTTGAGAAAAAATAATTACAGGAAAGTGTTTTTGTCTACTATTTTTTGCTTTCGACAGTAGTCCTTGAAATATCATTGATAAATTTTATCAATTTTTGTATTTCTTTTAATTAATTCAGAAACAAATTCCTATAGTAATACAGAACATAGTTTTACATCGTTTTTGATTTGTTTCGTATAATTCATTTTGTTTCGATAATAATATGTTGGTAAGTATCTTCTAATCGTGTCTATAATTGTGTCTAATTCTTCTTCAACAATATCTTTTATTAGTTGAAATGAGTAAATTACTAAAGGCAACATAAGATTTTAGATTGTTGTGTTTGAAACTCGTTTGAAGAATAAAAGGTTAGAATGCATCATATGACATCTAACTATATTTATGCACGTACTTAGAGAGCTTTCGATTGATTGCACTTGTGCGCATTCAGGGAATTTTCAACTAGTATTATATGTGAGGTTAAAATAAGATGTAATTCTGAGTGCACGTAATGAAGTCATTGCGAATCTCTCTGCAACTCTTGTGTAAACTGTTCGATTTTCACGCCCATTACCTGCTATAATGGAGCTGACTTGTCTGGAGCAGACGAAGAAACTTACATAGGTTTACTAAACAGGGTGATCCATCCTTACTATCAAGGAAAGTATCTAGAATATCCCCTCCCGATTCCATTGAAACTTAGCATGTTTGTAGACCTTACATAAGTATATATTTAAAACCACATTCTGTTGCCGCCCAATTTCGCTTTGAGGATGTAGTAACCACTCCAAAATTGCCGACTTTTAAAATATTGATAAAACATTCCCTTGCATGAAGAAATGCAGCAATAACATTTTTTAGAGCACAGAAAGATGATGGGATGCCGTTTACTCTTTCTGATCTTTGTGAACCGGAAAAATGTCATTAAATCAAATTCAAATAATAGTTTGCTTAACGCAGTGCAGTTAGTTGAAGCAGACGAGTATTGTATATGACGCAGATGTATTGTTTCATGAAATGACTTGTATGTATTTCATTCACATCAATAAATAATGCAGTTTTTGATAATTTCAATGTATTAACCTTTCGAAAATTCTGCTCCTACCATTTTTCATGCAATCGCACACAAGTGGAATTTAATGAAATCCTGGCCTAAACCCCAAAAATTAAAATCACTTAAATCAGTTTCCGGTATTTTTTTACCTAAATGTCAACATCCCGTTCTAACCAATGGCATGATTGCTTTTGATCACATGACCATCATGAACTAGTTACAATGGAACAAAATGTATGTTTGAAGAAGTCGAAACGCTTATTCCTATTTACTGAATATTATAGCTCTTACGAAAACTTAACTTTTTTTATTGTATATTCATTGCTATTTTCGAAATTAATTCAAAAAATGAAAGTATGTAACTATTTATTTTTGGAAGATCATATATGCATTTAAATTACAAAATTATATGTTTTTATAACAAGTTATGTTTTGTCCTACATAAAGTTCAGGATTTATTCCAATCAGGCAGCCTTATGATTTTTTTATAAAGGTATAATTGTAAATTAAATGTTGGAAAAGGTTAAAGTTGCTAATACATGCTAATGTACAGAGTGAGACTTTAATAATAAAACTATATCAGTCTGTAAATTATAAATGAGCTCAAAGTAAATTCGTCATTTCTTTTCTTTGACAATTCAAAAAACGTTCCAAAATATGATAAATTTGTTCTCAAAATGGACGTGTCCGAACGTTTTTACAGAAAGAAAAAAATTTAGAAAGTATTTAAGGTACTGCTGACTTTTGTCAACCTATGTAGTATATCTTTATTCCGATTATCAGTGATGTAGAACATTGATTGGGATTTGTACAATAAAGAAAATTATAATATAAAGACATTAAAATACACATAAACATTAAAATATACATACATATACAGATACTAATTTTTAGTTATAAGTATCACATTATAGGTATCACGTATTATAAGTATCACGTATTATAATTATCACGTATTATAGCATGAAACAGTGACGTCAAATTGCCATGAATTTATTTAACGAATAAAGAACATTATTAGAGATAAGGTTTTATTTTTTTCGTAAATTGATTTCGAGTAGTTTCGCTGGAAATGACACTTGGTAACTTATTACAGATTTTGAAACTCAAGTTTAAGAATGATTTTATGATGTAGTAAATGTGTATGCTTAATTAAATATTAATTGAACCTTAACTCTCAATAATAAGGTTTCTTCTTATGCCCTGATGTGTTTTCAATCGTTTTACACAATTACTAAGTTTTTAACAAGAATTCTTCAATTTCCGCCTTTGTGAATCGCTATAAATCGTTCCATTTTCTTCCAGAGCACGTTGTTTGATTTTCTTTCACTAAACCCTTCTTCAGTTCTATCTACAGTGAATCGTCTTCTTCACTTACTTTGGTTAGATGATTTCCGTATGGGTTTGCCACTTCAATTTTCCTATCATTGATTTGCATACAGTTTTCATGTTGTATTGAACGACGTAGTCACTATATTGAAGAATATTATTTTTGTTTGTTTAAACCGTAAATTAAACTGAATATTTAGAATAACCAGGATCTTTTTATACATGTTTGCGTTAACTAGTTATGAATAGCATTCAGTGTAAACGACAGCCTTTGATTGAATGGCCATGACAGTAAAATACTAAAAATATAATCACATTTGCAAACACAATATGATTGGTTTCGAAGGAAAATCTATAATTATAATTTCTGTCTGAAAAACAAGTTAAAAAATACTGTACTTACATACATCTTTGTTACTTAAAATTTTTCTTTCTTTTTGTCTTCTGTTTAAGCCGTATATTATTAAACCCTTTTGTCAACCTACGACAACATCCTTTTCTGTCATGCTTTGATAAGAAATAATAGTGATTAATGTGTGTGTATTTTAAAGTGTTTACTATATCATCGGTAAATATTTATGTCAATTGTCCCATTGATCTATTTTGAATTGTAGGGATTAAAATTATTAAGTACCTGTAAAATCTGTCCTTGTTTGTTGATCTGAATGAAGGAAACAATTGAGATATGCGGTATGATATATTTTACTGGTATCTTAATTCTGACTTCATTCTGACATTCCTTCATTTTTGATGTACTTCTGCATACACAAGAATATTTTTTTTTATATTGATAATTATGGAGTTATCTACAAATATTTTAAAATTCCTCTACTTTGGAGAGGATATTACCATCCCTTCAGAGTTAAGTTGCGCAGCAACGGAAAGTAGTTTTAGATATAGTTGTACAAGGTAGCTACAAACGTAGATACTAAATTTTATAATTATCTACAAATCATTTACAAATACTTTACTCGCCTGCTTTAGGGTGGACATTACGTCCCTTCAAAGTCAGTTTGGACAGAAACGGAAAGTAGTTTCTGATGTGGATGACATAAGGTCTACAAAAACGTACTAAGTTCTGATATATGTTGGACACTAGGGATTAAAATTTTTAAGTACCTGTAAAACCTGTCGTTTCTTGATCTGAATGAAAGAAAAAAAAATGAGATATGCGGTATGATATATTCTACTGTTACATAAATTCTGACTTCATTTGAAATGGATAATGCATATTTTTAACGTAGTACTTCTCCATACACAAGAGATTATTTTTTTTTACTTTTGTGATTACGGAGTTATCTACAAATATTAAACTCCTCTAATTTGGAGTGGACATTACTTCTCTTCGGAGTTAATTTGGGAAGTAACAGAAAGTAGTTTTGCATATAGTTGTATAAGGTAACTACAAACATACTAAGTTTTATAATTACGGACTCATCTACAAATACTTTAAGGTCCGTATTCATAAACAAAACTTGCGTTCGTTTACAGTTCGCCATAATTCATAAACTGTAAGTATTTTCTGCATTTTAGGTGGATAACCAGTGAGAATTTACGAATATTTTATGTATTACTTTCCCAAAAGGCGGAAAATACATAGGATTTATGAATTATAGCGTATTTTATGTGCACGCATAGCGTAAGTTTTGTTTATGAATACTCGTCTGCTTTAGGGAGGACATCACGTACCTTCAAAGTCAGTTTGGGCAGAAACCGAAAGAAGTTTTTGATGACATGACGTAAGGTCTACAAACGCACTAAGCTTTTTTCAAAATCTAAAGGAAACACTTCAGATACCTTCTTTGTAGCATAATAAAGTGAATGACCTACACGTCACGTATTGAAATAATAATAACAATAATACATTTTCACTTTTACTCTATCATATGACGGCTGAACATATCTACGTTCTGCATGCTATTACAAGACGGCAGTATTTCAAATGCAGCGACGCTGCTATACAAACTGTTCAATAATAATTCGGCACTATTGCTAACTTTTTTATTATTAAAGTTACAGATACGGTTGAATTAGCAAACTAGTAGTAGCTTTTGTCCTGATTGCTACGATGCATTCAAAAGAGCAATTGAATATCGGGTTTATGAAATAAAGGGAAAAGAACACTTTTTTAAATGGAACACGATGTATATCATTTTACCAATCGATAGAGAATAAAATTCTGAATTAAAATCGTTCTTCATTATTTTATCGGAAATTAATAAATAAAGAAAATATTTTGATTTTTTACAAATTCATTAAGATGGCTGTGTTTCAAGAATAAAACATTTGAAAACAGTGTATGTACGTGAAAATATTAATTTTGGTTTATTTGTTTATTATAAAAGGTGTTTCTGTATTTTCTGGCCCAGAACATGCATCTTATGAAAATTCTTTTTATTAAAAGATTTTTACAAAACTCACTGAGAAACACCTTTTATAATAAACAAGTAAACCAAAATTAATGTGTTCACATACATACACGGTTTTCAAATGTTTTGTTCTTGGAACACAGTCTTAATGAATTTCGAAAAAATCAAAATATCTTCTTTATTTATTAATTTCCGATAAAATGATAAAGACAATTTTAATTCAGAATTTTATTCTCTATCAATTGGTCAAATAATATACAGGATGTTCCGTTTAAAAAAGTGTTCTTTTTCCTTTATTTCATAAACGCGATTTTGCAATCAGGGCAAAAGATACTACTAGTTTGCTAATTTAACCGTTTCTGTAACTTTAATAATAAAAAAGTTAGCAATAGTGCCGAGTTATTTTTTAATAGTCTGTATGCTACAGTAGTGCGCTTAAGCTAGCTTTACACGATGCCTCATTTCGTGCGACAACGCAAGCGCTAATCTACGCATGCAATAGGACGCAAGAAATGAATGCGTCTTAAATATGTGTGAAAATATTTATACGAGAGTTGGTTCCACTGCGGATTACAAAATGGACGTAGAGCTTTTTGGGGTTCATGCTTGCGTCACCTTGTCTCTCAGAAAATAGTGCACTGCGCTATCAAATCACGCAAGTAATCAAGCATGCAAATTATTGCGTTATAAACGCATGCATCACGATGCAAGAAATAAGGCATCGTGTAAAGCTACCTTTAGCATCGCTGCATTGACTGATTAGCAAAAGGCTCCGAAATTCCGCCCTCTGGTTAGTACTTTAAGACAATCATCGTTCTCCTTCCTTATTTCGAAATAAAATAATGTAATCAACGGTGCAACATAAATTGAAATTGTCACATAATTTAGGTTTTTCTTGTATATTTTAAAACAAAAATGACTTTCTGTCTCGCCCTTAGAAATCATATGAACTGTGGCATATTCAAACGATTTTAACTTGCGAAATAAATTATTGCGCCGAAGATGCGTCGCGTATTCAGACTAATGTAGGTTTTAATCGGGATTTCGCCTTGATTATAAAATAGTCCGGTGCACAGTAAGAGACAGCGGGCGGCAAATGGAGGCAAACCTGCTGGAAAGACCGCGGAACCGCCATGCGATTACCGGAGCCGCTGTGCGGCGATGAATTTATAAGAACGCGAGACAGACTACCCATTGTATGTTTATTAGATCCTGTCGTGGGGAGCTTGTATTCACTTTAGCAGTACTGAAATTTAAAACGCGGAGACACTTTTCAGCCGAGATGTTAAACTTGAACAGCGAACGTATTTTTATGTATTTCTGCTTTTTTGTAGTGTGTATGTTGGGTATTTGTCTTGCCACGAAAATGTCAGTGTGGCCAAAATTTGTAATCCTCCCACAACCAAAGTTAGAACAAGAACTGACGATGTACAAAATTACTAATTTACTAACTAATTCATTATACCCATCAAGTGTTTGTGTATTGGTGGATCCACATGAAACAAGCATCGTTAGTGAAGCAGTTGTTGGCGAACCTATCCAAATATGTATATTGACCAACGGTTCGGAAATATTAGTTTGCAGCAGTTTTTCATTTCCATATACAGGGGGCTCTATATTTAAAGCATACACTAGTGACACTGTTAGCGAACTTTTGATCCCTATTTTCTTTGAAGTACCGTCTCAAGGACAAACATCAAGCAGCAGTTCCTCAATCTTGGCGAAACTATCGAATAACAAGTATATACTGCACAAACTTCAATTGCTTAACTGTTCAACATTATGTAGTGAGGTTGGATCCACCATGACACTAGATTAAATTTACTTAAGATGTAATAGTCTGCTTCCACGAAATTTATAGGACAGTAAGGCAATTTTGCCTTTACTTTTTTTCGACAGTTTTTATTATTTGAATCTCCCAAATGTTCCTTGTCTTAAATTATAAACATACATAGAGTCATGTACAGGGTTTTTGGTTATGCTTTGACCGGTACCTACACACCTTATTATCAGACATATTAACAAATGTTAAATACAAACGTTTTATGAATTTACCTGAACCGCCAGAATTTACCAAAAACGAAAACCAGTGACGACTGGAAATGTAAGAAATGAGTACCGGCTCGTACCCTATACACTTGAAGTGCTGCAACTCGAGTTTTAAGGGCGAAGTTTGCATGCAGGACGTGCATTTCAGTTGCGGATGAGTTTACATCAGCAGTTCCCAAACTGTGATCCACGAAACCACCGGGGCTCCGCGATTGATCCTAAGGGGCTCCATCTGCAATAGCTATGAAGAAGACAAAAAATTAATGAATTTGTATTTTATATATGTATAATTTGTAACATGTTTTTGCACGATCCGTCAATTTAACGTATTTACTCAAAAAATAGGAGGTTGTGTTTACAAATCTTCGATCGGTAAAAACGTCACTTACCGATCGGAGAGCAGTAATAATCAAATATGAAAGTTTTGTAATTTTGCGGTCTTTCAAGCGACCCAAATGAATTTTATTTTCAAATATGGCTATCGGTGTTTATAAACCTCCAAGTTAATTGAGTGATTTTAATCACATTCGATTTTGAGATTTTTTAGTCCGTGATAGAGAATTGTCACTTTAACATTAAACCAATTTAAAATCATTTTATTTGATTATTGCATGGATCGTACAAAAAACGGAATAAGTATCACTATTGCCTTCGACCAGTAAACAACCTTTACCGCTTTTGATGCTTAAATAACTATTGTAGAGCCATAAACTGAAACGCGGGCACCACGAGCTCTGTGATTGAAGAAGTTTGGGAACTGCTGGTATATCCTAATTTCCACTTATTGTTTAACGTAATTTATATGTAGGTGGTTAACGCTTAGGCGTGGTTGATTAATTATTCCGATGTCCAGAAGTGATTTTAAAGTATTATGTTAAACGAATTGGTTTTTATAAGCAGATTTGGGACGTCTTGGGATATGCACTCCATTCATTAATACACTTGCTATGTAACCATAGCAGCGCCCGAAAAACTTGTTAGTCTTCAGAAATCCTTAAATTACATAATTTAAAAGAGAGATTGAAATAAGATATCAGTAACTTTATTTTTATTATATAGTTCTCCTTTCTTAGAATATATACCTACATGCCCAGCAAATACAAGTATGGGGCAGATTATAAAAATAAATTTGTAAGGAAATAATTGCAGGAAATGCTATTTTTCTAAATACATACGTTCCACTACGTTTTATGCATCTCTGCCAGCAAGTTGCAGCTTTCTATTGTCAACGTCGTAAAAAGTTTTGGAACATGTATGGAGCTAATACGCCATATTTTGGGAACCAGTCAAGTGATAGCTACTATTGAGTTCTTTGTCAATGGAAATATTCAAGTACTTCTTGCGTTATTGTAGCTTAGAGATTGCAGCTGCAGAGATTTCAGGCAACGAAGAACTCGTTGGGTATAAATTTTTCGATATATCAAGTCCTTCTAAACTGAATCGTTGGGTTCACACTGCCAATGTTACTGTTGGTTATAATATCTAGTCATTCTACAGCCCTCCGTGCAGCGCAATCCGTCTCCTACAAAAAATTCATTCATGTATATCAAAGGTCAAATTATTACACGAAAAGTTTGTTATAACTTAATAAATAAATGGCCAATTGGTGATTAATTAAACATATAACTTGTTTATATAGAGTATAACAAAAAATGGTGTCCATCATTTAGACGTTGGCATTAGTATTCGCTTTATTTAAAGTATGAAGTATTGAAAGTACTTCCGTAGTTGCACGATATTTCTTAAGTTTGAAAGCATCCATTACTTTTTCAAAATTTATGTTAATTTAATGAATTTTCCTTTAATTTTCCGCCAATTTAAACGATTGCTTCGGAAACTTTCGAAAAAATATTATAAGTAAAAAATCCGCAGCCAAACAAACTTCGTGCTCTTGTAACTTGTAAAATAACCATTATAGGAAAATTTTGTTTGTGATTTGAAAGTCCGATTGGTCAGTAGTGTGTAATGTATACAGTGTACCCACTATTTTTCAGGTACTTTGAATATAATGAAAATATTGAATAAATAAAATATTTTGTACTAGTACTGACTATTTTTTGGTCTGCTTTGTACACATCGTTGCTGCTTGATAATCTGTTCCGTTTTTTACTCAACCCCTCTTCTGGATTCAACATTGGATTAAGCCGTTTGCTGTTTGCCTGGCAAAAGAATCTGTATTTTTCGCCTGACAAAAGAAATTGTATTTTTCGTCATACTTTTTATTTGGCTATAACAATTTATGCCTTTCTATTCTAAGAACACTCTAATAAAATCCATGGTATTAATGACGGCAATAGGTAGCTTTGAACATTTCCAACGGCCTGGATATTAATGACAAAACAATAATCCAAAAAGGCAGTACGTAAATTTGAAGGTTTCCACGGTTTGGTGTACTTCTGCCAGCACGCGAATTGTATTAATTTATACTTCAATATTATTTTTAATAGGAGTGCAAAATATTAGGTAATACTATACTAAGAATTGAAAGGAATTGATGGAGAAATTAAGGATTAACAAACTCATGTATTGCCATGATGCAATTTTTTTGTTTCCATTTAGCAACCGAAGGTCAAAGTTCATTCTGCAAATACAAAAATATATTAAGTCGCTTATGTTACAGATGTCTGAGATGTAATGTGGTAGTATTTATAGGCTGAGGTCCTTATCGCTCTACCTTTAGAAGCGTTACTGAGATTATGTTGAGATTACTTATGTACAAGTTTTTGTACAATATTTTGTTCAAATCTTCGAACTGTTTAAATTGTACCGTAAATTGTACAAAAAAATTAATTGAATAAAAAAATCGAAAGTTCCAACCGCACATGCAGGTAGACAAAATTGTACCAAAAATTAAACCAAACCTTGTATACAAGAAATAAGGCGATCTAGAACCCTTAGATTTGATTGACTTTTATCTTACTTCATAGGGTTCAGAAATCATCTGTCAAATTCATCAGTTTTTCCAGTTCCGTATCGTTTATGAAATAACAATACTAGTTTCATTCTTTCTAATCTAGTAACTTAGTGAAAAATTACTGTGCACTACTGATTTATTACCAATAATGAATACGTTGGACTAACAATAATATCAAATTAGGTCAGATAACCATAAAATCTGAAATTACTAACAAAAATGACAGTCAGTTAAATCTACAGACTCTAGGGTAATCTATAAATCTAAAATGACAAGAAATTTATGTTTTGTATAATACAGTAAGCTGTGTAAATCATGTGTTTGTGTCCATCTTTTCATCTTCTTGTAAATTTATCTATATCATATTCCCTATAGATAATTGTATCCACAATGCTTTCTAAGGATATTGCAAGGCAAATAAATTCAGAAGGAAACACTAACGACTTCATAAACCTGAACCGTGAAATAATATTCCTATCACTTTGTAAAATGGTAGTCCTATTATTTTAACAAAATTTGAATTTTAGTAAAAATAAAATAAATTCAAACTAATTTCAAAGACCACAGATTATTTTTGAAAATGCAAAGGTAAGTAAATAAATTCACTGCAATTTCGGTAAGTTACATTTATTAGTATGTTGCTAGAAGTGAATTCAGTTGAAATTTATAGAAACTAAGAGATTTTTAAACAGAAGCAACAGTTATTATAATTATTATCACAGATACGAATTGTTCCCGTAAATTAAGATTCCAAACATTTTACGTCTTTTCAAAATAATTGGTTAAATTCTAGGCCTTTTCATGCTTTAAATACCTTATAACGTTTCCCACTGGCTGGCAGTAGTTGCATTCAGAGTATTTGCAACTTGTTTTAGACTTATATAATATTAAGGAATGGAGATACTCTGACAATGAGTGTAGTTATTAATATATGCCAGAAGGCATCGTACTGTCTTCGAAAATTATAGGTTCATTACAACAGAGCGGTGGTTAATCGTAATGTTGTAATAACGAATAAAAATGTAAAAAATGTGCTCTTGCGAAAAAAAGAGAGCGCAACAGTGCATTGAAAGTGAAAGAAGAGGAGAAATGGGGGATGTAAGAATTTGTCCAAGAAGCCATAAACGGATTAGGAAAGGACGAGCAATCAGGATAATAGGCCGGACACTTGATCCACTATTCCTGCGGTTCGATGCGTCTCCGTTCCCGTGTTTATCTGCACCAATCAGTTTCCTTCGGACTTTCCATGTGATTTACTTTCCCATCCTGGACCAGAATTTTACCGGAATTAACCACAGCATTCTGTTAAAGTTTTCTTTAACATACTTTATTTCTCATATTTATGTGTATAATAAATTTTGTAAGTCGGGTAGAAATGATTTGGTGAAAATCGTTTTCTCTGTATTTGAAATGTTCGAACATTTTCGTTTTACAGTTCGTTTTTGAGCTGCGCATTATTCAGGTGACGCGTGTGGTTACCGTTTGTATCCTGCGGCGCTTGAAACATTACACTTTTCAGTCATTGTGTTTCGTGTCAAAGAGCAAATCTGTCGTTGACAGCATAACAGGATCTTGATTACCTGCCAGTGTTTTTCGCTTGACTAGTAATTATAAAAATAATTACTCCGAGATCCTTTTACAATAAAGCCTGTCCTAACAAGCGCTATTAAAGCGAAACATGGTATTTTATTTGTTAGACGATCTTAAATCTTCAAACTAATGGCAAACCGACTTCCATTCTACGGTTTATTATTGACGTTTATAACCTATTAAGCAATTAAAAAATGCTGTTGGAACTGCATCGAGAAATAACTTGTAATAATAAATGTGAATCGCCAAATAATCATTAACATTATGTCAACAAGGGCGCATAAAACATGGTCCTTTGTGTTTACACAATGCGTCTCGGTATGATGGATGATGAAAAAGGGTGCTCTTATTTGTGCAAACTTTCATAATGTAAGCGAATAAGAGAAGACTGTATCCAATAATTAGTGCTCTAACATATCGCGCATTAAATCTATATGCCCCTAGCAATTGACAAAATTATATGCCTCTATTGAAGTGCGAATTGCTGTGTGATTATGGATTTTGCATTGCAATTATTGGCGATAACAGTTTATGTTGAATTATTGAAACCGTGCCATTACATTTTTAGGCGTGCAATTCGCGAATGTATAATTCCTAATCATTAAAAGCGTCGGCGTCGCGTCGGTGAGAATCTAATCAAATTCTGTCCCCCTGTCACCGGTACACATGTACAACCGGAAATCGATCTCTGAAATCATTACCATGCGTGCGGTCTCTGCGTCGCCTGGCAACACTCTTGTTAATGTTTCAACAATTCTGCAATTCTTACGACGCGCCGTTAAAAGCCTCAGGAATCGAGCGAAGACTGCGAGTAATATTTCGCCTCTTTTTATTTCTTATCCACCCTTAGTGTCTGCTTTGCATCCCCCAGCTAAGCTCTATAAGCACAAAATATGAAATCCCCTTTTTTGCAAATGCTGTCGGAGCGGTTTAACGTTTAAGAGGTATTATATTCACTGAAATTTAAAAACACTTCTTTCTAATATTCCTTTCGAATGGTGTTTAATACAAGACGAAAAACAAAATAGTGTTCAAAAATCGGTTGCTTACTTGGAACTGAAGCAAGCGTTAAATTCAATTTCGAACTAATTTCAAACCAAGAATCAATAAATGAATTATTCGAGAAAAATGTAAAAAAATATCAACATATTCATCCTTATGTTTATCATTTTATGTTACACACAACGTGCTGTTATCGATGATTTCACGTTATGAAATAGGAATTTGAACGTGAAGTCATCAATAACATCACATTATATACAGGGAAGGGCAAAAGTATGAAACCGGTTAAATATTTCAAAAACCGTTTGACCGTTTCTACTTAAAATTTGGTGTGTGATTTAGAGTCAATAAGACCTACATTACTAATTCATTTCAATTGTTTATCTTGTTTTTGAGATACAAAGCCAACTTGATATTTTTTAAATGACAACCTGTTAAGGTTTTTCTTTTATTTAATAGATCGTTAAATTCTCTATACAACCACATATATTTTTTATCTATTATATCAGAAAATTTTGGAGAAAATAGCGTTTGAATGAAGAAGTTGTGAAAAATGGATTAGGATGATATTCGACAAAAATACCAGTTTAAACGAAAAAATGAGAAGACCACAAGATTATGGACTGTTTTTAAGATAGAAGGGAAGAAAACTTTAATAAGTGTTGCTTAAAAACATGAAAACAAATACCAAAGCAACAGTCTGTTAAATTTAACGTACTCGATACAGAATAGCCCCTATTGTCCGTTTGTTTTGTAATACAATACCACCAAGCTCACCGTAGCTCCGAAGAATATGTTAACTACAATTAAAAAGACGAGATGGAATATTATTATAAAACAGACTAAAATATTAGATACGATTGAGTAACAAAAAAATTATTGATTTTGTAAAAGTATCAAGAAATTCTGGTACTGTTCGTTTGAGCAAGTTTGTTTACAAAATTACTTCTGTTTTAATGCTGTTGTTGAAACAAAGTAGATAAATACAGATACAATATGGGTAATGAAGTGAAACCAAAATTTAATTTATTATCCTAAATGGACCCAATTTTTGTTGGATATTTCGATTTGTTTGCGAACACTTAATTCTGGTTTAAGGAAACAAAATTATTTTCTTTGATTTACATCGTTCATTGACCTTCATCACCCTAAAACAGCACCCTCATAAAAATAGCGGAATGCTTATCAGTAAATCGAATAAACAAAAACGGAGTTACAGTTCCCTTATTGTAGAATTCTTTTGCTTCCTTCATCTCGATGCTTAATAAATAAAAACGCAAATATTTTCTTAATAAAAAAATCGTTGTCTTGAAGAAATTGGCGATGTATAATACGTAACAAACGTCGACATTAAATTGATTTTAAAACCGACATATTTTCACTATAATTTTCTTTTTTAAATAATTTTCATAAAATTGTTAATAAACTTGAAGATACTTTTTTTTTGTAAATATAGTACAACCTCTTTAATCCGAACTAATAATTGCACTGGATGATTCGAAAACATAAATTTCCATGCAAACTGAACTCATAACCAGTAAAGCTTTGGCTTTCTAGGACAGCGGTACCGTAATATAGCGGCCGTCATATTACTGCGAATTTAAACAAAGAGAAAACAGGATTAACATATTTGAAAAATGAAAATTCACAAATTCTCACGAGCAAGAACTGTACGAAAATAAAGCTTAAAATAATCTTTTACGTTTTTTTACGTGACGGTGACGTTTCTAGCAAACCATCACGTGTGCTTAATATCAATTTTTCTAATTATTATTTTTGTGTAAGGAATGGATATTTGGTTGCACATTTTTGGAATCCTGTGGAGTTGCTTAGTTTGTGTACACCGAAATAGGAGTATTTTTATTAAAACAATTCAAACTACAAAAAAAATGTGTTCACTTGGAGCTCTTCAAGCTTGGACGCATCTCTCTCTGTCTTCCTAATTTCCAAATAGATTAAAAGTTCCTCTATTTTAAATAATAATAATAGTTCCTTCGAATATTCTTATTTGAACATTTATTTTTTTTTTGTGACATTCACCGCCAATTTACGGCCGCCACTTTGTGCTACCGCTATCATACGAATCAGAGGTTATCGGTCAAAATTCGAATAAATAAGAAACAGTATAAATAAACAGGCCGTACCTTAGAAACCTTGAAACTAATGGATTTTCAGCAGGAATTACTTCGCTGTTCGGGATTAAGGAGGTGTTGTTCGGATTACGGCTTCGAATCTCCGTTGTTCGGATTACTGGAGGTTCGGATTAGGGCATGTTCGGATTATAAAGGTCTTACTGTACATAGTTTAGTATCGAAGCACTTTCTTATATAATAATAATGTAATTGAAATCTGCACTTTGAAAAAAATGTATCCGTTGCAGAGACAATTTAAGAAAATCTTATGACATGTAAATATTGTAATCATTTATAAATGACTTCATTTTTCTTTTTCAATTAACGTAGATCTTCCTACAGTTTTAATTATCGTCGTTATCTACTTATTTACTGATATTGTTACTTTTATGACTTTCTTTACGACTTTCTTTACCTTCTACTGTCGTCTTTCGTCATTTTTATTCTAACTT
This sequence comes from Prosopocoilus inquinatus, assembly GCA_036172665.1. NCBI lineage: Eukaryota > Metazoa > Arthropoda > Insecta > Coleoptera > Lucanidae > Prosopocoilus > Prosopocoilus inquinatus. The sequence continues at coordinate 25,483,130 of CM069876.1, read as the reverse complement.
CGCTGTTTTCTTATCCCGTTTTTTGCCTCTTCAATTGAAATTAGATAAACAACGTTACAGTACCTATTACTTGAAACGAATAAGTATCAGTGCAATTAGAGCCCGTAAAAGGACCCGACCAACTACATTAGTAATAACAACGAGGCAGACAAGGTCAACCTGCGTTACTTCCAGAGCCAAGGATAACTGACATTTAAGGTTAAATTAAAGCTAACGCCAAAATAAATGAAATGGATTTATTAATGGCATAGCTGGCAAGGAGAAAGTAACTGTCGACGTACGTTTCGATTTTATTAGACCTCTTCAGAACAGTATAACTAAGGTGAAAGGTGTTGACAACTTGGAGGTTAACAAGAAAAAAAAGCACAAATCAGGGAATTGAAAGCACATTGCTGCAAGTCTCACTTTGTGCGCAACAACACCAGTAAAACAACAAGATCGCTTAGCATTTATATTATCCAAAACTTTTAGATTAAGATGAAACTAACAACTTTATTGATGCAAATGAAAGATTTTTGAAAAGCCAACAAGAACATCATCGCCTTTGATTCTAAACAGTTTTCAGTTTGGTACCATACAAATAAGATAATAACAATCACCAAATACTGAATTGTATTAATAATAGTTTTCCGTCTTGTTATTTCATTTGCATAAAATAATTTATCTTTTTCTACACTTCTCAGAAACTAAAAGTAGTCATTCTTTTTTGTTAACCTAATGGAACTGAATATTTTTAAATCTTAACTTGATCAAATTTAGATTCATTTTGTTCAATAATACAGACTTTGTAGACATGTTTTACTTGAAAATTTTTAAGCTTTATTGAAAAGAAAATGATAACTTTTATTTTTTTGAGCAGTGTTGTACGTTTCATTTGTTCGACAACCTATACATATTTATAATAAAATAACTAACGACAGTCATCATTTAATATATGCCTTGTATAGTGGACGTTAAGGGCGAAAAGGTGCAGCGCAGCGATGCCAATAAGGTCGCTAGAGCTTCCTCCAATCTAAGTTGCGCTGACGCTGCCGTATGGCGTAGACTATCCGCTATTCCAATTCCAGTCTCACGAAGTTTATTTTTAAATTGCTTAGCCTTTTCACAACTTGTTGGCATCGGTCATAAAATGAAGCACTTTCCAAGAATGTCGCTAATCAATTAGTTAATTTTTGTAAACTGTTGAAAATAAAATATGTGTTTTGAAAAGGGCTTCAATTGTTGATGATACACTTTAATTTGGATACGAAACGGTGAAGTCATTTTGGTGAAAATAAATTGGAACGTCAAGTGCAAAATTAGTAAACAAAAACAATGTAATTATTTTTCTCAAAATGGTATAGTAAGATTGATAACACTCTTCTGATGAGTTATTTGAAAATCACTAACAAAAATTCGACAAAAAAATAAAAGCAAATTAACCGGAAACATGCTATTTACAAAAAAAAATTCGTCAATAGCTGATGGCGTTAACTATAGTATACAGTACAATACAGTAGACAACTGTAAAAAATAATTTAAAAAAAACAACAGAAAAATAATCAGAGACGAGCGGATGCTACTTATAAGAAAGAGTTATAAATCCCTCGGTAGATGGCGTTAACGTTCTGCGAAATTAAGGAAATCAAAAATTCAAGTTTACTTTCTTACACATTGGACATTTTTGTTCTAATTTTTTCACTTAAAAAAAAGAGGGCGGTTAATTCTTCTCCATTTTCAGACAGTAGATGGCGTTGACAACCTGTATCATATGAAGTAAGCATCTAAGCTCTCGAATAGAACAATTTTTTCTAATTATTCTTACTTAAAAGAAGGAGAGAAAAAGCGGAATAAAAAAATCACAATCTTCAGTTAATAGATGTCGTTAACAGTTTATTAATTACCGTCAAACTTCTTCCGGATCGTTTTTCTACTTTTTTGTCCCAAATTTTTCTACTTAAAAAAAGAAAAGAAGGTTTGTAAATCACATTTTCAGACAATAGATGGTGTTAAAATCTGTGAATTACCGTCCAACTTCTTCGGAAAAAATCGAATATCCTTTGCCCTTATAATATGCTGATGATTTGCTTACAAACAAAAGAACAAGAAGAACAAGACCAGAAAACATTCAATATTTCCGGAAGAGATTAGTCGCCAATACACAGACTTTTAATGCCATCTATTGTCTGAAAACGGTGAATTTTTGGGAAAGGTGCAAAATTCTCCATTTTCAGACTATAGGTGGTACTAAAATCCATAAAAAGCGTCCAACTTCAAGATAAATCGAATATTTTTTCTTGCTCTCAAAATTCATCAATTTTTTTTCTTAAAAAACAAAGTGTCATTTAAAAATTTTGAAAGCCGTCAGATTTGACGAGCTTGAAGCTTTATTAAAATCTTTGAAATCGTACGTAATCAATATCATTGTCGGAAAGAACAATTATACAGGACACTGGTTTTTATCTACTATAGGCTTTCATCTGTAATTGTGTGAACTGAGATCTGTCTATTTATTTTTGTTTAATCTAATTTGGTAAGACAATTAATGATCCGCCATTGTCTTCTAAACGAATTCTAGAAGAATTTCTACAATTACGATTTTTTTCTTTGTAACGAGGTATAAAGATTTGAAAAGGTTAGTAGAAAATGTGTGGTTCATAAAATTTGAAAATCGTCGTGTACTTACAATTGTATTACAAGAGTCATATTGCTAATTTTGTGATATAATTTCTCTCGTGAATGATCCGTCGCATAATTATTAGTAAAACCAAACCGTAATTACAAATAGGAGTAAATATCCGCGGAGCAATCGAAGAGGAAGTATAAACACACGATCAGAAAACGCATTACGACTCTCAATTATACAGAAAACAACATATTGGAGAAACGGCATTTCAATATCAAAGACGAGGCATCCTACGCATGTGCCGGAGCAGGAGGCGAGCTGGACCAATGGCTCCGGTCGATCCGGGCCCCGGAACCCCAGCTCCGGGCCCGCCCATGTGTAGATGAAGTTATCACGTCGTTCGTTTGATGTCTCCATGAAAACTCGATGCCCATTTCGTCTTAAATTGCTTAACCTACTACTTTCGCTTTGTTAATTAATTGTGTTTGTGCGAAATATTAAACAAATTTGAACAAACTTCTAACTTCATTACGATGATTTATTAAGAAAATAATCGCAATTAAATGATTTTGACTTTGAGAAGATTTACCCAGTAGAAAGCGATTTATGACCGACTGAAAAGGACTTGTTTTTGCGTCGTTTTCTTTTTTTCTTCTGCTGTTCGATCTTCTTCGTAACCTGTTATTAAATAGTTGAATTATCTTTCGTTTTACTAGGTGGTATAACGTTCAGGTAATATCAGTTAGTCGTAACAGCCGAAACAAATTTATAATGCTAATCTTAGTTTTTGCTTCCCAGTAAAACAAACAGTCGGCATTTCCTTTATTAATCAGTGCAGGTTATGGTCTTAGTTGTGCTTAACATGCCTACGGTGCGTCGCACCGGCAGGTGTTAAGAAACACGTGCTGTTAATATAGCCGCTCGGCAGGTACGAGGATTCGTGGCGGCCGTTACGGTCTGTCATTAGGTAAGCTAAGAAACGCCCCGGTTTTATGCAGTTATGTGTAATCACACACGGTGTTGATGTGTCAAATATAACCATGTCAGAAGTTCACAAGAGCACGCACACCTCGACTCTATCTGACATTTACCTCGTTATCCTATCTTATTTACTTCATTAGTGGTGTTTGACAGTTTTTAGCCCACTTTGCCCCTGTACATACATAAAGTGGATACATAAAATCCATTCTTTACTGATCTCTTCGAATTCTTACATCCTGTACATAATTCGACTTCATATCTTATGTTTAATCAATTAATTACCAAATCTATATCAGGGGCTTGAAGAAACAAATTTTGCAAGTTTTACTATTGTTGCTTCCACGCACTAAATTTAACTCGCGTTCACGTAATCGAGTTTAAAATAACATACCCGTCAATATTATTATTACATACAATGGAATCGAGATTGGTTGAACGTACCTACTCGAGAAAGTAAACATCCAAAGATGATCAAAACTAGTTTGCGCCGGTAGAATTTTCGCGTTGTTGAATGTTCTCAAGAGCAACTTGCAATTAGCAGCGTTCGTACATGGTTTATTTATATTTATACGCTTTGTTTAAAGTTTTTTTTTACGTCGAAATCAGTAAATATAGATTTTGAATAACTATACTATTTATTTGGCTATTCGCTTTCACACACAATGACATTTGCGTTTTGATTTATCAAAGAGAAATAATTTTTCTAAATAAACGCATTTAAATGGGGTACATTAGGTCTAGCAAGCGGATAAAGAGATTTTTGTACGAAGCGCAAGATCATTCATTTACGGCCACAGTGTATTCTTTCAATTCCATTGATAAGATCCTCCACATAACGCCGTCACATTGATATTTTCAGAAAAGTTTAAAATATAATCATTACTAAGAAAGTGGTTTTCAAACTTCATGTTACTGCGCCCCCCTTGAAAATATCCATTGTGTGCGCCTTCCCTTCCTCTTTTATTACATAAAGTATTACAGAAGTTTATTTATATGTACGTACATATTTTTTTTTTATTTATTACGTTATGAAAATTACATTTTTATTACATTTTTTCGCGCCTCTCAATTTGGAAATCGTTAACCAAGGTCCGGTCTATAAACTTTTTTTGTAAATATGTCTGCCTTAGAAACCATCGTCGATACAATTTCCTCCAGAGATTTTATGGGGCAGATAAATTTAAAAGAAGGTAAAAAATGTGCCTTAAAATGCTAATGAAATGGCGCAGATTGAAGGTTCTATTGATGCATACTCAAACGCGTCAGTTATGTTCATTAATTATGCTACTGACAGACTTAAGTTATTTGTTATAAAATTTGTTTTTTTTTTTCAGACATATAACGTTTTAAACTAAATTTCATGTTTCTAAAACAAATACTCCTTTGTTGTTTAACGCAAGACGAGAAAATCGTGAATTTGTAACTGAGGATGTGTTTCCAAAAAACTTGTAGTTCTTTCGTAGAACATGTTTTTTTTATACCTGAAGCACTTTCTTGTTTTTGTTTTTTGCAATTATCTGATTTTGAAAGATAAATTCATTTTTTATTTTTATCTTAGCTGTATGGCTAACATGAGCCAATATTTTTCAAACTGAAATAATGACCGTAAGTGTCAGTTGGTAATTTAAGCCACCCAGCAAAATTCTTAGCATTATTAAATTTATGTCAAAAGTGTCCACTTTTTTTGGCGGCGATAGTAATTGTAGGTGATCAGATAATTGCAGAAAACAAAATATCAAACAAATTATTTGAAGAATATTTCAATTAATAAATTATTGTTCATTTTACATTACACAATTTACTGTACAAGAAATTGTTTAATTTTTATCTAAATTCTAATCTAAATTGTGTAGTTTCAAACAGTAAATTTTTGTTCCTTCATAATTGTATTTTTGAAGTCAACTCTTGTCCGATGATTTTTTTATTTAATAATAATAAACTTTATTATGCCAAAAACACAAGGAGTTTGCAGTCGTCACAATGATAAGTACATCAACAACATGTTACCTTTTTGTTTCTCCTGACAACTTGTTTTTGTAGACAACTTGTTTATTTATATTTTTTCACTCCTGACGAAGCTATCAAGCGAAAGCGAAACGTAAAGTGTTCCTTTCCATTTTACAGTGTCTGTCTAAAGTTTAAAAACTTTTTCTCATAATTGTATAGTCTTTATAGTTTGTGCCTAAAATAATTATGCATTTATAAGTTATTATATCTTAAAAAATGAAAAGTTTTCAATTACCATTGTCATAAGAACTTGAAAGTAATATGTTACAATAAAATTTTAAATTACGATCTAAAAGGTAAATAAATACGTGATTTTATTTCGTGTTTTTATTTTATGTTTATATTTATTAATTACAGAAGCTACAGAATAATTCAATCTAAATCTTATCCATTTCTTCATTCTTCTAGTTATGGACTTAACTACGTATCATTTATATTAGACTTAGTTAAAAATACTGTTCAAAATGTATTCTTTTGCCTGATTTTGTACAGGCTGTCCCAACGATGAATATTTCTCCTATGAGGCCTACAGGAATAGCATGATAGCAAGAAGGGAAAAAACAGGCTAAAAGAGTGACACTAGGCGGCATGGTAGAAAAGAAAAAAGATAAGACTTTGAACTTAAAAATGAGTGTCTACTGTGACTCTAAATCTCAATTTTAGTTTCCGGCACACTTAAACTTACTTACTTACTTACTTACTGTTATTCAAGTTATGAGTTCGAGTTGACCATGCAGATAAATTCTAAACCATAATTTCATTATCAAAAGTACAATGTATCAAGAAATTCAGTAATACAGTAGAAACTTGTTAGTCTATATTGATTAAAACCAAGTCAATCCGAATTAACAAGAAAATCGGATTATTTGTAGGAAATATTTGAAATACAAATACATTTTATTTTATTTTATTTTTTTTCTTTGTAATGTCCGGATAGCTACTTAGAGTAAGCACAGTCTACATCAGCATATTTCGGAAGTACTCGTACAGTTTAAATTGTGTGTTTCACAATTAAAGTGAATTTTGCATATTAAATTACAATGCCGATAATTCGATAGACCGTCGTGACAGACATCGACAATCTACATTTAAACTCTACTGGACGTTAAGACTGATACCTGAAAGATTGGGTGCGCTTACTTGAAGTGACGCACCTGCTATAGTTTCCCCTTTTATTTGTTTCGGCAAAATAATGTTGCTTAGCTTAACTGTCCCTTTTCTCTGTTTTCTTTAACAAAGTGGCAATCCGGACATGCTTATAATACACTAATTATCGTTATTCTGCACTGTATTTTTAAAATTTAGAACATTTTTACGCTTACCTACTTGTAATAGCGCACTCGGTATAGTTTCACAATAGCTTCCTCTTTTATTTCGTTCGGAAAAATAACTTTGCCTGGCAAAAGATGGTTTTCACCTACCCATTATAGTCCCAGATGAAAATATTTTAATGCTTCCGATTGCTTTATTTTTGCTAAGTAAACGATAATTCGACCTGCTTGTATATACGATATATTGTTGTTTTTTTCTTCTCCAGTCAAGAAATTAAAAGTTAAAGGAAAACAAAGTAAATGTCATCTAATGTAACAAGTGCCCAATATTTTTTTTGCTCCAAATAGAAATTGAACCAAATCTTGTACAAAAAATAGAATAGACTAAAACGTTCTTTATAAAAAAATTTTGTGCAAATCGTTTTTGATTGCAGTGAGAACCTCGAGCAGCCTCTGGACAGCTGTTTCAGCCCTGCTTGGGGCTTCTTCAGCAGAAACGTAGCTCGACATTCCCACTGCAGACCAAAAACGACTTGCCCAATTTATTCGCAAATGCGGTGTAAGAATGATGAAACATATAAAATAGCGACATCTTACTATCGCTTTTTGACCTAACATTGCAGTAGGATAGACAAACTGAAGCGGGATTTGCTCCTAATGAGTCTGCAGTGGGAATGTCGAGCTAATCTAACCACTACGCAGTCTTCCACGAGTCGATTCTTAAATGGTGCGAAAAATGTAAATTTAAATTTTTGCGAGAAACATCAGAAAACGATATAATTTCAAAACATGAATATACTCACGCCCTACGCTTACGTTCCAAGTTTCGTCACGAATTATAATTTATTTCTATACTGACTCGATTAAATTTAGAATTAAAAAAGATGCTTGTGCTTTTTAATAGAAAAATAAATATGTGTCAAAATGAAAAGTACTATTTATTCTAAAACAGTTAATTTTTACTGTATATTTTAAAGCATATTTTTGAAGATTTTGGTGCATATTTGCATGCATATTTTGAAGTTTTTTAATGTATAATAATCCTAAGTTGACTCATCAGTTAAGAATTTGTGGAATGCTGCCTACAATATTACATATTATCGGTTTGATATATTGTCTTAAAGTCTGGTCCATGTGTTTCTGCCAGAAGACAATTCTGACAGGTAATGCCTGTGATATTATTAATCATTAAATACCAATTTTTATATTATCTTTTGTGTTAATTATGATAAAAGTGATCCACGGAATCGTAAACGTATGTCTTAACCTGCAATACCAAGTAGTTATCAATTCACAAATTAATAAATTGCTGTAATAATCTGTGATAAACGTTTTGTCTTCCATGGCGTCTGTCTTCATCAAAAGGTTTTTGGACATACGGTATGAAAATGACAAAGATATTCTAAACATCTTTTTACTGCATTAAAAACATAGCAGCTGTTTATCTATGTTTTCTTAATTCAAAATTTTATCTATTTAACTAAAAATTATTGGCATCATTTAGAAAAAAATATTCCTATTTTTTTATCCGATTATACTTCCTAGTATTTACCATAGGGTATTACTGATGATTAGTCGACCACAATATTCTCAAGGGACAACGGGATGTGGAATTCTTGCGTCTGCGCCAATCTGTGATGGTCGTCATGGCGACCTATGATCGGCGCTGCTCCCAGAATATGGAGATGACCTGCAGCAGGAGAACATTACGTACTACGTCCACACCGTATTATTTATGTGGGCGAGACGAACTATATGTTTTATGGACACGCCGTGTTGTTGTCTTGCTTCCGTTAATAATAGCCGAACTGAATTATTTTATAATTCGCGGCGAAACTAAATGTGGGTTCTACGCAATGACGCGAGTGGTCGAGCTCTACAGTGTAATTAATTCTAGTTACTGTAATCAGCCGCTGACTTTGGAACTATTATCCGGTCGGTAATTAATTGTAGTAATTTCTACAGCTGGTCGTTGTTAAATAACCGCGTTGATGTTCGAAGTACATTCATGCATTTCTTTACTACTTAAATCACATATTTTATGTTATTCGGCTGTATTAATTTAAAAATGTACCAGGTGACCACTGAGGGTGGTTTTCTTCTCTAGTGTAAAAAGTACTTGACAGATATAATTAGGTTAACATTTTCTCAGTGTTGTTTCGTCAGTTTCTAAGATATTCTGCTGTTAAGAGTTTAACGCTGAAACAAATAAATTTTATTTTAATTGATGCTCTAAAAGCTGACCTTCTAAAAACTATTGAGTTTAACTATTTCATGTTTCTCAGTACAGTAATTTGGCGCCAACACTTGAATTTGACTTTGAAAATAAGCAACCAAGGTTAGATAATATGATCAATTTGACACCGCGGGACTTTTTTCTGAAATTTGAGTTTGAAAAAGCAAGCAAGGTTTGGTGATGTTAATTTGACATTGACAAGATTCTTTTTTTTTGAAAAATGGCTGATTATCCGAGACTCTAACTAGAGGGTCTCTAGACAGTACAATTAAGAATATTTCTATTATGCAATTTTCAACATTGCAAACGGATATGGTTTGTTGATATGACAGACGTTTAACGTAAAATCAACAACACGACAATGGGGCTTATTCTGTATCAAAACCGTTAAATTTAAAGGGCTGTTAAATTTTGTTGCTACGGTAACAACCAATCATATAACTGCATTTTAAATTTTAACGGCCCGCTAATAAGTTACAAAACTAAATTTCGGTTCGAAATGAGTTGTAATGTAAAAATATCTTAATTAAATTAATTAAAAATTGCATTTTAGCTGAATAACATTCTGTATTGCCAACTCAAGGAATCATGTTGATCACTTTATTCATTTTGGTACGTTTTCATGACGCCAAAAATTGATGAAATTTCCAGTATATCTAATTTTCTTTTCTGAAACTGTCATCTACCTACTTTCGTTAATACTTTGTAATGTGTCAGATTAGTTTTAAGTACTATCATCTATCCTTCCATTTCGCAAAATGTGACAAGCTTAGTGAAAGTTTGGTACAGTTTTGACATTCAGTTCAAATTCTAGCTTTAGAATCACTGCATTGGCGTGGACTTAGTTAGAAGTCGTGATCATAAAAATTATTTATAAGATCGATAATAATTGTTATACAATATTGTTATTATTATAAGAAAAATCAGTTATGGGAAAGTAGTATGGCAACGAAAATTTCTTTATTCCAAATGACAGGCGCCTATGAAGTCTTGGCGCCGGATTGCTCTGCAACCGCGACAATCACTATTGCTACGTCACAGGTAACATGATATGAGTAGATACCTATAGGGTGTTCCATTTGAAAGAAAGTTAAATATTTTCACTTCTACTTCACGAGAAAGAACTTTCAAAAACTATTAATCTGTACAGGGTGTTCAAAGTTATTGCCGCGTTATTGCTAACTTCGTTATTATTGGAGCTGCGAAGTCGTTCAGATTAGCAAAAATGAAGTGGTTTTACTCAGGATTACAATGCTGATATCAGACATCCTGTATTTTTTGTTGGGAAATGAAAGAATAACAAATTCTAAATACAAACTATTCTTTACTATTTTTATATATTTATATTTGTATTCATCATTTACAATTAACTTTCTTTAAAAATTTGCTTTGTTAGAAGCTAGGTTAGAAGTTTGAACGACTTCGTAGCTCCAGTAATAACGAAGTTGGCGATAGTGCGGGAGTAACTTTGATCACTCTGTATTTTCTCAAGTACTCGAGTGCTCAGTTTGAATAAAGCATAATTTTATCCTAAATTTCAAAGAATAAATAAGAATTTTATCACAAAATTATACTATCCATTCAAAAAAGGGGAAGGGGAAGTAAACTTTTTAATGAACGGCTGAATTAAATCTCCCTGTACATACAGGCCGTTCCATTAGAAATAATGATGTTGTATTCTGTGCACAAGAAACTGAACACTCTCTAGAGAACTTTGTCTTATAGAGCTTCCAAATTAAATAAAAACAGCACCTGAATTTTTCGCCAATATTGAATATTGTAGACGCTAGAAGAGAAAACCATACCCGATGGACATACGGTGTATAAAAGTAATTTTGTATAAAGAATACTATTTAAAATTGTTACGCACATTTATGTCTTAGTTCTTTCGAACTTTTTCCTTATAAACAGAAACTACACTCAAATTTTTTTATTTATGTATTTGTAATATATTCTCTTCATTTGAAAACCATTGAAAAACATCCAATTTTTTTGACATTTTTAAAAAGTGTATACCAAATAAGTTAAGACAATTTCGATAACTTTTACTTGTTTTTTTTTTTTTTAATTTTTCTTCATGTTTCATCCTAATGTAATTTATTGTTTTTAATGTTTCTGTTGGAATCGATTAATTCTAGTACCTAGTGAGTTCACTAACTGATCTAGTTTTATCTACATTATACCATGTGTAGAATTTCTTCTATGATTGTCGTTTTGACATATGTACTACGACGCTCAACTTAAATGATACCAATAGACAGTTTTGTAGCCCTTATGCAGAATGTTCTTAAGGGTGTGGTTCGCATACAGGAGTATCATTTACGTTAAGTATCGCAGTATCTGCTGCTATTTCATTGGAAGTACAGCCTTCAATTTCGATAAAGCCCGTTTTACATTATCACATAAAATGATACCCGAAAATGGTATATCAAATTTTAGGATAGTGTAAACTAGTAAGTTTTTTATCATAAAATCGTACAGGAGCATTTGTGCCCGTTTCGTAACATTCCTTTGTTAATATTTTTTGGTACTATTTTTTCGTAAAATAAATTAGCGGAATGTAAAGCCTTAAGTCAATCTTCGATAAGTCGAATTTCGATATCTCGAATCTTTAATTACTCGAATCAATTAGGTTGGAGTTAGAGTCAAGAGAGAATTTTTTATTTATTGAGTAACCTGAAGTCTTGATAAATCGAAGTTTTTTTTTTAAGGCAAGTCATGATTCGAGTTATTGAAGTTCGACTGTATTTGAATCCTGAAAAATTATTAGTTGTAAATTTTATATTTTGTATTAGCTACATCTATATCGTCTGTGCTTCGCTGTGAACTTCTTAATTATATCCTTTTTCGCGCTTTTCTATACCTAAATAAATTTTCTGTACTATCTACTTTTTTCTGCAATATCACAGATCCTCTTGCTTTTCTTTCCAATCTGTTTGTATTTGCCCGCATAGATAGTTTTATTGTCATTTTCTTTAATTCTTGACTTTGCTTCAAATTAGATACTAAATTAAATAACGTATTTCAATCGCTGTGTATAAATAGTTTGTAACTCCTTAAAAAACTTGATAAATATAATTTAAAGTAAAAACTCTCTAAGACTGAGAATGAAGTTGAGTATTTAACTGGATTCCTTATTAAAGGAATATGTCCGCTTAAAGCAAGAGAGCAAGAAGAGATTTTTCTTATAAACAATAGAATTAAAAAAACTAAATTAATAATAATGTAAATATACAGTAACAATTATCTTCTAGCTATTAGTGACCATTCGAAATTTCTTTTTAAGAATACCTTGTGTGTGGATTTCTAACTTCTTTTAAATTAATTATGTGACGTATTTATTATTTATTCTGACGAAGTTGCACCGCAGTTTAAGATAAATTGTACTAAAAAACATACGGCGCACATAATTTAGTTTTAAATGTTGTAGAACGTAGACTATTTGCTTTGTAGGGGTTAAATATGGAGCTGCTGCATTTATGAATAAACATTCCGAGAGTTATTTACCCAGTTTTACCGAGTTCGCTTCCTGTCTTGTCCGTTTGCTTATTCATGCAAACTGCCCCGCGTATATGGGGAAACTACTTTTTTTACGAACGCCGTACATTTTACTTAGTCACATGAACATGTGAAAATTTGTTTTACGTGTCTGATTAGCTGTTCTGGCGTTCGCTACTTTTTAATTGGCCGTCAGTGCACGGCGATATCAAAGTGATTAATGATGAAGAATTACATACCCTTATTTGATAAAGTTTTCTTTAATTGTTCTTTTAACTTAACAAAAAAATCACGGTTTGCTCATGCTGTTTTTATCTTTTTCCCACATTTGCTACACATTAAATATACATCAAAAACAATATTGGCAAATACGATTCATGCCATTTTTGCGCAATTACTCCTGGATCTTTCTTGAAGTATTCGCAACTTGTTTTAACCTCTTGTAATAATAGAAGATGGTGAGATTTTTAAAGTGCTCTGAAAGAAGAAAGTCGAATATGTTGTTATATTAAATCTCACAGTATTCACTAAATCACAAGCATAAGACATATGGTAAAAAGTGTCATTGCAAAGAAGACCCATTCAATTAGACAAATTGTATCTTCTAAGGGGTCAAATATTTTTCTGCTCAGATTGATGGAACGTACTTTTGAGGACCTCTGATATAGATGATAAATAGTATTTACTGAGTTTTGAGTTTTACAATTAGTGATAAACTTTTGTCGAATAAAAAGTTTAATACGTTGTTTGTTCTTTCCAGGCCAGTAAGATGGGACTCGGACCAGCAGGACATCCTGGTGCAGCATTGCCTTTCTTTTGCCACAACGGAGACCCTCTCTCACAACCGCCTCCAGCCCACATGGGCATACCTCCGTACCAGTTGGACGCCAAAACCGGCTCCATGGGTGAGTACGGACGCAACCCGCCGCTCAGCCCCGCCGACTGGAGGCGCCTCGGCCCGCTGCTCGCCGCCACAGGTATCCGCCAGGAGGTGGTGGTTTAGTCAGGGTGGAATTTTTGGTGGTGGAGAGCATAGGGCTCTAGACCTGTACATTGCTGCACGCTTCTATTCATATATTAATAATTCAAATACCGACAGGATTTTAAAACTTGCGACTATTTTAAAGTAGCCAATAGGGGCTATTCTGTATCGAATACGTTAAATTTAACGGACTGTTCCTGTGGTAACAACGAATTGTTGTTACTGTAGCAACACACCTTTAAATTTAACGTACTCGATACAGAATAGCCCCTAATGGGGTCAATTCTGTATCAAAGCCGTTAAATTTAAAGGGGTGTTAAATGTTGTTGCTACGGAAACAACCAATCATGGAACTGTATTTTAAATTTTAAAAGACCTCTAAATTTTAACAGCCCGTTAAAAAGTTACAGAATACGCCCCATTGTCAGTTTACTTTTGGCGGCACAGCTTGTTTGAAGTGAACCTCATATTAATATGGAATTTATTTCAAATAATAATATTCTCGTGATAATCAATAATCATATAATTAATTGTGCTGTTTTTTATTCTATTACAGTAGGTAGGTTATTTTTAATTGATTTTCGATAAGGACGTTAGTACACAGCAGACATTTCTAACTATTTTTAAGCACCGACCCCTTAAAATGAAAGAAAGTTTTCATCGACTCCCTTCTCTCTCTAATTCAAGCTTAATTATTACCGTACGTCAGGAATTAAATTACAATTTTTTTTTTAGATTTTACAGTTTAAACACCCTATATGCGAAATAAATTGAAAATTTTTAAATTTGGAAAAAAGCAACATACTCTATTGCTCATTCTGGCATGGTTTTAAAATGTAACGGTGTTCAGCTGTTTTTTTTTCTTTAGTTCTTATTAATTGTGTTGTTAAATGTGTTGAACGAAAAAGAATTCGATTCGAGATTCAACAATTAAATGACGTAAATAACTATTTTCAGATCAAGTTGGTTAAAAAAAATTAGGTGATTTCTATAAGTAAGCCTGTTATATTGAACTCTTTGAGGCGCCATCTGTTATACTTAAGAAAAAACTGTTTTAATCGAAACAGATTCGTCTTATAGTCATGTTCATGTTCACGGAATTTCAAAATTAAATTGAAAATTCAAAATAAACACGTCATGCGATTATTTATAGCGCCACCTCTTGACTGATGACGTTCTCATCTTCTTATCCTCACAATGATTTTAATTAAAAAATTAAACTGAAAACCTAAACTCAAAATGTGACGGGATTATTTAGTGCGCCACCTCTTGACCTAAAAAGAAAGCGATTTAACTCTAAATTTCATATAACAGGATATCGTATTTATTTTTATACCATTTATGATAAATCAATATGTATTAAATTGCAAAATATAACCAATACATAACAGAAATTATTAAAAGCGCCATCTCTTGGCCAAAAAGGAAAACAGTTTTAATAGAATTTCGGTAAACATCTTCCTGATTAAGTGATAACTTCCTCTTAAAAATAAGTGTTTTACTTTCAATAGAAATAAAAGGATTTGTAGAGGGGAGCTGTTCCTCTGTGAAGTACAAAAAATTAAATAGAACAATAGAAAATAGATATACTCACATCCAGGACTCACAAAGGATCCCTATACGTTCTTTGACCCCTACAGTTTCGTAGACCCTCTCTAAGTCTTCATCGACTGTTTTGGAGGTTAATATTCGTTCCAAGGGCACCTCTTGTATACAGGTTTACTAAGCTCGATGAAATACGTTCTTGTGAAAAAGACTTTGAGTTTAGAATAATTTGCCTTAGATAAATTCACATAAAATACATAATATAGAAATTCATTAAGTAATTTAACTGGACGTTTCTTCCTTTTTGAAAAGTTATGACTAGAGAGCGGCGTAGTCTTTTTAAAATTTTTAAATTAAAATTTAATTTAAAATTCCGAAGAAACAATTTTAATTTAACATTTACAGTTTGAATGACGTTAGATAAAACTTTAATTAAAAAGTATATTTATTAAAGTTTTTTTTTTTTTAGAAAAATTTTGTGCCAATCGTTTTTGATTGCAGTGAAAACCTCGAGCAGCCTCTGTACAGCTGTTTCAGCCCTGCTTGGGGCTTCTTGGGCAGAGACATAGCTCGACATTTCCACTGCAAACAAAAACTACTTGCCCAATTTATTCGCAATTGCGATGTAAGAGTGATGAACAGATAAAATAGCGACATCTTACGACCGCTTTTTGATCTGACATTGCAGTAGGATAGACAAACTGAAGCGGGATTTGCTCCTAATAAGTCCCCCATGCAAGGCGGCCATGCTTGCTGTCAAAGCTTAATGAAAGTTTTTAGAAAAATTTTGTGCAAATCGTTTTTGATTGCAGTGAAAACCTCGAGCAGCCTCAGTACAGCTGTTTCAGCCCTGTGTGGGGCTTCTTTTTTTGTTGGAAACAAAGGTATTTAGCGAAAATAATGTTCTTATTAAATACTCGTTCAGCTTGACCGAAGATCAGACACTATTTGAAATGAAAATATTTCAGTGAATTGTTTACAGATTGTTAATGAGAATTGTCAATTAAAAGTATGAAATAGTCGAAAAAACTGAAAGAAAACGAGGACACGTCCTATAAAGGCATTCTTGTTGATAAGTTTTGCAGCAAGAAATAGTTTGCTAATTAAAAATAATCTGTGCCTTATTAACTACAGGGTTTTCCATTAAGAGCCGCCATTTTAAATTATTTGAAAACGAACATTTTACTTAAAAAAATGATAAGTAATCTTTATATTTCAATATAAAGTGCAAATTCTACTATTGATATTAGTAATCGAATAAATCTTGAATAAAATTTAAAGTTGTTTATGATAACATGTACAGCTTGTGGTAATGTAGGGAAGGATTTAGATTGTAGCAAAAATCAATGTATACCTTGAATTAAAATGTTTATAAACAGAGAATATTAGAGTAGGAAAAATATTTTTTCAGTTTTAAAAGTAAGAGACGATATTTTGTATAACATCGAAATTATAACATCTGCTTTTATAGTGTAACTTAGTATAAAAAAAAAAAAACGATTTTGTAAAAATTTAACGTGTATTATTATCATTATGCAGACTTATTTATGTAATTCCTAATTCATGCAAATCTTATCATAAAGTATTAAAATGTTTTACTAGGTATACCACTGCATTCCGCATGCAAAGTCGCTTAAAGCATTATCTTCGTTAAGGGATATCGCTTTTTTTATCTTGTATGACGTGATAAAGTACAACGAATTAAAGTGAACACGTAGTATTGCCACGGATAATTGGTTTAGATAACGCCAGACTAATTTTATCGGAAGGGACTGAACTTTGAATATGGAAATATGAAACTTAATGTCCAACAGTTTAATTTTATTGGAGATTTGTCAAGAAAGAGTTTCAGCTTAATCCGACAAATCTTTCACGTTAGAAATATGTATAATTTTCTGCTGATTTTACGGAGTCATTTTTATTTATAATCAACTTATCTAAAAAGAACACAGTGATGATTTAAATACGTAAACACTCTCAATTGTTCCTGTATTACATGCTCTCAGATCCATATGTCAGAATAAAATTAAAATAAGAAACAGTTATATTTTTTCGTTAAGGATAGTCAGACGTCATGTTTTAATAGATTTTTACTCTAAAGTCAATAATAACGAGCTATTTATTGAACCGTATTTTAATTTCTTTAACACAACATTCTTGGATAATATCAATGTTTACATTTATTTACAGACTGTTGTTACGTTACACAAATTTAATGAAAAGATTAAGTAGCGACATTCTGCGATCGCTTTTTGACCTGACTTTGCATTAGGATTGCCAAATTGAAGCCAGTTTGCAATCAAAAACGATTTGCAACATTTTTTTTTATTATAATTAACGTATTTTCTCGTAATACAAATTTTTACTTTGTTGTAATTAACTATAATTAACCATGTTTTAGCATGGATTCTCATATAGTTCCTAAGCTTTAGTTATCTTTACTAAAGCCTGAATACCCAAACAAAAGATATTCGCCCATTGAGAAATACAAATTTGCTGAATTATCGCCTATTCATTTTACAACTTGTCTCGTCTATACGCAAGCGATACCAGCAGTTCTCTAACGATTTTGAAAAAAATGAGTTGCACTTTTCTCAAAAATTCTGAAACTATGTATTAACATTTGATTAAGAACATATCAACTCAATCTTCACCATTTATTGCTTGTCACAATTATTAAAACCAGCCTGTCCAGAATGCATTTGAAATACATACCGGTCATCTTTGAAAAGTGAGAACATAGGTTGTATAACAGACAGACAGGCTTCCCTGCTCCTACTCTAATACTATCTCCCTTTCCACCTCATAAATTTCTATCATATCATGTTGATACAACAACGAGTAAAATGGAAGTTTTCTAACTATTTAACTCTTTGAATTAATCGCCAAAAAAAAATATAAAAAAGTAATTTCTGTACATATTATTAAGTTGTTATTAAAGCCCGGCGTTATGTAGAATTTCTGGTAAAAGCAGTAGGTATAAAGATAAACAAAGCAGCGGCGGCGCAGATTTCAACGTCCTCCGCTGTACGGTTTATGTGCACGAGGCACTCTCATCCTCACGCTCATCTCATCAGAAGCAAGCATGTGATCTAAACCAGAAATGGCCAACACGGCGATCGCGATTGAGCCGTCCATCACAAATTGATTTTTGGTCGATCACGCCAACAGGAACCGATTTTGATTTCAACATACAGACGCAAAGTACTTAGTCGTGATTCATAGAATCAAGTGGTCATAGCTCCTTTGGTATTTAGTAATTCATTTTTAGAGTTCGTTATTTTGTTTTAAAATAATACTGTCTGAAGAAGTCAATCGGGGGTTTTCTCTTTTGAAGAAACCGACATTTTACCATAAAAAATACTTATTCTTAGGAGCATTATAAAAGCGCCATTTCTTATGGTAATAATTGTTTAAGAAGCGAGCTAATGATGAAGTAATTAAAACATGCATGAATTTATAGTATAATAGAACTAAATATTTATCAAGTTTCGGTTAAACTGGAAGCGAGAAAGTATCATAGCATTGTTAGTAAAAAAAAGGTTGACGATTAACCGAACAGAATAATAATTGGAAAAGCACCCAACGTTTCACTATCGATTGACACCTTGACACCTTCGTCCGATTAAAGATTAAAACATTTTACTTACAATTTTCATCAGACAAAAGTCAACTTCAATTATAATTGAAGCGTTTTTTTTTTTTACAAAAACAGCCCATGTCAAAAAGCTTTGTTTTTTGGGGAAATCGAAGAAAAATAAATTTTTATTGACAGATAACTTTATGAAAAGTATAAACTATTTACGTTGCTACGTACACGCTTTACCCACGGATAAAGTTTTGAGAAACGGTTTTTAGAAGTTATGGTGGTTTATCTTCAGTTTATCTCTACATAAAGTTTCGTATGGTTTCAGGAACCGAGCGTAAATGTAGTTACCAATTTTCAACTATAGCGTCTTTCAAGGGCTTTACGAATTTTGTTCAACTGTTAGGTATTTGGTTTGGTGGGGATCACATGCTATACAGTATTAGATAAAAGCTCTATACCGTAATACCTATATAAAACTTTCGTTATTAAATTTTCTGATTTAGTTTTATATGTCCATAGAATACAGCAAAATATGAAAAGCAGAGACCATGCACTACTTGTTTTTGCTGAGTATGTAACTTTATATGTAAATTTAACTCCACTATCAGTAAATTGGAGTAATTATCATTAAATTAATCATACTTAATTAGAATAAAATTAGTATATTCATATTTTTCTGCTACAAAATTTACAAATCATGCATATGCATGTTGTACGTATAGTTAGAATACATTTGACTGAAATTTCATGTAATTAACATTAATGGTTACCCAGTTTTGCACATTTAATGATAGGTACATACATCGCCTCTAATTCTTATTGTATGAATTTACAGTAATTATCGATCAGTCGGTTTTATACGGCATCGCACACTCATATTTGATCAAAAGGTTCGGGTTTTGTTCTAAAACGAAGCGAGAGAGGTCTGGAACCGTCATCTTTCTTACGGCGTATCAATTAGCCTGTAATTGGATGCGTGTATTTCATGCTCACTGCGATCCGTTTCACTTCTGTACAAGACGAAGGGCGTTCGTCGCTCTCTTTCCCAACTAACCATGCATAGTCTATATGCGGTCGGAATCCTCTGCAGGAAACGATAATTGGATAGCTGTGTATTGTGAATAATTTAATTGTTCATTATTTCGTGTTTGTCGACGCGTTTCTAAATTGGTCTGACGTTTAGTTTTAAAGAAAACGAACGTAGTTTAGCACTAATTATTACAATTTCCGTTCCAGAGGACCTTCTTGTTCTGTAAACCATTGTTTTCGATAAGTAACCTTTAAATTTGTCACAGGTGTAACCAAACAGGAAATGGGGATTTTATTAATTTAATCAAATATCACGATACTTAAAATATAGTTTGAAATTTGATTCTAATTACGTTTATTCAGTTGTTATTACAAAATTACTAATGCCCGGTTGCACCAATATTTTAAGTAAAACTTAAGTTTAAGTCATGTTTAGAACATGACATTTATGCATGGTGAGTATAATGTCAATCACATTCTGACTGACACTTAAACTTCATTTAAGTATCATATTAAGATGTGTCTGACATTGTGTTGAACTTACATAAAATGTCATGTTCTAAACACGACTTTAATTTAAGCTCTGCTTAAAACATTGGTGCAACCGGCCATAAAATATCTGCATTTTACATTATGATGTTCCTCTTTGAAATTAATTCAAAGTAGTCCAAATAAACAGGGGCCTCATAATGTACGAGATACTAAAAGGGTAGTTAGTGGAGATCAAAGTAAAGCTAAATATTCAAGTTCTGTATTTTGTAAGCTTTTCTTTTAATAAACTTTTGACAAATATATCAATAACAACTCAAGAATTGCATTAAGTTAAAGTGAAATTAGTTAACAAGGAATCGTTTCTAACTATAGTAATAAATTGCGTTTTAAATACAAATGTGCAGCATTTAGCTTGTTGAACAATGGCTAAAAATCCGTCATTTTAACTCTTTTTAAATTTATCTACCTCATAAACGCTTTGGAAACAGTAGTGTTGAACCGACTTGGCTTCTAAAGATATTGCAAGGCAAATAAATTTACAAGGAAGTTAAAAGACCGGAGGCCTTATTAATAAGAAAGTTACTACACTTGCCTCGCTTTTTAGTGTTAAATTTGATCGGCTTTTCAAGACAGGCAGTCACATTTCAACAAGAAACAAAAATGTACAAAACCATCTAAAAGAATTTCCTAGTTTCTTAAAATTCTTTCATCTCTCTGTACTTCTATATCTTTAAAATATTTACAACTCGTTTTGATTTTGGTACTGCATTTTCCATCAGCGTATCTCGAATTTCGAAGATATCACTTTTAATAAACTGTGATTCGTAATACATCTGAGATTGGTATCAGTTTTGTGGGGTTGTATACAAATTCAGTATACGGGGAGAGCACAATGGAACCCACACGGGACAATGCGCCTCAATGGAACTTGTTGATCTGAGCAGCGGATATTGAGTCGGTGCACAATGGCTGGGGGGTCACCAGAAATATTTAATATAGCAATTTGTAAATGGAACTGGGATTATGTCATCGGTACGAATCTTCAATAAATGCAATATTATTTAAGGGTCATTAGAGTTTCTGGTTCATTTCGTGATGCTCACTTTGTTTTCCATTTGTTATTCTGTTTACAACCAAAGAGAATAAATAGTTTCGCAAACCACACTCTTACAACTATTACAATTATTTAATTACACCAAGAAATGACCATTTCTTTTATATTTTTCTCAGTTCATTGTATAATGAAAGAAAGGTTTTATTACATTTCTTAACTTTATATTAATATATTTGCAATAATATTAGCAAACTGATACAATAGATAATCTAAAAGCAACAAAATTCTGGAAAAGTATAAACTGTAGTTGCTTGTATGGTAAATGAATATCTACTTTTACTTTCAACCGTAGAAGAACGTTGCTTCCCGTTGGTATATCTAAGTTTAAAAGCTAAACAATCTTTTCAAGTTTATTCTATATTTGTACGAACAAAACAATGTACCCAATTAGTCTTCAGTTATTTTTGTGTGGGTGTATTTTAAGTGCCAGTAATAATAATAGTGAAAGTGTAAATAAGTTATCAAATTCCGGGCAAGAGTTTGGGATTTTCTTTTTGATACTTTCCATTCGCAATTGTAATTATTATAAATAGCAGCACAGGCTGCCTCTATTTTTGAAAATTATAACTTACAGCATACGTTTCTTATTATTGGATTTCTATGCATATTTACAAGACGTTGCTTTACATTTTCCCACTTCATAAAGAAAGACGACGGCCAACAAAAAAGTTTACCACACCTTTACGGACGCATTCGTTTCTACCAATCAAATAACAGAAAAAGGTAGATTGAAGATGAATACTATTGATTATGATTTTTAGATTTCGTAATGTGAAAATTATTCGGGGTGAACTGGAAAATTTGTATAAATTGAAAGGAAGGATTTTTATGATACTTTGTAAAAAATACAGCTGTATCTTCTCATACGGCATTTTAATCGTGAAAAAGCGTTTTGTATAATACATGAAACTATATGTACGTATGCAAAATATCACTGGTGTTTTTATACTTTGACGAAATGCTTCTATTGGCTAGTACTGGAATACATTTCATTATAAGTACATTGGGTGCAAAGAAAAGTAAATAATTTTTTTCGCTATTGTATGTCTGACTTTGATTTGCCAATGCTTCTTAATGGACTAATGTTACTTGATTGTCACAAACCATTACCAAGAAATGTACTAAAACTGGTTTTACAAAACTAAAATAACGCAAAAATTCCCTTAGAAGTACTTTACTTTTCTCCAAGCCAATGGCATGTACCTCATCATTTTAATGCAAAACAAGAGACAAAATTTCAGCGACTTAGGGCACAATAATAGGTAGTTGGACAAAAATACCTTTTTTAATTCTTCAACGTAAATTGACAGTTGATGCAAAAATATTTAACTTCACCATTATTTACGTTTTATAAAAAAATACCGTTTTTAATTCAACGTAAATTGACAGTCGAGGTTCAGTTAAAAAGTTAACTTAAGAAATTCAGTGCAATGAAATGCATTTTTGTAAAGTTTAAGAAATTCAATAGAACTTAAAAATTTAATTTCTTCAACTTTATCACGTATTTATTAAAATGATTTAAAATTTTCAATCTTTTGATTTTTAACATCGATATTTGTTAATTTAGGCACACATGATGCTGCAATTCTAAGCATGATCGTAAGCGTCGTAAAGTACTTACAGCTTGTTCATCTAAATGAATCCGCCTAGGAATTGCACCATAAACTCGAGTTAGGTCTCGATTTATAATGTAATTAAAGACTCATTTGCCGATGAGCTTACATAAATGCTGATAATTTACGAATTTCTTTGTTGGATGCTTTGAGAGGTTTTTCTTCAAATATTTTTAAAGCGATGTGCAACTCCACCAACCAACGAATGTGCCCTTGTCTTAACTCCATTTAAACGCTAAAAAGTTGATTTTAAAATGTACAAACCATTTGCCAACATGAAGACCTAAACTAAGGTATTACGTATTCTTTTGCAATTCATAGAAAAACATTGATTGGCCGAAAACCTGGGATGAAAGAATAGCTTTTATTTCATTATACTGAGTGTTTCAAAATAATGTTTGACTCGATCAACACAAAGAAACAACACAAAAAGTCTGCTGCGTAGAGGGTCTAATTTGCTTAGTTTTTGAGATAAAATGCATTGAAGATTTGGATATTAACCGTTCGATGGGCACTGGTGCATCACAAGAGCAGTGAACTCCGGAGTAGAACATTAGCGCCTACTTTAGATTAAAACTGTTAAACGTTTTTGTTTATGACTTTTTATGGAAAAGATATATTAACGCAATCATTTAGACTTCGAATTTGTACATGCTTACTTAATAATAATAAATGAATCATGCTTTCTATTTTGGATTCAAGTGAGATTGATTTTTGAAATGCTGCCGATAAATTATTTTTTTTTTGCAATTTCGTTTTGCACGACGTTAGTAACTATGTATGCTCCTATTGGGTTGGACTCTTATTCGAAATCACCCTATATGCGTGATAAT
Source organism: Prosopocoilus inquinatus (assembly GCA_036172665.1). NCBI lineage: Eukaryota > Metazoa > Arthropoda > Insecta > Coleoptera > Lucanidae > Prosopocoilus > Prosopocoilus inquinatus. Next base: position 25,459,335 of record CM069876.1, on the reverse strand, counting down.
CGTTCGCTAAGAATTGCTGCCACTTTCATTGAAATTTCTTGTCTAGAAACACCACTAATCGTAATGTAAAGACAAAATTAACGTACAGTAACTACTGCAGAAGTTCACTTTTAAATGAAAAAAAAAAAAAACTAAATTAAATGTTGTAGGTTTAATGAACACGAAAAGTATTGTTGAAATATGTAACTATTGTTACTTTTCAAAAGAAATCGTAGTTTTAGTTATTTGCATACAGGCTGTTACAAATTCGAAGCTCACCATCGGTATCTCAAAAACGGTAAGAAATATGAAGTTCGTTAAATTGTGGAATTTTTCGCATATTGGTAGTATGTAATAATCTGTTTTGAGAAATGCTCTACGATTTGTAGTTTTCGAAATATTTATAAAAAATTGAAAACCGTAATTCTAATTTTTTCTGAAGTTATTATTGTTGGAATCGCAACAAAATTAATACATCCTACGGACACTTTTTTGAGCTATATATCATTAGATTTTATTAAAATTTTTTTTTTATTTCATTTCGACCATCATCAACTTCATTTTTTCTTATGCTGGCTCTATGGAATTTTAAAACCATTACGCCAATTTTTCTGATGCATCTCCATGTATCACACGTGCTTATTTAATAAAATAAAATGACTATAAATGGAAAAGAAATTAAAAAATAACGGCGTTAAGAAAAATCATGGTTTGAAAACAAAACAAGACACTTTCAATACCTGCAGAGTTTTATTGTGTATATCACAAAATGTAATATTAGAAATTTTTTAGTTCTACTAAGAATTAGTTATGAAGCGAGAAAGTTGTAAATCTTTTATGCTAACTTTAATAATTATTGTAATTATAATTTAACAACCTCAAGCCAAATAAATTTACTTTAAACAATCTCTAGAAAGACAATATGCGCAAATAACATTTTTTAATGTCTTAAGGAATGTTTTTGTTCTGGGACTGTCCTTGAGGATCAAAACAAACCGTAAAATACAAATATTACATTCTATGAATTATTAATATTACATTCTATGAATTCAGTAATTCATAAACAATACAAAAAATGTCTAAAATACACATTTTGGGGCATTGTAAAAAATAAAGTTTATGCTGAACCAATCAATCCGACTTGCGGATTAAAATTTTAATTTCATTTAAATCATTAAGAAGAAGAGACAGACATTCAACCATTGTTTAACATTCGAAGAAGAAGTTCTTTTCTATATCTTTTCGTTTGTTCATGAATTACTAATTCAAGATTTTACTATTTCTATTTAGGACATTATATTTGTTTTATGTGAATCTTGCCTTTCTGGATATTGTATGCTTTTTTTTCTTGACTGATTCATAACATTAATTTTTATAAAAATTTTGTGCAAATCGTTTTTGATTGCAGTGAGAACCTCCTACTGCAATGTTAGGTCAAAAAGCGATAGTAAGATGTCGCTATTTTATATGTTCATTAATTTTTATGAATAGTTTAAACAGCGACAGTTTGCTACATAATAAATCATCCCATGCAAGGCGGTTATGCTTGCTGTCAAAGCATAATGAAAGCTTTGAAAGATTTTGTTGCAAGTCGTTTTTGTTTATCCTCGGTCGAATCGTTTTGGTTTGCAGTGGAACTGTCAAGCTACGCTTCTGCTGAAATAGGGCTGAAATAGCTATAAAGAGATTGCTCGAGGGATTCACTGCAACAATGTTTTTTTATTAATGGCTTTATTTTAGTGGTATTAAAATCCAATGTAGCTACCATAAGAAAAGATGAAGTTGATGATGGTCGAAGTGAAACGATTAAATGTTTTAAATAAAACCATCATAAGTAGCTCAAAAAAGTGCCTATAGGATATATTAATTTAGATCCGATTCCTACAATAATATCAGAAAAAAAAAAATAAATAAGTATTTCAAAAACTACACACTATAGAAGATTTTTTCGAAACAGATTATTGTTCAGCACCAAAATGTGCAACTTTGTCCCAATTTAATCGACTTCGTATTTTTTCCGTTTTCGAGATATCAATAGTGACCTTTAAATTTGTAACAACCTGTATACCAATATAACCGACTTCGTATTTTTTGCCGTTTTAGAGATATCAATGGTAAGCTTTGAATTTGTAGTAGCCTGCATACCATATACAATTATCGCAAAATAAAATTAATGATTATACAAAATCTGTAATGTAGTCATCTCTTAATTAATTCAAGAGATTTAAATACATAAATAATAATTGTTGTACTGGCGCAAATGGTTATCAGAGACTAGTTGAGCTTCGAGACACGAAAAAAGCACATTGCAATTTCTACACACATTATGAACCCACCACTAATGCACAAACCTTGTCGAGCTTTCCACATTTGTGTGTGCAGCCATCGAATGTTGTGTCATCATTAGATTAGAACCCATATGCGTATTTTCCGTGCTGCGATGTTAAGTTAATGAATTTTAGATGCAGTACACTTCGCCAGTCAACAAGTGACGGCTTGAACAAAACAGAAGTATCTAAATTGGGCCAGGAAGTCAGACAGGTATTGAAGTGGCTGTCATTACACTAATTATCTTGGTCGTTTGCATATCGCGCACCTTCTCAAAGGACTCGAGGTGTTTTCATAATTCGCGAGAAGAGCCGCCTTTGAACTCGAATCTAATTTTCTCTCATCGCTGCTGTTTAGCTTGTTGTTGATTTTTCTTTATATTCACTTCCCGGCACTGCTCACCGTTTTAATTGTCTTCGTTTTAACATTTATTCAGTTTTTAACGCAAGAGGAAACGTTATTGCCTTGCTTTAATCGGCCTCATCGACTCCCAGTAAAGGTGTGTTGCGTGTTTCAAGTGTGGACGAGTATAGCAGGTAGCCACGCAATTAACGATGCAAATGCGGCAGGTGAAAGTTACCACTCGATCATCTCGTCAGCCGTTTGAATCACTGCCACGTGAACAAAGTTACTTAACGTATGCACATAATTACAAAACTGGTGTTACTGATAAGTTTCACACTGAAGAATACAAACTGAAAAAGAATCCTGTCCGTAATTACAGAAAAGAATTCGTAATTTTGTTTCACTTTTGCTTTCTTAAACTTTTTAACGATTTCAGTGAAGCAGCCAAACTTGGTAGAATTCGATTTATGACAAGCTTTATAAAAGACATTTTTTTAAAAACCGAACAGAAAGAACGTTAATTATTAATGCCGACATCCGATTACACATTGTTACCGTATTTGCCATATCTTTTAAATGAAGATTTTATTTTATCCTTTTTGCCACCTTTAATTTTTCAAATTACAAAAGCGGGTCAGTTTCTTCTCCTGTATCTCTAATTTCACTTCCTATAGTAAAGTTCAAATATGTTCACCTTACCTTTTTATGTTCACGGTTATCTTAACGAAATTCCAACATTCGTATGACCTTTTGGAAAACCCTTACAAATCTTATCGCATGCACCATGTCATTATCTGAAAGAAATCTCTACATTTGTTTTTTTCTAGTTCTGAACACAATCAGTTACCATAGAACCAAATCTGGTCAATGGCAATTTGAAGAGTTGCATTACCGAATTGGTTGGACTGTTGATAGCGGTATATGATGCTCGACTGGGTAACTTTAGGTGTGAGTTCTATCCTCTCTCGGTGCACGCAGATTCTATGTGGGATGTTAGAGTTTTCATGTGTCGGTTAGTGTTCGGATTCATATCGACTCCTTCAAATAAAGTTTTCCGCGTTTCCCCAGCTTGTAAGGCGAATGCCGAAGGAGAAATTAACATCTGTAAGTCAGTCGCGACAGCAAACGGCAATATGAATAAACAGTCAGCAGGCCTCTCCGACAAGTTCCCTAAGCTTGGGGAATTTGTACCATAAAATAAAATATGTTCCAGTAGTTGCTTTGTAATGGCAAATCTTGAATGATTAAATTTGTATTATTTTAATTACTACACAGAAATATTATTGAATAAAAGTAATAACAGAACGGGAATAAGTAGGGTTTTAAAATATTCGAGTTTAACTTTTGAACAATAATAATATTAGAATGTAAATTTCACTTTTAAATTCATATAGCAAGTAATTAAAGTTGGAGGAAAAGTAAATAATAACACGATGTAACAGTGAAAATATACTTGTGATGTGATGTAATGCAGTTAGTAGACCTGGTTGACAAAAAAAGTTGGTGTACAAGAAATGTGCTATACACCCAAAAAAACTGAGTTTATGGTCAAAAAACCATTCACCGTTACATGCATGAACTAAAAAAATTATAACTTGTTTTATCTTTCACCAATTTTTGACAGCGATGCTGCGTTGAAAAAAGAGGAATAAGGTACCTTTACAACGTTATATAAAACTTGAAAAATAGTTCAAAATTAGCAGAGTTTCATATGTAAATATTTCAAATTTTTGTCTGTTTTCAAATTTTTTCAGTATTTACCGAGCATTAGACGATAGATTTTCCTTCATTTATTTTTTGTAATTACTTCTTTCTAAAGAAAGCACAATTGTGCATTCAACGAGCCCAGGATCACTCAAATCCGTTAAGATTTCAGTTAAATATTGAATTTTGAATACATTTTACGGAGTATCCCAAGTTGAGTGGTCTAGTAAAAGTTTTCGGGGAAGGGAACATACAAATATTTTAAAAATTAATACACTGCTTTAGGAGGAAGGGATCTGTCAGACTAAAATATTTTCATTTTCATATCACTTCCGGTTATATCAGAAGTCTCATTCACTTTCTTATTTTAGATAGAATCCCATACTTTTTAGAACAAATTTCTATTCGACACATTAAAAAATATATAAAATGAAAATTGTTAAGGCTTCCCTGCACTTAAATGAAATAGTTTTTGAGTTACCTTAAAATTTCTCTGAAAAAACATTTTGGTAAAACATGCTAAATATCATATTTAAATGATAAATGCTAAATGTTCACCTTTAACGATATACTATTGTGAAAGACCAATTGTAACAGCAGTTTGTATGAGAGCAAGGAGAAATATTGAACCAAACACGGCAAAAACAAAGATGCAACATCATTGTGGAACCTCTTAGGCTAGTTGATGTAAAGCAAAGGTTGGCATATAAATCCGGAAAGAGCGAGCTTGTAGTATCCCTACTATTAGATGCTACGAATAAATCCATTAACAAATAAGTTTGATCTCACAGAAGTTACAAAAAAGTTGCGTGTGTCATTGGCTGTTGTGATTGGCGCGCAACTAAGATTAGGAAGATGTAGCCCGTCATGTTTCCCCACCACGCCCACGCATGATTAAAAACTAGCCGCCGTATTTCAGTGATTTTTGAGATATTTTTGGATAAATTCTTGTGTCTATTAACTCTACGTGAGTCTAGTGTCTATTGCATTTTGTCTAGCGCAAAAATGAATATGTTACTCTAATAAGACAAAGTAACAACTATAAGTGCACTCCTTGAAGCGACTGATTTTATTGGCAATTCCAGGCCTTGGTAAACTATGCCTTATTCAAATTTTCTGTTGACTTACAAAAGTGAATATTTTCGTATTTCAGGCCGAAAATTCACTGTAAAGTAAAATTAGTGCAATTTTGCAACGAAATGGAGAGAGGACTACTCGGCGTATAATATATAGCTGCATCTTTGTCTTTAACACATATATTCCAATTTGTTTCCCTTGTTCTCATGCAAACTACTGTCTCAGTTATTTAATTAAAACTAAATATCTCGATCAAATACAAACCAATTTTAATGATCTCTAGTTCGATGAAAGCAAAACTGTAGTGGCTTTTAGATAAAAAGTTAGAAAGAAAATTCTGTAGAGTAAACTTTTTCATAAATTGTCGATAAATGTCGAAAAATGTTCAAAAATAGTAAACACTTGTGAAATTTATATGTTGAACTCAGCCATTTTTTAACTAATTTTTGTTTTTTATAACGTTGGAAAGGTACATTCTTCCTCTTTTCAACGCAATGTTACAATCAAAACTCAGTAAAAGAAAATCGAAGTTATAATTTTTTAAGTAGGACAGGTACAGAAAATTGGTTTTTTGACTGTAGCATAATTTTTTTGGGGTGTGTGAGTTTTTCCTATATACCACAGTTCACTACTCGACCAACTCTACAACTTACATTATATGGAATAAAAAGTATATCCAGATTTTTTTATTTGTAACATAGTGTACTTTTAAGAATTAATTTTATACGCCGACGAGCATTACAACGTACTTGGTTTTGATCGTAAATAACTTCACATTCATTTCCAAAATGCAGTGGTTTTTTCTTGTAAAGCTAATATAGATTTAAGACAGGTACACGCTGTTTATAATACAAGCAAATTCATTTTTTTTCCATTTACGATTTAAATATCATAAATTAATAAAAAGTTTATGAGGATGCGTCGGCACGTAACGTTAATAAGCACGACAGCTTAATTTTAAAAACGTATTTCTTCGGAAAAGTTATCATTGCAAAATTTCGTTGCGCGCAAAATTATCAAATGGTTAACAAAAAGGTTTATGTGAGTTATAAATAAAATGTCGTCACGGTCAAAGCATTCGGTACCGACCGCTATTTTCATTCGAATTCTGCTTTTATTCGAATACGACTTTCATTCGAATACTATTTTCATTCGAATACGAAATTCATTCGAAAACTAATTTCATTCGAAAACTAATTTCATTCGAATACTATTTTTATTCGAATATTAATTTTGTTCGAATACTAATTTCATTCGACTTCTAATTTTATTCGAATACTAATTTCATTCGAATACTATTTTTCGCCCATCACTAGTCGCGATTATCCTAATTGATATTTTTGCGCACTATTATTCGTGCACTTATTGATATTGGCAGTAAGTAAGCAGTAACACAAAATTATCAATCGATTTACAGATATATTTTTGGCTCTTTCGAAGTGAATAACGGAAAATGTTGAACAGTTTAATCGTTAATCTACTAATTTATATTATCGCAAAGAGAACTTATAGGTACAAAAAATTTTCAGAAATAAAAGGATTGTCAGTCTTACTTCAAATACGGCAGAGTTCTTTTCGGTTTATTCCCTCGAATTTCATAGTTTCTCAAAACGGCATTGGCATAGCGATCTAAATAACCAAAAAGAAAAATTATGCTCTACTCGTAGTTAATGTTAATCGTAGTTTGAAGTGACAATGAACAACTCAGCCTTAGATTTTTGCTGCTGACTTTTACTGTAGCCAAATCTCCAAACTTATTTTAATCTGGTACGCTTTACAAAATGTAGGCACAACCGCGTTTTTTTTTGTAACGACACAGGTCTGACATGCATCCTTTTCACTCAATCTCACTAGTATGTTGAAATATTTCCCTGTCATTAGAAATCAACACAAGCGTACATTTAGAACTTTCTTCTTATAGCAACTGTTAAAGATTGTCAATCAAACAACTCTTTCTATCTAAAATTTAATTTCTCTTGCTTGTATTTTATTTGTGATCGTATATCTTTGAATATAATTTCTTCTGAGAGCCAATATTTCAGTCATGGATTAACTTTAAGTTTCGCTTTATTCCCATGTCGACATTATCATTAAAATAATTGTTTCCAAAGTAATAAACCAATGCTTAAAGTTAATCCACGACTGAAATTTCGGCTCTTAAAGAGGGGTTGCATAAAATATTAAACTTGGATTAAATTTAAGGCTAACTTAGAATCTGACAATACAATATGCTGTACCTCATCAGGTATTTCATACTCTAACCTAGAATTAAATTTGATCCTGGCTTAAATCTTCTGTGCAAACCAGTTTTTTGATTTTTATTCTACAAATATTACATAGATAATTAATATATCCAACGTTTGTCTACTTTAAAATTCAAAACCTATTATTTCCAAAAAAGATAAATCTGTAGTTCCCTAATTAATTAAAAACGTTTAAATAAATGAATGAAAATTTGCTAAAAGCGTTTATTTCTTCCGGCGCACTATGAGACGGTTTCAAATTTTATTTAGATATTTTAAGAAAAATAAACAAATAAATCAACGCGAATTTAATAAACAGTGTAAACATTTTCAACATACGGTATTCACAGATACATCTAAGGTGCAGCACGTTTACAAAAAGTTCCTCAATTAATAGTGCAGCTCTAAATATTGGTTGTGAAACATCAATTTAATATACACCTTGTTTATTTGGTTATTATGTATATGTACCTGATCAATCTTTTCAGTAAAATATTCGCTGTAAATTCAAATATACAAACATACAAAGCTACGTTTTGTTTACCAAACATAAAACAAGAAAGACCACTTCATTTATTTTACCCCTTTTGAAGTAAAATAGTAGATATAATTTATACCTTCTAGGACTTGAAACTTGAAGTCCTGTATCTACGCGGCCAGAGACCATTACAGTTTTTTTTCCTTCAAATTTACGGACGGCTTACAAGCAGCACGCGTCGGGTTATGTACACGCATGATCAGCTGAGTTAACTAGTAAGTTTTTGTCATTTGAACAGTCCGCCATGTTAAGTGCCATGATTATAAGCGGGGTTAGCGACGTATAACCAATTGGTCGTATGTACACGTGACTGGCGTACATGTTTCGGTAATTAGTGCGGTCGGAACAAGCGCAGTAACAAACACTTCGATATTCAAAGTTTCGCTAATTGGAACAACGTACAATAGTTACACCAAACTTAGGAACACATTCTGAAAAGTTCGGCACACATTGCAATATCTGTACCGCTTATTTGAACAGCGGGAAGGTAAATGTACATATATGGGGGGGAATAATCAATTCGCAATTCAATTCGAGAACTTCTGTGGAAGACTATCAAATGACAAATGTAATAAAAGTCCGAGGTTCCCCGTTGTCATTACAATAAAACGTTCGGCTTAAGCCGCGTGTAATTATCAACGAGAGGGTTGAGGACAGCTTTGTCCTTGCAGTAATCGATATGCAGATATGTCACCACCATCGCACAAACCACCGTTCATGCACACGTAGTTAATAGAAATTTTCTGCGAAACGCTTACGGGCACTAGGATCGCTAGCAATTAGTGAATATTCCCAGCAGAAGATGTTTTTCCCTTGTCGGTACGCCGTGTACTATTTTTGTGGGATTTCATGTTTTACGAAGCATCGAGCACGGATTTTGTTAGTCATTAAAACCACATGAGTGAGGGGGCACGTGCTCGGAATAATTATATCTATTGTGGTCCACTATAGGCCCTACAAGTTCCACTTATCTCCACATAAGCGTGTAACCTATATGTACCCTCTTCGGTCACATGTGCATAACAAGCAATCCGTACTTTACATCATTTACGAATATTTTTAGACATCATGATTAAATCTATTTCTTGTTTGTTGGAGAATATCATTTTTTCACTTTTTATGAATTTCTAATAGACGACAAAATATTCAATTTCACCAAACCGAATTCAAGTGTGCCCATTTCCTCATTCGTGTCAGTTTCCCTTCTTTGAGTATAATAGTTATATGTACTTAATTTTACTTTTTTCAACAAATCGAAGAAAGCGTGACCTCTTCAGAATCATTGGAAATCGAAGTCCTCTGGGTTGTAGACCTTAACATTCAATGAACTTTTTTAAAGATTTTGAAACCATCTCTTAAAATAAGAAAGCTATTCTACAAGCACAGAACCTTGACTCAACCTGTATATAAATATGAATGTCACCAGTGTTATACAGGGTGTTAAAAAAACGTTCGGATATTATAACCATGAGTAGTACTCATCAAGAGCAACGAAAAATCTAAGTAAGTATGGGTCCGCAAATAATTTTTTTTTTCAAGGATAGAGTTAATTTTCCATTGAAGTTAAAAAAAAATATATTATTATAAAGAAACAAACAGTAAACATGTGATTATCTAATAGTACATTTTTTTAACTTTAATGGAAAATCAACTCTATCCTTGAAAAAAAATTATTTGCGGACCTATACTTACTAAGACTTTTTTGTTTCTCTTGACGAGTACTATTCATGGTTACAGTATCCGAACATTTTTTTAAACACTCGGTGTAGTTATAGAAATTAGTTCTTTTTACGAAAGTAGCCATAAAAAAGTCTTTTCCTGGTGTTAATTATACAGATTTCTTCATCAAACTTTGATTAACTTGCAAAATTAGGAGAGGAAAGTAAAACCAGTCTTATGTTTGCCAATGTTATTCTCTTAACTTTAACGCCTTAACGGTCCACGTAGTGCGGGTATCGGCTTTTCAATCGGCAGGTCATGGGTTCGAACCGCGCTCGAAACATTTCTCGAGGATGATCGATATTAACATCAGGTACCCTTCAGTGTTAGGGATCAAATTCGACACTGCTCCCCTTCAACGATGAGGTTTGTAAGTAACAAAGTCATGGAACACTTTACACATACAAAATACACTCCCGCTCCTGAGGTCCTGACAAGTTTATGACTTAAGATCCCGTAGGGCAACCACCACAGTGAAAAAAGAAAAGAAAACTATTGTTATTAGGCCGAGAAAATGAAGTAGAGATACCGGCTGTTCAATGACAATTTCCTGGCCATAGATTAACGGGATGTTTCTGAAGGCATTTTAAGTTAGAAGCTCATTCGTAACGGATATAGACGGTGAACTCAAATTAATCTAAATTAAAATGAAATGGACATTTAAGATATTTCTATCGTAATAATCCAGATTTACCCCTAATTAACTTCTGTAGTACGTACATTAATTTAATTTAATAAAATTAAAAAAAGGAATTATTCTTTTTAAACTTAAAATTGTCCTAGCTTCATTACAACTTTATGACCAAATTTTTTATTATTATTATTATTATTTTATTACTTTATTTTTCTGCTTTTTGTTACCCTTTTCATGTATCCTAGCAAGAGTGTTCTTATGTTGATTTTTATATCTATCTGTTTTATACCCCTTAACTAATCTTTTTTACGTATGTAATACCCATCTCTCAGTTTCTGTTTTAGTAACTGAAGACCTTCGTTTCTGTGCATCTTGATAAAACTGAAGTTTTAGATATCATTATATATATATATATATAATTTTATTTATATTTACTATTTGGAGAGTCGCGGAACTAAGAAGGTTGAGAATCTCTGTAGAAGATAATTTTTGGGGTTTATGCGTTGATTCATCTTATATTGACTTTCTTCCCGTCTTCTCTTTCTCAGAACTTCCAATTTCTTCATTTTTTCATTCAAACCAGTTTCGAGTTTCTTTCACATTCTTTCCTGATCAGTTTGTTCACCTTCTAGGTTACGTGCTTTTCATTTTCACTTTTATATATCACCTCCAGAAATCTTCCAAATCTTGTTTTAACTCTTTCTTTTTTTTTCTCTTTCTTCTTCTTCGGCTAGCTATCTTTCAGTCGTTACTGCAGTATTATCATCAGAAGCTTTTCATAAAGCCTAATTTATTGATTTTGACATCTCACTTTCTGATTTCTTGAAAGTAGATTTGATTGGGTGTAGGCCAAAAAAAACCCAAAAAAATAACGTATTGTTTTCTTTAAAAAAATGCCATAAATAACCGTAAATGTATTTACGGTTGTTCTAGTGCTCCCTGAAAATTATAGAAAAAGATAGATCAAAGGTGAATATCGTTCATCATAATTTTCTAGATTTTGTTATGTGATTGGCTAAAATGTTAAAGGATCTCTCGCTTCCATCTCTTTCCGTTATGTATTACAGAGTATAAACTAGTCCCGAAACTCAACAATTTGTGTAGAATGAATGAAATTTTTATGATCCAGTTAGGATGTTTTATAAAAATACCGCTATATCTTCTCGTACTATAACTTAAATGTAAACTGTATCTTACAATACTTACTTAATGAATATGATTAATAAACTTACCTCTAGTTGACCTGACTGAGATTAGTAGAAGAAAGGATACAAGAGATTTAAAACTATTTTTTTATTGTACTTCCAAACATTGTTTTATAATTCACAATCATGACTGAGATTTTTAGCAAAAAAGAAACTTTCTAATGATGATAATTTTTCTAAGAAAATAAATAAGAATAAATAAAATAATACAAAAAATAAAATTTCCCGTGATCCCCGGATTCCCGGGATCATAGTTTTTACAATTCCGATTCCAGGGAAGTAAAAAAAAACTTATTTAAAGCCTTCCTCAGAGCATCTGATTAAAGTGTGTAAAATCCAGAGTGGTCGAGCTTAAAAATAGAAACTGCAAGGTTTTTTAAAAAGTCCAAAACATACCTGGACAATGTAAATCAACAACCGGATGACAAATATCACAGTCTGCACAGTCATTTCACTTAGTGTCGGTACCTTTGATCTCGTGTCCGAAAAAGATCCACTGCGCATTCCGTCGCGATTCGATTCGACTCAAAATATAAAATAATTCCAGTGTGTTTCCATTATTACTTTATTTTTTCACGTTTTACACTACGCAGTAGATATATTTATCACGATAATTCCTCTCACACTCTGAGCTTAACCACTCCAAGCACGTGCCAAACATAAACAAACCAAACAATCTACGAGCCGTAGACTACTGCGCATTCTGCTATGAGTTACGACGAAAAGAACGTTTTCTATAACGTGAAACTCGCGCAAGTGAAACGACTGTATAGACTGTGCTAATATAACATTTAACAACAAAACTTGTACTTTTCATAATTTAAAACAAAGTTGGAAACGTGCTCGAGATGTCAACCAACAACCGGATGACTAATAGAACAATTAATAATATAACTTGTATTTTTTTACAATTTAAAACAGAGTTAAAATAAAGTTGGAAACGTGCTCCAAATAACAGAATGAAACAGACAGTTTCGTATACCGATAAAACCACTCCGAGTAGGCACAGACTACTTAATGCGGCGGAATCGGTATAAAGTTCTGTTTCTCAAAAGAATTATCATATTTTTTTTAATTACGGAATTTCGATTTGTTTAATCGCGACTGTACGTTAATACAGTGTCATTCACTGAAAGAGATTATGTAAATGACATGTTATGAAGTCATTGATGGTATTGACTTTTTAATCCGTAAAAGAGTCAAGAAACCCATTGAAAAAAAATTGATTTGCTGTTTCAAATAAATTTAAAATTTCAGATGAGATTTGAACAACAATCCTTGTACATATTTAAGTATTTGCCGTTTTACCGTTCGTTTGACTATTTTGTCAAAAGTATTCCTTTGTTTGTATTTTATATTCATTTTTGTATTATCTTTGAAGATAATATAGATATACGACAATTATCTTTTGATGGCTAGCTTACTTAACCATCAAATGCACTTGGGCATGCATAAATAAAATGTCTAGAATAGTTAGAATAGCTTGTATACTGTTTATTTGTGCGTCAATAAAATACAAAATAAAAGGCAGCGTGCAAAGCACACCGCAAACACGAGAGAATCGTTTTAGTAGTGAGGTTTGAGAATCCTGTATAGAATGAGCTAATAAAGTACGCTTTTTATTGCAGATGAATTGAAAGAGTTTTATTTCCACAATTTTCAATTGATTATACAGGGACTAGTACCGAAAAAAATTAAATCTGCCTTAATATAGATTTAGCATTGTTTTAACTCTGCGCATTACCTAGAATAATTTAAATTTTGTGAATTGCTCTTTCTTTTTATGTTTTTCATAATCAGTACCTGACTTTTTAGTTTTAATCTTTTTTCATATAAGGCATTATGTCATGCAATCGTCTAAATATACGTAAGTCACTCTAAAGAGTATAAAGTGATTGACTTCGCTTCGTTCGTCGAACTTCACATTATTCGTCGGAGTCGAACTGTGTATTTAAAATCTCGATTATGTCAAGGCCTAGTCACTTTTAACTCTTGTGATGAAACGTTATTGAAGTTGTATATATGATCATGCTTTTTAGTGATATCTCCCCTACAAATGTTAAATTGCGGCCCGATGCCTTCTGATTACTATAACAGGTAGACCGACAAGCAATCGAGTAAGCAGGTAAACAAATAGAAAATAAAAAACATGACACGAAATTGAACACGTGCTTGTTTACCTAATAGAATGAGATCACGACTTAAAATTGTATTGGGGGGACATTACTCAAAAACATGATTGTACTATCATGGTTTTTAATAATGTCTCTCCTATAAACGTTAATTTGCGACCTAATACTTTCTAACTACCATAACATAATATAGATATGCTAACGGGCTAGTAGCTAAACTGTTGCGATCGTTTAACGTACACCAGATTCCAAAAAGGAAGTTACCGAGGGGCAAATCCATTTTTTGGAAAGATGTGGTTTAGAAAAGTTTTCTTAAGCTGGCTGCTCCTTTATGTTTTAAATTTAGCGTGGACCCAGTTTCAAACTTTTTAACCCATAAGATATACAGACGGTATCTATCCATAACGCGGAGTATTGAACCGATTGCGAAATAACCTTCGTATAGTTGTCATGGAATCATCAATTTTATAAAACGATTTAACACAGAAAGCACGTTGTGCACCAGATTTCTACTCCATATTTAATAAATGGCATTAAATGTCTGACATTATATCGTCAAAGCCAGCGCCTTCGTCAAAACGTCAAATGAATAATCAACCCAAAGATAAATCAACCTTTTAAAATTTCCCGCTTCACTGGCGGACCCTGTATTTTAGATCGCGACTTAAAACTTAATAGGGAAGACATTATACTAAAAAAGCTTGACTGTACCTGCAGTGAAAACTAATAGAGAATATTTTATTTACTATATCATGTTCGGAGAATTTTTTTTTTACTTTTATAACCATAAATGTGCATTTTTTTATCCACCGATGTTTAGACTTAACGTAGGCAGTGCCTCCTTCAGATCGCATACATGTTTCATTACGTCCATTCTACGCACGGAATACCTGTGACACTTCGCCATAAATTACTCATGCTTTATGATGCTTTACTTATAGTTACTTGATTGAAATAATCCCTTCGCTATTGTAAATTGTAGCTTTGCGTTTTTTTTTGCCGCCCCTCTTCTTAGTTAATGTTACCTGTTTTCCTGCTAACCACGTCATAATGTTTGAACGAAACTGATATTTAGTATAAATCTTGCATGAAGATAACTGAACGAAAATAATAAATCGTTTTTTTTCCGATTTGCACGCAGTTTTCAAAGTAGAAAGCTTTACTTCTTTTTCCCAAGCACAATACAACGAAGGTCCTATTTAGGCAAGAAGATTTTACGGCTCGTGTCTAGGCGTATTATCAAAACAAATTCGTTTGTTTTACTGCGATGTACAGCGCTTAAATATAAAATTTAATGGTATTACGCTTGTTCAAACATTAGATAAAAATATTTTTATCTCATAGATTTATGTAAGTGTGTGTTTTGTTTTGAAATACGGTTTTACTGAACTCTGAATAAATATGGAGAATCTAAATTAATGGAGCCAACATTTTTTTTTACTGCTACCAAACACGCCCAGAATTTATAACGTCGGAATCATTATAAATATTTCGATTTACATAAATTAAATCGTGCCAGTGACTATGAGATTTGTAAAACTTTATTGAAATTTTAGGCCTCACGAGACCCCCGATGTACCCCTTCAGCGCCGGTCAGTATCCATACCCCATGCTCAGCCCAGAAATGTCGCAGGTGGCTGCCACGTGGTAAGTTTTAAAAGTTGTACAGTTCGTTCGAAACAATTTAGAACTTCACAGTTTATGAAACATAAACGTATACTGCATATGCACACATTCCTGCATGTATTTAATTCGAGAAAAGCAACATTATTAGTACTTCATTATTTCGCTAAAACTGTTTGAAACCTTTCAGTGCAAATGAATGATATTACGCTAAATAAGCTGACATGTTAACCAAACTAGGCAAACAAGTTCCGATTAAATAAGTATATAAAAAAGCACTTTTATAACAGGAAGCAAAAGTAATTTCATTTCAATTTTCTTTAATTTCTTTTATTTAATTGCGTAGATTGTACAATTCTTAGCACCAGAAACTTCGTTAATTAATTTAGAAAATCTTAAGAACTGGAACAAACCAAGAATAAAGTGAGAAAACTTATTGCATACTGCACCCTGTATAAGAGGCTGATTTTATATTTTGCTCGTCTAAAATTGTCTACAATAGAAAGTGTAAGCGAATGTAACACTTGCAGCGACAGAAGTGCAAAGTTTCCAAAGTAACAACTTGACTGGAATGTGTCATTTCACTGCCAATTGCACTTTTAAATATCAATTTAGTGTACGTGTGATACATCAAATGTTTGCTTTATACTAATGTTATACATATATTTAGAATAATATAAATTTTAAATTAAACAAACGTTAAAACTTAACGTGATTTGTATGTTACTGGAAAGGTTTGTTTGTTAACGTGATTTGTATGTTACTGGAAAAGTTTGTTTGTTGTATTGCTTACCGTGACTGAAAATTACATTTTACAAGTCTTATTAAAGTAACTCTGAGCAATTCAAACGAACAAACCTTAGTTTATACATTACACAGCAGATTCTATACCACAGATGAAATGTTCAAATAAAACTAACATGACCATCAGTTTGGTAATTCTTGGAATTTTGTTACATACTGTAGTGGACAACAAAATCCGGGCATGACACTTCTTAAAAATTAGCTCGTTATTTTGTTAATCATTAAATGTCTATCAAGTTTGACATTTCGTATTGTTTTACGTTTTGTCAGGAATATAATGCAAATTAATGAAAACCGCCTTCACCAAATGATCTTAAAATACGCATTTGTGATTTGCTTGCCCGGATTTTATTGTCCGCTACCGTACATGCATTCGGCATTTAATTTTAAAGTACATTTTAGCTCTTGGATAACTTGGATAATAGAAGCAGTCACCTAAATGAGAGGATGTTAATATCCATCAGAATATTTTAGTTGGAAAATCATGGACTTCCGCATCTACATTAACGTCGACGAGTTCTTTATTACAGCATCTAAAATTTCGACATAAATTGCTTTGGAAGCCATTTTTTAATTTCTCTTTTGTTTTAAATGTAATGTTACCAATAATGAAAGGGCATTCCAAGGTGCCAGGCTCATTCCGTAGTACGCAAGCGGTCAACTGTTCCGCATAAAATCCACGGGCGCGCATTAAAAAGAATTACTCAATTGATCATAACGGCGCGCAGATCATATTCCTTGCACGCTCATGACGATGACTGCCTGATGACTCCGCCTAGTAGTTATCAAGAATATTTTCTTTGTTCCTGGTGTGATATTTCTATTATAATAGCTTCCGTTTTCAAGTAAGTTCATATTTAGGAAGGTAACATTTTTATTATCGACAGAGAATACATTAAGGTTGGGTCGTTGGTATCGATTCTTTCTTCACCTGTAAACAGATTATGTAGTGAACTTTCTCGGATTACTTTTAAATCTCAGTGCTTCCTTGAGATTAACAGAACTCGTAAGTGTTAATGCAGATATCTTCAAAACTGTAACCTGTAACTGAAATACAAATGTTAGAAATAGAAGGGCGCTCCACTTAAAACTTTTGAGAAATTTAAACTTTTAAGTTTCAGTTGTTTCTGTCCAAACGCATGTGCGCTTAGATATTATTTTATACGATATCTATAATAAAATTTTTTTTTTGGCCACTGATTATGAATAAAATATACCTCTACGTTTCAGCTGTTTAATCCAACTGAATAGCTGCAGACCGCGAATGTTTCGATTTAGGGTTGCAGTTATTGAATAAAAAAATGCTTGTTTTTAAGAGATTTATCGAACTGTGCAATAAAAATTGGTACATTCCATTAAAAAAAAAGTATAATTAAGTTTTGTGGATAACTCACTTATGGAACAGGCTGTGCATTGAAAATAATGTACTAACATAGAACCCGTTATAGACGATAACTTTTGTATAAAACATTTTCTTTTGTAATTAATAGTTAAGGCGCTACTGAAGAAATTGTTACCAATGACCCACCCTGTATAAGACTTTTTCGGGCAAAATTCTCTTAATTTTATATTGTGTTCTGTTAGCGTCTGGAGGAGAATTCTACCACGTGACAATTCACCTTCTTCGGAATTTATTTGTCACTTACATATGTCTTTCTGCCTAGCGGCCTGCTTTTTCTTAACAAACATTGTAAAACTGTTATCTGTTGTTCAGACCTACAAAGAGGACATTCCATTGAGCAGTCGTTGCTATCAAAGTTATTACTATAATATACAGGGTGTTCTTTTACTGTGTGCAAATCAAAGAACCTCAGCATAAGTACGCGAAATGCTACCTTCTGCGGGTATTTTTTGGTGGCTACCGTATTATAGCCAAAAAAATTCGGATGGACCACGTGTTTGGAACTGTTGAAATGTGCGAGAAAGATAAGAAGGTCAACTTCGCCTTCCTCTCGGTATGAACACGCCCACCGACACGCAGAGGTTCGTAATAATAATCACTGATATCGTTTATTAATTATTTTATTTAAAATTTTAATGCACTGAGCGAATTAATATGTTTTACGATGTCAACTATCGACGAATAAATCCGAAAATTTATGCACCAATTAGGCAAGCGCGTTAAAAATGTTCTTCCTTCACTCTTTTACGTAAATCAACTTTTGCTGCAATCTCGGTGCTGCAATAACGGTCCTTGGAAACAAAGTAAATGTAAATTTTTTTATAAGTATTTTGAAGATAACATGGAATGAGAAATTACAATTTGTTTGTACTTCGCTTTTAATTTGTTCGGCAATTACGAACCGCATCTTCTTGAATTGCACTAGATTTTAATTTAATACTTAAACTTGTAATTACTTACAGTGAAGTTAATTTAAATTGTAAACTGTTCGACGGACCAGCTGATCGGAGCGGCGCAGAGTTACATCGTTTCTCTTTGAGATCCAGGAAGGCACTGACCGTGGCCTATTTGGCTGCGGATCGTAATTGAAGAGGTGCCCATGTTCCACTTTTAGCAATGCCAGCAGTTCTCAAACGGTTTAGTGAAAATCTGCCACTGTATTTTTCTCGAAAGCTATTACATTTATGAACAAAGAAGTACATATGAGTTAAATCGTTGTCATTCATGGTGATATATTGCAGGTTTAAGTATTTGCACACAGTGAAAGAACAACCTGTATACAGCTATAACTATAGCTAAACAACTTTCACATGTAGCCTCTTCACTATTGTGAAGGTTAACTGTATTAACGGTTCTTCGTTATTA
Organism: Prosopocoilus inquinatus; assembly: GCA_036172665.1. Classification (NCBI taxonomy): domain Eukaryota; kingdom Metazoa; phylum Arthropoda; class Insecta; order Coleoptera; family Lucanidae; genus Prosopocoilus; species Prosopocoilus inquinatus. The sequence continues at coordinate 25,440,237 of CM069876.1, read as the reverse complement.
ACAGTCCGTCCGGTAGAACGTAGATAAAATGCAAAGTCACTAAATCATTAACTGACAAATCGACAAATTTGTCAGTCTCATGTTAATTAAGAGATGGAACTAAAGCATTAAATTAATTAAAGAAACGTTTTCCTTACATGTCGTTCATAAAAAGTGAATTTAAAGCTCAGTACATTGTATTCCTCTGTTCAAAATGAACTTCACTTGACATTATCATATCGTATTGTCGCAGCGTGTAAACGTAGCTTACGCGATTGATGTCCAATCTCTAGAAAGTGTTATTACACATTGCGATAAAATGAGACTTAAGAATTCTGTTCAAGGGTTATATCAAGGCCGGAAGTTTAGAGAATGGGGCGTTCTGAAAGCTAACATTTTCGTTAGAAAAGTCGCTCGAAAAGGTCTATATGGTTTTTTTCGTAAAATTATTATTATTTTGTTAATTTACAGTGAATCTTACGGTACAAATCACTTTTGCGGAAATATGAAAGAAATTTAATTGGTAAATTGTAGTTAGTAATATTTCATGTTGTTCCATTGAATACATTTACATAATTTTGCTACTTTTAGCCAAAAAGTCAAACAAGGTGGAGACTTCACATACTTGTTTGAAATTGTTAAATTTAATGTGACAATTTATAATGCTACAAGTGCTCAGAATTGTCATTTCGTTGTAGGAGATCTCATTGGTAGTTTTTTTTCAAGACGATTTTATTTTTCAGAGTAACAGCGATTCATTTTTGCTTTAATACAATATTCATTGATTTTTCACAAAATCAAAACAATACAAATATGTCTAACGAACATGTTTATTAACAACATGGAGGTTAAGTACTGAAGGAGTAAATAGCGAGCAGAAAACAAGCCGATTTTTGGACACGCGCTCCTCTCTCTTGTATGGCAAAAATGAAGAACACCAGAGAACACAACATGTGTGTGACAAAGTACGCGATACTCCACACTCCATTCGTTTTGCCATGAAAAAGGCTCGCAGCCGGACCGGTTTTCAGTAATACACGTTATATGGTATGGTGTCCTCCAAGGATATAAATCTAAGATTAACAAACTATTGCAAGGAGTGGCAATCCGTTATCAAGACCTACTACGATGAAACGACAATACATTGCCCTTTGAGCACTTGTAGCCTAGCATATGATATTAAATTTAAATATTTCGTTAAAAACATGTAATTTTTCAGCAAAAAATGGAAAATATGCAAATTTCTTAAGAGGAATCAAAAAAAAAATAATATGCTCCTATTTACTATCAGTGTATTATCATTAGGTAAATTAAAAATTTTTATAGTTCTAACTAGTGATGTTATGGATATTCGTATTCGTGTCCGTATTCGCGAATATTAGCGGAGGAAAACGATTCGTTGCACTTTTAGGCTGTTCCGTTTCGTGATATGTATCAAGTCCATACCAATATTATAGAATAAACCAACCAACCAACAAACGGTTGCTAAATTGAAACTCGAATATCTTAATAGAATTTTTGTGCCGAATTTTTTTTATAGAATATAATTTTTGATCAGAAATATTGTACTTTTAATGATTAACATCGTTTTTAAAATTCAGTGAACGAGCCCATTGCGATTTATTTCTGCAGAGGCAAAGATTTTTTATTCCTACTTTTCACAAAACTCGGAGTACAAACTTAATCAGCGCTATTCACCGAAAATATAAAACGTTTTTATTCATACATTTAGTAAAAGTTTTTAATACTACAACCCATAAGGTTTGAATTAACCGAACCGCAACTGGAAAAAGAAAACCAAGTTCAGTCTGAGACTGGTAAGTACAAAAATAAATAATAAACTTACGGTTAATTAAAGAATCAACAACATCATTGGACTAAGGCCTAAAACGGATGACAAAACAAAAACATGTAAATTTCACAATTGAAAATGAAAATTAAAATAGCTGGAAACGTGCTCCAAAAGTTGTTAAGGTAGAACTCCAATTGTAATATCTTCCAGGCTCTGATGAAGGTTTAAAATAAACCGAAACTTGTCAGCTGAATGATTTAAAAATTTCCTCGTTGTCCTAAACCCGATCAAGTTACCTGTTTGAAAAGTTCATACTCGGGACGCCAGTTCATTAATTATTTAGTAAAAGTATTTGTGGACGAAACTAACGAAAATGATAGTAAGTGACAGCGACGCTTTTTCCTCAGTTTTTACGTTTATTACGACTGATATATGTCAACCAGAGCAAAGCAACGGCTCGTTGTGTTTTGGTTGCTGGCATTTTGAATCTTTTACTAATTGTAAGTTAAGCGTGGTTTACATAGAAGATACCTCCAGTACAAGTAAACAAGACTTACAGCTATCCGTTTATAAGGCTCCGGTAAAACATTGAACAATCACACCTCGCTTTTATGGACATGAGAATGTGACCAAGTAGATAAAACCGAGTTTTGGTTGGTCAAGGTATTACCGTAAACGTATCAGCACATAGCTCTGAACTTTCCTTTACTTTTAGGCATAATACATACTGTAATTTTTGTACCAGTGAGGGGGGTTACATTTGGCAATTATTTAACAGTTGAAATAGAGGTTACTTCTAACTACTTTACTTAACAGTACATAGTTGCCATACATCTACTTGACATCAGTTATAAACATGAACCTCCTGACTATTATAAAAGTTTGCAACAAATAACAGTTAAAACAGTTCCATTTCACGTTTTTAAAATAAATATCTTATAATACTAACTTTGATAAAGCTACTGCTTAATGGAACACCTGGTTTACGTTCCAGGCATCCTTCAGTTTACTTTTAAGGTTAAAAAATCTGTATAAATGAGGTATTAGACCAATTTTTAAGTTACTTTCAGTTTATTGCTTATAATTGAAACTAAATATATTTAGCGTAATCCTTCAATAGAAGGAATGTTTGGTTTAATCTGTTATTTGCTTAATTTATTTATAGGCACACGCCAACGATGTATCCACTTTCACCGGGCGCCGGTTTTAGGAGTCCGTATCCCAGCGCATTGCCTATTTCGACGTCCAGCCTGCCGAGCGACTTTTACAGATTCTCTCCTACGGGATTGATACCTCCCCATCCAGGATTGTCTCCGCACGGACCTCTTTCGTCGCACCCCGCAATAGTCACTCCTGGGCCTAAACAAGAATTACCGGATCTTAACCATAGGTATGCCAGGTACGTAGGTATCACTTTCCTTTAATGCATATTTTTTTGAGTTTGCGATTGCAATTACAAGTAATCCTGTGGAAAGCAGCCATGCGAGAAATGAGGTCCAAGATTGGTTATCGGACGCTCAGTCATTGGTCAGCTCGTTGCTCGGCAACCGCATCTCATTGCGTACCCGAAGGGTTGTAGGGGCTCGTCTTGTTTGATTTCCATTTGCGCCCTATTTGTTTTACGCCTTTCGTTATGTTGCAAGTTAATACTATTTGATGGATACGGTTTTAGGAAAATATAAACATTCAAAGCAGCCAGATGCACGTCATCATGAAGTTGTCTTATGTTGGAAGTTTTATTAATTTTCTCTTGCCGCACATTGTGGGTGTGGAGCATGTGAGTAGTGTGCTAGACTCGCGTACACGGTATTGATTATGACACAACACGACCTCGCGACACTCGCGAATTTGCAATTAGCGTAGTACATTGTGCTCTCTACTTACCCTCTTTCTCACTTGAGCATTCGCTCATGAAAAACTTCCATGCATACCAGAGTTTTTCTCTCAATTATAAATGCTTAAATAATTAACATGAATGTTAAACGCAAGCCTTATACTCAAAGACAATTATTTCGGCAATGTATTTACTACTTATATCAAACGAACAAAAATATAAATAAATGAAATCAGACATTGCAAATGTATTGAAACTTCTAATTCTCATCTGAGATCAGCGTCATTTAAAAGTGAACATCAAGTTTTAATAACATTCTATTCTCCAACATAAGTCAAGTTGCAATTGTTAATACAACTCCAAAATACCTTGACGCACCCCATGGACATTTTATGCATAGGTGGTTAAAAGTTAAATAGGACGATAACTATTTTATATCGTTACAAGTCTACCTTTGTAAAAATAACGGCACCTAATTCTCGCCAATTGAATTCTATAAATCCACAATTCTCGTATGAAAACTTCCTTCCATGTATACCACATATTCCTCTTCATACTCGACATAAATAAACTTGACATAAATGTCAAACACTTGTCTCTTTCACTTAATAGTAGTAACTATAAAATCATTTTGACAGTACGTTATTAATAGCGCCACATTTCGGTGGTACATAAAGAACTTTACTTATATCAAGAGTTACGAAGACACGAATGCACATCAAATTCTTCTTTCTAAAAATATTTTAACTAAAGTTATCTTCCTAACCTCAAAAAATGATAGTAAGATCTGTGTTGTGGCAGCCCTATTTTTATGACCAGCGGTTCACTGCAAAGAACTGAAACCACCTGTGTGTATGTGACTTACCTTCTTGTGGGACCTCATACCCCAATATCATCCAAATTGATTCAGGCGTTGCTCTGCCACGAGTAAAATTAACTTTCTCTGCAAGAACTTCGAAGCTGGATTAACGTAGCACTTTTGGATATAGATTAGTTTAGTTAAATAGTCTTATTTTGAGCTTAGAAACCTTTGATCAAACCATGTTCACGGATTTTAGAGACACTCAGCATATAAGCAAAGGTTACTTTTTGATGTATAAGCGCGACTATTCAATTCACTTATCATTTTTCAAGTATTAACCAATAGAGTAGGAAATATTTACTTTCTTAGTCTAGCAACAGTGAATTCCAGCGAATACTTCACTAGTGAAAATATAACTGGGTAGGCCACAAGTGGTTACATTTTAAACCACGGCCAGCTTAATTGATATGTCATATACGGCCAGTCCAAAGAGCATTAAAAAATATTTTTGAAAAAAATGAAAAGCGTGTGTCAAGAGGCGCCCTCAAATTCAAGACTAGTGTCAAAATTACTGTCATCTTGAAAATTTTGATTATGGGCAATGTCAATTCGTCTTGGTGTTTAAATTCTCGAAATAAGCGCCGGCGTCGTAACCATGGTAACACCTAATTAATGAGTATGAGATGGCACTAGTTGAAGAGTTTCATGGCTTGCTTTACTGGAACACATTTTTAGGCGAATTGGACTGACCGTATATGACATATCAATTCAGCTGGCCGTGTTTAAACTAACTTGATTATTATTTTTGTTTAAGGAAATGATTAATTTCTTACAAAGTTAACTGAAAATGTTGAAAGATAAACATTATTGCAAATCTGGGAAATTCCTGCTTCTTTGAAGGAATTTTTGACATCACAAGTTTCACCCTCTCTGCTATTGGTTAATTCAGTAGTCGTCGTTAATGTGTAGTAGTTTTCATTTTTACAATTGTCATGTGATGTTCGTTATCCATTTGCGAACAAGGCTGGATTGAATTTATATTATTGTGACTTCTGATTTTTATTAACTGATGCTCGCCAATACCTGTGTTGGCGAATGGGACGCTAGTCGATCTGATCAAGTAATTGGATATTTCTCTTTTTTTTGTGTCCAAACCCTATTTTTTCTGCCGCTGTTTTCACCCATTTTTCAATTTCATTTACTCACAGAGGAATTTTTGTACCAATAGTTATTCCCACTAGAATTCCAAAATGTGCGTAAAAAATATTCTCTCGGTCTTGACATTGCTGCCTTTCTTCGACAACAGCTTTTGGTACAGTCTGTAATTATCTGATATTTATAAATCAATTAAAAAGAATGAGTAATGGACTTACCTTACAGAACAAAGTTCTGCATTTTCATTGGGTATCAACTATTTACTTTCAGTCGAAAGATTTACACCACCTCGAGCAGTTTTGGAAAACATAGAAATATATTTTACACGCCCTGTAGAAAAACTCTCATTATTAATTTATTCCTTAAAGAAATAAGTTTGACATTGAGCCATTTTTCCACTTCACCAAGCTAATTCATAGGAGGCAATCAAGAAAAATTTATGAAGTCCATCAGGGCTATCTTCGTCGAAAACTTCAACAATTTTCTGATATTCTTTTCAGTGCTGCTAGTTCTTTTTTGGAAGCGCCTATAATTTCCGTCTAGTAGCATCTCTAGCCTCTCTTGATGTTTTGAATACAGCTTCACTAAATGAGTTAATCTCAATATTCCACTTATTGAAATACATTTCTTGCATCATTTTTGCTGTACTGTTCCATATATGCTTAACCACACCTTCCTTATCTTCCGATCCATCTCTCTTCCTCATTTTGACAGCCCAACTATTCAGAATAATATCTAACTCTGCAAGTGTAATAGATGATGTCAAAGAGTAGCCTTTTTCTTCCAAAAACTGACTCCATACCGACTCTCGTGACTTCCGTGTATTTTCCGTTTCTTCCAATTTCTGCATTGAGTTCTGCATCAGATGTCTTTTCAAATCTTTTGCACACACTTTATTGCAAATAATGTGTAAATAGCAAAATGGCAATAATTATTACCTTTAAATTAACTCTGAAACACTGCTTTCAGAAAAGAAATCAAATAACAAAAATTTACTGGTTGTTATGAACATGAAATCTAAGCTAAGCTTTTGAAATATTTATCATTGATTTGGTTCATTGAATAGTCCCCCGTATACCAATCGTGGTCAAAGTTAAGTAGAATATTTTTGTGGTGCTCTCACGAATGTCTCTCACGCTTGCATTTGAATACTACGAGTGCGCACGAGTAGTAACTTGACTACTCATGGTATTATAAGCAAAGTGCGGACGAAAATTTACCTTGGGTTATCGCTCACGTGTAGCGTCGCATCTTTCACGCTGCGAACCGTCGGCTATTGACGAGGTTCTGACAATGCCAAATCGCCAGATTTTAGTAGCGGGTGGCAAGATGTTCGATGCATTTTAATTAAATGGTAAAGATGTTTAATTTTATTCATTTATTTTACTTGCCTTGAGAGATTGAATTATGGCATATTTTACGTGAGCGACAACCCAAAGTAAATTTTCATCCGCACGTTGATTATAAGTGAATATTCGCTAGTACGTTGCTTAGAAAAAACAAAATCTGTTTCAGTTATCATATTTTAAAAAAAGATTTAGAGCTTAAAGAAAGATAAGCGGCTAGACATTATGACATTCGAGTACTACCAGAATATGACTACGCGTTACCACGGACATGACTACACTTATGGTGGTAGCTTTACAAAATTCTTGCATTATATTCAGTAAATGCTTTTGCGTTAAATGCACTTAAATTACTCATGTTTTGCAACTGTTCCACTAGTCACGTTAATTTCTGTTACGCTATTCATATTTCCGAATTGTCATATTTCCAATATAATTAATAAATGGCAATTGAACGCAACAATTTATTAAACGATTGCATGTTTTAGCTGTTGCGTGTTTTACAAGTTTAGTATTACATTTAAAAAAAGCAGCAAAGATTTTTCTTACGTTCTCTAGCAAATGTCTTGTTCAAACGTGAAGACAATTGTAAAAAAGTAAAATAACAAGTCAACTAACAAGTTGAAAAGAAAAACTTTTTTTTATAAATGGCAAACATTGTTATATGTGTATTTCAAATTGGAAACGACTGCGTTGCAGATATTTTATTTCTGAAGTTAGTAAATTCCTTCACACTTATTCGCTTCTACGCCTACACATTGATTTATTTTCTTTTACTGTTTGTTTTAGTTTGAAGGTATAACCTATTGATAATAGTACTTTTACAATTAAATATAATTATAAAGATGCAGATAAACTAGGAACAAATCAATTATCAAATTATTTTTTAATGGATAAAATACAACGCTTAAAAATATAAAACTGAGAAATTGATTTTACAAAGATTATTTTTGGGAATAAAAACAACAGAATAACGAGGAGAATACAATATGAAAAGAGTAATAATGAAGATACAGAGAAACTAGGAACAATATGAATTATCAAATTAATTTTAATGGATGAAGAAAAAGATTTTCTAATAAAAAAATGTACGTAAAAAGTTAGCATCATTATTAACATTGATAACAGGTGAGCTCGCGACCGCACGCGGTTATTTTTTAACCAAATGTTGATCGACTTGCAACAAATTTATAAAGTTACTAATTTTATAAATCGGTTGCAAGAAATTCCATTGAAGGTTAATGAATTGCTCTGTCTATTTAATAACCATTACCATTACCTTGCTCTTTTTACATTTCAAGGATAACTGTATTCATACAATTGATGAAATGAAAGTCAAAAAAGTGATGTAAACAATAAAAGTATCAAATTACAAAACGAAGTTAGGAGTATGTTTTTAGTTAACAAAAATCAAGATTCTTCTCAGAATTGTTGGAATTTCTTGTTATACATACCAAATAAGAAATATTACTTAAAATTACATGATCAGATAATACATTTATGATGTCCGATTTCTTCACCTCCTGATAAATTTATCTTCCGGGTAGTATCCTCGGAAACTATTATCGACACAATGGTTTCCAAGGATAATATCTGGCAGATAAATTTATCAGGAGGTGAAGAAATCGGACATCAGAAATGTATTATCTGTATTGCCTGAATCATATAAAATTGCACATAGAGCTTTTAACATTACGTTGCTATAGTTACTACTCAGTTCTCAATGCTGAATCATTTAAAAACTGCACACAGGAAGTATTAAGGAAGGGAATAATTGATCTATCCGGAAATATGGCGGCAAATAACGCAAAGACCTCTGTTAATGAACTTCATCTGAAAATAATGTGCACCTACATTTTTACTTTTTCGGCGGTTGTATGCATTGTACAGTAAATCCAGAGAACAATTTAATTGAATCAGACAATTCAAAATCAGTAGTGTCATTACTAACAACGCACGGTAACCATGGCGAAGAAAATAAATTTGGAAATAATAATGTAATAAAGCTTCCATTGATGAGAATACTATATACAGTGAGATTCTCAGTGTATATTGTTTAATAATCAGTGAGCGGCGGAATTGAGGTTTTTGATGACGAATGCAGGCGATTTGCATTGCCCGAGACCTAAGTCTTTGAATGAATGTATATATAATGTAAAATAAATTTACTTACAAGATTCCATAAAAATAATTTTAATATAATAATTAATAATTACGGTTTGAATAACCTTACGTAAAACCTCAGGTCATCCGCTCCTTGTTAATAATGTAAAATATTGACTATAGATGAGTCTATATTACTTGTATTAAATGTTATTTCCTTAAAAATAGAAATAGAAAAATTATAAAGTCGAATTCATGGAAGAATACATGCACATCATTTACTGAACTAACTCGTCTGTTTCAAATAATTGCACTACCTTAATCAACACTAAGGGAATTTTTATCAAGTTCAAATACCAAGTTTGCAATAGTGTTGATTAATGCAGCGTAGTTATTTGAATAAGACGACCACCGTATATGACGTGCATGTATTCTTTCATGAATTCGACGTTAGGGGTGTGAAGGTGAATCTGAATCATGTATTAAAAATCTCATTAAGAAGAGTATAATAATTGCAACATACATCGAAGTATTTCTTTCCGTTGAATACTCGATATATATGAGACATCACATCACTGATTTTCCCATCGTCTTGCATCATCCAATATAAATTTTGTCTTATACTTGGCAAGTTGATATTTCGTAATGAAATTACAACGAATTTATTAGTAAGAGTTGTTTTCGCAGTTTTATTAATAATCTTGAAAAATGTATAGTTTTTTTTTTGTTTTTAGTTGATACGGCGTTTTAAAAGACACAATGTTCTCTTTTTAAAGCAAATATTTCAAAAATCTTCTTAAGTTAAAAAAAAACATTAAATACCTCTCTTATGTTCTCTTTCTAAAGCAAATACATCAGTTCTTTTTTTCTGGTAATATTAATACTTCAACTTTTCTAGTGTCCAAAAGGTATTAAAAAATCTTAGGTAAAGATTAATCTATACAAGATCTTTAAATTAGTTAACTTCCAGCATTATTAACCCGGCGTTAGTCGCTAGGTTGAATATGACGACATTGGTGGCGCGTGAGAGTTTCTCATACGCATTAAATTTACCCTTTTTTCCTTATATTTTTTACATATGAACTTACAAAGTGAAAATCGTAATAATATTTATTACTTTAGTTATTTTTTGTTATAAAAGTAACGTAAAATAAACAGTTAATCAGCTACTTTATTTATTTAAAAAAATAAGACCAAATGCAGTGTGTTAACAATGACTAAAGGTATGCATCTAAAATATTTAGATATAAAGTGATATAAGAAGTAATAAAACGCAATAACTAACTCCTAAATAACTAATAAATAAAAACACCGCGCTGCAAGGAAGTTATAATTGATACTTTAGTAAAAATATTTGAAATACTTCAAATGCAAACCTACAATTATTGTTAATTACATTGTATATAGTTTTCATTCTTTCCTCTTGCAGTGGAGGAATTTTTTTTAAAAATAAATATGTGTATGTTGAATAAATAGTAAGGTTATAGTTTTTATAATTTTTGGAATAAAAGGCGCAATATCCCAACTCCTTAACTCTTGATGTTTTCATAGAACACAAACGTTCTTTTTGCAAAAATGTATTAAAATGTAAACACAATTTAAAAAAGAAAGAAACCCTCTGCGAAATTGACAGCAACACGATTGGTCGCGTGATGAGAGAAAGTCTCACATCGACCGACACATTGTAAATCAAAAGGTTGTTTTAAGAAAAGTAGTTAATGAATTTGAATGGGACCTAGATTACAAAAGATAAGAAGGTTGTAAAAACGATTAGATGAAGTTTCAGACCTGAAATATAACTAGAAAACCGAAATAATTAAGGAAAATAAATTTTGTGAGAGAAACTCTCATATAGCGACCAATCCCGGGTTAAGACTCACTCAGTATGTACGGTATAAAAATGGGTGCGTGGAATAAAAATAAGAAACCGGTAGTTTTTATAAAATATGAATGAAAGGTAAATGCGCAATTGCAATGAGTGACAATAAAAAATGACGCCACACTACCACAGACAATTGTTAATTACATTATTATATAAAGTTCAACTTCAATGCTGCTGTCATTTGAATTATTTATTACGGTTAAACATACATTACATTTGCATTTATTAGCGATTACAAAGACGCAATATTAAATCTTGTAATCTACAGAAAATTATAAATCGATATTATTTTGTCAAAGAGTATGCAAGCACATTCCACTAAAGGTGACAACCAGGGAGTAGAAAAAATAAAATTATCAAAGTAAAACAAATCATTTTCTTTAAATAACGCATTTTAAGATCTAAGGAAGCCGTGAAAATATGTTTTTTTTTTATATAACTTGTGGTCGCAGCGACAAAAAAGTGCCTAACAAAATATCAGCAAGCACTTTATTGTTTCAGTGATAATGGTATTTATTTCAATTAGAATATTAATAGCCTAGAGTTGTAATTATAAGCTAGAAGATAAGCAGATTAGTACATTTGACAAAATGTATTATTACAAAGATAAAAGCAGAAGGAATTTACATCCCACAAAACAAACGTTTTAAGAAGTTCGTTGACAAGAATTCAAAAATTATTTTTTTTACATTTAAAAAAGATCACTGTAAAATTTGATATTTTAAATTAAAGAAAAACTTATTTTATAATTATCTTTTAAAACAAAGTTTTTGTTCATAAATTATTTTAGCCTGAAAACTTTTAGGGATTACACTTCTTTACTTTCAGTTTTAGCGACGTTTCTATCAAAATCAAAAAAAGAAGTGTTGCTTGTTTTTTTTTCCTGCAGTTGTACTGTGTGTTACTTTTGTTGCCATATTGCTGCGATATAATGCGTAAAAGTATACATTAATTCATTCATTCATTCATTCATTCATTTTATTAAAAGTACACAGTTTCCTATTCTGTAAGTTGAATTTTTAAAAATTATTTTGCCTTTGAAGTTATTCAAAAATCATAGTAAAATAGGCTTGCCTTTTCACAATTATCTAAGCTTCGGTGATTTTGAGATAATTAATCCACAAATGATATACTGGGTGCATAGTAAATTTTCGAATGTGGTATAAAAGTAATCAGTTGAGTAACCGAAAGCTTTCGGCTTATAAGGTGCATACCGGGTTAATTTTCATAAATACATGATATTAATTTGTGTGTAAAATTTGTTACAATGAGAGAGATAGGCTACTGGAAAACTGAGGAAATTGAGAACGTTAAACAAGTAATGTCAATTGCCGTGGTTGAGAGAAACTAATTTATTATTTATTTAAATATTTAAATTTATTTAAATGTATTTATTATTTTCGACATTAGTAGCCTGATAAAGGTTTAAATACCGAAACTGGTCGCTAGAATAAAATTTTACTATTAAGTTAGGAAGTGCTTTAATAATCCATTCTAAATATATTAGATTTGTTTAATTGCAATATTGGCAAACCAAAAAAGTCAGCGGTCTGTATGGTTGTCGATACTAAAGGCGGTAACATTTTTTTTTTTGATAAATTTTCCAAATCTTCCCGATTTCAAAGAAGAATTAATAGACATACAAAAAATTATTTTAATAGAGAAAATTAAAACTTGTTCACGATTCGCTTTAACATTCAAAACAATTTTCCATTTTTTTTCCTCTAATTTCCGAAAACAAATTTAGTTACTAGTTTAAAAAAGTTTATTGATGCAGAAAATTATTAATTTACTTTCAAAATTAGAAATAAGTAATAGGTACTAAATAAAATGAAAACAAACGTTGCACAAAGCAAAATAATTAATCAATTTTATGACTGTTCTTACTTTACTTTTGCTGATTTTGGTATTAAAACAGACAAATTCAATGACTTTTTCCTGAGATCATCATATTTTTCTTATCCAACATTTATATTATAGAGTATTATTTAAATACATTTTCGACGGTAGCAGTCTGATGAAGATTTAACCGAAACCGGTCGCTAGAATAAAATTCTACTATTAAATTAAGAAATGCTTTAATCATCCAGTCTAAATTTCTACCTAATTATGGCCCATAATCAACAATATAATGTATTTAGTTTTAGACAAACCAGAATTTAATTATAATTAATCATATGTATAATATTTTTTATATCAATAACTTTCTCCAAATGAAAATTTAAAAGTAAATTAAATTACTAGTTTCTATGTAACTATCATTTTTCTTCTCAAATGAGGAAAAGCGGAAAATTGTTTAAACGGAAACATTTTAGAATAACCGCAGTTAACTGTGAAATTTTATCATTTTTTTAACGTAAAGTCAGGGAATGTTTTCATTAAAATAAAATGGGAACTTTTCAGATTTTATATCGTTTTCATTATAAAGAAAAAATTAATTAAATAAAACTTACATTAAGTAAAGTCGTAAGTACATAAAATATATACGAAGAAAAATTATCTTGTGGTTCGTTAATATTTAATGATCTCTTGTAATATTTTTTTTGTTTCTTTTTTCTTTTATTAAAAAAGAATCTTTAAAGTAAACATTTGTTTTTGAGAGAAGAGAATTATAAATAGAGGGAGGAAAGTAAAGGGTTGCACTACCCTCAGCGACATACTAGTTGCTCCCTCTGTGTTGTAGAAGTTGCATGGGGTTGTCGGGACGTCGTTTCCCTTTTAGGAACCGAGGTTTCTACAATTCCTTTTTACAATTATGTTTCATCAATACTTTTTCCTTAAAAGACGCCAGTAAAGGCAGCGATATTTTATCGGGGTATATGCCCATATTTACGCTTATTTCTGTTGAAAGAATCTAGAGCTTTGCAAGAAAACTGTTCCTAATAACTGAAATAATACCATTTTTTAAATCAATACGCACACCCTAATTTAATAAGTTTTAAAGTTAACAATATTAATATTAAATTTGCGAATGGTGACAGTGATTTACTAGTTTTCAATCTATCTTTTTGGTAGCGTTTCATGACATCTATCTCTGTCTCACTACGATCCAAACTAATGCCAACCTGCTTTCATCAATTCAATAAGTGCAAGTATATTGCTACTGTTCGCGGATCAGTCATGATTATTGTGTAGTAGCCCTAAATTTGTTAATCCCTTTCCGTCAGAATTTAAATAAAGTGATTTATATCGCGACACGTTAACAACCCTTACGTGCACTCCCGTGTTTATGTAAACCACGTGTTTTCTGTCTGTTTCCATCCAAGCTTAACAAAGGACGGGCACAGCCATTTATATTGATTTTCCGTGATAAACGACGAATAAAAAACTTGTTGAATCTGTACCCCATTCCTTGTGAAAGCTTTATGTGTACTGTGCACGCGGTCTCGCTCCCGTCTTTAAATTCAATTTAATTTGTGATTAATAATACATTCAGCGATTAATGTGTTACTGAAATGGAAGTTCCTGATGAGCCGTTAAATTTAACTATTAAAAAGCGACCTGTAGCAATAGTTGCTCCGTCGTCTGTAAGTGACGCCAGTAAAACAGTGAGAGCAAACGTTAATAATAACAATAAAATAACAAGGGCCGATAACTTATGTGACGACGTTCCTCAAGATTTATCGCTGAAAAAGAACGACGCTAAACAGTTTTTGGATTACGATAACTGCAAGCAAATCAACAACGAGAAGCAAAATTTTTACCGTGACGAAAAAAATAATTTCGTAGATAATAACAACGACGAACTCTGTAAATATTTATACAAAACCGTGGAAGATACTAAGAATAATTACAATAAAAATTCTTTTACCGAAAACATACTAGAGCACAATCTGAAAACTAACATAATCAAAGACGTTTACAAAATGACTGATATTTATGAACGTTTAAATAATAAAAATCTGGCAACGTCCGAAAATATTTATACAGTTATAAATCACTTGGCCGAACACAAGTTTCTGACGGCGTTGTATATGAATTCGGTCTTTTCTATGAACGTACCGTATATGAATCTACAACAGAAGACGAGTTACGAACGGAATGTTTCGAATAGCCCGACTAAAAATAGCATTTTGAATAATTTGCTAAATAAGAAAACTCCCGGCGACTTTAAAGCGTCCCTAAATTTCGACAGTCTAATAAGAAACGAAATGAACGGAGAAAGCTGTGAATCACCAACGAAAAATAGCAGCGCTGCGAATTTAAATAGGTAAATTGTTTACATTATTTAAATTTTTTTTGATAATTTTTTATATAATAAAGACCGCTGAAAAATTTTAATATCTAAATCATCAACGCGGTGTAAACGGATTTTGTTTTTATTTACTTTGAAAAATTGATTTTATAAAAATTTACTGCCAACAATAAATTTGTTATAGTTAAATACAAGAATTCAAAAAAATGAAGACAAAAATAAAAATTACTAAATATTTACTATTGATAAAATAATATTCCTGTTATTTTTTTAGTTTCAAATAGTGGGTGTATATTTTATTTTAATTTATTCGTACAACTGTTTCTGACTAGTTCAACACCGTCAAAAACATCAAAGTTGTGAACTTAGTGACGGTGTTAACGTCGGTGATTACTTCGTTGGGCAGCCAATTATGATAGTTTCAGACTTGTCTGAAATGCTCGACGAACAAAACTGTTATTATTGTATACGTAAAAAGTTCATTTTTGGACTTAAAAAATAGTCATTTTCCTAAAATTTAGTTTATGCAACTGCGCACCAGCTCGTAATGGTGCTTGAAGTAGTAATAAGGAAATTATAATAATCGAACATATTTTTCAAAAGGTATTACTTATTTGTACGAATAGCTTTCGAAAAATACTGTGAACCATTCGATTCCACAAGTTGTACAGTACTGGTCATTGCATTGTTGTAAAACTATACATGTTGTACTCACTTGGTGAATCGATCATTTCATGAAACGGATATCCACTTCATGAAACGCATCCACTTACTGAATAATCATCTAAATTCACTATCAGCACAAAATATTTTTCCATGAAACATGGTCAAAATTGGGAAAATTAGATTTTATTAAGTATTTTATTGTCTTAAAAGTATTCTCACTTTTAGCAATTGCACTTACTCTAATTTTAGCAGCTTGTATTCATTTTATTATAACTTGAGCTGCTGTTCCATGCAAACTTTTTTCCTGGTTTAGCTTCATAATAGTTGTTAAGTTTATTATAAAATTCTTGATTGAATAGCATTGGTTCTGCCTGGTGTTTCTGATACTGACCTTTTGATCATTTCATCAAGTTTACAGTTTATGCAGAAATGCATGCGACCTTATGTGAAAAATTTAATAGTCCATCCACCTGGTGAAATTTTAATTAATTTCATTACGAACACAAAAAGTTTAATGTAAAGGACGGCATTTTCTGTTGATAATGAAGATAAATGATAGTTACAGAAAGCGGATGCATCTCATGAAGTGGATATCGGTTTCTTGAAATGATCGATTTCACTAAGTGATTCAGCTAAATTGTGTGGTTTTAGTTTTGTAAAATACTCTAAAATCATTAGCGCAATTATTTTAAAACATTTACATAAATATAAAATGTAACAATCCGCTACGATGTACCTCAGATTTGTGTAGTCACCATTAGCATAACAATGTGAACCTGTTTTTAGGAACTCTATTTCGGCTTCAGTCGCTCGTATGCAAATCTGTCATTTTGACAGCGAAACTGATTCAGACTTTTATACTGATTTGAATAGTTAAATAATACCGCTTTGGACAATAATTTAAATTCTAATTTTATTGAAATATGATACATCCGACAATCGATGCCTAGCAGGAATTGAAGGCCGGTTTATACCAAGAAATGTTTCTAATTTTTACGTTATTGGAACACTTGCCGATGAAAGGACTGACCCGTTACATTGACATTTAAAGATTATTTGATATTTTTACATAGTGTGTACTGGTTCTAAAGTATAGACGTTATAATAAATGTCACGTGCCTAGGAAGTCATAATAGCAATGTGACACAATATGACCGCTCAGATAAGACCTCGTCTGATAGGTCGAAAAGTCGAAAATCATTCTACAATACATAAAAAAAAGAACGAAACTGTTTTCTTGTTCACAAGTGTACACAAGATAATAGATATTATTGCTGCGATAGTTATAGTGGGTGTCTCATAATGTAGGGAGGAAATTAAATGGATTACTTTAGATAAAAAATCAATAACTAAAAAGCTACAAGGGTTTAAAGTTGTATTAATTAATAGTCAAACATTATTACCCACATTAATACAATTTTGTGCTTTAAATTCAAATTCGAATTTCGAAGAGAGCTTTAGGTTAAGCAACTATTAAAAAAAAATAAATGCAAGTTTGAGATATTTTTATTTAATATCGAAAAACTGTTGCTCATTCACATTCATAACCGCTGACTAATTAACTAACTTAACTGACTAATTAAAGAAATAAGTTTTATAATTAAAAAGAGATGGGCAGAAATTAAAGAAAAAATGTAGAAACTTAAACTATTGTAATTTTCTTGTTGTTGGATATATGAATAAAACTGTATTGGGACATTTATCAAAGAACTGAAAGAAGCAACAAAGCATGTTTAGTATGTAAGTATAGTACAGTTTCTTTTCTGGTCAGTGTCAAAATTCTAGGGTTTCTGTTGAGGGCCTATCTTATCCCTAAAAGTAGTTCATGTCAACCACGTTATTTTTGGTAACGTTTAAGAAAAACATTTTGGAGGTTAAAAATATTTTAAATAATTGTTCATTTCAATTTAGAGCAGCTTGTTTCATTTTCAAAACAAGTTCTCTCTATTTTCTTGATATCTTAGCCGCTTTCCAATGGCCAAAGTGAGGTACCGGAGCTCCTCCAAACTGATCCAAAATGTTCCAATTGCAGGGTGCGGAACGTACTTGAACTGATCTTTTTTTTTACTTTCCCCCGTCCCCTCACGCACCTGTATCTATGACTACGCATATATCATCACGCTTGTATGACTTATGCAGCGTTCCCATTAAAATCTCGTAAGTGTAGTTCGGATCAGATCATCTCGAGTGCTTGAAATTTGTAATTGAAAAGCGGCTATTGTCTTGACAGTTACAAATTTAAATTTTAATATTGAATTTGTCAGATGACGACAGAAATATCAGATGAAAAACTGATATTTTTGGAATTCTCTAACATTCAGATGGCATTTCTACCAACATCCAGCTTTGACAGGTTTTATAGAAAAAAAATCTGTGCCCACCACTGCAGGCTAACAATTATACCTAACGACTACTGTAATTTTTAGGAGATGCTGGATACTGGATCGCCCTGTTACAAATCAGTTTACCCCTGTGCTCTGATTATCTTGATCGTTCTAGAATAATGAATTGTTGTTGGATTAATTCCTTTTAACACCGGTGTCACTTTAGTTTAAATGGTAGAACGCTCGGCGCGAAACCGAGAGGCCCGGATTTAAATCCCGTAAGTGACAGAATTTTTCTGTCTTCGTGTTAGTGTTTCCTTCCCTGTATTAAGTTATTCAATGAATTATTCTCTCCACTGTTGTATAATTCATTCAGTAGTAATCGATATATAGAGTTCTTTTTGTGTTTACCAACCGTTGTTGAATAACATTGGTGAAATGCTAAAATGTAGTCCGTGGGTTTCAACTCTGCAAAGAAATGTTATTGTTATCACGATTAATTTTGAACATGATTAAAGGAAAATATTGAAACAAATATATGATTTCTGTGAGACTGAACAGGCATTTACGGAATAGAACTTTAAAATAACGTAAAATATGAATTTTATTAATTAAAATTAATGTGCGTTTCAGGGAGTTTTAGAAAACTGCTAATCGCTTTTGGAAAACTCAATTCACTCATTCAACAATCAAGTGAATTGTAAATTTTTTAAAATAATAATATATTTTATGTCAGCATTACGATTTCTTTAAGAATATCTTGTTTTGTTAAATGATTATTCATACATTTTTTTTCTCATGGTAGGCAACTAAACCAACAGTTCTCTATACAATGCAGTATGAATGCATTAACCGTATCTAATTTTTGTTTTGTTTCTTATACTTGTACCTGTTGATTATTTGTTAAAATAATAATTATGCATTAAAAATATTGGTGCTTGAAAATAATTTAGCAGTTTTATATTTTTTAACAAAAAGCTAGATATAACTAATAAAATACATATTTTCTTGATAAAAGTGATTTGAATTTACTTAGTAAATTAGTACTAAATAAGTAAGTAAGTATTCTAATTCTGATCATTAATAATGTAGAACATTACGAAATATACAATTATAAAATATAACACTTTAAAATATTATACACGTTTTGGTATTCAGTTGCAAGCATCACAAATTAAAGTAATAGTAATAGTTAAATGACGATGTCGATTTGCCATGGAATCATTTAAGGGGAAAACATTGAACAGTGACGTCAATTTGCCATGAATTCATTCAATGAATAAAAACCATTAAAGAGAAAAAAATAGCCTTTTTCATAAATTGATTTCGAATACTTTCGCTGGAAATCCCAAGTAACCACAAATGCTTTACTAAATTCTTGTAAATGTTTATAAAGCATTTTTGGTTACTTGGGACCTTTGAAAATTTTGAAATTCAGGTGTAAGAATGATTTCTGCGAAATTGTTGGTTATAAGTTCAAGAAAAATTGTAATTTATTTCATTAGTAATGTCCTTGCTTTTGGACTTCTGTTCAGGAGTATGAAGTAAAGATAAAAGGTTCCACATGTCATTGTTAACGAATTATATAAAATTTTTAGAAATAAATTTATAATAATACAGTTGGGTTAAAAACAAATTGCATCTGGTTAGCTTTAGAATTACATTACATGTACCTAAACTCTAATTGCCGCTCTATTGTCACTTTTCTTGATTTAACCAAAAAGACATTTTCTGAGATTAAGTAAATTAATAGAATAAATGTACAAAATGCTTAGTAAAAGAAAGTCCTATTCTTTAGGTTGACCAGACATCCCATTTATAGCGGGATCGTTAGCATCGCGTCACGTTGTCCCCAATGTTTCAAAAGACCCGCTTAGTAACACTCTGCAAGATTTGTACTTTATTTTAAAGCACACATAAATAGGTAGTTTTCGTTTTATTAAAGAAACAAAACTGGTAAGCTGTCCCTGACTTCTTTTCTATTGCATGGATATTTTGTCCCGTTTTTTCATGTTCAGTCAATCAATGTTGAATGATCACACTACTTTACTCGTTCCGGCTGCAGTTTTCCTATCAAATTGTTGAAGAAACCGGTGAAGTTGTCGATCATTTTCATTTTTCTTGAGTGGCCAGCAGTTAATAAGCATTGTTTCACTTTGATTTATCGCTTTTCGAACCAAATCCTAAAAGCAAGGGTGTTACTTCTGAGACATCCTAAATAATAGAACCGTGAAAATGCTCGAATGTTTAATATTTAGGCTAGGAACCGCCTTATCAGCTTGGAAAAAATAAACATTAACTACTGGTGCGGGTGTCTTGCAATGAGTTAAGGCTATTTTACATGGTGCAAGTTATTGGACGGTCAGTATACGTCACCAGCAAGGCTTTGAGTTTTCAGTGGCTTGCTTCTTTCACGACTTGCTCAGTTTATGTATTGTGTACGCAGCTAAGGACATTCTAATAGAATTTGGTATGTGGATTTTGATCTAGTAGTCATATTTATGTATGTGGTACTTGCTCGAAAATGACCAGTTGACAGTAACACAACAAAACATGTTAATAACTGCTCGGTTTATGCATTCAATAATTTGGCCAATGTGTTCACATGATTCCAATAACCGACCTTCAATAACCAACTCTAATAACTCAAGCCTTGTAAGCTAGTTTTTAATTGCTGAAAGCAATTGGGTTCAGAAGTAAGTTGAGTACGAGTATTGGGTATAGTGCGGAAAGGCAGAATTGATCATCAAAACGCAGGTTGTATATTATTAATAATTTTCCTTTAAGCCATTTCCAGTTGTTTCGACGTTAATGTGAATTTTAGAAAAATTTTGTGCAAATCGTTTTTGATTGCAGCGAGAACCTCGAGCAGCCTCTGGACAGCTGTTTCAGCCCTGCTTGGGGCTTCTTCAGCAGAAACGTAGCTCGACATTCCCACTGCAGACCAAAAACGACTTGCCCAATTTATTCGCAAATGCGATGTAAGAATGATGAACATATAAAATAGCGACATCTTACTATCGCTTTTTGACCTAACATTGCAGTAGGATAGACAAATTGAAGCGGGATTTGCTCCTAATGAGTCCCCCATGCAAGGTGGCCATGCTTGCTGTCTAAGCATAATGAAAGATTTTAGAAAAATTTTGTGCAAATCGTTTTTGATTGCAGCGAGAACCTCGAGCAGCCTCTGGACAGCTGTTTCAGCCCTGCTTGGGACTTCTTGTCTATCCTACTGCAATGTTAGGTCAAAAAGCGATAGTAAGATGTCGCTATTTTATATGTTCATCATTCTTACATCGCATTTGCGAATAAATTGGGCAAGTCGTTTTTGGTCTGCAGTGGGAATGTCGAGCTACGTTTCTGCTGAAGAAACCCCAAGCAGGGCTGAAACAGCTGTCCAGAGGCTGCTCGAGGTTCTCGCTGCAATAAAAAACGATTTGCACAAAATTTTTCTAAAATCTTTCATTATGCTTTGACAGCAAGCATGGCCGCCTTGCATGGGGGACTCATTAGGAGCAAATCCCGCTTCAATTTGTCTATCCTACTGCAATGTTAGGTCAAAAAGCGATAGTAAGATGTCGCTATTTTATATGTTAATGTGAATGTTTACTTAAAAAATTTTAATATTTTTTTTATCTATGGTGGTTGCCCAACGGTGCCATAAGTCATAGAATTGTCAAGATTAGTTTTTAAAACTTTAAAGATTCTTTTTTATTACGAATTAGCTAAGTTAGCTTTCTCCAAAGAATATCAAACTCTTCTCGTTGTTTCTCGCACTACTGGCTGATTACTGATATCAAAATGCATTACTTAGGTAATCGATTTATTAGCTAAATGCGCCTTTCCCCTTGTTACCACTTATCAATGGCGTTGGCAACAAACGAACTGAAAACGACAAAATTTAATATAAAAAGGCATTTCAGTGTTTTCTAACATTACTGTTTGGTAATTATTTGTTACCCAAACTATTTTTTTTTTCGCTTATTTTAGAATTTCTTGTTTCTTAAGCTGAGCGTCCACTAAGTCGGTGGAGTGGACCGAAGCGGTGCGGCGAGGCGCGGCTCCTAAACGCAATGTATGTAAAACATTCGCGACGCATCCATTAGGGCGGCAACACGGAGTGTATGATTTACATGCATTTCATTTTGGCATCGCGTTTCACCACTCCGCTCCATCGACCTATTGGACTCTCAGCTTAAACCGTTAATTATTTAATAATATCTTGTTATTATTTCTAGCATTCTTGGTATGTGCTTACATTTAATACCTTTCTTAGTGATAAAAAAATGTGCAGACATTAGGTTTAAGTTGCTGCCTTTTATTTCTTAATCGATTCATGCATTTATAATGCTTTCACATGTAATTGCTCTCATCTCTTTTCCCTTCCCTTTAGTTTTATTTTTCTTCTGCTAATCCCTAAGAAGTGTAATGGCTATTACAATTAATTGTGTTGTGTACGTGATTCTTGTTTACGTTTGCCATGAGTCTGTGTGAAAACAAGAGGCTCTTCTTGCCTGTATATTCTGTTCTTATACAATAGCATCCAAACTGTTTACTTTATAATTTCATTTTTAAATATTTATCATCTTTGCCTGCCTTTTGGAAGTAGACCGTGTTGTTATGTTTTCATACTTACATCGCACCTCTAGTTGTGACATTCCACCATAAGTTTGTGACACCATGTCATCATACTCTTGTGTTAAAAACGTGTTTGATCATTAAAAAAACGTGTAGAAGAGCGTGTCATTAAATGCAGTATTTTTTCCGTTCTTAAAAAAATAACAGATAATTCATAAATATGATTTGAGATCTTCAGATATCTCATAAACACGGTATTTATTTGACTACTTAAAAAGAAAATATGCTAGCAAATTAAAATTCCCTGATAAATTTTCGATTTAAACGCAGATTTTGAATTTATGAAATGATTATTGAATTGAGGTACCTAGAACATTTCAAATTACCAGAATGAAATATTAATTCGACATAACACGAAGATCAAAAGTTACACAAATCGAAGGGAAGACTCAACGTTTCACTATCGCTTGATAGCTGACGAAGCTATAGTGGAACGTTGAGTGTTGTTCAAGCTACCAAGCGATATTGAAACGTTGAGTATTCCTTCAGATTTTACAGTATCCGTTTTTCATCGGATAAGAATCGACTTCAATTATTACAATTATAACATTCTTGGTAAATTCATTGTGATTAAAATATCCACAGAAATTTGTTTAAATTTCGTAAAGAAAATTAATCTGTCTTTGTAGAATATTTATTAAACTAAATAAGTAAGAAAAACAGAAAAGAAGAGAAACAATTTTACTATAAATACAATATTCACTCAATTCAATGAAAATATTTAATAAGTATAAGTAAGATCGCGCCGTTATATGTTTATTGACTTTTGAAGTATAAGTAAGATTACGCCGTTATATGTTTATTGAATTTTGATTTATGTGAAACCAACAAGTACAGGTATCATATCATGAATTGTAAAACCAAAAGAAATACGTGGCAAGGAAGTTATTGCGTGTAATTTAATTTCCTGACTATTAATTTTTTTAATAAGATAAAATTGAGGATAATATTCTGGATGTAATCACGTTTATGTTTCTTGCTTTCTAATATTACTCATAACTGTGAATGTCTTTCACATTTAAATTGAACACTTGCTCGTAAACGAAAATTTATGATAAGCTATAACTATATTCAATTAATCCAACTTTAAATAGGTATTTTATTAACAAGTTACTTCTTTAATCACTACAGCAATTGAAGGGGAATTCAACTGATATTGTCAGTTTTGCTGTTTAGTAATTTATCTACTTCTTGATGTTTATGCGAGTTTACCAGGCGATAGTATATGTAAGTTAATAGTATTGACATTGGTTATCTCAAAAATGCGAGATACGGACTTCTTGCACTGACCATGACCCACCCCTTCAAGTGTATTATAGTCGGGCCGCCGAAGAAACGGAGTAATAAAACTGCGTGATATACACGTGATTGCTGTTTCTGTGTAGTACTCACAGTAGATTTACACTAACCTACAGTGTCGGTCACTCTGCAGAGTAACAACGTGGTCATATTTCCAGTAGTTCGTATTTTTCCTATTTTTAACAAATTGGCGTTATTATTAATCAGTCTTTCTTAAGACTTAATTTAATATTCGAATAAAATAGTGGTAAGTGGTAATTTCTGGTGTTTGATGTAAATACGGCTTTCCGTGTCGGTGTCACAAGAGCAGCGCGTGATCACTCCGTTTCTTCGGCGGCCCGACTATACATGAAGAAGCAATCGAGAATTTTTTTCACATTGCATGGAAAGCAAAAGATTTACAAGAACGTTTCTAACTCTTGAATTCTGGGAATTTTAAGAGAAACGTATTTTTTTGTAATCTTGTCTAAGTCTTCTGTTCACAGTATTATTACTTTTTAATAGTGTTTAAGCATTTGTATCTTTCTATTACTGTTAATAATTCTTTTATGTTTTTAGATCCCAAGTGGACCAAAAGAATAACATGGGTGATGGTAAAAACAATCAAGACAGTAATAATGCTAGTGACAAAAAGAAACCTCATATAAAAAAGCCTTTAAACGCTTTCATGTTATATATGAAAGAAATGAGGGCGAAAGTAGTGGCAGAATGTACGCTTAAGGAAAGCGCTGCGATCAACCAAATATTGGGCCGAAAGGTAAGACAAAGGACGAATCAAATTAAGGTATAAACAAATAAAAAGTTAAGGATATGTAAAGTTTTAACTAGGATAATGTTTTGTGTTATTTTTTAATGGTACTTTATTTTTTATTTAATTTTGCATTTTTTTTGGGATATGCATTTATTTATTTTATTGTACAACAGAATTGATATTTTATATAATTGAACATTTTTCTTAAAATAGAGCTGTGTTATTTAGAAAATTGTATTAAATAATATGAGTTCAGTTGATTTCTTTGTATAATGAATGCGTTTGTATGTATGTATGCATATTACGTCTTTACTCCACCTTTAACTTTCAACATTTACTATTGTAAAGATCATTATTTTCGTAATCTGTTGAATTTATTGTGTACTTTCGTTACAATGTAAAAGAAACTTCTGACTTTAACCAGTTGACTTCATAGCTGTTTTTTAAACAGGATAACGCATTCTGTTATTAATTAATAAACTGAACCACGTTTACTGTGATGTAGTTTTTTAAATAAGTTTCTTTTCCACAATTTTTCATTGTTTTTTTCGCGACGTTATTTTACTAATACATCAGTAATCAATAATTTAAAAAATTCCTTGATGTTTGACTGTACTATTTTCTATTTACGTTATTTTTAAATCGTAATTATATTCTCTACTTTTTCGAGTTTATGTTATTTTTATTATAACACATCGATTCGACAGTGGTAAGATAAGCAATAATATAATAACATTTAGTATAAGCTCAGCCTTTTATTCAGACAGTAATTGTGTAACATTGCAAATTGTAAATGTAAGAACTTAGTGTTAGCATAAAATTATCAACATACTTTGTTTGCTATAAACATTTTGTTCCGTTGTCTTTGTGTAGTTTGTGTGTCGAAAATTAACATTAATTATTTAATTAGATCATCAAGTTGCTGTACTGTTTTACAACAGACCTTTAGTCTCTGTTAACAAGTAGGTCAGGTGCTATATTCGCAAAATATCTTAAATATATTTTCTTGCTTCTGAATGTAGTTAGCAATTTAAATTTTGTTTTTAATGATTTTTATTGCATAAACTGTGTTATTAAAATCTAATATTTTATCTGTTCATTGAATGTTTTTCATCCAAAACATTTATAAAACCACCAATCATTGTTCAGAGCCTGGCTATTATGTAAATTAATAAATAAATTTATCTACACATTTAAGCAAAAAAAAATTCTTAAAGTTAATGTCTCAAGTAATACCACATTTTGTAATGTTTAATATGATCGTGAAGTTTTCTAATAAAATGTGATAAATATAACGTAGGAATTAATTTTTCAACTAAGGGATTCTACTAGAAATATTTTATATAATTGAATAAAAACTATCTTTACAATAATATTCGCTTTGCAGCCATCAAATTAATTGCGTGTTACTAAACAAACGTTTTGTTTCTTGTTTTAATAAACTCTACATGTATTAGAAAATTTTATGATCATATTATAGAAACAGATCAAGTATAACTGTTTGGGTAGGTAATACAATTAAGAGCAACTTCTTATTTAACTATTGACAGAATTGCCATTGTAACCGGACATTTTGTTTTGTTGATTTATTTGACAGATTTGAACCGGCGACAAAATTATAAGTTAAGTCCAATGTTTACGAATTTGAAACGTTTATTGACACTCATTAATAATTAATCCTGTCAGTGTTAAGTCGTCAACAAACGAAATTACCCCGATTATACCATTTAAAGATAAAATTCAGCGTGCCAACTCAAGCACTCATTCTTGATGACTTTGTACAATCTCTGACCATTAAATTAGGATCACCTTGCTTTACCTACTTTATGTTTTCTTTAATATTTAATTCTACTAATTTGAATTCAATTAATTTATTAATATTTAAATTAAGCATTGGAAGATAATCCTTCCGACGTAGACACAACTGAAAAGAAATATTGAAGAACGTGAGTGTGGTCCTAATTCAATAAGAGGGATCGGTTGTTTAGTTAAGACTTTTGAATTAGTTCTGTTTGTATCTAATTAAGTAATGAGCAGACGTTTTGTTTGAATGACGGGAGGATATTCAAAATTAAAAATGAAATAGTTTGCTAAAAGGTCTGTCGGCCTTCATTATCAATACAGTACGCGCCCACCATATATTTGTTGGAGAAATTTGTAATTCCGCTTGTGATTCAAACTGATTATCGGCAACGGTATCAAGAAATTGAACTTTCCAACTTTATTTTGAGAAGAGAACGAAGCCATATGAAACTACTGAATCTGACAAGCCGGAACAATAGAAGTCGAAGGTCATTGTGCTGAAGGTATCGCCATTTAGGTACAGTCGCGGTCCTTAAGAACTGGTACACTGAAAACTGACAGTATTGTCAAAAATTCACAGTTTTGTAATGTTTAAATCAAACATTTATCTGTCATTTTGATCTTAATGTTAAATTTGACAAATCCATAACAGGGTTTAAGTTCACATGCATTGCGGATATGCAAAATATTTGCTGGGGATTGCCTTTGATTGGTTATTTTTCTTGAAAGAACCAATCGGAAATCGATCTGCAATAAATATTTTGCGTATCTGGATGAATCTGAACCTAGTTTTAGAGCAATTTCAGTAACGTTAAAGAAAGTTCAGATTTAGTTCAGTTTACACCGCCGAAACATTGTACATATTTGTCAAAGTGTATCAGTTTACAAAAGCCGCAACTGTACTCTCTGCAGTCTGCACCATTTATTAAAATTTGGGACTGGCAGTTAGATTTATTAAGGACAATTTTATTCTTATTGTTTAAAAAAAAAACATAGCCCCATTTCTAATAATTATTTGATAATTTGGTGTCGAGATTCAGGGTAATGTCTAAGCAACTCCAAAAATTTCTGTTAACACATCACACAAGAAAAAAAAATAGTTACATTTTAATGTTTGAAATAATTCTGTATTTTACTAGAAACAAATCAAAAATAAAACACCAGAGTGGGATACTATATCTAAAGTTAATAATAAAGTGATATCGAAGACAATAATGAACTCATTTCTATTGTATTTAAACTATCAAAACTGAAGATGATCTTGAAGAGTTGACTGGAATTCTATCTGAGGCAAAAACAACAAGTGCTGTAAAATGCGATCAAGATTTTGTTTTAACTTATAATAAAAAAATGCGCATAGGAAAAGCAGGAAAATATGAATTAAGCATTGATGGGTGCAACTTTTCTTCTATTTGACCAAATCTATTGTTACATCCATGCGTTATTTTTTATTTATATTTCCATTTTAACATCATTTACTTATTTGCGTTATGGGCTACAGAAGTTGCAGAAGTTTTGTATTAATTTTATTTATTATTATTATATTGGTTATTCGCATAAACGTATTTTTCGGTCCGCATAAAAATCAAAATTCACCGGTAAGTGCAACTATATAAGAACACCAACATCCAGAATGCACCTTTTTCGCCTTGCCGCTTCAGCTTAGGACACCGAATTTCCAATTTAAGGTAAGGGACGGAACGTTCACTTTTTCTCTCCTTTTGAGCTACCGCCGGTTTTCCAGACATTTTTTTGGTCCTTCGCGCCGGATTCGGGATGCTTTTCAACGCTGCTTATGTCGGAGATTAAATTGATTTCATATACCGCATTAATTAATCTGCAACCCATAACACAAATAAGTAAACGAACTTAGAATGGAAGTACAAATTTAAAAAAAAAACTATTGGTGCAACACCTTTTTTTACAATTCAGGAAAATCCTTAAGTCCACACTCAGTTTTAAAAAGCCAGTACAACTTACGTATTAAAATGTTAAACGATTTTTTTTATTCTAGATAAAAAGAGGCCATGGAAAGCACGTACAGTGTGAATAATTTACTTAATACATAAAATGATTTGTTATAGAATTTCCAATAACCTCTTTGTTCTTTTTGTTACCGTACTACCAATCTCTCGGACCAAATTTACTGTATTTTGCTTTTCATTGCCAACATTTATCCAAAATTTTAAT
Organism: Prosopocoilus inquinatus; assembly: GCA_036172665.1. Lineage (NCBI taxonomy): Eukaryota > Metazoa > Arthropoda > Insecta > Coleoptera > Lucanidae > Prosopocoilus > Prosopocoilus inquinatus. Next base: position 25,411,478 of record CM069876.1, on the reverse strand, counting down.
AATCGTACGGTACATTGAATACAATTTGTTATTATCTTCTTGTTAAATTTTCAATTTATTTTCATGAATTGCCAAAGTTCATTTGGATTTCTACAAATATTAAAGAATTCCGATACAAATTCATTATCATCATTATCATCATTGCAAGAAAGTTCCGAAGTTTCAAATATCATTTTCTGATTATGTGTATTTAAAAAAGAAAGTGTTACATATCGCTTTGTATTGCAGTGGATCCTTTAAGTAGCCTCTGTATAGCTGTTTCAGCTCTATTTGGAATATTATCAGCAGAAACGTAGCTCAAGACTTCCACTGCAAACCAAAACGATATGTCCTAGGATGTTAAAACAGATTCTGGTCTACAGTTTTAGATGTTTTAAATGTAGAAAAATTTCCTGCATTTTAATTTTCTTTGTAGATTTGAAATAATAAGGATTTTAAGAATTTGTTATGAGTACGTGTCAGCTTACTTTCTTAGGAAATCGAAGATATAATAAATAAAATACCTAAATTCGATCATTTATTAACGATAAAAATAGGGATCATAATTTATTGTGTATGTCTTTTTGTAATAATATTGTTACCTGTCGATCAGTGACAATGATGTCTATTATTCTACTGTTATTTAGAATATTGAATGTGTGTAAAGTAATCAAAAATATTCATTTTCTTATATGAAAACTACAGTATGATCCATAAATTAGCAGATCTCGGACAACCAGGAATGTAACTTTATGTCTTAGCTAGCACCTTCACATTTTTAATTTAAATAATATTTATACATTTATGTACTTTAATTTAATTTCACTTTCAAGTTGAAAAATTCACTAATTATTTAAACATTAAATTATTTAGCACGTCTAATTTTCAATTTCTAGGTTATGAGTGTTGCTTACCTCAGTAAATGACGTACTTTGTAAACTAATTCGTAAATAAAACTTACGCTATGCGTTCCCTTATAATTCGCTGTATCATAAACTGTACGTATTTCCGGCATTTTGAGAAAGTAATTCGTAAAATGTTTTACTGTCAAAAGTATCTTGTTTTGTTATTTCTTTTAGCGGAGAAATTATGTTCGTATTAGTGTCAGAACGGTTCAAACCAGCTTGAGTTCTTGGAATAATTAATTTATTAGCCAAGGTTATGACAACTGTCAAAAAAGGTTATGGAATTTTTATGCTGTGTGTTATTTTTATTATGTATTCGAGTTTTTTGGTATTTTTTTCTTTCTTTTAATGTTTTAGCCGCAGAACGGTTAAAAACAGTTTGAACTCTAGGAATAATTGATTTATAAGTCAAGGCTACGCGTTGATTGATATTCGATAGCTATAAAAAGAAGTGATATTCGATAGCTGCCAAAAAAGTGATATTCGATAGCTGTCAAAAGAGTTTTAGTGGTTATGCGCCCAACAGACGGGGAATATGTACTGTTTATAAAGTATAGCGAACTATAAGCAAACGCGTAGCGTAAGTTTTGTTTATAAATACAGGCCTTAAGCCATGTTCATTGCTATGCGTTCGACATTCTATACGATTCTATTGACCCAATTTAAAAGCATATAATCCGTTTCAGCAAAGGAACCAATCACATAGCTGCTCCGTAACGCCGCGATGAAAAATCGCCTAGCAATGAATTTTTCACGGCCGCCTAAGACTTGATAAGACTAAGACTATCATATTATGTTACAACGGGTCAGTTTTTTAAATTTTGAATTGGTGGTGAGCCATGAATTTTATAAACTAACAGTTAAAGTAAGCTTTTAATGAACGAACCGGGCCCCAGGCCCTCCATTAATTCAATTTGAATAATCTGACAATCTGATGATTTAAATCAAAATTTCAGTTGTGTTATCAGAATTGCCTCTATCAAAATCAAGGCTTACTCCAATTAAACATAACTAGACAGTAATGACAGGTTTTTATGTATAAGAACGAGTAAAGTGTTATACATGTTCATTTAACATTTTTGCCTTTATGTTCGCTTATACCGGGTTCGTCACTCTTGGATAGGTATATAAACTACCTCGGTAAACATCGAAATCATAATCTGAGTTGTGTAACTTCTTATTGAAGTGAATTAGATGAAAATATTTAATCGGCAGACCGTCGTGGTAGGTATTGGCGACCTACTTTGAAACTCCATTAGACTGCTCCGGGACGATCGGGGGTGCCTGCTTGCTGTGGCGCACCCGGTATTTGTAAGGTAAATTTTATAAGTATGTTTATATGTGTATCAAAAGTGAGTGTGTTGAAGCTGTGTCTATATTTATGTGTGTAGAGTTAATGGTATAAGATTGAAATATCAATTTTGTTGTACAAGAATAAATTTGGCAATGAAAATGATGTTTGGAATTAATAGATAAGTAGATGTTGTGTTGTGGCGTGGATATAACTGTCTGGTTGTGCAGTGGCACTCTCTCAGTCGCGAGGAGCAGGCCAAGTATTACGAGAAGGCAAGGCAAGAGCGCCAACTGCACATGCAGCTGTACCCAGGCTGGAGCGCTCGAGACAATTACGGTTACGGCACCAAGAAGAAGAAGCGAAAGAAAGAGCGCACACCCGTCGAGTCGGGAGGTACTCGCGCACCCTAATTACTCGTACTTATCACTTCTGCCCCGGGACTAACTACACGTAACCCTAACATTGCTTGTGTGTGTGGCGTGTGTAGTTTAACCCGGTGCAACTACGTGCATACGCGTATTTGTATCATGCAGAATGGGTCGGCCAGGCTGGCAGGTCGTGTTGCGTGGCTTCTCTTGGTGCCTGCCGATTCGCGACTTTGCTGATTCTGTTCTGTTTAGTGGCATGCATTGGGCCGCGAGGAACAGGCCAAGTACTATGAGCTGGCGCGACGCGAGCGACAGCTGCACATGCAGCTCTACCCTGACTGGTCGTCACGCGCGAACGCCACTCGTGGCAAGAAGAGGAAGCGCAAACAAGACCCTGCCGAAGGAGGTAGCCACCCCTAGTATTGCGATTCTCTCTCTTGCATGCTTGATGGGGCTGGGTATATCGGTCGGCCGGCCAGGACCTATTCTGCACGAGCAGATCTTCATGTTGAGACTCGTATGCACGTTGTTGTCGGGCAGGTCCCCCTAGCTTGCATGACCCAGTAGAACATCCTGTTTAATTTATGTATTGCAGCATGTCATTTTTTTATACTTTTTATTAGACTTTTCCAAAAATCCGCAGTCGTGTAGGATTTCGAAGTAGTTTTGGGTTAGGTTATCAGCTGTAAAGAAACTATTTTCAAGTCGTTTTACAGACTGTAATATACAATACACACAATGTAGTTGACAAAACAAAATGAAAACTTAAATTTCTATTAAAAATTTGCAAACTTTTTTCTTTTATAAGCCATCACAGTCAAAATCTCTTTGCTACATAATTAGCTATTTTTAATTTCTTAAATGCACTTCACAGATAACTAAAGACTTAGTAAAGAAACAGTTTTCAAGTCTTTGCAAAGCTGAAGCTCAATTGCACATGCCAAAAACTTACTACACTTATATCCTGTTTTTAGTAAAAACTGTAAAAGCATACCTCATGTTAACCAACCTTTTAACGATAATTCTTTTACATATTTCCTTAAAATTATCGAAAGTGGTGATTAGTCCATTTCTCTTCTTAACTTATTTTGGCACAACTATTCCATGAAGTTAAAACGAGATGAAAATACACAAAGTGCGTCCCAATCGAAAACGCCATAGGTCTGTTAGTTTGTCACACGTTTGTTGCATTAGTCTGCACTCAAAGTATTTTCATCTCGTATTAATGTATGAGGTTAGAACAAGATACAAATAGTCTGAGTGTACACTAGTGCAACAAACGAACAGATCTTATTACTGTTCGCCAAATTCTAACCTGAAAAGCCGTTTTTCATAATTGATACTATTACCTGTTCACGATCTTTTGGTACCAAGTTAGGGTGTCATTTTTGTTGGTATCACTAAAAAATTTGGGCGTCAGAAAATTGAGTTAGAATTTCATAATTTTGTTTCTTCAGATCGGATCTCCCACTAGTAGATATTATGAATGTTTTACCATGAGCGACCATAAGTATTCTTCCAAATCATTAAGACAGTCATTCAGGGCTATTCTGTAATATATTGATATATACTTCAATAAATGAAGAGAACTTGATACGATTTCATAACAAGTCAAGTGGATTGCCGATCGCCAATTGAAAAGAGATGCATCTTAACTTGATATCACACTTGATTGAAAGAATAAAGAAAATTTCAAATTTTGCTTAGTTTCGGAGTTATCTGAATTTGAAAATAGAAACTGAAATAATTTATTCAGTTCTAATAAGGTTAGCCTTGGAAAAAAATTACCCGCAAATCAAAGTAATGATTGATGATGATGAACTGTTATGAAACATCCTGCGTAGCAATAATTGATACCAATTGTGTGTTACAGAATAGACCCTAATATTACAAAATAGGAAGCTTTATAATTTTTGACAACGTCAAACTTTACTTCTGTCAAATTACATGCACGTAACCCAACGCAAAAAGACTATTACAATGCGAAAAGATCGTGAATGCTTTATGGATTGATATAGGCGTGGCATGATAGCTAGAGTCGTACGTCATTAGTTAATGATGACGTCAGATGCATGCTGTGTTGATAAATACACGTATTTACTTACAATGCAATAAACATTCCGTGACATTTGTTATAAAACTGAACATACAATGTAAAAGCTCCTTTATACTTTAAGTATTTATCGAGAAAGCATCATTAACGTCATCATTAACTAATGACGTTCAACTCTACCTATCGTGCCGTGCCTATAGCGGAAATTTAAATGAACTGCGCAAGTGTGACTTGTAACTTATACAGTTGCGGCCTTTGAAAACTGGTATATTTTGACAAGTACAATGTTTTGGTGATGTGAATTGATCCTAAATCTGAAGTTTCTAAACGTCACTCGAATTTTTCATTGAAGCAGAAGTCGAAATTTATTGTAAGAGTTTTAATTTATGACGCACAGAAGCCGTTGTGGCATTTAAAAAATAAAACGATTATGAATCCTGCTATGAAATTGTCAAATTTGACATTGTTATCAAAATGATAGATGAAGGTTTGATTTACATATTACAAAATATCAAATTTTTGAAATTTGTATCAATTCTCAGACAAGCAGTTTTCGAGGGCCGCAATTGTACATCAACTTGCGAACAATGTGCGACATGTGTCAGTTTTTCTTATAACGTTTAAACTTTAAAGTTTGACTTGTAAATTGCGGCGAACAATTAGCACATTCTATTCTAAATATACAAGAGAACACACTTGTACAAATTTCTCTTATATGTGTCATTTGGGCTTAAAGCCGTTCTAAATTAACACGAAATGATATATACATAGCTCATAAGAAAATGAGAAATGTTGCTTAACATTCTTGGTTTGTTGACTTTTCATCGTCATCATTTAACTTCACATCTTTTTGAAATATAAAGAATGGGATTTATGATAGTGTCAAACATTATTTGTTTGCAAAATTTATAAGAAAATTAAAAGAAATATTTTATATTAGACTTTGCAGTCGTTCAAACTTGAAAGTAGTTTTATAAGAAAGAATTATCGTCATTATAACTAATTACATCCAGCTGACAAAAGTAATAAAAACTTTATATTGAACAGAAACTTCTTTGTTATGGCATAACAATTATTTTCATTTGAGAAATAAAAACAAAAGATATCCCTGTATTTATTTCTAATTTTATTCATAAGTAGAGTGGCTTTCAGTCAATACTTGAGTTTCTTTTAATTTTTGAAACCCCAATGAAAAGTTTTGGCGCTACTACCTCTTTTTTATTTTATTTCTTATTTATACAAGCAAAGTTTACAGCAACAACAAAATTCAAATAACCGAATTTATGTTCTATCTTTATTTAAATCAATTAATAATAATTACAAATTTTACATTAAACTTACAGTCAATAGCTTTGAATCAAGAAATCTTTTTGTGGAGAAACTATTTTCAAGTCTTCATGGCTACTTCGTACTCTAGAATAAATAGCTGACGAAAGACATGAAAATTGTAACTTTGCAAATTATTGCAGCTTTTGGGCAATATTTTAGTGTTTTTTCATTTTCTCTAATCCACGTAGGAATCTTTTTTAAATGGAAACCATTTTGTTATTCTAAAATTATACTCAAATGGTCCCTGTTATTTTCATCCTCACCTCTTTTCCTATTACTGTTTATTTAGTAAATCCGTTCATTGTAAAATTCATTCAGCATGAAAATATATGTCACTACCTTAATAATGAAATATGTTTATGCTAACAGGTAACAGTATGAAGAAATGTCGGGCACGTTATGGTCTAGATCAGCAGAGTCAATGGTGTAAACCCTGCAGGTAAATATTAATTAATCTCCATTTTACACACATACACATCTGTACAAGGACACTGCATGTTTTCATTTTGCCTTGAGAGTGAATGTGGAAGAAGAGAGAAAATGTTTACTTTTTTATTCAGGTTGGCTTTATTACCGTGTGTGTGAATGATGTTGCTGACGTTTAGAATTTTTATTTATGAATATATTTTAATTTCCGTTTCTTTTTTTAATTTGCAACCCCATATATAATTGGTGTTTCTTATCTATGTGGAAAGACTGTTGTTTTGTTTATGTTCTTAAGGGAGACACGGTGCGAGACTTTTGTATGAAATCAGAAAATGTGTCTTCCCACACAGAGAAGGACCCATTGGCTTAGTTAGATGCACTTACACTGCTGTTGGTAAAAAAAAGAACAATTGTTAAATGACAGAGGGGCATTCAGTATTCTAAACATAGACACATTTTCTGATTGTGCTGCACTGTTTTCCATATAATTTTGCTTAAGTTTTTACATAGGAATTTCCTCCGAACTTTTTCAATTTCAGTATTTTTCGTTGTGTTTATTATCAGTGTGCAATTGTCGATGTTTGTGCAGAAATTTCTGCGTACGTTTTTTTTTTGTTTCTTTCATGTTTATTAAGTGTTGTGTATACTGTAATGTAACAGCTGTGTGCCCCATTGTACATATAACGATTGTTTAGCCCAGAGAACAGCTCACTTGGTGGTGGCAGTTCGGGGGTCCACACTGGCCTCTTACATTCGACTGGCGGTCCAGCCTCCGCTCAGTCTCCTCAGGAGCCTACTTATGTCAACTTGTAAATCTCGCCGGTGGTTAGTCAGCAGCAGTGTTCAGTGTTACAATAGAATGCCATTGGTTGATTTTTTTTTTGTTTTTGTTTGATGGTTGCAAATAAGTGTCAATTCATTTTTCAAGCTTAATGGTAATTTAGGATTCTGTGCAATAATTCATTTTCATTTCCCAATCAAAACAATCACAGATATGTAAGGAGGAGAATAAAACAGTATACCCATCTTTTAAAGTGTTATCAGTTTACCACATTAAACCTGTACCTGAAAAAAAAAATTAAAATAATATTTATTGTTAAATTATTACTGTAATACAAAAACAAATATGAAATCATTAGAAACTGGCAAGCTATGCAATAAGCAACTCCAATCAACGAGAGTGAGTGAGACAAGCTTCCTGTAATAAACAGAGATGAAGGGAAGGCAGCAAATCCTCGATGTTTGATAATGAATGGTTTTTTTCATTTTATGCCCATAAGTTCACAGCCTGATACTATTGAGTTAACTAGTTACTTGTAGGTAAACTTTCTAGAAAGCCTATTAGAAAAAGAAAAAACTAAAATAAGTTGAAAAAGATATACAAAATAAATGACCTTAAATGAAGAACTGAAACATCTTTGTGATAGTTGTAGGTATTTATTATACAAGTGTCTTATAGGGCAAATAATTCATTCAAGGAATGTTTAGCCACGAGAGCTTGCTCGAGTGAGCTAATTTTTCTTGAGTGACTTATTTGCTGTTAACGCTTGAGTGGAATACATATTTTTGTCCAATACCTGTTTATTATGAAGTCATAATAATGCCGATTTTGTATAACAGTTTAATTATGAGTTCATAATTCCACTAGTGTTTTATAGACCTCGTAATATATCAGTGGTCTACCAGAGAAGGTGACCAAGTCCACCGATAGTAGTTTTGAGTTATTAGAATTTTAATATTTGCTCATGTACCTTACATTCAACCTTTTTTAATTTAAAATACATATTCTAGAAACTCTATTGTTCATAAAAATCAATATAAACTAACCTGATACAAAATAATTGATTTTATAATCATAAGCAAATATTAAAATTCTAATAACTCAAAAATACTGTCGGTGGACTTGGTCACCTTCTCTTGTAGACCGACGACATTCAAAATCGCAATTATTATGACTTCGCAATAAACAGGTGTTGGATAAAGTAATTAAATCAAAACTCAAAAAAATCTCATCTGCATTATAAATAAGTAAGAAGCTTAAAATAAAATTTGTATTTATTAATTATATGTAATTATGAATTACTTAAAGCTGGGTTTACATATACTCCTTCTTACAATCATGTTGATGAATCTCTTCATTCGCGTGTTTCTCTTTTTGTTTCTTTTCAAAATAATTATTAGTATATTCACTTGTTTCAAGTTCAACAAGTTATACATATACTTATAGTTATTGTTTGCATGTAAAATGTAAAATACGTTTTTTTTAGGATGCATGCAGAGATAATTGTAAGGCGCATGTTTGCACTATTCCTGAGATAGAAAGTTTCATGTGTGTGTTCCGACTAAATGTATTAGTGACGAATATTTTCATTAAAATTAACGTCAGGGTACTACATACAGTGTGTCCCTGGATTGACGTCGAGATACGATAATAAACCAAAAAGAATTCTTATAATATAAAATATTAAATTATTAGTATTCAGATCATCATTCTTTAACTAAATCTTTCATGTTTTCTTTTCAAAATCTGTATCTTTTGGATAAGAAAATACAAGTTGATTATTCTTCAAAGTATCAAAAAAACCTAAATTTGAAAAACTTGAAACATTTTGACTTGATTACTAAAATGGAAAATTTGAGAAAGAGCGGAAAGGGATTAAATTGCAAAAAATGTAACCAATTAGTAGTGGGGTTTTGTATAAAAGGCAAAATAACAGCAAACAAAAAAAAAAAAAATTTGTGATATGAATGTTCCCAAATGTTTAGTCAACAAAATATCTCTTTAGTGTTTGAATTTAATAAAGTTATCTTGGTAGTAAAGCTAAGCGATCCTTGACCTAACATACTTGTGAATGTCTCTGCTAAAACTTCTCCTACCGATACTGCCCTAACTAAAGCACTCCTGAAAAAGAGAATGTGAACTTGAGAAGATAACAAAAACGAAATTATCAATATTGATACTTTTGCAACTTGGTCATTAAAATATCTATACCTGTACAAGTGGAAATTATTATTGAATTTACATTGAGGGGTAAAGCTATACCTACCTTGAAGAGCAACAAGGACATGCGACTCGCAAAATTTTAAAGAGAAAAACAACAAATTAGTTGCAAGTCAGTTTCGATTGTAATCGACGGCCTGGACAGCTGTTCGAGCTCTATTTGGGGCCTCCTCGGCCAGGGAATAGCTGGAGAACTCTACCGCAATCAAAATGAATCGAGTACACATGGTGACAATTTATGTCGCGTCAACCCGCAGACAATTTGTTGACTTAAAATTGTGTCAGATGAACAAATTACGGTGAGCTTGTTACCTAAAATGCCATCCGCACGGAGCGGTGAAATCACTTCATTGGTATTGCAGCTAAATTTGAAGATTTCGATTGCAGTGATTCTGCTGGGCGTCCCCTGTATAGCTGTTTCGACCCTATCTGGGGCCCCCTTTAAAAAGTACTGTCCTTGCATTTTTAACGTAAGCGGTTGGTACAGTGTAGATGTAGCTGTAAGCACTGTCACCGTCTGGTTAAAATGAAAGTCTTCGTTCGGTATAATGACTCTTGTACAGTACAATTTCGTTGGTAAAAACAATAAAGAAAATAACAGGTCTTAAAATCAAACTGTAATAAGCAGGTGTGCCAAATATAGAGTTACAGCAGATATCTTCTTTAACCATAATGTAATAAAATTGCTTAAGTTGTGTTAAAAATGACTTGGAATGCTCTACAACATAGATTACTTAAAATCAAACCCTAAATAGCAATCCTGCAGGAGCTATCTCCAACTGTATTTTTTCAAATCGTACTCCCAATTTCTTTATTTCTTAATAAATTATTTTAGATTCTAAATACAATAGTAACTTTCTATAAAATTGTAATTGAAAGAAATTATAGTAAAATGTACTCCAATGTAAAATGTACCCCATTGTTGCACATTTAGTGCTGATAGTTGTCTAATATCCTATGAGGCAGATATTTAAATCAGTTACAGGTATGTGGAAGATATTTTAAGGGGCTTGCCGACAATAATCGATTTACTACATGCAATAAAATGTTAATTTTGATCAAAGTAACCACATTTTACGTGCCGACTTTGGAGGTCGAGTACGTTACAACATGGCTCTGAATCACATGTTTAAACTGTCCGGTAATTGGTCCAGCTCAGTTTAATAATTGTGAATGCCTGGAATGGTTAATACCAAGAGGCAAAAATGAATTTTAAAATGTACAGGGTTTATATAAAAGTAATGAGATCAAATTCGAAAAAAGAAATGTTGAAGATATCGCTAAAAATTATTGGAATTTTTCAAAATAGGACTTTTGGACACTTATTCCAACGAGTTTTCTACGTTTAGAAGGCAATCTGATCCTGTTTCGGAATACCCTTCAAGTAACGCCTCGAAACCGCTTGGTCGTTTACATGCATGTCAGTGCCTTTTTTGAAGACTGTCTTCACTCGTTAGAATAGAAAAAAGTTCTTCGGGGACAGATCGGTACTGAGTGACTATTAGGCTGGCTGGGAAAACGTTGCGATGCCATTTGAAGTCTGTAGTCGTTGCCCACGAATCAAGTGTAGCAAGGTGCATTTTCATCCGGAAGCTTCTGCAATGTCTAATGTCAGTCGGTTGTCCCTTTGCTTCAATCATTTCAACATTTCCACGTAGACAGCATCCCTGACGGTATGTCCTTGAGGTACAAATTGGCGATGGATGGCACCTTTTGCGACAAAGAAGGCGATAAGCGTAACTTTGGCGTTCGACCTGCCCATTCCAGCTTTTTTTGGCGAGGGGGTGCTGGTGTGTACCTTTCGGCACCCTGTCGTTTTGTTAGATCAAAGTCGACGTCTCCATACCCAATTTTTCGACTCCAACACAGCATTTAATGGTGCAGCACTGTTCGTTTTAAGCTTCGACCGAGCCCTTAGCCGAAGGTCCACTAAAGCGACGATACGAACCACACAGAAGCTTGTACGTAAGGGATACTAGGTACGCTTTAGAGCTGACTTCTCTCTCCATCGAACCCATTTGGAGCAAGCGCACTGCGACACACAGTTGCGTCAGAAAAAAATTAGTCTCATTACTTTTTATACAACCCTGTATTATTAAGAAATAAAAAAAATATGAGAGTGCTATTTGTAAAAATAGGGTTAGAGATAATTCTCTTGATAATTCCTGACGAGTTGTTATTTAGGGATTACTTACTTTTAAGTGTCTATCTTGTACAGCACTGCAAGCCACTTTCGACAAAACCTGAATAATTTTATTATCTTGCCACCTAAGGAAGATATTGCGTGTAACACAAAATTTGAGATACGAGGTATTAAATAAGCATTAATGAAATTTGAAAACAATTTTTTTTTGTATTTTTCTGACAGTGAATGGAAATTGTACGGAGAGCAAATACAGTTGTACAGTTCAATTCATGAAAGAATACATGCACGTCATATACACTGTGTTCACGGATTGGGTTCACACTAGGAAAAACTTTTTTAATTTTGAGTTTTCAAGGAAAAGCCATTCTTTATAAAAGTTTTTGCTTGTCCTAAAACCCCCAAAAATGTTATAGGAAACAATAAATTCCTTTTGATAGCTGAGAAAAATTGAAAAATCTGTTTCAACTTTCATAAAAATATGGCAGTCCAAATATTTGTGTAAAATCATGTTAGCCCGTATTCAGCCCAATTCCAATTCATGTTGATCAAAGTTAACATGTCAGGAAGTGACGTAACATCGCTAGTTTCCTCAATAAAAACGCAAATTTCTAGTTAGCGACGTCTTTAATTTAACGATGTTCAATTGGAATCGGGCCGATTGTTAGTTAATGTTACTACTTTAGAAAAACTATTCAGGAAGTATGTTATTTCTAAAACGTACTTGTTTAATTGAATATTGTGGAAACAAGGCCTGAGATTAAAATTTATGTTCAAGATTACATTACAACTTTACCAATGGCTTCCACAGGAGTTTGCTTGTCTTTAAAGTGAAGAATCGACAATTTAAATCTTTATTCCAAACAATATTCATAAGGTCCAGTGTTGTAAAAGATACATTTCTAATAGTATCTAGATACAGATAGAGATACTTTCAGAAAAATACATCTAGATGAAGGTACAGATACTTTTTACGGAAAATATCTAGATACAGATACAGATACAAAAAAATTATCTGCTCTTTATCAAGAAACTTGCAAGTGTAAAATTCAGTAATCTATGCCGTAGTAGATTTACGGTATTATTTGAGATCCAAATCCAGTTTTTGTTTTGTGAAAATTCACGGAGTTTTGGTATGAATATGTGAATAATATTCAAGCTAAAACGTGATAATTTTCACAAGGGACCGCAAATAATACAGTTTTTTTGCAGCAGTGTATACCTAGCACCTTTTAAATAAGAATTTCAAGTAAATGTATCAACAGAAATGACTATACTTCCCTAACAGACAAGTTAAATGTCAAATGAATCTAGGATACTAAGGCCCAGTTTTACAAATGCGGCTCAACTTTGAGCTTAGGTTTAAATCCTTCACAACAATTGTTGAAATAATCGTTGCTAAGGGCTTAAGCCTCAGCTCAAAGTTGAGCCGTATTTGTAAAACTGGACCTTAGTTATAGCCTTATTGTAGCTAAGAGAGCGTTCACCTATTCAAATCATTAATACTTTTCCTTTTGATTTTCTCCTTTTGTCAATTATGTTTCCCAATGTGTCAAATGATGATGTCCAAGTGAACTAGGTTCAAAGTGAGCAAAATCGCAACAAATTTTATTTAGGAATGTATTAATTGTGTCCTTCAAAACCTGTGGGAATTTGTATACTTTCAACCTGGTTCAATTGAACGTTTCCTTGAACTCCCTTGGTACAACTGGTCCTTAGGATCTAAATTATGTTTGGCTTGAGCCGAAGCTTACTGGTTTGTGTAAAACGAATACACCCAATGTAAACTTATTTATTGTATCGTGTTCAATTGAAAAGCTCATCAAGTAGCTCACAATTCCGCCGAAATTTCAATTAATATGTGCGAGTACGGCGGTAGATTACCATTAAAATTAATAAGACCGCCGACCGGCGGACTTTATCAATAAAATGCTTAATCCACCGTTCTGTATTGTGAGGTTAAAATGATGCGTTGTTTGGAAATGTATAAATTTGGTATTTTTTGGGTAGTTCTTGCTCGTGAGAATTGCAGAGAATATGAAACAAATAAAAAAGCTTTTTAAAACGAGCTAAAAGAGTAATTTATTGACTTACTTGACGTTTCGCAAACATAATTATTTGCTTTATCAAAAGTGAATAACGGAAAATATAAACAATTTAGCCGACTAAATTTTTTTAAAATTAATTGTGAAGAGATTGTTAGTGGTAAAAAAATTATCAGCAAAGATATAACTTGTTACCAAGAATATCATTACTGATGCGGCCAGGCCCGTCTTAACATATACTCCAATATTTACTGCAAGAGTTAGGTAAAACCTAACTAGAGTATGCAAATAAATTATTGTAACAAAAATTACAACAATTCTAACAATAATAAACCAATAAAATAACATAATAATATAGTTTTTCTAATAAATAAATAGGGAAGTTTCCGATTATTATGTCTCATTTAATGAACTTAGAAAACTACAAAATATATCGTTCAAATCTGCAAAATCTGTTCTTTTATTAATTGAATTATTATACATTTTTTTATTTTACACTTTTCAATAAATCTACGTTTAAACGTGTTAGACTCCTGATAAAGAATTTTAGCATTTTCAAAATCAAAAATATGTTTACTTAAAATGAATGTTCTACTAACATTGAATGACTCTCATTCTTTTTTTGGATATAATATTTATGCTGATCTAACCTTTTTTTAAGATTTTGGCTAGTTTCACCTATATAAGCTGAGTTACAACTTTGACAATTAACCTGATAAACTACATTTGGAGCTTGAAATTTAGGTGTTTTTGTTTTTAAATTAGTAAAAATAATGTTAAAATTATCAGAAGATTTACTGGCTAAATGTAAGTTAAGTTTTTTGAAAAAATGTTTATAAGAATCATGCAAAGGTTCTATATAAGGTAATGACAATGATTTTTTTTTTTGTGAATTGTTAGATATATTAACATTTTTAAATGCTTGAAACGATTATTTATTACAGACTCAATAAGCTTCTCAGGGTAACAATTTTTAATAAAAAGTTTTTAAATTAAATTTAAATTTTCAGTTATAAATAATTTGTCTGAAAGTAATACTGCACGGTCAGTTAAACTAATAATAGTTGAAATTTTGTGACTTTTTAGTTGATAGGAATTAAAGTTAATATACCTACCTGACCATGTAGGTTTATGATACCAATTTGTTATTAAATTACCGTTTTGTCTGATAATATTTACATCTTAAAAATTTATGGAATTATTATTATTCTTTTTCTACAGTAAATTGTAATCTATTATGAAAAGAATTAAATTTATTTAAAATATAATCAACTTTATCATAAGGTAAAATTAATAAAATATCGTCAACATAACTATAATATAAAGTTAAATCAAAAGGAAACGAATTAATGATACTTTTTTCTAATTTTTACATAACAATTTCAGCTAAAGCAGGAGAAAGAGGTGATCCTAGTGCTGTACCAAAAGTTTGTTTATAAAAATTATCATTAAATGCAAAATAATGATATGAAATGTTAGTATATTCTTTAATTTCTAACCACCTATCTTTAATACTTTGTAAAGCAAGATCTTTTGGAATATTAGTGAACAAAGAAACGAGATCAAGAGAAAGAAGAATATTATCATTTGGTACAACCATGTTTTTAATTTTTTTAACCAATTCAAAAGAATTTTTTACAAAAAATTCAAATTTACATGTAACATTGTTAATAAATTTAGAAATAAATTTTGACAAAAAAATATAGAGGAGAACCAATAGTGGAAACAATAGGTCTGAGGAATGTTTGGTTTATGAATTTTAGGAATACAATATAATTTTGGAAAAATAGGATTCTGTACTTTTAGAGAGTTTGCAACGTTATCGCTAATTTCTAAAGATTTTTGTAATTTATTGATCACAGCTAGAGTTTTTCTTTGATAATTTTGTGTAGGATCGTGATTGATTTCTAAATATATGGTACTATCGGACATCATGGTATTCACTTTAGGAGAATAATTTTCGTTATTTAATAAAACAGTAACCTTACTTTATCTGATGTTGTAACTATAATATTAGAATTTGCTTTAAGAAATGCTTTACATTGTAAAAAGATCACGAATTAAAATCTTATATTTTGATTTGTCTAAAGTCTGATCAATACTTTTAATATATTTTAAAAAATCATTACAAAATTTGTTTCTAATTTGAATTTGAAGTTGAATCTAAAGATTTAATACCTAATTCTAAACTGCTTAAAACTTTAAGAAAATCAACTTGTTTACGGTCAAAAGTTGGAAATGAAAATTTTTTCCCAAAGCAAAAATATATTTTAAATGTTTCAATACCTAAATAATTTTTCAGCCATTTATTTATTATATGTATTATCGTCAATTTTTATATGAAAACTATCATCTCTACAGGCAATTAAATTATTTAGTTTTTAAGTTGTGTTTTTTGAATTTTATTAAACAATAAACAAACGTTAATTTTTAATTTTTTAAAAATTTAGAAATTTATCAGTAAGTATCAGCGTTAACAAAATTACTCAACTTTCCATATTAAAATCTAATAACCAAAATAAGCTTTTAAGCTTCTTAATAGTCTCGTTAATTTCAAAAAGTAAGATTTGATACCCGAAATGGGAAACACCTGTCAATTCAAAAAAGAAAGAAAAAATTAAATACTCGTACGTTTAGCCACACCGTAAGTTTTTAACATTTACATTTTAATATTCATATTGTTGTCACCCCAGGAACGTCAGTCAGTTTAGGAATCCTTTTTTCTTTCATTAGAGGAACCAAAATCAACTTGGTGAATTAGTAAAGTCGGCATATATGGAATACCCATTCTTTGGGCCGTCATAAATTCTGAATACTAAATACTCAGACTTTTAACGAAAAATACTTTGTTTTCCAGCGACTGCATATAATAAATTTAAGAAATACATATTTTTTGGGAAAATTCTGTAACAAATTAAAAAAACTGCATTTTCCTGATATGATTTAAAATGGCAGGTAATATGGAATAGTCAGTTAGGGTGATATGAAATAAAGGAAAATATGAAACACTTTGAATTAATAAGGTGAAATATCAACTGTTGTACTATTCTACACTATAACAAACTTTGGTGTAAAAACACTTTTATTTAAAAAAATACATTTTTCTGGTACCGCCCGAAAACTTTGATAAATTCACAAAATCATGTACTGTAAAGTTATGCGATCTTACCGGCTAAGAACCTCTGTAGTAGTGACTCACAATACAGAATGTTGTTAATGCCAGAGTCGTTTAACAGATGGCGCTTCTTATTTAAAAAACACCAGGTATTCCATATTAGCCGGTCTATTCCATATACCTATGCCGACTTTACTCTACTAATTATTTAAACTAATAGTCTTCAGTCGGTATACGTTGATAATTTCTTCAGGATATATAAGTGGAACAAAGAAAACAAAGATTATTTTAAATTAATTAATGTGTAAAATGAAAATGGGAATGTCTATCGTCAAAGCATACAATCAAAAAATATACCGTTTGTTAAATCAAACTGAGATCATAGAAATTCAATGAGAGAAATAGCGCAGATAATTGGAGATCGAAATTTATAAAGTGCGAACAGGATTACCGGCATTGCGTTAGGAAGAACTCCGCAAGACATACCGTGAATTTTTTTTTTAACTCTAAACATACAAGGTAAATACCTCTATGTTCAGTTTAAAAAAAGACCGGGCCCGCGCATTTCACGCTATCTATGATGAAATACGATGAGTTTCAGTCAAGGAATGTTAACACTTATTTTTTTAAATAAAAACATTATAACTGTACTAAACGTCCTCTTTCACGTTTTAAACGCTGATGCTAAATGGTAATCAAAAGCTGTGAGAATATTTTTTAAATATCTGAGACGTTATTCGTGATATTTCATAACTGACAGTAACAACACATTTGTTTTATTGAAGCTAGTTTGTGTATCCTGTAATGTATTGACGAGTTTTTTCCTGATACAACATGAAATTATTTACATTGTATGTTCAGAGTTAAAAAGAACTCACGGTATAAAGACTTTCTCCATGTTTTTGCGTGTTTTCTACCGCTTGCTGTTTATTGTATACCTACATATGTTCTCACTTCACAACAACGGCCGGTGTAGAATGTATATTTAAGAAACACTCTAAATAGACCATTTTAACAAGCATGGCATTAATGTCTTTAGTTCTGCATTTGAAAGAAATGTATATTAAAGTTATAACTGATTACTTGAGAAGTACAATTAAAAGCATTCAGACGAAATGTTTTAACAGTTAAATAAACAAATTGTTAATTTTATTATTGTTACTTAATTGAATAATTTTATTTTTAATTATTTTCAAATAAAACTTTTAACTATTTATAAATTGAATTTTATTAATAAAGAAAAAAGGAAACGATGGACATATATTTTTGTACGAGGAAAGTAACAACCATAAGTATTAAGTATCGAATAAGTTTTCATTTCATATAAATATGACAGTAATAATGACAGTTAATCTCCTTCTAGTTTAAAAATAATCTATTGCTAATGAAATTTTGATTATCATTGAAACCATTTAATATTTTAAACTTTTTTATCTGAATACTTGAGATGTAGCTAATAAAATAACATTCGAAATGTTTTTTTTTTTAATCGTTCTTGGAGATATACTGGAACAATAAATTAATTGCTTTACTTATTGGGCAATGTTAGCAAAAGGATGGTGCTTGTAACATAATCAGTATATTGTCTATTAAAATAAAAAACGGTTCAGTGATTCAGGATCCCCCCTCACCCGGAAAAAGTCGGGGAATTGAGAAGGTTCATAATGTCAAGGAAAAGTCAGGAAATTTGTTTATTTTAAGATAAAAATCAGTGAAATTAATTGAAGAACTGGAAATTTGAATATTAAAAAAATAAGGAAATTGCATAATCTAAAGTGAATTCTGGAAAAGTTTATCACGTTTCTGACGAAAGAAAAATTATAGTCTTCAATGTACACAACCATACGAGCGGCTGTGTTTATTGGGTTGTCTACACTAAGACTCCTTGTTTTTAGAGAAACCTAACTTATTGCAAGTATTTTTTTAACGACCAAGCATGTTAGTTTATAAATGTAGTTTCAGAATTCTCTCCATAATGCACGAGATGACAAAAAAATTACTAGTTTTTAATAATATAGGTTTTTTGATTAAGTCAGGAAAAGCCTAGATAGTAAGCCAGGAAATGTTTCAGTGAAATTAAAGTGGGAGCCCTGGTATTTATGAAAAAATGTAGTCTAATTCAAGGAATCGTTTAGTTATTGGCTTTATTTAAAATTAAATTTCTTGCTTCAAATTTTATAAAAATACATTTGATTTTTGTACTTTTATATCTTACGAAAGAGATGATGCAAAAATCAGTCGTTATTTATTGTTAATGATAATTGAACATAAACCTAATAATGTAAAACCTTGAGATAATTATCATTTACAAACTTCTTGTGCTTTTGCTAGACTTATTTCAAGTTATTGTTTTACTTTTAATACCTATTGAATAAAGACCTCATAGATTTAACTGTTCTGTGTAGCAACATGACTTTTGAAGTGCATTATTTTTTATTGGTCTCTTTATCGTTATGATTTTCTGGTTAAAAGAGTAGTTAATATAAAATGTAGTCACTAATACATTTAAGTAACTAATGTATATGAATGCAGTGTTGTTCTTTTGTATATGATAAAGTGAGAGAGAATACTTCTAACTGCAGTGAATGTTGCAGGCGTAAGAAAAAGTGCATTCGGTATATGGAAGCTGGTGATAGTAATGACGGAAATCAATCTGATGATAATCTCGGCAGTTGTGGTAGCATGGGAGAAGCAAACACTCCACCTGAAGACGACGCAGAAAGTCTGAATCAGTCAATGTCCAGCCCGGGTGGCCTTTCGGGACTTAGCAGTCTGACGAGTCCAGGGGGAGTGGTTCTGCCAAGTCCTTCCACAAGTGTCGCCAGCCCTTCGGTTAGTGTAGCGAGCCCATATATGCTGCAGAGTCCTCTCACACCACACGAGTCCTTCGACGTTAAATTTACCCCACCCCCGCACCTCCATCAGCCACCGCGAAACCCAGTGGGAACGAACCCTCATGACATTAATAACCCCCTAAGTGTAAATCAGCTGACCGGACAGTGTGTAAAGAGTGAACCTCCAGACGCTAGTGGCAAAGAAACTGCACGTTCTATAATCAGTGTCACGTAGCCCAAAATACTCAGGACATGTTTTGAAATTAATTATAAGCCCACAACCTACCTCATCATTAGCACATTCTATTTATATTATTCATTACATTTCGTTACAATGCAAATGTTTATTAAATTTGTTTTATATTTGAAACCTCCATGAAACCAAATCTTCATCATTCAGTAGATAGATATCTTATATCTAACGTTTTGTTTCGATTTCATCTTATTATTTAGGAGGTTGAGGTTTGGGCTAGACTGTGAAATTGTGCAGTGCGGTGATCTCATAAAAACTTTCAGTGCCGTGCTTTATATAAAGATTTTTTACTATGTAACATAAATGTCATTTGCCAAAATCACCTCTATAAATATATATATATTGATTTTATTTTATAGTAATTTATAGAATTGTTTGGATGTTGAAGTGCAGATTTTACCGTACTTAATTATTTTTTATATGTCGTAAGCTATTTTAAAATATTAAGGAGAAATAAAGTACAATGCAGCAATTTCAACATCCAAATAAATTTTTATTTTTAAAGTTTATGTTCCTTGTGCCACGTATGTTTATCATTTTCGTCATACTTCCATACTACTAAAATTAAACAATTCAAATTCTTAAATTTGTTAAACTTTTGGTTCGTGTCCTTTTAAGTTAAATTCCTTTTCACCTAATTTTACTTTCACTTTCTTCTATTGTCATATTTTAACAATAGCAATAACAAGTCAAATAGTAACAGTACCAAAACAATAATTTATTATTACATTGTTTTTACATATGTCAATTTACAGAAAGTTTGCAAATAAGAATTAAGTTGTATATTGAAAAATATTGTAATTACTCTGTACATAAAAAAATGTTATATAAAATTTATTTGAATATTTTTAGATTTTATTTGTTGACTTGTGGCAAACTAATTTTACGTTTAAAATATATTTGGACAAAATAATTCAAAAGATCTGTATGTTTGTATTCGCTCCTGTTATAAATGCTTAATTAGTTTTTCTTCTATCGTTTATTTAAAGTTTTTGTTTTTATTTTTCCGTGCATTACACATTTAAATTTTCCTCTTCGGGATTAGTTAATTCGTACATCACTGAGAAAATACATGTTAATGTAAAACAAAACCTAGTGTTCAATTTCATTTACTGTTAAAATGAAACATGTGATATTTTATACTATTTAATGTAACTTTATGTTCGGCTCCCCTCAGGATTTTTGCATTTACCTTCGATTTTATTCGAATTTTAATTTCAGCTCTTTAAGTGTGCAATACTTGTGAAATGCCATGTTTATTTATTTATTTTGAAATTAAAGTAAAATTTATCCTGTATGTGCGTGCAATAGATGGTTGCATCGGAACGAGTTTTGTTGTGTTAATTAATTAAATGTACATATGTATGCTAGTAAAATGTAGAAGTAAATAACAATCTGCATACAAAACATATTAAATAAATATTTGATGTATTAATTGAATATATTAAATAAATTTAATATTTAATATGTTACTGTTTTTGTTCACTAATCGTTTATTTTAATATTTTTACTGGTATACATTTAAAATTGAATTACTCTACATTTAATTAAATATTTAATTTCTACCTATAAGAAAGCATGTTTTCAATATTGTGTATTGAACAGTAATGCACAACTATTACTACAAAAACTTTTTGTAAAGTAGTAAAGACTTCAGCTTTTCTTCGAGGTAAAAAGTTAATTAATTGATTAATGATTGTTAAAACTAACATTTGATTTACGTTTAAAAACAAAAAAAAACTGTGTGAATTGTTTTCACATTCAGTAATTTTCAAAGAATAATCAGTAGTGAACCTTTTGTTTCTTTGGTTGTCTGTTGCTATTTTCTTTCCTTTGTGCTTTAATTTCACAAAAACAAATCCTTATAATCAATCAATGAAGAAGGAATTAATTGCAAATTTCATTATTATTTTAATGAAATTTGTAAACCGTTTTAAATCATGCTTATCTAATTGGAACACCCGGAATAATTAAGTTTCTTTCAGAAGTGATCGATTTTATTATTATTCTTTAATTAGAGTAAAGCTTGATTTCCTTTCTTTATTGTGAACAAAGAGCCAGTTTATGTTTTATAATTAAAAAAAGCAGCAAAAAATTAAAGTTCGAATAAACATTGATCATTTAAACAATGATTGAATTTCAAATGCGTAAAGCCAGATAAGTTATAAGCTCAATGCATCATGAAAACAAAACTTGTGCCATATTTTTTTTACGTTGTGTATTGACCGTTTGAAATTCAATAGTTGTGTCACTCATGACTGCTTAGGTTAGTCTGTATTTTTAGTTTTTGTTTTTTTTTTTTGTTTTTTGGATAAGTGCAATGTATTATCTGATAATGAACGTCGTTTTGGAGCTGCATAAATCGAACATCCGTTTCAGTGTCATTTTGGAAGGTGGACGGTCGCAAAGCTGGCCCCCTCACTTATTTCGTTAACGTCCCGAATTCTTCCTCGGCGCCAGGTTTGTGCAACTCGTCCATGTACATTTGAATTTGCAGCATTGAAAATGCTCTGCGTTTAATGTACCATTATAGAGTAAATGAATATACATATATAAATAAATCAACTAGAGGTAATTATTTAGGTGTTAATGTCTTTGTAAGTAGCAATTGTTCGTATCATCGTTTTAGATTAGGAATATTCAATATAAAAAGATCAATATAATGTTTGGGTTTTATTTTTAACTAATTTCCTTTATTTACACATATAATTTTAATTATTTTACATGAATTTAATAATAACTATGTCTTTGTTTTGAAAGAATTAAGTTGTGAAAAGATATACAGGTTGTCCCAACAGTGCGTTCTAGAGCAATATCTGGGAATCTAGTAGAGGTACACAAAAACTTTTAAGACATTTTCGTTTTGAATTTTAGAGGTCTACAACATAGAAACATATTTCCGTCTGTACAGGATGAATTAAAACTTTGGGGTATTAAGTTGGAAGCTTATGCTTGAATTCCTTAATCCTTTAACTAGAATATAGTTAGTACCATTAACAGTGGAATATCTCTTTTTGGTTTCAATTAAAAATAAGGATGCATTCATCAAAATTTTAGGTCGAAACTTTTATTCCAAATGGGATATACCCTACACGTCAAATTTGGATCGCCCATAAATTCTATGTAGAATCCCTACATATGTTTTGCATACAATAACCAATACCTAAATATAACTATTCTGGAGATATTTAACATTTTATGTATCAAAAATCTTTTTCTTAGATCCAAACTTCACATCGTATACAGTATATTTAATTTGAAAAAAAAAAAAATTGCAACCAAAACCACTGTTTTAATTCATCCTGATAGATAAAATTCACATGCTTGAGAATCATTTAAGTTGAGCGTCGTAGTACGTACTTACTTGTTCATAGAATTATACGTATACTACAGTATTATACGGTATAAAACTAATAAATGGACAAAATTATGAAGCATTCTATTTTACCATCAGAGCGAAATTACAATTTCTATGTCATTTTCTAGTTAACTAGTGAGGCTAAACAGCATTCTGTAAATCTAAATGTGGAAAGTTGCAACAGTAGAATGCAAGTGATGTTACTAATTTGAGTTTATGTAAAATTAAGTTATTTATTTGTACATACTATGCATAACAAAGATACTTACAAAATTCGTCGATAAGTACAGTTGCGGAAATAGAAAGCGGGACAAGTCTTATAACGAAATTTCCGATTATTTTGATAGTGTGAAGTTTCCTTGATGACGGTCGTGACCCTTCTAATTCATTTATTACCGTCAGTGAACGTCAAAAATAACTATTGAGTTCTTAAGAATGTATAGTCTTTCTAAGGGAAATGTAAGAGAAAATTTTTTACCAATGAATCAAATGGAATTAGCGAAGCGAAGCGAAGAACTATGTGACACTTTGGATGTGGTGATATGTATATTAGAAATCTTAATTCAATCAATGTCTGGAGATTTATATTCAATAATTCAATCGAAAGGCTGCATGACTGTTATTTTGTTTCATTTTATTTTGCATGACAATAATTGTAAGTAAAATAAAAAATAACTATTACACTAGTATGATTTACTTGTATAAGGAATTGTTATTAATTATAATTTTTAATTATAAGCGGAATGATTAATCATTTTACTGAATATGAAGGTTGATAAATTACCATAGTTACCAAAATTTAGAAGTAAGGTCTAACGAAAGGTTACTGTCCCGCTTTCTATTTCCCCAACTGTACGTGCCGATCGCGATGTGCAGTCGACTGTAAGCTTCCTGCGCCCTTATTGATGCTGTAATAAAAGTAAGGACTTAAAAGAACTTGATTGTCTGGATTAGTTTTAAATTAGTATCTATATATTTACTTATACCCGATTTCTTCACCTCCAGATAAATTTATCTGCCAGATATTAACCTTGGAAACCCAATGGTTTCCATTGTATCAAAATTGTTTTCAACCTTTAAACGGACAAAAATATAAAACCGTATAAAATTTTATTAATGTATAAAACGTAGTATAGAACTTTGCTCTCTAAGGCCCGATTTCTTCACCTACGGATAAATTTATCTGCCAGGTAGTGTCTGCGGTAACTATTATCGATACAATTATCGATAATAGTTACCGCAGACACTACCTGGCAGATAAATTTATCCGTAGGTGAAGAAATCGGGCCTTAGAGAGCAAAGTTCTATACTACGTTTTATACATTAATAAAATTTTATACGGTTTTATATTTTTGTCCGTTTAAAGGTTGAAAACAATTTTGATACAATTTCCATTGGACAAGAAACGACATCAAAAAAAAAAATTTATAATTGAAGTCGACTCTTGTCCGATGAAATATGTGAGAGAAAATAGTTTTTAAACTTTAAAAGGGACACTGAGAAATCGCAAGAACACTACGTTTCGCTATCGCTTTGTAGTTTCGTCAGGAGTGAAAAATGTAAGTAAATAAGTTATCAAGAGAAACGAAACGGTAACATGATTTTAAACTAAAATACGAGTTGTCCGAATAAACATAAAGGTAATAATAACTAAATTAAGGTTTCCTTTTTTTGTTTCTTTTAAATTATATTTTATTAAAAACACAAAAAACAAACACACAAATAGTAAAATATAAACAAAATCGGACATGTATCAAACTAGATTTGCGTGCATTCATATTTAATGAAAACAAAAAAAGTTTTTGCCAGATTGATCGCGATGGGTGCTACATTTCTCAAACGGAGTTTTGTAAAATAAAGTGAATATGAAATTCTTTACGCGGGCAAAACTGTCTAAAGGTTTGAAAGTGCGTTAATATTTAATAAAAACAAAAAAAAAATGTCGGCACTCTATTGAAGCCAGCCTACAGAGACTAGGGTACAAAAGGATAATAACAAAAATGGCAGTTTGTCCTATTAAGTATAAGAAATAAATCCAACAAAGTATATATTTTTGAAAATAGAAAAAATCTCTATTTAATGAGGGCTTTGTCTACTTTAATTTCTATTTAAGAAAATATATCTCGAAAATTTAAGTAAATAGTAAAAAATCAACTACACAACTGAATTATATTCCGAAAGGTGTCCTAATAATGTTCAAGCAGTTTTTTAATATCTCTAGAAGTAAACGAGATATGACCGAAAAACGAAAAGTCGAAAATGACAATTTTTGCCTATAACTTGAAAACAAAAGAAGATAACCAATTTTTGTTTACTCTATTGACTTAATCTCCAAAAAAGAGATCAAGACTTGGCCACTAATTCTTTTCTATTTCTTATAGTTATACGGAGATGCCCATAAAGGACATCGAAATTAATCCACTCTGTACAACGTAAAATACAGTATTAAACAATATTTTATACCTCAATGTTTTATACGGTGTTATACTCGTGTATTATATGTATTAGACAAAACGTACAATGCCCTAACATCCCTGATGCAAGGTTTCGTAAAATTTTCGTGCTCGCAATAATTTAAGGCATAAATATGGAACTCCGTTATAAGGTTAGATAGGGTAAAAATTAGCGCCAACAAACTTTTAAAACGGACGGATTATTTATATGTAAATAATCGTTGCATTTGTAGCGGAGGGTTGGCGTGACTGATTGTTGCTTTGATGACGTGCAACGGAACTAAAGAAAAATAAGGTACATTGCCCGAGAACGCATTATCGGGACATCCTGTATAACCTTTTATAATCAAATATATAAAATAAATAAATAATAAATAAAAAATAATATAATCAGTAACTTTGTTACAGCAATTCCGAGTATGAAGCAGTAAATAATAGAGACATACTTGTTTTTTTTAACGAAAAACGTAAATTCCTCTAAAAAAAACATTATTCCACTCGTTTATCTTGCCATACATTATTATTTAAATTTCTTTTCCGTAGGTATTTACCAAAAATAGAATACTTTTTATTTTAAAACGCTTCATAGGAGGCATTCAACACCTTCGCATGTTTATATGATCCTGGTAGCAGGAGCCGCTAAAGCTAGTAAAACTCGTATCGAAGTGCTCACAATTTTTTCTGCTACCAATTTTTTTCTGCCACCATGAAATTTGCAATTTGGCTTGTCTCAGCTTAACAGAGAAATGAGTCATATTTTACGATAAAGCTGAAACATTCCGTTTGATTTTCATAGCAAAAGATGATAAAAAATTTCAAAATCAGTTGGTATTGTTCAAACTGGCGATACTGATTCCCACCTCATGCTTAGAGGGAATACTTCATCCACGACCCCAAGTCATCTACACTCTACACCTTTGTAAAGCCACCGGTGAAACGTTCAATACTTCCTCGGACTTATGCGATCCTGGTGTAAGTACCGCAAGGCGCAAAAGCCAGTAAAACTCGAGGCGAAACGAGGAAGCGGAGCACAGGCAACGCAAACTCTATCACACTGAGGTCGGTTGAAACTACTTACTCTATATTTAGAAAAATGAAAGTATTATGTTTGGCAATTAATTTTAAGATAGGTCAGTATTGATTAAAATCTTTTAGCTAAATAAGCCTATTAAAATTTATTAACGCCTGAACGGTCCAAGTGATCTTACAATTAACAGATCGTGGATTAGTACCACCACCTCGAGGGCGGTCCTCGAATTAACTCTCGGTGGCGGTCGGGAACCATTTCAGGTACCCTTCAGTGTTGGAGAAAAATTGAAAAAATGAAGAATACACAAAT
This sequence comes from Prosopocoilus inquinatus, assembly GCA_036172665.1. Lineage (NCBI taxonomy): Eukaryota > Metazoa > Arthropoda > Insecta > Coleoptera > Lucanidae > Prosopocoilus > Prosopocoilus inquinatus. The sequence continues at coordinate 25,384,583 of CM069876.1, read as the reverse complement.
ATTTAGTTAAAAAAAAAACTGGAAAAATTTCAAAATTAAAATAGCTATTTAGTAAATCGTTTTGTTTGATTTGATTTTTCTTCTCGATATTAGTATTTGAATCTTCATCAAAGTCGGAATTTCTGAACGAACTTGTTGACTAGACATCTTTACGTTTCACAGTTATTTAATTTGTTTCTTTTTTGTTTTTATTTTACGTGAGGTATTTTTCCAATAATTTATCAAAATGATGGTCATGTTTAGTTCATAGTGTCATTTAAAAAATGACCAATCATTGTGACGTGACCGTAATTTTTATTATGACCATTGTCATGACCGCATCATTTAAGGAACTTACGTCACTAATTATGGTTGCGTTAAGTCAACGGCAATTCTGACCAAAGTGTTCGAACTTTACTAACCGCTCACTTAACGGCTAGATAGGTACTGTAATTATAAATTATGACAGAAGAGGGCGGGAATGGAACAAGTTTAGAAAGGGCCTCTAAAGTTTTGAAATTACGATCAAATATGTTTGCGGATATGCTCGTCAGAAACTAGCGCATAGACGGTAAAACATGATTGTAGGGATATTCGTCAGAAAGGAGTGCATAGACGGTTACACATGACCGTGGAAATATTGTCAAAAAGGCGAGCATAGATAGTGAAACATGTTTGCGGGTAGTCAGAATGGAGTGAAAGGCGGTCAAACATGATCGTGGGGATTCTCGTTAGAAAGGAAAGCACAAACTGTCAGACATGATTGTTAGCAACGGTCAACAGAAGCGTCCCAAAAATCACGTCTGACTGTGTGCTACTCGTCAGAAAGGAGCACGTAGACAGTCAGACACAATTGTGGGGATGCAAGGAGCGCATAGACGGTTAAACGTGATCTTGGTGATGTTCGTCAGAAAGGAGCGCGTAGACGGTTAGACATGATCGTAGGAATATTCATCAGAAAGGAGAGCATAGACGGTCAAATATGTTTGCGGGTATGCGCGTCAGAAAAAAGTGCAAATACGGTCAAGCATGATTGTGGGGATTCTCGTTAGAAAGGAAAGCATAGACTGTCAGACATGATTCTTGGGAATGCTCGACAGAAGCATCCCCACAATCATGTCTGAATGTATGTGCGAAAGGAGCGCGCGGACAGTCAGACACGATTTTGGGGATCCTCGTCAGTAAGGACCGCATAGACGGTTAAACATGATCGTGGTGATGTTCATCAGAAAGGAGCGCATAGATGGTCAAGACATGATTGTGGGAATATTCGTCAGAAAGGAGAGCATAGACGGTGAAACATGTTTGCGGATATGTTCGGCAAAATGGACTGCATAGACGGTCAAACAATTGTGGGGATTCTCGTTAGAAAGGAAAGCAACTGTCAGACATGATTGTTCGGAATGCTCGACAGAAGCCTCCCCACAATCATTCTGACTGTCTGTGCGCTGCTCGTCATAAAGGAGCGCATAGACAGTCAAACACAGTTGTGGGGATGATTGTTAGAAAGGAGGGCATAGGTCAGACATGATTGTGGGAGTATTCGTCAGAAAGGAGAGCACAGACGGTCATATATTTTTGCGGGTTATGTTAGCAAGGGGCGCATAGACAGTCAAATATGACTGTGGGGATTCTCGTTAGAAAGGAAAGCACAGTCAGACGTGATTGTTGGGAATGCTCGACAGAAGCGTTCCCACAATCATGTTTGAATGTCTGTGCGCTGCTTGTCAGAAAGGAGTTCATAGACAGGGGACAGGACATAGTCCTTTCTAACAAGCAGCGCACAGACAGTCAAACCCGATTATGGGGATGTTCGTCAGAAAGGAGCGCATAGACAGTCAGACATGATTGTGACATATCAGAAAGGAGAACATAGACGGTCAGACATGATTGTGACATGTCAGAAAGGAGAGCATAGACGGTCAAATATGTTTGCGATAATGCTGAAAGGAGCGCATAGACGGTCAAACATGTTTGTGTGGATATAGATGAGAAAGAAGGGCACCGACGGTCGAGCATGGTTGTGAGGATATTGGTCGTAAAGAAGTTTATAGACGGAAAATTTTGACATTATAATGAAAATGGTCCGAGTAAGAACCTTATCTGATCATACTCTATGAAGGTGGTTTTCTTTCCGTTCTTACGGTAGTGCGATTTTTGGCAGCATTTCTTCGAATTGAGTTAATAGTGAAAAAGGATCATCAACTTAATGAAAATCTTTCTGCAATTGACTATTATTTTTCAATTTTTTTTCTCAAAAACGGTTCTAGTGTTTCAATTAGAGAATTGAAGCATTCGATTCATCTACCATCTTGTCAAGCTGTATAAGAGTGATTTTTTTTTCGCGGAAATCTAGTTTTCGTGGAACCCTGAAATTTTGATAGCTTACTACATTTTCGGGTAAAAAATATTTTTTTCCTACATCTTTCAATAGTGGCAAAGATATATTTCTTTCGGGATAATAAATTATCTTCATGTGAATAGTTAGTCTTTGGGAAGAACGTAACTACTGAAAAAAAAGGAAATAAATATTTTATAACCTAAAATGACTTTCGTTTACACATGACTTTATTTAGTGGAAATACATAACATTAAATATTGTAAAACTTATTTTTAACAAAACCCAAAATGTAAAGCGTATCCAGTATCAAATTAATCAGAAAATTGAGTAAAAATCACATTTTTAGTTAAAAGTGTAATTGGTAACTCCGGTGCGAGATGTCGCCACTTGAGCTGTAGTTGGTAACATTAAAAATAAATTACCGGTAATTTAACAACACTAGTCTTATTAACACAAATACCATTCACCATATAACATTTATTCTAATGAAATACCAATTTATTTCACTGAACAAAAAATGTGAAAGATACAGATTTCTTCGATGCAAAGATTTCTTTTTCTCAGTGTAAAATTGAGAAAAATTTCACCTGCGTAGAGCTCGACAAGGCTCATTCAAAGTTGCTGTGTAGCTCACCCCTTTTCTGGGATATCGACCCCTAAAATATCGTCGCAGATAATCATTATTTTTTTAGTGGAAAACTGGGAAAAGTAACAATTCGCCTCCGCTAATTGAATAATTGTTATTTATAGAGCGAAACGGCTGATTTTTGATTTATAAAACAGTTAAAATAACAAATGAATATTCAGTATTCGTAGTACAGTCGCGATCAATCGAATCGAGACCGATTTACTATCAGCGTTAACACAGTTAGCTTACACCGGTCTCGATTAGGGTATCACTACTGTACAACCATCTTTGTGCGAGTCACTACTCGTTATGTATAATGTGTCTAATAGTTTATCCTTGATAACATACTCCTGTCACAGTATAGACATCAATAAGTAGGGACAGCTTCTGTCGGCACCTTTGAAGTTCATACTACAATTTTCCCAACCTATGTTGACGGGCAGTCATTCTAATGCTACCACATGTCGGTACTTGAGAAACTTATTTATTTCGTAAGATATACTTCTTATTTTAAAAAATAAAAGCATGTTTTATTAGAAAAATTACAAGTGAGCTCAAAATAGTCGAAACATTATGAAATTCGATAAGATAATCTAATGGTTACTTATCCACCAAAACAGCTGATCGGTAATTGACGGCCATATTAAATGTGTGCCGGAATTCTGGCGGAACGTTCGTTTTTTTGGCCATGTTCAAGTGATCACCGAGCCTGAATGCAGACTCAGCATATTGAAAGTTAACAACTCGTGTTCTTAAAGGGTTAATGTGAGAATACTAGCTGCTGATGCTTGGCACTCCAAAAGCATGTCTGTTCAATAGCTATGTTGAATTAGTAACTCAGCTCCTGTGGTTACCTGAACGAGGCCATCAACCAATGACCATTGCGCCACGCTCGGCCGCTCATTTCACACATGCGCACTCAGAAACGGTAAGAGCGAAAACCCCAAGCTGTCCCTACTGATTGATGTGTATACTGTGTTCCTGTAACATACAGCGCAAAATTACAATGTTATAGAAATCTGTTATAAAACAAATAATATAAGATTACTATTCACGCAAAGATGGCAGCACTACTAATTTCTTATGTTCCTTACTCGTTTCTTCCAAGGTTGGTGAAACTGATATTGCATCTTGCAGATTGCCTTGTTTTCATTTAAATTAGGGAGAACGATACCCGATAACTTTGCTACCCGGGTACCCGTTACTGATATTTGGGTAGTTACCCGTTACCCGATAAATTCCCGATACCCGGTAACTACTTGGATATCCATTTAAATAACAGGGTACCCAGTTATTCGTCGTCATCCCTAATTTAAATATGTATCCGTCACAGTCAAGTAAATAGAGTGAGTTTTAATCTGTTTCCTGAAGCTTAATCTAATTCACTAAAAATGGAATCAATTCTGTGATCCTATTCGTCATATAATGCAAAAACCTGATTAATATGCTCAATGGAATTTTTCATGTGCGTGACGTAACAAGCTACGTACTCAAATCCTCCTCTGGATCAAGACAACCTTCACCCCAATGATTCTAATAGCGATCAATAGAAAAAACAGCTACACCCTACGATCGCTTTTTGACCTAACATTGCATAAGGGTTGACAAATTGAAGCTTTATCAATCCTTATGCAATGTTAGGTCAAAAAGCGATTGTAGTGTGTGCCTGTTTTATTTATTCATCACTATTACACCGCAATTGCGAATAAATCGGTCAAGTCGTTTTTGGTTTGCAGTGGAAATCTCGAGCTATATTTCTGCTGATGAAGCCCCAAATAGGGTCTGTACAGCAGATTTGGAACAAATTTTCTTAAAGCTTCCAACAGCGTTTTTTAATGGTGCATAATGTATCCATCTCTTATTACATGGGGTTAAAATGAGATAAAAATATACTTGGCATGCACAAATACAGCCATTGGAGAGCGCTGTAATACACAGTCCAGCTCTACTAACCTTGACATCTTCATATAGGTAGAAAATATTAATTTCGTTATTATTTTAACTGCTTTATAAATCAAAACCGTGTCTTTTCGCTCGATAAATAATTATTCGACTGACGCGAGCGGTTTTTACTTTTTCTGTTTTCCATTGGGAAAATACTAGCTTAGTAAACAGGGGTTGCAAAGCAACCCTGGGACGTTAAGAAATAAATCGTGATAAAAGTACTTTTCATCAATTGCATAATTTGTTAACATAACATTTGCAGCCGCATACTTAATATTCCAATTTATTAAGAAAAATATAATTTAACCCAATACGAATTTCTATAACTTTTAGCCCGTTAAAAAGAGGTAACAGTAACATGTCAAGGTATCAAATGACACTTTTTAACCTGTTTTTGTTACCTTTAAAATATCGTCTATGTGAATAGCTTTGACAAATTTAATAGTTCTTTTTGAATATACTTATAGCAGATTATAGGAATGGTAAATCGAAATTTATTTCATTCTCATTTTAGGTACGAGCCTTTACATTGAGGGTTCTTTCTTGCTTATCAGTAGATAAGCAAGAAAGAACCATCTTCAGTAGAAGATGGCAGCCTAGCTGCCGAAATACGTATTTAGTATTAAAAAACTTCTTGTGTTTAGCAGATTTAATCCAATTTTTATTGTACTGCAAACCACAGTCTCCAATACATTTGAATTCTGCATCGAAGTTTTCTTTTGATAACGGTAGGTTAATTACTCTATGTATCATTGAGTTGAATGCTGAAAGTTTTTATTCAAATGGATGAAGAGAGTCCTTAGGGATCACTGCGTCTATGTGTGTCGGTTTCCGGAAAATGTTAAAAGTTAATCTATTATTTTAGTTCATGATTGTTAAATCTAGGAAATTTAATTTGTTTTCAGTTTGAAAATGACATTTAATGTTGAACTGCAGTAACTCTGTTGTAAGAAATAAGTGGTAAAACAAAATAATAGACTGTGTATTTTAATTTCTTATTTAATAAGTTTTATTAACATTCTCTTTACCAACGCGCATAATGATGTCAGCATCCCTTTTATTGATTATTGCTGTTTTAGTTGCCATTTTTAATAAATTTGCAAACAAATTGTAGAAGTAAAAAATTTATGATTTAGTTCATGCCCACATTATACGTCATAAATAGAATGGCGCGTTTTGTAATTTGTTTTTATTTTAAGAAGATATTGAAGTAAACCTCAAGTTTCATCAAGGAAAAATGTTTTTAGAATCTCATATATACGGGGTGTTGGAAAAAAGGCAAATAATGGCTTAGTAATAGTACCCCGCCTTTCTCTCCTAAAGAGCAAAACTTCGAATTAAAATTCCTTATATTGTTCTGTTATAAAAGTATAACTATTTTTTATATATAAAAGTGCTAATCTATAAAAAAAGTTATCCGTATTCAATTAATATCTTTTATTGATGATCTTTGAAAGAATATGAATATTTGTCCAAAACAAAAATTATGTTACAGGTTAAAAATTATTTCAGTGAAAAAGAATTTGATTTATTTTATAATTATTTATTATCGGTTTTCTTTGATTATTATAATTAAAATTATCAGAATTATCGTTTTCGCTCCTTTTTGTTTAATTTTTATTTAAATTACGTAAATGTGATACCTAAGAACTTTTATATTTGATCGAAGTTATGGATTTTTGGCACGAAAAAGAGCATTTTGTTCCACTGCGCGGTGCCAAGGTACTACAGGCGTCTGCCTTACAGTCTTTGAAGTCAAGAAATTAAATTTTTGTTAGACAAACAGAAATGGGCCTTCAACCTTTAAACATTCAACATTTAAAAATCATGTCGTTGATACTTGTTTACAAGTTCTGTCTGGAAATGCTCTTACTGCTTATTGAAAATACTATAAACAGGAGACCACTTCTGAAGTGTTTACTAATGCCAGTTTAATGCTTTACACTTCAGACAATGACAGGATGGACCAATAGTGGGTATTCGGTAAATAGCGCCTACATTAATGGAGATTTTTAAAATCCGTTTTCGCTATTATTTACCTATGGTACTCATGTATGTAACACCCCGTATTTTTTTATACCATAAGAATCAGAATTAAATGTTCTTTCGAACTATATTAGCGTTCCCTACACCCATCTTTTACCTTTCTCTTTCTATTCATGATTTTCTCTTTGACACATCAATTTTTTCACTTTTCAGTATTATTCCTAAATAGTGCGCTATGAAAATTTAACAAACTGAGGCTTTTTTAAATTAATTTCTGACTGTAATTTCAATTTCATTTTAAAAACCAACAAATAATATTTAAATACACATCTATCATCTGAACTTTTTGTTTACTTATGCCGCATGTATTAGAATTCTTGGTATGACTATTTACACATTTACAAGGAGAAATTTACACTTACAATACAATATTTTATGAAAACTAATAAATAAGTCGGAATATTGAAAATAATACACAAATTGTTGGTTATAATAAGCTCTAAGTTGTTCTCGGTTATTATTTATTAGTAATAACTTTCTATTGTATCTAAGCAATAACGCATTTTCCTCGATACAACAACTTTTTCTATTAACTTCTTGAATTGTCGATTTTTTTATCATCAAATACATTTAATATGTCTGTGTTTGATTATTCATTTTTTGGTTCTTCGTAGCGATTCAATTGTTTTTTTTTAATTCCTACTAGACGGATGATCTCAAAAATTATAATTTCTTTAGTTTTCATAGCCCACTATTTAAAAATAATACCGAAAAATGAAAAAAAGTTACGTGTTAAAAAGAAATCATCGATAACGAATGAGCTATAAGAGATAGGTATAGGAAATGCACGACGAAAGGACTTTTAATCCTGAGTCACATGGTATAAAAATATACTAGGCGTTCCATTTAAAAAACATGTAAACAACCAAGTGCAAAGCTGGACATGGTCTGAAAGAATGTTACTCTATCCTACCACAGGCCAAAAATTGGCATTTATTGCACAATTGGCTTTTATTGCACAAAGATGGTAGTATCATAACAAGGTTCTACAACTCTGAGCTTTTTTTAAAAAATGGAAATACCTCGGAAACGGTTAATTTTCGTTGTGTCACATGTTGCACAAAATATTTTTAGAACTTTATGAAGATTTCAAAAATGCATTAAAAATGGGGTACTCCATTTAAAATAAGAAAGTTGGCAGCAACTTCCAGTATAAGCGGAAGTCTCCGAAATTTAAAAATATTATATTTTGATAGATCCATATCGTTAACTTATAACTACAAAATATGAAACAGAAATTCAAAGGAGAAGTCCGTAAACTTTTAATGAAATTGTTGTCTGTATCTAACTGTATGAAAATTTTAAGAGTACATTATTTTTTCAAAATTAGATAAAATTGCTTTTATTTTCGACATCGTATTATCGAAACATTTCTGCTATTAAATAGTTGCTTCTTTTGGTCCTGCTACGTATTTTAGGTGATTTATTTTCCTCCGTTTCTATTATTATTTCTCATCACTTTTATAATTTTCTTTGACATATGTGACTATTAATTTAGTAGCAAAAAAAGAAGGATGAGACCGAAAATCACAAAAGGTTCTATACATCGTACAAAAACGCTTGCATCTTTTATATTTTTCTTTTAATTATACAATTCATTCATTAATAAAAAATAATAATAAAAATAGTCTGTTTTTATTAAAATTACATTGACATAAAATTTCCATCTTAAAAATCATATAATAAAATTTTCATTGGCAAGGATATTCGACACAACCAGATATAATTGACCATTTTTAATGAGGACCTTAATTATTATCTTTTAATTTTAGTGCCAATATTACATCGTCCAACCAGTAGTATGCCTGGTTGAGATCACCTTCGCATAAATAGGGCACTCTGCTCCACGAAACCAACTCAAAACCAGCTGGAATCAATACATTAGAAATCATAGAGGTTACTTCCTCTTCAAATGAGGATCCTGTAATGGACAGAAATTCTTTTGGTTGATGATCTTTAGAACCTGGAAGGAGAAAAAAGTGCTAAAATATCTATCAGCTTTAGAAAATTTAATAAAATGATAAGCATTGTATTTTTTGTATGTGAAAATATTATGAATAGGTAAAACAGCGACATCCTACAATCGCTTTTTGACCTGACATTGCAGTAGGATAGACAAATTGAAGCGGGTTTGCTACATAATAAGTTACCCCATGCAAGGCGGCCATGCTTGCTGTCAAAGCATAACGAAAGTAATATGAATATAAAAAAGCTCTGTAAATTCTTTGCAAAAACTTAGGTGTTAAAAATCTTAAAAAACAATACAAAATACAAAAATATCAAATACTCACCTGTTTCTACGTACGGAGAAAAAGGAAGGACAACAGCAAGGAGCAGCATACCATCGGGTTTTAAAGCTGAATGAATCTGACTTAAGAGTTCCATGGGTTTGTCACAACGGTCCAGCAGATTTAAACATGATATGGTGTCAAATTTTCGATCTTCATGCCAAGAATCAATTGGTAGTAATCTGATAATTCACATATGAAAAAAGTGTTAAAATATTGCAGACATTTCATAAAGTTTACACACATAAAAATTAAACTAGAAAAATTCTTATTATAATTAAAAAATAATCATAGAATATATTATCTGATTAATAGCAGATTTAGAGGCAGATTTTGTAACTTATTAATAGGCTGTTCAAATTTAGAGGCGCTTTGAATGTAAAATACCGTTTTATGATTGGTTGTTTCCACAGCAACAATATATAACAGCTATTTAAATTTAATGCTTTTGATATGCAGTCTAAAGTTGCTTCCCCCTCCCTTCCGCATTAACTTTGGAATCAAATAATATAGAAAGTTTAGACAAAATGAAATAAAAATCTACAAAAAAATACTTTATATTATATTGTATTAAAATGTTACAAATTTAAAAACAAATGCTAGAAACTGAAAACTGATAAGTTATTAGTGATAACGTCATCGAATATAGAATTAAAATTCCTTTAAAATGATATGTCATTTAAGTAACCATGCTATTTAAAATCAATTCATAGTGCGCGCAGCGCCACTTTTTAATCAATTTAGTTTTCTGTTTGAAGCGATAGATTTTCATTTGTTTTAATATTCATAAGCCTACTAGAAATATCCTGCATTTAATTGAACAATTTTTTTGTCATTAATTCAAAAATAAATGAAGATTATTAAAACTGACAGCGTCATTGAATGTACCATTAAAGTTCTTTGAAAATTAGTGCGTGCAGCGCCACCTACCTACCTACCTTATTTGGTTCCAAAAATTAATAGAGGGGAAGGAACCTTAGACTAGCACTGTACAGGCTGGACCAATGATGCGTATTTCTTCTGTGAGACCTATGGGAAAAAAATTAGGAAAAACCGATAAGGAATTTTATACTAGACAGCACAAGGCATATTTGAAATATATTTTGAACTATACAGAGTGATCAAAAAACTGGCGGTTTGTGGAAACTAATTTTTTTAATGGAACACCTTATACATTTTTAGCTATTTGAATGAGCCTCAGTGAGCTAATTACAACGGTATAAATATATACAGTTCCTTGGGAATCCGCTACAATAGCTAACTCCCTTATATGTATTTTTACGAAGTAACTTAAATTAGAAAAGTTTTAAGACTTCTCCTCCTCGTTTTTATGGTACTTTCGGAAAAACAAATGACAATCAGGTTTTCGAGATTTTCAATTGTTTTCAACTTTTTTTAATGGAATGTTAGGTTTTTTATCATCGCATCGCGTTCAGGATGTCAAATTAATTATGTCTCTAAAATATAATCTCCCAAAGCCTACTATTTTATAAATGATTTAGTAACAAAATCTCGGTGTTCACGGAAAATGGCTACAATAGCTAACTTTTTTATTTGAAGTTTCACGATGTAACTTAAATTAGAAAAGTTTCAGGATCTTCCATGCTCGATTTTATGGTACCTTTGGAAAAACAAATGACTATCAGGTTTTTGAGATTTTCAATTGTTTTCAACTTTTTTTAATGGAACTTTACGTTTTTTATCATGAAATCGCATTCAGGATGTCAAATTAAATATGTCTGTGAAATAATATCTCTCAAAACAGAATATTTCATAAATAATTCAGTCTTGATATTCGCGGGAAGAAGTGTATCGTTACTATAGTCTTTTTATTCACGAGTACGATATGGTGCGCGTTGAAACAAGAGAATAAAGGAAGTGTATTCAAACTGTCAGACCTTTGTGAATTGTCATGATTCAAAATTTGTTTAAATTTAGTTCAAACTAAAAACCCTTGGGTCCAAATATTGAAAGCGCGTCATGTTAAAATGTCTAATACCATTATTTACCGAATAATTTATAAAATAGTAGACTTAAGAGGGGAATATTTTAGAGAAATACTTAATTTGACATCCTGAACACGATACGCTAATAAAAAATATAATATTTCATTTAAAAAAGTTGAAAACAACTGAAAATCTCGAAAATCTGACAGTTATTTGTTTCTCCGAGGGTACCATAAAATCGAGCAGGGAAGGTCCTGAAACTTTCCTGATTTAATCTACTTCGTAAAATTTATTATTTATAAAAAAAAGTTAGCTATTGTAGCCATTTCCCAAGAACACCAAGATTTTGTTACTAAATCATTTATAAAATAGTAGGCTTTGGGAGATGATATTTTAGAGACATAATTAATTTGACATCCTGAACGCGATGTGATGATAAAAAACCTAATATTCCATTTAAAAAAGCTGAAAACAATTGAAAATCTCGAAAACCTGATTGTCATTTGTTTTTTTGAAAATACCATAAAACCGAAGAGGAAAGGTCCTAAAACTTTTCTAATTTAAGTTACTTCATAAACATACAAATAAGAAAATTAGCTATTGTATTTGCTTCCCATGAACACCCTGTATTGAATTCATTAAACTACTTTCGTAAAATAATTTTTTTTCAAAGGAAAATTGAAAAAATTCAGTCAGTTTGAATTTCTGATTACTGAGATAACACAGACGAATGAAAATCTAACATGATATTTTTAGGACATTGGCCTTTATGAAAATGTGAACAAAATTAAGATATCTTTTTACATTATACCGGGCGATCGATACTTATGAAACATTCGGTATCTCATATTTTTTAAATGAAACGGCCTACTTTTTATTTCGGAAATCGATAGCACTTAAATGTAGCTCTCTACCGATAAAAGATGGGGATCTTACTTATTTTAAGAGATACGAGGTCGGTCAACTTAATTTAAATTATTCCTTTTAGTTTTCAAGGTATTGAGAAAAAACTAAAATTTTTCATTTTCTTTTTTATTTTTTAAATCGAAAACCGATAAAGCTAGACATTTATAACTTACACATTATTAAGGCACTTTTCTAAGGAGAATCTAAATGTTATTACATTTACCCGAGCTGTCAAAATTGTAGAGACACGACTGTCAACGTTTTTTTTTTATGGGCGCCATATTGGATTTTGTTATATCTAAATACAGATTTTTGTCTCCGGTTCCAGCAATGTATCACACATTACGGTTAATTTGACTTTTTGACCAAAATTTCTATTTTTTGATTTTTACGAACAGTGGAAACAAAGATTTTGACACTCTTCGGATTTAACAAGACAAACTGCAGTTCATCTTACATACCACACCAGGTGGAGAATTCTGAAAGAAAAATAAGAATCGTCATTGGAAAATCCATATCCATAACCCCACAAAAAGTAACTTAAACTTTTTGTATTATAAAATTGAGTTTCATTGTACCTACCCATCAGAAAATAGTCTGTGGGAGATAAATCTGGTCCTCTGCTGACCAGCCGATGTCTCCGTTACTTTTTTTTTGAAATCAACTGTTTATAAATGTATTTCATAAGAAACGTTTTTTTTACAAAAATTTAGGTATCCGTTTTCAGGCAATGAATATTTTTATATTGGCTGTGTTGCTTGAACAGCTATTCATCATTGCTGACTTTGTATTCGGCTCGTCGGCGTCGGATCATATCACAATTTGAAGGAAATTACTTTCCTTCTAACTAGCTTCTTATAAATGTACAAAATTTGATTCGTGTCATTCATTATCGCCGGGCCATTTTTCATTTCAGCTCCACTTTCTTTTCATTCTTCATACCACTTAATGTGGTAGCTTTGAATGAATTTGGTTTGTTGACTAGAAGGATTATGCACTGAAAGCAGGAGTTGTTTACAATTAAAATATTATGACTTTCGAGGTTTTAGAATTTCTTCCGCGTTTTCAATTGATCTAGCTAGCGCCATGTAAGCGTCAGCATCTTGAATGTTTCCACAGCGCTCTTTGTAAAAATTAAAAAATTGAAATTTCGATCAAAAAGTCGAATCAACCATAATGGGTGATACATTGTTAGAATCGGAGAAAAATCTTTATTTAGAAATATGAAAATCAAATATGGCGCCCGTAGGAAAAAAAAAGTTGACAGCCTTATCTCTACTATTTTGACAGCTTGGATAAATGTAATGAAAGATTTAGATTCTCCGTAAAAAATGCCTTAATAATGTGTAAGTTATAAATGTCTAGCTTTATCGGCTTTCGATTTAAAAAATAAAAACGAAAATGAAAAATTTTAGTTTTTTCTCAGCATCTTCAAAACGAAAAGGAATAATTTAAATTGCTTTCCAGATTATTAATTAGCATGAAAATACGCAACTTTGGCCTAATTTAACAGACCTCGAATCTCTTAAGATAAGTGAGATCCCCTTGCTTGGGCTCGAAAAATGGACAGCCTGTATACTTTTATTTTTAACAATTTTGTCGCTAGAAATTTTGTTTTTACAAGTATTTTAATGGTGCTACTTTCCTACCTGAATTCGATCATTCGAAGTTGATTTTTCGATCATTTGATTCTACTTTCGAAGATCTCTAATTTGAATACCTCCACGATAGGATTTATTTTAACAAAAATAATTTAAAAGTCGACCATTGAATTACTTGTAAAAAGAAATTTTCTAGTGCCAAATTATTAAAAATAAAGGTATATAATATCGGCAGAAACTTCCATTTAAGTGCTATCCATTTTTGAAATAAAAAGTAGGCTGTTACGTTTAAAAAATATGAGATACGGAATGTTTTGTATGTATCGATCGCTCGGTATAATGCAAAAAGATATGTTAATTTTGTTCACATTTTCATAAAGGCCAAAGTTCTAAAAATATCGTGTTAGATTTTCGTTCGTCTGTGTTATCTCAGGAATTAGAAATTCAAACTGACTGAATTTTTGAAAAATATTTCTTTGAAAAAAATTTATTTTACGAAAGTAGTTTAATAAAATCAATATATTTATACTGTTGTAATGAGCTCACTGAGGCGCATCCAAATATCTAAAAATATACAAGGTGTACCATTAAAAAAAATACTGTATAGTTCAAAAGAATTTTGCAATATGCCGCATCTTGTCTAGTATAAAATTCTTCATCGATTTTTTTCCTGTAGGCCTCACTGAAGAAATACGCATCGTTGGGCCACCCTGTATAACAGGGACCATAATGTTTCTATTTCACTTGAGCAGACATAAAATCTGATTACATAAAAAATTCAAAATTAGTCAGAGAATTGTAAATATTTTTTTTATAAAAAAAAATTATAGGAACGTACCACATATTGTTTTTTAGGAAGCAAACCAATTGCTACAGGTTTGCCTCCACAATATGATAACTGCGTGATACCGCTAGTTTAACCTATTTACAACTTAAATTATTATTATCACTTAAATATCTAAGTAAATTATATCACACTATCAATACCAATATATTTTCATAAGAATTTGATAAACACATAAATTTTTCCACGTCATAAAACCATATTTAATAAAATTTTGATCCAAATATTGACAGTGGGATATCGGCTTAAGCATTTATTTGACAAACACACATTCTTAAACTTTTTGTCAAATAGCAAATTTTATTTGAAGAAAAACATTTCGCCTACCAGATTAGTTCAGAGGATTTCAAAGATATCCGGATTTTTTCGTGGACAAGCTTTATTACGATTTTCTTTCCTCTTCAAAGTGCGTGTTTCATATCTAATAAAATTACGCTTGGGCAATCAATAGTGATGAATAGATGAAATATTTCGAAAGGGTTACGATAAACGCTTGAAACTTAACAATAACAAAATAACCAGTAATTAACCTGAATAAAATTTGAAATACGAAAATATTAAAAGCTACTACATATCAAGAGCAAGAAAAACTCAAGAAAGTAAAACATAGCACCAGTATTATATTTCTAAGATACATTTGATTTTGGTGTTATTACTCTCACGGTATATAAAAGTGTTTGCATAAGAACTTTGCGGGTTTTCACGGTTGAAGCTTTTGATGTTCACTAACATTTATAGTTAGTTGAAAATATTTGACTCATTTCATTTAAATCTTGGCAACCATATTAATAATTATTCATATTAGTGAATGATACGTATCGATACTTTCCAGTATCGATACTTTACGGTCCGATATCTGATATTTTGTAATCGATACTTTGACTTCCGATATATCGGTGCATCGAACCAATTAAATGAAGTATCGAATGTACTGTGTCGAATAACAAATTACTATTTAACTAAGCCAAAATTTGTAATTTAATTTATTTTGTACAGGCAATACATAATTATTCAAACATAACCTCACTTCCAACCATTCTTTTGGATTAAAAAAATCTTATATCGATATTACGAATATCGTTACTTTATAGAGTGTCAATACTATGAATCGATACATTTAAGAACGATACGTAGCGATTCCTAGTATCGATACTTTATAAAATATCGTCCAACAATAAACTATATTTAAAATTGCCTTAGGGCAAAAGTAAACAGGCTTTATATTTAAAAAGGAATGAGACAGGTCATCGCAGTGAATGTTCGTTGGTGGATTCAATAACACTTGTCTCTTAGTTTTTAAGAAAATTTATACAAAAATTATTACCATATCATACGGGTCTTAGAATAAGAAATCTGATTATCTAAAGCTGGATTTACTGCTGTTTTTGATACACAAATTTGAGAGTGATTAATTGTTTTGCTTCTTTGTTGATTATGTTATAAATCAAAATGTTAGACTGAACAAAATTTAATGCAATAAATTATAAGAAAATCACTGGTAACAAATTCTTATACTAAAAAGGAAACCATAATCTTTTACATTTATGTGGATTTTACGTAGTCAATGTTAAAGATGTTTTCGCGCGAAAAGCTAGGCTTTTAATTGTAATTACTGTAGTAATGGACGAAAAACAATTATTTCACACAATAACAGCGCACCATCCCAGCGAATATCTTGTTTATGAGTTTCGAGGCGATAAAGTGCAACAGATAAATAATGTTATTTTGTTATATAAATTGTAATCCGTGATAATGTTTAATTGCTTCTTTGGGCCGCATGTAATACAGAGATTGGCTGTTATCGGCAGTATCTCAAGTAATTAAAGTCATTTAATGTCAGATTGTTAATTGAGTTCTTCGCCGCAGTAAAACTTAACTCATAAAACTAAGTGCAGGGTTAATTAAGACGCGTTACTTAGTGGATTGGCTCGGAATCTTAGCAGATTCTCTAGTGTGCAATTAAATTTTATGACTCTAACGACTTCACTTGCTTAATTATTTGAATTGATAACACCTACCAGAAACTCGACTCGTTAATTTGATATGAATATTCATGACTTATTAATTCAGGACTGAGCTAAATTTAACAAAGTCCGGATTACATTCTTTCAAATTTTATTTGCTCATTAAGATATAAAGCGGTTGTACACAGGACTATCAATAACGGTGGAATCAGTATGCAAAGATAGTGGAACGTTGAAAACATATTCCTAAACAATCTTAATTGATTAAAATCAACTACATTCCATTTTAAGAAATTTCATGATATAAATACTGAAGGATAACGTTTTGTATCTCATTGAGCTTTGCTTTGATTTTTACAGCCTAAATAATATTTCAATCGATTTTTAAACAATTCTTAAACCAAACTGTATTCTAATGTTACGGGACTTGGTACATGTTACTGGAACCGAGGAGTAGGAGCGGGCGGTCGCGCCTTCGCGTCCTACGTTGATTTGAATTACAGTCCTAATACATTTAAATCAACGCAGGACGCGAAGGCGCGACCGCCCTCTCCTACTCCTCCCTTCCACCGGTACATGTGCCAAATCCCGTTCTGTAGTTATAACAGATTAATAACGTGATAATAGAGTTTAATAACACCATATAACTAAAGTGTGTGATTTTTTAGTAACATGTTTCATATTCGTATTTTGTCGATCTGTATTATTTTTTGTTTTAATTCACAGTCAAGGAATTTGAATTGATAGGCAATCAATATTTTCTTGATTGAGTGTAAACGACATATTTTCTTGGTTAATTTGAAAAGCAGAATGTTTACTAGTGTATGATCTAAAATCAATTAAAGGATACTTACTCAAATCCTCTATTCTTAAGTAACGTCTGCATAGTTTTCGAAACTTCAGTAACATAAACAGTCTTGTAAATCGATGCCATGCGAGTTGTTACTTCACCGTCTCCGGCTCCGAGGTCTAGTAAAGATTCCTTGAATGTAGTAATGTTGTATCCCAGTATTGTCAAAAATTGGTTAAAAGATAACACGAACATGGATCCTCGTTGTAACCACCTAAAACAACAGCGTCTATCTAAAAAGTGAAAGAATTCAAGGTTAATAAAATAAGTAGGAACAGAAAAGTGTGTGTACTGATTACTGGATATAAGGAAAATGTCATAACAAAGGAAAACGTGTTTTCGACAGAAGTGAACTGAAAAAATTAAATTCAAAAGCAAACGCAGTAAGTATTGAAGCTTATGTACAGGATGACTACGCGAGAATTCCCGGCCCTTTAAACTGTATTACTTTTGAATTTAGAAGGAAATGTTTATCATAAAAAACTGATATATATAGCAAGTTTCGCTAACTATGGCCGTTTTCGATTAAAATGGCCGCTGGGGCTTCAACTTCCGGTGCAGTATGCATCTTAGCGACACCTCAATACACTTACTCGATTATAATAACGGAAGATGTTACAGATATTTTTAAATGTTTAGGTAATTTGTGCGAAAACAATCTTGCAAATATGCGTTGTTCTTGTTAATAGTTTCTGCGTTTGAGAAAAAAATAAGCACTCAAGAAATAAACAATCACTATTAAAAATTAAAAATTTCTTCGTATAAAATGTAAATAATGACATTACATACGAATATCTCGACAACTATTCATTTAATTTATATATCACACTAGAATTTATGCAATTTCAATCTATATCTCAGTTACGCGATTTTTACGATTTTTTTTTATGTAAACACAAGCAAAAACTTGGAACTCCCATGCATAAGTTTTGTATTAAACATTTCTTTCTAAGTTCAAAAACAAGAAAAGTTAGACTAGGGTGGGCATCCTCGCGCAGCCATCCTGTACATAATTTTCCGTAATAAAAATAAAATAAAAATTACTTACAAAAAGGTGAAGATGGTTATTTTCGAGAATATCTTAATCATAATACAAGCGCATTTTTAATTTTGCAAATTGTGATAATTTTTAATTGAAGAAGAAATAAAAGCCAGTGTGCTAACTTTCTGATGTCTTTATCAATTTGTTTCCTTTTTTTAATTATAGGACGAACGCGTAATGAATCAGCATTTGCTACTAAAAGAATTGTAGTAAGACAACCGTCTGTACTGAAGGTGATATTTTCTTAAGTTAATTTTCAAATTAAGTTAATGTAAGAGACTGAAAAATACATTCGTTAATTACATTTTTATTGAATAAGCTTATTTTTTATAGTTAGACTTTACTTTTTTGAATTCAGCATTTCTGCTGAAGCCAAGCTAGCAGAAAATTCAAAAAGGTCTTTACTTACTAGTCTATAAACAAGTAATTCACAATTATTATTATATATTATTTTGTACAGAAGTTATAATTTAATGGCAAAAAAGGAAAAATTAAAAACATTCTAAGTTAATTTTGTGAAATGACACTCTTTCAATTTCAAGTGCTAAATAAAGCAGTGCCGGACTCTTTGTAAAATTTATTTGCAATAATTCTCCTCTTTTCATTCAGCATATTTATAATGCTTTGTAACTAAACTGCCCCTTTTAATTCAAAAACCTCCTTTTCTGTCTTTTAATATTCTTTACTTCTCCCGCTTTCTCTTTTGAATAAGCGTTTTTTCTTTGTCTGTCCAAATTAACTTTTTAGACATTTCTCGTTAATTCAGAGTTTTATTCTTATTGTTGTAACAATAAAATTATTAGTGCTATTTCTACTCCTGTTCTCCTTTTCTCTAGACGTATAAAACTAAAGGCCGTTTTACATTTCACAATTTATTGTACAAGTTGTTCAATTTTTGAAACAATATAAATTGTATGGTTTCAAATAGCAAGTTGCGTGCTATATTGCTTGCTTTTAAAATTGTGTCTGTTTGCTCTATTTTATACACAATTTCTTCTGAGCATATGCGCACATGAAATAACATAACATAACATGTGAATATAACCCAACATCTTAAAATTGAAATCAACTGCGCAGAATCACACACAATTTCTTGTGGGCAAATATCAAACAAGGCCCCTCGGGACTACTCAAGATACTACACAATTTAGATTGTTTTAAAAATTATACAATTTCTTGAACAATAAATTGTGTAATGTAAAACGACCTTAAGCCTATTGTAGTAAAAGTAGCAAATAATTTAACATGTTAATTACTCTTTTTTAATAACTAAATAAATTAATAATGTGTGTACCTAAATTTGTTATTTGTAGCGTGTAATGTTTTTTATGGAAATTTTGTTTTCTGTTACCCGAATAAAATTTACGTTTTTAAAACATTAAAAGCTCTACTGTACCTATAACGCCTAGTGCTGACATTTCTAAACTGTAATTGGCACCGGAGTGTGTTCGTATAAATATGAAATGATAATAAATTCGCAAATAAAATTCATTGCCGAAAAAACTAACTTTTATGGACTTCTTATATAGGGGTGTCTTACGAAAAACGCTCGACATTGTAACTCTGTTATTAATAACCCGATTCAGTAATTCAAAAACTACGTAACACTGGGTTAACTTGTTGAATTGTGGTACTATTCGTTCAGATAGGCCCACGATTTAACAATTTACGAAACTCGATTTTGTAGAATTCTTTGGGGAAACAATGTTGCTTTCTAAAGAAAAGTGTGTATGGTGTACGAAGTATTTAAGTAATTCTATGAAATACTAAGGGAAACAAAACCTGTTCCATGCAAGGGCTCAAAATGAAAAAAAAAAAAAACTGACAAAACTGCTTCGATGCGAAATATAAAAAAATACAGTGAAATAATTCGGAAAAAATAAAATGACGATTTGTTGAGTTTACATGTATGCACGAACATAACAGACCTCGAAACAAATTTAATTTCCAGAATTAAAAAGAAATTTTATATACAAAACAGCATGAATAGTTATCTCGTTACATTGTTCTTTATCTCTATATTCTTCTTCATGTTCAGACAAAAATTACTAAATTATTTGTTTATTTTTTATGCCTCTCGGTTCACTATTTCTTATCTTCGTTGGTTACAAAACGTTACGCTATTGGTCTTTAAACAATTTTCATAATTTAAATTAAGAAGATCCAATATGTTATCGTCATGGTCCATAAACCTGTGACATAAAAATTTAATTCGAAATCTGAAATTAATCTTTAAAATATACGGATTTCAAACTAACGCCTTTATATCATCTTTAAGCAACGACAATCTTTAACCCTACCTTATTCTGTAATTTATAAAGACATCCTTAGATAACGCGCTAAACGTTAAGTGCTATATTTCTACAGTCCCGATGAACCTAATCGAGACCGTTGCAAGCTAACTGCGTCCTTGTGTAAGCTGGTAATAAGGATTACAAAACTGTAAATCGGTCTCGATTCATTTGATCGCTACTGTACAAGTACAAATACTGACTGATCAAAATTTGTCCTTATAAGTTACAAAATAAGAGGGTAAATTTTAAGAAATTTTTGGTCTATACGTTTCGTTTACCATTGTATTAAAAAAACATTTGTATTATAGGAATTTCTAAATTGTAAGTACTTTCATAAATAACATGAATAAAGTTTTTTGTCGTTTCGTGCTTGATTTAGCCTATAAAATTTAAATATAAATGTAATTGCAAATTACTTTTCATAGAATCGAAGAACCTGTGACTTTATTACCTCTGCATAACTAATAGGTATTGTAAATCATATAATGCAGACGGTAGGCGTTATTTTAAAAATATGTGTGTCTTGTAAGATTTGAATATTTTTTGTTGTTAATGCCGCTCAACACAACTTACAACAATCATAAGTTACTGCGAACATATGAACGATTCAATTAAAAGCAACGTGCAACTTAAAAATCGAATAATTTCCAATAAAAACGCTTAAATCTCGAGAATCTCAGGGTGCGTGTCAAACACCCATCGGGCCAGTTTCGAAAACTGATTATTTAATACAAACTATCCGGACTTGTTCGTTGCTGCAAGTCACCTGCGCTCTGGCTGGGTCATCTGTTAAGTTGGCACGCACGAAGTTAGTGGTCAACTGCATGCAGGGCTACATGTGTTCTGACATTCCTAATTAACAACCACCCGCAGGGGAAGATCTGGACACTATTTTACAAGAAGTGTTTACGTTTTAACACAACACGAAATTGACTTTAATGTGCCCACTTTATTGGTCTATTCCTTTTGATGTACTGTTTACAACGTCACAAGTAGTTGCGAAAAAATATGACTATTTTGCCTTGTGTAAATTTATACATTTGCAAAATTCAAACCGAAAACATTTGTTTTTGTTAAATATTATTCCTAATTCAATTAAATAGGTGTATCAGTTTTCAATTTTTTTGACAATAATGTAGTCATATTACATTTTGAAAACAGTATACAAGTTTGAAATAAGCACTCATAACATTGTATTATAAAGTAATCCTTTATTGATTGTTGATGTATGTTTGGCGAGGTTGAAGATTTTTAAATATTAACTTGATTAAGGCCCGATTTTTTTACACACAATTGTACTGGCAAAGGCTTCAATTGATATGAAGTTAAAAGATCGGGCCTAAATGTAAATTGATTTTTGTATGAGTGTAGGATATACAGACATATTAACTCCAACGTAAGAGTTTTAAGTCCTAATGAATAATAATACATCAACAAAAAATAATGATAGCTTTTATTTCTTGAGCAAGGAAATTGTATTGATTCGTTCTTACAATTTAACAATGATGTTACCCAACGATTTAAAGATGTCCTGAGAAGTATTTTGTTAAATGAATGTTAAACATTTTTAAATCATTCTTTTTTCAGAAACTCACTAATTAAAAATAGGTTCAGAAGACTACTTAAACTTAACAGTAAGTTTATTTCAGAAATGTTTACAATTGCATTATTCTTCAGTATTCATAAATAAAACTGTTAAAAAATTATTTAAGTCTGAATTATTAAATTCTGTTTACTTTTAATGACCCTTTGGAATAATATTATTCTCGATAATGAAAATGGAAAACACAATCAGCTTTCCGAGGCAACGTCGAGAGAGCAGTCCAAGGTAGAGCCACCGCCCTCAATCATTTTCAATATGAAATTTTTATGTATTGATCCAGTTTTTTAGCGAACGAGGAGGGAGCTGATTGGGGACGGGGGGGATGCTGCCCTCTATATGCTGTCACCTTGCCGGACATTGTCGTCCGATGGATTTTTAATATCATTTGGAGTAACTTAAACTTTGCACTTATTACGTTAGCTTCTCCAAGTTAACTAAAAAAGAAAATAGTAGAATCCAGATGGGGGAGTTGAAATATTAATATATTTTTATAAAGTTATAAATTTCAGACATTGTTTCATTATAAAAAATTTAAAGCTCCGAAGCTTACGCATTGATTTAATTCCTGGACGTTTAAGAAACTCTGCATCGATTTTAGGGTGAAAAGTGTTATAATAATTAGAGTTTTATTATTAGTATCTTATAAGGTTGAAGACCAGACAGTATTAATAGTTAATAATAAATAAGCTTGTCGATGAAGAATACATAATGAAATTATACGTCAGTAGGCCTTTTAGTAAACAGTCACCGAAAAAAAATACAGTAGGACCTCTATAATTCAAACATGCCCTAATCCGAACCTCCAGTAATCCGTACAGCGGAAATTCGAAGCTATAATCCAAACAACATCTCGTTAATGCGAACGGCGAAGTGATTTCCGCCGGAAATCCCTTGGAGTCATGTTTTCTAAGAAATGCCGTGCTTATTAACTCTTCAATGTTCATTAGCATGTTAACCTCTAAGCCACGGGTCCGTAGTGTAGCGGTAACACAAAGTAGCGGCCGTAAATTGGCGGTTTAATGACGTCACAAACAAAATGTGTTAATGATGTGTCTAGAAATGTCATCGTCACGTAAGAAAATGTATTTTTTTCAATGCTATACGTTGTTCACAAATTAAAAAACCACCACCTGTTGCATTATGTTGGTATAAAACATAAGTCCCCTATAGAACATTATCAAAATACTAAGTTGGCAAGGTATTTGAAGTTTATGTCAAAGTAATTTGTCAATTCAGTTTTACTATTAGATTATTTACATTTATTTTCATTTCAACGAGCTGTTTCAGTTAATTACAGTTTGTCTGCTATAAAATTGCGTGCGAACGATAAGGTAAAAACCATGAATCTATCATAATTATTAAATTAAGAACGAGGAATTTTTCCGAACGTATAACCTTATCGTTTATTTAAAACACTTGCCAATTTTGTTACCAGATTAACTAGGACACTGTTGCCGGTTGTATTTTTCACAAGGCAACACCGCCAGTGTTCTTTTAATTTGTGAACAAATTATACATGACATCATTTTCAACGTTACATGATGTCATCGACTGTCGTATATGATGGACGCTACAGCACGGTATCACTATCATAGGAAGCTAGAGCCTTACTGGGTGTGAGTTAAGTTTGCAAAGCAATTTATACCGGGTGATCAAAGGAATTGATAATTAGAGGAGGCTGTGATTGGTGCTATTTTATGCTGTGTGGTTCGATAAACTCAGAAATAAATAATAAATTGACAGTTGCCTTATTTGAGGTTACGCACGTGCTTTGTACAATCTTTATTTTGTTATTTTATTTTGTGTGGATGCTGGCTTAAATTCTTTTTTATAATATTAGGGGAGGTTCCATAAGACAAATCCGTTTATCAATCATTAAAGAAAAAACAAATGTCACAAATCTAACATTTCAAATTTTTGATTTCAAACTGCAAGCCTATGTCGCCAACTTTTTGGAAAATATCACAGCCTGCTCTAATTATAAATTCGCTTGGTATATTCTGTCTTTTGTTCGATAATCCGAATATTTCGATAATCTGGATCAACCAGTGCAATTATTAGTTTGGATTACGAACGTTATAAAGTAATTTAATGGCAACGATATATAAATAAATAATACTCAGGAGTTTGGTATAATTTAATCATGTAAGTGTTAACAGAATTATTGTAAATTTAATTTCACACAGTACAGTTGACAACGCAACAATTTGCGAAGAAAACGTTCAGTTATTAACAATATATTCACCGAAGAAAAAAGCGTCATTCGATCACGTGATTATGTACACATTTTAGTTTCTTTCTGTCGATTTCAAAGCATGAGACTACAGAACGATACGTTACGTGCCGCTTTGCTTAGATTGAAACTTTTCTTGGTTTTGCAACCGAGTGTGCTAACGACTGATCATTGCCAATTGCATCAACATACATGCATCCTAAGTTGCCACGGACGGCGTACACCGAAGGATTTGAAAAATATACGAGCTAAGAAAATTATAGCTAAGTGCAGATTTGCAGGAGGCACGTGTGACACCACATTATCGGGTGATTTATAAAAATCGGATAAAAATAATTGCACCTGCTGTAAACACTGCGCGCGAATTTAAGCTCGTGTCATATAAATCTAAATAAGAAGTACTTAAAACGCACTGTAAATTACGTTCAGTAACGTTTTCATTTAATCTCGTGAGGTTCTGCAGAAACTGAATGGCGAACTAAATTCATGTGTGGGATTCGAATTATGATATTAAATTAAATTAATTTATAAAGTTAAGGCACAATATAAAAATGGTTCCATTTACAATTTTGAACCGCAATTTATTACGTAAAATATTTCATAGTGATCTTGATTCCTTTTAGTTAAGTAAATATGGAATTCAAAAATTATTCAATTTTTTTAAACATATAGAAATTTCTCTTTTATTCATATCGAATTTGATGCTATGCTAAATTATTCTTAGCTTGAAAATTGCAGTTCTGTAACCCATCAATATTAAAGTTTGCTGCAAGACGGCTTAATTTGCAATGGGATTCCCCAGCATCCTATAGCTATTTCGGCCCTAATTGAGGTATTTGCAGAAAAGTAGCTCGAGAACTCCACCGTGTTCTGACCGACTCACCTGATTTACATATGAATAGATATAAATGAAGAGAAACTAATTAATTATGTAGCTATTACATAATCAAGAATTCACAAATATTTATCTATCCAATTTTCAAAGAGAACATGCAGTACAGAAGCTCAGAATTTTATTGTATGGAAAATGCCTTTTGTCCAGCGTTTCAGTCAAATATTAAACTAGTGTTTAATATAAACGGGTGTTAGAAAGTCGCCAGTAATTATTGAAAATAGACGATACAACTCGATATTAATTAATAAAATATTTAACTAAAGCAAAAAGTAATGTCGCTCTTCATCGAATTTTTATTTGCGCAATTTGATCCAGAGCAACATTGCTTTTTTCTTCGCTTAACTCTTGCCCTGCAACAGTAAAATGGAGAACATAACCTACGCTATACGGTGTATATTGTTACAGCCAGTCATTAATGAATTTATTATTCACAAGGCTGGTAGAGCTGGACTGTATTAGAAGGTTACCTTGATCAGGGAAGGGCGTAGAGGGTACGTAACTTGTTACGTCACGCACGTGAAAAATTCTATTCATCACATTAACCAGGTTTTTTCATTATATGGTCAACAGGACCGTAGAATCGATTCAATTGTTAGTGAATTAGATTAAGATTTAGGAAACGGATTAAAACTCACTCTATTTACTTCACTGTGAGAATAGAAGTTTCGTGCGACGTCACGAGTCACTTTTGCGGGGAGGAAGTTTTAAACTGCATATTAAATGGGAACGAGGCAATCTGCTAGTTGCAATATCAGTTTTATAAACCTTGATTATTCACATAAGTGGCGCTATCTGTTAGTAAACCGACTCTTTTCGTGGCTTGATGGAGTGTTTCGCCTTCTCTGGAAAGTACGCCACCTGCTGTCTGGAATATTTGAGAGACTTCGAGTTAGTTCCAAGGCGTTCTAGATGTTTCCAGTAACAGTAGTTTCCAAATATAAAAGCGGATGGCGCGTGATTTGAAACAGTTACATTTAGCAAGCGATATTGCTAGCAATTTGGGCGAAATAAGGGGTGTAATATTGTAACAAAAGAAATAATTATCTAAATAATTATCTAAGATCCATACAATGTAAAGAAAAACCTTGATCGCTAACTTTGCACATAATTACATAATAATCCGGCAACAGAGAAAAATGTATCATCGAAAGTTTCAAGAACATAAAATAGAATACAATCGCCCACCCAGCAGAAAGTAGGTGAACTCCAAGCATTCATATATAACGAGAGATTTTTCGATTAAAGAGAGTTAATCGATATACTGATTATAGTGCGTGAATTCATGTCGTCCGAAATAGTGCTTCCGACATGTAAGTGCATTTTACACTGATAATAAATGTACTTGAGGCTTTTTGTCATATATTAAATCGGCTACGCAACCCCTAAACCCTAAAGTATACGCTACTTCTTGGTAAAAACCAGATTACCAATAAGGATACGTTACAATATTTAAGAGTTATTTATAAAAATAAGTATTGTACGTTATTGTTATAATTTCAAGTGTAATAAACTAGTGTCTACTTAAAGTTTTGAAATAAAATTAAAGTTTTGAAATAAAGTGACGATTATTATTTACGAACCCCGGATTCGTAACAATATGTACAGGCTGTCCCACTTAAGGCGGATTCTTTCATACCTCTCTTAGTTATTAATTTTGCGAAAAAACGTTTCAAATGAAAGTTTTACTGCATCATGTGACGTGACGTGTTTGACGTATACAGAGTGTTCCGTTTAGTCTGGACGTTAGGTCACTTCATATTTTTACATTTTCGGGTTCTAGTCTAAATTTTAATGTGGTTTTGTGTACCATACATAATATACTTAATATATTTTTTATACTTATTATAATAAACTAAGAAATTAAAGTAAACTAAGAAATTATCGCTCTTGCAGTACCTCAAACAAATGCAAATATCTTCCGAACAAATGATGTTAGAGACTTACGTTTTTTAGCAAAAGTTTTACCTTGAAACATTTTTTCAGCTACACTGGCAAGAAAAATCCAGCAACATAAGTTCTTATAAAAAAATTAAAAATATATAGGTTACTCTGTTTAGAATAACGAAGTGACCTAACGCCCAGGCGAAACGGAACACTCTGTATACGTCAAACTAATTTTAAAATATTGTACACATGATGCAGCGAAACTTTCTTTTGAAATGTTTTTTCGTAAAATTAAAAACTAGAGAGGTATGAAAGTATCCGCTCTAAGTGGAACATCCTGTATAACCTCTAAAATTTGATTAACATGTAAACTGAAAGTGAATTTAAACAGACTTATTAATGCGATTTCTTAAAAATAATTTTAATCACTTACGTTTATAAATAACCAATCGTCTAATTAAAAATTACAATATTAAATAAATTTCATTCGGCTTTGTAATAACATTCAGCATTCATGTTAATTTAGCGATTCGTTGTTGCTACATATCAAAGGAACATACCATCACAGGATAATTTGTCATGAATATTTAAATAAAATAAAAAAATTTCACTAAATGTTACAAAATAAAAATTGTTAGTAAAACCTAATTTTAAGAAATAAATTATTCTATTTTTACGTGAATTTAATTTAAAGTTTATTGAGCAAATAACATTCATTTAGAGCAATTGCAAAAGCACCCATGTAATTGTTTTAAACAAAATAAAAGGTTTCAGCTGAACTTAAGAAAGAGTTTCATGTTACAAATATATGCGTTATTTATTAACAAGAATTGTTAATTATAAACAACAAATAACGTAGTAATGTGTCCTATCATGCTCATTTGTACCAAATAGTGCCTGGCTTCAAAAATATTACTATAATTTATGCCAGTGTTTTAATGTTCTTGCCGTTATTTTAACTTCATACCAGGTCGTTTTTTTTATTTTTCATTTTTTTATTGTTTCGTCCCACGTCTTTTTAGATCTTTCTTTTTCTTTTTTGATTTTATCCAAACGTATCGTATTTTCGTGGCCTAGTTCATTAGTTTGATAGATAATACTATAAAGATGTAATTTTGTTTTACTGAAACTTCTTCCTCATTCTAGAAATTTCTATGAATTGTAACATAATTTAATTTCCTTTCCGACTCTTTTAAAGAATTCCATTTCTTGTTTGAGTTTGCAATCTATATTACACACAAATTTCAATTCCAATTCTTCTAGCTTTATGTTTAGCATTCGTATATTTTCTGTTACCGCCAAGATTTTTATTTTACATTTTGGTATTTATTTTGACGTCCTTCAAGTGCAACACTCCATATTTTTTTTGTTAGTTCTTTCTTTCGTCTCTGTGAATATCACTATGTCATTGGCAAAGGTAATTTTTGTTACCCTCTGTAGATGTCTGTGGTCCATGTGCAAATATTTTGACATTCAATTTCTTCACTGTTTTCTGTAAATATTGCGAAAAGTGCGGGACTCGTTCCACCATCCTATTTTAGTTTATTTTTCATTCCGAAGGTTTTCGATGACGGTGACAGTCGGCAGTAAAATTATAACTGATGAATATATTACTTTAGCTCTAATCTAGTTGATTAAACGCGACCAGAAAAGATCGAGGAATTGTTTTCAGTTTTATACTTCGATTCTAAGGTTCCAATGTTATTCCAATATTATCACCATGGCTTATAAAGAAGCATGTGTCCCAAAAGTCTTATAACTTACACGCCTATGACTGGCAAAATGTACTTCGAATTTTTATATTAATAATTTGAATATTTAAATTTTGAATAGTTCAATATTCAAATTATGCAAAAAAGAAAAACTTTCGGGATTATTTGATCAACCATTATCAGTTACAGATGAATATTCAACACACGTTTTACCCGTTATGTGTGGCTATATTACAAGACTTCAGAGACAGACGTTATTTAAATGATGATTATTACTATTTATAACTATTTTAAATACAATTTTAAATTACAATGTATAATAAACAATTATTTTTTCATTTATCATTTAATGAAATAAATAAATATAATATTTGTGCATTATGTTTTATTATTTCAAGTACTTCAATTCTTTTTCCATCACCTATAAAATATCTCTGCATTTCTTTTGTCTGCCAATTGTACGCCAATGCAGCACCAGGTGTTAATGTAGAGTCGCTGACGGTTCGTTTAACACTGATTTACTGTATCAGATTTTGCGTTTGTAGATGCTGCGAGAGTACATAATTTACGAGTCAGAAATGTTTCACTTTTTCGTCGAACATGACGTACATAATAAAAAGAAACTTTTATAAATTGTATATTGAAAATCTAAATATTTGTATAATTTAATGCAATTTTTTTTGTTAATATTTCTGGATCCTTTTTTAATGAACGTGACACGAGTGCAAAATTTAGGTTCATTATTACTTTATGCAGAAAAATGTTTCTAAATTGTACAGTAAGGATCTTCAATAGTACAGATATTTTACTCATTATGAAACTTTATATGTAGGTATAGCTCTTTCAACTTTCATGAAACAGCTCTGTCGCTACCATTCGGAAGTTACGTTGTTTCTGATCTGATTTATCTATAGTAAAAAAAAATGATTTATAGGTATTTTTTATACTTATATGAGATTCAATTTGTGCTGATAGTAGGAGTAAGCGACTTCAAATTTTAGATATACAATATCTAATAACTTAAAAATGTGGATATATACAGGGTGTTTCATTAAAAGTTGCTTCTTTAATACCTCCTCATTTTACAGAAAAAAATGTTTCAAATGTAAACGTCGTATCATACTCATAATTTGGTGCATGTGGTGTTTTGTTTAATCTGGGCGTAATTGACTTCGTTATTTTAAACGGAACTATTGATATATTCAACTTTTTTAAAAACTTAAGACGATAAGTCACAGATCACCGCTGTTTTCTTTTAAATTAAAACCACTAAATTTATGTAGCTGCTTAAAGTAACAATAAAAAATTAGTTGAATATTGGAAGGGTTTCATAAGTGATTTTTTTTTAATTTACAATTGGATTATTGTTTATCGAATTGTCATTGTCACTGCCATAATCTGTAAAATAAGAAGTACTCTAAATGAGTTGAAATTAAAATAAATGTAAAAACAAAAGTTTATTGTTACTGTTCACTGTATAAGACACATAAAATACATTTACTAGCAGAAGCTTCGAATTTCAGAAACATGAAATTGTAACCCATTTTCTAAAGTCTATATTTTTTAGATACCAACAAAAATATTCCCCTAATATGGTTTACTATGAATTCAGCCTCTTATTGTATACGTTTCTATAAAGATGTCTTGAATATGGATGATTATATAACATTATAATTTGTTAATGGTGGATATTTTTCAAAATCAAGAACACTTGGTAATAGATAACTTTGCATGAATCTTATTCTATTTTAATTTTATTTATTAAAAATATAAATTCGGAAAATAATATTTTTCAAAGAAAAAAGGTCAAATCAAAGATAAAGATAAAAAAGTAAATCCAATATGAAAGTTTTGTACACCTTAATTTGGGACAAATATAAAACCCATAATGTATGACATAATTTGGGACAAAGGGAGTACATATTAAATCAAGAACATCGCGTATGTTTAAGATGTACTTTTTTTTAAGTGTAGTACACATGTATATCCTAACCAAAAAAGTACATTACCCACTCAATGTTGGGTTATACATCCTAAAATCTTTCGTTTCTCTTTCTAATCTTCTGATGCAAAATTTGCAACACATTTCCAAAATTCTTCCTTCGAATTTTTTAATTTTTTTCTACAATTTACCTTCGGTTTAAACTTTAAACTTTCTTAAGTTATGTAAATTTTTTTTGTAAATAGAATGAGTAAATTCTAAATTCCCATTTACACTAATAAATATATTTTTAATGGTTAGATTCAGAGTGAATTTAAAGATTATGTTCGGTCAGATTGAAAGCTGGGTACTTTTATTACATAAACTAATAAAAACTAAAGTAGAGGATAAACGCCAAACATATTTTTGGGGAAGTAATTCAGAAACGCTTGTTCTTAAAAAAGTCTGCTTTACTGCGTAGTAAACATTGCAAATTCAGATTCATTCTTGTCCTAAAGATATGTTTAGGTTTTAGACCCCATTTATTGTACAAGATATGGTTGAATTTCTACAAGAAAAATTTAAAATAACAAATTTTTGCGTTGCAGATACAATTTGGAAATATAATACGTTCTGTTTTTCCAGATGGTTTTCTTTCAATTTAAATTTACCATATAAATTAAAATCGAATTAAATTTTGTTCTAAAAATATGGCATTCTAAAACCGCCTTTAAATTAACTTTTTACCATCATAAGTAATTGGCTACATGAGCTGCTATTAACTTCTTGGAATTTTTAACATATTATAAATACTACCTAATTTTCTCTCTGCTTGCTCCTGCCTGTAATTAGATCACATATAATTTTTAATGAAGATAAAATGTTTTTAATTAAATAAAAAAATCTTAAAGGTTTCCAGCACAAAAAGCATGAATCAATTAACCTTATTTATAATTAGACCAGAGTTACTCGTGACTTGCAAACAAAAGGGAACAGCAACAAGTGTTCTTTAATGTTTTTTTTTTTACTTTAATTATTACATAAAAACTAAAATCTAAATACCTTAAAGCAAAAATTTAACAATTTAAAAGAAAATGTTGTAAGAGAGAACATTTTAAGCATTGCTTTTTGTAATTATTTCAAACAAATGATACAACGAAGCATTTTGTCAAAAAGGATACATGAAATATTTTGATGGTAAAAAGAACTGTTCTTTCTTTAGTGCCAAAAAGCATAAAATTACATATTGACACAGCAGTAACCTTTTCTTTTATTAAAAATTCGTGAATAGTAGCACAGTTACAAACTAACTTTTTAATTATTATACAGTCTGTCCTTTTTCTAAAGAAACTAATCATGTAGCTGTAGCTGTGGAATCTTCAATTATAAGGTGTTACAACTTAAACCCCCTTTGAATAAAAATATTTGTCCTTTCATTATTTTGTTTCAGCAATATTTAAATTTTGAGATAACCTTGATTGTTATGTTTGTTTCTACTTTTTCCTTTTGTATTCGATAAAATGAATGTGCTTCAAGTTAACTAATTGAATTAAACTCCAAATTAGTGACACTTGAAGTGTCGGTGATGCTGCTTCCATACGCGCATGTAAATAATTGTTCCATGAGTTTTTTGAAGCAACATTCAAATTAATACAACGAAATAGGCGTGTTTAACATAAAAGGGATGCATTAAATAAATTACTAATAATTAATCTCGGGTAAATCTGATCCGCAACTAAGAATGTGTGAGCGAGACTACGTTGGACAACTGGGACACTGGACATATATCTTCTGTCTAGAAGCGCTAGACTGCTGTCCAGAAACAATAGGCGACCCATTAGGCAAATGAACGCGTCTGACCGCCATACGACCAGCAGATTAATGTGACTCCTTGCGAGAGATCCTCCTACACGGCTACACTGGACCACAACGCTTACCTATATACAGTGTAACAAAAGTACATGTTTTTGTTTTTTTTCTGCCACAGCAGAGCACCTGTGTAGTTCGGTTGAAATTTTAAATCGGTTACGGTTTTTGTTTGTTGGTAAAGCGGCGCGGGTCGCGATAGTAATCAGCGGCTGAGGCTGTATAAGGGACACTGCGTGCGTGTGTTCGTTTATTCATTTCACAAGTATTTGTATGAGAATATGTGTAGTTAGTACGACTACTTATAGGAATGCCTTTAAAAGTACCTGCCAGCATCGTTACTTTAAATACAATGCATCTGATACACAATAAATGTGATCTACCCCATACTAACTTACCTTCATATGATTTTAATTAAATAAAAAATTTCACTAAATCCATTGTCGAACGCAACTAATGAGAGAAATGTTCACCTATAACGTATATGAAGCGTCGAATTTTATACAGGCAGATGAAATGATCACAACAATTAATAAGTAAATGACAATAAACTTAACAGAACACAAAGGAAGAACAGATACAAAGTTGCAATACGTTATCAAAAGAAAGTTAAAATTAAGTATTTCGGTAATTATTAAGTACTATATGAGAAATGAGGTATGTGACTATCAAGTGTATACTGGACCCGCCACTGAAAGAAGGCACATAAAGTATGTACACATACAACAGCGTTCTGTTATCATGACACGGGTCAGACTTACTACGATACTCCTCCTATCATATCCTATGATACTCCTGCATACAAACTACACCGTTAAGAACATTCAACGTAAGGACTACGAAATCGTCAACTTGTACTTTTATTATTATTATTTAAATTGTGCAGCATAGTATCTTTTTCACTAGCTCGATATTGTCTTGTTTGACGAGCTTACGCTACATTGTAGTATATTCCTACGCAGGGTATCGCAACGGGTATCTCTTCTATGAAGCCTATGGTAATAAGCATAGAAGAAAAAACAGATTACGACAGTAACACTACACAACATGACATATTTTAAAATTATTTCCAACTGTACAAAAAAAAAGTATATATCGACGGGACATCGGCATGGCGTTCTACCCTTATTCTATCTTATATTATTTGGAGTGAGGCAGCCGGTATGGCACAAGACTTGGTTTTGTGGTTGACACTCTGGCAAGGAAAGATGAAAATGGTAGACAAATAGTCATTGACGTACGTTTGAAACATTAACAGAAATTTGTAAAGAGTAAACTTTCACTGAAATTCTCTTCCAGATCATCTCGAAACCATTTCAATTTCTGGGTACCAGGTTACGTTGAGAATGACGCACTTTACAAACTGCTCAAAATTGATCGGACTTAAGTGTGAGCAATTGCACAAGCTTTAGGTTATGGTGATGGCTGTGATAGTGATAACTAAATGTTAATTTTTATTTAGTTTTCAAAGATTAGTGGTGTATTGAGACGTATATAACAAGTGTGTATAAAACTATGTAATAACCTGTATGCGTAAACAAACCACACAGAAAAATTAGGGGATAATTAACAAATAAGGGGATGTCCCGAAAATAAAGAGACAATATTTGAAATACTTTAAAATGTAATAGGGGTTAGATTTTGCATTTGTTTTTTTCTTTGATAGAGACTTTGGTATTATATCAGTTAATTGACAGTTATTGTTGTGAAAGTGTTTTGTAAACAGCAAAATAAAACGTGCTGGTAAAGTTTCGTCTATGCAAGAAATAAATAATTTCACAGTAACGAGTCGCAAATGTTCAATTTTAAATCTTTACCTGTGCGGTTATTGGGCACTTTTTCTTAGAAGGGCGCAAATGTGCGCGGCGCAAGTTTCCCAAATTTCTGAAAACGAGCTTACAGCAAAATGAATTATTCAATTCATATAGCACAGCTGAAACTGTCAAATATTTTGTAAAGGAAGATATGCGACGAACCACTTTTATCGTATATTGAGGACATTTGATGATACCGATTGATAGATTTTAAGGAGATTTCTGGAAGATCAAGATCACAGGCAACTGAAAAGAACATCAAAATGGTCGAACACGTTTTCTTGAAAAATTCTGAAGTTGTGAGAAATATAGTCGATAGACTAGGTATTCCGAAAACAACTGTATCTCATATTAAAAATAAAGATTTAGGTATGAAGGCACTTATTAAGCTGTCAGTACCAAAGTATTTTAAAGATCGAGAAATCCGTGCCAAAAAAAGGTTGTCGAAAAGTGTACAATATAATCTTGAAAAAACATTGATAACTGTTGACGAATCTTATATCCCAGCTGATCCTAGCGACGTTCCTGGTAAGCAATATTTTCACACGCGTAAATGACTGATTTCAATTATACAGAGAGAGTCAAACCTAAAGCTAAACTTTTTAAGAAATACCTAATTTGGTGGGGGTATTGAATTTGTTGCCAAATGCGAAAATGCATGGTCACCTCGGGCACGTGGAATAGAAAAATTTGGGCTTTGTGTAAAAGGGAGTATAGGAAATATACAGATAAGACAAAAAATACAAGGTCTTTCAAGAATAGATCGTCACAAATTAATTAGAAAAAAGGAGAGAAATCGGAAAAGGTGTCACGAGTAAGGTACATTAAATCTAATTATAATAGCATATAAAGGAATTGCAAATGCAAATTGTGACATATAGTTTTATGGATATTAATATAGGTCCGGTATATTATGCGTTTAATATTGTCAATTAAATACATGTAGAAGAAGTAGATTTAAAATTTGTTTCTTTATTTATGGGACACCTTTAGCAATAATTCCCAGATGTGGTAACTATATTTATTTACATTATCACTAGCAGGTATAATAAGATTAACAATGCAATTTATTTTAAAATAATTAAATACATATAAGCAATAAAATTAAAAGTGCAAAATTAAAAACAAAGTTAAAAATTTATTTTTTCAATTCAGGTTTAATATCGAATTAGACCTTTTCTTGTTGCTCTACAGGCTCTCATGCGAGAAAACATACACTCTCAATTGAGCGCGAAATCTCTTCTGGAGTATCTGGATATAAGCTGCTTGAAAATCTCTTGAGAGGTTTTTGAGGAGAGCGTGAAAGATTCCGAATTTCTTCGCCTTTAATACTCCAAAGATTCTCAGTCAGACTTAAGTCAGCAGTTCGCGCTGACCAGTTTAAAACTCGAAAATTGACATCAGTAATCTCATTTTTGCTTGCTATGTGTGGGCGATCATTATCGTGCATTAAAATAAACTGGGCTCCATACACAGCAGCAAAAGGTTCTATAACAGGAATGATAACGTTGTTTAGATGTCAGGCTGCATTTATTGTGTCCCTGTACATAATAATCAGGCAGGTATGATATTCTACAGTAATCCCACCCCATTCCATAACTGATCCAGCACCAAATTGATGCACCTCCCATATTCAGCATTGTGCGAGTCTTTCTCTGGACATTCTCCATAGTCTGTCATGCTTATAATTCGACTTTAGACAGAATAATTTGGATTCGCTGGTGAATAAAACTTGGCGTCAGTCATCAATTATCCCATTTGCGTGTATTTCACCAAATGCTATTCCAGGTCTTTTATATACTGCAGACAAAACTTGTCCTGTCCATAGAACCTTTGTTTATAATCGTGGCAACACGCTTCAGACTTTTATGGTAATAATAATAATAATTGCTTTATTTTTTCTGGCTTAACCAGGTCTTCTGGAATAAGTGTCAGTTTCTCTGTAGCTGTTCCTTGCTGTAAGGGCCAGTTGCGCCAAACACTTAAGCCGAGTTTAACATTAAATGCCGCTTAGATTGTGAGTTATGTAACATCAAATATCACACTATAAGCAATACTTAAATTTAAGCTCGGCTTAAGAGTTTGGTCATAAGAGCAGCAGATTGTGCAACGTTAAACCATATATCAATTTCTTGTTACGCATAACCTTCCTCGAAAAGAGGATGTTTCATAAATTGAATGATGCTGAGGCAACTGACACGGCACTTGAATAGGTTGTCACAGAAAAACAAATGATTTGAAGTACATATATTCTTATAAAAACCTAAGAGATCTTAAAATTTATTGGCGCTTGATATTTCATGAGAATATTTGAAAGGGACAAAAACCGACGCCAAATGTTTTAAGGATTGTTTTAGTCGTTTGTTGATATTTTTAATATTTTATAACACTTTATCGGATTAGCTGCCTAAGCCTGTAGTTATCTATGTTCATGGATGAGGTCTTCTTTTCTCTTAGCGTTCTCTGCATTTCCCCAAAGAAAAATTCATGCGTATTTGGCCTACAGTGTGAATATTAATGCGAACCTCGTGAGTTTTCAGGTCAGGCTTTACCCCAAGCCAAACCGACGTTATTAAGCGTTGACCTTTGAATGGCAAAACAATTAATGCTTCATACGTGTTAACCGCCGCTGTTTTTTTTCATTCAAGGTGTTATTCAGATCACCATGTGGGAAAATAAAAATTTCCAACCTTTCAAAGAAAAGTCAATCGTTACTTACATTCCTCACCTTAGGCAACTTGTCTAATTAATTCTGCACATTTTTTAAGTTTACAGAAATATTCCAGTGATGTATACAGGATTGGTCTTTTATTAAATAGCGCCATGAGAATGGGTGGTTAAGAAATTTATAATATGGGATAGTTTCAAAAGGAATGCTGAAAATGAGTTAGCAAACTATTATCACATCGTTGGGAGATTTGATAAATTTGTCTTTATATTTATAGATACATATTTAAAAATAATTTAATATTTCGACAATTTAGCAAGTTATGAAGTTTTTACAGAGTTATAAACCATCATTAAAAAGTGGGATTCAATTATAAGCTCTTACAATCTCTTACAATCTTGTATTCTTTTCAGCAAAAGCGTGCATCTTCCAGAAAATGATCTTATTTGTAACTTGGTTTGAGGCTTAACAATCCCTTACAATCCTGTATTCTTTTCAGCAAAAGCGTGCAACTTCAGGAAAATGATCTTTTTTGTAACTTTGTTTGAGTAGTTTTGATCTATGAGCGTATGCATTTTCAAAAACTACTTCTAGTCAAACGTCGCGACCGCCCAAATCTAGTTCATTTTTTCTAAACCGCAGAGGCCTCTAACGGTTATCCATTTGATTTCTGCGCACGGGCACTTTGGTTTTGCACGGAAAAATGCAAGTGTGAGAAACCTGTTTGGCCACCATTGAAGAATAGCTTAGTGGACATAATTTGGTAATCGGGGAAGTACCAGCATGTGGGAAGCAGATGCTGAGACAGCAGATAGCGTCAGCTAGTGCAGATCAACATACAAGCAGTCAACTGTCGAGTCGAGATTCAGTAACCTACAACATTTTGTCTTACGTCTTAACAATCTCTAATTATTTTCTAAATCTACTGAAAGTAATTTGTATCAATAAACCAATTATTTTGTTTCACACTTGTGGCTTTGTAACACAAGCCATAGGGCTTTATCTTAATATTCAAACGCTTACATCTTTGTCTAGGAATTTATGTTGGCGTGTCAATTTTACAAAGAAACTGAATACGAATTACGAAAATTTCTTTTGCACAGAAAAGTATGGATACCTACATCATATAGTCAAAGTAAATTTCTTTTAAAATCATCTGGGATTTTTTAATCTCCATATCTTTAAAAGTTCTGTTGCTACTGTTCTGTGTGGAGTAGCAATAAGAGTGATCAAAATGTTTGATCAATTAGATAAGAATAAGAATAAAAAAAGAACAAGATGGTTATGTAATCGTTTCTGGCTACCGTGAGAATTCAAACAACTTCAGTAAAACTTTATAATAATAATTAACGTTAACCTGTTACTGATTTTCAGAGTGATCGATCTTTTCTAAGGTGTAAAGCGCGTAATTGGTGTATTACAACAAGTCGAGTTCGTTAGTAGTTGTGGTCTAAAGTTTTTGTAACTTGCCTTAAATTAGTTAATCCAACAAATACTTAATAACCACCTTGGCCGGAACGTCACGTCAAATTAAAAAATAAACATTTCTTTAGAGGATGTTGTGAATTCGAACTCGGTGTCGTTCAAACAATGCGGCGGGCGGCTCGTTAGACACATGGCGCGCATGAATATATTATAACCCCTGACGCAGCATAATTTTAATTTGATTTGATTGCTCATGTATAATTTGATAATAATCAGTCTGCGATAGCAGCTCGCCTAGGACAGGTGAGGAATGCCCAGATTGTTTTATCTAAACTCTTTGTTGTTTCTCAACCGTATATGTTAACGTGCAACAATAGGTTATCTATCTTATGCTAATACTTATATATGAGACGGCGTTTTATCAACTCTAAACACACTTATAGTAGAAAGAACATAATTAATTGCTTATTCGTTTATTTAATGGCTGCAATCTATTTCGACTAAATAAAACCTTATAAATACTGAACTTCTGAAAAGGAGCATTTTTATTTGTCCGAATTTACCCTATCCATTATAATACGTCGATATTTCAAAGTGCAACAACATGGTCTATATCAGATC
Organism: Prosopocoilus inquinatus; assembly: GCA_036172665.1. Classification (NCBI taxonomy): domain Eukaryota; kingdom Metazoa; phylum Arthropoda; class Insecta; order Coleoptera; family Lucanidae; genus Prosopocoilus; species Prosopocoilus inquinatus. The sequence goes on along the minus strand of CM069876.1, from coordinate 25,345,268 downwards.
AGGAAATCTATAAGAACTTTAGTATAGACAAAAACTAAATGAATTAGCTAATCACAGTAAACTTGTGTGCAGAAAGAAATTAGAAAATAAGATTGAAAAAAGTATTATGTAAAGAATACTCTCTTCTATGATTGCACCTTCTTTATAAATTAAGGTTGTATATAGGGAATATAATCCCGTACAATATTTTCGATTCCGGGATTTCGGGATTTACTGTAAGTCATCCCGGGATTGAAAATAATTAATAATATTAATAAAATTAAATTTATATTTTTAAACTACAAATAATTTATTCGAAATGTTTCTTAAAAATGCAAATTATACTATATCTTTTTCAGATAAAACAGGGACATCTTACGATCGCTTTTTATATTTTTTTCTCTGAATATAATAAATAAATAACTAATACTTTTTAAACCAAATTAAAATATTTATACCCGTACCTATACAAAATAAATATGAACAAGGCCTGATATTTCCAACCTCATAATAAATTTATTTGACGAATATTCTACGAATCACCATGACAAATATTCATAAAATTCAACTTATTTGCCAAATTAATGGGAACTTTATTAACAAACAGAAATATCTTAATTTTTGAAAGTATAAGCTCAAAAATATCCTCTCCTAGGCGACTTCTTATTTTTTGATCCATATAATTGGCCGCCGAAAAAGCTCGTTTAGCTTCAACGCTTGTTGGAGGAATTGTCAACAAATATTTATATACTAAACCCAGATGGTGCCCATGAATCCTCCGATTTTTAAATAGTTCCATTTCTTTTTTTATTGCACTTATTAAATTATTTTCTTTTTGTATTTCAGATTGTATACCTTTCATGCACTTTTCTATTTCTTTTTCCAACTTTTCTTTTAATGATCAAATATAAAAAAAGCTTGGCCTTATAAATAAATCACAGACAGTTATTCTACTGGCATAAGTATTTATTAATTAATAATATTAATGAATATTATTTTTCATTAAATTAATAATGAAGCATATCATATTTTTAAACAGTGCTGGACAATCCCGAAAATTGGTTGGTAGTGGGATTCGAGATCCCTGGATTGTATTCCCTAGTTATATACCGATTGCAACTTCTGAAGAATTCATTCTTCTTTGACATGTATTGTCTATATCTCTTACACTCGCCTACTCAATGACCGCGACTTTAACCAAAAGCGAAAAATTAAATGAGGAAGGTTTTCTACACTTCGGTGGGTTTTTAATTAGATAATTAATTAATTAAGGACGCCGCCGTCGGTCGCGGTTAGTTTCAGCCCTACCGAATCTCCCTGGAAACCGCAGCTTTAATGGGAAGTTATGTAGGTAGGTTTCTTTGATTTTTCTCGATAATTTTCTTATGTAAGGATATAAAATTTTATGTGGTTGAAACGGGAAAAGGATGTTCTGTCATATTTTGCAAAAAGAATCATGGTGCCATTTAAAAGAATTGTCGATGACATCACAGCTCCTATACAGACTAGCCAAAAAAATATTTTTATTTTTCATTCTCTAGAGAAGAACGTCCCATTCAAGAATGTATAGTTTATCGGATGTTTGAACAAAAATAAAGGTTTTAATGCTCGGGGCCTTTATAATCAAACAGACGGTATATTGAAAATGTATACATTTTGTTGGTTTATACAGGCGAGTCACATATTTATATTTTCAAAATAATTTTCTTATTTTTGGAAGACAGAAAAACTAAACCTTGCATTGGAGGTTGCAACCTGGGGAACCCCACACTTATATTGTTTTGAAGCGACCAAGTCATAGTATGGTGTACGTTACTTGACTAGATATTCTTTCATTTAAAATCTGCTACGCGAAAAGTTTACCCCCATTGATAATACAAATTCAACAAACAAAATTTCGATAAAATGCAAAGAGTTATCTAAAGTTAGACGTCAAGATTTTGTTTATGGTCGATTTCTTCACCGCCTTATCCCAAGGGTAAATGTACGTAACCAACTAATGGATAAATTAACTTGAGGATAAAGACGGTGAAGAAATCGGCTATTGGAATAACTCTTATTTTGACAGACAAAAGAAAAAGAACAGTCTCTTTTATCTTTTTGAGGCAGGTAGGTAGAGTAAAGTCGGCATATATGGAATACCCATTCTTTGGGCCGTCATAAATTATGAACTAAGATACTAAATACTCAGATATTTTAATTAAAAATATTTTATGTTTTCGAGCGGTTGCATACAATAAATTTAAGAAATACATATTTTTGGTAAAATTCTGTAAAAAATTAAAAAAAACTGCATTTTCATGATATGATTTTAAATGGTGGGTAATATGGAATAGTTAGTTGGGGTGATATGAAATAAGGAAAAATATGCAACACTTTGAATTAATAAGGTGAAATATCAACTGTTGTACTAATCTACAATATAACAAACTAACTTTGGTGTAAAAAAACACGTTTATTTTAAAAAAGACGACAAAAACATTTTTCTGGTTCCGCGCGAAAACTTCCAAGAGGATAAATTCACAAAATCATGTACTGTAAAGTTATGCAATCTTATCGGCTGAGAACCTCGTTTAACAGGTGGTGCTTCTTATTTCAAAAATACCGGGTATTGCATATTAGCCGGTCTATTCCATATATGCCGACTTTACTCTAATAGTTTTCAAAAATATAATACTGTCATGGTTGAATTCTTGGCTTCCGGTTGGAACCACATGTCTCGGATTTATTCTACTGCCGACGTTTCGTTTTTTGTTGCAGAAGAACTTCCTAAGGACTGCTGCTGCTGGTGGTCTTGCTGCTACATCTTGTAAGTTGATAAGACGGAGTTGGTGAGACACGCGGTTCCAATTGCAAGCCAAGAATTCAACCTTTGACGACGGCCGCAGATGCTTTCAGGTTAAACTATGATACTATCAATTACTTTAAAATGGAAATACTCTTAAAAAAATCATGAAATTATTTTAAAATGCAACATAAGGATAAGTTGAACGAAATCTCTGTAGAATTAAAACCGAAAATTAAAATTTAATTTGCATGTGAATGGATAAAAAATTATCGTGTTTCTGTGAAGCTTTAACATTAATAAAAAAGTAATAAATGAAAGTTAACTCTTGTCCGATTGATATCTATCAATCGTTACGTGAAACGTTAAGTGCTTTTCCAATCATAATTCTGTCCAGGTTAAGATTAAAAACTTTACTTAAAAAAATAAGAATAAATAAAGAATCGAAAAGTATAGACGTACCGACACATCCCTACGTTGCATTTTAAAATAATTGCATGGAGTATTAGTATTTGCAGAATGTATAAAGACAGGAATCAATTACCTACTCCCATTAAGACATGTCTTAAAATAATTAATGTAAATGATTGCAAGCACTTATTTTAAAACCATGTTATTATAGAAGTCGTTATAATTAGGAATTAAGCTTAGTTCTTGCGAGAAAAACAGATGACGTACCAAATGGTAGAAATATAAAAATTAAAAACATTTCTACTGAGCAAGGAATACATCTGGTCTGCAGGACTGAGCTTTCTCATTGGCATGGCAGGTTCATAGCTTCTAAAGTTGAAGAGTCCTCCTTACCTGTTTGTAACTTATTGGATCTTAATAATCGAAATTCAATATAAAAGTGCCTTCTTTTCTGTTTCACATTTGTTGTACTGGTATATAATGTTACAATTATAAATTACTGCAATTTAATAAATTTATCAAATTGAAATATTAATTTCAATATTGTGTATAAACGCCTCTTTTCATTTTTGGTACAACAAGCAGGTAATACTCGTGCAACATAAATAATTACATATTATTAAGACACTCTAAATTTTAATTTTCATACAAAAAATGTTAATTAACATTATTTGAGATATAATTTTTCATCTTTTAAATCGTCATAATTTCGAATCATAATGGCAACTAATCATATTTTTAAGCAGATGTTTCAGAAAACAGTGAGTTTAATTTTACTTATGAAACATTAATTAAATTATAATGACTGATTTACACATCTACGCATTTTCTTATAGACATTTTGTAAAAGTAACATTCTAAGTAAACTCTCCCGTTCAATTCAGCGTTATGCTTGTAGATGGCGCAACACTTCACGATTACACATTTACGGATACGTAGTAAAACGTACTGCCGCAAAAAATATAAATGAGATCTAAAAGTTCGGAAACTGTGAGCCGTGTAAACTTGGAGAATAAATCTTCAGTAAAGTCAAATCAAATTAATTAATTTAAAAAAAAAGTACCCGGAAAGAAAATGGATTGCGGATAGAATGAACTTAGGTTTCCGAACGAATTATTTTCTAATTTGGGTTTTAACTTTAAAATTCTTTATTATTGCAGAATGCTAAGATATTATTTTATATTGTAATGATTTCAAGGTCGAAAAAATTATTTAGGAATTAAATTCAATTTATTTATGTTATTGTTAAAGGAGATATAAGACAAATTGTATTGCGAGATTTTCTAAAGTTAGTAGGAAATTAGGAGTAGTACAATTTTTTTTTAACTTATGTTATAATATAACTGACCAATCCTATTTCTTTAGAAATAATTTGAAGGCCACTACTTACCACATTTAAAACCGAACAGTTGTTAAAAACGACGTTTTAAAGTCTGAGACTATCATATCCTTACATAGTCCCATGTAGTACTTTTAATTATTGTTAAGAAAAAACGTTGAAGGCAGTTATCGATCTGATATCTATAAAAATTCTATTATAATTATAATTAGTCGAATCAGTTTCTTGTTTTAATTAGTGAAGCATAATTGTTAATAATTTTTTTCTAATGCAATGTTAGGTCAAAAAGCGATCGTAGGATATCGCTGTTTAAACTATTCTTTAATTTTTCTATACAACTGAACTATTTCAAGAAGAAAAATAATTACAAAAATTCCGATCTTCAGAAACAATAATCATGATATTCTAATCCAATTTCATGACGTCCGTATTTTTTAGTCATACCAACAAAAATGTCATCTATCATGGCTTATTCTGAAGGCCAAAAGATCGTGAACGGAAAGTATGTATCTATTATCATTTCCTTCACTATTTGCTCTCATAACAAACAGCCGTGAAAGTTTAGTGGGAATGTGGGATTCTTGTGTATAACTAAGCTTTAATTTGAACTAGGCAATATTGGAATTGAACATATAAATCCCGCCTTCATTAACGTCTGCTTTTCTGCTATTAAATTTCAATTTCTCAATCATAACTGAAGAATTTTGCTGCATGTTATAAATCTGTATGATAAAGAGTTTTTTGTGTACTTAAAACAAAGTCTATACATTTATATTAGCAGGAAGTTTTCTGATGAAAAAACCTGGTAAAGTTCCCTGACTTCGAATACATTTTCTTTTTCTAAAATTAGAAGAAAAAATTGGAAAATGTTTTGAACATAAAAAATGGAGGAGAATTGCGATTGATAAAAGTTAGTAAATTAATTTTTTAACTCTCGGCGTCACCATTTTTGGCAAAAATAAAACCGATATATTTTTGTGTATAAATCTAATTAGAAGTCAATTCTTCGTCGACACTGACCTAGGTTTTATAGAATCGGGCAACCGCTCGGGACCCCGCGTTACCTACAATACATGTATTTCTTAATTTCAGAATTCAGATTATGAAATATCTGTATAAAACCTAGGTCAATATCGACGAAGACTTTAAAATGGTCGACGAACGTCTAGGGGTCTTCTAGGGTGTCGGAGTTATAAATTCTAGTTCAGTGTAGGTCTATCTGAATGGTTTATTACAAAGAAGTAAAAGATTTACAAATAATTTTAAATAAATTTGAATTAAATATTGTACAGTGGCGAACATAGCTAAAGGAACACTCTTTTTGCTAGGTAGTATCTGGCTTTGATTGACAGTTTGACGTTCAGCTTAAATTGTCGTAAAATCCCAAAAAAAAGATTTTGTACGATTTTCTGTCATAAATACAATTGTACTTTAATTGATCTAATAACTTCAGTTCAAGTTCACGAAATAAATTTTGACACACATACAATTGCCTTATTAAGTTGCCATCGCTCACATAACTCGAATAAAAAAAGACGATCAAATGATTAGGTATATCAAACAGAAATATTCCTAAAATACAGTCAAATCGAGTAGAACAAATAAAAAAGATGATGAAGATAGGATGAAAATTATGTGTTTAAAATTCAGTAAATCTAATCTGTAAATATTATTAAAGAAAAAGACGATCAGCTAATAATTAAAAAGTAAAATACAGTGTATGAAGTGTAAAGCGAACAAAAGACGATAAATTGATAATAAAAAAAAAACAAAATCACGTCAAATGAAATCCAACAAAGATGTCAGTTAAACAATAAAAACAAAGCAAAAGAACAAGACTAAAAGAAAAACCAAGGGTCGATCAATGATTATATTAAAAACTGAATTAAATAAAGTCAAATATAAAAAAACAAAACAAAAGACGATCGATTATGAAGATAAGACTAAATTAAAAGTTGGGTAAAACTAAATCCAATCGAATCATGAACATAGATGAATCTCTAACGGAAACTTGAAAAACAAAAGAGAATGAAATTGATATAATTCAAATATAAAATAAAGTCAAATCGATTTAAGAGAAAAGAGAAGAAACGATGTGTTTATAATTAAAAGAAAATCATGTCAAATAAATAACGGATTGTCACAATTTAACAAAATTCAAATTTAACATACTAGACCCACTGTTTTGAAAATATTAATTAAATTTGAAAGGGGGTCGATGGAAGTTTTTATTTTCCTGTAAGGGGTCGATGCTTAAAAAGGCTTGGGAATCCCTGATCTATAATCATATAAATACGGAAATATTTCCAAGTCAAAAAAGAAAAATAAAAACCTTAGTAATTTACTCTGCAAATAAACAATTAGATCTCGTTCATACTTCCTTAACAAATCGTACTTTTAATGAAACTACCTTTCCGCTCAGCTTTTATTCCAAGAGTAACAACTGTTGTATGACTAGATTTTGTGGACTGTAATAACAGTTGTCATTAACTGTCAGTACTGATCATAACATCAAATAAAAACACAACATTAAAGTTTAAAGTAGATGCTCAAAGTGCTTTCCTTCAGCTTGAATACATAAGCGTACTCTGCGTTTTATGTTTTTAAACCCGTTTGCTAAGTGTTCGGGAGTTATGTTAACACACACATCTGTAATGCCCGCACGAAGTTCTTCGATTATGTGACGCGTAGTTCTAAAAACTGTGTTTTTCATGTGCGAATAAATGAAGTAATCCATAATTGTGAGATCTGGAGACCTTGCAGGAAAATTCACAATCCGATTATCGAAAAACTGCTGCAGGAAAGTCATTGTTTGATGAGCTGTGTGGGCAGTAGCATTGTCTTGCTGAAAAATCCCTTATGTAAGTTCATCATCATGTAGTTGATTAATGAAAGGTTCTAATAACTTCTTTCGGTATCTTTCAGCAGTTACTGAGTCGTTAAAAAATATTGGTCCGATGATACGCCTTCTTGACACTGCCAGCCAAACACCAATTTTTAATGGACGTAATGGAGTTTCCACAAATTCATGGGGATTTTCTGCTGACCATATTCTCATATTCTGTTTATTTAAATACACTGAGAGATGAAACCAGGCTTAATCGGAAAAGAAACACTTGTCAAGAATATCGTCGTTGTTTAAGTTATCAAGAAACCACTGACAATATTCTGTTCTTCTGTGAAAATCTACTGGCCTGAGTTCGTGGACTGCTTGAATCTTATATGGATAAAGCTTTAAGTCTCTTTTAAGAATAGTGTGACATGTTCCCACTGATAGCTGAACTTCTTGTGAAACTTTCGCAATAGATTTCTTGGGAGAGTGTTCCATTCGATCCCGAACATCTTCAATGCAGGCTGCAGTCCTTTTCTTAGCTGCTCCGCTCCCTGTTTTACGACCAAGTGATCATGATGTTTAACTATCTGTTCATAAGTAATAGCAAAATTAGGAAACTGCTGTCGAAACTTCTGTACACACTGATTAAATGAATAAACTGAGTGTCCATTTTCTATTCTACCCCGGTTTGAAAATAACTTTCAACAATAAATATTTTCTGCTGTGATTCTAAGATTTTGAATTAATTGAAAATACAGTGTCAATTTGACATTTGTTTAATTAAATAATTGAACAGCTATCAGTGCTGCAAATCTTAGGAGAAAAAAAAACAGTGAAATCATAGCCCACTTTAATGAGGAATTCAATTGAAGGCACGGTATAATTTATGTATCACAATATAATCATGGTGTATCAACAAAGTTTATTATTATTATTATTATTATCTGTAGCTCTAGTGTCTGTAGCGTTTTCTTTCCTGGATTAAAGTTAAATTTAAAATCCAGTAACCAATTTGAAAAGCGACTGTCACGAAGGAGAATAAGAGGAATGATTTTGATAGTTTTCACAAAGATAAGTGATATGAGTTTTCTCTATAAATCTAACAGGTCTATAGATTTCTGGTATTGAATCGTGGTTCCACGAGTTGCATGTAAATCATATTTTAAAGCGTGGAGAAATTGGGTACACTCTCGTCATTAATGTTCCCACCAACCATAACTAGATTCACAGAATTGTTGCATTATAAACATATGTATAGCATCATAGAGTAGCTTCAGGTGAAGACGAGACTAGTTACGGGCCGCTGCCGGATAATAAGAGGCGTGCGGGGGAGGGGGTGCTCGGGACGCAGAATCTTATTAAATTGCCCGGGCGTCATATCAGCCGAGCCTGCGTTGCCAGGGAAACGGCCGGGACACTTTGAAAGTCTAATGCATACATCTCACACTTCGGGAGGAGGGCGTCATTTTGTTTTCACCCATTCTTCTATTATAGAACTCGCGCACTGTCTCCGTTTTTTAGTCCTTTTTACATTCCGAGTGTCGCGCGCCGTACGCGGGTATCGAACAAGGGCGACGTGCGGGTGTGGGGCTAAAACACCTCGATACACTGTTTTATTCATCAGTTCTTCCTTTTCTCAATGTCCTCTTAGGAAAAATTGGAAGCGTTCTCGTACATCACATACGCCATTTTTCACTATAATTAAAATCCAAACTCAAGAAAAAAATGCTCCGTTCTACTTGACGGGAAACACTTTTTCAACCAACAACTAAATTTTCTCATCAACGTACACGTAACACAAAAAAATGTATAAAGCAGAATACACAGGGTTTCATCGCATCGTTATTTATATGTTTCCTTTTTAACGATTAACGTCTTAAACAAAATTGAATCAAATATGAATTCAATCCTCGGATCTAGGCAAAAAACATGTTCTATTTTGGTACCGTTATGCACACGATGTCTTAGCAAGCTTCAACGGCACAACAAGATAACTAAACATTTCATAAACACACTACATCCCAATGTAAAATTCACAGTAGAAACAGAACAAGGAAACAGTATAAGTTTCATAGATTTAACTATCACTAGAGACAACGACTAACTGAACTTTAATATTTTCCGTAACCCGACATGTATGTACAGATACTGATATACCACACAAGGATTAATTACACCCTAATGTTCAGAAACGTCCGGCATTTAACTCGATGATACGTAGAGCTAGGATACCTATGTTAGGTAGTGTCTATCTAAAGATAACCTAGAAAAAGCAATCACGACTATCAAACAAGTAACAATCAACAACGGATTCTCTGTTAATCTAGACAACAACTTAAAAGTCAAATTGAAACAATAAACTTTAAGGGGGCAATTTACACCTCTACCAACTAAGGTAAAAAAAAAAAACAATACGTAATCTCACATATTTTGGTAAAATTAGTGAAAAAATAGGCAGAATTATAAACAAAAATAATAATTTAATTATATCATACAAACCAAACATTAAAATTTGTAACTTAATCTCTAATGCTAAGAATAAATTAGAGTACTTTAAGAACTCAGAAGTTTACTTATTAAGAAGTAATGATTGTACAGGCGTGTACATAAGTCAGTTAGGGAGAACTTTTTCTACTAGAATGCAAGAACACGTCCGATCGTGTAATTACAAAAAAAAAAAAACAGATTCAACTTTAATTTAATGGAAAATAACTGCAATTTCTCGAAAAGTAACGTAAAAATTTTACATTTGGCAAAGGTCGGGAATTAAATTTATTAGAGTCATTGGAAATCCATAAAGCTGCAAGAAACCCAGAGGTAGAATTACTTAATGACCAGGCGCCTTATTCAAAGCTTGTATTTAACATTTCCTAAAATTTAATTACCCCAACTGTAACTGATTTGCATCTGTTTGTAAAATTCTGTATAAATCCGGTTATCGCTCCGAGTTTAATTTAGTTTGGAAATGATAGTAAACTCGTTAAAACTGCAGTAACAACAAATAAAGTTAAATGATCTTATCCAAGTAAATACGTGTTGTTTTATTTTATTTCACATTTAATAGTCAACAATTTACTTAATACGTTTATGTTTATAAAGATTCAAGGTGATGTAAGGGATTTTTGTTTCTTAAGTTAGAAAAAAATGAGAGAGGGATATCAAATTTATAATATTTGCTGTTAAGCCTCAGGGGTGAGTTTCCTTTACTCCAGTTTTGATATTGCAGTCATTAAATAAAATAATGGGATACATTTGTTACTTACTTTTAGAATATTTACAAAAGTTGCCACTTATACCCACATTTGGACTACCTAAAATGTTTCAACTCATCCTTTCATAAAGCATGTAATAAATGTAATGTTTTTGAAGAAATGTTTCATCAAGTGTCTATTTCATTTATGGGGTAAAATAAATAAAGATTTTCCAAAAGCGCCTTCCCCAAGAAACAAGCTATGGTTAAATAAACGTTCACATTTTTTCCACGCCAGGAGTATAATAAAGGATAAAACGTTCGCGAGATAGTTGTTGAAATAACGTGTTAGATATACTAAATACGACGCTATCGCGATTGTTGGAAGTAGCAGAAGCAGACATGTTCGTACATAGGACGCTATTGTGCTGTTTGGTTTAAGTAAGTGGCCAAACCTGAACTATAGCGAAAAGCTACAAAATTCATAAATTCATATACCATAATTAAACCCATTTAATGTAATGAAGGCCAATTAAAAACATTTGAGTCAATAATAACTTACAATTTAAAGTCTCGCGAGAGAATATACTCAAAGGAAAAGGAATCAATGTTAAAACAGTACGCCTAATAAAAAGAATATATTAAAACAATATAAACGCCGTCAGTGCCAATAACAGGATATCAGATACATTTACAACCAAAAACGGGTTAAGACTAGAGATAGTTTGAGTCCGGCGTTACTCATAACGTTCATGGACGACATGATAAAAAAATGTACCGCAAGTAAAAAAGAAGTAAAAATATATAACGTCGGATACAGAAATTTACAAAGAGTGGATGTTAAAAGGAGTGTTCGCAGATAATGTCATTGTTTTAGAAAGCGAAAATAGAACAATAGATTCCAGAAATATGGAATACAGAAACGGGAAAACGAAATGAAAATGAATAAAAACAAAACTAAAGTAATTAGAATAGGAAGAAAAGAAGACAAAAATGTAAACATAGTGATTGGAGAAACCAGAATAGAATAGGTGAAGACATTGAAGTATTCAGGAGTGGTAATTAGATGAAAAGGGAACACAAGATGCGGAAGTTATGGAAAGAATAGAAGGACGTTAAAACTATATCACAAAATAAATAAAAAAAATTATAAATAAGAAAGAAATTTCAAGATCTACAAAAATTAATGTACTTATTCAAGTCCATATACAGACCGGTATTACTACTTGGATGTGAGTTGTGGATATTGTCTGAAAAACAGAAAAAGATACAGGCAGCAGAAATGAAGTATTTGCGGAGGAGTTAACAGATTAGACAAAATTAGAAATACAATAATAAGAAAAGATCTTGAAACACAACCAACACTGGAATTCACAGAGAGGAGACAACTGAGCTGGCGGAGACATTTGTAAATAATGAAAGATTCAAATCCTGTTAAAAGAGTATGGGAAGCGAGAATACAGAAGAATAAAAAAAGTGGAAGACGTAGACAAATATGAGATAATGCGATAGTAAGAATACTGGAAAATACAGGCAGGACATGGACAGAAGAAGAAATAATTATGTAAGCTCGACTACTGATTCCTGTACGCAAACCTCGGTGTACATCGACATCAGTTACATAACAGCTGCCAGTAAAATAAAATGAGTCATCGGGATTTACAAACTTTAAATTAAAAATTACATCAGATTCATAAAAATACTTAGCTTTTCTGATCATAATTAGCAGACGGAGGATCTAAAAAAGTGAACCGGATTAAACTGGTTTCAGACAGCGGCAGTCCCAGTACGGAACCTGCGTTACGTTGTTACCTGCGCTCATATCTCATCATATATGACTACTCGGTTTTTTCGCGCAGTTAGATATCCTCAGAATATTCACAATTGCAAATTCCAATAGATAACAATAACTCTTCGCTGCTTTTGAATATTTAAAATATAATAAATTATTATACAAATATGTATTTAAAATCGCGCGGCGCCCGACCGCTACTGACATTGAGGTTTCCAGCGCGCATCTCTCGCAGACATCCATTTAACCAGTACAATACTGTGAGTAACGCCACTTTCATGAATGCACTACTTCTTTGACTCGCCGATTGTTCAATATTGCCAGTCGCGCGAAGCAGGCAAATACGTAGAGCCGCCTAGATGTTGTATTTATAATATCTCGCCGCTTCGTTGCAATAATAATTCGAATCACTTTTTTTAATCCTTTCAGTGATAATCAGTTCGACAATGCCCTTGTCACGGTGCGCGAACTTAAGTCGTCTAGTAAAGTGTCTCTTCAGTTTGTCATGTAAGTTATATCTTGCAATTACAATAAATATACCTTACGTATTTTAAGTTGTGTGAATGCTGACTACACTCCGCAACCCCTAAAGTATACCTTATTTTTTGGTACAAACTCTATTATCAATGAGTAAACATTATATTTGGTGAAGTGCTGCGCCGTAACTTTAACGTTACAATATTTTTATATTTTATGCTAAGTTTGGCTCAGATGGTAGGTTAGGTGATTGATTCGCCTCAACCTGAATCTGAGTCCAATGATCCAAGATTTTTGGTTTAGTTTGTTTAGTTATTATTTAGTTTATCTACTGAATCAGTAAAATTGTTATTATTATTATGTGGCTAGTACAAATAAACATTAATCTGGTATAAATATAAGAAAAATAATAAAATTTGCACTGAGTCTGTTTATATCAACGTTCGTTACACGGTTTAAAATATAAACGCTGACTGTACGGGTTTAATAATTTTACCAAATCCAAAAAATACCAAAATTTGGTTGAATACACGTATACTAATCTATACTGCTCTTTGGTGTATTGCTTGGACTTAGGATTATAAATAACTATAACTACACAGTAATTACTTTGTTTCAGGTGAAATTTCAAGTACACTAGGTTGAGTCATATACAAGCGTCATCAAGGCCCCCCTTTCACAGGAACAGTGTATATTCAAATCATAAAAACTTTTATGGAAATGGTCCGTCAATAAAAAAGAAAAAAGAACTCATCCTAGAATTAGTGACTTTTTCAGAGCTTTCAATTGTTCTTTTGAAGAAATTCGAACTCCAGTAAAAAAACAAACTGAAGAAGATGGGTGTGTTTACGACAAACAACATTCCGACAGACCAGAAACGGGTGTTCTGCTGAAAATATAGCACTTGCACAGGAAACTCCCATGCTTGTTCGATATTTCAACGATTTCTTTCACGTTTAATTCTAATCAATCTTATTTTAATTAAAAAAAAGAAACTCGAAATATTCCGTTCAGTTTGGTTTTTATACCAAAACAACGTAGTCATTTTGGGAAAATCCTGTATATCAGGCCTTGATACGCTTATTACTAAACATTACTATCACTTTGAATAATGAATTGTTAACACCACATTACTGAAAAAGGCAATTAGTATTCAGTATTCGTCTGACTATCAAGAATAGAACTTTCAAAAAGTGCAAAAAAACTAATGTTAAAAGAATTCCTGCAACATATCCTTGATTCTTGACCACATTTTCGGTCGCTCAGAAATTGTTGCTTGTAAATTCGACTTTACTTTCGCGTTGGAATTTTTTGAATACAATTATAGTACAATTATTCTAAATGCATGATTAAGGGAAAGTGGGGTAAGTTGACAAAGTTAAACAAAAAAATAAAAGGACAAATATCCACGTTATGAAAACTTGTTCTTTACCAGCGTTAACGACTAATGAATACATGTTGTTACATCGAGAAATAAATTTTCATTAATAATTGGAAATGGTCACTTTTTAAATTGTTAATGAACGTTTATTTTAGACTATATTTATATCTGACTAGTAAGATAAAATGACTAACAAATTGGAATAAGATGGATAGTTAACCCGGTCAAAGAATCAGGAATAATATTCGTAAAGAATTGGGTGTGGCAGAATTTTAGTGGTTTTTACAATGTTTATGTTTCTAAAAAGCTTCAATTTGTCTATATTTCATTAAATTTACATTACATTTCATTACCCAACATATTTTTGACACTAGTCATAAAATAGATTTTAAACAATCTTAGGTTAGTAAAAGCAACGTCAAGCAACAGGGAATTAGACGGGTTTGAAACCATTTTCATATACAAAAATGAGATTTAATGAACACCGATTATGGGTCTTTGGCAGGTTCCGTGTTGCTTGACTTGGTTGACGAAATCCGGTGAGACGCTCGCTTTAAACAGCGCGCTTCATTGGAGCGGAACGAATTAGTTTATAAGGTAGCGATAGGCATGACACAGTCACTTCTTTTGTGATCAAGAAGAAGCATTTACTGAAGATGGCAGCATAGCTGCCGGAATACGTATTTAGTTTTTAAACAAACTTTTTGCGGTTAGGAGGTTAAATTCATTTTCTTTATGGTTAATTAATTAATTAGTTAATTTTATTGTCATGTGTATTGAGGAGAATTACGTTTAAAAATTGTAAGAAAATAATTTTAACATCGTGGCACATTAATTTAAAAAAATACTAGATTATTTTTCATTAGATAGACAACCCAAGCAACACGATGCTTGTATGGTTGCCTAGTTTAAGACGCTAATAACAACTCTTTTTGTTAAAAACATGATAAATTTTTTAACAATTTATTTACGTTATGCAACGTTCCTATTTCTTTTTTAATATTTAAAATAATTTTCCATTTTTTCTAATTTTAGAGAACAAATTTGTGTTTAAATTACCAGTTTATCAATTATTTCCCTGACTTTTCCCGGTATTTTAAATCTGCGCAGTTATACTTCTACAGAACTTTTAAGAGGATGTACGCAGTTTTCTGTTGCAAAAATGTATATTGCATTCATTTTGTAAAGGACCGAATATTCAGTACGTAGAGATGCAACGCTTTTATAAGAATTAAGTTGCGATTAAATTATATTATGACGTATTGAAACACATACAAGATCAGAATACGTAGCGTCGGCCGAATTTTCTGGAATTGAGATGCACACGACACGACTCGCAACAGGGAACAACGAAGTAGGGTGTGTTGAAGTTAGAATAATGCTACTAATAATGCACTCAATTAAGGGTTTTTTATGCAGAGAAAAAGCTATCGAAACATCATCTGATGTCCCCTCTTATTAAGAATCCCAACGGGAAGAAGTGCATACAAGTTCCAGCAACACACGAAATGCGGTCTTTTGCAGGGCTGTTTTCTAATTATAAGTTCGGTTCCTCGTTGAAGTTTATTATTTTTTTTAATCAGTTTCCTCAGTTTGTAATTAATTTCACGAATGAAGATACTACTCTTCACGGTGTGTAAATCGTAACCGATTTTTTTAATTGATAAAATTCATTGTACTCATGAAGAAAAGCTATTTTTCCAACAGTTTTTTTTGTTTTGTAATAAATATTCGCCTTTCTTTCCAAATTATTTTTCTGTGTTTTATTATCATTTCATTGGTATTTATGTATTTTGTTATTTTGAATTATTTTTGGGTGTTTATAAAATCTTAATTCAATAATTCAAAATTTCATTCGGTCTTAAAAGAAAACTGTTCCTAGGTTCATTAAAATTAATATTTTTTTAATTGGAATTACTAAACTGTAAAATGAATTTCATGAGATATTCGCGCAAATAAAATTTTTATTTTGAAATCTAAGGACATAAAAACCAGAGAAAGAGAAAAGGGCAAATCATTTTCGATATTTCTGAAAATACGCCATTCGAGCAACCGTGGAGAACAAATTGGGGATTCGATTTCTGGCTTTTATTGAAAACCAGAAACCGCTAATAACAAAGAAAAAATTGCGCTCTAACTTTGTACGGTCTGTTAAAAGAATTAAGGACAAATGGGGATGAAAAGTCAGTTTCCTTGTTACCCTCGTTCGCCCGTTTTACAATTCGAATATTTAGTATAAAGTTACTCGATTAGCAATTTTTTTATCGATAAATTTATTTTGCATTCAAAAAAGTCAAATATTTTTCGTCTTTTTCCTTTATTGTTAAGTCAAGTGATGAGATCAAGAGGACCTTATAATATATGGATATATTCTTTTCCACATCGACATACAGTAAAACCTATTACGTGGACACATCTTTAATAAGAACACCTCTTTAATAAGAACACTCTCCAAGTATTCACTTACATTTATGGTCCTATTAAGATAAAACTCTATAATATGGAGACCTCAGTAATGTAGTCTAATATCAATGGATATTTAAGTACGTATCCTAACGTAGTTAATTTTTTCAGGGAACCCAAATAGAGAAAATCTTTATTGGTCTTCTCAAATGATTCACACTGGAACGTTAACTTTAGACTGTGTCATTTGAGCCGAGTATAATTTAAATGTTTCTGTAGATTTTGGTAAAATAAGACACACTAGTTTTGTGTAGTAGATATTCTATTTATCTCTGCGTAACTAATCTCCTGTAATACTATTCATTAATCACCCATTAAAACTAATTACAAGCGAATTTAATTATCGATTGCAATATATCATAAATCTAATATAAACTGTCACGGTAATTATAGCCTGTTAAGTTTTTTCTTTTCTTTTTGTAAATTTTGCCAGCCAGGACTGAGTGTAATTACGGGCGCGTAAAACAATTTGCGTCAGTTTCGCGTTCGCAGAGTAAAATGTGAACAATATATTTCAAGCGCAAACGAGAAGGTAACAACCATAAAAGTTCGGATTCTGCTTACTGGCTATGCATGGGTTCAAGCACAGTTGCATTATTTTCACTAGAGATCCTTCATCCATTGAGTCCTTGTTATTACACAGATGTCAGCGCTGCATCGTAAACTCAGGAATAAGATATTTAACTCTATTAGTCGTGGATAATTACAAAAAAAAAATAATCTGCAAAAAATACATTTAATTTGACGATTTAACGATTTCAAAACTTGACATACTTATGTGAAATGTCACAACTAAGACACGAAATACGACTAACACAGAAAGGTGCAATTAGAGACCTTCTTTTTTTAATGTTTTCACTCGTCTAGTGTTGAGTGAAGAGATCAGTTCTTTTTAATATAATTATTATAGTTTTCTGTTTTCTTTCTTATATTATCGCTTTCCCTATTTTTTTATTTACGATACTATCTACATTTCTGCGATTACCAATTTATTTTCGAATATTTATGTAAGATTCGGGATTCAGACTAAGATCTAGTACGTTTGGTAAACGAATTGAAGTATTATATTGTACAGGATGTTTAGTATATGTACATTAATTTACCTAGTATTCTGGAAACTAAATAAACATATTAGAAAGGAAATGTAACAAATAAGACAGTTTAGAAATGAGCTAAATTGTTTACATTTTTGTTATTCATTCACTTATTTGCGAAACGTCAAGCAAGTAATAAAAATAAATTAATTTTAGCTCAGCCTAAAGTGTCTTATTTGTTTCATATCCTTTCTGCAACTCTCACGAGCAAGAACTTTATCAAAATAAACATTTTAGAAGTAAATGCGGATTTTGCTTCGCTCTTGCTAATGAAACAATAAATAAATAAAATAAACTTTCGCAATATTGCAGCTGAATTTAGTTTCCATAAAACTAATAAATACGAAATTGAATTAAATTTTTATAATGATTCATTGGACACACTTCACAGTTCTACATTCTTGGCGATTACTGTTTGACATGCTGTATTACCTGTTTGACACTAATTATTCGATCTCAAATTTTCATTTTATTGTAGGTATTACAAAAAACTGTTGCGTCTTTTTGGTAGTAAAGGCTCATTTTTCTTTTAATTTACGGATTTTGCTTTCTTAGCTTTATATTTATGGCGAAATACGTACTACGACGCACAATTTAAATGATACTCCTGCATGCGAACCACTCCTTTAAGAATATTAAGCGTAAGGGCTACGAAATTGGCAAATGGTATCATTTAAGGTGAGCGTCGTTGTACATTCTGACAAATACCTGCCTGAATCAATGTAACGTTTAGCGAAGGAGTAATTTTCCTTTATTGCTTTCTTTCTTTCAGAGTTGAAACAAATGAAGTAAATGCTTTTGCTTCAGTTATTTATTTCTTATTATAATGGGAAATTATTTCGAAAAAATCAATGGTAGATCAATATCCAATCTTTTAAACTTCTTAGTGGGCTGCCAGCACAGTTATTTAAAAGTTCGATTTTTCCTATTAGATTTTTTTATAAGGCGTTAATTTTATAAATTCAAATATTTTTCAGCATCTCTCAATAAATTGCGTAAAAAATGTGAGTTTCTCCCGTTTTCTTGTTTCATCCTTATTTTCATACAAGACCTTTCTGTTTATTATTTATTTTAATATATCATCGTATTATTTCCAACTACTCTTTATCGCTTATTTGGCCCTAGGTTTTCTCATGTAAGTAATAACATTTCTCGATGTATCACATGTTGGGTGCCAGGTGCCGAAATGAAATGTTTCAATACCATTCCGCCTCTTTAATTCTCTTTATTCATAAATATTGCATAAATTTCATAAATATTATTATTTGTTTGATCTTTCCTCTCCACAGGTCTTTTGTTTTACTGAACTTCGTGACTCTAGCTTCCGTTTTTTTTTGTTTTCTTTCAATACTATTTCTATCATTTCTCGTTTTCTTGATTCTCGCCTTTCTCTTGTCCACAAAGCTTCCCTTATATCTTGCATTTCTAACTCTAGTTTTCTTTGTGTTGCCGATCTCTTTTTTTAAATAAGTTAGATAACTACAAACGAAATTTTGACTTTCGATGACCTGAAAGTTTTGCAACTCCATTCTTAACCTCTTATATTCTTTAAATCATCTAGTCTAGCTATACAGGTATAATGGGCCAGATTTCTTTTCTCCCTACGCCTGGTCCAGGGACTTTAGAACTCATCATGCTACAGATGTATCGTTGACAACTCAAGATGTGGTTATTTTTAATAATTTCAACTTTAGAGGTGTCTTCATTCACGGTACTCTATATCTACTTGTTTACGTTGGATTTTGTCTCATTTTGTGACAATAGATTTGCTTTTGAGTGATTTATCGTTACAACAGCCAAATTATGCCAGTTCTAACAGATTGATCGCAGAAGCCAATAGTAATGATGACAATCAATTGAATTTTGACCACTGACCTTTGTCATCGAGTTCCACTTGTGCCTATGCTATGAATTTCGGAATGACATAAAAACACTGTAATATGTTCTTTTATGGATTAAGAAAACGATAGAAAGTAATCAAAATAAGTATAAAATAAATCATTTAGATCTACACGTGCATTGTATTTGAGTTCGATTGGGGAGAGAAGGTTATTTTGTGCATACATGCAACACCAAACATTTATTTACTTCTCATATTAACAGTAACTCAAACACGAAAAGAAAATTCTCAACAATATCGATGCAATAAAAAACAAAAACTGAATCAGAATTGGAGAGTATTCAGTTCTTCCTTATTGGATATTATTTACTGCTGAGAAACTTCACTGCCGATATAATCTTGATTGTAATGTTCTTTAATGCGCCTTTTTTTGTATAAGATTTCAAAAATAATTATGTTTTAGGTAGGCAGCTAAACTCTTACTTCATTCTAATACAATGGGATGCCCTAAATTATAATCGAGCATTTATTTCAATAGAGACCCAATTTAACACCATTGAAATCCAATATCATGTATAATGAAGCACTGTTTTGTATCAGCTTAGCGGCCGAGATGCTCTAACAATGCCTTTGAATACTGAATGCATGCCGCGCATTAAATACTTTTGATACATTCAATAGAGCACGGTAGCAAAAACATTGGGACTTTGAAATTAATCAATTGAGTGTTAGCACCGTGTCACGTGACTAATCTTCCTTCATGAGACCGACATCTTCATATAAAATGGCCACCCATTCTTAATGCATGCCACTTTTTGCCGCGTTCTTTATCAAAAGTTCTAAGAAATTTTTCTTTAATATTACTGAAAATTGATACTATTTTAAGCCGCCAAGAACAAACAAATTTCACGGCTATTATCTACATACGGATACACACCCAAAGTGTGTTAAGTCGTGAAATAGGCAAGAAATTAATTTGCTGGAATTAGTTTCGTAAATAACTTGCAACACCGCTTAGATCAATCGGAAAAAAAATCTGCGCTTTAATAGCAAGCTTCTTCAATGTTTGAAGTGTTCCGAAACTGTTAATAGGGACTTGGATCGATTAATAATAGATTAACGTAAACTTTTTATTGTCTTGGAATAACCCGCGTTATTTTAGAGGAACGCTTCAGAATATCTTTTACTTTATAAAATTAAAGGAAATACAAAAGTTTGACTTACTCTCAGACAACAAAATCTTATGACTTCCACCTGGTAATTTTGTTGTGTCTGATAATAATTTATAATTAACTAATAAAGCATTTACATATATCAGAACAAGGCATTAGTCAAAATATTTTATGCTTAACAAAAGCTTTCGTTAGTTTAAACCTTACTTCTACATTTAGTTAAGTATGATAATTTATCAACCTTTACATTTAATAAAATGATAAAATGAATAATAATTCCGTTTATTATAATTATAACAAATAAATACTTCATACAATTACATCAAGCAAATATAAAAGGAGTAGTTATTTTTATAAAAATGTTACTTATTGTCACACAAAATAAAATGAAACTACTCTTGATATTGTATCATGCAGCCTTTCGATTAAATTATTGAATGCAAATATCCGGGCGTTGATTGTATTACGGTTTCTAATATATTTTATATCCAAACCGTTCCATGCTTTCTCTACAGGCTTCACTAATTCCATTTGATTCATAGGTCGAAAAATTTCTCTATTTTCGTTAGTTAGGCTCTATTCTCACACGACAGCGCGTCGCGTCGCGTCATTTGGCTGCCTCGAAAAGTTGTCATGGTATAAAATGAAGCAATTCTCACTCGGCAGCATTTAATGTCACAAAATTACATATAAAAGCATAGGAACCAAAATGACAGATATGTATAGGTTGTAATACATCTGAATATTTCAAAAATAATTAATCTTAAAATAATACTTATAGACTGAGAGCTAGTGGATTTTTTTGACAGAATCGAGCTGTGATTTATTATAGTTTCAAACGTGGCTTGAGACGTAAAAAATGTTTTGAGAAAATCCACAAGGAAATCAATCGATTATATTGGTGACAAGTTGTGTTCCTCAGCTACCATAAAACTGTTGTATAATGAATTTCATCCATGTGGTTATCTTTCCTTAAAGGACAACTATCGAGCTCCTTACCCAAAAACGGCTGTTACTGAAATGAGTATTTAAGCAACTCTAAAGATTGGTGTGACACCATTTTAAACAAGCATTTGAAGGTAGGGTGATTGACATTTAACAAGTCGGACAAGGTTCGGCACTATAACTTCAAATCCGCTATTTTGTCAAGCTCCAAATCGTTTACGACATAGAAATACTATGTTTTATTTTTTTCTAACCCACGGGAAAATCATAACAAGTTATAGCGCTTTCCACTGTCCACTGGCTGCACTAGCATGTACTGAGTGTATCTCCATTTCGATTCAGCTTTTTGTGATAAAACGAGATGGAGATACACTCAATGCACACTCGTACACCCAGCGAAAAAACGCTATTAGGTCAGTCAACTATAAAATCTAATATTTTAGAAAAATTTTGTGCAAATCGTTTTTGATTGCAGTGAGAACCTCGAGCAGCCTCTGGACAGCTGTTTCAGCCCTGCTTGGGGCTTCTTCAGCAGAGACGTAGCTCGACATTCCCACTGCAGACCAAAAACGACTTGTCCAATTTATTCGCAATGGCGATGTAATAGTGATGAACAGAAAACAGCGACATCCTGCCATCGCTTTTTGACCTGACATTGCAGTAGGATAGACAAATTGAAGCGGATTTGCTCCTAATAAGCAAGCATGGCCGCCTTGCATGGGGGACTTATTAGGAGCAAATCCCGCTTCAATTTGTCTATCCTACTGCAATGTTAGGTCAAAAAGCGATAGTAAGATGTCGCTATTTTATATGTTTATAAAATCTAACATTACTAAGGAAATGACGTTGTACTGCCGAACCCTGTCTGACATGTTAAATGTCAGTCACATCTAGGGACCCTATTTGAAGGTACGTAAGCTTTGTTCTCGTTAGATTCCTCACAATTTGACTCCAGTGTAAAAAGAAGACCGCGTGAGATGATACAGATCTGCATTGGATTCCTTTGACAATGTATGGTCTCATGTACAGTCGAAGCGGATTTTAGTGACGGGTCAAGCAGCACTTAGCATTTTATTGTATATAGTCCCAAAAGGAATTTTAACGCGCAAAATTTAAATTATTATAACCTCCCCGAGTATTTTGTACCAAAGGTTATTTAGAAATATTGTAAACACTATTTTATTGCCTGGAATAACAGACAAAGAAAATATCAGAGGAAACGTTTATAGATCAACACAACAACACAAACACAACAAAATAGAACGGGACTGTACACGATTGTCAAATGTTTAAAGTGTCGGTCGGAATATTGCGGGGCATGGTGTAGGTAAATTAGTTCCCATATTTTCCGTCCGCCAAATTTAATTTGTCAGACTCTAATGTGTAGGTGATGAAACTTGGCGTTACTGCTACGATCTCGAAAAGAAGTAACAATCGGCAGTTTGGGTCTCTGAGAATGAGTCAGCTCCAGCAAAGTTTGCTTGTGAAAAAAGCCAAAACAAAAAGATGGTCGCCGCATTTTTTGGAATTATTGGACATATTTTCACTATACAAGTAGAGGATCGTCGTACTATTAATGCTGAATGGTACACTACAGTTTGTTTGCCTCAAGTTCTTCAAAATCTGCGTGAAAAACGTGGAACGTTGAGGAAGGATCATCTTCCATGAAGATAACGCTAGGGCCCTTACTACTGCTTGAACGATTATTAATTACAAGGGACGCAACCGGCATCCGTCACTAACGAAACTTCAACTTCTTTATTTTGTACTTATGTCTTTTTTTTATAAAGGATGTAAATATGTAAATTTATCTTACATCATCTAAAAGTCATAGGAATAATAATCGTATGGAACGCGCATTGCCGATCGCGCCTGTTGGCATCGTAAGGTAGGCAACTTACATTGCTCCTAAGGGCAAGAAAGCGGGAAATACATGTACCCGGGTGCTTTCCGGTTGTTTTGTAAAGTAGGCTAGTAATTCTTCATAATGTATTTTTCTATAGGAATTCAAGGAATTGACGATTACTTGCCCTTAGGTGTCGTGCTGGTTACCTAACTTACGTTGACATGTAATTCGCACACGGACGCGCACTACATATTACTGTCTACATTCTAAGCTAAAAATTCAGTAATTGAATAGTATGCCTTATTCACTAATAAATCTTTGAGAAAACGCAACGCTTAAAAACAATAATATTTTCTTGTCTTAAAGTACTTGGCAACTTACTGAACGTATTTGTTCCTACGTAAGATGCGATTCTCTCAAATTTTGCAGTGCGGTGTTGCACTATAACTAAAGAGTCTCTATGTCTCCATGATATGATTGAAAGACAGAGTTTTTTTCTTCATATTTTGCCTTATTGCGCTTTAGGTGCAATAGACATTCATAAATGTAGATTGAAGAGAAAGTTAAAATTTGATTTTTAATGAATATTGGTTTGCAAGATTCTTGACTTCTCAAATCAAATAATATGCGTATTATTATTTCTTCAGATATGAATATGGCATTATTACCATAGCCCGGTAATATTTTTCGAAATAATATAAAATTTCGTTAGAAGACTTATCCCGCTTTATAATTCCTCAGCTGTACATTTGTACTTAATACATCTGCTCAAATCATTCAGACGAGTCGGCATCTAAGCAAAAAAAAATGCTAATGCTACCTCACTTTAAGCTAATTTAAAAATAAGAAAATACCTCAAAATAGTACAAAGTTTTTGTTTATAATATGTAAAAGAAAATTTCTTCACCAGTACTTTTTGATAGTTTATATTTTACGAATATCTTTGAAGGGGGGGGGGGATCCCGGTTAGTTGAGGATCGATAAAATATTAGTGGTGATCCCTAATAATAATCGATCCCTTAAGATCTTTATTTATTTAATTTTTTACACGATATATTTTTCTTAGTTGAATTCATTCCTTTAAAAATTTGCATTGTTCAAAAATCCCATTCAGCGTCTTGTAACTGAAGTTATACAATGTAATTACGGGTATTTCAAGTTTGCCAACCACTATACATATATAAATCGTTCTAGAGCGACAGTAAAAATTAAGTATGAAAGGTGGTTAATGGACATTTTCTTCTGTAAAGGGTCGATGCTTTAGAAGTTATAAACATTTGGTACAAACTGTATATATCTACATATAATAATCGGTAAATGCTGAATAGGCAATTTTTTTGCTGTACAAATCAAGAACAAACTAAAGTAATATATTAAATTTCTAACAAAAATGTGTAAATTTTGTGAGCTAACAAATCTCATTTTGATTATTAATGAACTAGGTATTGTTCTGAAAACGCAAAAAGATTTCACTTTCAATATACTCCAGACATAAAGCTGACAAATATCTTGAAAGGACCTCAATCTTTTATAGTGTTATATATGTGATTTATTCACGGAAATAAATCAAGCTTCGAAAAAAAAACATTGCTGCAATATTTACGATATATCAACTCTAAACAAATTTTATCCAATTTATCAAAAATTTATTAATTCCACGTTCTAAACTTATTTATGTTCATGTTTACGAAATGAATATATCACCAGAAGAAGATGAAGACAGGCACCGTTTATAAGTATTCTCAGGTAAGCGCAGGGGAGAGCATTCGATTAATTAATTCCAAACAGAACAAAAAGAGTTTCGATTTTTTTTTAAATGAGTAAACTTGAATATTCTAATTGAGTTAGGTAATAACGCAGCTGATAGAAGATGGTATTGATTAAAATAGTTGAACTCGAACAACTCAATAAGAATACGTTTGATTTGGAAGAAGGAATGTAGAAATGCCCCACCTTTACATATATGTTTACTTTGTGAATTGAGGGAAAAAATCAGTACCTTTTGTAGCCCATAAATATTCTTTCCTTATGGCTTTCTTATGTTGAGGATGTTACCAACACTACCATTGGTTATGCACTTGTATGTAGCCCAATGTAAATAAGTCACTGATAAAAGACTACTGAGGTCCTCTAACTTCTATCGATACGAGGAGTAACAGTGTAGGAAGATAACATCGCGTACACATACATACGTCATATTAACCGCGCTACCATGTATAGAAACCCGAGAACGAGTTGTGTACAATGATTGCAAAAATGTTAAATAATAATCCCGCTCTATAACATTAATCTGAGCGTGCATCTACATATTACGCCGTGTCTCCGTCCTAATTAATGTCTGCGCCCGTGATTTATGCTATTCTTTCTTAGGCTATGCGAAAGAAACGCCGCTGCTGCAAGATAATTTGCCCTTCTAAGGTGCGATAAGTGAAAACGGCGTTTTCATCTCTCTGATTACAAATAATTAAACCTCTTATATCTCATTAGTAAATGTACTCTAAGCAAATGCTTACAATCATTTCAAACGCATTTGCTGTAATGAAAAATTTCACTTCGCTATAGGTCTTTTTATTGCGACTT
The DNA here is from genome assembly GCA_036172665.1 of Prosopocoilus inquinatus. NCBI lineage: Eukaryota > Metazoa > Arthropoda > Insecta > Coleoptera > Lucanidae > Prosopocoilus > Prosopocoilus inquinatus. Next base: position 25,319,141 of record CM069876.1, on the reverse strand, counting down.
GAAATAAATTAACTATGAAATGATACAATCTAGGACGATAATAAACTTAAGCTAATTGATCATAACTATCCGGAGTTGCGACTCGCAACAATAATAAACTTGTCTTAAATGCAATGATTTCGAGTTATTTTCTAATTTACACGCAGGAAAACTGTAAAATAAAAAGGAATTACAGTTGAATCTTAACTTTTATCAACACATTAAAAAAAGTATAAATAATTAAATAATTAATAAAAAAAAAATGCGTGTCATCTCACCGACAATGTTTATATGGATCTGATATTCCGATTCGAAGCCGATTGCAAATTATCCGCTCCTTAGATATACTGAATCGTGTCAATCTCTGATTTTGTCTCAAAAAGAAGAATTGGTTAGTAAATTAGCTGAACACTATACGAACATCGTATATTTTGAAGAAAAAACAAGCTATATTCCATCTCACCATGCTAAATCAGTTTACAGCCTTAGGTATTAGCCAGGGCAAAATTCTCAACGTTCGTTACTTTTAGCTTCAGTGATAGGCACTTCTTGAAACATAGTTGAAGATTGCCGGACCATTCGGTAATTTTTGCCACTTCTGCGATTCTCTGCCGAAGCCGAGACGATCCGACCGGTCTGAAGCGATCGCACCGAAGCAGTTGCGCGGGGTTCCATTTAATCTTATGTATAGCAAAACAAGCCGGTTGTTCCGAGCCAAGTCGTCCGGTCCGAGTCGAGTCGGTGCGCGTGCTGCTTTACTCCACTCCGATAGGAACTCTTAACAAGTCAAACATCCTATTAACATTTGGCACGGTTTCTTTCTACTCTAGTAGAAGACATTTCATTTTTTTGAAACTCTGCATGTTCTGAGCTTAGAGCTTCAATTTAATTTTTTAATTTTTATGAATTTTTTATATTTCCAATATGACTCTGTTTCCAGTTTTGATTCTTTCCATTATTTCTTTTGTTTTCTTACTGGTATGAATATTGGTTTTCCTAATTGATTTCCAATCCTTTTATTTTATTTTTTCTACCTTGCTAGAGTTCTGTTGCTGGTTCTGCTTATATATTATTCCGCTCCGATTATTTGATTTATTTATTATCTGTTTCCTGCGGTTTCTCCTAATTTCTCGCTTTCCTTTCGTATTCTTTCTCATTTATGTGTTTTTATTCTCGTTTTCATTATCATAGCAATATGTTGGCGGTTCCTTTTTTATTTGTTCCTGCCGTCTCTATACAGTTAGCTCTGGCTTAATTTTTGGCCGTGTTTTCTCATTTTTCTTCGTCCCAATTTTTATTCACATTTTTCATATCTATTCGATTGTTTCGTTCCTTGCTGGTCATTTTAAATATCTTTAATTCCAAACGTATAGCGTTTTCAGTTCACTTAGACGTCGAAGGTATTTATCATAGCAATATATTGGTGGTTCTTCTTTTTTGCTTCATGCTCTTCCGATCTCTATCCAGTTAGTTTTTGGCTCTAGGTTCGTTTTATATTTTTCTTCATCCCAATCTTTATACATATTATTCATATCTATTCTATTGTTTCGTTTATTTTGCTTCTGATACTATTTTTTAAGATCATCTACACTCGTTTTCCTTGTAGGTTTTTCCATGTCATTTAGCTGGACATTTTAAATATCAATTAAATTCCAAACTTATAGCGTTTTCAATTCACTTGCACTGGTTGTACTTAGAGTATTTGCATGTTTCACATTTTAACGTCATGTAATAAAACGATATGAAGATATCGTCGGTCTACAAGAGAAGGTGGCCAAGTCCAAAATTTTACATTTTTTAGTTTTAATGCCCATGTACCTTACATTCAATCTTTTTTAATTTAAAATACATATTCTAGAAACTCTATCGTTCATAAAAATCAATATAAACTAACCTAATGTAAAATAATTGATTTTATAATCGTAAGCAAATATTAAAATTCTAATAACTCTAAAACTACTATCGGTGGACTTGGTCACCTTCTCTTGTAGATCGACGATATTCTGAGTGTAACTGAAATGAAAACACGATAAATTTTAGTTCCCCGAAAAGGACGTGGAATGTTATAAATATGAAATAGTATACAGAGTACGACTCATTTTTAGGTATTTACTTCCAAATTTAGTTCCCTTTTTAATCGTAATGTACTTAAAAGATGCAGAAAGGCAAAAAGTTAAAAGTGTCCGAATCTATACCTAGTTGACGGGGTTCGTAGGTTAGCGTTAACGACCTATTAAAATATGCATAATCGTAAGACGTGTGGATAGAGGTTGGAACCCACCTTTCTATCCCTTTCCGTCCCCAATTCTTTTGATAATCCGCACAATGTTGAATTTCGATTTCTTTGTTAAGAGCGCCCTGACTTTAACATGGAAAGCCAGAAATAGATGTCCAAATCATTTCCATGAATTGCTCGAATGGCGTCCATTGTATTTTGGGATTGTCGGAAATGGTCCACATCTTATCTCTTTCTCAACTTACTTACCGACAAAGATTTGCGAATTAAATTAAATTATTTAATCAATTAAATTTCAACAATTAGCATAAAGTTGAAACTTTAATATGAAAGAGGGAAGGAAAATCAGTTTACTTTTATAAACTTTATACTTTATTCAAACTCACCTTTGCCGGTCGTAGATGCTTCTTGGTTACACTTTATTTAAATTAAATCAGGAAAATTGAAAGATGGAACAAATTTTGAATTTTGAAAACGTTACGAGGAAGAATTTTTAAGACACAGAGCAGGGTCGAATTTTCTCCTAAATACAAATTATTACCTGCTCTTGTAAAAAGGTATGCATAGCCGAATTGTCTCCCGAATACAGACCAAATTGACACCCGCAATGCAGATTTATCTTAATTACCTATTTACCCTTAAATACCGCGTGCATCTTCTAGAACTACCTCTCTTACTTACTTATATGTATGTACATATTTTATTTTATTTTTTAAATATATTGTTTATATGCAACATTCGTATTATTTCTTATTCTATATTATTTTAAAACAGCGACATCCTACGATCGCTTTTTGACTTGACATTGCAGTAAGATAGACAAATTGAAGCGGGTTTTCACTGCAACCAAAAACGATTTGCAACAAATTTTTTATATTATTTTTTTAAAATTTTTTTAATAAATTGTTTATATGTAACAATACTATTATTTCTTACATCTTCCTTTGTGTTATTAAATTATGGGATTACTGTAATTAGATGCAAAGGCCGTAAAATCAACTTCAAACATACAGGAGACAATTCGACCTATGTCGGGAGACACTGAAAAAAAATTCCTGTTACTTTTAGAGACAACTCGACCGCACTGGTTACACAGACTAAGTCATACTCGGAACTCTTGAACTTTCTTATTTGGTTGTATTTATTATGATTTGGTGACATGGCGAGTTAAAGCCATGCCCGGGACTTCTTCGAAATCCCTGGTACTGGAAGCTACATTTCGGTAACGCATGGAGCTTTCCAAAGAGTGACCGTTGAGTTTCGTTTTGCAAAGTAGTGCAATGCAGAATTGTTCTTGGTTTTAACATGATACCCTAGTATAGTCTAATTTTTTGGTAAATTGCAAGATGACTAACGCTTTAGTTACATAAGCTGCATGTTTTTAATTTTGTATTTTCAAATGAATTATACCTCGACTTGATTTCTAATTCAACTGAATCATATTTTGACTTGATTTCATGATTTCAAGTATCTTAATTGAAATGTACTGAAATGCACGAAAAAATAATGATAAGAATATGGATTCTTACATAATTTTGAAAGCTAAAATTTGCGTTCTCAACGTCATGATAGATTGGTGCTAGTTGATCGGGTTAAGGACGAAGTGAAATTACTAATAGTTCATTCAGCAAATACTTTCAAGTTCCCAGAATTTACCGGAAGTTGATGTCAACCTTCCTATTTTAAATGGAACATCCGATTCCATCATGATTGTTGCGCAATATAAAACATGGTATTACAAGAGGAGTTTTTCAAAAGACAATTAATTATAAAAGTGTAAGTAATTTCTGATGTTTTGTTACAAAGGTTAAGTTAGGTGCAAAATTGGTTGAATTATATAGATAGATAGATGCCCGCATATATATTGCCGCAGGTTTCCATCTCCATGATCCAGATAATCTTAGGTCAAGACAGATGCTTAAATATTTTAAGGAACTAATGATTTTAATGAGTCGAAATTGAGGTTTGTGAGGTATATGGTTAACACTCCGTATAATGCAAAGCAAGAAATTCTTGTTCAGTGCATTATTCGAGCCACGACTTATTTGGTACTAATGGGGTACCTGCAAATTATGAACAAGCTCATGCAGAGGCATAAAATCATTTGCCCGAAGTGAAAAATTAAATTTCAATCATAATCGGTACGCATACATTTCCAGTAAATCTTCGATTAGTTTGATTAGGGTAATCAGTCTGGCCCGCAGCCGGCTGAACGTACACGGCCTGTGTAATTGAGGATGCCTTCACGCGCTCATGTCTTCCCGCGGGCCACACTCCCACTCTCTGCTTTCTTATTGTTCTAACAGCGTGATTAACAGAGGTTACGCGGATACGTTAATACTTGTTACGAAAGTTCATTTACTGTAAAGCCTTATACGTTGCAGATTTTTATCTCGGCCCAATCACATTCAATAGAATTAATTAGTTTGTTAGGTGTGTAAGGTGCTATTTATTGTTACTTGCTTAATATCAGTCTTCGCCTACATTTTACTGAAATGCTGAACTCATTCACCTTCACCAACCTAGCCGTATAAAGAATGTACCTATTTAATGTTTAATGCGCGAAACTTTTTGTAGAAATATCATAATTATACAGGGTACTTAGAAACTGGCGAGTTAACACCACATAGCATTATACATATAAGGATATCAGCGCAAACAGGCCTTAAAGGCCCCAGGCTTCAATAGTCTTCCTCCGCATTTTCCTATCCTGGGCTAGTATGCGCCAGTTGTATACCCTCAGCTTTTCGGGATCTTCCTTTACCGCCCCCAACCACCTTCGACGTCGTCTCCTCTTATCTGCTGCACTTTCTATCACTCATTTAGGGGTTCTTCCTTCCTTCAATCTAGCAATGTACCCGAGCCATCTTAATCTCTGTTTCTTGACAAGGGTTGTTATTTTCGGTTGACAATAGATTTCCGTTACCTCCTCATTCGTTCGTCTTTTTCATAGATCTCCCTCCTTCCTCACACCAAACATTCTTCTTAATATCTTTCTCTCCCAGCTCTTTAATTTAGCTTCTACTTCTTTTTTCAGGACCCACGTCTCACATGCGTAGTGCGGATTACTGTGGTACATTCTTATTTTTACTTTCCTGGATAGTACCTTTAACTTCATTAATTTATTTACACTTTCAACGCGTTTACTACCTTTGGCCATCCTTTTAGTGATATCTAGGTCTTATTGTTTTAATTCGATAAATCTGCACAGTTCGAAAAAGTTTTAATCCAATTCGGTAACAGCTTGGAGCATATCACTAAAAAGTATTCCTTGTCAATGTCTGCAAGGTTTTCGTGCTAAGAACCATACTAATGTAATTTTCAAATGGATGTTATTATCGCTATCAAAGATCAAGAAAAATAAACTATTCTAACCTTACTTGATCATCTAAGAACTGTGTTACCGAAAGTCACATTCTCTTATTATCTACTTTTTGCTGTGCCGGCAACGGCACTTATAACCAAACACTAGATGTTTCGGGCGTTGCAATGGCTACACCTATACCACGTGCGAGTGACAAATATATGTTGCTTATTCGTCTTGCACAGTAATCATTGATGTTTGTACAGCATAACTCTTCATAATTGGATGTCAAATTGTAAAATCAAACAGACTACTAACTACCACATTATTAAAGGTATACAGAGCAAAATCTTAGCTATTCCTACGGTTAGTTCACTATGAAAGGGTAGAAACAGGTCGTGGAGGAGAATTCACAGAAACAGAGACACGTTAGGTGATAAAGTAAGTATATTAAAAAAGTCTAGGTAGATGTTATTCTGCTCAACGCGTAAACACTACTGACTCACCAAGTGCAGATTTTTTTATGACGGACACGGTGGTCCAATAGTTTTGTCTTCCTGCCTTCAGCTGTTTCTCTCGCACATTGATCTCCTGCCCACAGCCTTCTTTCGCTCAAAAAATCGTGATCCCAACGTGTTTTGATTCAAAAACGGACATTCTTTTCTTTGAATCTCTCTATTTTTAAAACTTGTTTAGATTGAATTATGGTTATTTACAAATGTCAATCAAAAATTCAAGTCAGGTGTTTTGTTGCAACAACTACGAAATTCAAAATTTTCGATATTCGAAACATGATTCAAACTTTTAAGCGAAAGAAAGCACCTATAGTCGAATGTTCTATCGGATCACCTATATTACAATTATCCACCATGATGCAGACGTAAGTAACTCCAGTTTTAAAAATGTGGACGTTTCCAAGACAATAATTCAACCGAATAAATAAACACTTGACAAAATAGCAGCAATAAAATATAACAAAAATTTATAATAAATTGTAATAATATGGTATTCGTGTAACTTAATAAAAAACCAATTTAATTTCAAATTAAAAAAATGTTAAAGAAACTGTAATAAAAATTCGAATTTAATTAAAGTTAAAAGTGTTACGGTAGCAAGTAATTTCCTGACTGAATATAACTAACTAATCCGAGCCAAGAGTAAGAAGGATTTTCCTCATCATCAGTGTGACAGTAGCCAAACAGCTGATGTAGCAAGATCAAGATACATGAGGTCCTAGAAATGATCAGGAACTGATGTTCGCTCCTCAAATAAACTTAAGGCTGGTCAGTTTCTTCTCATGGAGGATTTTATAAGGCCTGTCGGCTATCCGCAAACACCCGAAATAGAATAAAACCAAACGTCGTTACGGTAAATGGGCATTGTCAAAACAAGTTATCAAACAACTGTCTAAATTCAAATATATAACTAAAGAGAGGTATCTAGCTTCGAAGGTTATTACAAGAATTAATAAGAATAATAACATTGCATCAAGAAAACAGTCAAAACAGTACACGGTTAAAATTCCATTTATTATGACCAAAACGCACAGGAGGTGAGATAGCTTGACTCAAAATATACGAAGAATGAATGAGTGCGGAGGTGGCGCTGCAAGAACTATGCGAATCAAGATGAAAATTTAAGAATGTAAAATGCCTTAAATGGATACGCATATTCAATAGTCAAAAATACGAATTCCAAACAGTCCAAACAGTAAAACAAAAAAAAAACAGTCAAAGAAGCTTCCGTAAAATTCATTATGCAAATCATTCAGCAGATTCAACAAAATATAAGGAATCAGATTTTAATTGTCAACACTTAAAATGAGAACCGTTCTAAAAAATTGCCAAATGCGCCCGTAATAGTGAAATGTTATCTTCTTCTGAAATCTTACCTTTCTGGTATTCTGAGCAAAAGGTCCAAATCAGTGGTTTAATTTCTCAAACCACTATTGTGCGATCAAATAATCTTTAACTTCACGTTTGGAGTTGGGTTTGGTTTGGTATGTTGGTGCTCTAGTCTAACCATAACCAACTAATATTTAAGTGGACGTTGTAAGGTTTGCAATTATTCTTTGTCGTGCTAATTTTCTCAAAAACTCTTTTAATACAGAAAATTATTTTCGCAGCGGTGCAGAGATTAATGAAGTTTGGAACTTTTTACCAGAGAAATGCATTGAAGAATCCATGATGCATTTACACTTTGTAGAAACTTTAATCAGATGTGTAACCAGGTTTCTTGAAAATGGGACAGAAACATTTAACAAGGTCAGGTATCCCCAATACACCATACTTCATTCTAATAGTTGGTTGCTGCAACAAGGAAATCACTTCGTGGAGATTTGTTATACAATTTTGCAAATACATTTCCACTGATACTCTTATCGTTTAAAAGCAGTTAATCCCGTTTTATTTTGATGTTTATTTTTGTTCATATGTAAGCAATAAGTAAAGACATACCATTGTGTTTCTTGCTATCTCAAGTTATTGCCAACTCTAAACGTGAAAGTTTTTGAACGGTCTTTACATTGAACACACTTCAAAATTTTCAGTTTCACTCAGTTCAGTTTTTCTTCTAATTTTGATAAATAATCTAACATCAAATATCCAAGATATCTCGTAAGTAATTACTATCAGTGCAACTAAATTAGTATTATTCCTATTTGGCAAATCTGCCAAGTGTAATAATGCTCTTAGGAATGTTGTTAATTCGAACGATTGAGGGATTTATGTATATTCCTTTTGAAATTGATGTCTGAAATTTACTTATAGATAATTCTTTCAGGTTTTGTGATATATTATTAGTGCTCTAGCTATAAAGAATTAATGGAAACACAGAGTACTATTGCATCGAGATTATTTTATGAGAAAGGTAAAATCTTACAGAACTAATAAAGAGACATCCGTGAAATACTGTAATTTTTTTAATATTTGAGAATTAGTAACAATAAATAAGTTCCTCCACTCCACAGTTATTACAGGACATGAAAATATGTATTCATGCTTCTTTTAGTTTCTAATATAGAAAAACATATCCAGCAGTTGTTCTTTGATAAGATTTCCCATAAAATTTTATTGAAGCCTAAAAGCACAAGCAGAAGAGATATCAGGCGATATTTTACATTCAGGAATCGGCCTTACATTAAATACAGTCTTTAAAATCTACATGAAATATGCAGCCGAGCTTCTTGCTTAGTTAATCGCCTTATTACTGGAAAGCAAAAGAATGGAGATAAACATCCTGTGATACGTTAAGGTGTTAATTAATTGCCTTTTAATTGGACATCTGAGACAGTAATCGCCTGATGAAATATTACACTTTCTGGAGTAAAGATTATCTTTATCTTTGTATCAACAATAATTTGAATAAAATTGTCTTTTTTAGGTGCACCAAGCATTTCATTAAAAAAGGAGATGCATTTTACTGCTGCTAATAAATTCTTGGCGCACCGTAATGAGTCCCTATATTTATGTACCGCATATGTCTGTATGTGTGTGTTTCGTTGTAAATTTGTACAAATGATTAAATAAACACGTTAGTTTTAGGATATTGATAATAAATTTTTATGTCAGTAAATAAAAGTTGTAATATACTTTTGAACAAAAATTATAAAGTACTAAATGGAACTACATATCGGGTGGCCCAACGAGGATGACGAACGATAATATACAGTAAACTGTAATACTTTTCGCTTCGGAAGGAGAAAATTAAAATCATAGTGATCAAAAGAAATTCAAAGGAAATATTTTTAAGTAACACAGTTGACCATAAAGAAGCGCAATGCAACAGAGACGTTGGAAAGTTGAATTAATTCTGCACAATTTGACTTTAGACGTATTATCGTATTGCCAATCGTACAAGATTATGCAAATCGGGGGAGCAACAGATGTCGAAAGTCGTTCCCCATAGTTACGTTGTAATAAATTTAATTTAATTTATAGCGAGTGCATAAATTACGTCGGTTTTCAAATTTTAATTCATTTCAAAAGACGTGCACGTTTTATGAAAAGTGTGCAATAAACAGTAAATCCTAGAAAATATTTTTTTTGGAGAAAGGGTTGTACCTTGTCCTTGATTATGTAAGGAACACAAAAGAATGAGGTAAAACTTAGGCGAAAGTGGAACCACGAAAGACAATGATTGGTCTGCTTCAGAAATTTAGGAGAAGTGAGAATGATTAATCCTAGGGGGTGAAGAGAAAACGTGGAGGTTCAGAAGGAGTTGCAATACATCCAAAGAGACCGGTAATGAAGGAAACAAGAAACAAGTAGAGCTCCGAAACTTTTTGGGTTTGTTAGGAAATTGTCTGATCCAGCAAACCCTACAATTTCTGAAACATCTTCTCTTTCTTCTCCTCTTTCTCCTCGGTCTTTTCCATTTTAATTTAGGCTCGCCAGTAATCCTTTCTGTAGCCTTCTAATACTCCAATATTTACTCCCTCCTTTTGCTCTTCGCTTCTTCTGCATGTATCTATTTGTGGAAAAAATAATTTGGACGTGAAAATCGGTTTCAGTTATACATGCCCTTTCAACGTTTCCAAGTTAGACTCGCCTTAAATATGACCTCCTTTCGACATACCTCTGCAGATGACCCTGCACCTCTCCATTTTGAAAGGTCCAGGTTTTCTATAATAATCGTTTTAATACAAAACAAATACTGAACAAGTTGATTGAGAAAATTAATTTGATGTTATTCGACTTCTAAGTTTAATTCTTATTTTACCTTCAATATCGGTTTGGCACTATTCTATTCTGCAGTTTTCCGTAAACCAATCTTTACCGCTTTTTTAATTGTAAGCTTAACATACCTTTTCATGTTGCAGCAACTTTGTCTTTCTACATTTTTAGTATCAAGGATACATAGGGGACTAAGCGATCGGAGAGATCAACGGAAACTTGTTTAGAAAATCAAATGTGGCTTGATATGTAGAACGTGTTAAAGCTATGTACGTTTTATTTCTTTAGAAGATTATTCTTATTTTTCAGCTAGTTTTATGAATGGCTTTGTTAGTCTTCTTTTCATCTACAGATTCCAGTTTCTTTGTTTTCTTTTGCAGGTTGATGTATTCTTCTTGAGTTAAAGGCCGCCTTTCTGTTACTAGTGGAACTTAGGAGCCCGAAAGAAAAATCTGTTATATTGAGTGGCAAACATTTTTTTTAGTATTATAAATATCTTCTTTTTTCAAACCTTACTTCTTCAATTCGAAGTCGCTATTTTTCTATTGCTTTAATTTCTACTCATTCACCTTTTACTTAAATCTATGTATATCTTGTTATTTTTATTTTAGACTTTACTTACTGTTTAGACTGACGAGTAAAGTAAACCTTGGCAGCAAATTGAATGTGTCTATTTAAAATCCAATTGACAGGGATTATACAAAATGAATCAAAGTAAGTGTTCTGGGGCGTAAGAAACAAATTCTTCGGATCTGGTACCGTGCAGCATATTAAGTTGTCGCATTCTAAGTAACGCTTAAATTTAATCCAGGGTTAAATGTTTTTGCAACCCACCCTAAATGTTTCACTTGGAATCTCTAGATTAAAAGTAGGATTTTCTTCCCTGTAATTCGAAGTTAACTTTAATTGATTCCGATATAACGGTTTCATACTGGAGAGGCGGAGAAGCCAAGTATTGGCCCACTGCGTTTTACTCACCGATTTCCAAACTGAAATGTTAAGAAATTCTGTACATCAAACTATATGTTTGATCCAAATATACTTTTCCGTCTTCCAGTGGCCACCAACCAATCCTTCTAAACCTATTTAACAGATCTCCAATGCAGATTTTTGATTTATTTCTTTCGTATACTACCTGTCTTTAATGGGTCTAAAACTCTTATTTTGAATCACCCTGTAAGTAACTGGAAATTTAATTAATCGATTGATTAATAAAAATTAGGATTTCGTAAGTCATTTGTATGTTATTTGTGTTGTTTTCAGAAAAGTAATTTCAATAACAAAGAGTTAATTAAATAGCGGCAACTAGCATATCAAAATAGAATGATATAACAAAACAACTCCTCACTTCGGCTTGTGACGAGTTCCAGAATGTTTCTCTGTATAAATGAATATTTGAATCTATATAAGTTACATGTCCAGTAAATATAATTAATGTTTTAATATTTAAATTTTCTTTCGATCGAAACATTTATTCCCATAACTGTGGAAACCTCTTTAGTACACAGGAAACCACAGAGCGCGATTCAAGTCCATTCATCGAACGTATTTCGTTCTCGTTCTTATTAAAAGTGAACCGTGTGATAATTAAAAATTTTGTGGCCTGACAACAATGCATAGAAGCAACAATAAAATATTTGTTGAAATATGTAAGAAGGTACGAGATTAAATACCACATAGGTCCTTGAAAAGTAAATTCAACTAATGCTCTCTTTAAGGGGGCAAGAACCTAATCTAATGCTTTTTGTAGACATAATTATATGATAATAATAGCACCGCGTTAAAGAAATGACATGTGCTACAGCTATCCCAGACGTACGTCCTTTTTATTATGAATTCAGTTCCTGTTTCTGTTTTAATTTACATTGAATGCAAGTGCGTAGATATTCCTCATTGGGTCTTGAATTGCGATAGGCGTGGTTTTATTCTAGTTTTATTTTCAAAAGTATCTAAGTGGTGAAAGGATAGCATACACATCACTAGTTGTTCCACCTACACTATGAATTCAATCGTGCCTTAATTACAACATGTCTAAATATCAATTTCTATTGTTACTTCATAAGATTAAGTAAACAAATTACAGTTCATCCAGTTTTAACATCTAAAATGGTTAAAGCTGGGCTTAACATAACAGGACAATAGACTTCATTGTACAAAGATTATGTTCTTAAAAATTTATCTTGCTGTATTAAAATTAAATTAGATAATAATTTTTAATCATGTATACTCGAACAAATGAATGAATATATGACGCGAATTCTAAAAAAGTTTCGGAAGTCCAACTTCTTTCCAAAAATAAAGTATTTCCATTCACAGAACTTACAAAATAAGAGAAACTAAAATTATAACACGCTACAAATTTTAAGTTAAAGAAGAATTTACAACGGGGATACGAAAATATTCAACAATTTTATTAGATTTCATTAAATTTGCTTAGAACCTAGGGTCATAAGAATATATCAAATACAAAAGCATTTATAAGTGTATTTTAATTTGCTTGTTGTATAAGTTAGAAAAAGCTGCACTGCTTCTATCGATTTTGATATTTTCGAGGTAAATGTCATTCGTTAGTTATGTATGTAAATGTCAGCCGCAATTTTATTATTGATTACTGTATCAAAGTTTCTTGCGTTAATATATATTAATAAAACTAATTCTGGGAGGCAAGTTCTAAGTATGAAATCAAATCCTACTACAACTTGGATGCCTTACAATTTTTGAGGTTAATGTCTAATTCTGTTAATTGGTGTAAATGTAATCTGTATATCTCCGGTTGAATAAAGAAGAATCTTGAAAATGGCATGTTATTGAATGAAATCAAAGTGTTATATGTGGTTCAACGATATACAGATCTAATCATTAAACCTACATATATCCGGTTAGATGCGCAATTTAGAAGAAGCTCGATTTTAATCAAAAACATTAAGTCAAAAAAATACTGTAATAAATATATATTAAAAGAAATTACTTATTTCCTTATATTAGCTTAATCAGTAAAATGAAATGAATAATGTTATATGTTTTGACATAATTTTGAATGTTACGAAAGGTGTTTCAATTCAATTGTTAAAGTTACGCCTTTTTGAAATCAATAAAATCTTAATAATTTTGAATTTTATACCTTTGTTTAGATACCCTAGCATGTACCACATCACATTTACTGTCTGATCAGGTACCTTTTAAAGATACAGCCATGCTCTTTTACAGTGTGTATACAGAGAAAATTTTTTTAACATCAACTTTACACAAAAAAAACTTATTCTTTACAAAAAGTTTGCGGTTCAATCTTCCACTCGTATCGAATATTCACTCTAACCTTGTTACAGAATATACTATTCAGGATTCATTTACAATGTTATTGATTATATTATGTTGCATTACAAAATGACATTTGGTGTTTACATTGAAGCAGAAAAGTTTTATGATTGAAAATTAAATTTCGCAAAGGTTCAAAAGTCACGGGAGTACCGAAACTGCTTGGAATAGTTTAGAAATGAATTTAGCAATGTATTATTGACTACAAGATATTTGAAGACAATCTGCATTGGTTGGTACAGATGTTTCGACAAACTGGAGGATCTGCAGATCAAAAGTACTGCTAAGGTGCAATACATACAGTGGATAACGCTCCTAACATAACTTCTCTATTCGCTCGTTTGACTAGTTTGAGCTTTCTGTTTGTAGGTGTCACAAATTATTACCTGAAGATGCAAAGCTTATTTGCAAGATATTGGTGCAAGAATTGCTTCCCTCTGATCTTATATTACAAAGAACAAAGAACATTACAACTTCTTATGTGAAAAGTTATTTAATTTGTGAGTGAGTTGTAATTTACATTCTTCTAAATATGACTTATATTATGATAACAATTAAAAGTTGCTAAATGCTACCGGATTTCGAAATGAACATTTGTTACATACTAAAGATTTGTTCGGTGGTCTCTTTGTGTTCAATACATTTATCTGTTATTACTCTTGTTATTAATTTCTTTGTTCTACCACGACCAATATGTCATTTTCATATAAACTTTAGGAACCAACACATGCATCTTATAAACAATTGCTAAATATTAAATGTTATTCAAATCAGTATTTCTGCTAAATAATTAGCGTTTCTTCGCAATTATTAACATAGGTATTTCCAATTCTGTTTTCAGGCTTCTGGTCCAACCTGTCCATTTTTCGCATTCAATTATTTTACTAGGTAATCCTTTTCAGGGAAAGTGGGTTACTGGTTCTTCATACTTTGTACGTTCAGTGCCATACACGTATCGTAGTTCAGTCATCACGGTGTCCTGTTTTCTCTTATCATCACTATTGTTTTAAATTGCTTCTTTGTTATTAATCATACCTGCTCACCCAATTTTTATTATTTTTCAGTAGCACCACAGTTGAAGAGAATCAAGTTCTTTAATTTTCTTTTCACTTCAAGTGACTCAAGAATTGTTATCTTCTTTTAAGTTATACCTTCTTTGACGTTAAGAAACTTCTTTGTTTGTCAGTTTTTCTTTGTACACCTTCTTTCATCTTTAATATGGAGAAGCATGTCAAATTTTGCATTTTTGTCTTTCAGTTTTATTTTAATTTTAATTCTATTTCCGAATAGCATTTTAAATAATTTTCTCTTGGTATTCTCAAAGGCCTTTTTTATATTCATGTAATTCAATTATATTTTTGTTCTTGTACTTTTTTGTTAAATTTAAGTGGAATTCTAATATAATTTTAGTGCTGAATTTTGTTGTTGTTAAACATGTACTTTTTCATTTGTTTCTATAAATATAATAACTACAATTTCTGCCTTTCCTTCGAAACGTTACAGATAATTAACAGGTCTGGCGAAGCAATTGATACAAAAAAAGGAATCTGAATCAAAAAAATCGTCAAAACAAAGGTCGAAAAGTTGCCCTTAATTAAAAATATTAAAAAAATTTTCAGACTTTTAAAAAAAGTAAAATAAAAACAATAGGACTATTGTTTTGAATACATAAGAATATCGATTTTCTTTTATGAAAGTTTTTTTAAATTTCTTTCTTAATGTGTCTATAGATTCGGCTTCATGCAACAATTCGACTTCAACCTCTTCACTAACACTATCATTTGCTAAATTTGTTCCAGCACTTTCAGTGTCAATAGGTTCTGGTATAACTTCGACTTCTGTACTTTCCGTTTAGTACTACTGTCATCACAATTTACATCTGTTACCAACAAATCGGGTACAGCGACGGGTCGAAGAAGTTCTTTTCCATCTTGCCGTCTATGTTCCAATTGGCTTTCCGAAAAATGTACCCAACATAGCATTTGATACAAAACTAAGTACTTAAAGTTATTTTTGATTAGTACTTACTTCACAAATTCTAAAATTTCCGTTAAAATCTGACCGATCAATTAAACTTAACCACACTTTTCTTCTTTCGCTATTTCTTTCAGCACTCGGGGGAACGAAAATAAACGGAAACCTTTATTATTATTACAACTTAATACACAACGTCCAGGCATTGTTGACTTGTTATTTACACTTGAGCATTTACAAATCTCTTGACACAAAAACTTGATATTTCTAACATCGAACATCGAATCACAGAGTGAAATACAAAAGCACGAAAGTCATCGCCATTTTATGGGAAAATGCTATATCTCTATCTAGCACATTGGCCTAATGGCTTGTGATACTTTATATTATTTAGTGACTATATTCGTTAATATTGCTGTATTATACAGATTTCTAGAATTGACTGTTTGGTACAGGCAACATTTATGTAAGTGAATGAGGAAATTAAATAATTCAATTAGAGAAGAAATTATAAGGCATGGCAAATTTAAAAAATAAGTGCAAGTAGATACATACAAACACCGATCACTTCGGGTACAATTTATAACGTATTGCAAAATTGAAAACGTACGTACTATCATTCTCAATAAAAACGATATCCCTGTATGAAAACCGTACCTTCAAGAACACCGATTAGTAAACATTTAAAACAGTACATCGTAGTAATACCCTCTTAATTTCTGTAAGGGTTACGAAATGGTCGAGTAGTACATTTCAACTGAGCTTGATAGCACAGTCGTGAGCGTAAAGTTTATCAGTTTGAAAATGATATTGTAATGTTGAAACTGCAGTCAGAGTGTGTAAAATAAATGTGATATTAACAAAGTAATTATTAATTGCTTTTATCATATATTTATTATTCTCTTTCACTTGTACTTTTAAATACAAATTCTGAAAGAAATTTTCCCTAATACCATATGAAGAAAGTACACCTGGTGTAGTCATCTTTAAAAGCAGCAACTGCAAGGTATATGTATATAGGTTGCGTCAGTTACCTCTGGTTACGGAATATTCGAAAGAGCAATAAGGAAAGAAGATAACTTTGCTCGGTCAACACCGAATATACGCCATTGCAACTCATCTTATCGAGCGTTAAAGACGGTTGATTATCGGATTTATTTCCGTAAAACCTTCAGGATCCCAAATTCTGTTTTCGATTGATATATTAGCAGATTACAAATTTAAATTCTGAACAGTATTGTAACAGTACATGTAATTTTTGTTTTATATGGATTTGCAAGAAAAAGAAAATCAAGAAGCATCTTGATAATGTATCTTCAGTACCAATAACGTTCTAACCGCGTGAGTTAGACAACAAAAGGAAATTAAAAATGGAAGTAACAATAGTGTTTCACTTGCTCATATTTTAAGTCATATTCCGAGAAATACGATATAATAAAAAATGTCAAAATTGCAACAACTTTTAAACACAAGTAATAAAATAACGCTAAAGCATCGCAAACTAGGCCTGTAAGTTATGGCTTATACACCGCCTGTCGGATGGCGCTAAATTCGTCCTTACGAAGTGTTCTTTAGAGTGGTCTGCGGCTTGGGTGTAATAACATGCATCGTAAAATTAACCTTATGTACTGCTCGATGCAATGCTTGAGACACATAAAAGTCTGCATAAATAGTCTCGGATATCCCAGGTGTAGGTCCATACGTCGATATGTTATTACTTATTCGCATTTGCAATTACCAGACACACTCATTAATGGACCTTGCTGGATCCATTACCGTTGCATTGTCTTCGAGTAGGTGTGATTTATATAAAAATGCTGAATTAAAATGTATGTAAAACAACTGTATATGTTTATCGTACATAATAAAAATTTAACAGGCTGTATCAAAAGTTTTCATCCATTTTCAAGACATGCTCTTCACTACAGAGAAATAAAGAAAATGCAAGAGTTTATATGTCAACTTCGATACGTTTAATATTATTCTTTAAAATAATATATTACTGGATATGTTTTTTATAACAACAAGGTTTCGATATGATGGAGTCGGGTTATCGTAATTAAGTAAAAATATTAATTAAAATTTTATTGCCATTGAAAATTTTAAATTATTCATTCTCACAAGTGCGTAAGTATTTTTAACAACCAGGTAATATGTTGTTGGTGCTAATTCTCACGTTTGCATGTTCGCAGCGACCAACAACTAAAAGAGTGTAAATTTATTTCTTAATAAAATTTGTATATTTCAATAAAAGAGCTGCAAATAAATTTTGTTAATTCATTAAATTTGTTTCGATTCAACGATTTCTTTCAAGTTATACTGTGTGTTGGATATTTTCGGTTCGTGTTGATTCTAATTAAGAAAGTCCGTCCTTGCAATTTTTATTTTACGCCAGGACACATAAAGCACACATGGATTCGCGTATGTCAAGGAATATGATGTGAAGCTCCTGGCTAGTAATGGCAAGCTGGGCACGTACCCGCTGTCTGTACGTGTCACACTGAACCGCTTCTGACACGGGCACAATCGCAGTTTAAAATTACCTTTCATATTTGGATATGAATTGCATTCCATAAACAAAATAAACGCAAAAGCGTAGAGCGAACATATTACAGAGGATTTGGTTGGATGTGCTGTAAAATTTGGAACGAATTTATCAAATAGCCCGGGCCCTTAAATTCATAACCGCAAAATAAGTTATTAACATGCACGTGTAAAGCATTACTTCAATTATTATTTAACTTTTAATTTTAATTTCATTTATATACTACATACTTTAAATAAAATTTTGTTTAATTTATAGTTAGTCATGTCACGTGAGCCTTATGCGAATCAATGAACAGTAATAGAACCGTCAACGTAAGTTAACAGACAAGATTGATGACGCATCTTCAAGTAAGAGACTGGTTAATTAACTCTTATTAAAAGAAATCATTGACTTATGGTGAAAGGATTGTATTCTCAGGAAAGTTTATCTCTTTTCCCTTATATGAAAACTACGAATACCATAGTTGTAATTATACATAATCATATAATTATTGACTTGTTCACGTTTTTACTTTGATCTTCGAAATAGGGAAATTTTATTTCACATTTCGCTCCATTTGATTACGCAGTCTACTTAAATTCTGTTATTAATAAATAAGCAAGTAAACGTTTTTAATATTAGAAAAACATATTTTTTGTGTTTTAGCATTGAAAACCGTTCTTGGTTCTTTGAAACAACTCTTCCATGACTTAAAAGCTTATGACAGAAAATCTAGTTTTCAATCGCCCCTTTTATAAGTAGAGTATCCATCAGTGTATGTATGAGATTTTGCCATTTTTTATAGTTTCAAAACGTCGTCCATTGAGTTTTGTTTTAATTTTTAGAAACAACTTCTAAAGATATTTGGTCTGTTTCGAGGAGATACTTAAAACAGACTTTGTATTTGTCACCAAAATACGCTGTGGTATTAGTTTAGATGATAAGTTTTCACCAGGAACGTGAAACAGTATAATGTAACCAAAAGTGAACCACCGGTGTCTACTAAAAACACAGTCAAGCGCTTGGGCCAGCAATCCAGACTGCTTGCCTGTCTTCAATAGGAACTGAAGTTTGTATAAGCTGTTACCTTTCTAGACTTAATTCTAGATAATAAGCTTTCGTGGGATAACCATAATGACAATATATGTAAGTAACAAGTAAAAAAGTTCCTTCTTTGCGATACTGAAACTGAAACAATGTGTACACTCATCTACACTACTGTCGGTATATTACTCACTAGTGTCCTCACACTTCTCATATTGCAATACAACATGGGTACAAGCGGTAAATGTCAACACAGTCTTTTTTATCCTACAGAAAAAGATTGTGAGATTAATGTATGGAGTTCATCCCACCGAAAGCTGCAAACTAATTTTTGTTAGTAAACAAATTCTTTCTCCATTATCTTGAATTTACATACTCAAGTGTTTGTGTAATATTAGAAATAAGGTATCTATACTTGATAAAGTCAGTCAAAACCACACATACGACACTCGATTTGGTGACCTCTTACGTACCGGCGTAACAGCAGGCGCTGAATACACTGATGCGTAAAACATCAAAAAATAAGGTCACCTTTTCATATAATTTTTTTTTCGAAAAGTGAAAAATTGGTAAATTTTTGGGTTTTAACATTATGTAATAGGTGCATACGAACTTTTAAATCTTAATTACTCCAAAACGATTGAGTTTATCGAAATGCAATAAGAGAAGCTTTTTTGTGCCAAATAATCTAAAGAATATTTCTTTCAAAAATTGTTTACGAAATAACTAAACAGTTAGGGATAAAATACTGAAAGTTACCCCTACAAAACAACCCTTTAAAAAGGATGGAGAATCTGAGAAATAAATTGTTAATGCGCAGTTATGTGCCTTATATCTGTGTTCAAAATATTAGTTTGATAAGTTAAATGATCCAGAAGATATTACCAAAAAACAAACTTTCTCACCCTTCTTTCAGGGATTATAACTCCCTATTATTTAGTTTTGATAAAAAGGTGACCTTATTTCTTGACGTTCCATTCACACTGAAAATATCGAGAGATATTTCTGAATCATGGTGTATAGTAATAGAAAATCTTGTGTCCTTATCATCAGGAAAAACATGACTGATATTGGTTAGTTTTCTTTCGTTGAAAGTTAAGGTTGTTTTACATTAAATATACTAATTTATGTTACGAGAAAATAATATCAAAAAATATTAAAAAGAAATGATATGAAACCGACACAAAACATCTGTTTCAGTACAATTTTATGGTACCATAATTTATTTTACTGTTTTACACTTTCCTAAAACTTGATAAACCTTTTTCTGGTGTGATTTTATATAACGTAAATCAGGCTTTACGTACATTGTAAGAATGTTTGCAACATTTGTAACGTGTCTGTGTAAATATCTTTTTTTATTTGATGTCTAGAGTGCTATGAATGGTGTTGTCTGTGTATATTTCAGATTTAATGCCCTCTGGACGTCAAATTAAAAAAAAACACACACACACACACAAACACACAGACACAACTATTAAACGAATTAAGAAGCTAACTTTTTTTTTTCCAGTTAAAGGCAACAACCTTATGTTCCTTTAAAAATAAATTTGAAAATCCGTTTTCACTTACCAAGGTGACACGTTACTGTTACCTCTTATTTTCAACAATGCCGATTTTACTTTGAAAAAATGCCCTGCATTTCAATAAATAACAGTTTTGGATATATAAAATCAAAGAGAAGCGTGCAATAACACAGAAAAATTTAACAACAATTTAAAGAAAAATTTATTATTTACAAAATCAGCTAATCATAATTTCCTAATTCTAATTTGCTACCCTAACACACTATATAACACGAAATTTTTCCAGTTTACATATTTATTTCCTTTAATAACTCTAATCCATGGTGAACAATATAACAGGTGATGTAACCAGAGCACTGGACTGTGTTGTATGTGTAACAAAGCATATATCAATGTGCGAGAGCGATAGCTGAATGCAGGGAGGCAAATTATCAATGCGGGAAAGAGAACGGTGTTTAATCCTTCAACATGAGGTAACTTCTACCCCGGACATTATAGTATTCCTTAGAGTTATGTGCACGCTCCGAATGCGCTAGTTGATCACCTGTTAATTCTCTACCGTGCTCTAATATAAAATCAGCCATTTCACACCGTAATTTTAGTAAAACTAAAAAATGCAGTTGAATATGTACGACACATAATTTAAAAAAATCAACTCATTCTTGACAAGACACTTTAACAAAAAAATTTTAGTGCTCTACAACAATTGCATGAAATTTGGTTTTGTATGTAATATAAGAATGAAGTTTGCCACTCTGATACGGAAAAGACTCATTCTATGATGAAGCATTTTATGAAAAAAATGCAAGTTAATAGTGTGAAACAATATGGCAAAAGACATGCGACGGTAAAACATCTAAGAATAAGAATCTTATTTATTATCAAATGGACTACTGATAACATTATTAACGCGTCCGGTAGAACTGGTGCATAACATAAGTTTCATTTGTAGCTGAAAACATGTAAAGCAAATGTAGCGACATAGGCGTTACTTGTGGACCACAGTTGTCGACTGTTGCTGCCATCTCTCTTCTGAAGCATTTTTCTGGCCACTGGTACATTGTAGAAGGCCGTATATGTTTCCTTTCCAGTAGATTATTAATGGTATATACTCAGCTGGACTTAATTTCAAATGATGTGGGCGTGTGATTTGCAGACATTGTTATAACTGATACATCTTGCGTGGACATTACCATGACGGGAATGCTTGCAAATTTAAATTTTCGCAGGTGACTATTGATTTTATTTAAACGACTTTCTTTAAGAAATTTGCAAAATATTTTTTTACAGGTAAACCCTGGTTGTAAAAATCATTCATATCGTTCATATTTTCACAATTTAACAAGTCTAAAATACAATTGTTCCACAGAATTCAAGATGTTTCTTTGTCTTTTGTAAATACTCACCCAAAAAAAAAAACAAGTTTGTGTTACAATTACCTAAATGTAATATTTTAACAATATTTGTGCAATTTGAAATGTGTTGTTTAGTAAATATTACTAATTGCGTTTTATACTGCATGCAAATTAGGTAGATATAAAACGCACAATTTAGTACTGAACAGACGGTAACATTCTCAGATAACAGGAATATCGGTGAGTATGAACATCAAGGCTTCACGGCTGTAACAGTTTAGTAATAGTCCTAATTACATCATTTAATTTTGTCCTTCTAACAAATGTACTTACATTATCATAATGACAAACTTACACTAATGATATACTTTTATGAATGTGATTTTACGCGTGAGTAATGCATATTACGAGTTTCGTTTAATTGCCACCGTTTAAAATTACGATGCATCTTACAAAGCGTGAAACGCAAGGATAGCTATAAAAACTGATGTTAAACTACTATGCAATGACGAGATCAGGTGTTTTATAGTATTATTTATTAGTCTCAGAAAATGTATATACTATATATAAAGATAACATGAAAAGCTGATTACTAAAAAGAAATCACTGCGTACCTGACAATCCGTTATTATTCTTTTATGATCGCTTGGTTTGTTATTGGAATCCTGTAGTAAATGCATGATTACAATTCACAACGTATTTTTATCTTATCATTTGTATTTTTACACTAATGAAAAAGTATTATTTTAACTTTTCATTAAATAACAATTATCAAATTATTTAATAACTCCTATTTTATATGTAGAACTTTATTATGATATTTTTGTACTTATAGTTCCTATTGAGAAATGTTTGTTAAGCTCGCTTGACACCATGCAACATTTCGTATAAAATTTTGCATAGTTTGGCAGAGAAGCATTGAATCTACAAGATTTTACATCAAATTTTTCATGGTGTTAAGTAGGCCTTACAATCAAATACCAGACCAGTTATTGCAACAACAAGAAATAATAGCCATCGATACAGCACAATAACGATTTGTTTACTTTTCTGTAGGTCTAATGATAGAAGACTTACAAGTACGAAAAGTGTCTGTAAATTATACCAAAGTTGATGAATTGTGTTGTTTACTTTGATTATTTCATTTTATAGTTTTTTTTTTAATAAAGTAAAATCCTGTGTTCAATGTGAAATTATTATTTTTTAATTAAATACGCTCTCAATACAAGCAGGAGTAGCTTTAGTTTACCTATTAACTTTCAAAAATGCTAAAATCAGATTATACAGATTCATAAATAATTTTAGGTATTTTTCAAATCTTAAGGGAACATAGATGTCAGCTGTGCTGCAATGCAGAGAGGAGCTGATTCGCAGCAAACTTTCCTTAAGAAAGTTTATCTTCATCGTCAGCTGAAGGTACACAGATTAAAATGCGGAGTTAGATTTAACACGTTATTACTCTTTCTCGCTGTCTTTCATGTCCATTTACACATATAGTTACACACGATGATGTTAAAATTTGAAGAAATAAAAGAAATTCCAAAAAGAAATAAGTTTCCTCAGCAAACGTTTCGGAAATATGCAGATATGTTAACTTATTGTTTAAAAACGTAATCGATCGTATACCTAAAATTTTTCACTGTTGTACAGATCGTTAAATATACAGTGTGCCCACGGATCGATTTGACAAGAGAGAAAACTTTCTTAATATCAACTTTACGCAAAAAAGTTATTCTTCACAAAAAGTTCTGCTTCTCAAGAAACTTCAGAAACAATGTTTATACATAGATTTTGAATTACAGTCTGCCTAAAAATCAAAATTGTTTTAATTTTATTTTGCAGAAATGTAAATTTTAGACAAAAATGTATGCTGTCAAAAATTCTTCGGTCTAAACAACTTCAAAAATCACATACATTAAATTTTTCTGACTAAAGAGTGTCTAAAATATTCAAATAATTGAATTTACAGAAAGAATAAAATTTTATTGTTAGTGATTTGCATTATGTCTAAGAACATTCATCTTCTTTGAAGACTTCAGAAACCGTACTCAAGTTTAAATTTTGAATTACAAGTGCCTCAAAATTACGTAATTGAAGGGTTTTCTATTATGCAATTTACTGCTAATAGTATTTTCTTATACCCCTTCACATCCGATACGGATCCGGTTTCATCGATTTTTTTTAAAGGAATTGAAATGGTTATAAATATATGAATAAGAGTAATCGAATAATTTTAGGAGACATTACCAATTCCATAACATTTTATTAAATAAACGCGTTCTCCCTTAGTCAACATTCTTGCTGATAATCGTGTAAAAGTTAAAACTTATCTAATAAAAATGACAACTGTTTGTTCTCTAAACACACCAAATTTGTTATAAAATTGTCCAAGGTAACCGTTTCTCGAAAAGCGTTCCAGAATAATTACATTACTTTGATTTCTACAACATAAAATTTAGAAATTTGGATTTGACGTACTGTAGTTCAAAATTTAAATTTCAGCATTGTTTCTGGAGTTCCCTGACAAGCAGAACTTTCTGTAAAGAATAAGTTTTTTTGCGTAAAGTTGATATTAAAAAAGTTTTTCCTCTTGTCAAGTCGACCCGTCGGCACACTGTATACTAAAAAGGATTATTTTGTATAAATAACAGAATAAAATTTATTACATTATATGAAAATTTCACTCTTCTGTAGACTCTTTTAACTACTTACTTACTAAACCCCGCAAAATTTTTATCTTTGTAAACAGTATAATTGGAAAGTTAAACTCATTATATTAATAATATAATACGTTATTTTTATATCGTGCTTAATTCACTAATTTAATTGCATTCATTTCCTATAAAAAGTCAATAAAATTCAGACATTAAAAAAGCTATTTCATACTCTCTGTTTTCTGTTTTTCTGTAATCAATATTTTACGCTCACATTATTAACTATTAATATAAGAAGATATTATAAAAGTAAAGTAGTCACAGTAGTGCTTTACGTCTTGCTGCGAGGGTATAAAATGAAAAGGAACGTACTCGTAAATTAGTATTTACATAAAAAAAATCCAGAAAATACCGTAAACAATAAACAGTAAATACAGTATTTAACCAGTCGTACTTTTATCGAGTCGCTTCTAAAATATTGTCATTTTTAGTCAAATATTTACTTGCTAAGTTTAGAACGCCGCACGTGCATTCCTGCACCCATTCATATTTCTGGAATCCGGGCCCAATGAGATAATTTACATCGTTCGTACAACTTACTGCTGACACAAATCTGATAATTTAACGTTGGCTGACCATGGGTGGCTCATCAGAATCAAATGAGTAATTATTCTCTGTAGAATTAAGAATATAAATTAAGAATTTCTCGTACTGGAAGTTAATACTGTTTAAATATGATATATCCTTCGGTTTAGTTTATATCGCGGGGTATAAAGTCATTACTTAAATGAATTTTATTATTGATCATACCACAATGTACATATGATGACAAATTAAACGAGTCATAATAATTCGGAACAATAATTTGTGAAGTTCCTGAAGAAATACACATAGGACATCCATGTTCTTTTTAGTTTGACGTAAATCAATACGGTAATAATGGTGCGAGTTATTCATAGCTTGGGAATTAGAAAATAAAGACCACCACCTGACTGAAAATTGCTGCAACAAAATACGAAAATCGTCAGTAAATTGCTAAAGTACAATGCTGCTCCGTTTTCTGTTAAAACCATTATAATTCTATACTACTTGGTTTAATTTAATAAAAGTAATTCAATCTTTTGCACGCCATTAAAAACATTCAATACGTTAATCATTTTGTGTCGTTGACCTTGGCCGTAAAAAATTATGATACACTTAAATGTAATAAGAATGCATTGTTACTTACCATTATCTTATAATAAACTACAAAATTAAATGCAACTACGTGATGCAATTACCTTAAATTCTCGTTAACTTTTTACGAGAAATATAGAATTCGGATGTTCTAAAAGTCTTGAGCAATAGAGACATTAAAATTATTTACATAAAAAAATTAATTACTTTTATATGAAGTAACAGTAATAGCGCGCGGAATGTTTTAGAAAAACAATGCGCACGTTGAGCACTTGCTTCTAGAAGGAACGTTATACATTTTTTGCAGTACACTGCAACACAAAAATAACTCCTAAAGCTGGTTATGTAAAAAAATTGAAATGTGTCAGATTTTTAAATTGAAAACATTCGCACCTGGTTATTTTTATCAGTTTTTGTATTTTATCTTAAATATTTTCTATTACGTTTCTAAGTACAAAGTATTTACTAATTTCTTTTTACCTCGTATAAATAATATCAGAAATCTTAAAATATTTAAATACTCATTTGCCTCTACTGTTGCATAATACAGCACCAACATTAAAGAAAAAAACTTTTATTATTTCTTTGTTACTCCCGAGTTTTCAGAATTTTCAAACCTTACATATCTATCATATACAGAGAAAAAACAATGATGTTTGTTAACACAATTGTAGACTCTGTATCTACAAATTGTGCCTTACATGAAGACAGAATTAATAATTGCGAAAGGTTTACATGCAATTGACTGTATAGATAAAGACGTACTTTGTCATTTCAAAGCATGCTAGAGTTCTTTTTTAACTGAACGTAAGTTATTATTACTATTCATATAATACATTTTAAAGCTTGCCTTGAAGATTTTGATTTAACGAAGAGATATTTATTTTATTCTAAATTAAATATTTCTTTGGGGATGTCAGTTTCTGCACTTATTTTATTTTCAAGGACTTTTAAGCAATTGCTTTCTGTATATATATTTTATGCATATGATGATAAATTTAAGTTAGTTCTTGGAAAGCTTGGGAAAACAAGAAAAAAGTACTTTGTTGTATCCAACAGATCGCAAAGAAGAAAACTAAAATATTACAATACATCATTGTACACACTTCCAGAATAAGTAGTCCACTAGTCTAGAGATGTCGCTTGTTATTAAAGTTACAATCTTGGTTAAATGGGAAAAAAGTTTCGTCTTTCAGGCTTCCTTAAAAACATGTCGAGATACCAGTTCGTACAGTTTCTGCACAATTTGGGAAAAACCGAAAACAGCCAAATTGGTGGGCTGCTCCCCACTCCAAACTAAAGCCATTCTTCGGCAGCTTCTGGTTTTTCTTTGTCTTGTTAATTACTAGGGATGACGACGGGTATCCGGGGACCCGTTTATTTAAATGAATCCGGTTCAACAACCTAGTCAGCGTTGTCAACTTAGGGAAAAAGTCGTTAAATCCAGGGATAATTTCAAACAAAAGGGAAAAATTGCAAAAACTCAATAAAACCTAGGGAATTTTTCAACTTCTTGAAAACAAAAGGCAATCGCTACATTTTGCAATAATAAAGACAGTAAACAATCAGAAAAAAGAACAAGAACATTTTTGAGGACCTAGAAACAATCGAAGTGGAAGAATTAAAATTTCCAAAGAAATAATAATTATTTGATTTCTGAAAAAATGGAAGTAATTAAAAACAAATGAAAAACATTCTTGACAATCGAGAAACCCAATACAAATGAAAAAAATTCTGATCTAAAATAAGAAAAATAAATGACGATCATACCTAGAAGGAAACAACTCAAAAAACGAATTGCAAATTAAAAAAAAAAATAGTAATAAGGAACATTCAAGGACAATAATTCAAACTTCACAATAATTAACAAACAAAACAAATTTCCGAAAGAAGCAAGAAAAAACAATTGAGGACTAATTATTTGCGGAGGAAGAAGAAATGCAAAAAAATTTGTTAAATTAATTTCAGAACAAAAAAGGAAAAAAAAAACAAATGACCGTCGTAAATTTTACAATTTCGCAATAAAGAAAAAAAAAGAGAAAAGCAAATTATTAATTCAAAACCACGTCTTTTTTAAACAATAACGGCAACAGCACCAAAAAAAAAATCAGAAAGTGACAAATATTTGAAGATGGAAACAAATAACAATGACTCATAAACAAGTGTCGATTACGTTACGTTCGAAAAACAAAACTGCAAATATAATATAATAATTAAGGGCCTTCGTCGGATCATATGACTTTATACGTCAAGATCGATTTTTCTTAAAAAAAAGGAACGAACGTCGAAATTTGATGAGTTGGCAATGCTGCTTCTGATTGCTGCAAAGTGCAAGGTTGGGTTGGTTTAATATTTTGTTTCGTTTGTTTATAATTTCATTGTTTTTCTTTTCTGTTTTATAGTCGTGTATTTAAGTATAACCTCCTATTTAAATTTCCCTGATTAATTTAGGGAATTCGAAGGAAATACTGTATGCCGAAAAATAAATTTTTGGTTGTTTGGAGTCGGTGGGCAATACTGAGCCAAGTGGACTTCATTTCAATTGGGTTGATATGATCTTCAATTTCACTCGAATCAGCATGAATTACTTGGGATACATCTAACAGTTTTTCAAATTGTTATTTTATATTTATCGGATATCCAAGTAGTTATCGGGTATCTGGTACTCATCAAGTACTCGGGTACTTATCGGGTAATGGGTAACTACCCGGGTATCACTAACGGGTATCGGTA
Source organism: Prosopocoilus inquinatus (assembly GCA_036172665.1). NCBI lineage: Eukaryota > Metazoa > Arthropoda > Insecta > Coleoptera > Lucanidae > Prosopocoilus > Prosopocoilus inquinatus. The sequence goes on along the minus strand of CM069876.1, from coordinate 25,290,645 downwards.
TCTCTAATAATTAGACGGACTGCTAGGAGGCATACAAAGTTTCCATTGATATTTCAGAAATGCTGAAAGACAGCATTTGTCATATTTTCTTAGTTTCTTCTAACACGACACAAAAACAATCAGTAAAATTGATCTAGAAGGAAATGGATAATTAAATTAATGTTAAAAATTGTGACTTTTGTAAATGCCGCAAAAGCAAAGATGGGTATTAAGAATAATTTATGGGAGAAAATGTTTTGTACGTTTCCATGAAATATAATCCAATTATTTCATTTCAAAGCTAACGAATATAAAAGTGGCCAGAAAATACGTCAGACAATAATTAATTCCGTCTAAGAAGAAATTAAGAAACAATTGAGAAACTTCAAGATCAGTAATAAATTATTCATAATACCAAAAGTGGGGTAGTGAGTCGTCCGCTCAAGGAGTTAGGGAGTGTGCGCCAAATTAACCCCGCAGCAATTAAGACGATTTGTTGAAACAAATGTAGGCGAGCACAAGTATTTAGCGCAGATGTGAGTGCGCGGAGCAAGGGCCGTCCAATGACAGAGGACAGTGCACTAATGAGTCTGTTAATTAGGGCGGGAATTGGGAAGGGTTGGTCCAGCGTGCGCACTCAATCTGCTACACCGCCAATCTAGCAGCCCGGATTAATTAAGGGGTGGCCCGACACCCGAGGGGTGCGCGATCGTCAGGACGTGTGAACTCTCAACTTCCTTACAACTGTTTAATTTAGTTTCATCTCGTTTTCGGAACTCTCAATAAGGAAACAACCACACAATCTCTGCGTGGGTGTACATCTCAAAAACTAATTTGCGAAAGCACAACACGCTTCCTCATTTTGAATCATTGTTCTAGTTTCATCAAAGTACATAATATGAAATATGAATGGTCAGATTCTCCTCGTACAGAATATAATTAGGACGTTGCCTGCTTGCTAATCGATAAAATCAAGCTGTGGTCTCTGCATTCCATTTGGGGCGAATAATTTAAGAAAATTGTTAAGGAACATGACTTTACATTCCAATATTTGAGACCTTCATTTTATTGCTGTGGTAGGAATCAAAATCTGGATTATTGTCTTCTATGTGAAACTGCAATGATAGTGCAGGGGCTGTTCAACGAATCATTTCGAACTTTGGGTTAAAATAATTTTTCTAAATTCAATTAAATTTAATCACGATCATGTAAACTGATCTTCACTAAACAATGACATTCAAATATCTCACTTTTTTCGTTATATCGCAAGACTGATTTCAAGATAAATTTATTTTATTTGTATTTACAGTATTTCCTTGAGGCTTCCTTCTACAAGGAGTTCATTCTAGGTATTATGAATACAGGCATAAGATTTCGCGCCCATTAGCGCTTCTATTATTGGATCCTTTCATTCTCGATCACTCAAGAGCAGATGGAAACAGTCATGAAATTTCTAGAATGTATGACATAACAATTGATATCCCGGGTATGTGAGCGACCTGTTCATTAAGTTACATTAAAAAACCAAAGTATATTCTGTAAACACCAACTCATTTCAATTGATATCTAACAATAATTAAAGAGAACTGAATTGATATGTAACATTAGTAACTACAGAAACCCTCCAAACAGACTTCAATATGACGTAACAGTGGAAGAGAATAGGATTTTTAGGAAATCAATAAAATTGTTATGCTTACAATATGAAATGCTTCAGAATAGACCTAATTATATCACTTATATCATGTTAGTCTATATTTTGAAAAATAATTTGAATATCCTTGAACAGAACTTGCACCAACTTCGATACGCTAGAAGTTTCAAGGTGACTAGATGGCAATGACGTAGCTATAGAGATTGCAGGGATTGCAAAGCAACCCGGAGTTAACCCCTTATAGGCGCCCGTTCGAAGTCAAAAGTGAAAAACCGAAATTTCGATTAGCAAGCAAGTATGCAGATACTTTCATGTTTTCTTACTCTCTGAAAAGATTCACAGACTCGGAAATGTGAAAACTTTTAAACGCACAAATTGAAAAAAGAAATTTCCTAAATTACGTATTTTACTAATCGACTTAAAAATTTGAAATTGTCGGAAAATAATTTCAAAACACCTGGCAAACGACAAGTAAACTCAAGGGATACGTTTCGAATGAATGGAGCTATCTGTTAATACACGCCTCGAAATATTTCAAAAAGTGAAATGTTAGGTTAAGAACGTTCAAAAACAGCGTCCTGAAAACTACTTCGAATAAATAAAAATTTTGAATACAAAATAAAAGAATTTATGAAAATTTATGGCGCCATCTGTTACCCGGAGTCGTAACTTTGTCTTCTTTATTTGTGGGGAAACTATTTTGAAACAACTAACAAAAGCTAAGAAAACTCAGTAAAAAACGTTCGAAATAGAATTTAATAATAATTGAAAGATTTTAGAAAAATTTTGTGCAAATCGTTTTTGATTGCAGTGAGAACCTCGAGCAGCCTCTGGACAGCTGTTTCAGCCCTGCTTGGGGCTTCTTCAGCAGAAACGTAGCTCGACATTCCCACTGCAGACCAAAAACGACTTGCCCAATTTATTCGCAAATGCGATGTAACAATGATGAACATATAAAATAGCGACATCTTACTATCGCTTTTTGACCTAACATTGCAGTAGGATAGACAAATTGAAGCGGGATTTGCTCCTAATGAGTCCCCCATGCAAGGCGACCATGCTTGCTGTCAAAGCATAATGAAAGATTTTAGAAAAATTTTGTGCAAACCGTTTTTGATTGCAGTGAGAACCTCTAGCAGCCTCTGGACAGCTGTTTCAGCCATGCTTGGGGCTTCTTCAGCAGAAACGTAGCTCGACATTCCCACTGCAGACCAAAATCGACTTGCCCAATTTATTCGCAAATGCGATGTAACAATGATGAACATGTAAAATAGCGACATCTTACTATCGCTTTTTGACCTAACATTGCAGTAGGATAGACAAATTGAAGCGGGATTTGCTCCTAATGAGTCCCCCATGCAAGGCGGCCATGCTTGCTGTCAAAGCATAATGAAAGATTTTAGAAAAAAATTGTGCAAATCGTTTTTGATTGCAGTGAGAACCTCGAGCAGCCTCTGGACAGCTGTTTCAGCACTGCTTGGGGCTTCTTCAGCAGAAACGTAGCTCGACATTCCCACTGCAGACCAAAAACGACTTGTCCAATTTATTCGCAAATGCGATGTAAGAATGATGAACATATAAAATAGCGACATCTTACTATCGCTTTTTGACCTAACATTGCAGTAGGATAGACAGACCAAAAACGACTTGCCCAATTTATTCGCAAATGCGATGTAAGAATGATGAACATATAAAATAACGACATCTAGGATAGACAAATTGTCTATCCTACCGCAATGTTAGATCAAAAAGCGATAGTAGACAATTTGTCTATCCTACTGCAATGTTAAAAAAAAGCATAGTAAGATGTTCATATGTTCATCATTCTTACATCGCATTTGCGAAGAAATTGGGCAAGTCGTTTTTGGTCTGAAGTGGGAATGTCGAGCTACGTTTCTGCTGAAGAAGCCCCAAGCAGGGCTGAAACAGCTGTCCAGAGGCTGCTCGAGGTTCTCATTGCAATCAAAAACGATTTGCACAAAATTTTTCTAAAATCTTTCATTATGCTTTGACAGCAAGCATGGCCGCCTTGCATGGGGGACTCATTAGGAGCAAATCCCGCTTCAATTTGTCTATCCTACTGCAATGTTAGGTCAAAAAGCGATAGTAAGATGTCGCTATTTTATATGTTAATAATTGAAACATATTTCCGGTTAGTGCTAGTTTTGAGGAGCTTTTCTAATAAACAGTTTTTCTAACCTAAAATTGTGACAACATAAGAAAGTTATTTTTTTTAAGTTAATGCAATAGTTAGATGTTTTTTTTTTCAGTTTTACTTTGTTAATAATAATAACTGTAAGGAGTTGGTAAAAATTTTGCAACCCAGTGGCTTGAGATCTAGTTACACTGTTAGTTTCACTGTTAGGTGAAGATGGAAAAAATATTTTTTGTAGAATTTCTGTTTTTAATAAAATTTAGGAGCTGTAGTTATTAAGGAAACATACTAATTAAATCCATTCTTCTCTTTACAGACGGTGTTCATTATTTTTTAGAAGAGAAATGCTGTTAAAAATAATTAATAACTTCAAACTCATAAAATTACCAACACTATTGAGATTAACGGACCTTCTGAAATATGGTAGATTCTTAAGAAAACTTGAAGTGGATTATCCTTTAGGTCCTAAATTACTGTGAATAAATTACATGAAATTTTCGAAAACTTGAAAATAAACCAGAAAGGTTTTACTTTTGATTCAACGAATGGTTCGTTTGGTCTAGATCATCAGTAATTAAATTTTTAATTTTAGTGTTAAAATTTTGAATTTTCTGAGCCAGATTCGTCCAACAGATGTACATCAAAAGTCATATGTCATAGTTTTCAATATGGGATATGGGATTGTTTTCTGAGAAGTATAAGGCCTGATTCTCACACTGCAATGCGTCGCGTCATTTTGCTGCCTTTAAAAGTTGTCATGGTTTTAAATGAAGTTATTCTCACTCGGTAGCTTATTCTGTCAGAAAATTGCATGTAAAAGCATGGGAACCAATATGACGGGACGCGACATTCAATTGCTAAAATATGTGACAATTTAGTATTTCAAATTATGCTTTTTTTGAAAAGAAAAAATACAAAGAAGCATATTGTGAAGAGGCGAAAGGGAAGATCTGACTATGGATGATGTAACCATTCAAAGCACTAAGAACTACAAATACTTGGAAAATACGTCACCTTGTAGGTATTCTCGAAACGGTAGGAAGAGGATGTAAAGTCATTTCTGTAATAAACTCCATATTCTGGAGAAAAACGATGACCAGAGAGGCAAAGGTGGAAATTTTAAGCACATAATCGAAACAACCAACTATCGTGATATGGCGATACCAAAAGATTGAATAATAAAAGAACGTCGAAATAGGTTTCCAACAAGAAGAAAGAAAAGAGGAAGAACAAAAGTTAAAGAAAATAATGCGGAAGAGAAAATTGAAAGAAAATTCGCGGTTAAATAAAGAGGGCTTTTAAAATGCAATAGATTCTCACAAACTTCACAAAAATCGCAATGAGGTCGGTGTACTCTAAATATTTTGCACGAAACGATTTTTTTCCAACAAATAAGTGTATCAAGAACTAGAAGATGAAATCATTTCTGCATCTCATACAGCGGGGTGTCCCGCCTTTGCAGATACTTATTAGAGTGGATATGGTTTCAATTTACGAATTATTGGACGCAATTTCATTGTTACCATCGTTAGGGAGAGACGGGAAATGTAGAAGCAAAGAAGGATAGTGTAAGACGACTAAAAGGGAAAAGTCAGTTTTAATTAGGGCTGAGATTCGATAACCAGAGTACAACATGAGTTTCTGTTATGGAAAGAAACGACATAGACAATGAAAAAAAAAAAATTCTTTGCGTCTTTGGGAAGTAGAAAGAAACAGATTTTCTGGCAGATATCAGAACATTGTAAATACATATACAATACATACAGTTACATTTTAATATCAAATAGATACATTTTAAGGGTAAGTAGCATGTTATCATAAAGTCCAAGTTCATCCTAGTGACGTAAGTAGGTCATTTCTTAGAGCATTTAAGAGTACTCAGGTCCTACTAGGGTGACGAGACTTTATGATCACATAGGCAAATGTAGCAGTTGAGTATAAAACCAGAAATCAAAATTAAACTGCAAGACATGAATATAATTTTTTAACACTACCTTTTTTTTGAATAATAATTGTAGGAATTTAATTTATTAATTTCCAGTTTTTTGTTTTTATGTTATAAGCTACATCAACATCATTGTTCTTCGTTTGTAAGTCAGCCAGAGTAAACTGCGGCACTGTGCAATCGAGACGAAATACCCGGTATATTATTTTAAAAACTAGGAAATCTTACATCACGAGGACTCTGGCCGTTAGAATCATGTTCTATATCCTTATAACTTATGAAGTGATCATCAGAAATACGTACAGGGGATGGTTACTATTAAAATTTGACAAACTGTTTGTTTAAAAAATATGTATTCATAAATCCTCCATCTTAATGGCAATTCAATTCTTCACAGCTTGAGAACATATTTTATAAATCGAATTTTGAACTTGAATTTTAAAATGAATTTCAGTTTCGATTCTGTAGTAAACCAAAAAAAGAAAAAAACTGAAGAAGATTTCATCTTTACCAGCTAAGCTCTATCAGTTATTAAAAATATTATCGAAAGGCTATGATACCATTTAGAAATTTTTATTTAAAAACAGGTAAAATAACCCACATTTAAAAAAAAAATTCGAAAAATCACTTACTGAGAGAATACAAAATGACGATTAAAATTTCTGATACCATCAGTTTATTAGCCTTAAACGAGATTTGCACCTCTACTGATAAGTAGAAAAAAAAATAAGACTTTTTATTCTGCGCTAAACTTCGGTTTACGTTAATGAATAATGATTCTTACAAAGTAATGTAAATTTAAGATACTCTGTCCTGTTCTGCTGCTTTGAGTCTAATAATCACTAATATTTTATGTTCAGAAGCACAAATTGGCTTTCATCTTTTTTTCACGCAGTAAATGATTTCAGAAAGAAGAGGTATCGTTTATAAACGTTTCTCTATTAGGAGATGCAAGAAATTACTAAGCTTTTATATTAACGAGGAAGTAAAAATTTAACTTTCCTCTTCACGCTTCGTTCATTAGCATTTACTTTCTTTTAACAGTAACCTATTATTAAATCAAATATATTTTATGTCTGAACGCTTTAGATTTTTGCTCCGATTAAAATAACTTACTTACCGCCAAAATACTTTGTTGTGCAAAACCAAAGAAGACATTCAACTAACGAAAATACGTTAAATACTTAAAAAAATATGAAAATAGACGCAGACGTTCAAACCAATTAAGCCGAAAGTGATGAATTCTAAAGTATTTATATCAAAAATGATATTGTTTAATAAATGTACACGTTTCTTTTTATTGGTTGGTATTAATGTATATCCGCTATATATCTTATTCCAGGTATTTAATGTACATGCTAACGTCACAACCAAACAGTAATTGAAAAATAATGCGCTTGTACATTCATTATGGTGTAGGGGCAATAGCAGCGTCGAGCCTGGATTTCATTTAAAAATTACCGTAATTACTTTTTTATTGAAAAGGTATGTTGTTGTTTGAACTTCTAACACGCACAACTAATAAAATTAATATACATATCTACGGTGTACCTATCATGTTTCACAATTCTCTTTAACAATAAACCCTCCAGTCAAAACATTTATAATTATAAAGGTTAAAAATAAATGAAAAACAAGGCCTGGTTTTTCATTTGAACTTAATAAATCATAAATCGAACGCTTGTAAATTGAGACTGCAGATGTTGTACTGTAAGTAAGAAATAAAATTAATATTGACTGGCCTACTGTATACTCATAATTAAAAATAATGTCTGCTTAATAAAATTTTAAGTCGCGATATAAAAGGTAAAGAAACATATATTGAATTTTATTTTGTGTTTAGTTACTGGTTTACTCGTGTGCTTGTCTGCCTGCACATCACAGTGAAATTTATCTTGTAACAAAGGAACACCTGAACCGATTTGGATGAAATTTGGTATGAGGTTCCATAAGAAAGTAAGTAACATTTACAAGTAGTTTTAGTTACTCGCAGTGAACCCCTAGTGTGAAAAACAGAGTTGCCACAAACCATATCTTACTATAACTTTTTTGAGTTAGGAAGATAACTTTAGTTAATAAACTTTTAAGAAGAAGCATTCGATAGGAACCTTTTTCGTGTCTTTGTAACTTTATTATTTCTTGCGGTTTAGTCACAAAATAAAAAAATGTAAGTGACTGCAGCATTTTTTTATTGAAAACAGGTATACTTTACTGCCTTTTAACTGCTTAATCTATTTATTTTGAGAAAGTCAATTAGTAAACTATATTAGGCATTTGTTTTTCTGTACACAGGCTGCTAATTTGAAATTCTAAATTTTGAAAAAAAGACATTTTTGTCTTTTAGATCCTCTTACTTTCTGACTAAACCGTGACAGATAGCAAAGTTGGTAAAGATACATAAAAGGATACTAATGAATAACTCCTTCTGAAAATAAATTAGTTATACACTCAGAAGGCACTAGAGCATACCCATTTTACATTAGTAACTCTGCAGCCATTTAGATTTTCTTATTTTGTGACTAAACCGTAAGAAATATCAAAAGTTACAAGGACACGAAAAAGCTTCCTATCGAGTGCTTCTTCCCAAAAATTCATTAACCAAAGTTATCTTCCCAACCTTAAAAAAGTTATAGCAAGATATGTGTTGTGGCAACCCTGTTTGTCACACTAGCGGTTAACTGCAAGTAACTAAAACCACTTGTAAATGTGACTTACCTTCTTGTGGAACCTCATACGAAATTTCATCCAAATCGGTTCAGCCGTTCCTTTGTTATAAGAAAAATTAAGTTTCTCTTCAAGAGCTTTAAAGAAGAATACTGACTTAACGAGATCATTATGGATGCAGATAAGTTTGGTTAAATCGTCTTATTTTGAGCCCAGGAATCTGTGGTTAAGCCATATCCACGGAATTTAGAGACAGCCTGTATAAGTGTCATGTTCACTTGAAACTATTTAACAGAATAATGGATAAATTTTATTTAGTTTGATTTCATTACCTGGTTACTAATTGCAAATGCAGCTTACTGCAAAAAATACGATTCCCTATACCAATACGCTAACACGAAATAATTCAGCAAAATAAATAACACAAAAGCGACATTTTAAAAGCAAGTCAGGAGGAAAAAAGAAATGAGATAAAATGAGAAACAAGAATATTAAACCAATATAATTAGTACAGTTTTAAAGAGAACGCATTTGGAGAAAGACAGCTAAGGTGGTTCGAGTTGTGGACAGAAAATAAAGCAAGGAAAACCTGAAGCAAGAACAGATAAAAAATAAAAAGGAGAAGCGTCTAAAATGGATGGAAGAGGAGAGGGAACTAACCGGAAAGAGAGGCATCAAAAGGGGGGAGACGACAATTAAGACAAAATAAAAAAAATTGGAAGGAGGAAAGGAATATCAAGAGACAATGATTAAAAGAAAAAAAAAACTCGGCTTGCAAGAAAGGACACAATAGAAACAATCCAACTTATTTCGTGTCGTCTTCGGTTTTCACTATTTCAAGCTAAATTATTTGAACCTTTTCAAAAGTAATAATTTTGAACATTTTGAAAAGTAATTGACTTTAAGGATTATATTGGTCAAAGTCTAGTGCTCCTGATGATAACATTAGGCAAAATGTGCATTAACTTTTTATAGTTATCAGTTTCTATTTGCCGAGACATTTGACAGTTGATGTTGCAGTCTCTAAATTTTAACTTAGGCCAGCATGACACAATGTTAATTTTTGTTTAAAATTGATTACACAGTGCGAGAGTCAGGTTGCCATAGTGAATATTTATTGTATAATTCGATACGTCTATCTCATTAACGGTTTCTGAAACGATAAATAAATTTGTGTAAACATAAATTTATCAAAAGTATAAGCTGTTTACGTTGCTACGTATATGTATACATATCTACAGACAAAGTTTTGAGAAACGGATTTTAGAAGTTATAGTTAGAGTTTATCCTGAAGTTATACATCGTTTCAGAAACTGAGCATGTTTTTAACAAATTTTATACAAAAATTACCGCCGGATCATATGGGGCTTAACAATGAAATCATTACAGTATTTAACGTAAGCAAACATTTAAAAAAGGCAAATATTCAATAATAGTCCTTCCATAGCTGCGGTTCTGACGAGTTATGTTTATCTTTTTATGTTGAAATATTCGTTGTTAAAGTAAACAAAGTATTTGGCATGCAGTCGTCATATGACTAACAAAGACTAAAAGAAAATTAAATTGTCGGAAATGTTTGTTCCACTCTGCAGTATCTTCTAGTGATATATATATATATATATTATTTAAAAATACTTTACCTTTTAACTTTATACCATACCTTGATTTATGTATTTAAAATAAAACATCCTTTTTTATGTTATCCTCTAATTTCTGAATTTTCAACAGAAAATGTACATAAAATTGATTTTTCAGAAAAAATGTGGTCAGATTTGCCACTAGGTTACTTCAAATCTGATTCTGATTCGTAATCTAACCAGGCTATGATAAGAAGTCTGTCAATCCAATAGGAAAAAGTATTAACGGAGAAATATTGACATACAATGAATTTACTCAGTGTCCTCATTATAGTAAGCGAGCTAGGGTGACATCTTTGTTGGTATAATAATAATAGTATCTGTAGACGTCAGATGAAACAGTTATGAGTTATGATTATTTTTAATTTCCTGATTATGAATTTAGTAATAGTGCAACGCCTCCGTCACTAGTCCTTGCCATCTCGATTGTAACAGGTAAGATAAAACAAACAGATCAAAACAAACAAAATGTCAATCAATTAGCACGACAAATATTAAACTGAATTCACAAAACAACGCAGAAATTGTCATGTGACTGGCATAATAATATTCATGTTAGATCCTGACATCTGTCAAAATTCATGCCAGCAACTTAACAAACCAGAACACGGACTGTTCTGACAAGCAAATCGAGTGAACAAATATTATCCTTAGTTTAACTTGAAAGCTTTCGCGGCCGTCGTCTATGGTTGAATTCTTTGCTTTTGGTTGGAACCGTGTGCCTTGGATTTCTTCTACTGCCGACGTTTCGTTCTCCATTGCAGAAGAACTTCCTCAGGGTTCTGAGACAGACTCAAGGAGTTACAAGAAGCAGCAGTAAGACTACCACCAGCAGCACTACTTATAAACTCTAGGAACGCTGATAATTAGTTAAATCAATAATATCTGAGTATTTTATAACCTTGAGTTACGGGTACCAATTCTGTTGGAGCGAGTATGCAAACATGTAAAGGTCTTACTTTTTTATGATTTATTGTTTATAAATAGTATCTAGAATACCAGAAAAAGTTACCTCCTTTAACATTTCTTCAAATCTTTTGATCGGAAGTTCGCTGGTCTTTATGAGAAGTATATCGAAACGTCCCTCCTCCCCAACAACGCGCGCCACGTTGCCCTTTCAGTGTACAATTAGTAGAATTTGTTATTATTTATTTATTAAAGCAACATAAATCTTACTTTTTATTTAATATTTTGCTTGTCTATTACTTCTATTACTTATTGCTGGACTACTAATTAAATATTAACAAAAACTATGCCTAAAAAATATTAGGCTGTGTGCATTCAGGTGGAAATATTAGAATAAATTTATCATTTAAATGATCTACTGACAAGCAAGGTTTCTGGATATAAAGTTAATTGATAAAAGTATTTTGGATTATATTCCATTGCTATAAATTTGCCTTTTGTAATAAATAAGAAAATAATTGCCTGCAGACAATCGCTCTGCAAGTGAAGTTTTATTTTTGAAAATTGTTTAGTTGGTAGACGCGAATTTACTTCTGTTTTAATAAGCACGGGCATAGCAAGTTGCGGTTGAGATGTAGGAGAGTCTGGTCGCATTCAGATGAGACAGAGTGTGATATGTGGCTCGCTCGCCTGTGGTCCTTATATGAGCAGAAACTCGACGTCTGTCACTCAACCACAATCGCATCCGTCACCCGCCACCACCCAACACCAGCGAATACATTATTTACGTACCCTTCCCTCCCTTGCTATCTACCTTTCGCCATTTTGCGTAAATTCCATCGCAACCGTTTCTTTTATTGGATTCGTTACAGTAGCAATATATCTTACCAGTAATAACAAAAATTCCTTACAATGCAACATCAATATTAATGCGCTTTTAATTTCAACTCATTTGCATGATTAAATATTATGCGCGTATTTTAACTCTTCTTATCTCCCGTTAATGCTTTAGATGCTATATTGTTAAGTACTAATTTAAATTCTACATTAATTAGTATACATTCCAGTTTTTGCAGCGTATATCTTGTGTTTCTCGGAGTTCTATCGCCACCGGCAAGAACAGACTCTTATTGTGTGTGTGCATCGTACGTTAAGTTGCAGAATGTTATAATAAGAAAATAATTGCCGCATAAAGGGTAATTAAAATTATATTTCCTCTTCTTATAAATTACAAGAGAAACACAAAATTACGTTGGCTTGTGTGATGTTAAAACGAGCACTAATTTTTTTAATTGGTCACTTCAAACCTTGATACACCGTACTTTATACATTTAAGAAGAGAGTAAGATTACATATACACAGTTACTCTGGTTCTTTTGGAAAATGTACAATGCATTTGAACCATTTAGGACCAGGTTGGTTTAAGCCAACGTTCAACTCAACCAAGTTCAAAGTGAACAAAATCGCATCAGATTTTATTTATGAAGGCAGTAATTGCCACATATCCTTAAGTTTCTATGCGAATTTGTTTATTTTGAAACTGGTTCAGTTGGATGTCAGTTTAAACCTCATTAGTACAACTGTCCTTTTCCACGATTAAACAAAATTGTAAAATAAAAATGTTATCAGGTTCATTTATCTACAGGTACATTGTCTTAAATAACTCATCAATAAGATCGTTATCATAATGGATTATCCATGATACTAGTGATATTGATCCACGATATTAGTGAGTATGACTATGACTGCTAATATCGCTATTACTTGCTGCGCACAAAGATTGAAGACTTTTACTGCAGCTAATAGTAGTTTTATGATGAGGAACTGAGAGTATGCGAGTCGCAATATGTTAAAAAGGAAGAGTACTGGTGTATTCTTAACACGCACTGGGGATTACATGCAAAAACGACAAATATTTTTAAGAATTCGAATTTTTTCAGTTGTATTTTATTATTAATATCCAGTGTGATTTATATGTCACTGTATTAATAAAGTATTGTGACAGACTGCATACACTATGTCCGTCTATTGCAAGCAATCGCATATATATGCTCCTAAAACCTCCCTTAAACCATTATTGGTCAAAGTAAAAGTTTTCAAGTGGTATACATATATCGAATAATAAAAACTGTAAAATGTATATACAAAATAACTCTTTTTAATGTGGGCAAAAGTATTTTAAATTTGATTCGGCAAGGAAATAAGGAAAATATTCAATATTTAACCGGACATTGAAAACTTCTTAGCATACATTGAAATATCTCCTATTTTTTAATGCCTGGAGGTATCTCAAATGATCAAAAATCAATTGGAAATCATGCAATCTACCACTGATTCAAATTTATATTCAACAAATTTAATATGGGGTGTTTCGCAACTTTATGCAAAAATGCACCTGATAAAACAGAGGGGGAAAAATACAATGAATCATTTTTTAACATAGCAAAACGTTAAAAAGTTTTAGAGATATAGTCACATGTTTAAAAACAAATTGCAAAAACTGAAAATTGATGATATCACTGGATGTTGGATTAAAATTCGCTTAAAATGTCATGTTCACAGCACGCACAGCGCTACTTATAGTTAATGAACGCTTTAACTTAATTTTATCTCTGAACTAAAGTATTTGTATTTGGTTTGATTTGGTTTTTGTTTGAATTTCTTGTTTAATTTTGTTTCAAAGTTAACACGGAGAAGAAACGATTTTAGACAAGCACAAGTTTATTGCAAATTAACTCACATGTAAATGAAGACTCAAAAAACTAACAAATGATTCTATGTAGAATTGGAATAAAATATGCCACGAATCATCTTTCCATTTAACAGAACGAAGCTCATAGCAAGATTGGTAAAACTGATAATTGCATATAGCAAGTTTCCTTGTTCTAAAGTGATGGTGCTATTCAGAACTATTTGAATTTAAGAAATTAAAGATTTAAGCTAAAGACAATTTTAAAAGGAGTTAAATGGTGCTATTCAGAAAGAAAATTTAAGTAACTGAAACTCTTTAATGCTTTACACTTTAAAATTTAAAGCATGGAAAAGCGAAAATGCGATTCTGGACGACTCTTTAATTTTAATGCGATTCTGGACGATTCTTTAATTTTAAAGTTTAAATAATTAAAGATTTAAATTTACTTAAATTCACTTTCTGAATAGCACCAAGTCTCAATAATTAGTTAGACTTTAGACACTGTATAAGAAGTTTCGAAATGTGAAAAGGCAGGATAACCTGAGTATATTTTAAAGGAATATCCAACTTCTAACTGTTTGTCTGTTTTCAACATTTTTGAGTAATAAAGGAAACTTGTATTTCTCTAACGTCGTTTCTCCTCCGTATAAACTTTGAAATAAAATAAAATAGGAAATTCGAAAAAAATAAAATCAAAGCACAGATTAACACACAGATACAAAGGCTATGGGCGGCACCTTTGATGTTGCACGGCGGCAAGATTCCGTAACCTTCAACCATTGTTTAGGTGGTTGATAAAATGCGATGTTTGAAAACTGCAAACTTAATGCACCTTTCATCAATTTGCTATTTTGATGAACGAATAAAGATAGTAATGAAAATACCGTGAAATCAGTTGATTAACAGTACACTTAATTTCCTAATCTCACAGTATCTACTTAATATACCGCTTAAACAATGGCGGCATGAGAAATTGCGGGAATGCCGGTTTCCGAATCTGTATGTAGTAATCTGTGATCAAAGCAAATAAAAATGCTAGATTAAGAGATAAATATAAAATAAATAAGTTAGTTCACTAGATAAAGCTATGTGAATGATAAATTTCAAAATTTTAAATGGTATGATCACTTGAGTGACAGATCATTGTAAAGAAATTTTAATTCTACATACAATAACATTATCAGCTTTCAGTTTGTACAAATTGCTTTTCAACAAGTGACTATATCTCTAAAATTTATTCATGTTCTGCTTCATTATATTATTTTTCTCTTCTAATGGCATCAGTTGCATTTTTGTATGTTAAGTTCCGAAACACAATGATTCTCACAAAAAAAATTAACTTCTTCATGCAGTAATTCGTAGTACATTTATCATTATCTCATTAAAGAAAAAGGATCTTATCAAGTAGTTATCACCTGCGTGATATCACAAATGTATACTGAATGAACTCTCGCTAGAAATTACAGTTGCAGACCATTTTAAGGCAATATGAAGATCAGGATTAAAAATACCATTCTAAATGAAAATGACTTCATCAGTGTAATCTTGTTCAATAAAAACATTCGTCCATTTCGAATGTCTCTTTGTTGCATCAGTTTGGAATGTCTTTCCTAAAAAAAATGATTACTTTGCCATTTTACTGCATTGAAATTAAACTTGAAATATATTAGTCAACTGATTAAAATCTGTGATACCAAATTATACCAAAAATGAGACAAGTAAATTGTCAAAAATTGGAACACAAATGCTTAAATGACAACAAACATAAAATGCATAAAGTTAAAAATAAGAAAGATAAAAAGAAAAAGAAAGCAGTTTATGGCTCTCCTTAGGCTCAAAGATGAGCAACTGAATTCGCTTCTTATTACTAGGCCGCGGATTTAAACATATTTTCGTAGATGCGTGAACATGCCACGAGTGCTTTCTTGTGGGCATGCATAAGCCAGTCAATGCGTTGCAAATGTTTACTCGTAATTTAATATGCGAGAAAAAAAGCAGTGGCTGGTTCACATACCTGCCAAGATAAATTTAAATCCACTATTATTACAGCAGAAAGCCAAAACTGTGACTGTGATTAGCGACAAAACGCAGGAGACGTGTTGTCCAAACAAAAAGGAAGTCGTAAAGTTCTAAGGAAGGTTGCTTAAAAGCTACGAATTTATTAACATTATAATCATTAAAACAAAAAAAATGTGATATCTCACGTTTTGTTTTTAATCAAATTTTTGATATTTCTGAAAGTTTGATGTACTATGAAATATCTGAAAAACAAAAAGCAAGCTAGAAAAAAATCGAAATTAAATTATTGATCATTGGTCTAAAAAAAAAACTCGCAAGAAAAATGCAAAAAAAGAATATAACGCAATTAATATATATTTTCCAAATGCAAAGCATAAAACCATGATTAATTTTATCTGTTGTTATTTCATAAACCGAAAAGAAAATTGTTTTAGTACTAACTACGTACTATTTTTACTTTACATGAGAAACTTCCTTCATGTTTTTAATTAATCAATGACTCAACTTTATTATAATGAAGTCTTAAATACTACAAGATAATTAAATAAGTAATAATAAAAGCTGCAAAAATCGAATCGATTACAAATCATTATTTGCACAAGTTGATTAACATAAACTTTGCTTACCAGCATTAATTTAAAATATGTTGTTGCTTTTTGTCTACGTATTTTTATCGCTATAACAAGAAATTAATAAAATAAATATTAAGAAATATTTTCTGGTTATACGCCTCAAATACTAAATTTTATCAAAGTGTAGCATCAGTAAATTATTTGTTGCTTTAACAACGTACGTGCGGTTTAAAGCCATGGAAGAAGGTACTCGAAAACTTGATATTCTTGTTGCACGTCAAAAAGCATTATGTGGAAATAAGTTGCCGAACATTGAAGTAATGAAGACATATATACCATAAGAGGATTTATTTTCATAACTGATACAAGAAGTACAAATTTGTTTATATTCGTTTCAAAGTGTCTCTTCCTTTTTTATAATCTTACAACGGAGGATTATGTGCTCTTATTCTCTTCTCGTTGTTAAATATTTTGTCACATACGTGATTTGTTAATTATGAAAGATTAATTCCGACAAAGTTAACTGTTTTATAAGGCTGACTAAGAATAAGTATTATAAATATACGCATTATCAAATTTGCTTCTATTTACAGCATAAAGTAACTTAAAATATTCAATAATGCTAAAATCTTAAATACAATTACATAGAATTGTTCTACGTTTTAAATTCGTTTTGATGCTTTTTATGATTCTTTGATATGATACTTTTTTCTCAATTCATTGATTTCATAAAATAAATGGATTCACGTTAAGAGATGTTTGAAAATGATTCTCTTTTTATACTGAAACTGTTGATAAAAGTATGATGACTTGAAATAACAGCTTAAAAAATAAGCGAAGATGTAAATGGATAAAAGTAAGTTTCCTTCAAATTGTAATTAATTACCCAGTACTAGGCATGGGTTATCCGAGACCTTCATAAATGACCTATAAATAACTCGCTGCACATGAACATACTGTAGCCGATATCTAGTTAGTGTTTGAGATGCCCTGGAACAAGCTATAAAACGTAGAGGTGTGCAAAATGATTTATTTAACACCCACATTTGTTAATAATAGTTCAGAAAGTGACTGTTACAGAACGTGCAATTAAAAGTGAGAAAAGATCAAAAAGTAACGTCACATTCTGATCGGGCGCGTTCGTTGTACTCCATAATACAACAATCATAATGTTATGTGCTTAAATTTAAATTATTATTGCCAGAATTTCGAGCAAAGTTACGACTTGTTCCGTAACAATTTCTTTGGTTGGGCGAGAGAAAAAACCATCGGCGGGTGAGAGACGTAGGTCTGCACTGCATGCAGGCAACAAGTAGTAGATTGACGTTTACGAGGCGTTTCTTTTTATTTAATTTTTGTGTATTATATTTTTAGCGATTTAGAGTTGGAGTTAAAAATTCAAGGCGTGACATTTAGAGGCGCGTTAAAGCGGCACTTAAAGTATTATTTACGGCCAGTAATTAAGTGAAGTTTAATTATCGAACTGATTGGAACTCAGATTATTCTCAGAATTATTATAATCGTCCGAACAAAATTAAACCCCCAGCTATTTTCTTAATATAATGAAGAATTTATTAGATCATGTGCAGTTAATTAAACCGCAGCGTCACATTAAGAAACATACACTGGTAAGTAATTAAATTATGCGACGTGGTTTTATTCTGATCGTATATACCTATTATAACGGTTTTATATATTAAAAAAAAACTTCGTAAAATTCTATATTACCAGAGTACAGTCCGTCATTATGAAAGAAAAAATAATAGGAGTAATTAGAAAACAGAAAAAAAAAATAATAGGAAATAGTTTTCCAATTACAGTTGGCATAAAATAAAATATAAATGAGTAAGATTACTAATCGATTCTCTTAAAGAAACGTAATAAGAGGAAACATTTTAATGAATCATCTGTTCAAAAATTCTATGCCAAAGTAAAGCACCAATAAAATTTTTTTGTTAAAATAAATGTAAATGCTAAAAATGTTATTTTTCCAAAAAAAAAAAAAAAAAACTATTTTTGCACAAGATTAGATTCTATTTTTGTCAACAATTTAAATTACGCAGTTAATCGTATCAAAAATTAAATTGATTAAAAAACTATCTGAAAAATAGAATGAGTTCTATCTCCAAATTATACCTGCATTACAAAATCTCCAAAATATCATTAAAGATATTGAACCAAAACTTGTACAATAAATAGGGCAAGCCTAATGACCTAAGGTCAAAAATGCGCCCAACATTTATTTATTATAACGTCCAAACATCAACAAGTGGCATTTCTGTGAGCTCTTTACACAAGATCGAAATTTGCGTGTGGAAGGAGCACTTTAGTTGTGGATAATTGTATAAATTAATCAAAATGAGAGAGTCGAATCTAGAATTGTTGAATGTCACCACAAAATAATACAGGAAAAAGAGCTGAAAGAGGAACCCATCCAAGCCATTGCCTTAGTCCTTAGGAGTTACCTGAGAAAGAAGTAAGTCGGAGAAAGTATATTTGAAGAGTGTAACTGCTAAACGGTCCCAGTGCCAATTTTATTTAAAAGAAACACAACCTGGAACTTGTAGGAGACAGCGTCAAACGAAAAACTTTATTAAAAACGTTATTAAACAAAATGTATTAAAGGTATGTCAAAAAGGGGTATGTCATTTTTCGACGTAGTCATCACAGTTTCGAAAGTGCTTGAATACCCGACGAAAAAAATTCGTTCGGTCATGTGCACGGCCGTTTTTGACCTGAATCACTTCATCATTACTCTGAAAATTCTTTCTAGCTAATGTCTCTTTAAGGTCCAGTTTTACAAATGCGGCTCAACTTTGGCTGAGACTTAAACCCTTAGCAATGATTATTTCAACAATTGTTGTGAAGGATTTAAGCTTCGGCTCAAAGTTAAACCGTCATTGTAAAACTGGGCCTAAGTGGACCAAAACATGATAGTCTCTTGGGGCGAGGTCAGGTGAATAAGGAGGATATGGCAGACACTGAAACTTCAAATTATGGATAGTCGCCGCCGTTGCCCATGCAGTATTTGGTCGCATGTTGTAATGTTGCAAAAGAATACCATTATTCAAAGATCTTTGCCTTTTGGTTCTGATGGCAGGCTTTAGGCGGCTCTTGAGGAATTCAACAGTTTTCTTTGACTTTTCAACTGCCGAAATCGACTCAGACGTCAGAACACGATTTGCTGCTCAACCAGGTCGCTGATATTTAGTTACGGAAACCACTCCGTTTTTAAAACAAACTGAAAATATAATTTTTTTTACCTCTACTTTAACATTTCGCAAATCAAATTGTGTACTTTGTCAAAGAAGATAATGGTAAATACAAATTATATTTTCAGCTCGTTCTAGCGTCTTTTCCTTTTCATAACATTTCTGGAATTCATTTTGCAATAACAAATGCACAATAAGGTGAGGAAATCTAAAAGGAAGAAAAATGGATATGATGGTTTCAGAAACTTTATACAGAGTCAAGTGACACTTCCGAGAATACACGTGTCACAGACTGATCTAGGGAAATAGTTTAAATACGCTATCTATGCTGCTCTACGAGGTGCCCATTCTTCTTTTCCTGCTATGCGTCAAAATACGCACAATTGTTCTTAGAAATGCAGTATCTAGAGATGCAGGCAGCCCAAATGGAAATCGGCCTTAAACAGAAAGAGATGGATGCATGTATCTTGATGCGCATGTACATCTTGATTCATGAAATTAGAAGCGGTCCTAATTCCATCACGCATCACAAAATGTGCATCTCTTGCTGCAAGATTTACATGCATAGAGTACAGTGTAAATGCGAAGTATGATCAGCTCAGTTTTAGAATTGGTACAGTGTAAATCGTATTTTGCTGCATCAATCAAAAAATACGAATGGATCTCGACTATTAAAATGAGGTTAAAAACTTTTTTCGACACTTGTTGCATACACACCAGCTACCAACTGATGATAGATTTTTATATTGTTAAAAGTTGAATGTGGGTAATTGGTTTTAGCGCAATAATTTCTGGGCAAAATATATTACCTGTTTGAGAAAATCGTTATTTGTAGTGTCAAATGAAAGAAAAGAAATCGTGACCGATAAAAGTTAAGGTAATAAATTAAGCGTTGCTTGCAGCAGCTGTACAAGCAAAGACACAGACTAAGGGCAAGACATGAGATGCAAAATTTGATGTAATTGTTTACAGCAGACACAGTATTACTCGGCAGATTCGGACAAAGCGAGGGTGCGGCCGCCACCTGAGCCGTCTTACCTGGCCGTGCTAATTAATGACCAACACATTCTGAGTTAATTACTCCATCCGAGACTCGGCCAATTAACGGGCCGATTCAAAAAAACCCGCTTTTAATTATCGGGCATTTTATTATTCCTGTCGTCTCGGACGTATGTAACATGAGATTTTATTGTAAACAGAATGTTAACGAAAAAACATTAATTAGAATTTAAAACGTTTTGGTAAACAACAACTAGCAAGTTCTTATATTATGCGCCGAGACGCGTTCTGATTTAGAAGGTCAGACTGGATGATGAATAATCTAAGTGGTGAATATTCAGGGCCCCCATAGCTGACGGTTGATGGTCAAAGTCACATAATTCAGATTCGAATTAATGTCCCTTCTTTATGCATTCAAACCAAGAAATGATTATAATTGAAAATTATGGCTTTAAATACAAAAGCAAACTTTTTGCGCGTTTCGTATTTACATAAATAACGTCGCTAAAAAAGGCTAAGAAAACTACCGTTTTAGATTTATCGTCCTTCATTTGACTGGAAGTATCCGATTCTTGACAGAATATTTTCAGAACTAATCCGGTTTTATTGTGCAATAAGAAACAAACCACAAACCTTTATAAATAGGAACATCCATAAACGATGCAATTTTAATTAATTATTTTTGTTTTATTCTTACTTCAATTTTTTTTTAGTAACAAATAAACATTTACATTTAATAGAGTTATCGATCGGCTAGATCAAACTAAATGAATAGTGAACGCTGAACACGAAACATTTTTCCGAGGCTTCATCGTTCGCATAAAAATGGTAAAATTGCTGGAAAATTATGCTTTCATAATAAAGACGACAATACTGACATAGTTTATGCGAGATATATTTAGCGAAACTTATTTAGATATCATAATACGGGAATCTATTTTTTATTGTGAATTGATCGGAGTGATTACTTTTACTTTTGCGATTGTTGCATTTTACATACGATTAGACAAGACAACAATTAAATTATGTAAATGCGATTATATTTAAATAAAGAATGTTAGTATTTAGAAGTTGCAACATTATTATTATTACAACATTAAGAACAAAATGAGATAAGAATAATGCATTATTCCCGCGTAGCTCACTTTCCCACCGTCCCGCGTTAGTGTGCTTAATCCTTTAAAGTGTTAAGAAGGCGATTTTGTAGGGGGCTGAAGGCAGTAATTTCTTTACTTCAGAAAAGAAAAAAAGCAGCCGTTGCTGTTCAATGTTCTTCTTTTTCTTTCCTTTCTTCCAACATATTTATGGCGGCATTATTGAACTGTATGTCATGATTGTCCACTTGTACTTTGTACACGTTTTCAAACAGCCCCACAAAGCGAATGGTGTTACGATGGTATTATGGTGAGGCTGAAAATATTTGCCATCGTAAATGACATTTTTTTGAGAGAATGATATTTTGGATGTATCTTAAGCTCTATATCTGTAGGAACTATCAGAGTATTATAAGTCTACCTTTTATTAAAAGTGTGATACGACCGAATTTACATTCTCGTAACACAGTTGGAATTTTATTCAACCATCTAAAAATCGCTTTCATATCAAATTTATTAAATGTGCCTTATGGTACTCTACCAAAAAGATATCCATAACTGTATAATTGAAGTATAATTTGAATGATTTACTTACTATATATTTATATGAAATATGTGAGAAAATTGTTTTTAAGTTTTAAACGGAGACTGTCAAATCGCAAGGAATACTCAGCGTTTAGCTATTGCTTCCTAGCTTCATCAAGAGTGAAAACATATGGTCCTAATATTTATATTTCTTCACTCCTGACGAAGGTATCATAAAATATAATATTTATATTTTCTCATTCCTGACTAAGCTATCAGTTGCTAGCCAAAAGTTGAGTAATTTTACAGTGCCCGTTTAAAGCTTATATTTTCTCACATATTTCATCCGACAAAACATCGACTTGAATTACATTTTATACTTTTACGAGGCCTATGACAAAATGTAAATTTTAGTTTAAAATTTGCATAAATCTATTACAAAGTGATATGGACAAGTTGCCATAGTGAATGTTTAATTCGACACTTCTCTGTTAGGTTTTCAACATTTTTTAGTATAGGAAATATTACCGTGTGATACGAGAGTAAGACAAAACTTGACAATTAAATATTCAATCCCAGCCTCTGACTTTCGTTCCTATTTACATGTAAGATACACCCACACCTAGCATTTCGTGCATTTCTCCCGATTCAATCTGTAATATCTAAGAACCTAAGAAAAGAAGATAATTTTAATAAGAGTCTCCATGTAAGAATTTCGATTTAGTTAAAAAACCTTAGAAGGCCACTTCTCTCGTTTAGTAACAAATTTTACACAAAAACAATCATATTGTGTCATATGAGTAATCGTAATAAAATCAATTTAATAAAGTAGTATTTATTCTTAAAATGTATTTTAAATCATCCTTCTTCTTTGCAGTCGAGTGTATCTTCTTTATTGCTTCCTTCACGAGTAGGCAGTGTATGTGCAACACATTTTTTAATTACGTTTTTGTGATTATTATTGAATTTTTGACCACCTTACAGACACTTCTCCTTTTTTTAAAAATGTTTTACTCTTATGAGAATCGAAAAGTAGATCTGATACTTACTAGGTCTGACGTCAGTCCCTCTGCTGCTGACGTTGCCTTTATGTAAGGGTAACTTTTTACATTCTTTTGGCTTATGGGAAGGATCATGTCACAGTTCTTCTTTCTGGTAAATGTTTCATCCTTTAAAAGGGGCTTCTTCAAGGCCGCTACTTCCATTCTTCTTTTGGCTACTATTGCCGATTTCTTGCTGGTGCTTCGTGAGAATTGGGAGAACATCACGCTGGCTGACCCTCTATATGTAAATCCTGCTGCACTTTTGGATATGGCGCAGTGTAAGTAATTTCTGGGATTGGTCGTATCAAATGATAAGGTTTGATTGATATAAAAAAATTGCCCTTTCGCCAAAAATGTCGTGTCCAATCAACTTCATCATCTTCGTTAGGATTCACAATACACTGATAAAAATCTGAAGTTAATTCACTTTTTGGACGCCAGGGAACACTTTTTCGGTGTTCCCTCGCGTCCATCCGTTTGTGAAGTTAAAAAAGACGGAGTTACGATGTTTACCACGTAAAAGTAGGAGCAGAGCTTATCCTTGTTGGAGTAAACACTCACTTTTAAGCTCAATTCTCACACAGCAGCGCCTCGCGTCGCGTTATTTTGCTGCCACGAAAAGTTGTCGTGGTTTCAAACGCAGAAATTCGCACTCGGTAGCATTTTATGTCAAAAAATTACATGTAAAAGCATAGGAATCAAAATGATGCAACGCGTTGCCGTGAGAGAATTGAGCCTTAGACAGCAATAACGCCAAATTAGACAAGGATTAATAATTTTTCAGGCAAAACTTTATCCACATTTAACACCAATTAGGCAGATTACAATAAATCGCAAAAATTTTCATGTGTGTAAGTAACATGTTCTTAATTGAAAAGCTCGGTTGATTTATGGATTTAATATATTTTCAACCAAGATAATTACGAACAGATAAAATAGCGACATCTTACTATCGCTTTTTGACCTGACATTGCAGTAGGATAGACAAATTGAAGCGGGATTTGCTCCTAATAAGTTCCCCATGCAAGGCGGAAACAGCTGTCCAGAGGCTGCTCGAGGTTTTCACTGCAATCAAGAACGATTTGCACAAAATTTTTCTAAAACTTTCATTATGCTTTGACAGCAAGCATGGCCGCCTTGCATGGGGGACTTATTAGTAGCAAATCCCGCTTCAATTTGTCTATCCTACTGCAATGTCAGGTCAAAAATCGATAGTAAGATGTCGCTATTTTATCTGTTCATCATTCTTACATCGCAATTGCGAATAAATTGGGCAAGTCGTTTTTGGTCTGCAGTGGAAATGTCGAGCTACGTCTCTGCTGAAGAAGCCCCAAGCAGGGCTGAAACAGCTGTCCAGAGGCTGCTCGAGGTTTTCACTGCAATCAAGAACGATTTGCACAAAATTTTTCCAAGATAATTACATGGCAACATCTGGACATGACTTTAAAACCTGTAGTATTCATTTAGGGCTTATCTTTAGTTATAATTTGGTCTATAAGAAACTTATTTTGCTACGTTAACTGGCCAACAAACATCGAAACGCGTGAACACTATGATTTTAGCAACTCTCCATCTGTATTTTCTTCGTTCAAACACCATTCAACTGTATAATAGCCGTTTGCATCATGTCTAGTTAAAAATGAAACCGGGTCTAACAGTAAACCCAGTTTGCACCGCGGCTTAAGCCGTAATTAGAAATTCACTTAACCAACTCAACGTTAAACCATCACGGAAGACGGATTAAATTGAGTTGGTTTAGCGAGTTCCTAATTAACGGTTTAAGCCGCGGTGCAAACTGGGTTTACTGTTACACCCGGTTTAATTATTAACTAGACGTAGTGCAAACGGCTATAAACCCATTTTATTAAAATGATAAAAAAAAGTAACAATATTTTTCCTCTTTCATCTTAGGTACCACGTAGTTTCTATAGTGTAAATTCAATATTTTTTATACTTATATCGACCGAGTTCTCTCAAAATCAAGGTCCTCTTATACAATTTTTTTTATATTCTCATCATTGGTGTACATTTCTTCATATAAACAATCTCACTTCATTACGTTATCTTTCATAATATTTGCTTTCACATTATTTTATTTTTTGGTAATTACTAATTTCCAGTTTGACGCTGATTGTGAGTAAATTAATTTAAAATCGTTTCGTACTTCTGCATGAATTTACTGTAAATTGCAATAGATTTATTTAATATCTTATTGGTAGGTGGTAATAATACGTCGTGCGCAATTAAAAAAAATGGTTAAATCGTTACCTTCATAAAATTACAAAATTAATGTCCCTAAATTATTATAGTTTGTCAGTAGCTAACGTGTCGGGTTCTGATTATATAAATGCCCAATAAATTAAAACTATTACGTATTCATGAAAAAATATTATGTATGCAAATTCCTCGTTAATAATTACGATATTTATCGATGCAAAAATTATTTCATACTCATAATTATAGGTTAAATTATCAAAGGAACAGGTTCTCTTTATAACAGCGCCAAATTCTGCTCCGGTCTTTGAACAGGACACGGTTTCAACTAGATTTCAATTTACAATTCAATTAGATGATGCGTTTAAGGCAAGTTTCGGCAATGAAGTTTGGATTGGACGAATATAATTTTCAAAGAAACAAAAACATTTACTTCCAGATGACCAACAAGAATTTAATATTCTTAACTACGAATTATATTCGCAGCATAATGTGACTGTGAATATAACAAAACTGAGTAAAACACAAGTAGGTAATTATTAAATTTCAAAAAGTGTCACTTACTTTAGTGACCTTGATGTTTTTTTCTTAATAATTTTCACCTTTATTCTCGACCAATGAATTTATTAAGGATAAAGTCAACATACTTTATAATTACTTGAGAACGCAACTGTTCTTAAATTGCGAATTTCAAGACTACTCCTTTCGTATTATTTATGTAATTAAAATTCACTGTCGCGAATAAATGTAAAAGATGTTTTCGTTTTGGAATTACACTGGTAACAATTATAAAAGAGACAGAAAACATTTAATATATCTTTCATAAATATTATGCAAGAGTAATTTTGAGTACAAGGTAAAATTTTCGTGCAAAATATTGCTACCATCAGTATAATTATATTTTTTTTTAATAATTACTTGTTCTTAATTGTTACCGCGTGTTTTCCACCTCGGCGTAACCAGCAAAAATTTTGATTAATCATACAATAAATAATTATATTCCTATACATACATATACACCAAAGTGAGAGAGATTTATCTCCACGGAATTAATTATTGATTAATTAATGCGGCGATTATTATGTAAGATAATTGAGCGGAATCTACGTTTCAGATTGCTAATTAATTTTTAATGTTTTTCTCTGTAAATATTACCGCAATTATGTTGTCGCCTAAAATAGCTAATGTAACAATTGCGTTAGAGGATTATGAGAACCAGTATTGTTAGTCACATTTTTTAAGATTAAATGAATTAAAACCAGTTACGCAATCTTGAATTATAAAAGAATTATGAAAAATAATTGAAAGCGTTTTAACTTCATATAAATTTGCTTACAGATCAAGAAAGAATGCTTACAAATACATACATTTATAAAATTCGATGGAGGAAAATATAGAATTGTGTAAAGATTAAAGACTCATTACCGTCATAATTTTTCTTTCTCCACGTTATTAAATGTGCTTTCTCATTTTACTGTTTACTCAATCCGTTCCGAACACATACGAGGACCTACACAGTCTACCTAATTATCTGAGTCAATCTGTATATACATAAGACGACTGGATGAAGAAATCACAATATTTGAAAAGAGTACTCGTAGGAATAATAAAATAAGCAAGAGGTTTTGTAATTTTTTGTCAAGTACCCTATTTGGAGAATTACAAATTAATGTCAATGTCAATGTTGTATTATTAGAAGTTTTTTTTTTTTAGAAAATAGTATCTAACTTAAAACTTATGAATTAATATTATATACATTTGAAAAGGAAAGTGAAATACAATACAACTCCAAATTTCAATCGTAGAAACCTCTCTTCACATATTTCATTGTTTGAAATGATTTAGTTTGAACCGATCTAATTTTGTGGTGCAATTCATACATAGTTTCTTATACATCTCAGAACACTACGGCAATAATAACAAATCCTTTTACGCATTCACTGTTTCGCCATTATAATTGCCTTATGTTAAACTTCTAATATCCCAGAGTCAGTTTCTTTTTGAGTTGATTTCGCTATGATTGCAAGCGTCTACAATTTTATTTTCCGAGATACCTATTTCGTGAGAAATAAATTGAATGTTTATTCTAAACGTCGGGATTCGTTGAAAAACTCAGCATCGCGTAGTTTTTTGTACCATCATTCTTCTCGTCAACTTGTTATTTCAACGGTGTTACATATTGCTTTCACACTTGAGATTGAACGTTATTGGATCGTATTGACGTCATCTTTTACTCCTCTGGTCTGATTTGTGTCACGTCGGTTTTGATTCGTTCGAACTCCTTCCAAACTTCTGGGCGAAGACAAATTTGGCTTTATTAATTTAGTGCGAGCATACAGCAGTTGTTTTGATATACCGATGACACGGGTGTCTTTTGTGTGAGGTCTACGGCCCCGTATGGTGCCTATATTCTGTGGCGACCAAGCCATGGTTGGCTTCGGCAAGGGCTTTAGAGACACTCCTTGCAATTCTAGATTGAGTAATGTTTCTTTAATCGTCTCCTCTCCTCGCTCTGTTATTTTTCGCGTTTAAGTGAATCTTCACGCTGTCATGACCGAGATGCTGGCTGTGGTCTAAGTTAATTTTCTCAGCACAATCTTGTTTCTAAGCACTCCTAAACATATTATAAATATATTGAATACCATTGCAGAAATTATTTTTTTACGCTTATTGTATCCATTGCATACAGTGTGTTATCTATGCGGAGAGAACGCGTAGCATTGATTTTCAAATGCTCAATTGTATTAATTAGAAAAATGGCTTTAGAATTCCTTATAACACTGTGAATTAAAAAAGTCACTTTAAATTACGTCACCTAAACACCATCAGTCAACTGTTAAACGGTTTAAGAAGTCATAATTTTTCTTTCATGTTCTTTCATGAGAACATTAAAAACAACAGATAAAACAGCGACATCTTACTATCGCTTTTTGACCTGACATTGCAGTAGGATAGACAAATTGAAGCGGGATTTGCTCCTAATAAGTCCCCCATGCAAGGCGGCCATGCTTGCTGTCAAAGCATAATGAAAGTTTTTAGAAAAATTTTGTGCAAATCGTTTGAAGAATCGCTTGAAGAAGCCCCAAGCAGGGCTGAAACAGCTGTCCAGAGGCTGCTCGAGATTTTCACTGCAATCAAGAACGATTTGCACAAAATTTTTATTAAAAACAACATCGAGATTAATTTCCCATTTACAAGCACGCTTTTGTGATATGTTAACATGATTAAAGCCCATATTACGTTTTTAATTTTTCATTCGTTTCATTCAAGCTAAGCATGAAATGACCATATACACTCGCATTTTAGAAAGTATGTAAGTTGAAAACTTTTTGCAAACAGTAATGTTAGTTTAATACTCAACACTGTTATTATAAGACTCAGCAATGTTATTATAAGACTCAGCAATGTTACTATAAGACTCAGCAATGTTAATATAAGACTCAGCAACGTTACTATAATACTCTTCTTGATGGGCACGCACAACGGTTGTTATTTTCGCAAAGTTAATATAAAACTCAGCAACGTTACTATAATACTCTTGGTGATGGGAACGCAGAACGGTGCTACAATCCTAATTACGACGGCGACATCTATTATTTTAATGTGAAAATCTATATTACAGAACAAATGACTTTTTATAATATTTTTTTTTCCGGCAGCACTGATCAGAACAAACAAAAAAATGTGCAAGACTTTCTTGGTTTGTAGAAAATATAAAGGGCGTTCATACTTTATAAGCCGACTGCAGTATCGAATAGAGTAAGAAATCGATTGCAAAAAGTACTTTTTTTAAATTGTTGCAAATCGGTTTTGATTGCAGCAGGTTTCTTGAGCGTCCTCATACAACAGCTGTTTCGGTCCTATTTGGAGTTTTCAGTTGCACAAGGCCTTCAAACTTTTGTATAATGTGTTCATTTGAATTTGTGGTCTCGTGAGCTTTGACGGCTGTGTACGTATGTCGTAGCACCCGACAACACGCATTTTCACGCCAGTCTGTTTACTGGCGTGTGTCAAACGAGTTTGTTTCTAACCTAAAAGTATTCCGTAAAATCGTGCTTAAAACGAACGTATATTTCTAAAAATATTATTTTCGCAATGTGGTTAAAATAAATGGTATTTTGTAAATAAAAATAACTGTTTATCAGAAATTTGTGATTGTTTTCGACAAATGTCAAATTAAAAGGTAAGACGTATGATTTGATTCACGACATAAGTTTAACAATTCCAGCAGTCACTAGACCATAAATTCAGATGAACACATGTTACTTTATTATGATAAAGCAAGGGCATTAGAAGCTGCTTTTATTATTTCAGAAATGCGGAAAATGTAATAATTATGAATGATACCTTGAAAAGCACGTTTGCTTGGTAAAGGGAGGAAAATAAAGTTGTAAAAGAAAGTACATTTATACTGAAGCACGAAAGTAATTCTTTCAAATTAAAACAACTTATTTTCTAGTGTTAATGGATTTGTTTTTGTTAGAACAAAGATGCAGGTGTAATTATCTCAGAATATTAACAACTAGAGACATGATAATGAAGTCAAGCTTGAAGGTAAATAGATTCTCAAGAAGCGAATAATGTAGATGGGCAGAAAATTAAAACTTAAAGTGTTAAATGTTCCCGCATCTAATGACTTGATAAGTATGAAAGTGTAAAATACATATGTAGGTAAATATTTAATATTATTGTAGCTATTCCTATAATATAATAGGAATGTATAAATTGCTGCTCTACAAAATCTAATGTCTCACAACTTAAAACCTGAGTATTAATTATTCATTTCAGACAGTGTTCTACTTGCAAGTCAAAACTGAAGTTTTCCTACAAGAGTTTAATGTGATCGTTACTAATGTGTCTGCCAGTAAGTATAATTTGAATAAATTTCAAGATCATACACTATCAATCTAGAAAAATCTGGTTCTACTATGTTATTGAAAATACATATACAATATGAATCGTACTCATCGTTTGTATTCTTATAAAGTTCTTTCCATTTTAAATTAAATTATCAATAAGAGAATTTAATTTAAATAATAAAACATATTGAATTTATTCAACTAAGAATCAACACAACAGTTTATATGAATAACGAGATTTATAAATATAGTTTAGCACATTGTAAGGGCAGGTATATACTTTTATGACTTGTTTAGTGGAAGAGGTAACACCGTAAACGGAGTGCATTCCGACGCATGCAGAGGTAAAAAGATCGGGTCGGATTTCACACAGAGACAATGCATTAAAAACCAGTAATGCCAGCAATATATCAAACCAATTAATACGCGATTATTTATTATTATTAAACAGATCTGCCGAACTATGCTGCACTTGCGAAACAAAACAACTTGTCCTTGCTGAAATAGAAATTTTTTATTGAAACTCCGTCAATTAGAGGTTACTGAATATTTATATCATTGTACTCAAGACAATTCATTTATTATATACGTAGATGCTGTAATACTTCATAGTTGCATTTTGAAACGTAACATAGGAAATCCCATGTCCAAAGGTGCTCGAATAATGGCTTCCCTAATTATTCTACAGCGAAATTGCATTTAGGTTTTTTGAAGTACTCTTCAAGATGAATCTGTCTGTGAAATTTGAGAATTTTCCATTCGTTCAGTTTCAAGATATTAAAAAAAAAATCTGTAACTAAATTCAACTTATACCAAACTATCAGCACAGCCATAATCAATGATAGTGAAAACTGGACTGTCATTAATAAATCTAGTTGTTTTTCAAATGATGATTTGATTCGATTTGAAATTGATAGAAAAAGTCTTTCCTGTAATTTACTTTAACATTTACTGATCAAGGTCGTGCTGATAGTTTGTTATAAATTGAATTTCGTTATTAATCTCTTTAAATATCTTGAAACTGAGCAAATAAAAAATTCTCAAGCTTCACAAACATATTCATCTTGAAGACCACTTTAAAAACCTAAATGGAATTTTGCTGTAAAATAATTAGGGAAGCCAAATTTCGAGCACTTTTAAATTTACAAGGGATTTCCTATGTTGCGTTTCAAAATGTAGCCCCCTGTATACTAATAGCCGGGCAGTTGCAATGTAAATAATTTTAAAAAAAATCGCAATTTGCTATCATTCCGAACCTTCCAACGCGTTGAAGGAAAAATACAACACTGAGCTAAAAATGAATAAAATCGTTAAAAGCATAATTAAGGACGCTTATATGTCAAAGTTTCATCGGTTGGATATGATTGGATATAAGGTATTAATTTGTTTATCTTATTATTGGCTTTCTTAAGGAAGGAAAAGCAGAATCAATTTTATAACAGATAGTGCAAAACTTCGTTTTGAAAAAAAAAAATGATTTATTTCTTTTAGATCTACAGTATCTAGTTAATACTGGGGTGGATGTTGAAAGCAAGATGTTAATCAAGAATACTTAGGTTTCAACTCTTCTAAATTTTATCAGTTAGATACGAAGGAAATCGTAATTACTTCAACAGTTTTCGCAATGGGTTCACAACAGTTGACAGAACTTCAATAATGCACACTGGCGTGCCCCGAATTTCTAACTTTTTATTAACTTGAATGAAAAAACATTCAAGTTACAAATGTCCAAATATTGGCTGTATTCTCAGCTTACAGTTAAAGTCGTCTTTATGCCAACTACATAAGTAAAAGAGCGATGAATGAACTTTCCTGTGGGGGCCAATCTTTTCCGTACTAAATTGCCGTAAAGCTACACCGTTTATTGTTTGTTTTAAACACAATTTAAATCAAAGACGATGTTAATTATAAGATAAGGATATGGCACACCGTCTGTACAAACAGTGCAAATGTGATTTGAAAACCATTAAGTACAATCGCGAGCCTACCCTATTTCTTGTTTAAGTTTGTACACATAAGTTTGGTACAATTTTTAAAATAAATATTTAGAATGAGAAATTTTTGGGTTACAGACGTTTGCAGATAGAACACGTTTCATTTTTCTAGACAGCTTTTGATTCAATTTAAATTTCAATACAATTTACTGCATAAAATAATTGTTTAAGAAATTGAATGAAATCTTGAACAAAAAACGACCTTTAAATCTAAAATGCCCAAAATCTAGCTATGAAGTAGTACTTTTCGATTGTTTTAGCTCTTCTTTTACATTCATTGATCGTTTTTGACCTTCAAACTTAACACTTGTATCAATCTTATTCACATGTTTTCAGTAAGAGGACCTTCCCATGTTTGGTTTCTACTACAGCTTTCGAATCCCATGGCATTCCCAAAGTGGCAATTCACAAAACATCACTGACACAACTGATTTCTATGTGTGAGTGAGAGAGAATTTAATCACGGCGTTGCTAATTTAAAGACGAAGTGAGAATACAGGCTATTTCATTAACTGAACCAATCGAACTTGAATAGCTTTTTTCTCGAATAGCTTTCAAGGGGACAGTAGTCACTACCGGAGGGTACGGCTAACTATCAATTTTGTTTTTAAGTCGAACGCTTCTTAATGAAGTAGATTTTCCCAAGTATCACTGATGTAAAGTATTTTTGGCAAATGTTATTAACCCCTTCAAGAGCAAATATTTTGCTTAAAGTTGTGGTTTCAATTTATTTTGTGAGATTACCCTTTTAAACCGCAGTTTCACTCCTCTATCAATAGATTCGTTTTGACCTGTGGATCTAGAAGCAAGCGCCTTATTTTTCTGAATGTTCTGGTTGCATTCAGTTCTGAATTTATTATTTTGCAAAAAGGGGAAAATATTTTCAGAATTTAGAAATCATTTATACTCTTTCCTCGGACTGGGAATATGTGAATAATTATAAAAATGTCATCATATTAATAAATGGATGAACGTTTTTCTAGTTTGGTTTGCATTCGTATTATGTTAAATCAGGTTCACATCCTCAATTATTATATTACAATTTTTTTGAATTTCATTTATAAAAGTATTTATTTATACAATTATTAGTACCTAAAGCAGCTTCATAAATTCATATTTCAAGGTATGGTACAATGTATAAAAGTAATTATATCAAGTTTCACTAGGTAATTTTGGTTTGATAATTATTGATTGCATTTTCATTATAAATAAATTTCTATCCTATGATTAGAACCGATAATTACTATTTGAAATTAAATTAAAAATCTAAGCGTTATTGAAATCAAATATATAAATAATTCTCACTAACCGCAAGGAGCGGTTTTTATTATACTCAATCATAATGCGAGATTGGTTTTGATAGTAGATGACTGCTCAACCACACCTTGATACCTGAAAAGAACGAAGAAAAAATTATATTAAGATGATACCTCGCACAGTAGCGCATTCCTCGGAGTTCTAAACTGTATTTTCTATGTGTTTTTTGTTTTGTTTATAACGAGTACATCTATTGATGGAATGTGGTAATTAGGAAGTTAGTTTTGCTCTTTTTTACATTATAATTGTTACCGAGTTTGATGATAATGTGTGACGGGTAATTTCGTTACTGTTAGTTTCGTTGCTTTTAACGGAAATGCACGTTATTAAAATAAGGTTATTTATATAGTTACATGTTTAAAAATCGTGTCCGTAGAGCCTAATAATCTTAGAAAGAAAAATTTAGTGGATTGTTCAGAGATCTCATTGGATGGAAAATTAAAAACTTAAATTTTATTTTTTACGAATCTTTGAAAAACATATAGTTTGCCTTGAATGACAAAAGTTTCTAGAAATGCAAAAAAATTACATAGTCATTTTTATTTAGTGAGATTTTGGACACTTGTGAAAACATGTTATATTTAATATGAAAATTGGCATTGAAATACTCCTCCTCTGTTTAAATAAAATACGAGTTTCTTTTATTGTTGTCATAACGTGTGCAAACTGTTCAGATTTATCTTACGTACAGAACTTGCCCTTTTTTGCAAATGCAAATCTAGTTTTCAAATTAAATAGCGTTAATTAAAAGGTAAAGAAATAATAAATAGTTGAATCTTCTCTAGAAATAATAAAAAGTTATTAAATGTGATAAAAACATTATACGTTAGCTGGCGTGAACTGTTAATGCTAATTTACAAACTGTAAATTTTTGTGCGTTATATAAGCAGAATGTACCAGTCATTCTCTCTTAATTAATAATTATTTATTTAATAAATCTTATACACAGAACTGAGTACAAATTAGCCAGTTTTTTACCAAGCGCTTAATTTATGAAGCGTCTTTAATTTAAAGAGAATGTAATTACAAAAACACCGTTAGAAGAGCAAAATCATTGGAGGTCAGATATTTTAGAAAAATACACGTCACGAATTTAACACAACATTTACTAAAAATACGGGAATAATTGCGCAATTAAACAAAGCTAATAATGCACATAATAACGCATCAAACTCAGTTCTCTCATCCGTAATGTAATTATATGCATAATTATTATCTTAACTAAAATTGAAAGCATAATAAAGTAATATAAAAAAGCAATTTTTTTTATTGTGTTTAATCTTTTTTTACGTATTATGAATGGTTATTGTTGTATGCAGTATTTTTCATAAATAATAGCAGTAGATAAAAAATTGTTTCTTCGTCAAAAACCACCTAAAAATTGAAGATATCTTTGCTCACAGATTCGCTCATTATTGTTTTTTTTCAGGTATTACAATTTTCTTAACTCTCTGTAAAAATATACATTTGATAAACATTAATAGACGGTTTCCTAATTAGTTTTAGGACTTTATAGTACAGCGTTTGATTGAGTATTGGTATTGGATTAGTTAAAAAAATATGTTTGACATTTAGTTAAGGTTTTAAAATGCTGTTCCTTCTTAGGAATAAAATAGCTACGTAAGGGTCAAGCAGTAGCTAATGCAATTCATAGTCTCGAAATATTCACATTCAATGGCTAAGCATCTCACATAGGGCTGCGCCGCCTCTGGAGATGCTTTGTAAATCCCTTTTCGGGGCGGATCATTGAGTTCCTCATACTGATTGACATATCTTCTTCCATAACATCCGGTCTTGTGGCTTCCATTTCCATGCAGTATCTGCTTTGTTCAGATCTTCTACTTCCTCTAACTGTCAGCAATAATTTGGTTGTTGCTCCTATTCATTTCCATATACATACCCAAGCTACTGTACCCGTCGCTGCATAAGCTGTTTAATTATGTCTTCTTCAATCTCAATGTACAGGGTTAGGCAAAAACATATTAGCATTAAACGGGTGTTTAATCACTTTAAAAGACAGGAATTTGGTTGCAGGGTTTCAATTTGATACCGAGCCCTCTCAAGAGTCTGTTTATTGTTGTTGGTAAGGTTTTCTGGGCCATTTAAGTAGAAATTCCAACGATGACATGAGTGATGTGGTTTCACGTCGTCCAAGTTGCGAGATTTGCTGGCGTAGATCCGATCCTTGACCGTTTTCGACAGCCAAAAATCGCATGGTTGGGTGAATGTGTTGATCATGGGAGAGGACCACCTCTACCAAAACAGCGTTTACCGAACGGATTGTTCAAGTAATCCTGAATAATCAGACTGTAATGGGCAAGGGCGCCGTATTGCTGAAAGTATACTCGCTGGAAAATGGCAAGTGATGCGTTCTCCTTCATGAACGTGCTGAGCGTGGCAAGGTAATTCTCTCCCCTGACGGTCTATTCTTCAAAAAAGAAGGGTCCACTCCAAATTTGCTCACAGCACACCAAACGTTTACCTTTGGGGAATTCCGCATGTGCTCTCAAACTTCCTTCGGCTGCTCGGTCGCCCAGATGACACAAAAAATATTTAGTCACCCATACGATTTTAAATCTTTTTGCCGCACCCTGCATAGTTCTTGATTCGTTCGTCTTATAAATTCGTTTGCTAATATAATAAAATACTTTGATAATCCTAATATGATTTTTAATATTCTTCTTTCTACTATTCTTAATATCTTCTCAACTTTTTTCGTTACGTGTAATGTTTCTGCTGCTTATGTCATTATCGGTCTTACGACAGTTGTATATATGTCTTTTTTATTTAATTTAACTTTATGTTCTTTTTTATTTATCACGAGTTTCTTATTTGCATCAAAACCTCTGTTTATCGTCATTATTTTTTCTTTAATTCTTTCTCTCTACTACTATTAGTATCCTGATTCCCAAATACTTCAATTTGCTGGAATGTATATTTCCCCAGCATTTTAATAATAATAATAATAATAAATAAATATATTTCCCAACAGACAGTACAAGTCTATCATGGACAAGAAGTTTAAGGGCATAGAAGGCGCACACCGAGCTAAGTTACTAAATACTAGAATAAACTAAGTAAGAAGTAATATTAGCAATAAACAAAACATAACGATAATTTACACTACCAGTAATAATAACATTAATAAATATCGCAAACGATAACACTAAGGTTAACGAAATAATAATACAACAAATAACAAGATAATAAGACTAAGATAAGAGTGGTTATGTTAGACATTATATTTAGCCAGGATTTTCCTATTTATTGGAGCACATTTAAACTTCACATGAAATATATCGAAAACGGGATCAGAGCAAATATCATTATAAAGCCTGAAACAAGTAATCAGAGGGGAGTATAAATGATGTAAAGTGTTTGGGATATCATAGTAAAAGGTAACAGGACATCTGCTTGCAATTCGAGGGACAATTAACTTAATTTCACTTAGTAATTAAGGACAAGAAATCTGTCCAAGCAAGAGATTTTGTAAAAATGTTAAACAATTAAAGTTTCTTCTAGATATTAAGGAATTTTCATTAACTGCTGATAGCAGAATTATATGGTCTCGATGCCAAGGCGGGAAACAAGTATATAATTTGTAATACAAGTATTTTGCAATTTTCAAGAAGGTATAAATTAAATTATTAGTTTGATTAGTATTAGTATCTTCTCTTTGTCATTACAACTAAATCGCCTGCGTATGCTATTATCTATCCAGGTTTTCTTCTTGGCGTTCCTTTATTTACTTCTCTTGTCATGTACTCAAGTGTTACATTAAATAGTTGATAGCAGATACAGATAATCAACCCCCTTGCCTTACACCTTTTTGTATTTCAAACTCTTTTGTTTCTCCTTTCAAAGTTTTCAATCTTATTTTTGTAAATCGTTGGTTGTTTGAAATCGACCAAGAGCAACTCCAATTCCATTTCACGTTCGTATGCTTTTGCCGTAATTTACTTCAGGTTTTGTATATCATCCGTTGTCGATTTCCGTTGCATGAAACCACACCAATTTTGTTTTATGATGCTTCATTGTTCTTTCTGTAAGTCTTCGTTGGATAATTGTAGATAAAATTTTATATGTGGTAAAAAGTAGTCTACTCTACAGTTAATACATACACCATGGTTTCCTTTTTTGTAAATTGCAACCATGTGTCCCTTTTTCCAATCCGCTGGCATAGTTTTTCTCTCCAAATTTTCAAGAACATTTGTAAATATGTTGCTGCAACACATATCTGCCATATTTGTTTATTCCATCCTTGCCTGATGTTTTCCGTTTTTCTTTACTTCATCCTTAGTTGCTTCATTTACCATATATTCATCACTATCTTCCTGTGTTCCTCTGTCATTATTTGATTTAATTGACTCTCAGTTAACAGGTTTATAAATAAAGAAATTCATCCACAATTCTTGTATTTTTGAATGCTTTCAATCAGTTGTCCTTTAATATTCTGTATGCCATATAATTTGTCCTTGTACGTTTTATTTTGAATATTGACTTTCTGACAGTAATGCTTCGTGTTATTTCTCTTCTTAATATCTTATATTTTTTCTTGTCATCAATCTCTCTTACATTTTCTTATTATTTTTTTTTTTTAGTTAGCTTATTCTCTCGTATTCGTCCCTATCTTCATTTGTGTTCGACATTATGTCTTGCCTGGATTAATTCCTGACATTTCTCACTGCAATATTATCTGTACTAAAATGACTGGCACGGAAGGTATGTTGAGGCTGCTTAAGTCTAAGAAATTAAGAACTATAAAACTTTGGCATTTGTAATTTACAATGGTAGTGCCATCAATAACATCGATTAACATGTAGAATCCCAATGACATCACGCATTTATCATATCTTAATTTGACCCGCACCCATTCATTATTCATTACCGAATTT
Source organism: Prosopocoilus inquinatus (assembly GCA_036172665.1). Taxonomy (NCBI): domain Eukaryota; kingdom Metazoa; phylum Arthropoda; class Insecta; order Coleoptera; family Lucanidae; genus Prosopocoilus; species Prosopocoilus inquinatus. The sequence goes on along the minus strand of CM069876.1, from coordinate 25,252,270 downwards.
CTAATCGTGAAATTTACATAACCCATCGCACTTTAATTAAAATGACTAATGTTTATTTAACATAACAAAACGTGTAATCATAAGGATCAACGCAGAGTTCTAGGCGTGTGGCCCACACCTGTACTGCCGGTGCGAACAGGGGGCGGACAACTACATCGACGGTTCAGCCCCGGTTCAGCACCATGATAAGGGTCTCTTTGGCAAATGGACATAATATAATTATCGTGATACTCACTTTTAAAAACATTGATGTACGTTCAGTTTCCAGTCCAAGATTCCAATTAATCACATTATGAGCAATAATTTAAAAACAATGATAATAGATATATCCATATGGATCATCAACGGCGGGGTTAACACGATTTCTGAAGGAAAGTTTAAATATGCAATGTTTTTTTCTAAATTAATATGTATGTGAACTTGTCGGACATTGATAATAAACTTACAGAAAGTCATGAAGAAAATCAGATGTTATTTTACGGGGCACTGAAACAAATGAGAAAACTGAAGGAAATATATATATATTGAACTTAAACTTGAAGAGAAAAATAAAAATGGAGAAAATTGGAAAATTGAAACAAGTGTACGACAAAGTAATTAAAACGAAAGGTAAATTCATGCTTGTTACGGATACATGGGAAGGATTTCGGTAGCATATAAAAGAAAGATGAGTGCAGATGCAGATGCTCTTAAAAAATACCTGAAAGTATGTAAGGGTATGAAATTAAAAATCGTATAACTTTGCAGGTACCACAGGACTAAGACACTTTCGAAAAAATTAGAAATCAAATAATTTCACATGCACCGTAGGACTAAGTCCAATTCTTTTCAATTTAGTATAATGCGATTCAATTTAATTTAATGTAAAATAATCGACGTCCTGTTATAATCATAAAACAGATTGCGATTGGTAACCTCTAATATTCTTAATAACTTTATAATCGGATTTATCGTAACGTGCGTCTAAATAATAATTTGATTAAGTAGGTTGTGATCGAGAATTTGGTTAGTGCATGCACGTCGCGTCTAAGTTCAACCGCCAAGTTATCAAATCTAATTCTCTGATTTGAGGTTGATTATCATTTTATTCTGTTTAAAAAGTTTTTCTCAATTTTTCAAAATTATTTTTTGGTAATAGTACGAAATAATCCAAGACATGCAGATCTTACTCAGGAATTTGTCCTTAGTATATTTGACTAGTTTCTTTTTTTTAATTTATACACACGCTATTTTAAAATCCTTAAAAATTTATCAATCGTATTAACTGATAATTTCGTAAAACGTTTAGAATTTGAGAGCACACTAACTTGTTATAGGCATCGACTATTTTACGGCTTTTAATGTAAGGTAGGAACTCGAGAAAAATACAATACAAGATTTTGGAAAACGAAGACTAGCTAAACAATGCCAAGCAATTTTAGGAGAAACTGAAATAGAACACGTTGTAAAGGATAAAATTATGTGTTCTTTTTTTTTTAATTTCTCCTCGTGGTTGGCTGTGAACTGTTACTTGTGAACCAGCCTTGCTTGAAACGCAGTAAATTAACATACTATACGATACCCTTGCTTTCCTCATAGAAGGAAATATCGTAAAGTTCAAAAAAGTCTTATTAACAAATTTCATTAAAATTCAAAGTAAAATCATAATGGGAGATTAAAATGTTCATCATGTTCATCACGACAGGCTTGTATGTAAAACCCCTCTGCTCCCGTTAACGTTATGCTGTTTCACGTATCAAGTCAATTAAGGCTGGTTCATAACTAATAATTCACGACTAACCAACCACAAGGGATAATTTAAAAAAGCCACTTTATGATTCTAATTCTATTATTGCATTCTAAATTATCTGATTTGCTTCGTCAACGTTACTCATACACACCTAATATGTCGGTTGAGGTTTCCATTCGGGAGAAGTATATCTGTGGAAGACTGTTTGTGGAAAATATTAAATGTCCTAAGTTCTTTACACTGTAATGTTCGATTTTACAAAGTCAATGTTAAATGACTCAAAGGAAAATTTGCTTTGCAATGTAAACATTACCATATTTTTAGATTTTTTTCCTTGTTAAAATGACATGTGATATCTACTCACTAAATAGTGGCCACAATGACCAATAAATATATTATATATTATATATTATATATTATATGAAGATTACTAAATCCAAGACTAAAACTACTATTATAAGAGAACTGAAGGAATTATAAAATAGGAGTATAAAACTAGAACGGCAACAGCCAGAATAAATAATGGAAATTTATAAAACGAATTTCTTTCTACAAAAAAATGTTAAAAACGGAAGTAGTTAGCAAAGGAATGGACGCAATACAAGAACAACACAATTACAACGGCCAGCGTATGCATTTTCCGTCTTTTGGTTCTCAAAGTTGAACAAACGTTTCTTTTTTTAATTGTTTATTTCTTTTCCCAGCAAGAGAGAGTTGGACTGTTAAAAATCGAACACTCTTCCTATCAGATTAAAATGCTCAGGTTCAGTGATGATCTTTTTAGAAAAATGGGCTTTTTAGGGGGGAAATGTAGAAAAAGTGTAAAGAAGCAATCGTCTTGTTCTTTATAATATCTTATATGCACACCACGGCGCATTGATATCTAGGTCGCCAAGGTCATTTCAAAAATTTCTGCAAAATAGATAGCCAAATGCTCGAATACCGAGCAAAAACGAGGAAGAGTGGAAACATCACGCTCAATCTGTGCCCGTTTCCAAGAAGATCTACACTTTTTTAATCGTTTTGTGACCAAGGATGGGTGCATTTTTGCGACCCAGAAACGAAGCAGCAATCGATGGAGTGGAAACATTGTGGTTCTTCAAGGCCTAAGAAATCCAAATATCAGCTAGAAAAGTTCTTGCTTCAGTTTTCTGAGATATTCATGGAGTGATTATGATTGATTATCTAGAAAAGCGCCAAAAAATAAATAGAGAGTATTATTCTAAATTATTAACCGCTCTAAGAGAGAAAATCAAAGAAAAAGGACGTGGCATGCTGGCGAAATGTGTGTTGTTTTTGCAAGACAATGTATCTACACACAAGTCATAGATCACCATGAATTCAATTCTAGATTTAGGGTTCGAGTTACTGGAACACCCATCCTATTCTCCAGATCTGGCTTCTTTGAACTATTTTCTATTTCCTCGATTGAAAAAAAGTCTAAAGGGACATAAGTTTTTGTGCAGCGAAGAGGTAACAGAAGCTGTGGAGGGCTGGTTTGCTGAGCAAAAATAATCTTTTTTTAAAGGGTTGGAGGAGTTCAGATCTCTGTAATAAAGGAATTAATTTAAGAGGAGACCACATTGAATAACACTACATTTTTAGTTTCAACGTTTAGTGTTTCAACAGTAGGCTAAGAACATTTCAATACCTCCTCGTACGTGCTCGTATATACGCATGTGAAAATTCCTATGGAATGTGCATCATCAATGAATTATTATTATCATATTATTATTTAATGGACTGATGTTATATTTCTTGGTATGTTACTTAACGGCGAATTGGAACTTCCGTGTTTGATCGTAGAAGTACAATGAAAAGTTTTGCTCTCCTCTCCTCTTACGTAAATTAGACATTACTGAGTTGCATTAAATATATTTTTCAATTAGTTTTGATATTTTTTTCTCCGAGCTTTTAGGTTTCTTATCATCTCGTTTATTTCATACATCATCTTCCTTTTGGCGTATCTTATTTCTCAGGTCCGTTTAATTTTTGTGTCAAATTTGTTAAAATGTAGAGGCAGGTTACCACAGTGAATATTTATTAATGCTCTCTCTGTATTTAACAACTTTTCTAGAAAAATTTATTACCCTGCATTTTGATCTTGTCTTCCTACTTCTATCACGTCCTTATACATTATTATTTTCGAAGATTGTTTTATGGGGTTTGTATATTTTGCTCTCCTTTTTATCTTCCATTTTTTCTATTCGTTAAAACATGAGTGGCCATGTGTTTACTGTTATTATTTCTAACTGCTTCATTGCTTTTTTGTACTGTGATGGTCTACGAAAGCGATACTTCTGCAAGCAAATTGCACCATTATCGATATTCAGCCGCAAACATTTAAATCAGTATGCTGTAGTCATCCCCTCTCAATTGCTAAAGAGCCTCGAAAGTGTCGATTGAGTGGTACCATCTTAATTGAGCATGATACATATACTAAGATGCTCAATTTAAATTATACTCCTGCATGTGAACCACACCCTTAAGAACATATAACTTAAGAGCTGCGAAACTGTCAAATGGTATCATTTAAGTTGAGCGTCGTAGTACATCTTTGCATTACAACGATATAAAAGAGATGGATAAAAATAATGTATTTTAACAAGCATCATGAATTAACTGAAATGTTTCTTGTTAATGTACTCGTATTAATGAAATATTTTAAGAAAAGATATACATTTATATATCTACGGGTGACGGGATTTTATGACCATATGTTGTTTTAAGATCATAATTATGATTGAGGATGTAGAATTGACACAAATTTGTAATCCAGTCAGATTTTACTCTTAACAGCATAATTTGTTCCTACTTCGTCAGTACCATTTAGGGAGTCAATAATGAGTATTTTAATCGTGAAAGTGTGTGACATAACATGCGTGCGACTGACTGACTGTACCTACTTATGTCCATATACATACTAAAACAATCTTTAAACGTTTACGATTACTTTTTAATTATGACGAGATCTTACAGACACTTTTCCCGGGCTAAACGTTTACATCATGTTAATATATTGAAATAATTAACCTTTGGATTCAATTAATGTACACTTATATTTTATAGCTACCCACCGTAACGGCTTCTTAGAGGTAGAACGTATTTAATTATTCCGGACTAAGGCTGGCAACAAATTGTTTTCGTGGTCGTTCATTACTCATTCTTTTAACAATTCATCTAACCGTGGAAATAATTTTACTTGGCGTGCATTTTAAACAAAACGTAATTGTGCTACCGTCTTTTCAAAACCATGCCCGACGTTGTTCCACATGTGCGAGCATAATAAAGCTTTCGCTTCGTTCATCACATGATATATCGGTGTAATTAATGGCACATAACGCGTATCCAAGCTGACAAAATTTTCTCTCTCATTCTTCACAGACTTACAAGGTCAACTACAGGGCTTCTCAAATTATTATAGATCATAAAACAGTACCAGAATTTATTTTAATGAAGAGCAAATTAGTTACATTTATAAAATGTCTATAACTACTTGTATCTGTTGAGATTTTTTTAATTCTCATAATTTTAAAATCTGTCCAAAGACTAAATAAACACTAATGGCTTTCGTATTTTCATTAAATTCTGGGAAATGTCTACAATGTTGCACTTCGACGAAATTTTCAACGTTAAGTAGAAAATAAAAGTGATGAGTATAAAATAACAGGTTTCTTAAAACGATTCGACTTTAATTTAATTAATGTAATAATTAATATCAGTTTTCCAATTCGAATTTTGGTTGTTTTCAGTTCTCTATGTTAGTAAAAGTTCCACAGCAATGCCCCACAAGGTTTTTGAAAATTACACCTAACAAATCGGCGGTGACAATTTTAAGCTGGTTATACAAGGTTTCATTTATTGATCAAGAAATTGATAAAGTTAGCCTTTAATTTATTTTTACGTGTAAAGCAACAAGATCGACATCAATTTCCTAATTGCAATAATCGATCAATAAATTGAGCAAATAGAACAATTTTAATATTTAAAGCTTTGTAAAAAGCTTAAAAACATGTACCTTACCATGTACTTACAGTTGGAAAGTTAGGTTGAAAAAAGTACATCAAGATTGACACATGACAGATGACAGTTGTCAAAAACAAAAGCTTAAGTCTTAAAGTCTAACCCAAAACGATATTCCAGCTTCTAATCAACTGTTTCCCCTTTAACAAACGTTCAATTGAAAAGTTCATCAAATTGATTTTTTTTTTTTATAATAAAAGGATGACCTAAACCGATTGACATTTGACAGATGACAGTTGTAGAAAAATGTTTAAAATCTAACGCGTCTAATCAGCTGTTTCACAATAACGAGAGTTAAATTGATTTTTTTGTCGAAAAAACCTATTGACATTTGACAGATGACAGATGTCAGAAACAAAAGTTCAAAATCTAACTTATCAACCTAATTCTTAGGTTGTAGAGTACATCAAGTTGACTTTAATATTTTTGCCGAAAAGATCGGTTGACATTTGACAGATGAGATGGCAGTTGTCACAAAAAAAATTCTTAAAACTTAACCCAGACGAAATTACGGCTCACTTTATTAAAAGTCTCGTTGCCTCTAAAACAAAAGCCGCCATCTATAAACACCAATAAAAACTCAAATAGTAAAGGAGACTGTGGTTTAAGAGATAATTGAAATTAACCTCCGCCCACAATAATTTTTATATCCGTAGATACGTATTTCGGCAGCTAAGCTGCCATCTTCAGCACGCTACCAACTTAAAAGCACTAAAAAATGTCTAAAAAACAACCTAATCACACTGACAAAATCATAAAAATGTTAAACCTAACAACAATCTAATCATCCTAAAATAGGTTGTTTTTTAGACATTTTTTAGTGCTTTTAAGTTGGTAGCGTACTGAAGATGGCAGCTTAGCTGCCGAAATACGTATCTATGGGTATAAAAATTATTGTGGGCGGAGGTTAATTTCAATTACCAATAAAAAGCTTTGCACTTCCGCTGTTCCATCCTCCGAAACAAATGTCGCCATCTTTCTGTTTGTGGAAACAAGCTGCGCTTCAGGAATTTTATTCGAAAAATAATTTTCAATTTAAACTTTAAAGTTTAGAGATTTATAACTAAAAAAAATCAGGAGTAGAGTTCATTTGTTTTTGTTTTGCTTTTTTTTCTATATAAATGCAAAACCATCTAAAGTCAGTCGGCAGTTTATAAGAAGTTTTACTTTCAGTCCAATTTCTCTTCCTTGTTTTTTTTTCGACATTTCTAAAGGAAGTAGAAACGAACGTATTTCACTTTAAGGATACGCGCAATCTGTGTACGTGCAACAAAAGGAAAAAATCGATTCTTCTCATTTCGTTTGCTATAAATGAGAAGTTTAAGTTCTGCTAAAAAAAAGTCGGACGATTTCGTAGTAAGTTTCCAAAAGGAGCAAGAGCAGAGGTTGTTATTTTACCCACAGCGCCATCCAGTTTCGGTGAAGTGAAGTGCTTACGTATTCTCGGAATTAGTACCTCGAATTGTCGTCTTGTCTGTTAGGAACACTATTTTTTATAATTTTATTGAAATGTCCAAAATAGTGATTTTAGCAGAGGTTATTTTGGAACATAGGAGATTCACACGTGTACATATAGGCTGAGTTGCTCAGTGTCTGATTAAGGACCGATCTTACCACCTTCTGATAGATTTAACCGTCGGTTAATATTCTGCGAAACTATTGTCGGCACAATGGTTTCCAAGGATATTAACCGATGGTTAAATTTATCAGGAGGTGGTAAGATTGGACCTAAACCAGCAGTTTATTACCTGCTGCTTAAGTATCAACTCACAGTTTTCTTTCATAGTTAAACTACGTTCTACAACTTAATTCATTGTTAATTTATATTTTATATCTTAATCACTGTCTGAACAGCCAAGAAAAAAATAACCAAATATAGCTAACGTTAAACCTAGTTTAAAGCTTCACTGAGCAAGTCAGCCATAGTGAAGTTGTTAATTAAATGATATGAAGAAAAGTTTCAGTGAAGTAAATCTTTTCCTTCATATCAAACAGGTTATTTTGTACACAGTGCACAAATAAAGACAGCGCCAAATGAACAACTTATTGATCAATTTGGTAATTGCTTGATTAATAAATTTGAACCGTTTAAGACCGGCTTTAGCCCATGTGATTCTTATATCCTACAGTTCTAGATCGATATTTTGATATTCGAGCTTTTGGCATTGTTATTTCTTGTTTCACATAATACATAAATGATAAATTTGAAGATACCTAGGTTTGCAAGGCCTATTTAATTTGGAAAATTTCTAAATCGCAACGGACCACCCAAGTTATCACTCCGTAAAACTCTTGTACTCATTTTTTCAATGTATAAAACTATTCTCTATTTCTTATTGACAGGCGGAAATACAGAGACAGATGTAACGTGTTACATAACTATCAGATGACAAAAAATTTCAAAGCTGGCCCCAGTCGTTAGTTACTAACTAGTTGCTGTTTTAATAAAATAAAGTAAAGAACATAAATAACTGATTAATAGGATAGTCACATTCATTTACAACTTCGCATTTACCGCCTATAAAAAAAAAAAAAACAAATAAATAAATTGTAGTAATGGTTTAATTTCTTTAGTACAGTTCAGTTTTTTGATACACATTCTATTAATAGATACATTGTACATAATTCATTCAATTCAGGAAAGTAGAATTCCTGATAATACAATTACGAATCGTTTATAAACTTAGACGTGAAACTCCAGTTCTTTCTGTAATACTTCAGTTACAATAATTCTTGTCGTTAGAGTTACCTTATAGATTGCGAAGTTTTCATAACTTATTTTTGATTTTAAATTATTGAAATAAATTATTAAATTTTTGATAGAAACATTATGGGTGAATTGCACTTATGTCGAAAAATTTCCTAAAGCAATAATTCAAAATTATGAATTTATTCTATAAGAATTATGACCAAAATAAATTTATTCAATCAGCTACCAGCAATGAATCTTCAAGTTCGAAATTGCCTTCGAATATTCGATACTTATTTTTGTCAGCTTAGCTCAATATATTTACATTCAAGAAACTAAAACCGTATGTATAAAGTTATAGTCACGAATATATTATCACTGCCGAAGGCTAGATTAGGCCGAGAACGTGAGCCTGAGTCTAGTAAGGATGGTATACTCTCACTAGTTGTTATTCTACACAGCTACCTGTCTTACGTAAGGAATTATGATATTGATGATATCTAGATGAAACCGAGTCAATGCGCGGCCTTACTTACTATTTGAATAACAAGACGCAGGCCGCTTAAAAACCAGCCGACTTTACATGATTATCTGAAATCCTGGCGAAAATCGATCGTGCAATTCAACAAATAAAGCCGTAATAAATTACAAGTTAAAAATGAATTACATTTAATATGATGACATTCTGATCTCACCGTAAGCTAACGCTTACAACATTGTATAGAAACTGTATACAATATCTTTTTTAACAAACGAGAATGCAGTTGCAAAGTTCGAAACTAGCAAAAACAGGTAATAAGCTCGCTTCAAAAGATGGCAGTCAATTTCAAACTAATTTTAAGACGTGGAAATTAAAACTGAATTTGAAAAGCTTCACGCTTTTATACTAATAGGTGCATTATACGAAAATGGAAGGTAAAATGACAAAAACAATCGGCTGTTAAAAACCTCATCGATGTTGATTAAAGAACGCTGCTGGAAAAAACAACCTGCGCGACCCGATACAAAAGTGTGCGTTGAAAATTTGATAATTCGTTAATAAGCATGCATCCTGTATTTTAATCTTATTTTAAATCATTGCCTTTGTCTCTTTCGAGGTTTGTATTGTCGAAGCACATTCATATACGAGGGTCTTCTGGTAAGTAATGCTCGTGCTCAAATTTCTCAAGAACAAAATAAAATAACCAATGAAAAGAAAACGATGGATAATACAAATTTACATATTATTAAAAAAATATTCTTAATATTACCTTTCCTCTTTGTGATACGAAAAACGGCTTAATGACGGAAATCGTTATGAAACAATTTTTGGTGAAATGTTGATTTCTAAGGGTGGCAGTATTTGCTGCATATGCCAAATTATTAATAGATTTATAACTGTGACGTCAAAAAGTTAATGTTCATTTCAAATTAATTTTAAATTGAAGTCGACTCTTATCCGATGAAAATTATAAGAAAATTGTTTCTTTAACCTGGCAATGCAAATTTCACAAACCCTCAACGTTTCTCGGTTAAAGAGTAAAAACAATTTTAAACCTGGTAGTTGATCGAATTTTTAGGACAAAAAAAGATTCTAAATCATTCAACTGACCAGTTTCGGTTCTTATTCTAAACCTTCATCAGAGCCTAAAAGGTATAACAGTAAGATTCTATCAAATAATAATTAACAAAAAAAGATTTTACCTCAGATTAGAACAAAAACGGATAAACTACAAACCGTCTTAAGATTTGGGGTAAATTTAGGTATTAACAGCCGCTGTAAAAAAGGCAAAAAACAACAGTCAGTCTAAGATTGGTAGATAAAAAATTGTTAACACTTACGGTTCAATGAAAACAAGTTTGAAGCAAAGTTCATCAATATTGGGATGATTTTTAACAATTAACAATAACGGATTAAAGATAAAACATAGTTAAAAGTGACGTTAGAAAACGTACGCCAAATGACAGACTGAAGCTGGTTTTTACTCAGCAACGCGACTTACAGGTTAGAGTGAAATTCTCCAAGTATTGACCAACCTAAGAAAATTAACTTACTAACGATTATCAGTGTGATGTTTGATAAGGTTATGGTAAATGATACTTAGATTTTGTGTATCGGTTCTTAGATTTATAGAATTTTTATTATTCTTTATATGAATCATTTCAGAGATTAATCTTTTTGTAAGGACCGGCTCATAATCTAAAATCTTAACATTATCAAAATCGAAAGTATGTCCTGTGGAAAAATGGAGTGTAGATAGAGCAGTTTTTTCAGATTTTGATTGTTGAGATGGATTACAATCATATTTATGATTTCTAATTCTATGGCATAGTTTCTGTTTAGTTTGGCCAATATAAGAGGAATCACACCCCATACAATCTATTTTATAAACAAGATTACATTAATCAAGCAAAGGGGTTTTTGATTTAAGTTTTGAACATAAGCTGTTGGTTGATTTTAAGGAATAAAAAGCTATTTTTGTTTGCTTGTTGTTTAAGATTCTGGCAATGTTATAAGATAAGTTAGGCAAAAAAAAGAATTTTGAAATATTTGACTTGATTTTGAGACTCTATTATTTCTGATTGTGAAGTACTGGGTCTGTCACTCAACAGATAGGCAATGAGTTTAAAGAGAGTACAGAATGGTAATTAATTATTCTGCCAGCATGGGTAGGCTTTATGAACCAATCAGTGGTAAGCTTACCATTGTCACATCTCTCAAGCAACACATCCAAGAACAGAAATTTTTTATTATTTTCTATTTCAATAGTAAATTTTAATTCATCACAAAACTCGTTAAATTTTGACAAAATCAATTTATTCCTTAAAATCAACCAACAGCTTATGTTCAAAACTTAAGTCAAAAACCCCTTTGCTTGATCAATGTAACGTTGTTTATAAAATAGATTGTATGGGGTGTAATTCCTCTTATATTGGCCAAACTAAATAGAAACTATGCCATGGAATCAGAAATCATAAATATGATTGTAATCTATCTAAACAATCAAAATCTGAAAAAACTACTCTAACTATCTACACTCCATTTTTCCACAGGACATACTTTCGATTTTGATAATGTTAAGAGTTTAGATTACGAACCGGTCTTTACAAAAAGATTAATCTCTGAAATGAATCATAGAATAATAAAAATTCTATAAATCTAAGAACCGATACACAAAATCTAAGTATCACTAACCATAACCTTATCAAACATCACACTGTTAATCGTTAGTAAGTTAATTTTCTTAGGTTGGTCAATACTTGGAGAATTTCACTCTAACCTGTAAGTCGCGTTGCTGAGTAAAAACCAGCTTCAGTCTGTCATTTGGCGTACGTTTTCTAACGTTACTTTTAACTATGTTTTATCTTTAATCCGTTATTGTTAATTGTTAAAAGTCATCCCAATATTGATGAACTTTGCTTCAAACTTGTTTTCATTGAACCGTAAGTGTTAACAATTTTTTATCTACCAATCTTAGACTGACTGTTGTTTTTTGCCTTTTTTACAGCGGCTGTTATTACGTAAATTTACCCCAAATCTTAAGATGGTTTGTAGTTTATCCGTTTTTGTTTTAATCTGAGGTAAAATCTTTTTTTTTAATTATTATTTGATAGAATCTTACTGTTATACCTTATAGGCCCTGATGAAGGTTTAGAATAAAAACCGAAACTGGTCAGCTGAATGATTTAGAATCTTTTTCTTTGTCCTAAAACCCGATCAACTACACGTTTTTAAAATTTAATAAACAGAATGCCAATTTCATTTATTAGTAAAAACAATTTTTATTAATTTTAAAGTAGAAAAATTATAAACGGTTTGTGTAAAAAGTAATGAGACCAACTTTTTTCTGAAGCGACTGTACGTCGCAATGCGCTTGCTCCAGGAGGATTTGATGGAAGAAGAAGTCAGCTTCAAAGCGTACTTACCATCTCTTGTTTCGAGAGTTTCGGGAGTTCGAGGGGACGTTCAACTGAACCAGGTTCAAATTGAACAAAATCGCATCAAATTTTATTTAGGAATGCATCAATCTCCATATGTCTTTAAAATCCTATGCGAATTTGTTTACTTCGAATCTGGTTCAACTGAACGTCCCCTTGAACCGCCATGGTACAACTGGCCCTGTGTGGTTCATATTATCGTTTTAGTGGACCCTTGTCTAAGGGCTCGGTCGAAGCTTAAAAATGCAACGTTCTATAGAACAGTGCTGCGCCATTAAATTCTATGTTGGAGTCGGAAAAAAAACGACAGAGTGCCGAATGGAACACACCAGCACCCCCTCTCCAAAAAAGGCTGGAATGAGTAGGTCGAACGCCAAATGATTGAAGGAAAGAGACAATCGAATAAGATCAGACATTGCCGCCAATTGGAAGCTTCATAATGATAATGCATCTAGGCACTCGCGGTCAACGACTACCAAGTCTCGAACGACATCGCAATGTTTCCCCAGTCAGCCAGCCAATCAGTCAGTCCCGATCTGGCTCCAGAAGCCTTTTCCCTGTTCCCCCCTAAAGGCACTGACATGGGGCCGTAACAGACATCCAAGCAGTTTCTACACGTTACTGTCATTCCAGAAAAAGACTTCCAAACGTGGAAAACTCGTTGGTAGAAGTATACCGACGCCCTATTTTGAAGAATTTGAATAGTTTTTAGTGATATCTTCTATATATTTTTCCCCAAATTTATTTATTACCCGCGTTAAATAGAGGCATTTTAGCATTCGTTCCATTGGAGGAAAAACTTATGCTATGATAAGTTTTCATTTTCAACTCCTATAACCTATACATATTCCAAAATAATCACCATTGAAACATATTTTTTTCTTCCAACGCAAAAGGAGTCTTTGTCCTTCCATTTCTAAAGAATTGCTTCAGTTGATTCTTAGTTCAGCATTACGTACTATTTGCGACTGTCGAGGCTTACAGTCGAGCTTGAGTTTCAAAAGATCGCTGCCAGAGATTCTTTTGCCAATGTTTGTATTTTAAATTTCTCAAGGGAAAGTATCATGGCAGTATTCCATATTCTGTCTCTCTGTCATGCTTCTATCTTACAAAGTGCACACAATTTTAATCATCGCTCGCAATAATTTTCAACATAATTTACATACATATTTGGTGTTATATTAATGAAGGGCTCAATGTCTTTGGGAAAAGCTGTTTTTTTTTTTCAGCTAACCACCAATAGCATCATCAGTCACGAGAAAAATGTAACTGCTTCTCAGCTGAGGGAGTAAAAAGTAATCAGAAGTAGATCTAGAGAATAAGTAGGTTGTGACTGTTTCTGAAACGCAACTCTTGTGAGCTGAAACGTTAGATTAATAATAATAATACGGATCTGTGATAGTGTGTAAAGTAAATAATCAACAAAAACGTTGGCTTCAAAATTGTCGCCATTATCATGCTGGCGTAATACTTGATTCGAAATTGTCATGGAATCGATGAGCCTTAAGGAGTTCGCATATTAGACCTGACCGTAATAGGACCGTATCCGGACCGACACAGTCAAAAAACGCCCGTATCGGCTCCAACAGGCTTCAGACCGTGCGTTACCCCATTTAAATATATGGAAAAAATGTTTTCTTAACTGTGTCGGTCCGGATACGGTCCTATTACGGTCAGGTCTAATGGGCGAATTCCTTTATGCCGCCATTTCATTGTGGGTGCTTTTGACTCTGGATCAAAGTGATCAAAACTTAGACAGTATTTCCAAGTTTGCCTTAAAGTAATGCATTCTTGATCAGCAATTAATATTCTCGGCACCTCATGAGCAGAAACTTCACTAAGAGAGAGAAATTCGTATTTTAAACTTCTTTCAATACAGCTCGCTGAACAGCCATTATTATATTCGATCGGCGCGAGAATCATATTTGGGCCAAATCAACATTTTCTTGGATCATCACAGTTTTCGGTGCTCTCTACGTGGTGCACATGTTCAGGAGAATCCCGATGCAAGTGTTTAAACATCTCCAAGCCTGGTCAGCGTAATTGGTGAGAGAGGGGTTGCAGCAGATCATTGTTTTAATCAAAAAAGGTTGCAGAAATTTTGTTGGGTTTTAAATGGGACATTTAAACCTGAAGATATTGTTTAACATTCGTAGAAATGTGACCAACATAAGGAATTTTAACAGACTTTTCTGGAGTATTCATTGGCGCGATTAAGGAAGAAAAAATAAGTTGATTAAATTCGTGGTTTTATTGGAGATATTAACAATAAGTTTAATTCAAAAGTCTTGCAGGAATGCAAGTTGAAGTATTATAATGCTAATTTCTATTGGGCAAATTAATTCCTGACCGGTGACCAATAATGATAAATAAGCTTAGGATAATTATGCATTAAAAAACTTCAAAATATGCATGCACATATGCACTAAAATCATCAAAAATATGCACTTAAATATGCATTAAAAATTAACTTTTATAGAATAAATAATATTTTTTATGTTACCACATTCTTCATTATTTTGCTACAAAAAAAAACAAAAACTTTTTTTTTAATTCTAAATTATTTATTTAGTCGTTATTATAGAAACAAATTATAATTACATTTAACTACAACATGGTGTAACAAATTCTCAAAAGTAAATTTGCGCCTATTGTCGGCGAGAATATTTTTGTACTGAGCAAACACTCTCTCGACATCGCATGACACTATTGGTACAAATTCGTATTTTACAACGTCATTGACACTTAAATGTTCGTTTTTTTCATTAACAGTGGATCCATTTTGCAACACTTCACTTATACTCTTCAGTTGCTGATAGCCCGTATTCTTTGACAGCACTTCGTTTAATTTGTTGATAAAAACATTTTTCTTGAGTTTTGCTAAACCGTTAACTACATGTTCTACTATTTGAATGCTTTCTTGTAAAGATAGACCCTTAGCTTCTAGCTTGAAGATTGCAGTCGAAATGCATGCCAGATTAGCTGGAATAAAAATTAAATCTTCTCGAATACCTTTTTTTCTCAGAATACTCTGTGCTTCTTCGATGCACTCCGCTTCCTCAGAGTCGAATTCATCAACAATTTTCTTCACAATTTCAAAATTTTCAGCGTAATAACAGCAGCGTCGATCCAACTTCCCCATCTTGTAATGATTGGCGCAGGTGGAAGTGGAATGTCAACCGAAATTTCCCGAAACTTCTGAATACGACTTGGTGCCTTAAGGAAAATCTTTTTCACAGATGATATTAGCACATTAACATTTGAATAAAGATTACGAACTAAATCAGCTACTCGATGTAAGCCATGTGCTAAACAGATCACATGTATCATGTTTGGGTATAAAACCTGCAGTCCCCGCATTGTTTTGCACATATATGGTGCAGCATCACTACAAACCGCTAGCACTTTATCATATAAAATTCCAGACGGCCACAATAAACTTAAAGAGTCGTTGAAAAAAGCAGCGACTGTTGAATGATTTACTTTGTCCAACACTTTTAAAGTCAGCAGATATGATTTATTTTTTTCTTCAGGAACCTCTAATATACCAAACATAAAATTTCCTATGCATCTTTGTTCTTCATCGGTTGTTTCATCCAACGACACCCAAATAGAATGATCCTTTACTTTTGCTCTTAATTTATCCAATGTTAATGTATACAATTCAGAAACATAATTTTTTCTTAATGTCGATTCATCTGGAATATTTTGCTTTGTATAATTTTCCAAAAAATGGCAAAGAACTTCATTTTTTAACTTAGCTAATGGGATGTCTGCGCAAATAAAAGCCTTACAAAGTTCTGCATTGAATTCAGAACGTTTAGGTCCAGGCATCGGTAAATTAGAAATTAACACTTGCCGTTCGTTATTTCCCCGTTTGCGATTTTTATTACTTGCATGCTTTCCGGTTTGAAGATGCTGCATGACTTGAAACTTTTTGGTTGCCGTAACATGAACCTCGCAGTATTTACAAAATAACAGACGCCCATCCGTTATAAAATCATCGTAGTCCTTCACAAACTGGTTTAAAATTGCACTTACACTCTTTTTTTCTTTTGGCATCTTGAGAGATGTTCATCCTATTGCAATCAGCATACAACTACTGAAGGTTGATGAAATTTTCTGCAGAATTTCCTGGTAAAATTAGAAAGAGAGCTACCCCATACCATGGTCTGTACGAGTACTATTAACGCGGACAAAATACTTGGAAATTCGTGGGATAATGTGCGGTCGCAGTAAACAATGGCGGTTTTCATACACTGTTAATCCTCTTATTATTTCCAAGTACTCTGATTTTGAAACACTGGTTGTTCAGATTGTCTGTTATAAAATGTCAGTTTGCACTTGGCAATAAGAAATAATCGCAAATTTGCAATTAAAACAAAAAAATGCAGGAAATTATGCATTAATGCCCTAAAAAGTTAAAATATGCATTTATGTATAAAAATGTTCCAAATATGCATTTGCATATGCAATTATGCAAACGCATAATTATCCTAAGCCTAATGATAAATAAAAAATCTTGAATTTCTCGGTCAACTTTTTTATTCTGGTAGCATAATATTGTCCTCAGTACAAATAAATAAGTGAGTCTAGGCCCGCCGAGATTTGGGAGTAGACTTCAGGTATGCTACCAGAATAAGAAAAATTGACCGAAAAATTCAAGATTTTTTATTTATCATTGCTAATTTCTATTTAAAATTAATTAAGCACATATAAATTGGAAAGACTCTAGAGAAAAAGAGTCTAAAGGCTGCAAGCTTATGTTTTAGAGGACAAAATGAATAGTAATTCCTACAATGAGAGTGAGGTTTCTCGTATAGTTAAGTAAATTGTAGATCTAGGGATGATTTTAAGGCGTAGAAAATTAATGGGATTGTCAATTACATTTTCAACCACGAATTTAATTTTTGGGTGAAGAGAATTAAATACTGTAAGAATAAAACCCACCGAGGATGGAGAACCATTTTAAACAAGCAATTTTTTCTAATTTTATACATGTCCTCTTTTTTTCATCTTATTAATAAAGTACTTCTACGTTTAAAAGTATTTTCTTTGAGACGAAACCGATTGCACATCAATAAATAATTGCAATCTAACCCAGCCTTTTTCTTTAATTCAATGCCGACTAGAAATAGGTGAGTATGAAGGTTACTCAAAAATTTGTAAATGACGATGAAAGAATTTTCGCGATTGAAGTTTTTTAATCAAAGCCTTTTGCTTAGATCACTGTGCTTAAGGCAACTGTAAATAATCGTATGACAGTAAGATAAATTGGAACTTGAACAGACATATGAAACAGTGTTAAAATCTCTTGCTTGATATTTTTAAATGAGAGCATAGGCGATATAACAGATAGAAAGTGTATAGGCAAGTAAAAATGATGGAACCCTTTGTACGTTCTAGCTCCTTGCGAAGGCGTGGTGTTTTCTTTTACCCAGAACCTAATGTTTTCTCTTTCGCACTGCCTAGATTTAAATCTTCAATTATTTGCGCTATGTATTGGTTAGATAATTTTATGTTTCAATTTGTCTGCTTTTACTTTGCGTAATCCTCGCATATTTTACATTTTGGTATTAACCATTCCAGGCATGTACTAGTGTAAACTGAGCTGGATCAATCAACGGACAGAACAAACATCCATTAAAGTCGGCTAGGCTAACCGCTGAGCCACGCTGCAGCCCATGTTTCAGTTTAATCAATCACCAGTAAATGTCGGCCACGAAAATAAACGGGCCGTGTGTTGGCTTACCAACAGTTTGAATTAAAGGTTAAAGGTTATAAGATTTTAAATTTTCGCACTGTGCCGATTAATTTAATGGAAAAGAAATTTTCTCATATTTCATAGCCACACCGCTACAAGGTAAACATATTATTTATTAAATGTGAAACTAGTTTTGGCACCTGACCTACTAAACGTCAAACCATAAAACTTTATCTAAAATTCTTCGTATAATATTAACAAACAAACATCTGTTTATAAATTCATAATTTATGTCTGCTTATAAATGAATGAAGTTTAAGCACTGAATGAACCTAGTATAACGTGCATTATTTATTACATAATATACACGTTCCCATGTGCCAGCACATATTAGATGTAATCGCTTTGCACCTCCCAACGTACTCAATTATTTCTAATACGAGCTTTATTACATTTTTCGGCACATAAAAGGCGAGAGTATCCTACATGCTACCTGTGTTAAGCATATTGTGTGGCCACATGTTAGTCGGTTCGATAATTTGTTTTTTTATTCACAACAAAGCAAATGTATTTTCCATCATGCATCTCGTATTGTTCGAAGTATTTACGTCAAGAACTTCAAAGGAAATAAGGGCAAAACGATACGAAATTACACTCCTTACTATTATTGTTAAACCTCTTACAGTTTTAGAATATTTGACTATTTATGAGATTTTAAGTTCGACGATTTTTTGCCCTCCAAGTTTGTCTATTTGATCCCAACTTTGCCATATATAATGAGATCGAAGCGGGCCAGACATAAATGAAACCGGCAGATCCTGAATTAATTTAGGACATTAATCTTACCAACCAGAATAACTAACAAAACAAAGGCCTGTGTCAGAAATATTGAACTGCATCAATGCACATTTTTAAGAGATGAAAGCAGAAGTATAATTCCTTCGAGGCAGCAACTCATTATGGCCATATTTTATTTTAAGAGATTAAGATCATTAAGAATTCAAAATTAAAAGCTACATTTCAGATTCGATATATTTAAAGTTTCCTTTTTTGATTTTTTACAAGATCTATAGAGACACTGTAACCATATCTGTGATTCATCATGGTATTAGAATATCGTATACCGTATTTCAATATGTATTTGAGTAACTTTGAATTCTACAAAATTAAAAAAGAAAATATTAATACGTTTTGCAACAATACAGCGTCGAAGATTACTTATGTATAACTATATAAATTAAATATATCAAAGCATATTTGTCCTTGATTGTGATCGCCGTCGCAATTCATATACCGGTCGTTGAATCAAACGAGTTCACAGAAATTGAGTGAGAAGAAACCAACAACAAAAAGAGAGAGCATTAGGTAAAACATGCATATCCATTTTGTATGCCTGTATCTCTTTCTGTCTGTTTGATATATTTCTATATTCTCACTTTAATACAGAAACCAGTAGAAAAATTTGGCTTCTTACTTCTAAGTAAGAAAAGAATTTCATCTGCCCTCGAGAATAAAATCATACTATATGTAGTTTTGCTTTATTCGTTATACGCCAATTAACGGCTACCTTTTAATTAATGCAAAATTACTCACATCCATAAATTAATCAAATTGAATTGAATTACAAGGCGTATAGATACGAGTGTGTATTTGTCTATGGTGTTTTATTAAAAATGTATACTTAAAATAGATTTTCCACTGAAAAAATTTCAGTAAGAATTGAGTTCAATTTAAACGGATTAATAGTAGCTTGTACGGTGCTCTGTGGAAACAGTTGCGCAGTAATGAGGTACGAGATTTATTTTTATTGTGTTTTATAATAATTACAGCGAAAGTTGCTAACGTAATTAAAAGGACGTGAGCAGAAATACTAAACACACTGCATAATTAATTATATTCCGTGCTAAAGTCATTTCAGTGTGACGATGATTAAAAGGAGAAATTTCAATGAACAATTAGAAATCCCAAATGCGCCGCAATTAGTGACACGGTTGTTTGAAAAATGACGCTGTAGGTAATTATAATTTCTACGAATGAATAATTAAAACAGAAAGCATGAAGTAAATGATTGAGTCGTGCAGTCTCTTCAATTGAAAACAACTACAGTATTTACTGACATGCATTCGTTGAATGTAAGTGAATATTTGTTTCCCAGGAATATCCACATAACGTGATCTTCCCTGATGAGCGAGAAAAAGTTAAATTTTAAAATTTCTAGAAGTCCAGTAGGAATCAAAATTTTCTGAAATTTGGAGATGTATATACATATACATGGTACTATAAGTTAAGGAATAACTGTGTAAGTTCTGTCACTGCCAAAATATGTTGATGCTCTTTTAACATAAAATATACACACCCATATTCCTCCATTTTTACTTTCTCTTGATTACTCCCATCTGCCACATATGTGTAAATTCGTCTTTCCTTCATAATGTTAATCTTTTAGAGAACTATTTCGATTTTAGGAAAACACGCCTACGTTCCTTCCATTTTTGTTGCTCTACATCACTCCCATCCATATCTCGCCCCTTATAACCAGTCCTAGGAGAGATTAGGTGGAAAACTCGCCACTTATAACCAATCCTAGGAGAAGTATAGGCGGAAGGTCTAGTTAAATATATGTGGAACTACAAACATGCTGAAGCAATCATAGCCGTAAAAAGTGCGAACCTTTAACGCGTCTCCGCTGTAAAATTAAAACAACAAACCAGTCGAATCTACAAACTACAATTCTGATCGGCTGGATGTAAAAAGTTGTTTACGTAACCGAAAACACACGCGTTCATTTCGGAGTGATGGCGATACCATAATAACTGATACGAATTAAACGTGAGTCTTTTTAAAAGTTACATTAAATAATTTTTTTTAATAATTATTAATTTGAAAGAAACTATAAAGTCAATTCTGTTTCACACCTAGTTTACATTAGACGCTTGTTTCTGATGTGATGAGCACTAGGATGAGAATAACTCGCACATACAAAATTCAACTAAAATTAAAAAAATATATATATTTTTATGGTTACCATATTGGATCACAATGACAATAACCCAAATAGTGTCTCTCCTATTTAACTCGTTAATGTTGTCCCTCTAATGATTTAGAAACATCTCTTAAACAGTGTTGTTAAATAGCTAGGAATATAAAGGAGCATTACAAGATAAAACACCTCGTAAATTGCGTAGGAAAATTGTGATTTTCACAAATTATAAAAATAAGTTTCTCATTATTCCCAAGTTAATGGAGTCCTTTCATGGTTTGTTACTATTGAAAATTTAGAGCTTCGCCACTTATTTCGAATATAATGTTGGCAGACGCATTAGTACGACAGGACGACGTGCACATTAAGAATTTAACAGGCCGTTTGCTATTACGCTCGTGTGTAATTTCGTGTACAAAGTCAATATAAAAGTTAATTGACTTTTTATTTGAGCATAGTTAGAGTGGCACAATGATTGAGGCTGTTAATTTTTCTAATTGCCGATTTCCCACAGCTAATGACAATCCGCCCGTTGCCGGTCATCGGACATATGCTTATAATTACAGCCCATGCTACAGGTAATGCGCTTATGATTGCATGTTAAAAACCGTACAAAATACGTCTTCCTGCTCTTAAATTGTCATTCAGTAATAATTTTATAATGATTTTAATTCTTGGACGTGTGTTTGTATATCTGTGACTTCGCTTTTAATTATCGTTCAACGTATACTGAGTATCTTTACGAAGGTATCACTGCATTTTATTAGCATCATTTCACAGAGCATTCAAAATATGGATGTACAATATTTGATACTAAATGTATATGTATAATTTGGCCTAATTCTTATTGCAAAAATGTATACAAATAAACGTAGGTGTCTGCAAAGTGCATTTCTCTGAAAATATTAACCGAACAGCAAGTAAGTATCATATCCTTAGGATGATGCATCAGTAGTTATATCAAAGCTTTTCAAAATTTGGGTATTTCATTTACGAATGAATTGACTTTTGGACAATTAAACTTAATGAGATTCGACACCATATTTTGATCATCCCGTGAATAATAAGGATATGATTTGAAAGGCTGAAGATTATACGTTCAAACGACATGCCACTTGAATCTTGAAATTAGAAAGTGTCGGAAATACATTTAACTTAAATGAAAGGTTACCTCTTTATGGGAAATTACTACGTGAAAATTAATATTTAAACATTAGGAGTAGGTGTTATTAATTAATTATCAGGTTTTAAAGATGAGGTTATGAAAATTCGCTTGTGAAAAAAAAAACGCAGAGATACAACAAATATAGGGAAAAGTGGGGAAAACACGACCGAAGGGTAATTACGAATTCGACTATTCCTCCACCTTAAGGCTGTATGCTCGCTTACAGCTGAACTCGATTTCAAATGGGCGTATCACTATTTTTCGCATATATTTAGAAGAAACATACGTTCAACATGTGTTCCTGCATTTTTGCACACAATCGAAAAGAACAGAGAACAGAATTACCACCTAAACATTTTCCTTGTAATTTATGACTCTGCTGTCACTGATCTTTATTTTTGATTTCTGATTTGAGTCTGTCGGAAAGTGAAAGTTTATCAGAATTGAAACGACACAAAAAAAAACGCATAGCATGTTCCTCTGTAAATCAATAACGTCATTTTGTTGTTTCATTACCGTTATTATTACCCCTATAAAATTGTTTTTTTTTTTTTAAATTTTACGTGGGTTGCTTTTTTATCTAGACTACACTAGACTAGATCCTGCACTAAAATTAGGCACAATGAAGTATTGCGGTTTAAAGTGGACGTAAAGAAAAAATATACATTATACAGAATAATTGTGCTTATGATTATTGGAATAGGAATTAATACTGCTCTAATGTACCGACGCTCATAGAGCAAGTTAATGCGTTAAAAAAGGAGGATAATTCATTGCCCTAAGCACGTAATCGGTGATCATTCTGATTGTGACGTTTATTTTTGCACCGGGTTCAAAGATAATGAAATTAATTCAGTTCCAGACTTAGTAGAATGTGGATGACTTCATGATATTATTGCTTGCTGCAATCATTTGACGCATAATGCACAGTTTACTTTTAAATATGAACATTAATGCAGCGGAGACGTACATTTCAATTGTTTCAAAATTTGTTGGTGGAAAAAGAGTTAACTTCTCTTTGAAAAATAGCTACGAAGTGAAATGCCACGCTGCGAGCCTTTCTTAAAATTTCAGTGAGCAATATCACCACCGCATTTATAAGAGAATGATCGGGAAAAGTCCAGGCAAATATACCAAAGTATACAGTGTGCCCGGATACGTAGGGACAGCATGGGTAACTTCTGTCTTTGAAGAGATAGAGAGATGATTAAAGTAGCAAAAAGATGCAGGTTCGAGAGCTCATTAAGAATCCATTTTCAAACTTACTTGTCATGGCCAACTTGGTTAAAATTTTACTAAAACCAATATCTCCTCATTTCTTTTATTTGCCGTAACTTTTTTGTTATTTAAGATATTGAGATGCGGTTTGAACTAGTTTGCATGATAATTTAATTACTTTTATGGGCACTTAATAAAACTAATCTCATTTTTACAAATTTTCAATAATCTAACCTAACCTTAAAATTTTAAATTGGTACTCCCTAATTTTCTTGACCTTTATAAGAGAAAATTTATTTCTGAATGCAATGATGTAGCACACGATATGGAGACTTCTTCAAAATTTTGAAAAACCGAACTTATTCTTTTTACGAACAGAAATCGCTAGTGCCATGATCACAGAAATTTTGCTTTTTGTTTATCAAGTTATTCTGCAGTGGCACTGATCGATTGCAGCCAATGGTGAGCGAGCCATTAAAATTTTAAACCAATATCACATCAGCTAGGGGTATGATGTGCCAAAAAGATAAGAATTTCATTGGTCTAAAATTTTAATCGCTTGTACACGATTGTCCACGAACGATCAGTGGCACTGCAGCTTCATCTGTGTAGCCTTTTCTGGATACTGAGCTTCGTATATTTCACGAGTAAGTTCTACGTTCTTGTAGCACTTGGTATACGTATAGTCGCAATCAAGTGAATCGAGACCTATTTAAAGTTCTGCAATCCTTAAGGAGTGCTTATATTACATACATGTCTTCAATAAATTCAAAAACAAATCTTTACAAAACTGTCGTCTTGTCGCATACAAATCCTGATGAATCTTTAGCACAAGTCTAGCACAGGACATCGTTTACACTATGTGACCTGTTCGCTACATATCTAGTATTTAATAATAAGAAAAAGTATCGCTCGTGAAAGATGACAATCAATTTTTGTTTTTGGCCGCGGCAGCATAATATTACTATGCTCTTTTTGGATCACTCCATCGTCACAAACCATCAGATCGCTTAATAGTTTAAAACAGCTAACTATTCTGCACGTGCGTAAAGTACCTTTGTATGGTCTGCGATCGCTGTGTTTTCCATTAATTTGGAATACAAATCTGTCTGGTAAAACATGTCGGATACATGTCAAATACATGAAAAATGTAATAGTAGTATGAGACAAATTTCAGATTCATTCCAGACTTGTCAAACAATATGTAGGACACATGTATAATACAAATATGTATGTAATGTAAACGCCCGTTTATTACCAACGTTAACAAGGGCGCGGTTAGCTTGCAACAGTCTCGATAACAAAGTTTTGTGATCATGGCACTAGCGATTTCTATTCATAAAAAGAATAAGTTCTGTTTCCCAAAATTTTGAAGAAGTTTCCATATCATGTGATACATCATTGCATTTAGAAAAAAAGTCTCTCTTAAAAGGGCCAACAAAATCACCAATTTAAAATTTTAAGGTTAGGTTAGATTATTGAAAATTTGTAAAAATGGGATTAGTTTTATTAAGTGCCCATAAAAGTACTTAAATTATCGTGCAAACTAGTTCAAACCGCATCTCAATATAATCAAGTTGGCCATGACAAGTAATATTTGAAAATGGATTCTTAATAAGCTCTCGAACCTGCACCTTTTGCTAATTTAATCATCTTTCTATCCGGGTACACTGTATACGTCAAAGTTGCGTAGGAGACGTTTTTACCGAAAATGCAGAGCACGACTGTTTCTTGGGCGAGGTAGAAAAGAAAACAGGCAGCCGAAGCTGAGGGTGACTACGGACTAATAGAAGAGGTGATCCCTCTTAAAAACTTAGAAGAAAATAAATCATCTTTAATGAACTACTTGAGCAGGACCCAGGTAGAGTTAGAATTGTTAGAGGGAAACACTGTTGGCCAAAACACCAAAGTGAAATGGCATAAAGAGCGAAAACTAACAGCAACGAAATTTGGTATTGTCTGTAAAAGACGTCAAACAACTGATACCAAAAAATTGGCGTAAAAATTAATTTCCTCTAATTTTTCGAAAGTATAGTTACAAATTGGTGCCGTAACCATGAATAAATTGCGAGAAAACAATTTTCACAGGAATTTGGACATAAAGTTGAACGGCGGATTATTTATATCTAAAGAAATGCCGTATCTTGGAGCTAGTCCTGATGGACTAGTTGGTGAGGATGCTATAATTGAGATCAAGTGTCCCTATAAGTTAGCGAAGTTCAAAATAACTCCTCAGGAAGCAGCAAAGATGAAAGTTATGCCCTATTTCTTTTTGGATGGCAATACTGTGAAACTGAAGAAAACACATATCTACTATTATCGGATTCAAGGGCAGTTGGCTTTAACGAATAGTTGTATTCGTTGTATGGACACCTTTGGGAATGATATGTGAACAAGTAATGTTATTTACATAAACGTCAAGAAAGTTCTGAATTCATCATAATACATTATTTTTTTCTGAAATCTTATAAGATTATTTTTGTAATAGTTTCAACTTTTAAGCACACGAAAGCTATAATTTTGACAATAAAATAAGTAAAACCGATTTGGTTTTGAAGACTAGTGTATAAAATAGATATTATAGACGATTTTAGAAAAAATAACAAGCAATTTACATTTACAACACACCTGTAATACGTTTTCTTTTTCAGATTAAAAAAGATGACAATTTTTGGCATAAAATGAAGCCGAAGTTAAAATATTTTCATTTAGAACATATGCTGCCTATACTGGCTTTAAAAGAAAATTAAAATAACGATCCTGATCGATCTGGACAGTTGAAACCTCTTTCTGATAATCTGGTGACAATTCTGAAATAGATCTGTATTTGAAATTTGCTCTGCAAGATTCCATATTATATAATGCCATATAATATCTAACTGTACTATGTCCACTAAAAAAAAATTGAGACAATTGTTGTGCATACATATTTGAGTTATTTTATTATAGCGTTTTCTGCTGGCTGCACCGGTATGCACTGAGTGTATCTCCATCTCGTTTTATTACATAAAGCTGAAACGAGTTGGAAATACACTCAGTGCGCACTAGTGCAGCCAGTGGAAAACGCTATTAGTTTTAATGCAACTTTAAACTTGTTTCTAGAGAAATTTAAAAAACACGGAAATAAACAAACGGATGAATACATGATAGCAACAATAATTAACTCCTCGTATTTACAACAGAACGTATTACGTGTTCCAGATTCTTTTAGTGTGTAGTACAATATGATTCAAAATGGCCGCACTATTATCACCAGAACGTTAATATTAACAGGATCAAAAACAAGCTTTTAATTTTTTTTTTTGAGATGCTTGACGAATGTTTAAAAATATCGTATAATGCAGATGCACTTACAAATTTGAAACCGTGGTTGTAGATTAGGTTACAGTTGATGAGATCTGAATCCTCGTATTCATCAAGTATTTATATTTTATTCAATTAGTTGTGTAGAAACAAAAATTATTTGACGCAGTTCCGTTTCACTATTTGGGTGAACTTGATATTCAAAATGTTACATCACCGACCCATTTTACTTATTGTTTATTCCTGTGTTATCACATAATATTAATTACATGCATTAACAGGCATTTTTAATGATGTCAAGGTAAATGTGTACACAAATAAATAACAAAATATTGAGCAAAATATTGAACATCCCCTTTTTAAAACTAATTAAGTGCATGACTACCAGATTTGCAGAAGTTTATTATGACAAAAATGTTTCTTTCAATGTACCGTAAAAAAATTTACCAAAAAGCACGACTCTGAAAAGAGAAATCTTTGTAGAATTATTTTCTGGCAGCGCTCGGTAGCGTTCGTGTGTTTACGGTGCGTGTATTCTGTGTTTCACTCATACACGCACTGAAACGCATTCGCTCTCACTCATACTCTTCATCTGTCACTAAATCGGGAGAATGAATGTGCGAATTCGCCCCTCTTGCACTAGGCCCGAAGGCGGAGCTAGCGTGTATCACATACCACATTTGATTTCAGCGATTTCATTCCGAAAATTTCAAATTTGTTTCCCATTTCCTGACCTTATTTTTAAAAATAAAAAATAAAACTGAACGGTTTATTATTATTGAATACTGCGAAATTTCGGCTAAAGGCTTACATTTTCGAATTTTTTTAATTTTAATTTTTTTTTAAGGCCCTTTTGGCAATTCTCGAAAAACGAGCCTTTAGCCGCCTAACAGAATCTATTTAAAAATTTTTCGCGAAAAATTGGTACGATTTTAATGAAAAATAAGCCCAGGAAATGGGAAAAACGATTTTGGGGCCGAGCAAACAGCCTTAAAAAAAGATGCACTATTTCTCTTTCTGCCAGTTATAAATATATTGGAAGAGACTATTGTTTTCATATAATTTTTTAACAAATTTGAATAACTGTAGCTTTTGTTGCATAAACATGACGATAATGACGCTTTAACAACATAAAAACTTACCATCTGAGATCTTATTTAAAACAAGAGAATTTTACTATCGATGTTTATAAGTGAATAGCTTAAACAGCAACATCCTTCGATAGCTTTTTAACTTAACGTTGCATTATTGTTGACAAATTGAAGCCAGTTTGCTACATAATAAGTCATCTCGTGCAAGGCGTTCATGCTTGCTGTCAAAGCATAATGAAAGCTTTAAAAAATTTTGTTACAAATCGTTTTTGATATTTATAAGCTAATTTTTTTTGCTACTTTTGTCTTGGAGCTTGTGGAGTATTGTCGTATAACTTGTACGGGTCAATTACGAACGTTTGTCATTACCCCATTGCCGTTTAAAATAAGATACAGTATTATTAAAACGTCATTTCAATAATTACGTACATTATTATACTAGTTATGTAGTTTAGAAGCCGCAAATTTATAAAAGAAAGACAGTTTGAAAAGTGTGTAAACGTCAATAAACGATGTTAGAACAAAAAAATTCAAGGGGAAAGGTGGCACACGATTATTTGATACCCAAAACCACGCTGCTTGATCAGACGAAGAAGTCAAAATTGACATTCCCTAAATACGGCAGAAAGCCAAAATTCACATCAGCTCAAGAAACCGAATTAGGAATTTTATTTTAAAATGCAAAAGAAGGACAAAAGGCTGAAACAGGGAAACAAAAAAAAAATGTGTGAAGCCCCCCAATTGTTGCCAATGGCACGAGAACGAAAACCTCGAAAACTAAACTCAAGCAGACCACACATCGGGACTTTTTGTGCGATCTCTGACAAAATTAAATACATTTATAATAATAGTTGTCATTGCTCCACGGTGTGTTGGTATTTACCCTTCGTTCGGTGGTAAATTGAATCTCCTAGTCATAAAATGTTTTTTAATACTGCGAGTATATACGTATTGTCACGCTTAGGGTGGTAACTCCACCATGTCACGCTTCTTTTTATCTGTGGTGTTTGTTACTTCCAAACCCCCTCGCTGTTGAAGGGGAAGTTGTGTCGAATTTTCTCCCCAACACTAAAAGGTACGTACAAAGTTTTTTTTTAATCTCAAACCGGACAGAAAAACGAAGGGAACACTCTGTGTACTTACTATTTTCATCGGACAAGAACAAACTTCAACTAAAAGGTACCTGAAGTGAGTAACAACCCTCGAGAAATATCTCGAGCGGGTCCGAACCCACGACCTTGCGACTGCAAGGCCGGTCCCTTACCCCTGGACCGTTCAGGTGTTAATTTAATATTAAGTTTTAATTGTTCGGGGTTTCTCGTGGTTCAAAATGAGTAGTTGCAGTAGTGGTAGTCCGTGCAGGCGGCTGCGGTTAGTGTTGGCCTGGTCGGGTGGCGACGTACTTTGCGTCCGGGTTGTAGCTGCGATGTCAAGGTCTGCGTCACCTGCGGCGCTATCGGCGATCAGTGGCGGATGACTACGGTCGATCTTCTGGGCCAAGTAGCGTGTCCTTGATGCGGCAAGCAAGGGTGCGGCAGTGGCTTCAGCTGGGCAGACTGGTTGAGCTCACCGGGATTTGGTTGACCGAGGTTGAAGTTGGCGGCTTCCGGCTGGGGGTTGACGTGCGGTGGCGTCCTACAATCGGCCTGATGGTGATAGTGGGAACAGCGTCCTTGGTGACCGGGATGGCTCCGGACGGGTCCCCTTCTTACAGTTGGCACTAATGCCCACCCAGTCAAGCTGCGCTCGACTACCGTCCAAATTTTTACACGCACTTTTTATACACAATTTTTTGTTTGTTGGCGTATTGCGTTATTCGTAATATGCCTTGTATTCTCGCATCGGTTGATGTAAACGCTTGTCGCAGTTGCAGCGATTCTGCCGCTGTTTTATTATGAAATATGAACCGTGTTATATCGGGTTAACTTACTTATTGTTATTACATTCCGACACTGTTCAAATCTCCCTCGATTTCACAAGCCCATGCTTTAATAATTTCTTTTTATAATTCTTTTACGAAAAACTTCCATCGTGACAGTATTTCGGCAGATGCTGCCATCTTCAATAGATGACAGCATAGCTGCCAAAATACGTACGTAGTATTAAAAAACATTTTATAGGTTAGGAGATTCAATCCAATTTTTATTGTATTGCAAACCACAGTCCCCCACATTGGAACCAAGTTTGTTCGTTTTCTTTTTTGAAATAGATTTTATGTTTAAAATTTATCAAAATTGTGTGTAATATTACATAGACAGATAAGCATTCTTACGACACATAGATATAATAAAAAAAAAATTCTTGGATTTCTAAAATATGCTTTTATATAACGAAGAGAATTGCGAATACCTATGTTCCCATAGGTATTCGCAATTCTCTCACCTTCCCGTAATATACGACAACCTGATAAAAGTATATTGAAATTTATGGTAAGTTTCAAAAAGCTTGTTGAAAATGCAGTTTTCCATTTACGACCATCAAATCGAAACTTATAACTGGAAATCTGAAATTTCAGGTAAACAACTGTACATACAGCAAAAACAAATGTAGCGTAAAATATAAATTTAAAGAATCACATTTTTTGAATCACATGCTCTTACTGAAGTTTTACTTACTTAATATTAAAACCTTTCTACCCTTACGGGTGTCAAGCTGTTTTTGAATTTTTATTTATATTTTGATTCGAAATTTATTACTGTTAGTATTCTTTTTACTGATAAACAAAATTTGCATACACTCAAGTAGATTTAATCAGTCACGTGTTTTGCTCGGCCAATGAATATTATCTAAAACATCGGCGAGTTTATTCCAAATCGTATAATCATTAAAGCTTTAATAAAAGGCTTGTCTCACTTTTACCTGGCTGTCATTCTGAGCATAACTAATTGCATAATTACGTTTTTTTGTGGGCCGGTCGACAGTCATTAAGCGAACAGAGATTGCCGAAAAAACTTATTATTCGATAATTATTGTAACACAGTGTCGACGTGTTCGCCGCACCGCGGACGGTGTCAGGAAACTGTAATTATGAAAAATTATATTTAATCACTCCCGTACGTTTATTACTTACGGCTTGCCC
This sequence comes from Prosopocoilus inquinatus, assembly GCA_036172665.1. Lineage (NCBI taxonomy): Eukaryota > Metazoa > Arthropoda > Insecta > Coleoptera > Lucanidae > Prosopocoilus > Prosopocoilus inquinatus. The sequence goes on along the minus strand of CM069876.1, from coordinate 25,221,371 downwards.
TTATCCGCGCCGTCATTTATTGAATTTTTCTTTCGACAGTCACTATAATCGTGTATAATTCACAAGAACGATCGTTCTGTTTTTATTTCTTTTTATCTTTTTGAAAGAAAAAAAAATGGAAAATGTACCGATTTATAATGAAGGACCATCACCATTAAGAGAGCGTGTGAAATTAAATGCCTGTACATTTTAGAGACAAAACCGAAATGCTTTCGCAATTTAGGTTATTAATTTATTAAAAAGTTAAATCTGCATTTTTGATATTTGCAATTATAAAGTTAATGGTTTAATTTTTCATATTTTAACGAAGTATTCAATATCGTTAAAATTAAGAACAGATAAAATAGCGACATCTTACGATCGCTTTTTGACCTGACACTGCAAAATGGTTTCATATTTACTTCAAATCTTAAAGGCCGTTTAGTGTACAAGATTTGGTTTAATCTTTTGAACAATTTGTATTATATAGTAAATTTTATCGAAAATTACATCGAATCGAATCAAAAACTTCTCTCTTCATATCATCTCTATGATTTAAACATGTTTTATTACAAATATTTATTGCAGTAACTGAACCAAATCTTGTCAAAGATATACGATAGTCTACACCACCTTAAGAGAACAAATGATACACGTAAAACGGTCTTCAGAAAGTAATCTTCACAAATAAGTATTGAAATGGGTGTGTCCTAGGATAGCATCTTGGGTCAATCACTCAATCATTATTCATTCACTTTGACGTACATGGATGTGATACGTCAAAACGAATTTTGAATATACCCAATAACAGCACTGTCATGAACACATTAAAAGTTACAACGAAAAAAACTGATAAACACTAGTATAGGAACAAACACATTAAAAGAAAAGTGTAAACATGAACTCACTACTCGAGTCAGGCATGCTGAATTGCATCAAAGAAATCCTTAATACTATAGAAAGCATGTTTCAGCAAGTAATTCTTTAATCATTTTTTTTTAATTTGTTAATCATTAATGCAGTGAATGTCAGCAGGGAGACCATTGTACAGTCGATTTTTCAAATGAAGCCGTTTTAGGTTTTTGACACCGAAATAAATTTCTGGTAATAAGTTTCTGGTTGTTTTTCCGCGAACCTCTTAATTAGTTTCAAGTTTACTTTTATTATTTAGGACACATAAAATACTTATATTGAAGTAGGTTGAATATTAGTCTCCTCCTCTCTCCTCTCCAGGAAGTCTTTACACTATTTAGAATAAGATTGCTTTTTACGTCAAAAGCTGAATTCCGAGGGCGTTTATTCAATTTAGTTTGTAAATTGACTATACAAGGATCGAATAAAACCCTGAAGAGTTGTCAGCAAAAATTGTCATTCTACCTGGACATGTAATTAATAAAAATCAGAAGCAACAGGGAACCCAGGATAGATTCTTGTGGGACCCCATATTGAATGTTAGTTTCTTCGGAGAATTGATTCTGTACATTAACTTTTATTCTTCTGTTGCAAACGCATGATTTCAGCCACCCTCTGATACCCAGAGTAGAAAGTTTGCCCGTCAAAAAAGTTGATTATACCGTATCGAAGGCTCCAGTTAAGTCGAAATACTAGGTTGCAACATACATGTTTTGATCAAGAGATTCACAAACAAAACTTCAAAAAATTAGCACAAGCCATAGCTGTTGATCTGACGCTGCGAAAACCAAATTGACTCTGTTAATATATTAGTGGCATTCAGATAACTAGATATTCTGCTGTAGTCAATTCTTTTGAAAATTTTTAATTACTTATTTATTATCATTTACCCATTTGATGCTCATAACTTTTTTTGTGTAATAGTAGAAGGGTCGACAACTTAAACACTTGCGGAAAAATACCCTGGTTCATTGATAGATTAAAAACCAAGGAGACAAAATAATTGTAAAAAAAGAAAAATTGTCATTTTCCTATTTTGCATCTATCTTTTTTATTTAAAGAGATATCAAAAAAGTAAAAATACTTTCTTTAGGCACTTTTCAATTCTCTACAGAATGGTAAACACTGTTTTTCTATAACACGTTTCGTCAAATTGCTATAAACATGTTATAAAAATTCTTTAAAACAAAGGCAGAATAAAAACTTGAATTTGAGATAAGAAAAATTCTAGTTAACAGAAGATAGTTTTGGGTTTAAATTAAATTAATGTGTTCGTCATACACTAAATTACTAAATATTATTTGTTTGTACAATAGAAACCCAAAAACAGCAAGTGAACGGTACTTCAGAACCTATCCGGAGAACAAACCATATTACAATTAGACGTAATTTTGAAAAATGAGAATCGATTACAATAATACAGGAGCAAAAATGACTGTTATGTGTGAAGTTAAATACAGCTACTCACGAATTTGGAGAGTATATCATTTGTCAATTGAAAAATAACTCATTACAGATCTGGAGGTTACGAAACACTAAAGATAATTCTTTGGTAAGAATTGATAAAAAAATTTAAAAATCACTCGGTATAAGTTAACTAACGTGAAAATACACCCATATCGGTCATTTTTGCTAGTAATTGATTCTCAATATTAATCAATATTAAGATGTCGTTTATTCTCTTTCTCTTTCTTGCTGTTTTTGTATTTCTGTTGTACAAACAGAAAGTGTTTAAATTAAGGAAAGGAACCACTAACAGGAAGACGAACAGGAAGACGAACCCGAGATACATCGTTTATATGACGACCAACATGTATCCCGGGTTCGTTTCCCAGATGTGACAGAATTTTTCTGTCCTCCTGTTAGTGGTTCCTTTCCTTAAGGAATTTATTTCGCTAACAATATCCTTTCCTTTCATTTTTAAAAAGTATTTAATAAATTAGTGTCTGACGACCACATTGTTTTTAATTTAAATCCAAAACTATTTTCTGTTGACTAGAATTTTTTTTTCTCACATTCAACATTTCATTCTGGCCTTGTTTCAAAGAATTTTTATAACATATGCTATGTTGCCGTAACTGGCATAATGAGCAGATTCTTTTCCCATTTTTTAATTTTTAAATTTCAATATGGGCGCCACAAGAAAAAATGAACTTGATGATGATAACAACTTGACGAAACGTGTTATAGAGAATCTTTTTAAATAAAGAAGATAGAGGCAAAATAAGAAAATGATAAAATAAATTTTATTTATTAAACAGCCTGTACAATTCATGAAATATGGAATTTCATGCATGGATCTTCAATACAACATACATACAACTCAGGAGAATAGAAATAGTGAACCAATTCAAAAAAGTCTTTAAATTTCTTGTAGAACTAGAGCCTTATTCCGTATTTGATTTATTACCGCGATAGTATCAAATGCACCTCTTGTGCCACTTTTATGATTCAGAAAACACTTATTTGTTAAGTGTTCTATTTTATGTAATTCATAGGTGTTCTGTTTCATGTTGAGTTTGTAAGCAACATGTTTGAAATAAAGTTTATTATTATTATTAAACTGTAATTTTATACTCCTATTCAATTGTACCAAAGTGCATGTAAACTGCATCTTTGATTTTTCATTCAGATGAAACGAAAGGAAATAAAGAAGGGTAAAAATGTTAAGTAAAGTAAATAGTATGTTTAATAAACTAATCCAATGATAAATGTGATGAATAATTTGTCACTGAAGCTGATTATTAAACAATTACTTTAAACTATTAGATCAGAATGACTGAAATGGTGAATTGAGTCGAGACACAATAATGTTGTGTGATTTATGACGGGCAGATGATAGAGATCGTTCGGATTCAATTCCTACTCGGACGTGTGAACAGGGCGCACATCTCATCACTTCTCATTTCCGAACGTTCTAATGATTCATTGTGCTCATTCTATTCGAACAGCCACCTTGTGTGCGTGCTCCTTAATTCATTAATATCGGCCTCTTATCACAATAAAACAAACCATAAGGAGAGGTCCGTTTTGATTTATGTATCCATGATCTTCGTAAAAATTAATCCATAGTAAACTACACCAAACTTACGAAGCACTGGTAACATCTATCTAGTTATGCGGTGAATGTGAGTGCTAGCATTAATTAATCTAAATTATAACTCAAACATTCAAAGCGAACGTGCAATAAAAAAAAAAGGGCAATCGAGAGCTGTTGATTTATGCAGTTTGTTTGGCGTCGATATAATTCGTCTTGTAATTCTTGAGTGCTTACATGATTTCAATTAAATGACAGATACACTTACCCATTTATCGAGGTTTGAGTCATAAACCATCCTAAAATCGCTTTTGCAAGGGAATGCCATATCTGAGTTACTATCCAATCCGATTTTTCTTCTGATTGTTGGATGAACTGAAGCGTGTCTTCATCTGGATTTAACTGAATGAAACGTGACGCAATAGATTCTGGAAGAAGTTGCAGGTTGCAATGGTACCACTGAAATTATACAAAACTTATTTAATGAATTATGATTCCATTGAAAACTGGAACAACACACTTAAAATAGCACGAAATTGCTATAAAATATAAGTTTAAATTAGACGTTTATTTTTGTCTTTGTCAGCTTCATCGGGTAAATTTGGGAACAAGTCGTTCGGATGCTTCTTCGCTTACTGTTCCTCTTTAAAATTGTTTATTTTATTTCGACTGATAATTACAGGTTCTGTTTTATTTATTAAATCGCTCCACCGATAGCGGTTTAAGAACTAAAGCTGCGTTTTGAAAACGATTTGTCTCTGACGTCACGGTTTAACCGCAAAACTATAAACGTTTTAAAACATCCACAACGCCAAAATACGAATTTGGTTTTAAATTCGCCAATTGACTTGGCAATCAATTTTTCAGGTTCCTCCACCAATATTAATAAGCTTCAAACGTATAAAAGCCTTAGCATACTAATTTTTTAATCTTGCCTACCATAATGATATCTTTCCTGTTCAAGGTTACTTTCCTTGAGAATTGCAAACTCCGTTGAAGTTATAATATCTTGGGTGGATCATGGTTTCAAGCCTTCATCTTTTAATGAAGGTATTAAAGTCATTTGTGTCAAATGTACAGGCAAAATACAAGAAGAGATTTGTCAAGAACATCATATAGCATTCTCCCATCGATTAGAACCTGCACAATTCAAAGTAAAACTATTTTTGACTTGAAGTCAAGCGTTGTACTCAAGTTCTTCAAACTACAGCTTTACACAAAAAGTCAAAGCCGAAGTTGATTGGACAACCAAAGTCAAGGAAAGGCATAAGAAGGACTGAGACATGTTCCATGTGTAAGTAAAGGAGGAAGGGAAGCAATTTTGTCGGCATTTATCCAAAAATACAAAAATTGGGCTATGCCCATCGTCATCTTGCGTGAGCCAAATGACTCTGTTCAACCTTAGCGAATGGTTCTGCGACTTCAAACATACCATCGACTTTCAGCTCAATACGAAAAAAATTTCAATACTTTGAGCACAAAAGGAAGCAACTCACGTATCAACGATTCGTAGTTGTGTAGTTAGCGCATCCAGTAAATTCTTTTTGTTTCTCCTCCTTGAACATAATAGTAATAATCTTTCTGGTTCCGTAAATTATCTAAATTATTTTATACTAACGGGACAAATAAAAGATTATTCACGAACTCTTAATCTTTGATCGATTGAAAGTCAAAGCCTTTTCAAAGAATTATTTTTCTGAAGTCAAATGGAATATTCGGAAAGAGAAATTCATCGCTCTGGTATCATAGCTGTAAGGAAATTGTTACGTCGCCTGCAATTCTACGAACTTCAATCATCAAGAATAATAAATATCGTTCATGCAGAAGGTTACATCTCAAAAAACTTTTTTAGGAGAGCATTTATTATTTTACCAAATATTATTATTGTATTATTAACATCACTAGTGTTTTTATTGATACTTTGAAATTATGTGTCAGTAGTTTCTGTAAATAGCAGTTTAGAAAAATATTTGTTACATATAGTCTTGTAATTGAAGTTTTTTGAGATTTAACCCTCTTCTTCCATATGAACGATATGACACTGTGAAAGCAAGTTTTATAATGTCCAATTTTTCACAATATACCATTGCACTTGAACATCATAAATGATTTAAGCTAGAATTAAATGTAATTAAAAGCCTAAGTAACAATGTGACATATGCCGTATGTCGTCACACGTGCAATTTTCTAACCTAAGTTTAAATTTAATACTGTCTTAAACCTTTTGTAAAACCAGCCTTAATCTCAGAAAGCGAGGCGAGGCGTTTCTACAGTTTAAGCTGCGGAATTGTATAAATGTCTCTTTTTTTTGGTTACTGACGCATCATCATATGGCACAGAAACAGTTTCGTCACATCACAGTTCCATATTCAAGAATACCTATCCAATTGCTTATACTATGAATGGATATAAACATGAACGGTTCTGCTGCTTCTTTTAATACTGAATTGCAATTGGTACAATTTGAATGACAGCATCCAGACCACACGTTGTGATTGGCACGTTTTAAGGCCTGTTTGTAATCTTGCCCTAGTGCACATTCAAAATATTTTCATTTTGTATTAATGTACGAGGTTAGAACAAGACACGAATGTTTTAGTGTATACTAGTACAGAATGACAAACAGACTTTCGATTTATATTCAACGAGACTTTTGTTTGTTTTTTTTTGGAATATAGCTTAATTTTTTAAAAGAAGTTCTTGCAGTGAGAGTTCATGTAGGATCATAATTTTCTTTTTCTGCCGTAATTATGAGAGGCTGTGGCTTACATATTTCATAATTACATTTACATGTAGCATGTTTTGTCTTGCCTCAACAAATTTTACAAGTTCAACAATGGCAGATTTTTTTAGAGGTTTCGGAGTTTATATGGTCGATATTTTAAAGGAAGTATTTATATTTTCTTTCAAGAATATATCGTCGGCACGACGTATAACTAACGAATGTGACACTTTCGTGAACCACATTCGTTACTTATATGTGGTGTAGAGATGTAGACGATATGATAATAACATTAGATCAATTTTTTGTTGAAAATTTGAATGTAACGTAAATTAATAAAGCGTAGTGTAAAATGATTAACAAAGTAAGTCTCATGCGATTTTGTATTTATGACTGAATGCAAAATGCTATAAAATCCAAACAACGTGAAATTAGTATACGGCTTTTTGTTTTAACGCTTGAATAATAATGTATCTCACCACAGGCGCGATATCTTATGCATACAATATATAAATATTCATAAGTGTTGCATTTTGTTTCTGACGAGCACCTGAAGTGATTATTCCGTCCTGACAGGTAGGGGAATTGTATCATTAATTATTCTTACGCCGGCGTATTAAAGTACTCTTCTGCAAATTGAAAAGTTCGCTGTTGCCGTTAGTAAAAGACGTGAAAGGTAAAAGTGTTTAATTAAATTTAGCATTCTGCGTTTCCCGAGTCGTTCAACGTTTCTTTGAATTTAAATTATAAAAACCTGCAGGTTATTTTGGAGAAAAAAGCGAACTGTACAGATTAACTTTTTATCTTATTATTTAATACTTCAGATTAGTAATTTACTTCTACGGAATTTTTATAATATTTTTAAATTGTATTGATTTCAGTGGCAGATCGAGGCCAATATAATTTAATGAGATTTAGATTTCAATGATTTTTTTTATTTTATACAGGGTACCTCAAAAATAGCTCGACCATTTGTAGTTAAATATTGACTTTTGACTCAACTTTTTTATATTTGTGTGCCTTTCAAGGAATAAAATCTGGTTATATTAGCAACATATCCTGTGGAATGAGCTGAAAAAATTGTTTAGTAACACCAGTCAACAACATTTTTGCAACAACATGCATTTGCCTGCTGAATCTGGCTATAAGAAATTTCTATCACGTCACATTTTGAAATCATATAAAGCGAGTTAGAAAAGGTTACAATAAATTTAGGATTTTTAAATCTGTGCATTTCGACAAGTATCCTTACACAGATCAATCCGCATTTTGACAAAAAAAAATTCATAGATAGGCAGTTCTGTAATCCTTATTACCAACATTAACAAGGGCGCGGTTAGCTTGCAACAGTTTCAATTAGGATGATCGCGACTGTACAAAATTCATCATTCTTTTCAAATTTTTTCATTACAAGTTGAAGTAAGTAATAATACTGACACTATTGACAGGCACGCATGATGATAAGCTGCTTTTTGTTTGGAAACATAATTTCACAGATAATTTGATAACCGAAAAACAAATTTTGTGATCATGGCACTAGAGATTTCTGCCCGTAAAAAGAATAAACTCAGTGTTTCAAAATTTTGAAGAAGTTTACATATAATGTGATACATCATGGCATTCAAAAAAAAAATATCTCTTAAAAAGGCCAATTTAAAATTTTGAGGTTAAATTAAATTATTACAAATTTGTAAAAATGAAATGGACTTTCTTAAGTGCCGATAAAAGTACTTAAATTACCATGCAAATGAGTAAGTAACCAAAAAGTTACAGCAAATAAAAGAAATTAGGAGATTTTGGTTTTTGTAAAATTTTAACAAAATTGGTCATGACAGGTAATATTTGAAAATGGATTCTTAATGAGCTCTCGAACCTGTACCTTTTTGCTAATTTAACCCTCTCTCTATCTCTTCAAATACAAAAGTTAACCATGTTGTCCCTACGAAATCCGGGCACACTGTACATATCTGTATATCACTGTACATAGATTTATTGCAAGTGTTTCAGCTTGCATGATTGATGCCTAGGCTATTGAAGTCTGGTAATTGACAAAAATGAAATTGATTTTCAGTCAAGTGTTTCAATTACCATGCAAATTAGTTCAAACCGCATCTCAATATCTTCAGTAGCAAAAAGGTTACAACAAATAGAAGAAATTAGGAGATTTTAGTTTTTGTAAAATTTTTAAGTTGGCGACTACAAGTAAAATTTGAAAATGGATTCATAACGAGCTCTCAAAGCTGCACCTTTTTGCTAATTTAACCATCTCTATCTCTTCAAATACAAAAGTTACCCATATTGTCCCTACGAAATCCGGGCACACAGTATATACCGGGTGTCCTACAGAAAACCCCCCAAGCCATAACTCCTTTATTTATAGACTAATTTTAAAAAACAAAAAGGCAAAAGAAATGAGACTAAAAACACTCTAAAATGTGGTCAATTAATTATTTTTTTAGTTATCTTCACGGTCAAACAACTGTCAACTTTTATTTTTTAAATAGCTCTGTATATTTTTTATGATTGAATCTGGTAGAGATAATTTTTCTAATTTCAATGATGTGCAACACTTTAAGTTTTGATCAGTAAATATGACAGAAAATATTAATGAAAGAATTAAAGTCAAAGTGCAAATGTAAGTTGCTATAAGAAAAAAATTGAAAATCGAACTTTAAAAGAGTGTAAACTATTTTCTATACAAACACTAATTGAATTTTTAACCACAGTATACTTGCATTAAAAATCAAAAATTATGACATCCGCGCATTAAGCGTTAAAAAATAAAGTTGACAGTCGTTTAACTATGAGGATAATTAAAAATATTTCTCAAAAAGTACTTGCTTTAGAAAGAAATGATCCTGAGTAAAGGCAGCCTTTTTTTGGGAAAGATGGTTAGGAACTTTTGGCCTGCACATTCCCTAGATCTTACACCACTAAATTTTTTTATTCAGCTTTTATTTAACTCTGAAAATGAGGAAATATCGTCGGTCTACAAGAGAAGCTGACCAAGTCCACCGATAGTAGTTTTAAGTTATTAGAATTTTAATATTTGCTCATGTACCTTACATTCAATCTTTTTTAATTTAAAATACATATTCTATAAACTCTATTGTTCATAAAAATCAATATAAACTAACCTGATGCAAAATAATTGATTTTATAATCACAAGCAAATATTAAAATTCTAATAACTCAATAATATTATCTGTGGACTTGGTCACCTTCTCTTGTAGACCTACGATATTACGAGACACTTGTCGTGCATATTACGAGACACTTGTCGTGCATATTACGAGACACTTGTCGTGCAATATCTAACGAGTGATCAATTAAAAAAACGGTCTAGATAGCCATGAATTTATTCTGAACGTCTAGCGTGGGGTTCTTCATACGGTTAGCGTGAAGCGTCACTTGTATTTCTAACCTCACTTTAACTCAACGAAGACATTTCAAAAATAAACTTTTATTTTCGAATTTTTGTATTAAGTAGAAATATTAAAAAAAGAAATTGCAGAAGCAGCTTTCGAATTTTGTTGGTTAGGTTTAACCGTCAAGTTGTCAAAGTTGAAATTCAAATGAAGTTAATCGCGACATGCGTTCCCGACAACAAAAGCCTGCTACAGCCTACTTAACCGTTTTTTTTATTGAACACTCGTTATTTTACACGTTGTAGTTGTTTTTCAAAGCAATTTTACGTCGATACCACACTTTTAAAGCTCGATTTTCAATTTTTCTCCTACAGCACATTTAACTTTAATTCTTTTATTAATGTTTTTGCCATATTTGCTGGTCGAAACTTAAAGTGTTGCATATCAATGAATTTCGAAAAAGTAGCACTACCAGATACAATAATAAAAAGTAAACAGAGCCATTTAAAAAATAAAATTGACAGTCGTTTGACTATGAAGATAATTAAAAACTAATAATTATTTGAACACATTTCATAGTGTTTTTAGTCTCATTTCATTTGCCTTTTTGTTTTTGAAAATTAGTCTATAAATAAAGGAGTTATGGCTTGGGGCGTTCCCTGTAGGACACCTGCATATATGCGGGCCGGAAAATTTTCTGGAATCTAGTAGGTCTGGAATTGTTAGCGTTTATCAACTGTCATATTTAAAAAAATTGACTTTTTGAATTAATGACTCATTGTCCATATTCACCTGATTTATCACCTAATGATTTCTTTTTGTTCCCAAATATTAAAAATAAAATGCGTGGTGAGCGATTGTCGTCGGCTGAAGCAGCGGTTGAAATATTCCGGACACTGGTTTCAGAGGTATCTTTAGAGTAGAAAACATGCTTTAGAAATTGGTTCGAGCGTGTGCAAAAGTGTATTGACGTCAAAGGCGAATACTTCGAAAAACAATGATACCGTTTACCAAATTTCATATGCGTTTTTTCATACCGTTTTTAGAAATTTTTCCAGCAGCCCACGTATATTGTCCAGTCGCCAAGCAACTACAAAAGCACTCAAGGCATCATTAAGTCCTTTTCCTTATGGAAATGCAAGCAATCCCACTTGCCCAAAACTGCTCAAAAGCTTCTACTCTTAACAAAGAAAGTATTAAAGATTATTATGGGTCTTTTTACAGACTATTGCCCTGTGACGTATCACCTTAACAAAACTGGCTTAGCAGAAAGTGAAATATGCAGATTATGTGAATCAGATACTGAAACGGCTGAGTACATACACTGCAAATGCGTAGAACTAGCTGGAGTTCGACTTAGCTACTTAAACAGTGTGAGTCTGACACTTGATGAAGTAAAAGCTAAGCCTCTTAGAAACATTCTGCACTCCGCTGCAAAGGTAGGGTTTCTAGGAAAATAAAAAATGCAGGGTCTGAACAATAGACCAAATTTTGGTCGCAGTTCAGTGTGGCTACTTATGAGCCCTTAATATAATAGTCCTTGCTTATGACCTCAGAATACAATACAAAGTTAGCAAGGAAATCCTTCATTCAAGTCAGTGGTATTTGACTTTCTTTAGAAAACAAAGAAGCTGTCAATTACACCACCTTAGTAAAAAGATAATTGAAATCTTAAGAAAAGTTAGGATATCGATTGTTACTAAAGATAATATGTTTCCCTCAGATGAAGTATATTCTCAAAAATGTATTTTAGAGATTATTAAAAATCAGTGTAATGTAATTCTTATTGAATTACCGTATATAATGATAATATAAATGCTGAGATCACGTCAAATATAGTAGTTTAAAACTCAAGCAATTTACTACATCATTAAAGCTTAATGGCGAAGTAAGTAGAAATAATTATCTGTGTTAAATTGATAAATTTGCATATTTGCAAGGTGTGGTTTAATTAGTTCTTTCCACAAATTGACTTGCTGTTTGTATTTCTTTCTTCGGAAAAATTAAAATTAATAAAATAATAATAATCACATTTACTAAATAAATTTTTTAAAGCAAGAGCAACTAGTTTTTAAAAACGTGAGAGTATAAATATTTTTTAATATTTCCGTTAGGTAGATATTACGTGTGAACACATTTCTTTGCATAATAAAGTGTAATTAAAAATCTTTAAAATTACTAAAAACTTTGATTTATTCTGCAAATAAAAAAAAACAAATTTGTCAAAGTCAAAAGTAAAAGCGTATCGATTAATACCTACTATGATGACAGGAAGCTTGCTCATTTGTGTGGAATATTCAAAAGAAGAAACTACTTATTCAGCCTTTTTCTATAACTTTTTGAAGAATAAAAAGCCCTTTGTCGTTATCATGAAAGGCATGAATGGTAAATTCCTACTTTTGGTACAACTTTGAAAAAAACAACTTCATTTTGGTAAAGGACTATGGTTTACTCATTCAGAAAATACCCATATTTCGTAACACAGTAAAAGTAAATGAAATTTCCAATACAAAGACTGAGTTTTAGGCTGGCTGTCTAGTAGATACGTTTTCATATATGTAAATTGTATTTGCCAGAAAAGAGGCGAACGATCCTATGTCATTGAAATGAATCAATTAGGATGAACAGCGCATCCATAAGAAAAACAACTTTTCCAATTTCAACAATACCGAGTGATTTTTTTAAATTTCATGTTATACCGCGTTATAGAGTTTTTATCAACTTTGGACGTATGGTATAGATTGAACGCATGTTTCGGTTTCAACATAAACTTGCTTTTACTTGTTATCCACGTTTTTTCTAACTTAAGTAAAATTACGTTAGTGAGTGCGTCAAACTTTACTGAAACTGTATATATGTGTGTGTCTCCTTAAAAACTAGACGCCAAATTAAAAAAAAAAACGATCACTTGGTATAAATGAACTAAAGCCTGGGTTTCCTAGGATAACGTACCGTAATCCAGTGGGCGTAATATGACGGTGAATGATGTCAAGTAACGTTGAAAAATGACGTAGGTTGACGAAAAGTAAGCAACAAAAAAGGACAATGTGTATTTATTTTATATATTTCATAATGGACTATTTCGATTTGGCGTTACTAACATTTTAGCAAATAAGGAGTCACCAAAAGAGGATTCCAAATCTTTAAAAACTTTTTACGTATTGTTAGATGATGGTGACGTTTGCTGTTTTCTAGGAAACCAAATGTACTTAACGACCTTAGCACGTTTTATGTGACATCACTCTAGATACGTCCACTGTTTTATGGTGTCGTTATTCTAGCAAACCCAGCCTTCATTCCCAGGAGCAATCAAAAATCCGATTAAATAAACAGTTTTTCTGCATATTATATTAAGTTTCCCGAGGCAGAAAGATCAGCAATTTTTAGCAAATTTTATTTATTAGGGTCAAATGAAACGATAATTTGTTATCCGTTTTATTAGAAAGTAGAGAGATAAAAAAATAGACTACCACGATGAATGTTTATTGCTTGATTTCATACTTCCCCCCAAGCTTTAATTAAATTTGCATGTAAATTTGCCATGGTGACACGAATTACTACGAACTGTTGAATCTTATTTTTTACATTGCATTTTTACTTTTTTTACTTTCACACACTTGAAAAATATTTCCGGAGCTCACTTTTCTTAACTGAAAGCTTTTTGAACGCCTATTATTTATAAATAACAAGAATGTTACAGAGTCATCTCTAAAGTCTCTAAAGCCGCGTACAGGACATGAGCCGCTGAACTCGCAGGTCTGTACGTGGCTTAACATGTTGAAGACTAAAAATATGCATGTAGGTAATTTACTGAACAAGAAGGAAACATTTTGCACCAAGAAAGCATTACTTCTACCTGTTGCCTTTTTATCTTCTTTGATAAGAAGAGCGTGGAAAGTAAAGTAAAGAATACTAACTAGTAGTTTTTATTGTCTTAAACTTGTTTCTCACAGTGTGCACAAGAATATTAGGATTTCGTACAACTGCCAGATCACATTGTAACTGTACGATGTGGTGTAGCCATTGTAGTATAGAACATTTCAAAATATATCAAACCCATAAGATATTTCTTGGTATATTTACTCATTTTTGATCGTAATGTATCTACAAAGTATGTTGCAATAATTTCTTGGAGTAGTATAAAAGGTATACATCGTATTTTTCAAAGTACATATGAAAGAGACGATTCTGTAACACCTATAAATGTATGCAGGTTAATAAAATCAACTTCTCAGACGAGTTCAACATTATATGGTAAAAAAATGCGGACTACTTACACGTATTTAATGTAATCTTAAAATTCCTTAACGTCTATATGTCTACAATAAAAACATATTACGGTTAAAATTTATTCAAATTATCGACTTTGACGTACTTCATATGCATGCCGATGCGGCGTAAAGCAGTGTTGATTATAGATTTAATCTTATTACCTGTGTAATACAAGAGGGCAGCATGTTTAAAACAAATTTTACATTTAGATGAGCACAAACCAGCCTGATCCCCTATTTAAATATTAAATGAATAAATTCGTGGTTAGTAAGTATGTAAACATAGACTATCTTGATCGTGCCGGATTCCGACTCTTTTAATTACTGCGTCTGATTAGTGCATTCTAAAGCTACACTCTCAATAGGAGCCGCTCGGTTAACTGCATTCTTTAACACTCGCTCCGCCAGTTGCTACTGTTTGCGACTCGATTGTTAATAACACTACTGCTATCTGTAAGTTATAATCAACATAAATAATGAGAACTTAATTAAAATCATATTTTGGACCACAAATGGGAGGAACCATTTGTTGTAACTTTTAACACCTATGATCATCTTTTCACGAATTTACATTTAAATTTTTAATTCCTTTGTTAACGCTCGCTTCGTTTCAATTACTTTTAATTATCTCCAGAAATAAATACAAAAAGATCGAATTTATGAACTCTTTAATTTACAACTTCACCAATCAAGAAATCATTAATACATGCTGCAGTAATTAATAATTAGAAATTATAATCTATCTTCAATATAAGGCAACTGTAAACATAAAATGTTGCAGACATGATATACAGAGTCTACCAATAAGAACTCTGTTTTTTAATTTCAAAAGAAACACACATTTATATATGAAAATTCTATAATTCTTAATTAAATATATTGTAGAGGTGTTACCATTTATGAATGAAAAACAAGATCAGGCAAATGTCTACCACGATTACGTTTGCAGACGTCGATTCTTTTAACAAAATTTTCGAGCACATTTCTGCATAATTGCGGTTCTATTTTACGGATGACGTCTTCGATATTGGTTTTGAGTTTCTGAATTGTTAGTGGATTATTCTCGTAAACATTTCACACAGTCCCACAAGAAAAAATCCATCGGCGTTAAATCGCTGGATCGTGGTTGGCAGTTAACATCATCTCCTCGAGAAATTAGACGTTTATTAAATTTGGTTTTCAATAAATCGATTGTTTCTTGGGCTGTGTGGGACGTAGCTCCGGCCTATTCAAACCACAAGTCTTGCGCATCCATATCATCCAAAATAGGCCATAAAAAATTGGTTGACATGCCTCCATAGCGCACTCCATTGACAATAATGGTAGAACCAGCCTCATTTTCGATAAAACATGGACCAATGATGCCTCTTATCCCATAAGCCGCACCACACAGTGACACGAGATGAACGTATGGTTGTTCAACTGTTCTTGGATTTTCAGATGCCGACAATTTTGCTTGTTGACATACCCATTTAAGACAAAATGAGCTTCGCCCGAAAAGATGATTTTTTCTGAAAAACTTGCTCAATGATCCAATCAGCAAATGCACGACGTTGAAAATGATCTGCTGGCTTTAATTCTTGCACCAGTTGGACCTTATAAGGCTATATAGCAAAATCCTTCCTAAAAATTCGGTATATGGTCATTGTGGGCAGGCCCAATTGTTGAGAACG
This sequence comes from Prosopocoilus inquinatus, assembly GCA_036172665.1. NCBI lineage: Eukaryota > Metazoa > Arthropoda > Insecta > Coleoptera > Lucanidae > Prosopocoilus > Prosopocoilus inquinatus. Next base: position 25,205,409 of record CM069876.1, on the reverse strand, counting down.
TCATGAAACCGATAAATTTGGGCCCTCCACAACACTTTCATTTACTGGAACAATATTTTCAGTTGAACGGCCTACACGAGCACGTTTAGTGTGGTTATATTTGCTACTGAACTGATGGACTCAAATTTTTGCACTAAATTCGCAACGGCAGTCTCAGACGGACGATCATTACGACCCAAAAATATCGCGAAATTTACGAAATGTAGTTTTCACGGATCCGCCAATTTCGTAATGGATTTGGATTAATACAATTTTTGAGCGAAATTGAAGACATTATAACAAATGGCGAACCTTCTGCTATACATATTTCAAAAAACTGAATGACAGAACTCTCAACATAATCTATTTAACCCTACTGGAAAACAAAGTTCTTATTTAGGCACGGTATGTACGCCTGAAATTACATAAAATAAATACATATCTATTTTATGTTTGCCATTTAAAAATGAATTCTGCATTATGGATATTGAGTTTAAATAAAAATTATATCAGGTGATGCAAAAAGTGAAGACTTGAATCCCTTGCCTTTCTGTTATTTTCGAAAGTTCTTGTGAAACCGAATTGAAAAAAATATATATTAAACATATAAATTCAATGCAGTTATTAATTACCTACTGATTTTTGGCCCCGTTTTCCAGTGCTAGGTACAATAATATTTAGAACACGAGAAGATTTTTATAGGCACCACGGCATCAGGTATGATTTGGAGATAGCATAAGTGAGAGAGACGAACTTTGTTTCTATGCATATAAGAGTTACTAAAGTATAAGAACCAGATCACTCTGGTTGAATTATCTAAAACGTGCATTGAAAAGCATGTCTTGGATTCTATTTTTCGAAATTTCACTTTCGGTTGTGTCACGTTAGGTTATAAATAAAACAACTCCATTCGTTTGAAAACTACTGTCAACAGTCAAACGCCAATCTTGACATTTAGGAGTCACGCCTTTTTCGTACCATCTTCTTTCTTTAAAAAATCAAAACCAACTTGATGAACTGTTCAATTAAACACTTTATAGTATTATATATATTATATTATAGTTACAGAATGTCCACTTTTATTACACTTTTTTATTACACTAGATCTGATAAAGCATTGTAATTCATATTTTTTCGATTAAACTCATCTAATTACAACACCAGATTTTTAAAAACAGAAAAAATAGGAAGTTTTCTTTATAACTTGAGAAAAACTTGAAAACCGAATGATAAAGAAAAGAAAAAAAAAATTAAGCATTGTGTATAAACACACAAAAGGCGCATTAATATGGTGTCTGTATAAATTAAATAAAACTGACAGTGTATCAGCAGTCGCACAAAAAGTGAACCCCCGTTGGTATTTTTATGGCGTTCAGCAACACCAGAAACGAGGCGGCTTGACCCATTCCCTGCGTGCCGGACTGCATCCGAAAAACCAGCGCTCCGCTAGGCTGTGAGATTGTTTCGTCTTCTATACTTTAGTGCTATATATTGACGTTTCTTAAGTGTTATAAAACAGTGTTTTTGCTCTTTTGTTAAGCCATCATGCGTTGTGCTGACGCCTGAGTGGATCATGGTACTCAGGTGCGGCGAAATACAGGAGCTCCTCAACAGATGTTCCGAATTCAATACGCGTTTTACATAATGATACACATAAACGAATAGATTCTATGCTGTCATCACGCAGTTCTATTATGATCAATGCGGCCTAAGCGCTCATTGCGAATAGCTCATATTCTTTCCATTATGATGGAAGGCGATTATTTCTAATCTATATTATTGTAACAGAGTCGTAAAAACTTTTACAAGCACCTTTAATGTGTACATGCATATATTAAGTTCATTTTGGTATAAAAATGATTATAGTCAAATAAAAATGTACCTTAATCCAAATGCAACGCAAATAAACCTACTTAAATAGTTTTTTGTTAAAAGTTTCATAAGACACACGCGTCCAATTTTCTAAGTGGACAAGGGCCCTTTATGAAATGTGTACTTTACACTATCCTTTCTATTTTGGTTTCTAGATATTTCAAACAAATGCCAGTTTAAAGGTTATGCTCGTTATTAAATATTTTGTGAGTTTATAATGAGTTTTAGTTATGATTGAAATTTGCGATATCAACAAATAAAAGATTTAAAATTAAGCCATAATTTATAAACTAACAGTTCAAGTAAGCTTTTAATGAATGAACTACGCTTTAATTAATTCAATCTGAAGTATTCTGACAATGACAATAAAGTACCAAAATAGAAAAAATATATTTCTCTTTTAATATTACTGACCAAGAGAACATTATTAGTTGTAATTATATTGCTGACAGATTTCTGCATTTTTTCCGTGTACTCCCATCAGGTAAAGCAGGCCTGGGCATGTTACGAGAATATTCTCCTTCTCCGTTCGTTCTCTTTGATTATTGTTCTACGCCCACTTTTACTTTCATTCAAAGGTAATTTGAATCGATTGTAACTTTAAGGTATTGTCATATTAAGTATTTAGCGGAAAGTAGGACAATTTAAAGAATAAGTAAATGATTTAAAATACTTTAAAATTATGTGTATTTGTATTCCGCTTACGAAACCTCGAAGTCAGCAAAGACTTCGCACGGATTAAGAAATGAAGACGAAGTGTTTTTACAATAGTATTATTTCACAGTCACACTTTTTATTTCAAAACAATAACGGGATCCAGTTAAGCGAGCAGACATCGACAAATTTTTGTGTATGAGTTCAATATGATGTAAAGACTACCGGTACAATAATCCGAGGAGAATGTCGGAAATCAATCGCTAAAACGATTCATTATGAAGGGGCCGTCGTCTCCCATCAAACGACGGACGTCAACGACAACTCAAGAACCAAGACGTTTGACACGAGAGGGCTGTCCTGTCTGGAACGAGGACCAAAACAAACCGCCTGACTGACAAACCTTAAAATCCGAATTAGTGACTAGATTAATTCCGAATAATAAAGAGGTATAATTTGTATGAGGTTGTTTCAAATTCTACCTACGCCCCTAAAACTCTCGTCGTCCCGTGTCCACAGTGGATGCTTTTGCATGATATGATGGAGGTTCCTAGCTCTCATCGCGATAGTGTCTTTATCTCGTAATTTATAAAATTTTTTGACGCCTTGTTCATGACTCCTCTGAAGTATTTAATTTTTATTACCTCCACTTCGCTTTTCTGCTAATTTGTTAAGTCTCCAACTTGCAGCTACTTCTTTTTGAACATGTCCATACATAAAATAGTCTTGTCACTTAGGTATGCCATAAATTCTGTCCCTAACGTATGTGGGTCCTAAAGAAAAAATTAAGTAGGTCTCGGAAATTTATTGCCACCAGTAGGTCAAGCAGGCTTTGCATTTATGTAAAAAAAACTCATTTGGTAACAACCAGTTGATTAGTAAACATGAAATGGAGTCTCAAAGAAAATCGTATCGTTGTTATCGCTTTGCACAAATGCAACAAAACGGTTGAAAATGCTAAAATGTTCGAAGGAATTTATTTATCGGACCATAAATCGGTATAAGAGAATTACGAAAGCAAAAGATTATGGCAAGGGAGATGAAAATTCCTATGAAAACCATGTCGAAGATTATTAGAGAAGACAGACTTGGAGCCTATCGTAGAAGTACCAGACAACGTTACAACATGTCAGAGCCACCACAACGATACGCAAATATCGGCACGGACAGATATTCTTCACAGACGAATAAAAATTTAACAGGCAAAATGATAAGTTTTATACACACAGCTCTCGGGAAGCGGCAGAAAAGATTCCGAAGGTGAAAAGAGGACATCATCCTGCTTCAGTGATGGTTTGGTGCGGAGTCTTCTACGAGGGCGTCACTAACCTGCATTTTTGCAAGAAAGAAGTGAAAACTTTTGCACTCACATACCAAAGTGACATTTTAAAAAAGGTGGTGAAGCCCTTTAATAATATCTTGTTCGCAGTCAAGCACTGGATATTCCAACAAGAATCAGGTCCGTACTCAACGTTAGGTAACTGCCAATTTGCTTGAATTCCAGAATTGCTTTCGTAAGCTTCACAAATGTCTTTTTTCAACTTTTTGGTCAAGAATTCGAGTTGGCTTCGTTTTCGTGGTCTTCTGTTTACAGTATGAGCTTCTTTTAATATTTTAATGCATCTTTGTAAGTTTGTTGTGACGTTAAGATGCATATACATATGCGAGCTGAACCGTTCGCGAACTATAAATTTGCAAGATTGGGACGGAGTTTGGAGCGCTGACCGAACGCTTCGCGAACCAATCGTGGCGATCCATCTCCTATCGGTTTTTCTGAAGTAATCAAAGGAATTCGGACGTGATGGTCATTTTCTTATCAGCTCGCGAACCTCCAGTCTCCCTGGTTTATTTTATTTTTGTAGATTATTCTTATTTTTAATTAATTGCAAAAACATTATTACTCGGGCATCGCGTTAAATTGATAAATAAATTCTCTAAATATATTAATTTGCATTACACCCATCATCCCTGCCCATTTTCCGATATTTTCGGTCTTTCAACACTCTTTACTCAATTAAAAATACTGCCGACAGCTATATACAGTTTTAATGTAGCTCTTGGTGTGGAAATTATCACAGCAAGTACACGCACAGATCGCTGTCAAGACACTTAATTAGCTCGCGGTTGGTTCGTTTCTTTTCCTTGGATCGCTGAAAGTTCGTTGTGAAAATAATTTTAACGAACTGCTCGCGAACGGCCTTTGGACTTTTAGGACTGAACATGAAGTTGAAGTCCAATTACGCAAAATTTTACACGATATCCATTTTGAAGTGAAGAGGTTTTGTCATTTACACAACAGTTGATAAACGTGACAGAAAAGTATACATTCTATACTAATATTTTTAACATACAGAATATATCAGTTTTCCAATCTTTGCGGTGAAGTTGAAAGACGCATTAACTTCCGTTCAACATTTTCCATTATTGTAAAATGTTGTTTCTGCAAGAATCTCCTGTTTATGTCGAATTTCCGTGCGTAAAAAGGTTTTGAATAAACTCGAAACTATCAGCTGAATGATTTTCTTTCCGTCCTATACCCAATTAAGCTTACCTTTTTTAAGAATTCATACTCAGGACGCTATTTCATTAATTACGTACTCTCTTTACGGGATATTTTCAACAATGGGTTTCTATCAAAACATCAAATATCATACGGTTTAGACTACATGAAAAAATTTAAACAATGGATGTAAATGATGATAAAGTTGGCCAACTAGGAGAATAGACGAAACTTCTTACTGCAATGTAAGTACAAAAATATTTTCCCCAAACACATATCACAATCAATCCACATCCGTACACACATAAAGTGAACAAGATTGTCGACTCCAAAAGAAGATCGGTCTTAAATTTAAAAAAAGCGTTTTATACTGCTTTATTTCTTTTTAAGATTTGGTTCCATTTCTCAACCAATTTAGTATCTTGCAAACTAGAACATGTTCTCCAAACCGTATCTCCGACCCAATTTTTATTGTAGATACACTAATCTTATACAAAAAATAGGATAGTCTAAGACCCGTTTGACAAGTTGTATGATTTAACATAAAATTTTGTATAAAGTGGGAGAGACAAGCTATCACAATGAATGTTCTTGGTTGATACGATACTTCTCTGTTACTTTGTGTAAGATTCAAATCTTACAAAAGACGAACCTAAAATGGGTTTAAAACAAAGTACAATATTTCTAATTCCTTTCACTGCACTTTTCGCACTTTTCACCCTACGTTTCACTTCATCCCTTAACCGTCAGAATAAATGAACTTAGCTTAAAATGTATAAGGACATAGGTTAAGAAGCTTTAAGAAACTAGACAAAGAAAAGAAGAAAACGACAAAAAGACAAGTAAAAAGAATGCAAGCAAGTATTTTTTAAAATTTTTACGTTTAGCTTCCAAAAACTTTATAATTCCTATGCTTTTTCTTTGTATCAAAAAACATATCGCGACAGTAATGTCAAAAATACCAAAAATATTTCTATGTATAAATACGAAACCAGCCTTTCAGTGTCTAAAACGAAGAGGAAATAGTTTGTATCTGAAATAATTAATTGAATTCCATTGAGTAGGCCTTGAATTAAATCATATTAAATATATCAAAACTATATGTTTCTTAATAAACAGAAAATAGAATAAATATCAGATTTGCTTTCTAATCTTCTCAACGTGAGTACTTTCAATTTATAACAATATATAATTACTGCTTGGACAATCTGGTCAAACGAATTGCTGAAGAGTAATTGAGCAACTTCAGTAATTACCGAGTTGGTCGGCTGTATTTGGTTTAATTAGTGGCGAGATGACGGGACGGTTTTAATTCAAATTATATATACCGTAACGCAGCTTACAAATCTACAAATTACATTTCAACTATTGTGCCCGTACTGGTATAAAATATCTTTTTTCCTATTTACATTTATTTATTTATATGTGTGTATTTATTTATTTACGTGTCCGTCAGACTTGTAATTTGGTGTGACTGTGTGTTTAGTTCTGATTATCTCCATGTAAAAGTGTGAACGTCACTTCAATACACTGTCTGTCAGAGCGTATATAAACTATTATTCATTTGTTAATACTGCTACTGGTCTGCTCGACTCTTCTGATCGTACACTCGAATTCCTAGAGCGGTATTTACCGCCTCAATGGACCGAATCCGTCTCTTGTTCTAACATCTGTACCCTTGAAACCTACTCACCTTTCATCAATAATTAACCAAATCGTACATAGATAGCTTGAATAAAATTTCAAAATGTATTTAATTCAAGTATAAAAACTAATACTTCAAAGATGACATAATACTGTTACATATTGAAACCCTAATTATTTTACCTTCAGTTTTTACTTGACACATTTAATATAGAGTGCAAAAGAATTTGCTTTAAAAAAAAAACAAATAACTCGTAAGTAAAACGATTAAAAAATAAAGGTGTAGCGTAAAATAAATGAACTGTCTGGTGAAAAGGTGTAATTAAATTTATTGCTTTCTATATAATAATAATGTTACGAGTGTTTAAAGAGATTAATGTCACTTGCACGTTTTTTTGTTGTCGAAGGTGAACGATTACTTGAAGAAACAAAAAGGTAAAGAATTATGTCCAAAGTTTATTGAGCAATCCTTAAATTTAAGCGAAAGCCAATTAATATTCATTCGTAGTAGTAGTGAAACACCAAGAAATATATAAAAACTACACCTTAAAATGTAAATGAGAATATTAATGTGATCTGTTAATTTATGATGTACTTAAATATTCAGGAATTCGAAAAATCTAAGAATAATTGTAAATAGTCAAGGATGCGCCTAAATATACTGACCCACATTTAAATTGCGGAATTTTTGATTTTCATAAATTTTCAGCTTTTTCCAGATTAATATTGTTCTGAAATAAATTTAAATTCAACAGGAAACCGTATGTGACAAAATTTTGACGGGCATAAAAGGAAGTAGCATAATGACTAAAAAGACACGTATTTGAAAATTCAGAAACATAAAGCCATTATTCTTGTACTGTCGGCGTTACGATGCGATCGTAAAGGGGGTATGTATTATCTTTCTTCAGGTAAGTGATGGATGTATCTCCAGAGATAAGCTTTCCATCATCCCGAGCCAATCAGCCAAATGCAAATACTTTACGCATATACATCAGTTTAATATATTTACACGCACCTTGCAATTAACCGCCTACAAATTAATGTTTGTCTTTTTTGCAAATTTCTTGTGTTCTATAATTTATATTTAGTTGCAAAATCATAGGGATATAATTGTTTTATTTGCTTGCATGCATAAAAATATTTTCCAATTGATGCTCTCTCAGTAGTTGTAGTAGAAAAAAATAACGAAGGTATTTAAAGTAAGTAACGTACGAAAATAAAACCATTTTTAAAATGATGTCTCAGACAATTACAATAGTATCAGCAGGATAGTTCACGTCCATACATCACTGGAGGCGGTCGCCGTAAATATTTCCTATAGTTATAATTTATTTTATGAGTATGGGAAATAAATATATAGTCAATTATGAGAGCCGCAGAACCCGCAAGTAATTAAAAACTGTTCTGCAAATGCAGGCGTAGTTTAATGTAGTAGAATTTACGGCTTCGAGAAAACTTTATCTTGAACAGCACGCCTGAGATTGCTGGTTGGCGTAATAGTTGCAAAATAATAACTTCTGTATTTTGTGCAAATACACTCAGTTAAGAATAATACGTGTTACCAATCGTTTATCTTTTAAGAGTTTAGAATCTGAATGAGCTGAATTAGTGAAATGAACGGACGCAAAAAAATGAGAAAGTAAAATTTCTTAGGTACAATTCAATCAAAAATTTTCATCGCCAAAGGAACTGCAAAGTGTCCCGAATTGTTGAAAGAAAACCAGAAAAGTTTTAATTTTAAAAATATTTTGAATCTACCTGAAACTTCTGTGCTTCAATATTTATCATTCAAATCCCTCCTCTTCCTTAAAGGACAGTCCTCTTTACCGACTTTGTGACATCTTTTCTTTAACTAATTTACTTTGATTTGAATTGTACAGATTTTTACAAAATGATTTGAAACATAAAAACTGTTATGTTCTATATTAATGTAAAAATGTATACAGGGTGCTGCGTTTTGAAACGCAACGTAGGAAATTCCATGTTAATTTAAATGTGCATGAATATTGGCTTTCCTAATTATTTTCAGTAAAATTCTATTTAGGTTTTTTAAAGTACTCTTCAAGATGAATCTATCTTTGAAGTTTGAGAATTTTTCATTCGCTCGATGTCAAGATATTTAAAAAAGATCAGTAACAAAATTCAATTTATGCCAAACTATCAGCACGACCTTGATCAGTAAATGTTAAAATAAATTACTGGGAAAGCTTTTCTATCAATCTTTTTCAAAAACGAACTAGATTTATTACTTATCTGTTCAGTTCTCACTATCATTGATCGACGCGGTGCTGATAGTTTGGTATAAATTGAATTTAGTTACAGAATCTTTTTTAAATATCTTGAAACTCAGCATATGAAAAATTCTCAAACTCCACAGACAGATTTATCTTGAAGAGTGCTTTAAAAAACCTAAATGGAAATTTACTGTAAAATAATTAGGGAAGTTAATATTCAAGCATATTTAAATTAACAAGAACTTTTCTATGTTGTATTTCAAATTGCAGCATCCTGTACACAGATTTCTCGCTGTACATTATAGTATCCTATCCAAGTAAAGAATCAACACCTTCATTTATCGTTGTCTGACATATATGATAAAACAATAAAAAGAAAATTTATAAGTTTGTCATTTTGAGTTACTACACACAATAAACCTGCGTATAAAATGAAAAGAGATAAAACAGAATTTATACGTCGCGTATGAATATTCAGATTCTGCCGCGCACAAAATATCCGGTTCCGGTTTTCTAAATAACACTCACAATGACAGTTGTGGTTAGGTTAGTCTAAGTTAAGTGGTAGAGCGGTGAGAGACAATCGTATTTAACGATTCATGCCCGATTTCTTCATCTCCCGCTAAATTTATCTGCCAGGTATTATCCTTGGAAACCGTTGTATCGATAATAGTTTCCGAAGATACTATCTGGCAGATAAATTTATCCGTAGGTGAAGAAATCGGGCCTTAACGTTTAACATGATAAATACAGGAATTATTATTAATAATTCAATAACAAATAGTGTACGTGCAGTGAAACTAGTGCTCCATAATTATCAGTTTTTTTCGGTAGTAAATTGAAGTTTTCAAAACTTGTAAAAGATCTTGCAGAAGGTTTAAGTTGATTAATTCTGGATTGTGTATGTGAAACTCATTTTCTTCAAGCCTTTCATTAATTTTTTGGAGTTTTTCCCAAATTCCTGACATCTATTGTTCTCAATTAACTGGCCCGTGTCGTTGTGCGTGCACCGATCAATTTTTTGCACGTGAGGCGAAAGACTACGGAATTTTCACACGTGAGGCGACCCACATCGAATTCATAATTTGCAGATTAATGGATTCAAACAAAATGTGCCAGGATCGTGCAACGTTTGCAACGGAATTATTACTCGCCAGGGTTTGTTATGCAGTGGCAGCTGTGGTAAATATTTTCATCCGAAATGTGCTGGCATCAATTCCACCACTTTGGATTTACTCGGAACTCCTGGTATCTCATGGAGATGCAAAAACTGTTCTGTTTTGGCGGGTACCACTGATATGAGTATCATTTTAACCAAATTGTCAGAAATTCAAAAAGAAGTTACATCGGTTAAACAGGAACAGGCCACAATAATCCAGTCTTTGACATTTTATGGTGACAAAATTGATGATTTTGCCAAACAACTCTCCGAATTTAAAAACTCGATTAAGGAAATAGACGAACTCAAACTGTCACTCTCCACTTTACAACAGCAAAATAAATCTCTCAGATCCGAGATTGATGATTTGCAACAATATTCAAGATCAAATAACATTGAAATTACAGGAGTACCTTTTAACCGTAATGAAAATGTCCATGACATAATAAAAAATATTGCTTCTTTGATTAAAATAAACCCCGATGATCTTTTTATTGATGCCTGCCACAGAATAAATACCTCTCAAAAAAAAATTCCAACAAGCCCAACAATATCATTGTGAAATTCGTGAGTCGCTTAACGAAGAACAACTTTTTAGCTGCATCCCGAAAGCTGCGAGGTATTAAACCGAGTGATATTGGAATTACTGGAGATAATACTACTATTTTCTGCAATGAACATCTTACTGTTGGAAATAAAAACCTCTTCTGGAAAACTCGTACTTTCTGTAGAGATAACGCTTTTAAATTTTGCTGGACCAGAGATGCAAAAGTATATATAAGAAAATCTGAGAGATCCAGGGTATATCACGTCTCCAATGAAGATCAACTGAAATCTTGTAATTTTGTTTGAGGATCTCCATTTTTTTCCTGTTATATATTAACACTTCCAATTCATGGATTCAATATCATTCTACTACCAAAATACCCGTGGACTGAAGACAAAGACTAACGATTTTTTTCAAAATGTGATCACTACTAGTTATGAGGTGATAATTTGCACAGAAACCTGGTTAAATGATGGTATTAACAGTTGTGAACTTTTTGACTGTCGATATAAGGTGTTCCGTCGCGATCGAAGTCCCGAAACTTCTGCCAAAAAAGATGGAGGTGGCTGCCTTATCGCAGTACTTTCTCACTTTAACGCATCTCTACATGACGATTGGTCCACATGCAATGAAGATCTTTGGGTTTCTTTTTCCTTAGCCAACATCAAAATTAACGTTTGTTGCGTTTACTTTCCTCCTAATAGTGAAAGTGTAAAGTATGAATTATTTTTCGATAACTTAGCCAGGTTAATGTATGAATTTACTAACGAAATATTTTTAGTTGTTGGGGATTTCAACAAAGGAAATATTGTCTGGACTCCCTCAGATGGCTGCTTGATTCCTAATACAAGAACTAATGATTCCGGAGAAGCGGTGTTGATAGATATGTTGTCCTATTTAAACATAAACCAATTTTGCCATATAGCAAATCATAATGGTCGTGTATTAGATTTAATTTTATGCAACAGAGTAATTTCAAACATAAAACCAGCTCAGGAATCACTTTGTACTGAAGATATCCATCACAAGTCTTTCACTTTTGATTTCTTTAATGATAATATTTCTTATTTTTCATTACCTTCTAGAACAATGTATAATTTTCGTAAAGCTAACTATTCAATTATTAATGAGGCAATATCTAACGTAGAGTGGCATACAATGCTAGATAGTCTACCTGTTGAGAGAGCAGTTGATGTGTTTTACGCTTACTTGAATAAAAACATTATTGATGAATTTATTCCTAAAATTAAAGTGCGTCAATCTGCATTTCCAGCCTGGTACAAAATTTCAACCATTAAAATGTATAAAGAGAAGCGTCGTGCTCATATGAAGTGGAAAAAGTTCGGCCAATTCGCGGATTATGAAGTCTTTGCCTTACTCAGACGACGATTAAAAGAATCAATTAAAACCGATCATAAACAATGGATGGACTCTGTGCAGAATAATTTAAAAAAAGATGTCAAATATTTTTGGTCTTACGTATCTTCTAAACGTTCACGATCTTCTCTACCTTCCCAAATGTCATATAATAATATTATAGCAGCAGACGAATCTTCAATTGCCAATTTCTTTAATACCTATTTTTCTTCCGTTTTTGAAAATGACATACCTTCTTCTAATTACGATACCGATTTAGATTTTAATTACGCTTACCGTGATGTTGTTGTCGTTAATGAATTAAACCTGTCCTCTATTAAAAATAACATTTCTAAACTTAATGTGTATAAGGGGTCCGGTCCAGACAATATTCCTCCTTATTTTGTGAAATCTTGTATTGATAGCTTATCACTTCCGCTTTTAATCTTGTACAATAAATCACTTGGTGAATGTACTTTCCCCGATATATGGAAAAATGCCTACATTACCCCCATTTACAAGGAAGGTCCTGTAACACATGTTAGTAATTATAGACCGATATCTAAACTATCGATATTTGCAAAAATTTTCGAGTCGATTGTGAATGACATGATTTACGAATCTACTAAACAGTCATTGATTCCGCAGCAGCACGGCGTTGCAGAGGGAGATCGTCAACCACCAATTTAATTTTATATAACGGATATCTTCATTCTATTCTAGATTCTTCTGGTCAAGTCGATGTTTTTTATACCGATTTTCAAAAGGCATTTGATAAGATTAATAATCGCATTCTTCTGCAAAAGCTGGACTACTTGGGTTTTCATGGAAACCTTCTCCGTTGGATAAAATCATATTTGTATCATAGGACCCAAGCTGTGGTGATTAATGGATGTAAATCAAATCCTGTGAAAATTTTATCTGGAGTGCCGCAAGGCTCTCATCTAGGACCCACTTTATTTACACTTTTTATAAATGATATTGGAAATGTACTAAATTCCTGCAATTTCCTGCTTTATGCTGACGATCTTAAAATTTTTTTAGAGGTTAAATCTATTACCGACTGCGAAACAATGCAATTAAACATTAATAACCTTGCAGACTATTGCAGGAAAAACAAACTGTTTTTAAACATTACTAAATGTAAACATCTCACTGTCACTCGGAAAAAATATTTTATAGATTATACTTACAAAATTAATGACATACCCTTAACCAAAGTTTCTCAAATTAAAGACCTTGGGGTTATTTTTGATTCCAAATTGAGTTTCCAATATCATTTAGATTTAATAACCAGAAAAGCTTTCAAAATGTTCGGTTTTATATGTAGAATCACCAAGCCTTTTACCGATTTACACTCCATTATACACCTTTATAAATCTCTCGTACTTAGTAATTTACAGTATTGCTCCATTATCTGGACTCCTCAATATAATGTTTATATAAATAGATTAGAAAGTGTGCAAAAGAAATTTTTAAAATTTTTAGAATACAGGTTTTCTCATGAAAATCCAAGTCCCTCGTACACAATGTCATTGAGAAAATACAATCTTCTCTCTCTGGAACAGAGGCGCGTTGCTGCGGATATAATATTTATTTTTAAAGTAATAAATAATTACATCGATTGCCAAGAGCTGCCGTCAAAGTTAAATTTTTGCGTACCGAGATGTGAATCTAGGTATCCGCTGACTTTTTATATTGACAGTCAAAGGACGAATATTGGTAGGTACAAATTCACCAATTTACAGATTATGTCATTCTTTCAATCGAGTTGCGAATGATGTAGACATTTTCCATGTCGGGCTGCCTAAATTGATCTCTAGTGTACACCAAATATTGAAACATACATAATTTCATTCATTCATTCATTCTTTCATTCATCCTTCTCTTGTACGTCAGCTTCATAACTACATGTGTATGGTTCATGATACCTATATGTTTTGTATTATGTATTTTGTTCTTTCGTGGGAACCGTTATTAGGACATTGTCCTGTTGGTTTCCCGAATATAATAAAAAAAATAAAAATAAAAAATAAAAAAATAAAGCAAGCTCAAAGAGAGGACAGTGAAAATCAAAAATTAAAGAGGCAGATAATAGAAGGAACTGTATCGAACGAATCAGTCTTTAGAAGTATAAAGATATTTTAACTATTTCAGATGAAATAATATTTATATATTAAGTTAAATCAATATTTATGGACAATAGGATATTTATACCGTGGAAATTAAGAAAAGCAAGCAAGCAAGCAAGCAAGCAAGAATTCATCAAGGATATATGGGAGGATAGTTAAGTGTCGCAAAAGAGCAAATGAAGTAGTGTGGTCGCCAGGCATAAGCGTAGAAATATTGAGAGTGATAGAGAGAGAATTATAAAGAATTTTTGGAAAGAAAGTTAACAGATCACCCTTGATAACGACACCTTTACCAAATTGACCTTGGAAAAAATTAACAGTAGATATCAGGCAGACTGGTAAGAAATATTATCTGGTAATTGAAGATTATTATTCGAAATATTCAGAAGTTGTAGAATTATGAAATTTAACATCAGGTTGTGTGATAGGAAGATAAAAAATATTTTCGTAAGGCATGGAATACCAAAAGTCTTAAGAAGTGATGAAGGTAAGAAGTTTGTGTCTGCGCAATTTGCTGATTTCGCAAAAAAGTACGGTTTTTAATTGATAACTTCAAGCCCAACGTATGAGCAATCGAACGGAGAAGCTGAACGGGAGTGAGAATTGCAAAAAGTATATTGATTAAAAGTAAAATTCAAATCTGACATTGTTAGAAAATAAATCAACACTATTGGAATCTGGTTATTCACCGGCAGAATTATTATTTGCGAAAAAACTGAGAACAACTCTTCCTATTCAAGAAAATAAACTGAATTGAAAATGGAAAAATGTAGATTTGAAGACAAAAGTTTAAGAAAAAGAAATGAAAGAAACTACAACAGACTGAGTGGAAATGAGAAGAGAAGAAGAGGAGAAAGAAGAGGAGTGAGAAATTGCCAGGAGGAAAAGCAGGTTATGTATCAGACTTGGAAAAATATGGAATATTAAGCAAACAGAGAATGCTAGATCATATTTGATAGAAACAAAATAGCAAACATAAAAAGAAATAGGAAACATTTGATAGAAAGTAAAGAGAAAAAGACGAAGACAACAGCGACAAAAAAATACCTAAGTCAGAAGAATCGATGGAGAAAAAGGACGACACTGAAGTAGAAACACAGACACGAGAGTCAGAAGATCTTTATAGAGAAGAAATAATGCAAAAAACACTAAAAGAGATCTCGCCAAAATTGTCAGGAGATAGAGAAGTAAGAAGATCAAGAAACGCTGAGAAACCTAAACCAGTCAAGATCGTCAAGAGGCAGAAAAATTAAATTACCCATAAAATTTAATTAAGATTAAGATTTAGTGTTAAGGAAGGTGTAGTGTCAGGATAGTTCGGAGGCTTGGAGAATAGCAACAACAATTATTATTATGACATTTAAAAAATATTACGTAATTTTGCAATTACTGAAGTTATAATAAATAGGATACATTACAGGTGTTTATTACCGAAAACACATTACAATACAGTTTCGAAGTCTTTTGTCTTTTAGCATAAAAGCGCAATTAACCAGCGCTTGTTAGTTCTTGCTTGAACCGAAATGAGAACCCTAGAGACAAACCATCACAAGTAAATAAACTCTCTTCGCCAAGCAAATTGAACTTCCCGCTAGTCACTGAGAAATCTGAAACACCCTGTAGTATAAAATTAAAATTAAGTACGAAATTTCAAATTTGTACTCATCAACGAATACATTCTAAGCGAAACAGAAAAAATAGGCAAAGTACGCACAAAAAATCTTATTTATTGATTTAATCACGAAAAAAATAATCAAAATATTAATAATTAAAATTATAAAAATATTTGTTTAAAAAGAAAGCAATTGGATCGGATGTTGTTACAAACTACTGATTGTTTAAAAATAATAAAAGGGTTCCAACGCTCGTACAAACTTCACAGAGTGTGCCATTAAAAAGAAGGAAGGGCTTTGCAATCTTCCTAGAAGGCCTTGATAAACAAGAAGGGCAATCAGAGAATGCCAACGTTATTGAATGTTATAATGTTATAATAAACAATAATGAAAAGAGAATAGGAAAATTAATTAATTAACAATAATAATAAAAAATAATGATTATTTGCAGAAAATTTGTTTTGCAGTGAACCACAGCTACCTGTCTTACAATTTAATCATCTGGGCAACGCTCCAGTCAGTGGTGAAGTTAGTGTTTTTATCACAGAAAAGACTACTGAGGCTCATCTTCAGCCTAACATCCAGAGATTCATGCAAAAACAACTTCAAAGCATTCGGTCTAATAACGCTTCCAACAACGTACATTTTTAAATTTCTATATTTTTATCAAATGTATATCCGAAAAATTTCGGAAAATTGCTACGTTTACGATTACAACACCAGAACTAAATATATTTACTACTTATGGAACTCAACCGCTGGGATAAATTACCCGAAGAACTGCTTAACTTAGACATATACTATTTAGGAAAATTACTAAACCTTTTAAGTTAAATAAATTACTGAGGCAGTTAAAAAGCAGACGTTTGCTTATTTTTAAATTATTAATATTTATTACACAAATTAACTTAAACAAGAAAGTTTCAAAGCACCCTGTATAATAAACTTGGGAAAATAAAGGTGTTATCCACGTGCGAATACTAACAAAAATATATTATATCCTCAACCGAAGAAGCTAATATGGTTTTTCACATTCGAAATATTTGCAGACTTTCTGTAACTTAAAGATTTGTTTTGGTCTTGTATTAGGCGCCACAAACAGATTAGAGCATAAAAATATTCCGAATAATATTCCATAATAAAGAGTTTATGACCCGGTATGTAGATTTTATTTAACGTGCAATGAAAATCTGAAAAGAACAAATTGGGATTTATGATCGGCGTTTTACATTGTTTCATAACCTCACAAACGGACAATTCTACGATGCATCTTAAGTTGTTTGCATTTCCTTTGAAATCGATTTTTAAAGCTCACACAGACGTTATTAAGTCACCAGTAAAAAAAAACTATATATTATTTTCTACAATCAAACTATACAGTGTGTACCAAAAAGTTTTATACATATGAAGTTTATCTTACATTTCACAAAAAAAAAATATCCTTGATAAAAAGCTCTGCATGACTTATATATCCATAATCAGGTAATTAAAAAAAAAAAAAAAAATTGACTGGAATACGGAAAAAAAAATAATTTGGACGGAGAGCAAAATACGTTCAAACTATATTCGAGAGCAAAATGTTCATTGAAATTCATTTGACATTTGCTGACAGTTATTAGATATTTCAAAGCACTCTATCAGTAACAGAAAATAATTATTAGGAACGAGTTCTTACAAAGTTTCGTACTGCGCATTAATCTAACAATTGCTGAAGTGTTTATTGTCTTTTAATTTTTATCTGGGAATATCAATAATCTACAAGTGCGCATAATTTTTTGCTATTTAATCACAATTTCAGTGAACATTTTGCTCTCCAATACAGTTTGAACGTATTTTGCTCTCCGTCCAAATCATTATTTTTTTCTCTGTATTCCAGCCAATTTTTTAAAAATTTTGTACCTGATTATGGATCTACATGTCATGCCGAACTTTTTTTCAAGAATGTTTTTTTTTTGTGAAATGTAAGATAAACTTTCTCTCCATTTGTATAAAACTTATTGGTACCCACTGTATATTATTTTCTACAAGCATATATTTTCTACAATACGATCTTTGAAGATCTTTAAGCATTTAAAAGAAAACTGGAGTTCAAAGATTATTTGCCAATTCATGGATTTTTAAATTTTAACTAAAGAATCGCAGAATATCAGCATAAAACATAATATTATAGTCAATTTATTTATTACAGCGAAACTGTATTGGAAATCGAACTTTTCATAATAAATATTTATTAGTGATGTAAAATATTAAAAATACTCTTAATAGTTTTTTATAGGGTGATTAAATGATTAAATAACTTCAACAGATAGTTTTAAACTATGTTAATCTCACCGATGCGAAACAAATAAGCTCGAAACAGGTGTTCCATATTACTTAAGTCTTTTACTTTGAATTCGTTATTTGCGCTTATAGTAAACACTTACATTAGAAATTCCTCGATGTATATGAACTTATTTATGACTTTAAACTTAAACCTAGTTTGATAAAAACCGAAAACTGTATTTAACTTATTTTTAAATTTTTGGACAAAGCAGGTTTTGGACAGAACTTTCTCAATTGTTTTTATTTTTGGTCGAGCTTTTGTTGTTTCTAGAAGAAATTACATAAAAAAATTCTGCCAATCGCAATAGGGTTCTCAAGCATTGCCTTTGTAGCTATTTAAACCGTAATTGAAGCCTCATCAGCAGAAAAGCAGTTAGAGAATTCCAACGTAATCTAACCGATTCGACCTTCCTACGCATGGATAGTGCTCAATTGCAAACCACAGCTTAAATTGATCACGCGGCCGGATTTTGACCTTAAACTGTAGCAGGACGGAAAATAATAACGATGCTACTGTCTTGTAAGCTATCACACACAAAACAGTCAATGTGGATGCACTTAGTGTGTTATAACATCATTTCTAAGTTAGCCATTTTGGCCTCTATTGGAGCTATAATTTCCTTATTATTTGTTTTAAAGTAATTTAAAGTTTAGGCCATAATCCAGCCGTGCGATGTCGCGGCTTAAGTTGTTCACGCGTAAGTCGGCTGGACCGGACAAATTGCGATGGAGTTCTCGCTAACAAGACTCTAATTAGAACTGAAATAGCTATAGCGACATGCATGAAGGCCCCATAGCAATTTAGCTATTTGCTAGCAAACTTTTAGTAAAAGTTAATTTTAAAGGATAAAAATAAATATTACAATAACTTACAATAACTCCTTTATTATTTACATATGAAGATATTTTGAGAATGCGACACGCAATTGTGTTCTTGACATCATTAGAGTAATCTTGAGTAAAAACATTTGATTTTTGCTCATTTGAACGACTTCGTAGCTCCAATAATAACGAAGTTAGCAATAGTGCGGCCGTCACTTGGATCACCCTGTGTAGGCAGGCAACCCAACATTTAAACCTAGCATGTGCAACATGTATATTAGCCTGCATTTTATGAAGTTGCACTTTACAATGCAATTTAAACGAGAAACTAGGACTTCATAAAGTGCAGGTTAGTACACTATTATGTCCAAAAGCGTAGTATGATTAGTTAAGAAAAAATTCTATAACTGGGCTGCAGTCAAAAAGGTCAAATAATACTCTTTTTATGTCTAGCGTAAATTTATGTCGTAACCTACAACGCCAAGTGGTTGTCAATTCATTAATTGTCAAGTAAAATAAATAAATATATTATTGTAGTAATCTGAAACAAACGTTTTGTCTTCAATGCCTACTTTTATCAAAAATGTATTTGGACGTAGTAATAAGACATCTTAAGCCGGGTCTCTCTCGTCAATTTCATTGATCAATAAGACTGAATCTGTGTCATTGAAAACAGAATTGAATTCGAAATGCGGTCACACTATTCAAGAGCATTGAAGATCCAGTTGGGAAAGTGTCACTTTTAAGAATTTGTCAAACTAAATAATTGTTACGAACCCTGTTTTAAATTATTACGCAATTGTTTGTAATGTAGAATATGCATATTCGACAGTGGTTATTAGCAGTTGCGACAGAGGTGATGCAAGATACACAAAAGTGTACTTATCTGTTTCAATACAATTGAAACCCCATTTTGATCCTTCAATTGTTGTTAAATTTCATTGAGTCAATTCCGTTCATCAATCAATCAAAGTAGAGCTGCTTTTCATTTTTATTTAAGCGAAAAATTATGGATCGATTTCGTTGAAATGATTTATTCAATATCAATCAACAAATATATTACATATGTCGCCATATTATTGAATCTTAAATTCACAATTGTGTTTCTAGGTACTCGTCTATTTTCTGTAAATTTTCTTATAACTAGTAGATTTTAAGCAAAATAGGATCGCAAAGTCATTGACAAATAAAAGCAAAGTAAAGATCTTTCATTAACGAAATCGAAACTTAATATCTTCTATACATCTTTTGTAGACATGTATGCATCAGTGGTAACCTAATTTCCAATTCAACAAACACATAATTGTAACAGAAGTCAGGATAGAAAAGAATGTCATCGAATTACTACACAATTAAAGCGAACAGTGGTCTATTTTTAGAATAAATTAAGTAGATTGATGAACTTCACACTCACCAAATAAATGTCTATGACGTGAAATCTATATGTTAAAGAAATACTAACACGAAACAAGTCATTGTTGTAAATAAATTAAATCTGAAATACAAATTTCTTGAATGGAATTCGAACACAATACCGAATCCAGGTGTCCACAAGAAGTGGAGTAATTAGAAACGAAGAAACGCCTCCGGGCTACAGCAGTAGCGCGAAGACATTCATGAGATAAAAAAAAAACTCGTTGAATAAGTTTTCGATTAATTCTATCCAAACTGATCACTGCTAATCATATTCTGACCAATGTACACAAGCATTGTAGGAATGCTCTGTTCGACCGGTTACACTTAATAATTTATATGAATTTACGAGACGGCATTTCAAATATTCAATCAAATAGAACACCGCTGTATCGGTCTACGTACTTCCGAAGAACCATTATCCCACGATGTACGTTTATCAAGATTATCTTTTTTTTTGTATTCAGTTATCAGCCAGTCAATTAAATCAGTGAATTATTTTGATAAACAAATATTTCGGAAATTTATGGAAGCTTTTTCTTCTCAAAACGTCAAATGAAACAAAATGTAAACTGGGTAATAAATTAATTGGATCACAATAGAAATTCTTTGATTTCTGCAATTGTTAACATTAATAAATAGTTTCTGTACAATTCCTTTTGTTAGTTGCGAAAAGAGTGTATGAATATTTAGTTAAAGATAATACATGCAAGTATACCGGTTGTTGAATCAAACTGACACCATAGAAATGCAATAAGATGAAAAATCGAAATTTCTGAAATTACATGCTGAATAAGGAAGAACCTCTACAACGGGCATATTGCATCTGTTATCATTTTAAAACAACGCCTGGTATATACAGGTTGATTACGCGATAATTCCCACCCCCTTTATCTTCTTTATTTTTGAATTTAGAAAGAAGTCTCTATTATAAAACTTATAGAGACTGATTCAAAGCTTTTGCTGATGTTTACAGAAAAGCAAATAAACATCGCATAACGGAGAAATAAACTGAAATTTTATTGTTTTAAACAGAATACTCAGTATTTTTATACTTATTTGAAATCTTAAATAATAATCGCTTTCAATTTTCTTAAACAATTTTATTTTTTAAAACTTTGTTTAATTAAATCCTAACATTTCGACTATTCCCAACGGGGTCAGTATCGACCCCTTGGAGGTCGATGAAGACTTGAAAGAGGTCGATGAACCTTTAAGGGTTTTTCATGGGGTCGGAGTTGTTAAGTCTTGTTTAATGGAGGCCTAGCTGAATAGTTTATAAAAAAAAGTATATTATATATATTATAACAGTATAAAATAAATTTGAATCAGCTCAAATAAAAGAGAAAAAATGACGTTTAATTGATTATCAAAAACAAAACACTCCTAAAATATGATTAAATTTGAATCAGCTGGAATGAAAAAAAAAGACGTTCAATTGATTATCAAAATCAACACACTCCTAAAACACGAATAAAATTCAATAAAACAAAAACAAAAGACGATCTTCAAACAAGACAGGACGAAAATAAAAATTGCGTGAAACTCATTCGCGTCAAATCGATTATAAACTGACTTGAAGTAAATTCAAAGCCAAAAATTGTGATAAATCGGCGGAATTAAAATGTAAAATAAAATTATCTTAAATCGTGTAAAAAAAGGAACGAGAGACGATCAATTGGTAGGTAATTAAAAAAATCAAAAGTCGTGTCAAATAAAATCACACCCAAGAGAAAACAAAAAAAAACACGAGGATTAATTTAACAATACAAAGTAAAATGAATGAAATCGTAAAAGAAAAAACGAAGGTCCATCAATTGATTACAATAAAAATAAAATCAAATCAAATGAGGAATGTATAAAAATAAAGGATGTTGATAAAGTTAGGACCAAAATACAAATTATATAAGACCAACAATAAGTCAAATCTATTTTAAAAAAATGCATATTTTAGCACAATCTAAATAATAATCTGTAGATATTAACGAAACAGGCAACATTTAATAATTAAAAAAACAAGTCAAACCGAATAAAATAGAAAATAAAATGGCAATCAATCGATGGGATTAAAGTGTAAAATAAATTTACACTCGGTAAACGAAAACAAAAACAAACAGCGATCAATTAGTAATTAAAATTAAAACCAAGTCAAATAAAATCGAACAAATTATGATAAATAGTAGCTAAAAAATAAAAACAAAACGAATGAAATCTTTTAAAAGGAAAAACAAAACTCGATCAATTGATTATATTGAAATTTAAATGAAATAAAGTCGAATGAGGAATTAAAAAAAGATGGTCGTTGATGAAGATGAGAAAAAGAAAAGAAAAATTCTATAAAGTTAACATAAAATCAAATCGAATCAAGAGCATTGGCGAATTTTTAATTGAAAGTTTGAATAAAAGAGGATTAAACTGAAATCAAATCAAGAAAAGAAAAAAGACGATCGTCATATAATTAAAAAATAAAATAAAGGCAAATAGAATGATAAATTGTCCTAATGTTAAGTCTCCATAAAATATTATTAGTATATATACACTTGCTGGCAGCCCCTGCTTTATACGCACGTATCAGAACTTGCACTGTTAAATACAAATATTCGTTTTACCTAATTATTTAGAGGAATTTTTTTCAGAATTTAATTTGAGATCCAAATACATATATACAGATATACCGGGTGTCTGATTTCAGAAAACAAAATGTCAGTTTATATCTCTAAGAGCACTTATTTATATAATTTTAATACAAAAAAAAAGAACTTAGAAAAATTTTGTGCAAATCGTTTTTGATTGCAGTGAGAACCTCGAGCAGCCTCTGGACAGCTGTTTCAGCCCTGCTTGGGGCTTCTTCAGCAGAAACGTAGCTCGACATTCCCACTGCAGACCAAAAACGACTTGCCCAATTTATTCGCAAATGCGATGTAAGAATGATGAACATATAAAATAGCGACATCTTACTATCGCTTTTTGACCTAACATTGCAGTAGGATAGACAAATTGAAGCGGGATTTGCTCCTAATGAGTCCCCCATGCAAGGCGGCCATGCTTGCTGTCGAAGCATAATGAAAGATTTTAGAAAAATTTTGTGCAAATCGTTTTTGATTGCAGTGAGAACCTCGAGCAGCCTCTGGACAGCTGTTTCAGCCCTGCTTGGGGCTTCTTCAGCAGAAACGTAGCTCGACATTCCCACTGCAGACCAAAAACGACTTGCATTTGCGAATAAATTGGGCAAGTCGTTTTTGGTCTGCAGTGGGAATGTTGAGCTACGTTTCTGCTGAAGAAGCCCCAAGCAGGGCTGAAACAGCTGTCCAGAGGCTGCTCGAGGTTCTCACTGCAATCAAAAACGATTTGCACAAAATTTTTCTAAAATCTTTCATTATGCTTTGACAGCAAGCATGGCCGCCTTGCATGGGGGACTCATTAGGAGCAAATCCCGCTTCAATTTGTCTATCCTACTGCAATGTTAGGTCAAAAAGCGATAGTAAGATGTCGCTATTTTATATGTTTAAAAAAAAGAACATTTAAAAATAAAATACCTACTTAGTGTATCATTTTTAAATATTCATCTATCGAGTTAAGGTGTACGTTTATTCAAAGATTAAAACAAGCGTCATCTAGCCAGTGAACAATGAACAAACGAGCAACGCGTATCAAATGAAGCAATGGAATAATTATTCTAAATGAATTCAAATCTGGCTACCTGAAGATTGTGAATAAATACGGTAATTATAATATAATTTGCATCTTTTTTATTATGCTATTATATTTCTCATTTATAAACCATAAATAACCGTGTTTATCTTCGGCTTATTACCACAGATATCCCTTGGATCTGTGACAGTAAAAATTGCGGTGCACTTTCAAACAGAATATTTACTTATTGAAATTCACTGATGCATCTAAGTCCTGCATAGAAAAGGTCTTATGTGAATTACACGAAGAAAAAATTCTTTTGAGACAAATTTTGAATACCACTTACTTTAAACAGACCAAGCGTGGCTTTTAATCACAGTGATAAACAACGTGAACATTGATTGTATTGACGTTTGCTCTTCATTTTGCTGTGATTAGTAACTATGGGATGGTAAGGGGTTCTAGAGATCTAGCTATTTTGTATTTAATTTCGAATTTGCTGTTCTAACTTTCTTTTGCACCAAGTCATTTTCTAAACTTCAAGCAAAACGGAGTGTATGTGTGCTTAAAACGATAGACAAGGAAGATTAGTAAGGTAACGTAAGGTAAAATGCATCGTGTGTGGTAGCCTTTAGAGTTATGACAGCTATGAAAATTGTTTCATATTTGAATTATTATTCGTTAACTGATATTCAGATAATGTTATGAATATACAAGTTTGAAAGAAAAGTATTGCTTTCAAGAAAACTGCTAAAAAGCTTTAAATGGGACAACAAACGATTGTAAATGCAGCTGTATTTACAAGCAGGACAAAAGAAAATAACAAGCAATTTTTCTTTTAAATTGGTTTTCTTGGTTTTTGTATTCGACGCCTCGATAGGATACCTACCCAGCTCGCCAAATTTTTAAAATTTTAAGTTTTGTAACAATTCTTACGAAAAACTTAAACAATATTTGGGTTACATAAAACCTTCAGATAATAATAATAATAATAAATCTATTAACCTTAGCGTTATTAATACATTACAACTGACAAGTCAAAGTTAAAAGTAAAAAAAAAATATGAACAAGAATATACAAAACATTCTGATGTGTTATGAAATACAATCCCTATTTAATAAAGATATGATTTTTTGAAAACCCGTAAAAACTAATAAAAAAGTAAGAAAGTGTCAACCAACATACTCGTATACAGGGAGATTCAGGCAACACATTCATTGAAAGTGTACGGACTTCCTCTTTGAATTTCTATTTCATATTTTGCAGTTATAAGGCAGTGATAATGATCTATTAAAATATAATATTTCCAACTTTCGGGCACTTCCGCTTGTACCGGAAGTTGCTGTCAACTTTCTTATTTTAAATGGAATACCCCATTTTTTATTACATTTCTGAAATCTTCATGAAATTCTAAAAATATATTATGTAACATATGATACAAGAAAAATTAGCCGTTTTAGAGATATTTCCATTTTTTAAAAAAAAGTTCAAAGTTGCAGTACCATGTTTATGATGCTGCCATCTTTGTGTAACAAAAGCCATAATTTCAATTTTTCGCCTGTAGTAGGCTATACTCATAAGCTTTCACGTCGTGCCTTATTTTACACAAAATTGTTTACGGGCTGGTTGAAAAGTAACTTATATTCGAACTGATTTCAACTGTCTAAAAGTCATGTTTTTTTAAATAGAACACTCAGTATTTTTTTTATACCATAAGTATCAGAATTATATGTTCGTTCGAACTGTATTAGCATTCCCTATACCCATCTCTTACCTTTCTCTTTCAATTCATGATTTTCTCTTTGACACATCAATTTTTTCACTTTTCAGTATTATTCCTGAATAGTGTGCTATGAAAATTTAACAAACTGAGATTTTTTAAATTAATTTCTGACTGTAATTTCAATTTCATTTTAAAATCCGACAAATAATATTTAAATACACATCTATCATCTGAACTTTTTGTTTACATATGCCGCATGTATTAGAATTCTTGGTATGACTATTTACACATTTACAAGGAGAAATTTATACTTACAATACAAAATTTTATGAAAACTAATAAATATATTAGAAATATTAAAAATAATACAGAAATTATTGGTTATAATATTGGCTCTAAGTTGTCCTCGGCTATTATGTATTAGTAATAACTTTCTACTGTATCTAAGTAATAACGCATTTTCCTCGATATAACAACTTTTCTTATTAACTTCTTGAATTGTCGATTTTTTTTAATCATCAAATACATTTAATATGTCTGTGTTTGATTATTAATTTTGTGGTTCTTCGTAGCGATTAAATTGTTTTTTTATTCCTACTAGACGGATGATTTCAAAAATTATAATTTCTCTGGTTTTCATAACCCACTATTTAAAAATAATACCGAAATCTGGGAAAAAATTACGTGCTAAAAATTAATCATCGATAACGAGTGAACTATAAGAGATAGGTATAGGGGATGCTAATATAGGACGAGAGAACATTTAATCCTGAGTCACATGGTATAAAAATATTCTAGGCGTTCCATTTAAAAAACATGACTTTTCGACAGTTGAAATTAGTTCGAATAGAAGTTACTTTTCAGCCAGTCTGTAAGTAATCAAGTGCAAAACTAGACATGATCTGAAAGAACGTTACTGTAGCCTACTACAGGCCAAAAATGGGCATCGTGGTTTTTGATGCACAAAGATGGCAGTATCATAACCAAGATTCTACAAGTCTGAATTATTTTTAAAAAATGAAAATATCTCGGAAAAGGTTAAATTTTCTTGTATCACAAGTTGCACAAAAGATTTTTAGAATTTCATAAAGATTTCAAAAAAGCATTAAAAAATGGGGTATTTCATTTAAAATAAGAAAGTTGACAGCAACTTCCGGTATAAGCGGAAGTGTCCGAAATTTGAAAATATTATATTTTGATAGATCCATATCGTTAACTTATAACTGCAAAATATGAAACAGAAATTCAAAGGAGAAGTCCGTAAACTTTTAATGAAAGGGTTGCCTGAATCTCCCTGTATATGTACGTATGTCCAAGATGCAGAGGTGATTTGAGTGAAATGAAATGAATTCTAAAAAAACACTATTATGAAAACAAGTTCCTGTTTAATAATGATAGAATTGAAATGAATATGTAAATCCCCTTTTCCATCGAGCATCAAGTACACGATTAGTTTTAATTATACGCTGTCTATTGTTGTTGCCAAGCTATTGAGCGTTAAAATTAAATTAAAAAAACTGTATTCATACATAATGTTTTGAATTCTTTGCATATCTGCCGTTATTCTTCTAATTTGCCGATTCTTACCAAAGAAAGATCCAAAATCACATCAACATAGAAGCGTCCAAACTTCTAGGACTGAGTTGCTCACTATGTTTAACGTTAACTAGTTCTATTCTTTTTTTTGTTTGTTCAGACAGTGATTAAGATGTAAAACGTAGTTTAACTACGAAAGAAAACTGTAGTTTGATACTTAACTAGCAGTTAATAAATTGCTGGTTTAATTTAACACTGAGCAACTCAGCCGAAATGTGTGAAATGTTACTAGAAGCTTTAAATGGAGAAAACCTTTCGAAATGCCTAAATGTTAACGTTTGCTTTAAACTTGACTTCTATAAAATACTTTGTGTTAATTACAACAATAAAATATTTACTTACTTACTAATATTTCACTATCGTTCGATAGACTGAAGTATTATAAAATTTAAAAACTAGTTTTTATTAATGGTTTCTGAGAAACTGTTATTTAAAATTAAAATTACGAATTATCTGAAATGACTTTTTATTTTAATTGAAGCACTATTTTGTCCGATGAAAATTATTATAAAAACGTGAAAATTATAATTTTCTTGAAAAAGCTGTCAAACACAGCGAAACGTCGACTTCTTACTCAATTTTTCTAAGTGTTCGAACAAAAATAATTTTATCTTTTATTTTAGGGCACAATAACTTTATCATAATAAATTTTCGAAGATTTCACTTCAATGCATTTTGCAATTCTGGTGAGAACGTTCTCTTATTTGGGCAATACCAGCAGCTATAACCATTAATAAAAGACTAGGTGTATACAGGGTTCGGCAAAGTTCTGAATTTGGTCATTTATGAAGTTATTTAAGAAGATACTAAAAGTTAATCTGCGGCATATGATTACCAGGGTAAATGTCCACAATTGAAAATTATTTTCAATGATACAGGGTGTTTCGTAAAGTTTTTAAGTGGAACAGCCTGTATATAATACTTTCTGAAATGTCCTGATCGTGCCCTTTCTAAAAATGTAAAGTTTTAATATTTTATATTGAGTGGTTAACAAGTTATGACCACTTTTGTCTAAAAATTAGCATAACTTTAACGTCCTCTCTAACATTAGAAGTCATTTGCAAATAAACTTCGTGACTGCGAATGTATTTAGAAATAAGTTAATGTTATTTTATAGTAGAAACATTTATCTCATTTGCCATCATTTAAACCGAGTGAATCGAAACTTAAATGATTGAAAAACCTCGATTTTTTTTTAAATAAGACACTTGTATATCTTACCATAGTCGAATTCTACATTACTTGTCCTCTCTAAAAATGTAAGGTGTTAACACATTACATGGAGTGGTCGAAAAGATATATTCAGTTTAGTGTGAAAATTCTATTAAATCAATTTCTTTTGTAATTTCCTGGTACATTTTTATTATTACTTGCTTGTAAATTACCATTTATGTTATTCAGCATACATTTTAATTTTTTCGTGTGACATTAAAATATAACTTTGGTCCGCAGTAACTTTATGGAACACCCTGTACTATTGAAAATAATTTTCAATTATGGGCATTTACCCTGGTAATTATGTGCCGCAGATTTATTTTTAGTGTCTTCTTAAATAACTTCATAAATGACCAAATTCAGAATTTTGCCAAACCCTGTATATGACTCATTCTAAACCCTCATAGAATTTTGACATTCCCTCTCAGGACAACCTGTATAAAATGATTGATCAAAGCATCCGATTTAAGATACAATTATGTAAAGTAAACTTTCTAGTTCGAAGATAATCTTATTATTTCACACCAAAGATGTGCAGAAATTGAAAGCTGTTCATGTTAAATGCCACATTTCAAAATTAAATATTAAGCTTTAAGAAATCCATCAAAACTTTATCTATTAAATAAATAAATCAAAGAAAGTAGTGCTTGCTGTAAAATTATTGAAGTGTATTTATTGAACTTCTTCATCTCTGAACTATGGGTTGTAAAAGAATGAATGGGCTATGGCATAGAAACAGGATATAAATAAAAGTTTCTAAGTGAAAGATGAAAGACTTTTCTAACGAGGTCTTCTTTCAATATTCCTATTCAAAAGATGTTGTCAGCACGACTTCTTTTTGTGTTCATATCAAATTGTACTGATTGGGTGTGATCACGACTCATTAAGTTATCAAGTAAATGAAAGAACAATAGACTAGATCCACAGCTTCAACCATCAGGATCTGAATGAAAGAATCAATAGAAGTTTCTTTTGATCAACAAAAGTCATTGTAGCAGAAAAAAGACCAGATGAAAAAATAAAATCGACAGAAATTGGGAATGGCTGAGAAGAATCGAACTACTTGGTAATGTTAGAAATAAAGAATTAGTGAAGAAAAAGGAGGGCATGGTTAAATGGTATTATCTTTGTATTTGGAGAGATTGTAAAAGCAAAATGGGATCATATGGAGCAGCAATGCTCTTGAGCTCTTCGAAAGCGCTACCCCCGCTATGTGTTGTTGTAGGGAAACGAGAATTCATTCAGAGAGAGGCGCGCGGCAAATAAATACTTAATAAATGCGACCGTCGCAGTTGTAATATGTAGCATGTTGGGAGTAAGCTTCTCCGCTAGTAGGCATCCCTGATATGGAGAATATTATGCATTTCTTCATAGGAAAGCTTCTCAACTTGAGCAATAACATTTCAAGCCAAACCAAAGTACTAAGGTATGGTGTACACGCATAACACAATGTAAGAAGAACTTAATATTATAACTAGCAGGGAGTTATTAAAATATTCAATCATCAACTAAATTGATGTACATAAATTAGTTTCTCACATTAACTATTAAAATGCGTAGAGGTAGATACTTACATTTTTCTTTAACGATAGGTTTACATATTCATACATTACAATGTAGTTGTAAACATTCCGTTCGCGATGATAAAAACTTTGCCTAATAATATAAGTGTACGTGAAAATAATAGTAATCTGATGCTGAGCATATTCCCAAATGTCGTTACGTGCGCGTACAAGTTACAGGAGTGATAAAATCACATAAAAGGCAATTATGCATGAAAATCACGTTTCACAGCGCTATTAATATTTTTAGCATATGATACGCTAGTGGGTAATAAATTCATAATTATTTTCGGCAGTAAATGATTTTTCAAGAAATTGTTCCTATAAATTTGGTATTCCTGAAACCTTGCATTTCATACTAGGTATAACAATCAATTTTGACCAGATGCGCGAAAGAATACATCCAATTAATATTCCTATCGAAAATATAAAGAAAACCGATGAATAAAAGAAAATGACGGAAGTTAAAACACTATTGAAATTCCGGATAACACCCTAGCGTAAAACAAAAGCCTAGCTGACGACATTCAGTGATATTTCTGGTACTTACGAATGTGAATTTAAAATGTATCAGAGTGTCAGGCTAGGAATTCGATTCCAATACTCGATACATATATTTTTACTTAAGGGTGGAACAGGGGTAGGGTTCTCTCACAATATATCGGAATTTATGTATTTCAGAATACCTCGCGGCACACTCGATCACATTTTGATTGCAAGTAAAGTAAAATAGTAGCAAAAAATATATAAATTTCTCGAAATGGATTTCCGTCCTCATTGTTTTGTTGCTCTGTACAGCAAATGTAGATTGAAAATGCTGCAATTCCTAAAAGGCACTGTTGCATTTTTATACGTGTTCAAGTAAATAAAAGTGCAATACAAAATTTTATTTCACAGATTCATGATTTTAATAGCGTGTATAACAAATTTCAGAACAAAAAGGATTTTTTAGCAAGTTCATGTAGCCATCTGAACGCCGCTTATGATTGTTTTCGTTTGAATTGCTCAAATATCGCACTATCACTATGTGTCAAGTTAAAAGCAATACATTTTATGGGTATTTAAAAAAAAAAATGTAATTTAAATCGCCAAATAATACATGATGGGCGTCAGTAACTGAATTTGCTTTTTTCTTTTAAGATTGTTTGAAAGTCACCCTATGCGTGGTCATATTAAGTTATGATCATGAATGGTTCAAGCAAATAAACAAAGTTACAAACATACACACGGTGATGATAAATGATAATTTAAGATCAACTGTAATTTCAACTTTTATTGTTCGTCCTTCGATTGAAATACGTCAGAAAATTCAATTTCGGAATGATTGCAAAGTACCTTAAATATTGAAATAAGTAGCGTACATAACGAACGTAACAAGAAAGGAATACACTTCTTCCCTAACAAGACAAAAAATAAAAAAAAATGCACCGCAATCTGATTACAGAAAATCTAAATCACAAATGACACAAAGGGAATAAACTTTCTTATAAAAACTACATTCCATTGTATAAAATCCAGTTAACTCATTTCGGAACGGCGAGTCTCCTTTGCGAATTAAACAGTCGTTTGCCGCGCGAGCGGCAAATTCGAGGTGGGTGGATTTTCTGTTGGAAAAGTGCGAAAGGCGTACTCCGTTTAGGCAAAATTGTAGCAGGTGGTAAAATTCTTTTTCTTTGATGTATTTTAGGGAGCCGTAATGACGTTTCTGGAGTAATCCATGCATGCACAAGCCTCAACTACCCTTCTCCGCACACACATTCGGATTCCTTTATTTCCGGAATTGAGAGATTTGACGAGAAACGCCTCCTATTCAATTATTTTCATGATGATGTATTATTCTTTATACGTCAAATGAAAATGATTTATTCTGTGCATTTCTAAAACGAAGTTATTTTCATGCATTGTTAATTTCTTTAATTAATACATAGTTTCGTCACGATCAATAGAATATATAAATTCATTATCCAGTAATGAGTTCGTAACATTTTTTAAGAGAATTAATTCCGTCAACTAAAAAGTTTCGCAATAGAACCCCAGGCATTTTTCTCGTGTTTCGGCAAAAAAACAAGAAAATTGGTACCTAAATTAAAACTAAAAGTTACAAAAAAGACAATAGTTGGTTTGACTCCAATTTTAATTATTAATAAAAATGTCTGCTTTTAACTGTTTTATTGGCAGTATTGTTTTAATGAAAATCAAATGCTTTATTTTCGTTTCAGTTTTCTTAAAGGAAAAGGAAGAAAGTGGTGTTAAGAAATTTAGATTTTATGTTTTTTTTTTATTTTTGTTGTATTGTTAACCGGAAAGTTAGTTAGTACTTCAGAAATGACTATTGATAAATTTACTATAAACTTTTCTGGCATTCATAATAAGTAGATATAAATATAAATAATATAATATAAAGACAACAAAAAACAATGAAGATGATACGAAAATTCTGATAACTGGGGTCAACAGATGAACATGAACAAAACTGTCTTATTTTTTTAGTAGGAAAAGTATAATATACAAGGTTTCTACAGAAATTTTTGCACTTCGATTGTAGTGGCAGATTTTCACTAAACCGTCTGAGAACTGCTGGCATAGCTAAAAGTGGAACGTGGGCGCCTCTTCAATTACGATCCGCAGCCGAAGAAGGCCAGGATCAGTGCCTTATTGGAATTCGAGGAGGAAAGATAACGTAACTCAGCGCCCCTGCCATCAGCTGGTCCGTCAAAGCATTTACAATTTAAATTAACTTCACTGTAAGTAATTACAAGTTTAAGTATTAAATTAAAATCTAGTGCAATTCAAGAAGCTGAGGTTCGGAATTGCCGAACAAATTTAAAGCGAGATACAAACAAATTTTAATTTCTCATTCCATATTATTTTTAAGACTTATAAAAGATTTACATTTACTTTGTTTCCAAGGACCGTAAGTAGTAATACTTCCATTGTTAGCAGCGTGATTACAGAAAAAGTTTATTTACGTAAAAGGGTGAAAGAAGAACATTTTTAACGCGCTTGCTTAATTGGTGCATAAATTTTGGGATTTATTCGTCGATAGTTGATATCGTAAAACAATTACTTCGCTCAGTGGGTTAAAATTTTAAATAAAATAATTAATAAACGATATCAGTGATTGTTATTACGAAACACTGCGTTGAACATCGAGTGCGGTATCGGTGGCCGTGTTCACACCGAGAGGAAGGCGAAGTTGACCTTCCTATCTTACTCGCACATTTCAACAGTTCCAAACAAGTGGTCTATCCGAAACTATTGGGCTATGATACCGTAGCCACCAAAAATACCCGCAGAAGGTAGCGTTTCGCGTACTTATACTGAGGTTTTTTTATTTGCACACAGTAAAAGAACACCCTGCATAGTTTGTTAAGCTGAAACTAAAATAAATTTAAATACAACTTTTCTCTGACACGAAAGAAACTACCAAACAACTTCAAATAAAATGCAAACAATTTTTTTAACAATAATTATATATACTAATTTATTTTTTTTTCCGTAAACGAAATGTAACCATCTTCTTTTGAAAATTCTGTTGCGTGATGAAGTTCAAAAGTACAATAATTTAAATTAACCTCCGCCCACTATAACTTTTGTATCCGTAGATACGTATTTCGGCAGCTAAGCTGCCATATTCAGTACGCTACCAACTTAAAAGCACTAAAAGGTCTATTACGATTTTATTAGGATGATCAGGTTGTTTTCAGATCTTTTTAGTGCTTTTAAGCTGGTAGCGTACTGAGGATGGCAGCTTAGCTGCCGAAATACGTATCTACGGATATTAAAACTATTGTGAGCGGAGGTTAATTTCAATTATCTCTTAAACCACAGTGTTCTTTACTATTTTAGTCCAAAAGTACACTTTGATTTTAAATTTTATATGACAATAAATTTGAATGTGGAATACGAAGTAGATAAAAAAAGAATTTTTCTAATTTTGAATAACTTTTCCTTTTAGAACACGGGAAACTATTATAACCTTATTTAAAAATGGAAGGAAATTTTTCTGTTTTTGCAATTCACAAAAAATAACTCCCGTTACTTTTCTCTTACGACTACATTTATTGACCCTTAAAACAAACCATCAATAATAATCTAACATGCTTGCATTCCACACAGTAGTTTTCTACCGGAGCACTTTCAAAAAAAGAACCCTCATTTTGAAAAATAAAAAGCAAGAAAAAGCTTTTGGAAAAATTTGAATTGAATGTTATGAGCTACGACTCGAAGAATTTCAATGATTTCAATCTTCAATTCTTTCGAAGTGGCCATGCTTTTTTCAAAAAAATAAACCACACCTTACATAGTAAAAACTCACGTTGTGGTGCGTAACTGTTTCCCGAATTTTCTTAAAATTTTTATTATCCACACAGGTCCGTACTGGTTTTAAATGTCTACACAGATTACTACACAGATGCAAACTGTTAATTAAATGATTTCACGGTATTTTCAATTCTTTTTCTTGCAATCTTCTTACAGTCTTTTCATTTACAAAACCCTTGCCGACTAAACTCTTCAAAGTTTACCCCAATCATTACTTTTTGTGTTTTTTTTTTATTTTATTAAAACAGCTACTATACTCTATTTTTTATTGATAAGTGGAACTTTACAGACTGTTATAACATGTTACACAACTAGCTGACGACAAAAAATTTCAAAGTGGACCCCAATCGTTATTAACTAGTTGTTGCTTTAATAAAATAAAGAAAACAACACAAATAACTGACTAATAGGAGAGCATTCGCAAATGAATGTGCATTTACAACTTCGAGTTTTCCGTCAATTCAAAAAGAAATAGACTAGTTAGCAACGATTGTGGTCAACTTTGAATTTTTTTTTCGTCTGTTAGTTACGTAACACATTATAGCAATCTGTAAAATCCGTCTATCAATAAAAACAAGTTACAGTTACAAGAAAAATAGGCTATAGTATTCTTATTGATGTCATTGATTATTATTATTATAGGTGACAAAGGTCTGATCATTATAGCTAAGCTCATCGAAAACTGCGACAGACACCACACCACTACCAAACACCAGTTTCACAGAAGTCTGTATGAATACCAATGCTATTCCAGACGTTAACTGGGCATTTGAATCCACACTTTTATTTACCCAACTTATAATGAATGTCGGGTCCATTAGCAAGAGATTGAAATAAATCAGTTTTGTACTTAGTTTGAAATTAACCCTTATGGCAAAATTTTCCTCATATTTTCTTTTCTACTACTCAAAATTTCAATCTTTACTTTTACTTCATATTTGAAGTCTTTTCACATTTATTCAACAGGGCATATTAAAATATTCTAATTTAATAGAAGACAAGAGCTAATTCCTAATCAGTTTCCTAAGTGGTAGCAGGTGAGGATCTGGGGCAGAGGGGAGAATAAGTGGCAGTAAATTCTTTTAATGACATTAAATCTCTCTCCCTTCAGCTACTGCAACAATTAAAAACCTTCTTTCATTATGAGATGTTTGTGATAAATACATAAATTTCTTTTTCCCGGAAAAAATATCAACAAACGCACGTCATGTACATTGTTTTCAACAAAAACGGTATCAGAATTTAATGATATATTCTGACTTAGATAATTATTTTTTAACTTAATTTCTTGGAAATCCCAATAAAAATGTACGACTCTTGAACAACTCAAATCTCCCGTCGTCAAGGGATTCTCCGCCTTAATCACATCCTGCATGCATTCAGTGAAATTGGAATCTTAAACAAACAGAATTCGACATCTCACGAGAGGGGAGGTTTGATTGAAGCACTGCGTGTTTGTGTTTTTTCGATTATCGGAAATCTATAATATATATTTTTTATGATAAACAAATCTTTTATGTACAGAGCTAATTTCTCGTATGTAGATATTTATTACAGAGCGGAAGGGCTCTTCGAGCGATAGTTTTAAAAGTCGAAGGGAAATTAAGCTCGATCATGGTATGCAAGAATAAGGACTCGATGGGGGTGAGGAGGGTCCTGTACGATGTCGGGGTAGTTTGTCACGGGATGTGTTTTACGAGCTGTCCCAGAGGTGCGCTAACCTTCGGTTACGTACCTTCCCTTTTAGTCACCGTCCTCATACTATCCACTGCACATACACGGTTGCTATTACCTAAGAGTACATTGTTGAAGCACGCACTTGTTTATACATATATAATAACCAAGACTATGAATAATGAAAAGATTATGTACAGGTATACTCGGTTTCTTAGTAAATGGAAGCGACTTATTGATTAAAGCTGTAAAAGCTTCAGCTGTCTACATGGATTCAAGGAAACACTTTAAAATAATATTTGTTGATTTACTATTAACTACATGAAAGTTATATATTATTATTGTATCTGCTTTCGGGTAAATAAATTTAAAAAAAACATGCTCGCAGCACAAGTCTATTTAACAGAAAATTTGAAAGCAAAAGCAAGCACTGACATTTCACTGGATTCGGTTTCTGCTATTCGAGATTCCACTAAGGGTTTGTACCTTTTTTGATAATTATATTGTAGAAAACATATTAATCTATTAATCGCGCAAATTAAATACTTAATATTTTCTTTAATCTGTGGTGTTTGCCCAACGGGGACCTAAGTTATAGACTTGTCAGGAAGGGGAAGTGTCGAATTATATCCCCAACACTGAAGGGTACCTGAAGTGAGTAACGACCACCCCCGAGAAATATCTCGAGCGGGGTGCGAACCACTTGGACCGTTCAGGGTTTTTTATAATAATAATTTTTTTTTTGAAAAATTTTGTTGCAAATCGTTTTTGATTGCAGTGAAAACCTCGAGTAGCCTCTGTACAGCTGTTTCAGCCCTGCTTAAGGCTTACATTGCAATTGCGAATAAATTGGGCAAGTAGTT
Source organism: Prosopocoilus inquinatus (assembly GCA_036172665.1). Lineage (NCBI taxonomy): Eukaryota > Metazoa > Arthropoda > Insecta > Coleoptera > Lucanidae > Prosopocoilus > Prosopocoilus inquinatus. The sequence continues at coordinate 25,168,570 of CM069876.1, read as the reverse complement.
TTTGTTTGCAGTGGGAATGTCGAGCTACGTCTCTGCTGACGAAGTCCCAAGCAGCTGTACAGAGGCTGCTCAAGGTTTTCACTGCAATCAAAAACGATTTGCAACACAATTTTTCAAAAACTTTCATTATGCTTTGACAGCAAGCATGGCCGCCTTGCATGGGGGACTTATTAGGAGCAAATCCGCTTCAATTTGTCTATCCTACTGCAATGTCAGGTCAAGAAGCGATTGTAAGATGTCGCTGTTTTGTCTGTTCAATAATAATAATAATACTTTAGCTCGGGTTTATAATCAAAGTTAATTTTAACGAAGTTAAAGTTAACTTGTTATTGTAAGATCGACCCTAGAGAAAGAAACAAATGCCAAGAAACAAAAAAAAATCGTTCAGATTGAGAATTAAAAAGTAAGGCCAAGTATGATGTGAGCACAATACTCAAAACATTTAAAATTTTTATTTTCGATTTTAAATTTAAATTTTAACACCTGAACGGTTCAGCGGTTAGAAAATTGGTCTTGTGAACGCAAAGTCGTGAGTTCGAATCACATTCGAGATAATTTTCGGTGCTGGTTGGTAGTGGTATTCACTTCCGGTAGCCTTCAAAGTCGAGAAAAGTAAATTCAGCACTGTTTTCCCTTCAATGGCGAGGATGTTTGAAAGAAACAAAGCCATGTAACACTTTACACACAGAAAATACACTTATGGTCCTTAGGTTTCGAGAAGACTTAAGACACCGTTGGATTTCACCACATATCAAAGAGTAAATAAAATACATATTCAACTTATTCTTTCCCTATTTTTGTATATTCTTTCCTTAAATTCCTATTTTTTATTTATTGTAGATTGAACTGAAGAAGCGACCAATAATGCTGAGAAACGTAAATAGGCTGTGTACAACAAAACTTCTAATAAACTACTTATATTTGTTGTTTGTTTACATTATTTTTGTTTCTTTAAATGTTAATTAAACAATTGCTTCTATTTATTTAAAATGCCTGAACGGTCCAGTGGTAAGGAACCGGCCTTGCAATCGTAAGGTCGTGGGTTCGCACCCCGCTCGAGATATTTCTCTGAAGTGGTTTACTCACTCCAGGCACCCTTTAGTGTTGGGGATACAATTCGACACTGCTTCCCCTTCAACGGCGAGGAGGTTTGGAAGTAACAAAGCTAAGGAACACTTTACACACACAAAAATACAGTCCCGCTCCTAAAGTCTATGACTTAAGACCCCGTTGAGCAAACACCGCAGATAAAAAAAAATACGTTTACTACGTTCATAATAATAATAACTAAAACTAAAACACTTTGAAAATTGCAGTCAGTAATGAAGTTATTTAAAAAGACAATTATTCGCTGTTAGATGTGTACTGCAATTATAAGTATATACCAACAATTTCTGTAATAAATTTCTTAGAGTAATGTTTTAATTACCATTAACAATAATTAAAAGGAACTGAATATTTTAATCTACAACTTGATATTGACTTGAAATACCACGTTTCTGAAACGCAGACAAGGAAAGCTTAAAAGCTCCCCACAATCAGGCTATTAAGACTATTATGACTATTACCTGCATGAAGCGAATTAAAATATGATAAAATTTTTATAATTAGATCATACTAATTGTAAGGCTCGAACAACACCACAATAATTAATAAGGCTTTTATGTATCATTACAGCTAGATGCACTTTACGTAGACCAATAAATAAATTAGTTGCAGGTACCATTCAATTAAAGCAAGTAAAGTATGGCACATAAGAAATTCTACGTACGTCCGTAGTGTTATTTTATCGACATTTCTACGTAATATAACCAATTATCGTCACGAACCTCTCTTTACTTATATCCACTACAAATATCAGTCCTCATTATCTTAGAGGCGCAAGAGCCCGCCTGACAATCTCCAACGAAAATAGAGGTTGATACGTGACAAAGAACGTCGTGATATGATTAAGTTTGTGTTTGGTTGTTATGTTAAGCCCGTTTGGCGTAAGCTAAATTAATAAGGCAAATAATAAAAACGTAACACGTACTTGAATAGGTGCTCGGCTCTTAAATGCGAACAATACCTGTTTCGTAGCAGGATTTATATCACTAATAAAATAAACAGACTTTATGTGATATATCATATTTCTAATTACATTTCTCGGTTGATGTATATTACCACCGTTGCAAACAATTTTATAAAATATTTGAAATATATTCAGCAAAACAAACATTACAATATATTAAAAATAACTGAATAACTTAATCGTTTCAAAAACAATATGAGGTTATTTTGTAGTGTTATTTTATGCTCGAACTGGGTTATATGTAATCTGACCTACTTCTTTTATTGAGATGAAACCACTGACTAATAATTTGTTTTTACGTACCCATAAGATGTTATCCTAGTGCAGTTAAGATAACATAACTGAAGCAAGTTATATTAACACTCCTGAAATACCTTATGGTATTTCACGAGTGTTAAGAAAATACCATGAGGTATTTCAGGAGTGTTAAGATAAGATATCATTAACGATCGGTCACGCACCAACAGACCAATCCCCGCCCGCCGTTCTACATCGCTGCCCCCACCGACCACTACAAATACCACGGCAACAGACTAAACTCAGTCTCAACGACTTACAAGAAGCAGCATCAAGACCACCAACAGCAGCAGCAGCAGCCCTGAGGAAGTTCTTCTGCAATGAAGAACGAAATGTCGGCACTAGAAGAAATCCGAGGAGAGACGCGGTTCCAACCGGAAGCCAGGAATTCAGCAATGTTAAAGTAAATGAAACAAAGCACATTCCTAAAAATAATATTTAAACTAAGACTTACATTCCTTTTTTCTGTTCTATAATAGTCAAGACAACAAAGAAGGAAACAAGTAGAAATAAGGACTACAATATTATATCACAGCTCTGATGAGCGACTGTCGCTTCTTAAGTTAGTTGAAACTGAAGGTTTGGCGAAGTTGTCTTGTTGAAGTTGTTGTTGTTGAGATGGTCGAGAGCGTTATTGAACTTCTTGCCTCTTAAGGCAGATATAGCAAAACTTCTTATTGAAGGTTTTGCAAAATTAGGATTTTTAGTGATGCCATATGGTGAAACTTCGTCATGGATCAGACACTGCGATCTGGAGAATTTTGCATTTTTGATCAAAAAGCTAGCTTGATTTTGATTTGCAGTAAATTGCTACAATATTCAGCGTTGAATTTTCTGTATTATTCTGTAAGGAAATCAGAGAAAATTACTCCTAATAAGTCCCAGAATATCGTCGCGAGAACAATGTGCTTTCCAACAGGAATGTGCTGGACTCAGGTCTTACGACAAATGACTACGTACTAAACCTCTTCAAGACGTTGGAGTAAAGAAAGGCGGTTTAGAACTTGGTGGGTTTTTCTGTTTGGGAACCTACCAAGCTCTCTGTTCGACTACGGGTTATCATGGACTATGATTAAACACTTCAAGGACTTATTTTTTTACCGGTGGCCCAACAGGGTCCTAAGTCATAGACTTATCGAGACCTCAGGAGCGGAAGTGTATGTTGGTGTGTGTAAAGTGTTCCATGACTTTGTTAGTTCCAAACCTCCTCGCCGTTGAGGAGAAGCAGTGTCGAATTGTATCCCAACACTGAAGAGCACCTTAAAAGCTTACATATATGCAATATTTCTTGCCGTTTTTCATTGATTTTTACGAATTAAACGGTCAACACGTTGAATATTGGTTTCTTTCACAACAATGGAGATGAGCGAAATAATTTTCCCAAACTGTGCAGAAAATGTCAAAGGGTGGTTCTCTATAAAGTTTTTATAATTATTCATTGTGCAACAGAACTTGAAACGTCCTGTTTCCCATTCAAGTGTCACTAAACAAGCAAACCACTGGTTCTGGTTACCTGATTGCAACAACTGATTTGCTAAAAACTACACATACTTCCTTCCATTGGTGTTCCGGTATACTGAAGTGTCATTGCTAGTTTACCGCGGTTGTTAAGGTTACGTATCAATTAATTGCTCTTACTTAATTATTACTGTAATTGAAATGACTTGGTGCCTACAGAATAACTGCATGAATATGTCAAAAAAGATGACATTTTAACAAGAAAAAGTTTGTAACTTTGGAGCAACTGAAATTTAAGAGAAGTAATTATTCCGGTTCGAAGTTGAACATCCCTCACAGTAACGAGACATTTAATAAAAACCTCATTAAAACAGGCCAAGGGAAAAAGGACGTACATCTTTTCTTAATTATACAAAGCAACTGAAATGTCAGATATGTTTTTGTACCATGAATGTAGGGGTATCAATGACCTCAATTTTCAGAGCTATTATTTTCAAATTTTTGATCACTTTATATATGAAATGTTTAACTAAAATGTCCATAACGTTAGAATAAGTAAAACACAAGCCGAGAGAAACGGTTAGTAAAAACGCACCCAGTTTAGGTTCGATGTGACTGCTGTGGCTATTTTTTTCCTTCATGACCTGCTTTGATGAGGTTTTTCTTGAATGTCAGGTTAGTTACACGCAGCTAAAATTTTTCTTACAAAAATAACTATTTCCACATTTTATACCAAGAATGTGTGAATCAGTGTAGTTTAAACGATTTGGAAAATAATCTGAATATCCTCAAATTTGCTGCAGCAGTCGTTGTCTTAACCATCCTTATTCCAGTGTATTTTCTATTCAGTATTGCTAACCATTACGAAACTGCTGCGTAACAAAAAGACCAGTGCACAACCTGTATATTTTTTGGATTTCTGAAAGTTAAAATTTGTAAAATGATCAGTACCAGTTAAGAGTGTTAGCCAAGTTTTGTTATTTTAATTTTGAAGATTTTCTGTGCTACCTATTGAAAGATTTATTATATTTATTATTTATAGGATCGATTGAAAATATAAAATGATATGGCATTGGTAAACATTTTGACACGTTCGAATCTCTAAGTGCATAACAAAAAACACAATCGCCTCCGACACAGTTATACTAACTAGGCATTATAAAATATTCACAGGGCAAATACTGATTTATTATTGAATAATTGTTAATGATTGGTAGACGGTTTTGATGACCCACACGAAAGTAAAATTGACAATAATTGAGTTTGCACAGCCGTAGATTATTAATGCAACAGTCGTTGTTCACAGCAAAGGTAAAACACTAACCAGAAAAATATTACATGCTTCTTCTGTCTTTCATGCGATATTAGCTCAATTATGGGTATCGTGGTTCATCTTTTATTGATTTTAATGTGGCAAACGACTTTGAATATTGCTTGCAAATGATGTAAAAAAAATACTTTAATTCTTCTTTCTTATTGAGACGAGAAAATGGTACTAAATTGATTTAAAAAAAGGGTTTTAAACGTCTGATTCCCGATCTGATTGCAAAGTTATATACAGAATGCGCTACCAACAACCGCTCACGTAGTAGCGTAACGGCATAAATTTTACGAGTAAATAAACACAATGAACTAACGATATGTTTTGTCTAGTAACTTTTCGAAGCGACGTGTCCACAGCTGATGAGACATGATTTTAAAAGAGTGCTCCAGTGATGATAATTTATTCGTGATAATTTCTATAAGTTTGTATACAGGAAGATTCAGGCAACCCATTCATTAATAGTTTACGGACTTCTCCTTTGAATTTCTGTTTCATATTTTGCAGTTATAAGTTAACCGTAAGGATCTATCGAAATATAATATTTTCAATTTTCGGACACTTCTGCTTATACCGGAAGTTGCTGTCATTAATTTTCTTATTTTAAATGGAATACCCCATTGTTTAATGCATTTTTGAAATCTTCATCAAATTCTAAAAATATTTTGTGCAACATGTGATACAAGAAAAAATAACCGTTTCCGAGGTATTTCCATTTTTTAAAAAAAAGCTCAGATTTGCAGAACCTTGTTTATGATACTGCCATCTTTGTACAACAAAAACCATGATGCCAGTTTTTGGTCTGAGGTAGGATAGAGTTGAATTCTTTCAGATCATGTTCAGATTTGCACTTGATTGTTTACAGGCTGGTTGAAAAGTAACCAACCAACCAAAGTAAACCAGCCCGTAAACAATTTTGCGTAAAATTAGGTACGACCTGAAAGCCTATGAGTATAGCCTACTACAGGCCAAAAATTGAAATTATGGCTTTTGTTACACGAAGATGACAGTATCATAAACAAGGTACTGCTACTTTGAACTTTTTTTTTTAATGGAAATACCTCTGAAATGGCCAATTTTTCTTGTATCACATGTTACATAAAACATTTTTAGATTTTCATGAAGATTTCAAAAATGCAATAAAAAGTGGGATATTCCATTTAAAATAAAAAAGTTTACAGCAACTTCCGATACAAGCGGAAGCGTCGGAAAGTTGGAAATATTATATTTTAATAAATCATTACCGTTAACTTATAACCTCAAAATATGAAATAAAAATTCAAAGAGAAATTCAGTAAACTTTTAATGAATGGGTTGACTGAATCTCTCTATTTATAATTATAACAAATAAAGGTGCTCGAATATTGGTTTCCCTAATTATTTTACAGCAAAATTCCAAATTTCTTTTCAAATTTCAAGATATGTAAAAAAAGATTCTATAAGTAAATTGAATTTATGCGAAACTATTAGCACACATTTGAACAAAGATAGTGAAAACTGGACAGTTAATTAATAAATCTAGTCTTTTTTGAAAAAGATTGATGGAAAAAGTTTTTCCAGTAATTTATTTAAACATTTACTGATCAAGGTCGTGCTGATGGTTTGGTATAAATTGAATTTCATTACTGAATCTTTTTTAAATATCTTGAAACTGAGCAAATAAAAAATTCTCATACTTCATAGACACATTCATCTTAAAGAGTATTTTAAAAAACCAGCCAGTATTCGAGCACCTTCAAATTAAAATGAGATTACTATGTTGCGTTTCAAAATGCAGCACCCTGTACAATATATGCCACGTTACTGGCTCAAGCTAATGACGACTCGTCAGTTGATTTTCCTATCACCAGTAAAAACTGCTTGCTTATAATAAATAATAAAATACTATTTACCATGGCGAGTTTGAAAATCATTAAACCCGCAATAGTAGATTTAATTATTTTCAAACAAGTTGCCTTGGTAAAATGGTGTTTCAATGCAAGTTTTGTAACATTAATCTGTGCCCAAATGCAATTAATGTAGGGTCAAGTCATTTGTAGTCACATTTTAGTAACAAATTTTTAAATAAAAAGTATTTTACATATTAAAATTGTTCACCACAATTTAGAACAGCTTGTTTCATTTGAAATCCAAATGGTTTCTTTCATTTCTTGTTACACTATTACACATTTTAACTTTTTAATTTTTTCAATTTTTAGATAATGACAAACGATAAACTGGAATTTCCCGGCATCCAGGCAGCATTTCTGCCAACATCAGATACATTTCACAAGTATTATACAGAAAGAAAAACAAGAAAATCTATAGGTATTTTGAAAATTGGGACTGCATTCAATGCTAACTGGTAATTGCTTTTTTAAAGTAGTAAATTTCAGTTAAACAATCGATTAAAAGAGAAAATTGATTACCATGTCAACAAAAAATAATCAAGTCACCGTTGAAATAGGGCACATTGCCCATATTTTTTTGGACAACCTGTATATTTAAATATATTTTTAAAAACATAATTATGTGTATTTAGATTCTCTGTAAACTTAATTTAATATTCTTTCTAGAAATGTACTTTCCTAAACTAGATTTTTAAGAAAAAAAATATATTTTATCTGACTATTAGGTAAGTGCAGCACATTATAAATAAATATGCAATTACTGGAGAATTAATATTTAATGGAGAATTAATATTTAATATTATAGTACAATTACACTGACCTTCGTTTTATCAATAGTGCTGAGGTATTCATCAGCTATCTGTTTCTCATAAAGAGCCCTAGCAAGGGATCCTCTGGGCCTGTAGAAACTCATAGTTGGTGTTGGAACTCGAGATTCACAAGTACAGCATTCCATCGGTTTGCTTATTTCTGTACCACAACTGCCTTGTTGATTCATTTTCAGTATAATGCAGACAATAACGTTTTAACAGTGAGTGGAGTCTAATGAGTAAAAAAGTAAGGTTATGACGAACAAAGTATAGAACTTGCTATTACGGTTATCCAAGCACTTCTCTGGCAATTTACTGGTGTAATTTTATATGTTATTTTCTCCTAATAACATCGACGTGGCGTGTTAATTCAGATATTAATTGAAAACGTAATTATTAATTTATGCTTTGACACTCAAATAAACAAAAACATATGGGTTCACAGTTGGCTGCACTGCACACGCAGAAGCCGAAGGATTGAGGAAATGCCCGCGCGCTTTTAAATTCAAAACAGATGAATAGGTACGAAATAATTTTGTACCATCCAGTAATAATTACATTCCAAGAAATAAATAATTGAATTATAAAATTAATTTTAACGTAAGAATGTGTTTGTTTACAGTTACAACAGCTTTTATTACGATCTGTATGTAAACGTTTCACGCTAATATCAGTGTAATTATTATTAACTGTAAACGATATTTTAAAAATAAATTAAACAATTAATTTAACAAGTACATTCAAATCAGTAGGTAGGTACTGATAACTCATCAAACTATGTTTAAAAATTATTTAAGTTGCAATTATGATTTTAATTACTTTTTATTAGTAAGTAGCATATAGCATTTAATTTAAGGTGATGGAATGGAATGATTAATTTTTTTTAAGAAACAATTTCCAGTAGTCACATTACTTAATAGATTACAAGAAAAATATGTAAAATGCGAAACAAACAAATGAAAATACTTAAGGCAAAAATATAATGACAATAGAGCTTTAAGAAAGCTTAAAATTTAAAAAAGAATCAAAACTGAAAGAATTAGCAAAACATAACACCGGGGAACACAAATTTCGTTGACTTAAATCTGGCACTTGATTTTGACTAACTTCTGGCATCTGAATCCAGAAATGACCCCCGGTTTTTGTCTATCACGTCAAAAAAATTCCAAAATTCATACAAAATATGCATACAAAGAAAAATAAAGGAAAAAATTATCAAATATACTGTTCACAATTAATAATTTTATTCACATAAAGGGGATACATAAGGTGCTTTCTTCCGCTCACAAAATCGTGATCCAAACGCGTTTTTTTAAAACTTGTTTGGATTGAATTATGGTTATTTACAAATGAACTGTCAATAAAAAATTCAAGGCAGGTGTTTTATTGCAACAACTGCGAAATTCAGGTCCAAACTATTCGAAACACGATTCAAACATTTAAGCGAAAGAAACCACCTATTTACAGATGTCCCAAATCGAGTGGTCTGTCTTCCGTTTTAGTGAAGATAGAGGTTTGGTTAAATGGGCTGCGTTTTGCAGTTTTATGTGCTGATTCAGATGACGTAGAGAAAATTTGAAAATTCCGTAGTAGTTACGTGTTTATTGAGGAAAACTGAAAATTGCTATTTTCTTGAATGTTTAATAACTTCGTAATTATAAGAAATATGAAAATGGTTTGATGTAAAAGTTACTAGGTTTGATAAACTATAGCTGAATGTTAAGTAAAATAAAATTCATGATGACGACATTCAAGATATTGATAGCCACTATCTTATTTGAAATAAACGTCACTCTATTTCAAATAGAATCAGGAGCGGACCGTTAACTTTGGGGACTATGGGCTACTACTGCTTGGGGGCGTACCCAATAAATATAAACAAATCCAAGTTTGAGTTTTGATTTGTGACGACTTATTCATCAATTTGCTGAAACTGATTTTTGCTCTTTTTTTTAAATATGCCAAAAGATTTTTTTTTTCATTTTATTTGATGCACTGGAATATACAGGCTGCTTTTGGAAGTATGTCTGAAAATAAACACGGATACAATATGAAACAAATTTAAAAGATGCAGATTGATTTTTCTTTTCTCTTGTGTTCATTTTAAAAGGAAAAATAGTTTCCTAAATTACCAAAAATAGGTACGCGTTACTGGTTTCAAATTTGTACTATTAATTATTCAATATTTTGATAAATGCGACATTAGCCACTTTTCTGTGACATTAATTTTTTGTTTCAAATTCAATAATTAAAACCATAACGATGCGTTTTTCTAAGAAATATTAAGTTTTTAATCTTAATAGGAGTAATTTATTTAACAAAAAATTCTTATTCACCAGTGTCACCGAAACCAAGGCGATATAATAGGGAAACAAGATATAGATTAAATTTTGTTTTGTGCCGTAAAAAGGATTCAATCGTATAAAGGCAAGGCTCTGTTTTCAGCCAAACCTCCGAAAACATCCTGTATAAACAATTTTCCATAATTATAATGAAAAATGGTTTCATAATCAATATGAAACAAATATAAAATGTATTAGGTATTACTTTTGATAACAAAGAAGAAAACGAAACAACAAACTCTTAGTTTAAGAATAAAAAAAAAATTTCACACCATCTGATTTTCTATTTGATTTTGAATTTGACTTCAGAAATATATATTAAAAAATGAGGTTAGGTACGGTTCTATTCTGTAAAAGTCACATGAAAAATCAAACCGCGCAACCAGTGACTTAGCAAAAGGGGTTGCAGGGGTTGCAAGGCAAACCGGCACCAAAGCGCCATGGGCGCTATCTCTTTGAAAGCAAGAAATTTAAACTTTTTTTAAAAACAAACATATTTTCCCATAATTGATTTTCCTTACCGATCTTATATCTAATTTCTAATCATGGCTGCTGCTGAATTACAACTTCTAATGAAGTCGCCCGTGGTTTTATACTTTGATTTTCAATTAAATTGCAAAACTAACAAAAACATTAATAAGCATATCACGTTTCGCGAAATCGAACCGGAGTGTTTTACGACTTGATAACGACAGTTGTCGTGTGACAGCGTCTTTGACAAGTGTCCTTTGACATTTCAAATTCCAATTAGAGGGCTGGATTTTTTATCGTAAATAATTTTAATTAGATTTCGTTTAATGCATTGTCAAATTGTAATCACGTAACCTACAACCTTATCGCTCTTGACGTAACGTCAAACATCTGTCAAATAAATAAATCAACAAATTACATTCGGTCGCGATGTTAAAAATAGCGCAATTGAAGAAACTGGACTGTATACAGCTTGACAGTGATAGCCGTCATGTAAAAGCGTCATTGACAAGTGTCATTTGACATTTCAAATGTCAATTAGAGGGTTGGATATTTTTTATTAATTTATTTAAAATTATCTTTACGGTACAACAAAATATATTAATTGCATTTAGGTTAATGCAGACTTAAATCTTATTCACATAACCTACAATCTTGTCGCTCCTGTCGTTACGTTAAATATCTGCACAAACAAATAAATAAAAAAATATATCTGGTTGCGATGTTGCAAATAGCCAAATAAAAGATATTCTTAATATTACTGGCGACTAATTTTTTTTATCGTTTTGTAATATCAACTGGGTTTCGACAAGAGTAGAGTAGCGAATAATAAAATTCGGACACGTTATTTTCAGAACGTAAACATCGCTTTAATATTTTTGAAATAACTTTAATATAATTTTTACTCTCCATAATTTATTTTGTATTTTGACAAAACGACTCAAATAATTTATGCTTAGAAAGTAAGAGCATTTGCCATGTAAAGTTTGGATAATGAGAGTGACCTGACTTCTAGTTACGCTACTGCACGCAACTCAAACAGTATGACAAATAATATATTGTGTTGTATATATGTATTTCTGAAGTCAAATTCAAAATTAAATGACAAATCATTTAGTGTAAAGCTACTTTTATTTTTATAAGTAAAACATTTTAGAAGTCATGATATAATATTTTTTAACCACGAAGGAGGCCCTTTGATTGAACGGGGCCCATAAAGACCATGCCTAAATCCGCCCCTGCACACCCCGTACGTATTAAGATACTATTTATTTGTACCTGGTAATAATAAATGATTATGAATGTTCTGATTTTACGACATTCTTATTGCTCATTGTAAGAAATTAAAATAAGAACATATTTCTCGTCGATATTTTCCGGCGATGTTAAAAATACTCAAAGAAGTCAGACTGTAGTGTGATTCACGTAATAAAAACTACAATAAAAAGCAGGCTTGGCGTGCGCATTTTGTCTTAAATAAGCGTAGTGGTGCATTGAAAAGTCGGTAGACAAGTAGAAGCGACCGTCTTCTGCGTAAATTTGAGTTAAATTTTAAACTATTTACCTGTAATAAATTCACTTAATTGCACTTTAAGACTATGTGTTTGGGTAATTATAATAACTGCATTAGTGTCGTGTAAAGGTAAGCGTACTTTGAAATCCGTTAATTTTTTTGATTCATTTGAATTACATTGCCCGATAAAGTAGTAATTGCTTCTACGCTAATCCTTCCAAACTTATTTTATCTGGAATCTTTTTATGCGAATTAAAAAAATACGGAAATTGTAGAAGTGCTCTTTTAATAAATTTTATAAATAAATAATTAATAACTGGAATTTATGCCATTAAGAAATAAGCAAACATCAAATTTTGTAGTAATTCATTCGTGTATTTTTAACGTATTAAACGAGATAAATTGAAATATTTTCTGCTCAATTATTTTTCTGTATAATTTCACTAATTATTGTTTCTGTGATTTCTTATCTTAGTGGGTATTGTGTCCTTCCCTGTAATGTGCTGACCGATGGTTTTTAGCTAATGTAAGCTTCGTATTACGGTAAGGTAAATACATGAGTATATTTAAAAATAATAATTTTGTCATTAACACAACTTTTAATTCTCTATAGTCCCATGACGGTATCTTGTTTGGGCAACAGAAGGGTGAGTACTAGGTGTTTAAAGTTGACCAAATTCGTACAAATTGAGGAAGTCTTTTCAAATTAATTTATTAGAATTTTTATATGACAAAACTGGAGGTCACTAATTTTTTGAAAATTTCTTCTAAGACAGAATGTATAGGGTGACCATGCGAGAATTCCTACCCCCTTTAACTATTTCATTTTTAATTTTAGGAAAAAATGTTTAATACAAAACTTATAGATAAAATAGCGACATCCTACGATCGCTTTTTGACCTGACATTGCAGTAGGATAGACAAATTGAAGCGGGTTTGCTACATAATAAGTTTACCCCATGCTAAAGAAGCCCCAAATAGGGCTGAAACAGCTGTACAGAGGCTGCTTGAAGTTTTCGTCGCAATGAAATACGATTGGCAACAAAATTTTTTACAAAACTTATAGGGACTAATTCCAAATTTCTCTGCGTGGTCACAGAAAAACAATAATTGATGGTGGGATAAACGAGATATAAACAAAAAGTAAGTATTCTTTAACGAAACATCCTGTATATAATTACGTTTTTTGATTCTAAATTAAATTCTAATGTGACTATATACTCTGTGATGTATCGTTTTTCAAACAGAAAAATAGCATGTAAAACAAAATATTTGCAATTATTAGCTCTCCTATAAATTTTAGAGCAAAACGGCAAAAGAAAATATTGTTCGGAATATTAAAATACATTTCATATCATTATACCGGGTGTCCCGCGCCATGTGCTCACCCTTCTAGAATCTTTATTTATTAATTGATCGACAATAAACTAAACAAAAATGGAATTTTCCGACATACTGATAGTCGTCATTGGTCTTCCGGTTTCGCCGGAAGTGATATCAACTTTCTTATTTTAAATGGAACACCCTATATATATTTTTACATATTTAAAATCTACGGATCATTACTAGTCCGAATACGTATCAATTGTTAATTTTGGTTTCCATGACAACGAAAAAAAAGTTTTTTATTTTTCAATCTAGAAAGCGATGAATCGCATTTTTTTGATCTAATGCGATCAAGTGTTTCAAAAAAATTACTCCTTTGATGGTATTTTGGTTTTTAACATTTTTACAGTATTTGAAATGTACATTAGCTTTTAACTAATTTTTTTCGATAGAACCTCATATGTTTCTTAGCTTAGTTCAACTGAACATTTTTTTCTGAATACGCTGATACCAAATACGTCATATTTTCTTTGAAAATAATTTAAAATAGAGCATGTCTTATTGAAATTTTACACTCCTTTTATTTCAAATGACTTTCAAAGAAAATATGACGTATTTGGCATCAGCGTAGTCAGAAAAAAATGTTCTGTTAAACTAAGCTAAGAAACATATGAGGTTCTATCGAAAAAAAAATGAGTTAAGAGCTAATGAAAATTTCAAATACTGTAAAAATGTTAAAAATCAAAATACCATCAAAGGAGTGATTTTTTCGAAACACTTGATCGCATTAGACCGAAAAAATGCGATTCATCGCTTTCTAGATTGAAAAATAAAAAAGTTTTTTTTTCCGTAGATTTTAAATATGTAAAAATATATAGGGTGTTCCATTTAAAATAAGAAAGTTGATATCACTTCCGGCGAAAACGGAAGTCCTATGACGATTATCAGTAGTCGAAAAATTCCATTTTTTGTTTATTTTATCGTCTCCAAAATTGAGGTTAATCGATTAATAAAGAAAGATTCTAGAAAGGTGAGCACATGGCGCGGGACACCCGGTATATAGGAGAAATATATTTTGGGCGGTTCAAATTCTAGTGAAGCAGGCAATATAAAATATTAGACCTTAGCGTGTAAACAAACTCGAGGGCTGCGAAGACAATTAACGCCGCTACAGCAATGGTGTCACTCAGTATAACAAAAACAGAGCAATATTGCCGCAATAAAAAATTACAGTTGTGTAATCAACTCTTCTTGTTTAAATGTGTAAAGATTTTCAGAGTAATTAGTTGACCAGTGGTACCTCGACCGGCGGACTTTATTGCGACATTGCGTCATATAGTAAGAACGCCGTAAATTATTTTTACCGTCCCATTACACAATGTGTCTGTTCGGTACATTTTTACGGCGCTACTGAAACGATGGCGTGTACTTATTCAAATCCTATGCTTACATATCATACTTAGATCTTTGAATTTCGCAGCCATATTTAGATACTGGGTGATCAATGGAATTCATAGTTAGAGGAGGCTGTGATTCGTGATAATTCATGATGTGTGGTTGATACAATGAAAAATAAATAATAAGTTGACAGTTGTCATATTTGAGGTTATATTCGTGCTTTATACAATGCTGGTTTAATCCGTTTCCACAAGAAAAGTTTAAAAAAATAAATGTCGCAATTCTGACACTTAAAAATTTTTAGTATCAAACTGTAAGCCTGTGTCGCCAACTTTTTGGAAAATATCACAGCCTGCTCTAATTATAAACTCCGTTGATCGCATTGTATTTGCGTACTTCAAGATATGCAATTTTTGCACTTAGAAAATTTTGATTTCTCTTGCCGTTTCATAATCATTTTAACGGAGTATTATAATACTCCGTTAGGGAGTATTATAACACTCCGTTACTTTCCGAAAATTCGAAAGAATGCACATTTTGAGTTGTCCCTTTCTATAAGTACTTAAATATTTTTCGGTCATAGCTATCTTGTCAGTAAACTAGTTTTGCCATTTTAAAAGAAACTGGCTGCTGGCAGTTTTACCCTAAAATTTACGAGAGAGCCAATAATTGCAAGTATTTAATTTTAAATTGTGTATAGTGTATGCAGGGAGATTCAGGCGACCCATTCATTAAAAGTTTACGGACTTCTCCTTTGAATTTCTGTTTCATATTTTGCAGTTATAAGTTAACCGTAAGGATCTATCGAAATATAATATTTTCAATTTTCGGACACTTCTTCTTATACCGGAAGTTGCTGTCATCAATTTTCTTATTTTAAATGGAATACCCCATTGTTTAATACATTTTTGAAATCTTCATCAAATTCTAAAAATATTTTGTGCAACATGTGATACAAGAAAAATTAACCGTTTCCGAGGTATTTCCATTTTTAAAAAAAAAGCTCAGATTTGCAGAACCTTGTTTATGATACTGCCATCTTTGTACAACAAAAACCATGATGCCAGTTTTTGGCCTGAGGTAGGATAGAGTAACATTCTTTCAGATCATGTCCAGTTTTGCACTTGATTGTTTACAGGGTGGTTGAAAAGTAACCAACCAACCAAAGTCAACCAGCCCGTAAACAATTTTTACGTAAAATTAAGTATAACCTGAAAGTCTATGAGTATAGCCTACTACAGGTCAAAAATTGAAATTATGGCTTTTGTTACACGAAGATGACAGTATCATAAACAAGGTACTGCTACTTTGAACTTCTTTTTTAAATGGAAATACCTCTGAAATGGCCAATTTTTCTTGTATCACATGTTACATAAAACATTTTTAGATTTTCATGAAGATTTCAAAAATGCAATAAAAAGTGGGATATTCCATTTAAAATAAAAAAGTTTACAGCAACTTCCGATACAAGCGGAAGCGTCGGAAAGTTGGAAATATTATATTTTAATAAATCATTACCGCTAACTTATAACCTCAAAATATGAAATAAAAATTCAAAGAGAAATTCAGTAAACTTTTAATGAATGGGTTGACTGAATCTCTCTATTTATAATTATAACAAATAAAGGTGCTCGAATATTGGTTTCCCTAATTATTTTACAGCAAAATTCCAAATTTCTTTTCAAATTTCAAGATATGTAAAAAAAGATTCTATAAGTAAATTGAATTTATGCGAAACTATTAGCACACATTTGAACAAAGATAGTGAAAACTGGACAGATAATTAATAAATCTAGTTTTTTTTGAAAAAGATTGATGGAAAAAGTTTTTCCAGTAATTTATTTAAACATTTACTGATCAAGGTCGTTGTGCTGATGGTTTGGTATAAATTGAATTTCATTACTGAATCTTTTTTAAATATCTTGAAACTGAGCAAATAAAAAATTCTCATACTTCATAGACACATTCATCTTAAAGAGTACTTTAAAAAACCTAAACGGAATTTTTCTATAAAATAATTGGGGAAGCCAATATTCGAGTACCTTCAAATTAACATGAGATTTACAGTGTTGCGTTTCAAAATGCAGCACCCTGTACAATATATGCCAAGTTAGTGGCTCAAGCTAATGACGACTCGTCAGTTGATTTTCCTATCACCAGTAAAGGCGACCCATTCATTAAAAGTTTATAGACTTCCTCTTTGAATTTCTAGCTATTATTTTTAACTTTCGGCCACTTCCGCTTATACTGCTTCCTTATTTTAAATGGTATATCCTATTTTTTACTGCACTTTTCAAATCTTCATGAAATTCTAAAAATATTTTCTGCAACATACGATACAAGAAAAGTTAGGCGTTATACAGGTATTTCAATTAAAATAAAATGTTTCAACTTGCAGTACCTTGTTTATGATACAGCCATCTTTGTGTAACAATAGCTATAATTTAAAAGTTTGGCCTCTAGTAGGCTATAGTCATAGGTTTTCAGATCACACCTAATTTTACACAAAATAATTTACGGACTGGTTGACAAGTATACCCACTATATTTTTATACAATAAGAATTACAATAATTTTTTTTTTCGAACTGTATTATTACCATTTCCTATATATACACATCTCTTACCTTTCTCTTTCTATTCATGATTTTCTCTTTGACACATCAATTTTTTCACTTTTCAGTATTATTCCTGAATAGTGTGCTATAAAAATTTAACAAACTGAGGATTTTTAAATGCATTTTTGACTGTACTTACAACTTCATTAATATCAACATCATCTGTATTTTTTATTTCAATACTGCAACAGATATTCGCAAAAACAATTGAACATTGGATACCCAAAAAACAAACGAAGTTTTGATTTTAAATAAAATAACATTTTAACATTTGATAGCTTCGTTCCTGACGAAGCTATCAATTGTTAGTGAAACGTTGAGTACTTTTTCATTAAATTTATAATTCTGTCCGGTTAAAGATTAAAAACTGTTTACTTATAATTTTCATCGGAAAAGGGTCAACTTCAATTTGTCGATATTGATTGGCATTCTGTCTAAGAACATTCATCATCTCTGAAAACTTCAGCAACCGTACTCAAGTTTTTGAAAAGAATTTTCAAAAATTTGAAAAGAATTTTCAAAAATTTGAAAAGAATTTTCAAAAATTACGTCCCAGTTTACGAAACTTAGAGGTATAAGTACCTCGGCCGCGACATTCGAATCTTGAAATGCACCTCAGCTACAGCATAAGCCCCTTACTAATGAACTTATGTATTAACATTCTGTAGAGAATAAAATGAAATTGAAAATAATTTCAAAATTTTATGAAAAGTAAACAAATGAATTATGTTTATTGTAACCGGTTCAACATTTCATCAATAATTATTGAATTCAGTGAAGAAATGCATATCAAATTTTGCCATTAGAGGGTGGAACTAAAATGGCAGAAATCTGTTTACTTTCTTAATCCACGCATGAGTTTCATTGACATCTAATAATAGCAACAAATGTACTAACTACATACAAAGTGCAAAACCATGCGCCTTCTAACGAATAAAAATAAGATAAATATTTCAGTAAATGTTCACTCCTAGATCTAACTGTCTTCGTTAGAACCTTATGACAAATTGTTAATTTTGGTGTAAAATTTACGTAAATTTGTTGGAAAGTTACAGAGACAGATTATCACAGTTAATTTTCATTGGTTAATTTGACACTTCTCAGTAAGTTTTTTTTTCAAATTTGATACAAAAATATTACGGTGTCACACATCTGTCTTTTCCGATAACGACAAATAATGCTTAGTATCTCAAAAAATATTTGACTTAGGTTTAGGGAATCCTTATCAAGCTTACTGTAAAACAATCTTATTAACTCAAATTCGTTATAAAATGTAGGCCATTTTAATTAAAATAACGAAATTACATATCGTACAGACAAATTGAGACTCCCTGTATATATCGAAATGTTTGTATGTTTTCATATACTGAGCGGGAACGGTGCTCTTAAAAAAAACCTGTTGGATGACACACCCGGTATATGCATCAAAATATTATATTTGTGTAATTGACGTGTTGTTGTATCGGTTGACAACTTCTCCAAGATTAATGCAATAAAGTCAACAGAGAAACTCAAATGTGAAATCAATTCTATTAATATTTTTAACCGAAAAAATGCCTGACATCAACTACAGAGAATTACAGAAGTTATATAGAGTTATCTTAAACTAATATGTAAAAATTCGATATATTATAGAAAGTAAATATCTACAATAAAAAATAGTAAAGAAAGAAGAAACGTTTTGATAGAGAAAATAAAACATTAACAGGTTTCTTAAAAAAATGTGAAAATAAATAAAGTAAATCAAAATGAAGCAAGACTATTATTTCTGAAAACCTTGCACAAAATACTATTTTTAACAATATATGTAAAGAACCAATTAAACGGCAATGTTATAAAAAAATGTATAAATATTTAACAAAATAAATACAACGTACGTCAAGTGGTGCACTCGATGGTCCAAATTAATTTCGTAAAAAATAAATAAACTGAAAACGAACTTTGCTTTTACCATACTTGCCAAAAATAATGACAAAATTAATTAATTCCCTAATATTTTTCTGTTGGCCAAAAAACTTTTTACTTTTTTATAAAAAGCGAACAAATTTTTTTCTTGGCATAAAATTTGATCTAACAATCTTCTGGATAACATATCTTCAAAGATATTAATTTGTATCCTTTCTTTATTTTCTTTTCATTGGTTACTCAAATTATCAGTTTGTGGCAATTGTAGGGACCGAAACAAATGGTAATTATTTACATAAGGTACGGAGAATAACCTGAATAGGATAAAACATTCCATTCCATATTGTTTGTTGAATGGTCACAGATGTACGGAATTTAGCTTTATTTTGAAATTACATCGTAGTTTTGAATGTTTTCTGTCAATACATTTCTTTGGTTTGTGTAATAAATTGTAAGACAGTACTTACCTGAATTAAGTATTTCTTCATTTGTTCATGTCATGGAATTCATTTGTTGGTTCATATTATAGGAAGCCCTTTCAATTCCACCAAAAACAAACGTTTTTGGAATTTTTCTTCTTAGTTCAAAATCGCTTTCACCTTATACATATTATTGAAGCAATATACAGTGTGAGTAGTATAAAAGTACGTGCCTGATGAACTTAAAATGCAACCCAACATGCAATTTTCATTGAAATCTAAATCTACTAAAAACGGCAATTTCCAACTTTGGACGTCCCTCATTTCTTTAGAAATGTCATAAAATCAATAGTCAGATATTGTCAAAAAATAAATCTAACTAAAGTATTAATTATTTTTGTTAAGGCGAGCAGAACCATTGTTGAAGATTTATAATGGTAATGGTAATTGAGATTAGTGCAAACAACGATAGATATTTTGGAAAATAAGTGCTGTTGTGTGCAGCTATGCTTTTATCAATGTTAAATGTAAAAAATGTTATTGCAGACTGAAAAAACTGTAAAAACTGAACTTCAAGCAAAATCAAGGATAATCCCTTTCCTTCAATTCTTATACCAAACTTACGTGGTACGCATGGAATTTGTTTTCTCTTAAAATCTTACAAATTGACGTTTGGCTAATGTCAGTTTGCTATTTACCGGGAACTAATTTGTGGATTTTCGTCAACAATTTCAATGATACGCATTTCATTCTCGACCGTAGTCGACCGTAGTGACTGTCTGAGCTCGATTTCGCTTACGTTTTGGCCAATTATCTCCTAAATCCCTTTCTAGATTTTTAAACATTTTATTTATGGGATGTCGACGATTGCGATAGCGTTGTCTGTACAACTTTTGAGCAGCAACTGCATTTTTCGACATTCGCCATAAATTAGCAGCATATCAACCTTTTCATCGTTTTAATACAACATAGTTTCGAAAAATGCTTTGAAGTTTATATCTTTTTGATTTTTAATGTCAAGAATGTCCAAATTGGATCGTGGAAAATAATAATTTGTGGAATTTAGTTACTCATGAAAATTGTATGTTGGGGTGTATTTTAGGTTCATCAGGCTCGTACTCTTACGATACTCACCCTGTATTTTTCATGTTACCAGAGCAATTTTATTATGTTTTGTGTTGTTAAGTCGTGGGATTTTCATACGATGAGATATTTTACTGTTCAAGAACTTATGTTTTCCTTGGCCGACCTTTATGTAATACATTTATGAACTCCCGTTAATAAGTTAAACTATATATTTTTCTCATCACTATTTTGATTGTCCTTCGTTCTTATATTAGTACGTAATTAGTATGTAAAATCACATTACTGAATACTGTTCATGTTATGTATTTATTTTCGTCTTTATAAACCGTTCCATGGATCTAAATTAATTATTCGAATTAAATATTTTATGTAATGTTTGTAACAATCAAATAATCGATGGTAAATTTGCATTCGGCGAGGAATTCCGAACAATCTCCAACTTAATTTCAATTTCGTTCCGTTCCTAAATTTGTATGCAAACAAAAATCCAATTAAAACCCGGAATTAAATTCAAGAAACGTTTTAACACGAGAAATCTTTAAATCGCATAAAAATTATCCGTGCGCGTGATACTTTATTAGGTGAATTAAATTAGAACCGAAAGCGACCCCAAATTAAAATAACGCTAAGGGCTGGAGTCGTCTAAGAAGAATCCCCAGTTTTTTAAATTGCTTCATGTAATTTCTACTCAAGTATAAATGAGGTTTTTTAATTGGAAATCTGACTCAGGGTTCACTCTACTTTATTTTAATGAGTGTTTCCCTTACTGATGTTTCTACACAGTGTGCAGAAATTTTAGTATTTGATTTCAGCAACTTTCTTACACTTATTAAATGCATGCACAATTTGAACTGTTAAGTTAATTAAAAGAATGAATATTAATTAATTAATAACAGAATCTTCTTGTAAAATATTTTACTTTCACACACCTACCACTTTAACGTTTTGATATTTTTTGCTTGTTATCAATTACTTGGTAAAAAGAAACTGTAAAACATGTTCTTTAATATTATTTCTCTTCGCTTTTGTGTCGAAATACTTATACATTGTAACAACATAAAAATATACTGATCTGCTGACAACAACTGTGTACGCCGAGAATTAAAGTAATTTTGTAACAAAGTATTGTGAACGACGTTACAATTATTATGAGTGTAACAAATGTAACATCAAGGTTATGTAGTTCAGTGCTTCAGTACATACCTGCCTATTGTTTCCAATTGTTAAACACATTGTTAGACATAATTTCACGGTAAAATAATTTAAGTTGTGCTTCTCCATTGTATCATTTTAGAATTTATTTTGTACTCCTATTTCTTTTCAGCAATCGAGTGTTAATTAGAGGTTTCATTTTTTTTAAAGTGACTAGTCAAATTCTATGATCTCTTAAGAGTTACTGTACTCCTGCAGAACATATTATATACATATTAAATAAGCTATATATTTATGAATTTATTTTATGGATTAATGTTTTAATGTAACTATACATACCGATTCCACCACATAAAGTAGGCACACCCGAGCGCTCACGAGGCAGCCTTACAGTGTACGCGTATATGTGGTGTCAATGCATGCCGATTGAAATTCTGTGCCTACTTGGAGTGGCTTCATCTGTATATATAAACTTATTATCTATTTTTGAAAAGAAATTTATGGTATATTTTTACTAAAGAGGAATTATTTTATTGCGATAATTCTGTAAAAATAGATCAAAATAAAATTTCTGAAATCAAAAAGTAAAGGAAAATTGTTAGAAGGTGACCAAATTCTGAAATAAAATCTAGTAATACCTAGGAATGTCTTCATATAAAATTTCATAATTTTTGAAAGCTTCGTGTGAAGAAAAAAATTTCTTAAATGTGCAACCATTCTGCTTTCAGCTTTAAAATACAATAAGAGATATGTGAAAAACGATTTAATTTTCAATATCTCGTTAAATGAAAATCCACTGCAGCAGTTATTAATTTAAAAAAATATTGCAGAAATGTATAAATATGAAAGATTTCTTTTACAAATTATGAGTTAAAAGTTATGAAGAAGTCTAAAAAAATGCAAACTGCAGACAAATATCATTTAATCAGGTCTTTAGATTCTGTTTGCGGAAATTACTGCAAATATTTGTCTTCCCAGAAAACCTTTATTATTCATTAGTTATGATCTATTGAGAGCTTGTTGATAATATCACAATCTCTTTATTAGGATTGTAAGAATAAACATTACCTCAGCAAAACGCTGACTAAAATTTAACTTTTTATATTTTTTGATTACTGAAAGCAATCTATGGTTATAACAGATTTGGGAAACAGAATTGCTTCTAGAGCTAAAATTATCATTCCATTTAATTTGTTATTAACTTATATTTTCTTGTCTATTTTTCTTGTATTTATTAAAACCAATTACATATTTTTATTTTGTTGGAACATCTGAAGCACAAACTCCAATAAAAATAAAATTAATTTGTTTAAGATTTAAGTGACCTATGTATGTATGTACACTCATGCGCTACTAAAATGTACAATCTTTCACGAAAGCTTCACTCGTAAGACTTGCTTTGTAAGGCTCACGGAATTCTCGACTTGTGCTAAGGACTGTACGTTTGAAAACACTGCAATAAACTCAACAAATAAGCAGTATAACTTATCTGAGTTCATAGTGGCCTAATTTACTGCAAGTATAAGAACGGATACGAATTTCAAAAACAGACACTAATCCGTAATTATTATTAGCACCAAACTGATTGAGACCGGTTTATGAAAGATTATCTTATTCGGGATACTTTTATTGATATGGTGAGTAGTATCAGTTTCAGTAATCAAAAAGGATTGGAATCATTTTTTTTATACTTTAATCGATATATCAAATTTTTAATTGTTCTAGCTTCCCTGTTTTCTAATTCGACTATTTATCATTTTGAGTGTATTATGTCGTCTAAACGAATCAGTTCAGGTAAGCATTTAATTCTATAATAGCCGCTTTAAACTATCTGATTTTCCATTTGACTTTGTATTTGATAAAAGCATTTGAGAAAATTAAATGACCAATTCCGTCGTTAAAAAAGTCACATGAAAAATCAAACCACGCAACTCAAATAAAAACTCAAACAGTGTGAAGACGAAAATGAAGTCAAATTAAAAATCAAATAGTGTAAAGATGCTTTAAGAAATAAATAAACTTTTATTATTTTTTAATTTACTAGGATCCATTTAACAGAGTAAATGTTAGAATTCCTAATGGCAACATTTTTATTTTTTGGTAACCTTTTTTTATATGAAGTATATTCTCATCCAGTTTGTCACAATCAATTTATTAAATATATTACATAAATTAAATATGTGTAATGAAATTTTGTGTTCTTTTTTTTAATTTTAGGATGCAAAACAAACACTAGAAAAAATATCAGATACACTCGAAGATTTAAAGGTAAGTGATATAACATAAACTGCAAAATGACTTTTCATCTACATTAGATCACAGTAACACTTAACCTATTTATCCTAAAAATTCGACCGCATTTTATGGAATTAAAAAATGCAACTTTAAATTAAAACAACGTCACTTATAAATATTTTTTTTATTATCTGAAACAGTAGATTACAAATTATTAAACACGATTTCACTTTCTCGGTAGGCAGGATTTTTCAAATTGATCAGTATCCAGCAAGTACTCGTACAGGTATGATAACCAAAACAGTTCTTGTGAATAATCTCATTAAACATGCTCTTTGCAAAGAAAACGTTAGTCGTTGTCGTTTCAGCTCTTGATTATTCACAAGAACTACTATTAGAAAAGTAATTTAAAAATGTAATAGAATCTGTGAATAGAATATGTTCCCATATCTTGATCAACAACTTTATGACGCTGTAAAAGAAGGTGAAAGAAGTCGTGTCCTTCGTTTGCTCGAGGCTGGAACTTCAACCGAATATCAAAATTCAGAGGACAGACCAGTACATGCAGCAACAAAAAAATCCCATGTTGAAATCCTGGAAGCTCTCCTCAATAACGGAGCAAACCCCAACGTATTCGGAAAAAATAACTACACACCTCTTCACTGGGCCTCCCAAGAGAACTGCCAAAAATGCGCAGAAATTTTATTGGAAAGAGGGGCATATGTTGATTCTCGCGACAGATGGATGGAAACTCCACTGATAAAAGCAGCAATATTCGGTCACACAAATTTAATTAAATTGCTTCTTGACAATAAAGCAGATGTAAATGCATTGCAAGAATGGAATCACAGTCCAATACACTTTGCATCACGAGATGGCCATTTAGAGTTTGTAAAGCTTTTGGTACAACGTGGCGCCAGTTTACAATTGCTAACTGGAGAAGGTAAAACAGCTTTAGATTTAGCTACTGAGAAGAAACATTACGAAATAGTTGGTTTTCTTAAGGACAAAATGAAACACAAGTAGTAGTAAGTTATTACTAAAGAGAGGATGGCCGTAGGACTTAGTAACTTAGTAATAAATGACCTTAGGACCTAAGATCATTCCGGCAATAATCAGTAATCATTTAATTTAAATTATTTTTGGGTAATCTCTTGTATCTATTTTATATTTATTCGTCCACACTCATTCAACGTCTTGCAAATAACTCATTCGAGGCAAACTTTGTATATGTACCAAAGCTTGAAACTGGCCGTTCTTCATTTATTACACTGTAAAAATGATAATAACTAATATAACTGTGTGAGTATTTTAAGTTTGGATTTTATTACCGTATAGTTTAATAATCCAGATTAGCTGAAATTATTTATTTTGCTTGTGACTCTCCACACATATGTAGTTTTTTCTCGTTGCTATGATTACCGATCGTTGTGTCTGATGAGAGGGACAATTTTTACTTGCTGTTTTGAAATTCGAGCAGTTTAACATTAATGTTGGTGATTTTTCTAGCTGGTACCAAAAAATGTTGTATGTAGGTTTTAGGGGACGAATCTTAATTAAGAACGAGGCGACGAAGAAGCAGAGTCCTTAATGAGATGACTCATCTCATTAAGGACTCGGCTCGTTCTTAATTACGATTCGTCCCCTAAAACCTTATTTTGTGTACTTGATACATAAACTACTATAAAGCTTACCCTTATTGCAAATTACGTTGTTATAGTACCCATAATAATAACCTAAATCACTGATTGACTATAATGGTTTAGTTTGATTCATTATGATAATATAATAAAAATACACAAATACACTACTCAAAAAATAAAAGTAGTAGTAGTGGTATGAATTAAATTGTTCTTTAAGTAAAGGGCTTATTGAAGAAGTATATTAGTTTTACAGATAAGCCGAGTTTTACTTTTTTTATTTTAATGAAAATACGTCAAGAAAAAATAATGATCACTTTTATTTTCCAAGCAGTGTAGTTCTTATTATGAAACAGGACGTCGAACACTAGAGTCCCTAAAGCTATTAATGCCACCCTCTTTCAAACTACAAAAGCTTTCTTCATTTTAGTGGAAAGTTATTTATCATTATTTTTCGCAGTCTGCTCTAAACAATATGCATTAAACAGATCGAATAAAACATAATATACGAAAATGCTAGGGATATTTACAGTAATACCTTTTTGTAATTTCCGAAAATGTTAAAGACTATTTAGAATTACAGTTACTATTGAAAAAAATGTTTATTCATTATAAGATAATATGATGTGAATTTTGATTTCCAACATCTTGATTGTGTTTGTGTTTAGTTTTAAAATTTAATTGGTAAGCATAAATACAACTAAGCTTCTCAATATCAGTTCTTTTATTAATACTTTTTTTTATTATAAAAAATGTGGCACATTTCAATAAAAAGTCTTTGACTCAAAATTGGTTCAATATCTAGAATTTATGCATCTTCAAAATTAATCTTATGGTTTTCATTATTGGCATGTTCAGATAAAGCACAAGTATTAGGTCTAAGTCTAATATCACTTTTATGAAAAATATTTAATTCTTGAATGAAGAGTTCTTAATGTTTGACCAATATAAACAGAATCACAATCATAACAAGGAATTTCATAAATAGAATTAATTTGTTTGAATTTGTCAAGAGGATCTTTAACTTTTGTAAAAAGAGAATTAATTGTTAATGCGAAGTAGAATTGATTCCTTAATTGTTAATAAATTTTTAGTTGCAATCTGAATGTTTTCATTTTTTAATACTTAACTTTAGAAGAGTATTACTTCTTTCAACTCTTTTGACTGCAGCCCAGTTACAGAATCTATTCCTTAATTGATCAGTCGTGATCATACTTCCCAAAAGAATAAATGTATAACAAGGATTTGAAAGGACACTGATCATTAAGAGTATAATTAAGGGTCAATCAATTCATTGATGTCATAGAAATTCTTTGAATGGAGGTAGTTTTTTGGTTTTTAGTTTGAGTGGTTAATATTTGAAGGTAAGGCATTAAAAACTTTAAAAACTTTATAATGAGCATCACATTGATATAATGAAAACTTGTGGCTTGGAATACTAAAATCATTACATTTTCTGATTTGCATGTTATGATACACATCTAAATTTCGAGAATACATGTTCTCGTGCTGCTTTAAGATTGTCGCAAGTTCGAGAATGTATAAGCAAGCTACGGGTAATATTCTCAACTGTTGAAATAACGATCTGTATGGGTTGTTCACTGATAGTTCTCTTTTGTAGCAAAAAAACAGAAATCAATCTTTTATTTAAAGCGAGAGAGAGAGGTAAGTATTAAATCAATCAATAAACATTCGGTGTGGTATCCTGTCTTTTTCTCTTCGTAACAAAATTAATATTAAATTTAATCGGAATTGAAGCACTATCTTGTCCAATGAAAATTTTTGAAAATTAAAATTACGAACATCTATAATTTTCCTGAAGAAGTTGTCAAACACCTAGTGAAACGTTGACTTAATTCTCAATGCGTCCGCACCAATATAATTATATGATTGATTAAATTTAACATCGTGTCGTACGGGTATTTTACGAGTGTGTACACTAACACAGACCAAGCGTATTTTTATTGGAAATAATTTTCATAATTACGTAATGTATTATTTATAACTTTTAAACATTATTGTACCGAAATATCATTGTTGCCTGACCAGTAGGCAGTGACTTATTTGAACAAGTTAGATTGAAATGGATTGTAATTTCATCTGGTCCGCTGTACATTAGCTGCCAGTTTTATATTATGAAGCGAACAAAAAAGAAAAACTCTTTCAAATTAACATGGTGCTACTGGTTTTTGTTAATGGACCTCCTCGTCACTCAAAACTGATTTTCACCTCAGTTATTAATGTAAACTGCGGAAGATACTTTCGACATTCACCCGAACTTAATATTAAAAAGTTAAGGTGAACATAATTTTCGTTTCAAATTAAAATTTTATTTTATGGTGGCCGTTTTTACTCTTCAGGTGCCATAAATCATATTAAATTTCTCATTACCGTTGAATTATTTTAAATTTTGTTGAAGTGTTAAATAAGAGGTAATGATATGCGACACAAAAACGTATACCTTATAAGAAACTAATTGCTGTGCTACTAATACTAAGCAAGCAGCATGTGAAAGGATGCACTTTTTAATAAAATACAACTTTAAGGTTTTATAAAGGAAACCGTAATTAAATCCTTACATTAATTTTATAGTTAATTATACGAACGTCAATTAATTATTAACTACTCAGTTGCATAATGTGATTGACATGATTAAACCAAACAAGACCTATTACGTACATTCAGACTTTCAAATCTAACGCCGAACAATTACACCTGCAACAAATTTTATATGTTTATTGTGCGTTTGAAATTATTAAATTTGAATTTTACAGCCGAAGCTTTTGTGTATAATCGGCGTTTGTCGATCACGATATAGATTACTATAATGATTACAACTTGAAATGCAGGAACTTCAATCCATTGGCCTCGGTAAATTCCACTAAAGCTAATGTTTCTTCGGTTTTAAAGAAGAAGCACAAGAATTTATTGTTATTACATAAATATTGTAATTTTGCGGTGTAATCTGATTTGCTTGTGAAATTTCTAATTCCTGTAGATTATATTTTTAGTAATTATTTTCAATTTTGCATTTCATTTTTATTTTAACGAACTCAAGTTTTCTGTACTTTATATTATAACAGACTATTACTTCATACACAGAAATCATTTTATAGCGTCGTTTTTAATGTAAAATTTACGTATAAATTAAACGAAAGTGAAAGTTAAACTAAACGAACGCTTATCTTCTTTTCAATTTCAAGCCACTGGACAGAAATGTCACCTCTGCAATGCAATTAAGACTTATGTAAAACATCTAATGAATGTAGATACAGAAGGAACTGGTCATCGGAGAATTTTTCAGGAATGCGAAAGGCAATTTAGAATTCTAACTATAAACGTCGTGGGTTCGCATCGCGCTCGAGATATTTCTCGGGGGTGGTCATTACTTACTTCACTCAACGGCGAGGAGGTTTGAAAGTAACAAAGCCATGAAACACTTTACACACACAATAAGACTTAGGACCCTGTTGGGCAAATACCACAGATAAAAAAAATGCAGGGTATTTTATTTATTGTATAAATATAGTTGTTGCAGAATCGAGAATGGCCGTAAGCAGAAGATGACTCTCTTATGGTCTCCTTGTGTAGTGTCTTTTTTGGAAGGTACTACGTATTTCACGACGTACTGTCTATCTGGCGTCAAGCTGGCTAATTGAAGCCGAAATGAAACTGTATTGCATTTAGCAAGAAATCGATATATTTTTTTAGGTAGATGAGCGTAAAAGAATAAGTTGGCACAGCAATGAAAAGCAAATCGATTTAGATCGCTATACTGACACTCCAGGAGTAGTAGTTTTAATGCAAAACAGAGGCAACTTAACTCACATTATTACGTCAGTATAGTTCCACAAGTAGTTTCATTTAGATCAGTTCAAAGTAACTTTCCCAACAGGACCATATAATACAAGACGATCACTTAATACAAGATTACCGAGAGCTGTTTTAGACAGTAGTGGCACTCTTGAGTGGCATGCATTTTCTCCGGATTTATTTCCTATTGGGAGATTATTGACCAAGATCTACCGACTTATCGCAAGACACCAGCCATCTAAAATCAACTAGTATAGAACACATCTGGAACAGTAGAACTCACTAGAAGAGGATGCTCTACAGAGTGTGCTAATTTTGATGGACGAACTGGTTTTAGTTCCTTTTTTTAACATTTGGTTAGTACAACAAAATAGCATATCCCAAGGTGGTGGTATTACAAATCAGTTTACTTTTATATAGCTTTTCCTTTATAATGTTTATGTAGAACACTGTAACAGACAACAGATTCTTTTATAATTCTGAAAAAAGTTAACAATATTATTTTGAATTGAAGCACTTTCTGAGCTGACGAAAACTCAGGAATATAAAATATGTTATTGCAGTTGACGCTTCCTAAAATTGAATTAAATGTCGACGCTTTATTATTTATCCCAAGGAAATTATCAAACACGCAGCGAAACATCGACATTTAATTCAATTTTCCCAACTATCCGTGCAAATGTAATTACATATTTTATAATAATATTTTGCATAAAAATAAAAATATAATTGAATAAGTAATACTATTATAACATAATTGAGCGCGGAAAATATTGCTATTTATGAGTGAAGCTAATAAGCTTCAGTTGCAAGACTTGCAATGCATTGTGTGATTAATTCCCTTAAACACAGATAGAAAGTTAAAAATGAAATCGTGGTGTCACAATTAGTTTTAAGGTAATAAGTTACTTTGGTGGAATTATAGTGTACCATTGCACTCTGGGGTCAATTACTGAACACATGAACTGTTAATACAGACAGCCCATCTGAAATCAAGCGAGTAAACTATACTTGGAGCGTGATCTATGACTGAATGCCAACTCGTAGATCTATAGATCAATCATGCATCGATCAGGATTCAATAAAAACTTAACTATAATTATGTCTATTTCGGAATCCTACGCGCGCTTTGTAATTATTGTAAGTGGTCAGAGGTAGAAAAACCCGGCTTACAATTGAACAAATAAATCATGGATTTATTGAAAAAATGTAAACAAATATTAATAGCGATCGTGAAAATATGTAGATTAACATGACATTTAAGGCATCTGAAAAGCTGCCAAATATGGACGACAGTAATAAGTGTAGTGTTACCGATTGCGTACGATTCCATTACTTAACAAAGCAAAATTAAATTTCATTTAGTTTAAATATATTCTAAAACAACAACCATCAACACTATTCGCAATATAAGTATATTATGTACAACTGAATAAGAAAGTAATGTGTCTGTGAACAGCGGTACTCAATGGGTACAATAAATGTTATTTTTAATTAACTGAATACACATTAAACGGCCTAAAAATAAATTTAGTGATTTTTGTCTAAACATACAAGCAGGAAATATGTATTATTACATTACAAACTTATTTTAATTTTTCATGTAAGTTTTGATTATGAAGAAATACTTTCGAGGTGTTTACTGAAGTTATTTTTTAACTTCCTTGTTGTCACTGCTTCTATGTTAATTTATTACCGACGATTTTTATCATATCATCTTTACATTTAAAATATATGTATTAATTTACTATTTTTTTACTATTTTATTTTTCCTGTATTTTGTAAAATTAGTATTAAACAAATGACAATAATATTGGATGCTAAGAATTAAAAATCCTAGCTATTTTTTTTAATAATCATCATAGTCTTTAGAAAAGTTTTTTGAGTACAACCGCTTTTATTTAAATATTTTTTTTTATTTTTGCTCATTTAAAATGGAGTTCGATAAATGTGACCTTTCTATTTTTAAAATCTGTAGAATTAATGAAGTTACCGTTTTCTTATTTACTGTTTATTTAAAGAATACTTTTGATGTAAAACAGACGTCTCATTTTTATACCGCATGCAAAAATATAACAAAATATAGAACACGTTTTAAAATTCACAAAATTAAGTGAGTTATTAAAAAAATATTTAAACCAAAGAAATATTTTTTTGTACATACTTAAAACAGCAAAAGTAATTTTTAATTTTTTAAATACCCTCTGAACAACTTAGTATATTCAATTTTGAGAAATTTTAGTACTAGTCTTCACCGCATCGATGATCGTGTTTTGTTTTTGTTTTCATTTCATTTGAATGTATTTTATTTTTATTTTGACATCCAATCGATCTTGTTTTTCTTTTCTTTCTTTACTTTTAAATTTTCCATTGCGTTCGTCATTTTTTTACTTTATTGTTATTGTTAATTTTGCACAGTTTTTATTTTCGTCTTCACCGCATCGATGATCGTCTTTTGTTTTTGTTTTCATGCGATTTGACACTATATTTTATTTTTATCTTGACAATCAATCAATCTTGTTTTTCTCCTTCTTTTATTCTAGTTGACACTGTGCAATGTTTAATTCAAATTTGTCTCTGATTACTACAGCAATTCAGTGTCCTCATGTGGTGCGGGAGCGGGGGGGGGGGGGGGGCTCCAGAAGGCCCCTTACTTTGCTAAAAAAATTGAGAGAGAAGTATCAAATCAATCAACAAACACTCACTGTAAGAATCCAGGTTCTTATCGCTATTATTTTGTGCAATTAAGTACACTTTATTTAATTAAGGTATCCAGTAGAAGTATATTTAAACTGAATTAGAAATCATGTTGAAGAATGATTCAATACAAACAAAAAAAACAAAATACAAAATTAGAAACATGCGACTTATGTAACGAAAGCATTAGTCAGCATTAGTCATACTAGGTTGTTATGCTAAAAACAAGAACAAGCTTGCATTATATTGCTGTGCAGAACATGAATCTCAATCAACGGTGACTCATCAGAAAGCTCTATGCGTTGCATAATGCAGTTCTTCCCGATGCAAGCTAATTCTATAAATATCAGGATAGTTTCAGCTATCCACGACAGCCGTAGACTTCCTTATTTAATTTAAATAAAGTGTACCTGAGAAACATTCACGACCGGTAAGGGTGAGTTTGATTAAAGTATTATTGTTAATAAAGTCTTTTAGAAGTAAACTGGTTTTTATAGATCTGCCCTTCTCTTTTTCATATTCTACTTTCAACTTTATGCTAATTGTTAAAAAATTAATTAATTAATTAAATGTAATTCGCATATTCTTTGTTTGTATTTTCTTAATTATTGTACAAACTTGTCTCTGATAGTTGAATATATTTTGTTAGTTAAAGATTCAGATTTTTTAATTCCATTTCTATAGGGAAGAACTATTAAATAAGCTGAGAAAGAGATAAAGACAAATATCAAAAATATAAGTAGACGCCATTCGAGCAATTCGTGGAAAACGATTTGGAAGTCGACTTCTGACTTTCCATGCTAAAACCAGGGCGCTATTAACAAAGAAATTGAGATCCAAATTTGTGCGGTTTGTCTAAAAGATTTGGGGGCAAAAAGGGGTTGAAAGGCGGTTTCCAAACCACTCCGTCCGTACGTCTTACAATCACTATGGTAACCTGTTTCTTTCATTTTGTAACGCAATTGATATCAATTTTAACACTGCCCCACTTACAAAACATTACTTATTTTTTAATTCTTCTTAAAATAAACATTTTTCGAGGAGTGATTATTTCTTTATACATATTTATTTTAACCGCAACAAAGGAAATTAACAGTAAGGAGTAAAATATGTCCAAACAGTTTAATTATTTTTAATAA
Organism: Prosopocoilus inquinatus; assembly: GCA_036172665.1. NCBI lineage: Eukaryota > Metazoa > Arthropoda > Insecta > Coleoptera > Lucanidae > Prosopocoilus > Prosopocoilus inquinatus. Next base: position 25,134,973 of record CM069876.1, on the reverse strand, counting down.
CAGCGCACAATTTTCTCACCTACCTTGACAAAACTCAAAAAAATGTATTCCAAAATAATACTGTTATTTTCCTGCAAACTTCCCAACTTTTGAAACGAAAATGATTCTCTTATAGTTTTGCTGGCACATAATGTAAAAAATATTGGTCTGTAATTGACATTGGTAAAGGGTCCTTGCTTTGGTATGGAGCAAATAATTACCTCCCTCCAGAGTCCGGAAAAACCCTCTCAATCCATAATCCATGGACTGGAGAATATGGATCCTTCAGTTGGAACTTGTTTACAGTATCGAATAATACAGCCTAATGGATTGAAGCATACTTATGCTAAGAAGGTATTTCGGTTTGCAATATAGATCGGTGACAAGCAGTTCACGCCCTTTTAAAAGGAATCGTTTTCTCAACTTTGTACGATTCCTCTAAAGGTTATTATTTAAATATTTTAAATATTTAAGTTTGAATTACCATTATTTTAATCAACTTAATATGTATTAAGGAAAAAATGAGTAAAAGAATTTTTTGTTTGTAACGGTTCTTTTTCGATTAGCAGTTAATTTCGTTTTGAAATACTTTCCCTTTTTATGTGTGTACACACAATTTCTTCATATGATGTAACACTTTACACACTTGAAATGTAATTAGGAAATTCTAAGAAGTAGCGAATAGTTTGCAAGCCATGCGCCTATTTTGAACGGATCCTATTTGAAACAATTTTCCACCATATTAAGCTCAAATTCTCGACTTAATTTGAAAATAATTCGAATTTTTTCACGCATCTTCGACACATTTTTTGAAATATTCGCGTGACTCTCGTGCATGAATAAAATAACTGTGAAGGTAATTGATTTATGGAAAGCAAAATTGTTCACCTGGGAAAGTGTTAACTTCTCTATTAGGTAATGGTTCACGCATGGTATCAAGAAAACCTGCTACATCGCAACAGCTTAATGGCTTTTATCTCGGTATATTCAGTTATATGTGTTGCATGTGCTTATACACATACTGTTATTAACTATAAAATTATTGTCTTTACCATCTGCTGGATAAGTGAAGATATGTAGATGCATTTTACCATTAACAATAGCAATGCAGTACTTGAAATGTTTGTGGATTCATTATTGTTACAGAGCACGAGAACATTGCAACTTAAAGACATTTCACGGCTGTAATAAAAATAATCCTTATTATGAAAACAAAGGATTTATTTTGGAAAAAGTAAACATAAACAATAATTCTAAAAAGGGATAATTGCTTTTAAGAGTTGTCTTAGGAGTAATATATATTAAACACGTACTTTTTTATTGCTAACCTAATTTTTCTTGGAAAATAAAACGTAATTGGTTTATTTCATTTTGAATATCGGATTAATTTATTATTAAGAAACATGCATGCATGTGTATGATTGTTGTCTCCTGAAAAAAACATCAATTAAATCCCTTCAAAAACTATTATACTATTCAAAAGACTCAAATATTGAAAACAGTTTTTCTGCATTTCTTTAAAAACCGTGTTGGTTAACTAAACAAATAAAAACTCTTAGGCTAAATTCAGAGAAAAGACGTTTTCATCTCTCACTCGTTCTAGAAATTATTATTCTATTACTTTCTCGAATTTCATAATGGTACATGGAAAGGTTAAAGGGGATGGTCGACTACTTGGTACCCAGAATTGTTGCTAATAAGCGCAGTGTTGGCCTAATTTTACATTATTTTTAAAAGCATTGGATTTTTTCTAATTACTAATTAATTCTTTCAAAGCCCTCTTTGCACTTGTTGATAATTTTTTTTCCAGACATCTCCATTGATGACTCTCTTTTCGATAATGATTTACAATAAAGCACTACTATGTCCTCCCACAATTGACGCTATAACAAATTAACCAGCAGAATTCCTCCAAGGCCCAGAAAATCGTGTCCCTTTATTTGTTGATCATTTTTCATCCAGACGTCTCCATTAATTTACACCGACTCTCTTTTGAATAAATACACAATAAATGGACCATTGTTTCGTCTCAAATCACAATTAACTCAAAGTGTCTCTTGGGCTCCTTGCGAGGAGATTCAAAAATCAGTGTACACAGACTGAGTGTAATTAATGCTGGAAAATAAAGAAAAGTTTTGACACCCATCTGGTACTGATTTTATTCAACCCTAAATGATCATGGCAAATAAAACTAACTTCTTCATTCTTAAATGATGGATGGACCATCTTCGGTGATTTTTATTGCATATAGGCTAGGCTACAAGAATTAGTAAAAGTGATTCAAAAGATAGATCCTGAAACAAGATATTAAGGGAGCCAACGATATCTTTTTCTAAAAAAGCTCGCTGGGAATTTTATGAAACGAAATTTTCATGACAGAGTGTTATCTACATCATGATTGAATAATAATGTTGTACTTATTTCAAAATATGTACTGCGCATACCTTAGATTCTTCTGCTAACACGGCAGTTCTTCAAATTTGTTTTTTTTTTTTAATTTGGTCACCTTCACTATTACACATTTAGTTGCGCCACTTAAAACTTCTTAGCATTTTGACGAGATTTTAACAAAAAATATATTTGTTGTAACTTACTTTTTACGTTAATTATGTCATCGTAGTTCACGTTGTCTACGTATCGGCAACACAGTCAGTACTACTGGAGTGACACTCTCATTTCTTTCATGTCAGATTTTGACTTCCTTCGAAATACATGCACGTAACTTAACGAAAAAAAAACATATGTCTCTAGAAACTAAAACGAATGTGAACAGCTAATACAGTGACAAATATTTTAGATGGAACATACAAACAAACAACAAAAGTGATTTTTTTGTGATAGAACATATGGTAGTGTTGCGGTTAGCTGATGTGGAAGTTTACATTTAATATTTTCGTTTTATCGATCTATCGCATTTACTCTCACATCGACCACGACTTGAAATTCAATTTTTATTTGTCACTGATAACTGTCAGTTTGACAATATAGGGAGGGAACCCCAATAAATTCTTATATCTTATCCAGAAAATTTATGTTTCGAAGAGATATTTATTGTAATTTTAACGGTAAGTAATTTTGAATGTCTAATAAGTGTGGTGTATGATACAAAAATTCTAGGTATCTAACACAAATACTTTCTTATCTACCAAAGCTTACGTTATGTTACGGTCAATTCTGAAATAGACTATGAAATTTCTGTGTTACATCACAAATTTGCGATGTGATTCGATATTATGAAGTATAGATTTGTATTCGAAACTGATAGCGTTTTCCACTGGCCGCACTAGTGCGCACTGAGTGTATTTCCATCTCTTCTCAGCTTTATGTAATAATACGAGATGGAGATACACTCAGTGCACACTGGTACAGCCAGCGGAAAATGCTATTAATATCTGTTTTTTATTTATTTACCATCGAAGAATGCCGGAATATTATTTGTTCAAGGAATATTGTCTTTTTGAAGTATATTGTATAGTTAGGAAATTTTGAATTTTTGATTACTGTTATTTTTTTTAGAAAGATTATAGAAGAATGTAACTTTTTGGGTATGTACTTTGATGTATAATGCATTAATCTTGGAATGTTGTTTTGAAGAAAATTACATGTCATTGAATGTTGTACGATGAAAAAGATAACATCTTGAAGTTCTTTTGCATTTGAAGATTCTTGCTGGATTTCAGAAACCCTAATGTTTCTTCATCTCAGGATCCAATGGTAACATGCGTGTTTACAAGATCATGCTGAATAAATATCACTGCAATATGCTAGGAAACATGGTGTTCAGTTGTTACTATGGATATCAGTTTTACATAAATTCTACCGTGCCTTCAATTGAATTCCTCATTAAAGTGGGCTATGATTTCACTGTTCTTTTTCTCCTAAGATTTGCAGCACTGATAGCTGTTCAATTATTTAATTAAACAAAGTCAAATTGACACTTTGTATTTTCAATTAATTCAAAATGTTAGAATTACAGCAGAAAATATTTATTGTTGAAAGTTATTTTCAAACCGGTAGAATAGAAAATGGACGGTTAGTTTATTCAATTAATCAGTGTGAACAGAAGTTTCGACAGCAGTTTCCTAATTTTGTTATTACTTATGAACAGCTAGTTAAACATATACAAGCTTGTATTCTTAAAGCGGAGCAGCTAAGAAAAGGACTGCAGCCTGCATTGAAGATGTTCGGGATCGAATGGAACACTCTCCCAAGATATCTATTGCGAAACTTTCACAAGAAGTTCAGCTATCGGTGGGAACATGTCACACTATTCTTAAAAAAGGCTTAAAGCTTTATCCATATAAAATTCAAGCAGTCCACGAACTCAGGTCAGTAGATTTTCACAGTAGAACAGAATATTGTCAATGGTTTCTTGATAATTTAAACAACGACTACATTCTTGACAAGTGTTTCTTTTCCGATGAGGCGTGGTTTCATCTCTCAGGGTATTTAAATAAACAGAATATGAGAATATGGTCAGCAGAAAATCCCCATTACATCCATTAAAAATTGGTGTTTGGCTAGCAGTGTCAAGAAGGCGTATCATCGGGATACCGAAATGAGTTATTAGAACCTTTCATTAATCAACTACATGATGATGAACTTATAGAAGGGTTTCTTCAGCAAGACAATGCCACTGCCCACACAGTTCATTAAACAATGACTTTCCTGCAGCAGTTTTTCGATAATCGGATTGTGAATTTTCCTGCCAGGTCTCTGGATCTCACAATTATGGATTACTTCATTTATCCGCACATGAAAAACACAGTTTTTAGAACTACCCGTCACACAATCGAAGAACTTCGTGCGGGCATTACAGATGTCTGTGCTAACATAACCCCCGAACACTTAGCAAACGGGTTTGAAAACAGCAAAAGCAGAGTACGCTTATGTATTCAAGCTGAAGGAGAGCACTTTGAGCATCTCCTTTAAACTTTAATGTTGTGTTTTTATTTGATGTTATGATCAGTACTGACAGTTAATAACAACTGTTTTCTCCAGGATTGTGTCGTCAACTTCATAAAAAAATCACAGCTTACTTTAATGAGGAATTCAATTGAAGGCACGGTATATGAGTTTTTTTAAATGGAGATTATTTGCTGCTTTTGTAGTGCGAGTATATGTTCGCTATAAAAATAATTCTCACGATGCAAATAACTTCATTGCTTACCCAGTTATGTTTTCAGTCCCGGTAGAATCCCAAAAATTTAGAACTTTTTTGAAATACTTTATTTTGCTCGTGGAAAATTACTTGTTACTTGCATTTTGCTCCAAGCAATTGAAAGCTCTGCCTAGCTTTGTAATCTTTATGACTCTTGAAGGCTTATTATATGTTCAAAATAAATAAATATATAGTCTTATTCATTCTATTCACAAGCAAATAAGGTCAACTATGTTTCTATTCTTGTTAAAGTCAAATTGTTCCTTGTCAGTTTTCTTTTAAATAAAGTGACCATACGTCCGTCTTTGAGAGGGACAGTTTTCATTTAAGAAAGAAAAGCATCACAAGATTCTACTCACATTCTTCGTGTGTAACTGATAAGTTAAGAAATTTATTTGGAAATATATTATGTGACGATATCAACAAGGCTTATAACCTTGAAAACAAATTTCACAGTTGTTGAATATTGTCAAATACTTGAAAAACAATGAAAGCCTGGATGGCTGAAGAGATCCGACACCAGTCCTTAAGGGTTGTAATTGTATATTTAAATTTTTGTTTAACTTTGGGCATTTTTAAATGATTGCGATGAGAAATATTGTAATTAAAGGATCTCACACACTTTTAACTCTTATAAAAGAAACTTTCAAAGGAAAATTTTGTTTCTGATCTTAAAGTTGGATTGGTTAGTAGTGCGTGATATAAAAAAATATAGGTATTATTATTAAGACACTCAGTATATGAAGTTCTATAAAATTTTGTATAGTTAATAAATGTTCAGAAGATTTTCAGGAAAAAAATATGATTTCTCTAGAATTGCAAGTATAATTAAGAGAATTTTGTTTCTTTCTTAACGACGAACAAAATTATAAAAACCAAAATCGAACATTTTATACAAGTATAATAATATTCACAGTATTTTAAAAACGAATTAAAAAAGAATTCGATTTATTTATTTCGAATATTGTTAGTGCCAGCATTAATTAAACCACTAATAAACGTATGACTTTAATTAAGCAAATGTCATGTAGTTTATGCTGATTAGTTACGGACTCGTGTTTTCTTCTGCATCAGAAAATTATTAATCGTTTATAATGTCTTTGAAAATAAGTAAGCTGGTATAATTATATTTTTTTAAATCTTACCTGCCAGCTAATAGCTTTCACAGACGGAATGGACGCAGTTGGTTGTCCTTGGATGCTTGCAGGAGGATATTTACCACGGAATGTTGGGCAGTGTGATTAAGGTTTGATGAACAATTACTGATTTGTTTCCACGCGTGGTGAGGCGGCCATTGTCAGCCCGACCGCAAATTACCAATCAAATTACCTCAGGTAATGACACGGCCGTCTCAAATGTTACGCACAAGAGAAGCAAACTTGATTTTATTATCACTTATTACTTTGAGTATAATGGGGACTTTAAATAAGGTGGGTAAAATTAACCAAAAATTAATAGATTTTAGAACATTATAACTAAGTGTTGTTGTATAATCAGACTCTTGAAAAATGGCAAATTCGAAGCACAGATATTAATAATCGATTGCAAAATCGAAATATGCGTAATAATGTGAAGGTTATTACCTATGGGAGGGAATAATATTATGGAAGAGTTTTCTGAGATGAAACAAGTTAGCAATATCATACTAAAACAAGAAGTAATAAATTTGGCCTTTTTCCTACTTACGTTAAAATTTTTTTTTTGTCTGTGGTGGTTATCCAATGATCATAACAGATCATAGAGTTAACAGGATCTCAGGAGCGGTGTGTGCTTTGTGTGTGTAAAGTATTCCGTGGCTTTGTTACTTCCAAAACCTCCTCGCCGTTGAAGGGGAAGCATTGTCAAATTTTCTACACGACACTGAAGGGTACCTGAAGTGAATAACGACCACCCCCGAGAAATATCTCGAGCGCCGTGCGAACCCACGACCTTACGATTGCAACGGGTGTTCAATAAGAAACATAATAATTAGGCGAGCAATTTTGATATCTGCAAGAAAAAGCTGATCAAATAAAATGAAAACAGGTCTTTAGATTATAGTAAGCTTAATCGAAATTAGCGTTCAATAACCTAAATGTTTTAAATAAAATTATAATTTGATAAATTATATCGTTTTTAAACCCACGAACATGAAGTACATAGTTCTACTTGATGAGAAGTTTCTTATTCGTCAGACATTTCAAATTTGTTTAGATCAAGTTTACCACTGCCTTGAAAAGTTAAATTATTTATGGTAACCAATGTATTGCAACTTGTTATGTTATTATTAAATTAAACTTTTGTTAACTGAGCAAAGCCAAGATACTTTATGCCACATTCAAATAAAATTTTCATTTCTACGATTACAGAAAATTTGAAATAATTACAGTTATTTAAGTTACATACGATATATGGGCATATGTTATTTATTAATTAAATGTCCCTAACCACATCAGAAACAAATTAGAGTTTATTAAGTTTGATGCACCACGTGAAATTGAAGTTCGTCTTTCGTAGCGGCCCAGTAAATGGAATTCTAATAACGAGTGTTTCTCGGGAAAACTTTTCAAGACTAGTGATAATTTAAACTCCTGGAGGAGCGGTGGTGTGCGTCACACATGCGGGTGAATAAGGAAGAGGGCGGCAAGTGTAAATGACATCATTATAACTGCAAAGTGGTCGCTCTCGCGTCTCCAAGGTAACGGGGTGACGGTGGGCCGGGGAACAGCGCTAATGGCATACATGACAAGGGAATGGATCGATTTTTTAAATTTACTCAAGAATAAACAAGGTCTGAAAGAACCGCGTCTTTAGCAAGTTATGTGTTCACATATGAAAACTTCGAAACAGTTGGCATTTAGGAACAAATATTACCTTCCAAGGAAGTGATCTCATAGTTAATGGTCCACACTAATTTAAATTTTATAATCATTACAAAATCATGTAAAAGAATAATTTGTTAAAATCGACTTTCCCGTATTATTGTCAGCATCTTCATGCTTCTCATTAGACGAACTTCAAATTTCTTCAGTTTTGGGAAGCACGATTATTTTCACTGCATAAACTTTTACTTGCACATCCTGTGGTAACGTTGAGGCTAAGTTTCATCTCAAAATAATCACTGTGAACCTAGTTTGCCTGGTGGCCCACAGATATGTTCCTGATTCGGATCTAAAAGACGTGGAGCTCGAGGACCGGTTTTTCTATTACGGATGAGACATACCTTTTTCTGACATAGAAAGAAAAGTCGTGGGTGGGTCTCGTGTCAATACGGCGGTAGGCACGTTTAAGATTCCTCCAGGAGTTCTAACTAATCCCTTACTTTTGGCTAAATTTTAGTAAGGTTCATCATATATAACCATGTTATATTGGAACCCATGCGCAGGAGGAATATTCGCAGCTCCATACCTTACCCAATTCTGAACCTTTTTTAGTTTCAAAAACTGTTGTGAAATATTAATCTATCAACTTGTCAAGGTGCAAATCGCTTACTTTTTCTTTTCATGTCCTATGCAATTGCCATTTTTATTAGTGATCCTTTGCCATTCAGCCAGCATTTGTATTCCATTTGCATTTGTATTTCAGCGAAGTTCACTATAGTCAAGAAATTCTTGATATGCAGTATCGACTTCGCAATATTCATTAAAATTTCTGTCTTTAAGAAAATGTTTCATCGAATAAAATAGATGGTAATCCAAAGGAGCAATGTCCGGACTTTATGCAGAAAGAGGAACAAAAGTCCATCCAAGCTCTCAGTTTTTATTTTGACTTAACTGTATTATGCGGTTTTTCAGTATCTTGGTGGTGGTTCGTGTGCTTTTTATTTACTAATGCAGGGTACCCTAAACGTAAAATTTCGTGTACTTTGGTAAGTTCAGCACAACAGACTACAGCATTAACTGTACGGACATTTGAAACAAGTTCAAAATGGATCACGCCAAAGATATTCCACCAAACGCTGAACATTTGTTAACGACTGAAAAAGACACTTGTCGAAGATTAAGCCACTGTTTACACCAGTAGGTATTCTTAAAAGAATCCAAATTTCTTCATAAATCATAATTTGTCACAGAAAACGATTGTGGCGGGGAGTTTGGAGTAATTTTGTACAAATGCTTAAGGTGTTTAGGTTGAGACTCATTTATGTTATGTGAAACTTTTGTAGAACGTTTAATAATCGTGCTACGACCTCTTAAGTGGCACCAAATGGGTAAAGTGAATGCACCCAACTCGTCTGACAATCGATATGTTGTAGTAAACGTATTTTCTTTAACCAATTTTTTTTAAATTGCAAAAAAGGAAATTGGTTAATCTTTAAAGGGCAACCCAAGGTACGATTCCTTCAAAGAGTAAAATCACCATTTCTAAATTATATAAATTCATGTTGGGTACGTCTTAACATTAAGAGACTCTTTGTCTTCTTCTCACAGATATTTTAAGCCACTTGCCTTCTTAAACTCGTATAACAATAGGTTCAAGAATTCTTCGTTTTTTGGTTATTCTTCGTAAGAACACACAATTTAGTATGGGTTAACAATTGCGTAGTATATTGTTTAGAGAAGTATACTCTTCAATTGCAAAAAAAAAAAATATATCTCTCTACCTTCGAAATATGAATTAGTTGAAAAAGAAAAAACCGAACAATTAATTAACAGTTAATATTATTACCGTGCCTTCAATTGAATTCCTCATTAAAGTAAGCTGTGATTTTTTTATGAAGTTGACGACACAATTCTAGAGAAAACAGTTGTCATTAACTGTCAGTACTGACCATAACATCAAATAAAAACACAACATTAAAGTAAAGTAAGTAAAGTGTAAAGTAGATGCTCAAAGTGCTCTCCTTCAGGTTGAATACATAAGCGTACTCTGCGTTTGATGTTTTCAAACCCGTTTGCTAAGTGTTCGGGGGTTATGTTAGCACAGACATCTGTAATGCCCGCACGAAGTTCTTCGATTGTGTGAGGCGTAGTTTTAAAAACTGTGTTTTTCATGTGCGGATAAATGAAGTAATCCATAATTGTGAGATCCAGAGACCTGGCAGGAAAATTCATAATCTGATTATCGAAAAACTGCTGCAGGAAAGTCATTGTTTAATGAGCAGTGTGGGCAGTAGCATTGTCTTGCTGAAAAGAAAACCCTTCTGTAAGTTCATCATCATGTAGTTGATTAATGAAAGGTTCTAATAACTCATTTCGGTATCTTTCAGCAGTTACTGAGTCGTTAAAAAATATTGGTCCGATGATACGCCCTCTTGATACTGCTAGCCAAACACCAATTTTTAATGGATGTAATGGAGTTGTCACAAATTCATGGGGATTTTCTGCTGACCATATTCTCATATTCTGTTTGTTTAGAGATGAAACCAGGCCTCATCGGAAAAGAAACACTTGTCAAGAATGTCGTCGTTGTTTAAGATATCAAGAAACCACTGACAATATTCTGTTTTTCTGTGAAAATCTACTGGCCTGAGTTCGTGGACTGCTTGAATCTTATATGGATAAAGCTTTAAGTCTTTTTTAAGAATAGTGTGACATGTTCCCACTGATAGCTGAACTTTTTGTGAAAGTTTCGCAATAGATTTCTTGGGAGAGTGTTCCATTCGATCCCGAACATCTTCAATGCAGGCTGCAGTCCTTTTCTTAGTTGCTCCGCTCTCTGTTTTGCGACCAAGTGATCCTGTTTCACGAAATTTAAGAACACAAGCATGGATATGTTTAACTAGCTGTTCATAAGTAATAGCAAAATTAGGAAACTGCTGTCGAAAGTTCTGTACACACTGATTAATTAATAAACTAACTGTCCATTTTCTATTCTACCGATTTGAAAATAACTTTCAACAATAAATATTTTCTGCTGTAATTCTAACATTTGGAATTAATTGAAAATACAAAGTGTCAATTTGACATTTGTTTAATTAAATAATTAAACAGCTAACAGTGCTGCAAATCTTAGGAGAAAAAAACAGTGAAATCATAGCCCACTTTAATGAGGAATTCAATTGAAGGCACGGTATTTATTGTTGACTCATTACCTACTTGAGAGATTCGAGTTTTTATTAAAAGTTTCACCCTATTCTCTTCAGAATTTTCTCTATCTTCAAGTTTTCAGTTACTAGTTTACGTTGGGAAAACATTATTAAAAGTACAAATTGTGAGCTTTCTTTCCAAGACTCATTATTTCTCAAAAGCCAATTTTTCAAAAACTGCACAAATCTGTCTAGGGTTTTAGCGGCAAAAGTCAATTACCTTTTTTTCACATAAATTTACTATTTACAATAATTGGATACAGTAAATTTAAGTGAAAAAATGTAATCTGATTTTGTTGCTAAAGCCAGGGACAAATTTTTGCAGTTTCTGAAAAATTGGTTTTGGGAAATAGTGAGTTTTGGAAAGAAAGCTCACAATTTGATGTAACCGATGCAACACAGTTTGGCCCTTTAAATTTTCAAAGACTCTGCCAGTGGCATTAATAATATGCTCTAAATAAAGAATATATACCACGGCGAAACTAAGTACGAGTCGCCTATTCCAAAAACTCGTGAAAGCACCAGCTTCATTTCTTTCTGATTCTTGTTTTTCGGGCATAGAATCCTAGGCTTTAAGACATCGAACTGTATGGGTAAACTTTCCAATACAATTCAGCCAACCTATGGCACGTTTTTTTTTTGCAAGAAGACGATGGACATTCGATGGTTCGTCATTTTCTGCTTAGTTCTGTTTAACTGCTCACAATAAATTTGAGTACTGAGTGCTTTACCGTTGACGACACCATGCCGACTGATGTTTTTAGATGAACCACTTCATTTCTGTTCATTAGTAGCCAAATTATTCCTTCGGAAGTTGGAGTACCACTTAAACACAATACGTCTGCTAAGTGTATTGGTGCTGTTTGCATTACTAATGTTAAATTATTTAAGTGTTAAGACATCAAAGCATGATAGATTCATCATCAAATTATGGCAAGACGACTATCTAACAGAAACTGCCAACATATACAGGGTGAATAATAATGGGTGGAACAAATTTTACGAGTATGTAGGAAAGACTCTTTTAAGTAAAAATTTTTTTCTTAAATTCTGGTAAAATTTGTTCTGCCCATTGTCTCACCCTGTATATTTCAGAAAAGTTCAAAACTCATAAGTGAAAATAGACAAAATTATGTACTAATCTTTTAAACATCAGAATTCTCTAAATTTTCGTGTTGTTTGGGCTACTCCTGTATAAAATCAAAGATAAAATATAAAATTATCTTCCTCTTCATATTCGTCGAGATCAATGACACCAAAATTTAAAAGTTTTTTTCCATGATTTGGAAAAGACCATATTTCTTAAAATTAAAAACTATGCACTTAGAAATGTCATCTTCATCAGACGTTAAAGTATGACGCAATAAACTTTTTCTATACACCACTTTTGTTAACTGAATAATGTTTTAATGAAGAGGTTGAATGACGGCAGTTGTGTTTGGAGGAAGAAACATAATTATGAATTCTCCCGTCTCTGTGTCAATGTTTTCTTCTCCTTGATAATAATAACGTTTAGCGTTATCCATTATCAGCAGTGCCTTTTCTTCTAAATTTTGACTTCTGAGCAAGCTTCTTAATTGACCAACAAAGTTTTGGACCCATTCATTAAGATAAATTAAGTGATTCGAGTATTTTTTGAAGATTTATAGTCGACAGGTAAATTAACATTTTTAAATGCTCTAGGAGTTTTGGACTTTCCTATTACTAAAGGCTTTAATTTATGTGAACCACCATTATTTGTACACAATAAAAAGGTTACCCTTTCTTTTGCAACTTTTCTACCAGTCTTTTCATCAAAACCTACTACTGTTTTGTCGGGAAGCATTTTCCAGAAGAGTGCCGATTCATCGCAATTGTAAACCTGCAAAGGACCATTTAACTCCAATATTTTCTCTTTGATTTTTGATAGAAAAGGTGGAACAGCAGATTGATTACTTGACAAATTTAACTTGGAGTCGTCTTAAACCATGTCTAGATTTAAATTTTGCTGACCATCCTCTCCTTGCTACAAAATTGTCGTTGTTATAAACTACTGCATAGATTTTTTCGCCATGGCAGTGAGCATGGCAACAGAAACGGGAACCTTTATGCGCGAAACTAGTTATACCATCGTTTTTTCCATTTCTTTGTGCTTTAATGTTTTCCTAGACGGGACTTGCTGGTAACAGTTGCCAACAAACTTTTCTACTTTCGTTTTATTTTTCTTAATATCGGAAATGGTCGACTTCCCAAAATTATTTTTTTCTGCGAAACTCACACCACTATCATCAGTCTCTAGCTTCTTCAAAATTTCATGCTTCTCTTTGATACTTAAAGTAATGTGTTTTCTCTTTGGAACCATTTTGAGTAGTAATTGTTGTTATTATTAAAAAGATCTAAAAACAATCTAATCATCCTTATTAGGATGAAATTATTGTATGCGGAGATTAATTTCAATTATTTCTTAAACCACAATCGCCTTTACTATTTTAGCAGACGAGTTAAAAAAAAGCATTTTCAACGAATTCTGTTTATTCTAAATAAAATATGAAAATCGGGATTACGAAAACTTTTCACATCTGGACTACAAAGTACACAATGGAACAAGTAGTCGGTCCGAATTATTAGATCATCCGGATTGTTGGATGTTCGGATTAACAAGGTATTACTGTACTAAACAGTAGGTAAATATGTCTTTTTTTGAAAAAGTACTGTTTTAATATTCTTTTTACAAAAAAAGACATTATAGAAAGGAATAGCGCTGTATATTATATACCTCGGCATTAAGAAAAGGTCATAAAGGCATAATAAATTATGTGTCTGATCTATAAAAACATTAGTGACAATTGGTCTTTCCAAAAATTTTACTTTCACTGCAAATTACAAACTGTATCAGAAGGATACAGACGGACTTATTTTCAGTTCTTAGATTTCTTGTTATTTTTATTTCCAAAATTGTGTTTCTTCTGTTTTTAAATTTTGACTTACCTATTGACTTATTACAGAATTTTAGACATGAAAATGGAGGCAGCTTAAGGTGCAACATCACGCGGCCGTGTTTTGAACTGTAACATAAAAAAGAGAATTTATTTTACTTTTGTAATATACACAAGCAGAAATCAATAAGATATTCATTTAATTATTGTATTTATTTCTTTCTCTCAGTTTTTAACAAATTTTATATAAAAATTATCATTACGGGACTTTACTCATTAAATAACTTTTGTAAAACTTCTGTTTTATTTTGTTTATATTGTAAAACTTGCTAATGGACTTTCATATACAAAAATGTTACAATAGTACGCAGTCTACCTACATGTTTCTAGTGTAATATGAGGTATATCTCTATATTTCTAATATAGCATGAGGTGGTCTACCTACCCTACTTCTAATTTTCAATTTGTAGAATTTCATGGAATTAATAAATCAAATCACGTAATAATTTATATTTTATTTACTTCTTTTGAAAAAGCAAGAAATACAAAACTAACAAAAGAAAAGAACAAGTTAATTTCTTAATTACATCACGTTACAACAATAATTCTCAACCTCAATTTCTATAGAAATTTTCCATCGTATATTAGGTATACTTTGAAAATAGAACGCCTTTTATAGTAGGTAGATTTCGCTAGTAGGCAGCACATTACAGTAGCACCAGAAAATCTACCTCTCTTGAACTGTTAAAGACAAGGAAAAAAATCCTCACTGCAAAACCCAAATTTTTCTTTACATTTGTTCGCGTTGTTCCAAGTGATTCCGTTAGAACGTGGCCCACATCTGAAAATTTATTGCTTAATAACATTTAAGTATTCAGTTAATTACTTAATGTCAACTATCGCGTTACATTGAGATAAATTATCCCACATAAAATGCATAAATTTACACCTTAAAAAGTACACTACATTTTATGGCTTTCAATACTAATAAATACTATTGTTTTCACGGAATTAGTTGTAGACAACTGTGTTGTAATACTCTGCGAAGGTGGACGCTATGATTGGAATTTTATTGCACATATACGTTATGCATGGTGATATACTAACGAAATGAGAATTAGAAATGAAAATATTTAACGTTAAGATTTACTTTATTTATCGAAATATCGTCGGTCTACAAGTGAAGGTGGCCAATTCCAAAATTTTACTTTTCTCAGTTTTTAATGCCCTTGTACCTTACATTCAATCTTTTTAAATTTAAGATACATATTTTAGAAACTCTATTGCTCATAAAAATCAATATAAACTAACCTGATGCAAAATAATTGATTTTATAATCATAAGCAAATATTAAAATTCTAATAATTCAAAACTACTATCGGTTGACTTAGTTACCTTCTCTTGTAGACCGACGATATGCTGATTATATGTACAGTCATTCTTTTTAGTAATGTCTCCGCTACAAATGGTAAATTTCACTCCAGTGCCTTCTGACCAATGCAAGATGTAGATAGAGAAATGACCAAACAAGTAAGCAAGTAAACAAATACGAAATAAAAGCATGAAACAAAATTCAAAACGTGTTTGTTTACTATTAGAACGCCACTTAAAACTTGTACTATACTGTACATTTATAATAAAGAAGGTGTGTCGAATTCCAAAATGCGATAAACAGGAATAAAATAAATAAATACCTGTTTAATATTTTTTTTTAATAACAAAATTTCAAAAAGTAACAAAATCGGTGAACATACTTCCATTAATTGCATCAACATAATTATAGAATATGACTTTTAATTATGAAAAGAAGTCTCTTAAATTATTGACATATGTAGGTAAGAGTTACTTATTTTTTTAATACCTGTACGGCTCTAATTAAGAAGATTACTCAACAAGAAAAAGAAATGAGTTCGCTACAATTATTCTGTAATACGTATAATTAATATGTGTTTTTTGTAACCATGTGTAAAAATATTAAGATAAAATTACTCTAAAATATTCTACCTCATAATTAACCGTTAATTATGCATTTAATAAATTCCGAAGCTTTACCAATAATTACTGAGATAATTTTAGTCTCAGTAACCTGATAATATTCTACATAAAATCGTGACAAAGCCCCAAGTAACAAATTAATGAAATTATGAATTATGAAAATGATCGCCGCCGTCAATACAGTCGACCACTAAAACACTGGGCCCTTTACACAGCGGCCAATATTAATCATTTATGGGGAAAACATTATCTACACTGTTGCTCGTAGTGAGCACAGCTTCGATTTGTTCACATATCTCAGTATTAATGAATTATAACTAGTTTCGAGTTCAATACTACGTATATTACGTCACCATTTATATTTAATATGGAAATTTTATGCGTGATATATTTCGCAAAGTAAACATTATTTAAAACGTAACTTACTCGGTGTCGTGTTTGCTTATCATTACCTGCAATTAATTTTACGATTGAAGTAAATTTAATGCAGTACTTTTCAAAAAGCAACTTTTATTACACTGGAATTAATCGTGGATAAATCTACGGGCCTCAAAACACAAATATTTTGTACCGTTAAATTTCATTAAGGCGATTATAATATTTCTCAACGATTACGTTGTCGTAATTATACATTTGTATTTAAATTAAATTACCGTCTGTAGGTGTAAAAATTTGCTGTGTTAGTGTTCCACATACCGCATGTTAAATCATACTTATTTTGAATACAAATGATCAACAAACTCAGTTATTTATTACTTGGCAATAATGTTTGTGTATATAACCTAAATTACGTTAAAGAACATCACGATTTGTTTATATCTAATAATTTTGCTTCACGTTTTCTGCTTTTCTTTTCTTGCAGCTGCTTTGTTTCTATTTCCTAAATTCAGAGTGTCAGTAGATACCTAAATAAAATAACAAAAGCTCTATGTACTTTGATTAAGCGAAGGAAATCATTACTGATTCCACTTGAATTCAACTTTCAAATATTTTGATACTTAAATATAAAGAATACACAACAAGTTCAAGTTGCTTCGCTCTTGCAAAGATTCCATGTTAAAAGTGTGGGTGAATTAACAGTGTACTGAGGAATGTTAGCTAGTGTCTAATTGCAATTAATCAATGGTTAAGTCGGTCTCTTGGCACGACCGATCAAATTATAACTCTGTGGTAAAATGGCTGTCGGCAAAAGCAACTATAACCTCGGTAAACAGTGCGTTTACACTTCCATAATTATCAACGGCACTCGCTTTAATATTGCATATAATGGGTACATTGTTGGCATAGATGAATCTGCATGGGTTAAAAAATGCAAATTAGAAATCTGTACGAGTTATTTTTGCACAATTGTAGTGTGATTAATATGTTTATCTCTTTCTATCCCAGTGCCAGACTGACGTATAGTAAAAAGAATAATTACGATGTTAAGCGACAGATCGTGTCGCCTCGGGCTATTCGGAAGTATTCGTTCAAGAAACGTTTCAGTTTGGTTATTCCGTAATTTACATTTGAATCAGTTTAAATATTGTGAGTATTACCATAATTTATTATTATCGTCATGGATCATGGATGTCCTGTATGAAATTATAGGTACTTTTTTAGAAATGTCATTTTCACAGAAATATTTTTCTTCGTGTAGACAAAATTAATATTTTAATGCCGATAAAAGAGTTCAATTATTTCATCGTTCGTTTAAGACTACTTTGTATGAAAATCATAAATGGTTGTGTGGAAATAATTTTAAAAAGGCACTTTTTTTGTTGGCATAAAAAAATATTCTTTTATCAAATGTCAGACAAAATGCTTGGATAACGTTGAAGTTAACAAAAAAATAGAATTCTCTTAACATGCTTAATAGACGTAAGAGTAACTTTGGGAAAACAAGCGCTCTCATTTCGAGATGCAGATGAAAGTAAAAGGTTTATTTAGTGCTAGCAATTTTGTTAAAAGAAATTAATTTATATATACTTAAATATGTACAGTCGCGAGCATTAAATTTTGGTTGTCGATGTCAATCAAAACTTTAATTTCTGCAAAGTAATAAAATTAAACGTCCTGTTTTGACAACCAATAACGACCAAAAATTATTGCTCGCGACTGTACCTTTAACTATTTCTTTTTCACGGTGTCGCCTACTCTGGAGCATTAGCCACGAGCCGCCACTGATTTATTGTGACCACTGTAATCGCCAAGACTTTTAGAAAAAAATTAATATTGTCAAAACAGTTCATTTAGTAGCTATAACGTGTGTGAATACAAAAGATGTAAAACTGAATGGGGAATTCAAAAATTTAATAATATATGGGGTGTTCCGTTTAAAATAAGAAAGTTAGTGTTGACTTCCGGTACAACTAGAAGTACCCTAGGACTGATTTTATATTATTTGAATAGTTCGTTATCGATTAAAACCATATACAAATTTTCAGCGGCCTGTAAGGTGTAGTTTCCAATATAATCCAATAGGCCACTCACCGTGAATATCCCTGTATATGTTAACAAAAGTCAATTAACTTGAAAACTTAAGACAATTAAATTAAACGACAATAAAGTTAAGATGAAATTTTTGTGGGTAGATGTATTTCGTGTGAATAGTAAGTCTTACGTCCATCCTTTTTTAATTTAATAATAATTTAGAAATAACAATATATTTAATAATATTTAAACATTTTAATTAAAGTTTGGTGAATTAATTTGATGGGATTTTCACATGTACTTATTGAATTCTTTTGGTTTCATCGTGATGTATTTAGAGAATTTGTCTCGACTGTAAATTACATTGTTAAAATATTAGCATAGAAAACGATTTACATAACCACAAAAGGTTATCTTATATTTTCTGTTTGTTTCCAGCGTTGGAATTTAAATAAAAAAATATCTTTCGCGGCAAAAAGTTGCAGATAAATCTGCAGCGATTCATTCAGAAACCCCGAATTCAAATGATTCACATAACTTATAAATTGTAACAGTCTGACGCCAGTCTCTTCTAATTAAAATGCGGAGGTTTAGAAGGGACCCGATATCTTAAAAGTTTACTTTGTATTCTAGCCTAATTTTAAGATTTAAACATACAATAATTGCAGAACCTAATTGCTGGTCTCCAGGGAACGTTTTAAGGTTGAGATTCGTGTGTTTCTGATACAGTTCTAGTAAGGTATAGCTTTATCGGTTGTATCCACCGCCCGAACCAAAGTACCGGTTATTACGGACTAATTTTGGCCGCAATTAAATGGCCGGTGTAATTATCTCATTTTGTGGCGTCTTGCCAACAGACCGTCTGACCCTAGTGTTTGGGGAAATTGTTATAAAATCTATTCTCACATCCTGTAAAATACATTCCAGCTATAACCCGATGGCTCCTTGACACGATTTACACCAGATTTATGTTTTAATAAAACGTTTCTTCGTGAGGAAACGTGACAATGTTAATGCAGAATAATTCGAATAATTATTTTAATTATTGCTTTCCGCTTAAAACGTGAATATATAATTAGCGTTAATTATTGTACGCTTATAAGTCCGTGTTGCAATTTTAATGCAGAATTAAATTCGCTGTTCTTCCCCGATAGTCGACAATATCTTGTTTTAATTAAACCGCTTTATTTGCCTACTTTAGTTGCGCTTGTAACCTACTACTTTTTATACCTGACTGAGTGTTTAATTCTTCATTTTAACATTTGCTCTGAGAACAAAATATTTAACTTACCTGTAATTCTCATATTATTATTTTTTTCACTACATATTTATAATTTCTGTCTATTTAAGGCAAATAATAATATCCGACGTATTCAAAGGAAATTAATGTGTATACTCAATTTAATTTATTTGCATTAAAAAGAGCTTATTTAGTTTTTGCATTACGTAAAATACCGTAGCGTTTCATTTATACTTGCGTGTCGTCTCTCTTAATAGAGAAATAATAGAAGTAAAACAATTATTTGACGTAAACATCAGAACTGTGACAATGATAGACGTGTTTTGTATTATCTGACTGATAATAGGGTTGATCTACCCGGAGTCCGGAGTTACACCTGCTCGCTCGCACAATTACATATTCTGAAATTGTTATTATTTCTGAATTTTGACGTAAATAATTACAATGAATAAACGATGACTTCTTAATACGACTTTGTAAAATATATTTTAGTTCCTTGCTTCAAATTCGAATTAATCATATTTCATTCTATAGAAAACGAGAAAATATTTCCACAAAAAAGACAAAAATCCAAATTTCCATTCAAACTATAATAATAATAAAAAAAAAGAAACCGATGCAGTGTTAAAAAATGTAAAATTGCCTTTGCTTTTAGATCCGTATGACACCAAATTTGATATAAAATTTTGTACAAAGTTCTATAACATAAAAATAGCTCGCGTAATATATTAATATCACAGTATATCAACAACAGAGTCATTTTAAAGTAATATTTTTTTCCTATTTTAACTATCGCACTTATTGTCAGTAAACAGCACATTAGCTACGTTGTTGAGTCAGCGATATATCATCAAAGTTCTAAGTAAAAACTTTAGTAACTTTAATAAACGTAAACATAACTAGGGACATAATATTTTAGAAGACCAACGAAGACCAACGATGAAATACAAGCAAGACTTGGAAGACGAATAATATGAGTAAATGTATACACGGTTAGAGGAAAATACTACACAATAAGAACAGTTCTGGGAAATTAAAAGTCAAAATATACAAGATGATTATAAGACCCGTAACAGTATTTGTAAGCGAAATCTAGACCTTAGGAATAGCGGAATAAAAAATAGCAACGATAAATACTAAGGAAAATATACGGTCGAAAAAAGATCAGGAAGAATGGGAACGACTAACAAACTTGTAGCATCAGTAAAAGGACAAAGATTAAGATTGCTAGGTCACAAAATGAGAATGAACAGCAGAATACCAAAGAAACTCATAGAAAGCAACATAGGAGGAAAAGGAAGAAAATGAAGATCAAGAGCGAGATGAAAAGATGAATGAATCAAGGATCCGGAAGAAAGTAAACAGGATGGAAAGAGGGAACCAAGAACAGAACATGAAAAAAAAAACGGTAGAACAAACCATGGGTCTATTAGGCCTGAAGAGCTAAAAAATAAACATCATTGGCTAAGTTGACGTAAGGAGGTGATATCAGCGGAGGTGCTATCACGTAGTATGTAAAAGCAACTTCCGTTTTTATACTGAAGTGATTCATTTTTATTATAATGACAATACGATTTAGGTGTAAATTTCAAACAAAATTCGGGTAATTTTGCTTAGCATTAAGACGGAAATATGTGTTGTTCGTGATTGCTGTACCAGAAAAGGAGTATACAATAAGTAATTATCATAAATATTACTCCTATTTCATAAGTGAGAGCTGGCATAAGAAATTGGCCGCTGTGTCATCTCTGTAAAGCTTTGTTGATGAGATGGTGCCAAGTGAAGGACCTAAATAAAACAGTTGTGTGGAGTTAGGCGATATTGGTATAACTAACCGCAGTGAAGCTATGCTAATCATTTTGATATATTAAATAATTACAGTAATTTTAATGCGCTAATGAGATTGTGCAGCATGAGGAATTCAAAGTAAATATTCATATGTACAAATGCGCGTAGAAAAAACTTATAAACATAAAAAAATGAAACGGTTATCTACAGTATGTTATTGAATAAGATGGAAATAACCTTACCACGTATGTGCCACATTAAAATATAACAATTTTACCTAATTTATCTATTTATATACAAAAGGTTTTCGTAACTTCCTAAAGAGGTAACTTGAAAAGATTATTTGACTTGTAGATAAAGTGAAATACAGGGATGGATATGCCGTATGGAAAATTGAGCATTCTTCACCAGTGGCGTAGATCCAGGGATGTAGGTCATCATCACTTTCGTAAATAACTTTCTTAGTATTGTTACCTTTAAAAAAACTGAAATAAAAATTTAAAAATTCGAATAAAATTGTACCAAAAATGAAATAAGTTCCATCTTCATCAGATTAACCGTTTTTCATATAATTAGGCCGAAAAGCTGTATTGCTGTAGAAACTCGAAATTTCCTGGAGCTGTAACATGCCTTGAAAACATCAGCTGGATTTTTACAAGCATATTATGCAAATCAATATAAAATATGTAACTGTTAAATCGTAATATTTTCACGCCGTCTATATGTGCTATAATTATTGCCACCATATTCGATAACACCCTGTATAATCCCACAAATCTCAAACGCTTGGAATATGAACAGGGAGTTTGACTTACACTTACATTGACTTACATTATTACACAAATATTATAATCAACATTATTGTAATGTTCGTGGGTATATTTTCTCACTGGCGACATCCATCGCTACACCATGTTGACAATGCAGATAAACTACAAATGGAGATGATATAAGGATTTAAAGTCAGATATTTGACATAAAGAAGAGTGTACTCCAAAATGGAGTAAGTTTTCCAAGAAATAAAAATCTAAATGGATAGTCACCTTTCTACCTTGTTCTTCACTCTGAGTGCCAACGATTATAATTCCATTTGGTATTTCTTAGTACTTTTTTAATTTGGGCCCAATATTTTTCAGCAATTGTGGGCCATTCGTAGGATTGTGACTTTCTGGCACAAAAATTATTGGTTGTTGTCATTTTAGGTTTAGATACTGTTGGCATAGTAACACGTAGTCAAACCAGACCAAGAAAAACTAATTTTCTAAAAGATATGCAAAGAAGAAGAGACGCTAATCGGTCATGTATTTTTTACGTAGATTTATTAGAAACAATACTGGGAAGGATTAAAGAAAACATTCGAAGTCGTTAAAAAAGAACTGTAGAATGGAAAATAAAGGAATTGAATATTTCTACTACGCTGATCAAAACAGGAACTAATGACACAAAAGTAACAAATTCTGCCTTTCTTTACCAGTAATATTCGAAAACCGTGAACTTTAAGTCAATGAAAACCGATATTTTTTAATCCACTTATAATCGGCTATTTAATTGTGCAGTAGGGTGTTCAATTAAAAAAGAATATACGTTAGCGTTGCCATATTCTTAAAGGACACTCTGTACAGGCTGTCCATTTTTCGAGAGCCGCTATGGGATCTCCTTTATCTTAAGAGATACGAAGTTGGTTAAATTGGGTCAAAGTTGCGCATTTTCGTGCTGCATAATAATCTAAAAATAAATTTGAAATATTTTCTATAGTTATGAAAATATCGCAAGAAAACAAAATTTCAGATTTTTGTTTTTAATTTTTTCACAATAAATAAATCTTACTAGGCATTTTTAACCAAAACATTATTCAGATACTTTTTTATGGAGAATTTGAATATAACATCCTATTTTCAATAATTTTCAAGATGACGGAGAAACCCCTGGGAACTTGATTTTTTCTTACGGGCGCCTTTTTGGATTTTATTTTGATATTACGTTTTTTTCTCTTCAAAACGATATATCATGATCTAATATCACATTTTTGCTACAAATCCAGTTTTTCATTTTTTGCAAAGAGTGCTTTAGAAAAACAAAACGTTCTTTTATTGTAAACAAAAATTTGAAAACTAAACGTACTGTAGATTTCTAACCAAGAGACATTATGCGGACACTTTTTTATTGAGAATTCGAATACGGCAACCCCGAAATACATAATAAAAATAGATTCAAATTAAGCTGAGCTGCAACTTCTGTTGAGGAAACAAATGGATTGTCTTACACCTAATTAAGAATTAAATGATGAATACCTATTTTAGTATTTGTAATCATTTTGTAAAATTTTTACCACCTTCAAAATTTCCTGCTCATATTCATTGGGCCTGTTGCCACATTTTTGTCTACGTCTTTTAAACGAGCCACGTTCGCCCAAGCATAGAAAATACCTCAAACTAGGTTGTTGCCGCTCTGGGTAACGCTGCACATATTTTGCCGTGGTTATGTGGGCATTTATTTAAAATCCAAAATGGCGCCCATAAGAAAAAATGAAGTTGCCAGGTGTTTCTCCGTCATCTTGAAAATTATTGAAAATCGGATGCCATTTTCAAATTCTGCATAAAAAAGTGCCTGAATAAAGTCTTGGTTAGAACGACGATTTGCTTATCGTGAACAAATTAAAAATCGAAAATCAGAAATTTTGTTTTTTTTGCGATATTTTCAAAACTATTGAAGATATTTCAAATTTCTCTTCAGATTATTATTCAGCACGATGCGCAAATTTACACCAATTTAACTAACTTCGTATCTCTTAAGACAAGCGAGATCCCCATGGCGGCACTCAAAAAATGGACAGCCTGTGTATATCTAAATAATTCTAGATTGTACCTAACCGATATGTATGTTGGTGATTAATTAGATCGATGAATTTAACTTCAAATTTTACTTTATTGTATGTAATCTTTGCAAATTAATCTCAATCTGCGGCATTAATAATCTACAATAATTGAAAACATTATACCAGTAATATAGCTCACTTATCTCTTGTTAATTGTAACCAATATTTTTGTAATTAAGCAAATTATATCGGACATATAGATCACTGCCGCACCTTGCACAAACAAGTCTTATAAATATGCTAAATAATATATAATTATAACAATTATGATCAGACGTATTAAAAAGTACATTGTTTTCTGAATGTTTTTGTAGTAATCTTGTAAAAAGTATATTTTTTATATGAATTATTAATGAATATCTTAAAGCAGGCTTATTTTAATTTACCAGCATATTTACGTAGGATGCTCTTCATATTCAAGCATATAATTAAATACACTTCTTTCTTTTGAACCTAATTATTAAGCCAATTAAATAATTTTAGTGCTCTTAAAAATCGTTAGAAAAAAAACTTAATGGAAATTTGTATTTATAATTAGAAATTACCTCATAATTGACCGACCGTTATTACGCATATTATTCGAACGTTTACTATAGTGACGGTGTTTCCGTTGTGGAGAATGTTTAAACATTTCCGAGGTTCATGGTGCCGATGGTGAAAACTACCAGGCGCACACCTACACAAAATGCAGAACAATTAATGGGCATACAAATATTTGAAATATTATTATCACCGGTGTAAATGAACCTGTGCGTCTGAAGGCTATAATTGGAAAGAGAGTATTTATTATGCATTACCACACCCGTCCAGCTCGCCATAAACCTTTAATTATCGCGCCAATAATTAACACCAGGACGACTATTTGAGTGGACGAATGCTCTGGAATAACACCGTCTTATTTATGGTTCATTTATTATTTGTTTACTGACTAATTGCTGCTCGCCTATAGTAACTGACTGTGTCTACACTTTTTGATTCTTATATTTTCTTAAATGTATTTTACGAGCCCAAGGGCGGGCAAGGGTGTCGACGGTCAAAATAAATGTGTATTTCTAGCTTCGGCTTTGAGGATCATAGAGATGAACGGTCTCTCTGAAATGAAGAAAAATAATCTACAAACTAGAAAAAAAGGAAAATTCCAAACTCACGAATTGAATAAAAATGCACGACAAAATTTTACGTATTGCAAAAATGAAAGTCAAACTTCTAGTTTTTGAGAATATATTCGATTACCAATACCGAAGAATGTGCAGTTCTACAATCCAATCAACAGACACATAAAAGGTGGTTCACACTTCGCAATATGATAGCAAAACCTCAGGAGGTAATGCTGCAGATTGTAAGGAGTAAAAAATAAGTAGGGAGGTAATGCTGCAGATTATAAGGAGCAAAAATAAGTTTTGTGCCTTTTTCCTTCCAGAACCCTTGCAGGCGCATTTTTTCCTTATTAAACACTTAGATAACATAATTAATAACATTAAATAATAACAGAGATATTGTACGTCAAATAACTCACCAATATCGTTAGTCCTTTCTCACATCTGTCTGTCTCCCTCCAGTACGCAGAGAGGTGGTAAGCATCCGGTTAATGCAGCCGTTCATGTGGTTTACATGTAACAGCCATGCAGTGTTTACGTCCGATGTTCAACAATAATAAATGTTTCTACTCACCGGGGCTCTTCTACCCCTTTCTGTCTACAGCGGTGAATCTAGAAGCTATAGCTCCCTGTTGCGGAGAAACTAACGGCGAAGGTATCCACCAATATCAATCTTTGTATTTCGCATGCACAAAGAGAAGCCCCAGGTGGATATTAGCATACCTTACATCCCAAGCATATGCTCTCAGGATTATTGTTGTAACAACCTCCTACAAGTGCCTCCAGTGGTTCAAGCGAGCACAGATATGCACCAAGCGATGACCCTTCTTGGGAAGTACAATGCCATCCACTAGGTCAGGTAAACAGCTAGCTGTGTTTGCGACATTGTGTACCCTTTGTCCAAGCTGCTGTCGGATGCAAAACTATGCCGTATACAGGTGGAGGTGATAATCTACCCTGGCGTCATTCAGCGGATACAGAATTATCCCTCAGGTAAATCTACCCGATCGACATTCGATGAATACAGAAATATCAGTCATCAACAACTTATAGTGTGAAAAAAATCCCTTAATCACATTTCACTGCATTTCATGAACACTCTAACAATCCGATTTGCCTGCCGACTGCCTGCCTGATCGGACCTTTTTTTCGGTCTGATATTACTCAAGTGTTTTGCTGTTTTGGTTATCGCAGACAAAATAAACAGGACCCGACCGGGATATTCAGATTTATTGACTAAGGCCCGATATTAGCACCTTCTGATAAATTTAATCATCGACTAATATCCTTGGAAACCATTGTACCGACAATGCTTTCCTAGGATATTAACCAACGGTTAAATTTATCGGGAGGTGCTACGATCGGGCCTAAATAAGATTTATACATTAATTTTTATAAAATTATACAACTAAAACACCTTAGACACCGAATTTTAAGACACGGTTCTTATTATTCGAGTGTTTCGGAAATTAAACATATTTGCCCTGTTCGTAGTTAGACCTTCGGAATACCGACCTCTGTAAGAAAACTTTTATTATAATAATCATATCCTGGTTACTTTATTCTTCTCATGTGCCCAAATTGCAGTCTCCTGTACCAAATTTGTAGTCCATAAACTACAGTTCCAAATTTACCAGTAACAGTTACAATAGTTACAAGATGCAAGTCCTCCAAATAACAAGGATATGACATGACTGAACATGAACATGATTAGAGAAAAATCTGGAAGTTCTACATATTACTTATGAAAAACGCCCCACGCTATAACTCTGTTATTTATAATCCGATTTCAGTAATTCAAAAGTTATATAAGACTAGTTTATAAATACTCTCTAACTAAATTATGATTAAAAGAAACAAGAAACAATACAGCTTTATACCAATTTCATGAGCAAGACAATGACGAATGAACGTTTTCGCGAGAAACAGCTGTATCACTTTCTTCCACATTAAATTGACATAAAGCTATGTCGTTTCTTGTTTATTTTGATCACAATTGTCTGAATCGGATAACGCAGCGCTTTATTTAAAGAGTGGAGCATTGGATAATCGGGAGTCTACTTATACTACTATTTATAGTACAAATAAACGTATATTTTTAATGACATTTTCGTCAACTTTTTCATTCAGTTTGAGAACTTGAGCATCACACATCATTATCGTATAAGATAATAAGTTAACTGTTAACAGGCATCAAGCATCTGAACAAATACAAGTCTTTGTTTAATTTAAAGAAAAAAATTACAATGCCGATTGAATACATTTAATTTGAAACTTGAGTTAGATTTTTGATTAGATCATTACATGTGAACCACTGAAGTAATGTTTATATATAGAGAGTAAAATTGGCATCGAGATTTATACATTTTTTTATTCGAATGTTATGTTAAATGTTAATGCAAATGAACTATAAGCCGAACCAAAGACCCAACTTTACGGGACTCCTATATTAATGTTTACTACATGTTGAGAACTAATGGTTTCTACAGTAGCTTCGATATTGAGCTTAATTGATAGAAAATGTTTCTTGTTTGAATAATACTAACACTAATAAAAAGATTTAACCTATTGTATGGGCAACCCATGGGTTGTATAACGATCGAGTTTAGTATATATGTAAAATTGAACGATTTGTGGAGTCAAAGATTCTAATGAAATCAGCAAAGATATCCAGCAGAACGTTCTCCTACTTCAAGATATGCCAAATATTATTATACAGGATGATTCAGAATAAGTGACCGACACGTTAGGAGCGTATTCACTAAGGTCGTGCAAGGGCGAAATAGGGTACATGAACATTTTTATTAAAGATTTTTATTTGAAAGTAGGTAAAAATACGATAATTTAGATATATTTCCTTCTTTTGATAAATGAATATTAAAGTCGTAAAAAATTAAAGAAATTTGAATTGATTAAATTCCCGCTAAAACGCACATTCTGACCGTGTGACGTCAATGTTCATATGCGGCCAAATCGTAATAAGTGAATATCAATACAAACACATAAAACTTATTACAATGAATAGTAAGACATATTATCAGTATTGTGCTGTGCTATAATGTAAAAATACCTGTGCAAAAACTCCGAATAAATTATTTATAAGCGTTTCACAAAATCTAGTGTTACCAACCTTACTTCTGAATGGCGAAAAGTTCCCGTTTCCACCACAAATTTCTCACCAACAAAGTAAAAAAATATAATAATTTCTTTAAGATATTCACTTCATAATTGTTGCTTAAATTAAAACTATATTTTTCAGCACATATTAACAGCAAACTTTCAAACTATTTGACGAGGGTCTGCATACGACATAAACGTCAAGGACAATGAACAGATAAAATAGCGACATCTTACGATCGCTTTTGGACAATGTATGATTACCAACGTCACAACGAATGGGAAGCCTTTCGAAATCACGTGATTTATATTTGAATATTTTCGATTTTATTTATTAATTTAAGAGAATAATAAATTTAAAAAAACGTACAAATTTGGTGTTTTCGCGTGTGTTATTGACTATAGTCTCGATTAGAGAGCTTTAATTAATAATTTTATATTATTGTCATGTACCCTATCGCAAGAAATTTATCAGAGGCATTTCAAACATCAACTTCTTTTGAATCCAAAATGGAAATCATGATTCATTTCTTACGTATACATACACAAGTTCGAAATACGAATGAATTAATTGCGCATTATACATTTTTTTTGCAGAAAGCTATAAATAAAAACGTTTTACACTTTCATTTCAAGGTAAACGCTAGTACCTCGTTCTATTCCAGGCGAGCTCATTACTCTTGTGACGCAATACCGCTGTACTAGTGCCCATCAACCAATTTATATCTTAATCTTTAATGCATTTTATCGCAAAAACTGTCGATATTAGACCATTTATGCATATAGAATGTTTGTTTTCTTTTCTTGTGTACTACCTCTGATTGACGGGTGGGACACATATTTTGAATCACCCAGTATATGACTGCAATGCTGTGCTACTAGATTTTCTGCTTCTGAAACCATGCTGATCTCTTGGCAGTTACTGGAGCATAAAATGTTCAGTTTAGTTGAGAGTGAGTACTTTAACCAAAATTTATCAATAACTCACATCGCTTTAATTTTCTTCAAGTATTTTTATTAACTATTTTGTTATTTTACATGAAACTAATACTAAAAAAATTATCCTAAACTACTTCGTGAATAAAAATAGAACTGATATAATATTTTTTTCCTTTTCTGTATTACACACATTCGAGTAAAACGTATAAACTGTAACTTACTGCGAGAACGGTATTAGTAACAGCATCCTTGATATGTGGGAGTATAATTATATCTTAATTACATTCAGAAAATTACACCTACGTTAATGTAAATTCCTGGAGACTAATTGTTGGCAGGAAATACCCATTTACTTCAAAAAAGTGTAGCTCTGACATAAGAATATTTGATCAAATCTAACAAATAAATAATAGAAGTGGTTCTTAAAAATGTTAATTTTTAAAAGTTACGTAGAACAATTCATACAAAGTTTAATTCAAATTCAAATTATTAATTGTTAATTAGTGTATAAGTTAGTTGTTAAGTTATTTTTAATAGACTTGTTACCCGTTAGGTGTGGTATTAAAAAAACAAATGACGATACCTTCAAAGGAATTCAATCTATTCAACAAATTAAGCACAAAAATATGTAAAATATCTGCTGATATAATTTTTCTGAAAAAATGTAAAACTCTTGGTGTTTTCCCAAAGTTTATCAATATTAGATTTAATGCAAATACTACATCAACAGACATCAACAAGCAATTGTAAAATCTGCCAAACAAAAATGGTTAGATTTAGAAATCAAGTATTTGTACAGTAAACGTAGTAAACTAGAATTAGAAAAATATAGTCTGCATCTGAAGCTTGTCAAGCACCTGACCAACATAGAATATGCCTTTTGACTGCAATCCTTGAATGACATGCACGAAGTTATTGCACATAAAATGAAAAAAGTGCACTTGGTTCATAAGAAGAAACTCCAGTCACTTTTACCACAAGAAGCTGCAACCCAGGATTCGATAAAGGAAAATTTAGTTGCCAATGAGTCTTCAACTTCACTCACTGACAAGGAAATTACGCTATTGAATAAGGGTTTGAAATTTAACCTACCGTATAAAAAAAACATCGATTGTCGATATCATAGCGAGTATAGAAAGTTCCATCTCATCGTTAGATGAAGTCAATATGACGTTTGTAAGAAACACATGCAAAATTCAATTACAAAATAATATATGTACATCAGAATATAGTTCGAAAGACACCTACGAACAATATTAAATATATTTATTAAATTACCATTAAAAGTCTCAAACAAAAGGACTGTTTCTTTTTGAAGGCAGACAAGGGTAATAAAATCGTGGTATTGGATAAAGACGACTATTATCAGAGGATACAAAAACTACTGAATAGTGGCCCGTACGTTAAACTAAACCGCAATCCTTTGCCTAAACTAATCAGAGAAGTAAAAGACGCTATTAAAAAAAAATCTCTCCCTTTCTCATAAACAAATGGAACAAACAAAAAGTTACAGTTTCTCATCCGATTCTCCCTAAGTTACACGTCCTACCAAAAATACATAAACCCGGTAAATCAGTAAGACCAATAATATCTGGTATTAACTCTCCTACCTATTTCCTATCCAAGTGGTTAAACACCGAATTCATCAAACTCTCCAGTTCTAAAGACGCTTTTTCTGTGAAAAACTCTGTAGATTTCATCCAACGTGTTAAAGATGTAACACTAAGCGAGGACGAAATACTGATATCTTTTGATGGCCAATCCTTATTTCCCAGTATCCCGATTCCCACCACGCTAAACTACCTGCAAGATCTCCTAGTTTCTAACAACATAACAGAAGACAGATGAATTTCTGGAACTTACAAAATTGTGTATGTCGCAAAATTGTTTTCAAATTAATGGGGAATTTTTTAAACAAGCCGAAGGGACTTCAATGGGAAACTGCTTATCACCATATTTGGCTAACCTCTTTATGTGTAATTTAGAACCGTCACTCAAAGAAAATTGTACTTATTTCCCTAGAATATGGTTTAGATATGTAAATGATGTTTTCGCTGTTTTTAATACCAAGGAATGCAGAATAGAAGATTTTTTGGATATTTTAAATTCTAAATTTCTTAGTATTAAATTCACGTTTGAAGAAGAGGTAAATGGAAAATTACCATTCCTGGATGCCGTGGTTATTAGAAATAGTGAAAACAAATTAGAATTTGATATATATAGGAAAGAAACAAACACCAATAGATTTATTGTTAATGATTCACAACATACCTTATCACATAAGTATTCTGCTATTTTTTTTTACTTAATAGATTAGTTAACTTCCCACTGTCCAAAGAAAGGTACAACTAAGAACTTAAATTTATTAAAAATGTAGCAATTCACAATGGTTACTCAGTAGATATTGTAGAAAATATGTTAAGGAAAATTGTAAATAAAGCCAATATCAAAAAATTTACCACTTTGTTACCAGCAGAAACAAACACGTCTAAATATATTAAAATTCCGTTTGACAAAAGCTGCTCTAAAGGTTTAAATAACATTTTTAAAACACAAGGGTACATAATTGCATATACTAATAACAACACTCTAAAACGTTTACTAACAAACCCCAAGAACAAAACTGAACCAAATGAGAAATCAGGGATCTACGAAATATCTTGTCAAGGGTGCACTAAAAATATATTGGGCAAACAAAAAGAAACATACTAACACGTTTTAAGGAACACTTAGCTCACTTAAAGTACAATAGAATTGAAAAATCCAGTGTTGCCCAACATATTTTTGACACCAGTTATAAAACAGATTTAAGTAACCTTAGGTTAGTAAAAGCAACGTCAAGCAGCAGGGAATTAGACGGTTTTGAAACCATTTTTATAAACAAAACCAGTAATGATTTAATTAATGCCGATCACGGGCCTTTGGCAGGTTCTGTGTTGCTTGACTTAGTTGACGCAACCCGGTGAGGCGCTCACTACTGGAAGCGCACGCTTCATTGGAGCGGAACGCACTTAGTATATAAGCTAGCGATAGGTATGACACCGTCACTTCTCCTGTGATTTAGTAGGATAGAAATCGCAACTACTGAAGATGGCAGCATAGCGAAATACGTATTTAGTTTAAAAAAAAAAAAACATATTGTGGTTAGGAGTCAAATCCAAATTTATTAATTCATACAAAGTTGAGAATAATTTAGATTTAGACGGTTTGCGTTTAATAAGGAATTGGTTTTACGCAACTTTGCCAAGTTCAAGTTCAAAGCAAATACGTTGTTCCCTATTTAATACTAGTAATAATTAATTTCGCTGGAATTCAATAAAATATAATAAAAGAAACACTAACCGTAAATACAGAGAATCAACATTGCTGACTTAAAAGAATGCAATCATCAAATAAAATGAATTAAAGCAGCTCATTTCAAAAGACACACAATAACAAAAAACTCAACAAATTAAGACAATGCCAAATGAAATCGTCGAATTTAAAAACTCTTATAAATTTTTCTTCTAGATTTCATCTAAAATCATAGTATTGCACAGGTTTAAATTTTGAATATATTAATTTAACGTATGATATTCTTTCTAAGGATGACTTTAAATTGAAACATTGTCATTGTCAGTAGGGCAGAGATTAGATTTTTTTACAGTTAACTTGTATCTTTACAGGTGAAATCAGATTGGGTAATTTACTTACTACGTCTTGTACACTCATGTTTGGTTGCATTTTCATTTCATTTGAAAATAATACAGAGTCTAGCGACGCCGACGGTAGGAGTGAAGATGAGGCCAAAAGATAAGTGACAATATTGAGGCAACGTGTAAATTTTAATTGCAATCTTTTTTCGAGTACAATTAATGGTTTTAGAATTATACGTTCGACGAAAACGTAAGAAATTAAACTCTCAGCGAGGACCGAGGACTCAATTGCTAATGTCACTGCATTGGCTATACAAAGGAAGGCGGAATGACGGAGTAGATGCTTTTGGCTTATGCTCTTTGACAAGTTTTCTCTAAAACCATTAAATAATACGTTTTGCGTTTTCTCAATTTCTTGCAAGAAAAATTTTCCTCACATTGTGGTTCATAAATAAATCAACTGACCTGAGCTGTCGATTGGATAAGTGGTTAGCTTAGCCGACTTTTAAGATCATGTGACTCGGGGGTGCGGATTCAAATCCCACCAGAGATCTGGGGTTTGGACTGTCTAAAGATACAAATCTTAGTAAATGACATATATTTTATTTTATTTTCTGTACACATACAGTTCACTTAAAAAATCCTCCATTTGCTGTAGTCATTCTAACGTGTTTTTTTTTTCTAAAAATGCCATAAGAGGTGGCTGTGGAAAATACAGGGTGTTCTTTTACTGTATGCAAATATAAAACCTCAGGGTAAGTACACGAAATGCTACCTACTGCGAGTATTTTTTGGTGGCTACCGTATCATAGCCAAAAAATTTCGGACCACTTGTTTGGAATTGTTAAAATGTGCGAGAAAGGTCAACTTCGTCCTCCTCTCGGAGGGCCCACCGATACCGTATTAGATGTTCAACGCAGAGCTTCGTAATAATAATCACTGATATCGTTTATTAATTATTTTATTTAAAATATTATTTATTTAATTCACTGAGCGAAGTAATATTACATTTACATATTTGTTTTACGATAACAACTATCGATGAAAATTTATGCACCAATTAGGCAAGTGCATTAAAAAAATGTTCTTCCTTCGCCCTTTTACGTAAATAAACTTTTGCTGTAATCTCGCTGCTAGCTATGAAACTTGGAAACAGAGTAAATGTAAAATTTTTATAAGTCTTTTAAAAATAATGTGGAATGAAAAATTACAATTTGTTTGTACCTCGCTTTTAATTTGTTCAGCAATTACGAACCGCAGCTTCTTGAATTGCACTAGATTTTAATTTAAAATACTTTAATTTAAAAACTTGTAATTACTTGCAGTGAAGTTAATTTAAATTGTAAACGTTTCGACCGACCAGCTGATCGGAGCGGCGTTGATTTACGTCTTTCCTGTTTAAGATCCAGTAAGGCACCGACCCTGGCCTACTTCGGCTACGGGTCGTAATTGAAGAGGCGGCGGCGTTCCACTTTTAGCTATGCCAGCAGTTTTCAAACGGTTTAATGAAAATCTGCCATTGCATTTTTCTCGAAAACTATTACATCGTAGGATGTCGCTGTTTTATCTATTACATTTATGTTAAGAACACATGAGTTCAATCGTTGCCATTTATGCTGATATATTGCAGGTTTAAATATTTGCACACAGTAAAAGAACACCCTGTATAATTCATGCCTTAGCATCATTCTATCTTAATGACATAACTTCATCTAAATATTAGTTTAATGGATTAACAAGATGTAATTATTGTCAAAATGTATTTATTTTGAAGTAAGTCATCGATGATTTAGTATAAAACATCACCTTCGCCAATTAAAAAATTGAAATAAAAAAAGTAAGTGGTGCGTTAATTTTTAACAGAAGTTTATTATTATAATTTATCCTGTATAGAAACTTGTCTCTGTCACTTTCATAAATTTTACTTAAAAATTAACACCGTATCACGCGTATTTTTACAAATTGTGTAGTAATAAACCGTTGAAACTACTGAATTTTCTAGAAAGAACAGGTGTTACGCATATTTTAACCACTACAGTGTTGAAAAACGGTCCAGTGTGAAAATTAATACTACATTCACACAAAAAATTGTTAACTTTAACACAAAAATTATTACCTTAGTCTACAAATGATTTGTCGTTTTGGGGTTTATAAATATTGAGGAATTTTTGTAGATTTTTTCCTCGTTGTTTACTCATATGCCCAATTCTGATGGTCTATGGATCTGAAGGTCATTGAGTATCTAAAAAAGAAGGGATCTGTAGATCTTGAACACTTTTGGTAGATATAAAAATTTGGATATTTTAATGAATTTTAGCTTTTTCGGTAATTTTTCACTCGTTACTTCACGTGCTGAATTGCCCTGAACCAGACAGAACGAGTCGATCTTCCCTCAATTGCTACATTTGATGAACATATCATCAAAGTTGATAAACAGTGGAAAAACGCACGGGTTTTAAAGACTAAAATTATTTAAATAGTTCATTTTGTAATTGACCAAATTCAAAATATGTTATGATAAACCTTCCAAAAGATTTCTTAATGAAGACTACTTAAAAGCAACTGATCCACATACACAAATGATAACCGAAACATTAAACCTTCCAAACTTTGCAACTTCCAGTTATTCTTCAAAGAGGTAAAAGAAGAACGAAAGCTATTGGATGCAAAGAGATAATAGAGAAGAATAAATTAGATGTAAACAAAAGCAAAAAAGTAGGTCAAGCCAGAGCAAGAAAATATGTGAATAAAAGCAAAAGGTGTAAAAGGCTTCTGAACCGTTTGGTAAAGGTTTTTTTGACAGGTTTTTAACTTATGATGCTTTTCCTATGTAGATGGACAGTAGATATAAATGTCGATATAAAATCGGATGCCATTTTCAAGTTGACAAGAAAAGGAATAGACAAAAATAGTAAATATATGCAAGAGCTGGACATAAGACTGGTGCAATGTGATATTAGCTGTGAGAACATAATCAGTGAAATAAGAGTGTAAGCTTACAGTGCTTTTGTCAATTCTTACTGAATTACTTAATACCATATCTCCAAGATAATGAAAATATTACTCGTAATTAATTCGATTGACTTAAGGTGTCTAAATATTGCATTCTTCTTATCAGACACATTAGACCCTGTAGATTTTGTTTTAACAAAAAGGATAACCATATCATCTTGAAAATCACTTATTATTGAATTCCTTCGGGGCATGAATCTGAATAAACAATATTTTACTAAAAATTGAAAAACACAAAAGAAGTTCGCAAGTTACCTTCTCAGGTCGAAGCAATTAACTCCGCCGCCGAGCTGACAATTAAAACCCGCCTGGAAGAGGTGCCTAGCCGCCAACACACCAATTATGCTGACAAATTAGTAAGGCCCTGTCATTACGGCCCCGAACTCTGTTCGCCTTGCGTGCGGCCCGCCGATTCATCAGCGACGTATCATCGGTTAGCAGAGTCATTCACTCTTTCTAACTTGTTTACACTTGCCTTACGTTAGTGTTAAAGCAAAACGTCTCTCCGATACACCACATAAACTAACTTGTGTTAATAGGCCTATTGTTTCGTATCCCGGTACGCAATGTGTGTGAAAAGCTTTTTTAATTTGTCTGACGCAATCAAATTTTGAACGCGTATATCAGAATTTAGTTGTAGGTACAGTGAAAGCTATGCAAATTTTAACTCACGGCTGTCTATTCCGAGAATATTATTTGCATATCATTTGAATAATTATATTTGTATTCTTCCTTACTTGAAGTCAAAAAAAGGAGGAAGCCATTAAAATAGAAATTTTATTTTATTAATTGTTTCAAAACATTCTTATAAAACCAATCAATGATTACAGTAATTAACTTGAAGACAACGAATTAAAAAAATAAAAGTTTTACCTTAAGGTCTACAAAATTTGGTTCAATTTCTTGAACAAGTTCAATTACACAGTAAACTGTGCCAAAATTTAAATTGAATCAAACTATTTGAAAAAATAGAACGTGTTCTAATTCCAAATCGTATTTGCATCCCAAAAATTGCTCGTTCCAAATTTTTATGAAAATATAAATTGGAGCAAATCTTGTACAAAAAGTTGGGTCTGTAATACTGAAATATGTTTTTTTTTTTAATTAACCCTTTCTAAATCTAGATTTCTTTAAATTATACGTACTTAGTCAATAGGTTTATTGTTATACGTGCTATACAATATCATACATCCCTTTTAAGACACCATAAATGTATATTAGTTCAGGTAGCTAGATGAAATTCTAGTGAAGCGGCAATAACATTTGACAGGTTCATTTACTCGGGTTAATGTGTATTTCCTTTATTTCTTCATTTGCACAAGTATTTCTTGTTGAGCTTCTTAAATTACTGATTGTAGATTAAAAAATAACTGTAAGTGCGATTGTGTATTTCGCTGCAAACCATAAACGTACAGTAAAAATTTAGTAAACAGTTTTTACTGCATCATTTATTCAACGGGTAGTTAAATATTCAAGTTGTTTTTTACAAATCGTAAACACTATCCGCCTGGCCAACTCTTCTATCAATAATAATATACCACGAGATATATTAGAATTCCTTCAATTACAAGTCTAATTTAGTATTCACAATCGGAATAGCCTTACTGCTTGCAGCGGTTATAATTTCTGTGAAAATGTTTCGGATCATTTTAGATATTAACAAAATACGTAAGTGCTTACTTTATTGAAACTTTCCTTTCCAAGAATTATGAACTGCAAGTTTACTGTTAGAGTTGCTTTTATTACACCCCAAACTATGATTATTAGTGGGAATCTAAAGCGTAATAAATGTACAGGGGCAATTTTTAAAGTAATTTATCTAATTATGATGGAAATGAAATATATTTTGTCTGTGAATCTATTAAAAAGCGTTAAACGGCAAAATACGAAGCTTTGTGTTGTGCGTTACAGTTGAAATTACTTTAATATGTTTTTTTTTTTCAAATAAATAGGCTTTTAAAATTAAAATAATAATAATAATAATATGCAGATATTTTTTATTCTTCAGTTTTAATCAAGTTAAACACCTACTTGACAAGCTTCTTTTTTATTTTAAATTATACCACAAGAAGCTGAACAAGCAACTAGTGCTCTTACTGGATATAAAAACAAATTAACTAATTACTCAGTATGCTACTTTTTTTAAATAAATTCAATAGGAAAGCAGGATTTTACAACTAAAAATATTACTAAAAAATTTTGTTGCAAATCGTTTTTGATTGCAGTGAAAACCTCGAGCAGCCTCTGTACAGCTGTTTCAGCCCTATTTGGGGCTTCTGCAGCAGAGAGAAGCTCTGCAAACCAAAAACGACTTGACCACTGCAATCAAAAACGATTTGAAACAAATTTTTTTAAAAACTTTCATTATGCTTTGACAGCAAGCATGACCGCCTTGCATGGGGTAGCTTATTATGTAGCAAACCCGCTTCAATTTGTTATACTACTGCAATGCCAGGTCAAGAAGCGATCGTAGGATGTCGCTGTTTTATCTAAAAATATTACATTGAAATTCCTACTGTGTGTAATCAAAGCGGACAACCTGTAATCTACGTGCAAAAATCTAAATTTCGCATGCCCTTCGAAAAGAAAAAATCCATATTCAAATTGGATTTAACCTCCTAACCACAAAAGTTTGTTTAAAAACTATATACGTATTTCAGCAGCTATGTTGCCATCTTCTTCCTTGCCTTCTTGATCACAAGAGAAGAGAGGAACTTCTTTTGTGATCCAGAAGAAGGTATCTACTGAAGATGGCAGCATAGCTGTCGAAATACGTATATAGTTTTTAAACAAACTTTTGTGGTTAGGATGTTAAATCCAATTTCTTTGTACTACAAACCACAGTCTCCAATACATTTTAACATATTCAAATTAATTAACAGATAAAAGAGCGACATCTTACAATCGCTTTTTGACCTGACACTGCAGTAGGATAGACAAATTGAAGCGGGATTTGTTCCTAATAAGTCCCCCATGCAAGGCGGCCATGCTCGAGGTTTTCACTGCAATCAAGAACGATTTGCACAAAATTTTTCTAAATCTTTCATTATGCTTTGACAGCAAGCATGGTCGCCTTGCATGGGGGACTTATTAGGAGCAAATCCCGCTTCAATTTGTCTATCCTACTGCAATGTCAGGTCAAAAAGCGATAGTAAGATGTCGCTATTTTATCTGTTCATCACTTTACATCGCAATTGCGAATAAATTGGACAAGTCGTTTTTGTTTGCAGTGGGAATGTCGAGCTACGTCTCTGCTGAAGAAGTCCCAATCAGGGCTGAAACAGCTGTCCAGAGGCTGCTCGAGGTTTTCACTGCAATCAAAAACGATTTGCACAAAATTTTTCAAATTAATTAATAAATAACGGTTCAGGAAACAAAGTCTAGGTCTTTAATGTTCCTTTTTAATAAATACAAAGATAAGGCACATAGTATTGTTACAACATAAAAGAAAAGAAAAAAACACTTGAGCAAGGTACAGTCTGCAACGATTTAATTATTGATTAATTTAACATTTCGCAGTACTCAAAGTAGGTATTTTTTACAAATTTAAACACACTGCATAGCGAATTGAGCTCCCTCGTGCTTCAACAGTAGCTTAACACCGGTTTATCGTACTCTGGATACAATTATCAATGTGCTCTTGTGGAATTTTCTGCCAAAGAACATCAAGAATATCTCTTCATTGTCTGACAGTCGTAGGTTGAGGACTTTTATTTTCTGTCCTGCCTTATAACATGCCCCAAACATGATCTAACCGGTTGAGATCGGGTGAAAGTGGAAAAAGTGGTAAACGATTTACTTAATTGTCACTAAGGACACTTACTACAATTTAAGTACGATATGGTCTCGCATTATCGTCCAAAAAAAAAAAAAAATTCGGGTCCAATGTTCTTTGCTTCAGGTACTATATGTCCCATGATGATCTCTTCTTCGTATCTTCTTGCATTTAAGTCGCATCAAAAATATGTTGGTTAATGCGAAATCCCGAGTTGATTCCTGCACCCACCATAACACCACCTCAACCAAATGCTACTGCTGGTTGGACGTACTGAGGCAGAGACAACCATTGAGACGTCCGACGCAATAGTAAAATTTTTTTCGCTCAAATAAATTGGTACTATCGCTTTTTGACCTGACATTGCAGTAGGATAGACAAATTGAAGCGGGATTTGCTCCTAATAAGTCCCCCATGCAAGGCGGCCATGCTTGCTGTCAAAGCAAATCCCGCTTCAATTTGTCTATCCTACTGCAATGTCAGGTCAAAAAGCGATAGTAAGATGTCGCTATTTTATCTGTTCATCACTTTTACATCGCAATTGCGAATAAATTGGACAAGTCGTTTTTGTTTGTAGTGGAAATGTCGAGCTACGTCTCTGCTGAAGAAGCCCCAAGCAGGGCTGAAACAGCTGTCCAGAGGCTGCTCGAGGTTTTCACTGCAATCAAAAACGATTTGCACAAAATTTTTCTAATAATTGTATCCGCCACGGTTGCCATGGTTTTTCGAAAGATGGTTCAGTTCAAATACCAAGCGACTCGTTTGTTCAAAAATAGGGGTAAAAATATTACGAAAAAATTGACGATATTTTCAAAATACCATAAGATAAAATTGTTCATCTTGGCGAGTTCTTCAATGGTTTAAAATTAACACACCTATTTCTGATACACTCAGTATATTCTTGATTTGTCTATTTGATACTGAGGTAGCTTGTTCGTTATTACTGGCAACACTAAACAGGTTTCTTCAGATGTGAATCTTGAAAAGGTAGAAATAATTTTAATTGGGACCGATTTTCGAATTTTCGACTTAACTGCACTTATTGGAACCTCTAATTGATTGAACGGAATTTTTAATTTCTCGACAAATTCTTCCGTTATCAGATTGACCTGAGCTTCAGAGTCCAATAAAGCTCGTCCTCTATACAATTTCCCGTCTCTGTCACTTACATATACCTGAGCTGTTGAAAGAACGACACAGGTTATTTTTTCAGGCGAACAATGACTCACTACTGCTTCAGTTTGAGGCTCAGAACCTATGTTACCTTTGCCTTCCATCTGGAAGCTTTGATTTGTTGAAACAGGTTCATTTTTTGTTTTTCCTTCTTGAAATACTCGACGACCGCCGTGCAATATTGTGTTGTGCTTGAAATTACAAATTCTACAATAATCTAATCTAAAAGCTTTACTAATGTGACCTGATTTAAGGCAATTTATACATAATTTCAACTTGAACGCTTCTGACAGCCTATTTGACGGATTTAACTTCAAAAATTTGTCGGTGACATGTGACTTTTGACAATAAGCACAAGATAACTTAGCAGTCGTTAATAGCACTTTTTTCTCTGGTGAAGCTTTGCTCGTTAAAGAATTATAAGCTAAATGTGAGTCTGTTTTGAACTTTACTTTTTCTGTCATTTCTAGTGTGGCACATCGTTTATCCAAAAGCATCAAAAGTTCTGCAAGTGTAACATAATTTTCATCATTTCTTGTACTTACATACTTTTCCCATTCCTCTGTCGTGTTTTGGTCTAGTTTATTAGCCACCAGGTATATAATCATCGTATCCCAATGTTCTACAGGATGCTTTAAGGATTGCAAGGTTCGAACATGACTTCTTACTTCATCCACTATATTTCTAAGACTCCAACAGTTTGGTTTATTGAGAGGTGGTAAATCAAACAATCCTTTTAGATGCCTATTAGTTAACAAACATATATTCTCATTCATACCTTTTGTTTATTAATTCCCAAGCTTGACTGTAATTCTCGTCAGACGCTTGTAATGCAGAAATAACACTTAGTGCATTTCCCCGTAACAATCCTCTAAGTAACTGAAATTTTTGAATAGCTGGTATATTCTTGTTATGTACGCCTTGTAAAAACGCATCCTTAAACGCTAACCTTTTATCATAGTCTTTGTGGAATGAATCAATAGTCAACTTGGGAAGCTTCACTTGAAGTTTTTGTCATTGTCCTAAAACTTGAAGTTTCGATTGTATTTCCGCTATCGAGTCACTACTTGCTGTTTTTCTCAATTTCTCCCTGCACAACCCCATGGCTGAGTAATAAAGCTTTTTACACTTTTCTCCGTTTGCCATATGACTGTCATAAGCCGATTTGTCTGATTGTTCTTGTAAGAGACACTCCATCTCCAGTTGCAATTCTTCAAATTTATTCCAAGTTTCTGGAGCCCTGTTGTATCTTTCTTGTAATTCAGCCAATTCATCCACACATTTCTCAGCAAAGTCATAGAAAGCTGTCAACTGACGTTTTATAGCACCGCATCTGTAATTTAATTTTTTAATTTCATCCATTTCAATTGTACTTGAACCTAGTCTGCAAATCCCGTCTCAGATCTCCGAATTATTATTTAAAGATGCGGTTGTAAATGTCTTTCGTCCAGATGCCCCTTTGCAACCTGTCCATCGTTCACCAACTTCCTTATGTACCGTCTCCTGATTTTAGCTTCTACCTCGATCTTGTGTATTTCTGATATCAGAATCCGGCTCTCGAAGGACCAATGTTAGGGTAGAAGTCCGAAAATTGTTGTAAAAATCTTTACTTTTTAACATACATACATGTATTCTTTTTTTTGCGTTACTAATTACAAAAACTGTTTTCACGGAATTTCAAATATCTATCGCAACAATGCCCTTTCCCTGGACCCTTTATTTTTTTTTTTATTGGTGATGTTTGCCTAGACTTGTCAAGACCTCAGGAGCGGGGTGTATTTTTGTGTGTGTAAGATGTTCCATGGCTTTGTTACTTCCAAACCTCCTTCGCCGTTGAAGGGGAAACAGTGTGGAATTGTATCCCCAACACCGAAAGGTACCTGAAGTGAGTAACGACCACCCCCGAGAAATAATCTCGAGTGGGGTGCGAACCCACGACCTTACGATGGCAAGGCCGCTCCCTTACCACTAGACCGTTCAGGTGTTTATTGAAAATTGAATTATTAAAAAAAAAAGAATTTTTCAACTCTTGCCATGAAATTTGAAAGACATTAACTGAAGAATTTTCATATTATTTTAGAGTAAGTACAGATAAATCTAATTTCATAGCAAAAGTTGATAAGAACATGTAAAAATCCCTCGGTATTTAAAGGAAGAGTTTAATTTGACTAGACATGAAACCATTTAGTTGGAAGATGTAATCCCGACAATTACAGGCAATTTTCCACCATGCCTTTAATCGTTGGTGGCGAATTTACCTGTACGATGATTGCATTGATGTGATTTGGTGGCGAAATTACCAACACCCGATATTCGAATAGTCGGTTTTAACCATTATTTGGATAACCGGTTTTATCCAAAACCGGTTTTTAAAGAAACCGATTATTCGGTTTCAATTTTTTCCGGTTTTTGCCAGCACTAGTAAAAACCGAATGGCTAAAATTAAAGAA
This sequence comes from Prosopocoilus inquinatus, assembly GCA_036172665.1. NCBI lineage: Eukaryota > Metazoa > Arthropoda > Insecta > Coleoptera > Lucanidae > Prosopocoilus > Prosopocoilus inquinatus. Next base: position 25,091,403 of record CM069876.1, on the reverse strand, counting down.
GCTGTGTAAATGAAGCATCGGCATTTCAGCTTAAATTTACACGTTTCTTTTAAAATTCCTCCAACCGTAGCGCAAAATATGATGGATGAATGTTAGGAGGATGAAATTTATTTTAATTTTAAGACGTCAAAAGACAAATAAAACTTAGGAAGAACATTTGAGAATAAGAAGAATTCAAATAAGCTATTCTTAACATTATCATTAACGCGTCGATGAATCGTTTCGTATACTATGATTTCTGTTCACAAACCCTTTCTGTTCCTTACGAAAAAATCATCTTTTCGAAACGAATCTGGATCTGGCTAGACATATGAAATTTAGGAAGATTTCTTTCTTCTTTTCGTAACTCCACTCTTGAATAACATTCAAATTATTTACATGTTTATTAAGGTTGTAGTGTACAGTAAAATAAATGGTCAATCTTTTCTGGTTTCCGAATTGAGCATATTTTGTAAATCGCAATTAACTCTTGATGAAAATTGTAAGTTTTTAATCTATAACCGGATCACTTGTCCATGCAGGTATATATTATACATAAACAGCACAGAAATTCCAATAATTTTCAAAACAAAGCAAGAAAGATTGGAGTATACATATATATATATATGGTAAAGACAATGAGCTGTGGGATACTTGATGCGCGAGTCAGAAATTTCGGTGACAACGTACAAAATCATTAAAAATACTTACTACGACGCTTAACTTAAATGATAATCCTGCATGGGAACCACACCCTTAAGAATATTTAGCGTAAGGGCAACGAAACTGTCAAACTGTATCATTTATGGTGAGCATCGATGTACACTAATGTCGAAAACTTTTAAGACGAAAAGCAGTAATTTAGATCAAACTATTCTACAGAGTCAAACAAAACGAGTTAAATAAATCAAAATTATTTTATCATATTTTTTCTATATAAATCGAAAGTTTTTCTTTATAGCACATTAATTTTTAATTGGACTTATGGCCGTTTTCATAAACGGACTTTAAGGAAGCATTAAGTTAATTTAAGAATAGGGAAGCAAATGTATTTTTTAGGTTAAAATTACTTTAAATTTAAAGTCCTATTATGAAATCGGACCTTACTATTACATATTATATTAATTAATTCATAAAACGTATGATAAAGAATATTCTTAAAAGTGATGGAAATTTCTGTTCATGAAACCGGGAATTTAAATACAAATTTAGGAATTTAAGCATCTAATAAGAAAATGAAAATTAATACTAAGTAGGATATTGTCCCTAATATTTAATCCTGTTTAATTATCTTGGGCAGGAAGGATTTTATACCTCTACATCTTATTACATTTGTAAAATGTTGGTATTCTGGAAAATTTTCGGTAATACCGTGTATTACCCCTTTTAATGTGTAAGTACACAGAGAAAAATCAATAGTAAAAAGTAACACAAATTGTAGTTAGAATGAAGACAGAAACAAATTGTAACAAATATTCGCACAATTGTGGGACTATTTACTACAATTGTGCTAATATTTACTACAATTGTGCTAATATTTGCTACTATTTGTTTCTGTCTTCATTCTGACTACAATTTGTGTTGCTTTTTACAATTGATTTTTCTCTGTGTATAAGAAGCTGCGAACTAATTGTCCTTTAGTATTGAACAATTTCTTGTGTCGGAAAGTTTTGTTTAATTTCGTTGTGAAATGAAACGCAGAACACATGCTATCGAAAGAGATAATCATTTCATTGTATATTGTCATAGGACCAACTGGGACCAACGATGCCTGTTATTATTACTGGAAACCGTAACCAATATTTGTTTATCTGGTTTGTCGCCGGCCGTACCATAAAACCAGGTCAGCCGGCTAAATTAGTGATGCGACGAGTCGAGTAGACTCGCAATCAGACTCGATTCTCAAAGGTACTCATTGTACTCGAGTAACTAATTCTGTGAACCCGAGTCAGCGGTACTCGAGTCGACTCGAGTACGATACAAGTACTCGAGTATCGACTTTAGAATTTGTAGACTCGTCATCAGACTCGAGTCCCAAAGGTATTCGTTTTACTCGAGTAACTATTGCAGTGACACCGAATCAGTGAAACTCGAGTCAACTCGAGTTCGATTCAAGTAATTCGAGTACCGAATTTAGAATTAAATAGCGCTGCAACGAGTCGAGTAGACTCGATGTCAGATTGGATTTTATTGGATTCTCTTTATAGAGCCTCCTCATCAGTTGGTAACGAGTGAATGAGTACCGAGTTTAGAATTGAGATTATGCGTGTAGGCAATAAGCGTTAACGTTTGACAAGTTTCATTCGTTTTAGAAGTACTATGCTTTTGCTAAAACAGTCGACTGCCGCAATAACTTACTGAGACAGTCAGACGCTTGATATCGGGGGGGCTTGGCGGCGGTCATTGTTTTCTTTTTTTATATTTTATGAAAAAGATTACGTAAAAAATGAATAAGTCCCAAAATTTCAAAGGGAGTACAGTTTCTTGTAACTGAAAAGGCTGTTAAATATTGTTAAATAAAAACTGAAGACTCATACTCATTTATTGAATAATTTGTGGCTCTATATTCTACATTTTGTTTTCTTTTAAAGAAATTACATAGTAAATAAGTTTTTCTTTTTATTTTATACAGTGCCTGCACACTTTATTATGAGACATATCAAATAATATTACATAGTTACAAAATTTTAAATTTATCTGAACTGCCAGAATATATTAAAAAAGAAAACACGTGACGTTCGGAAATCAAGTAAAATATAGAATGAACTTTGTTATTTTAAACGGAACGTTCAATATATAGTTGAAAACAAAAAAAGTAGACAAATTACTGTTTCCTGTAATTATTCTTCCTCAAAATGCTATAGAGTAAAGCCGAATTCACAGATTTTACCACAGTTTTATACTTGTTAATTTTGAAAGATTTTAAATTTTTTTAAAGGTATTTATGAAGTCGTCTTTAATCACTTCCATTTTCAGAAAGAATAATTATAGGAAACTGTAATTTGTCTACTTTTTTTGCTTTCAACTGTAAAGTTGGCATATATGGAACATCCATTCTTTGGGCCATCATAAATTCCGAACTAAGATACTAAATACTCAGATATTTTAATTAAAAATACTTTATGTTGTTTTCCAGCGGTTGTATATAATAAATTTAAGAAATACATATTTTTGGGGAAAATTCTGAAACAAATTTAAAAAACTGCATTTTCATGATATTATTTAAAATGGCGGATAATACGGAATAGTCAGTTGGGGTGACATGAAATAAGAGAAAATGTGCAATACTTTGAATTAATAAGGTAAAATATCAACTGTTGTACTAATCTATACTATAAAAAACTAACTTTGGTGTAAAAAAACACTTTTACTTTAAAAAATACGCCAAAACACATTTTTCTCGTACCGCGCGAAAACTTCCAAAACGATAAATTCACAAAATCATGTACTGTAAAGTTATGCAGTCTTACCAGCTAAGAACCTCTGTAGTAATGACCTATAACACTGAAGCTCATGTTAATCCCAGAGTCGTTTAACAGATGCCGCTTCTTATTTCAAAAATACTATGTATTCCATATTAGCCGGTCTATTTCACATATGTATGTATGCTGACTTTACTCTACATATTTTCTTGGATTAAGAAAAATACTTAATTCCTAATTCAAAATATAGGTACATGTTTATGTTGTTTTGTTTATTTGCATTTTCATTTTCTTACGATATTTAAATGTGTAGTTATTTTAGTAGACCTTTGCATTAACAAGAGCTTTTAATGCGTAACAGAAGCTAATTGTAATTAACAGACAAAACGTTAACAGTTGGAACAAGTTAACATTATAGAGAAGATCAAATTAAAGACTTTTTCTTAATAAACATTAAGTAAAAATCAGTAACTTGAAAGTTACAAGAGTTTAATGTGAAATTAATTAACAAGTAAAAGTTACTACCTGTAGTAATATTTTACGTTTTAAATTTTGGTATTTTAAAAAAATCTAGTCGCATAAAAGTTACGGATATTTCACTTTTGTGTCGATTAAAGAAGAAATTAAGAAACTTAACTGTAACTTTTTTAGGGTTTTGGTCAAAAACTAATTAAGAGAAAAGCTTTATTTTGATCTTCTACAGCTGCCCTATCAATCTCCTCCGTACGTTATAAAATAAATTAATAAAAATAAATCAAACCCTAATAATTTCAAGTTCAAATATCATGAAAAGTATGAAACCAAATAAAGACAAACTACAAATTGTTAGAATTAGGAATCTTTCTTAATTAAAAAAAATATGTTGCGAGTTTAACATGAATGCTTCTACGGCCGTCATCCATGATTGAATTGGCTACCGGTTGAAAACACGTCATTACTATTTCTTCCACTGCCATCATTTCGCCCTTCATTGTAGAAGAACCTCCTCAGGACTGATATTGCTGGCTGGAGCTTTTTCCTAGTCGTTGAAACTGACGGGAAGCAATAGAACACCATTAGCAGCTCTGAGGAATTTCTTCTGCAATGAAGAGCATAGGAAATATCTTGATGCGGTTCCAAACGGAATCAGTCATTTGGGTTTCCGATCGGCACTTGTTTATTTTTTTCTTAATAATTTCTTGATTCAAACAAATTCCTAAAAGTTACACTTTACATATTTTGATAACGTATCTAAAATAGAGTGTTGATAACGTTAAAAATGTAAACGAAAACTGCACCTTTAATCTATCGATTCTACTAACAGTAAAAAAGTAACGTCATGAGTACTCATATTTCCGGGTTCAGTTAAATGTTCGAAACTTTTAATGTGGACTCGAGTCAAAACTCGCATTTTTTTATAAAAAAGTTCAAGTTTATTACATTCTTTAAAACGGCGAGTCCCGAGTTCAATTCGAGTACTCGAGTACTTTTATCTGAACTCGAGTCAATTGACTCGAGTCGACTCGATTCTTTTAAACGGCGATTTTCAGCCAAGTACTCGAGTATTTTGATCTGGACTCGAGTCTCTTGACTCGAGTCAAGACTCGATTCTTTTATAAAAGTATTCGAGTCGACTCGATTCTTAAAAACAGCGACTCGTCGCATCACTAGGCTAAATGTTGTTAAGGTTCATAATTGCAGAGCACGGATATTTGTACGGTCAGGGGTATTTCATTTCGTCTTAAAACTTTTCGATATCCCTGTACATATATCATATTGAAATATGTTGTATTGAAAATACGAATGAATTTCAAACTTAGTTTGAAACATTAATTCTTCACTAAAAACACTGGGCTCCGTTCAGGATTAGAAAAGAGCGCGCTCTGGATAATATTCTTTCTCTCGCATGTAAGCGATTTTTTGCACTTTGCTTACTATTTTAAAGGCCCAAAGTGCTCTCGCGATAAAAACGTGCTTCTGTAGAAAGCATGTTTCTTCAGTCTCTAAAAATTATAAGTGTGAGTATTTAGGATTTCCATCCAATGTCATATAAAAGTGTAATTATTTATGTTTTCATAAATTAAAACATGTTGAATTTGTCTCAAACGCCTTTGTTGAATATAAACAGGTATTTATTTATTCTAAAAGAAACAAGTTATTTATGTTTGTTGTAATCGCTTGCCCTTATTTAATTAAAAAGGGTATAAATATGTTCGTACGTACGTTAGTTTAGGTATTAAAATTCATCGGTGGTAATGCACTAGTAATAAAGTATAATTAAAGGAAATTATTTTTAATATAGCGAGTACCCCGAGCTTAAATATACGATTTGTTATTTTGATTTATCAGAATAATTATTAAATAATGTACACTTAAATCAGCCGGCCTTCAGAATACTGAACGTGAATTAACACTTCGCGCTTCCACAAACCCATAGGCCCGCTGTGGTAAAGTGTATGCTAATTCCCCTATTATATTCAGTGCTATATGGTCTTTAATAGTTCCGACGTCGGCTTCGTATTTATCTCTTACGGTTAAATGGGTCTGAGAGAGAGCATTCTTCACCAGCGAGTTTGCGGTGAGAAGCGATTATACACCCACGACCTGGTGTAATTGTGTACGTTCGTGAGACGAGATCTGACCCCGGGCCGTCCAGTGGTACCAACAACACTTTGATGTCCGTAATGCTACATAACATATTACCGACAATTGTTAAGTTAGTAACTGCAGTTATTATGTAGCGCAAGCAGATATATACTTATTGTATTTGATATATTACGGATATTTTAGAACCTACTTCAAATTTATTTATATTATAAGGAAACCGCATTTGCATATATGATTGCACAAAAGGTATACCATACTTACAATGCAAAGTACATGTAAATATCTTAGAATTCAAGAATTTAATCACTAATTATAACAGACGTTTTGTTGAATTTAAGAGCTTGAAATGTTCCAAACATTTTATTTTTAAGAAGTACAATAAAAAAGTGAATCGTACTGGTTTTGGAAGTTGTTCGTTTAATTCATTTTATTCTCTAATTATTATAAACGACTTCCTCAAATATTCTTCTGTAAAAAAGCATGTAACAATAATTTTGTCAATTTTTCCGTGTATTCTAGTTCTTAATACAAATTAAAAAACTTAGCGAAATCAATGTTACAACGACGATCACTTAAAGATATACCTATTGACAGTTTTGTGGCCGCTGAATGTTCATATTGGGTTCAGTTCGCTAGCAGGAATATAATTTTAAGTCAGCGAGATAGTACAGATGAGAAACTGATGCAGGAATTAAGTTATGAAAAACTAAAGGAAATAATGAAATAAATTGAAAAAAGAATAATAAATTGAAAAGAAAATAGTTATAATACGTGGGGTGCTGGAAAATTTTCTGGAATCTATTAGGTCTAGAATTGTTAGCATTTATCAACTGTCATATTTGAAAAATTTGACGTTTTTCGCCTATAATTCTATTGATAGTTCCTATCCAAGTGAACTAGTTTTGTTTGTACAGCATTTGAGAAAAAGTAATTTTGTGTAAACAAGGAAATCTCGCGTGAAAATTTTCGTGCCATGATTTTTTACGATTTCAAACGTGGTTTAATTCCGAAACAATGTCTTGATCGGTTTCATTTGGCTCTTGGAGATAAGGCACCATCAAAGAGCATTGTTTATAATTGGTTTACCGAATTCCAGCGTGGACCAACCTCTCCCAGTGACGAATTTCGTGAAGGTCGTCCATCAACATTTGTTGTTGCCACTAATATAGATGCTGTGCGTTAAATGCTTGAGCGAGATCGACATGTGACCTTCCGTGAGATTCAAGCATCCTTACGCATTGACATGAAAGCAATACACCAGATTTTGCATGATCATTTGAACGTACGAAAGCTTTGCAGTCGTTGGATCCCACATAATTTAACAGAAGCGCAAAAGCAGGGTCGTGTCAAATGATGCGATGAAATGCTCAAGAAATTTAATGGAGGTCGTTCAAATTTAGTTTATAACATCGTTACTGGTGACGAAACGTGGATCTATTCGTACGAGCCAGAAAGTAAACAACAATCTACCGTTTGGGTATTTCAAAATGAACCAAAACCAACAAAAGTTGTCCGTTCGCAGTGCTGCGAAGCAAATGATTGTTTGTTTCTTTGGTTTAACTGGATATGTAGCAACCGTGGCTTTAGAGGATCGAAAAATCGTGAATGCTGATTGGTATACTACAATTTGTTTGCCGGAAGCCATCGATCAAATAAGAAGAAACAATCGAAATCGACGAATTATTCTCCATCATGACAACGCCAGATCTCACTCAGCCCGTCAAACAGTTGATTTTTTGTAGAATACCCACGTATGAGGCTCATAGTGAAGTGTTTTTCGTCAATTCAGTTGATTTTTTGGCCAACAAAAATGTTGAGTTAATTACTCATTGTCCATATTCACCTGATTTATCACATAATGATTTCTTTTTGTTCCCAAATATCAGAAATAAAATGCGTGGTGAGCGCATCTCGTCGGCTGAAGCAGCGGTTGAAACATTCCGGATACTGGTTTGTAAGGTACCATCTTTAGAGTGGAAAACGTGCCTTAGAAATTGGTTCGAGCGTATGCAAAAGTGTATTGACGTCAAAGGCGAATACTTCGAAAAACAATGATACCGTTTACCAAATTTCGGTTTTTCATACCGTTTCCAGAAACTTTTCCAGCAGCCCACGTATAATTCGTTCGAAATAAACTGATGGCAAACTGAAAGCATACAATCTCTTTACGATCACACGGTCTTTGATAACTGTAGGGAAAACTAAAGCTATATTTCTATTTTGATATTTCACTGTAATTTCGAATTAAACTAATTAATAGTATAAGTTTGTGAAATGAGAATTTTTATTGCTTTTTAGAACTTGAGCAGAAAATAATTGCAACGAACATAATATCTCGAATTTCTCGAAAAGCAACGTATAACTAGAGTCTTCATAATGGTTTCTTTATGTTAAATGTAAAATTATCTACACTAATAAAGTCTCTTAATTATCATGCAAAATCTACTGCGTTTTTTTTTTTACTTGGTGTAAATGATATTAAAAAAGATAAAAACCAGAAAGAAAATACAGTGTCCCCGGATGAACCTAACTATACCTATAAACTTCCTTATTTCGCATTTTAGAAAGAACAGTCTTTCTTCATAAATAGTTTTGCATCTTCTAGCAAGTCCTTAACCACTACAAAAATTTCAAAATAACTTACAGGCTGGTTAGAAAACGAGACAACGTAAAATTTGCGTTAATAGATGCTCAAATATCTAATAGAAGTATTTTTTTTGTCTTCATTATGATTAATAAGCAATATTTAAACATTTAGCCAACGTAATTATTGCAATTGTTTATGAAAACTGAAATTTAATGCAATATTTGAATAATTTTATCAGAGACAAAAATACTGTTCTTCCTAAAATGTGAAATATGGAAATTTTTAATAATAAAACCAGAAGTGTGTATCGAAACCGATCCACCAGAGCTTACTAAAGACTGGCTACCGTTTCGAGTGGGAAGTAGCTCAATGTCTGACTCCCCATTCCAAGGATAACGCGTCTTTCTAGTAAATACTGTTGTCGAACTAGAATAGTCCTAGTTTGCATGTCTGAATGAAACCTTGTGCACAATGACGGTAAAGTAGGAGTTAAGAAGATATATTATATTTGAAGTCATAGTGTACGTAATATAATGATTCTTTTCAAATCAGTGTGAACATATCATCTTAGTAATGATAGGTATGAAAGAAAGCTCCTAATGCAACATTTGGATCAGTTTAATCATACATTTGTCATGAAATACTTCTTCTGTTGAACAAAAGTTAAATGTTACTAACGGTGCACAGTGAGCAAATTTAGAGAAAACTGATTGCTTTATCATTTTAATATAATATGACTCTTAACGAGAAGACTAGAGGCCAGCTTTATGCACTCTATTTACTATTTACTTTTTCACATTTGTTTCTTACTATAACGATTCCACCACAAAAAGTAGGCACACCCGAGCGCTCACGAAGTAGTCTTACAGCGTGAGGGTAAATGCGATGCCGATGTACGCCGATTTAAGTTGTGTGCCTACTGTGTATGTATATGTATGTAAGTATAAGTAAGAAGAAGGATCAGAATTGAATAAACGAACGCAGTTTAGATGTCATAATGATCAAGTTTGAACATATTACTTAGCAACCAGTATATTAATTGAAAATTAAAACGTTACAACATATACAGTAATTGAATGCATGTACAGAAATTTTATTTAAGGCTGCATAAGTCACAAATTCTATACGTATTTACACACTACAACAAAGTATTAATAATGAGACATGTTCAATAATGTACATGTTGATAAGCAATAATAAGCAGTAACATAGTTGTTGTAATGTGTATTGTATAGTTGTATATTCACTTTTGCTTACAAGCAAAAGTGAATTTTAAATATTCTTTAAATTGTAAGTATGTAGGTCATCGGCAAGAAAAAAATTTTAATCTTATTTATATAATTAAACGCAATGTAAGAAGAAGAAGAAGAAGAAGACAACCTCAAAAATTAATTTACACAGAATTTAAAAGAGGGTCCCCTCCTACGTTTAACGTTCACTAGAGTTTCATTCTCTTTTTTGGTTGTTCAGACAGTGATTAAGATGTAAAACGTAGTTTAACTATGAATTAAATGTAAAACGTTGTTTAACTGTGAATTAAATGTAAAACGTTGTTTAACTATGAATTAAATGTGAAACGTACTTTAACTGTAAAAGAAAATGTCGTTTTACACTTAATTAGCAGTTAATAAATTGCTGGTTTAGCAATTTTTGAAATATTTTTATTATATTTATTTTTTAGTGAAATTTTCAATTACTATTTTATTTATGAATTATTATGTCTGTTTTATAATGAAAGTTATCAAAATTTATATCGGGCAGCTCTTAATTGATATAAAAGTCGATCTTAGGTTGTGCATAAGAAATTACTTCATTACAATTATACTATTTTATTCATTATTCATTTTAAAAATCTCCAGTGAAATAAATGATATTTTTGTAAGTATATGTATAAATTGCAGAGATGTAAAATGGAACCACAATCACTCCAGTTCGACCAATGCCTACTAAAGAGACATGTCAGGGTAGCCTACTTTTGTTAAGCTCTAGTGAGTCAGCTTCGGTCATGGTCCACATCTTTGGTTATAACTTAAAAAGAATATATTTATAATAATATGTAGGTCGTTTCTCGGGCCTAAGCTGGGAATCTCACTTATCTTGAGCGATAGGAGGTCGGTTAAATCAGCAAAAAGGAAAAGGAAAAAGTTAAAATCCTTTTTAGATTATTACTTAATTTAATCGTCCTCGAAACTTTTAAAGATTTATGATAAAACTTTTATTTTTAATAATATTTTCTGTTACATTAAGGTTTATTAAGGGGGGATTTTGATTGTATCAGTAAGTGAGAACCCCATGCAAAAAAGATCTAATTAAATTACGTGGTCTATCTCTTGGTCCAGTAGAGTTCTTATGAATCTTTATGTATATACGAGACACTCTACTGTAACAATTGCGGCAGTCACGTTTCGACTTTCCTTTTTATTTTTATTATTATATTGCAGATAAACTTGTCAGGAGATGAAAAAATCGGACCTTATCCAAAAGAATGTGCTAGTCCAGTAATTTGTGGATAATGCCAAAATATTCACTTCAATAGTAGGACTAAAAGACTGCCATTCTTGTAATAATAGCGAAATCAATTGGTTCAGTGGTGTATGAACAATAAATTGTCTTTAATGGTTGCCAAATGTAAAATTGTCTAAAAAGTAGTCAAGGTAAAAAATTTTGGCATTTCCTTTGATACTCGTTATACTTTTGCATATTAACTGGACTTGTTATATTTTGCATTAGTACTATCAATTTTAGATAATGGCTCTCTGGTCTGATTTCCTTTTAAAATAAAATAAAATAATTATACATTATAAAGCACAAGGTGTGTCCTAAAAGAGAAGAGGAATTTGACACTTTGGAAGTAAGCCATCAGTGTTTTGTTTGATCTAGTTAATGATTAAATGGACGACAGTTGCATAATTGAAGTCGACTCTTGTCGAATGAAAATTGTAAGAAAATAGTTTTAAATCATAAACGGATATTAAAAATGGAAAGAACGCTCAACGACAGTTAAGTGTTCCTTTCATTTTTAACAGTATCCGTTTAAAGTTTAAAAAACACTTTCTGATAGTTATATAGTATCTCTACTTCATTTTAAAATAATCTTATAATAAGATTTTTAAGTATTTTTTTTTTAATCTTAAACCGGTTTAAGATTAAAAGAACTTTTTACTTACATTTCTCATCGGACAAGAAACAACTTCATTTTTATTATTTAATTTAATTATTTAATCTTGAGTGGCGTAGTAGAGTAAACGTCAGCCTCAAAAGCGCTAATAAAGTTGTTCTGATAATAATAATTACAAATTTGTTCAATAAATTTTCAGTGGATAAGAGAGCACCCTAATTCTAGATCTTCTTTACACATATGCATTACTTTCTCATTAACAGTGAACAAAAATTTTTTCCAATCCAATAAATCAAAATTGAGCCACAGGCTGAGACAATACTTAAATCTCTGATTAGCAAATCTTAATTGCTGGTTTTGCTTTTATTGCATTTTTCTTGAAAATCTTTAATCACTATACGAATTTACTTAATATTCCTGTAGATTATATTTAATAATTACTTAATTTAATAATACATATCAGAACTTTGTAAATATAGTGTAATTTATTAAATATTACAATTACTTATTTCAGTAACTTTTTTGGTGTCAAAAGGATGATAATATAATAAGAAAATGAATATACAATACAAATTTAAGATAACTGATTTTATTCGTGTGACTGTAATTAATGTAAAAATAAAAGATGAATGAAGAACATTTATGAGTTTCTGAATTCAGAGACTAATAGAAAGTAATTTACTTTCTTCGATGAGCGATTTATTTACAAATAAATGACAGAAAGTTCTCGTTGTGATATTAGTTGCCGAAGTTTCTGACAGTGATGCCGTGTAACTTATTTAGAACCTCTGCTAAAGTTCCGTAATTGTATGAAATTATACTACAGAACTACATATAAGATCAAGAACTATAGAATAATTATTACATCGAGATTCGAGATTATAATTATAGTCTTAACTCTGTAACTACAGTTCGTCAAATAAATAGTGTTATAAAAAGGGAAAACTCAGGTCGACATTTACGGTGTTCTGCTGCGCCCAACCACAATGGTACACTATACAATCATCCCGATAGGTGTAGAACGCGATTGATCATCTTCGACAGCAGAACTCAACAGGCGGATTGGATCCGAGGTGATACTAGACCTGGCCTAAAGCGAATTCACGGATACGTATAAAATTATATACAGATTTTATCCGCGATCATTAAGATTATTAAGGGCGGTGCGCACAGTCAGGCAGGTATTGTTCGAGTTGATGTATCGACGCGATGTTTGTTTGGGCGCCCGCAATCTACTAATGTACGACATCGCTTGACTTACATTGATTGTTTTAATGTTGGTTTTATATACGTTCGGTTCTATCTATCAACTCAATCTCAAACGACTACGATAATGAAAATTTCGCCTTAGTATGAAAAGGGGTGACAAATTACGATCTTTTTCTTTTCATTAACTAATCAAATTTGATTCATATTTTTGCAATCATACAACAACGAACTATTTATTATTTATAAACAAATGTAGTTTTTCTTGCTCTATGAATGACCTTCACAATGACGATATCCGTGATTTATGTTAATAATTTGACGCATAATACAAATGCAAATGCTTAGAAAATACAAGGCATGTTGTTGTCAGCTTGTACATTTCAAACTCTAGATTTCAGAATAGTGCCAAATAGTTTATAGTTATAAAAAATTAATTTTGTACAAGAAATGAAACTGAAAATATAGTGGCAAAATTATTTTAATTTGTGTTGTTAAGGGATGTAAGTTCCCTATTTTGAAAAATAATTTTATTTTGTAAAAGCTTCAGTTTCAAATTATTTATTATGCACTAAACTATAAAAAAGTAAAATTTCATGAGTTCTTTCACGTAAATACGAGTATATCTTATAATTGGAGCTGTTTTTGTATCACTTGTACTGGACACTAGAAGTGTCGTATTCAATGTTGAAGTAACTTATGTCCATTTTATCTAAACAATATTGACGCGTCCCTTATATGTTTGTGGTCTAAAGGATAAATAAAGATATTACCATTATTATTATTACTGCAAAAGCAAATGAAAAGTTTTACCTTTGTCATTTTGCAGTACGGTATGTTAAGGAATCTTATCTCATTGTTGGGGTGTTGAGGTATTGCAGACTCAAAGAAGGAAATACAAATTTTGCACATCTTATCTCATATGTTATTCACGGAAGAATTGTGATTATCGAGAGAATATTTTCTTCATTATTCTAATGCATTATTTTGTTGAAATTGAGTTTTCTTGTAGAGTCGCTATCATCTTAATCGAGACCGCTGCAAGCTAACTGCGCCTTTTTTGACGCTGATAATAAGGGTTAAAAATCAGTCTTTAAACTTAGGGTAACGTGGAAGTTACAAGACTTTATCAGCTAGTTATCTTTTTAACGAGATCGAATTTTGTATACAGGGTGAGTAAAATGACTGATATGTGTGAAGTTACAGGTTAGTTAAAGTATATGATACAATGAGTATGAATTAACTAAGTTGCAATTTCGCAAGTATCAGTTATTTTTAGAATCACATTCAAAACCACGCGTTTTGAGTAAAGCACTTTAGACGCACAAAACACTTCAGAAGTCCCCAATTTTCTTCTGTCTTCGATAGTTTTTTTTTTTACTTAAAAATAAAATAGTCTATGCACCCAACCACAAAGACAATAACAACAAACCTCTGTCCTCAAAGTTTTATAATCTAGGAACATATTACCGATAAACCTTATCCCGAATATCCATCTGTATAATTAGTACGGCGAACCAAATAAATCACAACACCTTTTGTTTTCAGCATAATTTGAATAACTAAATATTTAATACGTAAATATTCAAATTATTAATAGTACTATTAAATTTCGAGGTATAGTTTACCGGTCACAGACTCTGTGGACACATGTTACACTTTTAAATGGCATTTATTATAAAGTATGTACAGTTGAAAAAAAAAACTCGCAGCAATCCATGGAAAATTTATGTGGTCTTAACTTGATTGTCCACTTTCTCACTGACATTTGTTGAACGTAACGTAAGTATTAAATTATTCATCTTCAGTTTTCGCGTTAAAATTTCAATTCGGCAATCTGTTCTTTACGGAACTAAACAGTTTTCTTTTAACTCAAATTTGTTACTAAGAATAAAATTTTAGTTAGTAATATTGCACTTTTTAATAATATAAAATTGAGGTTATTTTTTGCGGCAGCATTTCAAAGCACGCTAGATTTTTTTTTTAAATGTACATACGTTATTATAACCTAACGGAAAAATGGAAATACATTTTACGCAGAAATTACATATAAAATAGGGTACTAGTACTAGTATTTATTTATTAGTCTTATAAGTTAGAATCTCTGACATTTTTGCACGTTTTTTTTTTAAATTGACTTGCAGAAATGATCGACAACATATATTTTAAACATCGTAATCAAGGAAAAGAATTCAGGCCACTTAGTTTCGAATGCTTTTTACGTAGAATATATTATTTACTCCTAGCAATGTGAGCATTCGCGCTTCGCAGTAATTATTGTGGATGAGACTGAAATAGTCCAAGTACTAAATTTTCGTACCGTTCGGGGATTTCGGGGAACAAGTGATCCGAATTCTTTTCCCTGATCATAACAGATAAATCGATCTTGTACTTAAACTCTTTACAAATGTAGTAATAACAGTAGTAACGTGTCTAAGTAATAAGCAAAAATCTCTAGGTTCTGTACATTATCCCAATGTTAAATTTATTTAGGGAAAAGAAAATAAATACACCTTTGACCGTTGTTAAAGAAAAAGAATATAGCTTAATTTATAAAAATGTCTCAGTTTTTATGTCACATTTAGGTTTTTTTAGATGACTTGAAGGTAATTCTGCAAATAATCGAAAACTCATAAATAAGATTATTTACAACCATTTTCGCATACAGATGGTATTACATAAAAGAGCCGACATAGCAGACCACATACAGATTGTATTACCCCACCCCAGACATAAAAGATCCGACATAGGAGAGCAAAAACATTTGAAAGTTTCAAAGGTGTTTCATTAATTTGTCCTATTAAAAGAAAATTTTAATTCTCGGGATCAACAAAAAGTCTGTATTTTAATATTAAACTCAAATAGGATTAAAGTCAAATGCACAGATCTATTCCAAATTACGTACGTTTTCTTTTTTATAGAGAATGTGTATAACTCCTTAAGAAACCACTATTTCTCAGTATTCTTTATGCAGGGTGATTCAAAATAAGCGTCCGACTCGTTAGATGTGTATTTGCTAAAGTCATTCAAGTTGAAGAAATTGCAAGAAGAAAATTTAAAACCATACATAGGGCATATTTCAAAAATCGAATTTTAAAATTTCTTTTCCTGACAAAAATAACCTTCAAATTGAGATTTCTCATATGTCATATGTAAATCAGATTTTTTTTTAAAGAGATGGGAATATTCTCTCTCTTCAATAGATATACTATAATTTTTATGCACTTATATAATTATAACTGCGAAAAATCCTAAGTTATTTATAAAAGAGGTTTTTTATTAATATTAGCTTTTAAGTCTTAAGGCTAGTTTACGTTATCCGATTTTGCATTCGATTTTCAGTTTCGAGTAGCTCAAACGTGATATTTTTGCTTTTACACTATTTAATTTTCCATTTGAGAAGCTAGTTTCATTCGAAGCAAATTCGAATATAAAATCGAACAGAAAAATCAAATACAAAGATCGAATAATGTAAACTAGCCTTAAGCATATTAAAAGTATAAATTCTTCTTATAAAATTATTACGTCATTTCTTTGATTATGGGTATGATAAAATTATATAAAAAGAATCGATAATAAAATAAGTATATAATCTAAAATAATATTAACACGTAATTGAAACTAAATTCGTGGAGAGCACGCAACACGGAGTCCGTAAATTTTTTCTTTATAACGAGAAAATATTGTATACGTCCGTATACAAGGTATAAATCTTGATGAAGATAAATCAAACGGCACAGATTGTCGTAAATTAGACCGAAAATGTGGCGCAGAGAAGAAAGTGAAATGACAATATCAGCGAAGAGGGGATGAAATTAAAAACGTGCTCATTTCGTGTTACACGCATCATATCATGTATCGTGTTCCATTTATCGATATGTTATTTTCTCTTAAATGCTGTATTACTTATTTTTAGATTTGAATGCTTACATTTTATTCGATTAGGCAAGTTAGTGCGTTCTCGTAATTCCATTAGTACGAATTGCGTGATAACAAATTTTGACAAATATAATTAAATATTAAACTCGACTGGCATCCTATTTCTGAGAGTTTATTTGTATTAAACGATTTAGAAATGAAAGCTAAATTGTGCTGTACAGAAATATATTCAAAGAAAATGTTTTCCTATATTATTTCAATGTTTCCATTTAATCCTGCATACCATCTGTGACTTATGATGTACCAAACCAATTAGCCAGCAATTGGATAAAATTCATAAAATCCTTGTTTAGTGCTGCTATCGAAAATTAAAAGCAGCATTTGTACTGTTAGAAGTCTAAGTATCAGCAGAACTTGATCACATGGTATACAATCATTTACGTAGATCCTGTGTTTGAATTCTGGTCGGATTGTGTTACAAAATTAAATAATTATTTTCTATATTTAAAATTATTTTTATAGTTATTTAAGAAGAAGAGAAGCATATTACTATTCTCCTACCTTGTTTCTCAACTGCGGTAATATTTCTCTAAAATTTTACTGTAGCCTAGATTCGTTATGAGGTAAAAGTTGTATATAAGTTATTATGAACCAATACAAGTCAATGGAAGAGGAATCCTTTGATTTATTTTTCAAAAGTTTTCGACTGATTTAAAAATAGTGTCACTGAATGAAAAATCTACATTTTGAATTTCTATTGTCCTAAGAAGATACAGGCTTCATTTACGTAAGTCTACACAACATGTTCACTTCACAGAGATCTTTAGTATATGTATATATACAGGGAAGGACAAAAGTATGGAACCGGCTTAATATTCCTAAAACTGTTTGACGTAATTATTTGAAATTTACTGTGTGCTTCGGAGTCAATAGGACCTACAATTTTTATTAAAATTTTCTTTAGCGCTGGTTTAAAAACAGCCCATAATCTCGTGGTCTTCCAGTTTTTTTGTTAAAACTAGAATTTTTGTCGAATATCAGACAATAAACTATTTTTCCTAACTTTTTCATTCAAACGCTTTTTTCCCGAAAATTTTCTTATGTAATAGATAAATATTTTTATGTGGTCGTTTAAAGAATTAAACAAGCTATTAAATAAAGGAAAAAATCAGCAAGTTGTCATTAAAAAAAATCAAGTAGGCGTTGGATTTCAGAGACAAGAGCAGATAAACAATTGAAATAAATTGGTAAAATAGGTCTTAATAACTCTAAATTATTAAACAGATACGTCAAACAGTTTTCGAAATATTAAGCCGGTTTCATACTTTTGCCCTACCCTGTATATATACAATGGCTAAACGCCCCATGGGAGCAACACCGCTTCCTAAGAAGCTCTCTAAATCCATTTTTCGGGGTGGATTGGTCCCCATTCTACCTCCTTATACTATCTGACATATTTCTTTCTATAGCTTCTTATTATACACCTTTTGCCTCCACCTTTCAATGCCAGCCCTGCTCAAATCCTCTTCTACTTCTTCCAACCAAGTTGTTTTAGCCTCTTCTCCTCTTCCCGCTTGGTTCCCATGTCAGTAATAACTTAATTGTAGCTTCCGGTTCCGCTCTCCAAATATGCCCTAACCATTGTAGTCTTTGCTGTTTTATTTTTGTTACTACGTCGTCCTGTATTTCACTGTAAAGTTCATAGTTCGTTCTTCTTCTATATTCATTTTCAGATACTTTTACTGGACCAATTATTGCTCTTAATATTTTCCTTTCCACTGTTCTAGATATTCCTCATCTTTTCTTGTTAAATTCATTGTTTCTGATGCATACGTCATTACCGGCCGTATGATAGTATTATATATGTTTATCTTGGTCTTTTTTGATAAACACTTACTTAATAATAGCTTCTTGTTGGCATAGAATGCTCTATTTACTGCCATTATTTTTTCCTTAAGTTTATATTCCCTATTCCATCACTGGCTATCATAATACCTAAATATCTGAACTTATCAACTTGCTGAAATGTGTGCTCCCCTATTTTGATGTAACTATTTCCTTCTACTTTTTCTCCGAATTTCATGATTTTTGTTTTGCTTTCATTTAACTTTAATCCAAGTTTCTTTCCTTCTGTTATTACTACTTCTAACATTTTAATCAGAATTTCTTTCTTTTTGTTATGATCACGATATCATCAGCATATGCTACTAACTGTCCACCTCTTGTTGTTAGTATTCCTTTATTTATACTTCTCGTCACATATTCAAGCGCTAGGTTAAACAGAGTTGTAGATAGTGCGCCCCCCTGCCTCACCCCTTTATTTATCATAAATTCCTCCGTTACTCTTTTCATTGTTTTAACACTTATCTTGGTTAATTTCATTGTCATAACCGTGAGCCTCCTTAATTTTGCTGGTATCCCGAGTTCTTTCATTGCTAGTATTAGGGCTTTACATTTTACCGAATCAAAAGCTTGCTTAAAATCGTTTAGTATATGTACATATTTAAATCTAAAGTACTGCAATAATAATAAGGCAAGACAAGACGTAGAATTAGTATATAAAGTGGTCACTGGATATATGTAATTAACATATGATAAATTACAGTTTTCCAGCACGTTGAAAGGAAGCACTAATGATTCCGATTGCCAAAATCTCCTAAACCTGTGAAACTCAAAGATCTATGCGCTATCTCTTGAAAGTCTTGGAAAAGGTTGTGGATAACAGTTAAGATAATTTTTATATCAACATAACGTGCTACCTCCCAATTAATCTGGATTTAGGCCAGGGCACAGTTGTTGCACTGCGCTGTTAGGTGTCATTGATGATATCATTAAATCCATTGATAAAAAACCATCTTGTCTTATGGCGTCGCTAGATTTTTCTAAAGCCTCAACACCTTAGATCATGACATACTTCTAGCTGTTTTACATTACGGTGGTATGAGTGAAGGTGTTACTTTTTCGTCACTGCCTGTACGGTCGCATGCAAAGGGTTAAACTCAAAGACATGTTATCAGAACCAGGTACGCTACAAAGTGGAGTTCCGCAAGGTAACATCTGTGGTCCTTTGTTATACGTGTTGTATTCCTGTTGCTTTAACATTATCACTCTATCACTATGCAAATTATATGCATACGCGGATGACTTACAATTAATTTTTTCGTTTCCTCATGCTTTTATCGCCAGTGTTAATCGCGAATTAGAACACTTTCGTAGTTTATTCTTAAATCATGGTCTTAAAATGAATCTTTGCAAATCTTTAGTCTTAATTTTTGGTTCTGAGCAACTTATTGACACAGCGGTTAATGATGTCGATATTAAGATGAGGAACGAATTGTTAAATCTCTCTGACTGTATTCAAAATCTTGGTTTTATAATAGATAGAAAATTACGATTTAAAATCTGTATTAATTCTCTTATTTGTAAATCTTACTCAGTTTTGAAGTTATTATACTGCAGTAGGCATCTCTTTAATCGAAAATTAAAACTTTTACTTTACGATGCCCTTATTCCGTCGTGTTTTTATTATTGTGACTGCGTTTATGGTCCTTGCATTGATGCAACAGATATAGAACCGGATACGAGCTTTATCGTATTCAGAAAGTGCAGAGTTCCTGTTTGCGATTCATTTACGAAATTAGAAAATATCAACATATTTATCTTGCATTGGCTAAAAATGGCAAACAGAAGATACATACAAGACGCCTTCATATTTATTCTTTTATTTATTATTTACTGATATACATAACGTTAACATCAGATTTAAAAATGTTATTATGATTGCCGATATTTTACTACGTTCTTTAAACGATCTTTTTCTTACAATGTAGCCAAACTATAGAATAGTTTATCTCCGGTTTTAACAAATTGCAATAACCTTTCACTCCAGTGTTTCAAGCGATATCTCATTGCATTGAAGAAGTGTGTACAGTAAATCTTTTTTCATTCACAAGTATAGTGTTTTTTTTTCCCAATTTTCTATATTCTTGTGTTAGTATTAAGTGCATTATACCAGTATTGTATATCATACATTTGGCTAAATTAGTGCTCTCGCTTTAGTTTAGTCTTTTCACTTAATTTATATATTTATATACTAGGTGTATCAGAAATACGTGTGTTAATTTTAACTCGGAGTGCAGTTGGCTAAATGAAATATTTTTTCTATTTGACTGTCTTTTATTTAAAACTTTCTAAATTGATTTAAAATTTGAGACGTATTACATATTAAAATCTATACCCGCCTCTGGTTCAGACCAGAAAATTCTGTTGTCATAAAAACGAAAAAATTCAACTAAAAAAGTCAATTGTTGTAATGTCAACTTTACTAAATTTGAACAGAAATTGCGTTTATAACTTGTCGGAGACAAATAATTCTTTATTATTGTAGATTTCCATAATCCTTAAACACAGCGAAGGAAAACTGTAACTGCACATAACTATTGTACTTTTAAAGTTTGCCAAACTGTCAAATGCGATACACATTGGCGAAGTGCATGTCTTCGGGTAATTGTACCAGCAACAGTTACAGCATCCAAAATGTTTTCTTCAACATTCAGTACGAGGTCTGTCACGGTCTTGGGCTTAAAGTTGAAATGAGGCCTGATCCTGGAGAATTTGGGCAGTTGATTGAAATCTGTTTCTGTTGGATAAAATATGCCTGTTGGGTTAAATACGATTAGGAAACGAAAGTCTTCGTGCTTCTATTGGCGGTGGTGATGCAACGGAGAACGAAACGTCGACAATTCAACTAGTTATATATTTCTAGAGGTATAGATGGAAGATCAGAAGGTCGGTTTACCGATAATTGATAATCAATAAATGATTATTATTAATGCAATTTGATTGTATGTGGAAGATCCAGCAATCTAAATTTTTGTTAATTTAGTTTTAGTTAAAGCCTTATCAACTGAAGAATCCTACTGTTTATCTCATTGATTCGAATTTCTTTAAATCAGCAACTTCAGTACGAAAAGGAAAATAGTTAAAGAACACTAAATAATTGTTCACAGAGGGAATTGCCTCCAACTAAAACCATTTGATCATTTTCTTATATCAGTGCACAAGGTTGATAAGGTGCGATACAAAAATTAGAAAACAGCCAGTACTATTGAAAGCTAACTTAGTACAAAACTAAAACGTCATGCACCTATCTGTGTTTTCAACAAAATATTGAAATCTTGGACATACCTGAACATCATCGAAACCGATGATGACATATTGAGGTTTGTACAGAAAGAAGTGTCTGACTATGGAAAGATAGAACAAGGAAAAGAAGACTTACTCCCGATTTCTTCATCACCTGATAAATTTGAAGGCCATTGTACCGATAATAGTTTCCGAGGATATTACCTGGCATATAAATTTATCAAGAGATGAAGAAATCGGGCATTTAATTTACCTTATCATCAACTGATTGCAGTGGCGGCTGGTGATATTTACTGCGGGTGGGCAACAATTGCAAAAGGGAAAGGGGATGCGTTTTCCAAATAAATTTGTTTTTCGGGGCTTGTCATTTTTGAACTAAATTTAAGCGTGAGACTTACTTACTTTTCTCAATTTTGCAACACCTTTTACTAAAAAAAAACAACGCGCTTTTGAAACAATCAAAATTCAAAAGCGCCGCGTTTTTTATTTGCTCAATTAACTGAACGTCTCTCCCTCCCTTCGCGACCGTGCTTATAATTTTCGAATTAAATTTAAGCGGGGGATTTACAGAGCTTTCTCTCAGCTTTCCAACGCCTTTTACCAAAAAACAATCAACGAACGCATTCTTGAGTTACAGTTACAATGAAAATTCATAAGCGACGCGCTTTTTTATCGCTCAATAGACTGAACGTCACTCCCTCCCCTCGCGATCGTGCTTGTAGTTTCTGAATTCAATCTAAGTGGAGGATTTACGGCGCTTTTTCTCAGCATTCCAACGCCGTTTACCAAAAGACAATCGGCGGACACGTTCTTGAGTTACAATCAAGATCAAAAGCAATGGGTTTCTTATTTGCTTAATTAACTGAACGGCTCTCCCACCCCTCGCGATCGCGCTTGAAATTTTTGAATTCAATTTATGCACGGGATTTACTGAGCTTTTTCTCAGCTTTCCGACGCCTTTCCCCAAAAGCAAAAGCGACCTTGCCCACCCCAACGAGCCGCCACTGCTTTCTGTTACCTTTCTGGTATATTCAACACTATTCTTCGGAACTGCTTTCCTTTGGACTTTCCCTTTCTAACTGTTGCTTTTCCGTCCTAACTCTAGATTCTCTTTGTTTTTACTTCTTTTTCTTTCTCCTGTTTTCCTTGTTCATCAAAAAGGTTCCATCTAATGTTTGGAGGCTTGCAGATATTTCTCTCTTCATTCTCATATACAGCAGTGGCGGATTTGCTGCAGGTGGGCAACAACTGCAAAATGGAAAGATGGGTGCATTTCCAAATAAATTTGTTTTTCGGCTATTCCAACTTGGAACCGGAATGTGCACCTTCAACAAGACAGGGCGGGCACTGCCCACCTTGCCCGCACCGACGAGCCGCCACTGACTCATTGTTCATGAACGTATCTCGGATTTTGAAGTGTTTTATGTAAGGTCAAATATATTGAAGAAACTTGCTGAAATCGAAATGCCATATTAATTCCAATATACTTTTCTCATAATTATTAAATTGATCTAATTCCATATTTAGCTATTTTTTAAAGATTTAGTATGGTTTTCATTAGTTTTCATATGACATACTTAAGCAATACTTATCTAAGTTAAATTCAATTATAATTATCCAAATTTTTCTCACTGTCTGATACTGACCATTGACCAGATTCGAGTTACATATAATAAATTAATTACTAAGTCATTCGTTAGAAACCGGTTCATTTATCCGAATAATCAAATTGTGTTAGTGAGAGAAACATCGATGATCATAATTATTAATCATTCTCTTCGTAAGTTTAAATCTCGTTACTGAGACAAATTGTACACGTGTTGATTTTCACAATGCATACAAAATTCTGTTTCTCCATTTCCTCGTTAAATTACCACTTCTTAAATGTGAAATTAATAATCACCTCGTCGAATGCAGTTACTTGATCTGTGAAACTCTGTTCTTGTTCAGATAGTTAATAACTGATACTCCCGTTACAATGTACTAGATTAATTCAGGTCCGCTTTATTAATTAATTCTTAATATGTATGTCCGTTCTTATATACTATATTGAAACTTCTTACAAAGTAAAAGATATAAACGAAACCGTTCGCTTCATCGCTGTGTCTTCTTTACTTCGCTGTATATTCGAGACACAAATTTTCTTTTTATAAAAATGGAAGGATTTAAGGCAAAATATACGCGTACGTTTTCGAGTTGAAATGAAACATAGGGTATACACAACGCTTGTTAGGGCATACACAACGTTTAAAGCATCAGTGTCCAGCATTAAATTTTACTTATATTTTGAATACTTGAAGAACTTTTATAGACATTCCAAAAATTGTAGATACCTAAGATGAAGTGCAGTATATTAAAGTTCTGATAAGTAATAATTTTATCGGCAAGGCCTTTGATAAACAGATGAGTTATATTTATTAAATATATTTAAACTACATACACAGTATGTGTCGGGTACCTATTGAAACATTGTTAAAATTGGTTTACGTCAGAGGAGAGAGATGTACCATGTGGATGTACCGCATCTAAAGTCTAGCTTCAGTGTATTACGAGATAAATGCGATGAAAGTTGAGATGTTTGATATTGGGATCGTAACACATTTTGTATATCTAAGAAAACAATAGACGAAGAAACCATATGAATTTCTTGTGGCAAAACGTACCCATTTATTGAAGGACTGTATTACTTACAATTGCCAATTTTCTTTAATTAAAGTAAAGTTAAAGTTGTATTAGACTACTGCGTATAATAATTTCACATTCCTTTTCGTTAGAAAGAAATATTGATTATGATTAAACAAAATTATATAATATAGGTATATGGATCATATATCTTTGTATTAAGTATCAGCATAAAAATTGAGTTAGTTAATATACAGGCATCTAATACACACAGCTCAATTTTAACAAATCCGAATAATACCCTTATGCACAGCGCAGCTATTTCTGAATAATTTGAAGCAATTATTTACCAGTATATTTTACCTGAAATTAATTACAAACCTCGCACAGCAAGATAAAATTTACAGCAGAATTTAACACGACTTAAATGTCAACAGATGAGTGCGCTTATAGATCATGTTAAGGCTTGGCGTAATCTTCATTATTTCTAATTGTCCCGCCAGTACGTGCTAACGTGAACCACATCCCCAGTTGCAGAATAAAGATTCCTTATACGCCAACCGCAGGCTCTTCGTACAACCTGTCTGGACCACTATACACATATGTATCTATACGAACCGAGGCAGTATTTTACCATTAGTTTGCGTTACAGCGCGCCAGTAGATTTTTAGCCCGGAAACACACAAAGTGAATATACCTTCGGGGGTAAAATTATATGAGCACATGTGCATCTAATGCTGAAATATGTATATAAAAAATGGTGTTATTATGTGGGTTTACTTCAGAAATTTAATATTTATTAAGCCCGTAATCTAACTTTTTCGCAACGTCAGCAACAAGATTTTTTTACGAAACCTACTCCAGACAATAACAAATTTTCATAACCACCCAAATTATTGTTATTTTTTACGATCATATTTCATATTTACTTTTTAATTTTAATAATCGTTTCCATACGTTTTAAATTAAAAAATTACTGTTTCATTTGAAAAAAAAAATAATAACGAAAAGTTACCATGTAATAATTTCTATGATAATTACAATTCTATAGGTATATTCTGCTGAGTTGTAATAAAATATTAATAATTACACGCATCTTTTCATCACGAATGAATAAAATAAAAATTATGTCTTCCTTCCAAACACCAAAAACATAATTTGAACCGTATAAATTGTTAATTAAAGTGAACTGATCATGTCGTATCTGATTGACAGACATTGTCTACTTACACTGAAACTTGTATTGTGCGATTAGACAATTTCGTGAACGATCGTATATCAATACTGGCAGTAGCGCATCCGGTATACCATCACTTTCTTAATCTCAGATATTGTTTCCACACGAATTTTAATTCAAGAAGTACTGTCACAACGCTAACTTGAAATAATTTCCTTTCCTTTCTTAAATGTAGAATACCCTGTGTAGTCTATTTCTTACCTATTGTTTTTAAAGCTATAATAGAATACACTCGGTTACACAAAAATTATTTAATCACTGAATAATTTAACAGGGTGATTAAAGCCTGTGATTGGTTGGATGTAAAAATATAATTAGTTGTTTCACATCTATTATTAACCTCGTCCAATGACGTTCCGTAATCAGAGAATGAAATTAATCGCTGATTTTTTTTGTGAAACTCACTACCATGTATGACTAAAATTACTTGCAATTTTATCAAACATATCGTCAAACAACTTATCAATGGTCTCTTCACTTCCATATACCGGGTGGAAAGTTTCAAACCCGAACACAGCAAACTTGCGTTGAAAACTACGTTTCTGTAGATTACTGCTCGCCATTTAAAGGTGCAAAAATGGTAATGGTATGAAAGGAATGAGAAAATTAAAGCCAATATTATCGTGCTAAAATTATTCCTAAATATTAATACATTCAGAATAAAAAAATTTCAAATTTTAAATGAAAAATTTAGTCGCCTATGTAAGATTTTTGAAACTGTCAGTTCTTTTCAGTTAAAGGAAAATAATTTATACGTCAGTCAAAAAGTATTATGATTATGAATAATTATACGGGCTAAATAACAGGTACTCGTATCGTTTAAGTTACAACGATTGTTTCTTAATTAGAATAATTTTATTCTGCGTCTTAGCATATAAAAATATTGTTGTTTCTGATTCTAACAATCATTCAATTTAAACTTGATACTAAATCAGTTTTAAATTTCAATTGTACAAGAATTAAATGAAGTTTCACACGACTATACACTGTTCAAGAATACAATATAACATAAAACTGTAAAGAATATTTACACAAATCCCACATGAATTCCACAAATTCAGTTGCCATCATTTTTTTTCAAAATTAACGAGAAAGTAGGAATGTATTTTGTGAAGCAATGAGAGCAAATAAATAAATCATAAGTTTTTCATCCTCAGTATGTTTTACGGATGAATGAACTTTTATTTTGAATTGTTTTGAAACAGAAGCCTGTTGTAGAAAATTCTAGTTATTGAGTTACAAACTTCAAGTCTGACATACTAAGGCGACTACATTTTTCATTTGAAATTTAAAAATTTAATTTACATTCTAAAAGTTTTACTGCAATATAAATAATTTTAACACGACAATATTGGCCTTCATTTTCTCTTTCCTTTCATACCATTACCATTTCTGTATCTTTAAATGGCGAGCAGTAATTTACAGAAACTTAGTTCTCAATGCAAGTTTGCTATGTTCGGGTTTGAAACTTTCCACCCGGTATAAGTTAACTCCAGTTAACTCCTTAATAGCGCAAGATTATTGCATTAGATTCCTCTATGAGCAAAAATATAAAATCATAAATAATTTGCACTTAGAAACGTAAAGATAATTGTATCAGTAAATAATACCTAATCTCACTAATTTCGTGTTCTACTTATTAATTATATCTGGAAGGCCGCTTCACTTCGCCTTGAAGTCACGTAAAATTTTAAATTATGCACTGATAAGATCTTAATTTAATTTAATTTCAGACTTTTATAAATGAAAGGGCCGTAGATGTACATTTAACACATCTAATTATTATTATTATTTATATTTATTTTAGAGTTTTAGTGAATTTAATTATTTTATCTTATTAAAATCGAACTGCACGTTCAAACGCTTCTGTCAGTGCAATAAAAAATTGTTTGTTTACACACATGATTATAGTGGCACATGTACGGTTTCATTACGTAATTAATTTCTTCATTAAGCGTCGTTAGGTTGTTAAAGTAATTCATTATGGTGTTAATTAAAATTTATGTGAAATAAACAAGACGTCGGTTTTTAAACAAAGTTAAATTTGATGGAGAAATTACATGGAATTGACAGGGATTTAATTTACTATCCGATTTCTTGAAATACCCTGTAATTAATAATAATTTTGTCTAAAGAATTAAAAAATATCAGGATTAATTAAATCAGAATGAACAGATAATATGACTAGACGAGAAAATCATATCCTTGTTGATTAAACTATCTGATATAAAGCCAGATTCAATACTTTAAATTTATTTAAGAAAAACACAATTTCTTAGAGTTACAAGTAACCGAGGCACAGGATTTTCACGGTTACATTGCTATATAAAACTCAAGAGATCTTAAAAACTTAATTAAAAAAGAATGCATTTCAGTAAAGTTCAAGTAAAATCGAAAGAATTTCAGTAAACGTCACAGGAAAACTTCGAAAGTTATGTTTTAGTGTAAGATTGTAAGATCTCCACCGAATTATAATTATTTTATAAGACGATTACCTACATCATCGAGTTATACCCCTGGAGGACGCAATACAATATAACATGCATTACTGAAAACCGGTTTGGCCGAATCCGGGACATTTGCGCCCCGCACATTTGCACCACCGATACATTTGTTCCCTTCTAAGAAAAGGTGCTCGGGAAGTAACCGCACAGGTAAAGATTTAATGTTGAACATTTGCGCCTCCGTTCTGGGAAATTATTTATTTCTTACATAGATGAAAATTTACTTGTATACTTCTTATTTCGTGAAGAAAATTTATCTAAAACCTTATTTCTTGCAAATCAAAAATAATCATATTTATAAATTGTGTGGCACTTTGTTGTGATATCATTTAATTGTTATTATTACGCTCCCAAGTTTTGTCCTCACTTTTTATCCACACACAAGCTTAATCTTTATAATTTTAAATTCGAGACTACTCCTTTGGTTTAACTATAATTGCTACTCTTTCCATGTATTCTTCTGTTGATTGCACTTTCTTAAATATTTAATGTTCCCTATAATTATATTATATTTTATATTTAGTTTTATTTTTACTTCTATTTTGGCGAAATAAACATTATTATGGTATTATAATAATAACTCAAACAGCCAGTCACTTAGAAATTTTGTAAGCGTCTTTCCTGGCGTTCTTTCTTTTTTAGCCGCGAATATATTAGTATTTTAAACTCAATTATTATATTATGAACGATTCATACAAATATCGTTTTTCTACAATTGCTGAAAAATGAGTGTTTACGCATTAATTTTACTGCGCAAAACACGCGCTTTTTTAAAGTTAAAAAAAAAAATTTCGCACACTCAGAAAACAATAATTTCGGACATTTTTATTTAGTGATGTCATTGGCTATTATAATTTTCTTTAAAAAACACTATATTATAATTCAAAAATTAATTATATATAAAAAGCGAACTATATCACTGAATTAATTATCTAAAAATTAACGAAATATGCCCGACTGACAAAAAATCAAGAATGGCAATTTTTGCTTATAACTTAAAAACAAAAAAAGACGGTCAATTTATGTTTATACTATTGACTTTATCTCTAAAAAAGAGATCATAACTTGGCCACTGGTTTTATTCTATCTCTTAAAGATGCCCGTAAGAGTAAGCTTGAGAGTGTTAATTTGTTTTGAAATTTTGATAAAAACTACCATAATTCCAATTCCACTTAACATTGCACTATTTAGGACCAGTGCTAAATCATAAAACATGAACATGGATTTTACAAGTATTTCGACAAACAATTATTTCGATATTTAATAGAAAAAATTGTTGCAAATTGTTTTTAATTACAATGGATCCCTAGAGCAGCCTCTGTACAGCTGTTTCAGCCCTATTGTTCGCCAGCAGAAGCGCAGATCGAGACTTCTACTGCAAAACAAAATGACTTGTCCAAGGTTATTCGCAATTGCAAATTGTAATAGTAATGAATAGCTTAAATAGCGACATCCTACGACGTGACATTGCATTAGAATTGACAAAATGAAGCCAGTGTGCTCTATAATAATAATAATCCCATACAAAGCGGCCATGTTTGCTATCAAAGCATAAGTTAAAAAAAAATTGTTGAAAATCGTTTTTTTTTCTTCAAATATTTATTTATATTTATTAGGTTTACAATTTAAAAAGCACTGCTATTAATTAAAATAATTTTTTTAAAGTGAAACCTTTCCAGCTTTCAATAAATTCCAAGGAAGAATTATGCATCTTCTTATTAATAAATAGCACGTTGAATAAAAATCACTAAAACACAAGACAAAAATCTACTAATTTAGAAACACAACATATTAGTTCAGAAGAACAATAACAATGATTTGAAATTCTGCAAATAAGCAATTGCGTATTGTATTATATGCACGTGCGCAATTAAAAGTGATGGAAATAATTTTATTTAAAATTTGCAGAAATATAATTTACCAAGTGCTCGAAAATTTCTAAGAATATTATTAATGCTGAGGCAGCGGCGCAAATGTAAAATTGCTAATGATATTACCTGACCGTTCCCTGTTAATTTAACCGGAGCGGCGCAAATGTATCGGTGGCGCGTATATCCCCGGCGCAAATGTCCCGACACCGTTTGACATTTTGTATGGCAAAACGAACGGAGTGTGTAGTATTGCGCGCTTTGTCATATGCACGTTGTATTCTCTGGTGCTCTTTATTTTTTCCGTACAAGATAGAGGAGCGCGCGTCCGAAAATTGGCTCGTTTTCTGCTCGCTATTTGCTCATCCAGTACTTAACCTCCATGACAGACATTGACGAAATTGGTCATCATGGAAATTCCAATCAAATATATTCTTTACCAGATCATAAGAAGATACATTCGAAAGTTTCTAAAGCTTTTGTTGGTTTTTGGTGGAATCGCGTGTTCTTCGTTCTTCAAAAGAACATGCGATTCTACCGGTAGTCATGAATCATGAAGGACACAGATCACATGACGAGCTACCTAGCCACTTTACCAAGTGTTACTCTGACGAGAATGGCAGTCATCGAAGAAGAATGTCTTGGGATAGGCTGGTTGTAGCAAATAAAAAAAAGAGAAAACCAGAAACCGTTGGCAGTCAGTATGAATAAAAATCGCCGTGTCACAGAACAACAACATAAACTATCTATATTTATGTATATGAAGTAAATCTTTAAGGCCGGGTTGCATGAAACATTTAAATGAAGATTAAATTTAAGCCTAAGTTAGACTGTGATACGTTAGGCTGTACGTCAGAAACCATACTCCTACCTTTCAGACAAAGTAAACTTCGCTGATTATAAAGATATCTTGTGTAAGAATATATATATAGACTTTGCTGCAAATATCAGTTTCAGCTCCGTTGTTTCTCACATCTTTCTTCATTATGCATTAATTGATATTGGAGTTTGACAATGATATCTTTTTACTTGAGTTTTCTGTTTCAATACTTTCAATAATAAGGAGAACATATAAAAATTTGTAAAAAACTAAATTGAATGGAATATATTAATTATTTTTGACAGTAAGTATCTATAATGTACTTCTTATGGATTGAGAGACGACAGCGTTGCCAGTGTGATCAAGTTTAGTTTATCTTCTGAGACTTCCGGAGAAGTGATACAGTGTTGCAATTTACCACTGCACAGTATCAGCACGAGCAAGCGCAGAAGAGAACATTAACATTAACCTTGAAGAACTCTTTGCAAGAAAAATGAAACATCGGCAATAGATTTTCAATGCGATTCTCTTGAAGTCTAAGAAGATGGAGTCTAAGAAGATTCTATGAGCGTGGAAGCCTCCCTAACTTTAAGCCCAATAGACACATACAAGAAAACTTGTAAAGTTACTTTGAAAGTTTTCTTAAAAGTCCGCGTACACTAGCAAGTTTCTAAGCTTCCAGTATATTTCTAATAAAAGCGCTGAAAGTGTGTTAACGATTATCAACTTTTTAACCATATTTCATGTATTTCCATAAAAGTTGAAGTATCTTAATATGTGACATTTCGTATTATTTAGGTTGGTAAAAAAAATTTCAATTAACTACGCAGACGCGACTAGTAACTAGCAGATCCATTGTAAAGAATATACAATCATGTGCCAGTTTTTCTTGTAAAGTTATGACGCATGTAGCGCATTTTAACTGTACGAGACAACAAGTTTTTCTTATATGTTTCAATTGGGCTTTAGTTTAGTTTAATTTTCCGCCAAGAGACACTATACAGTGTGTGCCCAGATTTCCTTAACACGTGGAAGAATTTTTATTTTTAATTTTTTTCAAAAAAATTCATTTTATGCACAAATTGAATTGCAACTTTTATTTATAGTTTGATTACCTTAGAACAGTTCTGATTTTCTGTCATATAAGATATTATTTGTAGAAATACGTACGTATTAATTAATAATCGTTGTTTGGGCTACTTCCAATTTATTTTTGTCTTGATTTTTCCAACATAGCAGTTTTGAAAATTAAAATTAAAAAGATGTCCATTTCTTAAGTACATGTTTGTCGTCTAATACAAATACCATAAAGATATAAAAAAACATTCAAAATATAGTTTAGAACTAAATTAGAATCAATAATAGCCCGCGTCTGGCTGCTTATAAGACATAGAAGACAAGTAAGCTAATGCAAAGGAGACAAATAATAAATTCAAATTCAAAAAATCCTTTTAATTCATAGCATGATGCTTTCCACCTCTTGATAAATTTATCTCTCAGGTAACATCCTTGGAAAGCATTGTATCGATAATGGATTGATAGGATCTGGTATGTAAATTTATCAAAATAAGGTGGAATGATCGGGCTTTAGTAGAAATATTTTGAGAGACAACTCAAAACTACAAAATGAATGAACAAATAAAATAGCGACATCTTACGATCGCTTTTTGACCTGACATTGCAGTTGGATAGACAAATTGAAGCGGGATTTGCTCCTAATAAGTCCCCCATGCAAGGCGGCCATGCTTGCTGTCAAGCATAATGAAAGTTCTTAGAAAAATCTTGGGCAAATCGTTTTTGATTGCAGTGAAAACTTCGAGCAGCCTCTGTACAGCTGTTTCAGCCCTGCTTGGGGCTTCTTCAGCAGAGACGTAGCTCGACATTCCCACTGCAAACAAAAACGACTTGTCCAATTTATTCGCAATTGCGATGTAAGGTTTTCACTGCAATCAAAACCGATTTGCCCAAAATTTTTCTAAAAACTTTCATTATGTTTGACAGCAAGCATGGCCGTCTTGCATGGGGGACTTATTAGGAGCAAATCCCGCTTCAATTTGTCTATCCTACTGCAATGTCAGGTCAAAAAGCGATCGTAAGATTCGCTATTTTATCTGTTCATCGCTCTTACATCGCAATTGCGAATAAATTGGACAAGTCGTTTTTGTTTGCAGTGGGAATGTCGAGCTACGTCTCTGCTGAAGACGCCCCAAGCAGGGCTGAAACAGCTGGCTGAAGCAACAGGCTGCTCGAGGTTTTCACTGCAATCAAAAACGATTTGCCCAAAATTTTTTTACAAAATGAATGTTGATTTTCGAGGTCGTTTATTGAAAATCTTGAAACCAACGAAAGTCACAATGCTTTTAGAGATATTTGTGCTGGACAAAGGTAAATGAAAATTTTGATTATATCTGGTGTTATGACCATGCATGAAATAACTTCTTTTTAAAAATTCTGCTTTATTTGAAGTTAAAATTTTTAGTTAAATAAGTTACGACAGGATTCCAAAAACGAATAGTGTGTTAAAAATTTGATTAATATGGTAGTTCTCCATAGAATAATTTCCTAAGCTATTCTGAGTTTAGTATGCACTACTGACAATTGCTGTTTCCAAAAAACTTTCTGCGGAATTTCTTTTGAAATGGTAACACTCTTTCCTTGTAGCCTCTTCAATTTAATACAAGCAAATTAAGAAGCTAATATCGAATTAATTTGTAAAACAATTTTGATGTACTTATAAGTTTCCTAAGATAAAAAAAAAACCAGTAGCTTTCATGCAAATCTGTATATCTTCTGTCATGTTTCTTATTTATAATTTACAGCCATAAAAAATGTTTGAAATATTAATTATTATATTAAAAGTGACATCCAGCAAGGCGTGTTTCTTAATTGGATATCAAAGTAATAATTTTCTATCGTCCTGGCCGCGTTATCCAATATTTACTGGCAATTACAAGGCGAAGTATAAACGTCGAAGGAGAAGCAATCAAATTAGAAACCAATTTTAATATTCTTGTAAATACGAGTTTTGTACATAATTAATTTATGAAATATAATAAATTTCGAAAGGCGAATTTTGGAATAAGTTAAAAAATAAATTTTTATTTTATTAAATATGTGAAGAATATTACAAAAGATAAAGATTAAAACCTGAACTTATCGCACTGCCGATACATTAAAGTGTCGCAAGCAAATGACATCTTGAAGAGGTTTTGATTACCTAATTCACTTATAAGATAAAATATGCTTTTCTTAATGTTTAAAAAAAAAAACAAATTTACAAATTAATCTTTGTGTTTGCGAGATTGATAATAACCATTAGATCAACTTATTTTTTTTATTTCAGTAGTATACACATAGCAACTTTTAGATTTTGCTTTTACATTTCATTTGCCCATTCGCTGCTTATTTAAATTGTAGCCTTTCAGTTTTGATTCTGTTTTTTTTTATTTTTGTATTGGTTTCATTTTCCTGATTACCTATCGAATTTTTGCTTTTCGTGCCGCCGCAAAAATTTTTACGCGAGTAAATCGAGCCGCTTTTGACGTACCCACTCTTATTAACTGTCAATTATATTAAAAGTATCACTGAAAATTCCCGTTTTAATAACGTAATGGAACGGACACAAACTTGTGATAAGTGATGCATGACGGACCTCGCTTCAAATAACTGAAAATGACGTTTCTGCGGTAGTGTTATGAAGGATATATACCCAATGCAAGCGATTGGATTGTCTGTAATTACAGTAGAAATTAATTAATTAAAAATACGGCATATAATTAATATGTAAGTCCTCGTAAATCTTTAGCGTGCATAATTAACAATCAAGGATTTGTCGCTAATAATAACGTTTTCTGAACAATGTAAATTTCTTTCTTTTGTATGGGAACTAAATCACTGACAGTGCATAAATTATACATTATAATTAAGGAAACCAGAACGAATTGTGTCAGATGTGTGAAGAGAACTTGATTGCTTCAGCGTTACGTTTTTGTGAAAATATAACCTGTGTAGGTATTGCAGACTTAGTTATAATTTTATTGTAAAAATGAGTCTTCTCATAAAGTTAAGTTAATAGAAATTGCACTTGTAATTATTTAAGCCTTAAGAGTTTAATAGTTATCTTTTCGCTTAATTTGTAATGTCTGGCACATTTATAAATGAATATTTAAGCTATTTTGTAATTTTTTATGATATCGGCGACCTGCCTGTTGAAACTTCATTGTGCGTTTAGCCTATTTCGGATATTTACTGAGCATATCCACTTGCAATTACGTGCCCGGTATAATCTAATTATCTAAACTTTGGAAATCCCCTGATAATTAAAATGAGTAAAATAGATTTGAAATTCTCTAGGATAGTTTGAACTAAATACTTCAGTATTTAAAATTTTGAGAAACTCTTCTTATTAGATTAAAGTCCGGTATTATAAACGCAAAATAAATATACGCTTCAGTTTAACGCCTGAATAACAATTATGAAAACAATAGTTACTAAGGCATTAAACTCTGGAGCAAATTTAACTTGCATTTATAATATCGAGCCATAATGAAATAGTACGCAGATTAAAAAATACGTCAGAAAGTAAAAGGGCAGACAGAAAAGATAGAAGAGAACTACAGTGTGGAAATACAGTAACGAAATTGAAAATTCTATTTATTTAGTGCTTATAATATATATAATTATACTGGGTGTCTCATAACCTACGGAGGAGATTGAATGGACAGCTGTAGGAGACCAAAATAAAACTTTTTTCTTAATTCGCTTTTGACCAAAACCCAATAATAAGAAAGTTGCAGCAGTTTAACTGTCTTAATTTCTTCTTTAATTTACACCTATGGTTTCTTAATTACTCAAAACTATTTCACAAACTGCAACTTTATTGTAGAATAAATTCTAAATTTATCAAAAACGCCATTCATAAAATGACTATATGAATCTATTTCCAAGTTTTGTTTTAATGAGTAGGCAGTACACAGCACTACGAAAATCCGTTTTTGGGCATTAAAAGAAAATATGAAATAGCCGCAACTTTTATGTGACTACATTTATTTAGATAGTTGTTTCATGTAATTCAATTCAATTAACTCTTATATATTCTCCAAATTTGAATTTAAAACTTGTAATATTACTCCAGGTAGTAACTTTTGTTTCTTAAGTAATTTCACTCTAAACTCTTGTAACTTTTTAGTTATTGTTTTTTTTTACCAAAAGTTTATTAGGAAAAAAGCTTTAATTTGATCTCTTCTAGCTGCCCTTTCAATCTCCTCCGTACGTTATGAGATACCCAATATAGTGTGTCCACGGACTGGATTCACAATAGGAAAAACTTTATAATTTTTGAGTTTTTGCGAAAAAGTCATTCTCTATAAAAGTTCTTGCTTGTCCTAAAAACCACAAAAAACTTTATAGAATGTGGTTAATTCTGTTTGATAGTCGAGAAAAATTGAAAATTCAATATTAGGTGTGTTCATTTTATCGCAAAACTCGGCGTAACTCAACAGCACTCAGTAACTTTGAAAATTTGTATGTTTTTTTTTACACTCGACGTTGACATTTGAGCTTCCCTCACATCAATCAAACGCAGATTGAGGCGAGAAAGCATCTGTTTGTAATGGCCGAATGTCTAATTTGGCATTTATGCAATGTCAGTGGAAGTAACTTGTTTTTTAGGAACATTTTAACTCGGCAAATTTCACCTCACTTATGATTTTTACTGATCGGAGTCGAATGTAAAACGAACACACCTAATGTTTGTTCTCATAATATCAAAAATGCTAATTTAATTAAAAAAATTAAATTGTTTGGAATGAAACACTAGCGAAAGAAATTAACGCATCACATACAATTTATCGATATCTTGGCATCATGTTTTATTTAAACAGATATTATTAGTAAAAGGATAAAATTTATCAAACATGATGTTTTACTGCAAGTTTCTTGTTTTTTTTTTTCTGTCAATATATCACAATAACCATAAAAAACAACGCCATTCTCAATATTCTGACTAGAAGCAAGGTCCATATTAAATTACTTTTTGTGAAGTACTTGAAGCAATTAAGTGCTAAATAGTGAAGTATGAATAGGAATAGGCATCAATCTTAATTTAAGTGTTGAAGAAGCAGTGGCTGTAGTAACACTTGCAGAGTCAGCGTTACATCGGTCAGCGTCTTTGTGTTAATCATTCAACCGTATCCTGTATTTTGAAGAAGCATTGGAAAACTCATATATACTCAAGAAGGTCTGGTCAAGAGAGAAAACGAGTCACAAATGCTGTCCAATTTCATTTTTTGATGATGCAAACTTGAAGAGAACGGTTTACTACGGCTCCTGGACTACAAAATATGCTCGCAGAAGCCCACATTGTTCGTGTCACTTCTGTCACCATGAGAAAAACGTTACATGGTTTTAATTTAACTCTTAAAACACCGGCAAAAGGACCACTATTAACCGCAGAGCATCGCAGAGCCAGATTAACAGGAAACACATACAGGAAAATGTAAACTGGTTACATGACGATTGGGCTAGTATTATGTTTAGCGACGAATCCTGATTTTGTCTTCATAGCAGTGATCGACGAATGCATATATAAGTTTAGACGGACAGATGAACGTTATGCGCAATGTAACATTGTTCCGTCTATTACGTTTGGTGGAGGCTCTGTTATGGTGTGAGGTGGTACCACTTTGGAGGCTCGTACGGAATTGGTGGTCATACCAAGTGGGAGTATGGCTTATATTGAAAACATTTTAGAATCACACGTGATGTCTTTTGCGCTTTTTGTAGGAAACGATTTCCTTCTTATGCATGATAATACAAAACCATATTCTGCCAGAATTGTACAACATTATCTTACCAAAGTGGAGAACCCTACAATGTAATAGTCAGATCTTAATCTGGTAGAACACCTCTGGGACACGATGGGCAAACGTCTTAGAGCACATTATCGGCGTCCAATCAACCAACAAGAACTTGGACAAAGATTGCAGGAAATTTGAGAACATATTGACTAGAATCAAACTGGGGCATTAATTAACAGTCATCGCTACCAGGCCATTATTCAATCAAGAGGAGGAAACATCAAATATTGAGCGTTCTAATAAGATGATAATGAAGTTTAATAAGGAGTTAAAGTGTTTGTATTTATTTTTGCCACTTTTTTTTATTTCCTATCGTTTCTTGGTCTTATTTATTTAGTTAAAAATAAAATTGCTAAAATGGATGGCTGAAATTTAAAAGAAAAAATATTCCAATTTTAACTGAGTTTCTAAAAGTGATGCGTTAGTATCTTTCGCCAGTGTATTTAAATCGTCGATAATTTTAATTGACAAAAAAGTAGCCTCAGGGCCGATTTCATAATAGGACTTTAAATTTAAAATTACTTTAACCTAAAAAAAATATACCGTGCCTTCAATTGAATTCCTCATTAAAGTGGGCTATGATTTCATTGTTTTTTCTCCTAAGATTTGCAGCACTGATAGCTGTTCAATTATTTAATTAAACAAATGTCAAATTGACACTTTGTATTTTCAATTAATTCAAAATTACAGCAGAAAATATTTATTGTTGAAAGTTATTTTCAAACTGGTAGAATAGAAAATGGACAGTTAGTTTATTCAATTAATCAGTGTGTACATAAGTTTCGACAGCAGTTTCCTAATTTTGCTATTACTTATGAATAGCTAGTTAAACATATCCATGCTTGTGTTCTTAAATTTCGTGAAACAGGATCCCTTGGTCGCAAAATAGGAGCGGAGCAGCTAAGAAAAGGATTGCAGCCTGCATTGAAGATCTTCGGGATCGAGTGGAACACTCTCCCAAGATATCTATTGCGAAACTTTCACAAGAAGTTTAGCTACCAGTGGGAACATGTCACACTATTCTTAAAAGAGACTTAAAGCTTTATCCATATAAGATTCAAGCAGTCCACGAACTCAGGCCTGCAGATTTTCACAGAAGAACAGAATATTGTCAGTGGTTTCTTGATAACTTAAACAACGACGACATTCTTGACAAGTGTTTCTTTTCCGATGAAGCCTGGTTTCATCTCTCAGGGTATTTAAATAAACGGAATATGAGAATATGGTCAGCAGAAAATCCCCATGAATTTGTGGAAACTCCATTACGTCCATTAAAAATTGGTGTTTGGCTAGCAGTGTCAAGAAGGCGTATCATTGTACCAATATTTTTTAACGACTCAGTAACTGCTGAAAGATACCGAAACAAGTTATTAGAACCTTTCATTAATCAACTACGTGATGATGAACTTACAGAAGGGATTTGTCAGCAAGACAATGCTACTGCCCACACAGCTCATCAAACAATGACTTTCCTGCAGCAGTTTTTCGATAATCGGATTGTGAATTTTCCTGCAAGGTCTCCGGATCTCACAATTATGGATTACTTCATTTATCCGCAGTTTTTAGAACTACGCGTCAGACAATCGAAGAACTTCGTGCGGGCATTACAGATGTGTGTGCTTACATAACTCCCGAACACTTAGCAAACGGGTTTAAAAACATGAAACGCAGAGTATGCTTATGTATTCAAGCTGAAGGAGAGCACTTTGAGCATCTACTTTAAACTTTAATGTTGTGTTTTTATTTGATGTTATGATCAGTACTGACAGTTAATGATAACTGTTTTCTCTAGAATTGTGTCGCCAACTTCATAAAAAATCACAGCTTACTTTAATTTAATGAATTAACTACGCGAAAGATTTTCAACCGTCCTTAATTGGGTACCGTTTATTATGGCGAATACCGTACCATGAAAATGTTAAATAGAAAGCAGAGGCCTTAAAACAGAAATTCTGGTACAGTTGCGACAAAGGAAATGAGCATCTTACAGGCGATGGAGATAGAAAAATAAAGAGATGGGCAAACTGTATCGAGCTATTCAGAACCAGAACTAGAACTCAGATGCAGAGAGCGAGGCAGAAATAAATATTGAACGAGCATTTCCCTTGTAATTTTTTTGGAGGTACCTCCTTTCTTATGTATAGGTTATAAGACTGCTTTCATTAATGTTGATAGTATTTTCTCTTCTTCACATTGATGCAAGTTTGTACACGTCTCGACTTACCCTAGTTCCGCTTTACTTTATTAGGTATGCCGGTATATTATTATCTCCAGAACTTTTATTAGTTTCATGTTAGTTTTTACCACAACAATTTCTTCTTGTTTTGGTTATATTACTTTCCATGTGCTAGACTCAATATATAAGATGATGACAGTATGATTGAAACAGAGATCAAAAGACAAAATGTAAGATATTGTGAATATCAGGCACGGTTTTGAAAAATTGTTCGCGATAGATTAGGTATTCAATTTTAAAAGAACCACAGGCCCCCCACTCAGAGAAGTGAATTGGCTCGCTTGCACCCTTCATAGATTTTAGGCAAGCCTATGATGGGAAAGATCTATTACTAAAGCGATTAACATATTAAACCTTTCTAAGAAACTGGTAATGGCACTAGATGCCACCTCAGAGAACACAAGAAGCAGAATCAGGGGAAACTATCAAGAAAAAAGCTTCTCGAGGTGAGGACGCGATTCTCTGTCTTCAACGATATTTAACTTTGCAATGGAGATAATAATGAGAAAAGGAAAGTTAAACAGAACAAGCCTAATCTATCTTATAGACAGCAGTTTCATGTTTGCCGTTTGTCATAGTTACTGCAAGGACAAAATTGGGAGATCCGCAACAAAGGCACTAATAGAGGAAGCAGGAACGATGGGACTGAAAATAAACCATAAGAAGATATACATGGATGAGCGCAAGAAGCAAAACAACACTAAACCAAAAGTAACTGCAGAACAAGAATGATACCACAAATTTGTAGGAGTAGACATTGCAATTATTAAAGGCAATAAGACGGTTGGATCGCTGAATAAATTTTTAACAAGAAAGGAATTATCAAGGAAGCTGAAAGTAAATTTGTACTTACAAGATATTGATAAATTTATCCTATGATGAATCAGTAACAGAGCGAACTAAATCTACAAATATGGTAACGGAAATTACTAAGAAGAATTTACGGAGGAACCAAAGGAAAAAAAAGCCGCTGGAGGAGGCGAACAAACAAGGAACTAGAAAGAATCTTCGAAAACCAAACAAAACAAGTAACAACACAAATAAAAATAAACATACACACAGAGATATCAGCAGAGGGAAGAGTGTAGAAGGAAATACTAAGGAAAGAAAAAAGTAAGATCAAAAAAGATACCTGGATGAAGTCGAAACGGACCTGGAAGCAAAGGGATTCAAGAAATGGGAAGTTAATAGGAAAGGTAGGAAAGAATAGTGAAATAATAATATATGTATAATATTATACGATAGTTGTGGATTGTACGAGTTATGTGCTTTCGGAATATTTTCGCCTTTTGGATTTATTGTAATACTTTTAGAGCTATTTGCACTGCACCACTTTCAGTTCAAATTTAAGTTCTTAACTGTTTATAGCATTAACACTTCTAAATGAAATAAATGTCAAATTGTGATTCTTTGTATTTTCAAATTATAAAATTTCTCAATTATAGCACAAAATATTTATTATTGAAAGTTATTCTCGAACTGGTAGATTAGAAAATAGACACTGACAGTTACTGATATTGTATTAAAGTGTTGCAAATTTTAAAAAAATTAATTTATAAAAAGAATCATGGCGTTGAGTTAAGTCAATGATCAAGCTACACGAAATATTCAGGTCAATAGTCAGACCAGATCATCTCACCAATCAACGACTGGAAAAAGTGATCACGTGGTTTAGTCTGATTGATTTGATCATTCACTTGCTGCAGTTCATAATTCTTAGTTTATCAGGATGAACAGTATGAAATTTTCCAAAAATTAGCATGTGCTGAACTTGTTTTACTATAAAATTCGTAACCAATTATTAACGCAAAATATAGTTGGATTTTCTAATAAATGACTTGAAAAAGTAGCAGTAAGTTCACGTTTATGTTATATATTAATGGTATATCTGATTCCTCCGTGTATTTTTTTTACATCCTGTGGTTGAAAATTATAAACAATTGAATTTAGTAAATGTGATTATAATGCCCAATTATATTAATTAGTTTTTCGGTAACTAGTGATTAAATCAGGGAATAAATTATTGCTTACAGGATGTTACGTGAAAGTTACGTGTTTCTACATACAGATCGGAAAGGGGTTAACAATTACGGAATAAAAGGTTCTTAGTAAATAAACCAAATTTAATAGATCAATTTTCCGATGGTCAATTATCTTTCCGGTACGAGCAGCATGCAATTAGAACAGTTGCGGCACAGCCGGTCATCACGCAGAGAATTAAAAATTAATCAGGACGGCGTGCAATTAACGACAAAGTGGAAACAAAGTAGGCGCTTTTTACTCGGCGAGGCGAGGGTCTCAAATTACAAGACGGCAACCTTGTAATAATTACTTTGTCACTGTGTTCAAAAAAAAGCACAAGTCGTGGAGTTTTAAACTGACTTTTTATGACGGTAATTTGTGGTGCGCTTTATTTTTCCGATTTTTAAATTCTTCATTACGCGCGGTGCACGCCTGGTGATTTTTTAATGAGTACTGCGCTAAGTACTTCGGATATGTTGGAAAAGACGTTAATTTCATTTAGTTTAAAGCGGATAATTTGTCTGAAACTCTGTTAATACAATATTTTAAACGCAGGATGCAGATCTAGATAATAATCGAATAATTTATACCCGCTTTAACCAAGTATTTAACTCCGTATAAATTTCTTGGGCAATTAAATTTGTCTGACGTGAATTTAAGGCGAAACATAAACAATACGGTATTGTTCTTGATTATGGAAATGATAAGGAATTTTGTCAGTGAAATGACTAACCTGCAATTACTTGCTGATTAATATAATAACAAAAGCTGTAATCATGTTCATCTCTTATTAAATTATACTGTGTATACATAAATGCGTTATTTAAGACATTAACATTCTTATTGTTAATAAAACGTTTACTAGCAATAAAAGGAATAAAATAATTTTCTAGTTTAGAAACTGATATATCAGTAATATTTTTTTTATTTCTTTGAAATATCAGATGGATTGGCACACACCTGCGTCCATGTATATTCGAAGGTACGGAGGAGAGTTTCTAGTGTGAGGTATCTTCATTCAGAAGTATCATTTAAAGTTAAAATCACTGCTAAGACTTGTCTCCATTTTCTTTTTAGGTCGTCAGTTACTTATTGTCTTATCATCTCTCTTTCTTAAGTAACCCGAAAATTAGCTTTAGGTCAGTGGCGTACCAATAGCAGTTGCAAGGATTGCAAAGCAATCCGGTACCAGGATGCCATAGGTGCCTACATATTGAAATGAAGAAATTAAAATTTTTGTTAACAGACAGATATATTTTTCTCTACCTACCTTATATCTAGTTTCTACGATCATTACTTGCTAAATGAATTACGACGTCTGACCAAGTCGCCAGTGGTTCTAAACTTTGAATTGTAAATATCAAAACTGTCCCAAAATTTCAATAAGCGTATCACATTTTGCCAAATAAGCATACCATACACGTACAACTGATAATTACTCAGTGGAGGAAATTTTCCAACACTATCTTTTAGTTGGTCAGAGGTGTGTCGTATACATTATATACTAGTCACTAGTCACTAACAAGCGAATAAACAGCTTAAAATAAGTGCGACTCTGCCCGACAGCCTTAGAAAATATTAGAATCGAAAACA
This sequence comes from Prosopocoilus inquinatus, assembly GCA_036172665.1. NCBI lineage: Eukaryota > Metazoa > Arthropoda > Insecta > Coleoptera > Lucanidae > Prosopocoilus > Prosopocoilus inquinatus. The sequence continues at coordinate 25,047,722 of CM069876.1, read as the reverse complement.
AAAAATACTAGACAATTATGAAAACGTAAAGATTCAAAGCTCTCAAATTAGATAAACTCAAAACTTTTGTAAAATCTAAAATTATAATTAAACAGTACCAGTGGGTAGAATGAAAAATTACAGGAAATTGTAATTGTCTACTATTTTTTCTTTCGACTGTAACTTTCCGCTGTATGCTGATAACAGAATCTGAAATTGAAATTTAATATCTGAAACTAACTTACTTATCGCCGCTTTATAAATTATAAATGAAGTCCATAGATGATGCTTAAGAAAAGAAAATTGGATACACTAGAAATTGCGTTAATTTTTAATAATACGAGGGTGGTCCCAGAAGTAACCGATCTAATAAAGAAAACGCAAAAATTTTGGAAAAAACATCCTTATTTCTCAACATGGTCTTCATTAAGCGCGATACTCTTTTCCCAGCATCGCGTTGCTCAATAGCTTCTATACTGTCCTCATAATGAGAGGCGTCGAGTTCTTCAAAATAGCTGTCAACCGCAAACTTGACCTCTTCATTGTTGGCAAATCTTTTACCACCGAGCCCCTTTTTTTTAATTTGGAAACAGAAAATGATTCGATAAGGCTAAATCTGGCGAGTAGGGTGCGTGAAGAAGCAATTCGAACTTTAATTCGTTGATTTTGGCCATCGTGATAATGGACCTGTGGACTGGTGAATTGTCGTGAAGAAGCAACATTTTCTTTTTCGCCAAATGTGGCCATTTTCTCTTGAATTCAGCATTCAAATGTTCCAACAAGTTCGCGTAATACTCGCTATTTCTTTGGAATCGTTTCTCCCGTTTAAGTCCATAGTTTCGACTGTTCTTTCGTCTCAATTGAATAATTTAGCTTTTTGAAAAGTCTACCATCTCTGCTATTTCGCATACTTTCAAACGACGCGACGGTCATCCAATACTATTTTTTGGATATTTTGGCCATTACCTCATTTGCCGACCACTGCGATATTCATCTTGGCAACTCGTACGGCCTCGTTTAATAGTTTACTGTTATAAACGAAGGAGCAGACTCCCCTAGTATAGATTCTAGCTGGGCTTTAATATTAGTTGGGCTCAGTCCTTTCAAATGAAATGACGCAAAGATTACCAATTTTTTGATTGGGATGAACTTTGTGCACTCAGTGTATCTTCTTTTCGTTTTAAACTTATGGAATAAAATGAGATAAAGATACACTGAGTACATATTGTGCATCCCAAATGAAAGCGCTATGCGAGCGTTCGCTATTGACAGCTATCAAACAAATATTAAACAACACACCGTTTTAAATTTTGCTTCACAAGGTTTGTCTTTCGACCATAATATTTCCTTCGACCAACAACCGCCTTCTATGCATCAGCTTGGATATTTCTGGGATTACCCTCGTACTTAATGAAGACATACCAAAATGAATTAAAGTGATTCAAAATGAGTATCTGATTCGGCAATATCGATTTTTATTGTTGTGGGTTTGACACTTACAGCCGTGTTAAGTAAAAGCATCACTTATAAATTGAAATTGAAATTAAAACTGAAACGCTGGATGTTTTTTTATTAATTAACTTATTTAAAATTACTTTTGCGGGACCACTACGGCCACAAAATACTGGGACAAGTAAATATTTTATCAATTAAAGTGACTACTTCTCAGTGAAAGTAAAGTGGACTGTCAATAATGATTTTTTTTCCTGTTAAAATGTATACATATGAAAATGTTCATGCTTATCGAAGAACAAGAAGCAGAATTATCATTATGTCATCATGCAAACAACTCCAATGAGATAAGAATAAGGTGAAAACACTTTGATGAACATGACGAGAAATTCATTTTGAGTTTTGTTCAAAGTTGGATTTAAATCATAACATTTTGTTTGATTTGGATTGGCCTTATTTCGAAGTGTAATTTAGTTTAAAGACCACTCTTGTCAATGACAATCTTGTCATAGTAGATACATCAAACGGCAGTCAAATAAACCAGCGAAAACACATCAGCTTGCAGGGTCGCATATCGAAGAAAAATTTTCCTCAAATGGTCATTTTTGTAGTTTTGTAGTAATTAATAGGTTTGTTCTTTTTATAAGAATTTCAAGCTCTGAATCGTTCAAATTCATACTGAGCAAGCGCAATGTACGAATTTAGATATAATTTCATCACTGCGCATTATTTGGGCAGTTCAGAACTTGAAATTATGCTAAGGCTCGATCCTTCCACCTCTTGATAAAATTATCTGCTAGGTAATAACCTTGGAAACCATTGTGTCGATAATAGTTTCCTAGGATCTTATCTAACAGATAAATTTATCTAGAGCTGAAAAGATCGTGCCTAAATGGAACAGGCTTAATTATCGAACGATAATTTACTAACTGCATTACAGTTCACAGTATTGCTATCAAATTGCATGCATGTAACCTAACGAAAAAAAATCATAGCCTGCTAGAGAGTCGAAAGATCGTGAATGCTTTATACAGGTTATACAAAAAAAAACTGTCTGCTACTAAGAAATTCAACAAACCCATTTTGTTTCATAAAATAAAACCATGCCCATCAACTCATTTTTTGTGTAAGTGGAATTCATTTCGATAATAATAAAATACCGAATTGTAACAGCTTGTTACCTTAACTCAGTGGCACACCAACAATTTTGGCCAAATTTTTAATAATTTTTATCTCGAAAACTAGAGGACTGTTATTAGAATTTTTTCTTGCCGATGACTTCAACTCACCATCACCAACTACCAACTTTTTTTTTGTACTAGCAATTTCGAAACACCCCGTACATAAATATCACATTCTTACTAGATTTTCACGGCATACTGCGATAAGCGATAACAAATAAGTAAAGAATGGATATATTTCATATTGCTATGTTTCAAAAATGATTTAGTTTACAATGAACAAACAGAATGCTAATTTGAACTGAGGAGAGGAAGCTCAACTGCCTGAAAAATATTTTCATCGAAATCAACATGGTTATCTAATGTTTTTTTTTAATGAAAGGTTTTGGCGAATAACCCGGCATGGCATTTTTATTTTTCTTAATAGTTTTAAATATAACAAAGGTCTTGCTGTTACGAAACATAAGACATTCGTCTTTATTTTAGTGTGCCGAATGGAATAAAGCTTAACGTAATTAAGCGATCGCATTGTATTTATTTAGCGCAGTCTCGTTACGTGTACTTTAATAGTCAGCACACCTTTATTTTACTAAATCGCGATTCGCAGTTGCATTCCACGTGTGCTCGTGACAGTCGACGAAACGTCATTAGCTAAATTGAAAGCTGCATCTTACGAAGCCAGCCACACAGGCGAGTTTATGGCTTTCCATATGTGCTACCCTCTACATGCGACGGCTGGTCCACCTCTGTGTTTGAATAGCACTCCAGTATGTAGATATAAGGAAAAAGCTAGTTTTGAGTCCAAATGGGTTCGAATCAATAAAAGACGACAGAACCGAAATGTTTCTCTACTTTGTAGAAAAAGTTCATTATTACTTTTTTTCCTATTTATCTTCAATTCAAATCAAAATTAGAAATAAATAAAATAGTGATTTAATAATTCATCTGATTTAAGAGGAATGACTTCTATTTTCTTCTTTTTCTAGTTTCTATTGGGACAAGAGTATTACAAGCATTCTGAAAATTAATACACTGCCCTAGGCACATTTTAAGATACAGAATTAAATTCTATATCGATTAGTAGTGACATTATCTATTTCTATTAACCTTCCTGATGATATAAAATAAAGGATATTCAAATAAAAATCTCAATTAAAGATTAAAGACATCTAGTGTGTTAAACGGTGTACGACTAACTAACGATCTAATTAACTTTTAGATGCTATAGTTCTGTCCTGTTTTGTTAAATACGTTAAATAAAACAGCTACTTTAGTAAATAAAACAGCATTTCATGAAATGAAATATAGTAAGAGCAATTGCCTCTTAGGGATCGATTTGGGTAGTTGATATTTGCGTGCAGGTAATCTGAGGTTAAAGAGCATAACTATCCAAATGATACGTAGAACGAAAAGAAAAATAGAAGAAACCTTCAACTTATCAGAATAAAAACAGAAATTAAAATAAATAAGGAAACAAGAGAGGGTTGGGGTTCAAAATAAAAAGGATGAGGAGTAGAAACTAGCAAATAAATATGCAATGATAAAAATACAGTACCTTCACTAAAAGTTAATCTCTCAGAAAAATCATCGTATGTGAATTATCGGAACACAAGTGCGCTGATTGACCTGTCGTTTTACTACAAAGAATAAAAGTTGCATTAGTTTTTATCCAGTTATCTAAAAAGATATAAAGTACGCCCATTGGAAGGAATAAATAAAAACAATGAGAACGAAGAAACAAATAAAATAATACAGTAATATTATTAACTGAGCATAAAGAAGATAATGTAGTTACACCTTGAAAGGGACAAATGCCACCAGAATTGTATAAATGTAAAGATATTTTTATTGTTTTGATTTAAATATTATTAAAAGTTCAGATGTAAAATCTTACAATAGCATCACATAAACAGAGAGAAATCCAGTGACATTAATTAAAATTTTATTAAAAAGGATACAAGTATTCTTACTCATAAAGCCAAAAGGCTGGTTTATAATGAAATTTTATTATAAGCTACACATTTAAACAAAAATTAAAATAATGATAATGACCTTGACTGAAAATTTAATTTTAAGTTATACATCGTTTCAAAAACATCTTGTGCCAGAATATCAAAAACGGAAAAATCATTAATAAAGTTGTTTCTTGTTCGATGAAAAATGTGAGTAAAAAGTTTTTTTAATCTTAAACCGGACAGAAATATGATTGGAATTACACTCAGCGTTTCGCTATAGATTTATAACTTCTTCAGGAGTTAGATAAGAAATCAGGTAACAGGGTTAAGTAAACTGAAAAGGAATTCAATTCTAGTTTGAAATTAGTTAAGTTTTAGGTGAATTACTCGTATATTTTCATCTACGTCTTCTTTGAAAAAATAAGGGTTGATTCATGCAACAAGGATCACAACTTATTGAATATATGAAGGAAAGTTTTCCTGTATCAAAATTATGCCTTTGAAAAGTTTCCCATCCTCCTTGAGTTTGCTACTTTGATAGTGTAAAGTCAAGTATATGCGGACTTTTACTAAAAACAACAATGTCAGGTCAAAAAGCGCTAATAAGACGTCGCTATTTTATCTGTTCTTTACTAAAAGCGTTTAGTGCAACATGTGATACAAAAACAATTAGCCGTTTCGGAGGTATTTCCATTTTTCTGAAAAACTTCTGATTTGCAACACCTTATTTATAATACTGCCATCTTTGTACAATAAAACCCGTGATATCAATTTTTGGTCTTTAGTAGGCCGCAGCAACAGGCTTTCGGATCACGTCCAATTTTACACCTAATTATTTAATGGCTGGTTAAAAAGTAATTTCTATTCAGACTAATTTCAATTGTCCAAAAATCATGTTTTTTAAATAGAACGCCTGGAATGTCTTGATGCCATGTGATTCTGGATTATATGTTTTACAGAAATTATCATTTATCAAATCATCAGTTTAGTAAAAGACAATTTAATCGCCATGGAGAACCAAGATGAAGAATAAATCAAACCTTTTGTTGCACAAAGATGACAATACTATAAACAAGGTAAGTCAATTTTTTAAAAAATGAAAATTACTGTGAAACGAAATTGAAATTTTTTTCTTGCATCACATGTTGCTTAAAACTTTTTTAAAATTTGAGGGAGAGAACTTAAAAATGCAAAGGAAATGGAGTATTCCATTGAAAGTAAGAAAGTTAATAACAACTTTCGGTATAAATGGAAGTGCCTGAAAATTGGAATTATTATATAGATCATTATCGCTAAGATGTAACTGCAAAATATGAAACAGAAATTCAAACTTTTAATGAACGGGTTGCCTGAATCTCCCTGTATAGGTGTAAGAAAAAAGAATGAGGAAGGTTTGTTTTATCAACAGACGATGTGAGAAATATCCAACATCCGAGAGAAAAAGAGACAAGTAAAGATGGGTATAGTTTTAAAATGTAATGTTTTGTACACTTAATATCCGATTGATATGTTTCTTTTTTATTTTTGAAGTAATGCAATACGTACATTAACCTAAATAACTTCCAGTGATAAGTTTTAATTGCTACATTCGAGTGTTCAATAAATACTTGACACGGTTAAAATTTTTAATGATCCGATTTTGTAGTTAATAACCACGGCTAGAGGCTGCTTCCGGAACAAGGACCTACATATCGCCAGTATCAACATTCGGTATATAGGATCTTGTATAACGACATCGATTGAGTCTATCGCTGCTCCTCCGAGACTCTTTTCAATTTTCAATATTTCCCTACGAGCTCTTGATGTTTTATTCATTGCACTCAGCGCCATCTTGAGAGACTCAATCAGAAAATCTCATTGGAATGCATGCATATACAGTCGCATCCGGCCACACGTCTAAAGCCCGCTGTTCCTGCCTAGTTTATGTGTATTGATCTTTTCGCAATATTTTAAATAAAAATAGAAAATTAATCACTCTTTGTACTTTTTGCGATTAGCCGATGTTCATGTATTCGCAATGCGAATTGGACATTGAAGTAATTACGTTTCCTTAATATTGACAGAGCATTCTTGTTTATATTTCCTGTCGGCAGAATATTTATAAAAAATATATATACTTGTTTATAAATAACCGATTATTTTAAGTTAAAAGCATAATTGATACAACCACAATAATTATAAAGTACTTATAAAATGTAATTAAACTGAAAGTAACGTTTAAAATAAAAGATGCTAATGAAGCTAGATAATTTTAAGGTGATAACTTTTTCATTACAAATTCGGAAATTTAACTCTTCTAGACGTTTATTTAGTTAATAAAAAAGAAGAGTACTCGAGTATTACTAAAACAATACAAAATAACTCTCTATGATGTATATTTTTTATTCAGAAGTAAATTTGAGATGATTTGTATTTAGGGTTTTATTTGTATATGTATTTAGATATTGATTAATTCAGAATTCTGTGTCCTCAATAAAATGTCAAATAAACTGTTTAATTTTTTAGACATCCAACTCTTTTACTTTATGTCGTGTCAAACATGTAATCTGAAGAAACAAAATAATGCATAAATAATAAAGTAATTATTTGTCATGCGTGTGGTTATTCTACACATAAAGTTTAGCTAATTTTCAAAATATCACGTAAACTTCAGTCGGTGTATATAATCACAAAGTTGTAAAACTGTGGAAATAACAAATAAGTGCTGCGCACCTTAATTTTAACAATGAATAATTTAGCGTTAGAAACTTGTCTTCTGCGTAAGTAAATACATACAGTTAGTTACAAAATCTATATACCCTATCTAAAATAAAGTTAACTTTTTTCATATTACTACGAATCTAATCTAATTAAACAAAATTTAGAAAGAAGCACATTATAGGGAAATAAAACAAGACAGGAAAATTTTTGATTTTTCTGATGGTCTAGATCAAACGTGGGCATATAAATTCAAAAAGAGCCAGCTCATAGTTTCTCTACTATTCGACGGTAAGAATAAATTCATTAACGTGTGTGATTTCTTTGAAGTTACAAAAAAGTTGCCTGTGTCATTAGCTGTTGTGATTAGCGCACAACTACTATTGCGAAGTAAGGGGATGTACCCCGTCATTTCCTCTAACAAGCTCACGCCTGGTCTAGAAAAAATTTTGATTTCGTTTGTTATTTGTCGCTGGTGATGTCACTGACAAATTTCTTTTAATGGAATGGCCATATATTACTCATTTCATTTAACGGTTCATGATTTATTCTTACCGATAGTATATTATTTTTAACATCTAAATTTTAAAGAATAGTCAAGATAACAATTTAAACTTGCCCACTCAGGATACTATGGAATACATCTATACTGCAAATGTAAATGGCATTAGAAGAACGAAAATGCTGACAAAAGTTAGGAATATAGCTTTAAACTGCAATGAAATGAGTAACTAGTGAAGAAAGAATAAAAATGTAGTATGTGTAGAAAATTGAGAAGACCCTTGCGCGATAACTTCATTCCTGTATCTTAATGGCAAAATTCCGTATTTACCTTATAGACAAAATCCTTATTTACTTCATAATAAATTTTGGCTTTAACAGATATGTACATAGAGCATTGAAATCGTCAAGTTTTGGTTTTCTTAAGTTATCTTAAAATTTAAAAAAAGTTATGGTGAATTTGAAATGATATTTGTTGTGAGCATTATATTCTGCAAAACATTCCTCATTTAACCGTTGCTCTGTATCTTCTAATAACCGAGATGCTAATGGTGAGTATCGAAATGTGGATATCGTCTATAATAAAGAAATTATGAATTTATTCCTTACAATATCACTTCTCTGTATACTCGCAAAAGTAGCTTTTGTATTACACGGATGTTATTATATTACTGCTACTTATTGTAAAATTTCGAAAAAAGGGAAAATTTTGTGGTGAAATAGCAAAGATTGTTCGTAAGAGTCGTGCAACGATAAGAATGTTATAAAAAAAATTGTTTTGAATGTGTATGTAATTATTAAAGCGTCATATTGTCGTCCTAAAATTTTGGATGAATGGAGTTCGAACAATTTTGAAACATGTAAAAGTTAATCCAAAAATGTGCTGCCAAACTTGCAACGCAACAGACTGCCTATGAAACATTTCATGTTTCAGAGATTAAGTCCTTTTTAGAATTATGTTTGGATATGATTAAGAAATGACACCAGTGATTTAAATATTTATTTTTATTTATTTAAGCAATACGTGAATTAAATTACTGACGTATGCGTCAGATGTCTTCAACGACACTTCCGGTTTATAATGGCGCTGAAAATTGCTACAATTGTCCTACTTATCGTGAGCGGTTGCAAAATTAAGTAAATATATACAGATAGATGGAAGGAGATTAGATTTATGTACATATGAATTTGAGTGGTCCTTGAAATGTCAACTTAAAATTTCAGCCAATAATTTATTAATTTACTGCGTCGTTGCAAATTGTAAAATTTAAGTCCTTCTCAACCGTTGCCATCAAAAGAGAGGATTTACGCATAATAAGGTCCACCACATGTGTAACACTTTCAGAAATTAAAAAAACTTATATCTGGTTTGATAAATTTACTACGCAGTTTAAAGCTTCAGTTATAAAAAATAAATAAAATAGTTACAGGCAGTGTTTCAAATTTATTAATAAAAATTACGCCTTTGCATTACCTAAAATTTATGTCAGACGTTTCGCTGTGTGTTTGAGAGTAATAAATTAATTATATATTTTAATATAATTTTCTTCGGACAAGACTCAATTAATAATAATAATAATAACTTATTATAAAAAAAACACTTTAAATATTTAAAAGAACACATTTTGTCCATAATATTTATTTCGTAGTTTTTATTTTTATGTTTATATTCTTTTTAAGTATTATTGCAAATTCAATTAAAATATCTCTAAATTATCTCTTCCACTGTATATTTTTTAATATTTTTGTTGTTTCTTCGCATACATTTTTCAATTAAAAAAGGTTATTACTTAAAGGGTATCCTACATACGAACGCCAGAATGTCAAGCTTTCTGGTCCCTTTTTCTGTATGACGGGAACGACATGGTATTAAGTTTTATACATTACTACTCTGTCAAGCAATGTCCGGTCTAGTTTCCAATATTGCTCTTAGAAATATTCAATTTTCAACCTGTGTTAAAAGTATCGTCTCTGTGTAATAAATGTATGACAATTAATTGTTGCGTAAAATATTTATAAGGTGCAGTAAATGTATTACAATTGTTATGTAACATGTTGTATCACAGATTTTGTAATTTCTGAGTGAATATATCAGTTTGTAGCATTTTTGCGTTTCCTTTTTACACTCTGGCCAACAGGTTATGGGCCCAGAACGTGATGATTGGAGCAATGCAATCTACTTGGAAACCAAGAGTCTTATCATGAACGATATTTGGGATCTTATTCTAAGGCCTCCTAGTTAAGTTGTAGATTGCCGTACTGTTTTACGTAATAAATATAATACGGTTTGTACGATAGAAAGGAAGAACGCACAAATAGTTGCAAGAGATGGTTTTTTCACATCATTCTGTGACTGTGCTCCAGTGCCAATGGCAAGAATGAACGCTTTTAGAACTATTGTTCCATTAGCAACAGAGACAAGGATGAAAATCATTCATTTGGATGATAGAACAGCTTTTCTGTTCTTTAACACAGGTCAAAAGGAGGTCGCGAAACCTAAAAGTTTGGGAAACACTGATGTATTTGGCATTTGGAACTCCCCCAGATATATCTTGCATTGTAAGTTCTCTAAGTTAATATAACAAGTTTGAGAAATTCACGACGTCAAAAGAGTACTTCGTTATATTAAAGGAAGAATTAATTATTACAATATATTACAGACATACTAATGTACCCCTAACAGGCTATGTTGATAGAGATTGGGACAGTCGTGTTTTGGATGGAAAATCTTACACTGGTTCTGTGTTCAATTTAGCTGGAGGTGCTATATTCTATATACTATATGTATATGGCCCTATCTGACGCTATAAAAGAATCAATATTTTTGACAAAATTCTTGAAGGAATTAGAATTAGAAAAATGGTTGATTATCACATACAGGGTTAGTTAAAAGTATGGAGACGGCGACTTATTGTCGTGAATATTCATTTTAGGAAATTATGTTCAATACAAAAGTTATGAAATTATTATCTACCTTTGAGGATACTTGAATTTTTTTTTCTTCAATTGTTTTTAAGTTACGTCATCGATATTTGTTTGAAATGACAACCTATATTTCTGATTATTGATTTCGATAGTTCATTCTATTCTCTTTTCAACGGTATATAATGTTCAGTATGTTACATTTGAAAAAAATTGAGAAAAAGTGCCTTAAAGTTCAAATATAATTTTATTCGATTGGGTCATTGTCAAATTAGAAATGGAGAACAATTTGAACACTTACTTTAATTTAGTTAGTTATTAATTTGTTTTTAATGATAAGATTGTGACTGATAAGTTTACTGCAAATAAATGAGTCTAGTTACCGTGTTAATTAATTCTGCTAATTTAATGGATCTTTAATATTTGAACTTTAAGGCACTTTTTCTCAATTTTTTTCAAATGTAACATACTGAACATTGTATACCGTTGAAAAGAGAATAGAATGAACTATCGAAATCAATAATCAGAAATATAGGTTGTCATTTCAAACAAATATCGATGACGTCGTAACTTAAAAACAATTGAAGAAAAAAAAATTCAAGTATCCTCAAATGTAGATAATAATTTCTTAACAAACTTTTGTTTTGAACATAATTTCCTAAAATGAATATTAACGACAATAAGTCGCCGTCTCCATACTTTTAACTAACCCTGTATAAACATATAAAATAATAATTTAGGAACTTCAAAAGTTGCTCAAAATCCTGTCTTTTACATTCGGTCAAAACGTATTGACATAATTTATCATTTTGTACGATGGGCTCCGCAGATTCACCCTATTTATCTAAAGTATCTTTCGACAAAAGAAATGATAGCAGATCTGATAACGAAGGCACTGCCAGGACCGAAACATCAAATGTGTTCTTCCAGCATGGGATTGAACCTTTATAGACTTCAAAGGGGGGAGGGGGGGGGGTTAGAAATATCAACCTATATTAAAAGAATTACATCTGTGTAATAAATCTATGACAGCTGTTATGTAGGAAGTTATTAAAATATTTTGCGAGCTGAATGTATTATCAAATTATGAAAATAAATCAGAATGAATGTTCAAGTATTATAGGTTGGATTTTTTTAGAGAAATATCTTTTCAGCCATTTATTTAAAACTGATTAAAGTTTTTGACTTAATGTTTGTTGTGTAGTATGTACTATTTAGCCTAATCAGGAAAACAAATATTAAGAAAAAACTTTTATGCTCTCTAAGTAATTTTAGGTAAATGGTAGTAGGGAGCGTATTTCTAAGAAAAACTCAAAAATTAAAATATCTCAGAAGCTGTTGCATTTTGTATAATGCATATTATGGTTAAATTAATTGCAAATGAGCTCTACTAACACGCCCTCAAAGGAATACGTCGACTTACCAATCATCCTGTATACAAATAATGCCAATAGTTCTCAAACGGTTTTGGAAAATTTTTCAACTGCAATTTTCTTGAAAACGATTAACTTTTGATTAAATATTTTAGCTCATTTAGATTGTTATCATTTATTGTGAAATATTGTAGCTTTATGCAGTAAAGAAAACATTTAGATAAAGTGTTAGTAGAAATTAGTTAGATAACAAATTTAAAATTTGGTGAATGTATTCTCGAACATCCTGCATAATAATTTTGAAGCAAAAAATCTATTCGTGTTCACCTAAACATCAAACAATTTTCTGATGTTATTACAGATACTACGTAAGGATATACGCAGGTATTCATACATGAACAATCTCGTGTTGCAATAGAAACAATAAGTGCAAAATTACAAGTGGTAAAACTGCTAATTAAACCTAATTTCAAAACAACCTACAGCTCGAATTAACAATTCAAATTAATAATCCGACATTATAATTCCGAGAATCTGCTTAATAATTAAAGCAATTACGGACGTAAAGAGCTCCTTAATTCTTAAAAGGCTATTTCAAGTCGACGCTGAAATCAGCTTTGCTGGAAAAACGAAACCCGTGTTTATTTTTCATCAGAAGGATTTTTAACCCCGCCTAGTCGCCCAGCTAGATTTTCTCCGTACCGCCGCTAATTTTCGCGCAGGGCCCTTTTGGTCTTGCAGATATTTGATCCTCACCTAACGTATATATGTATTTGGGGTTCGATTATAGAAAATACACATATGTAGCAGTAGTGTTCATTTTCAAGGAGTTGTGTTCAGTTTTGAAACGCAAATGCACGATTAGTACTGAATAATATATTCTATAAGAGCATCTTCGTCGATACAGTTCAGAAGTAAATTTAGTGGTCTGAGATACATGTAAATTATTCAATAAAAATATAAATCCTCTAAGTATTTACAATTTTATATGCAATAAAATTTTTTTAAATATGAATATATTAATTTTAATGACAATTTGAAATTAATATTTTGGACTAGGAAATCATTTTGGACAAAATACCCAGAAAAATTTTAGTATTGAGTTTTTTGCAACTATATGGTATGGTAAAAATACCTACAGAATCGAACATGGGCGACCAAATTATATACATTACGGATTTTTGCATGCATTTCCGTGTGGTGAATAAGAAAAGAATAGTGTTACGCATTATTTGTCATTATTTGCTTGGTTATTAATGACTCATCTTTCTTTTGATTATATTTCAAGAAATACCGATTTACTAAAAGATTAATCAGGTTTATCTAATTTTGTTGCACATAAATATGCTTTGAGCAATATCAGGATTTATCGCCCACCCCTGTATATTGAAAACTATTTTCTTGTGCAACGCTGTACTAATAATGTAATTAGATTTTTAAAAGTTTCTTGAATATCTTTGTAGAGGTACTTGTAATTATACATAAATGAAAGGGAAGTAAATTAAAATTGGTAGGGTAGTACATTAAAAAATTCATTAAATCTAAAAAATTTAATTATGAAAATCTGGAAAGGTGACGCGACATTTGTGCCGCGAACATTTGCACCTTCAATACATTTCCACCCTTCGGATTAAATTTACGAGGAACTGGTCAGGTATAATTATTAGCAATTTTGCATTTGGGCCTGTGTCGCAGCGTTAATACCTGAATTTATTATTTTCTAAATATATTTAGAAATGTTCGATCATTTTGGTTAATTGTATTTCCCCAAATTTCAAATAAAATTATTTTCACCAATGATCGTTTTAGTTACAATTGCATACGTGCATATACAGGGGAGGGGAGACAATAATTAGGTTTTTGAATTGAATATCTTCTAATCAATGAAGCCCAGAGATTGGTGTAATTAAGATTATACGGTACAAAGGAATGGCGATAATAAATACTTTTGTCAGGTGAAGGTGCTTCTGATATTTGAAAGTTATCTTCGTTATTTAAATGGGTCCTATATGTTTTTTTTTCCATAATTGAAGTTTGTTCTTGTCCGATGAAAATAGTAAGTACAAAGTTTTTTTAATCTCAAACCGGACAGAAAAATGAAGGGAAACACACTCAACGTTTCGCTATAGATTTATAGCTTCGTCAGGAGTGAACTTTTTTTCACTCCTTCCGTCTTAATAAATTTTTTCACAAAAGTTATTTACTTTATAATAGCTTACTAGATCGTTGAAAATTACTTTGAGATAATCTCGTTGTTCTTTAAAAAATTCGGTAAGGTTTAAGTATTTATACATGCTGCATTAGTTACCAAATGCTAAAATTGCGCTAAGTTGTGTTTACATTCACAACTATTTACATGTTATTATTTACCTTAATTTAACAATTCTAATATTAATTTTGTTATAATTGGCTTCAGAAATATTCAAAGTACTTATTTACACTTTTTGTTTAGTACCAAAAATGTTTTTTAAACTAATATTTTCAAAAATAAACATAGTAACATTTTATCACTCTACCGGGTGCTACCGCGCCATGTGCTCACCCTTCTAGAATCTTTATTTATTAATCGATTAACCTGAATTTTGGAGACAATAAATTAAATAATAAATTAAACAAAAAATGGGATTTTTCGACATACTGCTAGTCGTCATAGGACTTCCGGTTTAGCCGGAAGTGATACCAACTTTCTTGTTCAGCTTTCTTATTTTAAATGAAACACCCTGTGTATTTTTACATATTTAAAATCTACGGATCATTACGAGTCTGAATACGTATCAATTGATAATTTTTGTTTACATGACAACGAAAAGAAAACTTTTTTCTTTTTCAATCTAGAACGCTATGAATCGCATTTTTTCGATCTAATGCGATCAAGTGTTTCGAGAAAATCACTCCTTTGATTGTATTTTGCCTTTTAACATTTTTTCAGCATTTAAAATTTTCATTAGGCAGTAACTCATTTTTCTAAATAGAAACTCATATGTTTCTTAGCTTAGTTCAACAGAACATTTATTTCCGAGTACGTTGATACCAAATACCATATTTTCTTTGAAAGTCATTTGAAATAAAGGGAGTGTAAAATTTCAATAAGACATGCTCTATTTTAAATTAATTTTCAAAGAAAATATGACGTATTTGGTATCAGCGTATTCAGAAAGAAATGTTCTGTTGAACTAACCTAAGAAACATATGAAGTTCTATCGAAAACACTTGATCGCATTAGATCGAAAAAATACGATTCATAGCTTTCTAGGTTGAAAAATAAGTTTTTTTTTTTCGTTATCATGGAAACCAAAATTAACAATTGATACGTATTCGGACTCATAATGATCCATAAATTTCAAATATGTAAAAATATATAGGATGTTCTATTTAAAATAAGAAAGTTGGTATCACTTCCGGCGAAACCGGAAGTCCTACGACGACTAGCAGTATGTCGAAAAATTCCATTTTTTGTTTAATTTATTGTCTCCAAAATTTAGGTTAATCGATTAATAAATAAAGATTCTAGAAGGGTGAGCACACGGCGCGGGACACTCGGTATATTGATGTGTTAATGACTTTTACGACATTATTAATTAATACGTACCGTATCACTCCTCATATTGACGTCACGCTTAAGACATATGATATCAATGACGTAAAATAACCTAAAATGACGTAATTCCGACGTCACACTCTGCTATAGCTGGAATTGTTCAAAATGATCATTCAGTTATTTTATTATACGAACATTTAACATAATATCTGTGCCATTGTTTTGAACCATTCCGAAGGGTTCCAATGCTATGGTTCGAACAAACCTTTAAACGCCAGTCAGTAATTGGTAACAAAATATTTACTAATTAATAATAGGTGTTTTATCACCTAGAAATGACGGCAAAAAGATGTTAGCAAAGACCGTCATATTAACATTGTAACGGTACGTATTACAAACATCATTAATTGGTGACATGTACATATGATCAAATGATTTTTACGGCTCAACATCACCTTTAAATGACGTTATTCATTATGAGTCTGCTACCTGGGCAGTGGGGATCTACCTACACTTGTTCGCTCTTTTCGCACTTTCGCGTTAGAACGAAACGTAAATTAAATTGCTTGTCACGTAGGTGGAGTGGGGAAAAAAACTTCACTTGACACTCCGTATTCCACCTTGAGTTTTTATGTGAAACTCCCCCAAAAAATTGTTTTTTAATTCCTTCCGTATTAAATTGAAATTTAATTCGTTTTAAATGTTTGATTCGTTAAAAATGTTTGTTTCTGTTTCTTAGTCTGAAAGAGAATTTAAATTCAATCCAGTATTTTATTAGGTATATTAAGCGATGAAATTCACAATTTTAATTAATCTCTGTTATGCCGGGCTAACCGGTTAAAGACTGAAGATGATTTGTTACTTTCTACCCATTTGTTCCCGGCTGAGATTGATTATTGTCCATTGTGTTCGAAGTAAGTGATATCATGAACTGACTTTACAAAAATTATAGTCGGAATACACTGGGATGACTGAAATATTAGCAGTTATTTTAGAAGCACCTGAATAAAAATGGAATTTTCAAAGTAATTATATTTATTTAATTATAACATTCAAGAAGATAAAATCTTGACATTCGTAAAGATTTGTATGCCTGTTACTTAGTACTTACCTCAGTCAGTCGATTTTAATCTATGAGGAAACTCATTTGCGAAGCGTAATTATAATAATTACTCTTCATCTAAAAGAAAACACTGGGAAATGTAAACATGTAGAATGGAATTTTTTGTAAAAATTCTGTATGCGAATAAGCGTGCCAATCTTGTGGTAAATACAAAAAATAACAAAATGATTATTTTTTTCTTATTTTAAATAATTATTAATTACACATAATGACATTACATTAAATGACTACCAAGTCATCCATATTTCCATATTCGTTTAATATCAAGTCTAAATTAAAGCCACCGGTCAATAAGGAAGATCCGAAAAATTAAAATGTAGGAGAAAAATACAGCTAGTTTTGATTTGTAATTTGTTTGGGAAGAAAGTGATTTTACTGAGGGAAAAATGTTCAAAAGAAAATAAATTGTAATATGCGAAGTGACCGAAAACAAATTAACGCATTCCGTGAGTTTGTTATTTAATTTCAAGGTACTTACATTTAAGCTGCGCATAATTGCTGAAGTCAGTAGTTCATCGAAGCTGTGGGCCTCATTTATGACGTAGCTGTTAGGGATCTTTAGCTTAAGAAATGAAAGAACACATTTTATGATAAACTATGTAGTTTATTTGACTTTCATATACACTCACAAATTGAGAGGCGGCACAAGCCGTAGGATACAAACATTTACCTATTAATTATTATTATTAATATTCATTATTTCAATTTGTGAAAAATAACGGAACATTTGTTTATTGTTGAAATATTTATGCGTTAAGGATTTTTTATACAAAATATTCGCAAACAATCCGTTTTAAATCTAAGTTAGTGTCGAAAACAATTCGGTGAGCAATTGAAATCAGAGTGAAATATAAAAATCAAAATATTACAAAAAAAAAACAGCAACCGAAATATGTTCAACAATAAAAATGTAAAACAGTTTCGTAATTTTATGCAGCGTAGCAGCAGGGCGGCATACAGGGAATTGTGCGCCCCCTAGAAAACAGCAAATCTCTCATACACACGCGCACGCAGATTTAAGTTACAACTTAAAATTATTATATACATCACAAAAGAAAATAAATTATATCAGATATATGTAAACTTATTCTAAATCACTGTTTCAAGTCTTACGCAGACGCGTAACCTAGCAAGGCTAAAATAAATGCTAATCTTAAATAATTTATACATTTTTAACACTTACAACTAATGCCTGCATGAATATTTATTTACAAAGATGCAACCAAACTACGGCATGTTTGAGATATGTTCCTTATACTGGCTTTGTACAAGTTGACACAAAAAAAAAAAAATACTATAAAAATATATGACTTCAATAACAATGTAACACAATGTACCGACCGATAAAACAAACGTAAGATAACTGCACGCAGAATCAAACAAATAATAAATAAAAATGAAAAAACGAAATCATGAGGGTCCAAATTAAAACGGTCCTACGAAAAAATATAACAATATGTACACACACGAGACCAGTAAAGCAAATTCACAAAAAGAAATTGGGCATGCAAAGCGGTATTAGTGGAGGGTTAGTGTGTAATAAGGAGATGAGAAGGATGCATCTTTGTAAACGGAAAAAGAGAAAAGCAGTATGCATGAGAGAGATGATGAGATTCGAATACACCTTGAACGTCTTCAGTGTAAGTGAACAGGTAACGAATAGTCGTCAATAGAGAGCGGCGAGATTCAAGGCATATCGTTTTATAGATAACAGATCAATTTTTTTTTTATAAAATTTGTGGTATATAAAAGTAAAATGAAATGAAAACGTATAAAATTTTAACACTTCCTGATTTTTCATATTAATAAATTGCGATATGAAATATATTAGGAACCACGTTTCGGACTTGAGAGTCCAGCAGTACTAAAACAAATACTCAATAAATACACACTGACTGCCCTATATATAGCAATAATAATATAATATATGAATAGTAATAATAATCGTGTAATACGTCAGAGGTGGCGGCGCAAGGCCCCACGTGTCACATTCACTTAGCATTGCTATATGCGAGAACCTCAGTATCGGCTCGACGCTTATGCGAATGCTGCAGCGTCGCCGCGACCTTCCGCAAGACATCCGGATGGACGATATGTGTAGTCGCAATGATCTTTCGATACTTCGGTTCTCACTGTATCAACAATCACACTTAGTTCCAAATAAACTCACTAATATGCGAGGCAGGTCATACCGAAGTATTTCCCAGTTTGAGTTATTTTGGATACGTAAACCTAGAATATATTTAAAATTTTAAATATATTTTCTACTACTATATATACGTACAATGCCGGTGAAAACCAACGTTAAAACATAACTATATTATTACTTAAACACCGTATCGATTATTAGTAATTAGTAGGAACCAATTTTCATTTTGCTGGCTTGAAAGTGGATGACGGGTGAAGCGAGCCGTGTACTTACTTTACCAGCTGATGATATACATATACATATATTTATATATGATAAATACAGCATTTGCCTTATCAACTTTAATAATGTGTCATAATAATAGTAATAAAAGTTTGTAATAATTAATAATGAATAAAAAAGCGCCCGCACCCCGTGCGAGTCGTCTGAGGAACAGGAGTGCGGGCGATAGGAACTTGTTTTACTGGGCCCGGACCGGCGGCGGTTGGACCCTCCGGAGACCGCATGCAGTATCTACATCTCGATTAGGAACATTGTAGTCGCAGTTTGTAGAAATGAGGAACTCTGGCGCTACCCTAGCTATGTACACCTATCCTCCAGTGTCATAGTAACTATACGTTGCGATAGGAATCATCGGACCTACTCGACTATACACAAACTACACTGACACACAACTACGATATATAACGTTTAAAAATATATTATAGATCAGCTGTAAATATATACTATTCATTGCTTATTAATTTTAAATTGTAGTTGGAGTTCTAGATTCATTGTTTACAAAATCCAAAAACTACTTGCTTGGGCTCGAGTTCCATCGCAAGTCAGACTAGATTGTCTGCGGTAGGAACTGCATTCTTGATTAATAGCGAGGGTTGCTTGAGCGGCATCGCAAACGATCGAGTCCGACTGTATTGTCTAGTTAGTGGTGTGTCAAATCCGTGAATTCAAAACTCAATGGCCTGCGCTGGTGAGAGGCTGCGAGACGTCGGCGGGAGCCAAGAAGCGACGCTTGGGCTCCGAAGGCTGACAGAAAGTGTTGGAATTAGAATCGATTCCACGCGTTGGATCTGGAACCGATTCCTGAGCTGCCCTGGCCGCGAGTAACGTTATCTGATTTACCACGTCCTCCATTTCGTGGCTCAAGGGAGACTCGGATGGCGGCGGAAGCGACGAACTTACTTTCATATACTTCGAATGGGCCTCGTTGTCGCAGTGCTTTCTGAATTCCTGGAGCGACTTGCAACGTTCGCCGTTACAAATTTTACACTCGTAGCCGTTCTGAACGATTCGGAAAGCTCCTCTGTTCTCTAGGTTACCGGCGTAACACTGGCGCTGGTGCGTGAGGAGGTGAGACTCACCGGGAAACGCTACGCGGCATTTCTTACAAACGAAGCAAACTTCTACGTCGATTTCGCGGGCAGGAAGATCGACGGGCCGGATGCCCAGCTCTGGTAATCGAAGAGTTGTGACGCCGGGCTCGGAATTTCCTGCCGCCACCTGCTCTAGGACGGGAGTGGGTAGCGGCAAAAAGGACGGACCTGCTCCTGTATCTAAAAGCAGTCCTCCGGGTCCTCCTGGAACAAACGTAGAATGATCTAAATACTAAATTATTACGCATCCCAATTACTGCCGTTCAAATATGTTCTATCTTAATTCTCTTAAATTCCAAAATTGAGCAGGAGTTGACCAAAGCAGTCATTCAAACTTATTATGGCGAAACTTATCTCTGTTAATAACAGATTATTGGTAAATAACAGACAAAATAATGTCAATTATGGTGAAACATTAGTTGCCTGATCTTGAAAGCAACCTGACTAATTTTCAGATTATTGATAAATATTCAAGTTGGTGTATGATTATTTTAAGAAGTCGTCTACCTTTGAATCGCATTGTTAACATTTTTAACACAAAAGGTAATAAATAGTTCGTTGAAAATGGATTTAAACTTTATCTTATTAATTAGGGCGCTTAGAGATTAAAAAAACGGTAAACTTCACACAATGCAATTTCCAATAGTTGAACATTTCCAAGGTTGTTTATATTTATCAAGAGGAGCATCGAAACTGGACAACTAGTTATTGAAATTTCTCAATAAACAAGATCCAATCTTAAAAGTTTCCAAAGTTCACACTAATAGACCTGATATATGTATAACTGTTTCATTGTCATGTTCTTGATTCTTTTATTGGTCTGTATCATACTGCCAGCGCTTGATTTGTATTAATATTTTATTATGTTTCGTGACTTATGTATGACAATTTTTGTATTTGATATCATAATGATATCAACTAATGTGACACTCGGAATATCTAAAATTTTATAAAACTTTGCTAAAATCCAGGATTAAATATGTTCTTCCTCAATAATCTCCACGTAATACTGGTGTGTTTTAAGGAAAATTACATGTAACATTACAGCAAAGATATTTAAAGAGGAGTAAGTAAAGGAACCTTAAAAATTAAAAATGCTCTCCTTTAAAATTACAAAAATGTGATATGATACGTTTTTGATTTGTCATTGATTTTTTAAGTAGGCACATTCGATTCAATACTGTGAACAATTATAACCAAAAAATATTGGTCTATTTAAAATCGTAAAGGGAGGTTTTGTTTAGTATTTATTGTATAATATCACTTAATTTTCCGTACACAGACAATTAGTTAAAGTGTTTTCAAACGAAAGATGTCAAATACTAATGTAAGTTCCTTAAACGACAACAGTGACAGTGGTCACAATAAAAACGACGGTCACGTCACAATGATAGGTCATTTTAAAAGTCACCCTATTAACGATATATGACCATCATTTTAATAAATAATATTTTAATATATGACCATCATTTAACTAACTGACAGACACAGACAAGTGCAAGTAGGAGTGTGCGGAAGTGTTGGAAAAATACTTCATGTAAAATAAAAATTTATAAGGTCCTTCAGTGCTTATGGCAATATCCTCACAAAAAAAGACACAAGTTAACTGTAAAACGTGAACAGGTTCAGCCGACAAGTTCAGATACAGACGAAATGTGGCAAACGGAGCCTGATGTTGAAATAAGTGATGATGTGATGAAGTAGGAGTGTGCGTAAGTATTGGAAAAGTACTTCATGTAAAATAAAAATATATGAGTTCCTTCAGTGCTTCTGGCAATATCCTCACAAAAAAAAAGATACAAGTTAACTGTAAAACATGGAACTCCAGATTTAGTCAGACAGTACCACACTGTATAGCGAAAATATTTAAGGTAACATGAACCATAGTACTGTTTTTCCAGAATTAGCCCCAAAATACCACACTGTATAGTGAAAATATTTAAGATAAGAAAACCCATAGTACCGACTGTTCATGTTAGGTGAACATGATGAGGTCTGCCTCCTTTCTGTACCCATTGAACATGGGGTGGATCTTCTTTCTGCGCAATATTATCTGCGCGCTTAATCTCAACAACGAGTGATATACGAATTTCTTCTATGACTTGGTTTATTCGGTTCATCGTTGTACTTTTTCAGCATGCAAGATTTGATAAAAAAATGTATAAAATCTTGCACAAAGTGAGAGAGACAGGCAATCACAGTCAATGTTTATTGACTGAGTCGATATTTATTTCTCACTTTGCATAAGAAAATGCAACAAATCTTGTAAGGTGTCACACGGGCTTTAAGGATTAACATAATTTGAAATGACCATCCACACTTTAGATATCAGTGTTCAGAAACTACTTTCTAAGGAAATTACTTCGAAGAAATCATTTCGACAATTTTGACTTGATATTCCCGTATACTTTACTATATTTATTTAAATATCATTAGGCTTATTTTATTCTTTCTTAAAACAACTACAGGTAGCAATAAACTCGATAAAGATAAAAATCGTTAAGGGCACTCTATTTTAAGTATTCCTATTAGCCTTTGTACATGAAATTTCGTAAGTTTGTTTTTGTTCTTGCACAGTTAATGTAATATTAAAGGGGAACTCAAACAGAAGCTGTCGCGTTGTCGGCCACGTCCACGAACACAGTGACGTTCGAACCTAACCTTTTTAAACAAACTAACTTCCTCACTTCGACGACGCGACGGCTTGGCGTTAGGGAGAGTTCACAAATTTGCCAGTATGTTCTCAAACTCGAATGACGAAGATCTCTAATTTTTGTGCACGCCACGCTTTCCTGCGACGTCCTCCCTGAGTGCACTCTCCCTTACACAGGTTGCGACAGAACACCACGCGGCCGATTCAGTGTGTACAGCCCTTAATGTATGTATATATTCCAAATTATTCAGTAGTTATACTAACAATTTATTCCAGCGCGTTTATCACTTACAATATACGTTGCAGACCTTTGAAAGTCATTGATAACTTCTCTGCAGCAAGAAAAATTAAACGCAGAAATGAGATCAATTTCTATTCTTATGATTAAAGATAATTCAATTGCTATTCCACTATTATACCTAGCAGTCAGCATTTACTCAAAATACATATAAGTATTTTGTAATTTAACCAAATTTTTCCTCGATGAAAATTTATAATTACAATTTGTTCAAGAACAGCCCAAATCACATAACGGAGCTATCAAACGAAAGTGAAAAGTTGAGATATACGGGATTTTTAGGCGATCATTGTAGAGAAGTTGTTATAAAAACATATAAGACTTTGACAAAAAGTTGAAGGCTTAATTATGAATTCATGTTACTTACAATCAGTCAATTTGATATTTACAATTATACACTTCCCAATTTAAACATCTTTTTACCTTTCATGTTTAATTCCTTCAAATTGGATATATGAATCAATTAAGACTCGGATAGAATGAAGGTTGAGAATTTATTAGACATAAATTGGTAGATGTCGATTAATCATTTACTTTAAATAACATAGGGGAACAATTCCTAACAAAATTTTTTTTGAGTTCGATTTTTCATCACTTTTAAAGTTAAATAGACATGCTAGTTTCAAAACTGAAGTCAGTTTTCTTCTATCACATTGTTTTTTTTTTTCTCTACAGCTGTTTTAATGAGAAAATTTTTACCTAAATATGAAAAGGCAAACAATTTGTTCAGCGAAATTTCAAGATAAGATAAATAAAAAAGTATATTTTTAGCTCATTCTAAGGTGATATTTACTGTCTAGGAAAAAGAACTTTACTGCTCGTATGAACATAATTTGACATAAAATAATTACATATAAAACAAAAAAATGATTCTTTGTGAACAGTATATTTGGTAATTTTTTCCTTTGAATGCAGATTTTGTATGACCTTTGAAATAGAGAGAAGGTATCCGATAGGTCTAAAAGTTGACGTCATAGACAAAAACTGGAGTCATTTTTGCATTCAGATGCCTTTTAGTCAAAATCAGGTGTTAGATCTAAGCCAACAAAATTTATGTTCTCCAGTGTAATCGATCACTTTAGACGAGCATTAAACGGCAAAGTTTGCCTTGCATATTCCCATTATTTTATAACATGGCCAATTTTGTCCTTTTCTGAAGTTTCAATGAAGCTATTGGGATATTCTAATATAGACTCACAGTAAAAATGAAAATAAGTAAGTGGTAGTCATACCCGCAGCGCACTATATACGAAATTTGCAAGTAAAACTTGAGTCATAATTTTCTTCATCGTTAATATGCATCATTCCTTTATACTTATACATCGAACATAAAAATGTCTTGTTTGATCGTTCCAATGAAAGATGTGGCTTTCGATTACTTCTGATAAGCAATATATGGTTCTTATTGCTATAGAAACGAATAGTTACTGTTTTTCTATGTATTATAAATATATAAATATACTTTTCATTTATCTGGAAAAACAAAAGAAAAGTCAAAACTGCAATCAGGATATAAAATGTAAATCAGTTTTAGTTATCGCCATTGCAATTGAAAGTGCCCTCTCATATATCTTTTTGTTAAGTGAAATCTGAAATAACTGAAAATTTATAGAAATGTATTACGGTGATTTATGCCACGTAAGTAGTTTAGTGTGTATTGTATTCCAGAATAAAATAGAATAAGACATGTGCAAACGACTATTGTGTTTTTAATAAGCTTATAATAGAGTATCGAACAAGCATGCACTAATTGGACATCAGTTGAGTCCCACGAGTGCTTTAATTTTTAAAATTTTAAGTGTACAAGACACGTTATAATGAACACATTCATTACTTAGATCAGACAGTAATGCGGCAAGTGCTGCACATTCAGCCAGAACTAACGTCCGCGGAAAACTTTTAATAAAACGCTAAATTAAGAATGCATTCGGATCGATTTATCGGCAAACCTTATTATGGAGTATTTAAAATCCATAAAGTTCCTAACGACGTAACATTAAAAATGCTCCACACGTTCCGAAATAAATAAAGAACGCCATTAGAATCGTATACAGGAGATAACATACTTGTCAATACATTAAATTGAACATTCTCAAGAATCGATCAGTGCAGTAGTGTTCGTGGTTGAAATGGAATCGCGATCGGAAACGCACCAGGTCGTCCGATTCTGAGGCGAGCCCAATGTAACAAACTCTTGTATAAATTTGTATCACAGTTGTGTCTTAGATTGAGTCTGATTAAAATGTAGTTAAAACTCGGCCCACTCAATCACAACAACATTTATTTTAGTGACGCTTTACTTCGGATCAATGACTGCCTGCCTGCCTATAGGATGGACCATACCGGTCATAAATAATACGGCTAATTGATTTACCCTGCTTATTTGCTATTAACTTTAACGATACTTTATCTTTAAATTACGTTAAACCGAATAATATATAACAGTGAGAGAACGTGAAGTATTTTTATTGTTTTTCGTGATTCTTGAATGTGTAAAAATGCACTCGTTTGAGGAAAACATCATACAATGAAAACACCGCTATAACTCTTCAAATTTCACCCGGGACTACTTTTTAATTATATGGTGGTTTGATTAAAAAATCCGGAGTCACATAAAAAAATAAATTGCCTATTTAATTGTAGCCGGCCACTTCATGTTCGGTTCATATCCGGCAGAACAGACGACCAAGATGAACTTGGTCGACTGTAAAGCGAGGGCGAGGGTTTCTTAAAATTTACTTTTTCGCTTCGCGAGTTATAATAGCGAGGGGAGGCTCGCTCCGAGTGAGATATGGATTTTGCTTCCGACGCGCAGTTTTTCTGAATTATAAAATATCTTGGTCGGCGCTACGTGCGCGCTACAGAAAGCATTTATTGAAAATTTAGATATTTCTTTTGTGTTCTTCTTTCCGTAATTTTCCTTACATTGTTCTTTTCGTATTGCACGTTCTATTGGGCTGTTCCTTTTTCAAATGAAATTTTAATAAAAGCTGCAACAAATCTTTATCGAATTCTATTCTTAATTACTATTACAATCCAACATTAACTGCTGTCGAAACAAAAACTTTGAACGACTAAACAATATCATACATATTAATCATCCAAATTAATTATGTTAAAAAAACACTGTATGAAACAGTTTTAACATTACTGGAACTGAAGTCTTAATATTTAAATCAGTTTGCACACATACTGTTTTAAAAACCGATGATTTGGGCTCAATACCCGGACCGAGAAATCAAGTCTGACCGTAGTCAAAAAGTTACATTAAGTATAAAATATTTAAGGTATTAATTTATTATGCTAAGGCCCGATCTTTTCATCTCTGAGTAACTTTAATCGTTGATTTATTCCTATAGTTACAGTTGTTGAGACAATTGTTTCTATAGGAATTAATCGACGGTTAAAGTTACTGAGAGATGAAAAGACCGGGTGAAAATATATTATTTTATACTTCGACATCAAATATAATTTTTTACTGTCAAAATTTGTCGAACAGTTCTGAAAAAGTGTATTTACTGTTATATCTTTAGTTTCTTGGTTTTCTTTGTTGTTAATACTTTTTTGAGTTTATTCATGATCGCCCTTGACCAAAATAATTTTTGCTGTATCAGTAGAAGTGTGAATACCCAAAGATTGCAGAAGAGACAAGCTCCAATCTCCCCCTTTGAAAAGTTAATATTTAATTATAAGATTTTGCATAGGGCTTAATAACTAATCTTTGAGGTGGAATTATGGGTCGTAAAACTCTTAAAAGAGTAATATGAGAGCTGTTATTTTGCTCTGTTTCTGCAATTTCTTCTTCGCTGTCTTGATTTTCCAGATGAACAGGGATCGACCTACTTTCATTCAGATTATCGAGATTAGGATAGTTTTCGACACAAAGTTCATTTAAGACTGAAGGACTGTCTACTAGTAGTATCATAAAATACCCAATCCTCATCAAGGTTTGGTGATATTTTCGAAGAGGTCCTTCCTTCCTTCTAAATATGGTTTATATGACATTCAATAACTTTTCCATTGTCACGGCAAAGTAACGAGATTTAAATAGTATATTCGTTACTTTATCTGAAATGCCATTATCTTTCGCTATAGCGACTACAACATTATCACCAATTTGCAGCTTAAGTTGCCGGTTAAACTGTTTTCCTATGAAAGTTGGTTTGACTGTTTGGGAAGCAATTTTGAGAAAGGTGTGTTTAAGCGTCGACTTACAAATAATTCCGGCGGTCATTGTTCATGGGAGGCTGAAGTGCATGGTCTGTATTTATTAGTGTATCGAAAATCTCGTAGTTCCTTCCTCCAGTCATTCTCGGGTTTTTCCAGATAGCTTTTTTAACAGAATCTACCGTTTTTCAGCTTGCCTGTTTGTCACATACATTTCTTTGCAAAATTTAGAGAATATTAGCAGTAAATTCAGTGCCATGATCATTAACGAGAACTTCTGGTGGACCGTATCTTGAGAACATTTCACGACATAAGTCAACTGTACATTTTGCAGATATCGTCTGAGTTACACCAACATCAGTGAATTATGAATAAGCATTTATGAATATTAGTAAGTACTGTCCGTCTATAGGTCCAACGTAATCAATGTTCAAAAGGTCTTGTGGTGATAGGCTAAGGACGGATAGGTATTATGCGTATGAATTACATTGTCGTACTAGTTGCTCTGTCATGGGACATTTTCGGCCAGTAAACAGATTCTCGAGCAAGTTGCTTCATTCTCCTTATACCAG
Organism: Prosopocoilus inquinatus; assembly: GCA_036172665.1. Lineage (NCBI taxonomy): Eukaryota > Metazoa > Arthropoda > Insecta > Coleoptera > Lucanidae > Prosopocoilus > Prosopocoilus inquinatus. The sequence goes on along the minus strand of CM069876.1, from coordinate 25,019,789 downwards.
GATGGGCTTTATGAAGATCAGCGAGAATCTTATTTAGTAATTAATACTCTCTCACCAAGTAATGAAGTTTCCTCCTCGATGGAGATATTTTCTCAACGTTTTTTATAGTGTTCGACTATATCAGAATCAGAAGACAATAACCAATTTGTTCTTGATCACTTGAATAACATTCATATCTTCATGTTCCTTAGTAAACGTCTTCAATTCTTGACACAATTATGTTCCGAATTGATCAATAGAATTATTTCTAACAGATATAGTTTCGAATTCTACAGTCTTGATGCTAGCTACTTGTAAATCTTCAAGACTGTCTTTGGGACTCAACCCCAACAATTTGACGCTGCGGGATTAGAATTTAGTTCCTCCTTCATTCTAATTTTGGCGAAGATATCATGAGGGGAAACTGTGGAACAGATTCAACCATTGACTCATTCAATATTTATATGTATATCGTAACCATTACATACACCAACAATATGTTTAATATATCGATAAAGACAATAATAAGAATGAAAATTATTATGTGACATAAAAATATTTGATTCTCCAATTTAAAGCGGCACATAAGAGACAAAAGTTAAAGTGTATTTGTTTGTCTGTATAGTGTCCGAACAAATTCGCACTAGAGGGTAACATGATCAACATTTTGCTAGTGATATTTGGAAACGAATGCAGTTTGATTTTACTGATCATGAAGCTTCTTCAGGATCAATATTATTTACCCCGACGAAATTGTTAATTACCAAACTTTATACAAATTTTCCCATTATGTATTTACAATAATTTTCAACAGACAAGAAATTTTTAATTATTGTTAAGAAGAAAATTAAAATTAAATTAATTTACAGTCAAATTAAAAAAAAATCTGTGGCTCGCACGATAATTTAATTGAAATTTATTTTGATTTTTATTGTACAACACGAAATACTATGTCGTTGTGGGCATTATTGAAAACTTTATATGAAGCTTTTAACTATAGATCTATTTGTTATCCTGCACTAGTGCACACCAAAGTTTTTGTGCCTTGTTCTAACTTCATACATCAATATGAGATGAAGATACTTTAGTGTGCATTAGTGCAGGTTAACAAACAGACTTTATATGTTTTCAATATACTATACTTTTTTTAATATACAAGTCCTCAGGAATTTGATGACCATGAATTGAATGTCTCTGAAAGAATTTGATTTCAAAGAAACTATCATACAAATGAGAAGTAATTTTTATTAATAAAAATCGAAATACTGAAAGTATTCCATTTATACTATTAAAAGTTCGGGACTTGTAAGATGTAAGAAAAGAAACAGAATTTGCACTAATTTTGATTTAGTTCAATTTATTCAAGGACTTGACTTCACATCTTCACAAGACTGGAAAACCTTGAACAACCGTTATATCAATTAGTATTTTTTTTTACAAATTATAATTTAGTTACAAGGAATTTTTATTAGCCGTTATTTATATTGTAGATATTTATTTTTGTAACAAAAAGCGAGAACGTCCAGTTCTGTATTTTATGGCATAATGCTGAAAATTACTTGCTATCAAAGTAAAAACTTACATCTTACATTAATTGCATTTATTAATTTCCATCTAAAACCTTTCCATATTAAAAATTAAAACTCTTAAATTCAGGTGGAAATAAATGTCTTCTTTTGTTTCTATATTTCAAACAAAAATGAAACAACCTTCAAATTTCTTTAAAGTCGTTTTTTTATTTCTTTTACAAGATTTGCTTTAAATTCTAGAATCTGGAACAACGAATTTCTGGTCTATTATCATCTGAAGATAGAATTGCTTCAAATAAAATAAAAACAAAATAAGCAATCTGTATAAATCATTTTTGGAGAGAGAAACGCTGTAATTGTTGTAATTGTAGAGGTCAATAAATCAAAGCCAAATTTCAATCTGTGTGAAACAATTAGAAGACACTGTAATAATCAACAGGAAGACAACTAAGGCGGACATGACATCAGAGCTAATTAGAGTGTGAACCGCTCTTAATAAAGTGTAATTAGTATCTTAATAGGGATACAGTAGTTAAAATAATTACCCACACAATTTACACGGATAATTGTGGTGGAGGCGTCATAATTTGTCCATTTTAAATAAACAAACTGAAGCAGTGCTAGGTTTTAATTGTATGTTAAATTTTTTAATAAATTATTACTCTCATTTAACATGATTACACTGCATATACGTTTGTTGAAATGCTCGTTTATGAGAAATGTAACGCGTTCATTTGTTAGGCGGAACAACGCCTAATTGGTGTTTTCATTTAAAAGGCAGGTACAAACAAGCAAAGCGCGGGGAACATTAAGACGACAAACTTTCAGAAAAGTTAAAATTAATGACTCTAATTCGAAATTATACGAAACGAGGGTTGCTACTGAAGCTAATTGCAAGCGCGAAGCTTCTCGGGGAAAGTACCACTTAAACCTCGTAATAGGTTTTAATTAGCCTTGAAGGGGCTCTTTTTGGCTAATTGTAAAATTAACATTCAGTACCCTCCTTTGCAGACACTTGTTGCTTCGAAAGGGTTGAATCAACAGTGTTTTGCCAACCTTTAATTAACAGATATGAGGTCGTTTGAGAATTAACATAAATCTGTTTTGTATGCGTATGAAACGTTAATTATTTACAAAGTGTTGAATTGATTTTGTTGATGAGTTTTTATGCTGCTCCTTCCCAGTAAAGAATTTCCGTCCGTAGGAGATGTAAGAAGTAAATAAAATCTTTATATGAAAGAGGAAAGAGATCAATAATTTAAACCCGCGGGTGCGTTTTAAGTGTGTAAGACGCCTCATTTCTCGAGGGTGTACTGCTTGCGTGACTCATTTTTTTATCCCTTATTAAGGGGCGCTGGAATTGCTGCACATAAAAAATGCAACCTCAGCCAATAAACATGAGCAGTGGTAGGACCGAGGTCCGAAAATAATTAAAACTACACACAAGGAACGAACTTTTACAAATAAAATTGTAACTGAAAGAAATAAGCATTTGACCCTGACTAGCATTAAACTATTGTAAGATAGATTACTGACCTTTGAAATAGAGGCCAGTATTGGTCCAAAGTCGCATTGAGATGATTCGTACACTGAAAGATTGAAAAATAACAATAATCAATTTATAGATATAAAAGCCATTTTTGTTTAACATTTATATTAAGTTTTGTTTAGAAAATTAATCAGGGTCAGATGAGGGCAGCCGGCTATAAACAAAAATCAAAGTTTTTATCTAAACTCTAAATCAGAATAAATTAATAGAACTATAAAAATTTCAGATCTTAATCCAGAATTCTGAAACGTATTATTTGATTTTAATATTGATACCCGCGATGTTCCAAAAAATACGAGTATATCACACAATATATGGCATGATATTGAAGCTCATGTATTTTTTCAAGGATTTAGGGGTGGATTTCTGGTTACTCAATCAATTCTTCGGCTGATCGTACTAGCGGGTGGCTTACGAACTCGGCGAGCGACTGTACCATGAGGTACGAGGTATTTTATATTTAAATGTTGCATGATTAACTAGTATTAAATAAACGTAACGTACTCTTCAGCTTTAGTTATAATTTATTTTTTATAGTCTATTGTCTAGGGACATCTCACGCCAAATTCGACTTTTTCGATTACTATTTTGAATTATTAAAACTTCACTGATTTACCTGACAAAGACTTCGTAATAATTGTTTCTTATTGCTATTGTAATAATTATAACAAAATAAATAGAGAATGTAGCAATTTGTAAAGAAATCTTCATTGAAATTCACACTGCATTAAAACTACGCCGGATGTAGCATATTTGTTTAGGTTGGGCCAAGGAGGGTGTTGCAGGAGGAACCTTGACTAATTTGTAACACGAATCCAGGTAAAGACCTTCATAAAAGAATGAATGAACAATATATTTTTTGAAAACACGGGATTTTTAAAAGCGAACGCCGGTCGAAAAGGAACGTCTGAATACTTTAGGATTGGAAACAATGTTCTAAAGAATTTTGTGTAAACAAGTAAAAATATTAATCCCGAGTTCAACAAAGTCGTTTTAGAGCTTTTATTATTATGCGAGTAAATCGAGTCCGACGCTCGTAGGCAGACATAAAATTGATAGTAGGCGATTTTAAAGTAATAAATGCCGCGTACTGAACTATCATTGGTATAACTTAGTTAACAACACCGTTTTAAATGACCAAACTTAACCAATAATTTAAGTCTATAAAAACTGGTATCATTGTTCTGTAGCAATAAATTTAAACTTTTCACATTAAATCCTTTTCAATTCTGAGTTCTGCTTTTTTGTGGCCCGAGATTTAAGATGTAAAATAGAATGGACTGCATTTCTTTATATTTAAATGAGCAGACAGATGGCTGTGTCTCTTTGCCCCTACATTGGTTAACTAAATTGGATTTTTGTTACCTCTCTTATTTACTTTGAAACTTCTCGCCATGTGCGTCGTACTTAGGCGAAACAAGAATTATTTATTGGCACATTATAAATTAACGCAAACATAAAAGATAACCACAATAGTTATTAATTTCCTACAAATTGTATATTAAATGAAAACAATAATTAAAAAAAAAACGTAAACAACAAATGCAAAATTCAACCTTTCAATTACATTATAGTTTTCAATCAACACATGTATTATTATAATTTTCGAAACTAATCCATATTATTATTGAGAATTTCTTACGTAAAAATACTTAGTAATAACGTGAATTATGAACTAACAACAATAATCCAGAAAATTGTTATGTTATAATTTCTGTAAATAATTCTGTATACAGGATGATTCAGAATAAGTGTGCGATCCGTTACGAACGTATTCAAAATTAAACATGTTTTAAATAAAAAAAAAAAAACAGCAGTTTATCTCCCCTTTTAAAAATAATATATGTACTTTGATAATAAATTAATACCAGTGACTTATTTGCTGTTAAGGCACGAGTGTAATATATAGTTTTATCCAACACCTATTTATTATGATGTCATAATAATGCCGATTTTGAGTAACACTTTAATTATGGGTTCATAATTTCACCAATATTTTATAGACCTCAATGATAAATTCGAAATCAGCATTATTATGACTTCATAATAAACAGTGTTAGACAAATCATTTAAGGCAGAGTATATTTTATTTAGGATCTACGGGCGCGGAGCCAAGAAATTAATTTAAAACATTAGCAAAAAACATGTTTACAACATTTTGTTTAAAACAGACGGTAAGTTTTCAATTCGGTGTTTTAAACATGTTTTAAACACAGTATTTTAAACAGTTTGTATAAACTTTCCAAACCCGTGTGCACATCAATCAATCTTTAATGCATTTTATCTCAAAAACTATAGATATTAGACCTCTTATGCATACAGACTTTTTATTTCTTTTTATGTATACTACATGTGGTTGATGGCTCGGATACTTATTTTGAATCACCCAGTATAAAATAAATTCTTTAGGACTGGCAAAGATTGATCATCGAATTGGAAATAAAATAGTTAGTAAAAATGAACAATGCAGGTTAATGGAATTTATTCATCTTTCCTATATAGAGAAACAAAGAAAATTTTATATAAAGTGTGCCCGGATTTCGTACGGACAACATGGGTAACTCTTATATTTGAAGAGATAGAGAGATGGTTAAATTAGCAAAAAGGTGCAGGTTCGAGAGCTCACCAAGAATTCATTTTCAAATATTAATTGTCATTGCCAACTTGGTTAAAATTTTACAAAAACCAAAATCTTCAAATTTCTTTTATTTACCGTTTACCTTTTTTGTTGCTTAACATGTTGAGATGCGGTTTGAACCATTTTGCATGGTAATTTAAGTAATTTTATCGGCACTTAATAATACTAATTTTCTACTTGCAAATTTTCAGTACCTAACCTCAAAATTTTAAATTGTTACCGCCAAATTTTTTTGGCTAATTTAAGAGAGAATTTTTTTCTAAATGCAATGATATACAAACTTCTTCATAATTGCAGCGACGTCTGAATGCACACACGCTCATTGCCGCCTCGTTAGAAATAAACCACAAAATATGTAATTCCGTCCTGTATCCTGACATCATGACTCATGTTTAGGTTTTATTTTTTAGTTATCTTATATTTTGTACTTTTTCCGCAATTCTTTCGTTTGCCAGTATCTTTCGAACGCTTGTAGAATTAAAATCGATCAGTTTTACGTTAGGCAATTAGGTTTAAAATAATAATAAATGTATTTACTAATAATATGTTCACAGCATTTTTTAAATATTTATTTAGAACTTTCGGGGTTAGTTAATTTAAACGATGAAAAACTAGTTTTTTTTTTATAACAAAAATTATTAATTTCACCGTGTAACTCTATCGGTGGTAGGGTTAGTTAATTTATTACTTACATTCAGTATATGCACATATACAGCTCTTTGTGTAATTTGTATGTTTATTAATGTAATTAAAGAATGATTGTCAAGAATAATAAAATGAAATATCTGCTACGACGTTTTGCTTTGCAATGTATTCGATTTTATTAAGGCTATTAAATTTGAAACTGAGGATTCATATAATCGTATAAGGTTTTAAATAATATTTAGTTGCAGAGCTATTTTAATAATTACCAAAGTAGTAATTAACGCGTTGCAGAGTTATCACCTCTTTCTTTGAATAAATTTAGGCGTATTAATTTAGGAGAATATACTGGGTGATTCAAAATAAGTGTACGACTCATTAAGCACAGGTAATACACAGAAAAAGAAAACAAAAAGTCTATATGCATAGGGGGTCATAGTTTTTGAGATAGAATGCATGGAAGATTCAGATATAAATAGGTTGATGGATTTGGATTCAAAGGAGGTTGATTTTTGAAATGCCTGTGATAGATTTATTTCTTGCAATTTCGCATTTGCCTGACCATAGTGAATACACTCCTAGCGGGTCCGATACTTATTCTGTATTACCCTGTATAAAATTAAATTTAAGCAATTAAGTGAAATTATTTATAATTTACATCTGAAATCTCAATGCAGGATTTATTTTTTAATACTACTCAGTTTATTTAAGTTTAAAAGAAACAAAGCCGTTACTTGAGAGAGATGAGAAAAAGAAAAGAACTTTTAGTTATTGTTTGTTACGGCCAAAAGTTGAGTAATTCTACAGGCTTGTTCGAGTTTTCGCAAGGACAGCTCAGAACCGTCCGAAGCATGCGCAAAACAAAAAAAAATGTCTTGTAAGGCGCATGCTCCTGCAGGTTCTAGAAATGACCTCGCTAGATTCCAAACAAATCACACTTCTGCCTCAATGTTAGTCAAGTCGTTAAACTTTTGAAATGTATTTTAACATAAGGGTTTCTCTAAATTTTCTAAAAAGAGAAAAAGAATCAATTTAGTTCGACTGCTAAAATTTTAAAAAAGTCGGGAAATTTGATTGCACAGTGTGTTAAAAAAATTACACATACCCAGGTTTTTTCGGTTGCATTAAAAAAAATTAAGAATTTTTAGCGTTTTAGCGTTTATAGCGTTTTCCACTGGCTGAATTAGCACGTACTGGGTGTATATCCATCTCGGTTCAGTTTTATGCAATAAAAATAAATGGAGATACATACACTCAGTGTACACCGGTGCAGCCAGCGGAAAATGCTATTAGTTACGTTATAAATTATCACATTTAAAACGACAAAAAAATGAAGAAGAAAACAGTAGTTCCTTTCAGGAGAATAAGTGTTATGAATATGAATGAAAATTAACAAAATTGGAACTCATATTTCAGCGCCAGTGTTTTGCTTTTGTTTTTTCTTGTTTTTACTGGGAAATAATAAATTGCATCAATGCATTGTCAACGAAGCCTTGATTTTCAGTACTGCAATTGAAAAAAGTTAAAAAATCAAGAATCTAAACTGATTCTAATGAATTTTGTTAAGCAAATGTGTTGTGCAAGAAAATCTTTAAACAAGAATATTATTTTGCAATTTCTTCTACTCGATTTATTAATACAACAAAAAAAACAAACTTAAAGAAAAACCTAGGACTATGGCTCTACGTTTACTTATTTTTTAGCGCTTTGATTGAATAAAATCAAAAAATCAAGTGTCCGGAATTTTTTGAACGCCATTGTATTCAGAAAATAATAAATTTGACACGAATGAGATAAATGTTCATTTCGGAATGCGACGGTAAGCTCTTGTAATAATAAAAATAATTTGTAATTACTCCATTTCTTTGAATAAAGATAGTTTAGTGTAAGTTGAGAAAATCGTCAAAGTGCAGCGAGACGTCAATATTTCAAGCGATTCAAAGTCATCCGTAGATTGAATATCAGAAACGTGTTTTTTAATTGTGAGTTCTCATTTTATTGAACTCCTGGTACTAAAAACCGTAAAAATGTTATAACTCTTGCCGCATGAATTTAATTTAAAAGTGTGTGTGCACCTTCATTTCCATAAAATAAAACACGTGCAACGAACTATTTTAGGTGACAATAAATCCCTGGAAGCATCCACCCTCCGACGATAATGTGTGGTCGAATTGTATAGTAAAATTTAATCCATAACTAGCTGCACAGAAGTAAAAAAGAATAAAGGTTTGTTAGAACGGCGTATAATTTATAACAGATTTCAGTCTTAGGAAGGACAATATTGTATTCCGGCGCAGGTACGAGGAAAAGCAAAGATTTTAAATCTATTGTTGCTTCTCATATTGTGGGTGCTCAGGTAGACGACAGTATGACGGAATACTCTCACATTCAAACTAATTCATATTTTTTGTGCAGAAAATATTTCTAGAAAGCGCGGGCATCACGGAATTTATTTCGTATTTTCGTTGCCTTCATTTCAATTTCAATATGAAATTCACTATACAAAGTAAATTCCCTATTTATAAAGTTATTTTGTTCCGACTGTACTTACAGCGGTTCATCAATACCTTTTGACATTTCACCATTTGATACCAACGTTTTACTACAATAAAGCTCAATATCGGGAAAATAAGCAGCGCATTCTTTAAAGGTGGGGAAGCATTGTTAGCAGTTCTTTGTCAAAGTGTTTGCAATCTCCCATTAGCGTAATTCGTTGAATAAAAAAATATTTTTCATGCAAAATCCCCTAACTATGTATTGTGTTACAAATGATTAATGGCACATAAAGTTTGTAGCTGTATTAGATTATTTTTCTTCAATATTAAATAAAATCTAACCCCTGTATTTGAGCAGAATTTTGTAAAGGTTCACCAGATATTGTAAATAATGGATGTGGGCATTAAAATCCGCCATTTTTAAATTGAAATCGAATATGTGAATGTGAGAACGTGAATGTAATTTATTAATGCAGTTTTAGTTATCAATTTTGGTAAAGGGTGGTTTTAAATGAAATGAAATATAGCTTGCTGGAAATTTTCATTTATTTAACTGGGTCTAGACCCTGCTTTATTAACACCCCTCATTTTTGGCTTGAAGTGCAGTTGGTATTGTAAAATGTAAAACTATAAATTCCATAGAAACTAAATTCAATACAAAAGATACATTGTGTTTAAGAATAACACCCGCCTGCAGTAATCCCGGATTAGATACCTAAAATAAAGACTTTCTTGCGGCTCCTTTGAAATTTATTCTGGCTTACCTACATTTTACAAGTCTCAAGTGCGGGGTACGGTAAATTTCATTTTCTAGGAACAGGCAGAGGAGCAGCACACATTGCCCAGCGTTACTTTGAAATTATTTTGTTACGTTCCGACGATATTAGAATTCCAATATTCGTTTCGAGAAGACGATATACACGAATTTGTAATCTGGAGCTTTTACCCTCAGGCGTTCATGAAATATACTCGAAAAGAAAAAAAAATACAATCTCCCTATGAAGCCAAGCATGTAATGAATTTCAGCTTCTTTTTATCCTGGTCGGGATTTGTGAGCAAGGCACGACATTGAGATGTAGGAGAAGAATGGGACATCGCGAGTTTCTAGATGTTCCGCTCGGAACTAACGGCGCTCAGGAACACATTGACGTATGAGATGTTTTAAATTGAAGCAGCCGCGCTGGAATTCTAATTTCAGGCTTAAAGTTAAAATTTTAATATTCCCCGTATCAACTCCAGTTTCATTTTCTTCAGTCATTCCAGCGAAATGACTTTCGGCATCATTTTTGCAAGCACCCTAAGCAATGAAAATAAGAATTTAAACAGAATATTAAAAGTAGACGTAATAATTAATATATACAGGGCGTTAAAAAATAAGAACGCCAAACTTCAACGGCGGGTTCTGTGACTCAAAAGAAGTCGAAAGTTATTAATAAACATGGGTCTGCAAATGACTTGTTTGGAAGATACTGACAATATTGCAATTGATACTCTTACGATTTTTTTAATTAATTAAATACAAAATAATAAATATTACAAGGCAGTACTATAAAATATCGTTTTGTTCATGGCAGAATCGATATCTTCCTAGAAAACACAATCACAAGGCTACATACCGATCATGTTGCATGTTTGTACGATGCGATGTTGTGTAATTGTTTTGGTTCTGCGTACACTAAGCATTTTAAGTGTTCATAAAATGCTAAATCAAATGTGCTCAAGCACCATCTTGCACGGACTATAATTTACGTCCATGTTCAGTGGTACAACGGTAGTAACGTTCTATTAGAAAATTTAGATAAACTAGATTGGTTAACCAATTGGACAGAAATAAGAGCCAATAAGTATATCGCTTAAATGCCTATTCACGCTTTCAATCTAAAATGTACACAGAAGTTCGAAACGTTGATATCTGGTTTTTATGACAACATGTACCATGTACTATCGCGATCGAGCTAATCGAGGCCGACTGGAAGTTCTGCAAGGATGATCGTGACTGTACAATGTCTACTGTACTGTCCTGTTAAGGATGTAAGTCGTACCTACATTTCGAAACGTTACAGTTAATTGAATTCAAATCTCGGTAACGAAAAATTAAATATTCATTGCCAATATAGGCATTAGCTATTAAATATTTTGTAAATATGTAAATCCAAGTTTCTAAATTCTTCTAAAAAGTCTCGGAATATCTCAGTATAATTAAATAGATAATCCTGTGATTTCACAATTAAGACAATTTAAGACAAGATATTTAATAAACTTGTTAATAAACTAATTAGGTTTCTTGCGAGATACTTTTAAGGAATACGTTTACAGGGTGATTTGAAAAATGTAGTAAAAGTTTGAATTCGACAAAAATTGCGACATACAGTGAGGGCGTTTGTAGCTGAGTTTAAATAATGCACTGAGTGGTAGAAAGAAGCGGGCAGAATACTTGGTAGAATGCAAGCTTCAAATATTAGAAATTTAAAAACAGATGCTGCTTGTACTTTAGTATTCGTTGATAAATATTTCTGTTGAAGGATTAGAAGGCATTCCACAATATTAATGTTTTCATAACTATTTAATAATTAATCTGTTTATTTCTTGGAGATCTTAGATTAAAATTGTAAACAGAGAATTAAATTTCTAACAGATCAAAGAGATACCAAGTGAAACTCATAAACATTGATTGTATAAGAAATTTAATACATTTTTCAAGAGGCTTGTAAAACATAAACAAAAGTTAATATGTTAGGCAATCAAAAAATTTTAATTTAACTTGTGTAATATTTTTAACAATTTATACTAATTGCAATTCTGAGATTGCGAGGATAGTAGTTTCATTTTTCTCTAAATACATATACCTAAGCGAGTTTCTTAGAAATGTAATTAAGTAATAGGATCACATCAGTTCATCGAAGCATTTAATGACAATCCGACGGAAGAAAGTTTAGTTAACCAATCCGATTATGCTTAAAAGTCCAATACATTATAATTATACGCTGTATTCAAACAATAATCGTTTTGGGATGTCGACAGAAATAATAACACCATATTACTGTCTCAACATACGAATGCCATTTTTATAATTAAAAAAACAAGTCCAGCAAAGCATTTAATACGATTTAAGTTTTTCATCAACCAGATAGGCAGTAAAAAATAAATACTTTAACGTTAACTATTATTCATTTATTACTTACCAAAAAATAAAAACTAAAATTTGGGTGAAATCATCTTTCCTTAGCGATTGTAATAATCATAAACACCATCAAATTAGAGCTTTAGTTTAAAAAATAATTATAAACAGAATGGAATACTAAACGTTCACACATGATGATGTGTATACGCATAGTAATTGCCGGTTAACACGTCTGATAATGATTTTAAGATCTCGCCTATTAGTTCTAACGTGTTTTGAATATTTTAACTCGTCTTGTCATGCTCAATTCTTTTTAACTAGTTTCTCAAGTTTCATTTTTCATTAAATAAATTAATTAAGTTGTATCTAAAACTAGAAGGAATAAGGATTATATTCTATTCGTATTCGTTATAAGTGATTTCTATTTCCCGTTTGAGGAAACGCAACAAAGGAGAAATTATGTTAGAACATCACATTTGAGATATAGAGATTCATTTCACATGTTTTGACGGTTAATTTATGTGTAACAAAGGGGGCCCACTTGCGATTTGCAGTTATGAACGATTCTGATGATTTTCCATTCGGTTTAATGGCTTCTTGGTTCTGCTTTTAACAAGCAACTGCGTAGGAAGCACAAACGTAAATCAAAATTTAAACGATTGTCAGTAGGAAGCGATAATAACTAGCAAGTTATGGAATGAAATGTACACCTGCCTGTAACCACCGAGAAAGTCAAAATGAAGGATCTCTCTGAGCAGTTTTGGAACAATAAAACAAGAAACTAAAATAAAACAGAAAATTCCCCAATATTTGAAACTCATAAAACACTTAACGTGAATATGAAGGTCATAAACGTATGTCGATTAGTTTCTCTTAATAATATATTTTTTTGGATTTAAATGTTCTGAAATGTTCTATACCTACAATGAGAAAAAGTCAAATTTTCAATTTAAAAAAAAGTGCTTTGTATCAATGTAACAGGTCTTCATCTAAATTTGTGGTTTATAGTGACCTATTTTAGTTATCTCGGAATCATTACATACGTATGTTGACCTCAGCGATGACGTGATGACATTGTCAACCTGATTCCGTAATAACTTTACAGGGCAGTTTGATTTCAGTGGAGTTCTCGACGTACTCTTTTGCTGAGAAGACCACAAATAGGGCCGAAGCAGCTGTTCAGAAAATGTAAAGAAAACGCAGTTAATTTATTGCATTTCAAAATTTCGCTGCGACGGCATGGTTTGACAGCTTCGCCCGGGATGGCACTTTAGATAACAAATTTTATATCAAAAATTAGCTGCGCGATGACGCGATCTGAACCGCTATTAATTTTGCAATAAAACATTATGCAGTTGTACCAAAATTATAAATACAAGAATTTGTAGATAAGGAGATTTTTTTATACTTAATATCGTATCGGCCAATCCAATGACTTATAAATCGTTTGGTTTTGTTTCTGTTTTTTTATTTTATAAAAAATAAGAACAAATTCCATCCGCCCTTCTTTTAAACACCGAATAATCTAGAAAATTAATTTAAGATAATTATAAAAGAAAAAACGGCATCTTTAATCATAAAAATTAATCGTTTCGGAGATTACTAAAATGTATCTTAAAAGTTTGCACGTGAAATTATAGGCAGAGAAGGTTAATACTGCATTCAAGCATGAGCTTTATTATAATTAGAAAAATGCTGAAACTTAATGGTGTATAAGAAAAATAATTGTGACCATATAAAAATGCGGTTATAGCGTATCGACGAAGAATTATATATTAATGACCTTAAAGAAACCCTTAAAGACTTTGTAACTTTTAATTTACAACAAAAATCTCACTTTCTTGTGTCGGCGGCGAGGCACTTAACAAAAAAGATTTTACTGTATCATCATTTCTATTCCATAATTAAAACGCTATGAAAAAGGAGCAGTCCTTTGATAGTTACTAAGAGATTTAATTGACACCATACTGTGTTTTAGACATGGTAAGAAGAATCTTCTACAGCACAGTGTTTTTAATTCGGTAGCTAAATTGTTAAGACAGTCTTTCCGCTTTGATGGTGATTAAATCATTCGGTTAGTTTAACAGAACCCGCTCCTACATGATGAGCCGTGGGCGAGGCAGTTGAGGCTTCGATGTATTGGAGTTATTGATTGATTAACACAACTTATTTTGTTTTGGCACCCTTTTCTATTAAGCCGGAACGTGGAATATTTATCACTTTTGATATATGCCTACGCAATACATTGCACGGCGGGAACGGGAATTGGAATGGAATGTATTATGCATAACCGAATATAACAACTGAAAATTTAAATCGCATGATGTGCTTAAAGTCGGAACCGACCAGCCCCTGTAACTATCCAGCCCTTTGCAGATAGAGAGCGAATTTAAAATATTCCAATTTGTCTCGGACGTAGATAAGTTAGTGGCCAGCAGACCAAATCAGTTCTGATTCGAAACGTGGTACAAAATGTGCGCGTGAATTGCCGGATATGCATTTGGGCTATCGCGAATACTATTGCCTTACGTCTGCTACCCCCTGTTTAAGCATCGCAATTTCTTTAAATCTCTTTAAATTGTCTCTCAAATAAATCTAGAATTGACGCTCAGCTATGCTTTTATCTCTAGAGAACGATTTTCCTAGAGTGGTAAGCTCCCTGAATACATTATAAAGAAAATAAGTTTTTGTTTATAGGCATATTGCCTCACCTTCACGTACTCTTATTAGTTTTAGATCTGTTAGTAAGTATTTAAATGCGTTTAAATGCGAGATTAAAAAAAGTTTAATGAACACTTTATCTGCGGGGATCTTAATAAGCGATTTGACAAAAATGACTCTGGCATGATTATCCTCTCATGATTCGCAATACTGACCATTATATCATTACTCGAACCAAGGTCTAAAATAGATATGTTTGAAGTTACAGGGCTCTAAAAACCAATTAACGAGTTTGCTTCATACGCAGATAGAAGTCCTAAAGCAATCAATCCATAACATAACTAATATACACTCCAGTGATGATTCTAGTGAAGACGATGATCAGGAATGTAACAGAAGAATGAGAAAAATTTGCAAAACAAGAATTAACTTCGAAATAAGTGACAGTTTTGAAGTGAGTGCTTTTTTCTGTCACGACGTCAAGTCCGATATGTGTTGCAGCACGCTGAAGTTATTTTAGAAAGAAAGAATGCTAGATACAAGGCCCCAACAGCAGACAGCAAATGGAGGCCAGTAGCACGGAATGGCAAAAACGCCTGGTATTTCATGGTACTGTCAAGTATATCAAAAATTACCTCATCTATTTTGTCATATTTTTTATCTCCCCCGCTCTCCCTACCAGTTTTGTTGCATTATGTCTCTTTGCCTATAATTGAGTAGAATGCGTATTTTGCAGATGTTTAATTAGATTTCATGTTGTACAGTGGTGAGTAATAAATTTTAATTATTATTAATTGTCAAAGATTTATACCTGACTTGTATTTTACTAAAAATAACGTGATTGATCTCTCAAATTTGAATAACGCGAATAACTTTAAACTCTTATAAGTTTAATTTACTTTCTACACTTTTTGGTGAAAGAAATATTTAGTTTCTGGAATTTAAACAAACGTTTTGACTTATGTTGATAGTGACGACTAAAATTTTATGCTTCGGACTGTGGCTAAACATTTATTAACTAATAAAAATTGCTCCTCTGTAAAGTCTATTAAAGTTATTAATGAACGCGATTTCTAAACTTCAAATAAAAAGTCTCTAGTAAATTTCTTACCCGCCGAAGCTAACCCCAAAGATTTTGCTTTGTTTAAAACTGCAGCCCATCCCTTTTCTTTTTCACTTTGACTCAGTTTATTACCAGAAAAGATTCCGAATAAAATCGTCTTGTCATCTTTAATGACATCCCACACGGTAAGTTTCTTGCTTATTGCTTCCTGATTGTTTGTCGTTTTTTGATAGACGTAGGGTTGCCATCTCTAAAATTTAAAAACCAGGAGAAAGCTACTTAAAACCTGGATAAAAATTGTCAGTTTTTGGGTTTGGATCCTTACGAAAATCGCGGACCAGTTATCAAAATTCGTCCGGACAATTCCTGACTATCGTAAAACCAGAACATGTTAAGGGGAAATCCAGACGTATGGCAACCCTACAGACATCATATTCGAATATTGTTAAAATCAACTTTATGATACAAGGTTCAGATTAGATATTTGAGCTTTTAGTGACGTTGGAAACATCTTCTTCCAGTAATACTTTACTTTCCTTTCAGATGAAAGGTACTTATATCAATCTGACAACAGAATGTTATAACGTGTATTTAAAATTTTGATTATTACATGACACACGCCCGGTCTCTGAAACGGTACATAACTTTATGTAGAGATAAACTTAAGATAAGCTCACCATAACTTCTAAAAGCCATTTCTCAAAACTTTATCCGTGGATGAAGCGTATACGTAGCATCGTAAATAGTTTATACTTTTAAGTAAAGTTATCTGTCAACAAAAATGTATGCTTACATATAGCTAATTATCGTTTCAGAAACCGTGCACTAATGTGTAATATTTAGGAATTAAGTTTATGTTATTGATTGTTGGGAATACAGAACAAGAAATGATGTGTTTTTTTTATCAGAAACTGTCGAAAACTAGGAACAATCGATGTTATCTGAGTTTAATTTTGCTTCTCTTTCACCTAAAGCAGTAAAATAAAATTGGTTTTGATTGTGCTACGTGATTAATTGTTTTCTAAAACACGAAATATGAATGCCGTCACGTTATTTACCTACTATGGTAAACATGGCGCGTCAATTTATTTCGGAGGCATTCATAATCACGTGAAATTTACTTTATTGGTGATTTTTCAACAGTGAAATTCACGTGAAGACGCTAGATTTGTCTGGAATCATTTCGAATTACCGAGTGTAACTTTATTGATCTTTAGCATAAGGCGTTTTAACTAGGGACCCTAGTGAAAGAGTTTTAATCAAAACCGGTTCGTTCAGTTTAGCGAACTCAATTTATGCCACTTTTTTCTTAATCGCGAACCTTCACGCTTGCGTCTTATAAAAAAATTACGAAATTATTTAATTATTTCTTGATTTACGAAACTGAAATGCCCGCCGATGTAAAAACTGCCCACAAAGAGGGTTCCGGAAACATTCTTCTCTAATTACTAAAGGCGCATAGTCGGCGACGCGGTAATTCTTTTTTTACAAATAATTCATACCGAATATATTCCACAAAATAAGATTATGCTAATGATTTTGCAACTAAAAATATGAGTGGCTAAATTAATTATTTATAGGAAGATCTAACAAGCCGAGCTAGCTGCAAGAACAGTTTTTGAATAATTTGTTTCTTGTGACCACCTAAATAAAGGTAATGATGATGAATTGCTTATCAAATTTAAGCGACTTTTATAATTAATTAAAAGTTTTACTACTGGATAACTACTACTCAGATATTCAGTAACTTAAATTTGGAACCTGAAATGAAAGATTTGCACTTTCAGTTACAATTCAATCAACATGTTACACGTTAAGATTCAGGATTCAGGAAAGAATACATGCAAGACATATACATTCCTTGTATGTTTCAAATAATTGTACTACGTTAATCAGCACTATTATTAATTTTGTATTTGAACTTGATTAAGGCACGGTTTCTGAAACGGTAAATAACTTTATGTAAAGATAAATTTTTATTGACAAATAACTTTATGAAAAGTATAAACTGTTTACCTTGGTTCATTCACGGTTAAAGTTTAGAGAAACGGTTTTTAGAAGTTATGATGAGTTTATCTTGAGTTTATCTCTACATAAAATTATGTATCGTTTCAGAAACCCAGCATTAATGATGTATTTCCGAGACATAAATATTCGCATAGTGTTGATTAACGTAGTGCAATTATTTAAAACAGACAAATTCCGTATATGACATGCATGTACATTTTCCCGAATTAAACTGTACATGAATTTGCCACGCACACCCTAAATGATATGAAATAGTTTTTCTGTAAATCTTATGTACCTACACTCTGCCGAAAACTCAGAAATGATTTTGTTAAACTATGTGAAAAATGGTCACTTAAAAAATGTGTTATCTGATAATATTTTAGCGGTAATTTTTTGACTTTGTAACATTTGCTAGTTTAGGAAATTGTAAAAAGAAAATTGTATAATAAAATATCACTCTAGCATTTTCTGTAAGTAACAAAAATTATTTTTGTCTTTGTATTTACGAGTATATAAAGAGTGATGACTTCCAAGTTGGACTACAATGATTTTACGAAGAAGATTGGTTTAAACAAATGGTAAGAGGAATAGCTGAATAATATTAGCTGAATTTCAAATGAAACAATAAAGTGCTTAATACCTCCGTAAAGATTTACATTCTTAATGATATCACAGCGAAAATTATGTGCAAGCAATAATTAATTGTTTGTTGCTTCTCTTGAAAAAATGTATTATAAATCTCCGATTGATACGCGCACATTTATAGTGTTTGCTGTAACACAATCCCCACTACATTTTGCTTACTACTCACGTTAAGAATGTTTTCTCTTTT
This sequence comes from Prosopocoilus inquinatus, assembly GCA_036172665.1. NCBI lineage: Eukaryota > Metazoa > Arthropoda > Insecta > Coleoptera > Lucanidae > Prosopocoilus > Prosopocoilus inquinatus. The sequence goes on along the minus strand of CM069876.1, from coordinate 25,001,270 downwards.
AACATATTACCGACTCGCAGGTTCTCTGTTGCTCTTCAGGAAACCATCACGGGCTAGCTTGACAACCATCAAACTGTATATTGCTTGGGAAGACTATTATGGGCCAGCTTGACAATCATCAAACTGTATATTGCTTGAATAATGTAGGTCATAAATAACATAAACAAAAGTATACTTCTGTGGTTACAATTATTATGAAAACTATTCATTCATTACAGTGATGCTATTTCGTTATACTTTTTTTTTAATTTCGGAAAAGTATTTGGAAATTTTCAATTGTCTTGCTGTTCATTCCTCCTTTTACTTAAGTAATTTTATTCTTTTATAGGGTTAATCGCATTTTTTATATGAACTAAAATATAATGAATACAGAGTAACAAGCTTTAAAATTATTAGCAATAAAAGCAACATTACGTAATATTCCATGACAATTTCATGTAGTTCATATTTCCTGGGATATTCAGTATATGCATTTCTTAAATATTTTTGCTTGGTTTGACCTCACCGATTATCTGACAGGGCAACAAATTTAATATATATATAAATTTACTAAAAAGTATCAAAGTATCAAATAAAGCAATAAACATTGACTGTGATAGTCTGTATCTTTCTCTCATTTTGTACCAAAATTAATACTCCTTTCAAATTTAACACCGTGTCATATGGGTGTAAGTACTGATCATGTATTATTGCGTAAAATTAGCGGCACTATAATATACAGGTGTTCACTAAGTGCCACGGTCTTCTCTACCGTCTGAAACCGTATATAAATGTATAAGTTCTGAATTGATAGTTATGTTACTTTTACGACTTTGTAATTTTTTATGTTAACAAAATGCATTTGCGTAATGAAAAGTTTCGTGGCATGACATACCTGTCATGCCACGAAACTTTTCATTACGCAAATGCATTTTGTTAACATAAAAAATTACAACGTCGTAAAAGTAGTGTGACACTAATCTGAATAATTGTTTTGTCAACTTAAAACTGTTGTCCTTTTTTCTAATAAACAAACTAAAGAAAACTAAGGATGAACGTTTACCCAAACGTTGGACCGAACGTTTGAGTCAAATGAGTTCGATAGTTGATGTCACTAATGTCTCTGCTACACGGTGCGTCGAACGTTTGAGCAAATGCTTCGTGATTTCAAATGGAAGCAACTAACGTTTTTGTTCGAACATTGGAGGAAATCCTTTGCCTCAGGTCAAAAATACCGATAATGGTCTGAACGTATTTAAACGCGAACGTTGGAGGCTTGCATTTGAATTTCGTAGGTTCGAATGTCGACCACACGATGCGGCAAACTCTCAATCATCTGACGTTGGAACCTGTTCGACGCACCGTGTAATAGCGGCTTAACCAGTAGCAGCTCGTCGAAATGGGCATTGTCCACTCTGTTCTTTGGAGTTGCACGTTCCGGTTCCTCGTTGGGAGAGTCCCGAAGAAGAAATTTATTTGGACAACGCACTCACTTTCCCTTTTGCAGATGTCGATTGGTCGATTATTTTTTTTGGCAAAAGGCATTGGAAAACTAAGAAAAAATTCCCAGATTTAATGCAAAAATTACATGCGCGATCGCGAGGGGAGGGAGAGACGTTCAGTTAATTGATAATTGAGCAAATAAAAAACGCGTTGTTTTTGAATTTTGATTGCAACTCGAGAAGGCGTTCGTCGATGTTTTTTTTTTGGTAAACGGCTTTGGAAACCTGAGCAAAAACTCGGTAGGTTCCACGCTTAAATTGAATTCAAAAATTACAAGCGCGATCGCGAAGGGAAGAGAGATTTTCATTTAATTCAGCAAATAAAAAACGCGGCGCTTATGAATTTTGATGGTAACTCAAGTACGCGTTCGTCGATTGCTTTTTGGTAAAGGGCGTTGGAAAAAGATGAAAATTTAGGCTTAAATTTAGTTCAAAATGTATAAGCCCCGAAAAACAAATTTATTCGAAAAAGGCACCCACATTCCCTTTTGTAGTTGTTGCCTAATTGAAAGAAAAATAATTAATTATTTTTTAGACAAATACATTTGACGTTTTATGAAAACTTATTAAAACAGTGTTTCACGAGAATTCAGATACACTGGTACTGATGTGTCCCGAGAAAAGATATTGTTTTAAATATCTACCAAAATTTAGAACGAAATGTGAATAAATAATCAGGCTGTAAGCGCTTATAATGTAGCAAATTTTAACAGTCAAACATCAATATTTTACAAACTCTTAAGTATAACTTCTGAAAATTTGGGTACGTATTCGTTATATATATTTTCGAAGTAAGTAAAAATGCGCTGGGTATTCCATTAAAAAAAAATAACATTGGTATGGCTTACGGAACACTTTATATAGCCAAAAATAATTTGATAATAGAGCTGGTTAGCTTACATTCTAGCTCGTTTGAATTCTTATGTACTAGAAAACGGTAGAGAAGATCGCGGTACTTGGTGTGGACATCCTGTATAAATCGGCAAAACTAACCTCTAAAATTATTGAACAACTATTTTAAATAAACGATTGCGTTTCAGTTTTTAATAGTTAGCGTATCTGTCTTGATCTAGAAGTGAGTTTAAGCAGTCGGCTCATGGTCAACTCAGTCGATCGAAAAAATAAGCGCCAAATTTGCTTGAGAAATAAATAAAATGGAACTCTATTGTCAGCCAGCTACTTTATCTATATAATCTGGGCTCGCAGGCGAGAAAACATTCCCCCATTAAACACAGTAATAGAGGGGAAATGCTTACAACATTTGTGTTAAAGCGAATAGATTCGAAAGATAATTTAAAATTACAGTGATCTTGTCTTAGTATAAGGAAACCTATATTTTTATTGTAATTGCAAGGGGGGATAACACAAAATGCAAAGTGATTTTCAATTTCTACAAATAATTTTCATATTCATTTTTTTCTAACTGCAATAAATTAAAATGAGGTTATAATCAATGCCTGATCTTAAATGTCACTCACACCTATGAAACCGACCCTGACCATTAATTTTACCTGCAAAATTTAATTTAACTTCCATGTTTTTGTTTGAAACACTGAGCTTACGTTTTGGTAGAAAGTGATTTTGATTTAAATGGGCGTAAATGACTATTCGTGTCAAAACAATTGTTTAAAAATATTTTACAACATGAAGAGTGCAAGAAGACGAAATGTAAAAGGGAAAATTTAAATTTAGAGTAAGCCATGTAATAACATTCTGAACATGGCATGCAACTTCCTCTGTAATAAACTCCGGCGGCAAGTGAAGAATGCCAAATATCCCTGGAATCACCATCCCGCATAGCTAAACAGAGTTATGAGTTGTTATACGACCATTCGATCATACCAGGGCCGTTATCGCGTGTCTAACGATATCATTTAGTGATTTTCGCACTTTATGAGCTACTCTCAGATATTCCTACTCACATTCGAACATTTAAATAGGTGTCTGTTGTTTTGTGTCGCGCACGTCTCCATTGTTTGAGCGAATAAAATTAGCGCATTCATACGGATGACGTCAATGAATGTGTTAAATACGTAATAAGCAAAGGCGCGAGATATCTTTCACCGCCTTCGGACAGGGTTGGCGAATATCGCGCATGTCTTAGCCGACACCGCCCCCAATGTACACCTAAAACCTCCACCAATTAGCCAGCGGCACAGAGACAAGCCAAGTGATAGAGATATCAAGCATTTTCCGTTTCACAGGCTTCTATTTTCCTGTTTTCCGACTGAAACTTAACGCGGCGCAAGCAAAAATAACAAATGAAGTAATTACTTTCTGCCATGAGAAAAATCCCTTTCCAAGCAATATGCGGTATTAAAAATATATAGAAGTCCAACATAAAATTATTCGAAGCTTTCATTACGAAAAATAAACATGTATTTCATCATTACACACATGTGCAACAACTACCGACGGCGACGGTCCATGAGTATGTATTAATTAGAAATTCGCAGAAGAGTTAATAGCTGAGATTGCCATAAATTTATGAGTAATAGTACGTAAGTATAAGCACAGACTTGAGTGAAACGTTGGAACATCTTCCATTTCAATCCATCATTTCAAATATGACACCCATTCGTGTCTCCTTTATTACACCAACTCACCAACTAAAGCTATGGTGAGGATTTCTACAGTAGATTTTAGCAATGATTTTGAACTTTCCTTAGAGCAGGATTTCTTTTACAAGATACATGTCTAATTTTCAGTGAAAGAAGTCTTAATTGATTTTACACTTGCGAAAGCGAATTTTGTAAGGGCGACAAATCAATTCGGCCAGTGTAATGAAGATATACTGGGTGTCTCAAAACGTAAGCAGTTTTCTAAAGGCGAGAATTCAATTACAACAGAGTAATGAATGTATACTGAGCGTCTCAAACCTGCGGAGGAGATTGAAAAGGCAGCCATAGGAGATCAAAATAAAGCTCTTTTTTTCTTTATTATTAAAGTAAAAAGTAAATGTCCGATGAAAATTGTAAGTAAAAAAATTTTAATCTTTAACCGGACAGAATTATAATTAAAAAACCATTCAACGTTTGAATTGACGTTAACGTTTGATTGAAGCTATCAATCGATAGTGAAACGTTTAGTGCTTTTCCAATTATAATTCTGTCCGGTTAAAGTTTAAAATTTTTTACTTACAATTTTCATCGGACAATTATTATTAAATAAACTGAATTTATTTAAACCACCATTCACAAAATGTCTACGTCGACCTGTTTTCGAGTTTTGTTTCGGGTATTAAAAGAAAAAATTAAATAGTCGTAACTTTTATATGACTATTTTTTTGTAAATAGTTATTTGATATAAAACACTGTTCAATTTATTCTTAAATTCCCCAAGTTTTGCTTGTTAATTAATTTCACTGTACACTCTTGTCACTTTTTAGTTTCCGATTTTCGTACGTTTCGAAACCCCCAGTATTAAGATTTTCTTTTGCTTTTATACCCAAACTTTACTAGTAAAAACTTACTTGGCATTTTAATAATATGCATTATTAAACTGGTCTCAGTGCTGCCAAATGGGAGAGATAATCCCTCTTTGGTGGGATATTTGGCGTGATAAAAAGATTTACAATAAGTGGAGGTATCAACTTTTATTACAAAATTTAACTGATATTAAAAATTTAGGCCCTTTTATAAAGAGATATATCGTGTAAATATTTTTCTTCTTTCTAATGCATAACATTTGAGTTTTATTTTAGTGGATTTTCAATATTTATTAAGAAATTTGACTGATATTAAAAATTTAGATCTTCTTATAAAGAGAAATATAGTGTAATTTTTTTTTTCATTCTAACGCATAAAATTTGAGTTGTTTTTAGTGGTCATACGTGGTGGAGGGAATTTTAAAGATTTGAAGAGCGAGAAACGCATCTGGGAGCAAGCAACGTTTCTCGCTTTGAAATCAAGAAATATAATGTAATATTTTGTTAATAAACGTTTAAAAGTCGATAAAAGAATACTTATTATCCGGTTAAGTTTTAGATGGTATAAAGTTGGAAGTATAAAAAAAATGTCGGATTTTTAAGTTCAGTTTTGTCAAATTTAAAAATGTAAGAAAATTACAATATTAGATAGAGCAAAGAGCACAAGGTGAACAAAAAAAAACTTTTCCTATTCAAATTTCACAATCCACCATAACCTATCCATAAATACCGAACTAGAAGTTTTCAAACTAATGCTTAACAATTTATTATGAATTAGAAACATCATTTCTTCTTAATTTAATCTTGTCAAAAATCTCTTGTTTAATGACTCTAGAAAATTCAGGAGTAACAGAAAAATATATTGTAAATGTGTTAAATCAGGAAGATCAAACTTTTTCCGTGAGGATTCCGATGGTAAATATTTGACATTTTGCGACCAAGAAAGCGCAGTGCCGCTGGGGCTTATTTTTTCCACACAAAAGTAAAAATAACAATAATCACTAAGAGATTATTATATGCTTGTCCAACATTTTTTTAAGATTATAGATTGAATTAATGTTTTTTTATTGAATATGAATCAAACTTGTTTTAGATTTATGTGAATATGTAAATAATATTTTAAATAATAAAACAAACAAATGTAGAGAATCATTTTTATACTGTTCGTCATTTATTATTTTTGACAGAGTTGTCGAAAATTGTATACCACATTTCTTCAAATAAGTTTTTTGATTCCATAAGGAACGTTACTTTTTTAGGTCAAGAAGCGACTGTAGAATGTTCGCTGTTTAAGCTATTGATTGTTATTTTTAATTTATGTTTTATGTGATTACGTAAATAATCTTTTAAATAATAATATAAACAGATGTACACAAGGGCAACACTAAATCACTTTAATACTGTGTGTCATATATTATTTTTGACAGAGTTGTCGAAAATTGTGTACTACATTTCTTCAGAATACTGTTTCCATAACGAACGTTATTTTTTGCTTAGTCCGGTATTTTAAAAATAACATTACTTGTACTTTCAAGACTTACTAGAATGAAGGGACTTTGTAATCAGATGTCATATAAAAAAGCAACGTGTGAAGAATAAAGTCGATAAAATAGAATCTGAGACGACAAATACATATTTGTTTTTCAAAAGAATAACGTACCAATACAATGTACCAATACAAGACAAGCAATGGCTTTTAAGGGCCACACTGTGCAAGTTCATAGTAAACCATATTTGGCAAATTCTGGCAAAGAAAACTTAGGACCGCACCCAATTTGCTGAAGGTTGAAAGTCCAAATACAAAAAAGTATTTTATGAAGAGCAGGAGAAGTTACGAATAATTATTTGAATAAATTTTGCGATAAAACTCATTAACAAACCTGATAAAAAATTATATGATTTAAAGGAGACTCCAAAATTAAAGTCACATTCTAATCAATAAATAAATACGTTTTTATATTTGTTTTGACATCTGACAGCGACAAATTTAAAGCCTCCTTTGGTTCGATTATGAAACCAGCCAGCCAGTTTACGTAATAGTTTGTATGTAGGGATGTTAAAATATTTAAATGAATCGATTCTATCGAATCCGTTCCACTGGAATGTGTGCAATCGATTCAGTTGGAGTTCATTCAAAAGAAGAATCCATTAATCTTTTACAGTACATCAGAACAGTATTTATTACTTCTAATTCGTTTTAATTTTTTTTAACGGTTATATGCAAATTAGACATTAATGTTACCTACGAAATTTTCATATCAAAATGTGGACAAGAAAGAAAGTTAGCAGGTTTCTGATTAAATTAGTGAATTCTATTTGATCAATTCTTTCTACGTATCTTTTGCAAAGAATCGATTATATTACAAATCGAATCGATTCTCATATCTCGAATAATTGCAAAAGCTGATTCCATAGTTTGAAATTCTTCGATATTTCTTTAAAGTAGTCTGAGTAGTCATCCTTCTGAATTGACAGATGAATCGATTTACACCAAACTGGATCGATTTGATACTTGCAACGTAATGAGTGTCTAAATAAAATAAAAAACTCGTCAAGCAGGCTGTGTAAAGATCAACAAATACGTCTAACTACCATATGGCAATTCTTTAAATATATTATTTCTGTGACAAACTAAATGTAAACTGTAAAATAGGTTCTCAAAAGTTAATATGTTCTCATTTATAAAAAAATAATTAAGAAAAAAGTAACGAAAAATGATTATTCAATAACAAATTTTGACGTTACATTTGACAGCTTCCCCGTTGAACTTAGAAACTACATGCATGCAGCGAACAAATTCTCGACCACAACTTACTTGATCATATTTTTATTTAGACACTCGTTATCACTTACAGAGGATCGTTTCAATTATGAATCCTATCGATTTTCAATATGCCTCATTGTAAGGGTAATGTGTATAAGATAACTCATCAAGGGAAGCAAATAATCAACAATTCACTTTTAGAGGAAAATTTGTCCCTTTACGTTTGTGGCGCCAAAAATTGGTTGGATGTTGGTAGCGTTCTGCTTCGATACATGAATCGATTCGATTCTTTTGATGAAACATTTATTGAGCTCTAAATCGAATCGGTTCTGAACTTCCCTGACCTACATGAGACAGTTGTTGCTTACGGCAAGCAAATAATCAAAATAGCACGAAACGATACTTTAATGTGAATCGATTCAATTCATTCGGTGAGGGATGAATTGAACTCAAATCGTATCAATTCTGAACATCCCTGATTAGTAACGTAAAATTGCAAAAAACAATACTTTATAGAGAATTCTATTGCGCCGTTAAAAAATTGGCTATATATATTGGAAGAGTTCGCGATCGATAGGTGAATCGATTCGATTCTTTTGGGAAAGGATCGATTCAACAATCAATTAAATCGATTCTGAATATCCGTAATTGTAAGTGTGATCTGTATAAGGCAACTGCTTATGTGACGAGTAATATTATTTGTTGTGTTTTACTGCAAGATTTATTTGCTGCAGAAATTAGTACTAGCCTTCATATAATTATTCTCACTACACTATAAGTATCTCACTCTGACCGGGTGTACTTAATTCCTTCAACATCTGATAGTCTGGTAGCGTACAGCACGTCGGAGTAAATGATATGAATTGTTAATATTGAAACAGTTTCGGCTGTGCAATCGCAGATCGGCGGACAAAGTTCTTACGCTCCAGGGAAAACGTGCCAACTAGATATTACGGGATAGATGCGATTCTCGTTTCACGATCGCTGCCCAGAATTATTTAATGTATAGAGAGGCATTTACATAGATTTATATAAGTATTTCCGCGATTAAATTGGTATTAAGAAAAGCGATGCGTAAAATCGCAAAATGCTGTGGAATTTGTATTGTGGTTCGCAATGTGAGAACAGTGAATATTCAGCCTTCCAGCTCATTGTTCAATGCTAATAAAATTTTCAAATAGACGGTTGAAAATAACTTGAGATTACGACAGTAAATTTTTGCAGGTTATGTAACAGCGTTTGACGAAGGTGTTCGAGTCGAGGAAATTCGTGTGCACCTTGCCTGTAATTTCTATCCAGTTAATTAGGGCGCTCGGTCTTAAAACTAACAGCTCTAAGTTTCTTTCCCCATGAAAATTAGGACCATTACGTAAAAAGAGTTTAATTTCGTTGCTGAAGAGGACTTTTCATATGGACGCCGCGCCGTCACTCTGGCGTCCATATGTACGGTGCCCTTTAATTTAACTACTGAAGTAGAATTTCCTTTTACAAGTACTAGATCACCTTCTGATTTCATTTTTAAATTTACATTAATTTAAATATTGTTTTTTTTTTGCTTTCAAAAGTATTTAGTTCAAAGAAGCCGATATCATGGATGATTAAGAAGTAAAGTGGCAATTAAGACGAAATGAATAAGTAATTATAATTTATTTCAGTACAAAGAATTTTTTATAAGTTTCCAAATCAGTCATACAAGACTGAGAAGGTAAGGTGTTATTAATCCTTTCGATCTTACCTACTTGATTACTTACAACCAAAAAATTATTGTTCTTTTTTAGATAATTCACCACACTATACTCTCGTGGAAAAAGTTAATAATAAGTTATTCATAAGTAATATTGACATCTTAATTGCAACTTCACGTCTTAATTATGTACTATCTCAGCTCCTTGGAGTTAAATGCTTTTAAAACATACTAAAAAATTAATTGTTTAAGTGTAATGGGGATAGTAATCCCTTAACTGGAAATAATACAGTTTTGTCGATCCTTGCTTCTTTAAAATAAGTATACATTTTTTCATGTGAAGTACCTATTACTAAATTTTTAATTTGAAACTGCTTTTAGAAATATTCCTAACATTACGATTAATAGAAAAAAATTTTGTGCAAATCGTTCTTGATTGCAGTGAAAACCTCGAGCAGCCTCTGGACAGCTGTTTCAGCCCTGCTTGGGGCTTCTTCAGCAGAGACGTAGCTCGACATTCCCACTGCAGACCAAAAACGACTTGCCAAATTTATTCGCAATTGCGATGTAAGAATGATGAACAGATAAAATAGCGACATCTTACTATCGCTTTTTGACCTGACATTGCAGTAGGATAAACGATTGAAGCGGGATTTGCTCCTAATAAGTCCCCCATGCAAGGCGGCCATGCTTGCTGTCAAAGCATAATGAAAGTTTTAGAAAAAATTTTGTGCAAATCGTTCTTGATTGCAGTGAAAACCTCGAGCAGCCTCTGGACAGCTGTTTCAGCCCTGCTTGGGGCTTCTTCAGCAGAGACGTAGCTCGACATTCCCACTGCAGACCAAAAACGACTTGCCCAATTTATTCGCAATTGCGATGTAAGAATGATGAACAGATAAAATGTCCAGAGGCTGCTCGAGGTTTTCACTGCAATCAAGAACGATTTGCACAAATTTTTTTCTAAAACTTTCATTATGCTTTGACAGCAAGCATGGCCGCCTTGCATGGGGGACTTATTAGGAGCAAATCTCGCTTCAATTGTCTATCCTACTGCAATGTCAGGTCAAAAAGCGATAGTAAGATGTCGCTATTTTATCTGTTCATCATTCTTACATCGCAATTGCGAATAAATTGGGCAAGTCGTTTTTGGTCTACAGTGGGAATGTCGAGCTACGTCTCTGCTGAAGAAGCCCCAAGCAGAGCTGAAACAGCTGTCCAGAGGCTGCTCGAGGTTTTCACTGCAATCAAGAACGATTTGCACAAATTTTTTTCTAAAACTTTCATTATGCTTTGACAGCAAGCATGGCCGCCTTGCATGGGGGACTTATTAGGAGCAAATCCCGCTTCAATTGTCTATCCTACTGCAATGTCAGGTCAAAAAGCGATAGTAAGATGTCGCTATTTTATCTGTTCATTACGATTAATGTCGATTGAAAATTTAGAATTACTTTATAAAATTAACTAACTTTTAATACCTCTTGGACTGAGTTGCTCACTGTCCGATTAAACCAGCAATTTATTAATTGTTCGTTATTCATCAAACCACTGTTTCCTTTCATAGTTAAACTACGTTTTATATCTTAATTCATAGTTAAACTACGTTTCATTGCCTGAACAAACAAAAAAAGAATAAAACTCTAGTTAACATTAAACGTCCTTTAAACCTTCGGTGAGCAACTCAGCCTTGAAGTTTCAATTTAAGAATGTTACACACTTTATATTAAATATCTGAAGACCTATTGCAACGTTGAAGTTGACTTTTCAGATACTTTGTAATAAGTATTTTGGATACTGTGAGTAATGTGGCTTAACTTTCCTTTTTGATACGGGCCTGTCGCGTTTCCGTTCGAATTTCATTGGTCAAAAAATACACAAATAGTTGTGAACAATTCTATATCATTGAAAATTAAGGCTTGCCATTCATTGAATGTACTTCACCTGAATTAAGTCGTCAGAAATCACATAAGTAATGAAGAAATTGTATCAGGTTCTGGTCGGTCACGATGTATCATTTTTGTGGTGCATCCTTACCTCAGTGTGCTAACAATAATCGTGGAAGCAAATTGTAAGGATCATGTAACGAAATGGTCCATATTATGTTGTTGAAAAATACCACAATAGAAATGGAATTGTAAATCGTTGTTCACTTAAAGACGGACGAATAATTTCGTGTACGTCGTTCAATAGTTTTTATGCACACAAAATCGCTCGCAGCTATCCATACATTTGTAATTCGGATACAAATGAATCCAGTGCCTCTATTCGAAAAACACTGTTTAATACAATTATGCAATTAATGTCTTCCCAACTTATAGATACATTTTATGACGACTATTACATCATCATTCGGCACAAAAGCTTTTACGAACATAATATATTCTGAAGATTCGACATTGGTGTCTTTACCATGATTCACCCAAAAACTCTTTCTTGTCATAGAAAAAGTCTACTACGCAAACTACTGCTCTCAAAATTCTTTTTGAAATTGTTGTTTTTAAAATCAGGATCATAAAGACGGTAATTTCCTGCAGTCTCTTTCTTCGTAAAACATTTCCTTTGTTTGTAATTGTCTAGGGATGAGTTCTTATGAAATTACTGAGAAAATGGAAATAAACTGTATAAATAAGATACAAGATTTCCTAGGTTTTCTATAAATACGGATGTACTCCTTGAAAACTGTATTCTTTAGCTTAACATAAGGGACATATAAACATGTTACAAATTTTGCTTAAATTAAATGCTGCCTTTTTCTATTCACGAATAGAGACATTCAGCATCTTTTAGGGTTTGGATTCGAAGAAATTTAGAATTAGTTTGCACCTTCCACTATTCTTAGAGGATTGGAAAAGTATTCGTTTAATTTTGCAAAGTTAAAAGCTATTCTAAAAACAATAACTCTTGCCCGAGTAGTCATTTCTAGATTTTGTTCAGAAGATGATTGTAGAAAATCATATATGGTATTGGCCAGTTGGCGTTTAAACATGGACGCTTCTTCGACTTTTATCGGAAGCGTTCGTGCCCAGCGGGCAACCCGCACGGCATACTCTGTCAATCTCCAACACACGTCGGCAAGACTAATCAGTTTCTTCTTTATTTTTATAGTGCGTTTCTTGTCGCATGCATTAATCAGTTAAACATTTGCCAATTCTGTATAACCTTTACAATGGAAGTATGAACTCCAAATTAACAAACAACGCAGATGTTAAATGACCAATTTCAAGATCTTTCAACTCGAAATGTGAAGAATAAATCCACATTATTTCAATGGTCAAAAGACCACCAAGGATACTGGAATTTCTTAAGGAAAGTTAAATTGGTTACTAGATATACTTTTGACATTCTTTTTGCTGGTAGCTTCTGAAGTTTAAAAGGTCATATGCTATTTACTATTTATACCAAAAAAAGATAAATGATTCCATTGAAGTTTCCCATAAATACGTACTACAGCCAAAGTTTCGGTTTCGGCCAAAAAAGAGACCTTCGGTTATAACCGAACTTTCAATTGTGCAACCGAAGATTCGGCTCTCTTTTTTGGCCGAAACCGAAACTTTGGTTGTACTACGTATTTATGGGCAAAACCGACCGAAATCGAAGCCGAATGATCGGTCGGAAATGTACGTGTATAAGAAATAGTGGTCTCCAAATACAAACTAAGAGATACTTATTTTAAACATATTCCTTGATGCAATAGTTTATGGATTAATATAGTCCAGTAATTTTGAAGTTTTTGGCATATAATGAAAAAAATATAATCTTTGCTACGCTTTGTCGGAGATATTATATCACCAATTCCATGATGATATCCAAATTGGAATTATGAATCCACATTATTTCTTTATTCTTAAGTAAGATTAAATTGGTTCTAGAAATATTTTTGATGCGGAGGCCCATTTTGTTGATACTCTGTAAAACTCTAAATAATACCTTACCATTTTCTACTTATCTTACGATTGGTTATTATATTTTCCTCCTTTAGAGTTTATGCCATAAATATTGTCTTGTCTAGTCGTAAAGATTAACATTAGCATGTTGATAAGGATAAGTCAACATACATACACCAAAACTACACCAACTTTTAAGCATTTATTGGGACACAGCACAACTTGCTTTTGATTTACGCAAATAGGTATATGCAAGTCCGAAATCTTCTTAAAGTAAAAGCGGTAATTTGGTAATCATAACAGTAGGCTACTATTTGATTAGAGGTAACAGGATAAGTTAAGATTTATAAAAATCTGTTATGTGCATTGATTTAATAAGGAATAATTTTAGCAGGTATCTGAAAATAAGTTGAAATGTCTATTGTTTTGTTGTTCCGAACCACTGTGCGTCGTGGAAGCAAAAACCTCATTTTAAAATGCGGCTTGTGCGAGGCCAATATCAAAATACGAGTTTAGTCCGTGACGAAACAAAAACGTATTCTGCCAAAGACAAAGATTTAAAGTCGTCAACAATAGACGTCTATCTTGATGCAAACTGTCAACCATCAATAACGTCTGGAAGAAAGTATTGAATAGAATGAAAAAAATCCGGTCGCGCGAAACGCCTCGCACTGCCGATATCTACTAAAAATTCAGCGAAATTAACGAGTTTCTGTATACATTCTGAATTTCAAGTAGCTGCTTCGCATTTGAATTTTGCGCCGGGATAAATGAAAAATAGATTAGGCAGAGGATACTCGGCCATTTTGAATTTAATAATTATCGAATCCCAGCGTCATTGTTTATTTAATTCCACGCAAAACATCTGGAATAAACCAATCGAAAAGATCCATTCTGGGATATACATACATACTTATTTCTCTTGGTGCAATTAATACTAACCCTTTTTAAAGTTTAAAACGATTAAAAGCACGACAAGTTAACAGAATTAATGTTGCTACAAGAAACTTTTAGAACGCAATTATAAATGCAAAAGCTATTAATCATTCTTCACAGTTATTTTTGAATTGCATAGTTTTTGCACTTCAGTACAATGAACTGCAAGATTAATTGATACAACCACACATAAAATATAATAGTTTGCTAGTGATACTGGTCTAATGTGAGGTTAAAATATAAATACAACACACTTTTTGTTACTGTTTTGAAGGCCCTATTTTCGAACAACCTTCATATATTTTAATCTTGTCATCTTTATGTAGGGCCTTACCATCCTTGGTATGATGTCTCTGGGTTTACATGAAAACAATCAGTTCCAATCTGACTTATCTGAATTACTCTTCCAAGAAGATCAACTGGACCTAGACTTTTGTTTTCGATTTCACTAGTATTAATAATTTTTTCCATATTTTGTTTCAGGGCAGGGTCTCTATTGTTTGAATACCACTGCTTGCTAACATCTTACTACCGTGCAGTCTTCCTTAATCACAAATTAAGAGTAAGAGTAAGGATGAGATTCTAAATATGTACGGTTAATCTGGATATAATTTTTTTCATTCCCATCAACGGACGGAGGAATCAAAGTATTTAAACTCGGTAGTTACGTGTTTTGTATGTGAAAAAGTTATACAAAATGTTCCAGATTGATAAAATAACACAATTTAAAAATCACTTGTATCTTTTTCGAATTATTTCTTGGAACCGTTTTTTAGAACAAACTTATTTGCTTGTTCCAACAAATAATAACATAGGTATTAATAATTAGGACGATTATGAAAATATTTAAGTGATTTAAGCTGAGAAACTTCGAATTTAGATGAATATACATACAATTACCCCTGTTCATCAGCATTCGTGGGATATACACATGTCGAGTGGAACGCACGTTGTAGAAATCGATAAAAAACAATGGGGCCGTATATTCCTAGCACCTCGTACATCGTTCATCATATAACAAATAGTTTTACTTTTCCAAAAGAAATATCGACTCTCATACTTTCCGATGATTAGTACAGAATCTTCCTCTAAGTTCTGATAAAATATGCGCCTTGTAGACCGGATTAAAACCAAATCAGAAATTTCTGGAACGTTGCTCAAAATAAGGTGGTATAGACCGTAATTCTGTTTCAATTTAAAATGAGAGTTCGATTTGCAAAGTGTTCTGGATTCCTTCACTCCGGTGTGTGTATATTCATGCAATGTGAAGCGTGAAGTGTGAAGATATGTTGATGTGTTACATGTGGCATGCTCAGAATACACTTATGTTCCTTATTACTTCTTCGAAAAGAATGATTTTATATTTTGACAATCAAAATATTAAACCTTAGCGAGTTACTTAGAAAAACTTAGGATTTCAGTAAATCAATAAGAATGACTGCAATGTGTAAGACTTCAGTTGAAGTATAAAAGGTGTACACTGTCAGATCGCCAATTTGGTTGATTGATTATGATTGTGATTAGTCCTGTATAAAGAGTCCCTTTTTGAAATTTTCCTGAATTCTTTAATTCTGTATTTTTTATGCGACAGTAGCTATATCAGCACGACTTCAAGTAGACTAAAAATTAACTTATATTATTTTTCTGTCGAAATTATTAAATGTTTCTTTTATGTAAGATTTTAAAGAATGTATTTTTTCCAATCATAAAAAATATTCTTACAGAATCAAAAAGCTAAAGCTGTTAAATTAATAACAATATAGTGCAATAAATGTTGGATTGAATCTCCTAACCAATAACAAGAGAAGTGCTCTTCTCTTGTGATTAAGATGAAGTCGTCTACTGAAGATGGCAGCATAGCTGCCGAAATACTTACTGAGTATTAAAAAACATTTCGTGATTAAGAGATTCAATCCAATTTCTATTGTACTGCAAACCTCCAATACTTGAGAAAATAAGTTAAATTTTTGAAATTAAGAAAAAAGCTGAGATTTTTAACATACCAGTTATATACACAAGTGTTTTTTCTTACACTAAAATATGAATAATTTGTGGAGTTTACTCAATTTAACTCTTTTCTGAAGATCTAAGTTTCAAAACTGCAAAATTGCATCAAAATTGTGATTGTTTGATTATGATAAGTTTTAGGATTCAATACACTAATTAGATAAATTAATCGTTTTAAATATTAGGTTGCTGTGACATAGAAATTATTTGAAGCTGATAAGACAGAAATTCTCTAACGTAAATAACTATTCCTCGCTTACATGCTCTTTTCAAGATAAAAATAAATGTTCATAAACGTTAAAAGAAACCAAGTGTATAAAATCAAAATAAGATAAGCTAGGCCATAGACTGATGCCTGAGAAGGTATTATTAAGTGGTACAATTTGTAGTAGTAGGAAAGAAAAATGAAACTAAGCTGCGGAGCATAAAATAAAACTAAAATTCAGTGCACAGATGTGAAATGGAACCGGAAAAGCAGAACAGCGTTTGGAGTGAGGAACAGCTCAAACTCGGAGCCCAAGTAAAACCAAGGCTCCAACAATAACTTTAAAATCCATCCCCCCATTGACCAAAATATTTCTTTATGTCGAAGTATTAGAAAGCTAATTTTGAGAATATAATTTTAAAATTTGTTACAAGTGGGTTGGGTTATTGTTGCAAGTGGGTTTTAATTGGAATGGAATCCTCGAGCAACCTTTGGACACCTGTTTCTTCCTTATTTGGGAATGTAGAAATATCGAGTCCCTCTAGTAAGAGTTTGGCAGTTGCGTGCATTTTCATTGGCTTCGCCATATTTCAGAAAAAAAAATCTATTTCAACCACTCATAAGAAAAAATGCAAGTGTAGAATGTTGCATTTTGAAAATAAATAAGCAAGCTTAAGTTGGTGCCAAGACTACAATCTGATTTTGAAAATAAGCTTTAACGCTGGCGGGACGTTTTTGGTAAAAATGGCTGATCCTGCCAAACTCTTACTAGAGTTTATAGTTCACGACGTTATCATTTTTTTTAAGAGTAAAGGACTGCTGGGCGGCTGTTACAGTTGTTTTGAGAACTGTAAATTAAATCGATTAAAATTAATAGTTCACATCGTGGATAATAAGAAAATAAAAGCATTCTATTCAACGTCAAAAGGTAAAAGGCCGGTTGATAACAGAAGCGAAATCAAATTTTATTGATCAATAAACAATCTACATTATATGCAACAAATTAAATAAAAAAAAAGAGAATAGAGTATTAAGGCCAAAAATATAAATTATTCACATTTGTTCCAATTTTATAATAATTTAGAAAAATTTAAATGAGAAAAATGAACATGATTGTTCAACAAAGTCTCCTTCTCCGAAAATTTGGTAAATTAATTTAATGGTATGGTTATCAAAATTCAATATGTTCTGACCAGGTTCCAAGTTTGAGTTCTTCAATCCTGCTGAAGCTAGGTGTACGCCTAAGCGCCCTAAGCGAGTAGTCCTCGAATTGAGTTTACAAGACGAAAAATTATATGTGCAATTTTACAAAAATGCCAAAAGAAAACAAGTCCGTAATTAAAACTTCAACTTTTTAATGAATTGGTTGTCCGACTCTATCGCAAATCTGGAGATAATTGGATTAGCAGAAACTAAGGAGTCCTGCTTTAACAATTTCAGATTTTTGGGGCGTTTAAAACAAATCGTTTACAAGAAACACTTTGCTAATAATGTGAAGATACGAAGAAAATGGATAATAGATACCGTTTTATCATTTATCAGACGAAATAAGAGCTGATTCAATACACAGTATTTAACATTTTTTGATCGTTGTTCAATTACTAATTCAAATGAATTATACGTGAATTAAAAATTGAATGCATTTTTGGTTGACTGAACATTTTATTTTTCTGACTGTAATAATATGAGAAAAAAATAAAAGCAGGAAAAACAGACGTCAGCACATCACTGCGTGTTTAACAATTTAAGAAGTTTATAACAGTTACAGGGAACTACGACGCAGACCAGAATTACGTGTTGATTACGGAATAATTTGAAATGTTGAGGAATTGTTTTCTTTTGAGAACAAGCAAAAAAAAAAAAATTCCTTTATCATTGTCTGAAAAATGTAAAAATACGAAATGTTTTCCCTTTTGTAAACCCGAGGACTTTTTCCGATTTTGAGAACACACTGTATTACTGTTAAAGTTTTAGTTACAGATATCGTCGACACCATGTATAATTCAAATTCGTTACTTATACGAGATATCGATGATAAGTTCATTATAAATCAAACGAAAATTATTCTTTTCTTTAGCATTTCTTGGAAAAATTAAAAATACAATTCTCTTCCTCTTATAAACTCAATTGAGAGATATACTACGTACAGAATAACAATTGCGTTATTATAATTAAAGTACAGTGAGAAAAATGAAATAATTAAGCCAACAAATTTTAAAATGTCGACTTTTTGTGCATTGTATTTGCTTCAACATTAATATTCTTAACTGAACATCTTAGAAATTGTTGATATAACACTAAAAAATGTGAAAAATTTGAAATTCTTGACTTTTTTAATCAATTATTTTGTTCATTGAAGTGACATGCTTAATGTGTTCATATACATGCTTATCTCAAACGAAATAAGAGTTTATTAATCCAACATGTGTAGAGTAGATTCAACCAAGTATTTAACATTTTCAATTACCAGGCATCATTGCTAATAGTTGAATTTGTTAATTGAATGGAATTTTGGTCGACTGAATATTTTGTAATCATGTGGAGAAAAAATAAAAAAAATCGATAACAGATGCCATTGCGTCTTTAACAATTTCAGAAATTCGTAAAGTTGCAGATAGTTACGACGTAGACTTGAATTATGTATTGGGTTAATCGAATTGTTTAAAACGTTGTGGAATTGTTTTCTTTTTTCGATAATGAGAACACACTATTCATGTTAAAGTTATTATATACAAAACAAAAATTATAACATTATTTGGAAAATTGAAAAATGCAATTTTTTTCTCTTGTAAATCCGGGGAGCAACAAGTGCCATATTATAATCAAAGTATTTATATTCGTATAGGTAATTAATTCAAAGATTTATTCTAGGTTCTATTAAAATTATCGGACCGTGTTTTAATTTTTCAAACGAACACCTAAATATGTTTTCTGTAAGCATTTGGATCCGAACGTTTTCGATATTTACTAGAATTTTATGCGCGTAATTATGTATGTAATTATTTACTGATTTAAATATTTAAGTGTCAATTGTAACGAAAAATAGAATCTAATTATAACGCTTGCATATTTTTAGAAGATAAAATGTGGTATTGATGTTTACCGATGGGCGATAAATTTTACTTAGTGCCCTGAAAAAAGCATACATGTACAAAGCTCTAACGGAGGGAGTGAGGTAATACAGGTTTTACTTGAACAAAACGAGACGTGACGATTCTGGGCGTGGTCTAAAGATTCATTCTACTTTTACAATAAGACAAACAAGTAGTTCGTTACTATAGCTACCGGACTACGCTCTTCCATTGGACGAGAAACGATTCTCAGTACGTTTACAGCCTGATTATAAAGAATTTTTTATAAATTCAGCGTCTCCTATTTACGGTTTAAGCTTGTTGCGTCACGAGCAGACCGAGTCCGGCGCGAATAATTTAAAATCATCGTCGGTAAAATTTGAAGGAAACGGTTCAGGTCCATTTATACAGTTTCATATTGTTTGTCGCTCATAATCTGTTGAGGGGTAAAGGCAATACGACCAGGTGGGTTCTACATAGCAAATAGTTTACGCTCTATGTATGAAAGATGTCCCTTTCTGTTACCTGAGATCACTTATCATTAGCCCCGGAATAAAACAGCTGCCATTTGTGGGCTTAAAAATAACATATTTAACCGGCTATTGTTAAGAATTTCTTCTGTAAGGCAGGCGGCTTTTGTTTAATACGAGATGATTTTGTGCTTTTTTTAACGTCGAATGGTCTGTCACCGATGCTTTGCAATACAAGTCCAGACAAGGTCGGGTCTCCGTTCCGGATAATTAGTGGCGCACGCGGACACACTTGCATCTGGCTCAAGTGACCGCAGAGCACGCCGTCTTGAATCTTGATCCTCGTTCAGATCAACTTCGAACGCGATTTATAAATTTCATCGGCTTCGCTTCCTAATACATGGCTGAACAAAACCAATTCTGTCCACAAGATTTAACCACTATCATGTATCAAAATCAATTGCAAAAAAGTAAAACTTACTTGTTTAAACTTGTTACGCAAATCTTGAAACTGAAAACACAGGTTAAGCAAATCTATACTTACGCTAGACATAACGTTATTAATAGCAATGTTATTAAGAATATAATAAAATCTGGCACTAAAAATGTTCGAATTGCTTATCTCACCAATATTTGTTAACGAAATCTGCAATTGACAGCTGAAGAAATACCGTAAAAATTTTATTAACATTGATGATAACATCGTTAATAGCAATGTTTCCAACAAATATTAAAATCTGGCACTAAAACGTTACAATGATTCTGACATCTGTAATTAACAGATGAGGAAATACCGAAGAAAGTTACTAATACCAGATGTAACATCGTAAAAAGCAATGTTATTAACCAACATAAAAACTGGCACTAAACATGTTGGAATATTTCTCTTAGCAACATTGTTAACAACATGTAACGACGTGTAAGTAACGAATCACATTCGTTACTTACACGTGTTGTCGACGTTATTGAAGATGTTATTAAGACCGGAGGTAATATCATTAATAGCAATGTTAATAACAGACATTAAAAGTACCACCAAGAATGTTAGAGTGCTAACAACAATGTTAAAGGCATCTGCAATTAACAGGTGAGGAAATATCAAAGAAATATTACTAACAAAGTAGTAGATAACATCGTTAAAAGCAATGTTATTAAGAGACATTAAAAAGTGGCACTAAATATGTTAAAAAACTTTTGCTGATAACATTAATAATGACATCTGCAATTAACGCGCAATGAAACACCGAAGAAATGTTACTAATACCGAAGATAATATCATTATTACGAATGTTAGTAACAAACATAAAAAAGCAGCACTAAACTGTTAGAATGTTTCTATTACCAACATTGTTAAAGACATCTGCAATTAATAGGTGACGAAAAACCGAAAAATGTTACTGATGCAGATGATAATATTGGTAATATCAATATTATTAACAGACAATAAAAATTGGCACTAAAAACATTGAAATGCTAACAATTAACAATGTTCACAACATTGTTAATAACATCTGGGTGAGAAAATATCGAAGATATGTTATTTACACCGGGGATAACATCATTAACAGCAATGTTAGTAACAAACATTAAAAAATGGCACTAAAACTACTAGAATGTTTCTACTACCAACATTGTTAACGACATCTGCAATTAATAGGTGATTAAAAAAACGGAGAAATGTTACTAATACCGAAGATAACATCGTTAATAGCAATGTTATTAACGAATATTAAAAACTAGCATTAAAAACATTAGAATGCTACTGGTACCAACATTGTTAACGATGTGTACAATTAGCAGGCGAGGAAATATCAAAAAAAAATGTTACTAATACCGGAGATAACATCACTAATAGCAGTTCTAGTAACAGACATAAGAAAATGGCACTAAAAATATTAGAATGCGTCTATTACCAACATTGTTAAGGACATCTGCAATTAACAGGTGAGGAAATATCGCAGAAATGTTAGTAACACCGGAAATAACAACATTAACAGCAATGTTAGTAACAGATTTTAAAAAGTATTACTACAACAGTTATTATGCTTCCGTTAGCAACATTGTTAACGACATCTGCAATTAACAGGTGACGAAAAACCGAAGAAATTTTACTAATTTCGGGAATAACATCGTTAACAGTAACGTTATTCTCAGATATTAAGAACTGGCACCAGAAATATTAAAATACTTCTGTTATCAACATTATTAACGATATTAGCCACATGTGAAAAAAACCGAGAAAATGTTACTGACATGTCGCTAATAACTTTTGTTAATATTTATTATTTTGGAGTAGCAGATATTTTACAATCAGTCTGTAGGCGGATCAGAGCAAACAGTGTTGCTAAAAATGTTACTAGTATGATATAATTGAAAAAAAAAAGTATTAGTAACATTGAATAACATTCCATTGCCTTTTGAAAAACTAAATGCGCTGTCGACTTTGTTATAATTATGACAATATATAATGTTATAATTTTGAACATAACTCTAAAGTTAAATGATTTTAAAGATGTAGAAGGTAACCGTAAGCATGAATGTTTGTGGAGCCACCAATTTGCAATTTACAAGGAGAAATATTTCTGATTGTGAATGACTAGGATATCAGAAAAAGTAAAATCTTTCAGTAATTTTGTTGAGAGCAATATCAGTAAAAATTATTGATTACAGTGTCAATAACATTGTTGTTCTAACAATGCTAACAACATTATTATTGTATACTATATTATTAACATTACGCTTAGTAACACTGTTATTAGTAACACTAATAGCAAATTATTACCTACGTTTCTAGTGCCAATTAAATCAATGTAAATTACGTATTTGTTCAGAGCATTTTTACTATTAACATATTTTTATTTTTTCGCTGTGTATATATTTTACTTAAAATCATGTTTGTCAGAAAACAAAAACTTGACTTGACTATGACAATGACCATGTGATTATAAGTATCAAATTACTAATTGTATTTATTAGTTAGTTACATCGCAGTACATTAGTATATTTCTCTGTATACTCTAGATTGTAGGTTCTTAATCTGTAGTCCGTAATTAATTACACAACCCACAAATACCAATAAATAATGACAGAAAATAATAAATCTAATAAATCTACAATCTTAGTCAGTACAATAACAATAGTGAAAGTTATTTTGTAACCTTAGGGTAAATCTTTAGGTGTATAACTATTAAAAATATTTAAATAGGGTCTGGTCTAAAAGACACATGGACTAAAACACTGGTTCCCAAAGTATGCTTCGCGAAGCTCTTGGGACTCCTCGATTAGTAGTTATAAAGATAACAAGAAAAGTGTAATAAACATATTTTATAAACAAACAGGGCTCCGTGGATGAAAAGTTTGGGAACCGCTGGAATAAAAGATAAAACTTTAGCGATTCTAGCTAATACGGATATTACTTGAAAAGTATTTATCAAAATATTCTAGTTATTGTATAATTTATGTACATTTGGCTAGATGCAATTTAGCTCGTACAAGCCTCTTTAGCACTCCTCAAAGTGCAACTTAAAAACCTCTTATTTACAACCGAAATGTAACGCTCAGTGACAATGAAGACGAGTTACATTATGATGGGCTATTGATTCTCATGCATTTTTATACATTTTTATACATCGACAAATCTAAATCAAATTTTAAATGTCATTTGCTGATAAAAATCTTTTCGGTAATTGACATAGAGAACTGGAATTTGGTCAAATTGAAACAGGCCGTAGATATTTTCAACTGAGGTACTAAAATTGAGAAGACCCTGCGTAAATTAATTTATTAACCTTGAAACTAGTTAATAATAAAATTTGCCTTAGGCCCGATCTTTCCAGCCCCATATAAATTTATCTGCTAGATAAGATCCCATCGACACAATGGTTCCCAAGGATATTATCTAGCAGATAATTTTATCAGAAGGTGGAAAGACTGGTCTTTAGTGTCACTATTTGAAAATTTGTCATGACTTGATGAGACTTTTGATTCGACCTTAAATCTAGGCTATTTCGAAGAAAAAAATACCAATCTTATCTAATTCAGAAGATATGTCAATTCAAAACATTCCAAATTTGAGGTTCCTGTCTTACAGACAATGGGCCGTATTCTCATCTCATGATTAAAGTCGACTCTAACTAAAGCCGTGAATGAAATAAACATAAGCGATGTTGTTTTATGCGAATTTCATGAGTAAGACAGCGAGGGAAAATTTAATCACGGCGTTAAATTAAAGATGAGAAGAAAATACGGGCCAATTACTTTAAAAGTTGTCAAGGACACGGAGGAGCATTTCAGGCTCACAATGAACATTATTCAATATCAATTTCTTAGCAATGAATTAACTATTAGAGCAGATCAGCTCGATCTACGTACATTAATGATAGGATGTCATTAAAATACATTGCAGCATACATAAGTTTTACTACGATTTTATTACGTTCTTACTGCACTAACTTCATATGTCGCAAAAAACTTTAAATCGATTTTACTTTTTAACCGTAGTACCGTAATGAAATGCGAGTCTTACACTTACGTAACTAAACATTTACAGAAAGGGAGATGGAAGGAAGGTTTTGGAAAATAGATATATTGAAGATATGCAAATTTTGTATAGAAATTAATTGAATCGACCTTGAAAAATTTTGCAGCTAGTGAAAACATTGAAAATTTTGAGAATTTCATTATTAATTTTAAGGAAATAGGATTTGTTATACAAGGTAAGTCATATTCCTGCATTTCTGTAATAATGTTCTTTCTTATTAATAGAGATATACATTGACATATCAAGGACTATAACTTTGTTCGCTTAGTTAATGTCGATCTGCAATTGTTTTCGGGCGGTCCAACTCGTCATTTTTTTAAATTTCATGGTATATTTCTAATAGTGGATTTTGAGTATGAAATTTCTTTCTCTTTCTGATGGTCTAAGTGTTTTGCCATCTTAGACACCTAACAAAAATTTTGAGTAAAACACCAGAAACTTTTCCATTGCAGTAAGCCACAGTTATGGTGTGACCACTTCACATGTCTTGTTTGTTTTAACATAATGAGAGCTTAAACAATAATCATGTAACTAAAACCTACCCAATGAAGACTAATCCTAGCAAAGTTAATACACTAAAATTTTAAGTTAACATATGAAATCTTAGGGAAAAAATATTTCCACATTTCCTCTCCCTTTTAATAAAATTGCAAAAACACCGTGTCCCTTTGGTACTCTTCAGTGATAAATATCATGTCGATTAATTCCTCATGAGGATAATTTATGTTAATAACTACCAAGCTACTTTTAAATTTAGAGATTCTAACGTCTGATACAAACTTTGTCAGATAGCAGTCACTGGGGGGTATTCTGTAACTTATTAATGGGTCGTTAAAATTTAGAGGTCCTCTAAAATTTAAAATACATTTCTATGATTGGTTGTTACCGCAGCAACAAATTTTTACAGTCTTTAAAATTTAACGCTGTTGATACAGTATAGGTTCCAATGAAGGATTATTTTTAAACAAGTATGTGTATAGCAAATATTTATATTAAAAACCTTCCTATGGTGTGGGAAAAGAATGGTAAAAATAAAACCAAGATAAGTAGAGCTGGGATTATATGCAAATTGCATATTTTATGACGTATATGGGCAAAATTTAACCTTTTCAGGATGTATCAAGCAATTTAGAATCAAATGAAGTAATTAAAAAAATGCATATTTTACATATTTGAAGCATCCTGGGAATATTTGGTAGAAAAATGCATATGACTGCATATTTCTGCAATTTTCCAGATATTATATGCTTTTCTTTAATTTACTTTCTGATTGAAACCTTGCAAATCAGCGTAGAATAATGACGAGTGTCGATTTAAATTTTCAATACGTCCAAATCATTTAATTTCTAAAATATTGTGTTGATTCAAAATCTGACCATATACGTCAGAACCTGGTACGTCAGTCTCGAAACTTCGGCGGACGTCAGTTTGGTTCGCTCGACAGAATTTTCTGGGTGAAGAATAATCGCGTAACCAGCCGGGTCACACAAACTAGCGCACGGTGAGTGAAAAAAAGTTAAATTAAAAATTAGAGTTTACAGCTGATTCTTCGGCTTAAGTTTAAATTAATAGTTTATTTTATATATGTATGTTTAAATAAATTGTTTACTTTATATATGTTTAAATGAACAGTTTATTTTCCGCGTTACATAAATTAGTGTTGTACCATACGTTTTTAATAAATTAGTTCATTAAGTATACCGTGTTTTTAATTATAAAATAAATTAAAACGAACTCTAAATGCGTAACAGTATGTTTTTTTTTGTAAGTGATAAGGTAGATAATATATATTTGTGCATATTCACGCATACATCACGGCATATTTTAGCCGAAAAGCTCGCATATAAATGAGCATATTTTCTTCTTTTCGGCTTGCATATAACTCCAACTTTAAAGATAAGTAAAAAGTTTTTAATCTTTTAACCGAACAGAATTATAAATGGAAAAGCACTCAACGTTTCACCATCGATTGATAGCTTCGTCAGGTTAAAGAAAAACTTTTTACTTACAATTTTCATTGGACAAAAGTCAACTTCAATTCTGAAAAACAAGTTATAAATGGAAATAAAAATAATAAAAGAGAAATAATTTAATTAACATATCGAAAGTTAATACATAGCTTGTAAACTTTTAAACATATTTGTAGTGGAATAAAACAAGAACTCTACAGACAACTTATGTCCCAAAATTTTGCTCGTAGATGACTACAATAAATATTTAAGTATTATGTTGAATTTTGTTGTTTACATGTTTACACATACTGTTGGTGGCCAACAGCTATTTTGTTCAGTATATTAATCAACATTTTTCTTGTGAATGCCGATTATTAAAATGTACCATTTGTTTTCATTTTAGAAAAAATATTTCATTTGTATCTATAGGGTCAAGTGGTGTAAAAATGAGACACGCAAAATTCAGGTGAAAAATGAGACATCAAATAAAATTGGTAAAATAATATAATCCGATACTGCCGATAGTTTTCTTATTATAAATACTTTATTATTTATTTATTAACTTGCAGTTAATAAATGTTTCTATCCAAGACAGCATCATTTTACTTATCTATGTGTTGATTTGTTGTAGGTATTTTTCTATTAAATAATTTTTTTTATAAATTTTACTCGAGATCGTCCATGACTGTTAGGCAGGGTTTCTCAGTCACAGTTTCACTTTAATCTTCAGTTTATTTTTTTTTTTTACATAGGAACAGATGGAAGATATCTGAAGATTAACGTTAAACAGTGACTGAGCAACCGGCCCTTAATACATGCATTTTATGATATTTAACCTGGCATGTCTCATTTTTAGACTTTTTCTGGGTTAAATATGACACACAGCTTTTATTTATTTTCACCTTTTTAAAGGTATTTTTATATGTTTTTAAGTTGTCAATAGCTTTTTCATCATCATTTACCTCTTACAGAAATTTCATCAATTTAGTTGAAGGACTCTAACACATTAAAAAATTGAAAGTTCTAAGACGTGTCTAATTTTTAGACCACTTGACTCTAATTTTTTTGGATATTTAGAAGTAATTTTGAAAATTAGAAACCTACTATTTTTTTTGTGAAATACAAACGCTCTCTGTTATATAATTATGGGATAAAATAAGGTACATCTTAATTTTCTACGAGTATTTATTAGGAGTATTATGTTTAATTGTTGGTTCATTAATATGTACTAGCAATTTGTAGCGAGCCAATAATTTATACGGGCGAATAATTTATAGTTGGGCGAGAATTGTATATGAATAATGAAAAAATGAGTTAATTTACGAAGGAAGAACTCTAATTTGTCTGTTATTTTATCCAATATTCCATCAAGAAAGCAGAATCTATCCGCGGCGCCGCGACGTGAGCTATATATTATTGACAACGGCGCGTACGACGCCCTTCCTACCTCGGCCACATTGATGCATTACGAATTCATATGAGAAACACAAGGGGAGCTTGAAATATTAATCTATATTTCTCATTTTTCTGTGGAAAACAATTCATACTAAAGTATGTACGATAATGTGTAGAAACATCTTCCAAATCCTGTTATTACCGTTTAAAAGTATACACAGATTAAGATGTAACATATTATTTACACGAAAAAAAATTATGTATTCCTAAATCAGAATAAAATATGATTACTCACCATTAGCACCAAACATCGCATGTTGCAGGAACTGATTGTGTTGTCCATAAGACCCGCTGTTGCCGAGGGCGTACAACTGTTGGAAGAAGGCTTCTTGGTTTTCTTCCTGGTCTCCTTTTGCGACACCAGCCACTTGAATTCCGGCCATTTGGAGGAGTTGCAAATGGGTGTTGTTGTTCATGTTCTGAGGCGGATTTGTCGTCGAATCAGCCGGGATCGAAGCTCCGGGAATTGGGGGCACCGTAAATTCACCATCACTTACACCGTCTTTATTTGCATTCTCCAAATGCATTCGCACATTTGCAATATGACCTTTAGTAAATATGTGATCTTGAATCGAATACTTATGCGAGTATTTAAATCCACAATATTTACAATCTTCAGGTAACTGTGGATTATCAGACTCGGAATTCCCCAAAACTTTCTGCAGAGCAATTTTGCTTTTCTTCTCTTTGGCCCGTGCATTTTGAAACCAAACTTGCACCACTCGCTTTGGCAAACCAATTTCCTTGCCTAGCATTTCACACTCTGCCATCGTAGGCGTTTTATAATCACCAAACAAGGATTTCATAATTTTGACTTGGACAGAAGACATCTGGGTTCTAAACCTTTTGTTACCACCGCCTCCAGTTGCAGGTGGTCGCTGGTTGCTCTGTGTACTGCTAGCCGGTGAAGTTGGATTGCTTTCATCATCATAAAATTCCGTCGTCTCAGACATCGAATCACTGCGTTCGTCGCATAGTGACCGCTCACTCAAATCTGTAAGCGGCCCAGAATCACAAAGGTTTCTCTCATGATCCATATTCACTTTCATAGGCCTCGATAGGTCCACAGGTTTCGAGAGATCTAATGGTATTTCACCCTCTTCTTTCGCAACTTTGATTTCGCTCTTATCACCATTAGAAGATGTGGCGTGCGCTTGCAATTCACTAATATAGCGCTTCATACTTTCCTCGTAATACTTCTTAAGCGAATTCTCCATTTCTGGATTGAACGTCGAAAACATAGGAGGCATCATTCCAGGATTTTGGGGATATTTATTGTCACCGCCGGAACTCAAACTAGGGGCAGACTCTAAGCTAACTTCTTCATCCGGCAAAGCATCGATATTTATTTCTCCTCTGGCACATTGGTCGGCATGTTTTGTAGTTAAATGAGATTCCAAAGCCGATTTTACTTTGAACAAGGCCGGACAAAATGGACATCTTTTATTTATGACTTGGGCGTGAGCTCGAAATTGTCCTTTGCGTTCTCGTGCACGTGTGTTTTGAAACCAAACCTGTACTACTCGCTTCTTTAAACCGACTTCTCTCGCAATGTTTTCCAACATCTTTCTTGAAGGATTACTTTCTATTTGATATTTTTGGTAAAGATAATCTAGTTGTTCCGGTAGGATTGTTGTTCGTAAACGTTTGTCTTTGGGTTGATCGGAAACGTCACTTTCGCAGTCGTATTCCTCTAATTTACGTTTTTGGGCACTAACGTTATTCAACATGTTCATCAGGGGGTGTTGAATTGGAGAGGACGTTTTGTTATTAACAGGTTCTGGTACTAGGTTAGCAGCATTCAGTTGTTGAAGTTGCGCATGTTGTTGCAGAATGCCGAAGGGAGAATCTGGAGGATAGGAAGGAAATAAATTCGGATTCATAATGTGAACCAGCTGATGTTCTCGCCATAAATCAAATCTTGGAAAAACTAGGTTGCACTTGTCGCACTGAAAAGTGCCTTCTTTACTTTCAGAATTTCCAGTTGAAGAAATTGGAGAATTCGGAAAATTTATGCTAGGAGTTGGTGTGGTCGGTGGGTTTGGTTGGATGGGACTATGCGATGCTCCTTGAATGTGAGGGCTCTGGGAAATTTGTTGTTGCTGATTCTGTTCTACAGTCGTACTGGAGTTTGAATCTTCAGAACTTAAGACAGCGGCAATTTGGGCCGCCGCTGCTTGGGCTTGGGCTGATCTTTTCGCGTCCTCTTCTTTAAAGCAATGCGTCTTTTGGTGGCGAATTAATTCGTAATATCTTTGGAAAACGAGCAGACATTTTTTACATTGGTAGTTTAATCCAGGAGTTCTTTGAAATCTATTCGCACCTGCTTCTTCTATACCGGGAGCTGGTTCCACGGCCGGTTGATTTTCATATACTTTTCGGGCTTTCTGTCGGGCATTTTGAAACCAGACGACGATGACGCGCGGGCTTAGACTAAGAAGCTTCGATAAGTATTCCAAGTCGTCGTCTTTCGGATAAGCGTTGTTTTCAAAGAATTCTTGTAAAACTTTTATTTGATAATCCGTGAAGCGCGTGCGATTTGCGCGTTTGCCCGTACTACCACATGAACCGGTTGAATTGGAAGATTGACTGAAATCTCTGTTTGGACTTAAACAACGACTCTGAGGGAGGGGTAACATATTTTGTAAGTTGTTTGGGTTTGAGAAAGTTTGTTGGTTGAGTTTCGGAGGCGGTAACATCGGACTTGTTAAGGGATGATTTATAGCGGGACTCAAATTCAACGTCGAAGGAGTACTTGTTGTGGTAATACTATCTCCAAGCTGGGAGGCGATGATAGAAGTCAATGTTAAATTAGTGGGTGCATTTGAAGTTGAAATGAGGTTGAGACTGTGACTTTCAGAAATACCAATAGAAGATGCAGGACTTGGTGGGGGTTGTAGTAAAGGCGTCAAATTGAGCACATTTGGTTTTTCGTCTATTTCTTCTTGTAGTTTGTCATCGTTATATTTAGAACAATCTTCTACAGGTTCTTCTTTCAGTTCAGTTTTAATTTCATTCTGCAAAGATGGTGGTGGGGATTTATTTTTTATGGCACTTTCTTCGACGCTACTACCTGAACTGTTCAGTGGCAACACTTTTGCTTCACCGGTTTTCTCGTATTCTTCTAAGTTCAATGTCGTTGATGGGGGATTATTAAAATTGTAAGGACTGTCTTTGTTTCTTTGTCTCTCTTTAAATAATGTGTTTCTAAACCAGTGTTTTATAACTTTCGGTGGAAGTCCGCTCTGTGATGCCATCTCGTGAATTTGTTCTTCTGAAGGTGAATTATTTATGTCAAAATGTGCACGCAAAATCTTCAACTGGTCATCGGTTATTCGAGTTCGGGCACGTTTCTGATTGGCAGCAGCATTAACGGCCTATTTAAAACAAACATATATTGTACGGATATGTCAGCGGGGCGAGTTTGCAACATAATTTATCGAGATTTATTTGTTCTCAATACTCGAACCATAGATAGATGTACATAACATTAATAAATAGTAACAAATTGGCAATAAATCAATTACGATAATTATCACAATACAAGGTTACAACGCACAAATAGCAATTAAAATAATCAAAAGTCAGATCGAAGCGGCTGCTAGTAATTGTCAGATCTCAGAATGTATAATTACTACTTGGTGTGCGTATAATTTTATACCGCGGCTACGTAAAATCACGTAGCGTTATAAATTAAGCTGAAATTTTAGTTGCAGAAAGTATAATAATTATGATGGACGAATTATTATTTCACAAAACATTTTGATATTGAAGATACTACCAAACAATAATATTTTGAACTCTGAGCTGCCATTGTGAAATTTCTTGTCAGATGTCTTCCTATGTTTCTGATAGTACTATCTGATTTAACATCCTGTATATAAAGAAGCCATTAACTTGTGTTTGTTATCATTGATCACAGGCCTAATTTTCAGAACATCATTCACTCTTTGATTACACACTGCCTTGAAATTAATTACTCCGATTTTAGTAACCTACACTGGGAGTTTAAGAGTTTATGTTACGTAGGAATAGCAATTACAGGATTAAAGTTTGTTGAACCGGTTTTTATTTGGAAAAATAATGCATTTTCCTCGGATATATACTATTACACTTTCCTGAAATTGATTTAATTCAGAAGATAGTTTCGAACTCGACAGAAATGTGCATGCTGCTATTCTTTGTCTCATTCTTAATAAAAAAAAAGTTACGGAAACAAAATTCAAAGTAAAATTACGGGAATAATTAATTAATTAAATAATCGGTGATGATTTCACATGCTTAGAAAATATGGAAAAATTGTTTATGTATTTGAAAATTTTGTATTACAACCAAATGGTAATGTGGATGTACTAAAAAGATTAGAATATATTTCAAGACAAAGCAAAGATTTTCTTTTGGTTTTTCTTTAGTTGTAAAGATTAATATCTCCGTTATTTTTCAATTTTCATTTAACAATTTGAAGTAAAATTTTAAATAACTAAAAATGATGTTTCCTCAATAATATCTACTTTAATCACAATAACAAGTAAGCGGCTAAGCAAATGTCGGTAAGAATTCGATGTATGATTCTCCGCATACTCATTAGAGTGTACTGAAGTGAATTTTAAATTCTGCCTACACTTACGCCTACATGAAATAAAAAGGAACATCATTTTCTTAATATATTTTTTATAGTTTTATTTTTTTTTTTCATTACATTCAGTTAGTAAAGTTCTTTCTTACTGAACGTAAATAAAAAAATTATACATTGAAATATTTCTATTTTAAGTTATAATCTGAAAATAGAGGGTGATTCAGAATAAGTGTCCAACCCGTTAGGAGCGTATTTACAAGGACATTCAAGTATGAATTTGTAAGAAATAAATTTTTCAGACATATTTCAAAAATCATCTTCCTTTGAGTCCAAAATGGAAATTATGATTCATTTCTTACGTATGCATACACAAGTTCGATGTTCGAAAGAATGAATTGCGTGTTATAAACTTTTTCCCGCAAAAAGTTATAAACAAAAACGTTTTAGAGTTTTCTTTCAAGGTAAATGATAGTGTTTCCTTCTATTCTGGGAGGCTTTATTGCTTTTGTGACGCAATACAGCTGTACCAGTGCCCATCAAACAATTTATATCTGAACCTTCAATGCATTTTATTTTGAAAACTATGCATATTAGACTCTTTATGTATGCATAGAGACTTTTTAATTTGTTTTTTTTTTTTCGTGTACTACCTGTGGGTAACGGGTCGAACACTTATTCTGAATCACCCAGTACATTTTTTACAGTACAATTTTTCTTCCCGTTTATAAAAATTGGTTCTTTTGATTTTTTTTCTGATTTTAGTCTATTCACCTGTAAATTTTTAATGTCTCCTTTTGCATTTACATTATTATTTCTTGGCGAAAAAATTTTGAGAAACAGTGAATACGTGTTTTGATATTGATTCAACATTCAACCTAATGTTTACTCAAGGCCTGCGTGACACGGTGATATTTCTTGTAGAAAATGTGTGAAAATCTGACAGAGAAGTATCGGATTAACCAATAAACATTCGCTATGGTAATCTATCTCTGTTATTTTGTAGCAAATTTTTAACAAATATATACATCGCGTCACATGGCATGCGTTCGAGGTCGACAATTCAAGCAAAAATAATATTAACAAAGTGCAAATAAAAAACAATTTCAGGTACTTTTCTTCAGTTCTTACCCGGTCTCTTTGCGTACATAGGAGCTTTTCCCTAAGAAGAACTTTCTTTTTCAAAAAAAATTAATTTGCTTTCAAATTATAATATTGTTAAACAAACTTTTTAGAGAGGAAAGAAAAGCAATTTCAATTTCCAACACACGTTGTACTTAATTAGCAGTACAATTAAACTTTATGCCAGCTTTTTATATTTTGGCGCCAAATTAATGTTTATTTAAAATTTCGTCTACTTTCAAATATTAATTAACCGTGGATAAATTAAAACTGAACAGAAATTTCACAACAGCAGCCACCTTTGAAACTATGTTTGTAGGTAATAGATCAGTGTGATTAGTTACTGTCAAATCACATACCGATAATATGAGTTTTAAGTATGAAATTGGCATTATAAATTTTTATACTTGGTAAATCGTGACGTAGATGAAATATAAATGCAGAAATGAAATAAACTCACCGCTTGCTGTTGTATAATGGCTTGTTGTTTGGCTAGCATAGCTTGTTGATCTTGCGGTCCGAACTGGGACATTGGATCGTAGGGGGGTGGTGGCATCATTAACGGCACCAGAGGCGGTTGCAGATTCATAGCGGCCAATGCGTTGAGTCCCAACGGCAACCCCATTCCCATCATCTGCATCATAGGGTTAAAATTTAACTGCTGTAATTGCATAACATTAAGCGCGGCTTGCATTTCAGACATCTGTTGCGCTAATGCCATTGGGTTCTGTGCCATACTTTGAGCTATCATAGCTTGTATATTTGTAGGCAATGAGTCAGTACTACTAGCTGGTGTGGACGATGATGTTGGGGTCGAAGGTGCCGTAGAAGTTGCCTCCGGAGGTGTTTGCA
Organism: Prosopocoilus inquinatus; assembly: GCA_036172665.1. Taxonomy (NCBI): domain Eukaryota; kingdom Metazoa; phylum Arthropoda; class Insecta; order Coleoptera; family Lucanidae; genus Prosopocoilus; species Prosopocoilus inquinatus. The sequence goes on along the minus strand of CM069876.1, from coordinate 24,966,850 downwards.
AATTTAACTTGGCGTGTAAAGTCTCTTTGGATTCGTCTTCTTTTTCTGGTGTAGTTTCCGACGGCGTCGTGGAAGTCGGAGCGCTAGGAGTCGTAACACGGGGGTTGCTGTTTACAGTGGAGGATGTGGCTGCCGTCACGACCACTGATTTCTTTTCGTATTCCGTCTTGAACTGTTGAGCATATTTTTCTAAGAATTCTAGCGGCACTAAATCTTTATGTACTTCTTCACAGTGAGATTTTAACACCCACACACTAGAGAACTCTTTATTGCAATGTTGGCACGTGGATTTACTTACTTCAGGTAAGCTGCTTTCTACGTCCTCCTCGGCTCTGGAAACATCAACATCGTCAGTGACTGGGGGCGGCGTTTGCATCTTCTCTTCGATCTCTCGCTGACGCTGGCGTCGTTGATGGCTTTCATTGTATTGCATCACCAGGTCAAATCCGAAGCTTTCTAGCAAGTGTTTGTACATATGAGAGCCTGTCTTTTTTGGCAAATTGAGTTTGTTCACTAAATCCTGATCTCCTGGCGGCGGACTTTTCGCCTGGCCCGGCTCCTGCGCCTGAAATATGGCCATCGGAGCGGCAAACATGCAATACAACTGCTGGTGTGCACTCAACTGATCTTGTGAACTAAACAATGCGCCGCACTTAGGGCAGCCCATCATCCCTTGGCTACCTGCACTCGGACCAGGTGACGGTGGGGTGGGAGATGTCTTCTCCCCTCCACAGGGTATAGGGCTCGATTGCTTAGGAGACTGCATGGCTTCGGGTTGCTCAATGAGCGGTTTTGAGAGATCTATTTGTCCAGTCAATGCTAAATCTTGCAGTTTGCTGGCACGTGTTTGATGCAAAACACTTCTCATATGAATATCGAGAGTACTTCCTTGGGTGTACGCTACTTTACATATGTTGCAGCGATAACGCTTTTTATCGTCTTCTTCGGATGAGGTACTCTTCGGTGTTAACGTCATATTTTGAGCCTGATTAATAACAGGAGATACTGGAGGATTGTTGTTGTTATTTTGTTGTTCTTGCATAGCCCTTTTTAATTTATGTAAATGACTGACTGAATTGTAGTGAACTAGCAGTATATTCTTTTGTGTGAAACTTTCTTTGCAAACATCGCATTTATATGGCCGGTTGGGGTCCAGGTATTTCTCCATGGGGTAACTCAGTTTCTCGCCTTTTCTGTGCAACAGGGTTTTGTTATGAGCGGTCAAGTAACTCTGTCTAGTAAATGCTACTTTACAGCGGTGACATTTATATTTTCTATTAGGATCGTTGTAACTGTCTTCGGCAATTGCTTGACTATTCAGGTAATCTTCCAAGAATTGTTGATCTTTGTAAATAATACTATCGTCCGAGTTTTCGCCGTCGTTTATGTTACTATCGTCGTGGCTTGTATTTAATTCTTTATTATCTTCACAATCTACAGATTCGAGGTCGTCCGATCGCAAAGACTCCTTTTTCAGTAAATCATTAGTAGAACTATCCAAAACTTGGCCTTGTAAACCAGCCAATAATAAAGGATTGTTCATCAGACTTTGTTTATAGGCAGCTAGTTCTTCGTCTGTAAGCTCTGAATGAACGCTTTCAACATGTTTGTGGAGTGCTACCAGCGACCGAAAACTGCGACCGCACAACACGCATTTGGTTGCATCTCTTATCAGGTGATACTGTGAATGCAATTGTAATTTTTCTAGAGTCTTAAAAGCTAAAGAACACTGATTACATCTGTATTTGTACACATGCTTTTCAGACACTGACATCTGCGAAATAGAATTCCTGGCGTGAACATCTTTGAAATGCATTTGCAGAGTATGTGCAGTCGGAAAAAACTGATTGCATCCCTTCTTCCAACACACATAACCCGGGCCGCTAGGAGTTTGTTTGATTTCTAGGTGGCCGGTCTCATTCTGATGAAAACACAATTCGTCGATGTTCTTAAAGTTCTTGAAACATGTTCCGCAACGTTCATATTCGAAATCATTGGTGTCGTCGCTGTTCGGGGACAAAATATCCGGGTCCACTTCCATGTTACTCGAATCGTTCTTATCTATCTTATTTGAATCTTTGGAAGAAACAGAGTTGGGAGAAACTAATTGATTCGGTGGTGTTTGTATCTGACTGTTCGACGTGTTGTTAGGTGTCGGTGTTCGGGACGCTTGGTTAAGCCAGTGGCTTTGATCGACGAGCATAAGCAATCGCTGGAGACCTTCACTGTTTACAGAATGTATCTGCATGACGTGCCGCTCCAAACTAGGCCGGTCCTTAAACGAATCCTGGCACAAAGGACATTGAAAGTGTGATTCTGAGGAACTGTTGGTACCGTGCTGCGCTAGGACGTGTGCTTGAATTCGCATTTCCGAATCACTCGTGTATTCACAATACGGACACACATGATGATTTCCAGAATCGCGAAGTTTTGAGTCTTCGTTCTCTTCTCCGGGCTCCGACTTGAAATGTTCCTTCGTATGCTCAGTTAAATTGCCATCCGAGTTGACACTGTCTCTTCGTTCTAATAAAAGGCAGAAAGGAACGACATAAATACTATTATTAAATTGGCTTTCTATTTACACATATTTTATGTTTAAGAAAGTCATAAAGAATACGACAATCACTTTTAAAAAATGTATAGGCATAAGCGAAGTAACTAAACACAAAAAAATAAACTAAACAAATTATTTCTTGAAATTTCAGACCCAAATCCTGATAACTTGAAGAGAATTAAAACTTATCACTTGGCACAATAGCGAGAATTTAACTATATTATTCTATAGAAAGGCTCTGGTTTAATGCAACATATTACAGGTAACAAATTAGCAAGAACATAATTTCAAACATTGCTCTTCACTCAGAAATATTTGTTTGACTGAATACGTGTTGTTGTACTTATTTCGTAATAATTTCGGTTGATACAATACGCAGTATTCTTAGCAGAAGTATCATTTCCATAGAAAAATTGATGAGCAAGTTTCAGTCTATTCAATAACAATTTTTTGAGGCGACAATCTATGGTCATTGCTAATAAAAAGCTGACAGAGTGAAATTAATGTTATAGAGGCAAGTTTTAATAATTTTTTTTATTAAATCGGATAAGAAATAATATCTAGCATTTGTACATACATTTAATTGAAAAACAGGAACGCCATTGATTGATTTTTGGAAAAATAAAATCAACATCAAATAAATGTTAATTAATGAAGAAGTGAAAATACTTTCGAAATTCAAAAATAACATTTGATTAGATTCCCAACTCTTAAACGTACAAGAAAACTTGTTTAATTATCTCCAAAAAAAGTAATGAATTGTTTTAGAACGCCGACATGTTCAGTGAAAGTTAAGAACCGTTCAGCGCATTGTATTATAGTTTATAAGACTCACGAATTTACGATGCAGTGAAAACAACCCTCGGAATGCCGTGACCTTTCATGTGTACCAGTACGGAACAGAGATAGTTGTCCTATTTGTAAGTGTCAAACAATGACTGAACACTGAAATTATTTTAAGACAAAGCGTGTAATTTAATGCCAATAACGCATTTTTAATTCATATTCGCGAAATTAATGACTAATCATGGTGAAGAAATAATGGCATTTTATCAGTTTTTTTTCTCATTTGAGATAATAATAACGAACTTCGGTAACACACCCACCTACCAGTGCATTATTATCTGTTTTAATTATTACGAAGCTAATGATTTTCGATATCTCAAACTTATACGTCTGCAGTTTGTCTTCATGTTATCAGTGTCATATTCAAACACGAAAATTAAAACTATTAACTCATAACACAACAGTTGTTACTAAGCGGTTCTTTAGTAATCGCCGTACTTTAAAGTGCATCCGATAAAGAAAGAAGAGTTTATTTAATAAATATTGTTGTTAAGCCTTAATGTAAATTTTTACAATAAATTGTAAACATTGCCCCGGACGCGAGACTGGTGGAGCTGTCCTGCGGGATCCCGCAAGGATATGTCCTGGGACCGACCCTCTGGAATGTGTTGTACAACAAAATACTAGAGTTAGAGCTGGGAGAGGGCTCTACCACTATTGCATACGCAGATAATTTGGCAGTAGCGGTGAAAGCAAGGACTATAACACTACTGAAAAAGAAAAAGGAAAAATCAACAACACTTTGGAGAACGTGGGGTTAGTTCTGGCGGGGAAAAAAAGTTGTCATTTTGGCAGGAAAAAAAAACTTGAGGCGGGTGGAATTGAGAGGTGGACTCTGAAAGTGTGTCCAAAAAAAATATCAAATACCTAAGAATCCATTTGGCCAGACATGATGAGGATGACCACCCACGTCAGGGAGACAACCATCAAAGCGCAGAAAGCATACGTGGCCGTGGCGAGAGTGATGCCAACCGTCGATGGGCCCACTCCAAAGAAAAGAATAGGCAGCGGTAGTCTCCTCGATTGTCTTATATGCTGTCCCGGTGTGGGAAAATGCCACAAAGTACAAACACCACGAGCTTATGTTCGAAAGGCTAAATAGGCTGGTTGCTATGAGAATTGTGTCTGCGTACAGGAAGGTTTCAGCGGAAGCCGTGGTTCACTGGTGCACCCCCTGGCAGCAGAGGTGGATTGACTATGACGGGTGAGCCAAGATTTTTATTAAAGACGTGGAGAAATGGTGCTGCAGAAAGGAGCGGGAAATGGATTACTTTACAACCCAGGCACTGACGGGACGCGGATGCTTCGGGAGGTACCTGCAAGAAATCCGGACACGTGAAACAACTCGTTACACATATTATGAGGCGCCAGCGGATTCGCCATAGCATACAATATTTGTGTTTCCAAGGATGAGCCTCGTTTGAGGGCGGAACTCCTAACGGAAAGCCCACTAGATAAAAATAATAATATCGCTGAAGCTATCCTGAGGGATACCGAAAGTTTTAATGCAATAACAGAATTACTAAGAACAATCATGAAGCAGAAATGTGCAGATCAGAATAAGAATGCAGGTGCACGAAGATGAGATGATATAACAATTAGCACAGGTAACGACATGGAAGAGAGAGAGGAAAAGAGGGGCGCTGAGGAAGGATACGGAAAAAGAGATGGTGAAGAAGAAGAGGAAAAAAGGAACGAAGAGGAAGAGGAAGGGAAGAGGAGTAGAAGAGGATGAGGAGGAAGGTAAGAAGAGGAAGGAAGAGGAGTAGAAGAGGAGAAGGGATGAACGATAAAGACGGAGGCGGCATAAGAGAATGCAAGAAGGGACTATAGACGTCTATAGACATGGAGGAAGACATGCCGAAGGGCGGTATCCACCACGCCTAGTGGTGAAAAGCGGAAAGGGGTTTAATTGGTAGTCATTTACAATTATTTTCATTGGCATGACATGAGTAGAGGGGTATCACGACCGACGATTGCTACACATCCTGTAAGGATTTAAGTGTAAGGCACTGAAACGTCTTGAGTGGGAGACAGTAATGCGTTCTTGAATTACTTCTGAGAAATAGATACTGGTAATAAGTCAACATTTCGCTGTGAGTTTGGCAGGAAAATATTTACAATGTTATACTTATTCTGTAGATTTCTGAAAATGGAACGAGCCCGTTTTTATAAGAAGTACACACTTGTAAACCGGCTTGAATATAGTCTATTAGTCTATTAACACAGATTCAGCCGCACTTACACAGAGTAATGCAAAATTGTCTCCCGAAATTTTCAGGAAAAGATAAGATCAAAAAATAAAGTGTAGGATATTGTACTGTGTTAACAAATTTTAAAATACGAAAGTTTTAAAATTTATGAAGTACGCATGTAATGCATGGAACAAAGCGAATTGCAGAGTACAAATCTCAAGGTTGCTGTCTTCAGCATAGAATGTAAGGGTTTAGCGCCTTGAAATTTAAAAAAAAAAACAAAGGAAAACCAGAAACACTCTTCCTCAAATCTGATACATTTATCCTGGCAGCCTTAACACATGTATTCTACCTTTTCAAAAACACTTGCTTACAATAAGTTATACTCCATATTCCTCGAACATTTTTTCGATTAATTAACTCCTACATGTGGCTACCTTACCGTTTAATTGTTTGATCCTTGGGTTACTTACCGGGAAACCAGTAAATGGTAAATTAATAAGTACCAATTATTAATTATCTATTTGATTATCCAGTATTCATAAATACAAGTACGTACTTAATGATTAATAATAATGTAAAAAAGGAGATAACACAAATGAAAGATTTTGTTAATAAAGTATGGGGCCTGAAGGATCTGAGATGTTCGTTGAGCCAAATTTGTAGGCTTCTGCCAGTCTGGCCAATGTACAAAGCTCAGCAAATGTCGCATTTAAGTAAGTAAACTCCACTGCTGGAAAAGAGGATCTGAGGGGTCCTTACAACGGTAAAATAACTGTTTAAGACTAAGTTGAGTTTTCAAAGAAATGTTAAGAGCTAAAGACTGTAAAAACTTTTTGACTTTTATAGAAACGGTACCTATATACGGCGGCGAAAAATAATCGGAAGAAGAGGGTGATCCGGTTATCACTGGATGTATAATATTATTCAAACGTTTGTTTTTGGTTCTGCACTCAGAAACTGGAATCGATGTAAACTAATTACTTACGCTCAAAGAAACTAGAATACTATTTTCGGAAATTTTTAGAGAATAAAAATTATTCAGAATTCATTAGAGTTTTTGATGCTGTGAGTGTTGTTAAAATGAAGTAGATTTTTAAGGGTGGTGGTTAGAAATTTCACAAAAAAATCAAAAAAGAGACCACAGGTCTGATAAAATAAGCCATAAAGTTTGGGTATGGAGGGATTCATAGTCTTAAGTTTGGACACCCTGATAAAGTTGTTACTGGCATTTTCAGTTAAAAACTTGTTCAAACCGGAGCAATAAGCTGTGGGTGTGCAGAGCGACATTGCTTTTTTCTTCGCTTAACTCTTGCCCGGCTACAGCAAAAATATGGAGAATATAACCTCTTTAATAAGAAAGTACGTCGATTATATACAGTGTGATTTTTAATGATTGAAGATGAATTTGGTGCCACAGTTTGCACTGTCCTTCACGTTTCATGTAGTTTTTTTTTAATCTGTGGTGTTTGCCCAACGAGGTCCTAAGTCATAGACTTGTCAGGACCTCAGTAGCCGAAGTGTATTTTTGTATGTACAAAGTGTTCCATGGCCTTGTTACTTCCAAACTTCCTCGCTGTTGAAGGGGAAACAGTGTCAAATTGTATCCCCAACACTAAAGGGTACCTGAAGTGAATAACGACCACCTCCCGAGAAATATGTCGAGCGGGGTGCGAACCCACGACCTTACCAAGTGGTAAGGGACCGGCCTTGCAGGTCCCTTACCACTTGGACCGATCAGGCGTTAAATAATATTGATTTATTTCCCGTTTTATTAATTAAATATCAGAGTCGACACGTTACTCTGACAAAGATGTGATGTTGCCAACGTAGTAACAATTTATGAATATACCACCGTAGTATATTCAAAATATTGTCAATTAATATTCACACTGTACGTGAAATTTTGAAATTAATTAACTTGAAAGTTTAAAGATAACAAAAAATCGCAAAGAAAAACAAAAAGATCACAAGAAAAATAAAAAGATCACAAGGAAACAGTTTACTATTACCATTGATTAATAAAAAAACATTAGTTATTAATAACATAAGCTTCACAGCTTTCAAAAAATAATCTAAATTATAATTTGTAAGATTCAATAAATTGCAGCTTTGAAGTGAAAATATTTTTCAACTTTTAGACCACAAAGGACATTGTCTAATTTGGGACTCAAATATTATTTTCTTAATGTTATTTTTACACCATTTTAAAAGGAGCAGCTTAAGGCGCGCCATCGCGCGGCCGGAGTTTGACCTTAATTTTTGTAATCGGTACCTAAAATGCTTTAGCTGGTATTTTTACACAGTGTGCAAATACATCCAGTGTACGCTGTGATTATTTTTTTTTAATGTTCATAAATTTATCATAGTTCCTGCGAATTTGATTAATATGTCTGTGAAGAAATTATAACCTCTCTCCCAGATGGAAGAATATCAAGAATATGTTAGAATGTTAAAAGCAATGGAAATAAGAAAAAAGACCAAGACTTAGATGGAAGGATGCCGTTTGTAAGGACCTATCGAAGACATCTCGAGGACTGGAAAGAATAGGCGATAGACAGAAAAAAAAAGTAAAAAGAGACCGTTAATGCAAATGATCCAAAAATATCAAAAGATACTACGAACTGGCTCTTTTAGAATTTATATGTCCACGTTTGAGTTAAATAATATTTTTGTCTGTCATCTTGATTTTAGTGTTTCTCTTAACTTGATATGCGATTTCGTCGCCTTCGAGCCTATAATACTTACTTAGATTGAGTGCCTACTTCAATGCTAGACTTCCCTTCCATTTTCGAACTTCGTTCTTATTTATTGGACCTGGGAAGTAATTAATTTAATTTTTAGTTTTGAATTCTATCTCTAAATGGTAATGATTGATGAAATCAATGTAACTTAGTTTTTTGACGAACGAAAGTTACGAATTAAGTTGAAGATCTTTTTTGTAATACTCTAACAACAAAAGACGTCACTGTCACTCGAGTTTACTGGGAAAATGCCTGCACTGCTAATCTGAGAAGAAGAAAAAGCTTACCGTTAAGTGTTCGACGCATTAAGCAAATTTAATCAATAAATATTTACTATAATGCAACTGCGTGATTTTCTGAGAAAGGATTGAAACCGTTTAAATAAACATTTTCGATATCCCAAAGACATCTGAGGCGCCATGCGCCACAACAAAATTATACATGTGTATACGTCAATGATTGTGAAATGCCATGGGAAAATATCTGATGTCATAGCTACGCGTGCACTTGATCAAACAGATACTTCGAAAAAAGTAAAAAAATTAATAACTCAATTTTCCAGTATTGTTGGCAAAACACAAATATCAAAGTAAAATTAATTAGGAACTACTTTAGTAATAACCAGGAAAGTCAGCATACATGTATCAACAGGGTGTTTAAGAAAGAACGGTACATAACGTTCTACGTATATTTAGTTCGTTTCGAGTAACAAAGTTCATACGAACAAATGTCACACATTTGCATTTTTACTCATGCCGAGTATATGGTGATATGGTGTTTTGAAATGGGTTTTGCATGAAAGTGCACGTACTGCTTGTAGAGACTAACGGATACGATTTCCTAATTCAAGAACATTTACTCGTAAGTAAATGCGTTCATGCAGTAATTCTCAGTAACCAAAGAGATATGCACACATATTTTATGTGAACTTTTTTATTCAAAACGAAAGATACCTTAACGTACCAAAGTATATACAATTTCTCTTGAAACACCCGGTATATTTCAGGGACAGTGACTTTAAATTTGACTAAATATTTTTCTTTACTCAAATGTACGAACCTTTTTCTTCATCTGATTAAATTTAATCCATTAGATGTAAAGCTTTGTGAGTTATATGTTAACAAATATATTAGCAAAGACTTCATATTTAAATTTATCAAAATTAAAAGAAAAAGTTGTTATTTTTTTTATTTCTACCAATATATTTCTGTAACGATTGCAATTTCTGTTAATTGTACTACAGTGATTGAAAAATCTCGACTGTGTAATCAGGCGTTTTATTGAAATCAGTTTTTAAGGGGCAATATGACTCCGGCCTAACCGCAAACGGTATCCGATAATTGAAATAATTCAGGCAGAGCCAATGAAAGAAACGCCAAAAATAGTGAGGATTAATCACCTTTATTAAGAGTTAAATTACGAATTTAAGCTTAAAAATCACAGACATATTTCATTTTATAAATCTAAAAACAACGGTAAAAATACTGGACTGGATTTTTTTTTGCTGTGGGATTCTAATATCAGAGTAAATATCAGAAATGTTCATAAACAAAAGAAACTATAAATAAATAGAATTATATGGATGGTTTTAACAAGCACATGATAAACTATTTTTTACGTTCTTAAAAACTTTTAGAAATGTTAGGTCAAAAAGCGATAGTAAGATGTCGCTATTTTATATGTTCTTAAAAACCATAATAATTAACTTGTATTTACTCTATCATTTAATTCTACAAATTTGGTTTATTAAACTCGGTTTTCTCGATCAGAATAACTTTTTTACACTAATTCAAAGTGTTTTTTTTTTAATTAAGGGGGTTTGCTGATGTTTACTTAAAAACTAACAGTTTGAAAAGCTTCATTTCGCTCTTTTTTCATCAAAAAATAGCTTGAATACACGTTATATTCGGTTAAATCACAAATAATGACAAGGGAATAATTTTCTTTTGAGATACGATCAACTCTCCTTAATAGGACCTTCTAACTCTGCCTTTATTGAAGGCCGTAGCATTGTATTAAAGTGTCATTTAAGAGACCAAAGGATGCCCGTACCTATTTGTATTGGCAATTTAGGAGCGGGCATTGTCCTGTTGAAAAATTCCCGCAAGAATGCTATGAACACAAGGACAGTTCGAAGGTTCTAACTTGGTGTTAATGTAGCAAGCAACAGTCTTGGTGTACACGAATTATGATTAGAGATGAGCGAGAATTGAAATAAATAGTTCTTCAGAAAAGATCTTTTACTTCGTTTTTGGCACACCCTCATGCCGTGTCCACAAAAATGCGAAAATGTTAGCTTACATTTGTTCTCATACAGTAGTAACAGCATTTCTTTTTAAAGTTTACCATTTTCGGATGGAATACAATTGATAGCAGAAATTTTATTAAAAGACAATTAGCCGCCAAGAATGTCAGCAAACGTAGTGGGCGGGGTATTAGAAGTATCCAAGCAAAAGCACAACGCATTTTGACAATTTTCCATAAGCTTTGATGACACTAGATCAAGGGAAGTACCAAAAGGTGAGTTTATTCAAAGGTGTCTATTCGAAGATTAATACTGCATCAAATCTATAAGTGGGTAATGCTTTTTCCCATCTCTTGCGGGTAGCAGATCTTTTCGCTCGTTCTTATATTACGATTCCAGTATCCCTGATAGGTTGTGTTCTTGGTAATTCTCTGACAAACAAATAGTGTTAGCTAACCAATGTTCGTATTGGTGTGGAGGGGGCATTAGAAGTGTCCAAACAAAAGCATAAGGCATTTTGATAATTTTGTCATAAGTTTTGATGACACTAAATTAGGGGAAGCACTAACAAGTGGTTGTGTTTATTTAATTCGTAGACCAATATTGCATCAAATTTATAAGTGGGTAATGCTTTTCCTATTTCTTGCTGGTAGTAGATCTTTCGGCTCGTTCTTCTATTACGATTCCAGTATCCCTGATATGTTGTTCTTGGTATTTCTCTGACCAACTTCGCCAACAGTACAGACACTTTGTCTCATTCAGACTGTAATTTGTAAGAACGATAAAGCTCCTTCATACAAGTCAATAACTCGAAACCTCTCAAACTGTAATACATGTATATAATGATTGCGTGTTCTTAAGGGTGGCATTTTTTGTTGTAGGCCTCCTTGCAAACTAGTACTTTACTGCTACATACTAGATAAATAAACAGAAGAAGTTTCATGCATTTTCTTCATAAAAAGGTAAAAAAATAACTTTTCCATGCACATAAAATATTGATGAATTAATAATAATACCTTAAAGGCAGAGAACTGAAGAACATAAAGTTTTATTAAAGTAGGTGTAAACACATTCAGTCTGGGTTTTCTTTTCCCTTAAAAAAACATTTACTTTTTTTGTTAATGTTAATAAAGACACATCCTATTTCTTTTTAATTCTACTTTAAAAAAAACGAGATATCAAAAATTATTTTGGTCAAAGGCGATCATAATATGGAAAGCGACTGTTTAGGTTCCGACAATAATTTACATTCTTTATAAGTGGATGTTACATCTTGTTAAGTTTGCGAAATACGTAATTTTATAAAAAAATATAATAAATTAAATAAATAAATTTGTTAAATCAATTATTCAATTAAACAGAGTTGGTTCTATTCTTCCAAATTTGTTGTTTTTGTTTTATACTGATATGCAAGAAACGAATAAAATGAAATGAATAAAAGACGAAGTAAGTTATTTAATTTCTTGTAATAAACTCTGGCGTGCAGAGAAAAGGACATCTAAAGAAATGACTGTGGGAAAGATGAAGGCGAATTCAAGGAAAACAGGAGAAACTGCATCAAAAGATAAAAGAAGATGAGAAGAAATTAGCAAGACGGTGGGATTGTATGGATAATTTCAAATCCCGCAATTCCAGAAACGACGTATGAAAGACCTAGATCAAGAAAGCAAATGAAGAAATTATAAAGAGGCAAGAAAGAAGAAGAAATGAAAAGAAACAAGAGAAATGATAAACAAATACGAAAGACGAAAGATAAGTTATCTAAAAACAAATTAAGATCGATGATCCTGTGTACAAAACAAACGCAGATGCGAAGAAGAAACCGCGAGACTTCGGGCAGTAGTTTTTCGAGCTGAACGCACAAAAAATATTCAAATGAAGACAGCGAAAGGGAAAGAATAAGACCTTTCGATGGAAAATTTTGAACATGAAAGGAAATTGAGGATGTGCCAAAAAAGAAAAAAGAAATGGGAAACCAAAAGAAGCCTTTTTATATTTATTAACACAACACCACAATAGAACGTAATCGATTTTAATTCGTGTCTCCTTTTAATTTTAATTTCAGTACTTCGATGTAGATTGTTCCAATTGACTTCTAGGCTCTTTAATTCTTTTCTTCCGTCATCCTCTTCCTAACTGTAGACATTGCTTTAAGGTTTCCGATAGTTTAAAAAAATAAGATTTTCAGAGATAAACCATATCAACGATTTTTATTTTGATATAAAGTAGTCTTTTTTGCAATTAATTACTACATATAATAAAATTCATTTAATTTATTCACAATGCATAACCTCTGAATTGATTTTTTAAACGTTAAAGAAACATTTTTACGTTTTCTATAAGAAATATAGTATTCTTTTCAAATATAAAATGAATAAAACAGAAAAATAACATTAAATTTTTAAATACAGTGAAATCTCTGATAAGCGGATACCAATTATCTGTCGGCTTGTAAGAGGTGTCCGCTTATTGGAGAGAATTTTATTAAAAGATTCTATAGAACAGTTCCACAAAATTGTCCGATTACGAGAGGTGTCCGTGTGTTTATCAGAGGTGTCCGTAATGAGAGAGTTCACTGTATTATGCTACTCTTAAGTGAATGTAAGTACAGTTGGTCACCTTTAATCGGAACTAATAATTGTACTGGTTAATTCAGATTTTTGACAAGTTCGGATCATCGAACAAAGGATAGAAGATATCCATTGAGGATTGGCATTAAAAAAAAATTATTGGGCAAGGAGCATGGTTGAGGAAGTCTCTTTTTCTTGATTCACCTATGTATCACTAGGGCAGAGAGATTGAAGGGCAATACAAGCCTATTCGTGGTTATTTTTAAGTTTTTATTGTAACTGATCCAAATTAAGGAGAAAGTTCTTATGAAAAAGATTTTCCTGTCATCTTAGTTCCCTAATGGTATTGAAAATTCGACGATTCCTTATATAAACGTTTTCTGAAGTAATTATTCCGTAACTGAACATTTCGCATCTCATAGACTTCATATTTATAACAGAAAGTGAAAGAAATGAGTCGTCAAAACATTTCTTTATGACACCCGTGCTTAACATGAATTTATTCTTATTGTTTAAACCTCATTGATCTTTATATGCGAACATTTTATCTCTCGAGGATTGGACTTGGAAAAAATTTAGTCATTTCTTCTTCATTTTGTCATGTATCACTTCTTTGTGGAAGGGCAAAAGTTGTTATCGATACTGATTTTTTATTCAAACAAAATAGGTAATCTCCTCGTACCAAATATCCTACGAATTTCAATATTCCCACAATGAAAAGTTCTTTATCAATAATTAATTGTAGACACCCACTTCATTCTTTAATTTAGCGATTAATTAACGTATTTCCTTTCAGAACTAGTCTCCATTCTAAATTGCAATTTAATGTAAACTGAACTCGTCAACTGACTGAACGGTCAATGTGCTGTTGAACAATGAACAGCAAAGCTACTTTTCCTGCTCTGGAGATTTGGAGAATTGTGTATTTGTGGATTTTTGTCATTGGTTTTCGTCGACCACATGATTACTTCGCCTACTGGCGTCGAAGTCATTAGCAAGTTCTTCAAAAAGTATGTTCAAGTGTTTTCAACTTTCTTGTGCAATTTTAAGACACATGCGCGTTTCTCATTAGCTCGATCTGATGCTTCCGTACGTCTAGTTATTTTAAAAATAATTTTTCTTTTTTCATATTTTTAACAAATAGTGTCAAACATAAACACTTCATATTCCCTTTTTACTCCGTTATTCTCCGAAGCAGGAAAAGCAGGTTTAAGAGAGCAGTTCATGGAAAACATGAAACCAAGGAACTTCCTTATTTATGTGATATACTGTATTCTTTCTCTAAATTGCGTAAACTATTCCACAATTACTAAAGAAAATTCATTACCGTTTGTAACATTAGTTGTATTTTATTATATGTATTTTGAAATTATTAATAGGAACCTAATTCGTCTATTGGCTCATGGAATAAAATTTGTGTGAAACTCGAATAGAAATCAGTTTTGATTTAAAACGATTCGAAGAAATTCTTTTTAGAATTAGCTCAATTTTCCAAAGAAAGAAAATACAAGATATTTAAATAAGAAATAAGTTTCATAAAAAATGCAATAAAACTAAAAAAAAAACAATAAAAATCGTGGTCTTATTGAGCAACGATCATTTTGACAAAATAAAATATTTAATGTAATGAAACGGAAATCTCAAATTGGAAGAAAACAATCAAAGCTGGATCTAGAATTAAACTTAAATCAACTTTTTTTTATTATAATTTGGATTGTTATAAATTCCGCTTCACGTTCAAAGAGATTTGCAAGTAAACAAATACAGATAAATCTACCACACAATTTATCTTAAAACCATTAGTAAACAAATATGGTGAAGATTTAAATTTATTGGCGTCAGTAAATCTTTCTACAAAATGAATTCATGTCGTTCATCCGGCGAGACGTCTGACTCAAATGCAAAATCGGAAGAAAAAATATAATTATTAAGTCTGTCACTAACGAAGAGTGATGTTTGCAGATACAAATGCACTTGAAGGATTGACTCCAATTGCGGCGAAATTCATCTGTAAAAAATGGTGCGCAACGAATTTTACTCGTGGGCTTGCATGGATTCCTACACAATCTCTCCTCCATCCTAACGAATTCCGAGAAGTGTTACAAACGTTCCAAGTGTTTTATTCCCGTTTTTTACAGCGAATTTCACCGATTAATAAAAAAAAGATTACTAGAATCGAAATGTATCCAAATAAAAGTGCAACGTTACATTCGAGTTCATATTATTTAGTTGAATGCTCAAGTGTGTTGGCAACGAACGAGAAAAGTATATCTTGGCTTTTTCAGTTTGTCATGTTTTGACACGCTAATTTTATAATGAAGATTAGTGCTTCCAATGAAAAAGTACGTGTCAATATTCGAACAAAGCTAAGACATACTTTTTCTATCCCTCCTTGGATACAGTTTTTGTACCACAATAGAACTGGTTCTTAAAGAGCACACGGCGGATTTCTATTACAAAAGTGATAAAATGGGGATTTCAAGAAGTGTAATTATCAACTAGATTATGGTTGAAAGTTGCACTTTGGTAATTACATGCGTAAACATAAATTATGGCACATGCAAAGGATGTCTTTTCCTTGAATTATTTATCCAAGTGAAGTGCCCTAATTATACATTTCGCCGACAGACAAAATTAAAGTATGAATATAAATATTCTTACTTTAAGTCTACCAGAAGCCAGGTTTGCATTGAAATTAACGGTATCATTGTGTCCAAAAATATACGACAATAAGAATAATTGGTCTTTGCCGCGGCCATTGTTATCAAGAGCCCTAAGCGTTTAAACCACGCCTCAGCAGCAGACAGAAAGTGTTCCTAATTACATATCAACTTAAATTTTAATAAAATCCCTACTATTATTCCTTCTTATAAAACAGATGGCTAACCTATAACTGTACACCCGAGGGTGTTAAAAGTACTGTCTGATTTCACGAAAGCGTCAGGCATTGTATATAGTAACTTCGCCATACCTATACATTACTTTATTACACCTTTTTGTTCACGTTACAATTCATGCCTAAAAATCTCGTGTGCAATTTAAATTCGTATGTTAGATAGCGCTTTCTTCCAAAGGTATTATTAATATCAGTTTGCGTTTACAATGAAATTTGGGCTTTCTTAAGAATGAAGAGCAAATTTGATATTACTTACCAGGAGTTTGTTGTTCTATAGGTCCCGGAACCACGTGAAAAATTTCTCCAATCTCTGGACCTGTGTCTTTACCTTCGGCTCTCCTCTGCAACTGATGAAGTTGTTCTAAATGCAAATGCTTAAGAGATCTTACGTGTTGAAGCAGTGGCAATCTATTTGTCGCAGAAAAACCACATAAAGAACAGTGAAAGACCCTGGGTTGTTCTTGACGTAGGACTAAACAACGTTCAACTAGATGTCGAAGAAGCGCTACACCAGCGTCATGTCTTCCACCAGCTGCATGAAGTTGTAATTTATGGGCTGAATTTGTATAGTAGTCACAGGCATTGCATCGTATTTGTACACCACCGGGTGCAGAAGCGTATTTTAACTTCCATTCGTTTCGGGGACCGCCTTCTTTTACGTGATTTACATGTTGCAGCCTTTGAAGATGTTTATCAGTCTTACAGTGTAGTTGGAAGTTAGCTTTAAGATTAGTTTTATATGTACACAGTTTGCACACGTAATGGCCAGCAACCACGGCCAAAATTTCTTGCTCTCTCAGTCGCGTTCGATCTTGTGCCAGGTGCCTCCCTAAATCCTCGAGATTGTCAGTTTGAAATAAGTTACAAACGCAACACTGGTAAGTCTTTTCAGGATCTGGATCGGCTGGTTCCGGAGGAGGTTCCATTGTTTCTGGGTTTAGACCCATATCAGAATGTGACGTCATTTCTGCAGGGCCTGCGTGACCAGGTAACTGACCTCCAGTCATCATTTGTATAAGCAGAGCTTGATTATAAGCCATATCGGCTAAGGCGGCCTCAGGCTTTTCACCTAACCCTGGGTAAATACCATACAAACCTTCCATGTGTTGTTGGGGATGTTGTTGATGATGCAACGCTGATAAGGTCTGCATATGCTTCACGTTTTGTTGCAACACTAACATATTGTGCGTGTGCTTCTCAGACGTCATATGTATTCGTAAATTTCTCGCAACATTGGTTTCGTAATTACAAACATCACAGCGAAAGCTAGGTTTAGGTTTATGGCCACTACTTACAGGTGAATGATGTAAAGGAGGCGCCTTTGGCGACGCCTGTCGTGATTCACTACTTGGTGCACCACCATTTTGTAATTCCTGCATATTGTTTAAATGTTTATCAGATTGCATATGTATGCTGAGGTTTCCTTTGGTTGTTGTTGAATAATTACAGACTTCACACCGGTAAGGTTTATACCCGCACGTGTAGGTCTCACCACGTGCGAGGCGGGGATGAGGCTGCCCTGCTATACAATAAATACAACTGGTTTCAGCCTCCGGATGCTTTTCTTTCATATGAATTTCGAGAGTCTCCTGGTATTTATAATGCCAATTACATTTTGGACATTTTAAAGTCTTACATGAATTTCGGCTGTGTACGTTGCCTAAACCGGCAGGCCCCAGACGTCCTGATGCTAGTATCATTTCGCATCGACCGCAATCAGCACCTGACGGTCTTCCCTGTAGATGATCAGGGCAAACTCCTATCGTTGTACCCGTGAGGAACGCGGGTGGAGTTGCAAAAGGAGGAGATGGCGACTTGCCTGGTGTATTGCGGGAGGAACAAGGAGGCGTATCGGATATAGGAGAAGATCCCTCATTTTGCTGGTGTGCAGAACTTAGCGGGATCGTACCTATATGGTTTTCAGTTGGTTGCGCAGGGCCGAGTGGCTCCAATAATGATACCATCGGCCTTTTATCTGCACCGACGCACTGTAATATTGCCGAACAGTCTGCAGCTAACACTTCACGTTCATTTTCTTTTAACGTTACACCATGCTCTGACTGAGCATGATTTGCAAATGAACGCGCAAACCCAAAACTAAGTTTACAAACGAAGCACATGAGAATGGGTTTGACGGGCACTGACGCAGGTCTCGGTGGTCTTGCATCCCTCAGTGCTACGACTCGGTAACTGTGCACAGCTGGAAGTTCTGTAGGCCTCGTCGGTTGCCGAAGAAGTCGCGACACGTAAACCGCTTGCAAAGGTGGTACAATTTCTGGGATCGGCGTTTGGGTCGATTCGCTTTCGCTTTCGGAATCCTCTATTATATACGCCGAACCGTCGGGGTTGTAAACGATCTTCCCTGCAAATTGCTCCACATCAGATGTATCCTGTTGAGACATAGCCGGAGAAGGTAGGCGAGTAGGCGCCGGAGGTGGCGATGCTCCAGGCGCAGCAGGTGGTGGACTTGCCTCCTGTTCAGGGCTCATGACGGCGGTTTCCAATTTTTGCCGCTCAGTGCGGCCGCCGGGACTAAGCTCAGGCGCCGCGGACAGAGTGGGCATCGCGGCGCATCACATGCTCGCTGACTGGATGCCCTGTAACAATACCAAGATATTACAGATCAGTATTAGCATTTACGGATAACACCGCCAATTTTGTGGAAGTAGCAATAAATATTTATCTTTTTGCCACGAAATACGAGAGTAACACTTCAGTTAACAACAACAACAAACATCAGCAAATATCGAATGAGACTACAATTAATTCAGACTGGAATTCCGATTTAGACACAGACAACAGACCCTTTAAAGTGCAGAAGGATTTCTTGTATTGAAGTCTAATAGCCGTTTTACATCTATCAAAATTTGTTACAATTTCTTGCGCAGAGTGACAAAGAAGCATCCATTCAATCAATGAACGTTAACTGCGATAATCTGTCTATCTCACTTTGTACAAAATCTTGTACAAATTTTGATAGACGTAAAACGGCTCTAACGAAGAATAAAGTGCACAGTAAACCAAAAAGTTGAGAACTGACTTTCTCGATAGAACAGTCTATGTTAAGATGATACTCTTGTGGATACTATTGAGAAATATAGATGTCAGATTTATTTCCAGGTCAGACATTGCTGATAATTTTGTGGTATCATCGAATCGTATGTATACTGACTGCATGACAATAAAATGAACAACACTGTTTTTAATCATTGGTTTTGGCGAAGGTATAACACGTATAGTTCGAAAGTTCTCCGTCCAGCGCTAGCTATCAGGCGATTTCTTAACTTAAAATTTTGGTATTTTCTGTTCACTTTTATCACATGTGAATGGCGACTCTTCTTCAACTTCTTCTTTTTGTATATGAGTTTCTTTATAATATTAAAAGGCGCTGGAAAAATTCTGCAACCCGGTTTGATTTCTAGTTACGCCACTGGGAAATAATTTTATGATTGAATGAATTTTGCCTCAAGTTGAAATACATATTATATTAAATGTTTCTCGATACAACTTTATAAAAAATATTTTGTAAAAGAAATTTGTTATTTTGAAATGCATGAAAGAAAGCAAGTATAGTACTTCAATAAATCGTCAGCAGCTGCAACAGATATGTAAATTTAAATATAAAAAGTCTACATTCTCGTAAAATTTAAACAGCTGCAAATTGATAATAGTCGAGTTATTTAATCATCGATAATGTGCAGAATTTTTAAATTAAAATTTCATGCCAAGCCCCTTATGAATAAATACCTTTGTTACAATTTAAGGCGTGCGATCTATTGTAACCACTATTAAGATAAAGTGGCAAATCATCCGGAATATACGCGAGCCGGGAAAATTACATAAACCGTCACTCAGGATAAGGTGGCCATTATTAAATTATCGGAAATATTTATTCAGCTTTAGTTAAAGAAGTTATTAGTTGTTTATTTTCATCCAGATAGATCACGTGTGAAATTAAATATGGTAAATGTCACACGTTCTTAACTAAATATAATATATGTGTGTCAATGATTACTTGCAATGCGCAAATAACAAACAGTAGATTAACATCCAAATCAAAACATAGCTTTGAGAACAACTTAATTGTGATGTACTTTTAGGAGAGCCAAACGGCGAACGTGCTGAAAAAAATCATGTATTTATGCCGTCTCAAAACATGAACGGTACTCATTATTTGGAATTTTAATAATGTGTAATTTTGATCATAAGCGAGGGTAGGAATGCAACAGAACCGTTCAGAGTGCATCAATGGAATGAAAAGGATATTACGAGACGAAAACATTCGATAAATTGTCTGGTCAGACGCGGTACTTGTAATTACTAATTCCCACACTGCACTGCTCTAATCACAGTAATAATTACGGGCTTTTTGTTCAGTTTGGTTTTTAAGTTCGCAGGTATTTTTCCCATGATTTCTCACGATTGATTTTTTTTCTTACTTTCATTAACTTCAAATTCTACCACACGAAATCTCGCGTATTAAATAATTAAAAACAATAAAAAGATCGATTCCGCGCCGCATTCTTTAATTTTACGACAAAGTAACTGTAAATTATATCTTACAAACGGAAATTATTTTTTCTTAACTTCGGCGTTAAGAAAACTGTAAAGCAACTTCATTTTGATAATTCAGCTCATAAAAGTTCAATGATGCGTTCCCTATTGAATAAAGATCTGTACGGTTAGGAAGAAATTATGTTGTATACATAAAACTGCTCCACATTCCTTTGTTCTCTGAGAAAATGAGAGCATTAAATATTCCGTTTTTAGTCGAGAATAACGATCTATATAATTGATATCTTGAGGCAATGCAATCAAGAACGATCTAGTGGTAAAATATTCAAGTCCATAACACGAGCGAGCTTTTAGAACAATATTGGAATATTAATTTCAAAAATTATAACGTGCAACCATAAATTACGTGGAGATACCAGGAATCATCTTGATGTACAATATCAGACTTCGAAGATTCTAAATCACCGCTGCCAAAAGCTATAAAAAGTTTAGAGTTGGTGCTGGGCCTTCGCAATTAATAAAAGATTAATTTCTATATAACATCACTTTAACTCCAAAATTTCTACATTGTTTAAGAATGTAAACAAAATATCTACTAAAATACTTTAACAAAATGTTGAAATTTATTTTATCCAAAAACGATACCAGTTACCACCTAACTCATTTCTTATCAATACCTTTTCCACAGTAAATCGATTTGGCTGAAATTTTCATACAGAGTTTTCAGTGCTATTACCTTCCTATTGCCAATTGGAATTCGTTGCTAAAACTACTGCGTTTCATCTCTCGTTTCACGACAATCATTTTCAGCTCTATAAAAGTTAAAGTTGTTTATATCAAACTACTGAGAGGTAAAGCTCAAAACATTTCGTGCGACGACATTCCAACGGATCTTTCTTTAAAACCAAAAGTATGGGAAGACAGTCTCAACGTTTTGGAGTTCTTCGGCGACGTCCCACGTTTCTTGAAACCTTACCCGACGACGGGGTCTATTGTGTAACATTGACATGGACTTGATACGTATCAGTTATTGCTATGTTTCAAGTTACCATGCAAAGTCAGTATTCTGTAATCAGTTTCGTATCAAATGTGATATCAAGTTAATATGTACCTGTCCTTAATTAGCGGTCGGCAATCCACTTCAATTTTTACGAAATCATATGAAGTTCGACTTCAATTATTGAAGATCATATCAATTGATATGCATATCAACGTTACAGAATAGCCCTGAATAGCTCTACATCGTATTTAGGAATCCATTCAATTTTCTCACATTACTCTCTTTACTCTCAGTACTTTCTTTAAGCTAGGAATTTATCTTTTATCAAACTCGCTAAGTCCGACACAAATATTTGCGTAATTTGGATATTTTGAGTAATGGAAGAAAATGCAAGAAAAGTTTAGAAATAAACTATTCAAGAAGTTTAACTGCAAGTAAGATAATAAATAAATAAATATAATAATAATAAAAGAAATATTCTTGACTCGAACTTTTACAGGTAAAACTTGTTGAGTTAATATTTACAAGGCATTAAGTTTAATGTACAACGATTATACTTTAGTGAAATAATAGCTAAATACATATATTTTTGACTCTACTATAGAACAGGTTCTTCAAATTTATACAACAAAATAATTGTTAGTTAGGCACTTTCAAAGTGATGCTAAAACTATTAATTGACATTTAAAAATATTCAAGCCGTTAAAAAATGTAGCGGTTAATATTCACTAAATCAAAGAACTTTTTCTGTCTGAAAAACCTAGTTTCATTGATTGGGAACTCCTAAAAAGTTAAATCTGTTTGACTTTGACTAATATTTTACATGATCTGAAAACACAATTTATTAAACAAAAAATTCTTAAAAAAAATGATATTTTGAAATAAGTTCTGAATGATTTGAAGAGCTGAACAAACTGACGGAAAGTACAGCTAGACACAGACATTAAAAATTTATAATAAAAGAACTAAGCGACATATAATTAATTACCACTGCATTATAATCAAAATCTAACCAGTCAACCATGTTGAATATCCTGGAACATCTGAACCAGACCATAACGTAAAGTTCGAGTTAACTGACAGGAAAACTAAAAGTTTCTAAATTCGTTCGAGTAAAAATAAAATCGACATAATTGATTTAAAAGAATTAAGTTGAAAAGATACGAGCAAGATCTTAAACTTTCAATTAAACAAAAAAATCTTTTCCTTGTCTTAGTTTCTATTTTTCTTCTTAATTTTTATGTTTATTGTTGAGGTTGTTGTGATTCAGCATTAATAACCTTGACTGATTGTGAGTAGTTATGCTACATTTGAGACTGATAAATATATTACACGATGAAATACTTTTATATTTCGAGAATAAATTTTAATTTAAACTTACTGGTTTAACGATTTACACGACGAAACCTGACGATTTTATATGTAGAAAACGAGTTTTGGAAATGTTTGTCGATGCGCGTTCAAAGCAGAGGTCGTATTTTAACAATAGATACTGGAGTGGGCATCATGAATGGTCAGTATTGTGAATGGGGTTGTAAACCGCCAAAGGGACGCTGAAGGCTAGGGAATGTCATGGGGAGGATCCCGAATAAACCAGGTGTTATCAAACATTCCAAGCAGAACAAGAATATGTAGTCTAGCTATTTTATAGCATTTTAATAAAATTATAAATTTATTTGCAGACATGTAACAATGGCTAACAATAAGATAATTTACTTTCAATAATTAAAGGAAGCAAATCAAATTTCAAGAATTACGGAAGTTCTCTTACCAATTTTCGGTACACTTGCGTCCAATGAAATCTACACCTTTCAAGCTAATCATGTCATCAAGAACTTCACAAAATTTAATAGTTTAAAAGAATTTTTTAATTTCCTTGTTGTCATTTTTCAACAACAAAAACTTTGCCTGTAAAGTTTGATAATCCAAAGACAAAAGTTATTGTATGATTCTTATCTAATTCTATTTTGTGGTGAATGTGATTGTATACACGTTTCAAAACTGGGAAACGCAATAAGGTCAGAATTTAGTACACAACGTTCAGTAATACCTGTGTTTCATACAATGTTCTACAGTTGCAGTATTTGCAGTTTTATTATTTGGTAAACATTAAATAGTATATAAATCGAGTGTGCAAAGAGGTTAGAAGTTTAATGCATTAGAAAGGTGCGAGTATACTCTAATAAAGCATGCAGTCGTTTAATTTAACGCGAATAGTCGTAAACTCCTGGTCGAGACGATTTACTGTAATTAACAATTAGCTGTTTACACTTGACTACTTCATTGCCAGTTTTGAAGTCCACCGACTACTACTCCACCTTAAGTATTTCTTCACTCGGGTCTGATACATTTAGTAAAAACAAAAATCCAGTTCAGAACTGACTGACACGAGGAAAATCAAGTACTTAGATCAATTCTTGGTAATTAACTGCAATTTTTTATGTGAAACTACGAAAGGATGTGTGTCAGAGTTTTCAAATTAAAATAAACATTTTACTTGTGCCTGGCTGACAAATGTAATCCATTTTATCAACGTCGCTGTTCAATTTAATGACTTTACTGATAAATCATCGCAACGCAAAAATAAAGAAGCAGTGATTGATACTGATGGACAAACGAGCTTTGTTGTATGAGTAAATAGCGATTAATAAGTGAATAATTCGTTGTTCCTTAAAATATCCGCTTCCAAAAATTTGTTACATTTCGACGTTTTGCTTTTACTCACACCTATACAACATGAAATTAAATTTCTATGAAGTTTGGCTCAAAGAAATAAAGAGAAACATTAAAAAACACATTTTGTTTTCAATAACATAATGATTTACCGAGGTTACTATTTCGTTAATTGCTGATTACTAATTAATTAATTCCACACGTACAATTCAACATACACGTACAATAAATGCAAATAATAAATCTTTGTGGTAAAAAAAAACTACTCGACAAGAAAGCGATACTTCCGTGTATAGAGTCGGCATTAATTAGAAGATTTATATCTACTGTCTCCTAGGTTTACAAAATTTCAAAGGTAAGTCTGCCAGGTAGTATAATTTAATGCAAATGGCTTCTTACTTGTTTCACAAAATAATACGTGCAAGATTCCTACGACCCAACCTTTTTCTCATTTAAATACCCCAATATTTTTAGAGTTTTAGAAAATTTTTCTTTACGTTATCTACTAACATTATCTTCATATTGTCATCCAGAATGAGAAAGTGCTATATTTAGCTTGTTTCACTTTGTAATATCAAAACGATTACGTGTGGTGAAACCATTTACTTATAATAAGAAAAGAAACTTGTTTCATTCTAATTATTTTGGCCTCCTATTCCTTAATTAACTTAGAAGTCCAGGAAATTCTTTTTTTAACATTTAAATTTCTACTACTTTTATTTATTTTGGTTCATGAAAACTTTTGTATATTTCTTAGTTGTCCTTACTATACATCTTCGTATCTATTACCCTGTATTACCCTGTATAGTATATATTTTATAAGTAACAAAAGCATATATGTTCCAACTATTGTACTAGCAACAAACCTAATGAACAATTTAATCTCTTTTTAGAATATGTGTTACTTTTACATCAGAACCTAAAATAGTGTTCGTTGGAACTGTCTAGAATTAAGAAAAAACATTGAAACTTGGGATTTTGATTTGTTTTGTGATTCATTATCAAAGACCGAATAAATAAAATAATATATTATCTCCCTTCATTTTACAAAAAAAATATTCAAGAATTCATATTTATATAAGCATATAAAAACAAATATTTATAAAAATAAATTTGAAACATGAAATGTGTTTTGAATGTTGAGATATTTATTTGATTACTTGCGTTAACAAAATAAACTAAAATATGCAAACAGCTGCGTTCTTTTTAATTTTTAATTGAACAGTTTCACATTCAAAAAATTTGTTCAACACTTACTGCAACTACGTCTGTATACATGACATTATCCTAAAGTGAATGTTTATGCAAATGAATTTATTCATAATTTTCATTTCTCAGAAGGAACGCTTCCTCTATTTTTTTTAAAGATTATTTTGCTTCCAAACTTTAAAAGGACTAAACTATTTTTTTTTAATGGAAGCGTGTCCATATAAATGCGTATGAATAATTTACTTTGAAAAAAAATACGTTTTGCAAAGGCTGTAACGGTAAAGTAAGAAAAAATCTTGGCTCATTCAAATTAAGATAAATATTTTGAGTTTTGGGTTCCAAGTGCGTAAGGGTTGCCATGAATTGTAGGAAAATTATTTACGAACATTTGTTTAAAATTAATTACCTTAATAAAGTTTTATTACTTTCTATTCTCTTGATGTTCTTTTCTCTGATTATGCTTCATTGATTAAGTAAAAAATGATATAATGTTTGATAATAATAACAAAGAATGAAACAAATCAAAGTACAATATCCATTTCTTTATGGTTTTCGTAGAAGAAAAAGATGTTATCCGTCGACTTTTGTCAAATTAAACTGAGAAGTATTATAAATTCTAACAGAGCAATTAAGTGAGTCTGTTGTTATTTTTATAACCGCGAAGCCCAAGAATCTCGATTTAAATAATAAAGTCGTAAAATCCCACTAATGTTTATAATATTATCCATATTTACTTAAAAACAAAATTATGGCAAACATTAGCAAGTTATAAAAAAGAAGCTGAACTTATTTATTAGCGCGAATTCGATTTTTCTTACAAATTATTTGCTGCCATATTAAACAACGGCCACCTTTTTAATAGAATTTATTTGCATGTTTTGATTTGAATGATATTATAATATGTTAATAAATCGGTACTTATTAGGGGTTCCCTGTCAAATGACAAAAAATGGAGTTAACATCCTTGGATATAGATTTAGTTGAACGCAGCTATACATCTTCAGTAATCTCAATTTTGATATCTAACTCAAAATGTTAATAACATAATAACCACATATTGTAACTAAAATAAATTTTAAGTGTGTTATAACATTGATCAAATTACGCGTACACACTGTAATAAAAGTCAGAAAGTGACATCAGTATCAATTTCATATCATTTTCGGACACCGGATTTATTTAATTGGCTATTATTTTTATCGCAGGCAATAAATGTGCACAATAGTTTATGTCCCATTCTTTTCAATTTGCCTCGATTGCTTGGCTTCCTGTACCTGCCAAAAAAAGAGAAAACAACTTTGAACAAATGCAGGGCCAGTTTTATCGTGTCAAAAGAAAACTAACAAACTATTAAGATCGACTTCATTGCCCATTCACAAAAAGTAGAGCGATTAAATAGATATAAAATAAGTAGTATAAATAATAACACATAAATGCGAGAAATTAAGCACAAATCAATCATTTATAAAGAAGATCACAATAATCAATCCTATCGGTTAAAAAAATAAAGTTTAAAGTATTATTCATTAAACACGAACGGCTAGTTTTATGTAACAGAAATAAAATATTTTAACCCACTGTATCAGGGCGAAGTACGGAAGAATTATATATACAGGGTGAATCAGAATAAATGTCCGATCCGTTGGGAGCGTATTCACTATGGTCATACAAGAACGAAACTGCAAGAAATAAATCTATCAGAGGCATTTCAAAACTCAATTTTCTTTGAATCCAAAATAGAAATCATGATTCATTTCTTCCGTTCGTGTCAACGTAATTGACGTTTAAATGATCTGAGCTAAGATTTGTGGCAAAAGGAAGCAGTTATTATTTTCTGCATTTTATTTTGTTTAATGAAATCTTCAAGAAATTTAAGTTTACATATTGTATTTTCTGAACTTCAAGGTTCAAATATATAAACAAAGAGGCCCAACAAAAAAGTTGAATACGGGCTCGGGCATGTCTAGTTACGTCAATGATTGCATATTGTCCTTTTTTTCTTCGCAGAAAGCCACAAATAGAAACGTTTCACAGCTTCATTTAAAAAAAAATGCTTGTGTTTAGTTCTATTCCACTAGTTTATTGCTCTTGTGACACTTGAATCTTCAACGCATTTTATCTAAAATCCTATCGATATTAGACCCCCTATGCATGTGGACTTTTTGGTTTCTTTTTCTGTGTACTATCTGTGGTTGACGGGTTGGACACTTATTTCGAATCACCCTGTATAGGGTGTATTTGAAATAAAAAAAGTTGCATCCGATACTTGTGTTTTGATTCACTCTGTATAGGTGAAAATAATTTAATGTTACAGACCTCTAAAATTTAAAACAAAAATAGCTTGAAATTCTTTTAAATAATAATTTATTAATCATGTTTAATTAAGTTTTATTAAAGTAGATTTATTTTTTCATTACATCTATAATTTAATACATCATGCTATGTCTCCTATTTAAATTTTGCCAATGACAGATAGGTATGGAAAGTGCAAATTACTTCGTAGCGTAAATCAGTTAAAATCTATTTAGCAAAAATTTGCAAAGCAGTCAAAGCAATGAACCGGCGTTATTTTGTCTTGACCAATATCAAGTTGGCGCGTATGGATCTCGAATCCTCACGGTCAGACACGGCTCACTGCCCGTCAACACTTGCGCCTGTTCCCCCGCGCAAAATACTTACCTGTTCAAGACCAAAGATCGGCTTTTGTTTCGATGCTTTTATTATTTAATTTGCAATACCTTTTAACTTGGCAGGTGTTGGAAAATTATTTTACTTGTGATATTTAACGCCGTTCTGTTTAAATGCATGTATTTATAAGAAGCGTCTTTAACAGTCGGGTAGCAATCGTAAAACTGCGTAAGTAATTTTGCGACTAATCGCTTATAATTTCCAGTATCTGTTAAAGCGCTTAATTGTGGTCGAAATACCTGGTAATCGAGATATTTTTTACTTTGACTTAAAAGATCACATTTTTGTGTTGAGTTAACACTTAATTGTTTGTAACCGAATCGCCGAAGTATTTTGCTTCCTAAAGGTTTATAACTTGAAACTAAATTAAAACATGAGAAAAAGTTGATATTCTCACTTTGGTTTCATGTTTCGTTTCAGCATTGCAATTGGGTTGTTCATCTTAACATAAACAATTTTTCATCATTACAATTAATCATATTCAAATAAATTATTGTATAAAATTTGAAAAAGTTTATTATAATTGTTACGCAATATAATACGTATTCATTTGAATTTGTGGTCTAGTGAGCTTTGACGGCTGAGTACGTATGTCGTAGCGTATAAGTTAACACAGCCTATTTACTAGCATGTGTTAAACGTGTTTGTTTCTAACCTAGAAATATTCCGTAAAATCGTACTTAAAACAAATGTGTATATCTAAAAATGTTATTATTATCACAATGGGGTTAAGACACAAGGTATTTCGTAAATAAAAATAACTGTTTATCATAAATTTGTGTATTATTTTCGGCAAATGTCAAATTAAAAGGTAAGCCGTATGATTTAATTCACGACATGAGTTTAACAGTTCCAACGGACACTAGACCACAAATTCAGATGAATACATGTTACAATACACAACAGCAACGTTCTCTTTTAAGGCATTTGTATTCGAGATATTTTGTTACAGATTATTTGCTAACCTTCCTATTTCAGTTGACATTTAGTTAACAGTATACAGGCTGGTTTCGATATAACATGCCAAACTATGATATATCCCTAATCACCTCGTCAAAACGAGTGTTAAAGTTTAGTACCATTTAAGGATCCAATCTAGTTAAAAAAACAACAACTAAAGATAGTAAAATATTGAGAGCCGCCAAATGCTAAAGAAATTGCATTGTTATAAAAATTACCTTTCAAATTTGAGGCTACAATATTCATTTCTAACCACAAACATTTTTATCATATTTAGTAGTAGTAGTTTTTATTTTAAATTAACAGTATAAATCAAAGTATCACTAGACTTTCATATTTCTTTACTCAAGTTAAGTTACTAGGTTAAGACCCGTATTCATAAACAAATCTTACGCTACGCCTCCGCCTAAAATTGGTTCTATTTCGTAAACTGCATATATTTCCCGCATATTTGGCGCTTGATCAGTTAGAGTTTAAGAATATTTTATGAATTACTTTCCTAAAATGTTATTAAAGCGTACAGTTTATGAAATATAGCAAATTGTTGGCGAACGCACAACGTAAGTTCTGTTTATGAATACGGATGCAAGTTTGGTACATTATATCAGGACCATCCGGTATATCAACTTGTACCCGTTGCCAAATGCTTTTTAATTTTTCTGTTTATGGTTTATATTATATTATACAGGACAGCAATTAAAGCTACCGCCACACTAATACTAACTTCGTTATTATTGAAGCTGCAATTCAGATTAACAAAAATGAACTATTTACTCAAAATTACTGCGGTGATATCAAAAACAAAACAAAAAAAATTGCATATCATCGCATTCTCCAAATATGTAAAGTTTTCCTTAATGGAACACCCTATATTTTTTTGTTGACAAGTAAAAGAACATTAAATTATAAATATAAACTACTTTTTACCATTTCAACCTTAAATGAAAAATAAACAACTCCACCACAATTTGTCCGAACTGGCCAGCATATGCATGGACAGTGCTTCATTGCCAAGTTCAGCCTAAGCCGCGACATCCCGCGGCCGGATTTTAACCTTGATAATAAAATAATATAAATATACTAATAAAAAAGTAAATGTCACAATTCTGACTTAAAATTTTTAATTTCACACTGTTAGCTTGTGTTGCCAACTTTTTGGAAAATATCAGCCTGCTCTAATTATAAATTCTGTTGATCGCATAGTACTATTTCACCTTAAAATGAATAATAAGGAAATTATTTCGATATTTGTAATTGATATGTATAACAGTTAATTACATTTGCTCTAATTAGGGCCGAAATAGCTAAACAAAGAATACTTCAGAATCTCATCTGGGCAATTTGAAGCTAATTTTAAAATTATGCACTAATATGCGAATTGTGTCGGCATTGACCGCCTTGTGTGTGATAGCTTTTAATAAATTTGAGGATAAATCCATCCGTATTAATTGTAAATTTTTAAAAATAAATACAATATTTGTACAGGTCAAACGAATAGGAATACTGCAATAGAATTTAACACTACAGATTTTACATTATAGGACACCCAAGCCGGTCTGGAATGTGCCTAATTTTGTTCATTAATTCTACGGCTTGTGCTATCATTTTGAAATAATTTCAGTTTACTGTCATTTCAAATTCTGAAATTTGTAGTCAAGAACCAAATTTATTTAGATAATGTTCATAGTGATCGGAATTTTTATGACAAATGTCAAAAGGGTTTTTGTTTCGTTCGGTCGTTGCTTTTCGGTTTGTCGTAAACCAGGGTTGTCATAAATCATTCACTATCATAAAATCATGTCGCTTTCTTTTGCAGGGGTGGTACTGGCACTAGGCTTACCTTATGTAGTCATTCTTGTCTTAAACCAAGCCTGCTCTAGAACTCTAGAATGGGCGAAAAGAACTTTTGAAAGTACCAACACAAAAGCCAGCATTTTGAAGCAGAGGTTCTAAGTTGATCTTTTATGATGTATTTATTTTCAATACGCTAAACGAATGTTTCGGTTTCGTCATTACAAGCGCACTGAAATCTGTCAAATACGAATCGTTTTATTGCCTTGTGACATCCAGTTTAAAAGGAGAAAATAATTTCTTAACTAATAAATACTCACATTTTTAATCATCTTTAATATCAAAGAAGAGGTAAGTGTGTAATATCCGAAAAGAAGCAGAAAAAAAAAACATAACAAGTCAGTCGCAAACGCCGCAAAAATTTAAATTATTAATGTTTATTAGTCATTTGCTTGGAAGAATATTAAAAAGTTAATGTAAATAAAATAATTATAAAAAAATTGAAGTTTCATTTTGAAATAACAAGAAACATACAATAGAATTAAAAAAGAAATCAAAGTTTGTGTATTTAAGGCCCGTGTGGCATAGCAGCAGCGACAAACGGAAAGAAATTGAAGCATTGAAATCAGTATTCAGAAAAATGGATGGAAATTGGTATATTTTTTTTTTTTCAATATAAAAAGTCATTTTGATTTTAAACCAAACCTCAAAAACTGGTCTCCTGTTTTAACATAAATTAATTTCTTTTTTGATTACTTACTGTTTATTGTTGCAAAATAGTAACCGACATTAGTTGCAATACACCTTGTATGTACCCTTATACAGCGTTCCTGCAATTTCGGTTTTACCCCTAAATATATAATCCTTATTGTGCGGTACCTCGACGCGCTTCAAATTGAGTTTACAAAAATGTTACTTAACAGCTGCTGCACAGGTTGAATTATATTCACACCATTACTAAGCATTTTGTTTCGAAACGAACAAATATCGTGCCCGATCAGATAAGAAAACAGGCCCAAATTATCCTAAATTGTATTGAGTTCAATTAACGACGGTCCAGAAAAAAAAACATTCATTTCATTTACCTTATAAAACAAAGTACAAGAAAAACGGTTTCTGATTCTATCGAACTGCATAATATGCAGATTATGCTAGATCCCCGTCTTATTCGCGCGAGCAGACACAAGAGGGCAGCACGAGTCTCCTATCTGATGGAGTGATAACAATGGAGCAATAGAGCTTGTTTCAGTCTATTCGCACTTCTTTAATCCTTCAGGATTATATGTAGTACGTAGAAGTGAGCGTTGAACTCACTCGAATTTTGTTCTAGAAGATGACGTGTTTCTTTTTATTCAAAATCTGATCGTCAGTTATGCAGAAATCTGCTTATTTATTTTTGTAAGCATATAAAAATCAAAATTAGATAAACGATCGGCTTTTTCATTACGGCGCCTTTGTGTTTTACAAGAATGGTTGCAACGCTTGAGTTGCAATGTCAGTAATTGTCTAAGTATACCTACGTGAGAAATCATCTAGAATTTAAACTTTCAGATCTCTCTCTCTCTATAATCAGATATGCACCATTTTCAATACTTTAATAACATGTCAACATGTGTGATATTTTCCTTTATTGTTTTTTATTGGAATAGAGTGAGAACAGTGCTTGGAACAAATGACTTTAAAAAACTAATCCAATAACCTGTTTAATCGAACCAATAATCTTTTCTTTATTAATTATTTACATGTGTTTACGAATTTTATTTTTCCATTTTTTTTACAATTACTTTTTATCACTTAAAAATTTTAGCTACAACTTTAATTTTATAGATCTTTAATAAAAAGTTAAAATTCAGCAGGTTGTAGAGCGAATTTGAATCTTTATACACCGCTTCATTGCATAGCGTTTTGTTAATTATAATCTGAATATGGCTTATAGGTACACATAATATTTCTTACCTGATTTTGTCAAGTATAGCGCATTCTAAACCTTAGTTTGAAGTACGGCT
This sequence comes from Prosopocoilus inquinatus, assembly GCA_036172665.1. Taxonomy (NCBI): domain Eukaryota; kingdom Metazoa; phylum Arthropoda; class Insecta; order Coleoptera; family Lucanidae; genus Prosopocoilus; species Prosopocoilus inquinatus. The sequence continues at coordinate 24,933,958 of CM069876.1, read as the reverse complement.
ATCACGGCGTCACTTCCTATCTTTCAAAGTTTTTCGATGAAGCTACCTTTATCACTTCGAATTCTCCATAGGGCCTGTACTGCAATCTAAGGATGCGAACATTATGAAGATGCCTCGCTGTTCACCGTCGATGTTTGGGTAGCGCTCGATACCACGATGTCACCTCGATAAAAAACAAACCTAGTTTTAAATGGCACCATGAACATCGCAGAAACGCGCTACTAATCATTTTCTATATGCACGGTTCTATTTAAAACTGTACGTTTGTTTTACAACGAGGTTATACCGCGGTATCGAGCGGGACTTAAACATCGAGGGTAAATAGCAAGGCATCTTCAGCATGCTCGTATCGTATAAATGCTGAATCCTTTGGACTTTTGACCAGAAATCAGCATACATGTCGGATATTTTGCTGTCAATATGAGTATAACTGATTCAATGGGCAAAATTTAATGTACTATGCCCGCCAAAAAAAATTGAGACAACTCTCTGCATGCATTTTTGGGTTAATTATTAGTTCGAGTGCTGCTTTAAACTATTCATTTTGCTATTTAAAGCTTGTTTCTATGGTAACACTTCGTCATATTTACAGCAGGACATATTACATGTCCCAGATTTTTTTGGCGAGGATAGTACATAATCAAACTTAAACTCTTCATTGATTAATTAAGGAATGTTACTATTTCTGATGGTCCGAAATATTTAGCGTCCGGAGGCACTCATCATTATATTTAAACAAACTATGGTGTCCGTTTGCTGCATGTCAACGTTCTCAGCTATTTCAGATTTTTGTGTGGTCTTCTTCAGTGTGTCATAGTCAAGTCAAAAATGGAACAAAAGAATAGAAACATATTCGTAAGCCTAAAGGTACCGAAACACTAATAGCATTTTCTAGTTACTGTGCTTTCAGAGAACGACCATCTATTATTACTACAAGTGGATAAAGCAAGAGGAAAATATTTTTTGGCAATGAATTAAAAACGATAATACTGGACTTAAGAATCTGTCAAATCAAACTTTGCAACGTGCTCGAAACGTTGTCTCCTTCTTAGGAAATTTAGTCCTTTGTAGAAGTTCAACTACTCGTCTGAAAATGATGAAACCTAGCTTATCCTCGTAAGTGTAGGTTTTTACGAAGCTCCGTGAACTGTCTTCTTCAGCGATGTAGCACAGGCAATGCTTCTGAAGTAAATACGAGGCGTTAGCTTCAGAAAGAGGTAATAATAATCATTTGTAAAAATGAGAATTAAGAGTTACCAGTTAGTAAACACTAAATACATCCACTGTCAAAGACGTTTTCCATTCACAAGCAGCTTTTTCATGGTATACAACAAATTCCATAATACTCCTAACAATTAGAGTTTAAGTACATGCTTCTCAATAATTTATTATAAAATTTCTTCTTGTATTTAAAAAGAAACTTGTAAAATTTGGAATTATGTTATTCATATTGCCACTGTACTTCTGATGTGTTTGGTAACTGGAATTATATTTTATGTAAAAAAAATCATGTTGCCTCTGGAGGACACGTTACAAAAATTGGTCAGACAGATGTACAATATTTTCTTTTTTTAAGTAGTTATGCCTATTTTGCAAAGCATGTACAAATACAGACAAATCAAGTGTCCGTAATTACAGAAGATAATTAAGGGAATCATTAGCTGCACAGCAATATAGAATTTACTGAACAATGAGTGGAATATAATTAGTTTAAACTGGGCTAGCGTAAGCTCGCAAGGTACATAAATTAATAATTATTACCTTTTGTCCTTGTAACGTTCAGCTTAGTCGTTAAATCAATCTGAAAATCGTCCGTAACAAAAGTACTACGTATGCACATTAGCCGTTGCATTGCTACGTTTTAATACAAAGTAATGACAATATGAAATGATTACCGACATAATTACTACATGCACGCAAAGTAAACACGCACACGAATCTATGGTTTACCCTCAAAGTACCGACACAGATGACCTCAGCTTTGCATTTTCTTACGATCACAAATCCAATAAGGAAAGGGTGTCGAAAATAAATGTTTAATATTTATCTAAACATCCAGCCATGTTAAGTGTAAAATTACATTGCGTGCAAAAATATATCCGTTATACATTTTATATGATTCTAAAGCCGTGTATAACGTTAGCACCAGCCAGACAGGTAACGCACACGCAATATTTCTTCTTAATATAACTCGTTCATTTCCGGAAGAAAAAAACTTTAAATACATATATCAGGCGCATTTTCTCTTGATGGCTGGTTTCTATTGTAAATAATTTATTAACACTGGAAACCATCAAACGCATATATCACAAAACGATTATATAAAGAAGAAGTCACAGATGGTATGATAATATACAGGTGAACGGCTTCAGACGTAATTAAGTCGCATTAAATAGAAACGACAAAAAAAGACTCTTATAATCAATAATAATAATAACAAAAACTCGTAGATAAACATCAGACAGAAATTTATGCTATCAAGTCTGACTTCAAAAGACTAGCCAAACTTGGTAAGGAAAAAAATTTCTTTCGCTCAATAGTGGTATATTAGCTTTTTTACCACTAACCGCTTGGATCCTATTCGTGCGTGCATGTTTTAAAAATAGTTTTTTGAATACCTTTGAATACCATCTTAGGTGAAACACCCAGTATAGAATTCTTCTAATGTTGATCGAATTTGACTGAAAGGATATAAAAATAATTTTTACTTTAGCATTATTACCTCCTTGAACAAATGAAAATATAAGATTTGAAGCTTTTATTATTATAATTAATATATTATATGAAAGTTCTCAACTGCAATATATTTTTTTTATATTTGCATCTTCAGTAGAAATGCGTCATCAGTAGAAATAGAACCTTCAAGATAAAGAAATATAATACAATTAAACACTTAAAAGTAACTAAAAACTTACTTTACCCTCTAGTATAAATAAAAAAATTCTAATTTTTAATAATTATATGATAATTAAGAATTACAGAGATCCAGTAATAGGTTCTCTTGTGGTCTAAATTACCATTATTCTTCCGTCATTATGATAAGTTTATTCTGCGCCATTACGTACAAAAGTTCTGTTGTTTCTGATGCTATCAATAGTTCAATCTAAACTAGATAGAGTGAATGATTTACATCGGTCCTAAATATAAGCTAATCAGTTTTAAATTCAATTTTACATAGGTATTAAAGAAGTTTCGAAAGGTACTCCGATCCGCAACTACAATACACTTCTTGCGCACAAGCCTCGTCCTTGAGACTTTGTACTAAAGCGCCTGCAGAATTGTCGAGTTGTAGTATCTGAGGTGCACACAAGTGTACATTGTTAAAGAATGCAATGTAACACTCTTCTGTAAAGAATATTTAAGAAATCCCACCATAGTCCTATCGGTTGCCATCTGAACATTTTTTATATTAACGAGAAAAGCAGGAAAATATTTTTCGAAGAAATGCAAGAGCTAAGAAATAAATCGCAATAGAAGTTTTTCGTCGTCAATATATGTATTTTACTTTTATTTTGAATAATAAGCTTATTGTACAAAGTTTTCGTTATTGAATTGAAGTTTCAAATTTGAGTACTAAAGCGACGAAATTTTTTCATTACAATTTGAAAATTTAATTTATATTCCGAAAGTATTAACATTTAGGAATAACTTTGACATGATAATACTGGATTTAATTTTCTCTTTTTTCTCTCTTCTCAAGTTGCTATGTTCGTGTTTGAAACTTTCCGCCCGTATGTCGCAGGTAAAGACTTTTCATACAATATATTAATTAAAATATTACTGCAAATATCATGGAACATATATCTAATTTTTATTTTTATTATTTTATAATATTACTAGTTTTTTTCTTTGTTTTTTACTAAAGTTAACCTCAAGGTTATTATCAAAGACAAGAAACATTTAATTGAATTTTAATTTTGTTTTCTTATACATATCAGTATTCAGATTTTAATAAATGAATATGCTCTGCAAGTCTTAATTACAACAATTTTCTTGCTTTAACATTTCTAATATTTTAGGATAAAAATCGCTTTCTCCACATTTTTTTGCTGCTGAGTTGAAGTTTGCACATTTTACACCCTTCTGTACACGTTTGTAACTGTCTATAACTTCATACTAAACCGGGAGTCCCAGAAATTAGCTTCAGGTGTTTTACTTCTACAATTCATAATGCGAAAATTAATTCTCTTAAGTTTGACTGACAGTTTTAGCCATATCAGGCACAGAATTTTTTTTTAAAGGCCAATGCACAATGCGTAGGCAATCGTTTCTGTATACTATCGCATATACAGATGGGATGCAATTATGTATGAAATTATTGGAGGCTCATTCTTGCAGTGCGATGCGATGCAGCCCGGCATAGTCTGCGCTGGTCTTAACTTGACAACGTTGCTTATACAGGATGTTTAGAAATTGCTAGTACAAAAAAAAACTGTGGTATTTGGAAGTTCTAAGAAATCCAAGAAACCCATTTTTTTTTAATTATTGTTTTTTATTATTTATTTTTTTTCCGTAAAATAACACTACATTTATAAATTCATTATTTGTGTAAGCGGCATTCATTTCGGTAATAACAATGTACCGAGTTGTGACAGCTTGTTACCTTAATTCAGTGGCGCAATAACAATTTTTGCCAATTTTTTAGGAATTTTTGTCTCGCAAACTAAAAGACCTTTATTAGAATTTTTTTGCCGATGACTTCCGCTCACCATCACCAACAGACAATTTTTTTTTATACTAGCAATTTTCAAACACCCACACACACAGTTAGTTTAATTTATAGAAGACTAAATAAATTTCAAATACTTAGTTACAAATGTAACTAATTAATTAAATAATTGTTTTATTACTACCTACTATCTGCCTTGAATTTAATAGAAATCTAATTGTAGGACGTTGAAGTGAGTTTAATAATGAATCTACTGAGTTAGTAACAGTTTCTAATTCGTCTTCAGCCCTTTTCTTCGCATTTTTTAAAGTGCCACCTTTGGAGAATTCGTAGAAAAGTATGTTGTCAAAGGAAAGGTTTTTTTTGCAATTTAGAGTCAGGAAATATAAAAGAATAACTGACGCCTTGTATGCATTTCTGGGATACCTGTAGATTTCCTTATTGCGTCCTGTTTAATATGTTTTTGCCGTTTTATATTATGTTCAAACTTAATTTACTTACAGACCAGTGTGCTCTTTGCGATTATTTTGCATTGCTTGGATGTGTGATTCAGTAAAAAAAAAACACAACTCGTCCAACATCTTATACAGAAAAGCAAAGAGATTTGAGCTATGAAGGGGATCTTATTTTTTTTGATATAATGCTTCTTACTTATTTCTTTTATAAGTTCCTTGAAATAGTTATTTTAATCAAACTTAATTTATCAAATAAATCCACCAATTTACACATATTACACAATGGAAAACAATTATCGCTGAGAATAAGTAAGTAACAATCAATTACGAATATTTTGCTAATTATTAAAACTGTTAATTGTCTACTCCTTAACCTACTGTACATTTAAATTTTGTTATTGTAACGTACAGTAGCGGACAATAAAGTTCGGTCCAGCACTCGACATATCAAGCTTAATTTGGGACAATTTGATGAAGTAACGAAATGTAAAATTTCGTAAACATTTAATACTTAACAAAATCACAAATTATTTCTAAAAAGTGACATGCCCGTAACATGAATTTGAAAGACTTTTTTAAGACTTTTAAGTCTTTTAAGTTTTTAAAAATCTAAATCGCTTAAGTTTAATTCAACTGGGCTTCGAAAGTTCAATTTCGAATAGCCTCCTATCGCAGCAAACAATTAATAAGTCAAAAGCAAATACAAAAGTTTTTATGTAGGAGATATTTTTTAAAACATGTCAGTTTTAAACAAATACCAGCAACACATAAAAATAACCTTCTACGCAAATACAATTAACACACTTATGTGTTAATTATTCACCGAAGTAAATAAAATGGTCTCATTAACAGTTAGCCAACAGCAATTAGCAACTGAACCGCATCGAAAGAAATGGTCGACTGTGGAATTTTACGTTTCATATAAAATAAAACCAAAAACAACTTCCAAAACGCAACGCCATATTAGAACGCCTCAACAAAACAAAATTAATTACTACAAATTTGATACAGAGAAGGAATTTAATTTGTAATCTTTCGGCAAGTCAAATGAATGGCAACCGAAAAAGTAGGTGAAGATTCTTTATGTATGTCATTATTTTGAGGCGTGTCTACTCTTACTGAACAGTTACTTTATGTAGTGAAAAGAAATTAATTGTCTTAAATTGAATAGCTGAAACGCTTTCTTATTTTTAGTCCTTTTTACTTTCCGAGTTTCAATTAAAAGATCCAAACAAAATTATAACTGTCAATGCAGGTCTTCATTTTTTTTAACATAAAGAGTTTTGTCTTCTCGTTATATCAGGTATTTAAATCAGAATAAATCAAAATCTGAAAACAATTATCTATTACAAAAACAATATAGAATACTTTTTCTGATTTAAAAGAATGAATAACAAAAAGTTAGGACGGTAAACAGATAACAAATAATTTTCCTCATTAGCTCGAGTTATAAAGAAGCAATGATAAATGCATTCCTCCGTAGAAGGATAACAATTCATTCTGATGTTTTTTTTTTTCAATCTACGTAATCCGTTGGTTAACTGTGATGAACACATGTGAGATATTCCGACATTCTTTGGTCTTCAGCTAGGTTTTCTATAAATTGCTGCGTCCTAAAGGAATCTGAAGTAATTATTTACAGCAAACGCAAAATTTATATTTGGAGTTTTTACTCATTTATTTATTTTAGTACATATTCCATAAGAACATTTACAGATATGAAAATTCTTTAGCAAAAAATACTGAGCATACCAATTCATCATATGTATATCGAAAAACAAATTACGTACACCTTTAAATGTTTAGCCAAAAGGAATGTTTTGCAACTCTTAAGGACGTGATTAATATTTAAACAGCATTACTCAAATGATTACTTTAAAAGATGGTTTACCAGGAACTTGTCTAGAGCCGTTGAGGAAACATGTTTGGGACTCGAAACAAATATTTATTTTTTTGTTGCTGGACATAGACGTGCAATATTTCCTGCTTATTGATGCAAACCAATCAGTATTTTAATGCTGCAATTCTAAGCTGAATTGCAAGCATCGTACGTTATTTACATCATATACAGTCATCCGTAACTAAAATGCACCTCTTGTAAGCAAATCTCACCCTTAAGACCTTGTGCTACAAGGTTCACAGCAGCATTGAGGTGTGTACGGACTGTACGTTTAAATGAATCGATATTACCTAACGATACTTACGATCGAGCTTAAAATTGAAGCATTAGTGTCGTGAGAGCAATAAAAACTCAAACTGAAAATACCTCTGAAATATTAACCTTTTATCTTTGTTAGTTGCAGACTATTAAAATGTATGACAGTTAAGAATTTAATGCTGCTCACATCTGTATCATTCCAACTACTGAAGGACAAGATTTCGGAACTTTTGGTAGACTCATATTTTTTGGAGAAACAACAGAAAAAAATAATATTAAAAAAATAAAAAATGACCAGTGGAAAAAAAAATTGGAAAAAAGTGGTTAATTTAAAATTGCGCTCTCAACATAACCGAACTGGCTTTAAAAAGGGAATGCAAACATTTTTGTCAATTTATATTGGTTGTTATTCAGAACACATCTTCTTTTGTTTAACCGAAGTTTAACTGAATTCAATTTTTAGATTTTGACTGATCTCTTCTTTCCGTACATTATGTTTTGACTATGATTTTTTTTGGGGTCTCATTGTTTTAGCAAGTTGGAAAACTCTCTAGCTAAGTGGCGATAACATTATAATTATATATTATAATTAGAGTCTACAATAGGAATAAGAAATTGGTTGGACTGAAACTGAACTAAAGTACGGGTGAGCAGATTCAACCAACAATAAGCGGGATTGGTATCAGAAATATCTCTATGTAGAAGAAATAAACGGGTAAAAGACACAAGCGATGAAAGACACAAAGGCAAACAAATTTTTTCTAGGCATGTACATATTAAGCATTCACTTTCTTTTCTCGTCAGAGCAGGCCTTATTATAATTTCCTTCAGTTGATTACCAGAATTTTGATGGATGCCAGTATCTGACAAGAAAAATATTATGACAATTCCTCATTAGTAATTTGACTATACTGCCAAATACGAAGAGGTATCCGCAACAAAAACTTGAAATTCAAAATTAACATAACCGTTTCATCTGAAGTCTATATTTCATTGTGATACCAACAAAAATATTACCCTAATTTGCCTACACTGACGAGAAAAAGGGTTTACCTAGATCTATCAAAGCAAAAACCGACTATGAATTCCCAAGTTAAAATAACTGCGTAATAGCAAAATTACAAATTCAACTTTGATGTTTTTGGTTCAACCCCAAATCAATTTCAATTTGCCATAAACTTCTTCAGAGCAACTTTGAGAACCATTGACCCAGAATACCTAGATGTATGTAATAAGATATTGTGGTTTTGTTTATGTACTTATATGTCAACTTTCATAAAAAACTAAAACTTTAAATTTACCTTAAATTGCATAGTAAGCAACAGAAATACCGAAGCTTAATTTTAAGAGAATAAAGAGAAAGGGTTGGATCATGCAACGTCATGTTAATTAATGTTAAGGAAAGTAAGATATCAATGCGTGAAATTCACACGTGTTAATACACATGTAACTTAATTTAAGACGTAATGCAAAAAACGATGAATTTTAGATTTCTTGAATATCCAAGGAACGAAAATCAACTTCTGAGCACGAACAACCATCAAGCAAACAAGAAAAATAGGATTTTAAAGGTGAAGTTTTGGGTGTTTTTATTTGAAATATGGATAAACAAATAACTAATTTTTTTAAATTTTTTTCTTTACAGGTATTTACACTTTCTGCAAACAGAACAATAAATTGCTTTCTACTTAATAAAACTAACTACTACACCAAAATGATACTAAAAGGTTTGACAAATGTCTAAAAATTATTTGACACTACAGATTGGTTCAGTTCTCATATACCCTGTTGGTTTTGTCCGCAATATCTATGCGTCTGTTTGGAGTAAATGAAAGACTAGCTGATTGCAACTTGTGTGGAAGTGAAATCGAGATATCACAGCGTTGCATGTTGTCATCGCTGATATCTTTCGCAAGTGAGGAACCGGTACTCCGTGCCATCAACAAGCGACGTAGATTTATATATCCACTTCGTTTACTCATGCGGTTTCTATTATTCTGTCTTTTATTTACTTAATGTAACTAATAAAATGTCTTTGCGAAACCAACTGTGTATATTCGAGATGGATTCTTTCCTCCTTCCTTTCATCCAATCCGTTCTGAACACATACGAGGACCGCGCCGCACCATACCTAGTTGCATATTTTTGACCACTACTCTAAGAGTGCTTCAGACCAGCGAATAAAAAAGGCTAGAAATTGTTGTGTAATATTGTGATGAAAACTCATCTGATATTTCTGAATATATTAAAAAGTTTACATGACATTACATTACAAAATTGCGTATATATTTTGCTCAGGCTTTTATTTAAGCAAGAAGCGACATAAACCAGCGCTTTTATTTTATAGTAAAACGTGTATGTTTTACACCTTTTAAAGTTATTTCGGTAAAAGCAGTTAATGTAGCCGAAAACACAGCAAACAAAGGGTTATCTGTACAGATAGATGAAACAACATAATCAAAAAATTGCTAGGAAGATCAAGAAGGAAATTTTAGAAGAGATGGCGAAATAATATTTTTGAAAATCGTAATCAATCGTTGGAAGAGAGAGTTGGGAACTTGGGAATCCTAATATTGTAACGTTCACTTTACCACTGACCGTTACTTTACATTCTTTCATCTTGTTTCGTGAATTATTCGTTGAAATTCTAATTTCTCGTGATTCTTGTTTTAGTTTCAATTTTAATGCGGACGTTGTCATCTTAATGACGAACCCTTTTTCAGTCATACTCTGTGGTCATACTACTCTAATTTTCGGAAATTAATCTTTAAATGTAGCCAGTGGTCAAATAAATCAATATTTTTATCGATGCCCTATGTTGACGTAAGCGAAAATTACGTAGCTTTCCGGGACGTATTTCCCTTTCCTTGAGAATTCATCTCAGGACATGTGTGCGGTTCGACATCTCCATTTTGCAGATGCGTTGTTTGCGAGTTTAATTTGTGCATTTTTGTTGGGTTCTGAGGCTTTGTCACCAGTTGAACAGTTATCTACGTACGTTCTACTGTGTCGTCTACTACCGGAAGTTTTCTTACTGGATTCTTCTACGTTGCTGGGTGTCGCTGTATTTTCTAACCCTAAATGATTCGGATGAAGCAGTCTGTTATTTAGCGAAGCTGTATAAGGATTTTTCCAGAATTTGCGTTGTCTCGTTTGAAGGAAGGAGCTGTGAAGATTTTTGTGTTGCCTCGTTTAAAAGAATGGAGCTGTGAAGACTTTTGCGTTGTCGTAAAGGGGAGAATGTTGGAATTCCTTATATCAAGTATCAAGATTAGATAAGTAAGAAATCATATCATTTTTGTTATCGTACCGTACATGAAGTTTCCCTTAATTTTTTTATTGTCAAGGGACATAGGTATATCGTACCGTATACAAAAAACTTTCCTTTAAAGTTAATTTTTTATTGTCAAGGGCCAATATTGAACGGAAACTTTCCTTTAAATTTTATTCTTTTGATTGTCAAAAGACAATATTTTGTAAATATTGGGTTACTTAAATAAGAAAACATTGCGTTACATTTAGTTTCGGCTAATTGTATACAGTTTGAGCTTTACTTTAAAATTTGTCACCCTGAATACGTACAGTGTACTCATTAGTTAATTTTGCTTTAATCAGTTATGTTAAATTGTTGTATACTTTCTATTTATATCATTTTTCATCTGCACTTCTGACTTTTCAATTATAACTACAGTAAAAAAAAATTCCGGACTGTTTTAGTAATTACAGTTAAAAGAGATTTTTCTTGGCGTGTATTGTTACGTTGTTTTCTTTTCTTTCATGTATTATGCAACATTTCTTTAAAAATAATTATCCCTCCGGATTCACCTCTGCCTCCGACTATACTGAGCTATGGAAACCAAAACGGTAACAAAATCTTCTTACAAAAAAGAGTATGTCACAATAGGTGTGAAAAATTAGGACGTATTTTATTTTTTTTACTATTATTAATTCAGGTATTCCATTTATATTACAGTTGGTTGTTCATGATATTGTAAAACAAAAATAATTAAAGTGTTGATTGCTAGTACATATTTCATTTGCAAGGCCGAAATTGACCGATAAAAAAGTTGGTTATAAATAATGCTTTCATTAAAATATCTTTTATTAATATGCGTCGAAATCACTGGAGGATAACTAAGCCAAAGAAATATTGTCCCATACACATTTCAACGGCGCTGGAAAATAATTAACTTGGAAATAGATGTGGAAACGACAAAGCGCTGTGTATACGCCCGCTATATCTGGGACAAACCGGTAACGATTTCACTAATTAGGTACAGTCAAGAAAAATCCCGTCAATTATAGTTACTTTCATTTTAACAAATGAAGAATATGCTCTGCCTGAAATGAGGTTTGCGCAATTAAAAAGTGTGAATTTATTTCACTTAAGGCAGCTTTTGAATTCCACACACTTCTAAAAGTGATAAAATCTACAGCCAAGTAAATTTATTTTGCAGTAGGTGGGTTGTGCCTCTTGGTCACATTTAAAAACCATTAGCTATTAGTACCCATAACAATTAGTGACTTTAAAGCTGGGTGTAATTCTCATAAAATTAGTGAGATCGGAATTTCTATTTTCAGAATAGCTGGTAGTTGCCGAAGCTGTTCTCATACATATCACTTTCTAATGAGACAGGTAATAAATAAAGTTGGTACAAATGTGTTAAACTATCGCCTATTGAGTCACGAATACGCCTTCTATTTTTTTATATTCGGAAGATTTCAATTTAACAATTATCGAGCCTTGTATAATTACACACACACACACATATAGCTTTGTTCTACTTTATCCAGTATTCATTAGAGAGCTCGTTTTAACATAAACTCAATAAACCAATGGTTAATTAATTATACAACAAGGAAAACTATTACTGCATTTTGTCACATCTATGGAAGTAAGACAGCATAAAACAGTAATCATTTAGAAAGCAATTTCAATGCAAATTAACATACAAATGCGTCGATAGTTTTTGCCAGTACCTTGTGGACATTATTTAATTATCAACTCTTTCGCTAATGCAACTGTTTGCTCAAGTATTTATCCGAAACTCTTTATGTGTGGTCACGTCCTTTAAGGCGATGATTTTCTTGAATTTTATTCACGCGCAAAACAAACTACACGGATACAAATTACCAGTCATAAACAATATTTCCGAAAATAAAAATTACGAAATTTCTATACGCATCTTAAATTGCCTCGCACTGTAATATTAATTATGAGGTTTCACCGCATCTTATATGTATACTAATTAAATTTTTTATAAGGTAGATACACATAATTTGGTATTTCCGCTGTAATCTGTAGAACGTAGAAGTCACAAGTACGAAGTTTCATTAATTGTTCATCAGGGACTATTTAATTACTGACATGAGGATGGACTAATTAATCGCCATTAGTTTGCATGATTTGCAACACTCATTATTTAACTCCTTACAACCAGTATAAAGAATTTCAAATAATTATTGAAGCGTAGAATCCCAAATTTTATTTACCAGAATAATAAAAAAAACACATGCACAAAATTAAGTAAATATTTTATTTTTAACACTCTTTTCTGTTTACTTTATCTTTACTTTGTAATTAAACTAGGGTAGATGTATCAGTAGCACCTTATCTTTTTTAAGGGGGTTTCCATACACTAGTACATGTTGGCCAACGTGCATGTAAACAAGTAGGCAGAATCACTACAGTTTCTTAAGCTCATCTTAAGGAAACATAGCCACGAATGCATAAAATGTGTAAAGAAATCTGTATGACAGCTATATAGACTATGGCCAATACAAAGAAAGAAATATATTTAAAAGTTTAAAATTATTTATTTTTTTTTTTACGGTTAGAAAATATAAAACCATAGATTCTTAATCATTTTTTAATCAATTAATTCAAAAGAGTTTCTGAGTTTTTGTTTTCTTTTCTTAGTTTCCCCGGTTAGGTAACTTGTTTTTATTTTTATATTAGAAAAAATGTAATGATAACTACCTAAATGAATTAAGCGAAATTTAATATGTGGTTTATTTATTTTCTAATATATTTTCTGTGATTATGTTTTAAAAGCAATTTTTTTATTTTACTGCTTAGCCAATGCACGTGGTTTATTTATTTTCTAATATATTTTCTGTGATTATGTTTTAAAAGCAATTTTTTTATTTTACTGCTTAGCCAATGCACGTACCTAAATTTTAAGTTGGAAAATCGGGATTTTTTGATTTAAAATAGCGAATTAGTATCATCTGGAAAGGTAAAACATTCTTTACAGGGTTGGCAACGCTGGCCACTACGTTCTTGTGATGATGAGGAAGAGACAAGACACTGAACAGGTCTATACCAGTAACGTTCGGATAATCGAAGTAGCTTTTGGATTAAAAAGGTTCCACTGTACTGTTTAATACAATATTTCCTCCTTTATTAACGCACTTAAAACAATGTATTTCGTTCTTTGTCTTGTTCACTATCAAACTGATATGACACAGAAATCGGTTGGCAGACTGTATGCAGACGAGGGCTTGGAAACCTCCTGGGTCAGCATTCGAACAATAAATTGTAAGTACTGGAAATGAATCAGCTGTTTGTACCCGTACCGTTTGCCGTTTTACACGCGGATGAGACAGATGGGATTTTATAGGTTGACAAACAGGTGACCAACAGTGTCAAAATTAATGTTATACAAATAAATTTTTTGAAAATGGAAGATCTGTGTGATCATTCAATCAATTTTTTTATCCGAATTTTTAGCTCGAATAGTATATGTACAGAATTTTCAACAAAGTCCCATGCACGTAATCATCCAACTTGCGGAACCAAATGTGTACTTTTCATTATTAAAATAAAATACCCCAAGTAGTCTAACTATAGTAACATAGTTAATCAATGACGTGACAAAATTGATTTTGTCAGCAAAAATAAAAACAAAGTTTTGAAGTAACATTCCATTAAGCATCATAACAAGTATTAAAACAAGTACATTATAAGCCTGTATACACAGTATCAAATTTTTGAAAAACTAGCAAAGAAGCGTTGAGTTAACCATTTAACATTCATTATGGTGACCTATCTCTCTCTTTTTACAAAAGTTATCATCATTTAATACAGGTAATAGAAATGAAATATTTAACCATGCGTGCTTAAGTTCACGTTAGTTATTTCTTGGCGACAAGAAAATGCCTTAAAATGTCGCTAATCTACAGGACTTAAACATATTTGAAAACCCTGTATATGTTTCTTTAAGCAAAGACACACATACAAGTGCGAATGCTAACTAAAATTTTTTGAAATCTTAAAAGTTTTTGCTTTTTTTAATAAGTTTATTGCCTAATTAAGCCGAATCTTTCAAAGATAAGTATATGTTGGCAAATCGAATATTATAGATTAAAGAATAGGAAGTGTGACCAATGAATTGTCACGCTGCATAAGTCTCATATTTACAATAACTTTCAACTTCTAATATTTAGTTCTGTGGTTAAAAGTAGGTACTTTTCACAATTAATTGCACAATTATTGCCGACTAATTGCCCCAATTAGTAAAATATCTAAATCAAAAGTTTATTTCACGCTTGAACGTGGGAATTTCTGAAATGTTTTAATACCAACTTCCCAGAATTAACAAAAGCTCACTTTTGTAAAGGCAAAAAAAGCTATAACAAACACTGCAAGGTAACTTTCTAGTGGTTTTTAAACTCGAGTCGAGAGAACAGGACACATATGGGCATCCAAATTTCACGTTGCTTTTTTTATTTAAGATCGTAAAAAAAGCCAACGCCAGAAATCTTTATCACACCGTACAATTAAACACCTACTTTCACACGTGCAAATTAGCGAACTGAAGCAATTAACAGGCAATTAAGAAATACAAAGAAGAATTTTAATTTGATTTATAATGGGTTTTTTAAAGGTTGCGTCCGAAACTTTCGAATTTACATCGGTGACTAACTTATTCTTTGGTCGTCACGACATCTCAACGGTGTTGCGCAAAAATGCAAAGCCGCACAATTAACTGATAAATTAGCGAAGACGTTTACAATATTTTCCTCGAACAACGATTAACCAGGAGATAAAACCGAAAAAAGTGAAATATGGTGCTTATCCCGATTCGAATCAAGATTGAACAACAAAAGTTCTGCTTGGCTTCCGATAAGAGGAGACTTTAATTAATTTTGACAATTCAAGTGACAAGACGCGTTTAATTCTTGACCACCTTAAACCTAGAAAAGAAACAACATTTTTTTCTTGTTCACGTATAGTAACACGCATTTTATCAAGACGCAGTTTCTCGTTAAAGCCCCATTTCTTTACCTCTTCATAAATGTATCAGCCAGGTAATGTTCCTCGAAACCATTGTGTCGATAAGGATATCCTAAGATATTTTATGGCAGTTACATTTATTAGAGAAATGGGACCTAAATTGCATTACAAACTGCGTTTTGATAAAAAGCATGTTATTACACATGTAGCAAAAGGGGGTGAAAAAACACATGTGTCGCCTCAAACATATTAGACAAAATAATTCAGTTATGCAAAAAAAAAACTTTCCTATGTATTATAATCAAACCAACGATAATTTATGTTATTATTTACTGCAGCAGCTATGAATTTCGCTTCATGGTATCTTCGGCGTTGGTGAGTTGGGCCACAACAGCAGGTGATCCATAAATCTTACGGGTGAGTTGGGCCACAATTTAACAAGGGTAGGGATTAAACGATTAAAGAAATAGACAAAGAAGAAATAAACAGTTTATTTATATTAACAAAATATTTACAATAATAATTAATGCAATATTAAAAGAGTTATAATAACAGTTTCTTAAGGATAATATTTAATCGAAACTAATTTTACAAAATGAAATCTAGATATAATATTTTGTTTATATTCACAAATTTTTTCATTAATGTAATTTTGTTTACGTTCTATTTCTGGTCTGATTTTTTTCGTTAATGTTTGAGCAGTTCTAATTTTTATATAAATTTCAGTTTGTTGTTTAATAGGGTATTGATAAATTGAAAAATATTTGGATGTGGAGAATAGAAACTAGCATTAAATTTAGAATGGAAAGATTCGCATGCATTCGTGGTACGATATAACGTATTACAGTCACTTGCCCATACTGATGGAGGAAATAGTGCGTTATCCTTAATGTAATAATTATATACATAATCCCTAAATTCTACAATTCTTGGGTCTTGTGGCATTAAATAATACAATTCGTTGCAAAAAAAATTATTAATCTCGTTTGCATTTAGAAACTGAAGTCCAAAGTACATCTTTAAATAACTTCCTAAATTAGAATTCTTGTCTTTATATTCTGTTACTAGGCCTAAAGATTGAATTTTCTTGAACCAGTTTTGGCATAAATGAAATCTACAGCCAATAATATTCGCCTGTGGCCACATAATTTTACATGCATTGTGTGTAGCAATCTCAAAATCTATTACAATTTCTTTTGGGTCGAAAGTTAAATCTAATTGTACACATTTGTTTTTAATACTCGTAAAAAAATCTAAATAACACTCACTGGCTTTAGTAGGTAGCAAACCAAACACTAACGGTACATAATAGCCGTTTTTGAACCCATGTATTGTAAACATTTGATAAAAGAACTTACAAGAAAATTGAAATGTACCGTCCATGTACACTGTATTGACATTACACAGAAAATGTAAATTAGTGTAACAGGAGAAAATTATCAGCTTTTTCGATTCGTCCACAAACATAAGAAAATTCTCTTCTTTGTTAGTTATTAAATTTAAACTTTTCACAGCACTTATAACTTCTTCTTGACTTTTAGGGAGTGTTGGCTGGATTTTTCTTCTAGCCACATATAAATTTTTCCTTATATAATTGATGTCGTTCACAGTTAAAGTTTCAGCGCGGTTAGACTTTAATTCTAGGTGAATAATTTTCGACGGTTTTTCTGTTAAATCCTCTACAGCTTTTCTTTTTATAGAATTGCTGACAATTTGCCTTTCGATAAACGCATCAGCTTCGTGATTATGAATTGAATTAGCTTCAACTAATTTATTCTCATCCGAAATATGCGAATAAACTTTTGCACCACACTTCCGATTGCAGCATCTCCAACGAATCTTTCCACTTTTAGACACATTGGCCTTAGAAAATTTATAATTATTGACCACTAACAATTTATATCCCTTTTCACTTAACATTGATTTCGTTGTATCACCTTCCATTTTTTTTAATTCGATAAGAACACTACAGACGTCTGCTAGGATCTTACTGGTCTCACTGACAATAACAAACTAATTAGACAATTACTAGGATTTTATTTATCACCTTGTCATCACATCCCCGTCCCCCCTCCTTCAAAAGAAAACCTATAATACTAGATTACCATTTCGGCCCAACTCACCCATCTTGCTAATCCCTATATTTTGCTATTAGGAGATTATCTTTGTGTTTGTGGCCCAACTCGCATACGCCCGGTATCTTGAGTTATTTAATAGTTATTTGAGTCATTTCTTCATTGGAATCTTTAATGCATTTCTGCTAGCTTTTACCTATTATATAAAAAGAGAGACACCCACATTTCCAATTGATTTTGACTTGTGATATTATTACTTTTTTTAACAGAATATACGTGCTAGAAAATAAGTGGAAAGAGAAAATAGTTTACGAATCATATGTAGTAGTCCTTCATGCTTATGATTAAATAAAGAAGATTAATTAATGATACAGAACAAAAATAATACAAATTTTAATAAGCAAAACTAACTTTCTAAAAAGTGGTAAGAAAAACTAAAAAGTATAAACTCAAACAAACAAATTTTCATTTCCAAATTTCGTTTCTTTTTTTAATTTTTAATGAAAGTAATTAAAAATACTTTTAAACGTACAGGCAGAAACGTTTAATCTTAGTTATAAAAAGCAATTTGGAAGAAGAGTGAATAAAATAAAATAAAAAATACAATTTTCAATTTTTGTAAATAAAATCACTTAAATATATTTCGCAATGTTTTCATTAATTAATATACAGCAATAATCTCTGTAATTATCAACAATATTAATTAAATAAATCGCATGCGTTTGAAAACAAAAAAAAAAACTGCAATAACAGCGCATTTCTTCCTTTTAATTATCTTCATTAACTTGAAGCAGTAAAATAACTAAAATCTCTGACGCAAGTAACCGCACAATATATTCCTAACATACACCGTAACAAATAAGGACTAAAGCTCAAACGTCGAGGATAACGTAAAATAAATACATTTGCTTTTTCTTCCTACAAGGAGCACTTTTCCTCATCCATCATCGCCGGATTGGATAGGTATTTTTACTTCGTACTAGCTACGAACATTCTCAAGGATTGTGGACCATTTTCATCATTTACGGCATTTGTATTGTCCAAAAACACACACATCCCAATAAAGAGATCATACACCTTTTTGACCGTTTGTCAACAAATTTTTACTAATTAATATTTTCTTTCAAAATTCAATTCACATTTGCAATTTGTAACGGAACTCGGTTAACAATTAGAAAAAGAATTAAAAACGTGCATGTCAATAAGTTCTAAAACAAGGAATTTCATGAAAAGTTGTATTTGCGCTTCTTAAGCAAGTATTCTTTTATCTGAATATACATTGCATTATATTCCGATTGATAAGAATTGATAAGAAAAACGTTCCCACAATTTCGTTAAGCCAAAAACAAAAGACATAGAACTGCCAAAACCTGCCAAGCGACGGTACAACTTTTTAAGTCAAAACAGCAGATTATACTTCTTGATATCCCCTTTTTATAATATTTTACGGGCTTTAAAATAATACGTTTTTTCCCATTCACAACAAAATTTCGAAATAACTCTCAAAGTTCTGAAGTAATAATTAATAATATTTCGTTTGTGTAAAAACAACTTACTACATAGCGAACAAAAAAATATATAATCCAATTCATCATGAGTACAAGTCAATTAATGTACGATAAACTAGAATAATAAAATAAAATAAAAAAAATTATTTTTTTTCCTTTACCGGGCACATTTAATTCACGTGCCTTTATTTTAAAAATTAATTAGTTGTACGAATAGGTTGTCTAAAAGTTTGCAAACAGATTGAACTATAAATGAAGCACATACTACTATAATGAACCAATTTCCGGAAAAATAGTTTTCAACTGAATTCACTCGGAAGAAGAAATATGTACAGAATAGGGCCAAATTATTATTCATCATTTTTAATGAGAAATTGGAAATCTCATAGCACTTATATTTTAAAGACTTTGCATGACAGTTGTACTTTCTACTGCTTTTTTAAATGAAAAATTAAATTCCTAATCCCAAATCTAATTCTAAGCCTGCTCCATTTGGATCTGTTGTTTTCTTTTCGGAAACAATTGGTGTGATATATTATACTGCTGTATGAAACGTAACTGGAAGAAAAGTCGTGCATATACCTAGAAAAACAACAAAGTGCGAAGAAAAAATATAAAATATAACTGTACCGCAAGGGAAGTGTGTAAAATTGTAAAACATATTTAATATTAATAATGAACCGCGCAGTCTAATTTTTAATATATTTTGATTTGAGATTTTATGCATAGGCAGGTATTTATAAAAATATCAAAATGTTTTTTATTTCTAATTTGTAAAGTGACGTCCTACAAAGATTATTAAATGCAATTTAAAAGACAAGGATGAGTTTGACACTACGTTACTGATTCCAGTAAATGTAAGTGTAGTGCTAGAGTTACATTCGCATTAACGTCTAACGGACAAAACTCGATTGTAAAGCACTAAGTTTTACATTGTAGTGCAGACACACTTACGCTTAACGAATAACGCAGTAATTAATGTCTTTCGCTACCTGATCTATCCTTTAACGCCTAGTGCAATTCATAATGCAGTTACAAAATTAGTGCCTTAATATGTGACTACATTTATGCTTAATATAAAAAATATCAACATGGTTAAAGTTTGAAGATCGCATTAGGCTTCACATTAAACCGTGTATAGATCTGCCTGGACAAGGTCTTTTTAATAGCCACGTACAGACGCGGTTCATGAGCCGCTCAGTTCGCAGATGTGGATGAGGTTTTTTTAATAGCCGCGTACAGACTTTGCGGCTCATGAGCCGCTCAGCATGCAAGTCTGTACGCGGCTTTAGATGCAGATGTGGTTCCAGCATAAGACATATCTGACTGACTTGAACGCGTTAGACCGCTTTTACACTAGCGACTTAGCAGCGCGATTTAGCCGCGCGGCTGAATCGTAGCGGAGCGAATCAACCGCGCGACATCATTTTAAGAGTCCTTTCACACTAGTGAGTTGGCAGCGCGATTTTGTCGCGCTGCTAAGTCGCTGGGTAACGCGATTAAATCGCGCGGCTAAAAGTACATACAAAATAATATACATGAAAATCGCGCGGCTGTCAAAAATATGAAAGCCGTTAAAATGATGTACGCATTACCCAGCGACAAAATCGTGCTGCCAAGCCGCTAGTTTGAAAATACTCTTAGTATGCCACAGTTGTAGTCACTCTAGTTGTAACCAATGAAAATAATTTCTTCAAGTTATATTTCGGAGAACGATTGATAATGTCAAGAACGTAAACCGCTACTTCTGTGTTTAAAGCAAGCACACAAAAACTATTCAAATTATTCAAATCTCAAGCACTACCCCATTATCATCTTTTAGGAGATTTTCCTAACTACACTAATTTATAAATATGAATGTAACCGTTTATTGTCACGGTGAAAAAAAAAATAATTGCTTAAAAAACTTACACAAATAATATCTGTAATAATATATAATATCACAAATCAAAACTCAAAAATGTTCAAAAGAGCAATAATTCAATGGAATTGAATTAAATTTATTAATTGCAAGTAAAAAATTTTGGACGATTTTGAATTAAAAACAAGTACCTACTGTTGGTGGATTCAATACGTATGTATAATCAGCAATGGCTAAAAAAATTCTAAAGTAGTCTGGATTATGTTGACATTGTAAAAAAATATTAAATTTAAAAATGAACTTAAAAAATAAACGATTTTTTTAAATGTATTCAAAACAACCAGTTTCTCTAAACTCATAATATACTTAAACGTTGATGATTTTATGAAATTGTATTTTTTAATGCCTTGCTTTTTTAACAAATTTTATTTCTGAAAGCATTGTTCAAATAAAACCTAAAATTTTATCCACGAAACGAATATCGACATTTTATATTTATACCTGCAGACACCTTTATGAGCAAGTAATTAATATTATATTTTAAGCAGAAATTATCTAGACAATATTTTATTAAAATGTAATTTAGAATCCAGACGTGTACAAATATACCGAGTGTTCCTTTAAAACGAAAGCCAACTTAAGTTTGTATCATGTCGGTTTTCCATGTTCATTTGTTTCTCGGTAAACATCAGCACAAACTTTGGACTGGAAATTTCGGTTTCGGAAAGAAAAAGAAAACAAAATATCCACAGAAAAATTTGTTATAAATTAAACTTTCAAAAAGACTGCCTCGATGTTTTGCTGTATCAGCTTCTTCAATTTTCAACATTGAATTGTAATATAACCAGGGAGAGGACCTATGAAGGTTTTCCGGTTTTACTTTTACACTGGGCCAATTTAAAATCACGCCGTGCTACTGCTCACATGTTTGTCAACGCGCGTCTCTTGCGGGCATTCACCATTCAGTCAGTACAACACTGTGAGTTACTACGTTTCTATGAATGCAATACTTCTTTGACTCGCCGATTGTTCAATATTGCTATGCACGGGATCACGGCAAATACGTAGAGCCTCCTAGACATTGTATTTACAATATCTCGCCGATTAGTTGCAGTAGTAAACCGTAAAACATCATCCAGTCCTTTCAGTGAATATAACTAAGTTAATATCGGGTTTCTTTTTAAATTTACCGTCTAGTGTTCTAGTTTGTAAACAATTTAAACGAACCGTATGCTAGTCACAGCCCACTGGACGACAGGTTTAAAGAAACACTTAATTAAAATGCACTTCTGGATAAAGGTACAACACGGTATGATTTTTTAAATTAATTTTTCATCTAGATCGCTGTGTATAATTTATGCATTTAATTCATAAAGACACGTTTAAAAATCATAATGCGAAATGTAGTGTACTCCATTTAAATTTATTGATGCCATTTTCTGTTCTGATTCTGTAACTTAAATTTTACCTATTTGTAGTTGTAAGTAATTACTTGAAATTTAAATTATGTAAATGCGGATGATCGCAACTACCCCGACATAGTCGTTGAGCTACTTGGGAAATACTTGCAAATGTATCGAAGGTTTAAATGTGCCGGGGCGCAATTGTGCCGACACAGTCGTTCAGCATTTTGGAAAGTTTAAAATTGCAGTAGCGCTACTGTCCCGACACAGTCGTCGAATTTTTGGAGGACAAGGGAAGCCTTTTCGTGTTAAATATATGTAATTTCTGATATGTGGTTATTCAAGGTAGGTATATTCGAGATTTAATAAAATACTGTGGTGATCTGTAGTGAAGTATCCGTCAGTATTACGTCAAATGATAATTAACTGAGTGGAGCTTCGGTATTTATAAAATAAAATCGGAATTCCAAAACAACATTTATAATTTCGAAGCTTTCATCGACGGGCGCAATAAATCGCTATAAGTTGTTATCTCCGAAATTTAAAGCTAATTTCGGACGAAGGAACAGAATGAGTTTTGCTTTTATTCCGTGAACCGTCGAGAAGAATGCAAATATCCGAACGTATGACTGGCTTCGTCTGATTAACAAATGAGCCGGGATTGTAGCGAAATTAATTTCGCAACGTACACGTGTTCCCGAGATAAATTCTACGTAGCAAGTTCCGAAACAGCGATACCAAATTTTATAATTATCGTATCGGAATCTAGCTGGACTGGTTGCGGCACGATGAGGGTGCTACGCGCTTGACGTGCCATTTGTATCAAGCAGGCAGAGACGCTCAACACCGCTCTGTCTACACTTCACACTGCAGCCTACTAAGTAGCAATGCATCATGGCATGCCATGATTTTCATTGTTGCACAGATTCGATCTGTATTTCGATTTAAAAAATAAAAAAATAAAGAAACACCTTTTTTTCTTTCCGGTGATTTATGATTTTTCTTCTAATTTAATAAACCCCACCGATTATGGCCAATACCTTTTGTGCAGTGACCTTCGACGCGGACGTCTCATTCATTCGACAATAAAATTCGACCAGATCTGACTTAGCCCGCCTAACCTTAATTATAGAGTTACCTTAAAGATGTGGATCAATTCGATCAGAATGTATTCTGGAAATTCCCATAAACGACTGCCGTAAAAGAAATCGTCACCGTATATTTAATAACACCAGTACAACAGCACACTCATCTTGCAGATTCGATTTTTGTTCGAATTACAAAACAAAACAAAAATTCCGGACATTTCCGATTCCTTTCTTTCCTCTTTATAACGAATCTACTAACTATGATTAGAATCGTTTGCACAATAACCTTGACGTGAGCTTTTCGTTAAACAAAATTTGGGCAAGTACGCATGAATCAGTACATCCGAGAATTATTCTGGAAAGTCCTATCAAATCAACACACGCCCAAGGAATTACTTTGATTAATTTAAATAAATACGTTACATTTATGTGTTTCTGCAAAAATTGTCGCAAGCTCAAGTACGATGTGCTATAATCAAGGAGAGGGATCTTTGAAAAATTGTAGTGTGAATGAATTAGTAGATACGCAAAAACGGTCAAAACACGCTGGCGGGTATCACCTTGCATTCGCCATTAAATATGCATAAATACTGACAAGCAATTAATGTTTTATTAACAAATAAGTACTGTGCGAAAATAAATAAAATAAATACTCTTAAGGTTTCTGAAACGATAAATAAGTTTATGTAAAGATAAATTTTTGTTGACACATAATTTTATAAAAAGTATAAACTCTTTACGGTGCTATGTATTCACTTTACCTACAAAAAAAAGTTTTGAGAAACGCCTTTTCGAAGTTATAGTGAGTTTATCTCTACATAAATTTATGTATCGTTTCAGAAACCGGGTACTAATCCATTAATAAAATTAACTGAATGAAACCTGTTCACTAGAGTAGAATTCTTGCAATCTCGCCTATTTATTTAAATTTTGTTCGGTAGAACTTGCACATGAGGAAGACAATATATTTTTAATGGAACGAAGTATAGTCGGGCTATGAATAGGTTTGTTTAGGTTTAGACGGTTCACTCCCAGTTTCACAAACATTATTTAATCACTGATTAATTTAACAGCGCGATTAAAGCCTGTGATTGGTTGGGTGTAACATTATAATAGGTTGTTTCAAATCTATTGTTAACTTCGTCCAATAACGTCCCTTAACCAGGGAATTAAATTAATCGCTGATTAACAAATCTTTTGTGACACCCACCGTAAAACTCTCAAAGTGATAATCAACTCATAAACGCAGGGCTTTCGTCAAAGAAGGAAGAAACAATAATGGATGGATGAATTCCCAGGCGTTTGGACTTTGAACCCTCAAGTTATCCTCGCCTTGATTATAATTTTCACACTTGCACAAATTCGGTATTCAGTTCGATTAAACTAAATAAATACGCTGACTATTTTTTTTTTTTTGAAATTCATGAAACTAAATGACCGCAAATATAAATATGTACTATGCTTTACCTTGCCAGAACGTATTTTGGATAATTTTCAAAAGAATCTCAAGGTGAATGTTACTTTGTAGCCATTTTGTGTATGCCAAAACGCACCTTGAGCATTTCTGAGAGAACTACGACACAGATTTCGCTTTTTGGCTAATTCTTAAAAGCCAAAACCCGTTGTGCTCAGTTTTTTCGATTTTAAGTGAACGATTTCAATCATTAAGACCCGATATTTTCACCTGCTGATAAGTTTATCTGCCAGGTAATGTCCTGGGGAACTATTATCGATACAATGGTTTCCAACGATAATATCTGGCAGATAACTTTGTCAGGAGGTGAGAAAATCGGGGCTAAGCCAAACATAAACACTAAAGCTTTAGGATAACGGCACTGTAATGCAGCGGTCGTAATACGACGGCGAACGACGTCATGTAACGTTGAAAAATGACATACATTGATAATACATAATAATAATAACATAATGGTTTACCTGAATACCTGAATAGCTTTAAAACACCTTTTACGCATTTTTAGATGACGGTGACATTCGCCGTTTTTTAGGAAACCAAATGTACTTAATGTTCTTAGTACATTTTATGTGACGTAATTCACCGCCAACTTACGGCCGCTGATTTACGGCATCGCTATCCTAAGTAAACGGAGGCTTAAGGACCAATTGCACCAAACGCTTAAGCTGAGCTTAAGTTTATGTGACGTTTAGAATACGAGTTAAGTAGATTAAAGTTATGTAAGCCAAATATCACACCATAAACAATCGATAAACAATACTTAACTTTAAGCTCGGCAAGTGTTTGGTGCAACTAACCATAAACACCAACAACTTAAGGGGTTGAAAGAATTTATTGAAATTGAAATTGAAAGTGTAACTTTAACATTTTCTTATATTTCAACAACTAAAAGAATTTGATGTAGACGTCAAATTATTTTTAATGAAGCGAAATTTAGTCGGGCAATAAACAAGTTTATTTAGGTTTAGACTCTCGAAGTAATAAACTCAAAAACGCAGACCTTGCGTCAACAAAGGCAAAAATGCTAATAATATTTGGATTAATATTTTGATTCGCAAGCGTTCGGACTTTGAACCCCTCAAGTTGCCCTCACCTTGGTTATAACTTTCATACTTATACACAAATGCGGTATTTAGTTTAGATTAAACTAGATATACTGAGTGACTGATTTTTTTAGAAATTCATGTACATGACTAGAAAGATAAACGTCCAGGATGTTTAACAATACCAGAACGGATTTTGATTAATTATCAAAAGAAACTAAAGGCTAATTTTACTTTGTAGTCTTTTTGTGTATACCAAAACTCGTCAAGAGCATTTTTGAAAGTGTGTACGCCACATATTTCGGTTTATGGGTGGTACTGAAAACCCAAAACGCACTGTATTATGGTTTTCTCAATATGTGAACTATTATAATCTCTAAGTCTGACATAAATACTGAAACCCCAGCCACTTGTGATGTTGAAGGAATTAATTTTAAACATTATTATAAAATTGAATATTTTCAAAGTGTAACATTTTTTTATTTCAAACATTCAATTCTATGTGAATTAAAAACCTCAGATTAACTAATCTGCACCTCCTTTTATAATTCCCCCAAACTAATATTCACAATTTCAGCTTTTAGCTTAAGCAAGGATTTAGTAGCATTAAGAAAATAATCTGCTTAGTGTGATTGCAATCTGAATAACTTAAATCGCACTGAAATAAAACAACTCCTTAAAACCATCGCTTAAATAAGTAAATTAGTAGGTGAATTAGATTCAATTATAGCCGGATAATAACAAAGTTGCTCACAAGAAACTTGATTTATACTTTCTCTTGGTGGGTTACGAAAGGCGCGCGTAAATTTTTCAGATTTACAAGACCTATTGAACTAAGAAACGCAGATGGAAGATCGCCTCTCTTAAGTCAAATGATTTTTCTCCAATAAAACTTAATGATACTAGATTTTTCTCTAAACAAATTCATTTTTGCAATTTATAATATGAGAGCTCCATTATCTCGTCTCTATCTTGCAATCTGTAACCGAACTAATTTATGAGTATTTTCTTAAACTAAATTGATTCCACACTGAAAAAATTGATTTATTTTTCTGCCAACTTGTAAAAGAGAGTTGTAAACAAATTTCATCTTTACCGAATGGAACTGAAATAGAGGTACATTTCCACCTCTCTTGAATAAAACCAAATTGGTTCTAATTTTTGCGGAATTCACGACGTAACACAGCTAGAAGATCGTCTGTCTTCCTTAAACCAAATTGATTTTGCTCTAGCAAAGTAAAATCTTACTCACCATCACAAGTCACAATTTTTTTTTAACAAATACATTCCTGCAACTTATAAAATGAGTGCCCCATTTTCTTGTAGAGATAAGAAAATGTAATCTGCAGCTCAAGCACTAATTTATAAACTCCTCTTTAAACGAAATTGATTTGACACTGACGAAACTGATTCCTTCTTTCCTGAAATTTACAGTTTGAAAGAGAAAAAAAAAAATGATAAATATTTATTGCAAAACAAATCACTTCTTATCGATTAATCTGAACTGATTTAGTTCTAATTTTTTGGGAATTCACCTCTTTCGTCATAAGATTGGTTTTGCTTCGATAAAATAGAATTTTTATGCAAATGATTGTACCCAAAAAGTGATTACACTATAAACAAAAATAGTACCTGCAATAATATAAATCAGGTATTCAAATTTCATTTAGTTCTGATGAAATCACTATTTCTGTCGTGACTAAGATAAAAAAAAAATATCCTTTATATAAACAAATACAGTAAATATGAATGGAATAATCTAATATGCTAATCAGTTTCCTGATCACTGATTTACTTGAGCATGTAAGTAAGCTAACAAAACGAGTTTCACATACATCATATAATTACAGTGTTAGAGGGCCTCATTGCGTCAAACTAATTCACCCAACGACAGCACGGTATTATTGTTGTTATTATTATTATTACGCAAAAGTTTATAATAAATCATTAGATTGAGTTGCCTTTCCGCTAATGCGAATAATAACCTCCCATTCCAACAGTTAACTATTTTGTTTCGAATACATCCACGTTCACATATGACGCAGTGATTCACTTGAGTTTGCAATAAAACATTGTCTCATGCGTCCCCTAATTAGAATTATAGAGGGTTGCATCCTCCCCAAGCTAATATATCCAACGATAGCAAAATATCACTGTTTTATTTGTTCTACAGTGTTCGGGAAATAAATCATGAGTGGTTTATGAACGGTTTTTGAATTGCCGAAATTCGAAATAAATATTGGACCAGATTTATCTTGACTTATGTTAACTTAACTCTATCTGAGGGAATAATTTTTCTCTTAATTTTTTTGGCAACAGAATTCGCGGTCATAAAAAAGGGTTTCTGATTTCTCGACCTGTTCACTTTCGTATTAAAAAGGCATTTCATTTTCTATCTCAACCAACCCAACTGTATAAAAAATAATTGTTTCAAAACCGTGTTTGCGTTTTGAAAACTGAATGAAATCAAAAGAGCTCTTGCTCGTTTCGTACTTCTTATTAGAAACGTGTTCGAATAGACAAACTTGCAATTCGGCAGTTTTTCACGTCGAAACTGTATTATTAAAATGGTGTTTCATTTTTTCTCCAATGGAGGGTTCTTTCCTTTGCTGGGTACGCCGTAATTTCATATTCAAAAAATTGAAGATTGAAAATAAAATAGTTTCAAGGAGTTCCTTCTGTAATCCTTTTTTGTTCAAGACATGAATTTTCTGTTTATATCCAAAGGTTCCGGAGCGCGTCCGGGATTTGAATGAAAACCGGAACGACGAAGTGATGTTTTCCGACTACAATGTACCATTGAAAGTGAGTTTTATTTCTTCGTGTGACCACCAAAAAATGCGTTGATTTCGTCTGGAAAGTCAGAATCGGTCCTTAAGATTGAATAGGTTCGCGCGCGCCCAATCAAAACAGCGGGCAAATTTTGCATATATCAGTTAGGCCACACGTCTAGTATATTGTATAAAAATGCAAATCGGTCAGAGAATGGTTCGTCATGCCTTCTAGTAGAATGATCTGCACAATAGTAACGGTTAGAAGCGGATCGTATGCAGATTTGAAGTTGACACGAGTGTAGGTACCGCCGACGAGCGTTTCGGTTCGCCCCGTATCTCGTGCCGTCGTCATAAAAACGAAAAACACAATGCGCACGTGACATAAAATGGCATTAAAAATTTGCATATGGTCCCGTACCTGTGAGCATTCCTATGAATATCCACAACACCTGAGTTGATAAACAAGCGGAACAAAATAATGCACATAAACACAACACGAAACAAAACACAACACAGTATGATCCGTTTGAGGGTGGATAATGTAACCTAATAACTATAAAACAATACAGGTGTTCATAAATAATAAATATAGAACGTGTGGCCGGACGGCGCGGACAACATGACCGCTCGGCGTTAATGCTTAAACTGTGTTGTACATAAGTTGACAGCCAATGAGGGGCGGTCTAAGGAGGGGATGTCGCCCCTACCCGTCACACCTGGGTAGTGGGAGACGAAGTGGGGGTAAAAGCGCGGTTGAATGCTCGCGAAATAAGTTTAGAGTAGATTTGCAACAATTTCTGTTTTTTATCCTCGTTCTTTGTACAGGGCATTTTCATTAGCGCTCAGAATTCTTCAAGAATTAAATAAAAAGTCTCTAACTTACCTAATGTCATTAACATGAATTTTAACCACTCAAGGCGGCATGTGGAAAAATGCTTAATCGGTCATGGTTCATCAAAAAATACAGCCAAAAAAAATAACATAATAATACCCACCTGCATTCCTTTGCTAACCTTGCGTGCACCTCTTTTGAACTTGTGTTATTTTCTTATAGTTCAACGAATTAACAACACAGTGCACGACTTTTAACAAGAAAATTCTCATCAACTTTGCAATCAAAGAAAATATTCTAATTAAGTGATTTTCAGATTACTATACAAAAAGAAATGCAGGTTTAAATGTGAACATTTAATCTATCTGATAGGTATGAGTTATCAAAAGTGCCGACGCCAAATCCGTTTAAAATCATCACCCACGCATAATTTGAACAAAAATCTTGGACAATAAGATAATTTTAATTAAAGGCCTTATGCATTTCAACATTACTTGGTTAGGTACTAATAATCGTAGACGCTTGAATGCCTTCCAGAATTATATTATTTAAATCGGAGGGTACAATTCCGTTCATCAAAGAACACTTGCACATCATATACAATACATGTCTGTATCAATTTCGTCAATCAAGTTATGAATTTGATGATATGTTTTCAGTATATAAAATTCATGTAGTGTTTGATTAACATAGTTCAGTTATGTGATACAGACGAGCATTGTATATGACGTGCATTTATTTTTCCATGATTTGAACTTTAGGTACTTTCCAACAGAAATGTAGGAAAAGTCTCCTTTCTTAACGCATTTCTATTTTAGCGAATATCCTGCATGATTTTTGGTTTTCCAAAAGAAAAAGAGTCATCCTTCTCCAACAAGAGTCAAGATTTCAGTAATAAGTTTTGTCGCAGATGCTAAATTTAGTCAATCGCAAGCTCTTTTAGCCACGGAATATTTTATAATATGTTATGATATGTAAACTTATGCTCGCTATATACCGGAGATAATATGGCTATTAACAATGTTACGAACAAATATTAAAAACACATAACCAAAAATGTCTTGCAACACTTGCGTCGTTGACACTTGCGATTAACATGTCATGAAATACCGTTACTGACATTTTCTGTTAAAATGTTACTTCTTTTAATTAACGTGCTAGTAATATTCGTCATAACTTTGTTAGTAGCAAACGTTTTGTGTCTGAAAGCGGTCTAGACCAAAGAATGTTGCTAATAAAGCATGTATGTTTGGAAGCAAGATGTTAATAGCATACTGATCACATTTCACTGTTTTTTGAGGAACTAATTGCGCTGCCACTTTCAATTTTTAACGTATCTCCCTAGCCTCTTGTTCAGTATTCGTACTTTGCAAAGATTCAGAATGGAATGATCTAAAGAAAATCAGTTTAAACATAGGGAAGGGAACCGCAAGCGTCAATATTTCTACAAACAACAGGTTATAGTTTACAAAAAAAAAAACAATAGAAACGAAGAGATGCGTGAAAGAAAATCGGAAAGATTGTTGATTATGAACAGGTAGAAAAAATCTTAAGTTTCAGCAACATTGCTGTTAGCAATATCAGTAATGTTGTTATTAACAGTTCAGTAACATTGTTGCTCTAACATTACTGTAACAATATTAATAACATTATTGTACATCCTTAAAATTTATTTCAACTTTTTTTAATGTTAACAGCAAACGTTAACAGATAATTATTATCTATGTTTCCAGTTGCAATTAAATGAACGTTAATGACCAATTTGTTAACAGCATTTTTGTCAATCGTTAATCGTCATTTTAGTTAATCGCAAGCTCTTTTGCCACAGAATATTTTATAATATGAACTATAAACTTATGCTGGCTGTAGTACACCGGAGATAACAATGCCATTAACAGTGTTACTACCAAATACTAAAAACTGACACAAAAAATGTTGCAATACTTGGGTCATTAATACTTAAACGATTAACATGTTAAGAAATACTGTTACCAACATTTTCTGTTAACATTTGTTACTCCTTTTCATTAACGTGTTAATAATATTCGTTATAACTTTGTTAGTAGCAAATATTTTGTGATCTACCTGAAAGACGTTCAAATCAAAGAATGTTGCTAATGAAATGTTACTAAAATGTATATTTGCAAGCAAGTTGTCAATAACATGTTGACACCATTTCATTACTTTTTGAAAAACTTTAATGCGGTCTCGACTTTCAATTTTGAAAGTATCTCACTCGTTTGTTAGCTTTTTGTTTGTCTTTGTTCGGTATTCGCACTTTTCAAAGATCCAGAATGGAATTGTCTAAAGAAAATAGGTTTAAAGATAGATAAGGGGATCGCAAGCATTAATATTTCTGGAACCAGGTTACTATTCACAAAAAAAAACAGAAACGGAGAGATGATTGATTGCGAATGGGCAGAGAAAATTAAAAGTTTCAGTAACACTGTTGTTAGCAATATCAGTAACAGTTCAATAACATTGTTGCTCTAGCAATATTAATGACATTATTATATACCTTGAAATTTATTTCAGTTTTTTGTAGTGTTACCAGCAAGCGTTAATAGAAAATTATTATTTACGTTTCCATTGCCAATTAAATGAACGATAATGATATATTGGTTCAGAGCATTTTTGCTATTAACATATTTTTGTTATTTTTCTGTGAAAGACACCGGTACGATATACTTAAAAATGAATTTGCAGTAAAAAATAGCGATTCTCAGATGGAAAACTATGTTTTAAAGAAGCTATTATGGGTAATGGAACATTTATTCAGATTTCATAAATTAGTACAAACGTACTTTGGTGAGGAAAAATAGTAATTGAAACAAATAGTTACATAAAGTTATTTAACATAAAAAAAATCAATATTACAAAAAATTTCCTGCCAAGAAAATTAAGAATTTTTACAAGTGAATTTTATAACATGTATCTCGAAATCTTATAGACGCATACGACCAGCAAATTGTTCTTCGAATTTTCATATTAGCTAAATATTCAAATTATGCAAAAAATGAAAAATCGTGAAATTTGTTTGATACGCTATTCCAGTTACGGGTGCATACTCGAGTTACGCTAAAATTTATCGGTCAACGGGGCGTATTCTGTAACTTATTAACGGGCTGTTAAAATTTAGAGGTCCTTTAAAATTAAAATACAGTTCTATGATTGGTTGTTACCTTAGCAACAATATTTAACAGCCCTTTAAATTTAACGCTGTTGATACAGAAGAGGCCCCAAAATAGCCTAGATTACAAGACTATTGAGACACACGTTACATAATAAAGATCTGAAAAACCTTAATATTACTAAACAAATAAAATACTAACCTAAATGTTCTTGGAACTTAAAACAAATTAGTTATTCCGCTTTTCGAAAAAAGTAATCTCTTAAATAATCGCGAGAGATGTTTTCTTTCGAATTTACGATTTAACATAACAGTTTGCTAGATATAAATAGCGTCTTCCTCCAAATATTTTAAGGTCTAAGATAACGTAAAGTGCAAAGACAGATTTACTAAAATCGAGAAAAACACAAGTGAAAGAAGTTATTATCGGCATAACATAAAGTAATTCACTAACTACGTTTCGGTCTTGTTAGACCTCATCAGAACAGTATAACCAAGGTGTTGCTGTTGTTTATCCCTAATAGCGTTTTCCATGACTGCACTAGTACGCACTAAATGTAATTCCATCTAGGTGCACACCGGTGCAGTCAGCACAAAATGCTACAAGTGTCAACACCTTATACCTTAATTATACTATTCTGATGAGGTCTTGTTAGACAGTTATGCCGATAATCGTCTGTATGCTGTATCCATTTATGAATAATTTAAACAGCGACATCGAAAGAAAAACGATTTGCAACAAAAATTTTATAGTATCCATTTACGTTAAATGTAACGTGCTGCTATCTTTTTTTGAACTAGGAATTTGAGTGTAAACTCGTCGATAACGTCAAGTTATATTTAAAGTAAATGGATACAGCATACGGGCCAATATCTCCTTCCACAAAATTATATAACTAATTAACGTTGCTGTAAGTTTTTGAAGTATTCCAGTAAAAATTTTATTTAGAACTCCGCTACGAAAACTTCCAATACACGAAGATCTTTTAGAAAGATAGTTTTTCATGAAAATTTTGGAAGGAAAGTACGTAAAGTAGTAAAGTAGTTTAATTATGTCAAGATAAGCTATTTTTTACAAGACATATAAATATAAGTTATATGACACAAACAATCATCTACTTACAAAAGTTGACAACAGCGCACACTATTACGCAAAGAAAAAAGAGCAAATAATAAACAGAACTAGTAAAGGTGTATACAGGATGACGGCTATCGAGCTATCACCACTAGCCCTACGTAAGCTAAGTGCTCCGGTTAATTTGTTTACTAACAACTAGAAAATAGTATTGTTGTTTTTCCTGGGAAAGTGAAATATGCATAGTTCATCATTTTCAACGATGATACAAAATAATTTTAGGAATTTTTAATAACGATAAAAAAGTATCTTGTCTAAAACTAGTGTGACATGAAAGCTTCTACCCTTAGTTTGTTCGAGTGAATCAGTTGATTAGCTACCCTATCTAGTTAAATGAATTGTAACCGTTAACGGGATCAGCGCCGTGACAGGATGTTTTGACGCCCGTGGTAAGAAAACTGGCCTGCTACTGTCCCAGTGATATGTCACAATCGCCCCTTGTCTTACAATTCATTTTAAAGTACCAAGCTCACAATGCCAGAGTTTATTTAAAATAAAAATAAAAAAAGTTCGTTGGTCAAATTTAGTAAAAACGAAAATACTAAAAACGCAATTGGAAAAAAGTTAACAAAAAGCGGTCAATTGTAATCACCCTCCCCCACACTTAATAGAGTTAACATTTTAACGTCACTGTAATTAATTTTTTTTGAGTTGAAAGTTTGAATAGAGCAATATCAACGAAATTTTTATAAATAAAAAAATTTTACCTCTTAATAATCAAAGAAATTCTAGAATAAAGGAGAAATATATGTTAATGATTTTCTTCGGGTAATATACAAATGATTTCCCACATCTTTTTATATACAGTTTCAAAATTTTCTAAAGTACGACCCATAACAACACTTAATTAAACGCCTTGCACGTGAAGAGTTGCTTCCGTTTTTATCATATGCATCAAGCACAAAGAAACGTGGATCGTGATTCCTTAGTTAACAGTGTTAAATGAGTAGAACATTTACATACGACTCAAAATTTAAAAGCTCTGAACATCATAGAAAACTAACTGGTCAGCTTCGTTTCCGATGGAAATATATTCGTAGCAATAATAAAGCATCAACTCCTGCTTGTAATTCACAATTTACATGTGTAGGTTACTCCCAATAAACAATAGTTAAATACTAAAAGCGAAAATATATGCAGATTAAACCGAAAATAACTTGGAACGATTTAAATTCTTATACGCTCAGAAGCAGCAATCACAAAATCAATCACAGTATTGTACCTTTCACCTTTACGGCAACATACGGAATATTTAAATTTCTGGTTTACCTGCCATTATTGCCGATACCAACGGAAACGTCTCTGCCGAAGAAGCATTTGGAGTTATCGTCCTATAACTCGAGATCGATTAGTTGCATGAGAATTGCCTCAAAAATAGACACAATGAAGCAATACTTAATTTATTATCAAAATTACATAAAGTACGTAGCTATTTAAGATTTTAAATTGTTCCTCAATATTGATTAAAAATTTAAATTGCAAATCGTTCTTTGATGTAATAACGGTTCAACATGAAATGACGAATAGACATCGCTTCTGATCGAAATTTTCGATTAGTTCATGGCAGACTGTACGTTTAGAGACATGAAAATCTTGAAACTCTTTATTAGCCGAATAGCAACGCCGAAGTATATTTTTATTAACCTGCGCAGGACTTTTTTGGAATTCAAAAGCTGTATTTATCAAAATTTTATATTTAATACTTATTTACTTAAGTAAAGTAAATGTGACGCATGCCAATTCGATTTTGAAAATACAATATCGTGAACCGTTTATAATACCTTACATTCTTTACGCATGATGATAAGTAGGTTACGTAAACACTTTCTTATTTTGAATTGAAAACATTCGGAGATGAAATGCAAGTTATTGCACAAGCATAAATAAATTAAAATGCTGGTAGAGTAAAATCACTGCCACTTAGGATACGTTACGTACGTTATTGAACTAAGGAGTCTCCTGTTCCATTTGCAGTCACTTTCGAACTTAGTTTACTATTACATTTTATAGTAATAAAACTGAAACGGCAGTATAATGAAAAAAAAAACAGATACATCTTTTACACTCACTAAAGATATTTCAACAACTTTTCAGAGAAACACAGATTTTTAATGTTTGTCGAGATGTGGTAATAATGTAATATTAACTTTATTTTATAAGAAAAATTTAAAATAAAGTGAATTATCGATTTGGCACTGTTTTTAAAATTTCTTGTCGTCTTTTTCCTAACCAATTTTTAAAATTTATTCATTTTCTATCTAATCTTCTCATCATTTCTTTTTCTAATTCTTCCTTTCTCTTTTATATACACGATGTTTTTTAAAATATAATTTATATCGCCTGGTTTATAAATTCTTTTTCTGTCGACGTAAGCGAAGGACAATATTACCTTAACTAATTTTTAATGAAGAGAACTATGTCAGTGGAGTTAAGCCAAAATCTAGGCAGCTGTGTGCCATATATTTTCGGCGTCGCAAATTCAGATAATCAGATTATCAGCTCTGTTTAATTCTTTAATTGAAATATGTGGAAAGTATGTAAACTTAGTACATGAGATGATGAAAACTTTCTTATTTTGTATGTTCAACTACCACTCTTCAGCTTTTGAAGTGATATATATATAGGAATATGGTGCATGTTTCTCCGAAATTTAGTGTTTTTAAAAATCAAATTAGATCAATACATCCAAACAATTTGAATGTATTGCTCTAATTTAAAATACAACATAATGCGACCATTTTCAAGGTAATTCCAATTATAATACCCATGGTATAAAGTGCGGCATGGAAACGTGACTGATTTTCAAAATATTGTTACTTTGTAACGGGAACGTCATCGTTTGTGTGTTTTCTGAACATCTTACATTTTAATTTTGAAACACATTACACTTCACACAAAAGAAAATTCCTCTGCAAAATATTTGAAGACACATATTCAGTCGGCATCTAATAACTTAAGGATTTAGATAAAATTCCATGGAATAACTTATGATACCATAAGTAACAAATCAAGGTTCTACTTTGGAAAAATCAGTCACACATGAACTTAAACTCCATAGAATATTGTATACAGAAGAAGTGCTTGCCTTGCTTGACATTGGCAACGTTCGTGATCTGTTGAAAGCTGGAAGGCGGTGCTACCTTTCTTACATCAGTCATTGGAATTTCAACACAGATATGTACTACGACGCTCAATTTAAATGATACTCCTGCATGGGAACCACACCCTTAAGAACATTCAGCGTAAGGAAACTGTCAAATGCTATCATTTAGTGGAGGGTCGCAGTTATATGTTCTTTTACAGCATGTAATTCAAAATAATAATTTATTGTCGATCGTATTCATTAAGAGGTCAACAGTTTATTAAACTTTAGAGAAAGTTCAAATTGTGAAGTGGTATTTTGGAAGCAATTCAATTCAAGAAGGAATTAGTTTATTTAACGTCCTACAGACGCTATAATTAACTTCCAAAAATTCGGAGATGTATCCAGAAATGTAAAAGTGCATTGTTCAGAAAGAACCAATTAAATGAAGAGCGTCAAAATAGAGAAATAGTTGTTAAACAAACTAAATTTTGTTCTATCAGACAGACGTTAAGTGTCAAAATACCAAATACTTAAATAAATACTAAAATATCAAGGTAATCTATTTAAAATAATTAATATTTTTTTTTAATTAAATTTAACCGTTTTCTTTAGTTTACGAGATCCTCATGGTGGGCCTTTCATTAGTTGTAACCGTGTATAGATTGCTTAAATACAAATACTTCCAAATGTAAAAATTTGGGACTTAGCATATTTGGACCAGATGCCCCTAAATTGTTGAAGAAGATATAAACTGTTAAAGATTTTGCGTTATCGCAGGATTGTTATAATTACAGAACGCAACTTAGTACGTATACCGGTGGAAGGGAGGAGTAGGAGCGGGCTGTCACGTCTTCGCGCCTTCGCGTCCTGTGTTGATTTGAATCACAGTTCTATTACATTCAAATCAACGCAGAACGCAAAGGTGCGACCGCCCACTCCTACCCCTCCCTTCCACAGGTACATGTATCAAGTTCCGTTCTGTAGTTATAATATAAAATACAGAAAATTTAAGGAACTTCTCGTGAGGACAATATCTTTACCAAATGCATTTCTAACATTAACATGACATGCTTCGCTCCAATATAGAAGTAATCAACCATATTTCTCTCTTTATTTTTCTAGTGCCTTAACTGTCAGGCATATTATATCAAGATATCAAGTCTAAAGTTCGCTAAATCTGTACGGTCGATACGGTATACACCATTTTTTTAACTGTCAGGTTTTTAAGCCTCATGCTCTACTTCTCTGTTGATTCTCATTGATATTACATAAAGTAAAGCAAAGTAAACCTATTTTAACTGTTCAAAATATAAATAATTATATTGTTAAACTAAGCATTTAATTATGGTGTGATATAGCACCATTTTAATTAACGAAAATGCTTCCAAATGAAAGGTAAAGGGACAACAGTAAACTTTTTTATGCATTCTGTTGTTTTAAAACTTTTCCACTTATGTATTTATTTTAAAATGCATTACGATTGTTATCCGTACATCTTTTAAAATTCAGAGTTTGTTTAAGAATTCGCAGAACTCAAAGCGCATGTGAAAATTCGATATCAATTTAAAAATTTTTAGTCTCGTACGTCAATATAAATAGAAATAAAATTGCAGCGGAGTATCGCTATCAGAATTCAAAATCCAATGCAGTATATCTCTGTGACCGGATAGAAAATGTGAAGAATTCTGTATTCCGTAAATAATAGCATTGTGGACTCGTGTATGCTCGCTGTAGCTATAACTAACATCCTGATACCTGTGAAATATTTATCTAGCAATAGATGAGTTACTCTCGACGAGATGGAAAGGAATTACTATATAATAAACTATATACACAAGTACATATTTTATTTGCGCGTCTACTCCCGCATTTGCGAGCAGCTATTCCTTGCGTTTAACGCACGCAGAAAATACACTTAATTATAAATTCATAAGTTATAGTGATATTAAATTAGTTCCGTGACACATAGTTAAATTGTATTCATAATTTAAACAGGCAAACTATGAGACTCATTTGGAAATTGCACGCCGATTACGAAACAAAACTATGTACAAACTCCAACAGACTTTAACGAGAAGACAATAACTCTTTCTTTAAAGCCTTTTAAGAATTGCGCAAAAAGCAACAAGTGTGAATTTTTTTTAAATGCTCCAGATCGGAAATTTGCAGAGGACCAGATAATAATAGTTATTATTATAATTTGCTCGACTTATGCTGCAATTGTATTATGAAATACCACTCTTTTACTTGCAAGGTTACAACTTCGACTGACTCGGTCTTTGAAAACGTTTAATTACCGACAAGTGTTGGCAAAGAAGTCGGATACATGTACATAGATATATGGATACTTACATCGAACGCATGTCAACGATCATAATATACACACGTAGAACCGATAAAAGTTCCGACACAATTGAATTGCTTGGTCACATGTCATGTTTCCCAGAATTTTTAAACATAAAGGTGATAACGACATATCAGAGTAATAATATGACACAATTGTTTTACAATTTCTGTAATATACCCTCAAGTCCCTTGTTTACCTAAGTAAATTTGACTAGACTGGTATCTTTATTTCTTGCATTGCAACAAACTTCAGAAACTATTGGTTAACCAATTTAAACTGACCATTTGAGTCACATAGTAGTTAGTTGCATTCAAAACTTGCTTTTTTATGTTTACTGAAATATCTGCATCTTCTGTGCTAATTCTGAGGACATTTTATTTTCAGTGGAGCTGTTATAGTTAGCTACAGATTGAATTCCATTAGTTTCGGTTTATACAACTTGCCCGTAGTTCATTCGCTAGTTCCTTCTTTTCTTATTTAGCCAATTCTATTTTATCTTCTCTTCTATTTTTATATTTTTCCTTCCTTCGATGTTGTTTACATCATTTTGATCAGACAGTCGATTTCATTCAGAATTTACTTCAGAAACTACTTCTGCCTGACCATTTCCCGGATTAAATTCTTCATATTTTTATCTGAAAAATCATACACCGTTTGTGGCAGTCATTTCGGAAATAATTAATATCTTCTCCATTACAGCCGAGATTTCTTTAAAGACTTTTTCAAGCACGACTATGTTATGTATTGAAGACATAATATGCATAAATACAGTGTGTATTATGTTCTACGTATTATAACTTTTCTTTCAGTCTTTTGTCGGGTCTCTAGTTTCTATTATTTTTTTGTCGAGTGTCAAAATCAATCGAATTTAAGTCCAACCAATCTCAAGGTCAACCCAATCAAACCCAAACAAGAAAAAAGGAAAACCAGACATTTTTTAAAATTAGAACCAACGTTAATCACCACCCAAACAAAAATTCATGAAACCTCCAAATCCTTGACATTCTCTTCATTCTTGTTCATTATGTCATGCGCATTTCGATATTTTTTGTTTCAGTCCTCTAGTTTTTCCATGATTTTTTATCAAAAATGAAGCCCAACTAATGTTGAGGTTAACACAGTCCCACCCAACCAAGAAAAAAAACTTAATAAAATCAAGAAAAATTAGGATCAACTCGCTTTAAGGTCAACCCCAGTCGAAACAAAATGTTAACACCAAGAAAAATGTTTTAAGAATAAAGAGTGTTAAAATTAAGCCCCCAAATCATCGATATCCTTTTGTTTCTCGTTAATTATATTTTTTTTTGTCTCAGTTCTCTTTTGTTTTCCGTATGCTTAATTTTTCAAATCATTTTTTTTTCTTAAAACTACCTAAGCTATCTCATGCGATAGAGCTTGTCGGTCAGCTAAACCATTTTAAAAATTAAAAATATATTTAAAAAAAACAGAACCTTTTGAAGGTGTAAGAACAACAATTTAAAGGGAAAAGATCGTAAATAACCTTCTCTAAAAATTAAAAATTCATATATTTAATAATAAATAATAATAATAAAAAACAAAATATATTTTTCAAAAATTACAGAAAGTCACCAAGTGTCATTTTAAAACTTAAATAAACTCAAAACAATCTGTGATTTCTTTTTAAATTAAATGTATCTCTGTTTTGTATTCAGATTGCTTAAAATTAGCAATTCTGACAGTCTTTCATACGACAGTATATTTCTATTTTTCGTTTCCCCAACTCAAATCAAAAAATAACTTGAACATTATTTTCAATCGATTCGATTTCGTAAAAAAGAATCGATTCAATAAGATCGAGGTGAAAAAAAGATCGAAAAAGTAATCGGTATTTTTAACTGAAAAATCGATTTTTGTATCGACATCCCTAATTTTAACTTCACGTAGTGACAAGATGGATATATTCTGATAGTATTTTCCGCTGGCTGGCACACTGGTGCACTGAGTATATCTCTATCTCGTTTTATTACATAAAGCTGTACCCAGATCGAAATACAATCAACGCAGCCAGTAAAAAACGTTATGAGATTGCTATTCTAAAACATTCAGGTCGGAATTATCACGGAAATATGCTTTTTCCACGATAAAGGTCTTTTTGTGGTGGTCTAGAGTGTATAGTATAAGACTCCTGGACGGGCCAAGTCGTAAAGGAGCGGCGTTGCAACCGTAAGGTATTGGGTTCGCACCGAGCTCGAAATATTTCTCGGGGGTGTTCGTTACTTACTTCGGTACCCTTCAGTGTTGCGGAAGAAAATCGACACTGCTTCCCCTTCATCGACGAGGAAGTTTGGTAGTAACAAAGCAATGGAACGCTTTACACACACAAAATGCAAAACTCCATAGATAAAAAAAGACTACATAAAAACGTAGTATTTTATTAATGGATTCTGAGATAACTATTGATTAAGTATTAAAGTATAATTATTTTTGCCAAGTGATTTTAAGTCGTGTTTAATCTAATTATTGTGGAAGTGAGTAATGACCACCCCGAGAGACGATTAGAACCCATGACCTTGAGATTTTGTGATAACAAAAATTAAAAAAAAAGCATAATGGCAGATTACCTACCTCTTTGTATATATAATTTTTTTGGCTTATAACAACCCACTCTGTACCTCTACGAAGTATTAACCTTTCATCCTGGGACACCCTTAATTGTATGTGTGTTGATGAAAACCATTGAGCAACAGATAGTTTAAGACGTATGGGAATTAGGTAACTTGAGATGCTGGATATTAGAAGCATTAACGAATTTAAGGTCTTGACAATGATATTCCCTCAATATTGAGTGCATTTTTTATAAGTATAACTGCACACCCAGTTTCTAAAATATTGCTTTCTGTGGCATTTTCATGTTCAAGTTAACAAGCTAATTTGTAAACTGGTTATATGAAAGTGAACTCTTTAACTCAAATGTAAACGCGTGGGTTTAATACTAATTTTTTTCTTGTTTGTGAACAAACAAATAATTATTTTTAATGTTATTTTATGAAACGGCCGCTGTGCATTTTTTATGCGATCGCAATGGAATAAATTGATAAAAAAAATTAGAGAAATGGTATATTTTCTTTTGTTTTGAAAATAAGTATATTAAAAAAAAATCGTGCGCAAAAAATATTCGTTCATTCTTAATTAATGACAATAATGAATGATTCCAGTATAATACGCAAGTATTTGATGTAAATTTGAAAAAATAATTGGAAAACATTAATCATTAGGTAAATTTATTCTAGAAAACAACAACAACTGCGTATCGGCTAAATATATTTGCATAATAATGTTTGCATAAACCTATGCGCCAAACTTCTTTAAACCAAGAGAAACTTTAAACGAGACATTTGTTCCATCAAACGACAATATTTACTTTTTGTCAGATTAGATAGATAATTAAGCTTCGATTTCCGGCCGATCGCAACGCATTTGTCCGCAGCAACTTCCAAAACAAATCGTAGGACCGCCGCGAGGCGTCCGCTAATGAGGTGCTGCCGCGAAGTGGAGACGCTAAGAACTAGCGAAGACGCGTGATTTTTTCGCGGTGGACCTCTAGCGTCTAGTAGAGCAGGCGATAGGAGCAGAACTATCAAAGAAACAGGGCGACGCACCCCCGCGCATGGAATATTTAAGTGTCCTATAAATATTTTACGCTCACATACATAATGCAGGCGCAACAAAAAGTAAGTGAATTCAAACTGCTTACACGTACTAAGACGTTTCGTGTATATTGTTACTTTCAGAATATTTTATGTTTCTATTAAAACTTTAACATGAACACTAGATGCGTAATGTATTTTTTCAGTTTAATTTTTAAATACAACGACGACAGAATTGTTATTATCAGACCCGAAGTATTTGTTTGTGTAAGAAGGGAAGGAATCAAAATCGAATCGATTCGATTGTAACATCAATAGTTTTTTATCCGGACAAATTTCATTTGAACTATTGAACTATTTAAGAATTTGCGTTGAATATAAAATTATAGAAATTACTTAGGCAAAGTTTTCAATATATTTACTAAAAATGTGTTCTTAAATGCTTCTGTATTTCTAAAGGAAATCGAAGAAAAGGTTATTCAATTATATACAGTATGGTTTCTCTAACTCTAAGACCAATATTCGAATACTGATTGATTTTCTTTGCTGAAGAAAACAAAAAACGTAAGTGTGGCTCGTCCAATTAATTATTATCAGACAGACAAATGAATATCGCCAAATCTTTATAAGCAATGGTCTTCATGAGCTCAAGAGGGTAACACAAGAAAATAATGGATATACTACTTCAAAACCATCAGGTAAAAATGTTGACATCGTACCACTCTCTTCTATTCTTTTTTTTTTCTTTGTACCACTGTTGAATGGTCTTCATTTTAGTAAGTTAATCTCAAAGGCTTCCTGAAAAATAATTCCTGCAATTTTGAGATATGTAAAGGAAATATATGTCATATGCAAGGAAAAGAATTCAGGCCACTTGTTCCGCGGACGGTACAAAAATTTAGTACTCGGACTGTATCAGCCTCGCCCATAACGTGCGAACGCTCGCATTGCACTCCTTCCCCTTCCACTCAATAACAATTCGATGCATCGCAAAGTACATTCAACGTAAAAGACGTTCAACACTAAGTGGCCTGAATTCTTTTCCCTGGTCATATGTATAAAATTAATCTTTTATTTCATATTATTATTTTTAAAATTCACGATGTTTTCCTTTCCATTACTGTAGAAAACAGACTCATCGATAGTACTTTGATCCTTTGAAAAATTTAAATCTTTGAGCGGCCGAATA
Source organism: Prosopocoilus inquinatus (assembly GCA_036172665.1). NCBI lineage: Eukaryota > Metazoa > Arthropoda > Insecta > Coleoptera > Lucanidae > Prosopocoilus > Prosopocoilus inquinatus. Next base: position 24,889,885 of record CM069876.1, on the reverse strand, counting down.
ATGACCACTCCAATCACTGTCGAAATTCAAGAAGTACGAAAAGAAAACGATGTTTTCATATTTTCAAATCTAAAAAGTACTTAGCTCCCAACACCATTTATTACAGTAATTAATCTAAATCATGAGACATTTAGAAAATTTCAAGGGGTTCATTATCCCCACAGCGTCGGATTGAATTATTGATTGCGGACATTAATCAAAGTTGTTTGCCAAATGATTTCCATGTTTAAAATTAAACCATTATACTGTACGCCTTAAGTGTTTTCCGTTTCATTTTATTCTGATATTTGCGCTATCAAGAAACATTCGCAAACCAGAATAATGGCAAGCTCATTGGGAATTCGCGTTTGTTAAACAAACAAATTGCACCCTTTTAAAATCAAATATGAAATTAACTGAATTTGCATTGTTAAATAAACATCTGTGCCCAAGCAGCAACACCTTAGGTGCACAAAGAGGGTACGGTTCGACGCAAAGCACGATCTGATAAAGAAGTATTTGTTTCAAGCCAAGACATTGTAAAAGTAATTAGATTATCGCGGTAATGTGGGTGTTTTTATCATAATTTCCAACGTGTTTACACGGATGTCTACAACTTCTTTTGTTTAATTAATTAATCCCCGTTCCGGTAATTAAGTCGTAATTTACATTCTCCGCTTCTCTTTGCACCGTGTTCGCCTTATTAATTTTTTAAGAGCCCCGGAAGCCAGGATTGCTTCATTGTGGCCGCCTCACGAATAAAATTAGTCGTACTTTCGTGCTTTAATTAGGCCAATTACAAAAGTCGTTCTTTAATATTTTAAAATGTTGCGACGCTTAAATATTTAAGAGACGCTTTAAGTGGTTTCACCTCAGAAATTTCCGGAATTAATTTCGTCAACATCTGTTTGTTTGTTGAGAAATCGTTTATTTATAAACGAATTATAATTTGCACGACTAATATTTATACAGAAATTTTAGCTGTTTTGTTAATTTTTAAGTAAATACTGCGCAAGTTTTTTAAATAATTTCTATTATTTTGTGATGACCAAATTCTTTTCTCTTCCTATTTCAGGATGTGTAAAGGTAACTTTAAATGAATAAGTCAGATATAACAATATATTTTCTTTTTGCCAATTCTCATAGCCGTTGTCATTTTAGAAGCTATTGCTCTAATATGTCTTCGGGTATATTCGAACTCATTCTCCAAAGATTGTAATTTGTAACAGTACCTATGGTCGTATGTACTAACAAAGAAGTAAAAAAGATTTTTATCAATGAGAACTGTGAAAGTATGCATCGCAGCCAGAAAATATTGGGACAAGTATTTTGCACAAAAGTCAAAATTAAGATTGCGGTCATGGTCTTACTTCGACAATAAAACGGTTCTAATTTATTTTTATTTCATCGGAGATTGTTCAAATTCAAATATTTATACATTTTGATAGTGAAATAAAATATATTTTGATCTGTCTCTTTACCTTCATGTCTCTTCTTCTGAAGAAAAAGATCAAGAATATCAAATATACAATCTCATTAATCGATCTCTAAACTCTGAATAACTCTCCGGAGTTTTCTTTCTCTGTAAAGTTTCCTGATTTCAATAGATCCTTCAAGCGTTAATCAATAGTTCACTACATTTTGTTCAACAATCTTCGGAGATCTAAATATTCGGCCAAAATTATTGACTCCTCAGCATACCTTATGTTATTAAGAAATATTTAATAGAGATTTATTTTGACTGCTTCTCTTTACAGGACTTAAATATATACTGAAGACAGACGGCGATAAAATACTTTCCTTTTTTGATGCATCATATTCCCACATCTCTCATTCAAGAACCCTTGATTAGCCAAGATTGCCATAGGTTATTCTCGTTTCGTCACTTCACAATTACGTATGTTATTTAAGATAATAATGAATAACAGCCCGTGTGATGTATTATTGACAGTCAGTATAAAAACAATAATTTCATTTCATATTAATTATTTCATATTTTTATGAATATCAGTAAACAATTTTCTCACGCATTTAATTTAAATCGAAATTTTAGAATCATATCTCCAATTGATCAATGATAATTAATGGTTTGTTTCGTAATTTTGATATGCTAAGAAAAAATTATATTTAAATTTTTAACACTGAAGTATACAATAAATTATTAAAATTTTATACGTTACATTAGTCTGTGTAAATTATTTATGCGAGTTTAATTTACAGGTTCATTACTATAAATAACATCTGCTACAGCATGGTTTAAACAAATGAGCGAAGAGAAAAAAGATGTCTTCTTTTCGAAATCCTCTTATAAAGCATACGGTAACTCAGGACAGGACTGAAGAACAAGAAAGGACGTCAGCATGTTTACTGGTGCTTCTGCACTTAAATGTGGCGAATTCCCAAAAGTGGCAAGACTACTTTTCGCTTTGCGAAAACAAAACCAACCGAATGCCCGAAAGCAATCGATCGGGTTGATTCAATAATCTTGTAGAAGTATAAAAGGTTGCGAATATTTGACTAACAAAACTACAAACCCAAAATATCGACTTTAAGAAGACAAATGTAAATCAATTACATAAACGTCCAATCTTACAGGCATTTAAGTAACAAAGATCTGAGTTAAGTTCAATCCACAAAAACAAAAAACAAAAATGTCTTATGTTGTGAGTCCTGTTTATTAAAATGACGTTTCTGTATAACCAAATAAGTTGTACATAAATTATTGCACAAATTAAAACAAAATCAATTTTATTGAAGATATTAAAGGAAAATCCGAAACGGGTTTGTACTATTACTATGGGTAGTTTACTGTAAAAAAATTTAACGTTGGACTAGTTTTTTCTAGAGACAAGGCAAGATGACAAACTATGTATATGGTGGCAATCAGATTAGTTTAATATTCACTTGATATTACAAATACTACCAACCAAGAACCTTATAATTACATTTAAAAATGTTAGTATTGTAATTTTATTTATTTATTTAGGCCCCCATTTATGTTCAATGTGATTTTCACGATATAGATTAAGTTATCCTAATGGTGGCTGTCTGTAGCTAAAACTAATTGGATTTCAGAAGTAAAATTTCCTAAAACGATCAACGTGTATTTTTTTTTTATAACCTGTACATATCCCACGTCCTGTTTGGGCCCTAATTTTTATTACTAATATCCTCGAAGCGGCTTGTCGAGAGTTTTTTTTTATTATTTTAACTTACAACATATGTACAAAGAAAAACAATCGAATATATTTAAAAGAAAATGTAAAGGTGAAAAACTATACGTTAACATTTAAAAGAGTTTTCAGTTTTCAACATAACTGTTTAAACTTTCTTTCTGCACCTAAACGCCTAAATGCCGTCCTACTTAAGTTTCTCTTCCTCTGAAATCTTCGAGATCCAACAGAAAACCAATGAGAACATGCCCAAGGTTTACTGAAATGTCTTTGTTTACCACAAAATTAAGAAAGTAACGGCAAAAATTTAAAGTTAATGTTATTTATGTATAAAAAGTGATGTAATTTGTCAAATTTTCCCATTGTTGGAAATGGATTTGTTAACTTGAGGATATTTTTACACTTTTTCAAAAAGGTACCAACGCCCTCTTCATTTGGGTCAAATTCATTAGGTGGGAGAATAGCCAAAATTTATTCTAATTCTGTTTATTCTAAATTGCGGTGCAAAACAACATTTTAAGTTACCTGTCCAACCTTATTAATAAACGGAGCGCATAGATCATGGTTCGACAGCGAAACGTTTATGTCACAGTCTCCAAAAACTCGACAATACTCCAAGATCTGATATTCCCACGCGATGAATCAAGCCTATTTGAAGAGGGTGTTGACCTAGCCAATTTTATTACTAATGCCTTTATAACATGATAATTTTTATATAAAATTTATTCAAAACTCGAAGAGAAGTATTCAGCCAAAATTCTATCAGAAGCAATTGAATCATAAATTAGCTTAAGTAATTTAGCGTAATTTTTTGGGGAATTTCAATTCAATTAGTACAATTCAAAGATTGCCTAATGATAATTGGAAGATTCATGGCAGAACAGCTAAGCAGTTTTTCTGCCCTTATATAAGAATTAATTTTTTTTTTGGCTGGTTAATTATTTATTCCGCCATAAATCACATGTCTACGTTCTTATTTAGCAGTTACTAATTCGTTCCCTATATTTATGTGACAGTTGACGAAATTTCTATCTATCGCTATTATATTACGGAGTTTGTAGATTGGAGTGCGGTAATATAAGGATGTCTTGTATAGAGGAAGGTCAGAATTCCAAGTGAATCTGACCAAAACTGTTTTAGTTACCTTGCTCGGAAAGTTATGTTGCCTACCTTAATTTTCTCATTCTTGTAAGCACTCAGTCTCTATGGTTACTTGTACAATGGCAGTTTAAGTTTAAGTCGAAGTTTAAACCTATGATTACGATTATTTCAAAAAGAGTAGTTAAGGATTTAAAAAGCTTTGGCTTAAAGTTAAACTGGAATTGTACAATTTGACATAAATCTGGTCTACCACATTTCTATTTCGATGATGTTTCCGAAAATGCCTAATACAGTAAAAAAATTACAAAAAATTGAAGATGTTTCGCTGGCAGTGTAGACAAGTATTTAGTACTTTTAGTTTAGTATAGCTACATCACAATACTACTACAATACCACTTATGATTAAATTCAATCTGAATTTTGAAAGTCGTACTAAACTCTTTCCTTTTCCAGAAATTACGTATTTAACAGATATTCAAGATTTCTTATAAAACATGTTCTACCTTAGAGTATTTTTTTTCAAATTTAAGTAACTGCTTTAGACCAAGAGAATAATTCGAAATTCTGTTCAGCAAGTATTTTGTTACGAAGATTCTTGTTATGTATCTGATTTTTTTAAGGGTTGCAAGAACTTAGAATACAACAGATTAATGACAATAATCTTATACCCCTAAAACAGAAAGTCAACAGAAATTGAATCACACAATTTTAAGTGTATATAAATAAGGAATAAGTTTCGATAAGAAGCAGTAGAGAAATCTCAGACGTATGTATATTTAACTCGTGAAATCCGCGTGAGAAAAGAACACGTTTATTCTTGTCGCTGATTGCATCGGAAAGTGTCACCTAAGACTTGCTAAGTAGAATTCAAAATCAATAAGTATTCCATTTCTTGTCAGTAAATGTGCACTTCGGAAAGATTCGGTTTAGGAAACACCCAGTCGGAAGCATTCGCTAATAGATTTTTTCATGTAGGCGACGCCTTGATTTGCATACAACCGCGTTCTGTTAAGATGATTTTACGAATGAGCCACATTTCCGCTTTTTTATTTCTATCCGCCCCGAAACTGAGACGATTATCTTGAATTCTCGATCTCCTTGAAATTGATGCTATCGCTTCGGTTTGAAATATTTTTAAAGTTTTATTTATATTCGGCAACGCGCTTAAAGATTCCTATCGCATTATGTGAAAACTTAAAATTTAGTTCTGCGTTTTGACAGATAAAGAAGGAAATACGCTCGCACAAAATTATAAACGGTTGTTTAAATAAAACCGAAACAATTTAAAACAATAACAGGTTCAAAACATCAAAAAATATTATTCTTGTTATATTTTATGCTACAAAAAACTAAAACACTTATTCTACTTATTCGTTAATGTAAACTATTCACAGAATAAAAGTAGTGATTCTTGTTTTTTGACATGTATTTAAAATGAAACTTAACTTGATTTAATACAAAATAGTGTTTTGTGCAAGATTAGATATATATATAATAGATTTGTCAGGTCTTATTTTAAAATTTTAAACCTTAATGAGTATATGCTAGCGAAATTCAATGTTTTCTTGTATATTTCTGTATTTATCTGATGCCAACTTTCTTTAAGCTAAATGATCGAAAACAAATAACATTTGTAATAATAATAGTAATATACATTTATTTCAGAAATTATCGGCTTATAGGATAGCATATTATACTACTGTAAGATATTTAAGTTACTGAAAATCACTAAGTGCGGTTCATTGGATAGCCACAAAGGCTGAACAACGCTCTACCACCAAACAAGTGAAAATAAATTCACTACACAATTGCCTAAAGTGATAAACTAACTAATGGCAGTTTTCATAATCAGATTTTAAGGAATCTTTAATATAAAGTCACTTGAAAAATAGGGAAACAAATGTATTTTTTAGGTTACAGTAACTTTAAATTTAAGGTCCTATTATGAAATCGACCCTAAATTATAGTAACTAAAGTAGAATAACAAAAAAGAATAATAAATAATGTGAAGATGATGAAGAGTAAGAAAGAAATGTCTAATTTTAATAGATTCAAAATTTAATAGAGTGTGTATTTAAAAAGTAATAATAATTATGTGAGTGTGACCAAATTTGTTTCAAAATTAAACAGTTGTAATTTAGTTTAATTTTAGTTTTAGGGAGCTGGGTTGAAACTTTTACGTTCGGTCATTGATTTGTAAACAAAAAGTTGCGGAGTTGTTTTTTAAATGAATTATATGAGAGATTCTTCAAGTAAGCAGGTAAAAAGTTGTAAGCGGAGGACATCTGATATGCGAAAGAACGTTTAAAAAATGTAATTTTACGTAAAGGTAAAGTAATAGTTCATTTGAAACTTATATTAATATTATGTACATGTTCTCGAGATTTAACTTTTCTGAAAAGACACAGAGGAACTTGGTCCGTAATAATCTTGTAGTACAAACAAGCGCTAAGCAGAGTTCTTCTGTTTAGCATATTTAGCCACCCAGCATCTTTTAATTTATGAAATATACGATAATGCATACTGATGTTCGTCAAGGTTAAAAGAATAATAGAGCTGAGTGTCATCAGCGTACATATGAACATTACTAGTTTTAACAAACCTGTGGAAATTTGAAGTATAAATAATGTATAATAGAGGTCCGAGGATTGAACCTTGTGGTACACCACTTGTTACTACTCTTTGCTCAGAAATACCAGATGATAGAATAACCTGCTGAGTCCTTTCAGAAAGGTAAGATTTTAAAAGGCAGATAGCGTTTTCACTCAGACCAATGTATGTTGTGTAAAATAGCAAAGTGACTTATCGTGTATTACTATAATCTAGTAATTCTGGAACAGTAATCTTGCTTTGATCCCTGTGCGCAATAATATCATCTGCTATATTGAGAACGCAGTGGTACAGCTGTATCCAGCTCGAAAACCCGACTGACATGGAGGAAGAATATTATTTATTGAAAGATGCTCACGCAGCTGGCTGTCCATGATTTTTTCTAGTATTTTAGTTATAACCGGCAGAATACTAATGGGTCTAAAGTCATAGAGTACCGGTTTTTGGAATAGGAATAACTGTAGCATTTTTCCAGCAGACGGGTATATAGTCGTCCAGAAGACATGAGATTACAATGTGTGTCAAAAATGGAATTATATGCGAACAACAAAGTGAAATCATGAAAAGACTTATTCCATCTGAGCCTACACTTTTGTTCTTGAGGTGGCTTAAATGTTTTAAAATTTCAAATGATTCGACTGGTTTAAAAATAAATTTAGAAATATCAAGACATATTTTTGTCTGACATTAATCACAGAGTAGTGTAATCAAAAAGGAAATTCATTTCAGTATTTTTAAAAATTCAAAATTTGCCTACAGATTGATTTAACTTTGAACTTTTCACCAATTAGAAATGAAATTTGCGAAATTGGCGTTTAACAAATTCGATTTAACTTTTATCATACCTTTGATTCAAATTTGATTACTTGTTGCTCTTTCAAGTTTTTAACCGCATTTCATGAAAGTGCAGAGTATAATTCTAGTACGTTACTTGGGAATATTCTCTGAAAATTAAATTATTTAATGAATTATTAGTCTATATGGTCATGTTCTTGATAACCAGCAGTGACTAACATCAACAAAGGACAAACTTGTATTTGTAATTTAAATTAAACTTCGCCTTTTTGTGCTAATTTTAATCAGCAGTCTCATGTTACACAAAACTCCAATTTAGCGACTCTAATTTAATTTGTTAACCCTGAATCAAGAACAAGGAGAATACTAATTTTACAAGGATTTAAGTTGAGATGAGCAAAGTTACGAATGCATCGCAAATACATATTCATTTAAATTCCTGATTTTATAAACAAGAACATATTTTTCTAATTACATTGACAAAATCTAACAAATAAATATGTGTCGATTTCAGGACTAATATTATTTTAAGCTCCTTTAAATATATATTTTTTTCAATTTACACCTGTTTCAAAGAGTAGATAAATAGAATACGCAATCATTATTATAAATTGATGACTTAAAAAAAAAGTTGTAGAATAGTAACAATAAATTAAACTAATATTAGGTTTTCATTTCTGTTAAATTAGTTTCGTCGGTTTTAATTTTTTCAATATTTCAGAATTTACAGCGAACATTCGCGATGAAACAATGGAAAGGAACCATTTTGTTTCAATTCATTCTTTATTATGATGTAATTGATAAATAATACATCAAGTGGATGGCTGTTCGGTCATCCATGACACAACACTGAAAACTACTTTTTCATTCCTCTCATGTTTTGTTGCTCGCCATTGTAAAAATGTAAACCCATAGAAATCGAAAATAACACGTTTGTTCTAAGAATTTACTCGGCCGCAATTGCTCCACCTTTTTGAAAAAAGCGAAAAATGTTCACACGCGTGATAGTAGAATGTTATGATTATGCATGAGCGTGCGGATTCATTTCGGAAGCGTTGTTCCTGTAAAAAGTTAAAAAGGGCGTGGTAAAAATGAGGGAAGTCAGGGATGCTGGTAATTTCCCAGTTTGCATGCTAAGAGCTTAATTTGCATGTAAAGCTCGCGATTTGGCGGCTCAAACAATGTCTCCATTAATCCCCTAATGAGCCGGTTGGATCCTTTGGTAACGAGCACTTGTTTCGCCCTAATTATTCCTAAGTGAAATTAATGATAATTACAGAGAGGGTACTCGTACCTTTAAAACTTTTGTGAAGTATTTTCGTTAAAAAATTTGCTTTACGAAAAATACGACGTTAAATACAGACATTTCGTTCTTTAAAAAAGTAAATCATAATTGATTATAGTAATAAATAAGTAGTCTGAACTAAACTAAATTTGCGCAATAAATTGATTTTAAAAACCCTATTTAGTTAAAAAAAAGAAGAAAATTGTCTCTTCTATTCAGTTTCAAATTTAACAGTGAATAGTTTCTCTGCTTGCGAGCAGTTATGAGTATCACCGAGGCAGTTTTTAGAATCGTTTGCGATTATTGATTGTTTTCAATATTTATGTATGCTAAACGATGAATGCGAAATGTCTGCACATGCTAAGGTACACACTAATAAGCTGTAATGTTATTCCATTCCTCTAAATTAAAGTTGCAGTGAGCGCCTGACCAATAATTTCCTTTTATTAAAATGAATGTAAATGGTTGCGCAGAAAGTATGTACGCGGTCATTTACTTGAAACGCAAATGAAAAGCATGCGCGGCTGTTTATTAAAAAAATTGCATGCTTTGTCTTGCAAAATGTTCCGTAGCTTTCTGTATTTAATTTACAAATTATTAAGCTTCTGAAAAGCTGACATTATACAAGCTACCGAACGTGTAAACCATACCGCTTTTATACTGACTTGAGAGTTAGATGTAACGACAGTAAATTGAATATATCAAAATTTATTTTTAACAATTTAGATATTGTTTCAACAGGTTTAAAAACTTGAAGCTTCATCTATAGTAACAACTTCATTGTAACTTCCGGTTTAAGCGGATGTCATGACGTTTACTATTACGTTATCTTTTATTACATTTAAAAATGTTGGAATAATTTTAGGATGATTGAAACAGATTAAAGAAAAATTCATAAATTATACCCAACAGGCCCAGGGTAAATTTTCTACATAAATCTATATTTAGCAAACTTAGGTATACATATACCGTTTGTCCGTCTGCCATTAGGACACAGGGATTAACATGGGAAAAGAGAAATTAATTTATATTATCTTCCTGAATAAATTCATTTGAATTTGAAGGATGCAGTCGGAAAAACTTGAGCATTTGAAGTATTTTGATATTAAATGTATAATACTTTAACTGTTAATTACTTAAAAATACAGAAAAAATTAAATAAAGTTTATTTTGCACGCGTAACAGTCAGATCAGAAACGAGAAATAAACCATGTGTGTGTGACCAGGCAGTTAGCGGCGAAGTTGCTACGATTTTTGTCGTTTTTTTGTTATTGAGAGGTTACACGTTCAACTCCGAAGCAGAAAACATTTGTTAAAATTGTTTTAACGTAATATTTTCTAAATAAATAAAGTATGTGAAAAAAAGAAAGACGAAAGTTGTTCTGAAGCATTTTTAAAAAGAAATTCAAGCTTTACAAAAATATGAAAAAAAAGTCGTGGTCTGGGTATGACACCGCAACCTGACAGTTGCTTAATTGGATCAAACTGAACACTAACCACTTGACCACGAGAATCATTTACAACTTTGTATAAAACCCATTGTTAAAGCCAAATAAAAAAATTTAATTGATAATTAACAACTAAAATCCAGCAAATTTGGTATTAAAATGTTTTAAATTTGATGGTCTTTCTGGCTATACCCTGTGTACTCATATAAATTTATCTAGGCAGATAATATAAAGCGATTTCTGTTCCTCCATGTTAATCGCTACGTCTTAATGTCAGACGGACATGCGGTACATACTCTACTGTCTTCCCCTAGTAACAAAGCTGTTTTAGTCTGTGTGTTTTAATGATAATTCAATTACTATTCACTTCTCCTGTTTTATTATTTATTTATCACACCATACACATAATTATGAACTAATGTGTAGAATTTATAATCCAATTAAAAGTAAATTTATTATAACGAATTAAAATATGCTGAGTTTTTCAAGACAAATAGCTAAATATCTTAAAAAAAATCGGATTATATTTAACAAAATGAACTAAAAAATTTAAACACTCGTATTTAGTTATTCAAAGTCTTTTAGCAAATTCCATAAACGAACAACGGGAATGCAAAATATATCACTTTAAACATACCTTCTAAGAATTTTTCACCTTCTTTCAAGAATCGTAATTATTTCTTGTTCGCAAGTTTTATTGAAGTTACTAAAGAATTCTGCATGGCAAAATAAATATCAGTTTGTATTTTCTTACTGTCTGTACAATATACTTATACCTATGAGTTAACCAGTGTATATTTTGATTTCAATGTCTTTTTGTCTTAGCATCAAACTAAATTAAATTAAATTAAAGGTTTCAGTCAGTTCGCAATAATTTCAATAAACATAATTACAAAAAGTTTTAATTTAGCTTCAATGATACTGAGCAGAACAGTTAAGAATGAATGGTTACTACGTTAACCTAAAAATCTTTGATTTATCTATTACTGTATCTAATTGCATGTATTAAGCAGAACCTCTGTACATATAACAAAATCCGTGTCTCTGCAGACTGTACGTAACAGCATCCCGAGAGAGATGTAAACAAAGTAATTTAATGTAATTTCATTTAATTAGACCCGCCGGAATGCATGAGTAATTAATTCGTAGAAATGGGAAGACACAAATAACACGTAGAGTTATTCGTAAATCAAAGAACAAGAGCAACAATGGTTTAATAGAGATTCATGGACAGTGCGCTTTGAAGCTACACAATTAAAGTTTGATGTTTTAATTAAGAAATCGAAAGTTATCATTTTTATAATACCTACACGTAATGGAACGGGTATTTTCAATACAATAAATAATTTCTAGTTTTTACATTATATTACAGCTTGTTACATTTTAATTTAATCAATCTGCACGATGGATAGTTCATTTTAGATATTTTTTACTTGCGATATGACAAGGTTTTTGTAGAGGTCTTAACATATTTTTGGCATACCTTCTAACTTAGATGAACGTACTTAGAAAATCAATTTTTTTACTTAACGGACACTCTGTTTATAGTTAGAATTAAAAGTAAGTTTCCCAGTTAGGGGCGAACCTTTCATTTTGAGAACCCTGAGCTAACAATGTCAGGGGGCCTATATCTGACTAATGGTTAATTAGGGTGGCCAAATTTTTGAAATGAAAAAAAGAAAATGCGTTAACTAATTATTTGTTACTGCCCTTCGTCTTATGTATACTGTACCGGGTGTCCAACACTATGCATCCACACTTCCAGAATTTTAATTTTTTTAGTCGAAATTTGAGAAGGTAAAATATGAAAGCTTCTGCATACCATTGAGCACATCACTTTCGGCGAATTCGGAAGTGATGTTAATTTTCTTATTAAAAATAAAAATTCTTGAAGGGCAACACACGACATGACACCCAATGTACCTTAGTGGAACAATATTGAATAAAATTTAACTAACGTGAAACTAGTTTCTGTACCGAAATTACAAAAAAATTATGAAAGATCTGAATAATATCCATTGTTTCATTTTTCTCAAATAAGAAATTTTTAAAATCTAGTTTTTTGCTATCGTTTTAAAAAAGTTAAAATTAGGCAAACCATCAAGACGTTTGGCGTTGTTGAATACTTGACCTTTGGAACTGAGAAAGTTGGAAAGTTTGCTCTATGTCAGTTCTTTATGGAATTTTTTTCTAATTCAAATAGAAATAAATTTTAAAATGATCTTTAAAGATTTAACTGATTTAAAGTGGGCTTCACAAAAAAATTGTTAATCAGCGATTAATTTAATTCTCTGATTAAGAAACGTCATTGGATGAAGTTAACAATAGATTTGAAACAACCAATTATGTTATTTCACTTAACCAATCACAATCATCATTAAATAATTTTTGTGAAAGTTGGAATTACATTAGCAACGTTGCCTTTTGCCAAAGTAATTTCTAAAAATTACAAAATCGACGCCGTGCGGGCACAGTTTATAGAATTATTTTTTGCCTCTGTTATAAAAATTGACCTCGAAAAAAAATTAATTTTGGTTCTAATCCTAATGCTAGAGCGACAGTTAAGACAACTGTCATTTGCTTTAAATCAAACCTATTGGAAACAAATGATTTTATAAAGATATTTGACTTTAAATGAGGCCTTGATTTTAAATTCTTAAGTGAGATCTTAATAATCATAAACTGTGAAGCCAGGGGATTGTAAAAATAAGTTGTTAGATCTTCCTCCAGTCTAAGCTGCCGAACCTGAAGTTCTCGAACAGGATAGTTAAGTAAAGAAGATTTTAATATTTTTATTTATTTTTATATACTTGTATTTTTGTATATAAAATTGAAACGTGAAATATCGGTAGAATTCATTTAATTTCGGTAGATCTGTAGAATGGGTTCAAAATCAAAAGGGTTGGCAGCACTAAGAATACGCATGTTTAAATGTTTAAATAATCAGGCTCAAGATGTTTCAGACAAGACTGCCAACATCTAAGTTTCGTAAAACGAGACGTTGTCTTTAAAAATTCAGGACATACCCAAAAAAGTAGGGACTTTTTAAATCTTTTAAATTTTTTAAAAAGTTAATTTTGCAACGCAGTAACTTACTCACTGACCACTAAAACTGAATACTGTAACTGCCGACTGTAGTTAGACTGTACTCATAGAGTCTATGAGTATTTAAACGACAAATTTAATGAATAATAAAACAGCGACATTCTACTATCACTTTTTTAAGACAAATTTAATGTTTTATATCGCTCTAAAAAACTGCCAAATTAATTGTTGTATAATAAATTGCAACGCTGCCTTTCACTGGTTGCCTGCAGGTGTCACGTTATTTTTGTGAAAGCATTGACGGATAATTTCATTAGTACGGTGCTTATGCTGTAGCTGAGGTGCGTTTCAAGATTCGAATGTCGTGGCCGATGTACATTTCAAGGTTCGCGTGTTTAGACATAATCAGACTTGAGATGCTTCGGGTAAGATTGCAAATTTCTGCGTTTCGGAAATTGGGACGTTGTCTTTTCCAAATCGGGACAAGTCCAAAAAAAGCTAGACTTTTTCAAACTTTGCTAAGATAATTTAGATTTTCATTTTTTTGACTGCAAAGGGGCCCTGGGCCGCAGCCCGTAAATACCAGGTCTAAATCCGCCGCTGTTCTGATGTGGTGATCCTCTCCATTATGATCACCATAACAAGCAAGCGGCCAAGCAGACAACAACAAGAATTTGATGCAAGCCTGTCAAACGTGAATAGATCACATTTTAACTTTTTGTTGTGAAGACATTACTTTTCATTCTGAGTATACCGTCGATACTATTCTATTCTGGTATGTTATTACTAAAAGCAGCAAATGGAACCTTAGAAAAAAAGGTTAAAAATAAAGCAGAAAGTCACCGCGCTGGTTTGTACCAATCTTTCAAATCAAATTGAGATCATAGAAGTTCAGTCAGAAGATAGAGCCAGACAGTTTTAAAAATACGAATTGAAGTGCCACACCCTGTAAGAAACAGAGCGTACGTATGATATAAATTATGGTATCTATTGTAAAGGATAACACATTATATCGAAAATACCGTTTTAACTATTTCTAACAGAATGAGAAATCATCTCTCAATCTGCGATTCAAAACATTCACGCCAGTGTAAAATGTAAAATGTGGTTGCAGCTTGTATTCAAAGTTTATTAGGCACGTTCTTTATGTATGTACAGTCTACTAGTTTATTAGTCACTTTACTTGAAATCGTCAAAGATACACCAAATTTCATATCTTGGCTAAACATAAACATAACTGCTTAATGCCATAATACTAATCATAGCACTTTTAATAAAATCAAAAATACTTTGTTAATCTCGAAAAACCAATTCAATTCAAATTATTGTTGACAGGGTAGATAAATACTCTTGATTTACTATTTACTTTCAAAATTGCATGATATGTATTCATTAATAAATTAATCGATACTAAAACCTTAAATTTATATTAATGTATTAATGTAAATGGTTCAAAATTTCAGTTTTGGAGTTTACTATAACTTAATACAGTAAAAAAATTTGGCAGGTCCTTATTACTTAAATCTGAACAAAATAAATTCAAGAAATGCAGATCAATTTCTCTTAAACATTAATGAACATGATTTTATAAAATTTTATAACCAATCCCCACAGAATTTGAATTGCTTTTGTCTTAAAACGTCAAATTAAATATCAACAGATATGATTAGACCTACGTTTGCCTAACCAGAGCCAATTCCAAACGTGAAGTTTTTTTAACGCATGTTACTTTTCACTTACAACATGATTACAGATACAGATTTTTCTGATGGTAACGAATTTTGTTTGTCAGAACAAAGAACCCGTTTGAGACTAAACTTTATCTGAAAAAATTTTGTTATCATAAAAGAAAGACGAAGCTAGTAGAATAAGAGAATTATAAAAACAGAAACATCTTAGAAAAAGTCATTTTTTTCTTGATAACAGGCTTTGCAGGTTTAGGGTCAGGAACACTATAATTTTGAAATTAAAAAATGAAAGATGGATGAGCCTCAATCAATAGAAACCGAAAAACAGAAATTATAGAACGAATGAAGTAAAATTTCAGTTTACATACATTAAAAAATTACTCGTAATTCTCTACGAACATATTTATTGAAGATACATATTTAAAGCGTCAGGAATATAAAAGAAAAAGATCTGTCAAAAATAAATTCGTTTTTAATAACTGCCTACTACGAATTTGCAATCGACGGTGTAAAAGCGTTTGTAAATGAGTTATGACACCATTAACAAATTTTAAACTTCTGCAGCACTTTGTCAGATTCCCATGCAACAGGTTGTTGTTAATTAATAGCGAACATCCCCTTAATTACCCCTTTCGCTGGTCCATTATGCAAACTCGGTCTCAACCCTCGCAGCCGCCGAGCTAAATATATAATTACTTAACTTCTAATTGACGTTTATTGCGAGAAGGGGTGTTAATGAAAGATTTAAATGTTTAAGATAATCTCCGGCTTTTTTCATGCTTTGGGGTATTTTCTTAAGATTTTAAACCGTTTAAACCTGATAAATTGAAAGGGGTTGGCTGGAATGTCAACACTGGTTTAATTACAGGGAAATGGAATCCTCGGGGGGAGAATCTTTTTTCATTAAAAAATATTCGGATTTTTTTATTAAGACGCCAAAAAATTAAGTCTTCCTCGCCGTGCGAACTTCCTTTTTGTAAATCAACTTAAAATAAAAAGAAATTTGCATTATGAAGTTATAAGATTCAGTTATTTATGAGAATAAACAATAAAGAAAACTCTGGTTTCCCAAAGTATTTATTCATAGACTCAAGCACTTCCTAACAGGAACTTGACGTTTCACACTTGCGTTCATCTACGTCATCAAAAGTAAACAGTGAAAGAAAAATATCGAGAAGGTATAAGTATATGATATACCAATGGAAAGACCATATTTGTTGTACGATATAATTTACAATTAAAGTTTGTTCTTGTCCGATGAAGGGAACACACTCAACGTTTCGCTATAAATCTATAGCGAAACGTTGAGTGTGTTCCTTTCATTTTTCAGTCCGGTTTGAGATTAAAAAACTTTGTACTTACAATCTTCATTTTTCTGCCCGGTTTGAGATTAAAAAACTGTATTGATATAATTTACATCCATCTAAAATCATTTCTGATATGACTTCTGCCTATAATAGATGCTGAATGCCTGCTGAATATTATTATAACCACTAAATCTTGCTTCACTCTACCTATTTGTTGTGATGTTCGATTCGATAATTTCGTTTTCATCGTATATCTACATTATAATCATACATAGAATCGATTCCATTCACACCTGACATTCAATCCAATCTGTAGATTTGCTAAACCCGGCCGGTCTTGTTTACCAAATATTGTTAGTCAATATCCAAGACATTTATAGCAAACTCCTTTGCTGGTAACAGTGGCTGTCCTATTATCATTGTTTTGCCGAAACCATCACGTGGAAGCAAGTTTCTGAATAATTGATTGCCAGCCTTAGCTGATTTGGTTATACCAATCAACACTGAGTGTAGTTACACAAACTGAATT
Organism: Prosopocoilus inquinatus; assembly: GCA_036172665.1. Lineage (NCBI taxonomy): Eukaryota > Metazoa > Arthropoda > Insecta > Coleoptera > Lucanidae > Prosopocoilus > Prosopocoilus inquinatus. Next base: position 24,872,925 of record CM069876.1, on the reverse strand, counting down.
TCTTTGAACTGTCCGTCATCGCAGCATCGATTTATAACATGGTTTGTCCCTTCGTAAGTGCCAACTTCTCCATCGGCATCTACAACATTAACGTCATCTTTATGAATGAAATGAATAAAAATTCAAAACATTAGGTTCCTGTTTCCTTAGCATTTGGTTAAGTATGCAAAGAAAGGCCAAGGATTTAACCTTCCGTTTTTTTAACGTCCAAACATTCCAGGATTACATCCAATCACGCAAGTTGAGAATTTAATTCTTCTCTCCCCAACATCGTGTTTGACGATTACGTTTTTGTGTACTTTTGAATTATCTATTAATTTTTAAGGAACCAATCATTAGATTCCTGATAACATTCCATGCATCACTGTCATCTCATTTAGTGATACGCTGTTTTGTTGTTGGAATGAATTCAGTCGCAAACAGAGAAACATTTCAAGGTTTTCTGACAATAAAAGTAGCTATCAATATCCGTCCTTCACAAAGAGATTATACTTCTTTTCGGCACGCGATAGGCCTTCTTTTAAGATCCCCAGGATTCTCCATATGTTTAAACAATTACTGGTCATGTGGAATTTGGAGTTTTGTGAAACATTAAAATTTTATTTTCAATAACTATCGGCAGCAGACGTCTGTAGAACATGTTCACTATAAACAGTGTTAAACTAAAACAACATATTTAGATTGAATAGTAATAGTTAAAGATTTTAATAAAGGAGTTCATTTTGAATTAAAGTTATTGTGATAAACTTTTGTATCTGATGTAATTACACGAAATAACAAAGGGAAAATTACAACAAATCACATTTCTTAAATATTCTCATCATTTTAAGAAGCAAAAATACCTGCGGTTGAATACGCTGGAAACGTAAAGTTAAACATACATACAGACTGATGACTTTCAAGTTATCTCGTAGCGGTTTCATAAAGAGTAACAAAGAGCATATGATTGTTGAGATGCACAAGCATACTTAACGTAAGTAACGAGCAAAATTTAATAAGGCTCACGGATTACGTGTTTCACCAAAGCCTGCAAGTGTGCAAATAGGATTCTGAGGATTGTAATGTTTATAATAACTTTGCTTGTACAGAATTTCCACTTAAGAATTTGCAGTTTTTCAGCGGTCTTAAGCAAGCTTTTCAGTTCAAGGAATAATATTTATTTTAGTGACCGAGATGCAACTGCATTCACGCATGGATTGATTGTACTTAAATCTGGTCAGGTGATCAGTGCGTCATACCTATGAACTCATGATATGATCACATGATGGCATACAATCTCTTCGTTGCTCTTTATGAAACGGCTATAAACCTGCTCACACAGGATATTTTCTTTGGGTCATCTAAAAAGTGTTTTTTTACTCTTTCTTTGGTATGGTGTGCTACATTCAGGACCATTCTAAAATGAGAGTTGGGCGAACTAGTGACTTGGATTCCGATTATGAACAAATACAGGTTTGTTTCACTCTTTTCAAAAGTTTTTTTTTTAACTTAACCACTCGTTAGAGTTGTAGGCTACCTATATATATTCCAGGATCTCTTCATTTTATCACGGTATATCAAAATTAGCCAAGTAGTCTTTTGTTAATACAGGCAAGAATGATGATTATAAAATCAAAAAAAAGAAAGGTGAAATGATTGTCAGTAAAATCGTAACTTGAAGAACTAAACATATGAGGTGAAACAGATTAATATCTAACATGGCAAGAGGATAATTTCATTACGAAACCTTCTAAGGCGGGACAGTGAAGTATTTAAACACGTTTAATTGGATCGAGCTAATTTATAGATTAAAAATTCAATAAATCTGTTGTGTGCTACATTTTTACCGCATTCTCCATTTAGTCGCTGCGCATAACGGTCTAAATAAATAAAACTTTATGATTGCAGGAATGAATTACAAGTCCAGTAATATAAAATATAGGCAATGCCTTTTCATCAATAAAAACATTATTGTTCTAGCTTATACGTGCAAACGGTTTTAATTAATTATTTCCATTAATGACGCAACTCGGGTTAATTTATTGCCGTTAGAAGCGCACATAATAATCCAATTTATTAAAAAATCGAAAGCCCATACGCTTTCTTATATATAAAAATTAATCACATTATCAATCTGAACCTTCCGTGGCACAATTCAGTCTGCACGACCGTTCCATCTAAGAGATTAGCAAGACAGATTCATTAATTAAGCCTCGATCATTCATTACGGTGATTGCTAGTAGAAACCACCATCTGAATGTTCGGCAACGGTTTGTCAAAAATACGTGCTGCTCTCTTTTATCCGGGGTTCGAATATTAGTAATTTACGAATGACGTCACGCCTCATTACGTATGCCAACGTGGAGTAATCATTAAAGGTATTGATTGAAGTTTTTTACCCCTCGGCAGAAAGAATTAAGTACGCCTGCGCCCTCTTTAGTCACGAATATAAGAATTAATGGTTTTTCAATTTTGGGGACACTTTAGATGCAGAAAATGATCTCGTTAATACGTCTCTCCTGAGATTTGAAGTCGTTATGCAGGAACTTTCGCAACGCCACCAGGCATAGATTTAGTGCACATATTGATTTTGTAATTAGTGCTTAATATCAATTAATAATACTACCTACTATTGCTGCATACGTGACGTAGTCCGTGTTTCATTATGCATAATGCTTCATATATTTTATTTATTAAAACATACCTCAAGAATTACTAATCTGATTCAAAATTCCTTTACATAATATATAATTTTCATGATATAATTCAGAAAATTGGTAAGACATTAATATAATTACTTAATTGTCATTATACTTTCTTTAATTATACTTACAGTATCAATTTAAATTTAAAGAAAACAAAAAATTTGAAAGTTGGAAGAAAAAGAATAATGCTTTTACAGGATGGTCCTCTAAAAACAGAAAGCAGGTCAGAATTAAATTAAATACTTAATTAAATTTAACTTAAAAAGTAAAGGTTTACATTACGCATTTTTCAACTAGGAAACTGATGATTTTTGACCTATTTGAAACAATTTATACATATTAATTATGAATCGAGACAAACTTATTTTCAAACTTTCAAACAATTCAAAGCATACATATCACTTTTGATATAATGGTAACCTAGCTACGAGGCAATATATTTTCTTTTAAATAAGAGTCCTAAAACAAGCAGAACTGAATTACGCATGGTATACGTAGGTTGCAGCAATTAGTTTTAATTACCTAAAAAGACGCAATAAAGAAAGAAAATTTTCCTACCCCTATTAACACTTTGCATTGTTAAGTTTGGCTTAACATATCAAATGTAGCATGACAAAAAATACAAGAATGTTTTGTTGATATTTCTCGTATCAAATTTGCGAAAAAGTAACAGAGAAGTGTCGAATTATCCAATAAACATTCAATGTGGTAACCTATCTCTGTCACTTATTATATATAAAATTATCATCGTTTTAAACGGTTCTAATACAAGTTACACATTGTATTCAGAAATAATACATCAGGGTTACATACACCTTGTATTCAAAAATAATACGTAAGGGTTACATACGCCTTGTATTAAAAGAATACATAAGGGTTACATACACCTTGTATACGAAAATAATACATAAAGTTTACATACATAAAGGTTGATCATGGAAAATCTAAGCAACGTCTACAACAAGCTTTCGAATTCATTAACTGTCCTCACTGGTATTCTTGTAAAAAGTTTTATTTAATACACTTTCTGCTGAGATTGTGGTTACGTTCTGTGAAGCCTGCTGTAGACAGCATGTTTTCGAAGGTCAAGTCTTACGTAATTACTGCTTGAACTCATGGTATAACAGAAAGCAAGTTTTAAATTTAAAAAAAAACAGAGACTCCAAAACTTTTCTAAGCATCGACCCCTTACAATAAGGAAAGTTCTCATGACCCCTCTTTCTTCTATTTGAAGCGTAATTTTAAAACAATATATGAAACAATATTAGAATTCAACTTTTTTGAATGAGTAAGCAATACATGGTTTTTATTTAAAAAATTCAAAAATATTCTACTTAGGGCCGATATTTTCACTTGCTAATAAAGGTCCTATTAACATTATTTGACAAATAAGTTGAATTTTATGAATGGTGATCATGGTGATTAGTCGAATATTCGTCAAATTAATTTGTTAGGAGGTTGGAAAGATCAGGTCTTAATTGTATTAAACGTCATCCATGTATCAATTAAGAAATTAATTTCTGTATGACTTCCCAGTTGAATTATTATGTATGAATTTTATCGTTACTACTTTTATTTCAAGTTCGTTAAAAAAAATTTTGGCTCTTATAAATAAAGTGTCATATGGGTCTCCTTGAAGCGCCGACTATTATCTGAAAGTAGAAACTAGTTTAATCGAATATCAACATGATTTCGTTCATATTTTCAGTAAATACATCATTTTCTTAATTAAATTGAAAATATAAAATCTACGCGCATAAAAGTCATTGAGCGCATCATCTGTTGTCCAAAATTGAAACTGAATTGAATCGGTCCATCCATCTGATAGCTGCATTTCATCTTCACGTCGCGGTTCTCAGCAAAATCTTTAGCTTCTAGATTCGAAATGACTTTAATTTTAAATTAAATTGAAAATATAAAATCAAGATGTGATGGGGTTATTTCAAGCATTAATTCAAGCGCCATCTCTTGTCTATAGTGAAAGCTAATTTATTCTAATTTCAAATAGCAGGACGTCGTATTTATTTGTAGTCCATCCTGTAATATTTTATATCAAAATTAAAATCAAGGGGCGACAAGAATTAATTATTCACAAAAAAATTACTATTTTTTTAATAACTGTGTTCAAAGGAAATAAAAGAGTTTTTAAAAAGGGCGCTATCCCTCTACAATGTAAAATAATTATAGAATATCATAAAGTAGATTTTGTTTAATAGAATTAGGCCCGGTTTTTTCATCTCTGAGTAAGAGCCAAGTTGTTACTCGACTTTTAAAGATAGGAAAAACTATGTACTAAATTGTCAAGTAGTTTCCTTGACACTTACTCAGAGATGAAAAAACAGGTCCTTACAGTCGATAGTCTGCAAAAGACACGTTGAGGTACTTTGACTCCCAACTCACCCCTACAGGTTCATCGACCCTTTATAAATTTTCATCGACTGCTTGGGAGTCAGTATAATGATACACTATATTATAATTTTTATTTTGTAATACAGCATGTTCTACCTTCAAAATTCAATTTGTTTGTGTTCATGACCATGATAGATGTGACGTTTTCGATTAACTTCCTGGTAAATTATTTCAGAAAAATGGCATTTCGAAGCAGAATAACTTTATTGCATTACACAAATAGCTTATTAATTTCGAAAGCCGAGTAAAGAGCTTTACTGTTTAAAAAGAGTAAATATTTCCGAGTAAATGAACGATTAAAAACAATTAAAATCGCCTTAGACCATATAATTAACAAACGGTCTAGCTCGGAAGTAATGCAAATTTGCATTAAATACTATTACCATCGGAGCTAATAAAGCTATATAATATCGGAAAAAGTATCTCACGTTTTCAGATAATGTAATGCCATATGACACGGTTATAATTTTTGTATAAAATAAAAAGACTGACAGAGAGAGTATCAATCGATAAAAAGAAACATTCACTATCTGTTTTACTTTGTAAGAAAATTGTTATCAAATTTACCATTGTGTCATACGACGCTAAAATAAAAACAAATATAATAATAAAACAAATTATGCAACATAAAAATTAATAGTTACGGTTGCATCCGTATCATCATATGTTTTTGGTATTCCTTTCTATGTATAACATACATTTAAATACAATTGTGTCCTATTAGGTTTTTCAATCTTCAGGATTACAATTAGGAAGGGCGCGTTTTTTCAAATCAAAATTATGGATGCAGCGTATCTTCATATGAGGTTAACAAATAAATTTAATTGAAATAGAAGACATGAAATGTAAATCAAAATTTTGACAACTTTTTTTTATTACGCCTTTTACCGTCTACAACTACAATAATGAAGGGAAAACAATAAATCATTTTACTTGGCATTTCATTATACTGTACGTAAATTATTTGTAGGACATAGCAATTCGGGTAATTGACAAGACAAGGGAGAAACTATATTTTAGTAAACATGCAACAGGGTGATATTGACACATTTACACACTGTTCTTGCAGTCTTTATCTGAACCACGTTTGTATTTCTTCCCGCTGTGTTATATGTTACACATATCGGTTTACACACGGTATATAATACTACAACGAACTCGATAGACTTGATGTTACACTCACATACTCTATAGTGCATTTTCCTTTTTTAATAATTCAAAATAAAGTACCTATCTGCTTTTAAACAATCACCTTCCAATACGTAATTATTTTGTTAATAAAAGTTATTACAGTCTGTAAGGTCCAATTCAATTATATTCGTCGATTAACTTTGTGTATAAATACAGTGTTTATTATAACAATCAATCCATATTTCAGTTTATCTCCTTATGGAAAACCATATTTCTTTTAATAACATGAGACTTATCCAAATAAATTCAGTACTAATTTATCCTAAAGTTAATTAAAAGCATTTATTTTCTTTTGCAAGACTTCTTCAATTAAAGCGTAGGGCAGCCGAGTTATTTCAATGCCGCACAGAGATGTCCTATAAAGTTTGGAAGGATTAATCTTTCATGATCCATAATATCAAAAATTCCCGACAGTCTTGGAAAGTTCTTCCGGGGAAAGTTAATTTTTTAATTACCAGACAACAGAGACCGAGCTGCTTTATGTTTTTAAAACACGAGAACGTCTCTTATCGATCGCCGTCGAGAAAAAAGCGAGCGTCGCGGTACTAAGTGCGAGTGTGGCATGCACGCCATCTTAGCAAACCGCAATTAAAACTACCCCTCGCCGCTGACGACTACTCACCACCTCCACCCCGACCCACTGCACTGCACCTTGTCTGCGTCCTGTTTACATCGGTTTGTTGACGTCCTGCACCTTAACAACTTAGTAAGGAAATTTTCCTTAAGCTGAGGCATATATTTCTTTTATCCTGTTGTACATTTGTCTTAAAACTTAATGATATACCGGTAAACAGGAATTGATTAAAGTTCAAAATACGAATATTATACGAATACAAAACAAATTCAATTAATAATATCCTTAATTACCAACTGGAATAGAACAAAGAGAATTACTTGCTCAGGTACTAAAAGTTTTAGTAATAAAACCACCCAGACAAAGTATACGTCTGAAGAAGATATTTTTTATTTAAACAATGACATGGTAAGTACTCAATGCATGAAAGTTTCTTCGAGATATACAGTCACTTTAACTTGATACTTGAACCAAAACTGGAACTTCCACTTGAAACTGAAATGTTATCAAATACGCCAGGCTTAAATAAGCAAACACATACCTGAAATATAATTTATACCTAGAGTTTTCCATATCCGTATATTAAGCCTTGATGTCTCAAGAAAACTATAACTTCCCAATTTGTATTTTTTAAATATACCGAAAGGCCACAATAGCAAGTTACTTACTTATCACTTGTGACAATGAGGAATTATGCAGTTTGTAATATTTTTTTAATAGTCTGAAAGTGCACGGCAAAATAAAGCATATGAATATCAGATCCACCTGAAACCATTAAAAAAAAATACAGGAGACAGGAAATACACAACTCTTCCAAACATTTAAATTTGGGCAGATATTTTTGGTGCTTTTGGAATTTTGGAAAGACCTGAAATCAATGATTATTTTAAGACTTAAAATTAGAAAAGATTATTTTTGTTTTTCTGTAAATCTAGAAAATCTCCATTAGATAGGTATAATAAAAACCGTATGGGTTTTCGTTAATTTTGGTGGAAAAAACTGGTGGTACCTGTCTAATTTTGTGATTAAGCGGTGTTTCTCCAAGAACATATTAAATAACTTTAAAAAAATTAAATTCAGTATAGAAATGTAACAAAAAAACGTACGAAATAAATGAAAAATTGAACAAATTGAAGTACAACATTTAATAGAAACAACGGATGATAGCACTGATTGTCTGACAAACCCTTCTGGAAAGGTTATGCTACCGACGGCCGCGCTGTTGGTGACATTTCAAGCAAGCTTGGGTCGAGCTGGGTTTAACACGATACACATGCTTCAAGTCAGTTTACAACAGGAAGGAGTTGGTTTTGATCAGAATTGGTCAAGGAAGATGAAGGGTAGACACAAGACTGGAACAATTGGAAGAAATTAGTTTTATCAAAAGCGGATCGAGATGGTTTTGATACTAAAGTCGTCGTATCAGATAAGACATTTCATATGCAAGGCTTTACTTTGTCTTAGAATAAACTGATGATGTACAGTACAATAATATTTATACGCAGATTATCATTTTTTCAAATGAACAAACGCGAAACTGAAAAAGTATATCATGTAATTGGACAGAACAACTGGACTTGATCATGTAATACAGAACAACCACCAAAAATGGAAGGTCATATTACAATCGTCCGCATTCTACGTGACCTTGAATCACTGTTGCTCACTCGTTATAATTAAGACGCACGATAGAAATGTGATAACTTTTATATGTGTGAGGGCATTAAGAAGTCGCGTCGCACATTTGAAAATTGAATCCAAATGGCGCAGATTTTCTTTCTCTATTATTTATGTAAATCGTTAAAATCCGAGAGGATTCATTAAATATGTTTTTTCATTCACATTTACTTCGTCATTCTTAAAATAGAATTCGTTTTGGCAGTTCAACAAAATTGTTTCTTTAAATGTGAGTCTAACATGGAACATTGATTCTTGATTTCTCACGTCTTAGTTTTTCTATGACAAATTTTACTCGTATTTAAATTCATCCTTCCCAAAATGTTTCTCGAGATTGGAAACAATCAAATTTGCACAACACCAATATGAAAAACTTTGGAAATTTTTATCATATTAAATAGCATCTGAAATTAAAAGTTCAGAGAAGATGAATCGAACATAAGCATAACCTTTCTTGTGTACTTTTTTTAATGTATGTTTTTATATACATAATTTAAAAGCTTCGTGGTGTGGTGGCTAAGGGTTTCATAATCGAACCAGGCGAGACTTTCAAATAAAAGTCACATTCCGATGAGTAAATAATTATGTTCTCGCATTTGTTTTGACATCTGACTGTGACTTTATTTTAAGTCTCGTTTAGTACGATTCAAGTGTAAAAAAACAAGTTTTTAATTTGTGTTATCGTATTTTTTCGAAATTTGAAAATAAAACACTTTTGTGTGGCTCTTGACTACATTTTCTCCAAATTTCAAATTTATGTACTGCTTATACTTTAAATTAAATTTTCGTTTCAAAATAAGATGAGTATCATTTTTATAAAGAAAAAATAATAAGTGCACAAATGAAAATCAATATAAACATTAAACAAACATTCAACTTTGAGTTATGCGATTATAATATTCTACCTACTTTAATTGTATTCTTAAATTTTGTACCAGCATTTTTTCTGTAAAGCTAACTTTAACGTAGGAGTCATTGTTGTGATTTAATAGTAAATTCTTTTCAGTTATTTTTGTAAGTGTACAATCTGATTCAAAATGTAAGATAATTACTGCTTTTCTATTGATACTTAAAAATAATGAATGGCATCCTAAACACAAGTAGGTTTCATATATTTTTTTTTAATCTAAATACAATCTAAACCAAATTGCATGTGTATCTACTAAGGAAAGTTTCAGTTTAGTTTTCATTGTTTTTAATTGTCACGTATATTATACTATAAAATGCTGCAAGATAATGTTACACAATAAACAGTCAATACAAACAATTCTCGATAAAAAAACATGACAATTTTGACTTTTTGACACAATAATTACACAAAATTTTGCACAGAATGACTATTTGATGATTTAGTTGCAACGCAAGTTTCATTATCGACACTTCTTTAAGATTTTACGAATAGAACTAAATACATATTCTTAATCACGTTCCTCTAATTATATATAAATATATACATTAATGGCAAAGCAATCTTTTCATTTATAAATATTAAACATTTTCATTTTTAAACAAATACCAGATAAACATATAAAATAGCGACATCTTACTATCGCTTTTTGACCTAACATTGCAAAAAAAAAAAAATTTCTAAAATACCAGATAGTAATAAAGAAACAATAATTTTGTTCAGAAAACGCTCGAATGGGTCAATTTTTACTTATATTTTGTCTTTTTATGAAATATTTATAATACTACAGGGCGTTTGCAAAAGGCCAAACGAGAGTTAACTTTATTTTTTTTTTAATTGTACTTTCCGAAATTTCTTGAAATTTTGAATTCTACTCAAAATGTTAAATATTTTTCAAATAAAATTTCAAAAATTAACAGTTTTCGAGATACTGACGCTTGAAAGTTGTACATTAACGCCTAAAAGTTACCTAGGAATTTGTTAATTTAATACTTAAATTTAATTTTCATTTTATTTAAGCCCGTAATTAATATCTAATGATACCGTTATGAAAAACTAAATTAATAAAATATATACAGCTGTAAGTACTTCGAATTAAAAATTTTCCTTTCATATACTTATTCGATAAAGGTATAAAATTTTGAGCAAAATTTAAAATTACAATTAAAGAAATATGTTAGTCTTCGCACAGCTTTTTCAGACAGCGGTGTATTAAAAATAGGTCTAAAGAAATCTAAAAATAGACAAAATTGATGGATTCCAGCGATTTTTGCAAGAAATGGATTGTCTTGAAAATATCAAATTTATCCGTTATTTTATCACAACCTTGTAACGAGTGTCTAAATAAAAATCTGGTCAAGTAGGCTATGACCGAGAATGTGTTCGCTGCATGAACGTCGCTTCTAAGTTCATGTGCGAAGTTGTCAGACGTAACGTCAAAATTTGCTGTTGAATAAGCACGTTTTCCGTTACTTTTACTTAATTATTTTTTATAAATGACGTTATGTTAATTTTTGGAAGCCTATTTAAAAGTTATGTTTACATTTAGCTAGACAGTGAAATAACTTTTAACGAATTACCATATGTCGGTTTATGTCTTTGCTGAAAGTACGAAATTATCTGAGACGTACAGCCTTTGTTTGAGAATTTTTCCACAGCCTGCTTGACCAGTTTTTTATTTAGACACTCGTTACTTATAGGAATTTAGATAACATTATTTTTTCTTTCTTCTAAAATTGTGCTAATTTCACTTATTTATGTATTTATTGTGTGATGGTAACCTTAAATAAATAAATTTTTAATTAAATGTATTTTATTAGCCGCTTATAACTTTTTATTTAATTATACTGAATAATAATTAATTCATTAATTTTAACCATGGGTTCGCAAATGTGTAGGAGCGCAACTATCCCGACCCAATAATATTTAATGCTTAGTTTTAAAATTCTGCCGTCGTAAAGCTACAATGACCATCGATGCACTTACCATAACACATAAAGGATTTTCATTGGTCAAAGTCTTTGAGGGACAAATCCCTAAGCATTTTCGTTGCAGTAACAGTGAAATATATTGGGAATTACTATGAAGCAATCATAAACATTAGCAACACTATACATCCGTGTGCGAGTTTCATTTAGAACTCTACTCCTTTCAATAAATTCATTCACTTTAACTAGGCAAATGGCAATTCTAAGAGGAATTACGTAAATATAGCAAGGCATTTTTAAATTAGTTGGAAGTCAGTTTCGTTTGCAGTGGACTTCCCCAACATCCCTTGGACAGCTGTTTTGGCTCTGCATGGGGCCACCTCAATCAAACTGACTTGTTCGAGTTATCTCTAAATCGAGTGTACATATCGACAACATCTGACACAAGGTTAGGTCAAAACTTGGCCGCGCGATGACGCGACATAAACTCTCAAATATTTTTAAAGTATTATAAAATTTTAGGAAGCAGGACACAAGACTTCAGTCAACTGATTATTCTTTGTATACTGTTTAAATTCCTTGATTTTCATTAAAAGTCGTTTATTTGAAGAACAGTGTATTATTTCGAAATAAGCGGAAAGCCGCTCTTCATACAGTCACGAGCCTAAAATTTTGGTCGTCACTGTCAATCAAAGCGTCAGGTTGAATTCCAAAAGTAAAAATTTTTTAGATAAATATATCGTCTACCAACAAAGTGTCGAAAATAAATATTTAAGAGATTATTCCTACATTAAAAATTAAGACAATAATCTCCTGACTTTTAGTAAAACACCAGACACCAATCAATAACGACTAAAATTTATTGTTCGCAACTGTACATTCACATCGTACTACACTATTCACGTTAATAATGACTTTCTTGCTTTTTCGAGAAACTTTTACTAGCCAAAACAAAAATCTTCAATCGGTATGTATTCTCGAGGAATATATGAATAACATTTTCTAAAAAAATTATGCATTTAACAACTAATATTAAATAAATACATTCGACGGGGACTTTCTACGTATATGCTTACAATTGTATTGGTAAGTTTCTAAGCTCATGGTCATAGTTAGTTCTTGTACAAGAACTGATACCTAAGAAATTCCTAAGCAATATCCAGCAGATTCATAGACAGGCTTTAAGAAAAACTTAAGTATTTGTTTAAGTTACACACATTACTGACGCAATATATCAAAATCAATTTGTCAGTTTAGTTTATAAGCGTAACTTCAACTTCCTAAAGTTTTTCTTAAGTCGTGGTTGGACTGTTCTCGAACTTACGGTTGCTAAGTTGTAAATAACGAAGATTTTTTACGACGACGACGAAGAATTTCAATCAAATTCAATTATACGGAAATAGATTTTTAGAACGCACCGAGATGCTAACCACTTTGATTTTGACTATTGAAATTGTTCATTTCCACTTGTTCTTGATTCCGATATAATATGTAAAATTCACAAAACGATATCAATTTAACAGAAAACATACAATACTATCTAAAATTGAGATAATTTTTGGAAAAGTATGCAAGTATGGACCACTCATTACACCAATATAACAGCTATCAATATAATTGAGATTTTAAGCAACGTGTCAAAGTCTTCAAGCAATTCTAGCTTATTTATATCAGAAGTACATTTCAATAACTGATTAATAGCCAAATAATTTTAAGCTGCATTTATTATTTGAAGCTTCTTGCTGAGTCGCTAAAGGTTTCCCCATATTTTTTTAATTGAGGAATGGTTCTCTATAATAAAATTATTTACTAAAGTAAAGTAAATCAAAGAGTTATTGAGATGTACAGAACCTTATTTTAATATACATTTCGGGGTAGATGCCGTATTTAGGGTGTTTCGACAGCCAAAGCACAATGCTACTACATAGTTACACGTCTAATGAAAATGCAACGTCTTGGACGCGCACACGAACAAGATACAATGTTTAAATACACAGTAAACAAATTAACAATGTTTTAGATACTCATTAAACAAAGTGTAATGTTCTAGATGCCAATGAAAACGTTAACGATCCGCGAACTCTTACTATAACATACTGTTCTTATTTCATTTTCTTTGTTCCTTTTGCTTATACAGCGCATTTCGTTCGCACGGTATTCCCCGTCGTGTTTTCATGTTCGTTCGCCAACACGTAGTAAATCATCGATAAAGAATTTGAAAATATAACGTGGCGCCGACAAACAGTTTTCACATTTCAAGTGATATTTAATTCTTTTACAAAATTACGAACATTTAGAAACGGTTCCAAAGTTTCTTAAAAAGTATCAGATTTGCGAAAATATCTAACGAAAATAATGTACTTTGCTAGAGCAGCTTATCATTAAAACGGTGTGCACAATTTTGAACTTTTCAGGTCCATGAGACTGGTACAAATACTTATAGCAATACTAGTAACATACTTATAGCAATACTAGTAACACAGTGTTTTGTTTAAAATGACCTTTCCAATATGGTGCCAAAGTTTGTTAAACACAAGTATGAATCATCCCTTATCTAAAGTTCAAATGATCAGAGGTAGAATTCAAAAATATACAAATATACAGGGTGATTCACGTTTTACTTTAAAAGGCGTACCCTTAAGATGAAAATTTGACGTCTCCGAGCTTTCTAATTATTTTCTAAAATAAAGTCAATAATAATTTTAATTCAAAAGTGGTATATACACTGTATAAGATTGTCAGCGTAATTCCAGTATTTGATCACAGCATAACGACGGGCAACTGTCTACAAAATTGTTATTTAATAATTCTGATGAAATTCAATAAGTACTACATAGTAAGACGTCATGATATTTATTACTTTTAAAGCGCACAGTTATTTTAAGTATAGTTTGAACGTAAATACCCCGTTTTTCTAATTTTATTTCAGTAAAAATATAAAATCAACCACGTCACTGGTATGAAAATTAAACAAAAATATACAAAAGAACACATGACGCGCGTCACTCCAAGAAATTACAGTACATTTCTTATACGCAGCAACTTACTATAGTTCGCATGTCAACTTTGCATTTAACTAGCGTCGCCGCAAATAGAAACTGAAAATGAATGAATGACCACGTGCATAACCTCATCTGCTCTGCTGATTGTTTTTTGTTTTTCAGTGTACACTCATTACACGCTCGAGTTTCCGGTCAGATTCAATGTCTGCTTTTAAATGCATTATACGCTACCGGAAGTACTAATCATTTTTTATGTATCATCTGCGCCGGCTTGAATTAGTACGTTAAACATTGTTGATACATAATTGAACGTGATTTGCTGATAAAATCCTGGCACTCGTTTTTAGCAAATCTGAAGTAGAATCGATAAAAAAGATTAAACGCCTGTTTGATACTTACGTTATCTATTATAGAGTGTTTGATATTAGTTAATAGTACTCTACAATTCAAGTGGTAAAGTATATTTAAAATATATATTTGTTCTCAGTTGTGAGAATAGTTAAGTAGGTACTTTCAATTAGTCAAAGTTGACACAGTTGCGCCCCTGCACATTTTCTATAAACATTCAAATAGCTTCCTATGCTTAAGTTAAACAATACAGGATTGCTTTCCGTTGAACCTCTTTTTATGAATTAGGGACCTAATAGTCAAGAGCAAGTATATTTATATTGTTATAAATTACGGTATGTATGAGATTTTTTTTTTCATTCTAAGTTGCTGCAATTTATTATAATAATGCGTCGGTTGTGTTACAATTATATTGATATTAGTCTTCTTATTATTAATAACGTCTTCTAATCGCCGTTAACCTTTTTTAATGTTTATATACATATATTTACAAATATTCATTACGTTCTATTTTTGTAGTGAGTATACAGAGGTATCAACAATGATTGAAGGTCTTCCGCATTCAATCGTGTGTTATTCGACATAAGGGGAAATACGAACGAATGCGAAATCACGTGATCTTCCTTATTCGTTATTTACCTCTGGTTCAATAAAAATGAAATCGATAGACAACATTTAGAATTCCTACAAACTTTTCGTAGTCAATTTTTGTACACTTATTAATCTTAAATAAAAACGTATTCACATAAATTAATTCAACCGTACTATTTTTATTTTTATTATTTCTAGAATCGAATTCTGAAATAGACTTCTTATAAATAGAACTTTATAGGAATTTATACTTAGCAAATAAGAATTTAATCTTTTTCAAATTAAATTCCGAATACCATAAAAATACGCAAATAAAGGAAAGATTTAATACATTATGATACTGTGCCGAATATAATTTTACATTGGCCAACAAGTGTTTAATCACATACTTTATAGGAGCATGACATCAAGGAAACGTTGAATCAAAATACAAATGACTATTTAATTATCAGCAGGCCGGTCTGATTCAAAAGCAAACTAATAATTAAATGTTGGTCACAGGTATGATTAAATATTGTATTTGGGACGCTTATATCGGTATTGATGAAGTTTTATTATGAATGTCTATCCGGTGTTGCGGCAATTATTTTTTTTATAATTGTACGTTGCATTTAATACAGGGTTATAATTATAAAGCTATTTGCTCACCAGTAGGTCGGATAAATCGTAATTACATGTAAAAAAAACGACGACTCACCTCCTGAAACAAAAAAAAACACATTATTTTTTTAATCATTTTCAATTAGGAAGTTACTGTCATTAACTTTAAAAAACGTTTTATCTATGCAAAGTTAAGAACAATTAAAATGTTAACACATCAGTTGACAGTAGCTTTGTAGTTATGGAAATATAAAAAAAATTACACGTTTCATGTTTATATTACACATTCAAATTTAATAAGCAGGGAACGGAATTATGTATTTTGTTCGATTAAATACAAACAAGGCAGCAAATGTATAATGCTGCAGCTACTTATGAATGCACGCGCTCTTATTTATGCTTCGCTCGAAATAAACCAAACAAATTATATAATTCCGTCTTGTATTATTAAGGTAACAAAAAATTGAAACTAAATATGTTTTGTTGGTACATTATGTTTTAATATGATTGATATGATACAGTTTCCAAAAAAGTACTCCTAATTAATATTGTGAAATGTCCAATGCATAATAATTTACTCCAGAGTAATAAAAGTAACGGTTACAATATGGACATAAAATTTTAAATAATAATACCAACGGTTACGGATCTGATTTCATTATGGCCCAGAGCAAATGTAAAATCTTTTATTTCGCAAATGATATTATTTGGTAGTATTGTTGCGGTGGGCGGCTCGTGAACCCTTAACAACATTAGTTAGTACAAGGGACAGATTTTGTCGCCCTTCCGTCAAATGAAAACCGATTAAAAACAGCCCCATCGAACGACAGAAAATTCGATACGTTGTCACTTCGATTTGCAAAATGTATTTATTACAATCGCCCGTTTTCGCAGTCGAGTCGATAACTAATCGTAAGCGGCAGTTGCTTGTTTGGATCACTATAGGTTCAATACTATCCCTTTCGTAATGACGAAATCATAGGGTTGCCCCAAACAATACGAATAAACTCTGTAGTCAAACTATAAGATGCCCCCGACCTAGAAGTTCTCTTGCGGTATTTCACGAACATTTACAATACAAAACATGTATTTGCATTTCAATCCACAGAAGAGGCATTGATTTTAATCATTAAAAAATTTGCATTTTACGACATTTTTTTTCATAGGAAAACTAATATATTTCTATTTGTTAATTATATTTAAAAGCTTTGAAGTTAATTTACACAATCAAAACAATTCTTGATGCTATAAAAACAAAAACTTAGCAGAATAAAAAATAAAAAGGTGTAATGGCAATGACTCAGTCTCTGATAGTGAAAATATATGTATAGGCATATTTAACATGTTCGGTACGCTAATGGACTCTTTCCAGCAGCAGCTTTTGACCACTTCGGAACTGTCAAAATTTAGTCGCCCAACGAAGTTATGACCGACGTCAATTGACGAAAACACTTCACTATGAGCCTCATACGTGGGTATTCTATATTTTGTAATCATCAAGAAGTTCTGTTAATATTCATGATCATAACGAGATGTAAAAACTTGTAACGTGGAAAGCACAGCATTATCACAAAATAAGCTTAATGACTCTGAAAATTCTAAGATTAAATGACACCAAAACATTGCCATTATGTTCTAATGTTGTTGGCTCAACCTTTGCAATGTATTGTTTCAATTGACATTTTACTCAGACAATGCTAGAGCTGTCGATGCAGGTCTCAATCGTCCTATCCTATAAAATATTGTCGTTCCTTAGGATATATTCCATGGCAATTACATCTTTTAATATTTTAAAAAATTTTGCTACTTTAATAGAAACTGACCTCTTTCTAAATCCAATACGGTCACATTAAGTTCGGCAAGAAAGATCATGCGCTTCAAAAAATTAAGTTAAGCTGGATTGCATCAAATTCTATATCATCAAAGTCACATTTTGCATACAACTTGTAACTTTACGTCCAATATTGGCATTAAGTTCAGTTACATAGACAAAAAAATTCGCAAAATCAGCTTAGCTACAGTATGATCTTTTAAAATAGTCAAATTTCCAAAAAAAATTTAAAAAGATCCTTGTGAAAGTAGTCTTCAGTCTACTCGGCAAAAGGAAGTGCAGTACTTCCTTGAAAGGAAGTTTCAGAAGTAAAAAGAAGGTCAAAAACCATAATCATTTACTGGCAAATGACTAATGCTGGATTAGTCACCATTAAGAAACAGTCAAACCAAATTGCCTTAAAAAGAAGAAGTGTGCTTTTGCAATTGAAACATTGACCTGCTACTTTTGATTCAATGAAATTGCGCTCAATTCAAATTAAAAAAGAATCTTAAAGATTCTGATGTGATTAATATTTTCTATTTATTTAAATTCGGTATTTATTTATTTTATGGGAAAAAGACACGAAAAATTAAATTTATAATAAAACAACCGTAAGACGCGTAAGCTATAGAAATAATAATTTTATAAATTGAAGAAAAACGCATGGATTCCTACGGATTACAAAACGTTAAGTCCCGAAGATGTAAAATGCAACATAAGAGAGAATAATAACAATTGTAATTAATTAAGTCAGTTTGATTGTACACCAAGAGTGTTGTAATTGTATGTAAACAATTCTATATTGTCCAAAATAAACCCAAAACTTCTTCAAAATTTCCTGTTAATCATTTGCCCTATTTCAGTTAATTTGTATATTATAGACTATCACAGACATTTTCTTAGACTATAAACTTTTCTTGAAATAAGATCTTAAACAGAGAGTATAGCAATTAGCAAAGAGGGCAAAGGGAAGGGAAAATTAATCATATAAAGCATAAGTTCCCAAAGTTTTTTGGCTCACCGCCCACTTTGCAAGACAAAAATTGCTTAACGTCCCCCATACCTGCGCGAGATCGATTATCAATAATGCAGAACT
Source organism: Prosopocoilus inquinatus (assembly GCA_036172665.1). Lineage (NCBI taxonomy): Eukaryota > Metazoa > Arthropoda > Insecta > Coleoptera > Lucanidae > Prosopocoilus > Prosopocoilus inquinatus. Next base: position 24,854,105 of record CM069876.1, on the reverse strand, counting down.
TACTTTTCAATGATTAACTTAACACTGATCTTAGCGCCACCCAGTTCCCCGTGAACTCGCTACCGCCCCTATAGAATGCTTCAGCGCCCACTGGTGGGCGCTACCGCCTGTTTTGGGAATCTATGATATAAAGGATTAAGTGCAACTTTTGGATTTAAACGAGTTAAGCCGCAACTTATTTCCCCTTCCCAAGTAACTTTGAAAGTGGTAAGGATGACGAGGACAAGATTTTTTGTAAATTAAAAAAAATCTAAAGAATATTTGTGTGCTTATTTTTGCCACTTCTCTTTGTTGGGGTCTTATTATGATCGTGAAAATATTCGCTGAAGAAAATTTTATTTTTAATTTTTTGCTGTTCAGTAATTGAGGTAGGTGAGAACAGAACTAATCTATTTTTAATTCGGGGATGCTGGTAGAAATTTCTGTGGGTAGATAATTTTATGAGAAGGCAGATGATTTCCGGTGATTGGTCGCCTTTAATGAAGGTAGGCAGCGCTTCGATGCTCAGAAAAGTTTTGCGGTCACTAAAATCTAACTTTCATCTGCGGCACTTTATTCGATAATAAGTTATTGAAATATTTCTCTTCGTTTTTTCCTCTTCCATCGTGCACCGAGACACCACTCGGCGTCACGCTTTATTAAATTCAGTTAATACCAACGGAATTTTAAAGGCGGCAAAATCGTTATCACTAATTTGTATTTATTCAAATATCGTAAATAGATGCAGCTGTTAAAATCCCACGTTTGAAATATATCTTATATTAACTTTAAATATTTATTTAGGACAGATGACTTAAATTGAACGTTAATATACAAGATTCCGAACTATTTGTTCAGGGATAATTTCTGACTTGATAATGATACTTTCTGTCATAATTTCAGACGATCCATTAACGGCACCAAACCAGTTTGTTTTGTAGCCAGTCACAGGCAAAGGTGATGCCGAACACTGCAAATATGGGAACCGTTCTTAACAATTATTATACCACAAATTCGAAATTCTAAGAATGTACCAATTTTATCAAATTATTCATAATTTGTCGTATAAATGTTGTTACAGAGGTGATCTATTCCATACACAAATTTACTTTAACATATGTGTTTTATTATCTACTATATAATTTGAAATAATGATAACTCCTATAAAATATTGATTTTATTCTCGTTTTGTTATTTCAGTTATTATTATTAGATCAACGGTAAGAAACAAAATTCACTTTACTTTTCGAAATTGAAAGGACTTTGACTTTTTAGTTAATAGAAACCCGATCTACATTTTTACATCTTTGAATCCATATTTTAAATAATTTGTAATCAATACAAATATTCGCCAAATTTAAAACTGTGTGACAATTTATTTTTTAATCACAATTTACATCAACTTTCATTTTTATGTATAATTTTCTATTAATCTAGGCTATTAGAACAGAAAACTAGAATGACATTTGAATAGCAACGTAAAATAACTAAAGGAAATTTCAAGAAACTATTGAGGTCATGTAGACCCCCCATTTAATTGTTATTGGTCGCCTGCACAATTCAGAAGATTGAAACGAACTATTTATACAGTAAATGATTGTTTTTGAGTTTGTTTACAGATAGTCTGATGCGAGAAATGTTGTGTGTCAGATATATTAAAATACTTCCAGTTTTGACTGCAGACCCACCTTGAAACGGTAGGTTCTATTGTATTAATGGTTCAAATTAGCCAGGTGCTAACCAAGGTAAGTTAGAATAGTTCGGTGGGAGTATAATACAGTCTAGTGATAATATAGTGCCGGTCTCGTGTTTCAGGTATACTGGTTGTTGTGCATTTCTCAAGAATTACTTCGTGCCGAGACAAACTGAAAAGAGAAAAAAAAACATTTTGCGAATCCCCAGTTTAAAGAAAATTACGAAATTTTAATTTAAAAACTTTCAATTTATCCCCGTAGCGGTTGCATTACACGACATGTTCCCGGGTTCTCACAACGAAGACAAAGACCTCACCCCACACCGCGCAACTGTTACACTTCGTTATAAAGATACCTCAATTTTGATTTTTTCTTCGTCATTATTAAGTCTCGCTACGATGAGTTTCAATGTGCCCTTTTTCTATTTCTCGTCGCGTTAATTCGAACAAAAAGCAATTTTCTGAAGGAAAACTAGGGGAGGGATTCGCCGCCCCTAGTTTGTAGTTTTCGAGTATTTTTAAAACAAGAGGGCAACATAGAACGACGCGAGAATCTTTCATCGGGGCCCGCATAAGCAAATTGGCCCAATTTAAACGTGACTTTGTTAACAGTTCGTTAACGACTTCTCCAATTATGCAACGGTAGCTTTGTGAAAACAGGTCAAAATAGGTCACACAACCCTGTAGGTATTTTATTTAGAGCTCACAATGACAACCCTTAATTTAAAACTTATTCCAATGATATTTTCTCATGCTGTCTCCAGACGTACCAACTGGAGATAGAAGTGTCTTCCAACTGAAATTGCTTTAGTTGTGTCGAGGTGTATTGAATTCTTATATTGGTACGTGAGCTTAGTTATGAGATTTTATTTTTAAGGGATGTAATTTAATACCCCTTTTATAGTTGTAACTGTCTAAGGGCTGAAATAAGGTCACACTTTAGTAAGTGCGAATAACTTTCTATAAATTTCAAACATTATTTATTAAAACGCTCGAAAGCAACAATACCCGCTTTTACACATTCTTAGTATTTGTTGACAACAAACATTAAACTGAACTAGATATAAAAATTAAAATCTTACTTAAAAATACCCCGTTTTCAAAGTTTTTGTCATATTTTTCAGAATGTTTGTGAAAGTGCTATTTGAAATTCATAAATTATATTGAAAATCTTAACGTCAGAAACTTAAACTTATTAATATTGATGTTTAATTTTGATTGAGACTTATTTTTATATTTCCTTTTTCGGCGTTTTTAATTTTTGTCAAGAAAAACAAATTATCAGTCATTGAGCACCGTTAAGTTAACATGGGACTTCCTATGTTGCGATTAAAAATGCAGCATCCTGTATACCAGTATATATGCAAAAGTACTTGTCAAAGAAATAACATGAAAACTTTAGCCGATATTAATTTACTAATTGCGACATAAGTCATAAGACCTGAAAAAAAAATTAAAAGGTTATATTATTAACAAAAAGCCAATGCAAAGTTAATTCTTAATTTTTTGGGGCTTTAATATAGTTTTTATCAATTAATACATCATTCTTTTCAAGAAAATAAATATTGTATTGAATATAATTTGAAACGAATATCCTAAAATAGGCTTATATGCTATTCTTACATATGTACAATTTTGTGGAGGATATTTTACTAATACTTTTATAAATACACATATATCTTGTTACATTGTGTTGGATGAAAATCATGGGACATAATAGCGCGTTCAGTATAAATTATATTACCCGTTTTGGCATTGGTTTCTGCTACTTCTATGACGATTTATTATTACATTTCCTTACTTATACATAAAGCTTTTAAAACTGTAAACTTACGAGTATAGGCATTTAATAAAAATCGCAAGATCTGTGTAAAGGGCTTTTTCGAAGAATATTGTGCAATTTTATCGTTTCAAAGTAGGGATGGTGCGTTCGAAAACTTGAATCGTCGCGCATTTTCGTCAATTCGAATCCTAACCTAAAAAAAAATGTTAAACTAGTTGACAAAACGTGTTTAATAGATGAGCCTCGACCCTCAAATATTTTAAAACTATGTGTGACATTGACTCAATATAATTTCCTTTTAATAAATTTGGATATAATTTTCTAAAACTTCTATTCTGGTTTCCTTTTCATTAAACATACAGTATGTCCCGAGATTGAGTTTACAAGAGACAAAAAAAGTTTATTTTTAATTTTACAAAAAAATGCCACTGCTTGGATTTATAACTAACATATCTGTAATAAAAATTTCAATATTAATACTGTTTTCAGAATCAACATCTGAAATTAATCGATTTAACGTGTGTGATTTTAAGTTTAATTGACAAAATTGCGTAGTAAGCACTTCATAAGTAGCATGATTTACCAACTTCTGCTTAACTCGCAAATCAAAGTCCTATGCAAAATTGATGTTTTAATAAAAGGAATTCCATGCTGAGGAATGATTTCAAGTCGATAGAATGTGCTTAAGGGATGCTCTATAAGCGGGTCATATTACATACATACATATTTCTTTGTGATTTGTTTGGCCTCAGGTGTAATGCAAAGAAAATTTATGGTAATGTGGTACCTCGCAAATTTGGACTGGGCCATTTTATTCAATCCAAGTATGAAATAGTCCAGTTTTACGGTGGCCAAAGAGTCCTGACTTAATTGCAGATTTTTGTTTGTGGCGGCGGCGTTTAAAACAAATTATTTACAAGGAACACTTGTCTAATACTGTAGAAATACTGAAACAACGGATGAGAGATGCTACAGTATCTTTAACAATTTATCCTGAACAGTTGCAAGGAATTACGACGTAAACCTAAATTATTTGCTGGAAGGGACGATGAGTTGATCGAACTGTTTAAAATTTCGGTTTCATTTTTTTTGTTTCCAATTTGAAGAAAACGCTGTATTAATGTTAAAATCTTAACTGCAGATATGTTCCGTATAAATCACGCAAAACATATTTTTTCTTAGACATTTTGTTGAGTCGGAGCAAAGGCAAAACGAGCGGTGTGACAAGCCATACTCTTTTGAAAAGTATTATAATCTGTTTAAGAAGTGAATACCTGATATTCTCACTTTTTCTTATATTTTGCCTTTCTTCAATTAACGATTACGACGTAGGGGTTTTATCAGTGTCAAAAAAATACCGTACAAGAAGTGGCCCCTGCAGTTAAAGTGTTAAAAATAAAATACGTATGCTTCAAAATTAAGAAGTTAATTAGTAAATCACGCATTTGGTATTAGTGGTTACTGGAAAATTTTAAACCATACTATATTTGTATTAATTGATCACGTAAATTGTAGACATAAAAAGCTTTTGAAGTTGAACAAATCTAAAAATATATTCAGTTGATGACCGCATAATCTTTAGTTAAATAAACCTTTGACTGTTCTTAATTACTGCGCAGATGTTTGTTCGGGTAATCATAATTAAACACGGCAGCGAGAATTAACCTTTTCGGTTCTAGACGATTTTATTCCGTCACGAAAGTTCGGTCTTCCGTGGGGTTTGTCGTCATCGTGGTGGTCACCGGCTGATGTGTGCACTTTTCTACAACCACAACTCGTGTAGTGAGGAATCGATATATCGACTGGAACAGTGGTCTACTTGTTGAGCGCACCCCCGTTGACCGCCTGCTGGACAATGCAGGGGTGCATTTCATTCACACACACGTGGTGGCTAGACAATATCAACAATCACACATTTAACAAAAATATAACCAACACTATCATATTATATTTTAACGGCAAGGAAAAATAAAGAAATCTGATAGAAGAATAGTGTATGCCACACTTAACGCCAGGATTCTGTTTCGTAGCCTGGCGTGCCTTCAAAAAATGATTTAAATAAACTTGTAAGTGATTTCAAACATATCCACAATTGCCTTTGTGTACCGCAGACGTAAGATTGTTAATGCCGGTATTTACATGAGAATACGAAGCACACTTTCGTAATAATATATTTTTGATGCACTCCACCAAGTCCAAATCAAGTGTTGTAGATGATCACCTTCACGTTAACTTTGACAGCTTATTTCGACCACTGCTTATCTAAGTATAGTCGTCGACGATTTGCATACTACTACGTAATAGGCAGGGTGAAATTAGCATAGGTTTTGCATACGGTTAAAAATAGTGTAAGGGTTGAAACGTGTAGGATACTACTAAATTACAATAATAATCAGTTGTGAATAAAAAATTAGGCGCGTGGTCATTGATATTTTAAACACTCTACCCTTCATCAGTATTTGGTTTCATGTTATTTTTGAGTGCCTACTATTTTGCGCACTCGCCAATCACTTGAAAGAAAATAGATTATGTGTGCCATATCGGCCGGGCCAACGTTCCTTATTTTGCGCACCGGAAATACGATGTTAAGGCAGCACGCGCTTATTGCACGTGGATAAATTTAAATACATTACCCCCAAAGATATTATGAAAATTAAATCTTTGAACTCGGCAATTTCGGTAACAACAGGCAAAGGCATTCGCCCTCTTCTAGTTTTCGCATTAGGGCATATTATTTTTAATCTACGAAAAGCTGTTCGATATGAACAAAAATATAGTTAAGGGTATCACTAATTGTTTAGTCAATACTTTACACCCTGCGTGAGTCATTTTTTTCAACCCTAAAGCTACCAATCAGGGGAGACCGCGCTAATCACCCCTACCCCACTCACAACATAATTATGTATCGGACACAATCAATAATTTAGTTAGAAATAATGCATGTCGTAGAGGTTTACGGAAACTAAAGACCACGGATCTTTTACAATAATACGTTCCTCTTCTTCTAATTGAAAGTAATTACGCTTTTTATTTGCGTCAAAAAGAATTCAATATGTGAAACAATTCTGGAAAATGTACGCATATTGCAAGGGCAATCTTGAGAGAACCCTAAAAATTCTCATTCCCTGGTAATTTGATAAAGATATACAAACGCAATTTTTATTTTCCATTTTGATCCTGTTCTGTGACAAAACGCGCCGACCCTCGTGCGTTAGATGCGGCAAAGATGAAAAAATAAGACGTTTCGCGAAATGCGCAATCGTTCTCCTCGCGATAAGGGCAGACGCTAGCACAAATTCATTATACAGTGTCTAGTATATAAAACAGCGGGCCTGCTATATATTGTAAATGCACATGCTTAATTTCATACAAACACCCACTGGCGCACTACACGGTTGGGGATAAAAATCAATACGACACAGAAAAGAATATTTTTGCTTATAGAGTTTGAGTAAGTGTAGACGAAGGCAATATTTTAAAGAAATCTTTGTTATACATCATTTTGTTTTTCTTTTGCGATTTATATTTAATGAGTTTCTTTATATGCACTTAAATGTAGATAACTTAGAACAGTTTAAATAATATTAACTCATTTGCTAACTGTAAGCAAAATTACACTTGCACATTTAACATAGAAAACTGAAGCCCCTAAATTTTATTAACGAGATCCAACCAAAGCGAGGTAATTAAAATCATAAAACATAGTGTATATAACACGGAAAATAAACATAAACAAATTTATAAAATTCAGTTTAATGCAAAAATTTCAAAACTTTGTATTTGCACCATGCAGTCTTCAGTAACATGAATCATTCCTTTTTGCTTTTGATTTTGCATTTTGTTTCAGTTGCTTGGGGTTAGCTAAAATATCGCCGCTAGGAGCGAGGAATATTTACAAGATAAATTCTTTGATATCCACTGGTTATCAAAGTACCATAAAAATCTTGAATAAAGACATGAAAAAATACCTAATTGAGTTGTTCCAGTTTATAGTTTGTCCTAAGGGAATATCTACCGAAAGCGTCGCGCCCTGTATTCAAGAAGTGATCCAAAATGCATTTGGTTAGTAAAGTCTATCACATTTAATCAATAGATCGGACGGTCGAAGAAGAAGAAAAGATAACTGTTGATGCCTTAACATTTATTGGAACGATCATAGAAAAACGCAAACCTTCCAGCAACTTCCAAGTCACCTTTTTTAAACAGAAAAAGGCAAATTTTCGCGAAATTGACAAAATCATTTGGAATAAAGTAAGTTTGAATAATTTCTTTATAAGTTTTGTATTGTAAAAATATTGTAATTAAAGTGTTCATTATTAAGGTGCGTATACATAATAACCATCATTGTTAAGTTTTTGTTGATTGCCAAAAGAACAATAATTAAATTTAAAATAAAATTTCTTGACAATAAATTCCAATTTTTTTAATACTTATTGTTTATGTTTTGATTCACCAAATAAAATGTAATCTTCAAAAAATTAGTGTACTGAAGATAAAAGTGTAATTCAACACTAAACTTACTCATGTGATTGTATCCACTCGACCGAAATCAATTTTCTGTAACAAATTTCAGGCTACTTATATCATTATTTCAATTTTACAGGGTGTCCGTTCAATTATCATTACTAATTTGTAATAATTTTTAACAGATAAAACAGTGCCTTTAATTAATACCTACCAATAACATTAATAATTTTGCTTTTTACTTTGTTTACCATTTTTCGAATATTTTTTTATTAATTCTATCAACTTACTTAGATATTAACAAAGAAATTAATAAAGAGATTACAATATGCATAAATAAGGTGGAACATATTAAAATCAAAAGAATGCATTCTACTGGACAGTGAATTTAAATTAACATAATCAGTGAGGAATTTAATTTAAACTTTAAAAAATACATAAAAATTATTATGAAAAACAGATCATTTTTATTACATGGCGATCAGATCAGTCCGACTTAAGAATACAAAGTCACTTCCCACTGCAAGCGACAAAACTGTTTCACGAAAGTTGAAAGGAGATAGCTATACAAAAGTTGTAAATATTTTCAATCCATCAATCGGCATAAAATAAAAACAATCTGTATTTCATATTGCTAAACAAAAGACAGGTTTAGAACTCTTAAAACAATCAAGATGTAATATTGCAATTATTATTAATATTATAGTATGGTTTTTGTTATTGAAAAATGTTGAAACGTACCGTAAGATCAATTTGAATAATAATTTTAACATAAATGTGTATTGTTTGTAAGTTTGAGGTAACTATTAAAATTGAATGGGAGTAATAAACACTCACTGAAAAATAATCGCCTTTGGCTTGTAAATTTGTATTAAAAAGAGTTTTAGTTTCTAGGAATTATTATTCTATTATATTTTGCCAAAGAAATTTCGTTTTTCACTGGCACATAAACAATTCTTATTTTTACTAAATTATTTTGCAAAGATTTGAAGCATAAAATTGCAACTGTATTTTTAATAATTCAAAATTGGCTTCTTACGAGTTAAATGATTTAAAATAATAAAAAAAACGAAAATATTTTTTAATGAGAAAATTTAGTACATTATATTCTTCGATGTAACAAAGAAGTTATATTATTCTATTTTAAAAAAAAAAATTAATACTCCCAACATTTTTGAAAAAAGTAATTAACAGCTGCATTTTTTTTTCTGAAATAAAATTTCCCATCGCCGATTAAATTTCATTATACCTGTGGACCGTAACTCGATTTCAGTTCGTTATAGCTATTGTTCAAGATGTGTCCTAAATATGCTCACAAATTCTTATCAAAGCTGTAACGGTCCGCACCTAAGTTTGCAGGTAACCGCCTCAAAAACTGATTAAAAATTATTTGCCCAACTGCAGCGTACCTTTTTAAACCCCGAGATGATCCCCAACAAAATGTTAACCATTTAAATACCCTTTTTACGAACAACGGACCATATCGCACCCTTTGCTGATGATGTTACCTATCCAGCTAATTCAAATATGCAGCAGACAATTTACGGTATAGGAAACGCTCAGTACTTGAAAATTTTTCAGAAAGCAAGATACTTTAAATTTAAATTGCTTTTAAAAAAGTTGTAGGTATTAAATGGTTAATGTTAAAAATGAGGTGGATTTACAGCCGGATGCACAAACAGTGCGTAAGTATGCATGTCGAATTTACAATTATAAGATAATAATAGTTTTTTATGCTGAATAACTCATGAACTGATTTATGAAAAACGCTATGATGTTATAATAACGCACATCCGCTCTCCGCTGGAGATTTTTTTTTAACAAAGTACACTTATGAACATGACGATGCATGTGCATTTTAGGTGTGGAAAATGAATTCGGAAGACGTTATAAAATAATTGGAGTTGCCGGCAAAGACTGATCCACTTTAACGGGAACCAGTCGTTCACAAGCCGCGAAACATTTCTTAACAACGCGGACTTAAACTTCACAACTCATCCGACCAAGTGCAAGTTATGCTCCTAACTTCGAAAGTGAAACGTTGAGCAAAAAAGCACATTTGTTCCAGAGCGTTGGTCGCTTATTTTGAGAAAAAACGCGCGTGCGGTTCAAAATATAAATTATTATGCAAATTTCAAAAGTTCACATACGCTAAAAGGTGCACAAGAAATGAAATAAGATGTCAAACTTTTACCTTGATATTTTTGCGATGGCATTCCGCAGATTCCATGAATCGAGTTTATCTCATTGGGTTTAAGCGGGCCGTTTCGGATAAAATATTTCACTAGTTTTGAGAGAATCTACGGAAACGATGAGGTTGAGAGGTGTTATTTGATAGAAAAATTTGGCTACTTCTATCAGTTCGTGTGTTAACGCAGTTTTTATCGATATCGGATAACGATAAATTTGCGGCACGATTTGCATGTTAATAAATTTATGAACGCGATTTAATGATCTTATGCAAATTACTCCCACGCGAATCTTATCAAACATGCATATGAAAATAAACTTAATCAAATAAAAGCATAAGATATAGTTTTAAAATACACATAGTGATTCGATTCCAAAAGCAATAAAGACTATTTCATTGCATGTCACTACAGGCTTTCCCGGTAGGTGTCAAAGCAGTCGGCCAGTGCTCTTTGCTGCAAAGTCGGCGCGTAGAGAAACGCACACACAACTATCCTTCAGCAGGTCCACTAGCACAACGCGGCATGATTCTGTTCAAATGTATGTAGTATGCAGTTAAAACCAACGTGGTATATTTTAGGTTTATGGTTTTTTTTATCACACCTGATTTTTTTGGTTGTACACATCCGCTCACGGTCTGTTATTAACTTATTATTATTCTTCGAGTAATCTTGTGATGGACCGGGCGATTTATTTTCGGGCCGGCCTCCGATGGAAAGAAAAAATGCGGCAGAAGTTTGGAAACTTTATTTCAATATCATCTCCAGTGTGTATAAAGGGAAACAGTTGTTTAAGTTTTATGAAAGAATCAAGTGGAAGTAATTTAACACTTAATCGGGCACTGTTTTCTCAGAACACACTCACACTGATAGAAGTAACCAAAAGTAATTAAACCGGGCGATAATTACAGAAACTGATTGTAGCGTTCCTCAGCGACGCCGACGCTGTTCTGGCGCCAGGTCGAGCGCCGGTCGAGTAGTTAGCACGCCTGCCACATTTGCATGGCGCTACCGTCCACCCCACCTTGTCGAGGGAGAAGATCGCACGCGAGCCCCACGTGCTAGAAGGAGACGCGATAACACGTTTTACTTTTTAGAGTTTGGGGGAGGATATGAGTAGAAAGGAGAACGATGTAGAAAAATGTAGTATTTACCATCACATTAGAGCGAAAAAGATAAAAATAATTGGGGGAGCGCGCGGACGACTGAGACGGTACTATTAAATTGGAGAATCTTTGCATTTAAAATGTATATGATGGACAAAGGAAATTCTGCTCCACTGAGGGCCAAAAGGAAGATTAAAACTAAAGACGCTCGCAACTCGAAAACGGAATTTTTAATGATCAAAGAGCAAACATTTGAAAAATCATATATTCCGGCGATTTATCACGCGCTGCCTTAAGGACGATGCTACCAGATATTAAGAGCACCAGAGAGAAATAGACTTACATTTCATTAAGGGCTGAGACGGAATGAAATTACATACCCCATAAGAGAAACTAAGACGAAGTGCGCCAGACGGAGAGGAACAATTTGCGGATATGCCATGAGCCAGAGAAGGATGCGGAGGCTGTAATTTGCTGGCGTTAGAGGGAGCGAGCAATATGCAAGTTAATTAATCGGTAAAGTAATGAGAATAGGGCGCATGCGTCTTTCTTAGTTAGGGGGATGGGAGGAAAGTTAGGGGTACTCATCAACGCCAGCGCAGATTAGAAGTACAGTCTATGCAAAAAAATAAGCCAAATTTTTTAATAATATCGCAGAGATGTTGCGACTCGGGGTAGTTTGATTAAACTGACGGGGGTTGTCTATGCTCTACGGGCAGACGACCCGCCGAACTCACGGTCACGAGTGATTGACGCTATTCAGGCGTTTAACACCTATTTCAGATAAAGCTCTTTGTAACGAAAGCTCAACTACTTCCTCCTTATATACCTATACATATACACCCACGGCGGCGCGGCACATTGAATTTTTCTATCGGGCAATTAACATTAATTTATTCATAAAAAACAAATGTGTAGTATACCCTGCTTTGGTTTAATAAAAAATCGTATAAGCTTGAATATTGAACAAAAACATAACTTGTTTGCTACTATCAAGAAAATTAATACTCCTAATTAATAAATGGCGACAACTTAATTACTTTCAGCACGCAAATTTTTGATCTACCATAAACCAAAAGTACTTAAGTGTAAGTTTGCGAAAATAAATGCATACACTTACAATGCGTTACTCTCGTTAAGCGTTAAGTCTTCATATTGTCCTGTATAACTAGAACGATAAACTAACCACAAACTTAAAATCTACACTTAAACACTTATGTACTTCAATCGTTTACATGTAGAAATGAGATTGCACTCTCGCATTTTCGTCGCACAATTCTTAAGTTGCTAAAAGTTTGCTATTATTCCTGTATTTAAATGGTAAACTACGCACTTATAATCTACCGTAGATTGTCTGCACTTCATACGTTGTTCTGTCAATTGTACTTCATTGATGCGCTACAATATTATGAACAACTACACTTCCACGCTGTCAATGCGTTCAAACATAATCTTAACGCGACCGCGTGTTCTACCCGTCCTGTTTCCATGGCCAGTCGAGATGCTCTGGCCAGTGCACCGCTGACCAGGAGGGGGGCGTAATTACGAAGAGAGGGGACCATGTGCGCTAACAGTGTACTTAACATATCGCCTAATGACCACCTCCAACTATCTGATCTAAAATGAACGATCACAAAAGGAAAAATTTCTTGACACCAGGATACTTACGGCGTGTCTTAATCAAATATTTATGAAAATCGAGATCTCATTTGTATTTATTATAAAATAATAATAATAATAATTCCAACGTTGTTTTTTTTTAAGGCAACGAACTGGAAGGAAAAATTGCGAAACTGCAGTTATTATTAGGTATTTAAAGATGAAACACTTTTTTAAGTTCCTTCCGTTTACTATTACACTCACTAATTTAAAACGAAAAAAGAAGCATACATTTGAAATTATTGGCATTCAGATTGTCCCCATCAGTTTCAACTAAAACTAATGATTTTGTTTTCAGGGATAAGGAGTAGGTATAATTAAACCAGAGGCGAAGATCGTTTACTTCAAATCACTCTAAACTGAACCCCTACCCTCTAATCCCTCCCTCCCTCGCCGCTAATTACCACGTTGGACGTTATTCGGTTCTACTTACTTTTAGATTGATACAAATCAATTTATAGTCACCAGGTATTTTCAGTTTTTTCGGAAATTATTTTTAATTAGCTTGTATAGTCTAAGCTCCAAGCTGTCATCGGTTTTCTCCGCTAGTGTTTATTTCGCTCTAGCCTAGGATTGGTAGGTAAATGCCGCTGGAAATGTTTAAAAAAACCTTGCTGTTGTTGGTTGTTAAAACGTAAGTAAAAAAATTTACTCTGTAAACTCCCTTTTTATTATTATTTATCGCCAGCTGTCGGAAACATATTGCGCTCCTAAAAAATAAATAAAAATTGTAAGCAAAAACAAAGCTCCTCGTCTTGAATTTCTACCCGGGAGCTGGGTAATTAAATTCGTGACGGTCTTAAATTAATTGGCGGGCCCCAAATTTTTTCTGATTCTAGTTAGCAGGTAGGTAGTAATAGTTGGCACGGCCGAACCCGATTTATTTATGATACAATGATGGTAGGCACAAACTAAAAGATTAGTTCACCGGGCATGTAAAATATTAAAGATTTACAACTAATATTCCTGGAATGAAAGAATTTTAAAAGTTGTAAGAGAAGACCGCACCTAAACTATATTAACGAAGTTTATGTGTAGCAATTGAAGGAGATGAGAGATGCTGGATGCTTGTAGTTAGTTTCTCCGTTGAGCGGGTTGCAGGATGATGAGAAGTGGGGAGCATTTGCATACCGGTAGGTGACAAGTCGCGGGAGGCGTGGCCTATCCAACCAATCATAGAGGCTCCTCGCGGGCATTGTTGGTGCAAGATACTGAACCTGCATGGTTCCGAACCCGCGGGTTCAGCGGCTGTGTGTACCACCCACGTACGCTCGCCACTTCGCGACTGTCTTACATATACGTTCCACTCATATTCGTCCCCTACATCAACTGGGTCTGGGTTAATGCTCCATCCACATTCTTTTGGTTTTATGAGGAAGTTAAAAGCGAGCGAATGTTTCACATCAATGCCATTTTTTAAGGCTGAATACTTTAATTATGTGAAACAATGGAATATTTTACACCATTCGAAGTCTGAACGTAAATCAAAGCAGGTCCAGTTTTAACGTTTGTATAATACGATATATCACGCTCACTTACCAATTTCATCAAATTTATTTTTTTAGTGACACAATACTTACAGAGACAAGTGTGTGTAAAAACTCACACTTATTAGAATCACACCTATCACATTTTGAGGTAAATAGGTAAGAATGAAATTCACTTATAATATACTCTAAAATCCCGGTAACATTAATATAAACAAATTAGTTTTAGAAAGTTCTTAAAAGCAAGTAAATGTTTACTTAGGTGTCATTATAAAACATCAATCCTTCAGTTCTATAAAACAATAATAAACTAATATATTGAAGTGTGGAAATAATATAATAGACTAGAATTCTCTTGAAGTATGTTAATCTAAGCAACTGTAACCCGAATAGTAAAGTATGTACATCACACAATATCTGGCATATTGAACGCACTAATACTTGAAAAATTAAGGAACAAAATATGATAGTCCCCAGGTTATTTAAAACCAAATTGTTTTCATAAAATTTGCAATGGTATTTACAAAAACAAATCCAACCTAAACATACCATAATCTTAATAAATCTACGCAAACGAGAGAATTGTTAAACTGTATTGTGGTAAATAAAAAGACTAAACATGTTTGTCATCAAAACTCGCATTAACGAAACCAACATTAATATTAAGGCAACATAATATATTGTAATCGGTACCTTATAAATGCTTCTTGAGGTTCTTAAGGTGGTAAAGGTTTTGTTATAGCCAGTGGCGTAACTAGACATCCGGCCGGATTGCAAAATTTTTGCAAGCGTCTTTTAATAAATAAGTTGATAAACAAAAAAGCGATACTGAAAAGGTCATCATTCACATCTGATACAAGTAGATAAAAGCAGTCTTGTCAATTGTAATGCAATCAGTAAAACTATCGTTCCACATTTAGGCCTGTTCCATTTAGCAGAATTTCAAATTATGAACTGTCTAAATCATGTGCAATGATGGAATTATATCTAAATTCGTGTATTGCACTTGCTCAGTATGGATTTGAACGGTTCAGAACGTAAAATTCTGGCAAAAACGATCATATTAATTACCAAAATGGCAAGTATGACAAATTGAGTTAGTAATACAGTTAAGAGTATTTTTGTTCGGTGATTTGAAATACTGCAAGATGACGTGTTTCTGTTGATTTATTTGATTGACGTTTGACGCAACATCTGCAATGTCAAGATTGAATGAAAAACAATTAACAAAAGTGGCCACTCCAATGATGTTAAAAGATTGTGTTGTACCACAAGAATCATTTTAAATAAATTAATTAGAAATAGTCAGCAATTTGCACAAAATAAAATCCAATTCACAAAATAAAAATCGATACATCTGACTCAGATACTC
Source organism: Prosopocoilus inquinatus (assembly GCA_036172665.1). Classification (NCBI taxonomy): domain Eukaryota; kingdom Metazoa; phylum Arthropoda; class Insecta; order Coleoptera; family Lucanidae; genus Prosopocoilus; species Prosopocoilus inquinatus. Next base: position 24,838,373 of record CM069876.1, on the reverse strand, counting down.
ATTTTGAATCAGTTAGTATTTTATTCAATTGGCAAGTTAATTAATCTAATTTTCTTTTCAGCATCATCTGTGGACTTAATTTAGAATTTATAAAGTGATAATAAGTAAGTCAGTTTAAGATATTAAATTCCAAATTCAGATTCTGTTATTAGCACACAGCGGAGAGTTAGAGTCGAAAGCAAAAAATAGTAGACAGTTACAGTTTCCTGTAATTTTTCATTCTACAAAATAATACTGTTTAATTACAATTTTAGATTTTACAAAAGTTTTGAGTTAATCTAATTTGACAGCTTTCAAAATTTAAGTTACGATACACTGTAATTGTGTACTACTTTTTGCTTTCGACTGTAATATTTTCTAATGCATTAGGGCAGTGGCGCTCTTATTTTAAACTTTATATTCGCATGTTAGTGACTAGTGATTAGTAAGTAATTTTTACGAAGCGTCGCCAACCAACTCAATTCATTGCATTTCGCTAATCGATAATCTTGAAAAACATATTTCCTTCGCTGTGTACTTATCAGTTGTGTGGTATACTTATTTGGCACAATGTGATACGCTTATTGAAATTTTGTTGCAGGTTTGATATTTAAAATTCAAATTTTAAAATGACTGGCAACTTGGTTAGACTTCGTAATTCATTTAGCAAGTAATTATCATGGAAATTGGATATAAAATCGATAAGGAAAAATAAATCTGATTGTTAACAAAAATTTTAATTTCTTCGTTTCAAAGTGTGGGCACCTAAGTTATCTAGACAACGAATTGCTACGCCTGTTGTTATAGCACAGACAGGTATCAATCACAACATTCTGTTTTATTATTTTATCTGCAACAACCTGTACATAGAAAAATGCATAGTAAAAAGTAATACAAATTGAAGTCCGAACGAAGACCGGAACAAATTGTAGCAAGTATTCGCATTTGTGGAACAAGTCGATATTCGTATAGTAATGTTTACTACAATTGTGCTAATATTTACTACAATTTGTTCCTGTCTTCATTCTGACTAAAATTTGTGTTACTTTTACTATTCACTTTTCTCTGTGTATTGTGATTATTTAATTTGATTTACTGCGTGATTAATATGATCATTGTGAATACTGCTTCAGCGCTGTTGTCATATGAATAATTGTAGTTTACACTTACAGTTTGAGTACAATTTATTAATCTCAAAAATTTTTATATGTATACATTGATCAATAGTTGGATGAAAGTTTTACCTAAAAGCTGAATTCAATGTAATTTTTTTGACATTTAAAGAATCTGCCTCCAGCAGGTATTAACTACAAATCGCTATGAAGGCCCAAGGTCTAAATGTTATTTTGCTTTTCGAAAGCTTATACTTTACTAAATGTCAACGTAGTGTATTGTAACTGCAACTACTGCAAGTTTATGAACTCTCCAAATCAAAAGCTATTGCTATTATTTTTGAGATTCTCTCAAGTTCTTTGCGGATACAAGAAAAATTATAATCTGATCATGTTCGAAGCAATTGAATTTAGATGATATTCAAAAGAGAACAATATATTACTTCCTACTTTTATTTTAATGCTATATTAAACGACAAATTAATTACATGATGAGGCAGATTTTATATTTATTAAAAAAAAGGAAGAGGGACGTATAAGTAGTGCTGAAGAGACTGTCTTTCCTAAGTTCCGACATTACGTTTCAGATTGTCTTTAAGTTGCTATGTATTCACAAAGGTAAACTTTGATAAGCATTCTCTTACTTCATTTAAGATCGTCTTATCAAAGCGAACACTTAAGACTATCTGGAATAAGCTCAAACTATCCTACATTACGTTTCAGATTGTCTTTAAGTTGCTATGTATTTACAAAGGTAAACTTTGATAAGCATTCTCTTACTTCATTTAAGATCGTCTTATCAAAGCGAACGCTTAAGACTATCTGGAATAAGCTCAAACTATGTTTCGGATAATTCTAAAGTTAGAAATATAAACTTCCTGTAAGCAGTGCTGCTAAAAGATTTGCATTTTCTTCAAATATGACGCAAGTAATCTTCCATCAATTTCAGACAGGAACTTATATTTAATATTTGGTTACTTTGTCAAGTAGTTTTTTTATACATCAGAATAAAAATCAAATGCATCCTGTACATCTGGAATATATTGTTTTGGAATGTTGGTATTGAGGAAAAATCTTCAGACAATTTATTTTTTTATTAAGACAACCGGTTTTACCTAATAATTAGGCATTTTCAAGTGTCCTTAAAATAAATATAAGAAATAATAATAATAATATTACTAAAATACTTACAAGTAAAATTATAGTAAATTATTTAAAGAAATTGTAATTGTTATAACAGATTTTGTTGTCAATAAACAAATTTTATTAATTTGTAGGTTAATATTTTTATGCAAAAAGACTTCAAGATTTTCAGCAACGTTTAATTTGTTACCTTTATCAAGACTGTATAATAATTTAACATCCCGAATAGAGTAGAAAAAGGTGTGCTGTGTCAGTGAAATGTTTTGTAAAACTTGAATCTAATTTATTTAAACGTAAAGAACATAAGTGCTCATTAACACATTTCCCACACTTCTTCCGGTTTGCCCACTTTAGAATAATTATCTAATTGATCTTTACTATTTGAATATAAATCTCTAAATGATAAAATACTCGAAAATGGCCCCCTATAGATTTTAGAAAATATTTAATTTTGTAGAATAAAGGTCAATATAGGGAATAAAAAAGTAACAAATGGAAGCATTTGAGATGTTTGATTTGGAAAAATAATATTAATGATTCATTTATTTTTAATTCGTTTGTGAAGCTTAAAAATCGTTATAAAAAGTTATTGTAATAACTAATAAGCAATGATATTATTTCTCCAAATCCAAACATATGTAATTATTCCATTTGTTACTTTTCTATTCCCTGTGTTAGTCCTTTATCTTACAAAATTAAATCTTTTCTGGACAGAGGAAAATAAAATGTAAGAATATATTTAAAAGAGAATTAAATGAAGCTTTGTTTAAAGCTTAAATATGGTTCTGTGAATATTTGTTTAGGACTTGTGAATATGCCTTTATACGTGCATATTTTTGTATATAATTATATTTATTATTAACTCTTACATAGCGATCTGGAAGTCGTCCAGAATTATGAGTTGTTTAGATTTTACGGAGAATGTTTAATCAATTCTTATTGGAGGTCATAAAGTTAGATGGGTTTAGACTTCATTCGAGTGCTTTATGCTTCTTGTTACACCTAGGCTGATTTCTATAAAATTCAACTCGTTACATGCAATACATAAAATTTAAAAATATTTTTCGATATTGACTATCAATAAAATTTTTAGTGTTATACAAATAATACAGAACAAAGACAAGACACTAAATTATAGTGCGTTTAAAACCATAAAAATGCTCGAGGCCTTTTTTTATACACGAAACATAAGAATTTAGCAAGCTACAAATTATTCATCGTAGATTCTTTTAAATTAAATTTCGTATCTTTTTCACTAAAATAAGTTTAGCTCAAGTAACTAAACGTAACGTATATTCACTGCCACTGCTTACACTAGATAAACTAAATTATTGTGGGCGGAGGTTAATTCAATTACACTAGATAGTAAGAAAGATATGTATATTTTAACGAATTTTAACAGAAACGTAAATAATCAAAATGATTCACAAATGTTTACTACTTAATGTGCAGAGCCGTCTTCAAATGTCTAGGCACCTTTTTTTCTTGGTTTCTACTCTTACTCACACTTGTTAACATTAAAATTATAGAAAAATTTTGTGCAAATCGTTTTTGATTGCAGTGAGAACCTCGAGCAGCCTCTGGACAGCTGTTTCAGCCCTGCTTGGGGCTTCTTCAGCAGAAACGTAGCTCGACATTCCCACTGCAGACCAAAAACGACTTGCCCAATTTATTCGCAAATGCAGTGGGAATGTCGAGCTACGTTTCTGCTGAAGAAGCCCCAAGCAGGGCTGAAACAGCTGTCCAGAGGCTGCTCGAGGTTCTCACTGCAATCAAAAACGATTTGCACAAAAAATTTTTCTAAAATCTTTCATTATGCTTTGACAGCAAGCATGGCCGCCTTGCATGGGGGACTCATTAGGAGCAAATCCCGCTTCAATTTGTCTATCCTACTGCAATGTTAGGTCAAAAAGCGATAGTAAGATGTCGCTATTTTATATGTTCATTAAAATTATAAAAAAAATTGTTGCAAATCGTTTTTAATTGCAGTGAAAACTTCGAGCAGCCTCTGTACAGCTGTTTCAGTCCTGCTTGGGGCTTCGTCAGCAGAAACATAGCTCGAAATTCCCACTGCAAACTAGAGTTGAGTCTTTCGCGAAATATTCAGTTGTTTCGAACGAATCTTTTGAGTAAAGAATCTTTTCCAACGATTTGATTCAGATGAGCGAAATGAACGAATTCCGCTGCACCGTAGCTTCCAATTTTATTCGTGCATTTTTCACTTCTTGTTTTCATGTATTTTAATAATGAAAATATAATATATGAATCATCCTGTATATTTTTACATTTTGGGAGAAAGAATAAAATTACTTTATTAATAACATAGCACAGTATATTAATCAAAAAGTTTGTGAGATGTACGGCTTTGAATAACATTTACTATGTTCAGGTAGGCTGTGAGGGAAGATTTTTAAACAATTTAAATTTTCTGTCAAATCTCAGTCAGATTATTTGAAAACTAAATCTGAACGTAAAAGAAGTGTTGGTTGGAAATAATTTAGTGTTTTGAATATAAATAAAAATTATTGTTTGAAAGAAATGTGTACGACGGGAATATAAAACAAATACAGAGAGTGAACCGATCCGTTATTTCATTCATCTCATTCATTTCGTTCATATCGTTCACCGACTCAAAGATTCGTTCGTTTTTTTAAGAACGAATCATTTGAGTCGTTCATACCAATAATATGAACGATTCGTTCGTGAACGACACAACTCTACCGCAAACCAAAAACGACTTGTCCAATTTATTCCCAATTGCGATGTAATAGTGATGAACAAATAAAACAGCGACATCCTACGATCGCTTTTTGTCTTGACAGGTTCATTAAAATTATAATGAAATAAAATTATAATAATTACAAAATTTTGATATAAATGACTCAAATACAATTTACTTGATGACAATTATGATTGATGAAGCATGTTTTTATTTTTTTGTGTTGCCGCTTTTTTAGTTCGTTTGTGAAAACGAGTTATTTTTGAAAGATTGTCAAATTACTTAATGTACATAAAAAAGGCAAATAAAAAATAAATGAAGTTTAAAATACAACCGCCAGTAAGTAAAAGATTCAACAAGGTCGACTTTTGCATAATCGAATTAATTTTTTTTCTTTTCATACGCGTGCTTAATAAGATGTAAGAAGTTTGGTTTTGACCTACCACTTTTATGCAGATGATATACAAACTTTCGCCTACAAATTTGTTTACTAACTTGCTGGCGCTTTCATCATTGAATTTCATTATGGATTCATTGCATTAAAATCGCGAACGTTAAAGTTTAAGAAAAATTTAATGCGACTGACTCAATCAAATTTAATTTTTTGTTTACTGTCTTTAAAAGATAATTTCATTTTTGTTATTTATTGGAATACAATGGAATTTATTTCTAAGAGACCGACTCACAAACGCGTTTTAATAGAACCTTCTTCATGAGAAACAAATTAATTTTTACTATTTTACTTTAAGCTCATTAGACTTTTGCATTTTCTTAACTTTCTTCTAAACTTTTAGAATTTTTTCAGGCAAAGACCTAATCCAGTAGAATCCAAAATTAGATATATTTTATCCTTTAGTTAATAAAAAAGTAAAATAAAGAAAAAGAATGTCATTTATAAACAACCAAATTATGTAGAATAAATTCAGTTTCACACGAACATCTTGAAGACCCTGACCTAAGTTTACCCAGAATGCCATAATTTATGTGTTTTAAATTATTATAAACTCCATGACACTGATTCATGAGGTCAACAGTGCACCTTATTCTACTTTCGTATTAAGTTATAGCTGTTGAAAAATGGCTTTAATGTAAAAAGTGCATGTTATTGTTATAGAATTTAAATGACGGCTATTCAGTTCTTGTTTACGCTCTATCGATTTAACATTCAAAGGAATATCGGTTATTATCTTACTTTATTTCAATTATGTATTTGTGAAATTCGTACTTACATTCGCAGCTATTCGATACCTAAGTCCAAGAGCTTAATTTTGTGTTTTTGGATAGTAACATTTATTTAAAAATTGAATTTTGAATTCATTTCGTTAGAAAATTGTTCTGCATTGTTATCTCACAATTTCAAATTAATAAATAATTGTGAAACAAAAAATATTATTAACGTATTTAGGATAAAAATCGTCTTATCTAGAATAATTAAATCACATTTAAATATACATTGTGATTCAGAATATGTATCCGATCCGTTGGGAACGTATTCACTAAGATTTTAGAAAAATTTTTGTGCAAATCGTTTTTGATTGCAGTGAGAACCTCGAGCAGCCTCTGGACAGCTGTTTCAGCCCTGCTTGGGGCTTCTTCAGCAGAAACGTAGCTCGACATTCCCACTGCAGACCAAAAACGACTTGCCCAATTTATTCGCAAATGCGATGTATTGTCGCTATTTTATATGTATTCACTAAGGGTATGCAAGTGCGAAATTGCAAGAAATAAATTTATCAGCGGCATTTCAAAAATCAACCTCCTTTGAGTCCAAAATGGAAATCATGATTCATTTCTTACGTATAAACACACAAGACCGAAACTCGAATGAATGAATTGCGTTTTAGACATTTCTTTTCGCAGATAGTCATAAGTAAAAAATGTTTTACAGTTTCATTTCAAGGTAAACGCTAGTGTTTTGTTCTATTCCACGCGAGTTCATTGCTCTTGTCACGCAATACAGCTGTACTAGTGCCATCAACCAATTTATATCTGAATCTTCAATGCATTTTATTTCAAAAACTATGGATATTAGACCACTATGCCTATGGACTTCTTGTTCTGTGTAGTACCTGCGGTTAACGGTTCGGACACTTATTTTGAATCATCCAGTATATGAATAAAAATGAAAAGAAATTGAAGAAGTTGAATTATCGCAAACTCAATTAATTAAATAAAATCCCATCTCTAATAATTTTTTCAGATAGTTAATTATGTTTTGTGCTACATTTTATATTTCTTTCGTTTGTGTTGACATCTACCTTTAATTAAAATTTCGATATTACAAGTTTTAAATTATATTAAATCAATAGTAAATTATCGTTATCTGTGTGTACTACACTTTGCTACAATATTATGCTTAATAAATAAACATGTCGTGGTGCAGGCGACGTTTCAAGTTTCCACCGCAGATCGAATATTTTCTAAAGCCTGTCCTGATTTCACGAGAACTGAGGTAGATCTACAAATAAATGTTTTTGTATTCGAAGTTTAACTCGTAATTATGATTCAAGACAGTCATAAAGTCAACATGGTATCCTAGATAAATAACCTGAACTATCGCAAGTCATTGACATTGGCCTAGAGTTTCTGTGTTTACTCCTGTTTTTACGATCTATACGGTTTGGAAAGCAAATTAATTTCGCACATATTTGTGCAATAATAACACACAATTATTCTGCTATAAATTAAACGTACACATTTTGTAGTATAATGTTGGCTTAAAATTTTTATTCATATATTTTTAAATATTTAACAAATTAAATTATAACAAAATGTTCTTGTCAGGTCAAAAGGCGATCGTAGGATGTCGTTGTTTAAGCCAATAATTAAATTAGTTACGTTAAATAAAAACTACTAATAAGCAACCCTTTATGAACCAATAAGGATGAGTTGAACCAAACCCTTTAAGGCTAGCTTAATTCTAAGTACCACTTAGAATATGACGTGTACAATGTGTAATCACCAATGTCACATTATTAGCAATGCTTAAATTTAAGCTCGGCTTAAAGTGTTTGGTGCAACTGGCCATAAGTCGCATATAGGGTAATTCTTAATTGTTCCAATAATTCAAAAACATAAAAAGAATTCTGTGAGGTTATAACTGATCCAAAACTGTAACAATGTTATAAAAACTTGCTGCAAGTAAGCCAGATTGCAATGGGACTCTCATGCATTCTCTGTATATTTATTTCAGCTCTAATTGATATATCTTCAACAGAAGAGTAGCACGAGAAACTCCACCGCAATCCGGCCGATTTAAGGACAAGTAATGGATGTTTCGTACGTTTTAAAGCTAAACTTCTGACCACGCGATGGCGCACCCTAACTCTACTCCTCTGGCTTTTAAGTAGACTGTAAAAAATAAACTACAGATGTTTAATGAAGTTTTAAGTGTACCCAATAACTTAGTCGGTTTTACAATTTTTGTAATGAATTTCTCGAACATCCATCGTACAATTTTTCGGCCCTAGAGTTCTCCAACAACACGAACGTTACAATGCCTCTTATCAAGTAGAGTGCATATTATACTATTTTTTGTCTGTTCCGCACCGTCTAATAAAAACACAGAAACTAATTTTTAAAGAGTTCTCCTTGACATCTAGAAAGTTTTGATTGTAATATGTGACAATATTTGCCAATTATTTATGTCATCTATTAACCCTTCGACTACCTGTCCTTCGGACACAAAACAAGCTAATTGATGGAGATTCGCATAAAATAAGTACCTACATAAAATCGAGTGCTTTTAGCTAATGTATGCACCAGAATATCTAATCTCTTTGACAATGTTAAGGCCGTTTTAAATTTAAAGTCGTTTATGAAATAGGCCCTTAATGTTTAATAATTTGACTCAGGCACGTAAACACTACCTCCTGTAAAGACCAAGATTTCAGAGAAATTCCATTGTTAAAGCGTTTTGGTCATCATAATGGGTTCATTGTAAACATAAAGCAGAAAAAATAATTTTGAAAAATTTTGTGTTTTTTTTATGTATTCGATTTGTGTATAATTCAAAATAAGTTAACCAGATGACAATAGTTACATTCCTTTTGCCATAAATCTCACCTCAGATCACCTTAATGTCATTTGCTTTAGCAAGAACAAGTAAGTTTGAACTGTGATGTTGAAATCCCTTCTTGTTGCTCCAGCATTTCCATTAGTTGTCAAGTCAAAATATCCCTTTTACACTTCTTGTTCGTGTAAAGGTTCGGATATTCAGTACGTAGAAATGCAAAGTTGAAAATTAAATGTTGCGGTAAATAATATTTTAATAATAATATTAATAACAAATCATAACGCGTACAAGACCGGAATGAAATGACTCAAGCAACGGAGGCTGATCTTCCTGGAATTTTGCGCCTGGCACGCAGAACGAGTCCTTAGAGGCAATATTGCGCCTAATTTATGCACTTAATTAAGGATGTTTTTTTTTTGCATAGCAAATGCAACAACCGGAATTCTCAATTTCCGTGGGAATTGTGAAGGGAGAAGTGCTTAAGTAGAGCGGGACCGTACAAGAAATCGATCTTCCTAGTCCTTATAGTGAAGCCTCTAGACCTAACTACACGCTACGTTCCTCGTTAAAGTTAATTTTTTTGTTTCTCTTAACAACTTGTTTATTTATATTTTGTCAACTCCTCAAGCGATAGCGAAACGTTGAGTGTTCCTTGCGCTTCTAGTGTCCGCTTACAGGTTAAAAACTATTTTCTTACGTATTTCATCGAACATCAGTCAGTTTCCTCAGTTTAAAATTAATGTTGTGAAAGGAAGATACAATTCTTCACGGCGTGTGTTTCTTTTATAATCACTTTAACAGTAACCGAATTTTTCTATTTTATTAATTTAATTTTAATTATGTGTTTCAAGAAAGTCAGCGTTGATTAGTTGAAACAAGAATTTATTTTTCGTTTAACAAAAACCAATTTTCTATCACAGGCTTTTCCTTGCTTTTTTACTGAATATTCTCCTTTCTCTTCTAACCATTTTTTTTCTATTTAACATCGTAATTTCAGTGGTAATTATTTATTTTGTTAACTTGAAAGAATGTTTGGTAATTTGTAAAATTTTTTGCTAATATTTTTGAGTCTTAATTAAAAAGAAAATTGTTCAAATAAAAATTATTTTTTTTATATAATTTATTGTACTGTGAACTAAATTAACGTTTATTAATATTTCTATATTTAAAAATATATATTTCGAAATTGTAAACTGAATTTCACGTTTCTTTTTTTTATTCATAAATTTTTGAATTTTAAATTGTTATAAATATTATATTTTTAAACAAAATTTTACGTTTTTGTTAATAAATATTGTTATATTTAAAAATTTGTGCATTTTTATTTGAGATATTCTTGTAAGTAGTTTTCAATCTGAAGTCCAAGGAGTGAACACCAGAGAGAGAGGAACGGACAAAATATTTTCGACAATTCTGAGGTAAACCGCCGCACATAGGGATACTGGACCCAAAAAGTTGGCTAAAATTATTTTTTCATATTTTCGCATTTATTCGGTGACAATAAAGTATTTTAGACTGAAATGAATATGAATTTCTTTTAATTCCTGTTCCTTCCTTACTGTTGAAAAAGCAATATATTGAATGTGATCTATCCATTCGCCGCAAGACATCTCCTTAATTTCCGAGTTTATACAGGATGTTCATGGGAAACCGGTATACTAGCAAACTGCATTATTTGTATTTTTCTGAACTAACTTAAATTAGAAGTTTCAGGACTTTCCTGCTCGAATTTAGGGTACCATCAGAAAAACAATTGACTATCAGGTTTACGAGATTTTCCATTGTTTTCAATTTCCTTAAACAGAACATTACATTTTTTTATCATCGTATCATTTAAAAAAGTTGAAAACTATCGAAAATCTTGTAAACCTGATATTTATTCATTTATTTCTTCTCGGGTATCATTAATTCGAGCAAGAAAAATTTTGAAATTTCTCTAATTTAAGATACCTACTGAAATTTCAAATAAAAAATATTAGCCATTTTTCTTGATTATCCAGATTTAGTTACTAAATATAAAATTAAATTATATTCCTAAAATAATAAGCTTTTGGAGATGATATTTTACAGACATAATTAATTTAATATCCTGAACGCGATGTGATGATAAAAAAACCTAACTTTCCCTTTAAAATAGTTGAAAACTATAGAAAATCTCGAAAACTTGATGGTCATTTGTTTTTCCGAAAGCACCATAAAATCTAGGAGGAAAGATTACTTACTCGGCTGAACATCTTCCGTTACAAAAATCAGAGCATATAGCTTCAAAGAAGAATTAAAAACAGTTTGAATTTAATTATTTTTGAGTTAGGCATATAGGTTTAACACAATCGACTATCAAGGTGCCTTGATTTCTTTGATGGTATTTTGTTCATCTATCCGAGGGAAAAAATAAGATTACCCTCTTGATCCCTGAGTATTGTTCAATCTTAGGTAATAGTTGTTGTAGTCAAATTCACGATTTTGTGTCATTCGACTTTTGGCCAGCTTTTCGGGGCAAATACCCGTATGTGCGCCGTTCGAGCAACCGTGGAAAACAAAGTGGAAAATCGATTTTAGGCGTTTATGTAAACCTGAAAATGCTACACACAAAGAAAATCGAGATTATATAAAAAATCAGAAGTTCAGTTCAGAAGTCTCAAAAAATAACGCACGTTTTTTGAGATATAAGCTGAAAAAAAGTATTGATAAATAATCCGAGAACTTTAGATCACTACAAGAATTGTTCACAGCTGAAATTAACTGCTCGTAATTGCTAAAGTTCCAACAAAGAAATTCAAAGTGTAATTTTCATTAATGAAACTTAATATCCTTTAATTTAGTTTCAACATCTAATCGATATCTTGGAGACTGCTGAATATCTACTAATAATTGCTAACTTTCTAATTTTTTGTAAACTTGTTTTATTTTTTTTAATATGAAATTATATTTGGTTGAATTAAAAAATATAAGCAATACCTACTAGGGGGCAAAACATTTTCAATAACAAATCATTAGCGTCGAACATCGATTAGATGTTGAAAATAAATTGAAGGATTGACAGACTTCAAGTTTCATTAAATGAAAGTTACACTTTGAATTTCTTTTCTGTTACGTTCAAATTTGAAAGGGAAACACATTTAAACAGAGTTTATCGCTAATCTCAGAGATGAAAAATTTTAAATTTTTAATAAATTTTAGACAACTTTGATTTGGATAGATTTGTTGTTTTAATGTAAAATTCCATTCTATTCTATTTTTGTCACAAAACGTCTTACCTGCAAATATATTGAATGAATGTAGAAAACATTAGTTAGCCGGGGCAGTTGGTAGCTCGAATATTCATTTATTTGACCAAAACAGCAGCAGACCACGGCGTGCAAAGTCCGTGGAACGTTCGAGAGATTCGACTCCTCGTTCTGGTCAACTGTGACCTACCCCAACTTTGTCATCAGTGAACAATAAAGGACGCAGTTGCATGATTTTACCTGTGCGTTTTATATGTGAAACTGTGAGTTTTGTAATAAAAATGGATTAGTCTCGAGCATAATTTGTGATTTCCTTTTATTCGTTTAGATTTGGATGCATTGGCAGATTTTTCTTTTATAATTATGCATTTGCTTTGAATTCCGGATGTTGTTCCTTTTTACCTGCAAAAGTTAGAAGCTCAATCACGTGGAAATGAATGCATAATCAAAAAGTTGACAGTTAAATTGACAACAGTAAAATTTAAATCAGAATTTATTTTAAAACTTACTTTGTTTTCGTTCACCAATCGAACAGAAGTAGTAAAACCGATAAACGGAATTAGAATTAAAAAAGTCCACAAATGATTTTGATATTATTTTATTAAATTTGTGCGTAAGTTATTTAACAGCAAAACATCTTTAGAATACATTCTAAAAATAATTAATTGTTTATTTATATCAGTCTAAACAATTAAACAACCACAAATGTATTTTTTAATTCAATTTATAATTTTTTGTATTATTAATTTTAGTTGTGGGAAGCAAGAATCCACTTTTAAATTACGTTTATGCAAAAGAATTAATAATTAGTTTATCTCTTTTGAACATAAGATTAAGTCGAAGAATAAGAAATTAACAATAGACGCACGAAATGACAAAATCGCTATTGTAAATATCCAGTCTGCGAATATATTTCACATATCCTTGCACAATACCATGCAAATGCAAATATTAACACTAACAGAAATCTGCGAGAAGTCGTTAATGCGTCTTACCCTTAGAGAATAGCTGCCCATTTTGGACAACACCTGGTATGGTAGTGGTTACTAGCTTATTTGCATCATAATAGTTGACAGTAAAAACAGTTAACCAATTCATTGTTCGGCCACACTCAACCTGAAGCGTTACAGTACCGAACTGGATGTACTAGGGGTCATTATATGTCACTGGGTTAGTTTGTGACGTTAATAATTACAAGGGGAGAATAATTACGACGGCGTAACTAGCTTTATGCTCATGGGAAATTTTTGTTAGAATACACAGATTTTGCCATTTACATAATCGAAATTAAGCTTGATGATGCACCATAATGGAATATGTTTTTTGTCGCCGATGTGTGGAAAATCAATTTTGTACTATTGAAAATTAGTATATTATTAATAAAAAAAAACACGTGTGTTTCTATACAGTGTGTGCCCAGATTTACTTAACACATGGAAGTTTCTTTTTTATTTTCGAAAATATTACTTACTGAATGAACATGTTGAATAATTGTTATTTACTAGTTTGATTATCAAAGAATAGTTTTGATTTTCTGTTATAAAAAATATTGATTGAAAAGATACTTACGTAGTTAAATTGAATACTTGTTATTTGGATTGCTTACAATCAATTGTTCGTCTCTATTTTTCTAACATATTCTTTTTGAAGCAATCAGAATCTTTCTACAAAATCTGCAAAGGGAAGTCGTATTTGCAAACAAAAATTCAGACAACTGTAATGTATTATCACATAAAAATATTAATTATTAGTTCTACAAAAATTTGGATAGCACCTCATTTCAGAGCCATCTACGATTTTTAGTATTGTGCCTCAGATGAATTTTTTCCAGCCAGGGCATTTATATATATTACAGCACTGTTAATCTTCTTAACACCATATCTGAATATTAGAGAAGAAATGGGAGATCTAAATATTTAATAAACAAAAATAATGTTAAAATTTACATGAAAGTTTGCAAGCACTCAAGCATCGATATAGTCATATCTATGCGAGTATGTGTTCGTTGGTAGTTTAAATATACACAATATATAAAAAGTTGTTGTCAAAAGTACGTATTTAAGGTGGAACATTAAACTGCTCTTATTACGTCGTTAGTTCATGTCCTTGTATTCTTTTTATAACCATTTTATAACCAGGCACTTCTGCTAAGAGAAAGGCAAAAACGACGACATGATGATCATCGTCGTATGTCGACGACATTTTAATTATGTCCTGCAATCTTGAACAGATAAAACGCTTTGAAAGCAGATTCGACGTGAAGGATATCGGAAAATTGAAAAAATGCTTCCACATGGATTTCTTTGAAGACAGTGAAGGTATTAGGATTTGCCTAAGAACCTACTTAATGAAATTTTGTAGTGGTTCGGAATGTAAGACTGTAAGTCGGTATCGACGCTTCTCGACGTACACTTTCAGGTACGGCAAAGGCAACTTCGAGGGTTTTGCAGACGCAGATTGGGTTGGATCCATCCATTATTGAAGATTTTTCAAGGGATATGTCCTTATAAACAATGGAGGGATTCGAGAAAACAGAGGATCGTGGCTTTATCGTCTATGGAGGCCGAGTACATGGCTCTCTGTGAAGCTTCCAAATAAGCTGTATATCTTCGACGTCTTATACGGGAGCCTAGAATAAGCGTGGATGTTGTCAGACTATTTGGCGACAGTTCTGGAGCCCAAAGACGAACCTAGTTTTCCACTCTCGAATGAAGCATATATGTAGATATTCGACACCACTTCGTTCGTGAAGTCGTCGATGCAGGCGTTATCAGCTTCAATCATTTAAGTTCAGAAAGAATGGCAGCTGATGTATTAACTAAAACTCTAACGAAGCCTAAGCACAAGAATTGTGTTGGACTCCTCAGTTCAATCAGAATTCCCTAACATTGCTTTGGTCAAGGGGAAGTGTTAAAATTTACATGAAATCTTGCAGGCGACTTAAGCATTGACATTATATTATATCATATCGTCATATCAACGCGTAGTATATGTGTTCAGCGGTTGTTTAAATATATACATTATATAAAAAGCTGTTGTCAAATGTATATATTTGAGGTTGAACATTAAACAGTTCTTATTACATCGCTAGTGCATTTCTTTGTATTGTTTTTATAACCAAGCACTTCTGCTAAGAAATAATCAACTAATCCTCCAAACATCGATATGTTGCAGGCGAATGGTTATTTGAGGCAATTAGCACCACTCAAATACTATTTGCCTGGGTAACTGGACTTGATTCAGAAAAGGTTGCAAAATTTCAGTCCTCATACCGGTGAGCATTAAATGTTCGGTCAAAAGAATAGCCTACTGCGACTAACAGCCACACTCCAACTTTCTGAGGATGCAAAGATGACTTTTGTTCAGTTGTAAAGATTGACAATTAACGTTAGGATGACGTTATCCAAGGCATACTTTTAAATTTCAACGCCAGTTCTAATTCGCTTTTATTTTGATCTCTCTTTACTATTTGCGTTGAAAGATGTAAGTATTTAAGCTTGAGAAAGTAATTTCCTCAGTCAAAAGCTAAATTTGCCTAAAATAACCATTTATCTGCGAGAGATATATTACGAGAGAAAAATTCAAAACGAGAGGAATAAATAAAAGAAGAAGAAATAAAAGAGAATTGAAACACATGACTTCATAAGAAGATCGACAATTTTTTTACGGAGAATAATTAAAAGTCAACGGATCCTGAGCGAACAAAAATAAAACTGTTCTGCTTGTAGCAGGTTTGGAAAGCAAAAAAGAGCAAAAGAGAATTGAAGTAAGAACAACAAAATTAAGAATTACAAGCCCCATCTCAGTGAAGTTGCTTATATTAAAAATATGAAAACCGTGAATTTACAATTTACAATAGAGAAAAGAAAAACTGGTTGAAGATACATAGTTTTCAGTTCATCCACATGATATTAAAAGTATTTCTTAAAAATATTCTCATATATTTTCAGTTTCAAATTGTCGTTTAGTAAAGTAATTTGATTTTAACAAACGCATGTCTGAAACGTATTAAATTTGCTAGTCACGTTTTCGAAAGTGAAAAACGTATAGAAGCAGTAATAAGTCAAAAAGGCAACGTAATACAGTGGTAACCATGTAGTAACTCTATCTTTAATTTTTTGCGATTTTTCAATTTGTGATAATATTAGATATAATACCTTGTTGCTATTTTTTCTAGTTATTCCTATAATTTAGTTTTATATGTTAAACGTTAATAAACAATTCACATATCGTTACAATATTCTATTGATTTTCATAAATTTTCTATCTATAAGGGTTTTGAACAGATAAAATAGCGACATCTTACTATCGCTTCTTGACCTGACATTGCAGTAGGATAGACAAATTGAAGCGGGATTTGCTCCTAATAAGTCCCCCATGCAAGGCGGCCATGCTTGCTGTCAAAGCATAATGAAAGTTTTTAGAAAAATTTTGTGCAAATCGTTTTTGATTGCAGTGAAAACCTCGAGCAGCCTCTGGACAGCTGTTTCAGCCCTGCTTGGGGCTTCTTCAGCAGAGACGTAGCTCGACATTCCCACTGCAGACCAAAAACGACTTGCCCAATTTATTCGCAATTGCAATGTAAGAATGATGAACAGATAAAATAGCGACATCTTACTATCGCTTCTTGACCTGACATTGCAGTAGGATAGATAAATTGAAGCGGGATTTGCTCCTAATAAGTCGCTCATGCAAGGCGGCCATGCTTGCTGTCAAAGCATAATGAAAGTTTTTAGAAAGATTTTGTGCAAATCGTTTTTGATTGCTGAAGAAGCCCCAAGCAGGGCTGAAACAGCTGTCCAGAGGCTGCTCGAGGTTTTCACTGCAATCAAAAACGATTTGCACAAAATTTTTCTATAAGGGTTTTCTTAGAAGAACTAATTTCGTTATTTGGGCCAACTTCACTGAGACAGAGCTCGTATATGCACAGGAAAAAAAGAGATTGTGCTAATTAGGTAATAGATTTAATTTTTTTAATTTTGTTTTATTTTGGAGAATTATGTTTTTGAATAACGTAAGCGTTTCGTGCGGTTTCTTGTCCTGAAGACGAAAACTATCAGGAGGGTCCTATAACTCTGCGATTCAAGAACCAGTTCATTCACATTGTGCTACGCTACTGGTAACAGATAACGAAACAATAATTTACAAATAGTAATATGCGATACTAATTTAACTACGGAGTTCAGCTGTTAGATGTAAACTAAAATAATTGAATTTTTTTAATTTATAACAAACACGATAAAATACAAAATATAAAAGTTTAAGAACATCAAAAATTATTCAGCCAGCTTTACTGGAGCGTTTACTGTTTGTGATTCAGAAGTTTCTTTTTGAGAGCTGACAAAATTAATTAAAATAAATCACAAAATCATTAAGGGCCGATTTCATAACTTCATAACTTTAAATTTAAACAGATAAAACAGCGACATCCTAAGATCGCTTTTTGACCTGAAATTGCAGTACAGAGGCTGGTCGAGGTTTTCATTGCAATCAAAATCGATTTGCAACAAATTTTTTTAATTTAAAGTTATTTTACCTAAAAAATACATTATTTTCCTATTCTTGAAGTGACTTTAAATTAAAGCTTCCTTAAAGTTTGATTATGAAAATAGCCGTAAGAATTGAAGGAGAATTAATAGGCACATTCATTTATACGTGTAAAAAGTAAATATATAATTTCAACTTGCTAAAGCTAAACTTGAACAATAAGTCGAAAATTGTCGATTGAAGAAAATGTTACGATCTATGAGAAGATTATCCTGATCAAAACCCAGTTGTAAATTTGTGTGTCATGAGTTAGTACTTAATGCTATGGTTTTCAAGTTTAACATTATTCGTTTTCATGTATTTTTGAAGTATTTTTTAAAATGGGTAAATTAGTCAAGCATAAAGCCACATGTTCACTTGTTATCTAGTAAATTTAAGTTTGCTATTTCAAGTTCAATTAAACTAGTAGATATCCTTTGATGATGTATCATAAACGTTAATAACATAATTCATTCTATAATCACTTTGAAAAAAATTCCATACTGATCTAACTGTAACAAAATTGCAGAGATTAATCTTCCTGTTAAGAAAAATTGTAAAATTTGTTACAGATACCTACGTGCAAAGTGATTTGCAATTCCTTGTATTTAAAAATAAAAATATTTAATGATTTACGAGAGGTCTTGTACGTTCTAAATAAATAATTTGGCAAACTTACAGCTGGTTATAATGAGAAACGTTTATGTTGATCTTAAATATAAGTAAACAAAATCGTTAAAAACAAAGAATTATGAATGCCGAGTGACCTTCCTTCCAGGATAATTAATGAGTTTTTTTGTGTGTTTTTGTGAAAAAGTCATTGTTGAAAATGAGGTGTCAGGAAATGTGAATGTTCCTGCTGGTCCTCATTTTTCTATTGACAGACGAGAATACGTAGAACAAAACGATGAATTTTAACACGCATTATTATACTTAATTGCAGGCAGCGGGAAGGCGGAATTTAATTTCGAGCGAAAAGGTGAAAATTCCTGGTTTTCAGGTAGGTAATATTTTTAGCTCTGCTTCGCTTAAAATTGTCTGTTTCACATTTAACTTTAATTAACATTGCATTCAACTAATGAACAATCTAACTAATTACAGGACGTGACGTCACCTGGGACATTTCGTGTGAATAGAATTGCTTTTTGTGTTTAAACATATTTACAATATCGATGGGCGTATTTAACAGTAAAATTTGCACGAATTTACTGTGCCGTGTTCATTTGAATTTCCTGGCTAAGAATATCTCACATGACATTCGACCGTATAGTAGACACACGTAGATGTTAAAAATTAATACTTCATAAATGTCTAGGCAAATGAAAGTTATTTCATACAATTTGTGTCTGTGAACGATATTTGTGATATAAAATATAAATGTATATTTCAAAACGTTTATTTCGGCTAATAGTTCAAGTAAAAGTACAAGGAATCGTTTAAAACGAGATTATCGCATTCACTTTATACATTTGACTTTATATACTATTATTTAGTTTTTAATTTATAATTTATCGTCCAAATTTCACAAACATTAAAAGTTTAATTCAAAATACCAATACCAGATAGTCAAAGACAGTTCAAAACGTATATTCTATTTGTATACAGATCCCGCAACATTAAATAGGCACACCCGAGTGCCCACGACGCAATCCAGTATTACAGTGTAAGTATCCCTATTCGATATGGTCTAGCAGAAATTTCATTTCTTGTAACCTAATACGCGTATAAACATATTAGATAATTGTTTACAGGTAATGTATATGTTTCTGTGGAAGACCGAAACCAGTGATTATTAACAATCACTAGTGAATGTGAACATGCACCAAATACGTCGGTGAAAGAACGAATATTTGTTAGTATTATTTGCCGTTCGGACCTTCTACGGCACATGTCGATATACACAAATGAGCTTCGGTGAGTGTCAGAAACGACAGAATTTAACAAGAATGTGCACATTTAACATTTAGCCGCCAGAGAGAGTATTCTAGTCAGTCTTAAACAAGATATAGTACTCGGAAGAGCACTGTGTTCTTAACTTGATATTCTAATTTATTTTTATAATGATTAACACAGTGGACCCTGTTAATTTTTTTGAAAAATTGCGTGAATTAATTAACAGTAGAGAGAAGGCAATTGCTTTTGTTTTACTCAGGAGAGGCTCTCTAAAATAATTTCTGAAGTGATTTCTCCTTAAGACAAAGTGCACCTTACCTTTGAACTACAGACATTTAATACATTTTGACATTTTAAAAGTTAATGATGAAGATAAGTTAATTGTGCTGTTAAAATCAAGCGAGATGATATCCAATACTATGTCACCGATGACGAAACATTCAACACTCTTAACGGAAACTTACATTAGAACAGGCCATGGAGGAAGAACACGTATGAAGAGGTAATGTTATACTTAAATATATGTAAGCAATGCCAAATGAAACACAGTGCTCCTAAAAAGAGTTGTCAAACCAAAGATCATTTCCGAGTTGAACTTAAGATATCAAATAGATCTAATAGATTTGCAGTATCACAAGGATGGTAATTTTAAATTTATATTGATGTACCAAGATCATTTAACGAAATTTAATCAGTTGCAGCCTTTAAAAACTAAATCAGCTGAGGAAGTGGCATATCACATTCTATACATTTTTTTTAACATTTTGTGTCGCAGCAATATTGCATTCAGATAACGGTAGAGAATTTAGTAATCAAGTCGTATCTGAACTATGCGCTACGTAGAAAGATGTAAACATAGTGCACGGAAAGCCGCCGTGTAGTCAAACTCAAGGCTCGGTGGAGAGAGCCAATCAGGATATACAAAATATGTTAACGGCGTGGATGAGCGATAATGATACAAACAAATGGCCAAATGGTTTACCCTTTGTCCAGTTTGCTAAAAATACAACATACCACGAAGGGATACACCAGTCTCCATATGAAGTCGTGTTTGGTGTTAAACCAAAAAGGGGTATAGCATATTTATTTGTACCTCGAGAGCAAAATTGAAAATATTGAAATTGCAGAGCAGTTTCAAGAAATTGTTGGTTCTGTCGAAAAAATGTTGGACAGGAGCCAAAACCTAGCACGTCTTTATCCCAAATACAGGAGTTAATTTCTGTCAATAGAGCAGCAGAAGAAGGAAATCTTGTTCTACACGCAACGAAAATGATGATGTGATTTGTAAAGAAAAGTTGCTTCCCGCCGATGAAATGTCTTCGCAAGAAATATCACTGAGAGAAACAGCTTCGGCTAATTCAAAAAGTGACAGAGCTGTAAGGGTTATAGTTATAAAAAGAGGTATTCTACAAGCAAATGCAGCTGTAAAAGCAAAGGTGTCTTGTGCAATTCGAAATGCCATAGTAGTTTAAGTTATTGCAACAAATAAGTCTATAAAAATATTTCCTTTTTATGTTATTTTAGTATTTTTGTGTAATTTGAGGAATGCTGTTTCACTGTAATAAAAAACTTGCTATTTGCTAAACATGTGTTTTTTTTTAATTTTTCAACAATCAGTTATCTTGTCAGTATCTTGAATATCGACATTTTCCAGTGTAAGTCAGAAGTAATGTAATTTTGAAAACATTTCGGACGTGCACCACATGACTTTGTTAATGTTGACATTCGCCGGAGAATGTCGACATTTATCCAATATCGTCTTTCACAGCAACATATACATACAGGGTGGGCCAATAGTGCGTATTCGGTGGTTAGCGCCTATATTAATGTAGATTTTGAAAATCTGCTTTCGCTATTACTTACCTTTGGTATAGATGCATGATTTAAAATTAGTTACAATTATACAGGGTGTTCCGTGTAGCTGTGTCAGACCAAAGTTGTGTTTTTTAAATGGAACGTACTATATATTATGGTTTATTTCGATTTGTCTTTAGGAATAGATAAATTTATTATAAAGATGTTATGTACCTAAACCTAAATAGTTTTTGAGATATTGATACTTCAATGTAAAAAAAATGCTATTATTTGATGTTGTACAGATTAGACGTTTATTAAAATTCGGCATTTAAATTTTGCAGTAACGTTACATAACCTCTATGGAACAGAAAACAATTTACATTGCGAACATATTCCTATTATTTTACACAGAGTGATTCATAACTCCGATGTTTATTTTACTCGGTTAGTTTAAATGGAATATCCTATATTTTATTACTGAATTTAATAGATCTTTGATTAAGCTTTACAATGATATAGGGTTCAGTATGTGTTACCCAACAAACCTATACACCGTAAGATGTCAAATTTGTAAATTCATAAAACAGTATTATTCCATCTTCCAATGGAATATTTTGTCTATAATATCATTGATTTTATTTAGAAAATCTGTATTGAGTCTGTTTCTAGTTTCCAGTCTGTTACAAATGACACTCATTTGATTTATGACATCAAACGATATGCATACTTTTTTTAATTTTATTTAGCAACATTGCCTGATTATTTTAAGTAAGATTAAGTAACTAAGGAACGCAGCAAACGACAGTAACAATAGCAATGAAAATTTCTGTTAAATTGTAACTATAAAAATAATAATAACAATTGATTTAACATTAATAACAATATAGAAAATTTTCAAAATGATAACCATGGTCCTCTTCACATAATTGTTTTCTATGACAAGGAGATTGATTCACATTTAAATCACATGTTATAGTTATTTGTATTATTACTATTATTTTTGTTGTTGCTGTTGTTGGGTGTTATTTTAGTTAAAATAATCAGATAGGGTTGATAAAATTAAAATTAAAATTTTAGGAGTTAAGCATTAGTTTCGCAGGCAACGGAACTGACACTTGGAGGGGGGGGGGGGGAGCATCTTCAGGCGTGGATTCGATTCCCGTTGCCAGTGCATGTTTTATGTGAGAGATGGAATTTTTGTCGGTTATTATTTGGTGGAATTTGCTTCGAACTGGTGTTTCTGTATTTCCCTGGTTTGTAAGGCAAAGAAGGTAAACATGTAGTAAGACGGTCGCCGTCACAGTTAATGATCATAATTACTAACCATTCCAACTCTGCGACAAACCAGAAAGCTTGGAGTTAAGGTGGTATTAAATAAAAGTATGCATACAGTTTTTTATGTTAATTTATAATAGACTAAAAGTACAAACAGTCTCAATACAGATTTTTCTGTTCCATAGAGGTTATGTAACGTTACTGTAAAATTTAAATGCCGAATTTTAATAAACATCTAATCAGTAAAACATCAAATAATAGCATTTTTTTTACATTGAAGTATCAATATCTCAAAAACTATTAAATTTAGGTACATAACATCTTTATAATAAATTTATCTATTCTTACAGACGAGTCGAATTAAACAGTACGTTCCATTAAAAAAAACATAACTTTGGTCTGGCATAGCCACACGGAACACCCTCTATCATTGTAACTAATTTTATATCATGCAGCTATATCACAGGTAAGTAATAGCGGAAACTGATTTTAAAAATCTGTATTAATATAGGCGCTATCCACCGAATACGCACTATTGGCCCACCCTGCATATTCAGGATATTGATACATATTGGTGGTATACAAAATATCTGAGTGAGTTATCCTAGCAATGGGTTTCATTAAAATTACGAACGCATTTCGTGTCACTTAATAGCAACTTAACTGATTTATAATTAATATAAAATGAACAAGGTTTGAGTTTGAACTGTGGAAAGAAAAGGCAGATTACCCTAATGAGAACAAGAATAATAAGAGAAATATTGCAATAGGATCCTAGCGCAAATAACACATCTACACCATAAAACTGATCTTTCCACTTTATTTATTACATTTGCTGATTAAATTCTATGCCTACTTGGAGTGGTTTTATCTGTATGTATATCCTATTGAGGCTTGTACTGACACACAAGCACTATGTATAAGATTAACTTTTCTTACAGACGAGCAGCATGACTTAAATAAATATATCTTAGATTAGCTCGCCACTACCATTCGAATTTTTGGTAAATTCCTTTTCCTTAGACAAAAAATTGAAAAATTTTTCGAACTACACTAAACAACAAATTCCACTCTGAAGTTCCAATTTCTTTTTGTTTTTGGCAATTTCGGCGAAGACGAGAAAACTGTGGCCGATACTGTAAGCGTACTTTGGCCAAGTAAATTTGGCATAAATTTAAAATGTTACAGCTTCTATGAAACATATTGCATGACCTGAGAACCATACGTGATTTTACAAATCTTGTGAAACATCGTAGTTAATGTTTACGCTTTAATAAAATTTAAATTGAGATGCACTTACGGCAGAACTAAACATTTAAGTGAATTCTTGTCCGATGAAAATTATAACTAAAACTTTTTTTTAATCTTGAATCGGACAAAAATATGATTGGAAAAACACTCGTCTTTTTACTTACAATTTTCATTGGACAAGAATCGATTAATCGGACATAATTAAACGAAACAGGTAGTATCTAAATACAATATTTTACAAAATAATTATGATCAAGTTTTCTACAAATGTTTCTTGAATGATTTATCTGGTTTCGTTCGAAAATAAATCAATCTTTGAAAAAAAACCATTAGTTTTAAAATTTTGCTTAAATATGATGTGAACAAAATTTTTGCCTGAAATTCGAATCAACTGGTTTAGTTATTGTAACTTCTGGTTTATAAACGATTAAATCTTTTTAACAAGATTAACGAGATAAACGAAAAGAAATAAATTTAAGGTTCAGTTCACGAGCACTTTCCAATTAATCCCTTGAACTATTTGTTAAAGAGTTTATTTCAACAAATGACTTGAGTCATAATTTTAAGCGCCAGTTCATTTCATTTATATTCCTATTGATCCAAAAACGTTTATTTGGAAAGGAGAAATAGTAATCAACGCATATATTAAATTTTTTACCGTACAGAATCATTCACAATGATTCGTTTTTTGGTTGACACATGTTCTCAACACCAACCAATTCCTTTCCAAATTTATTTCAAGTTTAACTTGAATTCTTCCACGGCCGTCGTCCATGGTTAAATTCCTGGCTTCCGGTTGGAACCGCGTATCTCGGATTTCTTCTACTGACGTTTCAACGACTTATAAGAAGCAGCAGCAAGACCACCAGCAGAAGCAGCACCACCACCAGCAGCAGAAACAATCTTGAGAAAGTTCTTCTGCGATGGAGAACGAAACGTCGGCAGTAGAAGAAATCCGAGATATGCGGTTCCAACCGGAAGCCAAGAATAAAACTAAATTTATTTCATTTGCCTACCTGTTGAAGATAATATTGGTAGAGCAAATGTAGTCACTATCATTGTCAGAAAATTATAAGAGAGAAAGACACTGGAAGGTGAACGATGATAGGGCCAATTCTTCCATGATACCGTCACTGGTCAACGTTATCAAAAACAGTTATTAGTCATATATAAGACTTAAAGAAAAAAGGTTGCCTTCAGCCTGGCGTGCAATAACATCTTGTCGAACCAGAGAGCGCGATATTTTTCCATATTTCACTGAGACATATGGTATTGAATATTATAACAATATTTCTGGGCTTTTAAATTTAATAGGTCTTCTAGTACATTAACCAAAAGATTGGCGAAAGTTTGAAATCTGTGTTATTGCATAATGAAAATAAATTAGCTTTGGTCCCGGTAGGTCATTCAACTAAACTTCCGGAAGAATATCAAAATATCAAACTTATTTTAGAGAAAATTTCGTTTGTCCAGCATCAGTGGTCAGTGTGTGTAAATTTAAAAATTGTAAATTTTTTATTAGGTACACAAAGTGGATACACTAAGTAACCCTGTTTTCTTTGTCTGTGGGACAGTCGTGCAAGAAATGAACACTAGGGTAGGAAAGACTGGCCGTTGAGAATAAATATAAGCGTAGGAAAAGTTAACATCGTTCATGAACCATTGATAAGTAGAGAAAAAATCATTCTTCCGCCACTATATATTAAACTTGGGCTTATGAAACAGTATGTGAAAGCTTTAGATAAAAATGGTGATTGCTTCAAATATATCTGTCAATCATTTCCTGCCCTCAGTACAGAAAAAGAAGTAGGCATCTTTGATGAACCAAAATCCGTACCCTTATGAACAACGACTTCATAAATCACATGACTCATGAATTGGAAGCATGCACAAGCTTTTATCAGTTGTTAGGAATTTTTTGGAGAATCATAAAGCTGAAAATTATTTCGAAATCGTTGACAAAATGCTTCCAAATTTTGAAAAACTGGGAACTAATATGAGTATCAAATTACATTACTTGCATAGCCATTTAGATACATTTCTTGACAATTTATATGATTACGAAGATCAAGTGGAACGGTTCTATCAGGACATCAAGATAATGGAGGAAAGATTTCAAGGATCGCCATATGATGGCAGACTACTGCTGGACATTACAAAGGGACTGTCCTGACCAAAAATACAATAAACAGTCACATACAAAAAGTTTTTCTTAATTCATATTTCTGTTTTTCAATATTTTATTATTAATTTTATTGTTTATAGTATAATTTATATTTATATTTTTTTGAAATCATTTGAATAAAAGTTTTAAAATATATTCGACTCTTTTCTTTAATTTTATTTCAATGAATGGATTCCCTTTATCTCAAAAAGTGGAGTTAATTTAAGAAATATGCTGTTATTTTCGTATTTAGTATACCAAGATTACCTGAGTTTGACTAATAAAATCGCATGCCGCAGAATCAATGTTCCTCTTTGTTATGCTCATTTCTAGACGTTCCATGACAACCATACTTTGAAGAGATTAGATCTCACATATTTCTTATTTTTAATATTTATATTTTAATGTTAAGAAAGAATAAAATGGCCCTCTATACCGGCTGTTTCAATTTGAGTGTGCACTAAAGGGATATCCTAAACCATAAGAGATACAAATTCGGTTAAATAGAAGAAAAGTTACAAATCAATGTCTAACTCGTATTCATTAACAGAATGATTTTTTTTATTATTTCTTATTGAGATATTAATAAAAATGTGAAAAAATCGATTTTATTTTTGTCTCTGTATGTCTTTTATTAAAAATAATTTTGAAATTCGAATTAAACTTTCTATATGCACTTTTTGATTCTGCTTCCAATGGGTGTGACAAAATTGAAGTCAAATGTTTCGTCTTTCCGCGACCATCATCACTTTCGATTTTTTAAATACAAGTTATATCTTTTATTATTCAGTTCGATATCGTTTTCTCTCCTGATTGTAATGGTATATCACACTTAATAGTCGATATTAATTTAAAGCTTAAATAATTCAGATTTTTATATGAAAATTTTATTTAATACATAATTTCAAATTTCTAGTTCATGTTTTTATCTTTTCATTATTCTGTTCGACAGCATTTTTTCTGGTGATTTCAGCGATGTCTAATACTTAATACCTTTTCTTCAAGGAAAGTTAAAACATGACAAAAGAAAGTGATACAGTTTCGTCATGATTTACTTAACAAGTAAATTTATTTCTAACTAGTTTTTTTTTATTTGTTAAGTATTAACAACTAACATTCACAATTCGGAAGAGGAAAAATCAATAAATATTAATTAAATATATTCGATAATTAGATGGATAACACAAGCAAATAAACGGCAGAATAAACGTAGGAGTATTAAATGGCCAAAAGAATATACAATAACATAAATAAAAATCACAAAAGAAGAACATGACTGTGAAATAAATAAGCTATACATTCGTTCTTAATCGTATGTGTTGCCTAGCGTGTCGAATAAGAATTCCTATTTTTCAACAATCTAATATTAACCTACTTGATTCCTCCTTATTATTTATCTCAACGCTAGTCACTGTATCAAGTTCCAAAATTCAAAGCCTACTTTATTCTGTTTGATTTGGCTCGTCAAAACGAGTGACAAAGTTTAGTACCATTTTTGGATCCAACCATGTTTAAAAAAATGTAGTAGATAGTAAAATGTTGAGAGCCGTTGAATGCTAAAGAAATTTTAAAAAATACATTATCTTTGAAATTTGTCACAAAAATATTCGTTTCTAGCTGCCAATGTCTTTGCAGAAGGCACTATTCAGTGATATCCAAACATTATTAGTATAATGAGTAATCAGTTTTTCTTTTAAAGTAACGGCGTAAGCCAAAATTACAAAATTAGGTTCTCACATTCCTTTACTAAAGCTGAGGTACCAGTCTGGAACGTTATATCAGAACCACAAGGTATTTGTCGGTAAAAATTCATTTTCGTAATTGCAGTGCATTATTCCAATAGCGATACAGAAAAGTATTAAATGATTTATTACAATTTACACTCTAGCTAAGAAAATGAAAAAAAAATTTTAGTTATGTGTTAAATAAAATTTTCATATAAAAATATTTATTATTTAAGCTTCAGATTAATATCAACTATTAAGTGTGATATACCATTACAATCAGGAAAAAAAAATGCTATCGAACCGAAAAAGATATATGTTGTATTTAAAAAATCGAAACTGATGATGGTCGTGGAAAGACGAAACGCTTGATTTCAATTCTGCCATGCCTATTCGAAGCAGAATGAAAAAGTGCCTGTAGAAAGTTAAGTCAGAATTTCAAAATTATTTATAATAAAAGAGATACAGAGGAAAAGAGAAAATCAACTTTTTTACATTTTGATTAATATCTCGAGAAGAAATAAGAAAATGGTCATTCTGTCAATGGATACGAATAAGGCATTGATTTGTGTGTAACTTTTCCTCCATTTAACCGAATTTGTATCTCTTACGGTTTAGGAGATCCCTTCAGTGCATACTCAGTTTGAAACAGCCGGTATATTGTTTCCAAACTTTATCACTATTTTGTCATCATTTTCGGTTCGTTTCTCTTAAAGTAGCTGCTTTTCTATCATACTTACAGTCTCCAAAATATTGCGCAGATTTATTTTAACAAGTGGAAACCGGTGTGTATTAAATATTTTATGTCACTTAGGAAACATTCTATGATATTCTACGATTGTGTTCACTTCGTGTAGAATTTGATCAAGATCCCAATAACGTTTTCTGAAATTTCAAACGATTTGTTGTATGTATTCTCTGTTGTACGTAATTAAATTTAGTCACCAAACAAAGTTAAAACTTGGCAATTAATCTTTAATTCAAACAAAATGAAGTATGATAATGACTTATGGTTTCCTATGTTGATGTTTCTTTAAACTTACGACCACAATAAACTAGAGTATCATCAAATCAAACACACCTAAATTTGTAAGGTAAAATTTTATACCGTGTCGGCGATAATTATATCTGACACGCAGATTACAACGATGTAAATCAGAACAAAAGCGAAAATAGCACAAAAGATGACTAATTATCCTGACAAAGCTTCAGAACGCCAGGCACATTTAAACTTGATAAACAAAAACCCACCGCGGAAAGACTAACTGCCCACGTAAGGGTAATTAGCGTTGCGTGACCGTCAAGTGATTAAAACATAAATTACTACTACAGGGAAATTATTTCTGACGTGCTCGCCTTTAGGGGTAGAAATACAAAACCCCGTCTTGAACGGATCTATCGGTTCATCTGGCATATAATTTGTGTGTGTTCGAAATCCGTGAAGAGACAGTAAATTTGTCTGCACTTAATTTTTCACGTAGGTTTTATTATAGTACGTTTTTCTGAAATAAATTCTTGGCAACTTTATTTTTTTTAATTTTTTGTACACAACACAGGTTTCAAGCAAATGTTATATGCATTTTATACTTTGGAATCAATTGTTGATATCTTAAATGGCAATAACGAAAGTATAGTTAATTAATTCCAATGTCATTTTTTGGTTTGTACTATTCTATTTTATTTATACAGTGTCTACATTTCATGCACTTTACCTCGAACGCATGCTTAGTGTAGCAGTAAGCGGTAAGCAGTCAGACATAAGCGCTCTTCACTTGACCACTTGAACGCTTAGCATGCGCTAGTGAAAACACGAGGTCAGTATTACACTACAAAAATCTTTAGCAAAATATATTGACACGATGGGAGTTGAGGTAATTCGATATAACACGGTTCATATTTCATAATAAAACATCTGCAGAATCGCTGCAACTCGGGCAAAAGAATACATTAAGTGATACAAAGAACATAAGGCATATTACGAATAACGCAGTGCACGAATAAACAAAAATTGCATATAAATAGTGCGGGTAAAAATTTGCATGGTAGTCGAGCGCTAGGCATTAGTGCCAACTGTAAGAAGGGCAGCCGTCCAGTACCATCCCAGCCACCAAGGACGCTGTTCCCGAGATCACCATCATCCGAAGGCCGATTGTAGGACGCTTTCCTGCCACCCCATGTCAACCCCCAGCCAGAAGCTGCCAACTTAACCCCACGGTCGACCACATTCTCGGTGAGCTGAACGCCACTGATCGCCGATAGCGCCGCAGACGCAACGAGGCCTACTTTGACATCGCAGTTACAGCCCGGACGCAAAATACGTCGCCACCTGGCTAAGCCAACGCTAACCGCAGCCGCCCGCACAGACGACTAGGACCGCAACCACCCATTTTGGACAACGAGAAACCCCCAACGATTTAAACGTAATACTAACAAAAGGTATCAACTTTTGTAAAACATTTATGTTTAAACCCTCTGCAAATCCTACGCCACCTCTCCACTCACGTGACCTAGTGGAAGCGCTACCCTGTTAGTGCAGTTTACTAACATAAGCGTGACAATATTTTATAAAATAACTGGTAGTGTAATAGGTCAACTTTGATAAAACACATATTTCATTATTACTATCAAATATTTTTGTTTACAGGTGTCCACAAATAACTTTCCATATAAGATATTGATATATTGTTATGAGATTATAACATTGGACAACTGCTTATTAACTGCATATAAAAAGATGCTTATTAACTGCATATAAAAGCAGCGAGCATAGCAAAAATAAATTTTATATGTATAACTTAATTAACGTAATTTTTGGAAATATCTTCATTTGAAACGATATAATGTTAGGTACTTTTTTAACGAGTCTTTATCTCAATTAAAATAAAATAAAATGAAACCTTTCAAAGAACAGCGCTTTTAAGCGAATGTTAATTGGCATCTTTAATCAAAATTAGATTGAAGATATACTTTTTTTTTGTATTGTAATTAAAATAATCTATAGACTTGTTTATATCAAATTTGTTCTGACATAAATAGATTTTATTTGATGTAGTGAAACTTAAAACAATAAATTTTTGTAAAAAGCTATAAAGCTTAAGCTTATTGTTATTGCCAAATGTTGGCTATCCAAACACGTTGATTTCAGATCGCAGGCTTCACCATACTTACGCGACATTTACATAAATTTGCATAATTGCTGTACTATCAGAAGTTTAAAAATCTACTTGCTTAGATGTATCGATAAATTTTGTTTCATTTCCATAGCAGTTATTAGCATTTATTAGAGTGAATTAAAATGGAGGGTGTTATTAAATAAAATCACACTCCGTACAATCACACATATAAAGCCCTAATTTACATGAATAATAACTAAAAATGCCATACATTAGATTGATAAGTATCTACGAGTTTTATCCAAAGGCTTTAATGTATTTTGCTGTTTTTTTCTTTCAGGTTAGTTTAGGCGAATATGGAAGTCTTATTCTCAAGTGCAGGAATTTTTGTATCAATCATTCAAATTACATGCACTCAGTTAATAAGGTTCAATAAACTAATTGTACCCTTATGAATAAGCTAGCATGCATTACTGGTATGTAGATTATATCAGAAATTAATTGAAAACTTTGTTATTTCAGTTCGAAATATTTGTATTGAAGTAATAATAATAAATATTTTAACAATAATTTATTTAATTACTGTTTCATTACTATTTCTTACACAGAATTAGTTTGGCTGGTAGCTAGCAGTCTTTCGACTAATTACAGAAAATTAATAAAGCATTTGCTGATATTTTCATATAATGAAACGAATGACAAAATTAACTTCATCATTTATTAAAAATACTTTGCAGTGTCATTACTGTTACCATTGTTGTTACACCTAAAGATGCTTTTTATTTGTCTGCTCGAAACGGAAAATTACACTTAATGAATAACAAAATCTAATGACAGGAAGAAATAATGAATATTTGATTCGAAGTTCACGGAATTAAACGAGCGAAAGAGCTAGAGGTAGACGTTTAATTTGACGACGTGGGTACAAAGAAACGGTTTTCAGAAACATCAAGTGGTACGACTGAATGCATGGGGACGCAAACATGCAAGAGCTAAATTAAGTTAGATATTTAATTACGCTAGTGGCGTGCACATTTATTAATTTCACACGTGACCCTGGCGGCGACAGTTTCCGGGATGGTTCTTTGTCCTGGCTCCGATCGATGCCCGGAGCCAGGTACGGCCATTGTCTTAGCTGGTGTGAACAAGAGGCAACAGTTAATACAGATTGTCTCTCCGCACTCGTAATTAAAGACTAGTTGCTGTGTGGATCAATTTCCTTCTTTTGAGGAATGCTTATGTACACGTATAGAAATTTATCTGCGTGTTGGTCAAAAGTTGCTGGAAAAGCTGGAGACATATTTGTTGATTTTAAGCGTTAAATTTTATTCAAAAACAAATTTAATGTAAATTTAAACCTTCATCTGGTAGGTGACTTGACGTGGTTTAATTGCGAAATTTATAATTATAAAAATGTTTAATCTGGATTTTTCGGTGTGTGAAGTGAGAGACAAGGTATGGCCATAGTTACTTACCCAACGATTGTTATATCAATGGCAATATTTGGTTCGATAAAGAAGCTATCTTATTTCCCAGAGACTCTCTAGTTCTAGTTAGAGATCCTCTAGTAAGAGTCTGGCAGAATGGCGTGCATTGCTAATTGGTTTCGCCACATTTCAGCAAAATGTACTTCAGCCAATCATAAGAAAGAATTAAAGTGCAGTTTGGCGGCGACATTTGAATTTCACATTGAAAATAAGCAGGCACGGTTAAATAATATTGTCAACTTGATACTGACAAAACTTTTTCTGCTAAAACTTGACTTTGAAAAAAGGTTACGATGACTGACTCTGCCATACTCTAACTGAAGGGTCTCTAGTTCTAGTTACAGTCTGGCAGAATCAGCCATTTTTCAGCAAGAAAAGTCCCGTCAGTGTCAATATGACAATACTTGCTTGCTCTTTCAAAGTTAAATTTTAGCAAGAGTCCCGTCGTCAAGTTAATATTACCCAACTTTGCTTGCTTATTTTCAATGTCAAATTCAAGTGTTGGCGCCAAAATGCACTTCCATTCTTTCTTATGATTGCCTGAAGTGCATTTTGCTGAAATATGGCGGAACCTATTAAAAATGTACGCCATTCTGCCAGAGTCTTACCAGAGGGTCTATTTTTTCAGTACTCATGCTAAATTTTAAATCAAAGAGATTAACCCTCTAAGCTCTAAGCTACAAAATTGATATACTATCTCCTTCCAATGTGGGCAGTTGGCTCATCTTTTCAAATCATCAGCATATTCAAGAAATACATGCTTTTGTTAATCGATTATTTTTAAAATATTTAACACTAAAGTCAGAAATGCTCTGAAATATGGCGTTTCTTTTCTCGTAAGTCAATACATTTTATTTTAAAACTGTAGGTGTCTTTCGAGTGACTGGAAAATTACCGAAAAATTGTCAGTGACAACTGCAGTTTACGCGTTTTGAAGCTATTTATATACTATTTATGTGCTTTAAAATAGGCAGACCAAAGGTTCAGTTGCTACAAATCTTCAAAATATAGGAGAAAGCAAGATTACTGAAACCTGAGCAAGTACACTTGCAGCGAAATCTTTTAGAACGGATAAATTTCCCAGAGCAAATACGGTTTACAACGGTATGTTGATTACTATTATTAAATGGTAATGTCAGGTAAGGCTCAATTCTCACACGGCAGCGCGTCGCGCCGCGTCAGTTTGCTGCCCTGAAAATGGTTTCAAATGAAGGAGTTCTCACTCGACAGAATTTTATGTCAAAAAATTACATGTAAAAGCATAGGAACCAAAATGACGCGACGCGATGCGCTGCCGTGTGAGAATTGAGACTAAATCAAGTTTTTAATATCAAATTGTTCCAACAATTTCATTCTAAAAATCTAAGATTATAGCCGTATTAATATGCTGCTTAAAGTGACAATTACATATTATGAGCTTCAACAATTGGTTCTCATTATCATAATGGCAAATCAAAATTTCGCGAAAGAAAGGAACAATACACGCACATAAAATTTTCAAAAAACGGCTTACTGATTTAAAAGAAACGTTCTAAATGTTTCCGCCGCAAGTGTACACTGAGAAGAAAAGCCGGCGAGCATATTACCTTGAGTTAAGTCTTCTATGGAGTGTTGCAGTTGAAATACAAATATCTAGATCCACGTCTTAGAGAGGCTTACAAAATTATTTACAAGTAAGTTTCTTAATTAAGCAGTACTAAGATATGAATAAGAACTTTTGACATAACAGTAAAAGAAAAATGGGATAAAACGGGCGAGAGAAGAGAAACTGGACTATTCAGCTTGCAATACATTGGGGTCATGAGTCCAGATTTGAAACATGTGGTAGAGACAGAAGGAGTCGGATTATTTGCAATTTGCAACACATGAGGTATTCCATCCTGAACATCTTAAAAGAAAGATGAAATGTCCCCTGTATAACATGATCTAAAGCAGCAACAATCGTCCATAGGTGTAGAAATTGTGGATAGGAACAAATATTTGAACAAAAGTCTCTTTCACCGGCCATAGAAAAGACGTTAAATTTGACATCGGACAAGATTTTGCCTTCCAGTAGAATGGCGCAGGATGCCGTACCTCGGAAAGGAGTTTTAAATGGAGAATATACCGCTTTTTGAGAAGAGTTTCTATAGTCCAGAATTGTTGCTATCGAAAATTAGTTGTCAGTAATAAAAAAGGTTCTTCGCAAACGTCCCATAGCAGCAATCAATCCCTGAACGGAAGCAAAGATTTCAAAAATTGTGGTTCCTTTACGCCAGAATTTTTTACAAAGACTTCCGTAAAACGAATGCCTTAGAGCTTCCAGAATTTTGGACGTCAGTCATAAAGAACAAAGGCGATGTTACCCACTTTCAAATTGTTTTTGTGTTGATTTTTTTTATTTAAATTTTTTTATTTATTATTGAAGCAAAATGTGAATACTGAACTAATACAAAAATGTAAGACATAAACAACAATCGCAATGTACGGTTCAGTTACAGAGAAGTCTGCACTGTTAACTAATTAACTGATTATAACGGTTTGTAGGTATTACGTGAACAGATAATGAGTAGCTTTTTGTGCCTTCGAATTACTTCTAAACGGAGTGCATTCGTATAGTTTTGAAAACTTGCAGAGAAATTCTGTCCTGTTGGCCTAATGAGTATAGCTGCACAATTTATTTTTTATATTCCTGACTGCTTAACTTTCACTCTAACTCATTCCAATTTTGCACTAGTCGAAATTATTTTTGTTGTAAGATGCAATATGGACATATTTTGACAAGAATCTTTAAATTCCTTCCTTCCTTCCAAACTAATAACGTTTTCCACTGGCTGTACTAGTGTGCACTGAGTGTATTTCCACCTCGGTTCAGCTTTATGTAATAAAACGAAATGGACATACACTCAGTGCCAGGGTTGGAAAGTTTAAAACAAACTGTTTAAAACATAGTGTTTAAAACATGTTTGAAACACCGAATTAAAAACATACCATCTGTTTTAAACAAAATGTTTTGATAATGTTTTAAATTCATTTTTTATAATTTTAAGTTAAAAAAGAACTCTTTTGATATAATTGCTTTATTTTTCTGTTTTAAAAATGTTTTAAATTCATTTTTCTTTTAGTTTTAAGCTAAAAAAGATCACTTTTGATATATGTGTTTTATTTTTGCAACGTAATACTGTGT
Source organism: Prosopocoilus inquinatus (assembly GCA_036172665.1). NCBI lineage: Eukaryota > Metazoa > Arthropoda > Insecta > Coleoptera > Lucanidae > Prosopocoilus > Prosopocoilus inquinatus. The sequence goes on along the minus strand of CM069876.1, from coordinate 24,802,782 downwards.
AAAAAGAAGTTAATTGTTTAGGGTCTGTATTTCACTGACAGATTAACTTTAAACTTTAGTTTGTTCTCATATCAATTGTTTTAATAATTGTAGACAATGCGTGGCTGAGCTGATGCCGTGATGACTACACTGTAGCTCTGATTTGAACTAAATTTAAATTCAATAATCAATTCATTAATTATTACTGATCACTAGAATAATACTTATATTATAAAATTTTAAAACACCTTTTCAATATTTAACCTTTCATTATTACATTAAGTTTTGAAACATGCTAGGTCCTCCGCTTCCCTGTTCATACTATGGGCTACGGGATGAGTTATTATGTAGCAAACTGGCTTGAATTTGTCTATGATAATGCAATGTTAGGTCAAAAACTGATCGTAGGATGTCGGTGTTTAAACTATTTATAACGTTATCGTTTCATTTGTCTTCATTGAATTTCTACCGTGTGTCCCAAGGCCGTATATTCGCCCTTCTAGAATTTTAAGGTTTGTTTAAAATTTGAAAACGATGAATTAAACAAAAATTTAATTTAAAATTTCAGACATATATCTACTGGACTTTTGGTTTCACCGAAAGTAATATCAACTTTGTTATTTTAAATGGAACATCCTACATGTTTTTACATATTTGAAATTTTTGTTTTCCAGTATTGAAAGCCACGAGCCATGTATTTTAGTTCAAGTAATTTGAAAAAAAAATTTCTTTGGATTGTATTTGGTTTTAGTTTTTATTGGGAATGTTTTTCTAGGTATGTTGATATCAAATACTTCACACTTTCTTTGAAAATCACTTAAAACACCGCGACCGTAGATCCTAAATAAATCAAGCTCTACCTTAAATGACTTAAATTATTATCAAAGTACATACATTATTTTTAAAAGGGTACATAATCTAACATTACAAACTTTTCATATTTCTTTTAATTAGAGGTCGAATTTTAATAAATTCTTCTTTTTACGCAAATATCAAATAATAATAATAATATATATCTTTTTATGTAAGCTATATGAGCAATTTAAAAATTTAAAAGTTGTTTTAAACATTTAGGGTCAATTTTAAACATGATTTAAACAAAAAAAAATTGTTTAAAACAAAAAAAACAGAAGGCTTGTTCTTTTTAAAAAAGTTTTTTTTTCCAACCCTGCTCAGTGCACACTGGTGCAGCCAGCGGAAAATAATATAACAGGAGTATGGGATTTTACATCATATCATATCGAATCAGCTCTGACTAGTTTATGGGTATAACCATTTCTTTTCCGTATTTTCTGCGTACGCATATTTCTAACCATCCCTTTTTTGGTATCAAGTTCAATTTTCAAATTTTCTTCATTCTTGGCTAGACTGTACCTCAATTGTTTAGGATTACGGTTTCACTTCAGTGTTGCCAAGTCTACCTTTTTGTACAACCTTTCAACCTATACCGGGTGAGTCAGGTTGTTATTCGCACCGATTTAACGTTTTTATTTCTATTCTTAGTTAAACGGAGTTAAATACGAGTTGCATAGACTTAGCAGTAGTATATTTTGCGATGTTATAGATTTATGGCACTTCCAGTTTAAGCGCAAAGAACCTTAAGTCTTTAATGGAAGCCCTATATATTTATATTTTTCTGGATTCTACAATTAATTCTAAATAAATGTTATATAAAGCACCTCATACCTAAATCCAACTGTTTTGGAGTTATTGAGTATTGATATTTAGAGTATATGGATTTTATTAGTTGGCAGTAAAAACACTTTATTAGCTAAAATATCATAAAATGAGATCCATATTTCTAATTATGGTTTTCTAAGTATCACTATCACTATCATTATTAAGTCGCACATCATCCTCAGGGTAAGAGAAAATAATTTTCAAAGTGATTTGAATAAAATGTATGGTATGGAAGTCAAGTAATAGTGTTTATTGGTTTTCTGAGTAAACAAGTAATTTCAGAGACAAGCCAGGTAATTGCGAATTAGTTACCGAACGTAACAATATAGGTAAGTATGTAATGTAGTAAAGCAATTTATACAAGCAACTTTAAATCTCAATTTAGAAAATGTGAGTTTAGGTAATTCATACAGTAAAGGGGTTACAGAACGTAGCAATACAGGTAACAGTAACATAGTAAAACCATTTATACAAGTAAATTACAGCTCATTTAAAGAACGTGAGTTAAAGGTAATTTCACACAATAAAAGAGTTAAAAACATATTGAACATAGCATTACAGGTAAGTAAACAGTAACGTAGCAAAACAGTTACAAGTAAATTTAAGACTCATTTAAAAAATGTGAGTTGGCGTAATTTCACACACTAAAGAGGTTACAGAATATAGCAACACAGGTAAGTTAATAATAAATTTGGATTTGACTCCTAACCACAATATGTTTTTTTTTAAACTAAATACGTATTTCGGCAGCTATGCTGCCATCTTCAGTAGTTGCGACTTCTATCCTACTAAATCACAGGAGAAGTGATAGTAGTAGGATAGAAGTAGGATAGAAGTCGCAACTACTGAAGATGGCAGCATAGTTGCCGAAATACGTATTTAGTTTTTAAAAAAAAAACATATTGTGGTTAGGAGTCAAATCCAAATTTATTGTTAGACAAGCCACAGTCTTCAATACATTAAACAGGTAAGTTAATATTAAGGCAGCAAAACAATTTATACAAGTAAGTTTAAATTCTCATTATGGTAAGTGTGAGCTTAGGTGATTTCATACAATAAAGGAGTTACAGAACATATAAAGTATAGTTGAAATGATTTCTTACAATAAAGGAGTTACAGAGAGTAACAAGAAATCTGAATGGGCAAGTTTATCTATATTTTTGAAATATATTTTGAGATCACTCTCTTAGAAATATGTCATGGAAAGTGCTCTTAGTCGGACCTCATAATTATGCTGATGATTGTAACCAGTTACATAAAATATTTTCTAATGGATGGACAGGTAGGTACCAATAATTATTTTACGTAACTGATTTCCTATTCTTAAAACTTTATTTAAAGAGAAGGTGCATGTACGGCATTTAACGAATTTGATAGATTAAAAAAAATAAAACAATGTAGGACAACCAGTCAAAATATGTTTACAAACATACTCAATCACGAAGCAATATATTGAGCAGTACGTGCTTTGAAGCTGACGGAAGAGACATTTTAAGCATTTAACATAAATTTTAGAAACTGTTGGCGTCTGTCAACACTAACTTATTAAAGTCCATAACTTAAAAACAGTTGAACTTAGATGTAGGATATTATAAATATATTACTTATTTTCAACCTAGAATCTAAATGTGTTCAAATATAAAGGGTAAGCGATATGATATAATAATATTTCATATGGTCAACTAATTTGCACCAAATTTGGTTCTTATTACTAGAGATAAAAAGTTGCAGGGGTGCGAATACCAAGCTAAATCACCCGGTACTTCGGTTATATATTTCTTTTATTTTCAAAATGATCTAAATCCATTTCCTATTCTCTTCTTTCTCAACACAATTCTTGTTTCTATTTCAATTAATATTTCATAAGAATTCATTTTGGTATTTACTTTTAACCAAACTGTGAAAAAGCTTTTGATAAGCATTATAAGTTACCTGATTGTTAAAGGTTTAATTCTTTACATCAAGAACTTCGTACAAATTAATAATCACCTATTGTATTGCTGAACGAGTGACGAGAGAACAGTTTACTAGTCGAAATCGTCAAAATCATTTTCTTAAGCTTGCGAACATTGTTTGGTAATGTTCGAGAGCTTAAGAAAATGATTTCGACGAGTTTAACATTATGCTCTTTCTACAACCCGATTTACTATTTCTGGTTAAGTATTGAGAAGATCTAAATCATTTTCTGAATGATCATGATAAAGCTACGACGAACGGTACAAACTGATTTTTAATAATGACGCGTTACAACGACAGCAGGCAACTAGACGGAGGTGAAAATTAGTAAGTAGGTACCTTTCGTCTCTAGTGACGAGTTACCGTTACGAGATTTTCCTCAGTAGTGACAGAAATAAAGTTTTCGCTGGAAATATTTGATATCCTATTTATAATTGCCATACAGATGTCCTTCAACAAGTTTAGCGCAGGTTTCTTAAGTTTCTTTAGTTTAAAGAATGTGGTGTGTATCCTCCTAGAGGTTTCCCTTATGAAACTTTACTTACGGTTTTTACTAACCTATCGCTTGTTCATAGGAAACACACCTCGGCTTTGGTTTTCTTAAGTTGATCCACAATCAAGTTGATGTTGCTGCTCTCTATATCCTCTCTACCGTTTACAACCATGTCATGTTAACTACAATGATGTCTTCTATCTAAATGTGGTCGGCTTTAGAAAGAGTTTGGTGAATGAGAATGTGAATGAAATGTATAACTAAATAAATAAAGAAAATCCAACAAAAAAGAAGAGGGAAACTTAAAAATCTCAAAACTGTAGAAATACAGATACGAGTTTCTTGCTTAGGATGGCAGAATTGGGTTTTTGTAACTGTTGGGCAAATACATATTATTATTATTTGAAAAACTAAATTTAATAAAACAGGACGCCAATTTCATTTATTATTATTATTATTATTAATGTACAGGGAGATTCAGGCAACCCTTTCATTAAAAGTTTACGGACTTCTCCTCTGAATTTCTGTTTCATATTTTGCAGTTATAAGTTAACGATTTGAATCTATCAAATATAATATTTTCAAATTTCGGACACTTCCGCTTATACCGGAAGTTGCTGTCAACTTTCTTATTTTAAATGCAATACCCCATTTTTCATTACATTTCTGAAATCTTCATGAAATTCTAGAAATATTTTGTGTAACATGTGATACAAGAAAAATTAGCCGTTTTAGAGATATTTCCATTTAAAAGAAAAAATTCAAAGTTGCAGTACCTTGTTTATGATGCTGCCATCTTTGTGTAACAGAAGCCATAATTTCAATTTTTGGCCTGTAGTAAGCTATGCTCATAAGCTTTCAGGTCATACCTAATTTTACACAAAATCGTTTACGGGCTGGTTGAAAAGTAACTTCTATTCGAACTGATTTCAACTGTCGAAAAGTCATGTTTTTTAAATAGAACACCCAGTATTTTTTTATACCATAAGAATCAAAATTAAATGTTCTTTCGAACAGTATTAGTATTCCCTATACCCATCTCTTACCTTTCTCTTTCTATTCATGATTTTCTCTTTGAGACATCAATTTTTTTCACTTTTCAGTATTATTCCTGAATAGTGTGCTAAGAAAATTTAACAAACTGAGGTTTTCTAAATTAATTTCTGACTGTAATTTCAATTTCATTTTAAAAACCGATAAATAATATTTAAATACACATCTATCATCTGAACTTTTTGTTTACATATGCCGCATGTATTAGAAGTCTTGGTATGAGTTTTTACACATTTACAAGGAAAAATTTACACTTAGAACACAAAAATTTTTGAAAACTAATAAATAAATCAGAAATATTAAAAATAATACATAAATTGTTGGTTATAATATTGGCTCTAAGTTGTCCTCGGCTATTATTTATTAGTAATAACTTTCTATTGTGTCTCAGTAATAACATATTTTCCTTGATATAAAAACTTTTTTATTAACTTCTTGAATTTTCGATTTTTTGATCATCAAATACCTTTAATACGTCTGTGTTTGATTATTCATTTTTTTGTTCTTCGTAGCGAATAAATTGTTTTTTTTTTTAATTCCTACTAGACAGATGATTTCAAAAATTATAATTTCTCTAGTTTTCATAGCCCATTTAAAAATAATACCGAAAAATGGAAAAAAATTTCGTATTAAAAAGAAATCATCGATAACGAGTGAACTATGAGAGATAGGTATAGGGAATGCTAATACAGGACGAAAGAACATTTAATCTTGAGTCACTTGGTCTAAAAATATACTAGGCGTTCCATTTAAAAAACATGACTTTTCGACAGTTGAAATTAGTTCGAATAGAAGTTACTTTTCAACCAGCCTGTAAGCAATCAAGTGCAAAACTGCACATGATCTGAAAGCATGTAACTGTAGCCTACTAGAGGCCAAAAATGGGCATCATGGTTTTTGATGCACAAAGATGGCAGCATCATAACCAAGGTTCTGCAAGTCTGAGTTATTTTTAAAAAAATTAAAATATCTCGGAAACGGTTAATTTTTCTTGTATGACATGTTGCACAAAATATTTTTAGAATTATATGAAGATTTCAAAAATGCATTAAAAATTAGGGTATTCCATTTAAAATAAGTAAGTTGACAGCAACTTCCGGTATAAGCGGAAGTGTCCGAAATTTGAAAGTATTATATTTTGATAGATCCATATCGTTAACTTATAACTGCAAAATATGAAACAGAAATTCAGAGGAGAAATCCATAAACTTTTAATGAAAGAGTTACCTGAATCTCCCTGTATAAGAAATATTTATTAAATACGTATTTTTGAAACGAAGAATTTAATTATAATTTATTCAGAAATGCTGAACAAATTTCATACAATGTTTGGATTGAGTAATTACCTTAAATTTTCCTAAGAGTTGGAAATTTTTAGCCTGGCTGTTGCTAAACTTTGTAGAAAAACGAAGTGTTTTCAACAGTAATGAAACCATGATTGATAACTTGCCAAGTAATTTACAATTTCGTAACAATACCGCATAACTCAAAATAAATAGATGAAGATCTAAAGTGATGAAGAAACTGAGCGTGTCTGAAACGAATAGTTAAGATATTTGCTATACCTATTTAATGTAGTTCAATTTTAAACGTTTGAATAAAAAATAGTAGAATTTAGGTTTAATTTACATAGGATTCTAAACATGTTTCACTGTGTAGAAAAGTAAACAGGCGCATTTTTTAATTTACAACTCTTTCTTAGTATTTTAAAATATTTATTAGATAGATTACATTCTATTTTTAAAAAGAAAGTTACTTGGTTCTCAAAAATAGTTGGAAAACGGCACGAATAAATGACATTAATATGTTGTGTGGAAGAATGAGTATAATTGCGTCTCTCTTATAAAACCGAGTTATTTTCGACAAAGTAAAAATAAGTGTTTCGTGAATGTGGCGCGAGGGTGTTGAAAATAAATATGTATTAATAATTTAATTTAGAAGTAATTGTACAATTTATGACAACAGTTGGCAGGATATTAAAAGTTATTTTTAATATTACGATTCGCAGTAGGTTCTCCGTGCCAATTATAGTTGTCAGTAAACGTCGCTAATTATATTAATTAAGCTAACTGACGTTGTGCTACGCTAGCTAAATTAGTCTAATTAACTTTATTTAGTCAGTAATCAGTGTGACCGGCTTAAAAACAATGCTATATCTTGGAGTAGCATTTGTTTGTACATCAGTGTGTAGCCAAGTGTAAATTTAAGACATAAGGATCTATCATCAGTACATACGTACACGCCATGTCAAACGCACAAAAGCCTGTAATTTGTGGAAGAACAATAAAAATTCGATAATTACATTACTATTATAGTCTTTTGTTCTACAACGGCAATTAAATTGTTTTAATGCATTTTGTCGTAAAAGGAAAATAACAACTGCTTTCCTATTCAATGTGTACTGGTAACTAACTGTTCACGACACGATATTTTTATTTCCACTTCGTTTAAAATACGTTGACTAAAATCAGACAACCGTGGGTGTTGATTATGTGTTGACACATATCGTATGCATATTATTGGAGTAGTCTATAATGATTTCGTAATTCGATTTCAATGAAACAGTAAAAGCAACTACAGTTCGTTTCAAAAATTTAAATTTATAATTTTTGGACGGTATTTAAAGTTCATTCACAGTAAACGTGAAACCTCTTTTACATCGATTGTAACTTTAAATACTTCATAACGTTTCTTGCATAATATTAAGGCCTAAACTTTTCAGTAAAAGCGCGGAAAAGCTATAGCGTCTGAAATGAAAATAGGTATGTAAAATTTCTAATTTTCTGAAATAATAATTCCTCCAACTGTTTTCAGAAAATATAGGATGGTCCAAAAGTAATGGAACATGGAGCATCAGTGTATTCCTCACATCAAATTAACGATTTTGCTAAACTCACTTAGTCCAAAAGCTCATAATAAGGGAGATACAGACAGTTAAAATCAAAATTTTTCTGCAACGAGAAGCAATAATTTGTACTCACTTTTGATATAGCAGTTCTGTATCTCCTCTTTTATCAACTTTTGGACTAAGCGAGTTTAGCTAAATTGTAAGATGTTGATATCACGAATCCAATATTGCTCTGTCTCCAGTTAATTTTGAACTACTCAATATAATTACGATTAATGAATTTATAAATTTTTATCTCGAAGTCTATCAAATATGTTTCAGAGCATTAGTAAATTTCTTTGACATCATTGATTTAATTGTTAAATCTTTAAGGTACCTAACAGTAGACAACGTGACTTTGATTATAACTTATTGGAGTATCACGGATGTGTTTTAATAAGTTTTAACAAAACATATTCTATTGGTTGATACATGTACTATTGCGGCCTTAAAATTTCGCACGATTTTTCGTCAAAATTTTGTCGAAATTTAGATTTGTCAGCCAGGCTTTCTCTTCAAATTTGACATTAACGATATATCATCGAAAAGTTATCTCGTTTTCAGAATGTTTGGTTATATTTTAATTACTTGAAATAAGTAAGGTATTAGGCTGGAAGTAATAGATTTAACAGAAAAATAAAAGAAATAACCAAAATTTTTCCTGCGTCTGGAAGCATATTTTGGAATTTTAAAATTTGAAACCTGCCATTCCAAATGATTAAGTGATTTTGAGAAGTTATTAAAAACCGTATTTACAAGGAAAAACTGAATAGTGCGCATTTCTAAGGCCGCAATAGCATAGTCATGTACATGCAGAAGAAGACTGACCGAAAATTTTGTTACCCTAATTTAGGCCCAGTTTTTCCATCTCAGTTTAACTTTAAGCTCCGCTTTATTCCCATGGTAACAATTGTGAGGACAATAGTTTCCATAGGAATAAAACGGAGTTTAAAGTTAAACCCCAATTGGAAAACTGGCCCTTAGCGTCACAAAACCAACGAAATTTGGCCATAATGAAAATTAAATTGTCTATTTAAATAAATTAGCTGTTCTATTCTTATCTATTCTACGGCACGGCGATCCGTTAACTCCAAAAAGCTTAACAAGCATTCTGCTATCAAAACAACCTGAGGAATTTTTACAAAAATTTTGAAACCTAAAAATTTCCATTCTTTCGCCAATTTCGAAATTTAGAAAACGTAGAAATTTGAAAGAAAACTCTCAGTTGTGTCACTGCATATCTACAGTCGTATGTAATTCATGAACGCTGAAATCTACTGAAATGTATTGTTTTTAACTTGATTGATTATTTCTAAAGTGTAACTGGCCAAAGAGACATTATCCCGGTATCAAAGGCGACTTCCGTTGGCGCTCTACTTCTGTCAAATTTGTGTGACGAGTTATCTCAATTTTTCAGTTGTGAACCATTTCAGTAGGTTTTAAAAGGATGTTCTTTTGTGCTGTCAGTAGCTGCTGTTTCCACGGCACTAAAAACTATCGGGAATATAATTGAATTGGTGAAAATTAACAGGAACTAACAGCCAAACTTAAAAACAAAATTAAATTTCTCTGCAGAGGTCTGTTGAAACTTTTTTCCAACTTTTGGTGATGAAAAGAATTACCTAATATGCGGTTAGGTCAGAATGTCATTTGCAACAAAATAGTTTGGTGGAGGAAGACACTAAGCGACTGACAGACAATATTTTGGTTTCCTGGATTTAGTGCCTTTTAATTCTCACCGATTCAACTTCATAACTGGCTCCATTTTCCGTAATAGAAATTAGTCATTGTGCCTTCTCCTGTGGTATTATTCCAATGAAAATAATAGAAATGATAAAATCGTTCATAAGGTCGGGGACTTACTATGAGTTGTGCTCCGTGTACTATGCTTAAAAAATTTAGCTTTGACTAAGCAACCTAACATTATATACAGAATAATTCACGTAACATGTAACAACCAATATTTTAATGTAAGTTCTTCGGTTGATATGCAATTTTTTTTGTGAAATCAAGAGCTCTTTTAAGTCAAGTTGTTAAATACATTTCTTCATTTTCGGTTTAGTAGAAAGTACAGTGTCTTTCAAAAAGTGTGCTACAAATGAGAATTTCTTTTATTATAAATTTTTATTTAAATTTATTGAGTCAGAACACTTCTGCATCCCCTAAAATCAAATTAACAAATGTCAGGTGAAATTTATCTAGAGTGCCCTTATTTCACAAGATACAGGAAACGATCATAAGAATAAGTCGTTCAGAATTAAAAGTTATAGCTAGATATGAAGTTATAGCTTCCTATCTCAAAAACAAAAGAAATATAGTAACTTTTATAAAAGTCGATAATAAAAACAAAATCTAACTTATACCACACTTTTTGAAAGACACTGTATGTGTAACTATTATAACTTTAGTATATAATAGTTTTCTAAATATTTGTGTAAAAGCAATTTTTCTCGGGAGTTGAATTTTCACGAAGTCATGTAAATTAGAAAAGTTGCAGGACCTTTCTTGTCTAATTTCATGGCAATATAAACAAGGGGCTGTTAGGTTTCCGAGATCCTCAATTGTTCTTAACTTTTTAATGGAAAATTATGTTTTTATTATAGGACATCAAATTAGTTATGTCTCAAAAATATTGTCTTGCAAAGCCATGTTTTCCATTTGTAAAACTACTTAGCAAATAAATCTTGGTGTTTTAAGTCTTGAAGAAAAAAGAAGAAGGAACATTTAATTGCTTAAGGTTTTAAACAAAAAAGAGGCAGAAGGGATTTAGAACTGGTAAAGGCATATGAATTGTGGAAAAATTGTAATCAGTCATGAATAGACTGCGGAAGTTTAGGCACTAAAAAAGTCTATTTTAGGACCCTAAAAAAGGCTCGTATATGTGCATACACAAATAACATATAGATAGTCTCCAAAATATTTATATCAAGTAAATTATTATTTTTATTATTAATTCTTTCGAGTAGTTGACTCAGAAAGAACCGATTGTCGAATATTTTTCTATAAATATTAAAAAAAATTGGTTTTCCAAATTTTCTCCAAGGCATATTTGCTACTGGAAAGACTTTACCCAAGACTACCTAATAGTGATTTTGTTTTTTAGATAAAATTCTTGTAAGTGGAAAAATTTACAAATTGGGGGTGAAAGAGATTTTAATTTTTTTTTAATTAAATCACTAAGATAGATAGATAGATATTTGATTTTTATGACTAATAACGGTTGTATTAATAATTTTAATTTTAATTTATGCAAATTTAAAATTCATTCTGAGAATTTTTAAGAAAAAGGCACATTAAAGGCATTTTTGCCTGAAATATGCAATTAACTATAAACAGGCAAAAATAGGCATTATGAAACTTTACCATTTGAATCGTAATTACATGAAACTTATTTATAACTAGGTCCTTTCAAAGTAGTGTGTAACAAATAGAAAAGGCAAATGCCTAAGCTTCTGCAGCCTGGTCATGAACCTTCAAGGCTGGGAATGCTGGCTTAATGATAATGACAACAAAGAAAAACAATTCCAAAGTTCTCATATTTTCTCTTAAAATTTCGTCACTGAGATACCACAACTTAATTTTGTGGCCTTAAAGTTTTATATCTATTACATATTTCAAATCACTCAATCTAGTCTTTGTCTTCTCTGAAATATAGCGTAGCTAGCAAAACTGAATAAGAGAAAACTATTTAAAAATTTTCAAAGAAAACGTACGAATTTTAGAAACATATTCAATTTAATCTAAGACCTATTCTAAGTTGGCCGTATTTAATATTTTTTTTGCAATTTTTGTTTCTTTTAGTTTTCGTTCGAAAGAAAAGTGAGTGATCTAAAACACCCAGTATATATTCGAGAAGTATTTGCCGAAATCTAAAATATATTATTATATTAGTCACCAAAGTCTACTGATTGCAAATTTAATAGAAATAAATGTAAAATAGAAACCTTGTTTCGTGTACTAATTATTCCAAAATAAAAATAATATTTATTTGATTAACGAAGGCCTCAAATTTCTAGATATGTGGATAGTAGTGTCAAAAAGGAAACAAAACAAAGTAAGCATAAATTTTTGAACGCAAGCCAATGTTCTTTTTATACATAATTGACTATCTCGAGCACATCTTGCATTACTTGCAGCTCTGTTTAATCTTATTTTAGAAAGTCGTAAGTTAAGATCTTTAAGTTTTATAAGAGATATTTTATTATTTGTGGTAGCCACTAAATATTCTGGGGGAAACCACGTTATGTGGTCTGGCAAGTCACTGTTGTGTGTTTTACTCTGGCGAAAAAAATCTAGAATATTTTTTTTAAGTGCTTGAGTTGGTGGATTTGTACATTTTTATTGGATCTGTCTGTAAAAATTATTGCCATATCTTGCAGATAACAAGAAACTGATGATCTGAATATGAAGAAACTAATACAGTATTCATTGATTAACACATTAAAATAATGTTGAAATCAACTTAAGAAGGCGGTATGCAATTTTTTATTTGTCTGTAACTAGATGGCAATTGTTAATAGCAAAGTGGTACCTCCATGCACGTGAGGTTAATAATGATCAGTATAATAAACATGTTTTATAATCTTGTTTATCAATATCACTAGTAGAGTATTAAGGTTGGATTGTATAAAATATGGTAAGGCAGGATTAAATTTAATCCTAAGTTAGAATATGACAAATATGATGCTGCTTATTGTGTGATGCATTGTAAGTTGGGTTTAAAATTAATGCTTAAATGTTTCATGCAACCTACCCTTAGTCTTTAGTTTACTCCTTTAATAGATACTCCAGCTCTGGCGTTTTCCTCACTACTAGACCAGCAGACATGATGCTTTGCAACTCTTTTTTTATTTCTACCTTTCATTTACTCAGACTTTGCGTTATTTCTTAAGCTATTAAGGTCTAGTCATGTATTTGCTTCCTTATGTCTTTAAAGGAAAACTTCAATAAATAAAGAAATATGATATTCAAGCAGTTACTAATTAAATATTTAATTTAAGTTTACATCAGGAATGCTTAACCAATGGTAATTTCTTCAACTTTAGTACAGTATAGTTTTGTTGGTAAACTATACTACAGATATGACTTGTCGAAAGGAATGAAAACCTTGATGAACTTGATGAATAGACTTTTTTTGAATATTGTGATTATTAATAAAGTAATTGCAAGAAAATAAAAAGAAAAATGTATTAGATCCTTAATTTCAATTAGTCCGTGCATTATCCAATTTGACAGATTAGAGAACGATGATGGTAAAAATAGAAAAAAATGAAAATAATAACAGATTACAGTGCGCTCCACTCTTATGGCCGATATTTCAATCGTGGATTAACTTTAAGCTTTGATTTATTACCACAGAAACAATTGTTTTAACAAATAATATACATGTGTCCCTTAAATGTTTGTGAAGTTTTAGGTAAAAATTTGCCTTTGCGGGTACTGAAAACATTTAAATGATAACCTACACATAAAAAACAAATATTTAAAGTTCAGTTCTTCTCCAGTAAACAAATATAATAGTTGATGTGCTTCGAAAGAAAATTTTAAAAGTATTTCCTCAGACCTGCTAAAAATTAAAAATAAAAACCGTGAAATTTGTGGCAAAATAGTGCTTTTGGAGGCGCCGGGCATCGATCCCGGTACCTCTCGCATGCTAAGCGAGCGCTCTACCATCTGAGCTACGCCCCCTGATCCTAAACCAAACTTTTACCTTTCAATCCAGATTGTATTGATTTGAGTTCTTGGAACTGCATTGGAGTGGAGATTTGAAATTTGAATTCTGAAATTTTAAGACATCATTTTTGTTTTCAAATTTGAAGCCTGATATACAGATACCGGCTGGTCCACTCAGATGTTTAACTTCCGCAGCTGTTTTTTATCAGAAAATTATGAATTTAATACGATACGTTAACGAAATTATATATTTTATTAATCAAGTTATGATAGATGTTCGAAATATCCCCCTCCATGACATTAGTTTCAATGCGAACCATCAATTCAATACATTGGTTTCCGACGCCAACTTTGATCAAAACATGTTTCTAAAGGATGTTAACCTGGCGCTGAAAGCAACTTTAGACAAACTTAAGAATTTAAAAATTAAAAAAGTTAAAGCTTAAAAAAACTAAGTATTTACAATCCATCTGAAGGTCAACCCAACTCTACTGAAATCAACCTAAGTAAACTCAAGCCGAGAAAAAAAAGCTAAGATGAGAATTAGAAAATTAGAACAAAAAAATTAAAAAATACTTCAACGAAATTTAAGGTCAGCCCAACTAAAGTGAAAAATTAAGAAAATCTAAAAATTAACTAAAATGAAATTCAATCAATATGCAGGTCAACTCAACCTAACCTAAGCAAAAAAAAACTTTGTAGAACGATTTCAAGGTCAATCCAACCTAATCCAAACCAAGCAATAATAATATTGAAAATAAAGAAGAAATAAAATCATTGACAATTAGACCCAACCTACCTCTCGGTTAATCCAACATAAGCGAAGTAATTTAAAACTCAAAAAAATTAATAAAAAAACTAAGTTATCGTGAAGAATTTTTAACGAAGGAGAAGCCTCCAGTCTCTATAAAATAGTGTAATTTTAAAATTTTAAAATGGTAGTAAATTTTATAGTGACTTCTCTTATTCGTGAGGTTTACCAGCATGGCAATTTGACCAAAGTTCAAACGTATTTCGTTATTCAGTGGAGCCCAAAAGACGAAATTCGCCTGTATGTTAGGAATTTACTTGTTTTTCTCGTCAGAGCAGGCTATATTCTAGTTACCTTCGGTTGCTTACATGAATTTTGATAGATGCTATAATCTTATAATCACTCTGTACGAGCGAATCGAAAGCAAAATTCTTGAATTTGAAGAACAAGTTCACTGCCATGATGTTCTTGGCATGCTTTCAGAATGCCAAGTTGTTCTTCAATTGTTTCATACCTAATTCTGTATTCCTTTGCCAAAGTTCAAATGTGTTTCGTTCTTCAGTGGAGCCCAAAAGACGAAATTCGCCTGTATGTTAGGCATTCACTTGTTTTTTCGTCAGAGCAGGCTTTATTCCAGTTACCTTCGGTTGCTTACTTGAATTTTGATATATGCTAGAATCTAATAATCACTCTGTACGAGCGAATCGAAAGCAAAATTCTTGAATTTGAAGAATAAGTTGACTGCCATGATCTTCTTGGCATGCTTTGAGAAGGCCAAATTGTTCTTCAACTGTTTTGTACCTAAATCTGTACTCCTTTGCTCGCTGTTAACAAACTACCTCTTATTTGTCTCTTAACAAATGAAGAACGATTGTTTCGTTTACCAACTGAGGATTTCTGTAATAATAATGAAAATTAGCAATGAGTTGGTAAAAAAAAAACAATATTCCTTTCAGTTGTAATGAATTGTATTAAACGTCCTTGGTAGATTTTAGACTAAGTTTACATTTAGTTTAGTTTTTAAGTCATATGTTGTATTTTAAATTCTAATTTTCTGTACATTTATTCAGCATGTTAATTTAGCGTAGTTTAATCACCCGCAACGGTCAGGTAAGACCCGTAATTATTTGTCTCCCGTCCTCAATTTGCCTAAATGACACACATGCACATTTCTTAATAATTCTTAGTGTGAGGCTAAGCTAACATTTGACAACCCATTAAGATATTCTGAGCTTATTATTTCTAACCCCCGACTGCGTAAAGATGCATTTCACTGAATTTACATTTGTCCAAATTACTTCGGGTTTAAGCTAAGGCAAAATTGGTTTTACTCATTTTCAATTTCTCAGATTTCTAAATCACTAAAATTTTCATATTTTGTCACTGCCCAGCCACTCCCTAATTAGGTTAATAGCCAATCAAATTTACCATTGCACTTTCCTCCCATTTTTCCCCCGTTTTTAATTCTTTGTATTGTAGCATATTTAAACTTGGATTTTGCCCTGAAAAATCAGACAGAACTACAAGTGTCTCGGGTTCACGTTATTATGAACGTGTAACGTCTCAAGTTTCAACCCTACGTTTGTTTTTATCTTCAACTAACTTTGTAACATATTGTGTAAATAATTGTATATTAAAAGTGTAAATACCGAGTGTGTGTTTTCGCTTAAACAATTAGTGCACCTTTTGGACCATCCTCAAGGACCATCCAGGATTCCAGAAAGCGCCGCTAAACAGTCCTCTATGTGCCAATTATGAAAATAATTTATGTACATTTTTTTAGACAAAACAGCGACATCCTACGATCGCTTTTTGACCTGACATTGCAGTAGGATAACAAATTGAAGCGGATTTGCTACATAATAAGCTACCCCATCCAAAGCGGCCATGGTTGCTGTCAAAGCATAATGAAAGTTTTAAAAAAATGTGTTGCAAATCGTTTTCGTTTGCAGTGAAAACCTCGACCAGCTGTTTCAGCCCTGTTTGGGGCTTCATCAGCAGAGACTATTACATCGCATTTGCGAATAAATTGATCAAGTCGTTTTTGGTTTGCAGTGGGAATTTCGAGCTACGTCTCTGCTGATGAAGCCTCAAACAGGGCTGAAACAGCTGTACAGAGGCTGCTCGAGATTTTCATTGCAAACAAAAACGATTTGCAACAATTTTTTTAATTAATTTTATCGTTACTATTTCCAGTTCAGAGCGGCTGAAAAATTAAATCTGGTTCCTAAACACAAATCACTAGCGGAGTAAGAAGGAAAACAAGACCGTATTATTTGAGAAAGAGAGAGAGAGAGGATTGCTGAAACAAGCGAATCTGTTAAACTTTGAAGCGTCATGTATTATTTCAAAGTGTATACTCATTTAATTTAATCGAATATAAATAAAGCCGTTGCGACTTTATATTCTCAATAAAAATTTAGTTTTTTTAATTAAATCGATATGTTAAAATCGTGCCATCTGTTATCCAATATTAAAAACTATTTCCCCACAAACACGTTTCATCTTCATCTCGACGTTCTCAGTAAAACAAAATGAAAATATACAGGGCGTTTCCTAAATACGGTCATTTCAGGGTGTAACTCCTTGTGATTTTTTACTAAAAAGCGTGTATTTAAACGTTTGGTCGAAAGCGCTTATATTCCGAAATATAAGCTGTAAAAGTAAAACGGATTTTTAAATTTTTTTAATTATTTTCGAACGCTCTTAACAACGCACAACAAAAAATGCCTTGCATTTTTTACCTAATACTACCGATTCTTAAAAAAATGGCCGGGTATTACACACAACATTCATCAAAAATTCCTACACCAATCAGAGCAACGTTGAACATGACCGATTGCAAACGTCTTACATATGTCCAAAGAGCATTTCGTATGTCACTGTAACCCTGAGTTATTCGATTCCTTAAGCCTTAAGTTGTTTTCACCTAATACAGGTATTTTATAGAGAGACACTTTTTGTTGTGCATTGCTGGGAGCGTTCGAAAACAACAATAAAAGTTATGAAAATTCTGTGTCTCAGAATATAAGAGTTTCCAGAGAAAGGTTTATATGAACGCTTTTTAGTAAAAGCATAGGAAATGCACCCTTATCCACAGTTAGGAAACACCCTAACATGGCATTGGAAGTATGCATACATCATTTAAGTTTGTTATAATAAAATAATTATTAAAAGATCGTATAATAAAACAATTATTAAAAGATCGTAATGTTCCTGCTTTTAGTTGACGAAGCTCATAGAAATAACACTTTTTTGTTTGAAAACCTACTTAGCCCTATTACCAATTACTGGGTGGTCAATGGAATTTATAATTGGAGGAGGCTGTGAGAGTTGCTATTTTACGTTGTGTGGTTGGAAACACTGAGAAATTAATAATAAATTGACAGTTGTTATTTTTGGGGTTATATTCGTGCTTTGTGCGTTCGATCTTGAATGATATAGTAAACGAACATATAAAATAGCGACATCTTACTATCGCTTTTTGACCTAACATTGCAGTAGGATAGACAAATTGAAGCGGGATTTGCTCCTAATGAGTCCCCCATGCAAGGCGGCCATGCTTGCTGTCAAAGCATAATGAAAGATTTTAGAAAAATTTTGTGCAAATCGTTTTTGATTGCAATGAGAACCTCGAGCAGCCTCTGGACAGCTGTTTCAGCCCTGCTTCGGGCTTCTTCAGCAGAAACGTAGCTCGACATTCCCACTGCAGACAAAAAACGACTTGCCCAATTTATTCGCAATTGCGATGTAAGAATGATGAACATATAAAATAGCGACATCTTACTATCGCTTTTTGACCTAACAGTGCAGTAGGATAGACAAATTGAAGCGGGATTTGCTCCTAATGAGTCCCCCATGCAAGGCGGCCATGCTTGCTGTCAAAGCATAATGAAAGATTTTAGAAAAATTTTGTGCAAATCGTTTTTGATTGCAGTGAGAACCTCGAGCAGCCTCTGGAATAAATTGGGCAAGTCGTTTTTGGTCTGCAGTGGGAATGTCGAGCTACGTTTCTGCTGAAGAAGCCCCAAGCAGGGCTGAAACAGCTGTCCAGAGGCTGCTCGAGGTTCTCACTGCAATCAAAAACGATTTGCACAAAATTTTTCTAAGATATAGTAAACATTATTTTGATGAAACTCAGAAATAAAATAAGTGTAAAGAAAAAAGTGGATATTTGTATTGAAATTAAAATAAATTTTCAAGGTGTTGTCCGTCAATTTTAATACACCGAGCAACTCACTTTTTCATATTGTCGAACGCATTTTGCAATTTTTGAAGAGTAATTAAATTGCACGCTTCTGTAATTGCTTCTCTTCCAATGTGTTACTGGTAAGCACTGTATTTTTCAGAAATGGAAAAATAAAATAATCGATAGTTGTCAAATCTGGAGACCGGGCAGGAAAATTCACATTGCTATTGTGAAAAACTCGTGTATCAATTGAATGGTTTTCCTTGTGTGTGCACTTGCATTATCTTGTTGAAAATACCCTTGCACCTGGCTTCCGAGTAAGAGTCCTCGTCTCTCGAAATTGTGGTGTAATCAACTCTGAAATTAGAGAATGCTTCCCGAAAATCTTGTATACAACCAGGAATCGAATAGCTTCATGTCCCATTTTCTCGTTTCTGTGCATTTTTGAAATAATTTTCAGTGAGAAAACGTTGTGTCAAATATCAAACATTTTCGAAATTAAATGTCATTATGACACTTAAAATCTTTAATTTCAAACTGCAAGCCTGCGTTGCCAACTTATGATAAATACCACAGCCTACTCTAATTATAAATTCCGTTGCTCGCATGGTATTTATATGACATGGACGATGTTAAGACAAGGATTCTACAAAATGTTTTGCAATCACTTCTGAAAAGAATAAAATTTTGTACACATGAAGGTAATGGGGACATTTCTTGTTTAATAACAAATAAAAAATTAAATACAACCAAAGTATCCGAATCTACTTGACGAGGTTCGTATGGTATTGTGGCGAGCCAACCTGACTTAGCGCAAGGCGTCAAGAAGTCGGTCCGCTGTTATGTGTCATCGGCCGTCACGCGGTCGGGGCCTACATCGAACAAACTAGAATCTTCCAGCGTAGAGAC
Organism: Prosopocoilus inquinatus; assembly: GCA_036172665.1. Taxonomy (NCBI): domain Eukaryota; kingdom Metazoa; phylum Arthropoda; class Insecta; order Coleoptera; family Lucanidae; genus Prosopocoilus; species Prosopocoilus inquinatus. Next base: position 24,783,212 of record CM069876.1, on the reverse strand, counting down.
TTCCAGACGCCAGCAAATGATATAAAATCGCCCGGAGTTGACTCACCAGTCAGTCGAATTCGAACAGCAAACGTCGAAGTTAGATTTTAGTGTGAAAATAAATTATTAGAAATAAATTAGTTTTTAAGCTTTATTAAATTACGGTTAAGTTTTTATCGAGTGTTTTATTCGTTTAAATAAATAAACTCAAACCCTAGAAACGTAACAGTGGTGTCGGTGTGCGGGTTTGTGAAAATAAATAAACAATTTAAAGTAAATTAAATTTAATCAGATTATTAAATTATTAAAAAAAAAAATGGCTACGAGAAAAGTGTTGTTGAAAGACTTAAAAGTGGCCGAATTAAAAACCGAATTGGAAGAACGAGAGTTAGAAACCTGTGGTTTGAAAGGCGCACTTCAACAGCGTCTCCGATCCGATTTGTTGACAGCTGGTGAAGATCCAGAGACGTTCCTTTTCGAAATTTCGTGTGGTCCAGTCGATTTTAATAAAATCTTGAAGGATGAATTTCGAGAACAATCCAGAAATTTCAAGGACGAACTTCGAGAACAATCCAGAAATTTGGACGAGAAGTTTCTAGAACAATCTGGAAATTTCAAGGACGAACTTCGAGAACAATCCAGAAATTTGGACGAGAAGTTTCAAGAACAGTCTGGAAATTTAGAGAAGAAACTTCTAGAACAATCTGGAAATTTCAAGGACGAACTTCGAGAACAATCTGTAAACTTCAAAGACGAGTTGCGAACTAAATTAATGGAACAATCCAGAAATTTAGAGGAGAAGCTTCTAGAACAAGCTGGAAATTTCGACAAATTACAGAATAAATTGTTGGAACAATCTAGAGACTTAGACGAGAAATTTCGAGAGCAATCCAGAAATTTCGACGAGAAATTTCTAGAACAAACAAAAGGACTTGAAGATCAACTAGTGGTAAAAATATCGGAAGAAAAAAGGAACTTGCAAGAAAATGTGGAAGAAATAATATTCCAGCAGGATAATAAAATCAAAAATCTGGAACAAATCATGGCGGGGTTGCGAGTGTTCGGGGATCAGCCACCAGTAGAAACACTAGAAAATAATGAAACCCGAATTGTGGAAGGACCAGCAGAAAATTCTAAACTGAAGATAAAACCACCAACGTTCGATGGAAAGTCTTCTTGGCCCAACTACTTCAAACAGTTCGAAGCAGCAGCAAAGGCGAACAGATGGACGGCCAGCGAAAAAGCCACTTCGTTAATTGTGGCCTTGAGAGGGGACGCTATCGATGTGCTACAGACGATGCCGCCAGAGGAACAAGAAGACTTCGACAAGCTGGTGAATAGGATGGAAATGCGTTACGGACAGGCCCATCTGACCGAGGTATACCATGCGCAGTTGAGGAATCGCTGTCAGAAATACGGAGAAAGTCTTCAGGAATTCGAAGCAGACGTTGCGCGTCTGGCCCAGTTGGCATATCCCACAGCTCCTGTTGAATTTCTCAGATGTTTGACGGTGCAGACCTTCATAGATGGAATCCGTGACCCAGACAACCAGCAGGCATTGAGAATGACCCATCCGAAGACATCCAAGAACGCATTGGCTTATGCCTTGGAATTTGAAGCGGCGAGACGAGTTTCAAGAGGGCATGTCAAGGTTCGAGCGGCTATGGACTTCCAAGAGGAAGAAGAGGAAGAGTCCACCAAAGCCAAGGTGGGATCTGCTAATAAGGGGCAATCCAAGGAATATGCCACCGCCGAGGATGTTCGCCGCATTGTGGAACAGGTTCTCAAGAAGAAGAAGCCGCTGGAAAGGCCAGGACGAAGGACATGTTCGCAGGCGATGTCCAAAGCCCAGACAGGATCCAAGAAAGCCACAGTTAAACTAAGCCGGGTCGGTGCAGAGGGGCAAACGTCGACCCGTATTCAAAGGCCCCCAAAGACGAAAGCCAAACAAGTAATATCCCTACGGCAGTTAACCAGCAGTGTCTTCGTGGATGTCACCATTGATGACATTCCTCACACCATGTTGTTGGATACGGGTGCGACGAAGACCATCCTAAGACCCGACGTCATTAAGTCATCTGGACGCACCGAGCCGACCAAGTGGAAACTGAAAACTGCAACTGGAACATCAGCAACTGTCCACGGTGAAGTAGAGGTTATCATCACCATTGGTTCAACTCCAATAAAACACCGTGCACTGGTGGCAGATATAGAGGACGAGGCAATTTTGGGCATGGACGTCATGTGTGCCCACGGGTTCCAATTGGACTTAAAGCGTGGCGTGATGGCGGTCAATAATGAGGAGTTGGTTCTACATCAACGAGGGGACGTGGCCGCTCGAGTAGTCCTCGCTGAAGACGTTGTATTACCCAGCAGGACTGAGGTTATCGTCGACGCAAAACTGGACGGTGTTTTTCAAGATGGGCAAGTCATTATGGTTGAACCTAATACTGATGATCAAAGGATTGGAAGAGGAGTCCTCGTTGGGAAAATGTTGTTGACGGCGAAGAAGGAAGTACCTGTCCGCCTGATGAACGTCAATTGTTTCTCTGTCAATATCAAGAAAGGAACAATCTTGGGAAGCTGCACCATGGTGTCCTCCATCTCCCGGCAACTTGAAACAAACGTGCCAGAAGCGAAAGTCCCAAAGAAATTATGGGAAATGGTTATGTCAACAGCCCAGGAATTGACTCCAGACCAGAAGACAAAAGCAAAGAATCTGATCGGCCGCTATCAAGATGTATTTGAGGTAGTAAATGGATCCAAGGGAAGAACTGATGTCGTGAAACACAAAATAGAGACTGGAGAAGAAAGACCTATCCGTCAAGCTCCAAGGCGATTACCGTTGGCGAAGCGTGAGGAAGCGGAACGCATTATTCGCGAGATGGAAAAGGATAATGTAATAGAACCATCAAGCAGCCCGTGGGCGTCACCAGTAGTGCTTGTGAAGAAGAAGGATGGGTCCACCAGGTTCTGTGTAGACTACCGGTTACTCAATAATGTCACCAAGAAGGACAGCTATCCCTTGCCCCGGATTGATGATACCCTGGACACCCTGGCCGGCTCAAAGATCTTCTCAACTTTGGACTTAAAGAGTGGATATTGGCAAGTGGAGCTGGCGCCCGAAGATCGAGAAAAGACGGCGTTTTCCATTGGTATGGGTCTGTGGCAGTTCACAGTGATGCCATTCGGGTTATGTAATGCCCCAGCGACATTCGAGAGGTTAATGGAGACGGTTCTGAAAGGTCTGTCCTGGACAACGTGCATGGTGTACCTTGACGACATAATTGTCGTGGGAAAGACGTTCGACGACCACCTAAGGAACCTGGAAGGAGTGTTCCAGCGGCTTCGCGGAGCTGGACTAAAGCTTAGCCTCAAGAAGTGTCACCTGTTCCAGAAGGAAGTGAATTACCTGGGGCACATTGTTAATGGAAACGGAATCGCCGTGGACCCTGTGAAGATTCAGGTGGTGAAAGACTGGCCAACTCCCACAAATAAACACCAAATAAGGAGTTTCCTTGGCCTGTGCACTTACTATCGGCGCTACGTTCCTGGATTTGCAGACATTGCTAAGCCGTTAACAAAACTCACTGAAGAAGGTCGTCCATTTGAATGGGACCAACAGTGTCAAATTGGCTTTGAACAACTAAAGCAGTACTTGGTTAGTGCTCCTATTCTGAGTTATCCTCTCCCGGAAGGCAAGTTCGTCGTGGACACAGATGCTAGCAACGTTGGGATTGGTGGCGTACTCTCCCAGATACAAGAGGGGCAAGAGAAGGTGATCGGCTACTTCAGTAAAGTACTATCAAAGCCGGAACGAAACTATTGCGTCACAAGAAGGGAATTGCTAGCCGTCGTAAAAACGATAGAACACTTCTACAAGTACTTGTATGGTAGACGCTTCCTGCTGAGGACCGACCACGCCGCTCTAAAATGGCTTCTCCGTTTCAAGAACCCAGAAGGGCAAGTTGGATCGAACGACTTCAGGAGTACGATATTGAAATTCAGCATCGGGCAGGAACTAGCCATCGAAATGCCGATGCTCTGTCGAGAAGACCCTGTGCCGAAGACTGTAAGCACTGTAGTCGTTTGGACGAGAAAGTAGCCACGACTGCGAGGACAGTCATTGTTGATGACAAATGGCAAGGCGAAGAACTGCGAAGAGACCAGGAGAACGACCCGGATTTGAAATTAGTGCTAGAATGGAAAAGCAGGGACGCGAGGCCTACCTGGGAAGAGGTAGCACCATGTGCACGTCCGTAAAATCATACTGGGCGCAGTGGGACTCCATAGTGTTGGATCGTGGTCTTCTGAGACGAAGCATAGAGAATCAGGAAGTCATGGAACAGAAGACACAGTTACTGATCCCCAAGAATAGGGTGCCAGAAGTTCTGAGGGAACTTCACGATGGAACTTCCGGAGGGCATCTGGGAGTTAAGAAGACTATGGAGAAGGTGCGCGAAAGATTTTACTGGGTGAACTGCAAGGAAGACGTGAAGGATTGGTGCAGAAAGTGTACAGTCTGCGCATCCAGTAACGGTCCCCACAGGCGGGGTAAGGCTCCCATGAGACAGTACAACGTTGGAAGTCCTTTTGAGAGAGTTGCCATCGATGTAGCCGGCCCGTTTCCAGAAACGAATGGTGGAAACAAGTACATCGTCGTGGTAATGGACTACTTTAGCAAGTGGGTTGAAGCTTACGCCCTACCTAACCAAGAGGCAGTCACTATTGCGGAAGTCCTTGTCAGGGAATGGATCAGTCGGTATGGTGCACCTATGGAACTGCATTCAGACCAAGGAAGGAACTTTGAATCGGCCTTGTTCAAGAACGTGTGTACTCTGCTCGGCGTACGAAAAACTAGAACAACTGCACTCCACCCACAGTCGGACGGAATGGTGGAAAGGTTCAATAGAACCATCAACCGACATTTGTCCAAGGTCGTTTCCAATCATCAGAGGGACTGGGACACGTACATCCCCCTGTTTCTAATGGCATACCGCTCATCTGTTCATGAGACAACAGGGGAGACTCCCGCGAAAGTGGTATTCGGGCGAGAGCCGAGACTGCCCTGCGACCTGAAGTTTGGTGTGAAGCCTGGCGAAGTCTCTGCCGACGAAGATTACGTGAGCAAATTACGCAGGAAAATGGATGATATCCACAACCAAGTGCGTCACAATATACAGACGGCCAGCGATCGGATGAAGGAGCACTATGACATCAACGCTCAACACGGGGGATACCAACCTGGAGCACTGGTCTGGCTTTATAACCCCCAAAGACGTCGAGGCCTCTCCCCAAAATTACAGACCTCTTGGGAAGGTCCTTACAAAGTGATGAAACGGATCAACGACGTCGTTTACCGCATCAAGAAGGTCCCCCATGGCAAACCCAAAGTAATCCACTTCAACCGGATAGCCCATTACCATGGAGAAGCAGGTGAAGGGACAGTACAAAGGGCGCAAGTTTCCGAAGTGAACTTCGAAACCTTCATGTCTCATCACGCCAAAGGAAGCAAGGCACGGTTTGGAGTGACCACGGAGAAGCAACAAGATCTCTTTAAAGTGCCACTGGAGTACAGTCTGGCCCACTGCGTAGCAGAAGACCTGAAAATGTCCAAAGGAATCGCTCAGGTGTTTAGGAAGAAATTTGGCCAAATCGAGGAGCTACGAAGACAGCATCCCGTGGTAGGCAAGAGCTTGCGGATCATTGATTCGACGGCAGATCGGAGGCGCCACGTGCATTATTTAGTCACTAAGAAGACATCAAGCGGTAAACCTGACTATCAAAGTATGTGGAGAGCCCTATATAGCCTGAGGAGACAGCTAATAGAGAACCATCAGATGAAGTTAGCCATCCCCAAATTGGGCTGCGGATTGGACGGACTAGACTGGAGAGTAATTCGAAGCATGCTGGAAGTCATCTTCCACAGAACGGGAATTGAAGTCCTAGTCTGCAGCCACCACCCACAGGCAACAGTCAGCAACAGCAAAACCGTAGACTGTTACTTCTTCCAGGCGGGAAGTTGCAAGAATGGGCCAGCATGTAGATTCCGACACCCTCCTTCAAGACTATCACCAGGAACATTTCGAGACGAAACGTTTCTAAGAAGGGGGCAGTGTGGCGAGCCAACCTGACTTAGCGCAAGGCGTCAAGAAGTCGGTCCGCTGTTATGTGTCATCGGCCGTCACGCGGTCGGGGCCTACATCGAACAAACTAGAATCTTCCAGCGTAGAGACTTCCAGACGCCAGCAAATGATATAAAATCGCCCGGAGTTGACTCACCAGTCAGTCGAATTCGAACAGCGAACGTCGAAATTAGATTTTAGTGTGAAAATAAATTATTACAAATAAATTAGTTTTTAAGCTTTATTAAATTACGGTTAAGTTTTTATCGAGTGTTTTATTCGTTTAAATAAATAAACTCAAACCCTAGAAACGTAACAGTATACAATGTAGACAATAATGCAGTAATAGTCTTTTTCATCCAATTTCCCAAGAGTATATTACACACAGAAAAAAGTCATCATTATGAAACGCCAAAATCAACATTAACACAAAAGCAAAACAATTTATTCGATTGAAATTCGGACGTCCAGGGAATTGGCTCGGCTTTAATCAACGTCTCATAAGCGGGTGTAGAAATAACTCAATCACAAGTTTCCACCATCAGACGCGGTCACATATTTGCCCGGCTAATAGATATCTACGAGTATTTGTATGTGACGTAATTGTGTCAGTTCGTGACGTCACATCCTTTCCTCTGAGAGCAACACGAATCACAAAATTAGCAAACATTCCCCAAGAAAACTCATCAATACTCTTGTGATCAAGTAAATTCGGGCTTGATTAGTTCTGATCTTGATACGTAGGAACTGAGGAATTAGTTTAAGAGAAAAGCAATAATCATGATCGTGCTTAATATGACGTCTGAATTTATTGCACTTCCCGAAAAACTTTCATTCATTTCTTATAAGGATTTTCACTTTTTCTTAATTAACTAAATATATAAATTAAAACAGACAATTTTTATTTAAAAGTTGCAAAACAGGTAAATCCTCATTTATTTTCGTTTTTTTCGAAAAGAAAAGATAATTTTATAGAAAAGTTTTGCTTGATAAATGCGTATATTAAATTGAATAGAATAGTACCGGTTTTCTATTATTAAAAAATATAAATAAATTATAAAATTTTTTTTTAACATAGTACTTTTTAAGCAAGTAAAACTTTACTACAAAATCAATTTTTTGGTAAAAACGAAAATAAAGAAATTCCACATGTTAAGTAAATCTAAGCATTAATATTAATAAATAACTCTTTTTTATAACTTAAATAATACTCCTTAAATTTTGAGCTTTTATAGAATGTAATAGAACAACTAGTAGGTACAAGAACAAAAACATGTCATCAATTAGCAGCCAATCATAGAATAGAAAAGTATAGAAACAAGAGAAGCATGGAGACGCTTAATTAGACCTTAGATAAAGTAACCAATGGTCAACACTGAGGATAATACAAATAATTAACAGAGACGCTTGTGTTTGTCCTCAAATAGCTCGATATTATGTTCACATGAGATCGCCTCATAAGATCTAATTGGTCTAATTTAATTAACCTCGACGGACTGATTACGAGTTATTATGTTACTTATTTAATCATTGCGTAAATATCACTCAATTTCATCTTGTGTAATGTAATTCTATTTAATATTAGGCAATAGAATTCTAAAGGTGTTATACGTATAAAATTTAATACACAATTTTGAACCTCAATCTAAACTTACTGCAATTTAAAAATTATAGGAGTATTAATTAACACATATTTATAATTAACTGATTAAGGTATATTTTGAGAAAAAAAAATTCTAAGCCTTTAATCGTTAAAAATAATTTATCTTCTAAACACCTAAGGTCGTAGAAATAAATTGACTCAAAAATGAAGTCTGTGATAATGATCGAAGAAAAAAATGTATTGATAATATTTATTTTATGAAAATAAAAAAAATATTTTTCGTTTCTTTAACTTTTATCCTAAGGCCCAATCTTTCCGCTAATCTATAAATTAATCTGGCATATAATAATCCGTGGAGACAATTGAGGAAAAATCGATTCTAAATAATTAATGAAATATTGTTATTTTTTACAAATGTGCATTTGGTCTCCTGGTCTATTTCTTCGTTTGTTGTTGGTTATCTCTAAGTGTCAACATCTTACACCTATGTTATACTGTTGATGAGGTCAAACAAGACCGAAACGTATGGTTACTTTTCCATTGCCACTGATGCCGATAATAACTCCTTTCACTGTTATTTTGTACTACGTCACTCAATTTAAATGATACTCCTGCATGCGAACCACACCTTTAGGAACATTCAGCGTAAGGGCTCCGAAACTGTCAAATGGTATCATTTAAGTTGAGCGTCGTAGTACGTCTTGTTTGTGTTAGTTTGTAAATTAATTTGTGCAATTCACAAACTTGTTCTCTCGAACTGAACCTAATTGCAAGTTGTAATATAAAGTTACAAATTATGAAAAACAAAATATGTATATTTTTAAGGACAGTAAGTAATTTTGAGTTACTTACTATTCTATTATATTTATTTTTTATAATTTAAACGACAGAGAAAACATTAACAAGATAGAATTAGAGAATTTATACCAAATAATAATTCTTTGATGTGAAGAAATTGTCCGCTTACAACGAAACGCCGATCTTTGAAAAGATTTTACAAGATAATTTTTGAAAATTGAAGATCCCGTATTCACAGATCGTCGTAAAATCAGATCCTCATAACTAGAAGTGAGACTAGCACACTTCGACCCAAATCGAACGACAGGACTAATGTGTGATACTTCGTCGTGTGGCCTTGGTGCTGCAATTTTCCAACGCAACCAAAAGGAATTACATATGCCAATGGCCCACGGATCCAAAAGCTTGAATAAAGCACAGTTAGGTTATTCTCAAATTGGTAAAGATGCTCTAAGTATAATATTTGGAGTGCAACGCTTCCTTCTTGTACCTTTATGGAAGAAATTCGTTTTATGGTCAAATCATAAGCGATTGATGAGACTGTCGATTTTCGGCTTTAAAAATAGTTTACCAAGTATAGTCGCAGCTAGAAATTAGACGCTAGCTTTGCTGTTTTCTGCCTATGACTTTGATATTAAATACGTTAAATCAAAGGTAAATGAAGATGCTGATTTCCTTTCTCGATTACCAAATGAGAAACCTGATCCTGAGTTCGAGTGGAACAAGATAACGTATCGTTCTTGTTTAAATTAGACATACGAGGTCTGCTCAGTACTGCCGTTGACATCGTTCTCTTCATTCACGAGTAATGGTTGGACAGAACAACTACAAGATATTGCCAGGAGATCGTTTCATAGAAGATCAGAATTATCGAATAAGATTGTCTTCTATGGGGAAGGAGAGCTGTGGTTTCAATCAGATTGAGATAACAAATTGTTAACGAGCTGCACCAGAGTCACATATCGGTATCGTTCGAATGAAGGGACTAGCACGACAGTTCGTTTGGTGGCCCGGAATCGACAGAGACATCGAAACTCTGGTAAGAGACTGCAAAACTTATGCCGTGCCTCAAAAGAATCTCGGCAAGGCTTTGCAATATCCGTGGGAGCCCTCCACAGTTCCATGGCAGAGAATACATAATGATCATGCAGGGCTATTCATGGGAAAACTTTTTCTCATTGTGATAGATGCTTGCAGTAAATGTCCTGACATTTTTACCGCCGTCCTGTATCCTCTATAGTTACAATTACTCACTTACGTTCCGTTTTTGGTCGTTTTGGACTGCCAAAATGACTGGTTTCTGATAATGCTATGTCATTTACATCCGACGAGTTCCAAGATTTTTTGCAGCGAAACGGTACCAACACATTACATCAGCTCCACATCACCCGGCTACGAATGATGCTCCAGCAAATTTGGTCGACATATTCAAGCGATCAAAGAAATGTAGTGTTTACAAGAATCTTTCGCTTGATGATGCTCTTTATGTTTTTCTTGTCTCATATCGTGTGATTTCACATTCCACTACAGGCGAGTCACCTGCAATTTTGATGCTGGGAAGATAACCAAGAACTAGACTAGACCTACTGCGGCCCAGTTACGTGGACACTATTTTGTCAGAACAGGAATCCCAAGTTAGAAACTCTAATGGTTCTGAGAAAACGATTTTCGAAATTGGAGACACTGTTTTGGCGAGAGATTACCATTCTACAAACTTTTGGAAGATTGTTAAATTATTATTAGGACTCGTGCAGTAGCCTCCACGTCACTGGATTTAAACCCCCTTGATTGTTACTTTTGGGGACACCAGAGCAATTTGTTTATAGTAACGAAATAACTGCACGGGAACAATTAATTCAGAGAATTAACAATTCTAGCTAACATAAATAACAATGTGCCTAGAATTAGTGACTCATTTATTCGTTTAATATTATTAATTAAATTAGATTTATTATAATAATGTATATTCTTTTTATTTTTTACTTCTTGAGTTTTTCTAAGCGGCAGGAAATAATTTAACATTACTTAATTAAACCTTCTCGTCTTGTCTTGCATGTCTTCCAATATAATCCATACTAGCGGCTTACGGAAAAGACAAAACGCCATAGCTCAGAAACAAAAGCGGGTAGGACAGATATTGATATGGACTTTCTTGCTTAAGGTGATCCCCTCTATCACTGGTTACCGTTTGGCACACATGTCGTAGATCACCCCGTATATTCAAAAAATAAAACTTTGGCTTATGTATTACATAGAGGTATTCGAATGAAAGAGGCATAAAAAAAGCAAAAATATTTGCTCCAAGAACTGTTGTTTAATTTACTAAATTCATAAAAGCAAGTATTAGTTAAAATGATGCTACGTCTAATTTTAGGAATACATACGACAACCTTCTACGGAACACATTTTGGAAATGTTAAAAATCTAAAAGGAACGTAAGAACACTGATCTTCTTTCAGAATAAGTTTAATTTTCGCAAGTAAAAATTTAGGTAACTTTCAGAATGACAAGGATTGGAGTGTCAATTTGTCATTTGAAAAGTGGATTAGCTATTTTTCATCTGCATGTTAACATATTGGACAGAAGTATAGTCATGTATTAACCAATCTTATTGTTCTTACTGCCATGCTACTTAAAAGAAAAATAAATGATACTATAACTATTTATAGGAAAGTTGGAACAACAAATGCTGCAGAATTCCTAGTTAAAAAATGCAATTATAAGTATGACAAAGTATTTTTTATGAAAAGTATGTACTTTTCTACAACGATGTACAGAGTTCCAAATTCCTCCTAAATTTTTTTGATGACGGTATACATTAATCATCGATACATGATTGGCAGTAATTCTAATATTTCAAATACACATAATACATTTTATATTAAGTAGTATATACACTTTCTTATAAGTTCCATAACATTTGTTATAATTTTTTCTATTAAAATATTATTTTAAATGCTTTATGATTATTTGTTTAACTAGTATTGTTTATAGTTATAAGTAAATACGAAGATTCTTCTACACTTTACAAATAATTTACGTATACAACACATGTTCAAACAAATAATTAAAAAGGAATACATGCTTACACTGTTTACACCTTTAAGCGTACCTCCGTACAAACAACAAAGTAAAATTACAAATTTATGCGCAGAAACACCTATGTATACAGAAAGTTTGTTGAGTTCTAATTTACGTATTGCCTTCGGAAATCTTGTCGTGCCTTCTTTGAAGTAAATGCTAAGCAGGTGGGTCTTTTATTAAAAAATCTGTTTCCTCTTCAGGGCAACATTTGCTTTGCAAAGCAAACGCGATTTTCACACACCGTACCTGTGTGTGTATATCTGATATTATCTATTTATAAAAATATACGGTTATTACAGCAGTAATAATGCATGACCACATAAACGTTAGCGCATATTGCACTATAAGTGCGGTATGTAACTGAAAATATCTGCCTCGAAGATCAATGTTGTAAATACCTGGTGATCGAACAATGCTAATAATATATCCAGACATAACTTTATATTTTACATGTTGAAAATTAAATTAAATCTCATCTGCTAATTAACGGAGGAGCCATTTTTACCTACTAATGGACTACCAAAATTATCTGTTAGTGAAATACATACAAGACAGTTGAAAGTTTTTTACTGAAAATAGAAATTTACGTTTCTTGTCTAATAATAGGAACTTGAATAATAAAATGACGTTTGACAATAATGACTAATCCACACAGTTATTAAGCGTACCCCATTTATTTGTTCGTTTGTAATTTGCACTAAATCTGACATTAAAAAAAGAATAAACAGAAGTCAAATGAAAATTAAATCGCTTAAAATAGATTTTACGCCTGATTTTAAAGGATTTAAAAGAAAGAACGTAAGGACAAAAATCACTTGCTATCCAACGTTCGCAGCCTTATTTTTAAATTACTTCTTTACGATTTCAGTTAGAGAGATTAATTTTATAAATAGGCATTTATATCTACAGAAACCTAATAATTATTATATTATGGGTATATTACCTTATTTAGCAGTTTACATGGTACACACCTTGTATGTTTAAATAATTTTAGTGCTCCTATTAAACGCTTAAAAACGTGTTTGACCACCAAGATCGTAAGTTGTCAGCACGTGGTCTTGTGTAGGACATATTTCAATTTCCGGAGTAGGTCACGGCATGTTTATTTTTTAAATTCGATTTAGTGTGTGTTAGAAGTAAATGTAATTGGTAGATTAAATAATAAAAAAAAATTACGATAGAAAAATATCTATCGTTCCTGTTTTTATTTTAGTGTATTAATGGAAGAAATTTTGCGATTTGTAAAAAGGTAATTGTACCGGAAAGCTGCTTTAGATAAACATTTCTTAGATTATTTTATTGCTTGTATAAAATTTACTTACTAACTGCAGTAAATACCTACAAATCTGTAAAAAGACATTTTTGAGACGTTTTAGAAATAATCCTTGAAACCATTTAATTTTGCATATAGTAGTTTAACGTAAAATCTTGTGCGTACAAGAAACAGTGTAGTATAGAACCCTTAAAGTTTTCCATACTTAAATGAAGGGATGTGAAAAAAATATATTTTAAAAATAATTATATATTTGAGATTTTTCACAAACAATTAAAAATTCCATATGTGAATTCTTTAGGATAATTGCAATTCGTTTCCGTTAAATGACAATCAAAACTTATTTCTTTAAATTTGTGTTTATGTATAATTTTCCGTGGTCGCTTCTCTTTCGTTACGCATTATAATGAGCATAATTACAACGTTCCAGTTGTAATTATTTGTAGATTAATATCACAGAGTACTGAATTAAATCTTCTCATGTCACGCTAAAGAATCATGTTCACAATTAAGATACTTTTAAGATTGTTCCAAGTGAACAAACTTAACAACCAACCTCCTTGCCTTAAATAAACGAACCCGTATAAATATGATAATTCCGGTTGTGTTTTAATTAAACATGTAAAATATTTTGTTGTGCACGAGATGAGATTAATACAATGCTCTTTCTTAATACACGGTAATTATATAAGAATTTATAATATATAAGAGTTGGGAAATTTTTACATCCTGTCTCATATGACTTATCAAAATTAATTATTAATCAATTACGGATAAGTCTATTGAAATAATTCTTTCAAATGGATTCCATTTGTAGTGATACAAGATTCATTCTTATTTTTTGATAGTTTTGAGTACTGAATAATCCTATTTTTTATTAATCAACTGCTTATGAATCGAAAAAAGATTTGTCAAATCCTACAATCTCGTGCAGTGATTAATTTAACTCTTCAAAAATGATGACTTTTTATTTCTGTTTTATTTATTGGGATGCAAATATCTGTTTTTAAGAAATAATGGTCTCACGGAAACATATTTAACCTTAAACAATGGTTACTTTTTCCGTACAAACTGACGTACATAATCTTCTCCCTAACAGTTAAGAAATTCGCATTAAAAAGTTCTACGGGATTTTAAAATTAGATTTATATAAACATACATAAAACACATATGTTCTTTCGGAAACGTTAAATAATTACTATTATAAACGTTTCGTAGAAGGTGGTGTAACAGAAAAATAGAAAACTTTACACGTGCAAACAGAAAATTCAAACAATGAAACAAAAAGCGCCTACTGTAATTTAAAATGTGACCGTTATGGAACTGTATTTAAATAATCTAGTTTTTTAATCACTGCGTGAGTTGTAACGCTTCTATTTAATATGCAACCCCATTGTCAATTAACATGTGTCCGAGGGTCAGCTGCAATTTGCAGACGCGCTCTAACCGATCTTCCCTACGACACAATCATTTAAGGTTTCTATTAGCTTGATGCACGGAAAGTCCAGTTTTCTAAGGGATCAAGTGAGCCAGTTGAAAACAAAAGGTGTCCAGTTTTTGCGGCGCTTTTGTTTTGCCAACGTGGGAACTGTGCATATGTAGATTCCTATGGCATTTCGAAAAGACGTTCGTGTTCATTTTTAATAATTCATCTACTTTTATGACTGATAAAATATTTTAAAATCAAAATTACATCTGCACATCCTTTTAAGACTGAGCAATTCGTGCCTATGTGCACTAACAATAAGAGAAAGGTGATGAAAATAATTGGGTTTACGACCGATTTGGAATATTTGAAACGTCAAAACAAGACATTCGTTTATGTTAACACGGATTTTATTTATAAAATTTTAAACGTCGATTGCGTAAGTTGATTGTGTATATCTAGAGCGAATAATTAAAATAGTTTATGTTCCTCTTTTGTTTAGGCAAAGCACATTCCACACCTTTTTAATGAAACTAGTGTTAAGCGTTATTAAAATTTCAACAAATTTCTTAAAATACGTTGGTTATCTATTTTGGATGGAATGAAAAATTTATATAAATTGTTTATTGAAATAATGAAACGTATGGGCTAATATTAGATTCGAGCACTAAAAATACGTTCGCTATTTTTAAAAGTGATAAACGTTTATTGAAGCCGAAACATTATAATAGCTTCATGGGTATCGGCCGTGGAATTTTCAAAATTTGTAGAACTGAAATCGAAATGATAATAATAACAACGTTTAATACAGAAATTTATTAAATAAATAAAAACTCTTCAATACACTTCTATTGCATAAACATTTTGTTACATTTAATAAGAATGAATTTTATTTTATATTCAATATATTCTCAACGATTTTGTCATGAATTTTCTAGTCTAGTGATTTGTTGTAAAACAGATAAATTATAACAGGCATTTTCTTTTGATTAATAAAAAGAAACCTTTCATAAAAAAATTACTAAAAACCAAAAATTTTGTTAAGGTATTTTTCTGCTTTTTTGCCAGCAAATTCCATTCCAGAAGTTAATTGCTTCGCACCTTTCAATGAGGATAGCTTGCATATGGATTACTTCACAAAACTCAATATTGAAGACATATTGACTTTAAAATTTCAAAGCAGTATATTAGAATCGTCAACGTCATTTTGCATTTGTAAAACCCCAGGTATTAATAATTATATATTAACATACTCTATTTATGTCCGATTTCTTCAACTCCTGATAAATTTATCTGCCAGGTCCTTGGAAACCATTGTGTCGATAATAATTTCCGAGGATACTACTCGGAAGATAAATTTATCCGTAGGTGAAGAAATCGGGCCTAAGGTGATACACTTTTGGCACTCTCGTTAAATAGCCTGGTTTTAGATAAAAGTGGTGTACAGCATTCAATAAAAACAAGAAATCTATGAATATTTTGATCCTCTCCTCCTGCGAGCCTAGAAGACACATGGCTTGGTTGAGTATTTTCCGCCATAAGTTTCTGTTAATCGCTTTTTCTTTCCACCATTTAACTTTTATTGTTTGAACATCTTTTTGAACTTGCAATTTCCACCTTGTTTTCAGTCGGTCTCTTCTCTTCTTCCCACCGATTGTGCTTTTTGTTAGTTGTTTGCGCACTCTTTCTTCAAGCATTCCCTCTATGTGACCTAGCTACCTTAATCTGTGTTCTTATAATTCCTATTACACTTATCTCCTTGCAAAGTTCTTTCAACTTATCACTCGTTCTTCTTATCGATCAAACCTCGTATATCTTCCCTCTAAATATCTTCCTAAGTACTTTTCTCTTCCACACCTCTAGCTCCGTTTGCACTATTTTATTCAAGGTCTATGTTTCATATGTTACTACAGGTCTTTTTATTGTTTTATATACTGTGCCTTCAATTGAATTCCCCATTAAAGTAAGCTGTGATTTTTTTTATGAAGTTGGCGACACAATTCTAGAGAAAACAGTTGTCATTAAGTGTCACTACTGATCATAACATCAAATAAAAACACAACATTAAAGTTTAAAGTAGATGCTCAAAGTACTCTCCTTCAGCTTGAATACATAAGCATACTCTGCGTTTCATGTTTTCAAACCCCCGAACACTTAGCAGTTCGGGGGTTATGTTAGCACACACATCTGTAATGCCCGCATGAAGTTATTCGATAGTGTGACGCGTAGTTCTAAAAACCGTGCTTTCCATGTGCGGATAAATGAAGTAGTCCATAATTGTGAGATCCGGAGACCTTCCAGGAAAATTCACAATCCAATTATCGAAAAATTGCTGCAGGAAAGTCATTGTTTGATGAGCTGTGTGGGCAGTAGTATTGTCTTGCTGAAAAAAACCTTCTGTAAGTTCATCATCATGTAGTTGATTAATGAAAGGTTCTAATAACTCATTTCGGTATCTTTCAGCAGTTACTGAGTCGTTAAAAAATATTGGTCCGATGATACGCCTTCTTGACACTGCTAGCCAAACACCAATTTTTGATGGATGTAATGGAGTTTCCACAAATTCATGGGGATTTTCTGCTGACCATGTTCTCATATTCTGTTTATTTAAATACCCTGAGAGATGAAACCAGGCCTCATCGGAAAAGAAACACTTGTCAAGAATGTCGTCGTTGTTTAAGTTATCAAGAAACCACTGACGATATTCTGTTCTTCTGTGAAAATCTACTGGCCTGAGTTCGTGGACTGCTTGAATCTTATATGAATAAAGCTTTAAGACTTTTTTAAGAATAGTCTGACATGTTCCCACTGATAGCTGAACTTCTCGTGAAAGTTTCGCAGTAGATTTCTTAGAAGTGTTCCATTCGATCCCGAACATCTTCAATGCAGGCTGCAGTCCTTTTCTTAGCTGCTTCGCTCCCTGTTTTACGACCAAGTGATCCTGTTTCACGAAATTTAAGAACACAAGCATGGATATGTTTAACTAGCTGTTCATAAATAATAGCAAAATTAGGAAACTGCTCTCGAAACTTCTGTACACACTGATTAATTGAATAACTTAACTGTCCATTTTCTATTCTACCGGTTTGAAAATAATTTTCAACAATAAATATTTTCTGCTGTAATTCTAACATTTTGAATTAATTGAAAATACAAAGTGTCAATTTGACATTTGTTTAATTAAATAATTGAACAGCTATCAGTGCTGCAAATCTTAGGAGAAAAAAAACAGTGAAATCATAGCCCACTTTAATGAGGAATTCAATTGAAGGCACGGTATTTTTAACTTAGCCTCCCTAGAGGTATTTTTACTATTTAGTACTCTATTAAGTGCTCCTATACATCGATTTCCTGCCATTATTCCTGCCTGTACTTCAATATCTATGTTTTTCTTTGTAAATATTGTTCCCATGTACATGAGCCTATATTCTTCTTCAAACTTGTATCCTTTTTCTTCTCTAGTTATTACTGTCAAGTAATTTCCCTTTCTAGTCTCCTTATCTATCCACTCCATATATTTTGTGTTTTCTTCATTTATGTATAAGCCCATTTTGCAATTTCCTCCAAACTTTCCGTTACATCCTTTAGCTTTTTCTTAGTCTTTGCTATGAGTACTAGGTCAACTGCGAATGCTAGACACTGGTGCCTTTTTTGATAAAAAGTATCGTCCTGAGCATTTTTCTGTTCCTTGTAGCATTATTTTTATCATTTTTATCAATTTATTACTGACTCCTAGTTCTTCTAACGGTTTGTAAAGTTCCTTTCGTATTATTTTGTCATAGGCCTGTTTGAAATCAATGAAGAGAACCGTTGTGGTTTTTTTCATAATTGTAGCTGTCCGCTTGTATTTCTCTCAGCGTAAAAAAATTAATGTACGGTACTTGCCTAAAACTACATTAATATTCTGTTATATCTTCCATTTCCTTCACCAGCTTCCTCTTTATATAGACTGCCATTATTTTACACACTACATTTAACAGAAAGTACCTAAATAATTGACGTATTCGCTTTTGCCACCTTTTTTTATATACACCACAGATTACTGCTTTTCCCTTCTCACCTGTCCACTCCTTTTTCCATATTTCTTCTATCAATTCTTACAACTACACTGTTAAACTCTGGCCACCATGCTTATGTTGTTTCACAGTTATTCCTCTTAATCTGCCTCGTTTTCTTGGTTTAGTAGTTTATCAAAATCTGTTATAGGTATTTACTGTACACAAATAATTAAACATCTTTTCATGTTGTTCTAACGTCGAAAACAGGTTGTCCCAAGTCTGATGGCCTATTAAAAGTTTTTGGGGAAGCGCATATACAGAAATTCTGAAAATTAATACACCGTCCTAGGAGAAAGTGATTTTTCAGATTAAAATATGTATTTTAACTTTTATATGATTTTGTCGGGATGCCGGAAGTCTCTCTTAATTTCCTTTTAAACGGAATGTTAAACTTTGTTGTGCAAATTTCGAATCTACACGTTATTCTAAACAAAAATATTAAGACTTCCTTACAGCTAAATGTAACCGATTTTGAAATATCTTAAAATTTATTTCCGACGCTTTCAAAGTTCAAGATCCAAGTGACATGTCGTTTAAAGAAAGTATAATCAAGTCTTTCTTAATTATAAATTCACAAGATTGTCACAGAATCAATTTCTACATTAATTAGTAATACCATTCTCTATACCTATTTCTATTAGTTTTCATGTTGTAAAGAATTATTTGTTTTATTCTGCTAATTAGTGTCGTAAATGCTGTTAATCCTAGCAAGTTTTGTAAAAAAGAATAAGATAGGGAAATTTAATTTTAATAAATAATTGCTAACCATAAAATTATACTGCCATACATCATGGAATAAAGCTATTAGGTAATTTAATTATATATGTACTTACCTAAGTTTACTTTTCCATAAACGAGCATCTTGAAAAAATAAGTGCGTTGAAACATTACTTTCTTTGTTAGTTTGATATTTGACAACAAAAGAAAAACTTAAATTAATAATTGGCGAAGAGGTGAAAATAATAATTAATTAATTTTATTTATTCTAAGGTCGGTATGACACGATGACAATTTTTTTATAAATTTTGCAAAAAACTAAGAGATAAGTGTCAATTCAGCCAATTAGCTGTGGTAATCTGTTTAACTTGTTTCTCAAATTTTACAAAAAATTAAAATCGTGCCTTACGTCTTGAATAATAAAACATTTTTATTTGTTTTGTCAATTTTGTTAATTTCTGTATTTTTTATTTGTAATTATTTATTTATTAACCGTAAAAGCAAATAAATATTTTTGTTTTGCCGACTCTTTTTACGAAAAATTGCGATAATTTCAGCAAAATTTGCCATTATTAATAAACAACTATTTTTGATAAGAAAATTAACAGAAAAATATATAGAGGATTGTTATTACTTACCCGATGTAGAATCTAATTCTCCATCTCATGATCAGAAAAATACAGAGGCTGTTCTATTTTCAAAAATTAAGTTTTGGTAGTTAAACATAATCAGGCGTCATCATATTGTGACCATCTTATTATTATTTTTTCTTGCGCTAAAAACTATAGCATTCAATTTAAAATAAGAAAGTTAGCGGCAACTTGCGACCTAACCGGAAGTGATGCAAAAATGAAGATATTATCACTTTCTCCTAGGGCAGCGCATTAATTTTCAGACTTTTGTATATCTCCTTACTCCGAAACTTTTAATAGGCTACTCAACTTCGGATATCCTGTATACATTGTCTTAGTTCTAGCTTCTAGTCAATAATGTAATATGTACCTGACACACTTCGTACATGTTCATTGTCTTTTGGAGAAATTAATAAACTAAATTAAACTAAACTATTCACGTATTCAATAGCACGAAAATATTTCTAAAATTAAAAAAAAAGATTTTCAAAAGAAATTGTTATTATATTAAGAAGTTTTGAATTAGGTGAACATAATTGAGTTCGATCGACATCGTATTTGCCTTACAGTTATGTATTACGCGACGTATAAAAAAATAAAGTGAGTTTTGTATCGGCGAATAAGACGTAATAAAATTAAACAATTTACGTTGCCTATTAAATATTTATTTTTAAATAATTATTTCTTTATTTTAAGTTTATTTTCGTTTTATTCTAATAATAATTTGTATTTAATGACGTTATCATCACATACTAAGACGGTAAAATAGAACCAATTTAATTTCATGTCTTTATTTTAATTTTACAATTTATAACGTTTTGAAAATATTCTACTTTCAAGCGTCATTATTTCGAAAATCACAGGAATAATATTAAAAAAAAGGCTTTAGACCTGAAAATATATTAAATTTATTTACCTTTTCGCATACAATCTGATCTGCGAAAGATAAAAATAAAGGTAAACAAATTTATATTTTTAGTTCGTTTTAAAGACATATCATTTCTGCACTTATCAACTAGCAAAAGCTACGAAAATTTCGAAAATTGTTAAAGTTTTATACCGGCTGCCCACTTTGATTACGCACCATAAACTTGTTTGTTCTTCTCCTTGTAGCCTTATTTAAAATCAAAAATTTATCGGATTTCAAGCCGTAGTTTGAACATTGAGAGATACAATAGTGGAAAAATATGCAGCTATTATTCCTAAAATCTTAAGTAATGTTTGAAGAAACTTCTATGTTTAGTAAACATTGTCAACTGAAAATTTGCCTGCTCGATCAAAACTGTGGTATTAAAATTAATTAATTAATTAATGTTTGCGTATTTATTTTTTGAATTTTATTTTTCTGCGGTGAGTCAAATCGAAGTGGACGTCTGGTATATGGTGAATTAAATGAAAAATTTTTAAAACTTTGAAAACCTCAAAATACAAAAAAAATCACTTAATAGCCTGGTTTTAGATAAAAGTGGTGTACAGCATTCAATAAAAATAAAAAATCTATGAATATTTTGATCCTTTCCTCCTGCGAGCCTAGGAGACCCATGGCTTGGTTGAGTATTTTCCTCCATAAGTCAATATTTCGAAAATCACAGGAATAATATGAAAAAGAAAAGACTTTAGAACAACCTGAAAATATAAATTTTATTTACCTTTTGGCATACAATCTGATCTGCAAAAGTTAAAAATAAAGGTACACAAAATTATATTTTTAGTTTATTTTAAAGACATATCATTTCTGCAATTATCAACTAGCAAAAGCTACGAAAATTTCGAAAATCGTTAAAGTTTTATACCGGCTTTATAACGCACCATAAACTTGTTTGTTCTTTTCCTTGTAGCCTTATTTAAAATCAAAAATTTATCAGATTCCATGCCGTAGTTTGAACATTGAGACATAGAATGGTGAAAAAATATGCAGCTATTATTCCTAAAATCTTAAGTAATGTTTGTAGAAACTTCTATGTTCAGTAAACATTGTCAACTGAAAATTTGCCTGCTCGATCAAAACTGTGGTATTAAAATAATGTCTGCGTATTTATTTTTTATATTTTATTTTCCTGCGGTGAGTCAAATCGAAGTGGACGTCTGGTATACGGTGCATTAAATGAATATTTGTAAAAATTTTAAAACCTCAAAATAAAAAAAAAACACTCAATTCTAATTTGAAAAAATAAAGTTAACGTTCGTCTAGCTCTTATGAACACTCTACGATACAAGCGCAATTCAAAAAGTAAAATAAAATCAGCGGATCCGAGCGTTATTTGAAAAAGTTGTGGTAGTGTTAAAAATGTCGAATTTATTAAATGAAAATTGTTTTTAATTTTTAATCGGACATTGTGGAAATTACACTAACCGTCAACGCGTCTTTACCGGATAATAGCTTCGTCACGAAGCGTTGAGGGTTATGGAATTTCCATGGTTAAAGATTAATTTTCACACAATTTTCAAGTCGAATTTATTCATTATTTTATCGCAATTTTGTATGTACACGACCAAAGTTATATACGTGAATAAAGTTTTCTATTGGATTATTTGTTTGCACTTTTAATATACTTATGCAGAACTTATCAGATAATTTTACTAAATATAGTTTGTACGGATATCTTGTGAACATGAATTTTTTGATCTACTTATTATGTTTATTTACGGTACGCTTAAATATTTATTTTCAGCATTATCATGAGAAAACATTGTTTTAAAAAATTGACTGTTCAAAAAAAGTTAAGAGATGTTTCAATGATAATAAATTTAATGCAGAGATGAGCTCAATTTTTAAGTTTCAGTGTTTTAGTTTTAATGTTCTTTAAACAAATACATATCAAAATACATTAATTTGTTTTAAACTTGTTTGTTCAAATTTTAATGTGATCTTGTTGGGAGATTATAAAAAGAGTATATTAATTGTGCGTAATATCAGTTAATTGCCTTGACCAATATATAGAGGGTGATTCAGAATAAGTGTCCGACCCGTTAGAAGCGCATTCACTAAGGCAAAATTGCAAGAAATAAATCTATCAGAGGCATTTCAAATATCAACCTCCTCTGAATCAAAAATGGGAATCATGTTTCATTTCTTATGTATACATACAGAAGACCGAAATTCGAATGAATGAATTGCGTATTACACATTAATAAAAACGTTCTACCGTTTCATTTCAAAATAAACGCTAATCTGTCGTTCTGTTCTAAACCTCCAATATTTGAATTATATTCCATTGAACTTCTACGGGATGTATTCCTTCTGTATAGGGGTTACGAGAGCTCACTTTAAAATCTAATTCCAATACTTTTTTTTTCCATGAGAAACATATCGGTTATTCCACTGATACTAGAAAAACGCCAAAGATATGATCGGTTATATTAAAAAATGTGTATAAAAGGAAACATTTACTTAATCATTGTGCCTTCATAACCTTTCTGTAATTCTGAATACGTGTACAAGGATCATGTGATGATCAACGAGTTTAACATAAAGCAAAATAAGGGAGTACGTTTTCAACTTATTATAAATATGACATGTTTTCTGTGTCTTTTAGTTACTTTAGGTAAAAAGACGCAAAGGAACTCGATTCATTTAATGAACGCTCTTCGTAATTTAGCTCTTTCGTGTGGTAAAAAATATATTATGGCGAAAAAGGGAAGTAGTGCCCTACATTAGCAAGAATACCCCGTACATAAGAATAGAAATTCTGTTTGTGTACGTAATGAATTAATTTCGATTTTCTCAACTAGAAAGCACAGCGACGTTGTGTGCCAGGGTGGGGGTGTTTGTAATCAAGCAGTTCATTAGTCACCGAGAAAGACCGATTGCTTTCACCCTGCAAGAGCGTCCACTAATTAAACACTGTCGCGTTCTCCTTGTGTTGACAGAGTTCTTGGTCTGGAAAATTAATTCTTAGTTACAAATAAAAAAGGAATTAAAAGGATTCCGATCTTCCCAGATGTGTTTCTTACGTAATTCAAGAATTTTCTTGGGATATGTATTTAAAAATTAATTTAAGAGAAATAGTTGAAATTATAAAAAAAAAACGCTTAAGAAAATCATTTACCATTTTCCATTTTTGTACAAGGGCTCTGTTGCAGTCTTAATAAGTTTGTTAAGAGAGTTTTAGAGCTTAAAATATCTGTCTGAAATTACCGTTAGGATGAGTTGTATAAAAAAGGTAAACCTGGATTAAATTTAAGCCCTAAACTTAGATTGTGACAAACCTACGCCTTTGTTCTCATGTATGTCATATTCTAATTTAGGATTAAATTTAATCCTGGCTTAAACCTTTTATACAACCCAGCCTTAATCTATCAACCAGCTTATGACCTCGCTGTGTGTTGATTCTCTCTTTACAGAAACGTTACTTTAAAAAATGTTGCAAGTCGTTTTTGAATGCAGTGAATCGTTCGCTTTGGTTTGCAGTGGAACCCCCGAGCTACCTTCCTGCTGATGAAGTCCCAAAGAGGGCTGATACAGCTGTATAGAGGATGCTCTAGGAATCCACTGCAATCAAAAACGATTTACAACAAAACTTTTTTTAAAACTTTCATTATGCTTTGACAGCAAGCATGGCTGCCTGGTATGGGATGACTTATTATGTAGCAAGGTGCCTTCAGTTTGTCAATCCTAATGCAATATCAGGTCATAAGGCGATTGAAGGATGTTGCAATTTAAGAAAGCTTACTGTTTAAACAATTCAATGTAAATATTGAATTAGAAACAAGAAACTTCTTGTACCTAAGCTGAAACTTATTTCTAGTCATGATTATTCATTTCTTCTTCAACATTTTATATTTATTTACAGATTTTGAACATTTTTAAACAAACTGAAATTATTTTGACTACTTGTCTTACCTCTAAAGGCGCGTTTCCACAAGGCCACTGTGACTTCACTTCAGTGAATGGCTCCCTGCTACTACTGTTCTCTTTACTGGCGTCGTGGAAACACGCCTTTAGGTATACATATATTAAGTTAGGAGTATGTTTTCAATGGAAGGTGTTACGAATCTTTTGATGGTATGAAGAATAACAATATGTAAGAGAACTTCAGATTGGGATTAAGAAAAATCAATCAAAGTAAAAAATTATACAAAACAATGTTTGAGAAAGTCTGGAAGCAAATATTTGCGTTCTAATTTAATTCTTCTGATATAAACGTATAAGTGGGCCTTGGTATAAATTACGTCACGGGTATAATTAAAGTGTGTTGTACAGAAAAATCAAATTTAGAAGCGGTAACTAAAATTAAAATAATCTCAGCATCGTTACGACTAAGTGTAGGGGTTTTCTATAAATAGCCCTAAGTAGTTGAGCAGAGACGGGCGTGATACCCGGTCAGTCAATTACAATGTGCTGTCGTTTATGAAGCACGTCCAAATTCTCCGAAACGGCACAATAACAAGTATACTGTTCCGAAAATAAGTTTAAGACTAATTTACATCAAGATTTTTTTTAATTTAATATAGTGTGACTCGCAACGCGGAATGTTCTAAATAATTTATATTTAGAGATTTTATAGCCTGATATTCGGAAAATTAATGAGTAGGAGATTTTAAAATTTTTTATTTCAAACACACATTAATTAGCCGTCTAATAATAAGCTGAATATCTTGCATAATTTCTGAAATAGAAAGCATAGGAAACGTTAGTTGTTTTAACATACCTTCAAATTTAGCATATCCCTTAAAAAATCACATTAAAGTTGTACCAAACAAGTGTTCATTTAATTTTCCGGTAGGATTAGGAATGGGAATATTGTTTTCGTAAAGGCATGTCGTAGCTTAACCGTACCTCACAGACCGCAAACAGAACAGTCACCAGCTGTTGTCACTAGTATCATTCGTTCTTTCTGTCAATTATCAATCAAGTGTTTTCAAGTTTGTTTGAATTGTTTGTCGGTTTTATACAAAAATAAGTTGTTTTCACGTCTCATTTACGTTCTTATAGAAAGCATTTATAATTGAAAGTTATTTTTGTGGTTTCAAGTTAATGGGTTTTGGGAATACTCAGTACGAAACTGCTTGGAATGGTTTAGAGCTAATTTTTCTGATGTTATCCTTGACAACACTTTCGGAGACAACTTGCATCAGTATACACTGTGATTCAGAAATGTCTCCCGACATTTTCAAAGTGAACAGATCATCAATAAAGAAGGCCACCTTTTTATAAAAAATTTTTTCGAAAAGTGAAAAATAAGAAATTGGTAAAATTTAGGGTATTAACATTATGTAATAGGTGCATACAAACTTTTAAACCTCAATTACTCCAAAAGGGCCGAGTTTATCGAAATGCAATAAAAGAACCTTTTTTGTGCCAAATAATTTAGAGAATATTTAATTCATAAATTCTTGAAATGTGTAAAAAATAAAAAGTTAGGGACAAAATACTGAAAGCAAAACTACCCTTTAAAATGGATGGAGGATCTGACAAACAAAATTGCTAATGCGCAGTTTGGTGGCTTATATCTGCATTTAAAATATTAGTTTGATAAGTTAACGGATCTATAACATATTGTCAAAAAACAAAATTTTTCACCCCTCTTTCAGGGGTTATAACACCCTTTTTATGCAGTTTGGGAAAAATATTATATGAAAAGGTGACCTTATTTTTTTTTTGATGTTCTATTCACCCTTAAAATATCTGGAGACATTTCTAAATCACGGTGTATATAGTTGTTTCCTAAAAACGGAGGACTTTCCCAAAGAAAAACAAAAGGTCCGCCGCGAAAACGTACTCTTGAAGATACGGAAACTGCAAGACACATAATGGAAAATGCTTTTCACACTTCTATTCGCCAGTCGTCACAACAGATTGAGCTTTCTACTGGAACGAGTCACAAATTATAACGTAAAACTCTAAAGCCAGCTACTCATTACTCGGTACTTAGCAAGTGACGTAACTTGGCAAGGACTTGGCGAGTTTTTGTGCAAGTAAAAGTCAAACCGTACACATTACTTAGCTACGTCCAAGTAGCCAATCCGTTTAACACTTACCCGTTTGACTTTGGATAGTTTACCGACAACGAACGGGAAGTACAAGTAACGTGGCAAATAGTGCAGAGTTGCACGCCGCGTTTTAATACACATTACTCAGCACTTGCTGAGTATTGGCAAGGACTTGCCAAGTACCGCGTAATGAGTAGCCGGCTTAAAGCTCTCTCCTTATCTCGTGATATTATTGCAACCATTTTCCAAAACAAAATATTTTCAAGTAATGCTACCTATCTTTCTGTTGCTATCTGTACAAACTTTGACAGATTTGAAAGATTATAGATCCAAGTATCATTTTAAAATTTCCAAACTTTTGTTATAAAGTGACAGAGATAGGTACATACCACAGTGTTAATTCGACACTTCTCCGTTTGTTTTTCGCAAATTTGATAAAGTTGTCTATACTTCTGTTGCACACATTTTACCTTTGATTCTGTTAGATATCGCTTGTTTCACTAATGCTTGAAAAATGCTAGAATGGGTTTTACTACGACATTAAAAATTATTTTGTTCAAAGTCAGTCATGGATTTAAAAATTATTTATGTTCGCGCATTGTATCAATCGTTTTTAGATTGTCAAGATTTGTCAAGCAGTTCTGAAAAAATATACTTACTGTTAATACTTTATTTCATGACCGCCCTTGACCAAAATAATTTTAGCTGTCTCGAGGGGCTATTCTGTATCAAAAGTATACAATTTTAAGGGCTGTTAAATTTTGTTGCTACGGTAACAACCAATTATAGAACTGTATTTTAAATTTTAAAGGACCTCTAAGTTTTAACAGCTCGTTAAAAAGTTACAGAATATACCCCTCAGTATTGCAAAATAAAGTCTGCAGTCAAATTTTCTGATTGTAAGATTTCGCGCTCGTAATTTTTTCGATGTACTCGGTGTTTTTTTGCAATTTAGAAGTTTTACATCAAAACTTAATCTGAGGCACGATTATACAATTGCTGGATAAACTAAGTATAATATCACAGTATAACACTATTCTTCAAATAACTGTGACATGGGTGTGGAAGAAGGTTAAAGGGTATTCGGCGAGTATTCGGTGAGTAGTTCTTATTCTGTGTTTGTACACACATAAAAATTTTGGGATTAATTGTAATTGTAATTATCTGCCCAATCGGTGTTAAATATGGATAAAGTTTTACCT
Source organism: Prosopocoilus inquinatus (assembly GCA_036172665.1). NCBI lineage: Eukaryota > Metazoa > Arthropoda > Insecta > Coleoptera > Lucanidae > Prosopocoilus > Prosopocoilus inquinatus. The sequence continues at coordinate 24,755,382 of CM069876.1, read as the reverse complement.
AAAAAATTATTAATACGTATTTAATTTGGCGTTATTGTCGTCTTTTCCCGACTAAATTGTGTCTAAAATTCCAACAACAATATAAACATTATATTTTTTTTCTAACTCCACAAAGAAATGGACAAAAGTGCTCGAAAAAGTGTTCCCTGGCGTACAGAATTGTTAAAGATTTTTATCTGTGTAAAAGCGGTCCTTAGACGTGTAATACTAAAAATGTCACTTAAAGTTGGATAAATAGAAAAGAAAAACAGGATGTCGTTGTTCATACTTATCAATGTACACCAGCGGACAATAAAGCCGGGCACGCAATTTCTACAGTGTAAATCTTATTTTAATATTTTTGACGTTCAATACATTCACGAAAGCCCATTAACAATTTTGAGATTTAAGACAAATTTCAATAATAAAACTATAAATTTTACCAAAAAAAATTTGGACAGAAGAAGTGATGCTGACATTCAAAATTTTTTGTTTGTTTGCTGCTCGGATTTTATTATTACGCTGGTGTATGGATCTTAGCTTATTTTCAGATTTTAGTTTTTTGGCAATTTGTTCATGCCACAGTACAGCCGCAGTGACTATACTCTATTAATTACAAAAAGGTAATAGAAATATCGCACACTCTCCCAGTTGCCCTTGAAGTCAGAGTTATTAGAAATTAAAACGTGCAGGGAGGGAGAGTGTATGATGCTGCCACTGCCTTCTTATACTGAATGGAATATAGGTAAATTTTGCACCAAAATGTTTTAATATCATTTGTAAAAAGAACCTAATGCTGTTTGTAGTCGTAATTCCAGAAGCAGGAAAAAAGGCTGCGTCAGAGTTCAATAATTTTATTTGTGGGACCGGTTTCGACAGCAAGACATTTTCAAGCACTTACAATAAAATAGGCTTCCTTACTAAAAGGTACGCGAGGGTGAGGCGGCCATGTGGTTTTACACATTCTTGAAAATGTTTTACTGACGAAACCGATCGCACAAATAAAATTATTGAAGTCTGCCGCAGCCTCTTTTTTAATATTCATAAAATTTTCCCAATTTTGTAAATAATCATCAATTTTGTTCTTTGTCAAATCTATGGGTATTAAAACTTTTAAAGAGCCTACTGAGTTATATCGAGTACAATTTCATTTCGCCAGTAGGTTCAATGGTAGGTTGTTAACCATCCTGTAACTGATAAAATTCGAAAAATGTAAACAGAGAAAATTTCTGCTGTAAAGACTTTCCAGATAAAAGACACGGAAAATATACCAAGAAATGAAACTGCACCTCTTGAAAAAGGCAAAAACACAAACCGTGTTTACTTTCTTACATTATGTGCCAACATATGCCAACGAATGAAATGTCTTCCAATTATTATTGCTCATTCTTTACACACCTACTGAATAATAAATGTATATTAAACTTTCGATTTGATAAATAATAAAGTGGAAGGTTCAGTAGCAACTAACTTACTCTACCATAATATAAAAAAAAAAATAATAATAATTACAAAATGTCTCCACAGTAAACAGAAGTCATGTTTACAACAATTTACAATAATTCGTTAGCTGTTATTATTGCTGTTGTTGTTAATTTGAAAATTAAATTACACTATACGTTTAATAATTACAACGGTTTGTTTTTACAATAGAACACATCCTGCTGCAGGCATAACTTTTGCTTGCTAGGACCATTGACTAAGCTTCATGCAATTATGTAACTTACTTACGTTGTTTAAGAAAAACTCAATTTCGATCCCAGGGATATTAAGAATTTTTCATGACTTTAATGTCAATATTATTTCATACCCGAAATAACTCGAGAGTAGCATTTTACATTTCAATACTTTAAGAGATTTGAAGCAAGTATATTTTTGCAGGTATAAAAGCTTTTAATAGTCAAATATTTATATATAATCCTTTCAGCTTCGTGTACTTATTAACAGATATAACAAGTTCATTATAACATACACATACACAAAGAACATACGGATAATTAGAACTTTACTTTTTTAAATTTATATTAGAATATTTTCATAATTTCTTTTCTTTCAATGAATGATAAAATTAAAAATAACATGTTCATCCCTAAAAACATAATTATTTGAATCATTCTACTGTCGCGGTCAAAAAAAAGTGTACACTTTTCTTGATGTAAATATAACAATATTAAAGTTTTTGCTGGGTCGCTGTAATTATGAAGTGTCACTTACGAAAGACAAACAAATTAACTTTTTTAAAGGATAAATTCTTTTTCCATTTTTCACTTATCCAATCAATATTTTTCAAAATGAAATATGCCTGTCCTTTATTAATTACTGTCTGTCATTCGTAAGTGTCAGTTCATATTTACAGCCACCCAGCTAAACTCTTAGCTAATTTACGATACAAGTGAACATTATTAATGAACAATGAATAAGGATAAGAAATTACTATAGAAGTTGATTCAAATTATAAATACCATATCTATTATACAATTATTATTTTCACAATAATTTAGTCAAAGTAGAGAACGCAAGAAAATAGAGCAAAACGTGGTAATTACTTATTTACTTATTTTGAAGGGAAGGGAAAGTCACAGTCAGATGTCAAAACAATTACGAAAATATAGTTACTTACACATTAGAATGTGACTTTGTTTTTAAAGTCTCCTTTAGTTTGATTATGAAACCGGGCCTTAGAGCTTTTAAAAAGCTCATAAGGCTTTTATGCCACGTTATTATGTCACACTCCTATTAAAAAAATTTAACATAACTCTCTCAGCACGAGGATCTCCGTTGTTATAAGAGATTCAGATTCGGTTAAAAAGGAAGAATTACAGAAAATCAATAGGCTAAACAAACCCAAAAATTTCAATAATTCCCCATACTTTTGGAATTTTTACCAAAAAAAGCAGAATGGGCCAATGATTCCAAACAGTGTCGGAAAAGTTTTCAACTGACAAGTGCTACTTTAACAATTTCGGAAAAATTCAACTAGCAAATGGTTCTCAAACAGTTTCGGAAAAATTAAACTATTAACTTATTGTTAAGGATTCAATCGTTACCATTTATAGTGATATATTACAAGTTTTGAACTTTGCACAACTATCACAGTCACCTTGTACGTTTCGCGCACGTTAAACAAAGAGATTGAAATGGAAGATTTTTTCTTCAGTAGGGTAATCAAGAAAAAGGACAAACCGAGTCTAAAAAACATAGATAAGAAGAATACGGAAAAGAAGAAAACCTAGCGAATATGGATAGACTACACAAAATTGGAAACATTAAAATGTTAGATAATAAAAACTATTATATGTTTACCTAAAGCTGACTTAGAGCAAAAAAAAAAACTAGACAACAAACAGCAAACAAATTAAATAATTTCATGTTGTTCCGACTACTTTCGATGAGCAAATTGAATTTGGTAGAAAAATTCCATTACAGCCGAAAGTAAAAAAAGACGATTACAATTTCCTGTAATTTTTCGTTTTCCAAAATGTTAATGTTTAAATACGACTTCACAAATTTTACAAAAACGTTGCGTTTGTTAATTTTCAGTTGTCACCTGTGAAATCGTATTTAAGCAGTATAATTTTGGAAAAAGAAAAATTACAGGAAACTGTAAATGTCTACTATTTTTTGCTTTCGTCAATAGTTCAAGTTCCTGAAATATCTGTTGGCGTCAGTTTTGAACGTTATTTGACATTTACGTAATTTACATAGGACTGATAATTTTTTTAGAAAAGGGGTTTCACTAAATTGGTTTCATCGTTGAGTTATTCGGTGAATTTATCAACAAATACATCGTTTTAATTGATTTATGACAAATATTCAGAGAACTTAATTGAGGAAAAATCACCAAACATAAAATTAGGAAAAAGAGCAATCAAGTAAAAGTACCAAATATTTCAATAAGAAAAAAATACTCATATCTTCATCATCGCGCTAAAATGAACCAAGTTCAGCCTGATGATAGCCACTTTATTGCATTTGCCGAAACATGCAGCACATATGTTAAATATTAATGAAAAGACTGTACTGTACTTTTTTCTGATTAAAACTCCAACTCCATTATGTGCACTGACCGTGGGTCTCCTCATGTCAATAATATTTCGTTTTTGCTTTTAATTTCGTAATCAGCATCTTACAAAACTTCCCCAAAACTTCTAAATTTGATGTCTAATAAAATTGATCATCAATGTTATTTAAACATGTGATGGAATCGTCATAATTAAAAATAACTTCTTGTCCGATAGTCATAGGCGCATTATTTCGCTAATATTAAAAGCATGTTCCTGCAATCGTAATCCATACAGTTCCGATCCAAACGAAAATCAGGAAAACAACAACGAATATGCTAGATTCATCAAAACTATTATTTCATAAAGTCCATAATTTTATTTATTGATTTATCGATGTTGATTGAAGAAATATTATTCTTAGTTTCTGTGGCTTCAAGTTCAAACAATTAACTAACTTAAAATAGCAGCGCAATATGTCACGATCCGTTTAGTGAATCACTAGAATTCAATGATCTAGAGGGATTTATACAGAATAATTTATACTTAATTAAAGAACGATATAATAAAATGCCTTCAGATCCAATTTTAATATGCGAAAGATACGGCACAGGTTTTAAACAATTTAAAAAATAGAATACACATAGGGCAAGCGGGTGGCTCAGAGGTTAGCCTAGCTTAAAAAGTTATAAAGTCTTGTCACTCATTAGCATGCGTTCGAATCCCAACTGCGCTACAGATGTTTGTATCTGTCTGGATTATGACTTCACATTACGTAGTAAATGCTTGGAATGGTTAATCCAAAAGGCAAAAGTGTGGAGACTGTGCAACGCTAAAGCAGACAAAGCAGACAAGAACTTACAAAACAAGAGTCGCTACACAAAGCTATTTATAATTGCTATAATTTCACGAGAGAACGTTTGTCAGTGTGTCAAAAAATGGACATTATTGATCAATTTCCTTTGTTTGTAACTGTACATTTTGTAACTACTTTTTGTTAAGCACCCCGCCTCCCCTTCGGTTGAATCTCATGGGATCCCAGAAGAACCTTATTATTTTCTTTTTGCAATAATCGTGCCTTTATCATTAAAACAGGTAGCATTATTAATTTAATCAGCACGTGCAAGGTGTACCAACTTGATTTAATTAAATAATTGTTTTTATTTTACTGAGAAAACAGCATAATAAAGTGTATTAAAAAGGAATTTTAACTTATCGGCAGAAAGTTAGAATCTTAAACTTCAAAATATGAATAAGCATAATTTCCAGCAGATTCTAAAAAATCCCAGTCAACTCCTCTAAGCAAAGTTATGTATAAATAAGTGTTTATAAAGAAAAGAAAAGATTTTAACTAATTTTTAAATAGCTTTGAAGAAGAGAACATAATCATTGTATTGCTTGTAAGTTAGCTTTTATATGCAAAGCAATAAAAATTGCTCCCAGTTTTCTTTTGCATTTGAGCAATTTCTTTGTAGTTGCAACGAGAGGTACCCAACTTTGAATGTAAATATTTACTTATTTTATAATGAAATGGTCTAATTGAAGTTAATTAACAATATCGTTCACACACTTTTGCCGACGAGCATGCGCACAAAATAAATTTTGTCTTGCTGCAACACAAATTGTATCAGGTAATTGAAATATTTCATTTTGATACCAAATAGTACATGAGAACAGAAATATTTGCATAATATAAATGTAAGCGGATAGTACTTTAATTGGACTGATGATCAAGTTTTATTTCGAAAAGGGAAGAAGTTTCCACCTTTTGAATAGTTTATTGTATCAGCAGGTATTGAATTGAGTTCACACAATATAGTTTTCGTAGTAAATAAGTTTTTTAGTTTTTAGGTACTTTGTATATCATTCGATTAAATTCTATATCAAGAAACTTTTTTTGATACTGCAATGCATATGTAAGTTAATACATATTTAACTTTTTTGGTTTCAATTATTCAATATGTTGCAAAGAGGAAGTAATATCTAAGCAGTAGGAAATAGAAGAACTAAAAATTACTGTTGGCATGAAAAATAGACGCCCTCAGTAAACATTTATAAATATTTAGGTAGCCATAAATATTTACATACCTGAGATTTTCATTTATTTTCCAAAGTAAACACAGTGATGATCCACATAATAAGGAATCAACAGGTAACAAAAAAAGTAACAGCGAAACTTTTAACTCACGCAGTGTTTTTATTTACACTCGAATCTTTCACGTATTTTAAACCCACTTGTAACGATTGAGCAACAAAAGTGTGTATTTCTTGAGGAACATGGCAATTATGCGTGTGTTTACGATGCGAGCGAATTCAATCCGCGGATTATTTCGTGCGTGCACTACGGTTGAACCAGGCCTTTTTTATCTCTGTCACTTCGAAATGTGCGAATTAAGAAACTTTTTGTTTACGACAAACTCGAGCGACCTTTCGGAACCATGGTTTAATTAAAAAAAGCGTTCACATGCTTTCATTTAGATGTATTGTGCCAGAGAGCAAAAATAAGAGAGGAATTCTAAATTAGTAGCAAGTTATACTGAACTTAAGTTAACATAGCTGCCCACCCTCACATCAGATGAAGCAAATTTAGTTTTCAGTTGAATGCCCCGAAATCACATCGTGTGTGTCACGTGGTTAACTGAAAATGTGTTATTTTTCCGGCGCCTAGCGTCAGAGCGACCAGGCGGTGAATAGGAGAAATAATGTAGACGCCGCCGCCGGTGCATTTATTTGTGTATGTGGTAATAATGTGTGTATTTTCTTAATCAATACTTCGGCTAATATTCCCAGAATTTTACAATTGTCTGCCCGACCAGCATTTGCTTTCTAACAATATAAATTTTAATTCCCTGCTTGTTTTTCTCTCATGAACTTCATGAATTTCCTTTTAGAAAATAGAACTCGATAAGAATCCATTTCATACGTATTATCTACGATGCGCATACGAACTATCTGAACTAGATTAACTACAAACTAATTTAAATTTTACACTTAATTTTTATTTTAAACGCAAAGCTTTGGCGTCCGAATATTTTAATATAATTGCACTTTACTGCAAATAGAATTTCACTTCAGTTTTACAATAGCACAAAGAAAAATTACTCAATTAATTACATTGCTTTTAAATTTGATATAAATTTCGATAATTTGATTTTCGACTTTCCCCTAAAATTTCATTTTATACAAAAGAAAGAGTCTTAATCGTCATTCTTTATTAAAACAAGGTCATCGACTTCTAATTTCGTCCGGTTTGTTCATTTGAGATTTGCGTTTTTTGCAACATTTAAATAGTAGGATTACAAAATATAATCAACAGTTGATTTAAATTATTTGGGGTAAAATTTTGTTGTTTGTCTGTCAAAATATTTTTATAAGAGGAAAACGAACGCTCGACATCGCATGAAGTAATGGGCGCAAATTTCATGGATGCTACATCTTTGGGGTCCATGTCCAAATCCTCTTCACTTTGACCTTTTAAAACTAAACAGATTTTCCTCATTTTATTGTAGTCAGGATTACGTAATAGAACCTTGTCTAATTTTGTCATTAACTTCTCTCCTATCTCCTCTGGAATTGATTTTACACTTTCAATTGCATCATGGACCACTTCAAAAGAATCTAATAGAGCCGTCTGGGATGATTCCAACTTTTTAATGGTGGATATTAAAACCGAAAAATGAGTTTTAATGAATGCTAATTGATTCCCGATGTTTGTGTTCGACATGCATTCCTTACAAATTCTTAAAGCCGCTGAATTGTAATCATCCAATTCTAAGAAAATTTCCTTTAATTGTTTAAAGTTATCTGCGTAAAAATTTGCTGCTTCAAGCCACGTACCCCATCTCGTAATTATTGGTTTTGGTGGTAATGGCAGGTCAGCAGCTAATTCTTTATAGTGTTGTATACGCAGTGGGGCTTTAAGAAATGCCCTTTTTCCGTTATTGATCAACTTATTTACTGTTGGGTATTCTAGTCGCACCAATTCAGCGAGCCTATTCATTGCGTGAGCCATACCAGTGAAGTGCATCAAATTTGGGTAAAACATATGTAAAGCCTGTCCTGCTTTTATCATGTAGGCTGCTGCATCAGACACCATTAGTAATATATTTTCCGATTTAACTTGATTAGGTGCATATAAAAGTGTCAAGCTGTCGTTAATAAAACGTGCGATCGTTGAATGATTTGTTTTTTCCAAAACTGTACTATTTACTAAATAAGATATTGGTGCAACTGTGCTGCTTAATACTACTGCTAACATATTTGCTACATAACGACCGCAGGCATCTGTCGTTTCATCAACTACTATATTAATATTGTTGTCGCTAAGCTTCTCTCTTATTTTCTTCATCCGTTGCTGGTAGCATATACTTAGATAGTTTTTCCGCAAAGTCGATTCATTTGGAATATGACGATTGCAGTATTTTTCCAAAAAAGTTCGAAAACTTGGTTGCTCAAGTTTATGCCAAGGAAAGTTTGACTCTGCCATAGCACTGCACAAGTCTAAAAAGAATTCATTTCCTGTGTCACTGCCCTGTGAGTTACTGGCTGTTGAAGAAATAAAAGACTGCTTAAAGTTAGATATCATCTTTTCTCCGACTCCTTATGGAGGTTTGTAGCCAAATGTTGATCAATCTGGTACTTTTGGTCTGACGATGACACCTTAAAATATTGTCAAAATGAAAATGTGATTTTTAAGAGAATTTGTAAGGTGTCTACCTGTTTTGAGCATGCATTGCAAAAATTAACTTTTCCATGTGTAGTTAGATGTTTAGATGCTTTAATCCATTTTTTCAATAGATCAAGAGGATGCTACTTTCGGCATTTTGAAAAGATAAGCACTGAATTTATTTCGTCTTTAAATTAAATAAGCAAATAACAACTAATTCGCGTTGATAAGTACACTAGTCACTAATCACACACATTCACTGAGTTCTTATCTCAAACTGAAATGCAAAACATAAGTGCAAAATGCAAGTGCGAGTGCCTGAGTCGCTACAGATTCCCAGAAAATCACATTCCGGGAAATCGTAAAATAAAGTGGCCAGACTTTGAGGAGAATAAATTACTTCTTGGAAAAGCTGCAGACTTGAATATTGACCGTATATGGAATTATAATGTTATTTATATCAATATATGGATAAATAAATAAATATGCGCTAAAAGTCTAAAATATTAAGTTATATGCGAAATAAAACTACCATTTTTGGGCTTCTCTAATCGACAAACATATAAATACAAAACGCCAAGTTTAGGTATGTTAGCGTAAAAAACTTGTAAAAACTTATAAATCCGGTCTCTACTCATAACTAACAAGTCTGTAAGCAGTCAAAGCAATTACTTCTAAAAATCATATCCTATTAGTAGAGCTCTTTCTATGAAAAAATAGCAATACAAGAAAACTAATTCATCTTTAACAAAATGCGTTAATTAAAACTTCTTAGCGTTGAAAACTGATGAGAAAGAGGCACATCCCACCTCCTTCCGTGGGCTAAGAATATTCAACCCCAAATTTTATATTTAAATATTTAATATTAATTTAATTTAATTAATTTAATATTTAAAATCGTACTTTTCTTTTTATCTTTGTTAAGATTCATTTTTTTTTCTCTTACATTTGTTTAAACTATATTTTATTGTTTTGCTTAATTATTTCTCCATTACTCTTTTCAGTTTCTGAAGTGCCAATCATTATTCAATTTGCTTGCAGTCTTTTCTTCTACAGTTTCCAATTTTATTTAAAAATTATGCAATGAACTTATAAAACTGAACTGTGGGCTGGATTTTTTAAACTGTATCTTTGAGTATTTGTTTAGGTGCGTAACTGCATCTTTTTCACTCGCGATATTTAACTTATTTTATTTCCACCTTCTTAATAATAATAATAATAGTTGTATGATATCGATATCGAAATTAGAGGTACAAAAAATAGTTAAAGAAAATAATATAAATGCGCAGCGATCTAAGTGGACCATCAGTTATTCTAAGAAGTAGCACACTGCTATTCCTGGTCTTAGTAAATGACATTTTACAGGTTCATTTTGTTGTTTAAGTTAACCAGGTAAGCGATAAATTACGGGAACAGATCTGTAATATTTTACGGGTAGAAAAGACTAGTAGAAAAGTAAAATTTTGCAGGCTTGTGGAGAAGCAGATTGTCTGTTCATACCACCATGACTAGATCTAGCTGGAGAGAACGCCTTCGAAAAAAAAAAAATTTGTACACGACACGCTTTGTAATTAATTTTTACTCGGCTGACTAGATTACTAACTTCCAGTTCGCCCATAAAGATTAATGTACAAAGCTTGACCTGTAAATAACTATTGCAAGTCTCATGTCTATGATTTCTATGACAACGGGTAACCTTTTCACATCCCACTTCTAAGTAAGATGAAGAAAATGTGTGTATTTCTGTGGAGACCGCTTGTAGAGAAAAGGAAGAAGACATCTTATAATACGACCACTTAACAACTGTACAAAAACGTAAGTCACATTTAAGCTGTATAAGAGAAATTAAGAAAATCATAAAAGCAAAGCAGAGCCAGATGTGGTTGAAAGAAAGTAAAAGAAAAGTAAACTGTTGTAAATTGTTATTGTGTCTTGTACTCATCTGGCTTTGATTTACAGTTTTCCAAAACTAAAATAACAGAAAATTTATACTTAAAGGTCGTTGCACTCGTTGGTTCATACAGATAAACTGGAAGACATAAAATTTATCAAAATTAAAAATATAATTTTTTGAAAGAGGAAGAAGAAACCAGATTACAAGAAACACTATTACAATTTTTCTGCATTTGTTTAAGGTGACTTCTTTTGTATTTAAATCAACGAAATTCCATAAAAATTGAAATTAAAACTGATTTTATTTTATTCTATACTCATTACGTTTAAACAATTGACAACTATTATAACTTGCGCACCTATTTTTAGAGTAGGGGAGAGTGGGGCAAAACCGGGAGGGTGAGTCAAACAGGGAGGCATCCTCCCTCCAACGTTATCACGCTCCTTCCCAGCTAACTTTCTTTGAGGAAGGTAAAAAAGAATCACGAGAGAAGGAAGGGCCTGAATCAACAGAAGAAAAAACAGAAAAGAACAAAAAAGTAGGCGAAATGATCTTCTTCAGAATCAGACGGTGACGAACAGTAGTGGATTCCATCAGAAGAAGATGATGATAGTGATCGGACTTCTGCCTCCTGTCTATTTTGTAACGCTCTGCTCTTGAAGTCGACATCTGATGAAAACTGGATAAAGTGTTCGATTTGTGAGGAGCTTGCCATGGCTCCAACCGCAAGAACCCCTTCGCGTGTGATTTTTGTGAAAATATTGCTCTGCCCCTGTTAACCTTAAATAGTCCAATGTTTTCATATTCTGTGATTATTTTATAACTTATAAATACAAGTTTTGAAACTTACTCTTTCCAAAATTTGCCTTGCTTTTGTTTAGTATAATGTTACACCTTTCACTGAGAAAAATACTATAAAAATTGGAAAAACTACTTTATTGAGGTAATTATTTGCTTATTTCAGAGAGCACCCGGTTTTGCACCATCATTTCAGAAAAAATAAGCATTGACTTTTTTTGGAAAAAAAAATTTCATGATCAACACACATTAATTGCAACTCAATAAATATGGTAAAGCTGTGCCCAACAGTCACCCAAAGGCCTATATGGCATTTTTCCTTTTTTCAGGTTGATACAGATGGATTCATGCATGAAAAACGAAACGGCACACAGTGGAACGATCTAATGTAATGCTTTGGACATCGGTCAGAAACTCAAGTGTCATAATCAGAAAATCTTTTCACACATATTTGTTGTTTATGGTGATATGTTAAAACATCTTTAATTTTTTTTAATTTCTTTAAAAAATAAGCCACTTAATAGCTGAAAAATAATTTTTTAAATCAGAAAAAATTTCAAATTTGAATTTCTTCGTTGATGTTTTTCTGAATTGCAATTAACGTTGTACTGAAAAAGAATGTGCAATTGCGAATAAATTGGACAAGTCGTTTTTGTTTGCAGTGGGAATGTCGAGCTACGTCTCTGCTGAAGAAGTCCCAAGCAGGGCTGAAACAGCTGTACAGAGGCTGCTCGAGGTTTTCACTGCAATCAAAAACGATTTGCACAAAATTTTTCTAAAAACTTTCATTATGCTTTGACAGCAAGCATGGCCGCCTTGCATGGGGGACTTATTAGGAGCAAATCCAGCTTCAATTTGTCTATCCTACTGCAATGTATGGTCAAAAAGCGATCGTAAGATGTCGCTATTTTATCGATTTATCATTGTTAATTTTGAAATTTTTAAAAAGAATTGATGCGTTTTCTAGGAAAATTTAAGGTATAGAGTAATTATTGCGGGACCTGTTGAACAATATTTAAGATTTTCGCTTATTTTAGAGTAAAAGTTCTATCTTTCGCTTTACAGTTTATGATTGCTATCATCAAGAGACGAATTATTAATTTACAATTTGTAGTTAATCTCGGTGCTAGAAGGAAATACAACGGAATATTCGATCAAATGTTTGATATTTGAACTGGAATTGGTTTTCCTTCATGTAGAACAACAACACCCTTAATTTATTCAGACAAACATTTGTGTTTCAGGGCGTCCGTCGAGGCGAACGAATCGAAGACCGATTCAAAGAACGGCTATAAATAAGATTCCAAGAAACGGATTAATTATGAAATGATTTGAAAATAATCAATCGGGAAGTAATAAAAGTGAATTGGCAAGGCTGGACAAAGCGCCCTATACTGCAACAATAAGATAAGCGGCAGGACAATGAGACAGTCGTTAGGCCTTGTTCTAGCCCGTCATTGTCATTATATAATATCATGCTTGATACAATATGTGCCGAGAAGCAACCATTATGTCACGTAAGTCGATTGGCCATTGTCCTTGTTCATTGTTCTTTATATTAAAGATGAGGACTTTCGGCCACTTGCTTCATGAAATATGAGGCATTCCAGGCTTTCTGAAAAAGCTACGTCTTTATTGACTGAATCTATCAAAGTGGTTTCTATTTTTATGAAATTATATATTTCATATAAAATTTACTAAAATTTACAACATACTTGCATAACAAAATTATAAAGAGCACAAGTACAACACAAGTTTCTTGTTGTCCACAGGATATTTTTTCAAATGATTTTTTATAATGAAGTTTTTGTTTGTACTAGTTCCAATTAACTTCTAATAAAACAGTTAAAACCTGGAAAAAATATTTTGGTATTACCCACGCGTCCAATTTATAAAGCTCTTGAAATGATTTTAATGTAATTTAGTTACAATTTTTATTGAATAGTGAACTTAGAAATAGTGAATAATGGTTCAAATATTGATATTTTAAATCAATTTTATATGCATGAAAATGTTCTGACAGGATTCTAATTACTAGTCTATACCTTATACTTCTTGAATCTAATTTTATGCTTGAAAAAAATTAAATTGGGAAAATAAAACAAAAATTAGAAAGATTAGAGAAAAGAAAACCAAGCAATGGTTTTAGAGCACTCTCACATGAATTGGAGGCTACCTTTTGATTAAAGCTATTTTATTCTTCGACTCTAACATCCCTTTGTTCTTTTATTTAAAGAAACTAAAGATTTTCAATTTACAATGCTAGAAAATCCACTTTCTTTACTTTAGTTTAAAATTTAAAGTAACGGTAAATGTCAAATTGCAAAATCTTGCAATTTATATAGTTATCTTTACAAAAATAAAATATAATTATTATTTTCATCTCTCATAAACTTTAATCGTTGATTTATTCCCGTAGTTACAATTATAGAGACAATTGTTTCTATAGGAATTAATCTACGATTAAAGTTAATCAGAAATGAAAAGATTGGGCCTTAATTTTTAAATTATATATTCTAAATTAAAGAAAAAACTAAAATAACTGTTGATTTTAACTGTAAACTGTTAAATAAATATAGGGAATGCTAATGCAGATCAACGCAGCATTTATTTCTGCATACAGGTTTCTGAAATTTAATTAGAATATAAAAAAATATTAAAACAGAATTTATGTAATATAGATATATTTCATATCAACAGAAAATTAGTCCGCTTTCAGTTCAAAATGTGTTCACAAATAGTTGCGGGTGCCAATCTGTAAGGATTAATTTTAAATAGAGATTAGCTGTTTCGAAATTTTCGTAAAATAAAATTGAATATGCCAGAAAGTTTTTTTTTAGGTTTTTCAAAATTGAAGTTGTATGAGGCCCCCGGCCAAACATGGTAAAGATATTAATGTTAACCAGCGGAGAAGATCTGAGTTTTTATCCTCTCCTTCTGTTTTTCAAAATTGCTTTACTGGACATCCTTTTCAAATCAATTACCGTTTCAATAGAATTTCAGTGGTATAACAAAATTAATTTTGTGAGAGAATAGAGAAAATACAGTTTCAATCCAATTTCTGTTAACCAAGAATCTATCAAGTTTAATTCAGTTTTCACTGGTTTGACAAGAGGGTTCCGCTGTCAACGAGCGCTGAATCGCCTTGAGTGGGAGGCAGTTACGCGTTCTGCAATTATTTGTGATAACTGTTAATGTATTATAAAATAATCAAAACTAATACTTTATAAGTAGGATAAGGACAAAAGGAACACTTTAGATAGGGCTGAAAATATCAATTCATTTTGTTTTTAATATTTTCACCTCGATCTAAAGTGCTTTTCTTTTTCATATTCTATAGCAAAAACAACTGTTGTACTAATATGTTTGATAAATAAATATAAAATTACGGACTTTTTCTTTCGGTTTTTACTTTTTGCCAGTTGTGTTTACTAATTTGTGAAATCATTTTCCAGTTACAGAAATGTCAATGTAAATTGGAAAACATAATTTACAAAAGAGGAGAACCAAAAGTCTATGATATTTGTTATAAAAATAATTCCTTGTGATTACAAAGTATCGCACGTTCATGTTCACTGTTGTTACTTTTGTTTAGTAACACGCATATATTTCGTTGTGTTGCGAATCTGCGTGAAGCAAATTTTCTATGAGAGGTGCACATAATACAATATCTTTACTTTTGGTAAAAATCTCCATATTTTGTATATGTATATGTATATATTTAGTAAACGAAAATAAAATTCCATTTAGGTTCAATACCTTTATTTTTATAAGTACAAAGTTTTTTTAATTTCGAACCGGACAGAAATATGAAGGGAAAACGCTATAGATTTATAGCTTCGTCAGGAGTGAAAAAAAGTAAATAAACAAAAAACCTTTTTTGTTTATTTACTTTTTTTCACTCTCACTAATTTTTATTTTCTTAAATAAAAGGCTTAATTTTTTTTCCAAAAATTGTTATGTAAGGGACTAATTTTTTTTTTATATCAACATTTAACTGACATAAAGGACCAACCAAATCTCGAATAAAATGTTAGGGTTGTCATATATGGCAATAATTTTTACACTAATATGTGCACTTTAAAATTAAAAATTTACATGCTTCAGGATTTTGCAAAGAAAAACTTCAAATAAACAAATTATGGGCTTGCTGCGGGACTTTATCACCACTCTGTATATATACCCTTCCTTGTCTGAAAGTTGGAATATAGAGACCATTATTATTATTACAAAATTACAGTGAAAACCTCGAGCAGCCTCTGTACAGCTGTTTCAGCCCTGTTTGGGGCTTCATCAGCAGAGACGTAGCTCGACATTTTCACTGTAAACCAGAAACGACTTGTCCAATTTATTTGGAATCGTAGGATGTCGCTGTTTTATCTGTTCATCACTATTACATCGCAATTGCGAATAAATTGGACAAGTCGTTTTTGGTTTGCAGTGGAAATGTTGAAGAAGCCCCAAACAGGGCTGAAAGAGCTGTACAGAGGCTGCTCGAGGTTTTCACTGCAATTAAAAACGATTTGCAACAAAATTTTGTAAAACTTTCATTATGCTCTGACAGCAAGTATGTCCCCCTTGCGTGTGGGACTTATTAGGAGCAAATTCGCTTCAGTTGGTCTACTCTACTGCAATGTCAGGTCAAAAAGTGATCGTAGGATGTCGCTGTTTTATCTGTTCATCATTATTACATCGCAATTGCGAATAAATTGGACAAGTCGTTTTTGGTTTGCAGTGAAAATGTCGAGCTACGACTCTGCTGCTGAAGCCCCAAACAGAGCTGAAACAGCTGTACAGAGGCTGCTCGAAGTTTTCACTGCAATTGAAAACGATTTGCAACAAAATTTTGTAAAACTTTCATTACGTTCTGACAGCAAGCATGTCCGCCTTGCGTGTGGTACTTATTAGGAGTAAATTCGCTTCAGTTGGTCTACCCTACTGCAATGTCAGGTCAAAAAGCGATCGTAGGATGCCGCTGTTTTATCTGTTCATTATTATTATTATTATTATTTGTTATTATTTGATACTGGATGAAACTTTGGATGGAATAAATTTTTCTTTTTTATTGTAAACTTTTATTTAAGTTTGACGGCCACTTCTATTAAAAATGAGTAAAGAAATGTTTGATTTCAATATAAATTTTCTTATATAAGAGGAAAATTTTTCAGATGGGAATTTTAACAAATACATCAACAAAAAAGTACGACGTTCGGATTTAAAAAAAGTGTCCATGACATCGTAACTTTTACATGTATCGCCCATGAGTTTTCTTATAAGTGTACATAGCAACGGTGTATAATTTTATAAAAAACATGTCAACGCATTGTTTTACTGCAATCTGTAGGCAAGAAACTACACATATTCAATGCGTTGACTTTTTTTTTTTTTATAAAAGTGTACATCGTTGCTATGAATACTTATAAAAAAACGCATGGTATATTTCAGGTTAAGAGTAAAAAAAATGTTTGTCGATATTTCTTCGATATTACGAATCTCGATACTTTATGAAGCATAGATACTATGGATCGTTACATTTAAGAACGATACTTTATATAAAGTATCACCCAACACTAATTGTAGCTCAAAAGTGTTTCACGTATGTACGTGTTTTTTCTTTTTAGTGTTGCCTTAAATGTTTCCTCTTGTACTTCCGTACTATAAAAATTTGAATTGATGCGATTATATAAGGCTATTGTAATTGCATGGCAGAAATAAGTGTAACTAATAAATAAGTTTTTCACATTGCCTGCACATAAACAGATCACAAAATTACTAGAAACTCGTGAAACAACTGAAGGAGAATCACAGGCATTTACGGTACAGATTGCCGGTTTGTTAACGATATAAGCATGCCATTTTTACATTTAACCTCCATATACACATGATGTGAAGCAGCACACACTTTGCGTGCGCGTACGTTCAAATTATTTTGCCTGCTTTGATGAAATAGTACTACGTACAAAAGGAAATGTACAATTTTTATAATAACTAATTATATGACGATGTGTACTATAAATGATTTTATGGTTTTGTGACGATTAAAACTGCATCGTTAGTTTTCGTAACAGAGCGGTTCGAATTTCTGTTCTTCCTAGTTTGAATTTTATACTGCTAATTAGAGTTGTAGGAGATATTTTAATTTAATTTGGGGAATTTTTGAAACTCAAGAAAGGGAACAAAATATCTCTGACGTATAATTATCCAAGAAGTTTTTTTTTCTTGAACTAGGCTTGTACTTTTATTTTTCTTGAATGTCTGCTCACTTAAAACTTTGGTCACACAATAGAATCTCGACTTCAAAATCGTGAAGATTGAAAAATAATTTTAAAAAGTAATATAAGACTTATCCAACCGCAGCTAAAAAAATACCGTAAGCAGACAGATTCTACAGAACCCTCGTTTGTCCAGATTTTAAAAACAATTTAAGAAATCTTCGAGTGTCTCTTTCTCGATTTGTTTCGGTAGTCTTTCAGTTATCTTTAATTGTACGGGTTGTTGAGGCCATTGAAACGGTTCTTCCTTCTGAGGAAATATTTTCTTTGGTTTTCTTTGGGTGTCTTCAATTTCTTCCACTTGTAGTAGAGTAGTTTCTTGTGTAACCGCCTTTCTTGGCTGTACCAATGTTTCAGGTTGGACTTCTTTTGAAACATGCTTCAAATATACTTGCTCTAATGTAGTTGGTTCTAATGGTTTCTGTACTCTTTCAGTGGGTTTATGCTCAACATCTTCTAATTGCTCCCTCGGTATTTCCTTTATTTCTCTGTCTGTTTCTCTTAGTAAAATTTTCTCTTGTGTCCAGGGCAAGGTTTCTTGTGTGCATCCGGCATCTTTTATAAAATTTTTGGCTTAGGTAATGCTTCTTCTTAAGATCCAAATCTGAGGCAAACTTACCAGCGACCGGTTGTTTACTTCAATCCCAAAATTCCTGTTTGTAAACTGCTTGTTTTGGTTTCTGCAACGAAGTCTCTTCTGTTTGTTCAGAAACTGGTTTGAGATCCACAGCTTCTATCGTTGCTGGTGGCTTCCTTCAAAATCTCTGTAGGTTTTTCCTTAAACTCCCATTCAGCTTTCTTAAGTTATATTTTCTCTTTAGTCAGGGGATTGGTTGAGGAGCAGGTTATTTCGGAATTTTACCTTATTCCTCTGTTTTTTTTTTGGGGGGTTTACGATTGTCTTTAAATTTAAGGGTCGTCTCTTCTGTAACTTTCTCATCGAGTTGTAATAGAGACGAATCTTCGACTGTTTGTTTATCGTCACGCCTAAGTGGACGCCAGTTTTTTGCCGCAGCTTGTTTTCGAAGTTGCTCGTCTATGTTTTCATCAAGTGCCAAAAGCGTTGTGTCTTCGGTTGTCACTTTTTGATCAATTGTGTCTTTGCGTTTCTCATCAGCTTGAACTTTATTGTACCCTGAGTGCGATTGTAGTAGTGTTTTCTATTACTATTTGCGTTCATTCAGTTTCCCCGTGCTTTAAATTGACTTGTTCTAAGGGTTCTCTCAGTATGTCTCGCTTTTCTGGTTTCGTCGGTCTTTGTTGGACTTCCTCCAATTTTCCTGTTGGTATTTCCTTCGGAATCTTCGGTGTTTTCTTCAAGACGATTGGCTGTTTCGTCCAAGGTAAAACCTGTTGTGGTCTTTGTAATTGATCTATTTTAGTTTGTTCTTGTAGTAGACTGGGGTTTGCCCTTGTGTCTTCAAGGCAGTTTGATCGCGCAAAGGTAACGCCTGTCCTCCATGGCTTTCCTTCCATCTGCAAATATTTGTTGTCCAGATCCGACTTTAACTTCCTGATGACCACTCCTGAGGTTTACACTAGTTTTTAGCTTTCATTAATTATGTTTAAACTGATCACAAAAAATTATTTAAAAAATCATATGATTCATCAAACCTTCACTCAAGGAGAGGAGGTTGGCTTAGTTCTTTCTTTTTTATCTTAAGCTATTTTTATACTAAACTGCTATTTTTATAATATACTTTGTTCTTACCTTTTTACACAAATTCTCTATTTTAATATCGTCCTAAATTCGACATCAGAAACAACTTTTTAATTCAGAAACACCCGATAAATTCAAGAAGGAAAAATTTTTAACGGCCGTCGTAAAATCGCCAGCCAATGTGAAATAAACCACACGAGAAAAACATACTAAAATGTTGATAATGTTTTTAATGTTTAAAAGTGATTTTAAGTTTTGATAAAAAAGTCTCAATGGTATATTAAACGCCTTAACGGTCCAGTGGAAAGGGACCCCGGCCTTGATAATCGGTTTTCAGCCTTTAGTGCTGGGGTTACAATTCCACACTGCTTCACTTTCAACGGTGCAGAGGTCTGGAAGTAACAAAGCCATAGCCAAAATACACTCTCGCTCCTGGGGCCTTATTCTCGAATCGAGGGAACAAACTCGCAAGAAAACGTGACTTCAAAATGACATAATTCTCTTAGGATTCATATAGGATTGTATGAGAGTTTATGTTATTTTGACGTCACGTTCTCTTGCGAGTTTTTTCCCTCGATTCGAAATGGGAGGTTATTCTCGAATCGGGGGAACAGATTCCCAAGAGAACGTGACGTCAAAATGACGCAGTTCTTCCACAATTTTCATAGGCTTGCATGAGAGTCTACGTCATTATGACATCACGTTCTCTTGCGAATCTGTTCTCACGATTCGACAATAAGGCTCCTGAAATCTTGACAAGTCAGTGACTTAAGATCTGGTTGGGCACACACTACAGATTTTAAAAAAATGTATAACGTCATTAATCAAATAAGTTTTGTTTTGATTGGCTTGCAATTCGCTTTATAGGCATACCAAATATCTGTAGTGTGTTGTATTAGATATTTACATTAAAAAACTCTTGTTTACAATTTTCAGATAATATTTAGTTTTACTTTGCGGACCTTTGCTTGGAGGTATTCTTCTGACAGAAACGTTTTAGTAGATCTGAAGTGAGACAAACATTTAAATATTCATCGTGCAAACGAGAATGGTACATACAAATGCATAAGTTAAAAATACACCAAGGATAATTAAAGCAATCAACCGAAAACTTAAATTTGAAGTAATTTTTTATTGTCTTCCGTTTTACAAGAAGAATTTTATTTTTATTTGCAAAACCTAAATAAATACGTGGGTGGTAATTATATTAACAGTAAAATATTTCTAATGTCAGTAGCTAAAGCTAAGTTTATTGGTTTCACCTACTGAAATACGTATATGTGGGTTATGGGGTCTTATTGACCATTAAAATAATTTTTATGGATTTCCTGTAGGTGCTAACATTTTAGGCACACAGAATCCTCTGCTCTGTGCTACTACATTCATGGATAGACGAAGTGCACAATCCACGAAGTAAAGGTCGTAGTACGACGGGTTCTAACCCAAGACATGAATGACTGCAGCATGAATGGGCACGCACTGAAGATCGCGGGCGGCGGGGACCGCCGCTACGGCTTTAACACCGTGTAAGCCGCGTAAGCCCGGACGCGCAATAAACCGCCAAACTAATCCAGCGACTTGTCACTTGTCTTCCCTACACTCACTCAATATTAGATCTGTCAATGTTTAAACCATCTGTTTAAAGACAAAGACGTAATCCTGCCTAGATGCTCATTCTATCGAAAATCTTTCTCAAAGTTTTTAGAACTGTAACATGATTTCTGGCAGTAAGACATGAAACTTTTCTCCATTTTAAATAAAAGCAGTACATTATTTTTCGAAACATGAATGAACTTGTGATATCTGTTATATCCAGTGATACAGAGAATCAATGACTTAGCTAAATAAATATTTACTTAATTTCCAATACACTTGTACACTTGCGGCAAAATCTTTTAGAACGGTTAAATTTCCCAAAGTAAATACGGTTTACATGGGGGCGTATTCTGTAACTTTTTAGCGGGCTGTTAAAATTTAGAGGTCCTTTAAAATTTAAAATACAGTTCCACGATTGGTTGTTACCATAGCAACAAAATTTAACACCCCTTTAAATTTAACGGTTTTGATACAGAATAGACCCCATAGTGTGTTGATTTTAATGTTATTAAATAGTAACGTGAGGTAAATTAATTTGTTAAGTGAAATTATTCTAATAATTTCATTATAGAAAATATGAAAATAAACTGCATAAAGTGACAATTAGAAATTATGAGGTGCAACACTTGGTTATCATTTTTTAATTACAAATCAAAATTTAGTGAAAGTAAGGCATGGTACACATAAAATTTACGAAAAACGGCCTACCGGTTTAAAAAATTTTTAAATGTTTCCACCGCAAGTGTACACTACCTTTCAAAAAAAAAAAAAATGAACCACCCTGAAGGAGTAGATGCAGAAGTACGTGAAAATGACAAGCACATGCAGACAAACAAAACATTAAATAGTCAATTAAATCTAACATTCCTTATTCAAATAAAAATTAATAATGTTTTGCATCTCCTCGTACTCTTATACAGCGTGTAATCAAATAAGTTTCACATATTAAAACTGTAAGTTCTTTATCACTTAAGAAAGTGATTTCTGCAAATATGAATTTTATTGGTGAAAAATTAAAGAAATTAAAACCCCCCCAGAGCCCGGAGACTTTTTGTTTGAAAACCTCTGACTGGCCGTGTATCAGTTTCTACAAGCGCATCATAGAACGTCGTAAAACAATAAAGCGTCATCGAACTAAAGGGCACTGGGTTAAAATCTTCGCTTATGTAATTCCATAACGGAATAGAATTATAAATATCCATCGCGTTGCTTATTAAATTAATCAATTTTCTCAATTTTCACGTAATTGTTAATAGTTTTCTGCTCACGAAACTGTAAAAATAAATAAAAATCAGAAATTCCATTTTCTAAAATTATTTTACTACGTTTACGTATTCATCGTGTACTTTATTTGCTGGTCGTTAATAAACTGCATTGTTATTTCTTTATTGTGCAAAATGTTTAAGAATGTCTTTTCTTTCTGCATTTGGTAAAATCGTTATTGAATGCAGTCATCGCTTTTATTATTTTGTGGAACCAAAACAATAAAGCGTCATCGAACTCGAATTACGAAGAAACGTATTCGTTAATGGAAATAATTAACAAAGCGATATTCAATCAAAGCGACTAATAATTTTTTTGAATCATTTTAATACGCGAAATTAACACTATAAATCATGTGTACTATTGGTTTACAAAGACCAGGATGTCAAGATCTAATTATTGTCGATTATCTAATGAAACAGATCTAATTCTGATCAATGCAAGCAGATTTAAATTGTTCTCCTTTAACCATAATGCACACACGGGCCACGACCGAGAGGTTGTGAATTTGAACGCTCGTCTTTAATGGGTCGGTGATTCTATTTTATTGTGTTCCCATAAAGCTTTTAAAATGCGATCAAGCAAATGACCTTGAATTTTCCTGGAATTTTGTTTTATAACGTTGTTTTTGTTCACGGCTCACCAGAAGTTCTCAAACAAAAGAGTCAATACTCCTCCAATAAGTAATTTTTACATTTTTGAGCTAGACTTTTGGTAGTTGCAGCATTAATTGTCTTACATGATGAGGAACTTGCGGTATTAATATGTGAAACTAATTTAATTACACCCTGTATATTCAGTAACCTTTCTGGGCATGCTGGGAATCAGCTGGTCGATTTCCTCCTGAGGGAGCTCATTCCAGGCTACCTGCAGCTGTTGACGCAATTCGTCTAGCGTGTTAGGAGGATGTCTTCTGCCCATCATGTCCCAGACAAGTTCGATTGGGTTTAAATCCAATGATCTTGGCGACCAAGGCAAAATGTTTACAATGGTTTCTGTTAGATAGTCTAAAGTTACATGGGCAGTATGAGGGTGCGAATTATAATGCTGGAAGACAGGCTCTGGAAGGTTTTGAAGAAATGAAAGAACAGGCTCCAGAACTGTATCGCGTTTATATAGTGTGCTCGGAATGAGACTTGCTTCGGTTTTACATTGTCCCCCCTCCCATTTCTCCAAAGAAAAGGACTTGTAAGGTGATAACTAGAGATAACTTTTTTGAGAAGTGACAAATGCTGTCATTATTTAATCATGCATCTGTCTGCAAGCACTTTTTATTTCCATGCAATTGTAAAGTTCTACGTTTACGTTTACTACGTTTTTTTTGAAACGCAGAATATTTTCAATTTTTTATCAACTCTTGGAACGTAAGTATGTCTTAGCTTGACTAAAAAATAAATTATTGCTCTTGACACTGACAGTTGTTAAGACGAATAAGACAGTGACTTTCTTTCGCTCACAAAATCGTGATCCAAACGTGTTTTGATTTAAAAGCAGACGTTATTTTCTATAAATCTCTCTATTTTTAAAATTGTTTGGATTCAACTATGGTTATTTACAGATGAACTGTCAATCAAAAATTCAAGTCAGGTGTTTCGTTGCAACAACTATGAAATTCAGGTCCAAACTATTCAAAACACGATTCAAACTTTTAAGCGAAATTTATATTTACAAACAAAATGCTTATTGTGCAAGTTTTCGTAATTGAATCTTCGTAGGCTTAACACACAGTACCTGCAAGAATTTCTGAAAAAAGAACAAGCACATTCATATACTGGGTGTATCAGAAATACGTGTGTTAATTTTAAACCATAGAAGAACTTGCCAAGCTGAACAATTTTATTTTATGGCGTTTTGAAAATATCGTCACTTTTTTCGTAATTTTTTACCCACATTTTTGATCAAAAGAGTCGTTTGATGTTTGAACTGAACCATCTTTCGAAAAACTAATGCAACCATGGCGGATACAATTATTATGCATAATGTGTCACAACAGTTGTCATTTTTGTAAATGTACACAACTTTTCGTAGTGGTGTATCGTAAACCTTGTGAAAATACTAAATGAAAACACGAAGACTTCGGTTCGTTTTCTAATCGTATTTTACCCAACAGGTATATTTCTATTAATTGTCCAAATTCTCCAGGATCATGGCTCATTTCAACTTCTAGCCCAAGACCGTGGCCGATCTCGTACTGAATGTTGAAGAAACATTTTTGATGCTTTTACTGTTGCTGGTACAATTACCCGAAGACATGCACTTCAACAAGGTGTATTGCGTTTGACAGTTTGGCAAATTTTAAAAATGCAATAGTTATGTGCAATTACAGTTTTCTTTCGCTGTGTTTAAGGATTATGGAAACTTATAATAATGAACAATTATTTATCTCCGACAAATTATAAACGCAATTTATACACAAATTTAGTAAATGTGACATTACAACAATTGACTTTTTATGTGACTTTTTTCGTTTCTATGACAACAGAATTTGCCGACCTTAACCAGAGACGGATATAGATTTTAATACATAATACGTTTCAATTTTTAAATCAGTTTAGAAAGCTTTGAATAAAATTAGTTTAGAAAGCTTTAAATAAAAAAGTCTGCTAACTGCACTTCATGTTAAAATTAACACAAGTATTTCTGATACACCCAGTATATAAATTGCAAGTCTTCTACGAGCTTTTTCTAGCAGATTACTAGAGATGAACGTCGTTGGTTTGTTCAGCATTTAATGGATAACGATGATTTACAGAATCGGACATTCTATTCAAACGAAACCTGGTTTCATATTTGTGGATACACCAGTTCACAGAATTTTAAGTTGTAGAGTACAGATTACACTTTTTTACAGAAGCAGCTTTAAACCCAATAAAGATCGGAGTGTAGACTGCTGGTTCTCGAAGACGATTAATTGGTCTGATATTTTTTCAGGAAATTGTAACTGCTGAACGACACAGGAACAAAATTTTAACTATTTTCTTAAATCAGTTATTGGACGAGTTACACCATGTATATTTCCAAATTGATGGAGTCACGGCTTAACACACCACAAGTAAGTCTGAATTATTTACGTGAGTTATAGGTATGATGATTGTATTTATGCTTAGGTTCTGATCGAATATCCACCACGTTCTCCTGATTTAACACCCTTAGATTTTTTATTTTTCTTTTGAAAAACACAGTTTCTAAAATTTCTGTTCATGTGTTCAAGACCTACAACAACATTATCACCGATTTGAAAAAAAGCCATATAAACAAGACTGCCCACTCATTCATAAAGCAAAAGCAAGTTTCTACAAAATGTTTTTGACTAATTTTGTTAGAAAGTGCTTTTTCAATGCCTTTAACAGGATCAACCATACGTTGTTAGTGCAAAACAAAAACAGTTTAAAGCACGCTAAAATAATTGCAGTCAAAGCGTTTTTATTTAAAGCGTTTTTTTTACTGTATCTTTTCCTAGTTTTCCAATAAACGTTTTCAGTGTATTGTTTAAAGTCTCTCCTCATTTTTACTCCTCTCTTCTTTTGCATACATTTCAAAAGCTGTCACAGACTCAATGCAGCAACATCTTCACCGTCTGAAGTCGTTGTTTAACAGCGAAACAACGTTTTACAATTTTCTAAAAGTCGTAAGA
The DNA here is from genome assembly GCA_036172665.1 of Prosopocoilus inquinatus. Taxonomy (NCBI): domain Eukaryota; kingdom Metazoa; phylum Arthropoda; class Insecta; order Coleoptera; family Lucanidae; genus Prosopocoilus; species Prosopocoilus inquinatus. Next base: position 24,729,619 of record CM069876.1, on the reverse strand, counting down.
TTAATCTGTACCGTTTAGTTTAAGAGGCAAAATAAGGTAAATGGTTTATACGGAATACTCTTTAATGTTACTTCGTATTGCTTTATAATGCAGTAAAATATTTTTTTTTGACTAAAAAAAAATTTCCGTCAGTGTGTGGCTAGTCGAAATGTTTTACATTACATCTTACTGCGTTGTTGTTTTCATAGTTCCCTCTAATAGTTTCTTTAAAATTCTTGTATTGCTCTTTATTTATTCTTAACTAAAATATGTTGTGAAATTATGACGCTAGTTCTTTCTTGATGATAAGTGTTAATATACAAGGAGTATCGGCCGTTGGGAATTGAGCCAATAGATTTGTTTGCACTGCAAAAAGGTTGGATGAAATCTCAATCATTAGAATTAGAATTACAGAGAAACTAAAATTCAGAAATTACCATCTTTCTAAACGGTAGTAAGTATGTCAGATGCAAACTTGCCTAAAAATAACCAGATCAATTGACAGAAGAGACAATAGGTCGGAAGGGAACATCAGCTTTGTGAATTTTTGGCAAACAGGGAGACACAATTGTACGTTGTTCTTCTAGGTATTTCTTCATTTATAAAACCTGATGATTTTAGAGACGGACAATCACGTTGGATTTGAATTGGATAGGTCCAGTAGGATCTTTAGCCAGCTTTTTATATTTTATATGTTTTTATTTTTATCTAAAAGAGTGTGTGTCTTAGAAATATAATCTGGTTTGTCCATGATCACAGTAGTGGAGCCTTTATTATCCTTTAAAACCAAAAGATTAGTAGAAAAATTTTGTGCAAATCGTTTTTGATTGCAGCGAGACCCTCGAGCAGCCTCTGGACAGCTGTTTCAGCCCTGCTTGGGGCTTCTTCAGCAGAAACGTAGCTCGACATTCCCACTGCAGACCAAAAACGACTTGCCCAATTTATTCGCAAATGCGATGTAAGAATGATGAACATATAAAATAGCGACATCTTACTATCGCTTTTTGACCTAACATTGCAGTAGGATAGACAAATTGAAGCGGGATTTGCTCCTAATGAGTCCCCCATGCAAGGCGGCCATGCTTGCTGTCAAAGCAAAGAAGCCCCAAGCAGGGCTGAAACAGCTGTCCAGAGGCTGCTCGAGGTTCTCACTGCAATCAAAAACGATTTGCACAAAATTTTTCTAAAATCTTTCATTATGCTTTGACAGCAAGCATGGCCGCCTTGCATGGGGGACTCATTAGGAGCAAATCCCGCTTCAATTTGTCTATCCTACTGCAATGTTAGGTCAAAAAGCGATAGTAAGATGTCGCTATTTTATATGTTCAAAAGATTAGTGTTATTTAATAAGAATTTTTTTTCATACTGGAGGTTTAATGAAGAACTTATAGTAAGTTTTTGCAGAAAATTAGCGGTAATATTGGTAAATTGTAATCTAGTTAAGTCTCTTTGTTCAATAGGAACAGAATCAAGTACGTTTTCTAAATTGGACAGTAGTTTACCTACACGGATTTTGTTGGTCGCACCTGTTACACTAAATTTAGGGCTTAAGGACAAGAAAATCCTTACTTTCTGAAGGAATGCCAGAATTAGTTAAGTTCACAAACAGCTTTTCATTGTTATTGAAAAGTTTAAGTTTGTTATCATTGAATAAATTTTCCAGTTTTTGGTTTTGACTTGCTTGAAATTTTTCTTGGAACTGATACTGATCCTGCAATTAAATTCTTCAATAATATAAATAGGAAGTAATTATGAAGCTTTGTTCGAAGTCTGTAAAGAATTATTTAATTTGAATATCTGGTGCTTGGTGATTTTAATTTCAAAATTTAATGCCTTAGTTCCCCGTCCTGTGATTAAAATCGAAAATTTGTTTTCTGATCCGTCCATGGTCCGTGTCCAACAAGGAAATTAATTTTCTAGCGTTGTTTGCAGCGTGGTTCGAGATGAGTCCTAGACGACAACATCTTAGGAGGAAAATACGTTGGTTTAAAATATCTGCCAATTTCTTGTTGCTTTTGCGTTAAAGTTTTAGTTAAAGAGAAGCTTCTAGTCCAAAATTAACTTCAATATCAAAAGCCCATCTGGAACCCAATAATGTGCAAGGAGTGTCGACCGTTGAGAATCGAAGTAACAATTCAATATTATCGGGTATTCGGCCAAAATTAGCACCTTTTTTCCTTGCTAAGCTTTCGCTAAAATTTATTAGCTTCATCAGAGCGTTCTGTATCTATGAATATTTAAGAGCAAATTATTTTAAGGTTAAGTAATGTTTGTAACTTACAAAATAGTTTTTGTTATTACTTCGATAAGTGTTAATTCAAAATTAAACTGGCGAAAATTGTGTTGAAATTTGTAAATCTATTTGTTTTTATTTTTTGTTACGCAGTCTGCTTATTACAGTGTTATGTCAAAAAGCCGCAACTACAAACCTTTTACCAAACATGGCTCTTACTGTTTGCATTGTGTTTTGGTGGATTTTTGAAATACAGTTAAGTCCTGTAACAATAATCGTTTCTTTCGATTTCCTTATTGAACAATAATTTCTGGTTAAATTCACAGTTCGTATTTGACGAATCCTCTGAAGGTTTATGATATTTCGATGCTGGTAACAAGCCGTGTTTCTTTTTTAGTTATTGTTTGATATAGAAATGTAGACTGTTGCATCAATTCATTTAATAAACTTCCCACAACTGACATCTTCAGCAAGCAGAAAAAAATAGTTTTGGTATTTTAAAATGTTTCGACGAGTTATTGCTTCCATTATTCCACGATGAAGAAAACAAAGTAATATTACATTATGCTGAATGTGCTATTGTTTTGACATCATGTAAACACAATAAATGTGTCGCGCGTTTCACTATCAGAAAACTGCATGCTCAAAATTAATAAATTGTAAGACATAAAAAGCAACATAAACAAATAGCAAAGCTCATAAAACAAACAGAAATTATAAAATGAATAATTATTGAAGAGAAACTTGAAACCAGTATTGTTTTTTTTTATATCGTTAGCCGTTACACAGATGGTTTTATTGATTTCTCAAGGTGCAAAAATAACATTATTTAACGGAATTTAACGATATTCATTAAAAATTCATTTTACATAGTACTCGATGCAAAACAACGTATGTATGTAGATGGCGAGAAGTGATGTAATGAATGCTAATAGCTTCACAAGTTTTTGTAAAGCACCAAATGTTTTAAATATTTTCACTCCTCATTTGTTCATCTATGTGTACACATAAGTATAAATTCACCATATTGTGCTTTCAGACTTAAAAAATGGCGAAATGTCTGCTGTAACACCAGTTGATATCTAAATTTATGACATTACCTTTGTAATAATGTAACAATAAAAGGAAGATATTTCACGTGCACTTCAGTTTCGAATATTGTTGGGTGATTTATCGTTGAAATACTGTAGGTAGAAATGAGAAAAAACAAGAAATTAAGAATTTTAAATATTGTTAATGCAGCCTGAATGTGCCGGATGTTAAAAAACGACTCTGAAATATGATTATCCATTGTTCAGTGAAACGTAATAATGGTTAAACATTTTACCGTACGGCACGTATTTGGTAAAACCCGAATTGTCGTAGTTATAATTCCAGACGTTACTTATTAATGTCATTAAGGAGTGTCTTATTAGAAGCCGGAGCATTAGCCATAAATATTTTAAACCTGTAATGACTGTGTCATAATAAAATAAGCTTTATACGCGACGGAAATAAAACGTACTTAGAATCTTCGAATAACAGAACATACGTAAGTAACGATGCAAACAAACTAATTAATAATACGATTAATTATGATACAAAGCAGTAAACGTGTAATTTCAAAATTAATGTGGTATCTTAACTTTTTAGTTGTTTACCATTTCATTGTCAGTTTATGGGTTTGTACTTAACTGTAAATATATATGCATTTGTCTTGCAAAAATGGCCTAATATACATAAACATTTCATTATAAAGTGTTTCCAACCGGTGTTCATCGTCACCACAGAGGTCTACATAGACGTCACAACGTCCACTTTCTGTTAGGAGAAACAAGATCACTTGTGCTGATGCCAGTATAATGTTTTCAACAAAAGAGTAATCAAGAATTTAAGCACACTGTCTGTGCTAACTATGTTTGCATGATGCACTCTTGCACTACTATTTCAGAAACTTAGGTTCAGTTTTACAATTGGAGCTCAACTTTGAGCTAAGGTTTAAACCCTTAGCAACGATTATTTCAACAATTGTTGTGAATGATTTAAGCTTCGGCTCAAAGTTAAACCGTCATTGTAAAACTAGACCTTAATAAATAATAGATATAAAAATGCATGGCTTATGAATAAAAGTTAATTTATTATATCATATATATTATATCTATTGTGTCACTCACTTGTAAAATTATATTCCAGATAATTGCTTCCCGCTGTAACAACTACGAATATTTGTTGATGTTGTTATAAATTTTAAACAAAACCACTTGAATTAGTGCAAGAATGAAAATTGCGGGGTCATTTTGACAGGTAGTACGTGTGCACACACCAGTATGGCGAAATGGAGGTCGTTTTCTTATACGTAACAGGGCTCCCCAGATAACCTACTCACTTGTCGTCACATGCTAGACGTCGCATGTTCAAAAGCTATTTTAGACTGTTTCTGTTTCCAAATTGTTTCACTCACTTCCAAAGAATTATTCTACGACAGTACGAATTGATCTTTTACCAAAAGTTTATTGAGAAAAAAGCTTTAGTTTGAACTCCTCTTGCTGCCCTTTCAATCTCCTTCGTACGTTATGAGTGTATTATAGCAGATGATACACAATTTTATAAGTGTAAACGTCAATGAATATGATAATAATTTACTGCAAAGAAAAACACTAACAAGTAGAAAATCTCTGCCGACAACGGTAATAAAACACTTTTTTGTAATGAGGAATATAAATAAGACACATTCTTTTTCATGGGATAAATAAAAATAATTTTTTTTTGATGAGATAACCAAAATAAGGATACATTTTTTTCAACAAGGTAACAAACAAAAAGTGACCTTGTCCTTGTCCTAATTATGACGAGCTTCTATATCCCAATAAACTGGTGGCGACTGATTATTTGCAGTTGATGTGAGAGATTGTGAAACTAAATTGGGCTGTGAGAGTTGTGAAAGAGTTAATGTTTTTTCTGGTAATTGTAAAGTATTTGTCAATAATATGAGAATAAACGTTTGTATGCACGGGGAAAGCGCTGAAGTTACGTTGCTTGTAGACAGTAACATCAGCTTGGAGAAGAAAGGAAAGGTAAGAAAATAAAAGGAAACAAAATGACCTCTCCTACAAGCGAAGCAGGTTATGATTGAAGAGCACCTTATTATGTAGGAAGCCATTTGAAGTCGAAGAGTTTCTAACTATACTCATATTGGAGGTTTAAAACTGTACGTGTAAAATGAGTTTTAAAAGTTTGATTCGTCATGAAATGCAATAATTCCTAAGCTTTTCTATCCGAAAAATTTTGTGATATTATAAAAATATTAAATATTTCCAAAATCACCATTCATCGTGCTCTCCGTGATCATCTTCATACGAAAAAAGTAAGCGCAAGATGTGTTCTGAAACTTCTCTTCGATGTTGAAAGAAAATGTATGTGATGAGCTGGGCAATTTTTAGAGATATGCAGTGGCAAAGAAAAGACAATTATCAGTTTAATTGTTACAGGATATGAGACAATGGTCCTTTATTATGAACCAGAGAGCAAATGGAAATCTACGGGATAGTGCTGTAGGGACGAGATACTCCCAAGGAAGACGAAGGTGTCAAAATCCATACAGATGTCAAAATAGTATTTTCGCAAACGGAAATGTAGGATGTTACAGTTGGAGGAGATTATATTGAAAAAAAGTCGATTTTTTTTGTCTTATTGTATCCCTTTCAGGCTAATTCTTTATGGGACAGCCATCCTATATATAATTTTAAAAAAATGAAGAAATAAATAAATCATGACGTTTTGGTTTGATAGCTCTGCAGATCGTTTTATCCTCATATAATAATAACAAGAGATTATCGGTGAGGATTTCAAGATATTATTTTATCCATCGTTGGACTTATTTTCGACTAATTCATGTGGATCAGTTGGAAGAAATTTACTGCAAAAATAGAAAGATTAATAAATCGATAAATATCGAACGGTAATGTAGTTTAAAGATCCCAACATCTTTAATAATTTGTAACTACTAACATGGAGTTGCTTCTCCAATTTAACGTTTAGAATTTCGAAAAATTGCGATTATCCTTGGTCGAATCATTTTGCTTGCTTGCAACTCTTGGCTACGGTTCTGTTGATGAAGCCCCAGGTAAGGCTAAAACAGATGTACAAAGACTGCTCAAGGACCGCAATTAAAAACGATTTGCAAGATTTTTTTTAAACATTTGTCATGCTTTGACAGCAAGTATACCGCCTAGCATGGGATAACTTATTATGTAGCAAACTGGCTTCAATTTGCCTATTCTAATGCGATATTAGGTCAAAAAGCGATAGTAGGGTGCCGATGTTTAAACTTTTCGTTTAGAATTTCGTCAGACAAGATCATTGGTTGATCTAAAAGCGCTTATCATCAAAACTCATAACCCTCCTAAAAACGCTGAAGTAGTTCTTTGATTTGTGGTCTCACCTTCGATGGCACAGATTTCCGACGCTGCAGTACTTGGATTACAGGTTTGTTTAAATAATGTTGTATGAATTGCATTGCGTGTTTATCATCGACCATTATAGTATGCTTCGTCTCCATGAACTCGACAAAAAAATAAATACTTATAAATACACAGATTAATTCATTTTGTACTACTCTTTGATGTGATATATGACAAGCGACACTATCATTAGGTTAAAACGTGTATTTATCAAGGATACGCGATATGAACAAAAAGTTGCGGGAGCTTTTGATACTACTTAGTATTTATAATTGATAATTTTTTCTCTGTAAAATATGAAAGCTTTTATTACAACACCTGAGGCATTTTGAAAATTGTATAAGTGACAATTTCACTAGTTTAGGTTTTGGTTCTAAAAAGAGAACTTGTTTTTAGGCAGATGGAAATTGTTATTTCAACTTGAAACGCATGAAAGGTACTGATCATTTGTCTTGCGAAATTATTGCTGCTTCAGAGACTTGTAAAATAAAATTGGGAAATATAACATGTACTTACTTCAGCAAATATTTTTTTAAATGGAAACTTTTTCGTGTAATTATTCGTTAGCTAATTAAATTAAATACGTTAATTTTTTGAGATCATCGATGTCGTTCCGCTATTTGCGCATCGTTTTATGTAAGATGTTGTGGCGTTCTATTTTAAGTAATTACTTAAATTCCCGATATCGGCAGTTAATTGCAATAAAAATTACTACGTAACACGGCGCGAAATTAGGGCGCGCTAATTCACTCCAAGGACATATGAATATATCAAAGGAATTAAGCATCTTCTAATGAGAAAAGCGACTTGGAAGTGCTCGTTGACGTCAAACACTCGACCAAAGCAATACTGTTCGGAATGCTAATTATTTGGCAAATAATTTTAATTTAAAATTACGTGCATAAATATTAATGAATTTATTTTTAGAGAAACAGAAACTCTTACATCTTTACTGTACATATTACAATTACTAAAACACACGTACGTTTGTAATGTGCTCATTGTTTAATAATACACAGGAATTTACTCACTAAATTTCTACATAAAACAATAACAGGACTTTCCTGAGTACGATTACATTCTGTAATAAAATGTATCATACCCAAAATAATTAAATACATGGTCACATTGTTTCACTGAATAAATAAAATATTAGTAGTTTGATTTAATGGACAAATTTAAATACCAATTACTTTTTCGTTTTATTTATAAGTTCTGCTGCCGTATTTACGAGCAAAATTTTATACATAAAACGTGAGACGAGAGTGTGTGGTTACCAGATAGTTCTATCACTTCTCTACTAGAATCATTTCTCAGTCTCTTAAAAGCTGAAATCTGTCAAGTCGCAAGATCGACAAATATTCGTCCAAACGGTGATAACAACCAATCAGAATTGAAGACCAATCGGAATTGAAGGTCTTGCTATAAGTCCATTCTTTTTATATTGGGAAATTACCGGTTTCTAAACTATAATCGATATTGCTTTTTCGTTTGGTGGAAAAACAGAAGTATTTTTGTATAACGTCCAAATTGACTCCTAGGACTTACCTCACCTACTTCACTTATCTTCGATTGTAAATTATTAAAACGTTTCTTTTAACTTATCTAAAATTAGCATTTTGGACTTAGCAGCAAGGTCTGCTATTGTTGACGACGAGAAAAGGGTTCAAAAACACAATACTTTGCCTCATTTAGTTCATGATTTACGCCAATCTGTCTACATTAATTGCCTTGTTACTGTAAAAAGTTTAAGCACAGTTTTACAAATTCTCAATTTTCAAAACCAGTGGCATGATGTGATCAGAATAAATGTTTGTTTACAAACCATGGAAATTTACCGGATCGTCTCAAATGTAGACGTCCGTACATTCTTTATATACCAGCTCAAATCAAACATATCCAATACGTCAAAACTCTTGAAACTTCTCAAAGAAAAAATGTATGAGATAATCTAAATCAGTAAAAATTGATATCAATAGCTTCTTTCAGAAAAAATTTCATACGATATAGACAATCGCTGGAGCAATATCTGAAGTCAATATTTTGAAAATAATATTTTCGCTCTGTTTATAATAACCATTCCGAATGTCTATTCATCATAAGTAGTCTACTGAATATTCCAATAAGATTCGATAACAGAAAGAAAGTGGTTCAAATTCAAATAATCTCAACTTCATTAGTGTTGAACAAATGCCAGTTTTTTCATTAGATTTGAAACCACTAACTTATTGCATTGGGATATACCTTTTTGAAAAGATGCTTAAGCAAATTTCACGTTGTTAGTAGAAAATTAATTCAAAAACAAACACGATAAACCACGAACATAAAAAGTATATAACGCATGGGCAATAGGCCGTCCATTTGTCAACTACACAAAAAAAGTCATCGGAATTGTTGCAAATTAAGAAAGTTCTGTGCTGGAGCACTCTTTTTTCTAGTTCATATAAATTAATGATCTGAGTAATTTTGTTGAAAGCCCATTCTGCTGGATTATGCTGATGATAGTCAATATCCGAATCCAATGTAAATCCAGTGAAAAGGGCTTCCGTCAAGAAAATTCTTTCTTTGAGCCCTTTACTGTTTTTTCTGCTAATCGGCAAGATAGAAACTTATTCCTCACCGACTCGCTAATTGCAGTTAAAAAAGTTTTGATAATTCTAGTAACATTTTTGTGACTTCCTGGGCCTAGAAATTAACACAGATAAAACTAAAATCGTTGTATTTAGAAAAAGTGCACATATAGAAACTTCAGATATTTCTCATTATAAAAATTAAAAAATCGAAATTGTAAATACTTACATATATTTGGGAATAAAATTAAATTATAATGGCCTCTGCGCTCAGGCGGTAGAAGATCATGCTCAAAACTTGTTACATATTTAACTAATAAACTCCTCAAAAATGAACACCTGCGACTCAATTCTCAAATTATACAATACATATATACGTACGGTATCTCCGTTGGGGGTGCAACTAGAATTGAAAAATTAGAAACAGCTCAAGACAATGTCTCGAAAATATTTTTTAGTTACAAAAATCTACACCGGGCTATATATTAAGATCGGAATTTAATGCTCTGCCTATTTCGTATTTCTGCATTAAACAGATGCTAATATTTATCAATAGATAAAACAGCGACATCCTACGATCGCTTTTTGACCTGACATTGCATTGGGAATTTTGAGCTACGTCTCTGCTGACGAAGCCCCAAGCAGGGCTGAAACAGCTTACAGAGGCTGCTCGAGATTTTCACTGCAATCAAAAACGATTTGCAACAAAAATTTTTTTTAAACTTTCATTATGCTTTGACAGCAAGCATGGCCGCCTTACATGGGGTAGCTTATTATGTAGCAAATCCGGCTCAATTTGTTATCCTACTGCAATGTCAGATCAAAAAGCGATCGTAGGATGACGCTGTTTTATCTATTCACCACTATTACATCGCATTTGCGAATAAATTGGTCAAGTCGTTTTTGATTTACAGTGGGAATTTCGAGCTACGTCTTTGCTGACGAAGCCCTAAGCAGGGCTGAAACAGCTGTACAGAGGCTGCTCGAGGTTTTCGCTGCAATCTAAAACGATTTGCAACAAGAAATTTTTTAAACTAACATTTATCATAAAAGCTCTAACTATGGGTGGCCACAGATATCCACGGAGGGCGTTAAGAAGACTAACTGTTCTGGATAAGCTTTCAACTAATAATAATAATAAATATAATTGGTAGTCTCGGGTTAAAAGTCTTGTTTCTCAAAAATTTGGGATAATTTTGGATACAACAATTTTTTCAAATGCAATAATGGAAACCATTCTAGAAAAGTCTATTAGACACTAACAAATTATATTGGAATAGTATCTTATTAAGTACATTATTTCGTAACCCTTCTAAAATAGGTGTATCTGGATTTTGATATCCTATTAAATGTTAAAAGGTTTATCGCAAATTTAAGAATACACAGTAATTTATTACAGACAATATTTACAAATAGTTGTTTTTACAATAAAACGCCATTTGTACCTTCTAAAATTTAAAGTTACTTAAAAGTCTAGAGTATATATTCTTTGTTTGTCTGCCCCCTCTACAATGTAATACGAGAAACTTCTTCAAAATGTAGTGTAGATAGTGACTCCTTTAATGTACATATTAAAGTCTTGTGTAGAAGAATTACGTATTATTTCATTTATTTCATAAAACTGCTCAATTCATTGATATCCTTTCTTTCTTTTCTTATTTTAATGTATTTTCCCTAAATAAGTCGGAAGCCCATTGAATAATTTAATTTAATGCGAAAATCAGTTGTTTTACATCTCCTCAGTACGATGAATATTTGTTTTTGCAGATTAATTTAAGATTGTCGTGCACATTTTAATGTATTTTGTCTTTTTAAAGATAAGTCGGAAGCCCATTGAGTTCTAATTTAATTTATCGCGAAAGTCATTTGTTTCAAATTTTGGTACGTAAGATGCTGCGAATTAAGTTAAGTTTGTTGAATATAAATGCAGGGTTATTCAGAGCTCAATAAAAGTTCCATAACTCTTTATTCCAGGTATCGACTCGTATTTTTTTGTATATAATAGGAGCGCCTCTATTGCACATTTTAAAAATATTTTCGTTGATATACAGAGCGATCAAACATAAAAAAACATCAAACTTATGTTTTGTTTTTAATAGAAACACACCATTTTGATTTGATTTTTGAATTTTACACTAAATTTTTTCTTAACTTTTAACTTTAAGTCAACCATACTTTTTGATATGCATCAATTTTTTCCGTAAAGTTCTCAGATGCAAGGTGCCGTTTAAAGATTCGTAACTTCTAAACCGAGATAGAAAGATAACGCAACCGATTCTTTCCAGTTCCAGATTTTTTTTAAATGGAGTTTTCATTATTTGTAGTCAATCATATTCAAAAAATCGTAGCAAGCGTTGGAATATCCCTTCACTACTCGGTGATATCTCGAAAGATTGGCCACAGCCTAGGTCACTGACAAGAAAACATCGGTTCCTCTGTCTTTAGCGGTTTAGTTAGTTGCAAAGTTTTGAACGGAGCCTTGTATCTGGGAATTTTACAGAAAAAGTTGACGCACATCAAAATTTACGGCTGATACGTGAAAATGACTCAAGTGGCTTTAATGCAAAGTTTAGTGCAAAATTCGAAAATGAAATCAAAATGGGATATTTCTATTAAAAAAACTTTTTGTATCACATTTGAATACTCTGCATATAAACCAAAATATTTTTAAAATGTGTAATAGAAGCGCTTCTACTCGTATTATAGAAAATAAATTCGTATCTATACCTGGAATAGTAAAAACAGGTATAATAATAATATATATATTTCGTTCTTACGATACAAATATCATGAACAAGACTGAGTTTGTATTATGAAGCATTCTTCGTGCTTCACACAAACAGGGTGACCGAGATCTCCATAAAAGTACCAAAACTTTCTTGCTATTCCAGTTATGGACACGATTTTTTTTTTTCTATGATAGGAATGCTTCAATTACATATTTTTAAAATATTTTCATTTATATGCAGGGTATTCCAATGTTATAAAAAACATCAAAGTTATGTTTTTTTTTAATAGAAACACCCGATTTTGATTTCATTTTTGAATTTTGCACTATTCCAGATAATTCTGTCAGTTTTTCATAATTTTGTACAAAAACTGTCAATGTATTATACAGGCCTAAGAAGCTAAACTTGTGTGAAGCTAAAACTCACTAGTATACATTTTTTTACCTGGCCCATAACAAAAAAATATGTAAAAAATTGTAAAAATTCACATAATTTTTATTTACAATAATGAAATCATTCATACATAAAATAAATGTCTTTTGGAAATTTTAACCTTCGTGAGTGAGTTGAGTTTGTTTCATTGACTAAAGTTGATTATCGAAAACCAAAATATGAGTCCAAGTATAAATGACTGTATAAGAAAGTAATATCAAGTAACTTATACTGTGCTTTCAACTATTCGTGAATTCCAAGTGAACACCAAAATCAGGCCATCAAAACTCACACTTCTGGTAATACTTATTATATAAAGTTTAGATTACAATAATAGTAATAATAATAATAATACTAATCGGTAACAGAATCAATTTCACCAGAAATTGTAAAAATAGATTGTTAACAAAAATGTATTATATAAGAATGAAAACAAATACTTCAAAATTACGAAGTAATACAAGAACCACGCACACCCATGTTCACTTTGGTTAATCTTTTTGTCGCCAATCCTCTTAAGTTAACAAAAGTGTTATAAAGTGCCCAATTATAAACAACGCATACTTTAGAAACAACTTGCTATTTGTATTTTTATAAATCGCAAAATTAGTGTAACTGTGGAACCGAAGAATAACATAAATTTCATGTTGTATTCATTAACAGTCGTAACTGCATTTTGGCTATAAAATTACACACCACATACGATATTACAACATTTAAGGCTTCCTTATGAAAGAATATTATCCAATAAAATGTATTTTAAATGCAAATTATTTCCAAAATTATATCTTGTAGGAGACGAAATGCAAGGTATAAATATAAAATATAAATACAAAAAGCACTTTAATATGAAAATATAAATATAAAAAGTACTTTTTACTTAATATTTAACGAATTTAATTGAACTGCCAACTGGCTAATCACTTCGTATTATACTTTGCTGTATATAGGTATTATAATACTTAGTAACATTTTTGGCAATGAGAAAAACACAAGGTTAAGGTATTTTAACCTAGAAATTAAACCACCTGCGCCAGATGTGACCAGAATTAATAAACGCGCAATATTGGGCATGCATGCGGATTTGTGAATTACTTTTAATCTCTCATCCAATTTATCAATTACGAATAGAATCATATATAATCCGTCATTGGACGACTGTAATTTTAATAATAATATACATAGTGTCACTTAACCGAATATATTGTATAATTGGTTTTGATAAGGGTATATACTGGAACAATCGTACACTTGTCAGAGCAGCATATGCGATTTAGGAATAACGAATTGGTCACTTGGCTCATCATCTTAAGTGACAAATAATCACGGCTATTCTACTCACTGCGTAATTAATTGGTAAATGTTAGTTTTTATTTTTATTGCGCAGGAAATGAAAGAGTCTACTCGGTTATTAGCACAATTGCAACGAGTAATGAGCACCTCGTTGTACCTTTTTCGCAATTAATTAAAATTATATAAGCACAGGTTTAATGCGAGAATTGCTGTGCCTAAGTTAATTTTTTCGTCAACTTCCTTCAGCTTCAGGTGATGAGTTTTACCCAAAAGGAAGAGTAATTAATTTGATATATGATTGTTAATTAAATTTCGTAACATCCTTCGTAATGGCTTAAATATTATAGATGGTTTTATGATGACATGTCACAATAAAAATACAGTTTCATATAACAATACAATTAATAACATTTTTCATACAACTATTTTAATTAAGTATTGTTAACAGTTCTCTTACAGTTAATAGGAAAATAAACGAGTATCTAGCTCACGAAAGCAGAAATTTATAGTATCTCTTATTTTTGTACATTTTCAAAGAATAATTGTGAGAAAAACAGGAACTAGTAAGTGTTATTAAATAAGTTGGTCATTGCGACACTAACAACAAGCACAATAGTCATTTTAATACCACTCGTCGTTTAATAATTCTAATGAAAAAAATATATTTTTCTCTTTTAATTTTACCTAACGTCGCTAATTACATTAACTTTGAAAAGTGCAAACAAGCATTTCTCGTAATAATGTGACAAATGTTGTTAGTAGGTAATTAAATTAAAGTGTACTAATTCATGAATATTTGTATAATTACGAAACAAACATCTTGGAGTATCTGCTTGGACAATTTCGTGTCACTAAATTATAAATAAATAAAGGCTAGGCGGTAATAATTTACTTCATCATAAGCGTCACTGTTTTCACCTTTAAAAAATAACTTTGTGTGTGCCTTATCACTTAACAGATTTTTTCATTTAAATATGTTACGCAAGCGGGATAGAAACTTTGCGAATGAAAACTTATTTCACTTACCTAATATAAAAATATTTAAAAAGATAACAAGTCAAAGGCAAAAATCCATTTCATCATAATGAACTTTGATACCGTATCTGCAAAGTAGCTATTGTGTTTTTAATAGCTTTAGATATCAAGATATAATTATCAGGAGAAAGATACTTTTGAAACTCGTAACTTTTTGTTTAATTTACTGTTCAAAAATATTTTTGTCGCAAATAGCTTTTGGTTGCTCTGACTCCCTCGAGCAGCCTCTGTACAGCTGTTTCAGCCCTATTTGGGGCTTCATCAGCAGAAGCGTAGCTCGAGAGTTCCACTGAAAACCAAAACGACCTGACCAAGGATATTCGCAAATGCAATGTTAAGTCAAAAAGCGATCGTAGGATGTCGCTGTTTCAAGCTATTCAAAAATAAATGCAGGTAAATAGTTTGGATATATCGTTTCACTTATTTTTATACCAATTGATTGCTAAATTATTTTTATTGTTGATAGTCTATTAACATCTCTCACACTGATGCAATTCTGATACTAACGAATTCAAAATGTTCTGGTTCTTATTAAATTAATGGACTCAGACAGTTACTGTCAGTGTTCTCTGTTGCTGCTGCCATTGGTTCTGCTACTATTGTTCAGTGGTAACTCCAGTAGCGTAGCAACGGGACCAACAACAGCATCAAACAAAACAGCATCATCGCTTTTGTGAAAAGAACGAACGAAACTGCAAAATAAAAATTAACGTGGTACTTCCAAATCCTAAGAAGATTAACAACGGCCGCGGAAGTTTTTAAGATTACCTTTCAGAACAAGCTTCATTTATGGTCACAACGAATTTTTAGTGTCTATTAATAAAGAAGATGAAAATAACAAAATTATGACAAAAATTTCAGTTGCCATTGATCAATTGTAATACTAAGTTGTGAAATCAAGCTTCCTGAGAACCGCAGGTATAGAAAACTACAATGCCTTTGCACACAACAAATTTGATTCAAAATATTTCATTGACTACTTGAAAAAAAAATGAAAAGAAATAGAAGAAGTAACAAGAACATTTAAGTTGACAGCAGATCCCAAAAGTGAAACATATGTAATTTTTCTTATCCTCTTCCCCTTAATGATATTTTGTTTAATTTGAAAGTTTATTCTTAAGACGATGTCGACCTGAAAGGTCAGAAGGTCGGAAAAAAGTTAAAGAGGTACTAGGATTGAAAACTTTCTGAAATATTTAGGAGACCTCTCTACATAAGGAAACTAAGGTTTGAAACAATAAAAAGGAATTGCAAAAATGTTACGTCCGATTTTTCAACAATTAAATATTAAAAATTAAATACAAATATAAAACACTAGCAGTAGAACAGTTTACGTATATTCTGATTTGATTAGTTATAATCTCACCCCATTAGTTCTGTTCCCCTTAAGTTTTCGAGAACCGTTTAGTGACGGTCCCCAAAAATATTGATTTATCAATTTCGTCGACATGTTTTTCTTTGTTATTAATGTAATTGTATGCGATCTTTTTTTTTCTTGCAAGATATTTATATGTTCATGTTAGAGTAAGCATTCTCATATTTCAGGGGGCCAGAATAGCAGGCCGAGAACTGACATCACTTGACCGCAATCTGTGAAATAGGTAAAAATATAAAGATTACTGAAGAATCCAATTACAGATTAAGCTTATAATAGACGTCGGAGACGAATAAAGCAATTTCTGCGTAAAGAATAATAACTGTTCCACGAAGAAAAAATACGAAATTTAATAGTGCAATGAAAAAATATTAGACTTAAGCGACAAAACGAAAACCTCTGCAAAATTCCTTCTTCTTTTGAAGTAACATATTTAATGTTTCTTGTGGTTCTAAATCGAAATAAATCATCGTCATTCCAATAGGATCAAGTGTTATCATATTCTTACCAGAAGGAAAAATACATTTTTTTTTAAATAGGCGTGTAAGACATCATTCATAGAGATGGTCATTTAGCGGTACTCTCTGCATACTCACGGAATTTTGGCGTTTTGATAAGGGAAGATCAAGATATGACTTCAAGAATCGTTGCCGGCCGCTTAATCAGTTTTATGTCTACTTTAGTAATATCAGCCGTAGTTTCTCGGTCTCCAGAAAACCTACGTGAGGTGTTCCCATCACTGCTTGTTCCGCTCCCTTGCTTGACAATGTTAACCTTAATCCCAACCCTGTTCATGAATTCCTTTTGAATTCAGTTTCATCTTTTATCGCCCGTGTTGCTTCCGAAGTTCTCCAGCACTTAAAATCCAGGTTGTAAGTTAAATGCAAAATTTAATTCATGAAATTAAGCATGTAATGTCGACATCCCCAATTGCAAAGTGTCTTCGTTTTGCTGTCTGGCATTAAGCAATGATAAATCGTTTAGCTGTGAAGGTTTGGAAGCGCACAGAACACAGTTACTTGCTGATGATGTGTCAGCAATGATTTGGGCAACTTTTCCATCAATGATAGTACCTAAAATATAAATTATGCATCAGTGTAAGTATATGTGTTCCATAAGCGATTATTGTTGGTAGAAGTTCTTTAATTTCAAGGTCTACTTGATTTTTGTCTTCGTTAATCAACGCAGCTGATTCTTTCTTGTACCGCAATTTCAGTCCTTGACAATAATTAGTTGATGAAGGACGTATATTTTTCCAAAATACCAGTTCACTGTTACTTGCTAGAGTGATTTGCAATGGAACAGTGACGTCATGAATAAATAGGCATATGTTGCATCTGAATCCACGTTTTCTGAACATTTTTGTTTAAACTTCCTTTGACCAGATGCACCAGCGAATCCCCACTTGGTATGTAAAATGAGATTACCATCTGCTAATGTTTCGATGTCAGAGTCAGATTTTGTTTTCAAAATTCTCCGTGCCCTATGGTGTAGTTAATATTTGCAAAGGAATTTCCACAGATGTTTCTTTTACTTCACTACTTGCAGGATAACATTTAGTTTTTGCTTCAGTTATTCTCGTATAATGTGAGAAAATATCGTGACCAATCCGTTTACAAGCACTCCTGATAATTTCAAGTTAATATTTAGTCAATCTAGCGATTACGAAAAGACCCAAAGCAAAATCATCGAAACCTATTCTGTTTTGTGGAAGATGTTTGCTAGCTGCATTAATCAAGTCCTGTGAATATGACGATCGAAATTCAAGTGTCTTTTTCTTTTTCGCTTTGTAACCATATTCCTCGAAGTTTTTACTCGGTCTACCTTCACCGTTTGGAGCAGTACAACAAGCTGCGTCTGGTACAACATCTTTAAAATGCACTACAAATGTACTCTGCAGCCAGCTACTGAACGTTTTACTAAAAGTTGTTCGACAGCACAGACTTTAGCTTATTTTTGAAATGGGAATAGAATCTTTTTGCTACTTCTACACGTATTATCGACAATTGCTGGTCACTAAGTTCTTGATGATAGTATTCAATGGGATAGTCTCTGGAGAAGAAAATTTTCATTCAAAACCGTATATGGAATCTCGATTGACATTTTTCCACTCGGATTTCACCTTAAGAACCATAAGGATACTGATATAAACTGAATCGGTTCACTTGTTATTCCATTCTCTCATAGCACTCTGTTACCTCTAATTGCGAGTTACAGTTGAATGGGGGCAAACAAATTTTCAGAACTTCCAGTACAATATTATACAAATTAAAAAAATATATGTATTTAGAAACCGAAGAATCGCGGAGCTTTTTTTGTAATCCTCCATAAACATGAAAAGTTCTCCAGATTTAAAGTTTATTTTTTTTACTTTTATTCACATCAATGCTTTGAATATTGGAACCGGCGACTTTTAACACCTCGCAGGCTCTGATGAAGGCTTTGAAATAAAACCGAAAGAGTCAGCTGAATGATTTGAATTGATTTCCTAAAACCCGATCAACTCTACTTTCAAAATTTTAATTTTATCTTCAAAATGATAATTTTGTCTAGCTATAGATATTACATATAAAGATAAATTTCGTTCTTTTTGCAACTAATTGTGAATATAATGATCTAGACAGCAAAGCAAATTACTTTTTTCTGGAAAGTTTGACACAATTTTCCTATTTGATTTACTCAAATATTTTGTTAAAAATGTTCTCTGTAAATGGTTATTTTCATAAATTATTAATTTTTACAATAAGTATACATACAATGCAAAAGGTAAATAAATAATTTGTTTTCATCAAACTCAAATGATTTTTTCTTGATTTTAACTTTTTCAAAAACATTAAAATATTGAATACTGCTTCAATTGCATTAAAAATTATACATTACTGTTTCATTTCAAAGATATTTTTCTGTTGTTAAAGTAACAGTTTAATTCTGGAAATCGTGAGCGATGAATTTGTTCAGTACAGAGTGTAACTGTATACTAAAATTAAGTCCCCTTGAAATTACGGAATATTCGCCTTGCCAAACCACAAAACAGAAAGAGGTTTAATAGCAAACATTGCAACGTGTTGTGTATCCAAATTAAAAATCAAAAGGTCAGCTCAGCTTCACAACCTACATAAAAAAATTGAAATTAACAGTACTCTGTTTAATATAATTCATTCGTCTCATATTCTTCAGAATTAAATTATAACTTAAAAGGTAATCAATATGTAACATGTATAAGTAATTGTAAAAATAAAATTAAAATGCAAAAAGCAAACGTAATAAAGTTATAAACGTACATAAAAATACACACACTTAGAATTCTCTCTCCATTTTCAATTATAGAAGCACAGACAAATACTGGAGAGTAACCGAAAGCGAGCATGGTAATTAGAATTTGTTGAACTGACCAAGTACAGTTGAAATTAATTATAGATTCTACGAGCACTGCCAATATTATCTGTGAATTATTAATGCATCACACGTAACAGGTCATGCTGATTATCATTAGACTTTAGTATTAAAATTATTTATAGCGTTTTATAGATTTGTACTGTTCTATGGGACGTTTTTCATTTGTATTTCATTTGCATTTCATTAACAATAGAATAAAATTATTTAATTCTACCTTTATTGTGGGAAGATTCAAAGACAATTCCTTATGCAAATTTCACAATTGAAAATTAAGAATTTTTAATTACAGTCGGGTACAATATCCTTTTTAGTGAGGATGTAGTAGTTCCGAGGTCACTTCATTTTTTTTCTGGAAGGGCAAAAACATTTTAATAAATCAAAAGCATGACTTATCCCACACTGGTCGTATAGAATTTTCTTTTGCTTTTATACATGAGTAAAAATATTTTCTCCCTTGTCTTACTTTCTTCTTATATAGTTTGTTGTGCCACACTGCGGTCAGCTATTATTGTAAGTTATGGTTGTTCGCAATTCTAGCCGGCTAACGAAGACAGCTCAACACAACTTTGGCATGAACGATAAAGCGCGACGTACTTATTAAAATACGTGTTATTGTTTTCCTAAAAGTCACGTTTCTGTTTCTCACGGATTCATACCTCCAAGTTATTATGCACAATTACTGTTGCGTTAGAATATGTAAACTAATTGTTTTGAGATAAATTCGCAAAAACAGCCCTTTCAATTAACTCTGCAACAATGAGCTTGTTAACTTTAAATTACGGATTTAACTCAATCTAAAAACAGGATTCATTTTGTCTAAAATTACAGGTACGCTTTGCACTCTCCTACTCTTGCGAATCTGTAATTATATACAAAAACTTCATTCCAGACATGTACGAGTTGTTTGAAGAACAGAGCAATTAGATAATATCTTTTTATACATTATTAGAACTAAAAAGAACACTACAGGATAATTATTTAAAAAAAAAATTATGTTTTTTATTAAATGGTAGATATCTTTTTCGTTATTTGCTGACTCAGTTATTCTTGTTATTATTGTTTAAGCCAGTTCTTTTTCTGTAAGGTAATGACAAGAGAAAGTCCTTCGCATCAGGGATAAATCGTCAGCGATCACCAACTTGACATGTTTCTGTTCAAGAATCCAATTTTGATTCATATTATTAAGGCCATTTTACACTGCCCTATTTTCCTATACAAGATTAGGTTCAGCGTCCATAACAATTAAAGACGGGACTTTCAGGTCGTAAAATGTCGAAAAAAGGTACCTCATTTAGGTGACTTAATTATGCAATTAGATTTTTATTTTCTCAGGATAAGTACTTAATACGGTTGAATAAAATTAAATAAAACATTAAAATTAAAGGCCTCATCCGGAATTTAGTATAAAAACCGTCTTTAATATCATAAATTTATTGTAAATGCAAAGTAGAAAAATATATTATTTAGATATATAATTTAATTTAATTTCATGTTTATTTGATATAGTTACCGAGAACCTTTCTTTCACAAATTTTAACTTTCGGCCTACCTTTTTATGACGCGATTTTAGGCTCATTTTGTCACATACAGGATAATGATAATTTATGTTCGAAGGTATCGACAGTAAGAAAAATTCCCGTTTTTATACAAAAATTTCTATTTTTCCAAAAGCAAAGGTATTATTTAGGTGAAGAAAAGGCAAATTATGTGGAAAAAGTTGCAATAGGAGAAAAAAAAAACGGAAAAAAAGGTAATTTAATTGAAATAAATTTGCTATATGATTTTACTTCTTGTGTCTAAAATCGAGTCTCCAATAATAATAAATTTTAAAATTAAAATTATAAGAAAATTTCTTGAGCTACAGATAAAGCGTGGAGATGGAGCACGATTCCATTTCGAAAATAGTTTTAATAGAATGTAAATTTTGATACACTTTACTGCAAAATGTAAATTGTTTAAGAAATTAAACCTACAGAAAAACAGGGTAGGTAATCTTAAAGCGTTACTTCTTGTATGTACAAGATTAGGTTAAATTTTTACAAATTTTATTTGGAATAAAAAAATTAGGCTACAGATGTGGTTAGGAGTTAGAAAGAGATAAAAATAACTATTTCTCAGATAATTAATAAAAACTAAATGAAATCTCGTGCATGAAGTAGGGTAATCATTAAGGCCACTTTAGACTGCCCTACTTCGTGTACAAGATTTGGTTCAATTTCTACAGTTTTTACTTGCCTTAAGAAACTAACATATTACTTAATTCGACATTGACTTGATCTCAAGTAAATTTGATTAGCACGAAAGTTGCATAATTTCAAAATAAAACTGCAAGAGCATAAACATTTCAAAATTCAAAATATGATGGCAATTTAAAATGT
The DNA here is from genome assembly GCA_036172665.1 of Prosopocoilus inquinatus. Taxonomy (NCBI): domain Eukaryota; kingdom Metazoa; phylum Arthropoda; class Insecta; order Coleoptera; family Lucanidae; genus Prosopocoilus; species Prosopocoilus inquinatus. The sequence goes on along the minus strand of CM069876.1, from coordinate 24,707,760 downwards.
TGACGGCCTAACTAACTATGAAAGAATATACCTTGATTAATTTGATCAAGAAGTTGAATAAAATGTTATGCGACGATTTAATTTGAGGTACGATTGCAATTCAAAAGTAAAATGTCCTTTTAGGGCGAAACTGTAATCGTACTTCAAGGTCATGCTTTAAAAATCTCCGTTTAAGTCGAAACTGAAGAACTACTTAAAAATAAACCATTATAGTCTGACAGCTTTTTGATCAACCATCAAATAAATTCTGATTGCAATATAAAGATCATCACTAATAATTGAATTGATGAGTGCATAATCATGTTCAATCCAAATTTACTGTTTTGAGAAAACAACAAAAAACTTTCTCTATATTTTTATTTTAAGTAATTATTGGCTTCAGGAGGTTTCAGATATTGTTATCTGAAAGATTTTAAACCAATAATTCGCTTAAAATAAAAATCTAGAAAGTTTTTTGTTGTTTTCTCAAAACAGGAAATTTGGACTGAACATGATTATGTACTCATAGATTTAATTATTAGTGATGATCTTTATATTGCAATCAGAATTTATTTGATGGTTGATCAAAAAGCTGTCAGACTATAATGGTTTATTTTTAAGTAGTTCTTCAGTTTCGACTTAAACGGAGATTTTTAAAGCATGACCTTGAAGTACGATTACAGTTTCGCCCTAAAAGGACATTTTACTTTTGAATTGCAATCGAAAAAATTTGTGCAAATCGTTTTTGATTGCAGCGAGAACCTCGAGCAGCATCTGGACAGCTGTTTCAGCCCTGCTTGGGGCTTCTTCAGCAGAGACGTAGCTCGACATTCCCACTGCAGACCAAAAACGACTTGCCCAATTTATTCGCAATTGCGATGTAAGAATGATGAACATATAAAATAGCGACATCTTACTATCGCTTTTTGACCTAACATTGCAGTAGGATAGACAAATTGAAGCGAGATTTGCTCCTAATATGTCCCCCATGCAAGGCGGCCATGCTTGCTGTCAAAGCATAATGGAAGATTTTAGAAAAATTTTGTGCAAATCGTTTTTGATTGCAGCAAGAACCTCGAGCAGCCTCTGGACAGCTGTTTCAGCCCTGCTTGGGGCTTCTTCAGCATGCCGCCTTGCATGGGGGACATATTAGGAGCAAATCCCGCTTCAATTTGTCTATCCTACTGCAATGTCAAGTCAAAAAGCGATAGTAAGATGTCGCTATTTTATATGTTCATCATTCTTACATCGCAATTGCGAATAAATTGGGCAAGTCGTTTTTGGTCTGCAGTGGGAATGTCGAGCTACGTCTCTGCTGAAGAAGCCCCAAGCAGGGCTGAAACAGCTGTCCAGAGGCTGCTTGAGGTTCTCGCTGCAATCAAAAACGATTTGCACAAAATTTTTCTAAATTCTTTCATTATGCTTTGACAGCAAGCATGGCCGCCTTGCATGGGGGACATATTAGGAGCAAATCCCGCTTCAATTTGTCTATCCTACTGCAATGTCAGGTCAAAAAGCGATAGTAAGATGTCGCTATTTTATATGTTCATCTATCTCTTTCACTTTATAACAAATTTATGTAATTTCTTCATAAAAATTAACAACGACAACAGTAGTAAAAAAGCCCTGTTCAATTGATGTTCACAACAAACTGCTTGGCAAATTCATTTGACACTTTGAGATTACAAGTATTGTAGATGGATGTCGCTCAAATATTACCGATACCCGGCGAATTTTTTCTATTGCCCTTGTGCATTAAAATTGTGTATACAAAAGCTTTTACAACCATTTTTAAAATACTTTTACCTACACTGTTGCCAATAAAAAAAGCTGTTTCGTTCTTTATTTACAGTAAATTGAATTTCGATATATCAGAGCAGAAATTGTTGGAGCTATCATCTTGTGTCACATTGCAACTATGACTCCCAATACACGTGACACTAAAGCTGCATTAACGACCTTGTAATTAGTATTTTCAATTAGTTGATTTACGTAACGTACAAATATAGTCAAAGTTGTTCAATGTAAGCATTCACAACTGAAAAATTAGTAATTAGTAATTAAGCGTAACAGCAAAAGTTTGCAAATTTCAAACTTAATACGTAAATTAGAATAAACGCATGCGCAGACGTTGAAATTTGTAAGATAAGAGGTTACATAGGCATTTATTATCATGTAAATTATAAGGAATAGAAAGAAAGCTGTTTTGGTTTAATTCTAATAGCATACTTATATGAAATTAAACCACAGTAATTGCCAAAATCGACACATATTTTCGTACAGACCCACACGATGCCGTTTTAATTTTAATTTTACTTAACGTTATGGATGCTGGGGTTTCACTGCAAGTATAATTACAATTTTACGTCTTACCCCTCTATTCTATAATTCGTAACGACATCGTTAAACAACGAAAATCGTTAAGTGACGTATTTTGACCAATCAGATCTTAGATACAACGCATTTCTATGCATTTATTGGTCAGAAAATATCACTTAACGATTTTCGTTATCTAACGATGTCGTTAAAAGTTATAGAATAAGGGGGTTAATTTATGTATAAATTACTAGGTTGTAAATGTAGCTTTATTGTATATAACCTCCAAACATTAACACCAGTACACACTATGCAAATATAATTAAATCACCTGTAAATATCCAATCATCTTTAAATGTACAAATTTTCAGAAAAAAGTAACGATGAAAACTACTTTTATTGAAGTATTTTCTTAATCACTCTGTATACAGTTTTAACGAGAGTATTTTCTTCATAATATAACTGAAATCCTATCAACGGTATTTAAAATGATTTAATAACAGTGAATTAAATTCCAACTATCTTGTTCATTACGTGAGAATAAACGAAATACATGTAAATAAGTTTCTCATCAGTCACCAATTATTTTAAATGATACAAATTTGTTCCACTTGCACAAACAGTTCACAGAAATGCCATCTAATTGTAAATCAGCCTGTACGCTAAAACAATGACAAGTACGAAACGCATAATTTGAAATTTGTGCGTCGTTAAGTTTGATTATAACTTTGTCGTGTCGTTTGTCGGTAAATGAACTGCTTTATCGACCATCCGGTGCATTATCATAGAAGCAAATCGTAAGTGAAATTACGCAAATTTTAGTAATCATTGTAGTAGCATTGTAAAACTACAGAAAAATATAATGAAAAGGTCTATGCGTAAATATAGGAAGGAGTGTTGGTTTATGAAACCAGTTCAATGAGACACACGGTAATAGAATTAATAGTCGACGACCGAGATAACACTTTTTCTTAGAACCTCATAAATTAAACATACAAAGAAGTTGTGGTTGTATAAGGAAATATTAAATAGGATTCCTTAAATACAAATTAAAAAATAAAATAAAAGTGTTTCTTAACTACCCATATATATCTTCAAAAAAAAAACTTTTGTAACAATTGCAACAGAGCAAGTTTTGGTGAATCATTTAACTGAATTTATAATAAGCGTGTAAATTCATAAATATTTTCCCCAAGATTCTGGTAAAATTGCTATTCAAAGTTCTCTCATGACATCTCTGGAATTATCTAGAAAGTAATAGATTTTGTTTTCAATAAGAATAAAATAATTTAAAATAACACATTGAAGGATCAGCTCGACGTATAAATTTTAAAAGGAGTTAATGAAGTAAAAGCTACTTTAATCATATTCTCTTTCAATTACAATTACACTAATCTGTATATAGAGTGATTCAGAACAAGTGTTAGGAGCGTATTCACTAAGATCATGCAAGTGCGAAATTGGAAGAAATACATTTATCAGAAGCATTTCAAAAATCAACCTCTTTTGAATCCAAAATGAAAATCATAATTCATGCATACACAAGTCCGAAATTCGAATGAATGAATTGGGTATTGTATAAATAAAAACGTTTTACAGTTTCATTTCAAAGTAAACGCTAGTGTTTTGTTGTAATCCATGCGAGTTCATTCCTGTTGTGACGCAATACAGCTGTATTAGTACCATCAGCCAATTTGTATCTGAATCTTCAAAAAAGTTCAAAATGGAAATTACAATTAATTTCTTATATGTACACGCATACACAAGTTCGATGTCCGAAAGAATAAATTGCGTGTTACACATTTTTTTCCGCAGAAAGCCATAAGCAAAAACATTTTAAAGTCGTTTCAAAGTAAATATTAGTGTTTCTTTCTACTCCGGGAGAATTCATTGCTCTTGTGACGCCGTAGATGCATTTTACCTCAAAAACTATGGGTATTAGACCCTCTACGCATATAGACATTTTGTTTTATTTTTCTGTGTACTACCTGTGGTTGACGGCCAGACACTTATTTTGAATTATCCAGTATAGGAGCTCTAATGAATCGAAACTCGAAGGTAGAAAAGCATTGGTGATTATCCAAAAAAAATAAAAAAATGCAAATTATTTTTATTTAAACATTGAATGGAACACATCATTTGAAAAAATATATTTATTTAACTCTTCCTCCAAGAAATTCCATTGTTTATATTGTTTATTCTTTCTTTCTAACTACATCTATTATCATCAATCGTCACGAAAGAAAGGTTTAAATTAAAACAAAACTGATAAAATGAAGAAAAGCATAAGAAACTTACAATCTGTTGGCCAAAATAAAAATGTTTCATAAATTGATGAATGCCTAAAACAAAACTATATAAAACAGTTACCAGTTACAATCTACTTACTCGTAAGAATCCTCTTCTACCTTGCAGGGTCGAGAACGTGAATTGATCCCAGACTATCCTTATTAAAAGCGTTGTATTTCATTCTAGTTAACTGAACGCACTTTTCTGCTCACATTGTCTATTTAATAATCTTCTTGTCACTTATTTGTTCCAAGTTTTAGCCGCCCTCTTCACATTTTCTTTATCTTTGTTTCTCAAATGTTTTTGGCCAGTCTGTCAGCCTTTTTCTCGTATTCTTACAATTACAAGCCTTAACCAACTTGTCTTTTTTCATTAATTTTTCTGTAGATATTATAATCAATAGCTTCGTTGTTTCTTTAATTCAACTACGTAATTCCTAAAAAAACTTATACCATAAGCTCTTAGCATATTTTTGCGTCTTTCTGTCAAAATTCATAATTTAGATTCATATAATACCATATATGCAAATAAATTTTTGATAAATGTATATATGGAATTCAAACATTTGTGCCAGATTATTACAACTATTTATTTGTTTGACATAAGGCACTCGATCTCTGTCTAAGGACACAGGTACTGCCATCATATGTTCTTGACACGCGGCAGTGGGTATTTGACCTTGAACGAGTGGGTTGTCAAAAATGAAAAACTGGAATATTTTATGTAAATCAAGAGCGGAGTGTGGAGTATCGCGCACTTTGTCACATAAATACATATTGCGTTCTCTGATGCTCTTTATTTTTACCATACAAGAGAGCGGAAAGCGCGTCCGAAAATCGGTTCGTTTTCTGCTCCCTCTTTACTCCTCCAGTACTTAACCTCCATGGTTACGATATACATATTTGGGCGTATGGTACAATATATGAATAGAACCGGCAAAAAATTTACTTAAATCTTTCAAACACCCTCGTTCGACTCAATAGGAAAATTGTATCACTTTAAAGTATGGGTCAGAGGGTGTGAGAGACAAGGAAAAAGTAAAGTTGACTTCTCAACTTTCAGATGGCGCTAACCACATCAAGAAATTCTGGTAACTTTATTGTCGTTATGTTTATGAAATTAGTTTGTATTCCAGTCTTTTTAGAAAGGACGATTTCCTTCTTGCATATTGCGCTTATTTAGCTATGTTTTAGATAAGAATATTCAGTAAATGCATTTCACGAACGAGAAATTTTCAATCTCTATTTAGACACTTGATTTGACAATGGTCATCTTCGAAAACGTATGAAATTGCTAACCGCAATAAAAATAGTTACGCAAATAAACAGTTACATTGCTGTAAGAGAAGCAGAAATAGTTGATGCAGTGTTTTTCAAACCAGATATCAGTACTAGAACAGAAACTCATTTTTGAGATTTCCAATACTTTTCTGGTAGTCTAAATTAGGATATTTGGGGTATAAATTTATATTTTATAAAGATTGCAACCATTTTCTTTACTTTTTTTTATTCAAAAAATCATTTAATCTGTAAATATGTTTAAATTATAAGATGAAATGCAAAATTAATTTTTTTTGTCAATTGTATTCCAGATATTTTTGAGAGAAGAAAAAAACGAATTAAAAAGTACGCCGAGATCGTTGACAAATGTGAAAGTGGCATTTGTATCAGATATCTAATAGGCCATTGTTAAACATTTAACTTTGATTATGTATGTGGGCGAGTTCATTTAAAAAAATCATTTCCTGTGCATTACAATCCATGCATAATTACCCGTAGAAAGATAATTGTCGTAATGACTTCTATTAACTGTATCACAGAATTCAACTCATTTTACTACCCAATCGGACAAATAGTACCATTAATATTAATGCTTTTGGCCTCAAATTGAATAATTTCATGATAATACGCTGCCTACATATTAGCTTTGATTCTAATTATGATAATTTTGTTTACTATCCACAAATGATATACACAATACACCAGCATAATTTTCTTTAAGTATACACATTTCGGTCATCGTAAGCTTAAAAGTCTTCGTGTTAAAATTTGAATTCTAATCTAATTCTAATAGGACTGAACATGAATACATTTTACAATTAAAATACATCTTTATTTTTTATGGTTTACCACACATAGAGTATTTCGTTATTTTTTTATATTTAAATTTTATTTTTCTATTTCAATTTTTTTTTCGATTTTAAAGAAATTAACTAAAAGGAGAAGACTTTCACTGTTTGACTAGCAAATTACGAATTACTACAAAATTCCGATGCTTGTGGACGACAAGTTTATTTATCACCTTAAAGAGGGAATAATAATTTTTTCGTAAACAGCTGTACTAATTTATGGAAGGCCAAATGAGGGTAGGCATATTTAGTGAATTTAAATTAACTGAGTATATTTATACTTCTCCTTAAACTTCGTTTACGTAATAATTTTTTTATTTGTATATACAATTAAAGAGACATTTTAGCACTTAAAACACACTTGTGTAATGCATTAAAAATCGTCAACTACATTAGCAACTTAAAAGTACTAATTATGTTAATCGTTTTCTTGTCACCAATAAATACCGTTGTGGACATATTTGGTAATTAAATACGGTTTATTGTAATATTTCTTGTTTCATTTATGCTAATTTGTAAAAGCAAATATGACGACGTTCTCACACTGAACCACGTGAAATTTCAGGCAAAATGATATAAGAACTTTGTAAATAAGTTGTAATGAAATATGCAAAAACATCTTCGAATTCACTTTACACACTGAACAGCTTGTTAATAATAATCATATTAGATCCCGCTGAGGAACAACCGTGCGTTAAAAAAAAATCGCTAGTTCAGTATGAACATTTAATAGATAATTTTATACCTGTGAGATAGAGTCATAACAACGGCATAATAATTTGCATAGAGAACTTTGTTTTTAGATAGATGCAATGGGAATATAAATTGCCAATTATCGCCTATCAGCGTTAGTATGTAAAATGAACGTGTGGAGAGTAAATTAAATTTCCGTTTATAGCGTGGCTACCGAAGTGGTCATTGATTTATGAGTTGATCTGCCCTTGTTAATGGTGGCGCGTATTTACGAATTTACTACCGAACCCTTAATTGAAATGTGCGAGAAAAATCGTTATACATGTTCATACATGTAATACAAAACATTATTTTATCACTTTCGGATGATTGAAAAATAAATTATAATTTTTGATGTTTCATGTTGTACACTAGGATACATTTGGCTAAATCTGCCACTTTCGATTTTCTCTCAAAATTAGAATTAATTTTGCAAGAAAATTATGCTTTTTGTTATACATCTACATACATTTAACTAAAACTCATTTAACAATAAAAAAATTCCTGTAAATATACTTATCAAAAATATAACGTCTTAGAACTTATATTCTCATAATCGTAATCATTAAGGAAGAATTGTTTCTAGTGAACTTTACGTGGCCTAAATAGTTCTTTTGAAACGAATATTAGGAATTCGAGATCACCTTATTAATAGCAGTGCAATTACACGGAACTTTTATGTGAGGTCGACAATCACTGATCAAATGAAAGGTCATAATGAAGTTAACGAAGTGTATGTATTTTCATTGTTCCTTTAAATTAAAAATTTATATTTTCATGGCCTTTAATTTTTTTATTCGCGCATCAGAATTGTAAGATTCTGCCAAATACCTTTTCGAACACGAATCTTTTTTCAACATTTTTACATACTGCCTTCTTTGTGTACACTGACTGCGTAGACCTTAGTCCTAGAAACAAGACACACAGTTATGCCGATAATAACTCCTTTCACTGTAGTCGTATAATTAAAAATTAGAATTAATGTATAAATCACATTCAGTCAATAAATCTGTATATCTCGATCGGATCCTGTTTATTTTGTCTGCGATAACCAAAACAGCAACACACTTGAGTAAAATAGGACCGAAAAAGATCCGATCGGGCAGGCGGTCTCGGGCTATATTCGGTGGTGAAAGCGTCTTACTGAAGATGCTCGTAAATCGGATTGTTCGTGTGTTAATGAAATACAGTGAAATGTGATTAAGGAATTTGTTCACATGTTGTTGATGAGTGATATTTTTGTATCCGTAGAATGTCGACCGAGAAGATTATCAAGTTTGTGTTACCTGAGGGATAGTTCTGTATCCGCTTAATGTCTGCAGAGTTGATTATCACCTCCACCCACATGCGGCATTGTTCTATATCCGCCAGTAGCTTGGACAAAGGTTAGATAATGTCGGAAACACAGCTAAATGTTTACCTGACCTATTGGATTCCATTGTGTTTCCAAGAACGGTCATGACTTAGCGTTGACTGGATTGTGAACAGTGCTCGACTCTGTGGAACGTCAGTAACGTCAATGATCAGCCGGGGCTTATCTTTATGCATGCGAAGTAGGAAGATAGACATTTGTGGGTACCTTCGCCGTGTGTTCCTCCTCCAACGAGGAGCTGCAGCATCTAGATTCGCTGCTGGAGAGGGAAAGGGGCAGAAGAGCCCTGGTGTATAGAAACAATTGTTATTGTTGAACATCAGACGTAAACACTGCATGCTTGTTACATATTAACTACATGCTTACTACCCCACTGCGCATTGAAGGGAGACAGACAGACGTGAGAAAGAACTAACGAGACTGGTGAGTTCATTGACGTACAATATCTCTGATTTATATTCAAACACTTATTATTATTGGAAAGTTGATAGCGGCAAACTGGTAAAGGAGATTAACTGCCTACGTATGTTTCGGTCTTGTTTGACCTCATCAGGGCAGTATAACCAAGATGTAAGGTTACCTGTCCTGATGAGGTAAGGTGTAAGGTAACCTTACATCTTGGTTATACTGCCCTGATGAGATCAAACAAGACCGAAACGTACGTAGGCAGTTATTCTCCTCTGCCAGTTTGCTGCTATCAACTTTCCATTTCTATTTTCCTAGCGTTAACTTCCTTCTGATTAATATTATTGCTAAATGTTTATTAACAAAAAAAAAAGGCGCCTACACAGTGAGTTTTGCCTTTTTCCTTTTAATCTTTTCTTCATTTAAAAGTAGAGTATTTTATTTTCTTGACTCACCTACAACTTCAAAATACTATTCGAAATGGGTGTAAAATCGGGATCAAAATTTACTTTTGGAAAATTTCTTGCTGTGTTTTAGGGCAAGGTATTTTCTATGAAAATACGAGCCACTGGTTACACTTAAAAACTAAAATCCATTCTGATTGCCGAATGAAGCTGTTCTAAGGTACTCAGCAATCAGCAAATGACTTCTGTAGTGGTTTTAGATAATCAAAAATTACTTTCTCAATGAAGTGTAATAAATAAGTTAACCGTGATTTGGATGTCGGGCTACTATGGCAGAGTGAACATTAACTAGACGATTTATTTTCTAGAATTGAGGCCTACTCAAGAATTAAGATTGAGACATTCTATAAACGATTGTCCAAATAAATTTCTGATAAAGATAGACCATGGAAGACAAAACGTTGTCTCAAATCTTTTGCATTTATCTCCGCACCTTCCAGTTTGGAAATTAATTGATGGATTAAGACATTTCATAGACGATTGTCCAAATATATTTTTGATAAAGCTATGCCATGACAGGCAAAACGTTTGTCTCAAATTACTAAATATTGGACATGTGGTACTACTGCAGCTCTGTTTACAAAATTAGATTAAGTCGTAGAATGGGCTATATGGAAGATGCCAATTGTTAACAATGCTCTGGAAATTATGAATATCTGTAAAGTACATTTCAATAGCACAGAGGTAAACTATCGTACCTCCACATTTGGGTAAATTTTACTTCACCACTTTTACCATTTTTTTTACTACACAGGAGACTTTTTTCGAATGGTAAGCGATCGAAAGTGTAGATTCACTAATTTAGAAGACAAGGGCGTTAGAAATTACAGCATGTCTTGCATCCAAGGGAGTAAATTATAGGAGAAGTATTTTCTTGATAATATAAAATCTGTCCAAATGTCGAAATACGATAGTTAAACCTCTGTGCTACTGATTTGTTTTTTTTTCTAATGGGATAGAATCAGGTTCTTAGAATTTGGCAAACAAAACAAAGATACAATTTGAGAAAATGAAACGTCCGATGAGAGAAGGTAACTTTGGATATGAGCTGTCAAGACTTAAGGGATTACAGTATTGGGTGCAAAAACCAGGGCACCTTTGATCTAACTTAACCTATACAGTTGCAGTTCTATTCCTTTTCTTTCCCACACTGCAATTAATTATCTACTTATAATGGATGTTTGTTTTTTTATTGTTACTTTAACATTTAATTAACTTATCCACGGAACCAATCAAACTTCTTATTTCCCTTATCGTAAATAATGCCACTTCCATTGCTTTCTTCAAGATATTGTTGGAGCAGTTTTCGAGATTTTACACAACTTTTATAACTAGTTCAATCTTCTGATGCTTTCTGGTTCTGTATACCAATATTTTATAGCTCCCTAGAAGTGCAACTATTACCATTTCTTCACTAAAGCATTTATAATAAGTATTTCGGTTTCACTTTCTACTCGTCTTCTTATAAATAAGTCATTACAGTACCTCCTCCGTATCACCATTCCTGTAGCTTATACTCTTAGAATAAATAGATAATACCTCCTGTAAGTATGCATTGCTTTGTATTTATACAACTATGCTCCATGCCAGTTGAATTCATATTAATACTAATGAAATCTGATGGGCTACAAACACGTGTCTAGTAGTTCGTATTTAAATACAAGTATTTAAAGTGAAACCTCCCCATTGAACATGCTTCCTAACCACAGTGTACTGTCCACATTATAACTGTATTGTAATACATATTTTATAAAATATAAAATTAAGATTCTGAGGTTGAAATCCCATTTATTTAATACCGAAAGAAAGTAAGACGTCTGAACTTAATATTAATTTGTAAAAGTGCAATTCATAAAAATATTGATATATGCTTCAAAACGGGAAAATCAGTACATTATTCTAGCGGATCTAAGTTAGTCGAGGGTCGTTGCCCGTCAAGCACAGTGATTACACCTCATGAGAATCCGGCCATCAATAGTACGTGAGGTTTACTTTTATAATCACGTTTTTGTTAATGCGTCTGTAACCTCATGTATATTTAACCGCAAAACCACAAATATCTAGACATAATAATGTTTAATGAACTTTATTGTACATTATGCCTTTACAGTTTGATTTCGATTATAATTTTCATAACGATGTAATATAAAGCCTTTATTTTATAAATCCTGTGTAATTAGACATTTTTGACATAGCTAGATGCATACGAAGGTAGATACTGTAGTGTTGTCCGTTACATAATTAAGGTCGGTGTTTTGCGCAATTGAAAAAAGGTATCAATTAAAGACAATAAATCTTCTGGAAGCAGATAAATTTATGTGCAACCTTTCTCTTAAAGCAGTAACCTCAGATTCTTGTTGTAAGTTCAGATTCGTTTAATTATTTAAATTGTATAATTAATTCGTCCTTTCACTTTCAATAAACTAGAAAGAAGAAATTATAAATGTTTATTTAAGGAATGGTTCAAATTAAAGCATTTCGCATATTTTTTTTCGACTTCTTTGAAACGGTCTTAAAAATTTTCCTTATGAGTAAGTGTAGACTTTGGAAAAGTGTACAAGTACGGTTATGGAATGCATCTTCGAAATAATAGCGATTTTATATTGCAGTGAAATTAAAAGATAGATATGTTGAGAAAATTTTGTATTGTGTTAACAAATGCGTTTTCGATGGATTTTTGCCTCAAACCTTTTGCCCTCATATTCATCAGTATATCGAAATATGAACATTGTAATGCTCTTGTAGAAAAGTATATAATTACTCATCATAAATATTACATCTTTGAACTAAAGAAATTTAAAATAAATGGGAAAGCTTATCTAAGACATCTTCGTTCTTATTGTGTACTTCCTTCAACACAATTTATAAGCGGTTATACGTATATCCCTGAAGCAAACAAGAAGAACATTTTATCACTTCAATTCCTAAAGTTTGATTTGAGTTTTGTCTGCGCTAAAGTTTTAATAACTTAGATACAAGACTTTAATTATGCCTTAAAAGAAAGCCCATTTAAAGTTGTAAATGTTAAGTTGACAGGCCGGTATATATGCAAATTATACAACATTGAAACACACACTCCATTTAACAATTACTACACAATTATGTAAAATATCGCTATCAGTTTGTACGGAAATTAACGCAGGCGAGTTAAAACAGCGGGTCGACCCGGATGCACCAACCGGGCTCGATTAAACTTTGCTAATTTGAATTTGTGATATATTTGTTAATTATGGTATATGTATTTCGGAAATTAAATCGGTGGGCTGTAATTCAACTTGCCTTTATTAACCGTAATACCTATCAGAAAACGGAAATATTTGTATAAAATATTCTATCGGAATACAAAGCCTATAATTGTCTAAATGTTAAATACTATATACTTTATACTTTATTTACCACTTCAGATACATGTAGGTACATGTGGATAGTCGGAATAAAAAATAAATTAAAAAAAAGTACAAACACCTACAAATTTTACAGTTACATATATCACAAAAAATAGCGTCACAGACAATAGAAAGGCTAATTAAAGGGAACCTGCAGTCAAGTATTACCACGAAGCATTAAGGATGAAAACTTTTGGACCATGTAAAATGCATTAGTGGACAGAAATTTTTTAAAATTACTCTTAAACTTATCTACATTATTACATGTTTTAAAACTATGTGGTAGCATATTATAAATATCAGTAAATATAGTAAATCTGTGTTTGTTTCTGTGAACAAAAGTTAATAATTTTAGCGAATAGATTGAAACTAGGGGTAGTAAATTAAACATTACAAAAAATTTTCTACAAGAGGTAAGCGGTGATATATTGAAGATTAATCTATTAATTCTTTTTTAAGTACAAAGTTTTTTTAATCTCGAACCGGACAGAAATATGAAGGGAAAACACTCAAGGTTTCGCTATAGATTTATAGCTTCGTCAGGAGTGAAAAAAAGTAAATAAACAAGTTGTCAAGAGAAACAAGTCGTCAAGAGAAACGAAAAGGTAACATGATTTTAAACTAAAATACCAGTTGTCCGGAATAAAGAGAACAGTAACTAGAACTAAATTAAAACTATTTTTTTTAAATTAATTGACAGATCTATACTCTGTTTAAAGAATCCAGAAAACTACAAAATATGTCATTTAAATTTTCAATAGAGGAAGCCTGTCGCCAAACAATCATTTTGTAATTTAACGCAGAGTATACGATATCATAGTACACATTAGGAGCGACGATGATAAAGATTTCTTCAGGTGAATAAATATGTAATATGATTCGTTAAGCTTTTTGCATAAGCTATCAATATGACAGTCCCACGATGGTTGTCAGTTAATAAACCTAAAAAAAATAACTTGTTTGCTACATGTTAAGCTAACATCATCGATAGTAAAACAGGATTCATGCGAAATTTTATACTTAGAATGAAATTCAACACACACTGCTTTTTCAGCACTAATTAAAAGGAAATTTCTCTGGTATCATGTTTTAAATTCTTTAATGACATATTCTACATTCTCTACTGTATACTCCCAATTTTGTTCGGCAACAATAATTGAAGTGTCGTCAGCGTATAAAATAAATTCTCCTCTCTAATTCATTGATTTTTAATATAAAAGAGCCATTTGTAGTAATTTTATTCTTGAAAATTGCAAATTGCCTGTTCTTTTGTTAATTTCCACTACGTAGACTAAACTGTATACCATTTGTTTTAAATTGTTTCGGAAATGCATGTATTGATCCATTTATAGTCTAGTTTTTGATGAGCGGAAAACGCGAAGTTGTACATGAATGTAGCTTTCTTATCAATTAATTATATTTGTATTCTTCTCTTCATTTTATTAAAACAGCAACTACTTAGTAAGAATTAAAGTCAACTTTGAAATTTTTTCGTCTGCTAGTTGGATAGCATGTTATAACAATCTGTATATTTCCGTCTATCAATAAAAAAACAGAGTATAGTGCACATTAACCGAATAAACTGGTTCTTTCTCTTTAACTTAATAAATCAATAAATAAAAAGATGACAATAATACCTGAAAAGGAAAAAAATTATAAGTCAAATCATATGCTTTGACAGCAAGCATGGCCGCCTTGCATGGGGGACTTATTAGGATCAAATCCGCTTCAATTTGTCTAACCTACTGCGATGTCAGGTCAAAAAGCGATCGTAAGATGTCGCTGTTTTATCTGTTCATCAAATCTTATAGTTTACAAGGTGTTAGACTTTCACACAATTGGAATTAATCCGAATTCTAGTTACTTTTCAGTTCAAAACGAAAAGCTGTAACAAAGATTTGGTTCTTCACGGATAAGATCATTGGCTTTGTAAATAAATTAGAAATCATTAAAAGAAAACGTAACACAAAATCTGTACGCTTGCGTCTCATTTATTGTAAATTTAACTCGAACTCCATTAAGAGATCCAAAAGACAAAAATTATTTCCCGTATTTGAATCAAATGAAGACGATCAAGGATTCGTGGTTGAAAGTAAACAAGCAATGACGATGTGTATGAAGAATTTAATGAATGACTGAATTCAGAACAAAAAATGGTGAATGTATGAGATGTTCTCTTGATGATTCATGAAAATTCTAATTTGAGTAGTCGGGAGAAACTGACATACAAGTCAGTTTCTTTTGAGATTTCCCGATTACTCAAGTTAAAATTTGAAACTGACATATAAATCAGTTTCTCTTGAGGTTTCCCGAGTACTCAAGTTAGAATTTTCATGAATCACCAATAGAACTTCTAATTCACGCGAACTGGGAGGATAAATTTGAAATTAAAACCGCAGTCCTGCTGATCGATCGCGGATAATCATGCACTGCAAATAAAATATTAAACCAATGAAATTCGCACTTATTGACACAATATATCCGTAACTTATGCGACGTTGTTTTAAAATATGAATCGTTTTTCATTTTAGCACCAATCTACTAGAAACTTTCAGTTGTTTATTAAATATTTACATCTAAAAATTACTATTTTCTCAATAACTTGTCGAATATCAGAACTGGATCCTACAAACTGTATATCATTGAAAAGCTTGTCAAAAGCGCTATGGAATGGTGTGAAAATATACAGGGTGTTCTATTTGAAAAAATGGAGTTTTTATTATTTATAATAATTCATATTCAAAAAATCGTAGTAACCCTCGAAACATCCCTTCACGACTTGGCTTGATCTCGAGTGATTGACCACAGCCTTCGCATTGACTGAAAAAAAAATCGGTTGCGTTATCTTTAGTGGTTTAGAAGATACGAATTTTTGAACGGAACCTTACATCCGGGAATTTTCAAGAAAAAATTTACTCACATCAAAAAGTATGATTGATACGTAAAAATAACTCAAATAAATCTAACGTAAAATTTAGTGTAGAATCCAAAAATGAAGTTAAAATGGGGTGTTTCAATTAAAAAGAACGTAACTTAATTTTATAATACTTGGACACACAGTATATAAGCGAAAATAATTTTAAAATGTGCAATGGAAGCGCTTCTATTATACAAAAAAAAAATTGAGTCGATACATGGAATAGCAAGAAAGTTATGGAACTTTTACGGAGCTCTGGGACACCCTGTATATATCTAAATGTAAGTAAATATAAATTAATATGTAAAGATCGGAAAAAATGTGAACACCTAATGCCAAAGCATTTGCTCTGAATATTTGATAAGGAGAGGATTTCCCGAGGTAAAAATTTTCCTAAAGTGGTCTTAACTTGTGGTGTGTGGGTGTGATTTGCTTTCAGCTGTAGGTTGTTTTTTGCCTATTTATACATAATACAAAGTTTGACCACAACTGATCAGTTAAGGAATCAATTCTATAACTGGGCTGCAGTCAAAAAAGGGGTTGATAGTAATACTTTTTTAAAGTTCAACAGAGCTTTCGGAATATTTATTTTCTTTATCAAGGTTCCTACAAAGAAAATTTTAAATTAATAATTAATAATAAGAACGATTTCACATGATTACTTTAACAGGGTATTACTATCAACCCCTTTTTTAACTGCAGCCCAGTTATAGAATTGATTTATACATAATATACATATTTTATTTCATTTTCAGGATTTCTAGGTATCAAATAACAGGGAATTATATACTTATTTATTCGTTAGAATAAGTTTTTCGAGTCTTTGGGCTATTTATTTCCTTTTTTCCGTGTTGTTTGGTTAGCTCTTATTACATATTAATTTATATTTACTTACATTTAGACATATATATCTTTTAAGACGATTAGATTGTTGTTAGTTTTAACATTTTTATGATTTTATTAGGATGATTACCTTGTTTTTAGATCTTTTTAGTGCTTTTAATTTGGTAGCGTACTGAAGATGGCAGCTTAGCTGCCGAAATACGTATCTATGGATATAAAAATTATTGTGGGCGGAGGTTAATTTAAATTATATAAAAGCAACTTGAAAAGCGTAGTTTGAGAAAAAGAACTATGCAACAGTTGTGTATTGTATATTGACATATAAAGTGCGCATGTACAATTCCAGGTAAAGTTTTCAAGGCACGTTAGAGCTTTACGAAATGTCGAGTTTTTGCAGCTAAAACTTTTCGATCTAATTATCTCGAAAACGGTTAATTAATTTATTTATGATACAATTTTATTCAAATTTTTCAATTTTTGTTTCAGATTTGTTTAAAATGTGACAATAAGAAAGTTATTTACTAAAATATTAAAAATTTTGATGTCGTCTATACGTGGTATAATTATTGTCATCTTATTCGATAACATCCTGTATACAGTGCAGCTCGATTCACGACATTTTATGTCCTCTGATTCTCTAATTTCAAAAAAAGTTAATTTTTTTTACATTAAATCGTTCCTGTAAATGTGACTTTGACGTCAATGTGACAGACATTTTTATTGCCAAATATAACCTATTTGAAAAATGAGAATTCAGAAAATGATACATTTACATTATAAAAAAATTGTAAGATAACGAATGATTTTCTTGTTGTACACTATTTTTTTGCATTCAATTGTATATCAAAACAACACTTTTTTAACGATTTTTCAATAATCAGAAAATTTGGCTGTGATATTGTTATTTTTTATTATTGATTATGTTACGTTTTTTTTTTCCTGAAGGAACGAGTTTCCAAACTTCTATGCGATTTCGGCCTTTTGTCGTTATATCGCGTATGACGTTCCGTTTTGAGGCAGTGTTGCGTCGCGCTGGTTGCGCGCGGCGGACTCTTGCTTGGCATCACTTTCGATTTTCCTTGACGTCCATTGGATCTTCAATGAGCAACTTGTATGGAGCCTACTTGCTACCCCACTTCACGTGTCACGCGATATTTTTCTTTTTGTTTATTTTACGCTTTTGCAGACAATTTTCTTACCGTTTAATTTATGTTACGCTATTATGCGCAGACGCCAGAGTACTCTCGCAAAAGCAAGGGTTGCCCTATTTTGGGCATTGTTAATTTGTTATTACTTTTTGTTAAACAAGAAAACGGCCGAACACCCCTTAAGGGTGTCTGTTTGAGTATGTAAATTGCTTGTGATGATTGTCTGTTGGAATAAATTGCTTTTTGGCCGTAACGAATTTAGAGACTTTTATCACTTTTTGGGGTACGCTATCGAGGAAGCGGGTCCAAGGGTTTGCCCTTGACGAGAACGTCTAAGAACACACCTTCCCGGCCGTGTGTTTCTGATCACGGCCAGCAGAATTGACGTGTCATATACGGCCGGTCCAGTTCTTTTAAAAATGTGTTCTAGCAAAGCAAGCCATGAAGCGTGTCAACTAGCGCCCTCTCATATTCATTAATTAATTAACTTAAATACCAAGACGAATTGACAATTCTCATAACTAAAAGCTGTCAAGATGACAGTAATTTTGACACTAGTTTTGAATTGGGGCGGTCATTTGACAGATGCTTGTCATTTTTTCCAAAGACATTTTTTAATACTCTTTGGGATGGCCGTATATGACATCAATTCAGCTGGGTGTGTTCTGACACCTATAGGTTGTGTAACCTCCGTTAGGTGGCGCCCTTTTCCGTAACATCTCTAGAGATCTCCACTAAGTGGTGATTTCTTATAAAACAAAAAAAAAAATTGCTGTCTTACGTTTTTCATTTGTTTCATGATATTTAGCTAAACAGATGTGTATTATTAATTTTTTTTCTGTTTTTTTTTTGAAGTTGATTCTTGTCCGATGAAAATTGTAAGTAATCTCGAAACGGACAGAATTATGAAGTTAAAACACTCAACGTTTCCCTATAAATCTATAGCGATATAGTACAAAGTTTTTTTAATCTCAGAACGGACAGAATTATGATAGGAAAACACTCAACGTTTCGCTATAAATCTATAGTGAAACGTTGAGTGTTTTCCCTTCATAATTCTATCCGTTTCGAGATTAAAAAAACTTTGTACTTGTTCTTTTTTTGTATGTAAATGTCTAGATGATTATTTTTTACATAATACCATCAAACCAAAACTTCCTCCTGAAACACTTGGATCATTATTTTTTGAATACGCATATAATAAGAGGCGTTAGACAAAAATTTTGCCACCCGGTGACTTGATTTTTAACTACGTCATTGCAAACAAGCAATTTTTTTAGACATTTTTATTTTGAAATTTTCTTTCAAAATAAGAAATTGTTCAACTGTTCAATAGTTTCATCATGCACTACTACGTGTAAGTGGTTCTTTAGATTTCACCATTTTTTTTGTTTTAAGCACAATAGTAAGCTTTCCCGAATATCGATTAAAATAGTTGAAGTACACCTAATAAATTATTCTCATTTTCTGACACCGGAAAGAGATAGTCAATGTAGAGGACATTTCCTGTCAACTTAGCTCTAGTTCGGTATCGTCGCTTGTTAACCTATCGGTCGGTTTATACCGAAGGACTTCAGCTTTTGGAAACCTGTTGATTTCGTGCCTCCCTTTTAACTTGAACTGTTTTAAATAACAAATTCATATGAAACCAGATGATGATTTTGGATATTTTCTCAAGAGTAATATTTTCGATTACAGATTTTTTTTTAAATAAAATAATTTAGATGAAATTAAATCGTGAACTTAAACTGGTATACCTACCAGTTTAAGGATATACCTATCCTTCACTGTTGTTTAAAACATCGAAGGGAAATTTAATAACATACAAGCACGCACAAAATAAAACCCTTACAATGTATCGAATTAATTTAAAAGAATCGATCTGATCCGATAATTCTCTAACAGGCGGTTCTCGGCGCCTGAAGTGCGATGTGAAGCTGTCTATCAATCACGGCGCTGACCCCCGCTTGTTTGCATAACTAAATCATAATTGTACCCAACCAAATGGACATATTGACTAATGATCACCACGTCCGAACACCAAAGAAAAAAAAACAAGCGTCGTTAAAGTACTCGGCAGGTTTAAATATTCGAGCTCTTATAACCTGCCTCGAAAAGTGTATTCAGTTTGTTTTAACACTCGTATTTATTATTTTGCAAAGAGCTGGGCATAAATCAAGGTCTGCAACTCAAGATCTGAAAACAAGCAGCACAAAATTAAAATTGACGAATTAAATCATTTAAAAATAAATAATTATAAAATTCCTATTAAATATTTTAAAGTATTTACCAATCAGAATGTCTACAATAAAATCCAGACGACTTACACAGGTTTAAATTATCGATGCTGAAGCCACTACTGATATGTCATCAGCAAATATTGTCGGTGTATTCAAATAAGTCGTTAATATAAATAGCAAGAAGCACTCTATGGAAGTCCAAAATTACCAACTCAAAACTATTTGAATCATAACTATCTACTTTGACAACAAAATTTTTGTTTAGAATAAAACAAAATTACAAATAACTTATCATCTTACTTTTCCTTTTTCAAGCTCTTTCGACACACTTTAACTATGATAGAATCAAAAACAAATTTAATATATCCGTAGGAATTGTAATTTATTTTAACACATTTTTACGTCCACGGTACCCAAATTCTTTTAAGGCAGCATGTTTTAACTTTCCGTTTTCATACTTCTTCACTGCGTTACACCAAAAACTGAAAAACTGAATATCGCGTACTTTTGATCATTTCTTGTTTTTTGATAACTCTTCTTGTAGAATTACTTAAGTTCGTCATCTTGAATGCAGAACAGAAGTCACAGTGGATGCACTCAAAAAATTGTGCATTTTTCGCAATTTAACATCAACCTTCTTGCTGCTAATAAAAGGCAATAAAATTTCACCAATGATGTGATTTAAACATATTATGTGGGTAGTTAATTGTAGCGTATTAGTTCCTGTCCTGTCCGATTCCTGTTCCTATCAATAATCTTAAGAAAAAACACCAAATGTGACAACTAAATTAGGAAGCAAATTGTCCAAGGCTGCGGCTAAATGACAAATTGGGTGATGGTTAAATACAAATAGAAGACGTAACACTAAAAATAAGAGGAACTTCAGACACAAGTGAAGGTTAGCATTTAAACAAACAAAAAATCAAACATGTCATGCGTAATCTTATGGCCAATGTGAATTGAAATATCAGATTTTTCTGTCATAATAAAAATATAAACATTTTATTTTATGATTCGCTAAGTTTAAAAATTAACTCGTTTTTGCTTCTTATATTTTGGTTATAAGGACCCGCAGTGACCGTGACTTTGAGTATCTCCGGCTACTTCTCTTGTTTTATGTTTATTGATAATTTTGATATATCAAAACTGAGGAGAAATTATTACATCTCGTCCCAAGAAACTCGCACATGTCAATTTTTTAGGCAATACGTTAAAAACTAAGAATTATTGAAGAAAATTTTAACGTCCAGTATCTCATTCTTCTAACTACGTCTATTTTATCTTCTCCTTTTTTTCTTTTTTGCTATACGGATTCTCTTGGTACATCCATGTTCCTGTAAGTATCACGTAGGCACGTTCCAAACTTTTTCAACATAATAACATGTCTGATGTGTTACGTCGCGGTAGGCACGTAATATTGACTTCTTCATCAGTTCGTCTTCTCTAAATTCCTTCTTATCCTTCTTCGGGGTTTCCATTCCAGTTTTTGGTAATACTTTTAGAAGCACGAGTTTTTTTTTATATCCGTTCTGTACGCTCTTAACCATTGTAGATACTCCTTCTGTTTCTAAAATATCGTCAACAATGCTCTCGTTTGCACATGCTGGTCCTGACTATTGTAATCAAAATTATTATTGCTCTTGTTTATTTTTTAACTTTTGTTCTTTTATTACGTCACACATCAATTTATTCTCATGCAGCTTATTTTATTCTTCCGTGTTTGAATTATATTTACAACGAACTACTTCAAGTCGTTCTTCGGTCTGGTAGCCAAGAAAGTATTAAAGGTTGTAAAGTTAGCTCAGATTACAGTGGGGTCCTTAAACATTCTCTGTATAGTGACCTAAGTGGGGCCTCATCAGCAAAAGAGTAGCTCGAGAAACTCCACCGCAAAATGTATCATACTTAAAGTATCCATTATTACTAACGAGAAAGAAATATCGCAAAAGAAACAAAATTAATCGTTTATAGGCCAAATACAAAATTCGCTTTAACATTCGCATACGAATACTGGAGTATGAAAAACTAAAGAAAGAGAAATTAAAGCAACAGAAATGAAATATCTAGATGGAATAGGAGTAGGCAACTAAACCTGATAAAATAAACTATCAAGAGTTTAGAAATACAACCATTAATGTTGTTTTACAGTTCATAATGACAGCCGCAGAAACTTTTGTGGTCAACGTATTTCTTAGC
The DNA here is from genome assembly GCA_036172665.1 of Prosopocoilus inquinatus. Lineage (NCBI taxonomy): Eukaryota > Metazoa > Arthropoda > Insecta > Coleoptera > Lucanidae > Prosopocoilus > Prosopocoilus inquinatus. Next base: position 24,685,345 of record CM069876.1, on the reverse strand, counting down.
TTTTACAATATACAAGGTGTAGCAAAAATACATGCCGCTGCTTCAGGAACGTATTCTACAGATCAAGATAAATAGAGAAGGCTACATAAACATGTGGTATTCATGGGAAGCCCCAACAATAGCTAACTCTCTTCTTAGAATTTCTACGAAGCAACTTACCAATTTTATGGTAATATCAGTAAAACAAATGACTATCAGTTTTTGGAGTTTTTCAATTGCTTTTAACATTTTTTTTAATTAAAACAGTATTTTTTTCTCATCGCATCGCGTTTAGGACTCAAACTAATTATGTCTCTAAAATGTTATGTTCCAAACCTACAACTTTTTTAATTATTTGGTAATTAATCTTGGTGTTCAAGGAAAATGTTTACAATAGCTAACTTTCTTATTTGAAATTTTACAAGATAATTTAACTTTAGGCCGACGACAATGGGTTCATCATATCCGAAAATGACGAAGACTCAGCCGTGAGACCAACTTCAGCCTCCATACAACAACTTGCAGAATTGTACAGTCAATAAATCGGCTTTGGTATGATATAATGGTCAATCGATACCGGTAACAGCGATATGTAGGTTTCTTGGAATGGAACTTGACTCTAAATTAACTTGGAGGTCTCATGTGGAATAACTCGTCAAAAACTTGAGTGCATATACTTTTAAAATTTTTCGTTTGCTGAACAAAATATTTAATGAAATACTGGGGATGGTGTATTTTGGTTTGATTCAATCTGCACTCTCCTATGAAATCACCTTCGGGGGAAATTCTTCAGATACTTTAAAGGTGTTTATTTTCAAAAAAAAGATTATAAGGTTATTTGGCCAATGTTTCGCCTAGGACAAGTTGTAGAAATTATGTTACGAAGCTCGAAATATTGATAGTGGCGTCCTGTTCATGTATAATGCAATACTTTATGCTAATTCCTTAGACAATGGGGTCTATTCTGTAACATTGATGATGGGGACTTGATATTGCAATGTTTCAAGTGACCTTGCAAAATTGGTATTCTGTAAATAGTTTTTTAACAACTTGCAATTCATTTCAAGTGTGAACTCAAGTTAATATGCATGTCTCTTCAATTTGCGGTCGACAATCGACGTGAAATGTTACGAAATCGTAACAAATTCTCTATACTTATTGAAAACCATATCAATTAATATACAAATCAATGTTACAGAATAGTCCTGAATATTGTACAAGAGATGATATATGGTTAGCATTTAATCGCTTAACTACTAGTCAAAATTGTTCTTTGTATGTAGGTCTCAAGTGCGTAGGTTAATTTTGGAAATGTGATATGCCGACTAGCGCAGGTACTTTTAAATCAAAATTAAAGTTATTTTTTATTTCTAATTGTTTTTATTTAAAAAATGAATTTATGCTCAATTATGATAACCGAAATCCATATTAGCCACTGTATTCCACTCTTTATTCCTTCTTTCACTTTCTTGCATTATTTTATTGTTGTTGTTACTGTTTCGTTTTCCAAATTTTCAAATGTTTTAATTTTTTTTAACGGAAGAAGTTCTAAGAACTAAAATATTAGTTTCTTCTTATCGAGACGGTTTCTCGAGAATACTGTATACATTTTTGTTTCTCTATTTTGACATGTATGATACGTCTCTTAGCAGCCGCTACTTTTGAAACATTCTACTGATCAAAATGAAGAAAGAAGTTCAAATAAATGTATATCTAAAAGCCTTTATGTTCAGTTAAATTATTAGAAAATTTAGATTGAAAATTAAAGATTTGATTTTATTTAAATATTAAAGTAAAGGCAAAAAAAAACATGTATGCAGGTTGTTCGCGCGAAACTCTATCGATAGTTAGAAAACATTTTTTTTAGAGACGAATTTAATTAGACATTCTGAACGCGATGCAGTAATGAAAAATTGTATATTCCGTTTACAAAAATAAAAACAATTGAAAGTCTCGAAAACCAGTCATTCTATTTTTCCGATGCCGCCGTAAAATTAAGCAGAAAAGATATTGAAACTTTCCTAATTTAAGTTACCTCGTGAAATTCCAAATAAAAAAGTTAGCTATCGCAGATATTTTCTTTGTAACCGAAATTTATTTACCAAAAAGCAGTAGACTTGGGAAGATAATATCTTGAAGACATAATAATTTGATAACCTAAACGCGCTGCGATGATAAAAAATGTTGTCTTGCAAATTCAAAAAGCCGATAGTCATAAGTTTTTCCGATATTGAAATAAAATTGAGCAGGGAGGTCCTGAAACTTTTCTAATATAAGTTACTTTGTAAAAATGTAAATAAAAAAAGTTAGCTGTTGTTGGGTCTTCCCATGAATACCCTGTATACATGTGTATATGAACATTTTTTTTATTTTGATCTGTAGCACACGTCCCTGAAGTAGCAGCCTCTATTCTTGTTACACCCTGTGTATTTGTATTTTCCAAAAAAGAATTCAAAATGTATGAGCCACAATACCAAATCAATTTATTTACCTCTTTACCTCTTAATAGTAATACTAATATCTGGTGCTTTCATGTATTCCACAAACGAACGTATACATTATAAATTTGTAAACTCATAGAAAAACACCTGTAAAGGACCATACACATCAGTGTATATTAATGCATCGATATGAAAGCAAAGCAACTATCGAAACTAGCTGTGGATGAGTGACAGGTCAGTCAGATTTCAGAGCGGGGGGGCACAGCGCAAGCCAGCCCAGGACACCTGGGGCACAAGATCGCCCGATAACATCTATCGGATATAATTAATTGTGTTTTTATATTTTGTTTAATCATTCTATTAGAAACGATCTTTGATGTTACAAAAAAAAAGAACACAATGCGAGTGTACATTTTCTGAATGCCAATGCAAAGTGTTTTCGATTGAAGATTAAAAGGTTTTTGAAAGGTGTTTGGAGATTCTATATCTGTAATATTGGAATTGTTGGAAGTTCATTAAGAACGTGATTTAAACCGCGCCTAATTAATAACCCCGTGGCGGTAAATTAATGATTTATTTGATATTTATACTGATTGTTCGACTACGTATTTAAATTGTAATTCACTAATTATTTGAAACTAGTTAACGAGAGAATATACTTTAAAAAGTTATTAGTTAAATTAATTAGTAATCACTTAATTAATAATAAATTACTCTTACAATTTATCAAATTAATAATCGAAGATTCTATAAAAATTTATTTTAGAAAAATTTTGTGCAAATCATTTTTGATTGCAGCGAGAACCTCGAGCAGCCTCTGGACAGCTGTTTCAGCCCTGCCTGGGGCTTCTTCAGCAGAGACGTAGCTCGACATTCCCGCTGCAAAAAAAAACGACTTACCCAATTTATTCGCATTTGCGATGTAAGAGTGATGAACAGATAAAATAGCGACATCTTACTATCGCTTTTTGACCTGACATTGCAGTAGGGTAGACAAATTGAAGCGGGATTTGCTCCTAATAAGTTCCCCATGCAAGCATGGCCGCCTTGCATGGGGAACTTATTAGGAGCAAATCCCGCTTCAATTTGTCTACCCTACTGCAATGTCAGGTCAAAAAGCGATAGTAAGATGTCGCTATTTTATCTGAAGATTCTGTAATAATAAGTAGCAATACAGTGGGGCAAATTATTGCTTTTTTGCCACTGTGGATTTCTTTTGTGATCAACTTTTTTTCAGTCGTTGGAAAATCTTCAATTGAAGACATTTTGTTTCAGAAAATAAAGCAGCAGAAATTGCCCTTGTTTACTTATTTAATAAAAATAATTTAATTTTTTTAATTATTTTTATCTAATCGAAAAGTTCTTTCGTATTGCGTACTAATTTTCGTTTTCGAAAAAAAGATGGTAGTTGGTGTCGGTGAGCTGAAGTCATTGACAAAAAGAATTCTAATAAATCTCCTTTAGTTTTCAAAATAAAAATTATTAAAAATTTGGCCAAAATTGTTGGTGCGCTACTAAGTAACAAGCTGCCACTTGATACATTATTTTTACGCTTAAATACATACTGTAGTGTTCTTTTGCTTATGACGGATATGGATAGTACTTTTGTAATAAATTTTGTTTATCGCCCTAAGTTGAATGCCTGTACTCAGAGGCGGATTCTGTAATTATTAACGGACTGTTAAAATTTAGAGGGCCTTTAAAATGTAAAATACAGTTCCATCATTGGTTGTTACCGTAGCAATAAAATGTAACACCCCTTTAATTTTTTTTTTGATACAGAATAGACCTCTCAATCAGCGGAAATTTAGATTGATAATTTGATAATTTGGAAATTACTGGACCGGGTTTTATCCTTTTACATACTACGATGGTCATCAAGAGTTAAAATTTCGCCCTCTATTACTTACATTCGCAACCAATCCTATTTTTCAAAACATCCCTAATTTTTACAACACTAACTTAAATTTTGACCAAATTTTGTTACAAATCTTTATTTATTGCAGCGAATCCTTCAAGCAACCTCTGTACAGCTGTTTCAACCCTATTTGGGGCTTCATCAGCAGAAGCGTAGCTCGAGAGTTCCACTGTAAACCAAAACGATTCGACCAAAATTAACGCAACGTCAGGTGAAAAAGCGATCGTAGGATGGCGGTGTTTAAACTATTTAAATTTTGACATTATGAATTTGAAATAATTTACTTATTTACAAAGTTTACCCTGATTTCTAAACGTTTTACAACTAATAATTTGAAGGAAAATACTTTTGACAGCTTTCAAACCCCATAATATAACATTTCACTTCAAACTAACCGTTCTAAATGTTTCTCTAATAAATTTGCGTAGTCCACAAACACGTCTTGGATTAAGGCTGCCTTTACTCTCACCCTCCGCCAATCTTCTAGATACACAAGTCTCTTCTTCGTTTTATTGTTTAGTGGTTGAACTGGTAAGTACCTTACTATAGTAGGGTAAGACGCCTTTCCAAACCTCTTCTTTAGAAAGAATGCTAACTCCTTTCCACTCTTCGTCTTTCCTCTGCTTATTCATATTACTAACAGAAATTTACAACAATTTAGCTATTGCAAGTTTTACTGTTGCTCCTTGTGGAATTGTTAGAAATATACCGAAGACTTGTTGTGGCGTTCCTGGTTGTAGCAAAATTGTAGATAAAATGTTGTGGCATCCTAATGGACATACAGCGGTATCATCGAGGACACATATTGCAATTATTCGTTGTGAAGTTATTAAAAACACCTGGTGTTAATGCGTTGATACGTAGTGTTGTAGATGACGTGTGGAAACAGCGTTGAGGTGACGACGCCTCGACGGGCCACGATGTGGTATTGTAAAATATACTTAGTGATAACGTATATTGATGTTTCAACGTGAACTCGTGGTGATTACGTTGAGGATATGTAGGTATCCCTCTTAGTGGTGGTTTAGTGATTCCTTTTGCCCCTTTAGGATGAGATGTTTCCTCTTCTTCTTTGTGTTTTTTATGTATTATAATGTAAAGTGTTAATTTTGTTATAGCTTTTTTAAATTTATGATAGTTTGGTTGTACAGACATCGTGTAAAACAGCCAATCTTGATGTTGTTTCTTCTTCAAAATTCTCAAAAGACAAGTATTTTGTTAAATTTTCTTCTTCTCTCAGCATTGTCTGTTTTAGGGAAATACAGTTATCACCGCAATACCTAATACCTTTTTTATTCTGTATGTCCAAAGATATTCACGCAAGCTATACAAAAAAAAAAACATGAAGGGAGGGTATAGAAAGTAAATTGCAAGCAGCTTTCAGTACAAAAGTCAAATTTCAGATAATATAAACTCAATGCAAGAAAGTATAACAAAAACAAACATAAAACCAGCATTCGACGATATAGATGGGGAGTACCTAGCAAACTTAAGTAAAAAGTAAAAAGCTAATTAGCATGGCAAAGAAACTATAAACAATGTGAAAGAAACGGCGCACATGCAAGGAAGCAGTAAATTATTTTACATATTGACAATAAACAAATTATTGAAAAAAGTAACTAAAACACAAACAAAGGCTTCAAAACAGTGGTACTTAGGATACAAGATCTATAAAAACGACGTAGTACTCACTGTGGATTAAAAAAAACTCAATGAAAAGTCTGATAGAAAACTAGAGTAGGAAATAACAAAGATGGGAGGGAGCACAAAATTAAATACGTACATGTTGATTACAGTAATAGAGTAACCTCAGAAATAAAATCATTGATAAAATCGTCCATCTCGCTCCTCACAAAAAATTTCTAAATCCCCTCTTTGCTTCACTATACCCTACATAGATATATTGTCTAATAAATTTAAATATAAATTTGTGTCTAATTCCAAAATGCCTTTAATCCAACAATCACACCCAACACTTGACTAACCTTTAATATTTGTGAAAACTTGAAAATTTTCTTCTCTAAAAAAAATTCACCAATTGAAGTTGTCAGCAAACAAACTCGACTTGACACAGATATATTTTTTAAGTGTAAGAGGGAGTATACCTGATTCCCACATTCGTTTTTATATTTCTTAAAGTATATTTTAGGTCGAGATTTATGAAAACAAGTTTATTGCCAGCTTATTCCATATTTATCTTTTATGTAATATTCTTAGAAATCATTGTCGTTACAACTTTCAGAGGCAAAGGGCAGATAAATTTAAAATGAGGCAAAAAGAGCAAACCTTATTCTAACTCCCTCTTTGATAATTACATTAATTTCGGTACAAAGTTAATTCGTTTACCTTTGTTTCCATGGCAGTCATATTATTATTATTTAGTTCATATAGCTTGTATAATCACACGACCTACTCTTCTGGTTGTTCGAACTTTCCATTGGTGAAAATTTATAAAACAGTCAGGTGTTCAATTTAATCTTAGTTGACCTTATATTTTCGGCCCGGCCTTTAAAGTTCCATCTTATTCCATCTAATATCATTTAGAACCACTGTCGATACAATTATCTCCAGGGATTTCAGGGGGCAGATAACTGTAAAAGAAAGTAAAAAGACCTGACCTTAATCTAATTATTTTAACCCCATTTTGTTAATTACTTTAATTTATTTTAGTTTAGTTTAGTTCACTTAGCTTGTATGATCACACGACCTGCTGTTTTAGTTGTTTGAACTATCCACTGAGGGTCGAGCCCAAACCTGTACTACCACGTTCTTCTTGAAAGGGTGGCCTTAAAATTATTAAAGTTATTAATTTTATTTTAATTTAAATGCGACTTATTTATTGTATACTTTCTTTATTGAAGGAGCATTTGAGAATAAATCGGGGTCGTAAAATTAAAAAAAAAAAACCTTTTGTAGTAAGGTCAGGTTTCTTGTCCTTCAGAAACTATTACAAGCGAATTAAACCAGGAGGCAATTATAAAGAACGTACAGAAAACAACCATCATATAATTAGGACGAATCCGGATAGAATAGTATGAATAATTGATGATGACAGAAGTGGAAAAAAAAGAAAAGAGGAAGACTGACAAAAATAGATGAACGGAATTACGGAAATAGGGGAAAAAGATGGAAAACAGTAATTGAAATGAACATGTTAGCAACGGGGAAGTCAGGTTTAGAAGAGATCCGAACTCTAAAATTCCAAATCGAATGCCCTAGAGGCGAAGAGGAGAAAAGAAGAAGAAAACTAATGTAAGTTAGAAACATATTTTACTTTGAATTTATAATTTTATGGTAAAATGTATTTACGAATTAAGAAAATTATATGTTCTTGCATCATATTTTCGTTGTTTCCAATTAGATATATTTAAAACTGTTAAGCTCGGTCAATTATCCTCTTTTTAATCGTGCCGTGCTCTTAAATACTTTATGGCATGGGAGGTATATAGATACTCTAAAACACGTAATTTATGTTCCTTTCCAAGAATTAACCGGTGCAATAAACCAGCATTAATATCCACCAGCTATATTGTGCGTACATATCAATTGAACCAATTGACAGAAATACGTTCCATAAAATATCAGTGCATAAATAACGGATAATGATTCAAAGAACCACCTACGTGCATTAAATGCATCGATTGAAATCAATATTGTGCATAAAAAACAAACGAAACCAAACAAATTAATTTTCAAACTATAAATTTAAATAGTCATCTGTGACACTTTCTTGAAAAAAAAAATCAAATGATGCACAGATCCTTATTACAAATCTCTTTAAGAGAGATGATAAATGATCGAGGACCAACCGTGATCTATTGATTAGCTCGTTAAGGCACATTCCAGCCGGACAAGTTAGTTTTAAGGACATCACATTGTTATTTAGGAATACCTGTTCCAGTCAGGCGCTGGTCATCTGCAAGAGATATATGTATATATAATGAATTCAATGTATTTATGTATTTTGTATACGATATCCCGTGGGGCCATTGTTAATAGTGTAAGATTGTGGACTACAATGGCACAAGAGCACAGTGCCAGGGATGTGGGAGGTATGCCCAGGCGTGGTCGGCTAACGATGTCATTTTTACGTGTTAGATGCCTTAAATTGGTTTAAGGAAATTAATTTTATCTGAATTGGGTGACATATTTGAGCTTCATTAGCATAAATTTTAATTAATATTCATTATTTCGTGGCTTTGTTTTCTCGATCTCGATAACGCACACAAAAGATTATGTTAATTTATAACTCCTATAAGCATCAAGTGGTGTGATTAATTTCCTTTGTTACAAATGCCAATATAAATTAAAGATCAGCTTATCTAATTTAATTTTATTCTTTACCGTTCCTTATTGAATTATTGACTTCGGACATAAACGTGCATTTAATGAGTAGGTGTTGAGACACCTTTTCGAAACTGTGAAAGTATTCCGAACGAACGAAGTGCATAAATTTTCTGTTAATTGAGCGCAGCGTATGTCGTATCGTTGACAACAAAAACGAACAGTGTTTAAATTCATTATGAACATGAAATTCTGCATCGCACATTCGTCCAAATTATATTGCAGTCTTTTATTAGCAAGTTGATATTATATTTGTAGATACTGACTTTTTAATAATTATCACTTAGACAATAAAAAATGAACATTTTCTTGAAGTTTCGTAGCCAATGTAAAGAAATTACGAAAGTGAATCAGGCATGTTTGCTTCACACCTATCTACGTCGTAAAATAATACTGAATGTATCAGACAACGTGAAATATTTTCTAATTTAGTGGTACGCAATCTAACAACGAAAAAAACGTTATTGCCACATACAGAAGAATTAACAGATCCACAACAAACGATTTGTTGGAGAAGGTGGCCAGATACCTGGAAGGAGCTCATCTGGCGGAAGGAATTTTCACGTCTTATATGATTACTGCACGTTCAGGAAACCAGTGGCATTTATAATCAAAACACAATGAAAAACGAATGTGATGCTATCAAATTAGGTCTTTTTTTAAAACAAGTCAGTATTAAAAAATTACAAATAAGACAACATATAAATTAGTCAATAACATGTCAAAAAATAATTAGGTCTAATTAAAATAAAATTTAGTAAATGAAAAGTTTGGGAAACGCGCAAAAATAATTTAATGGTCAAAATCATTATAAATAAGCGTATAAAAACTTGAAAAGCGTTGTGATAGTTACCTTATTTTATATTACCAAGCCTAAAGTAATAATTTATACCTGAAAAAAGAATCAAAATGCGAAAATTTCAAATAGTAATTTAAATTGAGGCGTATAGTGCAAGAGTAGCCCAACTGAAAAAAGTTGAATGCAGTCAGTAGTGCCGTTACTATGAAATTTTATGCATTTTTATTGTGTTATAATAGCCCATGATGAGTTATGTAGAAAGATATTAGATGTCTAAGTTTAGCGCAAATGTTTTGATAACTACCATTAGTGCAACAGATAATTTAATTTGTTGTTTCTTAAAACGACTTTTTAGCACTTAAGCTACTCTTGCACCATACGCCTCAATTAAAACAAAGGAAACGACAGGATGAAATGCGTATGTTACAACGAGCATCCGTGATATGTGAAAATTCGAATACGTGATTCATAGATAATCTTAGATTATGATGCATATAACTGAGTGCAGCTCTGCGAGCTTTCGCGGATTCGCCGCCAACATCACGGCCGAAACGATAAAGCATAGTGATAATCCTTTATTGATCTTTAGTTTATTTTGAAGAACAATTAACTTTTAAAAATAATATCGCTCAAATATCCTCCTCGACTTTGTCTGACTCATTGCATTCTAGACGCCCAATTTGCGATTGCTCTTTCACACATACAGTTGACAGCATTTTTGGAAATAACGCGTCCAGGAAATTCAAATTCCTCCTTCTTATTGAAAATAAACACTGTTCATGTCAAACATATTCCTGTACCGTTCACCATTAACAGTAATACGGTATCCATCACCATCACAAAAATAGGGTCCGATCACGGCTTGAGTCCAAAAACCGCACCAAACGGTGACCTGTTCAGGATAAAGAGGCGCTTTATGAATCACTCAAGGATTGTCACCAGCCCAAATTCTACAGTTATGCTTATTTACAAACCCAGCCTTGGCTCATGGAGCGATTATAAACTAGTTCAATTCTCTCTGTAAATTGTTTCATAAACAAGAAAAGTTTGGTTGCTGACTAGGAGACAAGATAAGTAGTCAGTGAGGGAGAGACGAAAAAAAATGGAGAAAGCAAATACCAGAGGAATATGTAAACAAAAGAAAAATGAGAAAAGACAAAAAGAATTCAAAAGAAAAAGACAACAAACGAATATAATTGCTTTATTAAGGCAGAAAAAGAAAGGTAGAAAAAGATTAGGAAGAAAAGATCAAGAAGGGGAAACACTGAGCGAAAGAAAATGTACGATCCAAAAGTAAAAGACAGTAAAAAAGCCCTAATATAAGTGATGTCTGAAAACAATTCTTAAAGATGGAAGAGATTTAAACAAGATACAGTCGCTTCTTGCTCAAGAAACAAAATTCTAGAAATCTTTTCATTGGCTAAGTTGTTTAATTGAGCTGAGTTGACCTCGAGACATTTTTTACACTTTATTTCTTCGATTGTTTATTTTTTCATAATTTTTAAGTTTAAAGTTTCTTGTTTCAATGCTGTACAGTCTTTTACAAATTTCCTTAAAATTTTTAATGTTTAACATTTCGCAACAAAATTTTTTCACATTTTTGTTTCGATTTTTCATAATTTCTTACATTTTTATCTTTTGTAAAATTCCTTTGTTGGATTGGATCACTTAGATTCAGTCTAGTTGGATTTGGTTTTCCCTTGAAACGTTTTTAATGTCTCAAATTTTGTGTTTAAAAGGAGTTGTGTTTATTCGAGTTTCGTTTAGTTTAGTAGGGTTGGGTTCGCTTAGTTTCGGTTTACATTGCTTTGGGTTCAGTTTAGTTAAATTGACCTTGAAATATTTTTCTTGGATTAGTTTCACTTACTTTTAATTCAGTTGGTTCGGTTTAGGTTGATGTTGATATTCTTTACTTTAAAATATTGTGTTTAAATTCTTTACGATTTTTACTTTTTTTCTCATTTTCAGTATATTTAATTTTAACATTTTGTCTATCACTCTTCAATTCTCAATTTTTTCCGAACTTACTTAAAAAAATATTTTTTATTAGCTCAGTTTTGTAGAAGTACACTGAGTCAAAATCTAACTTATAATGAAAATCTGTTATGACGGAAAACAGATTACGTAGAAAAAGTTGGTATGTAACCAGCAATTTGAAAATGACATCTACGAAAGTTTTGTGAAAGACCTAAGATGACTGGTGATTACTTATAAGATTTGACCTAGTTTTGCCCTCTCCTAAGCAAGATTCTAGTTTACGCCCAAGACAGAAACAGAATTTTTGTAAAATAATAGATGTTTCTTACACGACAAAGCTTTTGAAAATTTTGAAATCGTCAAAATTACGCCGCTGTGTTAATTACGTTTCTTAAAAATTCAAATTATTATTTTTCAAAATATCATGAAAGAAAGGAACAGTACACAAACATAAAATTTACGAGAGAAGCACGTGCGTCCATCTAGCGAGCAGTAATGGCGTCAAGGGAAGCAGGCGTAACTGAGAAATTCAAAGGTTTGCACGACGCACTGAACGATGAAATGGAACTTAACTCCGTGATCCGACGAAAGTTGACAATAAAAACTCTCAATGAAAGTTGGCAATGAAAGCTAACGATACAAGCTAGCGATAAAACTGGCGGTAAAAAAAAACTATCAGCTGAAGCCTGGAACAAATACGACATACAGTCGTATGATAACACCTGAAGAAAACTTACCATATAAATGGCTTGTCGGAGACTACTGGTAAAAAAGCTATCAGTAAAAGCCTGGAACAAATACGACATGCACTAGGAGTCGCCGTGATAACACGTGAAGAAAATATACCGTATAAACGGCTTGTCGGAGGTACTCGCCCAATAAAATTAATGGAACTATTTCCAAAACGGAGTCGGTTTGCACAAAATTGGAGCAATATGGGGCAGATTCTGTAACTTATTAACGAGCTTTTAAAATATAGAGGACCTTTAAAATTCAAAATATAGTTCCATGATTGGTTGTTACCGTAGCAATAAAATTTAACACTCCTTTAAATTTAACGGTTTTGATACAGAATAGACCCCTAAGGCTCCTAAGCAAAACTTAAACTACTTAAGGCGACATTACTCGCGCAACCGGCTCGGACGAGAGTCGTCAGTACGAGAGAGAAAAGGCGGCGAGCAAAAGCAAACTTCGTACAGCGTACGGCGCCGACGTTGTTAGTGATGTCAACTTACAAAAATTGAAAAATTTACGATGAAAATAAACGTACGTAACACTGAATACAAAAAATCGTTTACGATTAAAATGTTTACCATAAATTGAAGGAATGTTTGTTCATTCGCGAAAACAAAAAAGATACAAACTGAGGAAGATGGCTGATAAAATTTAAAATAAAAATTTCTCACAACGACGGAAAGAAACGCATTATCAATTAGACAAATCAGGTACTCTACTGATTTAAAAAATTTAGAAACTCCCATCTCCTCACGAAGGGATTGGTTGCTTTTGCTTATTTAAAAATTTTGTCTTATTTTTATGCAAAGAACATACCTTAGCAATTTGGCTGCATCCTGTATGCGAAATGCATCATTTCAAATGTATTTTTTACCTTTCTTTGTTTTTTCACTTAAATAATAATTATTTTTAATATCACTTTTATACAGGAGCTTAATTCACAAATGAATTGTAATTTACATCTAAATTCATCAAAGCTATTGCCTATAATTTGGTAACAAGGACTGGTAAACAAGGTTTAAGATAGAAAAAGATAACTCTTTTACTTAAAACTGCGAAAGAGAATGCAAGGTGAAAAATAACAAAGAAGTGGCCTGTCGTATACGCATCAGATCGCAAGTCGCGTAGCAGTTCGATTATCTCATTTCCGATAACCGCGACTGTGACAGAGTCGCAATTAGTGGCTTAATAGGTCGCTCTTCTGCTTTCCTGGCCCCTTTACAAGACGTGCCCACACGAATTTGTAGCTTTCAATTCTACTCTCCTTCGTTTCATCACTTCGCACTCTTAACACCACATTGATTTCAGTCTGTTTTTCTTCTCGCTTTTCACAGTGTAATAGATAACCATTCAACAGTTTCCACAATTTAAAACAGATAGATTATATTATTAGTTTACCTAAGCCGTTTTATAACGAGCCATTTTTAAAATTTTTAATTGGAGTAAGCCTTGATTTTGATAAAGGTTGTTGGCAATTTTGATAAGATAACTAAAATTTTGACTTAAATCATCAGATTGTCAGGATCATTCAAATTGAATTAATTAAGGTCTGGTACATTCATTAAAAGCTTACTTTAACTGTTAGTTTATAAAAGTCATGGCTTACTCCAATTATTAAAAATTTTAAAAATGACCCATTACCATTCTAATTTTGTAGATTGGGTTTAATTTCTGAAACAATATAAATTATACGGCACCATTCTGTGCATAATTCTACCAAAAATTCGACTAAATTACGAATCATCTAAAAAAGTAAAACGTGTTCTGTATTTCCAAACAATAGAGAACCCCTTGTTTTAAAATATTATGCAAATCGAACTAAATCTTGCACAAGAAATAGGATAACATAAAACAGCCTTCGCTGTAAAATGTTCAGTACTCTTGCAGTAGGCAACCAAGGTTACGCTGAAGATTTTATTATATGAGCGAAACGAACTATTATAAGAGTCATAACATTGATGTAAGGTTTGAATATTTCTAAAGGCAAAAGATATAAATAAATTATAAACACGGGCTTATAATAATCAAATCAATACCGATATGAATGATTTATTAAACATTAATAGTAAAGTAATTTGAAAGATTTAAATTATTAAGCACTTTATAACATATAACTAAATATTGGGTAATATAACTATGGAAATATAAAATATTTTCAGGCATATCAAAATGTTCAAATTAAGCTACCGTAATAATAAGCTATTGTTTTACTACATTCTCTTCTCATTTTAAATTAAAAATATTTTAGTGTGTTAATGCAATGGTAGCTTAATTAAACATAATGTGAAATAAACCAGTCAGAGTTTAGTCAGAACTTAAGAAATCAGTAAGGTTATGTTTCTTGAAAAGGTGAATATTGATGTGAATTATTTAATAAATTTGTGAGTTTCGATTGCAGTGGACTTCAAGAGCACCCCTTGGTCAGGTTGATTGCAGCGGATTTGATGAGCTGCTCCATTGCTGAGGCGACCCCAACCAGGACCGAAACAGTTGTCCAGGATAAGTTCACTGCAGTTGAAATTAATTTGCAACTAATATATTGCATTTAAAAATTCGCCGCAATGGCATGATTTGAGGCATTGTTTTTACAAATTGCAAGAAACTACTATTTTATTTCTATTATACAAATATTATACAGATTGCAATCTTTGATTCAGACTTTTGGAAATTGCAGGGTATTGATCCTATATCTCATTTGAGGGTTTTGTGCAACTTGATATTTTAGGTAACGTCATTCGGACACAAGATTAGGTCAAAATTTTGCGGGGCGATGACGCGACATAAACTGTTGTAAATTATTTAAATTATACACAAATAAGTTATGGAATGAGCAAGTGATGAAAGCAATAGTACAAAGAAGACAATTAAATTTCTATTCTTGGCCGCTGTTAAAAACATTATAATGGTTCAAGGCATAATCTTTAACTACAAATGGGAAATTTGTCACACTGTCACCGAATACAACTTACTGTAAAAATAAATTCATGATGTCGATATAATGCTTACAATCACATCATTTTGTTTGACCTACGACAGCAGTACCTTCCAGGGCTTGGATAGTTTCACGATGTGCTATCATCATTACTATCTTCTACAGTCCAGCGGTTGAAGAAATGGAGTAATAAAACTGCTTGATGTACACATAATTGTTGTTTTTGTGAGGTAAGCATCGATAGATTTACACTAGCTTAAAGTGCATGTCAGTTTGTGATAATTGGTTATAGCGTACTCGTATTTCCGTTAAAGACGACGAATAATATCCAAAGAGAATTTGTACGATCACTCCGTTTCTTCAATGGCCGGAATATATTAGTTCGTTTACTTGATCTATTATTTCTAGTAAGGCTGGCCATAGGAGTTCCTATGTTTTAATTCGATATTAATTTTAACTTTAACGTCGGTGCAACTGGACTTTCGTGTTCATATTTCATTCCAATACATCTGACGCTGACGGATTCAAAAAAAAGTATGTACTATTGGGGAAACATAAAGCGGGACAGTAAACTTTCGTTAGTTTGAACCTTACTTTTAAATTTCAGTAACTATGGTAATTTGTCAACCTTCACATTTAAAATGAATAATAATCGTAGGGTGTCACTGTTTTATCTATTCATCACTATTATATCGCAATTGGGAATAAATTCGACAAGTCGTTTTTGGTTTGCAGTGGAAATCTCGAGCTACGTTTCTGTTGAAGAAGCTCCAAATAGGGCTGAAACAGCTGTACAAAGGCTGCTCGAGGGTTTCACTGCAATCAAAAACGATTTGCAACAAAATTTTTTAATAATCATTCCGTTTATAATTAAAAATACGAACGAATACTTCATACAAATACATCATGCAAATATAAGTTATTTTACTTACATTGTAGAAAATGATAACACCGGCGGGTGTTTGTTGCGGTCCACACCGAATTTTTGTGTTAAAATTTAACAAATTTTCGTGAGAATATGTATATGAAATTTCTCACTTAATTTTCATTTAATTTTCACACTGGACCGCAAATTACACCGTTCTTCAATATACAACTATTGTCATCCTGAATAAAATGAAATAAGTTAACGATTCCTAATGTTTGGTTAGCCTTTTGATTGAATTCTATATTCACAGGATTATTCTATATCCACAGGATTCACTGCCTCCACTTGATTTACTGGTACAAAATTTTCTCTTACATTTCGCTAGAATGACGATACATTTTTAAGAATTCAGTTTGACAAGTCATGTCTGACGAGAGTAAATTAATTAAAAGGGTAACGACCGCCACGAAGGAAACTCCAACTATCGAAATAGTCCAAAATTTTGTTATAGGACTTGTCCTGCTTTATGTTTCCGCAGCTTTACATATTTGAATTTTATGTACTGCCAATAAATTCGTTATGAATTACTTATGGCACCATAGAGAATTTTATTGGCTGACTTGTTTTCAGTAGTTTCCGCCCAATCTTTACAAAATATAATACGTCAAAATTTTAGAATTATTTTGGGTTAAATTTTAATCTTATAAAGTAAGTTTACACAATAGAATTTAGCAAAGTTTTGTAAAAAAAATTGACCCTCTGACAACTGAATCAATCGTGTAACGTTTGGAGGCATAAACATAACAATTTACACTCTTCAATTCCCGTTCCTGATGGATGTTCCTGTTTTTCTTCCTCCCATTATTCTTCTCATTTCTTTCTACCCCAGTCGTAGCAATTTTCTTGTGTCCTATTTAAAATCCATCACACGTCTACGAGTCCATGGTATTGGAGCAGCACTATTTTATAAATGCGGCGTGCCTTAATAAATGTTTTGATCTTAATAGATACTCCTAATTAATAGCTTCAACGCATTTATTTGCTTTTATTACTCTGGAAACTATTTCTTTTTCTTTGTTATATTTACTTGTTACATGTTAAACACCTCTATATTTCTTTTCAGATTTTCTTTTTTACTCGAATCATACGCTTAATATAATATAAAATAATGAATGGCATTATTGCCGGCCCTTCTCATTTTATTTGGTATCTCTCTTAATTTATACGTTACTTCAAACAGTGAAATGCATTTGTAGTTAATTTATACATTTGTTCTTCTTTCCATATTTTCTTAGCTAGCCCATGTATTTGGTTCCCCTATGTTTTAAATTCTCAGTAGTGATATCATTTATATTAAACTTTAAGTTTTTTAATATTTTCTTGTAGGTTCATCTACTTGACTGCCTCCACTCTCCCAATTGTTCTTCTTACTCTTCATCTAACATATCCGAGAAATATTCTCTCCAACTTTCTTTAATGTTTTGCTCAACTCCCATCAAATTTACCCGTTTATCTTTAAGGAACGAATTCCTTTTTGTTTATCATAATTTTCAGTTTCAATATCTATTTGTTCATATTTCGTTCTTTTCTTTCGTCTCTTTAATTTTTTTGACTTTCGCTATTTGTTCCTTGTACGCTCGTTTGTCTTCTAGTTTGCATCTTCCAGAAATTGTATTGTTTCCATGTGAAGCTTGTTTCTTGCCTTCACTTCTTTTCTTCATTCTTCACCAAACCATCTTTCATTTATCTGATGCTTTTTCGCTGAATGCAGCTTAACTATAAGAACATGATCAATTTTGTCGATATAATTTCCATCTAGTGAAATCAAAGTTCCTTTATAAATCTTTCTTTTTAAAAAACTATTTTGTTATAGTCTATTCTGTAACACTGATATGGATTTAATACGTAACAATTATTGCTATGTTTTAAGTGATCTTGCAAAATTGGTATTCTATAAACAATTTCGTAACAACTTGCAATCCAAATCAAGGTTGATATCGAGTGAATATGCATCTCTCTTCGATTGGTGGTCGGCAATCGACTGGAATTGCTATGAAACGTGTCAAGTTCTCTTCAATTATTGAAGATCATATCAATTGATACGCATATCAATGTTACAGAATAGCCCTGATTATCAACTATTTCTTTTTTTGCAAATTACATTTATCAATTGCTTTCCATTAGCATTGCTGTTGTGGTGTGTATTCTCTTGTGCATTTTTTTCTCGTATAATATGTTTATAAATTAATTCCGTGCCTACCTTTGTATCTGTTGCCCCCGTTATAAGTATTTTTAATGTTTCGTCTATTTAATCTGGTGTATGTTTCTTCTAATTCATCTCTCATTTCATCTGATTTTCTTTCAGTGGGTGCAAGTGATTATGAAATTAAACTGCTATTTGCCAAAAATGGTTCGGTCAGATATTGTTCACCTATACTCCGCTTCTTTTATACATTCTTCATCAAACGGTCTTTTCCTTTGTCTGATTTGATGCTTTTTAGACTTACTGGAAAGTGGTTCGAGTTAACGTTCGATCTTTTATAAAATCTATCATTTTCCCAGGCAAATAGTATTCGCCTAGGAAAATGCTATTTGTCTAAAATAACAAACCATTTGCCTATAATACATAAATTATACTCCTACTACAATTACGTAAGTCTTCATTTGCACACTGTTTCACGTTATTGAATGCTTTACCAAGAAAAATTTATCGAGAAAATCGGTGCTCTTAGGGTTTCCCTTTTGGTATATTGTATAAATATGCAATGTATACCAAAAACAGCGAAAATTCTAATGTTGACATATAGTGGTAGTAAGGATTAAAGCGTTCAATGTCACTAGTTCCACACAACCATAAGCACGCTTATGGAAGCTTGTGATTTAAATACGTACATGTTATTCGCTGAAGATATGAATCTTGTAAGGAAAGAAAAAATCCAAAATGAATGCATCATTTTTATAAAGCTTAAATAAGCAATTACAGAATCCTCTTAATCTTCTTAAGATGTGTATTTTCTTGGCGGTTACAATCTGCACATATGTATTTGAACGTTTAATACTGTCGTGTATAAATAACAAGACTCCGCAGGTATAATAATGAGCTTAACTAACTTAATATGCATAACTGATTATGAGGTGGAATGTGTAGCGAGCGAAGGGTGCGGTAGGAAGGGGGAGTCTGTCACACCTCACGGAATTCCGATGCGGAGCGGACAATAGCTGCCCACCGCGCGAGTTCCAGCCCGGGACATTCGCCTACCGCGCGACAAAATCATTTATAAAAGAACCACAGATACATTTTTTATTTGATTTTAAATGTTCTTTTGGATGAGGACCCGGTGCCCTACCGCTAGCGGGCTGCATTTTAATTCACCGCATATATCTCGGTTCACCAAGACCTGCTTCTTAATCTCTCTCATATGGCAACAAAGCATTAGTAAAAATAGTTTGTGTTGAGCTTAATGATTTTATTAATGTTCCACCAAATAGAATTATTAATGAGGCGTATTAGATTTTCTAAATTTTTCTAGAATCTACATACATATTTTGCTTTATGTACAAGAAAATTATCCTAGAAAATAGAATTCCTTAAGCTTGGAACACAATGCTTAAGTAAAGTGTGAAGGAAACGGAATAAGATACAAATATATTTTACGTATAATAAGACATAATTTTAAAGATACTATTTTAGTGATTTTAAAACTGACTAACCAAACTGAATCGATGATAGCTAGCAAAAGTAAACCGACAAACTATTAAGTGCAACTGGTCTCAACCATGAATGATAATATCCTTATAACTTTTACTTAAGCATTGTTTTCTAAGCTTTAGTCATCTTCAATGAAACTTCAAAAAAAGAGCAAGTTGAGCGTGACACTACGCTCAACTTGCTGATACACAAAACCGCCATGAAACCGTTCTCTAACAGACGGAAGTATCACGTCATTCAAAAGTTATGGCCATTTAAACAACTATGTAAAAAATGAATTCCACCAAGGCCCTCGCTCGAAAACCAACCCCATACATGCACAGAAAATTGACCACTCTGCTCTTTATGATGCAGGTATTCTTGATTGTATCGTTGATTTTGAGGGCGGTAAACCCTTTGTCTAGTATTACTTGCCGATTGAAAGATTTTTTCATTCGTGAAAACAACTGTTTTCCAAAAATCGCGATTCCTATTTACGAACATATTTGCAGATTCTATTCTACTTAGTTTATTTTCTTCAGTTAGAAATAGTTACACTGTGCTGGCGGGTTTCGTAAACCTGCTCTTTTTAAACGTTTCCTAGCGGTATGCTCTCAAGCAGGGAAGTCAGTTTTCTTCGTTTAGCCTCTATAGCCGTAGAAATGGATGTGCAAAGGAATGTTTTATCACATAATTAACAAGATCATCGTTTTCATCATGTGTTGTCTTCCGTTTACGACTCGCGCCAGGAATACATACCAACCAATGCGTTTCCTCCCATTTTCTATTGAGGTTCTGGATAGTAAATTTTTTTGGATCTAGATGATCTGCTACTCGTTGCAAAGACGATCCCTCTTCCAGCTTAGCAATGGCGATTGCTTTTTCTGCTTCCGAAAGAATCTTGTACGGCATCTTAATGACTTACACTGACTTTTCATAATTTAAATTTTTTTAATAATTTTATATTTTTAGTACGAAATCGCATAAGCCTAGTCCAAAGTCCTATTTAAATAGGGAACATCTGCCGCAAGAATTATTTATCTCGCAATGGTACCTCCAAATTTAAAAAACTGCAAGAGTACGTCCCATTTATGAAAAAGTTGAGCATTCATTATACAGCAATTACAAACCAATCTCTATCCTTTCATCTATCGATAAAAGTATGAAAAGAAATATACATATGCGACACACGGATTACTTGCACAGAAAAACTTACTGTACAATTAACAATATGGCTTTCAAAAACGTAAGCTGTTGGAAGACTTTTCTAATATGGTAACAGTAAACTTATTCAAATACACATGTTTTAATACTATTTATTGATTTTACAAAAGCATTTGAAATGATAACCCCTAAGCTACTGCTCGAAATGTTACAAAAAACTGGAGTTGGACGTTTAGCATTAAATTGGTTTAAAAATTACCTTGCCCACAGAAAATATAAAGTGAGAATTAGTGACGCACTTAGCCCAGATATAGATGTTGAAACAGGTGCCCCGCAGAGGAGCGTACTTGGCCCTATTTTAAATCTGCTTTTTCTAACGGGATTAACAGCTGCTCATAACATTTGTATGCAGACGACACCGCAATTACATCCTGTTATAAAATCTTAGAAAGTATTACCAAATGTTTGAACGAAGACTTCTGAAGAGTGAGCCCGTGAGAGCAACTTAACAATTAACCCTCAAAAAACCAAACTGATGCATCATCCCCTCGCTTGGATAGGTCAAGAAACACTTACACTCACTAAATCAGTGAGAATTAAAAGATAAAGTAAAGTGTTCTCAACTGATATTAAAAAGAACCAGCTCCGTCGCTTAGTGCCTTTCTCCATTTTGTTGCAGATGACATTCTGGCCTAACCGTACAATATAAGGTAGTTATTTTCAACACCAAACGATGGAAAATACTTTTAGAAGACCACTGCAGAGAAATGCCATTTTTTAAGTTTAGCAGTTGATTCTTTTTAATTGTCATCGATTCAAATATTTTTTAATTTAATTTTTACATTACTACTTAATACTTATTTATTATTTTATTATAGAAATAATGTCAAAGAGTCTCAGAATTGACCATGACCTTTAAAAACTGGTACACTGAGAATTGTTAAAATGTCTAAAATCATTTTGATGTCAGTGCCAAATTTAACAGTGCATGACAGGGTTTAGAGTGATTTGAGTATCGTTTAGAAACTTCAGATTTAGGATCAATTTACGCCAAAGAAACATTATATTTGTCAAAGTGTACCAGTTTTCAAAGGCGGCAGCTATATATGATATTTACCTATGTTCAGTTTTGAGAATGGATACATGGTATAAAAATAAATATTTTATCATACCATTCATGATAGTGAAAGATTGTTAGGATTAAGTGAAATCGTGTAATATTTGTAATAATAAAAGGTGCTTTCTTTCGCTCGCAAAATCGTAATCCAAACGTTTTTTGATTCAAACACAGACATTCTCTTCTTTGAATCTCTCTATTTTTAAAACTTGTTTGGATTGAATTATAGCTATTTACAAATGAACTGTCAATCAAAAATTCAAGTCAGGTGTTTTGTTGCAACAACTACGAAATTCAGGTCCAAACTATTCGAAACACGATTCAAATTTTAAGCGAAAGAAAGCACCTTTTGTGTGTTCAAATCTTCTTGAAACAAATAAAATCCAAACTAAAGTCTCCCACTACGCATTTATTTTCGTATATCTTATATCTAAAATTTGGATTCTTTTCTGACCAATACCTGTAATGTTTGGATAATGTCCTATTTGCAGAAAAATTGCCTTCATCCGAAATGAGAATTTTATGACAAAACAGTTGATTTTTATAACTTTATCTCCAACACGTAAGAACTTTTGCTAACATCAAGAGAATCTTTGCTACCCAAAGACAGTTTTTGATTATCATAGCCAGCAAGGTTACCGTATTATCTTCAAATATTGTATTGTTTTTGTATTGTACAAGAAGCAGATTTAATTAGCTATTTTGATAGTTCCGACAAATGTGACAGTTCAGAAAATATTTTGAGAATTTACTGATTTTTAGGGCCGGTATTTCAGACACAGATTAACTTGAAGCTTTGGTTTATTCCCATAGAAACAATTATCTTAACAATCATTATTATCATTATACATCAAAGTATAAAGTTAATCCATGAGTAAATATGATGTTACATTATTTTAATTAATAATTAATTTTGGCGGAATAAAAACCTAAACAACTTTTGTTAAAACATTTTCTTGATAAAATGTGTATAAAGGAGCATTCTCGCACTTTTCCGGAAGTTTGGGATATCCTGTACAAGCATTAATATAAAAGAAATAATTACTTTTAGTTACTTGTTTTAAGGTTTACTTTTTATGACCATTTTAACAGCTACGTGGTATTACGGTGCCAACGATGATGGATATACTAATTGCTTGCAACAAATATGAATTTTACTTTATACGGGGTGATTCAGGTTGATATTCGCACTCCTTATTTCTGTTCTTAGGAAAACTGAAGTACGACGTACGTAGACTTACCAATAATATATTTTACTATATCAAAGGATTTATGTCACTTCAGGTTTTTAATTGGAAGTAGTGTCAAGAGAAACTTCTTAAATGTGTACTATTTTTTCTAATACTGATTTTATTATCATTATCAAGCCGTAAAATTTAGTTTTTGGAATGAAATGTATGGTATGGAATAACCATCCGTTTTTTTTCCTAAATTTAGAAACCTGAATGGACAAATTTATTTGCATTTTTGAAATACGTTTTACCAGAAATGTTAAGAGACCATTCTTTGTTAAAAATGTGATAAGGAATGTACCCGTTGCAAAACGAAGTACATTCTCAAAACTATGTATGTTAATGATTTTGACCACTTACATAAAACATTTCCACAAGCAAATTATTTGTTTTTCATTAACATGACTTAAAATTAAAAAATAATTAATTTAAAGAAGAATGGTTGAAACAAAAAATCTTGAAAATCAGATAATTAAACAATTCTGAAAGTATTCAATAATTTTAAAACTCTGGAAACTACAACTTTTTTTATACAGTGAGGTGATAAATAAAGTAAGGCATAAATTTATTATTATTTCCTTAATGTTCAATGTACACGAAAAGCGCAGAGACAGGTCAATTTTTAATTTTTGTTGCAGATCTGATGGTCTGTGTAATGAAATAATGGAATAAGCACAACTTACATATTTCATTTGTAGGCTCGTGATTTACCCTTCCCGACAATATTCTATTTTTAACATTTGGATTTAAAAAATGGTCAAGAAAACATTTTCATCTTCACCACTTAGGAAGCCATAGAGTACGTAATGCATTAGAAAAACGAGAATGCTGACAAAAGTTATCTTGGACCAATTTTTGAATCTTCACATGAAATGAATAAAATGTGATTTTACTTTTTTTTTAATTCAAAGGCATCACCAGTTATAAATAACAATCGCTATCGAAATTTTACCTGGACCATCAGATCCGCAACAAAAATCAAAAATTAACCTGTCTCGGAGTTTCTCGTGTACATTAATTCTCAAGAAATAATGAATTCTTTCCTTACTTTATCACATCACTGTATAACAAATAGCACAGTGTATGAAATAGAAATGAAGTTCAGAGTTCAAACGATAATATTCGTATACTGAAATCCTTTAGATTAAAATACTATTCACTACTGGACTTTTAGTTGAACTCTGATAATACACTATCAAAATAGCTACTGTCTTAAAGTGTTACTTCACACTGTGTACGTATTGCAACAATAGGCTACAATTATAGCGTTCATAAAATGGTTTGATACACAGCCAATCCGTGTAGCCCAGGAAAGATATATTGTATCAAAGGTGTTAAGAATAAAACGCAACAAAGTGGAATCAGCTTGCGCATTTCGTATCCCCCAGCTGTCTGTTGCCTTTTGCTCCAGCGTATTTATTCTTTTGTCATAACAATTATTTCAAGTGCTAGGTTATACATAGTAGCCTACATTATGATAAGATGAAAACGTTTTCAAAAGGAACTCGTAGAAGTAAGTAGGTAACAGTAGATTAATTATAAGATACAAATTAAATTTTGCTCATGTTAGTGGTTTCCTTGGGAAGAAAGAAAACCTAGCCAACATGTATTTAACTAAATGTCAGCGCTAAAGCATGGATTAGCTACGGGGTTAATGAAAAGTTAGAAAGGGACGATGGATCTATAGGAGTCCGTTGTAGTCCAAGGAATCTAGGAGACTTTTTGGGGTCATCAACTGTGAGTCTATTAAATTTACTTTCTCTATTCTATTTAAAGCTTTATACATTAAAGAGAGAGCACCTTCTGTAAAAATCCTTTTTTCTTTCGTTAAAAGTAACTTTATTAAAACAAAATTAAAAGATAAATCTTTTCATGAGAAAATCAACATTGAATATTATTTATTTTCAGCTTCTTAGTAAATGACATTTTACATATTAATTTTGTAATTTAGGGTAACCGAGTAAACGATAAATTATGGGAACAGACTTGTAATAGTTTACGGGCTAGTATAAATAGACCTGTAAAATTGTATAAGATTGAGAAAAGCTGATTTTCTATTCACATCAAGATTTATATTTAGAAAGGTTCTATCTCTACTTCATCATATTTAAAAAAAACAGTCTTTGTAATGCTTGTCCTAATTCCTTAAAATTTCATTTTCTTTTTTGTCTTAAGTTCCTGAGAACAATTTACTTTAACCTAATAAAATACATTTGTTTCCCTATTCTTAAAGTGACTTTAAATTAAAGCTTCATTAAAGTCTGACTGTGAAAACGGCCATTATTTTGATAAACCCTACTGTAAATTTCTCATAATTGGAGTTAAGACACTCCTACTCTAAGACAGCGAAAAGATATTATAAAAAAATGCAAAGTGTATTTCAACATAAATTACTATGCAGTTAATTAAAACAAACGTAAAACAGCGACATCCTACGATCGCATTTTCATCTAACATTGCATAAGGAAAATCTCGAGCTACGTTTCTGTTGATGAAGCCCCGAATAGAGCTAAAGCAGCTGTACAGACGCTACTCGAGGGTTTCACTGCAATCAAAAACAATTTGCAACAAATTTTTTTAAAGCAATATAAAGCGTTAAACATTTTCGACGTATCTTAGATGCAAAAATACTTTTCTTTCCATTTTTTTTTAATTTAATACCAAAAATTTTACATATTTCGTAGACTGACTAGATTTGACAAAAACAATTCTCCTTTTTCAGTTGAGGTGTTTCCTTCTTCCTTCTTACAGCTTGATATTAAATGATCTCATTAAGACAAGTTTTGCTTTACTTATTATTTTTCTTTGTAATCGCTATAAGAGTTATGTCTGTACATACAAGACTTGGCGAGATAACAATCCTGTTCCGTTGGTTCAATACCTTAAAAATCCGACAAGTTCGTGTGTTAATGCTTCGAATTAGTTGTAATTTTAAAATCTTAAACTTTAAATATGTAAATATTTTAGACGGTAGTAGTATTAAAGTCAGTTCGAATTGAATTTAAGCAAAAATATGAATGGTGCTCGTTTTATTCAATAAAATAAAAGATAATTTAAAACCAACCCAACCACATGTGTACTTTTGAAAAAAACGCATGCGGTTCAGTAGTCACATTATAGTTTTATGATTATTATTTTCGTTTTTAGTAATTTATTAACAAAAATATGAGGCAAGCTGACATTAAGTATCATAAACATTCTCTTAATGACGACCAGTTTATTTGTAATTTATTCGAATTTTATTTTAATGTGTGAAATTTTATTACAATGTTTTATAATCATGGTTTAATAAGGCTTTTAATGCTTAGAGCCACACCACAAATAATTCCAGACGCTCTGAGCTCGAAATTACTATGGAAGTAAAACTGTTTGATGCTAACACAACTAGAGGAGTCGTCACAAGAACGATCCTTCTCGCTCTAACTAATGCGCATAGATTGTAATCGTTGGTAATTAACAAATTCGTGACCCCTAAGAGATTCTTCTTAATGTTTTAAAATCTAACAGTCATCATTCATCATTAAGTTTCAACAATTAATTATTGTTTCACATCCGACTCGGAGACTAAATGACAAAAGATTTATTGTATTGGAAAAAATAATTTACGTTGAATTATTCAAAGGTTTTTTGTCAGCCATTTAGAACTGTAATAATTGAAGTCATTCAATGTTATAATCAATGTTTTTAGGTTTCTATTGTTGAACACTCCTGCACATTTAGTAATTAATGGGAAATTGCTGTTCTACTTTCCCTAACTGAATTAACAATCTGCATTTCAGCTTTGGTATTTTTTATTTGCCAATAAAGGAATAGTAATTTATGTGACACAATAGCGAACTAAACATGATTATATCACTTACTTTGATGAAAGACAATTTTTAACAATAACTACAATGCAGATTTCAATTTATCAAATACTTTTTCTAGTATTAATAATTAATTTTAATATTACACACGGCGAATTTGATTTTGTAACTACGTACTTTCTTTCCTCTTTTTAAACTTCTCCTACGCAGCAAACTTTTTATTGCTGAACAGAAATCTTCAAGTCATTTTATAGCTTTCAAATAATTACGTAGTCTATCAAATTTGTGTGCCACAGGTGTGTACACAGCATAAAAAAACGAATAAACGGTAAAAACAAATATATCTATGGAATATTAATGAATTAATGAATATTCATCAACGAACACAATTTGGTGTCATTCTCGTATTCTCATGTTAAATATTTAATATTCTGTTTGCGTTTTAAGGTAATTAAATGCATAATGTAATTAATCTATTATCATATTTTATACATTAGTGTCTTAAAAACTGTGCTATTAGAAGATTCTTTATTAATTGAAATGTTCATAATTCTGCCAAAAAAACTTTTTCTGAAATGTACGCCCACATTTTGAAATCTATCTGTAATTTATTACCAATTAAGCGCCGAGGAATTTGGTCAAATTGTAATTTATACTGCAAAGCTTTTCACTTGACATTTGAATTTTTATTGTTGTATGTGCAGGAACATTTATTTCTATTGTATTTTATTTATTATACTAATTAAAATAGATACTAAATTGGCTAAAATTAAATCTCTAAACAATGTTTAATTTTAGCAAATATTATTGTAACTATTGTTTAGTATACATTGTGGAAGAAAATTAAGGAACTAATGCGATAACTTCGAAAATACTTTGTTCTCGGAAAAATGCTCGGACAAGATTTTCAATGGGCACCTTTTAGGCGCAAATGTTTTTTTTTTATGGTAACCTATATCAGAATTGTGAGACATTATCGATTATTTTTTCAAATGTAAACCTACCGTTTTGATTGCGGTATTCGACAGATAATACTTTTCTACGCATCATAAAGTAGAACAATTATGGGGGAGAACTGTGAGTAAAATCGATAAAAGATTCAGAGAAACTGGAAATGTGAGAGTCAGACGTGGACGTGATCATTTAAAATTACACCTCAATACCAAATTGAATGTCTTATTGGCTTTGCAAGAGTCTCCATTCAACAAATCGACAGATTGCTTTAGATAATTCAATAAGCAATACTTGCGTTTAAAAGATTTGTCAGGTGGAAAAATTATACCCATACAAAGTCAAACTGGTTCATGAACTTTCAGAGGATGATTCTGATCATCTCTCTACAATTCTAAGAGGAAATGCAGAAAATATGTAGTCATAATTAATTGTTTGTGAAAATATTTTATTCTCTGATAAAGCTACATTCTGTTTAAACAAAATTTGTAGATACTGGGCATCAGAAAATCCAAACTGGATGATAGCGAAAAATACGCAGCATCCTCAGAAAGTCAATATTGACAGATCGGATATTGGGACCAGTATTCTCTAATGGAAATTTAACTGGTTAAAGATATTTAGAATTCTTACAATTTGAACCAGTCCTTGCCTTAGTAAAATTATTTCCACACCCAGTTCAACTAGATATTTTTAATGACAAGATGTGGTATCATCAGGATGGTGCACTTGCGCATTAGGCAGCGGTGATTCGTAATTATCTGCATAAGGTATTTCCCAATCGGTGGATCGGCGACGTGGTCTTATGGAGTGAGTGGCTTCCGCGATCTCCTTACTTAACTCCACTAGATTATTTCCTACGGGGTTACTTGAAAAGCAAAGTATACGTGGACAGACCGGTAAATTTGGAGAAATTGAGAGATGTATTAGACTTAAAATGCGCTTAATTAGTTCAGAAGTAATTCATCACGTTCAAGAAGGGTTCATTATTTCTTTAGATCAATGCCAGGTGACTAATGGCAACATTTTGAACTTATTCTTTCTTTTTATATTACTTATTTTATAATTTGGAGAAATTTCTTGGTTACTAAATTTATTACTTTTGATTTGAATTTTCTCGAAAATTTTGTTTTTTCAACCTCAAGATTTTTTTTTTGCTTTATGATACGTAGAAAAGTATTATCTCTCGAATACCGCAATCAGAACAGTAGGTTTACATTTAAGAAAACAATCGATAGTGTCACAACTCTGATGTAAGTCAGTGTAAAAAAAAACAATTGCGGTTAAAAAGTGCCCTTACAAAATTCTAAATCAGTGTGTACTGTTTACTTATAAAAGGTTAAATAAATGCCTGTTAAGTCAAACAAAGTAAATCAAATTAAAATAGTCTTACTCTAAAACTGCTTTTCTTGCTTGGAAGATTGGATATTTGAGGATTGCTTCTATTGGTTATCATCGATAACGTGACTAATGATAACCATAATAAGTTTCGTCAAGTGAACGACGAAAGCCAATAACAGCAATCCTGAAATAGCCAATTCTGTATATCTCCAAAGTAGGAGAACCAGCAAATAATATTATACTGTTCTTTGTCATGTGCATTCGTCTAGAAAGTATCCGGAGAAAAGAAATACTACCACTACAGGTTTTTGAATTTATGAACAAAATAATTAAAACTGAGGAAAGCAATTCTAGTCTCTGCAAATGGAAATATCTTTCGAACAAATGACATTATAGACTTCTGCTTTTCCTCAAAAACATTATCATTTTCAAACGCTCTTCCAAATCCAATATTTACTGTCTAAAAATGTTAAGTCGCTACAGCACTGTCTTGCATCCAAATGCGTTTAATGACAGCAATAAAAACTTCTTCGTAGAGATCATATACTTAGATTTTTTTAACAAGAGTAAAACCCGTATTTATCCAATCTCCTTACGTAAAAGATCTTAAGGACTAACTAATATCAACCTTTTAAATGCCACATAATATTCAGGAATCCTTGAATAAAGATTGTTTACTTTTTAACGTTTGTTAACGACAGATATCTACAACAAAGAATGAAATGACATGACACGCAGACCAAACATATCACTCTGTATATACCAAACTAATTTTGAAATATGCTCCTCATAAAATAATGAAACTTTCGTTTGGAACACTTTTCTCTAAAATGAGTAAGTAGGCCTTAAGTGGCCTAAACATGTTACTATCACGGATAAGGAAAACACTTTAGATCGATTTGAAGAAGATCTAATTCGGGAAATGTAAAGGTAAGGTAAATAATTTAATATTTTTAGCTCGAGCAAAAGTTGAATAATTCTGACCAAATAAGGTTAGGTATGATTCATCGCACATTAACGTATGAATCAATCCCTGGAAACCATACGCGTACGTCTTCAATAACATTATATAGGTTATTACAGATTTTTTCTCTTTTTAATACACAACAAAATTAGTGCGCATATATGAAATATCTAGAATACAATCAGTAGGCAAAACTTACTGAATAATCATGAGCATACCCAACTTTATTTGGTCCAAACTTAAAGACCCGTTTTCAACGGGACAGTACCGTTTTTTAAGATGTCTCGTTGGTCCCGAGATATCACTCGGAACGCAAAATGTCCCGTTTTGAAAATCTTAGCTATAAACGTCCCGTTATAAAGAACTTACATAGTCGTAATTAAACTGAATTGATGAGTGCATAATCATGTTCAGTCTAAATTTACAGTTTTGAGAAAACTACACAAAGCTTTCTAGATTTTTATTTTAAGTGAATTATCGCGTTTTGACCTAACATTGCATAAGGATTGACAAATTGAAGCTGGTTTGCTACATAAGAAGTCACCTCATGCAAGGCGGCCATGCTTGGTGTAAAGAGTAATGAAAGTTTTAAAAATTTTTGTTCCAAATCGTTTTTGATTGCAGTGAAAATCTCGAGCAGCCACAGTATAACGTATTTGGGGCTTCTTCAGCAGAAACGTAGTTCGACATTATTATTATTATTATATAGCAAACCCGCTTCAATTTGTCAGTCAAGGAATTTGACTAGACGAATAGTAATACTCTACGTCTTCATTTAATCTTGTATCTCCTATGACATAACAAATCAATTATCTAACAGTTCTTGAAGCCATTAATTACCGCTACTGTGAAAAATCAGCACCTGCAGTTCTTGATGCTTCAATTTTGTCAATGATGTATATTATTTGGTATCTGACTACCAGGCAGCACTTAGTCACGTAGGATCCAATCAATTATGAAAACCCTATACTACTTATAATATACGAAAATATAAACTTTTTTTAAATAATATATACTACGTGACTGTACTTGTTGTAACGGGCTTGAAACGTGTATTTACCTCAGCAGTAATCGATTGAGCTAATATATTTTAACCAAAAGTTAATAGTTTTCGATCAAATTGGAAAACTTTTGTTCAAAATCGTTTTTAAATGCAGTGAAACCCTTGAGCAGCCTCTGTACAGCTGTTTCAGCCCTATTTGAGGCTTCTTCAGCAGAAACGTAGCTCAACATTATTATTATTATGTAGTCAATTTTTATGCAATGTTAGGTCAAAACGTGATCGGAGGGTGTCGCTGTTTTATCTATTGCAATTGCGAATAAATCGGTCAAATGGTTTTTGGTTTGCAATGGAAGTCTGGATCCACCTTTCTGCTGCAGAAGCCCCAAATAGGGTTGAAACAGCTGTACAGAGGCTGCTCGAGGTTTCTACTCATCGATTCAACTATATTTTCAGTTTCATTTAGTGATGCCAACCTTATAATTTTAACAGCAGATCTACTAGTTATTCAAATTCTTTTTAAAACACAGAACGCTTTTGAGTACCAATCATTATTGACCATGACATTTTTGTTTCATAAATTACACATTTTCTGGAAAAATCAATATATGGTTATCATCACAACTTTCTCTGCTGAGTATGATGACTATACTTCGAGTGTTGTCACAATATTTTGTATTTTTTACCGAATTTTGTTTAATTTTTTAGGATTGTTCCGTTTTTGAATGAAAAATAAATGGTCACTTTATCCAAACTCTACTAAAATTTTGACGCTGCACCTAATAAATATGTCTCAAATTTATTTCACTAGCTACTAGTAACGCAGTATATTGGTTATTTAATCAGATGGAGATTAAAGAATTTCAATGAGAATAAAATAAGTGGTCCATATACTTCTCAATTTTATTGCACAATAGAACATTTTGTATTTATCTCTTTTTCACACTTTTCTTAAGCATTTTCTCTTACTACCAAAAGCTTATGAAAGAGGCATATATGACTAGTAATTCTACGCAGCCGATTGTAGCTGCGGATTGCTTACTAGATGCTTTCTCTTTCGGTTTTAGGCTTACAAACTGGGAAATCAGAAAACTCAGTTGAACAGAGCTCCGCTGACATGAATTTTAAAGTTAATTCAACATAAAGGTGAATATTAAGTTCCACAAGTTCATTATTCCGTAATTAAATTTTTTTGAAAAAACCTTGAAACAGGTCGATTATGTTTTGAAAAAAGATAATTTTTGACATAAAATGTTTATTTCTACAGTCATTGGTTTTCAAGTGATGCATCATCGAAGAACATTTTTTAAAATAACCTACTTTTTTCTTAATTAATTTTGATAGCTTGGCTCACAAGCTAAATAACAGTGCAAAAATATCAATACCTTTCATAACAATTTTTTCAAGAAAAATACATATTAAGTTCAAAAAACACAAATTATATTAAGCAAATTAATACATAATTTATAAAACCAAGACAACAAATAAACATTAAGAGCTTTCTTAAAGAACAAATTTAACGTAAATGATCAAAGTGGCTTCTATTTTGTCTTTGAATTCTTGAATTCTCTCTTTTAGCTCTTCCAGATTTTGTGGTCTGTTAAAGTAAACCCATGACTTAAGCTGGCTCCAGAGACAAAAATCTAAAGGTGTTAAGTCGAGGCCATTCAAACGGTCCCGTCAGTAAATGTATTATTTAAAAAATTACGCACTTCTAAGGCAAAATGTGGTGGAGCCCCATCTTGTTGAAACCGAATTGTTTCAACGGGTATATCGTTATCTTCTCTATCTTAATCTAGATACCTGGCGCCTGTTAAACTTCCATCAAAAAAGACGACTAAGATGACGTCCTATCATTCCCGCTCATACGTTAACTTTGCCTTGACGTTGGCTGTGGGTTTTTTGCGTCTTGTGAAGATTTTCCCGAAACCAGTAGGGGTTTACTGTTCCATTAAAATGAAACGTGGTTTCGTCAAAGAAAATAATGTCTTAGAAAAATTTTGTGCAAATCGTTTTTGATTGCAGTGAGAACCTCGAGCAGCCTCTGGACAGCTGTTTCAGCCCTGCTTGGGGCTTCTTCAGCAGAAACGTAGCTCGACATTCCCACTGCAGACCTAAAACGACTTGCCCAATTTATTCGCAAATGCGATGTAAGAATGATGAACATATAAAATAGCGACATCTTACTATCGCTTTTTGACCTAACATTGCAGTAGGATAGACAAATTGAAGCGGGATTTGCTCCTAATGAGTCCCCCATGCAAGGCGGCCATGCTTGCTGTCAAGGCATAATGAAAGATTTTAGAAAAATTTTGTGCAAATCGGTAGAACAGAAGCCCCAAGCAGGGCTGAAACAGCTGTCCAGAGGCTGCTCGAGGTTCTCACTGCAATCAAAAACGATTTGCACAAAATTTTTCTAAAATCTTTCATTATGCTTGACAGCAAGCATGGCCGCCTTGCATGGGGGACTCATTAGGAGCAAATCCCGCTTCAATTTGTCTATCCTACTGCAATGTTAGGTCAAAAAGCGATAGTAAGATGTCGCTATTTTATATGTTCATCATTCTTACATCGCATTTGCGAATAAATTGGGCAAGTCGTTTTAGGTCTGCAGTGGGAATGTCGAGCTACGTTTCTGCTGAAGAAGCCCCAAGCAGGGCTGAAACAGCTGTCCAGAGGCTGCTCGAGGTTCTCACTGCAATCAAAAACGATTTGCACAAAATTTTTCTAAAATCTTTCATTATGCCTTGACAGCAAGCATGGCCGCCTTGCATGGGGGACTCATTAGGAGCAAATCCCGCTTCAATTTGTCTATCCTACTGCAATGTTAGGTCAAAAAGCGATAGTAAGATGTCGCTATTTTATATGAAAATAATGTGATTTAAAAAATTACGATCCTCATCACATCGCAACATAAAGTCTTCACAGAATTGCAAACGACGATCTGAATCATCTTCATTTAGCTCGAAAATTAATTGGAATTAATTTTCTTCAGCTTGAAGCAAAACATTTAGTTTAACTTCCTCGTTTATTTTAGGACGACCACTACGCGGTAAATCTTTAACACTTCCAGTCTCTTCATTTTTGGTAACTGTTCTACCGATTGTAGATTTTGCAATAAACTATCAGGATATGTTTCATTAAACAACACACTATCTTCTTCATAACTCCTTTGTCTGTTCCCACGACCAACCATTATTAAAACTTCAACTCGTTCCTTTTCATTTAAGCGAGCCATTTTACCAAACTGAAGAACTTTGTTTTGATCTTTTTTTAGAAAGCTTTCAACAGACTCACAATTGAACCAATTGTCATATTTATTTGTTGTCTTGTTGAACTTTGTTTTGATCTTTTTTTAGAAAGCTTTCAACAGACTCACAATTGAACCAATTGTCATATTTATTTGTTGTCTTGGTTTTATACATTATGCATTAATTTGCTTAAGAATATAATTTGTGTTTCTTGAACTTAATGTGTATTTTCTTCCAAGAAAATGTTATGAAGGTTATTAATATTTTTACGTTGTCATTTAGCTCATGAGCAAATGTATCAAAAATGATTAAGAAAAAAGTAGGTTGTCTTTAAAAAAATGTTCGGTAACGTCTGATTCACCAAAGAAATTAATTATGGGATAATGAATTTGTTGCTTAATATTCACCCTGTATGAAATTTATATCTTTTAGACTTTATTTTGAATATAAGAACCAGTGTCGTCAAGCTTTTTCCGAAAGCAAAATCTATTTATAAGGAAATAGTGGACGTCCAACGCATACAACAGAAATACAAAATAAGAAGTATATTAGAGTGAGCATGGTAAAAGCAAAGTCCGTGGAATGACATTCGGTCATATTTTGGTATCGAATATTCCTGCGGGTATTAATCATGAAGGTTTGAAATCTAGTATTACTGAATACCTTAAGGGGTCTTTCGGTACTACTTCTGGCTAAACCGGAAGTCAAGATTTCTGATTTTATGTCTGGTTCTGTTCGTTATGTCGGTTTTTCTTACTGTTGAATTCCAATTCATGAAACCCTCCCTGAGGCATTTCATGGATGCAGACTTTTCCCAACACTGTATACAGACCGCTTACAAAAAAATTATTAATTAAATTAAATGTATACATCTAGCCAAATATTTTTGGAATAATTTTTCTTGTATTATCTTGTGTTGATTTTTATCAAAAAGCAATACCCAATTTTAACAAAACGGTTTAATTAATATATGACCCCAT
This sequence comes from Prosopocoilus inquinatus, assembly GCA_036172665.1. Classification (NCBI taxonomy): domain Eukaryota; kingdom Metazoa; phylum Arthropoda; class Insecta; order Coleoptera; family Lucanidae; genus Prosopocoilus; species Prosopocoilus inquinatus. The sequence continues at coordinate 24,649,858 of CM069876.1, read as the reverse complement.
TTATTTACAAAATATAAATTAGGAACACCATGTGGTGTATAATATTTTTGACTATAATTTAAAAATTGTACGTTCAAATGTTTAAATCTGAGCGGAAGTACGCACTCATGCGCGGTCACTATGGCGTATACAGCTGTTTTATCAGCCATTGTTATGTTTAAGTATTGTTAGTGCCAGTTTTATGAAGAGTTGTTTCACTTTTGTATTTGCAACTTCAAAATTACACATTTCAAAATGCTCAAAATGGTTCAGTAAAAAATCGTGGTAATCCAGCGATTAAGCAACTGGTTAACGCTTAAGTGATTAAATGCTGTATAAAATAAACACTTCCTTAAATTAAATGACGACGTTCAATTCTTATATCAAAAGCTACATAACCCAAGCATAGTGAGTGCAACATTTCCAACTTTGTTGCAGAATAAGCGAAATTCTTGCGTGTAAGTAAGATTTTTATGCAAAGAATTAAGCTTGCTTAGGTGATATGCATGCAAACGCGTTATTAAGATGGAAGCTGCTTAGAAATCTGCATGTAACGTCTTGATTGAGAACTAAAATTTTTCTTACTAATTGTTTCATTTGTCATGACATTATTAGTGTTACGGACGTATTTCTGTCGTGATAATAATTTGTGAATGCAAAACAATAATTTCAAGGAATAACTGTAGTTATTTAAGTTAAACGTTAAGATATGCATAAATTCGTATTGCAAAATTAACGGGAAAATTATTTCTTTGAAAATGCAAGCGATACACACCTAAACATACAGTTAGTTTCTTTTTTATCGTTATACATCTTACATAAATAAAGAAGCAAATTTTCATTAACAATTCCTAACTACGAATTTTTCAGAGCTTTTAAATTTATCACAAAAATGAAGCCATAGTTAAACAGTTAAGATATACTTAAAATAGGAACACAATGAATAATATTTATTAATAAAATTTTGAAGTTTGTGTACAGCCGAGCTTCAATAAGTCAATTTCGATAACTCGAATCTTTGGCAACTGAAATCGATTTGGTTGGAGTTAGGGTCAAGAAAATATTATTTATTTATTTAATAAAATGAAGTCTTGATAACTCGAACTTTTTGTGGCAAGCACGATTCGACTTTCGAAGATCAACTGAATTTTAAAAATAATTATTTTATAAATCTGAAAGTTTCCAAACACTTTTTTTTATAATTGTAGTTCCTCGATGTAAACAAAATTTTGAAAAATGTATTTTCACTACGTGCAAACAAACAAACAACTTGTTCAAAAAAATTATGTGAAACGATTTTCTAAATTAATTATATTTTTTGAATAATCTGCATGCACATAAAAAAAATTCCATTAGCAGTACCAAGGTAAAAGTTTTGAGCATGCTGCGATCGAACCCAAGTAGAACCTCAAGAATAGCTTGATTTTTCTTTAATTTGGCACTGCACTCCAATATTTTTAAGACTTATCTGTTAATTTTCAAAACATATTGTGATCAAAATTTTAAGTCACTGAACATAAATTCCATCATCCATATATTTTGACTTACTTACTTACAAATGTTTCTGAATAAATACGAACAAATTCAGGGGATGATGTCATTTAATAGTTGATCCTTTTGTCATATTTATATCATTTAGAGACATTTTCTGATGAAACGCTTCTCAAATATTTAAAATGATCCCGTTTTCTTCACAATAACGTAAACTGTCAATTTACTAACTTTAAAAAGTTTTACCTAAAGACTGTTTGTAAAACTGATATTGCCTGTAGCAGGTTGCCTCGTTCCCAAACATGAAACGTAATAAAATAATAATGTTTGAAATTTAATTAAAGAAAAATTAAATTTCGAGATTTTATTATCAGTTTATGTAATAGCACATTTGTAAACAACTTATTTCCGTTGGCATTTACTTTTGAAGATTTAATACAGCTAAAAATGAACCAATTCTTTTTCTAGATATACACATGACTGCCTTTATTTGTAACTCTAATCAGGGTTGACCCTATCCGAACGAAAATTTGATGTAGAATGGTAGAAGGTGGTTCGAAAAACAAGGAGAACAAAAAATGCGAATTAACGCAAGACTGCGTTTTAAACGGATCAAAAGATCTAGAATTGCAAAGTTTTTCACAAGTAACAGACACAGAAAAAGAAAAGAATGCAGAAGATGCTGAAAAAGGTATCTCTGACACAGCAGATTTTGAAGGAGCCATTGAAAGGACGGGTTATGGAAAATTTCACTATATTCTGTTAGCAGTTTGCGGCTTCGTCAGCACGTCAGAAGAAATGGACGTTATATCCATGTCTTTTATTCTACCGTCAGCTCAATGTGACTTAAATTTAACCACGTACACGAAAGGATGGCTGAATTCCATTATATTTATTGGAATGATGGCAGGAGCGTACATTTGGGGTTCTGTAGCAGATGCATTGGGACGAAAACGAATATTAATTGTAATATCATTCATGAATGCAATATGTATAGTTGCATCTAGTTTCAGCCAATCATATGAACTGTTTATGCTATTCAGATTTTTAAACGGTGCCGCGTAAGTATAAGTAAATACCATTGATTTCTTACCTCTTATAAAATTACTTTACAGCTTAGGCGGAAGTGGTCCTGTTATTTGGTCTTATTTTGCTGAATTTCAACCCAAATCAAAAAGAGGATCCATGCTGTCTTTTATGGCAGCTTTTTGGACTTTAGGGAACCTATTCGTGGCCGGTCTAGCTTGGCTGGTGATTCCAACCAGAATCGGTCTCTACACGCGCTATTTTGTCTACAACTCATGGAGAATCTTCCTACTCATTTGCTCTGTGCCCTCATTTGTGGTAGCTGCTCTGCTTTTCTTTCTACCAGAGAGTCCTAAATTCTTGCTATCGCGCGGCAAAACCGAGGAAGCCATGGCTATATTTCAAAATATCTATCGAATTAATACAGGCAATGATAAGGAGCTCTACCCAATTAAATATTTACGTTTGGATGATATACAAATCCAGATTTTAAAAGATAAAGCTGCAATAAAAGGAAAGTTTAAGAACATGATGACAGATATTGTGTATAACAGCAAGCAGCTATTTGTGAAGCCTATCATAAAATTCACACTCATTTCCATTACTATTAACTTTACATTCCATATTGGTTATTACGGTTTATTGATGTGGTTTCCAGAACTATTTAATAGATTTGATGAATTCTCTCGTGAAAGACCGGGAGAAAGTGCATCTGTATGTGAAGTAACTGATTTTGTCGTCGGGCAAGGTAGTCAACAAGATGGTGGTATATGCAGTGACAAAATCGAAAGTGCTGTTTTCTTGGATTCGCTTATTACCGTGGCTTCTGCGATACCTGCCAACGTAATGGCAGTCCTAGGTATAGACAGACTTGGAAGGAAGTTCTTCTTAGGTAAGAAATTTAGGTTATCAGAATCTAAGTGAGTACGGAAAAAATACTCTGTGAAATTGCACAAAATAGTCTCTTCCGGTTAATAATTGCAGACATAAATGTTAAATTGTTTCTGTACACGCGAACCAAAATACAAGCTATAATCTGGAATATTAAATATTTTCGTTTTCTTCTGGCTAGAGGTAGAGGAAATTTAAATTTACTTCAATCCAGAATAATTCAATTTAAGTTGTCACTCTATAGAGTGACAATGCAAGTATTTCCATTTGCTTTATTCATTTCATTTTTAAACAGAGATTAGATTGTCTTTCGCAGATACTGACAGGAAAAGATCAGTATTGCATAAGCAACATTTTTATAAATTAAGTTCCAGTGAGACTTTATCTTTAAAGGTATGTATAAAATAAATATACAGTATGTTGTATTCAAACTTAAGAAACGGCAGAGGCAGAACAGACCAAAATGTAGAAGGTATAAAACAAAACCGTCTACTACGTTATACTGGATGATTCAAAATTAGTTCCAAAATTAGTTTCAACCACATGTAATACACAGAAAAAGAAAACAAAAAGTTTATATGCATAGGGAGTCTAATATCCATAGTTTTTGAGATAAAATGCATTGAAAATTCAGATATAAATTGATTGATGGGCACCATTACAGCTGTATTGCGTCACAAAAGCAATGAACTCGCGTGGAATAGAACGAAGCATTAGTCTTTATCTTCAAATGAAACTGTAAAACGTTTTTATTTATAGCTTTCTGCGGAAAACAAATGTATAATACGCAGCTATTCATTCATTCGAATTTCGGACTTCTGTATGTATACGTAAGAAATGAATCATGATTTTCATTTTCGATTCAAAGCATTTTGATTTTTGAAATGGCTCTGATAGATTTATTTCCTGCAATTTCGTACTTGCTTGAACTTGACTGCTCCTAACGGGTCGGATACTTATTCTGAATCATCCTGTATATTCTAGATACGAGTATAATATAGAAAAAAATTTCGTTTCTGGATCGTTCATGTTTCGTTCATAGTTAAAATTCGTTCCAAAAAGCCAGAAGAATCCTCTTCAAACTGGCGGTAAAGCGATGTGAAAATTGTCAACTTGATCATAAGTCGTTTTTGATCCAACTTTCAGGTATTTGGTAATCCATTTAGCAAATGTTTAACATGTTTATCACAAAATTCCAGCGCTCTCTCTCGAAAAAGACATTTATGCAGTTCATAGATGTATTTTGGAAGTTACGAATTAAAAAGAAAAAATGGAATTCGAATTCAGAGTCAGAGTTACACTTTCAGTAACAGATATAGCATTTTTCGTTTCTATAATAACAGATCAATATAAAGAACAAAATTAAATTGTTTTATTCACTTTTCTTTCCTGCTCTATTCTGCAGCATAGAATTATCTTCAAAATATTAATTGTGTTTCTGAACTGAATGTCCTTTTATTCAAACTTCTCATTTTGTCTTTGGACTTACATTTAGTTTAGGGGTTTTCCGTTACCTCCTCTGCGACCTTACTATAAAAGTAAGGCTTTTGCCTGTAGATCATTATCTCTTTTATTTTATACAGTTTATGAAATGGAGTCTTCATTAAAATAAGAAGTGAAATAAATTACAGTAAATTTCCAACTAAGTAACAATTTATTTTAGTTCAATCAGATCTGCGAAATATCAGGGTAAATAAAAATTGTATTTGCCGCTCGATCTAAAGTGTTTTCTGTTTCATATTCTATCTAAGTAACAGTGTTAAAAAAAATTCGTTTAAATTGTAAATTACTGCTTTTCTTTTACAGGACTTTTTTACAATCTTTGAACTTAAAAGTAACCTGCCACGTTAAAAAAAGGTTGAATCGATCTCTTCTAGTGATAATAAGGTTATCTTTAAACTCCTTTCCACTTTTTTACTTAAAATATTTTTTGCAAAATTTCTGTGAATCTTTTTTCTACTGCCTATAGTAGAATTACACAAATTGCTCTTTAGCAAACCCCAATGGAAAAAGTCGCATGCAGACAAAAGAGGAGTACTAGCCAACCAAACATTCCTTTTTTGGAAAGATGCAGTTCGGAAAAAGTTCTTTGACAGCTTGCTTAATATTTGAAATTTAATATGGACCATAAAACCCATAAGCTAATTGCATGAACGGAAAGTACATATACTTGGCGTATGATATTGAACCGCCTTTTCAAAAAGGATTCAATACAGAAATCATGTTTTGCACCAGATCACTGTTCTATGTTTACTCGTAGCATTTAAATGACTGATAATGACAGTATAGGATCAAATTCAGCACCCTGGCTCAAACGTCAAATGAATAAATTTTCCCGCTTTACTGATATATCCTGTATTTACTGCTAATTTTTATAATAAATAAACATTTTGCATTTTTTTTATACAGGGTGAGACATAATTAGTTGTAAAAATTTATACCATAGCTTCTTTATGCCAAAACAAAGCAATTAACGTAATTTATCTTAGTACCAAAATGCTCCCTTAAAAGATACAGGGTATTAAAGAAAATATATCTATTTCCATAATACGCACCGATCTGTGGAAGCCTTTACCTGGAAGATGATTATTCGATTAATTTGAAAGTATATTATAATAAACACAAAACTAACAATAAATTATTTAAAAATAGAAAACTACAGCAAATGTTCAAAATGCTCCCCTCCAGCCTCAGTACAAACATGACACCTTCATACTAGTGAATCATACACCTGCTGAATTGTATTGCTGTTTTCACGAATTTCATTAGCAGCCTCGAAAATTCTTTGTTGCAACTGTTCCCTCGTGGTAACGGGAAACCAGCTGTTTTAAAACATCCCACAAAAGGAAGTCCAGCGAATTCAAAATTATAAATAAACATGTTTTCTTTAATACCCTGTATCTTTTTAAGGGAGAATTTTGTACTGAGATATATTAGGTTAATTGCTTTGTTTTTGCATAAAGAAGCTGTGCTAAAAATTTTTACACCTAATTATGACTCAACCAGTATAAACGCCGGCATACCTTACAATTAGTTTAGTCCCAAATTTACCTCGTTATATATAATATCACATCAATTTTTTTTTTAATTGTATGTAAGTTGAGGAGAGGAAAGAGAGAAGTTTTTATTTCAAGATTTGTCAAAATTTCAAAGTTAAAACTTATAAATAATACATTATAAGCAAAGGGAGGATCTAAGAAAGTGAACTGCTTGAAACCAGTTTGAGACAGCGGCAGTCCGACCTGACGCGGGGGTTTAAATCGAAGCGTTAAATGTTCCGCCCGCTTATACGTGATTTTTAATCAATCAGTCTAATATCGCCACGGTAACAACGCAAATATAATTCCGGAAGCTAATAACAGCTCTTTCTTGAATTTAGAAACAACAATTTAGTCGATTTGAATTAAATCGAAACACGACACGTCTCTGCAACACACTCTCTCGTGCGCATCGTGTCCAAGCATCGCAGTCTACCGCGACATTATTGAGAATCATGCCGTCCTAACGAATGCATTATTACTTTGGCTTACCGATTGTTCACTATCAGCTAGACGCGCTGCGCCGGCAAATATGAGGCGTGTACACAATCTATTTATAACATCGCACCGCTTCGTTGCAATAGTAAAGTTTTACACTTTTTTCTGTCCGCCATGTGATTATAAGTTATTAGAAGAAATAAGTTTCATTCAGTTATACGAACTATCTCAAATATCTTACCAAGTACTTTTTTAAGTAAGTGGTACTACTGAGGAACGAGAAGGTATATTGATGATGGGATGGAGACTCTTATAAACTAGTAACGGTGCAAGCAACTTCCTCACTTTTTACCTCACTTCAAGCAAAACATACGTTTAATTTAAATGAGAGAGCGGATAATGGGGCAGAATTATCTTTGTAAAAAGAACGCGGTTATTCTCTCTAAGCATATCAATTATTTGTGAAGTTTTTATGACAGATATACTGGGTGATTCAAAATAAGTGTCCGACCCGTCAACCACAGGTAGTGTACAGAAAAAGAAAACAATAAGTCTGTATGCATGGGAGGTCTAATATCCATAGTCTTTGAGATAAAATACATTGAAGATTCAGATATAAATTGGTTGATGAGCACAGTACATCTGTATTGCATCACAAGAGTAATGAACTCGCGTGGAATAGAACGAAACACTAGTGTTTACCTTGAAATAAAACTGTAAAATGTTCTTATTTATAACTTTCTGCGGGAAAAATTGTATAATACGCAATTTATTCATTCGAACTTCGGACTTATGTATGTACAGGGTGGATTAATTTCGATATCTCTTATGGGCATCTGCGTAACTTTAAGATATAGAAAAAAACTAGTGGCTAAGTCTCGATCTTTTTTTCGGAGATTAAGTCAATAGCGTAAACAAAAATTGGCTATCTTCTTTTGTTTTCAAGTTATAGGCAAACATTGCCATTTTCGACTTTCAGGTTTTGAATCATAACTCGTTTATTCGTAGAGATATTAAAAAAACTGCTGGAACATTTTTAAGTCACTTTTTGGAATACAATTCAGTGGTGTAGTTGATTTTTTAATATTTACTTAAATTTTCGAGATATAACATAACGTTATGTTTTTTTAAATGGAAATCATAGTAGGCAATGCCCTCATTAAATAGAGCTTTTTCTGTGTTTTCAAAAACATATACGTTGGGTTTATTTTTTATAATTAATAGGAAAAACTGTCATTTTTGTTATTATCCTGGCGTAAATATCCTAGTCTCACTAGGCTGGGTTCAATAAGGTGCCGATTTTTTGTTTTGCACGTAAGAAATTAATCCTGATTTTCATTTTGAAATCAGTGGAGGTTAATTTTCGAAATGCCTCTGAGAGATTTATTTCTTGCAATTTCGCACTTGCATCGCCTTAGTGAATACACTCCTAACGGGTCGGATACTTATTCTGAATCACCCTGTATAAAACAATTAACTAACTGGCTTGTTGTCCAGTCTTTACAGCTTTTCGTTACGACATTCGATAATTTATGAATAAACTATATGTTTTGATATATTCATGGTCAAGCTTGAGTAGTATTGTTTAAACCTTTTCATTTGAACTACTGCCTATGAATATACAGGGTGTTTGTAAAGATAGTCCTTAAATATCGATATAGGTTCAATGACAATAACTAAGCATAAAAGTTTATGTAAATATGTGGGCTTCAACGTTTTGTTTCAAAGACATTCAACTTTTGAAAGTAATTTATTATTCTTATTAATCAGATAATTTATGTCTAGCTGTTGCTTTGTTAAGTAATCTGATACTTATATTGTCAATTTTACATTAGTTTTGACCAGTTAAAACGTATTGGTACCCTTTTATCAAAAATACGAGGGCACTTTGAACAATTTTTAAAACTAGTATTGTTTATTGTTTCAGTTTACTATTTTTATAATAATTAGTTTCCGTCATATGTATTATGTGTAAAACACAAAATATCTTCTGAAAATGTCATCATATTTTACATAAATTTTTATACTTAGTTTTTATTACTGAATCAGGGTTAGTTGTACATACAGAGGAGGTTTAAGCTGACGCTCAACTGAACCAGCTTCAAAGTGAACAAAGCATCAAATTTTATTTATAAATACATTAATTGCCGTATGTCCTCAAGTTTCTATGCGAATTTGTTTAAGTTCAGTTGAGCGTCAGCTTAAACCTCCTTTGTATAACTGGCCCTTAGCATCCAAATTTTCGGACTATCTTTATCAAACACCCCGTAGACCATTTTTTCGACATTTGGAAATTACTCGTCACTTATAGTTTTTAGTTTTTCATTTCCATCCCATTTTAAGTGACAAATAAATGCTTTAAATTACGTTTTCTCTATAAAGATCTTTGTTACATTTATTATCTGGATCTTGGAATTGTAGATTGTTTTGTTTACTTAATTATTTAATTTTTTGACTACTCTTCTTTTTTTCTTGTTTTTTAAAGGGTAACAGTTTATGTCACTTCTTAGAAATTGCATGTCTGAGTTTAAGATTGCGTAGCAAAGTTGGTTGTGTCCAATGGCATGAATTTCACACTTGGTCGGACAACAGGTGTGGGTTCGATCCTCTCTCGGTATTCGCCAATATATTGTATGTGAAAGATAAAATTTTCATGTGCCGGTTTCTGTTCAAATTCGTACCGGCTTCTTCGAGCTGGGCTCTTTGCGTTTCACCAGCTTGTAAGGCGAATGCAAAAGGAAACGCAACAAGAAGACGGTAGCAGCCACAACCGATAGTATGAGTAAATATCCCAAATACACCTTCTTGACAAGCGTTAGAAACGAAAAAAAAATTTGTACTGACACACGGGGACTGCACTTTTATTTTACGTCCAAAAAGGCTCAGTTTTGATTTTTTAGCTACACTTAAAAAAACCGATCGCCGAGTCGGTTAGGATTTGTACTCACTCCATTCAAATTCCAAAATGCGAGAATTCCGACTGTGTAATAATAATAACGATAGACGTTTATTATTTTACAACTTTGAATTATATTGAAATGCACTATGTCAAAAATCTGGGAGCTCTAATTTTCTTAATTATAATTGTTCAATATAATAACATAACTACAAAATTAATGCTGTCCTAGGCTTCGTACCGTTTTCTACTTAACTTCCTCGTAAAACTTATCTTTATATTCTTCTCATTCTTATACATCCTTTCCCTCTAAGTTCATTCAGAAATTCTTCACCTTTATCATTTTTATTTTCTATATTCTCCTCTTATTGGTTGTTTAAACAGTTTTAAACTTAGAAGTTAATCTGGTTTTCCCTCTTTTATAAATTTGTCATGTAATCAAATACTTTTTCGAATTTGTTAATTTTTGTAACATAATTAATTTGGAAGCAATCTCCTGTACGATCCTCACTAAAAAATAAAAAAGGGTTTGATTTTTAAAGCGAGAGACACTGCGTGATGACAGGAGATGTGCATAACTTAATTTTGTCAATATGATAACGGATGAAGGGTGATAGCTAATGAAAATTTATGAGTGTAGTCTATCTTCGTGATAGATCATGACGTGTTACTCAAATTTTGATTGTGTTTAAATATCTTAGGTATTTTCTTCCAGCTATGTCTGTATACCCTGCAAAATATAAGTAACAGTTCTGAATAAAAGCACATTCAAATATTAAAATAAAGTGAAATGAAATATTATATTTGTAAAAAATATCTTTGTTTTAACTTACGTTGAACCTGTTCTCTAATATGTAAATACTCGTAGTACCTAAACAAACAAAATACAACAAAATAAGAAATTGAATGTTTTTCCTTTGTTTGAATTATTTCTGTTGTTTGAAAACAATCTTTCAACGAGTACGTCAATAAAATTAACACTATCTTAGACATTAATTATTTAGGATGTTGTCTTAAAAAAATTAATGGTGTAAGTACATTAGTGAAACCGAAATGATACAACGGACCATGCGACATGAGAATTAAACTAATAAACTTAATGTGACATTTCCTTCTGATGAGTAAAGCGCAGAGTCAGATACCGTGCTTCTAAGTAGAGAGAAGACGGCTAATTAAACTACATAGGAAATTGTCACTCATCAAATCTAAAAGTGGTTGGGATTTAAAACAGTGATTAATAAAGTTTTATATTAACGTGTCCTTATTTACTTCATAAACAAATGCCGTGTTAATAGTTTTATCATTTTCATAGATACATCACGGATTTTGCAAAAACTGAATTATTTATGTGTTTGAACTCTATTAGAAGTTAAAATATTATAAATACAGAAATCTCTTAATTAACCGATCAAAATGAAACCAAGAATTGGTATTCAAGATTATAGGAAAATACTAATAATTTGTACACAGGGTGATTCAGAATAAGTGTCCGACCAGTTAGGAGCGTAATTCAATAATGTCATGCAATTGCGAAATTGCAAGAAATAAATCTATCAGAGGCATTTCAAAAATCATCCGTTTTTGAATCCAGAATGGAAATCATGATTCATTTCTTACGCTTACACAAGTCCGAAATTCAAATGAATAAATTGCGTATAATACATTTTTTCCGTAAAAAGCCATAAATAAAAACGTTTTACAGTTTCATTTCCAGGTAAACGCTAGCATTTCGTTCTATCCACGCGAGCTTATTGCTTTTTTGACGCAATACAACTATACTAGTGCCTATCAACTAATTTATATCTGAAGCTTCAATGCATTTTATCTCAAAAACTATCGACATTAGACCGCCTATGCATATAGACTTTTTGTCTTCTTTTTCTGTGAACGGGTTATGTAGAAGCACCCAGTATACAAATATAATAAATATAATAATTAATCAAAAATTACACCCACATTCGCGATACTAACTGTTAAGAAAGAGTCGCAGATAAACGAAGTAAGTACATTATTTTAAATTGTATTGCAATTTCGTAATTTATTTGACCGAGTATCACATTACTTTTCATCAGCTGGTAAACAGTGTAATACATTTTATCTATTATCCGTCAAATTTTACAGCTTTTGATGACTCTTTATAAAATTAAGAAATATTTATAATACTCTTATTGTGCAAGTTGCTATATCGTCGGCCTAATCTGTAGACTGCCTAATTCCATAATTTCCGGAAAATGAGGTATTAGTACCAACTTGTGCAGAATAGCTTAAACTTTGATGACAATACTTCATAGGTCCATATTTTTACTAGAATCATTGTGAAATACTTCCCAGTCGATAAATATTAAATATTGAATAAATATTTGACTTGAAAACTGTCAAATTCCTTCTTATCTCCATGTGAATAGTATCATATACCATTTTCCAGTACAAAAATGTACAAATGCTTTCTGAGAAATTACGCTAGAAAATAAAAAGTATTAATAGTAGAAAACGTTTTTTGGCTCTCCTGTAAAATTCGTTAAAACGGAGATACACAGTTTACAGATTAGGCCGAAGATATGGTATACCAGCACACATTTTATCAAGACGCAGTTTATAATTCAATTTAGACGAGAAACAGTGACAGTAATCGTTTCTATTATCACGCTTTGTGGAAGTTGCACAACGTTGTACCCGGCTATTACCGAACATTGCCGACATTATAGTTTCTCAACACGTTGCTAAGGAAATGCCGTCATTGGTAGATGGCAAATCCGATTAGGGGTCACCCCTTTATACTCTACATATATGTACGTCATATAGGGTGTAGTACAAGTTTTTAAGTAAATTTAAAATTGGAAATAAACTGTTCCATAAAATATTTTTAACATATTCCTCATAATCTGTGCTGTCGATATTTATACCTATGTTCTTTTGGCGAAATAATTGTCTATCACCCTGTATATTTTAACAAATTCCAATTGGTCCTTTGCCATTAAAATGGATAAATATAAATAATATTTCTTTTCATATTCATAATAAACTGAAATTGCTATAACAATTCATTGCGATTATTATCATTTAATGTTATAAATATACTTTTTTTAATGTAAATGAAATCATATTACAATACTCTTCAAACTTTAACTTGTTAAGAAACGTATACTGTTAAAACATTTGCAATCAAAAGAACTCTGACTTTGACCAATACACACCACGTATTGAATCAAATTGAGATCATAGACATTCTATGAGATCAAATAGCACAAGATGTCTGTAAATTGAAATTGTGAAGTGCGAACGAAATAACGTTATTAGAAAAATTTTGTGCAAATCGTTTTTGATTGCAGTGAGAACCTCGAGCAGCCTCTGGACAGCTGTTTCAGCCCTGCTCGGGGCTTCTTCAGCAGAGACGTAGCTCGACATTCCCACCGCAGACCAAAAATGACTTCCCCAATTTATTCGCAATTGCGATGTAAGAATGATGAACATATAAAATAGCGACATCTTACTATCGCTTTTTGACCTGACATTGCAGTAGGATAGACAAATTGATGCGGGATTTGCTCCTAATAAGTCCCCCATGCAAGGCGGCCATGCTTGCTGTCAAAGCATAATGAAAGTTTTTAGAAAAATTTTGTGCAAATCGTTTTTGATTGCAGTGTGAACCTCGAGCAGCCTCTGGACAGCTGTTTCAGCCCTGCTTAGGGCTTCGTCAGCAAAGACGTAGCTCGACATTCCCACCGCAGACCAAAAACGACTTGCCCAATTTATTCGCAATTGCGATGTAAGAGTGATGAACATATAAAATAGCGACATCTTACTATCGCTTTTTGACCTGACATTGCAGTAGGATAGACAAATTGAAGCGGGATTTGCTCCTAATAAGTCCCCCATGCAAGGCGGCCATGCTTGCTGTCAAAGCATAATGAAAGTTTTTAGAAAAATTTTGTGCAAATCGTTTTTGATTGCAGTGAGAACCTCGAGCAGCCTCTGGACAGCTGTTTCAGCCCTGCTTGGGGCTTCTTCAGCAGAGACGTAGCTCGACATTCCCACCGCAGACCAAAAACGACTTGCCCAATTTATTCGCAATTGCGATGTAAGAATGATGAACATATAAAATAGCGACATCTTACTATCGCTTTTTGACCTGACATTGCAATAGGATAGACAAATTGAAGCGGGATTTTCTCCTAATAAGTCCACCATGCAAGGCGGCCATGCTTGCTGTCAAAGCATAATGAAAGTTTTTAGAAAAATTTTGTGCAAATCGTTTTTGATTGCAGTGAGAACCTCGAGCAGCCTCTGGACAGCTGGTTCAGCCCTGTTTGGGGCTTCTTCAGCAGAGACGTAGCTCGACATTCCCACCGCAGACCAAAAACGACTTGCCCAATTTATTCGCAATTGCGATGTAAGAATGATGAACATATAAAATAGCGACATCTTACTATCGCTTTTTGACCTGACATTGCAGTAGGATAGACAAATTGAAGCGGGATGTGCTCCTAATAAGTCCCCCATGCAAGGCGGCCATGCTTGCTGTCAAAGCATAATGAAAGTTTTTAGAAAAATTTTGTGCAAATCGTTTTTGATTGCAGTGAGAACCTCGAGCAGCCTCTGGACAGCTGTTTCAGCCCTGTTTGGGGCTTCTTCAGCAGAGACGTAGCTCGTAGCTACGTCTCTGCTAGGAGGAGCAAATCCCGCTTCAATTTGTCTATCCTACTGCAATGTCAGGTCAAAAAGCGATAGTAAGATGTCGCTATTTTATATGAAATAACGCTAGGTTATCAGTAAACGTAGAATATTTCGGACGTTGCTATGGTTACGTAGTACGAAGGCCAATGTGTACGTGGTTAGGCAGTACGAAAACCAATCAATAGCGTGCATTGTAAGTGCAAACATAACAACTCCCGAGAATCCTAACTCTGATTATGAGCATGGAAGCGCTACTCCTCCAAAAAGGGCTTTCTTTTATGCGTCTGCACAGATGTTCTCACTTTATAACGACAACCGATTTATGCAAGTGCCTACAATTAATAGGAGACGTTTAACTGAACTAGTAAATCAGACTTAAGTGTAAAATGTCCATCATTTATACATTGTTTCACAAATAATCTAGTTCTAACGCAATTTGTCTTAATCTAATTCACACTTTAGAAAAATAATTCTATTTCAACATATTTTCTTGGTCCTTTGAGCATCGGATACAATTGAAACTCTCTTTATTTAATGAGAAGTGGATGGGAGAAGATTATCTACAATTTTTGCAAGTACAAGTCAAAACAGCGAATAATACAAATCAATAATTTGCAATTAATACAACTTTTGGATAAGATTGGTTGCAATTGCATCAAGACCAGGTCAAAATTGTAGTTAGAATAAGCCGCCAAGAGTCAAATATTTGCAATTAATACAATTGTCAATTAAGCATATACATCAGTCGTTATAAATTATTAAATATTTGTCTACAGATAACAATCTTTCTACTTTAAATATTTCAGTCGTAGCTTTTGGTGACTTAGGCTGACTGTATTGGAACAACCTTCAATGACTGAAAACATTAATTTATCTACAATAAACAACTTTTTGATCATTCCGCAATAAGTTTAATATAGTTTCATTCTTTTCAATAGAATTATACAATCTATCACAGTCGAATGTGGTGTTTTTTACTTACATATTAAATTTTATAGTAAATATTCTGCTTTTTCTTGAAAGACGAACATCTTCAGAAATATTTTCGCGACGAAAATTCGAAGTTCATTCAATTTCGTTAAGATGAATTAATTCGTATTTCAAATAATTTGTAAAATTGAGATCAAACCTACTACTGGTGTGGTGTATAATAATTTCGGACATATTAAAAACGCGATACTTACTTTCCTAAAGGAAAAACAAAACAAACTGAAATAAAATATTAAACCCTGGTTTCCGCTAACAAGAAACAAATATACTTCTGCGTTTATTTTTGTTAAATAAAATATATATACAAAAAGAAAGAAAGGAAAGACTCGTACAGTGAATAGTTGAGTACGTACTGAACTTTTTTCCTTTTCAGTTTTCAGCACATTTACATCCGGTATTTGTGCAGCTTCTATGTATTTTGTGTACAACAAAATCTACAACTTAATGGTCTCAGCTGTATTCAGTGGCGTAATCTCTTGTGGTAATGCCGCATTAGACTGCCTTATAACTGAAATATTCCCGACCAATCTCAGGTGAGTCAATTTAATGCATGTGCACGATAAATTGCATTATGCATTATACTCTCCTGAAAATGATATACTTACACATTCATTTCTACTTTAAAAATGTTGTTTCTATTTCTATTCTAATAGAAAAGTAAAATACTTATGAACTTTGCTTTTAATAAATTATTATATTTTTTACAATATAATGATTACGGTGGAATGGATCTTCAAAGACTTAACGTTGGGCTAAAGAGATACTAAAGATTTTATTACCCTTGCTTTTCTTGTAATTAATCTTCCTGTGTTATTCTCATAGCTAAAATTATTCCAGTTGATTTTTGGATATCATCTCTACCACTGTACACATCCACTTTAATTACTTCGGAGAAAACCGCAGTCAACATTCTAGAGCTTCTAATTAAAAACTCATGAAACTTTAGGAAAATACAGATTACAGCATCTTTACATGTTAACTGATATGAAAAATGTAGAGACGATATGTAGATTTGATATTACAAACAAAGGTTTTTCTCCAGGTTACGTTTTGTTTTGTGATTTTTGGATTAACTTCTTACAAGGAGAGATTCGATAACAAAGTTTAAGTCTTTTATGAATTCATATAGTTACAAATTTCGTTATAAACTATAACTGTAACTTATTGGAACTCACCTGTACATACTTCAGTACTACCAAATAAATCTACTAATGTACCTCGAGAACAAAATTGGCAAACAATTAAAAACTAAGTTAAAATAACAGTTCACTTGAATCATCTGATGTCTTAAAAGTGCACCTATCAACGACATTTTTGTTTTTCTAAGTTACCCTTACAAAAGCTTTTATGATAATAGACTAGAATTTGCACAGAAATATTAAGTATTTTCCGTTCACGATCTTTTTGCATTCAGAGTGCCATGCCAGGCTGCAACTTTTGTTGGTATCACTAAATAATAGTTAGAATTTTATGGTTATTGTTTCTCAAGATCTGAGCTCTCACTACCTAAACGTGATGAATTATTTAATTTAATTTCCTTTAAACTTACCATGATACTTAAGTACTTTCCGAAATCGTTAACACAATCATTACTACAAAATAGGAAACTTTTGGGAATTTTTGATATACACTGTGAACCTTTAGAGTGGAATAATCCATATAAATAAGTGCCAGATCATCTGCAGCTAAAATCCTCGGACAGGTAAACCTATTTTTATTAGCGCGAATATTTTTTTAAAGTTATCTTTTTTTCCAACCCCTACCCCTTTCCGTAATGACGTCATCGACATTTTTTTTTAATAGCACGCCCCCAATTTTTTAGCAGATTTGGGTAGATTTGAAAATTTTGATTTCATCAATATGCATAATTTGACAATTGCATTGACGGTACCCGAGATATTAATTACGAAAGAAAAACAAAAAATGGAAAATTTTCTACGGTTTATTTCAGACAAATGAACAACTGATGCACGAACCGGCAAATAATCATTTGTTTCAACACCTTAGTTGAAATAAATGATAAAAAGTATCATCAAGTCAATTTTTCTTCCGTGGAACCTCCATTTTTTTTGTGTATCTTTCGTAATTAATTTCTCGGGTACCGACAGTGCGAATGTCAAATTATGCATATTGATGAAATCAGAATTTTTAAATCTACCCAAATCTGCTAAAAAATTGGGGGCGTGCTATTAAAAAAATTCTGATTTCATCAACATGCATTATGCATGCATATGGGTTGGAAAAAAAGATAACTTTAAAAAAATATTCGCGCTAATAAAAATAGGTTTACCTGTCCGAGGATTTTAGCTGCAAATGATCTGGCACTTATTTATATGGATTATTCCATTCTAAACGTTCACAGTGTATTGAAGTTTGACTTTTACTAAATTACACGTAACCCAACGAAACGAAAACCTGGCCTACTTGAATGCCAAAAGATCGTGAATGATATATGTTTCAAGAAAATAATCCTAAATTTCCCAATTTTTGCAGGGCCACTGGGGTAGCTATTTCCATGGTAGCAGCTCGTCTCGGTGGTATTATAGGTAACATAGTAATAGCAACCTTATTGGATATGTACTGTCCAGCACCAACGTTCATTATCGCTGTCTTGCTGATCGGAGGTGGCTTGTTATGCCTTTTTCTACCAAACACAACTCGTACACCGCTTTCATAAATGCAGATAACATTGTTCGCTGGATAATTCTATTAGGGGTATTTTTTATATGATATTTTTAAGAGAAGTCGTATTTGATTGACATAATAGCATTTGTAGTAGATGGTAGTTAGTGTATTTAGCTTTGTGTTTAGAGATCTGTATTTAGAGAGAAGTAGGTAAATTAAATGAATTAAACAACTAAGGATAATTTTATTTATTTGTTTCACAAGTTTTTAAAAGGTATAGGTATGTTAGCTACATATTCAACGTATATTTTTACAATATTTACGACATAAAAATCTTATAAATTTTTCTGATTCTTCTAACACCCAAAAATTTTAAGTAAATTTTTTGTATCTCTTTTCCCTTTTATTGAGTCACACAAAAATAATCCAATCCACGATGGCTTCAAACGGGAAACATTTCTGGATATGATGTAACGTGCCCCTTAATAAGTCTGTAAAAAAAGAAAAAGTGATTAGTAAATTAGTTGCATAATACTACCTAGTTTTGTCTTTGTGATATACAGGGTGAATCATAGTAAATGTCCGGGGGCGCATTTACTAAGGTCATACAAATCCCAAATTGCAAGAAAAAAATTTCTCGAAGACATTTCGAAAATCGACGTCTTTTGTGCCCCAAATGGAGACCGTTTGAGTAGCACTGATGACTATTGGAATGTGATTCGTAATGTGTTTTTAAAATCGGGTTAACTAACTGTTTGTAGTTTAGAAACAGTATCACTGTGAACAAAAAGTAGATGTTATGCGATGTAACTACCGTTTTTGTAACAGATATTCAATGTGACCTTCTTGTCATGCGCTTATTCACATAACTGATGAATAGGCCGCTAAACACAACGCGTGTTAGGCGGCTTGTCCACAACAAGAATTTACGCCGTCTGCCGTCCCGGCAAATTCACCGGATTAGTATATATAGTATACGTTACATTATATGCACTTTTTTTCACGTGTTCTGAAAAGTTACCGTGCCGGTTCGTGTACAAACGAGAATATGATCTAATGTGTTACTACTAATCCGATAAATTTACCGGGTTGGCGGACGGCGACAATTCTTGTGGACAAGCCGCCTTAGGGCTAACTTATTGTTCCACATTTAACTTATTCTTTAATTTATTAAAACTGCAATTACTTCTGGATACACGTTTTGACTTGCATACTTAAAGCGCAAGATTTTTCTTCTTTGCACGAACAATTCTGTGTGCCAGGTATGCTACCACCCAAGAGCGTTCAAAAGTGAATCTCGGCCTAATGAATCACCTACGCCGGGCTGTGATTTGCATTGTTTTGATTTATTTTGCTCCAGCAAAAACGCGATTTCCTCAACTGGAGTCTTCATAAATTGAACTTGTCATTTGTAATGTTTGATGGAACAACAAAATCACTTTAATTCGATTAATTATCTCGCACATAAAGCAATTGCAAATACGTAAAACACTGTGGCAATACATACGTTCAACAAAAAAAATCCTAAAGGACCACAGTTGGCATTAAGAGCACATAATTCAATTCTTCATAGGGTAAGTAATCTTAAAATGCAAGAATTTCACTAAATTTCTGTGAATAGATACGCACGTTGACACGAACACGATTCTACTGACAAATTTATTATTGTATCCCTGCTTAGATAATAAAAGAATCAAGTTCCTTGTTCGCATTATGCAATCTTTTCTCAGAGAGTCGTAAACAAATCGTTCAGTTCAAGGTTAAATGTTCGTGTTATTTTCGAAAGTCTATTGCTGTTGTAACACATTCAGCTATTCCAATAACTACCAACAAGTTTACATGTGAATTTTTAATCTATTTTATCTCATAAACTACACATGTAGACCCCCCATGTCTTTCCTTTATTTTTTCCAGGACTATCTGTGGTTATCGGGTCGGACACTTATTCTGAATCACTCTGTATTACAAAGTTTGCAATAAAATACAACGTGTTAAGTTTTTACAAAAATAACCAAAGATCAGCTTCACATTGCATGTAAGATACACAGTGAAAATTCTTCACGCTACAAAATTTTATCCACATTAATAGCTTTACTCCGTGTAACCCAGTGTTTATATGTTCCTTAGAGAAACGCCACAAACCAACTTAGGAACATTTTTAGAAGTGCGATACTTTGCAAGTAAATGGGGCGAATAACAATGTTATGATTTACTGCCAATAAATATTCCATTCTCCTTTGCGCAGTAAAGTTAAGATTCTTTCTATGAGTATTACATACGTTATCAACATGTTAAAGAACTGCACTGTAAAAGCAATGAGTCTGTAAACATGAAAAGAAAAGCAAAAAGAAATCTTAATTGTAACAATCGAATTTTAATAAAGGTCTTACAAAATAAGTATAAAATTGGAAAAAAATTTTTAGTTCATACTCTGATATTCTTACATATTCTTTAGCTCCGACTGTTTATTTTTAAACCAGAAATACTCCTCTGTCTTTTAGATGTATTCCAACAACCTTTTTAAACCAAGATTGGCAAAACTGATACTGCATCTGGCAGGTTGCCCCGTTCTCATTTAAATGAGTAGTTTGATCCTTACCCTACGACAAAAGTAAATCCTGACGTCACATGAAACTTCTATCTGTCACAGTGAAGTACATGCAACGAGTCTCCTTAAACTTAATCTAATTCACTAAAAATGGAATCAGTTCTGTGGTCCTATTGATCAAATAATGCAAACACCTGATTAATATGCCCAATGGAATTTATCACGTGACGTGACCTAATGAGTTATGTACCCAAACCCTTCCCTCTGGACCAAGGCAACCTTCTAATACACAGTCCAACTCTACTAATCTTGTTTTAAACTAGAAGTACTGCTATCTAAATTGCGATTCATAAAATAAATTTATTTATTGTTACTACAGCTGATAAAAGGAATGTAACCGTTTTAATTGATAAAACTGATTATTTTTCAAAAGTTCAAACTGTGCTGTCTGATAATAATACATATGTAGAATTAGCTAACGATCCCACTGAATCTTATCAACGCAAAACTTTCACTATTATTAATAAGATAGAGAAATCCGTTGAAATTAGTAATATTGTCGCTAAATCTACATCCCCTATTTCCTAAATTATACTGTAGTCCAAAAATTCATAAACCTAATACACCTCTTCGTCCTATAGTTTCCACTATTGGTTCTACTCCATATTTCTTATCTAAATTTAGTTCAAAAATCATACATACTCAGTTTACTAGTAATCAGAATATTTTATAAAAAAATCTTTTGAAGTCATAGAAAAATTAAAACAAATAACTGTACCAAATAATTGCATTATAAATTCTTTAGATGTTATTTCTTTATTTACTAACATTCCTAAAGATTTAGCTTTAAAAAGTATTAATGATAGGTGGCTAGAGATTAAAGATTTTACTGACTTTCCAAAGGTAACTTTTTAGAAATAGTTAATTTATGTTTTGAAACATCTTATTTTGCTTTCAATGATAAATTTTATAAACAGATTTTTGATACAGTAATGAGTTCTCCTTTATCTCCAGCTTTAGCTGTAATTGTTATGCAAGAACTAGAAAAATCTGTTATTAACTCTTTATCATTCGATTTAACGTTATATTTTCGTTATGTAGATGACATTTTATTGATTTTGTCTTCTGATAAGGTAGATTTTGTTTTAAATAAATTTAATTCTTTTCATAATAGATTACAATTTACAGTAGAAAAAGAAAATAATAATTCATTGAGTTTTCTTGATGTAAATATTATCAGACAGAATGAGAAATTAATTACTAATAGGTTTCATAAACCTACCTGGTCAGGTAGATACATAAATTTTCACTCGTACACACCCAAAGATTATAAAATTGCAACTATTATTTCATTAACAGATCGAGCTATTTTACTTTCTGATAAAGTTTTCATTTATGATAACTTAAATTTAATAAAGAAAACTCTTATTCAAAATTCTTATCCAATAAGTCTTATTTAATCAGTAATTAAAAATCGTATTAAATACTTACAAAACTCAAATGTCTCTAATAACATTAGACAAACTTCGAACCATAAATACATTTAAACATATTTTCAAAAAACGTAATTTAATTTTACCCAGTAGATCCATGAATAATTTAAATTTAATTTTTTCGAATTTAAAAACCAAAATACCGAAATTAAAACAACCTACCGTTAAATCAAAATCATTCAATGCTTGTAGAGCATTCATTAGTAAATAGTCATAATTTTGATTTTGATAATATTTACATTTTGTACAGTGAATCTAATATTTTTAAAAGACGTTTCATAGAAATGTGTAAAATTAAAATGTCTCCAAATTCTATTAATAAACGTACGGATTTTGAAAATTTAAATCACATATTTTGTAGTTTTCTGGACTCTTTAAACAGGATATAGATCTGTCAATTAAAAAAAAAAAAATTAGTTTTAATGTAGTTATTCCGGACAACTCGTATTTTAGTTTAAAATCATGTTACCTTTTCGTGCCTGTTGACGACATTTTCCTCTTGACAACTTGATTATTTACTTTTTTTCACTCCTGATGAAGCTAAAAATCTATAGTGAAACGTGTTTTCCCTTCATAATTCTGTCCGGTTCGAGATTAAAAAAACTTTATACTTACAATTTTCATCGGACAAGAACCAACTTCAATTAATAATAAATTTAACGTTTTGATTAGAGCACACAAGGTTCCAAACTTCTAAAACAATAAACACGTGAAAAAATTAGTACCTACATTCTAAAGGTCAAAATCACCTTTGCGTGTACATGTATACCTATGCTATTGTTTTACGTACTTTTTTCATTAATTAGAATAGTCGTTCTAGGAAGAATCTGAGAGATAAAAGGAATCGTAAGTGATAAGGAAAACTTACACACACGTCACTGAAAAATAGGCTGGAAATCGTCACATGAGGCAAAAATTACATTTCTAAGGAATCAACGAGAAATTTTTTGTGCTAATTCAACTTTTAGTTATAATTTTGAAAAATTATAACTAAAAAGATGAACCCGTTGATGTAATGTATGTAATGGAGTATGGTTTTAAAATGAAGAGGGAATAATAACTGATCATAAAAATTTTCGCAAAACCGTAATAGGAGTAAAACAATAAAGCTTTCTTATACCAATTATCAATTCGAATTTGATCAGTTTCAACAGCGACATCCTACGATCGCTTTTCGATCGTAAGACGTCGCTGTTTAAAATATTCATCAAGGTTGGTAAAACTGATATTGCATCCAGCAGGTTACCTCGTTTCCATTTAATATGCAGTTTGAAATTTCCTCCTCGCAAAAGTAACTCATGACGTCAGACGAAACTTCCATCCGTCACAGTGAAGTAAATAGAGTGAGTTTTAATCTATTTCCTAAATCTTAACCTAATTCATTAAAAATTGAATCAGTTCTATGGTCCTATTGATCCAATACCGCAAAAATCTGGTTAATGTGCCCAATGGAATTTATCACGTGACGTGACGTGACGAGATACGCGCCCTCTGTCCCCTCCGTTGATCAAGGCAACCTTCTAATACACAGTCCAGTTCTATTAACCTTGCTGTTCATTACTATTACATCGCAACTGCGATTATACTTGGTCCAATCGTTTTGGTTTACAGTGGAACTCCCGAGCTACGCTTCTGCCGAAGAAGCCCCAAATAAGGCTGAAACAGCTGGACGCAATCAAAAACAATTTGCAACAAAAGTTTTCAAATTTGATCGAAAACTATTAACTTTTCGTTAAAAATATATTAGCTCAATCAATTAACGGTGAGGTATTACATGTTTCAAGCTCATTACAACTATTACAGTCACGCGGTAAATGTTATTAAAAAAAGTTCATATTTTCGTATATTATATGTAGTATAGGGTCTTCATAATTGATTGTGTCCCACGTGACCAGGTACTGCCTGATAGTCACACACCAAATAATACACATCATTGACGGAATTGAAGCATGAAGAACTGCAGTTGCTGATTTTTCGCTGTAGCGGTAATGAATGGCTTCAAGAATTTCATCCAACTGTACGATAACTATAAGAGACTATAGGAGAAAATGTTTTATTTAAAAGTCGTCCCTTAGATCGGGTACTTTGTGCATCTTAGTTCTTAGTTTCTTCTTAAGTTCTAAGGCTCCAATTTAATCCAGTTTTAATTTATTGTTTCTCACAATCCACTCTAAATTTTTAAGGTAAAGGTAATGCAAGTTAAGCCAGTTCGACAAAAATATATCAAAATTGCAAAAATGCAGCATAATACCAGCTAATAAATTGAAACTAATCTGGTTGTTTAATCCCCCTATCACAGATTAAGACCTTGAGTCAAATTACAAATCCTGTACAAAAAGTCTTTATAAGAGTAGTTATGTAAAATACAGAATTATTATAAATGATTCGTCGGTTATTATAAGCGTTGTGAATTATTTATAGAAAATGAATACAACTCTGTGGAATTAAGATAGATGACTACTTATTTTTAGTCAATAGTAATCAGAAGTATACAATTTACTTACTTCAAAACTTTAGTCGAAACTTAATATACCTCACTGGCTCATGCATACGTTTGAAAATAGAAAAAAATGAGAAAAAGGAACAGACAGAAGAGTACAATATTTTATAAGACCTTTAAATAATGCAACATTTCTAAATGCAAAAAATATTTTGATATCTTGTTTAACAAGAATTTTTAAATGCTTAGTCGGACGAATTTAAAGTCCTATGAATCTGAGGCCCGATTTTTTCACCTCTTGATAAATTTATCTGCCAGATAATATCCTCGGAAACTATTATCGATACTATGGTTACCAAAGATAATACCTGGCAGATAACTTTATTCGGAGGTGAAAGAATTGGGCCCAAATCGAATATATTTGTTAAATTTTTTTATTTACTTATTTAATTTAAGTAAATTAAAAATTATCTTGTAAACTGAAGCTGCCGGAACAAGAAATGCTTCAGGTGTTAGCATCTTCTTGTTTCTGAATAATTTACCATCGCGGTACATACAACAACCGTGCAAACAGACAAATTATTTTAAAAAGTTTTATTAATCCAAGTTGAATGAATTCTCGGTGTAATTTGGGTATGCATAATCTTGTTCGATAACGTTACATAAAATAAATTTAAAAATAAGATAAAAGAACTCTTGTAAATCAACACTTTAGTAGAGAACTTGAATTGTTGAAATTATTTCTGCTCCAATGGAGCACGATTCATGTTAATTTTTTCCCTTAATTTTCGCAATATACGTTTGAATTTCACTGGTCAGTTTTTAGACATAATTGCAAATGAAACATATCTGCAGTTTATAATATTTAATAACTAAACGTGTTTTCAAATGACTTAAAAAAATTCTGTCGATTTAGATTGAACTAGATGATTCGAAGGAATTATAACATTTAATATGTTAATGAAGATCATATTTGTTATTATTGATGATAGTATCTGAAGAACATGTACGTGTATTCCCACTCATCGAGCAAAGAAGTGTTCGGGGAGTAATGTATAGCTTGTTTGGGCATAAGTTATACACCATCGAGCGCCTGGTTGTTGTCTACGGAATTTACACCTGACAATAGTTGATTCCCCGCTGAACGCCCACCTGGTAATGAAATAATCTGCCACTCCTTGCACAGATAGAGTTGTAATGGCCCTAAATACCAGACAATGCTCTTCTACTGGCCACGCCATATTTAGATCGTAATTAATGATGGACTTGTTAGGACTCAGTAACTGGTGTGGCGCACTAATTAAGAAGATAGCTGTACCACCAACACACCTTCAAGATAGCGAAACGTAACTGTCGTACCTTCTCTGCTCTGACTAAGTTATGACGTCTTAATGATACTTTGATAAAAAGAGACATAGAATCAGTTAGGTATCAAAAGTATTTTTATATTCTAGACTGCACGCGCAGTCGATTAGATATTGTGATTATTTTGGTTTAACGAGAAATAACAATCCTGTTATTAATACAAAATCACTTTGTGCTTACAATTATAAACTCTCCAGCGCCTGCAATTAGTTTAATCCCAGCCTTAATGCAAAACATTAAACCCTCATAATTGTTCTAATAAACAGTGCAAGTCACGCCATGATAAAGAAATAATAAATTATCTCAGTAGGGGTGTTCTCATATCTCACGAGTCTGAATAACTTAACGGGGTCATTTACAAGTTAGATTAGACGCTATTTAAAATTTAGTGCGGCACAGTCGAGCAGACCTTAATTGATAATAATTACGAAAGTTTAGCTCGCAATAATAAGTGTTCAATGCCATTTATACAATGAATTATTTAAATCGTCCTAAATTACTAAGGCTCGTCTCGGACTTCGACAACCGTGATGCAAAAGAATCAGTAATCAAAACCAGGTTAATTTTAGATGCACCGACTATAAAATGGAAATTAATTTGGACATTGTAATTGGTTCTTATAATGTAATACATAATTATAGTATATGATTTTTTAAAATTTTAAATAAAGGGAGGCCCTGGAAAGCAAAACGTATAGTTCGAAATGCCTCAATAAATAAAAAATTACTGTTGAATTTCCAATAACTTCTTTATTTCTGATTGTAGGTTTGCCATTTCCTCTTTTCCTGTCCATATTAATATTCCTCTACGACTAAATTTAAATGTACTTTGCTTTTCATGGCTAACCATCTAAAATTTAAAAAAATCATATGATAGTTTAATAAATATGGTAGAAATGGTTAAAATCATATGGTAGTTTAGTAAACGAGAATTGTTTTAAGAACCATTTTACATCAATCAAAATTAGTACAAAATATTGTACAGATTCAGAGAAACAAACTACCACAGTTAACGTTTATTGGTCGAGTCAATGCTTCTTTATCACTTTGTTGTAAAACTGCTCTTAGATGTAAAAATCTATTCATGTTTTATTCAAGTAATTGGACACGCTTACCTAATGTATCTAAACAAGTGACATTTGTAATAGTAAATACGAACAGTAAAATTCAGAAAAATAATTTACCTACTTATTTCCAGAAGCTGAAACTTTTTTCTTCTTCTCGGAAATTCAAGAGCTAGATAGCAGATAGTTTATATCACTGACTTTTTGTGTAATTAGAAAAATCTGGAAGCTATTTGAACTTCGTTTAAAGGTAAAAGAAAATACTGTTGGTAACTTCAGTCGTGCAAGAACCGTCTTTGCTGTAACCTCCGAAAAACCGAGGAACGGACGCAGTTGATGTCTGGGCGAGATGCATAAGAACGAAGACAGGATACCTTTCAGGTATTTAATAAAAATATGAACAATTGGTTACAGAAGTTCAAGTAAACTCGAAAAATTCTATTACGCAAGATTTAAAATCTTGCAGTCGAATTGTTATATAGTTGGTCTCATCAAGACAGCTTAGATAAGCTAAGTCTTCCTAAAACTAATATGATTAAATAATGGGACGTTTAAAGTTAAGATTGCAGGACTGGAAGGGACGAGGGTCAAAAGTTACAACCTTTACTCATTTGAAAAAAATTATGACTAAAGTGAGAAAGGGATTTGATTTTTATGTCCAAAATCTTTGTATTTACTATAAAATTTACACAGAAATAAACAAACCGTTTTCACTCTTCTTTCCAACCAAAAATCTTATTCAGCCTTCTAATGCCTACTTACCAATTCTTTCGTACAAGTTACTTCATGAAAGGATACATACGCGTCATATACCATACTCGTCTATTTCAAAATGTACCGGAAATACGTCAGAAATTAAATTCATATATGAAATTAATAATAGTATCGATTAACGTAGTATAGTTATTTGGAGCAGACGAGTACAGTTCAATTCAGGAAAGAATATATACACGTCATATGCGGAACTCGTCCATTTTAGGTGGTTGCACTACGTTAACCAACACTATCCGATTTGTAATGTATCGGTAATCCATCATTAATGCCGTTTTCTGAAACGATAAATAACTTTAGGTAAACAAAAAAAAGTATATATATAAAAGTATAAATTGTTTACGTTGCTACGTATACACTTTACCTACAGACAAAGTTTTCAGAAACGGTGTTTAGAATTTATGGTGAGTTTATCTTGAGTTTATCTCTACATAAAGTTATGTATTGTTTCAGAAACCGGGCGTAAATAAAGTTTAAATACAATATAGTAGTGTTGATTAACGTAGTGCAACCACCTGAAATAGACGAGTTCCGTGTATGACGTGCATGTATTCTTTCCTTAATTGAACATTACTGTATTTGAGATACACGTATTCCTTCATGAATAAACCTGCACATTCCTAATTTGAGATTTGAGGAACTGCTTTAACCCTTTTTTTTAATGGAATGATGTTTTGGTAAGAGTATAATTTATATAATTGGTTTATAATTTTTTTTCTCAGGATTAAAATTTAAATACAATATACAATAAAATAAAATTTTATAATATTATAACAATGCAAAATAAATTAAAAATTAAATGAAACGAACAAAGATAATCTAAAGTAAGATGACTACTATTTGTCGGCCTATCGCTCTCTCTCAAGCTACACATAAGTGTGCAAGATGCGCTGAATGAAGTAACAATAATTATATATGATGCAATTGATATTGGGAAACTCATTATTGGCGTTTTTTTGGACATACAATAAGCGTTTCACTCAGTATCACCCTATTATTTTGTACAAATTAGAACAAAATGGCTTTAGATGCACTAAATTTAAAAGTTACTTATGAGCTTAATAAACCGTTGCCTGTAACATTTTGTGTTCCACAAGGAACAGTTCTTGGACCAATTTTATTTCTATTGTGTATCTATGATCTTTTGCAAACTTATGTGAACAGAAACATTTTTTTTTTGCCGATTATACTGTAATCATTCAGGGTGATATATGGTCTGAAACAAAAAAAAAGAATCCATTGCTTGCAAAAATATTTCTGACTGGCTGAATAATAATCTATTAATATTAAATATTGCCAAAACTAGGTATGTTCCGTTTGCATCTTGTATAGATAGACTGCCTGATTTGTCAGATATAGTTCTGCATAAAGAAAATTGTAATTTAACTGTATGTAACTGTACATTTAAAATTACGCATTCTCTCATTATCTGACACCTTGGTGTCATCTTAGACTGCCACTTAAAATGGAATGAACATATTAACTTGTTATGTAAGAAATTAGGTACGTTATTTATTGTTAAATTTTAGACTTTTAAGAGTTGTTCTAAAAGTTCCCATGCTAAAGATAGTTTATTTTAGTTTAGTACAATCCATTTTAAGTTACAAATACAGATGAATTCTTAAACAAGGAATCTGAATTATAATTATGAGTTCTTCTGTATATCATATTTAATATTGATTATTGAAGTACTTTTAATTTTCAAGCAACACCCACCCCAAGACATAATTCCATAACTTAAAATGGATTGTACTAATGTCTTGGGGTGGGTGTTGCTTGAAAATTAAAAGTACTTCAATAATCAATATTAAATATGATATACAGAAAAACTCATAATTATAATTCAGATTTTTTGAATTCATCTGTATTTGATATTAAGCAATTATACGTGATCAGTGTGTTGAAACATTTTCATAAATATGCTAGTAAGTCATTAATCTGACATCAGTATGAAACTAGAGTCAAACTCTATTTGTAAAATATGTAAAACCAACATTGAAACTTCATTCCATTTTATTGCTCCTCGTATTTATAATTTGTTACCCGGTGAAATTAAAGTAAAAAAAATATCATTTCGATTTATAAGGAAGTTAAAAAATTGTTTAGTTCATTACGTAGAGATTATTTTTATAATTTGTTATGAACCTTGTAAGCATTGCATTTATGTTAATTAGTACATGCCATTGTTTTGTATATTCCACAAAGTCTGCCAGAATTACTTACATTATGATATGTTTGACACTTACAAGTTGAAACTAGTTCCAACTTTTATGGCATAAATTCTGTTATAGTCTTAAATGTAAAATATATGTATTTTGGTTTGTAAACAAATTTGTAAAGACTGTAATAAATTATTATTATTAGTCTAGATTAATTCAAAATAATAACATATTCAATACAGTTTTAATTTTAAAGAGAAGAAACGACATTCTATATAATAATAATAAAGACAGTCGTTAGTTATTTAAAATTAAATTAATTTTTAAACTAACAAGAACTTGATTTCATTGCGATAATATGTACAGCGACTTCAAATTCCGATACATTTTTCTCTTTAATCTAAACTAATACCAATTAAGCCAATTGTTATCAAATTTAGAAACTCATAAGATTTGAAAGCGAAAGTATTTTTTTGCAGTCCTACAAATGATGGTATATAATAGGTACTTTAAATTCTGCTAAATTGTAAAAAGTTTCTCTTCTGTTGTAAATATGAATAAATTTGTGACAATTTCAATATCGAATGATGTTTTCAAAAATCACTCTGATTAAATTCTTATAAATGTGTCACAGTTTTGCGTTACACCTACGACAGATTACTTAAGAAAAAAGTAAATCCCATTGCTTGAGAGAGTCGTAGTTGAAGAGACACGTAACAAACACTTTTATTGTGTTTGTGGGTTTTTACGCGATACAATAAAGGATATAATTTGTTTGTTAATGACTTTTATTCAGTAAGAGTAACATTTATTTTCGCTGAATTGAGGCAAGAGATCTTTTAAGTGCATCAGGTTCTGAACTGGTTTAAGTTACAGCCATACTTAAAGTGATAATGTAATCTAATTAAAAAACCCATTTGACAGCATGGCTAATTGCCATCGCTTGTATTGGGATGTAATACCGTGTTTTAGTGGAGTTATCTATCTTCAGAAGTGTAGATGGTCCTGTTCTGTCGAATACCTTGAGCTACATCGCACTGCACTCGTCCGTCGTGTTTTTAGTTTTTGCTTATTTTATATTTTGTGTAAATTATGGTCATTTCAGCAAATATATTTCGAGCTCAGTATTTTAACATGCGCTCTCGACTTAAAAGGTGTGCCAATATTCATTCATTTTATAAGGTGACTAATTTTTGTTATCGCGTTTACTCAAATTAAGAGGTACGAGATTATTTTAACGAGAAGTTTATTCAAATTGTCACTAAAACCATGACAATTTATATTCAAACTGGACCAAGGCAATTTTTAAAACAAGTTATAGCATAACAATTTTAGATTACCAAAGTGTTCATGTTGTCGAAAGATAAAAATATAATAATTAATTACAAATAATAAAATAATGAAAAACTAAATAACGAAAATGTATTACCAAGATTTTTTTAGGAAACATGTTAGCATACATAACAACCTCCCGGTTTACAAGTTTCTAATTATAGTAGAAAAGTCTGTTGATGAAAATTCATTGGTTAAAATTCATAATGATTTTCTTTTAAGAAATATAAATACGAATTAAAAATCGGTATTGAAAATAGGATTCCATTAAACATGTTCCGTTCTGGTATAATATATGTACAATACGTAAATCTTTTAATTTAAAATATATTCAGTTAGATCAGCATAGTTATTTTGTTTTCGAATATCTAGCGGTTTCTATAGTACAAGAAAATGAATAACTAAAATTCCAGAATCAGCAAGAATCTGTGTAGGGTCAATATATAACAAACCCCGGCTCTGAAACAATAATATAAATAATGGAACTCAACACAACAATGTGCATAATAAAACATCGATACACAATTCAGATCAATACTGTGTTTCTTTATCAGATCACCGGCCTCAAATAAAATAAATTTGCAGAAATAATTGCACAGTTAATTTTTCCAGTATTTTAAATGCGCACCGCCGCGTTTGTTTACGGAATAATCGCTTGGTCAAGTGTAAGTTAAGCTACCATACCAGTAACGCACTTAATGAAATTTATGTTCCAGATTTCACACAAAACGAAGAGTTTGGAGTAGGCTAATTTATTTATCACCTTGTCTGAACAATAGAGAATATCAGTTAACACCATTTGAACACTTCGTGCATTGTCATGCGGACTCGTAAAAATATTATTTACATACCATTATAATTTAATGTAATTCACGTAAATTAACAAACCCCCAAGGCCTCCGACACTAAGTACGAGGTGTGTCGAGGGAAGCATGCATAAATCGTTAGCTCAAGGAGTTACTCCTTTTGACAGGGGTTCGAAATTTATTTAGAAAATATGTATACGTTCTCATTTCCTTTGTATACCAAGTATTTACCACATTGTTATGTTATCTCCTTTAGTTAAAACTCATATACAATACCAAACTTAATAATGAATTCACGTAATGTGAACTTAGTGACTGTTTCATTGTGCTTTAAAAAAAACACGTAATTAAGACAGTGGAAATATCAATACACAGTATGTCCGTCTGCCATTAGGACATAGGAATTAACATAGGAAAACAGAAATTAATCTATTTTATCTTCCTGAATAAATTCATACGAATTTGAAGGTTGCAGTCAGAAAGACTTGGGAATTTGAAGTATTTTGATATTAAATGTATGATACTTTAACTGTTAATTACATAAAAATAATGAAAAAAGGAAATAATTTTTATTTTGCATGCTTAACAGTTTAATCAGAAACGAGAAATAAACCTTGTGTACGTGGCCAGGCAGTTAGCGGCGAAGTTGCTACAGTTCTTATCGTTTTTCTGTCATTGAGAAAGTACAGGTTCAAATCCTAAGCAGAAAATATTTTCCTAATTAAATAAAGTATGTGAAAAAAGAAAGAAGAAATTTGTTCTGATGCATTTTTAAAAAGAAATTCAAGCTTTAAAAAAAATTATAAAAAAGGTCGTGGTCTGGGTTTGACACCGCAACCTGACAGTTACGTAATCCGATCAAACTTGACACCACCCACATGACCACGAGAATCATTTATTATTTTTAAAACACATTGTTAAAGCGAAATAAAAAAATTTAATTGCTTTTTTCTCAATTTACAAAAAATTAACAGCTAAAATCCAGCAAATTTGGTATTAAAATGTTTTAAATATTATGGTCTTTCTGACTATATCCTATGTACTCATGTCAATTTTTTCAGGCAGATAATATAAAGCGATTTCTGTTCCTCCATGTTAATCGCTATGTCCTAATGTCAGACGAACATACGGCATAAAAATAAAGAAATACTGAAGAATAGAATAGTAATTGCTGTAACAAATGCATGATGCTGACTTTTTACGTGTGTGTGGAGTTTATAGATGAACACCGCAACCACAGAAGTATAAAAAGAATGTTTCATGCAGGTATTGCACATTATACTTTTTCTCCGACCTTAAATTTAAGTAAGAAATGAATTGCTAATTCTGTTGCTTCCTTCGATGTTTTTCCTTTCTTTTTAAGAAGTCTCCATATTTCTTTCTCCATTATTTGTTAGGTACTGGTTGTATATCCAATTCTATCTCATTCTATCTGCCTTTGTGACTCTTCTAACTCTTCTTGGATATTTCATTTCGATCGCTTATAGTTCTTTTGTAATTGTCTCTGGTCTTTGGCCGTGATTACTATGTCATTCGCAAAAGCTCCTTCTGATATATTTACAAGTTGTAAATTTTTATCCTTTATGTAATTTTGAGAATTCTACTGAGCATTTTTTAGTATTTCATTTAGAAAAATTATGAATTAAATAGGGTTTAAACTTCTACCTTGTCTTAGTCCTCTCTCTGTGTAAATCCCTCCGATATGTTATTATTGATACGTGGTTAACATTCCCCTTATATATTTTCTGAATGATTCTGATCATTCTGTCTCGGACTCGGTTTCTTTGTAATATACTCCAAAGTTGGAACTTTGTCGAAAGCTTTTTCCATGTCAATGAACTCTAGGTACGTTTTCTTCTTCTCTTGTAATCTCTTCTGTGTTAGTTGTTTAATCGTAAAGGTATGCGTGCTTCTTCATATCCTAAATCTACTTTGCGCCTCCTCCAAGGTGTCTTCGACTGCCCTCTTATTCGTTTTTCAAGAATCTGTTCGAATATTTTCATGACTGTGGTTATTAGGCTTATTTCTCCGTAGTTATTTGTCTTTTTTCGGTCTCCTTTCTTATGTATGGGAACTATTAGTGTTATTTTCCAGTCTTATATTATTTTTATTATTATATTCTGTTCTAGCCTGGTGTTTTTCCATTCTTCAATTTCTTTATTGCCGTTTGTGCTTCTTCCATCTTTATTTCTTTATCTTTGTCTTCCTTTTCTACTTCTGGTACAAATTCTTCTTCGCTCCTTTTGTTTGGGTCAGGATTGATAACTCTTGAAAGTGTTCCTTCCATCGTTTCATTATCTCATTTCTTTCTTTTAGTATTTCCCTGTTTCTGCTTTTTATTTGAAATGAATTTTACGTCTTCTCTGTCTTAAAATTTATTAAAACAGCAAAAATAGTAATGCATTTTGCGAGTTTTGAGAGAGAAGGACTATTTAGGTACGTAAAAGATGATTTAATTTATCGACTACTGGTAATAATTCATTTTTGAATTTTTTTGACTTGACGGGTTTTGCATCTATACCATTCTTATGTTCAATATGCTAAGTGATTTTTTGATTTGTGTTTAAGCCCACTGCGGCCTCTTTAATTTTCTTAGTTTTCTTTAATGAAACAAGGCAAGGAGAATGGACACATTTTATGAAGTTAATATAAATTTGTAGCTAGTGCATATATTAATATGCATTATATAATTTTAGACGTAGTGGTTTCATCAATGATTAAACATTAAAGTGACTTTTCTAGTAAAGGCGATGTCATGTCATCACATATATAGCCTTTATATAAAACTGATAGCCACGTGACTACCAAGAGTAGGCAACCAACCATACTCGTGTGTATAATAACTTAAAAATATGCAATTACACATTAACATCAAGTTATTGATTCCCGATTGATCCAAATTAATCCAAATTAATTTAGAAAAAGACTAACAACTCAAAATCTCACACTTCGTAAAAATCTAAACAACAACAAAGCAAACGATGTACTAATAACTACCTCTGGTAACTTGAAAAACAGTTCACGGAAATTTAACAATCAATGACCAGCCACAACTTTACTTTAACACGTCTATAGAATCTCTGGGGAAATTGGCTGCAAAAGAATTTGAGCATAGTCGCACAAAATTATTTTAAAGAGAGCCATAGAAACCTACAAGCAGCAAAATGTTAGACACTATATTTCAGAGAAAGACTAAAATAGTAAAGGAGACTGTGGTTTAAGAGATAATTGAAATTAACCTCCGCCCACAATAATTTTTATATTCGTAGATACGTATTTCGGCAGCTAAGCTGCCATCTTCAGTACGCTACCAAAATTCTAACACTTTAACGGCAACTTCATCTCTAGGAAAATTTGTTAAAATGCCTTTCGATCCGTTTTGCACCAAAGGTTTAAAACATATTTTTAAATTCCAAAACTTACGATTAGGTTTTTCAACTAACAATACCATAAAGAATTTATTGGGAAACCCGAAAGATAAAGTTGATGTTGAACAGAAATCTGGAATTTATGAAATTAAGTGTAACGAATGTACTAGTATATATATATTGGACAAACAAAAAGAAATATATTAACACGTTTTAAAGAACATTTAAGTCACTACAGGTACAATAGGTTTGAGAAATCAAGTGTTGCACAACATATTTACAATACAGGACACAGTATTATTAAGGATAATTTAACTCATTAAGGAAGTTTTAAATAATAGGGAATTAAATGCTTACGAAAGTATTTCTATTCGGAAAAATAAAAACAATTTAATGAATTCAGACAACGGACCAATACCTAATTCCGTATTTTTTGATTTACTCTAATTTGTAGGTTGTTATTTGACGGTCCGTATTTAGATATATGATTATTATGATTATTATCATTATTATTTTCTAGATCTTAAGTCAAAAATTACAAATTGCTCCCCTCTGTAGGTTGTTTTCTGAAGATTTATACCTAATATATTTACATAATATACATATATTTTCTTTTTCAGGATTCTTAGGTTTTTAGGTATCAAGTAACAGGGAATTATGTACTTATTTATTCCTTAGAATAAGAAGTTTTTTCGGGTCCTTGAACAAATTATTTCCGCATTTCCGTGTTGTTTGGTTAGCTCTTGTTTGTAAGGTTTTCTGACAGTTAGTTTTGGGTGGTCACATAATTTTTTTTTTTTTTGATTTATACATAACATATATAGTTTATTTTTAAGTACAAATAACAGGAAATTATATACTTATTTATTCGTTAGAATAAGAAGTTTTTTCGGGTCTTTGGACAATTTATTTCCGCATTTCCATGTTGTTTGGTTAGCTCTTGTTTGTAAGGTTTTCTGACAGTTAATTTTGGGTGTTCACATTTTTTTTTTCCCGATTTATACATTAACATATATAGTTTATTTAAAATTTTTACATATTAATTTATATTTACTTACATTTAGATATATATATCTTTTAGGATGGTTAGATTGTTGTTAGCTTTAATATTTTTATGATTTTATCAGTGTGATTAGGTAGTTTTAAATCTTTCTTAGTGCTTTTAAGTTGGTAGCGTACTGAAGATGGCAGCTTAGCTGCCG
This sequence comes from Prosopocoilus inquinatus, assembly GCA_036172665.1. Classification (NCBI taxonomy): domain Eukaryota; kingdom Metazoa; phylum Arthropoda; class Insecta; order Coleoptera; family Lucanidae; genus Prosopocoilus; species Prosopocoilus inquinatus. Next base: position 24,613,263 of record CM069876.1, on the reverse strand, counting down.
AAATACGTATCTACGGATATAAAAATTATTGTGGGCGGAGGTTAATTTCAATTATCAGAGAAAGAGAAAACGGTTGAAAACTGAAAGTATTTATTCGAGATCAATGAATTAAAAAGCGATAAAAACTTAATCAAGGAATCAAGGAAAATTAATTTTGGCAGCAAATTCACAAAAAATAAAAAAATAGATGGCAAAGAAATGGGATAACCGAACCCTAATGTTAGACATTCAACAAGTACAAGTAACGCGGTAGAAAGGAAATTTACAAAAAAATATTACAGAGATAATAAGAATAATAATATTTGAAGGCGAATTGAAGATGAAAGCGATAAAAGCGTCGAATAAAAAATGTTAACACAGAAGGTCATTTAAAATTAAATTCATATCACTGACCGGTTACATTTCGCTGTACCAAAGTTATAGCAACAATATACTACAGTAATGATAAAAACTAAAAAAATTAACGAATTATTTTACCGAAACATTGTTACAAATAAAACAATTCAAAATGATTAAGTCTAAAATTTCCTAGGGTTTGCCAACCCTTGATATTCAAAATCGAAACACAATGCACTTCGAATGCTACAAAAAATATATCATTTAAAAAGCGATGTATGAACAGTATCGAAAAAAACTGATGTAACAGTTTTTTCTGAGGTCTGCGTATCTAAACAACAGCATCAGTCCACGCAAACACAATCAACGCATTAAACGGTTTTTTGTCACTGTACCCACGAGAACAAAGGGTGGCGGATTAGAAGGAAAAATACACATAAAAAACTTTTAATGGTTCCCAATAATCAGGTCACATCTGTCGCATTACGTATGAGTTCGTGTGATGTTTTGTCACACTGTGAGGCATTTAATTACGAGTCCGTATTCATGAGCACGGAAGACGGTCAAGTATGCCCACAGGGTGCTTTATATTGCATTGAATTATGCAATTTTAAGACACACGATGATCGCCAATAAAAGGGCCTTTTCTTTTCATTGTGTTACTTCCTGTAGTTTCATTAAGCTAAAGTGGAAATTAAAGCATCTGAAGCAACACTTCAAATACGTATTATTTTATTGCATTTAAAACTCAATGTAGTACTCAATCTACTGTTACAACAAAGAAAACGAAGAAAGATGTAGGAAACTCTTTATATTTCACATTTGCACGTACATAATATACCATGAGTTTTTTTTTAAGTCTGAACATACAGTGTAAAACATCCCTAAACGGGTTGATGCATTCAAACTGCCTATTATGAAACAATATAAGTTTCAATCAAGGAATATAAACATTTACTTTTTAAGTAAAAACATTATAACTGTTCCAAGTGTCCTCCTTCACGTTTTAAACAATGATGTCAAGTGATTGTCAAATGCTTTCATACTATGTTTTTTTTTTAATATTTGAAACATAATTAATAACATTTGTTTATATTGAAGCATATCCTGCAATGCATTGATACGTTTTTTCTAAAACTAACCATAGGAATATTTAAGTAATTACATTGCATGTTCAGAGTTAAAGATTAATCGAACAAGATAATAATTTTGAAATGCCTATTACAGACAAAATAATTCGAAACAAACTCCACCAATCTGCCTGATCTGTAATAGGTAATTTCAATCAAGCTCAACCAACAAGCAATTTTGCAAAGAAAACAAAATAGGCAATAATTCAAAAGTCCAAAATATAATGAACGGGTCAAGTAATTCTAGTGAAACTCTACCAATAATAGCCAGATATGCAAAGAAAAATTCTATTAGAAGGTAATATTTTTTCGTGCCAGTTTCCTTACAATTTCTGCAGTGGTTGATCCAATTACGGATAGTATATTACTTTAGTGGTTTCAAAAAAATTTTGTTGCAAATCGTTTTTAATTGCAGTGAGCCCCTCGAGCAGCCTCTGTACAGCTGTCTCAGCCCTATTTGGGGCTTCATCAGCAGAACCAAACTGGCTTCAATTTATGAATCCTAATGCAATGTTTGGTCAAAAAGCGATCGCAGGATGTCGCTCTTTAAGCTATTTAATGGTTTGATTAAATATTAGTGTAACGTACGTAGTTCAAAGTAATACATTAATTAACCTACGAATATAAGTTAGGGTCGATAATGCGATTTTTCGATCAGAATGTTGATAACACTGCAAGTGAAGCAGACGCTGATTTGCTGTTGCTGCTGTGTGAATCTTTTGGCTGTAATTTGTTGTCACAAGCTGTAACAAGTTTCCTTATGTATTGAGAAAAATTAAGTAAAGCAAGTATTTATTTTTTGGTGTACCCTGTTTACCGATTTCATCGTTTATGGTACGTAGCACATGAAGCTCGCCATTCCACTAGAAAAATATGGCATGTTTGGTAAATGTTACTTTCGATCCAACCATATGATTTTTTAAATTTTAGATAGAGGGAGGCAAGACAAAACATGTGGTGCGATATAGCTCAATATAAAAGAAATACTGTAGAATTTCGAATAACTTCTTTAGTTCTGATTGTAGGTTTGCCATTTCCTCTTTTCCTGTCCATATTAATATTCTTACTAAATTTAAATGTACTTTACTTTTCATGGCTAACCTTTATTTAAAATTTAAAAAATCGTATGGTACATTTCTGCGTTGTTGTCCGTTCGTTTGCTTTGCGTCTGTTCTTTGAAAAAGATGTTCTTCTCTATTAACCTATGAAGAAATTAATAACTACCTATTTTTTTCAGTATTCACCTATGTGGAGTGATAACTAGAAATACAGGGTTATTTTGTTATTAGAGTTTAGCCATCACAGCGGGAAGAGCAACGAGAACTGTCGAACGCCGAATGCACCACATTTGAAATATAAATATTTTTCTCGTTGATTCAAAGTATTAAACACAAAAAATATTTAAGAAAATACCAATATACACATAAGAAAATACCTTATTATAATTATTAATCGTAGCCCACAAGATGTAGTACACCATTCGTGCTTCTTTCTTGTCAGACTTTTAGTCAACATATCTTCTATCTGTTTCTCAGTGGGAACATAATTGATTTTGATCTTCTTGCTCTTCAAAGCATCTCTGATAAAGTGATGACGCAGATCTATATGTTTGCTTCTTGCGTGAAAAGTATGATTTTCTGCCAGTTTGAGAGCACTGTGATTATCACATAAGATGGTGATGTCCGCCAGATGATCAAAACCTAATTCACGAAAATGTCTTTCCAAATACAAAGCCTCCTTGGCGCTTTTTATCAAAGCCATGTATTCACCTTCTGTTGTAGACAAAGCTACCGTTTTTTGCTTCTTAGCTTCCCATGATATCGGCCCACCATTCATTAAAAATATATATATCCAGTATAAGACCGTCTGTCTTCCTGTGACCATACGACAAACCGAGATCAACTGTTCCTTTTAAATATCGTAGTACCCTCTTTGCAGCCTACCAGTGTTCAGGACCGTAATTATTATTGAATTGTCCCAAATAACTTACGGCATAACTAATATCTGGTCTTGTGGCACACCCACCAATTCACGGTATGGAACATTGTACTCTTGCTTCAGAGTTTTCTTCAGTTTCACTAACAGTTGGGACAGCCACTGATTTGCATTCAGCCATTCCAAATCTATTAAGAATATCCTTGATGTAACCTCTCTGATTAAGTGTTATACAATCGCCGCTTCTAGTAAACTCAATCCCTAGACAGTAGCTGATTGAACTTAGATCCTTCATTTCAAATCGACTGGATAAATATTCTCCAACTTTGTCAATCATTTTTTGATTTCTTGATGCTACAAAGATGCCGTCTACATACATCACGATCAAAGTGAAGTTATCACCTGAACCAAGTCAGTTGCGCTATAATTTCTCAGAGTTTCGTCTAATTTATTATACCAGCTTCTACCTGCCTGTTTTAATCCATACAAGGATTTGTTTAAACGGCATACCTTGTTTCCTTTGTACAACTCCAACAACATTTACGTGCTTCTGCACCGATCATGTTTGCCTCCTGGTGAGCAATACTTTCCAGGATTTCAGCTAACATTTTTGGTGGTTCCATCAATACTTCTTCTTCTATTTAACTATTCAGATAAGCGGTTGTGACGTCGAATTGTTTGATATTCATTGAATATCGAGTAGCAAGCGAAGCTAAAAGTCGAATAGAACTTAATCGCGCTACTGGAGCAAACGTTTCCGTAAAATGAACCCCAGGTTGCTGGCTGAATCCCTGAGCCACCAGCCGCGCTTTCCTTCGCTCTAGTGTGCCGTCTGAGTTAAACTTGTTTCGAAGTATCATGCGACTGCCAATTACGCTGCCTCTCTCGGGACGATCTACAACAGACCAAGTTTTGTTTTTTATTACAGAAATAATTTCTTTAATCATTGCATCATGCCACTCTTGAGCATCAGGACTTGATAGAGCTTGTTTTATTGGAATTTCGGAAAGAAATAACTGCTCTCTTTCTTTAGTCGCTGCAGCTTGCTCCATCTTGGGCTGATACATCTTCCGTGGTCTTCCCCTCAAACCTGTTCGAACAATGGTTGGTCGACCACGTCCTCTTCTTACATTGTCCACACCAACTTCGTCATCTGCTTCGATAGCGTCTTCCTCGTTACAGCCTGTTTCATTTTCATCATTATTCGCTCCTTCCTCTTCAACTTTTGAATTTACTTCAATATTTGCAAAGGAACGGCTGTAATCTGAATCGTGACTTTTATCTATCACTCGCAACATGTCACCTTGCACCTTGTTATCTTGTACAGCCTCATGCCAAGTTTGACTGCGCTCACTGGAGCAAAATTTTCCTTCGTCCACAAACTTGACGTCACGAGTAAAAATGACATTTCTTTTATTGACTGACCAAACTCGAAGACCTTTACTTTCTTCAGAATATCCTAAAAAAAATCCCTGTTGACTTCTTGGATCGAATTTGCTCTTTCCAGGCTCCATATTCAGGTAGAAGACTTTGGCTACCGAACACTTTGAGATTACTCACGTCAGGAATTTTTCCTCTCCATTCTTCAAAAGGTGTTCGTCCATCCAGACTTCTAGAGGGTAGACGATTGCGAATAAAATTAGCTATTAACAGCTTCCGCCCAGAATGTGGGTGGCAAGCCTGATTCTAACATAAGGCATCTAGCCATATCAAGAAGGGTTCTATTTTTTCTTTCGGCGACTCCATTTTGCTCGGATTTATAAGGAATTGTTAAACGTCTGGCGATGCCTCGACCTTTCAGGTACTTGTCGAATTCTCGATTCAAATATTCTTTTCCATTGTCGGACTGAATACATTTGATTCACCTGCCGGTTTGCTTCTCAATAAGCGCTATGCAGTCTTTAGTCGCCTAAAAAACTTCGGCCTTAGATTTTAAAAATCTTACTTCGCACCACCTTGACTTGTCGTCCACGAATATAGCAAAATACCTTGAACCACCAAGAGATTGCTTCCTCATTGGCCCACATACATCGATGTGAATCAAAACGGCGATTCCAGGTTCCCAATACGACTTTTTCGGAAACGGTATTCGACACATCTTTCCTTTAAAGCAAATGTCACAATTCAATTTACTTACGGAATTTTCAAACTTAATTCCCTCTATGACTCCTTTTCGTTTAGCATCTAGAATGTCTTTAGCATTGGCGTGACCCATACGCTCAATGATGTGATAAGGTTAGATGGAGTCTAGCAGCATTTAGAATAGGACTGCATCGGCTTTAACATTAGAGAGAGAAAGATAATATAAGCATCCCCTAAGAGTAACGAAGATCAGAAATGGCCGATACCACGTGGTTTGGGGCAAATGAAAGCTTAGTTCAGATGCATCCGGATACGCAAAAAACTAGCCAATCAAAAGCAAATCGCAATAAATATTTTGCGTGTTCAGAATGCACCTGAACTAAGCTTTTAAGTTTACAAACGCCGTTGCCATGGCGAGTAAGCGGTTGAATAGCGAGTTGTCAAAATTTAATGATCTTCGTAATTTATAGTTCATATTCCAATTTTAAATTAGACTATCGAATCTATTTTTACAATTTGCACATGCTTGTAATACGAAATATATTCAATATTTTAAGTAGTTTTAAAATGCGTCTACCCTCTCTGTGGATGGATATATTTACATCTTTTTATCGCATATTTATGCAATCATCAGCGAAACAAGTAGGTATTATACATTTTATTAACGCGATTATTGAAATATTATAAGTACAAAGTTTTTTTAATCTCAAACCGGACAGAAAAATGAAGGGAACACACTCAACGTTTCGCTATAGATTTATAGTTGAAGTTTGTTCTTGTCCGATGAAAATAGTAAGTAGAAGGTTTTTTTAATCTCAAACCGGACAGAAAAATGAAGGGAAACACACTCAACGTTTCGCTATAGATTTATAGCTTCGTCAGGAGTGAAAAAAAAGTAAATAAACAAGTTGTCAAGAGAAACAAGTCGTCAAGAGAAACGAAAAGGTAACATGAGAACTAATTAAAACTACTTTTTTTTTTTTTTTTTTTTTTTTTTTTTTTTTTTTTAATATATATATATAATTAATTAATTGACAGATCTATATCTTGTTTAAAGAGTCCAGAAAACTACAAAATATGTCATGTAAATTTTCAAAGTCCGTACGTTTATTAATAGAATTTCCAGACATTTTAATTTTACACATTTCTATGAAACGTCTTTTAAAAATATTAGATTCACTGTACAAAATATCAGTATTATCAAAATCAAAATTATGATTATTTACTAATGAATGCTCTACAAGCATTGAATGATTTTGATTATTTTTTTGAATATGATATTTATGTTGGTCTAAACGTTTTTTTAAATTTTGGCTCGTTTCACCTATATAAACAGAATTACAATTTGAACATTTGATTTCATAAACCACGTTAGGTTGTTTTAATTTCGGTATTTTGGTTTTTAAATTCGAAAAAATTAAATTTAAATTATTCACAGATTTACTGGCTAAAATTAAATTATGTTTTTTGAAAATGTGTTTAAATGTATTGTGTAATGGTTCAATATAAGGCAAGGATATGTATTTATGATTCGAAGTTTGTCTAATGTTTTTAGAGACATTTGAATTTTGTAAGTATTTAATACGATTTTTAATTACTGATTCAATAAGATTTATTGGATAAGAATTTTGAATAAGAGTTTTCTTTATTAAATTTAAGTTATCATAAATGAAAACTTTATCAGAAAGTAAAATAGCTCGATCAGTTAATTCATTGAGTTTTCTTGATGTAAATATTATCAGACAGAATGATAAATTAATTACTAATTGGTTTCATAAACCTACCTGGTCAGGTAGGTACATAAATTTTCACTCGTACACACCTAAAAATTATAAAATTGCAACTATTATTTCATTAACTGATCGAGCTATTTTACTTTCTGATAAAGTTTTCATTTATGATAACTTAAATTTAATAAAGAAAACTCTTATTCAAAATTCTTATCCAATAAATCTTGTTGAATCAGTAATTAAAAATCGTATTAAATACTTACAAAATTCAAATGTCTCTAAAAACATTAGACAAACTTCGAATCATAAATACATATCCTTGCCTTATATTGAACCATTACACAATACATTTAAACACATTTTCAAAAAACATAATTTAATTTTAGCCAGTAAATCTGTGAATAATTTAAATTTAATTTTTTCGAATTTAAAAACCAAAATACCGAAATTAAAACAACCTAACGTGGTTTATGAAATCAAATGTTCAAATTGTAATTCTGTTTATATAGGTGAAACCAGCCAAAATTTAAAAAAACGTTTAGACCAACATAAATATCATATTAAAAAAAATAATCAAAATCATTCAATGCTTGTAGAGCATTCATTAGTAAATAATCATAATTTTGATTTTGATATTACTGATATTTTGTACAATGAATCTAATATTTTTAAAAGACGTTTCATAGAAATGTGTAAAATTAAAATGTCTGGAAATTCTATTAATAAACGTACGGACTTTGAAAATTTAAATGACATATTTTGTAGTTTTCTGGACTCTTTAAACAAGATATAGATCTGTCAATTAATTAATTATATATATATATATATATTAAAAAAAAAAAAAAAAAAAAAAAAAAAAAAAAAAAAAAAAAGTAGTTTTAATTAGTTCTCGTTACTTTTATTCCGAACAACTCGTAGTTTAGTTTAAAAATCATGTTACCTTTTCGTTTCTCTTGACGACTTGTTTCTCTTGACAACTTGTTTATTTACTTTTTTTTCACTCCTGACGAAGCTATAAATCTATAGCGAAACGTTGAGTGTGTTTCCCTTCATTTTTCTGTCCGGTTTGAGATTAAAAAAAACCTTCTACTTACTAATAGATTTATAGCTTCGTCAGGAGTGAAAAAAAGTAAATAAACAAGTTGTCAAGAGAAACAAGTCGTCAAGGGAAACGAAAAGGTAACATGATTTTAAACTAAAATACGAGTTGTTCGGAATAAAGAGAAAAGTAACGAGAACTAAATTAAAGCTAATTTATATATATATATATATATATAATTAATTAATTGACAGATCTATATCTTGTTTAAAGAGTCCAGAAAACTACAAAATATGTCATTTAAATTTTTAAAAGTCCGTACGATTATTAATAGAATTTCGAGACATTTTAATTTTACACATTTCTATGAAACGTCTTTTAAAAATATTAGATTGACAAATGGTTTTTTTTAGCAAATCGCATTTTTAGCATTTGAGATAAAATCGTGTAAACAAAATTGAACCTTATTATCTTAATTATTCATATCATGTACAATAATAAACATTTTTTTGTTCTTACTTAAATTTCTTCTATTAAATTAATGTTTCTCCTTATTATTCATACTTAAATGTCAAGTTCCAACTTCAATAATATTTATATCCGAAAACATTCAATGATTACCGTTTTATTTGTACCTTAAATATTTCTGTATTAATGAATAATTATTATGTAATACGGTATTTTTCAAAATATTTTTTTAGTACAAGACATCTCCTCTGAATCACTGACAAAATACCATGCGATCAACGGAATTTATAGTTAGGGCAGGCTTTGATATTTTCCAAAAAGTTGGCAACACAGGCTTACAGTTTGAAATTAAAAATTTTAAGTGTCAGAATTGTAATATTTATTTTTCTAAAGATTGAAAGTAAGCGTATTTGTCTTGTGGGACCCTTCCTAATATTCTAAAAGAGGGTTTAAACCACGATCCACACAAAATAAAATAAAAATAACAAAATAAAGATTGTCTAGAGCACGAGTACAACCTTAAATATGACAACCGTCAACTTATTATTTATTTCTCATTGTATCCAACCACCACACAGCATAAAATAGCACCACTCACAGCCTCCTCTAATTATGAATTCCATTGATCACTTGGTATTAGGAGTATTTTAATATGCGTGCTGCGTGCATAATAGATCAAAGACAAGGATCAAAGATCCGATAATTGTCGAACGTCCAACGAACGGCGTTCGGCAATCCTCGTTATCTCTAGTTATTTTGTTTAATGTTTATTTGTCAATCATAGTGTGCCTACACTGCCTACTTTAACACACTCTACTCATGTAAGCAGATAATTTTTTAACTACGTTATTGAAAGGCAGTTTACATTAAATATCATAAGTTGGTCGACCACAAGTAAAGTGCTCAGTTCGATTCGTTGCAATATTTACTTTTTATTTATTTATTACATTAAATTATTGTTATTGTTGACCAGCAAAATGTGTGTTTTATTTTTTTTGCATAAGGGAAATTTTAATATTCTACGTAACGTTATAACTTGATGATTTTTCTAGTTTTTCAACTAGTTTAAATAAAAAAGGATTTAATGGCGCTTTAGCTAGAAACCGTGCATGTTTCAAAACCCTAAACAATTTAAACAAGTGAATTTGGTTTTTGTCCGTAATTAGGTTGTTTCAAATTGGAATGAAAAAGTTTGTACATCCTAAGTCGTTTTTAATAAATTTAGCTACCGACTTCTTCATCAGGCCACCATCGTCATAATTGAATAATTATCGTTAAATTAATAACGACTAACAAAGAAGTTCCTTCCAATGATGATTGAAACTAAAAAAGAAGAGGCATTGTTTCCTTCCAACGATGATTTGTCGTTGTTTATTTAACAATAATCATTTCATTATCACGATAGTGGTCTGATGAAGATATCTTGTTATATCGAAGACAGTAGCTAAATTTATAAAAGACGAATTAGGAAGTACACTTTTTCATTCCAGTGTAAACAAGATTCTATAATTTCCCGCGTCCTGATTATTAAATTTGACTGAAAAAATAGTGTCCTTACCAAACCAAAATTAGTCAGTTCGGTAAGTAACAGTTTTGTTATTATTTTTGTAAGAGCAAAATTTCGTGTACGTTGCATTGCATGCGTTAGTGACCTTATAATACAATTCAACAATCAAAAAATATTCATCTTCATCGTGTTTTCAATTTGCAAATGAACACACGATTCGAAACATCTTTCTATGAAATGGTGAAGCACCCATACATGAAGTATTTTCGGCGATCAAACTTTATGATCCTTAGATTCTCGGCAGAAATTATTAGCAAATAAATACGTTCTCATACTAATATGATTCAGAGCTATTCTGTTACATTGATATGCATATGCATCAATGGTCTTCAATAATGGAGGAGAACTTGTACGATTTCATAACAGTTCAAATAGATTACCAACCGCCAATTGAAGAGAGATGCATTTTAACTTGATATCACACTTGACACGGATTGCAAGTTGTTACGAAATTGTTTACAGAATACCGATTTTGCAAGTCCCAAGGTCACTTGATTCATAGCAATAATTGTTACGTATCATTCCATATCAGTGCTACATAATAGATCCCATGAAAGGTTAAATCATTAAAAGTCAATAAAATATACAACTGTACATTTCCAAACTTTGAATTCGTCGAATTCTTTTAAGAAAAAAAACTAGTCCGCTTTCTGCTGCAGCTTTCGTTTCCAGGACTGAGTAGAGGTTAATTAGTTTGACCTTTCCTTGTCTACACTACCTTATTTTCCACCCTAGTTAGATGTAACAATCAATAAAATAAATCGGTTTGATCCCGGAAGATGCTAAAAAGAAACTTTATGTAAAAACTCTGAAATTATTTGAGGGTAAACTTAGCCATAAAAGACTAATTTTTAATATTTTTATCATGAAGTTTGGACGGAATGTCTTACCTTTACTGTACCTCAAAACTAACAATGGCTCATTTCCCAATTAAGCTAAGACATGCCATCCAAGAGTTGACAAAAAGTTAAAAAAATTACGTGATACTCACTGGTATACTATTATAACTGAGTAAATAAGCCACCTTCGACTCTTAACAGATCTGCAATTAAGGAATCAAATTATAAAAACAGACATGAGTACGAAGTTTTAAACAGTTTATTCTGTAACTTGGACTAGTAAAATAGTAAATACTAAGCTTCAAAAACTTTAGCTGATTTGTTGGTTGTTTTATAGCGACTAGCAAGTAAAAATAAAGTAAGTTTATTATTTTGCATTGGAATTTGTAACAATATTCGTTAGTTGACAATCTTAGACAACTTAAACTTTGGAATTAAATCCAACCAACTTTTAACATTCATTTGATTAATTTTATTTGTTTTATGTAGGTGCTCTATTTCTATTAAGTGAAATTATGTAAAACTATAATTATAAGTCAATGTCATAGACAAGAAGACACTGTACTAAATTACAGACTTCAATAAACCTGGTTTTGAGAGGTGATCAGTTAAGAAATATGTGATCGTTTTTAAAACGAGAGCTATAGAAACCGTTGTTTCTCGTGACGTGCATACATTAAGGCTCGGTATTATAAATGAAAGTTAACTTTAATTCCCGGTTTATTGCCATAACAACAATCGTGTTCACAGTTATTACCATGAGAATAAACCAATAGTTAAAGTTAACTTGCCTTTATAATACCGGACCTTAAAGTACGACTAGACTATGCACGTTTAATAATCAATTTCAAAAACGTATTTCACTTCAAAGCATTTGGCTATCTTGATTCCTGGCATAATTTACAATTTAAAAAAGAATTAGAAAAATAGAATAAACTGCGAAGAGTTAGAATAAATTTTAAACTGATCCCGGTGATCACTTACAAACTGGTTTTCAGTATGCAATTTTTTTTCACATTCACCAACGAAATTAACAATAACGTGCACACTCAAATTTAAATCACTATCACTTATAATTACTAGCGGGGATTATTTTTAATGAAACAGGCAGATGTGCGCATTGTGAAATGAGTTTTTCTTTCTTTTGTCCCGATGAAAGCCGAATGTGCCCCACATTTCCACCTACTTGATCACTAATTACTACAGGCTGTATAATGCGCCATTGTTACAACCAGTCTGTTAAAATCGCATAAATTATCTCCCACATAAAAAACACCCCAGCCGCGACTAGCAGACGGGTTGATTAACTGGTCTTGAAATGCTTATTGGGAGTTCAATTGAGATTAAATTTCATTTCGATAGCTTACAGCGAAGATGCGAATATTGCCGCTATTTGTTAAATGCGAATTCATAAGTTCTGATTTAACAAAAAGATTTATATCTGCTGTAGGTCAATACTTTCAAAAAATTAATGTGGTTCATCAATTCAAATAATCTTGGGATATACACAAATGGTACGTTTTTTAAACGTAATTTATCATAAAATTTCTCTACAACAACAAAAGGAACAATAAGATATATAAACTTACAACACTATGAATATTTAAATTAACATACATAATTAATATAATTCTCCTGAAGAAGCTCTCAAACATAGCAAAACGTCGACTTACTACTAATTTTTTTCAAGTGTATAAAAATAATGATTTTTTATAATAATAGCATTTGACTCTTGTCCAATGAAAATTGTTTATTTACTTTTTTCACTCCCGATGAAGCTATCAATCGATAGTGAAACGTTGAATGTTTTTCCAATTTATGTAAGGGGTAAATGCATATTACAACGACGATGAAGGATTAGAAGAGAAGTTTCTTAAATGAAATGTTCTGGTTTCCAAGCTTTCTTTTATTACATGAAGGTTTCAGGCGAACCAAGAATTAGAAGGATCCATAGAGAATAGATACCATTTTAAATAAAATGCATGTACAGTGTGTCCCAGATTAAGTATCATGGGTAACTTTCTTATTAGCGAAGATTGACATTTGATTAATTGGTCGCAATACTCTGCAAAATGTCACCAGGAGTGACATAAGATAATGTAGTATGTGCTTAAGACAGCATTTCCTAAACTGTGCGGCGCGCCTCCCGCATGAGTCTTGAAAGGGGGGCGCAATAAAATAAATTAAAAAAATTGAAAGCAAATTGTAACTAATTTATTGCATCTACTTATACATAATTGGCACCGAACTTGTATTTTATTAAAACTTAGGAGATTCGTGTCTTGATTTTGAATGCTAGGAATCTCTTACGTCACCTAAATATTTATTTTGACAGTTTCGTGGTAAAACACAAATGAAAATTTCTAATTTCTGGAAATAAAATTGACATTTTGATTCACAATGACGAAAATTTAATACTCGCGACTTACATAAACCGTGAGTTTTTTTACTTTGAACATACAGTGTAAATATTCCCATGTTCAGTTTAAAAAAAAACGTGTCAATGCAGTACAGGAAAAAACAAATATGCTGTTACTGTCAACTATGAGATGTAATGAGCAGATAAATGCAGGAAAATATCAAGGTCAATAAAAGGCAAGCGCAGAGCACGTTTTCAGTCCACCGTAACCATAGGCGTCACTTCAGAAATAGAAACAGATGATTTACGTAAATAATAGATTAAATTATGTTAAATGTATGACATGAAAAAGTGATTCAAGTGAGTGTTAACCATTCCGCCGCAATACACTAACCACGTTAGTTGTTAGATTTTGTACGCAGCAAAAATTACGACGGTAAAATATTACGCACGACGAAAACAATACCATAAACGTAAACGCTGTTTCAACGACGCCGCTGGCTGGCGCTAACTTTTTAAGCAGTGACTATTGCGCTGCCGTGATATTTTTCTGCTGGTCTCAAGTAATGAGGAATCTCAAATGTTTAAAAAATACTATGAAAACATTTGAAAATCGTTTAGCATCAGTTTTCAACTTCAAGTTCGAGTTTCGACTGGGGTGGAATCATAGCACAGCTCAAAAGGGGGTCGCGAAACCTAAAAGTTTGGAAAACGCTGGCTTACGGAATAATGGCCAGCACTTTGAACATTTATTACAGCTTGTTTTTATTTTATTTGTTTCGTATCGTTTTGTATTTTGTACGTAATAACAAGAGTTAACTTCAGTAATAAGTAAAGGCAACTCGCTTACGTGATTTAAAGTAAAAATATTAATTTAATTAATATTATAAAAATTCAATACAGCGTCCATTTACAATAAAAAAGTTGCCACTGACAGCCGCCATGTTGAATTTTATTTTGACTTAATTACTTTTTCAAACCTACTAAATTTTATATTAAACTTTTTTCATATACCTTATAACTGAAAAATTATTAGACATTAAAAAAGTAGCCATTTTCAGTTTTTCTGCGATAATATCTGAACTATTCTGAATTTTTAAATTTTGTCGACGGAATCTAAATCAACACATAAAACTATAAAATATTGTCCATTTAACCAAATCTCTATCTTCACTAATAAGGAAGGTACCCATGCTAGCAATCTATGACACACTGTATAAGAAGAAAATATATATAACGTTGCTCTATACAGGATTCAAACATTACTATCACGTGACATTTAATTTCTGTCTTTTTACTCGTGCTTTTTAAATGTTTGCGTATGTAGAGCAGCAGTTTTGTTTACACTGAAATTTTGAAGTTCTCAAAGAAGGACATCCGTCTTAAAAAAAGGAGATCCAGCAGTATGTGATAACCGCATACGCTAATAGAGTTAACACGTACTTATACTTTCATTGTAATACTCTGTACAAAGTTCACGTTGCAATAATTAACAATAGTATAAAAAAATTTAAGGCTTCTTTTCGTAAATTTGCGTCTAAAGAGCAGTAATTTTATATGAAATTTTCAAGTTTTTGAATATTGTTTAACAATAAAAAAAAATAATACAGAATTATTAATAATAAATATAAAGAATTTTAACTTGCTGAAAATTAATAATGGATCTACTATCTAATTTGTTTGTTAAAGTTAAAAGAAAGTAGCTATATAAAAGTTCTAAAACTTATCAATTGATCGGATCGGCATACAGTAGAAAAGTTAACTGTATTGTCTTTGCATTTCAGTTAAATATTTTGAGCAGAATGTACAGCTCTACCATTTTTTTGTAACGGGGATATCATCTGGGTTATACCTAATAGTACTCGCGCTTTGGAACTTGGTATGGACACTTTAATAGTAGGCAGTCTGTATACATTCTAGTTATAATAATTGAATCGGTTATTTCAGAAACATCACAAGTGCAATGATTTTCAAACGATATGTTGTTTCTGAAATAATTGATTCAACGGTATTATTGTATACCGTAAAAAGTATGTCAATTGTATTCCTTTAACTCGAATAAAAAACTTAAAAAGGACCCTATATATTGATGTAGTATTTGCATTATTGCATCCATACCTTCGACTCAATGAATTAATCACTAAATGATTCATGGTCGTATGCATAGCTTGTCATTCATCTATACTTTCTCTATAATGTACTACGACCGCCAAAAAAATCTGGGACAATTCTCTACATGCATTTTTGAATTTTTGGGTAGTTCTTGCTCGTGAGAATATGAAACAAATAAAAAAACATTTTAAAACGATAATTGAAATTAACCTCTGCTCACAATAATTTTTATAACCGTAGATACGTATTTCGGCAACTAACAACCTAATCACACTGACAAAATCATAAAAATGTTAAACCTAACAACAATCTAATCATCCTAAAAGATATATATCTCTAAATGTAAGTAAATATAAATTTAAAAAAAAATTATGTGAACACCTAAAATTTACTGTCAGAAACCTTAAAAAAAGAGCTAACCAAACAACACGGAAATGCGGAAATAAATAGTCCAAAGACCCCGAAAAAACTTCTTATTGTAACGAATAAATAAGAATATAATTCCCTGTTATTTGATACACAAAGGCCTAAAAATCCTGAAAAATAAAATATATATATTATGTACAAATCGTCAAAAAACAACCTACAGATGAGAGCAAATCACACCCACACACCGCAAGTTAAGAGCACTTTAGGAAAATTTTATCTCGGAGAGTCCTCTCCTTGTGAAATATCCAGTGCAAATGCGCTTAGCTGTCCCCTTTATATATGACTTAGGTGGCGACATCTGGCGGATGATTTCTGACATACAAGTACGACATCTAGCGGCCAATTTTTGACTTAAAATATGTACAGGGAAGGGCAAAAGTATGGAACCGGCTTAATAATTCGAAAACTGTTTGACGTATTTGTTTGAAATTTGGTATGTGATTTAGAGTCAATAAGACCTACTTTACCAATTGTTTATCTACTCTTGTTTCTGAGATCCAACGCCTACTTGATTTTTTCTTAAATGACAACCTGCTGATTTCTTTCCTGTATTTAATAGCTCGTTTAATTCTCTAAACGACTACATAAAAATATTTATCTATTACATAAGAAAATTTTCGAGAAAATAACGTTTGATGAAAAAGTTAAGAAAAATAGTCTAATGTTTGATATTCGACAAAAATATTACTTTTAACAAAAAAACTAGAAGGCCACAAGATTATGGGTTGTTTTTAAGATAGAACTAATGCAAACTTCAATCAAAGTTGTTTTAAAAATATGAAAACAAATACGGGGAAGAACAAAAGCATGGAAACCGGCTTAATATTTTGAAAACTGTGTGACGTATCTATTTGAAATTTGGTGTGTAATTCAGAGTCAATAGGACCTACATTACCAATTTATTTCAATTGTTTATCTGCTCTTGTTTCTGAAATCCAACGCCTACTTGATTTTTTTTTAATCACAACCTACTGATTTTTTTTTTTATTTAATAGCCCGTTTAATTCTCTAAACGATCACATAAGAATGTTTATCTATTACATCAGAAAATTTTCGAGGAAATAGCGTTTGAATGAATAAGTTAGGAAAAATAGATTATTGTCTGATATTCGACAAAAAATCTAGTTTTAACAAAAAAACGGGAAGACCACAGGATTATGGACTGTTTTAAGATAGCAGTAAAGAAAATTTTAACAAAAACTGCCTTGAAAACATGAAAACAAATACCAAATATCAGCGTAAACCATTTTTTCTAACTTTTTCATTCAAACATTATTTTCTCGAAGATTTTCTTATGCAATAGATAAATATTTTTAAGTGGTCGTTTAAACAATTAAACGAACTATTAAATAGAGAAGAAAAATAAGTAGGTTGTCATTTAAAAGAAAATCAAGTAGGCATTGGATCCCTGAAACAAGAGCAGGTAAACAATTGAAACAAATTGGTAATGTAGGTCCTATTGACTCGTCAAACAGTTTAAGGAATATTCAGCCAGTTCCACACTTTTGCCCTTCCCTGTATATAAATAAGAACCATCAAATAACAACCTACAAATTAGAGTAAATCAAACAATACGGAATTAGGTTTTGGTCCGTTGACTGAATTCATTAAATTGTTTTTATTTTTCCAAATAAAAATACTTTGGTAAGCATTTAATTCCCTATTATTTGAAACTTCCTTAATGAATTTTAAATTATCCTTAATAATACTATGTCCTGTATTGTAAATATGTTGTGCAGCCCTTGATTTCTCAAACCTATTATACCTGTAGTGACTTAAATGTTCTTTAAAGCGTGTTAATATATTTCTTTTTGTTTGTCCAATATATTTACTGGTACATTCGTTACACTCAATTTCATAAATTCCAGATTTCTGTTCAACATCAACTTTATCTTTCTGGTTTCCCAAAAAATTCTTTATGGTATTGTTAGTTGAAAAACCTAATCGTAAGTTTTGGGTATAAAAATATGTTTTAAACCTTTGGTGCAGAACGGATTTGCTCTCATTTGTGGGTTTTTTTTTGACGATTTATACCTAATATATAATTTTATTTTTCAGGATTTTTAGGCCTTTAGGTATCAAATAACAGGGAATTATATTCTTATTTATTCGTTACAATAAGAAGTTTTTTCGTGATCTTTGGACTATTTATTTCCGCATTTTCGTATTGTTTGGTTAGCTATTATTTGTAATGTTTCTGACAGTCAATTTTAGGTGTTCACATATTCTTTTATTTTCCCGATTTATACATAACACACATAGTTTATTTTCAGGATTTTTAGGTATCAAATAACAGGGAATTATATACTTATTTATTTCGTTAGAATAAGAAGTTTCTTCGGGGTCTTTGGACTATTTATTTTCGCACTTCCGTGTTGTTTGGTTAGCTCTTATTTGTAAGATATCTGACAGTAAATTTTAGTTGTTCACATAATTTCCTTTTTTTTCCGATTTATACATAACATATATAGTTTATTTTAGATTTTCACATATTAATTTATATTAACTTACATTCAGACATATATATCTTTTAGGATGATTAGATTGTTGTTAGGTTTAACATTTTTATGATTTTGTCAGTGTGATTAGGTTATTTTTAGACATTTTAAGTGCTTTTAAGTTGGTAGCATACTGAAGATGGCAGCTTAGCTGCCGAAATACGTATCTACGGTTATAAAAATTATTGTGGGCGGAGGTTAATTTCAATTATCTCTTAAACCACAGTCTCCTTTACTATTTTTGATTTTAAAACGAGCTAAAAGAGTAATTTATTGACTTACTTGACGTTTCAAGCAAATAATTATATTTTCGAAACGTCAAATAAGTCAATAAATTACTCTTCTAGCTCGTTTTAAAAAGTTTTTTTTAATTTGTTTCATATTATATGCATTTTTGAGTTCTTCTATTAGTTTGAATGCAGCTTTAAGCCATTCATCTTGCTGTTTAGAGCTTGTTTTTATGGTAATATAATAACACGTCGTTATATTTACAGTAGGACATATTAAATGTCCCAATTTTTTTTTTTTTTTGCAGGCGTAGTAGATATGAAATCTCAGTGTCGCAAATTAATTGTTTCTGGAGCGTTTATTTCAACGCCACTACTAATCTACTTTGAATGACAAGAAGTAATAAAGACAGAAAGAATGGGGGGTATCCATATTCCACTGAATTTTCTTTTATAGAGTCTTTGTTTCCCACAAATTCTTTGTCTAATTTTTATTTATCATGAAAGTAATTAGTGATGGTGTTTTCAGGTATTGCTTCGACGTTGTAGGTATTTTTCGTTCTTAAAAAATGTGATCATGATAACTTTGGTTATTTTTCTACGTATAGGTCGACACAGTTTTTGGCTTCGAAAATGGTTTTATGAAACTAGAAACTAGTCATCAGAACCAAATAAAGAATTTAAAGAATTTGGAATCAAAAACTTTTAGAGCCTTAATCCAAAAATCCACTAAGTTTTAAGATTTTAGTATTACAAACAATATCTTCTCTAAACTGCAAAATAAAAAAAATTCTCAAGTTCTGTTAAAAAATTGTTTGCATTGCTAACCAAAGAGAGATTTGAAAAGTAATCCGTAAATAGAAACTCCTCTCGTGCTGCTCTCAACTCCATTTTATTAAGTAGGACAGTATAAACTCTATATTAAATTTTAACTAAAAAAAAATTAAATAAAATGTATACCGGTGTTGCTCGTTTGATGTCGATAGTTACCTAATATTTACAAGACAAACATTTAAAACAGTTGCAGATATGTAGAAGGGTATTTTAGGTGGCAGAAAATAACTGATTTATTACATACAGTGGAAAATTAATTTTCATCAAAGTAACTCAGTTTTACGGTACCTGTGTTTCTATAAACATTTTACTTTTTTCAGTAAAAATTTATATTGCCACTGCTGTAATCAGATTGTAGAATGCGTGTATATCTATCTTCCTAAGTCTGCTAAGGAAAATATTTCCTCTAACATTAAATTTGGAACACGTGGTATACATTTTATATTTTTGATTTGAACTGTTTAACTTACCTTATTTACATTCATTGAATTTTAAACTAAAATATTATTCTACTTCGCATTCTTTATTTGATTTATTAACTTTCCGTCCTTGTTTTTCCTATTCTTGGCATTGATGATAAGGATGAATTTAACACATTATTTTCTATTTTTACAATTGTGAAATTGTTGTTCAAATGGCAAAGAGGCGAATGATCAAACTTTCGTTCTGTAGTTAATCACCGTCACTCGCTCTGCTTCAAACAAAATGAAAATTTTGAAGAAAAAATATCCCCTTGTGCCCTTCGTCTTTCAATTTTCATGAATTTTACATGATAGAAACTGTAATTGTAAAAAATCAGTTGACTGATGTTAAATTTAATTTGGATCAGATTTTCTCCTGCTTTGATAAAAAAAAACTTGTTTAAAGAAGCCCTACTTTTGTAAGATACTTTAAAATCATTCTACCAAAGTCTAGTAAGGGAAAATTAAAAATAACGCTTAACTATAAAGGAAATCAATTATTTTCAATGACAGCCTGAAATAAAAAAATCAACCAGATTTGAGAAAAATATTTTAATGATGTCGTTCGAGCAGTATACGGTAATCACCATAATGCGTAACATTGTTTTTAAGGGAGAGCAGATGCAGCAGCTACCGCAGGAGGGTTAAAAGCTGTGAAATAATGAGTCCAGATTAATACTTTACCGTCCCAATGAGCACATTTGCATATGAATTGACAATTAGTGCACCCGCTGTATTAACTAACTCAGCTATCTCGTATGAATATACGAACGGCGAAGGGTTGTGCTTCTCAGTCATTAACCAATGGTTATTATATTGTGAAATAAAATTAGTTTTACTGCTCCATAAACGTGCATGAAATGCATAAAATTTAAATAATCACATTCAGCCCATAAACGACCTCGCTGAAACTAACTTTATTCGAACTGAATGACAATTATTTTCAATTCTTCACAATTGACAACATGAATATTGCAATAAAATTAAGGAACCTTAAAGGTGCATTTGATAAAGAAAAACGTTTTTCTTCTTTTATATCCATCTCCTTGCTAAGTCTTGGTGACTAACCCATACATTTTGCTAATGAAGAATAGAATGTATTCTAATTTTTTATTCGTCTGAGATAACCAGAACTGAAAATATAATTATTCAGTAAGGTAGATTGATCACGTGCTCGCGTAATTAAGAACTGGGTGCAGCTGCCAGGTGGTCGCAGGGGCACAGAGGAGTAAAGAGTGTGAACTTGCCTTGAGCATTGTTCTCTCATCTCGAGAACTAATCTCCGCAAGAGCTAACAAGCTGTCAGAGACCACACTTAGCCCGTGCGCTTCTCTAATTGTTTATTCATTTTGTAATGGAGCGATTTCATACTCACGGCGTTATGTGCCATAAGTTTTATGCTCTGTTAAAATTATATTCAGTTTTCGACCAGTCATATTTCTTCGAGATACAGAAGAACAAATAAAATTTGTCATAAAACCTGTAATAACTTTCTTGCTCTTCGGGTACCATCAATTTATTTTTTAATCTTAGTACCTACCGAGCGGTATCGTCAAAGTCAAGCACTGTATAAGAAGAAAATATACATACCATTGCTTTACACAGGATGTCAAACTTTACTATCACGTGACATTTAATTTCTGTTTTTTACTCGTGCTTTTTAAATTTTTGCGTATGTAGAGCAGCAGTTTCGTTTACACTGAAATTTTGAAGTTCCCAAAGAATGACACGCGTCTTAAAAAAAAGAGATCCAGCAGTAT
Organism: Prosopocoilus inquinatus; assembly: GCA_036172665.1. Classification (NCBI taxonomy): domain Eukaryota; kingdom Metazoa; phylum Arthropoda; class Insecta; order Coleoptera; family Lucanidae; genus Prosopocoilus; species Prosopocoilus inquinatus. Next base: position 24,591,457 of record CM069876.1, on the reverse strand, counting down.
GTGATAACTGTATAATAGAGTTAACACGTAATTATATTCTTATTGTAATACTAAGTCCACGTTGCAGTAATTAACAATAGTATAACAAATTTTTAGATTTCTTTTCGTAAATTTGCGTCTTAAGAGCAGTAATTTTACGAGAAATTTTCAAGTTTTTTAAATACTAATGCACAATAAAAAATGAATACACAATTATTAATACTAAATATAAAGAAGTTCAACTTGTTGAAAATTAATGACGGATCTAATGTCTAATTTGTTTGTTAAAGTTAAAAGAAAATAGATATATAAAAGTTCTAAAACTTATCATATGATCGGATCGGTATACAATAGAAAAGTGAACTGTATTGCCTTTGCAATTCAGTTAAATATTTTGAGCAGGATGTATGTACAGCTACATCATCTAATTTTGTAACGGGGATATCATCTGGGTTATACCTAATAGTACTCGCGCTTTGGAACTTGGTATGAACACTTTAGTAGTAGGCAGTCTATATACATTCTAGTTATAATAATTGAATCGGTTATTTCAGAAACATCACAAGTGCAATGATTTTCAAACGATGTGTTGTTTCTGAAATAATTGATTCAACGGTATTATTGTATACCGTAAAAAGTGTGTCAATTGTATTCCTTTAACTCGAATACAAACTGAAAGAGGATCCTATAGATAGACGTAGTATTTGCATTATTGCATCTATACCTTCGACTCAATGAATTAATCACTAAATGATTCATGGTCGTATAGCTTGTCATTATGCGATAACTGTATACACTAATACAGTTAATAAAGTAAAGTGTAAAGAGCAGCAATTTTATGTGAAATTTTCAAATTTTTATAAAATTAATGATTAACAATAAAAAAAAATTAATACAGAATTATTAATAATAAATATAAAGAAGTTCAACTTGTTGAAAATTAATAATGGATCTAATATCTAAATTGTTTGTTAAAGTTAAAAGAAAGTAGCTATATAAAATTTAACACTTTTCCCCCGTACTTTGAAATCAGTTTCTTCGGATTATCTATTTAATCAGCTTCAGTACGTTTTTCCACGTTTTAGTTTCTTAACTTCTTTTTGTTATTACCATCATCAGATTTCTAATTTCATCTCCACATCAGTAGTCTTTAAGTCCCAGTAAAAGTTATTTACGTGTCAAGCTGAAAACTGCATGTTGCGTACAAACTTTTCTTTTCACCTTCACATTAATTTACTTTAATTTTTTTTATGAACACGTTTTTTTATCGAAGACGTTATTTCTTGCTTAACGTAGTAGGGGTGATGTAAACAGACAATCTGCTTCTTTACAAGCTTGTAAAATTTTACGGGTCTTTTATAAAAGCCCGTAAAATATTACAGGTCTGTGTGAAATTACTGCATTTGCTTATAATTTGTACGGTGTATTACATGCAAGTTTCGTTTAGACTTTACTGAAGGAAGGTTGTTGTTCGTTAGATAATGCAGATAATTCGGAAAGACATGCTAATTCGGATGGAGACCTTAAAAATGATACGAACGTAGATGCAGATGATGAGGTATATAATGTCCCTGCTCTGAATTTCAATTTTTTTTTAATAATTAATTCATTAAGTAATTTTAGCTGCTGTTAAGTTGTTTAGCTTGACTTACAGCCAAGAGCACTAAATTTTGGTCGTCACTGTCAATCAAGATGTCAATCTTAATTCTAGAAATTAATTTTTTTATATGTATAAATATTATGTCTTCCAACAAAAAGTATCGAAAATAAATTAAATTTGTAAGAAATTTTCCTAGTCTTCAAAATTTAGACGTCAATTTTCTTATTTATAGTCAAACTCAACTCGAGTACAATTCTTTAATGATCAGTGACGACAAAAATTTATTATTCGCGACTGTGTGTTGCTAAGCTCGTAAATGCAATATCAAAGCATGACAGAACGTTTCTATTTCTATCTCTTTTCAATTTAATGTCTTCTGAATCTACTTGTTTTGAAGATTAGTTTATTGGGCAATTATTATCTGCTCTCAAATGTCTCAAATTACTTACGCTGTTTTTTTATCTGTGGTGTTTGCCCAACGGGGTCCTAATTCATAGACTTGTTAGGACCTCAGGAGCGGGAGTGTATTTTTGTGTGTGTAAAGTGTTCCGTCGTTGTTTCATGCCTTTGTTACTTCCAAACCTCCTCGCAGTTGAAGGGAAAGCAGTGTCGCATTGTATCCCCAACACTGAAGGGTACCTGAAGTGAGTAATGACCACCCTCTGAGAAATATCTCGAGCGGGGTGCGAACCCACGAAGGGTACCTGAAGTGAGTAATGACCACCCTCTGAGAAATATCTCGAGCGGGGTGCGAACCCACGATCTTATCCAATCAATCGCTTCATTATTTTATCGATCCATGGTTTCATAAATCCATTATAGTTTCATAGCTTCATCATTTCATAGCTTCATCGATGCAGCGTTTCATCAATTTAATATGTATTTCCGCTTGGCCTTTCTTAAGATTTTTAAGAGTTGGCCACGTATGGGTTAATAAGAACTCGGTAACAGTCAATATTGTAGTGAACGATAAAAAACAAATCGAACATTTCTTAGAAAACATGAAACCAAGGGATTTCCTCATTTACATAGCGGGAATCACTTTACTGTTTCGATTAAGGAGTCATTGTTCGAATTATGGCTTCAAATTTCCGCTATTCGGTTCACTGGAGGTTCGGATTAAATAGATTATACTGTAATTAATTTTCAAACTGCAAATTTCTTAAGATTAATTATTGTACATTTTTAGTATGTTCTTAAGATCCCTATTACTAACGAATTAATTCGGTTTTTTACAACGAAGGAAATTTAAGAGTCTAAATAGCAAACTAAGAGAAAATTAATTAATTCATACTAAACATAATTGAACTGATTATAACATTTAAAAGTATCTAAGTTTCACTCTACGAAAGAAAACGACTTTGTTAAGATAGTTGTATTGCCGAATTTGTCTTGCAAGGTTCTGAATTAAAAAAAAATGTAAACAATCTAATCAATTACTCTTTCACACACATAAAAATCTGGAGAGTTAACTCCAGATTTATATGACTCCTTGATCAGTTTGTTTACAATTTTTCACTCACATTTAGGCGCAGTTTAATCCTGAAAAGACCACAATAACGCCAAATTAGATTTTCAGGTAAAACTTCATCCATTTTCAACACCAATTAGTCAAAAAATTACCAAAAAAAAATTATTATTACTAAAAAAAAAAACTTTTTCAGCAAACAGGAAACATTCACTGTGGCTAAGTAACAATTACCAAATTGCATTTTGCTTTCTTTCAATGTAAACAAATGAAAAGAAAAATCGATTTCCCCGATTAATTTAATATCAGACTAGATATATGCATTGCGATAAAAGCAAATACGGAACTATTGCAGTTTTATTTAAATTTGGATAAGAAGTAATTTGTCATTCATTAACTGTACCTCGGTATAAGTCAGTTACAAAAAAGATTAGGGGAACTTCAAAATGAAACTCCCATTGCTCACAACAATAGTTTTTTCACTGGTAATTGTGAATGGTGAAAGCAGTTGGAAAAAGTTTTGCAATTTCAAATGTGGCAAAACGCATACAATTTGTAAAACGAAATGCAACGTGGGACCGAAGTGCAAATATGGTGTAGAAGTGAATCCACTAAGCAACGGTGAACGTGAGTTAATTTTGAACCAACACAACAAATTCAGAAACAGATTTTCACTGGGAAAAGAAAAACACCTACGTGTAAAACTGAAGCACAAAAATGTGGTAAATATGAATGTTTTAAATTATGATACTGAATTGGAATACGCAGCGACTTGTTGGGGGAAACGTTGCGAATGGTTTCATGATGAATGTAAATCTACAGACAAGTATGAATACGTTGGCCAAAATTTAGCAAAATATGAAATTTATTTCAAAGAGAAGGAGTATTATAATTCTACTCATTTTGCTACTTTAAGGCTTGAGTTATTAAAGAATAAATACCTGGTTGGTTCCGTAAAGAACTGGTATGACGAAGTTAAATACATAAAAGCAAGTCAGCTACGAAAATACTTTCCAGTGAAAGGTGTCAAAGTAGGGCATTTTACTCAAGTCGTTTGGGCAGACACTTTATCTGTCGGATGTGCTCGAGTTTTGTATAAAGTTGATGATCCAATTTACAAGTACAAGCAAGTGATGCAGTTAATTTGTAATTATGGTCCTGGCGGAAATATTTTACACAGACCCGTAGTACAATTTGGACCAAAGTTTAAACGCTGTACTAAAGGAAGAACAAAGAACGTACGCTATCTTGGTTTATGTGGGAAACTCGAGAAGATTATGCCAACTAACTCAACTGAACCGCAATTTTTCTTAAAAAAATCCAACAACGTGTCAAACTTAAACTGTTAAGCCGGTTTGAGTAAAGGAATGAAAAAATCTAGTCGAATTTTTGGCTTGCATTGTTAGCTTATAAGGACTAAAAAATAATAATATGCCAATAATGTTTGGATATTACTGAATAGTGCCTTTACAGATAAAGTCACAGGTAGCAAAAAAAGAATATTATTGTGAATTTGAAACATAATTTTTTCAGCAATGCAGTTTCCTTACCATTAAGTGGCTCTCAACATTTTACTGCTTTTAGTATTTTTTTTTAACGAGGTTGGATCCAAAAATGATATTAGACTTTTCCATTCGTTTTGACGAGATGAATTACCAGTCGGAGCTTGGCATGTTTTATCGGGACCACCTGTAAGTTAACAGTAGATATAGTCAATAGTAGATCAATTATGAGCGTAACTAAAATTTTTGCTTTGCATTCAACATGACAATAAAAATATTATATGTAATTATAATTAATCAAATAAATAAACTAAAAATATTTCGTTCATATTAATTTTAATTGGTGCGCAACTTTTTAATTATATTTATTTCTCGTTTTATTCCACATATCTTTGAAATATAATAAATATCCTGTGAGATACCGAGCTGCAGTCTAATGCATCGGTATGCAGGAGGAACAAAAAAAATACATTTATTAAAGGCAGCTACATTAATTATGCGAGTTTGGAATAACTGGTTAGAAGTGCGGTGTGGGCTCAACTTGGTGTATATGTTGCAGTGAAGTGTTTAAATATTAATATTTATAAATTGACTTAGCCAGTCGAGGTGATAGGTTAAGTAGTTAAGGTGTGGTTATTCGGACTTAACCTATCTCATGCATGCTATAGACCTGCTCAACATTCAGGTATTATTAGAATATTAAGTGAAGCAACGGCATAATTTATTTTTCTGTAATCAAGAATTATTTACTCTGAGAAATTAAAGTGACTCATTAAAGAATTATTTTCGAAATATTCTGTTGAAATCTAGTGGAATTACTTCTTTTTGTTTTTGATGCCATTGGAGTACGTCCGTATTAAAATGTATTGATTTAACATGTGATTAGTTTTCCCAAAACTTGATTTTCTTACATTAGGATGTTTATATTTAATACAAGTAGGGACATGTCTATTATTCTAGAACTTTTCACTTTTTTGTTTTTGATGTCATTAGACTACGTGCGTATTAAAATGTATTGATTCAAAAATGTGATTCATTGTCCCAAAATTTGATTTTCTTATATTAGAATATTTATATGAGTATTTAAAACATCTGGGGATATGTCTACTGTTCTAAAACTTTTCACACTATTTTTAGCAAAACTTTACCTAAAAGATGCTTATTTTAATATTTTAGCTCAGTTCTTTCCCTTTTTTTGTAATTATATCATTATTGTCCACGGATTGTGTTCTTAACAGAAAAAACTTTTTTATTTTTGAGTTTTCGAGAAAAACATCATTTTTCATAAAAGTTCTTGCTTGTCTTAAAACCGTCAAAATTGTCTTAGAACTTGATAAATTCTAGTTAATAGCTGAAAAAATTAAAATTTACCTTTTGGCATTTGTAAGATCATCTGTAATTTTTCGTAATACAATCTCGTCAACTGATACTGTCTGTATGACAAATTAAAACGTTTGTTCTCACATATCAAAAAAGATAAGCTTCAGTTTAAAATTTCTTTCTGAATGAATAGGAATAAATTTTTTAATCGAGGTTTCTTCATTGTAAAGCCAAGTGATGTGATATGGAAACCATTGGCAAAATAATAGCGTTATCCTTAACATAAACTTTCATCGTTCTCTTTTAACACCGACTTGATAAAAAAATTTAAATCAATTTTTCTGTTATTCACACTCTCAATTTCTTTTTAAACATCTCAACTGGGATTTTTTGGCAAACAATTCGAAATTCTCTAAGATTCAATGAAGTAAATACACTCTAGATTCTAGAAGTACTATTTTTTTATCTGTGGTGTTTGCCCAACGGGGTCCTAAGTCTGGACTTGTCAGGACTTCAGCAGCGGCTGTATTTTTGTGTGTGTAAAGTGTTCCATGGCTTTGTTACTTCTAAACCTCTCAAACGCCGTTGAAGGGGAAGCAGTGTCGAACTGTATCCCCAACACTGATGGGTACCTGAGGTGAGTAACCACCCCCGAGAAATGTCTCGATCGAGGTGCGAAACCACGACCTTACTATTACAAGGCCGGTCCACTGGACCGTTCAGGCGTTACTATAATAATAATAATAATTTATTTCGATTAATTTGACCAAGTACATGGTTTTGGACATAGTTATAGTCATTTAAAAAACATTTAAAATGAAAGTCATTAAAAGTAACACAGTAAAAAGTAATACATACAGGTACATTAAACAATTTACAGAGAAACATCTTCTAAATATTCCCTGAATGTGTAAATAACATTTTATAATTAGGAGTATTTTCATTTTTCGCTTGAATTCATTATTTTTTTGAAAAAAAAAACTTATACTTGCCTTAATATTTTTTTCCCACATATTAGTAACTTAATACTGTATCGAGCACTAAGAAATTTTGTTGCAAATGGTTTTTGATTGCAGTGAAAACCTCGAACACCCTACGTAAGCTGTTTCAGCCCTGCTTGGGGCTTCGTCAGCAGAGACGTAGCTCGAAATTCCCACTGCAAACCAAAAACGACTTGACCAATTTATTCGCAAATGCGATGTAATAGTGGTGAATAGATAAAACAGCGACATCCTAGGATCACTTTTTGACCTGACATTGCAGTAGCATAACAAACTGAAGCGGATTTGCTTCAATGTGGACTGTTGCTATGGGAACATCCAATCATAAAACCGTTAAATTTAACGAACTGTTGGTATAGTATCAAAAAATCGTAAAGCTTTATCATTGATTGTTACCATAGCAACAGTCCGTTAAATGAAATGTATTCACAAAATTTTATTGCAAATCGTTTTTAATTACAGTGAAAACCTCGAGCAGCCTCTGTACAGCTATTTCAGCCCTGTTTGGTGCTTCATCAGCAGAGACGTAGCTCGACATTCTCACTGCAAACCAAAAAGGACATGTCCAATTTAATCGCAATTGCGATGTAATTGTGATGAACAGCGACATCCTACGATCACTTTTTGATCTGACATTGCATTCGATACAAAATTTTGTACTCGATACATGGTACCAACCAATCATAAAGCTTTATTATTGGTTGTTACCACAGCAAACAGGCAATTATAAAGCTTTATGATTGGTTGTTACCAAAGTAACAGTCCTTTAAATTCAACGTACTCGATGCAGAATTAACATTTTAACTGACAACAATATTTTACTCAAAATTTTTGGATTTTGTCACATTTTATGAAAATCGAAACTGAATTTTCAATTTTTCTTAGCTATCAATCGGGAGCTATCGTTTCCGAAAATATTTTTGTGGATTTTAGGACAAGCAAAAACTTTTTAAAGAATGACACTTCTTCTAAAACTCAAAAGTGAAGAAGTTTTTCCTATTGCAAAGTAGTCCGTATACACAGGCTGGTTCTAAATTTCGTGGACATAGCTTAACCACAGATTCTTCAAATGTATTGGAGACTGTGCTTTGCAGTACAATATAAATTCTTCTGAAGATGGCAAAGAACTTATGTAGATCAAATTCTTGACCTCAAAATAAACCGATTTAACCAAACTTATCAATGTCCAAAACTGCTTCGTGAAGCCGGTATTCTTCAGTGTTCTTGAAGAAAAGGTTAATTTTTCTTATAAAAAAGGAACGCCTGAACCGACATGGATGAAATTTGGTATGCGGTGAGGTCCACAAAAAGGTAAATCACATCTACTGGTGGTTTCAGTTACTTGCAGTGAACCGCTAGCGTGAAAAACAGGGTTGCCACAAAACATACAGAGTGTTCATGGGAAGCCGCTACAATAGCTAACTTTCTTATTTGTATTTTTATGAAGTAACTTAAATTAGGAAAGTTTTACGACATTTCCTCTTCGGTTTTATGGTACTTTCAAAAAAACAAATGACAATCAGGTTTTCGAGATTTTCAATTGTTTTCAACTTTTTTAAATAGAATGTAAGGTTTTTTATCATCGCATCGCGTTCAGGATTTCAAATTAACTATGTCACTAAAATATCATCTTCCAAAGCCTACTATTTTAGAAATGATTTAGTAACAAAATCTTGGTGTTCACGGGAAATGGCTACAACAGCTAACTTTTTTATTTGAAATTTTACGAAGTAGCTTAAAACAGGAAAGTTTCAGGACCTTCTCTGCTCGACTTTATGGTACCCTCGGAGAAACAAATGATGTTAGATTTTCGAGATTTTCAGTTGTTTTCAACTTTTTTAAATGGAACATTATATTTTTTATTAGCGTATCGTGTTCAGAATGTCATATTAAGTATTTCTCCTAAGTCTACTATTTTATAAATTACTTGGTAAATAATGGTATTAGACATTTTAACATGTCACGCTTTCAATATTTGGACCCAAGAGTTTTTAGTTTGAACTAAATTTAAACAAATTTTGAATCATGACAGTTCACAAAGGTCTGACAGTTTGAACACACTTCCTTTATTCTCTTGTTTCGACGCGCACCATATTGTATTCGTGAATAAAAAGACTATCGTAACGATACACTTCTTCCCACGAATATCAAGACTGAATTATTTATGATATATTCTGTTTTGAGAGATATTATTTCACAGACATACTTAATTTGGCATCCTGAATGCGATTTCATGATAAAAAACGTAATGTTCCATTTAAAAAAGTTAAAAACAATTGAAAATCTCAAAAACCTGATAGTCATTTGTTTTTCCAAAGGTACCGAGCAGAGAAGGTCCTAGAGCTTTTCTAATTTAAGCTACTTCATGAAACTTCAAATAAAAAGTTAGCTATTACAGCCATTTCTCATGAACACCGAGATTTTGTTACTAAATCATTTATAATATAGTAGGCTTTGGGAGATGATATTTTAGAATCATCATTAATTTGACATCCTAAACGCGATACAAAGATAAAAAACCTAACATTCCGTTTAAAAAAGTTGAAAACAATTGAAAATCTCGAATACCTGATTGTCATTTGTTTTTCCGAAAGTACCATAAGAACCAGGAGAAGAAGTCTTAAAATTTTTCTAATTTACTTCGTAAAAGTACAAATAAGAGAGTTAGCTATTGTAGCGGCTTCCCATGAACACCCTGTATCTTACTACAACTTTTTTGAGGTTGGGAACATAACTTTAGTTAATAAACGTTTAGAGAGAAGCACTCGATAGGAACCTTTATCTGTTTTTGTAACTTTTGACATTTCTTACGGTTTAATCATAAAATAAAAGAATGCAAGTGATTTACCTTCTTGTAGGACCTCATACCAAATATCATCCAAATCGCTTCAGGCGCTCTTTTGTTATAAGAAAAATTAAATTTTTCTTCAAGAACTTTGAAGAAGAATATCAGCTTAATGAAGCACTTTTGTATATAGATAAGTTTGGTGAAATCATTAGAACCATTCTGTATATGAAATTGATGACAAGCATTAAAATTTAACGCTTTTTATTTTCGAAACTCAAATAATAAATTCTTTTGCCAGTCTGTGAAACCCGAAAAATTGAAATAAAACGTATTCAGATCGTAAAAACACGTGCGATTAAAAGAAATCATTTTAATGTGTAAGACATCTTTTTGTAGACCAGAAGAAGAATGACACCCACTTAAGGACAAAATAAGTTAATTTGTAGGAAAGTTTTGGTGTGGCCTGCCAAAAGGCAGTGCAACATGAAATCCGATCTCTTTTGTACAGGAAAATTCGAATGGCAATTTGTACGAAAGAGAATGTTTGCAGACCACTGCGTCTGAACAAAAATCGTATTGGATTTAGTTTGTTCTGATCAGAATTAGTAAAATGTCATTAGAGAACCAATGAATTACAAAAACACCTCAAAGTTTATTTTGTCAAAAAAGAATTTAACCCACCAAACTGTGCTGAAGTTAACCTACATGTATAATAAGGTTAGAACGTTCGGTGTGCTATCGAGAGACTCAGGTTCAAATCTCGAAAGTGACAGAAATTTTCTGTCTTCCTGTTAGTGTGTTCCCTTTTATTGTATTTATTTAATACAGCATTAACATATCCTTCCCTTTATGTTTGAGTATATAGTAATGTTCATTATTTAAAAAAATATCTGTAAAAGAATATGGTACTAATTTAAAGGATTTTAAGGCAAAGTAGAATAAAGTCGCGTAAGCAGTAACAAAAGAGACAGTTCTAAATCTAATGTACAATGTAAGAAGATAATAACTGAAAAGCCAACATGAGTAACTTATCATCTCTCAGGAGGTAATAGGGAAATCATTGTGACATATTTCTGAAAAATTCCAAATTTATTGAAGATAAACTTTAGTATTTTGAAGAGAAGTTTGCATGATTTTCGGCGGTGTAAATGGAAATGAAGTTGACAAATGTAGTAAGAATTTGAGATACACATATAAAGATATCCTAAAGTGTTCTTTTGCCGAGCAATTTATAAATACATGAAAACCTATTTCGACTGGAATTAAAAGTAAATGAAACTTAACAGAGGAAAAGTCGGCAAAATAAATTCCGAATGAGCCAGAGGAATACAGTAGTAAATTTCAGATAGAAGTATGCATTCGACAAAACAGTATTCATTTACTAATCATTTTATAAATATATTATTTTTTTTTTGAAACATAAATCAAAGGAATCACCTCAAAAGAAAAAAAGACTACACAACCAAAAAAAAATTTTCTCAACCTTAAATTCATTCCCTCCGCAGATTGGAGTCTAAAACCTGATGCTTAGGTAAATGTCAATGTATTATTCACTTTTTCGAATAAACATTTATCTCCGGAAATTGTTACAATTAAAGTACAAATATATGACTCGGACACAATAAAAATTTCCACGCATTAACACTGATATTATAGTATGACTTTCATGTACATAAAGTGGAAGTATTTATCGGTATTTCTTAAAAGCTTTTGTATAAGTAATCACATTTAGTTAATTAAGGTATAATAAAGAGGAAATGAGAGTTAAAAATTAAATTCCTTAAATGTAATACTTTCCGCGGATGGTCTCCAGTGAACTAACACAAAAAGTTAAAAAGTAGTTGTATTAGGACCAACATTGTTGACTGTGTAAAAAAATTCCAAATGGAGTATCTAAGACTGGGGGGGGTAAATTATTATCTTCTGCAAATGCTTATTAGACGTAAATCTACTCTGAAACGTGTGCACGGTTTCTGGAAAAAGTCCAACAATACATAGAAAAACATGTATGTGCAACAAGAAGTCAGTTTTTCTCCGCCGTAGTTTAATTAATACATGTTGATTTTATTTTAATTACTTCTAGATTTTATTGCTGTTATTATGGTAGCGGGCACCACATGTCAACTTTATTTATCAAGTAACTGCTCGCTTTGCATTACTTTAACTTAAATTTTCATAATGATCCTATCTACTTCGTAATGAAGCTTCCAAGTTCCAAAATCACTTAAATAATTTATAAATATACTGCCGTGGTGTTTACTTCTTTCTAGAGGTACAACCGCTTATTCTGAATTTGTACATACAAGGCTATCATTTTTGCATAGTTTTTACAGGTATAATAAAAGTCGGTTAAAAATGTCCCGTACAGAAAGAAATTGAGGATGCGTGTACAACATTGTTTATCAAAACACAGAAGGCAACAATAGAAACGAGTACTCTTGCTCTCCGGTTACTTTTGATCCCTGCGTGCTCTTTTTTGTTTGATATATCTTGGTGGGTATATTTATGTGTTATATTATTATTATAGAAGTTAAGAAATATAAAACCAGAGATTCCAAATAAATAAAAAATTGCAGATTAAATATTGGTACCTTAAAATCAAATAAAATAAATTTTCAATTTAAACTGATGATAGGTGCTATTTTATCGAAAGGGTCTTGCTTATGAAAGGATTCTTTGAAATTCTAAAGATGCAAAGTGGAAACATTCCAATGATATAAAGGAATGTGGATAAGATATTGTTGATTTGAGTATTTGTTCTCCATAATCTTTTACTTAAAAAATATTTTGTATTCTTAACGTTCTTTGCGTGTATATTTTAGATTCAGTGTCTACAAAACTATTTCTGCAAGAAATATTTTCTAATAAATGCGATTCATCAAGCCGACCTACATATATATTTTTACTGCTTTTGTAATACTTTGGGTGACAATAAAAAGAAGTAATGACAGATATTGCAACCGCAAGAATTTTTAATATCGACAGTTTCTTAAGAATTACTCTTAAGTTAAACAAGAAGTGATGACCGTACTAATAAAAATATGCAGTCACGAAACAGTTTAAATTAATTCATTCATAAAGCAGACAGAGCAGACGTTTGAAAGAGGTAATGGCTTGTGTATATTAATATGATCAGTGCAGACATATTATATGTATATGCATGCTTCATTAAATAAATGTCAATAAAGTTCAGGTTCTCGGTAATTTATTATGAGGACTCTTATAGAAGATATCAAGGTGATTCGAGGACCACTGGCGTATGAATAGATATCATTAAGAGCGCACACCCTTGTTTATCACGGGCTGACTGTCTAAGGCTAGTTTTATAATTAATTGAATGCTGAGTCACTATAGATCAGGCTTAAAACACGGCCACCTTGATTGCTCTTGTCTATGACGTATATGATTCTTACCTGTTCCATTCCGGCAATTCTTTAAACGGGTATCACCATGATTAGGTTAAATATTTCTATACAAAGGTTAATCACTTATAGAATTAATTTAGGTTTACGATCACGTTTCTTTGTATGTGGGGTACTCCACTTTGAACGAAATAAATCAATATCCTTTCATTTTAAAGCGACTATGCAAAAGCGCGCTTTATAATTTCAATTGCAAGTTATGAATTTTTCACGCTGAATTGTAATTGGTTCTCCAAATACAATATGAACAAAATATATCTCATACTAAAAAATGTAGTATTATTTATATGTATGTATGTAATCGAAAATTTTATGAAAAAATCGAGCAGCCTCTGTACAGCTGTTTCAGCCCTGCTTGGGGCTTCTTCAGCAGAGACGTAGCTCGACATTTTCACTGCAAACCAAAAACGACTTGTCCAATTTATTCGCAATTGCGATGTAAGAGTGATGAACAGATAAAATAGCGACATCTTACGATCGCTTTTTGATCTGACATTGCACAATTTTTTTTTAAAAACTTTCACTATGCCTTGGCCAAGCATGGCCGCCTTGCATGGGGGACTTTTTAGGAGCAAATCCCGCTTCAATTTGTCTGTCCTACTGCAATGTCAAGTCAAAAAGCGATCGTAAGATGTCGCTATTTTATCTGTTCATCACTCTTACATCGCAAAATTTTATGGTTTCTTAATAAAATATGACATGAATGGTTTCTTAAGAAAGTCTTCAAATTACAAACTTACATTTTTATTTCAAACTGGAATTTGTTAAACCGTTATTATAGTCGCATACGATTTCCAAATATTGCAAATTAATAACAGACTAATTTTTCCGCAGAGGAAGTTATGCCATACGAGTGGCGTAGCTTTCGTATGGCGTCGGTGCAGAAACTACCAAATGTTCCTACTTAAAAATGTTTCACTTCAGTAAAATGTTTGTAGTATCTAACAACGTCGTATGTCGGTCAAAGTAATCCGACGTAACCGCCTTTGTTCTTTAGTGATGTGATTAACTGATTAGATGAGGATAAGTTTAGCGAAATAATAAAAAATAGTAATTATAAAACTGTTACTGGTATTACTTAAACTTCTTCAATCGGTTGTTAGATACACGTCTCAATTGAAACAGTGTATTACGTTCTTTATTTTCGGAATTTTCAAAGACCATGAATTTGTGGTAATCACTTGTTAAACTTTAACGAAACTTAAGATTTAGAGTTTTAGAGTTAGAAATAGAGGTAATCTATGTGTATTAACTTACCTAGGTCTATGTATTTTGTTTTATCTGTTTTTTATAGATTTTTTATTCTTTTTCACTGTGGTGAAAAGTAGTTCAGTGTAATTATTTTATACGCACACAACGAACATTGAAGGATGTTTATGCTATAAACTTCAAGTGAGGACAAACTTCAAGTGAGGAGAACAATTCAGAAAGTCTTCATATTCGGGTAAAATAGAACACAATCTTTTGCTAAACTGTATTTTTCTCAAAATATTTTTATACTACTACGTACCATTTTTTACTTGAAATTTTATTTTCCCTCTGTTTCCATTTTATTGGATAGGAAAGCCTAAGGTAATAGTTTGTGAAAATGAATTAAAGAATTTCATCTTTTCATACTGTATTTTAATTTCTTTTGAAAAGAGTTTTAATGTTATCTGGAAGTCAGGATGATTGATGATAAACAAAATGCAGGACTAGTATTTGCCGTAGTCTATAATACAGTGATCCCCAGATAAGTCGGGCCATGTGGGAAATTTCTTTATTACTTATTTCCCAGAAAAAATATTATTTATGAAAGCTTCTGCATCTTTCAAAACTGCACACCAAGATGCATGTATCACAGTTTGAATACCTCCTGTCATATACCGAGGAAATCAAAATATTTGAAATTGACGTAAGAGTAAAGTACCTCTTTTTTCCACGCTATGCGGAAATTTTATTTGGAAAAGTTACTCAGAACTATTAGAAGATCTTAAATAAGAAATCATGGCTGTATACGAAGAAAAAAAGAATTTTACGTATTTCTCAATTTTTCTCGTACCAACGTGCGTGTCATAGAATTTTGAATGTGTAGAGCTTGACGTTTCTTCAAGTATAACATGAACACACCCTGTAATTTGTCTCTTGTTCAACTTCAACTAGAAATTATGATTAATAGCATTGATACCCTAAAAATTGTAATGAACAAATAAAATAGCGACATCTTACGATCGCTTTTTGACCTGACACTGCAGTAGAATAGACAAATTGAAGCGGATTTGGTCCTAATAAGTCCTCCATGCAAGGCGGCCATGCTTGCTGTCAAAGCATAACGAAAGTTTTTAAAACATTTTGTGCAAATCGTTTTTGATTGCAGTGAAAACCTCAGGCAGCCTCTGTACAGCTGTTTCAGCCCTGCTTGGGGCTTCTTCAGCAGAGACGTAGCTCGACATTTCCACTGCAAACAAGAACGACTTGTCCAATTTATTCGATTTGCACAAAATTTTCTAAAAATTGCAATTTTTGTACCCACTTATTTTCCGTCGTAGGTAGCTCTGATTTCATATTTGAGATGTCATAATAATTCTAAATAGCTTTTCCAAATAAAATTTTCGCATAGCGTGGAAAATAAAGGTACTTTACTGTTATGTTCATGTTAATTTCAAATATTTTGATTCCCTCGGTATAAGACAAGTGATATTAAAATTTTGATATGTGCATTTTGAGTTTGGGAAAATGCAAGGGCTTTCATAAAGAATAAGTTTTTCTGAGAAATCAATAATAAAGAAATTTTCCATACGGCCCAACTTATCTGGGAATGACTGTATATCTAATGTGAACTAAAATTTGAGGCAATTTTTATTAGTATCATTATCATTATTAATTTATTAGAAATTTTTCTTGTATTAATATCAGTGATTTTTGGCAATTTGGATACATTTCGAACTCATTTCTGTTTGTTTTGTACCATTTTTTTATTATCTATTGTTGTTTACATATTATTATTTTTACTTTTTTTTGTAAAGAGATGTCTTTTATACACGTATTTTTGGGACCAAAAAATCTACTATTGCTGCTACTACTACTACTAATTCAACCTACGGTTTTACCACAAATTAATCAGTGCTGTATTGTAATTTTATCAATTGATTTGAGACGCTTTCACCGTGCTTCGAAAAGTTTCTCTACTAAACAAAAAAAATCATCATCGTTTTTGACTTCATACAGTGTACGTACACAGATAAAAATCTGGAGTTAATTCTAACACTTTTTGGACGCTAAGGAACACTTTTTCGCTATTGAGTATTGACAACTTCTCGGGCAAAATTTTATCCATATTTAATACCTATTAGGCAGATTACAATTAATCCCAAAAAATTTTGTGCGTACCTATGTAGTACCTTTTGCCGAAAAATACTCAACCCATCTTCATCTATGTGTTGAATTTCATTTCTTTTTCTCAATTTACATCTATTTGCTCCAAGTTTCAGAAACCATCGTTTATTAATTGTTTATGCCAGGCGTCTTTTTATTTGTATACATGCACCTAAATATGTACTATTATTATATAAAAAAAGAATATGTTTTACTGCAATATGTGGGCAACCAACTACACATACACGATGCGTTGACATTTTTTTTTATAAAAGTATACACAGCTGCTATGTATACAAATAAAAAAATTCATGGTATGTTTAAATGGGTGCCAATAATAATCTCAATTTTAAAATTTTTTCCAATAACTGTCCTATTTAGATTTATTAATTTAAATTAAATTTATCTCTTTAAGTTACTGCCCTATTTAGGTTTAACATTTTTGATACCTCTAGTAGTTCTGCTGGTTTCTGGTTCTATCGGGTCACAGTTCTTCTTTTTGGGAACATTTTATATTTTCTTACAAAGAAACTTCCTCAAGTCTCGTATTCATATTAAGAGTCAAACTACACGAGCGGGTTTTCCACGGCGCGGTGTGTTTAACGCATCGGATTGCACGTCTAAATGGAAACCATGCTAACAAACGAGTGAAACTAGTCGAACGAAACGCGACGTAAACACGCCGCGGAAAATCTGTTCGTGTAGTTCAGCTCTAAGGAGAGTTTCTGAATTTTTTATAAATTTCCTTGAAATCAGTAATTTCCTAACTTATGCAACTATATTTTCTTTTTCTTTTAAACTATATAAAAGAAATGAAGATTTCCATAGTTACAATACCCGTAACAAGAATGATTTATTAACTAATCACAGTCGAACACAGAGTTCGAGAGATGGTGTTAACTATTTTGGTATTAACTTTTTTAACGTTTTACAACTTGTACCTCCCAGCGGGCTGGTCACTAGTTACCAACTACCGCTCTTTTTGTTTATTATGTATGTTGTAGCTGTTAGTAAATATTTATGTTTGACTCTTACTACGCCTAGTACGCCTTTTGTAATATTGTCCTCCTTGGTGTTTTATGTACTTTATTTTCTTTGATGTGTGAAAATTCCCTTGGAATGTATATCACCAGGGAAAAGAATTCAGGTCACTTAGTGTTGGACATTTTTGACGCCGAATGTACTATTTGCTCTCATCACCTTGAATTATTATTAAGTGGGAGGGGAAGGAGTGCGTTCTCATTTCATCAGAGATTATTGTGGGCGGAGCTAATACAGTTCGAGTACTAAATTTTCGTATTGTACGCGGAACAAGTGGTCCGAATTCTTTTCCCTGTATATCACCAATAAAAATATTATTATTATATTATTATTATTATTATGCAAAAATTTATTCATTAAGGAAAGGAATCACTCACTTTTATATCCAGGAATCGAAGCTGAACTAACGTGTCTCCAAAATTCGGGTTCGATTTCCAGATGTGACAGAATTTTTCTGTCATCCTGTTAGTGGTTCCTTTCCTTAATGAATTTATTTCGCTAACAATATCCTTTCCTTTCATTTGTGTAAAAATTTAACAAAGTTGTAAATGGTGTTCATTAAGAATGCTTTACAGTTTAAATAATTTTATTGTTTTTTCAATAGAAATTCAAATTTTCTGTACTTTTCATTAATATTGTGTAAATTGCCATCTCCAAATTACATTTTTTATAACGAACACTGAAAATCGCTCAGGGTTACACTATCGGTTGATGATGGTCAGGAGTGAAAAATAAATCAACAAGACAACAAAAAATGGAGTGTTTGTGGGATTTTTAATAGCTCGTTAAAAGATTAAGAAGTGATTTGTGCAACAACACGACTTGCACGAGAGACGCAATCACAGGAGAGAAAAATTGCTTCACGCAAGTGTTACACACTATGTTTTCTGTACCCGTACCGAAAAGTAAACTGGCTCTTTTAGCACAAATACGTAAAATGAACCGTATTTGAAATGTATTATTGCTCTTTACGCATCGCTGTTAGAAGTAAGACTTCACATACTACGATCAATTCGTGAAACAAGAGTCTACTACAGTTGCAATTTGGGATGATACTTCAAAATTATTTTACATACTATATTAATTATTTTTTTAAACGATTTTACTAATAAATTCAGGCATGAAAAAAGGGGGAATTCCAAAACGGAAAAAGGATGGATGAAGTTAAGTGTTATCAATTGTCTTATTAAGAGCCGTTATTTTCATCTCTCGTTAATTTTAATCATTAATTTATTCCCATAGTTACATTATAGAGACAATTGTTTCTATAGGAATTAATCAACGGTTAAAGTTAATCAGAGATGAAACGACCGGATCTAACGCTTCAAAGGCTTAAAGACAGTTTTTCTCTAAGGCCGGGCGACCACCGAACTGATATGACAAGTGATAGTACGTGCAAGTTATTCACTTAAACTCAGTGATAAAATGTTTGCTTGTTCTAGTATCTTTTGGCCAAAATGACACATAAATGATTATAAAATCAAAATTGTCTTTCATTGTTTTCGCAATTAACACCAAAGTAATACTGACAAAAATGATGCTTGCACTATTTTGTAGACATACATGTAATATCGCTTGTCATATCAGTTCAAGCGTTAGACTTCGGTACGATTAAGTATCACTGAAGATTTTATAACAAGTGTACAAAAAGTTCTCCCATCTAGTCTGTTGCTGTGATTTTTTTGTCACGTTCATATACGTTCCTTACTTGATATGTACCCTAAACAGATAAGTAAACAAACATAACCAATTCTCCCCACATTTTGCAAAATGCTATTAATGGATGTCGCAGAAGAGATAACATGCCAAAAAATTACACCAACACACTAAATGGGAAAACTTTTTGTACACTAGTTACTTCCCATCACGGATTACATAAAGTTACTATTCAGTTTTCATTCAACAAACAAACAGCGTTTTCGAGTCGTTTCTCTAGCGCTAGAACATTCTCGGAGTATCTCCATCTTATATTATTATATGAGGTTAAAGCAAGATGAGAATATTCTGAGAGTGCTCTAGGGGAATTAATCTAAAAGGCTGCAGGATCATATATGCACAACTGGTTAAATCACAGTTTTTCCGTGTGGAATTTATTCATTCCAATGATTGTGATGAGATTAATTAAAGACTTTCCGATCGTACTTCGTATTCCTAAAGGTATATATTTGCTTTAAACGTAGAAGGTAGAAAATATGCGAAATATTCCTAAAACTATTTATCAGTCCATTTTTTTGGAACATGATACTATGATTACAGAGGGTAGGAAAAAGTTTAAAATGCATGTATAATTTTAACACATGTAAATGCTTTCCTCCCGCCTTTATAAAGAAGTGTGAATGTATGGTCGGTTACTAAGCATGAACGCAATAGTAATAATTCATTAATGCTACATCTCAGCACTTGAAAAACCAGTAAATATGTCGGCTATTACTGCTATTAGTTATTTCCACACATCCTACATGAGATTCGATCCGCTCCTTGTCTGCAGTGGACGAGACTCCGGGCACGTGTGCATACCTGACCCTAGACCAGTGCAGCAGATACCATCGCACATCTTGGCAGCACTTGCAGTCGCCGATACCGCTCATTGTAACCCGACCAAACACCCTCGGCGCATTCACCTTTAACCGCCTCACACCTACGATGTGCTGGATCTTTACCAGCATTGTTAAATAAAAATCTACTCTGGAGTATCTCAAGAACACACATTTAATGAAGTTAATAAACCGAGACCTGAACCATTTTTAGTTTAGCATAAACTGTACACTTTAGTATGTTTTACTGGATTCCATAAATTATGTACCAACAAATGTATCTATATAACTGGCTAAAAATGTATAAAGTATTCCTAAGTGTTTTACTTAAATCTATTCAGATGTCTTTTATGTTTCCATATTAACATTGTAGATGGATAAAAATTGCAAAATGCATAAGAAAATGGTTAAATACTACTAAATTCTATATGTTCCACATGTTTTTGAAATTATTAGTGCCCGGTTTCTGAAACGATAAGTAACGGCATGTAAAGACAAATTTTTATTGACAGATAACTTTATGATAAGTATAAACTGTTTACGTTGCTACGTCTATGATTTCTCCACGGATAAAGTTTTGAGAAACAGTTTTTAGAAATTATGGTGAGTTTACCTCTGCATAAAGTTATGTATCGTTTCAGAAACCGGGCATGAGTATATTCTGCAGCATTTCAATTTCATCACATACCTATCGTAATAAGCATAACTGATTTCCTAAAAATCGTATTCTCTTAAACTGATTGTTATGGTATATTGAAGTTCGATTGGTGGATTTCTGTTGTTGATATATTTACATACGTATCACTTCTCTTCAATTATTGTTAGATATCAATTGAAATGAGTTTGTACTTACAATATAGCCCAAAGCAAGATACTCCACTGGCTATGGATGATAGCTAAAACATAATGCAAGTATGTCAAATAAAGTCTCGACCTTGACATTAGATTGTTTTAGTGTGGTTCGAAGTTTGTAGAATCAACTTTACTTCTAAAACCTCATTTACAAAGAAAAAATTGTGTTTCAAGAAGTTACTCAAATAATTTCAGAAAAGATTTTACTACCTTACATAAACCTGTATTAGAATAAAGTTTGCTGCGATTTTGGAAGAAACTGGTATGACTTGTGTACAGAAAGTCGTTGAGACTTAGCCTCGTATGAGAGTAATTTGTTTGTACAACGACACTCACCATAAATGAAACCATTTGACTATTTCGTAGCCCTTACACTGAATGTTCTTCAGGATGTGGTTCGTATGCAGGAATACCATTTAAATAGAGCATCGTAGTACATACGACGAGATTTAAAAATTCCATGGTAGAAAGAAGTTGGACTAAATAGATAAGGAGTTAGTTTCTCTGGGAATGGTTTTTAACTAAGGCAAAAGCTTTGAAAACGTTTTACGTAAGAAGAAAACAAAATCATCTATTACTAAAAATTGATAACGATAGGAAAAGGTTTATTAGGATTTTTTTCTAAAGGTACGCTTCATTCCATTTGATTCATAGAATTGAGTCGCATTTTTTGATATTTTTGTCTTTTTAAAAAAATTTTGTTTACATGAGAAATTAGATTAGAGGCAACGTCAATATTTAAGAAGTATGTAAACCACTCGTTGTACAAAGAATTTATACAGGGTTATTCATTCGAGCCGTTCATTAAAACTTTTCAGGAATTTGAAACTATAAGCATATACAAAGCAGATATTCATCGAAACGAACTTTTCAAATGAAATAAAATTGACTGACTTAACAATTCGCTTATTTTAAAAACTAGCGTAATACTTTTTCATAAGGTGTTTGAATTCTACATATAAAAATAAGCAAAATAACATTACATTTCCCTATCTCTAATCTGAATCAAAAACATAGTAGTATTATTGGAGCAATTTTATTTGTAACAACCGATTTTCTGCGTGATCTCTTAATGACGTTTGTTTTATTGTATTTATCTTTTCAAATTGCATAAAGTTAGATTTAGAAAGTATAACGTATAACTTTAAGTAAAAAGCTAGAATCTGTTCTCTTTACAATTTTAGAACATTCCCGGTGCACTTTAGAGGTAAAGAAATACATCGTCATTTTACTTGCTGGTGGAAATTAAAAAAAAAACGTAATGTAATATGCCGCATTCCATTTAAAATAATCAAGTCGCTAGCTACTTACGGTTACTCAAAGTTAATTTTGAATTTTGAATAACTTTTTTTGGCATATCTGTCTTGTAAATTTTTGAGTTCCATCTAAATTCCCTAAGAATTTCTAAAAACAGTTTGGGTGAACAACCTTATAGAAGTATGTTCATACAAAACCTTTAAAATTGTTGGTTTTTGGTGATTTATAAAATTTTTATTGGTTTATTAATTTTTCGTAAAAGTCGCCAAAGTAAAGTGAGTCGGTCGTCCTTTCTTATTTTTATCACTAATGAAAATATTATTAAAAAATTTTGTTGCAAATCGTTTTTGATTGCAGTGAAAACCTGGAACAGCTTCTGTGTAGCTGTTTCGGACCTATTTGGGTCTTCTTCAGCAGAAACGTAGCTCGGAAAACGATAGCAAAAGAATTTTTTTTAAACTTTCATTATACTTTGACAGCAAGGCAATCCTACTGCAATGTTAGGTCAAAAAGCGATCATAGGATGTCGCTGTTTTATCTATTCACTAAAATATTATTATTTTATTCATACGATTACTTCTCTCCGTTATTCTTTCTTCATTCGATTTTAATATTTTACCTCATCTGCTCTTTTATGAGCGATTATCAGTAAAGAAAAAGCAACAAACAAAACTTTTCCACAAATATCAGCGGTAGTCAAACAAAAATTATTTTGACGTCATATTCTACAGAGAAGAAAATCAAGTGCAGCTCTGCTACGAGATTATTCACGTACTCAAAATGACAAGTATAAACAAAAGTTTACCTGTTTCTCATAAGATAAATCTAGATACATCAAGAGTTTCCTTATGGAATGTACTACATAATACGAGTTTAATTTTAAACCACACATTTTTGACACGAGATTTATTTGTATATCACAATTAAGAAACGGCGATAAGATTGAATCCAAACATCTGTCATAATCGTAATCTCACGATTATAATGAAGCACCTCAACCGATCATAGCCGGGCCGAGTCAGAATGGAGCTAAGAGAACGGAGTGGGCCATGGATGACTCGGCATCAATGCGCGATTACCGATGGTATCGCGACCCCCCAACTGGAAGACGCGTCTGTCACTCGTTCGTCTCAAATTATACAACTACAATTAGTCTTCTTCATTGGCGCGCATGAGTCCAGTTTCTTTGGAAAAGGATGACGTCGCTACTAAGAAGTAGACACAAAAAAAACCTTAAGCCTACCAGTACAGAAGTCTCAAAAATTTTTGTTACCCAAACAGCTATTTATATTTACTTTTTATTTTGCTAAAAACGTTACTCCTCTTTTGTATTTAATTGAAGTAATTTGATGATTCATTAAAATTAAGTTTGTTTTTTAATAAACGACCTTTTATTTAATCAACCTGTAAAATAAATGCAGTTATTAAAACAATGCTAAACAGAAACTCGTTTTCTAGTTTAATTGCGAGACCGCTAACCTATAAAAAAATAAAAATACTTCATAGTCCTTTTGCAATTGTATTTGTTATTAATCAGAAAAAAAAAGTGATTTTTGTCTTCTGACTTCATTTCGGCCCGATGTTTTTATCTTTGATTTATCTTTGCGACTTTTTTTGACTTTTTCCAGTCAAGGATTGCAATGATATGTACTCCACAATTCAATGCACCAGGGTGTTCGGCAATTACGAAGGATAAAAAAATAAATATTTGGGAGTTTTGTTGTTGATGTGCTAACTAACATGTTTTCAACTTTAAATCGATATTGTTTTGTCAACACTTCTCCAGCGCCATTTAATCCGTTTTTACAGGCATCCTGTAAAATAATGCTCCACCTCCACGATGACCTCATTTTCGTCATTGAACCACTGAGTCGTTTCTTCAAATTGAGAGAAAGGAAGAAGTTGCATGAAGCCAAATCTCTGCAATTTGGTGTATTTGGATAGTAAATACATGTTTCATTTTGTCAACGTTCATTCATTAAAATTACACAAAAGCATCCACGCAAAACTCTTGCCAGAATTGACAATACCTTACTCACCCACGATAATTTCGGATATTTACAGCCTTAACAATTTTGCATATCTTCAACCAACGGTCGGTCTCTAACATTTTACGAATTTTCTCGGTGGTCTCTCTAAGGGAGTATGCGCACAGAGAGGACGTGGCGCGGAAATCTGGCGAAGACGTGACGTTGTGCAACTTTTCTCTGTTGTTAAATATTGACATGTTGCGCAAAAATTAGAGCATCTTCGTCATTTGAGTTTGAGAACAAATTCGGGGGGCATCACTTTATGCTTATTCTGTTTGCTTTAGCGTCTTCGCCAAATGTCCGTGCCACGTCCTCCCTGTGTGACGTTTACCAATATCCGAAGCTGGGCCACATATTACAGTCTGTATGACTTAGTTTGAAATTTGTCACCAGACAAAAACATGAAGTTAGTGCACGGAATGAATTATAGGAAATATACTAAATGACATTAGAAATGCAACACCTAGAAAATAAATAATAAATACATTCAACTGATTTTGCTACCATATGTCAGCCTTAGGTTGGTAAATAAATGATTAAAATTTCAGACCGGAACAACAACAAATAATAAAATAAGAATTAGTAATGTATTTGACGACCTCGATTTTGAATGCACTCATTAGCACGTCTGGACACCATCGATAAAATGAAATTATCGACTTTTTGTTGTGATAATCTGTTCCAAGCAACTTGAATTTCTTTTTTTGGAATTCAGCCAAAGTTTGTGGCGGATGGTATAAATTGGTCAGCCTTCTTCAGATCAAATTCCATACGTGTTCAACTCGATTTAAATCAGGGGTCTGGGAGATAATAGGTTAGAAGAAGCAAGGATTAAGATCCATTGACTCCCGATAGTTGAATTTCGCACCTTGCCTTTCGACTTCGGAATATTTGATAAGCTTCCGCCCTGTTGAATTTTGTTGCCAGAAAACATGCTTCCAGACTAAATTTCTGAAGTAAACAGACATGTCTGAAGGCGAATTTATTCTTTTACACTTTAGATGTGCATCGAAAGGGATGAACGTGAAAGATGAATGGAACTGATTTAATAAATGTAGCCATTGCAGAAAAATGTCGTACAAAACTAAAAACCAGAAACAAACGTCGGCGTCGTCGGTGGTGGGGAAAACCTTGGATTCGACGACGGGAACAATTCGGAGCATCGACGCAATTGTTAATGGAACTGGCATTGGAAGATCCCAATCACTTGAGAATGAATCAAGCTCAGTTTGATTTCCTCTTACAAAAAGTTAGCCCCTTTATACAGAAAGCGGATACCTTTATGAGACAAGTCTCTAAAAAAGTGTCTATATATTCATCTTTCCATGGAAAAGACATTTTCATTCAATCAGATTACCAAATCAGCCTTCTTTAAGCGGCTATAATAGCTGCTTTCTTTCACTTACAAAAACGTGGTCCAAACGCGTTTAGATTCATCATTCATTCATTCATTAATCCCCACTCTCATTGAAAATTCAATCCCGATCGATAATCCCCTTTCCCTTTCGAATCAAACTATTTTTTTTATTTCGTTTGAATTGAATTGTAGTTATTTACATGCGAAGTGTCAATCAAAAATTAAAATCTGAAGTGTATTATTGCAGCAACTACGGAGTCCAGATTCAAACTATTCGAAACCAGATTCAAACTTTTAAGCAAAAGAAAACAGCTTAAATGTTCAATGTGTTACTGGATGCAACTCTGGCTCAATACAAGTTGCTTGCTTTTTACCATTTCACTATGGATGAATCATCCATTCAATTCATGCCAAACGTAGCTCGCATTCAAGCTCTTTCTGAGTCAGTAATTCTATCAATTACGCCTTGCCCAATCTACTCATTGATCCGCTTTATTATCTTAAGGTACAAATACAAAGGAAGTGAATTTCCAGCGCCTAATTCAGCAACCCTCGCTTACTGTTCATTTACAGGAACACACAGTACATTCCGATAGTAAGCGAAAAGTTGATGGTTTGTATCAGGGTGCATTGGTGCACAGATGACGATAAGACATTATTTTAACAATTTGCGATAAAGTTGTATATGATGAGTATTACCATTATTACTCCCGTAGTAACTAAACTTTATAAATATTTCAGTATCCAAGGTAATCAACAGAATTTTCAGTATTTACACTAAAGCCATGACTAATCAAGCTGGCAGCAAGCGACCAAGAATTAAAATTTAATTTCGGTAAACTGTCTGCGTCGATTACCGGCGTCAACAAGTTCCGGTCTCTCTTGTGTGTTTGCGCTACGGTCCATAGTTTTACATGAGGTAAGTCTGGGTGCTTATTATAGGTACCTTCTTTCTGTGCGCACCTTTAAGCCGATTAAGGCTCCCTGAAACCGACCTTCAAGTTGTCAACGTTTGTAAGATTCCAATGGAAATATGGAAATTTAGTTGAGACTAATCGATAACGTGTTATAGAATAAGCTTACTTAGGCTGCAGTCCTAATGATCATTCGTGCATATGCGATTAGAAATGATGAAACCAATTAAATTGAAACTTTTTACACAAACGCAGTAGACTGCAGCATTGAAGTCAAAATTGTGGTCGGAAAGTCAGTTTAAGCGTCTCGTAATATTCACTTCGAACAGTTTTGTCAAATATTATATACACCGTGTCTTACAATAGCGTTTCGCGGAATAATTTTGTGGGATTTCATTTAGTCATGTGGACTTTAGTCTTTGAAACCTATCTATGACTACGTGTTTTCACGAATATCCTTGCTCTTTCGCAAGCAAATTTTGTTCAGGTACTTGTTAACTCGTCTCTTGCCCACGAAGATCTCCACTGAGCTGGGCATATCAGAACAATTCTAACCAACACAGGTAGGTTTCAAAAGGTCCCACTAATTAAGAGTAGGTAGCACCATTGTAGTACCATGACAAAGTTCAAGTTTATGCGTTAGTATCAAAACTCGTCCAAGTTAGTAAATGACTGCAGGCAAGAAAGTTATGGAATTGGAAACCATCAAACCACATTTTAAGCCTTTTGCTCCGCTTGTTACTCTTCCTTCATTAGTGATTGCTTCAATGAAATTAAAGTCTAATTTGCCTGCAAAAATACCCATATTTTGGTTATAATGAATTAGAACTCCAATTTTTGATCCTGCAAATTTAAAAGAAAGTGAAGCGACCATACAAACCAAGAAGAATGGAAGATTCGAGGTAATACTCTATCTTAGGATTTTGATTTTCAAGTAACTTAAATTTTGAATATTTGTTATGCTTTATTATTATTTTTTTTCAGAAATATTTAGTTAAATATTACGAAATACTACATATCTATAAGCAGATTTTTTGTACGTCAAAAGCCAATTTCTAACCATCCCAATCACCAGAACATTTGTCGGAAAATTATATGTCGTTGCTTCAATAAAAAATGCTCTGTTTTAAATAACTTTTAAATAAAGTATTAATATACGGTGTCTCATAACGTACGGAGAAGATTGAAAGGGCAGCTTTTGACAAAAACCCAATAATAAGAAAGTTACAGCAGTTTAACTTTCTTAATTTCTTCTATAATTTACACCTACAGCTTCTTAATTAATAAAAAGTATTTCACAAAATTCAACTTTATTGTTAAATAAACTGTAAATTTATCAAAACTACCATTCATAAAATGTCTGTGTTAATCTGTTTCCTAATTTTGTCTTTAATTAGTAAGCGGTGCACAACGACATGAAAACCCGCTTTTGGACATTAAAAGAAAAAATGAAATAGCCGTAACTTTAACGTGACTACATTTTTTTTAAATAGTCGTTTATTGTAAAGCAGTGTTCAGTTAATTCATAAGTGCCTCAAATATGAATTTAAAACGTAAAATATTACCACAGGGAGTAACGCTTGTAACTTTTTGATTATTGATTTTTCACCAAAAAATTATTAAGAAAAAGTTTTAATTTGATCTCCCCTAGCTACCCTTTTAATATCCTCCCTAGGTTATGACTAGAGACCGGATTTATAAGTTTTTACAAGTTTTTTACGCTAACATACCTAAACTTGGCGTTTTGTATTTATATGTTTGTCGATTAGAGAAGCCCAAAAATGGTAGTTTTATTTCGCATATAACTTAATATTTTAGACTTTTAGCGCATATTTATTTATTTATCCATATATTGATATAAATAACATTATAATTCAATATACGGTCAATATTCAAGTCTGCAGCTTTTCCAAGAAGTAATTTATTCTCCTCAACGTCTGGCCACTTTATTTTACTCCGTGAATGTGTGTGACTAGTGACTAGTGTATTTATCAACGCGAATTAGTTGTTATTTTCTTATTTAATTTAAAGACGAAATAAATTCAGTGCTTATCTTTTCAAAATGCCGAAAGTAGCATCCTCTTGATCTATTGAAAAAATGGATTAAAGCATCTAAACATCTAACTACACATGGAAAAGTTAATTTTTGCAATGCATGCTCAAAACAGGTAGACACCTTACAAATTCTCTTAAAAATCACATTTTCATTTTGACAATATTTTAAGGTGTCATCGTCAGACCAAAAGAACCAGATTGATCAACATTTGGCTACAAACCTCCATAAGGAGTCGGAGAAAAGATGATATCTAACTTTAAGCAGTCTTTTATTTCTTCAACAGCCAGTAACTCACAGGGCAGTGACACAGGAAATGAATTCTTTTTAGACTTGTGCAGTGCTATGGCAGAGTCAAACTTTCCTTGGCATAAACTTGAGCAACCAAGTTTTCGAACTTTTTTGGAAAAATACTGCAATCGTCATATTCCAAATGAATCGACTTTGCGGAAAAACTATCTAAGTATATGCTACCCAGCAACGGATGAAGAAAATAAGAGAGAAGCTTAGCGACAACAATATTAATATAGTAGTTGATGAAACGACAGATGCCTGCGGTCGTTATGTAGCAAATATGTTAGCAGTAGTATTAAGCAGCACAGTTGCACCAATATCTTATTTAGTAAATAGTACAGTTTTGGAAAAAACAAATCATTCAACGATCGCACGTTTTATTAACGACAGCTTGACACTTTTATATGCACCTAATCAAGTTAAATCGGAAAATATATTACTAATGGTGTCTGATGCAGCAGCCTACATGATAAAAGCAGGACAGGCTTTACATATGTTTTACCCAAATTTGATGCACTTCACTGGTATGGCTCACGCAATGAATAGGCTCGCTGAATTGGTGTGACTAGAATACCCAACAGTAAATAAGTTGATCACGGAAAAAAAGGCATTTCTTAAAGCCCCACTGCGTATACAACACTATAAAGAATTAGCTGCTGACCTGCCATTACCACCAAAACCAATAATTACGAGATGGGGTACGTGGCTTGAAGCAGCAAATTTTTACGCAGATAACTTTAAACAATTAAAGGAAATTTTCTTAGAATTGGATGATTCCAATTCAGCGGCTTTAAGAATTTGTAAGGAATGCATGTCGAACACAAACATCGGGCATCAATTAGCATTCATTAAAACTCATTTTTCCGTTTTAATATCCACCATTAAAAAGTTGGAATCATCCCAGACGGCTCTATTAGATTCTTTTGAAGTGGTCGATGATGCAATTGAAAGTGTAAAATCAATTCCAGGGGAGATAGGAGAAATGTTAATGGCAAAATTAGACAAGGTTCTATTACGTAATCCTGACTACAATAAAATGAGGAAAATCTGTTTAGTTTTAAAAGGTCAAAGTGAAGAGGATTTGGACATGGACCCCAAAGATGTAGCATCCATGAAATTTGCGCCCATTACTTCATGCGGTGTCGAGCGTTCGTTTTCCTCTTATAAAAATATTTTGTCAGACAGACGACAAAATTTTACCCCAAATAATTTAAATCAACTGTTGATTATATTTTGTAATCCTACTATTTAAGTGTTAAGTGTTAAAATTACTTATATGAAACAATTTATGTTTTTATTATTCTAAAGTATAAGTAAAATAAAATTTTTATCGCATATAATATCCATATTTTGATCTATTTTAATCGCATAAAAAAAACTTATTTTCCACTTTTTTAGCACATATAAATCCGGTCTTTAGTTATGAGCAAACGAAGTATCTAAGAAAGTGAACTGGAATAAACCGGTTTTAGACAGCGGCAGCCCCAGCACGGAATCTGCCTTACGTTGTTACCCGCGCTCATATCTCATCATATATGACTACTCGGGCTTTCGCGCAGTTAGATATCCTCAGAATATTCACAATTGCAAATTCCAGTAGATAACAATAACTCTTCGCTGCTTTTGAATATGTAAAACATAATAAATTATTATACAAATATGTATTTAAAGTCTCGCGTCGCCCGACCGCTACTGACATCGAGGTTTCTCGCGCGCATTTCTGGGCGGACATCCATTTAACCAGTACAATACTGTGAGTAACGCCGCTTCCATGAATTCACTACTTCTCTGACTTGCTTATTGTTCAATATTGCTAGTCGCGCGAAGCCGGCAAATACGTTGAGCCGCCAAGATGTATTTATAATATCTCGCCGCTTCGTTGCAATAATAACCCGTACCACTTTTTCCAATCCTTTCAGTGGTTATGAGATACCCAGTGTATATATATAAATTTGATATCTGCGCATACAAAAAAAAGCATTAAAATAAGTTAAGAAAGAAACATGTAAGGTTTCATTTTTAAAAATATATTATTTTATTTGTTGTCACAGAAACCAAATAATACGTAAATGTATACGTAATCGATTAAAAAATAAAAATTCTGGAAGGGTGGGACACCCGGTATTTTATATTCCCTAGTGAACATAAATTACTATAATTTATAATTGCCGTAAGGCGTACTGTGCTAAGCAATAAAATCATTAATTAATTTGAACTGAAAAATTTCTAGTTAAAAAATTAACGAAATACGTGCTTACTTATGCTTACGGAATTATAATATAATTTCTGATTTTTTTTCAAGCGCACAGATGAAACTTCCTCAGAAACAAAAATATTAGGTTTCTACGCACAATTCTTCACCGGTTACATTACAAGCAAAGCAAATTGGAGTAAATCTGAATATCCTTGACTAAAATTAGGAGAGCCACTCACTGCAAAACTAATTATAAAAGTCGCAATTGAAATACTTCATGAGGTACATCACTAACGATTTTAACGACCTTCGTTCTCGTTAATTGGCCGTAATTAGTAATCAGGCTAAAATTCGAAGTGCCTCTCGTGTCAGCCGGCACTTGCTTTGTGCTACGAAAGCTGCTGACAAGAACCTAATTTGACTTTAAAATTGATTGGCTCTGAATATGTTTTTGTTCGAGTTCAACGAATCTAAACACACAAACAACTTAAATTTGCTCTATTTTATGATATTTTAATCATTATAAATAATAATAATAAATAAATACACAGAGTGAAAATATAAGTTGAAATTATCATAATTACCGAATCAATAAAAATTAAAACTAATTTTAGAACTAACGTAGTATACAATATAAATATGAAGATACAACTCTTGTAAAGATATTTTAAAGGAAAAAAATATAGATAAGTGAGAAAGGCAAGATACGATGGCGATGCCAAGACGATTGTAAAACTTCGACTGTAATTAATGGTCTACGCAAGGCGCTAGCGTCAGCTTAGATCGGATGGAGATCAGAGGAAATTATTACAACCTTGTTGACACCGTTGCTTATAAAAGTCAAACAGTAAAAGCATTTAGGAAAAATGCAGGATGATTGACAAGTGAATGGTAATAGTACGGGTGTATCCCAGAAAATGAAAATCGGGAAGAAAAGTAGATTAGAAGAAAAAAAAGTATTCTCTTATATTTTGGTGTTTGCATGCTAGTGTTTTTTTTTCTCGACATAATGTACGTATATTACTTTACGTGGCGACTGTGTTTTTAACTAAGTGCTTGTTACGACCATGACAATGGAAATAACGATGGGCACATGAATAATAAATGGAAGTATGTCGCTATTACACTTATGTCATTATGCGACTTGAAGATGTATGAGCCTCATTAGAAAATAATAATTATCATCCGGCAGTACAACAAATAGCATTAATATCAATTTGAAAACATTCATAATTGCTATTAATTGAGAGCGTTATTACAATCAGCGGAATTATGCGCACTGATTCGGGCAGCTGACTGTCGTTAACTGTGATTAGGGTGACTCAAGTCTGATTGTATTTAATTACTAATTAGCTAAGTACAATCAATCATAATTACGCTGCACTCCCTTGGCATTATATTTTTCGTATAATTTAAACGTCTTATCAAACTGAGCAGTAAATTGCGAATTTGTAATTCCCTAATAATTTTGCTTGATGCTAAACGCAACTTTGTAAATGTATTTGTAACTTTGTAACAGTATAATCGTGCTCCCGACATTTATTTACTGATTGCCAATTTTAAAAATAATTAGAGAAATATGAGTTCCTTCGTTAATAAATATCTACCAATTGTAGGTACACTTAGTAATTATGAAGTGAAATTGATAATTGAATTTATAAAAAGATCAAAAAATGTTCATATAAACCAACAAAAAATAATATATTTCTAAAAGAAAAATTAAATCAATAAAATACCCTCTGCAATGTTACAAGTAATCCACACTCAACTGTTTACACACATATATTTTTTCCTTTTCCTTTCCGAATTAAATCCTGTAATTTTTGAAAGCCGTGCGACACAAAAAAAAATCGTAGAAGTGAGGATATTATATTTTGTTGTCTTTGTCATAAACACTCGAGTTAAAATTTGTGATAACTGCTTTGACACTGAGAAAAAGAAGAACGGAGAAAGAATTCCTCTGGGCTTGACAATCATTGAAATAAAGCATCGTTATCGTCCCTTTAATGGGCACTCGGCATTAATGTGAACTCTTATGCTTACATGTATAGTGAAAGTTCGACGTAAATAAAACAGGGTTGTGATTAATTTCAAACCGCACGAATCTGCTATGAAAATCGTTTTCTACTAATAAATGTTTTGTGGTGAAAGTTCTTATAAATAAAGTTACTTACTACATCGTTGAAACTTTTCCTAAATAACTGCATTTGCGTACACTGTTAAGTTTTAATGAAGAATAGCTTAAGTAACATTGCATTAGGATCGACAATTTGCGTCATTCCATACAAGACGGTCATGCTTGCTGTCAAAACATAAGGAAAGTTTTAAAAATGTTGTTGCTGACGAAAGCCCAAATAGGACTGAAACAGTTGTACAGAGTACGCTCGAGGAATCCACTGCAATCAAAAATGATTTGCAATAAAATTATAAAATTTTAAGTTGTCAAATGTTTGAATAAACTATGCTTTCACTTTTATATTTTGTAGGAAACGTCCTGTTAGTGAAAAATAAACTTAATCTTAAAATAAAAACGTCGTACAAATTTAAACAGCAATTCTATTACACAAGCATAAAAAAAATTGAAATGAAGTTTTTCCAAAATTTTACAATGAATTATTCTCAGATTTTGGAAATTTTTGTAACAATGGGCTTTAAAACACTTAAAAGTGTAACATATTAATAGTTAAACGTCTTAAGCAGAAGCCCAATGAATCACATTCGTGAGTCAAATCGATAGCTCGGTTACCTGCCTACATTCGCTGTCTAAGAATAGTTTGTCATTTAAAAAAACAGTTTATATTAACACCTTTCAATAAAATTTACTAGATATACCGTCGACTGGTAAGTTTGATATATTCCTTTGAAGGCGTGTCAGTAGAGCTCATTCGCAATTGATTCGAGCATACTATGAATGAATCATTCAAAATGCAACAGTCTCTGAAATATTTTAATTTTTGTGTTTTTCTTAGAAATGCGTTCTCTATTACCATTTACCTAGAATTAGGGGAGACTGGGGTTGGGCCACATCTTAGTTTAGCCATGACATTTATATATCAATTGATGGTGTTTTTATTCTAGTTTAAAAAGAAATAAAGTCTTGTGCTGTAACATTGTCTATTGAAGAAATATTACAATTTTTGTGAAAAAAGAAGTGTGATTTTTAACCCCTTGTCAGGGATGATCGTCACAGTGTCTGGGGTAGGTAGTCATATAGTAAATTAAGAAAAGAATACAAGAAGAAACACTTATTTAAATCAAATGAGTATTTTTATTAAAGTTAAAAATGTTCATAACTAATAACACCCAAGAAAATAAGCAAAATCCAAACCAAATAAGAGAATAACTTCTTTCTAGCGAACTCTTTAAATTAAAAATACCTAATCTAACGAAATTACATTTAGTGTAAAAAATCAGTCTGAATATTTAGAATCATAATTTTGCAAAGGTAATTTGGTAGCGCCGCGTGCATGCTTCGTGAGCGCAAAACTTGCAATCCTGGCACTAAATCCAGACTTCCCTAGCCTTGCTACCAGAGTGGTGACAAGCAGACTAAGCAAAACCCTTCATCATCCTCTTTCTTGTCCTCGACGTTGTCAACTTGGTTTTTCATTTTCTTTCCTTTAGAAACCTTTTTCTTTTCTTTATTCTCACTCAACACATGCTTCCATACATTTTCTTCTGCGCTTCTTGTTCAAATGTTGTTGTCATATGATATTCATAAATGCCGTTTAAGTTTGCTGCTGTAAATGTGCAATCACTGGGTACAGGATTTTTAAAGCTTAAAGATCTTGTTCTAAGTAATAATTTTAATTTAGTTGGGATATCGGAAACATGGTTAAATCACGGTATTGATTCTGATACAGTAAAAATTCTTGGTTATAATTTTTTACGTGTGGATAAGAATACTCGAGAAGGGGGTGTTGGTTTTTATGTAAAAAATAGTTATCATTATTCGATAATAGATACTGAATTTTCTCTATCTCTTGAACAATTATGGCTGAATATTAAATTATCGGGAAAGTCTATTGCATTTGGAAT
Organism: Prosopocoilus inquinatus; assembly: GCA_036172665.1. Taxonomy (NCBI): domain Eukaryota; kingdom Metazoa; phylum Arthropoda; class Insecta; order Coleoptera; family Lucanidae; genus Prosopocoilus; species Prosopocoilus inquinatus. The sequence continues at coordinate 24,556,459 of CM069876.1, read as the reverse complement.
AATTTACAGACCACCTCATACCGATATTAATTCTTTTATCCAAAACTTAGAAACATCTCTTACTACAATTTTACCGGCAGTGGATGAAGTTATATGTTCTGGTGATATTAACATTAATCTTTTCAATACAGTAAGTAATAACGTTAATCACTTTTTATCAATGATTGATACGTATGGCCTTACTCAGATTGTGGCCGAACCGACCCGAGTTAATGCTTACAGCAGTACGTTAATTGATGTACTTGTCGTCAGTAATCTTGACTTGGTTTTGCAATCGGACGTCATTATGTGCATTTTTCTGATCATAAACTAGCGTTTAGCACTCTGGATTTCTCAACACATGGTTCTTCCGCGCGACTGTATACTTACCGTAATTTACGTAATATAGATTTCCAACAATTTTATGATAATTTACGCTCCATACCTTGGAACAATTTATACGATTTGAATGACTTAAATGACAAAGTTGCATTTATAAATGATAACCTCCTAACTCTGTTTGATATTTTTGCTCCGTATAGAACTGTTAGAAGCAGTAAAGCTCCGGCTCCTTGGTTAACTGATGCCATCAGGCGTATGATAAAATTGCGTAACAGCGCACTTAATAAATTCAAACACACTAAATCTATTGCTAATTGGAATCACTATAAAGATTTGCGCAATTTTGTTAATAATGCTATTAGACGCGAGAAGAAGGTGTATCTAAAATATATATGTGGTGAGAATAATCAAAAATTGGCATGGCAAACACTAAAATCTTTAAATGTTACCAACTCTAAAATTCAGGAACCTCTACCTAATACTTTCAGTAACCCAAATGAAATAAATTTGTCTTTCTTAAATTCTGTGCGTGTAGTCAGCAGCGATATTGATTTAAATACTTTATCGTTTTATCAAAATAATCGCCGTAACAATCATTATCCGCTTTTTAAGTTTCACACGGCCATGGAAGACGTTGTAGAAAAAGGAATTTTTAATATTAAGTCAAATGTTTGTGGTTATGTTGGTATTTCTATGGAAATGATAAAGTTGTGTTTGCCATTCTTAAGCAGATATATTACTCAAGTAATTAATGTTTGTTTGACCCGTGATGAATTTCCAGAGGTGTGCTTTGGTGGCTCCGATTGCGAAAGTAAAGCAAGTGACTTCTTTAAGCGATCTACGGCCCATCTCACTTTTGCCCATATTATCGAAAGTTCTCGAAAAACTCGCAGTTGACCAGGTTAAGGAATGTATTAATTTAATTAATATATTGCCTCCCATGCAATCTGGTTTCAGGTCCGGACACAGTACTAGTACCGCCTTGCTAAAAGTTACGGCCGAAATACTTAATGCTCTGCGATAAAGGTGATTTAACTGTCCTTGTTCTCATTGATTATTCGAAAGCATTTGACACTATTAATCATAAAATGTTGTGTGCTAAATTACATTATTTTGGTTTTGATGATTCGGCTATAAAGTTCATATCGTCTTATTTAAGTAACAGAATGCAGGCTGTCGCTGTGAATGGCAAACACTCAAATTTTGATGCTGTTGAGTCGGGAGCTCCTCAGGGTTCTATTTTTGGTCTCCTTTTATATTCTGTTTACACCGCAGATTTTTATACAAAGGTTAAAAATTGTAAGGTTCACTTTTATGCTGATGACACTCAGCTATATTACAGCTTTAAAGCTTCTGACTTAAACATTGCTTCAGACCTGATTAATGAAGATATTGAACAACTATGTCAAATTTCTGTCTCTCATTTATTGCATATTAATCCGGTAAAATCGTGATAGTGACTTAAGATTTTCATCTCATGTCAAGAAATTAATTCAAAAATCATATTCAACTTTAAGGCTTTTGTATATGAATAGGCATTTCCTTACTACTAATCTGAAAATTCAGTTATGTGAAGCGTTAGTTCTATCTTGCTTCAACTACAGTGATGCTGTCTATGGCCCCAGTCTAGATGTTCTATCTGCTGCAAGAATTAAAAAAATCCAAAACTCGTGTCTTCGGTTCCTTTATGGATTGAGGAGAAGGGACCACGTATCTTATAAATTAAAGGAAGCTAAATGGCTAAATATGGAAGATAGAAGATTGCTTCACATGGCCTGTTTAATTCATAAAGTTTTTGTAACTTCGTGTCCTTCTTATCTAAGTGCTTTATTAATACCTAGATACAGGACCGCATGATTTTAGTTTAAGACGCACTAGTGGATTACATATCCCTATGCACAATACTGTCCTCTTCGAAAGGTCCTTTAGTTACAATTCTTCAATAATTTACAATAAAATATCCCATGATACTCGTATGTCAACGTTGACTACTTTTAAAAAAAATTACCGAAATAAGCTCTTTACTCTTCAGCAGTGATTGCACATTAATATTAATATAAATGTATTTCCGTACTGTACACTTTTCAGTTTCATATTATGACATGTACATATATTTGTTTATATTGTATTTTCTTTTTCTGAGGTTGGTTGAGTGGTAGAGCAGCGTTAGCCGAACTCCACCAACATAATAAAGACGTGTTATTATTATTATTATATGTGACTACCAGTCCCCGTCAACCTAAGACAACGTGTCCCAAAACACGTTTCAAATAACTTTCAATCAATATTTACCTAAAAAACATATAATATCATGAAACACATACTTAACATCATAAATACTCGAAAAGCTATACCTACTATAAAAATTTAAGTATACTTATGAGACTCGATCAAGATGCACAAAAATTACTTTCCTGTTTCATTGGATTTCTGTTATGACCACCATGACAATCAACCCGTGAGACAACCACACCCGGTCTCCGTTACTCAGAGAGTGCAAAAGTTTTTCTTTTAATTTTAGATTTATATTTCTGAAAAAGAAACACAAGAATTAAAATAGTTATCTCAGAAACTACCTGCATTTTGTATATTGCATATTATGGTCGAATCAATTGCAAATGAGCTCTACTAACACAACCTCAAAGGAATATGTCAACTTACCAGTCACCCTGTATTTCTATTGGCTTGGCTGTTGAAATGCAATGCATTTTTCTCAATAATTGAATTGGCTTCCGGTTGGAACCACGTTACTCGAATAAACTAGTACAACTACCGACGTTTCGTTCTTCATTGCAGAGGAACTTCCTAGGGCCTGCTGCGTCGACGACTAACTAGTAGTAGCAGTACCACCACCACCACCACCCAGAAAAACGAAACGTCGGCAGCAGAAAAGATCCGAGTGATGCCAAATTACTTATGTAAACCATTTTTCTTCAATTTTTATACTTTAAACAGTCTGTTAACTTTAATTAAATAAATTCAGCACTAACTGCAACAAAAATTGTTTAAGAAGTGGCGTAATTAAGGAATACTGAAAGTTTTTCATTTCAGTAAGGTCATTGGTCTTCAAAAGGGCGGATTTTAATTTCGGGAAACTAATACCAAAATGGACTGTTCCAAATCTACTATTACAGAGATCGAGAAGATAATTATTTAAAATTTTAACATTCAAACACCATCATGTGCCTAAAAGTGTAATTTAGGCTGCCTTAGTTCTTCACAATATCCTCTTCGTTATGATTTAACTTTAATAATATAAATCTAGTACTGATTGTAATGAAGACTGTGAAAGAAATTAGGTTGTATTATTAAAAAAAGGCTTGGAGATTTCCGGCAATTAACTCCATACTGGAAAGAGCAAGCTGATAGTTTCCCAGATGGTGGCTTTTATTGTTACTAACAAATTATTACCAGGATTGGATAGTTCTGTATTCCATGACGATTTTGGGATTTAACCGATTTTGTATTCGTTCTTATGAAAATGGACAAGATCATTATTTGAAATTCGTCACTAACCGCATTTTAGCAAATACGAATCGCTGGTCTCCAAAGTGGCCGGTTTTCACTTTAGAAACCACCCAACCAGATTGAATTCTATGCCTGCCATTATAAAAATGGACAAACCAAAGATTGTGGCATTTAAAAATATTCACATGACCAGGTTCGATTTTCATTATGTCATCAATAATTAGAATTTAAGATACAGAATGGAATACGATAATGAACAAATAATAACAAATGAATCAAGGTTTTGTCTGGAACTAGAAAAAGAACTGTAAATGGTTAAGGAACATTCAAGTGAACGACGGAATCCACATTTTCTATTGATGGCGTGTAACTCGTACCATGAAGAGCCATTTTGAAGAAGTCGTGTAGCCGAGTTGGTTGGACCCGTTGGCAGCGGAGTTTGACGCTCGATTAGGCAACTTTACTTGTGAATTCAATCATCACTCGGTGCATGCAGATTTCATGTGGAAGATAGAGTTTTCATGTATCGGTCAGTGTTTGGATTCATACGGACTCCTTCGCGTTTCCCCAGTTTGTAAGGCGAATACCGAAGCACGCCTCCATGACAAGCTACTTAGGATTGGGGAATCATGGTGAAAGAAAACAAAATTGTAGCAGACCTCTTCTCTTTTTATTTACGGATTCACGGCGATCCATCGGTATAAGCAGGGTTAGCACGCATTACAATTTTCTACATTTGGCGTCTTATTCTAACAAAACAATACCTGCCGCACATTGATCGTCTCATTGAAATTTTCATTGTTTCTTACCTTAACCAACACGTTCTCTCATCCACTGGACAAGCGCAGAATATAATAGGATAAAAGTAAATAATCTCAACGATTAACTTTGAAACAATTTAAACGAGAGGCGCCACAGTTTCAAATGAGTTCAGAAAAAAATTATAAAAATACGGTGGTGCGTAGGTTCGCAATAAATAAAATTTGTATAACTACCTTAATGTGAAGGAGCTTGCTGCCAAACGACTTACTTAAACAGCGACATCCTACGATCGCTTTTTGACTTAACATTGCATTGCATTGGATTGACAAATTCGTGCTTGTTTGAACTGTTTCTGCTGATGAAACCCCAAATAGGGCTGAAACAGCTGTATAGAGGCTGCTTGAGGGATTCACTGCAATCAAAAACAATTAGCAACAATATTTTTTTGAACCACTTACGTAATCTCGAAGGCTTCCGCGACCATTATTCATCTTCTCAAGCTTCTGAAGCATAATGTTAATATTTCTTCTGCTACTTTCTTACTAAAGATTTCTTCAGTTACTGTCGATGTTCTCTGCTATTCAGTTATCACCAGACAATAAAAACACAAACAACGTTAGAAGGAGATAACATTGATAGCAATAGCCCTGAATAAGACTTTTAAATAGAGAAAGATAAAACGTCGGTTACAGAAGAAACATTAACGCGATTCCCCGGAAGCTTCACACTACAATCTCCGAAATGGTTACATGTACAGACGACGTCCGAAAGGACGTTTAGAAGTTTCAGATCTATAATATCTCGCTCTATTCCTTTTTTATTTCTTTCTTTTCTTCCTTCCTTTTCTTTTTTTTTACTTCTCAATTTTAAAATCTTAAAACATTTGAAAGACGCTTAGACGAAAGGTTCTTGCTAGAGAAATTGTATTGGTATACAATTATATAAGTGTATCATCTGTAGATGAAAACTGTATAAGAAAGTAATAGTAACATTGCCCAAAAATATTTTCAAATTTTCTTCAATATCTACACTGCGTAACTGCGCAGTAAGAAAAAGTGAAAATTATGAGATCTAACTTTTTAATTCTCTCTTGTTCGCAGGAATTGTATAGGAAAAAAATTCTTCTTTTTATAATCTTCTCAGCAACGAACATTTTAAATTATGATTCTAAAATTATCCAGTGACAAAAATAATTTTTAATTACAACAGAATTCCGTGGTCACAAATATTGAATTAATTTTCTAGACGCAATTACTGGTAACGAGAACTTCGTACTCGTATTCCCTCAACTACTTCAATGAAAGAAAACAGAGAGCCGCCAGCACAATTCTAAGAGAAATGCGAAAAACTTCACTTATTAAGAATGTTATAAGTATAAGATATTAGTACAGTTGAGATAGAAACGAGAAATGCTTTAAGGGCGTGCTAGAAGGCAACAGAAGATGTATATTAAGAAAATAGGGTAGTTAAGAAAATTGGCAAAGTAGTTATACTTGTATCTTCGAGTTATTAGATTCAGCAATATTAAGTTTGGTTCAAGATCAATACGGAGCGGAACGATGCTGCACGGAAATTATTAACTAGTTAGGATGCGTTAATTTCATTTACAACTAAAAAAGATGTGCACCAAGGGCTTTGATGCAGTAGAAAATTAATGTGAGCGAAATTACCTCATACGACGTGCAAGTGCATTTATAAAGCTTGAATGTAAATATGTATACGTTATCCTTTGATATTAAATAGAGTTTCATACAGTTAATGTTTATACATAATAAGGAGATAATATTTTCTTTCTATATCAATAATAGTCCCGTAAAAAAAGGAAGTTAGGGAAAATTTTTGTAGTAGAAAGTAAATAAATTTAAATATTTCTTTGAAAGTTGAAATTTATTTATCGATTTTATACAATTAGATTAGATTAAAAAGCACTACTTTGAAAGTTTCGAAATAGTTCGTGATGGGCTTTCTAGTCTATCTTGTCTATAATATCGAAATGAATGTACTTCGGAAATAATTCAATGAGAGTCCGGTGCGATGGAATGCATCGCCGCCAGGGGGTTGCGAGAACTGTCAAGCTTCGGACAAAGTATCTACTGGGGCGGAAGCAACTTTGATCTTGAAACGAAATTGCAATTTTCAAACGGTCACCGCAACGCATCGGCCCGAATATTATATTGAAAAGCATTATGGGATATTTAATTCGAAATTTTCAATTTGACCTACCGCATACCAGCACATTTATTATTCTTTTCTCGTATTATTATAAAACTTTTCACGGGCGAAAGTTCAAATCGAAATATTTCGTCAGGAGGAGGACCGAAACGGAGGTCCGATCTACATTTAGTGAAAATAAAATGACATTCTTTGCGGTATATTGTTTAAAGTAACAATTCTTCTTGAATTGTTAAGAGCAACACGGGCTAAGCATTAAATTAATATCAAACCCACAATGCACTGATAGCATCTAAAGCTAATGTCCTGACACAATGAGGATCAAGACAAAATAAAAAATATAGGATTTGAATCCAAGCAAGACTATTTAGTACACCTACGGTCCGCTTGGAGCGCACCTGTGCAGTCGATGAGTGGGTGCCTATTGTTTTATTCAATTTTTGTTACCTTTATTAATAAAATAAAATCAATTTCGTGATATTTTGGTACTATGCAGGAATTTCAGACAATCGTTCTCCTTATCTGAACAACTTACCTTTTCATCCAGCCTTAACATTATTAAAGTATAGTATTCAACATCACGGCGTTAATTTTGAAAAATTAAGGCACTTTTAACTATGAACTTGATACACAAATTTAAATTACTGAAAATTAGGATGTAATTACTTGAAATAAAATTGCGTAACAAATTTTCAAATTTAAGCTAACTCAAACCCTATATAAGACAAAGAACGAAAACTAAATAAAAAGCTGCTTTAATCTTGTAGTTATAAACATGAATGAGTACAGAATAACCCAAACAAATTTCTTTATAATATTCTTATGACAGTTTATTTTCAGTGAATAAGTATTTGCATTTCGTTAATGAACTTGTTGTAAAGAAACAATTTATTTTGATTTTTAGAAAGGAGTTCTTTTCATCTCACGATAGGTATCACTTTTACATATTTCAACTAAAAATAACTTTTGTGTTATTATCGGATTATAAGATGTATAGTAGCATGCACTTTTCAAAGTCGCAGTTTCTCGTCCAAATTGTGTTAAAAACGGCGCGCGGCATCTTGTCTTCAAAATGAAAATGAAAACTAACAAGAAAAGTTTATATTTACATGTCAAATATTATGACATGAAGCGGTTTTTCTTTACGTAATGTAAGAAATTTTTACATCCGTCACGCAAGTAAGTGTTTGGTATCGTGTAATTTTTAGTTAAAAAATATTGGCTACTTTTGGGAAATAGAAATTAAAAAAAAATGGTTAACGACAGTCTTAAAATAAAAGGATATAAAGGACAGGACACAAAATAAAAGAATATAAAACAGTACATAATTAAAATGAGAACATCTACAAATGACGAAACGTCACTAATAAAATACGTGCCACTAAACTAACGTGTGTCCCAAGTTTTCTAATCTATGGCTTATGCCATGTATAGTCATGCTTTTTAGTAATGCCTCCCCTACAAATACATATTAAATTACGGACTAATGCCTTATGATCACTAAATCATCACAACAAACTGAAAGGCAGACAAGCAAGTAGGTACAGAAACACAAAATAGAAACATGAAATAAAAGTCAATAGGTGCTTGCTTAGCTTTTAGATCGCAACTTGGAAATTTATTGAGGAAGCATTACTAAAATTCATTACCGTACATTAAATATGAATCGGTAGTTGGTGGACCAGATAAATCCCACAGTCTTTCGTTTTGTGTATAATTTCAATATTTACAAAGTCAATGTATGAATACCCAAATTATTAAAAAAAAATTGTTGCAAATCGTTTTTGATTGCAATGAATCCCTCGAGCAGCCTCTGTACAGCTGTTTTAGCCCGCTTCTGCTGATGAAGCCCCCAAATAGCAAGCTTCTGGCAGAATTACATGTTGATGCACAGGGTAATTGAGAACGCATTCCAGAAAATAAACTCAAGAATAGAAGGTATAAAATGGCTCTAGCAATGAAAAACCCTTAGGCTCGGTTTTTCCATTACAGTTTAACTTTAAGTTTCCTCTTATTCCCATGTTAACATGGTAACAACTGTAAGAACAATTATTTCTAAAGTAATAAAACGAATCTCAAAATGAAACACGGAATAAAAAACCGACCCTTAGTTGTCATATACACTACCGATGGGTTTTCAGGGTTGGTATCAGTAACAAAATTATAATAATATAATGATTTAATATGATATATTGTATAATGTATTAATAAGAAAATTATTTTTAGAAAAGCATTTGTAGCTGACATGTTTACCTTTAAAACTGTAATAGAAAAACATATACAAAAAAGAGAACCGTACAAAAATGAATAAATCACTAGTACAGCAATAGACCAAAATATGAATCAAGAATGATAGTACGTTGTTCATTCTTTACTTTGCCGATCTTAGGTGACAACAGTTGCTGATGGTATGTACGGTCATGCTTTTAAGTAATTTCTCGCTTATAAAATTTTAAGTCGCGGTCTACGAGGGTGGTTCGACAACTAGCTTGCTTCGCTTATTAATATCGGGCAGAAACGAAATCTGTATAGTTGGTCATGAAGCTTTGTTAGTATGAACGAATATTCTATAGTTGCAATTAGTTCTAGCTATAACTTATTGTTTGATTGAGTTAAAATCAAAAATGGATAAAAGGAGGAAAGCGATGGTAAATCTAAGGACAAATTCTTTGTATTTCTAAAATTCTAACTAACTTCTAACAGTTCAGTGTTTTTTTTTTTACTTTGATTTTTGAATTGGTCACTTTGGTCAAGCTGGTTTACTTTCCTTATCATTTGTTTGAAAAAAAATGAAATCTTGGAGCAGAAATCTTATGATGCCAAGTTAGAAAAATAATAGTGATTAAAATAAGTTCTGCATGGCATGATATCCAAGAGTATCCTCAAAGCAAACTCTTTTACGTTGGAATTTTGAGGATAAAGAAAACTTTATTCTTCCAATGCACAAACTCCACTTTCGATTCATAAATAATTTTTGATGTACCGTGTCTTACACCGTTACTAAATAATAATAGCGCCACTAAGTGGAAAGTGTCAAACCCGAACATAGCAACCTTGCAATGAAAATTACGTTTTTGAAGATTACAAATTACAAACAGGACTGAAACAGCTGTACAGAGACCGCTCGAGGTTTCCACTGCAATCAAAAACGATTTGCAACAAAATTTTTAGATATTATTAGACTTAAAGGTCTCTTTCATTTCATACAGTTACAATTTTTGTATGTATCTTAAAAAGGCGAGCAGTAATCTGCAGAAATGCAAATTTGATACGCTCGGGTTTGAAACTTTTCACCCGTTATAATCCTTTCTTAATAACTCTAAGTTGTTCCATAGCACTGACGTACTTCTGAAACGGTATTACAGTTGCGCAAACTCACCACGCATTCACTTTTGACATGCCAAAATAGTTTTGAATTATTTTCCGAAATTTGCGGGATTTGAGACAGTTTTACCCCACTTCCTGTCAAAATTAAACCTTTGACCGGTAATTTTTGTCTTGCCCTTTCACTCCGCACTGATTTTCCCTTTTCTGCTGACATTTCTCTCTGGATTGCAAGTGACATTCTCAAAACTGCTTCTGCTGGTTCGAGAACAAAAGTGGGCAAAAAGCAGAATAGGACAGTCGTTCAACCTGAAAACCTTGAGCTACCAAAATTGGAGAAGCCTTCGAATAAAATTAAACCTCTGATCTTGCACATTATTTCAAATGCTGTGGTTCTGTAGTTTCTCATTTCGCCAAATACCCTACCTTCAAATGAATTTCAGATTAAAGTCCGCTGCGAATTCAATGCTTTTTTTCCTAAAGGTAAGTGGCACTGACACCTGGTAAATTTTTTAAATTAAAGAAATGTCAAATCTTTGGGTAACAAACTTTATACAAAAATCGTGACTTACTTTATTTCGAAATTTATTAGAAGGCGCGGTATATTATCTGTCTTCAATATCCTTGCTAGTTTATTTGTACTGATTACTGCAAAATTTTGTTTTATTTATTAGGAAATCGGAATAGAATGCATTTTGAATGGTGGGTTTCGGCTTTCTCCTTTCATTAATAAACTGTAAGCAATTTCTTACTTGGATAAGTCTCTTTGTCGAAAGGCACTTCTTTATTATTTATTTAAACGATTACCTGTACGCATACAGTTTGTAATTTCAAATTAAATAATTACTTATAAGTTATTTCGCAAATTAATAAATATTAGTGCTTGTCAGAAATATAGTAAAATGAAAATGAAAACTATTAGAAAGCACGCGCGGCATTAAATATTTTGATTATAAAACCCATTAAAATAGAGATATCCTATTACTAACCTTATTTTATGCTTCTTTTATAACACACCTAAAGGTGTAATGTTTTTATAACTATTATTTTAACTCAACTCCCATGGTGGTCCAACAACCCATAAAATGACAATCACTCTTGCAGCAGTTTTAAGCGGGATTTACATTATTTTCATTAAAAATGTCGATAAATTATGACAGAATGTGGTTAGAGTTATAAACATCTTAAGCGAACTGAAATTACTCTCAGCAGGATCATAGCTGCCGGTACTTAAAACTGGATACTAGAATCACTCCTAAATATATTTGATACACAGAGGCACTAGGACAGAAGAAAAATAATTTTTACAGAATTTTATTACTATATTTGAAACAACTTCGCAGGGGGAAAGTTTAGCAGAAAACAGTAGAACAAAAAAATTCGAAAATTTATTTCTCATTCATTTCTAAATATTGTAACCGTAATAACGGTAGCATTTGAAGTTAGTTTTTATAAATAATAATAGCATTTATTGCATTGTGAATATCTATGTATGCGAATTTCCTAATAATGTGTCGCAAGTTATATTTAATTCTTTATCTTTATTTACATCGTACTATTAGAAGGAAGAATATAAAGGAAATTAGCGATTATATGAGAACGCTACGTTAAATTAAAACATTTAATAAGATTGAAGTTTGTTTCGCTTGTAATTGCTCGAATAAATCAAATGTTATACATCTCAAAATACATCAATGAGGTTGTGTTAAGCATATCCTGCATATCTGTAGTTTGCATATTAAAACTAATTATAGCAAATACAGAGGCTTAAAGTAGTTATTTGAACGTCAGTGATTTTTAACTCATTATTCAATCATTTAAACAAGGAACAGCGCTAAATGCAAAGAAGGGGTCAGTAACATCGAGCATTAACTAACTCTAGTTTTTACAGCTACAGTCTATAACAGTCAGATCTCTTGACGTCAACTGTCAATTGTGCAGATAACGAATTAATGGCCAACTTCGTGGAGGTTCGCTGACCCACCAACACTTAAGCATAATTAATTATCATTAAGAATGTAAATGGCTAAGGTGTAGCTTGATGTATGACAAAGGTCATTCATAATGGTCTCTTATAAATCGCTGCTCGATGTGAGAAATGATTGTGTTAATTTTAATTTATGATTTTAAATCCGAATTAAATTGACATTTTTATGGTCGAATTTAATATTAATTATTTAAAATATTTGCAAAACACATGTGGCAGTGATTATTTATTTGTTTATTTTCAGATGATTATACTTCAAACAGATCACTGATGCATTATGGGCCGTTTTCATATTAGGATTTTTATCTAAAGTAATTTTAGAGCATTTATACAAACACCAAACCTAATCTACACTCAGGAGAAACACTGCTTTATTTTGAAAAATAAGGCTAAAAATAATTAATAATTAGTCATTAATGAAAATTTGGGATGTTATACATTTAAGAGTAATTCCAAGTTTTGGAATACAGTCACAGCCTAATAAAGGGAAGAACGATGCCTTAAGAAAAAAATAATTTCATTTTATATTTAACAGCAGTTGCAAATTGTAGTCGCGTTATACCGAGAATACCAAATGTACACAAAAGGAAGAAGAAAATGATGAACGAAAGACAAAAACGTTACAAGGAAAAAGAATTAAAGAAATAAATTAGATTAAAAGCATGTAACGTACAAAAAGAAAGGAGAAAAAGTAGCAACAAAATAAGCAAAGAAGAAATAATTTATAGAGAATATGAAACAAATAAAAAAACTTTTTAAAACGAGCTGAAAAGGTAATTTATTGACTTACTTGACGTTTCGCAAATATAATTATTTGCTTTATCAAAAGTAAATAACGGAAAATATAAAATAAAAACTAAATTACCTTTTCAGCTCGTTTTAAAAAGTTTTTTTATTTGTTTCATACTCTCTGCAATTCTCACGAGCAAGAACTACCCAAAAATTAACTAAGATATAATTTAGAAATGAGAAAGACACGAAAAGCAGAAAAGAACATACATACAGGCAACTGAGGAGCATTCATTAAAATTCAGACATGTCCACTTTTGTGAAAAATTTTGTTTTGTAAAGTTTTAGAATGTTTTCGACCATTTCTATCGTCTCTTATGTTCAGAATCACGCAAAACAATACTTACCCTAAAGCCTAAATATCGCTAATTCAATCAAAATCCCACATCTCGATCTGAGAAAATCATTCGACCAACTTTTTCTCAAAACTACTTTATATGTCGACATAAAGTAGTAAAAACATAGTGGTGGGCCTATCGAAAGTCAGAACTATCGATAGTGCAGTCGATAGCGGTTACTATCGACAGCCCTATCAATAGTCTTACTCAGAATTAGGAATCGATAGTATCGATAATACTATCTTGTAACTAGTAACTTGACATTATCTGGTGTTTATAGTAAGACACTTTTATCTATGTATGTTAGCTTCAGTTAAGTCTTTCAATAACAACAGTCACGCGATTTCACATAATTCATTTGAATAGTTCTCTGTATAGTACTATAGATCTTTCGATAGTTCTACCAATAGTACTATCGATAGTGTGAACTATCGGTAGGACTATCGATAGTAAAAATCGACAGTTTCCACAATCGTTAGGACTATCGGTAGAACTATCAATACCATTATCGACTAGCCTAAGACCCACCACTACAAAAACATTAAAAGCAGTACCTAATCAAAATTAATAATCATTCGAAATTGTCTGTAGCATCTTGAATTAATGTTTTATTTTGTTATAAATTATGTAATCTAATTTGCTTATTTCCTAAAATTTTCTAAATTTATTATATTGAATTAAATTTTAATCTTTTTTCTTTAAATACTATATTAAATTTTATGTCAAAAATAATTCTCATTATCTTGTCATATATGTATTATTCTTATCTAAAGAAGAGATGTAATTTTGTTTATCCAAGAAAATATTGTGTAAGACGGGCAAGAGTCAAAATGTCAATCGATTAAGGAACGGACAGAGAGCGGTTCCTAGCTAATTTCTAAACTCAAACCAGAAACGTTCTCACAAGGGAACTGCTGTTTGGGCCGTTAATGATTGATTAAAAATTTAAACAAAAGGGTGAGAGATAAAGGAATGAAAATACATAGTCATTTAATATTTATATAATTTTGTGTCCAGTAAAGCCAGAGATTTGTGAGTAAAACTCAATACGTTTCCTCACTCTCGTCATGAGCCCTTGTAAGTGATAATTCATCAATCAATTACAGGAATACATTCACTAAGCTAAAAAGTGACTTCCTAGTGAGAACAGCCCGCCATACACAGAAATGCAGAAATAACATACTTGGCGAGAAGACTTGGTTCGTATATTTAGGGAGGAAAACATTTGCTCCAAGCACGTGGATCAAAACGTGCGTCCTGACTCGCGAGTCCAAATCGTTGTTTCAAAACTACATTTACAAGAAAAACAGGTTATAATAAATTAAAAGATAAATGAAATATGGTCGCTACAAGCTATTGGACTACTTATCAGACAGAATGCACAATCTTGTTTTGTTTGTTTGTTTTTGTGAGGAACAGCGTACCCGGCTCGTAGCGGATTTGGTCTGCATGTCAAGTCTACCACGAGCCAAGAGCGTCGGAGAGTATCTGTGTACATGGTGAGCTAATCAAATGCAGACGTAATGTTGTTGAAAGATACAAAGAAAAGCTGAAAATGAAGCAAATGAAATGGTCACAGGAAAGTCACAGGAAATGTCAGAAGGAAAGTTCAAACAAACTATGGGGAGAAAATCAAAGAATTAGATCTAAATATGTAACCCTTAATGTCTTTAATCTACTTCTTATTTCTGTCATTGTACTTATTCCTTATAATTATAAATTACTTGTTCAGGTTAAACATTTAGTTAGTAAAATAAAGTCGGTTAAATTTAGCAAAAAACTGAAGTTTGCCACACTAACAATAATAATCTCGACCTTTTTATAGCTAAAAAAATGTAATGAAATGTTAAAATAATTGTTCACTTCTAGCTATTCATTGACTGTTATATTTTTTCCTGTAATACTCCAACTAGTACTTGCAACTGTGATAAATCAAGGACTACCATACAATCTGATGACATTGTGTAAGCATTGTGGTAGACACACCGTTGATAGTGCACGCGAAGCCAAAGCAGAGCGCTCTATCTAAGCGGAGGAATCAAATTATTCAGCCGGACTGTCCTCTACATATGAATAATTTAAATAAAGCTTAATCACTCCCACACCTCGGCGGTCGTGAGGAGCGGGTCGTGACACAAGTAAGCCCTCCAACCTTATTCTCTTCCTTTTTTTTCTTTGAATAATCTACGCATGAGTTTTATAACAGAAAACGACCAAAAAAAAAAGACAATTTAAAATACATTTTATTTTTTAAGTGGCAACAATTGTTTGATTATTCAGTGCCTCCTCGTCAATTCCAATATAAGTTACGAAAACTTTAAGTAAAGATATGAACTTAATATTAAAATATTAAAATTAAATCACGTATACAGGGTGCTCATGGGAAGCCATTACAATGACTAACTTTCTTATTTGTATTTTTGCGAGGTAACTTAAATTAGAAAAGTTTTAGAACCGTTCCACCTCGATTTTATGGTACTTCCAATAAAACAAATGACAATCAGGTTTTCGAGATTTTCAATTGTTTTTAACTTTGCCTAATGGAATGTTAGGTTTTTTATCATCACATTGCGTTCAGGATGTCAAATTAATTATGTCTCTAAAATATCATCTCTGAAAGCCTACTATTTTACAAATGATTTAGTAAGAAAATCTTGGTGTTCACGGAAAATGACTACAATAGCTAACTTTTTTATTTGAAATTTCACAAAGTAGCTTGAATTAAAAAAGTTTTAGGACCTTCCTGCTTGATTTTATAGGATCTACGAAGAAACAACTGACTATCAGGTTTTCCAGATTTTCAATTCTTTTCAGTTTTTTTTAATGGAACATTTATTTTTTATCACCGTATCACATTCAGAATGTCAAACTAAGTACGTATCTAAAATATCCCCCTCCTAAATAATAGTATTCGACACTTTAACATATCGCGCTTTCAGTATTTGACACTAGTTTTTAGTATGAATTAAATTTAAAGAAATTTTTCTTCAAGACGGTTCACACAAGTCTGACAGTTTAAACACTCCCTTTATTCACCTGTTTCAATGTACACCATATTTTGTTCATGAATAAAAAGACTATCGTAACGATACAATACTTCCCGCGAATATCAAGACTCATTTATTTATTTTCTGTTTTGAAAGATAATATTTTAGAGACATACTTAATTCGACATCCTGAGCGCGACGTCATGTTAAGAAACGTAATGTTCCAGTTAAAAAAGTTGAAAACAATTGAGAATCTCGAAAACCTGATACTCATTTGTCTTTCCGGAGGTAACATAAAATCAAGGAGAAGTGCTAAAACTTTTGTAATTAAAGCTACTTCGTGAAATTTCAAATTCACAATTCATTTACCGTAAACACCAAGATTTATAAAAGTAGTAGGCTTTGGAAGATGATATTCTGGAGACATAATTAATTTGACATCCTGAACGCGATAGAATTATAAAAAACCTAACATTCCATTTAAAAAAATTGAAAACAATTGAAAATCTCGAAAACAGGTAGGCAGGTACCATAAAATCGAGAAGAAGAAGTTCTAAAACTGTTTTAATTTAAGTTACTTCGCAAAACTGCAGATAAGAAAGTTAGGTACTGTAGCGGCTTTCCATGAACACCCTGTATAACACAAATCGATATTACAAATACACTGTGTCTACGGATTTTTTGCAATAAAGGAAAAACTTTTTTTATTTTACGTTTTAGGAAAGGAATTATTCTTTATAAAAAAAATAGCTTTCATGAAATTCTATAAAAATCATAGAGAAATGCAGAAACTGATTCTTTTATGGCCTTAAATTTTAAAAAAAACATGCTTTTATTACTCTCAAAAATTTGTATTTGTTTTTGTATAAAATACCTTGGTCATATTAAAATTAATACCGGGTGGAAAGTTCCAAACCCGAACATAGCAAACTTGTATTGAAAACTATGTTTCTGTGAATTGCTGCTCGCCATTAGAAGATACAAAAATGGCAATGGTATTAAACAAAAGAGAAAATTATGGACAATATTATGGTGTTAAAATTATTCCTAAATATTAATACTTTCGGAATATAAATAAAATTTTCAAATTTTAAACGAAAAATTTAGTCGCCTATGTCAGGTTTCAAACTTTCAGTTGTTTCAATTAATAGAAAATAATTTATACGTCAGTCAAAAAGTATTATGAATTATTGTACAGAGCAAATAATAGGTAGGTACTCGTGTCGTTTAAGTTACAACAATTCTTTCTTTATTAAAATGATAATTGTATTCTACGTCATTGCATACAAAATACTGTTGTTTCTGTTACTATCAATAAACTTGAAATAATGCCATGGGCAATCAATATCGTCACATGTCGATACTAAATCAGTTTTAAATTCAAATGTACTAAGAATTAAATAACTTTCACACTGTTCAAGAATAAGTAACACACAACTGTAAAGAATATTAAAAAAAAACATCAGTTCCACAAATCCAGTTGCCATCAACATTGTATTGAAATTAACAAGAATAGTAGGAAAGTATTTTGTGAAGTAATACAAGAGCAAAGAAATAAATCCTAACAGTTTTTCATCGTCAGCATGCTACACAGATGAATGGAATTTTATTTTTAATAAGAAGCATATTGTACAAAATTTTGGTTATTAAATTGAAAACTTCAAATCTGACATACTAAGGCGACTAGATTTTTCATTTGAAATTTAAAAATTTGATTTCTATTTCAAAAGTATTAACACAATAGGAATAATTTTAACACGATAACATTGGCCTTAATTTTATCTTTCATTTAATACCATTACCATTTTTGTATTTTTAAATGGCGAGCAGTAATCTACAGAAACGTAGTTCTCAATGGAACTTTGCTATGTTCGGGTTTGAAACTTTCCACCCGGTATGTTAAAAAACATTGTTCAAAAATTTGACGAAACTTTTTCTGCAGCTGGAAGGAAGAGAATAAGAAAACAATACAATGATTAAGATTCGGTAAGTTTACTGGTTACGAGACCAATACATGGAAATCTAAAATTATCTGCGTAAATGAGCTGCTTCAGACTTTGCTGTTAGCGTCCAAACCAATCTAAATTTATTCATACTTTATAAATCATAAAGAAAATGTAGATTAGTATTTTGCTTATAGGTTGAAGAGAGCAAATGTTACGGACAATGGACTTTTTATCATAAAATTTTATTTTCGGATAAAGCCAGCTTTTCTACATATGCAAATGTTATGGACAATGGACTTTTTATCATAAAATTTTATTTTCGGATGAAGCCAGCTTTTCTACATATAGGAGGGTATCATCTGAAAATTGGAGGTATTGGTGAGAAGAGAATACAGATTTTAGAATTAAAAATGTTAAAAAATTTCTTTTTACTATTACTGACGAATGTAAATTTGGAAAACACTTATTTTCAACTGGATGGATGCCCTTGTATATTTCATAAATTTTATTAAAGCTTGGCTTTATGACGATTTCTCTGGAAAATGAATCGGACGTTTTCGATCAATATTGATCTGTGAACTATTACTTTTGGGGATATGTGAAGCATAAAGTGTAGCAAAATAATAACTTTGGAACAAATTTAGAAATTTTAAAAGAAAAAATACCAACGGCAATTAGTGAAATAGAAATTGAAACGTCAAGGAACGTTTATAGGGAATTTAGATACTGAAAAATGCGTAGACATGTGTGTAGATTATATTGTATAATTTTTCCCCGTATTTAAAACTATTAAAAATTTTCTTTTTCGGTAAATTTAATTGCGTTTTCAATTCAAATTTAATCGCGTTTTCAATTTAGCTAAAGCAATTGAAACTTTGACGAATACAACAAAATCACATGTCACTCTACCAATGCAGAAAATCCGTGGACACACTGAATATCACAAGAAGCAATTTGCAGAAAAATATGTAATGACTTGTCTATGTATCGGGTCTTCAACAAAATAGAATCACCTCTAGTTAACCTTGGGAGAAAGAATCGGAAGCCCTAGCTTGCATAATCAGTTTCTTATATGTCAAATGTTGATTAATCATTATTAAACATAGTTATGAAGAAGACTTTTTGTAAAAAAGAGGACGAAACGTCAGCCAAAAAAATAATTATGACATGGGTAAAATGAAAATCGATTTTCTTCGAAAGATTACTTAAAGGCCTCCGCGGCCGCTGTCCATCTTCTTTGGTTCGTAAACAAAAAAATACGACGATCAAACAAATAAAATGATGAACTTGTGAATAATTCCAAATGAGAAAATGAAAAATCAAACAAAACAAGGCTGCGAGGATCTCTAAAATCAGCTTGTTTTTGCACCTAAATTAATCAACATTCTCATAATTCTTGACTGGATCCAAATTTTATATAAAGGTTTATTCTAAACATTTTATAAATAAGATATACTGTAAGACGTGCGAACGGGGGTTGGAACCCAGTTTCAACCCCTTTTTATCGCCAGTTCTTTTGACATCTGATAATTAGCATGGAAAGCCAGAAATCGATTTCAAAATCGTTTACCAGAATTGTTGAAATAGCGTCTACTTATATTTTTGGGATTTATCGAAAATAATCCACTCATTATCTCTTTCTCAGCTTACTAAATACTGCTTCCTTATAGAAATTCAAATACAAATCTCAATTTTTAATTAGCAAAATGTATTCAACTACAAGAGAAATCTTCATACAATAACTAAGAAAATACAAACAAAGAATATGCGAATTTCATTTAATCAATAAATTAATTAAATTTTCAACAATTAGCATAAAGGTGAACAAAAATATGAAAGAGAGAAGGATAGATCTCCTTCTAAAAAACTTTATCGACAATAATACTTTGTCCAAAGTCACCCTTATCGGGCGTAGATGCTTCTCAGGTACCCTTTATATAAATTAAATCAGGAAAATTGAATGATGGAATGAATTTTGAAAACTTTATGATGGGCAATTTTTTTAACACGCAGACTAAGTCATGCTCAAAAACTCTGCCGGAACTCTTTTGCTGGACTACCCTCAATTTTCTTCTCTGGTGTTATTTATTGCGATTCAGAATGAACGTGGGCAGCGAAAGCTTGAAACTTGCATTACGCAATGCATAGAGCTTTCCAAGCGAGCCACCGTTGATTCACGTTCGGCAGAGCAATGTAATGCAAGCTTGTTCTTGTTTTTAACATAACACCCTAGTATGTTTAATGCTAACTAATGCTTTCGTTACATAAGCTGCATGTTTTTAATTTTTTATTTTCATGTGAGTCATACTTTGAAATAATTTCCAATTCAGATGACTCATACTTCGACCTGATTTCTAATTTAGTAAAGTATCTTAATTAAATAAAGTCTACTGAATTGCACAAAAAGCATCCAAAAGAATTGGGGACACAAAAGGGGTTGAAAGTGGGATCCAACCACCATCCGCACAATACTGAATATGAACGACTTCCTGTGTGGAGAATTGAAACTCTTTTAAAATAATTACAAAAACGTAGCTGTAAATCAGTTCCGAATTCAGCGAACCTCCTGAGCATCACCTCTACAGTTGGTTTAAGTCCTATTTGCGGCCTCTTCAACAAGAGTGTAGTTCAAGAATTCCAACTGCAATCAAACTGACCTCTCCGGGTTATTTTTAAATAGGCTGAATATTTGACAACAGTTTAGGCCTCAAGATTGTTAAAATAAGTACATACAATAATTGTAAATAAAAAGTGATTTATTTTATTTTGGCTTTAGAATTAATACAGTTAATGGGTGAACTACCAAATAGACGTAGGAAGAATAGGCGACGATATTTTATTTATATTTAGATTTTATATGAGATATAAGATATGTACCTCCAAAGGTGTAATTACATGACGTTTGTTCTACTTCACCAGCGTCTAACTGAAACATATAAGTTTAGCTTAAAGTTAAATGTTATATAACACACTATAACTTTAAAACTATGCCGTTTTTGGAGTATGTTCATATAAACCTTTGATGGACTTTACTCGGAGAATAAACTAAGTTTCTCGCACAATTTACAATCACCTTGACTTTCAATTAATTGATACGATGTGAATAGGATATGCACAGAGAAAAATGAGTAGGAAAAAGTAACACAATTCTAGTCAGAATGCAGACAGGAACAAATTGTAGCAAATATTAGCACAATTGTAATAAATATTACTATAAGAATAGCGTTTTGTTCCACAATTATACGAATATTTGCTACAATTTGTTCCTGTCTGCATTCTGAATAGAATTGTATTACTTTTTACTACTCTTTTTCTCTGTGTGACTTCACCCAGCTAAAAAAGCATCATTAAATGTGAAATTTATAGTGTTGTTAAATTACCAGTAATTTATTTTTAATGTTACCTTGCCGGTAATGTTACCGTAATATTACCGATTGCAGCTCAGGTGGCGACATCTCGCACCGGAGTTACCAATTGCGCTTTAACTAAAAAGGTGATACTTATTCAATTTTCTGATTAATTGATATCGGATACTCATTACGTTTTTGTCTTTTATTAAAAAAATAAGGTTTCTAATAGTTAATATTATGTATTTCCACTAAATAATTTCATGTCTGAAGGAAAATATTTTTAGGTTATGAAATATTTATCTTCTTCTTTTAGTATTTACGTTTTTACGTATTTTACAAGTGTGCAACTAAAAATTACATTATGTTGATAACAGAGGTAACAAACGGTAACTAACTATAACAAATGAATGTTACCTTACCGGTAAATTGGAAATTTACCGTAAGGTAACGTGGTAATATTACCGACTCACAACACTAGATATTTACCAATTTTAATTTATGCAATAACGATAACGTAATAGAACTGCATATTACAATTTTTTTAATATACTTCTAGCTTCACTTTTGCTCTTAACATATCTAAGTTAGGATCCTCATAATTTATTCTCAACATTTTATTTGATTGAGACAAAAGTAAAAACTATTTTTGATGGAATAAAAAAGGACTTTTCTAATTTTCTAATCTTCCACAAGAATGTCATTTTACTATTAAAAACGTAAAACCTCCTAAATTTTGGCGGTATATTCTATATAAGCTAAGTTTCTTCTTTAAATCAGTGAAAACATTATTAAGAATTTTATCACTTAATAACCATAAAAGAAAATATGCAAAACGAGAAAAAGCGATATAAGATAAATTGTTGGAAGCTGCGGAATAAATCATGTTCGAATAGAATTTCTTTTAATATCTCAGCTTCTTCGAAACGTACGAAACAAAATTGAAAAATCAGGGGTCTCTCTCACTATTTATTGATCGCTCCTCGTAAATACAATTTTCATTGCATCTCTCAAAGCGCTTTCCAGAGAGTAGAAATTATTGCTGTAACAAAATCTTTGTAGTTGTTTACGCATTTATTTAGTTTTTATTGTACTCACTTGCAATATGTAACAATTATGTTTATAATAAAAATTAATTTTTTGGAACCTACCTAACGAAAAGTATAAATACAAACAGTTTTTTAGAAAGTGTTTTTAATTTTATGTTACAGTTGTGTTTCTGTTAAGATTCAAACGTTTTTTGATTATTATACCCATACATAAAAAAGGAGATGAAGGAAACTACTTGAACTACAGACGAGTAACCGTACTGAATGTTATCTACATAAAAAGTCCAAAAGCAAGTCTGATAAATAAACGATTAAAAATATACATATGCAAAGCACACACTTGAAAGACTACCAAAACGTCTTCAAACCGGCTCGTCCCTTGACTTCAAAGGGACGTTTGATGCAGTTAAGAGAAGAAAAATGTTTTAAGGTGCAGGAAATACTAGAAATATCCAAAAAACTAAGAATAATTCTGGAAATGAGTCTAAATAGCTTAAAAGCTGAAGTTAGGTTCCAAAGAATAATAACAGACTCGTTCTGCATAAATTAAGGAGTGAAACAAAGAGACTCTGTATCCTCAACGTTATCCAGTTTAGTACTTGAAAACTTTATAAAATCTAAATTAGACAAACAAACATATCCAAAGAGAAGAATTAATAAAAACTACTACCAGGTGGCACAGAAAGAAAGAAATATGGTTTGGAAGTAATTAAAAGAAAAGCAAAATACATGAAAAAGCTGGAAAAAGCAGTGTATAGGAAAGACTTTCAAAGGAAATCGAATTTTTGAAAGGAACAGAGCAAAATACTAATAGAAAGAAAAGACCACAATAAAAATGTATACAACCTCTTATTACTTACGCGATGAAAACTGTAACAATTAATAAAAAAGAAGAAGATTTCCAAATAAAAAAAGAAAGAAAAATAATGGAAACAATATTGGGATCAAACATAACAGGAGATGGAGAAGTAAGAATGAAGAAAAACAAAGAAT
This sequence comes from Prosopocoilus inquinatus, assembly GCA_036172665.1. Classification (NCBI taxonomy): domain Eukaryota; kingdom Metazoa; phylum Arthropoda; class Insecta; order Coleoptera; family Lucanidae; genus Prosopocoilus; species Prosopocoilus inquinatus. Next base: position 24,532,976 of record CM069876.1, on the reverse strand, counting down.
AGAGGAAGAGCTACGAGGAGAAATATTGTAAGATACGTAAGACCAGAAGGGTTAACGTGGGGAGAGACGTAATGAAAAGGAAACCAACAAAGATGATCAGCAAAATAACTCACTAGATCCCAATTTTGCCTAGAAATAAAAGAAAACCGAAAGCAATGAAAGTTAAAGGTTGGCCATAAGAATGAGAGATGAGAAAAAATGAAGGAAAATAACGCAAGCTATCAGGTCCCATGACAAGCTTTGAGAAAAAAAAGAATAAGAGGGTTGATATGCCTCGTTTCATGGTAAGAGTTCCCGTGATAGTTCCTCTCGTGAGAGTAACTAACTTTCATGACAGTAACGCTCACGGAAACTATCATCGTAAAAACAAGTATTTTTAAACGAATTGCGATAGATACTCTCAATTATCTAGTAAGACGAGACAGTTCGAAAGTTGTGTCATTAAAACGTGAAAGACACAGAAACTCTCATCGAGAAACAAAGCTTTCGACTCAAAATGTACTCATTTCTTGTCTCACTTTAAAACAAAATTGATTCCATATTTAAAATCGTGTAACGTGGGCCATAAAAAATTTAATTTCAATGAGAATACGACAGCGGTGACTCTTTTGATTTTGTAAGCAATGTACCGTGCCCTCAATTAAATTCCTCATTAAAGTAGGCTGAGTTTCTTTTATAAAGTTGATGACACACAATTCAAGAGAAAACAGTTGTCAGATGGTTATCAATAACTGTCAGTGTTATCTTAATGATTACGACAACAAATAAAAACACATTAAACACAAGATTTTAAATTTAAAGCAGATACTCAAAGCGCTGTCCCTCAGCTTGAAAACATAACTATACTCTGCGTTTCATGTTTTTCAAACCCATTTGCGAAATGCTAACATCTGTAATGCCCGCACAAAGTTCTTCGATTGTGTGACGCATAGTTCTAAAAATTGTGTTCTTCATGTGCGGAAAAATGATGTAGTCCAAAATTGTAAGATCTGGAGACCTTGCAGGAAAATTTACAATCTGATTATCGAAAAACTGCCGCAGGAGGGCAATTGTTTGTCGAGTACTGTGAGCCGTGGCATTGTTTTGTTGTAAGTTAATCATCAATCGATTTATGAAACGTTCTTATAACTCATTTCGGTATCTTTCAGCAGTGACTGAGTCGTTAAAAAATATTGGTCCAATGATATACCTTCTTGACACCGCTAGCCAAACACCAATTTTTAACGGATGTAATACAGTTTCCACAAACTCAAAGGGATTTTCTGCTGACTATATATATTTTGTTTATTTAAATATCTTGAAAGGTGAAACCAGGTCTCATCGGAGAGAAAACACTTGTCAAGAATGTCGTCATTGTTTAAGTTATTCAGAAACCACTAACAATATTCTGCTCTTCTGCGAAAATCTAGTGGGCTGAGTTCGTGAACTGCTTGAATCTTGTATGGATACAAGTTTAGATCTTTTCTAAGAATAGTATAGAATATTCCCACTGACAGCTGAACTTCTTGTGAGAGTTTTCCATTCGAACCCGAACATCTTCAATGCAGTCTGCAGTCTTTTTCTTAGGAGGTCCCTATTTTGCGACTTAGTTTCAATAAAGTTCTCAACACAAGTATGGATATGTTTAACAAGCTATTCACACATAATTTCAAAATTAGGAAACTGTTGTCGAAAATCTTGTATGCACTGATTAATTGAATAAACAATTTTTATTTACTTTTCTTCTACTATCTCTTTACCTATAAAATAGCGACATCTTACTATCGCTTTTTGACCTAACATTGCAGTAGGATAGACAAATTGAAGCGGGATTTGCTCCTAATGAGTCCCCCATGCAAGGCGGCCATGCTTGCTGTCAAAGCATAATGAAAGATTTTAGAAAAATTTTGTGCAAATCGTTTTTGATTGCAGTGAGAACCTCGAGCAGCCTCTGGACAGCTGTTTCAGCCCTGCTTGGGGCTTCTTCAACAGAAACGTAGCTCGACATTCCCACCGCAGACCAAAAACGACTTGCCCAATTTATTCGTAAATGCGATGTAAGAATGATGAACATATAAAATAGCGACATCTTACTATCGCTTTTTGACCTAACATTGCAGTAGGATAGACAAATTGAAGCGGGATTTGGCCGCCTTGCATGGGGGACTCATTAGGAGCAAATCCCGCTTCAATTTGTCTATCCTACTGCAATGTTAGGTCAAAAAGCGATAGTAAGATGTCGCTATTTTATATGTTCATCATTCTTACATTGCATTTGCGAATAAATTGGGCAAGTCGTTTTTGGTCTGCAGTGGGAATGTCGAGCTACGTTTCTGCTGAAGAAGCCCCAAGCAGGGCTGAAACAGCTGTCCAGAGGCTACTCGAGGTTCTCACTGCAATCAAAAACGATTTGCACAAAATTTTTCTAATATCTCTTTACCGTTGATCAACGAAAATGATGGTGTCTAAGCTTATCCGTCTTTCCTACTCAATGGAAAATTTCAAAAATTACAAATTACTCCAGTATTCAAAAATGATGATCGATCGAATATAAAAAACTATAGGCCTATTGCAATCATTTCTAATTTCAGTAAAATTTTTAAATATCTTATTTATCACTCTATATGTAATCAAAGTTCTAGCATTCTCTCATCTGATCAACATGGATTGTGAGTCAACGTTCAACGGTTTCAAATCTTACAGTTATCACTGATTTCATATCTCACAACATGGATAACAAATTGATGTTGTTCATGCCCAAAGTTAGTATATGGGAAGTTGCCTCATGCAATATCGGACGGATTCGACATTTTTCGTATGGGTCTCAGATCTACGTCACTCGTCCAAGCTGAAGATCCATTTAAAATGATCATAATAGTTGCGTTGTTATGGTAACGGGGCCGACTGTGCATGTGCCGTGGATCGCGAACAATCAAAATCGCCAAAGTCTAGTCTGACGTCACGGACACCCACTCCAGCGCGACCAGGCATTCGGCTTTATGCATGTAAATCCAAGCGTATGAGATAACTTCTCATATATTAACTTTGGTTCATACCGGTATGGCAAAGGCCTGTGATAAGCTTGATCGTTCGCTCATGATATCTAAACTTCAATAAATATAACATGAGACATTAAAAAACTACATACCGGGTGTCCCGCGCCATGTGCTCACCCTTCTAGAATCTTTATTTATTATTCGATTAACCTGAATTTTGGAGACAATAAACTAAACGAACTAGGACTTCCGGTTTCGACGGAAGTGATATCAACTTTCTTATTTTAAATGGAATACCCTATATATTTTTACATATTTAAAATATACGGATTATTACGAGTCCGAATACATATCAACTGATAATTTTGGTTTCCATGATAACGAAAAAGGACTTTTTTATTTTTCAATCTAGAAAGCTATGAATCGCATTTTTTCGATCTAATGCGATAAAGTGTTTCGAGAAAATCACTTCTTTGATGGTATTTTGATTTTTAACATTCTTACAGTATTTGAAATTCTCATTTGGTCTTAACTCATTTTTCTCGATTGAACCTCATATGTTTCTTAGCTTAGTTCAACAGAACATTTTCTTCTGAGTCCGCTGATACCAAGTACGTCATATTTTCTTTAATTTAATTAATTAATAATTTAAAATTATTGAAATTTTACACTCCCTTTATTTAAAATGACTTTCAAAGAAAGTGTGACGTACTTGATATCAGCGTACTCAGAAAAAAATGTTCAGTTGAACTAAGCTAAGAAACATATGAGGTTCTATCGAAAAAAATGAGTTAAGAGCTAATGAAAATTTCAAATACTGTAAAAATGTTTAAAATCAAAATACCATCAAAGGAGTGATTTTCTCGAAACATTTGGTCGCATTAGATCGAAAAAATGTGATTCATAGCTTTCTAGATTGAAAAATAAAAAAGTCCTTTTTCGTTATCATGGAAACCAAAATTATCAGTTGATATGTATTCGGAGTCGTAAAGATCCGTAGATTTTAAATATGTAAAAATATATAGGGTGTTCTATTTAAAATAGGAAAGTTGATATCACTTCCGGCGAAACCGGAAGTCCTATGACGGCTAGCAGTATGTCGATAAATTCTATTTTTAATTTAATTTATTGTCTATAAAATTCAGGTTAATCGTTTAATAAATAAAGATTTTAGAAGGGTGAGCACATGGCGCGGGACACCCGGTACACATAAATTTTAATAGAAAGGAGCCATTATGATGGAAAAAGTCTTAATTTTTTAAATATTATTACAAAATTAACGCGAAAAAAAATTCTAAACAATATTTAAGAAATAGGAACAAAGTAGCAATAATACTCTTTGGTACTTAAATTACATTAAACATTGGAAAATACTATGTTTTAACAATAGACAACAAATTATTAGTCATTATCTTATTGAATAATAAGTCACTCCTTCTAAATCTGTTTGTTGGCCATAATTTTATCACAAATTCCTCCCGAATTTCTGGTTGCAAATCGACATATTGATACTTATGCTCAATTCTCACACGGGCACACAGTGGTCGAAACGCCTAATCTAGCTGTGCAAAATTCAATGCAAAAAAGTTTTTTTTTTATTTTAACGATTAGAAAAATAGTTTTTAAATAAAATTTATCCATTTTCACTATAAGATTCGGTTTTCCTCAAACCAGATGGACTCCAAGAAAAAAATTCTAGTTATTTGAGCAACTAAGGACAGGGCTTTTAAATGCAGATTGAAAAAGCAATAAACGAAATTCCTAGCCTAAAAATGTGTTATTTTTCAGACTTTGTTGCAATTTCTGTTTTCCAAAGCTTTCCTCTAAAGGTATTATGAACATTGAAGATATGATGTTAAATTTGAATTCTTCTTTTAAATCAAATGGCAAGCTGTTGAAATCTATTAAATAGTAACCACTCATATCCATTTTCGAGTTTACAAAATCATGAATGACGTCACAGTTCCAGATTATGACGTCACAGTCCGAGATTAGGACGTCACAATTGAAGATTATGACGTCACAAAAAAATGAAAAATGCCAGTTTGTGGCAAATAAGTAGCCATTTAACTTTTATTTAAAACATTTTTTGTAAAACTCTGTGGCTCTATCATTGCATCAATCTTCCTTACTTTTTATTCACACTGTAGATTTGTTTGCAATTTCTTGCACAAACTTTCTTATTAATTAAATACAAATATTTGTTGTGGTTGCACATAAATACATTTCAACTCGAATATCAGCGGATATGATTACTACATAATAAACTTCAACAGCGTGTTAGTTGACATAAAAGATTCATTCAAATTTAAAATAATGGCTATTCAATGTTCGTATTACCTGTAGAATTATCCGCAGTTCTAGAAAACACAAGTCCCAATAGAATTTTAAAAACAAGGCGCAATCATTCAGGCTTGAGAAAAAACGAACATGAGCGTTTCGTTTACTGTTTTGTGTATTTGGGTTTGAAAGTCCCGCTCTAAACTTACTTAAATAATTACAAATTTTATAAAATTTTGTTGCAAATTGTTTTTGATTGCAATGAAAACCTCGAGCAGCCTCTGTACAGCTGTTTCAGCCCTACTTGGGGCTTTGTCAGCAGAGACGTAGCTCGACATTCCCACTGCAAACAAAAACGACTTGTCCAATTTATTCGCAAAAGCGATCGTAAGATGTCGCTGTTTTATCTATTCATCACTCTTACATCGCAATTGCGAATAAATTGGACAAGTCGTTTTTGTTTGCAGTGGGAATGTCGAACTACGTCTCTGCTGACGAAGCCCCAAGCAGGGTTGAAACAGTTGTACAGAGGCTACCCGAGGTTTTCACTGCAATCTAAAACGATTTGCAACAAAAAATTTTAAAACTTTCGTTATGCTTTGACAGCAAGCATGGCCACCTTGCATGGGGGACTTATTAGGAGCAAATCCGCTTCAATTTGTCTATCCTACTGCAATGTCAGATCAAAAAGCGATCGTAAGATGTCTGTTTTATCTATACAAATTTTATGATGTCATCTTAGTAACTACCAAAGTATATTACACAAAAAAAAACATCAACTTTTTTAAATCGATGTTGTCAATTTTCTGACATAAAATTCTGCCGAGTGAGAATTGTTTCATTTAAAACCATGATAGCTTTTAGAGGCAGCAAAATGACGCTCTGCCATGTGAGAATTATTCGGCGTCCCAAGTCACCCTTGAAAGTACTAAAAAAAAATAAATAAGGTAGATACTAAAGAGAAGAAAATAATAATCCAAAAATGGTTTATGTCTCGCTATAATAGTACTTTGTGGACTATAAGATATCTCGAGGGTGTACGTCAAATACACACTAGTAGGTAACTAGAGGTAAAACTAGTACAAGAAATTACAATTTTCTTATCAGTGTTTTATTTTATTTTTTTCGGTAAAGTTCATTTGTTCCAGTCCGTCAAATTTAATCTAAATTTATAGAATACATTGTTACCGTATTTTTTTAAGTTCGTTTACTGCCTAATAGACTGCTATGCATTCAAACGTTATGCTGTAACAAGTTGTCCCAAAACACCCGCCTGTACTAAGTAACCCGATTTTACGATATTTATCTTCTTAAATCCTATTTATAGTCGTTTGTCTACACATCAACTTCAAGAGTTCCTCATGGATCTGTCCTTGGTCCTCAAATATTCAATATATTTATTAATGACCTTACACCTTAAACATTTCTGAACATAAACATCTTTTTACAGATGATCTTAAATTATATAGTAATATTTCTTCTATCCGCGATAGTCTATCCTTGCAGAAAGATTTTTGTGCTGTGGCATCTTGGTGTCATAAGAATAAATTGTCTTTAAATCTCACAAAATGCAAAATCATGTCTTTCACTAAGAAAAAAAATCATGCGCTCGAAAACATCCAAAGAAAATTTCTTAAATACTTGTGTTGGAAGTTGGATAGTTCGTTTCCTCCTCAAGGTATTAACCATAATGTTCTCTTGGAACGATTTCATCTTCATACACTTGAATTCCGACGTAATATTGCCAACCTTAAATTTATTAATAAAATGGTAAACGATCAAATTAATTATCCTAACCTTTTCAACTGCCTGACATTTAAAGTACCGACATTTAATTCTAGGTCCTATGAAATCTTTTATTTGCCTAATCCCTGTACTAATTTATAAATTAAATCTCCAATTTACAGGATGTGTTCTCTACTAACTAAATTAGCAAATAGTTGATTTTTTTCAACATTCTTTAAGTGCTATTATTAAAGTCACGATTGGTTCCTAGTTATTTTAATGTGTTTTCTCACTATTTATTTGGATTACAGCCACAGGTTTTGTGTTGCTTAGTGGTGTTTTTTTATGATAGTTTTAAATATTTTTAATTTTTTCTTTATCGTAATTATTTTTTATTACTAAGTGTTCTTGTATACAGTTTTATATTAGGTTATATTTATCTTTTCTATGTTACTAGTTTTTAAGTCATTTTTTATATTGTGTCCTTCTAGGTCTCTTCCTATTGGACAATAAAAGCTATTATTATTATTATTTTGCCAACGAAAATGCAAAGTGTCAATTTGACATTTGTTTAATTAAATAATTGAAGAGCCGCCAGTGTTTAGAAGAAAAAACAATTAAATCATAGTCTAGCTTAATTGGGACTTTATTTGGAGGCATAGTATAATATTGCACTTTACCTTTTATATTACAGTTTCGCATTGTCTGTGTTTAAATTAATCATTTTATTTTAAAAAAATGAATGCAAAAAGAATTCTTTGCTAGGGTGTCTGAAACGGTTCAACGAAGTTGAAAGAAAAAAATGAACATTTTTAATAAAATACTAATTACTTAAAATACTCTGTCAATCCCTAAACCACCGTAAAAAAAGCATAGACGTATAAGCTATCAAGCTGATGCATTACGTAAATGAAAATTTTGTTTAAACACGGGTAATGTACTTTACGCGGAAAGCTAATATTTAAATGACAGCGAATAGAAGGCATGTGCAATATGAACGGTTTCATCAAAATTGCAAATGCATAGAGTTGAAATTAACTCGGTTCAGACGTGCAATTTGAGCCTTATCGCTTTTTAATATCGCTCGTAGCTCGCTGCTTATATTAACCCTCTCACCATTATTAAACTAATTTTAAAATCATAGCGTTCGCAGCGCAAATAAAGGCATCCCAGTTATAAAAATATCGGCATAATTACCGCTTAGAAGTTCTTGCATATTTGATTTTGCAAAAGTACGTGCACAAGGTTATGTTAAAAGCACTCTTTATCTCGTCACGTATAATTGTTAAGGTGAATATCAAGCACATAGTAATTTGTCAGGAAAAAAAACAGAGAAGTTCATTACATATTTTTCTATGTAATCTATTACTTTAAACACAATGATCCGTCTCGTCTCATAGCAAAGTTCTGCTAGTAAAGGATTCAACAGGTTATCGTAAATTCAGGACTGCTACCTACTCAACAGGGCGTTGCAAAGTACGCAGATTTTTAACATAATCTTGATAAATCGTGGTACGCAGTATATGTATAATTAAAACTTGATTTAACTACCTTAATAAATATATTCACTTACGGAGCATCTACTTATTAAAATCCAAGTTAATTTACTCGGCGAAGCGTCTTAATATAAGCAGGTGGTTAATCTCAAACAGTTGTTGTCTGGGTGAGGTAATCAGAGCTGGGTATTTTTAAAAATCTTACCCGAGAATGAAGACTGTTAATTCTTGAAGCACATACTGTTTTTTAGCGATGCTTATCTGCGCTACGCGCGCTTGAATAGAATATAAATGCAAATGCTACACAAATGTGGATGCTTTTGTATGGGCTTCTGTGATTGTGGCTCTGAATAATGTTGAAATAATGAATTATTATAAGCATACCCTCATCGAGCTTATGAGCAACATTGTGCTTGCTATCGTGATCGAGAAGGATTTCGTTTTATTTTATGATTTGTCCTTGCACAATATACAATTACATTTTCTTAATTCTTTATTTTAAAAATTTGCAAATCCTATATATTTTTTTTCTTTTTTCAGAACCATATGACACAACGTTAAGTTTTGTATAAACTTAGCTCTTTCGGCTCCTTCTTATTACATCTCATGAAATCTTATTTAATAGCTAGAGTGAGTTATGTGTTACAACGGCTACAAATCATTCGAATATCAGACAACCTCTGATATTCCGCACGGTTCTAACTTGGGACCCTTGCCGTTTGTATTATTTATTAGTGATTAATGTCTCTTGAATGTCGAGTGCTTGCGTTGGCAGATGATTTAAAAATATATGCCTCGGTTTCGACTGTTCATGAAGCTTTTCAGCTACAGCAGTGTCTTGACATTATTAACTGCTGGTGTGCTAACAATTGCTTTAAGTTAAATATCAATAAATGTTGTTCTATAACGCACACCAAAAAACTAAATGGTCAACTGCTCACCAGGAAAATCTCCACAACCGCGGCCTTGGATTTGTCCTACGTATAGTCAAGTATTTTGATAACATTGAGGTACTTATATGTCTTTTTAATTCCTTAGTTATTAGCAAAATTGAATATGCTTCTCGGGTTTGGTCACCTTATTACATATGGTACCGTTTATATATCGAGCATAGATTTCTTAAATTCCTTAATATCCTCCAAGAGGTGTTAACTATGACCTTTTGCTACGCAGACATAATTTCCAATTCCTCAGTTAAAAACCTACCCTCCACAAAAGACCATATTCCCTTACAATCCGAAGGTGTGTATAGAATTCTGTGTTCCTGTGGACGTGTATACATCGGTGAGACGAAACGATCGGTCAGCACTCGTGTTTCTGAACATGAACGCTGTACCAGACTACTACAAACGACTGGATCCGCCTTAGCTGAACACAAACTAGAAACCGACCACCAAATCTGATTTTCCGACACAAAACTCAAAGTTCGCTCGCCTCATTTCTTTAATCGTAAAATCCGTGAATCTATAGAAATTTTCAAACACCCCAATAACTTGAACCGTGATAATGGCTTCTACCTTCACAATACATGGAAACATCTCATTAACAACCCGTCACGCACCAACGGACCAATCCCCACCCACCGTTCCACCCCGTTGCCCCCACCGACCACTATAAATACCACGACAACGGACGTACCAACTCAGTCTCAACGACTTACGAGAAGCAAGCAGCAAGACCACCAGCAGCAGCAGCCCCGAGGAAGTTCTTCTGCAATGGAGAACGATACGTCAGCAGTAGAAGAAATCCGAGGAGACGCGGTTCCAACCGGAAGCCAGGAATTCAACGATGGACGACGACCGCGGAAGCTTTCAAGTTAAAGTTTGGACATTCAAGGTGCTCGATTTATATGAAAAGTCATTCATTACAAAATTAATTGTGTCGAAATCTGAGAATCTTTGAATTTCTAGGTGCCACGTTTCAACTCGAGATGGTCTACAACGTTTCATTGTTCTATAGCTAAGTGTAACATGTTAATCAAAGCACCAATGTACTCTATGTGTCGTAATGCTGATGCAAAATATGATCTGTTTTGCGATACGTTATGATTAGCTCCCAGCGTTTTATTAAATTACATAAGTGTATAAATTGTTAGTAATTATATAGTTCTGTGTTTTTTGTTCTGTAATTGGAAATTGTCTGATGGACGAGTACTTTATTATTATTAGGAAAATTCGGTACAAAGTGGTTGGTTATCAAAGGTTAATTCGACACTTCTCTCTAAAAATGTCAGTGTCGTACAGACGTACAAGATGTAAGTAATTTCTGTCATATCTTTAGTGTATGCATTTTATATAAAATTGCTGGTGTTGCCAGATGGATCCTCTCTCAAAACTGTTGTCCTGTCTTTAGTGAATATAAAGATTCGTTTTGTTAAATTTAATAAATCACAAAGCTGGAATGATTAAGAGATAATAAAGACGAACACCAAACTAGTTCACTTATAAGTATCAGGTGTTCAATTAGAACATACCTTTGACTTTCTCATAATATAGTGAAACAGATCTTGAATTAGTTTTAAGGAACGTTAATTTGGAGACTTTTTCTTTTTTCGTTCTCTCCTAGAAAATTAATGTGTATCTTAACTTGATTATCCACTTCCTCACTGACATTTGTTGAACGTAACGTAAGTATTAAATTATTCATCTTCAGTTTTCACGTTAAAATTTCTATTCGGCTATCTGTTCTTTACGGAATTAAACAAACTTTTGGAAACTAAAATCTGTATGATTGTGTTAATAAAATTGAGTTTAGTTTTTTCGGCAAGTGACAGTTGTAAATAAGAGTATATGACTATAAGACATATATTCGTTAATAGTTGTCTTTTAAACTATACATACGTTATATCTTGTAAAAGATTATTTGAAATTTTAATTAATAATTAATTTTAATAACATTTTCAACGAATTAGTTATCTGTTAAAATAGTTTCTTCTTAAATTAGGGGAATGGGTAGGTGTACCCAATAACTTTTAAGGAAAGCCGCTGACTAAGAGACCCTTATTATACTGCTACGTCTGTTTTACCCATTCCCTACACCACTATTTGGTTTTAATAACAGAAAGCAGTTTATATTTTATTGCAGCTTCATTCCCCATGTAATATTTAAATGCACAGATTTTAGGCCTCAGTCTATAACACTCTTCTCCATTGTGACGTTTTCCCAAAAACTTCGCTTCTTTTCTTAAATTATGGAGAAGAAAAACTATCTGAAGATTGTAAATGTTTCCTTTTTCTCATTGGTAAGGGTTTCTCAATTATTGAATCTAGTGCACATGATTGCTAGCAAAATTTAGATAAGCTTCCTTAAGATCAGTGGTATTTTTTGCAACCGAAATGGCTTCTATTTAAATTTCTTAAGAACACCTCTTATTTACAGCTCAAACATTTAAAAGTAATACGATTAATTACGCGAAGACTATATTCCTCCAGCAATGTGTCGTTTGAAATAACCTGCTTCCCTTATTGTTAGTGATTTAATCATCTCAGTTTATTATTTTCCATTTCAGTTATTATCTTTGAAAAAGAGTGGGTAACAACTCCTAGAAATGAAATGTATCTTGGCTTTAAATTCACAGAAATGGCAGTCGACGAGTAGAAAGAAAAACGAAGGATCCGAACATCAGGGAAAAGCAGTGTGAATAGTGTAAAGAAATATGCAGTACTTAAAATTGCAGAAAGAAAACTAGAAATATTGGCTGTAGTAAAAATTAGGATGTAAGCAACATGGATGGTGTAATCACAACCACATTCGCATATAAACTTGTAACGGTATTATTAATGTACGAAATATTTTAAATTATGCTTTCTAAAGGCAATTCTGATTTTGAGTTAACGCTAAAGTATTTATGGAAATTAAAATTAGAATATTTACATTTTTTTTGATAGCCAAGGGGCATTTTCAAGTCAATGGAAATGTATCGTTTAAATTACAAATTTCACGTTATTATATAAAATAAGACTCCCGGAAAAGTAATATTACAAGTAGCCAACAGTAAACTCATTATCATAAATTTGAATTTGTATAATTTTTATCGAGCACCTGATTATCCTAACTTGTTCGATAAATACACTCAGATATCCGAAATGTCAGAAAATATAGCGACTTTATTAACAAGGCCTATTATAAATGCAGCAGCTCTTGAAAGCTCCGAATTACGAAATCACATAACTATACGCAGCGACCATTGTTGATTCCGTTCAATTTATGCAAATCAGCATTAATTTTTCGTTTTAACGGTAAGAACTTTTTAAACATATTAAATGCTAGAGGTACGACCAGAATTTTTATTCGCTTAATCAAATATACCTTCACGTTGCCTGTAAATGTGCACCATAAATGTTCACATCCGTTAAGCGGACGTGCATCATATTAAATTAAAATTAATGAAGTTGTATTTTTAAGCGATTAAAATACGCCCGAATTATTTATGGAAGTGGCAAGTTTTTTCTTCACTACGTGAGCTTTTAGTCTTCAATTACAACTACCAATATTTGGATGAAAAATTCACATTTAACTTGTAAATATCTTCTCATTTATAGAAAATTATTGCAACATTTGATTTTCTGGTAAAAAAGAATCATGTTGCCAACGAGAAATTCTTTACACAATTGGTGATTCTTTGATAATAGAATTTTCTGTTTTTTATAAACAAAAAGTTTCATACATATTTATATTATGAACATACACGGATTCAAAATACAATTAGTTTCATACTTAAAATTCATGCCCGCGCTTGAGTGTAATGTTATTCCTAAATAACAAATGTAAAGTACAAAGGTACGTGTTTTACATATACGGAGTTTTAATTGTCTAAATATGATAAGCTCGGTCCGGTAGTTTAAACCTGGACGTTTTAATGTGATTTATATATTCGAAGTTACAAGCGGTGCTTTGTTGTGACGTTCACCTGTATCATCTTCCTCTCCTCATTCTTGTTCTCTTCTAATTGCCTTCCTGAGTACACGTTGTTCACAATCTAGGACTCGCTCTATGATTAAAGTTATCGATGTTATCTGGCGGTGAATAATAACAATATTGCTGTAAACATTTCACTCAAGTACGCAGAAGGATGTGATAAGCATGGAAATTTTAGTGCACGCGGTATTTTAATGTTTGCTACTAAATGCGTATGCAGATTTGTTTGTTTTAGGTCGTTTCGTTATCCTAGATCTTAAATTGTTTTTTCTTTCTTTAGAATCTTTTCTTCTTCCGCAGTGAATGAATACACTTTAACAGATACGATCCTAGAGGACGTCAATCCTAATGCAGCATTTTTGTTTCTTTTTTCGGAAGAAAACCTAATATTTAAATGTACCTAACAAATTCTTAAAAATTAACTACTCCTAACTTTTTCGCTCTTTGCAATTTGTCGAAATCGAAAAAGTTGCAATACCCAAATGCAATAACTTGAGGATGTCATTTACCCGTCATTTGCCCTCTTGCTCTTGCTCTATACTTCCTGATACGTCTTGATCGTCGTATATCATCAGTTTTTTTTTTTAGAAAAATTTTTGTGCAAATCGTTTTTGATTGCAGTGAGAACCTCGAGCAGCCTCTGGACAGCTGTTTCAGCCCTGCTTGGGGCTTCTTCAGCAGAAACGTAGCTCGACATTCCCACTGCAGACCAAAAACGACTTGCCCAATTTATTCGCAAATGCGATGTAAGAATGATGAACATATAAAATAGCGACATCTTACTATCGCTTTTTGACCTAACATTGCAGTAGGATAGACAAATTGAAGCGGGATTTGCTCCTAATGAGTCCCCCATGCAAGGCGGCCATGCTTGCTGTCAAAGCATAATGAAAGATTTTAGAAAAATTTTTGTGCATTTGCGAATAAATTGGGCAAGTCGTTTTTGGTCTGCAGTGGGAATGTCGAGCTACGTTTCTGCTGAAGAAGCCCCAAGCAGGGCTGAAACAGCTGTCCAGAGGCTGCTCGAGGTTCTCACTGCAATCAAAAAACGATTTGCACAAAAAATTTTTCTAAAATCTTTCATTATGCTTTGACAGCAAGCATGGCCGCCTTGCATGGGGGACTCATTAGGAGCAAATCCCGCTTCAATTTGTCTATCCTACTGCAATGTTAGGTCAAAAAGCGATAGTAAGATGTCGCTATTTTATATGTTCATCATTCTTACATCGCATTTGCGAATAAATTGGGCAAGTCGTTTTTGGTCTGCAGTGGGAATGTCGAGCTACGTTTCTGCTGAAGAAGCCCCAAGCAGGGCTGAAACAGCTGTCCAGAGGCTGCTCGAGGTTCTCACTGCAATCAAAAAACGATTTGCACAAAAATGTTTCTAAAATCTTTCATTATGCTTTGACAGCAAGCATGGCCGCCTTGCATGGGGGACTCATTAGGAGCAAATCCCGCTTCAATTTGTCTATCCTACTGCAATGTTAGGTCAAAAAGCGATAGTAAGATGTCGCTATTTTATATGTTCATCATTCTTACATCGCATTTGCGAATAAATTGGGCAAGTCGTTTTTGGTCTGCAGTGGGAATGTCGAGCTACGTTTCTGCTGAAGAAGCCCCAAGCAGGGCTGAAACAGCTGTCCAGAGGCTGCTCGAGGTTCTCACTGCAATCAAAAAACGATTTGCACAAAAATTTTTCTAAAATCTTTCATTATGCTTTGACAGCAAGCATGGCCGCCTTGCATGGGGGACTCATTAGGAGCAAATCCCGCTTCAATTTGTCTATCCTACTGCAATGTTAGGTCAAAAAGCGATAGTAAGATGTCGCTATTTTATATGTTCATTTTTTTTTTAGTTTAACAGCACGAAAGAGGTTGACATCCTTTTAACAAATTAGAAGAAGGCTTTAAAAAACGATAAACTAACGAATTGAATTATCTTTCTTATCGAACTCTTGGTTTGCAAGCTTTATCTGCAATGAACACCCTGTGCTAAGAGTCTAACAACCGAGTACATTATTAATTGAACCATCCAATCATGAGGAAACAGCCAACTGGATTGATAAGAAAAAATTAATAAGTTGGAGAGCGCTGCAGTAAAGACATAATGAAAACCACAGTGAATATGGTGGTATCAAATGTAGGACTTATGAAGAACGAACTAGAGAAACGAAATATAAAAAAAAGCAAAAAAGAATTAATAAAGATGACAAACAAGCAACTAATTATATTGCACATCAAACAGACGAGTAAAAGAAACAATAAATTTAAAAGGACCATAATTGTTACCGGTTGTAAGTCGTATTGATTAAAAATTAAATCTTGGATGTGTGGATTCATTCAGAACAAATTTGTTTTGATGAAAGTCTGACGGACGAAAATACTATGGGAAGAAAAATGGAAAAATATTGAAATTTTTATTCACCAAATCATAGGAATGATTGTTAAGTTTTCTTTGATTTTCTTTCTTAAGAAGCACCGTGAAAATGGTGGGATTTAATTCACGAGGACTTAAGAAGAGTATAATAATGTACTAGAGAGAAAAATGCACAGACAAAAGGGAAAGGATAAAACAAATTAAGATGACAAAATCAGCAACTAATTATATATCGCATATCAACTAAAAGAAAAAAAAAGAATAATGATTTGGAAAAAGGACCATAATTCTTAGTGGTTGTAAGGCATTTTGATTAAAAATTAAATCTTGGATGTGTACATTCATTCAGAACGAAATTGTTTTGATGAAAGTCTAACTGCCAGCTGTGGGAATAAAAACTGAAAAATTTTAAAACTCATCATCATCATCAACTCATCATAGTTCATCACAGACTAATTTTTGCCCAACTTTTTCAACTCTTATTCATCAACGCCCGTATCTCTCAATTATAATTGGTAGCAAATGAAAGACTTCATCTTTAATTTCATTTATAATGTTGCTCATATGGGACATATTATTTGATTGTATACACACAGTGCGACCTTGATTATTCTTGTCCTCTTTACTCCTGCAAACTTAAGAGAAGTAAAATGACCAACAGTTTTTGTTAATTCGTCCTAGAGTTCCTCATTATTAATTTTCAGGTATACTTTTTTATGCTTTAGATTTGTTACGATTTAAAAAAATCGCTTTCAAAAGTCACCTTGTATATTAAGTTAAATTCTCCATGACGCAATGTTCGGAAAGAAAACATAGGTATGGTGTGAACGACGAGTGACGGAGCTTCTCGCATGCTATTATTACGTTGAAATAAGTTTCTATCATTTTTGTCGCAGAATAATTGTAAAATTTTGTCCCACACTTCAATCTAATGTAATTCAAATTTTTGTGATGCAAGTAGCAAACTGTTTTTTGTACATCTCAGAAAACTCTTCAATCAATCATTTTACGATTTTCATTGCTTCTGCATTATAATTGGCTTAACTTAAAAATTACGTTTCGTGAGAATTAAACTGAATGTTTATTCTAAACATTGAGGCTACTCGTAAAACTTCGTCTTACTTTTTGTGTTATATTTTTTCTATGATTTACGTTTTTTTTATTCGCTTATGATTTCGCTGGAAATATAAATTACGTTCACGCTTAATACCTGACGCCATTGGTTGTTATTAACATCATCTATGCAAGGTTTGCTTTTGTTTATGTCATACTAGTTCTGATTCGTCCAAGTCCTTCTCTTCCTAGTTAGGAGAAAGGCTAAGATCTAGTTTTACAATTGCAGCTCAACTTTGAGATGAGGTTTAAACCCTTAGCAACGATTATATCAACAATTGTTGTGAAGGATTTAAGCTTCGGCTCAAAGTTAAACCGTCATTGTAAAACAGCACCTAAGTTTGACTTTATTAATTTGTGACATACATGCTGCAAGCACACGCCGCTGTGATATCCCGAGGGCACGGTGGTGGTTTTGTTTGTGTGCGGCCTCCGTGCCTGTTGGTACCGGTAGAACATCCGGGGGGGGGGGGGGTCCTGCAATGAACCCAAGCAACAACACATATACGATTAATAAAGGATAAATACATAATACTAAATATATAAATGTTTCTGTATCAAAGCGGTATAACGTATACGTTTATTAGACGGCTTAAAACATTTACGTTGACCGTAACCGTTTAATAAATGTAAAAATGTCCAACCAAAACCAAAATATAGTTGAATATACGCAAATTAAACCAAAGCGTGTTGCTTGGGAAGAACATTATTGTCGGTTTTATGTCGGTGCCTTGGTGGATGAAAACTCTTCCGAGTTTATCTCAGTTGTCCCCGTTGTTATTGACAGGTATGTTTGCCATCACTGCTCTTATCCGCGCGAATTATTATTGTCCTGCTTTTCTTCCCTTACAGCTTTTATTACGACGCTTTTTCCGATATACCACATTTTAAGTACATTTTTTGATTGTGGCGTATTTAAATGCTTTTGGCGTCTCTACACGTCTACTGATGCGGTGATGGACCGACTGTACAAGGATCTCTCCACGTCGATGTTCTGATGGGAGGTTCCTGTTAATTGCGGATACGGCTTTAGACCGATTTTGATGATTAAGGGCCGGT
Organism: Prosopocoilus inquinatus; assembly: GCA_036172665.1. NCBI lineage: Eukaryota > Metazoa > Arthropoda > Insecta > Coleoptera > Lucanidae > Prosopocoilus > Prosopocoilus inquinatus. Next base: position 24,515,035 of record CM069876.1, on the reverse strand, counting down.
TTCATAATCGAACTAAAGGAGACTTTAAAATTAAAGTCACATAATTATTTACACTTTGGAATGTGAGTGTTATTTAAAAGTCTCATTCAGTACGCTTATGAAACCAGAACTTAAATGAATAATTTTAGCGGTTTTAGTGTTAACACCAGTCATAATATTTTTTTTCAGTTAAGCTTCAAGTCAATTTTGAATATGTAAAACTAGTGACACATCACCATTTGTTTATTTAGCTTTAGACTTTCAATGTTTGTTAATAGTCTGGTTAAGATTAGGTGGCTCTAATTTATATTCACGTTTACGTACACACCCACGGCCGTCACGACTGAAGGTTTTGGCTGTGCTGTAAGTTAATTTCCTCAGCACAAATTTTGTTTCTACTGAGGTAGGTAGCAATTCTTTTAATTCCTCAAAGCATTTAATAAATTCTGAACATCAAAACAATTAAATTTGTTAAGCAAAGTCCCTTGAAACGTGTATTTACTTTCAGCAAGTTTATTTCAAAGAAGGCGCAGGAAAATCTTCAATTAATACTTTGAAAGTATAGTTGATATCTCATTTAATTTCAAAGCCGAACAGTTTTAATATTATTTATAATTATATTGATTTAAATCATGTACGTGGTTAAAATGCTCTCGAACTTAAGTGTGAGTACTCGTATGTATAACCCAACCGTAATTTAATAAATTGTCATAAATAAATTGCTTTAAACAGAGAGGTGCATACATATTATTAACTGCAAATTTCATTTAAAAACATAGGCTATAAAATATTGAATTAAGCTAGCCTAAGCCGGGCTATATTCAATTTACGACAGACCTTTTCTATTGGTTAATTCTGGTTCTTCGACTATTAAGTTATATATCATTGCTTTTCGTACGCGATAATTAAAAAACAAACTTTCGAAATTTACACAAAATTTATTCCACATTTCATGCGAGATTCGTGGCCAGTTTCCTACACAAAATTTACATTTATGCATAATATTAAAGACAATTAACATTTTTGTCATGTCCATTATAATGTGTCAACATACAAAAAAAAAATATTTAGAAACTTCGACAGAAAGTGTATAACGGTGAAACCAAAGCAATATATTATTATAAGTGTCAATATATGTAAATATTTTCATTCGGGAACATTAAGGCGAAGATGAATATTTATAACGCCACCCGGACAATAAATATATTAATATATTGCGAATATGTGACTCATTAGCTCGTATCCTTAATGGTATAATCCTGCATTGGAAAAAGGAAAGAATTTGCATAGTAGGACATGGCTGGTGAATAATTAATTGTCAATTCATTATCGGAATTAATATGTCATTTGACCAATAATTAACGTAGTTAATGCAGGAGTAGTACATAGACTAGTTCATTGTTATGCGCAAACCGGTAGTTAATATAAGAGACTGGTGTCCGGTGTGGTCACATTTTAATATTAGATTCCATTAACGATTATATTGGGCTCAAAAAAATTAGGTCTGATTTCTTTAGGATAATTTTATTTATTTTTGATCCTATACATATTTACTATATATACACAGGGTGCTGCGTTGCAACGTAACATAGGAAATGTGTTAATTTAAAGATGCTCTAATATTGGCTTCCCTAATTATTTTACAGAAAGATTCCATGGAGGATTTTTAAGGTGAATCTGTCTGTGAAATTTGAGAATTTTTCGTTAGCTCACTGTCACGAAAATTTAAAAAAAAATCAGTAACGAAACTCAATTTATACCAAGTTATCAGCACAGCCATGATCAGTAAATGTTAAAATAAATTACTGGAAAAATTTTTTCTATCAATCTTTTTCAAAAACGACTAGATTTATTAATTGTCACTATCATTGATCGAGGCTGTGCTAATAGTTTGGTAGAAATTGAATTTTGTTACAGAATCTTTTTTAAATATCTTGAAACTGAGCGAATGAAACATTCTCAGACTTCACAGAGAGATTCTTCTTGAAGAGTAATTTAAACAACCTAAATGGATTTTTTCTGTAAAATTATTGGGAAAGCCAATATTCGAACACCTTTAAATTAACATGTGATTTCCTATGATGCGTTTCAAAATACAGCACCCTGCATATACACTGAAGGCCGCTTTACAGTACCCCAATTCCTATACAAGTTTTAAATTCTTGAACATTTTGTAAATCATTAAATTGAACCAAAAATTATGGAATCAAGAAAGGCGCTGTTACATAAATGACCTCCATTCCTCCATACTAAAGCGTCATTTCTGTAAAATTGACAGTGCCATTTCTTGTTTCGAAAGTGAATCAAATCTTATACAAGAAACAGGGTAGTCTAAAAGAGCCTCAAACTAAATAATTAAAAATAATTGTTTCGTGCTATTTGTTCTTCACGCTGGTTTCGTTGAGTAAAATGCTCTTCTTACATATGAAGCCTTATCTCTAGATTATCAAAAAAAATAATAATTTTAAGCCGGTTCTACATGAGCACGTGTGCCCTTTATTCCTTATTACACTGCCGCGTTGCATGTCTAAATGTTGTAGCAAATTATTTATTTTCTTAGTCTTGTTAAAAATGGTGTGCCTGGAAACACGACAATCGTTTTCATGAATGAAGCATCTGCGTCGCCCTTAAAAATTAATAAAGTAAACTGCAGCGTAGAATGCCTCACAATAAAGATTGTCGCGATATAAAACGGCACTCATTATCTTAAGGACTGTTGCATCACGTGTTTAACATTACTCGTTTTTTATTTCTGAGAAGGTCCCGTTTATCTGCTCATCAAACTTAAATCTCCTCATTGTCTCAAGTCGTATGTAGTGCATCCACGGAATATGAATTGGACCTTAATTAAAAATACGTATTCCAGAAACGTGTACCGCGACATCGAGTTATAAGGCGCTGCTCGTCTAAAATAAGAAACGATAAACTTTTATTACTCCTTTAATTTTATGCATAATATAAAGAGTCAAACGTTCTGTTCTTGAAATTTTTACCATAAACCTGTAGTTTTTTTCCAAACAGAAACTTACATTTTACAATTTTATTGCCTGAATTTTATGAGACGTTTGATCTTATTTCTTTGTACGCAATTTGAAATCTTGACGGGCTACATTTTTTAGAGGTTCTTACATTGAGAAAATTAATTACAAGTGACATTTATGAAAGTATAAAATCCGTTTTTTGCGTTTTATCTCCAAATTTATTTGATTTTATTACTATTTATTGTTATTATCACGAACTTAACTCTGTCGTTTTAAAATTTATTGTCAATGAAAAAATCAGAAATGCATTTTATAGTATTTGGAAATTCAATAAATTTATTATGAAGTTTTTCAAAATCAGCAGATAATGGGTACCACAAGTAAATATATGAACTAACGTTACTTGGAATAGGGAGTCTATTTACCATTTTTTTCATGAAATAAATCTTAGAAAATCAAAATCCTTTTAATTATTACAATCATGTTCGTCAATAAATGAATTGCTTCGTAAGTAGCCTGTAGGCCTTGAAAATTAGTAATTATTGATTAGAAAATTATATGTCAAAATGTTCATCGGTTCAGATTGGTTCAAATCGGCTAATAAATGCATTTTGAATGTGTCACACTGTTTGCATCAATTGCATCAATCATAATAAGATCATTTTTAGTAGACAGAAGGCAACATGTTTCTATTACACATGCACATAAACTTCAGTATGGGAGTACCGAATCTAAAGTCGAATATGTCAACATAGGAGTCCCGCAGCTTTATACAGGGTGCTGCGTTTTGAAACGCAACATAGGAAATTCCATGTTAATTTAAAAGTGCTCAAATATTGGCTTTCCTAATTATTTTACGGCAAAATTCCCCTGTAGGTTTTTTAAAGTGCTCTTCAAGATGAATTTGTCTGTGAAATTTGAGAATGTTTCATTCGCTTAGTTTCAAGATATTTAAAAAAGTACAGTAACAATATTCAATTTGTACCAAACTATCAGCACGACCTTGATCTATAAATGGTAAAATAAATTACTGGAAAATCTTTTTCTATCAATCTTTTTCAAAAACGACTACACTTATTAATTATCTGTCCAGCTTTCACTATCATTGATCAAGGCCGTGCTAATAGTTTGGTATAAATTGAATTCAGTTACGGATTCTTTTTTTAAATATCTTAAAACTCAGCGTATGAAAAATTCTCAAACTTCACAAACAGATTCATCTTGAAGGGTACTTTAAAAAAACTAAATGGAATTTTGTCGTAAAATAATAAGGGAAGCCAATATTCGAGCACCTTTAAATTAACATGGAATTTCCTATGTTGCGTTTCAAAATGCAGCACCCTGTATACATAATTTGGATAAAATAAGCAAAGAAACTGCTTTCACTATAAAGGTGTCCCAAAATTCGCGCTCTAGAGAGTAAGGGGACGTGCCTACAGCAATAGAAACAAAAATTATCTAGGTTAAACTGTATTCGAATGAGGACGAAAAAGCGGTAGCGAACACCGAGAGCTCTTGCTTAGGTAAAACGTAGGAATTTTAAATATTGCTAGGAGACGGTAGACCATTATTATCTGTAAAACTTTTAGGCCTGGTTTTTCCATCACAGTTTAAGTTTAAGCTTCGTTTTATTCCCGTGGTAACGATTGTAAGGACAATTGTTTCCATAAGAATAAGACGGAGCTTAAAGTTAAACCCCAATTGAAAATCTGGTCCTTAAAAACGTTATAGTCTACTTTAATATCAATGTGACAGTATTCCTTGAAAAGTCAAATGTACAATTTACGTACGTCACTGATATTGACATTTCGAACTCTTCTAGGAGCACCAACAATATCGTTACGAGTCGGAATAACTTAACCAGTCTCTTGTGTTCTTGCGACAGTCCTAAGCATCACTTTATGGCCTAGGGGACGATCGAGAAAGCGCTGGGAAAAAACGTGTGCTATCTCCTGACGTTGCAACGCACTTCCCAAAAATAATTATCACATCAATCCCCATAAATAATTCGACATAATCAGCGGAGGAAAACATGAAGTAAATCTTAAACCTTTCAAGAGACAGATACAAAGGTTCACAGCAAAGTCACAATGAAGTGGGCCAGTTTGTTCACATTTGTTTAGTAACAATCTAAATATCCTAGCAATTTAGCGAAAGCCTATGGAATACCTATGGTCATCTTCTGTTCCGCTGTTAGTATTGGCTATTGCTTTTTATTCTTAACTCGCTTATCCTTTGCGTTGAACAATTTTAATTTTCGAATATGTGTTTCGCATTGCCATCGGCATTTGCTCTTACTCTCTGGGGCGCGAGTTCTGGGAAACAGTAAATACGCTGATGACCAGGGAAAAGAATTCGGGCCACTTAGTATTGGACGTTCTTTTATGCCGAATGTACTATTTACTCCTGCCATCTTTCAACAATTAATGCTGATTTTAGGCAGATATTAACGAATATTTGAGGTTAGTCTAAGTCCATCCTAATTTCATGGCAAAAGACGCTAAAAAAATTAACATATCATTCATCAGTTTTACAAATAAAAAATATGAGCAGTTAAAATCAGAATTTGAAAATTACTTGTAACAAGAAAGATAAAGAGGAAAAAAGAAAATTGATTTGTGCAACTTTTCTTCCACTTAACCAAATTCGTATCTCTTGCCGTTTAGGAGAGTGCACACTCAATCTGAAACAGCCGATATATAATTAAGAACAAATCATCACTGGAAGAAAATACTTATGATTTGAAACTTCAGGCAATGACGAATCGTTATTCAGAAACTGTATCAATAATACACAATTTACATACAAATGTAACATGCTCTTTAAAGCAAATAACCTTTGATTTTACTTGGATTTGAAAAATAAAATTAAGCACATTTATCCACATCAAAAATGTAATTTAACGTATAGTTTAAAACAATTTAATCTGTAGTATTAATTCTTTAACCATGCGATTCTGAGAGAATACTCTTAACTGACCCATTCATATACTTATTATATAATTAAGCCAAGAAACTAAAATATTTGTTTGTGATATAGTACCATTTATACCTGTTTTATAAATGGCATAACGTTAGAACTCGGTGCACTAAACCAAACAAAGCAAATTGAAAACTTGTTTTAATTTAAATTCAATCAGCTTGCTCAAGGTCCTTGTAGTGTCCACCGAGTGGTCATTTCGGTGTTATATCGCCATCTGTACGGCGAGGGCCAAACAACAGAAACTATTTCATCAAGTTAGGACTATCACAGTTGTAGAGAAGTTTCACCTACAGTTTCTCCTATTTCTAGCATAGTGTAAGCTTTCGTTAAAATCATCTTGCCCTCGATTATAATACAAAAGACAAATATCAACACTGTTGGATAATTTAAATTAAGGGCACTCCAAGAAATAGAATGTGTTCTAAATAAAGAGTATCTCACGGACAATATTAATCTATTTAATTTGTCTGTTGTTTAGAAAATAAAAATAGACTAAAGGCCGTTTACATAATCAGACTTTAACGAAGCTTTCATATAAAGTCATTTTAAAAACAGGGAAACAAATGTATTTTTCAGATTAAAGTAACTTTAATTTTAAAGTCCATTTATGAAATCAGCCATAGATTAAAAAAAAAAACAATTCGTCATGATATTATGGTTTGTGTTTATTAAATAGTGATATTTTTTATCATTTCTCTGTTATATTTTATACTTATATTGTATTGTACGTACGTTGTTCAGGGCAACTACTCCTCAATTTTCTGTCATTCAATATAAAATTGACATTGATATAATAATTCTATTAGTCCAAGTTCATTAAATAAAATAAAGTTTTCCACCAAAACTATTGCCTAGACTTTTCCTAAACAATTTTAGCCAACCACGCGGTTTATTTAAATTAGGTATTCAAATTTTCTCTGTTCCGCCGTTTATTAAAATAGTGGCTATTGAAACACTTAGTAATAATTACATTTTCAGAGACACATTCTTATGCTATTTATACAACGAAGCTTTATTTGTCCGAGGCTACACGTTCAACGCAAAATCCGCAGATTTCCGCAGGGCACAAATTTTGCCCCACTGACGTTCTTAATGTTCAACAATGACATTAGTAAAATTTCGCTAATTCACTCGAAGCGATCTAGTTATTCTCATTCCGTACTCTTTTCTGTTTTCTTGTTATGTACCGAACAAATTTTCATCATTATTATTATTATTATGTAAGACCCGTATTACTGCAAGATTTAATACAAAATTTTGTTCAAAATGAGGGAGACAGGCTGCCACAGTTAATGTTAATGTTGTAATGCTGAACCGATACTTCTTTGCAACTTAGCGCAAAAAATTGTAACAAATTTTGATAGATGTAAAACGGCTCTAAGAAATCACTGTATGCTGATATTTTAAAAGTTGTTGTATTGTATTAAGAGATTGCACCCCAGTGCAAGAAAAACTTTAGCTTCTTCGTTAAACAAAAAAAAAACAAAGACTACTTTTCGACTGCAAGCCCATGGATGTTATAATTAGATCATGTAGAGACTTTAATCAGACTGACGGTCCTATGTGCTTTACAATTTTATTATTCTGTGATATAGTCATAACACCATCATATTTTGCGTGATAATAATGTACACTGTAATGAGTATACCATTTGTCTAAATAAATGTTTGATAAAAATAGGCTATGAAGGTGTAAATGTTTGTCGTAACCTACAACACCAATAGTTGTCAGTTCATATATAGATAAAAATCTGAGTTAATTCTAACACTTTATTGACGCCAGCGAACACTTTTTCGGTGTTCCCCGCGTCCATCCATTTGTGTTAAGTTTGAGTTAAAAGAAAACGGAGTTAGGATGTTTACCCTTTAAAAGTAGGAGTAGAGCTTATCCTTGTTGGAGTAAAAACTCACTTTTAGACACAATTTAGTCGGGAAAAAACAACAATAACTACAAATTAAAGCATTAACAACTTTTCAGGTAAAACTTCGTTTTTAAAACCGATTAGGCAGATTACAATTAATCTCCAAAATTTATATGTGTAAATTGTCTGGTAAGTAAATAAATTACTGCAGTAATTTGAGGCAAACGTTTTGTCTTCCATTGCGTACTTTTATTTATTGAACATGAACTGGCAGATGCTGAATATCATTAATATTTCGATAACACTAACTCCTTAAGTATATAAACAACTACATCCGAAGTTTTTTCTGGATAATATTAACTCCCTGAAAGAAGGGTTAAAGTGCCACTTTAAGGCTGGGTTGCATAATAGTATTTTATTCAACGAGTGGCAAATGTAACATTTTTTGAGCGAGAAATAGTATACCAAACCGAGTTTGGTGATATTCGCGAGCTTAAGAAAATGATTTCAACGAGTTAAACACTATTTCTACGATCCGACTTACTATTTCTGGCAGAGTATTAGGAAGATCTAAATCAATTTCTGAGTTAGAAATTATTATAACGGTCCGAACAGCACACACTGCTATTTAATAATGACGCGATACAGCGACAGCAGGCAACTAGACGAAGTAGGATTTATTTTCGTCTCTAGAGACGAAATTAACGTTATGAATTTTTTCCTCTCTAGTTACGGAAATCAAACTTTCGCTGGAAGTATCCAGTGACAATAGAAAGTCTTTTCATAAGGGGTTGTAGAAAAAAGATTTAATCCAGGATTACATAAGCCTTTGTTAGAACATTCTAAGTTTGGCTTAAATTTAATCCTGGCTTAAATCTTGTAGCCTTAAAAGTAATAGTTTTTAATCGTTTACTGGGCACTGTAAAAAAGCTGTCAAAAGATAGTGAAACATTGAGCGTTGTTCGCAATTTTCCACAGAGTCCTGTAAAAGATTAAAAACTATTACAATTTTCATCGGACAATAGTCAACTTCCAATATCCTTAAAGACAAATATACTAGCTCCATTGATTTTAACACCACAAACGGAAGGACGCAAGTGAATATCAAACATCAAAAGGGAGGTGAAAAAGTGTTAGAATTAACTCCAGATTTTTATGTGTGTATAACAATATAAATTGAATTGTTATCTATGCGATTAATAATAGAAATAATATACAAAGGACATAATATCCAAATTATTAGGAAAATAAAGGGAAGAAAACATAAAGAATGTAACACTGCAACAACTTAGCTTAGAAACAAAAGCAAAATTATTGAAAAAAGAAATACTTAATGAATGAAAAACTTAAATTTTCGAATTTTCAAATAAAAATATATCGTCGATCTACATTGAAAAATAGAAGAAGAAATTAGATGATTATTATAATATACATAATATTGTACACGCTTTATACACCTACTCGAAAATTACCGCTGATTATTTGTTTGAAACCTTCAAAATATCACGCAATCTCGTTTATAAGACGTTAACAAAGCTGAAACAAGCACATTCCGTTTCATATTAGAAGTCATGCAGCGATAAAAATACATGTAAATCACCAATTTATTTGTACGACTGCATTTTAATTTGAATGACAACATACCAAATCCATTTCTCGTAATTTTTGGCTGTACATCTATGTTATGAGCTGAAATTTATAGATTAATGTACGCAACTTTTATACAGAATTATGAAAATAAAAATTTTAAAAATGAATTTGTGTAAAGTTAAAAAGAACTATTTACAATCAAATCGGTAATAATATTTATAAATACATGCTATATTTTTATTTTATTTAAGTGAGTAAACTTGCATTTTTTATAAAATTTCCTTAACTCTTGAAATGCATTTTCTCGTTTATTTTACTATATTTATTTTATATATTTTTTTATATATTTATATCTTTCCTTAACGTAATCTTTCGCTCTATTAGTCTTGGAGGAATGTGGATCGTAAGGATTATATACTTCGGGTAAGGAAATTAGTCACAAGGAAAAACTTTTTAATTAGAAGTAACAGTTTGATATATGTAACATGTGAATATTGTTTAATATTACATAGTAAACTTGATATATTTTGTTAAAGGAAGATTGCGTAAATTATAAATCCAACACTCTCCCTTAATTGAGCGTCTTTTATTCTGTCGCTGACTTGATACCTAAATCTTCAGTACATTGGCGGTGCTTCGGTCGTGGAAGTCCCTTGGTTAAAATGTCCGCGATCATGTAGTCTGTTGGCAGATATGATAGAGTCACGGGTTGCTGTTGAATAACCTGTCTGATGAAATGATGTTTCACATCAAAATGCTTTGTTCTAGCGTGAAAAATTGGGTTCTCAGATAACTTGATAGCACTCTGATTGTCGCTGTACAATTGCACATTGATGATTGAATTGAAACCTAATTCTTTTAGAAAGTTGATTAAATATGTAACTTCTTTAGCAATTGTCGATAATCCTAAGTATTCAGCTTCAGTGGTAGACAGGGATACTGTGTGCTGTTTCTTAGATTCCCAACAGATAGCTGCTCCACTGAAAATGAAAACAAATTCCGTGAAAGACTTTCGGTCTGTAGCACAATTTGCCCAATCTGCATCGACGAAGCCTTGTAGGTTCTTATCGTCACGTTCATAAGTTAATGCGTGCTCTACTGTACCTTTGAGATATCTTAAGACGCGTTTTGCTGCAGTCCAGTGTGCCTTCAACGGATGTTCGTTGTACTGGCTTAGTGCACTGACAGCATGTGCGATATCTGGACGAGTTCCTATAGCCAAGTACATGAGCGCGCCAATCAATTCGCGGTAAGGATATTTTTTCTGATCTCTAGTTTGTTCATCGTCATAGCTACCTAAATTTGTGCCGGTAACCATGGGAGTGAGAACAGGCTTACAATCCGCCATATCAAAACGTTCAAGAATTTCTCGGATGTAGCTGGATTGCGATAATCTGATGCTCTCCCTGGTTCGATCAATCTTGATTCCCAGACAGAATGATGCTTCTCCGAGGTCTTTGACTTTGAAGTGTTTTGATAATGCGAACTTGATCTGATTTTCCTTCTCATTGTTATCGGTTATGATTAGTATATCATCGACATATACGAGAACGAATGCTTGTTTGCTGTCGTCTACATATACACATGGGTCTGCGTTTGTTGGTAATAATCCTAAATTCTTGAGTACTCCGTCTAATTTGGCATACCATTGGCGACCGGATTGACGAAGTCCGTAGATAGCCTTATTCAGTTTACAAACATGATTTCCGTCGTTAATTGCTTGTAGCATTTCTTGTGCTCTCTCTCGAAGACTTGAGTCCTTCTCGTTGAGGATGATTCGAGATAACATTTCTTCGAGAAGTTTGGGCTTTTCCATGTATATTTCGGTATCGATGTCGCCGTACAAATAGGCGGTAGTTATATCAAGTTGTGAGATTTTTAGATTATACTTGGCTGCGAGGGATATCAATAGCCTGAAGGAGCTCAACCTGGCAACGGGAGAGAAGGTATCATAGAAATGAATTCCCGGTAATTGAGCGAATCCTTTCGCTACAATACGAGCCTTGCGACGTTCCAAGTTGCCATCGCCGTCGTATTTGTTTCGTAATATTGTTCTGCAGCCGATGATCTTGATGTCTACTGGTTTTTGAACCATCTTCCAAGCATCATTTTCAATGAGGCTTTTTGTCTCAAGATAAATGGCTTGCTTCCATTCCTCCTCGTCGGGACCGGTTAGGGCGTTGGAAATGGGAATTTCTGTGGAAAAAAATGCGAACTCAGCTTCATGTTGAGTAATGCCGTCATCATTGTCTTCTTGATTTGCATCATTACTTGATATCTCGTCATTCTTGTTATTAGTTTTCTGATCAGATTCATGAATTGTGTTGTTTTGAGAATCTATCTCAGAATCTTGGTTCACACTTGTGTCGTTCTTAGTTTGATATATTTTCTTTGGTCTTCCGGGATTACCGGTACGTTGTTTTCGTGGTCTTCCAGGGCATCGTTTGATTGCTGGGGTCTGCGATGAGTTTTGAGATGAAGTCGGCCTGTTGATATTTGTTGAATCTTTTGTTAATTCGTTAGCGACGTCATCAGAAATGAGTTCGATTTCTGTACTTTTGTCCAACGTATTCTTGGAGACGAAGTCCACATAGGGAGTTCTTGGGCCGAATTCGTCTAGGAATTTGACATCTCTGGTAACAAGAATCTTCTGTAGCTTAGGTACCCATATGCGGTATGCTTTGGATACTTCAGAATATCCTACAAAATTACCCTCTATTCCTCGAGGATCGAACTTTCCTCTTCCTGGAGTCTTATTTAAGGCAAAAGCTTTGCATCCGAATGGTTTCAAGTAATTGAGAATCGGGCGACGTCCAGTCCACATTTGGTAGGGTGTTCCGTGTGGAAGACTCTTCGTGACACAACGATTGCGAATGTGGTTTGCTGTTGAAATTGCTTCCGCCCAGAAAGATGGAGGGAGACCTGATTCCAAAAGCATGCAACGTGCCAGTTCTACCAAAGTCCGATTTTTACGTTCGGCCACGCCGTTCTGTTGCGGTGTGTAAGTTGTGGTCAGACGTCTTTGGATACCTGAGCTTGCTAGGATCGCGTCCATACGAGAGTTACAAAATTCTCGCCCATTATCGGATTGTAATGCTTTAATTTTGAATCCGGACAGATTCTCAGCTCGATTTTTAAATTCAAGGAACTTTGTGGTTACCTCGTCCTTACTACGTAGAAAGAATACTTCACACCAGCGGGTGTGATCATCTACGAAAGTAAGAAAATAATGAGCGCCTCCTTTGGAAGTGGTTCTCATGGGTCCGCATAAGTCCGAATGAACAATGGCCAACGGAGTCGATGATCTTTCAGTACGAGCCAAAAACGGAAGACGAGTAAATTTTCCGGCCAAGCATATTTTACAGGGAGGTAAACTGTCAATATTCTGGAAAGAGTCCTTGACGTATCCCAGTTTGATGAGAGTCTTCGTATCGTCCATATTTAAATGACCGAATCTTTGGTGCCATTTGTTTTCGGAATGCTGATTGTCCATTGAAGAGGAATTGGCCTCTTGATGATGAGATTGCTTCAAATGGAATAAATCTCCATGTCGATCAGCTTCCAGACGCACGTTACCGCGATTATCCTTAACGACAGCTCCTGCTTTCGTGAAAGTAACTGTATGTCCTCTGTCAACCAATTTTTGTGACTGATAATAAATTGGTACGAAGATCTGGAACATAAAGAGCATTTTCAAGTTTTATTGTTTTGGGTATGTTTCCAGTAAAAGTCGAGACTTGGACGTCTCCTTTTGCCTTGATCTGAGTCGTGGCACTGCTGGCAAGTCGGAGTCCACTATTAATTTGCTCGGATCTTGTGAAAAGTGAATGATCGTTACACAAGTGAGAGGTAGCTCCACTATCGAGACACCAGAAGCTGCTGCTGGAGTAGTCCGGCGATGAATGATCCACTGTTCGGGCGTAGGCGTAATAGACATCATCCGTGAGATTAGCCTTATGGTTTCCAGTTTTCTTTTTTCGACATACGGAAATATGGTGTCCTGGGATGCCGCAAAATTGGCATCGTGATTTATTTTGTTTTTCTCCTTGGTGATTTTTCTTTTCTAATTGCACATTTTGATTAATCTTCGGGTAGCCTCTTCTTTGAAGATTTTTGGCAAACATTGCTCCGGATGTATTAGTATCCGACTTTTGTCTTCTAGCATCATTTTCTTCGAGAACCTTGATCTTTAACTGCTCAGGGGTAGGTAGATCATCGCGCGATTCGATTGCGCATCGGAAATTCTCGAACGAATTTGGTAAACTGTATAGAAGCATTATAGCCAAACAGTCGTTGTCAAGATTGACATTCATTGCACCCAATTTGTCAACTGCGTCAAAAAATTTTGAAAGGTGTTCCTTGACATCATCGTCTTCACACATTTTGTGGAGCATAAGCTGCTTTAGAAGAGTTGCTTTGCGGGCTGGACCTTTAGAGGCATATATGGATTCAAGTTTATCCCAGACTTCTTTTGACGTTGTACAACTGCTTACTTGCTTGAGTTCTGGGGGACTGATTGTTAAAATAATATCTGATTTTGCCTTGCGGTCCATTTGTATCCATTCTTGCTGTGTTACGCGTTCGGCCGCTAGAGTATTTGGATTGCCAGTGATTTCAGGTTTCACTTTGATACCGCATACGTAATCCCACATGTCATTTCTCACCAGAATAGCTTCTGTGTGGATTCTCCATGTATCGTAGTTGTCTTTTGACAATTGTTCTAATCGAGCAGGGTAGATTGTGTTTGTGTGAGTCATGTTAAGTGACTATAAATTGAGCTGAATTTTTGCGGTAGCTTGAAATACCGTTTGATATTTCCGGATAATAATTCCGAAGTGTAGTTATCACTTTATGCGACTTCTGGACCCATAACCTCTTGGAGGAATGTGGATCGTAAGGATTATATACTTCGGGTAAGGAAATTAGTCACAAGGAAAAACTTTTTAATTAGAAATAACAGTTTGATATATGTAACATGTGAATATTGTTTAATATTACATAGTAAACTTGATATATTTTGTTAAAGGAAGATTGCGTAAATTATAAATCCAACAATTAGAAGATGTTTTGTGTTGAAAGTATCTTCGAAGTTACACCTGATAACTTCGTTATTTTATTTTTTAAGAACAACATTGAACATTAAATGGAAAATATTGATTTTTCGTTTAATGTCACCTTTTCAACTGTACCATTTAACTAAATCTTAGATACCCCTCTAAAATTAATATTGCAATTACTAATATAATTGCTCGTTAATTAATTTAAATAAAAAAGCTTTTTTAAATCTCCTCTAGCGTACCCATTTAGTCTCATCTCTAGACACGTATACAAGTAAATAATTTGTTGATGGAATTTTGATGTCCAATGAACAAATAATGTGTGATTTAATAATAAATAAAACTGTATATTCAATTGCAGTTCGCCTGCAGAAAATGTCAAATTGTTTCTTTAAGTCATTCTTTTATTTTAACGGCAAGTTTTAATTTCAAATAATGTTTTAATGGATCGTAAATATTGTTGATTCATTTGTCATTTATTTAAGAAACGCTATATTTTATCACTTAATTTTATGTCCGGCAATAAAATTTTAAATGTCATTTCTCTTTTTTCTACCTGGAGCATTAAGATACTTGTTAAGCCCTCAACCGTTCACCTGATAAAGTCGCGGTACTCTATCTTAAATATCCATCGAAATTTAATGATTATGCTATAAGCTGAACAGCATATGGGTTATTTTTATGGTCGTGTTAGCTGTCAAAGTTCGTTCGCTCGCCTGCAATCTGACCTCTGAACTCCCGCGCGTGTCTTCACAATTAAATTTTTAAATTAGATACACAAAAACTCGATCTTTAACTTTATAGTTTTGTTTTACAGAGTCGCTTTACATTTTTATGTAATTTTATGAAACTAGAAATTACATGGTAATTTTTATGTGCGCGCATAAAATATGCGCGAGCGTAATAAAAAACCAGAGAATTTTATTGCACCTGATTAAAGAGATAAGTCACGCGTACATTTTTGTGTAAATGTTGAGGAATGTCTTTAATAAATGTAGTTTTGTAGCTGACTAACAAAGTTCACTATAAATATAATACACTACTTTGTCACTCCACATTAAAATTTACACGATAAACTATTATCTCATAATAAAACAAGGTATAAAATTGTTATTGCTGGAATAAAATAACCACTTTACACTTCGGTAATTATTACTTCGAAAACTTCTTCCTTTTCATTTTTTTTTTTTTGATTCTTCACAAAAAATATCACACCTTAACTTAGCACAGACATTTTTATTGTACGATCATTCTGCTATCTTAATGAGTGATGATATTCTGAATATATTATTTTTACAACGAAATAACCCATTTCTTAAAATAAATTAGTTGTAACAGACACAAGTACCGGCACTATTTTTTTTTCTTAATCACAATGTGTACAGGGTGATGAAAATTCGAAAGTGCGCATAGGTATTTCGCTTATTATAAAAGATAAAGATTGTCTTAAATTGAGGCAAAGTTGCAAAAAATCATGTTGATTGATAACAAAATTCTTAACAAAATTTTAAATATCTGAAACGGTTTCTTTGCGATCGGAAAAAAAACTAAAAACTGCGACTTTCAAAAATCAAATAACACTTCCTTTTTATAACTTTTTTTCAAAATTTATGAAAACATTCTTAAAGCAACTTTTTCTGCTTAATTGAATCCTGCACGTATTATTTTTCTGGA
Source organism: Prosopocoilus inquinatus (assembly GCA_036172665.1). NCBI lineage: Eukaryota > Metazoa > Arthropoda > Insecta > Coleoptera > Lucanidae > Prosopocoilus > Prosopocoilus inquinatus. The sequence goes on along the minus strand of CM069876.1, from coordinate 24,498,911 downwards.
AGGAATCGTTTTTGTTTTTCCAGAGTTATCTTTTTGACCCTACCAAATTAACAAACAAAAAGTAATATTTAATTAAATTTAAAAATAATAAAATTTGATGATGGATAATTGTGTTCGGAGAAACGATCCACTGTTCTTAATTTTAGTTCCCGACTGTTACCCATTCATAATTCTAAGTTAAAATAAATACTAATTCGTCTACGGAATTTTATAATTACAGAGCACATGTGAATTATAGCCGGAAACTTATTAACTTAAATATACACACCCGCCTCCTCCTTAGAAGTATTAAGGGTTTTTGCGGTTGCCGTTCTACAATCGGAAGTAAAACACAAATGCCTTTATTAAACACACACACATATATAAGTATATAATATAAAAGATAATTGATATCTGCTGATAAATAGTCTTTTTTCTGCAGGTGGCGCGATCCTTTACGTTCGTTTTTGAAGCTTCGAATGTAAAACGAACCCCTTCCTCGAACAGTGCGCAAAGAGCCTCGGGGTCATACAATAAGTGTTTTTTTTTGTGTCTATGCCAGCTCCCTTTGATGCATAAAGGGTAATTATATATGTAAATACTCATTTACATTGAACTTTGAACAATTGTGGTCGAAATATTATTCAATTCATCATACTGCCGTGTTGGCTCTTTGTTAATTATAATCGTGACCGGCTCTCATTGTTGCTTGATCATTCATTAGAATGCGTTATTGCAATGGATATGAATTTCAATCGTATTTGCTTTCTCACAATTTCGAAATATCGAAAGGAGTAATTTACTCTCATTGAATTTGCGTAGATGTGAAATTAAATAACATAAATAACACGAACATAACCAAGAACCTAATGGATATTGAATACAAAGTGAAATTAAAATATTTTTCTAATATTTGGTACATGACCAACACTATTTCACTGTAAGAGATAAAGTAATGTATATATATCTCGCAGGCTAAGAGTTATTTTAGGCAAATAGGTTTTGACTGGGTAAATGGCTTTCTCAAGGTACCACTTAAAACTTAGATATTTCAATATAACCTTGAGATTAGGGGATCTAAATTGATCATGAGTAAGTGTTTTAATTACTATTTCTGCAGTAAATCCTCCCTTGTTAAGTACTTTGAGATATAACGAAAATATTTCAGTAACCGCTACATGGTAAAAATTCACAAAAGTCTTATGACTTACTTATCAAAAGGAACATGCAATGTACAAGTTCATAGTTTTATTTTGTGGAAAATAAAATGCGGTTTGTCCAACAACGGTTCGGTCAATTACTGTTTACCTAGGAAAATTATATTTAAATATGAAACAGGCGTTAAAAAGCTATTTGCATAGCAAAATACAACTTGCTAAATGGCCAATTGCCTGCGACATAAATTTCTAATAAACAATACAAGTATTATTACATTTCAAAATATATAAAATGGAAAGACATTGTTTAAAGTAAATTGTAAATATACATACAATTCGAGTGATTCGAAAGAATTTTACAATTATGTACACTGGATATTTTTGTATTTTTTTGGTGAATAAAGGAAAGAACGTCCTTAATAAAGAATTATTTAATGAAGCTTCAGAATATTTACAGTAGAAAACTATCCAAAAAGGTCCTATTCTAAAAATAAAAATAAGCAGAAGTTGAAATAATAATAATTATGAGTTGGTAGGATGAAGATTTTAATAAATCCGAAATTTAACTTGCCATCGTTAATAAAAACATAATTTTTCTAATAAAAATCACCGAATTTTAGGAAAGTATAAGTATTATTATTATTTTGAATACATTTTGTATTAATTTTTGAATTAATTTAAAAAAAATTGATTGTGTGATTAACGCCCAGTTTCTGAAACGATACATAACTTTATGTAGAGATAAACTCAAGATAAACGCACCATATCTTCTAAAAACTGTATACTTAGCAACGTAAACAGTTTATACTTTTCATAAAGTCATCTGTCAATAAAAATTTATTTTTACATAAAGTTATTTATCGTTTCAGAAACCGGGCATGAAGTGGCTAGAATATATCGATTACATACCATATGTACCTCTTTAACTTGAAAACTCACGGTCTTATTTTGCTGAGGATTGTCTTAAATTCCTTGATTTTTATATGATACTTATACTTACAGATTTAAGGGTGTACTAACAACAAATTCATATAAAATATAAATTTTATTATTACTTTTTTTTTTTCGTTCACCATTCTAGGCCCAAGCTTTCTCAGCTTGTCGGGGAGGCGTGTGGCTTGAAGATTATATTGGCAAGAAAATGCTTAATTTAGTGAACGGCGACATAACCAGAACCATAATCAACAACCTATCCGACTTAGGTCCGGTTTTTCCATCTGAGTTTAACTTTAATTTTCAATTTTTTCCGTAGTGAATGCCCTTACAGTTACTACTATGGAAATAAAGCAAAGATTAAGTTAAATCCCAGATTACTACATACAGATGCGAAGACTGACATTCCCGCCATGTCTCATGCCGCCATTGTTTAGGTGGTTTATTAATCAAATAGTGTGAAGTTACGAAATACAGCGCACTGTTAATCAAATGATTTCACGGTATTTTCATTACAACCTTTATTCGTTGATCAAAATTGCAAAAAGATGAAAGGTGCATTTTCTTTATCTGTGGTGTTTTCCCAACGAGGTCCTAAGTCATACACTATCAGGACCTCAAGAGCGGGAGTGTATTTTTGTATTTGTAAAGTGTTCCATGACTTTGTTACTTCCAAACCTCCTCGCCGTTGAAGGGGAAGCAGTGTCGAATTTTCTCCCAAACACTGAAGGGTACCTGAAGTGAGTAACGACCACGCCGGAAAAATATCTCGAGCGGAGTGCGAACCCACACCTTACGATTACAAGGCTGGTCCCTCAGCACCACCTAAACAATGCCTGAAGATTACGTAATCTTGCCGCGCAACATCAAAGGTGCCGCCCGGAGTCTTTGTATCTGTGTATTAATCTGTAATTAAACTGAAAAGGAAAAAAACGAGTTTTACAACATTATGACAACACACTCGGCATGATTTCTTTTGAAGTAACCAATCTTCGATTTCAATCCGTTTTTTCCTACTTCACTTTTATACACCTGCTGCTTCAAATATCTTCAAGATGTTTTCTTAACACAAAGTACAAATGTTCCCTACTCTCTTGCACAGATATGTTGATTTGTTTCTAAGATGAGTGTAGGAGAAGATTTCTCTTCTCCGCCAATCAACTTTTTCACAAGGCCGCAATATAATTGCTCAAAAGCTGTCACGGTATTCAACTAAAAAGGTGCTCTGTGCTGAATTGCCTAATGAACGTAGTACCATATAACAACTTGAAATTTTGTTAAGCAACGCAAAAAAATGCCCCTAGGCTAAAACTTTTCTATCTTCATCAACACATTAGGAGCTTTCTTTCGCTTAAAAGTTCGAATCGTGTTTGGAATAGTTTGGATCTGAATTTCGTAGTTGTTGCAACTAAACACCTGACTTGAATTCTTGATTGACAGTTCAATTGTAAATAACCATAACTCAATCCAAACAAGTTTTAAAAATAGAGAGGTTCAAAGAAAAGAATGTCTGTTTTTGAATCAAAAAAAACACGTTTGGATCACGATTTTTTGAGCGAAAGAAAGCACCTTTCATAAAAATGGGTTTATCTTGGAAAATCAGAATACAAATCGAAAGCTCGATTTCAAATAATTTATTTCAGTTTTCTTCATGATTTATCCTCCTTCTTTGCTTTTTTTAGCTACTAAGGTGCTGTTTTTTTTCTTATGGATACACTTTAATATTTTTAAATATTTTAATTCGTGAATAGTCTCCTGAGTTGTCTCTAAATATTGTACCTACAAGCTGAATTCTTCGTTTATATTTCCTTAACCTAATAACTCCTTCGAAGTTGTTTTGTTGTCAAATTGTTTGAAAAAAAAAACCTTTTTGATATTTGCCGCTTGCCTCTCTGTGAATGGATTCATTCTCCAAAAATAATCGAGAACGCGGGTAACACTTTCGAAGCTCACAAGAGCATCGCTGCTTTATATGATTAGAAAAACTATAACAGGATTTGAAAATGGTAGGAGCACCAAATTAAAATAAGACAGAAAGGATCGCAAGAAATGGAATAAATATTATTACAAAATAAGAAATCAATAAGGGAAAAGGAACAAACTTTTACAAGGCAAATAGAGAAATTGGTTTGTTTTTAGACAGGTAGAGAAACTGGTTTGTTTCCAGACGTATTCCAGAAATAATGAGTCGATTACAATGTAATATAATTGTAACGTAAATTGAGTAAAGAAAAAATGAAATTGATTAACAAGATAGAGATGAATGAAAATCCAAAAGTTTTTTTTTATTTCAGTAATAAGAACGCGCGCTCATGTAAACGGAATTTAACGCAACAGAATTTTTGATATTATTAATATTTTCTAAATAATTAATATTTTCTTTAAAAAAATGTCTTAAAAATTGTTGTAGCAAAATATAAAATTCTTCCTTACCAAAGTCTTATATACATTTCGCTGTACATTGGCAGCTTTTCCATTAATCTTTTTGTAAGCGTATAATTATCGTAAAATATCTAACTTTAATTTTCTAAATATTTTTAACTCGAAATTAATTTATGTAAATTCCATTGAAGCTATCAATCGATAGTGAAACTTTGAGGTTTTGTGCGGTTTCCACAGCGTTCAATTTAGAGTTTTTAAGCAACTTTCATACAATTTTCATCGGGCAAGAATTGAACATGTTCGAAACATTAGAATTAGAAATTGCTAAAAAGTCATCATGATTTCGCTGAAATCAAAAAAAACCGAGATAAATTAAAGTGCAAAAGTAAATGGATGAGATAAATAAGTAAATAATATGTTTTTTATTAGTTGAATTAAGTCAATGGTCAAATTACACGAAATCGTTAAGTCAACTGTCATACTAAACCACCGATCAATCAATTGTATCAATTTCATTCTTTGATTGTCAAAATTTCTCAAGCAGTTCTGAAAAGTATACTCTCTATTATTTCTTTAATTCCTTTATTTAACTTGCTGTTAATAGTTTCTGGAGTTTATTTCTTGACCAAAATAATTTTGCTGTCTCGATGTATACAAATAAACCAAATACGACAAATAATTATTTTCCTAAAGGAATTCTAAACAGAAGTACAAGTACATCGTGATCAAAAATGATTGAATGTTTCTATCTCAAATATTTTCGAAATTTTATCTTTCATTACCCAACAGCAGTATACTATCTGTAACTATATCTACAGTAATTTCTATACAACACCGTGCGGATAATGAGGAAAAGCACATTCAATCAACACAAGGATACCATATTTTCTTCCTAAAAGAAAAGAAAATTAAGTAAAATAGTAATTAACTGAAAAATGGATGTTATTAAATGTTACGTCAATTTGACAGAAATGAACCCACAATATGGTGCACTGGGGTTTGCCTTTGCTCTCGTAATAGCATCTCTCTAGATTCAAATTCATTGAACTAGACACTGATCGTAAAGTAAATGGAATGTGAATTCCAATCCTTTTTCATGTTTCGAAAATGAACGTTGATAACTTCGTAGCTACTTAAAAGACTTTTGTTGGAAACCAATTCTAAAAACTCTCATAGAAGTTATTAAATGGTACAAAGCAGGTCTTACTTGGTGTATCCTTCATTACAGCGGTTAAAACCTTAATATGAAGTACGGCTATACGCGTTTCTTTCTATCTTTCAGGGTTTTCAATAGAGCTATCTTCATCTCTCCGAATTCTCCATAAGGCATATACTGCATTTTAAGACTGGATCGCGCTATAGTGGCAACTGATGTACACATTTTTGCTCCAAGGCAACCTGAAATGTCTACTTTGCAGGACAATATGAATGAGTATTAATTACATTGACATATTTATCGGAGAATTTAGTCTGCACTGAAGAAAATTTTACCGAAAAAGTGTATACTGGTGTACGATAACAAGCACATCTGATATCTAATAATAATAATAATACGTTTATTAATTTGACAATGGGAAACTAGGAGAACAAAATAAACACAGTCGTTAAAATAGGTCAAACCAAAAGTACGTCATCAGTGAGTTCGTAAGCAAGACACTGTTCTACCTGGCGCACCCAAAACTAAAAACTAAATAAATAGTGAAGGAAAGAAAAATAAGGAAGAAAGAAATTGAAGATAAAGACAAAGAAATATTGTCACGATTACGGAAAATTTGAAAATCATATTTAATTAATTTAAAATGTATTTTTTCCAATGCAATACGAGTTATTTGCTGATAAGCGGTTTTCTGGTGCAACGACTCGATGAACGACGAACTTGTAACATGAACCCGCAAAGTTGCAAATACGCAAATAACTCGGGCATTGTAAGTGTTTTAACACAATCAATTAATTAACGATTTAATAGAAAAGACCATTGGAAACAACGTGAAAATCCTGACATCACCTTTTCAGCAACCGAGCAAAGTACGGGTTCAATTAAAGTTTTGCGGAATTTGGTCATGACGTCACCTACATTGGCAATATATAAGATGTGCGTAATTTGTAAAAGATATCAGTTAATCTGATCGTCGTCGTGGGATACAGTTATCTGTATTTCTGACCTTTAAACAATAAAGGTAATCCTTGTTGTTTTAATGAGTTAGTTTGCAGTTTCCCTGTTACTCCCTTTTCACTCCCAAGCTACGCAACCCCCGCGTCTGGACGCCGACAGTCGTAACCTGCTGGAGACGACCGACGCGTGACAATATTATTGTAGGAAAAAAGTGTAGGATGAGGCACAAGGAGGGAAAAAGAAGAATGTGCGGGACTTAAGAAAAGCAAAGAGTAGGAAAAGTAGAAAACAGAGAGCGATGAATGAAAGGAGTTAAGAAGAAGAAAAGACAGTAAGCAATTACTCCTTAAGATTGCAAGAAGTTCTCCTAAAAGTTTGAGAAGTTCGCTCACTAAACCCTCAAATTAAAAATAATACGCTTCAGTTTAGGTTTAAAAATCGGAGGTGACAGTTTCTTCAGATCAGCATCAATGTTGTTTCAACATTGAGCAGCAGCGTATGTGAAGCATCTTTTGAAGAGGGATGTATGATGCAACGGAATACCCAGTAGATCCCTGCGTCGAACATTAATGCTGTGAACGTAGGCCCTATGCCTAAACTTGACAAAGAGATAAGTAGGAGTTTTTGAGAATAAGATTTTACGAGTGAAGCACGCAAGATGAAAAAATCGTATGTCTTTCATTTTGAGCCAACAAACAACATTGAGTTTATGTGAAAAATTTTTCCGCCTAGGAACTCCAAAATAAAGCGCAGACAAGAGTTTTGCACAACTTGAATGCGTCTGGAGTCATTAGAATCTAAACACGACATCACAATAATTTAAGTGAGATAAAACTAAGCTGTCACAAATGGCTGTTTTGACTGGTGGTAGTAAGGATGTGCCTACTGGGGTATGACATTTTCAAGTTGAAAAATGCCTCACTGATGCATGAAGTGATGTATTTTTTGAATCGAAGATGATTGTCGATAATAAAACCCAAACTTTTAAAAACTGTTACGATGGGACAGAAAAATATCATTTAACACAATTTTAATTAAGCCCCTAAATTTTAAAAGTATTTCTAAGTTCTTTCCGTATGAAGCATAATTTGCAGAAAATCACCGTCATATTTTTACTAATTCCTGTGAAATTCACGTCATTTTCAACTAATACATCTCAGCGAGCCATTCCAAAATGTAATTAGGATCGAGTACGTGTTCCAATTCATCGGCGCAACAATGCCAGACCGTACACCACCCGTGCCCTGTCTGCTGTAATGTGCATCACAAGGGAAATTAACCCACTAACTAACCGAGAATCGCCTCATCCGACCGGAGCCTTATGAATATGCATCCTCATCAGACGGAAATGAGAGATGAAATGGTTTGTGTGCAGATTGGGTGCGAATCACAAAGAGAACGAGATCTGAATACCAATTAAAATTGCATCGCGGATGAAAGCGTACCACGTTTTCATTTTTGTATTATTGTTGAATATTTTCAGTCTGACAGACTTATTAAGATTTTATTGACATATCAATAATTAAAAGGTTTTATTATACTTACAGTAACGAGAGTCCACAAAAATTCTCTCAGTCCTAGGGTGCTATGCAGTTTGAATCATGACCTGCGTTTGGTTTATAAGATTCCACTCTCAGCAACGTCGGATATGTACATATGAATAGCTCCACTCTAATATACACGCTCGAGACGAAAAATCGGGATAATTGTAAGCACGATTTGTTGCTTGCGGCAATATGAACTGTAGCAATAGTTGTGTGTGAACATGCAGTAAGTTGAGACGGCAGGATTGGTCCACTGTGAAAGGTAATCCCTAACCCAGATCATGGTTATGTAAGAATCAATTTAGTACGCTTTATTCAATTAAAATAATTTATTAAATTAAAATTTGAGTCGAAGTGTAACTCATTAAAAAATACAAAAATTCAACACATGCAGTTTCTACAACGAAAGCATTGCTAAGTGCCTAGAAATTAGATCAAACTAGGGCATCATGTTTAAAAAAAAAAAAAACAAACTTGCACTGCACTGTTTTGCAGAACGGTAAGTCATTGGAAAGCTCTGTGCGTTACCGAAATGCAGCTCCAGTGTAACACGTGTCTTAAAACGTCCTCGTTGTAAAGTTCCCAAAATTCTAAATTTATTCCATTATTAAATTTTCTCGACTTAATTTAAATAAAGTGTAATTAAGAAGCTTCCACGACCGGTCATTATTAACAAAAGTTTCTAAAAGTAAACTGATTTATGTAGTTCTTATAGTTTCAACTTTATGCTAATTGTTAAAATTCGCATATTCTTTGTTAGTATTTTCTTTATTATTATTTTAAGAAAATTTCTCTTACAGTTGAATATATTTTGTTAATTAAAGATTCAGATTTTTGTTTGAATTACTATAAGGAAGGAATATTAAGTAAGCTGATAAAGAGATAAGGAGTGGATCATTTTCGAAAATCCCAAAATATCATTAGATAATACCAAATAGTTACCATTCGAGCAATTCGTGAAAAACAAATTGGAAATCGATTTCTGACTTTCCATGCGCTATTAACAAAGAAATCGAAATTGGTGGCAAAAGGAGAAAAAAGTCAAATCCCAAAACCTTTTGACTGCACAAAATGAAAATAAGATGACGCCGCATGTCATCACTGTACTATCTTACAACGAGAGTTTCTACAATTCATTAACGCGCTATGAAAATTTGCAAGTGGTTTAAAATTTCAAATACAGTTTTATTATTAGTTGTCATCACAGCAACAAAAGTTATCAGCTCTTTAAATTAACGTTTTCGATACAGAATAGGCCCTATGTTATTAAATTAGAAAGAATAAGGTGTAGCATTGCTGTTTCACAAATGATATCAGGCCGAAAATATGACCAAACTGACACGTGGTTTCCAAACTCTTTCAAATAATATTAATACTTTTGTCTGATCTGGGAGCCTCTTCAGATAATACCAGGTCTACCATTTCATATTTAAGATACTCTAATATGTACGGACGCGGACGGTCCCAATTCTTTTGGCATTCCCTGCAATATTGAATTTCGATTTCTTTGTTAATAGTGCCCTGGTTTTAGCATGGAAAGCCAGAAATCGACTTCAAAATCGTTTACCACGAATTTTGAAATGGAGTCTACTTATATTTTTGGGATTTGTCGAAAATGGTCCAGTCCTTATCTCTCTCTCAGCGTACTCAATAGTCCTTCCTTATAGTAATTCAAATAAAAATCTTTATCTTTAATTAACAAACATATTCAACTACAATAGAAACAATGAATATACGAATTTAATTTGATTAATAACTTAAATAAATTTTTGACAATAAGCATAAAAGATTTTAGAAAAATTTTGTGCAAATCGTTTTTGATTGCAGTGAGAACCTCGAGCAGCCTCTGGACAGCTGTTTCAGCCCTGCTAAAATCTTTCATTATGCTTTGACAGCAAGCATGGCCGCCTTGCATGGGGGACTCATTAGGAGCAAATCCCGCTTCAATTTGTCTATCCTACTGCAATGTTAGGTCAAAAAGCGATAGTAAGATGTCGCTATTTTATATGTTCATCACTCTTACATCGCAATTGCGAATAAATTGGGCAAGTCGTTTTTGGTCTGCAGTGGGAATGTCGAGCTACGTTTCTGCTGAAGAAGCCCCAAGCAGGGCTGAAACAGCTGTCCAGAGGCTGCTCGAGGTTCTCACTGCAATCAAAAACGATTTGCACAAAATTTTTCTAAAATCTTTCATTATGCTTTGACAGCAAGCATGGCCGCCTTGCATGGGGGACTCATTAGGAGCAAATCCCGCTTCAATTTGTCTATCCTACTGCAATGTTAGGTCAAAAAGCGATAGTAAGATGTCGCTATTTTATATGTTAATAAGCATAAAGTTGAAGCTAGAATATGAAAGAGAGAAAGGCAGATCTACATATAACAGTTTACTTCTAAAAACTTTGCTAATAATAATGATTTATTCAAACCCACCCTTACCGATCGTGGATGCTTCTCAGACACACTTTATTTAAATTAAATCATGAAAATTGGTCGATGAAATAAATGTTTGAAATTGAAAACTGACGAGGAAGTTTTTTAAGACGCGTTTTACACAGACTAAGTCATACTCGGTGACTCTGCCGGAATTCTGCTAGAACTCTTCCGCGGGACTGCCCTCAATTTTCTTCTCTGGTGCTATTTATTACGATCCAGAATGAACATGGGCCGAAAGCTTAGGACTTGCAGTAAACAATGCATAGAGCTTTACAAATGAGTCAACGCAGATTCATGTTCTGCAAACAGTGCAATGCAGACTTATTCTTGTTTTTAACATAACACCCTAGTATAATTAATGCTGACTAATACTTTCGTTGCAGAAGCTGCATGCTTTTAATTTTACACTTTCATTCTTCGATATGATTTTTAATTTAGATTAATCATACCTACTTAAACCTGATTTCCAATTTAGTAAAATATCTTAATTAAATAAAGTGTACTGAATTGTACATAAATAGTAATGATAAGAATACAAAACAATACAATACCTGACTATTAAGCATTCAAAATATTATGACAGTTTCACACTAGTAATCTAACTATACTACCAAATACGCCACCCATCTGCGACCGCCTCTGGCATAAATAACGCACCTACTAGTGCAGTCGACGTGATGTCAATGTGCTAAAATCATAAACTGAAAATTAAAAATAAATATCACCGTTTCATCTGACGTCTATAATTAATTGTGATACCAACAAAAATGACACCCTAACTCACCTACTCTAACGAGGAAAAAGAGTGAACGGCTAATATGAATCAAGTCATTTGTTTACAGTTTGAAGGACCAAGATTTTGTGCCAATTTATAAATAAAATCGAACATCGTGCAGTAATATAATTTCTCAAAAAAAGGTAATATTCCAAAACAAATATATAGTAAGCAGATGTCTGCGGTTTACAGTTAAGCTTCCCCATTTTATAAAATTATCAAATTTTGGTCTAAACAATTTAAATGTAATAAAGACTCTATCTTTAGGAGACGACCCTCTCCAATCTCTGCCTAACATTAGAAAGTACTTAAAAAATATAGAAACCAATTCTTGACGGATTAGAATCAGAATTCATCAGATAAAATCAGTGAAAAGAGACTTTTCGACACAATTCATGAACATTTAGGGATGCCAAAGATGAGTTGTTATACCGAGTGTCTCGCGCCATGTGCTCACTCTTCTAGAATCTTTATTTATTAATCGATTAACCTGAATTTTGGAGACGATAAACTAAACAAAAAATGGAATTTTTCTGTATACTGATAGTCGTCATAGGACTTCTGGTTTCGCCGGAAGTGATGTCAACTTTCTTATTTTAAATGGAACACCCTATATATTTTTACATATTTAAAATCTACGGAGCATTACGACTCCGAATATGTATCAATTGTTAATTTTGGTTTCCATGACAACGAAAAAAAAACTTTTTTTATTTTTCAATCTAGAAAGCTATGAATTGCATTTTTTCGATCTAATGTGATCAAGTGTTTCGAAAAAATCACTCCTTTGATGGTATTTTCATTTTTAACATTTTTACAGTATTTGAAATTTTCATTAGCTCTTAACTCATTTTTCTCGATAGAACCTCATATGTTTCTTAGCTTAGTTCAACTGAACATTTTTTTCTGAATATGCTGATACCAAATACGTCATATTTTCTTTGAAAATAATTTAAAACAGAGCATGTTTTATTGAAATTTTAGTCCCTTTATTTCAAATGACTTTCAAAGAAAATATGACGTATTTGGTATCAGCGTACTCAGAAAAAAATGTTCAGTTGAACTAAACTAAGAAACAGATGAGGTTCTATCGAAAAAAATGAGATAAGAGCTAATGAAAATTTCAAATACTGTAAAAATGTTAAAAATCAAAATACCATCAAAGGAGTGATTTTTTCGAAACACTTGATCGCATTAGATCCAAAAAATGCGATTCATAGCTTTCTAGATTGAAAAATAAAAAAGTTTTTTTTTCGTTGTCATGGAAACCAAAATTAACAATTGATATGTAATGCTCGTAATGCTCCGTAAATTTTAAATATGTAAAAATATATAGGGTGTTCTATTTAAAATAAGAAAGTTGATATCACTTCCGGCGAAACCGGAAGTCGTATGACGACTATCAGTATGTCGAAAAATTCCATTTTTTTTGTTTAGTTTATCGTCTCTAAAATTCAGGTTAATCGATTAATAAATAAAGATTCTAGAAAGGTGAGCACATGGCGCGGGACACCCGGTATAAACAACGGAAAGTAAAATGTCCACACCAAATTTTGGCTATCTATGAAAGACAAGAAGAATTGAAAAAAATTGTGTCAGGGGATGAAACGTGGATTCGTCGCTTTGATCTTGAGAATAAAGAAGAAACAATGCAATAGAAGCACACCCGTTCCGCAACACCAATGAAATTTAAAGTTCATCCATCGCATCGGTTGGCTCCGATTTTTTTGGAATTCGTGATTCCCAGTAGGATTTAGGACAGTTATTTCAGCAACCACCCTACAACCCAATTTTGGCTCCCTGCAATTATTTACTATTTCGCTTTCTGGAGAAAAAAACTTCGTGGATAAATATTTTTGCAATTATTTACTACTTCGTTTTCTGGAGAAAAAACTTCATGGATAAATATTTTCGGCATTTGAAGATTTATAGTTGAAAGCAGAATTTTTTGGTAGTCTTTAAAAAAAATTGTTAACGATTTATGTTCTTTAATTTCGAAATGTAAAAACTTCGAATGCAATTGTACTGAAAAATAAATAAAAAACATTTTTCTTATTCCATACCCTTCATACTCATGCGCCTTTGATATCAAAAGATCCACGTGTAGCAGAAAAATGCAACAAAAGAACAGCCACAGAAAAAGCTCAAATTTATATCATGTTTTCATTTCGTAATGAAAAGTCATCTGAATTATTCAATCAATATTGATTCTTCACATTCTTGTAGTTTTCAATTATTTCTTTAGAAAGTATTTTTTTAAATTTTTAAATCTTTAAAGAATTGAAAAAGAAATGTTATTGATTTCATTATTTGCATTTTTCAACGAATAAACCGCTTTCAAAAAAATTTAATTAAAATTTGAATATCCATGGAGAATTGGTTGTCTACCCGTCCGTCAATTTCGTTTTTCGATACCTTTTATTATTACCTCTGTAAAAACCAAGAAATAAGGTTTTGAAATCTTAAAAATATAGAAAAGTATGGAAACGTTAATAAAATTAAAATGATTATTGTTTAAAAGTAAAACTTAGTGTTAGAGTTTGTATATCAATTATTGGAATTCAAACTAAACTTAATTTTGTACGCTACGTTCTATCTACTACATAATGAGCAAATAACGATTACAACAATTCCTTTGATAAAACTATACACGAATTCATCATCCCATTTGTTGGTTCACAGTATGAAATTAACGTAAAATTTTTACACTTAATTACGTATAAATTGAATAATTGTCGGCATATAGAATTTTGTACATATTTGGTGACATCGCTAACAACAGTCGTTAGCTAACAATCGCACGACCTAAAAAAATCCCGAGCCTCCCTTGTGAATTAAAGTAATTTCAAATTCGATTCCGTCGCTAGAGGGACAGATAGATGAGTGGTCCATTGGAACAATTCGTTCTAGCGTTGATTTGTCGTACGAATCTCGCAGAATTTATCTGTCCTGCCGCACAACAACCTTAGCTCGGCTTAGCTATTCAAATCTCGCTTCGATTGCAGTCGAGCAAAGTATTTCTCCCCCTGATGCAACCATAAGATGTGACCAAATCGGCGATCCCACGCCTGGACCATTTACTCATATATATAGACGTATATAGCTATTCCAATTGTAAAATCTAAATTCTACTTTGCATTCCCTTCTACCGCACTTTGATTGTGTGCGGCAGGAAATAGTGAGTCTGGGACTTTGCAGATCATAGTGTTCACTGCCTCATTTGAGCCTACGCTTACAGCCTGTCCAGTGTAATTCTATTTTCTAGACTGACGACACTTACAGTCCTTGAATTAATCGCATATTTGTATGAAAATTATTCATGCCCACTTCTGCAAGTAACGTGTAGGAAAAGCCACAACATAAAAATCAAAATAAGCGCTGAAAACAAACGTAACAGAAAGTGTCGTACACAATACCTGAAAATATCTTTTACATACTTAAAAATCAAGTTTATATTTACATTTCATAGTTTTTTAATTAATTACCATTTATATTAAATGGCTAAATTTTACACATGTTACGCAAAATCAGAATTTCAAATTTAATTCCAAGAAGATAAACTTCAACTTCAGGTTAAAGTTTAATTTTTGATTCAATTATACAATAAAACATTAATAACTAATAATAAAACCGGAAAATAAAATTCTGAGTACCTAGTCCAAATATGGGCAATTGAAAATTATTAAAACGATAACAAAAACTTTTGTCACTTTAGTAACGTTCATCCTAAATAACAGGACAATAAATAAGACATTTGTCCCACTACTTCTTTAATCTTATCGTCAACATCAGTTTAAAAATCGCTATCAGTTAACAGTCTTCATCAGGAGTTCCACTTTCGCCAAGGATTGACTATTCCGTCAGGATTAAAAAATAAAAGTTTAGTTTTATTTTCCTGATACAGTTACACAAATAAAGAAATTGTTTTACAAAGATGACCTGAAAACATTCGATTTAAAACAATAAATCGTGTGAACCTTTTTCAATACGGTAGTAACAGTGAAACCATAATAAAACTTTTAAAGGAGTGTATACCTCAGAAACGATGCATCTCATATCATAAGAATCTGAATATATGAGCTCAAACGAGAGGGAAATAATGAAAATTATACTAGGACAAGTCAAAATAGCCCAGACAACATTAAATTTTGAAATGGTAAATAAAATTTAGGGAGAGGATATTTAGGAATCAAGCACGAAAACTAGAACAGTTGAGACGTACGACAAGAAATTAAAGAAGATAAGGAAATATAAACCCTAACGTTTAGAAACCAAAAAGAAACCAAAATTGAGATAATGGTACATATGAGGTATTGGAATATCTGAAAACTGATGTAAAAATTTAGAAGGAAGAAGCAAAAAATAAAATAAAGTGGAAGAAGAGAGACGTAAAGATTGCGAAACCGCACAGGGTTCTACTACGTCACAAGTGAGGTGTGAAAATAATAATAATTATAATAGTAATATATTTGTTTCGTATTATAATAAATGTATAAAACACGTCACAAAAAAACATATACATGTCACAAACATTTGCACTGAGAAATTACTAAAATTCATTAACAGAGTCATTAAAGAAACTTTCGTTTTACTTAAAAGGATACACTTTAACTGTTTTTTAAAGATGTTAGTTGGAAGAACTTTAAGATCAGTTGTCAAAGAGTTTTGATACATTGACAAATCGTGTATTTTTTGTGTTCGAGTTAAACAAGTTTTCGGCGCTAGTAGATATAAATTTGATATCGCTCTTGTATTGATTGCGTGGGATAGTTCGTACTAATTAAATAATTCAGTGTAAATGGTTTTTACAAACAGGCAACACTGCATAATATACATGGAAGTCTATTAAACTGTTTAAAAAAGTCTCTACTTTTCTTGCTTTCAGCTTGAAAATGGCTCTAACACACTTTTTCTGGAGTTTAAAAAGAGGCTCAACATTTGTTGCGCTGTCCCAGAAAATGATGCTGTAATTTAAATTGGAATACATCTGCGTAGTAAGCACTCATGGCTACTTCAATACCAGCCGGGATGAATGGAGGAATGAAATTTCTTCACCACAGGTAAAATTTCTTTGTTGAATTTGTAAGTTTTCATGAGTTTTGCCGTACGCCAAGAATTGCATTTTTTCAAGGTTTAATTTTTCACAACTATAGATGTGTCGTCAGCAAAAAGGATTGAAAGACTTCTACTACTACTTCTACTACTTCAGGAATGTCGTTTACGTTTACACAAAGATTGAAAAGCAGAGGTCCTAGTATCGATCCTTGTGGTACTCCAAGTTATACTTTACCCATTCTAATCTTATTTGTTTACCGCTGGTATCGTTTGTAATTACACATTGCCTTCTGTGGGGACAGGTATGATACAGTCCAATTTAGTGTTAGATCTCGGAAACCCATGACTTCCATTTTTTTCGACTAGAACCTCGTGGTCCACACTGTCAAAAGCTTTAGAGAGATCCATGAAAACACATTAATGCTTTCCGAAATTTCTTGTATTAATTGAAAAATTGCTCTGGTAGTGGATCGATTCTTTGTTTATCAATTTTGGGATTCATTTAGTAGACTACATTTGTTTATGAAAGTTATAATTCTGTCGAAAACAATTTTCTCTATTATTTTTGATATATTGGAGATTAAAGTAATTGGTCTGTAATTCCTAAATTCTGCGATATCGCCTTTTTTATGTACAGGTAGAACAAGAGTTTTTTATGTTACTTGGAAATGTGCCCGATAGAAAAGACATGTTTATAATATGAGCTATTGGTTTTGCGAGGATTTCGGAGTAGAATGGTAAAAATGCAACTGGAATTTCCTCGTCTCCTACTGCCGTTGTTTTATTCAATTGCATTATGGTACATCAAGCTGTATACCGGTCATTGAAGTAAGATCAAAACATGACGATACGCATCTAAAAATCTGGAGTTCATTCTAATACTTTTTGGACGCGAGGGAACGAACCACTTTTCGGTGTTCGGAGTAAACACAGACTTTTAAACACATTTCAGTCGGGAAAAGACAACAATAACAACAAATTAGATAAGAATTAAGAACTATTCAGGTAAAACTTTATCCATATTTAACATCGTTTAGAAAGAAAACAATTAATTGCTGCAGTAATTTGAGGCAAACGTTGTGCAGATAAGATCAAAACATATACAGAAATAAGTATAAAGACGCAAAAGGAATAGAACCGGCCTTTGCATGTTCTTGCCTTTTGCATACGAAGCATCTTGCCTTCGCACTTCAGAAATTTTAAAATCTCAATTTTGACTCAACAACCAGTACGGCGTTTGTCCAGAAATCTATGAGACAGGAATTTAACGTGAAGGCACAGAAATCGCTTTCTATTATTTGTCTACAATCGGAAAGAGCTTAAAATTTCAAACATTTTAATATCAAATCCAAATATGTAGTAATGATTGTCCTGGTCTAGTGGTAAGGGCCGATTTCATAATCGAACTAAAGGAGACTTTAAAATAAAAGTCACAATCTGATGTACAAATCACTACGTTTTCGCATCTTTTTGGGCGTATGACTGTGACTTTTATTATAAAATCTCCTTTAGTTCGATTATGAAGTCGGGCATTAATGTTGTATTGTACACGTATGTGCACATTTGGTATTTGTAACTCTAAGATTACGAGATAAAATCCATTTTTTTTTCTGTTTCTTTTTCTCAGATGTCTTATTTAATAAGTGTTAAAAAATCGTTTAAAAAAATGCTTACTTATTGAGTTCGGCACCTGTCAAATGATAAAAGTCACAGAAAGTCCGACGATAACTGTCGGGTCCTTCACCTGATCCATTTTTTGTTTCATTTAAAAAAAAAACTGTGAATGAAATTACGACAAAAAAAAATTAAAAAGTTTCATTTACGTCGCTTAATATATTTACCTTCTAGTTTTATGAAAGTATCATTCAGTTCGTCCACTTAAAATTAGTTTTACTGACTGTCAAGAATTTTTATATTAAAAACTAATAATTACAGACCAGATTTTAGGTAAAATGCCTTTCTGTAGTTTTTATGGTTTTAAAGATTTTCTTGCACATCTTTTTGTTTCTTTAGAAATAGAATTTGACCTAATTTCACCTGAATTACCTTTTTTCAATTTTTTTCACCTATTGCAACTTTTCTTCCACCTAATTTGTCTTTTGTGACATAAATAATATCTTTTCTTGCAAAAATGGTAATTTTTAAATAAACGGGATTTTTTATTACGGAAATTATATTGATGTAATAGCCGCGTTCAGAAAACCGTAGCATCTGAGTTCCTAACCCAGCTTGTTAAGTTTCAACGAATGGCGCTCCTGAGCGAGTAATATAACGCAACTTTAGAAAAGAAGAGTTGCTGAAACTCGATGCCCTAAAAGCGCGTCCTGGTAAACCTGAGTCAGCAACGTAGCTGCTGTGGTTTTTGAACGCGGCCATTTCAAGAGAATAAAACAGGATAACAATACATGTGCTAATAAAAATATATCGAAAGTTAAAAATACTGGGTGTCCCGCGCCATGTGCTCACCCTTCTAGAATCTTTATTTATTAATCGATTAACTTGAATTTTGGAGACAATAAACAAAAAATGGAATTTTTTGACACACTGCTAGTCGTTATAGGACCTCCAGGATCAGGAAGTGATATCAACTTTCTTATTTTAAATCGAACACCCTATATATTTTTACATATTTAAAATCTACGGATCATTACGAGTCCGAATACGTATCAATTATTAATTTTGGTTTCCATGACAACGAAAAAAAAGAACCTTTTTTATTCTTCAATCTAGAAAGCTATGAATCGCATTTTTTCGATCTAATGCGATCAAGTGTTCCGAGAAAATCACTCCTTTGATGGTATTTAGATTTTTAACATTTTTACAGTATTTGAAATGTTCATTAGGTCGAAACTGATTTTTTTTAATAGAAACTCATATGTTTCTTAGCTTAGTTCAACAAAACATTTCTTTCTGAGTACGTCGATACCAAATACATCATATTTTCTTTGAAAATAATTTAGAATAGAGCATGTCTTATTGACATTTTACACACCCTTTATTTCAAATGTATCAATATCAACGTATTCAGAAAGAAATGTTCTGTTGAACTTAGCTAAGAAACATATGAGTTTGTATTTAAGAAAATGAGTTACGACCAATAGAAATTTCAAATACTGTAAAAATGTTAAAAATCAAAATACGATCAAAGGAGTGATTTTGACACTTGATCGCATTGGATCCAAAAAATGCAATTCATAGCTTTCTAGATTGAAGAATAAAAAAGTTTTTTTTTTCGTTGTCATGGAAACCAAAATTAACAATTGACACGTATTCGGACTCATAATGATCCGTAGATTTTAAATATGTAAAAATATATAGGCTGTTCCATTTAAAATAAGAAAGATGAACATATAAAATAGCGACATCTTACTATCGCTTTTTGACCTAACATTGCAGTAGGATAGACAAATTGAAGCGGGATTTGCTCCTAATGAGTCCCCCATGCAAGGCGGCCATGTTTGCTGTCAAAGCATAATGAGAGATTTTAGAAAAAATTTTTTGTGCAAATCGTTTTTGATTGCAGTGAGAACCTCGAGCAACCTCTGGACAGCTGTTTCAGCCCTGCTTGGGGCTTCTTCAGCAGAAACGTAGCTCGACATTCCCACTGCAGACCAAAAACGACTTGCCCAATTTATTCGACTCATTAGGAGCAAATCCCGCTTCAATTTGTCTAACCTACTGCAATGTTAGGTCAAAAAGCGATAGTAAGATGTCGCTATTTTATATGTTCATCATTCTTACATCGCAATTGCGAATAAATTGGGCAAGTCGTTTTTGGTCTGCAGTGGGAATGTCGAGCTACGTTTCTGCTGAAGAAGCCCCAAGCAGGGCTGAAACAGCTGTCCAGAGGCTGCTCGAGGTTCTCACTGCACAAAATTTTTTCTAAAATAAGAAAGTTGATAACACTTCCGGCGAAACCGAAAGTCCTATGACAACTAGCAGTATGTCGAAAAACCCCATTTTTTGTTTAATTTATTATCTCCAAAATTGAGGTTAATAGATTAATAAATAAAGATTCTAGAAAGGTGAGCACATGGCGCGGGACATCCAGTATATGAAAAAAAGACGTGCACGGTGACTGAATCAAGTAACTAGAAGGAAACAAATAAATGAATAGTTTTGCAAATATATTATGTATTCTATAAATGTTCAGTGTGATTTAAATTAGCTTTGGAATATTAAATCATACATTTACAAACAAATTTCACCTCTATTTTATGTAATAGGTGAGATTGAATGCAAAATTATGATATTAGAGTGGTATGGAAATGCAAATTCATTTCGCGGATTGCATTTTTATTATTTTTCTTTTTGACGCCCACAAAACCCAACAATTTAGTTCTCACACACACACACAAACCGCAAGTCAATTTTGTTACATGAGTATAAATTGAACACTTATAGGAAGATCGAAAAAAGGCATTCCGGTTCGTCGGCTTTCGCCTTAAAAGAATAATCGCCGTTTAATTAGTTTCTTCGTTTCATTTAAAGAAATTTACAAGTAACGTTATTACTGTTAAAATTGCTAACATAAATAGAATATTTCATAAATCAACAGTGACATTCATCAGATCAACAATCGCAATTAAAATAGTCTCATGCTGGTATAATTGCTGCAAGAATGCCGCTAATTGTGACTCCGGGTGCCGCCTTGTCACAGGTCCGGGCAATCTGCATAACTCCGGCAATTAGTACGGCTTTGTGTAACAGCGCGATGCCGTTATTTCGCTAACCCTAAAATATCTTGCGCTCGTGGATTAATTCTTTAACTTGCGGATGCCTTTTACGGCTTTGTTCTTTTATTTTGATGTCACACACATGCAGTTTTAAACTACCACATTGCTCGTTTTAAATAAATTCAGAACAGAATCCAATTTTATGTCGAATTTTACGTTTACATTGAAATTTAGGTATACAAGTACGCCGAGTGTTTCAATCCTTTTGTAGAAAATTTTAAAAGATGTTAAAAAATTAAATAGGCGTAAAATTTATTTGATTTTCGTCGATGATATCAATCTCTTGTGAAATGCCAAAGTTAAACTTTGTATTTGAATGAAGGTGAAAACATTTCAATTAATTAACCTTTATTATAAATTATTTAAGTTTTAAAGTTTTATTTTTGTAACAGTTTGGATTATATGGCTTCTGTTCGCGTAAGTTAATAAATATTAAACCTAAATAGCTTCTGCATAGTACAATGTGCACAAATCATACACCGGCATGCATTGTCATACTCCAAAAAATAAATCATCGATAATGGTAGAGAAATTTATGTTTTCTTAATACAAGCGTTCTCAGTACAAGCGATTATAAATTAGAGTATGAAATATGCTTCACAATAATTCTCAATAATTTCCTTATCTACCGCCGTTAAGTAATAGGTAGGAAAATAAATCAGAAAATTCGAATATCGTGCATCTAGACAATTTTATAGCAAAAGAATCCTATTAATATTGCTACTTAAACGACAGCAAAATTATATAAAGAGTAATTTATATTCGAAATTAAATATTCATTACCTTACCATCAAATTAGTATTGTCAAATAATGGGCTATTTATTAATTTTATGACCTAATAACAAAGACGTAATGTTTTTGGTAGTAGTTTTAGCTTTAGCATTTCGAATTTATCAGCGACGGAGCAAGGACGTTAAAGGATGTATGTTACGGAACGCGTCGAATAAGGAAGTGAAGACTAATAGCACGTTGAGAACTAACGCAAATAGCGTGTTGAATTCTATTTATTTCAGAAAGTGATTGAAAAAGCTTGCACTTTATAGCAATTCGCATCTGCATTTGTTTGAGGTAAGACTGTGTCCGCTTCTCATAAAATGCGAGGGGATTTTTGCGAATGCGACAATCCGGTCACAGTCTAAGTAAGTTAGTGAGTGCGATAACGGGCTCGTCGCTTTGAAATCGTCTATAGATTGCCCACCTATCTGCATTCGGCACACTTTATTCACGACATCGTGAAATAGGATTATTTAATATATTTAGTTCTAAATGCATTTACACCAAGTAATTGTGAAATACACCTGCTTTTTTATAACGCAACGCTAAAGTAATTTATGAAGCTCTCAACTTTCCGAAACATGGATTTATTATCCAGCATATATTTTATTGGCACAAGTTCAAAAAAATACGTTTATTTTCCTATTGTTCTGAAAGTAATTTTAAATTGAAGTCTGCTATAGTATTATTATGAAATCGGTACTTAATCAATTTATTTATAAAAACAAAATGTCCAAATTTTCGGTATAGTTATTGAACACTTCAAACAGAGGCTACTATTGCGAGCTCCGTCAACTTTATGTTCGGACACATCAATTTTTTGCCTTTTGCCTCACCTAACTAATCAAGGTCTTAATAAAATAAAAATATTAACATGCTGTCAGATCTACACATTATATAAGTACGATAAAACAGCAAAATAATTTTAAAAAAAAACAAATTTTTTTTTAATACTTTTTATCTGTAATAAATTTGGTCTACACCTTTTCAATTTCAAATTGGGACTAAACAGTTTCAAATTGGGAATAAACCATTTCAAATCGGGAATAAACAAATTCAAATTGCTCCGTGCCACTTTTCAATTGAGGATATTTTGAGAGACGGCAAATTTGCCAATAATCATTCGCTGAGATTTTTCCCGTACAGTCCAATGTTGAATCCAATTGAATTCGAGTGGTCCTGTCTAAATATTGGTGTTAAGGAGACTTAGCAATCCAAATGCCACAAATTTTAGTAGGTGAAGCCAATCATTGCGCATATGAAATATCGTTTACAAAATTAGAAAATATAGTGCGACAAAATATTACTAATAAAATTACTGTACCTAACTGTACATATAAGATTTGTTGCAAACATCCAAAAATTTCTACCTGATGCGTTAAATGAGGTTAACGTAAACTTTTGATTTAGGCATATAATTATTAGTTAGGTAGTTACATTTCCTTTTGTTATTATTACCTACCAGCTTGTATTATTTCTGAATTAAAATATTTTTTCCAATCTGAATTTGTTTATTCCCAATTTGAATTTGTTTAGTTCCGATTTGAATTCGTTTATTCTCAATTCAAAATTGTTTATTCCCAATTTGAATTTGTTTAGTCCCAATTTGAAATTGAAAAGGTATAGTATATCTTCGGACACTATATTTAATCCGCACACAATAACTTCAAATATTCTTTGACTTAACAACGCGCGCTGTTAGAATCTGCTTATTTTATAAACGTCAAATTTTTTGTTATTTTACAACCACTTTGTAACTATGGCGCAAAGCATTGTCTTTCGAAATTCGTAACATAATTACAAAAATGCTTAAGTCGGGACAAAGTGGGAGAAATAGCGAAAACTTTGTGTTTGCCAGTTGTGACAGTTGCAGATATTAAAAATATAGAGAAACGGGATTAGACAGCGGAAAAAGTCCGGGACATCCAGCGACAATTACAAAATGGGATATTCAAGCACTGGTTAATATCATTAAAGAAAACCGCAGAAGAAATTTATACGATCTAAGTAAATTATGGTGGGGAAAACTCGGGAAATCGGTATCATATCAGTTTCGATAGAAACTACCAGAAAATATTTAAGAAAGAACGGTTTCAAATTTTATAAAGTGTATATTTTTAATACTTTATCAAAATTATGATAATGCAGAGATTTGTTTTTAATAGGAAAAGAAAAAACCGTTACTAACATTAAAACAGAAAAATAATCGTTTAAAGTGGGTTAAGGAACGACAGTTTTGGGCAGGACAATGAAAAAACATCATATTTAGTGATGAATACAGAACGGGTCTAGGTATGTACATGTACCGGTGGAAGGAAGGAATAGGAGCGGGCGGTCGTCCTGCGTTGATTTGAATGTAATAGGACTAATCCAAATCAACGAAGGACGCGAAAGCGCGACCGCCCGCTCACCGCTCTTATGATTGAGAAGTCATCTACTGAAGATGAAAACATGCTGCCGAAATACGTATACAGTATTAAAAAAGTTTTTATGATTAGGAGATTCAAACCAATTTTATTAAACCACTCACCTTCAACCACAACTTTACTCTTTCTAGAACCAAGTGTTAAGCTTCTCATTGAACACTACTTGAGCACAGTGTTGCCACCTTAGTGGATTTTACACTAAATTTAGTGGTTTCAAATTTATGTTTACGTTACTTTCTTTTCAATTTAGTGTTTAGTGCTCAGGTGGTGATTTTTTAAAATAAAACGGGAAAATCTTGTGACTTATTGTAGAAGCCAATTTTTAATAACGTTGTTCAAAGTGCTAAACTCAATGTTGTTCCTTTACACGTATTCAATGTTTGTCTACTTTTACATGTAAACAATCTGTAGACAATGTAGACTATATAGACAATGTAGAAACAGATTATCCGTTGCCATTCATAGTTGAGGTTATTTGTTATTTCTTGTAGATTTGATAATAAATAAAAAAAACTATACTTAGTCCATAAAAATGTAAATACAGTTTAAATAGACTGCGTTTTAAATTCACCAAAAAAGTCGGGAAAATAGCCTAAGGTCTAAATTCACCGAAAAATTTGGTGAAAATAGTCCAAAGAATAGTTTCCTCTAATGTCGCCGATATTTTCGGTGAATTTAGACTGCAAGCTATTTTCACCGAACGTTTCGGTGAAAATAGACAACAGGTTATTTTCACCGAATTTTTCGGTTATTATTTTAGATTAGTTAACTGTTTGAATTTGAAATGACAAAAACTAAGAATAATAATAATTTTTTCATTCAACGTGAACAAATCCTTACAGTTTTGATTAAATCCAGCATATTTGTTATTGTTTTCTTGATAGTCATTTGTATAATAAGGATTTGGATTACGTTTGCAGGAATGAGAATGACCTTAAATTATTATTATGAGGATGAACTTAAAATATTAGTGAAGGAATGCGCCTATTTTATTGTTAAAAAGTTCATAGTTTTATGTTAGATACATGAGAAAAAAACAATTATTTACATTGTCTACATTGTTTACATTGTCTACATTGTTTACATTGTCTACGCAACAAAACATGATGTAAACTACATATTTGTCTACATGTCTGGTGTCTGAGATATGCGGTACCTGCCGATAAATCTAGAATGTTTTTTTTGCATGTCGGCATCTTCACGGTCCTATTGCGATCAGGTCTAGTGGCTGGAGACCAGTAAGTAGTAATTGTATAATGTATAAAACGATTTCCAATGTCAAGTACAAAATGGTACCTATAAATTACTAGGTAATCCTATTTATCATCCTCAGTTTTTAATAATTCATGGCCTTTAATGTGGGTTATATATATTTATTTCTATAATTGCTCCGAAAAGAAAATTTCTTCTAAAATTTGTAAAACTCTCTTCACGTTATAAGGGCGCTGTTCAGTAGCAAAGCATTAAAGTTTAAGAATAAATGTTATGTTAATAACCTTTTAATTTACATGCCGGAAGACAGGGCAACAGCCGTGTCCGGTTAGATGTCTCATTACTTATGCTAAATGTTCGGTGTGTATATGCTGGCATTGACTAAACACCGATTAACACTCGTCACGTCTTATCTTTGCGTTACATCTTGATACGTTGACTTCCATCCTTACCTATGTCCGCCCTAATTTATACCAGCCGTTTATTTTAATTTGTGTAACGTGCACCGGTAATTGATTTGAAATTTGTCCGCTGTAAACAACGGATGTGGAAAGTATGGAACCACAGAATTTTAAAATTTAAATTCGACGGCGTTGCCTTGACGCACCGATTTACCAATGCATTAAAACATGGTAATAAGAAGACAACATTTGACCCAGAAATTTTAATATAATTTCGCAACTGATATGCAAGTATTTAATGTTGTGATAAGAACGACTTATATTCAATTACAAATATGCTACTGTTCTTTAGTTAATTTAAATTTATGAATAATAAACGGTATGATATTGTTACGAGAGAGTAGAGGTTTTGATTCTAAAGACAGCAATCAGGTGCAACAGTAAATCGTATTAAAGAAAGGTAAAATATTGCGGAACGTATGTCATCCACTCTTTATTGAACTATCAATAAATTTATGACTCTCCAACTCCCGCACAGGAAATGCTTGTGTAAGGAAGCCATAAGTATTTGTAGTAAGTCTGCTCTGCTTTAGTATCAAGAGGCTTTAAATCACGTCATTGTGATCTAGAAGGCTACAGAGGAACGTAGTTATTAATTAATTATGAAATTAATTAACACTTAATGATGTGTAGTACATCTAATTGGGCACATTAACATATGGTCCGCTACCGGTTGATGGAGGGGCGTGCTATATACAGTTTTAAAGATCGATGCAAAGCAACCACGGGCCAGCTCGTTACCATGGAGATGTGATGAGACGACTTCTTCTTTTTAACCTCCTCCGTGTGTCCACCGCGGGTGGGGGCGTATGCAAACCGCGACACCACCGGCCTCTTATTGCCGCCAGGGGTGCTTCTCGAGACGGGGGTTACGGGTCGATGAGGATGACGCTCGCTGGACTGTTACAGTTCTGGTAACAAATGATCAGTAAGGGTTCGTTTTTGGACTGATAAATAATCGGTGATTTACTATTGTCCTAAGATATTACTAGTATCTGCATTTTTGCGAGGAAGAAATACGCATCGTCCTGTTTTGCAATCGTATATTTTCATTAAATTTTTCTAAGCACATATATCACTCACATGTTACAAGAACTGTAGGAAGTCT
Source organism: Prosopocoilus inquinatus (assembly GCA_036172665.1). Taxonomy (NCBI): domain Eukaryota; kingdom Metazoa; phylum Arthropoda; class Insecta; order Coleoptera; family Lucanidae; genus Prosopocoilus; species Prosopocoilus inquinatus. The sequence continues at coordinate 24,471,822 of CM069876.1, read as the reverse complement.
CTTAATGTAAAAATGATATATGTACACATGTCCAAATGAAAAAGGTTAATTCAGAAGCAAAACAGTTTCAATACTTATCATACATACTTGAATGTAACAATACTTACAATTAACATACAATCATGTTGCATGCGTTAAAGGAAGCTTCATTTACGTAATTCAAACCTGTTGAACGTACCTTACACTTGAGAGGGTAACAGAATTCCTAGGAGCATGTTTAACAAATTCCATAAATTTTCATCTTATGCTCGAAGTATAAATGTTTTTTTTTTATTTAATATGACTATTTCTAATAATTAATTAAATTTGTTGTTTTATGTTGCACTGTACGAAAAATAAACATCAAGGAATGACCAGACGTTAACCTGACTTATCAAACTTCTGGGAAAAAATGTTCTATGATATACTGAGTATACCTTACAATTGAACTCAAAATTTTATAAAAATAGAATTAAAATATATTAAAGCTTTCTCCGTCTCATGTATGAAAGGTAACTATTTCTTGTATAGGAAGAAATAGTTTCTAATCTTTAAAACGGACACTGTGAAATCACAATGAATCCTGCGTTTAGCTAACGCTTGATTTCTTCACATATTTCAATTATTTCTCGTGTGTTCTGAATATCAAATTATTTTTCAAGTACATCCTTTTACTACTGCTAATTTTCTTCAAAAAAGACTTCGCAATTTCGCATTTTGTGATCTTTGCATAATGTAATTAACTCCCAAAGTAACCTGCAAATGCATCGTGACCTAAGCTCCATGTCGAGGGAAGAAATACATCCTCACCTCACAAAAATATATATTCTTTACAGCCATTGTAAAATTGATCAAATTTGTTTAACCACTTTAAATTACAAGACAGTGATTTGGTTACTTGGTACCAATTCCTCTCAATGCTCTTATGGAGTCTGTCCATTGTTGTTTGTAAGGCCCTCTGGGCCATTTGACAGGAGTTTCAGCGATGACGTGAGTGATGTGGTGCTTCAAGTCTTCCAAGTTGTGAGGTTTGCCGGCGTAGACTCGGTTCTTGACCGTGCCCTACATCCAAAAATCACATGGCGTCGGGTCGGGAGAACGTGCTGGCCATGGTAGAGGTGGTCCTCTCCGATGGCCATGCGATTTTTGGCCGTGGAATATGGTCAAGGATCGGGTTTACGCCAGCTAACCTTGCAATTTGGACGATCTGAAACACCGCATCGCTCACGTCATCGCTGGAATTCCCGTCCACATGACCCAAGGAACCTTACAAACAACAATGGATAGATTCCATAATGCATTGAGAGGGATGGGGGAAACCAAAAAATGCAGCAGTTCGAAAAACTTTTTCTTGTATGTAGATATACATACGGTGAAACAAAATTGAGTGTAAACAATAATATACAGGCTAAATAAATTTTAAAAAAATTAGAACTGAAAACCTTGTTTTTGGAATTACTCTTTCAAATGAAGATATCTGCTTAGTATGTTGTGAAAAATTCTTGATAAAGAAGTTTAGTATTATTCTTTAAACTGTATACAAGGATTTACCGAATACCGCGGTCTTCTCAGCCGGGTATAGTATACATTTAAGAAAGAAAAAATGAAATTAAAACGACCTAAGGTATAACTCAATCAATTTTATACAGTTATAGGGTGTTCGGTAAGTGAGAGTCATACCAAAGTATTGTTTAAACGGAACATTCAGTATATTTTTACATGTTTCGAAAGTACGCATAGTGAATAAGTAAGGACCAAAAATTTCGGAAGTTTTACTTATGAGTTTGTAAGGTATTGATTATTATGTGTAAAAAGAGCTGTGTTATGAGGTCTTTTGTAGGTAGATCATAATATGTCATCTACAGAAATTTCAGAATGGCTTCGGTTTATTTTTATTCTGCAAAAGATAATTTTTCTTAAAATTTTCAAATGGAATACCCAGTATATCTAAACTCTCGTGAAACACAATTTTTTATAACGCATACTTCTATTTTGTTAAGAAGCGATCTATCTGAAGTAATATTTTCATATTAGTAGTATTTGTCTTTGTTGGTAAACATGCAATGTGTCCACGGGCAGGTGATACAAGAGAAAAAACTTTTTTATTATTGATTGAAATTAAGATTTTCAAATACTACAAAAATTATTATTCAGAAATTATTTTTAAGAATAAAATTTTCTGAGAAATAATAATAAATAAAAAAAAAATCCTCTTGTATCACCTATCCATGGACACACTGTAGTACAAAGAAAAAGATATTTAAAACAGCATCTTAATTTTCAAAACTACATAAAATAATATTCCTAATCAAAAAATCAATAATAAAATTGTTACGAACTTTATAAAAGGCATTGTACTCAGGTGCTCAATTAAGGTCGTTTCTTTTGCGCGTACAAAATATCATTACTAATTCTTGTGTACCAGTAAAAGCATAAATCTAGCCTAATGTATCACACGATTCGCAGTGATGTTTGTAATATTATAGGAGATGTACCTACTGATAATTTTTTGTTATGCGTAAAGTATGTATGCCGAGTATCTCAGAAACCCGTTTGATGTATGCAACCATAATTGCGGAATTCAAAACGACGCTGAGAATGTGGACTTTACTAAAGAAGGCACACTTTTACTAACGGTAAGTTTTATTAGAAACGAATACATGAATATTTAAAAATAAAATTTAATTAGCAAACCATTTCCAAAAATTAATAGAAAATAACTTTAAATTAAGCTCCTCGGAAAAGGTATCTATGTATTAAATTAATGTAGTAAATTAAATATGGTTGCCAAATTGCTTCAATAAATATTCACATTAAAATTTAATATAAAAGAACAATAATTCAGAAGTCAATATAGCAAGATCTATACAATACCTTACACCGGATGTCCCAGCTTACACCCTTTATACCTTCGATATTTCATGGACGGAAAAGAGCAAATTTTGGCAGGAATATCCCAAATAGAGTGGCCTATTAAAAGTTTTCGGGGAAAGAAACATTCTGAAAATTAATACACTCCCCTAGGAGAAAGTGATCTTTCAGAGTAAAATATTTTCACTTTTTTATCACTTCCGGTTGTGCCGGAACTCGCCGTTGACTTTGTTATTTTAAACAGAATGCTGTGTTTTTATTGCAATTTTTCTTTTAATTACTTTTAAATTGCCTATCGTTTGACAGAGTAGCGTTCAGCTTTTCAAATCATATCCGAGTTATCTCTGAAATATTCAGACTGGTCAAAATATGGTATCGAACCTTGTTATGCTTAACTGCCCAAAAGTCAGTTTTCGTAAATGGAACAGCCTATATATTTTTGCATCGTGAGACACAGAATCAAATTCTACATCGTGTATCTACAAATTGCTGAAAATAAATATTGATTGTAGTTTCGAAATTTTGAATAAGATTTTCTGAGGTATATATGCAATTATTGCAAACAGTAAAAATTTTTAAAAAAATTACTGATGTCAGTGAAACAATAAAAAAAATTCGAACGAACCGCTACGTGTAATAAAATAATTGCATTTTTGATTCAAAATAATATTTCAAACAAAAAATGATTTATTAAAGCGTACGCTACAAATTACAACAAATAATGCCACAACTCTAAAAATACAAATACCTTCGATTAACCTTAAGTAATTGTTTACTAATAAAATTTCAGAGTAAGTACAAAGTTACAAGTGATGATAAATATTGCACCTGCAGCGTTCCATCACGTCATTAATATTAATAAAGCGACTTTGATCGCAATGACAAGCTGTGCAAAAACAATCATTCCAATTTATTACTCATTAAGTGAAAGTAAAAAATTGTGTCGCGTAAATTATATATGCCCAAAAATGTAGAACCATAATGCAATAAATAGCATGAAAAACCCGCATCTGCATTTACATGTAACCCCATAATTGCTTCCAGATAAATACGATTATTTTTATATAATTATAATAATCATAAAAATATAGGCAATGCGGATTCTTTTAATAATGAAAGTTTAAACATGTACCCAAAATTATACAAATAATTTTCTTGTATTATTAGGAAACTCAGAGATAAAACTTTTAGCAGAAGTAATATTAAGAGCGATATCACCTCACACGGCGGTTTTTGCCAATTCGGCAGAAAACTAGACGAAAACCGCCGTGTGACGTCGCTCTAAATAAGTACACTTATAGATGTCCCAGTGCACCGAAAAAGAACGAAAATGGAATTTTATGTACATTTTATCAAAAATCTTTATTAACGAAAATTGTTTTCCACTAAGGAGTTTCTTTATTATGTTGTACATCAAACTAATGTTTTCTTCTATGGAATCCTACATATTTTATTTCATATTTGGATTGCACTCCAAGTGCCGATAAAACAAAAAAAAAGAAGTGCATGAAAATCATCACAAAATTCGGTAAATAGAAGCAGAAGCGCACCGAAAGAAATATGTAAAGTGGAAATATGAAAAACAGCACCACAAGGCCAAGTCGACAATAACAGAGAAAGTCAAAAAATAAATAAAAAAATACATAACAAAAAAACAAAGAAAACTTGAAATAAAAACTGCGAAATAGAAAAGGAAATGTAAACGAAGCAAAAAATATAATTCTGCAAACCGAATCAGAAAAGAATTGTAGCAAATAACATAAAAACGTGAAAAAAAAGATGAATACACAAAAAACGAACAAGTAAAACTTGATATAAAGAATAAAGAAACAGAAAAACAAAAAAAAAACGAAGAACAAGTGTGCTCATCGATGAAATAAAAATCAATTCAATAATAAAAATACAACATTCATATTAGAAAGAAATACGAAGAAAAAGTTAAACGAGAAAAACAAACAAAAGGAGTTGATTAAAATCACAAAATTTGATAAATAGAAACAAAAGCGCACCGTAACAAATATGAAAAATAGCAACACAAGAAGCCAGCCAAATCGACAATAAAAAAGAAAACAGAGAAAACATGAAACACAGTCGAAAATCCTAAATAGTAGATAATTATAGTTTCCTGTATTATGTCTCTTCCTATTTCTTTGTTTTTACAATGAAAAGCAAAATATTACAGTTTTCTATAATTTTTCTTTCTTCAAAATCATACCGTTTAAATACGGCTTCTTTACAAGTGACACTTAAAAATTTTGAAAGGTTTAAAAAGAATGATATTAATCTATTTTCAGTGGTTCTCGAGTTATTTCGTGTTTTCTGTAAGAAACCATGCAATTCAAAAAATTTGGAATAAACACTTCGAAACATCTGTACTCACAAGTAATTTACCAATTCGAAATCGCTATTAACCAAAATAGAGCTCGTTTCAAGAATTATAAAATTACTGGATTATTTTAAATGGAACACCCTGTACGTTATTACACAAGTGGGTAGCCCTTTTTGCTAACTTTTCCGCGATATCACACTTAATACATTTAAGTTACATGTCTTGTGACTTATCGTTAATTAATTAATCAATTTGTAGAATTTTTTTTTTTTTTTCTAAAAATGAAAGATTTAGTGTACTTTCCAAAAAGTGGTCGTTACTGATTCAGAATCCTTGCCAAAGAATAATTTCTCCCAATTTCTCTAGTTATAAGGTATTAATTGTTTTATCTGTGAAAAAAATTCATCTTATAAGTAATTTACATAAAATGATGAATGAAAGCATTATTATTCAGTTAAGTTAATTTAACAGATAAAGCAATCCTCTACCTTACGGCTAAATTTTATTGGTTCTGAATGAATGTTTTTAAAAATTTGATAGGAGTAAAAAATAACAAGCGTGAATTACAAATGTCAGTCAGTACCACATAACCGTCTTACCCAACACATTTCTGAATTGAATAGGAATGTCGCACAGCGAATTTCTGTAAGTTAATGAATTATTTAACAGTAAGTCAGACGCTTTTTTTAACTTTAAGTGTATTAAGTGTGATATCGTTGGAAAATCAGTAAAAAGGGCTATCCACGCGTATAATAATATGAAGGTAACTCCATTCCATTTCATATCCGAGTAATTTTACAATTCTTGAAATGAGCTAAATTTTTATTAGTGACGATCCGACATTCAGAATTAGTACACGACTTGAAAGTACAGAATTTTTAAATTTTTGTTCTCTTCTAAAATAATCTTCGGGCAGACATTTGGATTTGGATGGTTTCTAAGAGAAAACATGAAATAACTCGAGAACTAGTGAAAATCGGTTAATAAGTTTTCATTTTCATCAACTCTTCAAGTGCTATCCAAATATGTAATAAAATATGCAGTCTTCCATTAAAAAAATCATGTTACAGCAGAAAGCTAATAGATTTTTATCTTCAGTTGGGTGGCGCCATCTATTGGTCAACCTATTCTGTCGCGGGTTAGCAGTTGGCAAACGAATGTTACGCATTTTCAAGAACGCACGCATATCCGGAATATTCTGGAAAGTTCCATGTTTTTTTCAGTAACAGCCGTACTGAAGTATAAGGAAGGACGGTGCGTGATTTGAACAGTTTTATATTTGCCGATCGAAATGTTAGCATCTTGGATGGAATAGACAAAGAAATATAGAAGTTTAACTTATAAAAATACGTGTTGTATATTATAGTTCTTTTGATTTGTACTACTTTAACCTAGTGTTTTATTAAAGTATTTGAAATTAGTCAAAGAGAATTATTTGTGAACCCCGGAGTCGTAAAAATAAGTTTTGTGTGTTACTTGACAAGGAAACATCCTCTACAACGAGCTTGCACAACTTTCGTTAGACCTTTTGATAAAATGTACCTGAAATGCAGTCTTCTTACTTCCTTGGAGCGCTGGGACAGCCTGTATAATGCTTATTTAAGTAATACACGCATGCGTTGTTAATCTCATTCACATTGAATTGCGCATATCCGGTTATTTTGACCAGTTTTAAATATTTTTCTTTTATTTCTTAATAAAAGTTTCTTTAAAGAAGAATATTTTAAGCAAAAATTTGTGATATTAAACAAATATGCACAGGCCAAATAAATGTAAAAATATCTTCAGTATAAGTGACTAAAATTTTCTAGTTAAAAACCGCAAAGTATTAAAAACACAAATGTAAGAAGAAAAGCAACAATAAATAATCTAAAATGGCTATCGGGTTCTCCTTCAATAAGTATGCATAAAGCATGTGCTTATCAAATAAATTAAAATAAATTAACTCACAAAAAAAACTAAACAAATTAAAGTAGTTTCGACGGAGAAAAATCGGAAATATTTATACTTTATTTCACTATAATTAACATGAAAGCCGATTTTCAGTATTTGTCATATTTGTAGATTTTCCAAACCTGAATAAGAAATGTTATTGAAACTCAGTTTACACAAAACGTATCAAATTGAACCACAGCAATTTTGCGTTTAAAATACTCAGGAGCTTCTAAAAAGTAAACATAGGAAAATATAATAGCCTTTAGATGTGGACACTTCAGCGTTATCTCAGAGCCTATCCGCAGTTTGAATACGTTACCACCAACCAGGGTATAAGGCGTGCGTGAGCAATTACGGCCCTGTCACGTAACTCGCCTGCAGGACCTCCGCATGCCGCTCCGTCGGCATTGAACTCCGATTTATGTAGATATAACTGCTAAAGCCCTTGGGTATATGGACGTCTTAACGTTTTATTCTTTTTTGAGAAAAAATCTAATTTCAAGGTGTCAAAGAAAAGCCATTTTCCATTTTCCGCAGCGTCCAGTCTATATGCATATAGATATGAGTCAAGTTGACCATCAGAATATTACTAACGATTTTGTTGGTTTAATAAACGTGAAAACAATTTTTTAAACTGATATTTAATACTTAACAGAATTTTTCTGCAAAATTTGTTATATCGTAACTTAAAATATTAAAGTTACGCACTAAATGAATTTATATTTAAAGTTCATAACTTTTATTAAGTACTTTTTATTCGAATAAATTTATTTTGACTTATATGCTTTATCTAGAAATACTTATATTAGAAGAAAATATTAATCATTCTCACTGAAAAAAAAAACCTTATAGATACCAAGAATTCAAAAATAAACTAAGACGCGCTCATAGTCTAATGAAAAATACATAAGTAATACTTTCTGTATCCTGTATCCAAAAGTTTGTTTGCAAAATGTGAAAGGAAATTGTAAAAGCAAGTGATGACTAGAAATAACACAATAACAGAAACAAAAATTTAAGTGAAATAACCAGGTTGATAGAACCATTGAACTGAAGGCATTGCGTATTTTGTGAATCACATTAAAATTGAGTTTGTTATGAGTGTTATACGCAAAAGAAATGATCGAAGGTAAGTTAATAATTAACAAAACACATACAACACATATGTATAGGATTTTTCACCAAACAAGAATTATTACGTCACTTTTACAATGACGTCATTGTAAAGGTGATATCGTTGTCCAAATGCAAATCTCGCCGTTTAAAAATATTAAACTATGATTAAACTTGTGAATCTGTTAATTATTAGGTCGTTCAGAAAAAAGATCGCTTTTCCTCTTTATTAAGGGGTAATTCTTATTTCGAAAATGGTTGTTAGAAATTGAAGAGTACACTACTATAAACAATATACTACACTACTGTTAACCCGTACTTTATTATGTCTTCTTAAAATGAATAACCAAAAACGAAGAATTCTTCAACTGTTGTTATACGAGTTTAAGAAGGAAATCACGGCTGCACAAGAGGCTTAGAATAACTGTGAAGAAGAAGGCAAAGGGTCTCTTAGTGTAAGACATTACCAATGTAAATTTACAAAATTTAAAAATGGCAATATTATTCCGAATTTATTAAAGAAAAACCAATTACCACAAGACATCTATTGTCAGTCGAGTTAGGTGCATTCAATTAAACCATTTGGTACCACTTAAGATGTCGTAGTAAGATTGTTATTAAACATTTAAAAAAAAATTCAGGTAATCTACAGGAATCTCAGCTTAAACATGTTAAACATTTATACAAAATTACTCTAAAATCACCGTAATAATCGTTTTCTGACGAATCATAACTTACAAAGAAATATGATTTTTTCTTAAGAATCTGTAGGTTTTAGATAGTGGCTTAAACTTTGACAAACATCAGTTTCAGTTTTTTTGGAAGGGAAGTAATGCTCAATGTTTGATGGAATACCTTTGGCGTGATCCATTTTCAATGTTCAAAATGTCCTTGCACTTAATGCTGCAGTCTATTGTGTTCAACTTACAGAGCAGACGAAATTTTGAGTTTACGGTCCTCTGCGTTAGTAAATACAAATCACGTGATCCACCACCAGGATAATGCAAAACCGCATAATAAAATTCGGTCTAATGAAAGCTGGTGGAGCTTAGATGGACTCTTCTTCCTGTTTCTGCACATAGTCCAAACAATGCTCCTTCAGCTTACAATATGTTTTGTTCGATGGAACATTTCATTAAAGATAGAACTTTTAATAAATATCGCAAAGTCGATATGGCATTTCAAAAATTTCTTGATATCAGAGAAGTTGGCTGGTACCACCGAGGAATACAAATACTGGAAGAATGTTTGGGTAAGGATCACTAATGAAAATGATAATTATATTGTATACTCACCGGCACAATTAACCGCCCATCTCTAAAATTCAAGATATTTGCCTGTTTTATTTTTTCTTACTTTTAGTTTAGTCTAATCAACTAAAAATATCTGATTGCGGGATGCTTTGCCATTCTTCTTGAGCTACCATCCGCAATTCTGCTAAGGTTGTTGGGACATGTAGCCAACCTTCTATCTGTCTTTTCAGGTTGTCCTATACTTGTTCTATAGGCTTAAGGTTGGGACTCCTAACACGCCAGTCCAGTCTTTGGATGCATCCAAGTAACTGGTAACTCCTTGCGAGCAGACGTACACCTTCGACGACCTTGCCTTGGTCGTTTAATATACAAACCGGTCTCTTGGTATCATCTGATGGAATCTCGTCCAGCATGCGAGCCAATGACGTTGACTCCGGCCACCTCTACCAACGCGACATCCCTAGCTGCAGTAGCTTTTGAGAGGGTACTTTATTCTTTTTACTCAGATAAGTTGTTATCTTCAGTTCATCCACTTACAGCGATTGATATATGAGAAAACGGATATTTTCTGCCCTAAAGACTTGTGGGTGGTTAATTGTGTCGCTGAGTGCAGTTTAATCAAAATTCCAAATTAGAAAAAAAAAGGAAACGATATTTTTTCCGAACAACCTAATAATCTAACAAATCAACTGACGTATTTCTGCGTTTAAAGATGAGGTGATTCCGATATGATAGGATTGCTTCGCCTGCATTTTTCACTTGCACTGGATAATGCCTTTTCTGTTTCAGTTCTAATCGAGAAACATGATTAACAGATTTATAATCTCAGTGGTATAAGCGTCGTCAGAAAAGATGGGCCCATAAACTTAGTAGTATAATCGTCGTCAGGAAATATGAGCTCTGCGTCATTAGTTACGAAGCAAGAACCATCATTCCCTAATGTATATTTGACGTTCTAATTAGAGATGCACCGATATGAACCTGGCCAATATCAAGTTGATGTACATGAAACGTTTCTCGTATTAACTTTTCGTTAATGTCCCCAAGTCAAATATACGTTTCCTTGAAATTTTGAAAGTTATCGGTTAAAAATTGGCCGATACTGGCCGATACCGCTATTACAAAAACATGCATCGTTTGCTATTGTAATACATACATTCAACAGTTCAATTTAAAATGGTCAGAATGGTATATCACTTTTGACGTAACATTGGCTAACGAAAAATAACATAAACCAAACATCAATTTTGACGATCTCTTTGATATATCTGATGAACTAAAGAACAAAATACAAACCACTATCTACCTATATTTACCTACCTATTACATTACATTTACCATTTTTGTTTAAGAAACTTGCACATCTTTCTTACTTTTTCAGCACGGACGTTGAAACTTACTTTTTTGCTTGAATGATGGCGAGCACTCAAAAGTCAATAAGCAAATAGTATATACTTATTTTCCTAAGTCCATCTAACTTAGACGTGTAATTCTGTTTCATTTTGGAATTATCACCAATCCTTATGTCTATCTTTCTTTTTATTTCTTCTACTTCGTGTTGTAGTCTCTTTTGGTTTCTCTTTAGCTCCAGAAAGAATTAACATCTTCTGATTTCTTCTCTTACTGCAATCATTTGCTTATCGCACAAAAGTTTTTTAAGCTCTTAAATTGTGTAAAAAGAGTTTTAATTTACATATGTTTTCCTACTGCAGAATTTTGTGTCATGCTATTCTTGGACGATCCCCTCTCTTGCTATCTCGTCAATTCGAAACAAGCACTCTCAAATATTTATATAAGTTATTCAGATTGTATTGAACATTCCTTTTTGCTTCTGCAATAATTACCATATGTCCAAATAAATTTTTGGTAACGGTAGGTCATGGAAAAGCAAATGTATGTCGTAATCTACAACACCAAGCAGTTATGAATTCATTGTCATGCAAATAAATGAATTTCTGTAGCAAACAAAGGTTTTGTCTTCCATGGCTTATTTTTATTCAAAATTTATTTGAACATGCATTTCATTTGTTATTTTATGTTGTTTCTTTTTATCATTCTTTGAGTCACTTCTTCATCCATCTATTTCTGGAAAGAGATCAATTGTGTAAAGCGTACGTACCAGCAAAAAAATTTCATATTCCCTCAAAAACTACATCAGATATTTCAGTACAACTTTTATAGTTTTCCTAATTTTATGCTAGTTACGTGGTTAAAAGTTTAAAATTTTTATCGATTCTCTTTTACTTTGGTGACTCTGATCATAAAGCAGATCATCAGATCAAGTAACAGATTCTAAAATTTGCATGCAAACAAAATTTTTGCTTTGTGTACGAGCAATATTAATAGTGAAAACTAATAAAGAAGAAAAGCGCACCCAGAAAATTAGTGGAAAACACAAGACACGAATGTAATCTCACTCGCACTTGAAATACGTAATATTATTGCTAATAAAATATTTCCAATACTGCATGTACTAATGCTTTCGGAATCTAAAATGAAAAGAAAAAACTATCAACATATAATTTGCTTCAAATGTTCTTATTAACAATGGCTGCAAATGTAGATTAGCGTCAACATCCGTAAGAATAAACCCTTCAACTGTTTCAGAAAACAGTTTGGTATCAAGTGACCAAATTTAGCAATGGAATTTTAAATCGTGTCTTAGTTAGATTCATTATACTTTTCTGAAACCAGCTTATTGCATGGCTTTCCTTGCTTTCCAATTGATGCAACTTTATAGAATTTCAGTAATTTTTAAGATATTCGAAAAAACTCTGATTTTTTTTAGTTTTTAAGACCACCAATCATATTTATTCAATAACAAATTTTGTATTGAAATTTTTCAAATTTTGTTAAAAATATTTATGGTCGTATCATCGCGCGCCCAATTTTTAACCTTAATTTCCAATCGTGACTTGCAACTAGTTTATTGCATATGAACATAGGCGGCAAAAAATCACTAATTTCAAATGTATCAAGAGTTTTATCACAATAAAAGCAAATAAAATCATCTAAGATAGTATTCATTTCCTCACAATATACGGAATACTGCCGAATAAATTATTATTTTTGAGAATAAAAAGCACGAAACAATACATCATAAACTCTAAGGTTATATGAATAAATTATATTTGTGTTATGTATTAGAAAGATCTTTTATAACGCTTGAATAATCACTTACTTGTAAAAAGACTATTTATTTGAGAAAACTGAAATAATTAAATCCTAGCAAGTACGATCTCAGCCCATCCACATTGGTTTTTTTTTTGTGAAATAACCAGAGAGCCCCTTCGATAAAACACCAAAGTCCAGCTGAGCGAGTGTATCTCGCATGATGTGTTATATGTATGGAAATAAGAAACTGATGAAAGGCGAGAAGGATTTATTCCGATCTGGCCACATTCTGGCTGACATCAACGATTCAGTACCACAGATTTTAGTGCGATATCATGCTAGTTAATCAAATCCAAACAATATTTTAAATAATTCTTTTAATAATTTCAATTTCATATTTACGTTAAAGCGAAAAGCTTTCCCATTCAAAAACATAAAGAAATTACTTCAAGCTTACCAAATGTTAATTTGTATCAAACAGTTCAGAAAGGTGGTTTATGGTTAATTGACTGTTAACTAGAGAAAATCTATAATAAATAAATTAATGACAAAATGAAACAAAATTAAAACAATCGAGAAATCTATAAATTAAACAAACAATAAAACTAATTAAAGAAAAAAGTACAAAAAGAACGAAGTTCGGGCAGGTGAAGATACACATAACACACACAGTTGGCGCAGAAACGACATGACAAAATAACCACAAAAGTAGACTTCACGCTAATCAGAATTATAAAAATAATTGTAACAAAAAAATATTGTAATGAACAGTTCACGGAGGGTACATTGAGCAATAAATAAATAGTAACCTTTCACATTAAATCAATAAAGATCTTAGGAAAAATAAAATAGGAAACAAAATGTAAAACAAATAAAAGCAAAGCATTAAGGAATTATTTAAATCAAGTGAAACTGAACTGAAATAGAACAAAAAATAGAAGTTGGAGAACAGTGAAGAAAAAAGTTTGTAAGAGATAAAATCTAAAAACTCAAGCAGAGAATTGATTCAATAAATAAAGTTTTATTACCTGCAACTATTACGTGAAAGTGATAATCATGTTTCTCACACACATTTAGTGGAAAGTTAAGAATGAATAATGGGTTTATTATTAAATGAGAAAGTAAAATAAGTATGACCTCTAACGAAGAACAAAATCAACAGCAAGCAGATATTTCTATAAGGGAATTTCTTTGGATTTTTCGATGAGTTCACGGTGATGACATTTATGGAAGACCTCGACGAAGTTCTCCGTAGCAGACACTTTATTGTCCGTGGAGAGCACGATCTTCAATGTTAAGAGGATATCATAATTGGCGATTGCTTCCCAAGTGAAGTTTTCAAAGGTGACCACTTTTTTGGTACAAAGTCACCAGTTGAAGCATCGGTGTTTATGATGTTCATTGAATTCATCATTAACTCGACATAACAACAATAACATTATATCTATAACAATAATTATAAGTTGACTTAATTTGCCAGAATGTTACTTTTCTATAAAGTTAAACATCATCAGTAACCCACTAATTTATAAGTTGGGTGAACAAAGAATAAAAATACGAAAAACTGGGAAAGGAAAAAATAAAACAGACATAATTGAAATAACGAAATAGGAAATTGTTTCAAGTAGAGAAACTAGGCTGGAATACACGTACAGCAAAAAGTGACAAGAAGTGAAGAAGAATAGAAAAAGGATTCTGGAATAATAAATAGGCTTTCAGATAAGCAGAAATTATTACGTCGGAAATTTTGTCGAAAAATTAAATATAAAGATTTTTCCCGTTTGACGCCGACTTTTTGACGATGACTGTATATCATCACAAAAATGTTGACTACTTCAATAAGTAACGAGTGTTTGAATCTAGACGACAGTATAGAAGATAAAGAAAGGAAAATGAGAACGGTAGAAAACGTGATATTATGAACAATTCATCTTAAAATGAAGCAAGAAACAATAAGACAAGCAAGGTTATGTGAGTATGTATCAATGACTGCAAAAGAATAGGGAGTTTTTGGAATTAACGTAGCGAATACGGTAAAACGTTAATGTCACGTTGAACCGAAAATGTGCATGCGTATAGTATACCGTAGCGTTAAACTATTAGCGGAGCCCGGTATTTCACTTGGGGATTGTAATAAATGATATGATATGACATCCTCCGTATCAGTCGTATCCAAATCACCGTATGTCTAATATTTGTTCTATGTTTTTTATCCTTTTCTTCACCTCCTCAGACTACAAAATAGAAAATATAATTTTAATGTTCAAAATAAAATTCAAAATCGTTCTTCGGAAGCAAATGTCAAACTGTAATGCGACTGTAGTTCTACCAACCACCAACCTCCACATTGTAAAAGCCCTATTTTTTAAGGTTACCGTTTTTAATTGCTGCAAAAACTCTTGTTTCGACTTACAACGTTATGGGCTGGAAAATGAGAAATTATGGAAACGAAGAAAACAAAGTAAAACAGTACTTAAATTGACGCGAATAGAAAGTTATTTGAAGCAGAAGAAAATAAAAGATAACCGTAAAACAAAAGAAATGGCAAGAGATTAAAGAAAAGGGGAAAGGAAGAGTACCGAAAATAAAATATTTTCTCTTAATTTTTTTTCGTTCATTATTTTTTTTAACATACAGTTAGAGAATACTCACTTTATTAACAAATATAAAAATTTGTGATGCAGCGCAACCGAAAACCAGACAAATTATTAGTATAAACCATTTACGAAAATGGTGCATGAAAAAGTGCAACTCAGGAAAAGGCCAGCACGGAAGAAAAACACAGATTTTCAAACTCGTCCATAAATATATGGCCCAAATTATTCAGAAAATACCCTGTAGCTAATTTAGGTAATTGGAATATGTCAAGGACTTAAGATAGAGGTAGAAATCTTAGGATTTCTCTTAAAGCGGAAAGCTATAGCAAATCAGTTAGCTCGGTACATTGATTCGAGAATTGCGAGCAACTGAAGCTATATTGGAGGAAAAAAGAGGTCTGCTAATGGGGTCTATTCTGTAACATTGATATGGACTTGATATTGTTATGTTTCAAATGACCTTGAACAATTGGTGTTCTGTAAATAGTTTCGTAACATCTTTCCGTTTCAAGTATGACCTCGAGTTAATATGCATCTCTCTTCAATTTGCGGTCGACAATCGACATCGTAACAAGTTCTCTTCAGTTATTGAAGACCATATCAATTGATTCAAACTTCAAACTTTGTCAATGGATCACCTAACATTTAGTTTTGTTAAAACTGGAGTATCTTGGCCGAAAAAATCAAAAGCGAGAATCTGGGGGAACAAAATTGGACTGATATGCAATTCTCCTCCGTACTTCCTAAGAAAACATTTCAAAAAAAAACAAAAGTTGAAAGTTGGAAATAGATGTATATTTCAAAAAAAAAAGTATCTAAAATTATTGCCACAATAACTTGATCGCGAACAAGTTTTTGCATTTGGATCTGTTGTATTTTATTTATTCAGTTATAAATGAATTACAAATGAAAATAAATTCCTGGCATAATTCAAGGACTTGTCATTCTTATATGTCTGCATTACAAAAAAGAAAAAGAAAGATATTCCTGTCAGGTGTTCATTATGACGATAAATGCATTCATAAAAATATAAAGAATTGATGAGTATCTTTAGATTTAATTGATGCAAGGTAATAAAGCACGGTTTAATTGATAGGAGACGAGGTGAGGTGGGATGATGATGATGAGTACGTTTGATGGCGGTGATTAATACTATATCGACGTCTGAGCGGGTGCCCCCCGTAGAGATTCGAACCACGGACTGTGAGCTAAAATAACAAAAACAGCGTGAGTCGTAATTAATTTAAATCGTTTCTTCTTTTGCTCTTGCCCTACAAATTGTTCTCTTTCGTTATTTGTTTTGTTGTAACTATTCTGTGCTAACGTAATTAATCAATTTAAAAAAAAATCATTTTTACACATGCTTTATATGCAAGCAGATTATTCGATTATACGATATATATTACGATCTCTGCATATCGACTCAAAAAAAGAAAACTCCAACATTTAATGAAAATTCAACGATGAAAACCAATTTCAATAACAAATTGAAGTTATTTATTATTAATTTATAATTCTGATTATATACCGGGTGGAAAGTTTCAAACCCGAACATAGCAAACTGGTATTGAAAACTTTGTTTCTTTGAATTGCTGCTCGTCATTTGAAGACACAAAAATGGCAAAGGTATTAAACAAAAGAGAAAATTATGGACAATATTATCGAGTTAAAATTATTCCTAAATATTAATACTTTCGGAATATAAATTAAATTTTCAAACTTTAAATGAAAAATTTAGTCGCCTGTGTCAGAATTGAAACTTTCAGTTCTTTCTATTAATGGAAAATAATTTATACGTCATGCGTCAGTCAGAAAGTATTATGAATTATTGTACAGAGCAAATAATAGGTAGGTACTTTTGTTGTTTAAGTTGTAACAATTATTTCTTTATTAGAATGACAATTGTGTCATTGCATACAAAAATACTGTCGTTTCCGACTATGGTTTCTGATATTATCAATAAACTTGATAGAATGCCATGGGCAATCCATATCGACATAACTCGATACTAAATCAGTTATAAATTCAATTGTACTAAGAATTAAAGTTACGCACTGTTCAAGAATAAGTAACACGTAACTGTAAAGGTTAAAAATAAAAACCACATTAATTCCACAAATTCAATTCTCATCAACATTGTTTTGAAATTAACAAGAAAAGTAGGAAAGTATTTTGTGAAGCAATGTAGGTGCAAATAAATAAATCGTAACAGTTTTCCATCGTCAGTGTGCTACACAGATGAACGGAATTTTATTTTGAATAAAAAGCCTATGTATAAAATTCTGGTTATTAAATTGCAAACTTCAAATCTGACATACTAAGACGACTACATTTTCATTTGAAATTTAAAAATTAAATTTCTATTTCAAAGGTGTTAACACAATAGGAATAATTTTAAAATGGCGAGCAGTAATCTACATTAACGTAGTTCTCAAAGCAAGGTTGCTATGTTCGGGTTTGAAACTTTCCACCCGGTATATATATTATTATGTTTATATTTATTTCTTTTCTCATATTTAGTAAATATTCCTGTGTTGAACATACCTACAAAGAGAGGTAACTCATTGCATTTCAAGCTATAAGTTTATTATAAACATCTGAACAAAATTTTTATTACATACACAGTAAGCACAGTGAAAATATTACAAATTTTGAAACACCACCTTAAATATATCAATTTTTACTGTTCACTTCTACACTTTACCTATTCTAGTCTAGTCAAAACATTTTGTAGAAGACAATATAAAGTTTAAAAAAATATTAATAATACTCTTCTGTAGAGCAAGTACATAGACATAGTTTCCATAAATTCCATTACTGAAAATACGTTTCAGGGATGGCAAAAATAATATTGTCCTTGTTTATCCTGAAAAATATTGCGCCCTGATCTGACAACTGATTAGAGTGTTAATTATACAGATTATGTCCCCTTTATTAGGTGATGCCGACACCTGGTTAACAGTTGCTGGGCGAGCATAAGCAGTGACATCTGTCCGAGCGTATGAATTCGACCATTTTTATACTGACACGAAATTAAAATTATGTAGGTGGAATATTTTATAAATTAAAGTCTCAAGGGTATTGTCACATCACCTGCCCTGTCTGGATCTGAAGACGTATTACAATCTCTTCGGGTGTTTTGTTTGAGTCTTATTTCTGGTCGACTCTTTTGTACTTACTTCAATGAATGACTGAACTGAAGTCGCCGTCTTAACCAAAGTTACTTGTTAATTTGCATTAAGTTCAGTAGTTTTCAAAGAAATGTGGCAAATCTAAGCTTCTTTATTAAAATTTTCCGAGCGAATGATTTCGTTTCGTGATACGACAACATAAATTTTTTATTGTCGCTAAATGAGGCGCATATTATTTCCTGAATTGAAAAATAAAATTTAATAGTCTAATTTGAATTTTCTCATAGTATTTCCTATAAATCTTGTTTCGCGTGACACGTGAAACACGTAAAATAATTATTTTTATTTAGCGATCTGTTTTACGAGACAAATGACACGGAAGAAAAAGCCAAAGCAAAAAAATTAAAGTATATGTTTGATGTACGTGGATAAATAAGATATAAAGTATGTGTGTGCAGAGAAGGAAAAATGGGGAAACTCATTTCAAGTAAACAACACGTATCGCTGGTCTGTTTTTTTCATTTTTCGTAGAGATTAATATTTTTGGACACACTAATGGCGCACGTCACTGACTATATATCACTTGTTTCAATCTAGAACTCGTTTTATGTTTCATCCCCTCCGCCCTACTAAACTGCCCTATTCTGCACTCCGATATATGTACTTTTTGCAAGGAAAAAGTACAGGACATAATTCCAAAAAACTTGACATGATTTATTCGAATTTCTCTACAAAGTGTTTTGTTGCAAGTGATTTTTATGACTTATAAAATGTCGGTCTTAATTCTTTATCGTTTTATTGCTCAGGGTATAAAAACATAATTTATATTACCTAAAATCGAATTCAATTATAACGAATTAAATGAAAGTTCATATTTACGCCGGGGGAATATCTTTGCTAAGAAATAAATAGTTCTGTTTACAAAACGTTATCCACTTCAATGAAATAAAGTGTTCGAGGATGTAATTGCATATTCTTCATGATAACTTTGACTTAAGAGATTTTACAATGGAAACTGAAATTTAAAAGTATAGTTTATTCATAAAGTTCAATTTCACCTGTAATTCGTTTTCAGAGTATGACGTAGTATTTATATACCGATAAAAATATAGAGTGTCCCAAAAATGCGTCTTCTAAAGCTTCAGGTGCTTCTTTTGTACAGTCAACAGGAGTCCCAAAATTGCAAATTTGTATCTATAAGATTGATAGTTGTTGATTTTGGCAACACTGCTTATGTAATTCGATTTTTGGAAAGGTCAGAACTAAATAAATTTCTGATGTGTAATTAGAAATAAATCGTATAACTGCTCAATTAAGACTGAAATATATTAATTATATACCTACGCAAATACGCAATGCATTTATTCCAAATCTCTTCAATCGCATGGAAGCCGAACAATTGTCCGGCCATCATTTACGGTGGTCTTGTAAGTTTTAAGTGATGAAAAATTGGGTTTATGTTTAATAGTAGAAGAGAAATAGAAGAGAAAGCTAAGAAAAATGTTAAGAAAGAAAACAAAGAAGTCAAGAGCACGAAACGTTTAATGTTTTTTTTTGTTTGTTGGTAGCTTGGCCTCTTTCTTTTAAGTTTTCCCCATCGTCCGTAAATATTCTCATATACTTCTTCTTGTACCTTCCAGATTCCCAATGTCCATCCCCTATAATAATACCTGAAAGAGAAACTGTTTTCCTATTTATAAATAATTGAAATTAACCTCCTCTCACAATAATTTTTATATCCGTAAAAACACTAAAAAAGGGATCTAAAAACAATTTACTTACATTTAGACATATGTATCTTCTAGGATGATTAGATTATTGTTAGTTTTAACATTTTTATGATTTTATCAGTGTGATTAGATTTTTTTTAGTATTCTTTTTTTTAGTGTTTTTAAGTTAGTAGCGTACTGAAGATGGCAGCTTAGCTGCCGAAATACGTATCTACAGATATAAAAATTATTGTGGGCGGAGGTTAATTTCAATTATCTCCTAAACCACAGGCTCCTTTACTAATTTAGTTTTCCTATTTATATTTATCTTAACTTATACAGCTCCAGTCTGTTTCCGTATATATTATCATATCCTTCTTCCTCTTGTACCTTCCAGGTTGCCATTGTTCATTCCCTATCATCCACCTGAAAGAAAAACTGTTTCCTTATTTATATTTCTCAAAGTGTATCTGATCCAGTTCCATTTTGTTTTTCTGATATTTGTTTCTGCATGGTACCATAATTCTTTATTTATAATCTTTCTGGAAGAAGTTTTTTTTTAATATTGTGGACAAACAATTATCAGTAAATGTCAGTATTTGTTTTTAGTTTCTCATTTCAAACCGTCACTTTGTAAAAGAGCGTCACAATTGTTCACTGCTTTTAAATAAAGTATGTACAGTTGAAAAGAGACTCGCAGCAATCTATGGAAAACTAATGCGTGTCTTAACTTGATTGTCCACTTTCTCACTGACATTTGTTGAACGTAACGTAAGTATCAAATTATTCATCTTCAGTTTTCACATTAAAATTTCTATTCGGCAATCTCTTCTGTACGGAACTAAAAAAACTTTGCTAAAGATAAATAAAAATAAGATTTTAATTAGTAATATTGCATTTTTGATGATATAAAATTTCTTTTGAGACTGTATTAATTAGTCCTATTTCTAACAGTGTTGGCAAACGGCAATAAAAATAACCAGCCAGCACGCCTCCCCGACACGCTCCCTGAGCTTGGGAAAACATGGTGCAAGAAAAAAAAATGTATTTAAAGATCAAAGAAATTAATAATTAATTTTTACGTATTAAGAAAACCAATACAGAATTCCTCTTGAACTACACTGCTCCTAGAAATTTCTGATTGATGATTTTATTAATTGATTAGATTTATTTTATTTACAATCAACAAAGACCAGATATGAAGGATATCGAAAAAGAAGCAGATGAAATAACGTGACAATGAACTAACGGAATAGGTGGGGAGAAAACCTACAAACGTGAAAAAAACTCCAAAATTAAAAATTTTGAAATTTAAACTTCACCTGCTTGGATATTAGATACGAAACATAACAAGCGAAATATTATCAGAAAACTGCAAGTCTTCATAATTATTAATTAGCTATCAGGAAATTTGGTACTATGTTAAACAAGAAGAATTTTCTGTCATAAACTAAGCAATAAATTGAATGCAAAAGAATGTAAATTAAGAAGAATATTTTGAATTTATTGAATTTCTCAGAAATAAGAAAACACAAACGAGCAAAAGGTGATGGATGAACATAAATTAAGCACCTCAAAGGAGTAAATGTTATTGGTTGGTGCTACTTCGTAACTTTAAGTTTCAAATGAGAGCCATTAAATAGAAATTAATTTATAATAACAAAAAAAGTTATTACTAATATGACGCAATCTGACGATATATTCCAGAGGTCGAGGTACAACTAGTCAAATAGTTACTCTGAAAATCTTTACATATTGAAATAAGAAGAGTTGATTGCTGATTGATATTGCTCTGTTTTTTGTTATACTGAATAACATCATTGCTGTAGCGGTGTTAATTGTCTCCGAAACTCTCGCGTTTGCATTCACGCTGTGCTCTAATGTCTTATATTGCCTCCGCCTCATTAGAATTTGACCGCGCAAAATGTATAGTCCCGGCCCGTAATAATAACCGTATGGTCATTTCTCTATGAATCCAGTAAGAACTTGAGTTTTATATACAGTGACAGCCAAAAAGTTCGCACCATATGAGAACAATTTTTATTATTGAATTTTTTTTAACTTTTTGCACCAATAGTTTTTACATGTTCGATAACCAAACATAAGCAGAACAGATCCAGGGAGCAACTTATAAATAGCACTTATTTAAGACACGAAAATGTAAAAAATAATTGTAATTTGGAATTGTTGGACATATAAGACAAAATTTTTGTAGGATTCGATAAGTATTTACAAAAGGTGTATCTTGTTTGCCAGACAAAATATTCTTCGGTCTAAAATTTCGAAAAAAAGAAGATTTTCGAAATTCTCAGTTTTGCTCAAGATGTGTTAATGGGCATTTGGCATTTAACTCTTAGAAGTAGTTAGCTTTTTTCATTTGTGTTCATAAAAAATATTTAATAGAATAAAATTCATTTTTGGATTATAGACTGTAGCATGCGCAAAAAAATTTGAAACGATTTTTCACGTTTCTGGTGCAAGGCCTTTTTTACATAAGATTTTGTGTTATTGCAAGAATTACATCTACTTTTTAGTTTGGACCCATTTAAACTCGTTCTTATAATATCGATATTTTCGTGGTAGCCATGAAATATTTATTTAAACTAATGTCGATCTTATAAGTAGGTACTCATTTAAACTGGTCCAAAACAAAAATTTTATGAAAAGAAACCTTGCACCAGTCACGTGAAAAATCGTCTGAAATTTTTTTGTGCATGCAACAGTTAACAACCCAAGAGCAAATTTGATGGTTTTAAATACTGCTTAGGCATATAAACGAATAAGCTAGCCATTCATAAGAGCTAAGTACCATACGCCCATTTACTACTTTACATCTTGAGCAGATCTTAGAAAATGAAAAATCTTTTTTCTGAAATATTACGCCACAGAAAATTTTGTCTGTGTATCAAAGGACGCATTTTATGAAAACTTATCAGAACCTATTAATATTTTCTCTAATTTGCCCCACAATTCCAAAGTATGACAATTTTTTTATTTTCGCACTTAAGGAAGACACCATTTTAGCCACTCTAAAAGTAGCTCACCGGAACTGTTTCGCTTATAATTGGTTATCGAACATGCACAAACTACTGGCATAAAAACTTTTCTAAGAACATCAATAATAAAAAATTTTTCCATATGGTGTGAACTTTTTAGCGGTCACTGTATATGTTTCGCCATATGTTTTTTTTTTCATTAAAATATGTTTGTCCACATAGAAAATTATACTCCTATAAGGTTTCATTATATAAAGTTTCTCACTAATAAGTATTTTAAAAATTTAAAGCAGTATTTGTACACTGCGGATACAAACATTTTCTAAAAAAATAAAAATATACTCAAGTTATTGTAATCATTTAATTGGTAAATGCTAATGAAGACTGTCTTCAAATAAACTGATAATCTACTAAAATACAAGCCATAAATAAAGCTCCTTCCATTGTAAACCACCCTTTTCTTTAATAAAACCCACCCTTTTGTTAAATTTAAATTTACACACCCCGATTGCAGCAGTTCGTCTCAATTTTTATGAAAATGAAACTCGCGGGAGTTGAAAAACTGCCTGGCGCATTGGCCACCTAATAATTATATTACTTATTCGCGGAAAAAAGAACTAAACAAAAGATTTTAAAAACAGGAGTTCCTTTTGTATAAAGGAACTGAAGGTAAGGATTTATAGACGTAAAATATAATTTATTTTCATTAGGCTTAATTGGAAAAATGGAAATAAATATTGAATTTTCATTAGGAACGCTTTCGAATCGGAAATGGTCGAATTTCCGCGCCCGATATTCATTCCCGATCCCATTAAAGTTTTATTAGGCTTCATTAATTTTGAATTTGATACTGCTGTACGTGCAAATTTTATAATGGCTTTTGCATATTTATGACGCAAAATTAAATTTGATAAAATAGTTTTAATAAAACTAGCATTAGAACTTAAATTATCAGCAGATAAAATAGAATCACTTACATAACGATCAAATTTTCAAAAAATTTTTTTGCGAATACTTACAACACTTGAATAATATTTTTATTTTTTAAATAATAAAGTTTTTTTTCGATGATGCTAATATACGTTCGCAGATGCGTAACCGCAGCATTCTTTTCATCACATCGCAGACCAATTCCTCTCTTAAATTACAAATATTGATACAAGATAAGCGGTTTATGAAATTTCGGACAAAATGTTTGAGATATTCCTCAGCACGCACAGAAATCAATATAGAAGGGCATCCGCGAAAGCTCTGCCCGACAGTTTACATTACGACATCGAAAATACCTTCCTCAATATTTATATACTATAATTTATATTCACCATCTTGGCCGAAAAGATTACAGCCTGGTCGGGTATAAATTTTGTATCAACATTACTCGTCTAATATGAAGTCCGTACGCAGAAAGTTGGTCAGTGAACTGTCAAAACTTCATTGTAAATCAGCTTTAACCGAACTGACGTGACAGGGCACAAAAATTTATTATTTTTTTCTGTATAGTTTAAGTCCTAATTGATATTATACATTATGGATGTAATACAAGTCCCAACGATCGTAAACTAAAAGTGAAACGACCATGAAATATAAAATAAAGAACGTAAGGAAGAAGCATTTTTTTCTGTGCAGCTAAAATTAACTAACATTAAACCACTCCAAGATTAAATTTAAACTGAGAAGTTAAAAATTTTATAAATTTAACTTGTATTTCTGATGTTATTCAATATTTGTAGAAACGGTTGTTTACATTTCAAATTATAAGCATAACTAAAACACAAAATATGTAATTATAAGCATAACCTCTCTGACAAATGTTTGAAATTATTTTAAATGTCAACCAATATCACCAACCGTAATCAAGAAAATAAAAAAAATAATACACATTTGATAAGACATTTTGTGCACACTTGTCCGTTTAGAAAACTCGTCTTCGACTCGTTTTCTAAAACACAGTGACAGTGCGCTAAAATTTTTTTAACACACTATTTCCTAAAGTAGCACTTACAAAGTTTTGAAATACGGAAAAGGTGCTTAATTTTTTTTAATTTTATTGCTTTTAGTCAGTACTGAGAAATTTCATAGATGGGTAACATGACTACATAATTTAATTTCTCTTGTTACCAGCTCACTAATACAAATTTCCCTGCAGTAAAATGCCAATGTTGCCACGCCTCAAACTACTAAATTGCATCGTGTGAGAAAATTATGCAGAACGGGAACATTAGCAATCCTGGTTTTTCTGCCATGAGTAGAATAATGCTACCTGAAACTTTCAAGGCATTTAAGGACGTCCTATATTTAGTTTCCTTTAGAAAAGTAATAAATGACTATGGGCCGTATTCTTATCTCATGAAGTCGTCTCTAACTAAAGCCGTGATTAAAATAAACTTAAACGATATAGCTTTATGTGAATTACAAGAGTAAGAGAGTGAGAGAGAATTTAATCTTCTCGTTTCTAAATTAAAGACGATGTAAGAATACGGCCCTGTGATATTTAGTAGTAATTTTTATTGAGTGCAATAATAAAAAATCATAAGTTTTAGCGACTTTTAGCGACATACCTCGGGTGCTTGAATTCACATTATAAAAGAACATCAACAAATTCTAAAAACTAAAAATAAACAAAATACCCTTAACTGCTGAGGGTCGTAATTTGAAATGTTTTGGTTTCTGTTGACATCAGCATATTGAGTGTCACATTCTAAGTTAGGCTTAAATTTAATCCTGGCTTAAATGCTTTATGCATATTTTAGTGAATTCGTCAAAAATTTGGGAAAATAAACGTAAATGATTCAACAATTATAAAAAAATATGTTTCTTCATGTTTCCATACCTGTGATATATGCATATATGCATATATGCATATATTTCAAGAGAAATCAATTCTATAACTGGGCTGCAGTCAAAAAAGATTGATAGTAAAGTTCAACGGATCTTTCGGAAAATATATTTCCTTTATCAATAACAATAATGATTCACAAACAATTAATGTTGGTAAAGTTTTTAGATCTTTAATATTCATACCAAATCTTACATCTCGACTAATAAAAGTACTAAAAAAACAAAAACATTCAGATTGCAACTAAAAATTTATTAACAATTAAGTCTTTTTTTACAAAAGTTGAAGATCCTTTTAACAAATTCAAACAATTTAATTCTATTTATGAAATGATTGTGATTCTGTTTATATTGGCCAAACATCAAGAACTCTTCATTCGAGAATTATTTCTCATAAAAGTGATATTAGACTTAGGCCTAATGTTTGTGCTTTATCTGAACATGCCAATAATGAAGACCATAAGATTAATTTTGAAGATGCTAAAATTTTAGATATTGAACCAATTTTGAGTCAAAGACTTTTTATTGAAATGTGCCATATTTTTTGTAATAAAAAAAGTATCAACAAAAGAACTGATTTTGAAAAACTTAGTTGTATTTATACTTACCTATTAAATTTTAAAATTTAAAGAAAGACAATCAAGATGTTGGAAATCAAAATTTACATCGTATTACCTAATAATGAATAAACAATTTTTCTATCGTGATTCAATTGTCTAAATTTAGCTGTCAAAAAATGTAAAATTCAAAATTTATTCTTAGAACTTATTCTTAATGAAATTTAATATTATGATAACTAGTGGTTTAACCTTGTGTACTCACTAAGTAATCATGTGAAATTGTTCTTAGTGTTAATTATTAATTTTAAAATTTGTTTTGTAGAAACTTTGATGAAGGAAATAAATTTTCCGAAAGCTCAGTTGAACTTTAAAAGAGTATTAATATCAACTTTTTTTGATTGCAGCCCAGTTATAGAATTGATTCCTTAATTGATCAGTCGTGATCATACTTCGCATTTCAAGAAAAAGTTATACATTCCGCCAAAACACAATTTTATTTTAATAACATGATGATTGAGCCTCTGATTATTACTTATGTTTCTTGAATATAAACTCGACACAAAGTGCCTAAACTATATAGAAAAATTTATAAATGAAACAAGAAATAAAGAAATTAAACAATAAGCCAATTGGCTACAAAAGAAAAGAAAAAAAAACATTCTGTGGCGTTCATAGTATTAATACTAGATACCGAGGTCGAATCTCGCCACTAATATATACTTGCGCTTTATTTGGGAAGTCGTTTACTTACCAAATGTAATTTTACGTTTTAGAAATGCAAGGTTTTTAGTCTGAGGGGTCTGAAAAAAGCAATACGTAAGGATTTTTTTCTAAATCAAGTATAGCTTTAGAGTAATGAACAGATAAAACAGCGACATCCTACGATCGTAACAAAATTTTTTGAAACTTTCATTAAGCTTAGACAGCAAGCATGGCCGCCTTACATGGGGGACCTATTATGTAGTAAACCCGCTTCAATTTGTCTATCCTACTGGAATGTCAGGTCAAAAAGCGATCGTAGGTTGTCACTGTTTTATCTGTTCATCGCTATTACATCGCAACTGCGAATAAATTGGTCAAGTCGTTTTTGGTTTGCAGTGGAAATTTCGAGCTACATTTCTGCTGACGAGGCCCCACACAGTGAAACAGCTGTACAGAGTCTGTTCGAGGTTTTCATTGCAATCAAAAACGATTTTCAACAAAATTTTGTCAGTTAATCCGGGGTAGTTCATGTGAACAAAGTGAAGTGAAGTATGAAGCCAATATAGGCCGATCAAGGAACTTACAGGAAAAAAGTAATATTTTGTTTTTAGTAATTAACTATTTACCAGCGCGAAAAAGTCGGAGAGTAGAAAACATTTACAATTGAACGAAGTAAATAATCAAAATTAGAACTTAAGATGTTAACAGAGACTCAATAGGGGCTATTCTGTATCGAGCATGTTAAATTTAAAGGACTGTTGCTATGGTAACAACCAAACATAAACCTTTATGAATGTCGAGCTACGTCTCTGCTGAAGAAGCCCCAAGCAGGGCTGAAACAGCTGTCCAGAGGCTGCTCGAGGTTTTCACTGCAATCAAGAACGATTTGCACAAAATTTTTCTATAAACCTTTATGATTTGTTGTTACCATAGCAACAGACCTTTAAATTGGTTGTTGCCCTAGCAACAGTCCTTTAAATTTAACGTACTCGGTACAAAATAGACCCTAATTTCTTGTTGTCGCTTGCAGAAAAGTGGAATATACCGAAATGAATGCAAAATCTTATAATTTTTTGACGATGTAAATCTATCTTTCTCGAATTTTGACATCTTCTTTTTCAAACAGATTGTATTTGGCAATAGAAATATGTCACAAAGGTATCAAAAGTGACACGGAGAGAAACAGAAAAAAAATATCAGAAAACAAAAGCATTATCCAAAGAGTTCATAAACCGGTTGGCACACCCATTTTTGTTACGCCACTGAAAAGAGCAATACAAATTGTGTACAGTTCACAAAAAAACAAATAAAACAAAACTATATTTGACAAATTAGTACTCGAAAACTACAGCAGAGACAAAAAAGTTTCGGTTTTTGTGTGATCAACTTTTCTACAAAATACGAATAATTTCAACTGATTAGCAAATACCCTCTCTTGGTCTTGCAATTGACAGTGTTAATTTAAGTAAAAGGTATTGTTAGCTGAGAATATTTTAAAAAAACGGGAGCGATTAAGAGAAAATCAATCTAAAGTTTTTACTAAAAATTTATTTTGTTCTAACTTTAGCCTTTTAATTAAAATGTAATACTTAATTGTATGCATATAATATATCTGACGTTGTGTTATGCATTAAGCTCGATAACCAGTTTTATGATGTCAGAAGATTTAAATTATAGTTACAATAACTCAATCACGACTTAGTTTTATTCCAGCTGAGCAGCGAGCAAAAATTAAATTCCAAGAACAAAAAGTTGGGCCTGCTCTCGTGAAAAAAACCAATCGAGGGGACAATATAAATATTTTGTTTATGCATTCACAACAAAAATTATGTTGACAAGTAAACAAAGGCGAGATAAGTCGCGATATGCTGCAAAGTAACCTCGCGAGTTATAGCTAACCTCTGGTCAGTCGAGCATCGGAAGATTCGAACGCTGCACCTGGTGCCTGTGTAATCTGGTTGCTTTGGTCAACTAGGTATAGACATACTACAGACTGAAGAACTTTTTTGTTTTATTTCTGAAATGTGCATAGATCCTTAATCAAATTTTTCTCGTATTCTGTAAGCTGTCGTTAAGAGAATGCGCGATTATTTATTTATGGATGTGTGTAATTCAGTTTGCACGGTTCCTTCATATTAAATCCGATCAAAGTTTTACATGTAGTCTCTCATTCGTCTACATATACCTACACACAAGTTACTTACTTCATTGTAAATTAGTTAAAGAAAAATACTAAAATAAATCGTTTCAAATTTGCGTCGTTATTGCCTTTTTTAACCGTAAAAGAATAATAATCTGGCATGTTATGAGTTTGCTTATTCTTCCGTTCGTTGATCACAAACACAATGATATTTGAATTATGTCGGTTCAGTCACGCTCCAACTATTGAATAAATATGTTTAACTAACGTAGTCCTCATGAACTGAAATGCAGTTTGTCAGTTGTAAGACTAACAACATTATAAATATGAAAATGAAATATAACTGCTTAATAAAAGAAAATCTCGAGAAATATTTATATAATTAATGTGAGAAATATTACAAATACGTATACTTAAGAGCCGTAAGATATGATATTAATTGTGTGTAAAATTTCCATAAATTTGTTACAAAGTGACAGAGACAGATTACCAGGATGAATGTTTATTGGTTAATTCGTTACCTCTCTGTAAAATTTTAACACTGTACAGTACGGGCCTTACGATATCAATTATAGCGCTGTCACTGTAAAAAGAATACGACTTCATTTCGAAATGAATCGATTATGTAAAAAAGTTTTTATATCCAGTCGACCAGAACTGTAGTGGTTACTGCATGCCGCGTAGACTTCTCGGGCTTCGACTGGTTTATTGTTTTGTTTTTACAGAAAGACTGGAACTTTTTCCGACTACAATCGCTTCAGCATATTAGTAGTTCCTCGTATATTTAACGAAATCTTTCGCCTAAAATGCGCCTAGGCCTAGTTATATTGAATCTCCTAACCAAAACTGGTTTTTAATATGTACGTATTTCAGCAGCTATGCTGCCATCTTCAGTAGATGACGATGAAGAAATTGCAGAATTGCAAATTGGGATAAGACATGTTATGATTCATTAACAATAACAACATATTTTTGACACCAGTGATAAAATAGATTTAAACAATCCTAGGTTAGTAAAAGCAATGTCAAGCAATAGGGAATTAGACGGTTTTGAAACCATTTTCATATACAAAAATAAGACAGATTTAATGAACACCGATCATGGGAATTTGGCATGTTCCCTGCTTGACTTGGTTGACGCAACTGGGTGAGGCGCTCGCTACTATGGAGCGCACGCTTCATTGGAGCGGAACTCGTACAGGACGTAAGCGATAGGCACAACACAGTCATTGCTCTTGTGATTAAGAATTAAGTCATCTACAGAAGATGGCAGCATAGCTGTCAAAATACGTATGTAATATTAAAAAGCATTTTGTGGTTAAGAGATATAATCCAATTTTTATTGTACATTTTTCTGGATTAAATCAATATACAAAGAAAATGCACAAGTGATCTTTCTTAGTTAATTACATTTTAGAACTGATACGTTACCTACAACTCGTTTTAGAAGTTTTGAAATTTTTAATTTGTTTTGTATAGCATTTCTAAATCAATCTTTCATTCAATCACTTAGAACCTCTACTTCTTAATACCGGAATGAATCTCAAACCAATAACAGCATTATGCGTCTTCAACTAAACTTCCCTTTTAAACCTTCTTTTCTCCTCTCGTCAATTTTTCTATTCTTCTACCATTCTGCATGTCCAACCCTAATTAGTTTCTATCTTTTCTTATATAGATTTAACATCAAGAACGTTCTGCTACCAACCTTCCCTTTTAAATATCCTCTTCCAGTCTCAGTTTTTTTACTTCCTCTTTTCATTCTACATTTCTCAAGGCATTTTCCTTCATGTTCTGTCACAAAGTCGTCGTTTTCGTTATGGGTACTCAAGCCACTCAACATACGTCTCCAACCGCGGTAAATAGTTTCCTTCTTTTCTTATGTGACAGCGAAAAAAGAAATCCTTGTTTTTCAATTCTCAACCAATTTTCTTTAATAATCGTGATTCTAAAAACTTTCTATTAATCACAAACAAAAATCCAAATACTTTCTACCTTTTCTAGATTTTTCTTTGCCATTCTTAAAATTCTTTGACAGATTCAAAAATTAAAAATTCTAAGTAAAGTATTTCCATGAAGTCTAATTACAATAGCCACCAAATTAAAAAACAAGGTGCATTAGGGTGTATTGAACGTCCTAATTACGAATTTCATAAGGAAAATTGTTCCTCGTGTACAGATTTTAAGTTACTAGAAAACAATTTTTTTGTATTTTAGAGTAAAGCATCTTCATTTATTAAGAGAAAATATAATTTAATTAAGCGACCAATAAAAGTAATTTATTTAAAAAATTGCAAACAATGTTAAAAGATACATTCTGACGTAAATCTGCCATCGATGACTTTGTCGCAAACTTTCTTTTGTAAGGAGTTTTACTTTCTCTCAGCAGAAACCAGCAGTAGTCTCCTATTATTACTGGATTCCATCTTCCTTGGTACCGTTTTTCCATCGTCATTATGTCCTAATGGAATCTCTCTCCTTGATCATCATTAACGGCACCCAGATTTTGGGAAAAAGAAATAAATGAGATTGGAGAAAGTAAATTTTAAATAATATACGACACACCTTTTCACAATAATTTGTAAGTAATTTTTTTACAAGGATTGCATATTTTTCAGTTTCTTTATTGCCTAAAAAGTGGTTTATAATATTTTTAAAAGACCTCCAGGCATTTAACTGGATGTCAGTTAATGTTTCTTCAAATTGTGTGACGTAGCGTCACTTAGTTTTGAAAAAATTGGGGAAGGTATTGAAAAGCAACACTTTTTTATCCAAAGCCTTTTTTTCTTAATCCCAGCTTAATGTGCAATGGCGGTAGTAAAATCTTTCTAGGTTCAACTAGAGGTGCGTTCTTTATGTTAACCTGTCCTGGAACAAATTCTTCTCTTTGGGGCCAATCTTTTACAGTGTAGGGACTTTGTGTAGCTCTACTATCCCAAACTTTCGTAAATCGATTTCGTAAATCCATGCTGAAGACCGAGCAGTAAACCTATTACTTTTAACTCATCACATATTTGTCACTTATAAGCGTCATAATTAATTGCCTTTAAAATTAAACGCATGCTTTCGTATGCCTCTTTTATATCAACTGCGTGAGCCAATGGAATGGAAGGTTTTATATTTCCAATATGTAGCAAAACTGCTTTTAAACTTATTTTTGATGGTTCTATAAACAAACGCCATTCGTTAGGATTGTGGTGAATACCTTATTCTTCCGTAACTTTGTCTAGGCTTCTACAAACACAAATTTTATCTTGAAAGCTAAACAATGAAGTAAATTCTTGATTACGGTTTCTGAATGCGGTGACTTTTGTTTCTTTATCTAATAGATTCGACTGTTGCAATCTCTAACCTAAGAGTTCAGCATGTTCTTTAGATAAATTAAGATCTCGCACTAAATCGTTTAGTTCTACTTACTTAATTAAATCTGGCTCATTGTGTTCGAAAAGGGATTGCATTGTCTTCTGTTTCACTAACCATTTCCAAATCATCTTGCTAATTCATGGAGGGAATTGAAATGGGGAAATCATGATTTCTTCTTTTTCTAGCCGAAGGAACTTCTAAATATTCAATCTTGTGCTTGCTTTTTGTCGAAAATCTATGAACTTTAGTCAAACAAAAATAGGAATCAGTTAAATGATTGGTAGGTTCGAACCAAATCATAGATTTTGGAAAAGGCATTGAAAGTCGTTTTCCATTTAGCCAGCTACTTAAATTGGCTACACAATTCTGGCAACAAATATGAGGAGCCCAACCTCGATCTTAATTTCCAATAGCCCATCCAAAATATTTTTGATAAGCGAACTTCGTCGCTGAAATTTAACGTTCCGTAGAATTTTCTTCATGTTTCAAAATTTAGCACAAAGAATTCATCAAGAGAACGGTATTTTTTCCTCAGTGACAAAATGGCTGTTGAGTAGAGTTATTTGACTAAAGATTATTTTTGACATATCCTGTTTCAAGAAAAAACCGAATGAATCTATCAATCGCGCAAATGCTTAATTGGGGAAGCTGAGAATTACAAGTGCCAAGCAGAAGACTACTGATTAAAGGTTAAAAATGATGAAAAGTGAGATGAGCATGTCAACTCATAAAAAAGAAGAAGAAGACGAGGGAGAGGATGAAAACGAGAAAGAATGAGAAAGAAAAGAAAAAAAGAGAAATGGGAACATGAGAAAGAAGAGTGAAGAAATATCGGCAAAGGCCTAAATGAAAGAGAAAAGGAAAAAGCGGTAGGTTATTTCTTGTTCACTTGTGCTTAAGATCAGACCACCTTCGCAAAGAATGTACGAATGAAAATTAACTTCAGTCATTCAAGAAAAGTAAAAAAAAACTTGTCACAATTCATAAGAGACAAAGTGTATAAATTTTACTAACTTCTGTTTTAAAAACAAAAGGTCTGATATAATTTTCACTGTGTTATTAAAAATCAATATTTAAAAAGGAGTAATCTGTTATTCTGGTCCCCTGGATCGACAAAGAACTGTTACTAAAATTTCTACGAATTCGTGATGAGCAAAAAATTGAAAATAAAATAAGAAATGCAAAGACACGTGCCAAGCATAAACCGAACACAAAAACAAAACCTGATTTGCATAGAACTTATATATCTGCGGCTAATAGCAGTTCATTATCTTTCCATTACTATTAATTTAAGCGAGTCGTTAGCGGATGTCATACATTATTCGTATTTGCAGTTGATAACTTCATTACAGAATTCCAAGAAAAAAATATGCAAATTCACGCAGTGCAATTACTAAACTCAAAAAAAGTCATACCAACGTTGTGTAATTTCATGAGCAAACGTTATGTATTAGCTCGGTCCAAAAGCGCAAAGTGGAATTTTTATGTTCCTTTTACACAGATTGTTTTATATGCTCCATGGCATTCTTAACACGTAGCACGCGAAGCTATCTCGTGTTCATCATTTTCAAATTTTTGTGTAAATCGCGTTCATTGAATTTATATATGATAATTAACTTTGTGCGACGTGCAAGCACAAATTAAGTGCTGAATTAGTAAAAGTGTTTTTGTACTCTGTTTTCGTCAAAGATTTCACTTAAAAATATTAACTTTTTAGAACGGTAGTTGCTTCGTTTACACATATAAAGCGTCATATCTATTATTATGTAATATACATAGACTGACTGCTTTGTCAATATAAAAAAGAAATGCTAAAGAATATTTTCGTATTAGGATCTTGATCTAGAAATACAACTTCAAAATTGATATAACAAATTTTTAATAAATTGTTCACTTATATCATCGACGTCTGATACAGTAAAACGTCGATAAGCAAACGCTATTAACAGTATTCAATGAAGTAATATTACTTAAATTTTATCGGCAAATTCTGCAAACCAAAACGCTAATGCATGAAGAAATTAATAACTAACAATGAATACAAGTAATTTTATATCTTCTGTTTTAATATATAGTGTTCGTTTTACAACTAATTAAGTACTGCATGAAATATGACTTTATTTAGTATTCATATTACCCGTTCCCGAAACGTTTGAGACTAAACTTGTTTACCGAACACAGAACACATAAAGAACAGATATTAAAAAAGAGCAAACATTCTTCATATTTAAGATTCGCATATTTCTAAAATATATTCTGCATATCTGAAGACTGCCTGGAATGAGAAATTGAACGGAGGTAGCTGATTTGAAGCGGGACGTAGAGTTCAATATTCCACGCGCAGACTTGATATTAACTCTGCTATATTAATACTTTATATAGACATACATTAACCTTCTCTATAAATTTTTTAATATTCTATTTTTGCGGCATTCGCTATAAAGTTATTGCTTAAATTTCTTCCATGAAACATAATTCCTCCAAAATATTTATTACAAATTTTGCGTTAATAAATTACTCTTTTTACCACCTCTTCATTGCTATGCACACTGCAAATATGAAATAATTCGTGCGTTAAAATATCCGAACCAGTTTCAACTAAAAAAGTTCCAAGTTCAGGTTTATATTTAAATAAACGAAAAAAAGTCGTATAAGCAGTACCAGATACCGGTCTAAATTTTTTAACAAATTTAAAGAATATTAATGAGCATTCTGGTTAAATTCTTGGCTTCCAGTTGGAACCGCGTGTCTCGGATTTCTTCTACTGCCGACGTTTCGATCTTCATTGCAGAAGGGCTTCCTCAGGGCTGCTGCTGGTAGTGATGCTTCTGCTGCTGGTGGTAGTCTGGCTGGTACCTCAATGACTTCAAGAAGTAGCAGCAAGGCCACCAGCAGCCCTGAGGAATTTCTTTGCAATGAAGAACGAATCGTCGGCAGTAGAAGAAATCCGAAACATGCGGTTCCAACCGAAAGCCAAAAATTCAACCATGGACCAAGGCCACGAAAGTCTTCAAGTTAAACTAATGAGTATTCTAATATAATTTCGGGACACTTATAAATCGCTCAATAACAGACCGTACGTTACCAGAGATGCAAAATAGAATCTGAACTGTTCGAGATTGACGAGTACCTTCTACAAAGATACACTAGATTTGAAGTGGGGGGAGTAGCTCATTCTCGAAGTTCAATATCGGTCAAGATTGAGCTGCTCTCCACTTCAAATGAGCTCTAGTGGATCAGTTTTGTTACCATTCAGATCGCTGACAAATAACAAATTTTCTCAACTTAACAGCATAAAAGTCCATAACTTGATAATTTTCTTCCAATGTCTATTTTTTTGTTTGTGTTCTCCAGTCCATTATTCCTTTCTCGCTCAGATCTCTTTCCACAACCTGTGTCCATCTGGCTTCCAAACGTCCCTTCCTCCTAGTATAGTAATATTCTTTCTTACAAAATAATCAAAATTAGGGCAAGGTTGAGATGACATCTTGGTTTACTTCTCGATATCTCCACTTTCAAAATTATTTTATTTTCAACCATTTCATTCACTTCAGCAATTGCTTGACTAGAATGTATTGAATCTGACCTGTGACCTGACCTGTGATACGAATGTTCGTGGATTTGACCGCGTATTCGATTTCATACCGACTCCACCAAACTGCGTTTATCCAATTTATAAACGGCGAATGTAAGGACAGGAGAAACTAGTCGTAGTCGAAGTAGTCAATTCATAAATGCAAGCTTGCAAAATCTGAAGCTGCTACGGTTATGCATTTCTTGCTATATTTCCCGTGAATTTTCTTTTTTCTTTTTTTAATTCATGCACTTTTTCATTATTCAGTTTTTTTATTAGAGAAGGAGACGATTACTTTAAAATATTTACAAACATCATCTGATTTTTCTATTTTCCTTGGAGACGTTCTTTATGCAGCTTTATGCTATTAAATAGGTTTCACTGTTCACTGGTTACACTACTCTGTTTATTGCTCCAGATTTGGTTTCATTTTTCAAACAATTTGGAAATTTCTAGTTATAAGTTTTTATTGTAGAAAGTGAACCAAATCGTACAGGAAACAGAATAGTCTAAAACCACATTTCCTCTAAACGCGATTCTAGACATATATGCACGAATGTTTGTAATGATTGAATATTTAGTTACACTAGTAATGATGTAGCCGAAAATATTCTCGAACTTCCTTTCCAATAAAATTAAGCCTCATTTGCACCAGTCTAGATTAACTTTAATCGTAATCATTTCTATGGAGTTAACTTAGGGCCCGGTCTAAAATAATAAAACCAAAACCAAAGTAAAAAAAATGTTCAAAATCTTTTTTTACAATAAAACTCTTTATAAGTTGTCAATAATTTAGAAAACAAAATAATAAAGTAAGGGAAATTTTCATATCATTATTAACGTGCGGATGAGAATTTTTTTTTTCTAATTTTTGTTTCATTGAGATTTAATTTGCCTCTTTCTTTTTTATTAATACTTTTTTCGATTTTTGGTTCATTCTAATGATTGGAATAATAGATTTATTTCTGGAATATCATCAAAAATTTAATTTTATGGTACTTAATCAGACACAAACAGACACAGTTTATATGACAAGAATAGAGTATTTAATACAGTTGGATGTACAATAAAGATGAAAAGAGAAGTACTTTTTAAAAGATTCTTACTCTTATGTAAGATGTCAATGTTCTATTACCAGCTTGAGCTTAGATTTTCCTAGTACGCGATCGAACACCTGTTAGACAAGTGATACTGAAAACGAAAGGAAAATCGTGTTGCTTTTTCTCAACACACTAAAGAATGTTTCCATAAACGCGCAACAATAGCATTGCAAGACACATACAAATTTATACAATTTAGCTCTCCCGTAACACTGCATTTAGCGCAAGAGATTAAAATGAAAGCTAGAAACCGTCTTAATTCTTAACTGAATATAAAATACGATCAATAAATGAGAGGATCTCTTGTAGTTTCCACAAACATAACTAAGCAGAAAGCTTTTTAGAAACATAAAACGATTCAGTAAACACGCCATTAAGTCCTAATGGATTGTATCAAATACCGAACTAGCAGAGATTTATAATTATATAAATTTTGGACAATGATCCTTTTGTTTTTAAGCGTAAATTCGTTGGGCCTCACGAGGACGTAGAACATGAATGGATTCGAAAGGATATTATTAATATTAACAGAAACGATAAATTTATAAGAAAATCCAAAATTTAGGTAAAATGATTATATCAGAAGATCGTAAAACCATTTGCGCTCCCGATGTTCATGAACTAAACGTCCAGTTACACGTTATCGTGTAAAGTATTATGTGTTTCATCTTCTTGACGTTTGAGTTACGAATAAACACATTTTCATCGAGAAACGTGAAATAAGAAACATCCTTTTTGTCACGTCGGTGGTTTTAATGGCTTTTAGCAATGCAGGGAACAAAAGACTTATCTGCGAACACGCGATGAAATTGATCGAATCGTTTTGAATAAATTAGTTCCAAAAGAATAAATACACAACAAAAGAAATTTAGGGCGTATTTGCTCTGAAAAGGGCGATCAAAGTATAACAAAAAAAATACATATCTGTTGATAAAATAAAAAGCATAACTTTTACTAATGCAGAAATAGAGTTTTGATTAACTAAGTAATAAATTAATTAAATAAAACCTCTTAAAATTGATGACAACAGAAAAGAAGTAATGCCTTAAACATGTTTGGCCACTTTAGGGTTCGTATCTGAACCTATTAATAGGTAATTCAAAAGGATTCTAATTCGTTTCGATTAATATTCTGTTTTCTGTTTAGGTTTTCCATTTCTGTGACTATATAAATGTTAAACATTCTTGTTATTGCACTGACTGTCTACATAAAGTATCTCAATTTTTTCTCGGAAGAGAATACTTACTCGTTACAGTTAACAGTTACAGGAGACTAAATAAATATATATATAAAATAAGTATATCATTGGCCGATGGGAAATTTATACTTAGGTATAACTTATGTAATAGATGGAAATCTCTGAATAAATACTGTCTTTAGATGGAGGTATACTAAAGAGAGGAAAATAACGAAGGCCTCAAAAGGGAAAAGCCGTCCTCTCATCCGTAGTATAAAGTTTTTGTGACACAAATGAGCGCCTTTGTTTGCTTAATGTTAAGTTATTCCGGTCACATTTTAAAATATAATACATGCACGGCAATGTTATTGACTTGAGATGACGCGCGTGCGTGTGTTTGTGCGCGCATCTGTACCTCGACCTCCCTGATTCTGAAAGACGCCTGAGTAGGTCCTGCCACAACGCACTTGATCGCGATCATTTTAAACTGATAATGTTTTTTAAGCTCATTTTTTTTTTAATTTAGAGAATTTTAATCATTTTTAATCAATAATTATGCCTATTGTGATGTACACTTGTGTGTAATAAAATTAAATACACGTCTTAGTTTTTTAAATCATACTTCATAAATTGAGCGGAACATCCAAAGTGGTAGCACGTACATCATACCAATCTTAATACACGATGCTATTTATTTTGTATATTCATGATTTATTATTAGTTTATTACTAATTACTCTTTCTAGTTTACTTCATATTCTAATGGACAAGACACTAATTTAAAATAGTCCAGCTTAAGACATGATCACGACGTGATTTTAGTTCACGCATTCAAAGGGTCGACTAGAGAATATAAGGGATTGGTTATGTTTCCTCAGATAATTTTTTTTTAGTTTTGCAAATATGCGACTTGAATCTTCAACAGCTGATTGTCAGCCAGAAAAATGAATCTCCGCTTTTTCGCCTTTTGCTATGTCAAAAGGGTATTTGTTTTGCATAATCAGCTAATTTCGTTATTACTGTAAACTGGAAATCTACCAGATCCTAATTTTCTTTTAGAACTCAGTTACACTGTTCCAGGCGTTTCTTTTCTTATCTAAGTACTGCGCCTTTGTCGATATTTATGTCCTGTGAAACTTACCTTATTGAGAAGATTAGTTTAATAATAATTCGAATTTTTGCATGATTATAACATAGCGATTGAGGCGCATTATGTATACTGAGTGTATCTTCATCTCGTTTTATTACATGAGGTTAAAAAAAAGATAAAGATACACTCAGTGCACACAGTGCACCCCAATCGAAAGCGCTATAAATCATAACGCATTTCCTCTTCACAATATAAAATAATTACCGTACTTAATTCTTTTGCACAGGACTTTACCTCAAATTAGTACGTACCATAAAATTAACTCCGAAGGGGTAATATACGTACAGAGGAAATGAAAAAAAAATAAATTATTCCTCAATTGCTAATTACAAAGTTCAAAAGACTTTGTTTACTATTAATCAAAGAAGTCAAAGAACTTTTCGATATGTCACTCACAAATGTCAGCAAATGACGACCTGAAAGAAGAACTAAAGGAAAGATTGAGTAAAGGCAACAGCGCTACTGCTGGTGTACTCAATTATTTGTTAAAGAAGAAGGAAGTGTCAAGAGAATAGAAAATTCGTGTATACAGAACAATAATACGACCAACAATTATGTATGGATCAGAAACTTGGACAATAACGAAACAAGAAGAGCAAACTCTACAGATATGGAAACGTAAGCTACTAAGAAGAATCTTTGGAGGAAAAAAGGAAGACGGCATCTGAAGAAGAAGAACGAATAAAGAATTGGAAAAAATGCTTAGAGAACCAAACATATCAACACAAATAAAAATGAATAGAATAAGATGGCTAGGGCACGTTGAGAGATTAGCGGAAGAGAGGCTACCAAAGACTATTAGCAGGAAATACGAAGTAAAGAAAAAAAAGACTAAGAAAGTTGACGAAGTTGAGAAAGACCTGAAAGCAATAGGCGTAAACTGATGGAAAGTCAAGGCACGGGATAGGAAAGAATGGCGCAGAATTGCTGTAAAAGCCAAGAGCCTGCAAGGTCTACAGTGCTACTATATACTCAAGCGCAAATCTGGCATGAGTTTTTAACCTGATTGTACCTTTTCCCAATTAATGGACAGTATAAGGTATAGAGCAGCAGGGTAACTGGACGCCTATTGTACTCGTATAATTAAGTTAGTCCTTGTTAGATTTCTAGTATGTTGTAATAACTGAAATAAAAAGTATTTTGCACATATAATTTAATAAAACGTTTTTAGCATTCCAAAATACACCAATTCTCCATAAAAACATATAACGCCTTTGCAAAACCAAGTATAAATTATATGTTATC
Source organism: Prosopocoilus inquinatus (assembly GCA_036172665.1). Taxonomy (NCBI): domain Eukaryota; kingdom Metazoa; phylum Arthropoda; class Insecta; order Coleoptera; family Lucanidae; genus Prosopocoilus; species Prosopocoilus inquinatus. The sequence continues at coordinate 24,430,950 of CM069876.1, read as the reverse complement.
CAGGGCAGTTGCCTCTACTTTTTGGATAATGGGCCTCCGAACAATGAAATAAAAGAGTATCCCAAGAGAAAGCCCTTGATTTAATTTTGATATAGCTTGCTTAGTTGGTAACTTAAACAGCCTTGATAATTCAAAACCGTTAAACAGTAGATTAAGTAACAAATTTATCTAATTCGAGTTGTGAAATTATGGTCATTCGACGGAAAGTCAAAGCAGTTTTCTCATTCGTCATAATTTAAGCAGGAATTATATTTTATCCAATTAATCACTTACCCTTTAGGCCCGTATGACACGGTAATAGTTCTTCTTCACTGTATGACTTTATAATATTAATGATACTAAAATAAAATGTTTCTACAAATTACGGGTCATCGCAATTTTTTCTTTGCATTCTCCTTCATATGTTTGGAGAACATATTGCACAACTATTTCTATTTAATAACGATTGTGTGTGTTTACGGCTGCATGCTTAAATTACATTATATAATGAAAAAATTACAAAGAAAAACTAGATTTCGAAACAATCTACATATTGGACATATGTTTAGGACTCACTAGGATGCCATCTTCAGCACGTGGAAGACTTAAGTAAAGTGAAAAGTTTAATTATACACAACATAGTTGTAAAGTCACAATAAAGAAGTTAAAAACAGAATTCAAACAAATTACAATTTATCCCGTTGGGATTATCTTTTGTTGTGCCCATTTATACTAAATTTAATTTTGTTTTTAACTTGTTTATTGTGCCTTTACAGCTATGTCGTGTACAATTAAACTTCCCCACTTTACTTAAATCTTGCACGTACTGAAGATGGCCTTATACTGAAGCCGAAACAAATGTCTAATAGTAGATTGTTTCGAAATCTGGTTTTTCTTAGTAACCTAAGACACACATATTATATTTTTTTATTGCGTACTGGTTACTAACGTCATATGGAGATTCTTACCAAACTTACATCATATACTTTGCGATGATAAGATCTGGAAGGTCTAAGATATAAGGTCTATAGATCTAAGTTTTTGTTGGTTTGAATTATTTTTTCCAAAAAAAAATTTGTTTATTTTGGAATCAATTAAAGAATCCTTTTGACCTCTAAATTTTCAGTGCACTATTTTGAATTTCTATGTATTAAGAATTTTCAAAAATAATTTAAAAATAGATATTTAAACTTAGTCTGAAAGCGTCCGCAGTGGTTGTCCATTTACCATTTGGCTTCGATTCGATGCTCATATGATCATTCAATTTCCTTTACTTTCCTGAACAAGAATCATCTTATAAATGGATTAATTTTCTTGGAATAAATAGAAATGTTTCGTGGCAAGAGGATTTTAGGGCTTGACTACGCAGAGAAAAATGAATAGTTAAAAGTCACACAAATTGTAGTCAGAATGAAGACAGGAACAAATTTTAGCAAATATTCACAAAACTGTCGAACAGAACACTGTTCTTTTAGTAATATTTACTACAATTGTGTTAATATTTGCCACAATTGGTTTGTGTCTTCATTCGGACCACAATGTGTGTTACTTTTCACTATTCATTTTTCTTTGTATACTGCTGCTGCCTGCCTTTATTATTTCCGCTTATTCTCTTCGTTGTTAAGTTATTAAACAACTCAGCAGAAAAGTCTTGAAGATGCCAAACTTCTTATATTTGATTAATTTTTTTATTCAAAAGCTGTAGAAAATAGAAATAACTGCCTTTCAACACTGATGCAATAACGCTCACTTGCCGATCGCTTATTTCAATCATTTATGAACGCTCTGTATACAAACAATGCCTATTAAATGAACTAAGCCCAAATAAAATTAAATAGTTTACGTTTTTCATTAACACCTGATGTCAAGAAGAATCAAAACAAAAAGAAATGAAGAAAAATAATTTAATTGCACTACTTCGTTTCAGTTAAAAGAAAATAAAACATCAACTGTACGAGGATCAAAGGCTAAAGCAACCACACAAAGAAAAATAAACAGAATAATGCAGCAAAGATGAAATTGAAATAGAAATGCGGAATAATGTTCTTGAGATAAATGAAGATGTAAGAAATTAATTGAAAGTAAAATGTCAGATATACAAGATTAAAAAAGGATGATTGCCTAATAAAACATTTAAATTACAAATTTTGAAGCAAAACAACACCAGTAAACTAAAATAAATTCGATAAATAACTTGGTTCGATATGACTGACAAAATTCTAAGTTTTTAAAGATCTTTGCTTTTTGACGTAATCTGTTAGATGTTAAACGCACACCTACAATGAGTACAGGTAAAAAGTAATGGCATGCTGTTTAAATTTTTCGTCTCCTGTCACTTTGACATTACTTAGCGGCACAATGTTGGTCTGCTGGGTCTCGCAATTCGCAATGTTTATACGTTTGCAAATTCGTCCGAACTGTAGATACTGTACAGAGTGTCTCATCTTCGATGGCATTCTATAGATGTTTCCGATATCTAAAGAATCTTTGCTACTTCCAAAGATATCTTGAATTCATTCCATTTGGCTAATTTTATAATTCCAGCGATCTAATTTCTGTGACTGTAATAGCCAATAAAAATATATTATTATTAAATATGATAAGGACACTTTTCTTCAACTTTTAACTAGATTATGATTTCTTCATAAATCACTTAAAAAAAAATTCGTACTAGTCCACAGGAAAACTCAGCTGTGCATATTGTGAGTGATATTTTTTCTGAGCTTCAGGAAAATATTATGGGTTCTTAAATATTACTGAATTTTATGTCCCCAAGGCAAAATACGATAAAAATTTACACGGCATCCGCTAGTTCTCAAATGAACATCTACATGTTAATGCTAATGTTTAAAATGATGAAGATTTACACAATTCTTTAAATAAAGAAAAAAATCGGAAATTATAATCTTATTTAAAAACCGTATTTTTTATGTTTGATTTAGGCAAGCATATTAGAGCACTTGCTTATTTTCCCGACTTTATTTTATCAAAAATCGAACTTTTCAATCGAACACTCGTTACAAATTACATAAACAATTTCAAACAATATAAACTACCATGTGTCGCAAGTCTTATAATCCAGACGCCTTTGACCAGTAAAAAATAATTTGAATATTAACCAATAATTGATACGGTGGATCAAATAAAGCCTAAGATTTTTAATTTTTGGCTTAATCTGAATATTAGACATTCAGTTTTCAAATAGTCAAATATTACAATTCGAATTATCTCTTACGAACTTAAGAGCGTTTAGATTATAAGACTTTTAGGAATCACGTCATATAAAAATTGAATTCGTAGTTTGGCTATTATGAAGTTTTCATGTGATTTAATTGTTAGTTAAGGAACCATATGTTAAAAATCAAACAAAAAAGCTATAATTTTTTTATATCTTTAAAAATAAAAAAGTTATTTGCATTTAAAATGTTGGTAACTTTTTTCAATCGTACCACAAAACAACAAGAAACAGCGAATGTTTTATTTAACCATTTAAATTTGCATTAAAAGTTAAAACTCATTATTACGTTCTCGGTTCTTTTCTGTTTCCATTGCTCATGAAGAAACCTGTACAATACCATCGAAAATGGGACACCTATACACACATCTTAGACAAAATAAATAAAATCGAAATCAAAAGCTTAAGGATGCTCGAGGGATTCACCGCAATCAAAAGAGATTTGCAACAATTTTTTTTTAAATAAAAACTTCCACAGCAAATTTAAGTCCGTTCACTTTAAAGCTTAGACCACGTGGTAAGCGTACAATTAACAGCATTTGGAAAGGCCTGAATATTATTAGACGTGAATAACGGATTTCTATTGGTACTCCATTATGTTTGTACTCATAATTTCAGATTACAAAACAACTCAATTACTTCTACTACTCAAGTACTTAGTACTCAATTACTTTTATACTTGAGCACTGAGTAAATTTGTAATTGATTACATTGTACTTATAATTTTTGAGTATTTTTGTAATCAATTACTTTTGTACTTATCTACTGTGATTAAATTTGTAATCGAGTACACTGTACTCATAATTATTGAGTACTTTTGTAATCAACTACTTTTTATACTCAATTACTACCCAACACTGACTCACAGTAAATAGAATTTGCCGGTGGGATAATATTTTGAACGTCACGTTTCTCGTGATAGACTGAAACGATTCGTTTAACTAAACAGTGAACAGTAAACGCCTTCTGCGTAAAAGAATTCTTGATGCTGCACAAATAATAATGATAAATGCTAAGTAATGTTCAAGGAAGCATCAGAAAACTAGGAAAATGTATTGTGGCAGTCAAAATTTCGACCGTGTATTGTAGGGGTTTTATTTTATTATACGTGGGTATTCTACACTTTATTTTATTAGTTTCGTTTCTGATCATATTTTTTTGATTTTGAGTTAATTTGATATTTAGATAAATCATTAAAGCATTAGGTATGTCATAAGCAGGGAAAAGAATTTGGGCCACTTGTTCGGTGAACGGTATGAAAATTTAGTACTCGGACTGTATCAGCCTCGCCTACAATAATTTCTGAGAACTCCACTCAATAATAATTCGATGCATCAGGGTCGCGGAAATGCGGTAGGAGTAAGCAGTACATTCGGCGTAAACGCTAAGAAGTTTTCATTCTTTTCCCTGGTCATAAGTTATTGTCTTAGTTTTATAGTTATATAGTCTATTCGTTTGCTTCTTTCAATTTACGATATTTCTAAATTCTTTGAAAGTTTATCGTGTTTTTTTGAAAGCACCTTTCGGCCAACTCCTTCAACAAATTTTTACTTAAGAAATTTAAGAATATCTAAATAAAGTATTATGAACTGATAATTATTATTGTGTCAAATTTGGTTACCGAATGTTCTGACAAATCAGTTCAATTATTAAAAAAGAGGATACATATGATTTGCGGTTTCAAATTTCTGCAATGTGCAACGTTGCTTATGTGTGATACGCTTAAACCTTTATATCTTGAAAACCGAGCATCGCAAAAGAATTCTAAAACCATACATATTTAAGCTCCTAATAACATTCTCTATCACCACCAAAGTGATGGTGTGATACTTTTGAATCATAGTGTATATTTTAACTTCCTTAATTTATTTTTTAATTATAATATCTTAATGGTAAATACCAAATTTAAATAAAATAATCATTTAGAATATTACAAATTTTCTTTTAATGGTATTATGTGAAGGACTCTCTATTGGTCGTAATTTTCGTATTTCGTGAAGAAGTAAATGTAAATATAAATCTATTGTTATGGAAATATGGCAATATATTGTAACGGAACTAGACTATTTATTTGCGACAGACAAACAGACTTCTTTAGATCTTAAGTAACTAATTGAAATTTTAATTATGTATAAATATTTATTTATAGACAAGGAAATTAATACACTAATTGTAAGCAGAATTAAGCTCGACGCACTTAGCATTTCTGTTCTTTATAAATTGATCCAATTAGCCAGTTATCTTTCTTTATTTGTAGTGCAATATTTCTCGAAACCAGTTTGTTTCAGAGCAATAAATAAAAGCAACATAAATGAGCATTAACTCCGTAAATACTCGCTTTGAATACCAAATTATCCTGCCCATCATCGGCATTTGTGAGTTGTTCTACCTGACCGGGAGACGTGCGCGTTTGTATAAAGAAAGGGAGCTCGTTAAAAGAATACGGAGGCCAGTAATTAAAGCACAGAGGCCACACCCTCTACTCACCAAGTGTCCAATCAGCGCCCTTGATTGCGTAATTAGAACAAGTCGCTATCTTGGTTCGAAGTTGCACGTCCAATCCCCTGTCCTGATTGTGGGCTCGCTACTGGTCTGTAAGACTTCCCAGATACGTATTATTGGAGGAAAAGTGTAAATTTCTAAGTTTTGTTTCGAAATTACACCACCCTAATTACCAGAAGAAAGATTGATAACTTCCAGGACATAATAAACGAATTTACTCGACCAATTACGTACTTTCTTTATACTCTTGTCCTCGTTTTCGTTAAAAATAGTCACCCTTACAATCTGAATCACTTGTCTAGATAGTTAACTTAAATCTATTGACATTAAATAACAATTAATCGTGAGACAGATCTAATATTGGCTACTTTCACCATCGCATCGTAACAAAAATTTTACGAGTAATGTTCTCTGTTAAATACATTAATTAAACTTTCACTGTTTGTATACATTAAACAATTCTTTAATACAATAAATTACGAAATAATCGAGAGGTTTTCAGCGTCATTAACAATTGCACTTATACACAATTTTACTGCACCTACTTACATATGCCTGCTTGAAATTGTGGTTTTAAAGTTAGTTTGTTTTGATTTTTAAAATTTGTTTTCATTCTAATGGTATGCTTTCATTAAGATCGTACAATTTCTGTATAAAATTTGTTAAAAACTCAGAGAGAAGTATCGAATCAATCAATAAACAGTCACTCTGATAACCTAACTATCTCACTTTGTAACAAATTTTACACAGAAATTAATATTGTACCACGGATGCCTTATGATACTTTTTTAAGACTAGCTGATGTCAAAAACGGGTCAAATAAGATAAGTAAATAGTTTTCGTACAATTCACTACAGCTAGGAAGCATATCACGAGACTCAACAGTTCATCTTATTTTGCACCCGGTCTGTTAGGTACAGTGTTAGAGATACATTTCTAATAGTATCTAGACACAGATATTTTCGAAAATATGTATCTAGATGCAGATACAGATTCTAAATCCGGAAAAGATCTAGATGTAGATCCAGATACAAAAAAGTATATGCAGTTTGTCAAGATACTTACAAGTGTAAAATTCAGTAACTTATACAATGTCGGAGATGCGGTATTATTTGCAATCCAAACCAGGTTTTTGTGTGAAAATTAAGTTTTCGTATGAATATGTGAATAATATACACCAGGGGTTCCGAAAGGAGTCGATATCAACCTCTTGGGGTCGATTAAACATTAGGGTGAACAATTGGTGAAGGTCTTTCACGGGGTCGGAATTAGTTATGAATTTTTATTTCATTAAGAGAAAAGTAGAAGATTTACGAATAATTTTAAATAAATTTGAATTAAACATTTTACAGTGTCAACTCGAATAAAGGAAGAGGAAGAAGAAGCAGAAGATTGATTAACAAAATAAAAATAAAACACAGTCAAATAGAATGAAAACAAAAACGAAAGACAGTCGTCGATGTGGTGAGGACGAAAATAAAAAGTTATGCAAAACCAACAATAAGTCAAATCGATGTAAAAAATGACGAATGCAATCAAAAATTTAATCTGCAAAACATTAAAGTAAAAAGACCAACAGTTAAAAATAAAAAAAATTAACAAATAAAATAACGTCAAAGCGAAAAACAAAGAAAGAAAGCAAAGTTGGTGACCAGTCGACGGAATTGAAATGTAAAATAAAATGAACTCCAATCTAATGAAAGAAAATAAACAAAAGATGATACAATCGGTTTATAGTTTATGAAAAAATAAACAAGAAATAAGTTAAAGTGGGATCACAGATTGCAATTTAACAAAATTTTTATCCAATGTCCAATCCAATTTCAGAAGTATTTAATTACATTTGAAAGGGGGTCGACAGAAATTTTTATTTTCTTATAAAGGGTTGATGCTTAAAAAAGGTTGGGAACCCCTGATATACACACTAAAACCAGTGATGATAAGTGCTTTATTTCGCTCACAAAATCGTGATCGAAACGTGTTTTGAATCAAAAACAGACATTCTTTTCTTTGAATCGCTCAATTTTTAAAACATGTTTGGATTGATCTTATTGGCTTTTTACAAAGATGAATTTTCTATTTAAAAGTAACTGAGTGCACTGCCGAAAAAGAAACTTTATTTACGGTCCATTGTAAAAAATTTTCTCTCGCTTAAAAGTTTGAATCGTGTTTCGAATAGTTTGGACCTGAATTTCGTAGTTGTTGCAACAAAACACCTTAACAGTTTACAAATAAACTGCTTCACAAACCAGATGATAGAAACAGATCTGTTGGAGACAAGGGATGTAACAACACTTTCTCAAACGAAATGTCCTGGCCATGCCATCTTCTTCATGATATGAGTCTGTTTGCTGACTGTAGAAATATTCAGTGAAGAACACTGAGAAAAAATCTTGTACAAAACGTTTAGTGCTGTATGATATGCTTTCAACAGAAGAATTAGTCACCAGACTTACTCTGTTACAAGCTGAACGTGAAGAATTCGATCCCGATATATATTTTTTCTTTAATTTTGTGACCAAGAAAATATTTTTAATAGTAGAATGTAATTTTTGTAAATAATATTAGTACATTATTGATTAAGTTACTCAAGTAAATATTTAAGCGACTTAGAACCCGATGATGATGAAAATTGATTCCATTGATTTTCTTCACTATTCCCTATTGAGGCAAAATTAGTATATTTAACATACAGTGCGATTCTGGACAACTGTCAGTAAACAAATTGCTGGGAAAATCTAAATGACTTACAGAATTTAATAAATACTTTTTCTTCTATACGTACTTATTGTCTCCTTTTTCTTCACAAACTACGTCGCTGCTTAAATAATTTCATGTGTGAATACGCAAAAAAAAAAAACATTTCCACCAGATGAAAACACGATATTCATTATATGTATTTATAATGACTTATGTATTTATAACAAAATGTATTCGTCGTGGCATTGCAACATCGAGACGGAAAGGAATCTCTCAAGTACCTCTATTTTATTGCAGGTAGTATAATTGCACCTAATACATAATTCAATCGCAACTGTAATAATATTACAATTTAAACAATAGAGCAATAATTTTGTGGTAAATGCACGGCCTAACGCAATTTACCAAAAAGGTCTAACACCATCAATTACTAAAAAGGCAGTCACGTTCTGAGAAGAAGCAATATTTTCTGGTATCGAAAACAAAAGCTCGTATAAGGACGTTTTCCCAGATACATTTTTCATGTAAATGGTGTCTCATATCGCATAAAGCAATCGTTTACAATACATAAATCCGCGGAAATCAAAGCTAGCGCTGGTTGGGCAGCGCTCGTTTAGTTAAGCTCACCTCGCAGGAGCCATCTGGCGGACGCGACCAAAAATATGCATGATATAAAAATAAAATACACAGGCGAACGTCACAGTGGAAAACTAATTTAATGCTTGTAATAGCGTTTGAAAACGAATATTTCTTGTAACATATGCCAGAAACTGCGGACGAAGGTTTTATGAATAATACTACAGATTTGTTCGTATTGATTAAAATGTACGCAGTCCATATTGACTATTCTGCATTTCTATGATTTAACGACTTTTTGGACTATTGTATAATAACAGAATTAATATGTTAAAAAAATAATATGTAAAACGATTTTTTTTTATTTCACAAAGAACTTGAGCTGATAAGTTTAGTTTTCAGTTTAATGTGTTTGTAATTACTTAAAATAATTAATAGGTGGAATTAATTATTGTTTATTGTATTATTGTATTGGTACAGACTCAGAAGTCAAATTCAATTGCCTTAACTGCCAATAACAAAATTTACATGTTTTGAAATACAAATCAAACGTCAGAGTCGTCATTCAACGGATACCATCATTTTCCACAGCAAACGTGAAGCTATCCAAAAAGCGACGCCGGGCCATAATTTATTATTGAATGGTTATGACTGAATGGAAATGAATGTTTGCAATACTGGAAATAGATTTCGCGTATGAAAAATGTTCGCGGCCTATAGTTTGTCGTTTGGTAGAAATAAAAAGGATTGTTGCCCTAGCTTGTCAGTTTTCAAGCAAACTGTGAAAGATTAATGGAAAGTAACAACTTGTAACATTCACAGTTTCATTTACGTTAAAATTCTTACGGAACAGTCAACAGGGACGTACAAATACATACGATTCTATAGTGAAATAGAAAAGTAAAATTCAAAGTTAGCATATACTGTTATTAACGAATATGACCAGTTAATTTTTAAATTCGCTGACTACGTTTTTTATAATGAAGCACTCTGACTTCATACACAGAGTTCAATATTTCTTCAGAAAAAGTTAAGATGGCTTAGTATGTACACACTGTTGCTAACTTCGTTATTATTGGAGCTATGAAGTCTTTCAGTTAGCAAAAATGAACTATTTTTACTCAGTATTACAGTGGTCATATCAACAAAACAATTGCGCATCGCGTTCTCAAAATATTCTCGTATGTAAAATTTTCTTCACATATCATTACCATCAAAGTGCTAAGCACATTCGAGCAAATATTATTTATAAACTTTAACAACCTTTCTGAACATAATTCCATTATTAATGCGAATAAGTGTATTTTAGATCTCGTGGTATCCAATGTTAACCGTACAGTTGATAGGGATCTCAACCCTTTTATCAAAGAGGATATTCACCATCGAACACAAGTTATTACTTTCAACTTTGATGTATCACATTATCATCAGTTTGTAACAAACAACCAGGTGCTAACTATCCCTTACTTTGCGATAATCTGGGTAATACTGATTGGTCGCCATTAGCATTAATTGATGACGCCGAGGCAGCGTCTCCTCTTTTCTACGACATAATTACATCAAGTATTTAGTGAAACTGTTCCTGCATATACTGTGTCAGTACGTAAATGTCGCCATTATCCTCCATAGTTCACCCAAGAAATTATCAATTGTTTAGGCAGTAAATTTTCTTTGTTTAAACGTTATACAGTCTTCTATTATGCTGTACCGTTCTAATGCCAAGAATCTCACTAGTACTGCATACAAAGTGGTCAAACCGTTTGAATTGGCAACAGAATCAAGAGAATTTTCTTATTCGACTATTTAGAACACTGCAACCGAATATTTCTTCTTGACGTAACGTCACATATGATAAGCTTGCAGCTTATATCCTGCGTGTTAACTTGCATTTGAAATTGTGCTGTCACATGACATCTGTCAGTAGCAAGCCATCAACAACAGGAAGTTACTCCAGTTTTACCATTTAAAAATAAAATTCAGCACTGCCAACTCAAACAGTATCTCTTGACCACTTTCTTTAAAAAATTTGTATCAGTGACGGAAGCTACTATATCTGATAATCTTACAGAAACTTAAGTTCTTAACTTAAAATTCATTCTTAACGCGTTTGCAGAACATTTCAATTGTGTTTATATATCTTCACATAACAACTTACCTAAGACACAAAACTCAGTAGATTATTAGTTTTCGTTGTCTTATATTTCGTTTGATGAAATTACAGCCACCCTAAAACGATCCAAGAACTCTGTCACTGTTGGTTCAGTTCCCAGTTTTTTGTTGAAAGACTGTGCAACTGTTTTTTTTTTTTTTTTCTAGACCTCTTTAACTTAGTTTTACGACTTTCCATTACCCTCTCCGTTTAGAAAAAAACTGATATCTGTCCAGTCCTAAAAAGGTGACCCATTCGTATTAAGCAATTATAGACCAATGTCTATTCTTCTGTGTAACTTCTTGAAAATATTTTTGTCTATTTTACATACGAACATTTACTACTTAGTAAATAGTTTTATTACACCATATCAACACGGATTTATGCAAGGTCGTTCCACACTAACCAATCTTCTTTGTTCCACACAATATGTATTAGAAGTCATAGACTAATGTGATTTATTTGAATTTCCAAAAAGCGTTCATGATTGTTTTAAACATGCAGCACGCCAGGATATATTTTCATTAGTTTGGCGTCAGGTGCTGTTGAAACAAACGTCATATGACAGGACCATAACCTGTCATATGACGTTTCTTTCAAAAAAATATTTGCCTTGTCAATTTAGTCGCTGATTTAATCGCTGGCACTTTATTCTTCAACTTCTTGTTAGTTTAAAATGCAGAAAATAATTTCTGCTGACAAGAAAGTGTACGTCAAGAGATGTCTTGATGAAAATAAGAGATTCGGTTATCATCAACTATAACCTAAAATAAATTTATTAAGATGAATAACAATACTGGTCAGATTTCCACAGATAGACTGAATTTAAAGTAATCGTAAACGGTGTGTACTTCGGTTTTTCGCCATCCCTAATTCTTACCTCAAGTACCGGGAACAATGCGTTAAGTACTGTAACTGTATATTGTTTCCAATTAATCCATCTGCTTCCAATTAATCCATCTTAAGGAGTACATCAAGGTCGCAACTTAATACCTCTATTATTTTTAGTCTTTATCAATGACATTGTAAATGTTGCACAGTGCGAAAAAATAATGTTTGCTGATATATGAAATTGTGCTCTTCAATTTCTTTTCTTGATGATTGTAATCTGTTGCAAGAAAATATTAACTTAGTAATAGATTGGTGATTCTGAAATCAAGAGGAAGATATAAAACAAATTAAAACAATTTAGAAAACGAACTAAAAATGTAATTTATTACCTTATTTGTGGTTTCGCAAATATGATTATTTGCTTTATCAAAAGTGAATTCAACCTATACCATTAAGAACATAACTCGCTTTCGTGAATCATGTTAATACTACAGTAGCTAGTGGTTTCAAGGTGTATGGTTTTGTTCACCGTAATTGTAAGGATTGTAAAAGGACCACCATGGGGGTAAACTATAAGAGAACAAACACTGTTAAATCATAAAAAAGTTCTAGTACGGGATCTATAAAAGTGTGCAAGAAAATCTCGTCCACCTCCATTCGTTTATAAAACATCTTCAAAAAACTGAAAATTGTCAATTTCGAAAATTTCGAATATCCTGTTTATTTATTAAAATAGAATTATAAAATTCGATGGACAATTTATTTCCGTCAGCAGAAATATGTTAGGAATGACAGTTTCGCGAATACGACTGTCAACTGTTTCTTTCTCTTATAAACGCTAGCTTAGATATTCGTATCACGTGATACAAAAACGAAATCTGAACACACTATATCACATACTTATGCTTTTGTTTTAAAACAAAATAATTAGTAACTAAAAAAAAAATAGTTTCAGAAAATAATATTTTTCATGTAAATACGTAAATTCATCCTATAATTTTACAAAATTTGTTAATTTAACAAAAATTTTAGTTCTTAATGCTAAAAAGCATTCGCTTACTTGATTAAACATTTTCTGACACTACTATGCATTTTTTGAGATAAGAAGGGGCGAAATTGTATTTCTTGCCCAGGGGCGTATCCAAGGCTAGGCGCGGCTCTGGGTTTGGTTTTTTATCTATCATATCCACATTGAATACCTAAGAACTTATGTCAAGTTCTCATGTTTTCTTACCGATGGTACTTATCCGGTCAGAGGTTACAATCACTCTTTGCCTCTATTTAGGTTTTATTTTGAATTACTTCAACCCAAAACAATTTCACATGCATTCCATTACAATATACTACATAACCATATTGAGTGTCCTTGGCTTTTAAGCAGAATTACCTTTGCAGGACCCAGAATATCTATGCGTTCTAGTTTTACATTTTACTGTAAAAATAGGTCTAGTGTATTGTACCGTTCTCCGATTTTGATAATATGCCAGCATTTTGAGCCTGTTTTACATTAGCATATAAAATGATACCAGAAAATTGTATAATTGTAGGAGAGTGTAAAAAAGTAAAACAAATTATGGTACCATAAAATCGTACAGAAACAGATGTCTTATAATATTTCTTTGCTAATATTTTTTGGTAGTATTTTCTCATAACATAACTTAATATAAAGTAAAACAACCTTCAATAACATCTCAGAGCTATGTGATATTGAAGCAGATAATTTGTATTTTATTTTAAATAGTACTAAAAATCATCAAATCATTGTTTATAAAAATTTTAGGTTTATTATGTATATTTCTTCTGCTGTTTTGAGTTTGTTGTTCTTAAGTAACCTTTTTTATTTATTGCAAGTCTCTTTGCCGTGCACAGTACTAGAATATTTAATATTTTCCTTATTTTATTATTATTAAAGTGAGTTCTATTCGCAAAATACGGCTGGTAATTAAAGGATTAATCTGTTTTTTTTTGCAGGTTTCAAGAAACACGAATCAAAACATGAAAGTAGACCGCTTACTAAATGTATCAGAAACAATAATTCAGAAAATCATGTTTATTTTATTTTAACAAAAGTGGTAACCACAAAGCAAGCGTTATTGTATGATTTATTGTTCCTGTAGAATATTACAAAATAAAGATTGACCAAATTAAAAATTAGAAATAAGGGCAGAAATATGCACCCTGACCGCATACTACACTAAGAGCATGTAGGTAGACAGGCTACTACAGTAGCATCAATATTTCTTTAGACTAAGCTGTTAAATGATAAGAGAAGTTTGGTGGTACTGTTTTAATCTATCCGTTGACGAGTTAAAAATTCTATTAAATATGCTGGAAAAATCTTTAAAAACCATTAGAGATCTTGAAACACAACAAAATTTTGCTACACGGTAATTTGATGTCATGTAAGTCATTCCTTTTTGTTTCCTTTTAGTGATACTCGTAAATTCGAAAGTATTAAATAGATAAAATCTTATTTTTCTAATAGCATGGTGAATCACTTCGATTTATCCAAATCTGTAATCTCGTTCAATTTCACGTAAATATAGTATTTCATGTAACTTAATTTTTTTTTCTCTCGGAAATAACTTAAAAATCTGATGCTGATGCATTTGCATAAAATAGACAATATAACCGGGCACTCAAATTTCTCGTGAACACAAAATAACCACCTACCCCTAAGGGCGTGAGATAAGACGATTTCGCTCCGTTATCCAGCATAGGGTGGCGGGTGCCGGAGCCCCTCGCTAAATCCCTTGATATATCGCACGGGTTAAGCAAATGTCCGCTCGGCCGGTCACTTTACATATGTCATACATACAGATGTACAGTAACCAAACATACGCGTCATTACCACTGGACGCGAGCTCCGTTGATCCGAATATAACTAATAGGTAGATGACCATTGCTTAGCAAATACTATCACGTCTTTGATTTATTCGGGCACTTAGGGCACGAAGGATTAATTATTTCATGGTTTCAGTTTAAGGTTCTGGAATATATCACCGGGAAGCATTTTTTTGGAGATCTAAAAGCATATTCGAAAAAGAGAAAGATGTGAGAGGCGACAGTTATTAATAGCACTTAAAGATTTATTGTGATGCCAAGATTTTAAAGATTTTTTCTGTGAATAAAATAAAGGGACACTCAAGAACAAATCCAGTTGGCTTAAAGATCTTATCTTTTAGGCAATTAATTAAATTTTAACACCTTTTAGGTATTCCGTGTAAAAGATTATTCTCCATTTCAAAACGTTATCTACGTAGACAGAGATAGACGAGAGCAAGAACGAATGCAAAATCAATGGCGAAATTAAGATTGACCTACATACATGTTTACAGATGAATAATTCTGTACCCTTTTTGTCCCATTTACTTAATTAATCAGAAAAAAAGGAAGCATTTTTGAAAAAAATTAACAGTAAATAAATTCTAAGAAATACCAAATCATAAATATTAGAATAAAATACAATACAGAACACTAGAGCTAGCGAAGATGTCAGACAGAAGCAACTTAAGAAATAAATCAAATAATAATAAATAGTGAAAAAGTAAGGCGTTCTTGAATTAATAGAAAATAAAATATGTTCTAGAACATTGATTGAATTCACTGATAAAATAACTTATTATGACTTATTATGTAGCAAGCTGGCTTCAATTTCGAATGTAAGTCGATTTATAAATTTAACTTTAATTAAGTAGGTGAATTGTTTAACTTAACATTTTTTAATTAGTGTATTTTTACTCTTTTTAATTATACATCATGATCAAAAATTGCCCTTAAAATGGACCAAAATAATAATAATATGCAGTGGCGGCTCGCCGGGGTGGGCAAGGCGGACAGTGTCGACTCTGTCCTATGACAATTAATCTCTATGACGAAACTGATCCGATATTTAAATTTGTACTTGCCGTGCCGTGTCGAGACCGCCCCACAAGCCATTTTTTTTTTTTTTTTTTGGAAACTGCATTTTTCTTTCTCTTTTGCAATTTATTGTTGCCTATCCGCTGGAAATCATCACAGGCCGCCACTGTTAAAACGGATATATGTAGGTTTTATAATGTTCATGCCAGAACACTAATTCGTTACAATGTCCTTACGTCAGGTTTCAAAAAGAGAAGACATTTTACATCTACCACCGCACAGTAGCTACGCCAACAATAAGCAGGAGCAGCAAGCAGAGAACATCGACAGCAGCAGCCCTATAGAAGTCTTTTGCAAGGTGTCGGCTATAGAAAAATTCTACGCGGTTCCCCAGAATATAGAATGCTGAAAAAGAAGAAAATAATAATTCATGAAGATATTCCAAGAAGAAGAATACTTTTCAAAGCCATTATAAAATATGAATCCCTTTCTCAATGTGGAATAATGCGTAAACTCATATAAGGTCGATATAACAAAAATAAATATATTTGACTTTGCCCAAAATATGTATGGTTTTTACTTAAGTTGCTCTAGACTAAACTCTAGACCAGGGATGCTTTTGGGTGCTTCGAGCTACCCCCACTCTCAATTATTTCGGGGAAACGATAATTCATTCACAGAGACGTGCCGGGCAAATAAACACAATCGTCGCAGTTGCATGGTGCGTTGCAGCAAACGAAAACAAAACAATACAATCCATCACTCGTTGAAGAACAAAACCAAATAAAAATGATAAATATTATTGAGAACTATTTTTAAACAAATGTTTTAAATCTTCTATAGACGATATGTCGTGTGATTAACAGCTTCTTCAATATTATTAATTAAATGTGGCTGGCAAGTATGTACTTCTACGACAGTTGCAAAATGTCCTCTTTCTGAATTTGGACCCAAAAATCGGTTTTACGCATTTTGCTGCTATTAGTCAATCTTGATAGCATATCTACCCTGACCCTATGTGTTGATGGTATCCATTTTGAATTACCTAATCTTAAAATTAAGACGTAAAATTGTCCAAGAGGTCGTAAAACCTAGTGATAAATATTTAAAAAAGAATTATCACCTCTTTCCGTAAAGTTTGGAGAGCATGTATTAGCTTAACTAAATGATGAGTCATTGCGTTTGTAAAAATTTCCCTTACATTGTTCAGCGTTTCTTGGAGGTGCCTGTGTATCAAATCAATTATCTAAAGCCAGTTGCCTTTAATAATTCCCAGGTAATTTTCAAAACCCAATTTTAGTCTGAAATTCGTGCTTTTTGATAATCCTACGTGGGCTGCTGGAAAAGTTTCTGGAAACGGTATGAAAAAACGCATATGAAATTTGGTAAACGGTATCATTGTTTTTCGAAGTATTCGCCTTTGACGTCAATACACTTTTGCATAAGCTCGAACCAATTTCTAAAGCACTCTAAAGATGGTACCTCAGAAACCAGAGTCTGGAATGTTTCAACCGCTGCTTCAGCCGACGAAAATCGCTCACCAAGCATTTTATTTTTGATATTTGGGAACAAAACGAAATCATTGGGTGATAAATCAGGTGAATATGGACAATGAGTCATTAATTCAACATTTTTGTTGGACAAAAAAATCAATTGTTTGACGGGCTGAATGAGAGCTGGCGTTGTCATGATGGAAAATAATTCGTCGATTTCGATTGTGTCTTCTTATTTGAACCATAACTTCTGGCAAACAAATGTAGTATACCAATCAGCATTCCTGTTCGGTTTTTCGATCCTCTAAAGCCACGGTTGCTATATGTCCAGTTAAACCAAAGAAACAGGCAATCATTTGCTTCGCAGCACTGCGTGAACGGACAACTTTTGTTGGTTTTGGTTCATTTTGAAATACCCAAACGGTAGATTGTTGTTTACTTTCTGGCTCGTACGAATAAATCCACGTTTCGTCACCAGTAACGATGTTATAAACTAAATTTGAACGTCCTCCATTGAATTTCTTGAGCATTTCTTCGCACCATTTGACACGACCCTGCTTTTGCGCTTCTGTTAAATTGTGTGGGATCCAACGACTGCAAAGCTTTCGTACGTCCAAATGATCATGCAAATCTGGTGTATTGCTTTCATGTCAATGCGTAAGGATGCTTGAATTTCACGGTATGTCACATATCGATCTCGCTCAAGCATTTCTCGCACAGCATCTAGATTAGTGGCAACAACAGATGTTGATGGACAACCTTCACGAAATTCGTCACTGAGAGAGGTACGTTCGCGCTGGAATTCGGCAAACCAATTATAAACACTGCTCTCTGATGGTGCTTCATCTCCAAAAGCTAAATGAAGCCGATCAAGGCATTGTTTCGGCATTAGACCACATTTGAAATCGTAAAAAATCATGGCACGAAAATTTTCACGCGAGATTTCCATGTTTACACAAAATTACTTTTTCTCAAATGCTGCACAAACAAAACTAATTCACTTGGATAGGAACTGTCAATAGAATTATAGGCGAAAAACGTCAAATTTTTCAAATATGACAGTTGATAAACGCTAACAATTCTAGACCTACTAGATTCCAGAAAATTTTCCAGCAGCCCTCGTACAAATTTTACAAATGTTAGAATGATTGTAGAAGAGACACGTACGTAAAGTATGGACAAACCGACTCTGTGTATCAAACTTGTGATCTAGAGTCATTTGACTTGTGCAGTTCCCAGGTTGTTTTTAAAACCCAACTGATGGTCTTTTAACTTCCTTGTAAATTTATCTATCTTGTAATATCCTTAGAAACCGTTGTCGATACAGTTGCCTGCAAGTACTTTATGAGGGTAAACATGGTAAATATGTAAATTTAAAAGGAGATAAAAACACCAGGCCTGACGTTAGTAATTTTTAATTTAACAGGTTAACAAGAAACTAATACCGCATTAAAAATACCATTAACTTCCCGATTTTGGAATAGGAAACCCAAACTTAGTCTCGATTTCATAATAGTTCGATTATGAAACCGACCCTTAGAATATGAAATTCAAATTTTATTTTGCATCCATGGGGTTGACTATTTAATTATCCCGTTGGTAGAATAGAAAGAAACATAAGTGAAGTAATACAAAAAGTGTTTAATGTTCACATTAATACACTTTTGCAACATTCTTGAAAACTATCAGCAAAAGCATTCGAAGATTTGCTGCACATTCTACACTGATTGTGACGAAACGCAGGATTGTTGAGTTTGACTCATCTAATTTACCTCATCTGGCACCTCCGGATTTTTCTTTTTACTAAATTAAATACTGTAACTGGGGAACCAAACACAGCTTCTTTGTTTGCCTTTGCGGATTATTTAAAAAAAAAAACGTTTCGAATGTTGCAATGAACGTACATATTTAGATGGAATAAATTTTTTTTTGTAGGGTGTCCCAAAATTCCGGAAAAATGCGAAAATGTCCCTTCATAGAAGAGTCAAGCTGAATTTATTGAGAATAAGAAAATCTAGTACGCCGTGAAAAACAAAGCCTAGAGTGTTATTTAGAACAACTTATTATCTGCCATTTGGAGTTTAGTTGTTGAGGTTACGTTCGTTATAACTCAAGTTGCTATTTTTTTTTAACGCGACATTGCAAGTAAAACATGGAGAGCGTTTTCGAATCATGGTTTATTTTAATTTAAAAAGAGAACGTTTAAGCGCTTGTGAATGCAAAGAAAATTTAGATCAAAAAAATGTTTTAACAAAAATTGTGTAGGATTTCATTCTACGTAATTCAAAATTATCTTCAAATAAAGAGGTTGATCATTTAATAAGTTGCACACCTAATTTATTCTTTTTTTAACAGAATACTGTATATTTAACTGCAATTTCGGTTTTTTCAAATGGAACACCACGTGTATCACAACAAATATGGATAGCCCTTTCTACTTTCAAACCACTGGGAGAAAAATCACTTTGTTAATTTAATCGCAAGCAGAATTGGTGCATTGGTACTCATGAATACACAAATGTCGAGTTGAACACACACAGTTTAGATGAAGTTATAACAATGTTATACAAAACACTTATTTGAATTTATTATACCAAAAGATTGTTAGATAAAGAAGAGTTTATCCGGCGTGTTTGGAAATTGCTAGTACAAAAAAAGTGTGGCATCTTGAAGTTCTAAGAAATTCAAGAAACCCATTCTTTTCCATAAAATAACACCTTGTCTGACAACTCATTATTTGTATATGCAGCATTCATTTCGATAATAATAGACTGCGGTAAGTGAACGGTCGAAGTGGTCAGACCAAATCACGTGATCACTTTTCTTAATTGGTGATTGGTCAGAGGGTTTAGTCAGACTGTTGACTTAACGACTTTGTGCAATTTGACCGTTCATTTAACTCGACCATAATGTATCGACTTGTGACTCTTGTGACAGCTGGCCCACCAACAAGTTTGGCTAAAGTTTTAGTAATTTTTATCTCCAAAACTAAAAGATTTTTATTATATTTTTTTTGGTCGATTACTTCAACTCGCCATTACCAACTACCAATTTTTTTTGTATTAGTAATTTCCAAACACCCTTCATAATTACCCCATAAGTGACTATTGTCCTTTTCCAGTACAGAATTTCTTTCGCGTTCAAATTCCTTATCCCATCGGTAAAGGATGAGAACAAGATTGGTGCAAGGAAGGTGCTAGTTTACTAAAAGCTCAATCTAAATTTTCCGAAACCGAAATTGCAGTTAAATATACAGTATTCTGTTCAAAAAAGAATAAATTAAGTGTGCAAACTATTAAATGATCAACCTCTTTATTTGAAGATAATTTTGAATTACGTAGAATGAAATCCTACACAATTTTTGTTAAAACATTTTTTTGATGAAATTAATATAAAGGGGTATTTTCGTACTTTTGTGGAAATTTGGGACGTCCTATATTGCTTCTGTTTCCCTTTATACCACCTATTCGAGAACTAAATTGTCAAACCTCGTAGTTTATTGGAAACCCATAAATTCAATTTAAAAATGCAAACAGATGACGAAGTGAAACAGATGTAAGGTACATATAGTTGACCAAAATATTTGTTTTACAAATACATTTGCTCTTTTGAATGAAAACAAGTGCGGACTTTCGGCGTGGAATACTTGATTTAGACTTACTTCATTTTATAATAAACAGAAGAAGTAAAAAGCTCTGTTTTAAACTAATTTTAGCGTTTCATCAATATAATTTAAATCAATATACATCATTGCTTCCAGTCTTCAGCTTGATGGAATCATCCTTCGTTAATGTTTGTAAACCTTACTAAAGGTAAAGTAGATGACGTTAGATGAATTTAACTTGTGTATTGTATTCGCTTTTACCCTCCAACATAATTTAAACTGTTCTGAGAGAACGAAAATATAAAACACTGCCTGTATTGAAGCTGACTGCTTTTCCTAAAACGCGAGAGTGCAGAAAAATACAGAACGCCGAACCACATTTTCCTTTAGGCATGCATGAAATTACAAGAAAAAATAAAAATTCGTCATCTTTTTTTTTGTGTGCAAGAGCGAAATTCTTTTGACATTCGCAATCCCAGCATTTAGTTTTTAACATGAGCAAGAGTGCGACTGCCGAACGACGAGTGTAAGGACATCTATCGGATCGATTGGGAGCACGGCATTCCTTCGAAGCCCGTCCGCTCCAAATGTTAATATATTCTGAAGAGTTTAATTTAGCACATAGCTCGAGCGGGCGGCGGCCGGCGGCGGGACGGGGTATCATCCTCGCATCCGATATTCCGATCGCGTCCTCTCAGGCATTGTGGACATAGGAATATATTAAAAGTGGATTCGGATTGTTGACGTTTGCACAGTCAGATTGCACGGGCTCGCGCGAAAACTTCAAAAGATATCCACTTTCAAGACGAGACTATGTCTTAGATAACTGTTTTTTAAAATCGATAGCGAAGCAACTCTTCGATTTATTAAACTACGACGCGGGCGACAGACACTACATCGAAGTCACATTACGACGTGTTGCACCTTTATTTTTCTTTCGGATTCCATCATAATTTCGAATCTAAATATAATGCTTTCAAACTACATACTTTGCAGGTATTTATCGTATTACAGAGTTGTTCATTAAAAGCTCCAAGACAAGGAAGTAGTTCTTCGATTTATTAAACTGCGATGCTAGCGACACTTTACATGGAAGTTACTTTACGATATGTACTCATTTTTATACGGGGAGATTCCGCAATAATTCGAAACTTAAATCTACCAATTATTGTGAAACTATTAGTTATGATCAAAGATAAGCAAGCTTCTCCAAGATTTATTACAATACGAACAACACTAGCAAACCTATTAAGATTTTCAAAGTAAGTTATTCATTTGCGTTTTACAGTGAACACATATTTTTGTCTGAGATTCCACAACAATTATTACCACTCTTGTATGGCTACTGATAACAAATACACATATATACTGGGTGTTGGGAAAATGGCGCACACGCACCAAACTACGATATTTGGTATTGAAAATCATAATCATAAAACTGTTTTTAAAACCTTCCTGTCTTATGTAGTTACAGTACTACAGAAGTCTCTATACATATAAAGTCTGTTTAGTTATAAAGGCCCCAAGCTATAACTCATTTATTTTTACTTAAACATCTAATAAAGTGCATATGTCGTACTCTACACTATCAGCACAAAGTATTTTTTCCTTTTCATGAAACGGAGCAACTTTTTGTGCTCTTCCTGAAATTAATTACAATTTCATCAAGTGGATGGACGATTTTACTCTTTTCATTTCATTTTCACATATTTTCCTTCCATTTAATTTTATGAAAAGGACAAATATTTTGTGGAGATGGTAAATATTTTGTGCTGATATTGAATACATATGATAATACAGTAAGTGGATCCGTTTCATGAAGTGGACATTCGTTTCATGAAAAGATCGATTTCACTACGTGAGCACGACATATTCAAGATGTTTTCGAATAAGATGGCAATAAGTATACCACGTATAGACGACATCAAAATATTACAATTTAACTTAATTTACCTATATACAAAATCCTTCACTTCTAATGTATAACCACCTAAAGAGGTAACTTGAAAAGCATATTTTCTTAAACTTCTTTGGAACAGTTTGAGGTAAAGGTTTGAAATTTGACATGCAGGACAAGTGAAATACAAAAAATTGAACATTCTTCATCAGTGACGTAGATCCGAGGAAAAAGGTTAACATTTTAGTAAATAACTTTCTTATTTCCTCATTTTAAACAAAACTGACACAGAAATTGAAAAATTAAAATAAAATTGTATAAAAAATGAATTAAGTTTGATCTTCGTCAGATTAATCGTTCTCGAGATAAATAGGTCGAAAAATTTTTTGCTGGAGGAACTCGAATTTCGTAAAGCTCTAACATGCCTTAAAAATATTAATTGGAATTTTACCTGCGTATTTTACATGTCAATATACAAACATAACTGTTGAATAGTTATTTTTCTTAAAATACGCTTTTCAAGTTGGTTTTATAGGTTATATTTCAGAAACAAAAACTTTTGTATATAGATAAATTACGTTAAATCGTAACATCTTGACGCCGTCAATATGTGGTATAAGTATTGCCATCATATTCGATAACGCCCTGTATATTCTTAAATGGGACATTTTTTTCCTGAGAATGAAGTAAAAAATATGTTTTCTCACACTGTGCAGAAGTGATGACGTCACTGAGTTCTTTTTTAAAATGGCACGATAATATTATTTGTGCAAAATATGATTTCTTTCTCTTTTCAACTACATAAAATCTTTGTATCCTTACTTAGAAAAAATTTCAAGATGTTGAAAAATTAAATAAAATAAGAAACAATTAAAAAAATGTATAAATCAAACATCCAAAGACTATTGGAACAATGGCAGAAATTTGTAAATTATTAAAAAATAAATGTCATTTGCTCAAACTATTGCACATCTTTTTTCAATACATAATTCGCATCTTCTTATAACACATCTAATACTATTTGACTGCAGGTATAATTATTTACAAACTAAACAAAATATAACAAATTTCAGTAAAATTATTTTTTCTTCCTGGTCTATCATTCAATTAAATTGTTAATTAAAGAAGAGGATTATGATTTAAATATTTTTTCTCCTAAAGGTTTGTAACACTGACAGCTATCCGATTAATTAAATTAAAATGTGAGGTTGCTTCCTTCTGTAGAAAGCAACCTCCCATTTACTTTATTGGGTGTTTGAACAAAATAAATGAGATACAGCTTGGAACCTTTACAATCAAACAGACTGTATATTATTAGCACTGTAAACCTTATAAGCCCTTGGCTTGTATTACTATTTTGCGCCATTCTTTCTTATCCCGGGCCTTAACTTTCCATCTGCTTACACATATTGCTTTTAGGTCCTTCTTAACTTCGTCCAGCCACGTCTTTTTTGGTCTTCTTTTCTTCTTCTTTCTTTCGAACCTCCTACTAATGATGATCTTTGGTAATCTATCTTCCGTTAATATCTCAACATCCCCTAGTCTTCTTTTATTTGTATTGTTATATTTAATTCTCCGAGCATTCTTTCCAATACTTTGTTCATTCGTCTTCTCCAGATGCCGTCTCCATTTTTTCCTCCAAAGATTCTTCTTAGTAGTTCACGTTCCCACGTTTGTAGAGTTTGCTCCTCTTGCTTCGTTGCGGTCTGTTTCTGATCGGTACATTATTGTAGGTCGTATTATTATTGTATAGTACCGTGAATTTATTTTAACGTAAAAGTACGAATCTGAAAATCTATATCAACGTTTACAATTTGTAAATGAAGCTATCCTTTTTAAAATAGAACATGAGATGACAGCTGTCATGAATCTTTTCTATTATTAATGCTTTCAATATACTTGTAGTACAAAACAATACCGACTCTTTCAATTGTATTACATAAGTACATTCTTGTGTGAAATAAGTGAAACATAAGAAAACAGGAATTGTTTAATTTAAAACAAAATCGCAACAAGTTTTGAAAAATGTTCACTGTCGTCACCTGACAGATGTTCCAAAATAAAATGGACAAATTTAACGGCGACGATCATGCAACGATATTTTTAGAAATTGGAATTATTTTCTATATTAACATGAACAGCAATGTTTCATGTTAAAATAAAATCACGGTATATGTATAGGATTTTCCAATTCTCTTGATATTTCCTTCTTTTTTAACAAATTATTGAGCGCACCTACCATTCTGTTTCCTTTACTGAGTCTTTCCTTTAGTTCTTTCATAAATACACTCTCGCTCCTGAGGTCCTGACAAGTCTATGACTTAGCACCCCGTTGGGCAAACATCGCAGATTAATAATAATAATAATAATAATAGGCCTGTTAGAACAGCAGCCTCTAATTAATTTGAAACCGTCAGAAGCATTCATTCATACAAGTTGTACGTTTAATGGCACTGTAAAAATCTGTTGTTATTTCAATGCGCAACTGGTTCTGACGGTTTCAAAACAATGAGAAATGCTGTACGAACAGGCCTTTTGCTGAAATTTTATGCCTAGATGAATAAAGCTGACAACTGTTTCGAATTTGTAGTATCGTCCTTGTTCTGTGATTATTTCTAGTTGCCCCTTTGGTTTATTCTTAGCACTCATCCACATGTATTTTGTTTTTTTTTTGTAGTTTATTTTCAAAAAACCAGTATAGGCAATAGGTATTAGCAATTCTGTTGGAAACTTGTCCAAAAGTGGTTGCAATAGATTTTGTTATGTTTGTGACCAATGTCTACAATGTTAAAAGAGGCTTATCTGCACTATGTTAAATTTTTCAGTTCTAATCAAGAAAAACCATGAGTGGCGAATTCTTTCGGCAACCGTAAAAATAAGCAGGATGTTTCATTTAATTTTCTAATTTCCTATCATTTCCGACGAAACCGGATGTCCCGTTTTCATTTTTCCTTTTATTATTGTTATTGGAAATCTTTTTCCCTTAAAATAAAACCCTCTCCGAGATACTACTATGGATCCAGCCCTTTGCCCAGCAATGTATATTTTACAAATGTGACGTGACAGAAATTTTTCAATTTAGATTTGGCGACTCTAAAATAACCTTTTCGTTACTGTGGGGAAAAATTGTAAATTGATGCAATGATTTTAATTCAATATAAAAATAATTCATAATTCAGAAAGAAAAAGTTACCCGTTCGCACTTCACATAAATTTCAATCTTCAATTATGTACTCTATTTGTTCTCATTGAATTTATATTATTTCGGTTTAATTCCAGAACCGTTACACACATATCCGGTCCTCTTATATCAGTTGATTTCTTCGACCCCTTAGTGTACTTGAAAATCAATATTCCAGTTCCAGTCTTTATTTCGTCCTTTTGAATGACTTCTATCGTTCACACTATTCCAAATTTAATAATTTTTAACTTGATTTTCTTTCATCGTCTCTGTTGCCCAGATGTAACCAGATTATCAAGCTATGTTGCTTTAGTTAATGTTAATTTTCGTAAAGTTCTTGCTCGTTGATAATTGCACAATTGATGTAAAAAATAAAAGACTTTAGAACAAACTGAAAATATAAGGTTTATTACCTTTATCTTGAAGTTTCGCATACGGGTTTGTTTTTTGGTAGAGCAAACAGATCGGTTTGTGACACGTCAATATAATGGTAATAAAACTTATATTTTCAGCTTGTTCTAAAGTCTTTTATTTTTCAGTTCAACTTTAGTTTCTCTCATTTAGGATCCTAGGAGTTGTTCTTGGATAAGGTGGGGGGAACTGTTAGCTTTCATAAGGAATAAACGCGGTTGATAAATGCAATTGCAAAAATATTTTAATACACAATATGGCAATATCTAAAGCTAACACATGAAGAAGAAAAAACGTTACACCAAAGGTATTGGTCATTTGTAGTTATTGTATGAATATATACAATTGTTCATACAAATTTTTTTGGCGAAATGTTGCTCAAATGCAACATTGTAATGTAATTTCGAGTAATTCCCTTCTAATATCTTCTCTAAACTTATTCTTAAGACTCGACATGATATTTCGTTACACAACTTGTAAGTAGGTGTTTCTTTCTGTTGGAATTCAATTTTCAAGGCCTCACAGTGATGTAAGTTGGGAAGCTTTTAGGCGATGAGGAATTATGTTCGCTTCTTCTATTCAGTTATTATTTTCATAGAAGATTCTTTTGCTGTAGATTATTGTTTCCAACTATTTATTAATGTCTAACTGCTGTTCTCTTTTAACTAAGAAATATCTAGTTTCTACTTACAAATTGGCGCTTAATATTGCTTCAATTTTATTCAATTAATGCCCGATTTCTTCATTTCTTGATAAATTTATCTGTCAGGAGGAATATCCTCGGAAACTATTATCGATACAATGGTTTCCAAGGATAACACATGGCACATAAATTTATCAAACGGTAATCTATTAATATGTTTATCCTGACTATTCAGTTTTGTCAATGTCAATGTCATCTGCAAATGCATAAGTTTTGGTATACATTGGTTATCTCTAGCCCAAAAAAAAAACTACAAATCAAATGAAAAACTTAGTCTAGAACTTAATAGCACATTCTAAAATTGGTGTTATTCTGCCATTTTTCACTTTATGTGGAAAGCTCTTATGCATATGCAATATAATTCATTCTTCAAGTTTCTTTTTTTTTAGATAAATTCAATATAAGACGATTTTTCTTTTACTGTCCTCCTTGTGTTTTGATAGCTCGAGCCCTGCTTCATTCAGTCCAAAGGCCTTCTAGTTATTCTATATCACTATTTATGAGGTCTTTCCATTTGGTGATTTATTTATTACAGTCGCATAAACCAACCTGTTACACTTATATTCAAGTCTATCGCCAAACGTTTTTATTACTAGATAAAATATATTCTGGTTTCCTTTATTATTTGTTTCCTTAGGCATACCAAAATCTTCTCTTAACTCTTGCCTCCATTGCTTTTTGTAATTTGGATAATGAACATTCTCAACTCCTTTGGAAATATTTTTTCTGTAATTTCTTGTTTTATTTTGTTCTTACATCTATTTCCACCATGAAGCTGCCTTTTAATCATATCTGATTTGGTAAATTTATAAACATTCGTCGTGCATTTCATAATTCCTTCTTTATGTATCTATTTTTCATTTACACTCATACTGCAGTTCAATTCACTGTTGATACTTTCTTGTTTTAGTACGCTTTGAAAATATTCTCTTAGTATATTCTCATTTTCTTATTACTATTATTGATTATGACATAATTTTGCTACGTTTAAAAACTGTCGTACGAAAAAGTGTACATATGTATAAAAAGAGGAAAAAAAGAAAACCTTAAAACAAATAGTACAGTGTAACGCTTTAAAAAATTTAAAAATATCTTCTTTTGGAATAAGTTCACACACGTCTCATTTGAAAGAGACAGAAAGACGCACTGTTCTTCTTCGATGCTGTTGCTTTTCTTTGGAAATTCTACAGTACTCAAGTCAATATATTAAAATATTAGTACTAAAAAACAGTTCCTATCATACTACATATTACTTTTGGCCAATACTTTTCTAATAATTGCCGTTAAAACTGAGAAATTAAAACGTGTAATGTGAAAGTCGAACGACGAATTGACTTACGTATTATACGCTAGACAAGGTCAAAGACATGAATTACACAATTATTTCTTCATAGCGTCTGGAACATTTTTTTTTGCTAACAATAGGTATTATATCTATTTAAACACATATATTAAAAATGATTCTAATGAAATACCTATTTATTTGATGATCACTTTCATTATTCGATTCCTCTACTTGCTCATTTTACTTGGTTATTTAAACGGCAGACGACTTATCTATTACAAATTCATGGATCTTAAAATATTAACTCTATCAATTTAGTGTCAGCATCATTTAAACTAAAAGCCGTAAGAATTAAATATAATAATTTCTTGAATTATGGTATGTTTAGTAGTAGATATTATTAGTAGAATACTTTTTAAATAATATTGATTTATTTATAATTTAAAACTGCACAAAATAGGGGCAATCATTAGAATACTAAATAACAGAAGTGTGAATTTCGATTGTCTTGTTACTTTAGCTTTGTATTCTATTTTATACATGTTTTTCCTTCAGGAATAAATTAAGAAAGTTAGTTAAGGGGCAGCCTTTTAACTTGTTTATAAATTTATCTGCCTTGTATAAAAAAGAACAGGCCAAAGTATCTTTAATCTTCACCGTTGTTGACTAAGAATATTCGGGGATTCCGCACATTAGTAAATTTGCAAAAACATAAAAGCCTACTTAAACGATATATCAAAACATTAACAAATAGAAGAATCAGTAGAAAATTGATCACAAAAACAAAACGGTAAATATCATTTCCTGTAATTCTTCTCATCTTCTACCATTCACCAAGCCAATGTTTAGTGTCACTAAGTGCAATGTAGCAAATCAAATAAAACGTGTAATAAATAATAATTCGCGCATAATAGTATACAAAATCAAAATAAATGGAAATAAGTTACAAGACACAAATTTAAAAAAATGATACTTTCGGAATTTATTTCACCTTTGTAAATTCGTACAAACAAGGTTTGTGATTTATTTGATAACTAAAAAAGAAAACACCATCTACTATTAAGTAAGCAGTTACAGTTATTTATTTTATTTTTAATTCTAATATGTTACAACTTATCCTTGAAAAGTTGATTGACGTGTAATCCAACATCAATTTTAATTAATTACATTTAGCAAACTGTCAAAAATTATTATAATATTAAAGAAACCAAACAGATTTTGATTAAAATTCCATATACTATTTGACTTTTTATTTTTCTTTAAATAAATTAATGACCTGTTAATTGCTTTCGAATGACTCAGAAGTATCTGCATATTTAAGATCTTTCAGAAAGGGAGTAAATATCGAAACTTAACGATAAAGTATACTAGGACTTTAGAACTGAGCAAGTCAACCATCATAGTCTCCTGATACTTCCAGTCGAAAAATATCCATAAACGGAAACAAAAAAGCTTTTTCAATGACGAAGACTATCTCGAAATTTAAAAAAAATATTACCTTACTGGCAGAAAATTTTGTACCTATAACTAAAGAAGTTAGATTGATTTGATTGTGAGCTTAAAGATGATTTATTTCTGCAAAATTAATAATATCATTTCATTTTATATTTTAAACGTGTTCAAATGAAAATCAAGTCGAAAACAAAAGCTTGTTCAGAAATAAAAATAATACGCAAAAATTTGAAAGAAAGACTAATAAAATATAAATTCCTGTCTGAAAAGCAATAAAATTAGAAAATTATACCTGATTGATTCAAAATGTAGATTAAGTAATAATAATTTATTTTTTAAATAAGCAGTATTAAATCCAATATGGATTACATTAATCAACAAAAAATAATAATTGCACTAAACCTCTAAAAACCAGACATGATCTAAAATATTGAAAAACTTGAATCAATAAATTTTTATCACCTAATTTAAACTACTGGGTACCTGCTTGTTGAATTTCAGTGAAAAGACATTAAATATGGGAAAAGTTGGAAGATGAAAATTTTAATCATTTGAATCATTGAATGAATCTTCATTGTCTAATTTGAAGTGCTAATTCAGCTTTTCATTGTTAATTACATATTTAGTTCATTTTAGTTTGTGAGAATAAAGAAATACATATTCCAGAATAAGTAACTATCAGTTTTCTGTAACTGTAAGTGGATATTTATAGCATAATATAAATTAGTTCAATGACATCGACCGGTATAGATTTACATAAATAGGATAACGTATTGAATATTCTAAACTAAAAAGCTCCATCTATCATTGCTTAAAAACGTTATCCTATGCGACAAGTTACTATTTTCTATAAAATAAAAGTGTTAATTACTACAAATGACTAAAGAATCACAATAATTCTAAAAGAAAGTCTGTTTGTTATTCCGGAACGTAATTCAGAAAGAAAACGGGAGAAGTAAGAAGAGGACATTTAATATAACAAAAAGCTCGTTGAGAATTCCGATATTCTCCAAATTTCTTTCCCACCGCCGCACAAAACTGATTCTTTCTCGCGATCCATTAAAATTATTTGAGCTGGCTATGGTATATGTGATATACATAGTGGGAAAGAGTGGCGTGCATACATTAGTGCATTAGCGAGAGTGAGACATATATAAGGCGGGGCCAGTTAGCGGGGGCGGGTACAATATGGCGGATAACATCCCCCCACCAAATCCCCTCTCCAGCTGTATCATGCACTAAGAATTATAATTGCATATAATATGTATGTGTATGTATGAATGAGTGTGCACGAGGATACGTCCATATTTCACAGCCCCTGCTGGACCCTAGAATCAGATGTGGAACTATGTGAGATGTTCTCTCCAAACCCCCAACTTTATTGTATTAATTATCATCTGATTACCATTATTTATTGACCAAACTTTACTACTCGACTGATACTCCTTTTATTGGCTTCGTAAATGTATGAAGAATTCTGATAAATTCTAATAAAGTTCTAACAATTATAAATGACTGCGTCCAATTCCATGTAGTACCTATTTAAAATACACTTTGATACACAGATGTTGCTCACTTTAAAAGAATTATATTTTGGAGAAAATTTTAAAATTAAGAAATTATAAATCTCTATACAATAAAAGGGAAGCTATTCATTTCGGTCAAAGGTTATCTTTACCTTAATTTTAATTTTATTCACATTTTTTCATAACTATCAAATTAAATGGTTTCAGCTAAATAATCCCAAAATACATTTTCGATAACTTCTGAAGAGTTCCACTTCGAGAGGGCCTACTTAAGATTTGCCACTAAATTAGCTGCAATTTAAGGCCACTTCCTTCCAAAGAAAATACAGGGAATGGCAAAAGTGTGAAACCGGCTTAAGATTTCGAAGACTGTTTGTGATTTAAAGTCAATAAGATCTACAGTACCAATTTGTTTCAATTGTTTATCAGCTCTTGCTTTTGAGATTCAACGCCAACTTGATTTTTGTTCTAATGACAATCTTCTAATTTTCTTTTCTTTATTCAATAGCACGTTTAATAATCTAAACAACCATATAAAAAATTGATCTATTACATAAGAAAATTTTGGAGAAAATATCATTTGAATGAGAAAAGACAAAATCGACAAAAACATTGTTTAAAGGCTGCCTGCCACTACGCTAAATTTAGTAAAAAAATTTCATGATAATAATTATCGTTACAAAATTTTCTTGATAAAAATTGTTACAAAATTTTATGGAGTGTCATATGTATTTTATATACAAATTTGGTACAAAACTTACATTCGCAAAAATAGTTAAAGTATGTTCTAAAAACTGCATAAATTATGTACAAAAAGTGCGCAGAAGCTTACTGCGCAACTTGGCGTTTGACTTTCGTTTACGTGTGAACATAACTTGTAACATAACGAAAGTGTGAATAAACAGTTGAATTTCATACTTGTGGTTGTAAAAATAGCATATTCAGTCTTAGTCTTAGTCAAGGGAACTGAAAGTCCCAGTTATTAGATTTTAGTGATATTCCTAAATATAGACAAGGTTATGTTGATCACAAACATTAGCTGCAATCGATTCACCGATTTAGATTGATCTAAAACAATTCAAACGGCTTTTCTGCGTTCGTTTGCTGTCAGATTAGTTAACCCCCACCATAATTTAAAGTGATCCAAATCACTTTAAAGTAATCCTGCTTATTTAAAAAGCCAGTTAGATCATTTAGATCACGTAATTGTTTTGAGGTTAGAAATTTAATTTATGTGTGTGGACTTATTCGTTTTGTTATCAAGGATCACATTAATTTCACTATCGTGAACTGATCCAAACTGATCTAAACGAACTGATTTAACGCGTGAATCGAATGCAGCTTTACATTAGGTAAGAGAGAGGATAACGAACAAACGAGGCACATCTGATACTAAAAGGGTCCAAACCAAAAAAAATCCCATGTATTATTCGATATTGCGCAGGCGCTTTTACAATTTTTGTTACAAAATTTAGCTATAGTGTCAGATAATAATTATCATTTTGAACCAAATTTTCGTTCTTATTTTTTCAAGAAATTGGTCCAAAGTTTCATTTCAAAACTTTGTACTAAATTTAGTATAGTATCAGAGGGCTTTTTTAAACAAAAAACTTAGAAGACTAAGTTATCCAATCACAGTTTAAGACAAAATAAAAGTTTATTCAATGCTTGTCAATCATTTCTACGAGTCATATGGCATATGGAACCCGTTTAATATTTGGAAAATTGTTTGATGCCAGGTTTGATCTACCAAACGAAATTTGGTATGTGAATCAAAAGAACCTACATTACTAGTTTTTATCAATTGTTTATCTAGCCTTATTTGAGTTAAAAGGCCAACTTGTTTTTACTGACAACCTCCTATTTTTATTTTTTTTTTCAATTTTTTAAATTAAAAAATTAAACGTACTATTATACAAAGCAAAAAAATAGAAAGTTGTCATTAAAAAAAAATCATTTGACGTTGTATCTCAAAAATCACAGCAGATAAACAAATCAAACAAATTGACAATGTAGGTCTTATTGATTTTAAATCACAAATCAGATTTCAATCAGATACGTCAAACAGTTTTCGAAATGTTAACCTGTTCCATAGTTTTGCCCTTCCCTGCATATTAAAACAATATACGAATTCAAAATGTTTTCGCCAATAATTTTGAAAATTAAATAAACAACAAGTATATGTCATTGATATAATTGCTTCCCTTGAACAATAGGAAATAATATGAATGAATAGGCATCCATTGACAAAAGTCATAAAAAACATTTGGCCAACACTATTGGATAAATTATCTGAATGCTATAACCCATATCATATCATATCAGATGAAACAAAAATCTCGAGACGAATTCCATTTGGGGTATTCTAATTGATTACATTCGAGAAGTAAGTTCTTTGCCTACAGTTATTTATTATTTTATTAGAGGTGTACAGGGTGGATTAATTTCGATGTCTCTTAGGGGCATCTCCGTAACTATAAGAGATAGAACAAAACTAGTGGACAAGTCTCGATCTCTTTTTTGGAGATTAAGTCAAAACCGTAAACAAAAATTGGCTATCTTCTTTTGTTTTCAAGTTATGGGCAAAAATTGACATTTTCGACTTTTCGTTTTTCGGTCATATCTCGTTTATTCGTAGAAATATGAAAAAAACTGTTTGAACATTATTAGAACACTTTTTGGAATACAATTGAGTGTTGTAGTTGCTTTTTTAATATTTAATTAAATTTTCAAGTTATAACATAAAGTTATATTTTTTTAAATAGAAATCATAGTAGGCAATGCCCTCATTAAATAGAGATTTTTTTTCTGTTTTCAAAAATATATACTTTGTCAGGTTTATTTCTTATAATTAATAGGAAAAACTGTCATTTTTAGAGACTTAGCCACTAGTTCACATATAGTTACGGAGATGCCCATAAGAGACATCGAACTTAATCCACCCTGTACAATAAACCAAAGGTTCCATTTTTACTTACTTTTAAAACTTTTTTTCGTAAATGGTTCAGTTAAGGAGAGCCTGCAGGTACTTTCAAAACAGAAAATCAATTAAATAAAAGTTGACACTACCCATAAATAAAAAAAATTAAATTAGATTAAAATTTTGTGATGATTGCTTTTAATTTTCTAATAATGTTAGGTTTTGGAGTTTCTTATGCGATTATCATACGTAGAGAGAAAAAATGTAAAGAAAATGGAAAGAAACTTTGAAAAAAATTCAATAGAAAAAAGCTGCGTTGACACAATCCAAGTGTACTTGGAACACACCTTGGACAAAGTGTTTCCATGATACAGCATGTAAAACTGAGTTGCCGTGATCCAAACGTAATATACTGTAATACACAATGAACAACTACCCACACCACTTTTACCAGATTGAATCGACCAAATTAGAGGAATTTTTCGGAAAATAATGTACTGGACTGACTGTTATACGATTGATCGCAAAAAAAATCGAGTACATAGCTTATAGCAAGTCAGATCAAATTGCAGTAGGGCCTTCAAGCATCCTCTGCGTAGCTATTTTGGTTCTAACTGAGGCCTCATCAGCAGAAGAGTAGTTCAAGAAACTCCGCTGTAATCCGAACGACTCACCCGAAAAATTTCGCATAGTATAAGGCCACCTGACGGCGCGCTTTAAAGCTGTTAACTTGTCTTTTTTGAATTCTGAAGTCTTATTTTTTCAAATAGGTTATACTTCACAATAAATATATGCACGTTGACATCAAAAGACACACTGAGGAACGAATTAAACCAAGAAAATTTAATTGTACTCATTTTTTTTTAATTAAGTGTATAAGACGCATCCGTGATCAGTTGCATAAAGACCTTTTGTTATTTGCTTATATCAATTTTGAAAATTGTGCGTAACTTTTTAGGAAAGCATTTTTAGACATTTGTGCAAGAAAAGTTTAAGTTTTGTTCCACACATCACTTTGGTAAAGCTGGTCAAATGATTCAGATAGAGCTTTAGACACATTTTTGCAGTTAGTTACTTCCAGGCTTGGAAAATCGAATCTAATGGCGGATTTTAGCACAGGCGCAAAAGGTGCGCCGCTGGGGCTCTTAAGTCAAGGGGGCGTCAAGTTTCAGATCTCAAAAAAAAAAACTGGTCACTAAAATCACTTCAAATGTACTGCTTCAAATTGAAATATTTTGTAAAATCTTCTTTTATTCGTACGGTAACTGTGACTGCACATGACTCAAAAAACGCATTATTTCATTGCAAATGTAACGTTTTAAAATTTTTTGCTTAATGACCTTTCAAAACGTCGATATTTTTAACACGTCCCGATTTTTCAAAGACAATGTTCTGGTTTTCGAAACTTAGATGTTGGGAATCCTACCCGAAACATTCGAAGCCTGATTATGTGTAAACACGGGTATCTTGAAATATACCTCGGCGATGGCATGCGAATAATTAAACGTACTTCAGTCACACCATAAACGCCGTACTAATGGTGTGTTATGTTACTATTTTCAGAGAAATGAAGTGGTATATGTAGGTGACCAGTTAACGGCAACGTTGCCCTTCGAATTATAATTACTTATACAACAATTTGGTAATTTACTCTCTGCGATAAATATAATTCGCACCATTTGTAACCACATTAAAATTACACTTTCATCAAAGTCGTCCTAGTAAGTTCAGTTGTCATTTTCCTATCAAAGTGAATTTTGATGAAATTGTTAGACCATCCAAATGATGCGTCCGCAACACCAAAGTGCATTTGATCAAAATACTTGGATCTCATCAACACAGCTTAATCTTCAGTTTATTTCCATGCTGTTACGTTTCTGAGGAAATAAGCTAAAAATTAAAGTCAAACTCTGCTGGAAAACGGGCCCTTAGTGTTTGAAAAAACGAGTTATCTGGCACTTACTGTTAGACAATTAATCTATCTGTCTGATGCTTTCTCTCTTTGTTGTTTTTAAAAATATTTTAACTTTTTAATTATACGACATGATCATTTAAATTTATGATATTAGGTGACTATGCGAAATAAAAGCAGCTCCTTTGACTGATTCTTCCAAACTTTAGTGAGTAACAGATAAAACAGCGACATCCTACGATCGCTTTTTGACCTGACATTGCAATTGCGAATAAATTGGACAAGTCGTTTTTGGTTTGCAGTGGGAATGTCGATCTACGTCTCTGCTGATGAAGCCCCAAACAGGGCTGAAACAGCTGTACAGAGGCTGCTCGAGGTTTTCACTGCAATCGAAAACGATTTGCAACAAAAAGATTTAGTCAGTAAATTATGTAATAAAAAACAATAAAAAATTAAAAATAAAATTTTACTTCCAGTACAAAATGAATTAAATTACAGATTTTCATTATTCGATACAACACAATCGATACTTCATTTAATTGGATCAATGCACCGATATATCGGAAGACGAGGTATCGATTAAAAAATATCGGGTATGGGAGTGTAAAGTATCGATATTGGAAAGTATCAATACATGTCGCCTAACACTACATTGTTTCGTACATATTATTCAAAAGTGAAAAATAAATACATTTAGCTATTTAAACAGCAGACCTTTTTACTATTTCCCCAAAGATACAATTTCATTAATAATGATCGATGATTTATAATTATTGTTCATAAATTTCTTGATCAACTAAAAAAATCGGTAGCACTTAGAAAAGTAAATTTTTCATAAAATCGATATATTTTATAACTTTTTTCTACTTACAATTGATTTATGACCCCGCACGTGTCCCCTCCTAAAAAAATTCAAAGAACGCTTGAAATGAATATTTTAAATATTCATCACATATTTGTTGTAGTAATTTATTCAGAGTGTAATTTAAGCTGTAATTACTGGCGCATGAAACTAGTCCTCCACTTCTGAAATTTATTAACGCCTTAATGGTACGCAGCCACATAATTTAAAATTTTAATTTTCTATAAAGGACTCGACAAAGATGTAAATTAAACAAAACGGAAGCAATTAAACATTTAAATACTAATTTATTACGATTTTGTTACCATTGTGTATAATTTAGTCACAAACAATTGAACACGATTAAAATGCAAATTACAGGAGCCATTAGTTTATCAGAACATCTAAGACAATTATGTGCAACATGTAAATTGAATTAACAGCAATTAGTTCCCATTACAGAGTTTTATTTATGAACTACGTATTTCATTCGAAATTAGATGGCTAATTTATATTACCTACCAGCGTTTTAATGCGTGGGTACTTCCGACAACTAAAACCGTAACAAACATGCCAATAAATTAGTTTTAATTGATGGTAATTTTTATAAATTTTAAATGAATCGGCATTGAAAAATATACAGTGTCTTTCAAAAAGTGTGCTACAAATGGAAATTTTTTTTTCTTGTTACTAAAAAGTTTAATTTGTTTAATAGAAACTGGCAATCTACCTGATTATGCACTAATTTAGAGTAATAACAATTGACTTTCTCCTGTGACTAAGTAATGAAACTTCGAATCTTGATATTAACTGTTCGTGATCTAGCCCTCTCTCAGGACATATCTCTTGAACCACATAGATTTGAAAACATTCCTCTGAACATTTTCTAAGATAGAAGAATGCCATTTCAATATAGGTATCCAAGCAATCACTGAATATTCCAATCTGGACCGGATAAAGCACTTTGATGATTTGACCAATGAAAGAAGGTAAGTTCAAAGTCAAAGATTATTCCTAGATCTCTTACAATTGTAACTCGAGTGAGACCTGATATTATCCACTTATTTATGCACTTAGAGTACAAAGTCAGGACTTTACATTTGTCAATATTAAGATGCAGACTGTTCTCCGCTAACCACTGATTAACTCTGTCAATTTTTAACTGTAGAGTAACACAATCTTGAAATGAGTTGATTGGTTTGGCATCATCGGCAAACAGCTGAACTTGGAAATCAACTGATTGGCATAGGTCCTTATATAGAGTGCAAAGAGAAGAGGGCCCAAGTTCGATCCTTGAAGTACACATGAAGAGGCTGCGAAATAGCGCGATTTGAAGCCATTATGGTGGACGTACTGTAGTCTTCGGTCCAGATACGATTTAAAAAATGTAATTAGATTTTCGGTAAAATCAAAACCAGATCATATATTCAACAGGATTGAGTGACTAATGCTATCGAATGCTTTACTATCTGTGTAGATGACGTCAACTTGTCCTCGTTTGTCAAGTGATTCAATTATAAACTGTACAAAACTGCTTAGGTTAATTACGGTAGATCGCCGTTCGGTAAATCCAAGTTGAAAGGCGGATATAAGATTTTTTATACAGGGATAGATTTTGGCATAAATGACAATTTCAAAATTTTTAGAAAAGTTGAGAATCTTATTAATATGGAGGACACTTAATCCCACCAGTATTTCTTAATGCAGTGTGTATAAAGAGCGTCTTTTGTTTTGAGATAGGAAGCTATAATTTCATATCTACCTATAATATTCTTATGACCTATCCAATATCTTGTAAAATACGGGCACTCTTAAGCGGTATTAATTTCTTAGTCTCCACGCTGCATTCAAGATAAATTTCATCTGACATTTGCCAATTTGATTTTAGGGAATGCAGATCTTTAAATTTCTTGAAACTCGTATTAAAAGAAACATTTACATATTATATTTCAATCTAACATCTAAATTCTAAACTGGTTTATTTGTTGAGTAACCGATATAAAGGACAAACTGTTAATTAATGAAACAGTTGTTCATTCAGCCGGTCCAAATTTCAGTTAACTTAGAAACCTTCTTCAGGTCTTAAAATTCAAATTAGAAAAAGTTGAAAATAAATAACAAAAACAAATTCTTTTTAATCTTATGGGACCCCATAAAATTTGTATGCAGATACATAGTGTGTCTTTTGGAACTCGTAATACAAAATTGATTTTCCATTAAAAAATTGAAAATTATTTTTGTACCTCAATGATATGCCTTTGTATAAAGAAATACTTATTTGAAATTTGATAAATTTATATTAATTGTCAGTATATCCGAACATTTTACAAAAGGAAGTTTTTTTGATTATTTTTAAGGTGTTCCAGACTTTACACGCGCTATACAGGCTGTTTAAGACCACCCGTCCCACCCCTTTCCTTGAAAGTTAGGAATGAAAAAAATTATAGCAAAACGGTACATGGCGCATTTCATGGTGATATACTTAACTTTCAAGGTCAATCGGAAGTAGATTAAATAGTGACAGTGCCTTCTAAAATGATGGATGCAAAATACTCGAACTTGCCCTATTCAGGCTGTTTCACACCACCCGTCACACCTCTTTTTCGAATATAAGTTGAATATAAAATATATTAATTAAGGAGCCAGACGTTTTAAATATTTATAAAAATAGAAAAATTTCCGAGATTTAAATGTCGATCTCTAAGGTTTA
The DNA here is from genome assembly GCA_036172665.1 of Prosopocoilus inquinatus. Lineage (NCBI taxonomy): Eukaryota > Metazoa > Arthropoda > Insecta > Coleoptera > Lucanidae > Prosopocoilus > Prosopocoilus inquinatus. The sequence continues at coordinate 24,391,182 of CM069876.1, read as the reverse complement.
TCGACCGTTGTAACGTTTTAAATAGCAATGCGTGATTAAAAAACATATCGTACAAATCGCACAATTCAATTTTCTCTCGATAATTATTTAAGACATTAAAAATTTGTTCAAGTAAAAGTTGTTTCTTTTTAAGAATCCTATTTAATGATACCCAATTCGACATATATTCTAATTTAAAACTTCAAAGTTCGTTCCAGATCTCCTACTTCCGGTTGACCTTGAAAAGTAATTATATCAACATTAAAATGTCTCATATAGTCTTCTATCATTAATTTTTTTTCCCCAACTTCCTATGACTTCTAATTTTTGAGAAAAATGGGTGGGACAGATGATCTGAAACAGCCTGTACGGGGTAAGTTAGAGCATCTTGCATCTTTTAAAAGGTATTGTCACTATGTAATATATTTGTACAACTGTTAAATTAACCTTGTATGTATGTATTTGAAGAAAAACTGTATTTAAACTTTCTGCTTCTAAAAATATCATACATAATATTGATCCGATGAAATATGTATAATTTTGTTCGATTATTTACTTTCTATCGAATTATTTCTTTTATTATTTTCTGATTTTTATCAGAGTTACTATTTACTTTAAAAATGTTTATTCTGGTTAAAAACTTAACAGTAAGTAACAAAATTTCGCAGGAGTTTCTGAAATCCTTACAGGTATTGTACGTATAATATAATCATTTACGGTGGGTTTCACAAAAAAAATGTTAATCAGCCATGAATTTAATTCTCTGATTCAGGAACGTCATTTGACGAAATTAACAATAGATTTGAAACCACCAATGATATTGTTTCACCCAACCAGTCACAGGCTTTAATTCACGCTGTTAAATTATCCAGTGATTAAATAAATTTTGTGAAATTGGGGGTTTAGTTGTTTATTTCTTAATTAAATGTTCTAAATATTCGCTGTAAGCCATTTAGCGAGGGTTTTTCCAAAAGAATACATTTTCATAAATAACGGAAGGTACGTGTAAAGGCACAAAAGTAAAACATCTGAGTGAAAAATGTATCGCAAAAAAAGTAAAAAACATGGGTAGAAACAAGACTAAAGCTTCTGAAGCTCAGGAGCGAGAACAAAAAAACTAATTTTTACGGTACAGCGAAAGAGAAAAAATATTTATAATTCTCGAGTGGAAACGGAAAGAGAGAAGCAAGTTCTGGCATTGCAGAGAGGGCGGCATCATATGATTCCCGCGGGAGGAACGAGGATGGATAAATTAATTGCGCTGCCGCGTGAAAGAGAAGGAAGATTGGACAAGTCTTGCATATATGATGATATAGACAAAGGAATTGTAATATCTCTGCAGATAGCCTTCTCGAAGCGAGAATAAACAGCAGAAAATAATTTAGAGCGTTTAATGGATCGATTTCACACTTAAAGGAAACTGAAAATACTTTTTATAGATATGCATATATGTAACAGCAACTTTCCAATATGACGTCTCTTTTAACATTGTATCAGTATTTTTTCCATTTCGCAAGAATACATCAAAAGGTTATTCCTTCATTATAAAAAAAAGATTTGACTTGACTTCATTCACAAAATATTAACTACTGCCTTGTTACTTATAACCAGCAAATTTGTCCTTTGTATAAATTTATTAAAAACTCTTTACTTATAAATTTTATCTTCAGAAATTGGTTTAGATATGTAGGATATTACTTACTGGAACAGACAGCATATCTGATTATTATTCCTCATCCTTTAGGAAACTTAAAAAGAGGGAGATTAAAAACAAAAATGTAAGTTTCCTGGAAAAGACGAAAAAATTTGGAAGGAATATTGAAAGTGAATGAGAATAATTGAGTATTGGCCGTTAAAAAAGATAATAGTAGGTTTATATACGTTAAAAGGAAAAATGACATTTATAAAAAAGGTATTTAAGGCAACTTAAAAAGGAAAACGAAGAATAAAAATCGAATGAAAGAGAAGAATAAATGAAATAGTGTCATTGTCAAAATAGCTAAACTTGATGGTTAGGTCCCATCGAAGAAGACATTCGAAAAATTTTTTTTAAAAAACATCTTGGGAAATGAAACTACTTTTAAATCAGTATACCTGGTATCCCACGCCATGTGTTAACCCTTCTACAATTTTTAATTTTTAATCGATTTGTATTAAATTTTGAAGGGATAATTTAAAGAAAAATGGAATTTACCGACATACTACTGGCCGGTACTTTCGGTTTCACCGGAAGTTTTGTCAACTTTCTTATTTTAATAGATAAAACAGCGAAATCCTACGATCGCTTTTTGACCTGACATTGCAATGGGATAGACAAATTGAAGCGGGTTTGCTACATAATAAGTTTACCCATGCAAGACGGCCATGCTTGCAATAATTTTTTTTAATTTCTTATTTTAGATACTAAGATCTGTGATATAATTGAAATCTACAGGTAATTACTAGTCCGAATACGTAACATTTGGTAATTTTCATTTTGATGACCACAAAAAAAGCCTTTTTTGGTTTTCACTCCAGAAAACCATAAATCGGATATTTTCGTTTGAGAAATCATTCCTTTGATTGTTTTTGGATTTTTAACATTTTTATAACATATGAAATTTGTCATTAGGTCGTAATTAATTTATATTTAATGGGACCTCATGTGGTTTCTTAGCCTAATTGAACAGAATATTTTTTCTTGATTTCGCTGTTAGCATTTAGCAAATTTGATTAATTTCTTTGAAAATGTTGGCGTACTCAAAAAAAATGTTCTGTTGAACTAAACTAAGCAACACAAGAGGTTCCACCGAAAAATTGAGTTACGACCCAATGAAAATTTCAAATATTATACAAATGTTAAAAATCAAAATACAATCTAATTTCTCGAACTACTTGATTGCATTAGAACGAAAATACAAGATTCGTAGGTGAATGTATAAATTTTATTTTAGTTTTTCAATTATTACAAACTTATTTTATAAAAGAAGAAGAAGAATTCAGTTTTATGTTTCGCAGACAACAGTTTGATTCTTGCGTCTTCTAGCCTTGAGCTTCTTTAACTTTTGATAAAGCGAAGGAACAGTTCTGCGAAACGTCAAGAAAGGTAAATGAATTAATTTTTGTGATACCTCTAGAAGCTGTCGAACACACAGCGAAATGTCGACTTACTGCTCAATTTTTCCAAGCGTCCGTAAAAAAATAATTACGGGACTGTGAGTGATCCTGTATTATTAAAATGAAACTTTAATTTTTGTGGTTCCTTAATATTAAAAATAATTCGATTAAAATGGAAAATAACAGTACTACAAAAGAGATGCGAGCCATCACACATAAGAAGTTTAAACATTTTTAAGAATAAGGAACTGCCAGACCGAAATATATTTGCTGATATCAAAACATGAAAGAAATCTTTTTTCTGCATTTCTCGAATACTAGTGGAATTGCAAATTTAATTTTTAGTAGCAAAAGTGGACGAAAATAATCATATCTAAAACATGACATAAAAGAAGGCTGTTTGTTCAAAACATTACAAATATACAAAATATTGGCTTAGCTTTGCTGAAATTATGATAAGCATTTTCTTAATATAATAGTTACATTAGAGCTGTTAAATATTTTTTCGCCACTAGTACTCATATACAGGGTGATTCATAAGAGGTGAAAAAAAGACAAAATCTTAGAATAGAAAGAGAGAATTAAAAATTTTTAATTTACTTTATTTCAGTGGTATCTGAGTATATGAAGAGTTGAAAAGAATTACTATTGAAACGCAGCAATTTTTAATTTACAGATAAACTTTTCACAAAATGTAAATATGTTTAGTAAATTCAATATGCAACTTATATTTGACCATTTTGAACAATTTTTATGTTATATCTTACAAAAAATTAATATGTTTAATTTTATATTTTTGTGTTTTTTGTTTAACCTTTTCATTGTAAGGACTTTTAAATATTGTTTCCGGTTATCTAACATTAAATGCAAATATCTCGTAGATAAAAAAAACCTATATCACTGCTGAAGATTGCCTTATTCTCAAGGTCGAAACATGTCCAATATACCGGTTGTCCTACAGAAATCGCCCCAAGCCATAACTCCTTTATTTATAGACTAATTTTAAAAAACAAAAGGGCAGATGAAATAAGACTAAAAACACTATAAAATGTGGTCAATTAATTATTTTTTTAGTTACCTTCAAGATCAACTTTTAAGTTTTTTTATTATTGTATCTGGTAGAGCTACTTTTTCTAAATTCAATGATGTGCAACACTTTAAGTTTTGACCATCAAATATGGCAGAAAACATTAATGAAAGAATTAAAGTTATAGGAAAACAATTGAAAATCGAACTTTAAAAGAGTGTAAACTATCTTTTCTACAAACACAAATTGAATTTTTAACCATGGAATACTTGAATTAAAAATTAAAAATTATGACAGGTGCCTATTAAAAGTGTTAAAAAATAAAGTTGACAAACGTTTGAGTGAATACTCTACACTATCATTTTTCATCTTTATATTTTCTCTTTCATAAATAAAAGATTACGACAAAAGAGTTTTATCAAAAATATGAAAATATTATACTGTTTACCCGCACTGAAAGGGTTAAAATTTATATTTAATCGTCTCCGATTTCTCACAGGTAAAATTTCATTTGGTTAAGAATTTCGCATAAAAGTAACAAATAGATTAATTTGCTTACAGCTCGGCCATTTTCGAAAATAATACCAATATATTATATATTTTGCAAAACCTTGAAAAATACTCTTTTTAACGATGTCAAAACCAACTATGACTTCTATTTAAAAAAAGACAAATGTTGGGTTCGGATCTCGACTATTATGAACTTCTCATGGGATTTAATTAAGAAACCATGATCTACGTTAAAAGTCGAATAAATAGTATATCCATCATTTTTTAAAACCTTTAAAAATAAAAAAAAATTACCATTTGAAAATTTGGCGAATTTTTCGTTTTTCAACTATACCACGAAAACAATAAGAAACAGCAAATTTTTGATTCAACTATTGAAATTGGCATAAAAAGTTGACCCAATGTTGCGTGCTTAGTTTTTTTTATATTTCCATTAATAACGGAGATACCGGCAGAATACCATCGAAAACACAACACTCTGTAGAAGTATAGTTGAAGGTACAAGTTATTTAACACTACCTAATTAAATTAAAAATGAAATGCAATTTACAATATAATTACATGTTCAATTAATTAAAACTATTTCTTTTTAAAGAGTACTCGAGGATTTTGAATCAAATTCTAGTGTCGCTGACTCAAATTCACTGGAATAGTTACTCAAGTAAAACGAGTACCTATTTCATCGTCGCATCACTACTCGTAGGTGAATCTGTACAATGCTCAATTATTTTTTATTTAGGACTAACTATTTAAAATTGCTTTTCTTCTTTATAATAGAAATAGATTATTATTGAAAGTGAAATGTTATTAGAAACCAAATGAATTTTTAAATATGAGAACTCGAAACAAAACATGTAGTTTAAATTTACAAAAATATTTATTTGCAGTTCAAAATCATACTTGACCCAGTTTTCAGAATGCCAACATTTTGTATTTTCATACAAAATTACGTTTCAAATCGGTGCGAACGCCTAATGAATTCTATAAAACAGAAATAATAAAAGCCGAGAAAAATGAGACGGGATTCAAAGAAAAGCTGCTTGTATAGCATCAATTGGTATTCACCACTCCGTCTCTCCAAATTCGATTCCCACACACACGAAAATGAGATGCAGAGAAAATCATCAAAGGCACAAAGCTTAATAACGCCTAGCCGGATATTAAGCGAGCGGCACTAAATTTTTCTGTGCTTTCGCGTTAAAATTCAAAACGCAGTCGCAGCGCACTCGCTTGGTGCCGAACCTGTACTAAAATAAACATAGGATATAGGGTGTACAAGACGATATTCTAAGCGGAGAAATTTAAAAATCAATTTCGTGCAGACTTTGTAATTTATAGTGAAATATATTTCGGTAAAAAAATATATTAATAATTTATTTTGTAAAATTTGTGTAGAAACTGTCAATAATATTATTCACAATTATTACCTACATATTATACCGGGTGTGTCGTAATAGCACTGCACTACTTTAGGAACATGACCCGTAGCATGAAATACTACTAATAATTTCTTGCCGTTTTGTTGTTCAAACTGTACAAAGTAGCGTCCAACATGGATCTGTTACGTACATAAACAATATTTAATAGTAATTAGCAGGGCCGGTAGAAGGCAGTAAACAAGGCATGATGGCGCCGATGCAAAATTGTCACCAACTTTCCAAAGGAAAAATCGTCCACGTAAATTCCGTCTAAATTAAAATTATTTTTTTTATCACAAAAAGCAAAACAAAATACGGAAAAATTGATTCAAAAGTCGACGTACAGCGAAACTTCTGAATCGATAATTATAAAAAAAATAAAAGTAAAAGATGTTATAATTTGAAAATCAGAAATGTTACAATGTAGCTTAATTAATATCAGGGTCATTCCAACTCAACTAAACTCAACCTAACTATATTCAATCACAGTAACAAGTTTAAGAAAATAAAAAGTAAAATATGTTAATTAAAAAACTCCATCCAACAACTGAACTCAACTCTATTTAACTCAAGCAAAAAAATTTAAAATAAAAAAACAATAAAAATAATTAAAATTCCATTCAACCCAAGTAAAACAAAAATGTGAAAATAAAGCTCAACAAATTTCAAGGCCAATTCTACTTAACTGAATTAACCTAACTGTATTCAATCGACGCAAAACATTTAAAATCCGAAAAAATAAGAAAAATTTTGTGCAAATCGTTTTTGATTGCAGTGAGAACCTCGAGCAGCCTCTGGACAGCTGTTTCAGCCCTGCTTGGGGCTTATTCAGCAGAAACGTAGCTCGACATTCCCACTGCAGACCAAAAACGACTTGCCCAATTTATTCGCAATTGCGATGTAAGAATGATGAACATATAAAATAGCGACAAATTACTATCGCTTTTTGACCTAACATTGCAGTAGGACAGACAAATTGAAGCGGGATTTGCTCCTAATGAGTCCCCCATGCAAGGCGGCCATGCTTGCTGTCAAAGCATCATGAAAGATTTTAGAAAAATTTTGTGCAAATCGTTTTTGATTGCAGTGAGAACCTCGAGCAGCCTCTGGACAGCTGTTTCAGCCCTGCTTGGGGCTTCTTCAGCAGAAACGTAGCTCGACATTCCCACTGCAGACCAAAAACGACTTGCCCAATTTATTCGCAATTGCGATGTAAGAATGATGAACATATAAAATAGCGACATCTTACTATCGCTTTTTGACCTAACATTGCAGTAGGATAGACAAATTGAAGCGGGATTTGCTCCTAATGAATCCCCCATGCAAGGCGGCCATGCTTGCTGTCAGAGCATAGTGAAAGATTTTAGAAAAAATTTGTGCAAATCGTTTTTGATTGCAGTGAGAACCTCGAGCAGCCTCTGAACAGCTGTTTCAGCCCTGCTTGGGGCTTCTTCAGCAGAAACGTAGCTCGACATTCCCACTGCAGACCAAAAACGACTTGCCCAATTTATTCGCAATTGCGATGTAAGAATGATGAACATATAAAATAGCGACATCTTACTATCGCTTTTTGACCTAACATTGCAGTAGGATAGACAAATTGAAGCGGGATTTGCTCCTAATGAATCCCCCATGCAAGGCGGCCATGCTTGCTGTCAAAGCATAATGAAAGATTTTAGAAAAATTTTGTGCAAATCGTTTTTGATTGCAGTGAGAACCTCGAGCAGCCTCTGAACAGCTGTTTCAGCCCTGCTTGGGGCTTCTTCAGCAGAAACGTAGCTCGACATTCCCACTGCAGACCAAAAACGACTTGCCCAATTTATTCGCAATTGCGATGTAAGAATGATGAACATATAAAATAGCGACAATTACTATCGCTTTTTGACCTAACATTGCAGTAGGATAGACAAATTGAAGCGGGATTTGCTCCTAATGAGTCCCCCATGCAAGGCGGCCATGCTTGCTGTCAAAGCATAATGAAAGATTTTAGAAAAATTTTGTGCAAATCGTTTTTGTCGCTATTTTATATGTTCATCATTCTTACATCGCATTTGCGAATAAATTGGGCAAGTCGTTTTTGGTCTGCAGTGGGAATGTCGAGCTACGTTTCTGCTGAAGAAGCCCCAAGCAGGGCTGAAACAGCTGTCCAGAGGCTGCTCGAGGTTCTCACTGCAATCAAAAACGATTTGCACAAAATTTTTCTATAATCTTTCATTATGCTTTGACAGCAAGCATGGCCGCCTTGCATGGGGGACTCATTAGGAGCAAATCCCGCTTCAATTTGTCTATCCTACTGCAATGTTAGGTCAAAAAGCGATAGTAAGATGTCGCTATTTTATATGTTCATCATTCTTACATCGCAATTGCGAATAAATTGGGCAAGTCGTTTTTGTTTGCAGTGGGAATGTCGAGCTACGTTTCTGCTGAAGAAGCCCCAAGCAGGGCTGAAACAGCTGTCCAGAAGCTGCTCGAGGTTCTCACTGCAATCAAAAACGATTTGCACAAAATTTTTCTAAAATCTTTCATTATGCTTTGACAGCAAGCATGGCCGCCTTGCATGGGGGACTCATTAGGAGCAAATCCCGCTTCAATTTGTCTATCCTACTGCAATGTTAGGTCAAAAAGCGATAGTAAGATGTCGCTATTTTATATGTTCGAAAAAATAAGAGTAAAAAATGTAAAAAATTAAGAAACGATTAAGGTCAAGTTCGACCAACCAAACTCGACCCAATAACTGAACTCGATTCTGTTTACTCCAAATAAATTGAACTAAGAAAAATAAATGAAAAAAAATCGATGTCAACCTAATCTAACTGCACTCTACCCAAGTAAGAAAATTAAAACAAGTACATGTTAAAAAAATTAAAAGTTAAGAAAGATATTAAAATTCATTAATGGATTAAAATGAACTTCAACAAATCTCAAAATCAACTAGACTCACCCAACTTGTATCGTATTGCACTCCATTCTGCACAAACATTTTTTTAATACCAAATTACACTAAGTAAAACTCAACAAATCTCAAGGTCATTCCACCCCAACTGACTTCAATCTAACTTCAGCTGACGCAAGTAGAAGAATAAAAATTACAAGAAAAATAAAGATTTAAAAAAAGTTAAAAATCCAACTTAACTGATCTCAATTCTATTTAATATAAATAAAAATTAAAAATTGCAAGAAAATTTAAAAGTATAAGATTAAAAATCAATTAAAATGGAGGTCACCCAAACTCAACGTCAACATAAGCCAACCTAGTTCTATTCAACATAAGCAAAAATTAAAAATAAAGAAAAAAAAACAAAAAAAATCCGTTAAATGTTAAACTTAATTTTTCCGTATTTTAGAATTGTCAGCCACAGCTGAATAAAAACTAGTTTCCCAACTTTGGTAGTGAGTCGCCGTTGCAGAAAAAAGTAAACCAAACGATTACCAAAAGTAGCTCATTTGCGCATAAATCCCCGCGGTTGGCAACACTGTCTGCCCTAAAATAGAAATTTTGCTATGATGGTTACGAGTTAATTTCGGTAGCAATCATTTAAACTGGTTCAAAGTTAAGCAAGGATTTATCAACTTTGCGACAAGAATTTTGGAGAAAAAAATGGATAGGTGTATTGATATTAAAAAAAAAGAACTGGCAACTACTTTTACAATCGATTTCATACGCTATAAGAACTAATAATTTTTTGAGCCAATTGTATAAATTCATTACATAAGGGCGCCGTCTACTCTTCCTCCGGCCCTGGTAATTAGCAGATTTAATGACAGATGTAATAACTAATATAAACTAAATCCAATTATTTTCCACAACTACTCGATGTAACATGTAAAGTAGAAAACATGTTATTAATGACCATTTCAATAATAAATAGTGCTTCAGAATTTTTTACAAATTTACTAGAAATTAAAATCTAAACTGTCCATTGCTGAAGCAATATCCAATCAACCTATCTTTAACCTTCAATATCTCGTTAATAAATTAATTTGAGAAATGTTTGTATGTACTTTTTTGTTTATTTCGTGCTACAAATCACATCTCTAAATTACTGCCGTAAAATTACGAAACACCCCGTATACATTTCTAATGTAAGTTTACAAGATAGGCAAAAACAAAAAAAAAACCTTTTCGCACCTAAGTGTTGCGCCTTACAGCAAATAGTTAATTCAACAAAGTGAGTAATAAATTTTGCCTATGCAGAATTTAAAGTTAATTATTCTGCCAAGTCGCGTATGCAAGCCCAGGTAGGCAGCCCTCGTTGCTCAGCTAATATCCTGGCTGTCTAATGCGGTCACATAAAACCGCCCCTATATCTCGTGGTTGACATATCTCACACCTGTGCCTCTCAGGCTAAGCGTATTTACATACAAATATATACGGACGACACACGTGGCATTTAGAGCATTGATGTCTCATACACCACCACACTCAATTTTGCAAATTGAAAAAGGTATTAGATGATACACATCTGAAAATTTCAGTGATCGATATTTAATAAAAATAAAATGTTTGTGCTGTGAGGAGAGCTGATAGATACACTTCTCAAAAAAAAATAAATAAAAACTACTCCTATAAATTTAACTTATAGGCCCAAAATTTGAAATTATAGAAAATAAGTAAATATCCAAGTATCTGAATATTCTTTTAAATTGAAGTATCTGCTATGAACGATTAATTCGAAAATTGTTATGGCTAGGATTTTCGTTGAAATAAATCAATTTTCCCAGCCAATTATTTGCATTTTCTTGTAACAACAATATCACCAATTATTTTTAACCAACCTTGTCTGCCAAGAAATTTATTTATATAATATAGTTTTTATAGTATCTTTAAAGAAGATTTACAATAATACTGTAAGAAATGTTATTCCTTTTCTTTTCTGGAATTTCTAAGCTTATATGGAGCGATTAGATTCTTCAATAGCATTGTACCAGAGAACGTGACTTTCATACAACTTACACAAAAGTAACTGCATTGATAAAATTAAAAAAAAAGTAAATAAACGCATATTGTATTTTACAAATGTCGAAATAATTTACCAAAAACCGAAAAAAAATAAAAGGCAATTGAAGTTATGACAGGTGTCGCTTATACAATACTTTTATTTTATTCTACAACGTATCCCTATGTTACATTTTAGAATAATCATGTTAAAGTATTGTAAATCTAGACAACCAACATAACACTCGTGGTTGTTTACTCCGCGTTTATTTTCGATTTGTCATGTTGACTGCTTCATTTCACTAAGTATTTTATAAAAATTAAAATGACTTAATAAATTTGTTCGTAGAGAGTTTCTGGCCGCTCAAGCTTATTGGCTCATGGGTGTCGTTCAGGAAATATGGTATTAAGAAAATTCATTGTAAAATATGATGGAACACCATCTTGTTAATACCAGTCATCATGTTAATACCAGGGGCTCTCAAATTTGCTTGAAACTATTGAGCCACGGAGAAGATTTAAACAATAAAAAATTGAACAATCCCTGTATTATTTATTATCCCTACCTGACGTTTACTTTTTCTCTAGAACTACACGTGAGTGCAACTGTAAGTCTACGTCTTGCGCTCACTATATGTTTAAAAAAAGGTTGAACATGAAGCAGTCTTAAAATTTGTATCGAAAGTTTTATTTCTAAGTATGCTAAACATTATTTGAATTAGGCACGATTTCTTCACCTACGGTTAATTTATCTGCCAGGTAGTATCTTCGGAAACAATTATCGATACAATGGTTTCCAAGGATAATACCTGGCAGATAAGTTTATCAGGAGGTGAAGAAATCGGGCATTAGAGTTATTAGTTGCCTATGGTTACCGTGCTTTAACATGATTATTTTAAAAAGCTATACAAGGATATATTGCATAACAAAATAATGTCACTGTAAAATATTTTTATAGTATATCTTTTACAAGATATTTACAATAATACTGCAAGAAATTTTATTCCTTTTCTTTTCTAGAATTGTTAAGCTTACTTATTAAAGTCTTAACATAGTTATGGAATGATTAGATTCTTCAACAAGATAGTACCGAAGAACGTGGCTTTTATTCAACTTACACAAAAATAACTATATTGATAAAATTCAAAAAAGAAGTAAATAGACGCGTATTGCGTGGAACATTCATTCTTATTTTACAAATGTCGACAGATTTTAAAAAGTTTTGTTGCAAATCGTTTTTGATAATTTAACAAAAACCGAAAAAAAAACAAAAGGCAATTGAAATTATGACAGGTGTCGTTTATATTATTTCTACATGATGATTATTAGAAAACAGATACGTAATGTACAGAGTCTCCAAACGATATAGGAACAGCAAGAAGGGAAAAGGGAAAAACAGGTTATGAAAGTTATATTAGACTTCAGGCGGCATATTTTAAAATTATTTTCTATACAGAATGTTATAGAAAGTTATGGTGTGTAGGGGCCTTTTTTAAAAGGAACACCCTGTATATTTTTACACATTTGGATGCGCTGTGAAGAGCAGATTACAATATAACCACTGATTGGGTTTACTCATTATTTTCACGAAAAAAGAGTTTCCTTGAAAAATTCTTTTGAAAATTTGTAAACTTTGAACGCAGATTTCTGACTATGGAGATAACGTAGACAAACGAAAATATATTTAACACAATATTCTTAGGATTTTAGTCTTTGCGGAAATACGAAAAAAAGTTAAATCTTTTAGCATTATATAAAGAGAACAGCGCACATCACTCGGTTTCTCATGTTTTGTGGAATGACCTATTTTTTATTTGGATAATGAATTGTACTTAAACGTACCTTTCTAATGATATATGGTTACGTATCTTTATATCTAACAGTTCTTATCTTATACTAGACATTTTGTCTTAAATATTATTTGAACTTTTTGACGTTTTAACCTTTTTTTAAGTATAAATTCAGTAAAATAAAAGAAGCTAAATCTCGTAATGCTTGTAATAAAAATAAGTTTCTTTTAAACATATTACTACGATTTTTACTAGTAAATTGTTGTGATGCGTTGCTCAAACTTTTAATTTTCCGAATTTTATTTTAATTAGGAGTAAGTATTAAACAATTATTTTTCCAGATCTTTTTAACTAATTTATATTCCGTCTTAATGTAACACAAAACAGTAGTTATTATGCTTATGACTTCATACAAAAGGTAAAATATTCAGTTTTCTTCAAACTCACGTCTCACGTAACTAAAATGAGAAAATCTGTCTTCTAGAAGAAAAAGAGCAAAATTAAAATTATACTATGATTTTTTTAGACAAATTTTCATAAATTTTCTTTTTTTCCTAGAACTGTACAAGTATAGAATAAGTTAAATGCAAAGGATTTGATTATTAGAAAAATGTGTAAAAAAAATTAAAAGTTATGTAATTTCTTTAGCTGCAAATTTGTTAATTTGATCATGCACAGAGAGGAATGACAAAGTGAAATTTTCTACAATTATACAGGTCTACGCGAATTTTGAGCCTGGGATTTGAGTACGTTATTATTACAGCTGTAGTGATACTATAACGAGAAAAAATAATCTTTCAAAAAAGTTTGCTTTTGCAGCTAAGAGAATGACACTACAAATTTTAAAAAAACATATGATTTCAGTTGCTCAGAAAATAAAAAATACGACAGGTGTTACTGTATAACATTTTATAACCAAAATTAAAAATCGGTCAACAAAAATATTACTTATTTGTATTTGTTGTCATGTTTTTAAAGAACTTTTATTAAAATTTCGTTCAGTACTATTTTATAAACAGCCTATAACCTTCTCATTTTTTGTTTAAACTAGTATTTTTGTCGAATGTCAACCAAAGCATTTTTCCTAACTTTCATTCAAACGTTACTTTCCCCAAAATTTTCTTATGTAATAGATAAATATTTTCATGTGGTCGGTTAGAGAATTAAACTATCAAATAAAGGGACTAAACCAGCAGAGCGTCATTAAAAAAAAATCAAGTAGATATTGGATCTCAAAAACAAAAGTAGATAAACAATTGAAACAAATTGGTAATGCCAGTCTTATTGAGTCTAAATCACACAACAAATTTCAAACAGATACGTCAAATAGTTCTCGAAATATTAAGCCGATTCCATACATTCTGCCCTTTCCTGTATGTTATTAATAAACATATTAATTAGTTAATACTATTATTTTTTATTTTCACAATAAATGAATCACGGAAACACACGTAAATAAATTTATTAAATTAATGAAATATCTTCAGGCGTTATTAGTATACATTTATTATATTTACTTATAAGCAATTTTATTTATTTTTTGACGTATTCATTTTATATAATTAATTAATTAATCCACTTGATAATGTCTAAATCTATTGTGGTTAATAAAATTTAATTACCTGGAGACATTTCATTTCATTTAATTAATCAATGGCAAACAACATAGAAGACTATATTAGTTATAAACATTAAATAATTTTATTTAAAATTTTTGTCGATTCTAAGAGCAAAATAATAATAAACAAATTGGATTATTTGATTATATTTCACTTATTTTTCCATGAGCTGCATCGAATTCTTTCAAGAAAATGTCTTGAAATCAACTGAGAATTTTAATTTTTCCATAAATCTTTTGATTAAACTTTTTTTACGAAACTTAGTATACACCCATTTAAGACGTTCCCACATCCAGTGACATACCTACTCACATTTTAAGTAAAAAAGTCGCTAATCAATTTTTGTCAATATTGACAAAGAAAGAATTTATAGTAGGCCCTAATAATAAAAGCTTACTCTCCAAAATGTTCACCAGAGTAGAGTTGCTGAAGTTCTACCTTTTAAAAAAAACTGGTTCGAATCGTATAATAAACAATTTTTTTACAGGATGTTTCCATTTTAAATCGGGGTCACACTGTATAATCAATACTTTATGTTACTTTATGATACACCACGATAACATATAAATAAAAGAATATCTAACCACAATATGTTCATATTATTGCGACAGCGATTGCAGAAAACTAATCGTAAAAATGCATGAAAATGTTGTATTGTGAATTTATAGATTTTTAACTAAATTATCCTGAATTTTGTACTGTTTAAGTGACCATTACTTTGTGTAAATAATAAAATTCAAATTCAAAAGCATATTATGCAACTTCCCTATTAAACCGCATCGATTTAACATCATTACTAAAATACTCCTACCTAATATAATTTCATTCAAAATTTAACCTAATAATTTAACTTTACCCATCCAGATATGAAACTTATCTCTAAGGTATAGGCAACAAATTCAAAATAAATACTGAGGAGCCAGGTAAAACCTAATTTATCGTGTGCTGTTAACCGAATAAATGACAAGTTAATAACAGAGAGCTAAAGGTATATCCTTTACGAAAAGCGGGACTTTTCTAAAGCTCCGAAGCTCCGTAGGACGCGGGACAAATTATAAAAAATCAGGCAGCTTACATATATTATGAAATTTTTTCTAAACCACCGCCACCGTCTCATTTATTACTGATATTGCGACAACCTGTTATTGACAAAAACGAACTTTTTAAGTTGTCAACCATCTTTTATTATGACAGTACCACTTTTGCTGAATTTCGCTGCATCTGTCTACACAAAGCGGTAATGAACAAAAGCATCACTTGGATATTCATAATAGATCATCAATGCATTTTTCTACTAAATACGAGTAGTTTCAAACTCCATTAATCCTTGTTCCTTTACGATTATAGCTTTCAATTTTCAAAATGGAAACTTTTTTTGTAAAGATAAATCCATTTTATGCGAAGCAGAAGACAGTGATTTTTACCATTTTTAGTAAATAAAGTAGTATTATAAGAATAACTTAGAGAAATATTAGTTCTTTAAAACCTTAAAACGTAAGCAACAAGTGAGATCAGCTTGGTTAAGTGGTACAGAGTATGTTGACAAATATAAATTTTAAAATATTAGTTCTTTAAAATCTTAAAACGTAAGCAACAAGTGAGATGAGCTTGGTTAAGTAGTACAGAGTATGTTGACAAATATAAATTTAAAAACTGATTTTGTTTAATGAAGAATCAAAGAATTACATTTGTTTTCGTGTCAACATTCTTCGTATAATTGGACATTTAAAGCGAAATAAAGTGTATTATTATAAAAATTAGTTTTTAAACTTATATTATATTATTTATTTTTCCAAAAATTAACTATTTGTAAGACAGAATATATCATTTCCAAAAATTAACTATTTGTAAGACAGAATGTATCATTTTATTAAACAAGAGATAAAATAGTGTTTTAGTTATGATATATGATATAACTAAGGAGTCTATGTTTAGCTCACAGTTTAAGTAAAGTCCTGAGTCACCTGTTTTCCCACCCCACTTTTTGGAAGCGTGTGCTCAAAATTACCTAAACCAAGGGCTCCTTATTTATTGCTATTAAAGTACATGTTCAAATTATTACTTAAAAAACATAATCAAACTGCGTTGTTTGTTTTGAAAGCATAAGTGTAGGTTTTCTTGAAAATATTACACGCTCCAGAAAATAAACTTCTCTTTCTTAATTTTAGTCCACGCCTTAACGTACTTTCATTTGTGCATATAGGCACAGTCATATAAAATAAAATATCGACATTATACACATATTGAAAAATTAAGTAAAGAAAATTATCCCTACGGAATAAAGAGTATTAAAGAATTTTTTGCTGAAAATATTCGGGTATTAATATTTCGTGGTAACAAAATATGAGCGAGCACGTGCTTAGTCGTGACAGGTGCCGAAAGAGGGTGACATATACTACTGATAAATTGAAGTGGACCGAACGAGAACAGAGCTAAAAAAGAACGTACTAAGATTCAATTCACGTCTTGACAAAATGCACCCCGTCAGATAGTCGTAGGAGAGTGTAGCCAGTAAGCGCATTTTATAAACGGAACATATATCGTATGCCTCCTAAAAATAATAAGGCATCGCATGTAAGATCAACTAAGAAGAAAAAAAAAATTAATTACATTTTTGGTGTGTCAGCAACATTATTAAGTAGAAGTCAGCCGTGTTTAGTTTTTCTGACTACCTTTGATATATGATGTAAGGCTGCATAGGAACCTTAAAAAGTCTTCAACAACAACAAACTGTCAAATTAATCAAAGTTGCTGTCGAAGTTTCACTATACATTATTAGAAGACGTCAGTTTTATGGACGACTTGCGACTCTGTTATTAACATCACTTCAGCCGTTATGGATTACTTAGTTTTAATAACTGAAAATATTTTTTTCTTCTAATGTCAACGGTATTAAGCACCGACGAGAATCTTCAAAGGTATAATTTCTAATCTATATATAAAATTACAATTAAAGTCCATCGACATCGCAAAGTTAACTCGTATTGATTCGTTTCCGGTGTAAAGCAAGGTTCAGCAACAAATTGTTCTCCATTCGAGCTTAATTTGATTCCGGTTCCGGAGAACGAACTATCTACACTGTTAAATTTAACACACTTGTTCTCCCCTACATAACTTTCTAAAATCGCAGTAACATTCCCTGTCTACGATACTAAAAAGAAAATTTAGAAATTAAATATTTCCGTCAATCTTAAATATAGTTTAAGATACATTTATCACCAAGGTCCCTGTGACACCTTGCAAGATTTGATATAAAATTGTATAAAGTGAGAGAGATAGGCTACCACAGTTAATGCTCATTGATTGTATCGATATGTACTTCTTAATTATATTGCACAAGAAGTTATAACAGAGATTGCAAGGTGTCACAAGAGCCTTAAGAAAATTCTAGTTCAGTTCTTTTATAAATCATATAATATATTTCGCAAAACAATTATCGGATATTTCACGTAATCGATGATATAGAGTTCACGCAAAGGTACAGATACGTTATAACTGCATCGTTATAAGTTAGAAAAAGTAGTTAATATTTCTAAACGGAAGGAAAAAAGTCCAAAATTAAAGAAATATAAGCATAGCTTTAGACAATTTTTGAATACGATGCTTCGTCTTCAAGCAGTAAATGTATTTTTTATTTTATAATATAACGGCGTGTTTGCGCAAACTCCAAAATAAAAAGTAGAATAAAATCGGCATATATGGAACACCCATTCTTTGGGCCTTCATAAATTCTGAACTAAGATACTAAATACTTAGATATTTTAATAAAAAGTACTTTATGTTCTTTTCTAGCGATTACACATAATAAATTTAAGAAATACAAATTTTAAAAGTTGTACTAATTTGCACTATAACAAACTTACAGCGTAGTAGTAAAAAGGCAGCGATTACAATCATTGTACATATCTGACATTACATTATAGCAGCAAGAGCAATAATTTACAAACTGGAAACTTGATTTTTAAGATCAGTACATATTGAGTTATAAATTGAAACAATATTGTTTGAAAAAAAAACGTTCAAAAAGTGTTGTTTTATGTATAGGTGGTGTTAATACTGAAGAAATTTTATTTCAAACAACAAATAGACAATGTTGCTTTAAAGAAAATAGTTGAAAATGTCGCTGCGTCAATTTAAACCAATTTTTTGATTAACAATTAATTATAATTATATATTTTCAGTGTTTTCATAGTGTTGATATTAGTTCTCAATGGCTCACTAAGGAATAGACAATTTGATTTTCATTTTAAATGACATCCCTCACATTACGATGAGCCTCTCCTGATTATTTTGCCTAGCTACGACCCTGCATCAAACAGGCAATTTATTCAATAAGGAATTGTTGTTACAGAAAACAATCTCTTTACAAAAAATTCGGTCTTGTCCAAAGTCACTCAATTATTAGTAATTAACCCATCAGCATTGCAAAAGACGTTAAAACAATAAATTGACATAAATTAATAAAATACTGACGACTAAAGATACAAATGCATAGTGAACAGTAATAAAAGCAGTTCAACAACGGCAAATTATTAAAAATTTATCCAAATGTTTAATCATTTATTTAAGTGCCCAGAGGCAACTACTTTTAGAATTTCGATACATACAATGTGTCCTTGGATAGGTCACACAAGAGGAAAAACTTTTTTATTACTGATTACTCAGAAAATTTTATTCTTTATAATAATTTTTGGCGTACTTGAAAATCTTGACCCATGTAATAATCAATTCAAACCGAGTAAAAGTTTCTAAAGTAAACCGTTTCGTTCATCTAATCGTTTCTCTGCTCATCTAATCAATTCAAACAGAAAAAAACTAATAAACCATTTTACGAGAATACTACGTATTTTCTGTGATAATCCAAAAAGTTTAGATTAGTGTGTTTTCACATAACGAAAATTACAAAACACAAAAACTGTTTGCTTTATCAGTTTTTTTTAATTGATTTTTAAATGAACGGAGAAATGATTAGATGAACTTTAAAATTGAAAAAAAAATAGAAAATTGAACGTACAAAGTTTTTTTAATCTTGAACCGGACAGAAATGTGATGGGAACATACTCAACGTTTCGCTATAGATATATAGCTTCGAAGCTATAAACGAAACGTTGAGTGTATTTCCATCATATTTCTGGCCAGTTCAAGATTAAAAAAAACTTGTATTTGTATTTACAATTTTCATTGGACAAGAATCAACTTCATTTAAGAAATTGAACATTAAACAGTCAGTATTTCTGAAACGGTTTACTTTAGAACAAAACTTTATTAGAATTTTTTACTCAGCTTGCATTGTTATTCATGTGGGTGAAGTATTGACATTACATCGCGGCACACTCGGTATTTTCTGCACTAATCAGTTTTTTTTTTTTAATAACGTCTAATGATAAATTTAAAGGAAAAAATTTCCCAAAGCACTTTGTTACCGTGGTCTTTTCAGCATTAACTCTCTGAGAGTAGAACAAAATAGAAAATACTTTACAATTGCGAATGTACCGAACGGTACGTATTAAAAGTAACTTTTTGAATTGCAATTGTCTTTTTCGCAGACGCAGTGTTTCTTTTTTTTATTTAAAATTAATTCCATTGTTGTTTATAAAGTATAAATAGTACATAAATGTCATTTTTGAAAGTAAAGCTGCAATCGATTTTTCAAACTTCTAAATGACTTCTGTGCCAATTATTTCAAATGTCCCTTTTTCTGTAGCGTTGTTTCAGTTGAAGAAGTTATAGAGCAAGAGCTTTTTTAACGGCGGCGTTTAGAGGGGTTAGGGCATCTACGGCGCCCGAAATGGGCAGCGGGGATTAATTTAGATTGATCAGAGTCGGTTCGGACACAAGGAATTGATTAGGCAATCTGTTTTAGCGTGTCCAGTCGAGTGCTCCGTGTCCGGTACAGTCAGGGTTACAACTCTTGAAATTCCAAACGTTCCGTCGATAAATTAGTTTCCAATTTAATTAAATCCTGTTTAGGAAGTTCTTTATGTTTTTCAAGATATTGATTCAGCCT
Organism: Prosopocoilus inquinatus; assembly: GCA_036172665.1. NCBI lineage: Eukaryota > Metazoa > Arthropoda > Insecta > Coleoptera > Lucanidae > Prosopocoilus > Prosopocoilus inquinatus. The sequence continues at coordinate 24,370,800 of CM069876.1, read as the reverse complement.
GATATTACTCTTGAAAATATTTCAAGAAATATTAAATCCTTGGAGCCTTTATTATTCCGATATATAAATTTTCTCTTTTAATATTCTTAAGTAAATCTAAAAAATTGGAAACAAGAATGTTTTTGATTAAGCTCGAAATTACATTAATTTTACTTAAAATTACACGAAAATTGTTAAAACCTTATTTTTTAAGTGACGTTATGCTTCTAGTAAAGAAACGTGCTGCTTTCTACAAAATCTAATCTTAAAAAAGGATAACGTACAGTTTAACGGCCGCTTTTTGCACGCCGAATGTATTTTAGCCCGCGTTCGATTACAGTCACCCTTTATTATTATACGTGGACAGAGTAAAGGTGCTGCCCATATTATTTCGACCCTCGCGCAAGAAAAACTAAGCAAAAATGGTTCAACAATTCGTAGTCTATCCCTATAGCTCTTCATTCATCCCTCGGGTCTGAGCGGTCGTAAACTGGTCGCCTGCTCGCGACCCTCCACCTTAAACATCACACCCGTGTAAGTTTTTTTAAGGTTCTAGTCGTCGCTAAAATTATTTGATCTTCTAGTTCCCGTATTTCTTTGCTGCTTTGAGTTCATCTAAGATAATCTATCACTATTAAATAATTAATTCCACTCAGACACTTTGAAATTCAAGTGGTTTCTCGTTTTAATGAAATACAATTAAATAATAATAATAATTACCTATACCGGGTGCTACATTTTGAAATGCAACATAGGAAATCCCATGTTCATTTAAAGGTGCTCGAATATTGGGTTCCCTAATTATTTTACAGCAAAATTCCGTTTAGGTTTTTTAAAGTACTCTTCCAGACGAATCTGTTTGAGAATGTTTCATACGATGAGTTTTAAGATATTTAAAAATAGATTCTGTAACTAAATTCCATTTATACCAAACTATCATCACAGATCAATGATAGTGAAAACGTGACAGATAATTAATAACTCTAGTAGTTTTTGCAAAAGATTGAAAGAAAAAGCTTTTCCAGTAATTTATTTTAACATTTACTGATCAAGGCCATGCTGATAGTTTGGTATAAATTAAATTTCGAATTGAATCTTTTTTAAAAATCTTGAAACTGAGCAAGTGAAAAATTCTTAAACTTCACAGACAGATTCATCTTGAAGACCACTTTAAAAAAACTTAAATGGAATTTTGCTGTAAAATAATTAGGGAAGCCAATATCGGAACACCTTTAAATTAACATGGGATTTCCTATGTTGCGTTTCAAAACGCAGCATCCTGTATAGTTTTCTTTTATTAAAACTTTTATTAACCTCGAATAATACTTTTCTGACAAATATTAATAAAAAATTACGATTCTACGAGCACCGAAAATTCTTTTGCAAAGTGTTTTCTGATGTTTCCAGAGTGGTTATGTAGTTCATTTACGAAGGACAATTATTGTCAAATGGGAAAAACTAATTCCAGTCAGACTAATTTCATAAAATAAAAATATAAACGCGTGTACTTCGGGCGGCCATTATAATGTTTTAATATAAATAGGTGTTTCAGACTATACCATTGCAGTAATGAAGAAATGAATTTGAAAATCTAATTGTATAACTAATACCACATGCTATGTAAATGGCTAGAAACTGAATTAGTAGTACCATTTTTCGTAATGAAAAAAAAACAAGCGTTACTCACTGCTAAGACTTGTCCCCATTTTTTGTGTCGTCAGGGTACATGTCGATCTGTAAGAACCTGAGATCGTACTTTACTTCAATAACTTCAAAATTTTTACTTTGAAAGCAAATTTTAAAACGAATAAGTTGAAACAAGTGTCTGTATTTGTTTGCACTTGTGACCTATTTTTTAGGCACGAATTGCAATAGTCACGCATGTGCATACATTAATAATCTGCAATGCAAGTGCATCGATTCGGGAAACTTAGCTTTTCTGAGTCTTTAAAAAGACGACAGATTCGGAGGTAATTAACGTATCAAATTATCAACACATTACCTGATAGTGTTAAGCTAAGTTGATGAGAGAATTGACCATTTATGATGTTGTCCCGCTTTATGTTTCTGTACATGTCGATCTGTAAGAACCTGAGATCGTACATTACAAAATTTCAGTAACTTCACAATTTTTACTTTGAAAGCAAATTTTAAAACGAATAAGTTGAAACAAGTGTCTGTATTTGTGTTTGTGTTTGTGTACTTGTGACCTATTTTTGTAGGCATGAATTGCATTAATAATCTGATGCGATGCAAGTGCATCGATTCAGGAAACTTAGGTTTTCGGAGTCTTTAAAAAGATGACAGATCCGGAGATAATTAACGTATCAAATATATCAACACATCACATCACCCGATAGTGTTAAACTAAGTTGATGAGAGAATTGACCATGTGTGTGTGTATTCATGCCGGTCCGTGTCTTTCTCCAATTCTAGTTCCATGAGGTAAATTATTAAAATTATTTTACTTACTAATTTGTTTAAACGATTAACAAAAGCTTTTATTTCTTTATTGTATTATTTTTTTTTTTAATATGTTGCGCGATCTCATGTTTCCTTCTCCAAGTAAATTATTTTAATTATTTTCAGTTTTTCAAAATGATTCATAACATTAATTTGTTTCAAATTTCTTATCTGCATTTTTGTCATTTTGAACTTTATGAAACTTAGCTTTTCTGAGTCTTTAAAAAGACGACAGATTCGGAGGTAATTAACGTATCAAATTATCAACACATTACCTGATAGTGTTAAGCTAAGTTGACGAGAGAATTGACCATTTATGATGTTGTCCCGCTTTATGTTTCTGTACATGTCGATCTGTAAGAACCTGAGATCGTACATTACAAAATTTCAGTAACTTCACAATTTTTACTTTGAAAGCAAATTTTAAAACGAATAAGTTGAAACAAGTGTCTGTATTTGTGTTTGTGTTTGTGTACTTGTGACCTATTTTTGTAGGCATGAATTGCATTAATAATCTGATGCGATGCAAGTGCATCGATTCAGGAAACTTAGGTTTTCGGAGTCTTTAAAAAGATGACAGATCCGGAGATAATTAACGTATCAAATATATCAACACATCACATCACCCGATAGTGTTAAACTAAGTTGATGAGAGAATTGACCATGTGTGTGTGTATTCATGCCGGTCCGTGTCTTTCTCCAATTCTAGTTCCATGAGGTAAATTATTAAAATTATTTTACTTACTAATTTGTTTAAACGATTAACAAAAGCATAACATTAATTTGTTTCAAATTTCTTATCTGCATTTTTGTCATTTTGAACTTTATGAAATTATTCTTGCATTATTTGATTACACAAAATTATTGCTATTTTTATTAGTTTTATCTAATATTTATTTGAAATATTGTTTTGCCAGAAGTCGTTCAAATTGTTCTTTTGTTTTCCTTTCCTATCTTTTTTCCTTTATTTTTATCAATTTATACAATTAAATTGATAATTTTGTTTCTTTCCTTTTCCTAATTTAATGAATTTTATTCTGAAAATAATTTCATGTGTCGTTAAAATTTGCTTAATTTTCTTTATTGTATCATTTTCTAACAGATTCGTAGTTTTATTTGAATAACTGAATATTCTGAAAAGGAAGATAAATTTAAGTAAAGAGAGTACCGTGAACTCGTTCATCCCTAAAACATTGTGTAAGGTCGGTAAGGTCCAAAACTGTCATATCACTAAAAAAAGCGCTGAAAATAATTCCTGGTTATTTATAAGCTCGAACCAGAAACGCTCAAACAAGGGAATTGCTCTTTGGATCTTTGATGGTAGATCAAAATTTTGGAGAAAGGAGTGAAAAGAAAGTTGTTGAGTTTTTGTGTAATTTTGAAATCTTTCTCACTCTCGCCGTAAGTTCAAGAGTTAAAATAGGTTTGATCTGGACAAGCCCTTGTAAAGTGGTAATTCTGTTATCATTTAACCATCCGCCCTTACAGATCATACTATTCTATGAATACCAACTTTATCCTGTCTTTCTATCTAGTGTGCTCAAGAAGATTTCACAAATAAAGAATTGCACTGAATAAGGAGCGAAAGCGAAATCAGCAAACCAGATTCTCAAAATCACAAAATACTGTACAGAATATTTTGAAATTAAATTCTCTGATGCAATCCCACATTACATAAATGAAGGCCGAATTACACTACCCTACTAGGTAGCCATGATTTCATATTTGAGATTTCATAATAATACTGAGTAACTTTTCCAAATAAAATGTCCGCATAGCGTGAAAAATAAAGGTACTTTACTCTTATAACGATTTCAAATATTTTGATTTTCCCGGTATATGACAGGAGGTATTCAAACTTTGACACATGCGTCTTGAGTTCGAGAAGATGCAGGAGCTTTCATAAAGAATAAATTTCTCTGAGAAATCAATAATAAAGATTTTCCCATATGAGCTAACTTTCTGCCGGTCACTGTACATCTTCTTAGAAAAATTATTAACATTAGAAATCTTGTTTTTTTGATACATATCTCATGTAAGTCAGAATATGATGATACATGTCTCAGTCAGAATATGAATTAAAACAATGTTTGAAAATACAATAAAAATAAAAGTAAAAAGTCTTTTTTAATCTTAATCGGATAGAATTAAGATTGAAAATAAATTCAACGTTTCGCTATAGATCTATAGCTTCGTCACTTCTCATAACACGCCAAGCCCAAACAGCTGCACGCCCAATTTTCATTCCTGCCCAGTCGAGAATTTCCGACTGTTATTTCCCGGGATCGGGAATGGCAAAAACGGCAAATTTCCCGGAAAATCAGTCCCGAGAATTCCCGGGACAGAAACCCTAATCTCATTTAATGAACTTAGAGAACATATATCGTTCAAATTTGCAAAATCTGTTCTTTTATTAATAGAATTTTTATTTTACAAATTTCAATAAATCAACGTTTAAACGTGTTAGACCCCTGATAAAGAATTTTAACATTTTCAAAATCAAAAATATGATTAGTTAAAAGCGAATATTCTACTGAGTTTGTATGATTCTCATTCTTTTTTTGGATATAAAGATAAATAGATAGATAGATGGTTGACTTGGATTAGATTAACTCTATCTGATTTACAGGTTGGATTGGGTTAACTCTCTAATAGGTATAATCGGTTAAAAAAATATCGGTGGATCAGGTTAATTAATCGGAAATAACCGATGTATCGGTTAACTGAAGGTTTAACAAGAAAGCGATAATAGATTCTAGAAATGAATCAATTCTCGAATTAACGAAATTAAAAAAAAATTTAAGAACATCAGAAGACTAATTCAAAACTGATGAATTAAATCACAAGTGAAAGGATGTACACAAGGATCACAGAAGATGCTCTTATAAACAACAATTTATTCAATTACCTTAAACAAAATTTATTTAAATGCCAAAGTGAGTAGTCTATTATGAGAAACCTTCTTAATGCAACGCAGTATTTAGCAATGTAGCATTCTATTATGTACATATATATTAGTACAGTTCAGATTAGCGTAGTATGTACAATACATACAAAATAATAAATATAAATTTTATTTGCAAAATGTTTCCAAATGCATGTAATACTTTACTACTACTCAATTTTACGCAAATCTTTGATATTGTTTATATGCCAAAAGTTCAACAAAATTTTCTCATATTGGTAAATTTCTCATTTACTTTTTTTGCAAATTTTGGAAGTTATTTATACTTTAATTTTAACGAATAGTTTAAATAGCGGCTACCTACCACATTTTTGACCGGACGTTGCACTAGGATTAACAAATTGAAGCCAGTTTGCTATACAATAAGTCATCCCATGCAAGGTGGCCATGCTTGCTGTCAAGCAAGTTTTAAAGCATTTTGTTGCAAATCGTTTTTGATTGCAGTGAATCTCTCGAGCAGATCTGTACAGCTGTTTCAGCCCTATTTGGGGCTTTATCAGCAGAAGATTAGCTTGGGAGTTTAATTTTAGCAGATTTCATATTCAAAATCATATCTTTTTAATCAGGCGTAAAGAATCATCTTACAAAAAACTGAAATAGCAAATTTAACTTAAAATAGTAAACATTCTCTTATTACATCATTTGGGAAAATTCTTGAAAATTCTATGTGATTTGTAGATTTTATACTCAGCGACAGCACGTCTCAAATAATGAAGTATTGCTTGTAGCAAAGCACTACAACTGCTTGTTGAGTGTTTTAATGTATGTATTAAGCTTACTTTTAATACCTTTAAATATATGTAGAATGCACCGTGCTTGACGTATGCAATAATGAGGACTACCAACCCGACTGATTTACCGTAAAATAAACGATTTCATTTTTACTTGCGACTAAATTTCGTTAATGTTGTGATCGTGATTTTTATTGACTTTGTTAGAATGTTGATTATTATGGCATTATAACATAAACTTAGAACTACCATTTAAAGCTGTATACTATCTATTTAGGATAAAAAGTGTTCTGAATTTCATGCTCGCAACTTATATTAGATTTCTACATATATTCTTACGTTAATTATTTTATGTAATCGTTGAAAATTCCGAATGATAATGAGACCAAGGCATTAGGTTTACCTGATTTTGTTGAAAATTGAAAACATTTGAAATTGCCTTTTGTTTTTACTTTGTCTGTAATTGTATCTTGACTGCTATAAGAATAAAACAGAGGCCAAAGTTAAGTAGTGACTGGAAAAAATAGTTATGGAACCCAATTGACTCATTTGGGTTTCGTAATATAAGTCATTAGTTAATTAATTAATTACCTGTTTTGTGTAAAAAAGTGAATTTGAATTGATTGATAGAACTTATTTTATAAGTGTATTATAAGTTTTTGTGAAACTCAACCCAACCAAAAACCGAATGAGCCACTTGGGTTTCATAAAGTAGAAGCACTCGAAATTTTATTTTGTCAACTTGGTTGCAACATACTTAGCTACATTTGTTCATATTCCAAATTACAAATGATAACCTACTTCCAAATTACGGATATTTGAAATTATTTCTTGAAATCGTTAATCATAAACATAATAAAAAAAAACTTTATAAACTCACAAAATATTTAATTACAAACATGAACTTTAAACTGGAATTATTTTAAACGTCAGCCGATGTCATCATCCATCATTAACAATACAAAATTTTCCTACATTGACTTAGAAAATAAGGCGGATTTTTAAGCTTTTTTCATGTCTGAGAACCAACAGAGAAAAATACTATAAATTACACATTTCATAAGACATTTTGGCGCACTGATCTACTTAGAAAACTCGTCTTCGACTCGTTTTCTAAAATTAGACGTGTGCGCTGAAATTACGTGTTATGAAACTTGTTCTTTAATATACTATTTTAAGGTTTCTCTTATTAAATTTTTAGGCAATATTCAAGCTTTCGTTTTTATCAGAGAATTTACTTCTTGCATGACTAACGAGTCTTATACCACATGTACTTATTATAATGTATATTCAAGGAAGTTTTGAATTAACTGCAAACGAATAAAAATAAAATATAGGCATCATAATCCATTTCTCCCTCAAACGAAAGCATCGGTTAATCCAATAGGACAATATCTCATATTTTTCATTACTGTATCTGCGAAAGAGGGAAGCACATTTCGCATCTATTACCAAAAAACTACTATCTCCTTCAACGTTCCCTCGCGGCAGCCTCCTAAACTAACTACCCCGTACTCGCCCCGAGATTATTATAAGAAACGCTACGACTAAATGGGTGTCTGCCCGTTCAGCAAACGTTATTCGAGCAGGACTAATCTCATCTCTTTCCGTCACATATGCGCGAAATGGTTCCATTCTTCTTCCACTCATGTGTTTTATATATTACCGTGGTGGGGGTCAATTGCTAAAAAACCTTTTTTCGTCTTTCATACAAAATTCAAGCCATTTCTCTCGATTATTGCTACGTAGTGTGAAGTAAATTTAGACACACGTCCCTACTCAATTTTATTCAGATGAGCTTTTACATTTGAAAGTCTCTCTTAATTCACTGACTTGAAATATTTATCCCTCACTGAGAAAAGACTTTCATAAACAACAACATCCTGATGTTTTTAAGCCTTAATACAAAATGTAAACGAAATTTTCATTCCATTTAAAACATAAAAAGTACTTAGGTACTGAATATAAAATAATAAATCAAATTTTAAGATAACTACATGCAATACTCAAATATTAATTCATATTTCAAAAGTATTATTAACAATTTCAGAAGTATTTAAATACGTGCAAGCAAAACTAAACTACATTAACATCCATTTAAAAAATTATAAATACTGAGCATTAAATGAATCAAACACTGTCAAAAGCATTGATTAAATTCATTTACGTTTATACTACCTATATGTAAAGTCAATGTACTCGTATTTTTGCAGTAATTTAAAAGAGAGTTGAGTTACTTATAAGTATTTTAATTCCTACATTGAAAATAATTAAGTAATATTTCTTTGTTTAATCTTAACAAAATAGGGTCTGCAATAAAAATCAGTATAACTTCCTAATTTCACGAACATGAGAAGCCCCTTTTGCTTCATTAAGAATTCTAAATTTTATTTTAATTTAACTTTAGTGTTGCGTTATTCCAAATAGGTGCAAGGATAATGCTCGTTTCATTTGCTAAAAAAATATAGTGTAATTCTGTTTGAAGCTTTTAAATTTAAAATTAAATTTATTGTAAGCCTTATTCACAAATTATTGGTACTTGATAACGGTTTTCTCAAACTGCTTTAAATATTTCAAATTTCATTTTCATATGTACACACATACAGAAGGCATTCATGAGGGAGAAAAGAAGAGATAAGGCTGCGGTTGTCCAAACTTGAGCCGCACGATATCTTTCGTTCGCTCGCTCTTGTATTAGACAAGCTTAATTCTTCTACAAAACAAAGCCTTGGTAGATACATTTCTACCCCAGATTATGCCGTTATATATTTCCCCGCAAAGAAAGCGTGTGTAGATATAATATATAGAGGTTGTCACGTGCATTATTTATATTACTCCCTTATTCTCTACGAGGATTGCCATCTTAATGACATTGTTAACTTTTTTCTTGCGTCCTTTTTTTATACCGAAGATTTTTATTACCTCGGAAACAACATATACTTAAGACCATGTCATCTAATCTTTCAATTAAATTTTATTGTTTCGAGAAAAGCGTCCAATATCCAAGAGATGTTATACTGTTTACAAAAAGAATAATAAACGAACAGAACACTTATAATTTTAGACTAGAAACGCCCTACAGTTTATCATAATATTTCCAAAATTTCAACATTTTGTAGCAATTAAAGAATGCTATGAATTTCTATAATTGCCATAAATACCAAACTACCACCAGGAATGTTAGAGTATTATACGTTTTATCTAACACAGTATAACATGTGAGTAGAATACTTATATAATTTAATGCTTTAATTACCCAATTTAAATTTCTACCTAATTATGGACCATAATCAACAATTTAAAATGTATTGTTTGAAAATTGTTTTTTTAATCTCTTCAAGTAGCTTTTTCTTACTTATTTTATTTTATTTCATTTTTCAAATTAATTAAATCAATAATTGGAAGCTTGAAGTATGGTGAAGTTGAAATCTGTTCCAGTCGATCGTATTTTGTTTTTCATTAATTTAAGTATTTTATTAGACGTAATTGAAATTCATTTTTATTTTGAAATTTTTGTTGTTTCTTGTTTCGTAATCTCTTCAAGTTGCTTTCTGTTTTTTGTTCAATTTATTTTTTATGATTCTTATTTTTGAAATCAATTGCCTGATGTTTCTAAATTAATTTCAATATTTTGTTTTCTTCTAAATAATTGAAATTGACTATCATTTTTAAAATTAATTTTCTGTTTTCGGTTTCTACTGATGTTGCATTTTGTTTCCTATTTTATTTAATGATCAAAATAAACTATTTGTAGGTTAAGTAAACCTCTTCTTATTTCCTTATTTTTTTTTGTTTCGTAATTTTTAGATAATCGATCGTCTTTTGTTTTTTGTTGGTTACTATTTTTCCGATGATTAAAGAATTGTTTTTTTAGTTTAATTTTTTAACTTATGAGTCAATTATTTAATTCTTTCAAACTCGATTTAATCGTTCAATTCAAACCTTATTGAAGATTCGAGATCTCTAGATTAAAGACAGTTTGAATTTTGCGCCATAACTTTTTTTATTATTGTTGTAGCACATTATTAGTATTTACATTATTTTATTATTTTTTTTTCTTTTTTTTGAAATTTCATTCCTTTTACTTAATGTGAAATTTCTTGGAAATTTCATTTCATTTCCTACTGAAACGTTTTTCTTTAAAAATATTGAAATTTCCACGTTTCTTTTCAAAAATATTCCACATCCCTAGGAACACCTAAAACTGTACAAAATTTTATTAATGTGTTAAACGTTGAGTAATATTTTACTCTCTAAATAAATGTTTACCAATTTAAAAAATATTCTAAACAATCAAGATCTTTACTTTTATTTACATCTCATGGTACTATGCCCGCCAAAAAAATCTGGGACATGTAATACGTCCTACTGTAAATATAAGGACGTGCTTTTACGTTACCATAGAAACAAGCTCTAAATAGCAAGATGGATGGCTTAAAGCTGCATTCAAACTAATAAAATAACTCAAAAATGCATGTAGAGAGTTTTTTGGCGGGCGTAGTACAAAGTGATCGACACGTATTAATCGATGAATTTTGTAAATGCCTCTGTTGCATATAGTATGTACAAGCAAATAACTTAATTTTACGTAAACTGAAAACAGAAATATCATTTACATTCTACTGTTACAACTTTCCATGTTAGGATTTACAGAATTTTATTTAACAGAACCTGCACTAGAAAATGACAAACCCAAAAAATTATATTTTCGCACTGTTGGTAGAACAGAATGCTTCATGATTTTATTTATTTACAGTTTTATACCGTCTAATACTATACGTATAATTCCATGGACAAGTAAATATGTATGTATTATACATTTTATACGTTTTATACGTACATATTATACATGTAACGTATAAAATCCAATTGTCATCCCTGACAACCACTAATTCAATATCATTATTGGAAAGATTTTCTTATTTCTAAAGCATATTAATTAAAAGATTTAGGCCCGATCTCTCCAGCTCTAGATAAATGTATATGTTAGATAAGATCCTAGGAAACTATTATCGACACAATGGTTTCCAAGGATATTATCTAGCAGATAATTTTATCAAGAGGTGGAAAGACCGAGCCTTAAACGAACTAATTAATTTACTTGTTTTTGTTTTTGTTTAGAATCCCTTTCGGAACTTGGGTTTGCTATTAAAATGTACTCCAACTGAAACTCGTAACGTTTGGGAAAAATATAAAGAATGTCTTTTACTTCAGAAAACAAAATATTCATTTTTGAATCCAATTTTCAAAATGTTTTACTTTTGCAGAATCATATTTGAAAAAGTTGGTTTGAAAAAATCTACATATTATTCCAGCAAGTAAAAATTCGCTAACTGTCAGTCACGTTTTAGTGAAGTAATCAAAAATATATGATGACATTGTATTATCTCATAAACATATTTCATGTCTTCATATCTATTGTATTTTTACTTGAAACAAAATAAATTTTTAAGTAGCATCAGAATAACAAAGATGCTTTGTCATGCACATAATTATTAATGACTACGAATATGAATTTTGTAATGGCATACAACCTATGTCATAGGTAATCTTTTATGGACACTGTGTACTAATTTCAATCTTTCATGCAATTCATTTGTTTTTGAAAATATCATTATAAACGCGAGTCACTGTCACAATCAACTTCAAAAATCTTTTTTCCGATCGTGAGATATAAAAGTTTATTATAAAATATGCTAATTTGAAAACTCCCGTATGAGACTCATTATCATAATTTTATGGAGTAAATTCCTTTAGAGATAGCTGCCATCTCATGCAGTTATTACACACCGTCATAAATTTATATTATCGGATTAGATGTATCTCCTTAAATGTATTTTGGTGGAAGCGCCAGTTTCTAAAACACATTACATTACTCCTTCAAAGTTTTAATGATGTTTAAAGGAGTCAGACTAACTGCGCATAGAGTTCTCATTAGATCTGTTTCGCACGGTGGCGCAGTATCCATTTTGTCCTCGCGGAATGTGGTGGGGCACTGACGTCAGAGCGTCGGTGGTGGTGTCGGCGCTCTACAGCTGGACCGCCCCCATCTCCGGCGCTAATCAGCGCGACACTTCGCCTATCGATTACATCTGCGCTCATTCGGGTTACATGTATCTGTTACACTTTTTAATTAGACCCTAATTACAATAGCAAATATGCTAAACATGTTAATTACACTAATTAACGATCACTGGTTTCTAGGGAAATAAGTGAACAAATAGTTTTCCACTTTGATTGATAATAACCGAACGATACGTCTTGTATTCATTCTTTACTCAAGTTTTCAAAGAACTCTCGTTGCCACAATTATCATCTGCAAATCCCTCAATCACAAACAACCCACCCTAACTACAAAGGGTATTAAACACTATTGTGTACAATGATATTGAATGAAGAGGATTTTGCAGGAGACCTTCTGCGAGTTATCTTTGACCACTAATTAATTTTCTTCGTATTACCAATTTCGGCATTCGAATCCTTGAATCCCACAAATCTTGAGATTTGAAAACTCGAATCTTCGCATTAGTAATGTTTTACGTTTTAAATTCAAATTTGAGGCAGTTATGAATTAATTGAATACTGCTTTACAATAAACAACTCTTTTAAAAAAATGTAGTCACGTTAAAGAGTGTTTTTCTTTTAATCCCCAAAAAAGGATTTTCATGTCGATGTGCATCGCCTACTAATTTAAAACAAAACTAAGAAACAGATTAACGTAAACATTTTATGAATGGTGGTTTTCATGAATTTAGAGTTTATTTAACAATAAAGTGATTTGTGAAATATTTTTTTATTAATTAAGAAGCTATAGGCGTAAAGTAAAAAAGAAATTAAGAAAGTTAAACTGCTGTAACTTTCTTATTATTAGGTTTTAGTCAAAAGCGAATTAAGGAAAAAGCTTTCTTTGATGTCTTACAGCTGCCCTTTCAATACTTCCATACGTTATGAGACACCCAGTATATTTCTCAATAAATCCATTGATTGAGTATTCGAAAACGATTCCCAGCCTTCAATTATTAAGCCCTATTCTTGATAAAACTGAATTACAACAGTAAATAAACGAAAGTGCGATTAAATAGTACAAGATTACAATAACATTTTGTGAAAATCAAGTGAATTGTTAATTCAGTAAAAAAATCAAACAAAAACAATCATTTTTAAGTTATTTACAGTTCGCTGCATTATTTAACCAAATAAAAGTAAGAAATATTTTTTAAGTTATTCTATAAATCCATTTGCTTGTATCTGTAGGTATGTATGTTATAGGCAAAATACCTTTCTTTTATTTTTTTTGTTGGTATCTTCTGTGTCTAATTTCAATTCTTAAATATAAAATTTTAAGTTAAATATTATATGTATGGGATACTTTTTCAACGTTTCGTCATAGGTTGACCATTTCTTCCAAGTGAATTTTCAAGTCGTTCATAAAAAGATATTACCAAACTGTTATGCAAATTTTCAATCAACAATAATATAATGTAATTATAACAAAATGGTTACTCAAGATACACCTGCCACAAACAACGAACACTTATTTCAAAAATAAAATTAGATACCAGTGCTGATGATGAGAGCTTGACAATCGAAATTCTCATTTGCCGCTCAAAAAAAAATTGGAAAATGTTTTGATGATCGTCACAACTATAAAAAAATAAAAACACATTTTTTTAATTCAAATTATTTCAACGTTTTTACTTGCCATGAAATTAGGACGGCGTGTCTTAGCTTAACTGAAAAATAAGCTGTTGTCTGTGTAACTCTTTGACAGCAAAATGCTTTAGAAGTTTTTATTTATTTTAATTACAACAGAAAATGTTTTCGTAAATTAATTTAATCGCAACACAGTATATTAAATTGTGATTTTGAACGATTATGGATGATTTGAATTTGGCGCCATACACTGTAAAAATTGCAGCGATAAGTACGATAATGTTACAGCGACAAGTACAGTAAAATTACAGCGAAGGTCATCAGAAAAAAGAAAATTGTAAATATACACAATATCACTGTAAAAAAATAGGGATAAAATTACAGCGTTAAGCACGGTAAAGTTACAGTGATAAGTACAATTAAAATTACAGCGAAAGCTGCGAGAAAAAAATGTTGTAAATGTACACCTTATTTGTGAGTAATATCACATTCGGTTTGTGAAAACACACTGACTTGTGCAGTACATTTCCTTCCATTACGTGTAATTTTACAGCGATCATCGTGGGTCATAAAGATGCCCGCGATTTTCTTAGTAAAATTACACCAATACGCTGTACAAATTTTAACAGAGTATATCGCGGTGATATGACCTTCCAGTTTCCTAAAATCTGCAGTACATTTCCTTCCAATTCCGCGATTATCGCTATAAAATGACACGTATACGTATAAGTTTACATCAATAATCGCGATAATTATACGTATAGGTGTAATTTTTCAGCTATAATCACGGGTCATAAAGATGCCCGCGATTTACGCTGTAATTTCACACAAAAAAATTTTACAGTGTAGTTTTTAATTTAATTTAGATTTATATTAAAGTGGTGCTTAAGAGACACGCAGTATACTTTGAATATTTAGATCATGAAAAATTTGTTTCCTTTGATAAATAAAATAAAATAAATAATTTTTCTTAAAAAAATCAATAAACGATAAATAAATAGGTATAAATTAAAAATATCAAAATAGATTGATGACATACATGTACAAAACTCCGTGATTTGTTTAATACTTGAAGAAAGAAAATAGATGTAATATTTCAGAAATAAATTTTGTAAATGATACAAAATCCAAATAATGATGACATGACAAACCAAAAATATTTAAAATACACAGCTGATGATGTTAGCGGTGATGAAGATAAAACAGATAAACAACAAGCATATTTAGGAATTACAAGACAAAGTTTAATTTTCCATGGGGAATTAATAAATAAGTAAATTTATTGTGAAGAGACGTATTTTTTACCTTATTCTTGTTTAGTTTTTATCTGCAACGGCCAGTAAATTTATAATGTTTGTAATAACAAATATTTAGAAGACTTTTCACTTATTCGACCTACTTTTCCAGTTTTAATACGGTATATTAAAAACATTTGTACACGTGCTTGAAACTAAGACAAAGAAAGTTCCAGGGAACTGCAGAATTTAAGTAACATTCAAGCGAAAACTATCAAACGAACAGACATTTAGAATATAAATTACTTGTACAAAACATTAGTGAAATTACGTGTCAGCCAGTAAAATGTATTATGTGCTTTACAAGAAACTTTCAATCGCTTTTTAAATAATGGCCAGCCTTCAATTGCTCCGATATTGTTAACCTGTTGAAAAATCTCTGCATAGAATACAGAACAGAGAGTTCTTGAAAGCTAGATTAACAGCCAAAATTAATCAGCTTGGACAAAATTTTGGAAAATCGGGAACATTTGATTGCGATTTTACTAAACGAAACAAATTATGCCAAAGTAGCCTCTGGCCGAAAAGTGCATGCAAAATGTCAAATACCTTTACCCTTAAAAAAAACATTAATTTTTTAATTAAACAGCAATAAGCAAAGTTTTAAATATGTATAAAAGTATTTTGAAAACCAATCTTAAGTTTACATGTACAGAAGAGTAATGACCTGTTTTCGAAATAATACTTGTACATAAAACAAAATGTCCTATGCAAGTTATCATATCGGAAATTGTCATAAATCCGTGACCAAATCAATTGACAGAGGGTACTGAAATAGCTGAAATACTTAATAACCTTAGTAAGGGTGGTAAAGTTCTAATAAAAAAAATTAAATAACGTCATATTTGAAAGTTTAACGACCGAATATTAACAATATGGACAAATATGTTTTTAAGTAAATACAACATACAATTCACTTGTTATTTATAACATAGAATTATGAAAGCCATAAAAAATAAGTCAATATTATCTCTAATTTTTATGAAATTGTTTATAGTGTTGATACTACCTAATTTCTTCCATCTTTCGGAGTTGGCAATGTATGTAGATACTCACATAATTATACTCATATTAAATAATTTAATATAAAATAAACTGCTCACAGAAACATAATTTACTAATTCACATAATTTTTTTTAATAAACAAATCTGCTTAAAACTGCAACGAAATATTTTGCCACGTTTAGATTAGAAACACTCGAAATCAAGGTAAAACGCACACTAGCCGCAACCTAGGTTAACAGCTGAAATTAGAAATCGAATTTATCGATTGATTCCCCTCGGTTACGATCAAAACGTCACAATGAAATTGGACATTCATAAAAAATATCTCCCTTCATTTTTTGCACCCTTAAAGTTACCCCTGTTTTTTTCACCCTCCGTAAAAAACAGGACGCTTTCCCAACACGACGAAATAAAATTTTGTTCTAGCGTTAAGTGGCATAACATAAATTTCGTTTAATCTTCTAACTTCACGCTAATTACAATAGAATTATATTATATAATATTACAACGAGAATTGTACACAAAATGGAATTCGCAAATTTAAATAAATAAGAAAAATACTTTCTAAATTAATTCAAATTAATTAAATAATATTGCACGATTAGATTACGCAGTAGAAAAAAACATCAAAATTATTATAAATGCCTCTCGTACGATCGAATACTTTTCTTCAGAAAAGAAGTTCGACATAAGTACTACATACTAAATAATATTCAATAAAGCATTGATTCCTTAATTTGAAAAAGTTTCCAAGCATCGAATTATTGATTAGAAAGTTTTAAAAATATTTGCATTAATTCGTTTATTGCATTTCAGCGGACAAAAAATATTTATTAAGTTTTAAATATAATATACGCAATATTATTGCTCCGCAGGCATAATATTTTAATTATTTATAATAACTGGTTTGAAGTTGGTTCTCGTCCGATGAAAATTGTAAGTACAAAGTTTTTTTTAATCTCGAACCGGACAAAAATATGAAGGGAACACACTCGACGTTTCGCTATAGATTTATATCTTCGTCAGGAGCTATAAATCTACAGCGAAACGTTGAGTGTGTTCTCTTCATATTTCTGTCCGGTTCGAGATTAAAAAAACTTTGTACTTACAATAACTGATTTGTTAAAATTCGAGCTCAATTACTATCACATCACATAAATTAAAGATGTTGGTTTATTTAAATGATTAAAATGATTATTCCTCAGTGTATTCAGCACCTGCCTATAATAGTTAAAATATTTCAGACTTCCTTAATAAAAAAAAAACTGTTCGCATTCAAATGAACTTCATGCTCATTTCTACTTTTATACAGTCTTTCGAAAGCCATTTTCAACCAACAAGAATATAAGCGACGTGGAATTAAAAAACAATAATAAACTAATAACAGACTTCATTTGTTCACTTACATTTTGCTTTAATCTTCTACTGTTCTCCCATAACTAAGCTTAAGATAATTATGCATTAAAAAACTTCAAAATATGCACTAAACATTAACTTTTATAGAATAAATAATATCTTTTTAACTCAGTTATTTTTCTGTTAAAAAACACAAACTTTTTTTAATTCTAGATTATTTAGTCAAGTCATTATAGAAATAAATTATAAATACATTTAACTACAACATGGTGTAACAAATTCTATTGTCTATTGCCTATTGTCGACGAGAATATTTTTGTTTCTCGTAGCGGAGATAAGTTGCATGCTGCAAAAATTTAAATTTAAATTGTTCGCGTCATTTAAGAATCAACTCGTGGAAGAATGTGCAGTGGTTAGTTTGAAAACACAAACATCAAAGATGACGAAACTCAGTGAAAAGACTGTGCCCATCGCCTGGCAATCCTCTTATTATTTCCAAGTATTCTGATTTTCGAACACTGATTGTTCAGATTTTCTGCACCTAATTCCGACTGAACTTTTCTTTTGAGATTTAGGTTTTCGGTATATTTTTTGCATTTTAATTTCTTGCACATAATGCCCTAAAGAATTCAAATATGCATTTATTTATAAAAATGTTCAAAATATGCATTTGCAATTTCTTGCACAATTATCCTAAGCCTACTCATAACTCACAATAAACACTTCCTAGAAGTTATTATTAATTTTTTTTTCTGGATTCTCTCTTTACGCTTTCTTTAGTAAACCTTCTCCCGTTATTAGTTTTGGACTAATTATCAAGTTTTAGACATGAAATTCTTCACTGGGAGTCCGTATATATGCACCTCACAATAATCTTCATTGGGTATCAGATCAAGAGCTGCTGACTTCAAATCTGATCCATCACCGACATAGCCATATATGACGTTTAATCCATCACTCAAGTCTTCTTCTTTAACACTGTTTATTTAAGATGATTGACTAGCTTTCTATTTTCTTATTCAGAACTTAAACCTAGCTTTGTTTTTGTCAAAGTTTTAAATGAAGTTCTTTTATCTACGGATTTTGAAGTATAGTGGAGTTCGCAATTTATCTTTCATAGTTCCATAGTTGCGCTTACCTTTTTTTAATTTATTTCCAAGTATTAGCTGTAAAATTCGTTTTGGTATACGAGTCGAAACCACGCCTGCTATTGAAAGCTAATGATCTACATTAACTGTATCTTAGTATGTTATCTGCAATTGCTTCAGTTTCTTCTCAGGAATTCTTCTGGTGATGTCGATATCCTAAAAGAAGTTTGTAACCATCGATACTTCTAAACCGGATATAGACTATAATGTAGAGGCTACTTTTCTCTTCCAATTCTAGCTGCCAAAATACATTATTGCTGTCTATGCACCCAATAGTTTAACTTCTAATAAATCTCGTAGTATTTTTTTCTCCACCCATGGATTTGATAGAACTGCAAAGCTCTATTGAAAGATTTACGGTCGAAACAAATTCGTATTTTCTTACTTCCTTCCACTATAATCACGTTATTCACACTTTGCCTTCTCCAATTTTGCTATCTGCTCCTTTAAATCTGTACTCAAAGCTACCGGTACTCTGCATGAAGCCTGCAGTTGTGGAGTGATTGTTTAAATTACTTCTAGTTTGTATATCTGGTACAAGACTTAAACATTTTTAACTATATTTTTTGGAAGATAACAGCACGGGATATTATAAATCATGAAATCAAAAATGAAATTAATTCTTGTTCGATGATTTTTTTTTACTCATGAAATCATAAAAGGTACACGTTTCAATCTCAAAGTTAGTAAAAGCAAAAATGAGATTAATTCAAAAGCAATGGAGTGCAATCTGTAATGAAAGAAAGAAAGGAGGACAGCTCAGAAGAACAATTGAAATGAAACCTAAAACATCACGGGCTCAGTTATCACCTCTTCTCGGATATAGACAAAACATGAAAACCAAAACTTTTCTCTTTCAAAAATACATATAATAGGACAAGGAAGGCACGCAATACCTTCTCTATATCGGATTCTGTTAATTTACACAAACCTTATTCAAAGTTAGCAGATACGTAAGCACGACTATTGGTTTACTAATTAAAAACAAATTACCTATAATATTCTTGCTTGATTCTAGATGAAAGAGTTCATTTAAAAAATGAAACGTTTTCCTTTTTTAAATAGTATCAAGTTAGGAAAAGTAACCATGTACATTATTACCACTTTCTTCTTATTGGTTTCTTATGGTCATTATCTGAATAAATCCATTCTCTTCCTTGCAAATTCAAGTGCAATTTTATTATCGTTCATCTTTTCACTTAATTATTATTAGAAAAAGGACTTTGTATATTATAATTTCGAGACTGAAGAAGGACAATGTTTGGAAAGAACACTGGTGTACGAAACACCATAAAGATGTCATTCAAGAAAAATGGAGAGTTTGAAATATGAAGCGGTTGGAAAAGGAGGACAAACATTAAGCAACTTGAGCATATGATACAAAATTTCTCACCAATACATACAAAAATACTCCCTGGTATTGTTCCATTGTTGAAAAGAACGGATTTTCAGAAGTTGATGTCCAACACAAAAACAATAACAAGGATATCTGCCGATTATGAGGCTAAAACTGTATGCATATTTTATAGTTTCTATTAAAATTTGTTTAGAGTAAGTATAAATACATTATAAAATGTGTGTAGATTATTACTTGACTCATCCTAACTTTCATGTAAATGTGTTAATATGGAAGTTATTACAAATTATAAGTATTAAAGAAACAATTATAAAAGAATATATTTTTTGCAGTTTTAAGCTTCATGAAATTCACATTTTTTAGGTTTCCTTAATAAACCTAATTATGAAGTAAATGTGTGAAACACACAGTTCAATTTTCTGCGAAGTTTAAAAAAATTCGCTTTATTTAATTACATTGCAAATTTTTCATGAAACAACAACCGGTGCGGAAATATGTTTCCGATGACACAGGTTTCGTTAGTGATAATGCAGATAATATACATCTAAAGAAGCAAATTCTTGCGAAGGTTCCAGAATGCAAATCTAGTATTTTTTTACCCCTAACGAAGCCACCCTCGCTTTTTTTCACCCTCAAGTCAATGTACAGCGGACCTGTGAAGCCGTTCGCGTATTTTTAAAGTTTACACGTATTAATGCCGCGCATGGCGAAACTGGAAGGCTTCAATCTTCCCTAACTTGAAAAAAATCTATAATGGTGTATATGTGTATATAAGATATGCTAGTTAGACGGAAGAAAAGAAGTTTTGATTGCTTCTCTCGCGACCTCTAATATTGATTAGGAGTTTCAACTTTCCTGTGGAGGTTAGCTAATTAAATATTTATTAAATTTTAAAAAAAGGTCTATAACACAGTATTGCATTGTTTTTAATATCATCAATATTTAACCAACAACGCACCTGAAAGTAATGATGCTTGTAACGTAGTGCAAAAGCAAGAATATCATTTCTGAAAGCTCAACTGTACACAGTGAAAACAGGTGGTTTCTAAGCATGATGACGTCTACTTGGCTCAAATAATAAAATCTAACACAAGGAAATGAATTTAAAATTAGATAAAAGAGAAGCTATTACAATTCTTATTTAATGTCGATAATTCATCACTTTACAGACGTTTCACTGAACATTACTTTATACAACACAGTCAGTTATCAGATTATCTACCATTTTCACACACAAAAATAAGTTTGATATAAAAAGAAACTAAAACAAAATAAATCATAGTTACAATTCTCTTGACACTCTTGACACATATGAAGGTAGCCATGCAACACTTCCACTGTTAAACATCTTAGGAATTTGTCACTTTCTTACAAACTAAGTATTTTCGCCTTCATCTATATTTTTAAGGTTATTTTCGTCTGCGCACAAAATACATTTACAAAGCAGTGTAATGGGTTATGAAAGGTATGTTTTACTTCTTTACTTAAACTTGATACTAATATTAAGTAACGAATACGTTAAAAGATTCAGCTCCTCAAAAAGTTTTGTGAATGTTTTTTTTTCATCTGTTGATTTATAAAATTACTGGGCCTATATGTAGAAAATCGTTAATGTTAAAAGTACAGAGTGAGTAGGGAGCAATGGGACAAACTTCAGAAATGTATTGTACGCGTAAAAATAAGTAAAAACAACTCAAATGTTGTAAATCGATTTTCATATGTTTTCGAATTGTGTTTTAACAACATACCTTACAAAATATTTTTTACTCAATTTAAGTATTCAGATCAGAAGATTCTCTAGTACACAAAGGGAATCTTCTGATCTGAATACTTCAATTGTTTTTCTTTTTACTTATTTTTATGTGTACAATACATTCCTGAATTTTGTCCGATTTCTCCCCACTCACCCTGTATAGTGGCTGCTTACTTTGAATTATTCGTTATTGCTAGCTTTTTTTGCTTTTAAAGTTAAAAAGAAATTCGGTTAAATTGGTAATTACAGATTCTATGATTTTCTTGCTTTAAAAATTTGTTTTCAAATTAGTAGGCCGTACTCACGTGAAAAAGTAAGTTGCCTAAATAATTTTGGTACTGCAATAATAATCTTCGCCAATATTATACGAAACCATCCTTAATTTTTAAATTTTTAAATAAATGTCTATGTACTTATATCACTGATACTCTATAAATGCTTTTAAAAAACAGTTATCTATGAAATCAGTGCCTGCCTTAAGAGCGGGTGAACTAGGCTCTGCAATTTCAGGGGCCCCGCATCATCTGCAATGTGTAAATTTAAAATTTTTTTTTAACCCATGGTAGTTCAGTCAGAATTAAGATTATCGAATATCTGCTTAAAATCTACATAGAATCACATAATTATGAAAATATTTGAGGATCTGTATAAAATTAACATGTTAGAAGCTCTATTCATTCAAAAAGAAAAATAAAATCTTACTTATAAACAAATAGATATGCTTAATACTCCCTTAACAAATCATACTTTTTTCGGAATAACAAGTTCGACCAGCTTTTATTCCTAGAACATCTATTGTATGAGAACTAGTTTTAACAGTCTGCAATAATCCTTTGCCTTTTCGTATAATTATATCCTTATCTATAATTTTTATTGTCTATCGTCTTTCGTTTGTTTAATTTTATTTGATTTCGATTGATTGTTTGACTTCCGTTGTTTTTTTTTTGTTTCATTTACTCGATTTGAATTCATTTCATTTTACGTTTTAATCTTTAATATTTACAGATTAACCTTTTGTTTGTCAATCGATTTATCTTATTCTTTATTTCTCCATCGACGACCGTCTTTTGTTTTTGTTTTAATAGATTTGGTAGTATTTTGTTGTTATTTTGATTGTCATTTTTTGTTTGTTTATTATTTGAATTTGTTTAGTTTATCTGATTGATAGTAACCTAAAACAGGTGGCTGCCATCTAGTGGCCGATTGCTTAATCTGGGCGATTAACTCACTTTAGTATAGGGGGTGTACAAAAGCAACTAAACCAGTACAAATGTTTCTAGATAGTCATATTTTTATTTCACAGTTTTTTTTCCTTTGTTTCTATAGTAACATTTTTATTTCGCATTTTCGAATAACGACAAATGTATTTAAAAAATTGAAATATTTAAAAAATTGAAACGCGTCAAATAGCAGTCACTTAGGTAATATTTATGTTATAAAATTATTCTACCTACTTTTTTACATGTATTCAGTATTTTTTGCTCTTTATGATGCAATGAAGAAAGTCTTTTTCCCTTACCGCAAGGGTCTCGTAAAAATTTTTCGCCCAGGCCTGGCAACTATTAAGGCCACCTCTGTATGAAATTAACAGTTTTTTAAATCTTACAAAAACAGTTACTTATGTCTCATCAAAAAACACAAGAAACACAATAGGTACAATTTGTTCTGATCAGAAAGTAATGCTGCATCTCTTCCATTCGTTTCGATTAACACTGTACAGGGTGGATTAATTTCGATGTCTCTTATGGGCATCTCCGTAACTATAAGAGATAGAAAAAAACTAGTGGCCAAGTCTCGATCTCTTTTTTGGAGATTAATGCAAAACCGTAAACAAAAATTGGCTATCTTCTTTTGTTTTCAAGTTACGGGCAAACATTGCCATTTTCGACTTTTCGTTTTTCGATCATATCTCGTTTATTCGTAGAGATATTAAAAAAACTGCTTGAACATTATTAGGACACTTCTTGGAATACAATTCAGTGGTGTAGTTAATTTTTTAATATTTACTTAAATTTTGGAGATATAACATAAAGTTTTTTTAAATAGAAATTATAGTAGGCAATGCCCTCATTAAATAGAGATTTTCTTTGTGCTTTCAAAAATATATACTTTGTTGGGTTTATTTTTTAAAATTAATAGGAAAAACTGTCATTTTTGTTATTATCCTTGCGTAAATATCCTAGTCTCAATAGGCTGGGTTCAATACGGTGCAGATTTTTAATTTTATTAAATTTTAACGAGGTTTCAAATATTTTCAAAGTTTTGGCTGGGTAATAATTTCGTATTCGCATTAATTTACAAAATTCCGTTTTATTATTTTGAGCGACAATTTTTTATTGAAGTCGTTTCTTGTCCAATGGAAATTGTATACAAATTGTTTTCAACCTGAACACTGAAAGTTGCACGAACGTTGAACGTTTCTTCTTAACGAAGCTATCAATAGATAGTGAAACATTGAGTGTTCGTGCAATGTTGACCATTTAAAGATTGAAAACAATTTTTTTATTAATTTTCGGTCATAACACGTTTCATAATACATAGTTTAAAACATTCTTCTTAAAATGTTCTGTAAAACGTGATGAATGATGATTATAGTCCCCCCTAATTACATAATAAATTAAACGAAAAGTATAAGCCACAGCTTATACTTTTTCTCTCTCATTTTCAATAGAAAGTCAGATAGGAGAAGAACGGTCGCTCAAAACGATAAAACGGAATTTTGTAAATTAATGCGAATAGGAAATCATTTAAGCAGTCAAAACTGTGAAAATATTTGAAAGCTCGTTAATTTTTTTTTTGCAAAACAAAAATGACAGTTTTTCCTATTAATTATAAAAAATAAACCCAACAAAGTATATATTTTTGAAAGCACAAAGAAAATCTCTATTTAATGAGAGCATTGCCTACTATGATTTCTATTTAAAAAAATATAACTTTATGTTATAACTTGAAAATTTAATTAAATATTAAAAAAGCAACTACACCACTCAATTGTATTCCAAAAAGTATTCTAATAATGTTCAAGCAGTTTTTTTAATATCTCTATGAATAAACGAGATATGACCGAAAAACGAAAAGTCGAAAATGTCAATTTTTGCCCATAACTTGAAAACAAAAGAAGATAGCCAATTTTTGTTTACGGTTTTGACTTAATCTCCAAAAAAGAGATCGAGTCTTGGCCACTAGTTTTTTTCTATCTCTTATACTTACGGAGGTGCCCATAAAAGACATCGAAATTAATCCAACCTGTACATTAAATATTATTTTATATTACCCAGGATAATTCAAGAATATCACAGTTTTATTTATAATTATTTATGAGATCTGTACAAACTTAAGAAGATAGCAATACTTGAGCGACTTTTTTTATTTTATTTTGCAAATTACTTTTTACTCGTCATTGTCTTTCTAGTGTTTGTGTTCATTATTCTTCTTTCTGCATGAACTTCTCCGTCCTCACCTTTTCATTGAACGTGTCGATTTTCCAATGTTTTTTGTGGTTTCTTTTTATAGAATGCATTTTTCGTCGCTTCTTACTGGAAACGTAGTTTCATAAATCCAGCCGCACAAAACTCTAATATTATGTAAGCTTTTAGCAACAAATCTGAATTTCTTTCTCGTCGATTCACATATTCCTTCACTCACCCTCAGTGTATGTATATTTTTACGCGAGGAATAAATATTTCTCCTGCAGAATTATTCATTTATGTATCTGTAGTAAATATATGCGGTAAAGTATTAACAAAATTGTCATACATGTCTATAAAATATTCACGGGTTTACGAAAAAACTAGGTGCACAGCCAATACTTTCGGTATTACACGATTAAAGTAAGGAAAGCAGTTCAAGTTTATTAGGGATGCTTTTCCGCTTACCTATATACAATGTTGGGCAAAAGTATCGAACAATGGAAATATCTCAGGAACGGTTTCACGAATTGAAATGAAATCTTAAGAAATCGTAAGATAAACCGATGACACTGCGAATAGAAGCAGACTTGGAAACTGGAGACTGACTTCTGATTTAGCCGCAAATAGTACGAAGTCAGAAAATTTAATGGAACATCCTATATATTTTTGCACATACGGAGAGACCTTCTCGTCCAATTATTTACATCCAGATCAGATTCCTATACCATATCAGGCACTACGGTGCATAAAATGTTAAATTATTTAATTTGAGTGGATATATAACCAGTTTACCAAAGAGCACACGTGTCCATGCAGCTTATGAATGAAATTATGAATTATGAAGTTCTTGTGTCGGCATTAACAGATCGTTATAACATCTGTTTCAATAACTCACGGTATAAGCTGCAGTTTGAACATCTAATTTAGTTTGTTTAATATAATTCATTCAGAGAGTGGATCATATGTTTGTTATCGAGTATCTTTGGGGCTACTGCTCGTAATCCTAAAGGTATCAAACATTGTTATCAGTAAACTTCTTAAAACATATGCAAAATAAACAGGATGTTCCTTTTAAATTTTCTAATCTCCTATCTTTTCCGTTTTCTCCTACTTTCCTGTACGCTTTTGTCCACTATACCTTAACTCTAACTTTACTGTTGAAAATTTCATTCCAGTTCAGAAGACCCTCCCTGAGGTATTTTCATGGATCCAAAGTTTTACTCAACACTGTATTCTCATATTCAAGGATATAGGCGAACTCAACTAACTGAGAAAAATTTTCTTTAAATAAAAACAACTTGATGACGAATTTTTGAATAACCCTCCTACTCAAGTGTAAATCATGCATTTCTGAACCTTGAAATTCAGAAAACCAACCATACAAGCACAATGTTTTCCAAAATCAAAAGAACGACAGCAAAAAAGAAGAGGTTCAAAAACTTAAAGGATTTTAACGGATAGCGTAGAATAGAAAAATTGAAAAAGAAATATGTATCAAGAAACACATCGCCAAAATGTGAAGTACTTTAAGAAAAGTAGTCAGTTCAGATGAAAAGGTGGGATTACTCTTGACTGAAAATTCCCGTGAAATAACTTTTTAGGAGAAAACGCTGACGTAAATGTTGGGAACTCTGTATTA
The DNA here is from genome assembly GCA_036172665.1 of Prosopocoilus inquinatus. Lineage (NCBI taxonomy): Eukaryota > Metazoa > Arthropoda > Insecta > Coleoptera > Lucanidae > Prosopocoilus > Prosopocoilus inquinatus. Next base: position 24,344,046 of record CM069876.1, on the reverse strand, counting down.
GTTAAATTACAAGACACGAAGATAATACACTTTTATATTATCTAAATCTTAAAAATAGACCAACTTCACATTATTTTAAAGTATCAAGCAATAACGGTGTTCCTCAGTGATCTGCACTGGAACCTCTTATTTTACTATTATACATATATTACTGATGTAGTAAAATTTGTTGCTGCTAACCATATAACAATCTTTGCAGACTTGGTGGTCTCAGCTCACAATTCTGAGGAACTAAGATCTAAAGTGTTAGAATGAATTGTGTTTTTCATTATTATTTCGCGATCCGAGTACTTTGTATTTCGCAGTGTAATATTATTAAGTAAGCTACGTTTGTAGTGGTGAATGTGCTTTTGTTAATGTTTACTGTCAATATCAGTGTAATAATTGTGATTGTATAATTTCTTTGAATATACAAGTTTCTGGAGTTTATTGGCTGTTGCTGTTACTCGAAATTCTCATCAAAGTCCGACAGGTTATGGGCCCAGTTGGTCTCGTTTTGTAAGGATTCTTTTCTTAATGCAAGTACCAAGAAAATGATGAATTCGATGAACGTGTCGAAGTTTGAGTCGCTAAATCGAGATAACTATGACACATGGAAAATTCACATGGAAGCTCTGCTGATTAGAAATGACGAATGGGACTTCGTGAATGGTACATCTTTGAAGCCAGAGTTAATCTCTAACGATGAAGCTTCTGCAAGAGCAAGAGACAGCAAAGCCAAGTCGGATATTATCCTTTCGATCAGTGCTTCAGAATTAAAACAGATCAAAGGATGTATCACGTCAAGAGCAGTATGGGTCAAGCTGGAAAGTGTTTACCAATCAAAGGGGCCAGCAAGAAAGGCAACTCTCCTGAAACAATTAATGCTGCACCGTATGAAGGAGGGAGATGATGTGCGAGAACACATTGGGCATTTCTTTGATGCAGTTGATAAGTTGAAGGACATGGATGTTGACATCAATCTTCATGTCCTAACAATTGCATTGCTATACAGTTTGCCGTCAAGCTATGAAAATTTTCGAGTCGCAATCGAATCCCGTGACGATTTACCTACGCCCGATACTCTCCGCATAAAAATTGTCGAAGAGTATGATGCACACAGAGTTGATCGCCAATCATCATCGAGTGCCATGTATGTGAATAAAAAGCATCCAAATTATAAAAGCTTTCAACCCAAAAAAAAATGTGACACTTTGACAAATGACAAGAAGCAGTCAAAAGATAAATATTTGTCAAAAATTCGATGCAATAAGTGTAAAATGTTTGGACACAAAGCAGCGCAATGTCGTAACGCAAAACTTGAATTCGCAAATGCCGCTGATGATGTGTCAGTTTATGTCAATGAAGTGTTGCATGTAAAAACTGTCAAGGGAACACGTAACTGGTGTTTTGATAGTGGATCCTCTTCACATCTCTGCAACAACATTACTTATATTTCGACAGTAGACTCTTCCAATCGTGGAAAATTGAATCTCGCAAATTGTACTGCAACTGAAAGTGTGAGAAAAGGAAAAGCCAAGTTTGTGGCGGATGTGTATGGTGCTATCAAAAACGTTTCAGTAAACGATGTTTTACACGTACCCGATTTACGTACCAATCTTTTATCCGTGAGCAAGATAACCGACTCAGGATTCGAGATTGTCTTCCGCAAGAGCAACGCTTTGATCAAGGATCTCAATGGAAACGTGAGACTAATTGCAGACAGAGTCGAGAACTTATATTACATTCGTGAACCCGAGGAAAGTGCTCGAAATATATTGCAGGAATCGAAAATTTCTCCAAATAGTATACTTAATTCGGAAGTATCGTGGCATCGTCGCCTAGGACACTTGAATCTTCGCGAAGCGGTACGTAAAGGCACCGTGAGTGGTCTAAAACGCGAAGAACTTGTTGAGGAACCAGAGTGTGTGGTGTGTTTGAAAGGGAAAATGTGTAGAACTTGATTTCCTAAGAAATCAAAACGTGTAACAGAACTTTTGGACTTAATTCATACAGACATTTGTGGACCCATGCGCGTTCAGTCAATGAGTGGTGCCAGACAGATACTATGTAGAATTTATAGACGATCATTCACGTTGGTGTGAGGTACGTTTCCTCAAGTCGAAAGACGAAGTATTTAGAGTTACAAAGGAATTTGTCGCTCTCGTGGAAAATCAAAAAGAGCGCAAAATTAAATGTTTTCAATCGGATAATGGCCGAGAGTATTTAAGCGGTGAATTCAATGAGTTCCTCAAGAAGCACGGAATAACAAGACGATTAACAATTCCATATAATCCGGAGCAAAACAACATCGCGGAACGGAAGAACCGCAGCATACTCGATACTGCATGATGTTTGCTTATTCAGTCAGGACTACCTCTCTGTTTTTGGGGAGAAGCGATTAATACTGCTAATTATATCAGAAATCGGTGTCCGACAAAAAGTCTGAATGGTAAAACGCCCAAGAGATTTGGACAGGAAAAATTTCCGATTTGAGTCATCTGCGAGAGTTCGGATGTCCAGTTCATTGTCTGGATAGAAATCCAGGTAAGGGAAAGTTGGAATCCCGGTGTAACGAAGGAATTTTGGTGGGTTTTTCTGAAGAATCCAAAGGATATAGGGTTTGGCTACCAAAAGAAAGAAAAGTCATAATATCACGTGATGTAAAATTTTCGAGAGAGAAAATTCCTGTGAATAATAACTATCAGGATTTTTTGACAGATAACTTCGAAGAAGATGAAGTTGTAACAGGTGACGCATGGACGCAAAATGATTTTGTTGAGGTGGTATCGTATCCTCCAGCATCTGGCGATGAAAACGAACAAGCTGAGGATATTGCTGAAGAAGATTCTCCTGAAGGTCCAGTACCTGTAGCTACAAGAGGACCAGGAAGACCAAGGATCATCAGGACAGGTCAACGAGATCGACCGCGAAAACAGTATCATGATACCACACAACACGTAGAAGAATTTATTGAAGACGAGCAAGTATTTTTGTCCGAAGTGCCAATGCGACAAGCTTTGTCGGGATCTAATTCAGAAGAATGGCGAGCCGCTATGGTTGACGAAATTAAGTCAGTTATTAAAAACGGCACATGGCAACTTATCGATCGCCCACGTGATTCTCATGTCATTGGAAGTCGAATTGTACTACGAAAAAAATACGGATCAGATGGCAACTTGGAGCGAAGAAAAGCTCGTTTAGTAGCGCAAGGTTTCACCCAACAACCAGGAGTCCATTTTACAGAGACTTTTGCTCCAGTCGCACGGTTGAGCACAATTCGACTGCTTGCTGCTTTGGCTGCGCAGCACAGAATGACCATCAGGCAGCTTGACATAACTACTGCATACCTAAACGGTGAACTGCCAGATAAAATTTTCATGGAACCACCAAAACAATTGCGTGACGTATTGAAGACTATCGTACAAACAGAGGAAGACAATAATATGAAATTGAAGACGAAAGAAATGCTGATTCAAATGGACGAAGGTGACAAGGTATGTCTTCTGAGAAAATCTCTTTACGGATTACGACAAGCTGGAAGACAGTGGCATGCGAAGTTGCACGGTGTCCTGCAAAAGTGTGGAGCCGATTCTTCAAACAGCGATCCCTGCCTGTATTATAAAGGACAAGGGGAAGACATTACTGATTGCAGTGTACGTAGACGATATTCTCATTGCCTCAAGAAATGTACAAGAAATTGAACATTTTGGAAGAAAATTGTCCAAATGTTTTGAAGTCAGAGATCTTGGTCTTGTTAATCACTGTCTCGGTATTAAATTTAACCAGAACAGTAACCAGATAACGCTGAACCAACATGGTTACGTTACTGATCTCAACCGTTTTGGAATGGCCGATGCAAAGCCAGTGAGTATACCTATGGATGTCAACGTAAAATTATCCAAACAAGCGGAATCAAATGAACTTGAAAGTAATGTTCCATATCGAGAGCTTGTGGGGTGCTTGACATATTTGGCACAAACGACACGACCAGACATAAGTTTTGCTGGAGTTACCTTGGTCAATTCAATAATTGTTACGGAAAAGCTCACTGGATTGCTGCAAAAAGAGTGGTGCGGTACCTGAAAGGAACTATAGACCTTGGATTGACTTACACAGCTAACATGAATCCGCTAAGAGGGTATGCTGATTCCGATTGGGGAAGCTGTCCTAATGATCGACGATCTTACTCTGGATACATTTTCATGTTGAGCGGTTGTCCATTGTCATGGGAATCCAGAAAACAAAAAAAGTTGCCCTTTCTTCTACTGAAGCCGAATATATGGGATTTTCGGAGGGCGCCAAAGAATCGATTTATTGGACTTCTTTTCTTAACGAACTAGGGTTCAGTGATTTGACAAACATCGTACTTTACAACGATAATTTTGGAGCATTGAAACTTAGGATGAACCCCGTGTTCCATGCTCGTAGCAAACATATTGCTATTCACCATTTTATTCGTTAAGTAATTCAAAGTGGACAAATCAAAGTTGAACATGTTATATTGAATATTGCAGATATGTTTACGAAGTCTGTTCCCAGACCCAAACTAGAAAAATATATAAGTATGAGTGGAATGCAAAAGATTGCAATGCAGCCGAAGAAGAAAACGTTCTCGAATCGAGGGGAAGTGTTAGAATGAATTGTGTTTTTCATCAATTTTTTTTTGATTGCAATATGTCGTGGTTTCTATTTGGCGATCCGAGTACTTTGTATTTCACAGTGTAATATTATTAAGTAAGCTACGTTTGTAGTGGTGAATGTGCTTTTGTTAATGTTTACTGTCAATATCAGTATAATAATTGTGATTGTATAATTTCTTTGAATATACAAGTTTCTGGAGTTTATTGGCTGTTGCTGTTACTCGAAATCCTCATCAAAGTCCGACATAAAGTGACTGAAATTTCAGCACACTTCAGTGACTGGTGCTATAAAAATAGAGTAATGCTAACTGTTATGCCTATATTGCGTTTTTAATAGGAAAAAAATCTATGAAATAAATGACAATTTATTTGAAACTAGAACATTTACCAAATTCCTCGGCATTCACATAAACCAGCAATTGAACTGAGAACAGTAAATTGAAGGTGTCTGCAAGCAACTAACTAAATCACATTTTGCAATTTTACAATTAAATATAATTGCATCTAGGGCCCAGTTACTTAACATGTACTTTGCAATGAATTATTGCCACTTACAATGTTCTCAACAGATAAAATAGCAACATCTTACGATCGCTTTTTGACCTGACATTGCGAATAAATTGAACAAGTCGTTTTTGTTTGCAGTGGGAAATTTGCTTGCCAATTTGTTTTGCTCCAAAATAATTTACCTACCTGCCATTACTATTTGCAATATAGGATCTGTAACTAATGTTGACGTTGCTGTATTCAGAAGGTAACACCATTTCGTTACGCGTTTCTTGTCCCCCAAATTGAAAAGGACCTCTAAGACGCTAAGGAAGAGCAACGATAGACACTGTTGTTATGAAGTTTGCGCTACGTCTCTGCTGAAGAAGCTTCAAGCAGGGCTGAAACAGCTGTGCAGAGGCTGCTCGAGGTTTTTACTGCAATCAAAAATGATTTGCACAAAATTTTTCTAAAATACAATGTTATCGTATGGGGTAACTCACCCAAGAATGGTAGCAGTATTTTTGGCTCAGAAGCGAACATTGCAACTGATTTTTAATTTAAAATCAACAGAATGCTGTAGAGATACTTTCAAACACTTCAGACTGTTAACGTTTCAAATAATTTATATCTATAAATGTCTACTGTATGTTAAAATCAACATTAACAAATTTAAAAGGAACTCTAGTTTTCATGATTGTAATACCATACGTATATGGGTCTCAAATTTTATAATAAATTGCCGGAGTCGTCACGGATTCAAAACCTGAGTTCTTTTTATAAAAAAAAATGTTGTCTACTAAAGGATACTACACTGATAAAAATCTGGAGTTAATTCTAACACCTTTTGGACGCCAGGGAACACTTTTTCGGGCTTCTCTCGCGTCTATCCGTGTGTGAAGTTAAAAAAGACGGAGTTAAGATGTTCACCATGGAAAAGTAGGAGTTGAGTTTATTCTTGTTGGAGTAAACACTCTCTTTTAGATACAATTTAGTCGGGACAAGACGACAATAATGCCAAATTAGATAAGGATTAACAATTTTTCAGGCAAAACAATTCCATTAGGCAGATCACAATTAATCCCAAAAATTTTTATATGTGTACTCTACAAGGGAGTTCCTTAACGACTCCAGCTTAATTTATCTAACTCTTTATATATTTTAGATTTGTAGATAGAAACATACAGATTAAAAATAATAATAATAATTGCATGAATGTCTCACTTTTCTCTGAACATTTTTTTTATTTTCTTAGGTGTATTTGTAAATTAGGGCTGACTTTATCAAAAGCCATAAAAGCGATTACTTTTCTGAACACTTTATTTGATTTAATTATTTGGTTAAAAATCTGGCGTATAGTATTTTGCTCGAAACCTTAATAGATTTACATAGGCTGAAATAATTCATGTTTTATTTACTTGATAACGTTTTGCAAATCACGCATTTAAAATATATCACTCAAAGCATTTTGAGAACGCTTTTATGAGATTAGTGACATACTAAAACATGCAAATGCATAAAACGCAATAGTCAATGTAATAAAATTACGTAACAACTACCAGTTTTCTATCTTTTCAATGTTTTACGGTTTTTAATAAACCTTCTACTCTGTTGTTCTTTTTCTTGCTTATTTTAATTGCAACATATCTAATTAATTTTATTTATAATTAACATAAGTGATTTTAACTTTCCTTAACAGCTTTTAATTGATGTTTTTACATGATTAAAAAAATTAGAAACAGTATAAAATATTCTCTGCATTTATATAAGTCGCTTTCACTTTATTCCGTTTTCTATATTTTCCTGAACATTAAGTAAGGGAAAGCAGATACTGTATAATCGAATATCGGAATCCACTTCGCAAATTTCTGGTAATGGGTTTCTATTTTGGAGATCAAAATAAATATGGCATTGTATGATAAAACTGGAGACGAGTGGGCTGGTCTACGATGGGATGATGTTCTGTTATTCTGACGGGACAGGCGGCTTGTTCATGCGTGAAGTTTAAAAGCTCACTGTACAAGCTTTTTATACTTGAAAGCTCGTGACAGTTACAGCTATGTTGAATTCCAGACGGAATCTTGACAGAATTAGATTTCTACTCGAGACATTACTTTCTCGATGCTATTAAAAGGAATGTCTCATTTAAATTACCTTTTTGTTTAATTAATTTTTATTTAAGGGAACGTTTTAAAAAATTTAAATACGTGATTGGAATAATTACGGTTTAATTATTTCTATAATAGTAGCATACTAAAATAGTAAAGGGGACTGTGATTTAAGAAATAATCCAAAGATCTAAAAACAACCTAATCATCCTAATAAAATCATAAAAATGTAAAAACTAACAACAATCTAATCATCCTAAAAGATACACAGGGTGAGTTTTTCTCGATGTTTAGCATCGGGATCTTGAAAATTAGGAGAACTAGAGAGACGGTTAAATGGGGAAAGATTTGTAGTTTTAGGTGGTCAGTTTATTGCAACTTTTGTTTCTTACTTAAAGTTCATGGATGGCTAAATATTTCGAAAAAACTGATTTTTTATAATTTCGTTAAATCCATACAGCTCGGTAATTCCTGATTTTAAAGAAAAATTGTAAGTTTCCATTTAAAAAAAAAACTATTATTTAATTAAGAACTTAAGATATTTCGACAAAACTGATTTTTTGATAATTTCGTTAAATGCATACAGCTCGGTAATTCCTGATTTTAAAGAAAAGTTGTAAGTTTCCATTTAAAAAAAAAAACTATTATTTAATTAAGAACTTAATTCTGTTCAACTTTCGCCTTTACAACTTTTCTCAATAATAACCCAGCTACATGCATTTAACGAAATTATAAAAAATCAGTTTTTTTCGAAATATCTAGCTAGCCATGAACTTTAAGTAAGAAACAAAAGCTGCATTAAATTGATCACCTAAAACTACAAATCTTTCCCCATTTAACCATCTCTCTAGCTCTGCTAGTTTCCAAGATCCCCATGCTAAACATCGAAAAAAACTCACCCTGTATATCTTTTAGGATGTAATCTTTTAGATAATTTTTACATTTTTATGATTTTATTAGGATCATTAGGTTGTTTTTAGATCTTTTTAAGTGCTTTTAAGTTGGTAGCGTACTGAAGATAACAGCTTAGTTGCCGAAATACGTATCTACGGATATAAAATTATTATGGGTGGAGATTAATTTCAATTATAATAGTAGCAGTCACTTACTGTTTAAATTTAAAATAAAAGGTACTAGTGCACATCGACCAATTTATAAAATTAGGTGGTAAGAAATGAATGCTGGTGGAAAGTTCTACTTTTTTATGCCAAGATTTATAAAGAATTAAAAAAATTGTTGCAAGTTGGTTTTCATTGCATTATGTCAAGAATTAACAGATGTGACCTAAACTGTTAAGGTTTTGATTTATGAATGCTACCTAATAGTAAATAAAAACGCATTATATCAATCAGGATATTAATATAAGAACAAACAGGACTTTTAGTTTTATTTGTGTACGACAATGGTATTTTTAGTTAAAATGCCTCAATTGTCTCTGTTAATTCTGGTGACAAATTTATAAATACACAGATCTTGCTGATGATGAATACCAATTACAAGTTTTTGTCTCTTCTCGAGTTCATGAAAAAGATGAATAAAATAACTGCTGAGTTACTTTTAAACAAAATGTTTAGTTAATGTTGCAAATATACTATTTTTTAGGTATACAATATAACGCGCTAGTGTCTGATAATTTGGACGACTACTAATTACCTCACTTTGTATGTGTAATTGATAATGACCCGTTATCTTTAGAGATGATCTAGAACTGTTCGATCGTTTTATCTTCATTAAAAAATTAGGGCCTTTCAAAGATATTTTTTTCATTTCAGTTTTTTTAGTTTTTTTAATAGCAGTTGACACTTGTCCAATGAAAACTGTAAGTTTTTAATCTATAACCAGACAGAATATAAATGGAAAAACACTCAACGTTTCACTATTGATTGATGGAAGCTATCAATTGATAGCTTCCATCAATCAATAGTGAAATGTTGAGTGCTTTTCCATTTATAATCTGACGGGTTATAGATGTAAAACTTTCAGTTTTTTTAGAAAAACTCGCTCACTTTTCAAGATAGGTCAAGGCTTCTAGGGGTAAAATGTAGATGGCACTCTCCACACCCTTACCTTCTTTTGTTTCTTGCCGTATCAGGGCCGTCCCTTGGGGGCGGGGGCAAGAAGGGCTGAGCCAGCCCTGAGAAATTTGAGCCTGACCTGAGATGAAATGATAAATACACTCCGCAAGAATTATAGGAGTAATTTATAAATTTAACCCATTACTATTAAGAAACCACTAATTTTAAAACAAAAAAAGAAAAGAACTATTATAACGAGTATTTCCGCCTCTAGCTTGTGTAACAGCTTGCATCCATCTTGGAAGAAACTCAATAACGCTTCTGATATGGCCTCGATAATGTAAATGGTTCCATTCTTCAGTTACTCTTGCTATGAATTGATTTAGATTTGCTGCTAGGGGCTGGGTGGTCAGGAAAGAGGACCCGATGTGTTTAATCGTATTCCAATCTGGGATTCTAGTAGACCAGTCTAATAATCCTCATCCCGATTTCATTGATGTAATTTTGCACAATCCCAGCAATGGCAGTCGTGCGTTATCTCGCATTGACAGGAAGTCTGGACCAATGAATGGTGCGTAGGGTACAATATGTGGTTTAAAAACCTCTCTGATGACCTATCAGCGGTCACAGCACTATTATTTACAACTAATTCTGTACGCACCTTTAGAGATACATCACTCCTAGACCATAATGGAACCGCCACCGAAAGTGGACGTATTTCTAAAATTGCACATACCACTCCCCAATCTCTTCTGGACACTGGTATACGTCTGTTTGATCTAAACAAACAGAACTGTTTCATCTATGAACGCGCTCTCTAACAAATTGCAATCTTAGTAGTCGATGCTCCTTGATATTTAAGGGATCTTTATCAGGTACTCTAGCGTGATTTTCCATATCAGGAAAACAAGCTCTTATGGTTTGGTTGGTAATTTGAACATTCATTACATTGTACAATGAAATTTTCCGCATATTTGTCGTTCAATATCGGGTACTCAAAAATTCGTTATCTAAGACCGTTGTTGCCTTTTTAGCACCTTGTTCCGCTCTACTTTTTAATCTCCAGTATTATAACTAAAATTTTCAGAATGATCGCATCTTAAAATAATTTTACACGAGGAGTTTACCCTTGCTAAAAATTCTTGCAGAAAGAAAGGATATTTAAGAGTTCTAATTCAGTTAATCAAGTTACTTAGTTTCTCAGAACTATAACCTGTCACCATTTATAAAAACAGAGACAAATTAAACAAATATAAAAATGTTTAACAAAAAATTTTATGTGACGTGATAATTTTTTCGCGGAGTGTATTCACTAATTTTGAAAATTTGTTTCAACAATAAATAGACGACCCTGCTTTAAAGAAAATAGTTGAAGACATCGCTTGCCAACTTAAACCACAGTAAAAAGATATACATCTTTTAAAGCAAATTGATTACTGCTTTAATAAAACTAATAATTTTTAAAAATCCCCACGCCCAAAAATGTAAGGCGAGAACCAAAAGAATATAAGGGCGTGGTAAACGTACTTTAAATTTTAAATAAAAATAAGGGAACATTCAAATTCAGCAACACGAGAAACCCGTACTTCATCAAATATCTCAAAAATTAAACAAGATCTAACAAAAAAATGAAATTAAAAAAACCGTTGAATGACCATAACTTTTTAATGAGGCAAAATTATACTAAAATAAAATGATCTGAACTGATTTATTTTGATTCAGGGGAACCACCCTCAAAATGTGGCCATTTTTACCTGACACCTGTTTTGAGATAATTTGGTAAAAGTATTGAGGCGGTTATATTGCTGACAAAATGTAAAAAAATACGAAAATCAAACTTCATAGATATTTAATACTTGACAAAATAAGAAACTTATTATTAAAAAGTAACGTGTCCGGATTTTATTTTACGCTAGTGTACTTTACACATTCATGTGACGGTATCGTTAGATACTTAGGGATATTTTGAACGTACTATTGCTGTACGTGTCCGTTTGGTTGTATAAACGACCGTCTTAACTTTTATTGAAAAATTGCATGTATTTATCCTAAAAAGTATTTGAAGGTTGCAAACATATTTTAACGATAATTATTTAAGAGAAATGCCAAGTTATACGTTTTCAAAGAACGAAAAGGAAGCGGGGAGATTTTTCTGAGAGAAAGTTTCGTTGTTGTTCAGAGCGTGAACATTTATTTTACGGGTTGAAATAAAACTTTTTAGGTTTAGGAGAGGTTCTAAGCATCCTAGGTCTTTTTTTTAAATTTGTTTGTGATAAGTCTGATTCAGTAAGATAATTAATTTTGTTATTTTGGGGTGTGAGCGCTCCTTTAATAAATTTTAAAATTTTACTTAGGGAACATGTATACAAGGTGATTTAGACAACTCGATTATTAAAAGTATACGCATTTACCATTTGGATTACTATTTCATATTTTGCAGTTATGGGTTTACCAATAACAAGCCACTTAAAAATAAAACGTTCAACACCGGAAGTTGCTGTAAAATTTCGTATTTTAAATGAAGTAGGTACCCACCTTTTGTCACTTTTGAATTACTTTCAAAACTCTAGAGAAACTTAATACATGCGTAAGTACAAGAAAAATTAACCACTTATGTCCAATTTTGACACACCAGCTATTTGGAGGGTAAACAAAGCGTAACTGACGTGTTATTAATTAGATTTTTCTTGTTTACTTAAAAAAATGCTGGTGTAAGTTTCTACTATAATAATAATAATAATAATAATAAACGCCTTTATACCAGCTCCACCAATATTACAAAAAAGAAAAAACAGTAATTCTCTACTATATAAATGGCCGAAAATCTTTATAGTTAGTTCAATTAGTAGTAGTTAAGTACTACTAAATTGTTCTTCCACTATAACCTAAATATTACAAAACAAAATTAAGTTAAAATAATCCCTAAACTAAATCGTGAAATGTTGCAGGTAACAAAATTAAACAAAAGAAGAAAATAATAATAATAATAATAATATTTGCACCACAATTTAAGTTTGTGATACAAGAATACATCTTCGAAATTTATACTTAAAGGTACTCAGAGAACTGTTGCGTCCATACAGTGGTAGAGAATTATATATTTTCGCTATGTAGTAGGAGAAACTTCTTTCATAGATCACAGTTTTGTGAGCAGGTGGAGTAATCATACCCTTAAATCTTAAGTTCAAATTATGTACATCAGTTCTGAAAGTTATACGGTTATATAAATAAGCAGGCTGTTTTTTCAATAAAATAGAATGGTAAAGCGTAGTTGTTTGTAAAAGCCTACGATTACTCATACTGAGTCAGTTCAAATCAGATAATTTGTGAGATACTCTATCAAATTTCCAGATACTGGGTGATTCAAAATAAGTGTCCTTCCCGTTAACCACAGGTAATACTCAAAAAAAAGAAAACAAAAAGTCCATAGAGGGGCCTAATATCCATAGTTTTTGAGATGAAATGCATTGAAGATTCAGGTATAGATTGGTTAATGGGCACTAGTACAGCTGCATTGCGACCCAAAAGCAGTGAACTCGCATGGAAAAGAACGAAACCCTAGCGTTTACCTTGAAATAAAACTGTAAAACGTTTTTATTTATGGCTTTCTGCGGAAAAAAATGTATAACACGCGATTAATTCATCCGAATTTTGGACTTGTCTGTGCATACATAAGAAATGAGTCATGATTTCCATTATGGATTCAAAGGAGGTTGTTTTTTGAAATGCATCTGAGAGATTAATTTCTTGCAATTTCGCACTTGCATGACCTTAGTGAATACGCTGCTAACGGGTCGGAAACTTATTCTGAATCACCCTGTATATGTACTTATAAACAAGAAAATTTTAAGCTAAAAATATTAAATTACGCAGCATCATTGACTAATTGGTCTTTTTTTAATACACCAATTTCTTTTTATTTACTGGAATTGATGAATTGAAAAATCACAATTTCCTATACCTTTCTATCACATGCCTGTAGTATAAGGATATACCTATCATATGTTGTTTAAATAAAAAGTGCCTGGACAGTTGAAATTAATATAAATAATAATATAATCTATATCTGCAAAATATAAAATAGTAGTTTCCTGAATCGAGGCATATGAAAGTAATTTGCTAACCTAAATTATACAAATAATAAAAGTAATCTTTAGTGTTCTTAAAACTTAAAAAACTTTTGAATAAAATTTTCCATATGTTTAAAAATTAATATTTGAAAATGTATATACGTATATACCTACATACAAACAAGAATGTCTACTTGCATTCTCTTAAGCACTGTATGTTGAGTCATTGTAGATATTTTCTTTTACAATAGTTAAGGATTTGATGAACAAATACCCGCCGATAATATACAACTGTACCTATCAAATGCAAACATAACTTTATTATATTTTCAAATAATAAAATCCAACCCACTTACTATGTGATCAAATGAAGCTTTATCTAATTACGAACAAGTTCATTCATAATATATCGTCCATAATTATCTTCAAAATTTCAAATACACATTTTTAATAAAACGTGATACTTATTTAAATACTAAGATGCGTTTATTTAAAGTAATCATCATAATCCAGAGTCAGAGCTCTACATTAAGACCTTTATTTGCTACAACATTAACATGTATTTAGTGTTTAGGAGCCTCTACGCGAAGTTTTTCTTCATAATCAGGTTGTTCTTCCGGAGTATGTGGCCAGAAAGTAGGTCTGTTAATCGGATCAAGAGCTAGATCAGGATATGCATCCTTGAAATCTTCCATTGTCATTTGATCAAATGGAAGAAGAGAATTTAAATGATTCAGTTGCTTCTGGTACCTGAAATATAATTTATTTTAATAAATATAGTTTCATAGAATATTTATTAAAACATAATGAAATTTAGGACTATTTAAAATAATAAATAATGATATTATAAATTTAATAATTAGTTTCATGAACACATTCTTAGTTTTCAAAGATCAAAGGTTAATTGATTTCTTTTGAAAAAATGAATTTCTGATTTTCTATTTTCCAAACTTCTGTAATAAATAAATAAATAATAACCAATACTATTTTTTATTGTGAAAGATATTTTCACATAATATTGACAAAGGAATTGTTTCAATTATTTAGTTTTGCAGAAGGTGAAGGAAGTGACATGTCTATCAGAACAGATTGAACCAGTTATTTCTTTTCTTAACAATTTATCCCTGCAAAACAGGAACTTAGCTTTCTCTTATGTAACCTAAGATTTGTTCATTTTGAAACTAAAGTCCACTAGAACTTAATTATTATGATAAGGCTCAGTATATTTACAACTTGTATTAAGTAGTTCAGACTTTGATCCCCAACTATAATCAATAACTAACGAATATAATGTAGACAAATCAGGTACTCTGAAATAGTTAAATAAACTTCTGGGGGTCAGTTTCATAGAGGCAAATTAACTTTAACTCACAGTTATTTAATCATTCAGCTAACAAGTTTCGATTTTATTTTAAACCTTCATCAGAACCCGGAAGATATTACAAACTAGTTCTATCTTAACATTACAAAATTAGGAAAGGTTTTACCTCTGATTCAACTTTTTTAACAATACAACTCATAATGGTCTGAGTCATCAACAACATCATTGGACTAAAGCCAAAAAACGGTTAACAAAACAATCAAAAACATTTTTCAAAAACATGTTTTTGAAAGAAAGAAAGAAGGAAAGAAAGAAAAAATCAAGTTCAGTCTAAGATTGGTAAGTATAAAAATGTTTAAACTTACGGTTACTTAAAGAATCACAACATCATTGGACTAAAACCAAAAAGCGGATGACAAAACAATCAAAAAACAAAAACATGTTTCTCAAAAACATGTTTTTGATTGTTTTGTCATGTTTTTGATTTTTGATTGTTTTGTCATCCGTTTTTGGGCTTTAGTCCAATGATGTTGATTCTTTACGCAACCGTAGTTTAAACATTTTTGTACTTACCAGTCTTAGACTGAACTTTTTTTCTTTTTCCAGTTGCGGTTTGGTTAACTCAGACTATTATGGGTTGTAGTGTTAAAAAGTTGAATCAAAGGTAAAACCTTTCCTGATTTTGTAATGTTAACATAGAACTAGATTGTAATATCTTCCAGGCTCTGATGAAGGTTTAAAATAAAATCGAAACTTCTCAGCTGAATAATTAAAATCATTTTCTCTTGTCCTAAACCCGATCAAGTTAGATTTTTATTTTAAGTCAATTATTGGCTTAAAATTCTTTCAGATAAGGATATCTGATGCCTCCTGAAGCCAATAATAACTTAAAATAAAAATCTACAGAGTTATTTTTAGTTTTCTCAACACAATCAATTTAGACTGAACACCATTATGCACTCATTTGATTGAATTAAATGATAACGAGTGTTCAATAAAAAAAACAGTCAAGTAGGCTGTAGCAGGCTTTCTTTGTCGGGAATGCATGTCGTGATTAACTTCATTTGAATTTCAACTTTGACAAGTTGACGGTTAAACCTAGCCAACAAAACTCGAAAGCTGCTTCTGCAATCATTTTTCTAATATTTATACTTAATATAAACATTCGATAATAAAAGATTCTTTTTGAAATTTCTTCATTGAGTTAAAGTGAGGTTAGAAATGCAAGTAACGCTTCACGCTAGCCGTATGAAGAACCCTACGCTAGACGTTCACAATAAATTCATGGCTATCTAGACCGTTTTTTTTAATTGAACACTCGTTACAATTAGAACAGGGCAGAAATTTCGCCACGTCAGTAACCATTGCTTAGAAAAGGGCAGCACAATGATTTTCATTATTTTTTTTTTATTCAAAACAGTGATAACCCCAATTGCAAATTTGGTTACTATACTAAACGCAATTTTACTTTGAAATACACTTACTCAGCAATACGAGCATCTGATTCAATCTTAAAATCCCGAATATCAGCCTGAATCTCCTTATCTAGAGCATCAAGCTGACCCTGCATATTATCTATCGGGTACGGAATCTGCAAACTAGTGTATTGCTTTTCGAAACTGTCCACCATGCCGGGAACAGTAACCTTCGATTTATAAAAAGCCCAATCTATCTTAGGTAATGACTCAGGATACTGCTGAACCCTTTAACAGAAAACCCTTTTTAGAATTAAGTCTACATCAAGGTCAATATATTTACGCTCTGAGGTAACCATCTGATTTTGTCTTGAATGCAACGAAGATGCTGCGTTGTGTTTCTGGCACTCTTTCGGAAAGGGCCGCCCAATTTACGGAGCTTTGAACCACTCTTTTCGAAGCCATTATTTAATCAATTCAAAAGACACTGGATAATCAGGGGTTATGTAAGAATTATTGACAACCAGTGATGCCAACCGATACGACAAGAAATTCCCTTTCTAGCATACAGTATTTGGTTAAAATTCCCAAAATCACGAAGGCAGGGGTGCGTTCAAGAATAGGGATAGTGAGTGTCCGAATTCCAGATTACCTAAAAATAGATGTGAAGTGGCCATACTGGCTTTAAAATTATACGCCCTCTTGCGTTCTGGTTCTGAGTCATGAAGTACACAATTAGTTTATAATCATTGTGAAAAATTGCGAAGAACCAGAAGCGGCGTAAGGCGTGGGCGACGTGGGCCATCGCCTTCGGTCTCGCGCCTCGAAGCTTTATACCGCTTTCTTTAACCATTGCTTTAACTCATGAAAAGTATTTAGCTGCCATTCGTTCAAAAGAAAAACTACTTTAACAATTAGTGTTGCCAAATTACGGATAATTACCTGAACTGCGGATAAATTTAACTTATGCGGGTAAGGTAATGGACAGTTCTGGGTAACTGGTACTCTTTTTCATATTACATTACCTTTATTGAGCAGATAAAACAGCGACATCCTACGATCGCTTTTTGACCTGACATTACAGTAGGATAGACAAATTGAAGCGGATTTGCTACCTAATATGTCCCCAAGCGATCGTAGGATATCGCTGTTTTATCTGTCCATCACTATTACATCGCAATTGCGAATAAATTGGACAAGTCGTTTTTGGTTTGCAGTAGGAATGTCGAGTTACGTCTCTGCTGACGAACCATCAAACAGGGCTGAAACAGCTGTACAGAGGCTGCAAGAGGGAAAGCAATGAAAGCATGCAATGAGTTTGTCAATAATTTTCCAATACAATGTACAAGAAACCAACTTATAAAACTGTAATATTTTGTTTAGTTTCGTTGTCTTAACCTTCTTAAATGTTAGGTTATGTTCAGGTCAACTCCGGCGTTACAGCGACAGTAATTTACGACACACGTCTGATTTATTAGATAAAGATAATAAACGACTCAGCTCCGCCTTTTGTTACGTTTACTTTCCTAGTCTATTTAAATTAGAAACGTCATGCATGCAGCGATGAAATTCTCGGTCCTAGCGCACGAAGCAAAACTTCATTTTTGAAACATATCTGAACCTTTGTGTTAAGGTGCTTTTAGATCTCAAATATGATGCATACACTTCTCAAAGACTGCTAATATCCGCACTCAAATAGGTTTCGTTCGTTATGTTTCAAATGATCGGTGACGTACAGCTATAAATATTTCTGATATTAGTATTTTCAAATATTTCAGAGATAGTTCAAAATGTCTGAAGAAAATATTTTGATTACTGTCGCCGCCAAAAAAAGTGAACACATTTTTTCGACTTAAGTTTAATAATGCTTGGGTACTGTAATTATGAACTGACACTTACTGATGATAAGACAAAAATGGAAAGTGAATTTAGTTAATTTGTTTGTTATTCCTAAATGATAGTTCATAATTACTTAGTAAAAGTGGCATAATTTGTTCACAAATTAAAAGACCACTGGCGGCGTTGCCTTGTGAAAAATACAACCGGCAATAGTGTCCTAGTTAAAAATTTGGTAACAAAATTGGCAAGTGTTTGAAATAAACGATAAGGTTATACCTTTGGAATAAATCCCTGGTTTTCAATTTAATAATTATAATAGATTCATGGTTTTTACCATATCGTTCGCAAGCAATTTTGCAATTTTATAGCAGACGAACTGTAATTAAATGAAGCGGCTTATTAAAATGAATATAAATGTAAATAAAAAATAGTAAAATTGATTTGACAAATTACTTTGACATGAAATTTCAAATACCTTACCAACTTGTATTTTGTTACTGTTCTATAGGGGGCTTATGTTCTATACCAACATAATGCAACAGGTGGTGGTTTTTTTTAATTTGTGACAACGTATATTATTAAATTTACGTCAAGAAAAGAGTCCACCTTTTTTGGCGGCGACAGTACCTGGTTGAATTCTGCTTATAATAATAAAGTCTACAGTAAATGTTTTCTAAAAAAAACACTATTTTCTTTAGTAAATTTTACCTTGACTTTACCACATAAGAATGTCAACCAACAATTAAATCGTACGGTCCAAATTTACTGTGCTTAGAAAACAATAAATAATTTTCTAGATTTTTATTTTAAGTGAATTATTGGCTTAAAATTTCTTTCAGATATCTGAATCCTCCTGAAATCAATAATTACTTAAAATAAGAATCTGGAGAAAGTTATTGGTTGCTTTCTCAAAAATATAGACTGAACACGTTTATGCACTCATCGATTCAATTCAAAATGATACAATAAAATTTTTCATTGAGAAAATGCATGTCAAACAATAGTATAGTTTTCCCATTTTATAAAGGTTCTTTTTTATGGCAGAGCAATAGTGATTATTCTAAATGTTAGGAAGTACTGAAAGCGTTAATATAAATTCTTTTATTACACTTTGAGCAGGAAGCGCTTTAAGAAAATACGTCGATTAAATGGAGATAAACAAATAAACGTTCTAAAACTGTAACCACATAATGCTATAACATCGACCATATGATTCGATTTATCGTGTTATAACTGATATGGTTTATTTATTAGTAGAAGTAGTAAGATTTTGGTATTGTATAAATGCGTGGAATCATCTCAAACTAAAATTACACTGTGATGTCCCATGGTATGCTGGGGAGATGCTACAAATGAAATTCGAACAAGAGTAAATTGACTTTACAGTTGAAAGCAAAAAATATAAAAAACAGTTTCCTGTAATTATAACTTCTCAAAATGGCATTGATTAAATACAAATTCATAGATGTTACCAAAGCTTTAAGCTTATTAAATATGAAAGCTTTCAAATTTTTTCAATGTCATCGGTGAAATCGTCTTTAATCAATACCATTTTGAGTAATAATAATTACTGAAAACTATTTTTTGTCTACTATTTTTTGCTTTCAACAGTATTTTAAAAGATATAAGAAAAGGTCTTACATGGTAGTCAAATTATTAACATTAATTAAAAAGAAATAAATAACAAGTGTTCATTTCGATTTCCGCTAGCATTGACGTTGGAAACAAATGATTTTTTTAAACGCATGTTGTAGCTCCTGGGGCCTTATTCTCAAATCAGCAAACGTGCATGTCGAATGCGACATTGCTAAAATGTCTACTAAAACTAATTCTCAAATGTCGCGTACGACAAATTTTCGACATTTTTAGTAGAGATATTGTAGAGTGGTCAAAACTACTCTCCATTTGTCATGTCGTGTACGACACGAACAGAACGAGGTTATGTAATTTCATTTCGCAGGTGTGTTGAAGTGGTTATTGATTTCGTGCATTA
Source organism: Prosopocoilus inquinatus (assembly GCA_036172665.1). Classification (NCBI taxonomy): domain Eukaryota; kingdom Metazoa; phylum Arthropoda; class Insecta; order Coleoptera; family Lucanidae; genus Prosopocoilus; species Prosopocoilus inquinatus. The sequence goes on along the minus strand of CM069876.1, from coordinate 24,324,177 downwards.
AATTATGGCAGAAGAATTATTTATTATTCAAAATTTAGAAGAAAATGAAGGGGCAATGATGTATTTCATATATCTTTTGTGAATTTTCCACATAAAATTACTACATTATTCTCAACCTGCACTAAATTACTTTCAATACACTTTTACAATTCTTTCTGTCGCGCATTACAATATTGTTTTTTATTTGTTTCCATAATTTGTTGTCTGGATGCACGAGGGAGCCCTCTACTGCACGATACTGATAAACAAAAATTATGGTGGTAAATTTCAGATTTGCCAACTTGAATAACATGAAATATGCGGCCGAATGCTATTCAATTGAACTAATATACAACGTTGTCAAATCGCTTCGTCGACAATCGGAGTCGCGTACGACATTCACTTCGAATAGTGTTTGAGAATACAGAAATCAAAACTTGTGCGACTTTAGTCTTCGACAATTGTCGATTTCTAGTGTCACCACTCGACATTTGAGAATAGCCCCCCTGGTCGTAGCTTAACTTACTGCTAAGAGTACTGTCACAATAGGGGCATTGAACGGATACAATCGATTCACAATCGACTTATCGATTACATACAGTTTACCGTTGAACGTATATGAATCGATTCAACATCGATTGTTAAATTATTAATCGTAAAAATTTTTCGATGCAATGTGATGCGATTAAACATGGCGTCGAGGCGTCATTTGCTGTCAAAGAAGAGAAGTGGTGAGTGTTATGTGTGCTAGTTGTTTATGTCAGAAATAAGTAAAAATAAAAAAGAGATTCACGCTCTTTAAAAAATGAACCTCAGGAATTTGGAATTAAAAAAAAATACGCTGACAACTTTGATGACGTTTTACCGCTTCCTGGTGCAATGCTCAGAAGACATGAACCGCATTAGATTAATGAATAAATTGTGAAATTATACTTTATGCAAAAGACTATATTTGGACCTTATAAAGAAATATATCATTCACAAGTGCTATTGTGCTATTATTCCAGTTTTATGGGATCCCTCAGCGTATAATGCTTCTTTTGAGACTTACACAGTGCCGCAGAAAGCGGTTTCCATTGGTGGAAACAGAAGTAGCAATCATAGAAAAATCGATACCGGAATCAACAATTCGGTGATAAAAAAACGGCTTTATTAAATTTAAATTTATTGCTACTATTGCTGGTTAGAGGTTATAGGTCACCTGTCACGACAAATCATTGACGTTTAAATTAATCGATTTATTTGTTGAATGTCCCTAGTATGTTTATGAAACTATTTAAATCGATTCGATCCGATTATAATTAATCAATTTGTTTATTGAATGCCCCTAATGTGTTCAGAGAATAAATGTCATGTCTTCTGTCAATTGTCAAATGAGGTGTTAATTTTATTTACGTTATTTTTTGGTTTCATTGCAAAAATAATTTCTTTTCAAGACTTTTTTACGATGTTATTGACTTTATGTTGCATTACAAAATGATGTTTGGTGTTTACACTGAAGCAGAATTATGATTGAAAATTAATTTTCGTAACGGTTCAAAAGTCATGGGTGTACCGAAACTGCTTGGAAGAGTTTAGAACTGAATTTGCCGCTGTATTGTTGACTATAACATATTTGAAGACAATAGGCGTTTACGATAAAAGGAGCAGGGATCGGGATAGAAAAGTAAGATAGAACGAATACGTTTAATGCATGTAAGAGTGAGAGAATACATTAACCGGTATATACCGCTCCAATTATCGCAAATGACTAATCTGCATTGATAGGTAGAGATGTTTCGACAAACCGGAGGATCTTCCGAAGACCAGTCAACTATGAAAACGTACTGCTAAGGTTATGGAAAGTGCAATACTTCCAGTGGAAAATACTCCATTCATCTCTATTCGCCCGTTATCACAATTAATTTTTTCTTATGTAAAAAAATATTTAATTCGTGAGTGAGTTATAATTTACATTCTTCTACATACGTTTTGTATTATGATGACATTTTAAAGTTAGGTTACGATCAATTTTAATACTGCGACAATCGTTTTTCGACACAAAAGATTTTCACAGATAATGCTACCGGATTTCGAAATGAACACTTGTTATATTTGTGTAGCGTCCTCCTCGTTCATACGCAATTTGGTTCTGTTGTGAACACGGTCAGCTGAATTGATACGTCATATACGGCAATCCAAATAGCATTAAAAATGTTTTTGGAAAAAATGAAAAGCGAGTGTCAAGTGGCTCCCTCAAATTCAAAACTAGTATCAAAATTACTATCATCTCGAAATATTTGATTATGAGTAATGTCAATTCGTTTTGAAATTTAAGTTGTCAAAATAAGAGTCGGTATCGTAACCATGGTAACGCCTAATTAATGAGTGTTAGGTTGTGGCACAATACAGCAAAAGAAATTTTCGGCGCTGCGATTCGCCGCGCTATGTGTGCGATAACCCCTAGAGAGCGCAAGTTGACACGCTCCACGGCTTGCTTTACTGGAACACATTTTTAGGCTCCTTGGACTGGCTGTATATGATATATCAATTCAGCTGGCCGTGGTTGTAAAGAGTTGCAACATTTCACAGCATCACAGATCACAGGTGTGATGGGACGGTGCATATGCAAACTTTACTTTTCATGTCAGGCGACCTCGTGGCCAACGGGTTTCAGAATATCTTCTTATCCATTTTCCGGGGAACATTTCATCTAAACAAATTTCGAACCCAACCCTTTTTCTTATCGCTGCAGGTAAATTCTCCATTCTTCTAACAAGATATTTTGTACAAATAACAGATATCTCTCAAAATTTAAATTCTTCCTAAAGAAATATGGTCCAATAATTTGATAAAGACCTTCAGAAAAATAGATTTTGGGTAATCTTGAACATTTCAGCAATCTCTAATACGCGCATGTGCGAGAAATGACATTTAATGCTTGGATATTGCCAGATCTACAGGGTTCGGCAAAGTTCTGAATTTGGTCATTTATGAGACTATTTAAAGAGATACTAGAAATTAAGCTGCGGCAAAGGATTATCAGGATAAATGTCCACATTTGAAAATTATTTTTAATAATACAGGATGTTACGAAAAGTTACTGCAGTCCAAAGTTTTTTATATTGGGTGGTTAACAAGTTATGACCACTTTTGTCTAAAAAAATTACCATAACTGCCATAACTTTAACGTCTTCTCTAACGTCAAAAATTATTTGCAAATAAACTTTATGACTGCGGGTGTACTTAAAAACAGGTGAAATTTATTTTCTGGTAGAAAAAATGTGCTTCTTTGTCACCGTTTATACAGAGCGAGTCAAAACTCAAATGATATATTTTTTTTTATTTTTAATATTTTTTTTTTAATGGGACACCTGTATATCTTACCATGGTAAAATTCTACATTACTTGCCCTTTCTAAAAATATAAGGTATTAAGGTGTGATTATAAAAGTTATATTCAGTAATGTAAATTTTTTTTTGAAAAACCGCCTAAATCAATTTTTTTGTAATTTTCTAATTTTTTATTTGTTACTGTAATGACATTTAGTAGTAGTACGATCAATTTTAATGCAAAAGTGATGCGCAGTAAAACAACTAAGAAGAAATCGAAATTGAATGTGAACCAAAGTGATACATTTTAGATGTAGAACTATTTATATTATGTGTGCAATTTTAAATTGTTGAAACTAAATTTTGTAGTTCGCATGCAAAAATATTAATTATTAATACTATTTAATAAATAAATTATAGAAGAAGTGAGTGTTCAGTTATGTATGCCAGTGCTTTAAATGATGACATTCTTTTAATAAACAAAAACCACACAGAGTGGTACCGGGTAGTGTTGTTAAATTACCAGTAATTTATTTTTAATATTACCTTATAAAACCGGTAATGTTACCGTAACATTACCGATTACAGCTCAAGTGGCGACATCTCGCGCCGGAGTTACCAATTATGCTTTAACTAGAACTGTGATATTTATTCAGTTCTCTGATTAATTTGATATAGGACACTAATTACATTTTTGTCTTTTATTAAAAAATAAGATTTCCAATATTTAATATTATGTATTTCCACTAAATAATTTCATGTCTGAAGGAAAATATTTTTAGGTTAGGAAGTATTTATTTTTGTTTTTTTAGTATTTACGTTTTTCCGAACTAACTAAAAATATTCCATGAACATTTGTTTTATTGGTTTACTTGTATTTTGCAAGTGTGCAACTCGAAATTACATTATATTGACAACAGAGGTAACAAACGGTAACTAACAGTAACAAGTGAATGTTACATTACCGGTAACTGGAAATTTACCGTAAGGTAATGTGGTAATATTTACCGACTCACAACACTAGTACCGGGTGATCAACAGAATTCATAATTAGAGGTGGCGGTGACTGGTGTTATTTTATGCTGTGTGGTTGGATACACTGAGAAATAAATAATAAATTGACATTTGTCATATTTGAGGATACGCTCGTGTTTTGTACAGTCTTTATTTTATTAATGGATGCAGGTATAAATTTTTGTCTTTTGTTAATAATCAAGTTTCCAATATTTAATATTATGTGTTTCCACTAAATAAATTCACGTGTCAACGAAAATCATTTTAGGTTATGAAATATTTATTTACTTTCTTTTAGGGTGCGTTTCGTTTGCGCGCTCATACGCTAAAAGCGCTATTTTCTGCTGTTTCCTTTGACGCTTAGTCGCATCGGGCGTTATAAGCAAAAGTGTTTCTTTTGGCTATTGTGTGCATAATAAATTCATAACCTTTACAACTTGTGCGGTGCTGCATTACTACAATTAATTATCGTTCTAAAGACCAATGCCATTTAAAATATGCATAGTTAAATTTCACAAAAAAATGAATAACAACAATATTTCAAAAGTAAATTTTGCAAACCTTTCGCTTGCAGAAAATTAAAATTTTAGGCAGACCTGTGCCAGTTTAAGTTTTATATCATTTGATCAATAATGGATATACAAGACAGGATCATTAGAACATATGGACACCTAAGATATCTGCTTGTCATCATTTGTGGCATAAGCGCCATTAAGGGCTCATGCTTTTGCTGCCCTACCTCGATGGAATAAGCGATTGTGAGCACAGGCTATGACGTCACAATGACGTTTCCATATCGTCACCTAGCGCTTTGTGAGCGTTTGCAAAGCCAAAGAAACAGGTTAAGCAATGCTTACAAGCGCTCAAAGCGTATAAGTGCGCAAATGAAACGCACCCTTAGTATTGTAAGAGTTTTAAATTTAGCGCCAAAAAATTACAAAAGTTAGGTTAGCAACATTTGGTGTGAAGAGAGCACAGTATACACATCAATCAGTAGGGACAGCTTGGGCTTTTCTCTCTTACCGTCTCTGAGAGCGTATGTGCGAAATGAGCGGGCATTCATCAAGCGGCCGAGCGTGGTGCAACGGTCAATAGTTCATGGCCTCGTTCAGGTAACCATAGGAGCTGAGTTAGTAATTCAACATAGCTATTGAACAGACATGCTTTTGGAGTGCCAAGCTTCAGCAGCTAGTATTCTCACATTAACCCTTTAAGAACACGAGTTAACTTTCAATATGCTGAGTCTGCATCAGGAGAGAGATTTATTAGCAATTGAAACTTTTTGTTCAGGCTGTTTTAGTAACGCATTTATCCGCAGAGATGGCGCTAGGAGTAATTGTAAATTTGACGCGAATGAAATGTCACATGTTGTCAATATTAAATGCTTTAGTGATGGCGGTGATGGTGATCGTTTAAGTAAATTAAAGAACTGGCACGAATATAATGGGTTAAATCAAATTGTCCGTTAAATAAACATTGTTGATGATTAAATTATTTTTGTGTGACCATAAGTGATTGGGCGCGTTCAGCGGCTGAGTTGCTTACTCAGCAATCGATTGTGATTGGCTCACATGAAGGTAATAGCCAATCACAAACGACTGCTGAGAAAGCAACGCATCCGCTGAACGCGCCCATTGTCAAACGGCCCCTTAATTCGCAGAATGATCATTTGGCTGTTTGAGACGATGGTCGCGTTCAGATGACTAAGCGTGTGAGTTGATAGCCTGGTTGATAGTTGCTAAATACTCACTCGTCGAGTTTTGAAAGTCAGCTGTTCGTGTTCCTGAACGGACAACTTATAATACGTGGGCTGCTGGAAAAGTTTCTGGAAACGGTATGAAAAAACGCATATGAAATTTGGTAAACGATATCATTGTTTTTCGAAGTATTCGCCTTTGACGTCAATACACTTTTGCATACGCTCGAACCAATTTCTAAAGCACGTTTTCCACTGTAAAGATCGTATCTCAGAAACCAGTGTCCGGAATGTTTCAACCGCTGCTTCAGCCGACGAAAATCGCTCACCACGCATTTTATTTTTGATATTTGGGAACAAAAAGAAATCATTAGGTGATAAATCAGGTGAATATGGTCAATGAGTCATTAATTCAACATTTTTGTTGGACAAAAAAACAACTGTTTAACGGGCTGGGTGAGAGCTGGCGTTGTCATGATGGAGAATAATTCGTCGATTTCGATTGTTTCTTCTTATTTGATCGATGACTTCCGGCAAACAAATTGTAGTATACTAATCAGCATTCACGGTTTTTCGATCCTCTAAAGCCACGGTTGCTACATGTCCAGTTAAACCAAAGAAACAAGCAATAATTTGCTTGGCAGCACTGCGTGAACGGACAACTTTTGTTGGTTTTGGTTCATTTTGAAATACCCAAACGGTAGATTGTTGTTTACTTTCTGTCTCATACGAATAGATCCACGTTTCGTCACCAGTAACGTTGTTATAAACTAAATTTGAACGACCTCCATTGAATTTCTTGAGCATTTCTTTGCACCATTTGACACGACCCTGCTTTTGCGCTTCTGTTAAATTGTGTGGGATCCAACGACTGCAAAGCTTTCGTACGTTCAAATGATCATGCAAAATTTAGTGTATTTCTCTCATGTCAATGCGTAAGGATGCTTGAATCTCACGGTATGTCACATGTAGATCTCGCTCAAGCATTTCACGCACAGCATCTACATTAGTGGCAACAACAGATGTTGATGGACGACCTTCACGAAATTCTTCACTGAGAGAGGTACGTCCACGCCGGAATTTGGCAAACCAATTATAAACACTGCTCTTTGATGGTGCTTCATCTCCAAAAGCCAAATGAAGCCGATCGAGGCCTTGTTTTGGCATTAAAGCCACATTTGAAATCGTAACAAATCATGGCACGAAAATTTTCAGGCGAGATTTCCATGTTTACACAAAATTACTTTTTCTCAAATGCTGTACAAACAAACCTAGTTCACTTGGATAGGAACGGTCAATATTATCATAGGCGAAAAACGTCAAATTTTTCAAATATGACAGTTGATAAACGCTAACAATTCCAGATCTACTAGATTCCAGAAAATTTTCCAGCAGCCCACGTAATGCAATATGCGAAAATGTCCGGTTCCGTAGTTAAACTGAACTAAGGTGAATCAGAATAAAGGAGTATTCTCACTTACGCGACAGCAAGCTTCACTGCACTGCACTGCAGCTTGCTTCAACGCGACAAGAATTCGACACTGCATTCTCACGTGCACTGCAAAATCAAAGCTTCAATGCACAACAGAACCTCTCTGCTGATGGTGTACGCCACGTTATTTGAAAGAATTTTCAAAGATAATTTCCCATGTTGTATGCTAGTAGCAGTGAAAGTACATCATCTAATGAAATATTCATGCTAGCTTTACTTAGTCATGAATACGAATCACTCATATCATCTAGTTCAGAGTATTCTCTAATTAATAAAATTAGTTTTTTACATTTTTCTCTTCCATGCGAGCCATAATGCACACCACAATGTTTCACACTTGGTAAATATTACTTCGGTATACTTGAATCGTCACAATTCCAATTTTTAATAAAGACAGAAACTGCAGTACGCATGCGTTTGTTTATGTTTGTTGAGTCCACGTGGGCATCACCGTACTACAAATGCAGCGTGGAAAGGTACAGCGGCCATACGAAGCGTGCAGCAGTGGCAAGCGCGGCGAAGCCGCGTAAAGCGCAGCGCAGCATAGGTGAGAACGGCTTCATAGAAACACGTTTAAACCTTTAGAGGTAGCATTCTGCTGCACAATGAAGTGCGGTGCAGTGAAGTTCGCTGTCGCGTAAGTGAGAATACTCCTTTACTCGGCCGCTTGGGCACCTAATCTCGGCCAACGATCACCAGTGGCGCTGGCCGGCGGGAAGATTTAAGAAGTGACTTCCGGTATTGAAAAACGGAGAATGCTCGTTTTATTTTTTATTTTTTTTTTACCACCAAATAAATCACGGTCAGCTCTATTAAGGCGAACCGACGAGAAACAATTGCGTTTAAAGTTCGTGGTGTATGAAACCGTTGACGTCGTTTATCAAGTGGACGTTGTTCAAAATATTTTCGTGGTCACCATCGTACGCTTTGATTTCCGGGGGATTTGCGAATAAATCCGAGAACGTAGCAGAGTTATCGACCGAATAAAGTCGAGTTCGAGGAGTGAACAACTTAACCGTGGATCTCAGCTTTTCGAAAGAACATTCGTAATCGGATATCGCACATATCCGATTGTAGATGGCGTCGTAACAATTTCGTACAAACTGCGGGGGAAACTCCTCGCCGCTGGCTTTTGCAAGGATATAATCGATTTTCTCATCGATTGACGTCTGTGACGCAAGTTCCGCCTGAAATTAAGCAGGTGTGCAATTAAAAGCTGCGTCTCAAATCTCATCATCTCATATCGCATAAACGTCGTTTCCTTTAGCATGAACAAGTAAGATTGAACTGAGGTTTCAGCCTCCTACCTTGCCACGCTTGAGTACTTCCATTAGTTGCTGTTACGTTAAAATATCCGTTCAAACTTACTTGTTCATGCTAACGGAAATGACGTTTAACCAGTGGCGGCTCGCAATAATTTCCTGCGGGTGGGCAACAACTCCAAAAAGAAAAGTGGATGCACTTTCCAAATAAATTTGTTTTTCGGTGCTTGTAATTTTTGAACTAAATTTAAGCGTGCGGTTTACAGAGCTTTTATTGCTCAATACACTGAACATCTCTCCTTTCCCTCGCGCTTGTAATTTTCAAATTCAATCTAAGCGCGGAATTTACTGAGCTTTTTCTCAGCTTTCCAACGCTTTTTACCAAAAAACAATCGGCGAACGCGTTCTTGAGTTACAATCAAAATTCAAAGCGACGCGTATATGCTAAATTAACTGAAGGACTCTCCATCCCCTCGCGATCGCGCTTGTAATTTTTGAATTAAATTTAAACGGGGGATTTACAGAGCTTTTTCTCAGCTTTCCAACGCCCTTTAGCAATAAACAATCGATGTACGCATTCCTGAGTTACAATCAAAATTCAAAAGTGACGCGTTTTTTATTTGCTCAATTGAACGTCTCTCCCTCTCCTCGCGATCGCGCTTGTAATTTTTGAATTCATTTTAAGCGGGTGATTTATAGAGCTTTTTCTTAGCTTTCCAACGCCGTTTACCAAAAAACAATCAACGAACGCATTCTTGAGAGTCAATCAAATTTATTATTTTAGGCACTGCCCGCCTTGCCTATTCCGACGAGCTGCCACTGCGGCATATCTGATATGAGGTGAGGTTTGTAGCAAATGGAAAGCACCTATTAATTAGTCATCTAACTTTCCTTCCGAATATATTAAAGCAAAGCCCGCTTACTTCCAATTGTTTTGTCGAAACAACGAAAGACATGGCCTGGAGGATTTTTAAGAGGATCTGCACCTTGACGGTTTCGACGTCTTGGTTTAGAAACATCTTATGCGCCAAGAATTTCAACTGTTGCATGGAACCATCTATAAATACAGCCCTCCCGAGATATCCTTCCGCTTCCAGCAACGCGATTACCTCCAAGGCAACCACGCAACCGAACGAATAAGCTACCAGCGTGAAGGTGGAGTTATTACGTTTTTTAACGTACTGAAAGCAAATATAGTAAGTTCAGGAAAATAATTTCTTAATAGTGTGAAACCTTAATGACGTCTTCGCTAGAGACGATATGCTATGATTGCGATAGCTGAACAAGTATTGGCATACGTTAGCCCGGCATTTTAATCTGGAGATTAAGGGCCGAAGTGCGAAGCGCGTTCCTTCAATTCCAGGCAGGAAAGTCACTTCAGGATGTCCTTCATCATGGTCTTTACCGTTTAGGTCTACTGATGGCACATCGGAAATATTACTGGTTTGCCTGAAGTGTCTTAGGAGGAAACCCAACCAGTCGATAGGTTCGACTGTTGGAAGTGCTGGAGTATTTTGCGAGAGCTCTTTTAATCTAAGTATTCAAAATAAAATTAAGTTTTAGGGCCTGGCAATGATGATAAACTGAATCATTATTAGAGAGCGGATTTATATGCGAGTAATTTTGATGAAATATGCGCATATATATGCACTAAAAAATGATGAAATATGCACATATATATGCACTAAAAATGGCGAAATATGTGCAAGATAGGCCGAACACTTCAAATAATGCAATAACTGGTCTACTGTGTTTTATGGGCATTCTTATTCAAATAAAAACATTATATTTTATACAATTTATTTACATTTATTTGTAAACGCTTATATGAAGGAAGTATGTATATTATGTATGTACATTATTAAGTAAATATTATAACGACTAAAAAAATTTTCGATTATAATTTACAACAATGTGTTTTTCCAAGTTCTGTACCAGGAAATTTTGCCTTTTATCTGACAAAATATTTTTATAAATTGAAAAACTCCTTTCAACATCCACGGAGGTAATTGGAGCATATTTAAAGTGACTCATAGCTGAAAATTCTACACTTAAGTCAATTTCAAAGTTTCCATTCAAAATTTCGTAAAGTTCCTCAAGGGTTTTGAAGCCGCTATTTTTATCTAAAACGGATAAACATTTTTTATTTACTGAACTGCCGATTTTACCTGGAACTTTTGAAATATTCTCTTTAAATACTTTAACAATTTTAACGGATTCTATGAAAGACATTTTCGGTTTTTCTAAATTGTTTATAGTTTGTATTACAAAACTGTAATGCATTTTGATGAAGTTCAGTTGATTTGCCAATGAAGTTTTTGTTACAATATTTTGTGCCTTTGCAATAGCAGCACTATCTTGGGCATTAAACTCTACAACCAATTCCTTAATTGCTACAAAATGTTCAGCATAAAAGATTGCCGCTTCCAACCAAGTTCCCCACCTAGTCAACACTGGTTCGGGAGGTAAAGGTACATTCGGCAATTTTTCCCTGTACAACTGAACTCGTAGGGGACTTTTGACAAATATTTTTTTAATGGTACTAATTAGTAGATTTACATCAGAAAATTCACATCTAATATGTTCAGCTGCTCTGTTACATCCATGAGCTAAACAACTCACGTGAACTAAATTTTTATAAATTGTTTTAAATTGCTGCCCGGCTTTAATCATGTAAGGGGCAGCATCTGATACCATAAGTAGAATTTTTTCAGTAGGAACTACATTAGGTGAGAAAAATTTCATAAAACATTCATTAACAGATCTTAAAATACTTAAATGATTAGTTTTGTCTAACTGTGTACAGGCTATTAAATAAGATTCACTAGGTTTATCTTCCCGCAAAGACCCTATTAACAAATTTACAATGTAACGCCCACAAGAATCAGTAGTTTCATCCACAATAAAATAAATATATTGATTTTCTACGATTTTCTTGACTTCTTTTAGAGTATCGTTGTAGATGCGAGGTACGTAATTTTTTCTTAACGTACTTTCATCGGGAACATTTTTCTTGGTATATTTTTCCAAAAAACTTTTAAAAATAGAATTTTGCAGTTTTTTCAAAGGTATGTTTGCACAAATCATCGCCTCGCATAAATCAGCATTAAATTCTTGTTGTTCATTAGATGAAGTCATCAACGACGGTCCACTGTCTAAGGGTAATTGAAATGTTTTCGATTCATTCATCTTCTTGCATTTTGACTTGTGTAGTTCTGTCCCGACATGTTGTGTGACCGAAAATTTTCGTTGGGTTGGTATCTACAACAAGAACTTGAATTTTTTTAAACTGTCTGAACTTTCAATATTCAAGAACCAAGCAAATATTTACCTAAGGAGGAAGAAAACAAACTTAAAACTTACCATTTTACTACAGGCTTTACAGAATACGCTTCCATTGGTGTAAGCAAGCTCGGGATAGCTTCTGATCCAGGAATTAACCAGGCTCGAATTGTCTTTCGGCATATTGCACTTCTCACAAACAAAAATACTTTTACGGAAGAACTAAACGTTCGCAGCAATAACCGACTAATAATCCGTGAAGAAGTGATGAAACAATATTGCAAACATGAACGCCCCACCGCATCGTTAAGAAAGTACTTGGAAATCCCTAATTCACTACTTGGAAAATTCTGCCTCCTTAAGCCCAAGAAGGGTGCAAACTAGACCCTAATTAATGCAACAACATGTTCTGACGAATTAAGAATTCAGGAAAAAATTTACTCACTTCGACACAAATTCTTTCAAATATGCATATATATGCACGTTTTTAAGAAATATGCGAAAATTGAACAAAATGCTCAAATATGCAAAATATGCATGCAATATGCATTTAGCATAGAATCCGCTCTTTAATCATTATTATGTTGTCCTAATCTAGTGAGTTTAGTATGTATTGATAAACTATTTTGTTATCAACAAGTCAGTTTGTGTGCATATATTTCAACTCGCCGTTTAATTAATTAAAAGTATATTCTTCGATCATTTGAATTATTTCTTTCTTCGCCGATTCCATCCAACCATCTCAGGCATCTCATCCCTCATTAACTTTAATCGCTGATTTATTTCCCCATAGATACACAATTACAGAGACAATTGTTTCTATAGGAATTAATCAACGGTTAAAGGTAATCAGAGATGAGAAGACCAGGCCTTAAATCGACAACTGGAACTCTATGTACAAGGTGGGCCAAATTTGACACACCTATTTCTAGTAGTGAAGCAAAAATTTCATTTAACATTTCTTTTTTTTTGAAATATTCCAAGAAATGTTTCAACTTCAATGAAATGCGTGTCAAATTTATTTATAAAATTTCAAAATTGACATTCTACATTTCAACTTTCTTGTTCTGCGAATGGTTCAGAGCAGAAACGTGAGCGCAAACGAAGCCAGGAATCTTCGAATCTTCGAATGCAACAAAAAACCAAATTTTTCTAAGCGTAAATTTGGTTCTATTTGTCAATTGTCTGTTTGTCTACCTATCAAAAATTTTTCCGTCGTCTACATATAAACTCACCTACAATTTGTCGTCAAATAATTCTAACTGATTTTTGCCGTTTTCTAATAAGTAAAGAACGGAATCACATATTTTGATGTCTTCAATAAGAGTTTGGTTTGCATAGAAAATTATTTTTAATACGTTTTTACTTTTCCTGCGTAATCTTTTCGGGAATAATCCGGGGGGGGGGGGATACGTCCTAGGATTGGTTTGCAGCAATTCTTCATGACGAGGCGCCACACTACTGCCAACATTTTCTCATTAAAAATTATATTATCCAGTTTTGATGCATAATAATAATAATAATAATAATAATAATAATAATAATAATAATAATAATAATAATAATAATAAATTAAACTCAAAACTAAAAACAGCGAAATTATTAAATTATTTTTTTTTCCAATTTATTTTGTTTTGTTTTTTTTGAATATAATGTGATCTTTTTTTTCATCGATTATCGAGAAGAATATCTCGCAGCAGTTTTGAATTGTACGATCGTCATTTGTTTTCCTGTCTGCTATTTTCTGCTTGGAGTTATCCGTTTTCCTTTTTTTTCAATTTCCGATTACATCTGTTTTTGTTGCTTTTGTATTACGATTATGATTCGTCTTTCTTTACGTATACCTTTTTTTTGTAAATTTCGAACTACGGTCATGTCTTAAACGTATAAAGTTTTTTTTTCTATGTAATAATATTTCTATCATGCTTTTCCTCGACCGTTAAAAAATTCTTCATTTCCAATCGTTTGCTATTTTTTTTATGAATTAAATTATAATTTCTTTAGAAATGTTATTTTTTCCCGTTTTGATTGCACGCGTTTCTCGATTATCAAGAAGTTTTTCCTTTTCTTGCATATTTTTTTCTGGCAAACTATTTCGATTATCTCTTGTTTCCTTTTTCTTATCGTAAGCCGTCAATTTATTTTTGAATATTTGCTATTTTTTTAATTAAATTATTTCTTTAGAAATATTATATTTTCCCGTTTTGATTGCTTGCGTTTCTCGAATATCAAAAAGTTTTTCGCCTTTTTTTTGTTTTTGTTTCTGATAGTGTACCTTTTCCTTTTCTTGCATCTTTTTTTTCTGGCAAACTGTTTCGATTTTCTCTTGTTTCCTTTTTTTCTTATCGTAAGCCGTCAATTTTATTTTGAATATTTGCTACTAACTGCCGGCTTGAGAATTTTTAAATCGATGCTTTTCGAGTTTCGTCGCGCTCGTGTAAAAGGAAGAAAAATTTCGTCTCCATTTTCAAAATCTACCGCGAGCAACTACCAAAATAACGATGTAGTTGGAAACATTGCTGCACAGTTGAAGTATAATAAGCGCTGCCTAATGGTGACATCAAAATATGTGTTTCTGATCTCTACTAACTAATAAATCACTTTCCACACTACGGAAATTTCTTTTTAAAAATGTGTATTTTTTTTGATTTTTTGAATTCGGCTGCCTATTTCTCACAGTAACGTGAAAAGGGCGTTACAATGCCGTAAGCTTTGTCACTAAAATGTCGTCATTCTAACATCCCAAAGACGTCTGAGTGACGTCTTAATCACTTTATAAGTTAAGCCATATCACGTCATGTAGATGACGTACTTTTGACGTCAATTGTAACATAAATAAACGACATAATGACGTGATAATGACGACTATGTGTTACTATTTTCCTTAATTTAACAATTCTAATATTAATTTTGGTGTAATTGGCTTCAGCAATATTCAAAGTATTTATTTACACTTTTTGTTTAGTCCCAATAATGTTTTTAAACAGATAATTTTCAAAATAAACATAGTAAGATTTTATCACTTTCTATTGACGTGTTAATGACGTCACTCTTACGCCATTATTAATACGTTTCGTATGACTCGTCATGTTAACGTAAAATAACCTAAAAAGACGTAATTCCGACGTCACTCTGCTAGCTGTGTATACCAAGTGTTTTATATTTTTAGAAAGGTAATTTCGTTCTTTTTTCAAAAATGCAAAAATATACAGAAGTCGAAAATTTTCGTAAACAAAAAAGTTATAGAGGTGTTTAGAAATCGCAGAATTTTGAAAAAAAAACACCCCGTAGCTCCTAAACGGTTTAAAACATGGAAATGCGATTTTTACCATTCAATTTGTCGTAAAAATCGAGCTTGGACACTGAGGTCAGTTTTTGTGTCTAGCTCATCTAAAAACAGACCTTTTCCTTTATAACTGTCAAATTTGGCCCAAACTGTACACTGTTTTACTTTCGAAATTTCGGCGGCGCTAAAAACTTGCGTTGCCATTGATCAAACGAGCTGCTTCGTCATTTGGTAGCTGACCGGAATTGACCAATGACAAACAATGACAGAGCTCGAAATTTCATTTCAAAACTACTCCTCGGAATTAAAAAAAAAGAAAGTACAAATAAATCCTCGCACCTCGCAAACGTCATACTTTTCACATTCTGCATCGTCAACGTAAGCTCGAAATTTCGCTCTATCAACTGTTTTATTTCAAGCCCCGTTATCGAGTCCATGCCCAGCTCACGGAAAGTCTATTGTTGATTCACGTTCTCCAAATTCGTTAAACCTAAAAAAAGAATCTGCTTTGCGTTACGTTCTTCCTCCCCCTCCAACAAATAACTTTCCAGATTTTTATTTTAACCGAATTATTAGCTTAAAATTCTTTCAGATAAGGATATCAGAAGACAATAACTACTTAAAATGAAAATCTAAGGAAAGTTATTTGTTGTTTACTCAACATAGTAAATTTGGACTGAACACGGTTATGCACTCGTCAATTCAGTTATAGAAGATGATGTTGTTATTATTATTATTATCTTTTTAGTTACATCTCCAATGGCTCCCCACTGGATCGCCAGGGCCGGAAGCCCTTCCGAGCTCCTCCTCTCGCAAATATCTTCAATCATGGAATTCCCCAGGCCGTAGTTCGTCTGGCCCTGATTGCCACGTCCGGCGGACACGGAGGAAAACACGACGAAGTATCTACGAAATTCGATTATATTGCGTCTTCAAAATAAAGAAAACCCCCGCACCTCAAGTATGGGCATACCGATCGAGACACGACGTCCAAGTGGTGCGTGACGACAGCCTTGGGTTTCAAGGACGCCGCGAAAGACTCAACGCTCTGATTTTCGAAGAGCTCGTCGCTGAGCTCGACGGCCAAATTAGAAACGCCATCGACAGGACCGAATTCGTTGGCTTTCGCCAGCAGTTTGGCGCAACCCTCCCTGGTGGTCACGTCTTCTTGAGATACATGAATTACCGACGCGTACTTCCCCCAGATTCTGCATTAATACAATAAAATTAAAAAAGAGAATCTCCCATTTGGAAATAATAAACAAGCAAGAAAAATATAAATAAATGACAAAACAAAGTAGTAAGGGATTCAATGCTCGTACCTCAACTTGAGACCTTGATACTCTATTTTTAGGCCATGCTTGAAACTAAAACCAATTATTTACAGCCTTTGACTATCAACCAATCGGCCAGTTCCATGCCGACTCCGCCCAATCCCCCGATTATGACGTAGGTACATTCAGGGCGGCAATAAAATGAGGGCTTGCTTTTAATAAACCTTCTAGCAAAAGGCTGAATGGCATCGCTTCTTTCATCTTCTTGCTCATCCTCTTCTTCTCTAATTTGAATAACAATCTTCCCGATATGCTTCCCCGAAGCCATTAATCTATACGCCGCCTCTATCTCCTTCTCGCAATCGTAAACGACATTGTGCAAGGGCTTCACGACCCCCAATTTGATGTATTTCATCACGAGCTCGCCGATCTCCTTTCGCCTTTTGACATCAACCATAGAATCCAGCATCACCCCCATCGCTTTAAACCCCCTTTCGTACATCTCCAAGCTTAATTCGCCGTCGGTTATCAAATCGGCCTTTCCAATTTCAAGGTAGAAGCCATGCTTCGCAACGCAACGAACCGTCGCGCGTAATCTGTCTTGCACGAGAGAGTTCAACGCGATGTCAACGCCTCTTCCTTTAGTTTTCTCGAGGACCATCTGCTCGAACATGGCATTCCTGGGTTCCCGATGTGCTCCTCGTTAATCCGGGGGAAATGCTCGAGGATGAAGAACCGACGGTCGTGAAAATTGTGCAGCCGAAATGTAAGGCGACGTTAATCGCAGCCTGACCAACTCTGCCGGCGCCCCCGTGGATTAATACAGTTTGCCTCTTTCGTATCCCAGCAACCTACAACCACCCCAACAATTTCATTTATACACCTGCTTTATAATACCAAAAAAGTTAAACTTACAAACGCCAGGGCGTATAAAGCGGTGGAATAAGCGACGGGGATGGTGACGGCTTCGGCCATCGTCCACTCGTCGGGAACTTCCCACGCCAGGCTTGAATCCCCCGAATAGAACATGGCGAGCGCCCCCCTCGACGCGACGCCGAACATTCTCTTGCCTCCCCTGGAAAATCTCACGTCGTTAAAAATAAAACCGCGCGCTTCGCGTTTTTCGTTCACTTTGAATCTCTTCCGGCGAATTCGAAACCTTGCAAGCCATTTTTGAATACTCGCGTTGCCACGCCATAGTCGATGGGGAGTCTTCCGGAGGCCGTGAGCGCGTCTCTGAAGTTCAGCGCTCAATTCGAATCGATGAGTGCATAATCGTGTTCAGTCCAAATTTACTGTGTTGAGAAAACTATAGATATCCTTATCTTAAAGAACTTTAAGCCAATAATTCACTTAAAATAAAAATCTACAAAGTTATTTGTTGTTTTCTCAGTAAATTTGGACTGAACACGATTAGGCACTCATCAATTCAATTATACTACGTTTACGCTGTTGACATGAAACATGACGAATGGGCGTTTCTTGTCGCTATTTTGTCCTATGGAGTAAAGCCGGACGGGACCCATGCCGCCGTCTTAAGGAAGGACCGGGCGAGACCCGTGCCGAATTTCAGGCCAAAAACCGCGTATTTTATTTTTTCACAGCCCCCAAATTTCGGCGCTACTTCCCTCCGGAGTCCCGCCCTTGCGGCGGCTCCGGGAAGCTTCCTATCGCCGAACGATCGTCGCCAAGGCGATTAAGTAATTATTGGCTCCAGGAAGCTTCAGATATCCTTATCTGAAAGAACTTTAAGCCAATAATTCATTTAAAATAAAAATCTAGAAAGTTACTTGTTGTTTTCTCAAACACGGTAAATTTGGACTGAACACGGTTATGCATTCAGCGATTCAATTATACTACGAAAGCCTCACATGTACTAGAATATTATTGTTATCTTCCTTGTCCGTTGTTACGGAGCCTTCAACCCACGTCACGCTCGACAGGTCGCCCGGGTTGGTTACGTGGAGGAAGGCGCTTTTTGTTTCGGTCGTTTTCGACGATTCTACCAGCAGGAGGTGCCGATAGGTTCCCCACTTACCCCCCTCGTAGACGTTCACGGCCATCCCTTTCTTCAATTGCGTTGTGTAGAACGCGGCGTCGAGGTCGAATTTCGGGGCGGCGTCGTCCTTCACCAGGACGCACCTGATTTTAGATCCGTCGCGCTCTCGCCGCAGGCAGTTCACGAAACCCAGGACGCCGCTGCGTTCGAGATTTTGCGACACGACGACGATTTCTTTGCCGCCTTCTTCTTCGCGCATGCGTTGCAGCTTCGGCACCCAGCTTACGTCTTGCATAGAATCGGTGATGCTGAAAACTACGGGTTTTCGAGGTTTCGAGGTCTTCATCATGAGAACGACGGTTTCACGTTCGGTTTCGTAACACGTAAATACTTCCAAATTTTGAAGTTTCTCCTTTTCGCCAAAATTAAAGGCTCCGGGCTGTCTCGTTATAATAAATCCGTCTGCGGTTATAGCATTCATTGCTTGCGTTAGCATCTAAAAAATAAAAAATAAGTTAAAAATAGTGGAAGTATGCAATAGTTCGCTTATTCAGTGGCGGCTCGTGGTACGCAACAACCGCCAAACGGAAAATGGCTGTCTGGACAACGAAGAATGAGACGACTTCAACAGGCTGGGCCAACGAGCCGCCACTGCGCTTATTATCTAAGTCACGAACGCTTACGTAAGAATCATTTAATAAACCGACGCCGACAACTAACAAAAGGCAGTTAGTATAAGCACTTAATGGCTGATTTTCGACAGTAATTTCCGAAAAATCCAAAAATCGTGCATTCGATGATAACAACTTGATTTTCGGTTGCATAAGCGGCAGATCGGCCAAGATTCTTTGGACGACCAGCGACAACGGTTCTTTTACTTCCGTTTGATTGTAAAGAGCTTCGGCCATTTTGAATGTCGCGATCGTTCCGCCGCGAACGTTCTCTAAAATTATTTGGACGTTGATTCCCATGCACTGGTCGAGATGCAACGCGCCCTCATTCGGAACGAATTCGTAAGACTCTACTACCGGCTGCGCCAACGTCCTTCTTTTGGAGATTTGATTGACGGAAAGTCCGACGATTTTTATTCCTCCGCACCTACAAATAAGCCGAAGAGATTAAGTGTTATTTTTAATAATTTCTAATTTAATACGTGGTCATGTTGGCGGCTTTACTGCAATATTCTTCTACGGTACCGTCGCTCCTAACGTGAGTCGCGTGTTCCTTCGGATCTAAAATTATCCCGTTGGCACGTACAAATTGCTGGTGTCACTTTGCAAAATGTTTATTTGCATCACGCTGACGATGAACGTCACCCAATTTTCTTCCCATTTTACGGTACTATTGGTCCCTGAATTGTTACACCCCATCAGGCTTCGGAACGCCCCCCTAGAAAAAGCTGTTCTTAATCCTCTTTAATCATCGGTTTTGCCCTTCTCGTACGTATAATTGTATCCGCGTAAATTAAACTCCTTGTATATGTCTTTTTGGAGCAGCGGTATTCGACTATTGTTCTCGTGATTTCCATCAGCGTCCTCATTACAAATTGTGACATCCGTAAACCGCCTTTTCTTCGTTGCGATGAGGACGTTTCCAGTTGCGAGAAGCATGTCGTTTTCTGTAATCTAAATTTTGAATTTATTTTGCATTTATGTACTTCATTTCTGATTAAATGTGCGCTAACCTCAAAGTCTCCGTTCGATTTCAGGGAAACCGTGTAAGAAACCTGATTGTCGTTCGGGAGGTTTGACGCGCATAAAAATTTTACGTTTTCAAATTCGAGCGCACGATCCTTCAAAGCGTACCCCTCATTTTCAGAAATAAAATTACAAACGAGATACAGGTAGCCGGCGGCGGGGAAGAGAACAAACAAATCAAACAAACGTTAACGTTCAACAACAAAGAATGTTATTTTTCAAGCGAGGTGAGTAGCCAAGGGATACCGTCACGATTTGATTTTTTATAAAGCCATTTAAAATTTATAGAGATAATTAACATACTTAAAGCCATACATGCAAGCAAGTGCTTCTACATCGCGGCCTAGTTAAGTGAGCAGCCCTGATGGGTGCCGCCGTGATTTCCCTTGGACTGCATCGTCGCCGCCCACAAAATGTAATCGCCGTCCTCGGACGCTACATCTGCTCCGTCGGAATCGAAACCGTCGCTAGCAGCCCAAGCAATCATCCGGTCTGGTCTACCGTCCTCCACCCCACTCAACGCAACGTAGAAGTTCCCATTACGATGTTCCCAGCAATCCGGAAAAGTGCACTCCGACAAGGATTGCAGCCCTATTAGGCGTTTCAGGGCAAAATGATCTGAATAAGCGCCGTGTAGGCCTAACTTTTGATCGTCGCCGATTTTTCGATTTCACCCCCGGTTCGGAATTAAAGCCCAAAAACGTCCTTTGTAGCCTATTTTGGTATGTTTTTCTTTGCGAATCACCGAAGATTGAAGAGTTTTCATGGAACGCCGCAAATAGTCGTATTAGAACGATCGATCAGACGATTTTCGCAAATCTGAGTTGTTTTTTTTTCGACCCGGTTTTGCGATCCGGCGTTCCTGGTGGACGGCGCAGGCACGTACTCCCGAAAAGTGCCCGTTTTCGGCACTAAAAACATTCGAGCGCCCTTCGTTATTAACCGATCCGGACGAAATTCGGAGGGCAGATGGGTGACGCGGGGAGCTATCATTCACTTGAAAGTCGCGTCGAGTCCGGTCCTGGAAAGGGCCCAAAAAAATTTTAAAGGTGCTATTTTCCAGCTTTTCCGGGAATTTCTCGGAAACATGGTCCCCATGTGCGGCCTTATCACGCGAAAACTGAGATATGATTTTTTTAATTTTGGACACGCTGCCGGCAGCATATATTTGATATCTTTTGGGGGCTTTAGTCGAATCTCAGAGTGGTTAGGTATGCCTCATCCGGTGCGAAAAAGGGCGGAAAACGCCATGACGTTGACCGTTCGGCGATCGGAAACTTCCAAGAGCCGCCGCAGAAACGGGATTCCGGAGAGAGGTAGCGTCGAAATTTGGGGGGCCGTGGAAAAAAAATTACGCGCCCGAAATAAGCCGTGCGACGTCTCAGACGATAGCGCACCCCACACATACCGAATAACGCACTTTAATGGCTTTCCTAGCTACCGCGAGCACACCAAAGCGAGCGGCCCTTATAATGCGCAGTACTGTCTTCACGTTCAATCTATATTTTGAAGCTCTACTTACGCCCCTATGAACCGACAGTCTTCTTGTGACGTGGTCAAGACCATTTAAGACGTGAGTCTTATCGTGACAGTACCTTCCTCCTCCTTAACTGCTTTACGACTCACCATCGATCACGTGCCCTTTAAGAAACGCCCATTCGTTATGTTTCGTGTCGACAGCATAAACACGCGAAACTAATCTGGAGCGCTTTTCCTTTAAGACGTACCAGTCACGGCCGTAATCCCATTTGACAAGCGGAGATACCATGGGGGTTCCTCTGCTCACCGGCCATTTAATTTCCGGGTATAATCGCGACAAATTAAGATTCACCCCGTTCTCGTATAACCTAAAAGCAACGCGCTTAAGAATTTTCTTCGCTTGTCGATCGATAGATGAGCTGCTCCGGTTACCTTCCTAAATTCGTTAAAAAGTTAACGATCGCATTGCTTCTTGCACCGACGTCACAAGGAATTATTAGGTCGAGTTTTAAGGCCGTAATGGATCACCAAAGTCTCATACGGTAAAATCCCTCGTATTTCGAGGTTCGGGTTCAATAATCCAACCAATGAGGTCGAGTTGGGAGGGAAACCGCCGTTGCGAATCCACTTGGTCGCCTTCAAGCGTTCAAAGCCTGTTATTAATTTTGACAGATCATTTGATGATAATGAGGAGGAAATATGATCTGAAATGTGAAGGATCAATTTAACTTTTTTTTTTAATTAATAACAGTACTTGAGTTGTCCTGCTTGCCGATTCCAGCAAGGGATTTCAATTTTGACGCTCTCACTTAATGGGTTGCCTTAAGTAACTCTTTTAAAGTGAGCAGCCCGTCGTAGTAAGCGCAAAATAACTCGCCGCCAAGATGATTCCCCAGCAAATAGTCTGGTTCGAATCCCAAATTCGTCGTAATTTCCTAGATGCACACCTGGATGGCGATTACCTCGAACAAATCGTCTAAACCGTCGCTTTGCCCCAACATCGCAGAGCATCAGTTCTAAAATAGACCATTTAGGTCTGCACCAATTTCACAAAAATGAAACCAAACCTCCTCATGGCGTTGTCGTAAACAGGAAACGCTCTTAAGGCTCTTCCAATTCGAAACCATTCTTCGTCGTCAAAATCGTCATCGATCATTAAACGCAGAGGTTTGCGTTTGGAGAAAGCGGTCATCGAACGGGTCAACTCGCCGTTTGTATCTACCAATGAGAACCCTCGCCATCTTTCGCTTATCGAATCTTCACTGAAATTGCCAGAAGTGAAGAGAAGCAAAAAAATTTGCACGCGACGAGAAGACTCACCAACAAATTTCGTGGTACAAACTAGCGTACTCGGCATCTAATCTCCTGCTTTTGACGTCGTCGAGAAACGCGGCCACCCCATCCGGCGTTCTTCCGCTCGCGCAGATGAGCCTCGGCAAATCGTCCTTGGATCGGCCATCGTTGTTCATTTTCCATTTTATGTTAGACCCCAACAGAAGATGACCGTGGGCACCACCGAAATCAAAGTTATTCATTGCTAAGACAAAATCATGTTCATAAAAGGAAAAACAAAAATGTTTTCTATTGTTGCATGGGAGCAACATACCCATTAAGAGCCCATCACCGCTCCAAGGAGTCTTGTCGACCACCGCGCTGATTCGGCCGTCTTGCAACGCTGTTATCTCTTTCTTTAGGTTTTTCAAATTTATATTTGGGGGGATGCAACCGGTTTCCATTGGGATGATTATCTGAAGGAGAGCAAAAAAAAATTAAGTGTAACTGTATTTAAAAGCCTTTATACTTTTGCAAGCGAACACAAGCCTGATCCTGGCTCGGCATGCCCCATGTTAGATTTGATCGATCCTATCAGCAGGGGTTGTTTCCGGTTTTTGGAGAACACGGATGCGACGGCTGACACTTCCTCGGGGTCGCCAATTTTCGTTCCTAAAATACAACCATTCGTGAGATAAATGACGCTTTAATTTTAGCCATTTCCCCCTCCACCTGGCGCGTGAGCCTCCACGTAGGTTACACTCGACGGATCTATTCGACATTCCTCGTAAAACTGGTCGAGCAACTGACTTATCGAATACCCTAGAACATAAGTGATTCCTTCCGGCTTGTACCCTCGGAGTATGCCTTCGCGTGGATTATCCTGCAGTAGACTCTTTTGGCTTCTCTCGCTTTTTGCAACAGCACCGCCGTGATGGTCTCGGAACGCACGTAACCATTGGCGTCCTCGTCGAAAACCTTCGGCACACCATCGGGGCTTAACACGCCCAATTTGTAATTTTGGGGGATTGTCAGTAATAATAATAATAGTACAAAGTGGTCAATCTCAAGTGTCCGGGGTTGGCAACGACAAGATTCCTACATTATTACATTTTCGTGTTTAATAGTTTACAAACATGATTCAGTAGGCGTTTACGGAAATTCCAATCCGATTAAACCGATCATTATTTTACTCACTCTTCCACCCACGACATCTATGCGGTCTCTCTCACTCTTTTCTACTCGGGTTAATCGGATTGGACTTTCCGTAAACGCCAAGTAATTTATTATTTCCGCCGAACTGTCAGGCGTTGTGTTATTAAATTTGCTGATGGTTCCTTTCTTTTTCCCGCGTGTTTGAGTTTCCGACGTTTGGATGTCGCCTGTTGATCCATTTTGAGGCGACTAATGTGTCGCATTGCGGTGTTTTTGGTGGGAAGAACAGAGGTGAGCACGCGATCGGTAGGGACGAGGTCAGAGAAAGAAAATATTCGCTAACGACTTGAGTGTGGCTGTGTCGGAATCTTTTGCGATGAATTTTCCATGTGTCCGCCCGCAGTTTTGTGGATTTTTCGCCCGTCGTTAATTCCCCCCAAGATGTAAGCGCGAAACACTCTGCGGATTTGATAGTGATTTTGTTATCTTTTCTGTACCTACGTGCTACGCAGGGTAAGTTATTTTTCTTAGCGACCTCGTAGTCATTCCTTTGTTAATTGCTCCCTTCTCGTTTCCCGTTATTGTAGTGCTAGTGTCAGCCAGGGGGCAGCTTCACTCTTTCCTTTTCCCCGAGATGTTCGCGGGGAACACTCTTTGCGGATTTGACAGCGATTTTGTTATCTCTTCTGTACCTACGTGCAACGCAGGGTAAGTTATTTTTCTTAGCGACCTCGTGGTTATTCCTCTGTTAATTGTTCCCTTCTCGTTTCCCGTTACTATAGTGCTAATGCCAGGCGGGAGGCAGCGAGAGAGAAAAGAGAGAAAGAACAGGACCGCTATCGCCCTGACGGTCTGGTCTCAGTTAAAAGCGAATTTAAAATTTCTCACTTTTTATTCTTTGGCGTTTTAATTTAGCTTTGAGCGGTGATTTTTATGTTTTGGTGTAAGCTGACTCGTGAGTACTCCCGAAAAGGTACTTTTTCTCTCCACGGGTTGGGCTTTGTACATGAATTTATTTAAGGCAATGGTCGTTGCTCGCCCCGTATCCGGGCGAATGTGTACATAAGAACTTTTGGGTCTTCCCACGCCGGCGCCGTCTCCACTGAGTGGGCACAGTTACGTAACCCTGTTCAACGTCATTGTCCTCGAGGTTCCAACCGACTCGATTCCGAGCATCCGGTAAGTTACGGAATGGCGCAGACCCTCGTCCGTTTTCTTTCACGGTCTTAGATCCAAACGGCGCCGTGCGCTTCCTTCTCGTCACAAGAATTAAACCGGTGGTGACAAGAGGTTGCAGTTGTGCTGTCACTCGTGTTTCCTGTTAGTATAACAACGAAATAACCAAAACATGACAGATTAAAACCGGATATAAAATAAAGCGTTAAATTTAAAAGTATTGTTGTTAACAGTTGACATTGACCACCCAATACATAGAGAGAGGAGGCCTTTGAAAATTGGAGAATTTTACCGCACAAATTGCAGAAATGTTCTCTTCAGCGAGCAGGTGTTCGCCGCTCCTACGATCGCCCGATCGCATTTCCCTATTTTCATTTGTTTGTAGGCCAATTCCAGGACGCTAACAGAACTACTGCAGGCGATATCGCAAGAAAAAGACGGCCCGTTCAGCTGAAGGTGGTAGCTTATCCTTTGAGCCGCCTGGTTTTGCATGCAACTTAAAGATTTTTTCGTCATGATCGGAAATTTTTCCAAATGGAAAAATTTTCATTAAAAAAATTTCCGCTATGGAAAAATTTCGAATCGTAATACCAACCACTTACCCAAGTAACGCTTTGCCCCTGCTTAGCTTGCTCTTCCTGACGAGCATTCCCTCAGATTCTGTTCCGCTTAAAGCCACGTAAACGCCGGTGTTGGTTCCGGCTAATATCGAGGGGTTCACGCCTGCGTCAAACACCGCCGCGACAGCTTGCTCCAACATCTGGCGGATCGCGGGGTCCGTGTGTTCGGCTTGACCTGAGCTCATTCCTGCTTCAAATTTTACAAAAAGTGTTCTATTGAATCCCTCACCAAAATAACCAGCGTCCATTTTGCCCAAGTCGTTTACGGTTCCGTTCCTCGAAGGTATTTCCCCATAGTACTTCGCCGTTTCTCTCTCGATGGCCACCATCATATCGACTTTGTTAAACAGGTTCTCGCGCAGCTCGTAGACGCCATCGGATTTGGGGAATTTCCCGGCGAGCCCTGCAAATTCAGTAAACCTCAGTACCGGGGGAAACCCCAGTCGTTTATTCAGAATTCCGCACCAGACACCACGATTTCTTCTTCTCCGATTAGTTGATTCGCCCCCGTCTCATCTCTATCAAGCACCTCGCAGCTCAACTGTTTTGGCTTCATGTTTCCCTTCGGATGTGTTTTGTTTCGTTTCTCTGCGTATTGAAACGGAAACGAATCGCAAATAATTCTTTTGTCCTTGACTTACACACCACCGAGTTCTCTTTTTTACATCGCTTGTAATGACGCTTTTTGTATCTTTGTCTGTAGCGTACTTACTTTACTTACCTCTCATGCAAACCGCCATGTTTAATTTGGGCCGAAAGTTTTTGTTTTACTTGCAACTTTGCATAATATCGCGCAATTAGAAACAAATGGGTATTTATGTTAGTCTCAAAGGGAGGAACTGTGACAGAGGTTAGAAATAAAATCGTAATGAGTAAACTGTAAAATCGTTTGCTGATGAGGCCCCAATTAGTGCCGAAATAGTGCTCGAGAGCCCCACTGCAATCTGAGCTGACTTATTGCTACAAGCATAAAATTACCTACATCTGAAAATTTCAATTGCGACGCTCTCACGTGATAGGTTGCCTTAAGTAATTAAAAATTTAAATTACCTACATCTGAAAAGTCTTGGCTTCCTTACCAACAACAATTTTCTTTCTTCCTTCGTTTTAGATGATCCACGGTTCAATGGTTACCGAAGTTCGTCTAAAAGTGCGAGAATATTAATTAGGTTTTCGTTACCAACGGCACGCATATTGGCATACCAAACCAACCCATTTTCATTTCTTGAATAAAGATTTAAGAAAGTACTATACAAGGTCACAGCGTAGTTCATTTATTCGCATTAATATTACAGCAGAAACACTCTGCTATAAACTTTGTAGTGTGGTGGCCTTTACTTAGGGAAAATCCATTATAATTATATTAAATAAACAAAACATTTGTTGATTTTCACAATTCTTTTTATTGTAATACGACGCGTACTTTGTACTTTATAGTCGACAACATACTGCATAAAAAACTCTATAAAAGAGCAATAAAAGAAGTATACCCGAGTGAAAATAAAATACCCCAAATATTCCACACCCTCACTTATCTAGGTAATGCGACAGACAAATAAGTAAACAACTTAAACAGCACGAATTCAAACAACCTTACGGAACTAGAAACACATTAGCAAAACATATAAAAAACAATAAAAGTAAACGAGACAAACAAACAAAGTCCGGAGTATACAAACTAAAATGTGGGACTTGTTTAAAAGTGTACATAGGACAAACAGGACGATCTTTTAATAAAAGAATCAATGAACACAAAAGATGCTTTGAGAAAAACAATAAGAATTCAACGTATGCAAGACACCTGATAGAAAATGATCACCATATAGAAAGTAATTTTGATATACTCCACATTGAGAATAAAAGCCCAAAATTAGATCTGTTAGAAATCCTGGAAATTAATAGAATTAAGAATACTGGAAACCTACTCAATGAACAAATAGATTTCAATTATTCCTCCCCGTTATCAATATACCAGATGTAGCAACTCGGGTGAATTTCCAGCCCCTTAATTCGTAGAAAATAAGTTTAATACTAGCACTATAAATAGCCCGTTTTGTAAAATTTACGCAAACATTCTTGTTATACCGACCTGACGAAACTACAGTGTAGCGAAACGCGCCGTATTACAATAAAAAGAATTGTGAAAATCAACAAGTGTTTTGTTTATTTAATGTAATTACTCTGCTATAAACAATTAACCCCAAAGAAACGCAAGATTTTCGAGATATAATCGAGAGCGTAGTTCATTCAACGGAACGCCCTGTGTATTATTGCGTTTTCGAAATTCTCGTCGAATTTTAGCCCGAAATGATAGGTCGCAACGTGGGTCTCGCGTGAACGGTTCTCGAGTTATTTAACATTTTCGAACAAATTCATCTCGTTTGTTTTTAATAAAAAAAATCGCAGAAATACATTAAATACAGGTGTTGCGTCGCTGATTTTAATAATGCCGCTTGCAGAAAAACAATCAATAGGCGATCGTATGTTCGTGAATGAACCGTGATTAAATAAAAACCGAATGACGAATCAAAGTTTAATACAATCGAAATTGCGCTGTTCGTAACGGAAGCTCCTGTATATTATTTTATCTTTCGGTTGTTCGTCGAATTCTGTTTATCAAATTGAACGGGTCCGTTTTCAGTGGCGTCGGAGGCGTATGACGTAACCAAAAATTTTCGTGCGTCACTTGTATTTCAAAAAGAAAGTAGAAAAAAATTTAACACGCAATAGTTGCAGCAAATATTTTAACGTAGGTTACTGAACGCAAAAAGAAATAATCGCCGATCACGTTCTCAAAAAAAAAAAACAAAACAAAAACAAAAAAAGAAAAACCTCGAAGTTATCCGATATTTCGTATTACGAAACATCCTGTATATAATTGCGTTTCCGAATTTCCTATCGAATTTTACTCCGAAATGCGTGGGAAGGGGGTCGCAATGTGGATCAGATAGGGTTAGAAAAATTTTAAGCTCCCCTCCCCCTTCCCGCCCCTCGTATTACCTCATTCATATTCATCTACATTCTGTTTTTGTTTTGTTCCTAAGGAGTACTTTGAAATTTCGGCGCTAAAACCTAGTTTTCTCATTGTTCAATTCCGGCTGCCAGCTAGCTACCAATGACAGAGCTAGTTTTCAGCGCCGAAATTTCAAACCGAGTATAAATCGCAAAAAGAAATTTAAATCAAGAGTGCTTAAAACGAGCTCTGTCATTGGTAGCCAGTTGGTAGCCGGAATTGGTCAATGAGAAATCTCTTTTTTAGTGCCAAAATGATCGATGATTAATTAAAATTAGGGCCGTACAACGCGCGCCGCGTTTTAAATAACGAAGCGACCTCATTCGGACCTTTTCGGCATCTCCGTTCAGAAAATAGGTATTATTCGTCGAGGAAATCACGATGTGGTCGGACACCTACCGGAAGTTTTGCGAGGGATCCTGCGTAAGAAGGAGAACATTTGAATTTTGAATCTGACATTTGGTTAACCTACAAAAAACATGATTTTTTTTTAATTTCATATTTTTTGACAATCTCAGCTTTATTCAAAACCTTCTTCAAAACCTACATGAAGATACAATTTAAATATTAGTTCTATCTAAACATTACAAAATTTAGAAAAACTGTCAGCTGAATGATTAAAATCAATTTCTTTTCGTCCTAAACCTAGTATTATATAACAATATTACCAATAATTTATTTTTAATGCTAATGTTACTGTAACATTACCAATTACAGCTCAAGTGGCGACATCTCGCGCCGGTGTTGCCAGTTGCAATTTTTACTAAAAATGTGATATTTCCTCAATTATTTGATTAATTTGATATCGGATGCAGATTACGTTTTTGGCTTTTGTTAAAAAATAAGGTTTCAACATTTAATATTACATATTTTCACTAAATAATTTTATGTTTAAAATAAATGAAAGATTTATTTCCGTTTATTAGTATTTACGTCTTTCCTAATTAATTAAAAATATTTCTCGACTATTTGTTTCATTGGTTTACTTGTACCGGGTGATCAACGGAAGTCATAATTAGAGGAGGCTGTGATTGGTGCTGTTTTATGATTTATGAGAAATAAATAATAAATTGACAGCTGTCATATTTGAGATTACGTTCGTAATTTTTATAATCTTCATTTTGTTGTTTTAATTTGTATGGATGCCGGTTTAAGTCCTTTTTTTAGAATATTAGAGTAGGTTCCATAAGACAAATCCGTTTATTATCAATCATTTAAAAAAATCACAATTCTGACATTTCAAATTTTTAACTTCAAACTGCAAGCCCGTGTTCCCAACTGTTTGAAAAATATCACAGGCTCATATCACTAATTATAAATTCCGTTGATCGTGTGGTATTTTGCAAGAGTGCAACTCGAAATTACATTATGTTGACAAAAAAGGTAACAAACGGTAATAAACGGTAACAAATGAATGTTACTTTACCGGTAACATTGGAAATTTACCGTAAGGTAACGTGGTAATTTTAGCGATTCACAACACTACTATCGAGGCCTTAAAATTTCGCACGATTCAGGTTTTCGTTGTAAATACGGTTTTTAGTAGTGATGCGATGAGTCGAGTAGACTCGCTATCAGACTCGATTCTCAAAGGTACTCATTGTACTCGAACAACTAATTCTGTGAACCCGAGTCGGCGGTACTCGAGTCAACTCGAGTACGATACAAGTACTCGAGTATCGACTTTAGAATTTGTAGAATCGCCATCAGACTCGAGTCCCAAAGGTATTCTTTCTACTCAAGTAACTATTGCAGTGACACAGAGTCAGTGAAACTCGAGTCAACTCGAGTTCGATTCATGTAACTCGAGTACCGACTTTAGAATTAAATAGCGCTGCAACGAGTCGCGTAGAGTCGATATCAGACTGGATTTTATTGGATTTTCTTTATAGAGCCTCCTCGTCAGTTGGTAACGAGTGAATGAGTACCGAGTTTAGAATTGAGATTATGCGTGTACGCAACAAGCATTAATGTTTGACAAGTTTCATTCGCTTTAAGAGTATTATGCTTTTGTTAAAACAGTCGACTGCCGCAATAACTTACTGTGACAGTCAGACGCTTGACATCGGGGCGGCTTGGAGGCGGTCATTGTTTTTTTTTAAATTTTATGAAAAAGATTACATAAAATATGAAAATTTCAAAGAGAGTACAGTTTTTTGTAGCTGAAAAGGCTGTTAAATATTGTTAAATAAAAACTGAAGACTCATACTCATTTAATGAATAATTTGTGGCTCCATATTCTATATTTTTAAAGAAAATAATTTTAATTCAACTAAACATGCAATGCATAGTAAATACGTTTCTCTTTTTATTTTACACAGTGCCTGCACACTTTATTATGAGAACCGCCAGAATATATTAAAAAAGAAAACACGTGACGATCGGAAATCAAGTAAAATATAGAATGAACTTTGAACGTTCAATATACAGTTGAAAACAAAAAAGTAGGCAAATTACAGTTTCCTGTAATTATTCTTCCTCAAAATGCCATAGATTAAAGCCGAATTCACAGATTTTACCACAGTTTTAAACTTGTTTGTTTTAAAATTTTGAAAGATTTAAAATTTTTTTAAAGTTATTTATGAAGTCGTCTTTAATCATTACCATTTTCAGAAAGAATAATTATAGGAAACTGTAATGTGTCTACTTGTTTTGCTTTCAACTGTAAACTCGGCATATATGAAATACTCATTCTTTGGGCCGTCATAAATTCTGAACTAAGATACTAAATACTCAGATATTTTAATTAAAAATACTTTATGTTGTTTACCTGCGGCTGTATACACTGAGAATCTTATAAGACTGCACATAGTATTAATTAATGGAAGCTTTATTACATTATTATTTCCAAATTTATTTTCTTCGCCATGGTTACCGTGCGTCGTTAGTAATGACACTACTGATTTTGAATTATCAGATTCAATTAAATTGTTCTCTTGATTTATTGTAAAATGCATACAACCGCCGAAAAAGTAAAAATGTAGGTGCACATTATTATCAGATGCAGTTCATTGACAGAAGTCTTTGCGTTATTTGCCGCCAAATTTTCGGATAAATCAATTATTCCCTTCCTTAATACTTCCCATGTGCAATTTGTAAATGATTCAGCATTGAGAATTGAGTAGTAGCTATAGCAACGTAATGTTAAAACCTCTATGTGCAATTTTATATGATTCAGAAATGTATTATCTGATCACGTAATTTTCGTCTATGTGCAGCGTTATAGAATTCTCACTGTATAATAAATTTAAGAAATACATATTTTTGGGGAAAATTCTGAAACAAATTTAAAAAAAAAACTGCATTTTCATGATATTATTTAAAATGGTGGATAATATGGAATAGTCAGTTGGAGTGACATGAAATAAGAGAAAATATGCAATACTTTGAATTAATAACTTTGGTGTAAAAAAACACTTATATTTTAAAAAATATGCCAAAATACATTTTTCTCGTACCGCGCGAAAACTTCCAAAACGATAAATTCACAAAATCATGTACTGTAAAGTTATGCAGTCTTACCAGCTAAAAACCTTTGCAGTAATGACCTATAATACCGAAACTCATGTTAATGCCAGAGTCGTTTGACAGATGGCGCTTCTTATTTCAAAAATACTGGGTATTCCGTATTAACCGGTCTATTCCATATATGTATGCTGACTTTACTCTACATATTTTCTTGGCTTAAGAAAAATGCTTAATTCCTAATTCAAAATATAGGTACATGTTTATGTTGTTTTGCTTATTTGCATTTTCATTTTTTTACGCTACTTAAATTTAAAATAAAAGTGTATTTATTTTAGTAGACCTTTGCATTAACAAGAGTTTTTAATGCGTAAGGAGCTAATTGTAATTAACAGACAAAACGTTAACAGCTAGAACAAATTAACATTATAGAGAAGATCAAATTAAAGACTTTTTCTTAATAATCTTTAGGTAAAAATCAGTAACTAGAAAGTTACAAGAGTTTAATGTGAAATTAATTAACAAGTAAAAGTTACTACCGGTAGTAATATTTTACGTTTTAAATTTGGTATTTAAGACCATGCTTTACAACCATTTAAAAAAAATGTAGTCTCGTAAAAGTTACGGATATTTCATTTTTGTGTCAATTAAAGAAGAAATTAAAAAACTTAATTGTAACTTTTTTAGGGTTTTGGTTAAAAAAAAACAACGAATCAAGAGAAAAGCTTTATTTTGATATTCTACAGCTACCCTTTCAATCTCCTCCGTACGTTACAAAATAAATTAATAAAAATAAATCAAACCCTTATACTTTCAAGCTCAAATATCATGAAAAGTATGAAACCAAATAAAGACAAGTTACAAATTGTTGGAATTAGGAATCTTTCTTAATTCAAAAAAATATGTTGCGAGTTTAACATGAATACTTCTACGGCCGTCATCCATGATTGAATTAGCTACCGGTTGAAAACACGTCATTACTATTTCTTCCACTGCCGTCATTTCGCCCTTCATGTAGAAAAACCTCCTCGGGACTGGTATTGCAGCTTTTTCCTAGTCGTTGAAACTGACGGGGAGCAATAGAATACCATTAGCAGCTCTGAGGCATTTCTTCTGCAATGAAGAGCAAAACGTCGGCGTAGGAAATATGTCATTTGGGTTTTCGATCGGCACTTATTTAATTTTTTCTTTTTAAAATTTCCTTGATTCAATAAACATTCCTAAAAGTTACATTTTACATATTTTGATATACGTATCTAAAATAGAGTGTTGATACCGTTAAAAATGTAAACAAAAACACTGCACTTTTAATCTATCGATTCTACTAGCAGTATAAAATAACGTCACGTCGTTCGAAACTTTTAATGCGGACTCCAGTCAAAACTCGATTTTTTATAAAAAAGTTCAAGTTTATTACATTCTTTAAAACGGCGAGTCCCGAGTTCAATTCGAGTACTCGAGTACTTTTATCTGAACTCGAGTCAATTGATTCGAGTCGACTCGATTCTTTCAATCGACGATTTTCAGCCAAGTACTCGAGTCTTTTGATCTGGACTCGAGTCTCTTGACTCGAGTCAAGACTCGATTCTTTTATAAAAGTATTCGAGTAGACTCGATTCTTAAAAACAGCGACTCGTCGCATCACTAGTTTTTAGTGACTTGTCAAAAATATTCACTTTGAATGACAGCTTCCAAATCGTAAACTTGAAATGTTTAAAATGCTAAATCACATGCTTTCTGAAGTAGAAAAAGGTATTGTTTATGTTTATTTTACATTTCTGTTAAATTCTATTACTTCTCTTTCTTTTCTGCTGCAGTTAAAATATAGCTGAGAACCGAATGACTCCACGGTCATTAGTGTCAAATTTAAGAGAAAGTCTGGTTGACAAAACTAAAATTTCGATAAAGACAGGCTACTTGACAAAAAATCGTGCGAAATTTTAAAACCGCAGTAGTAGAACTTTTACTTTCCATTTTTAAAAATGATTTCGGAATTATTACATTCACTAATGGTCGTGGAGAAACATTATTATTGAACAAATTGAAATATAATTTAAAACTATTTTTAACAGTTTTAACAAACTTATTGAAAGAAATTTGTGTAAGACGCTTTCTGACACTTATTATTATTTCGTCGGTCTACAACGGAAGGTGACCAAGACCATCAATAGTATTTTTGAGTTATTAGAATTTTAATATTTGCTTATGATTACAAAATCAATTATTTCACTTTAGGTTAGTTTATATTAATTTTTATAAGCAATGGAGTTTCTAGAACAGGTATTTTAAATTAAAAAAGATTGAATGTAAGGTACAGGATTAGATTTACAAATGAGAATCACCCTTTATTATTTTAATTATTAATGAATAAAAGAAACTAAAAATATAGCCTCACACGGTTCTTTATGCAGATTTTATTAATGTTAACAGTTTAGCAGTAACCTAAAAATTTTCATTTTCTAAATAGAATACCCTATATAGAGGGTGATTCACGGAACCCGTTCGTTAAAAGTTTACGGACTTCCCCTTTGAATCTCTATTTCCTATTTTACCGTTATAAGTTAGCGATAATGATCTATTAAAATATAATTTTTCCAACTTTCGGGCACTTTCGCTTATACCGGAAGTTGCTGTCAACTTTCTTAATTTAAATAGAATACCCCATTTTTTATTGCATTTTATTCAACATATGATACAATAAAAATTAGCTGTTTCAGAGATATTTCCATTTTTTTTTCAAAGTTGCAATACGTTGCTTATGACTAAAGAGCGGATTCTATGCTAAATGCATATTGCATGCATATTTTGCATATTTGAGCATTTTGTTCAATTTTCGCATATTTCTTAAAAACGTGCATATATATGCATATTTGAAAGAATTTGTGTCGAAGTGAGTAAATTTTTTCCTGAATTCTTAATTCGTCAGAACATGTTGTTGCATTAATTAGGGTCTAGTTTGCACCCTTCTTGGGCTTAAGGAGGCAGAATTTTCCAAGTAGTGAATTAGGGATTTCCAAGTACTTTCTTAACGATGCGGTGGGGCGTTCATGTTTGCAATATTGTTTCATCACTTCTTCACGGATTATTAGTCGGTTATTGCTGCGAACGTTTAGTTCTTCCGTAAAAGTATTTTTGTTTGTGAGAAGTGCAATATGCCGAAAGACAATTCGAGCCTGGTTAATTCCTGGATCAGAAGCTATCCCGAGCTTGCTTACACCAATGGAAGCGTATTCTGTAAAGCCTGTAGTAAAATGGTAAGTTTTAAGTTTGTTTTCTTCCTCCTTAGGTAAATATTTGCTTGGTTCTTGAATATTGAAAGTTCAGACAGTTTAAAAAAATTCAAGTTCTTGTTGTAGATACCAACCCAACGAAAATTTTCGGTCACACAACATGTCGGGACAGAACTACACAAGTCAAAATGCAAGAAGATGAATGAATCGAAAACATTTCAATTACCCTTAGACAGTGGACCGTCGTTGATGACTTCATCTAATGAACAACAAGAATTTAATGCTGATTTATGCGAGGCGATGATTTGTGCAAACATACCTTTGAAAAAACTGCAAAATTCTATTTTTAAAAGTTTTTTGGAAAAATATACCAAGAAAAATGTTCCCGATGAAAGTACGTTAAGAAAAAATTACGTACCTCGCATCTACAACGATACTCTAAAAGAAGTCAAGAAAATCGTAGAAAATCAATATATTTATTTTATTGTGGATGAAACTACTGATTCTTGTGGGCGTTACATTGTAAATTTGTTAATAGGGTCTTTGCGGGAAGATAAACCTAGTGAATCTTATTTAATAGCCTGTACAGAGTTAGACAAAACTAATCATTTAAGTATTTTAAGATCTGTTAATGAATGTTTTATGAAATTTTTCTCACCTAATGTAGTTCCTACTGAAAAAATTTTACTTATGGTATCAGATGCTGCCCCTTACATGATTAAAGCCGGGCAGCAATTTAAAACAATTTATAAAAATTTAGTTCACGTGAGTTGTTTAGCTCATGGATGTAACAGAGCAGCTGAACATATTAGATGTGAATTTTCTGATGTAAATCTACTAATTAGTACCATTAAAAAAATATTTGTCAAAAGTCCCCTACGAGTTCAGTTGTACAGGGAAAAATTGCCGAATGTACCTTTACCTCCCGAACCAGTGTTGACTAGGTGGGGAACTTGGTTGGAAGCGGCAATCTTTTATGCTGAACATTTTGTAGCAATTAAGGAATTGGTTGTAGAGTTTAATGCCCAAGATAGTGCTGCTATTGCAAAGGCACAAAATATTGTAACAAAAACTTCATTGGCAAATCAACTGAACTTCATCAAAATGCATTACAGTTTTGTAATACAAACTATAAACAATTTAGAAAAACCGAAAATGTCTTTCATAGAATCCGTTAAAATTGTTAAAGTATTTAAAGAGAATATTTCAAAAGTTCCAGGTAAAATCGGCAATTCAGTAAATAAAAAATGTTTATCCGTTTTAGATAAAAATAGCGGCTTCAAAACCCTTGAGGAAATTTACGAAATTTTGAATGGAAACTTTGAAATTGACTTAAGTGTAGAATTTTCAGCTATGAGTCACTTTAAATATGCCCCAATTACCTCCGTAATGCCCATAAAACACAGTAGACCAGTTATTGCATTATTTGAAGTGTTCGGCCTATCTTGCACATATTTCGCCATTTTTAGTGCATATATATGTGCATATTTCATCATTTTTTAGTGCATATATATGCGCATATTTCATCAAAATTACTCGCATATAAATCCGCTCTCTACTTATGACACTGCCACCTTTGTGCAATAAAAGCCATGATGTTACCTTTTGGCCTGTAGTAAACTACAGCAACGTGCCTTGAGATCACGTCCAGTTTAAAACTTAATTGCCTACATACTGGTTAAAAAGTAACTTCTATTCGAACTGATTTCAACCGTCGAAAAGTCAAGTTTTTTAAATAGAACACCCAGTATATTATTATACCATGAGATTCAGAATTAAATATTCTTTCGAACTGTATTAGCATTCCCTGTACTCATCTCTTACCCTTCTCTTTCTATTCAACATTTCGTCTTTAACTCATCATTTTTTCACTTTTCGGTATTATTCCTGAATAGTGTGCTATGAAAATTTAAGAAACAAAGTTTTTTTTTAAATTAATTTGCGATTCTAAATCCAATTTCACTTTAAAAATCGAAAAACAATATTTAAATACCTGTCTATCTGCTGTATTTGTTATTTACATATGCCGTATGTATGTGAATTCTTGATATGACCTTTTACGCATTTACAAAAAGGAATTCTCACTTATAAAATCAAATTTTTGAAAATATAATCAAATGTATAATAATTTTTTGAAAACTGTTTAGTAAATCAATCATGAACGAATCAACATTAAAACTAATAAACAAATTGGTTGTTATGATATTTACCCTAAGCGTCCTCCATTATTTATTAGTAATAATAATAATAGTAACTTTTTGTTGTGTTTCAGTAATAACTTATTTACTTAGATACAACAAATTATATTAACTTCTTTAGTTGCCGATTTTTTTTTTCAAATACATTTAATGTGCTTGCGATTGAATTTTCATTATCTTGGTTCTCCGTAGCGATTAAATGTTTTTTTTTTATTAATTAATCCTAAGTCACTTGGTATAAAAATATACAGGGTGTTCTATTTAAAAAAACTTGCCTTTTCGACGGTTGAAATCAGTTCGAATAGAAGTTACTTTTTAACCAGCCTGTAGATAATTAAGTTTAAAACTGGGCATGATCTCAAAGCACGTTACTGTAGTCTACTACAGGCCAAAAATTAACATCATAGCTTTTAGTGCACAAAAATGGCAGTGTCATAAGCAAGGTATTGCAAGTTTGAAAAAAAAATGGAAATATCTCTGAAACGGCTAATTTTTATTGAATCATATGTTGAATAAAATAATTTTAGACTTTTCCGAGGAATTCAAAAATGCAATAAAAAATGGGGTATTCTATTTAAATTACGAAAGTTGACAGCAACTTCCGGTATAAGCGAAAGTGCCCGAAATTTGGAAAAATTATATTTTAATAGATCATTATCGCTAACTTATAACTGTAAAATAGGAAATAGAGATTCAAGCGGGGAAGTCCGTAAACTTTTAACGAACGGGTTCCCTGAATCACCCTGTATTTTGACATATTTGAATTCTCTGAATTATTCTGAATCCAAATATATATTACATATTGGATTGTTCGTTTTTTTGTTATCCATCAAAAAATTAAAGGAATTTTGAGGTAATCGGAAACAAAAACAAATTAGAATCTTGTTAAATACCGTTTCTGCTTGATTTTTATTAGGAAAAATCTATTAAACAACAAGCAGAAATGTCGTTTAATGATATTTAACAATATTTTAATTTGTTTTTGTTTCTCATTGCCTTAAAACGCCAATAATTCCTGGACGGATACCACAAAAACGAATGATCCAATTACACAATATGTATATATATTTAGATTCAGAATAACTCAGAGAATCCAAATATGTCAAAATATACAGGGTGTTCCATTTAAAAAATGAAAATTTTCTCTCTCGCCCTGTATATAGAAAAGGATACTGCTGAACTTTTAACGTGAATAAAATCTACATAAAAAACCGTGTAAGAGCATATTTTTAGTTTCTAGTTAGTTAGTTTATAATTAAAATAAGTTAGTTTATAATTAAAATAATAAAGGGCCGGGTTCTCATTTATAAAACTAACCCTGTACATGGGCAAATATTAAAATTCTAATAACTCAAAACTACTATCGGTGGACTTGGTCACCTTCTCTCGTAGACCGGCGATTTGTTGTTATAGTAATGCAAGCATGAATGGTTCGATTAATACATTATTTCATTTACATAAAATGGATTTGAGGTATTTGGTTCATCAAATAGTCTTTCGAATACGATTCGTAGTCAGTGTTGTGCAGATAATTTTTGCGGTAGTGCTACGAATATCAACGGCGCTGGGATATGAATTTGTCAAATTCTAAAGCGCCATTGACATGAGTAGCACCACCACAGAAATAATCGGCATAATATTGACTACTCATAGTATTAATTCTGAAAATAATCCTATTTTCACTGAAATTTGTCATGGAAAATAGATCACTCAACAATTCAGGACTATGAATGAAGGCATTGGTAATATTTTTTTAATAGTCGACAAATAGTTTCTATCTTAGCTCTAGTAATAGATACATATTGGATATGCATATCTTCCCATGTTAATGGTAACTTAAAAAAAGGAAAGTTTTAACGGTAAAAGTTACTAAATCATCAGACCTTAGTTTCTCATTACAGAAGTGTACCAAGATTAGTTTCTCTTGGAAAATTTCAACTAAGATCTACATCCAAAGAAAACATGCGAACTTTAGCAAAATAAAATAAAAATTAGTAATTACCTATGTATTTATTAGAATTTTGTCATGAAATATTATTAACAAATTTCCATGAAATATAACTAAGAGCATTGAAAATTTAAATTATTAATGCCCGGTTTCTGAAACGATAAATAATTTTAGGTATAAAATAACATTATGAAAAGTATAAATTGTTTACTTCGCTACATATACACTATCTACAGAAAAAGTTTTGAGAAAATGTTTTTAGAAGTTGCGGTGAGTTTACCTTGAGATTATCGCTACATTTTACTGAGGGGGAATCTGAGTTGGTTTCAGGTTTTAATGTTGAATATAGAGGGGGTTGGTTTGCAAGTTATATATTGTTTCAGAAACCGGGCAGTAATTATTCAAAAGCTTTGGTAAACTTTTGAGCCAGTTTGCAACAAACTTCTGCAAACATTCAGCTACTAGTAATTTCTACAAAAGAAAATT
This sequence comes from Prosopocoilus inquinatus, assembly GCA_036172665.1. Taxonomy (NCBI): domain Eukaryota; kingdom Metazoa; phylum Arthropoda; class Insecta; order Coleoptera; family Lucanidae; genus Prosopocoilus; species Prosopocoilus inquinatus. The sequence goes on along the minus strand of CM069876.1, from coordinate 24,283,843 downwards.
ACTTTACTTTTCTTTAAGCAATAATACTCCTTTGGCTTTTAATTTGCTGTTAATTATCAATTTTTTATTTTCTTCTTCTTGCTCTTTAAGTTTTGCATGCCTTTCAACTGCAAAATCAACTTCCTTCGTTAAAGTTATGATCTGTTGTGCTATGACTTTTTGGGTCATCATTCTTTTTCTCTGCCGGACTCCATACGGTGTTGGACGCCCATCCAAAAAAGAGTAATCAGGTTTATCTGTAAGTGGACCATATGCGTTAGGATTTCCAGGTAGACCGCGTTCTTCTCGCCACTTCTGAGACCAGTACCTTCCTGAGCAAATACTGAGTAATCGATTGTTAAACTTGCAATGTAAACCTAGAATTACATAAATACACTGAAGGCATAGTTGGTTACCTCACTGCTGTGTACCAATTAAAGTTGTCAGTGACAAGGGCTTAATTTTATATAGTACCATTATTTAGCTAGTTAATTTACGGCAATTTTCATATATAAATATTTGTAGGTTATGTTCAGTGTCGCCAACTGGATCAGACCATCTACCGTAAAGGTTGCCTTCAGCGCACTCAACAGTTGACTGAAACAAAAAAAATGTTGACTAAAGCAGGGTTCACACTGATGCAATTTCTTGCTTACAATTTTTTTTCGTGCAATTCTTAAGAATCGCATGAAATTTTTATAAATAACTACAGCATTCACTGGCAATTTTAACGTGACGGTAAAATTTCTTTAGTAACTTACGGTTACTACCAACTTTTGAGGTAGGTAATAGAAAATTAAACGTAGAAAAACTTTCCTTCCTTACAACGGTACATCACATGTTATAAATACCTAACCAATTAAAAAAAAAAACATGAAACAGGAAAGTCAATATAACCTGTAGCCTGTAGATTTGTTTACATTTTTCACACAACCATCGGCCAGGATTATTAGGCCACTTAATTTTTTTATAATGATTTAAAGGCTGTTGGCAATTTTGAGAAGACAATATACCAATAGGCTAGGAAAGCGGGCGGTCCTAAAGCTGGCGCGAAATTTGAAACGGAGTCTATTGGACTGCAAAAATGCATGGGTTACGCCAAACAAACTGAAAATACCCGCTCCACAGAGAGTTGTTGTGTAAACTTTTGCTTATCACTAAAACTTCAGATGAAAAGCTTCAATAAAATTATTTTAGTTGTGGTTATTGTACGTAATTAGTTAATTTATTTGTTATTAAGAGAATGTATAAAATGCTTGTCTAAGCTTAGTTCTCCTGGAGGTCAACAAACCATTAATAAATATAATCTAACAAAACAAAATTTAAAAAATGTCTGTGGGAAAGCAATGAAACCATGCAATGAGTTTGTCAGGAATTTTCCAATACAATGTACAAGATACCAACTTATAAAACTGTAATATTTTGTTTAGTTTCGTTCTGGTTTCGTTGTCTTAACATTCTTTTAAATGTTCAGGTCAACTCCGGCGTTACAACGACAGTAATTTACAACACACGTCTGATTTATTAGATAAAGCACCCCCGTCCGACTCAATAGCAAAATTTGTATCACTTAAAGTATGGGTCAGGGGGGCGAGAGACAAAGGGAAGGTAGTGTTCAGTACTCAACTTTCAGATGGCGCTTGCTGCATAGAGATTTCTAGTAAAGTTGCGAACCGTTCGAATAATTTCGGTTACTGATTCGGTATTACTCGATTTACCGCTAATCGCCTATTGGTCAAATCCAAATCAATTTCGAAACGAACACGAGGTGAAATGAGATTAATAACGAACAAGCATGGTGCAAATTTGGAATAATTTTCTTTCTGATTGGTAAATGTAGATGTTAGATTTGTAATAAGACTGGTGCTTATTCTGGTTTCCATCATCAAAGGCAATTCTCGAACACGACTAAGGTGAGTACGTATTTAAATATTTAGAAAATTTTGTTGCAAATTGTTTTTGATTGGAGTGAAATCTTCGAGCAGCCTCTGTACAACTGCTAGAAGTTTTTACTGCAATCAGAAACGATTTGCAACAAAATTTTTTAAAACTCATTATGCTTTGACAACAAGCATGACCGCTTTGCGTAGGGTAGCTTTCCAACTGCAATGTCAAGTGTCAAGTCAAAAAGCGATCGTAGGATGTCGCTGTTTTATCTATTCACTAAATATTTAGGTTTTATACATACACAAATATTACTATATGTACAGTTAATTTAAAAGTGTTTCTTTTTATGCTTTTTAAATTATTAACTGATTATTAACTGTGAAATTTGTCTTTTAGGATTTTCAGTGAAAAATTAAAATTTACACTCGTACAATACTGTTTCCTCATATGGTCCTTTTTCACACCTCATGCTTCATGTTTACATTATTTTGGTGCCAATACTACAATAAACTACCATGCATAAGAGAGAGATATTCAATGGTTCCAACATTGATTGATTGTGGTATTTGACGTCAAGAAACATTTCAGCAGTCTACGTATGCACTTGAGTTAAATCTTGAACGTAAGTTCTGAATTATTTCTGCATTGAAACTAGTAATTTATTCTTCTTATTTTTGCAGATTTCATCTTTCTTTTCATCAATAGTTCTACCGCTCCCGCAAGAATTTGTCAAAGACGCCCTAACCTGATGGATCCCAAACACTTACTACTGCTCCTCAATAGTAACTAATTCAAGTAACTTCAATGCTGTACATAGTTAGGTATCTGTGGTACTATCAAAAATGAAATTTCTGACATGCGTTTGTATTTAAACCCTACTTTCTTATGAAATAGTATTTGTCTGGATGGTCTACACTGCTTGAGCAAACAGCATTTTGTTCTCACTGTAATAAAATTGTGTTTTTGTGCGAGTACCACTAAAATTGATGTCAGAAGACAGCAAAGAATCGTACTACAATAGTTTTATATTTCATTTATTACTTATCTTGATGAAATTATTAATGCACAGCGAAACGCAGACTTATTGAATTGATTTTTATCTCTGTCTAATCATTTACAATTACTTATTTTGTGATTATTTTGCAATTTTCCAGAAAATAATTTTATGAATTTTATTACACTTACGTGGTTTTGAAATAAAATATGTGAAGTTTGAAATATTGCATATTAATGATTAAACCACATGCATATTATTTAACATTACGACGTTACATTTGAATTTTTACTTGAAGTATTACACGACACAATTTAACATACATGCATTTTAAAAAACGACTCGGTAAAATAAATCAAAGTTATTGATAACATTTAATTTATCCCTATATCGTTTCTCAGAATGTATGTGTGTTAAATCTTGTCGTGTAATATTTCAACAAAGAATTCAAAATTCCCGCGCTTTCTTATATTTTTTTAATTCAAATATCCCGCGCTTTCCTAAATTAAATTTCTAAACTAAGGCGACATCTGAAAGCTGAGTACCAAAGCTGCGAGTTTTGTGGAGGGGAAAGTATACCTAAAAGTTTGCACGGACTCGGCTATCTCTAGTTGGGGTGATTGGTGGATAAAGTTAGTAAACACATCAGCTCCGCCTTCTGTGGCGTTTACTTTCCTGGTCTATTGAAATTATAAGTCATTAGATTGTCAGATAATTTTAATCAAATCAGTTAAGGCCTGGTTCATTCATCACTAGTTTACATTGTTAGTTTGACAATAATAATTTGTAATTAGTGTTACCGGTAAGGTAACATTCATTTGTTACCAAATATTACCGTTTGTTACCTCAGTTGACAACATAACGTAATTTCGAGTTGCACGCTTGCAAAATGCAAATAAACCAGTGAAACAAATGGTCAAGGAATATTTTTTTTTACTTAAGAAAAACGTAAATACTAAAAAAAAGCAAATAAATATTTCATAACCTAAAATAGTTTTCGTTTACACGTGATTTATTTAGTGGCAATACATAATATTAAATATTGGAAACCTCATTATTAACAAAAGACAAAATGTATGTGTGTATCCGGTATCAAATTAATCAGAAAATTGAGTAAATATCGCATTTTCAGTTAAAAATGTAATTGGTAACTCCGGGGCGAGATGTCGCCACTTGAGGTAATATTACGGTAACATTACCAAATTGCCAAATGTTGTTAAATATAACACATTAAATGTTGTCAACTAAAATAAACAGTCGTGGTTTACTCCAATTAAAAATTTTAGAAATCACCCGTTATTTATTTATCAATTTAAATCTCTCCCTTATCGTTCCCTTTTCTCGTCGAAACCATGGCCAATTTTATTAATAAGCTTGACGCTTAAAACTATCTTATCTTCTGCATCTAGATGTTTTATCTGTTATTTAAGATAAAAACTTATCCTGTTTCCTCTGGGGCCCATTCAGGAATAGAAAAGAGAGCGTTCTGAATAATATTCTTTCTCTCTCATGTAAGTGATTTTTGCATTTTGCTTTGTATTTTAAACGCCCAAAGTACCTAGCCTGGTACCTACCTGTGGTCCCTACTCTCTCGAAACAGTTTCTGAACGCGCCCCTGTGATTCGAATATTTTCACTTTCATTTTGGAACGTATACTGATCGTCTTGTGTTTCGCAACAAATTCTGAACGTACCCTAGACACCCCACAAAAGCCTAGTACGAAAATGGCTGTCAGAACTGTTAGAATTTACGGACGTGTGGTTTTGTAAACACTATTTTCGGAGGCAGTATGAATGAATGACAGCAAAAACTAATAAAAAACCGTGCTTATCGCGTAAGCTTTTGCTAACAAATGTTTTATTCGTGTATGTTTTTACAACAATCTCACAAAATAAGGTCAGTATCTGAAATCTTGTACATATTTATTTGCATGTCATTTTGAATATTTTTGCATTATATTAATTTATCCTCACTGTATACCAGGTTTTCAGTTAGTGAACTGAAATATTTCTTTCTTAAGGCTGTGACTTTTTTATTGTCCAGCGAAGGAATTATAGTTCCTGTTGTTTGTTATTAACAAATTATCCTACCTATGCAGTATAACTTCTTGTCCAAATCTATTCCGGTAAATCGAAATGACCAATTTTGAGAATCAATATCTACATGTAAACTCACGTGTTGTTTGTTTATTATTGTCTTAATTATGTGTTGAATTTGTACAAGATTTTAGAAATTATGAGTCATAGGTATTTTTTATCACTAAGTATAATTACTTTTAATTTTCTGCTTTCTGTTTATTTTAGCGTTACTAGATTTAAAAAAATGTTACTTAATAATAAACAAATAATTAATCTATACACCAATTACTGCTACAAAACTAATAATACAAACTATTGATAAACGTTTAATTTTCTCAGTTATAAATGTTCAGTCGATTCTTTTTTCTTGTTTCACGTTGTCAAACAAAAAAAAAACAGGCGAAGTTGTTTGTTTATTTTTCAGTTTTATTTAATTGCATGCGTTTATTTGTTTTTTTTTTTACTAACAAATGTTTACTATTTACAAAAATAAGCCAATTTATATAGGAGTAATTAAACATTAAAAAATAACAAAAGAAGGTGTTGAAGAACGTATTTCCGTTTTTAAATAAAATTTAATTATGGTTACTGATTCATGTTAACATTGAACATAAAAGATGATTACATCCAAGCTCAAAATTATGTGAAAATCCGTTTTATTTTATAATTGTATGGCTTTTATTCAAGTTACATTGTATAGTATCCTTTCTCTGTTTAAATATATCAAAGTGCCTGAAACACTTTTATCATCATAGTTTACCGTGGTTGACAAAAAAACTAATTTTTTGTAAAATAAAATTCGTAAATAGTAAAAATATAGATAAAAAGCTTTGCTACTTGATTTTTAAGGTGTACGCAATTTTTTTGCAATCCAGTGTACATTAGTATTTACAATAATTGAAATTTGATTTGGCATTGAGATAAGTAAGATACGTAAGTATACAAACTGAAGTCTCAGCTTCAGTGCATTAAAAGTTCAGTAATAATAAATTAAGATTTAAAAAATTTTGTTGCAAATCGTTTTTGATTGCAGTGAAAACCTCGAGCAGCCTTTGTACAGCTGTTTCAGCCCTGTTTGGAGCTTCATCAGCAGAGACGTAGCTCGACATTCCCACTGCAGACCAAAAACGACTTGTCCAATTTATTCGCAATGGCGATGTAATAGTGATGAACAGAAAACAGCGACATCCTGCGATCGCTTTTTGACCTGACATTGCAGTAGGATAGACAAATTGAAGCGGATTTGCTCCTAATAAGTCCTCCATGCAAGGCGGCCATGCTTGCTGTCAAAACATAATGAAAGTTTTAAAAAATTTTGTTGCAGACCGTAGGATGTCAAAACAAATTTTTTAAAACTTTCATTATGCTTTGACAGCAAGCATGGCCGCCTTGCATGGGGGACTTATTAGGCGCAAATCCTCTTCAATTTGTCTATCCTACTGCAATGTCAGGTCAAAAAGCGATCGTAGGATGGATGTCGCTGTTTTATCTGTTAATAAATTAAGAGAATACAGTGACCGGCAGAAAGTTGGCTACATATGGGAAAATTCTTCATTATTGATTCCTCAGAAAAATTTATTCTTTATGAAAGATCCTGAATCTTTCCAAACTTAAGATGCATGTGTCAAAATTTGAATTCCTCCTGTCATATACCGAGGAAATCAAAATATTTGAAATCGACATAAGAGTAAAGTACCTTTATTTTTCACGCTACACGGAAATTTTAATTGGAAAAGTTATTCAGAATTATTATGAGATCTTGAATATGAAATCATGGCTGTCTACGACGAAAAAAGAATTTCACGTGTTTTTCAATTTTTTTCGTACTAACGTGTGTGTCGCAGAACTTTGAATGTGTAGAACTGGACGCTTCTTCAAGTGTGACATGAACATACTCTAAGATTTGTTTTTTGCTCAACTGCCAACTAGAAATTATGATTAATAACATTGATACCCTAAAAATTAACTTTTCCAAATAAGAGTTCCGCGTAGCGAGAAAAATAAAGGTACAGTGAAATCTCTGATAAGCGGACACGAACCGTCGCCAATTGTCTTTCCGCTTGGAAGAGGTGTCCGCTTATTAGAGAGAATTTTATTAAAAGATTCTATAGAACAGTTCCACAAAATTGTCCGGTTACGAGAGGTGTCCATTTATCAGAGGTTTCCGTAATGAGAGAGTTCACTGTACTTTACTCTTATATCGGTTTCAAATATTTTGATTTCCTCGGTATATGACAGGAGGTATTCGAACTTTGACACGTGCATCTTGAGTTTATATAATATAATAAATATTTCTGAGAAATCAATAATAAAGAATTTTCCAATATGTAGCCAACTTTCTGCCGGTCACGGTTAACCAGACAAAATTTTAATTGGAAATGGCACTCAACGTTTCACTGTCGATTGATCGATATTGATAGTGAAACGTTGAGTCCTATTTCCAATTATAATTTTGTCCGGTTAAAGTTTAAAAACCATTTATTTACAATTGGAGAAGTGTATTTTTCTATAAAAAAAACGCTCAAAAAAAGCAAACCAAAAGTCTCCACTCAATTCAAAAGTGGAATATGTTGAAAATTGTTTGATTTAAGTTTTTTATGCACACTTAAGTACTAAAACTAAAATGTTTGTCAATTTTTCAAAAATTCAATTTAATCCAGTAGTACAATTAGAAAAGAAGTTTTTCCAATAATTTGCTTATATTAAATGCTTTCAGGTAAATAATCAAGAACGTAAATGAAAAAGCTCACAGGAAAGTACTTGATTTTTTATTCTAGACAACGTTTTTGATATTAAAAAATTCAATTTCGGTTCCATAATGAATACGCCTAATAACGAGACATCAAAAATTATTTTAATCAAAGGCGGTCAAAAAATAGATAGCGACTATCTGTTAACGGCAAAAAAAGGCTCCGACAATAATTTTAAAATAAAAGGAATAAAGTTTTTTTATTAGACCTAATCAAGACGGTATAATCAGGTGTAAGGTGTATTGACACTTGGAGAAACAACAACAAAAAGAAACAGACTAGGACACCGAATGCACATTTGCTGCACCCACTCAGAAGACCCGCAATTTCGAGGACGACTTCCAGTATAGTAACGGAAATAATTTTAAACTCCATGACTACCCTTGCCCAAAATAATTTTTGATATCAAATTATAACGTATTAAAAAATATTAAAGAATATTCCCTATTGTCAGACACGAGAGAATTCAATTCTCCACCTTTTCTAGTTGAAGCAGAATCAAAAAGTGCCTGTTGAAAAATCAGAATTTCAAAATTATTTATGATAGAGATGCAGAGAAAATCAACATTTTTACATTTTGATTAATATTTCAAGAAAAAATAAGAAAAAAATCATTAGGCATTGATTTATGCAACTTTTCTTACATTTAACCAAATTTATATCTCTTGCAGTTTAGAATAGGAGACCCCTTCAGTTCACACTCAATTTGAAAAAATTTCATTTTTATTTAGAACAACAAACCTTCAGAATGACCTTTTTAATACACTTTCAGTATCGTTGATTATTTTTCGTAACCGTAGCTTTAAATAGTTTTTGAGATATTTTAGTATTGAGATATTAAATGGGGGTAAGTATCTACCTACATGCTTAGAAGTACCTAATTTTTGCAGTTTGCTTAAATGGTTTAAGAGATTTGAAACGAATCATGATGAAATATTCAAATCAAATGAACATTTAAATTGAAACTGTAAAGTAAAATGTGAATCGGCGGCATTAACGAAAACAACTGTGAAGCCTCTTTAATTTCAATAACGTTTCCGCAGGATATTTATTTTATTGTTTGTCCAACTGTACTTATTTTACTTTTTTTCGAATTTCCGTAAACAGTTTCAACTTGTTTAAAATGCTGATGTGATACTTCCTCCCTTTCTTTATTCTATCGGCAGAACGTGACTTATTGATTTACAATGTCGTAACGAATAAAATCATGACAAAATCACGACTTAAAATTTATTTAAGTTTTTTTTAAGATATCTGAAGTAATTAACTTTTTTTTAAATTTTAATCTTACGTGCTTCCAAGATTACTTATTTTATGTATTTTAAATTCATATTTAGACCCAACAATAATGTATGTAACCTCCGAATTTATGAATATTAAAATGGTTTTGGAATTAATTTATTTGTAAAACTAAATTAAGTATGTTAACTGTTTTATGCAATAGCTTGAGGTGCGCCATCAAGCGACCAGGAGTGTGACCTTATACTGTGCGAAATTTATAAAAAAATAGCAGCTATACTGCTGCCTTATAAGCTATAATAAACAAAGCGGCCAATGCGTACAAAGTGGCGTCATCGCAATTTTAAAGCTTGTAGCAAAGTCAGCTACGATTGCAGTGCGGGCTCTCACGCATCCTCTGAATAGCTTTTTCGGCCCTAATTGGGCCTCATCAACAGAAGAGTAGCTCGAGAAAATTCACTGCAATCCAAACGACTCGCCCGATTTCTAATGTAAACCTATGTAAAGTAATTTTTAAAAGTTTAAGGGTATTACTTCAACACTCCTCTCTTTTCTTTTCCAAGTATGCAAAGTACGTTGATTAAAGCATGACTCGGTAAGACAAATTCCTGACGAGAGCAAATTTTTAATAGAAGTAGTTCTTATTCTCATTATATGAATTAAATAATTTCTCAATAAAGTGAAAAACATATTTCACATTCCACGAAAGTATTGCTTAAATAAATGTTAAATATTGGAAGGAAAAACTCAAAATAGTGTAAAACTGTGGAATCATAAAGCGAGACAGTAAACTTTTATTAGTTTGTATGTTTCCCGAAATAGAAACATTGATAAAAGAATTAATAAGAATCCGAATATTACTTTCTCCCTTTTATCAGTTAGTTTTATCAATCTATTTTGTTCTACTTCTTAATTTACGAAACGTTTCGAGTATAACTTTCTTCTCGTGTTCGTTTTTAGTTGTATTTTAAGACGAGGTAGCTTCTTCTGGTTTTATTATTTTGGACGTCACTCATTCACTGATTTTTACATCTTGCAGTACCTTTTTTTAAGAATTTTTAATTATTTTATACAATGTTGTTTTCTCGTATAACCTGTAATAACTATGAATATCTCAGAGTTTTCAAGTTATAAGATTTATTTTTCTTTAAGAAAATTTACCATAATAAAAACATAATAAACAATAATATACTTTCTCATTTTGGAAAATTAAGATAATTACATAGTTAAATTATGTTATAAAATTATATTATGCTTTAAAAATTATTGTCTCTTAAAGTATTTAATTAAGAATGTACTAAAGTAATGTATTCTTTAAAATAAGAATAATTTTTCCGTTCGTTTTGAAAGAATATTTATAGTAGGTACAATTCTTTGCAAATTAAAATGCTTAAAAATATTAAGTTCAACACTACAACTAATTTCGTTTCTACATTAACGTATTTACATTTTTGTTCCGTGTCATTGGCTCTTTATTCCTGTTCACCGAAAATAACATAAAACCCATTATGCACCTAATAACGACATTTTAATGGAAAGTTGTAACCGGCTTACACCAACTTATCTAAGATTAAATAATAAAGGATCTTAAATAACCGTAATTACTTATGACTTTCGTTAGCTTTCGTGTAACATATTTTGACCACGATTGCTTTCTGAACCCTCTTTTGTCCTCATTAATTTGCCCTTAGTTCACGCTACAGTACTTAGAAATGCAAAATGAATATTTATCCAGTATTGCTTTCTTAATTACGCTGCATTTAAGAGCCATTATTTTGTTGATCTGGTTCACCGTTTTCCCTGAATCTCACAAATCTTCAAACACAATACAAATTTACCCAGTTAATACCTTAGAACGTATTTTCGCTTTACGTTTCTTTTCATGTATACCTGTGTGTAACATGCCAGTGGAAATTTCTCAGTCAAAACAACCTATATAAGTGCAAGTTCTACTTAAATAATACATGCAATGTTATTAATTATTTCTGTAAAATATTTGATTATTTTTGAAAATATAATAGAGGCAGTTTTAGTTGTTCGTATAAAAATAATATGATGTCCTAATAACACACTATTAATTTAAGTTAATAATGGAAACCGTTATTTTGCATGATTTATGAATCGTGTGTCTCATAATTAAATTTTATTGCGTGCACTACTTATACTTACGTAGCTTAATTTTTTGACAAATTGTCGCCAAGCACATTTCCAAAATTAACAATGGCGGCAAATGTAATTTTGTTTCCTAAGTACGTGTTAATTAAATGACACCCGTTATGATATAAAAGATAATTATGATTATTAATTATTTTTATGCGTTGGTATGCTTCTACGGTTTGCACAATAAAAACACATAGCTAAGAAAGTCTTATTAACAAAGCACTTTTCTTTATCAATCCGTTTATCAATCTATTAGGATCAGCAATTTAAATTAAACTTGCAGTTATTTTTGAAAATGATCTTTCAATTTATAATAAAATTAAAAATTCGAAGGAAAATCTGAAGTAATGATAGGTATATAAATTCAAAATAAGTTACTTAACATAAAAAAATATACATGTATTGTATAGTGACTCGAGGTTTCTCTTTAGATTAATTTTATTCAAAATTTTAACCAGTCACTAATCTCATGGGTAATCCTTTGGTTCAAAACAAATTCCTAAAGAAAGTTGAAATGGAGAGACCGTGTTCTCTATAAATAAGCAGTAACCGAGTAATATTAAGCGAAAGTAAATCGAACCAGTTTTTTAATGTATATCAAGCAATAAGTAATATGTATATGCATGCGTGAATATTTAATACTTGTTCTTGTTTTATTTGTTTTATACAGGGTGTCCACCGAGTGCAGCGGTCTTCTTTACCGTCTAAAGTATACAAGATAGAAAAGAAATTCAAACGATCTGACGTGTAACTCAGTCAGCTCTATTTTTTTAAATTATTTTTGGCAACAAATTAAGAATGACAAGGCACCATTGGATCTAGAAAATTTATATTAAATATTCAAATTGTTTTTCAGCTTCTTGAAGATACTTCTTACTTCTTGTAATCTTGACGCCAAAAGACGGTTTTGGTTGCTTTTTCCTATTAGGTGTGTCACGTCATGTAACTTTTCATTATTAAAATCCATTTTGTTAACACAAAAAGAAGTACAAATTTGTAAAAGTAGTGTGTCATTAATCTAAACAATTGTTCTGTCAATTAAAAATTCATGGCAATTGCTTTGCTATTTTCTAGCAAACGGCAACGTAATTTTAAATTTTATTTTTTTAGAAAAATTTTGTGCAAATCGTTTTTGATTGCAGTGAAAACCTCGAGCAGCCTCTGTACAGCTGTTTGAGCCCTGCTTGGGGCTTCTTCAGCAGAGACATAGCTCGACATTCCCACTGCAAACAAAAACGACTTGTCCAATTTATTCGCAATTGCGATGTAAGAGTGATGAACAGATAAAATAGCGACATCTTACGATAGCTTTTTGACCTGACATTGCAGTAGGATAGACAAATTGAAGCGGGATTTGCAATGTCGAGCTACGTCTCTGCTGAAGAAGCCCCAAGCAGGGCAGAAACAGCTGTACAGAGGCTGTTCGAGGTTTTCACTGCAATCAAAAACGATTTGCACAAAATTTTTCTAAAAACTATCATTATGCTTTGACAGCAAACATGGCCGCCTTGCATGGGGGACTTATTAGGAGCAAATCCCGCTTCAATTTGTCTATCCTGCTGTAATGTCAGGCCAAAAAGCGATCGTAAGATGTCGCTATTTTATTTGATCATCACTCTTACATCGCAATTGCGAATAAATTGGACAAGTCGTTTTTGTTTGCAGTGGGAATGTCGAGCTACATCTCTGCTGAAGAAGCCCCAAGCAGGGCTGAAGCAGCTGTACAGAGGCTGCTCGAGGTTTTCACTGCAATCAAAAACGATTTTTTTTCTAAAAACTTTCATTATGTTTTGACAGCAAGTATGGCCGTCTTGCATGGGAGACTTATTAGGAGCAAATCCCGTTTCAATTTGTCTATCCTACTGCAATGTCAGGTCAAAAAGCGATCGTAAGATGTCGCTATTTTATCTGTTTATTTTTTTAAATTATTTTAATAAAGTTATTTAAATATTTTCAAAGTAAAGAAAAATAGGAATTAGTTCAATAGGAACATATTCAATTACTTTGAACACAAAATAAAACATATTCATTGATTTATCATCTAACTGAAACAGAAAAACCAGACTGAAAGGCTAAATAACGTTATTATTGAAAGAAAAAAAAAATTCATTGCTGTCTCGCGATTTCTTAAGTTTAGACAAAAACATTTGGCGTTTTATGAAAACTCATTAAGGCAGTGTTACACAAGAGTTTAGACATACAGGGTGTTTCATTTGAAAATTTTGAGAAAAATTAACTTTCTCAAAACTCAACACCATGTACACATAATGACTAATAGATCTTTTGTGAAATTTCTGTAGATGAGATATTGTATTGACTACCTACAAAAATTCACAATGAAATGTAAATAAATAATGAAACTATAAGAGCTCAAAGTAGAGTAATTTTTTTATACACTATCATTAATATCTTAAAAACTCTTAAATAAAACTTCCGAAATATTTGGTTATTACTCGTTATGCGTACTTTCGAAATATGTAAAAATATACTGGGTGTTCCATTTAAAAAAATATAACTTTAGTATGGCTCTCATTTACTGGACAGCCTATATAGGCAACAATAATTTTAGAAAAAAGAGCTGACTGAGTTACACCTCAGCTCGTTTGAATTTCTTTTCTATCTTGTATACTTTAGACTGTAGAGAAGACCGCGGCAACCGGTCGATACCCTGTGTAAATATCAGAGAAAACATAAAAGTTTAGAATTCTAAAAAAATTGAAATTAGGCAAAATACCACTTAAATAAATAAAACGTTTCTAGTTAATACAGATCACTATGTATTATTTATTTAACTACTTTACCCGATAAGTTAACTTGTTTACATTATACCGGGTACGCCAAGGCAAGCAGCACAAACGATATTTCACGAAGCAGTCTATAATCGCGTAATGGAGTTCACGGATTCAATTACAATGGTCTGAGATTAGATATTGTAATCTAATATATGTACACATCCAAAATTGACTTTAATAATTAATTAAACAATTCAAATTGTAGATTCGATGTTTGCTGATGTGTCACTTACAGAGACACACGGTGGTATACGGTACGATACTTTATAATCTATACAGATTTATTAACGGTGGCCTAGCTATCGGGGACGCCATAGGCGCCTGAAACCTAAAATAAAAAACCAAAATTATTAAAGAAAATAAAAAAAAGCAAGAAATTTACTGAATCGTCTAAAAATTAAAACCGGGAGGATTAAAATTAAAATTCAAAGCAACTGAAAAAGAACTGGAGCAATAATTTCAAGCGTTAATTTCCAACCTGGCGCCATCTGTAAACGCTAGGGTTACGAACGTACAAAAACAACGTTCCTAAAAAAATAACTTTCAATAAATTAATTAAATTTAAACGCAAAGTGCAAGAATTTATTACCATTTATGGCGCCATCTGTTACCCTGCATCGTAACTTCGTTTTCTTTATTTGAGGAGGAATTAATTGTTGAAAACGCTAAGAAAAATTAAAAAAATAACATTACGAAAAAAATATATAAATATGCAATGTATAATTTCGAATAAATAAAGTTGAACACAAATGGAAAGTTACAAATAAAATTATCGCCATCTGTTAATACAGTCGTAATTAATTTTGTTCTGTTTGATTTCCGGGAAACAATTTTTCAAAACAGTTGAAAACAAATAATTTCTTCTTCGAGAAAGCATTTGAAAAACTGAGTTGGCCGCAAGGGGGCGCAATCAATTGGCTCAACAATAAAAATTAATCTTACTAATAAAAGTCTCAAAATAAGGTACAGCTTTGATAGCGCCATTAGAAAGCTGAATTAATTCTGCACAACTTAGATTTTAGACTTATTATCGTATCACTATTAATAAGCACGGAAAAACAGTTGAATTATTTACTTTAGCCCCGGCTTTTCAATCACAGGTTAACCCTAACTCTCGGTTTATTTCCATGGTAACAAGTGCGAAGACAATTGTTTCCATGGCAATAAACTGAAGGTTAAAGTTAACTTTTGATTGAAAGTTGATTAAGCTGAAGTTCCTTAATTTCTAATAAAGAATATAAAAGTTATGATATTTTTTAATGTGAATAATTCAACTTTTTTCCATCCTTATTAACGGTGATACGATAATAAGTCGTGCAGAATTCAGCTTTCTAATGGCGCTATGAAAGCGGCAGCTTATTCTGAAACTTTTGCTAGTAAAATTAATTTTTATCGGTGGCCCTATTGATTGCACCCCTTGCGGTCAACTTAGGTACTTAAAATATTTTCCTTGAATTTCTCTTGGTCACTCTAACTATAATTTTTTTTCTCCCGAAGCTGTAAGTATTACGGTTGGCTATATACCGCCGGTCGCCGCCCATCCTGAGACACCCGGTATATGGCGCCGTCTGTAACCACGAGTCATAACTTTGTTCCCCTCATTTGCACGAAAGCGACTTCAAAGAAGCAACCGAAAACTTCGAATAAATAAGATTGAAACGCAAAGAGAAAGGATTTATTGCCTCTTGTATCGCTATCTGTTACCATGGGTCCTAACTCAAAATATTCAAGAAATAACGTTACCAAAAACAATTTCGAATTTAGTTGAATGAATGTATTAGAACGCAAGTAACAGCTGAAAACAAATTTCTTCAAGAAAGAGGTGTTTGAGTAACAATTGAAGCGCATACCTCTTAGCGCTAGTTTCCAGGGACCTCTCTAACCTAAAATGGTTGACAACTCCTGTCACTTTTTAGAAATAGGATAGTCCAGAAGCAATGAAGCAGTTTTGTTTTAACTTTTAACGAAATAGTTAAATTTTGATTTTAAGGCGCTGACTGAAATTTTGCAACCTGGCGGCTTGACTTCTAGCTACGCCACTGTTTATTAAATAGGTTCTATTCACTTCTGTTCAGAAAGTTTCGCATTAAGAATACTAAATAAAAAATTTTAAACATATATTCATACAATACAAAATCTTGAAAGAACTAACAGTTAGTTAATAAAAGTGTTAAAACTTGAGAAAAATTAAATACAAGAGTTTAATTCAGGAACGCAAATTTTTTTAATATTATTAAGAAATACTAAAGATTTACAATAATCTAAGAGTTAGTAAGGTTTCTGTAAATATAGACGAAAACTAACACAACTCTTAGATTTAATAATCCAAAACAATAGGAATCTAAAAGTTGTTTATTTTTCAGTGCAGAGATTATAATGTGAGTTTAAATGATGAAACAAATTAATGCAGTAATTTGAAGAGAGAAAATAGAAAAAATAACTAAAATTTTGAACACAACCAGATGAATGAATTAAAAAATATCAATAATATAATCAAGAGCTTTACTAAAACGACAGAATTAAACATTATAATTTTTATGTTATTTCTAAAAAAATAATTCTATTTTTTAAGTACAAACAAGATTGTGCAAATTTTTTATATAAAAGAAAGAAGTAAGCGCTGAACAAATATTGATAAAATTTGGCCGAACCACTATTATTGCGTTGGTGAAATTGATACACGTGCTAGTATTGATTTATCAGGATTGCTCTAGAGTACTCAACGTTGAAAATAACACAGGATCATAAACTAAACCTGGAGTGTAATAGCGAGTATCTTAAATACACTCTTTTTATAAACGGTTGTACTACTAGTACAAGGATTTATTGTAACAGCAACCTGAATTTTAAATTTAATTCAAATTTAAATTAATTAAAATACGTGAATATGAAATAATGTTTTGGAATGTCTGAGAAAAGTAGAAACCTAAATTTCAAAATTTTAAGATTTCTATTGTCGTAATCTTAAGGGGGGCTTTGATGACGGCGATCTGCTTTTCCAAAAATAACTTCTGTAAAATGAAACTGTTCACCAACGACGATTCTCGCGGTATGATTTCATTGATCCCTTAGTTGGTTATTTTTACTGAATGAAAGTTACCTCTGCATCATCTGAAAAAACACACTGACAGAAAGGTCAGTAATACAATCATTAATACATACATATATGACCTAAATGTTACAGTTATATAGAATTTATATTTACAGCAATATTTTAATGATATTAAAAACATATTTAAAATATTGCCACAGTTCCTAGCTATCGACAAAGGTAGAAGATAAAAAGTAATAAAATGAAGAAAGCATTTAGATTTCGAACGGTTAAGGAAAGAAGTTAGAAAAAATGTTTTTGTGTAGACAAACAAAAGAACTGCAGGACTATTAAAAATAAAAGCCAATCAAAAATAAGAATCATCTTAGAATTTCATCACAATGAACATTATTGTTTACAAAAAAATGTCAAATAAAAAAACTAACTTTTCTGCTTGAAACATAAAAATGTCCCAATATTAAAACATGACTAATTGCGTAATAATACACTTATAAGTACTTATTTCATAGATTGTATTATTTAATTTTTATGAAGTAATTGCTGCAAATAAATCAGTACTCTTTGTGTTATTGTGAAATTTACACTCTTCAAGTTCAGTGTACTTATTACACGCAGTAATTATAAGTGGATGTGTTTATACATTCTTCTTCTCAGCGATAAATTGATTAAGTGTGTATTTCATTCGAGCAGTATATTTTGTATTCATAAAATCACTTACGTCGTAAGACCGTGTAAAAGTCTAAATTAATTCGTTAACAAAACAATCTTGAATCATACTTGTGTAAATATTTAGAGATTGTAAGTGCTGGTTAATCTTTATGTAATTTCGTAAACAAGTTGATTTATTACAACCAGATGCTGACTTCTGGAGCAGACTTCGGTGCAAATAGAGTCCGGAGTATTTGTAATGTCGTAGTCGAAGATATATTTTCATCCCCCAGCAAATTAAACGATCAATAGAAGTTGAATCCATGAGGGTGTACCCTTATTAAGAAGGGTCGACGGAGAGCTATTATCCCGTGACGTAAATATTCAATATTATTTTAAATGCAACCAATTGATATTGATATAACACACTTGAATGGAAATTTTCAATTCAATATTTCTTTTACATTAACTTAGCATCTGAAACACAAATATAATCAACATTATGATTTTCATAGTGTCTTATAATTAAAATTTAGACATTATGCAAAGTTGAAATTGTTAGTCTTTCATCCTTTGGTACTTATTATGTACAGCGTCTTGGTATATCGAGCTTTTAACAAGAAAACACCTCGCGCTGGTCTTTATAATAGATGACACTTTCTGATCGTAAACGAAAAGCCCATTCAATTCAATTCTTATTGGTTTAATCGGTTATGCGAAACGGATCATGGATTGAACTATACAGGCGCTTGTCGCATGAATTGTCAAAATATAAAATTTAGATTATGCGAAGGAACTGAATTCGAACTATTTACTTTAATATACTCTTTTAAGAAGAAAGACATTACTTTCAATAATAAATGAAATTCGTTGTTATTTGGCGTACGTTTCTTAACGTTACTTTTAATTCTGTTTTATCTTTAATCATTTATTGTTAATCGTTTAAAAAACATCCCATATTGATGAACTTTTGCTTTAAAATTTTTTTAATAAGACCCGGCTTTTATGTGTAAATTTCACCCCAAATCGTTCAATGGTTTGTAGTTATCGTCTTGTGTTAATCAGAGGCTCTGAGGAAGGTTTAAAATAAAACCGAAACTGGTCAGCTGAATGATTTAGAATCAATTTGTTTGTCCTAAGAACCTGATCAAATACCACGTTTTTCAAAATTACTTTCAATATGTATTCTACTAGTGACCACTTCCACCAACAAATGTGAAATTCGATTTGTAGATATTTCAAATACAAGCAAGGTCGTGTCCACATGTAAATAACATTTTAAATTTTAAGGTTAATGAATTTTTGACGTAGAATAAATAAGAGGCATTCAACGGACATAATCGATTTATGATTGCATACGGTTTAGGGTTCGACGCATCTCAATAGATTCAACATCGATTGTGAAATTGTGAACCGTAAAAATTTTATAATTCAACTGCGATTCAATATGACTATACTGATAATAATCAATCGATTTGTTTGTTGAATAGATTGATTCAGGCAACGATTTTTTTCCAAGACTATATCTCGAGGTGTTTTTGTTGTCGAAACTCCGTTGTACCTTCCCAGAGATTTTCAAGAATTTGTTGGTAGCTCAAAACAACAATTTTCTGCATTCATTTTAAAAAAAAACCTTAAGAACCCGTATGCTATTTTCCGTTTGTCGATTCACATTTTCTTTTTAAAAATTCAACCTCAATTTTATGGTCATCCAATGAGTCCCTCCATTATTTTACTTTGGATGCGTTCATTAATTACGTTCTCAAGTGTAACCTGAATATTTATTTCGTGCACATGATTTTTAAGTTTTCCGCTTACATCATTTTCATTCAAACGCACGAAGTTTCCATTTCCTACTCAATAGTGGAACGTGAAAAGTTCGCCCACTGTCAGAAAGTACTGTAAGTACAAGACTTTAGAAACAGATAAGTGAGATGCAATTTAAATAATAAATCATGCAAATTATTTTCAACTAAACGCGTACTTCGACAGCTTAGCTGTCTTCCTTGATACATAAGTCAACACTTCATGAAATACTGTTCACAAATTAATCAGATCATAGTTAGCTGTCGTTTAGCGATCTGTTTAGCACAAAAATACTCAAAAAAACTACTCTGAACAACTTATTGGTTTTCTGACTTGTAATTTGCTTTTCTTTCCAGTTTTATGGGACTTTAAGCTACCTTCGTTTTAACCTACTCTATCCTATATAAGGTTTGGATCAATAGATATCAGAAAAAAGATATTGGGCTGTACAGTTATGGTTCGGAAAAACTTGGATGGAACTTTTGATTCAATTTAATTGTTGGAGATATTGGGCCGTATTCTCACCTCGTTTTTAATTTAGCAACGCGGTGATTACATTCTCTGTCACTCTCTTACTCAAGAAATTCACATAAAGCTATATCGTTTATGTTTATTTTAATCACGGCTTTAGTTAGAGACGATTTTAATCATCAGAGGAGACTATGGGTTATTGACAAATCTTGTGCAAGAAATAGGATAAATTATAATAACCAAATTCAATTGTCGGTTTTGCCTTACGTCATTAATACGTTATTAATTATACAAAAACGACAATGTTTGGTTACATCAATTTTGTACATTTTAATAGTAAGTAAACGATACTTTTATCTGGTACCTTTCAATTTCTTTGAATAATCATCAGACAGCGGAATTCTTACGGGATGACGAAGCACGCGTAGTCGGCCAGCCGACTCGACGAAACGCTATGCCAAGTTTTTTTACTTGTCCGTACATACTCTGCTGTAACAAATGCATGCGTCACAGCGTACTGTGTACGGACAAGTAAAGAAACTCGACGTAGAGTTTCGTCGAGTGGGCTGACCGACTCCGCTTGCTTTCATCATTCACTAAGAAATCCCGCTGTCTGATAATCATATAGAGTTCTTAAAAATGATTCATGGGACATAGTTGACCTTCAAATGTTCCGCCTTTTCTTTTAGCCGTTCTCCTAGTTTCCTCACCAAAGTATGGAATATTAGAGCAAATAAATTTTAAATTCAAAATATGACATTAAAACATGTATTAGCTAAGTTTAAAGTTTTTACTCAAATTTTAAAATTTATTGAATCCTACTTTATTTTCTAGGAAAATGTATTAAAGTTAAAATAGAAAACCTATTTGTTTTCTCTTGTAATTTCGTGTTTTATTATACGTATCAATCTTACGAAAATATCCCAAAGAACAATAGATAATTAATCTAAATAAAAATAAAACTGTGATTAAAAAATTATGCGTTCAATTAATAAAGAGCTTTTCACAATACCATAACAATGATCCCGCATCGACACGGTGATGTGTGACCATTGTTTCATCACATCACTCTCACAGCTACAAATTTATTTCAGTATCAAGCGATCGCCTACTAGAACCGTGCGAGCGAAAAGACTAAAAGTAAATTGCGTTAAATTAGTTTAGAACTGTTGTTTCTTTGTTGTGACATTAAGTGCAGCTAATTTTATGTTAATGGTGCACAAGAAAAAATTGCCAGTGCGTACGGAAAACGGTATTCTTTTAGAATCCTCTTTTGTTGTATTTACATATTTTTAAAACAAAAGAGAATCATTTGTTGGCTTTGGAATTGTTTATCCTAAAAAGATTAACAAAAACTTATAAAATAATATTATCTAAAACTCGTAAGTTTTTTTTTATTTATGCACGCGTGTTTATGTGCTGATTTTTTCAAAATATTTTCTCAAAAACAAAAACTAAAAAAAATGTTTCATTAGTCGTTTCCTATTACTATATTTTTAAAACTAAATTGGTAATGAAAAGCTTAAGAAGCGACATCCGGTGATCGCTTTTTAAATTTGTTTTCAGCTTTCATTATGCTTTTACAGCAAACATGACCGCCTTATATGAGATGACTTATTATGTAGCAAACTGACTTCAGTTTGTCAATCCTAATGCAATGTTGTAACGTTAAGTGCTTTATACCGAAATTTAAAATATTGGTTTGGTAACTTAAAGGATTCAGATTGAGATCCATTGCCAAAAAGTAATATTGTTCATCCCTCTTTCAGGGCCCTTAACTCCCTTATTATTCACTTTTGGGAAAAAAATATACAAAACTGTGACCTTATTTTTCCATATCTTTACAATTTACATGTACCACAGCATCTACACTACTCATGAAATATGAAAATTAATTACATAATAACATTGCGACATTCGTATAGACCTTTGAATTCTTACACACCTACAATATTAGAATTTTCATTTCTTTATCAGCCACCACGAATACCTAATGGTTACAAAATACGGAAAGGATTGTAATAAGAATTTTAATTTTTATTTAATTCTCAGAATAAGCCGCCCACGTGGAGATAATCTAGTAAAGTAAAAATTTAAATTATTGTACCTTTTGCCGTGTGAATATTTAAAAATATGTAAATTTAAAGAAATGCACATTGGTAATTAATATCTTACATCTTTTCTACTTTAGTTCATAGTAAATTTTAAAAATATAAGACACAATTTATACATTGTATACTTCATGATTCTTGCTTGTAAAATTTGTTTTTCATCGACATTTTGATGAAAAGAAATGTTAGGCTGTTAAAACAACAAACTTCCTTTGTATTCGAAACTACTCAGTTTAAAAGCACTTAAATAAAGGGGGAATCCGTTCATTTTGAGGGTTGTAATATGATCATGAAAATTAATTTTGACACTCTCTCCGCAATTTGCATCCGCTTAATAAATATAGGACCACACAAAATATTCCATTAAGCTCTGAAGAAAATTGAAAGATGATATCAAGAAATGTGGGAACCACTCAGCAAGACATAACTCAGAAACTTAAAAAGGAAAAAAGGAATTTGCATACCAAGTGTGCAAAAAACATAGGTATATCTATATTATTGTTTTGCTGAAAAGCTTTGCGTATGGGGGTAATATGATATTTTGTTACCTTTCTAGGGTTTAATTTTATTTATTTAAACGAATAAAACACTCGGTAAAAACTTAACCGTAATTTAATAACGCTTACAAACTAATTTATTTGTAACAATTTATTTACACACTAAAGTCTAACTTCGACGATCGCTGTGAGAATTCGACTGACTGGTGAGTCAACTTGGGCCGATTTTATATCCTTTGCGACCGTCTCGAATTCTCCACGCTGGAAAAGTCTAGTCTGTTCGATGTAGGCCCCGGTGGCGTGACGGCCGATGACGCATAACAGCGAACCGACTTCTTGACGCCTTCAGTTTGACGTAGTGCTGAGTGGCTCGCCACAATATTAATAAACGTGATATAATTTATACAGTACATACAAAAATGTGGAAACACCTAATTATATTCTCGTAGTATTATTTTCAACTTCATTTTTCTATCGTTGGCTGCAATAATTATCTGTTCTGTTATTTTTCTGTATTTAATTTTAATAACTTATTACTGGTGCGAGGTATCTCTTATTGCTGATGAAAATGTCTTTAATATCTGCTCTTCGAAATGTGTTGATAGAACTTAACAATAAACATAAAAAATAGTACATATCAACATCTAAATTTAATGCTCTAACTGAATGTTGAAAAATATACTGGGTGATTCAAAGTGTCCGACCCGTCAACCACAGGTAGTACATAGAAGAAGAAAATGAAAGTCTATATACATAAGGGGTCTAATGTCCATAGTTTTTGAGATAAATTGCATTGAAAATTTAGATATAAATTGTTTGATTGGCACTAGTACGGCTGTATTGCGTTACAAGAACAATGAATTCGCGTGGAATAGAACGAAATAGTAGTGTTTACCTTGAAATTAAACTGTAAAATATTTTTATTTATGGGTTTCTGAAGAAAAAATGTATAATACGCAAATCATGCATTTGAATTTCGGACTTGTGCATGTATATGTAAGAAATGAAGCCTGCTTTCCATTTTAGCTTCAAAGAAGGTTGATTTTTAAAATACCTCTGATAAATTTATTTCTTGCTATTTCGCACTTGTATGACCTTTGTGAATACGCCCCTAACAGGTCGGATAAATATTCTGAATAACGCTGTATAGAAATTGTAAATTAAAACATCGGCAATTTATTCACAATAAAGATTAATATGCAGAAACCAAATTTCATAAGTAATTCTTTACCATATTTAGGTATTTCAATATTTTTGCCTGTTCCTGTTTAAATTATTTAATCACACCTTTATTCCATGAGCAAAAAATGCCATAATAGGTTTTTTGATTTATCAGTTTTCCGTCGATGTAATCTGCGTGAATAATTGTGAATGTAACAAAATGTGCATCGTTTAGATAAAATATTTCTTTGCAGACAATATACTAAATAAATTTCAAAGTTTTGTCCTGGGAACTGTAAAAGAACGCAAGAAAAGAACAGTATAAACTAGAATAGAAAACATGAAGGTAATGATAAATGTCTCTATTGTTCAAAACCTCCGTGCTGTTGAAATATATGTAGGATAAGTTAGTAAATTGCACACACACATGCAAATGAATGTACGTATGAAATTCTTTTAGTAAAGTTTCATAAAAATTATACAATTATTCAATACATGCAGATGAATATGTTAATCACCTGCATAAACGTACGTGAGCTGTACGAATAAAGAAAGCTTTGTAATTTTTAACGCGTTCAGATAAAAATCTTTAGTGCCGTTCCTTATGAAATAGAAAAGACTTGAATGCTCTGCTCTTACAGATATTTTCTAATTTTCTGTGGATCGAATAGAGTTCACTGAACGAACAATTTGAATTATTGAACAAAGTCCGCGGGGAAACATCGACGTTACCGGGACAAGTGGGTTTTATTGGAAACATCTGTGATTATTTAAATTAGGTTTTAGAAACGAGCCAAACATTGCCGAATGTGTGTAAATACAGTATCATTGTTTTAATTAAAAAAAACATTTGCCAAAAATTGTGTGTGCGCCGATTTGTTATTTGAAGTTAAAATTTGCGACCGTGTTAAATCACCATTGTTTGTTTTCTATTGATTGTGAAAATACTTTCAAATTCGTGGGTGTTTTGTATCAGATGTTGATTTATGTTTTAATGGATTTTATATTTGTTTAAGGCTTTATAATTATCTTATTTTATAATTTTCTAGTGATAAACGAAAAGATTTTCAAAGTTCTACGGTACACACATGACTAGACTGCGGAGTTTAGGCGCCTAAAGAAGGTTCATATACCGGGTGTCTCACGCCATGTGTTCACCCTTCTAGAAACTTTATTTATTAACAGATTAACCTGAGTTTTGGAGACAATAAATTTAAAAAAAATCGGATTTTTCGACATACTGCTAGTCGTCATAGGACTTCCGGTTTCGGCGGAAGTGATACCAACTTTTTTATTGTAAATGAAACACCCTATATATTTTTACATATTTGAAATCTACGGACCATTACGAGTCCGAAGATGTATCAATTGTTAATTTTTGTTTCCATGACAACGAAAAAAAAAGCTTTTTTATTTTTCAATCTAGAAAGCTATGAATCGCAGTTTTTCGATCTAATGCGATTAAGTGTTTCGAGAAAAACTCTCCTTTGATGATTTTTAACATTTTTACAGCATCTGAAATTTTCGTTAGGTCGTAACTCATTTTTTTAATATAACCTCATATGTTTCTTAGCTTAGTTCAACAGAGCATTTTTTCTTGAGTACCTACATTAATACCGAATACGTCATATTTTCTTTGTTACATTACCTTAAAACTCTTATAATTTGTTTACGAATAACATAAGAACGAATGATCCAATTACACTGTACTGTACTGTACGTATGTAGAAGAGGCTACTGCTGAACTGTTAGTATGAATAAAATCTATATTAAAACACCGTGTAAGGCCATATGTTTGTCTTCTTGTAGTCGTTAATAATTAAAATAATAAAGAGGGGTTCTCATTTATACAACTAATCCTATACATAAAACTCTGAAATAAATACTTTTAAAAGTCGTCTCTAATTTCTTTTGATTTTAGATTTCAAAATATGCAAACAACTCTTATAGTTGTTGCTCTATCATTCTATAATCTCAGCTTGCGACATATTAAAATTTATGTTTGCTTGTTTTTTTTTATTTTACTTTATTTGTTAGATATCTTATAGTCCAATCATCGGTACATGTGGATGCTGGTTCACGAAGGAACGACCGTAAAAATTTATTTTTCTCGGAATATTTAATTTAAATTGCTTTTGCTAATTGTACATTCACAGACTCCAATGTAAATACTATTAAAAGACGTCTCCAATTTCTTCACTTAACGCGTTCATGTGCTTCTTTAAGACACCATTACGGTCATACACTTAACGTGGTTTCTTATTTAACCTGATTTACCTGAATAAAATTTCCTTTGAACCGTTTTATTTATTTTCGTTTTTACGACGCCTATTCACCTTGTTGCAGTTTTTGCTATTTTACTACCCACAATTGAATGTATAGCAACGCACTGCTGTTTGTCACATGGCGCCACATTTTATTACTGCCTGGAATTAAAAAAAAAAACAACCGTAGTGTCCTGTAGAGTAGTTATTATCAATCTATAATTAATTCACACATAAAGAACTAATAACACGAAATTAAGTAGCCCAAAATTTGTGGCTGTTGTTGCAATTTCTCGAATTCTTAAGCTGTTTTTCCTGCTTGGAAGATTGGGTATTTGGGGATTGCTGTTATTGGTTATCATTGTTCATGTGATCACCGATAATCAACAACTTTGGTCAAAGGAACGACAAAAGCCACTGACAGCAATCCCCAAATCTCCAATTCTCCGACGCAGGAAAAGCAGGTTTAAGATAACATTCCAAAATGTTTGAAAGTTAGATATATTTATATCCGATTGAGACCAGATCCAATTTAGCTTGAGGAACCCCCATTCATTTCTCATCCTTAAAAGTGTAGATTGTAGATAATAAGCGTGTTGGACGTCGTAGGTATTGTGTCTTGGTTGTATGCGGAGAAATATTATGTTATGGTAAAATGATATCTTTAGCTTTTGACTTACGTAGATCAGGATTTCGGAATTGAAAAAAAATGGCAAACATTAATTACCTGCTTTCCCATTATGAAGCCATGCATTCTCTCTGAATTGTTAAAGTATCCCTGCAGAACATTTCGACATGGAATCAACTTCGTATTTACCTACCAGGATTACTACATTTCCATATTTTAAAAGGTTCATTATGTTGCACCAAATCAGATGTAGGAATTTAATTTGGAAACGACAAAGTGGTGTTTCTAGAAATGCGAAAATTGGGAGAGATGGCAAAGATCAGTTTTTCCATATTGTACTCGTATATTAACGGTGATACACATTTACTTATAGCGTTAGGCAATTGAAATCAGATGCAACAAAAGTTAGTAGTTAGTAGTAGTAGCCGTTAGATATTGACGCGCACTCTTATAATACTATAATGCAAATAAAATTAATAGAAAAAAGTACGTGATTCTCTTAGCTCTATTTAAATAAATAAATAATAAAGTGTCACTACTATTAAATTTCCAAAAACAGTAATCAAAATTAAAATTAAATTAAAATTGATTAAAAAAGGCAGGAATGTCTTGGATAACGTCATACTAATATTAATTGCTTTCATAATTGTCACATAATTAAAGGTGCTTTCTTTCGCTCACAAAATCGTGATCCAAACGTGTTTTGATTCAAAAATAGACATTCTTTTCTTTGAATCTCTCTATTTTTAAAACTTGTTTGGATTGAATTACGGTTATTTACAAGTGAACTGTCGCAATCAAAAATTCAAGTGAGGTATTTTGTTGCAACAACTACGAAATTCAGGTCCAAGCTATTCAAAACACGATTCAAACTTTTAAGCGAAAGAAAGTACCTTAATTGTCAACAATTTCATAAAAATGGTTTTTCAAAACAACAACTGTTTGCTCGATACCTACTACGACCAAGGAATTTCGTACAGCATATTCTAGCATACAATTCCAGTATACTAGTGCTTAAAAGAAATGCGATCAAAAGTAATAAAATTGTTCGAATTTAATAATTATACTATAAACCAGCCATATTGCCAGGTCGCTTGCCGGTAGTTACAATTCTTTTAAGCGTCAGTGTACAAAGCTAATATTGTCAGTCAAACGTAAGAGGAGAAACTGGCAATGTTGGTATAACGTCTGGGAGTGGTACGACTAACCGGAGTTGAAGAAAATTATGTCAGAATCCAATCCGAAACGGAATCAGATTCGAAATCAAAATGCCAATAGGTACACCCTTGCTGTGACACAGATAAAATTCTACAGCAGTTATTGCAATTATTACTTTATCACTTACACATAAAAAACCGTGAATATAAGTGTATCTAATATTATTTGATCTTACTTAGAGACAATTATACAACCTCAATGACATTTAAAATAAAACACGATTATTTTAACAATTGGGTGTAAGCTTTGGCTTATAGTTAAATTGGAACTATGCAACTAGATTTCAATAACCAAATTGTGACTTAATAGACAAGATATCTCCGTTTGACATCCGTTACAATAAAGCCAGATAGGGATAACGGAATCAGATGTGGAAAAGAATCGGAACATCCTAAACGGAGGCAGATCTGTTATCAAGATTTACCGATTAGACTTGTTTTTGTTTAACGAGCTACGTTAATTCTCCGGACTCTAAGACATAGGGTAGCAACAACCTCCATGAATTTATTGAAATCTAGTTACATCTTCAGGAAGTTGCAGTGTGAATAGCCATTAATCGCAGAAGCTTTACTTACAAGTCTTTTTTTCTTTTGGAAAGGACACTTAATGTTCACCGTTACACGCCAAAAATTCTGTAATCTTTTATGAATCGTAAAAAGTTGATGATATGCGCTCCGTGAAAGATTTTTCTACCAAAATAAATATAGCCACAATTACGCCACTGGTGAAACACAAGACCAGTTACATGAATTTTAACGAAAATCGAAGCACCAACAATTCTGTGACTTCACCCGTTAGATTTCTTTTGGTGACATTCTCCTTAATCCAAAAATAAGATATTGAAAAGTTCTGGACAAAATCTAGAAACTCAACGCCATAGAATTACAGAGAAATTCGAAGAGATAAATAACTCGTTGGAAGTACTCTTTAACGTTAGTCAAGAGGATGTTCACAGAGCTCAAACATGTCTCGAAATAGGTAGTGGTCAGTTTACGCATTTGCTTTGTAGAAATAAAATGTTTTTCTTGCTATCATTTTCGCGATTTCGTTAATATTAGGTTCCAATAGAAACACCAAAATAACTGAAAGTTCATCTAATGAACTAATT